>OV884026.1:20012500-30012500 GCA_930367265.1 Catocala fraxini
CCTTGGCTAGCAGACGAGCTGTTAGTTTATTCCTTTTGTGTATAATATAATGCTTTTATATGCCAAAGAGATAGACAGAAATGTCTACGTGTATTCTTCATATTCAAGTAACACTTAAGACTGCGCCGAGCGAAATGTGCCAAAACAGGCGGTCACTGTTAAGTAAATAAAATCAACACTTTTTGCTTAATACAAATATAAAATATACATTTACCATAACAATGAATGTGTTTACAATTACGCCGTGTAAAAAACGTAATCTAATTAATATTTTCGCCTACAAAATTAATTAAATTAAATTTGTATTGCGAAATTAATTTTACGAAAAATACGAAATCGTAAGCTCGTGTTACGTGATTTTTAGATTATAACAGTAGAAATCTATCCTATTTTACAGCTTAAACGAAACATAAATAGTTATATTACAATTTGTCCGTCTCAAATATTTAAGTTATTGGTTGACAATAAAGATACATATTTATCAAAAAAACACTTCAAATCCTCCATACAATTTAACTATGGCGGCCGCGCGCCGATTTGAGTATGCGCCGTACGAGCTCTGTCATTATCTGTCTTACGCTCGGCGCAGTCTTAATACGCGGTGGCACTAGAATATAAAGCAATTTTTTTAGAAAAAAACATATGTCTTAGAATAGATTTCGCTCGCGATTTCGCCTAAATGTAGGTTAGGTTATGTTAGTAATAGTAGGTATCTTTTGGATGAAAAGTACCCCATGTCCTTTTCTGTATCCTTGACATGTATGCGAAATTTCATGATAATTGGTTGATTAGTTGAGGCGTGGAAACGTTACAAACAAACAAACTCACATTCGCATTTATAATATTAATTAGGATATACCCACAGCCCGTGGTTAAGGATTTCGAAACATTAACAAAGAACTCCTAGGATGAACATTTTGTCTCGCTTAACCTGTCAATTATTGAAATGTGCCGGTGTGCCGTTGCGACTCAATAGGTTAACAATAAAGCCCTCGTTGACGTTAATACCTACGTCGTGCATTAGGAACAGGGCAGAGGATATATAAATTGTTAAGATATACCTGCATTCAAGACTTAGTGCGGTTAGTTACGGAAATTTTTTAACCGAGTTTAGACCCGGAGTCTCATTGTTTGACCAATCTGAGCTTTGTATGCTCTCGATCGACCAAAGAGACAGTTTTTTTAATAAATTGGACAAAAGCATTAGTTTCCTTGATTATTATTTTTATATCTAATGTGTACTATCATCATTATACGTGCTTGTAGAACAATTTTATTGTGTAATTACATATAACAAGGTTTAACAATGTTTATAATTCAGTAAATTAGTTTTTCAGGCAGATTATAATATATTGTTATGTTTGTTTAGACTTGAAAAGGATCTGAAAACAATAATGAGAGATTCTGCGGAAAAAATATAATCAGAGTTAAATTACCATCCGTTTGAACGAGTACAGATTAAACCAAGGCAAACGATAAACAGAAAATGTTGCCTCAAAGTCAAATAACTTTTGCCAAAACTCCAGTCCGTCTTTGTAGCCTTACAATACGGTATATCTTGTTCCTTCCTCGTCTTTCAACTGAATACAGTGTTCATACATATTTTAAGTCCTGATTTTATGAACCACAAAAGGCCCAAAAGCTGTTATAAATATCGCATTATATTTTCGCTGCAACATGCTACGATTGACCCAAATGTGTTGAATGGGGAGAGGTCGCGTATCGCCCGCCAAGTGCGTTGGGCTCGCCGAACAAGTGACCCTTTGATGGACTAATGTGCCGGTAATTCAGATACCGGAGAAATATGTTGTAACCAGAAATTATTGCCTTTATAAATATTTGCGCAGTTCGTTTTTTAAATACGAGGCTGACTATTTCATTTGAAATTAGAATGCCAATTAATATTGATAATAAAATAGTAACTTTTTAGGTTTGTGATATTAAACCACATCCTAGCTAATGTTGATTCATACAGAATGTGAATGTCAACGATCGTAGACAGCCGACCGAAAGTACCGACTAATCAAGTAGTTAGCCGGTATTTTAGCTTAGTTATCTTTTGACCGACCATGAAAGAATTTACTTTAGGTAGACGGTGCTAATATTATAGCTAAAATGTTTAATCATTTGAATAGCCGACTACGTCGTTGTTGCCAGGACATAGGTAAGTTTGCACATAGATACGATTATTGCCGATCAAGTGTGCCCGAATTTAACTCCTGGATCGATCAAAATTTATTGGAATTTTCTATCAGGAGAGAAGCGTCGCGCCACTGTGCCCAATACAGAGTTTATTGAGCACAGAGGTACAATCCAAGCACTCTTTATTAAATAGGACCTAAATTAACCTGGCCAGCTGTGTGTGTTACACAGCACTATGGGCTCCTCGAGGTATAAGCTTCCATCTATAACATAACATAGCTATGTTATGTTATAGATGGATAGATGGCGCTACGTAACCGGAGACGGTACTCAGTAAAATAATTATAGAGGCGAGTATTTACGACATTGTAACAAAACCGCGCGAACGAGACGAAAACGATACTTCTAATTAAAACGAACGTCCTGTGCCAAAATCCCGACGCCATTACACACGACATGTTGATTCGTATTGAAATCGCAATAAATTGTCAGATAAAAACGTAATTACTCGTTGGTGATCACTTCCCGCCATAAATACGGAACAATAGCTACGTGAGGACGTCATTTGCATTATGTAGTGTGGTAATATCCGTGAGAATCGTCCCACGTCCTCCGAGCGCTCGGCAGCAGACAAGTGAACAGACAAATTGTTTAAAAGTCAACAATTTGATTTATTATAGCGGTATTTTTGAACGTTAATATGTGACGAAGGTCGAAGCTTGAAATATCATACATCATGAATGAAGGAAATCGTTATTATCTAGGTATAAATGAAGTAAAACATCAAACCGACATGTCTGTAAGAGTTCAATTTAAACTCTTGAAGATGTGATAAGTCTAACATCAGATGTTTATCACCAACACTATCTATTCAAGCCATAGGTAAACAATTTAGAAGTACTTTTATGCTTATAACACATTGCAACATTTGACGTATCCCTAGCATGAAGGTAACAAATATTAAAACAACAGACACAAATAGCCTTGATAGAAAATAATTATCTGTGAACAGTAATTACACAAACATTATTATTATACAGTCATAACTTTATACTTGTTGATTAAAACCTTACCATAAACTATTTCACAGCTGTTTGAAAGTATATATTATCATTCGTGACGAAAGTTCTACAAGTAATAAGTTCAGTAAGTAATGTTTAATGTGTTGTATATGCAGAAAACAAACGAGACACTCCATAAAAAATGGAAGTTTACAACTAAACAAGTAAAGAGTTCCATTCGAAATGACGATCGTGTATAATCGCCCATTGAGCGAGCTCCCGCCAACTTTTCACACAGCTCATCGCAAACTTAGACTGGCAAAAGCATTCGCTATACAGCCAGGTCTTTCTCAGCTTGGTAATTGGACAGCCTAGGCACAGAATACTAATGCGCTATACAGAAACGATAGCATCTTTGTTTTCTCCGCTTTCCCCGAGACGATAGTTAAACCGTGCATATAATTAAACGTGATGGTACAATTGCAGAATTTTAATGCATTCATCATTCGTCCGTCGTCCGCCATATTAGTTTTTATGGTAATTAACGCGCCAAGAATGCTAGATGTACTTGAGTATATGGGACGATCTTGAGTGCATGGTGGCATAATGATATGTGTGACTTGCGCGTGCTAAAGGAAAATGATGTGTGGTATTGTAATATTAGTATGTATTACACTGGTAGTGTAAATAAAATATAATTGTTTGCTATTTGAATTAATAAATGAAGTCAAAAACATGTTGGACGCTAGCATTTTTGTATTCAGTTCGATTTTCAAATTACGATTTGTTAAAGATGGCTGCACAAACCCATGCTCGCGAGCAATAAAGTGGGCCACCGACAGATTTGAATATGCATTATGTCTGCCAATACTAGTCGACTGCCGAAATATGCTAAACTACCAAAACATATAGGCGTACAGGCCTAAAGACCAATATGTCTTTTTCGTCCGATCTAACCGTCGCCAAAATATAATTTGAAATAGCATATAAACGTAAAGTCCTTTTAGGGCAGAGTTGCAAACTACCACAATGGGCAAACAAAAATTGGCAATTATCGGCTGACAGATATGAAATTTTCTAGTTTGAGTTTTTTAGTAGAAAACTGTAATTCATACCGGGATAAGATATAGTACTACAGAAGAATCCTTAAAAGTAGTAGCATAGTCGATTTGGTGACAAAAGTAATTAGACAGTGTTTTATGACTGGCAGTGACGTGGCCGGCAAAACAAAGTATTCAGTAGACTTTTAGTATATGATTAAGGAAAATGAAGCCTGGTATAGAATGTTAATGATGTTTTAGGCTTCATCATCATACAATAAAGTTTAAGTTTATTTATTTTTCTTCACCAAGGTATTATGACATTCAAACATTTGATCTTAAAATTTAAATACATGTATATATTTTTATTATACCTTTGTGATAGACTTGGAGTCTGTGCTAGGGTTACCCCTGTGTTACAGATCCCCAGGCTCTCTCACACCAGACCATTTTAAAATTGCAATATATACATAATAAAATCAAGCAAAGAACCAAAAGGTGTCATCAATAATGTGCTTGTATAAGTCATTAATACATCATTCCTGCCATATATTGTTTTGATTTGAACAGAGAATATAAATAAATGAATTTAAAAAATAGAAATATAGAAATTAATTCAATTATTTAACTTTAAGTCTTGACTTTATTCATTTGATAGGACGTAATACATCAATTTATACCAGCTATTATGTAACTTTCTGTTGCCTCATAATCTAAATTATGAAGCCACTCAAATTTAACGCTTTTGCATTGGGATTTAGTAAGAGGATAAATTTTATAAACTTTGTTGACCTTATTATAAAGATAGCCACTAAGAAACGAGAAATGCCTTTGTGCAAATTGTGTATTTTCGCGTTTCACTTGTGAGACCGCATTCTTATGTTTTTTATTTTGAAGATAGGTATGGTTAAAAGTCAACTGACTGTGTTTTCGAAGGATGGTGTCTCGAATAAACAGTTGACGGACTGATAGTACATTACACAGTTTGTAGACGTCTTTCGTCGGATGCAAAAAGGGTAGGAAACGGCTGACTTTCAATACTGCCCTCTGCGCACATTCAACTGCAATCATATATGTCTTAGGAGCACCACCCCAAATGGTCAGACAATATGTAATAATGGACTGGCAAATTGCGTTATATACCATTTTTATGATGTTATACTCAGCGACATGGCGAAGGTTTTTAAAAATATATATGATCTTTCTAATACGTGAAGCTAAGAGCTCTATATGTTGTTGGACACTAAATGTATTATCGATAACAACGCCCTGATACTTTAGAAGATGTTGTATAGTCATAGTTGTCTGTCATCAATGACAGGACAGGAACACAGTAAGGAGTGGGGATAAGCACACTGGTGAGCTGTTATAGGAGGTAGGTTATTTAAATGTACGTGAGTGTTGCTGTTAAGACAGAACGCTATTCATTTAGTTATATCCGTGTTTAGTGTGTTTAGTTTTAACCATGCAATAACCATATCAAAGCCATCCTGAGCGGAGTTAATAACATCAGCCCATGAATCACCTCGAAATAATAATGCGGTATCATTTATGTAGATTTTTTGTTGAGGATACGAAGATAGACTTGACTTTTATGGCGTAATGGTTTAAGAGGTTATCACACCAGCACGTAGAGATTTGTGGGTATGTTCTTCAGAAGAAAATTTGGAATTGTGAACCAAAATAATCCACAATATAGTTGTCCCGAGTGTGGATGTTTAATACGTCAGTTCGTTGTTTCCGTATTTGTAGATAAAATTACGTTAAGATTTATTTAATCGCGCAATTACATTATATGTGTATTTTAGACATGTAAATTTTTTCATGGTTTAACTGCAATAGGTACTTAATAATGCCAGTATAGTACTTCGGTCTTATTTAATGCTACTAGACAGATAACAGTAGCAACAGTTTCTTAAAGGCGATAAATTTGGCTATAATGATTAAGCCAAAATATATGTAAGTTTAAGATATTCTTAATATACCTAGCTTTGGTGAGCACATCGATACAACGAGCAACAAACAGCATTTAACTTTATTTAGTGTTATAAAACATAATTATATAGGCATCAGGCCTGCTTTACACATGGCAAATACTCTAATCAACACTACCTTAATGGCTTAGGAAGACATTATGAAAAAAGCAACAGCCATAATGCTGCTAGACGAAACTCTATGGTTTGTCGGTTCCGCTCAGTTGATATGGTACATCACTATTACGTCAGTGTATAATTATATGATGTAGTCGTAACACGACTGTGCCCACTTAAGCTGTGATAACATCTCGATTAAGCGATGAGTGGGTTCTTTTAATAATAGAAAATAAACTGTTATCGGTCACCCCATCTAGTGAAAGTGAATATTGTAATGAATGAGTGGGTTCACTTTCGGTTTCGTTTTCCCGTACTTGTTGGACAGGAATTTAATGGGTTTTAGATTACGTCTTTTCCTTATAACTTTGCAATAATTGTTTAGCACTTTAGGATAAGTATTGTCAATCGCTTAACAGGTTAGTTCTATGGAAGGAATGAGTAAATACATTCACGTTAGCCATCAAAATATTAGATAACAAGTGTAAAACTTTTGATAATACGACGTTGTGATTATAAGAAGTATCACAACATGACCTTTCATTGGTCTTGTGGTATAAGACTGCATTGTGTTTAATTCCTGGCCTTAATTATCGAGTTGCAAAGCATTATTAATTTATCTGCATGAATTTATGAGTATCAGCTCGGTATTAGGTAATAAGCCCGATAGACGGCAATGGGCTCGTTCTGTATATGTACTTATTGGCAATAAAATGTATTACTATGATATGGAATGAGACTTCAAACTTAGCTATGTAGGTGTAAAACACCACCAACCCACTCCTTCGGGGCCATACACGCGCAAGTCTATGTATGATAGATACAATTTACCAAGCTACTTAACCGGCATACCACAAATTCCTTTACTGAATTATGTTTTAACCGGATATTTAGTAACCGGGCTTTTACACTAGATGTCGCTTATATTTATTATTAACTTTTACGAAAGTCTACAGATGGCAAAGGAAATACTATGATTATTCCTTACGATCTTTGTTGAGAGCTAATGTCCTCTATTAAACTAAGTATCAGAATATTATTTCCTGGGATGTTATTTATCGGATTAGTAAAGTTTTCTAGCTAAGTGAAACCTATCTTGGTGCTATAATTTCTTTATCTAATAGCTAAGACTTTCTGTAGATTATGTAAAACGGAGGATTTTGAAAACGGAGTATCATCTAGCGCGGGATTACATAATTTATTTTGGAGTACAAAAATGTTGACTGCTCAAATGGTGAGGCTAGTTATACCAGTGATTTAAATGTTGGGCCTCACGGTGGGTTCGATCCCCACGCGAAACAAAAACTGTGTGATTTAGTAATATTGAGCGTGCGTCTGACGCCCTTTATCTTAACGAAATAGTACAGTATGTATGTTCCTTTAGCATTGAAAACATTTCAATTTGTTTCCTTATATTTATGCGTCTTATATGCAATAAAAAATTAGTACAAATAAATACACATAAGAAACTACGATACTTCCTCTGTTCACAAATGTATATTCGTATAAGCAAATACGACAAAGTTATTCTAAATCAATTACGTTTATTCATTTAAGTTACAAAGTAACACCTACAACCGTTAAGGTTTATCTGTGAATTTACACACACATTCCATATTTAAACAATGCAAGGACGTAGCGCCTATGCGAAGAACTTGCAAGAAACTCTACATTTAAGTGGGTGTTCATATAATTATGTTTACTGAAACTCCATTTTATGAATATGTATTTAAAAAATACGTTTTGGCAAAAATGAGTGCGACCTTCGACGGTCGAGGGCGTCAAATAAAACGATTAGGTACAGAATTTACCGCTCAGATGATTTTTCAATTTGCGCGGTAAAATTCGATCGCTAAACATTATAATGTGGTTACAATTTTCCATCCTCTATGAAAATACCTCCAAATACGGTGACGTGTTTTATCAATAAAATAAACAAATAGGTATTTTATTTAAATAAAAGCTAATTAATTGGAGATAATTAAATGATTTGGGTGGAGGAATGAAAAATGGAACAATAATGGGATAAAGAAAAATGTTTATTATATATATCTTCTCCCTAGCCTTTATTATTCCCAAGACACTTGGGTTCAGCTTTTCTGGTCTGGATTTGACTTTTTACACGGAGTGGCTGCCACCTGACCTCCGCAACCCGAAGGCTAACGATACCCTAAAGCTAGATCAGTGTCAGGATACTATTATAGGCACTGACTTCCCCATAACGACTGCCATAGATGTTCATGGCAGCCGGGACCGACGGCTTAACGTGCTCTCCGAGGCACGAACAGGCGATAATTGTCAATCACGAAGAAACTAAAGTTACAAAACTCCCACCATTCGGTATATACTTGAAAAAGAAAATCGGGTTTCAAAGTTAGTTTAAATTTTGGTCGAAATGTTTAAATTTATTTTTAACTTTAAACACATGTCTTGGAATCGTTTTCCAGGATAAAAACGATCCCATATAGTGACGTGCCTACTTTTACATCTAATTAAAAACGGACAAGCTAACAAACACTCTCGCATTTACACGTAACTAGATCTTGCCTGCATTTGCATGTAGATTTTGTCACAAATTTTTATCCTAAGGGAATAATAGTACTTTTTTTTTTATGAAAATCGTATCCTATGTCCTTTTCTGTACCAGGGGTATACTAAATTTTATGATAATCAGTCGAATAGTTAAGGCGTAAAAGCGTAACAAACAAACTAAAATTCGCATTTATAATAATAGTTAGCATAAGGATGCGTAGGTATAGCTGTAATATACATAGCAGTAATATAGCTAATAAAAATATTACAAATAATTATCTGCACTTCTATAAGTATTGATCAATTATGCATCGGTATCAGTTGAATTCAGGCTGTGATAACAGGCCAGCATTTAGTCTTTTAGTAATCTGAAAACCTCCTTGAAGGCTGGTGACCATAAACATTAAACTATGGCCTTAAACATATATAATGCCCTAATGTAGGCACATATTTCAATTAAGATACACGAAGGATGCGGGCTGTAGTACGAGATATGGATTTATTTTCGGTCCTAGCTCTAAGGGTCCTCAAGCTGCATACAGTACATAATAAGGGTCTGGTTGGTATCAAGACCTCTGAAAGCTAAATGAAGCTCTGTGGTCTATCTAGTCTCAATGTAGTATGTATGTAGATACATAGAATTAAGTGAGAGCCATCAATTCGAACAATGTTTGTTGCAGGATGTTGAGTCATATATAACGAGTAATAACAAAGGGTTATCACATTTAGGGTGTATAGTGTATCATAATATTGAGGTTAACTCCAAAATTAGATAGAAGTGTTTCGTTTTTAATTTATGTATAGGTATATATTAATACGTGAAGCAAAATCTTTGTACCCCTTTTTACGAAAATTGCGCTGACGAAGGAGTATGAAATTTGGCACAGTTAAAGTTTATATGGAGAAGGAGGGGCGAATCCTAATATTTATATAAAATATGCATTAGAAATACATTAAATTAATGAAAAACCACTACACGCACACAACCATGCATTTGACACACGCAGTCGAATCGCGTTCGTAGTATTTTAGATTATAACAGTAGAAATCTATGCTATTTTACAGCTTAAACTAAACATAAATAGTTATATTACAATTTGTCTGTCCCAAATATTTAAGTTATTGGTTGACAATAAAGATACATATTTATCAAAAAAGCTCTATAAATCCTCCATACAATTTTACTAGGGCGGCCGCGCGCCGATTTGAATATGCGCCGCAAACCGCGCGGCGCCCGTCTTAAATGTCCATTACTATGATATTTGTATATAATATCATTGTGCGTAAGTGACAACAAAACGGATTCTAAAAAGGATAGGATTTTTCTATTTATAGAAAGCTACACTATCCTTTAGTAATATAGGCTATGTATTTATGACCCGAGCGAAATCACGAATGCTAGCTAGCCAAGTGTTATAAAGATTTTAAAACTTAGTCGACGCGACGTTTCTATTATTTACGTATATACGTGTTTAATAAAATCTAAATTATAAAGATACTATGTTTCTATTTGTAAACCTTTATTAATAGGAACGTATATACAAAAACTGAATCTAAGATTTTCAACATACCTAATACTCAACGTGTTGATGAGCGGCCTACAATAGTCGCATAACTCGCATACCGCTTGGACATAGCTAAATACAAATGGCGATTCGCGCCAAAATTGGTGCCTACATACGTTTTACGAACTGCGAACAATATGGGAAGTACAAAAGCCCAAGTGCAAAATCCCTGTATCTATCATTCAATAAAAATACCTTCAGTTATTCCATTTTTTGGCCAGCGTTCGATTGAACTGTGGCTGTAGAAGGAAATATAAAAAGTTTATGAAAGGACAATTATTTTTGATCGTTCTGAAATGATTCCATTTTTTCTTTTATCAGCGTTTTCTTTCACGACTCGTGGAATATGATTGAGATGGAACTAAAGCCGTATTATTAGAAACTGTATTAAAATTCTTTATTCATTTTGCTAATCTGTGCTTAAATTATCGTTTGCAATTTTGCACCCAATCCAACGCTTTGACAACATATTTGAATTTATTAAAATCAAATTCGAAATGATTATAATTAAAATTTGTAATATTATTTTTGGTTTCTTTCGGTATGCTGAGAGTAGTATCTATTTTAATGTTAACATTAGCCTCATTTGTTTAGGAGTGGGATTCTTATTTTATATACCTAGAGTATATTAATAGGCTTGTGTCTATTTGTGAGTACGTGATTATCTATAGCTGACATAAGAAAAATAAACAGAATATGATGTATTCAAAACACGATTGTATGATCGATAGAAAACTATTATCAGACTTTTCAGTTCATGTATTTTGTACTTACCGATAAGGTAAATATAAAATACAACTATTCTTTGAAATAATACCATTATTTGACTCTCTATTTAAATTATTCGTGAAGAATGCTACAAGAACAAAACTTCCATAGCATGCATTTGGTTTGGCCGAGCTAGTACGGCGCGGCGCGGCGGCAAGAATAACGTGAGGTTGGTACCCCTGGCGCGGTGCCAACTGCAGCGTCGTATCGTTCCACCATGTTTCGCTGATGGACGATACTCGCTGCTCTAACGTTGTTAGAAGTACGTTTCAATAGCTAATCGGCCAATGTACTGGTTTTACGTTGGCTGCTGCGACACTTTATGTGAACACTCGAAATCTTGTTGTGAAAATGCATAACATACTTGTTAATGTAGGTGAGGTAGATTAAATATTTTGGTTTTGGCAAAACGTATAGGTCTATTATAAACTGCTCATAATATTAGCTTCTTAGATCTTTAGCCACTTTATACTTATCTATACTAATATAATAAAAGTAAAGAATTGTATTTTAGTTTGTAATTAATAAACTTAAAAACATTAAGACTGATTTTAAAGATTTATTGCTATTAGAAAGCTGCTTTATCCAGAAAAGTATCCATTTATCCAGTAAAGCAACAGCAATCATAACCGTGGGTGAAACAGTGAGGGGCCGCGAGTGATGTTCCAGAGCAATTTCCAAAAGAAAAAAAAAATAAATCTTCGGTATGAATGGTTTACTGATTGGTTATTCCAAAGACATTAAATGATATTTGAATACTTTAGTTTTATTGTTTTTGGAATAGCGTACCTACCTGTCAAACGCATTTTTGCTAACTAGATGACTTCTTACACTACACATAAAAAGTAACTTAATGAAAATAAAATTAATTAATATTTTATTATAATTTACTTTATTGCTCGTTATTAAAGGATACAGGGATACCAATGTAAACTAATATACACAAGGATATTGGTTTCCAGTGTTTACGATTTGTGACTAAATTGGTTCGTTTCTGAGAAACAGTAGCCACCAGCTATCATTAACAAACTGTTGGCATTTACAAGTCGATGCCGAGATGTATTGAATAGTTCGAGTATTAATATTTTGAAATCGTGTAATTCCTTTTAACCACGCATTCTACTGGTGATATAGAATAACCCTTACCATATTTTTTTTATTAGTATTTTATTTTTGGAGAAATTAATGTACAAATAACGAAAAACTAAATGAAACGGAAAAAAAAAACGGTACATTAGTTTTTCTAAAAAAATAATAGGTAATAAATAATATGGTCAGGATTTTTCTATAACACTAGTAGAATGCGTGAATAAAAGGATTTCAGAATCACCTGTGTACAAGGTGGCACAAATGTTATCACATTAAATTATATACTACCTTAAGCTGGTTGATATAAGACGGTTAAGATTTTCGTCGTTTGGCACCCCGTCTTCGGGGCGCTGCAGGTGCGCTCGCGCGCCTGCTGCCCAACCTTCGGGGGCCAAACACCTCCTGCCGGAGGCTCTACGAGGGGGTCGTGCGGTCCATGGCCCTTTACGGGGCCCCAGTTTGGGCGGACCACCTGACGGCCCGCAACATTTCGGCGCTTCGTGCGCCACAGCGCGCCATGGTTAATTAGAGGATACCGCACGATCTCGTTTGAGGCTGCGAGCCTCCTCGCCGGATCAATGCCATAGGACCTGGATGCGGCGCTTCTGGCGTCGCTCTACCGTTGGCGCCAGAAAGCGATAGCTCGGGGCGAAGGACCTGCTCTTTCCATTCTAGAGGCGGCACGGTCCGAGCTCCGCCAGGTCCTGGTAGACGAATGGAAGGAACGACTTGTGCACCCCAGTGCTGGCCACGCCACGATCGTGGCGATAAGTCCCGTTCTTGAAGAGAGGCTGGAGAGGCGGCATGGCGTCCTCACCTTCCAGCTGACACAGGTAATGACTGGCCATGGTTGTTTTGGCCAGTTCCTATGTCGCATAGGCTGGTAGGAGACGCCCGGCTGTCATCACTGCGACGACTGCCGCGATGTTGTTGTGGATACGGCGCTGCACACTTTGGCGGATTGCCCCGCTTGGGCATCGCAGCGCCGTGAGTTGATCGCGGCAGTCGGTATGGTTGCCCTCTCGCTCCAGGCCGTGGTTCAATCTATGGTCCGGAGCGAGAGATCGTGGAACGCCGTCGCCTCCTTCTGTGAGGAAGTCATGTCCATCAAGGAGGCGGCGGAGCGGGAGAGGGAGCGCTTAAATCCTCTCCCCAACCGCAGAACCGGGCGCCGGAGGGCGCGAGATGACCTCCAGCCACCCTGAGGTTTGACCTGGGGGTGGTGGGCTGCGTGGGCGTGCCTGCCACCAGATCAGCACCAGGTCCGAGAGGCGGCGTGCGTGTTCCCACGCGCGCCTCTAAGTCGTGTTTTGGTGCCCCTACAAGGGGAAGGTAGAGGGTCTTTTAAGTAGTGGCCTGCCGTTTCACACGGCGGGCCGAAACCTCGGCGGGGTCGCGATTACACGTGAAAGCGATTCGCGCGGCCCCGCCGTCTATGGTTATGTCGAGGAACACCGTGGTAGGTTTAGTCGGTATTACCGGGGTATCTCTCCCCGGTGAGCCCGACATAACCTCTCCGTCGCCCCGCGGAGAGGAATGCGTCAAAGCATTACCACACGTAAAAAAAAAAACAAAAAGACGGTTAAGATAAACAAAAACACCTATTTTCACAGAAATCCAAAAATATTATTACGAAATAAATAAAATAAAATTAAACACAAATTGGAACACCATTGTAACCAATCGTGCGCTGTAGCCAGCTCGTTAACGGTCATAGGTTTCGAGAAATCGTCTTTGTCAACTCGCTAGGGTCCGGATATTCGCGAACCCGATACAATACGACGGTTTTTTAATATCGCTGCTTAAGCTTCGAGACCTAAGTACAGTTATCTCTGCATTACATGATGTTCTACAATTTATAAATTATGAAAACAGGAAAAATGTTCTGTGGCTAAACTACTGAATACATTTGGTTCATAATTCATAAATCGTCAAATAATACCATGTAATATATGTGGTATCAATTAATGTGATAACATTTGCGCCACTTTGTATACTATATACTAATATTATAAAGAGAAAAGATTTGATTTTTTGTTTGTTTGTTTGTAAGGATTTAACTCAAAAACTACTTAACCGATTTTAAAAACCTTTTACCATTAGAAAGCTCTATTATTACCTTGTAATATAAGCTATATTGTATTTAAAAAGTACTGTCACTAACATAACCTAACCTACATGTACGCGAGTGAATCGCTAGTAAAAAGCTAGTATTTCTATAAAACTGATATCTCAGTAAGAAATAGTTTTCGAAATCCATAAATGTTTGTAATTACAGTGTTTACATTTAGTGCTGAAGGTTTATAGCACAAATCTGTTAGCGGAGCAAGTAATAAATACCCATACTACAGCCACTCGAGTCCTGATGCTGGGTTTACACGACGCCAGTGCTGTACCAGTTCAGCTTTGGCTCACTAATACCGTGTAAACACAGCATCCGACAACTGCCAAATTGCTACTGGCATTGTCTAAACAATGCAGCCAGTCGTTGCTCATTTGTTGTAGGATGTTAGAAATTTAAGGATCGCATTTAGCGAGGGAAATAATGTCACCGATATATGTATACGAAGTTAAAGTATTTTGGAAGCGTTACAGTTAAAGGGAATATTATAATTAAGTGGTGATACTATGGTAATAGAGTAGCTTACAGGACATATTAAAAGAAGAATAAAAAGCATTAGATCTATTACTAGAACGACAACTCAAATGAGTTTGGTCGTCGTCATGTCTCTTCATACATTTTGATAATTAATTGACGGCGCTTCCGCTGAAGCTGTTTTTAGAAAATGTTTGATACGTGTCAACGGCTTAACGAGTCGAGGTAAAATGAAATAGAATCAATAGTTACCATATGGACACAACCGTCTCGACAAAAGGATTTAACTGACAAGTCCTTCGTATTGAGTCGTTGGCATTGACGATGTAGTCAAGTTGACTGGCTCTAGTTACTGGCATCGTATAAACCTAGCATATCAGTACCATTCAATGATTGGAACGGTGCATAAGCAATCACAGATTGCTTTTCTACGAGCGCCGAATTGACCTACATTCGTAATTATTTACACTCTATCTTTTGTTTGCTTACGATGAATTTTCCAAACGTTTTGTTGATGGCATTCAATTTGCGATTTGCATAAAAGTTTGGATTACACAGACAACAATGCAATGACAGTCAGTGACAAAGAAATTTAATTTGTCGTTGTATGAACTTGTTCTTTTATAAGCTATGATAGTGTTGAATTCATGTTTGATCCCACGCAGAGCTCTGACTTTCGAAGTTATATGCGTATTTAATAGGTAATTATCGCTCGCTTTAACGAAAGGGAAAACATTACGAGAATTCCATCTTGTATGAGCGTTCTCCATAATGTTCTTAAAGATGTGTTACGTCACTCAGTAGTTATTGCACGCTTTAACGAAAGGGAAAACATTACGAGAATTCCATCTTGTATGAGCGTTCTCCATAATGTTCTTAAAGATGTGTTACGTCACTCAGTAGTTATTGCACGCTTTAACGAAAGGGAAAACATTACGAGAATTCCATCTTGTATGAGCGTTCTCCATAATGTTCTTAAAGATGTGTTACGTCACTCAGTAGTTATTGCACGCTTTAACGAAAGGGAAAACATTACGAGAATTCCATCTTGTACGAGTGTTCTCCATAATGTTCTCGATGAAGTCCCCCATTTTGCTGGGCCAAGAATATAGGTAATAACAATTAGATAGTTCAGAAACAGCGCTGATATTGTTTTAAATATCATTATATTAAAAATTATAAATTTCACCTTCGTCGGGGTGACTGAACTTTAGAAAGACATTCTAATAAACTTTTAAGCATAATAATTTTACATAATAATATTGCCCCAAGGTGGAGTATTAATATTTTTACAGCGTATAAAATATAAATTTTGTTTTAAAATATCACAGACGTGATTTTAATTTTGAAATAGGCAGAATACATAGTGTCGTCGACATTATAATAATTGCCGAATATCAATGTCATTCTGTCAACGCAGTGCTGGAACGTAATTTACGCGGGCTGCTAATTTTGGCGGGAGTCCAAGTGTTTGAGTAGCGCGCCGAATTATCGCTATTCACACTAACTCTGACCTCTGGTTCAACAATTTGATCTAATATTTGTTGGTATTGTTTTGGTTTGTGAAATATAATTGGGTAAACACCACTTCTTATTAATAAAAAATGTTTGGTTGTCATATATTTGGATAATTCAGAATGATCCTTGACGTTTATAAAATATTGCAAAATATAATAATTAAAGTCACTGTTGTCGCCATTAGAGGAACTCGTATATGCAGTATAATTGTGAACTATAATATTTATAATTACTCATTATGAAATCCCAAGTTCATTGTTTGCATCGGGTAAAGGCCTGCCAACATTTTAAAAACATTTCGTTTTATTTAGTGCAAAATCACTTTACGATTCTACTAAATAAATATTTAGATATTCTTCTAAAAAATATTTTTCAGAGATGTATTTCTTTTTTAATAAGTAAATAATTACTGGAGACATTAATTTCACTTTAATCGTTCTTATTTAACCTTTCTCAGAAGTAGGTAATCTACTTAAGATTATCCTGATTATATTTTTAAGACTGTGAATAAAATGGAGGTATAAATGTCTGTCTAATTAGGTTTGAACGGAGACGCGTTATTATTATCTTTAGGACCTCTTTTAGTAACTTGATGTTTAGAATTGTAGATATTTCGTCAGTCTATATTTATTGTCATTACCAAAATGCTAGGAATTTATTTTGTCTTGTCTAATACTGTAGGTACAGGCTCCTTGCATTTAAAACGCATGTTGGAAGGTGTAGTTGTTTAGAAGGCTACCAATTCGACAAATGTAGCAGGCAGTGGATAAAGAGCTGAAAAGCAACCGAAACGTCGAGGAAAGTGTAAACTTAAATATAAATAGATTTAATAGTTTTAATAATTTAATTAGCTTAAAATTAGTAAATATTTAATAGTATTTAGTAGTAGTGTAACAGTTTCAAAATGTTGTAATAAATTGTAAAATAAATAACGCGATAAAATCCGTATATAGTAGTTTAATTTCAATGAATAACATTCGCGTAAACAGAAGACAATATTCAGCACAATTTGTGAAATAAATGTTATATTTTATCATAGAACCTAAATGGCTAATTGTTATATGGCATGGCTCTAATTGAAGCTATCATTTCTTCCACCCGTTGAACTAAAAACAGACAAATTTGTACTAGATAATAACTGCTTTCACCGATTACCAGAAAAAAAAAATGTTTGTACGCAGGTAATATATAAGGCAATGACTGTTTGTGTCGATTTATACAGTAACGTGAAGTTCAGTTTCCATTCTAAAAACACATCAAAAAAGGAAATGGATATAATTCCATTCGATAGCATCGAGCAATACTAGAATTAGATAGCTACATCTGATACTCAGCGACTGTTTCTCCGCAGGCTACATCGTATTAGGTTATCTAAACATTTGACTATTGCCTTTCCTTTTGTGGCAGTCAGTCGTGCCGACCACCTTGTATGGAGACTGCTTCAAATCTATACTGAGATAGGCATCTTTATCCCACTTTCGTTGTAGCACAAGTAATGACAGACATGTACAAAGTCTTGTTATATGTCAACACAATATTCGATAGCTGTAAGCAATTTTTCGATCTTACCAAAATGGCGAGCAGATTGCTGATTACTTTGTGATTGAATACAAGCCGTTTTTATTTATTCTCGTGTATTTTATTATTTTCTCGAAGAAAAGAAATCGTACTATTTTGATAAGTGAGAACCAATGGCGGCATTGCGACGCGTTGCGGATACATTGAATACTAGCTTGTGCCTTGGCTCCGCCTTCAAAACCCATATCAGGATAAAATGTGGTAATCCAGGATATGGTCTATCTGTGTGCCAAGTTTCATCCAAATCCGTTTAACAGTTTATGGCTGATTGCGTAAGGAACATCCAAACGTATTCAAACTTTTACATTTGTTCTAGCTAAATTAGTACGTGATACGTACATATCTTCCATCGTTGTATGTTACTTTTTTTTGCACCTAGTAGCAGGCTAAACTAGTGCCTACCGTGATAGCAGTACTCTCCTAAACCTCGTTAAAAGGATAAGTCATAGCGGCTAGAAAACACCGCTGCAGGTACTTCATTCTAGAATCTACACGTATTACTATATGATATATTAACCCCACAAGGTACAAAACATTGTGTAGTCCACAAATGGTTGTTCCGAGTCTGGATGTTCTTTGTGTCAATTGGTTGAATGTTTGTAAAGCCATCAAGGATAAGGGAATTATTCGTATTGAGGTAGTTGCCTTTCTATAAACTACACGTATGTAAGTTTGTCGCGTAGATTACACTGCGACGCGACGCGTAGATGTCTAATTCATAATCTTCCCATCGTAGCATTACGGCTTCGTTTTTATAGAAGAAAGTAACGTTATATTATAATATAAATAAGCACAGATTTAAAACGCGACGCTTCGCTTATCGTCATTCACCTACGATCATAAGAAAACAAATTGTTTTCTGTTTCTATCTTCATCAAAAAGTAATGTCGTTTGACGAAGATACATCTCTCGGTTTTCTATCGGATACATTTCGGAGAGTGTGCAGAGGAACCGCATAATTTGATTCCTCCTTCCCCATTCTACCATCGGACGACCAGACAATCAGGCCAGCGACACAGGTACATGGTGGATATACCATATTTACGCACGAAGCGATTTGCTTCCAATTTTATAATGCGTACGCTAAGGAGTGGAATTCGCTACCTAAGTCTGTGTTTCCCGATGAGTACAATCTGGGTGTCTTCAAGTCGCGAGTGAATAGGCATCTTCTAGGCAAGCGTGCTCCATCGTCGACTGCATCTACACTTAAGATCAGGTGAGATCGCGGTCAAACGCAAGTCTATTAGAGTATAAAAAAAAAACGTAGACTAAGTAAATATAATATAAAATTTATTAGATATAATATATGAATTTTTTATACCAAAAACAAAGTAGCTTTTATTAGATCTAGACAATACAATAAATCTAAGTGACGAAGCGTTTAGTATCAAATATAATGCAAAGAAAAAAGGACACCGCTTTTATTTGCATATCACTCTATTTTTCTTTGGATGTTTTTTTTTTTTGTTCGTCTATACTTATATTATAAAAATAAAAGATCTGTTATTTTGTCTGTTTGTATGTTTTTAAGGATTTAAGTCTAAAACTGCTCAACCGATTTTAAAAATCTTTCACTATTAGAAAGATTTATTATCACCGAGGAACATAGCCTATATTATATATTTTTTAAAGTACTGTTTCTTACATAATCTATTCTAAACTACTTTTACGCGTTCTAAGCAGCGGACTAAACCTAATATTTCATAACTTGGTTTACATTGACTCGCTGATATTCTAAGCGATAATTCAAAGTTACCATTATCTTTCCTACTTCATAACACATATCCAATTTCTTCTATCTATGAAGAAAATCGTTTTGAGGTAGGGCAGGGTAATAATGTGGCTAACCAGGTTTAGTCAATGTTCGGCCTTCTTCGTCCAATGACATAAACCATCCCCCAGTCACCCCTAGTAGTGTGCGGGGTAAAATGACCGTATTTGGACGTCGCCCAACAATGAATGAAATGAATTGTTTTTTTTTGGCGTTTCTATTGAAATACGAACGGATTGATATAAGTTTCGTATTTATCACAGCCTCGAATTGAAGGTTAGTGTGCTTAGTTCGGAACTGTGATTATTCTGTGGGCATTTAGTAAGTTTTTGTGATATGGCAATAAAATTTATTCACGGGAAAATATTCCGTTTTTGTATGTGTGTCAACAACGAATTGGTACAGTTAGGAACATTATATAGCTTAAGTCTATATCGCTTATATAATAACACTTTAGGTACCATGAGCTTGCTGCCAATGAGCGAAAGATTTAATTATAAGATTTTTGATACAGGCTACATTTTATAATAATTAATTATTAACAGGTAATAAATAATATATAATAGGTACATAGACTTATCCTAACTAAAATAGTAAATGCACATGTGAGTTTGTTTGTATGTTACGCTTTCACAACTCGATCGAACAAATAAAATTTCGTTGTCTCGTCTAGTTATCGAAACAACACTCGACGCAGCGTTAGTCGCGATGTGACTATAAAAATACTGCGCCATCAAAACAGTCAACTGAATGACAAAAGAGAAGAATATTAATTTTAATATATAATATATGACACTGTAACGACTCTAAAACATTTGCAACTTGCTATCGCCGCCATTTTGAACCTTTATAGTATATAGTATAAACAATATTTTATATCCTCTTTTATACTGTATAACATTCTTGCAAATGTAAATTGTGTCTCACGCCAGTGTATACTCGAAAAGAGGGACAAAGACACCTATAGTTTAACTGTCTTTATATCTCACCTTAGGGGCGAATACCTATTTATTAAGCTCACTTTCGGAAGACATGCTACTTTGCCCTATTCGAGCATCGAACCCAGACACCTACGATCGGACGTAGCTATAAATTTCAACTATAGTACGGAATATGGGAATTTAGTAGCATCAGATTTTAAATTATACGATTGGTCTTAATGATTATATTATTGCTCTGAGAAACGTCATATACTATGTTGTCTATCCCTCCAGGCTTATGCCATTAGCGTGACATAAGTACGTTGGAGTAACGACATGAAAAATAACTATGAAATTGAAATCTTGCTGGACCCGGACATTAAACCAAAACCTTAACTATTGGCAAAGATATTCAGACACTCAACCATCGAGACTTTGTACTTAAATATACTCACACATCGTTATTTCAGCAATTGCAAATATGCCGTTTAAATGGAATTTATTTTAGATTGGATTCATGGATTGAATTTCGGTCGGCTGGTGTGTAATTTTGGATTTTGATACCTCCCCAGAGGCTTCGTAGTATTTGGATGTGATCAACGGTTATTTCTATAATCTAACAATACAATTTCAATTCACTTTTTAAAATAAGTTCACGTTGTGTACCTACTTTGATTTTGCAACGTAATAATTTTGACTGCACGGAAGGCGTAGTGGGCCAAGAAGTCGCCTCCCCACTGCTTTTGCGCCGATTGTTGTGGGTTCTAATTCTAAACGGGATAAAAAAACATGTGATCCACAAATGGTTGTTCCGAGTCTGGATGTTCTTTGTGTCTGCTGTTTGAATGTTTGTCCCCCGCGACATTTTAAAAAGACAATTGCTGCAATTGATTCTGAAGACGTCTTCTTAAAAGAAAAGATATACATGCATAGATTCACGCCTGTTACCCGGAGGGGTAGGCAGATACTACGGATTTCCATTTGCTACGATCCTGACACACTTCTCTGCCTTCATTCACTTACATCACATACATCACATACACGCTCGCCGGTTTTAGGTGCTCTTAACCTGCAGGCGCTCATAGCCAGTTGCAATCAGTAACTGGTAAACGATTAGCGAGGTTAAGCAACGTTGGGTGCAGTCAGTCTATAGATGGGTGACCGCTTAGTGGTATTTCATCTGAGCGTCTCCGTGCTTCGGAGGGCACGTAGAAAGTCGGTCCCGGTTGTTGTCAAATTGATAGCAGTCGGTAAGCCATGTCAGAGGCCTGCCCGTAGGCTTGAACAACTCTTGACAACGGGTTGGCCACTAACCACACGAAAAGAGGAAGCAGAACCTGGCCTTTGTCAAGAACGTCTCCGATCTGATCGAGAAACGTTCGCCTAGGTCTTCCCCTTGCGACTGTTCCATTCACACTAACCTTATAAACTTTTTTAGTCAGTCTTTTCTCGTCCATTCTTTCTACATCCCCAAACCAGCTTAACATACCCTTTTCTATTCTTGTCACTATATCCACTTCCATATCGCATCAAAAGACGGGCGAGTCAATTTACTAAGTTATCGCTGATATTGGCTGATCTGGGATTTGAACATGACAACTCATGCATACAAGTCACGGTTACGCTAACTCTAAACTCACAGGACTAACAAGACAATATTTACAAGATATATCAACCATATAACTCTGCTTAATCCCGTTATGCTGCTATATAAATTACTAGCTTTTTCTCGTGGCTTCACACGCTTAAAAGTAGGTTAGGTTAGGTAATCTTAGTAACAATCAATCAAATCATTCCTCTTTATTATATTAGTATAGATAACAAAATCTCAAAAAAAGTTTGTCTATCGCTGTTCAACATAACTATGCAGAATGAATGCATACCACTGCAAGATAAAAAGGTACCAAAAACATTGGAAAACATTTTGCGCCAGTCAAACATCTCGAAAATACATCGGAACAAATATTTGTGCTTGTACAAAGTACAATACAAACAGTACAAACTGGTACAAACGATTTGGATTCCTTCAAAACAAAACTATAAATCTTATGAAGGGGACGCGAAACATTCTTCACATATCGTCCACTCACATAACCTCTTTACATGCTCTCTTACAACATGTGCATAGATTTCTTGTTTCTTTTTTTTCATTTACTTTGAGTATGTTGGCACACGTACGGAACAGAATGTTTCTTTTTGAACGGTAAGATGTTATATATTTATATTGTACTCAAAATATTATTTGTAAAGTATATGTTGTAGATATATTGCTAATGAAGAAATTGTGCATACAAGTAGTAGTAAATAATTCATTAAAGTTAAAAATTTTGGTACATAAATTAAACCGCGCAAATACCAGTTATATAATGTCTTTTCAATGTGTAACATCTGCCTAAAAGTAAGATAATTATTTGTAGTTTATCCCTACTTCCCCTACTTATAATATTGTAAATGCGAAAGTAACTCTGTCTGTCAGTTGCGCTTTCACATCTAAGCCACTGGACTGATTTTGATGAAATTTGGTACAGAAAGAGACTACATCTTGGGAAAGGACATAGGTTACCTTTTATTTTAAACAAGGGCATAAAGGGGTTGACATAAGGGATGAAAATTTGTATGCGAATTCGTCATTATCGAAGATAAAAACCATAAGACTTTGTATTTAGGCACTCGACCCAGCGATTTTGAAATATCGACCTACATGGGAATGATAGGAGACGAAAGTTCGTGTGGAAGCCCAAACAAATCTGTCTATTTTTACAATACGTATATTTATCGGGAAAACTGTATAATTATAAAAATGCCGTCTTAATTATACACGTCGCGTGAGCGCAGGACATGCCAAGCGTCATACACAAATATGAACGATGCGCCGGCGGCAGCGAAAGTGAGGGAATTTGTAACATTAGAAAAAGGGGTAAGCGGAAAAAAAATTGCAGATGTGTAAGCTGTTGGTTTGGGATGAATGTAGAATGTCCCGCAAAAGAGCAATCTAAACACTATATAACACCATGAAACATATGGTTGTACTTTTGGCTGAACACTTTAGACAGTCTCTGCTGGTTATTACTAGGGGTACACCGGCAGATGAAATAAATGCCTGTTTGAAGGCGTCTGTATTATGGGTACCTACACGTAAAAAAGTTTTGTCCGACTACAAATATGCGAGTACAACTACACAACGATTCTCAAGCGGGGGAATAGGCGGCTGCTCTTTTAAAAGTCGAAGAAAATTGTATGCTAACAGACAGTAACGGCATTATTACACTAATATAATAATATAATATTCTACCACATACACACAACACCATCTAGCCCAAACTAAGCAGAGCTTGTACTATGGGTACTAGACAATGGATAAACATACACATATACCTTTTTTTTTTTGGAAATCCGAACATAGAATGACGACGTGAATTCTGTCAAATTGTCGATAACACAGATGATTTAAATAATAATGTCTATCCAGATCTACAAATAAGTATGGGCAATCGAGAATGGTTGAGTGACAGGTCAACTTTGGCGCCGACGAATGAGACAGTAGGTCAGATAAACGAACAAATTATAAACTCTCAGTAGATGTTTAAGACACTGAACAAGTGACATCGTACCCTATAGAGTTTCTCAACTCTTTAGAATTATCAGGAATGTCTTCCCATTAGTTAAGGCTAAAAGTTGGTATTCAAGTCCTGTAAATGAGAAATCTTGACGCACCAAGGCTATGTAATGGGACACGGCACCAGATTACTCAACTAGGACGCAATACTATTAAAGCTATAGTCATGACTAGAATGGGAGGAGAAAATCAAGTCAAGATTTTTTTTTATAATATTTTAATTTCCCGTATTCCGATAATTTAATTTGACCCGATTTGCCATTTCAGTTTAAAAGAGTGCAGATTCTCCTAAAAGCAGCATTTACGGTAATAATAAATAAAACTGTTTTTCATGGGCAACTCTATTCAACGTGTTCATAAGTTCAAACCCGAAAAATCTTTGTTTTAGCGAAGGATGGAAATACAAAAAACTTTGTTTATAAAAATGTATTAAAATGAGCCATTTGCAGTTAACCACGGTATTTATATGAGTATTATCTGCAAATTCAGGTTCTTAAAATTTTAAATGTTGCCCAAGGTAAATATTCCACGCGGACGAAGTCGCGAACAAAAGCTAGTATCAAATAAATGTTTTAATCAATTAGTGTATTAAGTATTGTAAATTGCTTTTTTTTTGTAACGGCATGCATGCCAGTAACTTAGCGCTTGCATTAATAAATCTGGCTTTCACCCGTAAAATGTAATTTCACTTATCATAAAATATATAATAATTATAACAGATTTATTTAATCTTGCGGTATAAAGCGTTATCACGTCAAAGCTACTACGTTATACTCTATTGCGGAAATCCCATCACTAGTATGAAAGTCTCAAAGGAAATATTTAATACGAACAAACATTAATTTTACGTCAGCAAAGGTAATTAAGATCTTATACATACATACGTACAATAATATGTATTACCAGTAAATACATCCATGAATATTTAAATAACATACAAGTCTAAGTATGAAAATTTCATTTCCAAAACACACATAATTTCCAAAAGTTCAAGTCTAATAAAGTTCGAAGAACTTGGGAGGCTCGTTAAGATCCGAACGCAATGATGGCGAAGTATTAACATTGCTCAACAACGGGACTGATATAATCCGGCTAAATTGATTTCCAAGACATCTTTAATCAAGCTGTGAAATATTTTTACTTTAATCCCACGGGTTAGCCTGATTCATCAAATTTTTTGGTGTAGTATATTTTTTGGAGAAATGTTTCTACCACTACTGTTATGGCCAAATATCAATAATAGGATTAGGAATCCCAAAATCTTTATATAACAAACCTTTTGCTTATTTATTTTCTGTCTGCTAGTATAAACTAGATCTTGTGCTCAAACAGATCAAGTATTTCTATAAAACATCTTGTCGTATGTACTTCTGCTAAACACGATGTTGGTTAATCAAACTGTTAGAACAACAACTATCCATTTTGTAGCAGTATAAGAAAAAAGTATGAAAGTCCTCTAGAATGTCTTCGTAAAGTAACACTAATTGTCACAAATAGAATTCATAAACATCGACAATAAACTTAACGAAGTAGGTACCCGATACTGGTAACTTATTAAATTTTCTCTTTAGTCTGTCCTCATATTACTGGCTGATATTATTATGAAGATATTAACAACATTCAAGCGCAAGTACCTTTACAATAGCCTCGTGTTTACACTACCAGGAAAATGGCATTATAATTTCAAATAACGTCTATATTTAGTGCGATATTCTATTCTACGTAGAAATTGTAAGGGGTAAAAGAACTAATTTTAATCTCACATTCTTGTGTACATTTTAAGCTAAAGGACACTTCGTAAGCAATGTCGTGGGACGAAAGAAGATAGCGCGTAAGGATTTTATCCTTATTCTGTTACACCGGTGAAAGCAGAAGCACAAAACCGCATTGAAAATGCCTGTCTTAGGAGTAATTTTCTTCTCTAAGATAGATAGAAGACCATAGCGTATTTTTGTACGATTTCAATACGCTCGATTTGTACTGATTCCAGTGACGCAACCACCAAATTTTATATGTATAATCATTAATGTAGATATTTGTTACCATATTGCTTTTGAGCGGCTTGACCATTATAATCGCATCATACATTGGTTTTGCGATTGTAGCGCTGCCACGCTGTGATCAACCGATTGATGATAAGCTAAGTGATTTTAATAAACACTTATAGTGGCGCGAGAAATTTTTGATACACTGGCTGGTTCGAAAAACAGTGACTCTACTTTTGAGTATTCGAGTATTCCTAGGGTTATTTAGCTTTAGAATGCCGTTTGACACTATTTACTGAGACAACGTTTATAATATTACGTGGACAGCCAAATTTTCTATTTGCTAATAGTGTTTTTTATATGCTATGTACATATCTCTTACCTGGCTATTAGGGAAAGTGGCGAATGCAGATTGTACTTTATGGAGTGCGTGGTCTTGCTGATGGCCGGCTGGTGGACGTCCTTTGGGGAAATGGAACCTTGGGATGACGCGCGCCGGCACCCCACTGCTCGCGGCGCCTCGGACTGTGCGCTGAAGTGTCGTGTGTGGGGGCGCTGACGATGGCTTCGGAGGTGTTGATGCGGCGTAACTCTGTGGACAAAAAGGATAGGTGTTATTTATTTGGTATTGGATTAAAAGAGTCTTGCTCCTAATAGAGTAGTTGCCTATGTTTGATTTTGTACATTATGGAATACAAAAAAAATGCCACTCAGCTGTCATGTTCTGGTCTAAATGCAACGTAGATCTTTTATAGTAGTCTGTTTTGTCACGAGTGCGAATTTATAAAATATGTTACTATTTTTTGGTGAGTGTTTGGTACTTTCTTCTAATTCCTGATAAAACTGTTGCGTAGATCTGTTAAAGTTTTCTGATTTGGCAATCAAATTAAGTATTTGTTACTTCAGAGCGAGGTGAATTCGTTCTACATTCAATTTTATAAACGGCGCAGATGACAGTTAAATATAATAGTTAGTATTAGATTTCACGATCAAAGACAGCTTAGTTAGCAAAGCCGACAGCCACGGATCCCCTCATATTCCAATGCTGGCTGTTGTCTTTTTATACATAGGTACATTCGTAAATAGTCTAACGGCTATATAGCCGAAGGGGTAGACAGATATGTATAACTCCCCCATTTTGTTTCGGTGCTGCGTAATAGGGAGACACCATTGTCTTCTACCTGGCACAGTTCCAGCAGACTCTTTACTGCTACTTCGATTTTTTATCCAAGTCAAAGTGATATTGCTAATAAAAAGTTCCAATATCACTTTGACCCGAAAATCAAACCACATTTGCACAGCATTTGCATTACATATCATGGTGCCACTGAGACACTTATATACATGTTATTGTTTAACAAATCCTATGATTAATCCTATATTCCTTTAAACTTTAAGTTCGTCTAGAAGCATTCGTAGAAAGAACTAAAATGATTGGAGTACTAAGGCATCACATCACTAAGTCGGTCCGAGTGAATAGTGATCGTGTAAAGCCAGCTAGACTGAGAGTCGACCCATCATTCAGAAAGATCTAAGACGAAGGTAAATGAATGGACAGGTGAAAACTTGAGCTTCTGAATAACAAATAAGGCGATATCTGCTAAGAGGTGTACACTTGGAATTATATGGATGTTTTATTGATATCATTGGTTAATACTTTACGGTTTTTAGAGAAATTAACTAAAATATTATAAGCTGTACATACTTTATTATTTTTATGAGACGAAATACCATAGTATTATTTTAAAGTTTCAAAGGTAACATTTTGAAAGCAAGTGCCCTAAATATGCACCCTATAATAGCTTAAAACTTTAAATTTATTTTCATTCTCTTCAAAATTATATGATACAGCTAATAATTTTTTTTATTTATGGGTTTTAATTTTCCTAATGAGCTTCAAAATAGATCGCTAAAGTCAACGTACCGAATATAACAGACCTCTCGATGCATCGAATATAATTCGTATCAATCTTTATGATACATCAAGGTATTGAGGGACATTTGAATGAAATCGATGCATTGAAACCATCATACATCGATTTAAATCGAACTCCACGCAGCATTTATACAAAACGTTTACCAAAATCGTTACATATTTATATTATGCGAACGTGATTTTTGCTGCCAACATACATACGTCGTAAAAGTGCTACTACACGCGAAAACCTAATAGAAATAGAATATGTATCTTGTGGAAAGGTGAGACGCAATTCTTTCGATTTATTGCGTACTAGATTGTTGATATTTTCCCGCTTCCGTTCGTCTAGCGAGAAAACTAAAAAGAAAATCTACGTATGAAGACAAGTGTTACATATTATATAATAGATTTCTGACAGTTTGGCAGTTGACATTTTGTAGGTAATGTTACAGCCTGTTTCTGAACGTGTTGAGCGATGGATAGAATCGACGATATGCGCATGTTATGTGTGGCTTCTGTTCTACGTAAACTATGATACAATGAGGTCATTCAATGTTGTTGTGGAGGTCTTTTTCTGACAATAGTAGTATCTGTCGCTCATGAACATTGCTATGTCCTTGTACTATAGAAGCATTACCTAGAAAACTACCAAACGACTGCTTTATTTTTTTTAAAGTTGCTTGTCTTGCTTTTATGTCTTCCAGCTAAACTATTATAGTTGTATTAGAAGTGGGTTAACGTCGGTAGTGCGATAGCTGGTATCGAAATTATTGGTATTTTAGGTAAAAGGGAATGAGGAACGGCCTTTCTGGGTCTTCAGATGGATGTATGGATTTATAATTTTTAAACTCGAGGTTGCCAACAAGGATCACCTGTATTGCAAACGGACAATTATAATCAGGGTATTTTTAACTTTCATTGAGTTTTTCTGCCAGTAAATCCTCAGTACCCACGGTGATGCTATACCTACGCGCCTCGACGTTGATATGCACTCGGTACACAACCAGTCGCGAATGCGCCTCACTGACGAACGGACGGTGAGATCATTTTGTCAGCAGTAAGCGTACAATTTGTAAATATTTGATTGAAATACGTACAAATACTTACATAATAATTATTGCAAAGTGCAATTGAAAACAAAAGTATTTTTCATTAAACTTTTTATACGGATGCGGATTTTTTTATACAATTAAATTAAACAATAAAGCTTTTCGTACATCTCAGTCGAGGCCCATAATTTTTCAGTCTCAATTATATAAGGTTGTTTCTCTTTCACGGGTATTTCCCTAATACGTTAGGAAAATACCCGGCCCTTTGGGAGGCTTACACGGAGACATGGGTCCAACGTGAAGAGGCCCTTCGAGAGTTTTAATCAAAGGTGGGATGTCATACATACAGCAGCACTAGCCGCAGCAGGCGTTGGATTATTGCTATGTATGGATTCTAATATATAGGCTATGGGGATGGCTGTTTGATGGACTAGTATATTGATAACTATGGATGATAAAACGGCGTCTGCCCTGAATACTCTAATAGCATCAATCGAATCGGCAGACGGTGACTCGCTAACTCATTGGATGGGCCCCCTGAATAGCCACGATAGGCATACAAGCCAGCAGCAGAGGGCAACATAAGGTTGTTTATTATTAAACTTACTAATCAAAAAACACAACATAATTTTTATTAAACACTTCCTATTTCATTTACAACATAATTATTTAAATATATATATTTACAATCACTAAACTAAAAGGAAACTCAAGTAGGTAGATGAAATTAAAATAGTGTAGGGGGGCAGCCCTCTTGCGTGTTTGCGTACCGCATGGCTGTAGGTAATTAATTCAAGGACAGAGGCGAGTTACAATACTGTTAGATAATATTACCGTGCTGGTACTGTGTGCTAGTCCCTTTTTAGCGATACCTTAAAACATAGCTGGCAAAAGATTGGAGTAATACGTGTCTGCTTACCTCATCGGGAATACAAGCATGAGACTATACTCTTATGTATATCAAGCCTATAATTGACGAACAGTCTCTACCACTGATATAAACAAGTCACGTGACAGCAATCGGCCAATAGCAACAACCCTTTTCTCACGTTCTGACAATTACTCGTGACTGGCGTTCAAGAGCGGCGTAGAAGCCCGAGAAATTCATAAATATTATAGAGGGAAAGTTCAGCACGACCTTTGTCATTCCATTAGGACGTTCAAGTTGTCAGAAGTCGAGTAAAGGTGAGTTGTGATTGGACGACGAAGTCTTGTAACTGTCAGTGAGGTGTCTTTGTAGAGTTTGGGATCTGGTAGTGTTATTTTTGATGTAGTTATAAAGAATAATGGTATTTATGTATGACATTCGTTATTGCTGTTTAGAATTCTGTCCTGGGTGGCGCAGTGGCAGAAATGCGACAGCTGTGCGAGGTCTTTGTTACGATTCCCGTATCAAAAAATATGAGTAGTATCACGGAGTTTGGAACTGTGCTTGATAGTCGGTAATCTCTCGCTCGCCACCTATTACGTGGGTCCTTAAATCATGGTTGACAAAAAGTAGGCGCAAGACACTTCTGCCTACATCTTGCAAATAGAGACGAGAGACAATCTATGTATAAATATATACAAGTCTGTATATTATCCTTACTTCCTTACTTTATTAATATTATAAATTCGAAAGTAACCCTGTCTGTCTGTTACCTATTCACGGCTAAACCACTCAACCGATTTAGATGGAATTTGGTACAGATGTAGCTTAAGACCTAAGGAAGGGCATACTTATTATTGATGTAGGTACCACGCGGGCGGAGCTGCGCGCAAAATCTAGTCTTACATAAACTTATGTTAATTTAATTTAATACCATTACGCAGAATATTTTACAAACAAGATGTATAAGAATGGATGCATAATAAGAATTATCTAGAAATAAATTTAATTTTATCTTTCTCTGTATATTTTATTAAAGCATATGGTTTTAATAAAAGATAATATATACGAACTAGACTTGTTCATACAATATGGCAGCGTGTATTAAACAGTACCTAATAATGTAAAAATATGCTCTCGTATATTGCTACATAAGGGCTTTGAGCGAAACTTTTATGCGGCTAACAAAAACGTATCAGCTAGGTATGTGAAGACGCACATATTTTGAATTTATTTACATACACTCCCGTATGTATAACCTCGAAAGTGTAAGCAGAAGTTAATAACTACCTATTTTCGGCCTCGATGGAGTAGTGGTTAGTGTAACCGACTGCCACGCCTGAGGTCACGGGTTCGATTCTCGTACAAGTCAAACATTTGCGCTCATAGCCAGTTGCACTCACTGATCGGTAAAACGATTAGCGAGGTTAAGCAACGTTGGGTGCGGTCAGTCTATAGATGGGTGACCGCTTAGTGGTATTTCATCTGAGCGTCTCCGTGCTTCGGAGGGCACGTAAAAAATCTGTCCCGGTTGTTGTCAAATTAACAGCAGTCGTTAAGCCATGTCAGAGGCCTACGGGCGGCTTGAACAACTCTTCTCTCAACAACAGGTTGGCCACTAACCACACGAAAAGAAGAAGAAGAAGAATGGTGTACCTACATAGTGAAAAAGGCGTCAAGAGCTTTGGGCTTTATTATAAGAAATGGTAAAGTTTTTCGTAAGGCAAGAACTAAGATTTTGCTATTTTATATAGAATTTATTTGGTATATTGTAGTGTAGTTTGGCGCCTGCATTATGCTGTTCATATCTTAAGAATAGAACGTATACAAAAGAGATTCCTATGGCACTTATCACATTCAACTTCATTTAATGCAAAAACAGTCTCATACAAGGAAAAACTTACTCACTTTAAAATGGATTCACTCGAATCAAGAAGGAAATATTTAGACCTAGTTTTCCTGTACAAGCTGATTCGAAACAAGATAGACTGTCCACAATTGCTGGCTAGACTTAATTATAGAGACCCATATAAATACCCTCGGTCTCACATCACTCCTCTTTATCGACCACTCAGAAGAACAGTTTTTGGCACTGCTTCTCCGATTCCTCGATTGTGCAAGCTACTCAATCTCTGTTGTGATTCGGTCGACATATATGCAGATTCTCTTACTCACTTTCGCAAATTAGTAAGAAAACTAATATACTAAATATTTCACTAGTTTATAAGTTCTAGTTGTAAATTTTATTAATTATAGGTATCTTATATTAAGTATTAGTGCATGTAGTGTTTGCTTGTATTTGGATGTAACTTTTTGTCTCAAACCTCATGAGTATATAATTGTGAAAATGTATTATTGTTACATTTGTTAGCAAACCAAAATAAATAAATACCTCTAAAGATAGGTAACAAATACGTGTCTATCACTGTCTATCAAGTACTATTAGACAATGATAGACGTAATTCCACATTCAACTATGTAGTGTTTATTGATACAAGTCACCCATAATATTCTGCCCGATACACACAACGAACTGGAAGGTTCACGATCCGAAAAATGCCAATTATAAGTTACGCCACCTGAGCAAAGAAGAACAGCTGATGGAATCCTAACTGATTCTACTAATATTATAAATGTAAAAGTTTGTAAGCATGGATGGATAGATGAATGTATAGAAGTTTGTTACTTTTTTGCAAAAACTACAGAACGGATTTTGATGAATCTTTCCAGTATTATTGTTTATACATCAGAATAACATATAGGCTACAAGAAATCAAACTTAACTTAAATCTACATTACCGCGTGCAAAGCCGCGGGCAAAATAGCTAGCATTATAAATACAAATATGTATCAGTTTATTCGTTTGTCACGCTTTCAGGCCTTAACTACTCGACCGATCATCATAAAATTTAGTATACACGTTGTCAGGGCATGGAAAAGGATATAGGGTATTTTCATCCAGAAAAAAGCACTGTTACTAACCTGACATACCGCCAGAGGAGCCTAATCTAAAGATAAGTTATAAATCTCGAAGCTTAAGAGAAAATGTATAGATATCCTAGTTTGTCTACAATTAATTGTCTTGTAGGTACACACAGCACTTTGTCTCCTACAAGTCAGACGTGCCCAAGCCTCTTTAAATCATGTTGATAATACCGCTCGTCTGACATATTACCAGAAGGTTCTTGCCACATCTGCAGCCTTACCAGGGAAAAGGGTGATGGACAATTTCCATGCTTTAAAAATTATAAGCGTATATAATAATATAAAATTCAAAATAAAATAAGGCATATGAGACCTTTTTGAATCCACTCTTAACACAAGCTGTATGAGCTTAGCTGGACGAGTTAACAAGTATAGGTACTAATAAAAGCTAGTAATCTTTTAAAAAGAAAAAGGAAGACAAGTAATTTGAAATATTCTTTAGAACTAACTTATACCTAAAATATTATACTACAGAAATAAAACCACGTCCAAATTGGTGCCGCCATTGTGGAGATGCACAAACAAACGCAAAGCTGAAGAGTTGGTTCACGATTTTATTATAATACGTCCTATGCAACTATACTAATAGGCATTGTAAAGCCAAAGAGATAATTGTTTGAACGCGCTAATCTCTGGAACCACTAATTATTCCAATTATAAAATTGTTAATGCATTTTGTAGCCGATTTATTAAGGACGGTTATATGCTGAAACATCACACCACGATCCTTAGGGGCGGAGCAGGTGAAACTGCGAGGCAAACGGTCGCAAACGGCGTTCTTCAAATAGAGTATAGTAGCTTTAACCCTGGCCTTCGTTCTCATTCCCAAATATGAGATTTGGCTACTCAGAATTTAAGCAATCCTAATACCACTTTTTTACAGAAATTGGTTCATAGGCCTGAAAACGTAATTTACAGTAGTTTACATTTGCATTCAATTCTCAAGCAAAAACATTAATCAAATTAAAACAGTTAAGAATTGAGAGTAACATTTATTTATAAACATTGTAATGGCAATCTAAATATTATGGCTAGTGATCACAATTCTAGGAAACATTTCATAACCGAACTCTTTGGATACGCACACCGATTTATTTATGTGTGTGTGAAACGTGGAACTGTTCTTGGTTTATAAAGCTATATATCTATAGCACATGTCAACCCTTTAGGGTCTAGAACATAGAATTTAATTAGCAAGAACGTTGAACGTAAGATTCATTCGTGGTTTAGAGTATCCAGATTTGGACAGTACTACAGATATTTGGATAGTATTGTACAACAAACAGCACTCCAATCAAACAGGATTAAAATACAAACATAAAGTATACATGTCGACTGTACGGATGGCGTACTAGTCTAAGTGGTTGCCTCGCCCCTGCTTCTCCGCTGAGTGTTGTGGGTTCGAATCCCACACGGGACAAAACTTTGTGTGATCAACAAATAGTTGTTCCGAGTCTGGGTGTTCTTCGTGTCCATAGTTTGAATGTTTGTCAAGTCCCCCGCGATACAGGAATGAATCCTTATGCAGGCGTTGTCTTTTTAAAAAGAAAAGGAAATTTATAATTTGTCTGCAATCTGAGAAAATCTATCTATATTCGGTCAGACGGTCGCTTTCCTATTTTATGGTTATGCAATACGGAAAAGATCCTTTTACGTTTTATCGGCCGTGCTTTCAGATTTCGTGCAGTTACTGAAAATGTACTAACGAGCGAAAGAAGAAGAAAACCTAGCCACTCAATGACGCTTCAAATCAAATCAAATCGAGGACCTCACGATTGACTGTTAACGTACGCGCAACTTTATAGTACGGTACTAATTATTAACCTGTATTATAAAGCTTGAAAACGAAATGAAAATTTGAGAAATCCTAATACGACATATCTAAAACATGTTAATTAATTGAGTTCTACAATGTTTGCGGTCTAACGCGCACTAAGCCATATTTTCTAAAGTTGGCAGTCCTAATACTCTCTAATACTCCTCATAGCACATGCTAAAACACGTGCTCATTAAACATAAATTTTTAATCAAGCAGTTCACTGTACTGTAAGACTTTTTTTAGAAAAGGAGGTGTGAATGTTGGCATGGGCAGTTGGCGCGATTGCCAAAAACGTCCCGCCGTCGTACAAGTTTAACAATAGCGAGGCAAAGGTCGCGCCGGATAATGCCTGTTACCACAGATAAATAAAAGATTCCCAAAAATATATTCCTGAGTTCGGACATAATGGATCTCATTACTAAGAACCGGCTCAGCAAATAGGTCAAGCGCGAATTTCCAGCAAAATTGTCTTATTATGTGATCAAGATTATAATTATTTCTGAGTTACTACGTAAATTTACGGCTTGGTAGTTAAGATGTCATCATCTGATGAAAAGTATTTTATTAATAGATGCCTAACTCACTAAAAATAGGTTTTTCATTTTCGTATTTTGTCAAACAAAGTTTATATTTTTTAAAAACGACTCTCTTAGCTAGAGCTTATTTCATATGGTAGACTTTGTTCAGTGAGTTAACGACATTCAGCTTACATGTAATATTTACTTAAAGTTTCATATAGTGTGTTTATTGCTTTGTCATTCTTTCACGAAGCAACAGATTGTAACGTTTTGCATAGAGAAAGTTTATGGTCCGGAGAATGACGTAGGCTATTTAATCTTTCAAAAACACGGTCCTTGTGTGATAGATCTTTAGAACCGTGTTTACAACTAAAGAAGCGAAGTCGCAGGCGCAATGTATGAGTAGCGAAATGTCATGTTTTTCAAAATTTGATTAGTTGCCACGCACACAAAAATGTAACTAGGTATACAAATAAGTTCCACTACAAACAAGGTCGACGCATTTTCATGAATCGCGTAATAAAAATCTTAGTATATGCATACTGTATCCTAACATCACCCGAGGGCGTCATATGAGGCAATTCAGAGATTATGTCTGAGGCGTAGTCAGTAGCATTCTCATTTTATCTAACACATCCTACTGTGGTCGTAAATATCATAATAGCCCTCCAGGCCTACTTGTCAGAGGCCATTTACAGTGTATGTATCCTTATTATTATTAGTTGCTGGTGTCCATTCTGTTGTACATCTTACTAAACTAATTTTAATATTACTTTGTCTTTGTCCAGCATGTAATACAATATCTAATTAGTTTATTTCATACCTCGAGGCATTAAAAGAAGACCGTTAACATGTAATTAGCTGCGATATATGTATGTATAGATTTATTATGCCAGGAATATTGCTATTGATGATGGTACGATGGTACCTAATATAAAGCCGTGGGCATCATTTAAACTAATTAACACAAACACCTAAGACCGTGCCTAAGATTTACATACATATGTATATCTAATTCGTTGGGTAGTTTACATTCGCTAGGTGCGGGTTTGTTGGTTACAAAGTGTTGTTGGGTATTACTCTTAAGAAATTCACATGAGTTAGCAAAATGTGCCTGGTATAAGGCTAGCCTTATTACCTGGGACACAATAGTTGGCGAAATGAGGGAGGCACTACTGCCATCACCAATTATGCCTATTTTTACGAAAAGATAGGTACAGGCGTGAGTCGATGTTTTGATATGTATGTATAGTTAATAATGGTTTAAGATATGCCTTTGTTTTAAACACAATTGTTATTTTAAAAAGATTTAGGCACAAATTGTGCCTAAATCTTTTCATATTTGAAACAATATTTATTGCAAAGTGCGTAAGAAACCCTAAAGCGCTTTTATTCTAAGAACATAATCGCGAAAGCATTCAGCCAGGACGGAAAATTATGTAGCAATTACAGAAAATGTCGAGCGGGAACATTACTTTTGTAAAACATGAATTATGCGTTTTCAAGCACAAAAGTTTCGCCTTCAAATTCGTTGGCTATATAACTAGTTTACAAGACTCATTTGTTCAGTTATTCGTTTAAAAGTTAAGAGCTCTATTCTCTAAGAATTTTCACTAAACAACGTTAAAACACATCCGTCTCTTTTAAACAAACTTTGTAGAGAGGACTTGGAGCCTGCTTGATAAAGCCAACTGATTTAAATAACTGGGTAAATAAATGTATTAAATAAATAACAGTACGCTTGTATATTCTGGTTGCGGTTGGCTGGGGCGTATTACACCGCAGTCATTTTTACGTCTTATGTATGTATGTTATAATAGCGTAGCGCGATTATTTTTGAAAGGAAAAGTCGAATAATTCGGATTTCTAACGCCGCCTTCGAATGCAAACAATCGAATAGATGAATACAATAGGTTAAAGTAAGAAATTCTTTGCATAAAATGTAAGTATAAAGGGACCTATTCGAAAATTTGATTTAATATCTGTGGCCGAATAATAACCTAAAACAAGCGGCTCGACCCGTCACCTCGCTTCGTCTTTAACGAGCTTTATCCAAACTTAGTTTGACGAGCACTCAACTAAAGTCACAGGAAATTCATTTAAACATTAATTACAATGATCAAGCGAACAAAAAGCTAGCTGAAACAGTTTTTTTCGTAGTTCTAGTGTAGGCGTCGTGGCGACGGCTTAATCACAACGCTCTTTGTAAGCCTTTCTCATTTTTCACGCCTCCGTCACCGTTTGTACGTACATTTTACTCACAGATTGTCGCTAGTGTTTCTTTATTTTACTGTTATTGTACAGAAACATCAAGGGCTCATTTGATTTTGTGTTGTTATGATGTTTACTGTAATATACCTACATATGTTGACTTAAGAATATTTATTATGTCAAGGAGGATAAGAGAGGTGTATCATAACCACATTTTTCCACTACCTAAGTGACTATCACAAGTATACCTGTTTCAATCTGGCAGGCACATTGCTTGAGAATCATGCTGGTGAGAAATATATAGTTGAAATTTACTAATACTTTGTCTGACTCGTGCAACGAATCCGTAACGATGGGCTGCAAATAAGTGCTGACTTATGCCATAGTTCCAAAAGGTTACTGTACTAATATTATAGCTTAGTTGACAGGACATGCGAATGAAGTGGCATTATTATTATCTGTTTGTTAAAAATATGTGAGAGCAGAGCAGAGCCAGAGCAGACTGACTAGAAAAGGTCACAATCACATTTTTATGCCAGTGGAGCGGTGAACTTCCAGTAAACTTTTAATGGACATTGTATTGTCAGATGAAGGACCAGTAGACTTTGTCCCATGAATGGTAATGCAGCCGTTCTTTTATTACATTTGTTAATTATAGTATGACTATTTGAGAAAAAAAATTGACGGGTTTCTATAATAGCTTTTACAGAACTAATATAATTTGTAAGCTTTATGCTATCAACGTTAATGAGGTTATATTTTAATATTGAATTGTAACTCAACGCGCAAATATAGATGGGATATATTTCTATAACCTACCTTTGATTATGTTTCCGCAATATTATAAGCGAGGCGACTTTACCATTTACAATTTTGTAACTATAACATAATATCAATATATCTAACTTTTTTTACATATTCTGCACATTACTGTCCCAGATCTTGTACTAACTTGAGTATAAATAAGGTCCGGCCATTAAATTTTTTCATACATATTATAAGGGTCAGGCCATCAGGCTGGAAGCCTAAAAGCCTCTTAAATCTTACATTAGATAGATGTAAGGCTACTAAAACTATGTAAATCTCTTACGTGCTTCAATGTAACTATAACTAATTTTATTATAATCAATATTAATTTTACTAAGTTGGTAGAAACATTTGACCTGGATGGCTATCGCCAAAGAGAAATAAGATGCTCAAGATAATCTAAACATACAAATAATAATTAAAGACACTTTAATAGCCTCTATTTTACTGTCAGAGCTCTAGGAATTACATTTTCTTTTTGTGTTTTCCGTCTGTCATTATCTTCATCATCATCCCAGCTGAAAGCCGTCAACTATTGAACCCAGCCTCCTTCAAGGTTTTCTGTATATATATGTCTTCGGAATGGCTAAAGCGATATAAAAGAAACTTTACAGTCAGATAAAAAATATCCCTGCAATAAAATTGTCTCTCTATATATCTTTATAAAATTAGGTAAATTCAGATTATTTTCTAATACTAAAATAACGGACACACATTATGTATAAACATCTATGCATCATATAAATTAAAACCACACGCAGGTATAGCTTCCAACGGTTAGCTATTTATAAATACAATACGCTGCACATACGCACACAGATTCATTAAAAATACTTGACAACCTTTCGTAATTTGAATTACAATACTGCACCTAATAAACCAACACATCTAACTGTTTACCTACAGTCAACCTCCGTCCAGTTTTACAAAAACACCTTTTCTATTATTTTACTATTAAAAAGGTCCGTTCAAAAGTATTAACATTGTTGTAGGGGGGGTAGGTGCCATGCCACCCTCCAGTATTTGCTGAACCGACGCAGCCGGTAAAAAGCGAAATAAACAAAAATGTAAAGACTATTGAACCCGCTGAAGCAAGATTTTGCGGTGAGCGCATTAATCTTCTAAGCTTCTTGTTACCACAAAGCGTAACGACAGCCTTCGGTGTCGTTTGCTACATAACTTCAAGCGTATTTATATTTACAAGAGGCTAGGCAGGAATAGATATCTAGCTATAATTTATATCGAAAATTCTGTTAGTCACTTTTAGTTGTTTTTGGTGCTTTCGAGTATATTTTTCCCTTGTGTAATGGGTCTCGTTTATGTATTCGTGTCTCGCCTGTCATAAATATTTGACCGACGAGACACGAATATGGCACACTTTATAGCACTTATTTTTTTAAAAGACATCTCTTGCTCGAGTTCGAATTTCTGTATCGCAGGATATTACAAATATTGTAACAACGGACACATAAAACATCCAGACTTGGATCAACAATTCGTGGATCACACATTTTTCCATGTCATCGAACCTCTTGGTGACCTGGCAATGGCGACCACAGCGCCTAAAAACTGTGTAATAGTGATTTTAAGGTAATTAATAGGCTGTTATCTACTGATAGTATCCTGCATATACAATAAAATATTGATTGACACAGGGTATCGAAACAGATACCTCACGATCGATACGAACACTTTTTTATACGTACTTCAACACTCGATAGGAAAAGTCGAATATTTATTTCTCTCAAAGGGAAAGATTACAGAATATTGAAACGCCGAGCAAGATTTTGCGGTGAGCCCGTTAATCTCGTAAGCCTATTGTACCACAAGGGTAAATCAATGAACCGCAGGTTTTGTTTGTCGCATACCGTAACATCATGCCACATGTCGCGGTAGCGGTAGGCACATATATTAAATATTTAATTATATTATAATAAGATTATATAGGTAATCTGATTCTGTTAGATGCAATTCTTAACAACATACAACTTTCTCGTAGAAAGCTCAATATAAAATGAAAACTCAATCCAACTTGATCCGTATAAAACGATAACTCGAAACGACAGTTCAATGTCACTGACTCAATGAGACCATAAAAGCGTAATAAACAAAAAAGTCAATTATAAATTATTAAAACCACCGAGAGACATTGCGGTCTATTAATCTTCTGAGCTTCCAACAAAGGGACGCAAAGCCTTAGATATTGTTTTCCAATACAATGAAACATCAGAACACCGGAACGTATCTTAACACCGGATCGGATGACCGGTACCTGGCTACTCCTACGCAGCTAGGGTTACCATTACGAAGTTTGAAAACTTATGACAATAAGCCGGTAATTAAACAAAAATATTAAATAGTATTGACACTTACGAAAACGTATTATTATTACAAATTATTTGTCTTTTCATTTTCTTTAAAGTTTTGGTTTCTTTCCAGAAGTTTTTGGGATGCGTAAAGACAAAATAATTAAAAATTTGTAAACATAATAAACCGCTATAAAAGGCGTTATAAACTGAAAAAAGGAACACGTAGTATTGCAGTCATAAAATGAAATAATAAATCAACAAGTATCGTACGTATAATAGGAATAATTAACACGGAGTGATGGTGTATACCAAGCACATATATATATATATTTTATTTACTTTTAGCTAACATTTCATTTCATATTTCTTTATCAGAAATATTTCAGTCAACAATCCAGATAAAAATCGGATATGTCCGTAACTCCGAACATGTCTGGACAAATCCAGACGGATGGTAACCCTGTCAGCGATGGTACAAAAATGTCTAAATTACAATGTCGTCCCACGGGCAGTAAATCATTAGCACCTGTTCGTTGGAAACCGCAAATCATTCAATACGTCCCAATTAACGTGACGTGTACAAATGATTTCATTACCTAACACGTATGTCAGTTAATAAATTTATCCATCCAACGTTGGTTTAAATAGTGATTAAATTATTAGTTCATGAATGCTGCCAATGACCTTCAACGGTTTATCAGACCGCGTAGTTGTAAAGGAGATGCAGGTATTAGAAGTTGCTATTTACAAGTAAAAATAATATATTGATTTATTTAGAAATTATATTGGAAATCTAAAATCATTCATAAGTTTCTTCCATTATTTTATTACGTGGCGCTCATAGCCAGTTGCACTCACTGATCGGTAAACGATTAGCGAGGTTACGCAACGTTGGGTGCGGTCAGCCTATAGATGGGTGACCGCTTAGTGGTATTTCATCTGAGCGTCTCCATGCTTCGGAGGGCACGTAAAAAGTCGGTCCCGGTTTTTGTCAAATTGACAGCAGTCGTTAAGCCATGTCAGAGGCCTACGGGCGGCTTGAACAACTCTTGACGACAGGTTGGCCACTAACCACACGAAAGGAAAAGAAAAAGAAGTGAATCTCGTAAATTTTTATTTGTATCTAAATATTCAGCATATTTTCTTCATCAAAGAATTAACATGTTTTGGTATATGATCAAGGCTTTGCGCCTGTCTCGAGACTTCGATGTGATGATTACCTTGACTTGACTCATGACTTTAATTCTTGGATCCGAAATAGTAAGTTTTCTCTTAACCAGGTTAATTATATGTATGTCTGGCATTCCAATACTTGACATGGCACGAAAGCCTTAATAAAAGTATATCCACAGACCACTTCCCATTAGGTGGGCCTTAGATATATAAGTAATGACTGCCAATGCTCCTTTGTACGGTACAAGCGTGAGTGTATGTAAACACCTATGTATATAACACGTATTATTATGTACAGATTACAAGTGGCATTCACAGTGCGGTAAATATAACGATGTGTTTTAAATTATGTTTATATGTCATATAATATAGTAAATAAAAATTACTGTGACATTTTTTAGATACTCTTGAGCTATAAGGCTGAACACTACTTTTCGTTTTAATACGCTATTATATTCGTTCATATCCTAAAAATTCAAAAGTCATTGGATGTTCCATTTTAAGTCAATATTAACAAACAAACATAACAACATTCTAATCAATATTGTATAATTATATTAAAGAGGATGGCAATACATTATTAGTTATGATTTATCTATATGATACCAGTTTTCCGTAAACTAATCATGCGAGTAATAAAATTGGTTTGGTTGATCTTGAAGTAATTAATTAGACTTTCTCTCATCTGTGTGTTATATTATATGATAATATTACATCAGCAATAGATATATCGTTTCTGATATTTATTTGGCACCCATGATGGCATTTTATTATTTCCGATTGCCATTCATACACACATACACTCACGCCAGTACATCTTTAAAGATATAGGCAGAAGTGTATTTCACTAAGATTTCGACACCTATGGTCTGGGTAGCTCATAAAAGAGGAACTATCCTTAGCCATTGTACTGTTACTAAGAATTTTCTCCTAACAGCTAAACGAAATAACACTGCCCGACCCGGAAGTCGAATCCGAGATCTCATGCACAATAGTCCCATTTAAGGTCGCGGGTTCGATTCCCGTACAAGTCAAACACTTGTGTGCATGAACATGGACGTTTGTCTTGGTTTAGCTGTTTGTATGTATAATATGTAAGTATTCACAAAAAAAAAAGTATATGTGTATGTTTATCCATTGTCTAGTACCCATAGTACAAGCTCTGCTTAGTTTAGGCTAGATGGTGTTGTGGTTAGTGTAACCGACTGCCACGCCTGAGTTCACGGGTTCATTTATAAAGTCTCTCCCGCGCACAGGAATTATTCTTAAAGAGGCTTTGAAAAATATACTATCTCTGCGCCACGCAGTCAGAATGAGTAGGTACTAAATCAAAAGAATTGGCAACGTAGCCTGCAAGTTTGGCGCTTTGAAAGATTGATAGGTTTGCTAGTTAACAATGAGAGGCGTGGTGTGGGCTGATCAAATTATTAAATTTGGCACGAAACAAATATTGTGTGATCCACAGATTGTTTTGTAGAGACTGGGTATACTTTAGTGTTCTTGGATTGTTGGAATTCCATTTCATTGAAGTATTATTCGCTATTTTAAGTAAAGAGCCTGGACTCAGCCTGGCTGTCGTAATGGTTTAAGAAGTCACTTCGCAAACATAAATTTGTATGGTGAACAAATGGTTGAGACTGGGTTTCTTTTGTGCGTAGTTGGATTGTTTGTAAAGTCCACTGGAATACAGGTATTGTATAGAGTATTCACAGGAGATTAAATTAGAAAAAATATTGTGCAAATTCAGACTGCGCCGAGCGTAAGTCAGATAATGACAGAGCTCGTCCGGAGCATATTCAAATCGGCGCGCGACCGCCATAGTAAAATTGTATGGAGGATTTGAAGTGCTTTTTTGATAAATACATATGTATCTTTATTGTCAACCAATAACTTAAATATTTGGGACGGACAAATTGTAATATAACAGTTTATGTTTCGTTTAAGCTGTAAAATAGGATATATTTCTACTGTTATAATCTAAAAATCACGTAACACGAGCTTAAGTTTTTGCATTTTTCGTGCAAATTTACGTAATTTTGTCGGCGAAATTATTAATTATTTTAAGATTTTCACTCGGAGTGTAAACACATTTATTGTTATGGTAAATGTATATTTTATATTTACATTAAACAAAAAGTGTTGATTTTATTCACTTAACTGTGACCGCCTGTTTTAGCACATTTCGCTCGGCGCAGTCTTAAGGGAGGGAGTACTACGCCGCCACTTTTTATGGCATACTTGTATTTATTAAAATAATTACTGCCTTATTTGCAACGAATTTTAATGCTGTATCCACAAAGAGGTTTCCATTATTTTGGCAGCGTGCGTTCTTGCGTATAAAAAGACATATAAAACCTACCTTCTTCCCAGTACTCTACATAGGATGCCTTACAATCATAACTTCTTGCTGTTTATAGGATATAATGAACCAGGTGGTTAAGAGATGATAAAGGAATATGAGCCTTATATACATATGTACGTATTAAGTATGGTTATCGTAAAATATCTCGTCGAAAGCGCTTGGTTATGGCTAGGAGGGGAGGCTGAAGATATGGAATGGCCTCTTACATACATATATTTACACTGTGTTTAGTCATCTAAATAAGATGAAGCAGAGGGACGGTGTCCAGAACTAAGGTCAGTATTGCTTGCATTCTTTCACGTGAAACTTAAAAGCATAGCTGGTAGAATATGGCTGTAATTCACGTCTGTCTATTCCATTGGAGATATGGGCGTGAAGTATGTATGTATGAATAAATAAAGATAGATCTCATAATAAATAATCATATTAGGCCAACTATCATATCCGTAACAGGGGTTAAATCTGTTACCCTGTATTAGGAATATACCCATTAGATAAAGGGGCACTCTGTGTTGCTACAAAAAAATCCGAAATGAAAAAAGCGGCCAGTCTATTACCGTGCCGGCCATGCGTATTTCCTAGGAAATATCTGATTAGAAAACGCCTGTAAGACTGTATCGACTGTAAGAGTAAGCTTACCCTTATTGGACCCACGAAGTATACATACATAGACACATACTAACTTGTATTTTCCTAATGGACTAGTCAAAGTAGAATTACACTCACCTTTTCACGGCTGTGCCTTCACACCCAGGATAGTAGTAGATAGTAAGTACAAAAAAATCCTAAAATAGAAAACAGCTTAATATTCGTAGAACCGGGCACCAAACTCAGTAGCCTACGATCGTTATTGTAACGGAGACTTACGCCACAAGATCAACAAGGCAGTCTCAGATTTACAGTCATAGTCACCAGGTTCTGACACTAAGCACGCTCACATTTTCTAATGGCCACTCATCCAAAGTTATTATATATCTTATTATTTAAGTATCACTTCAAATGTTTGACTGTCGTCGCTTCACCGTCGAGTGTTCTACATCAGACGAGAAAATGTCTTCACAAAGGAGCACGGTTCTCTCAATTCGTTAAATAATTGTGTCAATTGTAGCAGTAAGATGTATTGCTGAGAAATAATATTTTGTAATAGTTTTATGGTATAATAGGTACTTAGATTTAAATTGGACTTCCGATCAAACAGAAATATCTTACAGAACTGATATTATTATTTACTATATATTCCTAAATTATTAAGCAGCGATAGCTCAGTGGGAAGACCAACAGACTGCAATGCAGAGGGTCTCGGGTTCGAACCCACGTCGCGCACTTCTGACTTACGGAAGTTATATGACTTTTCGAAATTATGTGCCTATTGATTGACAATTATCGCCTGCTCCGTGCCTCGAAGAGCACGTTAAGCCGTCGGTCACGGCTGCCATGAACATCTATCAGTCGTAGTCGTTATTGGAAAGTCAGTGCCCTATAATATCCTGACACTGGTCTAGCCTTAGGGTATCGTTAGCCTTCGGGTTGCGGAGGTAAGGTGGCAGCCGCTCCGTGTAAAAACTGATATCCAGTCAAATCCAATTAGACCAAAAAAGCCGACTCCAAGTGACTTGATATAAAGGCTAAGGAGAAGATATATTCTTAAATTACTTATCCTTCAACTATTACTGCTGTAAAAACACGGGAACTACTTTGAATAACAGAATAATTCAACTTTTTACTAATGTTTAGCATTAGCTTTACTTATACCTTTTTGTTCATATGTTGCATAACAAGGCTCGAGGCTGGCACTTGCAATTCATTTATTTTAAGACACAGATATCTGGTCTATTAGACTTAGGCTGAGTTCTTTCGACTAAATACCGCCTTTTAACTTGGTACATATGAGTAATTTTACACTTATAGAATCCCCTTTCTAACCTTGTTCACATAACGTGGGTGTATTCGAAGATCTGCATAAAGAGAATTACAGTTTTTCCTCAACGAAATACTAAAGAAAAGTTTAATAAGCGTCCCGGTTTTATTTTCACAAATATTTACTTAACATGGCGTCGGCTCCGCGCAGTCTTGTCATAATGTCTGTTTGGTCTCATTTTTGATACTTATTTGTATACTTGCTTATTGTCTGTGGGAAGCAGGAACATTGAGGTCTTTACTAGCGGTTGGCAGAAAAAATAAGGACTTGTTCTACTTTGATTAAAACAGTAATATTGTTTCTTAGACAGCTAGTTGTTCTGAGGGTGTACCGGGAGTTTACATGGCTTTGGACACAACTCGATACGATTGGCAGTCGGCCCTTCTTTCCATACCTTGGATTAGTTAGTAGGTTTTGAAAAAGGTGCGACAAGAGATGACTAGCTAGTGTAGAAAGAGACTCTGTGCTTAAAGTGGTATGTATATTCTCGTGGAAGAACCTATGAGACTTCGATGGCGTTATCGCTAACGCGTATGACGCGAAATATTGGATTTCATACCCAAATAAACCAATTCAATTTAATAAAGCAGTGATATCCCAATAAAGTTGCGACCGGTCGTTATCGAGTTCGAAATCTTGCACTACCGTCGTGAAAACATTTTTAAAACAATATGCTTCTTAGCTTAGCTAGAAGGATTTACAAAAATACGAGTAATTTGTAACTCAATTAGGTAGTAATCTTATATATTTTATGATAATTTACTTTTGTGTGACCTTCCTTTTTCAACCGTAATTGAGTTTGTAACCTATTAATTTCAACACTAAGACCTCGTTTAATTAATTAAGGATACACATTAACTTCATGAATATCAGGTGTTTAGATTCTAAAGTTATAAGTTATAGTTTAGTTCACGAGGTCGCTGTTTGTGCTGATTCTTCAATAATACGTATTGTTGAACTCAACCCGCTTTAGATGAGAAAAGTTTGCTCCAAGGCGTATTTGCTTTGTTATTTACTTAATATTTTACAATTTTGCTTGATGAAGTCCACTATAAACTACAAAATACTGTGACTGATATTGAAAGCCTTCTTTACCCTTAGATTACAGTGATATTAAAAGCATTACCTTGGATTTTTACAGAAACTATATCCAAGTTGCTGTAAAAATCTGAGGTATTTTAAATAACATTTATAATTTGTAAAAGAATACAACATTTATTCTCATTATGCGCAAGGAATTTTGTGGAGTATAGTTACTACACCACTCCCTTAGGTCGTAGCGTAATGATATAAATATGGGGGGCAAAATGATGGGGCATTTATTTGTATTATACAATTCGCCAACAATGTTCTAGGTGCCAAGCCATAGAGCGAGCCTGATGCTATTTATTGGTCACAGTTGCCAAGCTGCGAGAATTTCTTAACATAAAAACCATATAACAATTTGCCCAACATGGGATCGAACCCAAGACCTCATGCACAACAGCGACACCAAGGCAATATAACCTACAACCTTTCTCAATAAATGGCTTATATCAAATGATAAAAGAATTTCGCAAATGTGCTCAGTAGTTTCTGAGATTAGCGCGTTTAAATATACCAACAAATACATCAGCTTTATAATATTAGTATGTAACATATGATGAGTCTGGCAAATAATATCTTATACGAGGTCATCATAACAAAGCGGGCGGCATGAGTGTACCGCAACGTAAACATCGTTGTGGATCACAACTCTTAGTAATAAAGTTGCCAGCTGTTGTCCTAAGTAAACTCACATTACGAATTGACAAGGCTAAGTCTACTGGTTCGCTTACGTTGAATTTGGTTTCATTCACTCGTAGTATTGGTTATTCTTGTAATTCGCGTTTTTGTTCTCTTTCTACTCTGTTATATCGTCCCTAATATGGACCTCTTCCGCATTGGTTTTCTCTTCAACGGTTTTAATAATTTTTATATTTAGAACCACATTAGGGGTTAGTAAGATGCGTGTGTGTCCTCATAGTTAAATCAAACCGTTGATATAAGATACATTTGGCAAAAATACCAACTGCCATAAATGCGACGTAAATCATTACCCGGAGCGGTTTCTGAAGAACTGAAGTATATACTTATGTAATGCGCTGACCGTTGGCTACTCATATAAATCCGGAAGCATGTTTTGGTGTTATGCATAAAATGCGCGATTATGAGAGTTAGGGAACAGAGAGTGCACTTGTGTTTGCGCAAACACTTGTGCATATATTATAGTATAGTAGTAGATATTATAGTATAGTAGCGAAGCTACGTAGACTGGCCTCCGTTAAGAGTGATCACCGTGAGCGAAATTCGGTCTAGAGGACATTGTTATAAGAAGCATAAATTTTATTTAGATTTAAATCTTTAGTAAGCCTTTATTTAAACTCAAAACTGCCCAATGTTTTCTCCAACTGATTCACATATTTCCACCACGAAGAAACTTATTCATATGGAAGCTACATTCCTTAATTCAGATTGATGTTATATCCAGTATTAGTTTCCATCCAAAGCCGTTCACTTGGACACGATTGCGTAACACCAAAACATGCCTCCGCATTTATATGAGTAGCCAACGGTCAGCGTATTTCATAAGTAGATACCTCAGTTCTTCAGAAACCGCTCCGGGTAATGATTTACGTCACATTTATGGCAGTTGGTATTTTTGCCAAATGTGTCTTATATCAACGGTTTGATTTCATAAAAGCTAGTTTCCCGCGAGGCATAAAATAATATCAGTTTTGTTGTAGCTAGCCGTTGCCAACTTTAACAAGGAAATATTGCGTCGATGTGATGAGAAATAAAATAGCTTTGTCTAAAATATAATTGAAGTAAATTTTTAACAGTACTGCTTCGTAACGCAACGGTAATTAATGCGAGTGCTGTGTGTAACGCCTCGAGTATGATGCCTGGATCCGACAAAGTGACATTGGGTCTTTCTGTCAAGAAATTCTTAGTAGCGGCACGGAGTCAGGAGAACTGCACTTGGAAAACGGCCGTAGACTGGCCCTCTTGGGAGCTTTGAGATATAAAACCATAGCTCGCGAAATATTGGTGCAAATAAGCCTCTACCAGCCTCTTCAGGAAATAAGGCGTAAGACTATGTATGAATGTATGTATGTATAAAGTAGCAAGCAACCTTCCATCCCGACTACTAGATTTTTTATCCTTTTATTTAAAGGTAGGCATTTCAAAATTCTGTGTACTGCCAGCAGAAGGGACGACAATAACCTTGTTCTTCTATTGTCAGCACATCACCTTCTTAAGGAATCTGGAAGTCTTACTCATTGCAAGATATAACAAGAGGGCTACGATCTCTGTTTGACTACGATCTTCTGTTGACTGAAGATACTTCTGCGAATCGAGCTGGACCATAGGTTGTTGTGAATAATCTTTGCTTTAACTGGTCCAGCGAATTGCTTTGTTGCTCCACTTGTTAAATCGTAAGCGCCAAATTATGTCTATCAGTACGTATTCTAGCATGATACCTGGTATATGGCAATAGGCTAGCTCTTTACGATGTAAGACTTGAACATTATTGGCAAAATGTGGTTTTAATACAATTCTACTTTATAAGTGTTCTTTTTAAAAATGTTAATAACAGCGAGGAAACTGAAAGGCTTTTGGTAGACTGCAATAGGCCTGCCATTACTCAGGACCTAAAAAAACATAGCGGTTCATCGAAGTAAGTCACCTTAGTCTACTCCTTCGTTCTTGAGTCCTGAATCTATATATATAAGTTAATTTTAGCAGAATAGACAATGCGAACGTTTTTTATTATTTAATGATTAAGGAGTCTATATGTTTAGGTTTCTCTTTGTTAAGGTCACTGCCTGAAGACTCTGTACTACCTACAGTTCGATCCTAAAAAGGTTGTATACATAAAGAAAAGAAAATTGCTATTTATTCTTATTATTTCTATTAAACTGTGTTAAAAGGAGGGTTATGTTTTTCGGATCTGTATGTATATTTCTTTGTCACGTTCTAAACGCCTTGATGGATTTTAATAAATGTGCTGTTGTTAGATTATTTTTCATAGCGGGAGTGAAGTAGAGAATAGCTATTATTTTTATAAATAACATACTTTAACGCTGCCAACCGAAGCTTTACTGCGACACTGGCCATTTTTAATTTTTTTTTTAAACAGCCGATTTCTTATTATTTTTCTTGTTTCAAAATTTGTTTTGCATATTTGAATTAGATTTTAATATCCGACCAAAATTAGTTTTTTAGTTATTCATTGAAACAGTTTCTAACTAAAATATTTCAAATAAGTATTTTGAAAAGAAAAAATATATATATACATATATACATACGCGTAATTATCTATATATTATGTATAGAGAATAATCAAACAAACCCATTTTCACTTATAATTCTACCTAGACCTCGGATTAAGAAGTTTCAATGTCTTTTGATTCCAAATAGTAGGAATATATTTCGGACTTAGCAACGTAGGTCTGCGACCGATTACGCCGAGTTAATATAAATACAATATGGCTTCGAATTAATAGGATTATCAAGTTTTAGGCGTGATAAAGCCTATATAGAAACAAATGGAACTTACACAGTCAGAGAAATATGTCTATAATCCGCTTTACTTAATCCAATAACACTAAAGATCTCTTTACACAAGCGTTTCTCTGGTGTATGCGTTCTAAAAACGCATGTGAAATGCTGAGGTTCACCACTCACGTCTCGATGGCGCTTATCACGTAGATGCTGCAAGATTACTGATAAGCATGTAATGCAGTAGCCGGATATAGGCATTTATAAGTTGTGTACAACTGCTTGTCTGATAATAAATAATAATAATATGATTGCTACATGCATCGTCATGTTGATAAATTGGATTCTAACGAGGATGAGGTGAGATAGAGTCGATTGTACGCTGTGCTAACGTAGTATATGCTCGATGCTAGCGTAGTTACAATTTTGGATTTGGATTTTACAAAGGTGTGGCCCGCGACGTGTGAGTTGTGTGGTCACAACGTCAGCTCTGCGCATACGTTTATCGAACGCCTACGCTGAAAACACGCTACTGTGCAGGGGCTCTAATATTCAGACTTTTATTGACTATTATTTGGTAGACATCTTTTTGGATCAGTTGTATATATTTGGGATTCTCGGGTCACGGGTTCGATTCAGAGGTACGATTGTGTAATTGATTTGTTCCATTAAAATTTTTGAGTAACGGCACGGTGTGTAGCGCCCGCCTGTGGGCTGTGCCTGCACCCGTACCTATTAAATAAAATACATTAATAGCTGGCGAAATCCTAACTAAATTTGTTTGTTTGTTACGCTTTCACGCCTTAACTACTCTACCGATCATCATTAAATTTCGCATATACGTTGTCAGGGGTACAAAACAGGTACATACCTTTCATCCGGAAAAAGTACTGTTTCCGAGCGAGCGAACCCGCATGCAAAAGCTAGTGTAGATGATATATAGGCGTCAGCTTATGTGCCTTTACATGTAGATTATTTTAGATCAAGCAATTAAGCAAATTGTTTAATTCGATTTTTAATTGCATATAAAAGCGAGCTTCATTCGATTATCGTGGGAAAGTAACAGAAATCAATGAATCGAGCTCGCGCTGTAAGGATTGCGCGATTTCATTTGTTAAGTAGCTTTTAAGCTGGTATTAAGATCGTCTACGATCGTAAGCGATGCTATTTTGCTTAGTTCGCATTGTTTACACAGATCTGCGTAATACTGACATTTGCACGAACTATCACTACATATTATAAAATAAAGGCCTCTGTCTGTCTGTTTGCAATAAACCCATAAACTACTAAACGGATTTTCATACGGTTTTCAACAATAGGCAGAGTGATTAATGAGGAAGGTTTATGTGTATAATTTAGTAAGGTTACTAGTGCGTAGCCGGGGCGTGTCGTAAGTAAATGATAAGCTTAACATGTTTGTCGTACCAAGCTTTAGCATCAGCGGTCATAGGAATTAATGTGGAACTAGACAGGCCACGTATGTCAAACGCCGAAAGATAGCTATGTTTACCTATGTTCGGTAGTCAGGCGATGTATCCCAAATAGCGAAAACGAGGAAGATCAAGTGAGATGAAATGGATAATAAAAGGGATTACATCTAGATTGCAAAGGAAAAATGCAAGAAAGAAGAAGAGACCACTGCTCGCAGTGGGACAGCAATTAGGCTTACAATAATCATCAACATTTATTATATTTTCTACTAGTTGTGCTTCGCGGTTACTGCTGATCAAAACGGGTTATCTATTAATACACGTAAAAAAAAAAATCATAATCGAACCTCTTTGTCTAATTGGACTAGTAGCTCCTAAGATTCGTTAAAATATATTAATGAATTGATTATAAAACTGAAGACAGCATTATAATATTATATACAGGGTGTCCGGTAATTAATGGATAACCTTGAAATGTCTTATAGTAGAACCGATGGCGATGACAAAAAAAAAACAATTAAAAAAGGGCAATAGCTAGTCATACTTTTGACTATCTATTAGCATAATTAGTGTTTAATAATAAAACAACAATAAACCGATGGAATTCATTCATTTATGGTCGTAGTGTACAAGAAAGTTAAATACGATAATTAAAAAAATACATTTTTTGAGGTAGTAGTTAGGATAGATTTTTTCATTTTTTTTTCTGAACGACCGTCGGTTCTACTATAATAAATTTCAAGGTTATCCATTAATTACCGGACACCCAGTAAGTATACTATAATGGATTTGATTTAGATTAGTATATTATTTATTAATTGCTGACATCAAGTTGACTGCCTATACGATATTATGATCAAAATATATTATACCGTACGATATAAAACAGAATTAAACCGAATTGATCGACAACTCATTTATCGTAAAGTCTTCTATCTACATACATAATTATGTACACTTGTATATATATTATCTAGTTGATTGCGATGCTGGATGTTGAGCTTAAGGCAGGCAAAAACTTTGCACTTTTATTGTCATCTAAGTGCCATTATCTACTTACGTAAAGGAAAACGTGATTTCAGCAGACGCGAAGCACGTCTGGCGCTCTTTGTGAAATTCCTTTCATTTCTTTTTTGTGACACTTTTTCAGCACTGTGTCGCAGAGTATTTTTTAACATTATACAAGATGGATATTCTATAATATGTGCATATTTCAGAATTTTATAATAGTTTGCTATAACAGCGAAGCAAAACATTATGAGAAAACCTGCATCTCCGTCAAATTCTGGAAGATATTTGTAGGCTGTCAAAACGTACTGTGGCAGCGTAGTAGACCATTGCAAAAATCTTCTCGTGCTTAGAGGAGGCTTAAGCCCAGAAGTGGGACAGTTTGTTAAAAGATCCGCTTTTATAATATATTTATAGGAAGCCAAGTACTAAATTTAACATGCAAATGGACGCTTACATTTTTGGCGCCATGAAATATATTAAAAGAAAAATAAGGATTGTATTACTTAAAGTATACTTTATTTGTAACTTCATTAAGGTAATTGCCTTTTCATAACGAGCTACAAGAGGCCGGGGTGCGATTATAAAAGGAGCTGACATTTTCTGTTTACGACTGTTCATTTGTTAGTTAATATTTAATTAAAAATATACGGCGGTCTTTTCCGCTGGCTTTTACCTGGAAACTTTATCGAGAAAAGCACGCCTTAGACGATCTCTTAATTATAATATAATATAATATTCTATCACATACACACAACACCATCTAGCCCAAACTAAGCATAGCTTGTACTATGGGTACTAGACAATGGATAAACATACATATATACTTTTTTTTTTGTAAATACATACATATTATACATAGAAACACCCAGACCAAGACAAACATCCATGTTCATGCACACAAATGTTTGACTTGTGCGGGAATCGAACCCGCGACCTCAGGCGTGGCAGTCGGTTACACTAACCACTACGCCACCGAGGCCGACTCCGACTGAATTGCGTACATATAGGCTCTATCACTTATATGATTAAACCAGGTTAAAATGGTATTTCCCTCAACGGTATACCGGTTGGTTTGTAAACCTTGGCAAAATCGTAGTAATTTAATTTTCCATCAAGTGGGCTGCCGGCTATTCCACCACCATAACAACCGACGTCTATATCTCCCTAAAAGGCCTGACAGGGCTATACCCTTATCTTATAGGCAAATGTATAAATTTGATATCAATTTCTTTATTTACCTTTATTCATTTACGTGTCTGTAATTACCATTCAACAAAAGCTCCATGGTAATATCAACATTAATCAGATAAATTGTATGCTGAAGCGTCACCATTTACCAAAACGGGTATGGAAACTTGGGCATATCGCTTTAGTTAAACAAGCCATACAATAGATGTAACGTAATACGCTTTGAAACACGCATGTTCAGTAAACACGTAAGTAAACTCAATAGCTTTCAAGAACTACTGAAAATATACACGAAAGTGCACTGAAAACCATGAATTTAATTATGATTGAACAGCTATCCGTATACCAACATCTGTGTAACGTGAAACTCATCAAACGAATGGCTAATTAAATTCAAATAATATGCTCAAAATCGCAAAACTTTTAAACAATCACTAGAGTTTAAACCATAAATACAGAAACCATACGTTTGTACATACTAGAGGTCGTATTCTCCCGTCTATTTACAATTTTACACACTGACTCACGCAAATGGGTACATCGCACATCAATTATGTCGGACACCGCAGTACGTACGATTCGCAATGGATTCCCTCGGTCTATATTTATAAAGAGCGGGATAGACGACGGGCGGACGGATGAGAGGGGGTGAGGCACCAGGGGGGTGCGACGCTCCCGACCACGTGGTATAAATAGTCGCACGCGCATGTCAGCGCGCACCCGCGCACTCGTACCTCACCAAATTGGGAAACGGGAATAGACGAGCGATGTTTGGGCTCTATCGTTGATAGAAAATAACGCATTAACGCAAGAGAGGAGTGGGTTGTGTAGATATTTATAACTGCATAAAATATCATCCTTAATTGTGTATATGGCAGACATTTTTTGTATAGTTAGGCACAGGTTTTGTCATACGCATAATTCGATAGGTATGTTTAGGTTTCATCGCGAAGCTACTGGACACAGTATTGAAATTTATGTTGCTAATGAGAATTGCTTGATAGATAAATTATTATTAACACATAACCAGGGATACAGCTGTACTTTTACATCAGAAGTTGTCCATGCAGTCACGCTTACGCCATAGATCCAACGAGGTCATTTAATGAAATGACAGTAAGAGCAAATACAAGCCGTTAGCAAGCTTTCTGAATAATTCACATAATGTTTACAGTCTGCAATTAGCACTGATTGTAATTAAAGCATAGTGTTATTACCCGTTCGTCTCGGCACACACAAGTCTCGCCGTAGTGGTGTACATTGCACATAACTATACATTTACTAGTTACTAGTGTTTTTCCCGCGGTTTCGCTCGTTCGGAATCTGTACTTTTTCTGAATGAATATACCCTATGTCTTTTACTGTACCCCTGACAATGCGTATGTCAAATTTCATGATGATCGGTCGAGTAGTTAAAGCGTAACAAACAAACAAATTCACATTCACATTTATAATTAATTAGTTAGGATCACTACGGAAGACATTGTGCGGCAATTTGTCTAGCGTTTTTCGTAATGCTGAGATGTTCTTGTCGCATTTGAATTGTCTAAAGTACTATGAGGTTACTCCAATTTTGAAAAGAGGAGAGCTGTGCCGTTCCAGATAAGAGTACCTGAAACCGACGTTAATGGAGAAATATGTGAATATAGTAAATAAAGCAAGAGAATACCGAAACTCTGCTTACCTACTGCAGGACACAAGTGTGAGTTTATGTATATGTATGTGTGCCAGCTGCGCGAAATTTAAATTTGTTGTAATATTTACGTTTACCTTCAAAGATTTCTAATCATTTATTCTATTCGCGATCTGGGCGAGTTTCAAAACCGTCTAGTTAAAAATTAATTTAGGTTCCCAGCACGAAGAATAAAAATACGATACTATTTAATGTTAGGCAAACTCATTCCGATGTTAGCAAGCAATATTTTATATTGACTTCTATCGAAATGGCCTGTAGGGAGCTATTAACATGACGGCAAATATTTTCTCGATGGGCAACAAAATCGAGACTTCTATACTAACCTTATCTTGTTACATATTTTGATATGTCCACATAATTTTTATTTATTGGATCATTGAGTAAATTAAACCATTTATAAATTATTCATATTTTTTTCGCTTTATTTGGCTTTGACACAGAATATATTGAGTTACGTATTGTTATTTGCTGATTAACATAAAAATGTAAAACAAAACGAATGATCCGCGTAGGAAGATCTCTTTTATTCAATGCAAATTTAGTAAAATGAAAAGCCATTACCATACTCCGTTGCAAAAATGTTTTCTTGTTGTGTAGTTTAGACGAAGTCTTGAGTGCCAAATTCAAAACTCTTTGGTATAAAATTTAGGAGTTTTGGATTTGGCACTCTTCATACTTTAGATTTAAAGATTTTCCTAAATTGAATTTAAATATTTCCTTTCGTACAAAAATTTTGTATGTGTTGCTGGCTCCTACAACACAGTTTTTACTAGTGCAGGGGTCAGAGAATTCTAAATTACTGTAGCTTAATTTGTGTCAATAAAATTATAATTATTATTATTATTGCAAATTTTACTAAGAAATTCAAAATTATATATCTCATCCAGCCTAAGGCAACGTCTTTTGAGCATACATTAAACATTTGGCCAGCATGGCATGCTTAAAAATATTCAAAACGTCGGCCAACAAGATTTAATTCTGATACCTATATCACGCAGAAAACAGCCTGCCTAGAATCTCACTTAATATTCTCGAAGTTGAATCGTAACTAATATTATAAATTGCTAAATTTGTGTTTTTTATTTGTTTGTTACGTTTTCACGCCTTTTCGCGACCGATATTTATAAAATTTTGCATACCTGTTATCAGAGATACAGAAAAGGACATAGGGTTCCTTTCAACCAGAAAAAGTACTGTTTCTAAACGAAGCCGCGGCCAAGAGCTAGTATGTAATAAAATAGTCTTCCTAAACAGACAATGTTCCTTACTCTTGTAAATTTTGTAAGGATCACACCCGCAATAAACTAAAGGTTAGCACTTTATTGCCTTGCCAAAATGGCGTCAATACCGAAATCAGGTCATGTTATGACTACACACTGACGGGTTTTGTTTAGAGGTCACGGCCTGGATACACGTAAACAATACCAGCACCTAATGATATCAGGTGTTAAGGACATTAAATTGTTATTGCCTTCACTGCCATTAAAATACTTTATATAGTTCAAAGCTTTTTAGAAAATGGTAACGATCTAAACATATTTTTAGGTCAATAGCTCGCCTTACTTTAGTTAGCCTGCGATCAAAGCAGGCTTTACTTAATGTTCAAGACACAAGGGATCAACTGCGCTGATGTATTTCGAAAGTGGAATGAAAAAGAAAATATTTCAGCTGAGGTAAATATGATGATATCGTTTTAGGACTAAAACTAAATATATATCCTAACTACTATTATGAATGGGAATGAGAGTTCGTTTGTTACTCTCTCACGCCTTAACTACTCGACCAATCATCATGAAATTTCGCATACACGTTGTCAGGGATAGAATGAAGGACATAGGGTAACTTTAGAGCAGCGATAGCTCCGTGGGGAGACCAACAGACTGCAATGCAGAGGGTCACGGGTTCAAAACCACGTCGCGCACCTCTAACTTTCGGAAGTTATATGACTTTTCGAAATTATGTGCGTATTGATTGACAATTATCGCCTGCTCCGTGCCTCGGAGAGCACGTTAAGCCGTCGGTCCTGGCTGCCATGAACATCTATGGCAGTCGTTATTGGGAGAGTGTTGATACAAAAGATCCCACTGGGTCGAAGTGTCGCCGGTCTGCACTGACTGGCCCCCACATAAGATAAGATAGGGTAATTTTCATCCAAAAAAAACATACTGTTGCCGAGTGATAGATTACTTACAGACAAAATGGACATTAAAGCGAGTGAAGACGCGGACAAAAGCAAGAAGAGTATTAAAATAGGTCTCTTTTGAGAATGGCGTCTTGAAATACAAAAGCATAAATAGGTCATACGAATAAGACAGGTGGTTTTATTTTTTTGAATGTGCGAAGAAACGACTTCTCGTAGAATAAATATATAATCTTTATTCCTTTGCGGTATTTCAGAGTGCTTTCTTATATCGAAACAGAATACAGTAATATGTAATATTGTAAAAGAATTCTAAACTTGAGTTAAGATATTTAAATAGAAATGTTTAATTTAAATTAAATAACATACTTTGTATGGATAGACGTTTATTTTCATTACAGATCTTAATTTTTTATTGGCTAGACCGAAAGTACGACTATCCTTGCGATGTGTAAAACTTTATGTGAATTATAGTCAATGCAATCATGCGCTTTTTAGGCACAACAGAAGCGATAGTACGCTAGTAGAAACTTTTTGGCAGACGTGCCTATATAAATGTGATAAAACTAATTATAAATTTTTGCATTTAGAATAGGTATAATTGATATCAACTGCCGCAAACAATCTTAAAGAAAAATTACAGATGACATGCCGACAGAATCAAAACCATTAAACATTACCAAGAAGGTTGCGTTCCTATTCCACACTATACGGCTAGTTAGAAAAAGAACATTAATCAGAGAGGCGCCTGAATAGCTGTGGTTATACGAAAAACTTCTTTATACTAGGCATTCTAAACATTAACGTGTATCTCTGAATTACCTTCTTCCCAGGGACCAATAAAGTTGAGCGGTAATTTCGCAACACGCCGCCATAGACTCACAATTGGGGCAATCGTAAAAACGTTTAGTGTTAAGTCTTATTCCTTGAGTCGTTGACTAGCTTTCATTTAGACTGAATCAACTTGAATCACTTTTATAGTTAGCCTCGGCGACGTTATGATGGCTCTTGTTTTATACTCTTCTAGATAATTGTGGGCATTGTAACTACACTTATAATACTGTGTACTATTTCTGTTCGTTAATTGTTTCTTTGTTAAGATATTGCGACACCGTGCTTGATCCATAGAGCAGTTTCTTTTTAAAACCGCTCCCGATCTAGACATGGTGCCTGTGTCACGAGAGTCTCTCAACACATTAACATTCAAACAACGAACACAGAGAACACTCAAGATTTAGAACAACTATTTGTTAATCACACAATTTTATGTACCGTTGGCCGATCGAACCCACATCACTCGGCGCGGCGGCAATACTGGCGACGTGACCAGCTAAACCTGTACGCCAACCGTGGTGCCGTCAAAGAGGTTTTTTATCTAATTCATAATTTGGAGATCAAATACGCAACAGAGTTGGTATAGCTAAATATCTAGAGAGCATTTTCACATTTTTTTTTTACATTCCGTTTGTGCATAAAACTATTTTCTCTAGATAGGTATACATTAGATTAGAACTAGTAGTAAGGTAACTATCCAGTCATTATAAACTAGCCTTCACCAACCATTTATGATTGCTTGCAGCTACAGGCCCGTAAAACCCCCTCCGAGTCAGTAATCTTCAAAGCAGCAAATTGCTTTAACTCAACAGGAGGTATCAAACCATGGCATCCCCTATTGAGTTGATGACGGTTAATGATCTGTTTCATTTTCTTCCGATAAGGACGTAAATATACATTTACCCATAATTTGAGCGAGATAGGCAGTTACTGCGATTGTCTTTCGATTCTGGTAGCTTTTGGTTTCATTGAATCTCATTCTAAGACTAGCTAGTTAATTTAAAACAAAATACATATATGTGAAATATATACAGACAGAGATCTCGAAGAATTTGAATACAGAATACGAGTGTCTAAAAAAGGAATGAAAATATTTTGTGAATATATTTGTAAAAAGAACATGCGATAAAAGGTACATATAACCCATCCACGTCGAAAACATAAAATCACTCTGAGACCAATATTGAAGAATGTAATGCGACGAACTCCGATTGTATGGCGAAAGCTTTTACTGCACAATTCGTGGATACAAAACGTTTGGTAACGTAACAAAAGACCAACTTAAGTTCAAGGAAATGTGACCGTAGCTCATATAATATGAATGCTTTTTTATATTTCATAATCGCACTTAATGCACTGCCCGATTTGGGAGCTTGCATTGATTTGTGCTTTGTCTGACCTCGGCAATAACGAAAGGATACTTTATTATTGAGGCTAAACTGTTTAAGATTTTATGGACTCCCTTGTGCGTTTATTTTTAATATTGTTGATTGACTGGAAAACCAAGTGGCAACAGTGCGATTATATTTTTACCATTACGAATAATAAGTAATGCTTCAAGTACACCGCAACGATGAATACAATTCGTACAGAAGCAAAAATATAAAGAAAAACGGAATAATAACTTAATAAATATGTTAACATATTTATTTATTTTGGAGCGATTAATATTCTCGACAGTCTTTTTTAATGTTTTCTGGTGTGCTTAAGTTGTATACATATTTGAAACCAGTGTTATTTCTGATTTAAATATATACATATACACTTCGAAATAAATGCTACTTCAATAGCGCTTCTGACTTGATTGAATCTCTATCTACAGATAGAATAATCTTCGATATTCAATATGTAATATTCTTTTTTCAAAATATTGTAATGTTATTCGATAAAGCGATCATACGCTTGATAAAACTTTTTATATTCAGACAACTGGTTTCTAACATTTTGAAATAATCGTTAAGGTCTCATATCGGATAGAGCTGTTTACGTTATAACAATATATACCTAATATTTTTTATTACTATGGAAATAAACCTCTGAAAATGTAAATTGTTATTTCTCATTAGCATTTAGAAAAGCTTTTGTAGAGGGAATATATTTGGCGCGTAAACTCTCGCCCAGTCATGTACATTGCCAATGAAGTGCGTGTCTTGAAAAGCGGTTGGCTGTGTACTTTTTGCCAAAAAGGGCTTAATGAATGAAAGTTTTTAGGTGATATGGGTGAAGGGATGTCACAATTTATTTATCGGATCCTTTCAAAAAGCTGCTTCCATTTTAGAGGGTATTCAGAAAACAAATATGGCAAAAAGATGTCAACTTCTATAAACGTATGCAATGTTGGTTCAGACGCATTGCTTGTCGTTGGCCGTATCATGCCACTTTTAGAGGTCTACTCGATTTTTTCTGACTGGTTGAAATGAGACTTATGGATTTTTGCATTTAATTTAATCTATTTAAAATGTAAGTACAGAAATAATAGATTTCAGAACACGTACTAGATTACCTACGCAATATTTATTGAATGTACCTACAAAAACAAAATACAATTTCAAAACAATGCTAAAATATGAAATAAACTGATTAAATGTGCAAAAAGAAATATATTTGAGTGATGCTTAAAATTGTCCGCATCTCAGCATATTTTTCCAACATTCCGGTGTTACACCACACTTACAGATAACAACTTTATTTATTCGTATTTCGTTAGTCAATATGTTATTATAACATATTACAATTCTCAAATACATTTTAATATTCCAATGTTGATCTAAAATAAATAAGAGAAATTTAATATCCTACTCATCTCGGTATGATAAATCCGTTTAAATCACGTTTAATAAAAACGCGGGCGAACAGTTTGCTCACGTTTTACCGAACAAAACTGAGGCTTACCAGTCTCGTTGTTTGTATCACGACAATATTCCAATCAATTTAATATCAATTTACCAAAATAGCCGCGGCTTTAGTGCTGATTTTATTTTTGAGGGTATAAGTAAATTCGTTTGCGATTGGCTTGTTAGCCCAGTCTCGTAAGTGTAGTATTTGCGCAACTTGGCTAGGCCTGGTTTCCACCAAAGCGGGGAGTAAAGGACATATGCGTTTACAACTAATAGCTGCACGTTAACATAACGTCATCTATACTTCTATAGATACTAATGTTATAAAGAGGAGATTTGATTTTTTGTTTGTTTTGAACGGTTTAACTCAAAAACTACTCAACCGATTTTCAAAATTATTTTACCATTAGAAAACATAGCACCGAGTAACATAGGATATACTTTATTAAAAAAAAGTTCTGATACTAACATAACCTAACCTACTTTTGAGCGAGCGAAGCCGCTAGCAAAGGCTAGTGTATTTTGTGTATTTAGTATAAACTTAAAACTTGGCTATTGCCACACAATCTCCGCTCCGTTTTGACGGACACCGGGCCTATTCTAAGTAGCAGTACGGTCTAATTGAAATCGCACTCACATTTTCACTCAAGAGGATAAACTGATTATTTGGTTACGATACCAAACAGAAACTGTCTTACAGAAACTCGACATAAGACTAGTAACATAGAGATACACAATCCTTCGAATCTCTTACTTAGTAAGTAAGAGATTCGAAAGATTGTGATCCTATTTCTTACTTTAAATTCCTACTTGAATACTTTTTACCTAGGGTCCGCGACGCGCGAGGTATACCTCTAGTACTGCAAATCATCGTAGGTACAGTCACTTGGTAATAAAATAAAACTAAATTTTGTCCGTGGCTTCACTCGCGTAAATGTAGGTTAAGTTCGGTAACTAACAGTACTTTTTGAATGAACCGTGACAACGTGTATGCGAAATTACATGATGATCGGTTAGTTAAGGCGTGAAAACGTAACATACAAACTCACATTCGCATTTATAATATTAGTTAGGATTAAGATGGTTAGGATAGTCAGAGATACTTTAGTAATGAAAATTTTAGAATGGATTGAAAAACATTTCGATAGTTTACACCTGCATTAGTGAGTGGCTTTAATACTTCGGTATTCAGTGAACGTAAAGCTCGTTAACGTGGAATAGTCGGCCGCGCCCCCACAGCCGACTCAACTGTTTTTGTGAGGACATAACGAAAGAGATATTGGGCTAATTCGGTAAGTTATTTAGAGAAAATAAACTAGTCTAAAAATATCGAGAGTTATACTGTAGGCTGACTGTTGCTTACGTGCCGTAAATGAAGGCTGGTAGCCAGTACAACCTGAGTTTCAAAATACTAGAATTCCTAAAATCTACTGATGTCTCTTCTCTATCACTACATATCAGATCATAAAAAAAGTCCTCCGCCGCGTCTGTCTGTCTGTTTACGATAAACTCAAAAACTACTGAACGGATTTTCATGCGGTTTTAACAAATAGACGGAGTGATTTAGGAAGGTTTAGGTGTATAATTTGTTAAGGTTTTGCGAACCGTGCGAAGCCGGGGCGGGTCGCTAGTATATGATATAAGTAACCTTTTTATATACAACCGCTTTGCAATCGATATTTAAACATACTATTCCTCTAGTGAAGTACGCGTAAGTAATTGATTGGTCGGCCATAAATATTGGGTTATTTTATTAAGAACTTTTTAGTAGGAGCACGGTGTATGAAATTGTGCTTTTTAGATGACAATATGAGCATCCTCTTTTACGTGACGTTAAAGTATAGAAAGCGAAATTTGTCAAAGACAAAAAAAAAATAGATACTAATAGTACAGAAGGATGAGACTAGATACGCATTTGCGCTTACAATCACAGTATATAATGCTTGCATTTGCGCTTACAATCACAGTATATAATGCTTAATTCTTTTGCTATTACTCAATTTTCATCACAATATATTAAAGCTTACAGCAACATAAAAGAGGGTCAAAATGACTGGCGAAATTATACTAATCCGGCCCTATAAAAACAAAGTTAGTTACGACAAAAATTCAATATATTTCGCAGGTAAATTAGTTTGAAACTCAGTTCGTTTGCAATAACATACTATAACATACTCTGTGCTCATAAATAACCGTAGCTATGACTTTGTGACGCCTAACATGAACTTTCTATCAGCCAGCCTTCAGGTTAAAACTACGAGTGTGGAATTAGTTTTTAAACTTTCACCGCGAAATATTGCCTTTTAAAATTGAAAATGGTAAAATAATATTGCCTACTTTTAGGTTGTTTTAAGTTTGGGTCTATAATTTACTAGACAAGCTAGAATAGACACCTATTTAGGTTTTAGCTGCTTTAAATAACCTATTTTATTTCATCATAAAGGATTTTTAAAGAAAAGAGTAGCTTTAGCAACTTCGTGTGAAAATTCTCAGTAGATAATCTATATTTTTCTTTCTTTGTATGTAAGAAGAAGCTACACATGTAACACTTGACTTCTAGGCGGCGTAACAAGATCAAAAATATGCCAGATTTTAATTTAGATCTCCAGAAATACAACTGTGCAAAACGGCATTTAATATCGTGTATAAGTTTTTGCGTGGTACGCGTACAATCATACAGACAAACATTCTAAAATAATTGTCTCCTATTTCTTTTATAAAGACCTCTTTCATTATTTTACTTTAATATCTTCTATGTACAAACATAGAAAACTAAGTATAATTATAATATAATTTAGTATATCATAAATAAAATCTAGTAGCAAATTAAATCTGCAAACTTAAACCAAACCCTTTAAGGAAACTTCTAAGAGAACCCGACTCAAGTGGATAAAAGAAGCCTTTGAAAATTCTTATGGAGGGGCATTTCCCTCTCCTTGTAAATTGCATACACACTGCCATGAAAATAGGCTTTACGAGCTCCTCTAGTTAGCATAATTTATTTCATAAGCTAAACACTTCTCGGCCCAGACAAAACTGGGGAATATCTGCCACGATTTAACGAAGAACATTATGCTACGTTTGTACGTAGGCTTTTAGTTGCAATCTATGTCTGAGAGCTTCAATAGGCTGTGAATATCGCTATAACTTCTCTGGTCTAAGCAGTATTTGTCTAGATTTATACGAGTTAAGTGGTAGTCAGTCAAATCTGTATTGCGTTTATGAATTTGTCATGTTATCTATCAAAACATACCTAACAACTTAGCGACTTAAATCATTACCTTAAATATACTTCTTTTAGGCTAAACCAGGCTGGTGGTTCCACAGATTAAAGCGCCAAACAAATTATGCAGCTTAGTGATGTTTGTAGATTAACCCGCATAAACAAATGATTCTGCCCTTTAACGGCTGTAATATAAAACGTACATACTTAAATACCTAAGTTCCTTCTACATAGGTGTTTTGTTTTTTTGTATATACCTACTAAAGAGTAGTATTGAAATGGAGCCTCCGTTCCAACATTGTCTTTGACGATGTACCTGAAAACAATAAAGAAAATTGTATGTTAAAAGCAATAAAATTTACAATTCGTGAATACCGGCAGACTGTCTAGTCGGCATAAAGAAAATTGTAGACGGTACTAAATATAATTTTCTTGTTTCCTTGCTAAAATAAGACTTTCAAGACGATGCAGAGGTTTTTATTTTTAATCCAGTATAAAATAGAGCGAACTGTCTGCCTATAGGGAGTGCTAGGAAGTAATTATTTATTTGGTACGTGTAAAACTGCAGTGGGAAAGAAATATTATACTACAGTCGTTGTATCCTTAAATCATTTTAGAACATTACATCATGGGCATCAAGACCGTGTGCTGTTTATCTGTAGATCACATACATTGTCACTAAACTTATGTTGATAGTTTAGAGAGTGTCAATTTTCCTAATCTACTATCAGGCAGTTAAAATATTTACTTTGTAACATCTAATACGTTATTAAAGCGAAGTGATAAATCATTTCACTGTAATGTCGCCAACGCTTTACTGTCGCTGTGATTTATCTGTAGTGCACCAATCCGAAGTCATTTATTACTTGTTGTTGATGTTTCTCTCATCACGAGTACTGTCTTATAGAAGTAGAAGTACAGTTATGGAAAGCATAAAATAATGTTATAGTTAAATATAATAATATTAAATGTTATAAATTGATATAGTGAATGCAATTCCTATTTGCGTTGCAGATGCCACACTGTAAACTTTGAAATAGCGAAGTGCGATCGTTAAGAGCACAATCGAATTTTTCAAAGCTAGTGCGATCTCGTATTCGGAAGTATATTAGTCCATTATTTTCTTTTTTATTTACCGAACCTTGATTCTTTTACATTTCTTTAAAAAGTATTACACACATTAATTAGATACTAGCTAATACATATATTGTTTGGAAACATAAATCTGTTTTACTTGTGGAATCCACACTAGGTCGAGCCTGTCTCGTGGAGTCCTTGAGTGATGTTGCTAGTTAAAAAACAATCTGGGTAGATTCGTGTGTATCGATTATATAATTACTGTGATTTAAAAGAAACCGAACAAACATACTTAATAAAATTACAAAAGAACTATAAAAGAACTTAGGAAAAAAAAAGAGGAACAATCTTATTAATAACAACTGATGTCTAGTCTATTCCTTGTTAGGTAAATACTGTACATGAATTGTACTACTGTGTAGCGCTTTCCCCTATTTCTAGCTGTTATTAACAGTTATTCAACTATCATCGAGTAATTGTTTAGAAACTAAGATTAATTGCCGATTTTATTCGGGAACACAATGATTATTTGTAAGACAGATTATTGATCGTGTAAACGACGCTAACAATGATTTGCTAATTGCTTTAACGATTACTATACTGTAATTAAGGTTATATAAATAAGTTTTGGTGATTGGTTGAATAAGACGCCTTTGGCAAGTACTCTTATTGACAACTACAATAAAGTATGAGATCCAAAACTTCACAGAAAGGTGCTAAGATTTAATATACAGTCTTTGTCTCATTCTTGCTACAGGCTTCGTCTCAAAAAGAAAAGGATAAGGCGATGTTAGGTCATGGACGCTAGCCCAGTATGAGATGAAATAAACGTATTTTATTTCTTTAGATGGCAAAAATATTGAGATCTCTCAAAAACTTACCATACGTCGTTTTCCTTTATTATTAAAGCAAGCAATAATTGACTGCTCAATACTTGTCGACTCAAGACGTCAATATCAATATGTTTCAGAATAATAATGAGTGCAATTAATTTTGTGCGAGTTTACTAGCATTCAAAATAAAATCATACTTGAGTACCCTTTACGGCCGCAATTTATTTAGGTATTTATTTTAAGTTACGCCATCGACACATCACTATACAATTATTGTTTAAAATAGTTAGGGAATGGTACAAGGTGAAATGCCTTTACAGGTGTATATGTTACGGCTAATACCCGAAGTGCGGCTACACCTAGTTTTAGCCGGCTACAACTCAAAAGTAACCTAACATAACCTAACCGCATGTGGCCGGCTGCACCTAGGTGTAGCCGCACTTCGGCTATTAGCCGTAACATATACAACACTTACGATTAAAAACAAACAGACATGATAAAGCAAAAAAGTAAATTAAAAACGGAATAACAACAGTTCTAATAAGAAAGTAGAATAATGTTTTTGTTAAAAATATTGTAAAATACCAATACAGTATATTCCTAAAACACAATATATTAGGAACACAGTACCTGAATACAGAGTTCTAAACTTATCAATGTCTGCCATGTCAAAAATGTCGATATTGTTATTTTTTGAATATTATTATACGAACTCATAAGTCTGTTCAAAGAAGCGTGTTTGCCTAAATTAGTTCTGCTTCAAAATGGACTAAGAACTCTTTCTATAGGGCGTCTGGGTAGACTGCTGGGGACGATTAGACTAATTTATCTAAGGTATTCTGGGGTAATTAATCTTCCATGAGTTATCTTATGAAGCGTTATTAAGTCATTGACTTGGCGCCTTATCTCTAATGACTTCATTTTGAAATGATTAAGTCTTGTATTGTAGTCAGCATGATATGGACAGTGACGATCCTTAAACGCTAGAAAACGACCAAAAATTATGTTGAATACGCTCCAACCTTTCGAAATTAACACTGTTTTGGGGATTCCAAACTGGCGTAGCATATTCCATCCAGTACACTGCGAACAAGAGGATTGTAAAGTCTGATAATTGCAGCAGTATTTTTTAAAGTTTTGCAGATACGTTTAAGGAAACCCAGCACTCTACAAGATTTTAAAATAATACTCTTGATGAGATCTACAAATCTCAGCTTTTTGTCAATAAACACCCCAAGATCTTTAACTGATGAAGACTGCTCTAATGCAATAAGATGATGAAACTATATTATTTATCTTGGTTATTGTAATATGAACGCATTTCTTAGGGTTAAGTGTCATTTTATTAATACAGCACCAGTTGCTAATCGCATCGAGGTCAGCTTGAATAAGAATTATATCATTCTGAGAGTTGATGTATTTGTAGATTTTTAAATCATCTGCGAACATAAAACATCTGCTATATGTGATATGGTCTAAAATGTCATTGATAAATGCGAGAAAATGGACCGGGCCCAGGTGCGATCCTTGTGGAACGTCTGATGAAGGACTAATATTAACAGAAGTAAATCCACTATCTATAACTCTTTGCACTCTGTTTTTTAAGTAAGAATCCAGCCAATTTAAACAAATTTCCATGAATCCCATAAAATTTTAGTTTTGATAAAAGTATATCGTGGTGGACTTTATCAAAGCCAATCATGTGAATAATAAAATTTATCGGATTTGGATCAACCTTTGCAGTGTTGAATCACACACAGGTAAAAGAATTGTTATATCTGCAAATGATTGTTATCTGTGTCTAGGTCTATTCTGGGTGTTTATTGTGTCATTTATTCGATTTTGTATGTTTGTAATGTCTCCTGCGATACAGAAAACAACCCTGGCGCGGGAGGAGATAAATAATAAAGAAAGGATGGACCATGTCCTTGATAAAATAAACTGTGTGTAACACAAGATTTCATTTCGGTATGCGTTCCCGTAGGATTAGCGGTAAGACTCTGATTTATTTATTTATTTATTCAAGGTACACCAACGACATTTTTACAACATAATTAATATTACACATTAATTTACTGGGATGCAGTGTAAAAACATCACTTAAAGGTGTGCACACCATTCACAGTTTACATTACATTATTTCTAACGCAATTTTTTTATATATTAATTGATATGTAAATATATACCTACGTTTTCCGAGTCGTTTTTACAGCCGATCGCGTTGGTAATACCCAAGTAGATACAAGCTGTGATACACAAATCGATTGAATTAAATCTTCGGCTGTAATGTAATGGTTGCGTATTTTTATTATTTTCATTGATGGGATCAAAGAATTGTTAAGGGATCACCGCGTATTCCATTAAGCAACCTCGCGTAGCTTGTTGTCGCGTACCTACGTACCTTTACCGAGAAACATTAGGCTACGTTAAATAAATGAGAGAGTATGGATAAAATTTCACGTCGCGCACCTCTGACTTTCGGAAGTTATATGACTTTTCGAAATTATGTGCGTATTGATTGACAATTATCGCCTGCTCCGTGCCTCGGAGAGCACGTTAAGCCGTCGGTCCCGGCTGCCATGAACATCTATGGCAGTCGTTATTGGGAGAGTGTCGACACAAAAGATCCCACTGGGCCGAAGTGTCGCCGGTCTGCACTGACTGGCCCCCACATAAGATACATACATACATACATGGATAAAATTTGGCTCGTTTGAAGTTCAAGTTTAGTTAAGTCACATGTCGAGTGACACAGACATACATATCCGTTAAGTTTATTCAAAACTAGCTGCTCTCCGTCACTTTGTTCCCGCTGTTTGCTTGCTTTTGGTTAAAGCTAGAGTTCTAACAACATCAAAATCGGTCCAGGCGTCATTAAGTAAATTAACATGCAAGGAAACAAACTTTCGTATTAAAGTAATATTAGTAAGGATATAAGTGCCTTATAGATACGTGTGGCGTTAGTTTATGCACGAGCTCAGGTTTGAGTCTCGAAACAGGTTTACGTAATTTGACTTTATATAAATGGGATAACGATTACCGAGACAGACTAATCAGACAGCCAGACAGACAGACAGGCAATCACGACACTTTTCAAAAGTTTATGCGAATTAAATAGTTAGTATCACCCATTTTAATGATGAACGCAACCGTCGTATGTAAAGCGGCATGCCTAAGACTTCTCTACAATGTTCTCGAAGAATTGTGACGTCTGGCAACCCGCACTGGGTCAGCGTGATGGACTGTGAGCATTCCATTTCATAAACACGTGTGTGTCGATTCAGTCTCGACGCGTGCTATCTGCGCCCACGCATGCGTCCGTGCGCACTCCCGCAACAACCTTGCGCCGACGCACCGGTATTGGGGACACAGCGACTTGTTCTATCAATTAACTCATTATTCATTTTCGTAAAAATGTATAAAATATCCGCAAATATTGTTGGCTGCTGTACAATAAGTCATTAAATTTTAATACGTAGGTGTAGGTACGCATTCGGTTTCTTTTCTGCAATATCCATTTACTGTCGTTCGAAATTTGAATATTAGTGTTTTTTTTAAATTATATTTTGCTGTCTACGATTTTAGAGTTCGAAAAACTCTTATACAACAGCTTTGTCCGTCCGTCCGTCTTTCTGTTATACAATTTTCAACTAAAGAACCGTAAGAGCTAAAGACTCGCGGTCAACGCCATTCGACTCAGCATAGTCGACATACTCCAAAATTACTATAATAATAATTATAATAATAATAATAATAATAATAATAATTGTTTATTAAGTTTAAGTTGGCACAAATATGAATAACAATAGGTCTTAAAAATACTTAAAATAGAAAGAAGAAAGAAAGAAATTACTTTGGTCGCCTGTACTAGGTTATACCTGTATGACCGATATTACTATGACCGAATTCTGAGATTTACGGCAATTCATTGCCGTTTCTCACTTGTTTACTTTGTTTCTTAAAAATTGTAGGTATGTAAAACCTCGACTAGACACAAAATGGCGTTTAAAAGTGACTAGATCATCGCATCTAGCGTAGATGCGGTGATGTAGTCACTTTTTAAACGCTTGAAGCACTCAACTCTTCTACCTGTCAAGTCTTGGAATACTAGACATGATTAAAAACCTGTAGTATCTGGCCACCGTTGTACCGCTACGGCTCAATAGGTTAAGACTCGAAATGGAAACGAAAATAAACTGTATCACATAATAGTTATAATTCTGAGATATTGGATAATTACCGCAGCGCCAACAACATACATGATTTCATGCACCTACTCCTCGAAGTAATCGATAGGAATCGGTTGCAATAGGCCTCTGCCGATTCCTATCGTTACGCTCATATTTTGCCTGGTATGGTTTTAGGTCCCATGTACCGAGATGTCTTCCGGGTACCGTTCCAGACAACGTGCAGCCACTAAAAAATTCTTGATAAAAAGCCATTTCCTACACAGAAATCGAAACCGAGACCACGTGCACAACAGTCGTATCCACAACACGCACGCACTCCAACAACAAAATAAAATGCTATATTTTAATTCTCAATTAACATTTCAAGATGTCAAGTACCACGCACATATATATTAAGATTACGTTAAAATAGTTTAACAACGAGCCTTATGACCATAAATACGTAATAATAATAGTTAATTATTTGAGTAATTCAGTTCATGACCGCAAGGCAAAGGCTAAATGTCATAATGTCATACAGCCAGTCACAGTGTGACGGATTGAAATGATTAACGAGACATGGAGTTGTTTGGCCAACGACGTGAATAATGTTCACGCAAAAACTCTTTAGGCATGTTTTTTTTGTTTAATGTTAAAAGAGCTCTTTGTTTTATTATGGGCTGGTAAATGGTGACCGCCTTGTGGTGTAAGCTTGCGTGCTTATTGCTTGTTGTGTAGTCGGCATTTTGATTAGTACCTATTTCTGGCATTAGTTTGATGTACTTTGTTGCAATTCTCGGTCGAAGCTATGAGATAGGAACTGTGTTGGTTAAATGGCAAAAGGATTTCATCCAATCGTTAGCAATTTAAAATATATGCCGATATATGGACATGTGAATCGTTCTCGAAGGCATACATAGTTTCGAGAACATTGTAGAGAAATATGGGGAACATACCTACAGTTTTTCACGTGTGATTACGAGTGATCATTTTATTAGTCTCATATGGGTCATTGGTTATGCAAAATGGACTTCAATTTGAGTTAGTTAAAAAGTGTAATGATCTTGCTTTATTACGCGAAAATTTGTGTGGGTGTTCTTCGCATTATAGTTATTAGCACATCGCCGCTGCGCGAGTTATTATTTTTTGCGAAATTAGTATAGTTCATAAAATTATATACATATTAGTAAATGTGCTGTAAAAACATGTTAAAAAGATAGCCTCATTCTTGTTTGATAAAAGGAAAGACAAGGTGTTCTCGTTCCCTTAGGAGACATGGCACCGTAAAAAGCGCCTGCTCCGAGTTGGAAACCAACCTTGAGCTGGCAGTAGAAAGATGAACGGTCCCCATAGACTGTCACTCCATAGAGAGCGATAAATCCACCTCCCCACGTAACGGGTCAGAGCTCAGCCACGATAAATGTTAGACCAACTGAAATATTACTGAAAGGAAAGTGTATTCCTAAGTATATGGGCTAAGTTAGCCGCATTGGACTCGTGCCCCGTATCCGATCGCGAGGTCTCTTAACACGTAGATGGCGTGCTTATTGGATTATTCCGTTAAGTTTCGAAATATGCATAGAAGAAGGGTCTTGTTATTAATAATAATATAAGCTCTGTATATAAACTGTCTTGTTAAGAGGCACGGGACTCTTTTCAGTAAAGAACGGCTAGGCCAGTCTACCAAGCTGACCCAGTGCAGGTTGGCAGACTTTACATATCTCCGAGAACATTATGGAGAACTCTCAGACATGCAGGTTTCCTCACAATGTTTTTGTTTACCGTTAAAGCAACCGATAATCAATTATTTATTACGCACATAACATCGAAAAGTCAAAGGTTAAAGGTCAAAGAAGCCTTAACCTTACTTAGACTAGAAGTTTAACGGTCTCCCACTAGGCTGCATTTTTTTTCTTGTTTCATATCTCTTCAATCATGTCTTACACCTCTGCTTATACCACGGGTCACGGGTATACAAGCGTTTTGTATGTGTAGACGATAGACCTACCGTTCATAGATGAAGTTTGCCAATTGCTCACGTAATTTGGTTAGCGCCGCCTTAAATAGCTTGATGAGCGCGTTTGCACCGAGTTCGTGAACTTGCCAACGTCTAGTTCCAACATATTCTATTCAGTATATTACAATGTACTCGTTACAAGATCTTGTACTCGCAATCTTAAAACTATTTGTCTCCTGAGATAAAACGTTACAGTATAGTATACTAAGGATGGCTTAAATCTAGTTATGTAGTCATCTACTCATATAAATTTCATATATAAACTGCGTGGAAATAAGTCCGTCAATAAAATATTAAACGATACATAATATTGTCTTCTGTTTACGCGAATGTTATTCATTGAAATTAAACTACTATATACGGATTTTAACGCGATAAAATCCGTATATAGTAGTTAAATGTCAATTAAACGATACATATAACCTGATACTACAATATTTCTATAAATACAGAAGAGAACTAAATTATATAAGCACGACTACTTGAATAAGTACATTGTATGTACTTATAAACGCACGAAATAAGTCACGCGGATAAATGGTAGAACTAAACTTTTTAGTACGAAATCTGTTTAATTCCATAGACGCTAGCGCCATGCATATTGAATCACTTTAGATGAGCGAACTTTTTCTCACCATTTTAAACTAAGAAGACAAGTTAGCAAATAATTAATAAAAACACGCTTCTTTGGACTTGAGAACTTAATTATTCTGCCAGGTTTGGCCGTTTCAGTGCTTTACAATAGGCGGACTAAACTCAAAGAGCACAGCATAATAGAGGTGAATGAATCCGCAATGGGAATACTACTGGGACAATGATAGCCGCCGAGCTTCGCACGACACTGCACAACCGATAAGGCTGCCGTGAAATTGGCATGAAATAGGGATTCTAATGACGAAACTAGGACTTGTATTAGCAAAGTTCGTGAATCAACCGGTATTACCACTTGACTTTAGAAGGGTGTATGAATTTGTAATGAATATAACTTGAAATACAATTTAGGTTAAGTACTGTAATTGTCAGTATTTGCGTGTTAAAATGTTCAATCTAAATGTAGATTTGTTTTAACATAGCCGTTTACCAGAAATAAACCGATTTTTATATAATATATATGGCAATACCATGAATCTTCGTCAGGATATAACAAAATTAATTCTGCGTTAACTCTCGGACGTTAAATTAGTCATTCTATTCATAAATGTATACCTACTATTAAACATATTATAGCTCAAAATTATAGATTACGCAATTATTATTTGATTAGTTTTATAGGTACACCATGGGAGTGCCACGGGTCTGTGCAGATGAACATGTATTTTTGGACGCACACAACATATATGCAAATTACAGATCTATTAGGAATGAAACAAAGAACAATTTTGAATAACAACATAAAGGGTGACGGTATTAAAATTCATTTTAAATACTATAACACAAACATCATTGTGGTCGATCAAGTTGTCCCGGGCCCTATTCCTACGTGTTATTGGATTTTCTGTAGGCATTTTCTCAGAAGCACTACGTTGCCGCTGTTTAGAAATATGCCTGATGGATGGCAATACGCTTGCACTCCAAACATAAATGATAAAATGTGGGCGCAATACATGTAGCCACTACAGTAAATCCTTTGTGAATCTATGAATGCAATGTATTTTGAGAACATTGTTCTAAAACTTACGAAATTGAACCTCATTTAAATTAGGTTGGTCGCACTATACCTACTGTGATCATTACTATTAGTATGATCATATGTCTCCCGACACTAACAAAAAAACAAAGAATTTAAGCTCTATAAAAACAAGTACAAGATTCTTTTTTTGAAAGTACTACGCGTGATGACTGTCACATCAAATTATGCACAAAGCAGTATGCACTTAATTTAAAAACATCAAACATTATTTGTACACTCCTAAAATAAATGTATCATGGCATTTAATCTCTTCGCAAGTCGTATTTCTAACTTAATAGACGGCGGAAATGGATACTAAACTAGACCCTTTGATATGTCATTAGGTAATTGAGTGGAGCTAAGAAAGCAGGCGAGTTTATAGACTGTCTTTTATAACTTACTTGCTTCATGTATAAGATCCTATTAACTTTTAATAGTTTTTCAACGGAATGGTTTTATATTTATTTGAAAATTATTTCATCCGAACAATTTCACTTAGCTCAGTAACATGGTTAATTTTCTATTCGCAATAATAATGTTATTGAGCAGCAATTTCGATGGCGGATCGATTGTATATGAACGCTAATGGTACTTATTATATATAGAGAAACTCTTCCTTTAATTATATTTATTTGTGTTTTCTACGGTTACGTATAGTACCTAAAATTTTCTTAATATTGTTGTCAATTGAATAAACCTTAAAATGAAGGCGATGGGGTCATTTAGCGTATCTAAATAATTCCGTCGATGATCATAGATTGGCGACAGTTTACAAACCGTTTAATAGGACAACGCATTAGATTCAATTTTAAATTTTGATTTTCATGTCTATGACTAAACAAACTAAATTTGAAACTACTGTCTTAAAATATTGATATTTGTTTAATTTTAAAATATCATTATCCTTTTGGATTAAGGTGGTCAGAGTCAGACGGTGATGGTTATATAAAGTAATTCAGCCAAATCTGATTAGATGGCTGATCGTAATACACTTTAGCGTAATATAGCTAGGAAGGTAATGAACGATGAGGCTATTATGACAGAGTAATTTGTGACAAAAAAACAACAAACAATATTTTTGTACGGATTTTTAACTGAGCAAACGTGCCTGCCTAAGCACGGTGCTGAAACATCGCCAACTTCCTGAGTTTGGACTGTTATACTGTTAAATAATGTAATAAAAACATAAAAATGAGACTTGTAACTTCTCGGTATCCCATGAACGATTTTTTTTTAAATTATTTTTTATTGTTTATTACTTTAAGGGAAAAAATAAAAGCATTCCCATTTCTGGGCAACACTTGTCACACCCGGTCAGTCTCCTTTACATTGCAGGTGGATAACATCACAAGTATTTTACAATTGTTTCTATTAAGTAACGAATAACTTAATCCATGAATTATGTAGTTTTAGAAGCTTACATTCCACAGATACTATATTATAGCATAGTGCATCAGTCTAAAATGCAGCCAACGTTTACTGACCTCGAGTTCTTCGGTTGTATTGCCGACATTCCAAAAGGTTATTGGGATGTTCTGCTGGAAGCTCTGATACTGGTAGAACAGAGTTCAGAATATTCAATAGACGTTAAATAGCTCGATCAAGCGCCTATTATATGAGACCTAAACATATGTAGGCGGTGAAATGTGTATCATTGGTTTACCTACTTCTTCGATAAAATATAGGCGTGATACTACATTATAATCTTCTTATTCATTGCATACATATAAGTATAAAGAATAATAGCAGCCTCTGTATTGAACTGTCCCACTGCTGAGCATGAGCCTGTTCTCAGTGTGAGAAGGGTTAGGCCATAGTCCACCACGCTGACCCAGTGCGGGTCGGCATTATGCACAAAACATTATGGAGAATTCTCAGAAATGCAGGTTTCCTTACGATAATTTCCTTCACCGTTAAAGCGAGTGATAATTAACTTTAATACGCAAATAACTTTGGAAAGTCAGAAGTGCGCGCCTTGAGATCGAACTTGAGACCTCTGCGTGACAATCCAACGGTATTTCACTAGGCTAATTACTACTAGGTACTATTTTACTTTTTTACTCCTAGTAATATTTGGGGTATGAGTTAGTTTATATTATTATTAGTTTATTTGTATATATTTAATTAAATGGAGTACGTATCAAATAAAATTTATAGGTACACTAAAACCATTGTAGTAACAAAAACATTATAATAAAATAGTACTTATGTATAAACGTGGAGAGTTCATAAACCCGAACTGCGTTGAGGTTATTTTAATTAACAACATTAATGGCGTTTATTTCAGCCAGGTAAGTTAAACACTTTGTTTCTATGACTCACGTAAATTAAACACTATATGTTCCCTGCGGTTTCACCCACGTATAAGATTAATACACCGCTCCTGTGACTCGAAGCGTGATGCTATAATAGTATATAAGCATCATCAAAAACGGAGTACAAAAAAAAAATTTAAAACCGGATGTTAGTTCGAAATACTAGCGAGTTAAAAAAAATCAAACAATCTTGTTCGCGACAACGTCAACAGTAACTTAAGATTCATATTATGATTATAAATTTCATACGTGTTATTTAAGTATACTGTACCCATAAAGTTTATAGTTCAGAAATAGTGTTGAATTAGGTCACATATAGACCTAATTAATATAGTTAAATAGTGTAAATAACGTAATATTGTGTTTCTCCTATAGTTTATAGAAATATTTTGTGATACATTTTTTATCTCAAGTTAGGTATATCAGTGTTCCTAGGTCATAAGGCTTTAATAAAACGTTTTACCTATTGTGTTTTATTTATGCGCTAAGAAAGGCGCTATAGGATGTTGAAGGAATTATATTCCTATATATCATAGTTATGAAGTTATTAAACTTTTTCTCTTTGTAAATATGACCGCAGCTTAGATTTTTAGCATAAAACCTAAGTTATCTATACCTAGACCTAACTTCCGAAAGATAAACATTATAGCACTAGCTAGGTCTTTTCGTGCCCTACGCGGCACTGGTCGTACCATCACGCTAGCTAGCATAGTTCCATAGTTATAAGCAGAAATGTGTAATTTTTTAAAATAAAATAAAATTGTTGAACAGTGGTTTCTGGCCGGCTCTCGTTACGGTAAAGATCTGGGGTACCTAAGCGACACCGTATCGATCGATATTGGGTGCTCAAGAAACCTCATCTTCAAGCCTCAAGAACCGAATGGAGCCAGCCAGAAACCTCAAGACAACTGAACAGTGAAGCATGTGTATGATTTATCGAAGTCCCGACCCACACATCGTATGACACGCCTTTCAGCGCCTCCACACCGAGACCAGTAACCGCTATAGTACAGTCCACACACCGTGTATAGGACGTCAGCGACTTGACGGCTGTTATCGTAACCATCGCCATAGTAACCTCAGCCCCGAGTTCGCCCGTCCGGTACAAATCTCTTCAGCTTGACTATAGCTGTCCTCTGCGATTTCACCCACGTTAATGATTGCTGCTCTGCTCTCGTGGCTCATAGCGTCATTTTATATAGCTAATGTTACTTCTGGATAAAGTGGCTTTCTAACGGTGAGAGAATGCTAACTAATATTATAAACGCCAATGTGAGTTTGTTTGTTTATTACACGCCTTAAATACTCGACCGATCATCATGAAATTTCGCATACACATTGTCAGAGGAACAGAAAAAGACACAGGTTTCCTTTTATCTAGGAAAAACTATTGTTCCTAACCTCACCTAGCCTATATTTAGGTAAGTGATGCCGTGGGCAAAATCAAGTTATTTATATCGGTTCAGTAGTTTCAGAGTTTAACGATGCCAAACAAAGAATTTTCTTTCTATTAAATATTAAGTAATGATATTCATACAGATATTGTCTGTGGTTTCCCAAAGATTATATAAAACAATCCTTAGGTAAAAGGGTAAGACTGCGTGTATTTTTATTCAATAATGTATTGCAATGATTACCTTCATCCCTTTGCGATTTTCAGACGCTCATTTATTGCCAGCCTTTGAAAAAAAAATGTAACAGCTTTTTTATAAAAGCAACAATCTGTCTGTATGAGTTGTTTACGCACTGTGTACTGTGCTAATATGATGATCAAAGAGATACGGCGAGGATCAGTGTTCATATAAACGTATACATACAAACCATACATGTATGGGTATAAAAATTTCCTATGATAGCTATTCTAATCGATAAAGATAGTAAGATATAATATATGTTTTTAAATCGAAAATAATATTATAAATGCGAAAGTGAGTGTTTTTTACGCTTACACGCATTAACTGCTCGACCGATAATTATGGAATTTTGCATATACATTGTCAGGGGTGGTGAAAAGAACATAGGGTGCCTTTCATCCAGAAAAAGTACTGTTCACGAGGGATAGAAATTTATTGACAAGATCTAGATTAGCACGAGCGAAGCCGCGGGCAAACTAGTAGTCTATATTTGCAATATATTATTAAACGTTATTTATAGATAATTGTATGAAGTACAGCTTTGCAACTTAAAATGGAACTTTGTTTTTGAGATAATAGAGTTTGATAAATATTAGTTTAATAGCGTTTAGCTCTTGTACAGCCTTAAGTAGAATAAATAAAGGCTCTATTTGATGGAATAAGCTGTACACAGCTGTTCACAAGTTGTTACAATTGATGAACATCAAAATTTATTTTCCAATAATTTCTATTGGGTGCATGGACCCTAGGTATGTAAATGAACATGTTGACTTCAAAGTCGAATGTGTAACTCACAGACTCTTTGTTTAAAGGAATATAGTATATATAAAATATATTATCAAATTTAATAATCATAAATCTACATTAACGCGGCTTCACTCGCGTTAATGTAGATTTATGGTAAGATAGATTTTTTAGTAGCCTATATGTTATTTCGATGTATAAACAATAATACTGTAAAGTTTAATCATCAATCCATTCATTAGTTTTTACGTGAAAGAGTAACAGACATCCATCCATCCTCAGAAACTTTCACATTTATAATATTAGTAGGATTATCAAACATTACATGTATTAATAATACTAATGCACATTTCTTAAAGTACCTGCAATAACGTCCTTTGTTGAAATAATACTCTGAACGCAAAGCTCTAGAATTTCGCGTCGAGTAGTTACTACACATGAAGATATATGGCATAGCCACTGTCTGTCTGGGCCACCATGCGTTCGCTACTTTTAGTCATCGCACCGTTCCAAGTATTAGTTAAAAGGTTTATAAATAATGCAGCTTTATTAATCATTTGTCAATAGTTGTTTAGAGATAAAACTGGTGTTATGTCAGACTAACTGACCCGCGCAACTTCGTCTGCTTCACATAAGAGAATTTTCCTCGTTTTTGCAACATTTTTATTGCTGCACCGCTCCTATTGGTCGTAGCGTGATGTTATATAGCCTTTAGCCTTCCTCGATAAATAGGCTATTCAACAATAAAATAAAGTTTCAATTCAGACCAGTAGTTCCTGAGATTAGCGCGTTCAAACAAACAAACAATCTCTTCAGCTTTATAATATTAGTATAGATGAAGTGATCAGTTGTTATCCAAGTTGATATTTAGTCAATTTAATTGCTATTAATACCCACTTTTTCAAGATACATAACTGATAATGAATAAGTTATTTGCTCGCTTGTCAATTTCTGTTAGTCCTGTTTCTATAGGTAAAGCTAAAAAAAAAATAACATATCTTTTATTGTTGAGCCTGACAGATTTGACATAACTTAAATAGAGGTTCTGTCAAATTTCTATATCTAATAACCCAAATAATCAAAGGATACGTTAGTAAATATTATGACATTTTAGGTTTTAATAGAGAAATAGGTTGTTTGCTCTCGTGATTAAAGCTATGATAGACAATGTTCTTTCCTCCCATACACGCTTATGATATGAACTGACATCTAGATATAAATAATAGTACTTACTTTAATTATTATTACTATTTTTCGCGTTTTATTTTTATAAAATTATAAAATTCGTCATTGATAGCTCGTGAAACATATCAAATAATAATTATGTATTTGTGCTTTATATAAGAATCGCCGAAATACAGGCGTGCGCGTATCTCTAGACTTTACATAAAGTACGTTAACATGTCAGACATGCACGGACTCATGCCGAACGTCCCAAGGGGTAAGCAGAGCATGTTCCTCTTACTTCGATCACTTTATTACATTCACGCACGAATGTAAATTAGGTTAGTATTTCCTAGGCCTTTTCCTTTTATCCAGATCGACATTGAGCAGCTCAAAAGGATTTAGCCTCCGTCTGTCTACTCTGTAAGTGTGTTTTATTTATATACGTATATAAATAGATAAGTCATATGTACTGAAAACTACGGGATTCACTACAAATATAACTATATTTTTGATATCGCAACACAACAGGCTGTACAAAGATCACACAATATACAAATCAAGAAATCACCCTAACCTATATCTCGCGAACTTTTTGGCAATACTTAATTATTATCCTTATGGTATCCTTTTCCCACAGTTCCCTATGATTTTCCCCTGAATGTTCCATCTCTGTCATACATAACGAGTATAAAATAGGTGTATCTCTGTCGTGTTTTGGTTTCAGAATGTTTCAGGCCAGCTGAGCGGGCCCGACGCGTTGCCGTGGCTACCATTGATCGGACGCCATGTTGAATGCAGCCGTCTGCAAACGGGTACTCTAGACATAATAATAGGGTTTAGCTTTTCGTTCAAAATAGGTGTGTTGGAAAAATGGCAGCAACAGTATGGAGATTCAGTTTTATTGTGTGTTAAGTATGGTTCAATAATGGATTGTATTGTAATTGATTTATATTTTATTAAATTGTTTTGTCTTAGATTTTACTTCGTGTGTTTAAAGTGGATTATGTTATGCAGGTGTCAGATTGTTTTTTGGTGGCAAGTTGTAAATGATTTAAAAAGAGTTAACCAGGACTATAATAGTTACAATATTAAGAACCACTGGAGCTAAAATATTTTATTTTATTTAGTTACGTTTTAACCCATTAAAGCCTGGTTTCTATGTCAAGAAACGAGTAGATTTACCTACGGACAGTTATTTTTTGATAAATATTCTATAAAAAATATCTTTAAATTTGGCTACCTATAACTCAAACTATATAGGAAAACAGGCCATAATAAATAAGTTTTAATTTAATACATACATTTTTATAAAGGCATATTATTATATTTCACATCAAATATAGTTAAATGTGTGTAAGCTTATTATTTTCTATAATTAATAATTACAATTTCAATACGAATAATACATAGCGAAGCATAGCCAAGATTTCACAAAGGAACATTGTGTAACGTTCTCAACGAGGCGTTTACCATGACAATTTCGCGGGCCTGAGATGTCGCATACATATCGACCCAAACCCAACCCGACCGCCGTCAATATCACCTTATAAGCACAATATTCGTTCGCACAACCTCTTAAAAGTATGATACAACAAATAAAATATAATAAAACAATTTTCTTATAAAGCAAAACCATTTTTATTAACGTCTGTCATAACATTTTCATTTAAAAACAAAATATGAACGCTCAATTTATTATGCAAAAACTTGAAACATGCTTCTAATATTGATATATGTATTATATAGTACAACAAGAATGTCATTGTCATAATAGAGCTTTCAAAGACAAAGACTTTGTTTATAGTCGACATTCAAGCTATTAACGTGACTATTAACAAGTTAGTGTTTTATTGCTAAACGCAGATAGGATCGTGTCCTGTTTCCCATGAGAACTCCATGACAATGTGATATATCGCGCCTCTATCGACCGATCTCGAGCGGAATCAATACCGGGCTCCAAGACCGGACGGCGGCGGGTAGCCAATTTAAATTTTATAGCAACACTATTCGACTCGACTACGTTGCGATGTCTTTTGTCTGCCCACTCTTAATATTCTTATTTCAAATTTAATTGGAGACTGGCGATTTTCAATTTAAAACAAACGCCGCTTACTTTGTGCTGATTTTAAATATTTGATTTTGGAATACCTCGCCTTCTTGCATAATAAATAAATAATTTAAAATTTTGAATATTGGAATTTGAAGCACAATAATTATTTACGTCTATAACGTAGTGAATGCGCAGACTATAAAACAAACTCATGAATATCTTTGTACTTTTAAACAAAGATGTTAAGTTTACTTTTTATTTGTATTCCTACTTGTTATGTTTCGCTACTTCTACTCACACTCTTGTTTTCTTTTCTTTAGAACTTATAAGGTATGCTCGTAGAAAACTTAATTATGAATACAGCTTGGCTCACTACTTTTCCTTTGCGTGTTTGTAATAATGTGTCTACATAAACAACATTATATAATAACACTCTCAATATTTTGCAGGCATGCAACTAGTTGCACTAGGTTCTGCACCGTGCAAGACAAAACAAACTATTATTATCTTCATAGACAGACTAGACAGGCGAGACGCTTAATTAGTCGTTATTAATTTTAGCTCTCTCTATCTTTGCAGCTTCATCCGTTTTGTAGGTACGTAATAGATTATATTATAATTAATTTATATTCGTTACAAAATAATAAATGGCGATTAAATTATATTTAGACATATTTAATGTGGTTATATTTCACGATTAAGATTTATTTCTATAGCACCAGTAATGTAAAATAATTACGAAATGACTCGCCATAAAAATGTGATGGCATTGAACGGGTTAATGATCCGTTCGTTTAGAGATTTCACTTTCTATTTTCAAATATTAAAAAAGAAACGCGTAAAATGGGTTGCCAATGTACAAAATATTCTGGTTCGATGGAGTTGCTCTCATGAAAAAATCGCCTGTGAAGATAACGGGTATATATTTTATGGGCAATTTGTCACTAAAAGTGCTTAGATTTGAACCCCGAACGGTTTAATTAAAGCAAGGCGCCTTGTAAAGGGACCGGTAACTCAAAACGGAAACATAGCACGGAACTATATAATCAAACGGCCTTATTTGAATACAATAGATTACACTTTGTTACCTACCTTTATATTTAAATTACTATTATTTAAAGCCTTTGTAGATGATTCCTTTTTTTTAAAGTTCTCAAGTCTGTGTCGTGTTTATAATATTCAGTTAAAGTTCACATAGAACATCTAGATTATGGCGTTGCTATCGGCGAATAGAGATATAGATTTATATAAATTTACTTGACAAAACAATATCTCACGCCTTTACCTCCAAATTAGTTGGTAGAGATGTATTGGTTCCATATTTCGCCAACAATATCCTATAGCTCACATTATAGTGGGCGAGTCCATTGCAGTAGCTATACCGAATTCAATACCTATCACAGTCCGTACTGCTACAGTAAAATTTCCACAAAATCCCAAAAATATTTTACACTACCTAAGAATCGAACCAGGGATACAAAGTATACATGCAAACATAAGCTCAACACTACCACAGGATCAAAAGGCCGTTATATAGCTTGCAAAAACTTTACAAACACAACCCCAAAACTTTTAAAATCAATCTAAATGAATAAGGTTTTCTGCACACTTTAGGGATTAATTTGATAATAATATTAATTGAAAGTAAGCGTTACGTCGACGCGTCTCTCATTATTCACGTAACACGACACATTTACATTCTAGTGGTGACGCTGTAATAAAGTTTAATATTTAATTTGAAGGCTTTTGAGAAGGCGCCCGGGGCACTTCACGTCGGTCAAGGGCGTTGCACCAGTGCAGTAATACCCCCAACATACAATATCCAACCTTAATTTGCTTAAAATAGAGTCTAAATTTCAGTGTTGTGCTAGAGGGTTACCTAGAAAATAGCTTTGCATTTCCAGCAAAAGCTACCCGGCTAGAACTTTTGACTGCAACCTTAGTAAAATTGCGGATATAAAGTTTTAAAAATAACTAGCTTAAAACTTAGACGCGTATAAAGAGCGTACGGTCAACAATGGCTCTTCTAGAGTGGTGTTATCTTAAAATAAGTAAGTTCTTTGCTTTAACGTGGACAATATAATTGCACTTGATTTTTGAAAACAGTACTGCCTCGGCGCATACGACTATACTATATATAATTTAAGTCCTGTATATAGACAGTCCCACTTCTGGACACGGGCTTCTTCTCAGTGAAAGAAGGGTTTTGCGTGACATCCAACACTAAATAGGCTATCGCTGCTATTGATACTAAATTGCATACATAAAATTAAAGTCTCGTAGTATAGTCACGTTTCTAAGTCGGAGTGTCAATAAAAATAAAATATAACGTAAAAACCGAGTATCGTATTTGCAACTGAATTTATTTAATACTGTTGCAATTTACAAACAATCAAGAAAAGATTTTTGATTATTTGTACCGATTTCACTTAAAAACTACGCAACCGATTTAAACAATTCTTTCACAGTTAGAAAGCTTTATTATCACCGAGTAACATATGCAAAATTTTTTTTTAAGTTACTAACATAACTTAACCTAATTTACTTTTACGCAAGCGAAGTCGCGGGCGAAGCTTGTGTAATATATTTGCCTAGTCCTTTGGTCAGAAATTAAAGCTCAGGACTTCCTGGGGTCCAATTTAGGTTTTCTATCTTGGCAGTCCAACGGTATTGCCATGTCACAAAATTGTTGCTCGAAAATTTAATCGCCAACACTTGGCTCATTGACGTGTACTTAAACCATCACGTCATAGTTTTACGTAAAGTTTATTATCTGTTACATAAAATCAATAACAAAGACCTAGAACGTACTTTTAGATGTTAAACAGTTGTAAAGAGCTAAAATTACAATAAGTATAAAAGTTTGTTGTACGTTCAATAGTGGGAGTTTACGACAGAAACAATGTAACGAAAATATAAAATTGAAAACATTCAACAAATTATTTTGTCTTGTTTATTACTTTATTACAAATTTTTGCCATACTTTAATACAATAAGTATATACGCGTGATCGTGAAAACTTGTTATTATCTGTCTTACTAAAGACTATTAAAATATGTTAATATTATTTAATTACCTATAAATCAATGTGGGTTTGTTTGTTACGCTTTCACGAGTTAACTACTTGAATCATCGATTGTCATTGAATTTCGTATACACTGTCGTGTTCGTCTACCTTTTATCCAGAATAAATAATAGCTTAAAAAAAACAAAAACCACGCTTTAAAATGTAGAAAATAATTTAATAATTTAAATGTAAAAAAGCGTGGGGTGAGGGTTATCAAAATATCTTAGAAAGCACCCCACGCATTTGTACATTAAAATGATTAAATTATTTTCTACATTTTAAAGCGTGTTTTTTAGTTTTTTAATCTATGATTATTTATTATTTATTTTAACTATTTTTTTTTTTCTAAACAATTTTATTTATTGTAATGTCATCGGTCCTCGATAAGTGTGCAGTTTCAAATCAATCCGTCGGTTTGAAAGGGGTGAATATCACGTTCAAAGATTCCGTTACATAGATTCATTGATACATACCAAGCTAATAAAAGCGTGTTAAAAAGTAGTGTTTTCGAGCGAAGCAGCAGGCACAACCAAGTAACAAATAAAGTCAACGAGCTATTCTAATTTGCATTAATTTAAGCAGGTATAAGCAGGCGATTGAAGTGAATAATAAAATACAAGTTATTAAGTACTTGTTGCTACAAAAAAAAGGTTATTCTTCTACCATGTTCACGCAACTTGTGTAACGAAGTTAATCAAAATGGCTGCCGACTTGTAGACGAAGTCTGTAAGGTTCATACAAGCCGTGACTAAGGTTAATACACGAACTCGCCAACTTTCCTTTGTAACTTATAACGATTCGGATTATATTACAAACTTGACAACTTATTATATTGTAACTAAATTGCTTTATGTCGTATTCATTAGTCGGTCTATGGGATTAGTGCGATATGTATGTAGTTACATATCTTGGTTTAGAGAGTCAAAACTATAGCTGCTAATGATTGGTTTACCTATTAAGTGCAAGTGCTATTAATTGCAAGGTTAAGGGCAATATCTCAAAATTAATGTAAAATTTGACATAAATACCTACCGATGAGAAGGGAGGAGGTATTGTAATTTTGTACTTATTTACATAAACTTGTTCAGTGATTAAAACAAAAATATACATTTGAACATTTTCCGTATATAAAGTGACAAGTAAAGACGATTAAACAGTGTTATTTACCTTCAACGATATGCATATAATTCTCATTTTTTAAATAGCTTATGTTAAAGAAAAAATGTGTCAATTAGGTATATGCACATCGTTGAATGTAAATAATTAGGTATCATGTTATGTTATGAATTTTACTACGTGACATGACGCGGACGCCTCGGACTGTCATGCCATTCTCTCGTAGCAGTCCAAGTCTATCTCCACTAGACTATTGGTGCTATCTTTGTTTTCATACTACTAAGGAAGATGTCATCAAGAATACGGTAAGCCTAGTGGTAAACGGTCACCCAGAGCTTTCCAATCAGCCTTGACACACACGATAATAAAAGAAAAGTAAGGCACCAAAGGAACGGAAGAGGTTGGTACGTGAGTCTCTTGATCTCTTTATTCACAGGCTAAAGATGTAGTATCATTATTAGTAGTAGTACTGTTATTGCTTTTCGGCCTGTAAGTAAAGAGAGCCTTACTCCAGTGGTCATCAATTAAGTTTTTTAAATTGGCTAAAATCTGAGATATTGCAATACATTTAAAAAGAAAACCATGTTCAAAGCCTAGCTGTCTTCCGATAGATAACAATTTAGTCAATTATTTTTATAAGGCTGTGACAACAACATTCTGAATGTGCCAACATTTTTGTGAAAGAATTTAGATTGCGAATTTTGGAACGGCGTAGGTCGAACCCGGACCTTTAAACCATCGATAAATATGTATGAAGAAGGCTCTCTTGTAACGATTAGAATATATTTTATTGAAATCATTTTTGTCAGCTGCCTGGTTATCGTTTGGTGACGTAAGCTTCTCGTTAGTCGCGAGGTCTGTTATTCCCGGTTGCTATATCAAGAAATGCTATATATTTTTAGCTACGGGCAGGTACATTTTGATACATATTCTATTTATTTATGGAGGTCCAACAGCCCATCCTAGTTTGACAATATATTTTAATAAGTATCCGATAGCTAATTACAGGTTCTCGCGTTTAATATTACACGAATAATTACACACAGTTTCTAAGAGAATAGCAATTACGAATACAATTACATACGACCAGAGTATAATACAGCTCAGCTAGCAATATAGCAGTTTATAAAGAAATGAAAAATTCAAAATAAATTTATTCATATTAGGTTACAAGGTAACACTTAGGAATGTCAAAGTTATACCAATTTTTCTGCAAATTTACACTTACTGCCACGTTCAGCAAAGCAAGGGTGTAGGGCTCATGAGAAGAACGGCCAAGAAACTCATGGTCACTCTTTTTAATCGCCAAGTTTTTGTTTACAAATCATAAGAGCTCTAAGGTGCTGCAACCATTGTTACTGGTACTGTTCACTCATTCGTCTTCTCGCCACTAGAATAATAGTGCAGAATAAATCCAAATTCAGATCTTTAGCAGTTGAGTTAAAGCTTTTGCTCGCTCAATTAAGGAAAGAGTTTTGCCGATAGTTAGAAGAAGATCTAGGCACATGCAAGGGTTTTGCAGATCTAAATAGCTTGGGTGGCGCATGGAGATTGAGTTTGTTTAATAATTCAGTTTTATTTATGTTGTTAGAGGCAATTTTAAATATATAACAGACAGCAATTTATCTTCTATCAGTAAGGGGCCAATACGCCTGCTCACAGGAGCGTTTACTGGTCACTTTGGCACCAATGACTTCCTGTGCAGATTGAGTTTGGCAAACAATTTGATCTGCAGAGCCTGTGGTGAACGGGACGAGTCCATATTACACCCACTGTGTGAATGTGACGCGTTGACTGGACTAAGGATGGGTCTGATGGGATTGGCATATCCGAACCCTGAAGATTTCAGGCTTCTCCCTCTGAAGTGTACGCTGCGATTGATGCAGTACATTCATAGGGAGATAGCTAAGGGATAGATCTTGGGGCCGACACAAAAGATCCAACTGGGTCGAAGTGTTGCCGGTCTACACTGACTGGCCCCCGTAACAAGATAAGATAAGATAAGATAAGGGTCAGTAGGTAAAACTTCTTGCAAATGGTTTAGATATTTACTTGTTTTAAATGGACTATGAAAAATATGTCATACTGTAATATTCAGTAGCTGAAACGAGTCGTTTCTTGATATAGGAACTGAGCCTTAGTTTAGCATTAAGTCTATCAGTCTGTTGGTTACGTAAGATTGTACATTTTAATACTTTAAAGTGCCGTTTGTAGAGTAACTACAAACTTCACTGTCTAGATTTTAATATCCAGGTCGAAAAAAAGTAAAAAGTTCACCCGTAAGGAAATTTTCATTACCACCCGCTTGCCATCTATTCTATAGTTTTAAAACTTAGCTTGGTAATAACAGTGTGATACACTTCTGCTTAGCCCTTGAAGAACAGGTCGTGATATTATCCTAACTAATGTTGTAAATGCGAATGTGAGTTTGTTTGTTACGCTTTCACGCCTTAACTACTCGACCGATCCTTATGAAATTTCGCATATGCGTTGTCAGCGGTACAGAAAAGACAGAGGGTACCTTGCATCCAGGAAAATACTGTTACTGCATTCAGTAACAGTATTTAAAAAAAATGACGTAATCTACATATGTAAATACGATCGAAGCTGCAGAAAATTCTAGTATTTACATATCTTCGAGTTCAGTGATAAGAAGGCTAAGGTTCTAAACGAGTTCTTATTAAAGTTTCTCAGTACAGTACCATTTTGTATTACTTTAAGTAAGGAAACACACAATGTTACTTTGTAGCGGCGCTAACTGCAAACATAAACAATGAGTGTGTCTTAATTATCACCACTTTTGCATACAATCGCCACAGCTTATATAAAACTGCGTGTGTTGCCACTTCCTTACTTTGTATAGAAAAATGAACAACAAATGTAAACCCATTTTATAAACACTGTCATCCATGACACCTGTAAAACTATAGACACAAAATAAACCATCATACGTTCATCATGTGTAATTTAGTACGAGAGGATAAACCGACACAAAAGTATTCAGATCTCACACAAATATTTACGAATTCCTTAATTTTTGTTTCGTTTAAGAATTGAACTTCCTTGATTTAAATCAGATGAGAAAATGACTACTTTAGTCACTGTACTGTCATAGACAGAACAGAAAAAAATAATCAGACAAGGGTGTAGACAATATAAGACAGAAGGAAGATTTGTGGCATTCACGGCGGTGCAGAAGATAGAGAAATCTATTAGCAGCTGGGTCTAGTTACGTCCAATTGACTTCTAAGTGACTATCCCTTAACTAGAACCTCTGTTGTCTGCACAACCATCCACTACCTCAGATTTATTGATATCTGTTTTACTTTACTGTTTGTGGTAAGCCTTTACAGTTTCTTCTATAAAATGATTATTTAAATAGTCACACCGGTGTATCCTTGAATGGATAAGCAGAGGAGGTGTGACCCAAAATGGTATACACGTAAAAATACCTAGAAGAGTACCGGACTTAGAGCTACTAATAAGAATGTCCTTATAAAGACATTTTATTTTATTTGTCGTGGCAAATTCACATTAACTATATAAAAACTAAGTTAGTTTCACTCTGTGGCTCACTACGTGGTATAGTACGTTGCATACCGCATACATTACGATACACAATATACAATGCACTCGTAAAACCGCATTTATCTTACCTCATCGAGGTTTGGGGAAGCGCGGCAAAAACAAGAATAAATGTACTACAAACATTACAAAATAAAATAATAAAATTGCTATTTAATTATAATTATTTAACTCATACTAAAACAATATACAGTGAAACAAAAATCATGAATATCAAACAACTTTACACATACAACATTTGTATTTTTATTCGAAAAACACTAAACACGAATATCCATACTAACATAACGTTCACCAAACAGAAACATGTCACCAATCGTAGTACTCGCCGAGCTAGCTTTCTTGTTCTACCCTCAACTCGAACGAATTACGGTAAAACAATGATTACGTTTGAAGGAGCACAAATTTATAATAGATTACCTCCATATCTAAAACATATTCAATCTTTTAATGTTTTCAAGAAGGAACTTGCTCAATATATTTTAACCATGTAATAAATAATAATCTAATCAGTACGCTAAATATTGTAAATTAAACGTATTTCTATTGTAGTGTAGTGTGTCAGTGAACATTAACTCTGTGTATAGTGCGACGCCGAACTGGATATTTATATTGTGTAATCATGTTCTCATGTAAGTGACTATTGTCTTTTTTGAGAATAAATTTCTTTAAACCTAAACCTAAGAAGCTCAGTAATATTTTGTTCGACTCGAGATCTCACAAACGTTCAAAAAATTATTATAATAAGTATTTATTTTAATAGGGAGTATAAAATGTATGTCCTTTTCTGTACCTATCCACGTACATTAAAAATGTCATGATGATCGGTCGAGTAGTTGAGGCGTGCAAGCGTAACTAACAAACAAGCTGACATTCGCATCTATACCAATATTATAAAGCTGAAGAGTTTACATAATATTGTAATGAAGAGTTTGTTTGTTTGGTTGAACGCGCTAATCTCAGGAACTACTGGTTCGAATTGAAAAATTCTTTCAGTTTTGGATAGCCCATTTTTCGAGTAAGGCTATATATATATATAACATTAACGCTACGACCAATACGAGCAGAGCATAAATGAAAAATGTTGCAAAATCGGGGCAATTTCTCTTATGTGAAGCAGACGAAGTTGCGCGAGTCAGCTAGTTTATGATGTTACTAGCTATCCCCCAACAGCACACAACACTTTTTGCTGGATGACAAGTACCCTATATCCTTTTATATATTCCTGACAATCTGTATGCCAAATCTTATGATGGTCGGTCGTATTAAACTCAAATTCACATTTATAATATTAATAGTTAGGATAAGTACATGAGTATATTACAACATCTTTATTTCTTGGAAGCCCCCAGCTTAGTCCGAAGAAGCACATGCCACTATTTAGGACCCTTCATTGATCAATACATCAACTTCTTTGCCATAGGCTGCGCAAATCGCAAACGATAAGCCAGCGATACTACGCAGCGGTAATCAGTAACAGTATAAAAATTATACCATATCACAGTACTCTACTGATCATATATGCTAGTAAGGTCCTCCAACTAGGTTATTGATTAATACTTACAGTGTTAATAGTTTCAATGGACAGAAACTGTGTCGTGACCACACACCTGTTCAACGCAGTTATGCATACAAATTATAGGCTTTGATCTGTCTCTGACCTTTCACTCACCCACATAGAACTGTTCGTATTGTTCTTGCCACCTACATAGGAGTGCATGGCTTGAATACGATTTTGGTTATTGCGAATTGACTGCACGAGTGAGGTGATAGAGTACGTACATGGAGTTATGAGCTTGACATACAAAGTCTTACGACTGTGTCTTCGAAGGGGTAAGCAAAGATGTATCACACTCACAGTTAGTAAGCTAAGTTTTAGAACTATAGAGAAGAGTTGTAGTTGAGTAGAGACACCCATATTTCCAGCTCTGGTTTTAAAAAGGAGCGAGCATATTTCTGTCTACCGGTTAAAGCTCTAGGCTCCGTGCTGATACTGCTTCGTCGTGGTTTCAGTAGTCGCTTCGCCAATGTCACCGCTCCTAGTGCTGTGGATTTAACTCTCATATGGGACAAAAATTTGTGTGATCAACAAATAGTTGTAACGAGTCTGGGTGATATTTGTATCCGTTGTTTTAATTTTTGTAAAGTCTTATACAAACATCATTAAAAGGGCAGCAGTATTAGTTAAAAATAGGAAAATCTTTGCCTGACTCGGGAATGCAGCCCAAGACCTCATACACAGCAGTGGCATAGAGAGTTATTTGTTTTATGTCAGGTTTAAAGAAGCACCGACTCTTTCACTGAGAGTGCTCTGAAGAACTGTTTGATTTGGTACCAGCGGCCCCTTTCTATCATCGTACCACTCGACAACGAAGCAGGATTCATCCATATCACCTGAAAGCGTTCAAATCCAGGACGGTACGCTTCCAGCGATCATTTCTCCCACGTACGTGCAAACTCTGGAATGAACTGCCTGCTTTGGTGTTTCCCGAGCGCTATGATATGTCCTTCTTCAAACGAGGTTTAAAGAGAGTTCTTCTTTTACGGTAGGCAGCGGCTTTGCTGTGTCGTGATATTGCTGAAGTCTATGAGCAGTGGTTACCACTTTCCATCAGGTGGACCACGTGCTCGTCTGCCACCGATGGCAATAAAAAATAAAAAATCTTATAACCACCAGTCCACTTCTGCCAAATGGGCTTATTGCTAGACCTGAATCTAGAAATAAGCCAGATAGAAGTTAAAAGACGTAGCTAGGTAGTAGGTACCCATCTCGTGGCGACAAAATGAAGCTGAAATGTGATGGCAATACTCTTCTACTTATTCCTTCGCGGATATAAGTATAAGTTTGTATGCACAACAGTTAGATATAAAGTTTTGTTCTCATTTGTTTAAAAGTAATTGTCAAGACAAACTGAATCTTTTTCTATGTTTAGCTAAGAGATAAATAGACAAAACGTGACTTAATTTATTGCACCTGGTTGTTTTATCTGTAGGTACATGTTCTAAGGTACCGATCTTAAAACATTGTTAAAGCATATCTCTCGCATTATATCCGCTTTTGTACTGTTAGGTATGAAATTAAATAAATATATAGTTATTCTGTTGACAACTGTTTTAATTGGAAATTTGCAAGTTGTAATTGCTGGAAACCTGTCTAATTATTATAACGTATTTATTACTATTATTAAATTAACTATCCTTCAACGATTACTGTTGTAAAATATGACAACAATGATTACTTTAAATTATAGAAGAATTTAAAATCGTACTATTAGTCACCGATTTATGTCACTACCTGTACTCTAGCTTATCGATAGGTCAATTAAATAAATAATTAGAAATCAATGTATACAATTCAATATGTTTTTCTAAAGTAAATCTCGCGCACTGAAAGAATCTTGTGTCGCGAGGAACATTACAATCATTTAAACAACAGACACAATGAACACATCAGTATCAAAGATTTATCCCGTGTGGGGATCGAACCCATAGCACTTTGCTATTCGTGCAGTCATCTCTATAATTTACTCTATGTATGAAACAGCGTGACATTTCTTTTTAAATAACTTTCAGGCTTACTTTGGCCCTAGCTGCTTTACATATTAATAATAAATGTTCAAAATGTAGTACCCATTTGTGAATACCTTCACTAATGAGTTGTGACACTGAAGTTGTCAAGGGAAATATGTAGGGATTCCTCCTCATGAATAGTTGAGTATCCCTCGTTTAGTAAGGGGGGAGACCTACCTGCCTACTCTACTAATATTTTAGTGCAAAAGTTAGTATAGTTGAATGACTGTTCTATACGTTATTATTAATGCTCAACCAACAATGAACGTCTTCGTATTTATTCATATGGAAAACTGATATATTTGAGGATGCGAGGGTAGCCTAAATATAACTAAATTGTGGTATTGGGTAATACAATATATATTGACTACCTTCGTGACACAGCGATAATGAAAACGACCGCTGTTCATGAAATCTTGATTTCAAATGTCAGATCGGGCCAACAATATCTATTGGGGTTTCTTGCCTAGAAATCTTAATAGCAGCCCGGAGTCAGGCAGTTAGTGGTGTAAGACACCCCCTTGTTTCGGAAGTCACGTAACGCCGTTGGTCTTGCGCCTGTTCTTTCCCCAGTTACGACGGATTGACGTCTCATTGGCTTATGAGAATTAGGGAACAAAGAGTGAACTTGTGTTTGCACACACACTTGTGCACTATAATATCACCTGCGCCGATGGCGAGTCTCCATTAACATTGGTCACCGTAACCGAAATTCGGTCTGGAGAACATTATTATAATACTATATAATTATTCATTTTATGCTCGCAAGTAAACGTATTTTATTTATGTTTGTATCGCGTATAAAGGGCCAAAAACACAATGCTAAATTATTTCGATACATTATTTTGATATGTGATGAGTGATGACACATTCCTACTTTCGTTGTTCCACGTTTTTGGTTATGATGGATGAATAGGATTTTCAGAATCCGACATAATGATGTAATGAACCTTTGATTTTATTCCATCTAACTCAATCTCCAAAATCTCCATTCGTTCATTTAGTCTCGGTATACCTCGGTATCTGTGTTTAGGAGAGAGGGGGTGATGAGTGGGGGAGGGATAACCTACCCTCCATTAACAAAGATGTTATAACGATATCGCTATCAGTGGCACGTGAGTTAGAAGCATGCACACAATGAAATAGGCCTTGTTCATGAACATTTCTCAACCGAGCGCAGATAAGGCGCGTACGACGATAGTGCGCAGGTACGAACACTCGCGCGCTGCGCAGGCGCACGGGGCAACGGCCTATCGCACTTATCATGTTGAGCAACTCTGATTATGGCGCTTCCGTGTTTCCTTATGTTATACATAGTGGCAGAATGATTAATTACATTAGATTTACATTTTAAGTTGTTGTATTTGTAGACCTACGGTAAGTAAGATTACAAAATCAACATATTAACAATGGCAAAAGACAGAGCACCTATTCTAAAGGTATAATTATGCACTCACACGGCACTAGGATACAGTCTACTAAAGCGTAAGACGAGCTCACATTTCGCCAGCTATCTTTTAAGAATATATATCAATATATACTCTTTTACGATGTGCATTGCCAGATACCGAAGACAAATCCAATAACATTCCACCCGACGCAGAAATCCTATTTCAAGGGAAACACGAAGGGCAATGAGAGAAAGAGTTACGTATTGCGTACACGGTGATTACATGACCATATATTTTTTTATTTAAAGCTGCATCAGCGCCTTTACTTGGCCCTCTTTCTACACTCATATTTTATTATATTAGTTCTCGTTAGTGTCGAAATATCTTACTTAAATCATATTATTAAAGTGCTCCAAGGCAGGCATAATTTAATTTTGAACGGTCTCGTCACTAATTAGCAACTCATTAGCTCTTTTTATAAATTAAGTCTAGTACTTAGTACTCGATTTAGAACATATTAGACAATGTCGCATGTTTTTTTAGCTGTTTACATTCATAGTCTTACGTCTATACCCCAAAGAGGTAGGCAGCGGTGTATTACACCCGTATCTCGCCAACTAAGTTGTAGGTTCGTAATAGAGGGCAAGTCTATTGCCGCTTACCGAGCACAGCTCCAGACTACCTGATGCTACTACGACTTTTTTGACAGAATAGCACAATAACGGCTAATATAACAAGGCTTGGAGTCAGTGTCTCTCCGTAAATATTACAATTATTTACAGAGAGAGTCAGTGACTCTAAAGATACAGACATAATATACGCTTAGTTAAGAAGTCAGTGTTAATATCTTGACAAATCTGCATCTTCACTGAGGAACGGCTTAGCACCGGCTGCTCTTCATCGAGGAAGCAGAAATAAAATAAATGCCTTGTGTAAAAATGTATTAATATATTTGAAAACATTTTTTGGTGAAATAAATATACCTATTATTATAATAACGCTTTGCTCGACTCGGGAATCGTACCCGAGACCTCATGCACGGCATTCGCTTACACTACCGCTACGCAACCTAGGCAGTTGAATTTTAACTGACTCATTGATATATAAAAATCCTAGAGTAGTAGAGCCTCGCTGATTTCGTCATGAATGGCCGCCGGCTCGACCGGGGAAGGACTACCCTCTCACAGAATATCGACGTGAAATAGCAGTATTCCTACTGTTTTGTTTCGTTCGGTGAGTGAGAGTGCCGGAGGCCCAATCACCTTCTATCCTCCTTCCCGCTCCTCCTTCCCACTTCCTTTCCTAAAGGGTCGACAACGCACAAGTGATGCCTCTCGTGTTGCAGGCGTCCATAGGCTACGGTGACCACTTACCATCAGGTGTGCTTGTTTGCCAACATAGAAGCATAGAAAAAAAAAAGATACACAATCAGCGTTAAAAACGTCCTCATCAAATGAGCACCCACTTGAACATTTGGGTGCTCGTTTAACTTAGTACCGTTCGATCGCTCCAAGAGTAAACTTGCCGCAGTGCTCGTTTAAAATTGTAAAATCATACCTCCAGGGCACTAAAAAAGGACGGTGTTTCATATTTTCGGTAAGTAATAATGTTATTACTATAATTATATATAATACTGATTATCGCGTCAAGGAATCAACGTAAAATATATTGTTTTTGGATATCGTAACAAAGAGCGACTATGTAACACGGCTCATTTAAATGAACAGTTACTAAATGCATTAATCATACTATTGTATTTCCACTTGATTAGACCGGGTTACATATTGACTCTGTTCCAATATTAATAGAGACGCTGTTAATTTTAAAAAATAAAATTATTTTATTTGGTAAAATGATAATGCGATGGTATATATTATTTATTACTAGACTTGTTTTATTATAAACCATAATAGTATAAGTAAACTTTTTTTTTTAATGATCCTTGCGCTATCCTTTTAGTGGGATATTTATAAAATGTATCTTCATTCTTTCATATGTTGGATTTCAGCTTTTCTCAACATCCCGTGCGATGTGCAAAATGGATATCCGTCATAGCACAGCAACAATCACAAGCAAGCACAGCAACAACAATACTTATCATAATTTTTGGAAGCCAGCTTATATTTTTCAAATTGCCATATTAACAAATAACAATCATGTAAATAACACTATTAAATCTATTATCGATAGATATATCAAGATAAGATTGCATTATATAACAAAGAAAGATAAGGAAAATTTTAAATCCGTCAAAAAGAAGATTACACAATAAACTCAATATATTTCAAGGAAATTAAAAACCTTATTATGTCGTATCTTTTCAAGTTTGAAATCTGAATTTTCTCTCTCATTTTATTGTTTTATGTTACTTTAATTTGTAAGTACAATCAGTCGCGTAATGTTCAAACACGTACAATTTCAAAGTCGGGCAGCTAAGTATATAAACAGCAATGAAACATACTCGTAATATAATATACGTGCGCATTAATTATCTATTACTGTTATATATTAAAAACATGCTATTTTAGAAATGTTTTACTTGTCTTGTCTATTTTGTTAAATAAGTACTTCTATTATGTCTGGTAAAATAAGAAAAGGTTTTCTACCATCTGTTTAAGAGCTGCCATTTATAAATTATAAAGGCAATACATTAGTTTCATTTTATTGAACATCATGGCATGACACAACCTTGATAAAATACCTACAGGTAAAAGTAAATATGTGTTTATAACACACATTCACATGCATTTTACAAACTCCACATAATTACGTCAGATTATTAACTTATATTTGTAAAAACAATATTCAACTCCATCCATTCCTTATTCTATCGGAGATCTCTGCTCGTAAATTTTTATTACTTTTTTAAATAGTCTTGTATATTCAACGTTAAGTTAAGGCAGTAAGGTTTAATTTGCATTAATGAAGGTTTATATAGTTAATATAATTACTTATAAGCAACTTGGGACAGTTATATGTGCTACATTGGTATGGAATTGTGTATCTAGAATTTTTATACATCAATGAACTGACCTCAAAAAAGGAGAGTTTTATTTACCGATGTAAGTTTGACATGACAGCTTGTCAAAGTAAATTTGATTTATTGCAGTTTTCGATAGTTTTACATGAGTACAATAATACGATCTTGACCCAGTTCCGTTGAAAAAATAAAACAAATTCGAGAAAATTACTTAAAAGAATGTCTTTGCTTACATAATCATTAGTAAACAACGCCATGTGCCAACTCGAAATTAGAATCTACTAGGTTGTACCCGCGTCTTCGGTCGGAAACAGTAAATTTTTTCGGATGAAAGGTACATATTATATCTTTTGTGTACCTCTGACAACTTATATGCGAAATATTATGATGATCGGTCAAATATTTAAGGTGTGAAAGCGTAACAAATAAACAAACTCACATTCACATTTATAATATTAAGTTTATTTGCGAAATAAGTTTGAACATCATGTAAATGCATAAGCACAGAAGTTGCTTTCAAATCTGGGTTCTTAAGTTTCCATTGAAAAAGTAAAATAATAATTTGCGAAGTGTTTTACTCTTAGAATAATAACTTTTAGTTACTGTTCTAAGGTTTTACTACTCAATTACTTATTCTTTTATAAGTAAAGCTTTTCATAGCTGACTGGTGTTATCTTTAATAAAAGAAAAATGATACCACAATAACTATTCCAGGTTTGAAATATTCAATTTCAAATTTGGAATAGTTCAAGTTCTGCCCTGTAACACACAAGTGACAGCCGCCGTAGCTAACTGCCAACATCGGCTTGAAATGTATCATACATGTATAGCAATGGACGTAAATATTGAACTTTTCATAAAATAGTTTATCGAGATTGATAGAACGTGTATTTGAAACTGTAGCTCTCGGTTTGAGTATATTTAGAACTAAAATCTATGTTACGCCTACATTCTAGTCGCATCTTATAACAGCAGATTTGTTAAAATTAGTTTTAATGTCTTGTCATTTGGCTGCAAATTGTGTTTGTCGTTGTTACTAGGTTTTACGTCAAATGTTATCTATTTGTGAACGTAGAAACGAACGATGGTCAGCAAATATGTCCGTTGAAGCCTTAATCTTGGTAGCATTGTGTTGCTAAAGCTAATAATGCATACATACTGTTTTTTTAAAATGCCGTTCCTAAATGTTTTTAAGACGTTCATAAGTGTTACTATGACATTCATAAGTGTTATTATGGCGTTTATAAGTGTTACTATGATATTCGTATGTGTTACTATGACGTTTATTTGTGTTTTTATGACGTTTATATGTGTTACGATGTGACTATAATCAACGAAGGATTTATTATATTAATGTCAAACAAATTATCAAGGCAAAAGGATGTCGCTTGGCTTGTTTCGCAACCTACCACCATAGTTCATTGAAAATCTCTCTGCAATTTAATATTATATTTTATTATTACCTGATGACACCATATAAAAAGGGAAAACATATTTTAAAAAGCGCGCGGCCTCTAATTATCTTCACTTGTCGATGGTATCTAGATGAACAGCGGCCTTTATAAAGGTCTCCCATTCACGTTACGACACCACACCCGGTTCGTTGCGACAATACAAACACAGAACACAGCTGTTCAAGTGACAGATTCAAATTAAATAATAATTACGAGCTGCGCTTGCGCGTGTACAGACAATGTAGAAGTTTAAGTTTATAAAGGTTGATATGTCAAATAGTTTTGTATAAATAAGGTCGTGACAAGTCTAATGAGTATGTAATTATAGTTTCAGCATACGTATTCTCCACGTAGAACACAGCCTAATTGGAAGATAATTGGTTCAATAGTTCCAGTTGTTACGTGCTGGGTTCGACAGATAAGAATGTAAACAATATTACCGACTTAAACACGTTTTATTCAAACACAATTAAATTTAAAACACAACAAACACTATACCACACTTTTTCACCGTACTGCTTCGAACTCCGTAGTATTTCCGCTTCCGTTCGCTTCGATGAACACTTGATCGCTTACGATTGTAAACTGACTCAGCGGTGCGCGTGCGCCCTATTTATACGCGGGTAAAGCGTTTCTAGAGTTTTCTAGTAACGCTATAATCGGTATGTAAACAGTACGATGTTTCGAGAAAGTACCAGCGTTATCTTTACGATTCTCGTACGCATACCTACTACGTAGTTCCGTAAGATGTCAATAGATGGCGGTGTAAATTATTAGACGGAACTGCCAAGTCTTTCCCACAATGCCGAGAGATGTCACTGGGCGTAACACAGTGATTATTCTTACAAAGAAACATAACCATATTAAGTGGTTATTTTAATATTTTATTGTAGTTTGTAATCTTAAAGTGTATCTTCAATCCGAAAATTCTTTTATTTTATAATGGTAGCTGAAGGGTTCGTTATTATTAAGACGTCGACATGCGCGTTAACATTTCTACCACGTTTACCAAGTTTAGGTAGTACCAAGTTTAATAAATTATTAGGAGATTTAACATTGACAGTAAAGTAAACCTTTTCTTATAAATAAAAGCTATTTTATTCTTCGATATTTGCAACTTGCAACCATATTCACAATACTTATCCTACTATATTTACTTATACTTACCAATGTGGCATAATAAGGTCGTGCCAATTAATTGTCGCTGTTGCCCTCTGATCTTACCGCCGGACACACTGACACACTGTTATTAAAAGCTTTTAAAGCCGACGACACATATTGCGATTATTGCCACAAACTTTTTAAAGAGCTGTTTGTAGTCCGGCGTGTGATAGAATGAATTAGGTCGTAATGGATTTAAGAGTGGTTACGCAATGAGGTGATGGTTGAATTTATAAAGATTTTGGGGTGGTAGGATAAATCAGGATCTCTGCTTAAACTTGGGATTGTACGTAACCCGTTAGATACGTTACGCACTTACAGCAGTGCTGTTTCAGTAACTCAATTGTCAGGCTCAGCTTCTGAAGGTTTGAACGTGAACTGCTTGACATGGGAAGCACCTTTAATCTAAAGAAACAACTATGTCCTGTGTTCTTGCGGTGAGTAAGGTGTCCAAGGTGTCGTAAGGAAGACCGAAGGCCGTATTGTTAGTAAGAAGACCAGTGTGATGTTCGTCCCACATGATGAGCATAAGCATATCTGTTTACTATCCAGCGTATCGCATGTTTATTCACCAATAATCACCTACTTAGCTATCTTAAAAGAATGCGTGCTGGAAACAATGATTACATTTGCCAAATTCCATTTTGACTTAATGGGTATGCGCTTTAAAGATTTTAACACTTATAACTAGTTTCAGCACTGTCAAAGTAAAAGTTATCCGAAAGATAAATCACATGCTGTCTCATTCTTGATAGGTTAAAGAAGAGAGACGGCAAGACTTTTATCTTATTGATAAATGCTATTTGGAGGTGGTGGAACAAGCCCTTAGTTCTGTTAGTAAGTCTATATTTGTCAGTGGAGACAGCGTATCACCGCTACGCACTCCAGCTATACTAAAGAAGATCGCAGTGAACGTCACGCGAAGTTACCAAGAGTTATGTTCCTGCGGTGAGTAAGATTACCAGGCTCCTTAAAGTAAGCTTGGAATGTGTGGGATCACTAAGTCGAAAGTACGTCGCCAGCCTAACAGTTCCACGTGACTAATATTACTGAATAGTTGGCATTGTTCAGCTTCTAGAGAATCCAAGAGTTTAGTATTAAATTAATTGCGGCGATTTGTTCTCAAACAGTGTAATAAGACTTCTCGGTGTTTTTGTGAGACGTTTAAAATAAAGTAGTTAAACAAAATGTATCTTTTCGCTGTTATAAATAAATAAATGTATTTATTTGAGGTATGTGAAGATTATTTAACAGTAAGCAGTACTTAAGTTTTAGGTATTATTGTATTATATTATAAGAAGATTTTCTCACAATATCATATTTCCCTTTTTTATACGTTTCATGTTTCGAAGTTAAATGTTGTCAAAATCATAAGTTGCCTGAAACTAGCGTACAGCTAAACATAGCGTAGAGCTGTTGTCAGAATGGTACATACATAACGTATGTATTCAATAGGGAAAACTTATGGCTTTATGTGCTTGCTTTGCGGGTCTCGGTTAAGGCACTGAGTGTTCCCTGACAGCATATCTAATTAACATTATGTATCTCTCAAACACCGGTTTGGTCAATTATTTTTAGATAATATTGTCTTCTATTTATTGTCTTCTATTGTGGGACAATAAATTCTACATACAAGTTGATGGTGTCGCAATGGGCTCCCCAGTATCGCCTGTCGTTGCTGACATATATATGGAGGACTTCGAGGCTCGAGCTTTACATACTGCCCCCATCACACCCAGGATTTATAAGAGGTTTGTAGATGATACTTTTACAATATTACCAACAGATAGTGCAAGTGTATTCCTAGAACATCTTAATTCCATTAATAATAACATCCAATTTACTATGGAATTAGAGGCAAATAATTCATTAGCTTTCTTAGATGTACTTGTCATCAGGAATCCTGATCATACTTTGAGCCACACTGTATATAGGAAAAAGACCCATACAAATAGGTACTTAAACGGTGAATCTCACCACCATCCTAAACAGTTAGCTACCGTGGGAATGTCTTTGTTTCAGAGAGCCCATGGGATCTGTGACAAGAAACACCTGGACGCCGAGCTTCAACATGTCAAGCAAGTACTGCAAGACAACAAGCTCCAACAGCCGCGCCGCTGTCACAGATCCCGAGAAAAGCCAGCCACAGTCGAGCGCCAGCCTGCTATACTGCCTTATGTAAGGGGTGTCACTGACAAGATTGGCTACATCTTGAAGCGAGCTTCAATCAACACATACTTCAAGCCGCCAACGAAGATAAGTCAATTTTTACCATCCGTCAAGTGCCAACTACCTTTACAAGATGCAGGGGTCTATAAAATAGATTGTGACTGCGGACTCTCATACATTGGTCAAACCAAGAGAAACATAGGCACCCGCATAAAAGAACACATAGCTGATGTAAAACACCGACGCTCGTTGAAGTCTGCTGTGTGTGAACATGTGCAACAGGGGACCAACCACTACCTGAGATTTGACAAACCACAGATTCTCGCTAAAGAACACCGATTCCTACCAAGGATGCTTCGCGAGGCTATTGAAATCAAAAAACATCCTAATTTTAATAGAGAAGATGGTTGGAATGTACCACCAGCTTGGGATCCAGTAATAAAAATAGTCAAACCCAAGAAGAAGCAAACCACAGCTAGACTTCATGATACTTTGACCTCATTCTGCGTAAATAGAAACACCAATGATTAAATTATGTTCGGGTACTTTGAAATAACTACACTGGAACATTGAGACAACTGCCATCTTAGTCTCCCCGTGACCATGGCTGCTGAAAAGCAACCGAAACGTCGGGGAAAGTGTAAAAATAAATTAAATCTAAATAGTTTAATAATAATTTAATTAGCTTAAAAATTAGTAAAGTTTAATAGTAGTACTTAGTAGTGTAAAAATTTTCAAAATTTTGTAATAAAGTGTCAAATTAACAACGCGATAAAATCCGTATATAGCAGTTTAATTTCAAACAATTATTTTTAGTTAAATTTAATTACACAAACAACAAAGAGGCCATATAAAAGATCTACTAAGATCTATGCTTGTAGTTAATTCCTGATCATCATCACATACATCAAAGGCTAAATATTAAGTCTATCACCCCAACAACGCATATGATAAACTGCGCAAACACGCCGCGCTATCATTTATTTCTACCATTATTTGAGCTCTGCAACAACACGTGATAACTCACTGCATAACGAGAACCCAGTATGCTAACTTCCTACAAACGCAACATTTCCATCCAACAAGGCTCCCGGACACTTTAATATCCGCGCATACCGCCACATTGCATCTCGTTCTTCCTTACGAGATTCATATGTGGAAGAAAAGGAATGTATATGCGGTATCACCAGTGCATAGAACAAAAGCGTAGATCAATCACGCCGCCGATAACAGGCGGATGTCGTTAACTATTCGTATTATCTCGACAAACTTCCGTCCGACGAGTTCCCTTCTTCCGGTTAACTTATTCTTATTTATGGATAACGTATTGTTGGACAATTTCGAACGGTTAAGTCGTCTGCAGTTCGATATATTAATAAATAAACGAATCATAATCCTAATTCTAAGTATATGGTTTTATATAGAGCGAAAATGGATTTTTGTCTTAAGTATTTTTGATCTTTAAAAGTACAAAATCCAAGGAAGCGATAATATCTATTATATCTACTTATAACGTTTATAAAGATCAGTAAATAAAACCTTTTTAAAATATCATGCTTCTTGCGTTATTGATTATATTATTATTAGTTAGTTCTTATTCTTTTATATAGGCGCATTACTGTTAACAAATATTATGTTTCTTAAGTGGCGGCCAGTCAGTGCAGACCGGCGACACTTCGACCCAGTGGGATCTTTTGTGTCGACACTCTCCCAATAACGACTGCCATAGATGTTCATGGCAGCCGGGACCGATGGTTTAACGTGCTCTCCTAGGCACGGAGCAGTCGATAATTGTCAATCAATACGCACATAATTTCGAAAAGTCATATATCTTCCGAAAGTCAGAGGTGCGCGACGTGGGTTCGAACCCGAGACCCTCTGCATTGCAGTCTGTTGGTCTCCCCACTGAGCTATCGCTGCTGAATATTATTTTATATTATGTTTGCTGCCAGAAGTAATAGCTTCAAAAACAAACAAAATAGGATATAAACACACATTAGGTACAAGAAAGTAAAATATTGGATTGGCAGAGATTTGAAAAGCTGCATTATTTTGTGCAAAGATGACCTTTCGTGAAGCAAGGTGTTAGCTAATAACAAGGTCATTTTTGTAATCAACTTTTATAAGCTATGATAGCTTAAAAAATCGTCAATATAAATGTATTTTATAAATTAATTAGTCATTTATTATAAATTATTGTACCTATTATTTAAATAAATATTATTATATATATTAATATCAACAGCGTGGGCTCGCAGTTAACATCTCGATTGTAAAAACGATGGTAGTATGACAGATATAAAACGCTACTCTTTGTACCGAAGTTAGATCAGTATAAATGTGCTTTAGGAACAACACGGCTGGTAACTGTGATATCCTTACCATTTTTTATACCATGGATATAATATCACACGTCGATCATTTCTAAGAGATAAAAGGAATGCGGGTGGAAGATATGTGAGTCTATGGCATTCAGCATCACCTTATATTGTGGACTGAATACAGCACTTAAGCCTACTTTAGTAACCATAACTATCGAAGTCATCCTCAAGCGAAACAAGAACCGCGGCGACGACGACATGGAAAGACAACAAATTGTATTCAGTTTATCACAAAGCAAACTAAAAACTGTTTAACAATGAAAAATATGTAACAAAGCGACACAAACATTACACAAAAGACGTAACTATCAAAAGCAGAACGCTTTGAGCAGCCATGTTAGTAATTCAAGCAGTCATGCCCTCTTCGCTTAGAGTGTATAGGGAGCTATAAAAACTTTTCCAGATACACATTTCCGTAGCAAATATGATGACATAAGGAATACAGCCGACAACATGCAGATAATTTAAGTTTACAAACATTATTTATTATATTTGTAACGTGTGCACTAAAAGGATAAACATCTGACTGATTCCTCACAAATATCTATATATTAATACGTGAAGCAAAAACTTTATACCCCTTTTTACTAATATCGTGCGGACGGAGGAGAATGAAATTTGGCACAGTTAAAGTTTATATGGAGAAGGAGTGTCGAATCCTAATATTTTTATAAAATATGCCTTAGAAATATATAAAATGAAAAAACACTACACGCACACAACCATGCAATTGAGACAGTCAAAACACGTTCGTAGTATTTTGGCATTGTTCGGCTGATGTCGTAGTATTCTTCGTAACTATGGTTACATTATGTATATGGAGTAGGTGACTATATGAAATGTGATTATAAGGCTTTAGTTATAGACATTAAAATCTTAATAATCGAATACAATGAAACCTTAAAATCGGTCATAAACTAGTTTATGCCCGCGGCTTCATACGCTATACGGTATATATATATATATATATATATATCTCTACCTATCTACCGATATATATATATATATATATATATATCGGTATACGTATAGATTTTGTCAATACATTTCTCTTCTTCCTCGTCTTATTTAGCAAATTGAACATAATTTTTAATTATTCGTGTTTGATTCGAATTCGGCATTTACGTCCTCTGTGTTAATGTAAAGTGTTGCCATATTAGTCATTATTCTGAGAATAATCGCGATTTCTTCGCAATATCTTCAAAAAAAAAAAAAATTATATTATTGGAAATAATATGTTCGATTAAATATATAGTTTACCGTCTTCCTTAATAATATTGCTAAATAAAATATGTAGTTGTACGTGTCTAATCATATCGGCGGTTGTTTCTGAAAATAGATTACTATCAGTAAAATTATCTAATCAATTGCATCATCTATGATTTCTTTATAATAAAATAGTTTATCTTGATTTTTACTTTCGTAACTTATTTCATAGTACAGGTGCGTTAAATATATCTGCACTTCTATTTACACGCTGTTGAAGCTTAACTATAAGCTTAAAAATACGCAGTTTTAACGCTAGCTGTTATCACAGTAATTGTTGATAAAACTTCGCATTATCCAACACAAACTTAGTTTCTGGCTGAGGCAACACTAAACAGAACATTATAAATCAGTCATTATTACCATTTCTCTCCAAAATCGACTATAAATAATGACGTAGTACGATTTCCGAAACGATTTATTTAAAGAAAAAATGCTCATTGCATGTAAAATTGGAACATTCGTCACTCAACACGACTCGCGCTCGGAACCTACGTACGAACATAAATTCGACAATATGACCATTTTTACGTGAAAATTGAAACGATATTTACGATTATGCGAAATGTCCCATTGAAAACTTCGGCTACCACCCACGTTGATTGTTTTTTTGGAGAATAAACAACGTTTATGGCAAAACCTCATTGTCCGAACAACAGAAGGTTTGCTGTTTTTGGAAATTTGAGCGTTGCCACCCAATAAATCTCTCATTATGTGTTTTTTTTCCAAAACATTACATTCTATATGTCCAACCATGTTTTATTGTCGAGCTATAAGCTGTGGCACCTACGTTTAAATGGCAGATTATGATTATATATTTATGGTTGCGGACATCAGACATACCAGTAAACATTGTAGAATGGTTCCGTAGATTGTTTACCTGAAACAAATAAACAATTTATTATTCCAAATTATTTTTAAACAGAACATGGTACTATTATTCTTTATTTTACGCAGAGACCATGGTTACAAATGTCGTGGGGAATAAAATAAACAAAGTCGAAAGTATATCAGTAAAACTGTAAAACAGGAGATCTGAAAATTTGGTGGAGGTGTATTGTCTTAATGTTTTACCTCAGACATTACAAGTAAACTAAATTACAGATCTTTACACACCTACAATTATGTTTTTGAATCTTTTCAACATTATTTATTATGACGCAATACCCACGAAACACTACGACAGAATGAAAAATTATGAACAAAATTAACCCCGTAAAGTATAATATTTCATAAGTAAATAAGCAAAACGTAAAATTAAAGAGAAAAGCGATCTGTCAGTTACAACTATTACAAAACAACGTCGCAAAACGAATTGACATTAAAACGACCGCAAGGACTGAGACTGCGTACAGATTAATTGTGGCGATTAAATAAATAGCTGTATTTACCACAATTGTGTTTTCGCTACTCGTATAAGCGATATAATTCACCATTCATTCGACCTTTTCGATAATTCGATCGTCTCGAATGACTTGTGATATGAGTTTCGCGTAATTTTCTGTTACATAACAACCATACGAAAATATATAACAATGGATGTAATAAATGTCGTAACAGATAGCTTAGCCATGTTATCGTGTGTAATATCAAGAAAACAAGGTATATTAAGTAAATTAATAACTCGTGAATGTAATTTATTCAAAATGTTGCCGCGAACACGGACACTTTCTTTATTTTTTATATTTTTATCTGTAAATGTAAGTTTTGCTAAGATTGTTCACTTGGAGTTGCTTAAGATAAGTTTGATTAATACGTGATCTTGCTTTTTTACAGAATGGCCTTGTCTCCAGTAAAATTTTGCCAGGAAAGTTTTCAAATATACCAGACTTCTATCCAAGTTTGAATGGCCCTGTGTCTTTACGCAGCAATCTTTTGCCGAATATACCAAGTGCAGAATCGGACCTGTTATCAATGGCAAAAAGGTTACTTGCTGAATCCACGCGACCGATTGTAAATGAAGTCATATCTCAACCCGTGATAAGGGAATCGCCTGCCGGCGCTTTTGGTCCTTCTTATGAACAAGCTTCAGTTATAATTGATCCATCACCAAGCTTGCCAACTCCTAATACGAAAGCGCCTTATAATACAGCAACTCCGGTTTTAACTCAGCCTAAAATTCTTCCAGTAGAACCAATATCAACTGCGGCAGAATATACATGTTCTGCCGTTTCTCCACCACAACTAGAGTATACAAGAGAAATTAATCAAATCGTTCTGCCTCTCAGTCCAATGCTAATAGATCCGATTCCACAATCAGTTCCCTTACCAGAAGTCAAATGTACTGATAGATTAGCCGAATACCCTGAGTCGGCTCAGTTTTACCAACAACCAATCAGAGTACAGGTACCAGCGATGTCTGTGGTGACTCCAGTCATAGCTGTGGCGAAATCTGATCCTGCATTGCTTCCTCAAAACCTTCCCACATCAAATTTTGTAGCAGAGTTTAACCAAAACATTGTCAATGAACAAATAGGAGAAGTTTTCTCAACCTTAGCAGGAGCAATACCTTCTTATTTTGGTAACAATGTTATAGAACCAGCAACTTCATACAGTCCACAATCACCATTCAGTTTTCAAATCAATCTGCCTTCACCTGCACCTGAACAGCCTATTGTAGTGCTTTCGTCAGCTAATCCAGCGCCCATATCCCAAGATTACAGTACGATGTCATCATTTCCACCGATGATGCCACCTCCCCCAGTGATAGTGATGGAACGTTCTAGATCAAGCTGGCGGAGCTTGCTGCCGATTTTGTTAATCGCGATGTGCGATGGTGGGAGCAGTAATGGATGCGGTAACTGTTGCTGTTGTGGTGGTTCCAGCATACCCATACCGTATCCAATACCGATACCAATTAATAATCCTATAATTCTTGGTAGTGGCAACGCTAAAGGGAATTCAACAGGTGCTTCTAGTGACGTTTAATCAAATGGAACAAAAATTTAGTAAACTAATTATTATGTAATTATTGATCACAGTTTCTTCGTGTTTTAAGGTTTAGACGTGAACCAAAAACTGTTTCATACAGCTTGAAGATAATCTGATGAAATTTATTATATTAGCTAGGGTGTGAATTTCTCGAGACATCTTTTTATTTGTAGGTATTATTTAATTTTGTAATATGATGTGTATCTGTAGTGATGATATGTTATAAGTATGATTGTTTAATTAAGATGTATTTATATGAATAAAGTGCAATCACGTTATTAACATAAATGACGACTAAATATAAAAATGTGTTTTATTTCTATACCGGTCCTCCTTAAATTTTCTTTAGAAATCTTTGAATGTACAAGGAATTATCTTGTAGTATCTATTATGGCTAAATTTATAGCTTACTAGGCAAACTTAAGTTCGTGTACAATATGCCAAAATATAACACAATGTATATTAATCAGAATATGAAAATATATTTTATTTCTACATATTTTAGCTTAATAGTAATAAAAAGTATAAAAATATATTATGAGAAAATCGAAATAAAACACGTAATATGAAAATATCTTTTATATTATAATAATAAATAACTCAATAAAAATTCTTATTACATAAATATAATAAATAGAATCATGTGAGAAATAAAATTTATATTTAAAATGACGACAATATGAAAATTTTGGCTCACCCGAAAACAGATGTAATGAATATTTGGTGTAAATCATATTTATACTGAAATACGAAATAGAAAGATTCGAGGAATTGCTTTCTGGCATACTTCTCATTAAATGTAAGTCACGAAACCCTCAATTCGTTTGAGTCGGATATTCTTGAAATAATATATTACGCGGTACTTTAGTGCGAAAATTGTAATGGAAGGCAACCCGGTGTATTTTAAAGGGCTCCGTAAACGTAGCACTCATTTTCCTCTCAGTGAAAAAGGTTGTGTGAACTTGACGGTCGAGTTTCTGTGTTGAGTGTTAGAGCCTGTCAGTGTTAACACGTGTAGGACGTTATAACTTTTCATATTTACTGATGTATGCTTGCAAAAGTAAATTTGCCCGTTTCCAAAGGCAAAATTGTCACCTGATTTAAATATGTAGGACATATAGACCGGTAATGGACAACAGATGACAAATGTTGATCATAGATAGGCGACATCCATGTTGCAATGACCGGAAATCTATACGAATATTATAGATATATATATATATCTATACTAATATTATAAAGCTGAAGAGTTTGTTTGTTTGGTTGAACGCGCTAATCTCAGAAACTACTGGTCCGAATTGAAAAATCTTTTTAGTGTTGGATAGCCCATTTATCGAGGAAGGCTATAGGCTATATAATATCACGCTACGACCAATAGGAGCAGAGCAGTAATGAAAAATGTTGCAAAAACGGGAAAAATTCTCTTATGTGAAGCAGACAAAGTTGCGCGGGTCAGCTAGTATATTATAAAGAGTTTCTTTGTTTGTTTATTTGTTTAATTGAATGCGCTAATCTCAGGAACTATTCGTTCGAAATCAAAAATTATTTTAGTTTTGGATATCCCATTTATCGTGGAAGGCTATAGGCTATATAACATCACGCTACCATCAATAATAGCGGAACATTAATGACAAATTTAGCAAATACAGGGTAAATTCTCTTATGTGAAGCAGACGAAGTTGCGTGGGTCAGCTAGTATTTGATAAAGACCAATGTTCTTTAGTGGGCCTTATATTTAGACAAAGTGAACCTTTTTTGTGCCTTTCTTAAGTACAGTTACTTTAACTGAAAAGAAGATAAATTTTTATTAAATGTTTTCCGTTTTACTGCGGATTTTTCCACAACATTAAATTAACAATGTTTTAATTATTACTCTTTTAGACCATACACATGTTTTTGTGCAGATTCTTTATTGTATTCTCATTTTCTTTATGAGGAATTTATTTCAAAAGTTTACCTAGAATAGACAATTATTCTAGTATACAATATTTCAGAATAAGATTGCACACTTTTTGTTTGATAAGCATAATGATATATATATGAAATAATTCGAAGACGTTAATGTAAACACTTTGTGGGTCTGTGTGTCTGTCTGTTAGTGACAGTTGGTTAGTGACAGGCATAGCTCCGGAACCACTGGACCGATTGACTTGTAACTTGGTGTGCAGACACCTTGGGGTCATCCCTCGGTCGAGTTTGTATATAATATGGGGTCAAAAGACCCCCGAGATATAGGGGTCATAAGGTCAGAGTGTATCCACCAACAGAGTGATTTGGAAGTCCAAGGGAGAGGCTTTTGCGCAGCAGTGGAACATTACAACCAGCTGATAAAAAAGTCACATGAAGACGATGAGGTTGAATCCTGGGTTTTTACACCCATCTCGTTTTTAATATTTCTAAGCAAATACATAGTTTAGAATTTAATAAAGGTAGTACGTTGATCATATACCGGTCATTGAGGGCGATCGCGCTTATATTCAGGTCACTACAGATCCTAGGCCCGGTTCCTATATTGAAGAACGAGTCGTTCTATCTACGGACAGTTAATTTTTGACACATATCCGATGACTAATATGTCAAAATTTTAATGTCCGTAGAACGAGTTCTTGAATATAGGAACCGGGCCTTGGTAGATAATAAGGTTTATAGACGTCAAACTATAAACCGCCAAATACAGATTTGACAGGATTGACAGGACCTTACGCGCTAGTGGCGCCGACTGGTGAGCACAAAAAAGATAACTCCCATTCCTGTATCTCAACACATCGATTTGTATCTAAAGATATACAAAGACAAATGTCTTGTTTTGTAGTGATCACACTTGACTGACTAGTCCGTCGTACCGTTGTACAATTATTACAATAAAAACTACAAACAATCAGCACGCGATCCTTGGTTCATAAATAAAAATAGCAGCCATTTGCAATGGTTGGCTGGTTGGTTACCATGGAGTAGGTATAATATTTTATTTTATGCATATTTTTAAGACAGCTGTATTTTTTGTTCATAATATATTATTGAAATTAAACTACTATATACGGATTTTATCGCGTTGTTTATTTTACACTTTATTACATAATTTAGAAACTGTTACACTACTACTAGATATTATTAAACTTTATTAATAATATCTAAAATTATATTCTTATTTCGCCGTCAACATTGTGTAAATACTTATTATACCAAAGCTTGACATTTTAAAATCTGAAAGTACTAGACTCCATATCGTCCTATAGACAATGGCTATCCTCCCAACAACATCTCAGGCAAATTCAAAATCTCTGTTAGTACTGCAGAAGTGTCTAATATTGTATGTGGTATAATTTTAGTGACGCCAGTGACTTGTAGATACCCCTTTTGGCCTGTTGGTTCCACTAAATAGTTCCATTAATGAGTTCAATAGGATTCTCAAGTTTATACGACTCCATTGGTGGATCCGAGAGGATCTACGAATTCCGATGGTTCCATTTAGATGGTGGAGTCAATAATCTAAATATTAACAAGTACAGATCCGATCTCGTAGCTCCATTGTCAAAACCTTACATAAAAAGTGTCAAATTAAACTATATTACGAATTATCAGGCAGTTTGGACAAACTAATGAATATCACGAAAACACGTGAATACAAAGAAATCAAATGGGAATCACGTAAATAAATGAACATAACGAAAATAAAAAAATTAACATCACGATATAAAATAAACAATTATTTTTCTGGACAGGGCAGGTAGATAAGAGCTATGCACTTATTTTTCATCATCTATATGCGATGACCTTTCAAGGAAAACACATACATGCAATTTTAAGCCTTATCAACTTTCTTTGCATAGGTTCCAGATTTTTCATATATTCGTGATCAGTGTCAACTATATTAGCCAAAAAATCATTTTGAAAAATAGTACACCAGAATAAGTTTGATCTGACAGTAACTAAGTAAGTCTAGGTAAAAAACTATATGCCATACATCTCTGCTTGTGCCGTGAAGCTTTATAACAACAAGCGCAGCCCTCATAACCGTTTGTATAAACATAAATCAATGTTCAAACACGCTTCAGACAGATTTATTACATCCTCTAAATATGTTACCAACTCATACAACTTAAGATCATTATATGACATAACAGAATTAAATATGTACATATGTAGGTATATTCTAATGGCTTCAAGATATGATTACATTTTGTAACCGCATCACGCTTTTCTATTTTAGAAGGGGTAAGTACAACTGTATCACACTCAAGTTTTGGGGGGTATTTAGCTCTTATGTGAAGGAATGTACAGAGACATCACTAATAAAAAAAAGAAAATATACCTACGTAAAGCTAAGCATGGTGTGCGAAATATAGATCTTCCGTCATCCTATACCCAAGCGCGTGCGGGCCAGACGCCCAGACCTGTTTCTTAGAGATCATTTAATATCAATTTAATACCCATAGTTTAAGTTGTCAGGTACAAACAGATGCCAATATACAAAAACATAATGCCATTTTTTGTCGTTTTCAATTCAATCTTGTGTCATCTTAGATTTTATGAATTTGTGAAGCTGTTATAAGCTGACAACAGTATAATTAATTTTAAAAAGACTAACTAAATTGTAATCGTCTGAATATTGTAATAATTATAATAACGATGATTCTATACCTTATCTCATTAAATTGATCTAGGCGTAAAGTCAAATCTAACAGTAATTGGATACATACAATCATAATAAACAAAAGTACTTCTAACTCCAACAGCTCACCGTTCTAAAATAAGTCCTGTCTTTCGAAACGAGAAATTTTTACTTTGCTATCTCAGCAAAAAGACACATTTTGCCGTATATACTGTTAAATCTGTCCCTTAAGATTCCTGGGAAGCCGCAAATACGTATAATGTCACACAACACCGTCCCGCATAAGAAACAGGTGCCTCGATATATTTGAATACAACTTTTAGCCCTACTTTGTTTTTCTTTGCAGATCACCTGAATATCTTTGTATTCAGAATGTTGCTTTGACTTTGAGCTATTTTAAAAGATTTTGTGTCAAGTATGAATACTAGTCAATAGACCCTTTTCAATCATGTAAGACCAAAACTGCTAAAGGACTTATTGTGTTGTTTGCACTTTGCAACTATGTTTGTATGCGGTGGTCATATTCGATTCTCAGGGCGGGAATAGTTCTTTACCTAACTCGGTGCACCGATTCAGAACTATCCATAAGAAAAGTCCAAAAAAGTGTTTTGTTTGATCCAGGAATCGACCTCATAATCTACTTGAATTCGGGTTTTAATGCACGCGTACGTCACTACGCAACAGACTACAGATAATATTTTATTTGTTAGCACTTCGATCGATTGAGGTGTCGATTAGACCAGTGCTAGTTCCACACAAGCAGTTAAGATATAACAACTACACGTAAATACATATTAGATGTACTAGTTTTTACCTGCGACTACGCTCCCATGGTTCTGCAGAAAAAAAACTATTTCACAAGAACCGTGTATTATACCGGTACAACAAGTCTTAAATAATGATATTCCTCCTTTCCTATGTACATATGTTTCTCTTCGACCTAATCTATCTGTAAGCTAAAAATCTTGTTGACCCCTTACTCCGTTGCTACGTAAAATAGCTAAGGGCAAAACAACTAATAGATATTAACATTATATATAAAGAAGAAAGAAGCAAGAATATATAATACAGCCTTAAGTCTTTAAATTGAATTTAACAAAGCGATATAAAATTGTTGAAGCCTTGATACTGAAGGACCACTTACTTAACGTCTTGGAATAGATCTAAGCTAACTTATTATTATTCAATACGTTGTTAAACGAAAGTTTATTCAAATTAAATAAAGTTAAAGGAATAATATAACTCAATCTGATTCAATTTTTATAAAAAGATTTCTCATTATAGATAGTGTGAAAGACGACAAGCGACATCGCGGCAGGCCCAGACAAAGATGGCGAGATGAAGAGACTATGAGACTCTTTAAAAAATATTGATCCTTACGGGCTTTCGATAGACTGTGATGGAAGGAGAATGGGGAGGTCTTTACCATGCAGTGGCAGGTAACAGGCTTATAAAAGATAGATAGTCTTTGTCAAGTAAAGGAAACCTCAGAATATTATGCTAATTATAGTACCTAGTCATTATTCTAGGTCAAGTCAAAATAAATATTAGACTTTAAAATAATTTGTTTGGAGAATGATGAATAAATTAGTGCAGGCCTTAAATATAGATACTGTACAAGAGTATCCACTGCTCCTACATCTGTAAACGGTATTTGAGTACTGAGTTAAAATATAATAGGCCGTCGCATATTTTCTCACGATAAGTATTGTTGCATACCATAGATCTATACTAATCTTTAGCTCTATGCTATTTATAACGTCGTTCGATTTTTCTTAACTTTTGCATAGGTATTGGAATAAGAACTAAAGGATACAAAGTACGCCTGGTATAAGTGTTTGTGGCCCTCACAGATTATGCCTTTACTAAGAGGGGTTAGCTACCTACATGGCTTGCAGACATATATATAATAAAGTGAACATTAAGTTAATATTTAATAATCACATACATCGAAAAGTACGCGTAGAGACCTCGACGCGGCAGTCCAATGTACTTGCCACTAGTCTATCATTAATTATTTATTTAGGTACATTGATTATCTACTTAAAAATCAATTATTACACCCACATTTTAGCGAGAACCTGATCTATGTCTACCTATAGCAATTTTAAAGTGAAAATACTCAGATATAATAGTTGTCTGACTATGGAGACTTGAACGTGAGATAATGAACTACAATGTTGTAATATTGATTAGATAAAAACACAAACTCGTTGATGTAATCTTCATCAGTATAAAAAATATATTCATTGATTAATACTCTTATTAATAGCCTGTCAATACGCACATGAGCAGAGACAGTTTTATCCATGGATTTTATTTTTATATAATATAATCCAGTATGAAGTTAATATTGTATTTCAGTGTAGTTTTTTCGGTGTTTATGTTTAGTTTTAAGGTAAGAATTATAAAAGTTTAAGAGTTCGCTCTTTCCCATCTTATCTCTTGTTAATTAATTTATAAACTTTATGAATCTTCTAGAGATTGCTTGTTAAAAGTTCAAACTGAAGTCTCATAGTACCGTTTAATATATTTTGGTGAAAGGGTTTGTGAACTTGCAAACAGTTGGACACTTCAGTTGACTTCTTTATAAATAGATAATGTTGTTATACTTATCCTTTCAATTACCATAAAGGAAAAGAAGACAATCAAGCAAAAAATAGACAATTGAAAGTAGTAGCGCTTTTTGCAGTCTTTTAATATTTCATTTGCTTGTAAGTGGTAAAGTAATCGTAAAGACACACCGGTTTATCTATTTTGGTCTACTTTTATTCTCTACAGATTTTATTCGATATTACCTTATATGCCATAAAATCCTCCATTCACATTTTATGTGTTTTACAGGAAGCCGAAGTATCATCTCAGCAAGTTCTTCCATATTACGGAGGAGGTTTGACTTACACAGAAGATAAAGACGACGATATCGGAATCCTACTCTCTATCTTACTCTTAGCTGCTCGCAACAGGGGCAATTGCGGCTGCTGCAATTGCTGCAACTGCGGCGGTAACAATATCCCCATACCGTACCCAATACCGTTCCCAACAAACAATCCCATCATCAACACAAGAAGGAGTAAAGGCTGTGATGATGATGAGAAAGACAGTGATGAAGACAACGGGAAGGATGAAGTGATAAATATCGTAACAACCAATGAAGAATCAGCGAACAGTTTTTCAGCAGCGTCAGATACGACGAAGAATACAAGTAATAATAATGCATCCGCGGGGAGCGCAGCCAGCAGTGGTGCTTCTGCTTCTAGCTAGTACATACATACATACATACATAGATTCATGCCTGTTTCCCAGAGGGGTAGGCAGAGACTACGGATTTCCATTTGCTACGATCCTGACACACTTCTCTGGCTTCATTCACTTTCATCACATTCCTCATACACGCCCGTCGGTTCAAGGTGCTCTTAACCTGGCCTTTGTCCAGAACGCCTACGATCTGATCAAGAAACGTTCGCCTAGGTCTTCCTTTTGCGACTGTTCCATTCACACTAGCCTTATAAACTTTCTAGCTAGTAGTATGCTCTTAATGGTGCTTGTACACGACGCGAGTGTCTAGCGTGGGCAAGATGCGCAAGCTACTCGTGTAGGCTACATGCCACGCATGTTACTCGTGCATGTAGCCCGCGCAAGTAACTCGCTCGTTTACGCGATGTATTTTATTCTCTAATATGTAACCTTGCGTAGTTATTCGTGTCTTGTACAAAAACTAATACGTCACAATTTGATTTGGGGTTTTAATGGTCCGTTCAGATATAACGGTTCACTACCGCTGTGTGGCAACTACACATTTGTACACTTATATCAATCCTACATTCTGCACCGCTGCCGGACGTGGGTATCCTATCAATATAAAAATTGATATAAGCAAAATTTTAAAAAGATTATATAGTAAATAGTCTTCTAGTTATTAGAATGAATTTAGGTGCCGCTATTAGTACTGAAAAACAATGCAAATTAAAAATTGAGTATTTTTGCGAAATTAACAAAATGGTAGCCTGTTTTTAGACCTTGGTAGATTGCCTTTTGAGATAGCTCTGCTTGCGAAATTTCTTTCTAAGATAAGTATATTTCATTCCTTTTAAGAGTAGCGAACATACTATATATGAACAGTGACAGCTCAGTGGGGAGACCAACAGACTGCAATGCAAATGTTCGAACCCACGTCGCGCACCTCTGACTTTCGGAAGTTATATGACTTTTCGAAATTATGTGTGTATTGATTGACAATTATCGCCTGCTCCGTGCCTCGGAGAGCACGTTAAGCCGTTGGTCCCGGCTGCCATGAACATCTATGGCAGTCGTTATTGGGCGAGTGTCGACACAAAAGATCCCACTGAGTCGAAGTGTCGCCGGTCTGCACTGACTGGCTCCCACGTAAGATACATACATATATGAACAGATTATTAAACAAACTTCAAATTGTTGCAACCAAATTGAGATGTATCGGTTAAAGATTGTCATAAACTAGCGCAGATCAAATCAGCTCCATTTGTTTTAAAACTTGTGTTTATAAAACAATTATCAATCTTTGGTTCTTAAAGTTGGTTATCGCATGATTTTGCGATCAACTATACATTTGACAAAGAAGTCTTGTAGTAGCAGCGTTAGCATCTATGTGAATTCATCGTTTTTGCATTAAAACCTTGTAGTTCCATTCTTAATCACGTTTAATCGAAAGACAAAAATGTTACCGATACGCTATGTAATATTGGCGGTACGACTCAAGTGCTTGGTGTGAACAAACCCTATAATTTATTGCTTAAGTTAATGTATATTTTTATGGTATCACTTTAAAATCATTAATAAAATATGATGAGGAGCGTCGTCATCAATTTTCACTGACAGTCAATTTCCCCGATACATGCGTAGTAAACGACGCACCCACTTTAATATCCATGATACATATACATGATAGTAATCAAATTTTAGACTAAGAGCTTACTTTAATAAAATACCTAAAATATATTAAATAAAACTTTGACTGCACGAAGGATGCGAAATGCTTAAAATTTTTAATTCACCATTGCCTCCAAAATAATCTGCTGCACAAATAGATACCTATGCCCAATTCTGTCGCTGTTGTTGCCATTACTTCAATTTTTGTAAAGCATGTTGTATATTGAAATTCGGTATACATACTGTTATTAAAAAATAACATGAACAAGCACAAATAAGCCATATTGGTATCTATTGCATTCAAGCTATAGGGAACTTACCGCATTACATACAACTAATTATTTCTGCCTTGCTGTTCTTACCTTTATTAAGATATAATTATATTATATGTAACGGTAAGTGTGATTAATTGAAAATTATTAATAATTGTCTATCATTATTAATAATTACCGAAAGGCGATGTAAAAGTAAGAAATTAATCACATTTATCAGTGATTATTAATAATTTAATTTCAGTACCGATAAGGTCATAAATTTTCAAAAATATCGTAAGTTAAGCGTCTTTCTGTTCGATTGAGCATCAAAGGTGGACAGGGGTTTTTAATGTTGATTTAATGATGAGTCTACGATTGTTTCATTTTAATTTTCCTTTGGTTTATTTAGTATTTTATTTTAGTACCTACTATACGTATTGTGGTGGTTATTATCTATAAATAACTATTAAACAAAGAAATAGAAAAAATACTTTAATTTCTAATGTTGATTTTAAGGAGGTTAATATTGTATAATTTTTATATTATCTGTTCTTGTTGGATTTAAGTAAAACCAAATAATACACGATTTGTAAGTAAGGTTCTCTGAATAAAGAAAAGCTTTATTTTTTCATGTTGATATTAGGGAGTCTATGATTGTATAATTTTTATTTTATCTGTTTTTGTTTGATTTAAGCAAAAACAAATAAATACCTACTGGACATATAACTTCAAGTCTTATTTTATTTTTACCGACGAGAGGAGTGAATTATTAATAACAACTGGTAAAAGTGATGAATTTTAATTTTATATTCACATTTACCAAATCGTGAGGTAATTATTTATAATTATTAATAATTTTTAATTAATCACACTTACTGTAACATATACACAACTGCCTTAAAAATATAGCTACCTATATAAAGTACAATAAAATTAAACATAAATGCGGATTATATTATTTTAGTTACCCTCGTTAGACTACTATATAATACATAGTCTCACTTCTACCTATGTATATGTTTTTGCTTATTGCATGGTATCAGGTTTGTTTGAGGTCTTACTTAATGAAGGGCTAGCTTGTTCCTTACTCCATGCCGCTCCTGAGAATTGCCACCACAAAATTTTAATTCCCGATAACATAAACGCCATATAATGGACATGAGTTGACATGAGGAATCCAGTAATAAATTTCTCTTTTTTCCAACACAACCATTTTGGCCTGTTTGATATATCGAGAAACGACACGTTTTAGCTACGGACAGTTAATTTTTGACACATATTCTATAAAAAGTATAACAACATTTTTGACCGTAGCTATAAAGCCTCGTTTCGTGATGTAGGTACTGGGCCAGTGTTATTTTCCTTGTGCTACAGGAGACATATCAGTCAATCAAAGTAACAAAAATATGTATGCTGGCTCACGCTTATCGCACTACAAAGAACTTTGAAAACATTTTATATGAGCGTCGCATCTTTTCTCACTGAAATGCCCAAAACAGTATACTTCATACATAATTATATTATTAATTCGACGTGTTCGAAGTGCTTTAAGTTGTCGTCTTACCACTGACACTGCGTCGTGTTGTGCAGGACGAAAAATTGTGAGGTCCAGATTTACTCAGAGTTTTAAGAGGTTTTTTGTGTACGCTGTTTGAATGTTTTCAAGTCCCCTGCGACACGAGAATTATTCATAGTACAGGAGAAGGCTACTAGACTTTTACAATTATCCTTTATCCTAGCAACTATTTGCCTCTCTCACTATCAAGCTCTTATTACCATCGTCTAAAAATTACCAAATACAAAGTAAATGTCCACCGCTTCAGTGAAAGTCAAAACAACAACCCGTAAATTAAAATATAAGAAAATAATTTAACGAAGCAAGGTTCTTGTTGTGGTTGCAAGAAAATGCTCAGCCTAACAAGTCTAGGAACGTAATCCATCAAACGATTTAGTATTCCATTGCTTTTTACGTTTTCTCCTGTTAGACGCTCGAGTAGTTCCATCGAGTCTGGCACTAATAGGCAAGCGACATTATTTCTGTTACGTTTTCTATATTTTATTCTAGCGAGGCAAAAAGTAATTTAGAAATTTCTAGTGATTCTTAACAGCACAGCGTACTCGCTTAATACAGTGAAAGGAAATACACATGTAATCATAGTGAAATAATCTATGCTAATATTATAAAGCTGAAGAGTTTGTTTGTTTGAACGCGTTAATCTCAGAAACTGCTGTTTCGAATTAAAAAAATTATTATATTGTTGGATAGCCCATTTATCGAGGAAGGCTATAAGCTATACAACATCACGCTACAACCAATAGGAGCGGAGCATCAATGAAAAATGTTATAGTTGCGCAGGTCAGCTAGTGTTAAATAAGATGGGTATGCTGGCATTACAGCTAGGGACAATCTGTAGTCTCTGACTGAAGGGGTACTACAGGAAATAGGCGTAAGTCCATACATACATATATGTACGTCAAATAAATACACAGACAGAATCGAAGTCCTCCTCCTCAGCCGCATACAGGGATTTTAAATAGACATAAATAATAAATAATGCGTGAATGCTAAATTTTAAATTTATTGAAATTATACTACTATACACGGATTTTATTATTATAATATTATTTTTATATTTTATAATATTAAATATTATAATATTAAATATTATTATATCGGTGCTTATTATCTTTGACAGCACATTATTAACATTACATTGACTGTAATCTATAACGCAAACTTTTAAATAAGTGTACATACATTTTTTAATAGTACTAACGTAGTATTAACCTTAGGCTATATAAAATGCCACATAGATTTGAAATAAGTTGATGAGAGAGCAATGGTTTAAGTACTCGTCGTACTAGCCAGGGTCAGTGAATTAAAGAGACAAGTCAATTCAATAGTATACGTATAAATGTACAAAAAATACTATAGTTCAGGCCGTTCAAACGTTTCTAAAGTTGTCAGTATACATAGAGAAACCAAAATCTTAAAAGAACCTTGCTTTCTCTACCCTCTCCCTCCCTTGGGAACAATACTTTTTATGAATGTCCTTTTCTGTAGCCCTGATGATGTGTATGCGAAATTGTATGATGATATGAGCAGGTAAGGCGTGAAAGCGTTACAAACAAACAAACAAAGTCTGATTCGCATGTATAATAGTTAGAATTGTAATGCACGAGAAAACTGCCTTAATTTATTGCCCTCCTAATGTTTATAACTACCAACGGTTTAGAAGATGTTTGGATGTTTGTTACCAAATCACGCAATCTGTTCAAATATTTTAGATGGAACACGGAACATAGATAAAGTGTTTGATAGATTAACACATAAGTATTTAGCTCGGTTTGCACTTCAGTGGTATTCAGCTGGCGATGCCGAGAAGGAAACTAGTTATATTATAACAGAACAGACGTAAGATTTAGTATTGTTTCCCTAGAGTAATCATTTTAATAATTGTCTTAATAGACAGCTAACTGACAAATGCACACTCATTTATATTAAGTATCGTTTGCACAAACCATATTTTTTGATGTACAAAGAAACCATTTTTTCTAAGTCATGAAATTAATACATAGCAACGTATATATCTACGTAAACTCAGAACCATATGTATATAATATGTATGACGTTATACACTTGCGTTTAATGGCCGTTATCTTTCAAAATTAAAAAAGATGTTATAATCTAACATCCATATAAATTTTTAAAAGATAGACATTATACCAGTGAAAATTAAAAATAGCTGATATTACACTTATGAAATACATAATAATAATTAGGATTTTACTCACAATATAGGCTCAGTCGCAGATTGTCCATTTCGCAAAATGTTTATAATTATATCGCAAAACCTAAATATTAAAACGTCGCATTTATTTAAAAAAGTTTTACATTTAATAAATACAGTTAGAAGATTAAAAGCTAATAATAAATATAGCCAATTACAAGTTTTCAGATACATATATATATAACTAGCTGACCCCCGCAACTTCGACTGCTTCACATAAGAGATATGCCCGTTTTTGCAACATTTTTCATTGATACTCCGCTCCTATTAGTCGTAGCGTGATGTTATATAGCCTTCCTCGATAAATGGGCTATCCAACACTAAAATAATTTTTCTATTCGAACCAGAAGTTACTGAGATTAGCACGTTCAAACAAACAAACAAACTCTTCAGCTTTATAATATTAGTGTAGATTATGTAACTTAACCTTGAGGTAACGTGCAACTATTGTCTTCTGTTTACGCGAATATTATTCATTGAAATTAAACTACTATATACGGATTTTATCGCGTTGTTTATTTGACACTTTATTACATAATTTTGAAAATTGTTACACTACTACTACTATTAAACTTTACTAATTTTTAAGCTAATTAAATTACGGGGAGACTCTCCCCGTGACCATGGCTGCTAAAAAGCAACCGAAACGTCGGGGATAGTGTAAAATTAAATTAAATCTAAATAGTTTTAATAATAATTTAATTGCCTTAAAAATTAGTAAAGTTTAATAGTAGTAGTAGTGTAACAATTTTCAAAATTATGTAATAAAGTGTCAAATAAACAACGCGATAAAATCCGAATATAGTAGTTTAATTTAACCGTACAGCTTTTGGAGAATGTTCTTTTTCATAATTTGATAATTTGTTCAATGTTCAGCTACTACTGTTGGTGATTGTACAAACAAGTAAATACTTATTAATTCCATGCGCTAGGCTCCACAGTACATTCTCTTTGACTTTAATGGTTATTTTTTTGCATAGACTAGCGTGTAAGTGAAAGTTAATTATTATATAAGTTTTTTATGTAGTTTATTACTTCTATTTTGCTTCAGCACGCCTACCTAACTCTGCATCATAATTAAGTCACTAATTCTACGCAAAAATATAATTAACATTTTTAAATGAAGTCTGATTTATGTAACACTAGATGCGCTAGCGGTTTTACCCGCGTTTATGATTACTGCGCCGCCCCCGTGGGTCGTAGCGTGATGTTATCTAGCTTATAACCATCCTCGATAAATGGGCTATCCAACACTAAAATAATTTTTCAAGTCGAACCAGTAGTTCCTGAAATTAGCGCGTACAAACAAACAAACTCTTCAGCTTTATAATATTAGTATAGATATGCATAGGGAGGGCAGCGGTACTAAATACGAGTGCTGTGTATATGGTCTCGGGTGATTAAACCCAAGACCATATACACAGCACTCGTATTCTACTCGTAATCAAAGTCAAACCCGAGACTTTCTTGACACATGAACATATTAACATTCATATGTTCATGTGTCAATAAACTCTCAATAGCAACGCGACTGCGCCTGGTTTTAGGTCTCACGAAATAGGCAAAAACCTATTGCAATCTAATAGTAAAGTTTAATTGTAGTAGTAGTGTAACAGTTTTCAAAATTTTGTAATAAAATGTCCAATAAACAACGCGATAAAATCCGTATATAGTAGTTTAATTTCAATGAATAATATTCGCGTAAACAGAAGACAATATTAGGCTATAGTCTATTACGTGGCCCGTAATTCATCTCTACCAGGATAGGCAGATATGAATTACATCCACATTTTGCCAGAGATGGTTATTAAGCCTGGTAGGAAGCAGCCCCTAAAGGGGTCTTTGGGAGCTGCTTCCTACCAGGCTTTATAAGTAACGTCGTTTGCATACATACATTTGTATAGTTGTAGATGCTTATTAAAAAATCCTAACTTATATTATAAATTCGAATGCGTGTTTGCTCGTTTGTTTGTTTGCTACGCTTTCACGCCTTAAATACTCGACCGATCATCATGAATTTTTGCAGACACATTGTCAGGTCAGGGGTACAGAAAAGGACATAGGGTACCTATCATCCAAAACAGAGACCAAGTGAGCGAAGCTGCGAGCGAAAGCTATTACTTTCATAAATTAAGAATGTATTTGATCGTGTTTATTCGTATCCAGACCGACATAAAAGAATATTAAATTAAGAAAATGGTCTCTTGTGACAAAATAGGTAACATCGGTCGGCTTGAGATAGCTCTGTGTATTATTTATCGAAACGGCCATTCGATGCCAAACCTGCCATAGTGTACGAGGCCTGTAACTCTGCGTTGAGTGGCTTACTGCCAAGCTTCACGTGCCCCGGGTGTATTATACATAAGTATGTGATATAGGATATGGCTGTTCGCTTTGCACTTCATTATAGTAGAATGGTATCTTTTCTGTGACATCCTAACGAATATTCTAAGCTAGATTTTGTCCGCGGCTTAGTTCACGTAAATGTAGTGCTCAGGTAAGTAACAGTGCTTTTTTCTGGATGAAAGGTACCTATGTCCTTTTCTGTAGCCCTGACAACGTGTATACGAATTTTGATAATCGGTCGAGTAGTTCAGGCGTGAAAAAGTAACAAACAAACAATATTAGTTAGGATGCGAATGTTAGTTTGTTTGTTACGCCGTAACGCCGTAACTAATAAACCAATCGTCATAAAATTTCGTATACACGTTGTCAATGGTACAGAAAGGGACGTAGGGAGTGAGTAGAACGTACTTTTCAACCAGAAAAAGTACTATTACTAACTTAACCTAAACTACATTTACGCGAGCTGAACTGCGGGCACAGTCTAGTCCTAACTGCCTAACTTATATAGGTAATAAACGCGAATGTCAGTTTGTTTGTCACGCTTTCACGCCTTAACTTATAGACCGATCATCATATCCTCAAAGGTTTAAGAAGCAGTTTTTTTATATACTAGATGCGCCTACGATTCCACCCGCGTTTATAGTTACTGCGCCGCCCCCGTGTGTCGTACCGTGATGTTTTATAGCCTATAACTTTCCTCCATAAATAGGCTATCCAACACTAAAATAATTTTTCAATTCGAACCAGGAGTTCCTGATATTAGAGCGTTCAACCAAACAAACAAACTCTTTAGCTTTATAATATTATTATAGATGCGAATACGAGCATGTTCTTTTTTTTTGCTCGTCAAAATGACCACACTCTGCCGGATGGTCAGCAGTCGTGTGGTCTAAGAGCAGTGGCCTCCACACCGTCCTCATAGCAACCGAGGCGATGTTGAGGTCTCTACTTTGACGGCCTGAGGAGGTGCTTTTTCACGCCCCGCTTAAGGGACCCAGGATTGAAGGAAGAAGGAAACACGTGCCTTGGCAGAGAATTCCATGCCTTGATCGTTCGGCAGAGGTATGAGGACCCAAACTTGTTGGTACGCACTCTAGTCGACTCTACCGTGTAAGGACGGCATCTGAGCCCAGCACGCGTTGTTCTAGATAGGATAGGGGAGGGCGGGATAAAGTGGAATATAATATAGTATTACGCGTTCACGTCTTTACTACCCGACCAATCATCATGCAATGTTGCATAAACGTCGTTAGGGGTACAGATTAGGACATACGGTTCCTTTCATCAAGAAAAAGTACTGCTCCCTACTATTAAATATAAATCTACATTTATGCGAGCAGATCAGCGTGCAAAATCTAGTTTACAAATATAATTCATTGTCATAACGATATGCCGATGATACTTCAACGTGAATGGGTTTGGTTTGTAAAATGATGAGCTCATGTTTATAATTTGTTTTCTATTGTGTCATCTGTATAGAAATGCATCATTCATAACATACGTACCTACTCTATTGACTAAAATGTAGATTGTGAGTGAAAACATGAATTCAGTACGACACGATAATATGTAAACACAAAATATGAGTAGGCATACATTATGATGGTTGTACCTACAATAGCAAGACACAGCGAATCCTAAACTGAGACTTGCTCGTATTTAAGTAATCAATGGCTCTCCAATTTGTGTCGTAATTTACCATCGCACTTCGTGGACTTGATGCGCATTATAATCCAACACTTCGATACTGAATAAGGATAACATACATCAATATATATTGATGTTGTACTACATCTCTGGTATAAACAAGCGTGAGTTACGTAAGTATATTGCCAACATTTAGCCCACAAGTCGAACTCACCTCACAATCGCATGCAATCTTATCACAGGACCGACATGGCAGTTGTAAATAAAATAAACAATTTTACAGAGTCCGCCATTACAGTTTCATGTCTGGGAGAGAGACGAGAGGGATTTTATCGACATAATAATCCCTGTCTAGCCATTATTGATGTTTAAGTCACCTTGTACAATTAATATTCTTGGTACCCTACAATAGCCGCCAAATAAGTAATAGGTAATTTGTTAAATTATACGCATGTTCACTGTTATATTTCTAATGCATTTATTATGAAACTGAAATAACAGCGATTAATGGTACATAAATAAAAACAGCTAACAGATCCCAAGGCACGCACCTCTGACACTTCGAAGTTATGTGCGTATTAAATAGTTAATTAGCACTTGCTATAACGGTAAGGAAAATATCACGAGAAAACCTGCATGTCTGAGAGTTCTCCATAATGTTCTTGAAGATATGTGAAGTCTGCTAACCCGCACTGGGCCAGCGTGCTGGACCATGGCTTTACCTTTCTCATAGTGAGAAGAGGCACAGGCCTCTTCCTAACTTATATTATAAATTCGAATGCGTGTTTGCTCGTTTGTTTGTTTGCTACGCAAACAAACAAACGATTGTTGTGAACCTTGTTTTAAACTGTCCCACTGCTAGGCACAGGCCTAGCAGTGGGACAGTTTAAAACAAGGCTGATATTAGTAAGAGTGCACGCACTCTTAATTAGTTAGTCAGAGCTGATCGCTTGCTCGCTCTTAATAGCAGCGTATATCTGCGTCTGATCGAGGCCTCAACATTGAGACAGTGGCGTAATTAACTATTTAATACGCACATAACTTTGAAAAGTCAGAGATGTGTGCCTAAGGATCGGACTCGAGACTTTTGCGTGCCAGTCCAACGGCCTCCCACTACGCTATCGCATGTTACAAACAATCTAGTTGACTTGTGGCCTCTAGTACGTAGTACATATTAACTCAATGGATTGTATTCATTTCCCTGCAGTCCAAAATGTATTCTATACAATGTTTTTGTTTATTGTACAGCTACAGTCCGAGGAAACTTGTTTAGATAGTGTTGCAAAGTAAATTGGTTTCGCTGAGACTTTTTATAATATACTGTTGATGTTTTCCAAAGTCTAAACTGTAACTTATGTTCTTTAATTTGTTATATTTGCAGCTAAATAAATTACATATATTTTAACAGACTAAAATATGAACGTGTCTGGGGATTCTCCAAAATGAACTTAAGAGATATATTGTCCTTTAGGAAAGGAAGTGGAAAGGATAAGGAGCGGGAAGGGGGAAAGAGGATGACTGGGCCTCCGGTAGGTACTCTCACTCACCGAACGAAACACAACAGTAGGAATACTGCTATTTTACGTTGATATTCTGTGAGACCCTCTATGTGTCCTTCCCCGGTCGAGCCAGCCCATTCACGCATCATATAACCTATTCATATGACAGCCGTCATTCGCGCTTCCGCGGTCGCTAGTCTGTGATCGATGAATAGTATATAGCAATAATGTTCGCGTGTGGCAAGTTTATATGATCGATCAACTAGTGCATGTTGTCACATCATTTGTCAAAACAACACAATCGCTCTCATGACCGGCGAGCGTGAATGAATTTGACGCTCTATGAATGATTACGACGGTCTTAATCACTTTCCACCGTCAACTTGGACAACCGCAAATTACGTGGATGGAGAAACTAAACAACAAATATTATCTGTTTATTTTAGAAATTTTCTAGTGTTAAGTAAGATGACGTAGTGGTTTAAGGGGTTGTTTCGCCATTGCCACTGCGTCGAGTGTTGTGGGTTCGAATCCCACACTGGACTAAACTATGTGTGATCTACAAATGGTTGTTCCGTGTCTAGGTGTTCTTGGTGTCCGTTGTTTAAAAGTTCGTGAAGTCCCCCGCGACACAGGGTAGATTCCTAGTGCAGAAGCTGTTTTATTCAAAAAATTAAATAAACGGTCTCGGTGTTTTGCTAGCTTCGAGGGACACAAAGTCCACCCTGACTCATAACTTATTGTGGCAAATTTTTTATTCATGCAATTTTGATAAAACTGCCGCACTTTGGTGTTCCTTTATCCTACACAATCTAAACACAACGATTACAAAATAAAAATAGTGTTATATCAACATTAATCTGAAAATGAGCTCTCAAACATGGCGCCTATTCTAACACTCATATATTATTACATACTTCGTAATCTTATCTCCTTTACACACATCAAAGCAATAACTCAGAGAACATTAAAATTGAAAGCACATTATCTGAACATTTATCTTTACTCATCGGCCTTTTCGTTTATTTCCATTGAACGAACGTGACGAGATAATACAATTCGCCTCATCTTTGACAGATAAGTAACGCTGAGATAATTGTCGCTAGATGATGTCACATCTCCCAAACAGATAATTAATCGTATATAAGAAGAAATAATAATGTATTGTACTGATTTTCAAGATGACGACAGCCAGACTTCATTGTACGTTTGTGCTGTTGTTATATCTGAAGGTAAGATTTTATTCTTTATTAATTTATCGTTTTGTATCTGATTTTTTAAGATTTGATGTTGCCAGCGGTCCATTTCTCGTGCGCTGACAGTATAGCGTTTACTTTTTATAAAGTTAGGGGGAAATCATACACTTAGTGTTAATTTTACAGTATAGGCTAACAGTTTCCCACCACGCAGGTCGCCTGTTCTCTAGCTATAATGGTATAAAATTGGTTATATCATTGAAAATTTAATTACAGATCTGCCATGGACAACAACTATTGAGTAACAATCAAAACATTGGCGTGAACAACGGTAAAGGATTGCAACAAACCAATCTACAACAGACGCCCAATAACGTAAATCAAATTGCAAATGGAGGATTGAACAACAACTGTGCGCAGTCTAATTTACAGCCGGCTAATTTGCAACAATCTCCCAATCTGTCTGGTTTAAAACAAGGAAATTTGCAGCAATCATGTCTACCGTCTAATTTACAATCACAAAGTGCGTCTGTGCCCCAAAACAATTTGCAGATTACTAAAATTGGTTTCACGCCGGTTTCAAATACAGTCAACAATCCATACAGTCCAGCGATGCAATTACAAAATGACGGTGTTAATGCGAATGTGCAAGTAATTCAACCGCAAAATATCCCGTTTTTTAATACTCCTGTTTCTCAAGCAATGAACGCGCCGATCTCAACAATTACCCTCGCAGATTTATTAGCTTTAAAAGGACAATCTTCCTTACAATCTTTTCTTAACTCTCAAAATGTCGGACAACCTCAACAGAGTCAAGCAATAGTTGTGAACACGAATCCGTCACAAAATCAGCTGACGGATGCACAAAAACAGTTTTTGATCAGATCACTTCAAGCCCAGACTACTGGACAGAATCAACAAGGATTAAATTTAATGCAAGCTCAGTCAAGGATGACGAACGTGGACAACCAACAAGCGATGGCTTTCAACAGCATACAAGCCACACCTCAACAAGCACAGGCAATAGTAACACCTCTAGGAAATCAGCCACCATACATAACAGTACAGGCTCAACCTCTAACTAATTATATACAAAATCAACCACCCCAACAGCAAGTGACCGTGGAGGAAGAGCCTTCATTACTTTCACTTATTTTATCCGAACTTGGTCCTCAATATGCAATAGATTCTGGTTTTCTTCCACCAAAGAAAGGATCCAAAACAAACCTCAAGAGTCTGATTCCTTTGATAATAAATATGTTGAAGGAGAAAAATAATTGCGGCTGTCGAAATTGTCGGTGTCAAAATAACGCTTGCCAGAACAATGCTTGTCAGAATAACTCTTGGCCTAACAACGTAATGGTGGACCCCCAAATGGCACAAATATTTGGAGGGTACTCTACTCAGATGAAATATGGCCAAGACTCAGAAGATACTCCTGCCAGAATAAAGAAGAATGATGACGAAGAATCACGAAATAATGATAAAGAAAGAAAGATTAATAATAAGACGGTAGCCATCGAGAGCGAAGAAATATCAGAAGAAGATGATTCAGAGTATGTCGACGACGAATGATATCCAGTATAATAGATTAACTGTAATTATTTATTAAATTTTGTACATACAATTATTATGTTTTGTGTGTCAAATATAGTATTATCCTTGTTTTAATTGAATACGCACGAACTTAAACCTAACAAATTATCCACACGGATCAGCAAATTGAATGCTATGTTTACCGGTGTTTGTTGTATGAATTAATGACCGCTGAGTAAGTGGCTTTTGTTACTGCTGCTTCTTAATGATAAACGTTTTTCTTAATACTTTTACTAACATAAATTAAACTAATACTTTATTCCTTCTACGGCGTAAGTCGTAGTATGCCTACTCTCCTTTTTTTGGATGCCTCCTCGTTACTTGAAAGTGTTTATTTCTTGGCGTTGGTAGGCTTTTCCAAAAGGTCCACTCAGAAAATCATCTAATAATAGTCACCCAAATGTACTGTACCAAAACAGTATACATATATAAAATGCAGGCTGACACATTTATATATAGAAATCTTAGCTTTGTTAATATGACGTAGGTCTGGTTATGCTACGATCTTGATTTTATAATTTGGTATGACGTGAATAACGTAGTCGATTACGCAGTTGTTAGTTTAAGATTACTTCATATACTATGTATTACCTACTGTGTAATTGTTTGTTGTTCCAAATAAAGAGAAATTAAAATAAAAATAAAGAATGAACATAAACTTAGATATACTTTTACAGTCCTAGAACGACTTCTTGTAGTTGCTGCTAGGGCCTAAGCCCTAAACATTTAAATGGTCACATATACGTCTAATAAAGCACATCAGATAGGAGTTTTAGAGCATAATTTCCCACTGATGCGATTTTCAACCGGTTAGCCAGCCGTTATCGGAGTTACGTGCTTCTATTAGACGTAAGCACTAGATTTCACTATTGATACGTATTGAGGCTCTCATATAATAAATATGGTGTAGTTGGCTGTTTGTCAAGCATGTTAGACAGCGATCTGGACCTTTATATACAAACCTGTAAATTCCAAAAGGGTGAGCAGTGCTCTATTATGAACACATTTCTCCAGTGATTTTTTAGGTTCCAGGTTTAGAAGAAGAACCTATTGCGTGGTTGCCGAGGTCTTTAATACTATTGGTTCCTCTCGCGTATGCCGATGTAATAAAAGTATCAGCACTGTATTAAACTTTCCGACTGCAGGGCCGGGCCTCTTTTCAGTATAAGAAGAATTAGTCCATAGTCCTCCACGCTGGCCCAGTGCGGGGTGGCATACTTCACATATCTTCGAGAATATTATGGAGAACACTCTGACATGCATGTTTTCTACCGATGTTTGCCTTCACTATTAGAACAAGCCATAACTATTAAATACCCACACACATACCACGCGGCATACTTCGTTTAACATCGAAATAACTATGGAGAACTCTTACACATGCATGTTTTCCCCACGATGTTTTCCTTCAATGTTAAAGCGATATAATATATTATTCATTTGAAATGAAAAGTCAGTGATGCGCGCCTTGGGATCGAATTCGAGACCTTTGCGTGGCAGTCCAGCGGTCTTTCACTAAGCTATTGCTGCCGATATGAAAAGGAATACAAGATAGGATAAAAGGAAAGGTACAGGAGAAGTAGTGATATGACCGTCCTGAACTTCCTCACAGACGAAACGCAGTATATAACCGTGTTCCTAATTTTACGCCGGGTTTCTATAAGAGGATGTTACTTCCCAGGCGGGGAGGCTTATTCGTACTGTTGCCAATTAGAAACTCGACTCGGTAGATATATATATTTGATCATACAAGGATTTCTTGGAAAGGGTAATATATACATAAACTTTTGTTGGTATGTTTAAGTCGTGAAGATACGTCACGGAATAGGAATAGAGAGAAGAGCATCAATCTATCTTATTAGTCTGGCTGGTTCCGATTGCAACGGTCGCCTTATAATGAAAAATATGTTGCTGGCTTAGAAGTTTAAATTATACCGAAGCAGAGGAAATTGTAAATCAATAACAACCTATATATAAACACAAAGATACACACACACACAGAGAGAGACACACACTCACACACACATACACACACATTCGCTTGAACACACGTGTGCATACAAGGTATCATATATCCCGATTACCTATATTATAATATTATTCCCCTTCCCTATTTGTACTTGTTGTTAGTTGTCGTTGTTTTGTAATATTATTGTACCTATCATTTTCTTTCTTTAATAAATACTCTTTTAAAAAATCCTGAAAAAACAGAAGCAATGTTCTTATCAGTATCTATCCAGGGTGGAAGACGCTGGCGATTGTGTCACAGTTTACACTAGTACAGTCAACGCATTTCTCTAAGATTAAAAACATCATTGTTATGTCATATGTGTATATATATGTAAAAAAAGAGCAGCGTTAGCTCAGTGGGGAGCCCAACAGACTGCAATGCAGAGGGTTTCGGGTTCGAACCCACGTCGCGCACCTCTGACTTTCGGAAGTTATATGACTTTTCGAAATTATGTGCGTATTGATTGACAATTATCGCCTGCTCCGTGCCTCGGAGAGCACGTTAAGCCGTCGGTCCTGGCTACCATGAACATCTATGGCAGTCGTTATTGGGAGAGTGTTGACACAAAATATCCCACTGGGTTGAAGTGTCGCCGGTCTGCACTGACTGGCCCCCACATAAGATACATAAGATACATATATATGTAAATGTAGATTAAGAAAAACAATTGTAAATATTGATTTGGTAAATAAACTATTCTTATAATTGACTAGCTGTGCCCGCGGTTTTACCCGCGTTTATGATTACTGCGCCGCCTCTGTGGGTCGTAGCTTGATGTTATGTAGCCTATAACCTTCCTCGATAAATGGCCTATAATCTTCCTCGATAAATAGGCTATTCATCACTAAAAGTACGAACGGTACGAACCAGTAGTTCCAGAGATTAGCGCGTTCAACCAAACAAACAAACTCTTCAGCTTTATTATATTAGTATAGATAGAAAACGGTTTGCCAACTACTAATAACATAGATTTTTTTTAATGAAAATCCGGACAAGTGCGAGTCGGACTCGCCCACCAAGGGCTCCGTACAAATGTGTAGGTATTATTAGGTACCCACCTATACTTATAAAAAAGGTAGAAGTTTTTTTTCATTCTTCGTCATAAATCGAAAACGATATATCATAAAAATAATTAAAAATCTGTTTAAGCTTGTGCCAATGAAGCCCTTTCATACGATACCCCACATCACACACACGGTTAACTCAATTCAAAATTTGGACCGCCGTTCCTTGCATAAAGAACCTGCTTTTTATGATTAAATTACAAATGTATAGTTTTCAGGTTTTCCCCTATACTTGTAATATAAGACAGTATTACTTGCCAAATTTCATAGTTCTAGATCAACGGAAAATACCCTATAATTTTGTTTCCCTTGAGAGTGTCAAAATATACGTTTTTTTGTGGCATAAACGGCCGTATCTTTTTTTTACGTTTACTTAGAAGTTTGGTTTTTCACAGCTTCAAGAGACTGTCCGAATGACTGACCTGAGTATATCGTTTTAATTTCAACTCAATACCTCCACGCGTTCCCGAGATAAAGGGTCTTGACAGACAGACGGACGGACAACAAAGTGATCCTATAAGGGACCCGTTTTTTCTTTTTTCCGTTTTTCCTTTTAAGGTACGGAACCCTAAAAACGAACGCACCGCGGGGTCAATGCTAGTTATATATTCTCAAAATTACACTGATGGCATAGTGATTTAAGTGGCGGCCTCGCATTTGCCACTCCGCCGTGTGTTGTAGGTTCCATCCCCAAACGGGACAAACATTTGTGTTGAACTGCCTGGGTGGTACAGGGGTTTACCTCCCATTGCCACTGCGCCGTGTGTGTGTGCGATTCCTGCATGGGACAAACATTTGTGCGGTCCGCAAATAGTTGTGCCGAGTCCCTTCGTGTTCGTTGTTTTAATGGTTTGTAATGTCCTCGCAACGCAGGCAATATTCCAAGTACCTACAGCAATTGCGATAAAAAAAGGTTTGGTTCTATTTTACACGTAAACATAGATTGCTAGGTATCTCAATTTTGTCCGCACGGAGTCGCGGTTAACGCCTAGTATAACGTTAGTAGCTGGAAAATGGCTCATTGCATGAGTCACGCCAAATTGTGCGTCGTCACATCAACCTGTACGTGTGTCTGTGACGTCTAATCTCAAAAATAGATGCACAAAGAAGCGATAGACAAAGAACTATTTTGGTATATAATAATCTCCGGGATGTGGTGCAATCATAACTCACTTTTACAATGGTGTCAACAAGTCTTATTGTTTTAACTGTTGTTGCCGGTTTTCAGGTAAGTTATGTATATATGGGTACATAGTATAATAATAATGTTATAATTAGCTGAATTTAAATTATATACTAATGAAACTTTTTCAAGAGGTATTCGGTATCGTTTATTATTTTAATTAGAATATTTCGTCTAGTTAGAAAACTGTCTTAATAGTGCAGCGAAAGTGAATACACGTCTCGGGTTCAATATTGTGGTCCCTCATAAAATTCGCAGTAGCCCAACGGAGTAAGGAACTGTGTCTGGTGAATTGCAATAAGCTTACGCCCAATGAGGTGGCACTAAACTACTGCTAAATCTGGGTGTAATTTTACACAAAAAGAATTTAGTGAGAGATCTATTGCTTGTATTTTATATTTACTAATTGCTTGTACAAATTATTTTCGTTAATTAAACTAAATGCTTGTCTTAGAAGTCAGTTGAGTTCTGTAGCGCTTTAGTTAGGAACCGAACCCGCGACATTTTGATCGCAAAACCAAAACCCTATCCATTGCATTACCACCTTTTAAAACTATTAAACATCACTCTTTCTTCAACAACATAAAAATACGGAGTCGTGATAAGCATCGCCTGAAATTGCCACTCAAATTGAAGAATCCTAGTGCATCATTGCACGTGCATTATACACGTGTCCACGTCAAGGTCTAGTAAGGCATAATAGCGAGTCAAACTGACAAGTCAATAACAATCTCACGATGAACCATTACTATAAGCTATGAGGTCATACAGTAATAAATACAGCTAGAAATTAAACAAATATTACCTTAGAAATTTGTTCCGGTTTATTTCGTTTATAAGGTTTTATTTAAGCTTGTTTTGTGTAAAATTTTTCTTTGAGAAATATTATGATGGGAGACGCGATGTATCGTTCCATTTTCTGCCAATATGTATATAATAATAATATAAAAATATTGTATCACACACACAACATCATCCAGCCCAAACTAAGCAGAGCTTGTACTATGAGTACTAGGCAATGGATAAACATACATATAACTATACTTTTTTTTTGTAAATACTTACATATTATACATAGAAACACCCAGACAAAAACAAACATCCATGTCCATGCACACAAATGTTTGACTTGTGCGGGAGTCGAACCCGCGACGTCAGGCGTGGCAGTCGGTTACACTAACCTCTTCGCCATCGAGGCCGCCAAATATATGTAGTTTATATTCAATATGTATTAAACATTTACGTAAAAGTACTTCAATATTGCGTTCAATTAACGATTGGGATTTATTTGACTGCACGGATGGCGTAGTGGTTTAATTAATGTTTAATTTTGACCACCCACAGGACAAGAATTTGTTTGAACAAAATGGTAAGTGGTCACCGTAGCTATAGACGCCTGCAATACCAGAGGCATCACTTGCGCGTTGCCGACCCTCTAGGAAAGGAAGTGGGAAGGAGAAGGAGCGGAAAGGGGGAATAAGGCCGATTAGGCCTCAGGCACTCACAGAATGAAACACAACAGTAATAATACTGCTATTTTACGTCGATATTCAGTGAGAGGGTAGTCCGCTCCCGGTCGAGCCGGTCGAGTCGGTCGAGCCTGCCCATTCATGCTGAAATCAGCGAGGTTACCGTTGTTTGAATGTTTGTGTAAAGTCCTCCGCGACTTAGAAATTAATCCTACTGTGGGAGTTACTACTCCAATGTCATTTAATATAATTGGTCTTAGGTCCGATATCCATCTATTAAACTACCACTGTCAACTCTCTCCTAATACAACGAGATAACAAGAGTACTAATATTGTACTTCAAATTCCTAATCATCTTAAATAAGTTATTATAAATGAGTGTCTTCTCTCTTAGCCTTTATAATCCCAATTCACTTGGGGTCGGCTTTTCTAGTCTAACCGGACTTGACTGGATATCAGTTTTTACACGGAGCGGCTGCCATCTGACCTCCGCAACCCGAAGGCTAACGATACCCTAAGGCTAGACCAGTGTCAGGATATTAGAGGGTACTGACTTTCCCAATAACGACTGCCATAGATGTTCATGGCAGCCGGTACCGACGGCTTAACGTGCTCTCCGAGGCACACAATTTATTATAAATCAGTGTATAATGCAATAAAAGACAATTAATTCATAAAAGTAGTAGAGCCTCGCTGATTTCAGCATGAATGGGCCGGCTCGACCGAGGAAGGACTACCCTCTCACAGAATATCGACGTGAAGTACCAGTACCTATTCCTACTGTTGTGTTTCGTTCGGTGAGCGAGAGTGCCGGAGGCCCCATCACCCTCTTTCCCCCTTCCCGCTCCTTCTTCTTCCCACTTCCTTTCCTAAAGGGTCGGCAACGCACAAGTGATGCCTCTGGTGTTGCAGGCGTCCATAGGCTACGGTGACCATGTATCATCACGGAGACGCAAGTCAGTTGTATAAAAAAAAAATTTAACAACTGTACGCTTCTGCCGATAAAATACCAATATTTGTATAAAATATTGATATCAATTTCATGTACCAACACTTGTATATTTTGTGATGTCGGATGTGTAGCATTCCCCGAATGCCAATAGTTACTTGTTTACATCGCTTCAGATTATATTATAACAGCTTTAGCACGAGTTCATAAGCTAAAAAGTAAATATGGGAACGTCGGAACAACAAATAAATATCGCAGATATCGGTTAAACAAAAATATCGATATCGGATGCTATAGGTACTTTGTATTGACAGCCCCGTGGTGTAAGTTTACGATTACATTTGCGTTTGTGTCTCTTGATTTAAACCTGAAGCCTGGTCGAGTAAGGTTTCATTAGGATTTTGATTAGAAACGTTCAAAAGCCAGAAATGAGCCCGATTGACTACACTGTCGATGTCACATATCTTATCACGTAAACAGTCCTTTAACTATAGATGATGAAATATTGGCGTTAAACATCTCTCCCTTTTCTCTCGGTAATGCATAGCCGTGCGTCAATGTTCTTGTTCATTCTTTTTTCCTTTTAGAAAGACTTTCTCCGCACTTTGATTTTTCCTGTGTCGTGGAGGACTTTACAAACATTCAAACAACAGACACAAAGAACACCCAGTCTCGGAGCATTCAATTGCGAATCACACAATTTTTTGTCCCGTGTGAGATTCGAACTCACAGTACTCAGCGTAATGGCCAGGCGATCACTAAAACCACTGCGTCAACGGTGCAGTCAAAAATGTATTTACTCTAAGCTACAACGTTCTTTAGCAGATAATAACATCGTATCGTGAACGAACTGCGACTGCGTCAGAAATGAGAGTAGAAATTAAATCATAGGTTTAATGCTAATGGCTTCACGCTAACACTAATGTATGAGACATCTCAGTGGACATGTCATAATCAGTATCAACTAGTTTATTGGCGTTAGAGTGCAAGCTCGTATATTTGTGTAGACGTACTCATAAAGACAACAACGGCACGTCTGAATTTATTGCGTAGCTATTCTAGTTATTTGTCTCCCAACACTGCTATATCTTTATATATGGATATAAATCTTCTGTGCGTGTATTTGTAATTAAACTCCTCCTAAACGGCTGGACCGATTTTTATGAAATTTTTTGTGTGTGTTCAAGCGGATTCGAGAATGGTTTTTTAAAAAGTTGTCGTGCTGTTGCCAGAGGATAGATATTCATTGACAAAAACTACATTAATGCGAGCAACGCCGCGGACATAATCTAGTGTTTCTATAAACACCTACTGAATATTTCTATATATTTTTGCAGCATTGGACATAATTTCAAGTTTATATTATCTTAAAACAAATGTTTTTTATAAAACCTAACTTTCCTCCGTATGTATCCAGCAGAAACGTATACCGGGTTAAAAAGTAGTTTATGTTTATTTAGTAGGTAAGTACATAGTCTGCCAAGTTTCGCCCAAATTCGATGAACAGTTTACGCGTGATTAAATAACAAACTTTCACAATAATAACATTAGTATGTAAGAATATAAGACATAATGTGATGTTTTGGAGAACGTTATGGACCGTCAAATATGACAATATCCTTCTGTAATATTGTCTCCTGTTTACGCGAATATTATTCATTGAAATTAAACTCCTTTATACGGGATTTTTCGCGTTGTTTATTTAACACTGTATTACATAATTTAGAAACTGTTACACTACTATTACTGGTCACGGCGAGACCAAGGCTGCTGAAAAGCAACCGGAACCTCGAGGAAAGTGTAAACTTAAATGTTAATAGGTTTAATCATTTTATTATCTTAAAAATTAGTAAATTTCAATAGTAATAGTAGTGTAACAGTTTCTAAATTATGTAATACAGTGTTAAATAAACAACGCGATAAAATCCGTATAACAGGAGTTTAATTTAAATGAATATCTTTTTTTCTCAAGCCAGATATAACTAGGCCAGCCATGCCATGTTATTGACAGATGCAAAAAAAAACATGTTCTATGTAAAGATAATGACAGATATTAGATTCTAATATTTTATAATCTCTTTATTGACTCCAAAATAGAATTCTGTTCTTATTTAAAAAAGCCAGCTCCCTCACTAGGAATAAATCCTGCGTCGCTAAGGCTTTACAAACACTCAAACAACGGTCACAAAGAATACCTAAATTCGGAACAACCATTTGTGGATCACACCAAAGTTCTGTCCTGTGTGGGATTCGACCCCATTCGACACAGGCGATCACTTAAACCTCTACACCATCTGTGCAGTCAATATTACCAGTTACCATCATACTCTAGTATGCTTGTTACCACCCTGTTAATATAAAACTAACTTCGGCGAGGAAAATATAGGTTTTATCGCTAAATCCATGTGTGATTCATATATTCAAGGAGCTTCGTCTTCATAATTCATTCGCAAGCGCCTTACCGAAAGATTCTGACATAACCCACATAATAATATTAGTGGAAATCGCCTTATTGTAAATCGGCTTAGCACCGACCGCGGTGACCGCTCTATGAATATGACCTTACGAATTTCTTTGAGTCATACTGCTGTTGTATAATAATTATGATGGCATATAAACGTACATATATATAAACGTCACGCATTTATTCAAGTTGCCAAGTATAATTTATATTTTTGTTTTTGTTGGTGTTTTGATTTGTTGACTAATATAACGTCTAATGGTAATAATTTGCTTAATTCACTTTGGTAGGTAAATATTTTTACTGCATGCGACGTCTGTCTTTTTATTTCTTGCGTATACAGTTTGGACCTTTGGAAATGTGGAATCGGTGACGTAGCGGCAGCGAATGCGACAATAGTAGTCGCATGAGGTCGCCGGTTCGATGTTCAAGTCGGACAAAGAGTTAATGTGTTTTTTTGTCAAGATATTTTTTGTAGAATTCTGATATTGTGTCCGATACGGCTATCTATAGTTTCAGCCTCTTATTATGTGGCACTGAAATCATAGTTAGCGATGTATAGGTATAATATTGCTCTGCCTACCAGTTTAAGGATAAATGCGACAGACTATATATTTCCAAGAGATTGGTTATGCTATAAATAATACAAATATTCCAAGACATTATACAACTAATAATATAACACGTAACACAATATCTTCACAAACAATACCTAACAACGCATCGCTTACATATCTCGATTTCAAGAACTAATGAATCTAAATATCTTAATCATTTTCTTTTCTAAGGTTGCCGAGGCGTACCCGTACGGATACCCGGGTTGCAGAGGCTACGCAACGCCTGTCGGAGTGCCGACAGGTATACCACCAGGGATGCCACCACCGTTCCTGCCACCGCCAATGCCTTTCTACCCGTACAGAGATGATGACGATACGCTAGAGAAATTGTTACCGTTTTTGATCATATTACTTACAAGTTAAAGTATCCAAAAAAGCAAAACTAATTTTTTGAAAAATAACCTCAGCATTTTACCTTTCTTTCTTAGTGGAACATCATATCTGCTTTTCTAATTTGTGTAATATATTGTTTTTCATTTTTCCCTTGTAATAAAGTTGGTTAAAATTTGGCAAGCTTTATTTATAAGAATTCCAAATATTCAATAATGGCATTCAAGGTTGCTGAGATAAGCAGCTTTGATAAACAGATGAATGTATTCGTACTCAGTATTGACTTCCTAACTAATATTATAAATGCGAATGTGAGTTTGTTTGTTACGCTTTCACGCCTTAACTACTCGACCGATCATCATAAAAAAAAAAAAAAAAAAAAACGCTTACACTGTCCGGGGTATAGAGAAGGACATAGGGTACTTCCATCCAGGAAAAAGTACTGTTCCCGAGGGATAGAAAATTAAAACCAATTACACGAGAACATTACCTTTTAATAAATCGTACCGAAATGTTTTGTACTATAGCAAAGCAAAATCTTTTTACTTTCAAGTGATGAGTCAACTGTGTTCCATGAGCCTCTTAGGCCCAGGTCCTATATTAAGAATCGAGCCGTTTTACCTACAGACAGTTAATTTCTGACTCATCTTATATGAAAAATATGTCAAAATTGAACTATCCGTAGCTAAAATGACGATTCTTGATATATGTAGGAACCAGGCCTTCGTAATCTTAAAGGCCTGAATAGTCGCCGGAGGTATTTCATAACTATGTAATTCTCATATCAATTTGGCACCTGGATATTATAATCGAAACCGATTCTACGTACGGGCATGAGGCTTTTGTTACTCTCTATTCAAACTTTCGTGCTTCTATTGAGAATATCCTGCCAGCAATATACACTATGCCCCCGAGCCGCGTTTCATAATTGCATAGTAGCTCACAGTTGCCATTAAGACAGTAAATCACAAGATGAATTGTATTTAATTTAAATCCAGACATTTCCATTTACATTTATACGACAAAAACTAATACTCGGACATAAGGCAAAATGATAATAGCATAGGCGTTGTCATGAATTCAGGCAACACAGACTATAAATGCCGCGAGGAGGAAATTACAATTATATGTTTTACCTAGTTTATAACACAAATTATGGTTACGCAGCACTATTTATTACTTACAGTAGCTTGTTGGTTTCACGTTTCATAACAACATTATATTCGTAACCTAATATTCTGTTATAAAAATAATTAGGCATTTTGGCTTTCACGAGTACGTAAGACTTAATATGAACTACCTATCTTGCGGTTTCAGCCACATTTATTATCATTACTGGTCCGCTGCCGTGGCTTTAAGCGTGATGTTATATAACCAATAAGCTTCTTCAAGAATTAGGGCGTCAAAAGTATAAAGAATTCTCAAATCTAACCAGTAGATCCAGAGATAAACGCCTTCAAAGAAAAATTTACTCTTTAGCTTGCATAATATATTAGTATAGATTCTTAAATAATGGGCCTCTCGCATTACAGATGTCATTTGTGCCACGAGAGACTTAGCTAACTTTGAAATCGTAGTAAATGATTTGAGCAGGCAATTTTTTGCACTAGTGATAGTGGCTAAATGTAATCACTTATGCCTCTTGTAGTCATATTTATAATAATAGTTAATATTATGATAAACAAGGTCATAGCTTCAAAATTTGCAGTGCCAATGTCACCACACAAGATCAATTTCAATCACGATAAATTAATCAACCACAAGTAGTAATGACTGTCGATATTACGTAGTTTTCGTAACATTACGTGACAACGGCAATCGGTATTAAGTAATTTTGGTAATACTATATTAGATAAGGTACTAGTATTCGGAGAAGATTACTTTATTGAATTTATAGATACAAAGATGTTCGTATATAAGAGTGTACGATTAGTTTCGCGAAATAAGTCATAATGGCGACCGCGGCGTGGCTTGGTTGTTTCATACTCTTCACAAATGTAAAATAGCAATTACTTTATTCTGTTTTCTAGATAATTCTAGTTTTAAAATGCGAAAGTTTTTAATAGTGTCTTTATTTAAAGAATCTACATAACTTATTTTAGAATAAAATTATCTTTCATTTAAATTAACTGAGATAACTGTTCTTATTGTTTGTATACTTTGATTATAAAAATAATAGTTTTTGGTTTATTATTTTGGCCCATTTTGACGGACGTGAATTTTTGTGTTTGTTGTTTTTAGGCATTCCTCATTGAAGCGCAATATAACAGCAATTTTTGCGGGTATCCAGGATACGGGTCTCCTTACCCCATTATAGTGAGGAACAACAACGACGATGATGGTCTGAAGCACATCATGCCGATCTTACTTCTGCTTCTTTGTGATGGCGGTTGCGGCGGCGGCTTGTTCGGAGGTGGCGGTGGTGGCTGTGGCTGTGGCTGTGGCGGCTGCGGTTGCGGCGGAGGTTGCTGTTGCCAGAACATCCCAATACCATACCCCATACCCATACCCATCAACAACGCAATAATTAACTAAATATTATTGTTTATTGTTGTATGTGTTTAATTAATATAGGTATATATACGTTTCTATTTAATGATGTTTTATTCCGTAGCAGTCTCATATCAACCTGTTTTGATTTACTTGGTCTTCTGTCTTTATTAATTGTATACCGAAAAAATTGATCCTGCTTCGTTTATGGATAGTGAATACGGCTGAGGATCATGTGATCTTGAGTTCAAATCTTTACTCGAGCCAACAAAAATTTATTGACCTTTTCTTTCAAACCACCGTCCCTCGAAAAACACGTGAAGCTGTTAGTTCTGATTTCTACCTACTCGTGCCGAATTGCCGTCCCAATGAGAGAGAGGAAATGAAAATTGCACTGGTGATTGCAAACTCTTGCATTATAATATCTTCTGCACATGGTTCGTCTCAATTCAATCCGGACGATATTATCATTACAGGCTAAAATGTAAACAAGAACTTAAAGATAATACGTTTTTTCGTTTTATCTCGTCCTTTTACGAGTCACATATTATAGAATAATAAAAATGAATGAATATATAACCCAACGGTGTTACTGAAAGAACATTAAGAAATTGTGTGTTTAACGCAAAACGATAAATATTTCCAACACATTTAGCAGTAAATGTATCTTCAGTGAAACGTGCTTATTACACCGAAGGGACAATTACATCACTATTGCCCAATGAGCGATTTTGAAATACATAGTATATAAAGAGACCCTGTTATATTTACTAATCATATGTCAACTCTTCAAAATGGCCGCCGAAAACGTCTTAATATCGACGGCATTCCTGTTGATAATTGAAGTAAGTATTTTTTAGTTTATTTTTTCGTATTATTTAACTTTAAAATACCTAAATTTAGCCAGGATCGGTAAATTGTGTGGTGTCTGTAGTGATTTTGAGTCTGGAATTTATTTTTGTCAGCTAGTTTAGTGTTTGTGCGCGCTTTACATAACCATTTAGCATGTGTTTACAATAAGATTAGAATATAATTGTGGTCAGGAAAAACGAGCTTACCAACATGTTGTTTTTTATATTATTATTGCAGGTAGTTAGCCTAATGTTTGTCTCATGGTAGATTTGTTTTGTCAGTCTTATTGCTGGGTACGAGGTTGTCCTAGTCCGGGTGGACTGACCTGTAAACCATTATATTATTATCAGGTTTCCTCACGATGTTTTAATGCGAGCGATATTTTTGTGTTTATTAGAATATAACAGCAATCTAATAACTTTTTGGTTTTTCCAGGCATGCAGCGTGTTCGGTCAAGCTCGCATCGAATACATCAACCAGCCGTGCCACTCACCAACCGTATCCTCGGCTCCTTACGTTCAGGCGGCGCCCCAACTCGTGGTACCAGCCTTCATCAAACCCGTCATCCAGCCATGTGACAGCTACGTCCAGGCAACCGCTCCTAGTGTACCAAGCTTCAACAGCTTCGGTGGATGCCCAGGATACTACCCTAGCATGCCCGGACCTATGCCGATGCCTCCAATCATTATAGAATCTGATGGCGATGACGACAACTGGCATCATCTCCTGTACTTCCTCATCTTCGCTATGAGGAATAGGAGAAATGGTGGTTGCGGAAATTGCGGCTATAACAGTGGTTGTGGAGGCGGTTGTTCTGGCAACTGCGGAGGAAACTGCGGTTGTGGTTGCGGCGTGAACTTCAATAATGGTGGCGGTGGAGGATGCAACTGTTGTTGCCCTAACAACTGTTGTTGCCCTAACAACTGTTGTTGCTGTAACAAATGTTGTTGCTGTAACGAATGTTGTTGCTGTAAAAACTGTTGTTGCTGTAACAACGGTTGTTGCTGTAACAAGGGTTGTTGCTGTAACAACGGTTGTTACTCTTACTTCCCGTACCCCATTCCCATCCCTATAAACGGATATGGCTCTGGATGTTGCGGAACAGATACCGTCGGCACTGACGGAATAAACTTATTAATACGAACAGATTCTTCGTAAGAAAACCGTCTGTTTTGTAATTCATATACAGTAATGTTACAATTCGTAAAACTTTATGCACGTTTTTAATCCTTTCTTTGTATTTGTATCACATTCTACAAATAAAACATTTTTACAATAATTTATATCGTTTTATTTTAGTATAACTATGCTAAAATTTACTCCTCTTATATGTTATATTGTTATAATAAACAAAGATATTTTATACACTTTCAAATGTTCCAAAAATTTATTCAGTATTTTTATTAGAATATGACATGATTACATTTTTTATCTACGCTCGACTTGACTGTTAGGACTACTTTTTAGTCTTCTTAACAGCCAATTTGTATGTTTTAAAGTGTCAGTAACCACAAAGAAGTTTCTTGATTGCTTTTTAAATATTTACAACGCAAGTTATTATTACTCATCCCAATGTCTTGCAGTGTTTAGCTAAGTCTGAGGCAAAGTAAAGGGTCTCAAGTACTACAGTTACTCTTTATACAACTCGCAGACATTTAATAATTCACATTAATTATATAGTAATGAAAAAATGAAGGGTCCAAAGAAATATCCGAATATTTTTTGGTGATTTTTGACAGACTGTATTTCAGTGATAAATGGTCGTAAAAAAGAATTTTGAAGATTTAGGATTCTAGATATACCTTTAGGCCAAAAAATTTTGCGGTCACGGCTTTAACGCAATCCAAATAATAAACGCGAGGAAAACATATTTCGTCTTCTTTTTCTAGCTTTTCGGAATGTTTTTTTAATTTTTTCATAATTATATTTCTAAAAAAATAAAATTGTTCCTGGAAGCTATTTCTTTCTTCTTCAATAAAATAAAATTGTTTGGATATTTGTAGTTGCCCACAACACAGGATTTATTCTGAGAGCGGTAGGACTTTAAATATGAATGTTATCACGTGACGATAACTCTATGGGTTGCACTTGCAACTTAGGGGTCGTGAGTTTGATTCCCATAGTACTACCGAAATTAACCCACTCCCTACACTAGCATTTAGTAGCTGGTTTCCAAAAAATACTAGTAATTTACAAAACCAATTAATAGTAATATTGTCTAGTCAAACTATCATAACATTAAATTAAAAAGTGTACATATTTATATCAAAATTAATTTATTATATCTTTCATATTTGTTATGAAATACCATGTGACCTAATTAAGTATGATGAAAACGTAAAATATAAAGGAGGTTTTAATGCAGCTACTGGCATAAGAAATAAAATCTAAGAAAGGCAAGATGACTGCGTTCAAGACTATTATTTTAATATCGCTATTACAGGTCAGTAAAATATTATTATTAAATTAAATACTTACGTACTTATATAAAATATAACTAATATTATAAATAGTAAAGTTTTTTTGTTAGTTTGTGCAGATATAGGCATGTGTTGTTTGGTACTCAATCACGTGCAGAACATTGAAGGGATTTTAATGAAACTTAGTACATAGATAAACCATGTACTGGATGAACACATAGAATATATTATTAACCTGGTACCTATATGTTCCCTTAGAATTCACGCCGGCAGAATTTGTAGGCAATACATTTACGATTATGAAGAAAGAACAGCTGTCAAACTTTGGTTTTATGTACTAACAATGCTCACTATAGTACCACAGACTAACTAAAGCTACATAGTCTTCTGTCGACAGCTAACGCTGCCTAGTACCCAAGAATCGAATCCAGAGGGTCCTAACGCACGCATAAATACGTTATTTAAATAAATATGCAATAAAAAGCACTTTTGATTCAAAATTATTAGAGAATACATCTCTAACAATTTACCTCTACACAACACTCTACCTACCTGCAATATGTCTTCAGGTCGTATAATATAAGTTCCTTTTTTACAGATTCAACTAATTCACTGTCAATGGTATTCAGGCCTATACGACCCATTCAATCCATTTAATGCCTACTTTGGCTATGGAGATTATCAATACGGGCCTGTTCTACCGCCGTTCTACAAACCAGCAGCTTCTGACACAGAGGTCATTCAAGTTCCAAACAATGGCAACCAACCAACTATCATCATCATAAAAGATAATAACAATGATGTAGCAGCCGCCGAGAGATTTGGCTTTGCAGAACTACTTACTCTTTTACTAACTAATGGTGTTAATAGAAACTGTGACCCTCCATCACTTCCCTGCCAGGGTTGCTGCTGTTGCAATAATAATTGCGGTTGTTGCAATAATAATTGCTGTTGTTGCAATAATAATTGCTGTTGTTGCAATAATAATTGCTGTTGTTGCAATAATAATTGCGGCTGTTGCAATAATGCAAATGATTGCGGCTGTTGCAAAAATTGCAAATGCAATGACTGCGGTGGTAGTAAAACTACTACACATATCACTCTTGTACTGCCAAACAATTTATTTGCGTGTAATAAGAACGAATAAAGATTTTATATTAAACTTACTATACCATATATATTTTTTATTTGAGTCGATAATGTGAAAATTGTCGTAAAAAAAATTTAATTTAAAGAAAGTGCATTATTTTTATAAACCCTTTTATATGTTCTCATCTGAAACCTTTGTTAAAATTGTATGCTCAAGATAATTAACGTCGTCTCAGATAATCTCTAATTATTTAAAAAGAAAATATAGTCATCGTGTAATATATTATTGGGATACAACTTCTAGGTATCAAGTACCAGTTATATATCGAGACGGGCGTTGTATATCGAGCTCGCTCCAACCTAAGACTACCCTCGAACTAATGCTAGAATATTCTTACGCCAAGCCTATCAATCACAAAAAAATATATATTGTATTTCTATTATAACTGACTGCCGGCGCTGGCGGGACCAAGATCTCACAATTTTTTATTGGAATCCCACACAGGACCAATTTTATGAGATCCACGAATGTTTGTTACAAGTCAAAGAGTTCTTGTGTCCGTTGCATGAATGTTTGTAAAGTTCACCGGGATAGAAAAATCATTCCAAGCGCGGGAGTTGTATATTTAAACCCGAAACATTTTAATTGAATTTTATTATTAATTTATTAATCATTTGAGAATCAAATCGTAGCAGCACTAGGTAGCAAGGTAAATATAACAAGTAGCGTATTATGAGGGGTGGACAGGAGCCTAAACTAGGGAAACCCTGTATTTCAGGTCTCCTGGACACTTACCTGTGGCTTTGTGAATGTTTGTTCTACTTCATGTTTTATGAAGTATGAGCGTGTGTGTTCGTGTGCGTGTGTGTGTATGTGTGTGTGTGTGTGAGCGTGTGTGTGTGTGTGTGTGTGTATGTGTCATACGGCCTTGTTGTTATTATAATAATATTAATTTATTTCATTATAGATATTAAGGCTTCTGTGTTGTCGTAGTTTAAAATGGATTCATAGCGTTTGTAATACGGTTCAGCTGTTGGTACAAGGTTTCGAGTGTGAGCTGAAAATCCCGGCTCCGTTCACTAATATTTACTTTAAAACCTACGCTTGGAATCATGACAAATAGTGCGTTGAAGTGGCACGGTAGAGTCTCCGCCAAGAATGAGAAAATGAGCTGAAATACTTTATGGATTGCAATATACATTTACACGATTTCTTTTTACTACTCTTCAGAAATTATGGTTCTGAAATGTGATTATAAACATCATACAATGTATTTCTGCCTCCGTGCCGCAGCGGCACTGAACGAGAGACAGCAAAGTGTACTAACACTTCACTCACACACACGCGAGCCTACACACTAGTGTTGGCTCGCCCCGTATTACATGCGATGCCAGGCGATCAGCGATGCAGTTTTCAACCTATATTCCTATAACCTATAAGAGAACCTATAGATATAAGTCCGAATACATAATTTTGTATCAAATATTTTGCGTCTACATTAAATTCTTTTCATTTAAGTATCAATGCATCAATCGATTTTAATTTTAATAGTTTAATAATCACTTACTAGTAAAGCATTTTGTTTGCGTAAAAGAGCTTGGCTTCCTTTTATATTCCAGTTTTTATTAGAAGTGAGTAGCCAGTATCTAGTTCAGAAATAGTCTTTGTAAATATAAGATATTGTTTAGAGAAGTCGATTTCATGCCGTGACATTGATAAAATCTGGAGCGAACACATTATGCGAATTATTTTTGTACGCTTTTGCCCTGAATATTACATCAGCGTTTTAAAATTGATTCATTGTTTAAAATTATGCGTAGATGAACTATGGCAGGTGTTTTTAAGAGGCGACTTGGATGACAAGATTAAGGTACACAGTAATATTATCTAAATGCGTCTCTGTGAACATTTTACTTCAGTGTATGATCTGTTAAATATTTTGTTAGCTAAAGTTTTATTTATAAAAGATAGTATACGTAAAATTCATATAGTTTATTAATAACAATTAGACTTAGTTGAAATTATAGATGAGGGTTTAAACCGATGAACCAAAAATATAGTTTTTTTTCTACGGCATACACATGTGTTAACTTCTTTTATTTTATACACTTATTATGGCCAGTAAGCATACAGCCAGTCAAATGAGGTGCGTTGCCAAACCACAGAAAAATAAATTTAAAAATGGGTTGCTTCGGAATGTTACGTTTTGGTACCTATTTGAACCATGGGCACACTTGTTTCACAAAACGCAATCCATTACTGTTATAATACTCTGCCGCCGATTTCCTAGGAAGTTCGTTTCCTTGAGCAGGTCGGCTCATCCGTACCTTCACCGAATTATTGTCAAAGGTGGGCTCTTCTTTTTTTGTTCCTACTTATTTAGTAACCAGTTATTTGGACGATATTTGCTCTAATCAGAAACAAAATATTGTGTGAAATTCTATAAATAACATAATGAAATATAAACAATTGGTATCAATCTCTACGTGCTTGTGATGGCCTATATACCTATTTATGAAATATTATATTGCTCAATGACACAGTTCGCTTCTGTAGTATAGTTTCATAGACAATGTATAAAAGCAACTAGTGGCTGTTTACAGGAAGACTTCAACATGGCTTCCTCGGCTAAGTTCGTTGTGTTTGCGGCTCTCATGCTGCTTTTAAACGTAAGTGAGATTTTCATTTGTAATAATTAGTACCTAGCGGAAGACAGTTGCTGCTATCTTGTGAAACATCGTCAATATTTTATTTTAAGAATATGTGACGTGGTATTAATAGTGTTGAATTGGATATACTTAACTGGCTTAAAGAATGGTTTAAAAAAGAAGAAAGCAGCATTGGACAAAAGATTCTTGTACTTAAAAGTCGAACACCAGTTTTTAAATCTTTATACCATTATACATATACGACGATTAGAGTTTGCGCGGCTTACAAAAATGAGAGTCGAAATAAAGGCATACTGATTGTTATTAGGCATTTCGAATTATCTAGATCGGGTTGCATACTATTAGATACAGGTTAAGAAAACAAACATTGAAAAACATATTATTTCTATAAAGTAAAAGACCTACTCTCAAAAGCCTTGGGTTCAAACATATTTTGTTTAATATTATATATATTATTTTTATCATATCAAATCTATTGCAACATTTTATAATAATAATATAATTATATTACTATAACAAATACAAAAACGAAATTTGTAATAACGACCTCAGAAACAAATAATAGCCACAAAATATATTACACATTCTATTAGATGATTTATAATTCCTTCTTTATAACGACTTCCAGAATGAAATATGACGCATTGAACATGTAAAATTAATATATTTTTGCGTAATTATATTTGGTATTTCCTCTACAGCGGCCATTTTAATTTGATGTTTTCCTATGACAGATGCACTGGGCTTCCTGCCAGTACTACCCCGGTTATATCCCCTACGGCTACCCACCAATGTGCAAAGGAAACGACAACGACTTGGAGACTATCCTGCCTATCCTGCTTCTGGCTATGATGGGCCGCGGCGGTGGTTGTGGAGGTGGTTGTGGCTGCGGTTTCTGCGGGAACGGAGGAGGTTGTGGATGCGGAGGTTGCGGAGGCTGTTGCGGCTGCGGAGGCTGTTGCTGCTGCGGACGTTGTTGACCATAGATCATTTGTTTATATAAATTTGAAAATAGAACAGCTGTTTATTTATTATCACATGTAACTATCAACAGAATGAGTCAGGCTTTAGGCAAGATTTAGATTGATTGCCAATTTTAAAATATACAACAATTAAATACTTCGTGGATCTTATGTTGGTGTTATTTTTTAATTAGTATCTGCTCCAGTGACGTCAAGCTCAAGCGATTGCACAATTACTAATATTTCATGGCAAGTCATGCCTTTGTTTACTGGTACGCGAAAAATACCTACTAATAAGTTCTGTCAGTAATTATTCAATGCTGTCTGCACGGTTGGCGTTGTGGTTTGAGTGGCCGCCGCGCCTCCTGCCACGCGCCCAGTGTTATGGGTTCGATCCCCAGACGAGATACAAAATTATGTAGGCCACAAATCGTTGTTCCAAGTCTAGGTATTCATTGTGTCCAGTGTTTGTATGTTTAGCTACACAGTATTTAATTGCAGTGCGGGAGATGTTTGTACACAATATCTATAGCTGTACGGGGCCTTAGTCCGTAACCCAGACAACAATAGACTAGTCCCGTCTTACCTAAATAGGAACCTCGAAATATGAGTGTGATACATCTCTACTTTAAATCAGCCTAATACCATTTATTCCAAAGGCATCCATATTGAGTCACCTCTACAAAGCTTTACAACATGGTACATGACGTCACAATGTTATCACAGAATTATATTACAACAACATTATCTACATAATTGCATTATACAAAATAGTTTCCTACTGATAAGATAAACAAGATACCGCACGTATGAAGGCTGTAATTCGAAGTTATTTTTTTTACACAGTAATTCTTCAGAAAATTTGCTAACACCTAATAAAACCTGAAATGTTAGGATAGGATGAAACGTAACGTATAAATTGGAAGCTAAACCACAGTACTTGCACAGTTATACAATAACCTATGTGCAAAATGTATACAAGATATTTTGCACTGTTAGGTGTCATCGCGTTAAAAGTAAGTAATAGTCATTCAATCGGCTCGTAGCAATCCACTGCTACACATGCTTCTCCCAATTTAAGACGGAGCATGAGTTGTCGCATTTAATTCGCACCTCTGACTTTTCGAAGTTGTGTGCATATCAAGTGATCATTTATAATGTTATATTACGTCCGCCTGGTGTACATAGTGCGTTAGCCATCTTAATGTTAAATAGTTATACAGGGGATTTTCTATCAAGAGCTTTTAGAAGTACGCCAATATTAGGAAGTTGGTTTGCTTAATATCTGTAAGTTCATATCGGATTGTTGCTATTCCCTCAGTCTATGAAAGTGAGAAAAATAGAAAGTCCTGGTGCTCGCGCACTTTAATATTTCTTGATGGTTACAGTTAATATACATATGTTGATATTATCTTTTAAATCTTATTCATAGCGATGAATAGTATGTATGCAACTACAATTCCACTGCTCTTTGACTTTCGAACGCTGTAGATATCCTTAGAAGCTTATGTCCAGCAGGGGACATCAAACGTCAGAGACGATGCTCTTTTAAATATTTTAATACCTTGTAAGTCTTTTTTAAATACGAATTTATGTTTACAGAATGTTAATTGCTACAGCGCACATCGCTCTCCGAGATTGACAACGGTAAAAAATGCTAATCCTACACCTCAAGAACTAGTTATCCCAGCCAGATATAAAATAAAAGGCAAACCAAATTACGACCCAACTATAGGACAAAACATACACACAGATAGCTTCCCCGAAGTTGAATATCCAAGCAGCATCATGGATTCATCAAAACCTTTCTATTTAAACTTGAGTCCGTTCTCGAACGATGTGAAATCGAATTTCAAATCCCTTGTTTCTAAAGGACCTGCCAAAACAAACCCTACAATTAATATTAATTTGAAACAGAGCTATAATAAAAAAGAAAATAGTAAAACAAAGCCACCAGCATCAGAAACATTGGACGCGAATGAAGCGACAATAGCTGAAAGAAATAAGGTTAATTCAATCGATAAAAGCGAAAACGAAACGGTTCAGAAAGAACCTTTGATTTTACTTCATAAAGATAATACTGGCCGTGTAGAAAGTCCGAACACAGAGTATAAACAAGTATATACTTTATCACCAGAAAAAGAAACTGATTGTGAAGAAATGGACTATGTCTCTGGAGTTATTGACGACTTAGACGATTTTATATCAACCTTCACGGCAATTGAGACAGAGATTATTGATATTAACAATACTACAACAAAAATATTTGACGTTCCTAAAGAATTTGTAACAATAACTTCGGATGTGACGTCAGCAAACAATGAATCGGTTACTGAATTGAATGAAGGTTCTTTACAAACAGAGCCCAACCCATTATTGGACGAGTCGAAAGACTCTTCACCGTTAAGAGATTCATTCGCAAACGAAAACGAAAATATCGCCCAGGCTAATGAGATGCAACGTGATTCTGGTAGCATTGAGAGAATTGCCAATGACAATAATACTTCCTTGATGGAACAATGAGTTCGGTTTAATCATTTTTGTAACGGTTCAATACCATATTTAAAAATAAAGAACTAAGAGTATATTTATAACAAATAGGTAAAAATGAGTTATTTATTATTCGGCCAGTCATGCATAGTAAATCACAATAAATAATTCAAAGAAGGCCGTTTCATTGTGTTGGGTCCGTCATAAATACCTGTTTTTTAAACCTCACTCTACAATTAGGTACCTATCTTAGCTTGTTATAACTTTTTTCTAGTATAAGTGTATTGTTAATAATAAATTATTTACGCAAACCGTGTTTTTGTATTCGTCACCATATTTAGATTTGATGTGGTAAGACGTATAGGTACCTGAAACAAATGCAAACAATTTCATTACAATTATAATTTCCATATCAAACATTGGCAATAATATTTGATAATCTAGATTTTGATTTCTGATAGCATTGATATATAATATGAATATTTCACGCACAAAACAGAACAGTCACGTATTTTTATGTGAAATAATCGTGAATGATAAATGTTAGAAAGTTAATAAACAGTGTACGGCAAACTTTTCAAACCATTTAGTGCAATGGGACTTCGGGATAAGGTAGCTTTGGTGTTCCTGACAGGAGTCATTACTCAGGTAAGAATATTGACTACAATTTGTTAGGCTCCTATACTTTTGGAATAATAAATATGCAAAATGACTTCAATTTTAACCCTATCTACACGTACAATACCAGCTTTCTAACTTTTTATTAATATAAACTTTATTCCAGATTACGATAGGATATTGCATGCCAAGTTCTTCACGAAAAACTTGTATGCGACGCTACTTAGATAGTTTTAAACAAGCTAAAACCAATCCCGTGTCAAAGTCACCCTACCCAACAAAAGGAATAAAAACGACCAAAAACATATTTTCAAAGTGTAAAAATGCTAAGGCTAGCAAAGAGGCGCTAACAGACAAGTCAATATACACAGCTTATAATTTTCCAGAGACTGAATATCCGCTTGACTCGTTTCCTAGAGATCGTTTTTATTTGGGAACAGATTTTAACAATAATCCTTTTGAAATATCGAAAAAGGAGCTATGCGACCCACAATCTGAAACTTTTAACAATTTGAGAAAAGAAATGCGAATGAAAAGAAAACTGAATAGATTAAATAACAACGAAATATATCAAACTATGACCAAAATCCCGTCATATACGGCTTTCTCAATGCTCCCCGTGTGTTTGAAGGACCAAGCTACGTTTCCAGAAGTGCAATATCCAACGAACGCTATGGAAACATGGATACCTCACTACTGGAAATCGACATTTTGCAATCCATATGAGACGAAGTATACAGAATTTCCAACATATGACACAAAATTATGTGAAAATACTACGATATTTTATAAACCTTATAAACAGCAGTTTAGGTCTAAAACAAAGCAGTTTATGGAACAAATTGAGAAATTAAAAGCAAAAATGCGTGGGACACCGCAATCGGAACCCATCAAAGAAACAAGGGAATTAAATGCAAGCAATGGTGGTGGCAGCATTTCGGAGGGTCTTATAAAACCAGGTATTATTTATAAATGCAAATAATTTATTGATTCTGTGTTGCTATACTCCTTACTAATATTATAAAGAGCAGCGATAGCTCAGTGGGGAGACCAACAGACTGCAATGCAGACGGTCTCGGGTTCGAACCCACGTCGCGCACCTCTGACTTTCGGGAGTTATATGACTTTTCGAAATTGTGTGCGTATTGATTGACAATTATCGCCTGCTCCGTGCCTCGGAGAGCACGTTAAGCCGTCGGTCCCGGCTGCCACGAACATCTATGGCAGTCGTTATTGGGAAAGTCAGTACCCTCTAATATTCTGACACTGGTCTAGCCTTAGGGTATCGTTAGCCTTCGGGTTGCGGAGGTCAGGTGGCAGCCGCTCCGTGTAAAAACTGATAGCCAGTCAAATCCGGTTAGACCAGAAAAGCCGACCCCAAGTGACTTGGGAATAATAAAGGCTAAGAGAGAAGAAGATATATATATTAATTACCACCACAAATAAATTTGTTATTTTCTATATAACTTTTAAAGATAGGACCATCTATACCAATCATTCATCTATATAATAGTTATTACATTTATGTACTCTAATTTATTATTTATATAATATGTTCTGCAGTAAAATCATAAGGACTCTCTGTTAAAGCTGGCTGCCATGAACATCTATGGCAGTCGTTATTGGGACAGTGTCGACACAAAAGATCCCACTGGGTCGAAGTGTCGCCGGTCTGCACTGACTGGCCCCCACATAAGATACATATACTTATGTACATACTAATATTATAAATAATATATTATTATTATATATAATCCTTAAAAAAAAAAGGAATGCGTCTGTGAGTTTGTTTGTTTGCTGCTCTTCACGCCTTTACTACTCGACCGATCTTCATAAAATTTCGCAAATATATTGTCAGTGTATAGAAAAGGAGATAGGGTACCTTTAATCCAGAAAACAGAACTGAATAGAAAATTGACACAAGTCTACATTTCTATATTATGGTATTGTAAAATAAACAATAATTTGCATTTAATAACGTTATTAAGCGCAGCTTCAATACGCTGACACAAAAGCGTTACCGTTATAAATATTATATTTTCTTACTGTTGTAATGCCTTTGTACTAGTACCACTGTAACATTGTTATATTTTCAGATTCAAATACTACTAACGTTACACCTGTCGGTATGGAACCCACTGTAAACAAAGAAACCGAAGCTATAGCCACAATTACCGATGAAGATAAATATTTAACGAATAAGAGCACATCAACAAATACAAACAAATGTGAGTCAGAAGGTACGTACACACAAACAGATACAACTACAATCACCTCAAGAAAAGATTGTATAAAACCAGTAACTACGCTAATAGAGTCTGAGAACCTTTCTGTACCAACAGTACCTCTTCCATATAAAGGTTTTGAGCAGTATGATATGTGTTCTGCGTTTAATTCTAAAGATTCAAACGATGGAGAGGGAAGCGTATCAGATAAAACGGTAAAAAGCCCTAACTTATCAGATTGTTTAAATAAAAGAAATATTTCACCTCCAATAAATACCAAACCAATTGTCGATGAATACAATTCGCCAAGTAATTGCAGTACGTCAGATACAAACACTCTACTAAAAGTTATAGAAACTTCATCGGCATCATCATTAAATGAAATGCATTCAGAAGGTATGATATCACCACCAGTAAATGTCACAGACAATACAGCCAACGGACCGTGTTCCGATTATGTTATGCTTTTACCCATAAAAGACAACCCTGAGCCCAGCTCTAATGCTTCGGGACCCTTAAATATCAAACTACCGATTCCTCTAGACTCTACGATAAATAGTTCAATGCCAGATTGTAAGCCTATTGAATATGTAAAACAAATGCCCGTTAATAATGTTCCATACAGATCTCTGTTCATTGTTCCGGTAGGCAGTTCTATTAGCGAGATACAATTACCAATTATGGAGGGAAACAGCGGCGCACCAATCATTGTAATTGTACCGACTACAGAAAAGACTGAGAAATCTACAATGTCTTCAACGGATACTCATAATCTGGCTTCATGTTCTTTTATAACGGCATCAAATAATACATTTGATAAGGAATCTAAAATTCCTACTAAATATGAATTCCAACAAACGACTAGTATGGTTTCCGACAAGTTTTTTAATAAAGAGCCCAGGGCAATAGAATATATTCCGGAAATACCTTCTGCTGATACTGATTATTGGGAATCACTGTTACCTGATTTTGAAATGCTTCCAAATAACTCAATGTGTTATGCTACGACAGAAACTGTTAAATACAAGAATTTTACAGACACTAGACCAGACAAGGAACAAGGTGAAACTACACCCACTGACGCTGTCAAGGATGATACGACAGTATCTACAAATCAACGAATACCTTCTCTGCCTGATGATTCTACGGACGTACCAAATAAAAAACAAGCTGGAACTGCACCCGTTGACTCTACTAATAATGATACACGTGAGCCAAAGGATACGAATTTATTGGAAACTTTACAAGGACCAAATAAGGGACAAGATGAACCTGCGCCCACTGACACTGCTCAGAGCGACCCACCTGTAAGCAAGGATACAAATATACCAGAAACTTCACTGCCTGACGATTTTACTGATTTCGAACCAGGTAAAGTACAAGGTAATCCTACGCCCGATCTCACTGTTCAGAATGATATACCTGAGGATACGACTCTACCAGAAACTTCACTGCCTGACAACTGTATAGACTCTGGACCAGATAAGGGACTTGCAGCGGAACCCGCACCACTTGACGCTGTTCAGGATGAAAAACCTGTATCTAAGGATACAAATGTATCAGAAACTTCACCTTCTTACAATTCTACGGATATAATTGGAAAGACGCCCACTGATATCGTACAGAATGAAACACCTGTACTTAAGGATACGAATTTACTAGAAACTGCGCTGCCTCACAATTCTTTAGACTCTAGATCAGATAAGGGATTAGCAGAGCCTGACCCTATTGGAACTACTCAAAACGACACACCTGTATTTAAGGATACAAATGAATCAGAAAGTTTACAGCCTAATAGTTCTGCAGGTACTGGACCAAATAAGGGACCAACGGAATGTGCACCACTTGACACTAATCAAAATGACACACCTGTATCTAAGGATACAAATGTACCAGAAATTTTACAGCCTAATAGTTCTGCAGATACTGGACCAAATAAGGGACCAACGGAATGTGCACCATTTGACACTAATCAAAATGATACACCTGTGTCTAAGGATACAAATGTACCAGAAACTTCACCTACTGACAGTTCTGCAGATACTGGACCAAATAAGGAACCAACGGAATCTGCACTACTTGACACTAGTCAGAATGATACACCTGTATCTAAGGATGCAAATCTACCAGAAACTTCACAGCCTGACAACTCTACAGATGTTGGACTAGACAAGGGAACCACAGCGGAACCCGCACCACTTGATACTGTTCAGGATGACAAACCTGTATTTAAGGATACGAATGTGTCAGAAACTTCACCAACTGACAGTTCTGCAGATACTGGACCAAATAAGGAACCAACGGAATCTGCACCACGTGACACTGGTCAGACTGATACACCTGTATCTAAGGATGCAAATGTACCAGAAACTTTACAGCCTGACAACTCTACAGATTCTGGACCAGATAAGGGACCCGCAGTGGAACTCCCACCACTTGACGCTATTCAGGATGAAAAACCTGTATCTAAGGATACAAATGTATCAGAAACTTCACCTGACAATTCTACGGATATAATTGGAAAGACGCTAACTGATATTTTTCAGAATGAAACACCTGTACTTAAGGATACGAATTTACTAGAAACTGCGCTGCCTAACAATTCTTTAGACTCTAGATCAGATAAGGGATTAGCAGAGCCTGACCCTATTAGAACTACTCAAAACGACACACCTGTATTTAATGATACAAATGAATCAGAAAGTTTACAGCCTAATAGTTCTGCAGGTACTGGACCAAATAAGGGACCAACGGAATGTGCACCACTTGACACTAATCAAAATGACACACCTGTATCTAAGGATACAAATGTACCAGAAATTTTACAGCCTAATAGTTCTGCAGATACTGGACCAAATAAGGGACCAACGGAATGTGCACCATTTGACACTAATCAAAATGATACACCTGTGTCTAAGGATACAAATGTACCAGAAACTTCACCTACTGACAGTTCTGCAGATACTGGACCAAATAAGGAACCAACGGAATCTGCACTACTTGACACTAGTCAGAATGATACACCTGTATCTAAGGATGCAAATCTACCAGAAACTTCACAGCCTGACAACTCTACAGATGTTGGACTAGACAAGGGAACCACAGCGGAACCCGCACCACTTGATACTGTTCAGGATGACAAACCTGTATTTAAGGATACGAATGTGTCAGAAACTTCACCAACTGACAGTTCTGCAGATACTGGACCAAATAAGGAACCAACGGAATCTGCACCACGTGACACTGGTCAGACTGATACACCTGTATCTAAGGATGCAAATGTACCAGAAACTTTACAGCCTGACAACTCTACAGATTCTGGACCAGATAAGGGACCCGCAGTGGAACCCCCACCACTTGACGCTATTCAGGATGAAAAACCTGTATCTAAGGATACAAATGTATCAGAAACTTCACCTGACAATTCTACGGATATAATTGGAAAGACGCTCACTGATATTTTTCAGAATGAAACACCTGTACTTAAGGATACGAATTTACTAGAAACTGCGCTGCCTAACAATTCTTTAGACTCTAGATCATATAAGGGATTAGCAGAGCCTGACCCTATTGGAAGTACTCAAAACGACACACCTGTATTTAATGATACAAATGTACCAGAAACTTTACAGCCTAATAGTTCTGCAGATACTGGACCAAATGAGGGACCAACGGAATGTGCACTACTTGACACTAATCAAAACGATACACCTGTATCCAAGGATACAAATGTACCAGAAACTTTACAGCCTAATAGTTCTGCAGATACTGGACCAAATAAGGAACCAACGAAACGTGCACCGCTTGACACTAATCAAAATGATACCCCTGTGACTAAGGATACAAATGTACCAGAAACTTCACCTACTGACAGTTCTGCAGATACTGGACCAAATAAGGAACCAACGGAATCTGCACTACTTGACACTAGTCAGAATGATACACCTATATCTAAGGATGCAAATCTACCAGAAACTTCACAGCCTGACAACTCTACAGATGTTGGACCAGACAAGGGACCCGCAGCGAAACCCGCACCAACGGAATCTGCACCACGTGACACTAGTCAGAATGATAAACCTGCATCTAAAGATACGAATGATCAGAATGATACACCTGTATCTAAGGATACAAATGTACCAGAAACTGCACAGCCTGATAGTTCTGCAGATACCAAACCAAATAAGGGACCAACGGAATCTGCACCACTTGACACTATTGAGAATAATAAACCTGTGTCTAAGGATGCTAATGTACCAGAAACTCTACTGGCTGCCAATCCTTTAGGTACTGGACCAGATAAGGAACTAGCGGAATTGACACCGCTTGACACTGTACAAAATGACACAACGGTATCTAAAAATAAAAATATACCAGAAAGTTCTTTGCCTGACAGTCCTTCGGACTCCGAGCCAGATAAGGGACTAGCAGAACCTGCACCGCTAGACACTATTCCGAACGACACACCTGTATCTAATAAGGATCCAAAAGTATCAGAAACTTCAATACCTGACAGTTTCCCAGATTCCGTACCAATGAAGGGACTAATTGGAACGACGGCCACTGACACTATAACAAATTATACACCTGTGCTTAAGGATACAAATTTACCAGAAAATTTACAGCCTGACAGTTTTCCAGACTCTGGACCAGATAAGGGGTTAGCGCAATCGACACCACTTGACTCTACTCAGACGGAAACACCTATACTTAAAAATACGATTCTACCACAATCTATACTTCCTTTTAATTCTGCAGATTTTGTGCTAGATAAAGAAATTGCTCAAAGTACACCTACTGACACTGGTACGAACAATACACCAGTACTTAAGGATCTAAATCTTCCAGAAAATTCAGTTTCTGATATTTCTACGGATCCTAGACCAAATAAGAGACAAGCTGCAACTACATCCAATGATATTGTTGATACATGTGTACATAAGGATACGAATGTACCAAAAACTTCACTTCGTGGTAATGCTAAGCATGAACCAAATAAAGGAGAAACTGAAACTGTACTCATTGACAGTATTAAAAATGAGACATCTGTAACTAAGGATACGAATCTCTCAGAAAATTCACTTCCTGAGAATTCAAAGAATGCATCAAGTATAGAACAAGTTGACAGTGAGTGCAGTGCCATTAAAAATATAACAACATTATTAAAAGACGTGGGTCCACCAGATACTTTACTAAATAAGGAGTCTACGGTGTATGAGCTAATTAAGAGTTCCACTGAAAAGTCATCAGCTGATAGTCTTAAAAATAATACATCATCACCTAAAGATCTGTCAGACGCCATTAAAGGACTAGTTCTTAACATTATCAAGAATTATACACTATTACCGGTGGACTCGAAACAACCATTATCAAAGCTGATTGACAAAAATGTCGGCTTTGAGCTAGAAAAGGAGCTATCAAATGCTAAAGTTCCTGAAATTGTCAAGGATGACCAACTACGTTTAACTCTATTGTCTAATAATATTGACCACTTAGAATTAGACAAGGGAATACCAGATGACATTATTAAGAATGACAAAATATTACCTAAGGGTATGGAGCTACCATTATCATTGCTGACCGACAAATTAAAAATATCGGAACTAGATAAGAGACTAGCAAAAAATGAACCTACCAACACACTTGAAAATGATAGAATATTACTTAAAGAAATGGCGGTCCCAGAAATGCCTAATGATAATGTGAAAAGCTGCGCAATAAATAAAGGTTCAACAAATACTGCTCAAAATGACGTAATTATAAACACTAAGAAGATACCAGAAACTTCACTGGCTGACGACGCCATTAAAGTCAAAATAGAAAAGGGACCATCAAAAAAGATAAAATCTAAATTCAGTTATAAATATAGGTCACACAGCAACATGTATGAACGTCAAAAGCCAGCAGATGCTATAGACCCTAATATCATCAAGGATGATAATCCATTACGGGTGAATATTGATCTACCATTATCTTTACAACCCAAAAATACATTACCAGATACTACAATCACAAGAAACAGCAAGACGAATATAGAAGTACCAGACGTTTTTGGTACTTCTATATTCGTTTCAACTGACAATATAGAGAACTCTAAACAGGATAAAGCTGTACCAGACCTTTTACTATCAAACGTTGCTAAGGATAAGATGCTACTACCGATAGATGAGATGCCAATATTTACCGCGCGAGGTTATGCAAATTATATATTACACGATAAAGCAATGAAAGACAATCCAACTGCCGGCAAAGATGCTAGTCATAATGGTTTTACTCCAGTAATTAAAGAGGCACCAATATCCATTGCAAAGGAGCTAACGAGGGCGGAACTGAAAGAACTCATTAAATATCTATATATTTCAGTGTAAATAATATTAACTATTTATTTATAGTGTAAGTAATTTATATTAGTTTTAAGAGACGATAAGATTTAATAAAGTAACTTGTCGATTTTAAATGTCTTTTATTGCACAAGTAAGACGCTAAGTAATTCGACGAACAAGATGGTAAGTTATACAATATACTTGTAACACGAGGGTATTAAAAGACTATTGATTAACAATCTAATCACTGTACACAGAATAAGTTTTATTTGCGTCTTTTCTGCAGTGCATAAGTATCTTAAGTCTTTATAGACATTTTGCGGAAAAATCTCCTCTCACAAAAACTGTGAAACCAATGTAATTCTTCACTTTATTCACATAAATTTAAATCTCAATAATGAAATAAGATTAGAATGCCGTGAAGTAACTACTTAAAACTGAGTACATACATGTTTATATTTCTCGTATAACTGATGAATTTATTTATTATTTAGCTGTAAAATTTTATAAATTTTCACCACCAAGCACACTTTACAAGCCGAGAAATTGAAAGCGCAAATTTAAGTTAAATTTAAAAAATATAATCCTTGGCAATAATAGCTGGTTACTATGGCTACCACAGAAATGTTTAAGATGTTTATTTTTACAGAATAGTACGGCTGAACCAATAGATCGATGGAGATACTGTTTAACCTTCACAGTGACGCTTACTAAAACAATAGAACAATTTATTGTAAGTTTTGTTCAGGCTTTAATTATGCGTAACGGATTGTATATGATTATGTAGTACAACGCAGTAACGATGTTGTCCATATGCCGATGATCGAATATGTAAAGTATGAGTTTATCTGAGAGACAAACCCAATGATACTGTCTCCGAATCGAAATCGAATCGTACGATACACTCGACTCGCTATCTTATGCCACTGAGCAAACGAGACCTCATTACTATACATTTATAATATCTATATGAGGAAATTTAAAAAAATCATTGTGGCAAATGACGAAGACTTACTCTGCACATGTCCATTTAAAATTAGTCTCTTTCACTTTTAGCTATGGTGTAAATTTTACTTAAATAATCACTAGCAGTATTGGGTATAATTATCAACCTATAGACGTGAAGGGAAATCTTTGTTTCCTTTGTAAGTATATTGCCTGCACGGAGGAGTAGGGGTATGGCATAATTAAAGTTAAGATATTTAGTTCCCACAGGGATCCAGGTGGACCCCAGGGGTCTACGGAAGACTCGACAGGGGTCTACGTTAACGTGACAAAAAATGGGGATCCACAATCCGTAAATCAAGTAAATTTTCTTTCGATAGTGAAGAACTAAAATGTTGGCTTGACTTCACCTATCAATGTAGGCAGATAGTATTTTAAAAAACCCTGCGACTGTTACTTGTAAAAACTTGCATATTCCATATTCAGTACCAGTGGTCTCGAACATACCAATTTTTCAGGTGAGAATTTCCAAAAACAAAAATACAGTTCGCTAGAAATATAGCTGGAGGGGGTCTATCGAAACCCGCTTAATTTTGAAAGTGGTCTACGAGAAAATGTCTGGGATCCTCTGGTTTAGATGAATAAGAAGTGCAGAAAACATGCATTTATAAAAAATTAAATGCATTATGGTATTATATACTGTAGCAATGTAGGTAAGTATCGCGATCGCAACTGTGTTAGCATAACGCTTCATACAAACCGCATTTGACGAGCACTACAAAGTACATCATCTGGTACCGTCAAGTCAGCGCTTACGTTGCTAAACAAAGCATTAAGTATTAAGAAGCGCTTAGTACTACTTTTAAAGATTATGCATCCTGCTGACTTAGTAAGTCAGTACTTACTAGGTTTCACTTCTGCTTATTTAGCTTACCATGAGCTAATGCTTTTAAATAGCAACATTAAATACTGAATGTCTATAGTCACAACAGACTGTCTATAGTCTATGGTTAAGTTTTAAATCTTAGTTTCGTTTAATAGTCAGTCAGTGTTTTAAAAGTACTTATTTGATTCTCTTTGTTGATAATGAGTAGAACAGGATACTTCCTAATAAATATAAATGTATACTGTGCTCGGCGGTATATATTAGTCTCAAATGTAGAAGTTAAATGTTTGGACATTTGACACATAACATTTGGAAGACGTGCAAAAAGTAGGTTTGCTATATTTAAATAGTTGGTGCGCCATAATCAAATCGTGTCGTAGATTTACTTTTTCCTTTGAGTCAAAATTGGCGCCTTATGATTAGCTTTAATTTTTGGCTCCATTTTGGTTGTTCTCTTAGCACCTACTAAAAAGCACTGAAGGTGAGCGAGTGGCTATCAATTTGGATTCATTGACAAAAAACATAATGGTTATTGTGCGCTTGTAAATTTAAATTCGAAATACAAAAACTAGCCAACGATCGAAAGTAGATTTTGTGTATTCCACCTAATTAATACAATGTCTATTTCGTGAATGTAATATAGTTGCCTTCGTAACAAGAGGCATCAAAAACACCTAAGCTCTATTCGCGACATAGAAATAACCGTCTTACTAACTAATAAGGTATCAACAGCAAATCTGATAAAATTAATAAATTAAATGCTGTCTCACGAGATGAAACATGCAAAAATAAATAAAAGGAACATGATTGGTAACATGGTACAGCTGAACCGGTTCCAGTGACAGTGTACGGCGGCCTTGCGCGATTACATCACGGCGTCATATCGGCATGCGCGTGCGGCGCCGCCGGTCGCGCTCTGTGGCGCGGGCGCGGCGCAGCCACGACCGCGTTCACGCTACGATGCCTGTACAGTATGCGCATTGAGATGCGTAAGCTACTTTTAAACGTTGTTTATTAGGAATAGGTTTTTGTATCCTTCTGTATAATATGCCTACTCCTAACTCTCATTGATGTTTTTATTTGAGAATATCTATAGTAGGCAATGCCGTAAGTAGACATTTCAATAGAAAACTCCACTTCGCCAGCTCAAACACAGCTGGCGAAATAGGGATAATATCTTTTCCAACTAGTTAAGTATAAGTTACTAGGCACAAAGCGCCCCTTCACCGTCCGTTAAAATCTGCATTATGATTTACATTGTAAAATTAGTCTTACATATTGTACAGTTGATCAATGAACTCGATTGATCAAACTTAAGCATGAAAGTAACTCAACAATTTACATTTGAGTATCAATATACTCCTCGAAAGTACTTCAAACAAACACTCGAATAATAAATTTAATTCTAAATATAAACTTGAATTGATCGACGCGAGTCATTTATCTCACGTGCGCGCGCGCATCATCCCGCGCTCTGCTGGACCGCCTTTGTCTTACGGATATTGTCATTTGATTGTCTTTGTTCCACTAATTGAATCGAGTAACGAGCGTCGCAAAACTTGCAAGCTGTGATCAAAACAAAGAACTATTTCTATTTACTGAGCGATCTGTGTGTCCACTTGGCTAAATAATACGAGATATATTTAATGAGCAGCTGGGTCCACAAAAACTCCAATGAAATCTGGAATTTCAGCCAACCAGTAGCAGACAAGGTGCAGGAAAACTATAGCCATCAAAAACATTCCAACTAAAAAAATTGCGATCCTTCGGTGAGTAGAAGTCACTGTGATCTTTGCCCCTTCTTTCTGCTGGCAACACAATGGATCCTTTTCTGATAATGCACTAATAATTTACTCGAGTCTTTGTTCTCATTATTATTATTATTATTATTTACAGCTGTCTATTATTATACCTAGATTTCTTCATGATAAACATGCTCGAAAACCCAGTAAATCAAGCTATTAAGACCTTTTTGCTGGAGACGCAAACAGTAAATTACTTAAAAAGAATTGCGTTTCTTAATGAGCTGGTACTCTTGTTATATATGTGTATGGAAAACAAGCTGTTACATTTCTTATAATAAATATATTGTGTTGCAAGCGCTCATAGGCTGCGTCAACCGCTAATTATTACCGTTGACCGTATATCTGCTACCATGATAGTTAAAAATAAGTATATTTGTCTGTGATTCTGTGATGTGAGGGTCTCCATTTAGAAGTTTCAAATTTAAACAGTGGTTTCGCTAAAGCCAGCCGCTTATAAAGGATTTCTTCAACGTTTTACCTGTACTAGTTAATTAAGGAGGATTACAACGATAATTGTTGTAGATAAAAGAACTGACTCATAGTCCATAGTGCTTCATTTAAATAAATAGGACATGTCTATGATATTTTATCTTCTTAATTAGAGTCGCGATCTGTGTCAATGGTCATCGTTTATGTTTGTTTTCTTAGAATCGCCTACCTGTAATGTGTGCATGCTTTGAACGGCTGATTCTGTATTAAATTTTTGTGCAAAATTTGACTGTTGTGTATGAAGTCACGTATTCGGTCGCGAGGGGGTGTTATTGGGTTTTCTATCAAAAAATTATCTGTAGTAGCACAGAGTCAGCAATTGTGCCCTTTAGACGGCAATACACTCTTATCTACTAGGATCTAAAACCATACATGGCGAAATTTGGATGCATGTATGTGTATGAATGTATTTTATGCTATATACTTACAAAGCCTATAGACGCTTACCACCAACTATATGCCTTGTGCCAATTAAATGGCTCCGCCAACATTGTAAAGGACAAATACCACTGGTATCCATGTTAACAGTACTACTATAAGAAGCTTTGAACACCAGTCCCGGTAACTATTACACCGTAACTACACCATAGGTACATAGGTAACATAATGATACTACCCCAGTCAGGAAGATCTGGTGGACCCTCGGCCTCGAAAGGAAATACTGCTGTGCCTTGCCCCACAAAAACCTGCATTAAGGACATGAATACAGAAGTATGGCTAGTAAAAATCAGAAGCAACATAACTCAAAACCCAATAGGCATCAAGCAATCAAAAATCAATAACTCCTACCAAAATTCTCTGAGCAAACATTTAACCTAATCATTTGCAAACGTAATTATAACTGAATATAAAATTAGTTTAATCAATTTTGGTAGTGACGTCTAAAGTGAACGCTTAAAATAATATGATACAGTCGATTACGCGGATTGGCACGAAGCCTAAGACCTTGTTTGTTCAATCTCACTGTATTATGCTGAACATGGTGGTAAATAAGCCACATAAATTGATTTTGCGTGTCTGTAATCACATATGACTAGCTTTGACTGCTTTAGTAAAACTGTGAACGCAAGCGACTGGCAATCGTATGCACCTGAGATTCAGCTCCGGGTAAATAGAAGCACGGCGAAATCTTTGTCACAGGATTGGAAAGTATTCTAACCTATATAAGAACGCAGCCTTGTTTCGAATCTTGTTTTGAGTTCTTGTGGTAAATGGCTATCTGAGGATCTTAAAAATAATGTGTTCTTAATGTAGTTGGAGAAGACAGAGGTCCTTTATACTTTACGCTGCAAGCACAATAATTTTTATTTTTATATCTCGTTAGATTTTATTAGAAGCCCTTATCATCAATTTAGCACCGTAATCATATAAAACATTAAAAGCAGCTATGCAGTACACAACTTATTATTACATAGGATCTCGATATAGCTGAAGAATAATGAAGTTATTATGATAGTTACATCTCTACGTAACACACCGTGAATACTCGGGCGGATGTTATGTATTTACTCCTTGATTGCTGTAACCTCAAAACGAGACATAGGATGTATACAGCAGTTTCCTTTGCGTACGTCTTGTTTATGATACAATGTGTGTTAGTAATGGCGCATAGAGACCTATTGACCAAACAGCTATTTATCATAGCTCATGAGTTTCCTCCTTCGCGCTCAAAATAACTTGTATGTTTCTGAGCTAATAATGTGCATAGAAACAAATGCTTATTACCCCTTCATACAGCTGAATAACGAAGGCAAATACAAACATATTTAAGATCGAGAAAAGGCACTTACGGTTGTTTTTTATAAGTTTTCGAACACAATAGTCAAACTTATATTTTACTAGTAGTTTTCCCGCGGCTTCACCCGCGTAAGTCCCGTTCCCGTGTGAATATCGGGTTTCACCCCTTTCGTCCCCTTCGGGGTGGAATTTCCAAAAATCCTCTCTTAGTGCTCCCCTACACTCTCCAAGGAACATCCATGCTAAATTTCAGCTTCTTGCGTTCAGTAGTTACGGCTGTGCGTTGTCTGTCAGTCACTCAGTAACGGAAGAGTTTTATATATATATAGATTATTGCTATATTTGTATCCGCTATGTAATTATATTTATATTACTAGCTTCCGATCATGGATTTGCTTGCGTGGGACGCTGTGAACATCCTACAAACAGTAGCCTAATTTATCTTCGCTAAGTATACCATTTCTGTTCAAAAATTCACGTCGTTTTATCGCTATGCGTTGATTTGAAGGTTTAAATTTTTTACAATTTGTATGGCATACGAAAAATGAGAGCTAAGTTTAATATCAGTAACTTATAAATTATACAAGATTACTCAATCATTTGTTCAGAAAATATATTACTCAGTATACAGATGCCAACAACAATTCGAAACTACAAGACTAGCAAGATGAAGGAATGTATCTATGAAACCAAAACATCATAAACCACTTATCCAAGCCTTTAGCAATAAAAGTAATATTTACAGCCTTCAATATTAGAAATAATAAGTCCTTGACTGAAGTAGTTAGTACGACCTTTCGACTAAAGAATACTTATATTTGCGTTAATGTAATTCCAATCACTCGTATTAGATATGCGATTCAAAGTATTGGCAATCCAATAAGGTAAATGTCAAAAGAAAGGCAAAATATATTTATTTTTAAAACGACTAGAAGATGCGTAGAGGTCAACTAGCAAAAACATGTCACGTTTGTAATAGAATATAATTTAATTATATTGTTGTAAGACTTCAAAATAGATACGCAATCTCCATAATGTTGTCGAATATGTGTGCAATGGAAAATACCGTTTCATATCGAGAGGAGGCTCGTGCCCTGCATTAGAACATTTTAATAAATTTTATCCTAAGCAGACTAGAGTCCATAATAAATGTGACTAGAGACAATGACAGAGATGAATAAGAAAGAGAAATATGCGATCTATAAGGATCGTAGCTAGCGCATATCTGTAGTCTCTGCCTAATTCGCAGAAAACAGGCGTGTATTAATGCATGTATGTCCTTCTATTTTATTATTCGCTAACATGTGAAGGTAGGCTTCTTCTTAACCTATTGTGTGGCAGCGGCACACCAGCGGCCACACACATACATAGGTTTCCAATGATATCTGGCTTTTTAACAATTGACAGGTTAACTAGTCATGGCTGGATATGATCTTGTTTTCCTCGCCACCCAATATAGGTTAGGAATGCGCGAAACTTTTGGTGTTGCCAGCGTCAAAAGGTTACGATAACCGCTTGACAACAGGCGGGTCATATCTATACTTATTCACCACCCACTACCCACCTGACCATTGGGAGGTATTATACACCCTTCTCATTGTTCCTAAATAAGTCTTATCTTCCACAACATTTATTCAGACGACGGATTCTATAGCCTGTTATGAAAGGACATGTAATAAATCGTATTCAGTCAGTCGGCTGTTGTGTTGTTAGAGACAGGTTTGTCCACATAAACCGTTAATGTGGATGGGTGCACGCGGGAACAATGTAACAAATGATGTCCCTGCCATGTACTTGTTTCCGTTTAGATTTACACTACCTATGTCACATAACAGCTACGTATAACATTAAATAGAGCCTGAATTCCACAGGAATGGGATAAAAGTACCCTAGCTAGCATATCAGGATAAAATGTTGTCTTATGTTTTAAGCCATGTTGTTGTGTATGTATGTACCAAGTGTCAACAACATACGTTAAATGATTTATGCGTGATTGAGTGACAAACATCAGAACCTTTTTAGATTTTTTTCATAGACGTACCTTAATGCTTGCGGGTCATCTAGTGGCCACTTGAGATAAAACCGAAAACCTTAAACTTACAATGTTAATAAAAGAAAAAAAATGTCCTCCAGACCGAATTTCGGTCATGGCGGCCAATCTTAACGGAGATTGGCCAACTGCGCAGGAGATATTATAGTGCACAAGTATGTGCGCAAACACAAGTGCACTCTCTGTTCCCTAACTCTCATGATCCGATGGGACGGATAATCCGACACGACCGGAGAGAGATCAGGCGCAGGACCAACGGCTTTACGTGCTTGCCGAGGCACGGGGGTGTCTAACACCGCCAACTTCCTAACTCCGGGCTCGTATTGAGATTTCTTAACAGAAAAACCCAATAACTTTTTGTTGGCCCGACCCGGGATTCGAACCCGAGACCTCATGCACAGCAGTCGCATTCACTACCGCTGCGCCACGGAGGCAGTTTAAATGTTACGCTATTATTAAGTAGCTCGGTTCTTATTGGTTACATATTTAACTAAATGTAAGTGTAATATACAATTATACATCTATCCATCACTACAGGAATATACGAACATGCATGAGTCTACTTTCATACTCGACCGCGAGTCTTTAGCTCTTACGGTTCTTGAGTTGAAATATGGTATCACGTGATTGACGGACGGACGAACAAATTTGTTGTATAAGAGTTTGTTCGACCTCTAAAAGTACTGTTACACCTAACATAAAATACATCTACGCGAGCGAAACCACGGGCAAAATCTAGTATTATATGTATCAAACTACTACCAAGCAATGCCCCTATTCCCAATTCTGCCTATCATTACTCTACCCCAACAGCCCTATCACAGGTCTCCAATAAGCTATTAAATTAAATGTCACTGTTGTCATCCCGTACATTGTCTGATCTTCTGCTCATTGTGTCTAACGGCATAGATAACAGACAACTACATCTCGCCCACGTCTACACAATCGTTCACAATGGCCACTACTTATCCGCATTTCTTAACCACCTTGTTGGTATCAAGATTGTGTTCGTAAATTACATTATAACAACGTGTTGTGTTATTACCTCCGTCGATCGTATCTTTTTTGCTCGCGGAGAAAATTCTAATTATTTATTTATATTAATGAAGCATTGCAACACGCAATCAAAACTATTATAATACAAAATTAGTGTGTAACAGTAATAAATGTATTTATAAATTGATAATAATAAAAATAAAACTTATATACTTTATTATATACCTATATGAATTACTACATTATAATACGTTAATTAATTACATATACTATTATTTCATATATTATTATATATAATATAGAATACACATTTATACATGGAGCCCTTGCTGTTCAATGTGCGTCGTAGGTTTCATTAAAAAGAAATGTTGCTCAGCATGAGTTCAGATTTTATTTGATACTAGTTTATACCTTATATAGGTTAGTAACGGTACTTTTTTCTGGATGAAAGGTACCCTATGTCCTTTTTGTTCCCCTCACAAGGTACATATGCGAAATTGCATGATGATCTTGTTTGTTTGTTTGAACGTGCTAATCTCAGGAACTACTGGTTCGAATTGAAAAATTCTTTCAGTGTTGGGTAGCCCATTTATCGAGGAAGGCTATAGGCTATATATCATCACGCTACGACCAATAAGAGCAGAGTATAATTGAAATATGTTGCAAAAACGGGGAAAATTCTCTTATGTGAAGCAGACGAAGTTGCGCGTGTCAGCTAGTTCACTATAAAATGCAGAATATATTTTCCAAATCTAACTAGTATTTCCAGAGATTGGCGCGTTCAAATAAACAATATTTTCTATTAGTATTGAGTCTTTGTTAAAAAGGTATTTCTCTAACATCTTTCGTTATAGAACCAGTTCGTAGAATACATATAAGAATTACACAGCCCTTTGGGCGGCTTACGCGAGAACTCAGTCTAAAATGGAGAAACCTTTAGAGAATTTAAATGAAATGTGCCATACGACATTTATGATGTAGGTACGTACTTCGTAGCTGCTGTACAAAGGTATTGATTCGCCGAGGTAGATGTATAACTATTGTTGTATATGAAAGGAAATAAGCTAGGCTATGGAGTTGGGTGTTAGATAAACTGATAGAGAGAGAAGATTTTTGTACAAAAATACTATTAGTCTGCCAATTTTTGGAATGCCAGACGTAATTGACGACCTGTCCGTCTGGCCGCTGCGACGCTATAGATTAAGTATTATTATATTAGGATTATTGATCATGCTTTATATCGCAAAGAATCTCGCCTACTCATCCCCTTACAGATAGAACATTAGTTAATTTTACTAAATCAATATTTCAAATTTTCTTTGAATCTTCATTTACATATAATATACACATAAAATGTTTTTTTAAGAGAGATGCTTTGACTACTGTACTAGTGCTAACTGTGTCACAGTCGCCAGCGTCTTCCACCCTGGATAGATAAAAAATGAAAACATTGTTTCTTTATAGAATAGTGTATTAACAGTCACATCATCTCATTTAAGTCATGGGTCTACACATAACAGGGGGTGCACCTATTGTCGTGTTGTTGTTCTAGACTCTGTCATTGGCAGCACAACGAATTTTCTAACAGAAAAGCACAATAACACTTCGTTCTTTCCGGGAACTGAACTGAACAAAGCTAACAACGAGGCAGTTCTAACTAATCTACTATAGAATGGTGGAAGGCCGAGGCGTTCTTACTGTAATTATTCTTGTTTAATTTCGCTATCCGCAGATAGCTACAATTGAACCGGTTTGTAGATATAAAGATAGTATTCAGTTGTTAGTAAATTACGTTGGCTGTTTTTAAAGCCTAGTTTCCCACGCAGTCACCTCGATTCTTTCGCTCACATTTATTATAACGTAATACTGTGGAAAAACACTTTCATACTTTATGTGGTAGGTACCTAGTTTAAGCTTCGTTTTAATGGAATAGTCGTTATTTATTTAACGCACGTCGAACCTTCATAACATCTTAGGTTTACAAGCAAATAGAATAAGGTGTAATTGTTATTGTAAATCCTAACTTATATTATAAATGCGAATGTGAGTTTGTTGCGCGGGCAGAATCTAGTAATGTATAATAATAACTTTCGGGACATCGACACAATGCTTTTTTTGTTATATACCAAAAAGTATTGGTAACGTCATCATTTCTGGAAGATAAAACTCACACGTATTTAAGAAGTTCGAATTAATTACCTCAGCAGCCCTAAACAAAAAACAAAAGTGCTATTTCATCTCACAAAACGAGCGCGTCCTTCAGTTGTGTACGTTCGTCGACATAAATCTTCATTAGTGCCCGTATCGGCCACACTGACCGGCCCTTTTACTCTCCACCAATTTATCGGCCGTCGGCCATTCCGTTCATTGGCTATAACTAGACCACTCGGGTATTATTTCCGTTTAGGTATGCCACACACCACATTAAATGTGGGGTCATAAACCTACCTCGAAGTATAATGGCCGTAAAAGTCTAGTTGTTGATAGCAGTACATTAAAAAAGTAAAATTAAAATTCGAACGTAAAATTCTTGGACTGTCATTTGATTTTCAAGGGCTTAAAAAATTATACCATGTTTCTGTATACTCTTACATCCATGGTAACATTTTTTTATGTATTAATATATAAACTTGCATTTGGTATTTGGTAGTAAACAAATTATATGGTATTTAATCAAACATAAACTGCACTTGAGATGCAACATAGGCTATTATTTTTGTAATTATATTATATATCAATAGTATAAGATCGTTCGTTCGTTTCATTTTTAATAAATAAAAAACTTGCTTTGATTTAAATATAAAGAAACAAGTGTCTGATTTTCTCTTTTCTTAGCTGTTAGAGATTGTTATTATTTTTACTTTTCTTTACCTGCATTTTAATCACACTTGCTGCTTTTATTTAATTAAAGAATAGGTATCAGTATATAATATGCCAAAAAAAGAACCTATTTAAAAACAACGATAAAAGTAAATATTTGAAAGCTTGTTCTTACTGGATTTTCCATAAACATAACTATATTCATATGGCTGACTTATATTTTAAGAGGTACTTTTGGAATATGGTATGCCTAAGCAGTCGATATCTTAGGCATCAGTTGGCTAACCAAATAGTGGAGCATCAGATACAGAACATAGAAGACTATTATTAGGAAATTACGCCACGCATCGTTACATTGTAAATTATTTCAAATAGAACGGATGCACGATATATCGAAATTAATTATCGTTATTACAAATTGTTCCATACAATGTCCCCCTCATACATTTTATCATAAATAAACATCATCGGTGTCGAGAGAAATGGCGGTGACATAGCAGAAAATTGCGTCGGTAATCTTCTTAACAATAGTGAATTGAAGAAAATAAATGGCAATGGAAAGTTATTTTACATCAACAAAACATGCTTTTCTTTTTAAATTAGATACCTCGAATTCTTTGTTTTCAAACTGTGCAACAATAACTCATGCATATTTTACATTTAAACTTAGAAATCGGAAGTATAACATATTTGCATCGACGAGTTACGTTTAGGTCCTAACGTAATAGAGCCTATTTCTGTCAAATGTAAATAATGTCAGACATAAGTAAAGAAAGGAAGAAAAATATTTTTATTTGTATCTCCTTTACACAATACTGACTGATAAGTTCCATAGGCGGAAATCCTAATAATAACACTTAGGGAAATAGAAAAAGAGGTTGTGATACTCTTTAAAATCACATTTATGAAGAAATGTCAGAACAGTTCTATTTTTAAATTCGATGCTATCTTTTTATCAATATGTAGGTGCTTGGTTGTCAAACATCAACATACAGCGCATTAATTTGTCAGTTTCATAAGACTCTCGACATTTGGAGTGATCACTTCCAATCAGCTGACTGTCAGACTTCGTGCGGCGGTTATTAGCTTGTTTATTCAACCATAAAACGGCCCATCAACTTAATTTCACTTTTAAATCCAGTCGGACACAGAGGCTTAATCTAAAACTCGTTTTAAAGTTTAATTAACTGGCAACAAAATGGTATGTTGTACGCATTTAAATATTTTCGGCTTTATCTGAAAATTTGACGTAGGGGCCATTTGTTATAATTAATTGTTAGTGAAGTAAGAATAATTTTTTCTACATCAATTAATTGGACAGTAAGTCTTTTTGTTTGTATGAAGGGTGAATAAGATATAACCTTAACGGTTGACTGTCCTTCAAGCGGGGCTGGCTGAATAGACGACAAAAAGAATCCGCTATTGATAGATTTTCCTTTTATGTTACGGACTTAATAAAACATCTTAGTTTTATTAATTTTACTTTTATTTTAAATGCCTTTAAAGGAGGGTTACATCCGTAATTGTGTTAAAGTTAAGACATGGAAACTGCAACTATAGACCACGGTTCTTTGACTCTGAAGAGCAGGTTACAAAATGATACTCTTACTTGACAAGCACGCGTAAAGCTTGTGGTTAGAATAAAAATTGGCATAATATGTATTTTAGGAAGTAAAATACCGTTGAGGGTGACACATTACGGATTTCCACTTGCGTTTCGTCCTACGAAAACGACGAGATAAGAAACGAATTAGACTTTTAGAAACAAAGAAAAATTCTAGTCTAGTCTTTAAGCCGTTATGAATATTTTATTATACTAAATCTTTCTTGCCAAGAAAATACTGTCTGTAAATAATGAAACACCGGATAGCGCGGGCTCAGCCCGGATCAGCCAACGCGATATTTAAATTTCGAAACTGACATTCTCGCACAAACTTCCTCTAGACATTCCTTCAATTGGGGCAATGTTGACCTTTGCTCCGAATTGTCACGGCTCTAGAGATCAGCCAGTATGATGCAAGGCGAACGGTACAGCACGGGGGCGGCTTGGCGTGGGCACGAGGTCGCTTGCACAACTGCACCGATACCTTAACACCACGCGTAGTTTAATTCTCAGATAATTTACGTTTATCGCTAGCGTTATGAAAGGATTTTGCCAATTTTTTACACAGATTTGGTATTAAGACCCTGAATGGACGGAAATAATAATATATACTTTGGATGCTGTTTAAACATTTCGTTACTTCCTACAGCTCTATAGCATGTTACCATATTTGTAGAAAAAAAGCAGCGCATTCCTTCTTCATTTCGTATTATTTTACATTTCTATTATATCAGTGAAACAGTATTTGATGCATAGTATAAAAGACTAAAGATAACAACGGGATTATAATTAAAACAAACATATGACATCTGTCTACAAAGTACAAACAACGAACCTTTGCAACGAACTGACTCATTCTATAATTAAAACTTTATGCCTGTATATACATGACATCAAGACATTCAAGACTATATTTCTTAAAAAGATGCAAGCATATTGGCGGGTTACTTCGTACTTCACTCATCAAATGGATGTTGTTGAATGCACTGTAATCACTAAGCTAACCTACTGCGATAGCCCTTCACTACGTACTATGAAATTAAACGCAGGTAAAGTACTGCATTCTATTCGTCTAACTGGTATGTTTTGCAACCCACTTAGGTCGAACAGGTGAACAATGTTAGACAACTGGTTTTATGCAGCTAGATGCAACTTTGGCCCAAATATGGACACTGTACGTCAGTATGCGTGGGCCGTGCGTGGGCAGTTCTTTATTCTAAAAGACATCCGTCAATGTCTTAGTATTTTTATGACATTTCCTAGATAGTTCTTTGACGTTTACTTGATTTGTTTTGAATACTAGGTGACAAACATATGTGGTCATATTTAAAGGCTCTTGGGATGATCCTATAAATAATGTTAGGTCTCCTGCTACACAGATTATTCCTAGAGCGGAACATAATCTCTTGTTTTTTTTTTAAAAGACATCTCATTTAAAAAAAGCGTTTAGTTTTAAACAATATTTGAATAAGTATCTGAACTTTAAATTTTGTTTACAAATTTGAATCTTTCCTTATCTAAGTAACTTTACTATGGCTATAATAAGTACTACTGATATGAATTAACTATAATATATCCTGCATGTGATCGTGAATCCCCGGGTTGATGGTACGCCAAGGTTTGTCTAGAAATACTATACTTAAATAAATAATTATCATTGTTATAAAAGCTTAAATTATAAAGATCGTAGATGACAGTAATTAATAACAAACTTTCGTTCATTATTATAAGTATTTCTTTTTAATTAGTGAAGTACCATAAGAATGAACGAATCTATAATTACTACTAATTATATGTCGTTGTACGTAACTTCAAAATAATACCACAGTATTTTATCCCCTATTGAACGCGGCGAAGAATTTCACCGGAATTCCAAAAATGAATCAGCAAGAATCTGACATTAAGGGCCTAAAAATAAATCCCAGTCTCTGTATTCTTGAGAGAAATATTTTCTTTTAGTAATACAAGAAAGGTCACCATATTTATTTTCTAATTATAGACTCGTATTGGATATTCTTATTGAATATAAGAATATCCAATACGAGTCGTTATCGTTACAACTAACGTCTGAATAAGCTGTAAAAATAATAAGACTAAGCCTTCGTATATTTATCTATGTACTATTGTGATAATTTAAGGATCAAAATCTTACTTTGTGTACCAGCGTTTGCCCGCGGCTTTGCTCGCTCGGAATAACCTTTTTTCCTGGATCCAATGTCATTTTTTGTACCGTCAGGGGTACAAAAAAAGACATAGGGTATGCGAATTTTGTTGATTGGTCGTGTGGTTAAAGCGTGTAAGCGTAACAAGCAAACTTACATTCGCACTTATAATATTAGTAAGGAATGTCCATAAGCCTGTTATTTCAAAAGACAACGCCTACACCACGAATAATTTAGACAACTTATCTAGTGCGTTAAATTTTACAAACATGGCAATCATTTTATCCCGTCTAGGACTAAACACAAACCCTTCTCAAACAAAGAAGAAGCCCGTGCTAAGCACTGGGACAGTTTAATACAGGGCTGATATTATTATAAGACTAAACATATAGCTGACAAACTATGGGCATTCCATCACTACCTTCCCCTCAAGGGATTTTACGTATGAGGCTTTTTATGCAAAACCGAACACAAATATCACCCAGGTTACAGAATTCCAGAAAAGATAATAGTTCGCAGACTAAGTAATAGATTTGTGGTAGATAAACGCACATCACTCCCCGTTTTGATTGTGACTAAACTAACTATAAACCACTGCGCTATTCATACAGTCTATTACAAACCGCATTACGTTAAATAACTTAAGGCGTTTCAAACAGAGTGCCCGAGAGTTCCTCACCGAAATATTGTTAAATCGTAAAATCCATAGAGCACGGAACACAGTGCGCTAAAATTCTACTATTATAGTAGAATAAAAGACTTTATTAGTGTACTTTGATTTGATGTTTCATTTAACATAATATGTATTTTATTCAACTGCAAATTCACATTTTTTTCCATACAAACATGTAAGGGAAGAGCTAACCAAAGGCGGTAACTCAAATCTAAACTTTATAATTACTAAGCGGTATAGCAGTATCTCATGATTTAGGTATATCCACGTACATTTTTCATATTATAACTATTGAGATTTAAAATATACCTAATATTCTATATGAATTCCATTTAATAACTAAAAATAAATATATGTAAGGTAATGAGAAAACTACTTTTACATAACTTCGATTATCTCGAAACTAGCTGTCACTGAGATACCGCTTTTGCGCTTAGCACGGCAGTATATTACGAAGTTAATAAAAGCGACAAAAAAGCTTATATTACTGTCAAGTTACGGACGGCGCTGAGCGCAAACAGCTGTCAGTTGGGCATTATAAGTGTCATAATTAAATCTGTCACACTTGATTTGTGCAAAATGTAACAATCTAACTGATTCTAGTACGAAAATAGTGATAATTTATTTTGTAGTATGTGGTCAAACCCTTTCTGTTGTTTGTTAAGCAATCATATACCTACGCAACATTATAAAAATAACATAACCAGTCATAAATACTCATTGAAATAGCACCATACTGTAAATATCTAATTGCGACCTAAATATAGAATAAACATAATTTATTTTCTTCATTACCTTATTTTTACGGAACAAAGTAATCAACATATCATTTATGCCACAGTGTATACCAACATGGCAATCACATGTTATTTAGTAAATAGCACGACATACTTGTATATAATTAAGTCATTAACATAGGTGTATAATGAGGCTGCGTTGTTCCTTTACGTATAAAATATAATGGCTAATAGCAGTAATGCGTCTTACGTTGGGAACTTACTTTGTCTCACGTCATAACGTAGAACAGGCTATAGAGATATAGATAAGTGCGCTTATGTTTGTACGTGGTCGTGAGGTTCTAAGTTTGATACTTGAATCGGGTAATTGTTTGGAAATTCTAGAAGAAACTCGCAGTCTCGTAGTGTGTCTGCAGACACAGGCAGGCTTGTCTGCTATTACGTGAGTTCTAAAACATTATGTGGGTATAATACACTTCTCCGGCTTCTACCTCAGGGATATTTAGGCGCAATTTAAATATCTCTAAGGTGGTTGTGGTTGTGATATAAATATTAAGGTATCACCTTAGTTAATTGACTTTATTATTTTTATATAAATATTTTATAAATATTTATATTTGAATATATATTTTAATAAATTGAACTAGTTTAAAAATACTATTGATGATGTCTGACTGTTTCCGACTCTAACATAGGAGACTCAACGCAGAGCCTGAGTGATCAGACTATCGTGAAAGGACACTGCGCTCATAACCAATAACTTTTTATTTTAATGTAGGTGTAATACGCCTCCGCCTGCCCCTTCGGGAATACAGACGTGAGACCATGTATGAGATTATATATGTAGTTGGTTTTTATCTAGCCAGATAATATCATAGACACAATAGTTCGGTAAGTTAAGGTGTGCTGTCAGAAACACAGTAGGTACCCATTCGTTTTGCGGTTATTTCCATGTTGGCCACTTATGTAGCACAAAAAAGAAAACTAACAATTTTGACGGCAAAAGTAGTCCTCTTTTATATTATATTGAGGAACCTGGCTTACTTGACTGCCGTATAATACCTATTCGAACTACTTAAACAAAAAATAAGGTATATAAAAAAGAATATCACATTTAGTTCTAAGTTTAAACTTTAGCAGGCCCGAGAGTTTAGTAACAGCTGCGCATCATACAATAACAAGTTCTTAAAGAAAGCTATTTTGAATAATTTGTGAACGAGACTGTCACCCTAACAACTTCAAGTTAAAGTTTAAAGTGACCTTGTCCTTGCTAAGTGACACTTTAATCACTAGGTTTAAAGCATTGTGATGAATTACAAATTATATCAAGTTTTCGGTACAGCTTAACAAGAAAATGCCGCAAAGATAATTTAGTAAGTTCGCCTTTTATAAGATATTATTTTAAGCCCCACGCAAATCTATTTATAACTCTATTTTATGATTAAATTGAGGACCTTCCTTGGCCTAAGGCTTTGGGCTTGCGTTTACTGCTGATTGACTATTTGAGGCACCAATTAAGACTATTTAAGAGGCAGAAACATCTTCTGTGAAGTAAGTAGATGACTGGACAAACGTCATAATTATGATGTAAAATGGGGTTTAAGTCCTTAGAACGTTTTTGTGCAGTATTTTCTTTGATCAGCGCTTTTTCAATGAGTTACTAGATGATCTAGTCTGCAGTGGCTTTTCTGAATCCGAGGTTTCGAATTGTGCTCGGCGAAGCTTCCAACGATGACGTGTATTTTCAACATAGCTGTTGAAATGTGCGTACATCTGACTAACCCTTCTACAACACACACACATGATGCAATGTTATGTTAAAATTAAAACCATGAAATCATTTGATCTCGATTTCGCGATTATTTTCAGATATCTAATCTGTTGCCGCGGGTTTTCCATAGACTAAAAATAATGACGCTCATCATTCACGTCACAGAGTACCTACTGACGTATTTTATTGCGGGAACGTTCCGTAACAAAAAAGGTTTTAGCACATGATTACCTTATGATGTTTGTGTGCTACGTGCGTCTAATCACACCTACACATCCATTAAAATAAATTACACATATTATGTACGCTATTATAATGTTCCATGAGATGCAACGCTAGATTTGCAAGATAAGCAAAGTCGCCGCGATAACATTTTAGATGGGTGATCATTAAGAAGAAAATTTCACGTTTCATACGGTTCTCATGACGATCTTGTTCAACAATATTAACTGAAAACTGTTCGTCTGTCCCAATACCTCAAAACAAGAGTATTGCTAACGCAGAGAGCAAAGATTATTTATTTGCACAATATTAGGCTTTTTAAAGCGCTTTTCTAGGGCTACTCTTGACTGGAAGCAACATAAGGAACACTACAAACCTTTGTAAGGAGATTGTATATACTCGTACTTCTCTAATCGATATTCTTGCGTTTAAGCCACTGCAGTACCCTCTCTAAAATAATATTATTTAAAACATCGATTCAAAACTAAATCATAGCTGTACCTGCACTGAATAATTCAACGCAATTGTTTACATTTATAGCACTACTATTAATTCTAACGCACAGCATGACGCGTTTGTATTTCAGTTCCTGACGCATCATGAAATCAGACCGGTTAAATACAAAAGGCCTGTTTAAATGGCAGTTTTATCCTATCAATCAATCTATCACAACGGCGATTTAGAAATGATTGATGAAGGAACTATAGCCGATATTTTTAGATGAAACCTTGTAAATTGTTTGTTTGCAAGTACAACAGAAAAATCACATTAACTTATATTGGTATACATGCTAGTTGCTAGGTCTGACTACGTATATTTTATTATGTGCATGTACCTGTAAAGTTATACAGGTATTAAACCTTTTCCATGACAAATTTCATTCAATTCGATTCAGCGTTTTAGCGGTAAAAATATCAAGTTAACCGGTACTTTCGTAATTATTACCTCACGTGAGTAGAGGTTTTAGGTTTCTTAAGGAGGCGCTATGTTAACAGTAGCAGAGCAGTGTGATCTTTGTAATTAACGTCAAAGTCCAGACTCTTGTTGCCATCCTTATAAAAATGTCTCTGTTTTTTATAAGGTTCTTCAGCGTGCTATTATCGGCCACGGTGAGCTTATTTTCAAGCAGTAACACGAGTCAAAACCCTGTTTGTCACTTTGGTCGTATAACAAAATATTTTAGTTGAACGACAATGCGACAACAGTCGAATTATTAGGTAAAGGCGGATTAATTGCAGACATCTTTGCAAACTAAGTTACTCTATGCTTTTACTACGCAGCTACGGCAACACCAAGTAATTCTTAAAAAACACATGAATGACAAAGGAATTCCATATTCTTCCTAAAAGAAATAAATGCCTACGCAGTCTTAGATCCGTATAAGGCACGGTTCGTGTAGGAAAGAGGAAAATAATGTGGTTCGCATGAATGAACGCATAAGTCCGCAGCGTGGGCTCACTCACGGCCACAGTTACATTTGATTACAAACGATACGACAACAAGATATCCATCTGTCCGTATTATCTTGTCTTTTATGTGTTATCTCGTGTAAGAGACACGTAAAAACAACTTAATGTATAATTATTATAATTAATCATAGGATTAAGTACCTGTTTTTACAACTCTCTACTAAGAGTAATTCCTGTGTCGCGGAGGACTTTACAAACATTCATGGATGTTTGGCTTGGTCTGGGTGTTTCTATGTATAATATGAATGTAGTTACAAAAAAAAAGTATATATGTATGTTTATCCATTGTCTAGTGCCCATAGTACAAGCTCTGCTTAGTTTGGGCTAGATGGTGTTGTGTGTATGTGGTAGAATATTATTATTATTATTATTCAACAACAACAACACAAAGGGCGCCCGCGGAATATTTTTTTTGTCCCGTGTATGAATCAAAGCTAGAACACTCGGCGCAGTGGCAGTATAAGACAATCAATTAAATCAGTCAATGATTATTATTTATTTGTAAGTGGTTACTTTGCCGCATCAATGTACCCATAGAGCATTTGTTCCGTTATATCAATGTTTATAAAGTCCTCCATAAACTATAAAAATGTGATGTATTTATATGGAGTAGGTAGTGCAAATGTAAATGTTATAAAGAGCCCCAAAATAAAAATATATTTTATCCTACTTCGTCAACACAGTCATGACAAATCTAATTAAATCAATATTACGAATATTATCAGAACGTTTAAAGCTTTTACTATATTTGGTAATCTACTTATATGATCCAACTTTTATCCTGTACAGTCGAGTTCGTATATCCAAATATAATAAATACTTTAAATTACATCGTTTCCATTGAATACTTTTAAGTTTATTTATGGAATAAGCCTGGAATTGTCGTCATATTAACCAACTTAACTATACAAGGATTGACACTGCTATACGTGGCGCCTTAATACTGCCGCGGTGCCCATTTGAAGAGGTGCGTCACCCGTACTTTCTAAGAACTGAGAACTATAGAAGACTGAGTCGTTGTTACAGCAAACATACATACTCCTATAACTCAGCCAGAGCGGTAAACAAGGATTTATTTTATTTTATTTAATAGGTCGGTACAGTAACAGACAACATATTAAGTAATACACATTTTAAATTGAACATTAAATATTTTCCAACCTGAAGTCTAACTAGAACAATACACATCATTCACATGATATTTAAAACTTTAGTGAGCAAATGTAAACACCATTGTTTAAAATGTATAAAAAGAAATAAGAAATAGACATCATTATTTCCAAAAATTTTCTTCTAAAGGGTGTTTTAAAACAAATCTTACGTACGTGCGACGGCTTAGAGAACTCATAATGGAATTAAACAAAACATAAGCAAACAAAGATGATTTTATATTACTTACTAGCTACTGCCAGCGACTCTGCCCGCGTAAATAGGGATAATGATATGTATCTTATGTATGTGTTAATCGAGGATATGCTCTATCTGTATGCCAAGTTACATCCAAATCCAATTAACGGTTTACACGTGATCGAGTAACAAACATTCACATTTATTAAATAAGTTATATTGTCTTTAATGGTCACACACCTTGCGTTGATTCTCAAAGTTGAAAAACTGCAGCTGAGAGGGGTGATAAAATAACATTTATACCAGATTATTGGGAATACATATGGAAATTTAAATTAGTTTGTTTCGATAAATGGAAAACTCATTTTAATGATATTTCTAAAGAGAAAGGTATCTGGTATAAAGGATGACCTTTCTCGTACGCCGTGGTTTGATGATGATAATATTGCCAGAAATTGTGTTAAATTAGCGTTAAGACTTCGTTCTGGGCACTACCCATCAGCAAAGTTTGCTTTTCTGATGCGTAAGGTACCATCACCTAACTGTGACATGTGTGGCAAAATTGAGACGTGCAGCATTTACTGATGGATTGTGTCAAGAACAGGAATGAAAGGGAATTATTGATCAGAAAATTCAAATTGAATATTTTGGATGTTGGGCTTAGTCGAAGTATTTTGGCGAATCCAAATTTAGAAATTGCAATGGGATTATGTGCTTTGGTTGAAGATTGCCGCAATAATCGTCAAAAATTCCCTTATCTGGTAAATATTAAAATAATGTTGTGTTGTGTATGATAAGGTACGATGGGGTTGGCGTATCCTCGTGGATTAAAACTCCTTATTGCAGATTGATATCCCAATTCTGGGTATCCCTTGTTTTAACGTTTGTAAAGTCTCCTGCGACACAACAATTATTCCTAGCGAGGGAACCCTTAAACAAATTACTAATTTATCCCCTGTTGTTCCGTCCATCAAGAATAATGTCAACCCTACAAATCGCCATTCATATGGACTGCCTCGCTTGAATGAACGTCGCGTGGGGGACACGTGCCATTGGAGCCACCATACTGCCATACACAGAGCCCACTCTCACCGATCAAGTATTCGCTATTATCTGTGGCGTGTGCTTTACTCTGTAATTACTAGTTGGAAATAACATTGGAATCTTGGTTTCTTGCTAATGTCTAATGATCAAGCTTGGTTGGACGTAAGATGTAAATTAGTGGTGGAATTAAGTTTTCTCTATATTAGGTATTCGCAATACACATAGTCACAACTAGCGTTGCCAGGCGACCGGATAAAGGCGGATATAGACTTTTTGGTTGCGTGTGAGGCCAAATTAGACGGTGACCGGCTTTTGTAAGAACCTTTAAATTTAAAATTTATTATAATATGTTGATTTGCGTTACGCCCGCCTCACCTTGTATAGCTAGTGCGGACGGACTAGCACTGGAAAAATTGTTGTGATATCCAAAGACTAAAAAATTAAGAGAGTCCGGCGTTTTCACCCAAATGTTCAGCTAAACTGATTGGTCTGCCGGCTTTCTTCGGTTTCGGTTTTAAGACCTGGCAACCCTAGTCACAACTATGGTCTTGTTACCATTGTCAATGCTAGGTTACAATTTTAAATCAACATGTCGATATAATCACGAAGAGCGCTGCACAAGAAATCATGAATCGCTCCAAGCATTTTCTAACTTGTTAGCTAAATCTATATTTCTTTCCTCATGTCAATAAATCACGAACGGCTCTTCTCTGGCAGACATTCCGAAGTTGGCCTTTTGGCTCATCTATTCCTTAAGTAATAAGTTCGCATCAAAGACTATTCGATATCGAATCAATCCACTGAGCGGTATCAAAGAACTGATGAAACTTACGCGATTATATTAAGCCTCAAACTTTCGCAACATTAAGACATATTTTTTATTATTTTCGTCTGGCCACCTTGACTCAGTAGTTGCGTGTTGCACTGTCGTTGCGTGGGTTCATGACCATAGAGTAACATTGCAGCTTTCTTTATTTCCAAATTAATATGTTGACTCGTTCGTAAACGGAGTTTATTGGTTCTTATCGAAGTCTGTCCTTTTTGATCTTTATTGGTGTTGTTTCTGCTTACCTGTGGTTATATTTTGTTTATTTATTCAGTGTACAGTCATTTATACAACACAAGTATAAAGTCGGAATTAACACTGAGACAATGACATGCTCTATCAGTCATCCTACGACAAATATACCGAGATAAGTTATAGCACCTATTCTATTAATTGTCTCGGCATTATGCAAGTAGGTATGTTCTTCAAAACTTCTTAGAACTCTATTCTCGGATAAGGTATAAATAAATTCTACTTTTTACTATCTGTGCCAGCCGTTTAAATAAAAAAGATTAAAAAGAAAGAGGGAAAGAATGATTAAATATTTCTGAAACAAGAATCTCGTAGTGCAAGTCTTTTGATCGAATTGATCGTGCCGAATGGGATAGGAGCAAAATCTTTGGATAGAATTGCATTAAAAAAGTAAAGAGTTATGTCAGAAGCATGGCAAATGAAAACCCGTGCTACAATGTTTTAAAATCATTATGAGCGAAATTATTCTAAAATTTGCTTTATAGCCTAATAGTTTAGCAGCAGACATAATAATACTATATTATGTCTGCTGCTAAACTATTAGGCTTATTTTTTTTTTAATTTTTATCTATATAAATAGATAAACTAAATTAACCTTGTTCTTCATAAATCAGACAACAATACAGCTAACACACTGACTTTGACACACTTCTATATATACAGGTACAATATGTATGTTTGTATAACGGCTTGGTGCATCTGAACAAACTAACCACGTCAGCGAATTGAAAATTAAAAATGTAAATCGCTTAAAAGACAAACTCTTTGCGCTATATTGGAAACTGGTATTAATTAACTTTTGGATGGAATAGAGTATTCCATTATAGTTTAAGCCGAAATTTATCAAACATTTTGTGCATTTTTGATGTAGTTACTTTTTTCATTTAGCTATTTAAAAAGTTAATTACTTTGAAATCATTGACTTTAAAACTGCAGTAATAATTTCTAGTTGTGTGTTTAAATCTAAATGGGAATTAAAATCAGCAGATAGCAGATGAGGAAGATATTGAAATATCTACGTCATCTATCAAACAAACCAATAATTGGGCTAGTATCGAAGTCTATTTCCAAACCCATTACCGGAGCCGCAAGTTTCTATGCTTTGGATAATAAACAAGCCAGTAGCAGCAACAATGTTACTAATGAATATTTGCACAACAATATGTCTGCTAGCCGGGGTACACATTACATTCCTTTTCTTTTTATACAAATAAATTGGCAAGCATGCATACGGCCCACCTGATGGTAAGTGGTCACCGTAGCCTATTGACGGCTGTAATACCAGAGGCATAACTTGCGCGTTGCCAACCCTTTAGGGAAAAATAGGAAGTGGGAAGGAGAAGGAGCGCGAAGGGGGAAAGAGGGTGATTGGACCTCCGGATGAACTGTACTCCTTCCATGATGAACTCTTCAGCACAGGCTGGTAAGGATTATTTTTAAAGGTTCTATATCTGATATCGTAAAAAAATATATGAAAATCAATAGCAGCAGACTGTTTAAGGACTTATTAAACCGAAGTCTCTATGACTCATTTGGTCCATTGAACAATCGGTCCTTTTCAGCCAGCCTGACGCCATCTTAGCTTTAATATTCTCTGAACTATTTATTTTTATTGAATAGTTATTCATTTATGTAGTTCCAATTTGGTGCCATAAAACTGTCAACGGCGACGAAGCAGACCTGAACCGAGATGGTGGGAAGATTTGGACGCTTTTGAAAGAGACTGAAAAAAGATATTTACAAAGAAAGTGATTTGGAAGTCCAAGGAAGAGGCGCTTGACCAGGAGTGGAACATACCAAAACGCTATTGGAAAAACTTACGTACTGGTGTTTAATTCCCTATTTATTGTATTAAAAAAGTTGTCAGTAAGTGTAATGTGTGGAACAAGGTTTATATTGTGCATAATAGCGTGGATTTCGGATCGGTCAATTTACATAATTCTTAGCTTCTCTCTCTCTGCCACAGTACTAATCTTCTCTGGAATTAATTTGCAACATGTGAGTGAGCATTAAGTCTAAGCACCACCGTGATATTAAACTATTTAACTGTTCTTTTAATCCTAGCGTTGTCTTATATTACCTAAAATGTATAAAACGAAATAACTTTGCTATAAGTTTTCACTATATAAAATAACGCATAGAAAACTACACACAGAACATAAGAAAAGAAAAATACTACCCTGTCTTGCATCTAGTTAAAAAGGAAAGCCCGTAACATCGGGAAAGCGAGTATATAATCACTTATTTAATTACACGTGCATATTACTTCAACAGTTGGAGCGGAACATGGCGTGTGCACGGCAAATGGCAGGTATGAGTTTATTATTTACATTAATTATTGTGGGATACATTCATGGTTATTAATGGTATAAGTTAGTCATAGTTATAGCATTTGAAATCGCTTTTATCAGAGTAAGTTGGATAGAGGGTACGTAATGATTTTCGGTTGTATGTGTATCTATATTTTGGCGCGTTTTGCACGCTGAAAGTTTATATGATTTCAATGCATGAGGAATGGAGCGATTCGTTTTAATACGGGAAATAAGATAAATAGGTATATTATTTTTAGAAAAATAAATACTGCCGCCGTCATGCTTTATGTTCTTTTTTTCTTAAGACTGCGCCGAGCGAAATGTGTCAAAACAGGCGGTCACAGTTAAGTGAATAAAATCAAAACTTTTTGTTAAATACAAATATAAAATATACATTTACCATAACAATAAATGTGTTTACAATTACTCCGTGTAAAAAACTTAAAACAATTAATATTTTCGCCTACAAAATTACGTAAATTTGCTCGAAAATGCAAAAAAATAAGCTCGTGTTACGTGATTTTTAGATTATAACAGTAGAAATCTATCTTATTTTACAGCACAAACGAAACATAAATAGTTACATTACAATTTGTCCGTCCCAAATATTTAAGTTATTGGTTGACAATAAAGATACATATTTACATACTGTTAGATAACATTACCGTGTCCATGGTTAGAGATATCTAAAATAAATAGAATTATTAATTCCATTTATTTTAGATATCTATAACCGTATGTAACGACTTGCGTAGCAAAAATAGGCTAAGTCTATGGCCGTAAATACTTATTAATAACACGTTAAAATATCATCGGTCTAACCAATAGTCTTACAAGGGTCCATAGACAAAAACCACTTACCATCGAGTCTAACATAATTATGCTAGTCGTCTGTCACCAAAATGGGTACACGCATGCCACGTTAGCAACAATGTATGGCGGCAAACGAAAAAGCACCCAACACATAACAATTACGTAAAAAAGTGTTGTTGTTCCGCCATTTCCCGTTGTCCGGTGCATTGTTCAGTGGCATAGTTTCGCACGGCCCACATCGGCGCATGCGTGGAAAGCGACGCAAGGCGCACACGACGGACGGAACATTAACATTGATAATGTTATTCCATGAATGGACTGTTCCTGCGGAATGTATATTGTCGAGTATTTAGCTAACAAGCCGTTTGTAGTTCAATACGACACTAAGATTTTTGCTCACGTATTGTGATCTATTGGTGAGGATATCCCGTTAACTTTTAAACTTTTAAAGCCATGCTGTTTTGCCTTCTTAATATAGTAAAAGACAATATGTATTTTAGAACTCATGGAGAATCGATGAGGAAAAATGTTAGGATTAAGGATTAAGTGCATCTTAGAAAAGAAAATAGAAGGAAGAAAAAGTGACCAATGAGAAGTTACATAGATTAGCTGAAGGAGAAAGCGAAGTCGTGTCGTACGAATAAGTCAAAGTATTGGCAGAGGATAGAGATACATCGAAGAGGCTCCACCGACAAAAGCAAGAGTCTAATTGATAGGCTGAATAATGGTGACATACGGGCATACGGTCTGTCTGTTGCTAAGCTATAGTAGCCTAAGGATGTACGACATATTCGCGCGTTGCCTACTTTCGAAAAAGGAATTGCCATCCTGCTAACTGGCACAATTCTGACACTGTTGTTGCAGTTAGCTCATGGCCTACACTAAGTGAGTTAGAGAGCATGCACTCTAACTCGTGCTACAATCAATGTCGTGAGTTGCCTCCTCTAGTACACAGAATATATATATATCAACTTATTGCAATGTATATACTATTTATTTTTTTTATTTATCGGTACATGTATGATAAATAGGGTTACCAGTTGCATCGTTAATTCAGTTTGTTTATTAGATGGCATGGTTGCCTTTTAAACGGTGGTATTCAAATCTGATGGCGCCAGTGTGGCCAACGCACTACGATTATTTTCTGCGCTATTGTGTTAACCCAACCACCAACAAACCATATGACATATAAATGACTGAACGTCGGCTTAACCTCAGGCGATATTCAAGCTTGATATCCTAACTAATATTGTAAATGCAAATGTGAGTATGTTTTTTACACTGTCACGCCTTAAGACTGCGCCGAGCGTAAGACAGATAATGACAGAGCTCGTGCGGCGCATTTTCAAATCGGCGCGCGGCCGCCGTAGTAAAATTGTATGAAGGATTTGAAGTGCTTTTTTGATAAATATGTATCTTTATTGTCAACCAATACCTTAAATATTTGAGACGGACAAATTGTAATATAACTATTTATGTTTCGTTTAAGCTGTAAAATAGGATAGATTTCTACTGTTATAATTTGAAATCATGTAACACGAGTTTACGTTTTTGTATTTTTCGTGCAAATTTACGTAATTTTGTAGGCGAAAATATTAATTAAATAAATTTTTTTACACGCAGTAATGTAAACACATTCATTGTTATGGTAAATGTATATTTCATATTTGTATTAAACAAAAAGTGTTGATTTTATTCACTTAGCTGTAACTGCCTGTTTTGGCACATTTCGCTCGGCGCAGTCTTAACTTATCAACCCACCATATTTAAATTTTGTCGACGGTACGTAAAACGACATAAGGTACGTTTGATCCAGAAATAAATACTGTTCCTGAGGAATAAACCTCTAGATTAACGCATGCGATGCCGCGGACAAAATCTAGTATTTAATATTTAAGCTACAAGCGGCTCAAGAAGTCAATGAAAAGTACGAACAAAATTAAAAATATAAAGATAACCTTATATGATAAAATTAAATGGATCCAAGCTTAAAATTTATGGTGACAAATAAAATACAAATTAAGAAATGTTTCCGAAACAGATAAGAAAAAATATTGGTCAAGTGCGAGTCGGTCTCCGGTAGCGACTATCCTGCACCATCAGAATTTTTACCGTTTTTTATTATCAATCGGTTTACTTTAGACTTAACACTATAATGGAGTGATTATAGTATAAACTCTAAATTAAAGGCATGATTTTTTTATGATAAAACCTAAACAAAAATCTTTGGTAAAAATGCCTTGCATGAAAACCACTTCGGAAAATACCCGCCATAATAACTCAAATATTTTGTGAAAATTTCGGCTGCCTACTTATTACGGTTCAAAAGATGAGAGCCCTTGAAATATAGATGGCCTAGGATTAGTATTAAGGGCCCGAGACCCTTTGGGAATGGAACCCAAAAGAAAATACAGTACAGTAACATATTATAGTGATAGTGTTATCGTGTACGTCAAAACAGAGCAATTTCTCAAGGGATTGAACAACAAATAAATGACTGTCTAGCCAAGACGTAAAAGTTATTAAAGTAAGTAAAACAAAGAAAGAACTGTTGAAGTAAACTTACTATTTTAATTTCTTGTCTGTAGACTTAAGAAACTTGTATATAAAGTAAATGCTATGGATATAATAATAATATTATCAGCCCTGGTTGTAACATGCCCACTACTGGGCACGAATTTTTTCTTAGTATGAGAAGGGTTAGGCTATAGTCCACCACGCCGCGTCGTCCCAGTGCGGGTTTGCAGACTTCATATATCTTTGAGAACACTATGGAGAACTCCCAGATACGCGGGTTTCCTTACAATGATTTACTTCACCGATAAGGATGGAGTGGCCAGCACGCAGCCCCGACTTAAACCCCATTGAGCATGCATGGGACGACGTGTACGTCAGCGGAATCCGCCGCCAATCACGCTACGTGAAATGAAATAAACTGTAATAGAGGAATGGCACAATATTCCGCAGCATCGCTGCATCGCCTCAAAAACCTAGTAGAAAGTATGCCAAATCGCATACCAGCAGTATTGCGAGCTCGTGGAGGCAACACAAAGTACTAAAATGCGTGAAAACGGCTGTAACCAACCAATATTTACGAAACTACTGGGAAAACTACGCATTGTATTTATTTTACAATTACTAAAAATAAATAGCTTGAATTCATTTTTTTTATTTTCATTTAAGCACATTAAATTATTTTTTAATTTAGTCTTTATTTCATAAAGCTAGGTCGGGTACTTTTGAAGATATTAAACATTTTCTAACTGACCATTTTTCTTTGTGGTCCAGTGTATTTTGTGGCAGAAGAACGCTACTCAGAAAAAATTATAGTTAATATAAATAATTACATAGGTAAACGTATTTTTGGCATGATATGGTAGAAAATACAGATGACACTTGTAAATGGGACAGTTCAAAAGGAAAGACCTCCTCTGATCCAATTTGCAACGTCCGGGGGCAGGTCAGGTTAAAGATTAGATAAACCTACCGAGGTACGTAAAAATATATAAATACATAGATAAGTAGCAGAGCTTGTGAAAATCTGTAATCTCTGCCTACTCTACCAAATCAAGTGTGTGTACGTATGCCTCGCCATTGCCGCTACGCAGAGTGCTGTAGGTTAGAATCATACACGAGACAAAAATAGGTGTTCTTTGTGTCCGTTTTTTTTAATCCGTTTCCCAGCGATACAAGATATATTTTTAGTGCGAGGATTGTCTTTTTAAATAAAGAAGGAGCATCTTCGTATTTTAAAGTCAAATCGGGCTATCGTTTAATAACGTTCATTGCAGAAACAATTTAGTCCGCTATTTATCGTCGGATGACATTTTTTGCTGATAAAGTAGCTCGTGGCGATTACTTGAGACCTTCGAGTTGCGACTGCGCCGACTGTTTGCGCAGCTGTGTTTATTGAAGTACTCGCTTAATTATTTTAAAACTTATACGATAATAATCTTCTTTGTACGATAGTTTTATTTTTACATAATAGTGTTCTTCATTTAAAGTTGCTTACTAGTGAGCATCGAGCAGGTCCTGACCATAGATAATGAGATGAGTTGATGTTGTTATAATAAAATTTGTGATGAAGGCGACTGCTAAAGAGCAACTTTATCCGAATTTTTTGTTTTACCTGCTGATTGAGGAACTGTTAGAGAATGTACTGCTAACAGCTTTGCGGTTTAGATAAGTTGCCGTGTATAGGTCTTAATCGATTTTTTTATATAATTGCTGAGAAACGCAAGTCTATAAAACCACTTATTGGTATAATATAATAATATTATCATTTTATTTAACTAAGAATTGATGCTAATTAATACATTAAAAGTAAACTTAAACATAAACAACATTAAAAAGTATTAATAGGTACAAGATGTTTGATAAAAACCTTAGTATAATATCAAATAAAATATGTTTATGACAGCATAATTGATTAAATTTATAGAGTGACTACGAAATTATAAAAAAAACTCGACGTATTGTGGCCATTAAGTACTACAAATCATTAATATTACAGGGCATTTGTCAACATTAAATAGCGCTCTCAAAGCAGGTTTTTTTATTGATCAGAGACAAAACATAAACAAATCATAAAGTTGTTTTCATAACTGGAACCCAGCAAGGTGCCATACTTTGTGCTTCTATATTCTTATACTTCTTCTTCTATATAAATGCTTCCTTTCTTTATAATTATCTATTTTCGTCCTATTTTGCCTTTCCCTATGCATAGGGTGAGCATAGGGAAAAGGCACTCGGCGGTAAGCATAGGAAAACTCGTTTAATAAATGGTTATGAAGAGGGACCATAAGTTACGGTAATCGATTATCATCAAGTAAACTATACTAATATTATAAAGCTGAAGAGTTTGTTTGTTTGTTTGCTTGAACGCGCTAATCTCAGGAATAACTGTTTTGAATAGAAAAAATTCTTTACGTGTTAGATAGCCCATTTATCGAGGAAGGCTATAGGCTACATAACATCACGCTACGACCAATAGGAGCAGAGCATAAATGAAAAATGTTGCATAAACGGGGAAAATTTTCTTATGTGAAGCAGACGAAGTTGCGCGGGTCAGGTAGTCCGTTATATATTGCCATATTTGTCGTATAAAGAAACGCTTACCACGACCAACGGACACGTGTTACACTAAGTATCTGGGACGTAATAAAATTTATTCCATTTTTAAATCTAATTTACAACTGTTTGTCTTATTTAGCTGAACGCTTACAATGTATGTTTACGTCACATTGTAAATTTACTTTTCAAGCGCCATTTTATACATTTTTGTAGTGAGTTATTGTTATTCGGCGTGGCGAATCGAATGTCACCGTTTGTGTGTAAATCTGCTACTACCCGTGTAAATAAACGTATGGTTCATAAACGTTTAATACTAGTACATTACTGAATTTTACGCATATTTTCACTAGTGAATATTTGTTTATTCCGCCAAGAAGGTAAGCCATCATTCTGTGACTTATGATAACTTTCTATTTTAATCAAATTGATAATTAACAGCTTTTAGATAATATTAATATTACGTTATTTTAATATTGCCTAGGCGAATGTACCACTATGAAATGAAAGTACTTATTAGCGGGTTTCATAGCGGTTTTCGGATTTTGAGGATATGGTTGAAAATATCCAAAACGTCGAGATAAGTGTAGTATAATATTTAAATTTGTGTTATCCGTTTGTATCAAATAAAACATTTGCACTACGTAGAATTTATCTGTGTACCTAAAAACAGCCACTCGTAAAACTGGTTGCAATTATATTACTTATGCGGTTTTGGATTCTGCTCTATAGTTAAATAGTTCTTATTATTTTATTTAATATTTATGCTAAATATAATTCTGTGATAACCAAATTAGACTCAGGACACATTATTTGAATATTTACACAAAAATACCTACTTGATATTTTACTGTAATAAATTAACATTATTATTCTGTGTCGACCTTGATGGCGTAGTGGCTAGTGTAACCGACTGCCATGCCTGAGGTCGCGGGATCGATTCCCGCACAAGTCAAACATTTGTGTGCATGAACATGGATGTTTATCTTGGTCTGGGTTTTGCTATGTATAATATGAACGTATTTACAAAAAAAAAGTATTTAAGTTTGTGTATCCATTGTCTAGTACCCATAGTACAAGCTCTGCTTAGTTTGGGATATATGGTGTTGTGTGTATGTGATATAATATTATTATTAATTACACTTGATGTCAACATCTTTTATATAGTCTATTCAGAATAAATTTAGCTAATTCGGTTTTATTCGTTCGTTGGCCATATGCGTAAAAAAACTACAAGAATTAAGCTTAGATCCATGTTCTTTATTTAATTATAAAATATTCATTATTTGTCAAGATCAAGAGTAACAATATTCACCAAACGGGTTATCAAGTTCATATCCTTAAAAAAAGGTTATTACGAAACCAGCGGAGGTAATTTACAATTTAAATTAAATTCTTTAAATCTATGTCCCATAAATATTCACTTAATTACGTTTAATTAAATCATGCTTTTCTATTTTATAAACAAGCCAAAAATCCGCGTCTCTTACATAAGTCACGGCGTTTTCTAACCACAAGTGTAGCAATGAAGCCGAGTCTTTTTAGACATAATGAATGGCTTTAATCAGAATCGGCACGATCGCACACTATTTTTAAAACTGTTAAAGACAGCATTGAGGCGTTCCTTTTGAATTATGTTATAATGCATGTAGCATAAAGTATTTTTTCTTTGAGTCTTATATTCGTATGGTTAGAAAATCATCTAGTAATAGTGTAATTTAAAAACAATCCTGCCAATCATCTGTTTCGCACGCCATCACATTTACATAAAGAAGCAGTAAAACATATTAAATTCTAATAAATTGATGATCATCGATGCAACTCTCAACGCACGTAATCGACTAATGATCATAGTTTATAATGACATAGCTTTCAAATATTATCTCTTATCTTCACGTGAAATGTCATTGACACTACAACGCTCGAATAGATAGTAGATTATTTAGTTCAGGAATACAAATTACAACAAGTCATCTCATTTGGACTCCTTCTCCCAATCTTAACTGTCGTTTGTTTCTGGCTTCAACCCACTCTAGACTTGCATGGTGGACTGTGGTCTTATCCTTCCAGTATTGAGAAGAGGCCCGTGGAACAGTTTATAGGACGGGCTAATAATATTATTATATTAATGCTCTTTAGCGTTTTAGTACTCCTTTCTACACAAATTAAATAAACAAACTTATTTTACATATTAACGTTATTACTTTACTAATTTACACAGTTTTATCCTTATGTGTTTTCCTCTATTCGAAAACAGCACATTCGTTCCTAAGCATTTGTTTTTAGTTATAATTTTGACGTTTTCTTTACCCGTTTCTCATGTTTCAATTTTTTTATATACGTTTGTGTGTTTATTAATTCATTTGCTTAGTAAAAATATTCTAAAAATTATATTAAATTTTATATTATTGCAAATTGTTTTTATTTTTAAGTCTGCAGCCCCAAGACAGACTAGCGGATAATGCCACGGGCATTAACACAGTGTAATACCAAATAGTTTGTTAAGTATAAATAAATAATATTTGACTGGTGCTTACGGAAAACAAATAAATAAATAAATACACTCTTTTTTCAACGCTACAATAACAACACAGTCATACATTGTTAGATACCTATTACTATATAATATAATATAATTAGGTATGTTAGGTATATAATAAAATAATTAATTTATATTCCTAATACAAAATAACGAACATAAATTACCTATTGTTCTATTTATTCGGTTAATTATAAATTAATAACTTAATATTATAATATATATTTTAATATTTGTAGTCGACAATATTTTATCTGGCAATAATGTATTAATGACCTTAATCCATATCTTGACTTTATCCAATAAATATATAAATAAATAGCTTTAATCGGCAGTATTCAATTATTTTGTATATGCTGTGACATTGCCTCCGCACAAAAAGAAAACATTCCGATCGATATCTATAGCAATTACATCCGCTTCCTGCCATTTTAAAAAGTCACTCGCAAAACAGGCCGTATCATTCACATCACAAGTATTCCGATATTTGATTCCACAATCAATACATTCGCTTTCAACGCCATCGGGCTTATAGAAAGTAAGCACAACTGAAAATTAAAACATACAACGCACCGAATTACCGACATCGAAAACCATACATACAGAATGACGAAAGACCGCGTCTCCAAACTCTTACTAATAAAATTGTAATTTTAAATTACTGTGTAGAAAGTAAGTTAGAAAGGGTTCAGGGAGCGAACGGATACCATAGAGGCGTATAGACCTCGTGTTTATAGATAATAAATCATGCGTTACGTAACCGAACGACCAAGTGTAGCGCGCGATATGTTTATGACTGTCTTTATAATTGAACGGAAGGTGTGCTTAATCAATCGAAGTAAAAAGCTATTTACGTTTTAATCACGACAGTAGCTTTATTATGTAAACTACGTATTTATATGACTGCGCGGTTACTGCAGTCGTTTATATGGTTGCCTAGCAACGGCCAATGCGCCGAATGTTGTGGGAGAGAACTCCAAAGATATTGTAGAACTACTCGCACAATACAAAACAAATACGATCTACCGAAACTTGTACCGTGTCTATGGTGTGCCTTTTTTAATATCTGTAAAGCATCCCGCGATACCGCGGTTATACCTAGGAACGTAGTTGTTTCTTTTAAGAAACAGGAAAAAGTCTTTTAAGGCTTGAAAAGTCTTCCCGTTTTGTGGTTCGGCTCTTCAATTTAGCGGCCTCCTAAAAACCCTAATATAATATTAAAAAAGGCAAGCGCCTACCTCCATTCCCGAGGTTTGTACACGTAAACAAACCATGAAAACCAAAATTATCATAAGTTTTATGATCTGCATTTACATTTTAATGCGGATTCGTCTCAAGATATTTGCTGATCATGTTTTCTTTTCATAGTCATCTTGAATTGTTTAAACATAGTCATATGTGCGCAGTTTATGTATGATTTACATCGATATTCATCCTCAAAATCAGTTTCCGGCAGTTTTATTATTGATGTTTGAGTGATACAAATCAGTATATAGTTGTTAATTTGTTCAAAATTTTTGTTATGAACACATTCCTTGTTGATTTACGTGACCTTCGAAAATTAGTTCGTATTCGTCGCGAATATAACTGCGCCACAACTCGAGTACTATTTGAACTCGTTTTTAACACTTACTAATGACATCAAATCACTTGTACAAACACAATTGGGAGGCTACTTTAGGAAGATGAAATGGAAGTATCTGCTTATTAACGCAATTCTTATTAAGTACTCTATGCTTTGTGGGTAAAGAAAAATAACATGTTATAGATTCTATTTTTGAATATTGCGCGGGTTGACAGACGTCCTGTATACGCGCGCAAAATGTCTTCAGATTCATTGCAGGTGTGCGATTCGGAAGATTAGTGATTATTTACAGTTAGCATTGTTAAGATGTCCAAAATTATTGAATACAAAGCACTAGTAAGGCAAGACGCGGAAACAATTATTTTATTTTCGACTGCAGACAGTAATTAACATAAAGTAGTAATTTACAACATCTAGCATATTTTAGACGGATGGCTAATTTAAAATACGCTTGAAGGTTGAATCTGGAATCAAAGTAATTAAAGAAACCACACAATAAAACGGAACTGGTAATTAACAATCACTCGTTAAACATTGTTTTTTTAATATTATAATTAAAGCGTAGGTTGGTAATGTTTATTCAAGTACCTACGTAATGCATATTTATGTAGATCCATTTATTAGCTACCTGTTTACGACAGAAATGAAAGAACGCATTGACGTATAGAGGTTATTAGTGATCGGTGGAGATCAAACTTGGCATTATTAGCTTTGCACATATTACTTAAGAGGTACCTACTACGCACTCGCTTGGGTCAATGTTAACACGTGATTTTCCTGACAGGTTTCTGACGATTAAATTAGTATAATTTGGAACTGTTTTTACAAAAATTTAAATTAATATGTAGTCAATACATAATCAATATACTTACATACATAATCAATATACTTACATACATAATCAAAATACATAATCAATACATATGAAACATATGAGCTTCTCAGTATCAAAAGTGGTCTTTAAAGGTCACCTTTTACTTGAATTCTTGGTTTTATTATTAAATCGGCGAACAGATATAAGATCTTTAAACGTTTCTGCGAAGTTGCATTCAGAAAGATGTTCTACTAATAAATAGATATATTACTACGTATAGGTAGGTGCTATTTGACCTTTGTAGTAAACCCACGCGTTTAATTAAATAATAGCTATTAAAAAGTAATTTACCTACTATTACAAAGCGCATGCGCAACTTTTGGCGTTTTTGAAGTCTCAGAAACGATGGCCGGTTAGAGTTAAGTATTATTAAATTATTACAGATTTTTTAATCTATCAAGTCTTGTACTACCAGATATACCTAATTAAAAATCTATTGTATCTGGCCACAGGTGTTCCACTGCGACTCAATAGGTTAACGAGATATTTGAGTAGAAGCAAGAAGTCTGGCAATTGCTGAGTAGACGGTGCATTTCTCATGAGCCCTGCAAAGAATCTACCGAAATATGATTAGGTATATAGGTATCTCCTACACTTCTGCTTACCATTCGGATGTATGTAAGCGAGATGCTTTTTAAAAAGTAAGTAGTTTCCCATAACCAGTGAACGCGACGAGAATATAGTTACGTAAGGTCGAATCGTACGAGAGTGAAAGCAGTCAGATTCACCGCTCAATTTATTTTGACAACGTATATAATTGTATATCTAATCACTAATAATATGTTGGACAAACAGACGGTAGTAAGACGCTTTCGTAACTAATCGGAATTTGTATGGTTAGTTATTTATTTAGGTAAGTTATCGATAAGACGACAGGTACTTCAATAGATAAAATATTCAGTAGATAACGCGATTTGGGCTAGTATGCGCGACGAATTTATGCCCAGAATGAGATAAGCTTGGTAAGCATTTACGCTTTTTTAGATACTTGATTAAAAACTTAATCGGTAAAAATATCCAACGACTTATAAAATCTTTATTTATATTATAAATGCAAATGTGAGTTTGTTTGTTTGTTACGCTTTCACGCTTCACGTACTGGACCGATCAGAATAACATTTCGCGTATCTGTTGTCACTGTACATAAAATGACAGCGAGTACCTATTATCTCGAAGTATACAAACACGTAACCTTGAAAGAATCCTATAGGTAACTAGTAGTTTTCCCGCGGTTTCACCCGCGTAAGTCCCATTCCCGTGTGAATATCGGGTTTCACCCCTTTCACCCCTTCAGGGTGGAATTTCCAAAAATCCTCTCTTAGTGCTCCCCTAGACTCTCCAAGGAATATACATGCCAAATTTCAGCTTCTTGCGTTCAGTAGTTTCGGCTGTGCGTTGTCTGTCAGTCACTCAGTAACGGAAGACTTTTATATATATAGATTACGTTGTAATCGAATTATTTTCCAAATAATATAGCTCATCACTTTCTCTGTTGACAGCATCTCAAAACCCTCCCAAAAAATAAAAACTTCCACTGTTGAAAGCAACTTATAACACTTTCAAACAATAATTTATTAAAATCATCGTTTATAAAGTTAAGAGTGTGTCAAAGAAATAAACATACATACATACATATACCTGATACATAATTTAATATTAGATATTAAATTAGCTTTATATAATTACCAGCACCATGTTAGTAATTATTAACAATACCTATTTATTTCTCGACGTTTCAACCGGCTTGCAAAGACCGTAGAGTCTAGGACTGACTTTCTCAATTGGGACAGAAATTGGTTTTTATTATGTTTAAATAATTCCCAACGCGATTGAGATCCGTGGTCTAATATTAAGTATTTGTACAAGTTTAAAAACGTCTATACACTAAATCTCTGCACTTTTTCTAACGCAGTTGGCTAATACATAACAGCATATGAATGTAGTAGTCACTGTATGTTATTGGGTTAACGTGACTTTGTCACAAGTGTTACCTAGCTAAAGCAAGCAATTTTCTCGTGTCATGCCACAAAAGAAATTGCTAGGTTACTTACAGGTTGGAATCTGGCTTACAATTATTACGTGAACCATGCATTATTGAGACAAACGTGTAGTTAAGGTTTATCCACAATAACATGGTTAAAGTTGGTGACGAACATGATAATATTATGTTTAAAAGCAAACCAATTTCTTTAAGAGGACACACTGAAAAAATGCACTAACTTTCATCGAATAGTATAGGACTATAAGAAGACCAATTAATCAAGAATTTTGATATAGGTAAATTGATGTCTTTAACTAGAATTTCCTAGCTCAAAAACACGATATTGTGATTTTAGCTCGATCATAATTATTTTTGAAAACACCTCTGAAAAATTACTATTTTTAAATTACAAGGAAGTTACATTATCATTATGCTTAGGAATTACTCAAATATATTCGTATCATCAATATTAGTGATTTGCTAGCTCATTATTTCCATAACTAAAACCAATCATTTTTAAATAATATTTTAAGTTTTTTTAACAATTTCTAAGCGTTCTCGATCATTGCGGGCATCGCAATCGCAATCGCAATTTTAGACCTTATGACCGCTATTTAAGGATTGATACACAATGAGTGTCATTGGGGCGGATATGGGCGGAGCTATTCTAAACGATAATTTTCGCGGTGTCCCCTTAAGATATACCTAATAATAATAGTAATGTAGTAGCCATGTATATAAACTCTTTCACTGCTGGGCACGGGTCTCTTGTCAGATTTAAAAAGGTTAGGCTATTGTCCACCACGCTTGCCTAGTGCGGGTTGGCAGACTTCACACATTTTCGAGAACATTATGACGAACTCTTACATGCAGATTTTCTCGCAATGTTTTCCTCGCCGTTGAAGCAAGCATACTTAACTATTTAATACGCACATAACTTCGAAAAGTCAGGGGTGAGAGAAGTCGCTGCTTACGTTAAGATGATAACATTTGTTTAATTAACTTAAGAGCTAGTAAAGTAGTAAGACAATTAAACAAATATTACCTCTAAATAAAAAATGTTATCTTCAAGTTTTGTTAGTCCGAAGTTTCAGATTTAAGACGAGTTCTTATTCGATAGCTGTCGGGCTTTATTCTTATTTCATCTTACTTTTATGATTTCTATTGATAATAAATAATAATATTCTATAATATCTAATATAGTCTATCACATACACACCGTCTAGTCCTAACTAAGCAGAGCTTGTACCTACTATATGGGTACTAGACAATGGATAAACATACATATACATAGTTTTTTTTTTGTAAATACATACAATATTATACATAGAAATACCCAGACCAAGACAAACATCCATGTTCATGCACACAAATGTTTGATTTGTGCGGGAATCGAACCCGCGACCTCAGGCGTGGCAGCCGGTTACACTAACCACTACGCCATCGAGGCCGACAAATTTATAATAAGTACCCTCGAGGCAGAGGTATAGGTCACCTACATTTTCTGACTATATATTGCCGTCCACCAGGCGCATTAACTGACTCCGTGCTACTACCGAGCCAAAAATCTTCCAATTGTTTGCAAACATACACTCGAAGTGCAAAGTTATCCCACAAAATAGTTATAATATCTTTATTTTAGTGCGGCCATGAGTGTTAGTAATTAATTTTAGTTGATCAGTCATCTCACTAGAGAAACATCGTGGGATGAGGCCGTGTGCACTTGCTCAGTAACCGAGTGGTCGGCGCCGGTCACCTATTGTTACCGAACAATTTTTCAGCCTCGTCCAGCATTTGTCGATCCCAATTGTAATTCGAGAACAATAAGAAATCGTCCAAGCCGTGACCATTGTCTGACAATAGTTGTACTTATCGTCAGTCGAACGCAAATATAATACGATTATTTTAGAAGCCAGAGTAATTTTGTCCTTTAGTAATAACACTGTGAGCTTATATAGGATAGGTTAGGATTACGTGGTTACTATGGAGATATTTATTATTTTATTGTGTAAGCTGTCGACATCTTTGTAAACACAGGGCATTCGGCCGCGTCATGATAGTTATGGTTTATAGATTTAAAAAACTTCGGAAAATTTGTGTAGACCTAAAAATATGTTTTAAGTAGTTTTTTTATGTATTTGATATAAAATTGCTGCTAATGATATTATTTGTTTCGCTTGTACCTACTTCATATGTGTTAACACGAAAATAATTACTTTTTACTACTTTTGGTAGTTAACAGTCGTGCTATTTGGAAAAATACCCATAGATAAATAAACAGTATGGCAAGTACAGAAAACTCAGTGTTTTACATAAGTATGGTTTATAGAGAGATATACAGATTCCCAAAGATGACAAACATGTAATCTAAAGAAAAGTAAGTAAGTTTTGGTGTATTTATTTGCACCAAAACTTCGATTTTTTTATTTATTCTCAAATGCCATAATTTTTATTTTTTTTTATTTTTAGTACATTTGAATGGTCCTTACCTAAGGAATCTCCCGTTACAATTTGATTCACATATTATGGGACACCCTGTATATTGTGAGGCCTAGAATATTATGTACCAGTTTTAATACAGAATATTATAGATGCTCATGTACCTATGCAAAACGAAATACATAATATACATAGTCAAAGTCAAACATCACTTATCCATTTATGAACTTCGCAAAGTAACACTAGTTATTGATATGTCTGTTATGTATTATCACACAATTTTTTATTGTCTTTTTCTTGTTGGCAGCGCAAAGACTATTGGCCCTTTGCTCGCAACACCCTCTGAAACACAATACTTATTTGATCCGATTATCTGTTAACTATTTTTAATAATTTAAATTATTAAAAATAGTTAACATAATTATTTATAATTTACAAGACCAGCGCAATCTCTTCTGAACCCTGGGCTAAGTACGTCTTTCTTAGATAGAGTTGTCGTCAAATAGCCTTGTGTTTGATCCTGCAAAGACTAGATCTCCTTATTGCTTAAGGAGACGCGATATTTTCAGAAGCTGTTTGTCAAATACGGAGAATCTGGCAAGCTAAAATATTTTGTACTTCATAACATAATTACCTACAAGAAAATTAGGCAACACGACTAACGCGACATATAATTGTGTGAACATTCGTTAGAGCTTTAAGCACTAAAACGAACTGAAATGTCCGTACCGCCGCGCCGCCCGTGACAAAACATCAATGGCGGCCGACAAGTGACAATATATTGTTATGGACTATATCGGACATTGACGCACATTAGCGAAACACATATCTCGTAAGTCGTAATGTATGCTATCGATATAGGTTGTAGATAATGGATACAACGTAAATGTTATTACTTATTATCTTATCGGTAAATTACATTGGAAACCGTGTTTATTTATATACAGTAGTAATTTTTTGTAATAAGTTTTTGGGTTTGACGTAACTGGAAATTCGAGCAAACCGAATGGACTAGTACCTGCTTCCTACAGAAAATCACAGTCAAACAACCTTAAATAATAGTTCGTTGTTGTTTCTGAGCCGCCACCTTGTCAGCAGGGGAACAGTTATCTTCGCCCCATGCGCTTCTAGCACCAAAACCGATGTTTTCCAGAGGTGAACCCATTGAAGAACCAGTCAAGGTGGCAAGCAAGCATATAGCGCGTCTGTGGCAACCGTAGCCTATGGACGCTTGCAACACTAGGGAGAATTACTCGCGTGTTGCCAACCCATTAAAAGATTTACTAACTGGCAGTACTAGGTGCAATTATTACACTACCCATTAGTCCACGATCTCCACATTTCACAAAGAGTCTGGCAACCTAGTTATCTACAGAAACACAACACAAGTTTGTTTGTTTGGCTACTCATCTTCCTTTCCCAATAGGCATCCAGTCCCAAAAGGCCTGCCCAGTTAGTGAAGTAAAAATTACGTTGGAAATAACATTTATCAATTACACGTAAAAAAACTACAGCGCTTTGCCGGTATCATTTGACCAATTCGTTTTATATAATATAGCTGAAATATAAAAATTTTTTTGCCTTTTAACGTTTATTTATTTACAATTTTTCGTAATACAATTATCCCACGTTTCTGGCAGCTTAAAGAGCTATAAATTAAAATAAAATTTACTTAACCTATGATAAGGTGGCGTGACTATACTCAATCATAGTTTTGCTAAAACACTATAATGCCTTATAATGAGTCAATGTAATAAAAAAATAAAGAGTGTCCTTGCCAGCTATGATAAAGAAAGCAAAAAATAGTATTATAATAAATACAAATACAAACAAAAAGGATTAGATTTTGTTCGTATGGTGTGTATATTAAAATCAGACAAGGATTTGTTGCTAAAAGAAACAAATCTTTTTGTGTTTTAAATATTTCAAGGATTTGTTTACAAAATATAAGCATATTGAATAACAATTTATTTATTTTAGAGATTAACCTAAAAATAACACTTACAAATCCAATTTCAACTGTAGATCCTACGAAAGCAGATATGATGTTTATATCACGACTTGATTTTTCGCGTTTTGTTTCTTAAGCATTCATATATGTATAACTTAATCATCTAGCATGTCTATGTCGACGAGAAGTAAACTTTCCTTTGCATACAAGTGTCAGCTTAGATACAAAGTCAACACAACATTACGTGAGTCAGTCAACAACAACACGGGCACTGGCGAGCAGTGAAACTTGTGCACTTACGCCTAACCTCACACAGTTTTGTTGATTCCATAATATGGAAAGGGCCTTGAGTACTTTCTAAGTGTTAAACACTGAGATTCATAAACCACACGTCTGTTTATTAGAAAGTAAGACCTAATAAGTCAAGTATTAGAACACCAGACATAATTAAAAATCTATGAGGTTTAGTCACCGGTGAGCCGCTAAGACTCAATAGGTTAAAGTATTTTTCAGTGTTGCTGTCAATAAATTTCGCAATGACACTAAATGTTGAAGAGTAATAGAACCTTATAATAAACTAAATTGGTTATGAAATAAGAAAATTGATTGTATCATATAAACGCCGAGTAATTATATAATTATCCAAATTCCCCCCTATTCACAAGAAAAACAACCTAACCTATCAAGATAATAGTTTCTTATGGTAATTTTATACGCAACATGCGTTTAACATATTATCACACCATAATCTTCGTTTTGAGGCGTTATATCGCATATTTAGACAAACACTTTCTCCCATATTTATAGTATTTTAATAATATTTCATAACTAAAGCATAAATTATTGTTATAACTTTTACAATAGATAGTTTTGCTTACGATTCTGAAACAATGATGAAAGAGGTTTTCTTAAAAACATAATTATTGCTTCATATGTTTGGACACCTTAATCGTAGGCTTTTTATATGCAGATCAACACAAAAATGCGTTACCTGACGGTCAACAGCTGTGATTGGCTGACTGAATTAGCCATAGCCATATCATTTGACATGGAGTTTGATTTCGACATGTAGTTGGTTAGTCTTCCAGAAAACCACCTAATTTCAAAAAAGCTAATGATATACTTAAATGGATGTTGAAAATCTAGGATAATTAAGAATTGTAATAAATGTAGTTGACCAACAAAACATCACATCGTTACCGTTTCTAGCGGGCCCAGGATCGCGTGCGAAAGTGCCACCAACTCGCCGACCTTGAGTCCTTACAGCCCAGCCTACTTCAAATCAACTTTTATTACAACACTATCGCTCGGACAACTTTCCGCTTTGCAAACCCTAAATACATCGTTCCAAGGACGTACAACTAGTAAGCATGGGTACTAAAAAGTAACCGATCTATATACGAGCAGAATATTAGCAAGACAGAACATAGATGACTTTGCAATAGTGGGTAATGATCTAACACGATCAAATGGCAACATCGAGCAATAGAGGCGGGACACATACTTAAGCAGAAGTTTTTGCAGTCCGACTGAATATTCACTGAAATTGTTGTAGTCGGACAAAACAAAAGCTATCTCTCTACTGAATATCGCAGCCATATACTGTTGTGTTCCTGTGGTAAATACGAGTCCTCAAGGAGGCGATTTGCTGTCAGCATGGGATCAATGATATTTGTCCCTTGCGTTGGCAGCAACGACTACATTTTTAAAAGGTTGGTATTACATCAATGTTACCCGTGGTGTTGTAAGCATCCATAAGTTACTGTAATCACACATCACCCAGGCAGTTAGTATGATTGCCTGTGATTGTACATAATATATAGATTTAGTCTAGTAAAAAATATATAACGACGGCGCTTTTGCTAAACATAAGGATGCCGCGTTTCTGTAGAAGTACAAATAGGTACAAATAGGGGGTAATCTCTAATGGCAGACAGATAGACCCAATATATCTTCTCCATGATTATTTATACTCTGTCGCTAGTCGCTAGATAGTTGCCAACGGATGGAGGATAAAATGTATGCGGAAGAACAAAAGTGTCGTCAAAACTAAGGCATCGACTTCTTTGGATGTAAATGTTTATGGAACTGACAATGTTTCAATTTTACAATAATGATTTGCATGAACGATAGCGAGACGAGCGTGCCGCAGAGTGTTTTGCTAATGCAGATTGTACGTTTTTATTAGACTAAAAAAAACGTTTAGCATGTGATATTTTCATACAAAGCTGTTTTAACGTCGTCAGTAGGAGGTAATTTATCGGCGTGCTCGACTCGTGCGAGATAAACGCAATTGTTCTGGATTCATGACATGTGGAACGGTTCTCATTCGCGCAACGCGTTGCATAATACCACGTCCCAATAACCGAGTATTGCACGAACGGTTTCTCGCACGACACCTATGTCGTACGCAACTCCTATAATTGTGAACAATCACTTCCGCTCAATTTGTCGTCTACTTCCTACCGATTATGAATGGGTGATACTGCAGTTTCGTTTTCCTGTGTCTTGCACGTAATTCATGTCGGTAATCTACGTCCAATTGACGAGCATTTTCACGCTAGGTTCTATAGTTATGGCGATTTATAACGATGGATTCCTATTTCTCCGACACATTCGGATGCGTTCGGTAGGCGGTCGGCTCTAATCGGATGCCGCTGGGTGTTAGCCAAGCCATTGCCATCGTTTCGACGGATTTAAATTTGGAACATTATTTTTCTGTGCCCGTAGTAGATACGTTTCACGAGGTGAACAATCTCTCCGTTTAGAAACACAAATCACATGTTATGTATATCTGCCACAGTAGTTTTAGGAAAAAGCTATTCTAAATTTGCCCTGTAGTAACTAAACATGTAGAGAACACTGCACCTTACCGCGTGACACGAATAGGTACCTCGAATCCGTATCCTGCTTATCATTGTTTGTGATTCCACGTGCGTAAATGTAACGGTTATACGAAAACGCGTGTTTGACTTACACCTAACGAATTATAAACATTCTGCATGTGTGTCTACTATATGCTGCATTTCTATTTTGGCTCGATTGGCCTAATTCTTTTATACTTTTACATCTCTACATTACAGCAAGTCTGTACCTACTAAACAGTGAAATTTTATGCTAGTTGCGGTTAGAATGTTTACAGATATAATAAATAATATATGAGACAAGGCAATTTAAAAAAAATTGTGTTTGCAGAACTGCACTGTAGGTATAAACGAGAATACTACTGAGTTTGGGCAAAATATTATACGTAAACGCAAAGCGTGAGGCTGCCAGATGATACATGCCTGAAACAATCATGTTATTGTGTCATCGGCTCGGCAGTCGCAAAACAAACAACTTATGATAAATATAACTACAATTCCAGTACTTTATGACATGACTTCTTCGGAAAACCACAGTAATGTGGGTCACAATAATAAATGAAGGATATGAAATTGAAAGTGGAGGATTCAAACCTTGCGAATGTGGCGTGAAACTTTAACTAATACAAGTACTACAAGTAATCCTAACTGTGGTCTACGTCACACGTCACATGTTTGTGGACCCTGTTCAACGACGAATAAATTGGCAATTTGACAAAAATGCAACGAACCGAGCCGAACAATGTACATGCACTACTAGTAAATCGGAGCGGACACTGCGCTCCATGATTGAATAGCGTCGAACTGGATTGGTTCAATGGACTCGTTTTAATTTAACAAACTATTCAATTTGTCATTACTTATAAGTTATAACACCAATACATATAACGTTATCTCATACCAGCGACACATGGCTGCTGTAATAAATTTTCATTTTTATGTTCCCTAAATATAAACAGTCAACAACTGCTATTTCGATGAAGCAATCGTTGAATATTGTTAGAACGAACATTAGCAATGGGCAGAAAACGAGCGGCATTTGCTTGTGACCTTCTGTTGATGCTCATATGGTCGCAGTCGAACATTTGCAATACCTATTTGAGTACCTTGTGGTACATTCTACTTCATCTACACTTAACCACTTGTGTGCTCAACATTTGTTTTTATGTGTTTACATTCGCGAGTAAACTGTCGGCCCATAATGTTTTACAAGCATCTTTCATGGAAAGAGCAGTTGATGTAGCGATGTCACAGTGTTCATAAATAATGAAATAACTGCGTATCTATACAAATAACATTTCACAACCGTATACGTATACAGATTACAGTCTCCACGATAAGAAATAACTTTTTTCCTGTTGTGTAGGAGAACCAGTTTGGGGTGATAGAATTCCAGGGATTAGTTTCAAAATAAATGGTGTAACCGGCTTACCTGTGCTCTGTTGATAACGTCGTGTGGTCCTCGCCAAGTGGTGGCTGCAGGAGATTTTCTTTTGGCAAGCTCTAGTGTGGCCTCACTTGGACATCGTTCAAACATAAGCACCCGCTCAGCGACGGAGCCGCGCGTGAGGAAGGGGCGCACGGGCGCCGCTCCCGACGCGGAGGCGGGCTCGCCGGCGCCGGCGCTGGACGCGCGCCGAGCCCGCGCCTCGAACTTGGAGCGCGCCTCCGTCACGTGCGAGCCCAGCGAGGCCCGGCGCTCGCCGCTGGCGCCGGCGGCCGGTTTGCGCGCGCCTGTATCCAGCCTGTCCTGGTATCTGCTCTTGGCGTAGTCAACGAGCGAGATCGGCGGCACCACGTCCGGCCGCTCGGCGGAGCGCTCGGCCACCACACCGCCGGTGCGCAACGCTCGCAGTAGGCGCTCCTCCTCGCGCGCGACCTCGAGCCGCATGGCGGCGGGATCGGCCCGCCTCGCGCCTGCGCCGGCGCCTGCCGTGCCATTCCGCTCTGGCACCAGGTCCGGCGGCAGAGTCACCTCTATCGTGTCGCCTTCGGGCTCTACTCTCTCGCGACGTTGTTCTATTCTTTGATCTCTGCGAACGTCCGGTCGCTGGTCTCTGGCAGCATCTGGCCGATGATCCCGTCGGATATCCGGCCTCTGTTTTATTTCGGGTTTGGGTTCGGGTCTCGGTTTGGTCCGCAAACTTTCTGTCAGTTTGAGGCCGGGCGTAGGTCTGCAAGAGAGTATCTCAGTGGGCGCGAGGCCGCGCGCCTTCCAAGTCTGATATATGGCTTCGGCGTGGTCCGAAATCTGCTTAGCGATGGCGGCGATATCCTCCTCGCCCGTGTCTATCTCGCGGCGGGCTGTGGCCGCCATGGCCGTAGGGCTCGCCGTCACGTCCTAGACCGAGGCTCGGGTACGCACAGCACCGTCACTTCTAGGGCCACACCGGTAGCCCCATCTACACTCACAAGTCGCACAGAATCACCACTAGTAGTGCACTGATACAAACGAAATCACTGAAACGGCACTGCGGCAATGCGCGATGCAGCACTCGCAACAGCTGTACGGGAGCGCGCGTCCAACAATAAACAAAGGCGACGATCGCGTGTCACAATGCGGCGTGCGAGGAGCGGCGGCAGACAACAAGCCTCGGGCGGGCGCGCGCGCGGACTGCGGCGCGGCGCGCGTGCCGCCCGCTCTCCCCGCCCCGCCGGACCCCGCACCGCTGCTCCTTGTTCCCCATTCCCAACACACGTCCTCCTTGCTCATTCACTGACACTAATAAACATTATGTCTGTTTTTATTATGCGGTACCTAACTACGAAGCGATGTTGAAAGCGGAAGTGACCATCTGTAGATACGTAGTGCTATTTTTCAGGAATTTCTCCATTATGCCCGTTATTGTGTTAAAAGTTTTAAGCCAACATAGTAACTAACAAGGAACGGCATAAAGTTCTTTAGTGTAACTACTGCATAAGTTGGCCTTGGGCCGATGGGCTCGGTTGGGTTGGGCGGAATCAAACGGAATGCATTTGGGCGGTGTGCTGCAGGGCGATGACAAGGACAAAATGTCAAAGATTACGAAATTGTCAGATAGTACACAGCATTTCCGTGACATAAACTTTAATCTTGGGAACAGCTAAATTAAAGTTTACAACAACAACGTATTCTACCATGTTAGAATAATCTATCTATGATAAAATATACAATAAAGATTTTGTTTATTTTTCTGTATGAAGGCGCTAATCTCTGAAGCTTTCAGTGTAATCATATTTTTGCATTATTATATTATATATCCAATTCTGGAGGCAGGTTATAGTCAATATAATATCACGCTACGAGTCACGCTGTGCTGCAGTAATCATAGACATGGGTGAAATGGCGAAGGCCATCTAGTTAAATTATAACTTTCAAGTTGACAAGTAAGTAAAAGTTTTTAGACTATCGCAATTTGTACACATACTTAATATAATGCTAGAAAACGGGTCTTACTCGCGATAAAGTATTCAAAAGGTAGTGTAGCGTAGTGTTTAAACGGACACCGATTTTTGAAAATTTTATGCTCTTTCTATGAAATTGTTCAATTTAAAATGTTTAAACAGTAAGTTTATATGGTGACAGCGTAATTTTAGAGCAGCTGTAGCAGAGTAGATATTTTGAGTAGTAAAGGTTAGTAAGCTGGTTTTAGCATAAAAGGGCCGGCTTGACCATTAATCCAATATTGAAGTAAAGTAGCAGCACAGATAATATAATACTAAGCAGTATCCGTTTTGTTGCGTTTGGTTCACTGAGTAAGGGCACCGAAGGTCTAATCATCGTCTCAGTCCTCTTCCTCTCCTCTTTATCTCCCTAACCTCATCCCTTTCATCTTAGTTGTCAACGCGCAGGGTATAATCTCAGTATTGCATATGTACATATATGAGCTACGGCCGCGGTAATTTCTTACGAACTTTCAGACCGTGTGCTTATTTGCCACCTATGCGGTTTGTGGTTTTAAGTAACGACTCGGTTGCTTAAGCACTGCTAATACGATGTCAGGAAAACATATCCGGTTACCACTTACTATCAGAAGGGCCATAGGCTCATTTGCCACCAACAGCAATAAAAAATCTAATTCATAACGATGCTTCCATAGGCGCGCCCTATTTAATACAAGACACGGTTTTAGAATGTATCATGTCACGCTATGTGTCAAAATTTCTGTGATGTCTTATCTGTGACGGGTTAATAATCTGTGGCGTACCGCGTAGCCGGCAACGCGTCGCGCACGCGCGTCCCGCCACAAATAGCACGCGACGTGTATTTATTTACACACTCCCTACTTTTATTTTTTGTTATTCGACGAAGGAAGGAACATCAGTATTCACTAGTTGACTGTGGCGGCAGACTGAAACAATGCAACATAGGCTTAAAAATAATGTTTAGTATAAATAAATCGAAACTATTTCGTCTAAATAATCATTGAAGGCGATGATACAGATAAAAAATATTTTAACGATTATGGCGGGAGATATTATAACACAAATAAATTTGATTAAAATTCTAACAAACAGTGAAGTCATCGTTACTGAAAATGAAATGAATCATATACCTATTATAATTTAGAATATATCATGTTGATATGATAATCCGGTACGGAACAGCTGCACGCTTTCAACGATGTATTGCTTTCACAACGAGCGTTATGTGATACATATCAATAAAAAGTTACGTTTATTCATATTCAACGCCATCGAACATTTAAGCGTTCGGTTATGACATGTTATCACAAACTGTATAACTTCATTGATCTTCTCAGTAATAATTTATAGTGCAAACAGTTTGGTATACTGGCTTAAAATTAATAATGCCTTTTTGCAACATGTAGATTATAGCTTTACATCCCTGATTTTGACATACTAGAGGAAAAACAAACATACGATAGTAGGTTGCAAAACCAGTTTGCACTCACTGTAATCCCTACAAATGGGAGACTGTCAGCACAAGGCAAAATTATATCAAATCCTCTATCAGAATAACCGTTTAGTATTTAAATTTAGTTTTAAGCGTTTCAAATTAGGAATATGACAAGCTACGGAGCAGGCCAGTATAGCGGTCTCTTATGTTTCACCAGATATACTGGTTCCAGGTTTAAGCAATATCCCAGCTTTATATATTTCGATGCGGAGTACTATTAGTGGGGCGTGAAAAAGCACCCTCCTTAGGCCGTCAAAGTAGAAACCTCGTCACCTCCTCAGTTTTAATGAGGACGTGGTGAGAAGAGTTTTGCACGTGGACTAACTAGCATTTTAACATTTAACAATAAATAATGCAGATCATTCCATCATCTCATTAGGATGCAAGCTTTCCAACTATTCCCTTCACATAGACTACGGCATCTGCTTACATTAGGCAGACCGTGTTCTTATTTGCAACTTATATGTTTTACGGTCAGAAGTGGCTTAGTTGCGATTACTTGAAATTGCTTCTGCGAAATCAAGAAAAACGCAGTCAGTCTGTGTGTTATCGCTAACCATCACACCGTCCACCAATGGCTTCTCTGCTATAAATAACAATAAACAATATGTTTTGGTGATCTTCACGGTAAGGTACAGTTGATTCAGGCGTGACGAAGTCGTGATCAACGCCATGCTCGGCGGCGAGAGGTCGTGGCAGACAGTGGTCTCCTTCTGCGAAGCTGTCATGGCGCAGAAGGAGACCGCGGAGAGGGTCAGGGAGAACAACCTCCTCGCTGACCCTCTCCGGCGCAGACGGACGGGAGCGAGAAGGAGGCGATTTGCCCGCCTTTTCGCTCCTGTATAGTGGGGTCACTGGTACAGAGTCGGGGGACTCTCTACCGGCTTGCACGGCCCCACACGTCTGAGGGATGGCCTTGGTGAGCAAGGCCTTCCCTCCATAGGTGCTGAGGCCCGGTCACCATCAGCCGGGCCAACCGCCGGGGCGGGATGGTGATTGCTAACGCGACCCCATCCCGCCCCACTCCGTCGGCGGAGGGACTGCTCACCCCAGGTTTTTAGTGTGTATACCGACCCCCTTCAGGGGCGGAGAGTCTCACATAACCACCCTCCCCCCCCGGGGGAGGGGGTATCCATAAAGGATTTTCCTGGGTCAAAAAAAAAAAAAAAAAAAAAAAAAAAAAAAAAAGGCGTGACGAAGTCCGCTAGCAAAAAAAATAAATAGGTTATGCAGTCTAGCACTGTTATTCATAGATAGAGTATAACAACTTCATCGGCGACTGCCGCGACGTTGTTGAGGACACGGCGCTGCACACTTTGGCGGTTTGCCCCGCCTGGGCATCGCAGCGCCGTGAATTGATCGCGGCAGTCGGATTGGTTGCCCTCTCGCTCCCGGCCGTAGTTCAGTCTATGGTCCGGAGTGAGAGGTCGTGGAACGCCGTCGCCTCCTTTTGTGAGGAAGTCATTTCCATCAAGGAGGCGGCGGAGCGGGAGAGGGAGCGTTTGAACCCTCTCCCCAACCGCAGAGCCGGGCGCCGGAGGGCGCGAGACGACCTCCAGCCACCCTGAGGTTTGACCTGGGGGTGGCGGGCTTTGTGGGCCTGCCCGCCATCCGTTCAGCACCAGGTCCGAGAGGCGGCGTGCGTGTTCCCACGCGCGCCTCTGTTGTTTCGAGTCCGTCTCCCCTCTAGGGGAGACAGTAGGGATATTATTGTGAGAAGTGCCTTTGGGTAGGTCTTTTGCGTAGTGGCCTGCCGTTTCATACGGCGGGCCGAAACCTCGGCGGGGTCGCGACCGCATGCGAAAGTGATTCGCGCGGCCCCGTCGATAGTGGTTTTGTCGAGGAACACCGTGGTAGGTTTAGTCGGTATTCCGGGAAGTACATTTTCTTCTTAACATCTTTCTTTTACCCCGGAGAGTCCGACATAACCCCTCCGCCCGCCCCCGCGGAGGGGTATGCATCAAGCATTCCCCCACGTTAAAAAAAAAAAAAAAAAAAAAAAAAAAAAAAAATAACAACTTCATGGATGAGCGCATGCAGAGGCGCACCACAAGGTTTTAGAAACAGTTTACCATCAGGTTGGCTGTATGCTAGTATGCCACCGAACCACACAGAAATATTAAATTAAAGTTTTATTAAATGACGGCAAACCATTCAATAAAATTATAACTTCGAACATTTTCAATAGTTTTGATTACTGATTCTGAGTACGCTGTATAACAAGTTATAGTAGACTATAAATTTATATTGTATACGCACCTACAAGTGCTAAATTCGGGTTTGGTCCCATGGAAGAGGTTTATTACTGACAGTCATTTAAATTTTAATTATTATTTAAACCTAATTGCATGTAGAACTCGCAAATTAATGTTTATCTTCAAGAATCTACGTCATATTGCAGATAAAAATACGATTAAAATGGTTTACTTGTCATTATGCCAACCAATATTGTCATACAGTATCTCTGTATGGGGTTGTGTCTGCAAAATAGGTTTGATAAAGGTGGAAAGAGCTCAAAGGGCGGTACTTAAGGTTAGTCTTTCATTACCATTCCTATATCCTACCAGGAATCCCTACAAAATGGCAGATGTACTGACGGTACGTTAGCTCTATATTCAGAACCTTATTTTAAAACAGCATTCGTTACTCTCTTATGTCCCAGATTTTAGCAACAAAAGATTGAAGTATAAAGTCTGTTTCTCAATTGAAAATCAATGGCACACTCACATCCTTCTCTGGCAAGGTTTTTGGCTTTTTGATATATTTATTTATTTATTTATTTATGTAATTCCTCATTAATTTTATAACAAAATTAATGAGGAATTACATATATATTCACTAACAAGATATAGATGTACACACACACACACACACACACACACACATCAAATCTTTACACACGTAGGTATGTAGGTATGGTCACCGTAATTTGACTGCACACACAACCCACTTATCTGGAGTTAGGAGAAGCTGGTAATCTGTAACACAGGTTACACAGGTCTACCTAGTATAAATACCAGTCTCTCATACAGATTCAATACATATCTTTAGTTTTATAATTACTTATAGATTAAGGACTGTTCTTTTGTAAACCATTTCTGTGTGAGAGAAAATAAATAAATAAATAAATAATAATTATTAATTATTATTATTATTACCCACTCTAACTCAACTCAATAATTAGAAGCTGATTGAATCCAATGTAAGCTATATTATTATTAAGAAATCCTTAATAAAAACATAGTCCAAATATAATTGGCACATTGTGGATGTTATAAGCCTCCTTTGAGAATATATTTATAAACGTCTGCCTATGTAAGAAGACTTTATTTTTAAATTTAGAATGTGCATCTTCTTTTGATACAGCCAGGTCGGTGTTTCTCAGTTATTTAGCGTCTTATCTATGGTCGGTGTCATTTGCCTCATAAACACTGCTTCGGTGACAACGCTGTGATTTTTGGCGCCCTTTATGTTTCCCCTTAAAAGTATTACTGCTTACCATATTTTAAAAACAGTGAAAGATAGAACAAAACTTTAATTTAAAGATAGATCGATGGTAAATCGTTAGCTGATTTACTAACAGTGAAACTAAAAAACACTTATCGGCCTTCTCTAGAGTTTAGGTCAGAACAGTATCTGCTCTTGCCTTCCATACCACACTAATCCTAGAGACGTTTCATCTTTCAAATAGAATCAGATCACACAGACGAATCTGACATATTTGTTCGTAAATATAATTAGCTCCATAACGAGGTATTGATTGTAACATTTCGAATCAGTAGTATACAATTACGTGCAAAAACAACAGCTTGATTTCAGCTCCGAATTTACTGCAAACATCACGGTTCTTGGTACCGTGCGGCCATTTGATACACTTCTTAATAAGATTAAAGCATTACTTGTATAATCTTACGTATAGTTATGTAACGTAACTATTGTTACAATACGTACTTGTAACACTTGGCTGGGTTCGTGGCATAAACAATGAACTACGTGTTTTTTGGACTATCAAACTGTGTATTAATTCTCTTTTTATCTCGTTGGTAGCTAAATTAGTGTATAATTTGTCACACTGTCTGAATATTTTATGTTTAACAGGATTTGAAGGACTGTCATGGTAGAATATGTGAGATAAAGTGGAAATGGGCTAGGCATGTTGCAGAAAGATCAAACACATCCTGATAGAGGACAGTGTTTTGAAAAACGTACGGTATAACAACCGTATAGGTCCTGAATAAGAAGTCGGGGCCTAGGGTGTATGTGAGGAAGAGAAGACTAGTTATAGTGGCTCCACTGTTATTATCTAACATCGCACCGGCTGTAGGCTGATTGACTGTCATTGGTGTTTTAAGACAAACGACACTGGTATTCATATATTATTTATTGTTCTGCGACGCCCTTGTGGTAAAACTAAATATAAGTGCGTGAGCATCAGCTGTGAATCGTTTATTATGGACAAATTCCATTTCTATAACTTACTTAGAAATTGTCGTGAGTATTAGGTATTAGTTACATATTATGTTATTTACATAGCAGAGGTCTAAATATAGATGTTTGGTAGGGTTAGTCATAAAATTGAATGAATAGTTTTCTAGCTATAGATTATATATATGTATACACCAACACTTTTAATTCGTATTATTAAACAGCTCGTATAGTTGTCTATGAAGTCTTCGTATATTGTTTCGAGAATTTAATATGGTAAAAGAAAAGTGAAACCGAATGCAAATGTTTGTAGAGGCCTCGCAAAGACGCAGCATCTACATAACGTCATAGAATATCTAAAGTTATTAACATAAGAACATCGGTTCTTTTGTTACAGCTATATTCTCACTAATACCTATTATAAATGCGAATGTGAGTTTGTTTGTGACGCTTTCACGCCTTAACTACTCAACTGATCATCATGAAATTTCACATACATGTTGTTAAAAGTACAAAATAGCCATGAATATACCTTTCATTCAGAAAAAATACTGTTGCTGACGTAACTTAACCTTAGCTACATTTACGCAAGAGAAGACACGGATAAAATCTAGTAGTAAATACCTATTATAGAGTCAATTCCTAATTCGTCAGTGCCATTACGCCGAGTATTGTGGGTTCGTCGATCAACAAACAGTTGTTCCGAGTTTTGGTATTCTAAGTGCTTGTTTGAAAGTTTGTTAAGACACATGAGTTAGTTCCTAATGCGGGACAAATCATATAAAAACACTGAAAAGATAAACGTAATGTAAACTGTTTAAATAGGTTTCGGATCTCAATGTGGTAAATATCACAAAAAGTATTCTCAGTTCACATTCATCATTTATTACAGAAGATTGGAACTCTATTTTGAACATGTTCTACGAGAATTGGCCGTTGAGTCTAAAAATAAAACCTTCTGACATATTATTAAATAATATGATTTGTGTTCCCTAACTGGTTGTAGCTATTTTGTTTAAGTAAGCGATTTCTGGAATGTGGTCCGCATATGTGGATTATGTTTGTAACTATGCACGGGATTAAAAGGCACGTGATGTGTGTTCCTCTAAAAATAGATTATCAGGGTGATAATATGTACATATATCTATAATATTATAAGGACATCAGGAGGATGCTAAACCTCATCGTTTCTAAGCTAACTGCTACAAGTTGGACTAAATGTAAATAATTTGTCAGCGCCAGTACTTTTACAGACTATCTCGTGAATTTTTACAGAGAGTACAATGACAAAAAGGCATTATTAAAACAATTTGTAAGTAGGTATGTACCTAAAAATATAATAATAATATCTTAGTTACAAATACGGTTGGACTTGTCCTCTAGGCATGCCATTAATATCTATGCCTAACTAGGCTGACAGTAATGTGACGGCATCGGTAGTATAGTATTTTGAGTACTGCTACTAGGTAACGTTCTATAAGCTGTGAGACTCTAAGGACATTAAATTGCACGACCTACGGTAGTCCTAAGTCTAAATATACTTTTAACAAGTGTTAACATAAGCGCAAAGCAAGGGTTCTTCATTTAGAGATCTTTAAAAAAAGAGAGGCTGGTAGTGTTAATTTAGTAGATAGCATTATTTTAATCCAATATGCGTTTATGATTATTGTAATTTGCCCGTACAGCATTTTACGTAATTTATCACACTGTAAGTATAATATTATGTAAGAAAATAAAATTTGCAGTTATTCTTTTACACAACGTAGGCAGACATACTTTAGTCATATTCAAGAGTAGCTATAATATATAATCACTTATGTATGATTTAATATACATACTCGTAGTTTAGACATATACATTAACATTTCTTTGGTTGCAGAAAGCCTTCTATGTAGTCTTTCGAGGCAAACGCGTCCCAGCATTAAATAATGCATCAAGGCATAAACATCATCACATCTCATAAAGCGGAAAGCATATTATATATATTATTAAACCTAAAAAAGTAAAAAAGGTCCTGGTTTGGATATAGATCTAAAGTCCAAATCGTGGACTGTGTTGCAGGGTCTTCAAAACATAATTAAACGTGGAATCTTTTAAGTAATTGGTAGTGCAAATAGTAGTTAAACACCCCGGTTTGTGATGGAACAGAGGTACATATGAGTACAGAAGTATATATACAGGACGCGCAAGGCGGCAAGATTACATTTAAAAGTTTTAAAATTTTATTACTGATATGTACGTACTTCTTCTATTAGATAGCTAGAATGCTCTACTCCCTCATATTAGTGGTGAATAGAGCTTATTACTGGCCATAGGACATATTTGCAACAAAAATTTTCCTAACACAAAGCCCAGTACACTTCACACAAACCAAAGGCGAACCCAACATTTCACGGTTGTACACAAACAGACAATATTTTGTAGTATACATATATAGTAAACTCAGTGTAAATCATTAGAATTATTTTGTCTGACACAGCGGATTATCCACCGCATAAGGATTTAATCTCTGTCAATTTTATACAATGTCTGCCATGATATAGCCTGCAAATAAATAAGTCAATAGTTTAGTGCGATGATACTATGGGACATTTCTCGCACTAGAGATAAGCTATAGATTGCGTAGGATTTTACAACCATTTGAATAACAGAGGCAGAACACCCATGTTCAGAAAATTGTATACGATTAGATTAGTTGGACCATTTTTTTTTTGCCTTATATAGAGAGCAAGCATTGGCGCCGGCAAGGTGTTCTTTTTAATCACTGCATTATCGGTGTAGTCATAGCAAAACTGTGCTGTGTGACGTGATCCTATGCGCTGGATTGTAGCTGGTTTGTCAACTTATGGATAGCTTTTGTCGACTTTTAATAAAATCTAATTTTAGGATTTCAGAATTAAGATTAAAAATACGTACATAACTTTTTAACATTCGCGTTGCTTGATATGTATATAATTCGTAACGAGAATAAACGCTTTCATGCATTGACATAGCTGCATCACTAAACCGCCGCGGATAAACGTAGCGAGTTTTTAGATGCAAATTGCACAGCATCTATAATCGCTATGAAAATCTATGAGGGACGCCTATATTTAGTAGTAATCATAATCTGTATTATTATAATTATTATAAAAAAGTGTCTTTATTTACTTTGAGGATGTTTTAAATAAATCTAATTTAGATCGCATTAAGTTTTTCTGAATTGGAAACTATGCTTTGTTTGACCATTACGCAAAGACTACTGAATGGATTTTAATTCCGTTTTCACACATGGTAGCTTGAGGCTAAATTCTGCTAACCCATACCCAACTTGATTCATCAAATTCTGTTTAATAGAACCGGCATTATAGAGCATATTGAAATCGGCAGTCTTCGTACCTTACATGTAAAGAAAAAGAGCGGGCGTAATCTAAGGCACAAATAAAATACAATTAATCATAAATCCAAAACATAAAACCACTATTACTAATGTAGCAGTGTCGCTGTTCTTATGTAGTTATGTTAGTACGTTTACTACGAGTTACCTGAGGACGCAGGTCAACGGTCGGCGCGCCCCGCGAGTCCCGCGACCCTAGCCGCCGCACTTGACATTTTATTAACGTATTATTTCATGCCACCCTTACTCCGACTACCACAGATTAAGCTTACTTTGTCCTTTTATAATTATTAAGAACAACGAAGCTTAGGATTCATTCAAATTTTTGTATTCTTCGTTAATTTGAATATTTTAGGTTAAATGTCGGTTGTTGCCAAATTTGTCAGTCATTGCCCTTTCAAAATATCGATGACTTTATTATAGGGCAAGGGTGTGACTTCATTCTGTGTAGGTTAAAGTACTGAGATAGGTAACGATTTATTAAAGATGCATGCTTATAACATTTTATTGAAACGGAGAACCAAAGCGAAACGATTATGTTACTAGAGTCTTTATTGTACCTACAATTTTGCACCAACTCTAATTAGATGTGACCTTTATTTATGAACATATGTCTTCTAATTATTAGTAGATGTCTTCTATTTATAAGTGACACAATTTAAAACATATTTTCATACCATCTTATTTCTTTGTAATAATTTCGATATTAAATTAAGAAAGGATATAAAAAGACCGTGGCTCCGGTTATAGCCATTTTCTATCAGAAATATTTGATCTAGAGTTCAGACCATACTGCATAGATACAAGGAGGTAGATATACATCATGATTATATCTATACCTAAGTGATTTGTATGTAATTCAATTCAGAGAATGTGCAATAACTATATTAACCTTTATTCATTCGGCGAATTGAGCACTATCTAATCTAGACATCAAATCTGTAACAAGTAAATAAACATGCATAAGTAATTAAATCAGTGTTATTATATTAGCATCTGTGTTTTAAAAATATGTATTATTACATACATATATATATTATTGTTTTAAAAATATGTATTATTACATGTGTATGACATAACAGTAATCATTTTAAAAATATTTATAAAAAATCAACTTTAGGTATCCCTGCGCCTGTAGGGATGCCTAAATTCTCTTTTATATCGCGAAACGGAGAAATTAAAACTATCTGGTATTTAGCTACTATATGCACGCAACCATAAGTTGAAAAACATGTTAAACCAGCTACAGTCCAGCGCAAAATTTAGGTTCAAATCACACAGCACAGTTTTGCTATGACTACATCGATAATGCAGTGATTAAAACAAACACCTTGCCGGCGCCAATGCTTGCACTCGACAATAAGTTAAAAAAAAGATCTAACTATATACAATTTTCTGAACATGGATGTTCTTTGTGTCTTTTATTCAAATGGTTGTAAAGTCCACGCAATCTAGAGCTTATCCCTAGTGCGACAAATGTTTCTTAGTTCCACCGCACTAAACTATTGACATATTTATTTGCAGTTTTATCTAAGCAGGCATTGTATAAAATTGACGGCGAGTAAATCCTTACGCGGAGGATAATCCGCTGTGTCAGACAAAATAATGTCAATGATATCTACGGAGTACGTTTTTATTTCAATATAATAAAAATATTGTCTGACTTTGTACGAGATCATGAGGTCTCGGCTTCGACATCCGTTTGTGCGACGTGTACTAGGTTTTCTATCTATTAAGTTATTTTCAGTGGTATGGTAGCACGTACTTGGGAAATATGTCCTACAGACAGCTATAGCTTCTCCTATATGTCAAACGTCATTTATTCATAACAAATAAGTACAATTTGTATTGAATATTTAACAGATGATATGGGACATACGAACATTGCTGCCGAAATGTGGATATAATAATTAATAAATCTTTGCCTACTTCATTGTGGATAATTATACAGAAGCGAGTCTATGTTAATTTAATATTTTCACTCTGCGTCAATCTACCATTTCAAGTTGAACTAAAGTTGAACAGTTAACACAAACGTTCTTATAGTGTCACGAATGCAGTTAGTTCTCTTACCATAAAATCGTGATTATATATTGCTATACGTAAAATTTAAGGTTTACTAAATACCTGCGTCTAGAGATGTTGATCCAAAAACAAACCCTATATAAGTATATGCCGAGCTTTGAATTTATAGATACACATGTACGTACCGTCACCGTTTTTGATCGGTGATTCAGACAATCTTGCAAACAAATCGGTCGTCGCGAATAGAGGGTTGGATCTTAACATTTAGTGCTGAAAGAAATTATTAGTCAGTATCTACCTTGCATTCCAGTCTCCCCGGCATTGCGAAAAGTACGACAACACTTGACAAAGGGATGTTACTCTGGTATCTTGTTGCGGACTCGTCAGTCGTCACCAACGTTTAACATAGGAATACGCGTTCGTTTAATCACATTTTAAGGCGGATCACTTCATGTCATTTAACTTCTATACGCACTTACACACAGAACAATCAAACTTAAGTCTTTTACCCGTTTATTTTAACGAGTGAGCATCGTGAATACCCACCAAGACCAAGTGATAACACTCATTTATTCTTAGCCGAGCCGCAACGGTTAAACTATTTATATCAACAAATTGCGTTAGTTACACTGTGCTTGGCACTGAAATGAAAGAAGAATGAGGTCCTTGGACATTATTTCTGGCATTTTCACATTCATATTATACTAAAAGTTATACTTTCAGTAAACATTGGAATACTAATTTACGGGTAAAAGCCGTATATTCATATTTAAAAAAGAAACGAGTGTTGCTATAGTACATAATTTATTCCTTTAATCTAAAGTAAAAATTAAATGCTGTTTAATTTTGCCCGCACTTTCGCTCGCGTAAATGTAGGTTATGTCAATTTTCTATCCTTCAGCTACATAACTATTTTTCTAGATGAAAGGTGACATAATATATGTCAGCATGATGATCGGTCGAGTAGATAAGGCGTGAAAGTTTAATAAGCAAATAAGTAAACAAACTTACTTTCGCATTAGCCTCATACATAATGTAGTCTCTTTTATCTAATTACAAAATATAAGGGTTATAAAAAATGTAAAGGCAACACTGTAGTCATAACGTAATTTTATCTAGTTTTACTTCACACTGCTTTTATTTTTTAACAAGATAATTATATGGTAAGTCGACTATTGTTAGTGTTAGGAATGAGAGTAATTAAGAGTGATTATACAAAAGTTGGGTAACTTTTAGGGATATTTTGTTTACGATATATTTTTAATAATATTAGTACAAATTCGGGTATATGTATGTATGAGATAGCTTAATGGATATGTTGCTCGTGTTCGGGCCAGTCACATTTTCTAGATTTTCTAAATTTGACTACCAGTGGACTGACGAGGTTGACATAGTACTGACAAAAACACAACTTCATAAGATATGTATGAAATTTATTGAGTTGTAGAAGAAATCTCTTAGAATCTAATGATACCACATATTTTGAGTTTTCTTTCACTTAAGTATTGATTAAAATCTATAAATATGTTTTGTATTCTGCATAATTTATATATGTCTACTGCTTTTCTGAATATAGCTTGGCTGAACCTTTTTTTATTTTTATGACTATTAATTTAGTGTAATTTTCTTCTAATTGAACTATAAAACGCCTACCCCTCTGGGAAACAGGCGTGAATCTATGTATGTATGTATGTATGAATTATAAAATTTCTCCAAGAAACGCCTTCTTCACTAATTCCTTTTTTTTCACTCATTTCTCAAATTCAGACGTTTGGTGATTTTCAACAGATTTTACAACTTTCTTTAACTGCTTGTGAACTCGTTTATATTTTTGACGATGAGTATTCAGTTGAGTTACCAGTTATGAAACAATTTCGTCCTTCTAAAAAAATTGATTATGTTTGGGATTTTTCTGTCTTTCGCTTCTCTTTTTTGCCCCTTTTGCTTTTTGGTGTTGTTTAATAATAGGTCTCATTTCTTCACCTACTATTAGTTATGCTTCATTGTCAGTAGTTGAAGGAGTATTCTGGCGAACAAAATTATCAGTAGTATCTTATTTCGGGGGCCAGTCAGTGTAGACCGGAGACACTTCAAACCAATGGGATCTTTTGTGTCGGAAAAAAAAATCAGTAGTATGTTTCAATTGTTGTTTTTTTGCCTGTACTTTGATGAACTATTATTATTTTCTAGTTAATCGATGCTTACGGGTTGCCATTTCTTAAAATGTTTTTTGGCCCTTACTCCTTTTTTTTATATCTTGCTAATTTAATAGGGTCGCTTTTGATTCTAGTTAAGCGAGCTTTTTCGGCTTTTCTTTTCGTTTTAACATATCTTCTCTATCTTTAAGACATACTTTGTTCTTTCTTTAGGGGCGGCATAATGTTATTACTGAAAGAAGTAAGCATTGTTTTAGGCTTACACACGCTAAATGTCAGTACCCTGGCAACACGTCAGTTCTCTGGCTCAAACTTGTAGTTAAAATGAATAGGTAGCTGAAATTGAGTGAACAAATAAAATACATTTAATTGTTTTAAATAAAGTTAAAATATATATAAAATATAATAATACATCGTTCCATTGTCTAATGAGTAATGACATTGAGTTACCCAATTTTTGTATAACCCTTATAGTAACTGAAGCAGGCATACCTAGTCTTCTCGTAACTTGCTTAATACACACAATTATAGTAATAAAAGTTATAGAATATGACTGTATCAATGAAGTAAAGTTGAATTCAAATACATAAACATAGTACCTACATAATTATGCTTAAAGGCTTGATGCCTTTCAGCTACCTAACGCAATTTTCAAATTCAATAAAATATTTTCTAATCTTTATTATTCGTCAGAGACTGCTAACGATTGAAATTACATACTATATAAAAACATGGTATAGCTTTCAAGATGAAATAACTAACAAATCACAAAAGCATAACGTTTTATTTAAAGAAAGTAGTTGAAATTATAAGTTTGCTGGCAACTCTAAAAATAATGTCACTTGTCAGTTAATGTCGAAAATGACGCGGCTGATTTGAAATATTACAACGATTAAAATTATACTGTAACAAACTTGAGAACGAAGAATAAACTAAATGGTTACCTAATTACCAAACCAAGCATACATTATTTATAGGTTTATTATATACATAGTATTTTATTGATACATAGTTCTGTTTACACCAAAGTGAAAGTGTTGATACCAAACAAAAAGCATAGTATAAACATTTTGAGAGTTTTACGATGATGACAGAACCCACTAAATCATGAATAAAGTAGGTGCGAAATCACCTGATAATGAGAAAAATTGGCAAGCAATCAATATTTTTTTATTTTCTAACGGTCAGCAGTATTCACCGCCAAGGAAATACCATCTGCAGGCTGAAGACCTCAACTGGTGGGATTCCACACTCAACTACTTGGCTAAATCACACTACGGATCTTTGTAAATATTTGTTTATGACTAATTTAAATAAAAATGAATTAACACATTTTTACATAATGGCAAACATAACATTTTATAGTAGTTTCTGCAAGCGGCTTCACTTGCGTGGTATCTCATCAAAATGTAGCATATGTTATTCGAAGATAGTGTAGTTTTTGACTCACATCAAGTGTACTTATTTTTTACTTCTTTACAATATATTATACATCTACCAAAGCCGTCGCTCATTGCGATAAAACAGCAAATACTTTTTATCACTACCTATATAATAATTAAATAAGCATTTTATAATTAAATAGCTTCCATTGCTGTTAGACGAACTAGGTGCATCAGTTAGTCTTCACAAAGACATAGCTAAAAAAGATCACACAAACTTGTAATGCACAGAATACTTGATCCTTATATATATAAAGATTTTGTTTGAAAAGGTACAGAATTTGCCTATATAAAACAACATCTTGCTTGCAGACACACAAATATCGAGCTGTACACTTTGGACGGACGCAAGATAAAAGGCCCTCTTGAGCTCAGAGATGGCACGGCGTACGTGGCCGTTGTGCCGCCAGATGCGTTCATCGATTCTGGCTATGAGAGATACCTAATAAAGGCATCGAGGTAAGTTCTCTTTAATATATTCTTTACCATTTTACGTGACTGTAGTTTAGAGAGAAGTGCTTTGCATTGCGGCACTATACGCAAGTTTGAGAATACATTTTATAAGGTAGGACCCTATAGACATTTGCCGATACCATAGAACATTGCCAGCACCAAGCATAAACATTTTTGTTAGATACTCGGAAGATTCAGTAACCCTCATTTGATTTAGATCTTTGGATTTCTGTTACTTTATGATAGCGTAATAAGGATCTAAATATCTAAAAGCTTGAATTGTTGTACAGATTTTGATGAGATTTAGTACGGATGTAGCTCTAACTGCGGGTAGAACGTAAAATACATTGTGATAAAATGTGAATTATAATAATTCGCGGGTGACATCTTTTAAAAAATCTACCTAATTACAATTATATTTAATGCATTTGGTAATCTTGGTAACTATCTATTAGCGTATCTATTAAATTCGCAATTACATAACCGACGAGGGTAAATCTTTAAATAAATTTACATTGTCGCATTATTCAAACCTTCGGCTTAACCAACTGGATATGACCATATCAAGAATTGACTGTATGTAGAGTGCCAAATCAGAAATAACACGATTACATTCTGATATAGTCAAATGTAAACTAATAAATAGAATCGTAAAAGGGACTCTCCATTTTATGATTCTATTTGTGATTGGACTTAATTATATTATTTAAAAATAGGTAAGTAATAAGTACCTATATTTTTGACTAAAGCAGCTAGCATCAATATCTGATTAATATTATGAAAGATGTATGAATATTTAATAGAATTCCTATAGCTTTTGGAGCGATTTCTATATCCATGCTAGTTGTACAAAATAATTGGATTTCTCTCTTGAATGATTACTGCGGAGGTTGGGTGACCACTAGTATAGAGCTACTATTACTTTGGCACCGTAGCGCCGCGTCGTTGATTTTGGTGAACTACTCGTTGCCAACATTTAGAAGGGAATACATATAGTTTACGTCTAGTACAACAGATGGCGGGATAATAAATTTTTGTGGAAAATACTTGCGAAGTTTTATAACTCTGTAACTATATCAGAAGTGTACACTTTAAAATATATTTTATATACATTCCAAATCTTGTTTATATCATAATTATTCTAAAAAAATATGAATATTTAGATATTGGTTGTTCGCTACTCAATCACGCGTTAAAATTGGAACATAGGTACAGCATGTCCTGGATTAACACATCATTTTTATTCTGATATATGTATTATATTCTAGTGGAATTCACGCTGCCGAAGCCGCAAACAGAATCTAGTACATAATTAAATTATTCCATTTAAGACCACGCCAAGTTTTGTATCTATTTATAAATTTTATAAAGAACTTATATAATTAATACAGGTCGTGGGAAAAGCGACAAGCAAAGAGAACCAGCATAGTTGATAAATCAGATGAACGAACAGGCAAGAAATATTAATTTATCTTTATTAATAAATATTACATATAGTTATTTATTATTGATGCACCCAACAATTTAATTTACCTTATTTCACAGGTAGTCAGATTTAATCCACTTTTCTTATTGACTATCGGTAATATTAAAGTCTGACGAATTCGTTGCCGTACGTTTTGCTAGTAGTTTATGTAAAGTACTTACAATATATTTTATAAAAAGCTTCCCTTTAAATAGGTCTATGTAAAGATACCCTTTATTAGTTGACACGTACAAGGGATATGACGTGTTAATGTGATTTTTTTTTGTACATTCATAGATTAAAAATTATATAGAGCAAAAACTTTCTTGTAGGTATTCTTCAAAAACACAATGTTATATACTTTCAAATGCGCTTAAACATCTCTTGTCTTATTTATGTATGGATCGTTTTCCTTAGATTACCTACAGACTAAGGGAATATTTAATATATAACTCGCTAATACTGTTTTAATTCTTTAGATTGTGGACATTTTCAGCCATGCTGCCCTTGTCCTAAAAAAGGTTTAGGTAAGTGTCTGTTTCCTTAATTAATCTGTATTCTTTAATTTGACACTGGTCATGGAAGAAGAGAAGAGAATTACTAAGGTTTTGACTATGAAAGTGATAATCATACTAATACTTACTTTTAGTTTGATTGTGTTAAATTGAGCATATTTTCAATGCCTGCCTCGAAGGTGTCAGCCGCGGGAAATAAGAGAACTAAATAATTAATGGAAATCCATTTATTACAAACTTGGCAATCTTTTTTGCATTCATTTATCCGTTAGCCTCCTATTTGGACGACTATGATTCGTGACTTAGATTTAAGTAGGTGCTATAGCTATTATAAAAGTGTTTTGGGTGGATTGAACATTGAGAATCATCTTCTTGACAGGCTGTATGACAATTCTGATTGTAAATATGTTAAAGTTTCTAATCACTTGAATTACATTTAATTAGCTTTAAGAGTTAAGAAGTTAGCTTCTTAACTCTTAAAGCTCTTTAAATGTAATCTTATCTTTGTTATTATTATTCCATACATAGATAGGAAACTCCTTTTTTTAAAGCGTTTTACAATTTTTAAATCTGCGATACTTCGAAAAAAGCTGTCATATATTTTCCAACTATTTTGTCCATTGGCTTTTCAGTCTTTAACGGATTTACCGCTCTGGTAAGGACATATATAGTGCCAAATTCACAAAATATTCATTCGGTCTCGTCTTAACCCATCCTAAAAAGCTTAGCATTTTAACATCAATATATGTATATATATATTAATTACCACCACAAATAAATTTGTTATTTTCTATATAACTTTTAAAGATAGGACCATCTATACCAATCATTCATCTATATAATAGTTATTACATTTATGTACTCTAATTAATTTATTATTTATATAATGTGTTCTGCAGTAAAATCATAAGGACTCTCTGTTAAAGCAAGTTCCAGTTTGTTTTATTCTTGTAGGTTCCGAAGCTAATGCTACTATACTTGGTCAAAAGGTAGCCTCCGTGTTGGACCACTTTTTATCACAGACATCCGACTTCCCTTCGTGTGCACGTGGTAAAAGTGAGTGCGCAACTAATAAATAATAGCTTGTTTAAACTAATAGTAGGATAAGTACTTTAGTAGTGACACTTAATAAAAAGAAATGTAACATTAATATTTTGGTTTGTTCCGCATTCGTCCCTCATGTTTCGTCCTAAACGTAGAAATACGCATTCGTCCCAAAAATTGTTACTCGCCCCTAAATTTAAATAAATATTAATTTCTTAATTTAATTCCTTTTCCGTCCCAAATTATGTTCCTTTTATGTCCTTGCTTTTTGTATGGAATTTTTGTTCTAATATATAAGCCGAAATATATTTTAAAATACCTCCTTGATTTCCTGGCAACACTTTGGGCTTAAGATTGCATGATATCAGGAGCCCGAAAACGAAAAGATTTAAATATTTTCTAACCATGTTTTGTTTTGCTAATCATATGCACAAAAATGTAGGATGAAAAAGGAATAATTCAAAAAGAGGGGCGAATGAGGAATATTTTAGTATGTGGGACGTAATGTGTACTGTAAACTGGAACCACTGAGACGGGTGGTGTTAGTCTTAACTTTTTCTCAAAGCATAGCGTTTAATTGATGTTTTGATTCAATATTATGTAATGTTAAATTTTATGTAACCTTTATGTTCACATGTCTGATTGTGTATTTCATTATTTATTTATGAAGACCTATAATTGGCCTTTTGTGTCTTATTGTGTTTGTTTCGAAAGTTGTGTGTGCTGTTGGTCTTCCAAAGATAAATAAATAAATTAAATACCTGTCAATTGTTGGCATGCTAGACATAATTGATATTATGTCTGGTGTCTGGTCGCCGGTGTGCCGCTACCACTCAATAGCATAATGTTTAGTTGGTTACTTATGCCAGATATACCCCTGGGAGAGTGCGGGCAATGTTTCTGCGTGTGTACTGCTGAGCTGACGACTATTAAAATGCCTGATGAAAATATCGCCGTGGAGTCTGTATGTTACATTTACGTAAACATGTATTTCGGTATTTGAGCTATATATTAGTATGCCAAAATTCTCAAACCAATGATATACATATATGAAATAAGGGCGATGCCAAAGACATACCGATGCTTTTATGCCTAAATACTTGGCTGCGGATATTCGTACTCACTTATTCAGTTTATGAAACCCAATAGTTAATAGACTTTGTCACTGCCACCAGTATTATAAATGAAAGGTTTGTTTCGTAGCTCACTTTAATAGTTTAAGCTTAATTAAGGATCCCACCTTCTGAGCAGCTCAAAGCATTCTGATCATGGAAACGGGGTGTCTTCTCTCAAGTACCTTTACTTTTGCAGGTTATGGTAAGACCACAAAGGAGTAGCACACCGAAACTAGATAAATCTGAAACTCAACCACTAAAGAGTATAATCGTTCCGCCGAAATTAACGAACCCTCGAAATGAAAAAGGTCGCTTAAGCGGACAGCATACAGCATTCGTAAAGCCTGTCACTTCATCTAACACGCAATCGAGAAAACTATCTACCGCTAAAACCAAAGAAGGTTTCCATAAAAAAATGCTAACCAAAATACCTATCACAATTAAAGAAAATGCGAATACTTTAGCTGAAAAGCCTAAGAGATTAACGAAAACGCCCCAACTTCCGTTGACACCGCTACAACCAGAACCATCAGATCCACCACCAACCACAACACCCCCACAAACCCCACCACCATCATCACCACCGGTGACGTCATTACCACAACCAACAACAGACGCAATCCAAAGGACTGTGAGTATACTGGACCAGACTCTTTCAACAGATGTCACTCCTACAGAAAACTTCATTAGTAAAAAAGAGATCATAGTTATTTCGGCAGACGTGTACAAAAATGTTGACAGCGAAACAAGATCTTTTCACATGGATTCAAATAGGGGCTCAGTTATTGACGAGCTGATTGGCTGCTATACGACACACAACACAGTCGAAGAGGGAGTACAGGCACGCATTGTTCAGGCTACAGACAAAGTGACCACGGCGGATGCCGGGGTATCTTATAGTGATAGCAAAATAAAAGTGATCCCCGCCACGTTCACTCCAGATAGCAATGCTATCAGCTGTAATATCCCCCTCGATGACAACTACATAGCTGTCATAAACAAAGGAGACGCGGTCAATTTGAATTTGACCATGGACTTTCAGAATAGTAAAACCACTCAGTCAAATAATCATTCGAATTTGGATCACAGGCAAGCACGGAAAGATAGTTCGATGTCGAATATTTTTAAAAAGGGAAAACCACAAAGTTCGATAGACGAAGAGACGGCAGTGCAGAACAAATCGTTGCAGTCAATAGTGAGCTGTGTTAACGACTGCTTTGCCAAGGTAGTAATAGTGCAGTGCGCGTGTTGTGGAAACAACAAAACAATCCCTAGGATTGATACGATGCCTGTATACAAGGACGAGAATGGGTTTTTCATATTAATGCCAGGACCATCACCAGAAAATCCAAGGTAAGAAGTTATTAGTTGAGGAAAATCGTAACATTTTACGTGAAGTGGTAGAACACAGCAACAAAAAAATGAGGTCGAAGGATCTTTTGTTCTGCGCTTTACAGGTTTTTTAACCTTTTAACGGCATTCTTATAGTATATACAGTGTGAGTTTTCATAAAGTGCACATATGAAAATGAGTGAAACTAGACATAATTTTATCGTTAGGAAAAACAATAAAAGAAATAAAAAAATATTTTTCGATTTATACCTATTTATATTTTTCTTTAGTAGTTATGGACCTTGTATCAAGAAAACCTTGTAACTTTTGAACCAGGTGGTTAATCGTGTTGAAACAAAAATAGTAATAATACGCAATGTGTAGACAATAACGACGGTAATCTATTCACATCCAAAAAAAATACCGGTGGCATAAAAATAAGGAACATTTTAGACCAAAACTGAGTTTCGTACAATGGTTATTAAATATTCTTAAAAAATTTAAAACTCAAGAAAACGTCCACATTGCCCCTAGTTTTTATTAATTGACGTTAATCTGTATTTGTATCTAATAAGCTTTAAAATAACATAAAAACCACACCTGTATCCCAAACGAAACAGTTTTTATGAAGGGCTAAACAAAGAACTTGCCGCCACCACGTGCATCTTTGTTTGAAAATTGCATTATCTATCTCAGGTAGTTTGGGGTGGGATTGAGGTGCAGGGTAAGGGATAAATTGCGGGCCAGGTCTACAGAAACAATCAGTCGCTCCGAATCATTCGCCGCTGCTACTTGTGTGTTCTTGTTTTTGTGATGCCCCGTTTGAGTGATTTTCCTCCGGCGCATATCGCCGATATGCATTTTTATTATGGACTGTCTAATCGAAGTGCAAGAGGTGCTCGTACAACTTATTTAGCTACGTTTCCAACAAGACGACCAGTACCATCTGCTCGTAACTTTCAAGATGTTCATAGAAGATTGGCTACTACTAGACTTGGACCAAGTAGAGATCTTCGCGAGGCAAGTGCCATAATCAACGTCTCTATTGAAGAAGCTGTACTGCGTGATTTGTTTGCTGATCCAAATATCAGTACAAGACGATTAGCAATGGCACATGGCATATCGCAAACTTCTCTGTGGCGCATTTTAAAGAAAGAAGGTCTACATCTCTATCACTATCAGCGAGTGCAACATTTGTATGAAGGAACTGACGCAATCCCAAGGTGTTTTATGTCCGGATGGATTCAAAGACAAACAAGAGATAACCCAGTGTCCGCAAAAACTATTCTTTGGATGGATGAAGCCCAATTTACAAGAGACGGTATTACAAACTGCAGAAATTTATATTTTTGGAGTCCTAAAGTGAGTGAAGTTTTCGATCAATGTTTGGGCAGCTCTTATTGATGATATGTTGATTGGTCTATTAATACTCCCAAGAACATTAACTGCAGACAGATTTCTCCAACTTTTAAGCGATGATGATGATGAACACGACGTAGAATGTTTTTGCAAATGGACGGATGCCCTGCACATTATGCAAGAATTGTTCGCAATTATTTAAATGAAAGCTATCCCAATCGATGGATTGGTAGGCAAGGGCCTGTCGGGTGGCCTGCGCGTTCACCCGATCTGACACCTCTTGATTATTTTCTGTGGGGAACAATGAAGCAGAGCATTTATAACTCTCCCATCAATAGTGAGGCAGAACTGCAGGAGAAGATTTTAAACTGCGCCAGTGCCATAAAGGAAGATCCAACAATGATTAGACGAGCAACGCAACAGATTTTGCTGCGAATTACTATGTGTTTACAACAACGTGGTAGTCATTTTAAAAACTTGCTACATTAAAAGTTTTATTGTAGGTTGATGAAACTAAATAAACGTGCTGCTTTCTACTTGATATTTTTTATCTATTACTTATACCTTTCGTACCTTTACAGAAAAATAAGTGGCACTTGCAGCCCAAATGTATGTTTAGTAATTTATGGCAAAGGATTAGACAAGACCTAATTTTTTACCTGAGATAGATAATGCAATTTTCGAAAAAAGATGCACGTGGTGGCGGCACGGTCTTTGTTTAGCCCTTCATAAAAACTGTTTTGTTTGGGATACAGGTGTAGTTTTAATGTTGTTTTAAAGCTTATTAGATAGAGATTAATGTCAATTAATAAAAACTAGGGGCAATGGCGACGGTTTCCTTAGTTTATTAACAATGTTTAAAAAACGTTGTACGAAACTCAGTTTTGGTCTAAAATGTTTCTTATTTTTATGCCACCGGTATTTTTTTGGATGTGAATAGTATATCGTCGTTATTGTCTACACATTGCGTATTATTACTGTTTTGTTTCAACACGATTAACCACCTGGTTCAAAAGTTACAAGGTTTTCTTGGTACAAGGTCCATAACTACTACAGAAAAAATATAAATAGGTATAAATCGAAAAATATTTATTGAAATTAAACTACTATATACGGATTTTATCGCGTTGTTCATTTGACACTTTATTACATAATTTTGAAAATTGTTACACTACTACTACTATTAAACTTTACTAATTTTTAAGCTAATTAAATACTTAATAAAACTATTTAGATTTAATTTAATTTTACACTTTCCCCGACGTTTCGGTTGCTTTTCAGCAGCCATGGTCACGGGCAGACTAAGATGGTAGTTGTCTCAATGTTCCAGTGTAGTTATTTCAAAGTACCCGAACATAATTTAATCATTGGTGTTTCTATTTACGCAGAATGAGCTCAAAGTATCATGAAGTCTAGCTGTGGTTTGCTTCTTCTTGGGTTTGACTATTTGTATTACTGGATCCCAAGCTGGTGGTACATTCCAACCATCTTCTCTATTAAAATTAGGATGTTTTTTGATTTCAATAGCCTCGCGAAGCATCCTTGGTAGGAATCGGTGTTTTTAGCGAGAATCTGTGGTTTGTCAAATCTCAGGTAGTGGTTGGTCCCCTGTTGCACATGTTCACACACAGCAGACTTCAACGAGCGTTGGTGTTTTACATCAGCTATGTGTTTTTTTATTTTTTTCCTAGCGATAAAATGATGTCTAGTTTCACTCATTTTCATATGTGCACTTTATGAAAACTCACACTGTATATCTACGTCGAAGAGAAACGAATATAATTTTCAAAAGCAGGCAACAGTAATAAGCTTGGTTATTGCGCAAAAATGTTTAAATGTAGCCAAAAATATGTGCGTTTTGCTATTTTGTGGCAACACCAGCTTCCATACTTATGACATTCAATGCCTGTTCAATGGTCTCGGGATTCTGTGGGTTCCAGCAGTACCATCGTCCAATTTTGGAGCAGAAACGAGGACAGTGACAATTTTATAAATAATGGCAGTTAAAAACATTAGGTTAATTTTTTGCATTGAATAGGGTTTCAGGAAGTGCTAAATGGTCAGCAGGCTCTTTATCCCGGATGATTTAAAGTTCAGGTAGTTCTGTTTTAATGATACACCATGCGACCCAAGCCGTGGGTGTTTAATACAGTCGACAACCATTTCTACATTTCAGTTGCGCGTGTGGCCCGAACCGAGGGAGTATTTGTTTCGATAAAAAAGTTATGTCGGAGTTATGCTTACCAGACTTAACCAAGCCTAAGTCTCAAACAGAATTTCCGGTTCTAACACGCGATGCTGGCGTGGTGATGACGATCATGAACTGTGGTATACCACGAATTGAGGATTGGCAGAATAATGTATACGATACTTACATGATGACGAAACAAGTGTCGATAAATGAAAACCAGTGTAATGTTGCCTGTTGCTGGCCTTCGCCCACACAGGTGTTAGAGAGGATGGAAGTGGTCGTGTCTAAGAATGAGCAACAAAGGCAACCACCATGTAGTACTGTGGATGCGCATACGCAGACTGAATGGTGCCGCGTATTGGTAAGACGTTTTCTGATACATACTTAGATTCACACATGTATATTCGTGTAGAGATAGGCACAGATGTGATTTACTTACGTATCACTTTTTTTTGCAGTGTAATCTGCAAAGTATGTTGCTGAACATAAAGTTTAATGTTCAGCAACATACTTTGCTGACTGTTAAAGTAATTTATCAATTAAAAATCCTAATTATTTTTATGTTCTTGAACTATAATATTGTCTTCTGTATACGCGAATATTATTCATTGAAATTAAACTACTATATACGGATTTTATCGCGTTGTTTATTTGACACTATATTACATAATTTTGAAATTTTTTTTACACTACTATTACTATTAAACTTTACTAATTTTTAAGCTAATTATATTGTTATTAAAACTATTTAGATTTGATTTAATTTTACACTTTCCCCGACGTTTCGGTTGCTTTTCAGCAGCCATGGTCACGGGGAGACTAAGATGGTAGTTGTCTCAATGTTCCAGTGTAGTTATTTCAAAGTACCCGAACATAATTTAATCATTGGTGTTTCTATTTACGCAGAATGAGCTCAAAGTATCATGAAGTCTAGCTGTGGTTTGCTTCTTCTTGGGTTTGACTATTTGTATTACTGGATCCCAAGCTGGTGGTACATTCCAACCATCTTCTCTATTAAAATTAGGATGTTTTTTGATTTCAATAGCCTCGCGAAGCATCCTTGGTAGGAATCGATGTTCTTTAGCGAGAATCTGTGGTTTGTCAAATCTCAGGTAGTGGTTGGTCCCCTGTTGCACATGTTCACACACAGCAGACTTCAACGAGCGTTGGTGTTTTACATCAGCTATGTGTTCTTTTATGCGGGTGCCTATGTTTCTCTTGGTTTGACCAATGTATGAGAGTCCGCAGTCACAATCTATTTTATAGACCCCTGCATCTTGTAAAGGTAGTTGGCACTTGACGGATGGTAAAAATTGACTTATCTTCGTTGGCGGTTTGAAGTATGTGTTGATTGAAGCTCGCTTCAAGATTGATGATTGTCAGTGACACTCCTTACATAAGGCAGTATAGCAGGCTGGCGCTCGACTGTGGCTGGCTTTTCTCGGGATCTGTGACAGCGACGCGGCTGTTTGAGCTTGTTGTCTTGCAATACTTGCTTACTACTACTTTAATAACAATATAATTAGCTTAAAAATTTGTAAAGTTTAATAGTAATAGTAGTGTGTCAATCAAATTTTAGAGCATACAACCAAGTACAATTGATACCGTAAACGAAAACATATGGCAACTAGACATTCCTACCATTATTATTTAATAAAATGCCGACTCTACTTAACGTGACATTTTTTTTAGCTGCAAGTTAAGAGCCACGATGACGGCCATTACACGTTCCATTTGCCGCCATTGGACATGCTGAAATATTATTCCATGCAATAAACAGTAAAAAAGAAAGTAGTTTTATTTTTGCCGTATGAAAAGAGATATTTGACACGATGAATACTATTCTTAAAGAAGCAATCAATTAAGTGAAAATACCAGCTATCAAAATACCACCCCACACCCCTACACTACAAAGGATCGTAGTGATATAACCTAATAGTAAATAAATAAATAAATAATAATAAAGTTTATTACTCCATAAGAATAACACTTAATCTAGGTACGAAATTTAGGGCTTAAGGAATACATAACAAACTGGAGACCCTGACTTTAAATTAGGTATGGACCTGTATCTTAGAAGCCAGTGCTACCTTCTGATAGTTACATTGATATAAGCCTCACAAGTGGTTACAATCGTTGATATTCTCACACATAGTGAGAAAATACTAAGTACAAAAAGGGGCTAGTGAAAATGAAGAAAACTATGTTTCTTTATTGTATAGTAAGAATACAAAATCTGCAAGTGTCTGCTTTAATAAAAGTGAGAGATTTATAATTAATTGTTGTGTGTCGTGTGTGTGTATATGTATGGTGGGTGTTTATAAGTATGTTTGAGTGTGTATGAGTGTATATATAAATAAATATGAGTGTGTGAGAGTTCTTTTCTACAAAACTGTGTATGTATATTATCCAACAGGAGTTCCTCGGTATTATGGAAGGTAAGTTTTTTAAGAATATCCTTTAGTGCAAGTTTAAGTTGAAATTTAGTTTTCGAGTGTATTTTCAGTTTTTTATTTAAATTATTATAAAGTTTTGTACTTGCCACATAGTAGTGTCGTTTTGCGAATGAGGTGTTATGTGAAACTTGACAAAAGATTTTATGTTTTAATCTGCCAACTGGCTCCGAAAGAGGGCGAGATGAGCGCTTACGCAGGATGGATATAAGAACATAAAGCTGTCGAACTGTTAGCATATTCGATGCCGCATATAACTGTATCGTAGGATATCTAAGCGGCCATGAGAAAATATATTTAAGCACTATTCTTTGCGCACGTTCAAGTCTTATGAAATAGCACTCAGCGGCTGCACCCCAAGCGGGGATACAATACGTTAAGATCGATTGGCAAAGAGCTAAGTATACCAATTCTAACGTATCCATATCAGAAGAGACCTTCGTAATTTTTTAAAGATATAAATTTGCTTGCGTGTCCTATTGGAAAGTATGTCCAGGTGTTTGTACGTTAAGTTAGTTAAGTAAGCTCAGATGTTGGTCAATATACACACCTAAATATTTAACGCTGCTCGACTTAGTGATGGGACTACAGTTACAAAGAGAAGTGCGGTCACATACATACATGGGTTTTAATATTAAGTAAAGGTGAACGAGATAAATTTGACTTTATAGCAAATGACAAATAAGTTGTTTTGCTGAGGTTAAGAGAAAGTAAGCTATTTTTCAACACATGATAAAGCCGCCTCGGCATTTTTATAGCATTGGGCCGAATCTACTCCTTCAATTAGCAGGGAAGTATCGTCGGCATACGTAATTATTTTACAGTTTTCAATAGACATATTACAGAGCTCATTAATATAAATAAGGAAAAGTGTGGGTCCTAGAATGCTGCCCTGCAGTACACCGTATGTAAGAGGAAGCTCAGTACTCTTATATTGGCTTATTTTTGTCACTTGAGTTCGGTCCGTCAAGTAATCTCTGAAGATGTCCAAAACTATTCCTCGAATACCAATGCCCTCCATCTTCATAAGTAAGGTTGACGTCGATACAGTGTCAAAATCCTTACTTAAATCAAGGAAAACACCTAAGCACTTACACCTACTATCAAGAGTCCTGACTACGTTTTCAGACAAAGTTATTAGAGCATCTTCAGTACTTTTTTCTTTCCGAAAACCAAACTGGTTGGAGGATAAAATATTATTAATTTCGAGAAAGCTTAGGTACGAAGCTCGTTCTACGTCCTAAATATTTTAAAGAGCAGAAAGAATGGAGGTAGGTCTATAGTTGTTTAAGTCGTCTTTGCGCCCAGTCTTATAAACTGGGTGAACTATTGCCTTCTTAAAAACTGTTGGGAAAACACCACAAGAAATAGCAAGATCACAGACATGAGTTATAATAGGGACTAGAGTTTTATGTGTGGCCTTTAATAATGTTAATGGGAATGCCATCCCAACCAGTTGCAGAGTTTGATTTTAGATTCAAAACGATATTTTCAATCTCCATTTCTGTAGCAGAAAGAAGAGCTATGGACTTTCCCAAATTTAACGTAGAGATTGCTGGTACAGAGGACACGGGACTGATATTACTTGCTAGACTTTTGCCAATACCGGCAAAGTAATCATTTATAGAATTCAATGAGGAAATAGGAGAATCAGAAAGATGTAGAAGCACAACTGGGGGAGAACAATAAGTTTGAAGGTCCAAAACTTTTTTAACTACATCCCAAGTTGCTTTGATATTATGCTTCACTTTAGAAAACTCAGCTTTTTGAAAATCCGTTTAAGTCTGCGTAGCAATGAATTGCAGAAATTTCGATATCGGTTATATGTAACCCGTAGGATTTCATTATTAGTTGAGTTCTTATAATTAAAGTGCAAGCGGTCACGATGGCGAATGCAACGCAGCAAACCAGATGTAATCCAGGGCTTCAGGCATTTTAATCTCCTAGGTGAATGTGTACTACGGTGTGGTCTTTTATGATCCAAGAGAGACGAGTAGGGGAAGATTGGCACCATTCGTATACTTTTAAAATTAGATTTTTCTAAATTAGGATATTAACGTTAGATTTCTCAATCAGTTACTAAAACATTCTGCATATATTTCGCTACCTAGTCAAAAAGTTTAAAGTCAATATCTTATTAAACAAATCAATGAATTCCATTTTTGGTTAAATGTCCGAATCTACCCTCTGTTGGGGTGCATTCGTACACGGGTAGGGGAACATTCAGATGGTATGGGGTACCTTAATACAGATTAAATAAATAGCAAATTAATTATCAAAAATCGTTTTAATTGGCCTCAAAAATAACAACGATGTAATCAACTATATGTCAAATTTTTTTATGAACAGAGATCATACATTTATTAGAACAATTAACATTTAGGAGAAAAAGCACGATATGGTGCACTACGCTAATTTATAATTACTAATCAGTCAACAAGAGATCAATCTTTTAGTTATTTGGTACATTAGACATTAATACAAGATAAAGCAAGCCTTAATAGTTAATTATTACACATTAAACATTGTAAGATTAATAGGAAATGTGTATAACTAAGAAGTTCTGGTGGTAGAGTTTTTTGTGACTTTGCAGCTAATACTTTAGGAGTGTCTAAAACTGTCAATATGCCAGACTCATCGAAATTAAATATACTATCTGCAATAAACTTGTAACTTACATACACATTTTTTAAATTATCGTATAACTCATTTACGACTGTTTTATTAAAAGCAAAAGATCTGGCAACACTCGTACTTTCTGGTTTTCTTAAACTTAAATTACCATGTCTCTTCCGAAATCCATGGACCTAGTCTATACCAGCCAATCCAGTTTCTTTACCCGACTCTCCAAAATTGAGATTATAATGTTATATTTATCGACTGCTTTTCTGTAAGACAGTTATTTTTTTCTAAAACATCTTTTACTGCCAAATACATATCTTCTTCATTAATTAATGTGCACCTAATTTCTTTCTTCTTGTTATGCCGCACCTTATCTGCAATCTTTCTGAAAAAAGAAACAAACTTGTTAATACATGTGGGTACATTCGTACGCCTACGAATGTTCCCTTTGAGTAAACGTACGAATCTGCCCCGAAGGTCAAAACTTAATGATTTTTACCCACACCTAAATCAAAATGAAAAACGCACAAAATAGATACACCATTATTAAATATGATCGTAGTTACTTACGATTGAGCAATAATCCTAGAGAATTTGACACTTCACTTAAGCACGAAACATCCGAATACATCGACGTAATATTGACTTTGAGCGTGCAAAAATACAATTCGTCCTCTCGTGTCGCTCGCAGCGGCCGCACTGGCGGTTAACTTCGTGGACAACTGGGGATCGCCCGCGCCTCCTCACACACGCAAAGCGGTAATAAATACACTGTTCTAACAAGCTGTAATACTGACTGTATGAAGCTTCCTCGTGTACGAATGGTGCCAATCTTTCCCTAACTACATAATATATCAGACGCCATATTCAGATCAGAATTTAAGTCCATTCGAGAGTCCAGTCACTACATTTGATCTCCTCAATTACAAAGTTTTGGTTAATTGTACACTTGGTACGAGGTATATCATGGTACTTTTTGTTATTATATATATATATATATAATATATAATTGGTATATATATATATATACCAATTAATACGACATATAAAGCATTTTATATGTCGTATTAATTGGTGATATTAATATTGATATCAAATGCGGCAATAGTGATAGCCATTCTGATGAATACTTATCTTGCTCTGCCGCACACGGTCTTCTACCTGCTCATCTGTTCCCTACACGTGTTTCAAACTGTCTAGATCACATCCTTCTTAAAACAAACTTATCAGCCACAGCAATCGTAGTTGAATCATCTATTACCGATCATGAACCTTTATTACTATTTTTGCAAAATAACAAAAATTACCATGATATACCTCGTACCAAGTGTACAATTAACCAAAACTTTGTAATTGAGGAGATCAAATGTAGTGACTGGACTCTCGAATGGACTTAAATTCTGATCTGAATATGGCGTCTGATATATTAGTTAGGGAAAGATTGGCACCATTCGTACACGAGGAAGCTTCATATTTATATAATTACGTGGTGCAGTAATAACAAGTAATTAGTAAATCGATAACAAGCTTTAGCCAAAAGTAAATCTAAACTGATTAAATAAGACAGTAACAGGATATAAACGAAAGTGAGATTGGTTAGACATGATTGCAAGGTAGTGAATCTTATATACACATGCATGTATTAAATTGTGTTATGTCTGTATATATAAATTTGAAAATATATTAATAACTTACGTGTAAATTTGAGAGTGTGTAAAAGTGTAAGAAAGATATGACATAGCCCTTGATAACTACTAAGCAAACTTAACACTACAATAAATATATTGAATATTCATTGGTTCACATTTATGTCGCGTAGGCACTGCGCCGTTTTGTTTGGCGCCTTCCGTTTTTCGCAGGAATATATTGCCATTATTTGTCCAGAAAAACTTAAAATCTTTCTGCTTTGCTAGTTCCCTCGTAGCGAAGAACAACTGTCTGGTACGTGGTGGAAGATATTCCGCAACATAAATTGGGCGACGATCGCCCTGCCTGCCAATGTGTTGAGAGTTTAGGCGCTCGGCGTTGGGAAACTTTTTATTAAAATCACGAACAGACGAAATTAAGCGCGATTTGATATCAACATTGGTAAATTCAGTGACAATCGGCCTACTAGATCCCGGCTTTCCTGGCAGCCTGTATACGTCACGGATTTGGGAGTTATTAATGGGAAAAAGTATATCTATATCCGCTATATCCGCTACAGTATATCTATCTATGTATAGTATTTCTGTTGCTTAAAGTTCCTTTTCAAGTAGCTTTTATTCCTAACTAGGTTTTGCCCACGGCTTGGCTCGCTCAGGAACAGTAGTATTTTTCTGTATCAAAGATCTCTATGTCGCTTTCTATGCTTCTGACATCGTGGAAGCGAAATTTTACGATGATCGGTCAAATAGTTAGGCGTGAAAGCGTAACAAACAAACTCACATTCGCATTTCAATACCTATTAGTTAAGATACGGGCAATAAAGTGTCCTCTTTTCTGCATTCGGCAACACAACCATTTTAGTTAAGCTGCAGTGGTTAACAAATATAATATCAACGAAATACTTTTTTATTAACCCGTCAATTGCTTGAATACCAGACATGATTGAAAACCTGGCCGCCTGTCCGCCGGTGTGCCGCTGCGACTCAATAAATACCTATTATATTATATAATATCAGCCTCTTCTCAGTGTGATAAGGGTTAGGTTATAGTCCTCCACGCTGACCCAGTGCGGGTTGGCAGACTTCATATATCTTCGAAAACATTATGACGAACACTCAGTCATGCAGGTTTCCTTACGATGTTTCTCCTTCACCGTTAAAGCGAGCGATAATTAACTATTTACTATGCACATAACTTAGAAAAGTCAGAGATGCGCGCCTTGGGATCGAACTTGAGATCTCTGCGTAGCAGTCCAGCGGTTTCGTACTAGGCTATCGTTGATTTAATTTTTATTAAGTTTACGCGAGTTATATATGATAACAATAAAAGCCAACCACAAAATACTGAAGGGGAAGACATCAACCAGTAAAACATTACATTATCTCTATAATTACTTGCCACAATAAAACATATAATGTAAAAATACTTAGTGGATATATGTATATTGTTTCCTGCACCACGGATGTCCTCTTCATTCTGATAGGCGTTTAACTTCCTCGCAAGGATGTTCAGGGCTTTCGGTTCTATGTAGCGCAGTTGCATTTCTGTCACGTACTGTAAGCTCTCTGTTGGCATTTCGAGCATTACCTTAAATATACAGAGAGATGAGTAGAGATGTACAACACGCAATTTGTGCTAGCTAAGTTACATTATCTATCTTATCTTATCTTATGTGGGGGCCAGTCAATGCAGACCGGCGACACTTCCACCCTTCGACCTTCGACTTCACTTACATTATCTAAGACTAGAATGTTCTCAAATATAGACCAAGATGTAAGTTGGTAGCATCTTTTTATTTCTTAGGAAACAACCGCGCTAGAGCAATGTGTTTGCCGTGATAGATAAAAAATGAAGATATCGACAAACTTATATTGTTTTTGAAGACTGAAATTCGGTGCACAAGCCATACCGATCACGGACTAATTCACGGGAAAACAGTTTTATTTTACACTGTCTGACGCATGTTAGTGAGTAAAGGCGTTGATGGAAGATCTACCTATCAAGGTCCTAGTAATTCTTTAGTGAGAATATTCACTGGAGATATTTTTATCCTGACTACAAACCATCGCTTGATGTCTTGCTATACAATTTGATTAGTTTAACGACGTCGCTTCACAAGGCGATTTGAAATAATGTATAGAGTCGATATTTCTGGAGCTCCTCAGAGCTTCTTGATCTAAGTGTGAAGTGTGTAAAAGAGAATCGAAGGATGGGAAAGAGAGAGGGAAAGATTGTAGACCCATCTGATTTTGGACAGACTCTATGACTTCACTTCAAATTTACTGATACAAATGTCTAATAAAATTTGCAAGATTCTTGATTCGAATTGGTAGTCGTGAAAATGCTTAATGCTTTTAGTTTAATATGTCTATAAATAGTTAAATAATATCTCACTTTCGACGTGATGCCGGACATGGCTTCGGGGTTGATGGCACTTAAGCTCTGGCCATCGACCTCAGCCAACAATAGCCCGAGCCTGGAAACATCGCGCGCACTCCAACTGTAGGACTTGCCGAGCGCCTAGAGAAATATTATAGCAATGTATTGCTGCACTAACAAATATTATTGTATTAAACATTCCTTTTGTATACCTATACCAAACGCATTAAAAGTATTATAATAATATTATCCCTGTATAAAAACTGTCCCACTGTTGGGCACGGGCCTCTTCTCAGAGTGAGAAGGATTAGGCATATGATAGTCCTCCATGTTGGCCAACTATTAGAGACCTTTCAGACTTACACACAGGTTTCTTCACGATGTTTTCTTTCACTGTTAAAGCAAGCGATAATTAACAATTAAATACACACAAAACTTCGACAACTCAGAGGTGCGGCGCCTTAGTATTGAACGCCAAAGCTCTGCATGACAGTCCAACGGTCTTATAGTAGGCTCTATATTTTTAATTTGTATTAGAAGTATTACTGGGCTTATACAATTAAAGTAGGCATAAAGCATTTGCTACAACCACCAGTCGTATCAGCGTCGATTAGCCGTCGCCTTTATGTAAATTAGAAAAAAAATATATGAATACTATAAAAAGATAGATTTATTTGCGTTGTCTTGCTTTCATTTTTAATGTTGAATTAGTATTTACCCTTCAATCATGAATCAATGTCAATAGGTCCAACCTTTTTATTAACTTAGATAATTACCTGTGTTCGTGTCATCATTTGGAGGTAAAACCTCCGTTGCAAGGGATCACATGCTCGTATGTGATAAAATAACTGAAACAATTATATATTTCATTATATTTATATTCCGAAGTATGTCTATAGTTCTATAATATCAGGCATCCTTGAGGACAAATCGCACCCTTAATAAAACAGAGACTTATCTTAGTATTTTGGATTAAACAAATTTGAACTCTATTGCAAAGATTTAATACTAATATAATATTAGAATTTAACATATACAATTAAAGTTCAAATTGCCTTACTTTCAAATTTCGAGTTAAGTCGCTGTTTTATTAAGAGTGCGAAATACGTAACACTTTTATGTATTTCTTAAAACTGTGACTGTCTAATAGACGGTAGAGTCACCCCTAGTTTTTGTGGTTCTATTAAAAGAGAACAAATTTACTTAAGAAATAACCTATCTTCGAAGGGATAGTCAGACGTGGTTCACACTCACAATTGGCAAACTGTGATTTGAGGTCGTACATAATCTTTATTGTAATATGCGGCAATATGCCTGATCTCTAGGACAAGCATATTGCTGTCTACGTGCTGCTACTGAGGAATACTTGACAGAAAAATACAATAATAGGTATATTGTCCGACATGGCAATCGACCGTATTCAATAAAGTTAACCATCGAGGCACGCATTAAAAACTAAAAAATATGTATCACATTCATCTAAGATAAAACAAAGTAGTCTATGAACTTTATAAGATTTATATGCCGATGTATATAAATAACAGCCCAATATATTAGCTGTCCCACTGTTGGCCTCGATCCACTTCTTAGTGTGAGAAGGATTACGACAAAGTCCACTTACACTGACCCAGTGCGAGTTGCAGTGGTCAGCTATCTTCGAAAACATTATTGAAAACTCTCAGACATGCTAGTTACTTCAAGATATTTGCCTTCACCGTTAAAGCAAGCGATAATTAATTCATTAATACGCATATAACTTAGAAAAGTCAGTGTGTGCCATGGGATCGAATTCAAGACCTCTGAGCTACTTGACTAATTATCATGAAATTTTGCATACACGTTGTCAAGGGTATCGAATAGGACATAGGGTACAGCAATGAAAAATAATATTGTCTTCTGTTTACGCAATTATTATTAATTGAAATTAAAGTGTCAAATAAACAACGCGATAAAATCCGTATATAGTAGCAATGAAAAATGTTGCAAAAACGGGGCAAATTTGAAGCAGACGAAGTTGCGCAGGTCAGCTAGTAATTAATATATAGGCAATGAATCCTTACTAATATTATAAATGCGAATGTGAGTTTGTTTGTTTGCTACGCCTTCACGCCTTAACTACTCGACGGATCATCATGAATTTTCGCATACACGTTGTCAGGGGTACAGAAAAAGGACAAAGGGTAGGCACCTTGCATCCAGATAAAAGTACTGTTCCCGAAATCGATATTGGTTGACGAAATCTACATTAACTAGTATATAATAATACTAGATTTAGCTCGCGGCTCCGTTCGCGTCAATCTACATTTTGTTAATAAGCTTCTATCACTCAAGTACAGCTCTTTTTACCTGGATGAAAAGTACCCTATGTCCTTTTCTATATTCTGAAAATGTGTACCTATGCGTAATTTCATGACTATCAGTCCTAAGTTGAGGCGTGGAAGGGTACAAAAAGAAACTCACATTCGCATTTATAGCATTAATAAAGTAAGTAAGGATAAAACTTGACCTGATGCGTCAGCTGCAAGTACGTGTTCTTAGGTATTCGTCGCATGAAGATCATGGGTACACCGCACAGCAGGTTGTTCATAACATTGAGGTACCTCGCCTGCGTCCAGTTGGGGTTCAGTTGCAGGTACTTGCTGGCCACCACGCCCACCTGTTTTGCATAGAAAGCGGGCGCATTAACCAACCTTTACAACCTTTGCACAACCAGCGGCGACTGCGATATCAAATTTATAATGTTTCCGTTTTGGTGTCTTGGAGCTTTTCGTTTTAAAATGTTTGTCATTTTCGCGATTCATTAGAAGTACATTTTTAAATAGGGAACATATAAATTGGTGTATAAAAGGGCACGTCAAGCTAAGTCTGGAATTGTTTGGTGCCCCGGGATGTTAGGACTCACCCCAAAATTACAGTGTAGTATGTAAGGCATCGCTGTTTAAGAGCTAAGCACTCTCTGGAAACTAACCCCAAATACGCTAATGAGTGTATAAGACTGGTTGTGAGACTGTCCGACTGGTGAGCACGGATCTTACTGTGATAAGGGGTAGGGTATAGTCCACAATGTGACAGTGCAAGTTAGTAGACTTTATAAATCTTTCGAGAACTTTTTGGGGAGCTTTCTGATATGTAGGCTTCGTTACTATTTTATATTGTTGTTTAATATGCACTTATTCAAAGGAAATTCAGTGGCGTGTGCTTTGGGATCGAACTCGATCGTTTCGATTCGGTTCGATTCGTTTCGATTAGATTTGATTCGTTTCGAATCGTTTGTGTATTGTAAATACGTATTGCATATAAGTCCAGCAATTAAACATCACTAGAGACACTAGAGACACTAGAGTTTTTTATAAGTAAGTATTTGATAATAACCACTGCTGACTTTTATGATTTTAGAAGATTTTTCCCATGCTTGTATTGAACTCGCTACTCTTACAAGGTTATTGGCAGTAATACTTTCATTCCGGTAGTAATTTTATATATATTACCTGATATACAAATATTACCTGATGTCTACTCAAATCAGGATGTGTGCCAATAAAAGACAGTATTCTATTATCCATCAGATTGAGTCTCGCCATCTCCTTGCCGTTGATGTACTTGAATAACGGCCTGAATTTTTCTAGCGTCTCGATCGGAATTTTCTCTGGTGCCGTGGAGCCCTTTACGACGTACCACGTGGTGGCGAGTTTCTCTCGGGCGATCCTCATCATTGCGATCGTGCGAGCCTACGAGAATACTAATTAGGAGGCCACGGTCGCTCTTGTTTACTTGATCGTTTGCTAGTTGGAAAACACGTAATAATCAAAGGTGGTGTAAGCCGTTTTGTACAGGCTTTATTACATCAACCTACGATGAAATCACATCAACAAATATTGAATACAAAAGCAATTCTTTCTTCTTTTCGTGTGGTTTAGTGGCCAGCCTGTTGTCAAGAGTTGTTCAAGTAGGCCTCTGACATGGCTTAACGACTGCTGTCAATTTGACAACAACTGGGACTGACTTTTTACGTGCCCTCCGAAGCACGGAGACGCTCAGATGAAATACCACTAAGCGGTCACCCATCCATAGACTGACCGCACCCAACGTTGCTTAACTTCGCTAATCGTTTACCGATCAGTGAGTGCAACTGGCTATGAGCGCCTACAAAAGCAATAATTTATAATGAAACATTTATACCAAAAAGAGGTAATGTCATGTATTCTTCATATTTCTATATAATATATCATTATTATCAGAATTGGTATGCAATTTATTGAGACTTAATAACTCTCTCTTTTAAAATGTGTGTGTCTCTAAGAATTAACTATTAAATGGTTCAAATTACAAAATCAAAATTAAGATCACAATATATTCATTCATTTAGGTTACAAAGCAATACTTATTATCGTCAAAGTAACATTATGTATGTATGTATCTTATGTGGGGGCCAGCCAGTGCAAATCGGCGACACTTCGACCCAGTGGGATCTTTTGTGTCGACACTCTCCCAATAACGACTGCCATAGATGTTCATGGCAGCCGGGACCGACGGCTTAACGTGCTCTCCGAGGCACGGAGCAGGCGATAATTGTCAATCAATACGCACATAATTTCGAAAAGTTATATAACTTCCGAAAGTCAGAGGTGCGCGACGTGGGTTCGAACCTGAGACCCTCTGCATTGCAGTCTATTGGTCTCCCCACTGAGCTATCGCTGCTCGTAATAGTAAAGTAACACTAACTGAACTAAACTGTGAATTTATATATACTTACAAGCATAAAAGACACATAGATTCGAAAAAGCTCTTTGTGATCACCCTTAATTAAGTCCCGTGTGGAATTCGAACCCATAATACTTGTCTTATTGGGTATGGCATATCGAATTTTTAAACATCTGCATCTAAATTGCCATAATGACAAATGAAAGTTATAATTTTAAAGGTAATGTAACGTACAGATTGCAGCACATAAGCGGGTGGCAGCCGCATAACATCCTCGATATTCCCGGCAAGGAAGATGGCGAAGGCATCGACGGCAGTCTGCATGTGGTCACGTGTAATCTTCAGGTACGCGTGTCCTCGGTGCAGGTACTCAGTGAACGCTAGGTGCACGCTGCTCTTGTTGTGGAACATCTCTGCACTGGTGTTAACAGGGAATGTTAAATACCACAACCGTATTAGATAAAAAAAATCCCCTTCTATATAATACTATTCCAGTATAACTTAGAATCTTTAAGTCTTTGCTAGGTATGGTTGCTAACTATAGGTAAAACCTGTAGGTCAAAAATTTGCATTATTTCTATTTTATTTCACTTATTAATAATGCTTACTGTTCTGTAAACTATACGATACACTATTTTGATCTTTACTGGTATTAAGAATCATTATTACAAAACATAGGTACTTTGAACACAAGCTTAATTCTTTTGAGCTTACGAAAAAGTATAGGTGTAAGTTTTGCATTAAGGGAAAGGTTATGCATTTCTATCTAAAACGGTTCCAGGAAACTATTAAAACTTAACCTTATTACTTTTATATACATATCATGTTCATTATAACCTATAATAATTATGTCACTAATAGTTTCAGTACACTTCGCTTCATATATTTGTGCTATGCTATAATTTTAGCCATGTTTACGAAAAGGTCTCCCCGTGAACACGGAAAAGGAACCGAAATGTCGGCGCAAGTGCAAATACATATAAACTAAATAGTATTAATAATTTTAAATAGCTAAAATAATAGTATAGGTACAGTAATAGTGTGTGTGTTAATAATCAACGTGATAAAATCCGTATAAATCAGTATCCGTATAATTTCAGAGTACTGAGAATTTCCTAACAAAAATCGTAACAATACTTTGCCCTTTTGCTAGAACACTAACCGCATCACTCGTCCGGTGGGCAGGTGCGCCAACAAATCCACACCATCTATTATAGCTTGTTGCTTGTTCTTGTCCTCTATCTTTAACTTATTACCTGAAAGTTGGCACATCAGACAAACTTGAAGCTTTCCGCTGATTACTCCGGCAACATTCAATGTTACACAACACTGTCATTCGTTATAATAACTATGATGAATTTTTAAAGCATGTTTAACTTATGTTCGCAATTTTTGCTGGATTAGGTATAATATTGTCTTCTATTTACGCGAATATTATTCATTGAAATTAAACTGCTATATACGGATTTTATCGCGTTGTTTATTTGACACATTATTACAAAATTTTGAAAATTGTTAAACTTTACTAATTTTTAAGCTAATTAAATTATTATTAAACTATTTAGATTTAATTTATTTTTACACTTTCCCCGACGTTTCGGTTGCTTTTCAGCAGCCATGGTCACGGGGAGACTAAGATGGCAGTTGTCTCAATGTTCCAGTGTAGTTATTTCAAAGTACCCGAACATAATTTAATCATTGGTGTTTCTATTTACGCAGAATGAGCTCAAAGTATCATGAAGTCTAGCTGTGGTTTGCTTCTTCTTGGGTTTGACTATTTTTATTACTGGATCCCAAGCTGGTGGTACATTTAATAGAGAAGATGGTTGGAATGTACCACCAGCTTGGGATCCAGTAATAAAAATAGTCAAACCCAAGAAGAAGCAAACCACAGCTAGACTTCATGATACTTTGAGCTCATTCTGCGTAAATAGAAACACCAATGATTAAATTATGTTCGGGTACTTTGAAATAACTACACTGGAACATTGAGACAACTGCCATCTTAGTCTCCCCGTGACCATGGCTGCTGAAAAGCAACCGAAACGTCGGGGAAAGTGTAAAAATAAATTAAATCTAAATAGTTTAATAATAATTTAATTAGCTTAAAAATTAGTAAAGTTTAACAATTTTAAAATTTTTGTAATAAAGTGTCAAATAAACAACGCGATAAAATCCGTATATAGCAGTTTAATTTCAATGGATTAGGTATATTATCGCTTTTTATCTTGTATGATTTGAGCCATATTTATGAAAAGCCCACTACTGCAACCGAGCTTAATAAAGGTCTGAATGGTGAGGCCTAGCTCACCAGTAAAACCTTAGATTCGCTCCTTGTCGGTCTGAACTCTGAACCCGAGAGCTGTCATTTGCCAGCCTAATAAGAATACTTGTATTGGAGTTTATTATTTAATTATATCTATTTACGTTGGTTGAGTGTCAATTATTGAGTGTCAATTATATATAACGTAAAATATTTTCTCACCAACTTTCCCGTATACAACTTGTTGAATAACTTTTTCAAAATTGTTTAATGGATCTGGAACACAAATTTGAGTTGTTAGAAATAGATCTACTTTGCTTAAACTACGCGATAAAATAATTAAGACATAATACGATCATTAGCGGAAAACGTAAAAAAAAGCGAGCAAAACGGCAAAGACGATGCATGGCTTTAGTGCCTTAATGGCCAAAAAATAAGAAATAGCCATAAGTAATCAAAATGGTTTCGAGATAGAATTAGATTTAATAAAAATCGAAACCAGTGCCGACGTGTTTAAAGAAACGATAAATTGCCTAATATCCCTTGATTTTAGAAAATCACAATGTATTATTGAACCTTCCCTCATCGCTACAAATATCACTGTATTAGGATATTTGTCATTACTTTTAAAAATGTATTATTATAAAAAGAAAATTAAGAATATTTATTTATTGGCTTCTTATCAATTATAAATCAGACCTTAGGATTAAACGTATAAAAACATAGACTTAAAATATTTTCGTTGTATAGAGCCATATTAATTTAACCTTTTGAACGCCAATGTCGGCTATATTTGACATGCGCAAGCGTGCCCTGTGCGCCAACGTCGTCTATACTCGACAAAAATGAGGGCACAGAAAAATACAAAATAAACATATTAAATCATTATTTTTCTGTGTTTTATTGATACCACTTAAAAATTAAATCCCCAATTATTACTTAATTGTACACAGCAAACAAAATTGCATATTAGTTACTCAAATATTTGATCATAAAAAGCAATATATACCTAATATATCGATTTTCGGGCTTGGCGTATAGGACATGGAGGTGCCGTTATGACGTGGCGTTCAAAAGGTTAAATTCTAAATTTAAAGTTTATAGTTGCTGTGATACCAACAGAACAGACCAACAGACTGCAATGCAGAGGGTCTCGGTTCGAACCCACGTCACGCACCTCTGAATTTCGGAAGTTATATGACTTTTCGAAATTATGTGCGTATTGATGGACAATTATTGCTTGCTCAGTGCCTCGGAGAGCAAATTAAGCCGTCGTTACCGGCTGCCATTAACATCTATGGCAGTCGTTATTAGGAAGTCAGTGCCCTATAATATCCTGACACTGGTCTAGCCTTAGGGTATCGTTAGCCTTCGGGTTGCGGAGGTCAGGTAGCAGCCGCTCTGTGTAAAAACTGATATCCAGTCAAATCCGGTTAGACTAGAAAAGCCGACCCCAAGTGACTTGGGAATAATAAAGGCTAGGGAGAAGAGTTGCTGTGATAAGCAGCTGTGACCGGCAGACAGACGGGCGAAGAGACAAAGTTGCAAAGCTTTTGACTATTTTGGTACATAACTGAAAATACACATTTAAATAAAAACGTAGCCTTAAACTATTGAAACCAGCTTCTTATAGATAAATAGACAAACACAAAAATATTTTGGTACCATTTTATCGTCTGTTTATGAACCGATTTCAATTTTCTTCTTTTGCTTAATAGCTATAGACAAGCTACAGTTCTATAAATTTTAAAATGGAACCATTAGTTTCTTTTTTATGTTGAGAATTTGTAAATTTATATAATATGGTCGAATTTCGACCATTGGGCATCAAAATGACCATTAATTCGAACCTCTGATCTGTGGGACGAAAGGTTTGACAGTCGCGAAGCTATAGTTGAATGGTTTGATTTGATGCGTTGTGAACTGCCAATCCTGCATGTTCTGTAGATTGTCCTGAAGTTTTTTTAGAGGTCGATTTTTAAATACATTACACTGAAAATCTGAAAACAATATCACTTGTTAATACCATTAAGCCATTCTAGGTAAGGCAATATGTTAATGACAAACACAAATAGTCGACTAAAGCCTCGTATCCACTAGGCAACAATTGACGCACAACACGTGACGCTCAATAAGATCATCAACGATGCACAACAACGCGCGACGTTGCTAGCTGACGCGCAACATGACGCACGGCTTGTTGTTTGTTTCTGTGCAAGTGCAATTGAGCATCAAATGTTGTCAAGCCGAAACGTGAAAAGCCACTGAAATCAACACTTGATCCTCTGGCTACATGTTGCCGACGACTGGTCATGCGTGGACAGACAACGTTGCTAAACAAAGTTCCGCGTTGCTGTGAGTATCAATGTTGTGCAACATGTCGCGCATCAATTGTTGCCTAGTGGATACGAGGCTTTAATCTATTGAGACGCAGCGGCATACCGGCAGCCGAACACGGTAGGTTTACAATTATGTCCGGTATTCCAACTATTGATAGTATAGACACAACCTCGTTACAGTTTTGTAATTACATAGATATGCACCCGGCCAGATTATCAAACATTTGACATGAATATGATTTCGACATGCTTTTCAGAAACCGGGAGAAAATAGATAAAGTTACGAAAGAGAAGGATTTGCGCACTGCCGCTTAAAGCACTCAACTGAAAAGCACTATTTACCTACAAAAGCTAGCAACCAAATCATGGGTAGAGTTTTATCGGTCGGTATCATTTGCAGACCTCCTTTGTCAACTCGACTTTCTAGTCGTATTGGGCTACACGTCTCTGCTATTCTTGGTGACATCGCATGTACTAGCAATGTTTCTAATTCCATAGACCAGCCATATACTAAAAAGTCTTCGAGTCCGCTAGCCGTTATTTCTCGCTTTAGTTTAGAGATTTTGTTGTACTATTAAAATAGTACAACAGAAACACTAAACTAAAACTACAACACAGATCCTGTGTACCTACCCTCAAATAAAATCTTATAATATTAATATTTTAATACCTTACCAGTCAAGGAATCCGGTTTCATTAAAGTAAATTGCTTGTTCGTGTAGCAGAACACTAACTGAATGCTGATAGACAATATAATAAAATGTTTAATTAGCATTTTTGTGTGATAAAAATCCCATGACTTCATAATGTTAACTGAAATCAGGGAGGCTACGCAACACTTGACTGAACCAGTAGCTTGAGCACTATTGACGCTTATAAGATGTCATAACTACGTGTTTAATGGTCCGCACATCAAGTTTTACTTGTCTTTCTTGTCAGTAAATAACACTAAGGCAAAAGTTGTGTTTGGTAGCCTAATCCTTGCTAATATTATAAATGAGAATGTGAGTTTGTTCGTTTGTTACGCTTTCACAACTTAACTACTCGACCGATCATCATAAAATTTCAGGGCTACAGAAAAGGACATAGGGTATCTTCATCCAGAAAAAGTATTGTATCCAAGCGAGCGTAACCGCAGTTATATATAAATATGTAGCTAGTAAAAAATTTTAATATACAAATACTTTCGAGTAAAAGTGTATGTATTTTTGTATATTATTTTTGATCTTATATATTATATCTACCGATATTTTATGATCATAAAGTTTTCTTCATTTCAGGCCACATTTTGCTATCATGAAGGTTATCTTGATGCTAAAAATTACAAACATCCTCGACTCCGGGAAGAGCAAAAACAAAACCCAAAAATATACTTATTTATGGCTTTAAATGTTATTAAATCACTCCGTGGAGCAGCGGTGGTGTACCTGTTTGATTAATAATCGAGACCTTACGAGTAAGATCTCGAATGCGATTCGTGAGTCGAGCAAAGTGTAACATTCTCAGTACGTAGTCTGGTACTGTGTCCAGTAAAACGATAATATGCTTATCCCCTATAACGTGGGATCTAAAACATAATAATAATAATATTCTATCACATACACACAACACCATCTAGCCCAAACTAAGCAGAGCTTGTAGTATGGGAACTAAACAATGGATAAACATACATATATACTTTTTATTTGTAAATACATACATACATATCATACATAGAAACACCCAGACCAAGACAAACATCCATGTTCATACACACAAATGTTTAACTTGTGCGGGAATCCAACCTACGACCTCAGGCGTGATAGTCGGTTACACTAACCACTACGCCATCGAGGCCGACATAGATAACGTAATGTGGACGTGTAACACACCGCTGCCTTAAGGGTTAATAGGCGTGAGACAACGTATTTATGTAAATTAAATATAATTTATACATATTGAAGTATCGCTTCTAATAAATACTTAAATAAATCTTCTATGCTAATCTGACATAGAAATAAAAAGAACGCCCAACTGACAAAAAAATTGACATCAACCAAAAAGTCATATTATTCTGATTCCCTACAATATAGTTGAAAATTTACTTACACGTGCATATTCTATCAATCCAAATGTCTACGACATCGCTGAGTAGTTACGACAACTGTGATTACTACCCTTACAACTATGTGCTTGAAGATAGTTATAACACGTACATGCAGTCCTGCCAAGGCCCTTTCTACAACACTATGGGGCAACCGCTCGTTTATTTCGCTGAAGTTGTAAGTATCACAGTTTTTGTTTTTGTGCTTATCTGCAATCAGTCTTAAACTATAACTAAGTAGAATTATTTTGTGTCGTTTTTCACGACTATCTGTCGCTGATAGGTTATCTTCTTCTTCTTTTCGTGTGGTTAGTGGCCAACCTCTTGTCAAGAGTTGTTCAAGCCGCCCGTAGGCCTCTGACATGGCTTAACGACTGCTGTCAATTTGACAACAACCGGGACCGACTTATTACGTGGCCTCCGAAGCGCGGAGACGCTCAAATGAAATACCACTAAGCGGTCGCCAATCTATAGAGTGACCGCACCCAACGTTGCTTAACCTCGCTAACCGTTTACCGAGCAGTGAGTGCAACTGGCTATGAGCGCCACATATGCATTATCATGATAGATTATGCAGATTTATAATTGTAGTATACCAGTGGAAGAGCCCTACGAAGCCATTTATTTGGTGATAGAACGAAGGAGTAAGCTCGCCCGGTGAAATGCTACTCTTCTGACAGACAATGGCGCAGTGGTCACCTCGCCACGGCGACTGTGTGGAGTTTTGTGGATTTGGTCCCTACACGGGATAAACAATAGTGTGATCCAAAAATTGTTATTCCTAGTCTGGGTGTTCTTGGTGTCCGTTGTTTGAAGGTTTGTGTAGTTCCCCGCGGTATAGTAATTGTTCCTAGGGCAAAGCTTCCGCCCTAGGAACAATTATTGTACCTTAGGAACGACTACTGTACCCTAAGAACAATTACTGTACCCTAGGAACAATTACTGTACGTCATTATAATAACAAATTAGTAATCTTGTTACTCCGCTTCGTCTGATGAGAAAATTTTTTGAACGCTCTCATACCTCTCCGATTCCTTTTCTGCCACCACTTGAGGTTATAATAATAATAATATTCTACCACATACACACAACACCATCTAGCCCAAACTAAGCAGAGCTTGTACTATGGGTACTAGACAATGGATAAACATACTTATATACTTTTTTTTGTAAATACATACATATTATACATTAGCTTTTGCCCGGACTTCGTCCGCGTGGAATTGTACACACTCCTTTCACCCCCTTCGGGGTGGACTTTCCAAAAATCCTCTCTTAGTGCTCCCCTACACTCTCCAAGGAACATACATGCCAAATTTCAGCTTCTTGTGTTCAGTAGTTTCGGCTGTGCGTTGTCTGTCAGTAACGGAAAAGTTTTATATATATAGATAGAAACACCCAGACCAAGACAAACATCCATGTTCATGCACACAAATGTTTGACTTGTGCGGAAATCGAACCCGCGACCTCAGTCGTGGCAGTCGGTTACACTAATCACTACGCCATCGAGGCCTTTGCATTTGCCATTGCAAAAGCGTGAGCAACCAACGGGCGAAACTCCTAAACAGTCCAGAAACGATGAAAGAGGTACTGCGCGACATCGGTCCCCTATTATCATTCTGGACGGAGCTGAGGTGGTATGAGTAACCGAACAATACTTAGCGTCGGCTACTTACGCACAATGGCCCAATTGTAGGGCTAAGTGCGGATAACACACGTCCAACTAACTAACTAACTAACGCCATCAAGACCGACTTATTTTATGTTTAAGTGCTTCTCGTCCCCGACGCGCGAGGGATATCTAAGTATTTCGCGATAATAGGCTACGGTAACTGCTTGCCATCAGGCGAGCAGTATGTTGGTTGGCCCCTTGGTCGTATTAAATGTATCGTACCCACGTATAGCCAGATAAACTAAATCATCTCTTAAAGTGTATAATTATCTAAAGTTTCTACAAAAACATTTTCTTTACCATTTTGATTTATAAACCTATCTGCAAAGCAATCTTTTACCGTTTTAAAGTAACCGAACACTACTATCTAAAGAATATAATAAGAAATGTTCACAAGTAACCTCCAGTAAAAGACATAACTTGTACATAATCTAAGGAATATCAGACGCACAGTTAAATGCATACATAAGAAGTCTCATTCCTATATTCCTAAAGGGGCGGCATAGGTATCTGACACCAAGATTTTACCGTTGGTTTTATTAAGGCCACAGGTAGTAGGGTTATTACCGTCTAGCAAGCGGATTCCGAGGTGCTACTGGGAATTTCTTGACAGAAAAACCATAACAATACCTTGCGTGACCCGGCCATAAAATTCTAAATTAATTTATTACTAAACATAATAAGAAGTGCGCTCGACATAAACTACTAAAGTGCTCATGTACTGTCGATTTTCAACAAGGCAGTATATTGAATAATGGTAATTGATTCCCATTACGAACATTAAGTATTATAACATAAACGGCCTTATCTAATCATAGGGCTCAATTTCCAAAAACTGCCCGTTATGTGCTAGTTTAGGATAACCTCTTTCATAGTCTGCTACTTTCATTGTCTCTTAGTTTTATCCCGGTGCTATCTAGCGTTAATGTATGATGCCAAATATGATAATTTTAGCCCAAATTGATAGGTAGGTAGGTAGTAGGTTGATAGGTCCTGCGCCTACAGGCGGGATAGTACGGTGCGTGCAAAAATCTAGTTACTTAGTTAACACCGGGCATCAGATTATATTATATGCTTAGTCAACATTAATTTTAAAGACATATTAAACTAAATAAATAAATTACGTATTAAAATATTTAATTTAGGCAAAGTTTAACAACGGGCAGAAATTAAATATTATATAGAACAAGGCTGAGATCTTCAATTGAAAAGTTTCAGATAGGACAGATATATTCTATTTGTAACTGAATAATCTCACTATTCTACTAATCATAAATGTGGATTAAGATAGAACAAGAACGTAGGTTAAGCAACACTTATGACAAATTTGAAATCTTGGTGTTTGATTTGCGGACACGTAAGAAACGAACAAGCCGATAAACAAACACACTTTCGGCTTTAAATATTAGTCTAGTGTGAATTATTTAACTAAGAGAAACCCACGCATAACAAAGTACAAGCGAACAAGTCGAGACCTTTGCCCTACTCGCTCTGATTGAACATTTAGACAATACTACATTGTATATTGTTGTCGAATGACGCAATCTTATACATATATACATTTGTATATATCCATACATATGTTGCCAGCCCATCGCAAGGTCTGGTAACTCTGGTGTTCGACTCACAGTATTGACAGTGTCTTAGTAGGGGCATTGAATCGAGCTGTTTTTCTTTTATGTGACAGAAACATGGTGAATTTTTCACCAAGGTTGAGCTACAACTCTGCCTAAACTTTAACAGATACAGGCATGATGCTATTTGTATAATAAAATGTATTATTAAATGATTTTGAGGACTAATGTCCTATAAAAAGCCATTTGGATTTTGTTTTTTATTTAACCAATGTGGCAAAGTATAGGGCTCGTCTATCGTTTGTAACACTAGGCCAGAGACATTACTCGCACTTGCAAAATGATCAAGAAAAGTATTTTATTTAATTCGTAATGGGTGTGAACATAATCATGCATATAGTTTACCTTTAGGTGTTTGACGTTTTGACTAGGTTACTGGTAAGTTTGGTGAGGTTAGTGATAAGCTGACTGGCCGCTGTGCCACTAGCTTTAAATACACTAGTCTGGCGAAATCAGAATTACGCCTCCTTAAAAGACCCAGTTTAAAATACCACTCATTGCTCATATTCCTACTGGGTTTATTGTTAGATCTTCTGAGTACTAGCGACATCATGAATTGGTGGTAGGGTAAACATTAAAATGTATCATAAACACTTGAGAAATTGTATACGGCATTTAACAGTAGGTATATTGTCTTACGTTTACGCGAATGTTATACATTGAAATTAAACAGCTTTATACGGATTTTGTCGCGTTGTTTATTTAAAAACACTTTTGTTACATAATTTTGATACTCTGACACTAATATTACTGAAATTTTCTATAAAATAAATTGTGACTGTGGACTCTCATACATTGGTCAAAGAGAAGCGTAGGCACCCGCATAAAAGAACATATAGCTGATGTAAAACACCAACAAGAATCTCGTTACTTGCTTTAGTTAATTTTGCTTTTATATTTTCATAGCAACCATACTGTAGGCGATCTGGCAAGGGGCGACGAAAAGAAAATAGGAATGTTTTTGTGAGAGCGTTTAACTGGTATACCCAGGTTAGTTAATATCGTTTTACAATTATTAAGAAGTAGCTAGAACTAGTTTTTAGCACTGGGCTACGACATGTACTTCTATACCTAATGATTAGTTCAACAGAAGATTTCTGTTATAGCGGGACCTAAATAGGCTTTCCTCAAATTGGAGCAGCTCAGCAGGGAAAGTAGCATCATCTTACAGAAGATCACACTCAAAGAACTTGTAACTTCTGCGTTGCATGTATACCTATATACAGATGTACTATAAAGAATGAATAACCCTGACATAAAATACAAAAAATAATTATTAATTCTTTAGTCTATAAAAAAGACAACTCCCGCACTAAGAACTCAGATAGAACGTAAGATATTTAATTTATTTACACGCTTTTCTCTGAATACAATTCATATTATTTGCCTTTAGGTGCTTGACGTTTTAACCAGATTCGACATGGGCTATGGTCACCATTCATTGCATGCATTGTAATCTTTCAAATTAATCAACTATAAGTGTTAATAGGCCAAGCATACCTACGTCGTGGGGTGAACGAAATCCTCATGATCGATGCGAGAGTTCAAATATCACTTGATCACATTTATTCTACTTTATATATTGTGTATACATATTCAATCAGTAATAATTTAGTAATTTTTAATTGACCTTGCTAAAGTTAGCTCACAAACTACTGCGTGTGAACCACTGATATGAAATAGTCGATAGTTACTAAGTACGTCACTAGTCTTTTATTTTAGATATTTAGTTTTATACGTACAGTAAAATATGGCAGTATGACTGCAACACAATGTACATGAATCAGTTGTAAAATACTGAAATTATAATTTGATGGCGATGTGGCCGTGTGCTCCTCGTAGACCCAAACTTTTGTCTGTACCTAGCAACTACCATATAAGTTAATTTAGTAGGTAAGCTGACTAACTCCTTTGACGTTCATAAGTGTTATTTTTGATTTGATTTTTACTTTGACTTTGTCAACTTGATGTTCAGGAGCGTGAGCCGTGCCCGCGGCAGTGTACGCCGGAACTGGGCGGGTTCGCGATGTGGCTGGACACTAAGTACGGAGAGTACCTCCGAGAGAGCGAGTGCAACCAGTCGTGCGGCCCCACACTGAGACCCGCACGGGGACCTTCTACCAACGACACCGTGCCCTGGTGACAACTAGCTATATACCAGTCTTGCCTAGTCTTGTCTTTTCTTCTTGTCTTGTTTTACTATATAATAATATAATAATCAGCCCTGTATTAAACTGTCCCACTGCTGGGCACGGGCCTCTTCTCAGTGTGAGAAGGATTAGGCCATAGTCCATCACGCTGGCCCAGTGCGGGTTGGCTATCCTTTATTTTTTGTCAAATCACATCGGAAATAATTCAGCTTGTGTATCATTAGGAGCTCTATTCGAATCTGCAATCATGTCAATACCAGTGACATTAGCAGATTTTGTGCTGCTTAATAGAATATCCTAACAAATATTTTTGTCGATTTTGCAAATGTGTTTAGTGACGATTATAGGCTCATATTGTCTATAACATATCTCGTGATATGTAGGTGTATCGTAGGTAAGGCTCTACCCACCGCTTCTGCAATATCGACAAGGATTTAGTTTTCTTTATGTATGTATGTACTGAAACAGAAGTTAAGGCTACCTATTATGTCGAAAACTCACATTCAGTATGAATTATGTAAAATAATTACGTTTGGTATGTTTCAGCCACACAAATGAACCTTGTACGACTAAAAGATATTCGAGAATGAGAAGGTAACAATGTTATTCATAATTCCATTTCCATATTATGATGTTGTTAACTTGTATTTACAGCACATTCTACTTTCTTATTAAAGAGGCAACTCCTTCGTTAATCACAAACTTCTTGTCGCGTCGGACCCGACAGTCGTTCGAACAACGGACAGCACAAATAACACTTGATTCACTGATTGTGATGATGATGATGATTCACTTGACTTAACTGAACCTGAAGCAACGGTTGGTGGATCATACAAATCTTTGCCCCATGTGAGTATCGAACACGTGACCGACCGCTTAATTAAAACGGAAGCCATTCAGCTTTCGCCAGAAATACCTGAATCTATATTATGATATAGTTTCATGTATCATTATTAGAATAAGCCTTGCTTGAAAAAAACGCATGGTTAATGATTATAATAATCATCAACATGTTTAAATTAAATATAATATATAAATAATAATCTTATGACGCACTCGCTTTAACCCGCTGCTTCGCTTATGTCCTTTTCTGTACCCTAGACAACATGTGTGCGAAATTTCATAATGATCGGTCGAGTACCTAGTTAAAGCATGAAAGTATTACTAACGAATAAACAAACAAGCAAATTCACATCCGCATTTACAATATTAGTTAGGATTAGGATACAGATTGGACCATGTAGCCCACATGTGCGAGTTAATCATATGTAATTCATTTTCACAACGCATAACCTGCGCGGGTTCTTAACTGGCACGGTTTACCCGCTATATCCTCAGTCGTGTACAATAGCTATACAGTTTATAAATTGTGTCTTTTCCACAGCCCGTGGGGACTACCTTATCATGTGATGTCTAAAATATATTTTCACAGCCCGTGGCGCAAATTTAGAGGTCAGAATAGAAACGCGGGCGACGTGCCGTGTACAACGTAAGTAACACATAACTTTGTCATTTTCATAAGAGAAGTATACGTGCATCAATTCACGCTCGTTTTTTTGAAAAGTACCTAATCAGGGAGGCATTAGACTTGCTGCAATCCTGTTATACCTCTTTTTAATACGTCATGCATAATTCTCAAAAGATTTATTCACACGTGACATACTAAATTACATAATCATACGTTTTAGGCCAAATGGAAGCTGTCAATTCATTTTGCAACCAAAAGATCTAACGCGGCCTGCCTCCGAGTGTTACTATCAGTAAGGATTGCATCATTTTCTTTCAATGTTTTGCGCATAACAGTAAATAGGTAGTGCTCTTATTTAAATATTGTATTGTATATATACGTAGAAAATACCTGGATCGATATGCAAAACTTAACAACCAGTAATAATGAAATTAGCTATCGAAAATAAATGTTGCATACGATATTTAATTATATAACGAAATCTTTTTTTGTTTCATAGTCATTAAAAGTGTATACGTGCTTAAATCATACAACAGGTATTGCTTTCAGGACAACTAACTGCCCAAACAAATCAAACATTACAGTTATATCCAATGAAATCGATGGCACAAAGAAGACCATAGTCAAATCACAGAGCATGACAAATATTTGTCATGAAAATATCATTGCTACTTGCATCGATTTAAATAATACACAAGAAGGGCCTAAAAATAGACAGGTGGACACCCAGAAATGCAGGGTTGTAGAAAAAGCACCACAAGTAACTCCAAAATCGCTTTCTCCTTGTGACCAAACCTGCAAGATTAAACATAAAGGTAAAACTGGTGATATAATACAAATAAACTCTTCAAAAGTGCAAAAGACAGACATTCCTAGTGACGGTGGCAAACAAGGATACAAGCCCGTTGAACAAAATATAGGCGTACCCCGTGATCCAGATTGCTGCAAAACAGGATACAAACCAAGGGAACAAATACGACTGCCTGCCAAATCACAGAATCATGATCCTAATTGTTGCAAACATGAATGCAAACCCATGGGAGAAATACGAGTGCCTGTTCAAGCACAAAAATTTGAGATTCCTTATGACTCAAATTGCAGCAAGCCTACGGGAGAATTACGTACATCTACCAAACAACAAAAAATAGAGATTAATTATGATTCAAATTGTGGCAACCAAGAAATGAAACCAACAGGAGAAATACGAATTGAATCGAATTCACAGAATGTAGATATTGTTTATGATTCTAATTGTTGTAGGCAAGAATGTAACCCTACGGAAGATAATATACAACAAGATCTAACAAAATCACAAATTAAATATATTCCTTGTGATCCAAATTGTTTTTATAAACAGAAACCGAAACCCGTAAGTGTAAAACGAGAAACTGTGCCGTCACAAAACACGGCTACTCCTTGTGACCCTAATTGTTATAATCCAGATTACAAACCTGCGAATATAATACAACGAGTTTTCACAATATCTCAAATTAAAGATCTTCCTTGCGAGCCAAGTTGTACTTACAAACAAAATTATAAGCCCGCGGGAGAAATATATGGAACTCCTACAAAAGTACTAAATACTTCTTGTGATCCAAATTATACGTACAAATTAGAAAGTAAGGCTGTGAGCGAAATACAACGAGCTCCTATAACAACTGAGCCGAATTATTACAAACAAGAAAACAAACCTATGGGGGAAATAGGAGTGCCTGTAAAATCACAAACTGTTGAGATTACTTGTGATCCAAACTACCTTTTTAAACAAGGGCACAAACCTGTAGCGGAAATACGACGAGCTCCTTCAAAATCACGGCGGTCAGAAATAACTTGTATGTGCTACCCACCCAAATCAGCAAGCGAAATAAAAAAAGTTTCATCAAGATTACAAAAAAAAGATCATGAATGTCAATGTCCTGAAGATGAAGCTTTGCCTAGCGATGCACAAGTTCAGTGGGAATCCTCGCGTCAAACATTTGCGTCGACCAGCACCAACAATACTCTGTGCAAATGTATTTTTGAGAAAGCTTTACTTAGTCCTGTGCAGGTAGTAAGTCGTCTAATATAACTATTAAATATAATATTCATTATTTGTTTAATTTCAATTATTAAATAATGCTCTGATAAAAACATTTCATTAAATGTATTTTAGGCACCACCATGCAAGCCAATACAAACAACTACAAAAGTTGCACCCACGCCATTTCTGCCATTTCGCACTCCAAAGACACCGCAGCAAATCAAAACCAGCGAAGTGGAATGCCAATGTCCCGAATATGATATTATAAAATTAGATACACCGTCGCAGTATTGTCGATATCAAATGGACAAGGGTTATGAGTGCGCCTGTCCTAGCCAAGCTAAGCCGGTAACAAGTAGTTGTTTTTAGTTTGCGTATTTAACACCTTTGTGTGATGTAATGGCGGATATTTTATTGTTCAATATTATACTGCACAATGTTTTAGGTAAAGCCGAGACCGATATGTAATATGCAGAGACCAGATTCTCGCACAGTGACGAGCTATTCGTCGTCAGCTGTGAGGCAAGTGACCCGCTCTGTCACAACATTTAGAAACGATGGTATGCAAACGTCGGATCACTCTATCTGCCTCGTAAGTTCTGTTATCACTATTTCTTTTGTAAAATTGGCACCTCTCTTGTTGTGTAATCGTTGTGAACTTTTCCTATTTTAGGATCACGTTGGTCACAACTATGCGTTCTTTATGAAAATTGTTTGTGCGGACAAACTGAATGACTGTTTTTGCGATAGTTTGATAAGTTAAATATTTATGTCATCGTGACCTTGTTATACCTAAATAAAATTCAATAAAAGTAATTTGACATTTATTTCGTATTTTATTTACAAAATATATTTATTTACAAGCGTTTTGTACATTTTAATAGTAGTAAATATATTTATAACCTAAATTAATTTGGCGGACCGTATGCTGTGGCTGGCGTGTTCTGAGGTAAGAAATTGTATGTCGATATAGCGGAACCGCTAGATTCAGAGCCACTCGATATCGCTGGCTGACCGTAGCTTGTCGAAGGAGCCGATACTGACGAAATGCCTGCTGAGGATGCTGAGGCAGACGCAGATGATGCAGCGCTGGAGCTTGAACCCGCTGGTGATGTGTGCGAGAAGGATAATATCTCCACGCTCGGTTTTGCATTTTCAAGAGACACACCTGATACTAGTGAAAGGTACCCAGCGTTGCGCGCTGCACTGTGCTCGTCCTCTTTGATGATATTTTGCACGCGACCCACGACAATGGAATCTAGGGCGTCTCTGTGAACCTGTTCATTAGCACCGCTGTATTGGTTGGAATCCGCCTGGTAACTGGACAACACTGGTGATGCGGCGTGGCTGCTTAAGGGTTGAGCTTGCAGGGGCTGGGCTTGAGGCTGGAATTGCGCCTGAATCGGTTGTTGGTAATTATAGCCTGACTGCTGGTATTGCTGCTGTTGTGGGAATTGTGCGATGGACTGTGGATAAGGAATAGGGGCTGGCAAAGCCGGTAACGGAGCAGGTTGGGGTAAGAGTTGCGGCTGTGGCGCCGGTTGAGGCGCGAAAAATACGGGGTTATTGCCCGGCGTTAGTTGGTTTGGCGACGGAGCGCGCACATCGATTTGAGGCGAGCCGTACACTGGGCTGGGCTGAGGGAACGGGATTGGTTGAAGCTGGGATATAGGTTGTGGATGATGAATGTGTTGAGGGTGGGGGATTGGCTGGGGGTAAAGTACCGGCTGCGGTTGAGGCGCTGGTGCCGGTATGTATTGCGGGAATGACCCTGGTGCTGGAGCCGGCTGAGGGTGCAGGTGGTGATGATGGTGATGTGGGTGCGGTAGCGGCTGCGGCGCAGGTTGCGGTGCTGGCTGAATGTAACTAGGTCCCGGCACTGGGTAGTTGTATCCAGAGTTTGTCGAGAAGGATTGTTGGGGTCCGTGGAAATGCGGTCCTGGCGCAGGCGCTGGTAACAGCGGGAGCGGCGGCGGGTGCGGGTGGTGGTGATGCGGCGGAGGTGCCGCAGGCGCACCGGGATAATGCAGAGCCGGGGCGTGCGGTCCTGGTCGAGGCAAGTGGTACGGCGTCTCCCCAGCTATCGCCGCCACCAGTGACAGAACAACTAACTGAAAAGTCAAATATTTGCGTTAATGGAAATTCAAAATCAAATATGCATATATTATTGGGTGTGTGTACACAAGTTTCTCTTTGGTGTGAACTCACCGCGCGCCTCATGGTGTGACAGGTGTGTGCGTGTGTGTGGTGCAGTGTACGTCTCGTCTGAGCTTTATAGTCGCCACCTCTACGCGTCGCAGTTCTGGGGAGCGCCGCGTCTCACACATAGCACACACCACAGCATCTATTATACGTCGATGATGAAACTTGCCGTACGCGTATTATCTAAGACAGTCGTGATAACTTTGACACTTTTTGGCTTCTAAATTAATTGACTTTTTTATAAGTTTGACGATACTGTGGACGTAGTCATTTTAACTTTAAGGTATACCGAGGAAACCTACCTGAAAAATCTTTTACACTTATTCAACATAATATAAGGTTTGTGGCCTTATTAGATGAAGAGAGGAAAAGGATATAGTTTAGACGTATGCAATTTGTGAATTGTAGTTACTAATACGTAACAATTAATTTACTAAATAAATTAAAAATATAACAATAAAAATATAACAATGTCGGCCTCGATGGCGTAGTGGTTAGTGTTACCGACTGCCACGCCTGAGGTCGCGGGTTCGATTCCCGCACAAGTCAGACATTTGTGTGCATGAACATGGATGTTTGTCTTGGTCTGGGTGTTTCTATGTATAATATGTATGTATTTACAAAATAAAAGTATATATGTATGTTTATCCATTGTCTAGTACCCATAGTACAAGCTCTGCTTAGTTTGGGCTAGATGGTGTTGTGTGTATGTGATAGAATATTATAACAACACGTATGTATATGTACTACAATATTTTGGTTTTGACTATTTTAGTGTCAAGTTCCTATTAACGGACATAATATAATTATTATTATGTTAGTTAATTACTTAGTTTATTTTCAAGCAAAATGTTAATATACAGTGTTTTATTGACCCCAAACCAGTCAAGCCTGCGAGCTAACATAGAAAGTTACATAAATTAATTATTCTGAAATAAAAATAATAATTCTACATTAAATTTAACACTTAATAAAGTAACAAAGCTAAACTAACAAATGTAAACGTGTAGTCCTCCATATTGCTCTACACATAAAGAACTAAATTATTGTACGTTTTAATATTGCACCTCAAGCTACCAAAACCAAGCTTAATCTTTGGGTTAGACGTTTTTCTGAAGATCTGCATTATTACAATTAATAAATAACTAATAATAATAATATTAATAATATTTTACCACATACACACAACACCATCGAGCCCAAACTAAGCAGAGCTTGTACTATGGGTACTAGACAATGGATAAACATACATATATACTTTTTTTTTTGTAAGTACATACATATTATACATAGAAACACCCAGACCAAGACAAACATCCATGTTCATGCACACAAATGTTTGATTTGTGCGGGACTCGAACCCGCGACCTCAGGCGTAGCAGTCAGTTACACTAACCACTACGCCATCGAGGCCGACATACTAATACTTAGATTTCGGCGGTTTAACATCTTAGAGATAAAATTTGTGGAACTAATAATAGACATAATATTGTTTCATATTATGTTCAGAGCGTATAAAAAGTTAATCATATTAAGAAGATGATCTAGAACGAAATTTTTTTTGCTAAGGTAGGCAACTAGACAATAGAAGAACAAAATGATAATTATAAAACTTAAAAAGCTTAATATTGTCTTCTATTTACGCGAATATTATTCATTGAAATTAAACTGCTATATACGGATTTTATCGCGTTGTTTATTTGACAATCTATTACATAATTTTGAAAATTGTTACACTACTACTACTATTAAACTTGACTAATTTTTAAGCTAATTATTAGTTTAATAGTAGTAGAAGTGTAACAATTTTCAAAATTTTGTAATAGATTGTCAAATAAACAACGCGATAAAATCCGTATATAGCAGTTTAATTTCTTAAAAAGCTTATTAACTAACGTAAAATAAAATAATAAAATTTGCAACGAGCAATAAATAAACTGTTTTTAGTACTAGATGTGGCTGCAGGGATATTTTAACTACAGCTCGTTGTGCTCAAAAATATTTGAACACCTCGGCCGTTCCAAAGATAATTCCTTCGACAGCCATGTGCAAAATATTGGTATAAAGGTGTATTCTATAATATTGCTGATATTGCCAGCTAGTATATTTTAGCCTCACAATGCAGTAAAATATTGGCTGTCTCAAAGCCATTTTAATAATTGAAAATATTGTTTTAAGTTCTGCGGATTACGTCATTTGTTGTAGACTCAAAGCAGTTTTAGCTAATAGCACTCATTTCCGATGCGTGTAAGAAGTTTTCCGTGCCGCGGGTAGTGTGTCTCTTATTAGTCCCGGCTATCATTTGACGTAATCCCCGTCGCTAAAGCCAGCCTGAAAACCTAAGGGAATATCAATTGGGCAATCTACTGAACTGGCGTTCTAGGATTGCATGATTCTATGCGTAAAGTAACTTGCATGGTATTGCCGCGAAAAAAGTTGTTAATTTAATTTTGTTATTTCGATAACAATTTGCATGGTGGGGGAAAGAGTGTCTATCTTTGTTGTTTTAATTTGTTTCGTAGACTGTTATTTACTTAATAACAGGTATGAATTATATTATATTGTCTTCTATTTACGCGAATATTATTCATTGAAATTAAACTGCTATATACGGATTTTATCGCGTTGTTTATTTGACACTTTATTACAAAATTTTGAAAATTGTTACACTGCTACTACTATTAAACTTTACAAATTTTTAAGCTAATTAAATTATTATTAAAACTATTTAGATTTAATTTATTTTTACACTTTCCCCGACGTTTCAGTTGCTTTTCAGCAGCCATTGTCACGGGGAGACTCCCCGTTTAATTTCAAAGGTATGAATTATATGTAATTTAATAGCTTTTGTCTGCGGCTTCGTTCTTGTGAGAAAGAAGCCATTCATCTTGGAGGTATAAAATGTAGCCTAAGTCTCTCTCTGGCTTATAAACTATATCCATACAAAAATCGTATTAATTCAAATCTCCGTCGATGCGTGAAAGATAATAGAAAACGATTTCGCATAATATGTCATGTATAGTAAGGGTAGTAAATACGAGGTGTGCAATGCGGTGTAAAACTGATAAGTATTGGCGTTTTCTATTATTGGCCTTTTTCTGTCAGGCTAATTTCAGTCTCAGACGTTTAGGCAGGATATAAACAGGATCTAGGCGCCCTTTATCATCAGGCGGATCAGTGATTTTATTAATAGTACTAATGGCAAGGTGATCACTATAGCCACTGCGCACCACATTACACATCCAAATTATGTGGTAATCACTACAATATACAATGAGGTTGTCGGCCAACTTGCCTTTATGCTTATGTCATGGCTTTTGTAAGACACCATAGTAAGCGATTCTTCAAGCAGGAGCAAAATTTTCCAGGATCAAGATCGCGTGTTTCTGTGGTGCAAGGGTTTATAAACTAACCGCTTATAATCAGTAAGACTGAATAATTGTTTGTCGCCTTACAGTGAATCGGAATAACCAATCTATCAGTGGTTCTTCTTACTAGCAATAAGAGTTTGACATTATTTATACAGCGTATAACAGAAAGGTGTGGTCATATTTTAAGGCCGTGATATATATCTGATAAATAACCTACATATGTGCCCTATTCCCGGATCAAAAAAACAATTTTAAATTTTATCACAACTTATTTAATCATTAAAACAAACGCATTATACCTATCACTATCCAAATAGCGCATAGTCATTTTCGGGGTCACAGTTATCACCCGAGTCAGCTGTTAGTATTGTTTAAGTATCGACTAGAATATGTGATATTGATAAGTCGATAAAAAGAAAATGCTGTATCTTAGTGAATATAATGTATATGGATTTGGCTGTCGCGGTTTTCCGTTGTACGGGGGCTATATTATGTGATGCTTAAATATTACCACACCTTTCCGTTACACGCTGTATAGAACTTACGTCATATTTCTATTTCTAATACTGCAATTTTCATTAAAATATTTTAGGTGTTATAGTGTTTTGTCTTTAATATTATTGTTTTTTTAGTTTACAATCTTATCTTATCTTATGTGGGGGCCAGTCAATGCAGACCGGCGACACTTCGACCCAGTGGGATCTTTTGTGTCGACACTCTCCCAATAATGACTGCCATAGATGTTCATGGCAGCCGGGACCGACGGCTTAACGTGCTCTCCGAGGCACGGAGCAGGCGATAATTGTCAATCAAAACGCACATAATTTCGAAAAGTCATATAACTTCCGAAAGTCAGAGGCGCGCGACGTGGGTTCGAACCCGAGACCCTATGCATTGCAGTCTGTTGGTCTCCCCACTGAGCTATCGCTGCTCTTTTAGTTTACAATACAAATGACTAGTATTCTTGTTGACTCCTCCAGCTAAGCTAATATGCTTGTGTTGGAAGTAGGTTCATGTAGGTAGTGCAGTGCATGGGATTGTGCAGAATATTTGTTCAAATGCCTACATTTGTTAGCAGAAACAGTACCAGGGATAACAATTGAGAAAATAGTGTGATTGCAATCACTTAGACAGTGTTACCGCTTTTAGCGTTAGTAATATTACTAGTAATACTGTGGTAATACTCTCTAAGTAAGCTTAATAGGCTAAACGTAGGCCTAGTTGTATCTTTCGCAATATTTATACTGTTAGTTCATAGCCTTGAACACTTTGAATGTAGGTGTTAATAAGATTACGATAAGGCTTTTTTCAGGCACTATATAAATAAGTCTATCTTTGATTGTTGTTATTTTGTTGTTTTTTTATTTGTTATTTATTTTGGCACATTTACATTGAAGCTTAGTGCCGTAACAGATGTAATACCTAATTATGTTTTATTTATAATTATAACTAAAACAAACATATATTTTTTGTTTGATCGCCAGATAACTTGATTAAAATTTTATTATACATAGAAATAGGCGATGTGGTATGATTGTGGACACTTGTAAATTATGGTAATACCCAAAGTGATATAAAAATATCTTGATATAAATATAATAAATAATGCCCTATTAGGGTACGCTTGTGACACATGCTTAAAAATATGTTGGTGACAATGTGAATATCTGTTTAAAAAGCAACTGTTATTTTAATTAAACTAGATATTTTATATAAAGCTTATATAATATATTTATATAAGCTTTATATAAAATATCTTCTTCTTCTAGCGTTCAATCAAAACAAACAAATTGACTCTTTGTTATGTTTGAACGCGTAAACTCTGGCAATTCCAGTCCGTTTTGAAAAATTCTTTTGCATTTGGTAGCCCAATTCTTAAGGGAGGAAGGAACGAAGCAGGAATCTTTGGTAAAATCGCGGGGGCAGCTAATATGACGTAAAAACAAGTAAGTAGTTAGAAATACAAGTTAATCTTTTCAGAATCTTAACAACACGCGCTTTTTTACACTTGTTTATCTTTTAACTTTAGCACGACTATTTTAAATTTTTGATATAAACACATTTTATGCTTAGTGGTTACTACACGTTGTATATTTTGGGACATTTTGTGTGAAATATAGTTAATTATTAAATATTCTGGGTCGAGCAAAAATTATAAACTTTCGCATAAACCTTAACCTTAACTCTGAACCAATAGACAAAAAAGATCTTGTTTTTACAATTTTATTAACATCTTAAATTGTTTTGTATACTTTAAACATCCTTAATGACACTAGAGTTAAAAACGTTTATATTATTTTCAATAAATCACCAAATTACGCCATATTGCTAAATCTTTATCATTCAAATCTACTGAGTACTTATTACATAACGACAAGACCTTTGTGTCACATAATAATAATTTAATTAATTTTAACTGACTTGCGAATAGGTGTCCCAATTCTTACGATAGATTGTGCTTGGATGTGTCGACAGAATGATGATCAATAATATCTCATCAAGTAGTCATTGTAACATCATATTGTTGTACTAATGATAACTAGAATCGTAGTTCAAGGGACACAACAAATCAATGGCGAAATGTTGGATTCATACTAATTAAAAAAACTTCGTGAGCGTTTTAATGGGTAGTATGTGTCTGCGACTATTGTCGCAATTTACGTTGCCCACACTATATACACTATACATCCTTCTTTTTTGAAAGGAATCTTAATAATTATTTAATTATAAGACTAAGTTCAGTAACGTATCCAATAAATTATAGTTTTAGTAATTAAGTTTGAGTTTAGATTTTAGTTCAATTCCAAGATACTCACCTTTTTTCCGATGGATCACACAAATTTTTGTCAGAGTGGGGATCGAACACACAATACAAAAAAAATCTTTTAGTTACTATTACGTTATCTTGTTTAACAGTTAAGTTTAGCAACACTATCTACTAATCAATGTTGTGTAACTGAGGACAGTGAGTAGACAGTCCGACGTCTGCCACCGTTGTTATACTTATATTATATTTCTTAACAGGCTTTAATATGAAAGTTGAAATTAATATGCCAACTCGCTTGAGCAGCGGCACCTGTATTGACAACTTTTTACATAATATACGCGGATGCAAAAGCGAAATATGTGAACTAGCGGTTTCAGACCACACTGCCCAATTATTGCAATGCCCTGTTTCTAAAACATGCAGATACAATTACTGGTTTACAAAAAGGCGCGATTTGTCTAATGAAAATGTAAATAAGTTTATTAGTTGCATAAACAATCTCAGTTTTTCTGAAGTATATGAAGAAACAGATGCAAATATAGCTTTTAATATATTTCATAACACTTTCTTACTGTTCTATGATTTATGTTTTCCGAACATTAAAGTAAAAATTCCAACCAAAGCTAAATCGAAGTGGATCACTCGTGGCATTAAAGTTTGTTCAAAAAGAAAGCGTGAGTTGTTGTGGAAGTATAGACAACGGCCCACCATAGAAAATAAATTAAATTTTAAATCATTGGCTAGCAGACTCAAGAAAATAATACAACTGACACAAAGGTCACAGAATATAAATTATATAAATTCTGCTAATAACAAAAGTAAAGCCACTTGGAAAATAATAAACAAAATTAAAAATAGGTTACCCGTTAACAATATTGATCAAATAACAATTAATAACCATTCTTTAACACACCCAACCGCAATAGCAGAAGCTTTCAACGATTTCTACGTGGATTTAGTAGAGACGGGTAGCCCACCAACACAAACTAAATCACAAAGCTACGATTTTTGCAAGAAATCTACATCTATGTTTATGGAGCCTACCACACCCCGAGATGTACATCGGATAATAAACATATTAAAAAATACAGCAAGCACCGGCTATGACGACATTAATACTAAAATAGTAAAAATGGTATCGGTACCAATATCACCCGTATTAAGTCAATTAATAAATAACTGCATCGTACAGGGTGTATATCCTGAAAAGCTAAAGATATCTCTAGTTAAGCCACTCTATAAAAAAGATGACAAAGAAAATATGCAATCCTATAGGCCGATTGCCTTAGTACCTATATTCTCTAAGATTTTTGAAAAAGTAATTTATAGCAACTTGAATAACTATTTTGAAAAAAACAACCTATTTAGAGATAATCAGAAAGGATTCAGAAAAAACAAATGCATTGATGTGGCAATTTATGAGTTCTTGGAAATAATTATATCTAGAATGGACAAGAGAATGCCAGTCCAAGCACTTTATATGGACATGACGAAGGCGTTCGATTATGTGAATCACAAAATACTCGTCGATAAATTAAACGCCTATGGTATTCGAGGCAATGTATCCAAATTGATAGAATCTTACCTAAGCAATCGACAACAAATTACAGTTATTGATAAAATATGCCTTAAGTCTAAAACTGAAACTCGTTATAAGTCAAAATCAAGAATTATAAGATATGGAGTACCACAGGGTAGTACACTCGGCCCTCTGCTGTTCATTATTTATATTAATGACTTCCCATCTGCTACTAAGTTTCCTATGGTAATGTTTGCTGACGATAGCACCGTCGTGTTTAACTATGATAATATACATACCACTAAATCAGTAATCGAAGAAAATATTGTGTCTTTAGTGAGTTGGCTGGACTCACAAAACCTAAAAATTAATTTACGTAAGACATCTATTATGAGTTTTGGACAAAATGAGAACAAAACAAGGGACATAGATATTAAATACAATAATCAACGCATAAGTGACATTAAAATAACAAAATTCTTAGGCTTGCAAATTCAAAGTAATTTGAAGTGGAATTGCCAAATAGAAATGGTGTGTGGTAAAATAAACCAATATGCTTATGCCCTGCACATGTTAAATAAAACTGTAAATCGAGACGCGGTTGTTACTGCTTATCACGGATTAGTTGCAGCCACTTTAAGATATGGCATTATATTTTGGGGCAATGCAACTGGTAAAGAATTAGTTTTTAAGTCTCAAAAACGCTGTATAAGAGCAATATGTAACATTCACTTTACTGATTCATGTAAACCACATTTCATTAATTTAAAAATACTGACAATGCCATCAATTCATATATTTGAAACAGCTTTATTTGTAAAAAAAAACTGGTCAAAATTTTCAGAAGTAACTAGTAACCGTAGATTTGGTAAAATACATATGGTTCGAGCTAAAACTGCCTTATATCACAACAGCATATTCGTAATGGCACCCAAGATATACAATAAGCTGCCTAGATGTATCCAATCTGCTGAAAATTTACAAATGTTTAAAAATACTCTGAATTTCTTATTAACAAAGCTTATTATTCTGTTGATGAATATCTCGATGATAAAAATATGTAATAATAATAATGCTGTAATTATCATATTGACATAATTATTCCTATTAATATAAAATTAATTTAATTTTAGTGTGACATGTACACTGCCTCAAAGATTTCAAATTGTGACATTATAATTATTTTCTTTTTAATATTTTGACTGCAAGTATTATTATTTAAACTATTATTTAATTACTATCTGACTTGTAATTATTATATTTTGTAACTTTATTTCTATTGAATATTATTTGTACACCACATAATGTGGTAAGACGTAGTGGTACTTAAAAATAATAACACTAACACCTGTATCTAACCTATGTTTCACAAATAAAGGATTATGATTATGATTATGATTATGATTATATTTGTCGGCCTCGATGGCGTAGTGGTTAGTCTAACCGACTGCCACGCCTAAGATCGCGGATTCGATTCCCGCACAAGTCAAACATTTGTGTGCATGAACATGGATGTTTGTCTTGGTCTGGATGTTTCAAGGTATAATATGCATGTATTCACAAAAAAAAAATTTATATATATGTATGTTTATCCATTGTCTAGTACCCATAGTACAAGCTCTGCTTAGTTTGGGCTAGATGGTGTTGCGTGTATGTGGCAGAATATATTATTATATTATTACAAATTACGTGTTTTAGAAAATTATAAAATTATGTAGCATATTCAATAGTATAGATATTTATGCGGGACTGCTTCGGTTGCGTAGCGCTAGTGTATGCGACTGCTGTGCATGCGGTCTCGGGTTCGATACCTAGATTTTGTTGGAAAGTTATATTCTCAGTACATACCACGAAGTCTGAAACTGTGTACGGTACGGCTTAAGAAATCAGGCTGAATTCTCATACGGTGCAGGGAATGCTCGCTGTAAGATAATAATATATCTTGTATTTTAGTAGACTACAATAAGAAGTAGTATAGCATGTTGAGCGAATATAAATGACTAGATGTGCCCGCGGTTTCACCCGCGTTTATGATTACTGCGCCGCTTCTATGGGTTGTAGCGTGATGTTATATAGCCTATAACCTGGCTAGATTAATAAGCTATTTATCAGTAAAATATTTTTTCAATTCGAACCAATAGTTCCTGAGATTAGCGCGTTTAACCAAACAAACAAACTCTTCAGCTTTATAATATTAGTATAGAAGTATAGATATATAAATAAAATAATTAATTAATTAACTAGTTAGTAGTTGGACGACTAATATAGCATAGTTTGTCTACACGTAACGTGTTGCGTGCGACCAGGTAAGCGAGCAAGTTTGTTGAACAAATTCTCAACCTATTGACATTACAGTTTAAGTTTACAAACTGAGTAGAATACAAAAGACGCGCAGCGATGTTTTAACTTTCCACTTGATGTAAAATATAAAAAAACTTTCTATACTTAATTAGAAAGGTTCCCGCTGCTTTTGAGACCTAGATCTATCCTAATGACTAAATGTACGAAATGAAATAATATACGATACACAATAGACTCCCAAATGACAGAAACCTCAATTAGTTTGGATACAATAGAGAGCCTCAATTAGTCGTTGGCGCTTTTCAATTACTGCGCGCGTTAGACAGCTTAGACGCAAGCCAAACAGAAAAAGTGCCTGGATGTGGCTAGGGCCATAGTATGCTATTTCACGTCGATCACCTATATTTTATTCGGAATTAGCTTATACTCGCAGTTTCGCTTGCGTAAAAGTAGATTAGGTTAGGTTATGCTAGTAACAGTATCCGCACGATCTCTCCCTGCCGAGCGTGATCAACGCCATGCTCGGCGGCGAGAGGTCGTGGCAGGCAGTGGTCTCCTTCTGCTAAGCTGTCATGGCGCAGAAAGAGACCGCGGAGAGGGTCAGGGAGAACAACTTCCTCGCTGACCCTCTCCGGCGCAGACGGACGGGAGCGAGAAGGAGACGATTCTCGCTCCTGTATAGTGGGGTCACTGGTACAGAGTCGGGGGACTCTCTACCGGCTTGCACGGCCCCACACGTCTGAGGGAAGGCCTTGGTCACCAAGGCCTTCCCTCCACAGGTGCTGAGGCCCGGTCACCATCAGCCGGGCCAACCGCCGGAGCGGGATGGTGATTGCTAACGCGACCCCATCCCGCCCCACTCCGTCGGCGGAGGCACTGCTCACCCCAGGTTTTTAGTGTGCATACCGACCCCCTTCAGGGGCGGAGAGTCTCACATAACCACCTGCCCCCCCCCCCCGGGGGAGGGGGTATCCACAAAGGATTTTCCAGGGTCAAAAAAAAAAAGTAACAGTATCCCCACGATCTCGTTCAAGGCAACGAGTCTCCTCACCGGATCGATGCCCTGGGACCTGGAAGCGGCGCTTCTGGCGTCGCTCTACCGTTGGTGCCAAGAAAACCAAAGAGTAAAGTAATACGGGGGCAGGAAGCGCTAGCTCGAGGCGAAGGACCAGGTCTTCCCGCTTTAGAGGCGGCACGGTCCGAACTCCGTCAGGTCCTGATGGAAGAATGGAGAAATCGAATAGTGCACCCCAGTGCCGGGCACGCCACGATCGTGGCGGTAATTCCCGTTTTTGAGGACTGCGCCCTCACCTTCCGGTTGACACAGGTAATGACTGGCCACGGTTGTTTTGGCCAGTTCCTGTGTCGCATAGGCCGGCAGGACACGCCCGGATGTCATCACTGCGGTGACTGCCGCGATGTTGTTGTGGACACGGCGCTGCACACTTTGGCTGATTGTCCCGCCTGGGCATCGCAGCGCCGTGAGTTGATCGCAGTAGTCGGGCTGGTTGCCCTCTCACTCTCGGCCGTGGTTCTATGGCGCGGAGTGAGAGATCGTGGAACGCTATCGTCTTCTTCTGTGAGAAAGTAATTTCCAACAGGGAGGCGGCGGAGCGAGAGAGGAAGCGCTTAAACCCTCCCCCGACTGCAGAACCGGTCGCCGGAGGGCACGAGATGACCTCCAGCCACCCTGAGGTTTGACCTGGTGGTGGTGGGCTGCGTAGGCCTGCTCGCAACCCGATCAGCACCAGGTCCGAGAGGCGGCGTGTGTGTTCCCACGTGCGGAACGGAACGGAAGTTTCTCATTTGAAAATGAGATAACTATAACACAGGATACTGGGTATGACCCTAGTAATGGACCTGATTTGAATGGTAAGTAACCTTAAGTCATCTTAGTTACTACTAAAACTATTCAAAAAATTATGTGCTGCATTCCAATAAGTTATTATGTTCCATGTTTTATTAATAGACTTAACACATAGTCTGTGTATGAACAAAGTATAGAATCTTTCTGGTGTCTGATATGATTCTACATAAAATGCTATGTTGACAAAATAGATATTATAGTGTAAAATTAATCAACTTGTTGAGGCCTTGCTTTACAGACACTTAAAGAGTAATTACTCAATTTTATTGTATATAAAGTTAATGCATATTCTATTACATGGAAAACATGTTATTGTACATCAAAATATCCAAACAGTAAATAATATAACAAATATAAGGCTGTGTCACCTATGTATAACTTTGTCTATGGTTATTAATTTGTCATATTAATTCTAATCTCAAGTGATGTGTCTTTGTCCCCTCTCCCCCAGGGGGACGGCGGAGGAAGTATTTTTTGTGTAGTGACCTGCCGTTTCACACGGCGCGGCGGGCCGAATACACGGCGGGGTCGCGATTGCATGTGAAAGCGATTCACGCGACCTCCCCGTCTATGGTTATGTCGAGGAACACCGTGGTAGGTTTAGTCGGTATTACCGGGTATCTTTTCCCCGGTGAGCCCGACATAACCTCTCCGTCGCCTCGCGGAGAGGTTTGCGTGAAAGCATTCCACCAAGTAAATAAAAAACTTTTACTGTTACTTGGTGATAATACAGCTTTCTAATAGATAAATAATTTCTGAAAATGATTATGTAGTTTTTGAGTTAAAGGAGTCTGCCCACTACACCGTCTCATACCATGACCGTGCTAGGAACGTATCAGACACGAAAAGCAACACACGATGCCCCCTGCTATAGGAACTGCTGGTCGGTGACGGAACGGTCTAGTGGGCATAGTCTTATACATTTCCTTACAAAGAATATTTTTTTGCCTGACATGTTCCTAGCACGGTCATGGTATGAGACGGGGTAGTGGTCAGACTCTTTAAATCCTTACAAACAAACATAAAATCAAATCTATCCTCTTTATAATATTAGTATCTATATATATATATATAGGTAAAAAAGGTATATATATACAGTCATTACATAACTTGGATCAATATTAATTAATTAAATTGTCTTGAGTAGAATTTTAAGAACGTGTATTGTGAAATTTACTTCAAGTTGAACAGTTTAAGTAAACTTAAACTCGTTTAAGCAATCGATTAGTTAAAGTCACTTAACTACGTCTTCTAAATGGTTATTGGATAAATAAGGTCGATTAATGATTTGTTTATTTGGCTAGCTGGCAGTTGATATATTTGATGTAACAATTAATTACACAACATCAAATATACAACCAATTAATAATATACACAACATGCTCATTGAGTGAAATAATTAACAACAACAGTTTTTTTGCCAATTATTCTGTTACCATACGAATAAGCTGGCTTGCCCAGGTAAATAAACCCCTTTTACAGGAATCTTAACTATATTTGTGGGTGAGACTATTCATTTTGAATTATGATTTCCCAATTTTATTTTATTTTACTCATTTGTAATTTATTTCGTCTAAAGAACAGCAACGTTGCTGTCTCGTTGCGATCATTGGCGAAAACCATTATTTAATGGAAAAGCTTAACAATATAATTATATGAAATAGTGGGAAATTTTGCGACGATAATTCAAGTTGTGACCGGAACTTAAACGATAGAGGAAGAGGGAGGAATCTCATCTCATCGATCGGTAAGTGATTTTGCCTTTTATCTCCGTAATAAAAGAACGAATTTCTTGATAAACAAATATGTTCTAATTTTTTATCATCAATCATATGAATCTAGCTATCATAATATCATTATAAAGAATTTTCTTCCGTGGACGCTCAGGTTGTGGAATGAGCTCCCTGCTGAGGTTTTCCCACATGACTACAGTATGGAATTCTTCAAAAAGGGAGTTAAAAGGTTTTTACAGGGCAATGCGCAAGTGATACCTCTGGTGTTGCAGGCGTCCATACGCTACGGTGACCACTTACCATCACGTATTTGCCACATTGGTAGTATCAAAGAAAATTCGAACTCACACTTAATTCTATCACTGTACCATTGAAAACATCACAGTATCAATGAATCAATTATTTCCAGAATACTTAACGTTGTTCATCTAATTATACTTATAAACATAGTATTGACTATTGACCTTTAATATCAAAGTTCGACAGTAACTCGTTTGCAAAGTGTCATTAGTCAATGGGCAGCAGTGGCCCGAGTTCGGTCGTTGTGCCGAAGGAGCCCGCAGTGCTGGTGTCACAATCATATCAAACACTTTGTTTACTCACACGTGCAAGTTTGTGACATCGTCACGTGTAAACATATGAAATATGAGTGATATTGAGCTTTTAATATGTTACACGCGATATTACGCGCGTCTTTGTATTGTGTCGTGGTCTTAAATAACGAAATCGACAGTGTGTTTTTCTATCATAAATATTATATTTGTAAACTACAATTTTACTGTAATTATAGAGAATATCTTTATTTATTTTATCAGATAATGTAATTAGACTATGTCTGTAGGCTTATTGAGTATATTTCTTTTTAAAGACCATATCTTATACACGAATTTATTAAACAGAATTCAAGAAACGTGGTCACTATTTTCGGTTCCACTATTCCACACTACCAAATTATGAAAATATGTATATCACACGCTTTTAATTAATTTTGTTTTATTATTTTTATCTTAACATTTTCCGTATAAATCATAAATACTCTGTCTACTATATTGTATACAGTCGCTCCATTAAAAGTTAATTCAAATAATAATTGAAGTCGCATGTAGATATTTTTTTGAGCTTCGATAGGTACGATTCTTGATTTGAGATTAATTTAATAAATACCACATCTCTATTTTTAAGTTAAGTTTATTTTCCTAAACTTACTTTGTGTTATACTTAGAAAATCACACTAAAAACAAGTCATTAATTAATCGAGGTCACGATGTAACGCTTACGCTACGTCATTAAAATAAAACACTAATTAATTTTCTCAAATACATTTCGAATACGATCCTTTGCCTCATTTAATTATTATTATACAGAGGGGTCAAATAGCATTACATTACGAATATTTTAACTTTGTAATCTTGTATTGAAACTTGTAAGGCCATCATTGGCATACAATACGTTTGTCATATTTGGCTAACTACTATTTCATTCCGAGGTTGAGTACAACGTGAGGTAAGAGAGAAAAGTGGCCGCGGGCCCTCACTTTACACCTCTGTTTCAAATATTAGACATGGTACAATACACCAAGCATTAGATAATACTATGCGTAAGTTGACATTTAGCGCGTAACTTTTACATATTATGGGCGTCCATTTTAAACAAAATATTAATGTTATTATCGATCGCTGCATCGGATAAAGAAAAATTTATAATTTAATTCTGGAGCCAGATTTATAGGTACACATTAGCATTATTTATCTACGTATGCATTATTAAGTAATATGTTGCATTGTTACTAATATTATAAATGCGAACGTGAGTGTGTTTGTTTGTTACGGTTTGACGCCTTACCTAATCGACCGATCATCACGAAATTTTGGATACATGTTGTTAGGGGTGCGAGTGACGTTTCTAGATGAAAAATGATTGTGAAACAATTATGATTTATACATACATAATACATACATCCAATAATAACGACGATGAAACAACCAATTAATAATATAACAGTAATAATAATATTCTATCACATACACACAACACCATCGAGCCCAAACTAAGCAGGGCTTGTACTATGGGTACTAGACAATGGATAAACATACATAGTAAATACATACATATTATACATAGAAATACCCAGACCAAGACAAACATCCATGTTCATGCACACAAATGTTTGACTTGTGCGGGCATCGAATCCGCGACCTCAGGCGTGGCAGTCTGTTACACTAACCACTACGCCATCGAGGCCGTTAAGTGCAAGCGCAATAATGATGTATAAAAATAAGAAGGTAGATATATCAATCAAATGTCACCACCTATGTATTGTATCAAATTGTATTATATTGCTGTTTATCCATTTCCCTGCATATAAATGGCTAGTAATTAATAAAATAAAATAAAATATTATGAATATTTCTTAATGAAGTAACTTAATAAGTTATTAGGAGGGGCGTTTATTTCATAATGTTCGATACCTAATATCGATGTTGCGTGTTCAAGATCGCGATACCAATTGAATAACATCGTAATTCTTAAAGCAAGGCTTTTTAAAGAACAAGATATTACGCTGTTGTAGGTTGTTATTTATATAACTCAGGTCGCAAATTAATGGGTCTACGAGCGACCTGATCGTAAGCAGTACTCGTAGCCGATCATTAGTCAAGCAATACAAGATAATAGAAATTAAAGATGAAAGATTTCGTAATGGAATACTAGTGTAAAAGAGACAGGAATGGAAAAGATATACATATATCTAAATGACTAACTCTAACTTAACGGGTGAAATGCTGTAACAGGGGTTCTTATCGTATGCCAGTTTTCTGTAAAAGCCTAGTACTTCATTATAATAAGCTTTAAAAATGTTTAAGCCTTATGGCATGTGCCGTGGTATATTTTAAGGTTTATAAATGTAATTAATTTATTAGAGCTTTCTTATAAGTGTAGTGTAATACACTCTACATATAATTTATATTTGTAATACATTGACTAGACAAATTACGCATCAAAAAATTTCGGTTAATTAATTATTTACATAGTAAAAGAACTTTTTAATATAGTCTCAAGTCCGAACCCAAAGCGAGCATCTCTGACTTTTCGAAGTTATATGTGTATGAAATAGTTAGCAAAACGGCTTTCCGTAGGTCACTAGTAAGTGTGTCAGGATCGTAGCAAATTAAAATCCGTAGTCGTAGATGTATGTATGTATGTAAATAGTTAGGTAATTATCGCTTGCTTTAACAGCGAAGGAAAACATCGTGAGGAAACCTGCATGCCTGGGAGTTTTCCATAATGTTCTCGAAAATATGTGAAGTCTGCCAACCTGCACTAGGTCAGTGTGGTGGACTATAGCCTTACCCTTCTCACAGTGAGAAGAGGCCCGTGACCAGCAGTGGGACAGTTTAATACAGGACTGATATTATTATAGTGTATTAAAATATGTTTAATATAAAGCCCAACTAAATTAATTACATTTAAAGACCTCAAAATATGACTTATATGACACTTATTTGCGATGTTGCCACTCGTAAAGTCGGAACAGCCCACGAGGCGGAATCGCTCATAAGGATTAGGTAAGAAACAAAATATCCAAGAACAGTGTGTAAAGAGAGCATGTTCTATGCTCTCTTTATAATATGGCTTTTGTCAAAATATTGCATTATGTATTATTCGTTTCCTGTATAAAAATAAGCTTGAAGCTTGTAGGCTCGTCTTGTAGGTCAGTGCTATCTTTATTTGTTTCTAAGCAAAGCTGCATCAATGCCAGTAGAAATCGATACTGCCATGAGCAAACGAACAGTAATTTGTCGATAACAAAGGTCAAATTTGTTTGAATACAAATATCCATAATACATATTAATTTACGTAACTTTACGCATAATTTTACATGTTTTAAGCGTTCGGTTATTGTATTGTAATCCTTACGTTACTCAATTATTTAATAAATATATTTATCAACTCATTTGACTGATGACTATTTCTACTGGTTGACGTAAAGCAGGCCCATAGTAATCTGTGAGGTCGGATTAGCTTACTCAGCCTTTATAGTTAACATTTATTTTATTTTATCTGATATATAATTCTTCTATATCTGTGTATGTTACTGAACGGACAGACCGCTTTTGAAGATCTCTTTGTGTGTGTTTGAGTGGGTCTCCAGATTGCTTAATTTAACATTTGGATCAGGTTGTAAGCGAACATTCAGGCAGGATCACGTCTGCCGGATCTTGGTTAGTTCTGTGGTGAATACGTGTTAAATTAATTGATAAAATGAAATACAGCACACCTCGTCAGCAAACCTCAAAGTTTACTCGTATATTTAAAACAAATAACACACTTCCATAGATATACACATACTAGGCCTTGCATTTTTATTTTTCTAGGAGTAAAATTCAATTCATTTTTGCTAACTTTTTTATTACTTAGTCTTTTAAATGGATTAACTCAGATGTAGCATACAAGTAGCATACCAGTTAAAAATATAGCCGTTTGTCCGTGGGTGAGGACCTGGTGATTTGCAATAAAAGCATTCCATGCCTATCACAGACACCAGCTCCTCACATATAAAAACTAGACTAGACTGTGTAATGTAACTAGCTACTGTAGCTATAAGTAGGTATACAATTGTGAGGAGAAATAAAGAAATATTATAACATTATTACAAATTACTATAATTCTTAAAAAGCCCCTTTAGTTAAGTTCAATGCTTGTGTTAAGGGTGGGTTTATGTCAGAAGAGCAATGGGTAGATGATCGATTCTATACCCATACTCATTGAGATACTGTCGTCTTATTGCGTTGAATATTTTGAAATATTCAAACATTTGAATATTACGACTTAGAAACGGTTCAGCTTCATACATTAGTGATAGAAAGTAAGTACTTATATAAAACTAGAATGAGGATATTTTAACTTTCCATTCCCAAAGGTTATTCATAAAATTTTAAATAATAATTATTGATTATAAAATTCGGCCAGGCTTTGTCCCGCCAGGCAAAGACTTTTGACACATTGTTCTTAATATCTAGACAATGCAACGGTATAATTTAGAGACTGGAACTTAGGCAACAAAAACATTTCATTTCTTTTAATACTAGGTACTATATTCAATAAAATTTATTTTCATTTTATTATCCATCCTGTTTTCTCATAAATTCATATTTGCTTAAGTTTACTAATTCTAAGTTTACCTATTTTTACACTTTACTAGTTAAATGTTACTTACTACGTTACCTACGCGTCAACACCATAATAAAAATTAAATAAGCCTAATATTCTTTAACCTATCGTGTCGCAGCGGCTCACCGGACACAAATGGTTTTAATTGTCTGGCAGTCCAAGACTTGTCAGGTAAAATAATAGTTTAAAAAATTGAGATCGTTATAAAATAACACATGTACATAATTAAATAGCGATAGAAAACTATAAAACTATGACTAAAATGCCATCACAGACAAAGAAATAGACATAGCCAGTTGCACTCACTGATCGGTAAACGATTAGCGAGATTAAGCAACGTTGGGTGCGGTCAGTCTATAGATGGGTGACCGCTTAGTGGTATTTCATCTGAGCGTTTTCGTGCTGATGATAGGGCACGTAAAAAGTCGGTCCCGGTTGTTGTCAAATTGACAGCAGTCGTTAAGCCATGTCAGAGGCCTACGGGCGGCTTGAACAACTCTTGACAACAGGTTGGCCACTAACCACACGAAAAGAAAGAAGAAGAAGACAGACAAAGGTTACAGATATTTAAAAAATACATGATTTCTATTTTAGATGACAGGACATACCTCAACTACAGGACTGACAGGACATACTCAAAATTACAATTATACTAGAAACGCCCGCTTCAACGTACATCTCTGATGATTACGGCACGTCATCAGCAAATAATTTATTTATTATAAATAAAACGTTATTGCATGTTGTACCCATGTCCTCATGTATATAAGCCTCCCAAAGAGCCGGATTTTCCAAACACATTAGGATAGAACCCATAAAAGAAAAACAAATAATAATGAATCGTCTTTTTGCTTTCGGATCATATAGAAACCAACGATAACACTAAATATTTGTCGCGTAGTTTTTTGCGTGTGGAGTTCTTCATTCTATTTCCTGATGGGATAGTCCCTGGCCTTCACTGGTGGTGGTGGCATGCCACCCTTCTTCGCAGCGGCGAGCTGAGCCTCGCGTTGCTTGCGCTTCTGCACTATACGCTCATGAGTGCGCTTCATCTCCAAGATCTCCTTCATCTCTTCTTTATCTTCATCCTGTAATTAAACATATTTTTATTAGCATGAACGTAGTCGGCCTCGATGGCGTAGTGGTTAGTGTAACCGACTGCCACGCCTGAGGTCGCGGGTTCGATTACCGCACAAGTCAAACATTTGTGTGCATGAACATGGATGTTTGTCTTGGTCTGGGTGTTTCTATGTATAATATGTATGTATTTACAAAAAAAAAGTATATAAGTATGTTTATCCATTGTCTAGTACCCATAATACAAGCTCTGCTTAGTTTGGGCTAGACGGTGTTGTGTGTATGTGGTAGAACATATTATATTAATTTCTTATCACTTAATTAGTCAAAACAATATCGGGTTGAAATTGTCTTTTCACGGCGCAGTTTCAGACGCTGTACTTCTACTAATAATTTATTGACAGAAAAACGCAATTACACCATCCGACAATAGAACTTAAGAGATCATGCCCAGCAGTCGCATAATCTGCTACGCCGCCGCGCCGCTGGTACCTGACAAAATACATGTAAGCAATATAAGTCGATCTTCACTTGTGAGATATTAATTGCCTCTATCTTTCATGAATAATACAAATGCTATTTTTTACAACAGTAATACTTAAAAATGGTAGATATAAAATAAATAAAAATATAGCTCAAAAATACAGAATAATAATAAAAAATTATAAAATACTTTTCCGTTAAATGTTCAGCTCGCATAAACGTAAATTTATAATTATTATGTACTAGCTTTAGCTCGCGGCTTTGCTTGCGTAAAAGTAGGTTAGGTTATGTTAGCAACAGTTAGTACATTCAATAAAATATAGCTTATGTGACTCAATGATAATATAGTTTTCTAATCTTTCTAATGATGAAATATTTTTTTATTCGTTCATGTAGTTTTTGACTTAAATCCTTACAAACAAAAAATCTAATATAATATAAAGAATAAGATAGAAAGAAACCTTCTGGTTAATCCTGAGCACGAGCGCCCTCTTGCCGTTGGCCATGGGCTGGCTGTAGGTCATGAGCTGGTCAAAGCGCTGCGCGGGCGGCACTCCTCGCTCCACCACGAGCACGATGCGCGCCCACTGCCGCTGCCACTCGTTGCGCGTCTCCGCGATCTTCTGGTACGTATTGCCCATCATGGCGATCAGCATGTTCACCAGCAGTATCGCCACGATTATCATGTACACCACGAATAGGAGCTGCAACACACGCGTTTGTGCATGATACGTATGATAGCCTTTCTTTTTCGACTTTATTTTAAAAGAGGCAAATGTCAATCAGTTTAATAGAGATTATTTAGCGGATACCAAGTACCTACACAATGACCCAAATAATTTTATAATTAATCGAGAGAAAATGCGGACATTATTAATCCTATGCTGATAGGATCAACGAATGTTCGGTTCTTGCGTCCGCAACATACATATAGACTCCTTTTTTGCAGGACCTTTAGTGTATCTACATATGTGGGATTCGAAATCAGAACACTGAAGTCGGTGGTAATGGTAAAGCGATTGCTTGCCCGGTACGGCATCACAACAATCAGTAAATACACACGCATCATAGAAATATATCCTGTTATAATTCTGTGGCCTGCACTTTGGGTTAACAATCAAGGCAATTCAGCAGTAATATAATAATAATAATAATATTCTATCACATACACACAACACCATCTAGCCCAAACTAAGCAGAGCTTGTACTATGGGTACTAGACAATGGATAAACATACATATATCCTTTTTTTTTGTAAATACATACATATTATACATAGAAACACTCAGACCAAGACAAACATCCATATTCATGAAAACAAATGTTTGAGTTGAGCGGGAATCGAACCCGCGACCTCAGGCGTGGCAGTCGGTTACACTAACCACTACGCCATCGAGGTCGTCATACTGGAAAAGGCTTTAGCATCGATATCTTTACATAATGGCTCTAGATTACTAAACCTACAGTTTATTTTTTAATTATTGAATCTCTTTGTTATTACGTCCGTAATAAACGATGCTCATTTAATCCTAATACCTCAAACAGAAGCAACCAAATAAAAAACAGAATTTAGCAATTTAAAAAATTGGTTATTTCTTCTCCTGATGTAATACATAAAACCCAAAATAGAGAAAGTAAAACGATTAAACAAGCAACTAATCACACTTTTGTGGTTTTTAGTAATTATTAATCTTAAGGCAAACACGAAGTTGTAGCTAGGCAAATGTGCTGAAAGAATTAGAACGGCGAACAAACAGACATTCGTCACTCTCATTTTGCAAACAAAGTCCGGGTCACGGCGCTGGTTGACATAGTACACAGATAAAGAGTCATGTTTGCTTTTGTACGTGTGTGCGACGGAGACATGTAACTAGAAGGCGTGGCTGTGTTTCGATACCGTCAATGAACGCGACGGCAACCTTAAGGCATATACGCCTATATTTATTCGTAAATACTGAAGCGGCAGGCCGACTGTTCGTACCGTGAAACACATTTATTCCGAAATTGGTTTTTAATTTCTGTAATGTTTTTAATTTCTTCAAACCTATCATGAAGCAGTGCGAACAACGGACGAAACAACTTGCAGAGACGTTTCTTCAAAAATATTTTCCAAAAATATTTCCGAAGAAACTTCGCGCCGTCGTTTCGGTTGCTTTACAGCAGCCATGTTCACGGGGAGACTAAAATGGTAGTTGTCTCAATGTTCTGAAGCGTACCTAGTTATTTCAAAGTACCCGAACATCATTTAATCTTTGATTGAAATTAAACTACTATATACGGATTTTATCGCGTTGTTTATTTAACACTTTATAACATAATTTTGAAAACTGTTACACTACTTTTACTTTTAAACTTTACTTTTCTTTAGTTTTTAAGCTCATTAAATTATTATTAAAACTATTAAATAATAAAAAATTAGTAAAGCTTAAAAGTAAAAGTAGTGTAACAGTTTTCAAAATTATGTAATAAAGTGTCAAATAAACAACGCGATAAAATCCGTATATAGTAGTTTAATTTCAATGAATAATATTCGCGTAAACAGAAGACAATATTAATCTTTGATGTTTCTATTTACGCAGAATGAGCTCAAAGTACCTTGAAGTCTGGCTGTGTTTTGCCGAAACGTCGCGTCGGAGCAAAGTGTAAACTAAAATATAAATAGATTTAATTAATTTAAATAGCTTAAATAGTAGTATAGTTCAATAATAATAGTGATAGAGTTTCAAAATTATGTAATAAACGTGTTTTGAAGTAAAATGAACAACGCGACAAAATCCGTATATAGTGTTTAATTTCAATGAAAAATATATCGCACTCTTAATAAAACAGCGACTTAACTCGAAATTTGAAAGTAAGGCAATTTGGACTCTAATTGTATATGCTAATTTCTAATATTATGTTTGTGTTAAATCATTGCAATAGAGTTCAAATTTGTTTAATCCAAAATACTGAGATAAGTCTCTGTTTTATTAAGGATGGGATATGTCATAATTTAACTATCCCTAGCTAAATCGTCTTGTTTCTGGAGTAAAGGAACTAGGCTTAAGTCATATTTTAACGGGAACAGAGTTAGTAAATGTGCTCTGCACCTCTGGGAAGAATAGACAATAGACCATTGAGTTAGGAACTTAGTTAGTTATATTTACTACATTAAATGCCATTTATCGTTTGCGGTTTTAGTACCAGCGTTGGCGTTCAATGTGATTTATACATACAAACATATACTTCCCTGTATCTCGGAAGGGATATGCCTATGGTAACAGTCACCAACTATGGTTTTCAGTCCCAAGTAACTGAGGGTGAGCATATTACCGTTTACCAGGTGCAGTTCTCGACTGCTGCTTCTGAGACTTTCTTGTCAGTATAATCCAATAACACTTTGCTCGACCCGGGAATTGAATCCGAGACCACATACACAGCAGTCGCATAAACTACCGCTACGCCACCGAGGCTGTCATCTTATAGATATGCCATTATAACATTAAGGCCTAGTCCTACCACCTCCAGATAGCATTTATCTATAAGATAAAAGTCTAGCCATCTCTCTTCTTTAACCTAACATGTGTGAGACAGCATGCGATTTATCTTTCGGATAACTTTTACTTGTTAGTTGTAGGACTGGCCTTAAACTATGTAAATTAAAACAAACTTATCGGCTTATAGCCATAACACATAGATATGTAAATATTAATAAGATTATCAATTTGAATCTTGTCTATGTTATGAATAAATCAACATAAATAACAAGGAGGTTAGTAAATCTTCTTAATTATTCTGACAAATTAATCAAACAAGAGATTTGAACAAAATTTGCCACTGACTTTTAATTGATGTATGGCGCTGGTGGTAAGCGGTCACCTCGCACTGAGTCTTATATTATGACTTATGACAGTTATGAACTTATGACCCACACGAAGTAAATGTGTGTTACCACAAATTGACTGCACGGATGGTATAAAATTTCACGTGGTCGCGTCGCCACTGCCACTGTGCCGATTGTTGTGGGTTCGAATCCCACACGGTACAAAACTTTGTGTGATCGACAAATGGTTGTACCGAGTCAGGGTGTTCTGTGTGTCCGTTGTTTGAATATTTTGTTAAGACTACCGCGGCACGAAAACTATATACAAGCGCGAGAGTCGCCCTTGTTTTAAAAAAAAATATAATGTGTACATATAACATTCGCGTAAATGTCATAGATTACTTTAAAATGCGTAATAAATCGCGGGTAACTACTAAATTACCATAAGCTGGCGCTGCCGTAAGTAAACAGAACTATACTATTGCAACGAAATATTTGTTTAATACTTAGGTGGTTTGAACAAACAAGAAAAAACGCTTAAATCCCGTAAACATTTGTTTGTTTCGCGTTACTTGAGTAATAGTAAATATCAATGACAAAATTGCGTTATTTAACATTTATTTGGCCTAACCACAAATATGCAAACGTCCTCAAGAAGTGATCGCTTATTTCATTTCTTTAATTTAACAAAGGAAGGTATCGCTTGCTTGGGACTAGGATTGTCTGGTCTTTAAACCGAAAAGCCGAACAGACCAACCATTTGGGTCAAAAAATTGGAAAAGGCCAGACACCCTTAATTTATTAGTCTTATGCTCGTTTTCACCAACAGGCCCCTAAGCTCGACCTAAGTAGGTGTCTTTTAAGCTAGGGGCATCCCTTAATCGAATACTTACCTAAATTCAATTTCACCGTACTAGGTATCACCTACGAAGGAATTCCCTAAGTAAGTGACAGTTAACTTTTTCTAAAGTCACGCTTCTGACATCGATGTTTTATCGATAAGATGAAAATTTCTATATTTCTTTTCAAATGAATGGTATTAACAGTAGTATTATTAATATATTGAAAAACAATATTTTTTTACATATTTTGAACTCTATTCAGTTTAATTTAAAAATAAAAATATTTTCGGTGCATGCGTATAGGCTGTAAGACCCGTGTTCCTTTGCTTTTTTTTGTCAAATGAACGAGAAACCTTATGTCATTTCTTAACATACGTCCTCGTGTGATTATTTGGAACTCCGATTCGTGTTAATTAAAGCTTACATCTTTTGTTATCTTTAAATTCTAAAAGATGCTCATTTTTTCTAATAAATATAGAACACTCTTTAGATAATCTATATCTTATGGAAAAGTCGACATCGTCGTATTTATAGAAGTGGTTGACTCTTTCACGGTCAATGCGTGGTCTTTTTACAATTTGCTGCATGTTCTCTAGTCTCAATATCTTCTAGACTCTCTATTAAGTGCCCTAAATCATTTTCCATGATAGGAAACACTCGTATGTCGCGTATGAATTATCAATATTCTGTTACCTAAGCATAAGAGTAGTTTTAGGAGCCAACAATCGGGCCCTTAAATATAAGAGCTGCTTTAGAGACTTAAGTGACACCTAAACGTTGGTGAAAACGAATTTTTTGTTAGGGGTTCCCTAAAAGCTGCTAAGGGATACTTATCCATTGGTGAAAACGGGCATTAGTAACACAGTGCTATTCCGCTCACTTGCGCTAGCGACACAAGGTAATACTGCCGGAGCAGAAACCAACACATGACAAATGTAAAAAAGAAGTGGTCAAATTTAAAAAACTTAACAGGAGTCGGCCAGTTTGTACACCGTCTAATCAGGCCGCACACACAACCAAAACGCCTGACTGTGTCTGGCTTTATCCGGACGCTTGCCAACGCTACTTGGGACGCTTATATCCTCCAGGGTTCTATAACTTCATGTTTGTATATATATACCACATCGGAAAAGATAAGCTACCTAATAGACTTTCCTTAATAGTAATCGACAATAAAACATATATACAAAGCCTTTCGCTTGTGTATATCTAAAGTAGTAGACGATTATGTAGGTATTACACCCACATTTCGTCTCGTAACAGAGGGCGAACCCATTGCCAACCTAAGCTGCTAGACTCTGTGACCAAACCGGGAATCGTGAAGACTGTACCGATGGTTTAACTGGTTACCTCGCTGCCGCCGCGCCGAGTGTAGTGGGCTCGATCCCCACACGGGCGGGACAAAAATTTGTGTGATCCATAAAAGATTATTCCGGGTCTGGGTGTTCTTTGTATTTGCTGTTTGAATGTTCGTTAACTCCCCCACGACACAGGAATTATTTCTAGTGCGACGAGAGTTGTCATTCAAAAACAGAAAACAGAATCAAACCCTTGACCGAGCAGTCGATCTTTGTCAGTAGGAAAATAATATTTTAATATTGAAGTTAATGTAAGTCCTTCCAAATACCAATTAGACTATTGTACCTTGGCTTCTATCTCATGGTCGGTGCGGTCGAAAGCGCCGTAGTAGTCGGAGAAGGAGGTCAGTGACATGAGGAACATCGCCATGATGCTCTCCATCGGCGAAGGCATGGGGTTCGACACCGAGTCGTCCACGCCCTCCGGAGTGTTCGGGTTGTCGAATGATAAGAATATCACGTAGTATGCTGAAAATACAAGTGCAGGCATAGACTTAGAATATGTTCGTGGCAATGTATTATATATACATACACATACATGTTTATAGTTTTGTATTTAATTAAAATACGAATAATTTTTCGTCCTTCGTGCTTCCTAGTATCAGGCGTTCGGTAACTTGACTAAACGCACTAGCTCATAATATTGCATTACTAGATGACCCGGTGTACTTCGTATCACCTATCTTAACGACATTAAAACACTCCCTTCGCTAAATAAAGACATCAATCATCATCATCATTTGTAATCATCCGTTTACAGTTTTACTATCTTCCTCGCAATTTTCTATATTTGCTCACCGTTTTAACCTGTCCAGGACTACGACAAACATTTCAAAACCAAAATCAGCTAAATCAGCCCAGTCGTTCTCGAGTTTTAGCGAGACAAACGAACAGCAATTGATTTTTATATATATAGATTGTTATAACTTTGACGCTCACAAGTGTTTCTTGGTAACCTAAATGTTTTTTGACTTTGACTTTGTGATACCTACTTAGACAGGGTTTTGGTGCAGTCTAATACCCCAATGTATACTAGTCGACTTTAAATTATGTATAAAACTTCAGTCTTACTTTGACGCCTGGATTCATTTTTGAAATATAACTTTTCTAGTTGTGACAGTCATTACACCGTTAAGTGAAACAATATCTAAAGTGGCCTTATCACCGTCTCTCAATGCGTTGTTAATACAAGCACAAGGTATTTCGTTATAATTAAAAATAAAAACAAACGAACAACATTACGAACACCTAATTGATGTATAGGTAAAACTTATATCTAACATTTCCACACATAATATACTGGGCAAAGTCATAAGAGGAGATAGTAATAATGTAATAATAATAATAATATGATAGTAGATATTTATAAACGACTAGATGACCCGGTGTACTTCGCATCACCTATCCTAACGACATTAAATCTCTGCCTACGTTAAATAAAGACAACAATCATCATCATCATTTGTAATCATCCGTTTAGGATTTTACTATCTTCCTCGCAATTTTTCCATATTTTCTCACCGTTTAAACCTTCCCTGGACTGCGACAAACATTTCGAAACTAAAATCAGCTAAATCGGTCCAGCCGTTCTCGAGTTTTAGCAAGACAAACGAACAGCAATTGATTTTTATATATATAGACTATTGCAACTCCTTACACTAGTACAATAAAAGATTCATAAAATAAGTAGTTAACTAAATAACCATCATCTAACTAATTCTTAAATAACAACGACACACATTTTGGATAAATGTGTGTCGTTGTGATTTGAGAATTTGAAGCGAACAGATCACACTCTGATTCTAAAGTCAGGAGGATATTGGAGTTTGGATGTTTAGAGTAAGTTGTGTGTATATGGCGCCACTTATTTTTAACGCGATACCTAAACATATAGTAAAACTACCATACAATAAATTTTGCCCTGCACTAAAAAAATGGCTGATTGAAGAAAGTTTTTACACCTTAAATGAATTTCTAAAAAAAATTGCCTCACAGTCTTATCATTTTAGAAATACATTGTGTTAATAAAAATATTAAATTGTGTAAATGAAACCTTTAATACTATAAATTGTACTCTTTTAACATTTGCATGCTATTATATTATGGCGAAATGTGTTTTGTGCTCTTTGTTTTTTTGTCATCTTTGTATCCACCACATTTTATGCAAATAAATTTATTATTATTATTATTATTATTTAACATAGTGCTTGAAGGATGGGCGAGTATAACTTTAGCGAATTCTTGCGCATGCAACAATTAGGCCAAATCAACGAACTAGACTCTTGGTTGATTGGACCTACAGACTAACGCCTCATACACAGGGCGATAACAATGCTAAATTGCGCATTTTCTTATTACTAAGAAATAGCCAACGAGGAATGTTATGCGACTTTGTATTTGTATACAAAGTAAGTTCGAATTCACAACATTTCTATAGACAAAACAGAAACACTAACTTTGATTATCGTTAAACGGTTCACGTCGGCCTACATAGAAACACAAACTAACAAGGGAAATTTAGTTAGTTTGTTGTTGCTAACTTACTGTAAATAAACTTATTTATGATGTTTTGGTGTTTAACTTCTCTTACTAGTAGGTAATCAGTAGATATTTATCAATAGTTCTCAATGTAGAGTTGAATCAGAGAGTCTTGTCACTTAGATAATGTAGACATTATTAAAGCATATTATTAAGAAATTAATTAAACCTTGCCATACAGAATAAATATAGGGCACGATTTGCACATCTAGATAAATCACTTAATTTTATACTAATATATCTAATACTATAATACATATACCTACCTATGTTTATTATTAATTACATACATACATACATAGATTCACGCCTGTTTCCTGTTTTTCCTGTTTATTATTGAATGTAGAAAATTAAGGAGCGAGAATATTCTATAAATATAAGTCCAACTATCACATCCGTCTAAATAATAAATTCTCTATAGCTTTTTAATGGTGATTGGTAATCACCGATTACACATAAAGAAAATCAGAAATCCCTGTTTACTTGTTTTGCCTGCCACAACCCAAACGCCTTTCTCGTAACTAAACCTGCTCAAAGTAGAGTTTCGATCTAGTCTCATAAAAGTAAAACATGAACTGAAATGAAATTTAAGTCCACATTTGATAATTACTTTATTTTAAAAGAATAACATTTCTAATATTTATGACGCTGTGACTAGATTGGAAGTCAATTTTGAACAGCTTTTTTACTAAAATTGGCCTTCTTGTGATACGAATGTCATTGCAGAAACTGAAGCCATGGAACTATATATTATTATGGAACTATATCATTAAATAGTATTAAATGTATTTTACCTTGTGAAAAGCCCATGACAAAGACGAGATAAATGCAGACGAAACGAAGGAGATCCCCCATGACCATCCTGTAGATCATCACCACGAACGGACCCACCGTCTTGAAACCTCTGACAAACATCAATGTATCTATGTTTATATAATATCACTCCTGGATATAAACTGTCGCACCGCTGGGCAAGGGCCTTTTCTACGTGTGAGAATAAACCATAGTCCACCACGCCGGCCGAGTGCGGATTGGAAGACTTTATATATTTTCGAGAACATTATATTCATTATATATTCTTGTATAGGAAAGACTTATATTTAGCAGTGGACAATGGGTTAATTTATTAATTAAAGTATTTATTGAAATTAAACTGCTGTATACGGATTTTATCGCGTTATTTGACACTTTATTACAAAATTTTCAAAATTTTGTAATAAAGTGTCAAATAAACAACGCGATAAAATCCGTATAAAGCAGTTTAATTTCAATGAATAATATTCGCGTAAATAGAAGATAATATTAAAGTATTTAGTAAATATTCCTATTTTGGCAACCCAAAATATATCTGGTATAAACAGTCATATTTTGGTTTCAGGGAAATTCAATACTTGACCTAAACATATGCTCCATTGGTTCCGTGTAACTATAAGTTTACACTAATGTTTATCATTCTGAGGTTCCGGATTCAATTCCCGAGTCAAACGATGTTTGTTATATTTTACTGTTGTCAAATATTCAGTAGCAACATGGAAGCTGGAAGCAAATCCAGTAAAGTAAGGTTTTTCCTTATTACTATAGCACAATGGCGAAATTCGGGTGTCTGTATGGGTGAACATCTACCTTGCTCCTTTGAGAAGTATGCAGTTTTTATAATTATGTAGGTACATAAATAATTAAAACATAAAATTAAGTTCCCAAAGTCATGGCACAGTATGCCGAGTTCAAGGATCAACGTTTGCTACACAGTTCAAAATATTTGAATAAACATCACGGCTTCAATTAAATTTAATATCTTGCATAAGCTAAATTCTAAGTCTTAGGTCAAAGAGTAACGTGATAAACCTAATTAGATATAATAATGTTGTTATACTCTGAATCTTATTAATTGCCAACAAAATTACGTAAGGGAAAGAAAAATTTAAACCTCTGACTATGGACTGCAATAGACTATAGATTAATAAATTGATAACTAAACAAATTCGATATCGGTCTGTATTTTCAGTTAATATGAAATTAGCGATCCTATCAGGCGACAGCTGAGCTTAGAAAATCTTTGACCGAAATGTAATGATTATGGTGATCATAATTTGGACCTGAATAGTTATCTGGATACATGTCACTAAATTATTTAAATCTTTTAACACATGCCAAGTAGCAGAGACAATAGAAGATGTATTGTTCGCGGTCATTTATGACCAGTATGGCGTTCAATGTGTTAAGATATTTACAATCATAGACAAATATTAAATTGACTGCCAAGATAGCATAGTGGTTCGCCTCGCCACTGCCTCTGGGCCGGGTGTTGTGGGTTCGATCTACACGCGGGTCAAAACATTTTGCGAACCACAGATAATTTTGCTGAGTTTGTGTGTTCTTTGTGTCCGTTGTTTGAATGTTTGTGGAGTTCCCCGCGATCCAGTAATTAATATATTTTATATTATAATAATGTGCTTTTTTAAAATATCCATAGACAGATCCGAGGAATAGTAGTCACCTGCAGAAGAACAAGAAGTAGGGCGCAGTGGTCAACATAATGATGACAGCGAGGTGATCCTCCTCCTCGTCAGCGCACCACAGTCGGAGCACCGGCAGCACCAGCATCAGCAGGCACGACAGCAAGAACATCACTCTGAAAGTATACCCGACCTTTGGAACCTAGATGAGCATCCTGAGATCTAGATGAACGACGTAATGATCAAGTCATAAATCATTTATTCGTGTAAGTCGCTAGTAAGGCTTATGAACATCAATAGTTCCTGCTAAATTTACTTGGTTACATCCACGTTAGTTGATAGATTAAGGCAAAAAATTCACGACCAGTTTATTAAAAGCAATTAAAATAAAATTTTGGTTAATCTCAATCCAAGTCGGCAAGGTGTTACCGTTAGTATATTATATATCAGGCATCGCCACAACTATAATTGTTTATATTGAAAATTATTCGGATATAAAGTGAAGAGAAATGCAAAGTGTGAGTTTCGAAAATAAATTACCAGGGCACAATATATTTTTAATTGTGGTAAATCTTACCTAGAGGGTACAGTACTTAGGTTCTCCACAAACATTTTCAGACCAAGGAACCTTGCTTCTCGCAGTGCTGCGCCAATATATGCCAGCGCGCCTACCCACAGCAGCAGCTCTGCGGAGACCCTCACCTGTATCATTATCATTTGTTGAGTTCTTAGCTGCAGATATATCCTAGCTTAAAGTGAAAGAGCTGCCCGACTGGAGAAGTACTTTATTTTGCAGTAGACCGCATGCAAGCAACCTTTTTTTGTGTTCCTGTGTTCCAGTTTGTAGCTTAAAAAGGCGCTATGTTGTCATCAAAACGTCTATGGAAGCACAGTGAGTTATTTTTGGAGAGGTCAACAACGTACAAGTGATGGTCCTTAGGTTAGAAGCGACCATAGCGTGCCTTATCTACTATAGGGAATGTCTTGTATCGTTTACCTTGTCGATAGTATAAATACATACTTTTATAAACAGTCCTTAATTTAATCGTGCATCAAGTTAAACTTAAACATGTAAGCAAATTTTACAATGTAATCAACCTATCTCTCTCTCTCTCTGTTTCTCTCTTTAATTTGTTTATTTATGCGCGCCTATCTTATCTAAAGCACTTTTAATACCTACCCGACTGATAGATATCACAGTGGTGTCCTTTTGGGCTTATTAAAAGAGTAAGCGCCTGTAGATAAAATTCTCGCCATCTCTCTTCTTTGACCTAACAAGAGTGAGACATCATGCAATTTATCTGTCGGATAACTTTTACTTGATAGTAAAACTAAACAAATACTTGGAAAATATTTATTCTTTAATTAACTTACCTTCGCTTGCCAGGACTCAAAGTTCATCAGTCTGCATTCCTCAGTCAGGTCTTCCCACCAGCCTTCCATGTCTGATTGTGGGATTGGTTCTAGCACCGGAAAATATTTGTAGTAAGAAATAATATCAGGCATTGTTTAAAACTAGAATACTTTTTCGACCAGAATATACAAGTGAGTATATTAAGAATTATTTTGAGCATTTCTCATGCTTTTAAATTACGGCGTAGGCTTACGAAAGCTTAATTTAAAAATCAAAGATATAGTTGAGGTCCCTTATTTTATAGTAACAAAGTGACTTATTAATTAATTATATATTTGCGGGGAGGGTCCTATTTTACACCTTTGGATCGCCAACCTCAATTGTTAGAATAGAAAAAGATTGACAATATCAATTCGCAGATTTGTTGTCGAGAGGTTTCAAAAGCTTTGGTTTTACTCGTATTTTACAAACAAACTCGCGTGTAACAAATAGTATTGATTAAATAAAGTGACGTACTTTGTTTATCTTTGTCCTGCCGATGACTCTTGAAGCGAGCGCACTGCGGTCCATCAGGCTTGCTCCCGTTCATAATCTCCACGGCCCCAGGATCGAACTCCGAACTGTTCAGTGGTATTGTACAATTCTCTGCAACAAAATTATACTCGGTATGAAAAAATATAACGATTTTGTCTCTCAAAAGATCTCTCTCTATAAATTTATACATGATTAACTATTGCCAAAAAGTATAGTAGAGAAGAATGCTTCTATCGCGAAGGGAATCCGTAATATATCTATGACAGCTTTGTCAGTTTTTACGCTTGACCATCGTAGCAAGTGGAAATCCTTAGTCTACAAACACACTACAAACAGTTTTAAGTCTAGCTAAGCTTAATGTGCATGAGAATCATAACTGTAAATACAAGGTAATAAACTAACTTGTACTTAAACATACGATTTTGTAATATTGTCTAATCTATGACATAATTATGCTTATATTAACTTTAAATGTCATTGCTTTAGGCATTCTTAGCACGATTTATTTATCCATTCTTTTACGAATAAAGTAGATACTGGTGAAAGTTTAATTATAATTAATCATATAGGCATTGAATGAAAAGGTCAAGCTACGAAACAACTTATTAGACAATCATGCAGATAAATTATACCTACATAGCATCACGCCTATTTATTTCCAAAGGCGAAGTAAGCTGTATTATTATACGCTGGATTACATATTCCTTACAAATGATAGATAGATTTTTGAGTTTAATTGGAGCGCCGCTATCGAGTGAACATTGAAACTTTTTTGATACTTTTGATATTAAATGGCTGTTGTTTGTGAATATTTGATAATATTATGTATATTTCAAGAATTTAAGTATTTATTTATTGTGTTTCGGATATAATTTTAACATTTGTTATAGAAATTTACATATTTTTCGTCGCTACTATTAGTTGCAAGTCCTGTGCTTATGTGTACCTAATGTGTATAGCACTCTATATATATGAAATTAGTGAGTATTGCAATAAAACGATTATATGATCGATCCGTGGACGCTTCCGTTTATTGACTATAACAATACAATACTGATGTGCTGCACACTACCACTGGTTTCAGCGCCAAACTAGCGAAAATATAATGACATAAGTTTTTTGGTTGTGATAGCCAGGCCAGCGAGTATTATAGAGATTAGTGAGAAACATGAGTTTTATTCCCATATAATACCAGTACGCAAACCATATTATTTCTGTCTATCAGGCTCACATCTTCTCTCTTAGCCTTTATTATTCCCAAGTCACTTGAGGTCGGCTTTTCTGGTCTAACCGGATTTGACTGGATATCAGTTTTTAGACGGAGCGGCTGCCACCTGACCTCCGCAACCCGAAGGCTAACGATACCCTAAGGCTAGACCAGTGTCAGGATATTAGAGGGTACTGACTTTCCCAATAACGACTGCCATAGATGTTCATGCCAGCCGGGACCGACGGCTTAACGTGCTCTCCGAGGCACGGAGCAGGCGATAATTGTCAATCAATACGCACATAATTTCGAAAAGTCATATAAGTAACTTCCGAAAGTCAGAGGTGCGCGACGTGGGTTCGAACCCGAGACCCTCTGCATTGCAGTCTGTTGGTCTCCCCACTGAGCTATCGCTGCTACTATCTATCAGGCTTACATACAGAGTATAAATACACATAAATCCAACAAAATTTTACCGGAATCAAGCTTCCAACGTCAATCTTAACAGTCGGTTGCTAGCATATGCGCCACAACACTATCCAGAGAGACTTTTAGGTTGTACATATGTATATTATTATTAGCAATGTATCGTATGTGCAGTGGCGAGAACATAAATGCAACAGGCGAGGGTGAGTTGCAGCGGGATCTATTCCCAAGTTGAGGTCTAAAACAAGTTTTCGTCTCAGATAACTTCTAGAAGCTGGTATATTAATATGTATTTTATAAACAGTTTCCATGCTAAGACTGAATGTAAATTATAACAGAAGATAAGGACTATTCATGAAGCATGACCCTACAACAATCGTACCTATATTTATAGAACTATGCGATCTGCAAGTACATATACCGAATATAATTACTTCTGTTGAGCCTATAAAATGCGTTTTATATACAATATTACAAGATGTGCCCGCGGTTTCACCCACGTTTATGATTACTGCGTGGGTCGTAGCGTGATGTTATATAGCCTATAGCCTTCCTTGATAAATGAGCTATCCAACACTAATATAAATTTTCAATTTGGACCAGTACTTCCTGAGATTATTGCGTTCAAACAAACAAACAAACAAACAAACTCTTTAGCTTTATAATTTTAGTAAAGATAATATATTAACCCCTTTTTATCGTAAAAAGCACATTGCATGACCCCGTGCTACTGCTTCTGTATAGCAGTCTGGCAATGTATCCATCTTCGATTATGTAGGATCTAATATATGGCAAAATATGGTTGTGAAGCACCTTTACCTATCATTTCGATACAGGTATGAGGTAAAGTATGCATGGTAATAATACTATTTTCAGTTTAAATTATAAATTAATTTAGACTGAAAATTGTTATTTAATTGTCATTACAGGCCGTCAAAGTAGGGACCTCAAAATTGCCTCAGTTGCTATAAGGGTGGTGCAGACCACTGCTCTTGGACCACATGATCGCTTACCATCAGGAGGAGTGTGGTCATTTTGATGTGCAAAATAAAAAAAGTCAACTTAAGCAATATAACTGATTATTTTTGTTACTAAACAACTAAAAAGCCATATTATCCAAGCTACATACTCACCTAATTCAATAACAAGGTCTGTATCATTCAGGGGTCCGGCGGTGGCGTTCAGTGCGGTGGCGTTGAGGGCTCTATCAGGAGGTCCAGGCCTCAGCGTGAAGCACACGAGGGAGATGAGGAAGTAGCACGAGAACAGGCTGAACTGTCGGTAGAACCGCGACTTGACAAATGTGTTCCACTTCGTCTTTAGAAGATCGATCAGCATGCCTTCTAGAAGTAATAGATGCTCTTCTTTTTCCTGTAGAGAATATGGTCGAATATTATTTTGTGGTTCAGTGGCTTAAGAATAAGTTTTGGTGTCTAGGATGGCCCTGGTGGTTTACGTAATCACCACACCATTCATTCTGCGCCTAGGGGAAATGTCCCTCGATATTGGATATCGGGGGGCTTTATATAAAATATAAGTTAGGTAGGTAGGTATCTATATTTTTCTATGCAATAGTATACTAAAATTTTCAAATATGTTCTTTCGGCAGTGTTCATAGATTTATTGACAATTAGCCAGGAGCACAAAATATTTATAGGTGCTCAGCTCTACCGATAATACTATTTGGGGAATCGGCGCTAGTGTTTGCCCTGATCATTGTGGGTCCAATCTCCACGGCGCGGCGAACGGGAGTATAATTGTGTAAACCAGAAATAGTTGCTCTATATCTGGATGTTCCTTATGTTCCTAATTCTAATGTATTTAAAAATCCTTACACAGATACGATAAAGTCACCCGCGATACAGATTTACAGGGTGCAGATCTGTATCTGACTAGGTGTAAACTTAGAGTGGGTGATATGAAAGACGCGATCTAGTGATGCCGGGAAAATTTTGATAATTTAAGAATTGGTGCATTTCAAAGTCTTTTCTTAAATTTGGAACCACTTAAACTTCTAGCCGTAAATGGGGAGGTTCACATCTTACTTAGCAAATCATCAACCAAACAAACCATCTAAATTGTAGTGTTTCCAGAACTCTTTAAATAACGCCGCCCGTGCTGTTACGTAGCATTTCCTTTTTGGATGGTTGGCAACGTGCGAGCTCTAACGCATTTTGTAACAGTCATTAAATCTGTGGATACAGCAAACGTTGGGTTGAATCCATGCCTACAAAAAATAAAACTTACTCCAAACACCACCAAGTTGAGCGCAGAATCTTTACTAATCAAACCAGTTTCGGTATCTATCGTGTCGACTTGTCCGAGTGGGTAGGCAGCACAGGTGGTCGCTCCAATCTGCCAGTAGATCTCCCGCTCGATGTTGAGGATGTGGAAGAACATCTCTGTTCGCGCCAGCTTCGCGGCCAGCGTTAGAGGAGTAAGGTTCTGCACGTTGCGAAGCTTTAGAGAAGCACCGACTTCGTAAGCCATATCGAACGTATCCTGGTGATACATTAAAAAGTGTTTAGCTTATTTTTATTTTAAAAGACTGCTCCCGACAGTCACTATGAACGTTGTATAACAGACAGACAGACAGATGGACGGACGAACGGACGGACAAAGCTGTTGTATAAGAGTTTTTCGAACTCTAAAACACGTGTGATGTACAATTTGTTAATAGTTGTGTTTGGTATGTCCGGGGTTTCAATTACCAAGTTGTTCAAGAATCCTCGATACAAAGATTTTCCCAGGTGCACGAGATGTTATTAAATATATTTCAAAAGAAATGTAAGTTGCCAAAATGAGAAGAGAAATTGCGAATGCGAAGCTTTATATTGTATAACGCAAACACGATACACTATGTTTATTATTGATTTATTCTTGAAAGGGTAGTTAGTAGTAAATTACGCTTACATTAGGCCAGCGGTTTGAGTCCGTCATAATATGGGTTTATATATGTATTTAGTATCTGGACGTGGCTATTTAACCTGTAGATTTGTGGACTAGGTGCTGATACTGCCATTTTCCTGAGCGAAATTCTCAATGACTCTGCTTAATCTGGGAATCGGATCTAGGATTTCACGATTGTCCGCATTTTGGTATTGGACAAAGTAAACTGCTGTCTTGCTTATTTGTAAGTACATCAGCAAAAAAAAGTCGTGTAAAAACGTACGATTTTCTCATATATGACAAGCATATGCAGCACGGTGTTCCCGTTAGTGTCCTGCTTGTCAGGGTCAGCTCCTCGCGCCAGGATGAGCCGGTAGCACTCCTCCAGGCCAAGACAGGCTGCGAAGCTCAGAGGATACTCGCCCCAATACACGTAACTGAAATTAAATATATAATAAAATAATCGTAGTAAATAATAGGTACCATTCTTATTTTATAAAGCACTAGCTAAATCAACCCACGTTTAGCCGTGCCCAGTCTAATATTTCTGATTGCCCGTTCCCGGAAAGTAATCGGGATAAAAAGTATGTAAAAACATTCTTATATAAAAGTGCAAAGTTTTGTAAATCTTTCGAGTCAATCCTTCATTATCAGTATTAGTAATCAGTATAAAAAGACAAATCACGCACTAGGAATAATTCCTGTGTTGCGTGAGAATTCACAACCATTCAAAACGGACACAAAGAATATCCAGACATCAAACAACCATCACACAATCATTATGTCCCATGTTGGGATCGAACCCACAATACTCGACGCGGCGGTGGTAGCGAGCCGACTACTTAAACAGATTTGCAGACAAAAACATACTGAAGTTGAATTTTTATATATAAAGATTCTGGACCATTCGCCATGCTCAACCTTCAAAGCATACTTCATACTTATCTAACTCTGTAACAAGCTCTATATCATTTAGCGTTCCAGGCGTGGCATTCAGGGCGGTGAGTCAGCACAAACACGTGAAGTAGTGTCTATGAATTTACTGGTCGTAGAGCACAATGGCCGATGTACGATTTCACTAGTCGGTATGTGTCAGGTCCTGGGTCACTTTGGGACTTGGCAATATCGCAAGAGATACCCTTTATGCGTCTGCAATAATGCGGGCCTTAGATCTTGCACCGGCTGATTTGGAAACACGCAACAATATAAAAAAATGCATTAACCTTGTTCACATAACACGTACCCATTATAATTAGTGTCGGGCTGCACATTGACCCACTCGTGGTCGACAGAGTCGTTTCTGGATGCTTTCTGATCTTCAGGACACATGAAGTTCCCGTAGCAGCGCTCGTGGTAGTTGGCGCCGGCGTCCAGCAGGAACTTCACCATAGTGGGGTCTTCATTCACTATCGTTATATGGAGGACGCTCTCGCCTATATGTAGAAGTGCGTGTATGCAAAACAGCTTTTAACTAATTGACAAACTGAACTTACTTAGAAAAGAATATAGCTTCGGTTCTAACCAACATTCTAAATTACTTGATAATCATAATCTAACAGTCACCACTGGATCTGTAAGCGATTGATAATTTCCATGCTATTGTTAACTATACTCATTATTGATTTCGTTCTGATTTGTTTAGTTCTGATTGCAGCAACATAACTTTTCGATAGTCAATATTAATTAATTGTTTAGGTATAAGTTAGTTTTATTCATAAAATATACTGAAATGAGCCTCAAATTAATGTTTGACGAAAGTTTCTGTTTAGCCAAAAATACCAGTCACGAGGTTCGATATAGTCCGTAAAATAGGGCGAAACTTCGGCTTGGAGGCAGATATTTTGAATATAACTCACCATAGTATTCATCTCCCATGTATATATCGTTGATCAATTTGGGATAGAATCGCAACAGCCGTTTCGCCAAATTAGCGAGCAGCGACGATGCGTTTAGTAGACACAGATGGAGAATAGTTTCGCCCACGGCACCTCTTTCCTAGAAACATATACACTAGGTTTATATACTTATACGAGTAGTCCTTTTTATAAACTTTAATGTAAATCTGAAATTGGTTTGTAGATGATTTTAACTTTGAATATTTTAATATTGAAGCCTCCGTAAAAATTATACGCCTGGTATAACGTATTATACCTAACAGTGTTGCAAGTCTGACGCTGGTTGCCTGGGAGACTTCCCCTACCGACTAATATGTACTATAACCAAGTCATTAGCAAGCCTTGCTAATGACTTGGTTATAGTATATAGATATATCTATATAGTATATAGATTTACACTATAATGAAATCTTTACGTGATGTACCATTTATAAAATCCTCTTTGTTATGATACAGATAAAGGAATATCCGACTGTACTTGTAGGTTGCACATATTGCTAATCTGGTACTTAACCTTTGAGCACGGTCTTGTATAGAAGACGAACGTTTCCGTGCCCTCCACGCCACGTCTTTATTACGAGTAGAAGACAATGTCTAATAGCAAAATTCATTAAAAAAATACATTATCAAAATAGTTTGTATTATTTTGTGCGTAATTTTACTATTGCCTAAAACGTGTGTTTTACATATTTATTTCAATAAAAATGTTTGTTTATTTTAAAAACAGCAAAATTGAGGTAGCCATTATTTTTCAACTGTTATAGATTTATAGCTTGGCGCTGGAGGACACATCGCTTTCGGAATAAGTTGGCGCTCAAAAGGTTAAACAAAACTAATAGTAGCTAAAGGAGAAACTGGTGCAAATTAGCGCATGACAAGAATATGTGGAGACGCAAGAGTGAGGCCTTTGCCCTGCAGTAGGACAAAACGGACTAAAATAAAATAAATAAATACTTAAATCCGTAAACTTTACACTAGTCACACTTACTTTTAAGTCCCAACAGAGTTCTCTATAGCCCTCGGGATTAGCGTCATACTCCTCTTGAGTGACCACCGGCCAGTCCTTCTCCACATCAAATTCTTCATCTGGATTCTCCATGCCACGCAATGGAGGTAACTATGAAGAAATTAATTTGATCATACTATAACAAACATAGAAAAACAGGGTTCTGTCTGTTGTCCGATAGCCATTCAAATATTTAGAATACAATTATGTAATATTTATTTACATTAAATGAGACTTTGATTACTTTCCAAGTTGAATCGCAAGCTACCACATTTTAAAAACCGTAAGAATATTCGATAACTTTGTCACCAACAATAGCAATAACTCAGTCATAACCACGACACTCGTAAGCGGGGTACTTCATTACCAGATTATGTCTCCCTCTCTCCTTGTTCCTAAGCAGCACGACATGCGAGACAGGTATATATCGTCCTTTCCCCTTGTTGTACAGGAACGGCTCCACCTTGGTCTTGATCGCATGGTCTATCTCGGCGTACTGCTTATTCTGTAACGCACGCTTCATCATGTCCACTAGCAATCCACCACCTGATAAATAGAATATATTTACTTATTTTAATTTCATTTATATTTATATTTATGATGGACAACCTGTTGCTTATATTTTGTACTTTGTACCAAGGAGGCAAACAAGCATACCTATGACCAGCCTGATAGGGATCAGCAAGCGTAGACTAGGTCTGCTTGTAATATCAAGTACATTAATTTGTGAGTTGGCAACTCTAAAGAAAATAACTTAGAGATAGGATGAAAGGTAACTTCAACCAGACTGGGTGATCGGGCCGAGTTAGCCGCAGTCCTACGATTCATATCGCAAAATTGTAGAATAGTAATTAGCCTTACAAGCTTTGAAAGTATAAGTCTCCCCGTGACCATGGCTGCTGAAAAGCAACCGAAACGTCGGGGAAAGTGTAAAAGTAAAAATAAATTAAATCTAAATAGTTTAATAATAATTTAATTAGCTTAAAAATTAGTAAAGTTTAATAGTAGTAGTAGTGAAACAATTTTCAAAATTTTGTAATAAAGTGTCAAATAAACAACGCGATAAAATCCGTATATAGCAGTTTAATTTCAATGAATAATATTCGCGTAAATAGAAGACAATATTTTGAAAGTATAGTTCGGGATCTGTCAGTATTCTTATATCTTGGCTGTACTGACCACTATCAAGCCAAAACAGATAACTTTATTTATTATTTTATACAAAGATTGCACCCGCGAATCCATGATGCATCTGACATAAGTAGGACAATATTTATGTAATATATTATTATCTCTACCTATCCCATCTGGAATGTACAGGCGTGAATCTATGTACATATGTTATCGTCTTACCTTTGATGTCAACAAGTTTATACAACTTCTGTAGAGAGGTCCCTGCTTGCTTCTTCACGCCGCTCGTTACATTGCTCTCTGTATTACCCATATTGTTAGGTCTTTAACACAATTCTATAAAGAATATTTCATGCACCAAAACTTCAAAAGTACGGCTTCAATAACAGATGGTACTTTGTGCTTATTGATAAAACGTGTACCGTTACCATAACAATCACGCCCCGCTTTCAACAAACTAAGTTTTGATATAATGAATTAGGCGTTACTATACAGGGTGATTTTGAAATTGTGTAATTCCTTTTAACCACTTATTCTACTGGTGGTATAGAATAAATCTGACCATATTTTTTTTAATTAGAATTTTTGTTTTGGAATAATTAATGTACCGTTTTTTTTCATGAAATGGTTTCAGATAGTCATGTGTTAACCACGCGAGGCAATTTTAATTTCTTACAAATAAATAAAAATATCAATAATTAATGTTATAAATAATAACGGCCGGTCTTTTTTATTGCCCCTTATTATTTACGACATCAGTTATAGTTAGGTTATTTTTTTTTAATTAGTAGCATATTAAGATTGTTTCGGGTGGTTAACATAATATGACTATCTGAAACCATTTCACGAAAAAAATTAGTACAATAATTTCTTCAAAAACATAATTCTAATAAAAGAAAAATATGGTTAGGGTTATTCTATATCACCAGTAGAATGCGTGGTTAAAAGGAATTACACGATTTCAAAATCACCCTGTGTAATAGTAAGTTTGTTAATTACTGCTTCTGCACGTGGTGCAACGTGGTGGAAGCCTAATCCTTCTCATACTGAGTAGTCAATATGAAAAGTATGAAATGCTCACTGCAGTTGAGTAGACTTCATGTAATTTTGATAACACTTTGAAGAACTTTCAGACGTGCATGTTCCCTCGCCGTACTTATTTTTCAACGTTACTAATTAACTACTAAATAATCACATAATTATAACTAGCCATGCGTCCTTGGGATTGAATTCAAGGCTGTTGTATGGTGATGCAGCTAGGGCCGCTAAGCAACACTATGCCGCTGCTTTACTTAAAATAAAACTATGGTAAAATAATTTTGGGAAGAGTCATCCACTATGCACCCTCAGAACACCACCTCCAACTAATGCTATAGAAAAAGAAGAAAATATACCAAACTAATCTCTTGATGGACAGCTGTATTTTAGGATCCGGGTAGTAATAAATGTCCTATTTGCTCATCTATATACAAATTTTCCTGATCTAGGGCGTCTTGCCTAGGAGCGAAACACGTATCGAAGCATAATTTATTGTCGTAGCAGAATACTGCAAATAGTTGGAGCGCGCATGTTCCAAAATCGAAATACCTTAGCGAAGCGTTTTAGCGAGCATTTTAGCATAACCAATTAATTTTGGCTATAAGTATTTTTATCTATTCTAAATAGTTACGGTATGTTTTTTGTAAAGAACATCGTAGTGCTGGAGGCACTACGATGTTCTCGCTATTCCGAAGGTCTACAAAAGTTGAAATAACAGTTACTAAGAAACCTCAGATTCGGTACTATTATTTGTGGATCACACATGTGTGAGGATAGAAATCACTAAACACCGCGCACTGGCGGTGGTGACTTGGTGAGGCGAACACTCAGACCACCACGCCATCTGTAAGGCGTACCTACGTGTTTCTTTCATATTTTCTTCGAAGAAAGAAAGAAAAATAATTTTGTTTGTTCCACGCTCATGAGATAACAGGAAATACAACCAATATGTATAAGAACAAATAAGGTCCTGCGTCAGCAATGTTGCAGTATATCCACAACGCTGGTATTCTCGCAGAGCCTGCATGATTATAAATAACAAAATACCATACATAGATGCTGCACGGATGGCGTATTGGTTTAGGTGGTCGCCCCGCCACTGCCACTGCGCCAAGGGTTCAATCCAAATGGTACAAAGGGACAAAAATTAGTGTGATCCACAAAATATTGTTTCGAGTCTGAATGTTCTTTGTGTCCGTTGTTTGAATGTTTGCAAGTTCCCCACGAAACAGGAATTATATCAAAGCGGCAGTTGTCTTTTAAAAAAAATACATACAAACGTTTTTATTGATGAAAAATTTAGCCTATCCAAGTATATAGTTATTAATAACTTTTAAACTTTCGCGTTGCATGATATATATATATATATATATATATATATATAATATGTAACGGGTATTAACGCGATCATGCATAATGTTTACCTTTTTTATGCTTGACGTTTCGACCAGGTTACACCCGCCGTGGTCACAAGCTGACTGGTGCTGCGATGTCATGTCTCCGTTTGTGAGGCAGAAGAATCTTGAGTCCATGTACCGTCACAAACTACACTCACGGTATCCCTACCGTGCTAGGCTAGCATACGTATAACTATATATATATATAAATATATATATATAGTAAATATATATATATAAATATATATATATAGTAAATATATATATATAAATATATATATATAGTTATTCCTTTAGGTCACTTTGACCACGCTATACAGGTATTGTGGTATGTGTTACAAAGCAATAGAAGCAGTAAATCTTCCGCAGTAAGACTTCTGAGTTTGTAATCTGAGGATCTCATGTTATGTGTACTAGAAACAAGCAACTAGGTAGCACCAGTTCTTAGACTTCTTAGGTAATGGTAATGACTTTACTTATGCTTTTATTGCGCCGGCGGCGCGCGGCGGCGTAAGAGTTAACAATAGATTCCTGTTTGTAAAAAAGTAGCAATGAGTCGCCAGTCTGTGTCCGATTCTTAAGTTCTCTGTTTTATGTTTATGATTTGATTATGTTATGTTAATTACAACTTTGGGTTTATACATACTACAGATTTTTAGCATAGGTACTACTGAATAGGGGCCCTGTGTAATAATATGAATCTGATGTAACGACCCTTTTGGTTGGGATAGCGGCAATAAGTATGTCGTTGATGTAGTTTTAGTGCCAGAGACCCAACCACCATTCAAGGCAGGAGTAGGCACATCACGGTAGATTTAGTGGGTAAGACCTTCCGTCTTTCTACGGGTTAATCCGACATACACTCTCCGCTCCCCTTTCCCGGCGTAAATGCATACCCCTACGGTTGTCCAGCTAACATCTTTATTTCTTTAGATACTATTGTTTATGAAAGGGTTAAAAGTTTTAACGTCCAAAAATCATAATTGACATCTTACGGCAATGTTAGAATATAGCTGCAAGTTTTCACTCATTAAAGCGTAGAAGAAACTAATGCAAAACATAAAACTGAATCATGTAACGCAAAACATAAAACTGAATACATGGCGCAGTGGTAGTGAATGCGACTGCTGTGATCGGTCTCGCGTTCGAATTCCGGGTCGGGTCAATAAAAAGATATTAGATTTTTCTGTTTAGAAATCTCATTGCGAGCCCGGAATTAGGAAAGTTGTCGGTGTTAGACACCCCCGTGCCTCGGAAAGCACGTAAAGCCGTTGGTCCTGCGCCTGATCTCTCTCCGGTCATGTCGGATCACCGTCCCATCTGATCATAAGGGTTAGGGAACAGAGAGTGCACTTGTGTTTGTGCACATACTTGTGCACTATAATATCTCCTGCGCAGAGGGCCATTCTCTATTAAGATTGGCTGCCGTGGCCGAAATTCGGTCTGGAGGACATTATTATTATTAAGTTAAGTAACAGTTTAAATAATTTGCAAGTTCGTTCAAATGTCACTAGATGACGATTATCGATTTATATTCGAAATATGGTTTCGTTACCATCAGCTGTATAAATAAAAAGGTAATGTTTCATTATTAAACCCTTTCTAGATTCGTAATTAGAAGCTAGCTATTATAATTTCTTTATTTAATTTGAGGTCCATTGAAAATCATTCTTGCAATACCAAAATACCCTCGCCTTTATTATAAAGTTTTAATATTGTTTATGTTATAACCCTTTATGATATTAACATGGTAGGGCCGGGCCGGCCCTACCATAGTGCAGAAGGAGCAGCTATTCTTAGGGGTATCTCATCATGCTAGATATTTGCTTTCCTTTTGGAACGCTCCACGTTTCAGCGACATTGAACTGGCTGTGTTCTTAAGCAGCTTTCTACTTATGACACGACAAGTATTCCAAAGGGTATGTTAATACCATGATCGCCTGAATTCTAGTGGTCCTATCCACCGTACATACCGTCTTGTGTTCCTGATGTGATATGATTATGAATGAGCTTGATTACTGATAATAATACAAACATTATCAGTAATCAGGCTTATATCTTAGGTACACGGTGTTATCACCGATAGCCGCGTTATCTCTCCATGTACCGAGTTTAACGTATGTGTACTCAATAGCGTTATGATGTCTTAAAGGTAAAATAAGGAGTGTATTTGGAGTATACTCGACGCAAGTAGTGATTGGATGAAAACAGATGTTGCGGCAAGTGGATACGAGTTCATCGCATGATTTGTGTATCTATTAATATCGAACAAAAGTAAAGGTATGTTGTAACCTATTTGTGAATGTAGTTTACTAAGGGTTCACTACGCCAATTCGAATCACATTCCATCTTTTTACATTTTAACTATGACTACTGGTCGATCATTCATTTCTGCGATGTCTTCAATTAAACAAATTACATTACACCGGTGGTTCATTTCATCTAAAGCCATTATATCCAAAAGTTATGTTGTGTAAAACTATTTGATCGAATGCCGTTTTATTTACATAACATTTGGTTAATTTTCTTTATACCTACTCACATTTCTATTTCACCAGTACTACCTATCTAGTTTTCCTAACCTGCTTAGCATTTTTTTTTTGGAAAAATAAGTAAAAAAGCAAGAGAAAAAGTGTTGTAAAACGTAATTAATCAAAATCTTATAATATACGTACCAGCCTTTGCCAGTGGCTGCGCTCGCGTAGATTATCGCAATATAAATAGCCTATGTCCTTCTACAAGGTCTAATCTCTTTGAAAGAAAAGAAAGAAAGAAAATACATTTACTTTGTAAGCAGGCAACATTTTACAAAAATAACAATAATTACGACGAAAATTACGACGACATTTTTACTTATTTTTTCATAAAACAATTCTAAGCGGGTTAGGAAAACTAGATAGGTAGTATTGGTGAAATAGAAATGTGAGTACTATTGAGTAAGTATAAAGAACCTTAATCAAATGTTATGTAGATAAAACAGCATTCGATCAAATAGTTTTACACAAAAAAACTTTTGGATATAATGGCTTAAGGTGAAATGAACCACCGGTGTAATGTAATTTGTTTAATTGAAGACTCGCACAAATGAAAGATCGACCAGTAGCCATAGTTAAAATGTAAAAAGATGGAATGTGATTTGAATTGGCGTAGTTAACCCGTTTACGCTAGTTTTTATTAAAGACTATTCTAAACAGATAGCTCATACTAACAAGGAGATGGAGATTAAAATTTCAATGAAAATTTCTGTGAATAAATTATATACCTATCTTATTTTTAATTATAGGCTCTTTTAAGTTACATTGGGTTACAAAAGATTACCACATATAACAATAATTATTATTAAAGTACATAAATAGTATTACTAACCTTAAATTAATATTTTTATGACTATAAACTCCTTAAAGTTTGAGTGAACGGCTGGTATAAATTCAGTTTACAAGGTAGGTAAGTACTTACTTTCAGGTATTTTATTATATTATACTCAACCACACTTAAGTCATAAGTGAGGCAACTCTATTGCGCTTGCGGCTAAAATTATCGGTAAGCGTAAGACCTATTGCATCACGAAGTCTACCTTCGTGATACACCAGATCTAACATAATTAAACGTAGTGCTTACTCAGAAGGAAATTAGATAGAGGGGAAAAGAGTAAGAATAGTGGCGTTACCGACTAATTATAGTTAAAATGTACATATGTTGAATAAGTCATTTATAAACCTAATAAATTAGGCACATTACTATTTGTTGGATAAGTTTATACCTCTGTCGGACTCCTTGGGAACAAACAGACATAATATTATGTAAATATACATATTATCAACTATGGTCCAAGGCTCGAGTTATTAGCTCTTTCTATTATTTAAGGAAGACTGTCACCACATCCTTTAAAAATATATTCCGGACAAAACATGTCTCGTTAGCTAACCGATTTTCTTTATTTTTATTTGTTTTGTCCCTATTAACGAGTGTTATCAATATATAGGTATGTATAAAAAGGAAAATATTAGTTTATTAAATGTAATGCTATATATCGCAATCTTAATAAAACAGCGACTTAACTCGAAATTTGAAAGTAAAGCAATTTGAACTCTAATTGTATATGTTAAATTCTAATATTATATTTGTGTTAAATCTTTGTAATAGAGTTCAAATTTGTTTAATCCAAAATACTGAGATAAGTCTCTGTTTTATTAAGGGTGCGATATGTTTCCTTCTGGTGATACATGTCTATCGTGTGTAATAATGATTAATATCTAATTTCGACCACTTGGGGAACACTACTTACGATAATTGCACAACCTGCCCGATTTATTTTATGGAGTCCAAAGGGGCATGCCAGTATTAGGCCCAGAGGTGCACAAGAAATTGGCTATGCCTACTAAAAAAATATATTAATATTTATCCTAGTTTTTCCTTGTATTTATTATTCTGTACAAGTCGATTATATATTTTCTAAAATATTAAACAAGAAAACGACTAAACTATGAAATAGAACTTGTAAGCAAGTACATTAACGTGAAAATGTTGCCATTACTCAAAATATGTTGACAGGTAATTAATCGAAATAGTAAGTAATTTACCATTGCTATATTATGTAATTATTATTTTAATCGTTCATTTCATTTTTTATATAAAAGTAACACAAAATCTAATAATAATTATTAGTTTTATCTTTGCAAGATTGCTTTGATTAACTTAATGTCTATTATCGATGTATCGAGGTTTTGTGTTTATTATGGCAACACCATATCTAACTTGTATGACGCCGGAAAACATATGTGGTTCTGTTTTATTTAATTCCTAATAGATTGTACTCATAAATAAATTAAAATCATGTGTATAATAAATTAATAATATAACACATATTTGATATAAATTGTATTGATGAGATATAAAAAGATTTGATAACTTTAAAATGCCAAGTTATCACTTTTTATGCTAATTAATTATTAGCATTGCTTACTATTATTATCATTAGCCTTTATAGGTGTGCACTGTGGGCCCGAATTACTATCGCATCTTGGCATGCCCCTTCAGTTTACTTATGTCGTTAACTAATATTTTTAAACAACATTAAATCAAAAGAGAGTGTAATTATACACATGGATAGTACTTTGTTATGTCGCACGTAGGCATGTCCACAAATAGTGTTACATTAAATAATAATTAATCAATAAATCATTTAAAGTTGTCATTGACCACTTACTAAAGCAATTACCGCCATTATGAATAGCAGAACTGTAATTGAGTTAGACAAACTGTACGGATAATTATTGCGCACGAAAGAACGAGATAAAGCTAATCACTCTGAAATACGCTGTCTCGGTTTGTCGTAAGCAATAATAATAATAATAATAATAATAATAATAATGTTTATTTGCACGAAAAAAAAAAGGTTTTACAATATCAGCACTTTGATTACACTGTATCCTTAATAAAATAAAGACAATTTTATTCTTTTATTTAATAATAGTATAAGAGATGATGGTACTGCTGAAAATCCCTATTGCACGCTAAGTCGTTTAGCTAGTCCTACATCACCCATACTCGACAGAAACCCTGCCAACGCCTGAAAGTCCCATGTCAGCACTTTTGCCTTCTTCCTAAGTTCAAAACTAACCTAGAGCATTGAAATTAAACTGCTATATACGGATTTTATCGCGTTGTTTATTTGACACTTTATTACAAAATTTTGAAAATTGTTACACTACTACTACTATTAAACTTTACTAATTTTTAAGCTAATTAACCTCTGGTATGCCGGAACGTGGATCTGCGCGAGACACAATGCTTTTTCTATTATGTCTGGTATTCTGGCATACAACAGGTTAAATTATTATTAAACTATTTAGATTTAATTTATTTTTACACTTTCCCCGACGTTTCGGTTGCTTTTCAGCAGCCATGGTCACGGGGAGACCTAGGGGGAACCTAGAGCAGTCTGAACATAGGTATCCCTGTCGCGAACACATCTTACTAATGCCTAAATGTGCCTAATTCGTTCCTATATTTATTGTTATATTAATGTGTTATAATAAACTTTATTTTAGCCTAGTAAAATATCTTCTTACTTTTTTAATACATAGTGGTGCCGTGTATCAGTGCGGTCCCCGGTCCCTGATCCGTAAGACTTTGCGAAGTTGCTTTTGCCAGCTCACAACTACCAATGATTTTCAGCCCACGCATTTCTTAGGTTCGATATTCAAGACAGAGAAATTTATTTAAAAAAATTGTAATACAGTCACAGTAGTAGCATAAAATCTGGATGATGGGATCACGAGACACACCCCGGCGTTTTTAACGGAAAAAAATTTGCTACTATACGAAATATCTCAATGACACGGAATTTGGAAGAGTTTCTGTAAGAGTAGTAATCATTAAAATAAATAGATAATACCTACTGCAAATGGCCTCGCCTCTGCTACAATGACGAGTGTTGTGGATTTGATTACCACGCAGGACAATAAATTGTGTAATCCATATATAGTTGTTCCAAGTGTATGACATGTCATACAAATATAGAAACAGCGGACATAAAGAACATTCAATCTTTATGTCCGCTGTTTCTATATTAGTAATGTGCCTCATGACATAGAAATAACAATAAGCGCTGTTTCATAAAAGGCCTATAGATAGGTGTTGTACAACTAGTGTACATCATATTGCCAAGATGAAAGCTTACGGATGATTAAATATCTGTAATCTGTGCATTTCTTTGCATATTCTTTTTCAATTGCTTACTTCTTCTTTTCCATTAAATCAAACTGAGAAAAGTACAAAGAATGGTCTATAAATGTTGTAAATATTAGTTTGGTTGAAAATCTATATATAAATTGGCACAGACAAAACAATGAAATACTATTTTGTCGTCAGCTAGTCATTGTTTTTTCTCTTAAGTACCTAGCTATTGACGAGCTTTAGAGACACTAATAAAAATGTAAGTGTTTTTATATAAATAGGAAAATTCATGTATGTTTTCTCAAATTTTAATAATAATTATGGTGAAACCAGTACCATTTAATAAATTACACCACGTATTGAAAGTGAAGACTAAGTAGGTATAAAGACGCATTCAAATAACTTCTTTGATTATCCGAAAAGAGTATAATTTTAATTTAAAAAGAGATGTAGGTATACACCTGTCTCTTATCATTACAGGTAACCGGGAACACCGCTTGAGACATATCATTGTTTAACTGAAATTTTTCTTAACCTAATAAAATTTTAGAGAAATTTGTGGTCCAGTAACCTTTTGATGTATTTAAAAGGATAAATCACTCAATCAATAGACATGATAAAGTTATTCCCCTGGTATTCATACTTCCCATAAGTTTAATTCATTTTCAATTCCTAGGAATAGGTACGGTAGCGCCAGCATACTACCTTTCACCAATACGCCGAAGTCTGTGAGCAATTCTCAGGAAAACTAAAGCATTCGTATATGACCATTAGGCGACCTTGACAAGAAACTTCAATCAGTCATACATTTCTCAAGTAGTACGAGTTCTTTCGAATACAAAAAGTTTCACTTCCGTGCTCCTGTTTCCTTAACAAGATGATAATGGCTGCCAATTGCAACTGTTGTAGGTCTGTGTAATATATCATTAGTTGTAGCGGACATAATATGTAGAATATTATTGTTCGTCATGCGACCTCACGTATTTAGATATTACCTTTTAAATAAAGCCATTAGTTTTCTTTAAAATACGTTTAATATGGTCGCGTTCTAGATATGTACTTGATACTTACTTTGATTTTCCTGACCACTTTTTTTCACTGACCCAGTGGCATGATACCTATCTAACAATAATTATGAAAGGTTACAAGGATTTAAAAACATCAAGTAATTAGAGACATGACTCAACGGAATGGCCTATTTGAAGGTAGGTAATTAAAAAGCCACAAGCATTCGCATTAACCTATAAACCGCGATATCTAATTAATCATGTATTGTCAGACTACTACTAAGATGTCTTTATCAACAGATTTCCAATAAAAATTGACAAATCAATTTTTAATTTGACTTCCAAAAGCAATGTAATTGAAAGTTAACAATTGCATTCGCAATTCGAGCTTGAAGCGACAAAATATAAGCAACAAAGGAGAGAGTAGATAATAAAAAATAAAAAAATAGGAAATGTAAAAAATATATTATTTTAAAAAATTATACTTACAATATGTAATACGTCTACAATAATACTTTTATTATTAAATACCTAGGTATTTAATAATAAAATAAATACTTATATTTAGTTAATCAGCCTTAAAATTAGTAAGTTTTGTCAGTTCTAAAGTTCTAATCTAAAATAAATATACAAAAATGCTCAATAAAAATAAAAATCTGATAAATTCGACCTAAATTGGTTTCGCTGGTTAAATTCGGCAAATGAAAATATTAAATCATCATACCAATAAAATTAAATCTTAACCTCTGTAGAAATTAATTTTGGCGATAAATTAATATAAAACAATTTGTAAAAAGGTAAATTCTTCTATTATCTGTCTGACAAATAAAATATGATATTAGAAACAAACAAAAAAATTGGAATCTATAAATTAGTTAATATTTGCCCGACTTATTTATTAATACAGTTAAGTAGAAAACATTTGCACATACGTGTTATGTACCTACCACATAAACGTACGCTAGTGAGTCTGCTACGCATAGTTTGCGAGGATTGCTGGATAGCCGCTCACTCACATAACACACTGTAGGTAATTGCGTTATCTTCTTCGCCCGATATGTTGCGGTTTACATCGATAAAACCATTGCTAGGCCTACATATACACTATACGAAATAGTATTAAAATAAAATTTAAATAGATTGTATAAGTTACTCAAAAGTCTCCCATTTCAACATTTATTTATGTTACTTGTCTTGTCTTATATTTTTAATACATACATGGCAATATACTCCAATTCTATAATACTTTTATTGTATTGGTACGCTGTGGTTAAACCTTTGCGGTTTCGCGAATCGGTTTACTGATACGTTTTTTAGTGACGTAAGCCAACATATATTATACCTATGAGTATTTAAATTATAACTAGTGACGAGTATTCACACTTTGAAAATTGGATACATGACCCTTTTGACAATGTCTTTTTTAGCTAAACGTATCAGCAAACCGACGATTAACCGGTCGTATTCCGCCGGCTCGCATACCAGCCGGCAGATTTGTACGGCTATTCGTAGCCAATAGGCAATCAGTTTTGATCGGTAAGGTTGGTAATATACGGTTTTAAGCGAAGGCGGCGCGCGGCGTTTTGGCGCCAATTTGGTGGCTCGCATGCGAGCCACCGGCCTACGACGGGTACAAATCTGCCGGCTGGTATGCGAGCCGGCGGAATACGACCGGTTAATTGCATTGGGACGACGACAGCGTAGCGATACAAAAACATATATTATAGCTACTTAAACTTGTTATACTATAAGTATGTGTATATGAGTGTCAGTAGTCGCCGACGCATAGCCACCATCGTACCAGTAAACGAACCGAGTACCTATACACAAAATGCTATAATACTTTGAGAGAAATTTCATACAATATGCTCTATCTAAAGTTAATAAAAATTTAAATGCATAACTTTAACTTTCTGTAAATATCTTTTTTACATGACAATAATCTTGGCTAATAATTAATATTTAGGTTTAAAGATCTTTATTGTACTCAAAAAGAACATTACAGTCCACTTACTGAGCATACAATATAAATAAAAATAAAGTATAAGTATAACAGTAGCACGATCATGAGTGAATCTTATAAGTTACAGTTTTTGTTTTTAATCTATCAATGACCCAAAAACGTATTTAAGTAACTAGTTATTTTTTTTTTAATTGTAATAGGTAATATTTTTTATGTTTTATGTTTTTTTTGACATGATTATAAGTTAAGTGAATGTTACATTTATTTAATGTTATGATTTCTATAAATTAACATTAGTGATGCGAATAATTTTCGAATACGGCTGTGCCCATAGCGATATCTACATAATATTATAAATTAGAACATAGCGAACGCACATAAGTGCGTAATGTTGCCGAATTTGGTTACAACACTATACATAAGTATAGTGTAGTAACCAAGTTCGGAAAAATTCATATACAATTCTGCACCTCGCTAATTAGTACATTGTACTTGCCTGCAATAAATTAAGTTTACACATCAACGAATATATCGTCTGTTATATTCATAGATACTGTAACGGTTTTACTTTCTGACTTAAAATACTTATAAATACGATTGAACCAACTGGCTGCTTTGGTAGTGATCTCTGGTGCGATAGTAGTTATATCCATGAAAGACTTAGCTTGTCTGAAAGGGATAATAGATGATAGAGTGGATGCTGCATTCGATGTCTTGCTTCCCGTGAGGATCTGCAAGTACTTTGTGATGTCCTCCAGTAAGTCGGGTGACGGATTGTGCCGCTCAGAGTCTGATACTATATAGAACAGTAATGATAAAATTAATTTAGTTTATTGACTAAGTATAACCTATACTGGAGTAGAAGTTGAGATGGGAGCCATTTATGCACTGACTAATTTTTTATTTTATTTTTATTTTTATTTTATTTGGGAAACAAACAGATACAATTCGAAAATAATTAATGTTAATTATTAACTACACTTAATCCAAAGCAGTTTCCACATATAAATATACAGTAGCCCCAAAAAATATTTGAAGTTATAAGCTAAAATAAAAAATGCACAAGTAATTAGCGTAACAATAGAACAACAAAAATGTCGAAAGATTTTTTAAATAATTGTGTGTATGTTTATGTATATTTGTTTTTAACAAATAAAATATTACACCCAGCGAATATTTAATTCGCTGAGTTAGATATTATATCTCTCTCTCTCGCCAAACGCCGAGAGTCTCTAGAATATCGGGCAACCAAGACTTGCTATTTACATTTATTCACGTCTAACGTCTTCGTCGTTCTGAGATAGGTACTGTTAATGCGTCACGACTGCTGTTGCCACAAAATATATCTGACCGTAATATTTTTACCGCGGTCACCCTCTGCCAAAAGAATGTTCTTTGCACTAATTAGTAGTAACTTCATATAGTTTGTATTTTCTTATCCATCCTTTTCACATGGATCCATATCCATTAGAATAGGATGGAATGGAAAATACAAAGCAAGCAAGCATAATTACTTAGATTACTAAATAATGACGCATTTTGGCGGGCGAGACTTGTTAATTGAATCAACATTATTAAATTCTCATGTATCTTATTTCTCAATAATATAAATTAGTACAATAATTATAAATAACAGATCACACAAGTGTCAACATATTATCCACATTAAATTTTATGACTTTAATTCCTATTCGGAATGTTTTGATCGAATCGCATCAGCCGAAATGGTTGCGTATCGTAGTCGAAATCAAGTATATTTAATAATAATAATAATATTTCACCCTAGAATGACGTTAATGAGATTTGTTACATTTTAATTTACTTTAATTATGTCATGCTTTTCTGCAGAGACAGACATGACATAGCAATAATAAATTTTAATTCAACAAAATAACGTTTTAACAAAATGCATTAAAGGCTGCTTATTATACAAAATGAATAATAAATAAATACATAAATTAAAAGGTCGAAAAACTGAAAAGTTATAGATGAGCACCGGAGTTCATATTGCTAATCATGAAAGCGTCGTCTCTAACGTAACTATTCTATACAAGTGCAAAACTAAAGATTTTTGCCAAGAACACTGAACTTAAATAAAAACATATTTTATACTGTCTTGTCATTACCCGAATGTTTCAGGTTAAAATACATACACAATTGTTGCAAAAAAAATAACCAAGGTATTGCACTGGATTAGTGTAGATAAAAATATTAACGGATAATCTCAACGGACAAAAGTAACATAATTCTATATGAATATATAACCTAAATAAAAGAAAATATAATTGTTTTCACCACCCTACTTAATTTATTAAAAAAGCGCAACTCGCGATCAGAAATTGGTGATAAAGTAGGTACTACCTACTTTATCACGTGTAATACCCATAATTATCTAGTTGGAAACAAAACGTGACTAGTAATAACCGCGGTTAATAGATATAGCTGTCCTGAGAACTGGCGATACTGAAATCATTGATATACAAACACAACGGAAATCACATACTACGCCCTTGCTGGAACTGCGATAATTATGTTTACGAGTTGTATCCATTCAATGAAACAACACCGTTTAACTACCTACCGATAGATATTCAAAAGCTTTACTACAGCCATAAGTATTTTTTTAAAACAGTGTTATGGGCGATCTTATATAAGGCCGTATGAAAAGTAGCCACGTAAAAATTCAAAAGCATTTTGGTTTTAATATAAATATATAATGTTTCCGTTAATTATGTCAAACTATAACTGCCCTGATTTACTAAATACATATACATATGTATGTCTTGACAACCGCTGAGGCGTATTAACTAGAAATATGACAATTATAATACCAATATGAGGATTTCGGGAACTACCAAATACTTTTGGCTAACTACATGTAGATATGTATTAAAAATTCTACGTTTAAGTTACTGTAATGTGATAATTTATTATAACAGTGTTCCGTGTTAGAGTCCAATAGCCTTAGTATACATTTATCAACGATAATATATATATAAAACAACACATACATATAGTAAATGCTAGGTAAATAATTGGTAAGCTCCTAGAAAATGGCTTTGAAAGACTTCCTCCCTAAGTAGATGGCAACTAACTAAGATAGTGAAATCGAACACTTATTATAACTTACCACAATAAGGTTCTTTATCTTTGGTAATCACGAGGAAGGAGCCTCTCGCCTCAGTCATGGCGTTGATACCCATTTCTGGACACGACGCGAAATCTTCGCACGGGAACTCCACGCTAGTTTCAAGTCTATAACATTTACATTAAACTACTATGGTTAGAACAAAAGTAATGCACGTAAATATGTAGCTGCGATAGTCTATTGTAGAGATTGTTGACTTGCTCTGCAAAGATCTCAAGTTGTATCTTCTGACTTTTCGAACCTATATATTGAAAACAGTTATTTTTTTTCTGGATAAAATTTACCCTATGTCCTTTTCTGTATCTCTGACAAAATTATATGCCAAATTTTATGATGATCGGTCGACAATTAATGGCGTGAAAGCGTAACAAACAAACTCACATTCGCATTTATAATATTGGTTGAGCAGCGATAGCTCAGTGGGGAGACCAACAGACTGCAATGCAGAGGGTCTCGGGTTCGAACCCACGTCGCGCACCTCTGACTTTCGGAAGTTATATGACTTTTCGAAATTATGTGCGTACTCATTGACAATTATCGCCTGCTCCGTGCCTCGGAGAGCACGTTAAGCCGTCGGTCCCGGCTGCCATGAACATCTATGTCAGTCGTTATGGGAGAGGGTCGACACAAAAGATCCCACTGGGTCGAAGTGTCGCCGGTCTGCACTGACTGGCCCCCACATAAGATACATATATTATAATATTGGTTAGGATCAGGATGCACATAACTTTGAACACTCAGAGGTGAGCTTAAACTGGAGACGTCTGCATGGCAATCTCACAGTCTTTCTAGTATGCTAATTGTATGTAAAAATACATTTTTAAACTTGTCTATTCGTTTCGATATGCTCGATCAGATTACTCACCCTGATATCGTTAAGTCCCAAGGCGTTCCTGTGAAGCTGCAGTTGATGTTGAACATAGATTCAGTGAACAGGAGGTAAGCTCGACCGTGACTGCATATAGCTTGGTCGATTGCTAAAACATACGACAATTATGCAAAACGTGAATGGATCAGCAACGCGTCGATATTACTAAAGCTTTAAACAAATATGATTACAAACAGAGACTTTCTGGTTAACAAATTTGGTGTACAAGTATGGCAACTGGTGATTATTTTAGTAACTTATTTTGGTGTTGAACAACTATCAATAACTGACTTTACTTTGTAAGAATATACAATTTTTATTTTTTACGTTTCGAACGTTAGTATGATGCTGGCGTGTCGTAAATTCTGCTATTCGGCCAAATGCAGTAGTGTGAGTGTGTACGTACGTACGTACGAATGCGCCGGCCGAATACAGAAAGGACAATTTTAATGGTTTGGGAGGTGCTCTCTGAGAATGCCTATGTCTTTGTCGATACTTACTGTTGTAGAAAGGAATTATGCTGGTAGAACATCCTGGCTGCCTTATACCACCGTTCGGGTAGAAATCAACGTGACCTGCAAACAAAAATGTTATTCATAAATCATAGTTGATTGAACATACATATATATGTAATCATGTCTATATATTCTCAAAAAGGTAGAAAGAGGTAAATTAATTTATATATATAGAAGGAAAGTAATATCATTCTATACATAATTCTACTGTACATGTGACACTTAACTCATCATAAATGCCTGGTTTTGATGAATTATTTTGTGAATTATGTGTGGGTTCCTGGATGGCTTAGATTTTGATAGAGACAACGCTTTAGCTGATTACTTACATAAAATTTAAACGACAGGTTTATAATGATATAGACCTTGGCTATCAGACTATTAAAAAGTATTAAAAGCGTTACTGTACCTGTAGGATAAGGAAATCCAAAACCAATAGTAGACAATTTTCCATTTGTATGAATGACATCAACGAAGTCGGCATCTGAAGGGTCCAATCTCTCCTTCAAACTAGTTGTGTTGAAACAGGGCAGAGCGGGGTCCAAGCCTGTAACAAAGTTTAGCTTACAATATAGCACATACCTAATGATGTTTAAGTTACTGTTATTTAAGAGCAGCGATAGCTCAGTGGGGAGACCAACAGACTGCAATGCAGAGGGTCTCGGGTTCGAACCCACGTCGCGCACCTCTGACTTTCGGAAGTTATATGACTTTTCGAAATTATGTGCGTATTGATTGACAATTATCGCCTGCTCCGTGCCTCGGAGCGCACGTTAAGCCGTCGGTCCCGGCTGCCATGAACATCTCTGGCAGTCTTTATTGGGAGAGTGTCGACACAAAAGATCCCACTGGGTCGAAGTGTCGCCGGTCTGCACTGACTGGCCTCCACATAAGATAAAATAATACTGTTATTTGTGAATTGACTCTAGCCACGAATATTATAATAATTGTGCAGCGTGTGTAGATATTGTAAAACCAGTAAGTAGTTTGTTCAATATGAAAACAAAATTTATTAAAATATTCACAAAAAAATATATATTTTTCTATAATTTAATGCATTTAATAAGTTTCCTAAATCTGACAAAGTGCTGTACATTGAAAACAGCGAATTTCTGTCAATTCAAAAAGAGGAATATAATGTGCTTACCTGTAATTCTACTCACTTTCCCCAATTCTTGTGACGCATAAGATGCAATTTGCGCTCCTAAACTATGTCCAATGAAATGGCAATTTTTTATGTTAAATCCTGTTGCGTTTCTCAACTGTCCCATGAACCTGTAAGCAAGAACATTTCTGTCAGAATATTATTTAGTGGATACTTTTCGTATAATTTATCTTATATAGTATTACGTTTACGCAAATATATTTAAGGGGTATGAAAGATTAGCATGATTGGATGAGAAATAAATTAGTGTATTTTGATATCATACATGACGATATCCCTGCCGACTGTCCGTGTGTTAGCTACGGCGCGCCAATACTTGAACGTTTTGCTACCTCCACTCCAATCTACCGTAATCACATTGACATCCTCCTAGAAACATACGACACTATTTAATAGCTAGTTACATTATAACTTACATCTACAATGTAACTTGAGGCAGATTAAACACACTTATATTGCATAACAACTTAAGGTGTCACAACATGCATGGGCAAAAAAAGATAGTAGCACAATAATTAAAAAAATGCATAGACAAGTTCGTTAAACAAAGAATCTGCAAAAAGCAAAAATTTAAAGTACGGGATCTTAAAATATTAATGTGTTGACAGCTTTAAAATGCTTTTGGAAGTCCGCATGTGTATATTATTTACGAGCACATAATACCAAAAGCAAACCAGTTACATGTCCTCTCATCTCGATAGAAATTGTGCAATTAGTTCAAGACCTGCTATTTTTATAATAGGCATGATTTAAAAAAAGTTTAATTATGTTTTAGATTAGCAAAAAATATTGGACACGTATTTTTCTTTTGTCACACAAACTAGTAACAACGAAGATAAAACACCTTTAAGTTTCGTGTAACGTCACTTGGCGGTACAAATTTTACAAAACAGTGATGTCTTTTTATTGTATTGTTAAAACAAAAAGAGGTGACCTAATTTTTTTCTAGTCTAAAAGATGGACTAATCACTTATTTTAACTCTGTCGTCATGCCTATTAACGTAAATAGTAGACGATTGAAAACATACTCGTTCCAGATAAGCTTTTGTCATGTTGGTGACCCAATCTGCGCCGCTGTAGCTCATGAAACCGTGGACTATCAACACCGTCTTTCTCTTCGGATCAAAATCTACCGACTCGATACCAAACTGCCGCCCAGGATAAACCTGCACATATTAAATAATCTGACAATGTTATATACGTAATTGAAGTGAAACCAAGACGTAGCTTATTTTTCTAACACACGAAGCGAATATTATGGTATCTCAAGTACATAAAAGTCTACTTTAGATTATATTTTTAAAGAGCACCGCTGCTCTCACACTCCTACTACGAGAAAGAAAGGGCACAGCGGAATCTTATTAAACCTGAAATAGTATGACTGACAGAACCTCCATCGTACAGAACATCACAATCGTATAAGTTCACTGTGCTATTTACGCCTGCCGGGACCCATCCTTGGTCCTAAATGTTTTCGTGTTCTTTCAAAACAAATGAATTAAAAGTGCTACTTTTTTATTTACGTAAACTTACCTATACCAATTGTGTCATGAATAAATCATTGAAGGCATCCTTATGTGCTAAGTAATATAACGTTTGGGTAATTTCATAAACTTACCTGAACTCTAAAACTCATCTTCCGCGAAGAAAAGTAGAAATGTGTATTGAGATCACGGGACGTATCCGGCTTCAAGTTAAAGTTGAAGATCATATTGATTGCTCGAATCAGGAGACTGCTCCCCGTGCCGAAACATCCCACGTCTGCAGTCGGACGCTTCGTAGTAGTTGTTTCCTACAAACAAAATATTACCAAATCTTTAGAACACATCCAATAAATAGAGTAAGGGAATAGGATTCAAATACCTCATATATCGCAAAACAGTATTTTATTATATTATGAAGTCTTAGAAAACCAGACATATAAATCTATAGTGTCTACGGCCATCTGCGGTATACCTCTGCAACTAGGTTCGACGACGAGGCTCGAAGACTTTATGCTCTTTGAACAATAGGTTAAAAGAGCATAACTGACTTATAAAACAACAGTAATAAAAGCACCTAGACTCAAAACTATTTATGGATTGCGTAATCGGGAATCAAACACACACACTTGGCGCATTGGATCTGACGAGGTGATCCCTGAAGCTCCTACCAGTATCTGTTCTATGTATCTAAGTACCCCCTTATACCGGCATTTTTAATGACGTCATTACTTTTCACCACCAACATTTCAGATGTAAGACTTTCTGCTGTACATGTGGTTCCAAAGATAGTTATAGTTGTCAGTAATGGTCTACTTACGACAATTAATTACAGCAGGGATTTTTTTTGCATTGTGATTATGTTTCTATCGTTTTAGTTCTAAACACTCCCGTCCGTACCGTCCCGTAGTGCTACCAATGGGATGAACTTTTCAAGTTTCGTAGTGCAATAGACTAGTGCATCCTAGCAGGAATGCGCGAGGCATAGAGTTGTCTTTAGCAAAGTGACGGCGTTGAACCTGCCGCGAGACAAATCAGGCCCATACCTGCTCAGCAAGTACAGATAGACTTTAGGCATTTTGGGTTGCATAAGTAGTGTCGCTTGGGCACGAGATAGCACGCTATCACAAAAACCGAATGCCAGGTGCTTTCGGACATCGGATGGTACATACAACCGGTAAAGTTACTGAAGAGTGAACGCTATATCATAAACATGAGTTAGCCGTGGAATGAAGAATGTACTTACCAAGGCATCATGCACTACTCCAGTCCCATTCTTCTGATAGTAATCCAGAATAATTTGTAGATCTTCAGGGTTTATGAAGTTCTCCACTATGAAACAAACAATCATAACATTAGATTATATGTTAACATACACCACCCGTAACTTTATAGATGAAAAAAGTTGCAATCAACTCAGATTGCAGATGTGTGAAGACTAACAACACGCAATGAGGCAGCGTGCGCCACTATGGCCTTATTCTTCTCATACTGAGTAGAAGCCAGTGATCAGCTGTGCGATAGTCTGTAAATGCGTTTGTTATATATTTAACACTTAGATTTTATAAGTATAAATCTGTTGTATATGGCATAGTGTCACAAAATGATAGGCAAAGGCGTAACTAATACGTATGATTTTAGGTCCCGCGCAATAAGGAGCGATTATTTTACTAATAATGCCAATGAGACAATTTTTTAGATTTCTCTTTCTATATTAGGTTTGTATCCAAGGTTTGTATACCGTACCTACGTAAATTTGCTAATTTGTTGCAAATAAGTATAAATTTTTCTACGCCAATTTTATTACTAAGAAGGGCAAAACCTTCAAGCTAGAATTGTTTTTTTAAATCGTTGACATAAAATACCTACATACGTGTGACCGCGGACTTTTGTAGTTTTGCCAGTTATTTCCGAACTATAGGATAAAGTTAAATGAAAAACGAGAAAACTATTGAATCGACAATTTATTGACTTAAGTTGTTAAAGTTATAGACTCGACTTCTTATAAAGTATTGTTTAAAACTATGATTTGCTATCGTTTAGTTTTACAGTAAAAGTATACTAGACAGGCGGTGTAATGATGGGTAAATATAGAGTATTTTTCTTTGAAAACATCTACTGCGCTAGTAATAACTCCTAGATCGCATGAGACTAGAAAAATACAAAAACAAGGGACATTAAAATTCGGAACAACTATTCGTGTCTTGCAAAATCTCAGTGTTGCCGGGGATAGAACCTAACCGGCATCATAACCGTCTAAACGATAACGCCACCGATGTCTATAGACAGTTGTTGAATGTTGTTTTATGGTCTTTTACCAGAGTTTTGCTGCAGTCGATAACTGCATATATTTTTTTTTTTTAGTTAGAATTAGGTTGTAATCATTCACATAACTCCCACTGCAGTTATGTGGATGTGCAAAATCTGAAAATTAACCGGCTCGTATTGTAACCTGAATAGTGTTTACTCGCTTAACCGTTCTTAGTCTACAAAAACTGTAAGATTGTTCTTTCTTTTTACAGTAAAGATATTTGTATACAATCTAAAATCAAATCAAGTCGGCTAATCTTCCCGAGTAAGCAGAAATTATATCGCATACGCACGTGCATAAACACAAGTGCGCTCTGTTTTTTCTTACTTTTCACAGTCCGATGGAAACGGCAATCAAACACGACTGGACAGAGAACTAGCTTAGGACCAACTAGAAAACAGCGCAGGAAAACATCACCTACTTCCTTACTCCAGGCTATTACTGCGTATTGCTTGGCAAAAAGAACCTAATAACTTATTTCGTGCCCGATTTAAGATTTAAATTCCATGAACTATAAGCGTATATCTAGGTACGTAACCAGGTAATAAGCAGAAAATAGTCGTATATGTACCTAAAAATGATCGCTGTGGTTTCTACAGATTGCCCAACAACAAGAAAGGTCACATTATCGTCATATACACAACTAACAGTCACTGGCTTGTCACAAAACCGTTACGTGTACGTATTTTATTTCTGTGCGTCCTTGGTTCCAATTTATGAGCGCGGAGTTTCCAAGACGACGACTCAACATTTTCCTGACCTCGACCAAGTAACGCCGTGAAGCAGGCTCGTAGTGAATAGGACAGTGTCTCGGAAAGTGGCCTCTGGCACGCCAGCCAGCCCGGAGGACACGCGATGCGCTCATACAAGTTAACTTGTACCTCAGATATATTTTACTTTGTCATTTAAATTGTTCTTAAGAAAATAATAGCTTATATGAATTAAGGAGCTCTTTTATAATACTAGTAAGTACGTAGAAAAAATATAGCAACTTTTTAAAACATTTCGTTTGTTTGGTTTTTTTTTAACTTCTACTATTTTGAATCTGCCGCTATAATGCTTGTAAGTAGGAACCCAGTCAATTTTATCCTATGTTTTATTTAATGTAAAAAGCTTTATTGAATCATATGCAATTTTAAACTGCTGTCAAAAGTAGAATCTCAATTTTGCTAAGCGCTTTTTTAAAATAACGGTACCTACCTTTGGTGTAAAAATAAAATGAATAACGTTGAATTTTATATGACGCATATAAACCAAAATTATTATCATTTTTATGACACATTTCCTTTTGCAAACAATTCATTTTTAACTCAACTTTAAGCATAGACGTCACACAGCTGATATAACAATGATGACGAAAGTGGACGCACATTCTGATGTAGGTACAAATCGAGATATCAATTTTAGTAGTTTAGTAAACATATCTTTATTGGAATGCCATGACATGACGGTCTATGAAAAGATTCTCAACCCCGGTTTCCGAATTGAACAAACTAGCGAATCTCAACTGGGTATCCATAAATATTTTTACAGAATTAAATTTTATCAAACCGCTATCAATTGAGTACTATATTAAATTTATAGTATTCTTGTTAACCCCTCCAGCTAAGCTATAATGCTTGTATTAAAAGTGGGTTCACGTCGTCATTATATGATATTTAAATACCTACTCAAATTTTATTACAAATTAATGAAACTAGATATAGAAGCAAAAAATAATTAAGTAATGGTTAAGTAGAGTTTAAGTCGTTCAAAACTTGAAATTCTGGATTCAGAAACTAGGGGGTTAGTGTCTAATGTAAAATGTCCATTGCACAGAGTTAGTCTCATCACAGGCAAAACTAGAAAGCGAAATGATTAATCAATAATGATTTCGCCTCGCTTAAACTATTTATTTCATAGTTTACTTCTTCATCCATAAACAATGCTACTGTTATGGTCGTAAAGTGACGTTGTTAGCTTTTAACATTTGCACGCCAACAAACAATTAGGTATACCCTTATTTTACTATGATGTGAACTTGACATGCTTTGTTTCATTAGATAACAGACCATAAGTCAATGAACCTACTACGTCATCAACGAACCTAAACAACGTATAGGTATATAATAAAAATATGCCGGATCCCGTCTATTACTGGGGTTTCAATGCCATCAAAATCATTCATACAGAGAATTAACAAACCCGCCATAGAATTACACCGGTATAATCTTAGAAGAGGAAGCACCTGTCTCCCTGTATGTATCTATATGTATACCTACAAACATTTCGCCAATTTTGTTTCGGTTGCCGCGTAAAAGGAGCAATCCTTTTGTATGACTAAGTTACTTAGGGATATATAAACAGCATACCTACATATAATATATACGTACGATATTTATTTTCAAGGTTGGATTACAATTTTCTTAGTACCTAATAGACACGCTTTCTACCACGTGGGAACGAAAACATAGTGGTCGTAATGTGGTTATAGTACTTAAATATCTGCCTACGATATACACAAGTGCGAGTATATGATTATCTATAAGTCTTAATAAACTAAAAACTGTAAACTGAATGAATGCTATTGTTGAGAATTCAAACCCAAGACCTCAGTACTACCAGTACAAATTATAAAGTTCTAAATACAACTGGAAGTATAAAGCACTTTTGGGAATCATTCAATCAATATATGCAACCGTGGTAATGAATATCGAAACCCGAGATAGCAATGTGTTTTCTAAGATATTATTAATTTTAAATGAGTATAGTCTAATAGACCAATTCATAGTATTAAATATGTACAAGATGAAAATAGACCAAAACTTAAAATAAATCTTATAATATTATACTGATTAGGTAGATTAGGTATACATTTTACTAACATCTTACCCAATTAATATTTATAATATTAGTCACAATATCAATGTTATAAAAGAGGTGTATTATTCTAGCTATTATGAACAGAAATCACAATCATAGTCGACGACCTTACAATGTAAGTCAAGACGTATTTATGCAGCTAGCGCAAATCACTGTAGATAAAATTATTAATTTTAATTAGTTTAAAATCATCGTGAAATTAACTATTAAAATTAACTTACTTTCGTCGGTAGTAAGAATAACATTTTTCCCAACACTATTTTCAAAGTTTAAAAACAACAAAACACTGATGATCGAAGCGTAACCAACAAAGCGTTCCATTTTTGGAAGCTGATCGTATACTTTTTATTTTACATTTATTATTCACCAGTACGAAACTTAATGTGATTGAATAAAAAAATATAATTGTTTTATTATCTGCACTACCACAGCCTTGGCCACGACACTGGCAGCATTGATAATTTGATATTAACTAAAGCCATTAGCGTGCAAACGCTTATATATAGCATTATTATGAGGTTGACTGACAAATAGGGATTTATCGTCCTTAAAAAAGAGTTCCCTTGAAAGAGCCACAATTACTCAGCCAAATAATAATTACCTAATTAATAGGTATCTGTGTCGACTGCGTAGTCAGGAAAACCCCTGAACTAATAAAATTAATGATAAAAGATTGACAAAAAATGTTTATCCCAGGCTTCATAAAACATTCGGAGAATGTCTATAACTTATCAGCTTCACTATATTGAGTCATAGGTAATGGTAAAATCATAGATCCTGGACACCGGCATCTCAACGCCAATAGACGAAATATGTATAATATGTTTTCTATTCATGTTGAAGCACGTGCTTCGCTATTAATTTCTGACAACTATGATTACGAACAGTCAAATATTCTCGTCTGGAAATCGTCCTCTTATGATAAAAAAATATTGGTTAAATAAAATTTATAAATTCTTCACACTTATGAAGAATGATGAGAATATGATTCCTTGAAAAGCTGTTTTATGAGAAACTAGTATGTCACCCTCGTACAAGTACAAAATATTAAAGCAAGCTTTATCTACCGTTAAGACCTGTATTTTCTTAAGTCTTGCTCTAGTAATAATTCCTGTGTCGTGGAAGACTTTACAAACATTAGAACAACGGACACAAATAACACTCTGACTCGGAACAACTATTTGAAAATATGTGTGATCCACAAATATTTGTCTCGTGTGGGAATTAGACCCACAACACTGAGCGTAGTGGCGGAGGGCCTAGCGGCTTAAATGATCGCTTCGCCACCACCTAAGCCGCTAGGCCCATCGTGTACGTGTACAACATCAATTATAATTAGAAAGAAACTACTATGATTTCAAAAACAAAAAGCTAAAAAGAACCAGCTATTACCTATTATTTAGGAACTAGGAAGTAGGTATTATAACTATACAAATATATATATATATATAATCTATAATTATAACTGAGAACCGGGGCGGTACACTAATTTATAATACAGGGTTTCGCCAGATGAGTCAGAATTCCTACATTCCCTTCCTTTCATCCAATCTGTTAGTCCTTTTTATTAGGCTCGGTAACGCTTAAGTGACACGTCAAGTAATACAAGCCATTGGTATCCATACGGTAGCCCCTTAATACTATCACGCAGACCATATGCTTATTTGCAACAAGTTCAGTTATAAGTTGAGACGGTAAGCTGTCATTTGAAACAACGATATTCTTTGTAGTCTAAAGCTACCAAATTTAGTAGATAGTGAAAACTCTGATTTGGTCTTTTATCTCTGCAATGTTAGGCCTGGCATAAAAATTCTCACGACTGTTAAATTCACTATCAACGTGTAACCAAGTGGCTGGCAGCGCCACTCAAGCGGCCACACACAATAGGTCCTCAATAATTGTGTTAATGTTCAATTATTGTGTTCAGCGTTCTAATAGTTGACACCTGTCAACTCTATAAAAATATTATTGTCCTTTTCTCTCTCTTGTTTCTTATTACCTAATAAGAAACGAGAAAGAGAAAGAAGACAACAAATATAAAACACTCCGCTTAATTTCAAGCGAATGTAATCTTTAGCCTCACTCCTACATAATTATATCCAGAATGGGTAGCCAGAGGTGTATCACCTCCTGCGGTCGGCTATGATTTGAGGTCCCACGTAATAGGCAACGAACCTCTTGTCTTTTACTAGACAGTGTTCCAGACTTCGTGTTGCTACTAAGACATTTTGGCATAGAATCCAATAACCCTGCCAGTCCGGGCAACGGACCTGAGATCTCATACTTACCAAACGCAGATTCTACTATTCATATAAAGATCTTAAATACTGAAACGTTTAAATTATAATTATTGTGATTTTCATAAACCGCAATCGATACAAATTGAATAGCACTGATGTTTTTTACAAAATATCTTACTATAGTAGTCTCCTCGTGACCATAGCTGCTGAAAGCAACTGAAACGTCGCTCGGCGAAGGTGTAAACTTTAATCTAAATAGTTTAGTCTACTATTAACTGGGATGACCTCTACACACCGCGCTTGTGTACAGTTAATTTCGTGAACTTGCTTACTTCAATTGCTGTTGTTAGAGATATGGAGTATGTGTTTATAATAAAATGGACTGCTTATGCATTATGTTAATACCAGCGGTAGCTCAGTGGGAAAACCAACAGACTGCAATGCAGAGGGTCTCGGGTTCGAACCCATGTCGCGCACCTCTGACTTTCGGAAGTTATATGACTCTTCGAAATTATGTGCGTATTGATTGACAATTATCGCCTACTCCGTGCCTCGGAGAGCACGTTAAGCCGTCGGTCCCGGCTGCCATGAACATCTATGGCAGTCGTTATTGGGATAGTCAGTACCCTCCAATATCCTGACACTGGTCTAAGTTTAGGGTATCGTTAGCCTTCGGGTTGCGGAGATCAGGTGGCAGCCGCTCCGTGTAAAAACTGATATCCAGTCAAATCCGGTTAGACTAGAAAAGCCGACCCCAAGTGACTTGGGAATAATAAAGGCTAGGGAGAAGAAGAAATTGTAGTACCATTGGTAAAGGGCAATAGCATCGTCGTTACGATTTCACGTGAGACCTAGTCCCTTATTATGTAAGACCTAAAACCATAGCCAGAGAAATATGCGTCTGCTGATATAGGCGACACCATTATCTCTCGCAAATCCAAATATTATCAATTATACTACAATTTACTTATCTCTTATAGTATTTACCACGTGTGTACGGCTGATTATTGATACGAGTATTAAATCAAGACAAGTCACATTCTACAAGCGCTATCTAAGCTATCTTTATCAAGAATCATCGGCTGATATTTGTGCCATCATAAAGTCACGTAGATAACGCGTTACAAAACGAGCCCCGCGAAAAATGGCGGCAAATTATGTAGTCAACCGTCAAAAAATAGCAGCAAAACATTCATAGCAGAGATAAACGAACAAACAAAATGTTATGACATATTAGACAGGCGCTTTCGTTTCAAAATAGCAGAAATAGTATTTTAATTATTTCTGATACCTAATACTATAATTTAGGATTCTGCATAAGAATATCCCCAATGTTCAGAGCATTAATTCACATTGCGCTATCCAAAAAATTAAGATCAGTAGCAGTATTAGTGGCGTAGCGTGAGTGACAGCCGCCTGGGGCGGAAAAATTTTGCCGCCCTCTTATTTAGATATTTCAATTTGAAAGATTATAATATACTTACAGATTATTCTAAAGAACTTTTCGGCAAGAACAGTCATCATTATTGTGTATTGTACATCTGCTTATCCCTCTTGTTCATCATTAAATTGTTCAAAGCTGATGCAAGATGTATTATTATTATTTATTGTGATATTTTGCCGCCCCCTAAACTGCCATCCGGTGCGGGCCGCTCCTACCGTATCACCCCGACTACTCTACGCCACTGAGCAGTATAAACAAAATGAATATTGTATAAAAGGGAGCATTATAATTATAATGATCGTTGATGAAGTGCGCCGCGTAAGAGTTAGCAAGAGCAGATACTGCTATTGACCTGTATAGGTTTCATATTAAGAAAAAGTAAACAGGTTGTTTATACAAGTAATCCCCATTATTATTGGAATTATTCTGAACTGCTATTTGTTTTTGTTATCACTAGGATTTTTAAGCTGACAGCATTGGCAGTTAGAGCGTATAATACTGGTCTTAGACCTTAGAGCGTTGGAAGTCAACAAAGTCGCCAATTCATTTATAATAGTATTTAATCGTATGATACTAGAGTTGCTGACCAAATTAATATATTTTCTATAATTACATACTTGATTTGCAAAAAATATAAGGGCAGAGATAACAAAATCAAATGCGTGTATCAGACCGACACTCTAAAATGTAATATTTTAATGAAATTGATTATAAATTTATTATGGGTACTGCACATATCATTATTATTATTACCATGGTAAGTGCAGCAGAAATAGTTTCATGGACATAGATTAGCGTGCGAACGCAAATGCTGCTGATAAATCATGCTTCTTTAATTGATGGATGATTTTCAAGACTACCTACTTGGATTTAGATGAAAGTATTAGGTTATAGATAGAGTAACATTAAATTTTAAATATTTACTTTATCTATAGGTAATTTAAAATTATATGATGAGGACTACATAGAAAAAAACCCAGACCGAATTATAAGGATCAATGGAAAACAAAAACAAGAAATCTGGCAATACTGACCCATCGGCCCTGTATAAAATCTGTCCCACCCCGTTGTCGTTGGTCACGGCCAAAGAGTAAAGTAATACATAATTATGGAAGTCACCGCCCACGGCACTCTTCTCAGTATGAGAAAGATTTGGGGAGTTGCTATAGTTCACACATCTTTATTTACGAACTCGTAGACAAAGAGGTTTCTTTTCGTTTTTTTCTTCGTCGTTAATGCTATCTTCCTATCTTCGATATAAGCCTGAATATGAATCATAAATCTTAATAGGGCTGCAGATCTATGAAACTAATAGTCGATGTCTTCAAAAAGATTTTAAATAGACGATACCCATATACACATAAACTCATTACAGTTTTGTATTATTATAGATATGTATACCAGTATAGATCATGGATTGAATAATTACGGCCGTAAATACTTAATAACTTTGTACTAACTCCATGGTATACATATTTATGAACAGCGGCTAAATTAATTACATGACATATTTAAAAAACGTACATAGTATATAATATATTATTTCATTATGATGCAATCTCATTGACATATTTAGGCAACAGCTGGGCGAATTCTTATTATTAAAAAATCTTCGCCATGTAGCTAAATTTACGATAATAAAAATGATATACTACGCCATATGCCAGTCGTTGATAACATATGCCATAACAATTTGGGTAGGCGCACCTAAAACCATTATGCTTAATCTTGAGAGATCCCAAAGAACGGTATTAAAAGTCAGCCAATTTATTCCTTTCCATTACCCGACCAAAGATCTCTAGGACCGCTGTGGCTTACTATCCGTACGTCAACTGTTCATCCTTATTATGCTACTTCGAAAACACTCACACCTACATTACAGACCTAATATACTATGTACCAAAAGACGCAAGTAGCCAGTGTGCCCTAGTAGACGATTTTAAGACTTGTTTCTCACATAGACATTTTACATTCCTTGGCGCGTATTTGTATAACAAAGTTAACCGATTCTTATCCACTTACGAAATACCAATACAAGAAAGTCCTGTCTCAACTGGCTTCAATCCTTAGATTATGAGAATACTGTAAACTGCTGGTTATACCGTTATAACTAAATAATAATAAATTACGCGAACACACACACGCACACGTACACGCGCACACGCGCACACGCACACACGCGCACACGCACACACGCGCACACGCACACACGCGCACACGTACACACGCACACACGCGCGCACAAACGCACACACGCACGCACACACACACACACACACACACACACACACACACACACACACACACACACACACACACACACACACACACACATACACACACACACACAAACACGCGCGCGCGCGCGCACACATTCTCATACACACACACCCTCACTCACTCACACATACACACAAAATATTACGAATTAGTCATATTTTTATGTATCTCTATTCTAATATTAAATATTCTGGTTGGGAGCCTAGAGATCTGTCACACAGAGTTATCCCTAGTATAGACTCCAGTCTCTCACAAAGAAATTAGCTTTACATACACTACTATAACCAATTTATTGTACTAATGTTCCTTGTGAAGAGAGAAATAAAAAAAATATTATTATTATAAGTTATAATTTAAAAACCTTATACTCAACTTGCAGCTGTTACTACAATTACGAAATCAATTATTGTTTTTGCAAGCACTTTCGATTGATGGATGAATTATACATACACTATTGTTTAATTATTACTCGTATAGATAATAATACAATCAAATAAATCTCGTGTTTTAAATTAGTAGGCCTTACTCGTCGAATCCATAAGTACCTTGTATTTATTAAGTACATACGTAGTTGCATAATGTATATTTTTTTAAATAATTGTTACATGTCTAATGCGCGTAATCATGAGCCCACATGAATAATTTAGCCCACAGAACATTTAGCCTATATTCACTGTCTCTTTTATTCTTATAACGAAGTAAATATGTCAAAACGAGAAATACAGGATTAATAAAAAAAACAAATGTGAATGTTGCTAGACTTTATATAATAAATTTCAAATATTAAAGTTTTATCTTGGTAGAACTTATTAAAAAGTTACTAAATATTATAATTGTTATAGATTGGGTTATGAACAGTCATAACCTAATCTATAATATTTAGTATTATTTTCTTATTCAATAGTTTAATTAATCGATAAAGAATTTTATTAATAGCTTTGTTAGTTCATTTTGATTTACTGATGTTGGTTGAGTAGTAGAAATTGAAAATAATGTATGAGCCAAATTGGTAGAAAATAATGTTCTTTGATTGGACAGAAAATAAAACCGACAAAACCGTTCAAACTTCAAACAGCCTTCAAAGTTCCATTCAAACGTATGGCCGTTTGAAATCTCCTTTGTGAATTTGTCAACAATCATCAATAGTTTATTGTTAATTTAATATTTATTTGACTCTAATTTTATATTTTTAAGCTAGTTTAAAATGACTTCGATCAAAGAAGACGAAAAGAAAGAAATACCAGAAATTATACAAGATCCGCAAACTAGGTGCACCTATCAGCGGTTACGATTTTTTGGAAAGGTGAGTTTCTTGAAGTTTTCTTGAGAGTGCCCTATTATGCGTGTAATGTAAATACCAATGATTGAAGTAATTCGACTTCATGGTACAGGATTGTTTTGTTCGACATAAGTAACATTCAACGACATTTGCACCTGTTGCATTATAAAAAAAAAACTAAACATGGGGTAACCGTTAATTGTTAAAACGCAGCATTTATGAGTACTTGTAACTCATGAAACTGCTATTATTATGATGTTTATGTTAGATTTATGTTTATATTGTACTTTTGTATAATTTGTAACTTGTCGGTTACTTTTCAAACGCCAACTCAAATTGATAAAACAGTTGGCTATAGAAAATATAGATGAATATTTGGCATATTCCAGTTCATAGGCATTTAGGACATTAATGATTATAATATTGGCGGTTATTTGAATCTAAAGAACAGTTAAATCATTCAATATTCAATATCTGTAACTATCATCTTATAAGACAGGTAAAGTACTATACCAGACTGTATTATTGCTTATATTTAAAAGTTTTGTGGATGGATGATGCTATGACCATTTAGGACACATGATATATTATGTAATTTTGTTGTTGCTATTACTTCAGATATTGTGAAAAGCATCTGTATCAGTTTGTCCAGTTTATGTAATGCAATTGACACACAATCATGTATGTCAATACTTTAGGTGTTTGCTTGTCATGTCAAACCACACTTAAAAACACAAAGCTTTGAAAGTTTTGTTCATATGGGTCAATGACACTTGAATTTTACATTTACATAACACAAACAGCATAGGTATAGTGAACCCTATAAAACAATGAATTTACTAACAGCATCATATTTTAGGGTGGGTTTGCAAAATGCTACGAGATTCAAGATATTGCAACCAACCAAATATGGGCTGGCAAAATTGTATCAAAGAAGCTGATGGTGAAATCGAGTCAGAAAGAGAAGATGGCTCAGGAGATCTCCATCCATCGCTCATTGCAGCACAAACATGTGGTTGGATTCCACAGCTTCTTCGAAGACTCTCTCAACATCTATATCATACTTGAATTGTGTAAAAGACGGGTAAGTGATTACCAGATTAGTAAAAGTAATAACAAATGTGATCATTATCAGTACTATGTTCATTATGAGTATGTTCTCTCTTTGTTTTCATTGAATTAGCTTCTCCAATATGACCTGCTGGTGCTTTCATAAGTTCATCTGTTCAGGATGTCTTTAGGCTATAAGACTTATGGCTGTATGTTGCAATACCTTTTCACAAAGAAAATTTTAAGGTTTTGTTAAGACAGCTACACTGAAACCAACTAAAATTATAGTGTCATGAATCTAGCACTGCATACAGCTAATATTATAAAGCTGTACTTTAGTTTGTTGCCTCTCTCTGGTGGTTAACAAGCCAGCAACCAACCTGATGTAATAGTTACCAATACTTATGGAAATGGTTGTGCTAAACACCACAGAAGTAATACCATAGCAATGCATCCCAGCCTCAACATAGTACAGAAATGGCTAGTCAAACATTTAATTTGTAAACAAATCTGCTTAGATTCTTGAAAAAAATGGTGGTCCATGTAGGACCAGTATAAGGAAATGTTGGTTATTTTTAAAAGAATTATGATCGCAAAATCAGACCGATGTGTAGTTGATTCTTTTTCAATAGTTTTCAAGCAATTACTGTCTATTACAGTCCATGATGGAGTTACACAAGCGTAGGAAAGCTATCACGGAACCAGAGACTAGGTTCTACATGCACCAGATATTGCTTGGAGTGCAGTACCTGCATAGCAGGCGCATCATCCACCGGGACTTGAAGCTGGGCAACTTGTTCCTTGACGATGACCTCCATGTTAAGATTGGAGACTTTGGACTTGCTGCCAAAATTGAATATGAAGGTAAATGTTACAATTATTTGTGCTATTCTACTAATTAACAGGTGGGACCTGTGCTGAGGCAATTTCTGTTGTTTTGTGAAGTTACCTAACTTTACAGTTGTCAAGCTCATAGATGCATAACTATGTTTAGAAGTCACATCTCTACATGCCAAGCAAGTAAAATCACCAACTACGGCAATGCTTAACAGTCTATATGGCTCTCCATGTAGGCTATTAGAGTAAGAGTGAAGGTTTACAGTGCAGCTAATGGTAGACGCGCGAACTAACTCGCAGACTGATATGAACGTAGAAGATAATTCCAGCAGGCACTCACTAGATGGCACTATGCATAGTGTACCAGACCTATCAGAAGATGATGAAAATGATTTAATTATTGAACTAAGGCAACAAATTCAAGTCCTTCATGATAAATTATGTTCAGCGGATGGAGAAATAGACTCGTTACTTTTAGAAAATAGTAAGTTAAGAACTGAGAACGAAAGACTTGTGCATAAAAATTCGTTGTATAAAAAAATAGCATCGAGTCCAATTAAATCTCCTAAAAAATCACCTAGAAAAGACATAACCTTATCAAAGCAGGTACGATGTTTGACCAAACAAACACAAACAGACAATAAGATGATCAAAAAAGGATTACATGAAAATGAACAAAAAATCACTGCGCAGGCATCCCTACAGATGGAGCCACATGTCAAGGGAAAAGAAATATCATCTCAAAATAAACCCACCTATGAGACAACTCAGAAAAATAAGATCTGCATTATCAGTTCTAACAAAATTAATAACAATGTCCTGACTTCAGCTGAAAAATATTTCTATAAACATTATCAGATATGTCACTACTTAACACCTAATGTAGGAGTAAAACATCTACTACAGGATGTGCAGAGCAAAGTACAAAATTTCACCTCAAATGATTTCTGCTTTATAATGATTGGAGAGGAAGATTTCAAAATAACAAATAATTACTTTGACATCATAACATATATGAGATGGAAATTATTAGAAATCAAAAATACAAATATAATTATAACTCTGCCTACATTTAGACTCAACAATAATTATAATAACCTATTTAATTCAAGAATTGAAACTTTTAATAACATGTTATATCTGGACAACATCACCCATGAGTATGCTTATATTTTGGACTCAAATAAGAATATGAGTTATCATCATTCTGCATACAAGCACTCAGGATCTTTGAATGATCAAGGCATTGAAGTTATTTTCAGGGATCTCTATTACCTGACATTGGGAATTTTAGAAGAAACTTCAATTGAACACCCTGAGGAGGCACTGCCTCACGTATCACCCTTGAAATCAACTTTTTTTCGCACATAATTTCATAAATATACTGCATCAGAATATTGCAGGGCTAAAATCAAAGTCCAATACTTTGACAGTGTGTCTGCAGGAACTTCTTGATAAAAAAATTGTCATTGATATTGTCTGCCTAACAGAGCACTTCATGGTACCTGAGCAAGAGGATAGCTGTATAATACCTAATTATAGTTTAGCATCTTGTTATTGCAGAACAAACTCCAAAAGAGGAGGCTCATGCATATTTGTAAAAAAAGGTATTAAATGGCGAAGTATCCCTTTACTTTTAGACTATTCTGTATATTCTGCTTTTGAGTGTTGTGGTGTGGAGCTGATGGACTACAGAATTGTCATAGTATGTGTATACAGGGTGCCCTCAATTAGTAATTTAGATGTATTTTTTGTTCAATTAAATAACGTCTTACTTTTTTTGAATAAAAGTTATCACAAACATAAAATAATTATAGCAGGAGACTTTAATATCAATACACTTAAACGAAATAATATTACTTCTGAGTTTGAATGTTTACTCTTGAACTATAATTTAATTTTACAACTTAGGGAACCCACTAGACTGTCGAGTGGGACATGCATCGATAATTTTGCCCACAACTTTGCGAATAAATGTAAATCCGACGTTATTGAGCTTGCACTATCCGATCACACTGCACAGCTATTGAGGTGTAAGGTTAGTGAGGTATGCACTATAAAATATTGGAAAATAAAGCGGCGAGATTTTTGTGTAGAGAATCTGGACAAATTTAAATATTGTATGGGTCAGTTGTCATTCTCAGACGTGTGCAATACTTGTGACCCTAATGTGGCATTTAATATTTTTTTAGACACATTCATGTTGTTTTATGACCTTTGTTTTCCCTATAAACTCATAACTGTCCAACTCTATAAAAAACCTAAGTGGGTATCAAAGGGTATCAAGACCTGTAGTGCAAGGAAACGGGAACTCCTGTGGAAATACAGAAAATATCCTAACAAGAATAATAAATTTAATCTAATAAACTATACCAAGCGACTTAAGAAAATTGTAAAGTTAACGCAACGAGCCCAAAATAACTACACTATAAAAAACTCAACAAATAAATCAAAAACTGTATGGCAGATTATAAACAGCTCAACACAAAATAAACCCACAGACTCTATTTCACACATTAAGTTTAATAATAATACTGTAACCAATCCTAGTACTATATCTAATATTTTAAATGATTATTTTATTAATAAAATTACACCTATTAATACTAATGATAAATATCAATACAAACAATACTTGACATCACGACTTAATTCTTTATTCACGAAACCTTGCATTCCAAATGATGTAATAATGATAATTAAAGGACTGAAAGCATCTAATAGTGTTGGCCATGATGACATTTGCACTAAAGTAATAAAATATGTAGCTGATTATATTAGTCACCCGCTTAGTCATATACTAAACTTATCAACTGAAACTGGTACATTTCCAGATAACCTAAAAATAGCAATTATTATACCGGTACATAAAAAAGGTAGTAAAGAAAACTTAGAAAACTATAGACCTATAGCTTTGTTAACTATATTCTCAAAAATTTTTGAAAAGCACATGTATAATATTTTATATGATTACTTCGAAAAGAATAAAATTTTAGTCGAAGAACAAAAAGGATTTCGGAAAGATAAAACTATAAATAACGCCATATATGACTTTCTAAATATAATTATGAATGGTGTTGACAATCGGACACCTATATGTGCCTGTTTCATGGATATGACACAGGCATTTGATTATGTGGATCATGGCATTTTAATGCATAAATTGGAGGCATATGGCATAAGAGGTGGCTTTCAAAAATTAATTGAAAATTATTTAAAAAATCGCACGCAATACACTAAACTTACGAGAGTCAATAGTGAAACAAAAATGGAAGAATCCTATCTTTCATGTAAACGTGGAACCCTATATGGTATACCACAAGGAAGCGTCCTAGGACCATTACTATTTATTATATATATAAATGACCTTCCAAAAGCTACAAACCATCCTATATCGCTCTTTGCTGACGATAGTACGATTGCTATTAAATGCACTAATATTAGGACATATGAACATGACATTAATAATGCTCTTAGTGACATCATTAAATGGATGAATGCTAATAATTTAAAAGTCAACATAGCAAAAACTAAAATAGTGCACTTTAGTCAACGTACAAGTGTTTCCTTGCCCACTGTAAACTATAATGGTAACCAAGTTTCTTCCGTCCAGTCAATCAAATTTTTGGGGCTTACTATCGATAACCAATTATCCTGGAAGTTACACATAGAACAAACCTGCAAAAAAGTTAGTAAATCAGTTTATGCTCTTTATGAATTGTCTCAGATTGCAAATATTGATACCATTTTGACTGCATACCATGGCCTTGTAGCTTCCGTGTTAAGGTACGGTGTGATTTTCTGGGGAAACTCAACCAACATAGAGTTAGCCTTTAAAGCGCAAAAGCGCTGCATTCGAGCCATGTTTGGGATGCAAGTAATTGACTCATGTAAATCAGTTTTTCAGGAACATAGAATTTTAACGCTTCCATGCCTTTACATTTATGAAACCGCCGTATTTGTGAAACAAAATCTAAATCTCTATAATAACGCATCCTCAATTAGACAACAACGTGATGTTTACCGGTTGTGTCTAAGCAAATGCAACACCACCCTCATGCACAAAAGTATATTTCATAAGGCACCTATTATATACAATAAAGTACCTAAAGACTTAAAGGCTATGAACTTAAATCTATTCAAGAAAAAATTTAAACTATTTTTAATACAAAAATGTTATTATAAAATTATTGATTATTTAAATGACAAATTTTAATGTATTCAATTTAATTTTAATTTTATATTTTGTTTTCATTATATTTATTTTATTTTATATTGTATTCTTTATTTTTAAATTTCGGACATTTTTATTATATTTTAATCCCATATATTGTTTCTACAATTACCAATGTATAATTTAATTTTGTTAACTTAAAATTACATTTTGCATGCCATTCAAGGTAGGGACACTTGAGACCTTTATATATTATAAAACAACTTTGTACAGTGCTTTCTGCAAAAATAAATTGATTTGATTTGATTTGATTTGATTTGACACTTTTTAAAAAGGTTTGTCTAGATCAAACCCACAACAGTTAGCGCTTTCACATTGGGGAGTTTACCACATAAACTACAATACTCAATAAAGCAACTATTGTTACACATTTTTATAGGAGAGAGAAAAAAGACGTTGTGCGGCACACCGAACTACATCGCGCCCGAGATACTGACGAAGAAGGGCCATTCCTTCGAAGTGGATATCTGGAGCTTGGGCTGCATCATGTATACTCTGCTCGTTGGCAAGCCGCCGTTTGAGACCTCCACGCTCAAGGACACTTACAAGAGGATCAAGCAGTGTGAATATAGGTATTTAAATATTACCAATTATTATCTTAACATTATTGCAATAAATAAAAAAAAACAAATAATTAATATAAAACTATACAAACTACCTATGATAGTGATTTATTTATGCTCTACAACTTGCCAAAATTTAAACTATTATATATAATATTAGTTAGTATGTGCTTATATTGGTAGCAATTATGTTTAAATTTCAAAGATAGTGAATGATATTAATATATTTATACATGGCTGGTTTTGTTGTCTACCAGAGTAGAGTAGCGAGACCTGTTTTCTTCTGAACTCTCCACACGAGTAACTTGCTCCTCATGATTTAACTAATCAGATTAGGATGAAGTAACTACAGTAAGTCATGTCCAGCGGCTTATTGACCACTCCACTAAGTTATTTTAGAATATGCAAATGATTGGCAATAAAATAGAAGCTTTTATTCGTATTTTTGTAGTGAGTTATTTTTATTAGATCTTATTTTCTTCTTGGAAGGTTCTGGTGACTTCATTACCTGAAGTTACTTATTTATTAAGTAGACACACCAATGCCTTACACTCTAAAGGTTTAGTAAGTATTTCGTCAGGGTGGACAGTAAATGCTAATACTTGTCTTATAATTTATATCAAGATTAAACAAAACATGACTATATTCCATAAGAAAATAAATAATTCAACGAAAACATATATAATTAAATGATGAATGGGATTTATTGTGTCAGTATATTGGTTAGATATGCACTGCTAAATGCACTTCGTGTGTGTTAGGGAATATCTAATGTTGGCCATTGACGGAGACAAAACCTCAAAAATGTAAAAAATACGCTGTATAAATAGTTTAAGGAGAACATTACAATCATATGACCTCAATAAGTGAGAACTTAAATTCATAATAATCGCCAATCGTATGTATAAATCGTTCGACCACTTCAACTTGTTCAGGATTGATTGTTTTTGAATGATGTATTAAAAAAAAGTAATGTAAAATAATTTGTATTGTTAAATAGCGAGGGAGTGTACCTAGCGATGAGCGTATGTTGCACGGGGCCATGGCACTCGTTCAGTAGTCGGTACGCTCAGGCCTTAGTCAACGATAATACTGTTCATCAGAGATACAGGTGGATACCACATTGTTGAAATATGCTTTGTGGTGAATGGTGGCGGTGCACCGCCGCGGCTCGTGACGTCCAAAAACACCATGATAACTTAACTCATTCAAACATGTCTCATCATTTGTACTGTGTCTAAATGCTTGCCTGTTTGTACCTTACAAATGTGTGTACGAAATCCTTGTCGTTTTAACATCATTTATGTACAAAATGGACTTTAGTTGAAGATCAAATCCAAAACTGACCCAGTCTAATGACTACTCAAATAAACGACTAATTCAAATTAGCACAATCATTTTGTATACACAAGTTATCGGGTGTTTCCCACGACACTGGCGAGTGTTATCTATAACGTTAATGCAACCGATAGGATTCCGTCGTCGCTGCGCAAGCCGGCGGCGTCTATGATAGTACTGCAGCTACAGTCGGAGCCGTCGCGACGGCCCTCCGTGGACAAACTGCTGCAGCACGAGTTCTTCACGTCGGGCATCATGCCGGCCGCGCTGCCGCTGTCGTGCCTCACCACGGCGCCCAGGACCGACCAGCTCGAGGGCATCGCGCTGCATCGCCGCCCGCTCAACGAAGTCAACGCTAACGGTATGTTATACTTACCAATTTCTTTTTATTTAACCTGGTGTTTTGTTTATTAGACTTAAATTTTTTAATTGGCGTAAGCTCGTGATCCTTTTTCAGTTATTGATTATGTAAATGTATGTGTTCATTCTGTTAATACTTACGCTTATAAATAAAAAAATTAATCGGTCAAAGCAATATGCCTGCCACTAACTAAAAGGATGTTGTGTGATATGAAATGCATATGGCTTAACGTCTTTTTAGTAAGCGGGCGGCAAATGTGTGTTAAAGGATATTTAGAGCATATTATTTAACATCTGAATTTAGTTTAAAGACTAAGAAACGAGTACTTCTCATGTCTATTTACATGTTTGGAAGTTGTGTATTAAATGTGTTGTATTGACAGAGAACGTGCCGATGGCTGTGGACTCGCCGGTGAAGCGCTCGCCGCAGAGCGCGGCGCCGCGCGCCGTGGAGCCGACGTCGCACCGACAGAACCTCGTCGCGCTCCGAGACCAACTCGCCGCGCTGCTTATTAGCAAGGTACGTGCAAACACTCGTACACGTAATACAACTATTTTCTAGTAACTATTCAAATGTTATATAAATTTGTAACAGTTTTAGAATTGATTTACATTTACCTATTCAGTCACAGTGCTACACCGGTGGCCAGAAACAATAGATCTTTAATTATGTCTGGTATTCAAAGACTTTACAGAATGAGCTAGATTTTAAAATTAAAACTGAACTGTTTAAGTAATTTGTGTATATATGTTCTTTGTGTGGACTACTATCTCATAGTATGGTTTGTTACATAGCTTAATTTTGAAATTCATTGATGTTATGTTTTGTAATGTACATGTTATACTTTATATTCTGGATATATCAGCTCTTGTCCGAAATGCATGAATATATAGATTGAATATACAAGCGTCATGTATTTCTATACATATTGATATTTGTTACTCTTAGATTTAATGTTGACAACATTAAATCATAACATCCTACACAATTTTAGATCACTTTATTAAATTATTTTAATTGATAATCCCCTATATACAGGCGTTAATGAAAGTTATAAATACTTCTTGTAGCTGAAATGCCGCCCCGAATGCTTGACTGACGAGCTTAGCGACCCTGCGGCCCAGCCGCTGGTGTGGGTCGGCAAGTGGGTGGACTACAGCGACAAGTACGGGTTCGGTTACCAGCTGTGCGACGAGAGCGTCGGCGTTATGTTTAATGACACCACCAAACTTATTATGCTTGCCAATGGACTGTAAGTTTTAACTTTCTATTATTTGCTACTGGCTTCTGCGAGCGGCTCCGCCCGCATGGTGCCTACATCTATAAAAAGTAGCCTATGTCCTTCCCCAGGTTTTAAACAGATGAAATTTGGTACAGATATACCAAATTTCATCTAAATCGGTTGAGTGCTTTAGCCGTGAAAAGGTAACAGACAGACAGAGTTACTTTCGATTTTATAATATAAGTAAGGATATCATTAAATCCAATAATCATAAGTTTTAATTGTTGGGACCGTGGCATATGCCAGCGGTCGATCGTGAGGCCTCAACTTCTATTTCTGGAGCCAAAAAATATACATTGGTTTTTCTTTAAGAAATTTTTTGTAGGAATACAGAGTGTGGTTGTATCCAATAGACGGCGATAGTTGGGGACATGTCGGTTTTATTACAATTATGTCCACCTCTTCAAAGGCAGTCAACTGCTATTCTTTCATCAGAAGCAGAACCAAGGTTAAGTTTACGTATACTAACAAAAGTGTTATGTCCCAGGAACGTACACTACATCAACCGGCAGGGCCAGGAGCAGTACATGACGATGCGCGAATACCCACAGGAGTTGGACAAGAAGATGAAACTACTCACATACTTCAGAAGATACATGACTGAGCATCTTATGAAAGCTGGTAACTACTCCTCAATATTCTTATTTCTAGGGTACCATACTCTAATTGTGTCAATGGGAGTCTGTTCAGTGCTAAGCTTGCCCTTTATTGAGGCTACATATTTTGAACCATATATGCAGCCAGCTGAACAGTTACATAATATATCTCTAGTTCAATAATGCAATGTTATTTTAGTATAACACTAAAAAATAATAAGTTTTGTGATGTAAATTTTGAAGTAAAATAAACCAACAGCCAATTACGTAGGCTAGCGTCGAAATGGCTGATTCTTGTGAAATTATAAGCAAATAAAATATTCATAGAATTTTACTCCAGCTCTGATCTGCTTCTTTTGTTTTTACTTGAACTTTACTACTTTGTTGAACTCGCTACAAGCCCCAGCAATAAGTACACAAGTATCACTAGAACAGAATTGTGTAACACGTCTGCAAATTAATAGCAATGGAAGACGCATCACTCGCTCGTTGCCCCACATGTGAACAGAAATGGCACTCTACCCTGTCTATCATGTTTATATTATTCATGTTTGTAAATGGAATGCTTTTGTCTCAGGTGCGTCAGTGCCAGTACGAGAGAGCGACGGACTGTCTCGGTTGCCGCATTTACACCAGTGGTTCAGAACCACTTTAGCTGTCATTATGTACCTGACTAATGGAACACTACAGGTAAAATATTATGTCATCTTGATTGAAGAGACTTTTCATTAAAAAAAATCTGATTTGTGCATCAGCAACAGCCTATTTCATTAATTATTTTGTTGCAGATAAACTTCCAAGATCACACAAAGATAATCCTGTGCCCGCTCATGCAAGCGGTCACGTACATAGACGTGGAGAAGAACTTCCGTACATTCCGCTTCAGCACTATTGAGGAGCACGGCTGTGATAAAAAACTGTACACCAACCTCACGTACGCGCTAGAGAAACTAAACAGTGTGCTAGCCAACAAGCTGTGCTAGTTGCCACTCTACTGCGGAACTGATACATAATAATTAATGAAATGAATTTAATTGCATAAACTTAATAAGACAATCTCTAGAGAGATTCTGATCGATGAACTGTATAGGGTTAGTATACTAGAGATGATTCTTCGCCCATATTGTTTAATTTGTTAGTTTATTAGCAACATACATGATTTTGTTAAAGTTTATTTCGTCTCAAAAATCAATTTCAGTACTCCTTTTTTTTCTTAATAATTACTTTTACGTCCACCGATTATATCTCTATTATTTATTTAGTTTTGGTACGATTCTTACATGCAGCATGACGGTGACAGGTCCACTACTACATGCTGTTGTTCAATCACAATTTGGGCAATATTGCTCAAATAAAAAGTTATACACACTACTGTCTGCCATTTTATTGATTTTGAAATGTGTAGATATAAGAGGATAATATATTCTACTCTACTTATTTCCGTCTATCCTGTTACCTAAGGTATGCACTCTTCACCAGAACTGACGAGTATTCGATAGGCAAGTCGATGCGTTCGTGATTACATTAGATAAGTAAAATTTTAGTTGATCATTTTCTTGACGCATTTAGTTGGTAGAGAGCACCATGACTGAGGGTAGCGGTGCGAGCGGTTGCGTTTGGAGTTTTTTATTTAGTTTTATAACTATATTTTTATAACTTGTTTCTGTGCTTCAGTAACATCGGATAAAAATGTGTAAGTTAAATGCACTATTAATTAGACAAATACAATTTTGTTGTCATATTGATTACTTGAATACACTTTATAAAGCTCCAGAGATGTGATGGGTCAGTATTATTACAAATTCGATGGTGGTGAAGCACTTCTGATTTGTAACTCGGCAGTTTCTCAGAGGTCTCTTACCTCACCTCATTGTAATATAATAACATAACTATTTGACAATAAAGTTATTAGTAAAATAATACTCTTGTTTCTATTGTCTCATATTATTTTTTATTATAAAGTCATAAAATCATATGAACAAGAAATGAACATTTTTGCTAGAAGAATTAATTACATATGACAGTCACATAATACACAATATTCACAAGTGCATAGCCAATTATTTATCACTGTGAGTTTGTTTAGCTTTCATAAAGTAAATAGTACCTATAAAATATATTAAATAAATATTATAATATATTGGATTACTGTGCAATACATGACAAAAAAATCGTACATGCATATTAGAAATATTTTTCTAATTGCAAAAACCAAACGTAATTAAACTCTAAGCAACTTTAGAATGAAAGTGATGATGCAATCTATAAAAATATATGTTAAATACTGTCAACACATACAACAAAAAGATCATAACAATATGTACCTTAAACCTTTTTGATTATACGATATATCTAGCTACCTAGTAATATAAAAGCATCACAAAGAGATAATGTTTTACTGTTTAAGTTTAAAATATAATTATAACTCATTTAATTCATAATGTAGGCCAAAGAAGATTCAGAAAAAAATTCCTAACTTTGTTGCAGAATATGATATTTTACTTCAAAGTTAGGACTGAAGTTCAACCAACAACTTTCATTCTAATGGTGCTAATAATAAAAACAACATAGTACCTAAATATTTAATATTAATTTACATTATAACTCTGAATGTATTGCATGTTGGTGTGGTAATAGTTCGCCAGGATGGAGGAAAAGTCCCTCTTTGGCTTGCCAGTCGGTATACGCGCCATATTGCGATGAAACGCCCACAATTTCACCCTGACCGCTGATGGGACGGCCGAATGTACGTCCAGATCCCGCTAGGAACCTGCAAAGTAACAAAAAATATTTAGATAAGAACTAATAAAATTAGAGATATAACATTCTATCTATTCTCAAGAAAGGCCAAATCATTGGAACATAGTTTTTTTAAAATTAATTTTCTTTGTTGATACCAAATAGATGACAATACATACCTACAACTTCTTAACCTATATTCAATGAAACCTATTGTCTAAACTAGGCAGAGCCTGTCTTAGACGTTAATTTCGTTTTGTTAAATTATACATTTAACATACATGTGCACTATTAATATTAAAACTACATAATAAAAATGAGGGTAAACTATATGATATAAACAGTATAGTAGGTAACTCATATATTTTAAAATAAGCTAAAATCATTAGTGTTGATTAACTTAGCAGGCATAGGGCTATATCATATTGTTTTTTTCAGCTATGATTTTTAATGCCTGTTTATCATAGATTAGATTTACATTTTAAATGATTAATTAATAAGTAGTAGATACTTAAAATTATATTTACTGTTAATACTTTTAAGTATATGAGTGATGATGTATAGCATTCCATTTTGAACTGCTTGGTATTGTCATATTAATTTTAACATTGCTCTCCATGTAGAATGCTCTAACAAAAACAAAACTTAATTTTCTGTTTCAAGCCATTATAGTCTTATTAAATATTACTCACACTCCAGTATCAAGATGTCTGAACTTAACAGGAGTGTCCCTTCTCCAGTAATCATTGTTGCAGACCACAGCCCAATGATCTCCACTGTCTCCCTCGCCATCCTCATCACCATAGCACGACACCTCCTGGTTACCTGACAGTGGAGATGAGAAGTAGTGTGAATGCAAGTTCTTCTTAGTAGCTACATGCTGCAGTCTGATGTTGCTGTTACACTTTATGGGTGCCCTGAAACAGAGTATTAAAATTAATTAAAAGGTGTAAATGTAAAGTTTGATGTAATCACACTATACAAAAACATTTAGTTAGATCATAATTATAACCTCCTTTATTTGAGTATGTTTAATGATTCAATAGCATAAACACAGAAATAATAGAAAACATTATGTCTAGATTATGGGGTCCGTGCATTAGCCTAGAGTTCAAGACATTAGATGCCATTGCTCAGGACCAGTTATTTTTTGTTTTGGTGTAATGTATATGATAGACAAGTTTTGAAGGTGTAGTCGTCTGCTACCAACTCAAACCTTCAAAATTCTTTGGATAACTCACCCTCTCTTACAAGGTTCGGCCATCGGCGCTCGCACCAACCAGTGGCTGTTGTAATCATCGGATACGTCGACCGCCGTCACCGATTGCTGTCCCGAACCCGAACCATACTTAACATCGTGTGAGTGCAGCCGTAATCTCAAGTCAGAGTTAATTAATTTAAGTATACTACCGCATGTCACAAATTCTGCCTTGGATCCTGAAAAAGGAATAATATTATAGCTACGTTAATAACTCCAAAATCTTTAATTCATAATACCAAATATTTTATCACATATCCGTATCATCCCATAACAAAAGGCCACGTAATTTATTAAAACCGCTCAAACAAGACGTATCAAAATAGGCATGTTATAAATAATAATAACTACTCTTTACCCTGGGAATTTTGTGCTGATAATAAAATGAATAGGAAAACGTATATCACACTCGAAATTGTACAGGGAATCTTCGAAATAGCCATAATTTTGGAAAAATCTCCGCTCGACCAGCCTTCTACAAATCTACAATCTAACGCTTAATTTGACAACCGAATGAACTGACATTGACACACTGCAGACTGGTCATAGAGTAGTATAAGTATGAAACTGGTCCACAGAACTCACAGAAGACCTATGTATTCAATAATACATAGGTAAGAGACCCCACAAACTGCAGACTTTGAATCGGCCAATAGTTTGGTCGAGTTTGGCTGTTAAGCGCGCACACTGGCCCGACTAAACAGTCGGGTCTGTAATGAGTGCGCATATTAGACAACAATCGGCCGACAGTTCTCAGACAATTTGCTATTTAGTTTGAAATCGGCTTTAGACGAGAGTGATGGCATAATGAAAGTTACTCAATTCTTCAGAAGTCTTAATATTGCTGTTATACAACGGAGGAGGATCAAGAAGAGAAATCGAGAGTATTGGGTGCATCCTATCTATAGCGACAGAGTATTGCAAGGAAAATTTTACACGAAGCATTCCAAATTACTAGATTATCCGAAACAAAACAGCGCCATCATGAATACATGACCGTCCGGTGCCAAAGCTTGGAGCAAACTGAACTATAGGGCGAGTCTGGCCGACTAAACAATATGTACTTTATGTCTATAAAGTGTACTCTGTGATATAGTATGCGCGCGTGGAAGAGCGCCGTACTGATTTAGCAGTTGGCCGATAGTTTGCCAACGGTTCAGTTTGAAGCCAATCGTGTAGCCCATCAAACTATTTTATCGGCCGATACCGAATCTAAATGTCAAACTCATTTATTAATCGGTGACAACACTGTCAACCCAAACGAGGTGCCAATCACACAATTGATTGACGCTTGAACGAAATATCGTAAGGTAATCAAAATATAATAATATAATACTCCATCTAAATAATATATAAGAAATGCACAGTGTGTGCAAGTGTGTACTATTATTACTATTATTTATGTATGGTCAACCTAAGCTTCAGAATATTAGTAACTTATTATTTTGAGAACGTAACACATTTTTTTTTAATTGCCTCGATTTTTCCACTACTTTGGTTTTATTGGTCTGTGAATTAATTATAAGTATACATACAACATTTAATGAATCAATAATTACATGTTAAAACCAACCCGTTCTAAAAAATTAATGGAACTAATACTATTTACGTGAGCAACTATATAAGCATTTAATAATTCCATTAATAAATTATTATTATTCTACGATAATGCTTTTATTAATAGAAAATAATGTTTGGATCTATAAAAGAAATATTTTTACGCGTAGGTAGTATTTATCTGTTCCTCAATTTATTTCCGTTTTCTACCACAATGTCTTTATTCAACCAAAGATACTAATCGTGCACTAAAATATGTTTACTAAAGAGTTTACGGTAGGTTTTTAGCACAACGCACTTAAATGTACCTTATGATTTTTGATGAAAATATTCTCATTAAAAATATTCAATTTACCTGTATTAACTGCTTTGGCTTTTTTACAATCAATTTCTACTGCTGGAGCATAATCTGATAATATCTAATAGTCTATGAGCATAATTATATGTCAAACGTCCAGTTATGACATTTTATAATGTTAAAACTAACCTGGATCAATCTGTCAAAATCTTAAGAAATTGTGATAACAATACAACATTTACAACACATTTGTTACATGTAATTCGCAATAACGGATTGTAACATATGTTGGGATAAGTCTTAGACTGTCTGGTATAGTGTCGCTTGTGTTTATAACTCTTTAAAATGAACAACAGCGCTTATACTCCTAATACAGGAGTAACAGGTTTGTGTGCAAACCAAAATATAATAATATTATACAGCACCTATACAAATAAATGCATATAGGCATACATTCGTTAGTTACATGGTAATAATCTTAAAATATATCGTTTTTGCAGCTCCCATAGATCCAGGATGGAACGATCCGCCGAAATTTTCTTACAACGCTCAGTCTACTCCAAACCGACCGAGGAATATTCTTAACAAAAGGGTGGCATTTCCGCTGTCTAATACCACGACCAGTCCTGTAGTAATGCCTCCTGGTAATCTCCCACCGATGCCTGCAGTATTTTCGCCTGTGCCGCCTATACCTGTTGTTCCAAGCATACCATTACATCAAGAAGATACAGATGTTGACAGTGAAAAGACTTTAAACGAGGTGAAGGAAATACTATTTGAATTGTTGGATTCAAGCCCAGAGTTAGGCAATAAAGCAAATGATATCAGGAGAAGGATAAGTGTCATGGAAACTATGTGGTCAGAGGGCAAACTGAACAATAGAATATTTGTGCAAATGAGGAACTTGGCTCAAGGTAACTAATTGTTACTTACTTTTTATTACAATAAGCTTTTCATTAGCTTATTGTAAATTTTTTGTTATAATTTTTCTAAATATTAAAAATCTATTGTTTGAGCTGAGACACCTATGTCATAAAATTTATGACATAGGTGTCTCAGCTCAAACTCTAGCTATGCTTAACCAATTGTTGTAAAATACTTTCTGACTATTCAATAAAGCATATAAATACCATTACTTGTAGTTACTGACTACAAAATGGTATTTATATGTGCAGTTCTGTCACCACCACAATATTTTTCTGAATTGGCACTAACATGTAACATGGACCTTACTTAGTACCTACACATTAAATGTGCGAATACTTACTTAACATTATCTTATAGTCCAAATTGTATCCATTTATACTTCTTAAAATCCAACAAAATTTTGGGCAATGATTCTAGCAGCTTTAGCCAATTTAGTGCATAATGTTGCCACTAAATTATTGTGCCATTTTACGCCTTGTGAGCAGTTATACCACTGATAATAAAGGAAAGTATTCAGATAATTGTCCCAATACTTTCCTTTTTCCTTATAATTACAAGTTACATAAGTTAGTTTCTTAGCTAATCTTGTAAGAATGGGTCATAGAATCTGTCAGTTTAAATATTTGTAAACTAGCTGACCCGCGCTACTTTGTCTGCTTCACATAAGAGAATTTTCCCCGTTTTTGCAACATTTTTCATTACTGCTCCGCTCCTATTGGTCATAGCGTGATGTTATATAGCCTATAGCCTTCCTCGATAAATGGGCTATCCAACACTAAAAAGATTTTTCAATTCAGACCAGTTGTTTCTGACATTAGCGCATTCAAGCAAACAAACAAACAAACAAACAAACTCTTCAGCTTTATAATATTAGTATAGATTTTTAATTTCCAGATATTGATTTAAGCAGTAAATAAGAAACAAAACTTGATGAATGATATTTGTTTTAAATATTTCAGCTCTCCAAGATGAGACTCCAAGTCAAGCAGATGACATTCACAGAGCGCTGATGGTGGACCATGTAAGTGCAGTAGGGACTTGGATGCCGGGCATCAAGCAACTCATACATCACTGCATTGCCCGCTCTGAACTGCTCTCTATAGAAAAGGATGATACAAAGTAACATCTAACCAGTTACTTAGTTGCCAAATTGCATAACACCATTAGAATTTTAACATTAATAACTGAGTACATGATATTAGTATTTAGAAAGTATATATAGGCATTGATTGTCACTAAAATAAATGTTAGAATCACTATAAACATATTTACTAATATTAATATATATTCTGCATTTTTGTCTCAAATTAATTTAAGTTGATAATATACATACAAGTAATAAAAAAATTGTTGCAATTTTAGTATATTGGGATGAAATTTTGTGGTATCCATTATGTTGTGTGAATAATGCAATTTGGCAACAACAAGCTAGTAGTAGTGTGAGGTATAAGAGTGATATAGATATAACAGGATATAAAGATATAAATGTATTTAGAAATCTTCCTTCATTTAGTTCTGTATTGTAGCCACATCTTTAGAAACATTTTATATTATCACTAAGCTTCCCAATATATAATCGAATATATATATTATTAGTCAATAACATACACAGAATTATGTTCAGATCAGAGATGTTGCGAATATTCGCATCCGCATCCGTAATTGCGAAGCTTCCGCATCGATTTGGACACCTGCATCCGCTATAAGCAACGCGGATGTTAATGTGGATCCAGATATAGTGCAGGTTGCGACAAGATAGAAAATGGGTGGGCCGATGAATGGCGCGATGATTCTTCAAGTGAAGATGATAATCAAGAAACACTAGAAAATGGTATAGCTACATTTATGAACCTTTGCAAAACAGGCTTGAACCTGCAGAGGTGATATTAGATACTTTTTATTAAATAAGATGCAAAATTTTCATCAACATTCGCATTCGCATCCGCATTTGCGGATGTGAACCTTTAAATATCCGTAACCGCATCCGTATACGCGAATGTCAAAAAACTGCATCCACAATATCTTGTTCAGATCAGGGATGTTGCGAATATTCGCATCCGCATCCGCAATTGCGGAGCTTCCGCATCGATTTGAACATCTGCATCCGCATCCGCAATAATCAACGCGGAAGTTAATGTGGATCCAGATATAGCGTAGGTTACGATAAGAAAGAAATCAGTTGTTCAGTAGTACTTGCTTTATTTATGAACCTTTGCCAAACATTCTTCAACCTGCGAAGGTGGTAATATTAGATACTGTTTATTAAATAAGATGATCAATTTTCATCAACATCCACATCCGCAATTGCGGAGCTGCCGCATCGATTTGGACATCCGCATACGCAGATGTGTCTTTAAATATCCTTATCCACATCCTCGGCCGCGGATGTCAAAAAATCTGCATCTGCTACATCCCTGGTTCAGATATCCCATGCATATATAACAAAGATTAACTAGAAATGTAATCATTGACAGGTTGTTTCGCGATACATATAGCAAACTTTACCGAAAAATATTGAATCAGATTTGTCGCTTTTATAAAATAAAAACGATTGTCGTTTTTATAAAAGCGACAAACGCCAATGGCTGGAATTTTACAGTACTAAACAGTTAAAATCTTTGTTTTAAGATTGCAATATGGGAACTGCCATCTTAACACAGTATAAAACGTATTTTATAAACCTTGCATGAAATGGTGCATTAATTATTATACTTTTGATAAGTAAGCCAAGTATTGTGATGTTTTATTAAGTTTTAAACTTTAGTTGCCATGTCTAAAATGTTTATGTACAAGTTTAATAATATAAGCTGTGTTGTCATGTAAAAAATGTAAATAAAACAAATTGTACTACTATGTATATTTATTTTATTTGTACTTATTTCTAAATAAATCCTTCACATAATACAAACAGACCCAATTTAACTGTGATAAAAATAATTAAGTTTATGTCAGTCATAATGTGGATGAAGTACATTTAATTTAATAACTTTCATCAATTAAAAAAAATTACGTCATGGATTTCCCTTGACTATACTTAGATTGCATGAAAGAGAGTGCTTACACAGTAGATAGAAAACAGTAATACCCACGCAATTTTCAATTTAAGTGAGTGTGATAATATATTGTTGGTGCGGAATGCGACGTAAACAAGTAACGTCACGAATCGTTCGATCGAGCGGGTTATAAAAGTGTGCTCGGTGCCCATTGCCCAATGACTCACTTTGAAATCGAGCGGCGGACGTAACGGACGTGCTGTGTGATCGCTGTTAGGTGATATCAATTCTCTTATTTTATTTATTTGCTTAACATTTGCCAGCAAAAAACAAATTATTATCATTATCTCCCTTCTTTGATACAACTGTCAATTTAATTCGAGTTGGTGGTAGATTACATAATTCATTTCTTAAATAATTCAATGATATTTTTTTAAGCTGTTACTGTTCTGATTCCTTACAATATTTATAATGATCAGAAAGGTGACCATATTTAAATGTAGTAAAGGGCATCTACAATTTAAATCTTTTACTTTCATAGTGGTATTTACACAAAACTGTAATAAAGTGGCTAAATTAATGGATATACCAGTCCACCTGTAACAACCTCGAACCTAAGGTATGTTTTTAGGGGCCATAATATCAATCACATTGTCACTACCAAGTAAGAGTAGATGTCAACATTAATCTATTTTAAAATAATTATATATAATTGTCGACTAATTTATACAGATTTTATGACTGACTAATATTTACGGCTTGCTCAGTGTCTTGGATACTTTTTATTTACCATGGTCTTGACTATATTATAGGTTATGAGAAGTGGTATCTTTACATTACTGTTACTACTATTCATATTTACACTTTACATCGGATGTCTCGGCTATTTTCTATTAATCATGGCATGTAATTTGAAAAGATGCAATTAACTTAACCCTTTGACCGCCACGTCAAAAAACCAAAAGCGTGCTCTCGGCGCCAAGCTACGATTTCATCCTTTAAAACTAGTGTTCGTTTTTGATCTTATGATATGAAGATTGTGATGAGTCTAGCTACATAATTAACAACAAAAATAAGCAAAACAATACTTTTTTATAAGATTTATTAGTGTTTAAAAGTTTCATGTAGTCGTGACCGTGGCGTGCTTTTGCTTTAACATGTATACATGACTGTGGCGGTCAAAGGTTAATATTATTCTAACATCAATCAATTCTTATTTTATTGATAATTAAATTGATATTATGGCCCAACGGTATACGTGGTAACCTACACAGACGGTTGGCGCTCAGTACTCGGGGTGGAGTTATCCGAGCGCGGTTTACTCTAAATGCCTCTCTTGATGGGCTTGGGCGCCACGGTCACGCGCACGGGGCGGCACAGCTCGACCAGCGGCGCGGCGCCGTCGTCCACCGCCAGGCACACGGAGATGTCCACGCCGCACGGCTCCGTCCACACGCCGTGCGAGATCAGCACCTTGGTCAGCAGCCGCACGTTCTGGGTGCCGTCTTCGTCTGTGCACACAAACAAATAACTACATATATTTATGAAATTACACGTGTATCGAAAAATCGGTTCACAGTCATCTCCCAGGTGGTTTTGCAGCAAGAGTTTATATCAATTTTATAAAGAAGTTTATTGAACCTTGTGAAGGTTTTCTCGGTTATCACAAAGCAGGCTATACTATTTCACCACCATGTAGTACATTTAATGATATAAAACCGCCATTGAATACCTAACTACGCAAGTGTAGGTAATTTATCAGTGGTATTTAGTAAGACCAGGATCGGAATTGTCGAAATAACATGGTAGAGTGAGATATATATTACTAGTGTTGAGATGGTCGAGCGGCCGCAGATGGTCCCGCGGCGGGACGAGCGCGTGCGCGCGCGTGTCGGGGTAGGCCACGCGCACGCGCAGCGCGTGCGGGCTGCGCACGCGCAGCACCTCGGCCTCCAGCGCCACGCCGGCCACGAGCCCCGCGCTGAAGCGCACCACGGTGTCGTTGTCGGCCGCCGGCTCCACGATGCTCGCCGTGCACATGCGGATCTGAAAGAAATAACATTCATCATTTAGCACATCCATTGGCGTGAATTTTGAGTTAAACACGAAGGGTGTGTCCGGATCTGACCAATGCGCAGCTCGCGCGGGCACGTGAGCGGCACGACAGCTGCGAGCACTGCTCGTAATTCCTTCCGCCCGTTCACCCACTCAGTGTGTCAATCATGAGTTTACAATCGTAATTTTCAGTAGGTAAATTACGATAGCAGTAAATTTGTATGAAAATTTGCACACCGCCCGCTGGAACAACAGTCGTGTTATAGTCCACCATCTTCGAAAGCAAATTTACAACCGTCATATACAGTATGAACGCGAACGGAACTGAACGCGAGCGAGCTGCCCAGTGCGCGAGCCTCGCGTGGCGCGGCGGGCACCAAACAACAGCCAGATCTGCACAACCCCTAACATTATGCGGTGGATACTTTTACATTAACACAAACAAAAATAAAAACTTTTAATATGTTATAATTGATCAATATATTCTAACAATTATTAATTGTTAGAATATATTGATTATGATGAATTATTTATTAATATTAATTGTAATGTGATATAGTGATATTTCGGCCTCCATTCCGAGACGGACAAAGTGACAGCGAAATCCGGATTTATCCGTGAAAACGACAAAAGATTCGCTAAAACCGTAGCTAAAGTAATTTACGTATAATAAACTTCTACCTTTGGATATATAGGCGCGTAACTATGTATGTATTAATATTATAAAGATAAAAGATTACATATTATGTTTTTCAATTTGTAAGATTTTAACTCAAAAACTACTCAACCGTTTTGAATAATTCTGTCATCACTAGTAAGCTATATTATCATCGAGTAACAGTCTACATTTTATTCTAAAAATATTCTGTTACTAACATACCCTAACCTACTTTTACGCGAGCGAAACCACGAGCAAACGCTACATGTGTGTACATGATAAAGAGAGCAATGGTCACTGTCATAATATTATTGCAAAGAAAAGTCGACCTTGTTGTTTCATGATGTTCAAATGAACTTCAACCATAGGGTAGTAGACCAGATTTTTGGCATACTATACGTATCCAAATAAAATAAATACGTATAATAACTGTACCTTAAGGTTAGGTTTAGGTATGATGGGTAGTGGCGCGGACTGCAATAGCGGCAGAATGGCGCGCGCGAGCGTGGCCGGCTTGTGGTCCGCGTTCATCGACAGCTGGCGGAACACCGCGATCGTAAACGGGTCCGGCTCCACTCCTGGAATTATTACCATTTAAGATACAATATAACTTACTACTGTTTACGTAACTACTTGCATAATTATTATGCTTCCTGTACATATATTTTGTATATTTTGTCGTCGTGAAGGTATTATTGGTAGGCATGATTTCTCATTTTTGAATCAGGTGTGTGGCTGTAAAATAGAGCATATGACTATATGAAATACTTTTTGTAACAAGCGGTGATCAGGACACGCAGGTGTGCAAAATAAGCAATTTAAGGTACAACAAAATAAGAAATTTGTTAAAATCATTATTCAATGTATAACAGAAAATAAAATTGCAATATTAAATTAAATATTATGTTAATAAATAACGCGAAAATACTACTTATTTATATACACAGACCTGCTGTCGCTAGCAGTCTATCGAGTAGTTCAGCGTGATGCGTGAGCGCCGCAGCGGCAGACAGCGCGGCGGCGGGCCCGCCCTTGTCCCCGGCCCCCGCGCCCCCCGCGGCCCCCGCGCCCCCCGCGCCGCCCGCGCACGCGCACAGGCGCGCGGCGCACACGCGCAGAGCCAGCTGCCACACACACGCGTTCTCTTGTTCCGACACTCCACTGAACTGATGTTGTAATCTACAACACGAGATAGAAATTTTAAATTCATAGTTTATAAGCGCGTAATAGTAAAAACTATAATAAACAATTGATTGTGTATTAATTCAATGTATTAACACGCTCGTGAACTGCGCCGGGCCCAAAACTGCCGGCTCCTTCTCTGTCAGTGTACGTCGCACAACAAACCTGAGACAGTCGGTGGTGAGGTTGTGTAGCGCGTGCGCGGGCGGCCCGTTGGTGGCGTGCAGCGCGGCGTGCAGCGCCAGCACGCAGCGCGCGAACACGCTCGTGAACTGCGCCGCGCCCGACACTGCCGGCTCCATCTCTGCCAATCTACATAATATAAATTCACTTTTCACTGACTATACGTAAAACCAACATTAAAGTGTCTTTTTCGACAAACTAGATGGTACCTATCGATTCTTGTTTTGATGTTTAAAATAACCTTTTCCCCCGAATTTGACAAACCAGACGCCATAACCTGGCGTCTGGTTTTTGGGTCGCTGAAGAAAATATCATGGTAGAATATTTGGGAAACGGGGGCACTATTTCGGGGTCTTACTTCTTCTCCCTAGCCTTTATTATTCCCAAGTCACTTGAGGTCGGCTTTTTCTAGTCTAACCGGATTTGACTGGATATCAGTTTTTACACGGAGCGGCTGCTACCTGACCTCCGCAACCCGAAGGCTAACGATACCCTAAGGCTAGACTAGTGTCAGGATATTAGAGGGTACTAACTTTCCCAATAACGACTGCTATAGACGTTCATAGCAGCCGGGACCGACGGCTTAACGTGCTTTCAGGGTCTCTCTTTACTACGCAGACCAAATAAGAATATTGCAGGAGGCCATTAAGGAAAAAAGAACACAGTAAACTGTGAGCTGGTGTGCTGTTTCACTAAGACAACGCACCGGCTCACGAAGCCGTGGTTGCTATGGCCGCCATTAAAGAAATGGGATTCGAACTGCTCAAACACCCACGCTCACCTTATTCCCCAGATTTAGCTCCCAGTGACTTTTACCTATTTTCTCGGCTCAAGGGACACCTCCCAGGCCAGAAATTTGAAGACGACAGCGAAGTGATGGCCGCTCTCTAGGCGTTTTGGAAGGATCAAGATAAAGACTTTTCATGGGAATTCGGGGTTTAGAAAAAAAAGTTTATTGACTTGTTAGGAGAATATATAATAGTTAAATTATTACTTAGGCTATATTCACCGTATTTTTTTCAATATCATTACTTTTGGATAACCACTCGTATATGTAATTTAAAACTAATTTTAAATGACACATATTAGAGAGAATGTTCACGTGACTAACTTGTTAAGCTGTTCCTCGGCGGACTGCAGCATGTTGAGTCGCACATTGACGGAGAGGGCAGTGTTGTCGATGTGTTGCAGCACCGAGTCGAAGAACCGCCGCACGGCACTGTCGTCCATCGCAGACTCGATCTTCTCCGCGCTAGATTGTTGCGCGTCACCTATCGAAACAATTCTAATGTATATGGTCTGACGTCCACCTAGCGCCATCTATGCTATTACGAACCATGGTATTGCCGAAGCAGTTAGTCTGCCATTAATCCAAAAAAATTTGGGTGTTTTTTGTGTCCATTGTTTGAATTAAATTTGTTAAGCCCCCGCGATACAGGCATTACTTCTAGTGCGGGAGTCATATTTTTAATTAAAAAGAAAATACGACAGAATTCAATACGAAATGCTTTTTTTTTTATTGCGTCAAATATTTCGACGATAAAGAGGTTAAGACAGATGTGTCCAGGGGTCGGGTACGCCACGATCGTGGCGGTAAGTCCCGTGTTTGAGGAGTGGCTGAAGAGGCAGCATGGCGCCCTCACCTTCCGGCTGACACAGGTTATGACTGGCCACGGTTGTTTTGGCCAGTGCCTGTGTCGTATACGTCGGCAAGAGACGCCCGGTTGTCACCACTGCTGCGACTGCCGCGACGTAGTTAAGGACACGGCGCTGCACACTTTGGCGGTTTGCCCCGCCTGGGCATCGCAGCGCCGTGAGTTGATCGCGGCAGTCGGGTTGGTTGCCCTCTCGCTCCCGGCCGTAGTTCAGTCTATGGTCCGGAGTGAGAGGTCGTGGAACGCCGTCGCCTCCTTCTGTGAGGAAGTAATTTCCATCAAGGAGGCGGCAGAGCGGGAGAGGGAGCGTTTAAACCCTCTCCCCAACCGCAGAGCCGGGCGCCGGAGGGCGCGAGACGACCTTCAGCCACCCTGAGGTTTGACCTGGGAGTGGCGGGCTTTGTGGGCCTGCCCGCCATCCGTTTAGCACCAGGTCTGAGAGGCGGCGTGCGTGTTCCCACGCGCGCCTCTGTTTCGAGTCCGTCTCCCCTCTAGGGGGGACAGTAGGGATAATTTGTGAGGAGTGCCTTTGGGTAGGTTTTTCGTGTAGTGGCCTGCCGTTTCATACGGCGGGCCGAAACCTCGGCGGGGTCGCGACCGCATGCGAAAGTGATTCGCGCGGCCCCGTCGATAGTGGTTGTGTCGAGGAACACCGTGGTAGGTTTAGTCGGTATTCCGGGAGGTCCTTTATCTTTTCAACATCTTATTTTACCCCGGCGAGTCCGACATAACCCCTCCGCCCGCCCGCGCGGAGGGGTATGCGTCATGCATTCCCCCACGTAAAAAAAAAAAGATGTGTCCAGGGGTCGGGCACGCCACGATCGTGGCGGTTAGTCCCGTGTTTCAGAAATGGCTGGAGAGGCGGCATGGCACCCTCGCCTTTCGGCTGACACAGGTAATGACTAGCTACGGTTATTTTGGCCAGTTCCTGTGGCGTATACGGGCGTATACGCCACAGGAACTGGAACTGCCCGCCATCCGTTCAGCACCAGGTCTGAGAGGCGGCGTGCGTGTTCCCACGCGCGCTTCTGTGTTGTGTCCTTCTCCCCTCTAGGGGGGACAGTAGGGATTTTAAGTGAGTGAGTGCCTAGGATAGGTCTTGTTGTGTAGTGGCCTGCCGATTCATACGGCGGGCCGAAACCTCGGCGGGTTCGCGACCGCATGCGAAAGTGATTCGCGCGGCCACGTCGATATCGGTTTTGTCGAGGAACACCGTGGTAGGTTTAGTCGGTATTACGGGCAGTCCATTTTCATCGTTTTAACAGCTTTCTTTTACCCCGGTGAGACCGATATAACCCCTCCGCCCGCCCCCGCGGAGGGGTATGCGTCAATGCAATAAGCCACGTAAAAAAAAAAAGCTTCGCAACGTAGACATTTTTGTCTAATAAACTTATGGCGAAATAAAATGGTGGATGTTGTTTTAACTCGTTTACTGTCACTGGATTTACATTCTGTAAATGTTTTTGTTAGCATTAATTGTAAGTTCACGTAAATGATCTGTTGGCAAACAATATATTAAATAAATAAAAGCTATATGTTTATAAATGAACGGATTGTCTTTGTAAGGTTTTCGCGTTAATAAAATAGAAAGCGAAATCCCAATGGATTAGGCGTTGTGTTTGCGGTGAAGATGTCGTCATGGTTTCGAAACAACCTACCAATTGCTATGCATTGCTGACATAAACCACCCCTACTACAAGTATTCTACCTCAGCTGGAACAAGTACTATGCACATGGTGTTGCTAATTCTAGTTCTTAGCAACACCATGTACATAACATATATAACTAAAAACATGTATAACTAAATAGATTTCTATCAACCGCTTCATATATACAAGCATAAATCTACATAATATTAGATGATAAATTTATAACCAAGGCTACATACCTATAGGCAAGTATGGCACGAGATGCGGCATGGTGTCTCGCAGGTACGTGTAGTGTTTGACGGTGTGCTCTTCAAACAGCGGCAGCATGGTGGTGCAGTGCTGCGCCGCGTTCAGCACAAGGATCAGCACGCACATGTCTGTGCTCGACGGTTAAGGGTTCATACCAGTTTTAAGTACAAATAATATTCATGTGTTAGTGATGGCGATTATAAATTTATGGCTCGGGGTTAATTTAAGTTTGCGGGTGATGTTTTAAAAGATATTTTATGATTTATTAATTGTAGAACTTTTGTGTGATCCACAAATGGTTATTACGAGTCTGGGTGTTCTTGGTGTCCCTTGTTTGAATGTTTGTATAGTTGTATCGTATAATGTGGGGGTTACGCGATACAAGCATATGCTAAATTAAATGGCCAGTGTTGCCATATTACAAAAAATATAAAATAGCGAGAATTGTGGTTTATATAAGTTCTTGATAATATAGCATGCGTTTCGCATTTTAGCAGTGACAGGACAGGGTCTTCCTGGTTTACAAAAACATGGTACGTCTTTTTACCACATAAATAGTTTGAGCTCATAACTTTGGATAAGTGAATGACATTCCGTGAAAGGACTGATGAACCGATCGTCTTCACAACTTTTAAATCCTAAGCCTAAATAGTTAAGTTAATAGAGTAGTATTGTCAAGGATACAGGCAGGGTCCTCGACGTCGGGTTCTGGCATGTCGAAGAACGGATGCACGGCAAGAAGGCGCGTGGCCAGCGGCAGAACCAGCGACGCGTGGGAACTGCCCAGGCGCTGCACGCAGCGGAACGTCGAGCGCTTGTCCTGACACACCACACACCGCACTTTAAACTTCCATCTATACCTTTTTCTTATGGTTCGTTTTTATACATAGTTTTCGTTGACAAACTTTAACAATTGCAATAGTATAGTAGGAAACCGTAAGACTCGCCGCTGCGTGGCAGTCTTACGTTTTCAACTAGACTTTCAGAACTCAAGACGGCTGTCTTGAGTTCGATCCTAAGACAAGCACGTCAGGCAGCATTTAGACGATATGTACGTTCATTATCGTGTTCGTAAATTATCGCTATTTTTAACAGTAAAGCAAAACATTGTGAGGCAATATGCGTGTCTGAAAATTTATTTATTTATTTTATTTATATTTATTTAAAACAGCAATAATAAGTTGCATATACAGATATTGTACGTACAATAAACGTACAGACAATATTGTAGAACATACAATGTTGTATAATTAATCTATTACATGCACTCTGGTACAATCGAACATTGTGGATGCCTACGCTGGGAAAACCTGTGTTGTAGGTCATCCACCACTTTGTATTGCAATTACGAGACGTGTACACTTTTATGGTAGCCGGCTAGCAAAATGTATGGCGTATTAGCAACTGATTACAAAAGATTACTTAGAATAGTTTATGTATACTTAAGAAATAAAGAAAACAGGATTACTGGTAGATTGTGGACGTTCGCAGTTCTCCATAATATTCTCGAAGTTGTGTGAAGTTTGCCAACTCGCACTGTGCCAGGTAAGGGCCCGTACCCAGCAATGGGCCTAAGTTTATATAATAGATTAATATTACAAGTTGTCAAACGACCTGCATGAAAAATAGTTATCATAGCCTTGGTTCACTTTTTTAAGGCGTTGCCAGCCCTTAATTTGTGTTGTTTTACTGCTAACGCAAGAGACGAAGATCATGCTTGGACAGGATGGTGTGCTGATAGCATATCAACCACCTCGATTTGGACATTCCTCAGGTTTATTAGGCGATGCCACTATGTTGTAGTCTTATATATTTTTCAAATGTCAGTAATACGATAACTACTTTAATATACAGCCTTGGCCAAAAGTATTAGGCACCCCCAATATAGTTATCACACACCTGTGCTATTTGAACAATTAAACAATATTCTATAGAACTGCGATACCGGTGTCATAAAACACTATTTAAGACAATAGGCGGCATTTTTTAAGCAGTCGTAAAACATCTGGTGCGTCAATAATAAAATTTTATTTTTCCAAAATTTATTTTTAATGTTTCGTCAGTTACCATTTGGAAGTCTTAGTGTAAAGACAGTGCATTTGTGGTTTTGTGAATTAATTGAGAAGAAATTCATTTGAAAATGCCAAAACGAAACGAAATTAGTATTGAAAATCGTGTAAAAATTCAACTTTTACATGAGCAAGGCAAGACTCAAAAAGAAATCGCGAAGTTGGTGAAATGTTCGCGATGCGCCGTTCAATCTACTATCAAACGTTTTGCTGAGACTGGCTCTCATGCAAATAAACCAAGAACAGGCAGAAAACGCGTGACTACTAGCCGTCAGGACAGAAAACTTATCCGAGAGTCTGTGAAAGATAGAAAAAAAACTTCTTCGGAGCTTGCTGTGGCTTTAACTGAAGAGACTGGACATCCCATAAGCGCACGAACTGCAAGACGAAGGCTTGTAGAAGCCGGCTTAAAAGGTTGCAAAGCTAGGAAGAAGCCGTGGCTATCCGCAGACAATAAAAGAAAACGACTTGATTGGGCTCTGAGACACCAACATTTCACAGAAGAGGATTGGTCTAATGTGCTGTGGTCTGACGAATCAAACTTTGAGGTAAGTTTTTTAGTGAAGTCTATACCACAATTACAACGATCATTGTTGTGTTTGTCTTCAAACTCAAATGTTATAAAAGTTTGTAATGTGTGCTTTTTTTTGGAATCTACAGGTATTTGGAACACCAGGTGTGACGTTTGTGAGGCGACGCAAAGGCGAAGAATATCACCCAGATTGCGTAGTACCAACCATAAAACACGGCGGAGGCAGTGTAATGATTTGGGGTTGCATGGCTGCGGATGGAGTCGGCAAAATGTTTGTTTGCGAAGGTCGCATGAACAGTGAAAAATACATTAATGTACTGGAAACTGCTCTCGTACCTTCGCTTTCGTGTATTTTTGGTGACACTAACTTAAATGGTGTGAAATTACAACAAGACAATGCTCCGTGTCACAAGTCAGCTACTACGATGCGCTGGTTTACTGAAAATTGTATTGATCTGTTAGATTGGCCTGCCCAGTCCCCGGATCTAAATCCTATTGAACATTTGTGGAGTATTTTGAAGAGAAAATTAAAAGAGCACTCGATAACATCAAAAACTGCTTTAAAAAACGCGTTAGTGCAAGAATGGGATGCAATTTCTCCAGAGGAATGTGCGAAACTTGTACGTAGTATGCCCCACAGAGTTGCTGCTGTCATAAAATCAAAGGGTGGCCCAACAAAATATTGATGTTTTTACAATATTCTAATGGAAATAAAGTACTTTAATCATTATAATTAGTTTTATTTCTCTCTAAGCCTGAAATATGCAGTAATTTATAGGGTGCCTAATACTTTTGGCCAAGGCTGTATATCAGAGCCAGAATATAGGTCAATCAAGGAGAAAATATTTCTTGTAGCCCATTATAAAAACAGACTGTATAATCCTCAAAAGCAATTTTCAAATGTCTTTACTAATAAAGGCTGAATGCCTCTTAATATTAATTTCTTTGAAAAGTTACTTTTTATATAACAGTCACATAATCTTTAACACATCTATTTAGTAGTGCAGTACTTACCTGTGGGTATCTCTTAAGATTCTCTAAGATCTTATCGATGCACATCTCGAGGCAGGTCTTGGACGCAACCGTGCATGACCCGAGCATGCGGTGCAGACCTTCCCTCACGTCCATTGAGTAGTCCTGCATATAAAAACATTATATAAATTAAAATCTAAAAGGTATTTTTAACCTATAACTTAACAGTTGAGGTAGCCCAATGGATGAGGCATTGGACTTGCGATCGAGAGACCGCGGGTTCGAATCCTACCCATTGCACTACTGACGTGAACCCACTTCTAACTCAAGCATTCTAGCTTAGCTGGAAGGGTTAACAAGAATACTAGTAATTTGAACAAGTGATATAAAAAAAAATAGTAAGTAATAAACTAAATGATTACATAATATTACAACGTATATAATCGACGTAGTCTATAATAATACATTTGTGTCAAGTATGACATTCAATTTTTATTAACACTTGAACCAATGTACTTAAATATACTCAACATGGTGGTTTCTACACATTTAATTAGAAGCTACTACTTAGATTCCTCATCCTAACTATAACACAGAAAAGGACATAGGGTACCTTTCATCCAGAAAATAGCACTGTTCCAGAGGGATAGAAATTTATCGACAAAATCTATTTAAACGCGAGTGATGTCGCGGGCATAATCTAATATTAAAATAAATAAATACACCAAATCTCGAAATATTTTATGAGATGCAATTATTGTTTAGTTTTTAAATGAATTGTTTACCTCCAGTGCTCCTAGTATGGTCTCGAGCTGGTCTTCCCGCAGCACGATGTGGTGCGCGATGCGCGTGAGACTGTCGATGGCGCGTAGGCGCACGTCCTCGATCTCGTCGTTGAACATGTCCACGAGGAAGTCCAGCGACGTGGTCGCGAACACCACGTTCTCCATCGACAGCTGGCACACCGCATCCACCGCAGCCGTGCGAACCTCTAGACCATACATTACGAATTCGTGTCAACAGTTATAAAGGGCCAGATATTTGTCTACTTTGTTACAAAAATATCTGTGATAAGACAAACATAATAATAATAACCTTTTATTTCGGGTATTTACCCATAGAATTTATTATAAATGCTTACAAACTATAATCATTTAAAATAAATTATACAAAAATTACAAAATATTAAGTAATATAGGCATAATCATTATCTACAATGTTTAAGACATGGTAGTTTATGCTTATTGACATTAAGTCCGTGAACTTTGCCTTGTATTCTGCATAAAGTTTAACAAATAAATAAATTTATAAAAAGTACAATGATATGTAAGCATTTATAAATAAATTTACAATTTACTTTCATAATAATATTGTCATACACCTCCGTCACCACCACACCCCACAAAATGTCTACCTCGTTCGACTCTCTGATTGGTTAAGAGCTTGGAGCGGGCCAATCGGAGCGCCAAACGCCATAAACGTCAATCACGTTAACATAAAATGAACTAGACACCCAGTTTACTTGCATGAAGTGTTGAGAGTGTGGCTCAACTAAGTATGTTCTACTGGTTATATACATGGTTATATGCAGCAGCTGCACCGTGGCGCTGTGCAGCAGCGCGCCGGGCGCGTCGTCGGCCCAGCGCCGCTCAACTAAGTATGTTCTACTGGTTATATACATACCCATGAGCTCGTCTTCGAGTCCGTGCACGAAGGCGCCCGCAGCGCCGCCGGGCAGCAGCTGCACCGTGGCGCTGTGCAGCAGCGCGCCGGGCGCGTCGTCGGCCCAGCGCCGCTCAACTAAGTATGTTCTACTGGTTATATACATACCCATGAGCTCGTCTTCGAGTCCGTGCACGAAGGCGCCCGCAGCGCCGCCGGGCAGCAGCTGCACCGTGGCGCTGTGCAGCAGCGCGCCGGGCGCGTCGTCGGCCCAGCGCCGCTCAACTAAGTATGTTCTACTGGTTATATACATACCCATGAGCTCGTCTTCGAGTCCGTGCACGAAGGCGCCCGCAGCGCCGCCGGGCAGCAGCTGCACCGTGGCGCTGTGCAGCAGCGCGCCGGGCGCGTCGTCGGCCCAGCGCCGCTCAACTAAGTATGTTCTACTGGTTATATACATACCCATGAGCTCGTCTTCGAGTCCGTGCACGAAGGCGCCCGCAGCGCCGCCGGGCAGCAGCTGCACCGTGGCGCTGTGCAGCAGCGCGCCGGGCGCGTCGTCGGCCCAGCGCCGCTCAACTAAGTATGTTCTACTGGTTATATACATACCCATGAGCTCGTCTTCGAGTCCGTGCACGAAGGCGCCCGCAGCGCCGCCGGGCAGCAGCTGCACCGTGGCGCTGTGCAGCAGCGCGCCGGGCGCGTCGTCGGCCCAGCGCCGCTCAACTAAGTATGTTCTACTGGTTATATACATACCCATGAGCTCGTCTTCGAGTCCGTGCACGAAGGCGCCCGCAGCGCCGCCGGGCAGCAGCTGCACCGTGGCGCTGTGCAGCAGCGCGCCGGGCGCGTCGTCGGCCCAGCGCCGCTCAACTAAGTATGTTCTACTGGTTATATACATACCCATGAGCTCGTCTTCGAGTCCGTGCACGAAGGCGCCCGCAGCGCCGCCGGGCAGCAGCTGCACCGTGGCGCTGTGCAGCAGCGCGCCGGGCGCGTCGTCGGCCCAGCGCCGCTCAACTAAGTATGTTCTACTGGTTATATACATACCCATGAGCTCGTCTTCGAGTCCGTGCACGAAGGCGCCCGCAGCGCCGCCGGGCAGCAGCTGCACCGTGGCGCTGTGCAGCAGCGCGCCGGGCGCGTCGTCGGCCCAGCGCCGCTCAACTAAGTATGTTCTACTGGTTATATACATACCCATGAGCTCGTCTTCGAGTCCGTGCACGAAGGCGCCCGCAGCGCCGCCGGGCAGCAGCTGCACCGTGGCGCTGTGCAGCAGCGCGCCGGGCGCGTCGTCGGCCCAGCGCCGCTCAACTAAGTATGTTCTACTGGTTATATACATACCCATGAGCTCGTCTTCGAGTCCGTGCACGAAGGCGCCCGCAGCGCCGCCGGGCAGCAGCTGCACCGTGGCGCTGTGCAGCAGCGCGCCGGGCGCGTCGTCGGCCCAGCGCCGCTCAACTAAGTATGTTCTACTGGTTATATACATACCCATGAGCTCGTCTTCGAGTCCGTGCACGAAGGCGCCCGCAGCGCCGCCGGGCAGCAGCTGCACCGTGGCGCTGTGCAGCAGCGCGCCGGGCGCGTCGTCGGCCCAGCGCCGCTCAACTAAGTATGTTCTACTGGTTATATACATACCCATGAGCTCGTCTTCGAGTCCGTGCACGAAGGCGCCCGCAGCGCCGCCGGGCAGCAGCTGCACCGTGGCGCTGTGCAGCAGCGCGCCGGGCGCGTCGTCGGCCCAGCGCCGCTCAACTAAGTATGTTCTACTGGTTATATACATACCCATGAGCTCGTCTTCGAGTCCGTGCACGAAGGCGCCCGCAGCGCCGCCGGGCAGCAGCTGCACCGTGGCGCTGTGCAGCAGCGCGCCGGGCGCGTCGTCGGCCCAGCGCCGCTCAACTAAGTATGTTCTACTGGTTATATACATACCCATGAGCTCGTCTTCGAGTCCGTGCACGAAGGCGCCCGCAGCGCCGCCGGGCAGCAGCTGCACCGTGGCGCTGTGCAGCAGCGCGCCGGGCGCGTCGTCGGCCCAGCGCCGCTCAACTAAGTATGTTCTACTGGTTATATACATACCCATGAGCTCGTCTTCGAGTCCGTGCACGAAGGCGCCCGCAGCGCCGCCGGGCAGCAGCTGCACCGTGGCGCTGTGCAGCAGCGCGCCGGGCGCGTCGTCGGCCCAGCGCCGCTCAACTAAGTATGTTCTACTGGTTATATACATACCCATGAGCTCGTCTTCGAGTCCGTGCACGAAGGCGCCCGCAGCGCCGCCGGGCAGCAGCTGCACCGTGGCGCTGTGCAGCAGCGCGCCGGGCGCGTCGTCGGCCCAGCGCCGCTCAACTAAGTATGTTCTACTGGTTATATACATACCCATGAGCTCGTCTTCGAGTCCGTGCACGAAGGCGCCCGCAGCGCCGCCGGGCAGCAGCTGCACCGTGGCGCTGTGCAGCAGCGCGCCGGGCGCGTCGTCGGCCCAGCGCCGCTCAACTAAGTATGTTCTACTGGTTATATACATACCCATGAGCTCGTCTTCGAGTCCGTGCACGAAGGCGCCCGCAGCGCCGCCGGGCAGCAGCTGCACCGTGGCGCTGTGCAGCAGCGCGCCGGGCGCGTCGTCGGCCCAGCGCCGCTCAACTAAGTATGTTCTACTGGTTATATACATACCCATGAGCTCGTCTTCGAGTCCGTGCACGAAGGCGCCCGCAGCGCCGCCGGGCAGCAGCTGCACCGTGGCGCTGTGCAGCAGCGCGCCGGGCGCGTCGTCGGCCCAGCGCCGCCCGCTGGCCCACGCGCCGCTGCGGACCAGCTCCGCGCCACGCTCGTGCATTGTGCGCTTTTTCTGTGGACACAAATTATATTAGTGCCACTTTTACACATCAACACAAACCCTATTAATAATTATTATTTTTAAAAAATACCTAAAATAAACATTTAACTGTCAACTTAACTAATGTAGAAAAGCGTAAACAATAATTAACTACTAAGAGTTGTCTGCATCCCGTCGAGAATTTACAACTGCTGCCATGGGCTTGCAGTTACGGTTACAGTAAGTATACAAAGTAACTAGCCTTGTATAAGCGACTAGTTTAATTCACATGTATGATAATAATATCCTCCAGAACGAATTCGGCACGGCGGCCAATCTTAAAGGAGACTGGCCATCGACGCAGGAGATATTATAGTGCACAAGTGTGTGCGCAAACACAAGTGCACTCTCTATTTCCTCTTATGATTCTATGGGAATCCGACACGACCAGAAACAGATCAGGCGCAGGACCACCGGCTTACGTGCTTTGCAAGGCGCAGAGGTGTCTCATACCGCCAACATCCTAACTCTGAGCTGCTATTGAAAAACCCAATAACTTTTTGTTGGCCCGACCCGGGATTTGAACGCGAGTCCTAAAGCACAGTAATCGCATTCACAACCGTTTCGCCACAGAGGCAGTCAATGTATAACATTTACATAAACATAAGACATTATGTAACTTTACATAGACTCACCTTCATATTGCTCATGAGTTGTTTGTCCAGGGTCTGTAGCAGGAAGCGGTCGGAGACGGCGCGCGTGGTGCCCAGTAGCGTGCACGCCAGCGCGCGTACTTGCATGCACAGATCGTTGACCGCCGAACAGATGCGTACGAACGCGTCGTCCACTAGACGCATCGTCGTTTCTCCGTCACACAATGTCAGTGTGCTACAAACATAACATGCATAGATGAGATTTATATCAATGACTTTTGACACAAACATCCTAACTAATATTATAAGCTACATGTTGCCCGCGGCTTCGTTCGCGTAAATGTAGATTATGATAGGTTAGTTTAACAAACTCACATTGGCATCGCTATCACTACATACTCGTATTATAAAACAAAGTTTCCCACCGCGTCTGTCTGGTCTGTCTGTATATGCGCGATAAACTCAAAAACTACTGAACGAAATGCGGTTTCCACCAACAGACAGTGATTCATGGGGAAGTTTTAGATTTATAATATTTTAGGGTTTTGTACTACCCGTGCGAAGCCGGGGCGGGTCGCTAGTTAATATTAGTTAGGATTAGGATGCAAATGTGAATTTGTTTGTCTGTTACGTTGTCACTTTAACGTCATAACTACCGATTCGACATGAAATTTCGCATACACTTGGTAAGGGATACCTACAGAAAATGACGTAGAGTATATCATACATCTAGAAAAAGTACTATTTTTGAGGGATAGAAATTTATTGCCAAAATTTATATTGACGCGAGCAAATACTAGTAAGACATACTTAATACTGTAAATACAGTAGATAATAGTTCTGAAAATGCTCCATAAACACATCAAATGAGGCGCACAGTTTGCCAAATAAAAACATTTATAACAGATAATTAAGTTATTCCTACATTTTCTAAATAATAATAATATTCTACCACATAAACACAACATACATTATTAAATATAAGTATAATTTCTTAACACGCAAGTTCTAGAACATGGCCAATACTAATAATAACAAGTAGAAATCACCCGACGCCTGGGCCTAATTATATTTTAATTATAATTTCATATATTTTGGATTTTTAGTATCAATTATGCTTTATTAATGAATATCCTAACTAATTCAAATGTGTGTTTGTTTGTATGTCACGCTTTCACGCCTTAACGACTCGACCGATCATCATAAAATTTCGCATACACGTTGTCTGGGATATAGGGTTCCTTTCATCCAGAAAAAGAACTGTAACTAAACTTACCGAACTTACATTTACGCAAGCGAAGCCACGGGCATAATCTAGTTTTTATATAAATATACTTACTTTTCAGGGTACTTGTTGCCCAGCACCCACACCAATTTTAAAGCCACCTCCCTCACAATCTCATAGTCATCAGACAGAGCTAGACACACCAGGTCGTACAGATCAGCACTCAATGTCTGTCCACGCTCATGCATTGTCAGTAATGATTGGAACGCTTCACAACGGACTCTGGCATCCTATAAGAATAGAAACACATGAAGATTGTAATGTGGTATACAACTTAACTGGTTACTATTAGCAATACTCTGAATTGTGTTAGTTTGATATCTGCTTATACCAAAAACTGTCTACAAATTAAGATTAATAGTTATCAACATTGAGTTAAATAATTTTAGCCACACAAGTCATCAGAGTACAGTCATTTACTTGTTTATTTAGAATCCACTGCTACTGTATTACACATTAACTTAAACTAAATTTTAGAGTAAACAGTTGATATTATTGATTAAGTTACAGGTTTAGAATACCCTCACTAATATAACAAGCAAAGGTTTGTATTATTTTTGTTATGAATAAATTTAGAATTACGGGACCATTTTTTAAAATTCGTATTTGAAATATCTTTTTATACGTGGGAGAATGCATTGACGCATACCCCTCCGCGGGGGCGAGCGGAAGGGTTATGTCGGACTTACCGCCGCAAAGAAAGGCATGGACATCCATTATCTTCATCTTCACCATCTTTACCCAGTAATACCAACTAAACCTACCACGGTATTCCTCGATAAAATCGCAATCGGCGGAGCTGCGCGAACCACTTCCACATGAAGTCGCGACCCCGCCTTGTTTTCGGCGGTTTCGGTTTCCACTACACGAAAAGACCTACCCATAAGGCACTTCTATATTTTAGCCCTACTGTCCTCTTGAGGAGGGGAGGAGGGGAGGGGGCGGGCACGATTCAGAGGCGCGCGCTGCCTTTCGGACCTGGGGCCGATCCGGTGGCGGGCAGGCCCACGAAACCCACCACCCCCTGGTCAAACCTCAGGGTGGCCGGAAGTCATCTATTTGAAATCCCCTACCTTATCCATAAGCAACATAGAATATGCAACATCATGTTACACCACAGCATAAACATGAGTGAAACTGCAGGGGACAGCTAGTAAATATAAAATGAATAAATATCATGTTTGTAAGGTCACAACAGACATAATAGTACTTGTCCCATAAAAGTATCAATTTTGCGATTTAATACAATATTGAGATAAAAGTTATTAATGGGAGTAAGTCACCTCAGCATGAGAATAATCTCCCAACAGTTTGACAATAGCATCAGCTTCAGTAGACATATCAGTGGTTCTCTCAGACTCTGGATAGATGGGGTACAGCTCACTGATCAGCTGTAGACACCTACACTTCACTTGGTGGCTGGTGTCCTTCAAGTTGTCTTTGGCGACGGCCACAAGGCGCATCATCAGTATCTTGTCATCACTAAGCTTACTGCCGAGCTTTAGTAAAGTTGCTATGCCTTGGGCTATTACCTGATAATAAAGAATTATTAAGTACCTAACACTGTAATAAAGCTATTCTAGCCTATCAATCAACTGAGAGAAGTATGCAATAAGCTGAATGCACTAAAATTATTGGTCTTAAAATACAAAATGGTAATGTGCGAGTTATATCTTATATTCATATTATTTTTATGCTCAAAATAAGTTACAATGGCAAAAACATCTAAGAAACAAATATAAGACTAATCTGAATAACAACTGTAAAAAATGTACATACAGCAAAAATGTCAAATGAGCAGATAGTACCTACAATCTAGATTATCTCTCTATATTAAATAAAATAAAATACACATTATTTATATATAATATATGATTTGAAAAAGCATTATACTCTTTCTCTTATAATGCTCAATATAATACCAATTTAAATTAATTACAAACAAGGTATTTTCTTACAGAATATGCTATAAATTTGTAAGACAATTTAACATAAGTTAACCCCATTTTAACACACACTGGTAAAATAAATTTATCATTGTATGCATAACTAAGCTTCAAACTGAATCTAAGTAATAGTAATAATATAGTAATATTATATCACATACACAACACCATCTAGCCCAAACTAAGTAGAGCTTGTACTATGGGTACTAGACAGTGGATAAACATACATAGATACTTTTTTTTTGTAAATACATGTATATTATACATATAAACACCCAGATCAAGACAAACATCCATGTTCATGCACACAAATGTTTCACTTGTGCGGAAATCGAACCCGCAACCTCAGGCGTGGCAGGCAGTTTCACTAACCACTACGCCATCGAGGCCTACAAGCAATTTGAGATAGGTGCCTGAGAGTGGCATACTGAGCACATAGGTACCTTATGTGATGTTTCATTCTTGATTAAATGTGTTGTCTCGTCTATAAGATTACTGAGATTAGCGCCGGGACACTCAAGCCCTATATCACAAAACAACCACAATATTTTCACTCGCACCACTGATTCTTCCTGTGATTGGAAATGTTCAGATAGTTTCTTGATAGCCTCTTCGACATCGGACTCTTGGAATTGAAGGCAATCTGAGATACGTAGTAATAACTGAAGAGCTTCATCACTAGACTTGCATTTTTCTAGTAAGCCTACAAATGCAGCAGCTGAGCTACCAATCAGTGGTTTCTTGACTAGATGGAGCTTCTTCGAGGGAGGACCATCCTGGAAAAGTATATTTTTTTTTAATTTCTCTATCCAAGTTCGGCATAACACAAGGTTAAGGTTATGAATTCACCTGAAAAGATTTATTATATTCTGCCAGAGCTCTCTTTTTTAATACCGCTGCCATCTTGCTATGTTATTAATTATTATACAATGTTTATTTTTTGCTCAACAACCGGCGGACACAATACAACACAATCTAAATCATTTATTGTTGTCCTAATATTTATATACGTAGGATTAAGCTAGAGGTACAACTTGAAGCAAGACAGATTAGTGCTGCAAGAGTACATTTATAAGTATCGGTACATTTATTATTATTAAAACTGTACGTATCGAGCTGCAATTCTATAAGTAAACTGTAAAGAAATTCTCGTCAACATGGTATTTTATTTTATTTGCATTGACTCACTAATATGTTTTAGCTTATTCTTCCTTATAACTAGAGTTGATGCCAAATGACAATAATAATAGAGTTGTTTTGTAAAATAGAACATTTGACTTCAATTAAAACTATTTTTTCGTGGCGAACTCTTACGTTATCTTTTCTTTTTAATACATATAGGTAATATTTTCTTGAACCATCGGTATATTAATATTAAAGATCGGTAGATTTCATACTAAATGGAAGACTTCCGCAACACCTTAAATCTATAGAATAGAATTTGATAGATGATTAGGAACAGTGTTGCCAGAGAATCTGTTAATCTGGCATCTGGTGCTAGTGTGCAATCACTGAGTACACTTTCATCATTACTCCTTATGTGCAATATTTTCTATATATTATACGTCACCTAAATGGAAGTCTAAATAAATCGTATGCATTGAGAATAGGTAAATCTTGTTTATATACTATGGCAATATTTGTTATGAAGTTTCGATAAAACCATATTGACACAAATAACATTATTTTACAATAAGAAAGCAATATAGTTAATTAATTCCATCGATTCATCATTGTTCTGATGGGAGTGTTCAGACAACAATTATATCAATTTAATTTTATTCATGTACTATTCCAAAATAATACAGAATGCATAAATAACTTTGGATATACAACAATACAACAACAATATACAATACTAGATGTGCCCGCGTTTATCGTTACCGCGCTGCCCCCGTGGGTCATAACGTGATGTTATATAGCCTATAGTCTTCCTCGATAAATAGGCTATCCAACACTAAAATAATTGTTCAATTCGAACAAGTAGTTCTTGAGATTAGCGCGTTCAACTAAACAAACAACCAAACAAACTCTTCAGCTTTATAATATTAGTATAGATTTTCGGCATTAGCATCTTGTGTCATTTGTCAATGTCAGCTGTCAACTCAACTGTCGTTTCTTATCTGTGAAGCTACTTGCATATTATAGTCGTACAGATTGTCTTTGCAGCAAAAAAATGCTTTTAAACAAAAAAATCCCTAATCGAACTGAATAATTACTTACACTAATTGTATACGAATCATTTATTAGTATACTTACTTGTATTTTATTCTCAAGTCCAAGTTTGAAAGACCTGAATTATGGAATTAGAATGCAGCAATTAGAAGTTACCTATTCATTTCACACGTAACAATTTATTAATTTTGGCTCATAAAAGGTGAGTCTATAATTATTATATAATGAGTTTATGATAATACATTGCTTTTGACAGTGTTTACTATAGATAATGAACCATGGTTCTATCAGTGTATACTTTTATATTACTGTTTAGTCTACCTATGGATTTTCAAGGCGACATAACTCTACCGATCGACTGTCCACTTTCAAAACCTGGCAAAAATATTAGTCAAATGACCATAAGTAATAGTGTTCTACATTGTATATCTATTCATGTTTGCTTAGTTAAATTTCTAGTTTGAACATGCTTTTTGTTTAGTGTCTTGTATTCACTAAATTTGAAAGAAAAATGCAGAATGATGAAATTTCAGAAAACAAGATTTGAATCTTGATTATGATTTCAAGTAAATAGTTATTTTTTGGGCTGCTACTCAGAGAACTGAAGTAACTCAGCCCTAACTAGAGATAAACTCAGCTGACTACATGAGCTCCTGCCGGGATTGCAACAAGTCTAACAATGCGGTTAAAGAAACAGGTATATACAATTAAAACTACACAATATTACCATAAGCTATATTACCAAATCATTTATGTTATTAGATCATAGAATTTATTGTTTTTAAGATTAGCCCTGGCGAAGTAGTTAGTTCTAATTGAGCACCATTGCCTCTTAAATTAGCTTAGCACTTGCTTTCTTGCAGCACTTTATTAAAGCAGTTTTATTCAAGAAACAAACAAAAAGCAGCAACGTGTTTATTTTCAATATAGGCAAACATTCAGTTTTGAAATTGGGCAGCTACAATATTCTATTAATTTAAAATCAAATTATTATTGTATTCAATTAAGAATAGTTAATTAATAATGAAAATATATAATATTTTTTTAGAGAATGGGACACCTAAAATGATGTCATGTGAGTGTGGAGAACATGAATTGTCAGAACGGCATCTGGAGCAGCCATGTATAGGCACAGCTCACAACATCATGGAGCCTGTTACTAGGGTGACGCGGCTTCCCGCCGGCCTAGACCATTGGAAGGAGTTTATATGTGGCGGAGGCTCCGCTTTCTGCAACATACTTATAAGCTACCCCATGAATAAACTCATATTTAGACAGGTAACAAAGTTTTAACTAAAATAGGTATTACTTTACACATTCCATCAAAGTTCATTTTATTTGTTTATACTTAGTGTAGATGTTATTTACAGTTGGTGTTAATGTAAATTATTAATTTAAATTAGTTAGTGAAAATAATAAACTCTATACAATACAACACTTTAGCAATCATGATAGAACAACTAAATATATATTATTAAATATTTACATTAGTTTATACTATACTTACAGCATAGAGTTAAAGACTATCTATATCCTTAAATATATTTATTTTGCTGATGAATATATTCTACAGTTAATAAACAGGGTGTGGTAATCTAAATGAAGAATATACACACATATATTTACCTATTTACACAATTGATGCAGACTAGACTAGCAACATTAGTCATATTAATGACAAACATACATACAAACTGATTCAGACTTGTTTCCTGTAGGCAGACAGAGACTATAACTTGCTATCACTGTAGTCTATCCCAATAGAATTGGAGAAAAAGGTAAACAACTTTTAGTGAGATTTATCATAAAATATTTTCTGTAAAATAAATTTATGATTATTTATCAAAAGAAGGACTTTCATACGACTTATTGTATTCATTAACTACTTTTCAAAGAGAGTTTGAATTTTCTAAATTACTTTATATTTAATTAGGCATGAAACAATTGTTTACATAAAATATTAATTCTATTGGGACAGAGTATAGTATATCTTGTGTACCTTATATGCTCTCATCAGAGCTAACTTAATCTACAATAATATATATACATATCTGAACAAAAATCACTATCAGTACATATTATAAAACAACCTCCCCGCCGGGTCTGTTCGCAATAAACTCAAAAACTACTGAACAGATTTTAATACAGTTTTCACAAATAAGTACTTATTTAAATCTGTCACTCTCTATCACTTATTTGTGAAAGTGATTTATGAGAAAGGCTTAGTTATAATTTGTTAAGTTTTTCTACTACCCGTACTTGTCGCTAGTAGTTATATAAACAGAACAGCAATTTTTTTAATAATAGACTGGCCTTTTATTTTTTATGCTAAAGTATCAAGACAACATGAAAATATGCTATTCACACTTACAGTATAATAGTACATATATCGAAAGGATAGGCAGAAATGTACTACATCCACATTGAGCCAGCTATGGTTTTCAGTAAGTACCACATACTAGAGGGCATCTCCATTGTCAGTTCCAGACTCTGTGCTGCAACTGAGATTTTCTTGACAGAAAAGCCCAGTACCTCTTTGGTCCAACCATAATCATACACATCCTCATGCACAGAATTGCATTAACAACCATTGCACCACCGAGGTAGGCAATGAATATAATAGTGAATTAATATATAATAGAAAACAGCGGTAAGCACAGCTACCGGCTACCGCATCACAATGGATAAGGCATTGGAGTTGCGATCGAGTGGTCGCGGGTTCAAATCCCATTGCACTACCGACGTGAACCCACTCCTAATACAGGCATTCTAGCTTGGCTTGGGGGGTAAACAGAAATACTAGTAATTCGAAAACGCAGTAGTAGTAGCACATACAGTATCTTTTCAAAAAACAAAAGCAAAGGCGAAAATACTTTTACACAATAGATTCAGTTTTATAAAAGTCATCTAGAAACCTATTTACTGTGTTAGGTATTATATTTGTAATGCCTTTTTGTTTTGTTTTCCGTGTGGTTAGTGGCCAACCTGTTGTCAAGAGTTGTTCAAGCCGCCCGTAGGCCTCTGACATGGCTTAACGACTGCTGTCAATTTGACAACAACCGGGACCGACTTTTTACGTGCCCTCCGAAGCACGGAGACGCTCAGATGAAATACCACTAAGCGGTCACCCATCTATACTGACCGCACCCAACGTTGCTTACCCTCGCTAATTGTTTACCGATCACTGAGTGCAACTAGCTATGAGCGCCTCAAATTCAAATTTGTAATGCTTGATAACACATGAACAAATAGTAATTACAATTCTATAGACTCATTCAGTATTAAAAACTGAATGTCTTTAAAATAACAATTATTGTTTTGAACTTGCGGGGATAGCGGTATCTTTAACTCTATGCTGTACAAATATTTTAACTCTGTTATGTAGTTATAGGTCGCTATTATGTGTTGTCAAAAGATAGTGTAGTGGTTTAAGCCATCGCTTTGTCCCTGGCACTGCGACGAGTGACGTGGATTCGAAATTCAGATTTAAAAAAAAAAAAAAATTAGCAATCATTGTCCTAAAACTCAGATCTGGGAAATAAAATGATAACACATACCTTTATAAATATGATGAACCAGTCGAAATAAAACTATGCCTCGCTTTTACGTCGCATGAAATATAGTTTATACTCTCTATATCTTCAATTCTACTAAATAGAATTCGATGAAACATAACTTAGTTTTAAGCTAAATTCCAAGCTGTTAAAATAAAACCGATCAATGGGTTTTACAGAGGGCTGAAACAAACCCATTAACAAACGTAGGGTTCATATGCTAATAAATATGTATCCCAATTAGTTGCTTTAAAAATGTCTGCATAGAGACACAGACTCGTACATACAGTTTTATAGTGATACTGCAGTTTCACTCCTAAGGGTCGTAGCATCATGTAAATATAAGCTATAAGCTTTCTCAATAAATTCTTAGTAGGTAAGCCCTATTTTTTTTACATATATTACATTACGTTAGAAATGAACAGACATGCAGACAACAGATCCGTACAATTTTATTATATTACTAGCTATTACCAGCGACTTCGTCCGCGTGGAATTTAGCAGTTCAATTCGCAGTTACGAAAATTTAATAATTCTGTATTCCTCGTAAAGAAATACCTATGCTAAAATTTATGTCATTCTTCTACTTTGTGAGTAGATATTATTTTTAATATTATTATATAAGGGTTTATATTGGATGAATAAATATTATTATTATTTGTTTCTCTTTCAAGGGTATTACGTTAGGAAAATACCCGGCCCTTTGGGAGGCTTACACGGGTACATGGGTCCAACGTGAAGAGGCCTTTCGAGAGTTTTATTATTATTATATGTACATACTTCTCTATTTGAATCTGATATTGTTCACTATTTCAGAGGTTTTAATTTGTTTTCGTGAAACTCTATTTTTCTTCTAAAATAAAAGTAGCCTAAGTTAGTCCTTATAGCATGAACTATCTGCCAGTGAATGTCCCGTCAAAATCGGTTCAGCCGTTTCAGAGATTAGCCGGAACAAACAGACAGACAGACCAACAAAAATCTTAAAATTCAATACTTGATATAAGTACCTTATATACTTTCATATGCATTAAGTAAAAAGCTGATATTTTGACATTATAAACAGACACTTTAATTTTATATATTTGTATAGATTAATCGGGTATTGTTCATTATTTCATTGGTTTTAATTTATTGCCGCGGTATACTATTTTGTTTCTAAAATAAAAGTAGCCTGAGTTACTCCTTATAACATCAGCTATCTGCCAGTGAAAGTCCCGTCAAAATCAGTTCAGCCGTTTCAGAGATTAGCCGGCACAAACAGAGACAAAATTTTGTTTTGCTATCATTACTTTATATTACTTACCTTATATTACTTTCATATGCATTAAGGGAAAACCTGTTATTTTAACATTAAAAACAGACACTTAAACTTTAATAATTTGTATAGATAGATCAATTATACATTATAACAATTTATCAAAGATTTCATGAATTGTTATAACTTATTGAGACGTAAGGATGGGCGGTCGTATTTGTTAGATAGAGCGATCATCCGCAGTGGCATCCGCTCATAGCTGACCAAAGAGTCTACTATGAATTCCCTCAGCTCTTGATGCTCCTCTGCGTTTGATTTTCGCCATATCTTGCTATACTCACTTGCCGCTCAAGTTACCTGTACAAAATTTACAAAAGGTCTTGCTAACGATCAAAGCTTCGACTTGAAGTATGAAAGTAATTGTAAACTCTAGGTATACTTACGCGATTTATTCAGTTTCACGTAAGATCCATAGTAGTATTTCACGTAGTTATTAAGAGACGTAGGCGTATAAATAGTTTAAGTTCTCAGTATAAAACATGCACACTATTTATAAAACATGAGAAAATGTAGCTTTACCATCTTGACTTCACCAGCAATGATCTAAGTATATAAAATTACAATTGTCTTGAGAAATAAATATTGAAAAGATGAAATAATAATATTATCATATGCTACACATTGATAGATCTGAGTTTATTGAAGGTATGTTGCGATACTCGTAATAATGAATATATGTATTACATAATATACTTGTGTAATTTTCTTTCATAACTTGACTTTACTATTTTTACGTCAATTTTATATATTACAATAATTATAACTAGGGGGTCGAGCCTTATAATTTCTTATCAAATTCAATACATATCTACGATTATTATATACTGATAACATTAATGTACTTATCAAATATGAATTCACGAAAGGCGCCGCATACTAATATAAGATAAAATTTTAATATTCAGAATATTATGCCATAATATTAATTATACTGCCTGATAATAGTTGCGCAGTGGTTTAAATGATCGTTTCACCACTATTTGTGCGCCAAGTGTATCAGCTCTCGCGCGTTACATAAATATAATAATATGTAATCCATAAACAATTTGCTGAGTTTTTGTGGCTTGTATTACAAAGGCGATAAGCGATTCATTGGACTTAAAACGATTATGAAATTTTGATTTCAGATGATGCATGGAGTAGAGACGACTTTTGCGCTAAACCAGTTGCAGAAAGAAGGTCTAAGCTTCCTGTACCGGGGTATGCTGCCGCCATTATTGCAAAGATCGTTGTCTATGTCCGTTATGTTCGGCGTCTATGATCAATGCTTGCAACCTCTACTAGAACAAAAATACAATCCTTACTTCTCAAAAGCAACGGCTGGAATCGTTGCCGGATGTTTTGAAGCGACTTTAATGCCATTCGAAAGGATACAGACGCTACTGATACATCCAAAATATCACAATAAGTTTAAAAACACGGCCCACGCGGCGCTTTACATTGGCAAACATTATGGCATTAAAGAATTCTATAGAGGATTGTGGCCTATTTTGTTGCGGAATGGCCCATCGAACGCGATGTTTTTTATAATACGTGATGAAGCGAAGGCACGATTTCCGCATCAGGAAAATGCTTTATATCAAGGTTTACAGAACTTCATAGCTGGAGCATCGATCGGTGCGTTTCTCAGCACATTGTTTTATCCATTGAACGTTATTAAAATCAACATGCAGTGTGAACTTGGTGGTCCGCATAGAACAATATCTTATGAATATAGGTATATATTCCAAAAGAGAGGGCTTAGTTTGGCCAACTTCTACCATGGAGCGCTGCTGAACATATCTCGGGCGTTTCTAAGTTGGGGTATCATAAATGCTTCGTATGAAGTGTTTAGGAAGATTTTGTACGCCTAGTCAAGTTGTTTATATCGTGTAGATATTTATTTATCTGTTACAGTTATATATTGAATCAGTTTGTTATTTGTATTGTTTGGTGTACAGTATTTGTTGAGAGATGAGTTCTGCTGTATAATATGAGCACAAATGTTATATATATACTTTTTATGACAATCAGTTTAGTTACTATGTATAAAAGCCTAAAATCTAGCTGGAAAACGTGCACGTGCTGCTATAAGGTTTTTAAATTTATTTGATGTTTTACAATAAACAATTGTGTGGCATACAATGAATCTATGAAGCTTAGAAATATTTCTTGTTACATCTCTAGGTATGAGTTATCTAGAATAAAAGTGAATTTAAATGTACAAAGAATGTGTAATATATTTTGTGCATATTATTTAACGTATAGCAAGGAAATCTATTAATGTTTAGTTTACTTTTTATGTTATTTTAAGTAGTCAATGTTTTATTTATACATATGGAAGCATTTATAATTGTACCGGTGCCTACACTTTAGTTATTTTTGTTGAGTAATGTTTGGGCAAATGTAAGTTCGAAAATAAGAAATGCTTTTGATTGATAATTAAAGTTGCCTTGTATAGTAACAATGTGAAATTCTAATAACGATTAAATAAGCAAGATTGCGTCGCGATAGGTTTGTTTTATATTACGACTCAGTGATTTTTATTCTAACTTTAGTATTATCAATGCGCCGAGTATTGTATTGTGAGGGATAGATTCTCACACTGAACAAAATGTGGATAAATTGTTTTATATGTCCGTTATTCCAATCTTTGTAAAATGTTTCGTTACAAGACTGTAACCTAGTGAACCTAGATTGATCTACAAACTGCTATAAATGGTAAAGTTAACGAATGTATGTTTCAAAATGTTGATCAACAATATAACTGCTGGAAGGTTACCATTGCAATGATCGGTTTTGAGTCACTATTGCACATGTATTATAAGATGTGTATATATGTAGGGTATTGGGATTGTAATATACATTTTTAATAAAAAAGTAAGTAATTATGAAATAATCCAATCGCTTGTAGTGCAATAATTACAATTCTCAATATTTTACGAGTCAATAGTGAATATGACTGTGTACATAACAGTATATTAATCTGTGTTAAAATAGCTAAATGATTGTACCCACCTGCCTATCTACGCAACTTATTGTGAGAGAAATAAACGAAATGTAATAATAATTTGTTGTTTCATTCTTTATATGACTTGTAGAGCCTCCTAGACCATGAGCTTGAATATTTCATAACCATCCAAAGTAAGAGTGTTGTGCTGTGATGATAAACAAAAGTGGACCTAAGATAAAGCCCTGAGGGATCCCACTTGACAAAGTAGGTACTTTTAATGTGTATAGCAGACAGTGATTAAAATGATTTGGGTTCCATTGGGAACAAACTATGAAACGTATGCGTAATAAAATTTGTTGTTTTACCATGTTATCCAGTTATCACTTCATGGCAAACTTTGTCGAAAGCTTTGCTAAAGTTAATACAGATAGTCTACTTATGTTCGTATTTCATGCTATATGTATGCATGCAAGTAACTTAATAAACAAAACATATTTCAGAATAAGTTTTACTGTACCACTAATACTACAGCTGGAGTTTTGATTTACATGACAGTCCATAATATGTGTGTGGGTTGTCACACCGTATATCCATGTGAATATTCACATTTTAGGTATAAGGAACCGGTATCATCTGTAGCTTTTCCAAAGCAACACTAATTATTCATAAAAGACAACAGATGGAATTATAATCTAACACATTTTGTAAAGTAAAAGTTTGTGTCACGTTACACATATTATTGTCTTTCAGGCCGATAATAATCGGTCACGGTGGCCATTCTTAACAGAAATAGCCATCTGCGCAGGAGATATTATAGTGCACAAGTGTGTGCTCAAACACAAGTGCACTCTCTATTCTCTTACTCTCATAATCCGATATGACTGCAAGCTTACACGACCGGAGAGATATCAGAGGCAGGACGAACTACTTCCCGAAGCTTGGATATATGTAACACCGCCTACTTCCTAACTCAAGGCTGCAGACAAACCCAATAACTTTTTGTTGGCCCGACCCGAGATTCGAACCTAAGACCCATGCACAGCAGTCGTTCTCACTACTGCTGCGCCACCGTACACATCACATAGACATAATAATTACAAATTATTATATTAAACAGTAAGTATACTTTGAACTTATCTACGCACATGCACAATTACTTTAGATGACCTTGTGTTGCATTAGTAGTGTATGGTGTGTATATGATATTAACAGGCACTTGTAAATACTCCTAATATTATAAAATATGGAAGATTGTGAAGATATTTAGATGTTTGATACGCAACCACGCGAAACCTGATCTGGATAGAACTTGTCATACAGATAGACGATGTCTTGAAATAATACATAGGATGTTTTTAATTCCAGTACCTTCATGTTCGTGTGGGATTCATGCAGGCCAAGCCACGTGCAAATAGGTACTAGTATTTAACTAAATTAATAGACCTGAATTCACGTGACCAAGTTGCATGCTAGCTAAGGTAATATCAAATATTTATTTATTTATTGACATTCATACATTCGTATTATAGTGTTATTCACCACTCGAGTGACGAAATAAGTAGGTAACTAAGACAGCAGCGTAAGTCTGCCTTGTGATCCCGTAGTATAAGTTGTCGCATACGAGCCTGGTTGATCGTGACATCCCGCGACGCGCGACGTCCGATTTTAATTCCTGGGTTAGGCAAAATTTTGGATTCCGTCCGTTACGATATATTATACCCCGAGCAACGCTTCACGCCTGCAGGTACGGGATTTGGCAACGTGATCGGTTGTCTCTCTGCTAAGCAGGATTAAAAGATTGTACTGTTCTAATAGAATAAGGGTGTAGGTACTACGCCTTGGCCTATTAGGTACTGTAAAAAATAATTAGGTGTGAGTTTGTCTAAGTTTATGTAACAAGAGGGAATATTTCTTTGCTATTCACACTAGGTTTAATATAACACCTACTAGAAATCATTACACACACAATCCTTAAAGCACCGAAAATACAACATAGAGCTGTTTTTCGTCTTATAACTTATTCGCTTTATGTAATTTCTAGATCTAAAATACATTTCACGTGTTATAAAATATTTTATCAATTTAGATTGTCTAGTCTATAGTAAATTGAATAAAAATATCTTGTGAAAAACGCCTTGACCAAATTATTATTTTAAATAATATACGATTAGTATTGTACTAATTCAATACTAGTATTACCTATCTTACTCTCTATTGACGTTCGACTTGGACGAATATTTATTTAACTTCTTCGTTATTTAGGTAAATAACTTCATGAACATTCACAGTAATGTGCTAATGAAGTGTTTAATGATAGAGAAACGCTGTGCTTAATCCGTTTTATACATGGCATATCAAAGTAGTTGTTTATTTTCGTGATTCCAGCAGTACAATCGGTCAACATTCTCGCAGTGATTTCGACGCGGCCGGGTGGGTGGATCAACTCGGCAAGATTCTATTCCCTTATAATATTTCTCTCATCCAAAAAACTTGTTAAAAAAGATTAATTTCACTTGCAAATCAAAGATAAAGTAATAAAATAATGTTCCTTTGCAAGGCACCTAGTTTTATAAAAAGCTTTTAGGATTTATCTGTAAAATTAATAAATAAGCCGCACCAGGCAAGACGATAGTAGCCTGGGAATGATTTTTGAAGTGCGAGATATGATCCTTTTGCACCAGTAATGATGTTATGTTCAAAAGATAAAAAAAACTTCATTAAATTATTTATTAAATAGAAAAAGGAAATTGAATCTCCTGCTCTTTAACTTTTATTATCAGTACATTTGCTATAATATGCCTTTCCATTGCATTAATATATTGATCAAAACTGCCAATATCATATCCAAAATTCACAAGATCATCAGCGGTTCGTTTTAAAACCGCACCCGGGCTTAGAATAGTTCCAGGTAATATTTTTTATTTGCGGTAAGTCTTTTCCAAGTTGTGTCATGTGAAACACATACTTACTTGTTCCTATATTGCGCTGTCGGTGAATTGGCATAAAAATGTAAACTATCGATAAAAGGATTATTTTCCATAGCTAGTTTTAGCAGACAGCAGGAGCATCATACCGAAAGCATTGGCTGACTGTACAAATAGATATGTTGCCCGTGCAGCACATAATGAAAAACGTGTAAATACAAACTACTTTTCTGCTACCACCAAAATGAAAAGATTGCACTTCTTGTCCAATTTTCAGAGAACTCTATGTGAAATACCGCTTCATTAAGTTTGAGATAACATTTCAGTTTTTTCATATATATATATACATATATATACTGACTATGTAGGTATATTAGGAACATGTTCAAAGAATTTTGGCAATTGTTCTTTAAGAATACGTATGACATCTAACGGTGGAGCTTGAGTTGCTGTTTTTGTAGAAATGGTAGTAGTTTTCGTAGCCCTGTTTTTGTAGTATATGATTCTCTGCATCTTCGCCATTGATAAATGTTATCAGCTGATCATTAGAAAATTCATGATATGTGAGTGTTTTATTTTTACATGAGTCACAATCACGTTTCAAACAATTTTCTTTACGAAGGGAATAACATAGGGCTGCAATTATATCTTCTGAATACTTCGCCAGGATTATGGATTCCTTTTGTAAGTACTTTAAAAGTAAATAAATATTGCAATGGATTGCACATGCACAGGTTTCTCTATCTTTACTTCTCGGAAATAAAACCCAAAAAGGTCTTTGTATGCAGAAATATGAATAACTAACTACAACATTATTATGCGTAGCCAAAAACATTCTATAAAGATCTTTAAGAGGATTGCATAAATAACATTTCTGACGTTTTTCTTTATTTCTTGATAGTGCTATTACAGTCATATGTGTAAAAATCTTTGATCAATTTCTTAATTGTACCACAGTCTTTTTGTTTCTTTATGCACCTTGTTTTAGCTGTCTTCAACTGGCTTGTTTCTTTGTTTAATTCTGTATAATCTTCATTTGGCACTTGTTTCTTTAAGTTCTGAATTTCTTTAAGAAGCATACTACGTTTCCTCGGTTCACGATAGCGGATTCATCTTATTTTAACAATAACTTTGGCTGTAGTAGATCATTTGTTTCTTTTTAATGTTTTTTATTTTATTAATTGTATTGGTTTCTGTACGCACAATAAGAACTGGTTGCGGAACTGTTCGTCTTTCAATTTCTTCTCTATCTTCTCTGGTCTCTATTTTCTTAATGCGTGTTTCCATTTCTTGCTTTGCTGTTATATATCTCGCGCCGATTTTTTATTGATACTAACGGCCTGACCCTGTGCTTTCTTCCTTTTATACCGTCGTCTGCATATTTTCGTCGTTTTGCTAACTTTTGTTCTTCAGAAAAATTGGATTTAGTATGTTTTTATTTGCAACCTGTAAGTAATGCGAGTTTCATAAAATAGGTAACACGGGTACATCGTATAGGTAGCGAGTGTATTTGATTCATTTAGAAATTTAATCACTGAATAAATAAGCAATAACTGTAAATAACAATAGTACCCATTGCAAACCTAAATATCTAATTCTTATGAAACCTAATATATTAAACAAAGCATTTTCGTCATTCCTTACACACTGTCGTCATTCCAGTTTTAACTCAAAAACTGGTAACGATGTGACCAGAAATGACGAATCCATAAAATTTTATCGATATTTCTAGAAACTCTGCTCGTAAGTTAGGATTATAATTAGTAGGTAATCGTGGCTATGAATGCCCACAACAAGCAACAATAGGTGAACCGTATATTTAATAGTAGGTAGGTACTTACCTGACAGGATTAAACAGGAATGATAAATATTTTGACAATATAATAATTACAAACTAATTAAATTAATTTCTTCGAATCCGCAATATTAATCACAGATGTAATTTCCTTCCAACCGACTACAGCGGCGTGCGGAGCCCGTGCGGGATGCAACGGACACGTAGTATTATCCAAACAAATTAAATTAAGCTAAATGATGTGCAAAACTAGGAATGATAGAAAACTTGTGACGTAATGTTTTTAGTGATCTTAATAGGTAAATCATTTAAACTTTCTTACTTTGTCAACTGAATTCAATCAAGGCTAAAAATGTAAACTAGTAAAAATATGCTCAAAAATCGGATCCGCAATGTGTACTCAGTATGGCTTAAAGTTAAGTACACATGGTCACTTTGTGACCGAACTAGGTATGACGTTTCGCAATGTTTTATTTAAATTTATAAGATATATTTTTTTTATTTTATTATAACTAATAACATCATGTAGGTAAACAAATAAAAATGGATATCTAATTTGGTATTTAACAATTAAGATGACATTCAAATTTCTATTGAAATGGACACTGATAAGAACAAAATTAGTTGATTCACTCGGGTGCCTAATTACTTCCCAGTCCCTTACCGCAGCCTCGTACGCAGCGATATCGTTGCCTATACGCTACGGCGCCGCGGCGTATAGACAACGTTTAGGTACAGTAGGTATACACCAGGTAGATTCATCCAGAAAATAATAAAATTTGTTTTTGTGGTTGCAGGAACAGACATACATAAATCAGATAAAGTAATATATAAATTTTTGTATATTCAATGACGTATAGCGTGTACTTTAGTCATTGATAAGATACTGTGTAATCTATAGGAGTAATGCCTTTGGCAGGGAAAGTATTTAAAGGTCAGTTAAGATGTGTAAGAGAAAGTAAATTGAAGCATAGGGACTGACAGCTGTGAAACTTTATTCGTAGATTTCAAACTCTTAACCCTGCTCTGTATTTAAGATTGATGTGTTTATCGGTAACCGGTCGTATTCCGCCGGCTCGCATACCAGCCGGCAGATTTGTACCCGTCGTAGGCCGGTGGCTCGCATGCGAGCCACCAAATTGGCGCCAAAACGCCGCGCGCCGCCTTCGCTTAAAACCGTATATTACCAACCTTACCGATCAAAACTGATTGCCTATTGGCTACGAATAGCCGTACAAATCTGCCGGCTGGTATGCGAGCCGGCGGAATACGACCGGTTAAGCTAAGAAGAGAGCGTAAGAGCGTTAAGTTAAGAAGAGAAGATAAAAAAAGCATCTAAACCGCCAAAAACAGCCACCTTTGTTTCTCGTGCAAATAGAACAAAACAATATAGTAAAATAGTTTTTTGTATGGCTTCCCGCATAACCATCTTTAAAGCTGTATTAAATTGTAATAAAACTAACCGAAAATTTAAGTGTCTGCTAATACACTTCTTTGTAGGTGAAACATAGGTATTACCTACCTTATCTACTACCTACCTTTTGCCTGAACCTAGCAACTAACCTAAATGTAGCTTCAGTAACTCAGTAAACTCACTAACCTATATATTTTGACGTTCAAAAGTGTTACTTTGTGACCTACATGAATAAATGATTTTTGACTTTGACTTTGACTATAAATATTACCTTAATGACAAAATTGTGTCCATACTTATTTAATCTTTAGAATAATAACTAAAGATATACCTAAGCAGTCGATTTAATGAAGTTATAATTTCCTTTGACATTGCGGATTCTTAGTATTTTTGATGCCAAGATATTATCTATTTTGTGACGTAAATATAAATGTTCATAATATGAATAAATAAGGCGAAGACGATTTATTTAAGGAAAACATCGCGTGTTGGAAGGCTGACGATTTATTTAAAGAAAACATCGTGTTTTGTAGGTTCGAATCCCACACGGAATAATTGTGTTATAAAAATAATTGTTCTAGGTCTGGATATACTTTGTTTCTTTTGTTTTATAAAGTAAATATGTTTGTAAAGTCCCTCACAAAACAGAGACTAAACAAAATGCTTATTTATAAAAACCAAAATTTTCCTACCCGCATATTCTAACTAATTTAATTAATTAATTTAGTTAATGCGAATGTCAGTTTTGTCGTTTCATTGTTACGCTTTCACGTCTTAACTTCTCAACGAAACATCATAAAATGCCGCATACATCTTGTCACGAGTACAGAAAAGAACATAGGGTAGGTACTTACCTTTCATCTAGAAAAAGTATTGTTCCCGAAAGTATAAAAAGCCTCGCTGATTTCAGCATGAATGGGCCGAAGTCGCTCTACCGTTGACGCCAGGAAGCGCTAGCACGGGGCTAAAGACCAGGTCTTCCCGCTTTAGAGGCGGCACGGTCCGAACTCCGCCAGGTCCTGGTGGAAGAATGGAGAAATCGACTTGTGCACCCCAGTGCCAGGCACGCCACGATCGTGACGGTAAGTCCCGTTTCTGAGGAGTGGCTGAAAAGGTGGCATGGCGCCCTTACCTACTGTAATATTAGAAACAGCCTGAAACACAGGTCTCTGACCTAGTTCAGGTAATAAAATGTAAAAACAGACTTCATAAAGAAACCTTCTTGTGTCCAATATTTAAATTGTATATGTTTTCCTTTAGATTAAATATAGTTTTAATGTGAATTTAATATAATAAGTAGCCTGTAATGTGTTTTCAAAAGACTTTCATAAATTGAATAAAAAAAATTTTTTACTATACACATAACTTTGAAAATTCAGAGGTGGGTTCCTTGGGATGACCTCTGAGTGGCGATTTCAAGTCTACAACTAGAATATAAATACCGAAATAAACAAACGGACAAAGTCGAACCGTAAGCATTCCGGTTATGCCGAAGGAGCTTTATAACCATATTTACAGATGTCAAAGGCTCTACTCTATTTACCTGACCAAAACAAGATCGAGGATATCATTATAGTATGTGAGGCAGTTGACCTCACATACGAACAACCTAAACTATCAGGGTCGCCACTGCCGTCACGCTGAGTGTTGTAGGTTCGAATTCCAACCAATTATTATGTGTGCGATCTACAAATAATTATTTTTCTATATCTGGGTGGTAGGTACTTTGGGTCAGGTTGATACCGTCAACACAGGGCTTGACCCATAGTGCGGGAGCAGTTTTTTAAGCAGGAAACAACAGGTACAAAGTTTGTTGTTCATTAATTTTTTTATAGCGCTTATCAAAATTTTGCTAATACTTAGTATCTAATCACTACCTATTAGTTTACATAGATAAAACTACAAAACATCTTGATAGCCTCCCTTATCGCATTCATTTTAGTAATTCTTTTCGCGAGTGCTGGTATACTGGTAATGACTATACATATGCATTTTAATAAATGAAATATAGATTCTTAAGTGATGCTTTTGACCGTAGTGCCATGTTTATATGGTACTGGCATGTCATATATGACATGTTTATGCTGATTATGTTTAATTAAATTAGTGAATACACGTCCGCATTAGCTCAGAACGCCCGCCAGTCGTGACATACATGTTGTATTGATCAGTGCGTAAATAAAATTACCGTCCGGTCTCTCGCGACCTTACCATCTGTCCTACATAGGTGGGGTTCACCGCTATTTTGTAATATCAGCCATTTTAAAACTACTTTTTGCATATATAACACGAGGGGACTGTTTAAAATCAGTAAGTTTTTCGCGCAGATAAAATATTTCGCTTTATTTTAAAATTAATGGCATGGTGAATGATTGCGCGCATATAGTGTTCACATTCGTTCGGCCTTGTTAGTACGTGTTTGTATACTGTCAGTGGGCTTATTTACGTTGCAGTATATAGTTTGAATCATGGATTACATTAGCGGTTGGTGCAAAAGTAACAAGAAATTGGAAGGATGGACGGTCATCGTGACTGGGAGCAACACTGGTATTGGCAAGGAGACAGCGTTGGATCTTTACAAAAGAGGTGACAATATTTTCATGATATTGATATCATATTCATACTTTTTATGTAGTTAATTACAACCTTATTGTTAAAAGATTTTTATACCATTTCTTTTTGTTTTTTTATTGCTGCTATTTAATAAAACGGCTTTCTAAAAATAACGATGATGGAAAAATAACCACGTAGAGAAGCAAACAAAATAAGTCGCCATATAATCCTAACACTCGGTCATCACAAACATATAAATAAAGACTAGTATAAAATTAAATAAATAAAATAACCTTATAATTATATATAATTAAGAATCATAATTTAGCAATATTTGGTCATATTTAGAAGACAATTTAACGTGGATAATTTTCACCATTGGTCCGTATTTTTTGTTGTTTAATTAATTGCTCTGTCTATAAGAATAGACAGCCAGTGAATCGTGGTCAGTGAATAACTAGTCGTTATATAAAATAACTGTTATTGAAGAGAGAGTGGATATTTTTGTAATGACAAGAGTAAATTTAAAACTACGAATCTACCTATACCTATACAAATAAGTAAAATTTAAGTGTCTGTTTGTAATGTCAAAATATGTAACAGTCTATTTCTGTTAAGAAATTCTCAAAAACAAGGTCGCTATTACGACGGATCTTAACCATACCTGCCGATTTTTTTTACATACGGTACTTATATAAAAAAAAAGCATTTTAGAACCAAATGCATATAAAAGTATATACATACTTTCATATGCATTTTAGAACCAAATGCATATAAAAGTATATACATACTTTCATATGCATTTAGTAATTACGGTATTTATATAAAAAAAAAGCACTTTAGAACCAAATGTCTACTAACTTCCATTAGTTTAGTGTTGCCATTTTATACTTAAAATCAAGTCTCACTTTCAGTATACTATAGAACTTGGCAGTTTCTTAAATAAATGACAATCCCTATTCGTTTTTTACATCTTAGGAGTAGGATGAAATGTGGCATTCTCATACAATTCAAATACAGAAAAACATGGTCACGGTCAAAATCTTTAAAAAAAAAAAGATAATATTAAGAATATTATGAAAATCTGCTCAAAATTTAAAGCATTTAAGCTTTAAATTTGTGCTGATTACCCGAGCTGAGAGCCTCTTAAAGCCTCTCAAATTTCTATCTTTAAAAGTAGGTACATATTAGCTGGAATACCGTGACTACAGCTTACACATACTCACTTACAGCAATCACAGTTCTAAGTATTTTAAACGAGACATTTGAAAATGTAGCTGCCTAACCTTCTGGCTGTGTTTGGGCTGCAGGATTTATATATAAGCAAATTTTTTTACAGAAATTAAAAGCCTGTTGAAATCGAGAACAGATCATCAATTTTGAATATCATGCCAGAGGTTATCTATTCTGATAAACAATTAAAACCTTTCAATTGTGGATGCCAGACATAATTAAAAATCTATTGTTCCTGGCTGGGGTTAAATGTTATCAGACGGATCTTGCGGTTGCGATTGTGTAACCATATCCTGCGAGCAACTGATCGTCTTGTCAATGTGCGGCGAACCGCACATTACGTACAGGACCTACATACATATGTATATATGTGATAGGATACATATGTAGGTAATGTGTGGACAATTAATAACTGATATTTTTCGCACGTGCCATGAGTATTTGCGGTTTAATTTATTACATTTTTTAATAATTGCCGCCACATTAATAGCTGATGCTAAACTCAGCACAGCTATTTATTGTTATTTATTACCATCCATACGATAAATTGCAAAAAAATTGATAATTTCAGGCGCTCGTGTAATCATGGCCTGTCGAAATTTGGAGAAGGCGGAGGACGCCAAAAAGGATATCGAGCAATGTACGAAGCACGAGCAGGGCGCGGGCGAGCTGGTGGTGCAGCAGGTGGACCTGTGCAGCATGCAGAGCGTCCGCGATTTCAGCGCAGGCGTGCTGGCGGCGGAGCGGTGCGTGCACGCGCTGGTGTGCAACGCGGGCGTGATGATGTGCCCCGAGGGGCGCACGCGCGACGGCTTCGAGACGCACTTCGGCTCCAACCACCTCGCGCATGCGCTGCTCGCGCTGCTGCTGCTGCCCCTCATGATCAAGAGCGCGCCCGCCAGGATCATCTTCGTGTCCTCATACGTACATGCTAGTGAGTTTCAAATATTTATTTATTGTACCTCGGTGTATCTGATTTTAATATTATCTACCTATTATAACGGTTGCGTCAGGACGCACCTACCGAAAATTTTAATATATCATACTTAACATTATCATAAACATGTACTTGTCCATTCAGTAGGTAATACCTACTGAATAAGATGCAAATTGCAATACTATAAATAAATGACACGAATTCGCAATTCAGAATCTAGGTACATTGTGATATGTAAATATTGCGAGATTTCTTGCTAGGGGGAGTCTTCTAAAAACGAATGTCAGGGTATTTTATACAAATCGCAAATAACCTGACTTTCATTTTTACCCGCTAAAAACACTACAGTAGGTAGTCACTAATGTACGAGGACGGAGGGCCACGAATATGACGTTCGTAGGTACTATGGGTATCGGCCCTTTTCGGTAGAGGTTACAATTCTATTATCATTAGGTCATGACAACAAACTACAACTGCTTGTTGCTACCTTTTCGTAGAAGCATTATCTTATGTTATTCTTTACCCAACTACAAACCTATGCCACCTTTTTTAAGAGTCAATAAGTAATATCATTAAGACATCAATCAACTAAGCCAATGTATATTAATTTCAGATCACGAATTGAAGCTGGACGACTTAAATTTTGAGAAGAAGCCATACAACGCATTCGAAGCTTACTGCAGAAGTAAGGCTGCTAATGTAATGTTCGCCAAGGCACTCGCTGATAAACTAAAGGTGAGAGAATACATTTAATTAAAAACGCCAGTTTTAATAGTAGAGTTATAAAAACACCAGTTTTAATAGTAGAGTTATACGTAACTTAAAATATTTCCTTATTTTTTCTAACAGCGCCTCTAGCAAACAGGAGCATCCAAAATATATTTTAATTAAGGGCTTTAAATCTTCGTACTTTTGGTTCTTTTAACTCCTTGAATTTTAACAACTAATAATGTAGGAGTTTTAGCATATTTACTTTCTAATAAAAAAAATTATGCAGCTTTGATAGCAATTTAGGATACGGCACTTCTGATGATAAGCGGTAGCGATAGTTTATGGAAGCTTGCAATACTGAGACGATACCGTCTATTCAAAAAGGAGGCGTTGTGCTGTTCCCCGTTAAATGCATAACGCATCTTTAAGGGCCTAAACAGGGTTGTCTAGGCGCCTTAGGATGCGCAGATCACGTTAAGAATGCGGTTTGCATGTGCGATTAAGTAATCACCGCAGAAACATAAAACTATTAGGCTTCAAACTAGTGCAAATACTTCACCAGCTGAACCGCTATGGTTTGAGCGAAATCTCTACACCGAGTAAACGGGACACAACTGGATCGTCACTCATAAGCAAGATATACGCTGTGTCGCATTTCTGATCAAAACTATCTTTATTTTATCGGCCATTTCTTTATATTCTAGGAGAACAACATTAACAACGTGACGACATACAGCTTACATCCAGGCGTGATCCGCACAGAGATTAGCCGCCATTTTGATGAATCCGTTGGCTATGGCACGTCGTTTTTGTTCAACTATGTGCTTGGATGCTTCCTCAAGTCGCCACGGTGTGGTGCGCAGACAACTATCTATTGTACTATAGATGATGCCTGTGCTAATGAAAGCGGACTTTATTATTGGTAAATATTCTTTATTCTATCTAATTATAGGTACGCATAGTTATAGAGACGGCCTCCATCCAAGCTATCAACTGTTGAAGTATTGTTATTGTATGGACGAGAACGAGACAAAGCTATACACTCTGTAACACGCTCTATCATTCTCGCACATGCAATGGCTATAATAAAGCTCGTACGCCTTAAATGGCATAACTATGTTATTGTATGCGCGAGAAGGAGACAAAGCTATACACTCTGTAATACCCTGTCTCCTTTACGACCATGCAATGACTATATGGTAAGGCTCGTGCCACCATTATACACACAACAATAGGCGACATTACATAATATGTACTAATATTAATGATTATGTACCATGGTCCATGACATCATTCAAAATTAAACAATATTTTACTTTCAGTGATTGCGCAGTAAACACGCCTTCGAAACAATGTCAAGATGGCGCCCAGGTTGCAAGGCTATGGGAAGAGACCGTAAACGCGTTGAAATTAAATCTTAAGAATTATAATCCATTTGGTGAACAGAATCTAAATGAAGATGCCTTCCTTTAAGAATGGATGGATTTTATAATTACAAATAACTAGTATTAAGCATTTCAACAATGGAAATTCTTAGGGTTATTTTTTTATACCAAATTGAGGCGGCGTACGACCTTCGATTATGATGTTTGAACGTTTGCAACACTAGGGATGTCAGTATAACAACCGCGGAACACAAACAAGGAACCAGCGGCCTTTCTTTTTCCAGCACGGTGTCCCATTAACAAGTTCAGAAAACTTTCACGAGGTAATTTTGTCTGTGATATTTTGTACGGAGGTATGTCCTTCAGCAATCGGTCAGCTCCAAGTCTGCTCCATATTTGATGGAAAATGGAATTCCTGCTGTGTGGTCATTTGCAGTCAAAATTCTGTGGCCGATTGTACACTTAAAAAAATAAGTAATTAAAATAAAAGTCTGTATAACGTTTCTCAGAAATATAATATAAAAACAATAATACTTATTACACTCGAATCATAACAAATAAAACTGGACACCTAACGTCACCAATTCCGAAAAATATCCATCTATTGTTACCTCATATAATTTAACGTTCTTAAAACAATAAATGGTATTATAATAATAATATAATAATAATAACGATTAGTAAATACATATAGGTATAATGAGGCAATTTAGACGGTGAAGGACATTTTATCCATCCTGTTTTTAAAAAGTACCTAATATGTGATAAGAAAATGTGTCAGTATTTGTTAAGCCCTATCTTCATTTTTTTATTAAGTACCCTTTCTATAATTTACTACACGTTTCATTTGTACTATCTTTATGGTTACAAGGTTATTACGCAGTATGTGGAACAGGAATAAATGAAATATACCTACATGTGTAATTATTTATTTTATTATGCTTTATTTAACCATTCTAGATAAACGCCAGGTTAGGAGTAACTTAAACCGACGAGCATGCATAACGAATGTTATGAGAGTGAATGTAGCAAAATAGATACATATGCCATAATCGTAGCAGTTGGAAATCCGTAGTCTCTCTCAAACCCTAATCGTAGCAGTTGGAAATTCGTAGTCTCTCTCAAACCCTCCGAGAAACTTGCGTGAATCTACGTATGTATATAATTATCCACCAATTACAGGATTCCTGACGGATAATAATAACTTAGTTATATGCCCGCGGTTTCGCTCGCATAAATATCCCTCGGGAATAGTACTTTTTCTTGAATGAAACCCTATACCTTTTTCTGTACCCCTGACAACATGTATGCCAAATATCATGATGATCGGTCGAGTAGTTTAGGAGTTCAAACAAACGCACATTCGCTTTTATAATATTAGTTAGGATTATTTCTAACGCACCGAAAACTTGTGTTGCAAGTTATGACTGACTTTTTATACCCCACCTTAAAAGTAATTTACACATAAGTACACTGTTTAAAGCGTTTGTCTGTCACGATGCCGGCGTGAACGGATCATAATCTTCTAGCTTTAACATTTCAATGGTTACGTTCCACAGTTTATCCGCGTCCGTCTTATTCCTACACTGTCTGGTCGTCCATGCCTTTCCACAATCACTGAAAATTAAAAGTATGAATTATTACTTTAAAATTACGATGTTAGCAGGCAGCGTTGTGGGAGACCGTTGGTCTACCACGCAGAGGTCCTGAATTCGATCCCAAGGCACACATCTCTGACTTTCGAAGTTATGTGCATATTAAATTGTTAATCATCGCTTGCTTTAACGGTTAAGAAAAACATCGTAAGGAAACCTGCATATCTGAGAGTTCTCCATAATGTTCCACCCGCACGGGGCCTGCGTGGTGGACTATGGCCTAACCTTTCTCACACTGAGAAGAAGCCCGTGCCCAGTAGTGGGACAGTTTAATACAGGGCTGATATTATTATATATGTGTATAGCAAGTAAGTACATCATAATTATCGATTTTTAAGGTCCTAACAAAAAGTATGATGTTGCTGGAATAATACTTTTTTTTATTTAACCATATCAGTTAATGACAATTTCGAGATTTACTTATTTCAATATAAATTATGATACTGCATCCAAATGTTGATCAGTAATTTATTATAACTGATTATGACTGATTTCGAATCTATAGTATAAAATTGAAATATTTTGTTTTATGCTACAGACAAATTAAATTCAAATAAAAACCTAATCTATACAGTTTACTACCGATCTCAAAGAAGTAAATCGGTTTACGGTGCAAGGTAAGTACTAACCGTTGTATAAGACAGTACCTACGTCACTTGTAAATATTCGTTAGCAGCCACTCAGCGCTAATTAACACAATTCGTTAACGGCTGTCAATGATCATTGAGAGAAGGAACAATGTACCAGCTAATTTAAAAAAAAACTTTGCCATGTTGTCCTGAAACCTCTCCGTACGATTTTTTGAACTGTACCTATGTATGTATTGATTTTAGCTTGTTTATTGTGGACGACTACAAATTAAAGATCAATCGCACCTATAATAATATCCGCTCTCATTCTCGCAAGATTCATCGATGGCACAGTAAATAGACGTTTGCGCGCCACATCGGGGCGTCTTCCAACACCACTGCAGAAAGCTAAACTCAAAGCCATATGTGATGATTCTCCACGCCGTCTTCGGAAACTCCCTGGCGATGCCAGTTTTCACTATGCCCGGATGAACACTGTACGTTGTCACGTTGTGGATACCGTGTTCCTAAATGATTACATGTCATCTTAATTTATATACTTAGATCATTAGTCAAATGGTACATTAACATATCCTTTTTTTAGATTCGACACGCAAATTTTCTACGCCCCCCAAACAAACAGACACAATTATGTTTCACACTCTCGGATTGAATACCTAAAGCAATATAGATATATCAGGTTCATAGTAAATCAACATAATAATAATTTAGATTTATTAGCAGCCTAATATACTTTAAATTAAAGTGAGCTCTGCCTCCTGGATTAGATTTTAGCCTGTATCCCAGGACATAGTGCGTTCGCCACAACTTAGGTCTAATACTTATATTTGATCATTACATAAAACAAGTTGTGATACAAAATTAAATGTTTTATGAATATTTATAATTAACAGAATCCGAAATCTCTGCTTGCTCCTTTAGATAAAATACGTAAATCTATACATGCATAGGTAAGTAACTATATATACTACATAGATACCTTCAGTTTCTTATCAAGAGCCTTTGCAAACAAAATGTTTGCAATTTTACTGTATGCGTATGCTGTCAGCGGCCGATACGGTGTACGCTCGAAGTTGAGGTCATCATATTTCAATGTGGAAACTGAAAATATACAAATCTTTTAACATCACATGATAACAACTGTGGATCCCTTAAGGAAGGACAGAGATATTGAGCACGTACAGGTGCGTGCCCCTAGGTGGTCACAACAATCCGTTTCTTTTCTTTTTTCTTATTGAAAAAGACAACTCCCGCTCTAAGAATGATTTGTGTGTCACGGGGGACTTAACAAACATTCAAACAACGGACACAAAAAGCACCCAGACTCGGTAAAACCATTTGTAAATCGCACAAACTATCCCGTTTGGGGATCGAACCCACATCACTCGGCGCAGCGGCAGTAGCGAGGCGACCACTACACCATCCGAGCAGTCAACTCTCACTCTCATGACCGCGGTCTTCCCGTTTCACTAGCATGTGAGCATTCCATTCATAAGCCCAAATGGAATGAATTGTAGAGCGTTTTGGGTGTTGACTTAAATATTACAAAATAAATGGCGAATTAGTAAATAAGTTGGAATTAACCTACTATGTTGCAGCAGCACACTGGTGCACGGTGGCCAGACACATTAGCTGTTTAAATATGTCTGACATTCCAAGATTTGACAGGTTAAAGAGGTTACCTTATAATTTGTAAACCTTATTAATTAATTATCTTTAATAATTGTTTGTTTACTTGTTTAAAGGACCATTGAAGTATTATGTAAACGGAATTTTAATCATCTTTAACCTCCATAAAATCCCCTGCCCCTTCGTGAGCAAAATTTAGTAAAGCTCTAATACACATTCCTATACTTATTTAAGTATTAGTGATTAGTATAATTTCACAAAAATCGGGCGGTCCCCTATCGTCCTTACCGCCTTCAAGCATATACAAGTTGGATCGCCACATATATACCTATGCTTAATTCAGAATCTAGTGAATTCGACTGTACGGATGGCATAATGGTATAAGTGGTCGCTTCGCCACTGCCACTATGCCGAGTGTTGTGGGTTCGAATCCCACACGGGACAAAAATGTGTGTCTGTTTGTTCCGGCTAATCTCTGAAACGGCTGGACCGATTTTGACAGGACTTTCACTGGCAGATAGCTAATGTTATAAGGAGTAACTAAGACACATTAATGTATTTTAGAAAATTTGAGCTTCTCGAAAAAAAATTCGATGCGGGTGAAGTCGCGGGTAACAGCTAGTGGTAACATACATACAGCGGAAGAATATTACGACGTTATCAAAGCTTTGTTGTTGTTTTTCTCGTAAGGTTAATCTTGTTGAAAATAATTTGTTTGTATATATTATGTTAATTAATCTGTCAAGTCTTCGAATACCAGACAAGATTAAAATTTTATTGTGTGTGGCCACCGGTATTCCGCTGCGACTCAATAGGTTATTAGTCATTTTTATTTAATTATGTAAATAAATTAATAAAAATAATTTTATATGCTTACACTGGTGTATCCGTGACGACACGAAGACGATCCTGGCGGGCGCGCTCTTGATCATGAGGGGCAGCAGCAGCAGCGCGAGCAGCGCATGCGCGAGGTGGTTGGAGCCGAAGTGCGTCTCGAAGCCGTCGCGCGTGCGCCCCTCGGGGCACATCATCACGCCCGCGTTGCACACCAGCGCGTGCACGCGGCGCTCCGCCACCAGCACGCGCGTGCTAAACTCGCGGACGCTCTGCATGCTGCACAGGTCCACCTGCTGCACCACCAGCTCGCCCGTGCCCTGCTCGTGCTTCGTACACTGCTTGATATCCTGCTTAGCGGCCTCCGCCTTCTCCAAGTTTCGACAGGCCATTATTACCCGAGCGCCTAAAATGAATTAATAATTCCAGTATTCGACCAGTGGCTGAAATCCGACGGTAATCATTATAAAAAATTTGAGGACATCATATTTAGATATATGTTAAAAACTAACAGTTTTTAAAATTTTTCAACAACTACTAAACAAAATAAAGGATAATTGGTTTACAAACAGAGGAAAAGAAGGAACTGAACTGGTCCGTCTTTGTCTATTCATATTTCCATAAACGTTTCTTATTTAAAGCATCTGTGAATATTAAGAACCGATAGAGATGAATTGAGTTTTATAAACTATAGGTATTATGAACAGTGTGTTGAAATATCTTCAGTATCAGTAGTAATTGTAACTGGGAACGGTGGCTGGAAGTGGCAATAGATTTACTTCCCTAGAACAATGAGAAACGAAAGTCATTACCTCTTTTATAAAATTCTAGTGTTGTTTCTTTGCCAATACCGAAGTTGGCACCAGTCACTATCATGGTACATCCTTCCAATCTTCTTTTACTGTGGCACCAACCACTGATGTAGTCAACCATGTTTCAAGCTAAAATAAAATCTTATTTTGATGCCTCGTCTGATTGTAAATAACTAGCAAAAAGGCTTTTTGAAAAATAACGCCTAGGATCGACTGCACATATGTTGTAGTGGTGTAAGTTATCGCCTCGCGACTACCCCTGCGTTGAGTGTTGTGGGCTCGATCACAAAACCAAGCAAAATAAGGTAAAAAACATATATATGTAATAATAAATTGACTCCTTGCTGATCGTTTTTGAAATTTTACAATGACCAAACGTGCAAACACGAACAAATCACACCAAATTAATTCGTGTTTGCACAACATTTAGCACGACAACGGTGGCTGTGGCTAGGCAACTGCTAGTTCAAACGCCTTAGGAAGTATGTTTGCTTGCTTGTAATCTTTAGATGCGTCAAAATATTAGTAAAGGGTCGGGCAAATCCTTATCAAACCAACAGATTTAAGACAACTACATAGTATAGTCTAAAGCATGTAATAAATTCTTAAAGGTTTCGATCAAAACAATTGTGTATGCTATCCTGTTCTTGGCCAGCATTCTAGTATTTTCAACACACATATAATTAAATCGACTTAACCGATCGCGTAGTGGTTTAAGTGGTCGCCTCAGCATTGCAACTGCGCCAAGTGTTCAATTCCCACACGTGGCAATAATTTGTGTGATCTACAAATGATTGTTCTGCTTCTAGATGTTCTTTGAGTCCGTTGTTTGTGTTTAAAAAGTTTCTCGCAACAGAAAATCTTCCCAGTGCTAGCAGAGTTATTAAAACAAAAAATAAAGAAATTAAGTTTAATAAGCGTTTAAACAGATATTCTTACTAGTAATATTATAAATTCGAAAGTAATATCTGTCTGTCTGTTACCTTTTCATGGATAAACCACTCAACCGATTTAGATGAAATTTGGTATGTACAGCTATAGTTTAAAATCTGGGGAAGGACATAGGCTACTTTTTATTGACGTGGGTACCACGCGGGTGGAGCTGTGCGCAAAAGCTAGTTATTTATATGTCTGTCGCTTCAGAATTTCGCACTGTGTTTAATAACCCCTAAACTAGTCTAAGTAGTGGTAGTTAACTAGGGCAACCCGAACACAACCGTTAAATAGATTACATTAACATCACTCACAAATGTGACTATAATTATATATTGTACTATATATTATATCTCTGCTCATAACAGATGCACAGGGATATGTGACTTATACTGATGTTTTATCTCGTACATTACATATAAATTACATTTAGATGCGTTTTTCAATTAAGTATAAACAATATGTAACAAAAACCCTGTTGGCCGTTCTAGGTACGTAGGTATATATATACATATACCTAAGCATGCTATTCATGAATATTTGACAAGAAATTATTGAAGCAAAATCGAGTTATAGTTAATATTATACTGTTTATAAAATTCATACCATAGGTACTTAAAAAATATTGTTTTCTGTTTACGCGAATGTTATTAATTGAAATTAAACTACTATATACGGATTTTATCGCGTTATTTATTTTACACCTTATTACATAATTTAGAAACTGTTACACTACTACTACTACATACCTACTATTAAACTTATTTTTAATTATTAAAACTATTAAAACTATTTATATTTAAGTTTACACTTTCTCCGACGTTTCGGTTGCTTTTCAGCGGCCATGGTCACGGGGACACTAAGATGGTAGTTATCTCAATGTTCCAGTGTAGTTATTTCAAAGTACCCGAACATAATTTAATCATTGGTGTTTCTATATTTACGCAGAATGAGCTCAGAGTATCATGTCAAGTCCAGCTGTGATTTGCTTCTTCTTGGGTTTGACTATTTGTATTACTGGATCCCAAGCTGGTGGTACATTTCAACCATCTTCTCTATTGAAATTAGGATGTTTTTTGATTTCAATAGCCTCGCGAAGCATTCTTGGTAGGAATCGGTGTTCTTTAGTGAGAATCTGTGGTTTGTCAAATCTCAGGTAGTGGTTGGTCCCCTGTTGCACATGTTCACACACAGCAGACTTCAACGAGCGTTGGTGTTTTACATCACTATGTGTTCTTTCATGCGGGTGCCTATGCTTCTCTTCTTCAAGTGCCAACTACCTTTACAAGATGCAGGGGTCTATAAAATAGATTGAGCCTGCGGACTTTCATACATTGGTCAAACCAACACCAGTAGACCAGTGGTCGGCAACCCGCGGCTCGCGAGCCACATGCGGCTCTTTGACTCCTTGGCTGCGGCTCTTCCATAAAATGTTTAGTGCAGGCACGGAATATTACTTATTATTTTGCCTTATAAGTATGATTCCAAATTTTTTTAAATTTACTTTTATTAAAACTTAGCCTTAATTGACAAAGGTAAGCTCGAGAGCGTACATTAAATCCTAATAATTGCCGTGATAATATCACTACCAAAGCAAAGCTTTAGTTTAAAAATGGCTCCCTAAGTAAATTTAAATTGTGTATTGTCTATATTTGGCTCTTCTGGGTGTCAAGGTTGCCGACCACTGGTGTAGACGTATCACGGTGCACTAGCGCGTGGGGCGACGACGCCCGCACTCGTACATAACGTACTCTCTCGCACGATTCACTGCGTTCAACTTCTAATAGGTCAAAGTCCAAACGGTCTAGGTTGATGTGTCGCTGTGTACATAGGCGTGTATGTAAGTATTTATTTAGACTAGCGGTCGCCGAGTGGTCGAAATTCGACCATAATTGAATAAAATTTTATGTTTGATCGTTATTATAGATACTGCGAAATTGCAATAGGTACTTAAGGTATGTAACCACAGAACCATAACGAACTTTTTTTGTTTACTACGAACGGGATCGACTGCTTTTGTCAAAAACATGTTTGTGTGCGCGTAGTGCTTTTTAATTTATTTTAATGTATTTCTAATGCTTATTTTATAAAAAATATTAGGATTCGCCACTCCTTCTGCATATAAACTTTAACTGTGCCAAATTTTATACTGCTCCGTCCGCGCAATTTTCGTAAAAAGGGGTACAAAGTTTTTGCTTCACGTAGATTTGATCCCCATTGGTCTAGACCCGTAAGTTTACGGCCGTTCGTAAGGTCTTGGACTCAATATGCTGGTCGGACAAATTGTTAATGTTTTCTAATGGGAAGTTATTTGTAGGAACACGGGGTCTCGAAATAATGTCGAATTTACGGCAATAGGCTCTCTCTCTAAGTATTACGTGTGATCCAAAACATCATCAGGTAATAATTCAATCAAATTAATTATCAAGACAAAATCAAATTAATTGAAATGAATAAAATTTATTTATACGAAAATTTAAATAAATTATTATATAAATAAAGTTTGGAAATACATGCCTTAATTTAAATAATTAAATTAAGGTATTTTCAAACTTTATATATATATATATATATATATATATAATTTTATAATTTAAAATACTTAAGTTAATAATATAATTTCTTATCTTCAAGATTCTTACCTCCTTATTAATCCAATTTTAATTCACGACGCGCGACGGTCATTTATAATTTAATTATACCAAATAAAAATGTACTTTACGTATCAGAATACAGGCAGTCAATAGTCCAGAAGACAGTCTTTGACTTGTGAGTTAATAAGAGGTTTTAGAACGATCAGCCTGTGCGACACAAGCGATGCGACAGTACTAGGTAAGTCTGTTATCGCCCCAAAACTGCAAATGCTACCCGTACTCGCTTGTTCTGTCCCTATCTTATTGCACTACACATGAACACTGGCTTCTCAAGGTGAACGAGCCATAACCATGAAAACTAATCAGTAATCACCACGGGTCATGCGTCTTGAATTATAATTAGATCCCAGAGTAAATTATGTCATGAGTACAAGCAATGCTGTATTTTTACATTAAATCTGTCTAAAATCCTAACCAAAATTTTAAATGCAAATGTGAGTTTGTTTGTGCTTTCAAGCTTTAAGTACTTGATCGAACATCATGAAGTTTTGCATACATGTTGTCAGGGATAAAAGGACATAGGGTACCATTCAGGAAAAGTACTGTTTCTGAACAAGCGAAACTGCGAGAAAAAGCTAGTAATATCATAAAGAAAATTGATTTGAATATTGACAGCAAAAGTTCAGACTTACTACTTAAATAACTTAACATACGTTTTAAATAGTAGGGGAGACCGGGTACAAAAGTAACACATTGTACTTTTACCTTGATTTCTGGCTGGGTGTTATTATTGTCATTAAATTAATATAACCATATATAAATTCAGTTTATGTTCTTTACACTAGTAACTCGATTTATTTTATTATGGTGTGCTTTATACGAATAACAGAGAGTTAAAAAAAAATCGTCTGTTGTTACTTTCGACCACGTAGGCAGGCCGAAAGTAACACGTTGTGGGTCGAAAGTAACAGGACAAAGAAGTTGGTAATGAATACAATATTACAAGATAAATCTACAAATTGTTTATTTGAAGACTTTGTATTAATAACACAAAACAAACTTCTGGATTTTAAATGCTCAAAAATTATATATTTTAAGAAAACAAATAATTAGAAATTATTCCTAGTTTAAGTAATGAGACCAATTAATATATGTTAATCATTCTTTTATAAACAGACTATTCAGTATTATACTCCTACTTAGACTTGCAATTATGGCACACATAATTCTTATCATTGTCCACACATTCTGCATGGGACCACATTCTACATTTAATACACTGTATCATTGTTCATTTGGTCGACTATTGCTAAAGGTTTCTAAACAGACGAGACAGAAGCAATCGTCGTCAGATTTATTTTCCTTGTCTTTAGGTGCCTTCTTTGGCTTTTTTCCCTTTCCTTTACTACTTAGTATGCAAAACTGCGCTAGTAATTCCTGCTTTTAATTTTATAAATCTGTAGGTATAATGTTACATGGCAAACGTTATATTTTTTTGCAAGGGCTCTAATTTTTGCACCGTCTTTGAAATTCTCTTTAGCCGCTTTTCGATACACTTCCGTGTCGGTAGTTCCTCTTGCAGTAGTTCTTATGCGTTGTCGCGGCATTCTGTTTAAGTAAAGACACACATAAAAATATGATGTAGGTAATTAAATCATTATGGGGACAAAGTAACATGTTACTTTTGTACCCATAGGGCAATGTTACTTTTGTACCCTTCCTCATTTTTGTTAAAACGTATAATATAACCTTAAAACGGAACGTGCTAGACAAAAACGAATTTAAACAATGTACAATCAATCTAATCAAGAATGGATCTGCAAATATTCAGATTAATATCATCCTTTTACGACTACGTAAACATTAAATAAGAAAACGTCGAAAAACTTACTTTTGATTTGTGAAAACACGTAGCGTCCTGTCACACAACCTAACAGCGCGTGGCGCACGCGGCGACTTAATGCAAGTGAGGGGGGCGCTCCTGGCTATCACCTGACAGCGGCGAAGCGGTTTTCGCTCATTGGATAAATCTAGAGAGCATTTGTTACTTTCGACCCGCCGTTACTTTTGTACCCGGTCTCCATAATCGTGAATTTCTGAAAGGGATGAATAGAATAAACGCATTTGTAAGCGAAAAGATCGATTTGAAAGGCTAGTTAGGTAAGAAATTCCTATTTTCTATTTCTCTTTCCCTCTTGAACACAAGAAAAACACTACTAAGTCAAAAGTACCATTAAACGCGTTAAATTAATGATATTGATTAAGTACTCCTTATGAGGCACGATCGCCATCAACAACCTAACTATGTATTGCGCTAAAAACGCATCATTATTGTTCAAACGAACCGATCGATGTTTAATGTCGAAACAATTTAATCAACTATTAATTAGGTAACGGTTGATAATACTTTTACACATAAATTAGCTTTTGCCCGCGATTTCATACGCGTGGAGTTTGGAAGTCTGTACCTAACTATATTATTCTTGTTTGCGTGTAAGACGGAGTTAGGCGGTGGCGTATCAAGATAAAACATACAGCAGATTTTAAGTACCTACCTAATACCTTCATCAATAGAACTGCGAGAACCGGATCCAATTTATTTTTACAAATATAAGAAGGACAAAAGATCTAAAAAAGAAGTGCATTGGATTCTATAGCTCTTCAAAGGCGAGTCACATCTTGTTTTTCTTATGTATCTTCTATTATTATATGTATAGATATTGTTTTACCTGTGGTAGATGTAATCAGTCGCTACTGCGCCAGCTGAAACAACATCTTGTTTCAGCTGGCGCACCATCGTGCGACGGTAATAACCTACTTACCTACCTACCTACATACCTACATGCAATGCAACGTTGCCACGGGTCATTGTCCATCCTCATCCTACAAAAGGATGCGCGATCTTCATCACTTTGGGTTAATCATTTCAAGTATCTTGTTTATTTAGAGATAGGATACAATTTTCATAATGTATATTTTACAAGGAACAAGTTATAATTTTGACATATTTTCTTTTTATAACGTAGGTACGTAATTCTTTATTTACAAGCTGATTTTAATGATTCTTTTTGCGTTAGGGTCTGTGTATCTTCAAGGTGGTGTCATATAAAGCCATCATCTATTTTAGATCTTGGACTTTAAAGAATATCAGGAAACTCTTTATAATTATTTGTATTATTTACTTGAACTTTACTGATTACCTACCATCTATACTAATATTATAAAGCTGAAAAGTTTGTTTGTTTGGTTGAACGCGGTAATCTCAGGAACTACTGGTTCGAATTGAAAAATTCTGGTGTTGGATAGCACTTTTACGAGAAAGGCTATAGGCATAACATCACGCTACAACCCATAGGAGCATAGCATCAATGAAAAATGTTGCAAAAACGGGGCAATTTCTCTTATGTGAAGCAGACGAAGTTGCGCGGGTCAGCTAGTAATTATTTAGGGTGTGTCGATAAACGATCTCACAGACGCCCTCCAGATACCTAATTAGAAACACAATTTTTCCTTATTTTTCATTTCATTTATAATTCGGCAGTTTTATAACACTTCAACATGTAGGTATAATTGTGTGCAGCTCAATACTCATTCACGTCTCGGTTGTTGCTAAATTAACTGCACGGGAGCCGTAGTGATTTAGGTGGTCACCTCAACACTGTCACTGCCGAATTTCGGTAAAACACAAATCTCAGTTCCCTTACTCTCATAATCCTAGACATAAATTTCTTTGCTACCTACTGGTAGCATAAAAATTACAAACTATAAGGTTGAGCATAATAATGCAAGACTGTTGTCAGCTGCAGTCCTTCACATGAATGATTTTATCCAGTAAGTGAATCTCTACTAAAGCCTATATTCTAGTCACAAATTTCACAAATTTTTAAGCTAATTAAATTATTATTAAACTATTTAGATTTAATTTATTTTGTCTCCCCGTGACCATGGCTGCTGAAAAGCAACCGAAACGTCGGGGAAAGTGTAAAAATAAATTAAATCTAAATAGTTTAATAATAATTTAATTAGCTTAAAAATTTGTAAAGTTTAATAGTAGTAGTAGTGTAACAATTTTCAAAATTTTGTAATAAAGTGTCAAATAAACAACGCGATAAAATCCGTATATAGCAGTTTAATTTCAATGAATAATATTCGCGTAAATAGAAGACAATAATATATAAGACACTAGATTTTGCCCCCGACTTCGCTCTTGTAAATCTAACTTGGGTTAGGTTAGGAACAGTACATTTTTTTTTCTGGATGCAGGGTACCGGGGTGACGGTTGGGCCTCGAGGTGGCGCTGCACAAATCCGAGGCTCTGTTCTTCTACGGGCCTCGGAACGCGCCGCCGGAGGGGTTCCACATCGTGGTGAGAGGCGTCCGCATCGGCGTCGAAAAATCGATGAGGTATCTGGGCCTCGTCCTCGACGGCCGATGGGCCTTCGGAGAACACTTCCGAAGGTTGGTCCCCAAATTGATGGGCGCGGCCGCAGGGTTGTCGCGGCTGCTACCCAATCTGGGGGGACCAAACGCCTCATGCAGGAGGCTCTTCATGGGGGTCGTGCGGGCGATGGCCCTATATGGGAGCCCCATCTGGGGGCATAACCTGACGGCCCGTAACGCCGCCCTGCTGCGGAGGCCGCAGAGGGTGATGGCCGTCAGGGTCGCGAAAGGGTACCGCACGATCTCCTATGAGGCGGCAAGCCTCCTGGCCGGATCACCGCCCTGGGACCTGGAGGCCAGACTTCTCGCGTCGCTCTACCAGTGGCGCGGGGAGGCTCTGGAGCGGGGCTTTCGGCCGTTGCCGAGAGAGGTGGAGGCGCGGCGGTCGGAGCTCCGCGACGTCCTAAGGGCGGACTGGGGTGAACGGCTTGCGCGACCGAGTGCAGGGCACGCCGTAATAGCGGCGGTAAGTCCAATCCTGGAGGAGTGGCTGGAGCGGCGCCATGGCGCCCTGACCTTCCGGCTGACGCAGGTCCTCACCGGGCATGGATGCTTCGGGAGGTACTTGTGTTGTATAGGCCGGGAGGAGACGTCTTGTTGTCACCACTGCGGTGACGGTCCCGAGGATACGGTGCTGCACACACTCGTTGAGTGCCCAGCTTGGGAGGAGCAGCGCCGGTCGTTAACCGGGGCACTGGGTGTCCAGGTCCTCTCGCTGCCGGAAATGGTTCTGTCCATGGTCCGGAGCGAGGGTGCATGGGAGGCCGCCGTCGCCTTCTGCGAGGCAGTGATGTCCACGAAGGAGGCGGCGGAACGGGAGAGGGAGCTGGTCTCTCCCCACCCAAACCGCAGGAGACGTCCAGGGCGCGCACAGATCTCCAGCCGCCCTAGGGGGCGGCCTGCGGGCGGTGGACTTGGGCAGTCTGCCGCCCGAGCAGCACAGGCCCGAGGGAGGGGCGTAAGCACCCCGCGCGCTCCCCTCAGTGGAGGGGAGGGCTGTACCATCTAGTCCTCCCCCAAACAGCTGGGGCTCGCCTCGCTACGTGGCGGGCCAAGACCTGTCGGTGTCACGGTGAATACTAGCGTGAATCCCGTGGCACCGACACCGGTACGTGGGGAACGTCGTCAGGGGTTTAGTGGGTATGGGGCCGGCCTCACTGGCTCGAGTCCCACACACCCGCGCCCTGCCCGGGCGCGGACGGTGCGTAAATGCATTCCCCTGACGTAAATAAAAAAAATAAAAAAAGGGTACCGGGTTGAAAGGTACTCTATGTCCTCTTCTGTTCTCCTGTCAAAGTGTATGCGCATAATGATCGGTCGAGTAGTTAGGGCGTTAAAGCGTAACAAAGAAATAAACAAACAAACTTACATTCGCATTTACAATATTAAGTAAAGATTAGGCTGTGTTTATCTTTAACAGCAATAGTTACATTTTATATATTGTGTTTGCTAATCACATATACTTATATATAAATATACAAAAATAACACATAGCATCGCATTAGATGCAAAACACAGAGCCTCAATCCTTGACGGAACATGAATATCTTAGTTGACAAAGTGACGACACGGTTTGTCAAGGCCGCAGTTGCAGTCCTGCTTGATGGATTCTTGGTTGTACGGACAAATATGATAAATGTTAATACACCAAGGATGATGAAATGATAGAGATAAGTTAACTTGTTATAACTTTTATTATCTCTGCCAAAGTAATGTTAAAATGTAATATTACTAGCTTTTGCCCGCGACTTCGTCCGCGTGGAATAGTTACTTTGGGCAGAATTTTAAATTTTAAGAATCTTTTTTGCTAAATTTCGCATATAAACGTTGTGGTTTACTGCAAATAGCTTATTTTAATATATTTTTATAAACAACGTTATTGTTTTTTCATCCTTTGCTAAAACATAAAGATTTTGCGGGTTTGGAGCCCGTGAGCACGCATAGAACGCACTTAGAGATGCCCATGGAAAACAGTTTTGTTTATTATTATCGTAATTGCTGCTTTTTACTGGAATACCAACTTTCAGCCTTAACTTATGGTAAGGCACTCCTGATAGTTCTAAAAAGTTAAGAAACTCTATAGGTAGGTTCGATGTCAATTGCTCAGTGTCCTTAATACTGTCTACTGAGAGGTACACGACAACATCTCCCTCGACATCTAACATAATGTGTTCGATCATCTGGCCTACCGTGGCCGACAAATGTGTCGGCGCCAAAATTAACCTGTCACACAACCATTCTCGATTGCCCGTATTATATTATCTGTGCCCATACTTATTTGTAGATCTGGATAGACATTATTATTAAAATCATCTGTATTATGGACAATTTGACAGAATTCACGTCTTAGTGTAATCATGCCGTTACTTTCTGTTAGCATACAATCTTCTCCGACTTTTAGAACAGCAGTCGCATATTGCGCTGAGTGAGAATCGTTGTGAGTCGCATATTTGTAGTCAGACAAGTCAAGACACCTTCAAACAGGCATTTATTTCATCTCCAAGGTCGCCAGTATACCTCTAGTAATAACCGGCAGAGTCTGCCTAAACTCACCAGCTAAAAGTACCACCATCCCTCTCATGATACCCTGGTAGCTCTTGATATCTTACATGGTGCGGTATAGTGCTTCGACTGATTCTTTTGTGGGACATTGTTCATTCATTCCAAACCAACAGCTTACACTGCTGCGACATTTTTCCGCGCTCACCGCTTTTGTTATGTTACAGACTCCATTACGTCACGCTGCGCCGCCGCCGCGCCGGCGCATCGTTCATTGTGAATGGCGCTTGGTGTGTCCCGCTTGCGCGACGTGTACATAATTGTTTGTACATAATATATTAAGACGGAATTATTACTAATTACAAATGTTTTCGATAAATATACGTATCGTAAAAATAGACAGTTGTCTGGGCTTCCACACGAACTTTCGTCGCCTATTTCAGACTCATGTACGTCAAATTTTCAAAATCACTGGAACAAATGTTTATCTACTTATTGCCTTCTTGACTTATCAAGTGCCTAAATACAAAGTCTCATGGTTTTATCTTCATCGCAAATTTTTATTAAGTATAAATTATTCTGATAATGACGAATTCCCATACAACCTTTCATTATCCTTATTTCCACCCCTTCATACTCTTTTTTACAACTAAAGGTAACCTTTGTTCATTCCCAATGTCTTGTCTATCTCTGTACCAAATTTCATCAAAATCGGTTGTGGTTTAGGCGCGATAATGATGAGTGATAAGATGTCTCATGCTTAGACAAAACATGTGTCGCCGCATATTTTGTGTTCGAAGCGAAATACTGCCAAGTTTGAGTACGCCCAGATCACACGACACGGCTATCCCTTACCAGCCGATCCAGTGACGGATGCGGTGTCCCTAAGGCAAACTGTACATGAATGTGCTTAGGTGCGCGAGGTTAGGTACATAGGAGCGCGCGCGGCAATTTATAATCAAAGAAAAGGGTAGACTGTCATCGAGGATTGCCGTCAGAAGAAAAACGTAAATCTATGTAATAACAGTTACCTAAGTAGTCCTCTGGATATTTCAATTAATTGTAATATCAAGATTGAAATGAGCTACTTACCAGAAAATTTATTCTTTATTAAAACAATGTCGCCTTTTCTCTGTGAATTGAAAGAAAATAAAAAAATTATAAGTAAATAGGTAAGTTTATTCCTTAGTATTTCAAAATGTATTAATATTAATATATAATACCTATCTGTATCACTTGACCGAAAATAAATAAAACCAACTGCGGTCATGGATATTTATTAACAATTGGTGAGACGGTGATAAATAATATTTAAAGAAAGAATCAGAATCTTATTTACATATATATATATGGTAATTTCAAACCGCAAATTGCGATAATTTGAATAAATGCTTATTTTTCATAAACTTATAGTAACACTAAGGACTATAATGAAACTAAATAGGTAAATAATAGTAGGTACTACAAAATTGCCTTGAAATGTAATAGTTATAACTTTAAAAGTTTACAAGATATAAGGAATTAAAAATATAGGTGGATAATAACATTTCATTTTATATAAAACAAATACACGTAACAATTGATGACTTTGTTTGTAAGAGCATCGCTACAAAATAGCTGAATGTTATTTACTGTAAGTACGTACACACCAAAAAAAGGCCGCGTTCACGGGCAAAAGATATAATATTTATTAATTGCTTAAAAGATTTAAAAGAAATATTACGTTTGTGTTCTTTAAGAATACATCATTTGTATATAGAGAATTTTAGAATACATTATTCAAATGTAGAAAACCTAAAATCTTTTGTTTTTTATATAAAAATGAGGTCAGTGATAAATGATTTCTCCTTCATTCTTGATTCTGCCTAAAACTGTTTACATCAATTCCTCTAAAATTGTTCATTTGGAAAATGCCAGACTGTCGGAAGTCTTGCGAGCAAGAATAGCTATTGCGTGAAGAAGGATATTCTACAAGGCAAAGCGCAGCCAGAGTCTCCGTTTCTCAAACCTGCATCGTTACTACCCTGCAGAGGTACTGGAGCATTGACAACCTGGCTGGTCGACCTCGCAGTGGCCGCCCGGACGTCCTTAGTGATATTCAAAAGCGCTACATTAGACTTCTTGCCGCCCTTGATCCAATAATTAACGCTTCCAAACTGAGATTAGAGCTGCGAGCTGCTACTGGACTGGATATTAGCACTCAGATCATTCGTAATTGTTTACACCACTATAGATTACGATCAAGGAGATCCACCTTTGAATACACGGGAACGACAGCGACGCAGATTGCAGTTAGCCAGGCAGCGTCAAAACGATGAAGACAAAGAAGATGTCTGGCGTAATTGTCATTTTGACAAAACACGGTTTAGTACGCACACTGATAACCGACGTGTCCGAGTTTGGAGACGACCTTGGAATTCTGAAAGGCAAAGAACAACCACTGGAACCATTCAACAAGGCGGCAAATCGGTATCTTTTTCGGGGCAGAATAATGAATGGAGCTCGAACGCCTTTGATCCCGTACCAAGGCTCTATGAAAATTAATTTGTACAAGACAACTGTTATTGATGGCATCATCAGACCATTCAGGATAAATTATGGTAACCAATTCGCGTTGGTCGACGATAATACGTCGGCATATCGAGCTCAACGAGTGAGCGCTGCTCTCCGGGAGTAGGTACGAAATCATGCGGTTAGACTGGCCTGCCGGCTCTCCGGACTTAAACCCAAACGCATGGGAAACTCTCAAACGAGCTGTTTGGAGAGAGAGAGAGATCAAGTAAGCCGCCATTTAAGAATGGGACACCTGTCCCATTCTTAAATGGCGTGTTGTGGTAACCTTACCACAAGAACTATTGGACAACTTGATCTACAGCATGCCTAGGAGGATTTTCCGCGTGCGTTCAAGCCAGGGGAGAAGTCATTTTGTATTAAATTTGTAAATAAAAGCATATAAAAATGAATAAAATTATTTACCTTAATCAAATCTTCGCATTTATTTAAATTACAAATTTCACAGAGATTGTAAAAGCTATTTTTTTAAAGAAAAGCTAAAAGATTATAGAGGTTTTCATATTAAAATGGTGTTTTCAAATGTTATACCAGTACCTAAATAATGCATTCATTAAGTAATTATATTTTGACACGGAAAAAAATTACTTTTGCAAGTGAACGCGGACTTTTTTGATGTGTGTATTTCGAATGGTCTGCAACAGCGTTGCCCATACTTTATTATGCCCATGCACAGTTCTTTTCATATTTCCCCATTGTGACCCACCACAAGATTTTAACCCCCCTAGACTCTAGTGCATGCGGACGACTACTCCTAGGACGCGTGACGACCACCACTTACCTACTCCTCAGTGCAACAGCAAAGCGAGCATTCGCGTTGACACAAAAACAAGATGTCACTTGCCTATCTTTTTTAAAATTACTACTTCTGCACAAGGAATTCCTATGTCACGGGGGACTTTACAAACACTCAAATAACAACTCGTTACAACAATATGTGGATTAAACAAAGTTTTATCCCGTGTGGGGATCGAACCCACATGTGGCGCAGTAGCGAGGCGACCATTTAAACCACTACGCCATTAGTGCAGTCATATCTCTTGATTATGAACGGGTATGATTGATTTTTAACAATAATGAGGCAACGTTACGATCCGGTATTTTATTTTGGTGGCTCGGTGCCGGGTCGTAACACCATTTGCGAAATGCTAATCGACTAGTTATAGTTGTTCGATATTACTTAACAAATCTCGTGAACGCTATGTTCCTCGTACCAGGTAAAGTTTAGAATTTAATTAGAAATATAAGATTTTGTTGCATTTTAAATTATATTTAATTTAACTCTGCCGCAACGCTCGCGTGAAGCTCATTTGCAACATTAAATAAAAATTATAAATATTGGAACTAGAGTTCCAGCTGCCGCAATTTTTTATAGTTTTGAAGCGATCGCCAAAAACAATTAATATTATTATTTTACAAAATACCTATATGGCGGCTCGAGGGACGCCTGTGAGGTTCTTGCCTATCCATATTAAAATATGGATATTATTATATTGGCCGCCTCTGGGTTTATGTAACAATAATGGTTTGGGCACTGTACAAAAATTACAGTTAATTAATTACAGTTAGTTAATTGATCAGCAAGCAGAGTATTAAAATATTTTAATACAACTTGGACCAAAAGTCAGTTCGGCTGATTTCGCCGCATTCACAGTGGTATGTTTTATGCAATATGACATACTCTAATGTCAGCATATTGATTAGTACTTCATATGGCAAAAAACTAGTAAAAACTCTTTTTTGCACAAGCTACTACTACGTACTTACGTCTAAATTTTCAATTATAATAAAAATTGTGATATATCGATTACGCGTCGGTTGGTGGTTCGATCGAATCAAAAAACGACAAACGACAAAAAACTATATTACGCTTCATAATTAGTCGTACCTACACAATGAACAAAAAATATTCAATGTGACGTTGCTTTATCCATATCCAAAAAGATCTGAATGCAAGAATCTCGGCTTCCTCGTTCCTCTTTTAAAAAGGCAAATCTAGGAATCATCGCACTTTTAATAAAAGAGAGACTTATCTCAGTATTTTGCTATAAACAAATTTGAACTCTATTGCAATGATTTAACACAAACATAATATTAAAATTTAACATATACAATTAGAATCCAAATTGCTTTACTTTCAAATTTCGAGTTAAGTCGCTGTTTTATTAAAAGTGCGATTTGTGTCGCGCGAGACTTTACATACATTCAAACAACTGACATAAAGAACACCCAAATTCGGAGCAACAATAATATTATTTGTGGCCACACAAATATTTATATAAAATTATTCGTCCCGTCTATGGATTAAACCTATAACACCGCTAAGCCATCCGTGTAGTTTAGCGACAACTGTAACATGATTGTGTATTGAGCTGCAGACAATTTTAAACCTTAAATAGTTACGTGAAAGGCTCATTACAAATGTAATGTGTCCTTAACCTGATTGCACCAATTTTTTGGTTAACCAGTAGGAAAAATAATACACAATATTCTAGAAACAATATATAATTCGATTTAATCATTTTATTAACGAATATATATAAAACATTACTTATGTAATACATTTTCATTTCTCTTATATCTATTCTACTTTCCATAAATGTTTTGTGATACAAAAAACAACCAGTCGATAATAATGATAATTATAAAAATATAAAACACTATGTATAAGTATCATGATTAAATAACAATTAATAATTTAACATAATTATAAGATTATTGAGTATTTAACATACATTATATAAGCATGATGATAGAGTCCCGCTTCATTTATACAGTTCACGTCAGAAGTATTTATTATGTTATACATAGATCGTGATGACTTGATGACACACACACGCACAAATCATATTTTGCATTTGCAATGTGAAACAAGACTTGACAAGTGCTCAGCAACACTTACGCGTGGGGAAACTCCACAATGGCGTCTCCTGACATTATTCCTCCGAATCGATATCTTACAAAAACTCTCTTTTACTAGTTGATATTTTAGTTTAAGCACGAAAGGACGGATTGTAGAAATACATTACGCGTATATAAAAAAGTAACTTGTGCAATTAAGTTAAATCGTAACTAACATTCTAATCAATAGTAATTTGAGTTACAGATTACTAGTATCCTTGTTAAGCCCTGCAACTAAGCGAGAATACCTGTTAGGATTGAGTTTCGTCGGTAGTGTAATGGCTGGGATTCAAACCTACGACTTCTCGTTCGCAAGTTTAACCTTTTGACCGCCACAGTCATGTATGTACATTACAAAGCAAAATATGTCCATCACGGCACGGTCACGACTACATGAGACTTTTAAACGCTAATTAATCTTATAAAATGTATTGTATTTCTTATTTGTGTTGTTAATAATGTGGACTCATCATTTATAATAAGTGAACTTACTATTTATTTTAACCATAATAGCATAAGATCACAAAAACGATGTAGGTATAAAACAATGAAATCGTAGCTTGGCGCCGAGAGCACGCTTTTTGACGTGGCAATTAATGGGTTGCCTTATCCATTGGGCTATCAGCTAGCAACAAGATATGGCGTGAAACAAGTCTATTCTAAATCCACTCCAGGATCCGTGGCCGTAAATGGGTTGTAATCGCCAAGTCCCACCAGTTCTACCGACAGATCCCACAGTTTCTTAGCGTCAGCATCATTGGCCCCTTTCGGTGCAGGGTCCGTAACAGCACAGTCACTGTGAATAAAATAAAATATAAGTAAGGAAATGCTTGCGTTACACACAACAAATACACACGACTAGGATTCCCAACCTTTTGTAAGAGAAATAAAGTATAATAATAATAATAATATTTTATTTATTTTCTCTCACACAGAAATGGTTTACAAAAATTCAATCCTTAATCTATGAGTAAAACTAAATATGTGTATTGAATCTGTATGAGAGACTGGTATCTATACTAGGTAGACCTGTGTTACAGATTACCAGCCTCTCCTGACTCCAGATAAGAGGGTTGCGTGTGCAGTCAAATTACATTATATTGGTGCGCAATTATTATGTGAGGTGAGATTTAGGTATAAGTAAATAAAAATAAATAAATACATACCTACGTGTGTAAAGATTTGATGTGTGTGTGTGTGTATGTGTGTGTGTGTGTATGTATGTGTGTGTGCATGCGTGCGTGTGTGCGTGCGTGTGTGGGTTCGTGTGTGCATGCGTGTGTGCGTGCTTGTGTATGTGTGTGTGATACTGATGAAAAAAAAAAAGAAGAAAAAAGAAAACTTATGACTTAAGAGGGAACATGGAGCATATGTTCAGTTTCCTCATAATTAAGTGACTTCAGCCACGGAGTGACTACTAATTTACATCTATATCTAGTTAATGGATATATATGCAATTTTTCATTAATTTTATTGTAAATATATCTTCCCAAAAAGCCAAAAAACTTGCCAGAGAAAGATGTGGACCAATGATTATCAATTGAGGAACAGACTTTATACTTTAATCTTTTGTTGCTAAACTCTGGGACATAAGTGAGTAAGGAATGCTGTTTTAAAATAAGGTTCAGAATGTAGAGCTGACGTACTGTCAGTACATCTGCCATTTTGTAGAGATTTCTGGTAGGATATAGGAATGGTAATGAGAGACTAACCTTAAGTACTGCCCTTTGGGCTCTTTCCACCTTTATCAAACTTGTTTTGCAGACACCACCCCATACAGAGATACTGTATGATATTATTGGCTGGCATAATGACAAGTAAACCATTTTAATTGTATTTTTATCTGCAATATGACGTAGATTCTTAAAGATAAACATTAATTTGCGAGTTCTACATGCAATTAGGTCTAAATGATAACTGAAATTTAAATTACTGTCAATGATAACACCAAGATATTTTATATGAGTAGTACTTTTTATCGCGTTACATGTACAAGCATGGTTAATACGACAGGAGTGGGCTACGATTGAATAATCTTTGAGCGCATTGGGTGGAGGACTTTTTATGGCAAACGGAATGTACTTGGTCTTCTCTTCATTGAGAGTTAAACCATTGTGTCTGAGCCAAAGCAACACCGCGTTGAACCCTAACTGTGCAAAGACATAGGTGTCTTCCCATGTGTCTCCATGAAAGATTAGCGCGGTGTCATCAGCGTAAGTTACTATTTTGCCATTATTTATTTGCAGATTACATAGGTCGTTAATGTAAGTTAGAAAAAGAGTAGGCCCCAGCACGCTACCCTGCGGCACGCCATAAGCAACTGGTAGATCAGAACTGGTGATATCACCTACCCTCACTCTTTGATTTCTCTTCGTGAGATAGTCAGTGAATAATTTGTGTTGCCTACCACGTATACCAATCCTTTCTAATTTTTCTAGTAAGAGTGGGACAGAGACTGTGTCAAACGCCTTTGCTAGGTCTAAAAATATGACAATTACTTTTTTCTTATTATCAAGTTTGCTAACGATATGATCCGTTAGTTCATGAATAGCTTCATTAGTTGAAGTGCCAGCTCTAAAGCCAAATTGGGAACCAGATAAGAGTTTTTTTGTTTCTAGATAATCGACTAATCGTTTATTTAATATTTTTTCTACTAATTTTGACATACTGTGCAGAATTGAAATTAGCCTGTAGTTATTGACACAGGCTCTGTCTCCACTCTTAAAGATGGAAATTACAACAGCTGATTTAAATTCCCTAGGAAAAGTTCCAGTATTGAAAATTAAATTGAAAAGGTGAGTTAGAAGTGGCACTAGTATATGGTGATATCGTTTTAAAAAGGCGCCAGAGATGTTGTCCTGTCCAGTGCTGTTTACTTTTTTAATACTCAATACAAGATTACTGACCTCAGATTGGGAAGTAGGAGTAAGAACGAAAGATGACGGTTGGTAGTCCACATACGTTACTTCAGGCAAATTACTAGTATCTATACTATCAGCTAAGTTTTTACCCACAGACACAAAGAAGCTATTTATATTGTTGACAGAGGATATAAAGTCAGAAGACGATAGTAAATCAGTAGTTGGATTGGATTTCGTGTTGTAGTTTGTGACCTTTTTAATAGTGTCCCATAAAGCTTTGTTACTAGTCTTAGCAGCATTGTTTAGTGACTCTTTTTCATAGTCCCTCCTTAAGTTTTTTATTAGACGATTACAAAAATTCCTATATCTTATGTACGTAAGCTTGATAATTTCATTATCGGGGTCTTTCTTTGATTTATAGTGTAATTTATCCCGATTCTTCATGCATTTCAATAGACCTGTTGTTATCCAAGGCTTTTTAATTCGTTTGCGATTTGGAATAGTGATTACTCGAGTATTGCATTCAATTATATAGTTAAGCTTAGTTAAAAGTAGAGAGGTAGCTAAATTTGCATCTGTTTGTGAATAGATGAAGTCAAAATTCTCGTTAGACATATCAATATCAAGCCTTGCATAGTCAATTTTTTTCATAGAAAATGTTTTTGTCTGTGAGACATGGTATTTCAAAATTATAAAAACAGAGTCATGGTCAGTTACAGAAGTTTCAGCCACATAGCAGAAAGCTGGAAGGGCACTTTTAAGCATTATATGATCTAAGCAGGTTCTGCTGTGTGTGGGTAGCTGGTGTGCAGGTAAAATGCTATGTGAGGCTAGTAGATTTAGGTAAACAGACGAGTTGGGATCTTTATTATTTGGAGTTATGTCAATATTTATGTCTCCTACAATTATGATATTTGGATATTGTAGGCTACTTAATAATACGTTTAACGATTCTATAAAAAGTTGAATGTTTTTATAGCCCGGAGGACGATAAATGGCTACCAAGATTGTATTGCTATCTAATTTTATTGTTATGCAGTTTGCATCTTGTAAAGAATACTCTAGTATAGTTACCAGCATAGAGCTTTTAAAATACGCAACTACTCCTTCATTTTGTGTTAAATTATTGTCACTTTGTATGTAGCTGTAACCGTCTAACGGTGGGATACGTTGTGTATGTCGCAACCAACATTCAGTGACAACGATCACATCCCAGTTGGTGTTAGATCTTGCTAATAGTGTTAAAAGTTCGGGAAAATTACGATTTATGCTGCGTATGTTCTGGTGAAATATTTTCAGACAGTATTGTGGTGTATCAATTAATTTAGAGCACTCTTCTATAGTACATATAGATGCCTGTGCTAATTGAAAGTTGTCAAGAAGACCGTTTATTATATTTGTATTATCGAATAATAACATTATTAAAATAACTAAGTGAAATCCACCATAGTGATGTAAGATGTATATCAAAGCTTACGTCAGCCCAAAGGTGGCTGTTATGGTATAGCTCATATATTTGTGAATGCTCCTTACAGTTGATAAGTTGTATATTAAATGGTAGTGTAGTGTGTGAATGAGACTTATATAATGTATGATACTGTGTAAATGTATTGGTATCTTGAGTAAATGTTGTGTTCGAATGTATGTGTATAAACAAATTTGAACTCTATTGCAATGATTTAACACAAACATAATATTAAAATTTAACATATACAATTAGAATCCAAATTGCTTTACTTTCAAATTTCGAGTTAAGTCGCTGTTTTATTAAAAGTGCGATTTGTGTCGCGCGAGACTTTACATACATTCAAACAACTGACATAAAGAACACCCAAATTCGGAGCAACAATAATATTATTTGTGGCCACACAAATATTTATATAAAATTATTCGTCCCGTCTATGGATTAAACCTATAACACCGCTAAGCCATCCGTGTAGTTTAGCGACAACTGTAACATGATTGTGTATTGAGCTGCAGACAATTTTAAACCTTAAATAGTTACGTGAAAGGCTCATTACAAATGTAATGTGTCCTTAACCTGATTGCACCAATTTTTTGGTTAACCAGTAGGAAAAATAATACACAATATTCTAGAAACAATATATAATTCGATTTAATCATTTTATTAACGAATATATATAAAACATTACTTATGTAATACATTTTCATTTCTCTTATATCTATTCTACTTTCCATAAATGTTTTGTGATACAAAAAACAACCAGTCGATAATAATGATAATTATAAAAATATAAAACACTATGTATAAGTATCATGATTAAATAACAATTAATAATTTAACATAATTATAAGATTATTGAGTATTTAACATACATTATATAAGCATGATGATAGAGTCCCGCTTCATTTATACAGTTCACGTCAGAAGTATTTATTATGTTATACATAGATCGTGATGACTTGATGACACACACACGCACAAATCATATTTTGCATTTGCAATGTGAAACAAGACTTGACAAGTGCTCAGCAACACTTACGCGTGGGGAAACTCCACAATGGCGTCTCCTGACATTATTCCTCCGAATCGATATCTTACAAAAACTCTCTTTTACTAGTTGATATTTTAGTTTAAGCACGAAAGGACGGATTGTAGAAATACATTACGCGTATATAAAAAAGTAACTTGTGCAATTAAGTTAAATCGTAACTAACATTCTAATCAATAGTAATTTGAGTTACAGATTACTAGTATCCTTGTTAAGCCCTGCAACTAAGCGAGAATACCTGTTAGGATTGAGTTTTTGACCGCCACAGTCATGTATGTACATTACAAAGCAAAATATGTCCATCACGGCACGGTCACGACTACATGAGACTTTTAAACGCTAATTAATCTTATAAAATGTATTGTATTTCTTATTTGTGTTGTTAATAATGTGGACTCATCATTTATAATAAGTGAACTTACTATTTATTTTAACCATAATAGCATAAGATCACAAAAACGATGTAGGTATAAAACAATGAAATCGTAGCTTGGCGCCGAGAGCACGCTTTTTGACGTGGCAATTAATGGGTTGCCTTATCCATTGGGCTATCAGCTAGCAACAAGATATGGCGTGAAACAAGTCTATTCTAAATCCACTCCAGGATCCGTGGCCGTAAATGGGTTGTAATCGCCAAGTCCCACCAGTTCTACCGACAGATCCCACAGTTTCTTAGCGTCAGCATCATTGGCCCCTTTCGGTGCAGGGTCCGTAACAGCACAGTCACTGTGAATAAAATAAAATATAAGTAAGGAAATGCTTGCGTTACACACAACAAATTACACACGACTAGGATTCCCAACCTTTTGTAAGAGAAATAAAGTATATTAAGGACTGTGAAATGAAATGAACAGTAGGTGTCTTTTTTACTTTTCACGTTTTAAAATCATATTTTGAGCTTCTTGGTATTTTTAGGTTTAATTATAGATCTGAATACCAGCAGTCATGTAAACAGTATTCTGTTAACTTTTTTGATCGAACAGTAGAAAATATTAACAAGCGAAAAAAAGTAATAACATTGTTTTAACAGTATAATTGGAAAGCCAACATACCACTGCATTCAAATGTATTTTCGGTTACGAGCCCTTTCGCCCCTCAAGGTTCGCCCCCTAAAAGGTATTTGTTAGGTTTCTTCTTAAAATCCACCCAAAAATAGATTTCGTTTTTCTATGAAAGGGGCGAGTCAAGGGGCGTACAGACTCGTAGCCGTATTTTTAACAGTGAAACGCGATGTGAACAATACTAAATAATATTATAAATGCGAATATGAGTTTGCTTGTTTGATACGCTTTTACCCCGTAACTACTTGACCGATCATGAAATTTCGCTTACACGTTGGCAATGGATATACCAGATAAAAAATACTGTAACCGAGCGAGTGAAGCCGCGGACAAAAGCTATTACAAAATATATTTAAATAGCTTCTAAAATTTATATTTTCAATACCGCGCTATCTTGCGTTTGATTCATTTAGGTTTTGTTCGAGGTTTGTTCTTTATATGATAATATAAAGATTAACAGATTAGTTATTACTTTAATTTTCTTTTGAAGTTTGCTACGTAGGCATTTATTCTATAAAGTCTCACTATGGATCTAACTTCTAAGTCTGTGAAACTTTTAATTGCGAAACTAATAGAATCAGTAAATTGTCTGTCTGAGTTTCTATAGTTCTTGACGGAAGTCGACACGACAGTAACGAGTAACAACACACATTAGGTACCAACGACGTGTCTATTTCGGTGCTTTTAGAAACTAAATTGAAAGACTTAGCTATGCTATATGGCTACGATCAAACAAGTCGAGTTGTTTTACGATCATAGGAACAGTAATATCCCAAGATTTTTTTAAAGGGTCTTTTCAGTTGGTGCTTAAAGACGCTATAAACTCACAAAGACGAAAATTTCCACACGGTGTCTTTATTAGATTACCTTTTCTTTTTAAATAAAAGACTACTCCCGCACTAGGAATAATTCCTGTGTCGCGGAGGACTTTACAAACATTCAAATAACGGACACAAAGAACATCCAGACTCGGAACAACCATTTGTGGATCACACAATTTTTGTCCCGTGTGGGATTCGAACCCACAGCAGTCGGCGAGATGACCACTTAAAACACTACGCTATCCATGCATTACATTTACACATAACTACCCGGTGTCGGACGTACGGGCCGTGGGATCCAGCTCAAGGTATTTGTATGACACTCAGACTATTGATTCGCTGCTTCGTTATAAAAATATTGATAAGTTTAATGGAGGTGAGCTTCAGAAAATAATGACGCACTACGCAAAATAATAATTTTCTAGGTAATTTTTTTATGGTGACCGTTTTCGGCGATAATCATTTTGTTTTAATATGTACAATATTTTTTGTTTATTTAAACATGATTTCTTTATTTCTTTGTTTTCTTCTCTCCATACATTGATTATTGTAGAAAAGGTCGGGATTTTAGTAATTTTAATTTTAGCTGTAAGACATCGTTAACCTATAGCAGTGACCGACCTATGACTTTTCACAGTTAGTTATGTGTGTGTTGAATAGTAAATTTTAGCTGGCTTTAACGGAAAAGAATATATGTCTGACTTTAGAGTTCTCTCTGCACTGGGCTTGGTGGAATATGACCTAAATCTTCTCATATTAAGAAAACGGCCGTGCCCAGCAGTAGGACAGTTTATAAACAATACTGACATCATTATTGCCTGTAGTATAATAAAACTTCTCCCACTGACAGTGCCCAGCAGTGGGCCAGTATATAAACAGCTCTGATATTATAATTACCTGTAATATAACCCTGTCTCATTGGCACACTTCTCATCGACAGCGCAGTATATCGTGGTCTGCGCGCCCAGCTGTGGGCACTTCATAAACGGCGCCATAACGAAGCCGATGATACTGCGCGCGCCCCAGAACAGAGTGTCGTTTAGATGACGACCTAACTCAGTCTTGATCACACCGGGGTGGAGGCTGTACGTGCTCACACCAGTTACGTTGTGTTCCTGGAAATTAAAAAGTTAGGTATATTGATTACAAAATCTCTTAATACAAAATATCCCGGTTTAAACAATCTATACAATAAATAAAATTGATGTGTCTTATAGTAATGTCAGAATAAAATCTTTTTACTAATTATTGTATATGGAAGTAAATATCTACGGTACTTATATTAAAAAGGAAATTTTAAATATTTTTTATATCCGGAACGATTTTGGCGAGACTTTCACTGGCATATAGCTGATGTAATAAGGACTAACTTAGGCTATTTTTATTACAGAAAAATTTGGGATCCGCCATAAAATATTAACTTTTTTGCTAAATTCCACGCGGTCAAAGTTGCGGGTAACAACTTGAATAAAACACATGCTTATTAATAATAATCATATATTTCGGGTTGCATAGGCCCATAGACACCTTAACCTAAATTTACATATTTTAAAATTTGATGTTAGTAAATACACCTTAATACTATGTTAGTAAAACTTCACTTGGCACACTAAATACTTGTGCGCTCGGCTGGTACTTGTCCGCGGAGGCGACGGAATACCACGTTGTGACGTTGCGGCGCGGCTCCAGCAGCTGCACTCTCGGGACGTACTTCAACTTTTGGCACACGTACTTCGCGATGTCCTCCGCCTCAGTGGTGTAGAGCAGGCGCGAGATGTACACCGGCGTGTTCGGGGATGCGGCACGCACCTTCAGGTTGGGGTCCACAGGTCGGTGCCACATCCGTTCTTAATGTTTCGCGACCGGTGCTTCCTCCGTTGCACCGTCACGAAACCATCCTCGGTTGCCCGGTTCGTTCCTTGTGTAGACAAGGGCTTAGCCGGTGCGCTCGCAGTGACCTTAGGGTCAGCTGTTCTTACGATTCGCACAGCACAGCGAGGAGGAGCTGCGATTGCGGGGGCGAGGCTGCGTGACGCGCTTGCGGCGCATAACGCAGGGTCAGCAGTCGGCGCCGGCGACAAAACCGCTGACGCATATCTCGTCACCGAACAGAAACCGAATTTTAAGACGATATAATGAATTGTTTGAAAATAGGAGGATATAATATAACACGTCTTTGAAAGATTCAGTGCCTATTAGACACCATATAAAGAAATAAACATTTGCTGATACCTATGTAAATTGCACTATAATTAAATATGCTGTTCTATAATATCAGCCCTGTATTAAACTGTCACACTGTCCAACAGGGCACGGGCCTCTTCTCAGCGTGGGAAGGGTTAGACCATAGTCCACCACGCTGGCCTAGTGCGAGTTGGCAGACTTCACATATCTTCACGAACACTATGGAGAACTCTGAGCGATACAGGTTTCCTCGCGATGTTTTCCTTCATCGTTAAAGCAAGCGGTGATTAACTATTTAATACGCACTTAACTTCGAAAAGTCAGAGATGGGATCGATATTGAGTTCCCGATATTGAGATCTGACCTCGGTGTTTTTATTAAAGATGGTCTTTCTTAAACCCTCCCTAGAAGATGCCCTGGCCACGCTACTAAAGTAATAATCACATACCTTAAGTTTAGCAGCCAATTCTCTGGAAAATAGAACATTGGCGAGCTTGCTCTGTGAATAGGCTTCCACTGCACTGTATGGTCTCTTCTTGTAATTTATATCTTCAAAATTGATGCCATATCCTGTTCAACAAACCAACCATGACACATGTAGAGTTTTATATGAATGAGAGGTAGGGCGAAGTGGAAATTTGCTGCATTCTGGACATCTGGTTAAATATAGACCAGTCTGACTAACGAAATACAGGTGATTGAAACCAAAAGGCCTTTTGTTGTGTTTACTATGATATAACAAGTAGCGCATAGCGGTATTGCCACTAAATCTGGGATTTTGCTCAAATGCGAATGCCCGTCTAAGGAACTACCTCCGTCTTACAGAAAATCGCAGCCAAGCTACTGTATGTTGTGTTGCTTCAATGAGCAAGGTTCTAAGGTATCTTAAAGAATTATACTAAAACTAACTATCAACAGAATAATATAATATAATATTCTTTGACATACACGCAACATCATCCAGCCCAAACTAAGCAGAGCTTGTACTATGGATACTAGACAATGGATAAACATACATATATACTTTTTTTTTTTTGTAAATACATACATATTATACATAGAAACATAATTCCTTCTTAAAAGTATAAGCAAAGCACCAGTGTTAGGCGTAAGTGTTATAGTCATCTGGCATTGGGCCATAACTCACGGTTACCGGTTACCTTTTTTTATCATTCTTCGGGTTCGATTCCCGCACAAGTTAAACATTTGTGTGTATGAACATGAATGTTTGTCTTGGTCTGGGTGTTTCTACGTATAATATACTTTACTGTACTTACAAAAAAAAAGTATATATGTATGTTTATCCATTGTCTAGTACCCATATTATAAGCTCTGCTTAGTTTAGGCTAGATGGTGTTGTGTGTATGTGATAGAATATTATTATTATTATTCTTGTCTTTACACAGATTACAATTTACAAACCTTTTTACAACGGATTTAAGACTGGGTTTTATTTAGGAATTTGGAACAAGTATTTGTTAATCACACAAATGTTTGTCCTGTGTGGGGATCGAACCCACAACACTCGGCGCTGTGGCCACCACTAGCAGACACATAAACCACTTCATTTGTGCAATCATGTCATTAGGCGAATCGCAAACTTGTTTGCCACATTACTAGTTAAAAAGCTTGAGTGTCAAGAATTTGCTACAAATGCCATCAGTAAAATAACTAAAACAAGACAGCGATCAATAAATACTCACGGATGTGTGCTCTTGAAGACACGGTGACGATCCTCGCCGGCGTGCTATTCCTTATACGCGGCAACAGTAACATGGTCAGAAGAAAATGTGCCAAGTGATTAGTACCGAACTGCGTTTCAAACCCTTCGTCAGTTTCTCCTTTAGGGCACATCATAACTCCAGCATTATTTACAAGTATGTTGATTTGTGGTTCCGTATCTAGAACATTCTGCGCGAATTCCCGAACTGACTTCAAAGAGGTTAGGTCACATTTAGCCAACACAATGTTGCCAGTGTCAGACATGTCTTTGCATGTTTTTTCTATGTCTGCTTTCGCCTGCTCAGCTCTTTCTAAACTCCGACACGCCATTATCACCTTAGCACCTGGTAGAAAATATGTTTATTATTATAATACGTACCTTTGTTCCGCTTTTCAAGCGTGTTTCGCTCACGAAGGAGTGTGAGATTTGGCTTAGTTAAAGAGAAAATAGACGAGCGAACTTGGTGTCGCCGAACCCCGAACGCGGTCCATTCTTGGACCATATGCAATCGTGTGGCGCACAGTGCGCTAGACATTATTATTATTAATACCAGTACGCTGGTTTGATAGCTCGCACATCGAACTAAGTGTGGTATCGAAAATAATAAAACGTTCTGTGGTGCGCTACGGTGGTGTGGTGTAAAGAGCGCACCGTAGCACCGTACCGTGCGTTGGTTCGTCCGCACCATGTTCGATCGTCTATTTACACTTTTACAGTTTATATAGAGAATAAGTGCACAAAACAAAAAAAATAAAACAATGTTATACGAATTATGTTTAAATTTCAAACATTAATCTTATATATAAAATTCTCGTGTCACAATGTTAGTTACCATACTCCTCCGAAACGGCTTGACCGATTTTTATGAAATTTTATATGCATATTTAGTAGGTCTGAGAATCGGCTACTATCTATTTTTCATATGATGATAAGTGATAAAGAAAACATAAAAAAAAGAAAAATTACTTTTGACAGATCGAAGTCTGTCCGGGCAGCTAGTATACATATATAATTTACTAGCTTTTGCGCGCGGCTCCACCCACGTGGTACCTACATTAATAAAAAGTAGCCTATGTCCTTAATCAGGTTTTAAACTATGTCTATACCAAATTTCATCTAATTCGGTTGAGTGGTTTTGCCGTGAAAAGGTAACAGACAGACAGATAGACAGAGAGTTACTTTCGAATTTACAATATTAGAAAGGAAGTAAGGATTGTCTATATAATAGTATAATATAAAATTGTGAGTGGGTACCACCAATTTAAAAAAACATATAGAAATATAATTTACATAAATCCATAAGTATGATAAATTAGTCATTTATAATAATATGGTAGAACATCCTCATTTAAAACCCGTTATGCTTTATTCCGACGTAATAGACGTCGAGGTTTTCCCCCTCTGCTAGACACAGTCATGTGCAACGAACTGCCACTGGCCAATAAAACAGATAACATGCCTGTACGTCGAGGTGGTATAGATGTACTATATACATGTTTCGCAAACTATAAGAGATGGAAACTGAAACTAGAATTAGTGTAATGTGGAATATAATAGACTTCTGCCTACCCTTTAGAGAATATAAGCATAAGAGCATCAATAGTGATAATCCCTAACTAATATTATAAATGCGAATGTAAGTTTGTTTGTTACGCTTTCACGCCTTAACTACACGACCGATCATCATGAAATGTTGCATACACGTTGTCAGGGGAACAGAAAACGACATAGAGTACCTTTCACCCCGGTTACGAAGTTCCTTGATAATAAATATTTATTATCAAGGCATCAACAAAAATATGGTACACACGGCTACACATCAAGTTAGGCACCCATACAAAATAGAGAATTGTCGGAAAGGGACAGTGCATAGTGGTGTCGATGTAATGGTAAGGATAGAGTGTAACAAAAATATAACGCACTCTCTCGCACGATTCGCAGCGTTCAACTTCTAATAGTTCAAAATCCAAACAGTCTAGGTTCATGCGTCGCTGTGTGTACCACAAAGGCAGGTTAAATAAATAATACTTTATTTTCAGATCTTGTACTTTATTCTTTTTATCTAATATAAAGGTGGCAACCCTAGGTAAAATCTAGTAATTTATAATAATGTAAATCATGCTGTAGTCAAAACCAAGGTTGTGTATTTCACTTGTTTTATAAGAGGTACTAATTGAATGCCCAGTGAATGAAGGTTATTGGTAACTCAATTTGATGTTGTATTTTATGTCATAAACAGAAGTAGCTTTCTATTATTAATATACTAACTAGATTTTTCCTGCGGCTTCGATCGCATTGATCTAGATTCTTCTATAAATGTCTATCCTTATCCTTATCCTCAGATACCTTACGTCCTTCTCTGTAACCCTGACAACATGTATGCATAAAATTAATGAAGATTGGTTAAGCAGTTAAGGTGTGAAAGCATAACAAACAAACAAACTAACTTACATTCCCATTTATAATATTATAGTATGTATGCATCTTACGTGGGGGCCAGTCAGTGCAGACCGGCGACACTTCGACCCAGTGGGATCTTTTGTGTCGACACTCGGATTCGAACCCACGTCGCGCACCTATGACTTTCGGAAGTTATATGACTTTTCAAAATTATGTGCGTATTTATTGACAATTATCGCCTGCTCCGTGCCTTGGAGAGTATGTTAAGCCGTCGGTTCCGGCTGCCATGAACGTCTGTGGCAGTCGTTATTGGGAGAGTGTCGACACAAAAGATCCCACTGGGTCGAAGTGTCGCCGGTCTGCACTGACTGGCCCCCACATAAGATAAGATAAGAATGTATAACTAATGTAAAGGCACACATGCTGTGTTCGGTTAGTAGGATAAAGGTAGACACACTATATATAGCTATACTATTTAAATATGTATATAGAGTGTTTATCTTTATCCTCATATAAAATAAACAATGGCATATTATCCTGTTGGCTTAACCATATTGAGCAGTAATGTTGAAAAGCAATGCCCCTGGATTTGGGTAAATGATGATTGTTAATATATTTTACATTGTTCTCACATGTTTTGCGTCATATATATAACTTTACACAAAAAAAAATACAATTGTGACAATAATTCTAATTTCTCTTTTAGTATTATTTCTTGACTATGCCATTGACCAGATATTATTGGTGTCTATTATCAAAATAACTTGTATTCTTAGGAAGAAAATGGTAGGTAGCGCGTGGGATTAAAGCCTAGCATTTCAGTTTATGAAATACCTGGCCCTTCAAAAGGTTTACACGGGTAAATGAGATCAATGTGCAATTACTTTGATGTGCTGGCTGTGGTGACATTTGCTATGAAGAATAAGAAACAAATACATACATATGAAGCCATATGGATGTTTCATGACTTGATAAAAAGAAAACTATAAATGAAAAAAGAATGTCTGGCCTAAATCTTTTACAGCATCAAATTTATTATGCTCATTATCATTAATTACCTCTCTTATAAAAGTCCAGAACAGTTTCTTTGCCAATGCCTGTGTTGCAGCCTGTCACTAAAGCCGTCTTGCCCACAAGCTTAGCAGTACTCAGACATCTCCCACTGAACAGAGGCATAATGCTGCACCTTCAAATGACTTCTTAAATTCTGTAAAAAAGCAAAACAATTTTTTTGGCGTTTAAGCATATTGGTTTGCCAAAGTGCTGGCTGATGTTAAAGGTTTACCATAACCTAAACAATCCGTTTTATTTTTCACTATGAACGTCACATGTAGCAATATCATCTCTAATAAAGATGGTACATTCTCAGAATACTGAATAATCTTCTCGTTCTCGTCGTTCTTTTATAAACGTTTATTCTGTATTCTGAGAGTACAACACAGTAAAATTAATAACTAAACAAGACACTGCAGTTTAGAATATTTAGTACATAATGCTTAAATGTGTATATAGTTAACATACTCGGGATATTTTAAGTTTACAAAAATGTTACATTCAATTGTCTGATTCACATTGTGTGCGTGCCTGAACCTGTTAATCGGTTTCAAACTCGTTTACTTAAGTTTAACATACTTAAATACTTTGTCTACCTATCCAGAACACAAATATACCATAATCACTATAAATTTTCACGTACAATTTTATCGAGATAACTGTAAAAACTTTTCTTCGTGACGTACCTACCGTAACTTCGTGAGCGTTGAGGTAAGTGTTGATCACAGAACATTATGATTTGTGTTGTTTGTGTAGTGTCAATTTTGACGTTGTTAATGCCAATTTTGTGACGATTGACAATAGGTAGAATGTTGCCATTTCCTATGCAATTCCTATATCAATGTATTATTTAATTTACTATTCTCTCAATTCCAATGAGTGACTTAATTCAATACGACGGTACAACAAAGAGTATAAGTACCTGAGACAAGCTAGACGTTTTAAAGCAGTTATATATAAAGTACTCTGTGTTTTAAAGCCAATTATTACCTATGATATAATATAATAAACTATTTCAAATCTATTCGACGTAGGTAACGTTTAGTTATTTAGCTCTGTGACAGTGACAATGACAGTTGACAATTTAGTTCTCAGCTTTTGGCCTTGCCTGTCGCTCACCTTGTTGGTGATTCTTGTTTACGACCTATTTACAAATTACATAAATTATTGACTTCATGGCATACACTTCAATAATGTTCATACTCAAAACAGAGATTATTTTTGGTATTTGCTTGTAATAATCATTAACTTGGATATCACAACACTTTACGGTCTACTGTCGACTTGTTACCTTCTTTCAAACATTCCTTACGTTTCTTCGTAAAGTAAGAATTTAAACAAACTATTGTAAATAAATGTTGTAGAAAAATGTGATTTGTAATCAATAATTGTATCGCTCAACTCGTTGTATAGTTACGTGTTCTCGGGTTTTATTACAATCGTCTATTGTTATTGATAAGCTTATTGATGTATTCAATCATTCGTGACTCAGTGCCAATGGAGTACGATAACGATGAGAATACATGGCGTAGGCCGTCGACGCCGAAGGTGGAACGTTCAGCGTGTCACCAGATCCCCAAAAGATCGACATCTGTAGCCGTAGTGGTGTTAGGCCTCGCAGTGCTCAGTTGTTTGCTCGGCTACTGTGTGCTCAGCGAGACCTTGCCTTACGAGTCAAAGACTTTACGACTTGTTATAATTGTAAGTACACATTTATTCAATGATATTTATCAAGGAGATAATATTATAAGCAAACAATAAGTTTATTTATTTATTGAGATAGCTGGGTTGTCACTTCTGTATATTTGTGAGTTATCTAATATTCTGATGTAATATGTATGTTATGTTAAAATTTTTAAAGTCAATTGTGTTATGTATTGATTGCAGCTATTTAGGCATGGAGCTAGGGCACCTGTAAATACCTATAACAGTGATCCTTACAAAAACTATCAATGGCCTAATGGACTAGGCGGCCTCACTAATGTAAGTTAGTAAACATTATAAAATAAAGACTTAAATTTTGTTGAGAGTATCTTATATCTGGCTACTGTTTGACCTGACATAACTTCATTAGTACTACAGCACTAAAAGGATTAATTTATGTCAATGCATACTTGGCTTTAGATATGTTCGAGTGTTTGCATAACTTATACTTTTATATTCCCGTTATAATAGTTGATACTATATCTTTTCACAATGCATGAATATATTATGCAGATATTCTTGTTTATTGTGTTTAATAAAAGTAAATAAATAAATTCTTAGATACTGCTTAAAAACTGTATACATTCTATACTCTACCTGTAAATTGATGTAGATGTCTTAGTTACTATGAGACTAAACAAATAAAATTGGATTTAAAATAATATTTTTTTAATATTTGTGCATGGCAAAGATCAAGTCTAGCTAACTCTATACCAATAACAATGAAAATAACTGCTAGTCTATTTGTAGGCAGGCAAACTTCAACTTTATGAACTAGGCAAAAAGTACAGAAGCTACTATGCCAACTTTATACCAGAAGAATACTACGAGAAGGATATTGTTGTACGTAGCAGTGACAAGTCTCGTTGTCTAATGAGTGCTTATACATTCCTGGCCGGCTTATACCCTCCCACGGAAAGACAGATGTGGCACCCAGAGATGCCATGGCAGCCCATACCGGTTCATTCTTTACCTAGAAACCTTGACAATGTAAGTTTGACTAGAATCTTGTTTTAGCACCAAAATAAAATATTATATAAGACTCACATTGTTACAATATTATGCTAAAATCTGGCGAACCTTATCTTAGTAGGGCAAAAGTATAATATACTTCTTTGTTTAGCAATTCTAAGTAGCAGCATACCATTTTTCACATGACAAATGTGGGACTCATGGTAAAGGGTTACTATTGCCTACAATAACATAAACCGTAGAATGTAGAATTAAAGATGACATGAAAGTAAAGCAGTGTGCATAAACTCTTATGTACCCACCAAAACATAGTTATGTTACTGTTCTGAGTGAGATGGCCAATTCATACCATTATCAACCTCAAATAAATAATAGGTTTCCCCAGTCAAAGTAGACATAGTTCTGCTCTGAATAACCCTTGTAGAATTAAATGGTGCAATGCAATATACTTTAAGAAACATACTATATTATTTACTATTTCAATTTCAGATAATTGCTGCAACAAAACCTTGCAAAGTTTGGAAAGCAATGTATGAGGAGCAGCTGGCTGCGCAGGATGCTGACCCAAAATATACAGAACTATTCGATTATTTATCTAAACACACAAACCAGAGTTTGCGAAGTATACTACCGACAGACTTTTTGTACAGTACACTCCTATCTGAGCATGAAGCCGGGCTAAAGTTACCTGACTGGACGAGAACGGTGTTCCCGAATAAGATGCGCACGCCGTTTATGTTGAGCTTAGCCATGCTGTCCTACAATGAGACCTTGAAAAGACTACAAATAGGTAACAATTAGAGTATGTTATATGGCTTACTACTTATGAGATTTTTACTTGTCGTGCGAGTGATACTTAATCTAAGTTTAGACGTTTTCAAGTTACATTATGATTGACTTAAAAGAAGACTAACGCCTACGTTTTTTTAACCTACATATTTTATACATATTTTAGTAGGAAATTAAATATTATAACTGTTAGAAATATATTGTTATTGCCGCCACTCAGGCAACTTAGGGTAGGCATTAGAAGTGCAGAAAATGTATGAAAAGTCGTTCATCTTCTTACGTAAGTGAACAATCTCTTACGTAATTATGCCGTTCGTATTTATTTCACAATAGTGTAGCTGACTCACATTCTTTTATTATTTAAATCAAATAATTATGTTGCCTAAACTCTAAAATAGGAAGAACTTTTGAAGTATGCTCAAAAATAATTAATACACAAGCATTACAAATCATAAAAGAAAAAGGATGCATGATACAATTTGTGACGTAACCGCTATTTAAATGCAGCTGTCAGAGGGAGATAGCGCGATATTCCCACTAAACCCACTTTACCTACTTATATCCAAATTAAAAATATTATTTTCTTGCAACCAATTTTTATACTCTTTCCACAAAACGATTTCTTTTGACTGCTATTTGCATTAAATAATGTACAAATTCCAACATATTCAACTACCCTATTATTCAGGTCCTCTTCTAAAGGAGGTAAGACAACACCTGGAGGACGCGACGGGCCACGCAAACAGCGACCGGTTGTTATACGTGTACTCCGGACATGACGTCACCGTGGTGGCGTTATGGCGCGCGCTCGGTTTCGACGAGCTCCTGGAACCGGAGTATGGCTCCAGCATCGTGCTGGAACTGCATGAGGATGAGGAGAACCACGCCTTCTTTGTTAAGGTAATGGATTCACTGGTTTAACCATACGTAATAGCGTAGGATCGTCGCGTCAGATCGGTATTTTAACATACTTTCTGAATTATAAATGTTAGTGCTATTCTAAATTAATATTATAAATGCGAATGTGACTTTTTTATACGCTTTCACGGCTCAACTACTCGATCGATCATCATGAAATTTCGCATACACGTTGTCGGGGTATTGAAAAGTACTTAGGGTTCCTTTTATCCAGAAGAAAGTACTGTTATTAACCTAACCTTTATTTACGTAAGCATAGCCAGGAGCAAAATCTAGTATATATATAATTTTGCGTGACTCAGAGCGTATTCCATAGTGCGAAAGTTGTCTTTTAAAACCTTTTAATTGTCTATTGGAGTGTCTTACCCTTGGAGAATAATCTTATCAAGGCATTCTTAAGAGTAATAAGATCTTTATATATGTGCCTGTTCATTATTATTTGAGCGTATTTGTTAATCATGTTACTTGACAAAAATAACATCTTACCATAATATAATATGCCAACGTACTAATTATTACGTTCCGGCCCATTGTTGCAAGTCACGCAGCAATGACATGAATCCTTTGGTGAAACTATTAACATGTTGTCGTATCTGGCGTGACAAACAGTCTAATTTGCGTTTAGGCTTATTTATTTAGGTGCTTCTGTGACTACCTCGATTTAGTGATATATATATATAATTCATTTTAATACCTACTTATATACAACATGTCACAGATATAACGCACAACCTCAAACACCCCAATTAGATTATTTAATCGTAATAATAATATAATCATTAAAATGTTACTTTTATGTACTTAAATATTTTAATTTAACGAATTAGTTATCCTTATTGTGCGCTGATAGTATGGGTGGGTATATTACAATAAATCTAACATTATTGCTTTTATTGCATCAAAAACCTTATTGCCTTGAATTATGATACATTTTCGTTTATTTCAGCTGTTTAATAAATGGGTGACTATAATGTAATTCGTTTTAATTATTTCAGAGATAAAAAATTTCCTTATTAAAAATTGCTGGAATTGATTCAGTAGCCGATTTTGAACAAACTACTTTCAGGATGTGCGTTTATTATGTTACATGTTGTATATAAGTACCGCGGTTCCACCCACTTTAACTGATCCGCTCTCGTGGCTCGTAGCGTTATATTATAAGCCTATAACAGTGGGCGGCAACCCGCGGCTCGCGAGCCGCGTGCGACTTTGACTCCTCGGCTGCGGCTCTTTCACGAAATGTTTAGTGCAGGCACAAAATATTACTTATTAACTTGCCTTATAAGTATGATACCAAATTTAATTTAATTTACTGTAAGTTTAACTAAGGCTTATTTACTTATTGTACTTTCAATCCTATTCTTTTCGTAATAACGTCCCCTGCTAAAGCAATGTTTAAGTAAAAAAATGTCTCTGACTAAATTTTACTTGTGGATTGTCTATATTTAGCTCTTTTGCCCGACAAGGTTGCCGACCACTTGCCTATACCTTACCCTTTACCCTACATTTCTCAACAAATGGGCTATAAAATGGAAAAATAACTTATTAAATCCGACCCGTAGTTTCAGTCTAGCACGTTCATCAAAGAACAAACAACCTCTTAAGTTTTATTACCTTAACTAATATTATAAATGCGAGTGTGAGTTTGTTTGTTTGTTCATTTGTTACGCTTTCACGCATTAACAACTCGATCGATCATCATGCAATTTCGCTTAGGTACATTTTGTCAGAGGTATAGAAAAGACATAGGGTACCTGTCGTCCAGAAAAAGTACCTACTGTTTCCGAGGGATAGAACTGATTGACATAAACTACATTAACGCGAGCGAAGCCGCAGGCAAAATGTAGTATTAGTATAAATAAAAATAATCTATGTAATATCTAAATATGTCCAAGCCGTTATTAAAAATACGTTTCTTTCAGACATTCTTCCGAAACAACACCAAAATGGAGGTTCCAATGGAATTAAAGCCCCAGTTCTGTGATGATCCCTGTACATACAACCAATTTAAGGAACATGTAAGTACTCTAATACCCGACGACTGGGAAGAGGAATGTGGCAACACACAACAGTGAATTTATTTACTTATGTTTTTTAAGGAATCGATAGCCAATAGTCTATTGCTAATGGAGAAAGGTTTCACGTTGGATGTTATATATTACGTATAAAATAGTTTATGTAAGCCTATGGTGTCTGTGATTATTGTTTGTATACTTATACAATTATAGATCGGGCATTTCTAGTTCAAGGAGGATACATGACTAGTTGTAATTATGATTTTAAGAAACTCAAAGATTAAATTGCGCGGTAAATTATTTACCGCGCTTTTTCGCGATTTATCGTAGCCCATGGACACACTAGCAGAAAAACGACACGCGTTTTAAAATAGAATTGATGAGCTGTCAGTGTAAAATTAAAAAGAAAGGTATTAAATTTTTAAAGCTTGTAAGTTTTCTACCATTCCATATTTGAATTTAAATACTTATGCCGCCAATTAATTCATTTAATCATTAATAGCTGACCCGCGCATCTTCGTCTGCTTCACATAAGAGAATTGTAGGTAACCGTTTTTGCAACAATTATCACAGATGCGCCGCTTCTATTGGTCGTAGCGTGATGTTATATAGCCTTCCCCGATAAATGGGCTGTCCAACACTAAAATAATTTATAATTCGAATCAGTAGTTCCTGAGATTAGCGCGTTCAACCAACCAAACAAACAAAGAAACTCTTGAGGTCCATAATGCTAGTATAGATAAAATAAACAAGTGTCATGTGTCCTTTCTATTGATGACTAGAGATATATATTACCACATTCGGAATTTATTTAGGTTATAAATTAGTATATGAAGTAAACAAGGCCATAAATGTGTATGCCAAATCTTTTAGCACCGATATAGAAGTACTTTTTAACACAATTATTATAGTTGTTATGTAACGAGTATGCCAAATGTTATGAAACGGCAACATGCCTAAATGTGTCGGATATAAATGTTCAGACAGCTAAAGAGGCTGAATATTGATATTAATGTTACTCGAATATATTTTTATTTAAGTATACATTTTAAAGTAACTCACTCACTTAGTGCAAGTTGTGAGGAGTTGGTTACGTCCTTTAAATTTAAAAAGCATATAAAATGGGATTATTATATTTACAATGTAGTAATGTGCATTTAGAAAATATACGGCACACATTTTGACAGATCTTTGCACACATAAGCTTTTAATTATATTTAATAGTTGCCAGTCACACAATACTTACAGCAAACTACTTTAAAAAAATATCCAGTTATATTTCATAGACGTGTGAGCTTAGTTCACGCATGCCTGTCTTTACTTTGTGTGGTAAATATTACAATGGATTAGCAAAATGTGGCTTTTGTTTGTTTATGAAATTCACGATTTTATTAAAGACTGTATTTGAATACTTCATATGATAATGTGTGATCAGAAATATAAGAAACCTACTTGGGTTGTTATTTGCCATAGTGCAGAAACATTAATCCTAGACCTAGACAAAATATTTTAATCTTTTGTCGCAATTCCTCGAGACTTATAATATTCTTGTTTAGGCTATGCTTGTATTCCTTCGATTAAGAATTTTTGATTAAATTTAAGAAACTATTCAAGTAGAAAATTGTCTGAATGTTACTTATTAAAATAAATAAAATAATATTTATAAAATGAGCAGTGTAATAAATAAATCATTGTTATAACTACAATATTTACATATAAATACTGAATAGAGATGCGAACGACGTCCGGAAGTCCGTAAATCACAGTCAAGTTGAAAGGTTTGCATGTATAGCCTAGTCAACAAGTGCTTTTTTGGTCAACTTTTTTCAGCAGTCTCGGAAAGGAGATTTGCAAATCTCTCAAAAATTAATTGAGATTTTTTAATGTAAAAAAAGATTCAAAAAGAGGAGGAACTTTCCTAAAAAATTTTTGACTCTCGGAATTCTAGGACCAATATCTATAATTTTCTCAGAGGGATGAAAATACGGCCAAACACGGGTACTCTGGCTTGCGCAAGACACGCCTACTCCTGCCACTTAATCAATAAAAAATATTTAAACATATTAAATATAAAATTCAAGAAATGAAAAAATTCAGAGGCCTGCTTAATAGATAAATGAACAATAATCCACCGGTTTTTTTTAAATCTCAATTTTTCAGTTTGTTATGCAATAGTTAATTTATATTTTTTTGCTGCTTGGACATGAACATTGCATGTGTGATAATTGTTAAACTATAAATTTGAGACTTTTTCTTTCTTGGAGCTATTCTTGAAAGGATTCAGAATAGATCCACATTGGTTTTTTTTTTAATATTATTAATCATCCGTTTTTTGCTATCAGAAGCTGCATAGAATTTTTTTTTGGCTCTTATTGTCTAAAAAATTGTTATAACCAAATGCGTCGATAATAAGAAAAACGTAATTATTAAAAAATAATTTAGTATCTTCGTCTTTTATGTAAACGATTATCAAAGAAAATAATATATTTAAATAAAAAATATTGCTTAAAACGCATTTTTTGTTTATTAACAATAATTTTCTATCATTTAATTCATATTAAGAAACCATTTTTGCTTTAATAATCATTACTTGTTTTTCTTTTCAATGCAAAAAGAAAAATTTTTGTTTTATTTAATTTTTCATTTTTCATGTAATAAACAATTTGTTATAAACAAATTAATTTTAATCATATTTTTTATCTCATTCTATTTACTGTAACAAAAACAGCCACAAGCTTTTTTGTTTTGAAAAATTTATTAATGTTTTTTTTAATTTTCATATATCCGTTCTCTGTATTTTCATCATTCTTACCTGGTTTTTCATCCTTAAAATTATTATAATTTGTAAACTATATAGTTCATATTTTTTCGAGACTGCTGAAAAAAGTTGCACCAAAAAGCACTTGTTGACTAGACTACTAGTAGGTAATCCTGAAAGGCATCACTCTTAGGTATTTTTAACCAATGGGCAAATATCAATATTAATATGCACTATATAGAAAGGTAAAACTCTCCGTTTTCTGCCAGCCCAATCATAGAGTACCCTGGTTATAACTGTATCCGTGGCGCAGCGATACTGAATGCGACTGCTGTGCATGAGGTCTCGGGTTCGAATCCCGGGTCGGGCCAACTAAAAGTTATTGGGTTTTCTGTTAAGAAATCTCAATAGCAGCCCAGAGTTAGGAAGTTGGCGGTGTTGGACACCCCCGTGCCTCGGAAAGCACGTAAAGCCGTTGGTCCTGCGCCTGATCTCTACCCGGTCGTGTCGGATTACCAGCCCATCGGATCATGAGAGTGACGGAACAGAGAGTGCACTTGTGTTTCTTGTGCATTATAATATCTCCTGCGCAGATGGCCAGTCTCCGTTAAGATTGGCCGCCGTGGCTGAAATCGGTCTGGAGGACATTATTATTTATATATGCAGAAGATATTATAATAATGCATAAGTGCGTACACAAATATTAATGTACCTACTCTCATAGCCCGATGGAACACGAACGCAGACAGATCAGGCGCGAACCAACGTCTCGCAGTACGTGCTTTTCGATACTCATTCATACTAAATAAGTTTCATAAAATAATATTATAGTGAACCTTTATTGGACTTACAAAAGAAACGCTGGGCTTGCATCTTGTGATTATAATTCAGTGATAAAAACTGGTGCACTAATTTTAAATAGTAAATAAAGTTATAAAATCTCCGTAAATAAAAAGCCTGCATGAGAATTACAATCCCCTTTTCGTAATTACATATATATTATATAATATATACACAGTATCAATTAACCAGTAGGATATAAATCACATGGTATTCTGCGAATTTAGCAGCAATTACAGTCGTAAAATTTACAAGACATTAGGATAACAAAACACAGAGGCCTATTATTCGCACACAATGTTACTATTATATTAGAGTATTTATTAATAGATAGGTACATGGTTTTATTACAGTCTCCTATAGTGGATTGATTTTACCGGTTATTATTTATTATATTATAATTTAAAATATTAAAGAAAACACATTGATGACTCCAAAATTAAAAGTAGTATAATGATATTATATTAATCTATTTATACATATAATAATCATCTTTGATGTGGTTATTTTGGCAGTGTCTATCACAATTAAATAATATAATATACATTTTCATCATATAGCATTTTCAAAGGTGATGTTATAAATTATAATTCCTTAAAGTATGGAATAAAAAGTACCTATTGATCTTATAATCTGCATAGTCGCCATATTGCCAAAGTATTACATAACGCTGATATTAAATATAATATTACCTTTATAGGTAAAAAGACACAAGATTTTCAATCTAGTACCTACCTTGATAATGCATGATGGTTGACTGCATTCGTGCGGTAAGCTAAAAAACTAAATTATACTCCATTTGGTTAGGTATTTGACTAAAGGTAAACAATCTTGATGTGGTAAAAACTGTTTAAAACTATAATGCTGCTAAACATCAATGTAAATACAACAATAACGATTACTAAATCAATGGAACCGTTAGTTTAAGCAGTAGTTTATTTGTTTCATATGTGTTAGTATAAAAAGTCACATCAAGATTGTTTACATTTACTTAAATACCTAACCAAATGGAGTATAGATTTCACACATTTACGATTAAACTTTTAAGAGGCATATAAAAATAGCGGGAGCTCTCTTTATAGATGAAAGCCGAAGACTTTTGTATTTCCTTATTTAACAAGACTTATTAGGAAACCGACTCGTGCAATCGTAAATGTACAGTTTATTACATGAAGCTGGATTGTTCTGTAATTTTTAATCAACTGTCAGCAGAATACGCAATACGAACTATAACTTTTGTTTCTAAAATATGTATTTATTTAATTCACATTTTATATGAATGGCAACTCCACAACTCACGATAAGTATATGAGATAAGTTTTAATGTTAAGACGAAACAAGTGTGACGGATATTGGAAGCAGACTTCACGTTTTTACATGTTTATTGTTTGTTAGGTATATACAGATGTTAGAATAATTATTGTAACATTATGATGTTGTTTATTAAATATGTTTTATGTGAAAACCGACCTTGTTTTATTCAAACTTATCACCTGTAGAAGAGAAGAACAATGATATAAAACTGTATACTGTACGATGGAGTAGTGGTTTAATTGGTCGCGTCGCTATCACAGCGCTGTCTTAGAAGTTTGATCACTACACGGGCCAAAAATTGAGATCAACAAATAATTTTTTAGAATCTGTGTATTCCATGTCATCGTTGTTCGAATGTTTGTAAGGTACTCCGGGACGCAGAAAATATTCCTAGTGCAGGAGATGTCTTTTAAAAATAAGATAACACCATTTTATACTTTATACATCAGGAAATAAAAAGCGGAGCTAGTTAAAATTTGAATTAGTGTTTATTGTAAAATCATCAAAATTTAAGATAATATAGAATTACAAAAAATACAATCTTACATCTATTTGGACGGCACATGGACGACAACAAAACTATAAATACAACAACAATGCTTTAAGTATTCTTGGACGGCACATGTTCAACAATAGTTTATTAATGTAACAAAGTTAAAAAATATAATAATATACTAGCTGTTACTCGCGACTTCGTCCGCGTGGAATTTAGAATTTCAGTTTACGAAATCTTAATAATTATGTATTCCTCGTAAAGAAAATATACCTATGCTAAAATTATGTCATTCTTCTACTTTGTAAGATGATTTTATTTATAATATTAATATAAAAGGGATATTAGATGAATAAATATGATTGTTGTATACTTCCCTATTTGAATTGAATATTGTTCACTATACCTATCATCGGCTTTAATTATTTTTCGCGTAATGGCATTTTTCTAATATAAAAGTTGCCTAAATTACTCCTTATAACATCAGCTATCTGCTATTGAAAGTCCCGTTCAAAATCGATTCAGCCGTTTCAGAAATTAGCTGGAACAAACAGACAGTCTACTAAATAAGTAATAGAGAAATTGTTACATTCAAATTACAAATATGTTTGCGTTTGCTCTTGCTCGGTGGAATGTTACAGTTACATGTTATTAAAGCTACATACAACATTACAGCTCAGTCTTTCCTAATTGACTCTAGTACTATGGCTTAATTGGTAATAATCGTCATGTAAGTAACTTAAAATAAAATATAATAAAATGTGAAACTTGTCCATGATCAAATGTTGTTGAAATTATTAATTGGGAATGTCTTCTATATATGATATGAAACAACATAGATTAGAATATCTAGCCCATATTGAAGAACAACAAGACGGGTTAGAAATTATCAGCTAACAATGTGATTATTGACTACTCAATTTCGGCGTTCCGATTGGCCCGCTGCACCTATCAGAGTCAAACGCGGTTAACGTTTCAATCGCGTCAACGTAAAACCTCGCACTAGCCACCCAGTTGTTAACAGACTACTAACTAGAGTAAATAACTTTAGCTAAACTGTGATAGCAATGTAATAATATGGTGCATTACTCTTACTTTACGGTCAAATGCAAAGTATTGGTCAATCAAAGGCGCGTACAAAGTAGCGTGTTAAACTCTATTTAAAATTGAACTACTAATCAATCGACTGAAATGGCTCTCGAAAATTACCACATGACTATATTTTATATCAATGACATTTTAAGAGAATAGTGCATGTTATGCTTTACCAAAAACGATTGATTATATTTGAATTATATACTCAAATACACCAAAAGGCTTAAACCCAATAAAAATTTTCTCTCATACTATATTTGTACTTACAACTAGGTTCGATGTATTATGAATTTATGACACTCGTTAACTTGTCAAAGGCACACACTGAACTACAACTAGTCCAGAATTTTAATTACCGCAACAGGTAAGTACATGTCTCTCTCTATATGCCCTTACGGCAGTATACATTACGACAGCAAACCATAATCCCACAGCGGCCCATGAAGCAACCACGGCTATTTGCAGTGCGACGCCAGTGTTGATAAAATCTCCGCGGCGACTGTTTGGCGCGTCCTTTTGTAAGTAATCCATAAAGTCGTAAATCGCTTGACAACCGAGACGGAAATGTATAACGGATGCATGGTCCCCAGACGCAGGCAGCACCTGTGTTACACATATTAATTATTATAAATAATTTATATCCCTGGCTGGAAGGATTGTAATGTTGTTTATACATCATTGTGACTGGTAACAATAAATGTCTAACTGTCGTGTTGTTAAATGACTGGAAGTTTTCTTTGGGTTATTAACCCTTTATATTCACACACACACACACACACACACACACACACACACACACACACACACACACAATGATGCCTATCAGAGAATATGTATTGGATACCTTTCTTCACAGTTTAAGTAGTAAGTGCTTGATCTAATGACAGAGAAGAGACTTGATTTTTACAGAATTAGAAAACTATGTACTTATAGCAATTTATAACTACAAAATTAATGTATACAGATAACTAACTTTGTAATGGTTGTAGAACTTCAGCTACTTTAAGTTACAATGAATTAGAATCAATCTTACCTTGACTAAGTAGCCCCTGTATTGTGTGCAGGTCTTGATAAAGCCTGCAGTCAAAATACCGGCATGTATCAAGGTGTATACACCAAACATAGCTGCAATACATGAGGTGGGTATCCAGCAATAGATGACAGAGTCATTTTGTTTACTGACCCTTGTTCTTGTGCTCACTACTATGGATTCTCCTTCACTGAAATATTAAAAAGCAAATTAAACAACCATCAAAAATGTTAGACTTATTAATTATTTTTAAAAGTCTAATCTCTACAGGATTAATTGAAAACTACTTATACTCTTTTACCCATGACTTATTTATACCTTACCCAACTTTCTGTTCTATCACTTTAAATACCTAATTAAAATGTTTGATATTTTTCATACAAGAATTGAAAATGGGTTGCTTTAATCACATGACTAAGATTGTACAGATGCAAAAGAAAACAGTGGCCTACCCAAACAATGCATCAAGGCGGATACCAACTTACATTAATTATGAACTTGTTAAAAAAGGTTTTTAGAAAAAGTAGTATTGTAAAAATTTTAAGATCCTAAGTTGTTAAGTATTATGTATAGAAGACACAAGTAAAAGGTTATTAGCACTTTTCATTTAACCCTGTATAAAGCACACTATAGTAGATTTAAGCCTTGATTATTTTGGTGCCAATGCACACTCTGATAATGTATTAACTACTAAAGTAATGAACCCATTCATCGCCTTGGACCCACGTCGTGGGCTCACTATTGCCGCATTTGAGAGCACGGGAACCCACGTCGAAGGCTCACGTTAAAAATACATTTTTCTTTGCAAATACACAATAAAAATGAAATATATTTATTTAAGAGATCTTCCTAGTGGTGGTGTTGGACGTATTGGTTTTTAGATTTATTTATGACAAGGCTGGTAAACAATAATATTATGCAAACAACTTCAATGTTATTCACAAAATGAACTTAATTTAGGGACATTTTAATTGATTATTAAATGAAATTTATACTCATTTAAATGTGATATCGAGGATTAGAAGTTATACAAATAAGAGAAAAGTAAAATATATACATTAGCACAATAGCGATGTAGCTGTCAATACATAATTATTTCGTACAATTTTCTAGAAGAACTCTTGATGTTATAAGTTCCTATAGTGAACTGACTGAATATAATTGTTTACAGAAGAATTATTTTTAAGTGGTACTATTCTTCAAAATATCCAATATTTCCTTCATCTTATTATAACATGTATTGCCATGAAATTTTGACATCTCCAATGCTACCATTCTTCCAAAATATTTGTTATATTGAAATTGCTTTTCTGCATTCATATTGCAACCTTTGTATTCTGTCATAGTACCAATTTCTCTTGTTGCAATAGTGTTATTTTTGTGAATATATTTATCAATTTCTCTAGAATAGGAAAAATCATCAAAAGGTTGAGAATCAAGTAATTCATCTTGCGAGAGTTTCCTGACTGTCTGTTGACATCCTGGCTTTCTTTGGCAAAGTTTCATATTCTGTAGGTACACATATTCTGAGATTCGGAATTAACATTTTGTGTTTTGCTAATTAACTTACTACCACATTTGGCAATCTTGTGCTGATCTGAAAAAGAATAAGTATAAAATAATTAGTAAATAAAAGGGTGTGAAAAATCTAAGTTTAGAATCAGAAATACATTGAAAAATAAACAATTTTAAATGATCTTTCTATAAAGGTTGATGATTTATGTCTCAAGACGACAGTGAATATAAAAAAAATTTTTTACTCACCCATATCTTAGTGTATGTACGTTTTAACTAGAATACAGCACTAGAAACTTCCAGGAATCTTATATGTAGAAGAACTATGGCCATATTCCTTATAACAAGAGTATTTTGTAGAAGAACTATGACCATATTCCTTATAACAAGAGTGTTTTGTAGAAGAACTATGACCATATTCCTTATAACAAGTGTTTTGTGTTAAGAGTAATTGCTGTATACCACAGACCCACAATGTGGGCTCACCCCAGTACATCTGTATTACCGAAGACACCGTTAGCGGGTTCATTAGTAAAATGTATGGTGGTATGGCCGTATGACGCGTGTAAAATTTATTAGAATGCGAATGTGTTAACTTACATTTCCTCCATAGTAGTGGACTTTTCATCTTCATACTGCCCAATATTATTGATACATACTCTATACATATGGAATAACGCCATCACAATGGCATACACCAGCGCAGGTAGTGGTGCCAATATAGCATACAAGCAGTATGAATTGTGGCCTCCATTGAAGTACTGGAATGTGCTAAGTCCATACAGTATGCAGCCACAATTGGTGTTCTCAAAGTACCCTCCTGGACACACGTCTAGTGTCGTACGCCAATGGTTATACGGAATAGCTATACATATGACCGACAATCCCAGCAGAATGGATATCAGCACGTAACACCAAGTCAACCGCCTCTCGGTTTCAAACTGATTCATCGTGGATTAACCTGTGAATCATTACAATAGTATATGATCGTCTGTGTGTATTTTAATACTTGTTTTATACATAAACTAAGATACTCACTGAAATAACTAAACTAACTTGATAAATACTTAGATAACAAAGATTATTCTTTTCATTACTAGGTCAAACGTGCACTAAACAGTTTTATTGTTAGCTAAAGTAGAGCAGAACGCGAAAATTCTGATAACATCCATTTGATAAGATAAGATTCCCATTGTAAAAACGTTGAACGCAAAGAGTAGTTGAACGTCAATACTAAAGTACTCTGTGTTCAATACATAACAGACGCTCTATTTGACATAATAATGACAATGTATAGTGATGCCTGATGAGCTAAAATGTACTAAAATAAAATCTAACACCTCTATGGTAGTAAATTTTATTTTAATCCGTTCGAATGGAAAACATTCGGGTAAAGTTTGTAAAAGATCTAATGTCCTCCAGACCGAATTTCAGTCATGGCGGCCAATCTTAACGGAGACTGGCCATCTGCGCAGGACATATTATAGTGCACAAGCGTGTGCGCAAACACAAGTGCTCTCTCTGTTCCGTAACTCTCATGATCCGATGGGACTGCGACGGATAATCCGACACGACCGAAAAGAGATCAGGCGGAGAACCAACGGCTTTACGTACTTGCCGAGGCACGGGGGTGTCTAACACCGCCAACTTACTAACTCCGGGCTCGTATTAAGATTTCTTAACAATTAACAAAATTAACAAATATCTTTTTGTTGGCCCGACCTGGGATTCGAACCTGAGACAACATGGACAGCAGTCGCATTCACTACCGCAGCGCCACGGAGGCAGTTCTAATCTAGTGTAAAAGATCTATCAACCATACGGAGGTGACTTAACACATTTTCTTTATTTTGTATGTAATTCCTAATCCACTAACGTGGTATTTTTCTTCTTGAAGTTATTCCAATAAAAAAACCCGTCGTAATGGTATCGTTCGTTAATAATATACTTCATAAAAGATAGCTTGATCTCTGCGATAGTTGTCAGTAAAATCACGCCTATGAAGTCCTGAATTTCATAATAGTACAGACAGTACTTGTCAATGTCATACTTTATGGTCATGCCGACCTAATTAGTGATGGGCGATGAATCATCGTGACCACAGACTATAAACTATCGATATTTTAAATAAAACTTAATTGAAAATTAATTTATCTTTTAATTTTATTGTATATTTTAATATCATAACATTATTTACATGTGTACATACTGGATCTACAATAATAGTGAGTAAATAAAATCCAATTTCTCACCTACTCATGTAATATTCAATCCGTCAACGTCCCATCCTTGGGTTTCGGGAGAAGACACGCCGCGTTTGGCTCAAAGGCCGTGTAACCAGGCCATAAACTCAAAAAAAGACACGCCGCTATCTTGTTTGATATGAACCTCCACTCTTCTCAGCACGAGTGCCGTTGTTTTTGTTACTATTGCTGTTAATTTGTTGAGTTTTTTATCTTTTGTTATTATTGATTGAGATAATAGTAAGAATCGTCGATAATTTCTATCGACAATTTTTTATATCCTGGCAACCCTAGGACTGTCAGTTTGACATATGTCGCAGAGATCACGCTATGTTTTATGAAGTACCTATAGAAAGAACACTGCGAATAATATTATGTTTTATACAAACATTTCCGAATGGCCCAGTTCCCGCCTCACATTGACATTTGACTTTGACATTAGTTCACTCATACTGTTGCATGTTTTCTTAATTTTTTTTATAATTATGTACTAACAAAAATGAAACTAAATAGGAATATTAAAATTGTAGGATGCAACGTGCTTCTAGTACCATATAGAGAACATCATGTTCCCAAGTAAGCTAATAGTGGATCTGGTAAATGAATTCAGTATTGGCATTTTACCGAAATTTACGATATAATTTATGATAGGTGCCCGATTATTACCATAAAAAGTATGTTATTTAGACCCGATGTACCATTTTTAATGCTCCAACGGGAGTATATATAAAATTATTTTATAAGACTTTTGTGGAGAATCGAATACATTATAACTATTATGAAACAAGCATGTGTCCATTTCAAATATTATTTGAAATAAATGTCTAATATTCTGCACACACAAAGGTAGTTTTTATGGTAATATGCATGTGTGTATGTGTTTTGTCCTAATAAATTTACTTGCTTTTATGATTATTAAATATTACACCTAATAATTAGAATAACATGATGCAATTATCGCATTGTCACATTTTGTATAATGTCAACTTGAACAGTTAATAAGCACCTGATTAAATGTTAATCATTCCTTTTAAATTAATAGATGTATGCTATTATAATCCGAAACTAGAAGCAAGATATTAAAGATATCACAATCAAAGTCGGTCAGTCTCATCCCACCATAAATGAAGACACAGAAAAATTTTGGAACTTTAGATTTTAATAAAGGAGTTATAGTTATCATAAGTTCTATGATCAGCGCTCCACAGCGTTGTATCGCGAATTGGAGATGGACTAAACGCAAAACAACCGACATTGGGCGCCTTCAGTCCCTCCAACGCTATCAGAGTGGATAAACAATATGCTGAAATACAGAGCAATACAACTCTCAGTTAACATAACAATTGGGGGAATTGTGAGAAACTATTCAACACCAAAATAAAACTTTCCAACAAAGTCAAGTATCTAGAGGTCATACTAGACAGCAAATTGCTGTGGAACAAGCACATTGACTACAAACTACAATGAGCATGCGCATACTTCTTCCAATGCAGCAGAATGCTCGGAAAGACATATATACCGCCATAATTAGACCAACAATAACATATGCTGCTATCGTATGCTGGACCAGGACTGAACTTAATACCGTCATTACCAAGCTGCAGAGATTTCAGAGAATAGCATGCTCAGGAATAACAGGCTATATATAGAACAACACCGACAGCCGCCCTCAAGGTCATCCTAGGGCTGGCCCCTTTAGACCTCTACATACAACAAGAAATGACTATAGCCGCAATACAGCTGAAATACCAGGACCAACACCTGTGGGAAACCACTAGGAGTCCACATGCATCAATCTAAGAGCGAGCTACAGCTTATGAACCACTGCTCGACGCCCTGTGTGAAAAAATCCCCAAAGAACATCTATTTCAAAAAAACTACCATATACAACTTCATGAGGAACAGAGAGATCAATCGGGAATCAACAAGGTTAGAGTCTACAGTGATGTCTCAAAAATCATACAGGGAACGGGCGCTGGCATTCACTCCCTGGATCTCAATATTAACATATCTATGACACTAGGCTCACACAGTTGTATTTTACAAAGCGAATGTGTGGCCATCACGGAGGCCGCCACCGCGATCGACAGGAGACGGATTGAAGGCTACAGGATACGAATCCTCTCCGACAGCACAGCAATACTTAGAGCCCAAGAGAGCAATATCTGCAACTCCAGGCTCATTTACGAATGCCACCTTGCTCTTGAAAATGTTTGACAAAAAACATCGTGATTTCTATGGATAAAGGGGCACAGTGAATCACTGGGCAATGATGCTGCAAATGAGTTGGCTAGAAGAGGATCGGAAACCACCACGGAAGGTCCACCTCCATTAATCCCTCTACCATTCTCACAACTAAGAACATGAATGCGCCTTCGCACTCAGAGCCAAAATAATGTACGCAGGGCACAGATAACGGACTGCAGACAGTCGAGAGCAGCCCTGCGGGCCATCTCACCACGTCTGACACACCACCTGCTCAACCTATAAAGATTGGACCTTCGGACCATCGTGGGGACCCTAATAGGACACTGTTCCGTGAACAAACATCTGTACAACATCGGAGCAACAGACAGACCACTCTGTAGGGGATGTCTGACCAAAGAAGAATGCTGCCCACGTAGTCCTGGAATGTGTAAGGAAATCTTCAATAATCCGAGGTCACTCCGCGAACCCTGCGAACCCTGCAAAGACCCCAGGAAACTTCTGTGCTTCTAGGCAAAGTTGGGCTGGCTATCTCTATAACCGGCCGACTCCCGCGCATAATGGACCAACTTTCTATTCTACTTTCTATTCTATTCTACCACATACACACAACACCATCTAGCCCAAACTAAGCAGAGCTTGTACTATGGGTACTAGACAATGGATAAACATACTTATATACTTTTTTTTTTTTTGTAAATACATACATATTATACATAGAAACACCCAGACCAAGACAAACATCCATGTTCATGCACACAAATGTTTGACTTGTGCGGGAATCGAACCCGCGACCTCAGGCGTGGCAGTCAGTTACACCAACCACTACGCCATCGAGGAAATGCTCGTTCAAATGCGGAAAAGGGAGTCCGATTACAATAAGTTCTATGGATACATAATGTTATTTGCAGATATCATGAATGGATGCAGTCAGAGGAGCTGCAGCAATTAACAGCATCTCTACCCTTGACTTTAGAACAGGAATATGAAATGCAAAGATCTTGGCAAGAAGATGAAGATAGTAAGCCCTTCACATGTTTGAGTATTTATGCCTCATAACTGTAATAATTTTAGGTTCCTTAGCCTTTTGAGTCACAGTCGAATCCATTTTTAATTATTAGTTTGATATCCTAATACTTGACAGATAAAGTGACTCATAATACAAAAAAAGAGAACTAATATTAATAATAATGAATATGCCTTTTTATATAGAATAAAATAGCATTGTAGTACTACAACAATCAATGACTAATAATATATCTGGCTGATAACAACTCCATTCCCACAAATTTATTAATTTCTTATTTTCAGAATGCACATTTATAATACTTGATAAGAGTATTTATGATAAAAATAACAATGAAGTTGGTAAGTGAATAATATAATAACACAAATCAAAATTTTATTTATATTAAATCATTTGGTAAATGAAACTATTATTTTCAGAGGCAATGATTGGTGATACAAATATCTACATATTAGATAAAGAACAGTCTTTGGCTGAAATAGAAATAATGATAGCTGAAGCACCAGCTCGGGGAAAAAAGATGGGCTGGGAAGCAGTAATCCTAATGTTGTTATATGGTATACAACATATAAATATAAAAACATTTGAAGCAAAAATTTCTATGACCAATGAAATTAGTATAAGTTTGTTTACAAGATTAACATTTCAAGAGGTATCAAAAAGTGAAGTATTTGAAGAAGTCACATATGAAAAGGTAATTGATGAAGAATGGACCAAATGGTTAAGTCAAAACTGTCCATGTGAATTACAAATTTTTTAACAGAATACCCTAAAATAATATGAATGTTAAAGGCAATAAAAATTAAGTATACCTAAATAATGGTGATATGTATAATCATTATCTATTGCCATATTTTTTAAATTTCAGTTACAATTTACATGGCGGTATTTTTTTACATGCTGTCGTCACAGCCTTAATACAAACAAAATAGTAATGTAACACACATTGTACATTATTTGTTAAAATATTCCTTTTACTATTTGTCCATTGGCTCATGTCCCCCTGGCAAATATGCATTATAAGCCGCGTCCAGACCGACCGAGCAAGGCTCGCAGCCTCGCGAGCTTTTTTTTTTTTTTTTTTTTTTTTATCGTCGGGGTATGCTTTGGCGCATACCTCTCCGCTGAAAAGGGGAGCCGAGAGGTTATGTCGGGCTCACCCGGGAAAAGATGGAACGTCCCGGGTACTACTGACTGAAACTACATCAGCGACAGCCTCACGAGCCTAGGGCAGTGTGGACGTGGCTCGGGTTGCCTCGGGCGCACGTTGCCTTGGCCGAGCGTGCCTCGGGGTCGAACCAGTCGGTAAACGGGTCGCGCTCAAAGGTGCCTCAGTGTGCGCTGTGCGTTCGGTGTGGATGGTGGTTTTGGCTCGCGAGCGCTATTTCCACAAGATTTTAAAGTTAGCTGTTATCATGAACACTCATGAGCAGTCGATTCGTGACTGTTTCCTTTTTTTAAATAAGCTACTTGAAAAATTGCTGCAGCAAAAATTACACAACTGTCCATTTTGAATGCTCGGGGTCTTCTGATGGATCGGCCTGCCTCGCGAGGCTCGCCTCTGCGTTTCCAGGGTGCATCTTGAGGCTGCCTCGCGAGGCCAAACTCGCCAGTCACTACATCGCGGCTGCCGCGCGAGCGCATGCGCCCGGTGTGGACGCGGCTAACTACGCATTGAGTCATGCATTTGCGTATATTATTATGCCGGGTGAAGATTTTTAGGATTGTATGTGGGCCTTCGTTGTTAAGAAGCCGAGTCCTACCTCGTCTTGTGATATTTGTACGAGTCAAATGATTGTAACACATGCGTACAGTATGTAATTTTATATTACATGATATGGCGATACTAAATATTATAATCATAAGGAAGTGTATGATGATCGGGTATTCCCCATGGTATATATCAAGCACTGGCTACCTAAAGATACGTACCTGAAAGCAGTGAGTTATTGTCGAATACCTGCATGCCGCTTTAGAAGTGAAGGAGTTTCTACTTCTGCAGGCCGTTAGTATTGCATTATTCTAAAAAGAAAACGTGTGGCAATATTTAAATTCTAATTTTGGCGAATGGATAGGTCGCGGCGGTACTGTGGCCTGGAGGCCTACCATCACCTTTTAACTAGCGATTAAATTTCGATACAGATCAGTGTAGGTTCCTATAATGGATCGCTGAATATCATACCACGACTTATTATAAGCTGAGTAGCATTTGAAATTGAATTTCTAGAATGAACGAAAGTTGTACGAGAGTATGAACCGAATCGTATTGATAGAAAGAATCGACGCTATACAAATATTTATCTTTCACTCAGTTGCGTTCTGAAACTCGACTACGCAAATATTACGGTAAGCTACGGTTATTATTTTCTTTCATATGTACGATATTATGTAATAAATGTGCTTTAACATAGAATACATAAGTTAATTATAATGACTAATATTAAATTATAATAAATTTTGTGTTTAACTTATGAATTTTTTTCAACTACGAAAACATTGAAATTACTATTTGGTAGTAGTTTCGAACGTATATTTGTTGATATACCACGTCTTGTTATAGAACCGCGGCCGCGGCTGATTTGATTTGTTTAAATTTATTGAGTATTTAATTTAAGTTAAAAGTGTTTAAAGAGGTACCTAGTAATGGGGTAAGTAATTTCTATGACTATTATAGGTGATATTATAATAGATACCTATTATGCAAAATGATAAACCTATAAATAGATTCCGCATCTAAACGAAATCGTCATTGGTATTTTAAGTGATTTTTTTGTATACAGAGAACACTTGCGCCGACGAGTTACTTACGGCCAACTCGACCACTTATGGGATTTTTTTAGATAAGCGAAGGGATATAGCCGTGGGATACAACAAAACATTTCAAGCCAGAAAGGACATTTTATCGCAGAATGTGGCAGATATTGCACTTAATTTTTTTTTTATTTGTATCCCCTTAGTTATTTTGCAGTATAAGATTGGAAAGGATGGTGCAAAGTATGTGTATCACTACTTTTAACACATGAGTTTATTTATAAAGTTAATTTAAATTTTTATTATGGTAATTAAGTAACATACTATTCATTTTCTATATGTATGTTGTAAGATAACATCCAAAATCTTCAAATTACTTACTAATGTAATTTATTTCAGTATTGGAATGATTACAAATCAAAATTAAGCAGCACCAACAAAAGCTTCACAGCAGAAAAAGCGGTGGAGGTCAGTCAATAATAAAACCCATGACTGACATTGAAAGGAAATTCCTGCATAGTTTAGGGAATGATTTTGGATCTGGTTTGCCTGGCATAAGGGTTGAGCCATTTGAAGAAGTTATAAACCAAGTTTGTATACTACTTCTATACTATTTAAGTATGTATTCTATAATAATATTCTACCACATACACACAACACCATCTAGCCCAACTAAGCAGAGCTTGTACTATGGGTACTAGACAATGTATAAACATACATATATACTTTTTTTTTTGTAAATACATACATATTATACATAGAAACACCCAGACCAAGACAAACATCCATGTTCATGCACACAAATGTTTGACTTGTGCGGGAATCGAACCCGCGACCTCAGGCGTGGCAGTTGGTTACACTAACCACTACGCCATCGAGGCCGACAAAAAAACGTGAAGGGCCTCTTCACGTTGGACCGAGAGTTTTAATCAAAGGTGGGATGGAACACCTACAGCGGCACTAGCCGCAGCAAGCGTAGGAATATTGCTACATATGGATTCTAACATATCGCACTCTTAATAAAACAGAGACTTATCTCAGTATTTTGGATTAAACAAATTTGAACTCTATTGCAATGATTTAACACAAACATAATATTAGAATTTAGCATATACAATTAGAGTCCAAATTGCCTTACTTTCAAATTTCGAGTTAAGTCGCTGTTTTATTAAGACTGCGAATGGGCTATGGGTATGGGTGTTTGTTGGACCGGTATATTGGTAACTATGGAAGATAAAACGGTGTCTGCCCTGAATACTCTAATAGCATCAATTGAATGGGCAGACGGTGACTCGCCAACTCACTAGATGGGCCCCCTGAATAGCCACGATAGGCATACAAGCCAGCAGCCGAGGGCAACACCGGTGCGACTGGCTAGGGGTGTCGAGCGGTGTGGCGCCGGTTTCACCATCACGGGCCTCATGACAACAGAGACCCGGAGCGGGTTTCCCCGTAGTTATGCCCTTGAAAATGACACTTCCATCCCCAAGCTTATTATTATAATTATAATATGTAACAATTATGGTTTTCCTTAGGTCAAATTATGGCCCTGCCAGAGACGGTGAATAACGCTGTTTCTAATAGCTACACCTTACTGAAGAGCCTCACTGTTTGTATTGGTGCTTCCAGAGCCAGCACCCAAAATCATTGTCTGCATTATAGCTTCCTGAAGCATATCATCATTGCTCAATTGAAGCACAGGAATATTAGCTCTATTAAAAATGTTATGTAAAATTACACAAGCATTTTTATAATAGACGCAGCCATTATTGGTATATGTAACACTCTGTGCACCAATAGGCAACGAAAACGTGCTTTGAAAAGCACAATTGTTCTTTCAATGATTTTCTGGTTCGCATATGAAGTTCAGTGTAGTGGCTCTCTGGTGTGCTGGGGACCGCATTGATGACTGGAGTCATCATATATTTTCTTTTCTGCAAGATACAAATGAATGTATTATAGTAATTTGTTTAAAAAATCTTCTTATAACAATAATCAATTTAATAAAGACACTAAAAATATAATTGCTGTATGTCTATTATGACTACACTGTTTTTATTAATTTAATAAATATCAAATACTTTTTTGTGTTTTATGCTTAACTATGTATTAGTTAAACAACACACACATGTTATACTAACCAAGTAGCCATGTAGATTCATTAATATTTTCTAAATATGTTTTCAATGGGTGCACATTCCATATAAATGAGTCATGTGTAGTCCCTCCATAGCTAGCATCCACAGTGGTTATTAGCATATCTGCATCACAAATCTAAAAAGTTTATTTGGATATTAGTTTACATATATAATTATTTAAATCTAATGTCAAACCCTAACAAATATATTAATTAATCTTACCAATTAAACATTTAAGGAGTGGTAGTGTTTCCTACAGTAAAATCTATCTTCTCTTGTAAAGTTTCTAATAAACTAATAGTTGGTAGTAGAAGTGACGTCGACATACAAGATGCTATACAACGGTACTATGTGGTGCTGTGCATATATAGATTATTATAAAAAACGAAAAAAATGAAGCTGATGGTTTTAACTATTTCACCCCTTCACTAGACTTCACCATTGAAAATTAATCCCAATAATTACACATTTATATAATACAAACAGCCAGGCCAAGACAAACATCCATGTTCATGCACACAAATGTTTGACTTGTGCGGAAATTGAACCCGTGACCTCAGGCGTGGCAGTTGGTTACACTAACCACTACGCCATCAAGGCCGACATATGATACTAGTAGTTTCGCCACAAACCGCCAATGGCGCTGCATTCGAGTACATACTCTTGAGTGACAACTCTATACCCGTATATAATAGTACTCTGTGCTTCCAAATTTTTGGGAAAGCTTATATATTTTGTTCTCATTTCTGGCGAACCTATTTTAGCTGTGACAGCTGCTATTACAGATGAGACAGTTTGTTGAGCCATTGAATGCACCCTGATGTCTCCAATAGTCTTTTGGTAAGACCCTGTTGCATAAAAAACCAGGGCAGTCAATACCTACAACAAATAAACCAATAATTAAAGATATTATCATGTTGATTATTCTTTAATCATTTATATAATTAAAGGAATTTGGGTAATTTTTTATGAACCGGTGGCTTGATATTTTTTCACAGCGGCCACTAAGTTAACTATTATTAACATTTAGTTGTATATATAATAATAATAAATCATAAAAGAGTTCCGTTGAAAATAATATCGGAGCTCAAATATTTGATGTGGAAGTTTGAATATAGTGTCGTCTATGTAAAGACATATTTATTGTAAAAACTACTTCATATATGGCGTTATTGGTTAGATATTAAAAATAAAATAAATAATACTATTAAATCACTTTTTTTATCAAACACTAATTATGTTCTTAGTTTTAAAGCTAAAATATAATACGCGACTCGAAGGGACTTGTCGGGTATTTCATGGTTCTTCGGACGCTATCGTGTCTGATAATTAAGTCCAGAAACTGTGCTGGAGGAGATAGATTGTTTTGATATCTCCCCCAACCTAAATACCATATGATGGCCATAATGTGGGAACAACAACCTAGGGTCCGTTTTCACAGAATGCAAGAGCAATAATGTCCTACTATGACATTTATGCCGTGGCACCCTCGTTGTATAAAAATGTACACAATAGATACTGCTAGATACATGACGCGATTGTATCCTTCCTCTCAGTAGCTATGGGTCATTATAATCAGGATTCTGTCTTATAAAGCCTTCTAAGTGAGGTTCCTTGCATATTTCTAATAAATACGATCCGTTTTTGATATGCTCTCCGTAATAGATGCGAGCTTAGAGAATTTGATAAGTGCCTAAAGCGTATATAACGAGGTCTTCAGCACTTAAAACTGGAAACTCGTCACCATCAAGGATAACAGCATTTATGGGCTGGAAATGAGCTCGTCTGCGATTAATATTATTCTCCAAGACATATTCACTTAATCGATTCCGATTATTATCACTTTGTGATATTTTACTTATTATTTCATTGACTAATCTGTGGTCAGTCAAAGGTGCACCAAATGCGTTTAATAACGCTAATGCCATTTTTATTTCATCATATAAATGTGTGGCAGCTACATTAAAGTTTTGGAATCGTAATTGACGAAATTGATTCTACCACCCAGCGACACATTGTAACTTTCCTCGAGTCATTAGCTTACTGTACACTTTACTGGGGCTCTGATTCATCTTTTGTAGCTGGCATATATGTACGGTACCCATAGGACTCCACTTCTTCTACAGCAGACTTCGAGACTTCGCAGTCTCTGAAGCCTCTGACTAAGATCAGAACATCGTTTTGATGGAAATACCAATGAAATGGATCCGTTTGACTTTTCATGATCTCTGACAGAATAACTGCGTCCGATTTAGTGGCTTCGTATAATCCATATATGTCAAGTATATGACCATCAGGGCAAACTATTAAAATGGTTTAACTAGGTGACGGAATTTGTGGAGGCTGTAGATTTTCGTTAATAACAACCTCTTGCATTGGTGCATCTGAGATCGCTTGAGCAGATTGACCTGGTATATTTTCTCCAGGTTGCTCTGGTATATCTTCTAGGGACTAATTATTTGCAGCATGGCGCTGAGCTCGTTGAAAGCATGGGCGACATATGCGATCATCTGCATCAAACTAAAGTATAGAATAAACGGATTTGATTACACACAGTATAGATACCCACAGATAAAGCGGTCAAAATTGTACATGATTATTCGCAAACCTACGGGGCCCAACGTTATGTTTCTAGTAACAACAATAGACACCTCAGGATAACCGCGAGCGCATCTCAACAGAGTTTATAAACCAGTATACCGTAAGTCGAGTTTACAATGCACGATCAACAATGTGTCGGACTAGTGCCAATCTCTTTAACTAGAATTCTAGAAAGTATTTCATCTATGTTTAGGGTCTCAAACCCTCAATAATGCATTTTTATAACACGTCATTTAAATAATTGATTCTCAAGTTATTGATTTTTGCCTATATCGTAAAAAAAATGATGTTATAACCGAATAAATGCTATACAAATAAAGAACAAAGTCTCACCTGATGTATATTGATAACTTTTAAACAGTACAACATAAAAAAGGGATCTGCATAAGCTCTGCTGTTAACAACATTGATCTCCTACGAGCACCGCCAATATGGTTTAAACTTCGCCGGCAAGCCACACACATTGCACTTCTAAATATTAACTACATCCATAATGTTTAAAATTCCAAATCACAAAGCTAATCGTTTCTAGTTCGTAATGCAAAGTCACAGAATAAGAAACAAGTCCGAAATCCAGTAAGGTAAGCCAAGTCATGATTAAAAACAATACAAATAAACGCTCTCTCGCACTCAACGCAACGGCCAAACTGGGAGTGAAGTAGTGCGCGAGGGAGTGCGACGCGGCGACTCAGGTAAACGAATTCTGTGCTGTGATTGGACGAGGCGATGGGTGGTTATTGTTGTTTGTGACTAATTATTGTAAGTAGAGAGTAAGAGATATAGAAACAAATAAAAGTGAACCATCCAATATATGAAATGAAATAGGCACTTTACCGACATGACTTTATACATTTTTGATCTTTAAATATCTGAGCTCCTATGCGTTTTAGAAATAAACATTTATAGAAGAAAATAAATGTCGTACTTTTCTATATCTATTCTTTCAAATAAAATAACTTATATGAGTGGCTGCAGACTTCAAAAATCAAGTCACTTTTACCCAAACCCCTTTCTTATTTTATGGAGATTCTTAATTATACATTTATAAAAATAAAATTGTGGCGATACTTGTGCTGTTGTAGAATAGGTAATTTAAAATGAGCTTAAAATGGAACTTACCTTTTTTTCAACAGTGAGTAGATTTTTCACTGGCTACTTTAAAAGGGGCCTCAGTTCCTCACATAGATCTAAGACCAATTGTTTAGAGAGGCGGTATCATTTAATTAATTCTGATTCATCAAATTCAACGAATGGATCAGACTGGTCCCTAACTTAGCGTCTTTGTATTATTTTAGAAAATGTTAAAATGTATGAAATTATATTTAAAATTTCTCTTTTATGGCTCAAAACAAAAGTAACTTGCACGTCGTATGGCCGTTAAGGTTCTTTTTTGATTGTGTATGTTGTAAACTTTTGGACAACATTTAAAGTAAACGTCTGTATGACCTAGGTTTAATGTTGTGATTGTTAGATTACTTATAGGTCTTAATACGTAAGTCGAAATATTAAAATTGCTCCATCTTTAGGGGGTTTGGAGTTAGACCCCATAATAGTATGTTTCGATAAGATGACATGTATTTACCGCCCATAAAGTTTTATTACTACATGCGCAGACATACTGTATAAAAGCACGGCACATTAATTGGCAAGTTTAAAGTATTGCGATTGGTCCCTGGTTACGAATAAGTTACGCTGAAGTTCACGCGATATAGTTTGCGTTAACGGGTTTAATGCTAAAGCTAAGTTTAGACTACGACACTACACACGACACCCTCAGTGTATACACAAAGTGTCTCTGCATGAACGCGAGTGTCTTTAATTGCGAGATTTATTGTGACACGATAACTAGTGTTGCATCTGCGCCTGTGTAAATACGTTGTGTCCAAGTGTCTTGTGTAGTTTAAAAGTTTTCAAACAGGTTCAACATTTTCATATACACCGCACCGCGTTTGAAGCATTAAAATGAGTTTGTGGAGCAAGGAGACTACGAAGAGACTTATCGTTTTTCTAGAAGGGCTACCAGAGCTTTGCAATGTTTCATCCAGTGATTATAAAAATAACGTTTTAATTATCTCGTTTTTATTATGGGAGAAACCTTTTCTAATAAATATTCAAGTCAATTTAGTCATTCAAGTCCTTATATTTCATTCTACAGAAGATTTTTTAAGCTTGACGATTTACTGTGCGTAACTCATTCAGCCGTCTATGATTTTATTATAGATGGCTGAATGAGTTCTCCTAATTATTGCCTTTTTGTAATCCACTAGTGCACCCATATGCGTCTTTTGCGTGTTCGTCACTTTTTATTACAATATGAGAAACAATAACGGCTGCACGTCGTTTATCGATGCTTACCGAGCATCACTAACTGAAATTCTGCGTATGAACAGCTCGGACATCGCAATTTCTATCGTAGTCCAAACCTGTACACACAGCAGCGATTTTGTAGTGTGTTTGATCGACCGCGATTCGCTGGCGATACTAAAGTCGGTATGTGGACGTAAATATTAATAGCGAATAGCGACCTGCTGTCTATTAAACTTAATGCCGTGTGTACCTAGCTTAAAGGAAATCCTCAGCGGTGTGTGTACCTGATACCCTGCAATAAAATCACTTTTGTGCCATCTATATTTATGCAAAAATTGTCATAAGGATTTTTTACATATGAATAAACAAATATATATTATTTATCGCATCCTTAGTTCTGTACGGCATCCTTTAGTTGACATCATAGATAAGAGACCATATAGTTGACATAACGTGATGACTTATGAGTTATGACTATCAGTTGACAACTACGAAATAGAATTACAAAGACCAAAGAATTCATCTTTTGGGTCAGTAGTAATAGCTTATATCTTAAAATGTTTTTTAAAGTACTAAGTTTGTTTGTACTCTTTACACCTTTTATTTTATGTCGTGATGACACAGACATTAAGACCGAAGAAGATGTCGGCGTTAAGTATGCGAATCGATGTGAAGTTTGTAAAATCCTTGCCGCCGAATTACAGGGTAGGCTTGAAGAGACCGGTAAAGTTCACGAAGTTATCGAAATTGGATACTCACTCGATGATGTTCAACCTAAAAAGAAAACTAAGTATCAAAAATCGGAATTAAGGCTGATTGAATCGTTGGAAGGCGTTTGTGAAAAGATTTTGGAGTATAATATTCATAAGGAACGGCAGGACAGCACACGATTCGCGAAAGGCATGAGTCAAACGTTCAAAACGTTGCATGGCTTGGTTGACAAAGGAGTAAAGGTGGATCTTGGGATACCCTACGAGTTATGGGATAAGCCATCTGCTGAAATCACTCACATGAAGTCACAATGTGAAAGTCTTTTGGAAGAAAATGAGAGTGTTATTGAAGATTGGTACTGGAATCACCAGGGCGAAATTGCGCTAAGAAAGCATTTGTGCACCGAACATGCGTTGCAGGGTACTGACACTTCATGCTTATATGAGGAGCTTAGTACTGCTAAGGGAGAAGAGGGCAAATCTGATAAAACAGAACTGTGAGAATAAACTATCTTTTAGAGAATTAAGTACAAAGTGTGTGTATAACAGCAGCAACATCTATAAATTCTGTGATAGTGTGGACACATTCTAAACAATTGTTCAGTGTATAGTAACTTTTTTAGTGAATATATTGCAGTATCCTATGTCTTACATATATGCCATTAACAATATATAATATAGGCACACGGTTATATTTATAACTGTGTGTAAGCAGTTGCTTGTGGTCTCAAACTTTTACAAGTTCTTGATGTATTCTGTGTCCTAGTTCAAAAGCAAAAGGAGAGGTGCTTGATTTGGCAAACATAAATATTGTCAGCTTGACAAAATTATAATATATATAACCTGTCAGCTTAATAATATTGAGACATCATGATATAATATATAACAGTTTTATATCTAGACAGAAACCAATATTTGCAATCTACACAATTTTGACATATATTTGATGTTTAGATCATAGACATAATTACTAGACACACTAAAAACTACATACTGTCGAGTGACTATTTTTTGTATGTCATTAGCTCAAGTGACTATTGATCCCACCTCGATAGCCTGGTCATAGAGATTCAAAGACCAAGTTAAAAAAATAATTTGGAAACTACATAATGTAAGTTAAGAATTTATATGCATTTAATACCTTGTGTTTCTTGTAATGAAGTCAAGTAGACTCTAACCATCATAAAGGTCTTCTAAACAAATATAATATAGACTGGTATTATTTCTTTCAAAAACAATTATAAGATTGTTGTGAAAATTAACAAAAACATGTAAATTAATATATTTACTTGCTACATGCCTCTGTTTTATAATAATGTAATTAATATATTTTTGGTAATTTTATTTCAATGACTTTTGCTGTATACTTTAATTGAATGTACTTATTTACTTTTTAAATGTAAGTGGAACCTTCTTTTTATAAAGATAATGATCAAAGTATGTTAATTTAGTTTTAATTCTATGTGGTCTATTCCGGATCAAATATATCTACATTATTTAAAAAATTGCTTTTATTTCTGAGATAACTAAAATAAAAGTTCATAGATCATTATTTCATTATATCAGTTCATGAAACCTTAATTCATTTAAACTTCATTAATTATGCTACACCTATGTACTGTGGCTAATGTAACTATTAGTCAAGTTGTGATCTTATCTTGTGTCCAATCCTAATTTGGATTCCAACTATTCAAAGGTATGTTGGATGTATGCACATCCAGCATGTTTTGATAACAAAATTCCTAGTCCTTAAGGTAACTTATTAGTGGTAGTAAGTTACCTAAAGCACTTGGTATTTTACAAGTGTAACCTTATAAATTGATATAGCACCAATAACCTAGTGCAGGACCTCATTTAGATACTTTCCAAGGCATGGTACTATGCAAAACCGCCGACTTCGTAATTCTGGGCTGCATCAACTACTGCTGCGCCAGCGAGGCAGTCATGCCCTAAGAATTAGTGCTAGGTGCATCGCGCTCAAATTTCGATAGGCAAGTTTAGGTGCTTTGTACTGACAAAGCACCTAAACTCGCTGATTACTGAATCAGCAGATAGTAAGGGGCCGCGCAGTGTCTAGGTTGTAGTAATTTAGTAATATGCTGTGATTATATTTTAATGTCGTCAAGTATCTGTGGAAATTATTCTCTCTAGCTTATTATTAACTAGCTGTGCCCGCGGTTTCACCGACGTTTGTGATTACTGCGCCGCCACCATGGACCGCAGCATGATCTTATATAGCCTATAACCTTTCTTGATAAATAGGCTATCCAACACTAAAATTTTCAATTCGAGCCAGTAGTTCCTGAGATTAGCACGTTCAACCAAACAAACAAACTCTTCAGCTTTATAATATTAGTATAGATAATACGCTAGAGATAAACAACATTTACTACATTTGCATGTCATATCAGTTATTTAGCTGTATTTTCTCTGATACCAAAATGCAATTCCTTATGAACGTCAAGATGGCGGGACCACGCCAGGTTTTCTGAATATTATGTGACTAGGGTTTAATACAATATTTCTACTATTTTATACTTCCATAGCAAAATTCTACACTCATAAAATGTCTATTATATTCTATACTCTGTCCCAATAACATTAATATTTTATGTAAACAATCGTTTCAAGCCGAGTTAAAAATAAAGTCATTTAAAAAATTCAAACTCTGAAATGTAATTAATGAATACAATAAGCCGTATGAAAGTCCTTCTTTTGATAAATATCCATAAATTTATTTTACAGAAAAATATTTTATGATGAAAGTCACTAAAAGTTGTTTACCTTTTTCTTAAATTCTATTGCGATAGACTATACAAAGAAAGTGGTCCCGCTTTGGTCCCGCTATTTTGATATCAAATTGTGCGGGACCTCTATTTATTTAATAATAAACAAATGGCGTGATCTTAAACTGGACACACCAAATTTTAATACGATATAATACAACTACGTTTGAATCGTTATTATACTTTTATAACTGTAATTTCAATAAAAAAGTATATTATATTTACATCATAAAAGCGCCTGAAGAAAAAGTATTATATTAAGATGTGGCGACTCCGCACAGACGAAGAAGTGCCGCCTACATCTAACAGATGGCGCTCAATACGCTCAAATGACGTCACAATCCTGCATCGCGCAAACAGAGTATAGACAGCGACTAACTATATATACAAGCTCCCGACATCAACCGTCGGCCCGCGGCCCGCCAGGCAAGATCAACCAGCCTGATCGGAGGATCCTCCCTTTGTGTTGGAGGGACATCACACCCTGTTCCTCCACAAAGACAAATATCATTTTATTGCTTAAGAGCAAACGTAACCACCCGACACAATCTTAATATTTTACTAATTAAAAAAAAATAACATCAATAACTGATGTCGTAAATAATAAGGGGCAATAAAAAAAAACCGCCCGTTATTATTTACGACATTAATTAATGATATTATTTTTTATTTTATTAGTAAAATTTAAATTGCCTCGGGTGGTTAACATATGACTATCTGAAACCATTTCACGAAAAAAAACGGTACATCAATTTACCAAAAAAATAATTCAAATAAAAAAAACAATATGCTTCTATTCTATACCACAAGTAGAATGCGTGGTTAAAAGCAATTACACCATTTCAAAATCAACCTGTATATCACTAAAACAAAATTATGACTTTTTTCATGAAAGTGATTCTGCGACGTCTAATGAAGATATTGAAGTGACCGCCCGTGCCGAGAATGCGATAAACAGTTCTTCTACGTCTTCGTCAAAATCAAACCACGAGTTTATTACTTTTCATTTAGATATCTACGCTTGGCAAAAAATTCAGGCTATTGTTATATAATTATGTAAAAAGAAATGACCCTAAAAACATCGAGTAAGTACCTATAATAAAAAATGGTGTTTACCGAAACATACATGGGCTGAACTATTACGGGAAGAATTGTGGAAGGTTACAAGGAAACCATGCACTTGGTGCTTTAAAACAGTTGCCATAAAACCTAATGAATCCAAAAAGTGTTGTGGTAGCTGTAGATAATATAATGGCATTATAGAAATACGTATACTTTTTTCGACAGACAAAATTGTAACCTGTAAATGCACAATGCTTAAGCATAAGCGCCCCTCTCTGCCTCTGAGCTCTAAGCTGTGCAAAAGCGACCAAGAAAAATAATTAAAAATATCTCTTCTAAAACGTAAGTCTTCGTGAACAATTAAAACGTAAAACTGCAGTATCTGTTTACCATTCTCTGGAATTCTCGTTGAATTTTCTCATTTGCCAAAAACTAGGAACCCTGCGGCAAGTAAAGTACGAAAGTCAGAAATCTTCCTTCTGTGACTCTAATCCAACAATCGGATTATGGATTATGGCGCAAACGCCACCTTACAACGATTTGATAATATACATTTCATTGCATCCGCATTTTATAGTATATCACTGGCTAACAATTCAAGTCTTATTACAACGATTATATAAAAAAAAAATAGAGTAATCACGAGACTAGACGCAAATGGAAGCATTTAAAAAAATGTGGACTACGATCTAATATTATAACTACGAAGCACCTATTTTTTATATGTATGTAATGTATGATTCAAAATTTTAACAATGAAAGTAGCTTACTGATATTGCAAATGGTATTCAAGAGTCAAACTATGGCTAATATTGCGTAATGGCTAGACACTTACTATAAATAACTATACTATAACACACAAACAATATACTATATAATATAATATATAATGAAGTCGTGTGTGATGATTCGTCTGCGCTAATCGGAGCTTCAATACGGGCGGGCATTCACAAAATGTAAAACGACTAAAGAATATTTAGATGAATCGTTTAAATTACTGAACACACACGATTACACGTCCTCAACAGTGTTACATTAGGATCGACACAAGCCATTTCATTAAAATATTGTACAACATTTCTTGTTTTAAATTTTTTTTATATCAACAGAATAAATCAAAATTTGTCAAAATTACGAATCACCTAAACAAATAGTCAAGGATGACATTATGTTTGGCAAAGTTTGTTGGATCTGAACAAGGCAAAGTTAAAAGAAGCGAGGAAGCAAGAAAGGGTTTAAAAAGTTTAGCTGTATTAAAAAAATTTACAAAGCTTTTGAAGCCGATGAAACGAATAAATGCATGTTTTGAATCGAAGAAACTAAAAAGAAGAAACATGTACAAAGACGTGGTACAACTAGTTCTACCCGACACGTGGTACAACCAGTTGTACCACGGGTTGGGAGCGCCATACCTAACCATCACAAGCTGCATAATGCACTACGCTGCGTGCTCCATCCGATCTCTATTGTACGTTACAAGGTTCGTTAACAGGTGATATAATAAAAAATATACACTTCATAAGCACCTTTTTAATCGACTGTCAAAAAGTGTCACTTAATTATATAAATAAAATTATATCTCAACTATATATTTTGCACCAGTTATCTTACATATGGTATTTATCGGTGCCAACAAACTTGCAGCCATCCTGCGAATATCGTATATTGGGGCGAGAAGGAAATCAAAATTTCTTAACAACACAAATAAATAATAACTAGGATTAAGGTTTAAGATTTCATATTATGAATCACATTATATTAAATACATTCACTCTTGTACTCAACGCGCATACAAAATTAGACGACGTTCCATACTATACGATTTATCTCTTCAGGACTTTACGAAAGGCCGTGTCCGCGCCTAGGCGCGTCCTAGATTCTCATGTTGGTACTAATGGACAATGTACACGGTATAAAAATACTATGTATGTGTTGCCAGTGTTAATGTCAGTGCGTGGTGTGCCTAGAGGTACGGGCTCGTGTCCTGGTACTCGTCGTCGCTGTCGTCCGAGCCGTCGTCCGTCAGCTGGCGCTGTGAGGCCGTTTCCGAGTCCCCAACGCGTTCAGAGCTCGATGCATCTGTCGGACAACACACCATGGTTAGCTATCAGTCACGTACCTATGTATGCTCGGAATAACTACTGCTTGTACAAAATGTTTAAGGGACTTTTGTGATTCACAAAAGAAAAGTAGCCACATAAAGGTGGCAGGCATGCCATGCTAGTTAAGGTGTATTTAACAATTAATGACGACATTTTGGTGTAACGTAAACGTTAAAATGTAAGATTAAAGAGTAACAATTCAAGAAACCGGCAAAACAGAGATCACATAACCTAGAAAAAAAAAACTAAGCATAATGTTAATGAGCCAAAAAGCTAAATCTACGAAAAATACTAAAAAAAACTGTTGACACAATTCTACGAAATTAATAGAACAAACAATCAACTAACTACAAACTAAAATTATATTATTTACAAACTCAAATTAAGCACAGTCACCTCGCACAGTAGGTATCTACGCGATATAAAACAACCAATTAGAAACGATAAGAAGATATGATGTATCAAAGACATTTTCTTTTCCATAGGGCGACCTTTATTTAAGGTGGTCAACCAGCAGCTTTGCAATTTGCAGTAATCTAATTACCCACCTTCACCTCTTTGACAATATTAGTAAATTATTACATGCCTCTACCTAAAATATATTTTTTAATTATTGCATATTTAGCACTAAGGCGGTTATAAAAATACTCTTAAATAGTAAGTGATAGACTTGCAACATTCGGAATAAACGCCTGTGTGTTGCCAACATTACTAAAAAGAAGTACTATGGTCCACTAGTTCATGTGTCCACAGCGTCAACTTTGGAAATCCTACGAAAACACAAGATAATATATTTCTCCTTTAGGAGAACTGCTTAAACATGGATAAGAGCAGTCCCACATAAGGCGAGTTTTAAATTAAATACCAGGTGTTGGTAAAGACTAATCGGCTTGGTAGCTATGTGGTAGCGTATAACAAAGTGCTGCGCTAGGCGGTGTTACGTATACCGTGTACAGAGCGTGACTGTGTAGCAAAAACAAGCAGAGCAATAATTACCCAGTTACCTGCTTGCGGATCATATAACGTGGCGTAGCGTCGTGACTTCGGCGGAGGCGGTGAGGCCGAACTTCTGTAACAACACACATTATTATACTCAATACTTAATTGCATTTCGCAATGTATACTAATACTGTCCTCCAGGCCCAATTTCGATCACGAAGGACAATCTTAACGGAGACTAGCCATCCACGCAGGAGATATTACAGTGCAGTGTGTGCGTAAACACTAGTGAACTCTGTGTTCCCTAACTCACGTGATCCGATGGGACCGTAATCCGACACAACCAGAGAGAGAACAGGCGCAGGACCAAGGGCTTTATGTGATTTGCCGAGGCCCGGGGGTGTTTAAAACCGCCAACTTCCTAACTCCGGGCTGCTATTGTTGATCTTAACAGAAAAACCCAATAACTTTTTTGTTGGCCCGATCCGGGATTCGAACTCGAGACCTCATGACCACACCTCATTCACCACCGCTGCGCCATAGAGGCAGTTACAACAGTCACAATGTATACTTAGGTAGTAGTGCTTAGCTTAAATGAGTCATTGTGGGCACAGCAAAGTAGGAGATAGGATAAGATATTAATTTCGCTTAACACTGTTCTAGGATAGAATCGATCTAGTACTGCGTCCAATTTTAAGCTGGTGTGTACGCTGCTTATGCGAAATTCCTTATTCTATAGGTTAAGTAGACTAGTAATGAATTACTGTGTCTTTTAAAATGGATTATCGTGAGTTACATCCTTTCATGAAAAGAAAAAATAATAGATGGCTTCCATTTGGTTTTTAATTTACATAATTAAAATAGTAAGAACTCTGGTCTCCGTTTATTATCTATCCATTGAATGGTTTAAAATTTGTTCAGTAGAGTTGTGACGTTATTTGTAAATGATTTATTAATGTATCGCTATGGCCAAATATTCATATTGTTTTCTAAATACAATACAATTTCAATACAATCATATTTGAATATGTATATTTTGTGAAGATGGAGATTTCCCACAGATACAGAGTTCACATAGAATTAATAACTTCAGTCGTATAGCTACCTTAATTATAGGGACGCAAAACCAAAAATTTTGCTGTTGTTGTTAACTAAAATCCAATTGCAGCGTTTGTGAACAAATAATTTTTAAATTACTAACGAATAAAGCAGGAATTTTCACAAATATAGCTTTTATATCATATATTACATACAGAATTAATTAAAATTAATCGATAATACCCTAGCATTATCACTTTATCACCTATGTTTACCTCCGTCATAGCACCTTTAACATATTATTGATATAACGCAACAAGTTATAAAGTACCTACATTTACCTTAAGTCTGACAGCTGTATATCGTATGTTTGCAACCATTCAAAATTGAGTTTTGCCATACAGGTACCTACTTTATATCGACAGGTATAGCAATTTCATTACCTATATAAATTATTATGTACAATTAATTTCTAGTGGTCACACTAGAATAGTATTAGTAACGATTGTCAAATCGTTACTAGGTAATATTATAAATGCGAATGTGAGTTTGTTTGTTTCACGCCTTAACTACTAGACCGACTATTAAGAAATGCCGCATGCACGTTGTCAAGCGTACGGAAAAAGACATAGGGTATCTTTCATTTAGAGAAAAGTGCTAATCCAGAAAATTTGCATAACCGACATTTACGCAAGCGAAGTCGCGGGGAAAATTATGTAGTAAATAATTACCTGTGTGTTGGTGAATGTGAGTCTCCATTCTCGCTGGGGGGCGGTGATCCTCGCGGCGAAGGGGGTTGGCTGAGCGCCTGCATGAGGCGGCCCTTGGACTCGTTCCAGATGTTGGACAGTCGCCCGTCCGGCCCGAACAGCAGTAAGAACGCGCCGATCAGTTCTCGAGACTTTTCCTCCCATTTCGTTAAAATATCCACTCGCTTCTCGCCTATGTCTGTCATTACCTATAACAAATTTAGAAGGTGATGTTAGTACATCAAATTACATTACATATACTCCGTGAATAAATAGACGATAGGTTATAGTTAACACAACCACATTTTGTAGAATAGCTTTCTATTATACAAAATTTGGTTGTGTTAACTATAACCTATATATGATTGATATTTAGCTGTCTCGTAGGAACGCTTGCTTTACCAAACTATGAGATATTATTTTTATAGTCTTATCCGATTTTGACTTTTGAGAGGTCTATACAACATTACCATTCTAAATGACTTGCTGAGGCCTAATTCGTAACACCCATACTAAACAGCCTCTCCAAATAGTTTATTTACAAAAAAACTTCATTGCGTCGACGCCAGGTCGCTCAGTAACGACGCAAGGTCAGGGGCCATTGTATCTATAATCTATGTTTACAAAGAGAACGCTTGCGTTAATAACCTTTTCTTTAAACATGATAACAAATGTTGTGATGCCGTTATAAAACATTAGACTATTTAAAAAAAATATTTCTAGAAGTCTAGAGATATCACGTTCAATACAACAAAGTAATACAATAATAATATTTTTAGTGGATACATAGTTTATCAAGTTCGTGCCTTGGGTTTTCCAATTACATTTAACTATAGCCGAGTATATTATAACTAAAGGAAATAACTACTACGATAATTTATTATTATATTAGGTACATCCTAATCATATTATTATTATCCAAAATTTCCGTTTATTTATAATAATGATTGCTTTATAATTTTTTTACATAATATGATTGATAATTAGTGAATCGTCAAAGCATTAAATCAAATTTAAAACCAACCGTTCACTTTTACATTATTATAACTTCTCCAAGGCCTTCAAGAGTTATTCATTACGTATTTATTTGAAATATATATACACAAGCAGCCTGTAACTACTTGTTATGAATTATAATTTAGTGTTTTAGAGGAAGGTATCGTTAACGATGAGAATTATGCATTAAACGGCTAGGCTGTTAGCTCTCGTATCACTACAAGAGACTTTCACAAGGTTCAAATCTTGGTCCTCTATCAAAATATATCTTACAGTGCAATATATTTTTACCTTTTTGCCTTTATCCTTGAGTTCGTCCATCTTGTTTTGTAATCTGAACTTCTTCTCGTTGAGGAAGGATACATTGAGTTCCTTGGCGGAGTAGCCGCGGGCGAGATTCCGTCGCACATAGATGTCATAGTCACGCACTATCCTCGCCACTATGTCTGACGTTGATACTCCTGTAAAAGAGATTTATTAATAAATTTTAATCATTTGGAAACTAAGAGCTTGGTGTATTAGAAGGATTTGTTTTGCCTACTAATTCACATTTCCCTACGGACTTTTGTTTTTTATGATACATTGACAATCTGAACGGGGGCTATATTTAGTTTATGAAAACCGTTTGATACTTGTATTATTCCTAGCGCGGGAGTAGTAATAAAATATCTACTTTAGCCAGTCTAGTCATATTAACAGCATAAGATTGCAACAGAACAGAAGAACATAGAAGGAAAGAACATTTTTCTTGAAGCCGTGTTTGATTTGATAGATGCATATCAGAATAGCAAGGGCATGTCTTATCAAAGATCTAAACATTAAGCAAAACGATCACAAATTATAAATGAACACCAATTCAATCTTAAATACTCATCTTGAAGATGTCTCTCTAAAGACAAAATAATTAAAATAGTGCGCCCACTTTTTTAAAACCTTTTCGAGTTCCTGAATCTTGCGTTTTTTGAATGGTTAAGACCGAAGCCCAACCATTAGAACAAAAAACGTATAGAACATTATATCTATACTAATATTATGAAGCTGAAAAGTTTGTTTGTTTGTTTGACCGCGCTAAATTCAGAAACTACTGGAAAATTCTCGGATAGTGTTGGATAGCCTATTTATCGAGGAAGGTTATAGGCTATATAACATCACGCACGACCCACCGGAGTGGCGCAGTAGTCAAACGCGGGTGAAACCAAGGGCACATCTAGTTACCCATAAATATACAATAAAAACAGAAATTATGTTTAATAATGTACATGTAAACATTTCTGTAATACATATTCCATTAGGGTTGGGCACCGAGTTCGTTCACATCGATGAACAAAAAACCAGCCATTGCAGCATTGTAAGCAAGCTGTTAATCAAAGTCTAACGGCGCCAGCGTATGTATATGAAATGTGAGTTCACGTTTAAATTGCTATTGCAAGTTGTTTTACTGTAGGTACTATATAAATGTTCACAAAACTACACAAAACAAAACACACTATCCTAATTGCTTGCCACGTAGTACTCTCACGAGATAATAAACACAAAAATAAAACTTTTGTGTTTTTTATCTCGTGAGTGATTTATTGCTCGAGACTACTTTCATGGCGACACTAGTGTCGGTAGCCTAGACCCAACCTAGATCATGTAGGTAAAGCTAACCAGTGTCTAGATACTTAGATTTACATGATCTAGTTAATTCTAATTGAACATGACTCGTCGAAAACTGTCAAGACAAGTTTTCAATACAATCAGTGCCGGACATGGATAAACCTTATCTAACATAATGTGGCGATACCTACTTATTCTTTTAACCTCTTAAATTCTGTATGATAAAATTCATCAGCGTTTAGTGTCGACTAAAACAAGAGTGCATAAGAAACACTATCTATTTGTCATAGATTCTTTCGCCAACACTTATCGGGTTAATATTTGTCCACAGAGACACCCGTGGGCCCAAATTTAGTACATGATAAGCGCTAGTTGATTGTAGCTACTGTTATAAATATGGCTAAGAGTGTTTACCTTCTGTTCTCTGTGTGGCGACAAACATGTCTTTAGCCTTGATGAGCGCATATGTATCCTCGCAGTCTTCTGTCGTGTAGGGGATGTCGTCGTGAGCTACGAAATCTATTTTGTGCTTCTCTAAGAACTCTTCGCTGTATTCCCAAGGTGCGTCACATACTACCTGTAACAATATATGTTTAACAATAACACACAACGTTTTAACAAATGTAGATCTACGCAAAAAATCATGCTTTTATTATTGTCTCACAAATGCCGTCAGGCGGCAGAATAATATGTGGGTATAATGAATAATATGGGTCTGTTTGATATAGTAAATTATTTATGCTAAACAGCATATACCTTTAAAAGGAAACTGCTTTGTGAAAACAGCACGAACATTAATGATAAAATAAGACAACAATTAAAGACATGCGAAATATATTGCTATACGGATATAGCGAAATAATTCACATGGCCGGCACTTTACAATGGGGACGTCACAGTTCTTGTCTTGTAAACTTTTGACGTCATTTGACACTATTATTCAATTTTAATGAATTTGAAAGGATCTTTAATATCTACAATATTAAATTAAAATAAAAAATATGAAGATATATTTTATAACAATTAGGCGATAAAATGCCACATGTTCGGATATTGTGCTACTGATATTTTTCTGACATAAAACATTACGCTTGAATTAATATAAAACCATATGAATATTACGCTAATACACTAACTATAGAAGCAACTGCCTGCGTTCTATCAGACAAAAACATATATAATAATATCAGCCCAATAATATCATATAAACTGTCTCACTACTTGGTACTTTTCTCAGTGTGAGAAGAGTGTACACGCACTCTTCTCACACTGAGAAAAGTACCAAGCAGACTAAAATCATATCAAAAACATTTTTATGGCATGGCGGCGTTTAAAGGCCATGAACTCTATACCTCGTGTATGTATGTAATTAGAGTAAATTAATGTTCAACGTTGCATAACAACCTCCATCCTTCCTTATAGCATAATACCTACGTAGTAATTAGACATGTAAGCGAATTGAACACCATCATTATCAAATTACAGTTTTCTTGTCTATATTTATCTTTATTGATACGTTCACTGACGTATTTGGTACAAAAAATATAAACGCGGTAAAGTTTTTGCAGACTCTAAACGTTGGCGCCATAACAACTTAGCTCTCGCGTCAAAGCCGAACAAAAAGGTCTGTTATATACGTCAGTGTATTATAATAATTATGTATACCTCGGCAAGCTGTGGTTGAAGTTTGTTGGCATGCGCGTGTCACAATACAGGCCATATGACCTATCCTAAACTTTTAGGCTACATATTAAACGATGTTTCATTTAATAACGAATTTACTTATGATTTTACAAATAAATGATTATTATTAACTCCTTATTAATTGGACAAAGTATAAATTTAAACAAGAATTAACATTATAACGAATAATGCATGCGAAATCGCGAATAACAATAAATAAGTCTGTTAGTTTCTGTACCATCTTCTACAATATAATGTACAACAAGTCTTGTAGACCTAGAAGTCCACAAGTCTTGTAGACGGACACCGACAGAGGTCAACAACGCTTTTTTATAACTGACCTCATTTTGATCTATTGTGAGCTAAGTCTAGTAAGCTACCATGTGTAAACAAGAGGTGAACGGATAACTGCTGACGATGCATAATATAAAAATAATAGTTTAAAAAACAAAAAACACGCTATATTAAAAAAACAATTTAAAAAATCGTGGGGTTATCAAAATATCTTAGAAAGCACCCCACGCTTTTATACATTAAAATTATTAAATTATTTTTAACTATTTGGTTTGTTTTTTGAATAAAGCGTGCTTTTTAGATTTTTGAACTATTATTATATTTATACTTTTTTCTAAATTATTGTATTGTCATCGGTCCTCGATAAGTGTGCAAAGTTTCAAATCAATTCGTCGGTTTGAAAGGGGTGAAAATCATGTTCATAGATTCCGTTACATAGATTCATAGATACATAACAAGCTAATAGAAGCGTGTTAAAAATAATAATAATGAGTACAAGAATTATACAATGTGCTTAGTGACCTTTGCACCATGCATTATACTTTTCGTCAAACAAGATCGATGCATACATTCTCATATTATGAAATTAGTTTGTATACTCTTCAAGAAGAACTGATTAATTTTAATAAGCATGATCTTGCAGCACATGCTTTTATGCTTCGAAAAGTTAAGAATAGGTTGTTATAATGCGAGTCTGTCGGCTTAAGCTATTTTGAACCTACTACTAAAACTTTTCTGCGAAATATCTCATACTGTCTAAAGAATCGAACTGTGATCCTTGTGAACTTCTGCCGGAGAATCAAACTTTGGTCGTAACGATCGCCAGTTACGCAAGCGTTGACACGCTACCAACCAAAGAGACAATCATAAAAACACCTGTCCATCCTAAATAATTCTGTTACCAGAAAGAAAACTGTGTCAGGATCGTAGCAAATGGAAATCCGTAGTCTCTGCCTACCCCTCTCTGAAACAGGCGTGAATCTATGTATGTATGTATGTACTATGCAGATTAAACAAAGCATTAGCAAACTAAAAAATTCTCTTTAAGAAATATTACATCCTGTTTAGTTGCCGGACAGCAACTGTATATTATATTATTATAAATTATTTATAACCTTCGTCAAACCGAAGTGCATGGACTCAAGTATTGAAAAAAGTTAACCTTTGTACAAACAATTCGAGAGGCGAATAAAACTGCTATTATTTGGTCTGTTGGCTGTGAAATGACTATGGGAAAAACTAAAGTTAAGTTTATTTATACATAACTTTACGCTCATGTCTTAAGATTGGATAAGGCAGGGAAAGTCGTTTACAGACTTTCGTTTATACAAAACAAAGGCTACCAGACAAGTATACGACTTGTTTTGTGGTATGCGATAATTTAGCCTGTAATTGTTTGCAATACCAAGGATATTAGCGTATTGCCAACCATAGGCAAAATGAATTAAAGGCTGTATGAAGGAACAAAAAAGATTCAATGATATGCATGCTTCAGGAACCAACTTATTTTAATCCTATATTGACGTCTCATTACACCTACCAAAAACGAATACAGGATACATAATAAAGTTACTTCACTTTACTCAATTATAAATATAAATTGTATTATATTCAGTCTTAGAAATCAAGCTTGTTGGCTTTCGCACTGACATTACGCTAATACAACTAACTCTCTCACTACATACCTATAATTTATAAAACTAAGATTTTACACGTACGGGGAGATAGTAGCCAAATATAATACTACGGCAATCCCACACAATCTACGTTGTATGACACGCGTAATTTATAAGTTATTTTTAGTATCTTTAGACAAATCGCGTGATGTTAAATTTAGAAGAGGTGCGATAGCCGTGTTACTGAAACAGCCACAACGTAACATTGACTTCCGTGTTGTTTTTGCTAACCGCAACATTGTTACTTAGTCATTTAAGCCTAGCATCATTAATGTTACGTTTGACACACAAGGTCATAGTATGCGCGATACTAACTAACATTTTTGCGCGTTCGACGTAAGAAAGAAACGTGCCTAGAATTAGACTGAGCTTTATTTTCAATTCTCTTATTGATAAGTCGGTAGGTAATTGTTCTTGTGATTGTGCTCTTTGAATAAGAATGACATTATGGTTCGAGATAATGGAGTGCGAAGATCATTGATGACATCATAAAGTGACTCGTTCGATTCACAAGCGCAATATCTCAGCACGAAGTGTTCGCTCGTTTTGATTCCCGGTTCATACCCTATTGTGAGTTTAGTGATTCACATGTGATTACCTCATCGACGTATCTGCAATGTCTGACGGCTTCGTACCTCTCGTCCTCCGTCATGACTGTGCGGCCCTTCCGATTGTGTGTCATTTCATCACTGCAAACTGGAATACAAACATTCTATTATTAGCAATCTAGAAATTATATAGGGTTAAAATATTTAGAGTAAAGGTCCTAACATTGAACCCTGTGGAACACCTAAAACCAAAGTCCTAGGTTACTGTGTACCTACATAATATGTACATACTTCAGTCACAGTAATAACTTCACATAGCTATATCATATACTGACTCACATATGTACTTTGCTCCCTAAATATAATTTATATTTTTTATAACAATCTGAACTATACCAGACCAACTAGAATAAGGGCCTCTGATACTCTGATGTAAACTACTTAAATCATTCAACACCCACTTTAGTTCCAATATAGCAAGTTAAAATAAAAAGATGTTTTCTTCCTCAATTAATATAATTTATAAATAGTGTGAATGTCCGAAAATGAACCAAACAAACTCTTAATACGAGACCCAGCCTTGGCCCCAGCAGAACACTTAAATTATTATTCATGTCGTGTTAATTAACACCTATTTTAATAGCGGGGTAGATTACAGAGGAAGTTATTTCTAAGCTTAATTTAAATAAAATATGACTTATGTATCTGCGTATAAAACAGGGAGTTTGATTAAGAGTAGTGGCCCTAGCGTTGACCCCAGTAGCACACCTAACATTCTAATATAAGCTATTCCAAAAGAATTTAATAACAACATAGCAGGTTAGATAACTGAAGAAGATTGCCTTTCTCAACTATTTAAATATATAATTATTACTTCTTAAGATAGATTACCTAAAAGTTATCTAAGAAAGGCGCCTCGTTCCAAGGGCTCTGTCTAGTCAAATGTGATTATCAATATTTGTCGTTACACAATAGTGTTGACTGTGTTATCGCAACAGGTGATTACTATGAAAAGAGTAAAATATTACTATTATCAGTCATTTGAATTGTTTACTTTCCACACGTGTAAGTACGCAGTCATTAAACATCGTACGACAAATCTCTACCAATGGAGTGACTGTATTTCATTAATCGTTATCACTAATTGAGAAATGATAGTGATAGGGCACAATATGTCATACGAGACTAAAGCACATGTACGTTAGTGATGAATGTAATTTATAACATTATTATTGTTGATATTAATGAGAACTTTAACATGATTAAGTCGGATAATTACGTTAGTCACGGCCGAGTTATATGTTTGGAATATTGTTCTACATATTTATTTAAGATTACGAGGACTTTTGATTGCATTAAACTGGTATTTCCGATTTTATCACTTGATCTATACTAAACAGATGTGCTATCAAGATTAGTTTCATATTTAAGTAATTACGGAAGACTTTAATAAAATTAAAATAATGGACAAAGATAACAGATTGTAGAATCTATGAATTTTATTATATTTATCTATGAATTATTTTGTCTGTGTAGAGATCAATGTGCTATCAAGATTAGTTTAATATTTAAGTAATTACGGAAGACTTTAATAAAATTAAAATAATGGACAGAGTTAACAGATTGCAGAATCTATGAATTTTATTATATTTATCTATGAATAATTTTATCTGTGTAGAGATCAAAGCCGCATCATTGACATAATAACGTACAAATAGTTGGCGAGGTAACTGCCATTTAAGCATAGTTGTTTATATGCAACCAATTTTATAAATCGTCAAATATTTATATTATTAATATTTACTCTCAATACAAGAATCTTTAAATTGAGTGCTTGCAGTACAAACTTTCTAATGCTAATATTGGTACCTAAACACATTAATATAAATCTAATTTAGTTTAGTTTAGCAGCGATAAAGTTCAAGGACACCTTTTTAGATCTTGTGTGTTTTACACAAATAAAAAAATATAACCGGTCACGTCCACCTAGTTACTTAAACGAAATTGTAATTTATTTAAGTCCTTTTTTCTTTTATTTGTAGTGTATGGCGTGAGCAGCGTGACAAATTGTTATTATGTGTACACGTCTCAACATAAGTCAAACACGTGAAAACATATTTACCACTTACAAGTAAAATACAAAACAACTACAATGTGTCCAAAAAGCTTAAGAAACGTATATTTGTCTCGCTATATAGGTACAAGATTGTTACAAAGAAAGTCACCACTAGCTACGTCATTGTTATTATAAAATCGATTTGGCATTGATGTCATACTTTGCACGATGAGTCAGTCTTGAAAGTGTTTATACACTCAAAAAGGACACAAATATGTGAGCGATAGTGTAATTTAACGGTATCAACGGTTATTGCGTCACTTACAATTTTATAATAACTTACACTAGAAATAAGCCTAACTAATACGAATTAAACTGTAACTTTGTATGATGACGAAGTAATGAGATTGTGGACAAGAGTCTATTATAATTCCTCGGATATTCAACGTAACGATGGCAATAGACGAGAGTTTAGCAATACCGAGCTACTCTGCCATTAAACTGAAGCAAGGTATGCTTCTATTCGTATTCTGTTGCATTTTATCCTACACCCAATTTTGGCCAAAGAGTATGACGGTTGCTCCTGGGGCAGGTCATAAATCAAAACTTGTTGCTATGACATGAAGAGGCTTTATTTGAGTTACTAGATGATGTACTCACCACCGACAATGAGGTAGACGTTAGGGAAGACCGTTTTGGCCTGCTGCAGCTGCCGCGCGTGGCCCTGATGAAACATGTCGTAGATACCATCGGAGTACACGCGCACCTTACGGTGGGCGGTACCGGCCAGCGCTTGCGCTCGAGGAATGCGTCCATAGTGACATCGCTCCCGTTCTGCAATAGCTGCTGGGTCTGTGCTGAATGGTGCTGCCGTTATTAGTGACTGAAACAACAAGAAATAAATGGTCAACAATATTATGACTATTCTAGTTTTTTTGATTCATTATGATCTTTCGTAATGCAAATCAAATAAATATAAAATCATAAATAGAGAGTTTAATGAGCTTTTTGACAATTCAAATTATTGTAGGTCAAAAATCTTTCCCCTCTTTTTGATCTTTCAGGAATTTGATGCATTACTTTCGATAGGTACAATTAGGCTGCTCATAAGGTGAATGTTGGCGTGAGTAGACTAGATATAAAGAATTATGTATATGCGTATACTGTTTCTGGTACAAGTTGAACGAGTGCGTCACTTAATTTACGCTCGTGCGTGTTAGGTATTCTCGGTTGCCATATACGTCTGCATGCAAATTCCTTGCACACAATGATTAATATTAATACAGCCTGAATTAATATCTGTCAGTAGGTAGTACCTACCTATTCAATAGTTCGTGTCAGACATGCATTAAGATTCAACAACCTACACTCCAGATAATATAGCTAAATGAGTGGAACGCGATTCGAATTAAATTCAAGGAAGCAGAGTGGGTATCATAAATTCCTCAATGCATTTTATAACATATTTAGGCTATTAATGAATCAAAGCTGTCATCTGCGAATAACTATTCACAACACGTTGAGATCTAAATCATCATGCCATTCTTATAAAATTTGTGTTATTCGGTCACACCGTTTGGCCATAATCACATCTATTCATACATATTGGCATCTATAATAAATAAGTCGAACGGTTGATTACGGTAAATATATTTTCGCTATATGTATATATTTTAAATAATCCGCATTTTAACGATCGATTTGGGACAAACTTAAAAGAGTAAACAAAAAAATCATATACTGGAGACATCGATCAAATATACCATAGATGCACAATCGTCGCTCGTAAAACGGCGCCAACAAAACTGTGCATAAGTCAGTCGTATGCATAGTTTCGCTCACAGCCACTTTACGACCGCGCTAGCAGTGTGACGTTTCACGATGCCAAAGTATGTACCTAGTAAAAATGCAAAAACTATACTCTAAAAGTGCAAAATAAGGATGGAGTGTCGTACTTTCAGTAAGTATAGTTTTGTTATGAAATATTTATTATATTTTGACGAATATGGCACTTTAAATAATATATTTGAAAATATTTTCGTTTAAATTTAAATGCATGTATTACGCACCTGTCCCGACACCACTTCTTTGGAACAAAGTCCATATGAAATGGCATGGAGTCGTTATAAGTTGTTTTGAATTATATTGTCTTCTGTTTACGCGAATATTATTCATTGAAATTAAATTAAAACTGTGTGTGAACATGTGCAACAGGGGACCAACCACTACCTGAGATTTGACAAACCACAGATTCTCGCTAAAGAACACCGATTCCTACCAAGGATGCTTCGCGAGGCTATTGAAATCAAAAAACATCCTAATTTTAATAGAAAAGATGGTTGGAATGTACCACCAGCTTGGAATCCAGTAATAAAAAAAGTCATACCCAAAAAGAATCAAACCACAGCTAGACTTCATGATTCATGACTTTGAGCTCATTCTGCGTAAATAGAAACACCAATGATTAAATTATGTTCGGGTACTTTGAAATAACTACACTGGAACATTGAGACAACTACCATCTTTGTCTCCCCGTGACCATGGCTGCTGAAAAGCAACCGAAACGACGGAGAAAGTGTAAAATTAAATTAAATCTAAATAGTTTAAATAGTTTTAATAGTATTAATAATAATTAAATTAGCTTAAAAATTTTTAAAGTTTAATAGTAGTAGTAGTGTAACAGTTATTTCAAAATTATGTAATAAAGTGTCAAATAAACAACGCGATAAAATCCGTATAGAGTAGTTTAATTTCAATTGTTTTGAATTATTAACATAATATTTGTATTAATTTATTTTAGCTTTCCACATAATTAAATTCGAAGGGAGAAATGGAAACGTATTATAGATCGAGATAGAGATGACGAATTTTACCAACCAAATACTTCTAGCGTAATTTGTTCAGAGCATTTTAATGATATATATGTAACTAAGAAAGGGCATAAAAAATAAAAAAAAACAGCCGTACCGAATATACAGATAACATATTTTGTCATTTAATTTTAAAATTATGTTAATTTTAGTTACTTAATTTTATATACTAATGATTTATTAACTATTGTTTTCGTTATTTTTGCAAGAAGAGTCAATTGAGAAAAGTGCAATCTGAAGTGAATGCTATAACACCCCATTTGACAGAAAAATCTTAAATAAAAAAATATATTGACATACGTCTACACTACGCGAAAGATCGGTCTAAGCGGCAATTGTTGTACATAAAAACATTATTTTAGTAAAGTTGTTCATTTTTTTAACCTAGTACCTTCCTTAACGATAGAACAGTTAAAATTTATATTTTTAGCATCTATATCAACGAAAGTATCCTGGTAAAATATATCTAGTTTTGTTAGCTAATTGGAACATCTACGAGTGTATAGTTTTATTATTCATTATTGAAACTACATAGAAAACACACATACAAATATTTTACATAACATGTAATACAATGTACGAAGGTGAGCATAATTATTATTAGTACTGTAAATTATTGGCCTACTATAATATAAATATATGCTTGCTTTTTATAAAGTTATATAACGTCTTCCTTACAGTTACCTACTATAATTTAATTATTAAAATTAAAGAATATAACAATAGCTCATTATCAAATTGTTGTCATTCGATAACGTAAATTTAGTTACACGTCCAATCAAAGATTTAAAAATATATTAAAATGAATAACGACTATCATTCATTCTTTCTATATTCCGAGCGGTAAGAATATCATATGCCTATAGTCAAAATAATAACACTCGCATAATTGTTGCGACGAGTTTACACTTAGGAAATTGTTATTACTATAAGGTTCATTTTAGAATGTATTGTTTACATAATATGATATTTTTACCGTAGTGAGAGATTGAAGAAAACATTTATGATACTTTGTCATAAGTATTACGACACTATCACTAAGTGTTAAGGTTTATATTCGTATAGTTGAATTTATATTCACTTTAGGACTATTTTAAATAGTCGAACGAGTAGGTAAACATAAATATAAGTAGACTTCAATTCGGAGACATTATTTGGGTATGATTTAGTACAAGAACGTGCATCTATCGTATATTTGATCGATGACTGGAGAAACCCAAACAGATAGGATTTGTAATTATATATAGAACTTGGCGACTTGAACATTTCCTTTATCAAGCGGATTTTGACGCAAACTTTATTATACAGACTGACACCAATCGTTACTCGCCGAACCATAATAATAATATATCAAACCATTACAGCAGCCAAATAAAAATTATATACCGGATCTTGACAATAAGTTGAATAATAACCTGTTGTTCGTTTTGAATCTACATTCCACCAATTCAGAGGCGAAGTAAAACATTTACGGGTGTGGCTCAAAAAAATTGTATGTAAAATATTTTGGCCTAATCTTTATTCCATAATTTGAGTATTAATTTCATATTTATTAACATAGAATTTTATTTATTAGCATAAAATAAACACGTCAAAAATAGATGGCTGCAAATAAATATGACAAATAATGAGGTTACTACTATATTTTGGTGAACAAAACTTTTAAATATTTTTCGCTCCATACAAAACTAAAATGTCCCAATGCAGTTTTCCGACTATTACAGCATCGTAACGAAATAATAAGGCAAATATTATAATTTTTAATTAGCTTCGTAGTTAGCTAGCTCGCTAGCTTCGTAGTTGATACAATTTATAATACCAAAATATCTCACTAAATTTTATAATTTATTATAAAAGTAATAATTTATATCTTCGGTTGTGTTATAATTGATTGATTCCATAATTTAGTGACAACTATCCTAGAACTGCTTTTTAAAATACATATTTTTTTTAATAATTCTACATTATAGCAGATTCGAAATTTTATTAATATTCTGCTATGGTGTAATCCTACCTTTACACAACTCTAGTGTGTTACAAAGTGTTCCAGTGCATTACGTGAGAGATTGTGTGTTATCCTTTCTAGTGTGTTATGGTACAAACTTTGTGAGCCCCATCCTTACTTTACAAAAATGCGGCATAACTAAGTACGCAGTAAAAGCCGCTTGACAGGAAAAATATTAATTTATTCCGAGAACAAAGCAAGAGCCGCCTGTACCGACTACTACCTGCATCAATGGGCATTTCCTATTACACATTTATCATAACTTGTCTTCGTCACAGAACAGTAAATAACTTTTAAGATTTTAAAATAACTTTTAAACTTCAGAAGCAACGGTGGAGCCGGCTGTTTCATCGATCTTAACTGATTGTACTACCAACGCAGACCTATTCATAACTGAAGCATTTTAGAGCAGCTGGAGAAGTTAACAGGCAATACCTTACAAAATAAAATTGCAAACAAACTTTTCAAATCAAACACTGCCTTGTTGCTAGGAAACCAGCTTTCAGGAAGAACACAGACACCAGTAATGTGTCTGCTAAATGCTCATAGACCTGCCTTCTACAACATAGGGCCTATTACAAGGCGAAATAGATATAAAACAGAATTCCAGCTTCAAGTGTTTTGTATATACATATTTCAAAGTACGCATTCAATAAGTATAACCAGATTAGTTATGCTGTATTGTTCAGGCGTCAAGGTTCAAGCGGAGCCCGCTTTCGATGATAACGAAGTGGCGTGATGTGACGTAGCGTGTGTCCACTGTCACACCGACAAACGACATATGGTGCCTTATCTAAAACGCGCGGACCCATGCCTATATCAACGGACGTTGCTAACACACCACTGATTATATATTATCACGTTTATTATTTTTTTATAGCTAACGAGTATCATCCAAGTTGTGAAATGATCTATAAATGTTCATGATGCAATATCACGGAATATTTTCATATATTTATATTACTCTTATTAATCGGTTGATGTGAAATCAGGTTTTATAGAGCCAGTTTTCTACACTTTTGACATATTACATATAGGTTAGAATTCTAAGCAGAATGCGTCCTTGCATGATGTGCATTTATTATTAACCTTTTGAACGCCAACGTCGTCTATACTCGACATGCGCAAGCGTGCCCTGTGCGCCAACGTCGTCTATACTCGACAAAACTGTTTTTTGTCGGTTCACAGAAAAATACAAAATAAACATATTAAATCATTATTTTTCTGTGTTTTAGTGATACAACTTAAAAATTGAATCTCCAATTATTACTTAATTGTATACAGCAAACAAAATTGTTATTAGTTATTGAAATATTTGATCATAAAATACAATATATAATATATCGATTCTCGGGCTTGGCGTACAGGACATGGAGGTGCCGTAATGGCGTGGCCTTCAAAAGGTTAATTACTATACAAATATTAAACGGTAGAAGTGCTGCAGCCACTATCGGATATCCAAATAAATAAAAGACTTATATAATTATCTCCTTTCTCTTATTACTTTTTACTGTTCACTGCCATAAGTTTAGGCATTTAGGCGTCCAGCTCATCAAACCATCTTTTTTGGCATCATCTCTTTTGCAATACAAGAAATATATAGAGTTTAATGTAAGTTGAACACTCGTTTGTATATTATTGTTGACTTTAATTCAAGTCTCCGAGAAACATAGGTAAAGCGTTTTTCAATATGACACGTCGTTAATCTTCGCGAAGATACAACGGAGTTGCCAAACATATACGAAAACAATAACTTTCGAGAGAACCTTATTACTGCAGTCGTGAGACGTAAAATTGATTGCATCACAATTTCCCATCAATCTGATCCATCTGATTTACGTACTAAATATAACGTAGCTTGCATTTTTGCCACAAATTTATTGACGAATAACAAGACAGATCTTTTGCCGCGCAATCTTCTGCAAAACATATATTGCAGAGGAACGTGCCTACATAAGCAATATAAGCTTGGTGTGTTACTGTATACTACAACAACTGATGTTTCCCCAAATGTACAGTATAGAGCCATATAAATTGTGTTTAAAAACTTATACCTAGAACGTGCCGTGACCGAAATCGCATAGTACGAATAAAACCAATTCAGGTCACATAGTAAGAGACACACATAGGCATTCAAACATAGTCAGGAATTACACAACAAACACATCAACCATTGCAACATAACATGCTAATAAAACAATAACAAATCGATGGAATGTTAAAACAAGACAGTTTTTTTTAATATGATGATGCCCGCAATATAGGCAAAAGGTACGAACATTAACAACTAACAAAATGAGTTTAGAGCCTAGTCTATCCATATATACATAGTGTCTCGCGGCTCGTCTATGTCCCACGAATAGGTTAAATATCCCCCCCCCCCCCCCCCGAATAGGTCCCCCTAGAAATCATACCCCAACCATGATGAATGATGATTGATATGATTGCACAACAAATCCCAATTCCGATTTGGACATGGATGTTTGTCTTGGTCTGGGTGTTACTATGTCTAATACCTTAGTATGAATTTATAAAACAAAAAATGTACAAGCTCTGCTTAGTTTGGGCTAGATGGTGTTGTGTGTATGTGATAGAATAATATTATTATTATTTACTAACGCGGCGGCAACGAGGTGTATCTTATCTATCGAAGTAGTAGTGAGTATTAGTTGTAAATACTTGTGTCAAAAGCCTTTTAAATTAATGAAATAGTACAATAAACTTGATAAGTAACAAGTCACGATAAATAGTGTTCAGTCACGTTATGTAAAATATCGATTGGAGGTCGTGAATTTTTAGTTATTAGTATACAATTTAAGGTTAAAGTTTATGATAGTCATCCTTACGAATACACTAGAATAATATAGTAATACCAATTTATATTATTTTTTATTCATGTGCAACTGGTCTCCTACAACCACCGGTTTTATAGAGATCAACTCAAAAATTTGTTAAAAGACAGTCAAACATATGTCAAGAGCTCTGATTGGCTGAATGTATTAGCAACAGTCAATCAAATTAAAAGTTGAGTATCCTTTCTAAAACCATTAACCGAGTATTGATCGTTGAATGAGTTTTGATGATACCCATTAGATATGAAGATCCTTGAACGCTGACGCACTTTAAAAACTCGAAACGACGCAAAAGATTCGCTGGTAATTCTTAATCAAATGTCAAGACTGATGGAAACTTTAACGTTACTACTACTAAATCTTAATAAGATTTAGATATCAGGTTTACGGTCGAGCGGTTGCGTGTTGGAATGGCACCCATCCCGATAATTAAGTATTAACGTAGATCCACTCCTTGCTCAAGAAATTAGCTTAATTTAGGGTTTAATAGTTGTAATAACGTACAATCCGTAAATAGAAATAAACTGCTACATTACGTAAGAGAAAGGAAAGGAATTAGTTTGCGTCAGTGACGAAACGCAAGGTAATGTAGGGTATTTTACCTGAAAGGATATGATTTCGAAAGAAGCATAGTTAGTAAAAATGCTGTTTTCTAATCTACATTATGTAGTTTAGAATTATAAGAAAATGTAAAATGTGACTTCTCTTATTTTGTTAAACAAATGTTTGTTTATTTATTTTGTATAGATTCGGTAAATATACGGATTTACTATTGACTTTTATACATTTGTTCTATCTAGAAGTATACGAATTATTAAACTGAATTGTACAAAGAGGTCATAAGCTACAGAAGACATTAGGTTAAACATGAATATTTAAAATAAGATCTATGTTACAAGCAGAGTATTGTCTTCGTGTAAAAAAGCTAAGTTAATTATTTATTTATTCTCATCTATATTCACAACTTTATGTGACTAAAGATACAAGTACCTAGTATGCTTTCCAGAAAGTATTTCTATGGTTGATATTAAAATAATATTACGTACTATGAACAACTAATGACAAGACAACCCCTCACCTATATTTACTTCGATAAAATAAATGTTTTAGTAATAAACCTATATAAATGGAGGTTAGTGGTCCAACAATTTAATTAGTGTCTATTCACGACCGCAATGACAATTTAGTGTGTCAAAAATCTTAATTACTTAACCACAATCGTATATCTGTCCTAAAATGATTATCAACATCAACACAACAATATCGTTTCCTATCAATCACGTTATCGACAGACTATACAAAATGCTATCCAGTGAAATATCACTGCTATCAGCATAGATTAAATATACCGTTATTACAATAATCTAATAAGATAGGGATTAGCTAAACTGCGTAATTTTACAACGGTATATAATTTATAATGATTGTCACATGTTGGGGTGAATAGGTGAATGGATAATTTATAGTATGTACGTATTAGATAGAGTTATCTAATGCAGAATAAACTTTAATAGAACCAAGATCAAGATCAGCCATTGAAGATATCTATTGACGCGAAAGAGCAGCACCATAGATATGTATCTCTGACAGACGATAGAGTATCGTTGACATACGTACCGTACCTATTTATAAATATTAAATTAAGAATACTCACGTATTTATTAATATATTATCAACAAATTTAATTTTATTTTTATATTAGGTATAGAAGTTATCATTCCGTTCTGGGTAGCATACTTCCGTACATATTCTATTTTTTACGTGATCAAATTTTTATTCTGGTTACACAATGTATAGTCTATCTAAATAGATAATAGTAACGAACTTAGACAAACAACTTATTATTAGACCAATTAAATATAATAGTTACATCTTAATCTAATTAAGATGGTAATTTATCGGTTCCACAAATAACAGTGTGGCAATGTAACCTTGTCGTATGAGGAAACGCCTGTGAATCGATACAGCTTCAATAATTCATAGCGATCGATAACACGAATCAACTAGGAATAAAATTGTGATAAAAATTGAAAATAACGCTTTTTGTACTGAGTTAAGCAAATTCTTTCGTTTTATCGTATGTCGTAAAATATGTATTTATTTACTGAACACTATAAAGTACATAATATGCAATATGCATTAACCTGTGGTATCTGTGGTAACGTGGATCTACGCGAGACACAATGCTTTTTCTATTATGTCTGGTATTCCGGCATACAAGAGGTTAAACAGGAAAAAATCAAAATAATAATTAATTTGCTAAATAAATATTGTGCGATACACATGTAAGTTATCCTTTATCCTATAATTTGCTCGAATCATAAAAATAAAATCCAATATGTTTTGTATAGGTTAAACAAATTGTGATTCACAAAATAAATGCTCATTCCGAATCTGATTGTAAAGTGACCCGTAGTACAATTTGAACAAGATAACAAAATGGACATTAGACAAATATAATCAAAGCAGTGACTTCCAGAACAATAATAGATAAACAAGAATGACCTTAACGAAACGGCAACTAGTTTTATCAATCGATATTAATGTAAATTAACACCAAAAAGACAAAGCAACATGTAAATCACTAATGCATTATAATTTATAAGCTCACCGGTCAAACCAGATGAACCTAAATTTTGTGGAAGTTTTTGTTAGCACAGCACTCCTTATATAACATCATGCATGGAAACCTCTTGAGGTCAAGCAGAGATGTACGAAACAGCCAATATAAAATAAACCGGAAAAACGATGAAATAAAATACAACATATTTAAAAACGGAATGATAACCTTTTATGGACAGGTGTTTCGTGTTAAGCAAATCATCTAAATCATAAATAAAAGTCTTACAAAATGATCGATAACTTACAAGATAACAAGATATACAAGATAACACAATAATGTTTCATCCAGACTGCGATAAAAAGATTTTTATATACTTTGAAGGTGGCAAAACAGCATACGGTCTTTCTGATGGTAAGTGGTGAACGTAGCCTGTGATGGCTTGCAATACCATGGATAGGAATAACACTAGCCTGTAATACGAGAGTAACCTACTTATAGGTCTGTAGGTTACCTAGGGGTAAGAGGAATAACAGAAGTGATAAAGACGATAGAAGTATGTGAGACGCCGGAGTTCTTACTATTAGCCGCTGTTCTAAAATTTTACAACAGTAACGATAAAAACATTCTTAAATATCGAGTTGAGGCTTGCGCTATATAAAGTTATACTGTATTAGTCAATGACTTGTGAGGCAATGGTACGAGTTTTTATATGTAGTATACGACCACGATAAAATAAACGCCGTCGCGTCGTTTGAATGTTTCTTCTATACATTTTCGAACTACGCCTCTAGCAGAAACTTTAATTAGAATCAAAATGCATCAAGATAGGCTGACCACAGAACAAATAACAGTTCTCTGTACGATCACGTTCATCGTAATCTAGTGCTCTCAAGATAACTGGTAGTTAATAACGCCACTGTATTCTAGTATCAGACTATAAAAATAAGATCAAAATAGCACAGTCGTGGTGCAAGCTACAAGATCTGCTTCAACAAAGATAAGCAAGAAATTGCAGATAAAATCAAATGCAAGCCAAGTTCAATATGGCAACTTATACTTCAATATAACCAGGAAACCAATATTTTAAAAATTATGTTGCTGTCTGATCAGGCAAATATGAACTGAAGCTCACAGACCTTGTAGCACTTGACTTAGTTTATCCGCCAATAACAATTTGCTTTCATTAGCTGTATCTTATTTCGAAACTTATATATCACTTCTAATATAAATAACCGTTAGAATGTAGCAGTAATGTCCTTCTATTTATAAACAGAAGGTAGACAACTTTAAGTATTGTGGTATTTGTTGAAGGTTAGTGACTCTAATGAGTTCTTAAATATTCCATCAGAGAGGATACCATAATTAAATACTTAGCTAATCGTAAATTTTAATTACTTAAGAACTTTGAAAGCGGGTTGCAGTCTCGTAATGAGGTTACACCTGCCTTAAAATATTAATATTCGCTCCATTGAACGATAACACTTGGCATATTTCCCTGGTCCTTAGAAGCGCTGGTCATGCCAGACACAATACAACAACAATTGTCTATCGTCGACATACCGCAGCTTAGGTGATAAATAAGTCATACAAGAATCAAAAACAATGTGCCATTGATTGCCGCATTGTATTCGACATCGTTTTAGAAAACAGACAATAAATATTGTATAGAGAAATCAAACAACTTTATAATGCGTAAAAGGTAAGGTATAAGAGACGTAGGGGAGAAAGCAGTTTTGCTCATAAACAATTTCTCAAAGATACTAGGCCGCATTACATGATATTTGCTGTTAAATGTCGCTATGAATGCCGCAGCCACGATTAAAGAAGAGAATGCTAAGCCGACGTCAAACACTCGCGCAAAATATTTCGTAACCTGCCTTGTAAACAATGAAAGGCGAAAATAAAATCGTTTTTGCGTCATCTTTGCTGTCGAAGTTTAAAGGAAAAATGCACGGAGAAACGAGTATATAAATACCTACAACAAACGAAACGTGTTTTCGTCATTGGCGTATCAGGACATCGAACTTGAACCTGGTTATTTTAGGCGCGAAGAAAGCGTTTTGTATATGTAACCTAATCAAACAGGTTGGTAGGCACAGCCTTGGATAACAGCCTTTCCGAAATACATTAACATAATATTATGCGGTTCTGGTACGTGAGTTCGACAATACATGTCAGCAACAACGAATGCTCTCGAAAATATCCAAATGCATAATAAACGAATCAATTTACATAAGGCTTTACAGATACTCTACGTTAAAACTCGTAAGTAACGTGAGATTTACAATTAAGTCAGCTGTCGTAATGTCATCTTCGTCGTTTTTAAAAACCACAACAGTAACTGGTAACATGAAAACATATCTTTAGATTTATTATGATTATAATGAAGGCTTTTACGCAAATTACTCCACTCTGACCACGAGATACACCGCCTATTTTGTAATTTGAAGTGGAACCTTTATTTGCTTAGTCGGTGCCGAGTGACACAGGTGAAATTAAACTTTATGTAAACACGAGATGCGTAGCTACGTACGTTTACGTCAATGTTGCCTGGAGAGTTACTGGCTAGGTCACTATTACTTTGAGACTTGTCTCGATCCGGATAACGGTCTTCCTCATTCCAAATGCTAGTCAACAACCTCTAATACCTACATAAATAATATTCTAGTCTTACACCACGTAACCAATTAAAATAATTATGCCTGAGCATAAAAGAATTGAAGTAGGTATATCAGCCGATATTGCTTTACGTCACATGACAATTACAGATACCTTATTTATTTCATTGATATGCTGCTGCCGGTTATTGGTTATTAAGTGTTTGAATTATCGCGATAACAGGAAAACGCAATCGATTCTGTATTTCAGATGGAAATGACTTCGTACAAATAGCAGCGTCTTCAGATTTGGCTGCAAGCCGACGATATATTCAAAATGTGAGAGAATTAGAGCTAAAGATATTTTTGTTGAAACATCTACAGTATATAATACTGCAAAAACTTGCAGTCAGCACTTGTTTACTTCAAAGACGAAATTTAGAAAGTTTGACTTTTCAAGTAATTCATGCAGTTGAGGTGTTCCGAAGTTCGAAGGCGTTAATGAGACAGTCGTTAACATTCTATGTTAAAACAGTAAATTTGTTAAGTCATTACTATGTTCAATACTGTACTTGTTTCTTTCAAATATGTAAGAAAACTGGTAGTTGAGTGACCTATTTCACATTATTTACTTAAGAACTTTCTATGTAGTTGATCAAACATAGACAACCTTCTGCCATTCAGTTGGTGTTTTAACTTTCACTTGCACCCGAACAAACAATATCAGTAGTCTGATAAATAGGAAGTTTGTGACTGGGGAAGATCGTTATTTCATAGCTTACTGGAAAACTAAGTTACTGTTCACGTTTTTAATGTAGTAGGTATGGTCGGCGAATATCGAGAATTTCAATTAATGAAAGTGCACCGGCACTTGCCTTGTATACAAGTAGGTACTTACTCTGTGATCTAGCTGTTCCTGTTTGACATATCCATTTTTCCTGTAACCATTGAGTCCTGTCTCCAACTGACCGTTGACGTGCCCGTGCCCATTGGTGAGCGTGGTTGTAATTGTAAGCGCTGACATCGTTAATGTTTACAGTCTCGCAGTCTAATAAACTATTATAATACGATATACTCTTAATATATTAAAGCTATAAATTAGGAACGTTTGACATTATAAAAATAAGCAAAATAAACAAATATATTCCAAAATGAATAACTTCAAAACTGAGTGATAATAATTGATAGACGTCAATTATTTTTCTGTTGTATCGTACGGTTTTATATGATAACCAGTATTTTGCTTATAGAACGGCACACGCGCACTCCGCGGAATAGTACGAGTGACTAACTAAACCGATATGAGGCAGGGAGTCGGTCGGCGCGGCGTGAGGAATGTATTTGGTGCGAGTGGGACGAGGGAGGGGGAGTGGCGCGACGCGCGGGGCGGTCGATGCCGGTGGCGAGACGTCGACGTGGAGGCTCGGCAGACACGCGACGCTCCACGAGTCGCCCCGAACCCCCGTTTGCGACTTTATTTGCCTTGCCGGCGCGGCGGCGTCGCCCACCAACTGCACATTATGTTCAAATTGTGCACACACACACACGACCATATCACACTGGCATGACACCGTGTTGTGCGTTTTGCACCTATTTTATAATGTCTATCTAGATCTGCACACGACCGTTACAACAAAACCATCGTCAATTTCATGATTAGTTCTGGTAATACAAGGAAAGTAGGTATATTATAAAAGAGTTTATTACAAACAAGTTACGTAACATTGTACGCAATTAATCACAGTAAGTGACACGTGTTGAACCTGTCGCTGCATTACCGTGCACCCAAATATCCAAGTTAGCTAGATGATACGAATTAGCTTAGACATAAATAAACAATTTTCATTTTCAATAAATAAATTGTATCCAAATGTTGCGTAAATAAAACTGACGTGTTTTTATTTGTTTTATCAAAACATCGTACGATGTTGATAATAAGTATTCTGTTTATTACTTTAATATCAATAGTCCGGTACATTCATTAATTAATTACAATGAAACAGACACGATTACGTTATAAACTGGCTGGGCAACTGCCGACAATCTGGACTAAGATTATTCGGGCAAGTTTTATTGGGCTTTCTTCTTCTTAGTCGCTGTCTTCATTGCTGAATGTTGTGTCCAGTAGAAGTATAATTCTTGATCACTTCTTGCATTACAATTTTCCACTTGTTCCTATCCTCGGCGGTCTTAAAAGCTTCAGGTATTGGGAGACCGGTTAACTTTTTGACTAAGTCTGACCAACGGGTAGGGGAGCGACCGTGTGGTCTTTTCCCGTCGACCTGTCCAACTACCCTCAGCTTTTCCAGGTTGTCAGGGTTCCTGCGAGCTATGTGTCCGAAATACCTAAGTATTCGTTGGAAACAGATAGTGAATATCCTCATAGTTATTCTAAGTTCCTTAAAAATGGATATTTTGGTCCGGTATGCGGTCCAAGGAATGCGCAACATTCGTCTCCAGCACCACATCTCGAAGGCATCAATCCGCGCTCTTTCTGTTTTCCTTATAGTCCAGGATTCGACGCCATAAAAGAAAATTAAGAACACCAGTGTCCATATCAGGCTCACTTTAGTCTTACAAGATAAGTTGCGATCTTTCCATATCTTAGTGAGTTTAGTCATTGCTGTTTTCGACATTTAGATTCTTCGAGCGATCTCCTTTTCGCTGTCACCCTCACTGCTCAGAAGAGAGCCGAGATATACAAACTGATCTACAAATTCCAGATCCTTGAGCTCATAGGAGCGAATCACAGGGCTTTACAATCGGGCAATTCTCAATAGCATAGAAGTCTGGACTGTGCTTTGAAGACGAATAAGCTCATATAAAATGAAGAATGAGTACATGATTACATTTCTGCCAAACCTCTCATTGACATAGCGTGATGCAACGTTCAACAATAAAAATGCTCCTATAGGTAAGAGTGTTAATAATGTTATTAGTTCCAATCGATAAATATGACGTTGTTAGTCGAGCATAACATCAAATTATTTATTTAATTGCCTCATCGGCGATCAGGTTTTTAATAAATTCCTGATCGATAAACCGATCATTCGCGATCGAAAATACCTCGGACGTCAGTCAAAAATCTACAATTAACTCTAGCAATTATAAACTATAAGTACATACATTCTCTGCGTCAGTTCACATTCCGAGCTTTTCTATTTTCTATTAAAACCACCAAATATTTATGCAGGCTGACTATATATTTACTGTCTCTGTTATATTTTTAATATTTATTGGTCAAAATACTTTATCAGGTTTGTTATAGCGTTTTTCTTCTGCTAAAGAACCAATTATGCCTAGTAGTTAAGGGATTGTATATCTAGATCAACATACGACCGCTACATACAATCCATCGTCAATTTTATGATTATTTCTGGTAATATAATATTAAACTTGATTGACAATTCTTATCACTTCGAACACTTGATCACAAATATCACGTTTCTTTTAACAACTCGGGTACCGCTGCTTCAAGAGTTGCATAGAATTCCATTGCCTCATATCCGTCATAGTAGTACAGTTAATAAGGCCGGAACTTAGGCACTCGCAGGACTGTGTGTCATTACCTTCATCCTTGCTTATCTATTGATCTACCCCAGTAGACTAAGAACCGAGCTTTTTGTACTAATTTTAGAATAATACAGTTTTTAAATGTCTTTCTTGCTACCGAATGCCATTGATACAAAGCAATTAATTTATTTTTACCATTGATTCAAAACAATTGTGTTTACAGTACGTCAATCGAAGTTCCTTGTTCGTCTAGAAATGTAAGCTTAGGCAGCGCTGTTGATCGTGACGTCTCAAATTGTGTTACAGGCCTTTATAGTAAGAGATTTTTAGCAGCTGCAAGTAAGCAAGCACTATGGCAGTAGGCTCGCTCTCAAATAAGCCTTAGGTACAAATATCTTCATATATTATTATTTATTATAACCACTATTGAGTCGCAGCGATACACCGGTGGTCAGACACAACAGATTTTAATTATGTCTGGTATTCTAAGACTTGACAGACTACAAAGACAACCCGCATTAGAGATCAAAGTCCTATATCGCAGGGAACTTTACAAAATACAAATAACGGACACACAGTACACCCGGACTCAGAACAATCTTATGTGCGACTCTAGGCAAGGTGGCAATTTGTGCAGTCTGGTTAAACATAATAATATGTATACAAAATTTCGCTGTTCTACATCTCTACCTAGTCCTTCGGCAATGTACAAGATTGATGCTTCATCTGTTTACATGTCACAAAAATATTTAGTTGTATTATGACACCGTGTCACTGTGCCCTTGCCCCACATTCGAACACGACGTATATTTACATACGAGCATTCCGTCAGTTAGTAAACATGAAACAATGTCGTGACTGTTCAACGTTATTTGATATACATATGTATATTAATTATCTAATGGATTTGATGATGTAATGTTCAATTGGAAGGGCCAACAGTCGTCAATTAGTTGGTGACAGGAGTACCACCCTTGTAAAGGCAATCGGCATATAAGTTTCTTGTAACAGTGTTACTGCTGTTTTACGCCCGGTAGCACACGCCATCTTTATTTATTTTCGGAATAAAGAAGGTATGTAAGGAACGGAATTGCCAGCAATGTTAATGCAATGTATATCTGGTATTGTAAGCGACCATAATTTTTGGCAACCGTTCACAGTTAGGATGGCTATATGGCTGAACAATGTATCTTTATTGCATTCAAAAAAGTCTCAAGAGGCAATATGGGTGTCAAAACTTAACAAATCTATCGATGTCACGCTGAGCCCGAACGAAATATCAAAGTGTAAAAGAGATAACTATAGCTTAAACTGTATTTTACCTCCAAAATCGTGTTTCCTCTTCCAGAACTAAACCGATTTCAATAATTATTCAAAGACTATATGGAAAGGATTTTGGCTAAGTTTGTATGTCTTTATTTATTTTATTAGTACCTACTGTTATTTTTTTGCTAGCTGTCTGAAAACAACAGTATAACCTAATTTAGTTATTTTTGGACGTTCCTGCGTATAACAATTAAATTATGAATAAGAGCAAGACATAAGAGACATGGCAGTGGACAAACTGTTTTTGCTCTAGTATCATTATTCAAAGAGAAAACAGGGGAACACGTCTGTATAGACTACACGCTTCCCGCATTGACTCTTAATGTATTTTAACCAGGCACATATATATTTATGAACAGCCTTTTATTGTATATAGTCCCTTGTCTATGATTTAAAAGTAGGTGCTATAATTTGAGTACATTCAAGTGCACATTATGATTATTCCATGAAAAATGACGGACGGAACGTGATATTGATTACAAAATTAATAACGAAATACGATAATAATATAGTTAATTCTGATACAATATTTACGTGTATTTTCTAATTGTCAGGAAAGATTTGATTTTTGTCTTTTTTGTAAGGTTTTAACTCAAAAACAAATAAACCGATTTTACAAATTTCTTTCTCCATTAGTAAGCTACGAGTATATTACTAGCTAAATTATATTTAAAAAATTCTAATCTAACCTACTTTTACGCGAGCGAAACCGCAGTCAATAGCTAGTGTAATTTTCTACAGGCCAGTGTAATACAAACCTTTTTAAAGTAAAAACGGTGTTGCCATTACACACTGGCCTTATTTGCTTTCTTTAGTCGTCATTTTATTTATTTTTATGTTTGTATGGAGCTATGGAGTCACTGGTATAATATGTAATTCTATAAGTGCAGCTACTCAAACAAACGTAAGTAGGTACCTACCTAACAAAAAATTGCAAGCTATCAGTTTCAATTATTTAACACAATCGTATTGTATTAAACAAGGTCAGTCGGTAAGAGGACTAAAGTATCTATGACAACGAACAATTTTTTATGAAACAATTTAATAACAAAATATATACTTCACTTTTATTTACCAAAAATGATGAGACACAATGATCTCAATAAAAACAACTACTGTTGCATATAATATAATACTAATAATATCAGCCCTGTACTAAACTGTCCCACTGCTGGGCACGGGCCTCTTCGCGTGAGAAAGGTTAGGCCATAGTCCACCACACTGGCCTATTGCGGGTTGGCAGACTTCACATATCTTCGAAAACATTATGGAAGATCTCTCAGACATGCAGGTTTCCTCACGATGTTTACCTCCACTGTTAAAAACATCTGTCAAATTAAAATTATATTTGCATCGCAAAGTGGTATTTTTCTTTTGGAAAATTCTAAGCGTACCCGAGTGTAGAGATGTACCCGGTAGAATGCAATAGGCGCCCTATAACGTGTGATCAAAAACCATAATTGGTGAAATGAGGGTATAAAATCCTCTGTTCTTCGGGGATATACAGAGCTAGGTCTAGGTATGTTACGTCATACTGTTCTCGTAGTCTCAAAGCCCTACTCAAGCTCTTATCGACAGTCTCATTATCATGTCTATGCCGCAACCAACCATTACTCAACTCTTAGAACTTATCTCTAATAAGCTCATTCCTCATCTTATCCATCATTGTCACACTACTCATCCACCTCAACATTCGCATTTCAGCTTCGCAATCGATTGGCACCCAAAGCTTTACAAATCAAGACTCTCGTCAACACTACCGTCAAATTATGTTCTTGTATATTAAAACTATTTACTATAAAAAGGGAATGATCTACTACATTTAAATCCTAACTAATATTATAAATGCGATTGTGTTTGTTTGTTTATTACGCTTTCACGTCATTACTACTCGACCGATCATCATGATCGGTAGAGTACGTATTCATGAAATTTGGCATACACGTTGTCAGGTGTACAGAAAAGGACATAGACAAGGATACTTTCATCCAGTAAGAAAATGTACTGCTGCCGAGGGATAGAAAAGTATTGACAAAATCTGGATTTACGCGAGCCAAGCTGCGAAGAAAGCTTGTAAAGTAATAAATGACTACATTTGCGGTGACGTCGATGCAAAAAGGAATACGTGTTCAATCTTTCCAAGGCACGATAAATGTGTTACGGCCACAAAAACAGTCAGATAAATAGTTTCTCTACTGAGACTGTGTATTCAGCGGCTATAATTGTAATATTTACAATACGAGTGATCGTCACCGTCGCCTGCCAATCAGAGAATATTCCTTGCTGTAAGTATCATTTATAAACAACTACAACGGACGCAATACACCGGCCAGTCTGATGGAGGAAATTGTCACTTAAATCTTGTGGAGTCTCTAAAGAGTTACAATAAATGTTTAGATATAAACATACATAGACTTTGCCTTTAGATTTATGATTTAAATTATTAGTAATAGGTAAGGGGCGAGTCTATTGCCATCCACCTGTCATATATCCAGACTGCGTACTGAGGAACTCCTAGCGGTTTACATAAAATGGTCAAACGTTTAAGCGAATGTTATAAATTGAAATGAAACTATTTTATACGGCTTTTATCGCGTTGTTTATTTGAAAAACACTACTATTACATAATTTTTAAACTATTAAACTACTAGTGCTATTATAAGCTATTTAAATTATTAAACTATTTAGACTCAAAATGATGTACAAGTAGTGTTCTAAATAAACAACGCGATAACATCCATATAAAGTAATTAAAATCAAATCCTAGCTGAATAAATAAAAATCGTAGTTTATTTGTTTATTTCTGTCTTAATAAAATTAAATAACAAATTGCAAATATGATTCTATACCTGAATTGTATAATTAAGTTAGAATATAGTAAACGCTTAACAAAAAAAGTGTAATTATATAAATAAAAGCAAAGTAAAATTTTCCCAATTTCACAATTCCAATAACACCATTGAGTGCCCGCAGCTCGTAAATTGGGACAGAGAACTTTACCTTAATTCCTGAGATAAACAACCAAGCCGACGAAGAGGGTCCCACAATCTGCCTTAATACGATTTTATTTCCATCAATATTGTACGGGAGCAATCTCAAACCGTCATTGGATCAAATCTTATTACGTACCTACTAACTATTGGTACGCTTGGCAAAATTAGGTTGCAGTAGTAGGTACCTTTAAAGTGAATAGTCTTGCTATTACATGGTAACATTTTTTATTGTGTTTTGACGAACGTCAACTTTACGGGTTGACGTTCGTCAACTCGTAGTCGACTAGAATTTTGTTATGAATACATGTCTGACAGTGGGGTCAAAAATGTCTCATGGTCTATGATTATTTTTTGAGCCTTGAGCTGGCAGTACACCGCTTTCTTTCTTGCAATCAACACACGTTTATATTTTTTATACGACAATGCCCTGTTACCGTTGCCTATACTTGCTTGCAATACTACTCGCGGTATCACTCGGTTATTGCTGATATAGGGAAAAGTATTTTAAGAGGGACTGAAAGAAAACGAATGATTCAGTTAAGTTAAAGTGAAGCTTTGGCACTCGTAGTTACCTGGCGAAACGTAGTAACAAAATCACTACATTCACGCTGGTTGTCTGTAAAAGAATGGAGATTCCTTGAGCTAGTTGTGTCATTTCCCTATCTTCAGGACCCGAGTAGATAGGGTTTCGGGAGGAGAACTACGGGTCTCCCCCTTAGGACCAGGGTATTGCGGGGTCAGGAAGCCCACTGCGCCTCGAAAGGTGTGTTCTATCGACCGCTGATTAGGGTGCGCGGTACCTGACATTGGTGTTGGACTCGCAGGGGCTATGTGGTTAGCCGCTGAGGACGACATGTTCGTTGCTCGGCAAGCACGTGGTGTTCGAGCGTCGGACTCATGCGCGGCTAGTGCGAACCAGTCGGTCGCGCGAGGCACGGAGTTGTCTTTAGCGAAGTGGCAGTGTGGTTTCGCATCCAGAACGCATCTCGGGTGCTTGCCTGCTCTGCAAGTAAGAGCCATAGCTAGAGTGACTCGGGCCACACCCGGCTTGTAGGCCTATTTGGATAAGCGTATGGATGTACATACGTCGGGAAGTGAGTGTGCCTTATACAGCTCCGGTACCATACTGAAATATGAGGTGAGGTGAGGAGGCGGCTTCTCCGTCGGTTTCAGCGAGGTTTTCGTTAGCAACTCCCAAAATTGCGAGTGGTGAGCGGCTTTATTGCTCCGGTATCTATTAGGAAAATAGGTAGTGTCACTTGGGCACAAGAAACGGATCTCTGAGGTTAGGATGGAGAAATCGAAATTAGGGGACAAGACCTGTCTATAACTGGTTCCATAAGGTGCTCTCGGACACTGGAAGGTACAGCGGCTCGCACTATTATAACCTGACGGTTGGTGTAGTGGAACGCTATATCATAAACTGAACTAGTCGTAGAGAGAGGGGGATGTCCTAAATAATTGGCAACAGCGGGTTCTTCCAATAAAAAATACCTTCTGGTGTTGCAAGGGTGTTAATATAAAACAGTTGTATTCTAAATTGTGACATATCGCTATAGACATTTTGGTTATGGTTCAATAACTGTTCAATGGACCGGTTAACTTAGTTATTTGACGCTATTGCCAAAAACTGTCACCTGCCTATAACCACTGGTAAAATGTAGTAATCGGTGGTAAACGATGACTCATTGGCTTACTAGGCGGGCCCCCAAATGGTCATCATAAGCATACAAGCCTCATTAATATTCCGGACAGCACGTCGCGATTAATTTGAATGTTTAAAGTTTGGTTCAGTCAGTGACATAAGTCGATAAACATTTGTGTAATTCCTTATCTTTTAGTAGCAGCAGTAATAGTTAAATGATAGTTATTTAAATCACAATTTATTACATACATATTTAATTACTGTCTTTAAATGTTTGATGTCATTAGATCTACTTATAAGTATTTGAACGAATTACTGATATAAGTGCAGAAGAAAGAAAGAAGAAGAAAAATATTTATTTTGGCACACAAAAGGGCACACGCAAATTAATACAAAATAAAAATAAATAAAAAAAAACAGAACAATAATAAAACTAGGTAAATAAAACAAATTAATACTAAAACTATGATTTCATTTATTGTAATAAGTCCTAAGTCGATATGGATACGCGAGATAGAGATTTTTGGATTTGCTCTATCTTTCAATATAACTAAAATTAATTATTGTTTTTATAGCAGTGATTGTTGGAATATAGTAGATTTAATCTTAGTTCAAAGATACAAAATGATAATAACGACCCTTTTATTAATAAAATACTTTTAAAAGTTCAATGTTTAGCTATTTCTGTTGCTGATTATCCATTCAGTTATATAATTCGATTAGCATTTGTGAGACTATGAATTGTTTTATTATTATGTATGCAAACACATAGTCTCACGGTTATATGTCTAAAAGGTTGACAGAGGTATCAACTTTTAAACTAAACTATTTCGCTAGTTAAGGCTTTAACAGCAGCGTAATATAGAGCGAGCCTATTGCCTATTTATATCCAAAGCCTTCGGTGAATTTCTTAATAGAAAAATTTAAAACCATTGCCCGATCTGGAAATCGAATCCGAAACCTTACGTACGGTAGTAGAATTCACTACCACTGCGTTACTAAGGCAGGCAATCTTACAAAATAATGATAGTAATTATTACAACGTATTTTGTTAATAAGCCTATAACTCTTTCATTATGGTTTTGTTGATCATACTTTTCAATTATAACGGAGGTTTATGCAATGATATAATTATTAACGCACATGTAATATTAATTAAGTAACTTTTTTGTAAATTAGACATTTGTTCAATATTACACAATCGATTAAAAACGCGTTAAATTTTTAATCGATTCCGTTTTCAACTCAGAAATAATGCAAAATCTTGATAGTTTAGTAATTAACTGAGCTATCAAAAATTGCATTATTTTAATTATATGTGTAGTGTTAATAAACTTACGATGATATAAACATCGCTATTTTGTGTGTGCATGCGCATACACGTGCGTCCCCCAGCGACTATGGCGCGCAGTGACGTCATCGCACCAACAGCACTTAAAACTTAGCAGCCTTGAGAGCCTTTCAAATCCTTTAATTTATACAGGCTATTCACTACCGTATATAAATAGTCTGCCTCGTTCATGATCACGTGGACGGCAGCGTGTGCGCAGCTACCATTCATATCGTCCGTGGTTCGATTACCCGGTTAATGTGTGAGGAAATTCTCAGGAGTAGCTCGGCGTTTGGCACTTTGCCCAGTATACGTCAAAAGGTTCGTGACCTATGAAATATCATATTGAACATAATATATTGCCAGCAGTGTTTAGTTTAGCGATAGGCAATTCCAGAGAAATCTTGGATCTCAGTGATGACCTCAATTTTGTTTAGGTCTTGCCCTCTGTTTCCGTTATACTCTATGACGATGCTCTATAATTTGATTTTTGTGTTGCAAGAGTATTTTACTTTATTTATTATAGGTAGTGGTATGTTGTATGCGCGTTTCTATTACAACGTACCTAAAATAATAGAGACGTCCCGTCTTAGTTGGTTAAATGTGGCCATTATACCCATTTACTACCCGATCGAGGATAAATTACATGCCTCGGCGAAGCCAAAAATGATTTCATTTTCTCCAAGATAACGCTGCCGAATATTCATCACAGTTTCGAATCACTCGAATTTGAATCGATATAATCCCCTATCGCTAGCTTTGATCTTGAACAATCCGCAAAAAACAAGACTGATACGTATTTCTACCTAGTTTTCAGTGATTACTATCATAATGCTATTAATAAGCCTTCATTCGATTCTTACCTCAACACATTAACCATTAATTCTATTTTTTTTATCGAGTGCTTGTGAGATGGTCATTAACTAATCCCATTGTTTATTTCGTCTTCAGCTGTAGAATGTTTATTATTCACTGAAAACTTAGTTCGTCATGGATTTGTTTGTCACATAAACATACTGACATACCTATTATAAATATCTGCAAAGTCACCTTGATAAATGATTGTTGTGTACTATTTATACTGAATGACTTTTTAGTCCAGTGACTCGACTGGACCAAAAAGTCATTAAGTATAATGGGATAAACACAACCGACAATCACCAACATTTCGCCAGCTTAGCCTTCGCCAGCCGTAATAGGAAGCACGCTTATTGGCTTCTATCGGACACATTTCCGAACTGCATGTAAAACTTTCCAATATTAATTTCTTCCTAGCGATTATTAAAACCAGCTTATGCCAGGGTTTGCTTATTTCTGGTCTAACGAGATTTAGCTGAATATCAGTTTATACACGGAGCGACTGCCATATGACCTCCGTAACCCAGAAGAATAACATGATTCTATGGTTAGACCAGTCGTCAGGATATTTGAGGGCGCCGACTTCCCAATAACGACTGCCATAGATGTTCATGACAGCCGGGACCCACTGTTTAACGTGCTTTCCGACGCACGGGGGTGAAACACCGCCACCTTCCTAACTCCGAGCTAATTATTAAGAACTTCTTGACAGAAATTCTTAATAAATTGCTACTAAGAAATGCTTGACGGAAAATCTTAGTAACGTTTTCCAAGCTCGACCCGGGAATCGAATCCGAGATCTCATTTTTCGCAGTCGTATACACTACCACTGGACCAACGAGGCAGTCAAACTTTCCAACATGCAGTTCGATCTCGGAATCTAACCTTAGAACGGCGTGATCGCACGTAGTCAGGCACGAGTCCAACAAGGTAGTAACATACACCTGTCTATATCAATGAGTGACAAGAATGAATATGCTCAATAGTAAAATAAACTTTCGTCTGAAATTACATCAATGTAGCTGTAATATATTTCATTCTCTTTGCAACAAGTTTAAATATTTAAAAAAATACTTTTAAGTATATATATTATATACCCGTCACTTTCTTCCCTCTAATGATGTGTCGGTATATCCGCCCATCACACTAATTCTCGGTCTTACGATACACTTTGAAATTGCGTTATAAATAAACCAAGTTTATTTCCAAACGTTAGCAGATACATTAACACTATTACATCTATTTCACGGTTTTAGATCATTCTTTTCTTTAGCATTTGGTTACGACATTACATCTGATCAGAAATTGGATTACATTGTGCTAAAAATGATATAACTAAAAAAGTAACTGATTGTACGGACGACTGTGTAGCACTCGACACAAATAATGTGTCGGAAAATTATTTTGGTATCAGTAGCTTGGATGCAAAATTATCTAATCTATAAATCAATCAAAATTATTTTAATTATTTTCTCAGTACGTTGGATGCAGAGATATAGTTACTTAGTAAAATGAACGTTCCTCCGTTCGGACAGACAATTTTACTTTTTTGACTGGCACTTAAATATAATACGAGACAATAAAAAATATAATCTATACTAATATTATAAAGCTGAAAAGTTTATTTGTTTGTTTGGTCGAACGCGGTTATCTCTGGTTCGAATTGAAAAAACTTATAGCGTTAGATGGCCCATTTATTGATGAAGGCCATAAGCTATATCTATAACATCACGTCATCATAAAGTTCGAACTTTATTATATTAAACTTGAACATAAGCTTAATTTACGAAATGTAGGTGTTGAAAGGAGTATACTGCTGCCTATCCTTTCAAAGATAAACGGCGTGATGCTGTATTTATTCGAGTTTATCCGAGGATTTTAGAATGCCAGTAAGTTTATTAGCCGTGGTCTTTATTTCCATTTTATTAGCTCTTTTATACAACTCGAAATGCACGAAACTACTTTGACATACAGTTTACGTTGTTTATTTTGTTTACAACTCCTATTTGCGGTTATTCATTTTTGTATACTTTTATTATTTTTCTATAGTCGATAATAATAAAGAAAATGGCAGCTTCACGACTCAATGTCCCCAGTGGGTTAGCTAGATAGATATATATCACACTTTATTTCTACTGTTATGGTTTAGCGCTATACAGAACGAATATAATTATACAAAGACTTGTTTAAGTCTAAATTACTTTTAAAGTTATTACGGTATGGTCACGTATATCGTATATCGAATAATCTAACATTAGTCATACCCATCTTATCTGGGTAAGGGATCCCTGTATTAAAATCTGATATTCGTTACGGAATAAATATATGAGAATAATAATCTTGATGATTTGAAACATGCTTCCATACTCGTCTCGAGTGTGGCATTTTTTTAGGTGGCAAATATCTATCTAAACTGCCTGATGGTCAACAGCTAGTATCTGCTTGTACTACAACAAGTGATTTATTCGCAAACACCATAAAGGTTCCGCTTTTGCCATTTTGGAAAGGAATGTCGAAGTTTACACAGACCCCGTACTGACAGTACAGCACCCTCCAAGTAAGTTGAAACCCTAATTAATCACGCAGGTACACAACACACGGTTGTTTAGTTACAAGACACAGCCACACAGCCTGTAAAATGAGACAGAGATGACTTATTTTTCCGCATGCAATGACTATATCTTAAAGGACGGTGGTAAACCTCCTGTACTTTACTTCTCCATACGTGCTACTAGACTTTTACCGACAGTCTCAGCTATAAACGGAGACCTCACTGTGCCTCAAAACAAAACTACAAGCTTTGCGCGCAGCTCCGCCCGTGTGGCACCTACATCAATCAAAAATGCCTAGCCAATGTCCTTCCCCAGGTTGTACCAAATGTTATCGAAATCAGTTGAGTTGTTTAGCTGAGACAGACAGAGTTACTTTCGAATGTATAATAGTAGAGGTTAACAAGAACCTTGAACAAAACGCTTAGGCAGAAGTCACTCGTGTGCGTTTAAGTTTAAACACGTAGAACCATTCTCACCGGTGCCTGCGCAGTAGTCTCGTTATCTGATATAATTTATGTCACATTACGACTGATATTCAACACGATACGACTGCTCTTAACGCAGTTTTAGATATCATCAGATAAGGAACATCAACTGTCTCATGTAAACGCATTATAACAACATTATGCTGATATACAGATAGGTACACTTGATATATTAGTTTCAAAACATGCCATTTGACTACCAACTTGTTGATCTCGTGATATAGGCACGCGTTATGGGAGATTGTATACTTCTGGATTCAGATAAACAGTGTGACACGGTTATATTATTTTTTATATACTTGTTTTAGTACGATTTCGTTCGCGTGATATTTCAGTCTATGGAGATCATGCATTATTGGCCACCCTTCCATGGCAGATAGCGTGATAATAGGTACATAGTTAGTACTATTTACATTTTTGACTTCGTTACGATTTTATTCAGTAAGTAGGTAGTTAGTTTAGCACATAACTTTTACGTATTATTGGATGATTACTTAAGTGAATTTATAAAAAAACAATACTTAAGTCATTAATAGGTTTAATACTGCAATAAATCTTTACTAAGGAGTCACTTAGGTAATCGTTTAATGATTCTGAGTACGCCAGTTAATAAAAATATTTTAATGTAACATTTACAAAGACCTGTTAATGATAATTATTATCTTAATATCTATATTTGTTATCTGTAATTCTGAAAGTCGTGTTGCGTAAAAAAAACGTCACAGTCCGCCATAATAACTAGGTATCCAATGTTGAAATGGCTGACTATTGGAACTATAAATCCAGTAGTCAGCCAGAAGTTCTGTAATAGTATAGTTTTATGTGATTTCCATTGTAAAGCTTTTATTTTTTGTCTTAATATACCATCATGTCGAAAAGACCAATTCATTAATACAAAGACCAACAATTAATACAGCCCATAACGGCGATTAAGGATGGCATGAAGATTAGAGAAGCGAGTCGAGTTTTTTAGGGTACAGCGAAGACCATACAAGATCTATTGCATTTGAGGGTTTCAGAAATACCACGTAACATGGGTCCAGCCTCAGTACTTACAAAAGAAGAAAAGACGTGTCTCAAAGACTGGTGCATAGCGCTAGCTAAATGTAGATTTCCTCTAAAATCTGATGATCTCTTTAATACCGTCCATAACATAATTGCCGAAGAAAACAAAACTAATCCTTTTGTGAAAAATCGACCGGGTAAAAAATGCTACCAGTAATTCTTGAGACGAAATTCTGAGTTGGCAGATAGGACGCCCGTAATAAAAGTTTTATATGTCAAACATGCAGTTATAATACCTAATTAAAAGGCTGACTATAGGGTAAGATAAGGCTGACTTGTAGAAAAATGAGGCTGAGTACTAGTGAAAAGTGCCTTATTTTCATAAATGTCGATTTTTGGTATGTTTTTTATGTGTAATTATTGTAACTTTGTTGATTTCATTCGAAAATTAAATAATTAATGTTTTCGTTAATAGCATGAGGGTTTATTCATAGTAATAGACTTTTAAACTACAGTTAAATAAAGTTAATTGCGTTAAAAGGCTGACTACTGGATGTTTTACAGTACGCAGCCAAAATAAAAAAGATAATGCGAAAACACACGTGAGTATAGTATTTATAGTATTGAATGCCGGTGGATTTATCGGTACCTGGCTATGATTCAACTGTATAAATTTATATTTTATCGAAAATAATTATATCACCATGGAACACGTGATAATTACGCAGTATTACTATACTATTAGTTGATTCTGTATTAGCTAATGTTTGGCATGCATTGCTAAGCTTTTATGAAATTTTGTCTTTACTTACGGAAGTGCACCAAAGAGGCTTCGCAATCGGAAGAACGGTTGCACGCTTACGTTAACAACAAACGCAGACGTAAATGTTATGTATAGAGTTATAGACGTTCATTCAAAGTTTGTAGATTAAAAGGGATAATCTCTATTGAAGCTATTAAGAAAATAACACGCATATTAATCTTTTACATTAACCATAGAATGATATCCCTAAGTCTATTTCAATGCTTCGTTCATATGCCGTTAACCTTCAACTTGAGAACTATATGAGCTAATATAGCTACGCCATAAAACTTAGCAAATTAATGCCAATAGGCGTCTAGCTCCAGTTATGATCATCGAAAGTCCTTGATTATCGCATCGGTAGATGTGGTAGGCTATTAACGCCATACGCTTTCACGCCTTAACTACTTGACCGATCTTTATGAAATTTCGCATACACTTTGTGACGTGAGGCTGACATTTCAACCAGAAAAAAGTACCTTTTGTTCCCGAGCGAACGAAGCCGCGGGCAAAAGCTACTTATAAATCAATAACGTTTAGTGGTCACATATATATCGTATTTCTGCAATTGACGTGGCAAGGCCACTGTTGCCATCATTGGCCTCACATCATGATAGAAAACATTTTCGCTTTACTCTGAATTTTACTCAAATTTCGAATGCTCAAGCGTCTGGTAACCCTAATACGGTTTAAGATTTTTATTTCCTCATTACTCATAAGAATTCACAAAGATTGACTTACTGAGAAACAATTTTTCACAACATAAGCTTAAAGAGTGTACAGAAACATAATTAATTATTATTATACTAAAAGTAAACAACAAAAGAACGTAACATGAAAGTTAACAACTAAATGCTACAAAGTGGGTATATTGTAGGTTACGATAGGTTTACGTATGTGGGATTCCCCGCGACTATTTTATTCCTACTTACAATAAAACTGTTCAGATAATTAATCGTCGTGTACTCCATCGATAATGGCGTATATTCCACCAACAAGAGCAAAGCTCTGAAGTTTGAAGAAGAAGAAAACAATCATTACTAATATTATAAAAGCGTGTTAGTTATATAATTTGTTCTTCTTTAACGTAGTAACAGAGTTAGAAATAGCCTTGATTTTCTGTATAGCGATCGTTTCTGGTCAGATACTGACTTAGGTATAGGCTTTTATCCCAGAAAAGGGACGGAATGCCGCTGATATACAATAGTTATTATAACATAAGCAACAGATCCTCTAACGCGTATCTACTTAAACTGTTAAAATCTGCAAAACGACCGCTTGTTAATATTGAAAGCGTCATGAGATTTCAACCTCCAATTACAGAACCCAAAATTGGAGGAATAAGTACATTCTCAGTATGTTTGTCACTTGTAAGATTGCAGCTAAGGCGTGATGTGCCGATAAGCGACGAATACATATACACATAGTCTCACGCCCCTATCACCGAACGGATAGGCAGGAGTGCATTACGCCCACATGCCAATATAGTTCTAGATCACACGTAATGAGAAGCGAGCGTATTAGGGAGGTGCCTCATTAGTGCGTTGTGTTGCGTCGTCGCAACGGATCAACGCATTGTAAGCCACATCTGCGATGACGCAACGCACTAATGAGGCACTACCCTTACCATCTACCAGGCCAAGTTCCAAAATCCATGCTGCTTCTCAGAATCTCTTGACAGGAAAACCCAATAACACTGTCCAATCCGATAATCTTATGCAAAGCAATCGCATTTACTACCAAAACGACAAAAGCTTGTGTATTTGTAAGAAATGTTTTGAGTTTCGTGGATTATAAATTATGATAGATATGACTACTTGAATAGTCATACTAAAGCGCTGATTAGTAAATAGGAAGGAAGTCATAGATACGAGTGCCACAATGCTGTCGCAACCGACGTTAAAACGACAAACAGATAGGATAACATACACTCGGCGTCACAAAAATCGCACCTTTTTAAAATTCAATATTAAAGTACTTTTTCTCAAACTTTGTCAATAGTGAGAATATGATTGTAGGATATCATTGGAAAGGTTATTAAATTGCCTTTTAGAAATTATAAAGCGCGAATGGTTATTTTTATGTTTTACTAATAAAAAAATCACAAACTTAGAAAATAATAAAATTAATAAAAAAACAAATTTTAAAAAATACAATTTTGTCCTTAAAATCTAGTGTTTCCGCCCCTAGCCTTGATGACAGCTTCCATCCTATCCTTCATGGACCTCATGAGAGTTACTACTCTCTCTTGAGGTATGTTATCCCATTCTTCGATCACGGCATCCTGGAGCTCTTGGAGAGTTGTGGGAGCAGGATTTCGTGCTCGTACATGCCTCTTTACATCATCCCAGAGGTGCTCGATAGGGTTAAGGTCCGGGCTTCGTGCTGGCCACTGCATAACAGAAATCTCGACTTCTTCCAAGTAATCACGCACACTGGCCGCGGTGTGGCAACGGGCGTTATCATGCATTAGTATGAACCCATCGCCAACAAAACCAGCATACGGGACCACATGGTCTTGCAAGATCTCCATTATGTACCGAGCAGCATTCAGCGAACCTTGCCCTCGACCACCGCCAGTCCGAGAGACGCACACAAGTTCCGTTTTCCCGTCCACGGATATCCCACCCCAGAACATACAGGAACCACCCCCGTATTCTGTTGTTTCTTCGATGCAAGCCTGAACAAAGCGCTCTCCTTTTCTTCTGTAAACTCTTCTGCGTCTGTCATTACAGAAAAGACAAACTCTTGTCTCATCGGTAAACAGAACGGCTCTCCAATGGTCAAGCGTCCAAGTGACGTGCTCCTGAGCAAATTGTAGACGGTCTCTTCTGTGCTGCGTGGTCAATTTGGGACCTTTCGCAGGTCTGTGGGCAGTGATTTTCTTTTCTTTAAGTCTTCTTCTAATCGTAGAGACACTCACAGCCGTTCTACGAGCTGATCGGAGCTGCTGTTGCACCTCAACAGCATTACTGAAGCGGTTGCGCAACGATGTGGAGACAATGAAGCGGTCGTCTCTCTCTAATGTACAGCGCTTTCTTCCTGATCCACGTCTTCGGATAAAGCCACCAGTCTCTTGGAACCGTTGATACACTCGTCGAACAGAGAAACGACTCAGATTTAATTGTCGAGCAACATCAACCTGACGTACTCCTTCTTGCAATAGTGCAATGACTTGAGCGGCTTCTTCAGAGGTGGTATCCATCTTCAGATATTTTTTTTTTGAGTATGCTGTTCCGATGTGTACACTTTAAAGTCTGAGCAATGATTGACCCATTTTTTACCCGGACATGACCTTTTATACCCTATTCAGGTAGCTCAACTAGCGCTCTAACGGATGAGCATTTTTTCACCATTATGTTAAATGTTCCCTAATAATAAATTTTATTTTGGTTTTTAATTCTACCGACTAATAATGTAAAGGTATTGAAATGCTCTTAAAAATGATATATTTTTTTATCCAGTAGAATCAATGCGCTAAATTTTGGGAAGTCTTTATTGAAAAAAACAAAAAGGTGCGATTTTTGTGACGCCGAGTGTATAATAACAACAGTTATGATAGGAATAAGTCCAATTGAATGTCAGGATAAACGGTGACATGTTAAAATTTTGCATGTAATTTTCTTTAATATCATAAAGGGGAAAGAGAAAAAGAAGAAAGAAAGATTTTTTGTTTGTTTGTAAGGATTTAACTCAAAAGCAATATACCGATTTTAAAAATCTTTCACTATTATAAATTCATATTATCACTGAGTAACCTAGACAATATTTTATTTTTAAAAAAAGACTTACTAATCTTTAACCCAACCTACTTTTACGCAAGCGAGCTCGCGGGCAAAAGCTAGTGACTTGATAATTTGGAGATTCACCAACTGGTGAAATCTGGATTTTTGAGCGGTTTAATAGTAACAATGCCTCACTTTGATCATGGCCGGAGACCTGCCATAGAGGATATGATGGGTGTCTCCAAGAACACAGTCAATGCAGCCGCATTATAGGCCGATACAATACAATTTGACATATGTTTTGCAAAAACTAAGAGGACCTTATCGCATTATTTCTATTTTTTAACTTATAACTAGTGTAGATAGTAATCCTTTACCACATACTGGGCCAAATTTCAGATACTGTTAGTACTAAGAATTTCCTAACTGTACCGTACTGGTTTGAGTTGTCGCCCCGCCCGCGCCATTGCCAATGTGCTGGGTGTCGTAATATCGAATCCCACACTGGTCAGAGTCTAGGAGTATTCCAAGCGATTTTATATTTGAAAAGTATTTTATTTTTATATTTGATAAGAGGGAGAAACTTTATAAAGATACTGTTACACATATTATTTCTTAACAGAAAACTCAAAATACAGATCGGGCATCAAAGCCGGGACTACACTATCGTCTATCTCTCACATACCACTAAACCAACGAGGTGAATCGCGTTTATATTTAAATGTTCAACAGATTTGTTCTGAATAATGTTGTTACGAACAAATGGCTGAATAGATTTAGCCGTGTTGAAGGCAACGACCGGCCTACTAACCTAGTGGTGGGCGCCAAGCCGCTACACTCGAGTGTACCATGAGCGCAGGTTAAGCTGCCAACACTGACACACTCACATAATCCCATTACATATAGGCCAGCTAACAGCTGTGTTTAAATAAATAATTAATACAAGGTGTCCCAAAAGAAAGTTTATATTTGTTTAGCTTCCTGCGTGAACGCAACGAATCAGAGGGGCGCGGGGGGTATGTCAAACGGTAGCCTGGCTTTTAGGAATTTAGTCGCTATGGAGCGTTTCTCGGGAGCGGACCGAGTGTTGTGTGTGCGATAGTTTTACAAAAACGGTGACTCGGCGACTGCAGCGCGTAGAAAATTTTGTAACATTCGAGATTTTCGCTACTTAAATAAAGCGCCAAGCATACAAATTATTCTAAAATGGGTGGAGAAGTTTGAAGAGACCGGTACAACATTAGAAAAACCAAAATCGGAAAGATCAAGATCATCAAGAACGACAGAAAACGTGGAGAGTATTAACCGTAAATTCGTGACGATCCGAAAATTTCAATTCGGCAGCGCGCAAAAGCTTTATGTGTGGCTAAATCTTCATTACACCATATTATGCACAAAGACCTAAAGCTGCATCCCTATAAAATTCAATTGGTACAAGAATTAAAGTCCCAGGATGCCAGCCAAAGGCTTGAATTCGTAAACCAGGCAATTGAGCGCTTTTCAACGTTTACTAACATCTTGTTTTGAAGCTCATTTTCATCTTAATGGCCATGTTAATAACTGCCGCTACTAGAGTGCAACGAATCCGAAACGCAAGCATCAGAAACCACTACATTCGCCTAAAGTGACCGTATGGGCTGCAATGTTGGCGCGCGGAATTATCGGCCCTTATTTTTTTGAAGAATAAAGGGTTCGTACATTTGCAGTCAATTCGGAGCGTTATATGAAGATGTTAGACAACTTCTTGGTGCCTGAATTGCAAAACTTTCCTGGCTATAATCAAAGAACATGTTTCCAGCAGGACGGAGCAACTTCATACACGTCCAACACGTCTCTGCCGCGAGTTCGTGAAATTTTCTCTGGCAAATTGATCTCTTGGACAGGTGACATAAATTGCCCTCCACGCAGTCCTGATTTACCCCTATGGAATTTTTCTGTGGGATTATCTCAAATCTAAAATTTACACCAATAGACCAACCTCTTTGGCGCATTTGAAAGAAAATATCCGACCTGCCGAGCCGTCATAAGAAATTTTTGTGTTCGAATAAATGAGTGCCGTGACCGCGAGGGTTTACCTACATTTGGACGATATTATTTTTAAGAAATAAATTCCCTTATTATGTACATACTTTAATAAATAATAAACAGATTTTCATTACATGGCTTTTTTGTAATTGGTCTACCAAATATAAACTTTCTTTTGGTACAACTTGTATATAATTATAATAATTAATTAATATATTTATTCTTCAGTAAAATGATGTAAGTTTGCGTTTTTTTTGAGTTGTCTTTTTGGCTTTCAATGTGTTAAGGGTTACATTGTACTAGCGCAGAGTCGAAACAAAAACCGCTAGTCGCTCGCAGACACACGGATTCAGTAGATTGCGCGCTCGATCTCCGCACGGGAACACATAGAGTAGGTCATTTTTTAGAAGATCGAAAGAATTACAACTATACTACCCAAAGTGCCAACAGGACACATTAGTTAACTGTAACAAATATCCAGTTAATTTAACTAAATATACGTTATTACGAGTATGCTAACAAACAGAAGCAGTAGCTACTACTGCTTCTGTTTGTACAGTGCACTACTAATATGAACCCTCGTGACCGTGAACTTCTAACACAATTATTGAGCTTAGCCAAAGGTTCAAAAATACTCATAATTTGTAACCCAAATCGCTAGTAACCTTGAAACATAAGAAGTAAAAGTTCTAATAGAAGCAACATAAATATTAACGATTTTTAATCTATTGTGAAACTCATAATACATACAATACAAGCTTTAAATTGAAGTGATTACAGTGTAAACTGTCGTGCCATTGATACGAAACTCTTGGTACGCAAGACCGCATTTGTGTCTGTTAATTGATAATGTAATTTAAATAAAATTCATATAACTTCGAGGACACTATGGAGAACTATCAGACATGCTGGTTTCCTCACGATGTTTTCCTTCACCGTTAAAGCAAGCGATAAGCTATTTCATACACTCATAACTTCGAAAAGTCGGAGATGGGCGCCTTGCGATCGAACTCGAGATCTTTAAAGTGAGTTAAATGCAGCAACATAAATTATTCAGCCTCATACTGACTGTGACACAGTAATCTTTGGCAATCGCTCTATCTTTCAAAACATCCTTTAGGAATAATACCTCAATCAAAGATTAGGGCGGAGTAAAACTGTGGTCACTGCCTACACCACACGTGTTAAGTAATTAATGTACGATATTGCACCTGACTATAGCGTTAAAACATACTGCGATAAGATACGTGCGCTAAATAAGAATGCAGTCGCATCGGTACATTCGGTGCGAGAGCTCATCTTGACGTGTTCAAGGCAACATCAATTTGTCAATGGCACGAGATGTAGACGTGACAATGTGGGCAGCCTGTTTACAACCATGTTACGCAATTTTAGAGCACCGTTCGTCTTAAATGTACTGAGATGTAGATTTTTATTGTATGGTTCAAACCGAGCACATAGAGGGCGCTGCGGCTGTATGCTGTGCGTGAGATCGGGTAGTTTTAGCAGCAGCACAGAAGCTGGAACAAAATCTGATAGACGGTAATTGGCTTGTTCCCTATGACGTGTGACCTAAATTTATATCTGGCGAAATGTGACTGTAATCCTCGAAATTGCAGGCAGAGGTGAATCTCTGCCTTTATTGAGATATAGGCGTGAGACACGAATGTAGAATAAACAGACAGGAGTTTCTAGGCAACGCTTAAAAATGTGATATTAATAAAGAATACATGTTATTGTCCGTATTATAACAACATAAACTTTCGCTTGTATATCCTCGAGAAGGCATGTATTACACCGAAATTTCGTCGATTTTTGCCCACCACGCAAAACAGCAGACTCAAGACATTGCAGTATATTTTGCTCCCTGACAATTGGATCCTACATGGCACTATTACTAGATATATTAGATTACTGGACATCCAAGCTTTGGCCCAGCAGTGGGACACACCAATAGGCTACCCGCTCGCTGCAGGCATAAAACTATCGGACAATGCCTTCTACTGCTATTAGTTATTAATAACTATTTGCCTGACCCAGGTATTGGATCTAAGACCTTACTATCGGTGCAGCACGCGGTCATGTTGACTCCAATTCGCCCCAAAACGTGACATGACACGTACATGATACTCACGTGTTCGGTCCATTAAAGTTCAACAGATCAAAAGGTTCTCATATCCATTGTATGGTAAAGAAATTATTATTATTAGTTTCTTGTCTATGAAATTACTGTATTTTCTGAGCTTTCTATATGTTTTATGAATAGACAATATATTATTTAAGATAATTTACATACCTCAATAATTGCCTTAATTAAGATCATAATAATACCATGGTTACTTACTCGAATTCGGAGTAATGCATCAATTAGCCGGCAACTACACATAAAAGAGCAGTGTATATCGACCCTGTGCTCCGAACGCAGCCCAAGGGGTTATAAAATGTCACGTAATCAATTTTCTTCAAATATTTTTATGCAGAAAAATTTTATAAATACCCATGGCATCATTGTTGTAGTATTGCAAATAATATATTGTTAGTATTGCAGATAACGTAAGATTTCAAAGGTGACTTTTTGTAGTCACCTAAATCATCAAGCGTGCCCTAAAAATACGGTAAGATTAAAACAAGCAAGAATGGTAAGCCAAATGGCTTGCTACACAAGTGGCACTCCGTAGTTTTATTACATATTCAATGGCCATGAACTAGCCGCCAACGCTTTAAGCCCTGTTGAAACTTTAATATGTCTTTGAAACGAATGTTAGGCTTCAAAGTTAAGATTTTTTTCAGTAGCGTCATTAAGCTCAGTACGATGCACGGTAGACGAAATGTAAGATCAAAGTTCAGGAAAAGATAAGTCACAGTCTGCTAACGATTACACTAAAACAATTACTGGCAATTTAGGTTACAAATTCCAAATATTCTTGTTACGACGACGTCGACGACTCGATGGCGTAGTGGTTAGTGTAACTGACTGCCACGCCTGAGGTCGCGGGTTCGATTCCCGCACAAGTCAAACATTTGTGTGCATGAACATGGATGTTTGTCTTGGTCTGGGTGTTTCTATGTGTAACATGTACGTATTTACAAAAAAAAAAAAAAAAGCGTATTTGTATGTTTATCCATTGTCTAGTACCCATAGTACAAGCTCTGCTTAGTTTGGGCTAGATGGTGTTGTGTGTATGTGATAGAATATTATTATAGAATATTATTATAGTTTCACTAGCTAAGCTAGAATACCCGTGTGTGTCAAACCGTATTCATTCATTCCTTGGTTACCGATTGATTAACTCATAATCTCTATCGCCTGCCTGTAAAGTAGTAGTTGATACTCGTTAACAGACTTTACAAGTGATAGGTTTAGTATTAGCTATTAAAGATACATATTAAAATGTGTAGGTGACAAGGATAAAAAAAAGACATGCAGGGCAGTCTTTGGAGACTGCCGATAGAAGTGAAAAATAAGTAACTTGTGAATTGTAGCGTCGAGCTATTAGATAGTTATTTTTTAATTTTGGATTATCACGTTCGGTGACAATGACGCGAGTTTCACACTTTTTGTTCACCCAAAAAGTACACATATATACACAGTATACATATAGCTCATGGAAAGCGTTCGGTGACGATGACGCGAGTTCCATGAATTTTGTTCCCCCAAAAAGTGCTCAACGCGCCTAAAGAAGTTTTCACTTCAAAAATATCCTAACATTTTGGTAAAGAACCGGTACTTCAGCGGTTTCATTACTAGATCATGAACCGGAACCTGAACTTAAACTGGAAATATCTACTTAAAACATTTAATTTTACCAATTTTCAAACCGTGTCTGAACTTATTTGAGTTCATTCGATACGATGCCGACGCCCTTTAACGCAGTACAAAAACAGTGGGGTGCAATGACGTCTGCCAGTGGATGAATAATGACTAGATTTTAGGAGAGGAATGGTTTAGTAGATCATCCCCAACATGCCTTTAAATCGGATGGTACGGTATCGGCATTTTGGCACCTTTATTTGGATCCCATTCATTGGAATCAGAACCGGAACGGGCTCCCTGATAAGAATCGAAATGAAGAACCGGAACCCATATTTGTACCGGTTTCAATCCCTGATGTGTGTTACATGTCTACCTAAACTTTAGGAGATATACATGCAGAACAACGGTAATATTAAAACGATTGTTTACTATAATATCTGTACTGTTAAATATAAAACATGAATTTCTTGGTTGCATAATATTTCAGACCGTGACAAGCACTTGACTCACTACATTTGTCATTGGTTCAGAAAAGGAATTCAGGAAAAATATTATTTAAACATATATGTATATTTTTATGAGCACTATTCTAGTTTGTTTGTGGTTATGTCATATTATATTTATATTGGCTACATAATAGACGATACAGTTACAAGACGTTGTCAAGATGAAAGAATCCCAATTTCTGCACGAAGTATTTTATTTATTGTATGGGATAAATTTAACTTGGTACTTTGCTACTAGCAGTCTGGCTTAGGCTATAGTCTGTAAACGATTACGAGATTGCTGAACAAGACCGATTAGGCATGTATCAGCTAAACGCTTGATTAGCCGGTAATCTCTGTTATCTGTCAACGATTGTTAGCAGTCGGTATAGAATCTTTTGCCATTACAGTCATTTATAGATAACAGTCGTGAGTGTGCCGTGAGGATACAAAATAACTTGTAATCTATAGCTAACAGTGGCGGTCAAAAAGTTAAAAGTGTTAAGACTGTGCTACTAACAACATACTGTGTTACGTATTATATCCCGCCAAAAACAATATCCACAGTTTACACAGTTGTGCAGCTATTAAATGGTGTTATGCATGTTCATAATATAAAAAATGTGCACTGGCACCCAGTTTCCGAAAATCCAATCAACGTCATATCAAATCAAACTCATTTCAAGTGATTTTGTTGGCTGTTGTAAATTCAATCACCTAATCACAGCATTTGACATGTGTTTGACCGCCTGTTAACCAATTGTTTTGTAGTTTTACATCCAGATTGCAAAAATCATAAGTGGCGAAAATTATATTATAAAGAAAAGAGCTTTTACCCGTCTTACGGAATCAGACAACGTGCTCTTACTGAGAATTTCTTGGCTTGAAAAGACTTGACATTGCACAATAAGGAGTGAGGTCAAGCGTAAGCTTACACAACTGGGTCAACAAGTTTTCTTCTTAATGCCTCTCTATCTAACGATGGTTAATAATTACAGAGTATGGGATTCGCTAGCTTCTTACTAAAGCCCACTTGTCCCTTTCTAGATACAGTTTGCGGGTGTCATCTATGCAGGCGGTACAAATATGACACATACTGACGAAGTGACTGTTGCCTGCGTTACGTGCCGTCCGTCACTCGATATGAAGAAAATAAAAAATAATTGTAGAAGCTTAATGTGCAATATTGTGTGCTCTGTATTAGTAATGGATTCTACATAATTATATTATTACCTTTCTTCTCTAACAAGGTGCAATAGTTGGACAGTACGCGTTGTATCAGTCACTTAGCCTACAGCTATGTCATTGGAACAACAATCAATATTATGCTAGATGGTTATTTACAATCATTGCGATGGCATTTCAATATAAACAGATGAGAATAGCCAGCCAGTGCTGGGCAGTCTATCAGTATGTGAAACGTCGTAGATGCGCCGCGCAAGGCATCCGTACGTGCACCCGTAACGTGGTCAACGATCACGCCACATTGTTGGCCGCGAGCCCAAACTATTAAACATTCAGCTTTCATTTTCATATACCAGCAGAATGATAACATCTTGAGTGATCCGCGACTCTAATGGAGTAGTTACAAAGGGTTGTTGACATTTGAATAGACTAACTAGAATACGCGCCACGAAAAGATCGTGAAACTACTTTTTTATATAAAAATAGGGCACTTAGACATGTTCTTGTATGCCACCTTAGACGAGGGGTATGAAACATACGCACCAGACAAGAACACTAAGCGCGGGATAGGTGAGATCAAGCATTTAATACAAACGTAGTATGATGCAATGCATCGCACTGAGCCTATTCGCGTAGTTAGGTGGTCTGCGGATGACCAGTATAAAAATAACATTTTTTATTTATTTTATACTGCCATTTCCGCTTCCGCACTACACTCTTGCAACCCTACCATTTAATCACTACGAACATGTTCATGACACACTGCGCCACATTGACTGCATGCAAACCAATTATTTTATACAATCATAATGTTAAAATAATTTTCCAGGAACATGTACACTGACTTCGTGATAAAAGGTAGATTGTTGGGTATTATGAGGAAATGCACCTTATTATTAGGTGAACAAGAATAATAATAAAACTAAAAACCCTCGAAGGGCCTTTTCACGTTGGACCCATGTCTCCGTGTAAGCCTCCCAAAGGGCCAGGTATTTCCTAATATAATATGTTAGAAAATATCTGTGATAAAAGAAACATAATAATATAATAATATTCTATCACATACACACAACACCATCTAGCCCAAACTAAGCAGAGCTTGTACTATAGGTACTAGACAATGGATAAACATACATAACGCACCTTTGTTCCCAAAGGTGCGAATTATATACTTTTTTTTTTTTGTAAATACATTCAAAACCAGATATAACGACATTGAAGAGACCATATAACTTCGGACGTTATGTCCGATAGTTGTTATAAGCAATATACACAAGTATGTTGTCATATTAATTGTCATAATAATATGTATGTTTGGAATTTATAAATATGTACAATTATGTAGTATGGGTATAGGATATGTGTTTTCAAATAAAATGTCGAAAAAGCAATAAAAATGTTATTCTAAAAACTTTATATACAATATACTAAGTGTAAGTCTATAAGCTGTAGGTACTCAGCTTAAAATATTCCTTCATAGATTGGAAAAAGTAATTAAAAAAAAAAATTAAATTGTTATTTTTTTTGTTTCGCTGGAACAAGTAAATCAGTTGGTCGCTAAAGCCGATGAATATCGATAAAGTTTCGTCGTTTTAAGCGATATGTTGCTGTATCCGATGTTTTTATAGGCGGTATGATTACTGAATTGGTTATACAGGGATTCGGCCGGAACTTTAGCATTTGGTCGTAATAACCGATCGGTCGTTATAAACGATGTCGTTATATTCAGTTTCGACTGTACATACATATTATACATAGAAACACCCAGACCAAAACAAACATCCATGTTCATGCACACAAATGTTTGACTTGCGCGGGAATCGAACCCGCGACCTCAGGCGTGGCAGCCGGCTACACTAATCACTACGCCATCGAGGCCGACAAAATACTAATGTATATAATATACGTTATTGACCTTTAATATAGGATTTTTCTTTTCTATTATAAAACTCTCGACTCAGGAATAGATCCTGTGTTACGAGGATATTTACACACATTTAAACAACGGATACAAAGAACATCCGGTCTCAGAACAACCAATTGTGGATTACACTATTTTTGTCCTGGGTGGGTATCGAACCCACACTCGGCGCAATAGCATTGGCGAGGCGACCACTTACACCGCTACGCCATCCGTGCAGTCAAGGAATTGACAGAAATACATTATTATAAATAATATTTAAATAATTTATTTTATTCTTTCAATTTGAATATGGGTTACATTATAAAATGAGTCATTGTATAATTAGTCTAAAATCCAAAAGCCAATGGGTTTTCTGTTATGGTCTAGATTCAATCAGAAAATTACTTTTGACTCTCGCTGATACAGGAAAATTAATATTACGTACAAAATAAAATAAATACCTATCAGTTTCTCAATAGTAAAATTTGGCTTATGTATGACGAAAGTGTCACTTATGCACTTATTCAAAATATTTTATTTAATACTCTTTATACATCACAACAAGTATAATCATTATATGTATATAAAAAAACAACCTTGATATGTTTGTGTCCACAAAACTTGAAAGTAATTGGTGAATTGCATTATTTATGCAAAATTGCATTTCAATGTTAGATTGTTTTAATATATTTTTATGCTGAGCTCTTCAAGGGACCAGAATAGCCCCTAATAAATAATATCAGACTGAGCCACAGCAAAGGGTGTCCAGGTTACACTAGTATATAAATATTTGGTATTAATTTTTAAGAAATATCATTAAAGTCAATCTATATAAATATTAGATTATGATTGACTTTAATATATTGATAAATTTATGAACAAGTAATAATAAAAAAATCAATTCAGCAACCATTTTAATGATATGCACAAGAAGGACTGTTATCTTAACAAAGATCAGGCCACAGATAACAAATGTGCTTAGCAAACAGTTCAGTAAAGCAGGTTGGAAGTGCATCATTGCTGATTGATTGGATTATAGTAACCCGCTTTTCCTAGTGACAGCATGATGTAAGATTACTGGAGCAATGAACTAGATACTGATCCAATTACCAATGCGTAACAACTCACTGCTGCTTCAACACAGAATATTGTAGGAAAAAAGATTAAATTGATTTTAACTATATAAATATTATATACAGTCATAGTCCAATCAAAACCAAGTTTTCCAAATCCTTCTATTCTATAATGAGTTATATGAACATTAAAGTTTACTATTGTACATTATTACTTGAATGGTTAATATTTCCAGTTTAACGGTAGACTTAAGAAAGTTAAGATTAAATGGTTGCAGTTATTAATCCCACTTATTAAACAATTGATAAGAACCACTCTTAACTCAAGCATTTAACTTACTTGGAGTTATTAAGAATATCAGTAAATATCATGAAATGTGGAATGCTACCATATGTTTTTATAAAATAGATTGTTGCTTCCTTGTCAATTTTATTTTCTGGGAATATAATGTATGTACATTATGATGCATACTACAATATAAACTATAATACTATCTATAAGAATTCAACAAAATCTATATACAGTACTATTACTCATATTTTTTCATTGAGTGTGATTCATAAACTCGTTTCTCTGACCAGATATTTGTTGATAGTGCATTGTTAACTGAGCATGAAGGCCATTCTAAAAATTTTTAACTTGGTACAATATTTTATATTAGTTATAAAACATAGTCAATTGCCCACAATTTATACCTGTTAACTATTTACTAGCTTGTTTTATATCATTTTAATAAGTTATTTATCTAAAATACTTTCATCTGATGTATACTTTAATTTCGGCAAGTACTTAAAAACAGTTATGTCTCACTGAAATCAAATTAAAACTCAATTTAAAATTGCATTTTAATTAGATAGACAACATAATGATTGCTAATCTTAAGTTAACATGCACACATGGTAAGTGTGACCATATAGATTATTCATGCTTTGAATTTAGATAAAGTAGAAACACATTGTGTATAAGGGACATACCTGCATATCCAATGGTGTCACCTGACTGGTACTGGTGGTGAAACTGGTGTCGCTGCCATTCTGACCCTCACCGTTTCCAACTTCAGCCAATTTAGAACTCATTTCTTCTTCGTTGAGCCGTGACCTCTTGCGGGACATTATCACATTGCCTGCCGGCGTACTTTGCTTTCTGTTATAGCTACACTATTGAATTTAATAAGGTCCACTTTTTGGTTATTTAGCCAGATTATAACTGTAAATCATTCGCTTAACTGTTCATGTAGAGCGCTGACAGCTTACACGATGTGCTGATTTTTAATTTACGAATAGTAGACTAGCAATTTGTAAGTTAATCCAAAGAACTCAATGATAAATAAGTCGTTATGGATAGAAAATCAAATAAAATGGATACATACATATATTTATACGTCTTATAATATCAACATATAATTTCAGAACCGAATTTCATACATAGCTCAAATAATACTGAAAAGATAATGTAAAATGAAACAATTTTCATGGATTACGACACTCGACGTTGACATTGACAGCCCGAAACCGAAAGGAAAGGACTGACAGTTAGTTGACAACACGAACCGGTGTTGTCATTCAAATTCAAATTCAAATTTATTTATTTGCCGAACAAAAGTGTACGCAGATATCAAATTATTAATAATATTGATTCTCTTTGCTCTACCTTCTAGGCATGCAAATATCTTAAGTACACACGGCTACACATCAAGTTAGACACCCTATATACGCATAACTACGCTACATACAAAATAGAAAATTGTCGGAAAGGGACAGTGCATAGTGGTGTCGATGTAATGGTAAGGATAGAGCGTAACAAAAACATAACGCACTCTCTCGCACGATTCGCAGCGTTCAACTTCTTATAGTTCAAAGTCCAAACAGTCTAGGTTGATGTGTGGCTGCGTGTACATTTATTGTCGAAAAAAAGACCATGCATTAATTTATAATATGTGAGACATTATTTATTTAAATATTTAACAAAACATGACAGAAATAAAAATTGTTTTTATAAAGTCAAAATGTCACAATGTAAAATTAAAATAATTAGATATTAAAGAGATCTATAATTACAAAATAAATAAAGTCAAAAAAAGAAAATTATATAATGTCTAAAATGTAATTAAATGTCAAGTGCACTATTAATATATTATGAATCTATCATTGGCAAAAACGTCCTAATGGTATCATTACCCTTCTCATCAAGATATTCACATGAGTAGTAACATTTAAATTTTATCAGATCTAGGAGGCACTTTTTTAGAATGTGTTGATTTTCTGCATTTGTTAAGGTTTTAGGTAACTTATTATTACATAATATATGAGGTGCTATTCAGAAAAAGCTTTGTTGCATTAGCGTTGTTTTGTTTGGAACAACACATAATTTACCAGTATGGCGAGCCCTCTTCCTTTTTTGTATAAGTCTATGTTTTTCCTTACAAACATTTCAGAATCAGAATCAGAATATTTATTTGCTAAAATACTGTGACAAATGGTGTTACAAAGAAATACATTCAAGATTCAAGTATTTAACTAGAATATAGCGGCATGCAAATGCCTATTAATTAGGTATATAAAATTAATATAAGTAATTAGGTCAAAATCAATCAATGTCAGGAACAAAATTATAATAACAGCACATTCAAATATGTAAAGACCTGGTAACGTCATCAATTTATATTCTTTGAATTAGGGTTTACAAGAGTCGGTTTGGCATTAAATATAGTTCTGATACAACGCTTTTGAGTTTTAAAAGCATTCTCCCAATCAGTAGAGTTTCTCCAGAATATATTGCCGTATCGTAATATTGAGGTAACAGTTCCATGATATGCCGTGATTAATGTGGGTTTAGTAGCTATGTTTCGCAGTCTATACAGTCCAAAGACAATCTGATGTATTCGAGTAAGTATAGACGTGTTCTACAATGCGCCTTCCAATTCATTTGGTTATCTATTTATAATCCAAGGAATTTAGTGACGTTATCTTCCCCAATACTAAATGTTTTCATATTTTACATCAATACTTGTATTGGTTCTTCTTTGTTTGAAATTTACTAATTTAGTCTTATTAAGATTTATTTTATATTATTCATTTCTAGCCATTGTATTATTGAACATAAAGAGTTATTAATGTCAGATTGAAGTAATTATAAGTTGTCATTTGTATATAGAACATTGCTGTCAGCAAATAGAGTCATTTTGTTTGTGTTGTAGCTGTTGGGAGGTCATTAATATAATTATATATATTATAAATATTAAGGGTCCTAAGATATTGCCTTGAGGCATGCCAAATTTAACTAATTTAGTGTCTGATGTCTATATTACCTCAGATTTGGTTTTTAACCTTATGTTCGATATTTCGGTCAATTGTTGCCTATTAACCAAATATGATTTTATTAGATTATATATATGATATGTATTACCCCTTATACCATAACGATAGGTTTTTAAAAGAATATCGTGCCTTACATGGTCAAATGCCTTTGACATATCCATAAACATACCTATAGCTGATTTTCTATAATCCATACTAAATATAACTGGTTTTAAAAAGTGATATATGGCCATGTTTATATTTTTATGCTTCCTGAATCCATATTGTTTTGATACTAAAAGATATTCTTTTTCTAAAAATGTGTATATTATGCTATTAAATATCACTATTTCTAATATTTTGGAACATATAGAAATGAGAGCTACCGGTGTATATTATTCATAATTAGTCTATCACCTTTCTTAAATAATGGCTTTATGACTGTCGTTTTTAATTTGTCAGGAAATATACCTTGGACGTTACATAAATTGATAAAGTAGCATAGAACAGGTGAAATAATAGCTCGGGCACGCCACGATCGTGGCGGTAAGTCCCATGTTTGAGGAGTGGCTGGGGAGGCGGCATGGCGTCCTCACCTTCCAGCTGACACAGGTAATGACTGGCCACGGTTGTTTTGGCCAGTTCCTATTTCGTATACGTCGGCAAGAGACGCCCGGTTGTCACCACTGCGATGACTGCCGCGACGTTGTTGAGGACACAGCGCTGCACACTTTGGCGGTTTGCCCCGCCTGGGCATCGCAGCGCCGTGAGTTGATCGCGGCAGTCGGATTGGTTACCCTGTCGCTCCCGGCCGTAGTTCCGTCTATGGTCCGGAGTGAGAGGTCGTGGAACGCCGTCGCCTCCTTATGTGAGGAAGTGATTTCCATCAAGGTGGCGGAGGAGCGGGAGAGAGATCGTTTAAACCCTCTCTCCGACCGCAGAGCTGGGCGCCGAAGGGCGCCAGACGACCATCAGCCACCCTGAGGTTTGACCTGGGGATGGGGGGCTTCGTGGGCCTGCCCCCACCCGTTCAGCACCAGGTCCGAGAGGCGGCGTACGTGTTCCCACGCGCGCCTCAGTGTCGAGTCCGTCCCTCCTCCAGGGGGAGCAAGTGATTCGCGCGGCCCGTCGATAGCGGTTTTGTCGAGGAACACCGTAGTAGGTTTTATTTTTATGTTTATTATTCCGAGAGGTCCATTCTCTTTTCAAAATTTTACCCCGGTGAGTCCGACATAACCCCTCCGCCCGCGGAGAGGTATGCGTCAATGCATTCCCCACGTAAAAAAAAAAGGTGAAATAATAGCCCCGACTTCTTTCAATAGTATTTTTTGTGAGTTAATAATGTTTCATACTTGACTCGTCGTCACTGGTGCCAGAAATATAGAGTTATAATGATTATTTAACAATATATTATAATTTTGTACATAATTAGAATCTACCATGTCAATATAATAATACTTCTCGTCTACTTGGATTATCTAATAATTTCCCATTAATGTTTAAGTAGGTATATTAGATATGCCTACCTTAGGATACTTTTGTTTAGTTGAATTAATTATATTCCATGTCGCTTTGATTTTATTATTAGATACTTACATACTTATATATTTGATCATTGTTGATTCTAATTGGATTTAATAAGTACTGATGTACAACAGCTTGACTGCTAAAATCAAGATACCATATACCATACCATACAATACCATAAAACTCAAAATGTCTTAAATCATAGTTACACGAAAAATCGTGACGAAGGAGATTCACATTAGCTTGGAGAGTCTGTCACGAATATAGGCTGCCATGCTTTTGTTAGTAGGATGCTCACATACTAGAAATACTGGCATGGATCCTCCGGAATATACGTCTTGCGTCATATTTACATTATTGTTTACAGAAACGACATACTTATTATAAATCTTTGAACTTATATTTGTAACAAATGTAACAATATAATATTTTTTATATTCACCGTTATTTTACTTCTCGTATAACTTCTTAATATTACGTTTTTATTATATGCTGTTTACACTAGTTCGTTAATGAATAGGATAATATGTGATAAGTTTTGTAAATGAGTTGAAGATAAATATAATATTGTTTAATTAGTGGGTAATAATCTTTTTACAGCCAATAGTGTCAAAATACGGGTAGTCTGCCTATAAGCCCAACACTTTCGATACACTATGATGAGTATGATCTTAGTGTTTTCACAGCACAGCACGTGCACATAAAAATGATATATATTTATCTTGAAATGTTTGTTTTCGGACACGGACCTCACAATATTCCAAAACTTGATTTTTAATACCTAAGGGCCGTTCAATCATTATGTTAGCAGGATTTTATTAATTCTTAACTCTGTCCTCCCACTTGTTAGCAAAAGTAAGCAAAGCTCTTACCCCTTCCCCCCCACCTCCTACACAGGCCTACATATACGTAAGCATTGGTATAATTTTACAAAGTTTCGGGAACTCCAATAATATCTTTACCGCTTTCGAGCAAAGACAAGTAGACCTACCACACACATGCGTTAAATTTAGAATCTATTACATTTTACAAGACGCATACGAATAACTATTGCAGACGTATACGCCATCATCAAAAATAATCTAAACAAAGACGCAATCCAACCACCACCTCATTTCTTCAGGCCAACCAGTACTATGCATGCCTTCTACAGCAATACCTTTTGTATCAAGGACCTATTTTAGCCATCCAACGCGAGACTTTTTAGATCCAGGCTTTTGACAAATTGACAACAAATCAATTGAATGACTATCGGCACAAAAATCACAGCGTCTACTTTCCGTAGGTATGTCGATAAGCTTTTTTTATGATATGAGGCAAACGAGCAGACCGGTCCCCGCGATTTAAGGAGTGCGCTTTTATTTTGAAGGTTTGTAGGTCGTATTGGTCCGGAAATACCGCAGGCGACAGTTCATACCACAGTTTAGTTGTGCGGGGCAGAAAATTTCTGGAAAAGCGCACAGTAGTGGACTGCCAACCATCTAAATGATGGGGATGGAAATTGTGTCACGTAGGACGATGGCGATTAAGTCTGCCCCAATTCGAGACTTTCTTTAAAGAGGTCTCAATTCCACACACAAGTTTGTTTCGGCTCTCAATGACGTTTTCTCGAGAGATGTTAGCGCGGCTGGTATAGAGAGCATCGCTCGTGCTGTCGTCTGCATAACAATGAATGTTGCTGATTTGCAACATGTCATTGGAGTGTCAACATGTCATGTCAATATGGAGGAGAAACAGAGTAGGCGATAGCACACAGCCTTGCGGGACACCAGCATTTACAGGCATATAGTTAGAGCATTCACCGTCGACTGCGACCTTAATGCTTCTGTCTACTAAAAAGCTAGTGACCCATTCGCATAATCTCTCGGGAAGCCCATAGGAAGGGAGCTTCGAGAGAAGCGCTTTGTGCCAGACACGATCGAAGGCCTTCGCTATGTCCAAACTAACTGCTAAGGCTTCCCCCTTTGTCTCGATCGCCTGTGCCCAACGATATGTCAGTATACTAGAAGATTACCAGCCGACTGACCCTTACGGAAGCCGTACTGCTGGTCACTAAGCAGATGATGACCCTGCTGGTCACTAAGCAGCTGATGACCCTCTAGGTACCGTAACAGCTGACAGTTATAATAATAGAATAATATTTATTAATTAACAGAAAAAATAAGATACATCCTTACACTAGATCATACAAATGACATCAACAGTATTAAAGCATACCTGCCTTAAATAATTTAAGCTTAAATTAAAATTAATTCTTAACTATGTTAATTTATAGTGTATACAAAATAAATGAAGTTCAAAAGGTTATGTTTAAGCCTACCTGAATTAGGATAAACCTGTGTTTCAGGACATCACTTGACAATTTTATTTTATACTAGCGCATTATTAATACAAATATCGGATACAATTATAGTCAAGTACATCTTCGATTAAAGGTGCTTAGGAAGTAATATACAACTTTAAATTTCCTTTTCATAATTCATAATATCAATTTAAGAGTTGAGAATGGATTCCATTATCTTCGAAAAAAGGGAGGTTATGTCGAAGGTCGAAGGAAGACGCTCAAGCCTCTCGCCAATTCTACTTTGCAGTCGGAGCACATCAGTAGTGTCACTTGTAATGTCTCTTTAGTGCGCTGGTATTTACATCACATCCCGTCACCGCATCAGCCTAGGCTTGGTAAGCTTCCTGCTTCCTACAAGAAGCGTTTTTGGAAGATGGACCAAACCAAAGGCGAAATTTGCCACCAATGGGGACCACAGAGGACGGACTAAAAAGCTCCATACCCTGTAGCACCACATCAGCAATAGAATCAGCAACGACATTGAGATCATCCGACGAGAAGCATACTTGTCCCCAAGGGTAGGACGCAAAGATGGACCGCATCCCATCCCAATCTGCTGACTTGTAGTGCCATATGTGGCGGCCGCGTGCGACTCGTGATTGCGGCGAGCACGTGAGAAGCACACCGGACAAGGCAGTGATCTGAGGAACCAAGTGGGGCGCCAACAGATACGTGGTAGCTGTTAGGGTGTGAAGTCAGCAGAAGGTCCAACAGTGAAGGATTTCGGCTCTCCACATTTGAGATTCGCGTGGGCGTGATAACCAGTTGTGTCAGGCCATATGCCAGGGCGAATTCGTGAACAGATCTCCCTGGATAATAGGTCTTACTGGAAATGAGCCAGTCGGCGTGGTAGGCGTTAAAATTGCCAAGTAAAACGATCTCTGCGTACGGGATCTGCTGCTGCACAAGGTCTGAAGCCATCTGGATGTGCTCAATGAGTCGGTCAGTTTCGGTGTCAACGCTATGGGACCTATAGAGCCACGCATAGACGCGGGGATGGTCATCGCTGACTTCACAGAGCCATAACATGGAGAGGTCCCTATCTTTAAGATTGCTGAGGTGACGAAAGGTGATTTCGTCTCTGACATACACGCACACTCCGGCCCTAGACAGAAAGGAGTGTTCTAGTCCGTACCCAGGATAGTTGAGATAGGATGTGTCAGCTGGAGACGATATCTGCGTCTCGGTCGAGAAGAGCAAGGCTGGCTTTGCTGTCTCGAGGTGGTGGTGAACAGCTTTAAGATTACTATGTAATCCCCTGATGTTGCAAAAGTCCACGGCCCTGTGCCATCATAGGAGGAGGGGAGAAGGAAAGGCTTTCTCCCGTCCCCCTATGATGGTTTGGTTGGGCCTCCCGTACCCTCACTCACTTGATGAAACACAACGCAAGTGCTATTTCATGCCGGTTTTTTGTGAGGCCGTGGTATCACTCCCGTCGAGCCGGCCCATTCGTGCCGAAGCATGGCTCTCACACGATAAAATCTTGCGAGCTTAGCCCAACTATTCATTTTTCATTTTCAGATTCACATTTTAGTTTAGGTAATTAACTTAGACCTTTAAATCCTGACGTGATGAGATTTAACTTAAGTATGATTGCTATGAAATAAGACCTACTAAGTACGTAATAATCCATCATAATAGGTGAGTTAAAATTAACTAGTGAGGGGTCATTTAAGTGTTACGTAAGCATTATTGGGGTTAGAAAACTCTTTGCTTTCCTAATGTTTCAAGACATGGGGTACGGAGGAGATTCAATCACGATTACATCAGCATTATCTATTACAAACATAGATCTTGTAAAATAAAAAATAAAAAAACAGCTCATGTGGCCCTACTTGTCTATGATCAAAAACGAACAAGATGTTAGGGGATTGCCAATAGTAAAAGCTTATTTAAGTCTAGGAGCGTGGTAAGAGCTTCGAAAATAATAATACAATTGTTACAAAGTATATAATTAATAAATAATAAATAAGTATAACTAGTGTAAGCAAAGAGTGAGGGGAGGGTAATTACGAATGACAAAAACCGACCTGTCAGACGCTCAGTTCGGATTTCGGGAAGGGCGTTCGACGGTCGGAGCCATTATGCGCTTGAAGGCCGTGGCTGAGGGGGTTGCTGGCGACGTGCTCTGCTGTCAGTGTCTTTAGACATCGCCAACGCGTTTAACAGTCTGCCATACAGCTGTGTCCAGGGGGCGCACCGATATCACGTAGTAGGTACCTTTTTACCTGGAGCGGCTGGTGGCAGACTATCCGAGAGGCAGGAGTGTCCTCCTCGAGGTTCGAGACGAGGTTTGGCGGCAGCCCATGTCGTACGGTGTTTCGCAGGGATCGGTTCTTGGTCCGCTCCTGTAGGACGTGAGGTACGACTGGGCCCTACGTGCTGTCCTACTCCTCGGGCTCAGTGTCATCAGTCACTCTGTCGACACCATTGTCACAGCCCGTAGGGGTACCTTCAAGGAGGCGGCCCGTTTGGTTACCGTGGAGGTTTCCCGGATGGTCGGGCGTATAGAGGCGCTGGGTTTACGGGTGGCTCTTAACAAAACGGAGGCCCTGGTCTTTCATGGGCTCCGTCGCAGTCCACCCCACGGCGCATCGATAATGGTGGGCTTGACGCGTGTTCCCGGCCTTGACGGAAGGTGGCGCTTCGACGAGCACTTCAGACAGCTCGCTCTAAAGCTACTCGGCACTGCTTTCGCTCTTGAGCGGCTATTGCCAAACTTGGACAGGCCCAGTGTCGGTTGCCGGCGACTTTACAACGGGGTTATCCGGTCGATGGCGCTTTACGGTGCACCGGTGTGGGGGGTGGACTTCCTAACCGCTCGGTGCAAGACTCTTCTGCGGAGACCGCAGAGAGTCATAGTGGTCAGGGTAATACGAGGATACCGCACGGTGTCGACCGACGCAGCTTGCGCATTGGCTGGGACACCCCCGTGGGATTTGGAGGCCGAGGTGCTCGCCGAAGAGTATACAGTGAGTGAGGAGACGGGTTGTCGTCCCCTCCCGGCAATCATAAACGCACGAGAAATCGAGCCCACCAGAGCATGATTTTAAAATTGAAGACGCGGCTGGAGGCTCCTTTGGCCGGTTGCAGAACCGTTGGGGCCCTCCAGCCGGTGGGCGGGGTGGCAGCATGGGACCGGTTGTCAGGGCACGGTTGCTTTGGCAAATACCTGCACACTAGGAGGGAACCGATTCCTATCTGCCACCACTGCGAGTTTGAAGAAGACACAGAGCAGCACACGCTCGAGCAATGTCCTGCTTGGGCGATGCAACGCCGTGAACTCGTCTATGTTGTGGGTGAAAGCCTCTCGCTGCCGGCCGTGATCAAAGCCATGGTCGACAGCGAGAGGAAGTGGGCAGCGGTCGCATCCTTTTGCGAGGACGTCACCTCGCAGAAGGAAGCGGCGGAGCGGATCTGTGAGGAAAGTATCCTTACGGATCAGAGCCATCGCCGGCGAAAGGCCGCGGGTGTGAGAACGGGATCTTTCGCCCGCCAGCCATTGAGTCGGTCCGACGCTCTCTGTAGTACCGGGGCGTCGCATCGCCCAGGAGTCGTAGTCTGCTGGGTGGGTCGCTGATGTAGTCTCTTTTTCAGCGGCCCATCTACTATACAAGGCAGTGAGTAGGCACACCGTGGGATTTTGGTCCGTAGTAACACTCTCGCCTCTCCTTGTGGCGAGGGGGTATGCACAAGGAGCGTACACATCGTAAAAAAAAAATATATCAAAATCACTAGATTGTTTAATTGTTTTCCTTCATTGAAATTTAGAGCTTTCAGTGGGTTATTTTTGGAAGCAAGAATACAAAATGATTCGTAAATAGATTGTTATATTTTTATTAAAAACTATTACAAATTTTAATTAACTTTCGAAACACGGATTTTAAACCTATAGTCGTATATATATACGTCTGCGGCGCTAGGGGCACAAAAGCTCGGTCGGATATATAGGTACGACTCCAGCGGTTAAGACTGCGCCGGGCGAAGACACGGTTGGACTGAATGACAGAGCTCGATATTCAAATCGGCGCGCGGCCGCCATAGTAAAATTGTATGGAGGATTTGAAGTGCTTTTTTGATAAATATGTATCTTTATTGTCAACCAATAACTTAAACTACTATTTATGTTTTGTTTAAGCTGTAAAATAGGATAGATTTCTACTGTTATAATCTAAAAATCACGTAAACCGAGCTTACGTTTTTGCATTTTTCGTGTAAATTTACGTAATTTTGTAGCCGAAAATATTAATTATTTAAAGTTTTTTACGCGGAGTAATTGTAAACATTCATTGTTATGGTAAATGTATATTTTATATTTGTAATAAACAAAAAGTATTGATTTTATTCACTTAACTGTGACCGCCTGTTTTGGCACTACAGGCTCGGCGCAGTCTTAATAGGTTAACACTTTACTTTGTATAGGTATTGTAATCCCTGGTGGCTGGTCCTTGTCGCTATCAATCTATTTTGTCTAAACAGACTGTCACTAAGAATTTGCGCCTATACAATCACTCTGCAACACAGACTGCTGTGCAACGTCTTTGTTGACTTTGCTGTTCCAACTAAGATTTTTGATCTAGATAGCCAAACTGCAATCAAGACTTTATGAAACATAGATGTTTAGCCTACATGGACATTCTGCAGTTTCAGTCTTTAGACATTTTTTTGCCTACCCAGTCATTCCGCAATCTAGTCATTTTGTTTACTCAGACTTTACTAATCAAACTATCTGACCCTAAACCCCCTATACTTTTGTTAAGTTTGACTGTGTTTGCTCGACGTGGTACGAGGGTCGTAAATGTGTATTTCCTTAAACGTTTTGTCGGCAGTATATGAATGCTGCTAGTTTGTATGAAAACAAAATGTAATGTTAAATAACTTTTATTTTAGTTAAACAAAGAAATGTATATATAATATTATATATTTATTGAATAAAATTATTTCTTATAAACAGACATGACTCCTCGTCCATTGCGAGAAACAGCCACCAAATTCCCATCGTAGCCGAAATATGGCAAACTATAATAAAACGTAAATGCAGACGGCCCAATTCTTTCAAAAAAACATTTAATTTCATAATAATAAAAAACACCGAGTACACGTTTAATGTTTACAGTAATGTATACCTAATTTTGCCTTTAGGCCCAATACATTTGATTCGACACGTAAAACGCAACAGCTACAATAAAGAGCTATCTACAAAGAAATAAATATCACGTTTATAAAAACAGCGTTTACATAGAGAGGAATAACATATACCTTTATATATTTTACTGCCAATACATTTGTCATAACATGAAAAGCTTATATATAATGCGTATTCGCTTATCACTCGTAATTAACTTTTATACCTCATTAAATATTTTCTTTTATATCATAAAATAATTGGACCATCCCCATTAGAGTTGCTTACAAAATACCGACATTAAGAAAAACAACTACATATAAAGACAATGAATATGCTCAAAGAGGTACTAACACTTTAATGGCTCAAGCATGAAGTTAACTTCAAAAATTAGTATAAAAATATATCACAGCAATTTAAGTTAAGCCCAAAGTGATATTTGTTGAGTGAGATCGAAGAAAAATAATCCTCGAAAGGAAAGAACAACTCGTTATCAGATACATTTGACAATATAATTTTTCAATCAGTCATTTTACGAAACATGAAATCTTGTCTAAATGTCACATTACGTTTAGAATAATTACAAAGTTTTATACATATAGTATAGTCGTCGTTGAGGCGGGAGTTAGTGATGATGAGCAGAGAAGGGGCGTGATGAGGAGTGCGTGACTGGCAACGGAGGAGCGCGGTGTGCCGAGAATGTGACGTGTGGCGGGTAATAAATATGCGGGAAGCGGGCCGGTGACCACTATGTGGATAGTGCCAACTGCAACGCCTCCTTGTGCTCGTTGCTCAGCTGCATGAGTACCGAGTTGAACAACTCAGCGTTGGTCTGGAACAAAATTGTATAAAGATAAGCTGATTTCATCATTGTATATAAAATCAGGACGGGAATGTCGAAAATTGTCGGCTAGCTAAACAATTTAATTGTTGATTTTGATTATTTTTTGCATTTATGGTGTCCGATTAATATGAAAGTAGAGAGACAGTAGCAGAGTGAACAGTTTGAAATGCTAACCTGTATTTGTCTGACGAGAGCTACCATCTGCGCATACACAGGGTTGTCATTGGGCACGGCGTCCCTGAGGAAGGCCTCGGCGAGCGTGGCCAGCACGCGCTGCGGCGCGTCGGGCGAGGCCAGCGCCGCGTGGCCGCTGGCGGCCAGCTCGCACAGCAGCGAGTACACGTGCGGCGCCTCCTCCGTGTCCTCCGTCACGGGCAGCCATGTCAGCCTGGCAGACGAAACATACACTCGTAACGTATCTCTCCAAGGTCACCGAATAATTATCTGCTTTATCATATGCCTAAAATCATCATAAATGGATATAAATCTCAAATCGTCCAAAAGCGGTCGAAGCGAGACATGAAAAGCGTAAAGTAACTCACCAATGCCTAATAATTTCATCTCTATCGATCTGCGAGTGGTTGTACTTGATGATCTTGGCGACGGCGGAGATGGCGTTCTCGGTGGCGTTGAGGTTCTCGACGGAGCGCGCGTCGGGCTCCGCCACGAGCGCGGCCAGCTGCGGCGCGGCGCGCGCGCACGCGGCGGCGAAGGCGGCGCCGCCGAACTGCGCCAGCACGCCGCAGCCGTACGCCGCCGCCTGCCGCACCTCCGCCTCGCCCGAGCGCAGCCCGCCCAGCATCGGCTCCAGGAACACGTCCTGGTACTTTATGCACGCGGGTCCTGCGACACATCATCGATGTTCTAATCTACTATTACACCGACCGTACACATTTTTTATGAACTATGAATTGAATGGATGAAACTATGTAGCATAATAAATAAAATGATAAATATGCATATATTTAAAGCAGGATCTTTACCTCCAAATTCAATAACGTCATCGAAAATACATATAGCCCATTGACGGTCCGAGTATGGACGTCCCGGGGTCAGCAACTGGGCGAGATGAGGTATCAGACTGTCGAGGTGTGGGAAGAAACTCTCTCTGTAGGCCGACATGAGAGCGTGCAACACGTCGGCGACGCGTGATAGTCCATATACATCCTCGTTATCCTCGTCCGCTAATTGTTCTTCTACTACCTAATTTTAGAAACAAAAGGAACTGACTATAAAAAAATACTTTAAAAAAAAGTATGACCTTAATAGATACTAATATTACAATGAATTAGATATTTTTTTGACAAAAATACTGATTATTTATTATAGTGTACCTCATCGTAATCTTCATCGGCACGTTTCTGGCGACGTTCTGTAGCACGGTCGAAATGTTCAGTGAGCAATTTGTTCAGTATCCGTAATACTTCGGCCATCATCTCATCTGAGAGACAACCACCTCCAAGCAGTTCAATACACTTAAAAAGAAAATCCCATTATCACTACAGTTTGATCATAGCCTAAAATTATGGCATAAAGTAATAAATAAACCAGATAATACAAAATAAAGAGAAATCTGGACATACCTTGGCGAGGCTGTTTAAAAGTTCAACCTGCACTTCCTGCTCCGGCTCAGAGTCAATGGCCTTGAGCAGTTCAGGCAGGATGTAGGCCCACATGCCCTGGATGTATTGCGGGCCGCGGATGCGCGCGCACTCCAGCAAGTAGGGCAGGGACTCTGCCGCCGCCGTACGCACATTGTCATGGAAGTAGAACTTCAACATTGGCACCATTAGTTTCACCACATCTTCAGCGTACTCGGCGAATTCCTCCTTAAGTTCGCGAGCGTAGCACACCAGCATATCACAAGCGGAAGCTTTGTCTTCCAAACCTGAAAATAGGATAAACAAGTTAAGTATAGCACTTAGTTTAGTTTAATATCAATTGGTTAAAACAGTAAACTTTCACTAGTTTTGACAGACATTTACATTTTATTTAAAGTATTTCATACCGGCTGTTTTGATGCCGAAATTTTGCTGTTCACCCAGCGTCACAAAGTGCCAGTCGAGATCGCCCTCGATGGTCTCCAGGTCATCATTATCGAGCAATGCTACTTCTGGTTTCATGGCGGCTGTACGCATGACGGGCTCCATCACCATAGGCAGATATTGGGCGAATTTCTTGCCTAGAAAAAAATAAATAATGTAAAAAAATAATTCCAATATTGAAATTAGCCATATCTTCGATTAAATGCTGAAAACATGATTAACGAATACAAATCTTGAAAATAAAAGATGTCTTGTAAAAATAATTGACGTGTTTGTGAACTGAGATCCCTAACTTTCTATGTAAGAAAGAAAGGGAGCAAATGCCACATTTGTTATTCCAATGTTATGGAAGTGATGTACCCTTTTATATAAGTATATCACTAACGAACATTGGGTAGTATCACAGTACTACTGCCAATTACTGAGAAGTAATAAACACTAAGTTTAAATTTAGTTAATTAATTAAATCAATTACTTACCCATAATTCTGCAAATACGCGACCATGCCGAGATAAGGTATGAAGTCTGTGGGTCATCAGCTGGGAGCTGGTCACCTTCTGTGTGGGTTTTCAGAAGTAAATCCATCACTTCAGAAGCATCTGATGTGAACTTTTCTTCACCAACAGCCAAACCTATCAAAAATAAAACAATGTTATCAATTTTTACTCCTACTAAACATAATAAAAAAGTACGTTAAGTTGTTTCAATCAGAGCCGAGTGTAACATGATCAGTTGGCACTGTTGCTGCAATATTAAAACAAAGAAAGCAACAAGTTTAAAATAAACAACTCAATGCTTGTGTATAGATTTAAAACGTAAAATTCTATTCCTGTATGTACATACTCTTTGCAATCTGATGATTGATATGGAAACAAAGTAATAAAATTTGCTTCTAGCCTTGCATTCAATACTACACATTATTTGTGATTTGACACACATAAAATCTAAACCAGCCTCTACAAATTTTTAGACATTAAATCATCTCTCATCACTCGTCATGATAGTGGCAATTTTGCTTAACCTCGTAGGCTCGTTCATTGCCGCAGTCACCACGAAGTTAAAGCCTCTATTATGTGAAATAATTTGTAATCAAGGGACTGACACTCAAATGTATAAGGAACATCGAGTGCTAATTATCTTGATATTTATCTTGTAAGGTTCTGAACAGCCCATCCATCACATAGGGTGTGAAGTAGCTAACATAGAATCTTACTATAGAGACAAATAAACAAGGTCTACAACTAACCTATAAGACTGACGCACTCGATGGTCTTGCCGCGCAACATCTTGAAGTCATCGGTAGTGGCGTTAGCGATGATGTACTTGAGGCAAGGCATCAAGCGGTCGTAGTAGATAACGAAGTCTTTCTCCACAGTGTCGGCGACTGACGCGATTGTGGTCACGATTTGTTCTAACACAAGCTTGGTACCGCGTTCAACCAACTGAAACATATAAATCACATACCTTAAGCACAGGTCTTTTATGATTATTCAATCTCACTTCAGTGTACAAGATTGTTTTTAGCTTAGGAGAACCTTAAGAGAAATAATGTTTTATTGAGTTATAGAATGTCGTAATTTAAATAGATAAATGTTCATGAACTGAGATCCCTAACTTTCTATATAAGAAAGAAATGGAGCAAATGCCACATTTGTTCTCCCAATGTTATGGAGGTGATGAACCCTATGGTATAGGTATATCACTAACGAACATTGGGTTATTCTGATTACATAATGTGACAAACTTTACCTCCTTAAATTTAGTGGTTAAGATAATTTCAAGCTTGCTCATCAAAGGATCAAGATACTGAGTAAGTATAGGTTTCGGGCAATCTTCACTGAAGTTTACTAAAGCAGCTGCCGCGTGGGCCTGTAAAATAAACAAATAAATAATTAAGATAAACAATGTTTGTGGTATATGTAAAAAAAGATTGTTTAAGAGCATGATAAATTTCAAATGGTAGTTGATTATAAAGATAGTAATTAATCGCCAAATGTTAAGAATAGCTGGAGAAGTTAACAAGAGCTCTACTAATCTATATTACCTGCACGCGAGGGTTAGCATTGTCATCAAGCACCATCAGAAGTCCAGGAACAACTTTGTCATGGAATTTCTTCTCAAACACTGGAGCAAAGTCAGTCGACATCTGTCCTACAGCATTGCATGCAGCGTAGCGGACACGAGGATGCTGAAACATTTAATAGCCATATTTAAAATACACAGCCATTTAACAACTATAGTTTATATATATGATGTTTCTTAAATGTTATAATTTGTAGGACTTACAGGGTCAGTAAGGTAGTTGAGAACGGCAGTGACAACTTGGTCAAGCATCTGTTCCATCTGCTTGTGGCAGCCTTCGCCGGCCGACGAGACGGCCATGAGCGCGGCGTGGCGGCGCCGCCAGTCTTCCGCGTGCAACATCTCGGGCACCTGACCGACGATCAGACTCAGCATGATCTTGCCGCCCAGCCCGCAGCACATGCGGTCAAGAGCCGACTCGGCAGCTACGTAATTCCTGAAACCATATATATTTTAGTAAAAAAATATTTTAATGTTATCGTTTGGTATGGAGGGTACATAAATGGGTATGCTTGTTAGAAAGGGACTGACACTCTAATGTATAATAAACATCAAGTGCTAATTATCTCACTATTTAGTTTTGTAAGATTTGATGCGGCTGCAACATGAATGATGAAGCCATAAATAAAGATCTTACTAGAGAGTAATAATAAGGTATAATGCTAAAGTTATTAGACGAATAATAGCAACATTGTTTTTAAATGCAGATAACGGATATATTGTATATGTAGAATTGTAGATGCATCGTTCGCACGCCTTTATATTACCGATCTGGGCAGGCATGTTTAACACCTATATTTCGCCTGTTACATAATATTATATGACTCATGTTAATTTCTTAACAGAAAACTCAATCAGTCCGAGAAAGTCGGAAAGTCTTACTCAAATGGGGGAATCGAACCCACACAATGGCTAGCAGATTTAAGCGCCACTGGCACGGAACATTTATATTACTAGCTATCCCACGAGAACGGTACTTTTTTTGCGGATGAAAGCTAATGTCCTTTTCTGTACCCCTGACATCATGAATGCGAAATTTCATGATGATCAGTCAAATAGTTAAAGCGTGAAAGCGTAACAAACAAACTCAAATTCGCAATTATAATATTAGTTAGGATTTTATAATGTGACTAGATTTTTTCCGCGGCTTCGCTCGCATAAGTGTAGGTTAGGTTAGATTAGGAACAGTACTATTTTCTGGATAAGGTACCCTATCCTTTTCTGTACCCCAGACAACGTGAATGCGAAATTGCCTGATGATCAGCCAATTAGTGAAGGCGTGAGCGTAAGAAACAAACTCACATTCGCATTTATAATATTAAGTTAGGATGTAGGGTGATAAAATAAGTAGGATGTGTAAGCGCGGATGTACTGACTGCTCGTTGTCGTCGTCGGCGGCGTCGTCCTTGAGCGACCAGTCGGGCTCGTCGTCGAGCTCGCACATCATGTCCAGCACGAGCGGCGTGAGCGTGCGCACGCCGTTGGGCACCTGCTTGCGGACCATGGCGGGCGCCGTCTCGCACAGCGTCACCATCGCCTCCAGCGCCAGCTGCCGCCAGTTGTCCTCCGCGTCTTTGTCGCCTACCACCTATGTTCACCACTGATTTATCATTTGCCTCGCGACGAAACATATAAGTACTCTATTATCTCAAGACCAGGTAATTAAGCCACTATAAGTAACAACATGGTAAAGCGTGACAACAATTTTCCAATTATTATTTTTATCATTATCATCATATTCAAGGTGTTTGTTAATGTCTTATAAATTGTTAAACTACTGGCAAATGATAAATTTTTATGCGCCTCAAATTGGCATTACATCTCAGATATTATATAGAAATGAAGGTATACCTTCAAAGGGTAAATAATGTAAGAAACTTTGAATAACCAACTAACCTTTATGCACACATGGAAAATAGGTTCCAGCTGCGGTCTTAAGAATTTAGGTGCAGACTCTGCTAACTCAATAAGCACTTTCAAGGCAGAGTCATCGTCACTCTTCTCAATTGATTGAACAATAACCTGTTGAAGAATAATTCTAATTAGTTACAGAACGTCATATTTTGTAATTTAAGTATTTTGTTTTAAAAATGTTTGGAGAACTACTATCAAACTCCATCCTATTTAGAGGAAGGTGTTAGCGAAATTCCCAATTTGATTTTGCACATCTTGGCAATAACACATAATATAAAATAAAATGTGTATGTAAATATGTGCTACAATATTTTAAACACCCAGAGTCATTCGTTATATATAACGCCAATAAAAGTAATTATGTTGTTTACACAAATCCGCAACTTCTGCTCCGCCTCCAAACATGATAGTGACAGTGCACAACTGTAAATTAACCAATTGCCTTCACCTATCGCAGTACTGCAAATGGGCTCAATTATCTAGACTCAAGTCAATTAAATATTTGGGTGTTGTTGTTGTAAAGAGCCAGAGAGTGGTTTTAAAGACCATGTTAAGGCAATCATTTTGCTATCCTACTGTAGTCCTCTACAATGACTTTCAGGTCCTAAGTATCAGGCGTTGTTCATCCTAAGGTCCGCCTTAGAATACCACCGTGAGATCCCAACCATCCCCGACATTAACCGTATTATAACTAAACGAGTTATTCTTATCCCGGTTCCTCGAGTTAAAACATCATTCGCCCAACGCTTCAATTATTTTATGAAACCATTTATTTACTTACAATTAAATTAATAAAGTTTATAACATCATAGAAACTAAAAACTAACAATTCAATTGCTGAACTGGTCCTACCAGTACACGGACGAAATGTTAAGAATAATAAAATGACAATCTCATTTAACTGTCTTAACATCCTTATAATCCGTAAAACAATTTTAAAGTGTTTAGATTTATAAGTACTTAGAACTGTATACCAATCTTAAATTTTGTTATAGTTTGACCGAAACCGCTGTACCTCTCGCCGCGCACATACCTAAGGCGCGGTACAGCGGTTTTGGTCAAACTATAATTCTCTTGTAAAATCTTCCATGAGACAGGCCTAGCCTAGTTTGGACAGTTTTTGTCTACTGTATACACACAAGTTTTTCGGTAGTGGGCCTATTTTACAAGGGTTCAGGTTATTCAGAAAACTTGCTTATAAACAAGTCTAAATATTAAATTCACTGATCATAGTAATTTATATAATAGCCAAATTTGCCAATTATATACATATAATAATAATAATGTCCTCCAGACCGAATTTCGGCCACGGCGGCCAATCTTAACGGAGACTGCCATCTGCACAGGAGATATTATAGTGCACAAGTGTGTGCGCAAACACAAGTACACTCTCTGTTCCTTAACCCTCATGATCCGATGGGACGGTAATCCGACACGACCGGGAAGAGATCAGGCGCAGGACCAACGGCTTTACGTGCTTTCCGAGGCGCGGGGGTGTCTAACACCGCCAACTTTATAACTCCGGGCTCGTAGTGAGATTTCTGAACAGAAAAATCTAGTATCTTTTTGTTGGCCCGACCCGGGATTCGAACCCGAGACCTCATGACCGGCGGTGCATAGTGTTCCGCGCGCGCCTTTTTATGTCTTAATAAAAATGTGACGAGACCGTCACGACCAAGTGGCGGCCCAAATCTGCCGGGGCTGCAGCATGAATGCGCGAGTGATCCCTGCGTCCCGGTCACAGATTGCGAGAAAGAACACCGTGGTAGGTTTAGTCGGTAGGACCAGGTTAGTAGAACTTCCTAGAATATTCATTAATTAACACTACTCGACCTACGAACTCGTAACCGATTTTACGATTGACCGCAAGCGTTAGCACAATATTGTGCGACAATATATGAAATAGGCTTCAAGGACACATCATTGCTTCTCATTGGTATCAGTTTGAAATGCTAAATGATATCAATACAAGTGATAAAAATCAACTGTCATGTCCATGATCTAAAAATAGAACAGATTGTAATGAAATCACAATGCTTTGAACATACAAGTGGTCAGCTATGTACTGTGTGATACATTCATTGATTGTAATAACAGCACTGTTATTAATCTTTGCATTTATGCCTGCCACAGACACCTAATACATTTTTATGTCTCATTGTACTGATGACAAGCCTATACATAAATAATGCTCATATAAATTACTGTTGACAAGGAACTAAGACAGTCAATTAAATGTATGTAAGTACATATTTGCCATCTGCTAAGCTTGGTTAATGCTAATTTCAGAACATCATGTTAATCTAAGATTAAGAAATCAGATCAAGAATAAACCTTGAAATGTAAAATCCTCTGCAAAACAGCTTAAAATTACAACAGCTGTCTTTGAATAAAATATACTTATTTAGCATGTATGTGAAATCATTAGTGAGATTTGTGTGGACAATACAGAATAACATGGAAGTCATTAATTCATCTCTCAATGTTAAGTCATCACTACTTGAGTCAATGGTGAGGCACTCATACATATCTAATCCAATCTTAAGAAATTACTGCACAGATAGGTTGTATATTTAATTATTTTAATTAACTATTACCAATAATTACTTTAAATTAAATATAGCCTAATTACCTAATTATAGTCCACACTTTAATTGGGTAATTAGGTTATCTTTATTATGTAACCTATATTCATATAGGTACATAAAACAAAATAAACTAGTGGTGTACAATATTATATGCACAAGTCTTCTACTAACCTGCATCAATGGTACAAGTATATCACTGAAATGTTTGTGTATGGCAGGCTCCTTATCATGAAGGAGTATAAAGGCGCCCACTGCTTTTACAGCCTGAGTGCGCAGCGCCTCAGAGTTGGACTGGAGAGCAGACAGCAACATGCGCTTGATAACAGGCAAGTTCTCATTCTGACGGTGCCCAAACACACCAGGCACTGACCTGATGATAATAAAAATTATAGCTTGAGACACTTGCCATAAACGAAAAACCGAATTAGTCATGATCTTAAATCCAGAATTTATTATAGGAATCAACTTTTTAAGACTTTGGCGTAAAGCCAATGGTACTGTTATAAAACCAAAGAGTACCATTAAAATGTTAATCATGTTGATTGTAATACACTTTGATGTAAAATGTTTGGAGAACTACTATCAAACTCCATCCTATTTAGAGGAAGGTGTTAGCGAAATTCCCAATTTGTTTTTGCACATCTTGGCAATAACACATAATATGAAATAAAATGTATATGTAAATATGTGCTAATATAAAGCTGTAGAATGAATTTAAGCATATGCAGCAGATCTATTCATTAATATACCTCTGCTAAAATGATGGTTCATTTATTTAACAGTGATATTTAAATGAACAGATACTAAAGGAGTGCAGACATCATAAGTAGCTATATTATTCTTAATTAAACTTACGTAAACATTCTAATGCCAGCCTCTTGAAGGTTAGGGTCCTGTGCACCGGCACAATTGAACATAAACTGAAGGAATTCTGGCCACTGGTTGACACCATCGTCGTCTATGTGGTTTCTTGCCAGTTCTGACACTACATCACAAATCTGAAACAAAGAAACAAATATTTATGAGATTTTGTATACATACAAGTGGGTACCCTTATCACATATTATTATAGACTTCTCATATCATTCATTACCTAACATTAAAATAGAGTTCCAAGTACAATTTCTCATGGTTCTCACTTATGATAAACATTAGATATACTAAATGCAATATAGTAGAAACATTAAAATGTCACAATCAGTATATATAGAATAAACATGCTAATCTTTAACATAATGACTGAAATTACATCAATATCATAAAGATGTGTCTTGGTCTGGGTGTTTCTATGTATAATATGTACATATTTACAAAAAAAAAGTATATAATATATATGTTTATCCATTGTCTAGTACCCATAGTACAAGCTCTGCTTAGTTTGGGCTAGATGGTATTGTGTGTATGTGATAGAATATTACTATCATTAATAATAAAAAATTACCAACATGCAACATGTTTATTCATAATGATAAATAATCTTACACATATGTAATAGATATCTAAAAAAACTAGGCAATTTTCACTCTCCTGTGAATACATAAAAAATGTTATCTTACTCAAGCCCAACCAGTGAAAGAGTTTGTGGTCAGCATCACTAAATAGAAAATTAATTTTATTTTGAAATACTTCACTTTTACTCTATAACTACAACTTTAAACCTTGAGCCTGTAAAATTACTAGTGTTAATCATCTATCTCTACAGTTAATGATTATCATTAGTTACCTACTAACAAATCAATAAAATCCCTGACCCTAACTTTACTTACAACTCATATATAATATGTGTTATCACTTATTGGATACATTAACTACTTAACTATTAATTAAGATATTAAGATAAACTTGAACAATTATGTTATCAGCTTATCCCATATAGGTCCAGGTTGAACATGTGTATCACACTCATTTTGCCATTTATGGTTAGGGTACCTTATAATAAGAGTCAAGCCTATAGCTATCTATCTGGCACACTGCCAGACTGTCCTGTTACTGAGCATTCCTAGACAGAAAAGCTAAATAACACTATTTAACTCAGGTTAATAAAGTGTATCAATGTCCATGTTGATTTAACACATATTTATTCAACCTGTGAAATTATATGAGCTTCTTAAAAATATATTAGAAGGCACTGAATCATGTTGGTAATTATATAAAATTTCAACCTTGAGCCTCACAAATTGGCATTAAATATAAGCAGAATATACATATTAATTTCATAGATTGAGGTTATTGAGGATTAATATTAGTTGCCCTGTCAATGATTTATAACTAAAATGTTCAATGTGCCTTTCAATACTATAATTTTTAAATATCAATCCTTTGTATAATCAATAAGTTTTAAGCATTCCTTAATACCACAAGTTTATATGATTAAGACAATATATAACAATCTATTGATGACTTTTTTATGGCTTCCTTGTACCAGTTGGTATGCAATGAGTCACCACTAGGTCAGTACTTAGTGTAGGATGAAATTAGATTAAATGTATCGAACTTCAGAGAATGACTCAACGCAGCAATTACACAACTGATAATTATGGATAAAACCTATTGCACATTACACAGATAGATACATATACAGATACATGCCTGTTTATCTCTAAGAAATAGACAGCTGTTAAACCTATATTTTTGCCAAAATTATTGTATCTTACATTATTTCTATACTCTATTAATTGCCAAACAGAACAACTGAACCACATTTTGTCCAATTTAGAAATCAAACTTGAGTAAGTGAAATTGTAGGCAAGCTAGGTCCAATGAGATAGTCAAGCAAATTATGTAGATGCATAATCAAAATTGCTTATATATGATTTAGAGCTTCATTATATATTACCATGTTGATTGTACCTAAACCTTTTTACACTCTTACCGAGATAAGAATGTGAACCAAACATTTAAATATTAAGATTCAATCATTTGAATTACAGATCTCATAAAAATAATGTATGTTGGCTTCATAATGCAGTTATGGTACAAAAATCAGAGCATTAGGTTTCACAGTCTGCTGACTCAGTGCTTAAATTACCCAGTTTATGAGTTAATATATGACGGCCTCGATGGCGTAGTGGTTGGTGTAACCGACTGCCACGCCTGAGGTCGCGGGTTCGATTCCCGCACAAGTCAAACATTTGTGTGCATGAACATGGATGTTTGTCTTGCTCTGGGTGTTTCTATGTATAATATGTATGTATTTACAAAAAAAAAAAAAGCATATAATAATATGTATGTTTATCCATTGTCTAGAACCCATAGTACAAGCTCTGCTTAGTTTGGGCTAGATGGTGTTGTGTGTACGTGGTAGAATATTATTATTATTATTATTATATGCTCCACCCACAAGAATTTAAGCAGATTATATTCTTTTAAAGTGTGACCAACCTTGCGCCTTAACTGCTGGCTGACTTCCATCTGAAGTGTGAGTAAAAGTTGTTCTCTGAGCGCTGTCTGCTGCTCAAATGGCAGTTTTGGGAAGAACTCGAAAAACTCAGCACTAAACAACCGGCGCAGCAACACTGCGGCTGTCTGCCGTCCTTCTTCACCAACATCGGCATTTTGGATAGCTCCCACCAAGTGGATCACCTTTGTCTCAGTTGGAATATTGTTGTATGCTTCCTGTTAGATAAAAGATATATTTCAATAAATGATTTTGTGAAATGTTGTTCTTACCAATATAACAAAAGATGTTGCAGATAATGATGTAATTGTGAAACATGTGCTTTATAATAAAAGCTTTATATCATTATAAACTTTGAATGTCATATATTCCTTTGTTTAGTACGGACTGGGTTCTAATACAGAAATAAAATTGATTGATTGAATGCCTTTGTAACAATCTATAACATTGTAAAGTTTGGCATCAAGTTATAAGCAAGTAAATGTCGATAAAATACAATGTTATTAAATTTTGAAATTAATGTTTACTTATGTATTTTTCATTATTTATAATATTGTTATTGCTAAACCTTGGCAATATAAGGTAACTCGCATAGTGACCCTAACATGTTAGAGAACTACATAAAAAACAGCGAAATTGGTACACTGGTCTAACCACATGTGGAAAAGCGAACAGGCCGGCGCCAAAGCATAGACGGTTATTAGCGGTATTGTAAAATGTAAACAATTTGCGCTTAAAAATGAGTAGTTTATTTGACGGTAGTAAAGAATATTTTTAGCACCTGAATGCTAATATATAAACACTTACGAGTAATTATTTATTATTACAGAAGTTACATTAGATATCCTCCATGACCACGTTTTGACACGAGGCCACATAGGAATGTTTAGCATAAAAGCCGGTTAATTTGTGACTTTTCTTGAAATTAAAGTATGAAAACATAAAATATAGAAAGTACTTACTTCTGCTTGGGATCTGATGCCGTTATCTGTTGATAATAAAGTATTTAGTAACTGGTAAAATTGCGCCTGATCTCCTGCCATGTTGAACCTCTTCGAAAAGGCCCAATTTTTTTTCATATACTTTTATCTGGCTGGTCACTTCGAACAATCGTGTTGCCAGTATTTTTTGTATTCTAAGTTTTACGATTTCTTACATTTTTATGGAAAATAAATATCTTGATTTGGTGAGATACCTATTTTTTGGTATTTCTGACAAAGTAATAAATAACTATATAATATTATTATATAGTTTGTAGAGTAGCAATTTCTTTCAATGAAAGTTTATATCAGTATTAATCGACTATTGATAAATAGTCAGTGCAGAATAATAACGGATAGGTCAACGAAACCACGAAAAGCTTTTCAATGTAGTCACAATATTCGTGCGATTTTGGCCTTAGTTTTCAGTATAGCACGCAAAAAGAAATAACACCTTATTTGATTGAAACTTTCTATAAAGTTTGCTAGCGTAATAATAGCAATTTATAATTGGATTAAAATATTGAGAAATGATAATCAACTATTAAGATATAGCAATATAATATATTATAAAACATGAATAATTAGTACAAGGCAGTAATACAGTAAAATAATATCAAGTAATAAAGTTACAATTACAGAATTAATATTTTGTTACGTGTAAGCACTTATTAATTTAAGAATTTCTACGTGTTCGTGACTAATTCCACGATTACAGTCAATTATATCCGGGCTCTCTCTCACAGGCTGTGACATACTTACAATAACTCTAAGTATACATATGTCCAGCAGTGGACGTCTTTCGGCTGAGATGATGATGATATGTACTATAACTCCACGTTATACAAACACCCAAAGCCTGTACTTAGAAATAGTGAATTCAATTTATAAACTGGTACTATTCATTCATTCACATTCATCAGAATCGCGTAAATATAAATATATTGGTTTTCATTTTAGATTGTGTTGCGCCTGGTTTAATCATTTGAGTCAAAATAAGACTGTGTATATGGCATGTACTATAATTTCCGAAATGAAGCTATCTAGCCCGGTATTTAGGTAGTATAATGTATAAATTGAGAAAATGCATAGATAGTAGGCATTTTTTTCTCATGGCAAGCTAAGATGAGCGCTCACTTTTCCAATTCTGCTATTTAACGACCAAATTCGACTAATTCACTACGGAAATAGATTTCCAGTTTGCGATGGTGGCTGTGCCAAGATGTAAGTTAATACTCTACATACTCTGTGCCTTTAAGTTTAAACTGTCACTACTCACTTGTCAAAATTTACCAAAAATATAATTTGCATTATATTTACGAATTTGCAATTACTTAAACAATTAAGTAGAATGCTCAAAATTAATACGTTCTAAATATAATATAACTTATATAGTGCAATTTAATCATGGTAAGTAAGAACAAAATATTTAAGATTATTTTGATACATATAACCTTAAAAAAATCAAGGTATGTATAGCACCTTGATTTTCTTGAGGTTTTATGATTACCATGTAATCTTGTTTACAGGCAAGCTCAATAATATTAGCCGGGCTCGGAATGGCAGCAGTGGGATTCGCCGGCCGCTATGTTCTCAGGCAAATGCCCAATGCTAGTTCTAGGTTTGCAGAAGCCGTAAAAAATCTGCCTAAATTTGATAGTACTCTTGGTAATTCCAAATACTATAAAGGTGGATTTGAATCGAAAATGACTAAACGAGAAGCAGCGTTAATTTTGGGTGTGAGCCCGACAGCTAATAAAAATAAGGTATCATAAAATGTTATAAATTAAATGTTCTTACATCATCCCATTACCGTATTTACATATGATTGCAAATTAACTGTTTTAATTTTAGATAAGAGATGCTCATCGAAAAATAATGTTGCTGAATCATCCTGACCGTGGCGGATCTCCCCTCATCGCAGCTAAGATTAATGAAGCAAAGGACCTTCTAGAAAGTGGGAAATCATGAACTAATGCTTTGTAGAGAACTATTGTGTATATAGCGAAATTTTAAGTAGAAGCCTTTAGCTTTAAAAAATATGTAAATCAATTACCTGAACATGTAAAACATAATACATTGTTGTGATGTTTGTTTATTAGGGTAAATAAAATTCATTTGAACATCTCAATATTCTATTCTGTCACAATGAAAATCCAAACATGTATTATGGCATATCCTAACACGGTTAATTGGAATTCAGGCAGAACAGCTCGCTAATCACAGCACATACACAAGGATCCAAGAGAAACCATCAAAAGTGTATTTTATAAAAATACATGTAAACATTCTATATTCAAAATGTTTATGTGAAACATTACAATAAATATAATTTATAAATCCTAAATACTATCTATTTTGTTCCATAATGTTTGATCACTCAATAATCCAGATGTTAGATGCTGCCCATTTCTGAACAGTTGTACTGACAAAGGACGAATTTAAAATGTGTCTCTTAGAATTCACGAAGCCTGGGTACATGGATTTTATATATATTTCTACAATGTCAAATTTAATTTAATATCCTAGATTTTACAGATTCTGTCATTAATTAATTGAATAAGCTCTACACTTTAATAAAAAAAGCCACAAATATATTGAGCAATTAACACTAGTGTCTTAAATAAATAAATAGTGAACCATTGTCTAGATTACTTAAACTAAATAAATATGTAATAATTTATTGTCCATATTAAAAATAATGTATTGTACAGTATCTGCATAAGGGAATAGCTGTTTCCAGGTCTTGTTTAAAATGGTTCTCATTCCTATAAATATATTCATGTGTGTGAACATGTCAGGTCACACATGTTTGTATAGTTCAATCAAGATTTCATATAATCTTGGGTACTTAACACATCAATATTACAAACACCCATACAAGTAAGCTATATTATGTTACGAAAACGACCACCAAACATAATTTTGACAAAATTAAATATATATTATGGGAGACGCATGTCCAGCAGAGGACTGCAATAGGTTAATTGGTTCAATTCGATTTGAAGCAATTGGTTCCTACACTTTGGTGCTGAAATTAATAATTAAAATGTTGTTATTGGTAAACAATATTATTTACCGATAGTAAATTTATTTTCTCATAACAGAACTTAATAAAATAAACGTCTACAATAAAATTAAATTATAATGTCAAAACAGATATAAGTGAATGATGTAGGATTAAAAGTAATTTAATAAATTAAATCATGTTTCAATTCTAATGAAACTACAATCAAATCTGTATAGAAAGAGGTATCTTAGTGTTTATTTAAGAGTTAGGATATTATATATAATCTACAGCTATAAAAAATAAATAATAATATAGCTATATAAACATGCTAGGATTTACAATTAAATAAATTACACTAAGAATTTGACTTTCTAAAGTCCCATGATTTGTCTCCTCCCTTTTGCTATTGTGGCTTCGCAACAATTAATTATTTTATTATTTCAATGGACAATGAATCATACAGAAATACTCCAATTTAGATTTGAAATTGCTCTTTACATGTAAATAAATATATAACATTAATAACTTATGCTGCATATTGTCAATCATTATAATATAATGATGGACAATATGCGGCATGATATGCAACATCCATGCTAATATAATTGCAACATGCTTGTAGCTGCTTGCATCTGTATGCTTCCATCTCACAGATAAACAGCTTGTTACCTGAACAATTACACAACTTATATTGACCATGGTTATTACCGATCACCCCAGACAAAAACAAAACTAAACATCAACATTAGAAGGCAGCAATATATAATATTATAAATATAGATTTTTACATAATGTAGCTACTCTATGCATACATATATTTGCGCTTGATTTATCGAATAAAATATACTTAGCACCTAATAATATTAAATGACATATAGAAAAAAATATATGCATTATGCAAATAAATACAATGATAACCTTTATTTGTTACGGTTGGCAAAGCTATATCTAGCTAGTACTATTAAAAATATCAGTTAATTATCCTACATTACAAGCTACAATTACGAGGAAACCGAACCCCATGCATAATAAATATAATTTTAAATGTGTAATGTCAGTTACAACATTGTTAGTAACATTTAAAATTTCGCAAATATCTAACTAATAAAATGCTCACTTTGTTCCATACCCTTACATTACAAATACAGGTACAATCTAAAAAACTGTCAATAAACAACAAAATATTACTACTAACAAAATACTATAATGATATGCAAAACAACATTACAACTTATAACTAACTTATGAATCGTAGCGAACAACTTGCTCAAAAGTTTGTCATGACTGATTGAAATAAAGTCTGTTTGGTTAGCAAAAATGATTTCGTCACGAGGGTCCATCCACAGCTAGACATGCAAAGCTATAAGACTAGTTAAATTTGTACAAAATGACAAGCTAGAAAGATAAATATTTAATAGCGGCGAATAAAACGTGCGCTATAGAATACAAAGTTTTAAAAAGAACTCTAAAGTTACTATAAATTTTAATAAAATTGAGGTTTAGAGCAACAAAGTTGAATTGTATTAAGACCTCGTAAAGGAAATGACAGACTTAGGAGATCTTAGGTATGTTGTCATAGGTATATAGGGTGTGTTAAGTAGTGCATGTCACATGTTTGATTTGGTAGTGTAACGAGAATGAGATCAGGTCGCGAGCGCTGCGCCGCCGCGTTCACCGGAGGGGCTCCTTCTGTTGCTGCTCGCGGCGTTGCTTCGCGAAGCGTGCTCGCAGTTTTATTATAGTTGCGTTGGACAGAGTTCCAGGTACTTTGAAAATTGACTGTAATGAGAAAAACAATTGTTTGTTTGATATTATGAGATATTTTAATAAAATATAGAAGTGCCGGGTTGTAATAATAATAATGTATTTATTTTGCTTCAAATGTGGTAGGTACACTAAGATATTATTACACAATATAAATTAGATCAATAGGTGTTTCACCCGTAATACTGGTATGCATAAAATATATTTCAATAAAATAAAATATTAATAGGTTGCCACATGTCATTACCATTTTTATTAAAGACATGAGACAATAGACTTTATTTACAAAGCGACAGTAACCTAGTTGATAAGTACTGGACTTTTTCATCATTGGTTGGAGGTTACTTTCCATTGCACTAGATGTGAACCCAATCTTAAGAGCGTTTATTCCGACAGAGCCGATTTCGCGGGTTTTGATTGTTCTATTATGTTATAGATAAATAACAATAAATAAAAAAGAAATTAAACATCTGAAATTGTAAGGGAATGTTAAAGAGCTAGTAACTTATATGCTAGTAACTTATATGCTAGTACCTTATATGAGCTTTCATAATAAATATTTTAAAACGGATGAATTTAAATTGCGCATTTTCGTAAAATCTGTAGTTTAGGGCGAGTTAATTGCTCGCTAGAGCAATAAAAACTAATCGTTCTATAATGCCGTAAATGTGAACTATACAACCATAAGTTGTACTGAGGAATGTTTAAAAAAAATGTGTACATGCATTCATTATTTTTAAGAAAACAGTAGGTCAAAACAGAGCATTTAGCACAATATTGACGAGCACACCTGCTCTGATTTCTAATAAACTACTGTGATTATAAATTAGGTACATACTTATTTAAGATTCATATTACGTCATATAAATAAATTGGAATCTAAACATTTTGTTATTAACTGATATAATTTTGTTTTTTTTTTAAAACGTTCTATATATCTCGAAGCGCGATGCCAATGATGCCATCTCACCCATTCCACGCTAGGCGCTCTCAGGGAGTGGACGTAACGCTTGTTGCTGTGCCCACAATATTACGTAAATATAGAATTTCAGTACGTTTATAGCGCGGCTGAGCCTTCTTGATCCGTAAGATTTTTTATTACTTATTTTTTATAAATATGAAACGTTGATGAAATCAAGTTGATTTACATATTATGTATGCGACTGACGTGTTGGTCTAGAGTCTAACGATTAGTATTTTGGTGCGGTCAAACACGGGCGGGGCGGGACGGCGACGGAACCGGACGGGATTTGTAATGTACCTACTATCTATATATCGCACTTTGAACAATATATTCAACACAAAAAATGTTCCTACATATGTCCGTTATAGACTTTGATACCATCCAACCAACGTGTTCCAAACCGATTTCATTAGAAAGGCTATGCGAAGATGGTTTTATAACAAACTAAAAAAAACAATTTTTCATTTTCTTTTTAGAGCGTACTAGCACACACCGAATATCCGCTGGAATTGTATAGAAAACGTTCGACGTATGTGTCATATTCATCAAGTATATGTCTAGTAATCTTTGTGTGTTGATCATTTATTTATTTATTTAGTTTTACAAAAGGCATACGGACTAATTAAAACGATGAAATATAACAATTATTAAGATTTTCTGTTTGGCAATTAAAAGCCCTCACATGTATTTCTTATATATATATATTCTCATCATTATGCGTTGTATCAGATAATAAAAACTGCGCCCGATAAATTATACATAATCTTTTTTATTCTGAGAAACATCCTCCTACTAAACAAGTAATAACTAGCTTCATTTGATACCTTTAAAATAATTAATTTGAATATTGTCATAATCGACGTATACGTAGATGAAGACTTTTCATGAATGGCAAAAAGGATCAAGATCATTATTCCACGCGACATCGTCATAGTGCGCCTGGGTTTCGCACTGGGGGTGCCGCGGTTCTACAAATACCTAAACTCGATCCGCCGCGCGAGGCGTATACGCTCTTAACACAAGCATTAAGCTCAGCTGGAAGGGTTCATCGGCACTCTAGTAATTTGTAACCCAAAGTAATATTTTAAGAAAAAGACGATGAAAGAAAAAGTGACAATCTCACCTGCATGAATTCATGGCAATGCAAGGCGCTGGCGTTCTTCACGATCGCCTTGAAACATTCCGCCAGGGAGGTGAAATCATTACAAGCCATTATCTCAGCTCGGTTGTTCTTTATCAGTGTCAAACAAACGCGGAAGAGTATCTTGGACCCCTCGTAAAATAGGCAGTCCCATATTCGGAGCACAGTCTCTATGGGGAGGACCTCGGCAAATAGACAAACAAACCATTTGGTAGTGATGACTGCCCATGGCAGACCTGAAATAGAGATTATTATTATTTAATATTATTAGCCCGTTTGCTCCTTCTAGTTCGTATAAATATTAACTTTGATGATAGGTATACCTTGTAATATTCCACCATATAAGAACACAGCCTAATCTATATATTCTGTTAATAATCACAATAAAGGCAACGTGCTATTAGTTACGGATGAATAGGACCGTCTAATTAGATTGTTAGCCCAATTAGATGTTTCCCATAACATGTATATCTACGGTCAATAAACAGACTATATAAATTATCTATAGATGGAGGGGTTAGTACCACATTTATATGGCGCACTAATGGCATGTAACACGACGTTAGAATTCTGATCTGCCTTGGATCGATACATTTGACGCTAAAGGTATCAGTAGTACTTAAATTCATATTCATTCTCACTCCTTTAGTAGCTAAGGTACAAGGTTGATTACAAAATTACTTAGTTTAATGAGCTGACATTAACTTTGCCAGCTATTAAAGTTCGTCGTTTGGCGGCAAGCCATATAACCGTGGTCAACCTGGGGCCGTACCGCCGTCTATTATAACAGTATTAATGTAATCTCATTTTAGGAGAGACTGAGGCAGAACTATCATGAGCACTGTGTATGTTGCTTCTTCTGTCAGGCGTAAAGTAAGATTACAATAAGACTGGTATAAGAAACTTCTGATATAGTCTCTATATGCTCAAATAGATAAGAAACTTCTACCTGTAATATAGAAAATCTATAATCCCATAAAGAGGCTTGGGTAAACAGATGTTTAAAGTAAGGCAACTCAATATTAGCATTACACATGAGTCATGGTTTAATCCACTTTAGTACGTACCCAGATTAATAACGTGTTGATGCACATCGGGTACTTTAGATTTGACTAGTTCTGACAACACTTCAATATCAACGATTAGGCCGTCCATAGTTCTGGTGTAGTAGTCCGGGAGAATCTTCTCCACCAGCACTTTGAGGAGCCAGAATGATGTCTCCTCGCTCTTGGTCGCCAATAGCAGCAAACCTGAAGAAGAAATTGGTTATGAAAAGGAAAATATATTATGAACTCCCATAAGGCAACATGGCATCAGAACATAACCATTAATTACTACCAGGACCAGATTTACGTGGAGAGATATAACTTACGAACTCTTCCGAAATTATAAAATATAATTAAGTTAATGTTTTGCTCCTTGCTCAGATGTCGATGTTGAATCTATAGAACGATTCAGTCTCTGTCCCCTCTTAAAAGTCTATGACTGGCTTGGAGAGGCCAAGCATAAACCTAAGCGTTGTATCCGGTCTGTCTAAAACGACAGTATTATCATATTTAAGCCAAGTATCTTTGTAAAATGAATTTGAAGCAATGACGTATCGAGTTTACAGTAACGCATACAGAATCTGTAGCAGTTGCGTATATACTATGTGAAAATTGCAGACGATGCTGCTGATCTTCCAAATAACTATCTATGTTACTACTCATACTGCGCATCGGCAGAGTCATATCTTCTTCGTACTCAGGTACGCATGTGTGTTCCCTAAGGTGTAGTTAAGATTATTACAGCAACAATCGGTCAGCTATATTTACTAGTCCCACTTGATAGGGTGCGAGTCTTTTGCCGTCTAGTGGTCATGTCATGCCAATATCCGTCGTGCTACTGAGAATTGCCTAACAGAAACATCAATAACACTCACCTATCCAGGACTTTACGATCGAACGTGTGGGTCAAACACATTAAAAGTATACCTGCTAGCTATAGACGGGACACGGAGAACAAAAACCTAAAATGTTAATTACTACGGTATCCATAGATTTCATCGCTGCATAAACGGTACATTGGTAAAGATATAGATCAACCTAGAAAAATAGCCCCTGAATCATAGCCAGTATAACACATAATTTCTAATGAGGGTGTACACTAGAACTTCATATAGATTATATAATACTCTTGTATTTACGTGCTATATTAAGCTCTCAGTTTTAAAAACCTTATAAAATAGAAAAAGTGCATAACAGTGTTATTAAATCACTGAATACATCTATTAATACTGTGGTGAAAGGATAGATTCACAAGGAATTGTGTCCTAAGTGATTAAAAACAATATAAATACGACAAGTGAAAAGTCGTTACTAACGGCTGTCATAACATATGTTTTAAAGTGACTATACTTACAAAATTACTGTGTAAAGAAGAACGTGTGTATTGTGACTGCTTCCGAATTGAAAACCGTAATAGTGAACCAGTGCCATATTTTATTTTGATATATCGCAATGAAATAGTAGTTATTTACAAAAAAATATATTCAAACTGCTTATTCATTCGCATAATAAAAACAAATAACAGCGCCATCTTTGTAAAAATAACTGAACTTGGTTGTAAGCGCTTTAACTTCAACTTGAACCGAAGCATTCAAAATCGAACTTTAGAAAAACGCACCGTTTTGCCGCTGGGTGGAGCCACCTACACTATTCAGTTCGATAATATAGATACATAATTTTACAAATATCCCACTATGAGTTGCCGTGCTTGTGATACTGTTATGGCTAGTGGAGCCCTATTTTTGAAATGCTACTCATGTAAAGATAAGTACCATGCAGAATGTTTAAATATTAAACCCAGCCAATATACAACTCTGACTCGAGAATATAAAACGAACTGGATATGTCCTTCATGCAGTAACGTTACGAGACGAAGTCGCATAAACCAAAATACTCCTGCTCGCTCTTCACTAATGTTTGAGCACCAAGATAATCACAAGTTAGTGTCAAATCCTAACACAAACCTAAATGTGTCATGCGACATCCCTGACACATGCACCACCTTCAACAACGATACTTCGCTCGCTGGTGGAAGTGTGAACACTACACATAGAGAATCTGATTTACACAAGCTCGTATTGGACTTACAAGCTACCATTCAGTCATGGCGTACTGAATTTGAATGCAGTATTCAAAGGATGGGGGACAATATTTGTATGAATATTAACAATCAGCTATCTGAAATAAAAAGTGAAATTCACACTATACGAGTCGAAAACTCTAAAATGAAAACCCAAATAGGAGACCTATCTAAGGCCGTGAATGAACTACAGTCTACCACCGAATTTCAAGCGAACAAACATGAAGATCTCACAAAACGCGTTGATGAACTCGCAACCTATGCCACACAATGTGTCACCAACACCACAACCATTGACACATTACAGTCGAAAATTGATAACCTGGAGCAGCAAGCAAGGCAAACAAACTTGGAAATCTGTAACATCCCTGAGAAGCGAGGTGAAAACTTGTTTACTATCTTAGATTCTATCGGGTCCGCGATTGGTTGCACAATAGCACAGCGTGATATACTCTCTGTGCATCGCGTACCGCATGCGCGTCAGCAGGATAGTAGACCTAAGAACATAATCGTTAAATTAGCGACACGTACACTACGGGACAATGTGCTTAGTGCCTTTCGCTTGGTAAAAGGTCTTAAGACTGATCGAGTAGGTTTCACATGCACTCCAAATTCCATATACATTAACGAGCATCTCACCCTTAAAAAGAAACAGCTTTTTCGTGAATGTCGTGACGCAGCAAAGCGTTGTGGCTTCAAATACGTCTGGGTCAAACATGCCACCATACTTGCATGTGAAGCTGATAACTCGCCGATATTTGCGATCCGTTCTCACGCGGACATTAGAAAAATTAAGCGCAGTAGTAATGATCATAATACTGATAACGGTCAGTCCTCGCGTTAAAACTACGCATGTACTAATGTTGGGAATGTCACGCTTTCAGTTCCGGTTAACGTTACGTCTTAATTATACTACACATCTCCTATATTCATGTTGCCAAAATTATATTTTTAGACTGTATGCCTCTAATTATTTAACCGTATTGTCTGCCTGTGCGTTGTTCTGCGTTACATTTATTAACATTATAAGCAACTATTTTAAGATTTATATATTTCGTGCAATTGATAAATTAAAAAAATTTTCAATATTTGTTTTGTATCTACAATTTCTTAACTATTTTCTTATAATATTTAATTTTAAAATTCATTTTAAGCCTGGATAACTTTACTTTATACTATCAAAACTGCGGTGGTATTCGCACTAAATTACACGAACTATATATGAGTGTACTTACTTGTTCTTATGACGTAATTATTCTGACGGAGACGTGGCTTGTTCCTGACATCTCTGACAATGAATTTATAGATGAACGCTATACTGTTTACAGATGCGATCGGGATCGTTTTGCGACGGGTAAAAGGGATGGAGGCGGGGTGTTCATGGCCGTACGTAAAACACTATGCCCAACAAGGCTCCAAATATCTCAGTTAGTTCAAGTGAATAAGTACTTTGAACATGTTTCCGTATGCCTCCCTAGTTCCGATCTAAGCAAAAAGCATGTTATAAGTGCTTTGTATATACCTCCTAACATGCGCACCGAAGCCTACAATTTATATTTTGATATGGTTCTGAAGTTGTTTGAACACATAGACATCGACCACCTTCTCATAATTGGGGATTTCAATTTACCGCACACTACGTGGGCCCATATAAACCCACCAATACCTGGCATGAATTGTAGCAGTAACTCACAGGTATGTGACAAGCTAAGGAATTTTATGACTACAATTAAGATGTCTCAATACAATACCATCACAAATTCCCACCAAAATGGACGCTTACTTGACTTAGTATTATCTAACGTTACCTGCCAAGTCTATCAACCTGCTACATTTCTGCTTAAGCCTAATAGTCATCACCCACCACTCCTTATTGAAGCTCCGTTTCCTTTTTGTTCAGCTAAGGTAAAAGTTAATCCGCTGCGTAGATATAATTTCCGAAAAGCTAACTACAATTTAATAAATAACAAGATCAGTTTGATAGATTGGAACCGCGTACTGAATCCCTTGACTGCTGAACCGGCCCTTGATGCCTTCTATTCTATGCTTGATGACATAATTAAGGAGCATACTCCTCTAATTACAAATAGAACAGCTAAGTTTCCTATTTGGTTCTCACGCTCATTAATAAAAATATTTAACAAAAAAAACAAAGCTTGGATTCGTTGGAAGAAATACAATAATATAAGCGACTATGAAGTTTTTTCAATATATAGGAATAAATTTAAATCTGAATGCCATAAATGCTATATTAAATACATAAACACAGTAGAAGATAGCGTATCGAATAATATTAAATATTTCTGGACTTATTTATCCAACAAAAGGTCAAAGCCCGCTGCTCCAGCTACGATGACATATAAATCAAAATCTTCAAGTGATCCCTCTGACATTTGTGAAATGTTCAGGGACTTCTTTAGCTCTGTTTATGAGCCCTCTACGTTAAGCGATACATGGTCACCGCCTGAGGATAACTCTCTTAACAACTTAATTCTCTCCAACATATCTATTAGTTATAATAAAATCCACAGGGCTATCAAAGGTCTGGACCCCAACAAGGGACCAGGCCCTGACAACATACCGGCTCTTTTCCTCAAACTTACTTCTGAAAGTATCTCTCAACCCTTATTCATCATTTATAACAAATGTCTCAGCGAAGGAACATTTCCACTCTTATGGAAATCAGCTAATATCACTCCTGTTTACAAAAGCGGCTCAAGAAACGATGTGGAAAACTACCGGCCTATCTCTATTCTCAATTCTATGTCTAAGCTTTTTGAAAGTCTTGTTCACAATGAGATATATCCTCTTCTACACAACATTATATTACCACAACAGCATGGTTTTGTCAAACGTAGATCCACAACCACTAATCTTATGTGTTTTACGAGCACTCTCTTTGACAACATGGATAACAGACTTCAAACTGATGCTATTTATACCGACTTTCGAAAAGCATTTGATAAAATAGATCATAGACTGTTACTAAACAAGTTAGCCTTCAATGGAATAAAGGGAAACCTTTTACGCTGGTTTGCTTCCTATATATCCAATCGTGTCCAAAAAGTCGTTCTTCATGGGTTTCACTCCGACAATATACAGGTTACCTCCGGAGTTCCGCAGGGATCCGTAGTTGGTCCATTGCTCTTCATTCTGTTCATTAATGATATTGACAAGTGCTTTCTACAGTCCAAATTTCTTCTCTATGCCGATGATCTGAAGGCATACCGTAGTGTCAATTCACAATACGATTGTCTTCTTTTCCAACAAGATTTGGACAGATTATCTGTTTATTGTGAACGTAATAAACTACACCTTAGCATACCTAAATGTAATAGTATTAGCTTCACTAAGAACAGAAAGGTAATAGACTACACATATAAGCTTAATAAAACTGAACTTGCAAGTGTGAATTCACTGCGTGATCTCGGGGTTCAATTAGATTCCAAGTTACATCTGGACAATCACGTGGAAACAATAACAAATAAAGCCTTTAGCATGTATGGGTTTGTTATGAGGGCGAGTCGGGATTTTAGGAGGGAGGCCACGTATTTAATGTTATTTAAGACATTGATCAGATCTCAATTAGAATACGCTTGCTGTGTTTGGAATCCTCTATATAAAAAATATGTGGACCAGATAGAAAAGGTTCAGCGTAAATTTCTGCGCTCCATACATTATCGATGCCACCGCAGCCGTCTTGAGTATCCGCAGTTGCTTAGTAGATACAAATTACTTTCACTAAAATCCAGACGTAGTCAATTAGAAGCCACAATGCTTTATGGAATATGTCATGGTAAGGTCGATTGCACTGAAATTGTTAACAAACTGTGTTACGTAGTTCCTAGAACTGTATATCGTCGTGAGGTAAGGGCAAAGACTTTATTCGCAGTTGGAACTTGCAGAACTAACGCTGGTATACGCGCACCACTGCGACAGATTGTTGTTAATTATAACACCCACTTCACAGACCTTGATATATTTACACATACAGCTGGTCGGTTTAAAAAAGAAGTCGTAGAAATGCTTGAGCATGAAGATGCGGATCCAGCATAAAGCCTTCTTAAAAACACCTCATCTAGCGACAATGACAATCTGTTGTTGTTTTTATAAATAAGTAACTTTTCTTTGTGTGTCATACTTGTTTTTTAATTGTTGCCAATTTATTTATATTTTTATATTTGCACCTTATATTTTTGATTTTAAATTATGTTGTGATAAGTTTTGTTAAATCTATTTTTCTATCTAAGTATTGTTGTGAATCTTTTCTTCCTTTAAATAACACTGTTGCAATACACTTTTATTTGTGCCACTAGTTCCTAATGAATAATATCTCTTTTTTGTAATTTGTGGAAAATGTGGTTGATTGTACTTTTTATAAAAAATTCTATAAGTACCAATGTTCTTATATTCTGTAATGTACAATTGTTTATTTTCCCAAAATTTAAAATAAAAAATAAAATATAAATATATTATGTGCCGTTACGCCGTACTATTAACCAAGCATCCATTTTGCCCATTGCAACCAAGCGTACAATCGAACTTCTATCATGACACCAAGCAGCAGTTGCAAGCTAACACTTCTTTACTTCAACAATTTGAATCAGATTACGATACCGATACCGATTGTTGTTTTATCTTTTTTTTATTTTCGATAACAACACATACACTTTTAATTTGATATGATACTGAAATCACAGTTTTGCTTCTTTAAAGAAAGGAAGAGACTAGACATCGTTTATACTAATATTATAAAGATTTGATATTTTGTTTGTAATGATTCAACTCAAAAACTACTAAACTAATTAGAAAGCTATATTATCACCAAGTAACATAGGCTATATTATATTTTTTTAAATGTACAGTTACTGACATAACCTACTTTTACGCGAGCGAAGACGCGCGCAGAATTTAGTATTTGATAAAGGAACATTTTTGATGGTCCGATTTGTAACAACTGGTAAATCTATACTAATATTATAAACCTGAAGAGTTTGTTTGTTTGTTTGTTTGAACGCGCTAATCTAAGGAAATACAGACTTGAATAAATTTTTTTTTGTGTTGGATAGCCTATTTATCGAGGAAGGCTATAGGTTATATAACATCACGCTACGACCCACGAAAGCGGCGCAGTAACTATAAACGCGGGTGAAACCGCGGGCATATCTAGTCTATACTAATATTATAAAGCTAAAGAGTTTGTTTGTTTGTTTGAACGCGCTAATATCAGAAACTATTGGTTCCAACTGAAAATATCTTTTATTGTTGGATAGCCCATTTATCGAGGAAGGCTATAGGCTATATTGTTATATAGCCTTCCGCCTTCCTCGTTTCCGCTCCTATTTGTCGTAGCGTGATGTTTTACGCTACGACAAATAGGAGCGGAGCATCAATGAAAAATGTAGCAAATACGGGTAAAATATTCTTATGTGAGCAGACGAAGTGGCGCGGGACAGCTAGTTTTAATATACGTGCCGTTACGCCCGTACTATTACCGAAGCACCTATCTTGACTAATATAACAATGCGTATAATCGAACTTCTATCACCACACCAAGCGTAGCTAGCTAACACTTCTTTACCTCAACAATTTGAATCAGTTTACGACATCGATTATTGTTTTATCTGTATTTTAATTATCGATAACAACACATAGACTTTTAATTTGATATGATAATATAATTACAGTTTTGCTTATTTAAAGGATGGAAGAGACAATACATCATCCTAAGTCCTAACTAATATTATAAATGCGAATGTGAGTTCGTTTGCTACGTTTTCACGCCTTACTTGACCGATCATCATGGAATTTCGCATAAACGTTCTCGAGGGAACAAAAAAGGACAAAGGCTACCTTTTATCCCAAAAAACGTTCTGTTACACACCTATACTAACCCACATATAGGTACGCGAGCGTAGCCGCGCGCAAAATCTAGTTTTTAATAAAGTTACTTTGGTTGTCGGATAAGTAACAACTGGTTAATTGTCTAATAAACCTATTACTCATGATACCTAGTATACCTACTATCAAAGGTTTCCTTTTCCACCATATTAATGCCCCTTTGTCTAATCATGTATGTGTACATGACTCTATTACTGTTGGTAGGTAGGAGCCTGTATTAAATGGGATCAGCCACTTGCACCAGCATCCTGACTTATATTATAAATGCGAATGTGCCATACATTATTAGCCTAAGAACCAACAGCCACAAAAAATGATAAATATGTGGTTAAAGATGACCAAATTTAATTAAAAGTGAATATAAGTCACGGACACTTCTGAATATTCCGGGCGGTCATTATTATCATCCTTATCCCGCCTTTCTCTATTACCCCGGTGAGTCCGACATAACCTCTCCAGCCCCCGCAGAGAGGTATGAGTCAATGCATTCCCCAACGTAAAAAAAGTGTTGCCGTGCCTGCACTATAGGAAAACGTATAATACCGTCATAAGTTTTATGAAAAGATCATAATAAGTGGTATTTATTATGATCTTTTCATAAAACTTATGACCTACTACTTTTCATAAAACCTATGTCGGCCTCGATAGCGTAGTGGTTAGTGTAACTACGGCGACTACCACGCCTGAGGTCGCGGGTTCGATTCCCGCACAAGTCAAACATTTATGTGCATGAACATGGATGTTTGTCTTGGTCTGGGTGTTTCTATGTATAATATGCATGTATTTACAAAGAAAGAAGTATATATGTATGTTTATCCATTGTCTAGTACCCATAGTATAAGCTCTGCTTAGTTTGGGCTAGATGGTGTTGTGTTTAAGTGGTAGAATATTATAACTTTTTTTAAAATTGGTCATTTCTATGATGAAGTTCAATAATTATATTTATAGAAATCATTTTCACATGCAGTCGCGAGCCCGCCGAGGTTTCAGCCCGCCGTATGAAACGGCAGGCCACTACACGATAAAACCTACCCTTTGGTCATCACTACTTTTAAAATCTCTACTGTCCTCCTCCCTAGAGGGGAGACGGACACGACACAGAGGCGCGCGTGGGAACACGCACGCTGCCTCTCGGACCTGGTGCTGATCGGATGGCGGGCAGGCCCACGAAGCCCGCCACCCCCAGGTCAAACCTCAGGGTGGCTGGAGGTCGTCTCGCGCCCTCCAGAGCCCAGCTCTGCGGTTGGGAAGAGGGTTTGAGCGCTCCCTCTCCCGCTCAGCCGCCTACTTGACGGAAATTACTTCCTCACAGAAGGAGGCGACGGCGTTCCACGACCTCTCACTCCGGACCATGGACTGAACCACGGCCGGGAGCGAGAGGACAACCATACCGACTGCCGCGATCAACTCACGGCGCTGCGATGCCCAGGCAGGGCAGTCCGCCAAAGTGTGCAGCGCCGAGTCCTCAACAACGTCGCGGCAGTCGCCGCAGTGGTGACAACCGGGCGTCTCTTGCCGGCCTATGCGACACAGGAACTGGCCAAAACAACCGTGGCCAGTCATTACCTGTGTCAGCCGGAAGGTGAGGGCGCCATGCCGACTTTCCAGCCACTCCTCAGAAACGGGGCTTACCGCCACGATAGTGGCGTGCCCGGCACTGGGGTGCACAAGTCGATTCCTCCATTTTTCCACCAGGACCTGGCGGAGCTCGGACCGTGCCGCCTCTAAAGCGGGAAGACCTGGTACTTCGCCCCGAGCTAGCGCTTCCTGGCGCCAACGATAGAGCGACGCCAGAAGCGCCGCTTCCAGGTCACAGGGCATCGATCCGGCGAGGAGACTCGCTGCCTCAAACAAGATCGTGCGGTAGCCTCTAATTAACCTGACGGCCATTGCACGCTGTGGCGCACAGAGCGCCGATATATTACAGGCCGTCAGGTTATTTCCCAAAACTGGTGCCCCATAAAGGGCCATGGACCGCACGATCCCTTCGTAGAGCCTCCGGCAGAAGGTTCCTGGCCCTTTTAGGTTGGGCAGCAGACGTAAGTTACAAATCTGACTTAACCTACATTTACGCGAAATCTAGTCAAATACACTAATGGAAAAAATAAAGTCCAAAAAAATTTCTATAATATACTGATGAAAAAAGTTAAGTCCAAAAAAATTTCTGTTATTATTTGGTGATTTTTGACAGCCTGTAATTGCCATTAGTGTATATTTAAAGACAATTTGGTATTGTCTATTGCATTATATGAGATAGGGAAATAAAAGAAGTGTGATCTTCGGAATCATTACAAAATATCAGTTGTCAAGATATTATTATACTTATAGATACGAATTGTCACAGGTAGTAGACATAAAGATAAAATACCTCATGGCGTATGAATCAGATACTAAAGCCATCGTACTGTGAACAGTTTCATAATGATTAAACGAATGGCGTTCTGGTTTAAGTGGTCGTCTCGCCACTGCCTCTGTGCCGAGTGTTTGATCTCCACACAGGACAAAGAATTGTGTGATGCACAAATTGTTGTTCCGAGTCTGGGCGTTAATAATTGTGTCCGTTCTTTGAATTTTTATAAAGTCATCCGCGACACAGGACGGATTTTTTGTGCGGAGTAGAATTACAAAACATTCAAATCATTTTAAGCCATATATAGCACGTATTATATCATTAACATTGTCTCAAGTCTAAATCGAGATACATAGATTAACATTAGCTAAGCAAGGCTAGCATTAATCGTTATGGAAAAAAAATACTTTCCTTTTCGGAGTCAGCATCGCGCGAATGATACTCCTAGTATTATTGGTATAAAAAGGGCTGCCTTTAAGTTGGACAAGTAGTTTTCATTTATGCTTAAGGTTTAACATGATTACACAGGTGGGACAGAGTTCGTAGATTCATGAAGTCAAATTTGCAGCACAGAATCTAAAAATGTGTTCAGTAAATGGCGACGAGATTGCCCTATACGTATTGCGTGGGATTTAAAACATAACTGACTAAATCTCACGAAGTGGCCCGACGACTTGGTAAGAGTCGCAGGAAGCTGTTGGATGCGGGTGGCCCAAGACCGGTCTATGTGGAAAACCTCGGGGAGACATGTTCAGCAGTGGACGTCTTTCGGCTGAGGTGATAATGACAATGACTACATTTAGTACACCGTTCGCCTCATCCTATGGCTATATACAGCTTTTCTCATATGTATCTATATAAATGACAAACCTTATTAGGAACTAAGATGTATATTCCAAGAAATAGCTCATAGTAATGAAACTAATGGTCGCACCGGTCATTTCCATTCGGTCGGTCAAGTGCATCAAAGGATCGCGTCATCCGTCCGAGTTGGTTCGATAATTACGCTTTGTTTGTGTTGACTACTAGTAATTGTAGCTTGTTATTATTTACTAGACCATCAATGTAAGTTTACATTCGATTTATCTTTGATACGCCTTTTGATTTAACAATGAAGACGATCTATTGTGTAGTCATGTTTATATTTAAAGCTAATATTATACCTACTTGTTAGTGAAGTAGGCATGTTAAAAATGTTGGTACTGGTCTTTAATTAAATGTTTTGAGCTGCAGCGGTCGACCAGCGGTCAGGCAATCGTTTTCAGTAATGTCTAGTATTCCAGCAATAGGTTAGTTGCCTATGTTTGATTTTGTACACATAGCGACACATCAACTTAGACTGTTTGGACTTTAAACTATTAGAAGTTGAACGCTGCGAATCGTGCCAGGAGAGTGCGTTATATTTTTGTTACGCTCTATCTTTACCATTACATCGACACCACTATGCAGTATGCACTGTCCCTTTCCGACAATACTCTATTTTGTATGTAGCGTAGTTATGCGTATATAGGGTGTCTAACTTGATGTGTAGTCGTATTTACATTATTTTACACGCATCAGCAAATAGCATTCAAAAAAAATCTTTCAGTAAAAACAGTATCAAAATTGGTTGCAAAATAAGGGTGTAACTAATATTTTAAATTTGGATTTAAAAGACAGTGGGTCGTAGTAGGGATGTCTCGCTATATCCCTCATACATTTGCATTTAAATGGCGTTTACGTCATAGTTAGTATCGTGCATCCTTTTTATGTCATTTGACAATTACCTCTAAAAAACAGATTTGAACGCTTGAATCTTATTTATGCCTAAGATTTTCAAATATTTTACTTCAATAATAAAAAATGTGAGTCATCTACCCTATTGACAGATAAAAACAACATAAATTTTAATTAAGTTTTAATTGGGTAACATAATTGTTATTAGATTATGAAAATATGACACTGCGCTGGTTAGTTTGCGTTAATCTAACGTAATTACAACACGCCTGTGGCTGGCACTAGAGGGAAATTATTCACTACTAGCTTTATCCTGCGGTTTTGCTTGCTCAGTTACTGTATTTTTCTGGATGACAGAAATTTCGGAACCACTGGCAATGTGTGTGCGAAATTTCAAAATGTTTAGTCGAGTAGATAAGGCGTGTAAACGTAACAAACAAAGAAAGACATATAGCGATTGATAAAAAATATGCCAATTTCGCCTGTACAACCGCCTCTAAATACAGTGGCTATGTTATCAAATCCAAATTAAACTTACAAAATAATGACATTGCAACAAAACTTTTTGCATCTCTCTCAACCAGTACTACAAGTCTAATGGGCCGCTGTATGTCCTAAGATGACCCCGCACGTAATACCCACATAAAATAGTCATGACAACTCACAGTTACGAATACATTACTAAAATGAACTTCGTTAACAAGGGATGATTGAAAATATGAGCGTAACGGATCACCCTATTGAATTCATACGTACATGCATTGTAACAGCAGCCATAGAATCTCTATCATGGATGATAAATATCAGACCTGTATATAAACTGTCCCACACTCCCACTACTGAGAACGGCCGCTTTTCACTTTGAAAAGAGTTAGGCCATAGTCCACCACGCTGGCCCAGTGCAGGTTGGCAGATTTCAAAGTTCTTCGAGAACATTACAGAGAACTCTCAGATATGCAAGTTTTCTCACGATGTTTTCTTTCACCGTTAAAGATAATTATTTAACTATTAATATGAACATAACTGCGAAAAGTCAGAGTTGTCTTGGGACCGAACTCGAGACCTTTAAGTGGCATATCGCTGCTGAGAGCTTAGTGACACTAATTTAAAATTTGAAATTAAGTTTACTTTCTGTTAGGTATATCATAGCCTATCGATATAAGTAAAGTTATTTTTATTTTGCTTTACGTTTGCAAAGATTAGATCGCGTCGGTCGGCAATAGCAAAGATAAATCATTATATATACAGGTTAGGTTAAAAAAAAAAAAAAAAAAAATTACAATTAAATAAAAAATTAATAATAAATGTCGTAAATAATAACGGGCGGTCCTTTTTATTGCCCCTTATTATTTACGATATCAGTTATTGTTGTTATTCTTTTTAAATTAGTAAAATATTAAGATTGTGTCGGGTGGTTAACATATGACTATCTGAAACCATTTCACGAAAAAAATCGTACATTAATTTCTCCAAAACATAATTCTAATTTAAAAAATTGGTCAGTGTTATTCTATGTCACCAGTCATACCAACTGTTGGCATTATGCTCACTGTTGGGCATCATGTCCACTGTTGGGCATGTTGTGTTGCAAAACACAAAAGCATGCAGCACAAGACAAAACTCGACAGCAAACAGCAGCAACCAACTCGAATCAGTACACCTCCACTCTGTATATAAATGAAGCCATTTTGCCATATAAAATACATGTGACCTTGTGACCCCTATATCTCGGGGATCTTTTGATCCACGGGGCCCATATTCAAACTCGATCGAGGTATGACCCCAAGGTGTCTGCACACCAAGTTACAAGTCAATCGGTCCAGTGGTTCCGGAGCTATGCCTGTCACTAACAGACAGACACAGACCCACAAAGTGTTTTCATTAAACCTCTTCGAAGAAGACTCAGAGGTTAATAATAAACTTATCGAAATTTTGGGAGTAAGGTGTTATTTAGCACCTGTATGTATAAAACAACTATCAATCTCCATTTATGTAGTTTATAGAACAATAGATTTAGCTCGCGGCTTCGCTCGCGTAAATGTAGGTTAGGTTAGTAATAGCACTTTTTTCTGGATGAAAAGTACCCTATGTCTTTTTGACAATGTGTACATGCGAAATTTTATAATGATTGATGGAGTAGTTAAGGCGTGAAAGCGTAACAAACAAAGAAACTCACATTCGCATTTATAATATTAGTTAGAATGTGTGTTTGAGTCAGGTGTTATACAGAACTAAAAATGGAAGCAATAATTATTACTAGTGTGTCATGTGTGTGGCGCGCGCTCGCTAGATAGATTTTAAAGTCAACCGTCGTGTTTGTATACAGATCGGACAGACGGCACGTGCGACGCATCTCAAATATTATACAATTGGTGAAAGCATTTCTCGAATTTCCACGCGTGATGTAACATTGCAATAGTTAAATGTACACGACATTGCACGATCAATTATTTACGAGAGGTTTTATAATTATCAGTACCTACATTAAATCGTGGATGTGTAATCTTAACTTTAATATCATAAAATACATAGGACTGTCTCGGTGGCACAGTTGTAGTCAATGGGTCAATCAAGTGCGTCTGCTGCACATGACATCTCTGGATTGATGCCCGGGATAAGCAGTCTTATTGGGTTTGTCCGATAAAAAATTACATTAAATTACCCTTTACTTCGATATAAAATCTAGTGTGTTAAAATTTGGGTAAAACTTAATCAATGGCGACTACTTGTCAATTTAATAACGCTAAGTTTGCTTTTAATTAGCATTTATAATTCAAGTTGGAAGAAGTAACTACATTTTACACGAAGATTACTTAAGTCCAGTATTCGTAAATCTAAGCAGTATTCTAGGAAAATTAAACCAATTTAAATAACGTTGATAAGTTGACCTGTCCGAATCAACAAGGGTCAAACTGCGCAGCTGAACTTCTAATATTGTTGATGACGACATAAATTACCCAGTAGGCCGACACCTTTGATAATTTTGCAGATCTTTGATGTTTGAATTAATTGAAATAGGCGTTAGGTAGGCCACCGATACTAAAATAATAATTGGGAATAGGCACGCAATATAATAATACTACTTAATGGACTGGAGCTTCATAAGCCCCTGGCGTTACGCATTTGAATATACATAAATAATGGCATGTGCTTCGCATCTACACGAGATATCTTCAGAAATTTATCCTAAGTCATTAATACTTTGATACACAGTTTGTCAGCCAAAAGTTGCGCAAAATATAATAATTAATATTATGTAACATATTAACTTACTGTGCGTGCGTTATATTTTTTGTTTGCATTGGTAGAAAAATCCTATGGGTCATAAATCGGTCATTAGTTAATTATCCTGGTGCTCGATTTAAAGAAAACTAATATCATAATTACGTATTTAAGGTACTGAAGGATTTGGCAAGGTTGCTAGTTGGCCTATAAAAATAATTGATTGACCAATACCATAATTTTAACAATGATTGCGTTGTCTATGCATTTTATTAAATAAGGAACTACATTGCTCTGTTACTGACATAACCGCTGCACTATGCCGTACGAACTACCACATACGCTGTTTACACTAGCTGTCTAAAACGTAAACATAGAATGACATACATATAATTATGTATGTTGTAAAGTTGCTAAAAATATAAATCTTACATAGTAATATCCATCCACATGATCCAGTAATTTAATACCAATGACTATACAAGTCGAAAACATGCCAGCAGGCCTATCACTATAAAAAATTGCATGACTCAGATCCATATGCCAATATTTCACACATTAAATTGTTAATTAATGGTGTAAAACAACATAAATTTATAAAAGGTGTTAACAAAATTAAAATCTTGCTTGAACTTACCAGCTATATAATTAAGTCCTTGACAGTATCCAACCACCCTGTTGTTATGTGCATATGCTATGAGTATATTAAACAAATGCGTCTGGTGATTCGCCTCTTTTGTAAAGTAAATATTGTCAGGAAATGTGCGTGGTAGGTCTGTCTTCACAAGGTCAACCAGTTCTTTCTCGAAGGGGCCATCTAGTATTTTTTGGTATAAGTCTGGATATTGGTCTCGCATTTTGTCTGCTTCTGAAATTGCCATCCATACTGATGGTCGATGTTCGCCTAAAAGTAAACATATTATAAATATTTGACCTTGTTGATATAGAAGATACTAGATATACCAAATCTAAACTAAAAATTTGTATGTTTTATCTTGTATTTTATCTGATTTATGATACACAATATTATGTATGATAAATATATAAATTAATTGACTTAAATTGACACCAAGACAAATAATAAATAATTGAAACTGATTAATAGGTAAGGAAATTGCTTCATCAGGATTCATGCTTAAGCCTGGGGCTAGGTTCAATTTGTGTACCCTAATTGTAAGATATGTAGGAAATGTCATCTACCCTGCATAATATTACCGCCATGTTTCTGAACTCCCTAAGAACATGCCGTATAAAGTAGACCTATAATCTTGTAATTTGTGTTGAGCAGCAAGACAATATACTTTTTAAGTTATGAATATGCAAATGCTGGATACCCATGTTGTTGAAAGCATTGTTGTCCATAGTCTAGTCAGGTACCTGCTTAACTTCCAACATCAATATGCTTACTAAAGAATTTGAGTATATAAACAGGTGAGTATGAAAGATTTTACACTGTTCAGACATGTTTTGATTGTTTTTAGTAGTCTTTGTTTACTATGTAACCATATTAAACATTGAAAATAGAATGTCACACATGCCAAATAGCTTTACGTCCGTTTTCAATATCCTATCTGTTACTAGCGATAGGTTTTGACATTAGCTCCATACAAGATACGTCAAAAGTCTATCTCCAGTAAACAAATCCCCAGATGGATAGGATATTGAAAACGGTTGTTAGTGTGTATCTGAACACCTTCCTTTTTACGTCATTGTGTTATTTGATCCATGTGGCAGGCTCTCTGTTTTGCGTAGGCTTTGTTTCATTTTGTACAAACTATTGTTTTATTTAACAATGCCCTAACATGGTAATGACAGAGATTTACAGTTATAAAATTAGTAGAATTATAGCAGATGTTTAGGCTTACAACACTTTTTACCCTGTTAGCTTAAACATATTGAGACATAATGATGAAAGCATTGTGTCTAGATGTGAGCATCTTTCTGATGATATATATATAGATATAATTGATGAAATGAATTAAGATAAGTAGCAACTTTGTTGTTTATATAGTAGTCAAACTGATTCTTCATTGAACAAATATCTTTAGAATAATAATAATAATAATATAATAAAAACCATTTATTCTCTCTCACAAGGTTTTCTTATGCTAGTTTACAGAAATGCCATAATAAATCAGGTAACTTTGTGAAAGACTGGTGCCTGAAGTAGGTTTAAAAAATCCTGTAATTACAGGTCACCAGGGCCCTCCCGCAGCAATGAATCTATATAAGGCTAATTCCGTATAATTATGGCGTTTAAAACAATGGAATCGAGACACAATAAAATAAAAAAGAAAAAAAGAAAAAGAAAATGTATTAGAAAACCGGAGCCCATTTCTATGTGTGTAGTGCGTGTGTTTGAATGTGTATATTTCGTGTTTGGAGTGTGAGAGCTCATGAGAACTCATGTGAATGTGAATGTGATAGGGAGGTGCGAACCTCATCATAGGCATAAACTAACTGTAGGGTATTATAAGGTTCTCAGTAGCCTGATAGTCTAAGTTTTTAAGGTACTTGGTAATCGATGTTTTACATGCTAATTTTAATTGAGGGTAAATATTTAGGATTTTATTTAATTTATTGTAGAGGTAAGGACCCATAAAGCAGAAAAATCGCTGTGTGTGGGATGAGTTGAAGGTTTTGACATGGCAGACTGTTCCTTTTCGACGCTTATCTCTGAGTAAGTTCTGATCATATCGCAATAGGGAATGTTTTTATAGGACCGTATGCAGAATAAAAGTTTGTCTAATAGTAAGAACATCCCACTTTTTGTAAAGATCGATAGTGGGGAAGCGGAAAGGAAGACCAGCGCCCACTTTGAGAATCGCTCGCTGTGCTCTCTCAACTTCAATAAGATGGGACTTGGCTGCACCTCCCCACGATGTTATACAATAATCAATGAGCGATTGGCAAAGGGCATAATAGACGATCTTGATAACTCGATGATCTGCTGAGTGACGTAGAGCTTTAAAAATGTAGATTAGTTTTCGTAATCTAGTTACAAGTATGTTTATGTGAGGCTTAAATGTCAAAAATTGGTCTATAGTAATACCGAGATATTAGATATATAGAATAAATTGTATACTCAGAATTAACTAACTAAACAGGATTACTTATCAGATTGTGTTATTATTTTAATCTCGTCACACAATGTAAATAATGATGTCAGGCACAAGAGAACACAACTTTTTACTATAATATATATCCTACAAACATGCTATTGTATGATTTTTGTTAGTAATATGATTGTCCTATGAATGGTATATTTCCAGGAAAATCAATCAATATTATTGTAAACTTAGTGGAAATTATTGTATTGCACCTTAAGTAAGAAAAATCCAGTTACACATTATGCTGTAATCTTATCTTATCTTATGTGGGAGCCAGTCAGTGCAATGCAGTTCAACACTATGTTATTTTTTGTTTAATAATACTTAACTAATTTCCAAAATATTTCATTAATTTTAAATACCACAAAGTACATGCAAACCTAGAACAACTGTATATCTATAACACAAATATTTGCTCCGTGTGGTAATTAAATGATTTAATTAGATTTATTAACATGTGGTCAATAATAGAGATTATTTTAGAGACGATTTGCAAGATTGTTAGTCTTAGCATGGTATTTATAATGTTATAATAGAATAAATGAAAGTTAAGTAAAAATTCACACGGCATATAAATGTAAACAAAGAGACACTCACTGGGTACTCCTTTGCGGACGTATCTCTTCACTGTGTTGGTGCGTTTGACCGACTTTCCTTCACCAAGTAAAGTGGCCCATTTTTGCGCCCTCGTTGCAAGTACCTTTAAGTAATTCGACATAAAGTCTTCATAGCTCTCATAATCAAAGTCCTCGTGCCTCTCAAACCCGTATTCATCGACCGCACTAAAAGCAAAAGTAAATTTAGCAAACAACACTTGAATAATAACACGTAAATATGATTATAATAACTGTATACGATTAGCGCAATACCTGAAGTTAGATTGAGCCATTGTGTCGTTTATTCTGATTTATTAGTATTTTATTAAGCATAATAGAATGTAAATTGCGGTATATAATAATTTTTGTTAGATACGCCCCAAATACCCCACTCCGATCACCCCCACATGATGAATGAATGAATCAATGAATGGGGGATTGGCGAGCCGAGCTGTACATTTTGACAAAGATGACATTTTCATTATCGTTCAAAAAAGATTATTTACCATAATAGTGATGCGCATAATTGCATTAGAATAATATTAAAAAACCCCTGTGCACAACGAGAAACTTTGCATAGTCACGGACACAATATAGTAGAGCACTTTTTTATATATAGTGTATACATAGTCTCGCGTCTTTATAGGCGTTGTCATTGTTTCCTTGGTGGGTAGTAAACTAGTAAGAAGTGCTGTGCCGTCTATCGGACATAACTTCAGATTTCATGCTATAATTGATAATTTCTAAATAGAAAACCTTAACACTTTGTTCGACCCGCACATCTAATCCAAGATTACATGCAAAGCAATCGCATTAAATACTGTAGCGGTACCGAAGCAATCATAGAATGGTCATTTTAAAGTAAGATTTTAGAGGTTTCGAAAAATGAATGTTATGCTCGTTACCTATTTATAGCACCGCTAGTAATTTTTCTAAATGGTTATTTTTAAATAATATGAATACTTTGATTTATATTATTCTGACGTATCAGCTTGTAAATTGTCCGTATAAAACGGAATAGGATTTCCGTTTTATTTTGGCTCTGTCCGGCTATGTCTGATCTAGGCCTAATACGTCAAAAACCTAAAACGTCAAAACATTAGTTTTTGACACTTGATTATTTGTCTTCTTTTACTATCAAATTATCACTATATTTTGTAATTAGCGCTATTATCGTATGAAATAAATTAAAGCGACAAAAAGGTACTCGACCATTACAAAGTAATTTGTGTAATTCTATCAGTTTGCGTTATTAAGGATGGGTCCACCGCCCGTAGTGACAGGAATTTCTCCAAAAGAAGGTCCACCAGGCACTAGAGTAACGATACGAGGAGAATTTCTGGGTACTACTGTTAATGATCTAATTGGTGAGTACCTCCAACAACAAATTTAACGTACAGCAAAATTGTTTATTATTGTCTAGTACTTCAAACTTTGTAAGAAAGTGGGCGGCACTTAAAATATTTTACGTATTTCTAGGTCTGAAAATATGCGGATGCGATTGCTTACTTTCTGCTGAGTGGAAAAGTAAGAATAAAATAGTTGCTCGTTCGGGACCATGTAAGGGACGGGGTGATATAATAGTAACTACAAGGTCTGGTGGTGAAGGCACATCCACTGTACAATTCAGAGGTGAGAATATTTTCTATATTCAATGACTCAGATTCTATATTTCTTATATTGCAGTATACTATTTATTTTATTATTTTACTAGGCTGTATATTTTTATGTATGACTTTTACTGTCTTATGATGTAATAACATAATACTATTTCTCCGTTTTTTAATGACTACATTAGTTATGATAAATACAAATTTTATATTGTTTTTAGGTGACAAATAAGTGCTTGTATGTAATATTTTGATAATTCTCAGTCTTATAATTAAACTGAGTATATACTTTAATTACTACCGTGACACAAATGTATAATGTTAGCATATTTAGGCAACATGTAAGAAAACCAAATAAAAATAGTTGACTGTAGAAATCATGTATGACCTTTAAATATTTGCAAAACGCACTACCCTAAGGGTGAAATGTATTTTCTGTATGAGGTAGTTTATAATCTTAATAAATAATTATTTTTCAGGATACCATGAGTCAATAGGCCCTGTCAAAGAGAGTGCTGTGTGGGTAGAGGAGTCAGCTCCTCCCTCTCTACCATGGGGTCGGAGACCAATGTCACCTACCACATACACTCCACCTGACCCTTTGGGACTGTCTACTGAAGGTGATGACTGCAAGTTCCCTGAGGAAGAGCTCCATGAGATGTTTCCGGATGGGTTTGTATTTACTATTTATTTTCGTTTTATTATTATTTGCTGTGGCGATAGAGTACTTCAAAATAGTAGTAAACAGTATTGAAAAGATAATTTCTCGAGTGCGTGTGCGTGCGCATGCTCGTGTGTGTGAGCGCGTGTGTGCGCGCGTGTGTGCGCGCGTGTGTGCGCGCGTGTGTGCGCGCGTGTGTGCGCGCGTGTGTGCGCTCGTGTGTGCGCGCGTTGCCCGCGCGCGCCTGTGTGTGCGCACGTTGCGCGCGCGCGTGTGTGTGCGTGAGTATGCGTGAGTGTGCGTGAGTGTGCGTGTGTGTGTGTGAGCGTGTGCGTGTGCGTGTGCATGTGCGTGTGCATGTGCGTGTGCATGTGCGTGTGCGTGCGCGCGTGCGTTTGTGCGTGTGTGCGTGTGTGTAAGTCTGTATGTATGCTTTTATATGTGTGTGTATGTATACGACTATACTTATGCATTTATGTATATGGGGGTTTAACTAATGCTTCAGTTTTAACGTAATCAAAGGTAAGTAAAAATTGTTTAACTTTTTCCTTGCATCAGTGAGCGTTTAATTTATGTTATGTATATTTAGATGTTAGTTTAACTTATTGTAAATGAGTGTGCTTAGGTGGACATTGTGTCGTTGAGCAAAAGATGTGGTTATTTATAATTTGGGACAAGCTGGTTTAGGTCTTCTTCTAATTATCGGACTAGCATTTGAAGTGTATGGGAGTTTTGCATGTTTTCTCGTAACTGTGAGACTTACTTGTAGACTGTTAATGTTTTAAATTCACTGTATAGTTGTCGGGTTGGAAATTTGAAGAACTCTTTCAATAATACTTCATAACCGCTCTTTGAGCCTGTTCTATCAGTATCATGTCGGTCTTAGCGGCACCTCCCCAAGCTGAAATGCAATAACTCAGCACTGATTCACCCAGTAATGAGTAAATATGACTTTGAGGATGCCGTTATCGGCGGATTGTCTTAATTTAAAAAAGAAAGATGAGCTTTCTAATTTGTGCAGACACTGTTTGTATATGGATTTTTCAGGATAGACATGCATCCAATTGTAAACTGAGGTACTTATCACTGAAGCTCTGTTGACGGTAGGACATGGGCAATTGGACATAAGGTTGGTACAGTTATAGGCTTTAACAGATATTGAGCCAATTGGGGGAAGGGTTGAAAGTCTGGGACCAAAAGTGATATAATTGGTTTTTGTGATATTTAGGGTGAGGTGGTTTTGTTTTAACCACAGCATGACGTTATTTAGACCCTTTTCAGCAACCTCTTTAGTCTAAGACCAGTCATGGCGGTAAGAAAGGATTGTTGTGTCATCAGCATATACTATAATCACGGAGTACCAATCAGAACAAAAGTAAACAGTTCCAAAAATAGATCATAGATGGCACTATGAGTACCAATGTTAATTTTAATACCAATTAAGAAGCATTATAGGAAAGAAATTGACCTAAATATGTTATTATTAATAAACATTGAACATATTTCATTAACGGACGACAATGTAAACGCCTTTATTTTATGATTTGAAGTTATTATTAAATCAGTATTTTTTACATCACAATCAGGTTATCGATCTACCATTTTATTTTAAATATAGATCACTAGATGGCACTTTTATGTGTTTATACAAGTATAATGTGTTATGTAGACTGTCTACATAACACATTATTGTTTAATATGTTTCGTTAGGCACAGGATCGCGCACGCCGGGCGTGGGCGCGGGGTAGGCAGGGTTGGTCCCGCCCACCACCGCGCTACAACGCCAAGTATGAAACAATGTTTCCTATTACACTTAGAGAAATAAAAGTACAAAGGCAATAATTTAAAAAAATGGTCGTGTTTTTTGCTTCTTACTGTTGTGTCGAAGCCACGTGACGATATTATTACATCACATTTCGTGTCGAATATTATCACCTTTTACCTAGATGATATTGTAATAAATATTCGAATGTAATAGTAATATTAAATGAGATAAAAATTATTGTTGATCGTCGCCGCCATATCCTCATAATAATTATTTAGACAGGAATATTTAAGTAAAATCATACCACATCATAAATAGCGTTTTATTGGTCTAGTATTAGTAATATCGCATCTATCATGTAATAATAATGTGATTTTTATTCACTTAAATAATTAAGTACCACAATATTCATTAAGTACCTACCTAAAACCTACCTCAAATTCGTAGGGAAATAAATCATTTATAATATAAATATAATAGCAAAAGAATACAATTCTCAATAATTATGAAATGATTAAAAAATTATGCATGACAATTAACGGTACACCATACTGACTCAGTTGTTTTTTTATTTATAATACATTGTGTTTTACAGGGAGTACCTATATCAATAATTATTTAACTTCTGTAAAAGTATTAAGCAGGTCCAGATAATTATTATTTTACAATAAAACTTCAGTTATGCGATTTTTAATTTCAATTCGACGCAGCAAGCAGGTGGCGCTACGCCCGCGGCCACATGCGCGCTCACAGACGAATATGCACGAAGCTGTCCGAAATAAGCCGAACGCTGCAGGACATTATTCGGACATGCGTAATAGGTATAATTTAATTTAAAGTATGGCGTAAAGTTGTAATGGTTTAATTCCTTACACCGGGTGCATATCGATGTGCCGAGTGTTATAGGTTTGATTCTCGCACAGAAAATAACTGATGATTAACAGATTTTTGTGTAGAGTCTGCTCCACGGCATAAGGGTATGCCTACGAATCCTTTTAAGTAAAGTGCTGACTTATTATAGTTATGTATTTTGATTTTAGGTAGTTAAATTCAAAAGAATCTCTGTGATGTATTTTACAGGGTGTCCCAAAAATCAACGTCAAGCCGAAAACGGATGACGGGCCAAGGGATGGTGGTTCTCAAAAAAATATGAAAAAAAAATTTTTTGCTGCACTCTAAAAATTATAGCCATTTAAAAAAAAATGAGAAAATTAACACCTTGTTATGATTTTTCAAGTACTATGACTACAAAATGTTTACTTAGCTTAATTATTTTAGTGAGGATTTGTTACTGAATAATGCTAGTATACATTACAATTCAAAATTTGAACACAACTATCTTCATTTCAGAGGAAATATCCCTAATATGCCCAAACATGTACTCAAAATTATTACATTATTCAACTTTAAATGGCCGTGCTGAAAAAAAAATGTACTACACCATTTCAGCACGTGGCATCAAAAGATGGCGCATTTAATGGGCTTTCTAAAATGCTATAACACTTACTACATTTTATCCTAATTATGGATTTTTTTTCTAAAACAACTCGGGTCTAACCTTTTTTGTTTTACTCAAAAATGTTGGTAATGACATCTAGTTTCCCTCTAAGAAACAAATTAGTGTTATACATAACCCTCTTTTATGGCAGTCAGGTAAAAACTACTAGTGACACTGTTTTGCGAAGCTACTGTGAATAGGGCAAATACCTAATTTATTGATAAACCATATTAGATTCCTTTGGTCATTGTGAATCATTATGTGTTCAATTTGAAATAAAAATTCAACCATTCAAATCAACAGTTCATTTTATTTTGTTACAATAAATATTCAAATTGTTTGCCTTCAGCTTCAATGCATGCCCTACATCTCTTTAAAAACGAACGCTTTATTTTACGAGCAAAACTTCTTGAATTGATGTATTCAGCGGCCCCCGCAATTCTTTGGCGCAGTTCCTCTACGTTTGCGATAGGCTTAGAGTAAACTTGATCCTTCACTGCTCCCCAGTAAAAGAAATCAATGGGGTTTAAGTCTGGTGATCGGGCCGGCCACGAGATCGTACCAGACCGACCGATCCACCTATCCGGATATACTTGGTTAAGAAATTCCCTTACTGAGCGAGCATAGTGCGCAGGGCAGCCATCTTGTTGGAGCCTACGTAAATGTTGAGTGGCACGTCTTCCAATAAATCTGGTAGATGATTTTGTAAAAAGTCTAAGTAAGCCTCACTGGTTAAGGTGTCTGGGAGTTCGAAAGGTCCAATAATTCTACCGTTCAGAATACCGGTCCACATGTTTACTTTGAAGCGATATTGTGACCGATCTTCTCGCATTAAATGTGGGTTTTCCACGTGCCACTCATGCACATTATGTAGATTTAAGTAGCCATCTTTCTTAAAAGTTGACTCATCCGTCCAGAGTACTTTATCCAGGAAGTGGGGGTCTTCTCGGTGTCTTTGTAACATCGTTTCACAAAACGCAACCCTTGCAGGATAATCTTGAGGTGATAAAGATTGAACTCGTTGCGCATGGTACGGGTGGAGCTGGTTTTGCTGCAAAATCCGGTGTGCTGTACTCTTCGGCACTCCTATGCTATGCTATGCTATGCTATGCTAGTCCACGTACTGAGACACTCGTGTCTTCTGCGACTGCTGCTAAAACTTCTTCCTCGTATGGAATGCTGGATCTTCCTGTACTGAACATTTGATTAGGAAATCGGCCTTCTGAGAGTGATCGGTGCAGATTAATAAATACTCTATGATCCGGATGACGCTCAGAATTGGGGTATATCTCACGATAGAGTCGAGCTGCAGCATTAGCGTTGCACCTGCACTCTCCATAAATGAGATGCATGTTTGCATACTCCTGTGCTGTGTATCGAAGCGGCATGGTGGCGATCATAGAATACACACAATTACACGGTCAGCGATGACGATAGTCCAAAAGAAAGCCAAGTTAGTCACAAACGGTCAAATCACAAATCAAATCCAAGTAGCACGTAATCAAGTCCAATAAGCAAAGCCAAAGTTAGTAAGTACGAAAACGACACGAAGGAATACAGAACGATGCGCAGTAAACGAAATAACGTAACGTACTGAAGTATTGCAGTTCGTGCGCAGATGATCCGGTCTTGCTATCTTTTTCACTCGTGGCGTCTCTATCCGTCTCATTCTAACTCATGCCGTAGATGATGCTAAGGCTTGCTATCTCTTTCACTCACACTCTCACTAACACGTTGAAGTGGCGTCTCTCTCCGTTTCACTCTAACTCGTGCTGTTGATGATGCTCAGGCTTGCTATCTCTTTCACTCTCACACGTTGAAGTGGCGTCCTAATCTGTTTCACCCAAACTTGTACTGTCTTACTTTAATTTAAGTAAGCTTTAAATAAAATATGCATCGCATTAGAAGCATAAATCCAAGTTGTTTTAGAAAAAAAATCCATAATTAGGATAAAATGTAGTAAGTGTTATAGCATTTTAGAAAGCCCATTAAATGCGCCATCTTTTGATGCCACGTGCTGAAATGGCGTAGTACATTTTTTTTTCAGCACGGCCATTTAAAGTTGAATAATGTAATAATTTTGAGTACATGTTTGGGCATATTAGGGATATTTCCTCTGAAATGAAGATAGTTGTGTTCAAATTTTGAATTGTAATGTATACTAGCATTATTCAGTAACAAATCCTCACTAAAATAATTAAGCTAAGTAAACATTTTGTAGTCATAGTACTTGAAAAATCATAACAAGGTGTTAATTTTCTCATTTTTTTTTAAATGGCTATAATTTTTAGAGTGCAGCAAAAAATTTTTTTTTCATATTTTTTTGAGAACCACCATCCCTTGGCCCGTCATCCGTTTTCGGCTTGACGTTGATTTTTGGGACACCCTGTATAAATAATCATGAAATTTCAACAGACTAAATATTTGGAATTATATAGTTGCTTTCAAAAATCTGAATGCAATATTTTACATTATTTAATATTTATAATTAAAGTAGAATATAGATAACTAAAGATAAACAATAAGCCGATTCGAAGAGCATTACGTTTTAATAGCTAGACCGATAATGTAAAAATGATTGCTGTGAACCTTGAGCTCTAAAACCTGAGAATATACCTACCTACTTTTTAAAAGATACAAATTTATCAAAACTGACAACTTAATCATTCGTCAGACAGTTACACCTCTATTCGAGTAACGCTCGGTTCATATATTCAAGCAACAATTCGTTTTAGCTGCGGAAAGTTTAATATTAACATGTTATAGAATACTAGATGCACCCGCGGTTTCACACGCGTTTATAGTTACTGCGCCGGCCCCGTGGGTCGTAGCGTAATGTTATATAGCCTATAACCTTCCTCGATAAATAGGCTATCCAACACTAAAATAATTTTTCAATTCGAACCATTAGTTTTTGAGATTAGCGCGTAAACTCTTCAGCTTTATTATATTAATAGATGTGTAACAATTAACTGTCCTTAGGTAAAACGACTTTAAATGCATCTTTACAATGACGTTTCGGTTGGTTTTCTGTCATTGGCGTACATCCAGAATTATTTTCAAGGGATACCTACTGAATTATGATTCTAGGTGTTGGCCAAGCCCTAAACAGCGCTGGCCTACAGACAACCCTAGAATTTATGAGTTGAAAATCGAACAAACCAGACAATTCTGGAGTGAGCTCCGTCTGCCCAAGTACTTAGAATTTTATACACCAATGAGTAATTTTCAAAGTACCCAAACATCAATTGCAATCGTATAAGTACATATTAAAATAAATATTGTTTTATTACTTAATACTTACTTTATAACGCTTTCATTAAAATATATAAATAAAAAATAAAAAATAATATTATATTTACGAAAATCCGACCGAGCGAATGAGAATCACTAAATCAAAATGTGATCGTACGCATACCGGCACACAAAATTATATGTAGATAATTTTTATTTTCAAGGTTGCGCACATTGCTTCGGCGCGTTCAAATAAGTATATTATCTAGGTCGGTATATTATTATTCTATCCGTGGTAACCAGTGAAGTACCTGCGGGTCTACCGTGAAAATGTTTTTACGCAATGACGTGCCGAAACGAATTACGAAAGAAATAATAAGCATATACCTACCATGAAAACACTTCGGATTTTTTAGGACGTACAAATGTTATACGACGATATTCATGACGAATGTCTGCGCGAATGATGTTTCATGGTAAGAATAAGCACGAACGAACGTACGCAATTGCGTATAACGCGTTTCACGGTAGACCCCCTGTTTTGCTGTCACAGTGCCATCTCTCATGTGCTGGTATCAAATAGGATTCGGTATGTGTACTTGCGGCGTGAAGATGGCAGCAGTAGCGCTAGTTTTTTACTGCCATCTATTGTACAATGATAGGTAAGAAAATAGCAAGCCGAATAGCTCGAGTTAGGAGGGTCCAAGATTGTTGTATGGGATTGAGTATCTGTACTAGTATAGTATTATATTATCTATGCTATAATTCTGGTCGAAGGAAGGAAGAGCTGACATAGCTCATTGACATAAATTTGGAAGAGAAGGGGACTAAGCAGACTGCCTTGTGGGACGCCAACTACCACGGGCTTTGCCTCGCTGACACATTCTCCCACCTTGACGCACTGCAACCTATCAGTGAGGAAGTCTTTAAATAGCGCATGGGTCATTCCTCGTACATCAGTTGTTTCTAGTGTAGAGAGAAGTAATGGGACAGAGACAGTGTCAAATGGCTTGGATAAATCTAGAAAAATAGCTACACACTTAAATTTATTGTCAATTTTGTCAACTACAAAATCCAGTAGTGACGTCACAGCGTCCTCCGTGGAAAGACCACGTCTGAAACCAAATTGGTTTTGAGGAATAATGTCATATTTGGTTAGATAGTTGTTCAGCTGTTTGTACATAATTCTTTCCAGAATTTTAGAAATAGTTGGGTGAACAGAAATTGGTTGGTAGTTAGCGACACTGTCTCTGTCGCCTGATTTGTGTATCGGATGTACAATCGCTTCATTTAGTGCTTTAGGAAATATCCCTGTAGAAATTGATAGGTTGCAGATATATGTGATCGGTGGAACCAGAATATGGTTAGCGTATTTTAGCAGTTTTGGGGGAATGCCATCCCATCCGGTGGCGCTTTCTAATCGGAGGTTGTTTATTATAGTCCTGACTTCATCTCCATCCGTTGCTAAGATAACCATTGAGTTACCTCTACATTGAGTATAAGGGTTAGGTAACTGATTGGAACTTATATCTTGAGAAGTATTCTTGTTTACAAAACCGTGAGGGGCTACTTTTGATAAATTTTGTCCTACATTTAAAAAGTACGTATTTATGGAATTTACAGATTCGGTGGGGCTGTTTTCTATTGTCAACAGTTCGTTAGGAGTCAAATGTGCACGTTTAGTACCGGTTACATCACTAATTACCTTTCACAGTTTCTTGGGGTTACTTTTGGCTTTTTGAAATTCTTTTTATCATAGTCTGATTTTATCTTTTTTAATAAATCGTTGCAAAAATTGCGATATCGTAAATATGATAATTTTAGAATGTGATTCCTTGGTCCTTTTTTCACCCTCTTGTGCATTTTGTCCCGTTATGTATGCATCTTAACAGCTCAGTGGTTATCCACGGTTTGATTGTTCTCTGCTTGCGTTGGATTGTTCTGTGAGTTGTATTTTTTGTTAATATGGGTGAGATTATGTCTAAAATAAAAAGTTTTGTTGCGTGTTGCAGATCTGGCAAGCTATCTGACGATAACTTCCAGCCTGGTTGGTATCTACTGGAGCATCATAGCAACACATCATATGAAGACCTTAAAGCTGGGATGGTGTTTCTCCAAAGAAAGGTATGGAGGACCAGTTACTTGAAACAACAGACTATAATAGGGTCTGTCTCGACTGCCATTATCTATTACAGATAATTACCCTATTCTACTAATACCATAATTAAATAACTACCTGTTTGTGATAGTCAAGTGTCAAGGTCCAATCACCTGTACTGCATGTCCAGACATCTAAACCTTTTACTCTTCTTAATATAGACAAAACTTTTAAATACCTAAACTTGTGACACGCTATTACTATTTGTCCTTCAATAGCCGGCATTCCTCAACAATAGGACTCCTCCTGAGATGGCCCCCGGTGGGATCAGAAATACCTTTGATTTTTCATTGTGTCCACTTTTGCTATGTATTAACCAAGAAATTAAAATTCATTGTAATGGAACTAAATGTCTTATTCCAGGTGGAAAGTCAAAAGGAGGGTCAGCTAAGTTTCCTAAAAGCAAACACAGGTGCTGTAATGGACCAGCTTGACCGACTGGTACTACTCAAGAACATGTATGAGGAGGATGAGAGAAAGAATGGCAAGGAACCTTTACCCAGTCTGCAAGCTGCCATAGAAGGTATACTATATTTCTTTTTATATCTACATATTCATGCAAACACAATATTTAAGTTTGAAATTAATGTCACAGGTTTTGTTTAGTTAACAAATTTTACCGAACAATAACTATAATGATGACTCTAGCATTGAAAAGAATAAAATTCTAACAAAATAATATTAATTTACTATTTTTTCCAGAATCAATAACATTAGCAGACTCCCTTTTCTCTGAGATCTTATCTCGTAAAGATAATGCGGATAAGACGCGCGAAGCACTATCTCTACTCACTAGACACAAGTTCTTGTTCCAATTGCCAGCATCCATTGACAGGAACATTAGGAAGAAGGAGTATGATCTGGTTGTCAATGATTATAACAGAGTCAAGAATTTGTTTGGGAATACTGATGTTAAGGTTAGTGCACATATAAACTTATTATATACTGATGATGACTTGGATAAATATGTTAAGTTATTCGTTTTTGTTATATTCCATGCTTGTAGTAAGCACGACAGCATAGATGGCTTAGTGGTTTAAGTAGTAGCCTCGTCACTGCCATTACGTCGAGTGTTGTGGGTTCGAATCCCAACAACTTGTGTGTTCCACAAATGGTTGTTTCGAGTCTGAGTCTTCTCTCTCTTAGCCTTTAATATTCCCAAGTCACTTGGGGTCGGCTTTTCTGGTCTAACCGGATTTGACTGGATATCAGTTTTTACACGGAGCGGCTGCCACCTGACCTCCGCAACCCGAAGGCTAACGATATCCTAAGGCTAGACCAGTGTCAGGACATAAGAGGGTACTGACTATCCCAATAACGACTGCCATAGATGTTCATGGCAGCCGGGACCGACGGCTTAACGTGCTCTCCGAGGCACGGAGCAGGCGATAATTGTTAATCAATACGCACATAATTTCGAAAAGTCATATAACTTCCGAAAGTCAGAGGTGCGCGACGTGGGTTCGAACCCAAGACCCTCTGCATTGCAGTCTGTTGGTCTCCCCACTGAGCTATCGCTGCTTTCGAGTCTGAGTACAGGAACTATATCTCGTGTTAACTAACATTTTATAAGTAACGAAAATATATTAAACATGACGATTTTATATTCAGAAATAACCAATAATAATAAATAAATAAATAAATAACATATATGTTTTGTTATTCAGCTCTTCCAAAAGATTCTTGGCGAAATAGATAAAAAAATTGAAGATTTAAAAGAAAAACTGTACAATCGAATGAAAACGATGCCAATTAATGTTCAAGAGCAGACCAAGTATATCAGGTAATTATTTATGAAATAAGCTGGCTTGAATCAACTATATATTAGTTAAATTCATAGAATTGCTTATAACATGGTGAATTCCATACACAATTACTGCTTGCAGACTGTTAATAAGCTTGAATTGGGAAGGGGATGCGGCGTGGATCGCTATAACTAGTCGGAAAGAATACCTGATGAGTCTCATGGCTAAAGTAAAAGATCACTTCAAACAAAAAGAAGAACAAGAATATTCAGATAAAGGTAAAAAAAATGACAGCTTATAGACGCGTTGGCTATGTTTGGAAATGATGCAACATTGTCTCCGTAAATAAATAAATGAATGATTCGATAATATGATGTCGTTTTTGAATATTGATTGTTGCGCTGTGTCTGATTATTAATCAAATCACATATTGACAGTATTTTCATCATATTATCTATTATAAATTATAGAGGTTCAATCGGCATAGCATATAGTCATAGCAAAAGCATAATAATAATGATGGTTAGAGTGTAAACCTATTATAATACATTGACACAAAGACATAAAAAGAGGGTAGGTATATAGCATTTTAAAATTATTAATTACGCCATAAATCACATACTTGTGTGATGTATCTGCCAGGTGTAACCTATAGGTATATATATAGGTAATTTACACATATATTACGGTAATCAAATGGTTTTTACTTCTTGGTTAATTTGTTTCTTCACTAACTGTACTGAATTTGATTTAAATGTTTGTATTCATTGTGCAATCTTAGGGTGTCGCTAATATTCGCATAAATACGCGAAGAAACAGTTATCCTCGTTTGCGCGACCGATTAAACCTTATGATAGAGGGCCCATGAGCTCGAACATGACGAATAATGAGTAAGACGCGACGCTATTATCGTGTGCTTGTTAATTACGATATATATTGGACACCTGTGTTTTTGATCATGACTTGGTACTAACTATTTCTACAGGAGTTGAAGACTTAAATTGCGTAATGGTTCCAAAGTAGGTAAGTACTAAATCCCTTTTCTCATTCGTCAAAAATACCGTTGTTATGATATTTAACCGTTACCTCGAACTGCGGTCACGGGCTTAAGCCTTAACCGGTCGTATACCGCCGGCTCGCATACCAGCCGGCAGATTTGTACCCGTCGTAGGCCGGTGGCTCGCATGCGAGCCACCAAATTGGCGCCAAAACGCCGCGCGCCGCCTTCGCTTTAGCTTAAGCTAACGTAAAACCAATTTGGTGGCTCGCATGCGAGCCACCGGCCTACGACGGGTACAAATCTGCCGGCTGGTATGCGAGCCGGCGGTATACGACCGGTTAAAGATTTAAATTTCTTCTCGAATTTAATAGCCCGCAACTTTTGACCTAAGTATATAAGGCTAGAGCGCCTCTAATTTGTCCTTTCTGGAGTCGAATTAATGATTGTGGGTTTCTTGGGCGTTGCTCTGTCTGAATTACATATATTGTAACTAGCTTTTGTTTTGTTTGGTAGGTAAACGTAAGGGCAGAGACATGGACTCAGAGGTATCGAGCAGTAGCGCGAGTGGCGGAGGGGCGGCGGGCGCGTGGTGCGCGGCGGCGTGCGGCGCGCTGGCGGCGCAGCTGCACGCGCTGTGGCCGCTGGCGCGCCGCTACTTCGCCGAGGAGCTCGCCGGCACACCGGCAGACCCGCGCCGCCACGCAGAACTCAAGGTATGTCACTGTTTCTGGACACGCGAGGTCCAGGATGGGCACTTATGCTGGAAACGCGAGGTCCAGCATTGCCACTGATTCTGGACACGCGAGGTCCAGCATTGGCACTCATGCTAAACACGCGAGGTACAGCATTGGCATCCATGCTAGACGGGGTCCAGCATGAGCCATGGAACGTACGGACATGATGCTCTGTTAGCTTGATCTTTCCATAGGTTATACATGGATGTAAACAACTATAGCGATCTCTATTGCAAATAAAACAATGTTTTTTAACCGACTTCAAAATAGGAAGAGTTCCTCAATTCGACTGTATCATTTTGTTTTGCCCCAGACCTTTTTCTAGGTGAACCGATTCTTGTTTTATTTGAAAGCTGGTGCTTCCCATGTGGTGCCATTTTAATTTGATAAAGATCTGACCAGTGGTTGCGTATTTGGTTCTTCGTTAACTTCGACTACATTATAATATAATATAATATTCTTTCATATACACGCAACAAACTTAGCCCAAACTAAGCAGAGCTTGTACTATGGATACTAGACAATGGATAAACAAACATAAATATATATATATTTTTTTTTATATTTTATATATTATACATAGAAACACCCAGACCAAGACAAACATCCATGTTCATGCACACAAATCGCACTCTTAATAAAACAGAGACTTATCTCAGTATTTTGGATTAAACAAATTTGAACTCTATTGCAATGATTTAACACAAACATAATATTAGATATTAGCATATACAATTAGAGTCCAAATTGCCTTACTTTCAAATTTCGAGTTAAGTCGCTGTTTTATTAAGAGTGTGAAATGTTTGACTTGTGTACATTGATGATGTTCTCATTTTATTACTTGTTTAGTTGTTGTATAGTTGAAGTCGGTTAAAATTTTAAATCATTATCTTACACCATACACCGTACGTATCATATCGACTCAGTACACCTGACATCCAACACTACTCAACGATACCACACAGATACCACACATACACATTAACATCATACACTATCATAGACACCTTAACACACACACACAAACACACACACACACACACACATACACACAAGCAGGCGCTCAGTTTTAACATGTTTGTTTATAGCTTATTTTTTACCTCTACCTTCATAATTATAATTTTGTGTTTAAACTTTTAGCATTGAATCTCCTTACCTGTAACATTAGAGTGTAATATAATATATAATAACATTTTCATAAAATCTATCTGTTCTTCCGTGGGGGACCTGGTGATCTGTACCACAGGCATTTTTTGTCTAACACCGACACCAGCTCCTCGCATCGCTAAATAGTCAAATAGTATGTTATACATAGAATTAAGCTTTTAGTTGTGAGGAGAAATAAAGAATTTACTTATTTATTTTATTTAAATATATGTTCTCGTTCGCATAATCAGCTGGTGGAATCCAATACATGCAGATGAATGTCCGAGAATCTCTTTGCATGCATACATATGCCAATCAAAACGCACTAAGCTGCGAAAAATGCGTTAAGAGACCTCGACCGATTGTAAGTCGAATGGTTATAATAATTAAATCAGACTTCACATATCTTCGAGAACATTATGGAGAAATCTCACACATGCAGGATTCCTCATGATGTTGCCCTTCACCATCAAAGCAAGTGACAATTAACTATTACTATATTTTATACGCATATAACTTAGAAAAGTCAGTGATGCGCGTTTAGGGAGTTTCGAAACATCGAGTTGGTTTTTTGTTCAACATAATTCGCTGACCAGAAGATGCGTATAGCAACCCAATTCTCTTATATAAATGAATAATGTTGCAGGAGATGATAATAGCCGCAGTGGAGTTGTTCTCGGAGCACATGCGCTCGTGCCTGCTGTCAGGCAGCGGCAGCAAGGCGCTGCCCACGGACGCGTTGCGCGTGCGCCTCGTCGCCAACCTGCGACACCTGCGGGAGGCGTACGACGAACTCATCAAGTTAGACCTGCCCTCACAGGTATGGAACAAAACAAACATTTAATTTTGTTATCATCAGCTTGAAAAGTAATATTGTAACAGTTATGTAATCACATTGTTCAAACCTGAATAAAAACAACAAGAGACCTGGTCGTTACACTGACAGAGAAATTTTAATTTCTGAATTTCTGGAATGATGTCTGTCATCATTGAAAAACGATTGTGCCTAGCCGGCGGCGGACCACTGTAGCTCTAGACGTTAATCGGAAAACTGGTATATAATATAAGTTTTTCTAAAACCAAGATAGCAAGGAGAATCACTAATCGTTTTCGAAATTAGAGTATGGTGTTCATAACGCATTATTGAAATTTGATAATAACGTTCTCGAGTATGACACATTTTCTATATTTTGTAATTTTGTTTCCTTCCAGCCACTGAGCATAGTAGAAAAGGTTATATTCGATTACCGCGTGCACGGTATGACCGTGTTCCTGCAACGCGCGCACAAGCGGGTCAAGGGACTTGGTGAGAAGGAGACGTGGAAGATCGAAGAGTTCTCGGATTACGGTGCTATCACTAATCTTGTAAGTAGGTACTGCTTATTTGGAGAAAGTTCGATCTATTTAATTGAAGTGGACCTGAAACAGAAATTGTTTTAATTTCGATATTTGTTTTTAGGATTTGTGATTTAGAAGTGGGAGCTTATTTTTTTATTTATTTATTATTAGTACTTTTAACTTGCAATTAAATTAACAAACGCAGCTTTAAGAATCCCCAATCTAACCCTAGCAAATTCTTGTAATCTTTCTATACGAAACCTTTCTATTTTTGAAACTGTACCCAACAGACCGTGGACTATATTTTCTACCAAAACACAGTAGGTGTAACATTTTTCCTTTACGGTTGCTAATTTTGAGATAATGTCATTTCCGGAAACGACAAATCGATAACCAAAAGTCTTAAGAATTGGGTGTTCCCTTGCTTCAACTGCTTTCAAGGTAATACATAATGGGATTATCATTTAGGATAATGTCATTTCCGGGAACGATAAATCGTCAACCAAAAATGTATCATTCCAGCCGCAACTTCTAGAGACTTACATGAACGAAGCACTGTCGGCCATCCACAAGTGCGTGGCAAGCGGCGGGCGACGCGAGAGCGCGTTGCTAGCGGAGGGCAGTGAGCCTGCGGCCGCGCTATACAAGCACACGCAGAATATACTGCTGGCCTACGTAACCGTGCTACAGGACCTCGCATTGCATCACGACGACCAGGTATTTGTGGTAAGACTGAGAGAGAGGAAAAAACAAACGACAGGCAATATTACGTGTCTTTATAAAATAAAAAAATTAAATGCATGAAATTCCTTCAAAAATATTGTAACGGAAGGTTTTTGTAACAGTTTGGTATTTATTAGTGTCTTAGTTATGAAATTTTCCAATTATGTTATGAAAATATATTAATAGGGAATCATTGGCTGACTCCAAAACGCCTAGTGTGAACTGTTGGAACTTGAAAAGATGAAATTTGAATAGAGATGCATCGCGCAGGATAGCTAATAAATAGGATTTTCAAATAAAAGTTCGCTTGTTATATCTTATTACTCGAGACTACGTTTCTTAAGCATGTACTTAGTCTGGCCATAAATATTGTTACAATTTAAATAAACATATGACATTTAAATTTGGAATCTGTCATTCTTATGTAAATATTCATTGTGTTTTCTCATTTTCGCGCCAAACGGTGTTAAATATTTTTGTGATATTAAAATGGAGTAGGACGAATTGCTGTGATAGCATTAAACAAAGAAGATATGGAGCCAAATGCAGTTTTTTAAACTCCATCCTCTTAGTATTAGTCGAATGTTTGTGTACCGGGCTGTTGGTAGGTACACTAAAACCTCCTCTGTTTGTGTCAGAAAAAGATCTGGCAATCAAAGCAGTGAAGGAAAGATTTCGAAGATATCTTGTCTGAAAGCAAAACATTTTATCTCGGGAAATGAATATAGCACCTAGAACCATGTCGCGTATTTCAAGAGATGACGTAGGACTTGCAGCGTATAAGAGACGTAAGATAAGATAAGATAAGATAAGACGTACTGGTCATTATTTAACTGATCATTTAAAAACGAAAGGGTGGTAAAATCAAAACATCTTAAGCAGTACGCAAAGGAAGCTTAAAAAAGATTTTTATTTAATGACGAGTTTTTTTTTACCGTTGAGCAATGTTTTAACAAGCAGAGTGGCCGAGTTTATGTTCATAGCCCTATAGAAGCTTCCCAATTAGTCAGCAGATTACAACGTGGACATTATCCGACTTCAGTAATGGTTCAGTGGGGTGTTAGCTATTAAGGAGTGACTGAGCCATATTTCTGTGACAAAGGTGTCTAAACATCGGCACAAGTGTATTAGGATATGATTCTTGAGAAGGTGGTTAAGCCTCTTAACAACACCATGTTCCATAACCAAGAATGGTCCTTTCAGCAAGACTCAGTACCGGGTCATAAAGCTCGATCCACCCAAGCGTGATTAGACACAAACGTCTCGTACTTCATCAGAGCTGAAGACTGGCCGTCGTCTAGTATAGATATAGTATAGATCTTAATCCGCTGGATTATGATATATGGTCAGTTTTAGAGAGTAATTTGGAGTTCCTAAAACAATCCATAAGATTGGTAGTGAAGAATTTTCCCATGGAGAGAGTGCGTGTTTCAATTGCCTCAACGTTTAAAGGTCTGTACTAAAGCCAATGGAGATAATTTTGAATGAGATTCATATATTTTTAATGTTATTATATTAATGTATAAACTCAAACACATTATAGTAATAAATGTTATATGCAATATAAAAAAGTAACGATTTTTCCTTGTAACAGTATTTATGGCAAGACTAGGTAATTAGGTATAATCAGTAATAACTACATAATGTATATTTTTAAATTTCACCGTTTTAGAATAGTTTATATATTTTCTTTTTCCGTAAATGGAATTCTAAATTCGAAATTAGCTTTTGTATTGTGACAGCTATTTTTTATAATACTGGCATGCTCAAACTGCCTATCAATTATAAAAAACAAAATTGCAGGAGTTCAACAACAACAACCTGTCAGTAGCGTTGGAGCAGCGCGCGGAGGAAGGTGGTGGCGGCGCGGGCCGCAGCTGGCAGCGCCGCCTGCTGCTGGCCGGCGCCAACGCGCACTACACACGACGCGTCACGCTTACTAACATCGCCGACGCCTACCACAAGTATGTTCAACAACAACAACCTGTCAGTAGCGCTGGAGCAGCGCGCGGAGGAAGGTGGTGGCGGCGCGGGCCGCAGCTGGCAGCGCCGCCTGCTGCTGGCCGGCGCCAACGCGCACTACACACGACGCGTCACGCTTACTAACATCGCCGACGCCTACCACAAGTATGTTCAACAACAACAACCTGTCAGTAGCGCTGGAGCAGCGCGCGGAGGAAGGTGGTGGCGGCGCGGGCCGCAGCTGGCAGCGCCGCCTGCTGCTGGCCGGCGCCAACGCGCACTACACACGACGCGTCACGCTTACTAACATCGCCGACGCCTACCACAAGTATGTTCAACAACAACAACCTGTCAGTAGCGCTGGAGCAGCGCGCGGAGGAAGGTGGTGGCGGCGCGGGCCGCAGCTGGCAGCGCCGCCTGCTGCTGGCCGGCGCCAACGCGCACTACACGCGACGCGTCACGCTTACTAACATCGCCGACGCCTACCACAAGTATGTTCAACAACAATAACCTGTCAGTAGCGCTGGAGCAGCGCGCGGAGGAAGGTGGTGGCGGCGCGGGCCGCAGCTGGCAGCGCCGCCTGCTGCTGGCCGGCGCCAACGCGCACTACACGCGACGCGTCACGCTTACTAACATCGCCGACGCCTACCACAAGTATGTTCAACAACAACAACCTGTCAGTAGCGCTGGAGCAGCGCGCGGAGGAAGGTGGTGGCGGCGCGGGCCGCAGCTGGCAGCGCCGCCTGCTGCTGGCCGGCGCCAACGCGCACTACACGCGACGCGTCACGCTTACTAACATCGCCGACGCCTACCACAAGTATGTTCAACAACAACAACCTGTCAGTAGCGCTGGAGCAGCGCGCGGAGGAAGGTGGTGGCGGCGCGGGCCGCAGCTGGCAGCGCCGCCTGCTGCTGGCCGGCGCCAACGCGCACTACACGCGACGCGTCACGCTTACTAACATCGCCGACGCCTACCACAAGTATGTTCAACAACAACAACCTGTCAGTAGCGCTGGAGCAGCGCGCGGAGGAAGGTGGTGGCGGCGCGGGCCGCAGCTGGCAGCGCCGCCTGCTGCTGGCCGGCGCCAACGCGCACTACACGCGACGCGTCACGCTTACTAACATCGCCGACGCCTACCACAAGTATGTTCAACAACAACAACCTGTCAGTAGCGCTGGAGCAGCGCGCGGAGGAAGGTGGTGGCGGCGCGGGCCGCAGCTGGCAGCGCCGCCTGCTGCTGGCCGGCGCCAACGCGCACTACACGCGACGCGTCACGCTTACTAACATCGCCGACGCCTACCACAAGTATGTTCAACAACAACAACCTGTCAGTAGCGCTGGAGCAGCGCGCGGAGGAAGGTGGTGGCGGCGCGGGCCGCAGCTGGCAGCGCCGCCTGCTGCTGGCCGGCGCCAACGCGCACTACACGCGACGCGTCACGCTTACTAACATCGCCGACGCCTACCACAAGTATGTTCAACAACAACAACCTGTCAGTAGCGCTGGAGCAAATATCATAATCAAAAATCAAAAACTTTATTTTGCAAAACATGAGTACGTATAAAATCTCTTACAATGATATTAGTCTCATCATATTCTGCTGTCACAGCAGCATGAAAAATTAAGACAAGAAATAATATGGATTACATTAAGATTTAAATATATATATGCTGTTTATATAATTATATGGTTATCAGTGTTATCACATGAATATAAATAAAATCAAATTATTAAAATATGATATGTGCATATTAAATTATTATTAATTAAATATGCACATGTTATATGCTTACATTATATCATCAATTAAATAATCGTTTACGGAATAGTAATTCTTTTATCATTCAATATTATTTGATAGTTAATAATTTTTATACATATAGCTAAAAAGAATATTACTCCTAATTTCAGTTTCGGCTTCCCAAAACCGACGCAAGCACTACAAGCTACGAAAGAAGCCCTCAGTTCATTGGAGTCTACCATTGCTGAAACGTACTTAGAACATAAGGGCGATCCACTAGTGGGCACGATCGAGCCCAGCATGGACATGGGCCGGCACAAGACTGATGCAGACGCTGTGGTCGATGACGCCAGGCCTTATGTCTACGAGATTATCAACAATTTGATAGCTGTACATGCGGAGGTTTGGTTTTTTCTATTCTAATACTATAAAGAGGGAAGATTAGATTTTTTGTTTGTAAGGATGTAACCCAAAAACTAAGCAACTGATATTTTTAAATTCTTTCACCATTAGGAAAGCTATATTATCACCAAGTAACATAAACTAACCTTACCTACTTTAACGTGAGCAAAGCCGCAAGCAAAAGCTTCTTCAGGACTTTTTCCTGGATAAAAGGTACACTGACCTTTCCTGTTTTAAAATTTCACGATGATCGATCAAGTAGTTTAACGCCTTAACTAACCGTAATAAACAAACTTATATTCGCATTTATAATACTAGATTTTGCACGCGGTTTCGCTCGTGTTAATGTAGGTTATGTCAAAAAATTTATATCCCTTAGGAACGGTATTTTTGTATATTGTATTTTTTCTGTCTAAAGAAACTAAAAATGACTTATTACTACTATTTACAGTACGGATAGTATTTTTGATTACAAATGGGAAGTTAAAAGATGCGAGTCTTGAGGTTTATCGCAGAAATCTGGTTAGCGAACACTTTTGTAATAAAAGTAGTAGATATTAGTATCTAAATTTGGAAAGATTGCGAAATTGTGTATAAAATATAGTATTGGTATTTAATAAAGCTTTAGGTATTAGATTTAGTACTAGGTCTGTTGTTAGTATGCACTCTTCAATCGTATTATTGATAAATAGCGCATAGATAAAGGTAATAAAATAATTAGCTTACCGGGAATTTGAATTCGGTCGAACTTTATTATCCAAAATACATGCATGTAGATTTTATTTTATATTTTTACATACTGCGAAATGTTGTCGCCATGCTCGATAAATGGCGTTAAGATCGAGTTAGATCGCGCTATGGTTTCGTTCACACGGCGAGTATAAGTACCCGGTGCGGCCGGTCAGGTTAGCTTTGCGCAGAGGCAATATCGTAACCAATGAGGTTAATCCGAGTTGCGATTATTGCTAGTCGAAAATTCTACCAATATCCCGCCGTGTGGACTAGAGATGTGTCATTGATGGTTTCTTAATTAATTTAATGTAGAGATGTGTCATTGACAGTTTTTTAATTAATTTAATGTAACTGTTTTTCGTCAATGGTCAACAGGTAAAAAAACTGTTAATCGTCAACTGGTTTTTCAATGAACGGATTATTAATTAGATTTGTATAAAGTTAAATTATTGCCTATAATGTTAACGTTTTCGATCGCAACTTGAAAACCGTTTTGTAGCTGCTAATCGTATTAGAACAAAACAGCTTTCGTTATTTTATTAGTTGTTTTATGAGATGGAAATTATTTATACATCACTGCGAGTTGCGACTTGCATTGCGAAAACGTTGATAGCATTTATTAGATTAATATTTTCAACAGGTTTTTTCATTGAATAAAAACAGTTAATTCGTTAAAGAACGACCACCTTTAGTGTGGACGTGAAACACCGTCCGTTATGGCAATTATTGAAAGGCCGTAGTGGCCTGAGAATTACATAAAATTCATCCGCTGTTCTAGGGATGTCGGAAGCGAAAAAAAATATCGATGTATCGATATTTATTAAAATATCAATATTAGTATCGATATCTCAAGGAAAAAATATCGACATATCGGACAAATGAAAGAAAATTGTGATTTTAAAATAATTATTTATTTACTTCAGCCTAGCTCAATAATAACAATAGTAATTTTCATACAAAATATTAATACATTATTTTAATATACAAAAATCTCAATAAGCACTAAGGTATTTTTATCAGGATTCCTTTAAACCCGACTATGGCGAAGCCAAAAGGAAGGGTAATGATTTTGGCAGAGTTGGTATATATGTTTGTATGTTCCACCGTAGCGCCTATAAACTACTGAACCGATTTTAATGAATGAGGTGTCAATGGATTCGTAATAATGGCCCGGGCGACATAGACTACATAAATTTTATCAAAATTTTATATGTCGGAATTGAAACCTCAGATTCTAACCTCGAAAAAAATGATACTGAGACTTTATCAAAAGAAAGGTCTTGGCGAGCACATTACAAATATGTATATATATTATTGTATAAGTCAAAATATATGTTTAAAATGCGGTCGTGCCGAAAAATAAACAGAAACTAATGTTAAACGAAAAAGAATTAAATAAAAAAATTAAGTTTAAAAATCTATAACCTGACTACGTAAAAAAGGGGTCTAAAAAGCACGAAACAAGAAAATAATTCAGATAGAAATCCAGAAATGCATAGGTACAAAAATGGTCAAGGTAGAGCCGTGGTCGCACCCTCTGTTTGTATACCTTGTTTGTTTAATGGAGGTGTTCCTGGCACCCACATAATCATAGTAGTTGTATACCTACTATGATTATGTGTATTTATTGTATTATCTACTGTATAGTAGGTGCGACCATAGATAGACCGTAGATGCATGCTACTCAACAGTCCCCCTATATACCAAGTAGTCTGTGGTCATAGACAATAAAGTTTCTTTTTCCGTTCGTTGTTATCTTTTACGGTTTTGGAGACCAGCGAATTTAGATAAGAAAATTAAAAGAATATATCGTTTGGGATACAATTTTCGATATTTGATATTTTGTATCGGTATATTGAATTAAAAATATCGATACATCGATATATCGATATCTTTTTAAAAAGCCTTAACTGTTTAAATAAGAAGTGGTTTATTTCGGTTGTATTTTTCTAAATATTATTGCCTCATAAAGTCATAACACTAACTCATTAATAAACATTTTATTTTGTTGGTAAAGGACATTTTCAACGTGAATTTGGATTCCTTGGATTCCAAAATGTTTTATTGAGAAATTCCTTACTACTTGTTGGAAGTTTCCTGGTTTTCTTTAATAAATTTAATAATATTTCCAATACCAATAGGTAAACCTATTTGTTATTTAGTTACTTTATGTAGTGCATGCCAACAGAAGTAGTTGGTTCATGCGTACCATCTTCGTTACCCTGGATTTAACCTTAGTAGACGTCACTGAATATGGTAAAATATTAACTTTTAATAATAAAATTAAACTTAAATTTAAAAAAGGCACTTAATAGAGAGAAATTGTATTTCTCTTTTTAGTTTTTACTTAACTAATGGAATATAACCAATTTGAAGTCAGTACGAAACAAACTCCCAAAATAATCCAAATACTTGGCAACAACCTATTATATATTTTACTAGCTGTGCCCGCGGTCTCACCCGCGTCAGTGGTATTTATGGTTGCTACACCGCTCCCATGAGCCGTAGCATGATGTTATATTACCTATGTCCTTCCCAGGGTCTCAGGCTATCTCCATTCCAAATTTCATCTAAATCGGTCCTGCGGATTGAGCGTGAAAAGGTAACAGACAGACAGGCAGAGTTACTTTCGCATTTATAATATTAGTAAGGATTATATTATGACAATATTTGCATGATGCTACCGATCAAATCCTTTATAAAATTAGTTCAAAGGAATAAAGCGGGAATATGGAAGATAAGATAAGATACTTTAGTCATTACCATTATGGTAGCAACTAAAGTATAATTCATATTTAAATGAATTAATAAATTCGTAAATGAATAAATGAATTATATATGTACTTAGTTGTTTTTTTGTAGTTAAATGCCGTCGCAATGTGTTATGAGAGCCGAGTTGAGCCATCACCATTTTATATACTTTCTGGATAGATAATTTTCAAACAAAAGTCTTAATAAAACTTTCGTGACTATATCTACCATAATTTTCGAGATATTTACAAAATCGAGAAAAGTCCATAGAAACCAAAAAATCGTTTTATCTAAAATACATTTTATTTTTTTACTGTAAAATGTTGCATGGTGTTATGGGTTTCCACGAAAAGAACTAATAAATACATAAATAATAATTGACTAAGAAGGTTTTAACAAGGAGTTATTATTTTTCTATGATTTCATAATCATTTTTTTCTGGCGAATTTTAACATGGTCGCATTTTCTTTTACTGCAATTATGTTTATTACATTAATATGTATCTTCATACAAAAAACCAGACACCCAGAAAGATGGGTTCAAGAGATATACATTTTTGAAAATACAACTTGGCGTTGTTAACAAAGTAGATAATTGCAAAATACAATAATTCACACACAACGATTTTCATCGTGTCATGGTAGGCATTTAATGTCGATCTGCAAATTCAATTCTAGCTAGACATTCTTAGAAATACTACCACTTCATTTTTTAACAAACGACTCCCACACTATGGCAAGCTAGGCTAGACTAAGCTATACGAGGTGGAGAGGTCAGCCGTTGGCAAGTATATTTGGTGATGGTACGAATGAGCCGGCTCATCCGGGCAAGTACTACCCTCTTACAGAAAACTGGCGCAGGAGTAGTAACAATGTTACTGCGTTCCGTTCAGTGAGTAAGAGTCCGGCCGCTCACTTAGCTACTCCTCCCATTCCTTTTCTTATATTCAATCCCTAATAATTTTCTTAGGGTCGGCAAAGCGCGAGCGATACTTCTGGCATCACAAGCGATCATAGGCTATCGTAGCCGCTTACCATAAGGCAGGCCTGTGTACTGTGCTTGTTTGCCATTTCAGCAGTACAAAAAAAAGTTCTGTGTCATTGTAGGTCAAAACACAGCCTACATTTTTTTATGATGATCTTGTGGCATTGGTAATATGACCGCCCACGTTAAGCATATGCAAAGACCCAATACCAGTACACGATGACTGGAGAAGCGGGGGTGGAGCGTCATGGAGCCGGTAAAATCATATAATAATAATATAATATCCATGTAATATCAACCATGTCCAGTTGCAGCAGACAAAAACAAATCAAACGCTCTGTTCTGCCAGTAAAAGTGCTATCACTTTTAAAACCCTCAACGGAAAACGTCACTATCCATGGCCAGTTACAGGAAAGTTTGACTGATGTCTGCAATTCTGATGATGAAATACTTTTATTGCTATCAGAAAATATATTAACTTTTTCTGATGACGATGACTGACTGACTGACTAAGAATAACTGACTTACAGAAATTTACTGAAGTTACTGAGTTTACGTTATTAAATGTAATCTCAGTAACTTCCTAACCTTTATAAATGTTACTTTATGACCTAAGTGAATTAATGATTTTGAACAGAGAAAAATACATTATTTATACTTTTTTCAATATGAGAAGTTGACAACCCTATTTCCATAGAAATATTAAAAATACTTAGAAACGCTTTATCTCCTTTGCCGCACAATTGTCGTTTGTGATATTTTAGAATATATTAAACAATATTAAAGCGCCTATTTATGACAAAAATGAAATGCTACAACGCTTACATAATTATAATTAAAAACAAACGAAATGTGATAATCAGAAAAATATAATATTCCTTAAACTATCCAAGCTACAATCCTCTATTTTTATATATACATATATGATGACTGGTTACATTATACATAATACTAAAAAAATTATAAGTTTACTATTTTCGGAATTATAATTGAATAATATACATACCTCCTCCACCTCTCACAAAAAATATATATCTCTTAAAACTAAACAAAATTATACCATCGGTATTTCTGGCACGTGTTTATCATAACTAGATGTATAAAATATATACATAAACCAGGCATGTCCGCAACTCGGCTCTCATAATACAGCTATGCGTCGGTGCTATGAGTTTCTGGTGGGCTTTGATAGTTCGAAATAACTGTGACAACTAGGTGTATGTATGGGATCCCCTTATAAGAGACTGTGGCGTCGTTATCCACATTAAACGTTTTCACTCAGCCGGGTGTCGAACTCGGAACCTAAGCGCAAGCACTACGTAAGCAGAAGGCGAAACGAAGTAGTGATGACGATAATAGCAGAAGAAAGAATAGATGAAGAACGATAGGCGAAGAATGAATTTTATATTTAGGCTAAACGATATGATTTATTAAATTAACAATTGAGTAACATTCTAAGCGCTGACAAAGATAGACGTGCTCGTAAACAATATTTAAACATTACAATTTATAAATTGTGACCTCCTTTAGTTGTTACATTGCTGAGTGATGCATTTTTATTACCTACTTCGTACATATTTTCGTTAACAATGAACACTTATATGTGAAGTGATATAATATTATACTATGGAAAGTAGTCCGTGTAATAAGAGCGGGCTAGTGCGCCCCGCGACTTCGCCTTCCTCTAACTGTGATATCATATCAGATATCGCGTCTACATCTGAGATCTAAAAATGGATGTCATCCGTCGAGCAGCAATTAAATGATGTTTATTCTATCACCGTGGATAGTAAACTCAATTCGGACCAGAAGATGAGGATTTTAAACCTGTGTAGAAAAATTGGCCATAGTACCTCGCAAATGGCAGTCCTGTACCAATCGCTAAAACAGAAAGCGCTTCAAGTTTCTAACATAGTAGATACCTTACAAGAAAAGTGCGATCTAACAGAACATCTTTCGGAGCTCAAGCAGACCATCCAGGATACCTGTACTACTGAAAAAGTCTCTTATGCGGACATGATTAAGAAGGGATCAAATAATTTCGTCCGGCCAAATAATCTTAGCTGTGTGGCAATATATCCCCGTGACGTATTAAAGACCAGTGATGAAACGAAAAACCTTGTACAGAAAATTATTAGTCCGGAGGAAATGAAGCTGCAAGTACGTGGGGTTCGCAGAACTAGAAATGGAGGAGGTATTATCAGCACAGAAACTAAACAAGACGCAGTAAAAGTGAAGCAGGCTGTCTATCTCTCTTTGTCCGGTCTTATAGTTGACGACCACGGATTGTGATAGTTGGTGTACCCGCTTCTCTGTCCGAAAATGAAGTATTCAGCTGTCTCTTCGAGCAAAATATAGCCGATAAGTTTTCATCGATGGCTCTGAAATCATTCTTGTCTTCAATAAAATTAAACCACTAATCATTTTGTGTCACATGTCTTTTTTATTATTTTGTCTATTTTGTAAGAAAAATATGTAAGTAATCATATTTCTTTGTGGCAATAAAGAATGATTTCTTTCTTTCTTTCTTTTCTTTCTTTTCTTTCTTTCTTAAATCAGGCAAGAAAGATGCTCAAACCTGCCACTACATCATTGAGGTGCCGGCTAACATAAGAAAAGCTTTAGTCACACAGGCTAGACTTTTCATACATTGGACGTCCTGCCCCGTGGGAGATTTTACACTAGTTACAAGATGTTACAAATGCCATCAGTATGGTCACGCAGCGAAATCTTGCAAAGAGGTTACACCTACGTGTGGACATTGTACTGAAGCTGGACATTCGATGACCGAATGTACAAAGAAGGAAGATGTTCCTAAATGTGCTTCATGCTCTCGTTTTAAGAAGCCTAGCAACCACAAGACGGGTGAAACTGATTGTCCAGCCAGAAAACAAGCTGAATAATAGATATATAAACTCAGTAGATTATGAGGGAGCCTAGATCGTCGTTTATTTATATCTATATTACTTATACTAGTTAGCTTAGATTCCTATTATTAGACATATCCTATGTTTATTTCATAAACATTATATATGTCAACTAATATTTAAATACAAAATTATATAAATAAGTTATATTATTTTCATTGTAATAGTAACTTATTATAGAACAATCTATATTTGTTAAATATTGTTAAGGATGCCCTTCCTATTACACAATAATAGCACATAATCATCGCCTGTGATACGGGTATAACCTAGTACAGGCGACCAAAGTAATGTATCTTATTTTAAGTATTTTTAAGACCTATTGTTATTCATATTTGTGGAAACTTAAAAAACAATTATTATTATTATAATTATAGCAAATAACAATAGCAAGCGCAAAGCGAACTTTCTCGAACCGAGTGAATGTCGAGCGGTCGTCTGTCTCCATGCGCGGGCGCGCCGAAGGTCGAACGGCGCCGGCTGGCACGTGTAAGTCCGCTAGACAATCGCGTTGGCCCACGCACCCGTCGTCCGTGTGGGTCAAGGGCTAGCGCAATATCCATTCATAGACATAATTGTGGAGGATAGTCGCCACAAGTCCTTTACAATAATATATACGGATTCGGGATTAATAAATTGCTTCATAATTGACGATGTCATTATAAGGCAAGAAACAATAATGAAAGCAGCTTAATAGAACCACCTCTAATTTTAAAGTTGGTTATAAAGCGGATGAAAATTTAGTAATTCTCAGACCACTACGGCCTTTCAAAAATTGCCATAGCGGACGGTATTTCACGTCCACACGGCGGGGTATTGGTAAAGTTTTCAACTAGCAATAATCGCACCTCGGATTAACCTCATTGGTTACGATATTGCCTCTGCGCAAAGTTAATTAGTCTGGCCGCGCCGGGGGTACTTATACTCGCCGTGTGAACGAAACCATAGCGCGATCTAACTCGATCTTAACGCCATCTATCGAGCGTAGCGACAACATTTTGCAGTATAAAGCCAACCCTACTTTTATGCAATGTTTATGCTATGGCTGTAATGCAATATGAAATAATATTAATTTTATTACTTATTCTTAGTATCATTAAGTTCTAGTCTAACCAGATGTTGCTGAATATCAATTGTTACAAGAAAATTTATTTAAAAAGTCACGGTATTTAAGGATTAGACTACTTGCGATCTTATTTGAGATTACTTATTAATAAGTATTATTACGAACTCATATCAATTACAATTATTTAGTTTTGCAGCCAGATTATTGAAAATATTTAATAAAATTAAATAATTTATGTTTATTAATCCTGAATTACCATTCCTTGATCTTATAGGCCTTGCACCTAAATAATTATTTTACATGATCTTTGCATTGTGCTCAAGGCTCAGGTAAAAAGTGGATTATACAGTTATTTTACTGTACTGATAAAGATGGAATAAGGGATTGTTAGAAATACATATAGCACTTATTAAGTATGTTAAAGCATCGTAATATAATACTCTTGCGATGAATTCGGAGATAATATTAAAAATTACTAAAATAAATATTAATATATATATATATATATACTATTATAATATCAATAATATAATTTGATGTTAGTAAAGTAAACACAAGATTATTATATACTTAATTTTAAACTTGGTTATGTAGTTTGTTACCCTAACGGAACGCGGACTCACTAATCGGGTTATATAAGCAATAGTAAATTAAGTAGGTATTGGTTTTACTTAATATATGTTAGTAAGTTTTAAAGAAATATAATAAAGCAATTCAGACCTTCTAGAAAAATACAATTATACGTAATTATATAATTAGTGAATAATATAAGCACAAAAATCATTTTAATATCCAATTTTCAGACGAGATGAATTTTATTTTCGGAAATTCCTAAATACTGGTTTCTTCATAAGCTTTATATTTTTACTTACAAATATAAATTATTGTCGAACAGGCTGAAGTAGTGCAGGTGATAAAATCGGCACACTGTATATTATATTTATCGTTTGACTAAACACACAGCATGTGTGTGTGCTGGTGGACAGCATGTGTTTATTGTGCGACTGAATTAGCGGCGTGTTTGTATGTGTGTGCAGGTGGACAGCGTGTGCGGCGCGGCGTCGTCTCGCTACGTACGCGATATCTGCGAGACGGTGTGCGAGGAGCTGGCGCGCCTTGCCGCCACCGCGCCGCCTCCGCGCCGCCCCGCCGCCGCCTTCCAGGCGCGCCTCGAGTACACGCTGCTGCACGTCGCCTGCGCGGAACACCTCACCAGAAAGGCTGAGTTAGTACTCACTTATTCATTTATCACTACATATTATCAAACAAAGTGTCTGTCTGTTCGCGATTAACGCAAAAACTACTGAACGGATTTTCATGCGGTTATCACCAATAGACAGAGTGATTCATGAGGAAGGTTTAGGTGTATAATTTGTTGAGGTTTGCAGTGCCGGGGTGGGTCGCTAGTACACTATAATAATTATATTAGACCTGTATCAAACTGTCTCACTGCTGGCCACGGGCCTCGTCTCAGTGTAAGAAGGGTAGGCCACAGTCCGCCAAGCTGGCCCAGTGCAGACTTCACATATCTTCGAGAACATTAAAGAGAACTCAGACATACAGGTTTCCTCACGATGATTTTCCTTCACCGTTAAAGCGAGCAATAATAAACGAAGTAATATTTATACACATTTTATTCAATTTAAATTATTTTTACTGCTACTATAATAAAATCTAGTTATGCTTACATGATTATTTTATAAGAATAAGGTGAAAGGGTTTGTGAGAATAGGATAGAATAGGGTAAACTATAAAATTATCCAACGAGTACCACCAAAACAAAAATACCGCGTTCACGGTGCCGTATATACTACGGTTATATATGTTATTAATTTGTCTCATTTCAAAAGGCTTCATAAATAATTCTAATAATAAATAAAGAATAAATCTTTATCTTTATCAAAACACTACTTATTTGTGCAGTTGGATGTAGGAATTGCAATTTTTCATATCTATCTTTGCTATATAGCTCATATATGACCCAAAATTTATCGTAATAATATGTATGTTCCATACTACAAATAAAATTAAATATCGCGAATTATTTAGGTCAAGAGGGCTAAAGACAAGTTTTCGTATCAGAAATTAATATTCAGCAGTATCGAGTCAGACTAAAAGTTAATAAAAATAAATATGACAACAAAAAATAACATTATATCATTTTACATTTTAAATTAAGAGTTTTTTTTTTATCGAAAGCAATATCATGTGAATATCTTGAAACTAAGTTTTCTTTATACTGAGAAATGTTGTCGCTAACCTCGATAGATGGCGTTAAAATCGAGTTAGATCGCGCTATGGTTTCGTTCACACGGCGAGTATAAGTACCCCCGGCGCGGCCAGTCAGGTTAACTTTGCGCAGAGGCAATATCGTAACCAATGAGGTTAATCCGAGGTGCGATTATTGCTAGTTGAAAACTTTACCAATACCCCGCCGTGTGGACGTGAAATACCGTCCGCTATGGCAATTTTTGAAAGGCTTTAGTAGCCTGATTATTACATTAGTATTTGCCGATTCGTTGATCAACTCATTACTAGCAGTCGTTTAGGGAATACGAACAAAATTTCTAGGCTTGTTACTTTTTTCTTTCTTACAAATAAATAAGGTATCTTAGGTAACCATACAAAATATTGTACGACATCAGACGAACAATGCCGAAATACTACGAACGCGATTCGACTACGTGTGTCAAATGCATGGTTATGTGCGTGTAGTGTTTTTTCATTAATTTAATGTATTTCTAATGCATATTTTATAAAAATATTTGGATTTGGAATGTGGCACAGTTAAAGTTTATATAAAGGAGTGCTTTATATAAACTTTAACTGTGCCACATTTCATACACCTCTGTCCGCGCAATTTTCGTAAAAAGGGGTATAAAGTTTTTGTTTCACGTATTAATATATAGATTAACTTATTATTGCAAGGTGCCTATCTTTTATTTTTTTGATGGATCATTATTGAATAGTTGTACAGATAATATTGAAAACCCAATATAAGTGTGGACATGAACAGTCCGCTAAGTTAATTTTGTAAAGTATTAACGTCTGAGAATGTTATTACAAGACCTCTCCTATTACTAGAGTGAGAATTCTACCCCTACAAGTATACTGTTATTTTTTTAAATGCTCCTAACCCTCTTTACCTACAATTTACATTTTATAGTTGAATGTTTACGTCACTATGCATGTACAGTACACTACAGACACATTATATTGTTGTTTTCAGAAATTATCTAATGGAGGCGTTAGCTGGAATCCCACCTATCGAAAGTGAAGAAGAGAAAAAGTAAATATTTATTTATTTTGTATATTCACCTTAACAATATATTACCTATTTACTTACGTCGCTGGCTCAGCGACCTAAAGTGGGTTTGGCCTCCGACGTTAAAGTACGCCATTCCTATCTATTTTGTGCCAAGTCATGCCATTCATCTCTTTCAGGTCATTAGCTATTTCTTCTTTTCATCGGTATCTTGGGCGTCTCACCGGATAACGGGGGTTGCCCGAGATATGCTCTTTCGGCAGCTGGGGATCGAGCCATCGTTCCATTCTATCCACAATATATTTGGATTTTATTAATACTAACAATGCCCGCAGTGACGCACAATGTCGTGAAATTTGGTCTGAAGGACATAATTATTATTCAAAATGTTAATGTTACTTTTTGTTTACAGGCGAATGGAGACTATAGTAGATGGGTTTAAGAAGAGAATGGAACTACAACTCGCCAGCCTAAACTGCAACATGGAGACTGTGTAATGTACTGTAGATAGTATAGATTTAGCTTTAGTATTGTTCGGGCACCTCACGGCCTAAGAGATGTCGCAGACCAGTGACTTTGTCACAATTACTAAAATACTTGCGGCCAGTTTCACTACTATCAAGTACAAGTTATCCGAAAGATAAATCGCATGCTGTCGCACTCTTGTTAGGTTAGAGAAGCAAGACTTTTATCTTATAGGAAAATGCTATTTGGAGGTAGGGGGATTGGTTCTTAACGTCATAGCTGCTTATGCCTCGAAATAGTCTGTTATATAGTTGACGTGTTATAAAGCTGCTGGTCTGCGCTCAGCCTTACTGTAGTCATAGCTCTGGACTGATAGTTTATTTATTTATATATATGCTTTGTATCTGTATGACATAATTGGAGATGTTCTATAGTAAGAACTAATTATCGGTGTGTGTCATAGTTGAGTGCACACAAGTATTTGTTAACATGTCATAGGATAGAGTATTAAAGTATAGTCTTCTGTTTACGCGAATGTTATTCATTGAAATTAAACTATTTTATACGGATTTTGACCGTGACCCGTGACCATGGCTGCTGGAAAGCAACCGAAACGTCAGGTAAAGTGTAAACTTAAATACAAATATGTAGTTTTAATAGTTTTAATAATTTAATTAGCTTAAAGATTTGTAAAGTTTAGTAGTAGTAGTACTAGTGTAACAGTTTTCAAAATAATAATTATGTACTAAAGTGTTAAATAAACAACACGATAAAATGCATATAAAATAGTTTAATTTCAATATTAAAGTATTGCTGTAATTTATTTAGTTTAGTTTAGTATATTAATATGTATAGGTACATTGTAAGGGATGGATTCTCGAAATTAGTATCCGTCTTTTAAAAATGATAGCTGTATCTTCATATCTTGGTATTTTTATTAAGTTAAAATTACTAATTTATACCTACAGAGAAACAATGCAGGATTCAGTTCTGTAATATTTTACGGAACATGACCTAGTCGTTAGCATAAGATACTTACACTTCTGCTTCTGTAGTCTTGTAAAAACTGGTGTTGTTTCTGTACTTTTATCCTTAAGAGTTCAACCTTCACTGACCAACATTAAACTCGTTGGGTCCAAAGGCTAGCCTTAGGAAACACCGATGTACAACGATTGATTCCTAGCGCTGAACGCGTCGTGACCATTTCGTATTGCGATCCATTTTACTATTTTTGGAACTCCATCTTATACATGTAGTAGTTTCATAAACATTATTGAATAATAATATTACACTTATTTGTAAACTGTCATACTGCTGTGTAAGGGCCTGTTTTATCAGAATGACAACCAATAGTACACTACAATGTACCAGTGCATTACCACATCACACATCTCATTAAACTTTATGGCGAACTCTCAGATAAGTGGGTTTTGTCGTGATGTTTACATTCCTCGTTTAAGCGAGCGGTAATTAGTTATTTAATATGAACATTATATGTATAACCAAATTATTTATACTTAGTTGTAAGCTTTTAGTTGTTAATATATAGTTATGAAATACATTTAAATCATTTATTTAAATGTCATATTTGTATAAAAAGCAGATATAAAATATTTTATAAAAATCACATGTTGTTGGGCTCTGTCCTTTTTATCACCTCCTTTCGTCCTTGATGGCTAATTAGCTGTTGTAGAAGATTCCAGAGCTTTCTTCGCTTTTATAGTATTGTAGCTCTGGAACAAAGCAATACTACTTAATTAAAGAGAGAAAATGAAACTTTAATAATATAATAAATTGCGTCGTGGGTCCTGTGGCAGAAGTTTGTTGTAATATGCATCGGGACGATGCTGATATCCCGAGCTAGATTACCGGGCCGGGCAAAGTGCTATTGGGATTTTGAGTTAGAAAATTCGCCAATAGCCTCGAACAAAACGATTCAATTAATAATGTACTATGTTGAGCGTAGCGCTAAGTAATATGAAATGTTACGGTAACTAAATTATAAAAAATGTCGCGTTCAAAAGTATATTTTGCTAAAAAAAACTGAATACAGTTTTTGTGAATGTTCAATAATTGTGTCACGATTTAACGAAACATTGAAAAGCTAGAAACACCAAAATTTTAGAGTGTATTTTGTTTTATAAATTGATAATACATATTTTTGTATATTGCCAATCGTTAATGAATCCATTTGAATACTCACCAAAATTATTCGAATAAATATTTGATTCGAAAAGCGTACCTACATAATTCGCTAGCTGAAAATATGATGAATGCCGCAATACAGATATTTTCTATTCTTCAACTAACCTAATGTAATACTAATTCGAAGAAAGGATTCACGCTATTGTAACATTGCGTTAATCCTTTCTTAGAATAATTGTTCGGCTTTACTTCCTACCTAACCTAAATTTACTTCTTTATTACAAGCCCTTTTAACCGACAGCTAGTAGAAATGAAACAGTACTTGAGCAGCCAGCTTATGTAAGAGCGCAGTCATGGTGGGCCCAGTCTCGGACACCATCTTGCGGAAGTGGCCCTTCTTGTACTGCAGCAGTACGTGTGGGTGGTCGAACTCCATCAGGCGACCCGCATCGAGGACCAGGATCTACCAGGATATAAAAAAGTTTTAATTCAATTCGGTTTTTGACTGTCCGTATACAAAGGATTTAGTATCGAATTCACAGTGCTCGTATACGTGTTCGTGATACAAGTGTGCCTATCACGAACCTCATACAACTTTGTTTATAGTTAATCAAAACTAGAGTAGAATGTGAATTAGTAAAAATTTATAAAAGAGATAGTTTACACCTCCTATTCCTTTCTATCCTATCTTTAATTATGTTCCCCTAAGGTTGGCAATGCGCTATTGATATGCGTGGTACTGCAAGCGATCATAAACTATCATTACATTTGCCACCTTTGTTATACCTACGAAAAAATCGCATTTGGCTTGCGTAGCATATAGGCGTAGGTTAATGTTATAGTTACAGGCACTAAGTGTTAACTATAAAACGGTTACGATCGAACGAATAATTCTTTGGTAGTTATAAGGCTTCGAGGGCATAAGGTTACTCTGAGAAGACAGTCTACTACATCTGCCACCTGCCAATGTCACAGTTACCTTGTCAGAATCAATGATGGTATTAAGCCTGTGCGCGACAGTGAGCACGGTGCAGCCGCCGAAGTGCTTCCGTATGGCGGTCTGTATGAGTGCGTCGGTCTGCGCGTCCACGTTGGCGGTGGCCTCGTCCAGCACCAGCACCTTGTCGTTGCGCACGATCGCGCGCGCCAGGCACACCAGCTGACGTTCACCCACGCTGAAGTTGGAACCGCCTTCTTGGACTTGCTTGTATAGGGCATCTGAAATATACCTACCGCCAATTTTAATTGCCAGATAATTGATAACGTAGGGTTTTCTGACTAACCGAAGATTTAGCGTAATAATGGTAAGACTAGAAGTCGGGCTTTGCAAGGCGATTATTAAAGGGTTTAGGTATCGAATCAATGCACTAATTACAGTCTACTGAGTACATTTTTGGCTGTATGCTGTAACTGAGAATTTTCTTTGAAAAGCCCAATAACATTATCCGACTCAAGAATTAAAACCTGGATCTCACAAAAGTATACTAACATCCACGCATAATCACTGTAGGGACACACACATACATAGTTAGGTGCATTGTACGTCTCTGGATATGTATGTGTAACGCGCCACTTACATCTTTTTCCCACGATTCAATTTATTACACAGCAGTCTGCTTGAAACTACAGAAACTGTAATACGTGTTCGGACTATTATTGACGTTGTATTATTGTAGACAATTTTAGACTTATAGACCTTAAAGTTATATGAATTTGCGGCCTTAAACTTTTGTGTATTTGAGTGTGTCAAACATTGTAGAGAAACAATATAATAACAGTACAGTGACATTCCGACTTTTATTTAAATGCTCCATATAGTGAACCCTAAAATCATGATCAAATTTACAGTCTCAATATTAGAACTGGAGCAAGTAACAAAAAATAAAACGTTACTTAACGCAGGAGGCACACCGGAGCACTATACCTATTATAAATTTAACGTTTATCACGTACTAACCAACTCCATCGTCAGATTGTAGTTCCACATTATTCAAAGCTTGTAACAGAACGTCGTCCGAATATTGATTGAATGGATCCAAGTTCTTTCTCATAGTACCGCTAAACAACACTGGCTCCTATAATATAATAATCACGATTATTTCACCTCAAATAGAGCATAATTTTAGAGGTTGGTAGGTTTAAGACCGATGGATCAACCCCCAGTGTGGTGCGGCCAGTTTGACCGGTTGGGGAGACTTGACACTCGTTTTACAAGTTTTTTTTAAGTTCATGAAGGTAATCGTCAGTGAATTTGGTTATATAGTGGTGCTATAGTCACAGTTAACTGAACTTATTTTCAAACCTTGTGCATCTACTGTTAATACATTTTACTCTTATTTCATGTTGGCCTTTTGATTGACAAAAGCGGTGAGCCTACTACAAAAGCCTAGCCAAGCTTAATAGGAGAAGGAACCAGACTTTGATTTGCCAATACAATACAAATATACCTACTTATATAAACTACATATTTTTATTATTCTATATAGATAGCACTAGACACCGTAAATAGTACATTAAGAAATATACATTCGTACTTGAGGTATAATTGACAACTTTTCTCTCAAATCGTGCAATCCAATAGTGGTGATATCTATTCCGTCGATAGTAATAGTTCCTTCTAAATAAGCCAATCTAAAGAGTGCTTGTATTATAGATGATTTGCCAGCGCCTGTTCTGCCAACTATACCGATCTGCAAAAGAAAAAAGATCAAAACAAGGATTGAAAGCGACTGTCATGATAGTCGCATGTATAGCGAGCTGTATTGCAAACACAGAGACGACAATCGGGGTAACCTTCGCACACTGACTGTCACTTGGAAGAATTTGCTGATATCTGGGGAATTGCCTCAAATGTTACCCCAGTAATTGCTAATGATTGGCTTTCAAATGGACGATCGTTATCCTACTGAAGAGCTCTACGGATCCTTTTGCGGTTTTGAACTACAATCACGCTTTTTCTGAAAGTGACAGAAGACAAAAAGCAATAAGCAACATGTTACCTTTTCTCGAGGTTGAATGTGCATCTGCAACTTATGTAATACAAAGTTGCCATCCGGAGAGTATTTGAGACTCAGGTCATCGAAATGTATTGCACCTTCGGTAGGCCAATGGGCTGGCGGTTTCTTGTCTGGTTCCTGAAATGTAAATTACCACAAAGATTGTATGTTCTTAAATTTGAAAGACAACGGCTAAAGCTATGAAAAAAAAGATGTCAAAATGCGAGCTCGAAAATCTTAGAATAGAGATTATTGTTGTAAAGAAAGAGTACCTACATCTTTTTGTAGGAAATATTATATCAAATTGTAAATATAGGAAGTTCAACAAACTCTCGGTCACAATGTCTCGCGTAGATCTGCGTTTTGGTCTAAGAGGATACTCTTTATTATATTTTACGTGGGCAACGGTAGTTACTAACAGCCTTTAAAGATGGTTCATTTGGTAGTTTGGTATATTCCAGCACTCTTTCAACGCTCGTCATTTGATTCTCCATCTCGGCCGACTGTCTCATGCCCCATTGAAAGATTCCCGTCAATGATATCGACTGAGTGATCGCCAATCCTACGTTGCTGGCATCCATATCTGATTACCCGAGAAAATGTTATTATATTATTAATGTTTATTCCGTTGCAACACGCAAAACTCCATCTCCTTGCATAAGCCCTCTTAACGCGGGTTTTTGGTCTTATATGCAATAGCGATGCCATAGAGGGGCGCATGAGCTTATTGCGCTAGAGAACCGATAAGTCGAACGACTTTAAAAAATGTATCTCCTCCCATACCCAGGTCCAGATTTAAACGTTTGAAAGCCACTTGATAAGTTAGAAACTTTGAATACTTTTTAAACCAGACGAATAAAAAATCTAGCTTTCGAATTACTATGTAAAATACCCATTTTTGTACAGGCCCGAGACTGAAACCCTTGTACATCGCCTATATATTCGGCTCTGCCTATAAGATCATTAAATGTGAGAGTAGTGTCCTATTTTTACCAGGTATAACTAACTGTATACTAGTTTACATGAATGGCATTAGGATATCCTCAAGTTGTCACAATATTTACAGGAACCGACTACCCAATTCGACAGTTATAGATGTACATGACTACTATGACGTTTGGTTCTGGTAAGAGCCGACAGTTTGTAACATTTTTACTAACCAGTCTTCATCAAACAGCTGAACGTCACACACACGATGAACAGCAAGCAGATAAGGTCCAGAAAGTATCCGAACGCTCTGCTGCATGTGATGAATAGGTACCATGCGGCGCTGTGCAGATCCTGATGACGGTCGAACTCTTGTGCTAGGAGGAACTCTGCACCGAACGAACGGATCGTCGCCAGACCTAAGATTGTGGCGTTCACGTGGCCGAAGACTGGACTACGGGCTGGTAAAAACAAATTTGATAGTCATAGTTATTTCATTAGCTTGAATACGTATCTTCTGAGAAATCAGGTAGATTTTGTGGCGAATCATGTATATTCATTGCTTATTCAAACATAAGTTTAAACACACACACAAATTAGGATCAGACTCAGACCTACCGCTTAAACCATATTTGTAGACGTGGTATGACAGATATAATTCGTAACTGGTATTAACGCGATCATGCATAATGTTTACCTTATTAATGCTTGACGTTTCGACCAGGTAACACCGGCCAGTGTAGCTACCTATCTAAACCCTTGTTACTAATGATATCTATATCATACAACGACAGTTTAACTTATTACGGTATGACACATTTAAACTGGGCATATCATAGTCACTTATAATCTAGTAATAGATTTTGTCAAAAACTTTGACAGGCATGTAGCAAATTTTAAAAGGCATGTAGCAGATTTTTGACCTTATTCGCTTATGTAAGGTCTTCTAATCCTTACTAATATTATAAATTCGAAAGTAACTCTGTCTGTCTGTCTCTTACCTAATCACGACTAAACCACTCAATCGATTTGGATGAAATTTGATACAGAGGTAGTTTAAAATGTGGGAAAGGACATAGGCTACTTTTCGTTGATGTAGGTATCATGCGGGCGGAGCCGAGCGCAAAAGCTAGTAACACATAATTTTGCTTACTGATTCCTTCTAAACGCTTCACAGCACCAGTGGTCCTGATATATACCACACGGAATATGTAGAATATAACCATAGCAGCCACGATGGGTATCAATAATGTTATGTCTGTCATCAATATTACCGCTACGACTCCAAGCAGATTTAAAATTATCTGAAACGCCGCAGAAATTCCTTCACATAGTTAAATAGGTGCAGGTTTAAAGATTTCATCAACACTTTATAAGCATTACGTAACGGACTGGACCAATTTTTACACTGCCGTTGGTCTCGTAGCAAAAGTTTTCCTTTTGCGTATGAGTCTCGGTTTTGATCCCGGGTTAAGCTAAGTGCAATCAAGATTTTCTTCTAGATTATGTATTCTACTTAGCACGGAGTCTGCAAATGTGCTCAATAGATGGTAATATGCTCGTCCTCTATTCCTTGGGACCTAAATAATGGCTGGCGAAATGTGGGTGTAATATTATGTAATACTATTGCAGATTATACTGGCGTGAGTCTATGTATCTATTTAGGTAATATGTTACCTGAAAACAATCGAGCATAGCCTGAGGCAGCAATTCATCAACAGCTCCCATATCTTTACTAAATCGATTCAGAATTCTTCCCGACGGATTCGCATGAAAGAAAAACATCGGTGACCGTGAAATCGACTCAAACATTTTGTCATGTAGCCTGAAAATGCCGTTAACCATATCAAGACAACTTTAACGTACAATTCTAACTAATATTATAAATACAGGTTTGTAACGCTTACAAGGATTAACTACTCGATTGATCATCATGCGATTTCGCATACACGTTGTCAGAGGTACAGAAATGAAGATAGCTTTTATCTAGAAAAAAGTATTGTTACTAATCTAAGCTAACCTACATTTACGCGGGCGAAATCGCAGGCAAAATCTAGTAATTATATATTTTTTATTAAAATGATATAGGTACTTACGTGATGGAAGATTTCATACACAATGAGAAAAATAAGAATGCTCGAATCAATGCGACGACTATAGTAGCAAGCGTGATCACCCCGAAAATGATTACGAAATCGTTTCGTGTGAGCCCTTGTTCCCACCATATCGTGTTGTCAACTGTTGTGTCTCCTGTCAATCTGTCTTCTACGTTACTCCTGGATTTAAACAGAAGTAGAAGTAAAACAAAGCGTAGTATTTAACTGCACAGCAAAAAAATACTAATTGCACAGCAAAATATGCTTACCTAAAATACTAATTGCACAGCAAAATATATTTAAAGAGATCAAACTAAGTCGACGGAGCCCGCTTCGTGGGGCTCCTATTTTTGGGTGTGTTTAAGAAGGAACCTAACATAACCTAACTCTTCAGAGACGGAATGCAGTGATTTGAGGCTTGAGTGCTCGTTATGTTGTGCAATATTTACTGTTCAATTAGTATTTTTGATGGTCATTATATTTAATCCCTAAAACAAATATTCTCTTAAGTTTTAGTTATTAGAAACATGTTATTATTATGATTGATGAATTAGGCTTTATTTAGTGAAATTCATACGAATTTAATAATTACAATGAAAAGAAAACTTGTGTGCTACTAGGGATTGGGACATAATCATGGACTATTTATTCACTGCAATATCATCCCAAGTTTGTGAAATGATTTTTTAATAAATCCCTAAGATTTGGGAGCACCCTTATCCTTTAAAATAACAATAGAGCATTATATAGGACATTGGGTGTATCTATATACCTATCGTCAACTGAAATATTATTATTAGGTATTATTTAACGTTATTCATAGTATATACATATTACCATCGGCTGATCCAATAGTCGCAAGCACTGGCACAAAACTGTGCTAAAAAGAACATGAACACTACTATGACGACATGTATGCAGGGTGCGCCTGTCAGGAAATATTCTTTGTATACGGAGCCGCGCACTCGACCAAAGGTCTGAGCTTCAGCTTCAAGCTTTTGGTCCTGAAAACGCATAAATAAACTACATATATTATTTAGTTAATGTTTGTAAATATAATGAACTAGCCTTTCCTTAATATTGTCTTCTGTTTACGCGAATATTATTCATTGAAATTAAACTACTATATACGGATTTTATCGCGTTGTTTATTTGACACTTATTACATAATTTTGAAAATTGTTACACTGCTACTACCTACTATTAAACTTTACTAATTTTTAAGCTAATTAAATTATTATTAAAACTATTTAGATTTAATTTAATTTTACACTTTCCCCGACGTAATTTAAATTATGTTCGGGTACTTTAAAATAACTACACTGGAACATTGAGACAACTACCATCTTAGTCTCCCCGTGACCATGGCTGCTGAAAAGCAACCGAAACGTCGGGGAAAATGTAAAATTAAATTAAATAGTTTTAATAATAATATAATAAGCTTAAAAATTAGTAAAGTTTAATAGTAGTAGTATTGTAACAATTTTCAAAATTATGTAATAAAGTGTCAAATAAACAACGCGATAAAATCCGTATATAGTAGTTTAATTTCAATGAACTAGCCTTTTGCCTGCGGTTTCGCTCGATCGGGAACAGCGCTTTTTTAAAGGTAGGTAGGTACCTAGGTACCTCATTTTCTTTACTGTATCCCTAACAACACGTATGCGAAATTTTATGATGATCGGTTGACGAGTTAAGACTGGAAAGCGTAACAAACAAAAAAGCAAACTCACGTTCACATTTATAATATTTGTAAGGATTGTGGAGCGATCACTGTTCGATGAAATTAGAGTAGTGATAGGCATAGAACATTAATGCAGAGCGACGGCTGAAAATGTTAGTACAACATGTGCCGCACAAATATTACTATGCAATAAAGCAATTTACACAAAATAAAGATAGTTAGTCTTCGAGTCAATCAAAACTCAGTAGGATTCTAATTATTCAAATGGGTATTAACGTTACCTTCGTGAAAATTGGTGTTTAGCCCATCCTAATCCGTGTAAAATATGAATATTCTTAGAAACAGCATGCTTAAATAGAAATTACCCACCGCTGTACTTAAGTCTAACATAATAGACCAGTGCCGTCTATGCAAACTGAGCGTGCTCGGCTGTATCACTGTCGATAAACTCTGCATACTTGTTATGTTTTCGTCTTCGTGCACTTCCCGCGCTTTTTCATTCATCAGACGAATTATCTTTAATTCTTTTTCCTGCAAACGTCATTTAGCAAGTTTATTTAAAGTTCCATGTTGATTTAAAAATATATTTCGAATTACTATATATTTACATCCAATTCGTCAAAAGCTCCGTTCGCCATAATTTTCCCCTTTTCCATTATCACAACTTGGTCAACCATCTTAATGAATTGCAGCTGGTGAGTAACTAGTACGACTGTCTTGTTTGCCAAATACCTATCCAGAAAAATATTAATAATGTAACTTATATTTCTAATCATAAAATAAGAATATAACTGTTGATATTACCTCTTGATGCACCTATCGAAGATATGTTTTGCGACTTCGGTGTCCACAGCTGATAGTGGATCGTCAAGCAAATAAATATCAGCCTAGGGAGAACATTAGTATTTTTATATTGTTCTTTTTGTTTATAAGAACGACTACAGGTCAATAATAATAACTAAACATGAGGATTTAAATATATTTACAATAATGAAAAGAAACAAGGCAAAACCGATAATACATCTTTCTCACAAAACTTCAAACATGTCCAACAAAATCATCGCCTATCCATCCACATCCACAAACAGATCAATAGCTGGCTGTGAATTAAACAATTCATGTATCTATAGCTTTAAGGACGATTCATTAACTTACCTCCTTGTAAATAGCTCTGGCCAGATTAATTCTGGCACGTTGACCGCCGCTTAGAGAAACGCCGCGTTCGCCCACAACTGTTTTATCTCCGTGAGGAAACAATGATATATCTCGCTCAAGTGCACATACCCTACACACTTCCATGTATCGAGATTTTTGGAAAGTTTGACCAAACAGAATATTTTGTCGCACAGAACCTAAGAAAAGATGCATACGAAAAAATCTTAAGCGATCTAATCTATACCTACTAATATTATAAAGCTAAAGAGTTTGTTTGTTTGCTTGGTTCAACGCGCTAATCTCAGGAACTACTGGTCCGAATTGAATAATTATTTTAGTGTTCGATAGTTCATTTATCGAGGAAGGCTATAGGCTATATAACATCACGCTACGACCTACGGGGGCGGCGCAGTAATCATAAGCGCGGGTGAAACCACGGGCACATCTAGTCTACTTATATAAACAGAGTTTATTTTAAGCAATGATTAAGATAAGACTTCATGACTTACCAACGAAAAGCCAAGGATCTTGACTTGCATAACTGACAGTGCCATTGACCTCCATACTTCCTTTGGAGCATGGCAATTCACACAAAACCATGTGTAGTACTGTAGACTTTCCAGAACCTACCGCACCTATTATAGTAGTTATTGAACCGGCGCGGATCTGTAATCGAAACGTTACCTCTTATGATACCAGGCCGCCAGAAGGTATTGCGATAAAAGGTTTTATGTATGAGAGACTGGCCAGTAATAATCTACTAACTGGCCTGCGCAACTTCGTCTGCGTCACATAAGAGAATTTTCCCCGTTTTTGCAACCATTTTTCATTGATCCGTTGCTCTTATTGGTAGTAGCGTGATGTTACATACCTTTTTTTTTTTTTTTTTTTTTTTTTTGTGTTACCCAGGAAAAATGCTTCATGCACTGCCCGCCGGCTAGGGGACGGCACCCGGCGGGGGAGTGTGGGACTCCCAGCGAGACGCGCTGGTATACCCACTAAAAAACCTGGGGTGTTCCCTCTCTCATCCAATAGGGGGGGGCCAGTTGGGAGCTCTGTGATGTTACATACCTAGCTTTAAAGCCTTCCTCGATAAATGGGCTATCCAACACTAAAATATTTTCTGAATACGAACCTGTAGTTACTGAGATTAGCGCGTTCAACCAACCAAACAAACTCTTCAGCTTTATAATATTAGTATAGATTTTGAAAATATTATTTATAAGTAAATATAGGCACGTTCCAATTTCAAAATTGCCTTCCGCATTTTTTGCGAACTTTAAATTATCGTGTCTCATTAAAAAATGAATCTGTGCTGGAAACATTACCGCGCTATGATTTTTTACGATTTCAAGTGTCGCCTGAAACCGGACGAATCGTATGATAGACTTCATATGGCAATCATGGATGAAGGCCCTTCCAAGGCAACCGTGTATCGTAGGTATAACGAATTCAAGCGCGGTCAACTAACTTTTGGGGATGAAGAAAGAAGTGGTCGCCGTTTGAAGGCTATTACGGAAGAAAACATGCTAGCTGGGAAATATTTAACCCAAGACAATAGGCGAGTACGTATTAGGAGATTCAGCACATACTGCATAGTGGATCGAGTTGCCTTCACGAGATTCCATTAGGTACATTACACTTGCATCTTCGCATGAGGAGGATAGTTTCACGCTGGATGCCGCAGAACCTCACTGATGTTCAGAAGCATGCCAGGGTGGAATGGTGCCCTGATATGATAAACAAATTTGAAGCAGGCTCGTTTCGACGTGTTTACGACATTATTACAGGTGATGAGTCCTGGATTTATCAATACGATCCAGAAACGAAGCGTCAGTCGTCGGTTTGGGTGTTTCACAACGAATCGCCTACCAAATTGAAGCGATCTCGAAGCAGGGCGAAGATTTATATCGCGAGCTTTTTCAATTTGACTGCGTACTTTGTGTCAATTCCTTTACGGAACCAAAGAAGCATCAACGCCGAATGGTAAAATGCTTGGCGGAAATTGGGAAATTGGGAATTGGCGACCAAACACAGAGCTCCGCGGGCTACTGCTCCACCACGACAGCACGCCCGCGCACACCACGCTCAAAACAAGGGACTTCCTGGACAGCTCGGCAAGCGACAGCACTTCTGGGTCAACCTCCTTACAGCCATGACATATCACCGAGTGACTTTTTATTCCCGAAAATAAAAAAGCAGCTCTAAGGGATACAATTTTCGTCGCCGGAAGATGCGCTGTCAGCGTTTGAGCAGGTTGTAAACGAGGTGTCTGCGGCGGACTGGAAAAAGTGTTTCGAAAACTGGTTCAGACGCATGAAACATTGTATAGAGGCTGATGGAGAGCACTTTGAAAAGATTTAATAAAAATGATTTACCTTTAGAACATTTTTTAAAATTTTCGGTTCTTTCTGAGTATCCCACGTATGTGATGGCCTAGAAACTTTGGTTACGGTAGTGTCACTTCAATAAGATTTTAAAAGTTCATTGTGCCGATGTTTATTACGTCATGGTTGTTACAAAGTACTATTTAAAGTATTAAGTGAAATGAATGCGTCGCGATTGCGAATACAGGCGACAGCGACTCCCTTGCTAGAAACTATTTAAATGTTTGCAAATCTCCTTGCATATCGGTGTATATACGTGTCGATTTACTTATTCCGGTTGCTGCATAAGATTTATCTTGCCAGGCAATTTGTGCTAATGCGCTATTTCTTTTATGTTGTTGTTTACTGTTGCACTAGGAACAGACCATGTATCGTAGATGAGTTTACAACAGCAGACATAATAGACCAGGGATGTAGCGGATGCAGATTTTTTGACATCCGCGGATTCGGATACGGATATTTAAAGGCTCACATCCGCGAATGTGGATGTCCAAATCGATGCGGAGGCTCCACAATTGCAGTTGCGGATGTTGATGAAAACTTTGCATCTTATTTACAAAAAGTATTTTATCACCTTTGCAGGTTCAAGACTGTTTTGCTAAGGTTAATTAATTTAACTATACCATTTTCTGGTGTTTCTTGATTCTCATTTTCACGTGCAGAATCAGCACTCCATTCATCGACCCATCCATTTTCTTTCTTGCGCTACATCTGGATCAGCATCAACATCCGCGATGATTATTGCGGATGTGGATGCAGATGTCCAAATCAATGCGGAAGGTTCGCAATTACGGATGCGGATGCGAATATTCGCAACATTCCTATAATAGACACCCAGAACTGGACAACTATATGCTAATGACGCAATTATATGTACCGTGTAGAGCTTACAACATTCGGCACACTGGCAGTAGCGAAGTGACTGCTTAGACCCCTGCTGTCTACACTATCCGTGCTATCGTACTTATAAGTAGTTATTAGCTATTAAGTAGCTTTTATACTTACGTACACACTTTGTCATCTAGTAATCGGCGCGCGTTACGAGGCTGCCGAATAGTATTAAAAGACATTAACTACGAGTTTGTGAGATTACTTACTTCAATACTCAATTTCTTAACGTCATCTTGGTCTGTAGACGTCAACCATCTACTTGACGCATCATCAAACTTTATAGCTATATCATATGTGCGTAGTGCTACACCAGACAAAAAGTTATTAATATTCTTGTTTTAGTCACACGTGTTTCACAAGTTAAAGTTATGTATATTTTACCTTGCCTATTGGCATCGAGATTTGGAAAGTCTTGTGAAGTGCTGGGCTCAGCTGATGGCGATAGGTTTGGCAAGCGATGAGGTTCTAGTGAAAGAGTTCTTTATTATTAATTCTCTTCCATGTATTTATTGCCTTATTTGGTAGATGTGATAAAAATAGTCTTATAAGGGAAGCAGTTCTGCCACAAGAAAGACCACTGGTCTTTTTTGGTTAGGCTGGCAGTACAGACTTCGCTTTTTCAAGACTTGCAATGTAAGTGGTAAATTGCCCATTTCTAAGGTCAGCAACGCAGTGCTACTGCTAGCGTTGCAAGCGTCTATACGCTATGCCTACTTACTGATCTATAGTCCCACATCTCCAATAATAAAAAATGTCTTTAACTTACCTAAAATGGTAACTCGTTTCTTTTTGCTTCTTGGAATCTCCTCAGACTGAACTCTCAGTCTAGGTGGAAGTTCACATTCTTCACTCAGTAAGTAGTCACGAATTCTTTGCACTGCCACGTTCATTTCTGCTATCTACAATATAACAATTTTTATATGATTATTTAGATACCTCATTCGAAAGCATGCCGCTCTTCCTGCGCCTAGTTATGTGCGTATTAAATTGTTATTTATTGCTCGCTTTAACATCGTTAGGAAACCTGCATGTCTGAGAGTTATATAGAAAGTTCTCGAAGTAGTGTGATATCTATCAGCTAGGCACTAGGCAATCGTTCTGGACTATCCTATACCTTCTCACACTAAGAAAAGGGTCGTGTCCAGCTTTAAGAGTATAAGCTAAATCAGCGAACTTGAAAATCATTACCGCTACTATAAATCGAAAACAAGAACTATTGAAAACACAAACTCACTTGTCCAACGCCCTGAGGAAAGTACAGAGTCATAGTTTGCTTCGTGATATTGTAGAAGCATGTCAGGAAGAATACATTTTCAACGGTGATACGGTTGACATACGTCACGTAGAGCAGAACCGTGATGAAGATGCCGAAGCGCGACGTGAACATGATGAAAGACATTATCACGCCGCGAATGTACGACGTCATCTTTATGTAAAATATTTCGTGTCTATCGATTGATATAATTGGTTAGTAATGTTAAGTGCAATCACGTACAAACGATGTAGGTTGATGATGACGAGATGATGGTCTGTAGTATATTTGGATTGGATAGATAATAACAATACTTGAACTCGGAGGCAGTGGTATGTATCTTATCTGGAGACCAGTCAGTGCAGACCGGCGACACTTCGACCCAGTGGGATCTTTTGTGCCGACACTCTCCCAATAACGACTGCCATAGATGTTCATGGCAACCGGGACCGACGGCTTAACGTGCTCTCCGAGGCACGGAGCAGGCGATAATTGCCAATCAATACGCACATAATTTCGAAAAGTCATATAACTTCTGAAAGTCAGAGGTCGCGCGACGTGGGTTCAAACCCGAGACCCTCTGCATTGCAGTCTGTTGGTCTCCCCACTGAGCTATCGCTGCTCGGAGGCAGTGGTAGCTGGTTAAGTTAAGGATAAGGCAGGACTATGCTTTATCATTAGTTAGTTAGTATTAGTTCTATCTCAACTCATCACACTTCCAATGTTGTTCACATCTGTAATGTAGTCTTCTAAATAAAGTTTTTAGCTAAGCTAGTTAACAAGAATACAAATTATTTGTCAGTTATTATTGTCACCTAATCTTTAAAATAAAAGAATGATCTAATGATAACAAAACAAAATTATTTAAAATGAAATTAAAATATTTTACAAACGGTAAATACTATTCCAATCAAAGTTTACAGCATTGAGCAAAAAATTATAAGTACATTATGTTATCTATCAAATGACCTACATATTATAAGTACCTACCTACGTGGTAGATATGAAGTTGCGTTTTTGTCACGTTCATGTGAACTCACCTGCGGACCGTATCAATAATTTTTCTGAACGATTTTTCCCATGTGTACATTTTTATCACTTCCATACCCATTATAATTTCTTTCATCAGTCTCACACGCTCGTCTGATTTTACTGCCGTCCCTCTTCTGTAGTAAGCCGTGTTTAAGCCCAAAAATACTATAAAAAGTAAACATGTTAATAGCTATACAACTAGCTAACCTAACCTAACAAATATAATATTTAATACTAGAAGTAGTAGATTCTGTCAATAAATTATTATCCCTCGAGAACAGTACTTTCTGGATTTTAGGTAGGTAGGTATTTTATGTCCTTGCCTGTAGCCCTGACAACGTGCATGCTAATTTATATAATTTCATAGTGATTGGTGTAACAAATAAACAAACTTACAATCGCATTTATAATATTAGTTAGGATTGTGATCTTACTCTGAAACGGGATAACTGCTACGATGATCAAGGATCCGTAAACCGCTGACATTCCCATTTCTCGGAACAAATATACAGTCATTAACTGGAAGGAATAATAGAAAACATAATTATAAGACCGAAGAAAGCAGGCGACAAAAGAATAGGGCATCCGCAGCTATCATATGACGGTTAACTACTTACTTATTTGCCTACTAAGAGTCTGAGCTCCGTTGTTTGAGCCGCATTAAAACGTTTATTATAGTGACGCATGGCTTCGTTCCTTTCAGTTGTTACCTTGGTACCTTGTTGTTGTATAGCCTATAAAGCTTCCAGTTAACGGGCTTTCTAACACATTTTTTTTATTCTATATAATGTACTACTTACTTATTTGCACTATTTAATTATCAAAACCATCACCAATCGTACTTAATATACCAACAAATAATATTTTACTAGACTGGCGATGCTGCAACGGTCTCACCTAGGTAAAAAAACAACTCCGTAATGTTAGCCAGAAGCTACTTCTGTTAAATAAACATTCCAACTTAACAAAGTTTATTTGTAAGATTTTAAGTGATACCTACCGCTGTTTCCAAAGGTCCTATCCAGAGGTAGTGCGCGAATATCGGTCCGGTGTCGAAACGATTTACGTCGTTCGCCATCAAGTTTAAAACAAGTCCGCCGCTGCTTTCAGACATGGCCTGAATATTTACCTTCAAAGCCTGGAATAATTTTATTAATTATTGATCTACCATACATTTTCATAGCTCATAGCTCCGCATGTCTTTCCATGTATCTCGATTGGTTTACCGTCCTATATCGCCATAAACGAAAGATCCGCATACAAAACTAGTATTTTTGTGATAGGTACTAAAATAAATGTGCCTGTTATAGCCTCGTTGGTTGGTGCGCAGGAGTGTGATTGGGTTTTACTGTGTGACAAATCTCAGTAGCGACACGAAATCTGTTAATATGTATAAAACCAAGGCAGGCAGTAATTAATAGGATTGCAACTTATAACGTGGAAAAACATATCTGACATAATGTGGGTGTGATATACAGAGGTATACATAATTACATATACCTACCTATCCTTTCGGAAATGTACAGCGAGGTGTGAGTCTACGTTGTTGTATATTTGAGGCTTATAAGTACAAATTCCTATCCAAAAATCTTTAAGCCATACCTTTCTGTAAATAAGACTACAAATCCCGACCCTCATTTTCATGCCCATGTGCATCACGCCCATCATGAAGGGATGCGCCACCATGACATTGACGGTGCTGCAGAAGATGATGCCAAATGCAAAGAACACGGCTTCTCCCCAGGAGACGCCCCCTTCCATGTCATAGTACGAGAACAGTCGGTTTATGTAGGTGCCATTGTTTCTAGGGAGAGAAATAAGCATGGCGTATATAAGGAGGGCTAGATAGGCTGTCCTCGACCTTGTAAGGCCTGGTGTCCACCCCAGAGTGTAAGGCTTTCATTAAAACAATTAAGGCGGTATGTTGGCCAGCGCTATTTAGAAGCTGAGCTCTCCTAGAAAATAATCCTAGATATGCCAATAAGTATTTAAAAGGATGTCATTGTGCTACCAACCCAAAAGTACGATTCAGAATTTTACGGCAGATTAATTAACGTTTTATTTGACTAAATAGCCTATACTTATGTTTTTTATCAAATTATAATTGTTTAATCGACTGTAAACGTGATACATTATATAGTTAGTTTATGTAACAGTAATTTGATTGGGAACTATGTGAAAAATTATTTAAGATAAAATGATAACTATTTCTTTTGCAAAATGTATGGTGGTTTGTAGGAATTTTGTCTTAAAATATGCATGGTGAAAGCATAGATTACTATTTAATAAGCTCAGTAGGCTACAAAGAAACTATTTAAAAACACAGTTAATACTGAAACTACACTGTTATGTGAATCGTCTTGTCCTGTCTATCAAAGGCTAATTAGTAAGGGTAAGGTCATTCCTTTATAGTTAAGAATTATAGTAAGTAGCACAAATAATATAACACTATACTAGTATAAGTAGTAATTTTATATGTTTAACGATAAAAGTATTTCATAATTTTCTTAGAAGTCGATATTTAATTATTATTAAACTTACGATGTACTCTCTTGAACAGGGCTGTAGTATCGCAGCAACATTCCTAGAAATAGTGGTTGCTGCAACCTATTAAAATAAAAATAGAATGTTATTATGTCACTGAGTAAAATATAATTATTATTGTGATGGACATATGATACGACTACATACATATAAGCACGTAGGCTAATACAATTCTATTATAATAATTTCATTAGCTGTCCTTTACGGTATCACCCACGTTTTTGATTACTGATTCTCTGCTGTGCTGTGCACTGCTCGCAGCGTGATGTTATAACTTCAGGATCAAGTAGCTTACTAATTATGAAAAGAATATAAATTGAGTTTAGTATTATTTTAATATAATTTTTCTCGTTATACTAGCAAGTCTTCGCAAGCTTCGTACAGGTAGTACAAAACCTTTAACAAATTATACCATCCTCATGAACCACTATGTCTATTGTTGAAAACCCCATAAAAATCCGTTCAGTAGTTTTTAAGTTTATTGCAAACAGACGGACAGATGTTGCGGGGGACTTTGTTTTATAATATGTAGTGATAGTGATAATTTGTGTAGATTATCTGAGGGTTTAGCTAGCGGGAGCCAGTAGCAAACCATGCTACCATTTAACCCTGCCAGACAAATAGTAAGAAATCATGTTAAATTAAAATTTTGATCACTAATACGTGCTTATTTTCTTATTTTTGCTCTAGTAAAGAGCCTCATCCAAACGTTAGACCTGTAGCATTTACCACTGCAGCTTTATGAATAATCCGTCTTAGAAGTGATGTAGGTATTATTTAAGTTTATTTTAATCAATTACATTTTTGTAATCATTTACTGCCTCAGTAGTGCAGCAATTGTGTATGCGATTGTCGTATTGAGATCAAAGTCAAAGTCAAAAATCATTTATTCATCTAGGTCACAAATTAACACTTTTGAACGTCAAAATATATAGGTTAGTGAGTTTACTAAGTTACTGATCTCAAGTTCGATTCCCAGATCGGGCAGTGTTATCGAGTTTTCCTGTTAAAAGTTCTCAGTAGCTACACGAAGCCTGGTACTATGCCCAATTGTCATCACGCGGGATCTAAAAGCACACCTGGTGCATTGTGTGCGTAATATCTATTCGGGGATATAGCCGTGAGATTATGTCTGTATTCGTTATTAATTATAAACATTTTGTTGTTATAGTTATTCTGCCTGTGACCCCATTGTATGTTATTAGATTATATGGGAACCAGTCCTCCACAATATTGTCTTGAGAAATTGTTTTACTTACTAAGCATAATATTTGTATTTATACCTGAAATATTGTGGTAAGAAATAAACATTATTATTATTGAAGTGAAAACTTCTTTGGGCGCGTTGAGCACTTGTAGGGTGAACAAAAATCATGGAACTCGCGTCATCGTCACCGAACGCTTTCCATGAGCTATATGTATACTGTGTACCTATATATGTATGTGTACTTTTTGGGTGAACAAAAAGCGTGAAACTCGTGTCATCGTCACCGTACGTCATAATTCAAAATTCATAAATAATAATCTAATAGCTCGACGATACAATTCACAAGTTACTTAGTTGTCACTTCTATCGGCAGACCCCGCATGTTTTTTTATCTAATAAAACTAAGTAGTAGTAGAAGTAATACCTATTTCAGGATTAAATACACATTTGTTTTACATTTTGTTAATTCATCTGAATTATAGGTTTGCAGGCATTTATTTATGTTTGGTTCATTACATCAATCAGTAGCTGAATTTAAGAAAGTATAATTTGAACGTTACCTGATCAAGAATTCCATGGCAGCAAGAATTAGACCGTATAACATGAGCTCTGGGCCGAACACTTTGAATAGAACGCGCCACAAGCTCGGCTTATAGTTTCTCCCGCGGTCACGAGCCCGCTGCGCCTTATTCACTTCTTGGTTCCATGCGTTTTGTACTGCGTCACCTTATAATAAAATTATTACAATTAGTATACAATAATATTCTGGTATGAAGATACCGAATAACTTACCGATCGACTGCTCGGATGGCGTAGTGGTTTAAGTGGTCGCCACGCCACTGCCACTGCGCCGAGTATTGTGGGTTCGAATCCCATACAAGACAAAACTTTGTATGATCCACAAATGGTTGTCCCGAGTCTGGGTGTTCTGTGTCCGTTTTTTAAATGTTATAAAATCCCTCCTGACACAGGCTTTAAGCAAAAGAAATTTAAACAAAAGAAAATTGTCTGTCTTTTTGGTCCAACATTGGATATACGGGTGGCACTAAGACCATTATGCATTGTTGTCGCGATCATATCCATGGAGAATAGCCACTTATTTGCAGAAATGTCATGAAAATGTATAAGAGGGACTTGAGTAGTTCTTCTTTAATATTTTGTTAGCTGAGGAATTATAATTGCATTATATGCCATTGCAACTAGCGAGATAGGAGCAGATAGCCGGCACATATAGCTTAGACTATAGAGCTATATATATATATAGAGCTATAAATAAATACCGATACCTTGTCATGCCTTAACATGTCATTGTTTAAACTAAGCTGTCTATAAAACCAAAATAGGTAAGTAAGTACTTCACAGTACTTTAACTTATATTCTACCTAGTACATCCGAGCGATGTTCTGGAAGGGGTGCATACAGATCTGAATCTTTTATATCACGACTGTAACCCAGCTTGAACGTTTCCAACGTCCACCTGCAACATAATTTATATATCAACGAATAAGTAATAGAAGCTTTCATTTTGGAGCAAAGAGAATCGCATACGTCACAAAAAAAATTGGATGAGAATATGGTCTATTCGACTGCATTCAAATTATTATTTTAGTATCCACCAAATCACCTTTATATAAACATTAGGTACTCATAGTTGACCTTACGTGAATTATTTTAAAACAAATTCCTTATCTTTAGTACAGTGTTTTGCAACATACCCGAACGTAAGAATGGAAAATATATTGGCTCCATATCGAGGATTTACCTGTCTTCTCTGTTTCGGACCCGTGTCCATTTCAAAAGTCTTATAAATAATTCAGTACACACGAATAAAATAAATCTATGTGGTCACGACAAACAAGTTTGATCCCCTGCCATTAGGCATTTTAATAATTTAATACATAGTTACTTGTGTATTTAAGTTAAATATTATATTTTTGATTGATTACTATAGAATTCTATGTGTTGATTTTTGTTAATTATTTTACTTTATCAAACTTAAGCATAGAATATAGATAATTACGTGACTTCATCTGTTATGATAACCATGTTTTGAAATAATGTAAGTACATATTATTATCATATTAAGTGATGTTCAATTCATTGGTGGAATTACCCAATTATTAGGTAAATACCGTTTAATTTTAGTAAAAATATTATTACTGCTGTTATTACATAGTTCATATTTTATACATATTTATATATGTAAACGAATCCATGTTTCTCTTTGTCACGCCATAACTTGAGAACGACTTTACCGACTTCATTTAACTTTTTTAAGTTTTGTAATAAGTACTTGGTGAAAGGTTCTTACGGAAAGAAAACTTAAGAAAATAGCGCAGGAAATTGGATATTTCAGAAAACTTAACGACTATTTTAACTTCTTGTGTTTGACAATTCGTCTAAGATAGGACGACGTCTGTCGGGTCAGCTAGTATTATATAAAACTTAAAATTTATTTATTCTCTTGGTCAACGCACGGGCCGTAGTCTATACACAATGCTTTTTTAATTGTTTCTGAACGCCGCCGTCTACAGAAGCATAAGAGTTTAAAAATGTATGGCTATCCATCGACATCAAACTGGGACCGAGCTCTCTCTCGTTATGGCTTCAGCGAAATTCACTAAACTATGATAGACACCTGGGCAATCAAACTATTGACCAACCATTATGGGTTGAGGTTTTCCTCTGTTATAATTTACATTCTACCTAGTTAAAGCTAGAGAAATAGGTTAGTACGTTTTTTAGAGTTCAAAAATCTCTTATACAACAGCTTTGTTCGTCCATCCGTCTGTCTGTCTGTTATACAACTTTCAAGTCAAGAACCGTAAGAGCTAGAGACTCGCGGTCAATGCTATTCGACTCAGCATAGTCGATTTACCCCCGAAATGACTTTTGACCTCTGGTCACGTGGTATCACGCGACCTTTGCATATTACTTGAACCATTTTTTCGAACTCTAAGATTTACGGCAATTCATTGCCGTTTCTCACTTGTTTCTCATCCAGAAGATCTCAGAAAACTAACCTTGTGTAATTGTTCTTGTGGTAAGTACGGACTTATTCTTTTATAAGACATTTTTACGGAGTACTGCATTATTAGTAGTAATTCTATGCAGGGTTGGCGGGTAATACTGTTACAAGCATTCATAGGCAATGGTTCCGTTTACCACTATGTGGATCGGGTGCTTATTTATAACTTTACTGGTATACATATCAGGTAGCTGTTCCCGCTTATAAAATAAGCAATAATCGTGCTATATGCAGCAGAAATTTCATTTAATTTCAAAATATAGCTATTCCTTTGTGTAATATTAAAATCTTTATCACCAAACAATAATTGCCGACGGTAAAGCGTCTTTTTAAAACATATAAATACGTGACAACTGACCCATTTATTATTTAACGTGTAGGTAATATTGATAGGGAGTCAAGAAGTATTTTACAAACCTGTGCATGGTTGCTATAGGTTTGAAATGTCGTATGTCGCAACGCACATCACGAGTCTATATAAGTTGATGATCTTCGTATGTAATTATCTGTTCAACATGTTTGACATTCGAACAGCTTGGTTTCTTGTGGCCACTTCTCTAATAACGGTAAGTATTTATAATCAATTTTCTTTGTATGTAGTCTTAAAATAGGACTGCGATTTTGTTGATTTATAATAAATATATTTATGTAATTCAAGTTAAGCAAATGACATCTGGATTCTGCCACTTATTTCATTAGTATGCCTATTTCGCAGTTAAATAATAGAACAGAGAGTAAAATTATAATGTGACAGTTTCAAATATTGTTCCTAATCCGGATGTCCTTTGTGTCAGTTGTTAATTTTTATAAAGTAAAAATAGATTTGAATGATACTGACATATTTCTTTATAGGTTTGTCAAGCGCAATGGATCTATCAGCCACATTGCACCGCGCCAATGTGTTATGGCGCCAAAAGTGTTGGTTACGACTCCTGCCGCTCAGCGCTTGAAGACTTGAAAGTATTATTGGAATTGGCAAAATCAGTAAAAGTCAGGAGTCCCTGTGATCAGAGTAGCAGTAGACTCAGTGACGAAATCATTTCAAAGTTGGTTAATGCTCTGGTGTATACTTCTACGCGAAACTGTGGTGCCAGTGGGGCCAAAAATGGTTGCAGAGATGGTGGTAAAGTTGGAGCTGGAAGTGGGATAAAGGAGGTTACAAGAGGAGGCGGTAGTTTAGGTGAAGGGGCAAGTGGTAGTTCGGGTGGCGGGTTAAGTGGCGGAGCAGATTGGTGGTTAGGTGTGTGTGCACGTGGAGCAGCTAGTGGAGGATCAGGCGGTGGATCCGGTGGAGGCTCTGGCGGTGGATCCGGTGGAGGATCAGGCGGTGGATCCGGTGGAGGATCAGGCGATGGATCCGGTGGAGGATCAGGCGGTGGATCCGGTGGAGGATCAGGCGGTGGATCCGGTGGAGGTTCAGGCGGTGGATCCGGTGGAGGATCAGGCGGTGGATCAGGTGGAGGCTCAGGCGGTGGATCCGGTGGAAGCTCTGGCGGTGGATCCGGTGGAGGATCAGGCGGTGGATCCGGTGGAGGATCAGGCGGTGGATCCGGTGGAGGCTCTGGCGGTGGATCCGGTGGAGGATCAGGCGGTGGATCCGGTGGAGGCTCAGGCGGTGGATCCGGTGAAGGCTCAGGCGAAGGAACCGGTGAAGGCTCAGGCGAAGGATCCGGTGGAGGATCAGGCGGTGGATCTGGTGGCGGCTCAGGCGGTGGATCCGGTGGAGGATCAGGCGGTGGATCTGGTGGAGGAACAGGCGGTGGATCTGGTGAAGGTTCAGGCGGTGGATCCGGTGGAGGATCAGGCGATGGATCCGGTGGAGGATCAGGCGGTGGATCCGGTGGAGGATCAGGCGGTGGATCCGGTGGAGGATCAGGCGGTGGAACCGGTGGAGGATCAGGCGGTGGATCTGGAGAAGGCTCAGGCGAAGGATCCGGTGGAGGCTCAGGCGGTGGATCCGGTGAAGGCTCAGGCGAAGGATCCAGTGGAGGATCAGGCGATGGATCCGGTGGAGGATCAGGTGGTGGATCTGGTGAAGGCTCAGGCGAAGGATCCGGTGGAGGCTCAGGCGGTGGATCCGGTGGAGGATCAGGCGGTGGATCCGGTGGAGGATCAGGCGGTGGATCTGGTGGAGGATCAGGCGATGGATCCGGTGGAGGATCAGGCGGTGGATCCGGTGGAGGCTCAGGCGGTGGATCTGGTGAAGGCTCAGGCGAAGGATCCGGTGGAGGCTCAGGCGGTGGATCCGGTGAAGGCTCAGGCGAAGGATCCGGTGGAGGATCAGGCGATGGATCCGGTGGAGGATCAGGCGGTGGATCCGGTGGAGGATCAGGCGGTGGATCTGGTGGAGGATCAGGCGATGGATCCGGTGGAGGCTCAGGCGGTGGATCCGGTGAAGGCTCAGGCGAAGGATCCGGTGGAGGATCAGGCGATGGATTCGGTGGAGGATCAGGCGGTGGATCCGGTGGAGGATCAGGCGGTGGATCTGGTGGAGGATCAGGCGATGGATCCGGTGGAGGATCAGGTGGTGGATCCGGTGAAGGCTCAGGCGAAGGATCCGGTGGAGGATCAGGCGGTGGATCTGGTGGCGGCTCAGGCGGTGGATCCGGTGGAGGCTCAGGTGGTGGATCTGGTGAAGGCTCAGGCGAAGGATCCGGTGGAGGATCAGGCGGTGGATCCGGTGGAGGCTCAGGCGGTGGATCTGGTGAAGGCTCAGGCGAAGGATCCGGTGGAGGCTCAGGCGGTGGATCCGGTGAAGGCTCAGGCGAAGGATCCGGTGGAGGATCAGGCGGTGGATCCGGTGGAGGATCAGGCGGTGGATCCGGTGGAGGCTCAGGCGGTGGATCTGGTGAAGGCTCAGGCGAAGGATCCGGTGGAGGCTCAGGCGGTGGATCCGGTGAAGGCTCAGGCGGTGGATCCGGTGGAGGATCAGGCGAAGGATCCGGTGGAGGATCAGGCGATGGATCCGGTGGAGGATCAGGCGGTGGATCCGGTGGAGGATCAGGCGGTGGATCTGGTGGAGGATCAGGCGATGGATCCGGTGGAGGATCAGGTGGTGGATCCGGTGAAGGCTCAGGCGAAGGATCCGGTGGAGGATCAGGCGAAGGATCCGGTGGAGGCTCAGGCGGTGGATCCGGTGAAGGCTCAGGCGAAGGATCCGGTGGAGGCTCAGGCGGTGGATCCGGTGGAGGATCAGGCGAAGGATCCGGTGGAGGATCAGGCGATGGATCCGGTGGAGGATCAGGCGGTGGATCCGGTGGAGGATCAGGCGGTGGATCTGGTGGAGGATCAGGCGATGGATCCGGTGGAGGATCAGGTGGTGGATCCGGTGAAGGCTCAGGCGAAGGATCCGGTGGAGGATCAGGCGGTGGATCTGGTGGCGGCTCAGGCGGTGGATCTGGTGAAGGCTCAGGCGAAGGATCCGGTGGAGGCTCAGGCGGTGGATCCGGTGGAGGATCAGGCGGTGGATCTGGTGGCGGCTCAGGTGGTGGATCCGGTGGAGGCTCAGGCGGTGGATCTGGTGAAGGCTCAGGCGAAGGATCCGGTGGAGGATCAGGCGGTGGATCCGGTGGAGGCTCAGGCGGTGGATCTGGTGAAGGCTCAGGCGAAGGATCCGGTGGAGGCTCAGGCGGTGGATCCGGTGAAGGCTCAGGCGAAGGATCCGGTGGAGGATCAGGCGGTGAAACTGGTGGAGACTCAGGCGAAGGATCCGGTGGAAGCTCAGACGAAAGATCCGGTGGAGAATCCGGTGGAGGATCAGGTTGAAGATCAGGTGGAGGAGCAGATGAAGCGGCTGGTGGAGAAGCAGGTGGAGGGAGTAGTGGAGGAGTGGGTGAAGGAGCAGGAGGCGGAGCAGGTGAAGGAGCCACTGGTGGATCAGGTGGCGGAGTAGGTAAAGGCGCGGATGAAGGAACTGGGGCAGGATTGGATAGAGGAGTGGGTGAAGAGGCTGGTGAAGGAGCAGGTGGTGATCCAAGTGATGCTGCAGCTAGCGCGCCTACCAACACTAGTAGCGAAGACGGTAGCATGCTAGTAACTAAAGAAGCAAGCGTTGATGGAGCCGCAGGTGAAGCAAAATCCATGATGTGGGTATTAATTGGCCAAGACAAAGGCGAACCGGCTGCGAATTAAGCCGGCGACTGTAATGGTAGTTCAGATCAACCCGGATCTGCCACAACAAGTAGCGAGTCGACTTCAGCTAGTTCTACAAGCAGTTCTACAACTACTTAGCCAGCCAATACTCCAACCAGCCCTGAAGTTAGCGTAGATGGTAATAACGAATCAAAAGATAATGGCAAAGGTTTACAATAAGATATCAGTGACAATTAACAACAAGTTGTTTTGATAAAGCATCACTATGATACTCATTATTGCATTCGGATAATATTTGAACAGAGCTATGCATAACGTTTCTGCATGATTGAAGGCTCAGCAGGCACACTTATCGGTGATGTTGTTCACATAGGCATTAAAAAATTAATTCATTATATTGACGGAATGTTAAAGAAATAGTAATTTAGTGTGGTAAAGATATAGCAAACAAATAAAAATATTGTATCATTTTGTCTGTAATATTATGTTTTAGACTGATAAAAAATTTCAATTCACTTATTCGAATACAATTGTATATATGGGTAATGTAAATTAATAATAAAATAACAACAACATTATTATAAAATAGTTAATTTGTATTGTTACATTATATATTGTTATGTTATATAATATAGTAAGTATATGTTGTATTATGAATCGCCACGATTCTCGGTACTGTATTGACTTAATACGATTTTGAAAATACATTGTCAGCAAATTTTTTAATGTACATAGCTTAACTAAGCCGTAATTTGGCTTTTTGACAAATTTCAAAATCTGTCAAAATGCCAATTTATTCTTTAGTTGTAACATATCTAGAGATCGGGAAAGCGTTCTTAATTTAATGTCAAAGAGAGTTTAAATTTTGTAATTGCATATTTAAAATAAAACATTTTTTTGTATGCGAGCCTAAGATATTTATTATAAGTATCTATATATTTGGGTGAAGATAAAGATAAAGATATTTGCCATAACATGTGTACAATATGGTGTTACAAAATATTAAAGTTTCAACATGTCCCGTCAATTTTAAGACGTGCAAATATTCATAATAATTAATAACAGCATGCATTTACGATAATCATATATAATTAAAAGAATAAAATATAATAATAAACAAGTAATAACAATATTAAATTTTTATCATTAATAAATCATAAATATTTAAAACAATTGAATATAACAATATCATGTAAAAAATTTAGTTCTTTATAACATCAATGTTAATTTAAATAATCAAGAATAATAATAATAAAATATAATAATAATTTAATTACATTATTTGTTTATCATTAAGGAATTAATTTATATTATAATAACATTTTGACCATAAAAGGGCTTTAAGATAATGTTTAAATAAGTTTAAATTAATTGTTTTATATGAGTACGGCACTTTGTTAAAGAGTTTTGGTGCCATACAGAATGTGCTTTTGCTCATGAGTGTTGTCTTAGCAGTGTGGATACATAATCTCTTGCTACGACAGTTACGTCGATTGCGAACAGTTAGGTCGTCTGACAGTGTAGGAAACAGGTGTGAATTAGTTTTCACAAACACTGCAAGAAATGTCTTTTACTGAACTGATATGTTAAAATAGTTTGTTGCTGCAGTCCAGATTGACGGGCCTTATTGCAAGCATTTATAATTGCTTACAATACAGTGCAAGTTTGTTTCTGTCATAAGAGAACACAACACACAATATCACTATTTATTATAAAACTACTAATTTTGTATGTAGGTACTTAGGTATATAAAGTGTAAAATTTATGTTAATAAATATATATTTAAAATTTAATGTTACGTGTATTTTATTATAAGTACCTGAGTATTATTACTAGCAAAAATAAATTAAAAATAATAATTTTCAGACTAATATTTGAATTATAAACCAAAACTATTATTAGAAACATACTTTAACAATAATTCAAAATGAGAATAACGTCTTCGTATCACCATCACGTAAAGCATTATTACTGTGTATGAGTGAACGAGACAGCGCATTAGAGAGCGTATAATACCTATAAGAGATGGTGATACGGCTCTAGGTGTGATAACGTAATTTCCATGCCTAGTCACCCCGCATACAGTAAGTTCCAGTTTAAGAATGCCCAACCCGAATAATAAAGAAATTATAGCGGATCCAACATTTTTCATTTTTTTAGCTAACTTTCTAAGATTCTTTAACTTGCTAAAGTAAATAAAAAAATTCATACATTAAGTAGGTAGGCAGGTGCTACATTTAAAAAATGTTGTCATCGTTGTACATGTTATAATACTAAATATATTAATTAACTCCTACTGTACATATGTAACCGATTGAAAATACATTAAATTTGGATCTATCTAAAGCACCTGAGTAGTTAGGATTTAGGAGGAGAGGGAAGGATTACGGCACCCGTAGGACCAGGGTACTGCGTAGTCAGCTAGCCTATCGCGCCCTAAAGTTATAGTTACCAACTCTGAGAGTTGCGGGTGAACGGCTTTATGCCATACTTATTTGGAAAATAGGTAACTGCAGGCCGGGCACAAAGTAGCTCGCTATAACGAGAACCTAATCGGTATATTTAAGATCAAGACCTGTCTATAATTGGTACGTGATGATGCTTTTAGACTTTAGGCGGTACAGTAACCGTCTCTATTATAATCGTAAGTATTAATGTAGGTACTGTATGTATGTTGAAGAAGTGACGCTATATATAATAAACTTTGGCAGATATTTTATAAATCATAATTTTTATAACCAGCGCATTAAAAAAAGGTCTATCTTAATTAGCAGCGGTGCGTCATGGAAAATTGTGCGTTAAAAACGTGATAGAAAGCATTTTAATTTGTCATAAATTGTCTTGAAATGCCTGACTTAATCCATTGTGTATAGCCGCCAGTATGCCGCTACGACTCAGTAGGTTTAAAAAAATATATACCACTGAGAGTTTCTTTAGAAAATCTGTAATCTGTGTATGTTTCGTATTTTAAAAAAAGTATAATAGTCAGTATTAACTACAAACAGATAAATCAATATGGTCACGTTCACGAGGTTTGAATTTGATCCTGTCCTGTTTTTTAATTAAAGAGCATAGCTCGTGTCGGTGGAACAATCGTCACATCTCTCTTTCTGACTTTTCCTTTAAACCTCTTAATACAAGTTAACTACCATTTTTCCTTCAAGTGTTGTTGGATAAAAGTACGTCTGGCTCTTACTTTTCCACAGCTTATTTAAATTTTTCTTTCTTAAATATCTATTCCGAACCACCGTAATTCCTCATTAATCGTAAATAACACTTCTTCATTTGTTTTTCTTTCCGTTCAGCTTATAGGCAAAATAATATATCTCTAAACAGACTTTTTTTAAATGACAACTCTCGCTTTATAAATAATTCATGCGTCGTAGGGTCCTCGCTAACATGCAAACAAGACACAAAAACAACACCCATTACAAAATTTATTGTCTCATGTGCGATAGAAGCCACAGCACTCGGTGCAGTGGCAGTGGCGTGGAAACGACTTAGACAACTACGCCATCTGTGCAGTATGTGTATATAATAATACCATACTATTATAATAAGTAATATGAAAGTAACTCTATTAAGTATTAGTTATGTTAATAGAGTTCAAACGTCCACGCCAGAGACAGTAGGTATGAAAGTCTCTTACAGACAGGCTAACGTAGGGTAACAGCTTAGTAGCTTACCTACTGACTTAAATATGGCCACAACTTAATATTACACGCTGTATGATCATACTTAGGTACATACAGCCATGTAATATTAAGTTGTGGCCATATTTAATTCAAACGTAAAAAAGAAAGATATCATATTTAATGAGTTTGTTTATAATAATACTATAATATTCCTTAACTTCCTAATTGGTGTATACATATATTACTATATTAATATTATTAATGCGATTGTGAGTTTTTTTGTTACGATTTCACGCCTTAACTACTCGACCGATCATCATAAAATTTCGCATGTACACGTTGTCAGGGGTACCTACAGAAAAGACATAGGGTATCTTTTATCCAAAAAAGAAGTAAGATAGTTTATTAACAAAATCTACATTAACGCAAGCGAAGCCGCGACCAACATCTAGTACAAAATATAATATCTACACATTTCTCAGTAATTGCACACTCACTGCTTTGGATAATTCTGTGTGATATCTTTTAATGCTGGCATTCCTCAGCGGAAATAAAGTACTCTTTTTTTAAGTAGAACATGACAGAGTTATCCTACATTAATTTTATCAAGATCTTATGATAGAGTTTGGCTTAAAACCTGGCTTGCCATAAGAGTAGTTTAGCTTTTCACTAGCTAGTGCATTATGTGTGCTTAAGTGATCTCATCCGATCTCATCAGAAGATGGTTGGAATGTACCACCAGCTTGGGATCCAGTAATACAAATAGTCAAACCCAAGAAAAAGCAAACCACAGCTGGACTTCATGATACTCTGAGCTCATTCTGCGTAAATAGAAACACGAATGATTAAATTATGTTCGGGTACTTTGCACTGGAACTTTGAGACAACAACCATCTTAGTCTCCCCGTGACCATGGCTACTGAAAAGCAACCGAAACGTCGGGGAAAGTGTAAACTTAAATACATATAAATAGATTTAATAGTTTTAATAGTTTTAATAATTTAATTAGCTTAAAAATTAGTAAAGGTTTATAGTATCTAGTAGTAGTAGTGTACCTAACAGTTTCTAAATTATGTAATAAAGTGTCAAATAAACAACGCGATAAAATCCGTATATAGTAGTTTAATTTCAATAAGTACATACCTACCTAGATTTAATTGCTGTTTGTATTTTGAATATTGTGATTAAATTACTTTTAGTTATTGTTGAAGAACTGTGTTCTTGGTGGGCGGAATGTCCAAACTAGTTACAAACGCAACTTAATAACTTAAGTTACATACCTAATTATATCTATAGTCTATACATTTATACAGTCCACTTCTCTTGAAATGATGTTTGTTTAAACAGTAATAAATCGTTCCCCACACTGTCCACACGTTTGTTTCTTTGCAAAAATCCCTTACGCACAAAATTAAACCTTAACGCCCTGAACATCTTAATGTTATCAAATTTAAGTGAAGCAAATAGATAATTACGTGACTTGGACAGCCATATTTTTATTATGATATTAAATATGAAGTGACAAAATATACGACGATTAAGGATTGCACATCAGTTCGACAGGAATTCCCCTATTAACGAAAACAAGCAATTGTTAGATACCTATTATTTGTCGGCCTTGATGGCGTAATGGTTAGTGTAACCGACTGTCACGCCTGAGGTCGCGGGTTCGATTCCGGCACAAGTCAAACATTTGTGTGCGTGAACATGGATGTTTGTCTTGGTCTGGGTGTTTCTATGTATAATATTTATGTATTTACAAAAAAAAGAAGTACATATGTATGTTTATCCATTGTCTAGTACCCATAGTACAAGCTCTGCTTAGTTTGGGCTAGATGGTGTTGTGTGCATGTGATAGAATATTATTATTATATTATAGTGTGAGTCTTTGTAATATGCACATATCAAAATGAGGGAATTTATGCTTAATTTTATCGACGAAAAATATTTAAAAATATCTATTATTAAAAATATACTATTTTTTTTACGTTGTTTATGGAATTTTTAAAAATTTTGTTCGCTATTTGACTCCATTGTAAACAAAACAGTGTAACTTTTAAACTAAATGATCTATCGCGATGAGACGAAAAGAAACTCCATAATGATTGGAAGTAATGAGGCGTCCTCAGAAAATGAAAATTGTGGCAAGAAACTTGAACTTAATTGAAAATAAACATGATTTTTTAGCACAACACAATGATATTCGCAATGCAATGGGGTTGTGTGCTTTAGTTGAAGTTTGCCGCAATAATCGTCAATAATTCCCTTATCTGGTAAATATTAAGATAATGTTGTGTTGTATATGATAAGGTACGATGGGGTTGGCGTATCCTTGTGGATCGGGCACGCTACGATCGTGGCGGTAAGTCCCGTGTTTGAGGAGTGGCTGGAGAGGCGCCATGGCGCCCTCACCTTCCGGCTGACACAGGTAATGACTGGCCACGGTTGTTTTGGCCAGTTCCTGTGTCGTATACGCCGGCAAGAGACGCCCCGTTGTCACCACTGCGGCGACTGCCGCGACGTTGTTGAGGACACGGCGCTGCACACTTTGGCGGTTTGCCCCGCCTGGGCATCGCAGCGCCGTGAGTTGATCGCGGCAGTCGGATTGGTTGCCCTCTCGCTCCCGGCCGTAGTTCAGTCTATGGTCCGGAGTGAGAGGTCGTGGAACGCCGTCGCCTCCTTTTGTGAGAAAGTCATTTCCATCAAGGAGGCGGCGGAGCGGGAGAGGGAGCGTTTGAACCCTCTCCCCAACCGCAGAGCCGGGCGCCGGAGGGCGCGAGACGACCTCCAGCCACCCTGAGGATTGACCTGGGGGTGGCGGGCTTTGTGGGCCGGCCCGCCATCCGTTCAGCACCAGGTCCGAGAGGCGGCGTGCGTGTTCCCACGCGCGCCTCTGTGTCGAGTCCGTCTCCCCTCTAGGGGGGACAGTAGGGAGTTTTTAGATGTGCCTATAGGGTAGGTCTTTCGTGTAGTGGCCTGCCGTTTCATACGGCGGGCCGTAACCTCGGCGGGGTCGCGACCGCATGCGAAAGTGATTCGCGCGGCCCCGTCGATAGTGGTTTTGTTGAGGAACACCGTGGTAGGTTTAGTCGGTATTCCGGGAGGTACTTTAACATCTTTACCATCTTTCTTTTACCCCGGCGAGTCCGACATAACCCCTCCGCCCGCCCCCGCGGAGGGGTATGCGTCATGCATTCCGCCACGTAAAAAAAAAAAAAAAAAAAATCCTTGTGGATAAAAACCCCTTATAGAAAAATAAAGATAGAAAAAAAAAAAATGATATTCGCAATGATCCCGAAATGATAAGGAGAGCGACACAACAAATTTTCATTCGCGCCGTTTTGTGCCTACAATCACAAGGTGGATATTTTGAGAACCTGATGCATTGAATTTTGTGTATAATAATAAATGGTTTTAATTGAACTCTTTTGTATTAATTTATCATCCCCAATAAATCATCCTTAAGAGAACAATAAATAGCGCGTACGGAGTGCCATCTTTTAACACTTAATAGAAAATAGTATGATTGAGTTATAAACATGCAATTTTTGACAATAGGTGGCTAATACGATGAAGAATAACTTAAAATAATATAAAAGGTAGGTAATGGGAGCGTCTTAATGAGAAATTTTACGAGTATTGTAAAAATTGATGGAAAATAACAGATTTTTGCTTAAAAAAACATGTCTATTTTCATTTTCTGAGGACGCCTAATTACTTCCAATCATTATGGAGTTTGTCTCATCGCGATAGATCATTTAGTTTGAAAGTTACACCGTTTTGTTTACACTGAGGTCACAAAAGGGGACAAAATTATAAAAATTCCATTAAATATATTTTATTAAAATTACTTTTTTAAATATTTTTCCGTCGATAATATTAAGTATAAATTCTCTCATTTCGATATGTGCACATTATAAAGACTCGCACTGTATAATTAGGTATCTAATAATTACTAAATTAAACTTATAATACCTCTTTATCGCTGTTGTTAGTAACCGATAAACGCCGCTAATGGACATGGCTGTGTTCCCTTAACACGTAAAAGCAACTGCCTACAATATAGGAACTAGGAATAAAACCAACTAATCTGCTTTTCAATCAGAAATGTAGATTTACAGGCTGTGCCTCATCGATGGTCCAGCAGTCGGTATCCCCGAGTCATGTATTGCAACGAGTCTTGCAATACCAATTAAGCAAGTGTTTTATAAAAACTGTGTAATATTACTGCGTTTTCTCGAAGAATTAAAGTCTTTATCATTAAACAATTATTGCTTCGTCAGTAGAGCGCCCTTTTAATACATTATACGTGACTATTGACAAACTTATTATTCAATTAACAAGTAGGTAATATTGATACGGATTATCGAAATACCTTACATAGCTGTCTATGTGGTAGGTAAGCTGTCGCAACGCACAATACAAATCTAGGTATATAAATTATTGGTGATCTTTGTAAATTATTATTCGTGAACCATGTTCGACAAAAGAACAGCGTGGTTTCTTGTGACTGCTACTTTAATAGCGGTAAGTTATTTTATTAGGTTTTATTTGTTTACATTTTATAAATTAATTGTTTTATAATTATATATATTAGAAAGAAAGATGATGATTGATAGATAATTATTAGACAAAATAAAATATATAATAATAACAAGTAAAATAAAAAAAATTATAATAAAATTTGCCAAATGGGAGCTAGTTCAGCATATGCCAGGCTAAGGAAGCCTGGCGCTGGTTTTCAACTAGATCCCTTTAGTGACTGCACGGATGCTAATAACAAGTCCCAGAAAAAAATAATGATATATGTTATTAAGATATGAGTAAGGGTTAAACAAGTATACCTAATTCTGATTTTGTCATCTACTTGAAAGATTGACGATTCAGACAGTCAACTTTCAATACAGTTTTACAGCTTTCAACCCATTTCGATATTAGTGGTCGTTAGGATGTCTTTTCATATATTTTTAAAAGTACCTTTACTGGATAGTTCTTTGTACTCATTAAAATGTACGTAAATACAGTCGTCTATCAACCCAGTCAACTGCGAGATCACTCGATAGCTATTAAAACTCACGGTCGACAGTCAGTTAGATATCAGCCTGTATTTTAAATAAAAGAAAGTAAGCTTTTTTCTAATATTCATTAACACAATGGGGCATTTAACTTATCGAAATAATGGATTGGAATCCATTTAAGTATAACATGCTATCAAACCAAATTTATACTTTGTAGCGTAGGTATGTAGAAAATGGAGATGCAATGGTACATTTACTTTTATAATAATTCATTATTTTAATATTTTGTTACAGGTTTGCCAAGGGCAATGGGTTCGTCGGCCGATGTGCTCTATGTACCCTGCAAGTTACGACTCCTGTAGTTCGGCACTCGAAGATTTGACCATATTATTACAACTGGTAAAATCCGCTGAAAACAAGGGTACCTGTGACATGAAAAATAATGGACTCAGTGACGAAATTATCATGAAATTGGTTAATGCTTTGGTATATACTGCTACAAAAAACTGTTGTGCGAGTGGATCAAGCAACGGAGGCGCTGGTAACGGTACAAGTGGAGGTACAGGTGGCGCTTCAGGTGTAGGTGTAGGTAGTGGTCAAGGTGGTTTAATAGGTGTTGGACTGGGTGTAGGAGCGGGTCTGGATGTAGGTAATATAATAGATCTTGGATTGGGCGTAGGTGCAGGATTGGGTGTGGGATAAGGTGATGATTATTTGGCTGATTAGGTGGAAGATTCGGTTGGAGATACGGTGAATAACTTGAATTATATAAAAACTCATGAATAAATGAAAGATTTTTGTATGTGCAGTTTCTTACATGTATCGTTATGATTGTTTGGACTGCAATGACTATTCATAAATAAATAATAATACTTATGAGATGTTTAGCTTAAAATTCATTTCCGCTGTAGCTTGATATGTTTATATTATATTATTATCGATGCCTGTAAGCAAAAAACGTAGAAATAAATTTAGGAACACAATTTACGCTATATAAAAATGAACGTAATGTATATGCTATTTCTATAGCACACAAAATGTATATTAATAAATAACAATTAAAATACTATATGTGGTTTTATTGATATACTATATGAAGGTCACCATAAACACCTACAGTGCGCGTCATTTTGTATAAACAACGCCAACTATATACCTACTCTTCAAAGAGAGGAAGAGAAGAGGTGAGATTACCACAATCATGCGCGAAAATAAGACAAAGCTATACAACACATTACACGCAGTCTTAAACTGGATTCATATTATTGTATTGTATTGTGGTTGGGGTGCTTTCTGTTGTGGTTATGGCACTGTTCATACTGATGTATCATGTTGTGTTGTAGGTAATGTGGCGCATTCTGATTAGTAATAATTTATTTTAGGAGTTATGGTGTGAATACGTGTTTTTCTCAAGATCATTGGAGCTGACAATGATTTTGATGAAGATACTACTTATAAAAACGGCTCTTCTTAAAAATAAATAAAGCAAAGGAGATAATATAACGTTTAGTCTGTAAAAAGATCAAGATTATAGAGGTGCATTATATTGTCTCGTTCCAGAATTAGAAGTGATAACAAAAGATTATACCGAAATTAAAAATTATTAAATGTTTTTGCTATTTTCTCCCAAACAACATTCCTACCTTGATTCTTATTATTTTTACATTTAGTTTCACAAAGTTCTTCATATTGCCATAATGACTCGTAAGTAGGTACATCAGACATTTTATATAATAGAATGAGGGTAGAAAATTTCATTCATCGCGCCAACGCATTGATTTGCTAGATTCGCATCAGTGTGGTGTGTTGGGGCGCGATATATCCCCCCACCACCTCTATGGCGCAACCGAGCATCGTGCGATTGTTTCCGCGATAGAATTAATAGAAGATGCCACACAGTGGTCTCGAAACTAGTTCTACCGATTTGGCGCTTGTCTTACCGAAACACTGAAATAGAACGATTTTTCTACGATTTTGTCAATGTACGGCATTTCTCAATTTTTCTACCAATTTCCAACAATCTCAGTTCGCATCCATATTTTTGTTCTTTTACGGAGATTCCGTACTGCTTAAACGTCGATCGACGGATATTTTCGGTAATACCATTGTGTTCAATACTTAAGAAAGCTCACTTAGGAACATCGCGGTAGGCTCAGTTGATAGAACAAGAACAAATAACCAAAAAAAAAACCGCCTGAAATATATATACAGATTTGATCAAATTTCTTCATTTTAACTCGCTCACCGTGGTAGGTTCAGACGGCAGGAACCGAGCATTTAAAAAATTAGGCAGTCCACCAACAATATAGAGATTTGATCAAATTTCTTCATTTTAACCCAATTTTTACGATTTTTGATCCTAATGTTCCGATTGTACTCGGTAGATCTACCGATCTCGCATTTCGACTTTCAAGACCACTGACGCCACAACACAATGCAACACATTGATATGAACCAGTATATAGTATATTTCCGTAGTATATTTATACTTTTTGATATGAATCTATTCATAATAAAATAACACAAGCATTATGTTGCGACTTTCGTCGACTTTCGACATTCACATAATAATATGAACTTAGCTTTATTTTCCAACGAAATATTTTTATTTCTATTTTTACGATTACCCACCCATAGGGCGAGTGATTAAAAATATTTATAAGCATCAATTTCTACACTGCATCGATTATAGGATTAGAAAGTATTAGATTTATGTATAATACCTAAGCTTTATTTTACTTTATGTTCCCTTCTTATAAATGCTTAGTTTCAAAGACAGTGTTCTTAACAGTAGAAGAATTAATGATAACTATTCTGAGTCTGTACGACAATTTACTAACTTGCTGTTAATCGACTACAGACTATCGATGCAACAAATATTATGCTCACTTCCTTATGCGTGTAACCTGTCAACAAATACGTTGGTTGACATTACCCGTAATATATATTATCTATGGTTGACATTCGTTTGATATTTCGTTTTTGAAATAAGTTTATTGTTTTCCAGTTATGTACCTATTGTTGTATTTAATTTCGCTAGCTAAGATAAACAAACTGTATAATAAGTAATTTTAATTATTATAATATGTAAATAAAAACCTTATTTAACTTTCAAGTCAAATGTCAAGATGACTTCGGAGACAGAAACTTTGAAAACAAATGAATTTCTCCGACGTCGAAAGCTGAGACTTCAACAGGTTTGATTTCGAAAAGATTGTTATTTTGTAATATATTTATTGCCGTTAAAAATTCAGCAAGTAGATAATGTTTATTAGGTACGGGAGCAATCTAAAGACATCGCTAAGAAAATACGTCAGCGCGCTAAAGTTGAAACATTACGGCAGGTTGTTGATCTAGACGCAAAGAAACAAAAAGAATACTTTGATCGACAAGAAAAACTAGTTAAGCGCCTCGAGGTTCTGTATTCTAGGGGATTGAAAAACGTTGGTGCCAGTCATCAGAACGCTTCTGAGGTGACACTGCAAGGTGAGGGAATGCAACAGTTATGGTGATACCGGCTTCAGGTATCAGTATGCGGGCCGTATAAACACATTTTATATGAAATTGAAAATTTATTTCTGTCCTCTGAATATCCTTATAATATATTAAATATTTGTGTGTTTGTTGGATTGTCCTTTCACACAGAGATTGACATGATCTTTGTAAACCTATATTTTATGAGTTTAAAAGAAGTTTCTTAGGGGTTTGATCCTTATAACTCAGAGGGTAAAGTGGGAAAGGGTAAAGGTTTTTGTCTATAATTTATATTTCTTAAAATTAAAAAATTCTTTAGCTATTCTGATACAAATGATATAAAATTTATATTCTGAGGATAGTGGCTGTCAGCAGTATGTTTATTTATAAGATCTCTCACATTACATACTTTGTCATTGATATCTTAACAATTTGTAGTTTTGTCTGAGAATGTGTGCTAGTATTCTAAAAATGTTGTTTGAATGGTAATATATGAAATAGTTATAATAATAATGATTATTTATTTGTTATAGTGGATTATAGGTAGGTACATAATACAGATGTTAAAGTTTACATTATATAATTCAGTTATGTCCCGCCCATTGGACATACAATAGTTACAATAATTGGAATATATGAATATAGGTACATGGCTACTCCCTTTCTTCTCCTAAAATTGTTTGTCTGATAATCATTATCCATAACATGTTTGCTATAAACTTCAGTAACCATAATGTTCAAAAATTTGATATTTACTTCTAACACTGTCATAATATTCAGTACTAAAATAATTGAATCTCCAAATTTTGCATGAAATAAAGTCATAATATGTCTTAAGTATTGTATTTTTTAATGTGTATTATTCTGAATGTTCAATTATAATAATATTGTTAAGTAGTATAATATTGTCAAGCCGTAGCTGCGGTGGTGAGCGAAAGCCGTTTGCGACGATTAGCACGCCTGGGACCGCCGGAGACGCGCAGCTCCGGAACCGTGGCAAAAGCCAAGCTTTGTAATACAAATTAGTTTTAAAATCATTATAAGGATAAATAAACATTAAATAATTTGTATTTGGGACTTACAACTTTTATTGAAAATGGTTTAAGTTTTTTGTATATTATTGTTTCTAATCTTTATGACAAATAAATTAAGGGCATATTGTGTTTAGGGATTTTAATTTTATGACATGTGATATTATGTGACATTAAGTTCAGGCAAGTTATCATTCGGACAAATGATAATTAGGACTAAAAAAAATTATGACACTTTAAATTATGGATAAAAAGTTAGGTAACACAATAGAGAACCAGGTACATGCATTAAATAATTAAATTGTTTATTTCAATATGGATTGCAATGTCACAGTTATACTTAGATGTTTTATGAATTTCAGATGAAGTAACTAAAACTGATTTATCTAAGTTGAGGGGCAAGGAGGCTACTGCTGAACTAAGGAAGAAAAGGCAAGAAATATTAGATCAACAGAAAAAGCTTTTGGACAGAAAACTTCAGGCTAGGTAATGTATTAACTATATAAAAAGGATTAATATTCTTTTTTAAATGTGAAGAAAATTTGTTTATTTCTTTATTGCATAATCATAATATGTAAACTATTGAATGATATGAGATGAAAATTGTTATACAAGTAGACCCGTTATCTCCTTGTGTATTTCCATGTGACACAATGTTTCATGCAATGCCTTGGGTAGAAGCTAGATAGATAAAGATAGAAGGTATCACTGAGAGTTCTACATTTTGTTCTGAAAGATATTTAAAGCCTATCAACACATCTGTGCCAATGTACGACAATGGTCTACCTCTTCTCTTAATTATATATAAATATATATAATATCAGACCTATAATAAACTGTCCCACTGCTGGGCACGGGCCTCTTCTCAGTGTGAGAAGGTTCATAGTCCACCACATTGGTCCTGTGCATATGGGCAGACTTCACATGTTGACTGACTTCACATTATGGAGAACTCTCAGATATGCAGGTTTCCTCATGATGTTTTCCTTGTGAGCGATAATTAACTATTTATTATGTACATAACTTCGAAAAGTCAGAGATTCATGCTTTGTGATTGAACTCGAGACCTGTGCTTGGCAGTCCAATGGTCTCCCACTAGGTTGCTTCTCATCATTATATAATTAAATAATTTTATATCATGGCACTATATTTTAAATTGTTTGAAATAATGTATATGAATTAAGGATAGTGAGAGAGACTTTTAAATATTTTGCTGATATTTAGGTGAAAGTAGTACTGACAACTGTATTCAGTCTCAGCTATTGTTTGCTAGTAGATATATTAAGTGGGTAAATAAAATATAATATTTTAATACTTATGACTATAATCTTTTATAGAGAAGCAGCTAATGAAATAAGTCGAGAAAAGTCAACAATTGCAGTAAATAAACCATTGCCAAGTAAATCTAAAGGCTCTGACAACATAACACAGAAAGTACCAAGCACTGTAGAAGGACTGAAAGAAAGCCATCAACATATTGAAAGTAATAACAATGAACCAGGAGCAGTGACAAAAAATGACATGGCGACACAGTGGGATATTGACAAAATGCCCAATGAGTGGGAGCCGGCTGTACCAGCCCTTACATTGCCCGAGGATGACCAGAGCAGTGTAAAAGGGGATGAACAAGCAGAAAGCAAATCTGACAAGAGTAGAAGACTTGATTTGTTTGCTCTAAGTAAAGAAATGCCCACAGATCTGAGAGGCAGGCATGTTGATGTTTCTGTGACAAGAGATACAGTAAGACCCTCACTAACACTTATTTCTGAGTACCTCCAGAACAGAAAACTTCGATTACGTGAAACGGATGCTGTAAATACTAATAAAAAGCGTACTGAAGACATCTCCAGTTTAAAGCAGACTATACAACGGACAAGAACAAACAAAGCTGAAGGTAGTCCTTTCAATGCATGTCAGGTGCTTGATGAACAAATTGTGCCCGTGCCATCATGGCGGGCTGAAGCAACCTGTGAATTCTGTACACCCACTATCACTTGCAAGAGTCAAGTTCACACTAAGCAATACCAATCTGTCACTAATTCTCAAATTAATAGAATTTTTAGTTCTATTAGACCGGTGCGTCAATCCGATGTGATGCCGAGTCCTGTCTTGAGATCAACAAGTCCATTTAGAAGGAATAAAGTGTGTCAAAGATTTAGTAAGCAATATAATAACTGTAACAGGCTTTATCAGCTTTTCAATCCATTACATATGGTCATGTGGCATAATTTATTTTATTATGGTTTTCTTACATAACTAACATCATAGGCATAATTACATTACTATTGTAATATCCTTGAAAGGTTGAGGTGTTTAATTCTCATATTTCACTGGCTATAGTTCAGAGTCATCTACAATCGAGTCATTATATATTATAAAGTCCATTCTGAAATGTAATATAATATTAGCAATGTGAATGTGTAGAACAATGTGTCACATTGTAAACCATGTAAAATGTACACACAGTTGTATTTGTATATTAGTTTTTATTACATAACACTGTATAATACTGTATATCATATCACATTTATGTTCTGTGGGACCAAGAGCAGCTTTTTAATTAACTAACTTTGTTTCCAGTGCCAGGTAAAAGTAGCGCCTCAATGGAGAACTCAAAACCTGACAGTATACTCAGCAGAAAGAACTCTATTGTAATGTACAATCATTGCACTAGAGACACGAGAGATTTGCCCAGCAGTGATGAACCGCTTGTAGTTCGAGATGTGCAGAGCACCGAGGATGCTTACTCACTGGCCATGAAAGAGTCTTCAACTGTCCCTGACAAAGACAAGGAGCACCATAAGAAAGTACAAGACTTTAGGAATAAAGTTGCGGTGACCAAACAAACTGTTGAGAAAGAATACAAGGACACTATTAGCTTTTTGAACTCGTTACCTAAGTCTAAGAGTAATAAAGTTCCTGTAAGTATTTTATTTTTCTACCTCTAAATATTTTTTATAGCAGGTCTGGGATATAAAATGGAATCAAATAAATGTGAATGATTGAGATGGATAATGAATGGACCAGTTTGATTAAAACTATTATATTAGACGACTCGATGGCATAGTGGTTAGTGTAATCGACTGCCACGCCTGAGGTCGCGGGTTCGATTCCCGCACAAGTCAAACATTTGTGTGCATGAACATGGATGTTTGTCTTGATCTGAGTGTTTCTATGTATAATATGTATCTATTTACAAAAAAAAAGTGTATATGTATGTTTATCCATTGTCTAGTACCCATAGTACAAGCTCTGCTTAGTTTGGGCTAGATGGTGTTGTGTGTATGTGGTAGAATAAAGAATATTATATTATTATTCTAAGGACTATGTGTCCTTTGCTTTGGTGTAGCCTAAGCGTAAGTGTTTGCAAGCCGCTGATCCTAATGACTGTAGATTTGACACACATCTCAGGCAGTATTATAAGTAGTTTCCACCTGGTGATGGTTGGTACTTATCAGTGTGGAATTACACCCGATTAACGTAACTGGCTTCGCCTCTTATTATGTTTGACTTTATAAACATCACTGGTGAAATTAGGATTACATATGCCAAGTACTGCAGAGACTTAAATATTATAATTATTACTAAAACTATGTTTTACTTTATCGTTCTTTCAGAAAACAGCGTATATGGACGAGCGCCGGAAACAGATGCTCAAAGAAAATCGCCAACATAAAATGCAACAGGAATATAGGAAAATAGAAAAAGAATGCAGAAGACATCATTCCTGTTCGGTAAATATACATAGGTACATTTATCCTAAACTAACAACAGCAAATCCATATACACGTTTTATTATCTATATGTAATTTGGCGCTATAGGGGTAGATAAGAACACCCACATGGTGACAAGGTGTCTAAAAAGTCTTATACATTAGAATAGCAATGTGTGAGTCATCAACTTCTGTTTTCTTTGGGAAGATAGTGGGCATAGCTGGCAGAGCAGGCTTGCCTACAGAACATGCATAAAATTGCTACTCTCACAGACAACATGTGCGAGTTAAGTAAATTGCTCGCGCATTGCGCATTGCGCATATTATCTGCGCCGTGTTCTTCTTTCCGTTAAAAAAGACCTGTATTACTCCTATTATCCGAAGTTTTCATTATCGCTAAGCAGCGTCCAAAAACAGATTTCATAATTATATTTTTATTCTAAATTACGTTTTTTAGAGTTCGAAAAATCTCTTATACAACAGCTTTGTCATTCCGTCCGTCTGTCTGTCTGTTATACAACTTTCAACTCAAGAACCGTAAGAGCTAGAGACTCGCGGTCAACGCCATTCGACTCAGCATAGTCGATATACCTCCGAAATTACTATGACTTTGACCTCTGACCTCAACGTGATACCGTTTTTTCGAACTCTAAGATTTACGGCAATTCATGGCCGTTGCTCACTTGTTTATGTCCTCTAACAGAGCCTTTTTTAAACCATTAACCAAAATATATAAAAAGATATATCTAAGTAATAGTGAACCAGTACCAGTGGCATAATTTCTTTTTTTAATAATAATTTTGTATAAGTGTACCACTTTTGATTTAATGCACGCTTTTTGTTATGTGTGTGTGTTTAAAATGTGACTAGTTAAATAAAACTGGAATTGTTATTAATAATTGTTTGCGCTCTCCAAACTCAAAAAATAGTTCGTCGTATTTTCCATATTACTATATTATACATGTATTTCTAAAATCTTGACGTCTAAAATTGTATGCGGAACTCACAGCATTAACAAAATTCTGTTAACTTTATTTTTCAGAACAAGAGCCGCAGCAAGTCCACGTCCCCAACTAAACAAACTGTAGAAAACGACACAGACAGAGACTTTCAGTACTCATGGATGCCAGTGCCCGAGGGTGATGGCAATCTTGCCATACACGCAATACCCAACACCGTGAAAGAGGGGAAATTTGGCAACAGCGTGAAATTCAGCACAGTTGACAGCTACCACGAATACAGATCTCGACATAAACACACGCCTCCCACTAAAGATACAGCCAGTCAAGACAAACATTCAAGCAAAAAACGAGTGGAAACTGTCATCATTGACAAAAACGAGAGTCATTCCTCCGATGAGTCCTCTACTATATCAAATATCAGTTCTGTTGAAAACCTACGGCTTGACAAACAACTAAGACGCGGAGATGGTACAAAGTTAGACCAGAATTCATCGGACACTGAAAGAATTATAATTTATAAAATACTGGATTCTAAAAATACTAAATACACAAAGAAGAAGAATAAATTGTTGGGTGACATAGCCAAGTCTTTAACGTCGATTGAGAAGGTACAGAAATCTGTGGTTGAAGATATTCCTAGTGATACAGATAAAAAGCATGCTAGTAAGAAAGTAAAACCGATAATTAAAGCGGCTGAGGCTTCAGCATCATTTGAACAAATCAATGAAGGTAAGGTATCTTTATTACTAGTAAACGTCTACAGAACAGTATGTAAAATTAAGACCACATAAAATAGGTGCGGTGCGGTTATCTCGACCCATTTTAGTACACAATGCCTGGCCGCCAACGACAAGCGCGTCCGTTAAGTCTAAATGTTCGGTATTCATGAAAAAGTATTTGCTATCACTAATATTGTATTGACAAAGTATTTGTATAATATATGGGACATTCCACGTAAAGCTGATAAAAAAATGATTTCTTTGATTTTAGTAATATTTGGTTATGTTATACCTATATATGCTCAACCCAGATACAAAATATTTTACAGTACATTGTCTAATTAACGAGCAACAGGTCGTTAAAAATTTGACTAACCGTTAGGCATGGGTTACTTCAAAGCCCATTACCTAGTGTTGAAGTAAAAAAAATATAACTATATTTTTTAAATTAGAATTTAACAAAGTTCGACCATTTAATTTTTATTTCCAAGAATAGCTCATAATGTAAAGATAATCCTTGCCAAGTTTTATAATTAGGGGTAGAAGTCGTTTAGGAGCTAGACCAGTTACAGTTTCGAAGCATAGCGGCCGGCGCGGCGCCCCACGGTAGGATTTTTTGCATATATTGTAGGCGCGGCAATAATTCTATAACTTTTTAAGTAACAGTGATATCTTAATAATTTTATAACTTTACAGGATTTATAGGCGCCAATCACAGATAAAGATTTACAGTGTTGCCAGTAGTAAGCTGTAAATTTACACGATATACCTAATTAGTAATTATAAATACGCAAATATCTGGCGTTTAATTTGTAATGCCGAATTCAAATTTATTTTAAATTAAAGGTATATTGTTATATAAATAAGCATTCATTCGTTTTCGCGTCATTTGAAAAAAGAATGCTTGATTTAACAAAATAAAAATACTTTAAAATAATCTATTGGCGCCATTTTTAAACGTTAAGAAGAATTTAATTTATCACAGTTTAGAGCAATTGTTTGTTTTAAAAACTTTAAATATAGTTATCATGCTCCTTATGGTGATCTATGTTTTAATCAGTTTAAATTACCTTTACATAGGAAATCAAAAGACCTAAGAAAATTGACAAAAGGTTCAATAGAAAAGTGGTAATTTACCAGTAAAAACGTACACGTGTGTAAGCAATGCAGAGAACGACTCGCTAAAGAAGTGCCGCCAATAATCAATGAAGATGCAGTTCTAAATATCCAATAGTCCCATTCGTCAATTTAATGTTCACAACAATCACAAGGTTCATGTTATATTCCCGAGGAAAGTACGCCTACGAAATCAACACAAACAGACGATATAAAATTCGACAACGAAATACTTTTGCAATTAAAAGAGAAGTTTTATACCCTTCTACATCTGTTTCTGTAAAAACTATGATCCACACTTTAGCAACTAAATCGTGGAGTGAAAATAGGCTTGCTGAAGAGTTTTGTACGTCTAAAAGACAAGCAAGAAAAGCAAAGGTACTGGTCAAGAATAACGGTATTTTATCATCACCTAATCCACAAGATGGGCGAAAATTTACATCAAAAGTTGTACATCTTGTAACAAAATTTTATCTCAAAGAAGATAACACTTTGATAATGCCTGGAAAAAAAGACTTTGTATCTAATATTGTCTTCTATTTACGCGAATATTATTCATTGAAATTAAACTGCTATATACGGATTTTATCGCGTTGTTTATTTGACACTTTATTACAAAATTTTGAAAATTTTTACACTACTACTACTATTAAACTTTATTAATTTTTAAGCTAATTAAATTATTATTAAACTATTTAGATTTAATTTATTTTTACACTTTCCCCGACGTTTCGGTTGCTTTTCAGCAGCCATGGTCACGGGGAGACTTTGTATCTGTGAATTTAGATGACAGAAAAATAGTTCATTTATAAAAGCAGCTCTTAATGTGTAACATCGATGAATTATATCAACAATTTAAATTAGAATATTCTAACACGAAAGTAGGTCTTAACAAAATTCCAAGTCCCAAGTGGCCAAGTCCAACAACTTGTCATTTGATGACACACACATCACTACCAAGCGAACGCTGTAATAATTGCCGTGGTCTTGATGAAATTCGAGCATCTAAATAAAACCTACGATGAAAATCAAGTAACAAGTGTGCAGTTTTTTAATACATAGATCGATAGTGATTGTTTTACCATCGCTACTCAAGTTCTTTCATCTGATGAATTTGTCGACAGCCTTTGCTCAGCTTTAGACCTTTTGAAACGTAACTATATAGCAGACCCGCAAGTATGCCAGTATTTTAGGTTATTAAAAGAGTATTTTTATAGAAGGCGAAATTATTATTCAATGCGATTTTGCTGAAAACTATAGCTTTGTAGTTCAAGATGCTGCTCAATCATTTCACTGGAACAACGATCAAGCCACTCTCCTGGCATCAGTGTATTATTACAGAAAGGAGCAGAGTTTAAAACACGGAAGTATCGTAATGATTTCAGACGATTTAAAACACGACACTGCTTCTTTCTATACTTTTCAAAAACTTTTGCACTAACATCTTCAGGAAAACAACATAACTACAAAAAAAATACATTTATATTATTAATCCACACACTTTAAAAATAGATTCAATTTTATTAATCTGTTCTATTTCAAACATGATTTTGACACAGAGTCCGAATTTCATTTCCATGCCACTTCACGTGGAAAAGGGCCATGTGATGGTCTTGGTGGCAATTTAAGACGTATAGCGACACGGGCTAGCTTGCAGTCGGCGGCAAACAAAGCCATCACAACACCCCAGCGGTTGTATGAATGGCCTAAAACATCAAAGGCTCAAACTAATATTCTTTATGATCGGAAAGAGGACATTCAAGAAAACAGGTTTTTCCTAAAAAGAAGATTTGACTCCGTAGTGAAGATACCAGGTACAAAAAAATACCATGCCTTTATTCCGACTGCTGAAGGTATTGTGTTATGTTAAAACGCACGAGTAACAACGAAGACTATAAAATTGTTAAAATTTGTAAATAAACCTATAAGTCATGGAAACATAATGTTGTTGTTTTATTGTAATTTAAGGTAAATCAAAATGCGATCAAATTATTAAACAAAATATGTTAGCAATTAGATTGAAATTTTCTGTAATCTTGTGTTAGGTGGCGGTAGGCTTGACCCGGTTAATTGGTCGAACTTTGTAAAATTCAAGTTAAAATATAAATATATTTTTTTACTTAAACAAGTTTAATTTTTATTTCATAAATGCATTTAAAAAGCTCATTAAATGAAGTATAAATTCGACTACTTTATTTATTTTATTGTTACTTTTTAATAAACACTATAACAATAACTGGATAATGGGATTCTAAGTAGCGCATACACACCGGTTAGTAAAAATAATTATATTTTTATTTCGTTAACTAATCTTTGTACTGTAAAAGCATTTTGTATCTTGATCGAATACATACATAGGTATAACATAACCAAATCTTACTAAAATCAGGAGCATCAAAATTTTATACCTGTCCGCTTTACGTGAAATGCGCCATATGACAATGTATTTTTTATACTACTTATATACGATATTTGTTTTTATTACTATTGCGTTACTTAGAAGCACCTGACTCGTCTGATAAATGCGATATTGCGGCCCACTGCGCTGACAACACAATGCCGTCTTAAGCAATTCTCGTATTGTAGAATTACATCACCAATTATTATTTTTACTTGAGTGCTATCACTATATGCGCACCGTTATTTTATTTTATGTTTACGATGGCATTGGTCTTTATCCGGCCTATAGCGCTGCAGGTTGCCAAATCATCTAGTATTAAATGTAAACACTTCTAATGTTGATATCTAATTATAATTATTATTATTATTGGTTTTCATTTCAGGCGTCTACAAAGTTTCTGAAGGAAGGTGAGTTCTCTTATGAATATTATTCCTATCCATCCTATTTCCTCCCGTTCCCAATTCCCAGCCTTTAACCCATGTTCTGTCCTCTCGTAGGGGAAGCTATAACATGATGAGTTGTTACACAGCCAACGTCGAGTGCTGGCAGTCTTCGACGGGGTGCAAACCTTGGTGGTAAATAAAAATACGATTTAGATACACACTGCCGCCGTTTAATGCTGGTCTATGACTGCTAAATTGTAAAATCTATATATCAAGCGCTTAGATAGATTGAAAAAGATCTACTTGAGTGCTTATCGTATCGTTAATGTAGGGTTTCATAGCAAATTAGTTAATTTAAAATAAATTCCGAAAAATCTTTATGTAGGTACTAACTCTCTCTCTCTACTGAATCGACTGCCAAACCGTCTCACTCATTGGTCCACAAATACTAGGAATGAGTTAGATGTTCGATTCTGCTGGTATACCGCCGTAAAGGCCGATACCGCAATGGTTATGGCGACGGCAACACGAAATAAAATCTTATCATATTGGGCTTAGTATTATTCTATTACTGATTATTATATAAGTTCATAAATATATCTAATTAAAAAAACTATATAATATTGTGTAAAATTTGATTAGATTATTTTAATTTAATTTTGTAATCTATATATATAAAACTCTTCCGTTACTGAGTGTCTGACAGACAACGCACAGCCGAAACTACTGAACGCAAGAAGCTGAAATTCGGCATGTATGTTGCTTGGAGAGTGTAGGGGAGCACTAAGAGAGGATTTTTGGAAATTCCACCCTGAAGGGGGTGAAAGGGGTGAATCCCGATATTCACACGGGAACGGGACTTACGCGGGTGAAACCGCGGGAAACTACTAGTAATTTATATGACATTTAATTTACCAATCATAATGTATTTGCAGAACTGTTTAAATTTTTATAACACCATATTTGAGCATAAACATAATATGTTATTTGATTCGACGGTGCTGCCGCTGCCATACATTTTTATGAGTAAATATTTCAAGTAGTCGCCAATACGACTTCGTATCAGTACAGCCTTGGCCTCAATGTTAAATCGGACGATCGAATCCTAAAAACTTTTCAATTGCAATTTTCAATTCACACATTCCAATTGACAACTTATATAATTCAGCTGGTTGGCTTTCCTGCTGATAGCCATTCAGTATAAAGTCAAACATTTAAAAGCAGCGACCAACGAAGTGCAGTATGATGCTAGTCATCATCGTCTTTGGTCATCGTTACACATCCTACCGAATTTATTAGAGCTTAATGTATTATATAGTGGACGCCACCCAAATGTGACGATATATTTGTTGTAGTACCTCGATTTTGTAATTTGCGTTTATATATAATATATATATAAATGCAATTTATATTATAAAATAAATGCATTAACCTTGATATTGTTTATATCAATTATAAACAATAGTTATTGTAGCTTACTGTTATATTTTAGATATCACTTATTCACGCCACATTTCCAGATGTCTTTCGTCCATCATACATATTATAGTAACAACTACTATATAAATATGTATGTATAATTATTTACAGGGATAACCTAACAACGATGTACTTTAATGACCATTCAGAATCCAATGAAAGGATCACAATAACAGAGCAAATACGACCTCAGACACATGACTGTAAGAAACCGAGTAACGACCAGAGAAGAGATAAAGGTTTGTTTTTGAGCACAATGGACATTGTATATCATTGTAATCTAACTCTAGTACAGTTTGAACTTTTATTTTAATTTAAGGGTCTATCCTACAATGGCAGGATGGAGACGAAGCCCAGCCGATAAAGTAAGTAACTTCAATTAATCGAATGGTGGAAATCTGTCTCTGTTAAGTATGCACTAAACGATTTTAATGCATATCTATTATTTGCAGGCCTGGTCCGTCTTGCCAGTGTTCCAATACTTCTAAAGAAAAGGATACTCCACGTTCAATGGAAGCCAATAAGATTGCATCTGTATCAGAAAAGCTACCTTCAGCTTGCACATCAACATCTTCTTTCAAAACTGCCACTAATGACAAAGCAAGCAGTGCACTCGCAGAAGGAGGCTTTATCAAGTTAGTTGACGAAGAGGGACAGGAGGCTGGTAAGTTCTTCCTAGGCTCTACAGGTTTTTTAAAAGACAACGCTTATGAAGTAGTCATACAGCTCAGGAAGAAAGATGGTTCAAAAGAAGAGACAAAATCTAACAAAACAGAATTATCAGATTATACTAAACAGTGTAATAGTGGCAAATCACAATTAAGTAATAATGAAACTGTTGGAATAGTAAACTCGGGATCATCATCATCAGATACAGTAGTACAAGCACCTTCGGATTTCGAAATCAAAGAAGTATTATCAGAAAAAAGTGTTTCTGAAAAAGAGACTACAAAAGTTTCAACGCAAAGGTCAACACAGACGAATAGTGCGCAAGAAACAGTCAAAGATGTAGTCGTTGATCAGAGTACTAAAGATCAAAACGTTCCCAGTAGCGAGTCAATAGACAATGAAATACGTCTAGTTATCTCTTCTGAAGAGAATAAAGATATTTCTAACAAAGGCACAGTCTTAAGGAATGACGTTCCAGAATCAATCTCAAAATTCGACCTTCCCTCTAGACCTGCAACAACAACTTATACCCAAACAACAAATTCACCAATCCATAGACCTATGTATTTCCACATGAGCTCTTCAACATCTACAGCTTATATGAGCCCACCAGAAATGATATTACCCAAGTTCCTCAGACCTGACTCTGGCTTAACTGAAGATGAAACATATGGATTACAAAACATTAATATAATTGATAAGCAAGCAAGCAAAAATAACAAGAAATGTAGACATGTTAAGAAAACCATAAGTGACATGAATACAAAAGGTGCAGATTGTAGAAAAAATAAACATAACACTCCACCAAGTTCAGCAACACGTTCTGGAAACAGACATACTCACGAATCGCCGACTAGTTTGCGAGGACAGAAAATCGACACGCCATGCAAAACAAAATGCAAACGCCATAATTGTGGGGCTTGCATTCCACAAGATAGAAAAGATCACACAAGAAAGCAATGCAATAGAAGCAAAATTACATCTGTTGAGACTTATCGATCATCTCAGAATTTCAATATCCACTTAAATAGGAATGCTTCCACAAAAAATAAATATAGGACTACAAGCGCAGATTTCCCTACAAAGACTGCAGGGGCTAATCTAAATCCAATTATAAGAAATTATATCAATAAATTACTGGCTCTCAACAAAGAAGGTCTTAAAGCATTAGAAGTGGCAGATCAAGAATGTAGCTCAGTTTGTACACCAGGTAGTTCGATTATTAATGTCCCATGTAATGTTGATGAAAGAAAGTCTTCTACAACTAATAAGATATCCTTAGAGCAGATTAAAAAAACTTTATTGCAACAAATTGTAAAAGACAATCTTAACAACTTAAATAACTCCCAAAATGCAGTTGCGTATTCCGTTAATAAGAATAACATGCCTCGCAAATCCCGCCGGAAACGTCTACATAAAGTCAAATCGTTAAATATTTCCAAACATTTACTGAAGAAACACAAAACTGACGTGCCAAAACCTAAATCAGTATCTCTGTCCACTACTACAGACGATAACAATAAAACTGTTTCGAGTTCCATAACCAGTAGATCGCGACCACGCAGCTCGCCAATTCCTAGGCTAGAACATTCCGTAAGGCCTGTATGTACATACAAGCAAAATAACATACCACAGAAAGCGACTAGAAATGAAATTAAAAGAACTGACACACGTAATAATGAAAACTATTCAAGAACACCAATTCCTTCGCCTCGAAAGGAACATTCCAAAATCAAAGAACCTATCCATTTTCCGTCACATAAGGCTACAATAACTGCCACGTCACCAGATTCTGAATTTACTAAAGAGTCCGACAATTACTATAAAAATAAACCGGATTATCCCATTAGTATGTCAACACAAACCAGCCAGAATATTGAAAATGATTTCGTAAAATTAGCCGAAGATAAACTTCAAAATATGGAAAAAATTGCTGACTTGACTGAAAAATGTACGAAGCGTCTATCAAATCTTGCCAAAGTCCTAGAGGAAGTTAGAAAAAACAAATCATTGATTTATAGTCAGATTTCAGGCTCGGACTCAACAGATTCGCAATCAGACCACCAGTCCGACAATGTAGTAAAAACGCCTAATATAGTAGAAACACCAAACTCTATGCCAACTGATCTAACTGATGCACCACAACAATTTGAAATTAAGTCTTCAGAAACTAATTTGGGAAAGGAAAACTCATCAGTTACTGATAATGAAAAATGTCTATTAGAATACGTCTCGGTTTTAGCAGACATTCCTAAACCAGGTTCATTACAGCTATCGGAACCGAACGTAACTAACCCGAATATCGGCAGTAACGTGATACGACAGGTATCTGCGTCACCCGTAAACGCTAATACTGGCACAATAGGATTTACGAAATGTAGGCAAAAGCCACCGCCTGCGTTATCGAGGATCCATTTAAAACATGGCCAAGAATACCTACCGCCGCATGAACTTTCAACTGTTATAGAAGTAGATTCACCTATGAGTGTCAAAAACAAAAACCAGTTTGCACGTAACGAAATTGCTAACAATTCTAATAGATCATATAACGAAGATAAAGAATCTGCAAAAGATGCTGATAAAAAAGAAACTCAAAATGTTAAGGAATTCACTGCCAACCCTGACTTACTACAAAGTAATCTCGAAATTCCTAAACTGAAAATGTCTTCTACCGAATCTTCAGATGATTCTAAATTCCAGATGATAGACTTAAAGCAGTTTAATGAGATAATGTTGGAGCCTTTTATTAGTCTCCATGAATATGCAAAAAAGTATAATGTAGCACCTCCAGATGACGGATCCAATCTTGAAGATATACAGAGAGATGATGCTCTAAATGATGACATGAGTTCGTTACATTCCGATGGCAGCTTACCAGACGTAATAGCAGAATTGCTCAAAAGGAATATTATTTCTGAACCTTTTAAGTTCGACACTGCATCTAATGTCAATTCTAACACTTTTTCATCCGAGTCCACGTTATCCATGTTAGCCTTGTCTAAAGTGCGAAAGGCTAGAAAGAGATCGAGCGTAATGTTTCAAAATAAAGAAAATATAGGCGAGACATCTGACACGCTGAGTATTTCTTCAAATCCCGACTTAGAGAATGCATTTAAAAAGCTCGGCATGGGGTGGGCGTCATCCACTCTAAAAAAGACTAAGGAGCGCTTAGCTTTGTCGTCGTCGTCCAACACATCTAGCTCCAGCATCTCACAATTTAAACTTAAAAGTTTCAATCAGGACATACCAGCCCTTGTCACTGATTCGGTATCGTCTGTGCTTCTGTCTAAAAAGGGACATCAGGGTAAAAATGTTGATGATAATTCTAAACATGTTGAACAACAAACAAGTTTTGCAAATTCCATGACAGTGAAAGAATTTCTAACCAATGAGCTGGCAAATAAAATTACTTTTACAAATAAATCTGGTATGAATGACACTGAGGAAGAATTTGTTTCTTTGTTTGAGACAAAAATGCCAGAAGGACTGAAGCAGCAGTCGCTAGGTAATCGCGACGACCAATCGAATGACAGCATTCCTAGTGGAGTTAACAGGGCTCGTACTTCGACACCAGTTCAGATTTTCAAATCGATGACGTATCACTCGAGCTCTAGTTCGAACCTATCTAATGGCTTGTTCAGTAATGCTGATGACTTGTCTTCAGTGAAAATGACATCTACCTCTATGAAAAATCATTCCACATCTGATAAGGATGACTTGACCATTCCTAACTTTAGCCTTCAAAAGAAAAAAGGTTCGGACTGTAGTAAGAGTGACTAATGTTGGTATAAATTGTTTGTAATATATTTATTTATGTGAGTTACTTAAAATTTAATGTATTTTTATGTATCATTTGTAATAATGTTGTTCAGATTTTATGCATATTGTGAATAAATCAAAATGAGTAGAATAAAACCTTTGTTTCATTCCAAATAAGTTGTGAATTTTATTAGAACATATATTTTTATTAAACTATTTCATATACATATAATAAGATCTTACATAACCAGATTCCAAAATTTTGAGATTATTTTCAACAGTTATAAAATATGTAACTTTACATAACATATTTGCATACATTAGTAACATACTCAATGAACATAATTAGTAAAACTAATCAAATTCTGTCAAAATTACATAAAGCAACTAGTCCTTGTGACTTTTGAAAGAATGTGTTGGATCACTGACAGAGGCAAAAAAATATTTTTGTCAAAGCTCCAACAGAGTTGTAATTTACATGTGTGATTATTCAATTTGTTATAACTTAACCCAATAAATAACATTATATTAATGTTAATTAATACCTGCTAATAGATCACAGAACACAATTAGCTCCTAAACTATGCTAGCCTGGAAAACTTAAACATATAGATTCAACATTATATGCCTAGCTTAGCTGAGACACAAAAATGTGTAAAATTTACAGATGAGATTTATGGTTTCACAAAATAAGTACTAATTAAAACAGTTAATAAATTAAATAGTTTCCCTAGTAATTTCATCTAATTAAGCTATTCTTTCTTGTTGTTATCCTTTAGTACATGGTCTCTCACTATGGTATATGCTAATCCTAGTGTTAGTGCTGACACTACTGTGCCTTGAGCTGCCACTCTCAGCTGCATTAGGAACACACTGGTGCTCATCTTTCCCCTGGTCTTATATTTGTATGCTCCAAAGCCACATACACCTAGCAGACCTATGATACCTGAAATCAAAAAGGGAGTTTTAGCAAGTAGGTATGTCAATTAATTTAACTCTAAACTTTATTGAGCAAATAATTAACCTTTTGCATTGTAGAGGCACAATGGTGGACAGACTCTTGACGGGTTAAGAATGATTAGTTTATTTTATAGATTATTTATAGATTTGTTGCGATATCACATCGGTTTTATCGCAACATCAATGCTGAATGGAGACCATTTGTTGCCACAATAGCATAATATGTATATATATATATATATATTTTTTTTTAATTACTAACTGTTTATTTAATTGTCTTTTTTATTATTTTGTCTATTTTGTAAGAAAAATACGTAATCATATTTCTTTGTGGCAATAAAGAATGATTTCTTTCTTTCTTTCTTCTTTCTATTTAATATTCATTTGCTATATCTAGAGGTATACATTTAGATATTAGGCTTTTTTGTTAGAAGTAGAGCAAATTCAAATTTGGACCAGTCTTAATAAAATAAGTCAGTTGTGTTAGTACCATATGGGTAAATTTGGGACTTACCTATTATCATGAATGGTGAGTCCTTAGATTTTCTGGCTAATCTTTCTGACTGAGATTCTTCATTGTAGTTAAATGTTGGCTTGGACATCGTAACTATTTTATATCTGCAAGAGAAATATGTAACCTTCAAATGAAATAGATATTGCCAAGCTTTTAAAAGTATACATTACGTACATACTTCTTTTATGTAGATACAAACAATGCGCTATTGTAAAATTACACAACTATTAAAAAAATATAAATAACACAAATTTATCGTATAAAAATAGTCGCTTTTGGCAGTAAACTATTAGCTGAACATCTATGGATTTATCGAATAATTTCAACTAACAAAATTATGTAACTAAAACATTTTAAAAATATTGCATCATATATGCGAACACTTACACACAGTGTGACAGCCAGTACGGAGAGTACTATTACTAATCTTTCTCGCACGTTTCTCGATATATTTCCGTCACCACTGGTTTCCATTAACTTGAAAAAGATAATATCAATGTCAATGACGGGGACTTTTAGATTTAGACACTGAAATTTTCAAGCTTTCCACAGTAAGTACGTCCGATAACCGTCAAATACGGACTGAAGGTCGTTTACGTCAAATACGTCATGTGAGCTGTCAGTCTGTCACATCGTGACGTTCATGATATTACGTCACATGTAACATATATTTATTTTCTGCGTTTCAAACAAATTGGTGCAATTAAAAAGTACAACTAAGTATTGAAATAATAATAAACTATATAGAAATAAAAATGGTATTGATTGTGTAATTTACATGGCCTTCGGTTTATTTTACGTGACATAGGTAGAACAAAAATATTTACTGCGTGGAATTGTTATTCGTCCAATAAGTCTGACCCGCCAATTCGAGTAATTATTTGGTTACTACCAAGGAACATGTAAAATAATAAGTCATTATTTATTTTTATTGTTATTTATACACCGTCTCCTCAATGAGTCTGGCAACCTTTGTTGCTTGGGTACTTAGGCTTATACTCCATTTGATTAGGTACTTAACTAAAGGTAAACAATGTTGACGTGTCTTTTCATCTAAAAACTCAGATCAAAAATAAAATATTGCTAAAGATCAATGTAAATACAACAATAACGATTACTAAATCAATTGAACCGTTAGTTTAAGCAGTAGTTTATTTATTTAATATATGTTAGTGTAAAAAGTCACATCAAGATTGTTTACCTTTAGTTAAGTACCTAACCAAATGGAGTATAGATCTTACTTTATATTTTCTCTTACAAATGCCCTAGGTTCTCAACCATTTGTAAGAGAAATAAAGTATATTAAGGTAGGAGAAATAAAATGAACAATATTTTAGAAAAGTAAACAGTACCTATTTTATTTCATTGACTTTTTAAAACATATTTTTGTTGCTTCTTACCTTCTTTTTAGGTTTAATTATAGCTCCGCGATAACAATACCAGCGATCATAAAAACAGTATTTTGTGTCCTTTTTTTGTATAGAACAATAAAAAGTATTAAGGAACGAAATAATATATAATCCTGCTTTTAACAGTATAGTTGGGGAACCCTAGCCGTACCTCACACAAAGGACATTCCATACGTTTTTAGTCCAAATCTGAAAATGGCGGCAAAAAAAAAATGCTATATTCTGTGCACTAAAACTGTGGGACAATTGCTTTCGGTTTTATTTGAGTTCAAATTTTTTTCTTTTATACATTAATAAAAGAACTATACTGCTATTGCATTACAATAGTTTTAAAGAATACAATAGGTATTGAGAAAATACAGCCCTTCTGTAGTGTTTTTTTTTTGACATTTTATTTACGTGGTATATTGGATATTCCAAAAATAAAAATACATTAGTATCTTACATTCAATTGTAAATTAACCCTTTATTTCTAAAAGTACATGCACGTCTTACAAGTAGGTACATTAAATATGGTTAATCATCCTCGTCTGGAACTACAATAATGTTCTCTAATCCCAAAGCTAGGGCTAATAACACATGTAAATGACGAGCGTAGCTCATGTACCATATTATGTAGATAATATACGAACAGCACCCAATCGTTCTTTTTTCTACTATGCACCGTGCACGTGCAATAATAGTGACGAATTGCACTTTGACCGGATAATTTTCTGTCTATTACGATATAGATATAATATTGGCGAGCTCGGACATGTCGAGATTGCAGTCGTCCTCGTATCATCCACAGATCGTTCCCTCCTAACTCTTCCTAGTGTTCATTTGACATTTCATTGCTGAGCTCTATTGAAAATGATCCGGTTTGGAGGATATGTTCGCCATAGTAACTTTTGGCTTGTTTTAATTGGTATACGCCAAGAGCGAATAACAAAAGATCATATTCACTCAGCCTCGGACAATCTGCAAACTCTGACATATCTGCTGTCATGAGCGTGAACTGTGCTAGTCTGCGATTATAATCATGGCTATTAACCAATTCTGCTAATACTTTTGGTGTATTCATTTATTATCTCCAAGTTTTTTTTTCAAGCTAAATCCTTTGTTTTGACAATTTATGTAACCAAAAATGAGTGTATCCCATCTGGCCCGGTGACTTGGCCCGGCGCCGGGCCACATGGGAAAAAAATGTTTTAACTGGCCCGGTGATATGTTTACCGGGCCAAATGACACAAATCAAGTGCCATCGTCCCCGGTAAAGTGAGAAAAGAGGATACGCCTCGTAATTTGTGAAATACTAAATACATGCATCTATGAAAGGGATTGAACTTATAAATCAAACTGCTTAGTATACAATAATCAGTTTTTATTTGTGAAAGACGCGTATCAACTTGTGTCATAAATCTCAACTTGAAATAGACTTCTTATAAATAGATCTTTTTGAATTTGAACATAATAACCATATTTTTATAATAATAATAATCAACGAAGTCAAAATGCTATGGATCAAACCAGGTACAAACAGTCTACAGTATGATTTTTTATGAACAATCAACAATATACATATATAATGGTCAAAAACAATCTTTTTAATAATAGTCATCCTAATCAACGAGTCAAAATGCTATGAACCAAACAAAATTATTAATAAATACTTATTATAACAACAGTCTCCAATATGGTTTTTTATAAACCAACGCAACGTGCGTTGGTTATCTCTTTCTATTCGTTGTCCCTTTTTTATGATACACGGAGAGCAAGAAGGGTGTGCGGGTCAGTCGGTTACGGTCAGTCAAGGTTAATGTGCACGTGGTATTTATGAACTGCAACATCTGCAACTTAGTAAGTGAAGTGATATTTGATTTGTTTAACATTTAATTTATCAAAATGATGAGTGGTTAAAAATATTCGTTGATGTGGTGCTACTGATTAAATAACACGTAACGATTTCAGGAGCTATGGTCGACGAAAATCCAAGATGTTCAAATGACATATCGTCTTTAAAATATATAGAAAGAGGTGGCGGCACTGTCCTTCTTCATGCTGGATACCAGTACACATTGAAAGAAAAATACAAAAATGGGACAATGGCATGGGAATGCATTCATAGAAAGAGAAAAAGATGTGGTGGCAAAATAACTTTGAAAGTAAGTACAAAAGTGCATTCAGCTTATAATGTCGTGCTGACTTATCTATGATCTAAGTAATAGTAATTAATATCCATGTATCTTTTTAGGGCAGTGATAAAGTAGGAGAGAAAAATCATGGGTGCATGCCAGATTTTGCTAAAAATTAAATAGACGAGAGTTTATACAAATGCAAAATTGAATTATCAGCACCTGAATTTCCGACCGTTACTTCGGTATATAATGCTACAATAGCTTCATACCAAAACTCGGGTCTCGATTTAATAAAACGAATTCCAGAACTACACCAAGTTAAGAGTACGTTATATAGATCGAGAAATGCTTCCGTTGGGTTGAAAAAAATTGCCTACAAAAATTTAACCGAAGTGAAGGTACCCGAAAAATATTTAGATTTTTTGATAGCAGACTACTCACACGAAGGAAAGAGAATTTTGATATTTGCCACTCAAAAGGGCAGACAACTTATGTCTGAGGGTAAGCTTTTCTTTGGAGATGGCACATTCAAGAGTTGCTCAGAGCCTTTTAAACAGCTTTACAGTATACATTGTGCTATTGGTGAAGACGATACAAATATTGTGCCAGTGGCGTACGCGTTATTAAGTGACAAAAGTACGGACACATATGAGGTTCTTTTTCATTTATTGAAAGCTCAAGTACCAGACTGAATCCCAGAAACATTTAAAACTGATTTTGAGATGGCCGTCATGAACGCTATTGTATCAGTATTCCCTAATGTAATCACAAAAGGTTGCTACTTCCATTATTCGCAAGCAGTGTGGAAGAAAGGAAAGGAATTACAACTCACCAAGTTAAAAACAACCCGCAGACAAATAGCCCTCAGTGCTGTACTACCCCTTCTGCCGCAAAACGAAATTTTTAATGGCTGGTGGTATGTAGCTGCTCAAAGTCCCGATGATAAAAATAGCAAGATATTTCGTGATTACATGTTAAAGCAATGGTTGCGTGACGAGTTCATAAACGTGTGGTGCGTTTTCGGACAACGCCACCGTACGACAAATGCACTGGAAGCGTGGCACAGCAAGCTTAACAAGACAATTAAAAAAAAGCAGCCCAATATGATCGAGATGTTAAAAGCGCTTTATACTGACGCCTCTTATTACAAAACAAGATCAGTACAAATTGAAAATAAGATACCAAGTACTCGACGCCATTCAAAGGAGGCCATGCTTCGAGAAGATTTTATTCAGGAGGCAACCATGGAGCTAGTGACCGGTCAAATAACCGTCGGTCATTTTTTAGAAAAAGTGCGATAGAGAATTCTGAAATTATTGATTTTATTTAAGACTTATTCGAAGATGTTATTTTAAAAGAAAGTTTAATAATTGTTATTGATAATGATTATACACAATTATAATCTGTGATTATTAACATTTGTGATATACTTATAAAAATAATATTGTAGTATGGTCGATAAGAGGTTAGTTATTTTTCTCATTTTGGTAAAGAGACCATTTAATATGTACATATATTGTTGATTTTTTATAAAAAAGAAAACATATTGGAGACTGTTTGTATGTTATAAATAAGTACTTAATTTCGTTTGATTCATAGCGTTTTGGCTTCGTTCATTAAAACATTGGTATTATGTTCAAATTTTTTATGTATATCGTTGATTGTTTATAAAAAAAACCATATTGAAGACTGTTTGTTATAATAAGTATTTATTAATAATTTTGTTTGGTTCATAGCATTTTGACTCGTTGATTAGGATGACTATTATTAAAAAGTTTGTTTTTGAAAATTATATATGTATATTGTTGATTGTTCATAAAAAATCATACTGTAGGTAGACTGTTTGTACCTGGTTTGATCCATAGCATTTTGACTTCGTTGATTATTATTATTATAAAAATATGGTTATTATGTTCAAATTCAAAAAGATCTATTTATAAGAAGTCTATTTCAAGTTGAGATTTATGACACAAGTTGATACGCGTCATTCACAAATAAAAACTGATTATTGTATACTAAGCAGTTTGATTTATAAGTTCAATCCCTTTCATAGATGCATGTATTTAGTATTTCACAAATTACGAGGCGTATCCTCTTTTCTCACTTTACCGGGGACGATGGCACTTGATTTGTGTCATTTGGCCCGGTAAACATATCACCGGGCCAGTTAAAACATTTTTTTCCCATGTGGCCCGGCGCCGGGCCAAGTCACCGGGCCAGATGGGATACACTCCCAAAAATGTGTGCGATTTTGAACTCAAATAAAACCGGAGGCAACGATCCCTCAGTTTTGGTGCCATAATAAAAATTTTTTAGGGGAACAAGTTAACAGAATATTGTATTTTTTTCTTAAGCTGCCATTTTCAAATTTGGACCAAAATGGGTGATGTCCTTTACCATGACATGTGATATTCGCCGCTACACCCGTTAATTATATTACATATTTTATTGCTTGAACCTTTTGTGTTGCAACGTAATATACTATAGTCAAAACTCTGCAGGAAGGCACGTGCTGCAAACAAACTATTTCACGGGCTGTACATAATAAAATATACATTGTATAAAATATAAATACCTACTTATCAGTTCGCCTATACCTCCAATAGTACCAACTAGAGGATAGAATAGGTAGCTACATAGACGAAACTACGTGGAATTAATTAAGTGCACCCAATAAACCCATGCATGAATGAAACTCACCATGGTATTAACCTTTTGAACGCCAACGTCGTCTATACTCGACATGCGCACACGTGCCCTGTGCGCCAACGTCGTCTATACTCGACAAAACTGTTTTTTGTCGGTTCACAGAAAAATACAAAATAAACATTAAATCATTCGTTTTCTGTGCTTTAGTGATACAACTTAAAAATTGAATCCCCAATTATTACTTAATTGTATACAGCAAACAAAATTGTTATTAGTTATTGAAATATTTGATCATAAAAAACTATATAATATATCGATTTTCGGGCTTGGCGTACAGGACATGGAGGTGCCGTTATGGCGTGGCGTTCAAAAGGTTAATACGCTATATAAATTCTCTAGTGTTGTAATGACCAGGGCTGCCAATGCCAATGTGCGTAATTCCCCAAAAATCCAAATAAAATTCCCCAAATTTGGGGATAAAAATATGCTGATTCTGCACAAATACCCCTTAATATCATTTTAAACAATGAAAAACGTTTTAAGTATTTTTATTATTATTTTTACGTTTTGTACCGTTACACTTTTCATATTTGTTGCAACCATTTTGCTCAAAGGGTTAAACTTGACATAGCCGCCAAATTTTTTATTCCCGTCTCATTCTGCCATTATAGATATTACAGTATCTGTATTTAGCCGACTACGGATTTCTGTATTTTAATTTTAAGCTCTCTTTTACGTTCCACCAATGCATTTGAAAATAGCAGCATGAGCAACAAGAATGTCATAATTTTTATGTTTGCAAACATTATTCACCGTTTTTAATATTCACAATAGCTACTAGGTGCTGCCAAAGTATTCTTTCTTTATAAATTTTTCCGCATAATGCCAATCCCCAACCAACTTGAGATTCCCTGCAGTTTAGGGAATTCTCCACAAATTGGCAACGTTGTTAATGACGCAACATAAATTGGCAGATGTTCTAAATAAAAATAACACGAGATCATGTGAGCGTTTTTTACACACGTTTTAGGCGACACGTGTGCTGGGCTGGCCATGAATGTTGTAATTTTGTGCAGTCATCGGTGTTTGGAGTGCCTGATTTTTGTAGAAAAGCTTTAGTCATAAAACTCATAACGTATTATTAATAATATCTCCACAACGGTATATACGTGATATGGCTAGGCCAAATATAATATATATAATTATTATGTATATTATATTTAAATTGTGCCAGCTGTTTTATAAGCTTCAAGCATGAAGCAATGGGGGCGCGCCTTATTGCCGTTAACCGAGCGTATATCCAGACTCCATGTCGTTACTGAGAACTTTTACACAATAAGCGAATCACACTGTCCGAAATGGGTATCGAACTTAGGGTTTACAATCGGATGCAATATTATGCTATGGGACTCACGAGAAAATCCTAGGAATATAATGTGTGTTTACTATGTGTTTTAAATGTTATTACATTGATTATACCATTTGTATATTGATCATAGTAAGATTTGGACTCAACTCTCGGGTGGATTTTATTATTATTTAATTGTTATGAAATTATTTAAGTGGCAAAACTACATAAGATCAATCTAAAACAATAGTTGCCTCTATATCGTTAGCCCTAAATAATTATGTATTGTTAGTTTTTATATCCCATCCATTTGCAGATCCCCTAAGCTTCCAGAGTAATTTTATTCGTTACATACGTACGATCATAAGCTCTTACCGTAGCTTATATTGTATAAAGTGTATCTAATAGATTCGATAGGTACGCTGGTAGTACTAAAACCAACCGTGGTCGTAGGTTTATGTGAATAACCACAATGAAACCATGTCGAATAAAATATATATATATTTGGTCCCAATATCAAAAAACAATGTTCACCAAACACAACATAAATACTTAATAACAAAACGTATTTTCTAACGTACAAAAAGCTCATCCCTTAATTTATATAATAAAAATATTAAAATATATTCTTAGTTTAATTTTAAATAATATTGTCTTCATTCTTATTCTCTTATGTGACATTTTAATTTTAAAGTCATATTTTAGACACTGCCAATTTCAGTAAGTAGGTACTCGTAAGTCAACTTACTGTATAATAGTACAAAAATAGGAACCACAAGTAGTACTAGAGCAAGGCAAGTGAAATAGGAGAGCAGTAAAATAACATCGAAATATGGTGGTAGTTCCGTGTCAAAAACGTACCCTTACCGATACCAGTCTCGTTTAAAGTCGTCTTCAAAAAAATCGTCTAATCTTCAATTTTCTTGAAAATAGAGGATTGGATTTCAGAAGTGAACGTTTCTACCGATAGCTTTGACAAGCGAAACAAAATGTATGCAGAGATTCACCGACGACATCTTTGAGGCTATCTAAGAAACTTGTATTAAGAGCACAGGAGATAAACTAAAAACATATCAATATTGGGATCACACACGACACACCACATTAAGTACTAGTATTGTACCATATTACAAATAATTATAAAATACGTATTTTATAAGAATGTTCTGTAATTTATTTATTGGCTGTTAAAATGAGTAATGGCAGCACGTACCTAATTAGTAAAACAGTGGTAGGTATGTACAATTAGTGAATGTACAAATTTAATTTAGTTTGAAGGTCTATCTCTAAAGAGGGGCAAGGGTGTATTAGGTACACCGATATTTCGCTAGCTATGGTTTTGTGGTGCATGTTTATTTTTAAAGATGTTTATGTGGGCAGAATGTTTTGTAAATTTAATCTTAACCTATTGTGCGGTAGGTACGTAGTTGAATATTATCTGTATGCTCTTGGGTACTAAGGCCGATCACAATTATTCCAATAATATTGTAGTTAACCTGTATTCTGATAAGTTAACATACAAATAAATTAAGTAGCTTTTATTTTTGTATAAATTTTGAAACTGTCTATGGTTAAATTTGGCTTTTAGAATCGATCAGTCACATTGAGCATAATTTAACAAATACTATAATATACTTTGGTCATAATAACTTTTTCGCATTTTAACTAGCGATAGTAAAATTAATGCATATGGGGCCAGCGACATAGTAGGTGAATGTTGAACGTAGTTTTAACACAGCTTTATGAATTATTGTTCTGCACTTAAAAATTGCTAATAAATGTGATAACTTAGAATGATCATTATTTTCTACGATAAAACAATTTGGAAAATATTTATCTACTTTCTTTGTGGCGCTGACAGTAGCGCGATGTCACGAATGTTTCATCCTTTGATATTGAAGATATTTATATCTATTGGAAACTGAGAATTCTCAGGTATGTAAATTTTTACTCTGATAGTATATGTGGTTGAAAATGACTTGCCGTTGCTGATTTATAAAATGAGAACAAGCCGCATCATTTTCGTATCGCGTTCGAGACAAGTACCCGTAAAAACTGTATAAATAGCTCTATGAATAAAACCTTCTAACTTCGGCTAGTATAGATTCATAAGAGGATTCGTCTATAATAATAAATCGCTTTGCTCGTCTACTGAAGTAATAAATATCGCCAGTGTAGATGTCGAACCATAGTGCGTGGATATGTAAGTCGTGTTTTTCCAATCGCTTCTTTAGCATTCCGTAGGACGCAATATTCTGTAACTGCTGGAGGGTGTTCACCTGAAAAATAATATCTGAATATTTATCTTGGTTTTATAGGTAATCAGGAGTATTACCACAATTTCTTACAGCATTGTCATTTCATGCGCTTGAATGAAACAGCGCTATTCAAAATATTTAATTTTGTCTTGTTCTCGCACATGCAGGACTTTGCGAGATAAAATTAATACAAATGAATCATGATTTTTAATCGACTTTGCTTTTTTTAGTCTGTTCATGGTGACTAAATAAGTCACTGTTCAATTTGCAATTTACACCAGTAATAACTGGAGACCACCTCCGGTAACATCCTGTTTGATTACAATTTCACGGCTGTCTATAGGACATCGCTGCTTATGGGCCGGGCCTACCCTGGAATAAAATCTTAAATACCTACTCCAATAATAATAAAAAATATGTTACCTGTGAGAGTTTATCTTCTATACAAAACTTGTTATCGGGATCTATGTAAGCAACGAATTTTCTTTGGGGTGTCTCAGCTGTAAATAACATAGGCTTCGTGAAGTCCCCCTTCATGTCAAGGAACCTATTTAAACTTGTGTGCCCGTGAGTATACATCCATGATTTCAATGGGGACAGTCTTCGTTGCTCCTAGAATTAAAAATGGTTTTAAAAGAGTAGGTACGATTTCTAATCCTTATATTTCAGAAAATTTATAGACTAATTAAATGTTCTACCTAGTTCTACCAACACAGTGAGTAATTTTTAAATTTCTGTCGTAGTCGCATCGGTTTTACGCAGAGTCCTATCTTCCTATCCTTCCTATCCTTCCTTCCTATCCTATCTTAGGCTACGGTTTCTTAGTAGGTACGGTCGGCCAAGAAAGTGGTGTACCAGTTTTGATTTAGTTTCCTAGTCATCGAAAATTACAACAAGGTTCATACTAAAAAGATATCACTGAAAGAGATGCATAATAATGACATAAATCTAATTGATAAGTATTCATACGTCATAGGTCACTTATAAGTGCATGACATTTTAACCTTTATTATTGTTACGCCCAGTGACATCTCTCGGCATTGTGGGAGGGACTCGGCGGTTCCGTCTAATAGTTTACACCGCCATCTATTGTCATCTTACGGAACTGCGTAGTACGGTACGAGAATCTTAAGAGAGAATGCTGGTACTTTCTCGAATCATCGTGCTGTTTACACGCCGAGTACGGCGTTGCTGGAAAGCTCTAGAAGCGCTTTACCCGCGTATAAATAGGGCGCACGCGCACCGCTGAGTCAGTTTTACAATCGTAAGCGATCAAGTGTTCATCGAAGCGAACGGAAGCGGCAATACTACGAAGTTCGAAGCAGTACAGTGAAAAAGTGTGGTATAGTGTTTGTTGTGTTTTAAATTTAATTGTGTGTTTGAATAAAACGTGTTTTAGTCGGTAATATTGTTTATATTCTTATCCGTCGAACCCAGCACGTAACAATTGGTGTCAGAAGTAAGGTAAGAATGTGCCAGTACTACCGAAGGAGGAAGTAGAAGGGGTGCGTACCAGGAACCAGCGCCAGCAAGATGTGGACCAGAGGCGCTTTGGAGACGCCCCCTCGCCGACGTCAGGTGAATCACGTGACTCCACGGCTGCAGCGGAACCATCTAGTGCAGCTCACTCGCCGGTGAACCCCGACCTCGCGGCTCCGATGGCGTTTATGCAGGAGCAGGCACGCCGCCAGGAGGAGCAGGCACGCCGCCAGGAGGAGCAAGCACGCCGCCAGGAGGAGCAGGCACGCCGCCTCGAGGAACAGCTGCAACGCGATAAGGAAGAGGGCATCCGCCGCCAGGAGGAGCAGGCACGCCGCCAGGAGGAGCACGCACGCCGCCTCGAGGAACAGCTGCAACGCGACAAGGAAGAGGGTATCCGCCGCCAGGAGGAACAGCTAATGATGTTAAAAGACCTCAGCGCAACGGTTGGCAAGGAGGTGAAGGAGGTAAAAGAGCAAGTCCAACGCCACGAAAGTCGCATCGCCGAGGTGGAGAAAACGATACGTGGGCTCAAGGCTGGCAATGGGATCATGGCACCTGCGGTTGTGGCGTCTTCACCACGAGGCTTTAAAGTCCCACCATTCGACGGATCATCGTCATGGTCAGCCTATAAGATCCAGTTCGAGGCCGTCATGAAATCGAACGGGTGGACGCAAGAACAGGCTCTGACCGCTCTCACCTTGGGGCTTCGTGACCAGGCCTTGACTGTGTTAGAGGCGCTTGGTCAAGATATCACGTACGAAAAGCTGTTGGAGGCATTAGAAGCGAGATATGGCGACGCACATCTGGAACACGTGTTTCGCGCCCAGCTGAAAGACCGATCGCAACGTGTTGGTGAAACCTTGCAGCAGTGGGCCCTGGAGGTGGAGAAGCTGGTACGAAAGGCGTACCAGTCCTCACCTGCGCTCATCGACGGAAACCTCGTTCAAGCTTTCACCGACGGGATCCGAGACCTGGAGGTTAGAGCCGCAGTAAGACTCGGACATTTCAAAAACCTGAAGGACGCCCTAGCCCACGCTCTGGAAGTGGAAGCAGTACGACGGGATGATCGAGCTCACTGTATCAGGGAAGTGTCGACTTCGCCCCGATGCTACAGCTGTGGCGAGAGAGGTCACATCAGGTTGAGCTGCCCGAAGCGAAGGAGTCTACGTAGTAAAAACTTAAAGGATGTCCCGGCCCACACTCTGGAGGTGGAAGCAGTGCGACGAGACGATCGAGCTCACCGTACCAGGGAAGTGTTGACCTCACCCCGGTGCTATAGCTGCGGCGAGAGAGGCCACATCAGGTTGAGCTGCCCGAAGCAAAGGAAACCACGTAACAGAAACCAGTCGCCGGTAGGAGGAACACCTGATGTGCGTGCCAGGCAACAACTGCAGGAATTCGTGATACAGCATCGCAGTGGCAAGTCACATGGTAATGTGGATGCCCTGTCACGTAGACCGTGTCCCGACCAGTGTAAGCACTGCGCCAGGCAAGAGGCTAAGCAGGAAGGACTAGTGAGGATGTTGAGGACGGATCTTAGCGAAGACTGGAAGGAAACGATGCAGAGAACGCAACAAGAGGACAAAGACATAAGACCCATCCTCGAATTGAAGAAAACAGGTGCATCGAGACCTCAATGGAGTGAAGTTGCGGCAGTGAGCCCTACCACCAAGAGTTATTGGGCACAGTGGGAAAGCTTGGTTATCCAGGATGGAGTTTTGTGCCGGAAATGGGAGAATGCTCGAGGTGACAAGTGTCACCTGCAAATGGTCGTGCCAAAGCTCAAGGTACCGGAAGTTTTACAACTCTATCATAATGGGAGTTCGGGAGGTCACATGAGAGTTAAGAGAACTCTGGTTAAGATCCGAGAACGATTTTATTGGATCCATTGTCGAGAAGACGTTGAGGAATGATGCCGTAAATGCACGAGTTGTGCTGCCGTGAAGGGACCACACACTCGCAACAGGGATGCATTAAAAGTGTACAATGTTGGAGCCCCGTGGGAACGTATAGCTTTAGATGTTGCCGGACCGTTTCCTGAAAGCCAAAGTGGGAACAAGTACTTCTTGGTGGTCATGGATTACTTTACAAAGTGGCCGGAAGTGTTTGCGATTCCCAATCAAGAGGCATCTACGGTCGCCGACAAGCTAGTCCACGAAGTCTTTTGTCGTTTCGGGGTGCCCTTAGAGATACACAGTGACCAAGGTCGGAACTTCGAGTCTGAAGTATTTAAGGAGACATGCCGGGTGATGGGTACCCACAAAACGAGAACGACCGCTTATCATCCGCAATCAGACGGCATGGTTGAACGATTTAACCAGTCTCTGGAAAGATATCTGGCAAAAGTTGTAGAAGCAAACAAAGGGATTGGGACAAACACCTTCAACCGTTTCTCCTGTCATACCGTAGTGCCGTTCACGAAAGCACATCAGTAACACCTGCTTTCGCTAACTTCGGAAGGGAACTACGATTACCTGCAGACTTGCGACCGGAAGGCGAACAATAAAGGCTTCGAGGAAGGATCGCTGGTGTGGTTACATAATCCGGCACGCAGCAAAGGAAAATCTCCTAAGTTGCAGGCAAAATGGGATGGACCCTATCGCATAGTCACTAAGATGAATGACGTCACCTACCGGATCCAGAAAGGACCACGAGGTACACCAAAGATCGTTCATGTGGATCGATTGGCACGCTACTACGGATCCAACAATGTTCGGGACGAACATGTCTAAGAGGGGCAGTGTTACGCCCAGTGACATCTCTCGGCATTGTGGGAGGGACTCGGCGGTTCCGTCTAATAGTTTACACCGCCATCTATTGTCATCTTACGGAACTGCGTAGTACGGTACGAGAATCTTAGAGAGAATGCTGGTACTTTCTCGAATCATCGTGCTGTTTACACGCCGAGTACGGCGTTGCTGGAAAGCTCTAGAAGCGCTTTACCCGCGTATAAATAGGGCGCACGCGCACCGCTGAGTCAGTTTTACAATCGTAAGCGATCAAGTATTCATCCAAGCGAACGGAAGCGGCAATACTACGGAGTTCGAAGCAGTACAGTGAAAAAGTGTGGTATAGTGTTTGTTGTGTTTTAAATTTAATTGTGTGTTTGAATAAAACGTGTTTTAGTCGGTAATATTGTTTATATTCTTATCCGTCGAACCCAGCACGTAACATTATAAATGGATAAGACATTAATTTCTACAAAGGAAATTTAAATGTTTCTTGACAAAAGTAATAAAAACTATTTAAATTGACAACCAAATTCTATTTGATAAAGTAAACTGACAATTGTCATTTTGTCAAATATATTTTAGTAATTTCCATTATTTTCCTCAGAAAATCGATATATTTTCCGTGATATTTTTTACTCAACTGCATATAAATATCATCTTCAATGCCTGCCAACTTGAACATTGCTGAAAGGGCACAAATAATTGCCCAATTGAATGAGGGATGCAGCATTAGTGTGATATCGAGGCATTTAAATATATCGAGACGTAGTGTCCGGTTTTGGATTCGTTGTGAAGGAGAGGAAGGAAGTTTGTAAGATCACAGAAGAAGTGGTCCCCGGCCTGCTCTCTCTTATAACGACAGAGAATTTATGAGACGGGAATATGAAATCAATGGTTTTAAACAGACAAATCATTTTGGGGAGATGTTCGATGTGAGTGCCCAAACAATAAGGAATCATCTACATTGCATGGGGTCGCACCACAGGCATTACGCCAAGAAAATATATTTGACGGATGCTAACAGACTTGCTCGTCTGAACTTCGCCAGAGAGCACTTAGTTTGATTGGTCTAGTACAATGTTATGTGATGAAAAAACGTTTAAATCAAGTCAGCATGGACGTCTACACCTTTAGCGATATAATTCAACACGGTATAGAGATGATCATGTAATCCCTAATAGAGAATCAGGTCGAATTTCCGTAAATATTTGGGGCTGGATGAGTGCGCATGGTGTAAGCGAATTGTGCTCTCTACCTCCTCGAGCGACGGATGTAAATTATATCGACGTGTTGCTACCGACAGTCCGTAATGTTTACCTGGAGAACGAAGTGCCACAATTTGATTTTGTTCAAGGTAATTGTTCAATTCATAATGCGAGGATCGTAAGAGCCTGGTTTCTTTCACACACTGACGTAAGGGTAATTCCGTGGCCTTCAAGATCACCGGACCTAAACCCGATAGAAAATCTTTGGGGCCTTATCCGCTTAGCCGGTCCAAAGATAGTCGCATCAAAATGAAAGAACCAAACAAGCTCTTATTAGTCACTGTAATTAAATCTAGGAGGAAATGCGGGGAACCAGTATTTGCTCACGGCTTTTTGGTTCAATGGGGTATCGTCTTTTAGAGGGCCAATGGCGGTTACACCCGTTTCAAATATTTTAACATTTCCAACCTCTTCTAAATTTGCCCATATATTTATGTTTTTCCATATTAAGTATTTCAATAGTGATTGATAATTGTAAGGTTTATTAAACAGCACTTGTCGTAAAACTTAACAAATATGTCACGTATTTACAAAATTGTCGGATTGTAATGTTCATTATTCAGTGCTTTGAGGAAAACAATTTAATTACATATAAACCCCCCGCCACTGATTTTATGGCGGGGGCCATTGATTTTACGACGTCAATGGTTCCATCAAGATAAAAATAAATTTTATATATAATAATATGTTAAGTTATCAATAATCAGATAAAGACGGCAATAGAAGTTGTCAGATCGATCTGTAAGCAAAACTAATCTTTATCACCTATGAATCTGCAACAACCTTAGGGTGGTACATTACTTTCTTGGCCGACCGTACATAGCAGTATTTATCTCGGAACTTTAATGACATTGTCTATGCTAACAGGATGGTTTGGGTTCTTTGGAGTGCGTTGTTTGTCAATGTTATATAACGGTGCTGCTAACTTAAGAATCCGTAGCATTATTAGGTACAGAAGATAGCAACCAAATACTTCTTTGACTTTCTTTTTACGTTTGGGAATGCATTAGCGCATACCCCTCCGTGAGGGCGGGCGGAGGGGTTATGTCGGACTCATCCGGGAAAAGATGGAGATATCCCAGTAATAGAGACTAAACCTACCACGGTGTTCTTTCTCGTAATCTATGGCCGGGGCGTATGGATCACTCGCGCATTCATCCTGCAGCCCCGGCAGATTTGGGCCGCCACTTGTTCGCGGCGACCTCGTCGCATTTTTGTAACGCTTATTCATTGACAGGAGTGCGCGGAACACTACGCGCCGCCGTCTCGGGCCTGCTTCTGCACGGGCGACAGACTGCCCTAGTCTGTCGCCCCAGGCCTGCGCTCATGGGGACCGGAGATCGTTTAGCACCCTTCAGCGCCCGGTGCGTCGACTGCAGGTCGGCAGGCTAATGTTCGCCTCTCGTTCCCTTTCTGCCACCTTCCTACCGAACATTACTACCTCGCAGGAGGCGGCGGCTACCCATGCCCTCTCGCGCGTGACCATAGACTCTACCATGGCCGGTAGCGAGAGACGCTCCACCTCTACTGCCGCGACGAGATCGCGACGCCCTTCAGCTTAGGCTAGGCACTCTTCAAGGGTATGCTGCGCCGTGTCCTCGGGGCAGTCCTCGCAGTGATGGCAACGGGACGACTTCTCTCGGCTGATGCGACATACGTATTTCCCCAGGCAGCCGTGCTTCGAGAGCACCTGCGTCGTTTGGAAGGCGAGGGCGCCGCGATAAAGAGAGTTCCTAGGTTTAATGTAAATAAGCGCAGTGTGGTCCGTTTCAGGAGGCTAATGGTAGCGCAGTTACTTCTGTTTTGCAGTGTCGGCAACTAACCACACGCTATTAAGCGGTCTAAGCAGTAAAATAGTTCATCCAACTACAAAACTAAACAGCCGAAGTAACACAGCAGACAATTAAATTCATATATACGGCCTATTGATAAGAGGAAATAAAAAATAATGATATATACTAACTATACTGGATTCATCTTTACTCTTCAGTTTATATAAAAGGTTCATCGCTTTACAATCGCTGTGTCCGCACACTATAACGTGTCGAATATCGTTTATGATACAACCGAGCTCCAGTGCAGCAGGCTCGCAACTAGTCATCTCATCCTTGAAACATTGAGAGTGTGGTATCACATTTCCAGCATTCCTCACTGAAATAAACAAAATGTTATATAGACTTCCAATAATAGTTAAGAAAAACACAATAAGTACAATATCTTCTACAGACCAACAAACATGTCACCGACACTGGTCTCAGTGAACCTAGTCGGAATCATTCGACTGTCCATGCAGGTGTAGAATACCGCTTTGGGCTAAGAAAGAAAAATTATGATTAGGGTAGGTACACACGGCTACACATCAAGTTAGACATCCTATATACGCATGACTACGCTACATACAAAATAGAGAATTGTCGGAAAAGGACAGTGCATAGTGGTGTCGATGTGATGGTAAAATGGTAAGGATAGAGCGTCGCGTCCCGTTCAGCGTGAATGAGACATAATAACAAAAATATAACGCACTCTCTCGCACGATTCGCAGCGTTCAACTTTTAATAGTTCAGAGTCCAAACAGTCTAGGTTGATGTGTCGCTGTCTGTACCACATACAGACATGTTGCAAGTGTGTAGATGACACCTAAATATATAAATATTGTTGATCGGTGTTTCACTAGGATACTTTTAAAATGTTTTATATAATTTATCTGATGTAAGGACGCTACCATACGATGTTTCTAAAAAACAAAACTGATGGTAATAGAATAACTTCTAAGTCACAGCAGAGTGCAGACCTGATAGTGACGCCGTAATATAAAAATTACCGTGCACTATTAAAATAAATTCTATTAAGAAGTTATCGTTGAAATCTACGTTTAATCTAAATCTAATAATATTTTAGTTACAACTTGTACCATTCCAAAGGTTTATAATGAAACTAAAACAAAATATGTATGTAGTAGAATTAATACCTCAATGTAAAACATACTTTGCAAGCCACAAACGTAAAACATATTTTATTGTATTGTTAAAGTTCATGATATATATGATGTGAGGGTGTAACATATCTACACAAAGTCGAAAATTATTTAATACTTTTATACTTAGCGATCTAGCCCTGTGGGTCTAGGCACATACAGTACACTATTGGCCGCCAAGGTCCAAGCTGTAATGTGCTGTGGTACTGTGGCCCAATCTTGTCTTACCATCTACAGACTACACAGAGTATTACACTTTTACCTTTACATAGAAATGAAATACAAGAATTGGTGGCTTTACCTTTATCTGTCTGTGTTAAGATTAACATGTTAACAACACGAATTTCTTAATAATGGTAACTCGATTTATAACAGAATGTATTTTATTTACATTGTGTATCACAAAGATATCATTTTAGAACGCAAACTTATTCTGAAAGGTTGGCACTAAATATATTTCAAAACTGTCAATGAAATGTCAAAATAAAAGGATTTTGTCAAATTAATTTTGTCGTAAATTGCAAATATTATTAAATTGAATTAGTAAATAATCCTATAAGAAGCCGGTTACATATTTCCTGTGGGCCTAAGTTCATATACCACCTGTTATAATTAAAAACTACGGCTGATTTTACAATAATAAAAAGGTCAGTCGCTTTTACACTTACCGTTGGGTTGTCTTTTACTTGTTCAAACTGTTTCACCATGCTTGCTCTGTCCAGTACACGATATCTCATGATACCTCTTAAGATTCTCTCCATATTTACTTATTCTTCCACCCACATTAGCCTCACACAGTTCATAAAACGAAACAAAATAAAGAAGTAAGGTTGCATGTGGTTAAACTAAGATTGACATCTGTGACCTTCATTAGCAAGCTTATCGTGTCCGCCGCGGACCTGTTTCACAGAGGTAATACAATATTATTGTGGGTCAATGTATGTTCGACATAGGTATAGCGTAGCGAAACAAACAAATTACGTTTTCGGTCTTTATCAAAATATGGTAGATGTGTATCATCCTGAATAGATAGGGACGTAATTTTAATGAAGCAGCTATAATACTATGATATGTTTAGATAAAATATATTCATGTGACATTCATATTCTTTTTGGAATGTGTATAATTTATTTTTGATAAATAATTATTTATTTTAGATGTCACAATTCGTTATTGGTGATGGATCAAAGGCAATGCCAGTGCAAAGCTCTAAAGCGATAATCCCAGATAATCACCGTTTCCTTGAACCAGAGAGAGCTGTTAAAACAATAACTGATATGGCTATATGGGAGAAATCAGAAGCCTACATGGAATACACTGGTTTTATTGCTACCCTTAACGAAGCTGTCAAAGGCAAGCCACTAACAGTAGACTGTAAAGTATCAGAGAATGTTAAGAAAATAGCAGAACTGCTTGACAAAATTAACAATATTATTGATGAGTATCCACCTGTTGAACAACCACAAAGATTTGGTAACTCTGCCTTCAGAGATTGGTTGATGAGAATAAAATCTTGTTCTTCAAAGTTGTTACAAGATGCGTTAGATTCTAGTTTACATGTGACTATACCTGAAGTCAAAGTATACTTGCAAGAGAGCTTTGGCAATGCTACAAGGATTGATTATGGAACTGGACATGAAATGGCATTTGTTATGTTCCTCTGTTGTTTGTATAAGATTGGTATGTTGGAAACAGAGGACAATGTAGCAACAGTAGTAATTATTTTCAACAAATACATACACATTGCAAGAAGACTGCAGAAAACATATAGAATGGAACCAGCAGGCAGTCACGGTGTGTGGAGTTTGGATGACTACCAGTTTATACCATTCATTTGGGGCAGCTCACAGCTAGTAGAACAGCCAAGAATATACCCACCTGCAAAGTTTCTTGAAGAAGACATTATTGATAAATATGATAAGGACTACATGTTTATATCATGTATCAAATATATAAAAGAAGTGAAGAAAGGTCCTTTTGCAGAGCACTCCAATCAGTTATGGAGCATCAGTGCTGTCGGCTCCTGGACTAAAATTAACCAAGGTCTAATTAAAATGTACAAAAAGGAGGTATTGGGCAAGTTCCCTGTAGTCCAGCATGTGCTCTTTGGTACTCTTCTTCCTATTAGAAGGTTCCCAATACAACATTAGAACACCATTAAAAGTCTGATAATAAATTGTTATGGCTTAAATAAAGATGAATTGGCAACATTGATTTCCACAGGGAAATATATTGTAGTTCCCTATAAGCATGGATTAAATAATATCCATGTATGAAAGATGTATACATCAAAGTGAAATTTTCTTTTGATTAGATGATCTTTTTTATTTGATATGTTTGAACATCCATGGCCCCAGTGAGACTTGCTTTAAATTTTATTATTTTATTTTATTTGGTTGCATTTATTTGCCAAAGAAGAGGAAAAAGTGATATTATAATCTGTGGCTTAATGTTACTTATTGGAGGGTTGAACGTCGATAGTTTTATCAGAGGATGACAAGAACTGAAAAAAAAAGTCATGCTAAATCTAACCTCTTTTTAACATTTTTAATTTTTATGCAACATCACAAAATTTGCTTATTGTTTATGTTTATTTAGATGAGATGCTTGTTGTCATATAACCAGTATTACAAGTTGTGCAATTTATTCAACTCATTCTATGTTGTCATTGTGGTATTAAATTATGTATGTAACTATTGCATCATCAGCAAATTTACTAACTGATAGTTATTAGATGGGCCTTTTTAATGACAGATTGCGAGTTTAACCTATTGAGTAGCAGTGGCACAACGGTGGCCAAACACAATAGATTTCTAATGATGTCTGGTATTCTAAGACTTGTCAGTTTATTTTATAGCAACAATTTGAATTGTCCTAATGTGATTAGATCATTATTTTATTTGAAATGTACTTGTTATCTTTGAAATTACTTCCAAGGCCCAATATTATGTAAGTACATAAATAACTAACTGCAAAATTTGATCATTTTTATGTAACATACTGAGGAGTCATCATAAATATTTTAATGCCAATATTTTTCATGTGGTTGCTACGTGCGTCTTATTAAATTATTAATAGACGATCGAACTTGTGCGACCGAACCAACGGACTCCGACTGGTACGGTGTGCTCGACTCGACACACCACCGCACCGCACCGCAGACGGTCCAGTGGTTTCCGTGCTACTTACTACACCGTGATCACTGATGACGTAGACATGCCTCCAATATTATCAAAACAGGCTAAAATTGCGTTAGTTGCTCAGATGTTCTATTTTTCCCTAACGTTGTCTCTGGTGGCATGTGGGTAGCAAGCTTTATATTTTTCTAAAATGACATCCAACGCTTGATTGCTGATTTGCTTGATCTTTGTTACAATATAAATTGTGAGACGTATCCCACAAACACGGGAAATCTTAATTTTTCCCGTAATATTTACTTTTATCTTTTTTACTTTGTGGTCGGACGACATTGAAACGTGTCTCGCTCGGAGGTTGAACTACGACTGAAGCGTCGAACGGTGTGGTGGTTCGGCCACATGAGCGAACTTGGTGCGGACCGCACCAAATCCTTTGAAAAATCCATCGAACCAAGCGCACCGTCAATAATAATAATAATAATAATGTTCGGCGGACCGCTGAACACACCATCGAATATGGTTCGGGGCGCACCAAGTTCGCGATGCGGACCGCACCATATTCGATCGTCTGTTAATGCTATTACGCTTGTCAGTATATTGTAATTCAAATTACGCGGTACTCGCTTCATATCTTCAAGTATTACGTGAACAAGATCATAAATATTAGGTAATTAATAGTTGATATAACAATAAAACATGGGTAATTATTTACTCATATTTATTTGGAAAGCTGAACAAGAAGGCGTTGATCTGCGTTCGTAATTTAATTTGTATATTAGCTGTTAGTTCCGTGAGTTCCAATTATGTAATATGCGTACCTACCTTTTCGTCTTTTTATGATTGTTTATAGTATTTAACATCGATGTTTATTAATGGACATTGCAGTAAATTACTAATTAAAACATAACTGTCTTTTTATTTATTCGCAACTAACTACATACCATGGGTTCTTTATTACGGAATTTCACACAGTCGCCTCTAGATCATGTAACTATAATCCTAAATTATTTATATTTGATAACAGAGGATTCCTACAGTTTTAGCGGTAGCCTTGTGCGAGTTGTTTGATTGCTACGCAGTGGTTTGGAGTACCAAGACACGAACCTCTGGCTTTGCCCAGTGCGTAATAGTTAATTAACGCTTGCTTTAAGAAAACATCGTGAGGAAAACATATTTGCGAAGATGTGTTAAGTCTGCCAACCCGCACTGGATAATGGGTAGGCCTATGATCTATGACCTAAAAATCTCTGACGAGAAGAGGACGTGCGCCTGTGCTTAGCAGTAGGACAGTTTATAAAAAGGGCTGATATTATTATTTAAGCAGTACTGGCAACCTGAAGCGATTATAATGCGGCGCTCCGTGATATTCTAGTGATGTTGATGTGCGTCTTAAATCAAAGGTCATCAATTCCACAGACGCGTCTACAAGCCGTTGTACTGTTGTGCAATCGAAAGATAAGATCCTGATAGTTATTTTTTTACTTTGCCTGCCTCTTATATTATTGGTGATGATACTTGCAAATATGACATATTAAATTTGGTATTTGATATACTTACGCAAAGATTAGGTAATAATAATTTACACAGTGGGTTAACGACTGATAACCAGTTTTAAACCCAAGCTGCCGAACGTTTGATTTAATGCTATTATTAGCAGGCTATTAAAGGTTGTTGCTAGATGTCAAAAACTCTCATTAAAGTAGGTAGATACCTACCTGCTTATCAGACGATTAGCTGATATTTCCTGCGGAATTATTTTAGTGTCAACTTTAATAGACATTTAACACATTCATTGCCTTGGACCCACGTCGTGGGCTTACTATTGCCGCATTTGAGAGCACACGAACCCACGTCGAGGGCTCATGTTAAAAATACATTTTTCTTTGCAAATACACAATAAAAAATTAAAATAAAATACTACAGTATATTTATTTAACTGATCTTCCTAGTGGTGGTGTGAGTTTTTAGATTTAAACATATTTCTTTATGTTTTTTCCCACTTCTTCCTAGATGCTAAGGACCCTCCGCGTGGGTTGTATGACGGGGCTGGTAAACAATAATATTATGCAAACAATTTCAATGTTAATCACATAATGAACTTAATTGAAGGACATTTTAATCAATTATTAACTGAAATTTATATTCATTTAAATGTAATATCGATGATTTGAAATTATACGAATAATTTTTATTAAAACTGCTTAACCGATGCCGTGCGGATGACGCCGCAGAGGCGCCATGGATATCTTGTGTATGGCGTGTGGCACCCGAGAGGAGCCAAAGTTTATAACCTTAAAACTCGGTTAACACATTGACTGCTTCCACACATAAAATGTTTGTGAAGTTTCGTTCTCCGTTTGCGGCGACTACACGCCAGATGTGTTTCAGTAAAGCGTGTACAGCAATCCCGCACTACAAGTATTTTAAGGTAACGCGCGTGCAGTAATACCGCGCCCTATGTGTTTATATTTATAAGACGAAATATCAAATCATCAAAAGGTTGAGAATCAGGTAATTCATCTTGCGAGACACAGGTTTCCTGGCTGTCTGTTGACACCCTGATTTTCTTTGGCAAAGTTTCATATTCTGTACACATAAGGTACATGCGCCGATGATGGCCCGCTTAATATTTGAAAGCATTTAAAAACATTCGGTTAAGGTAAATAATTAAAAACCATTGATAAAAGTGTAATGTATTTATTCGAGAACCAAAATAATATATAAAATATACGCCTCTTCTAGCATTATACATAAAAACTAACTACTTTAAAAAACTTTGCAAGTGGGCCATCTTAAGAAGTGGGTCTCTCATGAAGGCCCGTAAAATAACAAATAAAATATCTGGTTTAGTGATGTATGAAAACGATTATTTTCTTGTATTTATCATTAAATACAGTATTATATAAACTCCATAAAAAAAAAGTTGAAAACTAACTCAAAAATTGGCGTCGGGCCATCTTAAATCTATTAAAACATAAAATTGCTATAAAAGAAACAAAATCCTCTATATTATCAAAAATCACAATTCTAGAGATTAAGTGAAAGAATTTGTAACAAACTAAAAATAAATCAGTTCTTTTTTCTGCCATATCTTTCTTTACAATCTTATAGGTGGGCTTTCTTAGGGATACTGAAAAATAACATTAATTTTCTTATTTCGATTAGCAACTAAATCAGTATTCTGCATTAATTATTTGTACGCATTTTTACACTAGTATTAAACATATATATTCTTATGAAATAATAACTATAAAGGTCAACAATCAACATTATAAAATTATTAATTTACTTAATCAAACTTCGTTTTATTGATGAGATCTTTAATTGCAATCTGGGCACATAAATAGTTCTCGGTCCTTTTTAGTTAAGCCAACGCAGTCCTCGTGGTACCATTTAAGACATTCTTTACATTGACGCATGTCAGCAACTGTATCCAACTTGCACCCATGACAATACCAACTGTGGTCTATAGAATTTACTTTCTTCTTTTCTACATCTGTCTGTCGATTTTTCTTTGTTATATTTTTAACTATTTTTTCTTTCTTACTTTTATTTATGCTGTCTGGTTGTCTTTCATTCTTATTTGGTTTCTTGTTTGTTGTGTTTTTTATGATAACCTTCGATTTATTTTTATTCTTGTTAATTTTTAAATGATCAGTGTTATCTCGTATTTCTTCAGTTTTCGTACTTGTATTTGTTTTTTTGGTATTTTTCGTTAGTTTGTCCTTAGCAGCATCAAACAAATCTTTGGTAATTTTTTGGCCTATGTAATTTATAGCTTTTCGTCTCGGTTTATCCTTAATAACTGCAAAATTTGGTGTGGGGATTTGTTTATGAAAAGGCGATTTTTCAATGTCTTTTTTTAAATTCGATAGCGGCACATTATCTTCAAAATCGTCAGATTGAACATGACTTTGCTGTGAGATTAGTGAAAGTTTTCTGGAGTCCGGATCTAAGTTTTCTTCATCTGATTCCGAAGATGACGTATAAATATTTAAAAAATTGGTGGGATATATATTTCTTAAACAAGTAGCAAAGTCTTTATCGGATAATTCAGGTGTAGAAGAATTAAAGCGCTGGCGATTGACGCCAGAGGTACTTGGAACCGGTGAACAAATATCATTTCTGTCCGAAAGAGGCAGCTTCTGTAGTTGTCTTTGGTTTTCCACATATTCTTCATTGGAACATTCAGAAGAGGAACTATACTCAACTAATTTAACTAAAGTTGGATATTCAAGATTTTCTGCTGTTTCGGTTTGGCTTAAAATTGATGGCGAACAATTTCTACTGTCTTCTTCGTAATTGTGTCTCCTTGGACTTGTTATGTCTGGAGTTGAGTTTGACATTCTGGAGACACATGGAACATGCGGATCGGGCAGTTGCGTAAGTACTGAGGGCGCATATGCTTCATCAGGAATTACACTCGGATCATAAGGATAAAGACCGGTCGCTCTGAACCCACTAATTATGTTTTCTTTGGTCATACACTTAGACCAAACTTTTGTAAAAATCTTAGTAAATCGCGATTTTGTTAGTTTACGATCTGGGTGTTGATAAGAATACAGTAAGACTTCTTCATCCCAGAAATGTTCGTACGATTTATTGACGGATTTGTCGAGTGGCTGAAGCTCATGAGTCGTATTAGACGGTAAACAATATAGCAATATGTCATAGCCATCAGCTGCATCAACGATTCTGGCATCTAAATGAGAAGAAGCGCCGTCAAAAATCAATAAGCATTTTCCTGGACATTTATTCTGGCCCAGGTGGTGTATGAAATCCACAAACAGCTCAGTTGTCATACTGCCCTTTGGGGCCATCTTGACTAAGCTACCAGGCGGTAAGTTGTCACAAAATTCAGGCCTCAATCTCTTTCCTTTAAATAATATCATAGGAGGCACAGTATTGCCAGTTGCACTCACACACATAGCGATGGTAACATTCTCGGCATGTTCTTGACTGACAAAATGCACCCTTTTAGCCCCCTTAGCTGCAAACACCTTCTGTTGGTGGTGGAGTGTTAACCTACATCCCTTTTCATCCATGTTATAGAGTCGTTCTGGATGAGCAGAAATATTTAATTCATCATATATTACCTTTAGGGCTTCAAAATGTTTTTGTACGATGGGTTTATTGAGCTTTTGTGCCCTCGCTGGGTTTAAAATTTGAGCTCTTCGAAGAGATATGGCTGGATTACGTTTGATTTAATTTCTAAGCCATTTTTTTCCCGCAATACTCTTACTATCATTAAAAGGATTTGGTATACTATTGGCTTTGCAAAATTCATAAGCCTGTTTGCGTACAATTTTAGGTGTTAATGGCATACCTATTTGTGCAAGCCTCATTATCCTTTTACATAAATCACTTTCCTGCAATTTAGTTAGTACCGGCAGGCGACCAGTTATCTTTTGCGTCGATCCTGACTTGAGGTGGTTCCTCAAAGTGCGCCTTGGTACACTATATTTGATCGATGCTTGTCGTTGTGACATCTTTTGGCTCTTAATTGCTGCGAGAGCTGCCTGTAGTTGTGATTCAGTCCAATGTCCTCGTTTTTTTTTGTCTGGTGCCTCCATTTTGATGTCAAATACCTACGTTAACCAACATACCAAAATAAATAAGAATGACACAAAAATCTTTACCAGAACAATTTTGAACCAAAAATATATTAAAACAGTCAATAATACATAAAAGTGTAACAGTGTTGATGTATTTTATCGCCAAAACAATTCAATGAGTGTTTTAATGTTGAGAAATATATAATTCAATAGTCGTAAGAAGGCCCGGGCCATGTTAAGCTATTATGTAGTGGGCTATGATAGGATAATTATCTAAGTTCGGTGAAAACTAGTTAAATACAAAGAACATGTATAAAGTAATAAAACTTACCCGTAAATCAATGTAACATAAGTTTATTAAGAACTCTCACTATTAAAAACAAACGTATTTGCTCGAAATTCAACTATATTTTAAAAAGATTACTCGTTTGAGGTTATAACACTGCTGCAGTCTTGTCGGGATACTTTACGAGTGTGCCTCTTTTAAAAATGGCGTCGCGCTTACAATAAAAAACACGTGCACTTTTGTCTATGGTCAATGTTACATATACCCGCCAAATTTGAAATGTTTTGGATGAGGTTATCTGTCATTTTTAAAAAGTGGGCTATCTTGGGAAACGGGCCATCTTCGGGCACACTACCTTATTCTGAGATACAGAATTAACATTTTGCGTTTTGCTAATTAAGTTACTACCACGTTTGGTAATCTTGTGCTGTTCTAACTGAAAAGAATAAGTAAAAAGATAATTAGAAAAATGTAGGTTCAGAAATATATTGAAAAATAAACTATTTTAATTGATTTTTTAAAAAGGTTGACGATTCATGTTTCAGGATGACAGCGAATATAAAAAAAATTGTTTACTTACCCATATCTTAATGTATGTACATTCTAACTAGAAAACGGCAATAGAATACTTCCAGGAATCCTATATCTAGAAGAAGTATGACCATATTCCTAATAACGAGAGAGTTTTGTGTTACGAGTAATTGCTGTATACCACCTGTCCCACGTCCTGGGCTCACCCAAGCGCATCTGTATTACTGAGGACCCCGCTAGCGGGTTCACTAGTAAAATGTATGGCGGTATGGAGCGTTTAAAAGTTATGAGGATGCGAATGTGTTAACCAATCTGATACTGCGATATCTTCCGTGTTCATCTAAAAGTAATGCTTGTCGAAATAAAAGATTTCTATGTTTTAGGTAATCCAGATAAACGTCTATCTTTGTGCCCAGTTTGATCAAAATTGATTATACTATTCACGCGTGATTACAATTAACAAATATCCTTACATTACTTTAACATTCGGCTATAATTATTAGGATTTTTTATTACATTGTGGAACATGGGTGTATTTAGGGGGCAATAACTTCCAACAGAAATATTATTGACTAAATTTTATTAATGTTAATAAAACAGTTCACATAAACAGTCTCAATTACAACTTCACAGCACTTATATTAAATAATACATAAATAGGATGTATTTCATATTTTATGAATATGAATACTAGATTTTTTACTACAGTGCGTTTATTTAAAGAAAAGGCACATTTTATTTAAGATACTTAACATTTTGACAATATTTTACACTTTATCCTAGCCATGCGACTCTTTTTTAATACTATTGTAACCTTTGGCCTTAATCTTATCCAACAATTATACGATAATGAAGAATTATTGTGCGATATCAAAATTCAAGTCATTATCGTGCGTGCGTGTAAGACATATTTAAGTAAGTAAATAAAGCTAGGTGCGGACAACGTACATATGTAGGTACTGTACTTATTATAAAATTCGTTATGAGGGAGCACCATTACTTTAATGTTAATCAAAATAATGTAGGAATAGGTCTGAAATGATACAGAAAAATGTGCCTCGTGTAGCCGATTGTTTATAATTAATAATTGATTGCTTTTAATAAGAACAATATCTATAGAACAAGCCAGTTACCCTCAACTAGACGTTTCTTAGCTCACTTTAAATAAATAACAGGTTGAAAGAGATGAAGTCATTTCGAGATGCGTTAAGAACTAGATACTGATGAGCATTATAAAATACTAGAAGGATTATAAAATCCAGCGAAAGCTGATAAAATAAATTATCATTGCATACTTAAAATTTAATCTATATATATAAAACTCTTCCGTTACTGAGTGACTGACAGACAACGCACAGCCGAAACTACTGAACGCAAGAAGCTGAAATTTGGCATGTATGTTCCTTGGAGAGTGCAGGGGAGCACTAAGAGAGGATTTTTGGAAATTCCACCCTGAAGGGGGTGAAAGGGGTGAAACCAGATATTCACACGGGAACGGGACTTATGCGGGTGAAACCGCGGGAAAATTACTAGTTAATTATATACTTATACCATTTTACAAAGGTAAAAGCAATGTCCGTCTGTTTTATTTGCATTCTATAAATCTCTATACTGAATGATTTACAAAACGGACACACCTTGGTGTAAGATAAATGCTAAAATAATGGGTAAGAATTTTCTCAATGCTCGTTCTTTGCTGGTACTGCGGATATCGCTACTTTCTCTGGCTTGTTAATGTATGTGTTGTATATGTGGTAGGCCATGCCAGCGGTGAGTGCACCGACGGCCGTGCCCTGGGCGATCACACGGAACTGCATAAGGAACACGCTAGTGCTCATATTTCCTCGGCGCTTGTAGGCATACGCGCCGTAACCGCAGGCTACTCCGAGACCAGCAATGGCTGGAACAAACACATTTTAAATTTTAATTTAAGAACAAAGTTTATTATTATAAAGCACCACGCAGTAACCAAACCATACGAGGCCTTAGTTTTTTTAAAATAGTTATATGTAGCTTTTTATATAAGGACTAATTCTGTCTGGCAGTGATGGGACCTACATTACTAATTTGATTAGTTTCATCACGTCGTCAATACGACGCGTCTCAGTGCGGTATTCATTTTTCTGGCCCTACTTTTCTAATATGCTCGAAAGTATGTATTGTAAACTGAAATGCACGAATATGTTCGTAATATAGGTAGCAATCAAGGCCGGAATTTCAGAACTGTTCTTGCGTTCAATGCCTCAAACACATTAACAAACCACGTGCACGTATGATCTGTGTAGAGTAAGACGCCTCATCCGTAATAGGTTCCTACTAACTTAATAGGTTTGGTCAATTCATAGAAATCTATATCGTTATACATCAAAGTTAGTGCGATTGATTCCTATCAATCAATCTATTAATCCTATCAATCTATTAATTATTTAGGTATGCAGACAAAGCATTAAATTACTAAGGTGTTGCCAACTCACTAACAATAATAAAATATTTTACAGGACAGCTCTATCTATGAGCTTTAGCCATATAAGATAACGCCCGTCATTTTATTTGCAACTCGACAGAGGTAGATAAGCAAAGCAACTGCATGCAAGCTAAACAACAAAGGTACATAGATTGTTCTGCATGCATGACTATTTAAACCCATGCTTACTTTGTGTGTGTTACGATTGTTCCACCAAGTCAACTAAAAAGAAAATTGTCGGAATTTGTTAAAATCGAAGGACCCAAACCAAAAAGTGGAGGATGGCGCGGCCATGGAGATCTCAGCAACTACTTGGGTAGAGATCTAATTCTTTTTGTCAATTGATGACTGAATTTGTCAAAAATTGTCGAAATAAAAATTATAAGCTCTAGATCTATATTTTACGAAATATTCACCTTGCAAGTTATGGCCGCGCAATCGTTCACTTGATGTTTCTTTATTGTTGACTAGATTCTCCCGCGGTTTCACCTGCTTTTATCGTTACTGCGCTGCCCCCGTAGGTTGTAGCGTGATGTTATATAGCCTATAGCCTTCCTTGATAAACAGGCTATCCAACACTAAAAGATTTTTTCAATTCGTACCAGTAGTTCCTGAGATTAGTGCGTTCAAACAAACAAACTCTTCAGCTTTATAATATTAGTATACCTAGATTATTTCTTTAAATCTTATCTTATTATATTATATTAGTGTTATCAAGTTACACTTCCGGCCTCACATATACTGCTAGTTCGGGTAAATCTTAACCACTATATGTACATTAAAACCTATTATCGTTTTATAATTTAATTAATAATTTTATAATTAATAATCTAAATAGTTATTTCATATTTCTTTATTAAGTATAAAGATTATATTTATTAGCTTGGCGCCTTCCGCTTGTCAGATTCCGGCGCGATTAATAAATAGTACGTATTGTTACTGATCTCTGTACTTTTTTTACACTATGTCGAATAATCAATCCTATAATCATTTTGTTTTACTATGTATAATATAATGATAAACTTATTAGATTCTTACTGATTTTGGGTTAGGCATAATTTTGTCACACCAGCGCCTCTGCTTCCGGTGTAATAAATCCTTAATGTTACATAATCCTGTATTATTAAATAATAATTGTATGTAAATAATCATCAGAATAATTAAGATAAACAATAATAATAATAATAATAATTATTTATTTATTAACAGAAATGAAATTGTAGGTTAACATTGACTTAGGCTAATATGTGTTCACCCTGAGGTTTGACCTGGGGGTGGCGGGCTTTGTGGGCCTGCCCGCCATCCGTTCAGCACCAGGTCCGAGAGGCGGCGTGCGTGTTCCCACGCGTGCCTCTGTGTTGAGTCCGTCTCCCCTCTAGGGGGGACAGTAGGGAGTGGTAGAAGTGCCTTTAGGGTAGGTCTTTCGTGTAGTGGCCTGCCGTTTCATACGGCGGGCCGAAACCTCGGCGGGGTCGCGACCGCATGCGAAAGTGATTCGCGCGGCCCCGTCGATAGTGGTTTTATCGAGGAACACCGTGGTAGGTTTAGTCGGTATTCCGGGAGGTACTTTATCATCTTAACATCTTATTTTACCCCGGCGAGTCCGACATAACCCCTCCGCCCGCCCCCGCGGAGGGGTATGCGTCATGCATTCCCCCACGTGAAAAAAAAAAAAAAAAAAAAAAAAAAAGGCTAATATGTGTTACAGGTATTCATTTATACTCGTAGTTGACAATGTTTAATATTATCTATTGAGTTTGTGAATTTAGTATTAAATTAGGTCAAATGTTTGTATAAATACCGGCGGTTAGAATATTTTGGGGACATTCATATTCTAACCGTTGAAACGTGCATTCAAGGTAATATAAGTGCTTTTCTGTATAACTTGTGTCTTCATTGTCGCCGACACCCTGACTATTCACCTTTTTACATAAGACTTCATACTGTAAAGCTGTTACAAGAAGACAGATCCTAATTTGTCAAAACTAATGAAAACAATAAATACTACTAAAGTTTAATTAAACAGACGAAATCAGTCCTAAACAAAAAGTAGGTACGTGGCGGTCGAAACGTTACTTTGTAGCCTGATATCTCATCATCTATAAACGCTAGGATTTCGGTGTGAACATCCATTTATTCGACATATTAACCTCATTAGAATAACGTATCGATTTACCCTGAGAACAGTTTTCAACGCGTGTATTTTCAAAAATGATGTTATCTCAAACAATGTTCGAGCAGGGTAACCATAATTTCGACTAACTGGAGGCTAGCAATTATATTGGACAACATCTAACTCAATCTGCAGAATATATTATTATTAAATTAAATTTATCACAGCTTGCGATATTAACAAAAACATAAAGATTACAAAATATTTACAAACAAAATAACATTATTTTATACCATTTTTAAGACCTTTTTATTTCGTAAATTTTTGACAAATTAAGTCTTCAATTGACAAAAAGAAATTAGATCTCTAACCCAAGTACTTAGTTGCTGAGATCTCCAATCTCCATAGCCGCGCAATCCTCCACGTTAGGTTCGCGCGACCAACTTTAAACTCTTATAACTTCTTTATTTCTACTTTGACAAATTTTTGGTTTGTTCCCTTATATTTTGACAAATTCCGACAATTTTCTTGGCGAAGTTTTTTTCTGTTTGGTTGACTTGGCGGAGCAATCGTAACGCACACCTTACTTTTGGGATAATAATTTTGTGAGCCGAATAGTTAATACTTCTTTATTGATTGCTCTGTTGCATAAATACCTGCATTGTAATATATACCTATACATATATGTATAAACTCACGCCCATATACGAACCGATCCCGAACGATAACAATAGGCATAGGTGTTCTAAGCAGGCTCAACCACTGTTTTCCAGCTATATTTGTAGTCCCAGGTAATAGAAGACATTTATGTGACACTGTTCGTTTATTAAAATTATTTTTTTAAAACTACTCCCGCTCTAGGAACAAATCCTGTCGCGGGGGACTTTACAAACATTTAAACAAAGGACACAAAGAACACCCAGATTCGAGACAACTATTTCTGGATCACAATGTTTGTCCCGTGGGGATTGAACCCACAACTCTCAGCGCATCGGCAGTGGCGAGGCGACCTGTTAAACCACTGCACTATCCGTGAAGTCGATCGTACTTGTTTAGCAGAATCCGTGCTATTAGAGCTCTTTCGATTGAAAAATCATTAACACTTAGCGCACGTTCAGATAACAAGCGCTCGCGTCGCGTTTTGATAACGCGCGTTTACAACTATAGTTTATTCCAATAGAATTCGAGAAAAAGGTAAACAACTTTTAGTGACGTTTAACATAAAATATTTTTCTGTATAATAAATTTATGGATATTTATCAAAACAAGGACTTTCATACGGCTTATTATATTCATTAACTACTTTTCAAAGAGAGTTTGAATTGTCTAAATAACTTTATATTTAATTAGGCATGAAACGATTGTTTACATAAAATATTAATTCTATTGGGACTCTATAGATACATTTTATTCAGGCCGTACACATGCGTTGAACGCTGCGCTAGTGCTCTACTGTTGTCAGCGCGCGTCAACGCGCGCTTTGAGATCATTGGTTTTCTATGTTTCTGTCCAGTTGAGCGCGCGCTTTCGACGCGGATACACGTATTTTAGGGTTCATCAGTATTAGTTCGTCCAGAAATCGTCCGAAATGGCAACCGAAGCTTTTAATACGGAATTATTTATAGATGAAATAGAGATCGTCCTGCGATATGGGATATGACAAGTAGAGATTACTCAGATAGGAACTTAAAGAGACTGGCTTGGGAAGAACTCATCCTCATATTCTGTGAAGGAGATGACAATGAAGAAAAGAAGATATTATTATGTGAGTACATATATTTATTTACATTTACAATTAGTTTGTGTTACAAATTAAATATTGTGATCCAGCCAATCAACATTTCCTTCGTTGATGAAATAATTTGTTAAATGTATTCGAACATTATCTGCCTGTCGCACAGCACGCCCGGTATAATGTGAGGCAAAATTTTCCAGTGGTAGAGTATAAAGTGTATCTTCATAATTGTAGCCACCCCTCATTCTGACATAATTGAGTAATGTACATATCGCTTTTACGATCTTTGCTGCAAAACCGATGTTAACATCTAACGACCTATGTAAAATGCGCCATTTATTGCACGTTATGCCAAAAGTACATTCAACATACCGACGTGCTAATGTCAAACGGTTGTTAAATATTTTTTTAGTATAAGTTTGTGACCTTCTCCCATATAACCGTATTAAATTCTCCATCATGCCAAAGGCTTCATCAGCCACTATCACATATGGCAAAACTGTCGGTCTATTTTGTATTAACAATGCCTTAGGCTCAGGCAGGTCTAATGACCTTTCTGTCAGATTTTTGTACAATGAAGAATTCTTGAATATACCCGAGTCACTGTTTTTACCGTAGGCACATATGTGAACCCACACAAAACAATAGTTTGCATCCGGTAGATCCAATAAAACTAGCGAAAAATAGTTTTTGTAGTTATAATATATGGAACCCGTGTGTTCTGGCTGGATTAACCGTATATGTTTCCCGTCCAAGGCTCCCAAACAATTGGGCAACTTTGAGTTCTTTTTAAATATCGTGGATATTTCATACCACTTTACTTTCGTTGGTTCACTTATAACAATGGGTCTCAATTTTCTCCAAATAGTTTCACATACATGTGGTATTATAGTAGCCACAGTAGATTTGCCAATTCTATAATCGTAGCTTAATGTCCCAAGTGAACATAAACTATTACTAAATACTGTATTTTTTTTCAGCGTCGAGAAAAACAAACTATTACTATATACTGTTTTTTTTTCAGCGTCATCTCTGCAAAAGAAATACATAGAAGAGTATACTAGATAATTATATGAGAGAGGTGAAGAAAATGAAGACTGTTAAATCTAGATCAGGAGCTTCCAAAACTTCGTTATATATTCATTATAATAGACTACGATTTCTACAGGCATCTATATCCAACAAAGATACAGAAAGTAGTTTCGATGCAGATAATGCATCAGCTTTGTCAGAAGTAGCTAAAGTAGAAGTAAGTTCTGCCTTTAAGAGTCCTAAATCTACTCCAAGAAAAACAAAAAATAAGTTCTGCTGACGAAACATTTAAAAGCATATAAGAGCACAGTTTAGCACAGAAAAATGTTCCACACCCAAAAGAGGTTGACGATGAAGACAAGCTGTTTTGTTTGTCACTCGTTAAAGAGATTAAAAAAAACCCGTAATGTAGACTACTTCATACTAAAATTGCCATTTATAATTTTTATAAAGCCAAAATGTCCTTCAAGGCCCGCAACATCAGACATTTGAAAATCAAAGTTATCGTACCGCGGTACCACAACGAAGAAATTATTTGTCACAAGAGCAGCGTAATCAAGCTTCTGTTGAAGGCTATTAATATCATGATTATGGATCACAGCAATCTAGTGTGCCAAATAATTTAGCACATTATGGTTATACTACAGCAATGGGACCTCTATCGCCAGTAACACACACTCCATCGCCAGCACCAACTAATGTCAGCAATGAATCGGAGTTAGAGTTATTCTACGAATAACAAAATGTTATTTTTTTTTAAAGAAATCTTTCCTAAACATATTGATTTGATTTGATTGACTTATAGATATGTTGATTAATAAAAAAATATATAGATATGATGATTAATAAAAAACTTACCTCAATGTAATTATGAGTTTTTCTTCTAGTGAAATGCTATATCGTACAGCGTTTCTATCTGCTACGAGTTCATCGTTTATGAGAGCCAGTAAGTCATCAAATGACTTGAAGGACATTACAAAGTAGTGAAATAAAAAAACATTGGGTCCGAATTGCCTTAATTTAGGATACAAAATTATGTACTGGCTTTCAGTCAGCCTGTGTGACAAAGGCTTTCAGTCAGCCTGTGTGACAAAATTGGGTAGACCCAATATCTCCATCTTTTGTCGCGTCGTTTCTGCCGTCGGTATAAAATCACCGTTAAAACTGTTTCTACGTCCATCTTCGACAAATGTAAGAACTTTACTGAATCATGGCAGCCGCGGCAACGCGCGTTCAACGCCTGACAAGCGCGTGTCATGTGAACACTACAAAAATTTTGCGCGCGTTCAACTCGCGTTGAGCGCTTGTCATCTGAACGTTCCCCTTAGATTGTTTCGGCTTGTTCTCAAATCTCGGACCTCACTGTCTACCACAATAGGCCAAACGCCTACTTTGTAAGTTTGTAATCACAAAAGAATCTAATTATCATAGAGAGAAGTTACAGCGCGACCATATTCTACACATCAACATTCGATATACCAACTACTTACGCTAACAGATTTTTGTATTTTTCAGTTACGGTAAAACCATAAGTGTAATAATAATATAATATCAGCCTTGTATTAAACTATCCCACTGCTGGGCACGGCCTCTTTCCAGTGTAAGAAGGGCCATAGTCCACCACGCTGGCCCAGTGCGGGTTGGCAGACTTCACATATCTTTGAGAACATTATGGAGAACTCTTAAACACGCAGGTTTCCTCACGATGTTTTCCTTCACCGTTAAAGCAAGCGATAATTAACTATCTAATCTACACTAATATTATAAAGCTAAAGAGTTCGTTTGTTTGTTTGAAGGCGCTAATCTCAGAAACTACTGGTTCGAATTGAAGAAGGCTATAGGCTATTGTTATATATGTAACTATTGATGTGCTTGTGTGCGCGGGCTGCGTCCCCACCTGTGTTAACATGTGAATAAACGAGTGTGCTGATAGCCGTCGTGGGTTTTACTTCGCTCCCGTAAAGTACCTAACAGTGGCGACGAGGATACGAACATTGTGCACAAAATGGCGACGCAGTCATTCTGGGGAATTTTATCTACATTCGATCATAATGTTAATGACTGGAACACTTATAAAGGTCGTTTAGCGCAATGGTTCATTGCAAATAACATTGATACGAAAAGTGATGCGGCGGGAACCAGAAGGCGAGCTATATTACTTAGCGCACTCAATGATGGGACCTACAAACTGGCTGCAGATTTGGCACACCCCAAGGTTGTGCAGGAAGTGCCATATGAGGATCTAGTCACTTTGTTGGATAATCACTTTACTCCAAAGCGATGCGGCTTCAGCGAGCGCCATAACTTCTACTCAGCTGTGCAGCAGCCGGGCGAAACATACACCCAATGGGCGGCAAGGCTACGGGGACTCACAGTTTATTGTGGGTTTAGTAATGTCGAGGAAGCACTACGCGATCGATTTGTGATGGGTATGTTAACGGGTCCGGAACGGGAGAAGCTGTTCGCGCGTGATTTGGAGACCTTGACCTTGGCGAAGGCCGTAGAATTAGCAGAAAGCGTAAGATGTGCGCGAGCAGGCGCTGCTGCTACTGCTAATACTACCGCAGGTCAGTCGCAGGTATTTAAGATCACAAAAGGACATAAGACGGCTGGTCCTACGAGTGTCAGTAAAGAAAAGTGTTCTGTGTGCGGCCGTGCTAACCACGAATCGTCTCAGTGTCGTTTCGCGAAATATAAATGTAATAAGTGCAATACGGTAGGGCATTTGCGTAAAATGTGCAATAAAATGAATTATATGATAACGGGCAATGTGAGCGAGGACGACGACGACGGTAAGTCGCTTTATAACATTCGGTCAGCGCGGGGAGAACCTATGACATAAACGGTTATAATAAATGGTCATAAATTACAATTTCAAATTGATAGTGGATCAGCTGTGACAGTCATATCGGAACATATGTATAAAAAATTGTTTATGGACATGTCACTACAAACCTCTTACAAAACATTTTATAGTTATACAGGTAACAAAATGGAGTGTGTAGGGTATGTGCAAATGCCAATAACATATATGCAACGCACACACACACTCGATGTATTTGTTATACGTCATGGCGGGCCACCGCTGCTAGGCCGAGATTTTATATCGTCATTTAAATTAAAGCTAACTTCAGTCAATTTTCTTAACAATAGTGAAAGTATAATGGAACAGTTCAAAAAACGTTATCCCGAGATATTTACTGATAAGCTCGGCGCTTTTAAGAACTATCGAGTGAAATTAAAATTGAAAAATGATGCTACACCGGTGTTTTTCAAAGCGCGACCTATAGCATTTGCCTTACGCGATAAGGTAGATAAAGAAATAGAACGATTACTGAACTTAGGAATAATTAAACCGGTTCAACACTCGGACTACGCGTCACCTATTGTACCCGTTCTTAAACGCGATGGTTCAGTTAGATTATGTGCGGATTATTCTGTTAGTATTAATAAACAATTAGTTGTTGAACAATATCCTTTACCAACTGTTCACGAATTGTTTTCGAAACTACACGGGGGTCAACAGTTCTCTAAAATTGATCTGTCCAGTGCCTATAATCAGTTTATGCTTGACGATGAATCCCAAAGCATAACATGTATTAATACACACCGAGGATTATTTAATTATACGCGTCTAGTATTCGGTCTATCAAGTGCGCCATCTATTTTCCAGCGAGCGATGGAGACAGTGTTATCCGGGTTAGATGGGGTGTTATGCCTGTTAGATGACGTATTAATCACAGCAAAATCTGTGGACGTGCATATGTAAAGATTGAATGAAGTTTTTAAGAGGCTACGGAATGCGGGCTTAACGTTGCAAAAAGATAAATGTGAATTCTTTAAACAGGAAATTAATTATTTAGGTTACGTAATTGATAAGAACGGCTTAAAGAAAGATGCATTAAAAGTCAAAGCTATTCTAGAAGCCTGCGTTCCTACTAATGTAAATACCTTGCAATCATTTTTAGGATTAGTTAATTACTATAGAAATTTCGTTCCTCAAGCATCTAGCATACTCAGCCCATTGTATAATCTATTAAAAAAAGACGTTAAGTGGCAATGGACAACTGTTCATGAGAATGCATTCAATGAAATAAAAAAATGTTTAGCTTCAGAACAGGTTCTGACTCATTTTGATCCGAATGCTAAAATAATATTAACTGTGGATGCTTCCCCACACGGGCTCGGTGCAATTTTATCTCAAATAGGTTGTGACGGACTTGAGAGGCCAATATCGTACGCTTCTCGAACGCTTAATGCTGCGGAAAAGCGATACTCGCAGATACAGAAAGAAGCAACTGCAATCATATTCGGTGTGAAACGTTACCATCAGTATTTGTATGGGAGATCAGTACCATTTATATTACGTAGTGATCATAAACCTCTGATTTCTATATTCGGGCCGTATAAGGGCATACCAGAAGTGTCGGCAAACAGATTACAAAGATATGCGCTTTTTTTAAGCGCGTATAATTACATAATTGAATATGTACGAAGTGCTGATAATAATGCGGATTATCTATCGCGAGCCACGCTACGTGGTGCGCGAGAGCGGGGTGAGGTGCGGAGCGGGGGCGATGCGCAGGCCGCCGCCAGCGAGCGCGCGCCGCTCGACCACGCGTCATATGTCAATTTTGTGATTGAGGGAAGTATACCGGTGTCTCTGGATGAGTTACGCAAAGAAACAGCTAAAGATATGATCTTAGCGAGGGTGATTAATTACGTGCACAGCGGTTGGCCCAGACAATTATTATCGGATTTAGACATTAAACCCTATTATTTATGTAAATTACAGTTATCACTCGAAGATGGCTGTCTTATGAGAGGTCATAAGGTTGTTATACCCGAAACCCTACGCACTAAAGTTATGCAAGAATTACATAACTCACATTTGGGCATTGTAAAAACCAAAGCAGAGGCTAGAGCACGATTTTGGTTTCCAGGCGTAGATGCAGCTGTGGAAACAATGATTAACTCGTGTGAAATTTGTCAACAACTGCGGCCATCCCCGACGCGAGCCCCTCTGGCTCCGTGGCCGTACCCGCCAGTACCGTTCCACAGAGTACACATTGATTTTCTAGGTCCATTTAACAATCAAATATATTTGGTAGTCGTAGATGCATATACTAAATGGGTAGAACTGTATGACGTAAGCACGTCTACAACTTCCACAAGCGTCATAGGGAAACTTTGTGATTTCATGTCCAAATACGGGTTGCCGCATACAATTGTCAGTGACAACGGGACGGCGTTTACATCCTGGGAGTTTAGTCATTTTTGCGTACTTAATGGTATTAAGCATTTGACATCACCAGCCTACAATCCAGCTAGTAATGGACAGGCGGAAATCTTTGTACGAATTGTAAAAAAGGGCATAAAAGCCAGCATTCTTTCTTCGCGCAATAAACGTGATTGTAGCCTAAAAGTTTTAAAATATCTATTTGATTACAGGAATTCCGTACATTCTGTCACAGGGTTCTCACCCGCTGAGCTTGTGTTTGGGCGTAAACTAAGGTCACGCTTAGATTTGTTGAATCCAAAACCCTTGTCGGCCTCACTCGCAAACCCTAGTAATAATGTTTCTCGCCAACAGTGTTCGCAAATTAAATGGTACGGAGGAGGTAATAAAAAAGTGTTTAAACCTGGAGACCCTATTATGTATAAAACATTTACAAACAATCTAAAGTTTCAGTGGTGCCCAGGTATAATTAGGAAAAGACTGGGTAAGGTTCTATACCTTATTTATGACTCGTGTTCGTCGTGTTACGTGAAAAAACATAAGAATCAAATCGTAATGAACAAAGGTAATGTTTCACAACGACAACAACAACATTACGACTTTGACGACTGGGACTGTCATAGCGATTCGTCAACCACCAACACTCAGGATTCCGCCCCTGTGAGGGAGGGAAGTGACACAAACTTGGAATCGCCATCACAACCCGTTGGTGAAACAGTAACGGGACCAGCCTCAAGGAATCCCAATAGACTGTTGCGAAACATTCCCCGCGTCGATTATAAACAGTTTATGTAATTTTCTTGTGTACTAATATTGTTGGATAAGGGGAGGAATTGTTATATATGTAACTATTGATGTGCTTGTGTGCGCGGGCTGCGTCCCCACCTGTGTTAACATGTGAATAAACGAGTGTGCTGATAGCCGTCGTGGGTTTTACTTCGCTCCCGTAAAGTACCTAACAGCTATATAACATCACGCTACGACCCACGGGGGCGGCGCAGTAACGATAAATGCGGGTGAAACCGCGGGAACATCTAGTATGTATGTATGTATGTATGTATGTATGTATGTATGTATGTATGTATGTATGTATGTATGTATGTATGTATCTTATGTGGAGGCCAGTCAGTGCAGACCGGCGACACTTCGACCCAGTGGGATCTTTTGTGCCGACACTCTCCCAATAACGACTGCCTTAGATGTTCATGGCAGCCGGGACCGACGGCTTAACGTGCTCTCCGAGGCACGGAGCAGGCGATAATTGTCAATCAATACGCACATAATTGCGAAAAGTCATATAACTTCCGAAAGTCAGAGGTGCGCGACGTGGTTTCGAACCCGAGACCCTCTGCATTGCAGTCTGTTGGTCTCCCCACTGAGCTATCGCTGCTCTTGAACATCTAGTATATGATAAGTGTAATAAATAAATAAAAAATTATTTGACTACACGGATGGCGTAGTGGTTTATGTGGCGTCGCCACTGCCGCGCCAATCGTTGTGGGTACGATTCCCACACGGGACCAAAATTTGCGTTGTGTCCGTTGTATGAATGTTTGTAAAGTCCCCCGCGACAAAGAACTTATTCCTAGTGCGGGGTTACCTTTAAAAATATGGTTAACGACCTAATATGTATTCTTCTAATTATAAATTAGGTCTAGTATGCAGCATCTATACCTAAACGTTTGCCGGATGCATAATCACGTGTATTTTTAGCCGAAATAGCGCTGTTTCATAAATTAGGAAAGCTAGCCAATAGGTATGTTTTGACGGTTTGTTCCGCATTCGTCCCTCATGTGTCGTCCCAAACGTAGAAATTGGCATTCGTCCCTAAAATTGTTGCTTACATGCCCCTAAATTTAAATAAATATGAATTTCTTAATGTAATTCCGTTTTCGTCCCAAATTATGTTCCTGGTTTGTCTCTGTTTTTTTTGTATGGAATATTTGTTGTAGGTACCGTCAGCTGAAAATTATATTAAAATTTCTTTATGATCTCTCGGCAAAACTTTTTCCGTTATGATTGCATGACATCGTGAGCTGACAACGAAAAGATTAAAAATAATTTTTAACTATGTTTTGTTTTGCTAACTATATGCACACAAATGAAGGGCAAAAAGGAATAATTTTAAAAGAGGGGCGATTGTGGAACGTTTTGTAATGTGGGACGTAATGTAGGGGCAAATGCGGCACAAACCGTTTTCACGTATGTATTATACGACCGCACTTCAAATGGCCATTTTTATCGATAAATCTTTGCATTTCTGTAAAGGGAAATATAAAATTGACATTTGAATCTGAAATTAGTCATTTTCTTTCGTAAACACTGTTAATCATAAAACTATTGTGTCTAACAGTTCATCGTTATTATTATAGATAAAAATCGACTACTAAACTACATATAATTAATATATAATAATATTAATAGTGAATAATCAGAGCGAGTATTAGATAATTGCAATATCACTTAAGGCCGAATTCATTGTCTTGTCTGGGGTTATTTTCCAGAGATCGCTCTAAACAGCAACGGCAAACATAAAATTTGAGCGGGCACGGCTCACCCGTCCCTAACTTTATAAATAGGGACCATTGGCCGATGTTAATCCCTATTATAATAGTAATTATGACAAATCGCTGTCTCTACTAGGCCGAAAACTGTTATTTACTATGTCGAGGTATTTTGCCGACGTTTTGTACAAAATGCACTGATTTTAGAAATGTTAATCATTCCATATAAGAATATGGTACCTAAACCTATTATCTTCGGTGGTGCAGTGGTTAGTGAATACAACTGCTGTGCATGGGGCCTTAGATTCGATCCCGGGTCGGGCAAAGTGTCATCGGATATGTCTGTCAAGGAATTCATAGTAGCATGGAGTCTGAAACTATTCCCGTCAGAGGACTAATAGGGTCACCCCTTAATTGTGTAGGATCTAAAACCATAGCTGACGAAACGTGTATGTTGTACATCTGCCACACCCCATCTTTCCGGGGTAATAAGCGTATCTATATGTAGAATTGTAGATAATTTTGCGATAATTTTAGTTAAATAATATACCTCCTTAAAGAAGTTATATCATTAATGGGTTTCGCTTTAACTAACTAGACATCCTTTTACTCTTTGAGCTGCAGCGGCCTGTTAGACGCCAGGCACAATTACTGTATTTTTAAATGTCTGGCGTTTTAACAATTATTGACAGATTAAATCGAACTTTAGTAACGTACCAAACAAGAATTATTAAGTTAAAGTCAGCTTCAAAGTCAAACTGTGCTAATGACGTAATACTGTGCATCCTCAGAATTAAGAATAATTCAAGTTTATTGCCGAACGTTACTGGACAATTTGTTCAACAACCAGATTGTTAAATAATTGAGCTTTATTGAACCGTCCTGACACGTCAGGCGGCCGTGTGTGGGTCAATGTGGTGATGAAAAGCTACATTTGTGTGTAAACAATGACGTAATGCGTTGTGTTCTTATGCTATCTATTAATAACTTTATTTGTCCATGAATTCGCCAGCGAGAAATTATAAAAATATTTGATTGGAAATCTGTGCTGTTTTTCTATGACTACTTTATAATTAGTTAGCAATACTACGACAAAAGGCTTTGTTAGTAAATAGATGCGATAAGTACTTTTAGAGAACGTTAGAGTTACATAAAAATCTGTTGTAGGTAGGTACATATATCATTAGCTGCTAAAGACAGATTGACAGCTAGTTAATGCATCTAGTATTAGATGTAATACCTACCTCTATTTTATCTTGGGGCTAGCACGTGTTCTGCTTACCTAGTTAATATATATCCAAGTATATAACCAGATTTTATTCTTTATCTTAGTTCTATATCTTACGTCTTTATTATATATTGTATAAAGAATGTAAAAAACCTACATTTCACTAGCTATGATTTTATGTTTCACGTCATTACGAGCCCTTTATCCATCTGCTAGATTCAGACTACGCACTACTACTGAGAATTGCCTAACAGCAAACCGAGTAAGATTTTACTCGAGCCAGCAGCCAAAGCCGCGAGCTCACGATCTCACGCAATTATAAGCGGTAACATATTATTATGTTACGGGATATCTTCCAGACCTTAGACAAACAGGAAGACTGTATAGAGTATCCTTATTTATTATCTGTATACGTACCAATGATCATAAATGGCGACTCCTTGGATTTGCGCGCCAGTTTCTCGCTCTGGCTTTCCACGTGGTAATCGAATGTGGGCTTTTCCTGCGACATGTTTGTGTCTGTAACGAGATAAATTTGAATGTTATTTGCTTGTTTTACCTTGTCTTATTAATTAGCTCCGTTATTGTACCATAGTGATGTCATAATGGCGTAATATAAAACGCATAACAGTATGAATCAGACTGTATTTACGCGGCTTGGGTTTGTTGTTATGGTATTTTTTTTAATAATTGCCTGTTTCATGAGGATATATAATTAAAAATAAATTATTTTCGACATTGCCATTATTCATTACTTGTTGGTATTAATTTTAAATTGTAACTACGAGTAAAAGAACTTGATTTGAACGGAGAGTTTAAAAATGTCAGCCTTTCTTTTCGTATAGATGCAACAACAAACGTCATTAATAATTTATATGAAGTTGATTGTCTTAGTTTTGTAATACACTATACAGGTTGTAACAGAAAGGTGTGGTCATATTTTAGGGTCGCTATGTATATCTGATAAATAACCTATGTGCCCTAACCCCATATCAAAATATCAGATTTTTAATTTTGTGACAATTTCAATCATTTTGTTTATTTGTTACTTAAATATTGATACAAAACGTGTTACATTACTATCGTTTTTATCCTTTCAACTAAAGGTCATTGATTCTTAGTTACAAATCATAGCCAGCGCGATACAAAGAAAACTGTATTGTTCATCTTTTTTTTTCAATGCTTATATCTAACGATCTCGCGAAATTAGTCAAAAGCGAAGTAATGTTCTTTAAAACAAGAATAGAAGAGGGTCTGGTGATTTGGAGCGCGGGAATAAGCCGGTATGATATACGACACTGATATCACTTCACCACACGGTTTTAAGCCAACAATTTTTATGACTATTAATTTTTATAAACATATTCTTATTAAATTATTTATTACAGCCAGTTTTCAAATATCCCACCTTGTTCATTGATACATAGGTCTTTGTGTCCGTTGCATCAACTCTCCATTAAGATTTCGCAACATCTGTGGGGTCACCGAACGTATGTTAGAACGACTGGCTGTATTGTAAATAAGTTGAGGTAACAGTATCCACATTTGGGGCACAGTTATAATGGTCAATGGCTATTACGTAAACAAAAACGTGTCGAGTTTAGGGTCTGAATGTAGTGTTTACGTATCGATTAGAATATGCTGATATTTATAAGTTGATAAAAAAGAAAATTCAATATCTTCGTGAAAATAATGTACACAAATTTAATTCTCGCGGTTTTCTATTGTACATGGGCTATATATATTATATGACCCTTAAATATGACCACACCTTTCTGTTAAACCTTGTATAAATGAGATCCTTAACATAACGGTTTGTTTAATCAGTAGCGCACACGACTAGCATAACATAAATGTATTTTTTAAGTTAGTTCTATTTAAGTATTGGTTAGATGTTAGAAAATATTGCATACATGCATAGTCTCACACTCATATCCCCGATTCCGTCAGCGCTATAGTTTTAGGACCCACGTTAGTCTCGAGCAGAGTTTTCTAACAGAAAACTCCAATCACTTTGCTTAACCCCTATAACACCCGACAATTGATCACCTATGATATAATGTATACAATAAACAGGTAAATGAACATTTATAGTAGATATAGTTTAGTTACCTTGTCGTTAATATGAGTTATGTAAATGAATAAAGATATTTTGATTTTATATTAAATGAAAAGATAAATAAATGAATTAGGTAGTTGTTATTCACACAGGTTCTATTTTGCTGCGAGCATCTATGCATTTGATGCCAATTGTGTAGGTGTAATGCTGTATCCTGTCAGATATAGAACTATCTAACTAGTCTCTTGTCTTTTATGAACAAGAACGAAATAATTCAGACTAACAACAATTCTATTCATGTACATACGTATAATAGTCTTTTGTTATATGTATGCGCTCCTACACAGAACAGTTTAATGCATCACGTTTCCAGTCACGCGCAAATACGTAAATATTACTGTCGTCAATGCAGGTTGGGTGGGCTTGACAATATAGCTCCACGTCTCTTCCATTGGACGATTTATAGATAAGTACTGAAATAATCCGTGTAGTTAGTTACATTGGTGGATAATGTCCTTACAGTATAGATTGCATTGAATAAAGTGCATGTGATTTTGAGGATCCTGGATTGAGTAAAATCCTGTTAGGTTTTTCTGTCATGAAATTTCTCAGTGGTAGTTCTATGACAGCAATAGACGCCTAACCTACCTGGAATAATAGTAATAATGTAATAATAATTAGAAATAAAAAAACATGGCGGAATAGGCGTGTGAGTTGGTTTGACCTTAAAACAGTCAAATGTTGGGCATATTTAACTGAACGGATGGCGTAGTGGTTTAAGTGGTTGCCTCGCCACTGCGTTGAGTGTTGTGGGTTCGAATCAAACACAAGACAAAACTTTGTGTGATCCACAAATGGTTGTTCCAAGTTTGGTGTTCGTTGTGTCCGTTATTTGAATGATTGTATGTTTACACCAGTCCCCGCGACACTGCACTGGATTTATTACTATACTCCATTTGGTTAGGTAATTAACTAAAGGTAAACAATCTTGATGTGACTTTTTACACTAATACATATTAAACAATTAAATTACTGCTTAAACTAACGGTTCAATTGATTTAGTAATCGTTATTGTTGTATTTACATTAATCTTTAGCAGCATTTTATTTTTATACTGGCATTTTAGATAAAAAGACACATCAAGATTGTTTACCTTTAGTTAAATACCTAACCAAAATATATTATATTATTATTATTATTAACCGAATGGAGTATAGTGCGGGAGTTGTCATATTACGCGTCTCTTTCCCACATTTATTATTATATTTTTTATTAATATATTTTATATAGTTAATTGACTGGTCCAAGAATTATTTGCATATTTTTATGGAAATAAGGATTTTTGACTTTGACAAACTAAAAGAAAAAGATATCACAATATCTACTATAGTAATAATATTTTACGACGAGACAAGATAACGGTATAATCCCTCTACCCATGTTAGATTAAGCCGTTTTAGTATTGCAGACCGGACTTTTGAAATTACATGTAATAAACGACACCCATCCAATATTGTGGACGAGGTGATGGACGTTACATCAAAACAACGAGATATCTATATTTAAAATCCATATAGGTAGCTATATATAATTTCTTCATGTACCTAATGATCCCATATATCTTGAACCCATCTGTTCTTGATTAAAGATTTATCTGGTTCTACACGTTTTAATCTAATGGATAATAAATATCAAAAGTGTGCCTTAGGTATCAGTATAAGCAAGTCCGATATGGCTTTTAAATTATGTAATAATTAGAAGTGAATTCCATCTAGTGTCCTCTTTATTCTTTAATTAATTAACTTGCATACCTAGATATTTTGGTTGACCTTTTAGAAGCTATAATATTCAATATTGTTAAGATATTGAATATGATAAACTGACAGGCTTATTTGCCTTCATATAAGCTTAAAACCATATTGGTCACAATATTTATTATAAGGGCGGCTGCCTGACAACTACAGATAAAAGTGATAAATTAGTTAGGTAAGTAAACGTAGATCAAATAGTGATATAGCAAAAATCACAAATGAAATACTCACGTAAAAATATGATGATAAAAAATAACACTGGTTTATTTTTCGTATTTTACGAATGTGTCTACATACCTACTGTGCAAGATATTGGGTATTTAACTACCTAAATATTATTTTGACCATTCACGTATTTAGGTTAATTTTAAGGGCTGCCCCCGGCAAACCGAATAATTAGAAACCTAATATCCAGCAGAGGGAAACAGACCATTCTAGGGTGGCCACGGCCTAGCTGATCTACCTTTACATACGCTAATGACTCCATAATCATACAAACACTAAACTCACTAAAATACTTTTTTTTACAAACTATGTTTTATTTCCAACTTTTCACCACCAAATTTAATATAGGTAAGTAAGAAAAGAAAACTTGAAGTAGGAGGCTGTGTGGTAGGATCATTGCGATATTTTGCCTCATGGCCAAGGCTATCAATGACAAACCCACTTCAAAATTTTATTTCAGTACTTTATCAGTATTATCACTATCACGGAATTGTGATTAAAATAATAGTATCTAAATAGAATAGTGAAGTGCGTTCGTCACAGCTGGTTCTGATATCTACGCTTAGGTACTCGTCAGATTTGTAAAATATTTGTTTGTTAAAACTTAAACGACTGAATCTAAACTCAAATACTTGCCTATTCTTACTGGTATATATATGTACTTTCGATAATGTAAATTGCAAAGTAACATTTAGAAAGTCAAGGTGAAACTAATAAATTTAAGAATTGATTGCAACATCAATTTAGTCAAGGGAATGCCTGTAGAATACCATCCGAATTCTAAGAATATATGGGCTATTGCATCATGTTTTATCATACAATACTGATAGATGTTTTAAAACCGGTAAATAGAGGTAACGTTATAATAATATATTGCACACGAACATTACCTATGTTATACATTATTTGTCAAATATCAAGGTTACAATAACATTGTTAGACACATTTTATTTTATTTTGACGATATTAATAGTCGATATTTAATTAGGTACAGATAAGATTAGGTAGTAATTTTTCTCTTGTCATAGCAATTATAGTAACATCTCTATTGCACAATATGCATTTAAGATCCAATGATACAAAATCCACGATTGGGTTTAATGATTTATAACTTAAATAAGCCGTAGTTGTACATAAATATAATAAGAACACACACTTACATTATTTGATGAATAATAAAAATGATCTATTAAACACTTCACTATACAGCAGCGGTGTTAAATCGACTCAATGTCAAGGACGCACTCGAGACTGAAGCACTTTTCGACACGACTACACGTGATAGACTGAACACTGAACAGAGTAAAGCGAAATCGCACTCGAGGATCGCTCAAACAATGATAATCACCATTATTTGTCACGGGGGAATTCCAGTTTGAGGATAACATTGAATTATACACTGAATACAACAAATGGTCACTGTATTATAGACTATTAGTGCACATGTAGTATTACGATCGCAGAACTTATCTTATTTACCTTATAAAACGGCGGTTTGCTTGAAATCTGTCTGCGTTCTGGGCCTGGCGGCGAATTGTTCGCACCTTTTACATTAATCTGTAGACGTGCACACTACGCTTCACACGGTTTAAAATGACGTCAGTGAATTTGCGCGCGATAATAACGTGGTTTAAGTATGGTTAGTAAAATCAACACATGGTCGTAAAATCCCTGGTATTTTATTTTTAACTAGGAAAACCAATGTTCTGTTAGCTGATTTCAGAATTTGCTTATATTAAATTCAACTTAGTTGTTTATGTTATTCAATATCGTTATTATGAAATAAGTACCTACGTAAGATAAGACTGATCGTCAAAATATCTTAAGAATTTTATCTCTATGTTGATGGTCATAGCTGTTCAAGGCTCGAATTAAAGGCTTGGACACCCTACGAAACGCAGTTAAAAATTATTTAGGATCTACACACAAAATATTTTTTTAAAAGAAATAGATATTAATATAATACATCTCTTTAAGTAATTACAGTCAAATTCTTTGCGAAGGCCACTTTTTGTTCCAACTAAAGCCTTTATACCAGGTCATGTAGGTACCTATTTTTGAGAGTGAAGTATATCAAAGACTACAATATAATATACGGATATAGACAGGCAACTCTCTACATTCACATTTATGCTAACAAGCGCCATCTAGTTTCTAGCTACCAGAAACCACTGACAAGTAACATATACATATCTAGTTATATTTATACAATCTGTATAATTATATATATACATGCAACTATACGTAGTTATAGACAGATTGTGCAAATTCCCTAAGTACAATAAGTAAAATTATGGAATATCACAAATAAAACAGTTAACTTTGTAATATGTTGTTTAATAATTTAATTAATTAAGTACATTTGTTTAATTAATTATTCCATGTAATGGAATTATAGCATCCATTAAATTTGCCTTCTTTTTCTGCCTTTACTTGAAACCCAAGTGACTTGGGAATAATAAAGGCTAGGGAGAAGACTTGAAACCCAAATATTGAATTTCTCAGTACTTGTTTCTCGGTTTGGAAATCGGTGAAGATTAACACCTGTGGAAAAAGAAATAAATACTTAAGCAATAGGTACTAACACTCAACACGAAATAATTTATATAAGAGATATAACCCAGTAACTATAACTAAAGTATATAATTATAATCGTTTACGCAGAATGCGAAATGCAATTGCTGACTTATTAAGTATTGTATTTGCCCATTTTGTCAGATCAGTTAGGTGACAGGTAAGGATTGTGGGATTTAAACATAACTGGTGACGTATAGTTTTTTTTTAACTTGAATTATTTGGTGAACGAACAATTCATTAATTCCCTGACATTATAGCTACATCGTTCAACATATAATATCGAATTAATATGGGTCACTAAGTAAATGAGATTCATTTCCATTAACAAAATTAAATGACGTCTTCCCCTCCAGTTTTTAATAAATCTATGTTCCTACCGTTTTATCTCGCTAATCCATTTTAATCGTTAACTTAACGTTTATTTATATTTGTGTTGTTCCTGTTGCAGCCCAAAAACAAACTATCGCAGAAATTACCGGTCAAATGTCAGGTTTAAGATCCTTTATTTCCCATAAAGAATAACATTATTCAATTATGTGAAAATGATGTTTCCACCCAGCTGCCAGAATCATCGGTAACTGAGGGAGCCAATTACGAAAAGTAGAAGATGAAATGACAAAACTTCGATTATATTTATATAAAAATCTTTTTATTGTAAGGCTTGAGGTTTATATGAGAACAACAGCATTCGTAGCCGACTGTACAATTGTGCAAATAAAATATCGGGTGCTACATGTATAGTCGTCTCCTAGACGTAGTTTAATAAATAGTTGAATAAAATTTGAATGAACAAAACTCAACCGAACTTCATCAGTTCCATACACACATTCTCAATAGCAATAACATAAAATATTTATTTGGATTCATTTTAGTTTATGATATAGATACATAGATATATGCAAAATTAGAAAGAAAAGTGGTATTTACATAGCTAAGTTGCAGGTGAAAGCTAGATATACGAAGTCGGACGGCTACATCTCAATGAGAATTAGCCTTAATTAATAGTAAGATGGAGCCTAACATTTTAATACAATTTTGTTCGCACAGCTTATTACACAATGAGTATTAGCCTAAGTTTTTTCGTGACAACAAGTTAGGTTGTTATGGTGTCAACAAAGGAGCTAATATTATATATCCTATTATAATAATAATATCAGCCCTGTATTAAACTGTCCCACTGGTGGGCACGGGCCTCTTCTCAGTGTCAAAAATGTAATGCTTTCTATAAAGTAATGATTACTTAATTCGAGTCCGATTGACGCTATCATGAACTGAAACGAATCCATCACAATCACAGTTACAATAACCTATATTTAAAATATACATAATAAAGCAGCAACATTACATTACCTATGTATACGACATGTAACAAAAAGATGTAGTCATTCAAAAATCGCAAGATACAGCATTTACGATTTAATGGAACGTTTATCCCGGGGTAAGGGTGGCTGATTGATGGGGTAAGCACATCAATCGCTTAACACATATTATACAATCAGTGAAATAAATAGGTTTATATAACTATCTAAAAGTCACATTAGAGTATATTTAGTTCAACTTATAGAATGCCAGATCGTTTTCACTGCGAATTCGGAAATGATTTCGATGACGGTATTTATGTTCAGTACATAGAATAACTTATACATATACACAAATAATAATTAAAGAAATTTGAAAGTCTTGGTATAACTTAAGGTTACGTTACACAGTTGCACAATACACAACAGAACAAATTTTAAGGTAGCTGATGTAATTTTAAATACCCTAAATTTAAACTAATATCCAAAAATATTAAGGATCCGTTAATCTGATATTTAAATGTTTGCTTGTTTACCTGGGATTTGCAATATTCAGATAGTTATAGTAGAACATATAGGTATATCTTCTTTAATAAACATGTTTAAAGGTAAAAGTATTGCACTAGCAATAGTGCAATACTTTACTATTATTTGGGAAAACTGCAGTCTTTCCCAAATAAAAGTAAGCTTACCCCACACGAGGAGGTAAGTATACTTGAAAGGAAAGAGTAGCAATTTAACTAAAGTAATCAGTAAAAACAATTACATGAATGTACAAGTGGTTCAAATTTAGTAATTTAGTACTATGTGGTCTACAATGAAAACTGTCATTGAGATATAAGACACGATTACTATCTTTATAAAAGGATTAAATGTTATAATGACGCTATGGAAAAGGTAGTTAGAGCTTCTTTGCTTAATCAAGGACGAGGCATCCATTCGAAGTTTAAATATTTCCATAGTCAAAATTAGTTTGTTTTAAGAGTTGCGCATGGTCTGTAAAGGTAAGAGAGCCATTTCCGGAAATAAAAAATGTCCACTCCGGTCTAGTCTCAGTATTATGAACTTCAAATACAAAATACAAATGGTGATCTTATAAAATAAAATAGATGTGAATTGAAATGCAACATAAGTTCACAATTTATATTCAATTTTAGTTCATATTTTGTGTTTATTAGACATCAGGTCTCTGTTTTTGGCGGCCTCGATGGCCGATGGTTAGTGTAACCGACTGCCACGCCTGAGGTCGCGGGTTCGATTCCTGCACAAGTCAAACATTTGTGTGCATGTAAATGGATGTTTGTCTTGGTCTGGGTGTTCCTATGTATAGTATGTATAGTATGTATGTATTTACAAAATACGAAATATATATGTATGTTTATCCATTGTCTAGTACACATAGTACAAGCTCTGCTTTGTTTGGGCTAGATGGTGTTGTGTGTATGTGATAGAATAGAATATTATATTAATATTTTGTATGGATTTTATTACGAGAAATGGTTATCTTTATTTTAAATATGATTTAGCACGACCATCACAATATGTTTGGAGCCATGTTATAATCATTAAATTAGTTAAGGTTTTATGATAAATGATAATAGATGTTAACATTAATTATTTATGTATAGAACAATTTAAAAGGCATATTTTAATACGGTATAAGGTTTTGGTTGCGTTAACATAGCTAAATAAGGAATAGTTAAATTATTGAACATAACAATTAGAAAATACAAAAATGTCACAAACTGCTATTACTGATTGCGCTTGTAGCGCCTCTAGCGACATCAAATTGAAACTTCATCTCCTTTAACAATGTACCTTTGGCTTACGGAAAACACACAAAAAAACAAGATTCTCTTTACAAATCTGAAAGGACAGGAATTATTACACTATTTTAATTTAACTTATATAATAAAATAAAAATCTTGAAATGATAATTTGAACTGAATTTTGCTTAGCAACACAGATGGCCAAGCTTCAAGATAATACTCAGCCGCTGTTATGTATTATAATAACGCAGTTACATTATAACTTTAACGTTAGTACTAACAATCAACTGGAACTCACAGTACTGTTTAAATAAAAGTCGCTAGACTACCCACGTGCAGCTCAACCACGAATATATGGTACATCGTTTAATCTTCTTTCACGCAAACATCACATAACAAACGACAATACTCACAAGGATAATTAAATATCAACCTTATACTACTAGATACATATAAACATATAGAAAACATATGTGTATTGTGCGTTTCGATATACTCAAGAGTCTACCGACTAATAGCAGCACAATTGTTCGCAAGTTCTCTTAGCAGTACACTGCCACAGACTAATCGCGATGATGATGAAAGATCCGTTCGTGTACCCAGCGATAATTTCAGAGTATAGTTTAGCGGATTAACTAGTTGTCAAGGCATTTGGAGCTATCACAATCACCGCATCGACTTTTGCTGGCGTTTATGACAGCCAGGAATAACAGGTTTGTGTGCTAGCTGGGATGGACTATTTGGAGTTGATAGTCTGTACAGCGCTTGTAACCAACTGTAAGTTAATAAAGGTACATGCGTGAACCATATATACGTGGTGCTACTATATCGCCACTATTAATTCTTGTCATGATGATTTGAGCCGTGGGCTTAGCCAAACAACTTTATTTAAGACTGCTGTGCATAAAATAGACATAACTTATCGCCTCACAGCGAGTATAAAGCAACAACAAATGGACTATCACTGCCTTGCTTTGGCAAGACGCCTGTGCTTCGCACTCGTAATATAAAAAAATTTGCTATAATGTTCGTTGTTATTTTCACTGGTACTGGCTAGGGGCACTAGATGACACTTTCTCTAGTTTCTCGAAGTGTTTGCGCGCGTTTCTGATGTTGATGAGTGTGGCCTCTGAGGGTATCTTGGGGTCTGACATCTCGACCATCACGTATGTGTTGCTCGTGAAGCCGTCTATGAAAGCGGCGAATACGCTGTTGCGGACCTGGAAGAACGAAGTTACAAACTCGAGTAAGCGGTTTAAAAAAAATCTTCTGTGATAGTTTAGCTATGGTTTCCAATAAACTATGGATCTGTAGTTTTCCTTACTAGAGAGAGAAGAAATTTGACAAAAGCTTTATACAAATGATGTTGAATTTTTATCGTTAGTAAGGAATCACCATAAGTGGTGTGGAGTAAAGACTTAATTACTAAGACTGAAGATCATTGGTCAATACAAAAAAAGGGGACGGCAACCATAAAAAAATTTTGAATTTGGCAGTCCAGAATGCTTTTAAACTAATGACGAATATGAATCGAATACATTCGAATAATTTACACAATTGAATAACTCGGATGTTAAACATATTGTGATTATCGATAGAATTCGATACTATCGATAATCACGAGCATGCAATAGGTATATACATACCTCCATGCTCTGGAACTGCGCGGCGAGCTTAGAGCAGGAGAGCTTGAACTGCTTGACGATGTTGGAGACCTTCTCGAAGCGATGCGCGTCGCGGTGCGGCCGCTGCTGGCAGTGCGACACCACCAGGAACGTCGCGCGCTCGAACAGCAGCACCTACCGACAGACAATATCCTTATTCATATACGTCACTAAGTAACACTTATTAATGGCAAGGTTACACTAACAAAACTTACTATGAATTTATATTTACCTGCTGGTGGCACCAGGTAAATGTAAATTCATAGTTGGTTTAATATAACATATGGCGCATATGGACATGTAGTGTGGTAGAGTGTAAAGGTTGGTATAGTATACCCCTTTGACGTTCATAAGTGTTACTTTGTGACCTAAATGAATAAATGATTTTTGACTTTCTTTGTCTGCTACTTGTTTTACTTAGCAACCAATTTTTTTTAGCTTTATAAATTCATTTAGTGTTTAATTATTCATACAATATATTGTCTCTAATAAATAGAGATAACATAAAGAAGAAAGATAATACATTATTATGGATTTCTATGTATTGGTTCTAGCTACCAGTGCGCCTTATATGTTAGTAAATAAGACCTCCGGCTTCGAGTTAGGCCCCATACTGCAACTGAGATTTTCCTAACAGTAAAATCCAACAACGCTTTGCCGAACCGGGTATCAAACCCAAGATCGCATGCAAATATAGGCGCAAAAATGCACAACTCTTGGTAATTCTGATTAGGATATTTTTATTGTACTTTATTACAATTTATAATAATACATTTTTAGATATTCTTAATCCTACGCACAGACATGCATTAGGATAGTTTAAGAATATGATTGACGTTGCGACTCCCTTCAACGGCATAAGACTGCCAGTCAATGTGGTTGGCAGACATCGCACATCTTTAATAACATAACAGAAAACTCAGAGGTCCTTGGAATTTGTTGTCAGTGACTGATAATCTATATGCATAAAAGTCTCGTGTCACAATGTTTGTGGTCGCACTCCTCTTAAACAGCTCGACCGATTTTTATGATTTTTATGTATATTTGGTAGGTATGAGAATAGGTCAAAGCTCGTAAAGTATATTTCATACCACTAGGGTAGCGAAGCTGCGAGCTAAATCTAATATATATATATATAGCGTTAAATATTACTATACAGTACCTCATCGGCATCGACGATCTCAGCGAACTGTTTCAATGAGGACTCTAACGCCTTCACGTTAGGTATTAATTTGTAGACTATGCTTGACCACGCCCTGTAACATGAGATAAACATATCAAATAATAAAACATATAACACATAGCTGTGAGTAGAGAGAGATGGAAAAAGACAATGCTCGCACTAGGAGTAATTCCTGGATCGTGGGGAATTTACAAACATTCGAACAACAGACACAAAGAACACTCAGATTCTGAGTAGCTATATTTTATGGGTCACACAAATTTTTGTTTCGTGTGGGAATCGAACCCACAACACTCGGCGTGGCGGCAATAGCCAGGCAACTAATTTAACCACTACGCCATCCGTGTAGTCATTCCTGCAGTGGGACTTTGTTGACTTATAAAAAAAGTATATATAACGGCATCATGCGATAATGAATTCCGATATCATATGGACATAAATAGCTCTTTGATATTACCTATAATTAAATTGGAGAACAATTATATATATACCTACATATCTAGTCTTACGCCTTCTACAAGATAGAATAGACATTATCAGCAGGAATGTAAAATATGTATCCAAAAATAAAGCAAATTTAAAATAAACTCAAATAAAAAATACATGACACAAATTCAAGGCTCTCCATAAATAACAATCAAGGATTTCGTTACAACTGCGTGAATGAAACGTTCACACTTTTATAGGTTCACGAATCGGTTGACTGACTTGATTTTGATTGGCGTATGAAAACATTTCTGAATCATATTTTAAAAATTTGAGTGCAGTACGCCGTCATAAATACGGCTAAAGCGTATTAACAAATAATGCCCAAAACTGGCAAAGTTTAAATAATATATACCAAGTAAAGAATAAATACTTTTTATAAGGTATATTCAGTAGAACCAGAAAAAATGTGTTATTATTAGGTATTCCTAGTTGAATTACGGGCAATGTTACTAGTCCGTAGTCCTATTGATAGAACCATGGACAAGAAAAAATGCTCGTGGTACTACTACAGTAGGACTACAGGTATTGATATGTGCCCATGGTCCAACTGGTAGTACCACGGGCAAAGAACGAAATATTCTATCCTTATCTCCGTCAGTGTACTTGTGTTATTACATACATATCTACACAGCACACACCCAAATCCCTGAAGGGGTGAAAATAGGTGTTTTACACCAACATTTCGCTAGCTATTACCAAAAGTCCCACCCGAGGCGAGCTCAGTTTCAGACAACGTGCTCCTAGTGACAATTTCTTGATAGGAAAACCTGATAACAATTTCCCCGACCCTGGAATGAAACCCCTTACTCACAGCAGTCGCACATATTACCGGTGTGCCACCGAGGCAGAGAGCATCTGTGATAATGTATCTTTAAAACTATCTAAATTGACGGGTGTAACATTTTGAACCGAAAAACGAAAATAAACCAAATAAGTCAATTAATGTAATTTAACATTTCTATACTAATATTACAGAGGAATTTTTCAGGATTTTATTTGCAATGAAAAACACAAATGTATATTAAACGTTTTAAAAAAGTATTTCTCTAATAGTCACTGAGACGAGGCCGGATCCCAGTGGGACTATTTGATAGGGGGCTGATATTATTATAAAAGAAGGCTATTCTATCCAGAAGTAACATAGACTATATAACATCACGCTACTTGCTACGGGAGCGGCGCAGTAATCACAAACATGAGTGAAACTGCCAGCGACAGTTAGTCTAAGATCAAAACAGTTCATGGTAAATTTTATGGTTCCAGGGTCTGTCCCCTCTTTATGTAATATTTAGTAGCCTTGAACTCTCTTAGTGTTTTCTGTACATTTTTACATTTATGTTTTCATTATTCAAATTCAATTGAAATAATTTGTTTTGTTTACATGACTGCTTTATAGATGTATGGCGCAGCAGACAAGCGGTCGTCTGTGACCGCGCTGAGTGTAAGTTCGAAACCCACGCAGGTAAATTATTTGTTTGATCCACAAATAGTTGTGCCGAGTTTGGGTATACTGTGTGTCTGTTAATTGTAGGTGTATAATTACAGAGCTTAAAACACGATGCGCTAATTAAAAATATTAAGTTAAAATTTATATATAATGTAAGTATACATTATTTTAGGTAAGCACTTAATTTTATATTTTGTCGTGTTGGTTGGCTTAGTGATCATCGCAATATTATAAATATTGCTTATTAATTGCATGTTGAGTACATCATAAATTACAATATTTTATTTTCTTTTATAAACCCATTGCTTATGTCAATTCCAACAATTAAATTTTATTTATGATTTCCTCAATTACTTCCATGCTATGCATTTGCTGCTAAATACGTTTTGTAATATGCATGTCACATCCATATTTATGGTTTGTAAATTACAGCAATTTATTACACCTGATATCTACGTTTAATGCAAATATATTATTATGTTAATAAGAATCTTCTTTTTTATTTTAATAGACGCGTTCCGTGTCTGTCTTTTATTCCTGTGTCGTGGAGGACTTTAAAAACATGAAACATCATACACTAAGGAAACAAGGGTGTCCTATGAGCCCGATGATAAAAACATCAAAATACACAAATAAAAACTGTGTTCGACAAATAGTTGCGTCGAGTCTGGACTCACGCAATTATTTGACGACCACACATTTTTTTATCGCGTGTCGGATCGAATCCACAACACTTGACAAAGTGGCAGTGGCGACGCGACAAGTCGAACCGTCACACATCCGTTCAGTTTTTAAGTAAAACAATAAGAACTCACTTGTATAATGTCTCATCCCATATGCTGGTCCTGAAGCAGGTGCACTCCAGTGGTTTGGACAGTCGCTTGAGATCCTCCTCTCTCTCCTTAAAGATCTCCTCTCGTTGTTCCTCCGGGACCAAGTCCATTTTGTGCACCAGACAGAATATACGCGCTTCTGGCGAGTTCTAGAAAATAATTCGGTTGTAAATAGAAACTCACAAATAGGCCAAACTTACATCACAATGGATCCCTAACGGCGGTAGCCGGCAAGCGACATAGCCGTAGGTGCAGACGAAAATAGCGAGATGAGACTCCTTTAAAAAGGATTGGTCCTTACTGGATTTGGAAAGAGAGAGTTGGAAGGACAGTGAGGAAACCTTTGCCCTGAAGTGTTACTTCACGGTTTTATAAGAAGAAACAGTCTATGTGTGATTAAAAGCTGGCCCTTGTCAGATCTTTTCAAGCCGATCGTTTGCCTGGGCTTTGGCTTGACAGCCTATGGAGCCTTAAATATCTTAAATCATAGGTTTTCATGACAACCGAAATGGACGATTGTATGTAACATATAAGACCAATAGTGGTTACGTGGTTATTCACGTAACCACTACTATACGCCACGGTTACGTGGGTAACCAATCGTGGTTATCCACGATTGGTTACCCACGTAACCAATAGTGCAAAGACCACGTGCTGGCATGTTGCGATTAAAAGTTATCCATGGATTTTACTTTTAATTGCAACATGCCAGTACGTGGTCTTTGATCATGCATAATGCTTTTTTTAAACATTTTTAGTAAGTTGGATAAGAAATTACTAGTGTTCTTGTCAACCCTGCCAGCTAGGCTAGAATGTTTGTGTTATTTATGCTAGTGGGTAGACGTCAGTGGTGCAGTCGGATAAAGTATTGTTGTACTTTTTGGCAAGTCTTAGTTTCATATTGTGTTCGGTAAACAGCAGTAATTTCGTCTTCTATTACGTGGGACCTAAATACATTGTCGGCGAAATTTGGGTGTTATTCACTACCTATTTGGGTAGATTTGCGTTATGGTGTGTAAGTAAGTTGGTCGGTGTACGAAAATAATCCAAGTTCTTTGCATGCCATTTGCAATAAACAATAGTAATATAAACTACATAATGCAATTATGTAATTAGTATCGGTAGTTGTTAGTTTGAACTTTTATTAGCATAGATAAGGAAATGGAACATTCCTTCTTCTGTTATATTATCGTGACTAATATTATAAATGTCTATGTGTGTTTGTTTATACTATTTGTACTTTCTTCGCGTTATCATACCAAAATTGTGTTAGTAGCGCAATATAGTTATTATTACTGTCAGAAATATGTTATGTAAATGAGATATAAATTGACTATCTTTAAAATGAAATGTCTACTCTCGCACAAGCAACGAAACATAAACGGCTCTTTAAAAAAAAAAGTAGATCTGGATCTGGAATAATAAGAATCTGATCAGCAGATTCAAAGAATAATTATTTTATCTATACTAATATTATAAAGAGAAATGGTTTGATTTTTTGTTTGTTTGTTTGTAACGAATTAACTCAAAATCGAATAAACAGATTTTAAAAATTCTGTCGCCTTTAGGAAGCCCCAGCTAAAGACAAATTATCACCAAGTAACATAGGCTATATTTTTTAAAATAAAAGTACGTATTACTACTAACCTAATCTACTTTTATGCGAGCAAAGCCGCGGGCAAAAGCTAGTTTTATATATAAACCCGAACTCGTATAATCTTTGCAAATAACCACTGGTAAGTTGGCCACTGCGCCATCGGCACGGGTGGTGTGATGATAAATACCAATTAATCTGATTATGATTAAAAAATAAGTCCTATGCAGCACATAGCCACAAGCAAGTCTAACTACACACATTTATAATTATTTATAGGCAAAACAATTAGTACAGAAACCAGTTTATCAAAAAGTTGTTCATCAATATTTATGTATAAATGTAACACTGGACAAGGTCAAGAATAAAACTGGTACAAGTTACTAAAGATATTAATGAGTTTATGATGGCAAAATTAGACTTATTGCCCGACTCCATTAGCTATTTGCATAGATTTTGTTGTATGGTAACTATTCAGAGAGCCCATCTGTTGCAAGTTGTTGTCTATCTATCCAACTAAGACACATGAGAAGGTGTTCTTAGATATAATTATGCAGTCTATCTAACATCTGTAATCCATCAGGTACTTTGCACTTGTTCAAAAATACCCGAGATCAGAAATATATAAACAATACATAATTATCATGTAACATTTTCATGGTTTATTTAACTAAAGTCATATGAATATCTTTATATACTGGCACGTGGCTATACATGTTATTTCTATTTATATGTAATGGTGGTATACTATTATATATACATATTAATATCTCATGTCACGGTGTTTGTGGTCGCACTCTTCCAAAACAGCTCGACCGAGTTTTTAGATTTTTTTAATGTATTTAAGGTAGTTATGAGAATAGGTCTTAAAGTATATTTCACACCACTAGGTGATTAGGGTGTCAACCTAACCCACATTTACGCGAGCGAAGCCGCGGGCAAAAGTTAGTATTCATATAAAAATCACATACACAATAATAAATCATTAAAAACATCAGATTTAGTACATGGTATATGATAGATAACTTAATGAATACACACATTATTTTGCTATTATCACTGCATAACATGTTTTTAGTTCAATTCACACAAGGTATGATAATAGTAGTTTTATAGATTGTCCATATTGGTGAGCTATGATCACCATGTGGACACCAGCATCATTAACTACACAACCAATTATTAAAAAATTTTGCATACACATTGTCAAGGGTACACAAAAGGATATAAGACTATTTTTCATGCAGAAAAAGTAGTGAGCCCGAGAGATGGCTAGTAAACAATAATTTTATTGTTGTCTCAATACAGTTAAGAAAAATAATAAGGTAGTTAGAATAACAACAAACCTGTAATATAGCTTCCAAACAGGACTGATAGTAATGCATGTCTTTTTCCATCTCCCTGCTTTCCACATCAAATACATATATGAGTACTTCCACATTCCTGAAGATGTTATCCCGTTGTGATGCAAAATAATTTTCCATGAATGCCTCCTGCCCTCCACAGTCCCAGAGGTTGAGTACCAAGTTGCCAAGGAAACGGACATGGGAATGTTCAACGTCAACTGAAAAGAAAAACTATTATAAGCATATAAGCATTCCAAAATTGTTGTTTATAATGTTAATAACATATGACATTTTGCAATGACAACAACAATATATTTTAAAAGCAAATGTAACTCTGCCAATTTGTTGCATTTTTGCAGTTTACTCATAAAAAATATAGCTGACATAGGAACCTGGCAATGGATATAGGACTATTAACATCTGAATGATTGTTGTTGCTGGTTATTAATAGTACACTATATAGTATTATACTCTATTGCGAGTATGGACCCCTTTGTCAAAAAAGTGCTTATAACATAGGGATGAGAAATATAGAGTGTCGGAGGCCCAATCACCCTCTTTCCCCCTTCCCGCCCCTTCTGCTTCCCACTTCCTTTTTCTCTTCTTCCTTTCCTAGAGTTGGCAATGCGCAAGTTATTTCTCTGGTGTTGCAGGTGTCCATAGGCTACGGTGACCACTTACCATCAGGTGGACCGTACACTTGTTTACGAATTTAGTTATATAAAAAAAAATATGTGACTAAAAGTTGCATAATTCTCATGGCCAGCATAGAATCTAAAAGTATATTACTAACACCATCAAACATCATTATTGTAATAAGGAATAGTGTCATTGTGCATAAATTATATCTAAATATAGTTTGGAAGTGTGTTTTATGATATCATTATATCTTCAGTAGGTATATTAGAAGTATCATATTATGATTATTTTGAGGATATTTAATACTTTACTTAAACTCTGTAACTTATAACTAAAGTCAGAGTGGTTATTCCCAAAAGTAAAAACATTATATGCTATAAATAATGGCAATAAGGTTTGTTATTATAGGTTCAATAATTAAACGCTAATTTGCAATTGCATACCTACTTATAACAGGAAAGAGAAATCATTGCCATGAAGTGTAGGTACTGGCAGTTATACAATGTCATGCATGGCTAAACATACTAACTTACATTGTTACTAACAAGTACATGGTACATGGAACCATATAGTATTTACTAATTTTCTAGCAACTATTTTTATTGTGAAACTGTAGATTCAGACTTACTTGTAGCACCTAGTCGTCTGGTGTCTCTGGCTATGTAGTTAGCAAATATGATGGACCTCATACTTGTCTTTCCTGAGCCACTCTTACCCATTAACAATACCTAAAATCATATCAATACCAAATGTTGAGAATTATCAATAAACATAGAAATACCTGCGACGTAAACATGCTTCTACCCATAATCGATATAACATAGTAGCTTTCAATTTCAAAATAATTGATTAAAGCAAGTTTATCTATTTGAATACGTACCTTTTTCTTCATGTCGACTAAGTTTTACTAGGTCAAGGGTCTAAAACTTTTAACTTTTGTTATAAGAAAAGCCACAAATAAATTTGCAAACAATACAACTGTAAATAATGATAACTAGATTATCAACACTTAATGATTCATAAGTTGAAAGTTCACCAAAATAAACTGAACAAGAAAAGAAAAGTAGGCGTAATTCACAATCACGACAAAGCCAATGAGAGTAATCGTGAATGATGACACATGACATCTGGTAAGACAGCAACGAATGCAGTTCAAAAACGTTGGTTCATTCACGGCTCACCTATTTATATATAATATATTGCATTATTTATAATATCTATTCTAGAAATAAAACAATAAGATAAAATTAATTGTAAATAAATATAAAATTCATTGTAAAATCTGTGTAATATAATGTGGTCAAAATGTGCAGTTTATCACCGAACAAATGAAAGTGCTCTTCAATAAATTGTTATATTCTTGCAACACAATATTGTTCTAATAGGTTAATGAATTTATAATTATAATAAAGTCTTCTAAAACATTTGTATCCTTTTTGTGCTGTAGAATTATTTGTTGTTATTATAAATATAATTTTCTACTCATCTCTTCAATAATTTAGAATGCATTGTTTTGATGCGTCACACCGTGTGTCAGCTTGAAATAAATTGTCAAAGCTGTGCGAAGATTTGTGGAAACGTGTGATTTTTCGCCAATTATTTTTACAATATGTGCAAATATGTTCCCGTGTGAGAAGTAATATCAATTTAATACGAGAATGGCTCGGCACCGTGACGTGAGAAATAGAACATTCTCCGATGACTATGACGACTACGATGTTTACGGACATTCTGTGGAAGACGAGAGTTATATGTCGCCAAGCGATACTTCACAATGGATTTTCGACCGGAGTCGCAACCAGCAAGCCATTTCGCACTTCTTACAGAGCCATAATGACATTCAGGAGGAGGTCGAAGAAGATTTAGCAGACTCCAGCCATCCTGCACTCGAGAGACGCGAGTCTATGGACTTGCGCAGTCTCAACCTCGACGAAGAAGATGAAGCAAAGCTGATGTCGTGTTTAGATGAACTAAGAAATATTATAGGAGATACTGTCGCAGAAAATGTACTCATACAGACTGTTATAAAACATAAGTTTGATTGCAACAAATCTCTTGATGATATTCTCAACAGAAAGACTAAAGACTCTGTGGCTCCTAAGCCGGAGCTCGTGAAGCCGCCTCCAGTTGTTGTTATAGACCCTGTTAAAGCACCAGTTATTTCTACTGCAGACAAAACACCCAAAGTTATAGCAACTAATGTGGAACTTAAAAATGTTGGTATTGTGAAGGGGTTCAAGCTATGCCAAGATGGTAGTTCTGGCAGTCGTCCACAGACTCCACGAGACCAGTCCCCTTGTACTGACAGAATATCAAAGACTGAACAAGCTGATGAAATCAAGGTAACTCCTAAAGCAAAGGAAAACAAACTTGATGCCAACACACAATACTCAAATGAGAGAGGGTCAGACAAAGAACATTTGTATATAGTTGTTATAGGACATGTAGATGCTGGCAAGTCCACTCTTATGGGACGCTTGCTTTGTGACCTAGGAGAAGTCAGCCAAAGGACATTGCACAAGTATGAGCAAGAGAGTAAGAAAATTGGTAAACAAAGTTTCATGTATGCTTGGGTGTTGGATGAAACTGGTGAGGAGAGAGTCAGGGGCATCACTATGGATGTAGGTAGAGCACAGTTTGAGACAAAGACTAAAAGAGTCATTATATTAGATGCTCCTGGTCATGCTGACTTTATCCCTAACATGATAACCGGTGCAGGGCAAGCAGATGTAGCTTTACTTGTAGTTGATGCCACTAGAGGAGAGTTTGAGTCTGGCTTTGATCTTGGAGGTCAGACAAGAGAGCATGCTCTTTTAGTAAGATCTCTAGGTGTCAGCCAACTTGCAGTAGCTGTTAACAAATTAGACACATCCAATTGGTCTCAAGAAAGATTTAATGAGATTACAAAGAAGTTGAAAGCATTCTTGAAACAAGCTGGTTTCAAAGATTCAGATGTGACATATGTTCCTTGCTCAGGATTAACTGGAGAAAACTTAGTAAAGCCACCATCTGAGGCTGAGTTACTTCAGTGGTATAATGGACCCTGTCTGCTAGATGTTATAGACAAATTTAATGTCCCAGAGAGACCGGTGTCAAAACCTTTGCGGTTATCTGTCAATGATGTATATAAAGGTACTGGCTCCGGGTTATGTGTAGCTGGCCGTATTGAAAATGGAATGATCAGTAAAGGCGATAAAGTGTTAGTCTGTCCGACTAAGGAATTGGCTGAAGTTAGAGGGTTAAGTATTAATGATTTGTCAAGTAATGTCGCTTTTGCTGGTGATCAAGTTAGCGTGACTCTGTCTGGGGTAGACATGCAGAATGTGTCGGTTGGTTTTGTGCTAAGTGACCCAATCAACCAAGTGCCTGTAACTACTAGATTTGAGGCGAGAATAGTAGTTTTTAATGTAAAAGTTCCAATCACAAAAGGCTTTCCTGTTCTTATTCATCATCAGTCCTTAGTGGAGTCAGCAAACATAGTGAAGTTGAAGGCGTTGTTGAATAAAAGTACTGGAGAACAGTTGAAGAAGAATCCTCGTTGCTTGGGGAACAACTGTGTTGCGGTGGTAGAAATTGAGGTGTGTAGGCCAATCTGCGTGGAGCGCTACAAGGATGTCAAGGAGCTTGGGCGCGTGATGCTTCGTGTTGCCGGCACGACGATCGCTGCCGGCCTTGTCACTGACATTGTAAACACTTGATTGATCTGACAAGCCTTATTATTGTAATACTAGATAAACACATCTTACACAAACAAATTAAGATTAATATACTTCTTGCCCATAAGAAGTTAAACAATACTTTCTCATAGTTAGTTTCTGTATTCAGACATTGTCTTCCATCATAATAGAACAAGAATAATTTTACAATAAACGCATTTAATAGTATCCAATCGGCCTATATACATTATAACATAATATGTTAGTACATTGTAAACTTAGACGCTTGCATTATAGATTTATGTAAAGGATGCCAGATCAATGATCGCACTACACATGAATAGTGTACAATAATGTATCGTGCTAACAAATGGTTATATTTTAATTATTCTTTATTATTTATATGTCAATAAATTTGTTGGAATAGTTATTAGTTATTTATTTTGTGAAATACCTATTTGTAGTATTTTAGGGTTAACAATCGATTTTTTTTATTGAAAAGGGAACTCTCGCACTAGGTATAACTTCTGTGTTGTGAGGTTACTTCACTAACATTTAAACAACGAAACCAAACCCACAAAGAACACGCACACTCGGAACAACCGTTTATGGATTACAGTTCGTGCTATAAAAGCACTAAAAACGAGATAGGTAGTTAAAATTGCATGATAATAGAATCCACATCGCGATCCCGATCGTTTTTATGACAGGGCTTAATATTTTTTATATTGTTCGGTACCAATAGTTGTGCTCATGATTGTCAGTGCCCGATCACCGGCTGTGATGATCGTGATGGTAGACGGCAAAATAGCCTAGCCTCCTACTATGTGACACCTACAAACATGTGAGAAAATATGGGCGTAATACAGCTTGCCCTATATCTACGCGGCTATAGAGGCGTAATATTGTTTTAGAACATTTTATTATTTAGGCGACTGTAATGTAGGTAAAATTATTGTGGAAAGAGTCAGTAATATCATAATTCATAATATATACAATCAATCAATCAACCTATCGTAATCCATTGATCGACGTAACCTCCCCATTTTACCGCGCGACGTCCTGTCTGCGGTCAATATCATGTTAAATGTCAATCTTACTAATATCATAAAGCTGACGAGTTTGTTTGGTTGAACGCGCTAATCTTAGGAACTACTGGTTCGATTTGAAAAATTATTTGTGTTGGATAGCCTATTTACCGTGACCATCAGAATGGCCGGTTTCAAAATAGTAAATTGATAATAACTTTTTATCCTTATAAGCTATGAGTCCCAAAACCATGTATATAAAGGTAGCAATCTAGTAAAAAAAACTCGATTCATTTGCGCAGTTTGTTCTCACTGGATAGGTGATCAGCCATCCAGATGTCAGAATGGCCCGTCACCTTAAAACGTAGTATACTTTAAAAAAAACGGGGTTAGCAGTTATATGACGAATAGTAGCAACTAGAAGCAACTAGATAGCAACTTTCTATAATTATTTCGATGTAAAATATGGATACTGACCGGCCATTCTGATGGACACTATTTACCGAGGAAGGTTATAGGCTACATAACATCACGCTAGGACCCACGGGGGCAGCGCAGTAATCATAAACGAGGGTGAAACCGCGGGCACATCTAGTTAACTATATTTGTGCAGTATTATAACCCTCGTAAAAGCATTTCATCACATAAAATAATATCTTTAGCAATCGTTAATTTGTTGTAAATGATATTCTATAGAAAAAGAGCGTGTGTCTGGGAATTATTGGCTCATTGTTTGAAACAGGTGCTGTCACAAGGCAAACAGTTGGCGTCTTTCAAACTTTGAGTGGTGATAATCAAATGACGTTTAGAGCTACTCAATGTTTTACACTTCTCAATGTATACGGCATTTTCCACAAATAGCCAAATATTATAATGCCAAGTGACTCATAATGATGACTTGTGAAATAATTGTGTAAGTAGGTACCGTTCCGCCATCGAACTTTGCCAAACAACGTGGTATGAATTGGATACAATTATAAGAAATATAATTATACATTTAGGGTTCGAACCCACGTCGCGCACATCTGACTTTCGGAAGTTATATGACTTTTCGAAATTATGTGCGTATTGATTGACAATTATCGCCTGCTCCGTGCCTCGGAGAGCACGTTAAGCCGTCGGTCCCGGCTGCCATGAACATCTATGGCAGTCGTTATTGGGAGAGTGTCGGCACAAAAGATCCCACTGGGTCGAAGTGTCGCCGGTCTGCACTGACTGGCCCCCACATAAGATACATACATTTAGGCATATAATGATATCGACATGTTACGCCAACAATCGAAAGTTGCAGAGTCGAAGGAGCAAATAACATCGAAGCAAGGAAACAGTATCCCAGGACCAAGAGATTTAATTTAGATAAGTAGTTTGCCGACGACAGCTTGTTATGTGCGCTGCAATCAGCTTAACCGGAGTGCCTATACCCTTATATCGAAATACTATCTTCCTCTTTGAGTGTGCTTATCTAAAAACTTGATATTACTGTCGGTCAAAGTTCAATATTATTTCTACTTTCTGTAGCGACGTATTTGTTGTCGGAATGGTTGATTAAATGCAGTGCTCTTACTCGCAAATTTTAAGAAACCGCATGCCTAAGAGCTTTGCTTTTACGCGAATGTTATACATTAAAATTATACTAGGTAGTAGTGTATACGGATATTGTAGACGTTTAGGTATTTAAAAATACTACTTTCAACCCATTTTGAAAACGGGACGACTTGATGGCTTATGACTATGGCTGCTGATAAACAACCGAAACGTCAGATAGGTAACTATAAATTTAAAAAGATAATTTTTAAAAGTAGTGGGTCTTTTTAATTTACCTCGATAAAATCCGTACCTATAGTTTAATTCTAAACTATAAAAGAAATTTGATAATTGCGGCAACTGCTTTTCAATAGTTAAATAATATCAGTAACAATGGAATTGTCATGCTGCATGGCGTCGTGTCAACTACTCTGAGCAGTCAGAGCGGTGCCAAGCGTCGCTTCGCACTCGCGGCGAAGTCGTGAAATTTAATTTCCTACTAATTTCCCACTAGTCGTGGTTCACTGTTTGCTTACTGAATTACTTCAGCATTGATTTCTACGTTTCTCTTCAGTTTCATTTATAGATTTTCATCTGTAGCGTTTCCGGGAATTTTGTTTTTATTTCTGACAGATAATTAATCTTGAGTTGTTACCCTCAAGAGAGCCCCATTCATTATTCTTAATGGTTTCGTAAATTGCATGAGTTCTATTAATTAAAAGTTGAAGCCTTTTAAGTATTTGGAAAGTTGTTACTAACTTAACAGTTGAAAATTATGGAGCAACTGAAACTTTGATTGCAGAAGTCATAGTGAGCGTGGCGAAGCGCCTCTTAAAATGGTTTGAGCAAAATGATTACGACCGCTTAACTCGTAACTAAACACACAATTAGAACTGCAGCATCGGGTTTCCACTGTGCCAAGAGTAAAAGAAACTTTCTTGTAATCATTGTTTGTTCTTTTGTACAATAGCTAGTTTTTATACTGTATGTGCCTTGTCGGGCATTTTAATCGCTAATCCGTCTATCAACTTATTATGAAGCAGTTAAGTGATTATTGATTGTTTTACGAGATTGTTTATAAACGGCTACGAGCCCGTACGCCCCTTGACTTTCGCCCCTTTCATAGAAAGACGGAGCCCCGCTTCGCGGGCCTCTTATTTTTGGGTGGATTTTAAGAGACCTAACAAATACCTTCTAGGGGGCGAACCTTGAGGGGCGAACGGCTCGTAACTTTATAAACAATCTCGGTACTTATTGTATAAATACAATAAGTATCTAGGTATTTATAATATATTTATATTGTAATATATTTATAAGGTCTAGTGTTAATTGCATAGATAAATCTCAATGTATGGATACGTTGGTAATATTGAGTAATATATTTAGCGTCGAAGGTAAACATTGAATACATAATTTACAGTTGCATGACCAGCTAGGTGTTTAGTAGGCTAATAATGCTAAAGGTGTCGACGTTTGTACATATCTGAGACTAGACGATCGCAAAGCAATACATCGCTTTGGCAACTCAGACATTTAGATAAAATTACATTTTGACTCGGGACTGTTGTGGATTATACAAATATTTTTTTAGTACAGGCTCATGTAGACACGCTCTTGAGCAGCTTTTGCCAGACTTAGGTTGAACATTCTCGTCATATTGCGCCGCACCGGTTTGGGTTGAACCCCTGGCAGCCCAGCGTAGGTCTCTCTAGCAGATACCAGCTGCTGCAAAACATATGGGTTAGTGCATCGGATCGGCAGGTATCACACAGCGTCTTCTGACGCAACCTCTCTTCGTCCAGATCTGAACTTTACCACGCGGTCATAAGACTAAAGACGAGAACATGTTCCTATCCTGGAAGATGCGCAATATTGGCGGAATTGAGATCACAAAACCATTATAGTTAAGCGAAAAAAGCGGATAATCAGTCGGTTTCGGAACCGTTGCGCCCTCCAGCCAGTGTTGCAACAGAGGGCAGTGCGCAGCACGGGACTTTCTGCTTTCGTTCGTTCGTCGTAATGTATTTCCCCACCTAAAAAGGGTATAGAATCCATAAATCTGGGAGAATTTACAGTCCCCTAAAATACAGCAATACTAATGAATAGCTACAATCACTTTTATTAAAAATAACTATAAAGAATAATAGTTATGTGCATAATTGCACCATACATAGGTGAGTATGTGTGTTGCGTTCTTGACCATACAAAGCTGATATTGCGTTTTAAACGATTGTATTCGAATATTATTCGAATGCAAATTATGCTGCATCATTAATACCAGGGCAGGCCTCAGCAGCTCCAATAATCACATAATTTTATTTGTTCAATAGCCACAAAAATATATTCCTTGACAATATATCGCATGGCCGATGTCCAGTAAAACATTGCCTCAGGCTGTTACATAAAAATACGGCTACCTATTACAGTGTTAGTGTCCAGTGTTTTAGCGGCGCAATGTTGCACTACGGCCGGGTATCATTATAAATCAGTGTCGTGTGCGGGGGCGGCGGCACTTTGTTCTATAAAGTGGGTCTCGTGTGTGCTAACTCGCGTGGAAACTGAATGTGTTAATGCTTAGACGTGTGGATTTCAACCACTTTGAATTTAGCCGCAGCTACCAGTAAATTTTAGTCGCATTTCAACCGGTTTTTTGTTCTTGCGACGGATAGAAACATATTTCAATCTGGCTTAGAGTTGGAGTGTCCAGTGTTTCGTAACATAGTGCATTGGTATATCATGTCTATTTATATACTGTCCCACTGTAGGATGCATCTACTCGGTATTAGAACGTTTAGGCCATGGTCCACTACGATGGCCCGATGCAGGCTGAAACATATTTGAGAACCTTATGTGTAGTATCAGGTGGGGTAATCAGGTACGCGAAGTTTTCCTTCACCGCGAAGGTGACCGATATAACAAAGTAGGTACTTAATACGCAAATAAATTATTTCGAAAAATCAGAGGCGCGTGTCGTGGGTTGGAATTCGAGAACTACTATCGCAGTTCAGTGGTACAATGCTTGTCTGTCAATAGTATAATAATATTGTCTTCTGTTTACGCGAATATTATTCATTGAAATTAAACTACTATATACGGATTTTATTGCGTTGTTTATTTGACACTATATTACATAATTTTGAAAATTTGTTTCACTACTATTACTATTAAACTTTACTAATTTTTAAGCTAATTATATTGTTATTAAAACTATTTAGATTTGTTTTAATTTTACACTTTTCGTTTTTTTTGCCGCCGTTTTGGTTGCTTTTCAGCAGCCATGGTCACGGGGAGTCTCCCCGAAAGTGTAAAATTAAATCAAATCTAAATAGTTTTAATAACAATATAATTTTCTTTAAAATTAGTAAAGTTTAATAGTAATAGTAGTGTAACAAATTTATAAAATTAAGTAATATAGTGTCAAATAAACAACGCGATAAAATCCGTATATAGTAGTTTAATTTCAATGAATAGTACAATAAGAATGAATTTACAATTTAATTAATATCACACTACCAGTTGGATGCATCATAATGTTACGATAATAAAAAAAAAAAATACTTTAATATATAAGGCATTTTTATAGAGCGTCATGTTGATTTGAGTGGATTTTCATGAAAGCTTTTCTCTTGGATACAAATTTTGGTTAGTATGTTTTATGGTTCAATAAGTTTATGTTTACTCATCAGTAAGTATTTTGCATCTTTATAATTTAATGCAGCTCGTTGGTTCCGTGTTATAAGTTTGCGATTATATTTGCGACCGATTGAGAGGTGCGTAGTTTGATTCTCGGGTCGGGCTGTATTATTGGGTTATAGTTAGAAAATTCTCAATAGTAGCACGGAGTTTGGAAATAAGTCCGCTGGACGACAATAAGCTCGGTCCCTTCAACGCAGGACTTTAATATGGCTGGCGATTTTAATTTTTACGACTGTAAAGTACTGTATAGATGGTGGAATTAATAAAACTAATATTATAATAAAATTGTTGTATATATACTCCAGGGTTAATCCATCACTGTAGTCTAGAGCGGGCATGTTAGTAAAGTCTTATAAACATTTACATAACGAATACCCAGACTCGACTTGGCAAAATAATTGTATAATAATGTTATACATTGAAATCAAACTGCTTTACGATGTCTTATTTTTAGTCTTCCTGTGACATGGCTGCTGCAAAGCAACCGAAATGACGTGGAAAGTGTAAATTTAAATATAAATCGTTTTAATAATGATAAATAGCAAAAATTGTATTAGGTATAGGTTCAGTAGTAGTAGTGCAATATTTTCAAAATTATTTATTTATTTATTTACAGACATACAAATATCTTAACAGGATTCACCCAAAGCGATATTGTGGCACTATAAAAAAAGAAAAAAAAAATATTATGTAGTGAACGTGTTAATAACGCGATAAAATCCGTATGAGGCAGTTTAATTTCAAAAGTAATTTTACCTAGGGGTTCAGAATAGAGCAAGCCCGATATGAATGTTATTAGTTGACGTAATCAAATCTATCTTGTTCTCGTCCTAATCTCAAATTTCCCTTCCATGTTATGGATGAGTTATCCGAGATATATTGAAGGCATACTGTTGCTCCATTGAATACACTGACCTATTATATGTTCTGGATCTAACAATTTAGTAATGGATATGTTGTTCCTAGGCTTTTATATGATAGAAGTTAAGGCGTGAGAGCGTAACAATCAAACAAACTCACATGCGCATTTATAATATTTATTTGTTAGGATATAAAAAACTATATCACCGTTTTCAAGCACCGCTGAACTTTTCAATTCGCGACCGGGCGGTAAATTTCTGGATTGTATTTAATCGTAATTAGTAATTACTCTACACCGATGTTTATTTAGTATATTTTCAAGACAAACAATAGTAATCATAAGGTAGAAAATTATTTCATGAAGGCGTCGCAACATAGAGCCCAGGATGCTATATCAAGTTTTGTAATGGCATATTTGTGACACTACTAGGTATATGTTTGGCTAGCTACATCATGATAGAAAATGTTTAATTAAATTTTTACGGTTTTCATAGAACCTTACATAGTCATTTTTAAATTCCGAATTATTTCATACTACCTGTCATAACCCAATTAATTTATATTTAAGACAGTTAGAAGTTTGACCTTCACCTTAGCAAATAACCAAAAACCTTCCTAGTCAAGCAATTTTCCAGTATATAACTGCCATAATGGCTTTGAACGAATTTTCCTACAACACACTTAAATCATAAAATAGATCTTGCGCCGACAGAAATCCTCTCGACGCTTCCTAATTCAATTTAAGGTGTAATAACGAGGGATCCCTTAATGCGGTGCCTTCTTCGGTACTGTGTAGGATGTTTGAAATGGCTATTACATGAATTGAGGGCGCGTATAAATCAGTGTCGGTAGCCCCTGTAAACGCCTGTCCGCCACAGTAATAATATTACACAAACAAACCACCGCGCTACGCCCTCGGCCTTTAGTTTAAATTTGCGAACTGGCCTGGCCTGGGCCTTTTGTTACTTGATACTTACTGTACTAACATAACATTACGTATCTACCTCGTCAAAGGGCAGGCAGTTCGAGTGACGTGTAATACGAAACGATTGTATTACTTATTTACTCTAGGTTGCTACTTTGCAATTTTTTAGCTGCTATTTGTAAGGCGCATTGTGCGCATGCTCTTGTTACTTAGTAAAATATGAACGTTTAACGTCATGGGCAAGTGTGCGTAATCTATTACAAGTGTTTATATTTTGTATTTATGTGTAAAATTGTTATGACTTATAATGACAGACTATAATTTTAGGTATAGATAAGAATCTATTTATTTATGTGTAAACAGATTATTTATGCGATCAAATATTAGTATTTATTTTTCAATAATTAGGTGTTTTATTCAACAAAACGCAATATTTCCTACTAAAAAGGAATGTAAAAATAAATGTTCATTTGGCTTTATATATTAACCGTTAAATCTCAGCCGCATTAAAGGAAAATCGGAAAATCTGAGGAAAATGGGCATGCCTGAGAAATCTATATAATGTTCTCGAAAATATATAAAGTTTAACGTACCATATTACGGATACGGTGCTCAACAGGACTGATATTATAAAAGACTATGTACTTTGTGAAGACTGCAATCCAATTCATCTTAACCAAATACAACAAAATATTTTCTTGCAGCGATAGCTCAGTGGGGAGACCAACAGACTGCAATGCAGAGGGTCTCGGGTTCGAACCCACGGCGTGCACCTCTGACTTTCGGAAGTTATATGACTTTTCGAAATTATGTGCGTATTGATTGACAATTATCGCCTGCTCCGTGCCTCGGAGAGCACGTTAAGCCGTCGGTCCCGGCTGCCATGAACATCGATGGCAGTCGTTATTGGAAGAGTATCGACACAAAAGATCCCACTGGGTCGAAGTGTCGCCGGTCTGCACTGACTATTTACTATTACTATTTGTATCTTGTATCTTATGTGGGGGCCCACATAAGATACAAGATACAAATATTTTCTCAACCAAGCAATTGATCACAGTACTCCATAATCAGAGATCTCTTTAGCAGCTACTAAACTAAAGAGCAGCCTTTTAGCTGATATATGAGGAAGTTTAAAAGCTTGAGTGCCGTGTTATTAAAATTGTACCGACTCGCTAAAGTATTGCTTTTTTGGCACATTGCCCACGCAATACCCAGAGGCTCTGTTACAATATATTTTAGCTCTATTATGACAAAGTACGTTCTACGGTATATTTAGATGTATGGATATGGCTGCCTCGTTGCGGCATATGTTTCTGGCCGAAAGAGCGGTCCTGGATTCATTACGTAGTTCGGGTGCTATTAGGAATTTTATTAGGGAATCCACAGTAGCATGGGGTCTAGAAAAGCGCCCTGTGGATGATATTGGGCACGCCACCTTTTAAGTGGAACTTAAGGTATGTCTGGCGATAATGTTGTTTTAAATAATTACGTATTTATTTATTATAGTAATCTTTCTTTGGAGATAGACAAGCGTCTAACCCAAAAAGTAGACAGAGAAAGGCATTAGGCGTAAAAATAAGTCGATAATTCTGTATTGTACCTAGTATACATTGTTGTTAATGTTTTAAAGTAAATATATCTGAAAAACGCCTGACATATGTATGTATATGTCATTGTTAGTCTTAAGGTTACCCTACTATGGGCAACCTTAAGACTAAGAGGTCTATATCAGACGTTTTCCACCAATGTTGGCATAAAATAAATATATTTATTTACAGAAACTTTGTGATGCAAGGACATTTATAATCAATTGCGCTAGTTAACAAATGACTTATTTAATACTAGAATGTTACAAATAAACTTATTAAGAAACTCATAAACAGTGTATTGTGATTTGCGCCTGCTAGATTTTAGACATCTTACTTAATAGATGTCGATTAGCCATTTGCCTACCAATATTTCGATTCACTAGATATCATCCATGATAGTCATAGCCTCTGCCTGTACCATCGAGGATATGTCTATGCATGAATCTCTGTAAAAATTGTGTCTTTTAAATAGATACATGTAAATATTTGTAAATGCTATTTCACACCTGTTTCTATAACTACTAAATGACCTAATAGTCTGGCCTGTGGACAATGGATTGCCTACTTGACCTATATGCAGTATTCTAATAGAGATCCGTCACGTTATCTGCGTCGGCATCTACTCTATGAGATAGTGTCACGGCGGTTGTCATAAGAGACTTAATAATCTACATAATGTAGTTCTGCTGTACAATCAACAGATATTATTATGTATGAATTCCTATTGTAGTGGTCGTATGAGCATTGTTGTAGTGCATACTATGTATGTAGGGTTAGATGGAAAATACTAATACATCATACTTAATTCAAGTCAAGTCTCAGGTACTTCATGTAGTTTGATTACTGTAGTTAAATTACATGTAATCATAACTACATGTAGTTAACTACTTTTAATCGTAGTTAGTAATCTGATTACTAAAAGTAGTTAACTACGCCCTACATGTATCGGGTTTTTGTAAGCACTATCGATAGCTGATCACTTTCTGATAGTCATTTGTTTAGTAGACGTTCATTTGTTTTGTAGACAACTTATTTTAGGTACCTATCCCCGTGGTACAATTAGTTGGACATAATTCCGCTGTTGTACTACGGGTCATAATCATAAATAGTAAAACAAATATGTTACAACAGTTGAACCGTGGGTAACTTTACTTCCCCGTGGTACAACAAGTTGAACATCGCAGTTGTACCCACAGAGTACCTTTGTTTGTATTACGGATCGGGAGCGGCGCGCGTGTTTGCTGTTTTTTAATAAGCAACATTTTATTAAGTGTGTAGTTATAAAAAGTAATCACGTAATCGTAAAAAGTAGTTAAACAATTTGATTACTAACTACAAATTGTAGTTAGTAATCAAATTGTTTAACTACTTTTTACGATTACTTCATGTAATCAGTAATCATGATTACTAACTACTATATGTAATCGCAGTTAGTAATCAGTAGTTAGATTACACATTGCCCTAGACTGGATGTGAGTTTGTTGTTACGCTTTCACGCCTGAACTACTGGACTGATGATCATGAGATTTCGCATACACTTTTTCAGGGGTACAGAAAAGGACATGGGGTACTTTGCATGAAGAAAAAAGTACTGTTGCCGAGGTAGAGCTAGAATTATATAAAATTAAGACTTGCTTAGTCGATCTAGTCCATTCATTAAATCAGGAAGGCTCTACTACTCACGTAACACTTTGGAAATCTACTAGGTACTTATCACAATTCATATTCACACAATTTAATAGGATAGTGATAGCCGTTTTATTGTTATGGTTGAAACGATTTCACCGGATGTCAGACAATACGCCATCGACTAGACTAGACTGTACCTACTCTTAAATCAATAATTAATCACAGGCTTACGCGATAGGTCAACGCGCCCGGCGCGTCGTCGCCGGCATTGCATGATATGACATTTTTTGTAGTCAAATATAACATCGTAAATTGTACGTATACGTACTAAATATATGTACAATTGAAATTAAACTACTATATACGGATTTTATCGTGTTATTTATCTTACACTTTATTACAAAATTTTGAAACTGTTACACTACTACTAGATACTATTAAACATTACTAATTTTTAAGCTAATTAATTTATTAAAACTATTTATATTTAAGTTTACACTTTCCCCGACGTTTTGGTTGCTTTTCAGCAGCCATGGTCACGGGGAGACTAAGATGGTAGTTGTCTCAATGTTGCAGTTTAATCATTGGTGTTTCTATTTACGCAGAATGAGCTCAGAGTATTGTAGTTTAATTTCAATGAATAACATTCGCGTAAACAGAAGACAATATTATATATGTACAATTTTACATCGATAGATAGATACTTATAGATTACTATAAGGAATCTATGAGTCTATGCTACGCGAAATACATAATTATTATTACATATTATAACATGGTTTAGTACTCTACATCATTATAACAATTCTAGCTTGACAAGTAATCACTCTAAACAGTAATTTTATATAGTAATCAGATATACTAGGCTTGGTGTGAATTTATATTTTAGTTAACTTTTTTCTTTTTATTTTATTTTAATTATATTTATGTATTTAGTGCCTTTTGTTTATTTTGGTGGTAAATGTTTTATTTTTGTTAGATGTGGTTGCCTGTAAGTAAATAAGCACAAGCCATGTCTGTTTATTATTATTTAGATGTAAGAATTGTATATCAATTATAGGTGATATATAAATGCTAAACGCAATTTTGAAAATACCTACATATTTCCTAACCCACCTGTAGAAAATTTATATTACGTAGTGGCATTGAAAGTATCAAGGACCATTTGCTTTTGTATGGGTTGTTTACAAGAAGGAGCTTTAATATTTTTGTCGTGCCGAATTAATAGTTCCTCTTTGGTTATCTTCTTCTTAATCAATTCTTCGAACTGTCAAGCTGGCTGTCCTTTTAAGTATGTTTATACGTTCCGGATTCTATTCACAAACATCCCTTTCGAGTTTATATTTTATAAAATAAATTTGATAAATAGCTCCTTTCCTAATTCCGGTTGAAGTTTTATATTTTTTTGCCATGCCTTTTTAATATTTTGCCATTTATTGAGTTTTCCTTGTTTTATTTTAATTTATTTTTATTAACAGACAAAGTTAGTTAAAATATACTTAGGTAAAACAGGAAAACGCCAGGTTTTTCTCTCACAAAGGAAAAATCGTAGCTGCGATTGGCTTTGAATTCGATTACGAACTTAATCTATTCTCTTTGTCTATATTGACGTTGGTTGACTTTTCCATAAAAACTGCTTTGTTTTCGGGTAACTACTGGAGAAGTAAATTGGCTGTAGTAACAATCAGTAAATAAGTATAATCAATTTGTAATAAAACTACGCGTACTAACATTATTAATAGGCTATTTCTAACGCAAGAAAAGGTTGGTTATAAAGTGTCGTAACCATATATACAAGAACACAAGTACAGGTGAAATAGTAGGTAATTGGATTATTTTAATTTGTTTTACTCATTCATAGGAATTATATTATTTGTGCTCATAGTAATATTTGTAAACGTGAAAATGTAATAGTTAAAGACTTCACTAAAGTAACGCTGAGGTTAATTGCTAAAGTCAACAGGGAATTGAGCTTTTAAAAATAATTACATAAAACTTTTAAGCCGCCATTGTATTACAAATTAAATCTTATACCTTAAAACTTTTGTAGTTATTACACCATATATTCACGCTATGTAAATCAAAATTCATAGAAAGCAGTAGATAGTATGTAGATAGGATTCGTTTAGATACATATACATGTATCTAAACGAATCCTATCTACATACTATCATAAATTATAATGTGAGTTTGTTTATTTGTTTGTTACGCTTTCATGCTTTAACTACTCAATCGATCATGAAATTTCGCATACACGTTGTCAGGGGAACAGAAAAAGACATGGTACCTTTCATCCAGAAAAAAGTACTGTTACTATCCTACATTTGCGCAACCGAAGCCACCGAAGACATACATATAACAAACCGTTTCAATTTGCGATCACAATTTATAATACAAACAGTAGCATAGATGTGCACATATTCACTTAGTGACAAATGCAAAGGCGTTCCCGGCCGTCCCGGTTTTGTAAGCTGCTTGCTGTGAAAGTGTGAAAATTAACTGCAATTTTCCGTAACGATAGCAACACGATGTCTATGTTGTTGGCCATCATTTAAGTCTTGTAATTCACTCTTTTCATTATACGCTAGTCGCCGGTACGCTGATTAATTAACGCGACAAACCGGTACAAGCAGTAATTACTAGGGATGGCACGCGGCGTCGTCCAGCCCCGGTCCGGCGCGCCGCGCCGTCCCAGAGCCTGTCTAATTACCATACCGTACTAAGCCGCTTACTCCCAGGTATTTCGGTAGACTGATGGGTATTGTAACCGGGGAGTTTTAGTATTATGTATTGATATTAATCTAGCTTATAAACATGTATGCTAGTTCAGATAAAGATACTTCTTTACTTAACTAATGGTAGCTCAATGGCTAAAATTCGATCAATTATTTTTTAATAAATTTTGACTTTATGCATATAACTTCGCTAACAATTAATCAATTTAAGAGCCTTTATTTAATCGGTGCAGGCTTTCCCATGTCTTTTTCGCTATATAACTTTGCTAAATTAACTTCGAAAATTCCAAATTTCACTCACCGTTAGGGTGGTGGGCGCAATATGCTTAAAAAGGAGTACACAGTTTTTCTTCATGTAGTTAATATATAGATTAGTAATACTACCATTAAAAAGTACGTTTAGTAGGTAGTTATGGTATTAAGTCCTGACGTAGTCGATACATTTACTTATCATCTAATTTAGGTATACTATTTATACTTTTACAACTTCTTCGGCGTAGCATAGATGTATTACACACCTACATGACGCCGTGTTTGTTTTAGGTCTCGTGTAACCTGTTACTTTACTAATAAGCTCCAGTGCTATGGACCTATTTTCATGTCTGTGCTGTTTCTGAGTATTTACAAGCAGCAAAACCCCAATAACACGTTGTCTGGCCCAGGTATCACAATTGGGATCTCGGAAGGTCGGAGGTCATCAGTTGTTAAAATAAACTATTTTTCTATCGTGGAATAATTTTATTGGTAAGATTTATTTGTGTCGTACATAGTCTCACGTGTCACGCTTATGGGAAGGCAGTACTACTACCACATCCACGTGTCACCAGCTATGTTTTACGTTCCACGTTATAGGAAGCGAGCTGACTGTTTAACGAGTACATGTCTGTGCTTGTACCGACAAATTACTGGTAGCAAATCCTAATAATACGGTACTCGACCGGGAATTTAACCCGAGACCTTATACACAGCAGTCTAATTCACTACCAATACGCCACCGATATTGCTTTATATATAATGATGAATAAATTGGAACCTACGAGTCCAAATTGTCATTTATGCGGACAAAAATAATGAATGCAGCTTCAACCCATAACCTCAAATACTAGAATTTATAAAATAAATAAATAATATTTTATTAATAAATTAGCATGAAGAAAGCAGTGTAAATTTCATCTTCCAACTTATACCTACGCTATTCTGTGCGAATAAGATTATAATCAATTTCACTAAAGTAGACACAAGACGCTCATGAATTTCGTCCTAAGACCAATATGTTGAGAGAGTATAAACTTTTCTCCGCTGTAATGAAAAAGCATTACGTAATATAGGTAGTCTTATCCGTGTCTCGGATCAGACGAGTGCGCTCGCTAGGATTTTGCTTCAAATATAGTTTTACTACGACAAAATAATGTTTGGCTATCATTGTGTTGTTACTATGATCCCTTCTATGTCTTTAGCTTCAGTATTTTACTCTAGCATTTTAATGAAATATTTTATTACTAGACAAAGTGGTATGGAGTTTTCGATGTAAGATGAACTTTGAAGTAGAGACATATGGTTTCATAAACAACCATTTCTACTTGAACGGGTAGATATTGGTTTTACTAGCTATGGTTTAAAATACATGGCAAGTTTATTGATACCTACCGGGATCATTTTCAGACTCCGTGCTGTCGTAGATAATTTATTACCAGAAATACGCTGTAACATTTTGCTTAAATTAGTAATCCAAGCCGGAAAATTTAGGTTCGGACCTTATCGTAAGAACGCGCTATGCCATTGAATAAACAGGGCAAAAATATATTAGCAGAATTATTATGCAAAAATAAAAATATAAGAAGTTGATGCAGAAGCTACAACATTTTAATTAATTTACAAATTTTACTTTTTGTCTTGACATTTATCTCTATAATTCAAAGTTTATTAACACAACTTAAATCACAAAATTAAGTACGTATTTATATCAGCGTTATCCATTTATTTTTCCATCAAAATCCAGTTTTATTTCGGGCGTACATCTAAATCAATCAAGGTTCATTTGAGGCTATGCATAAATTGCGTATCATCGTTTACATAATTATATAAAGCTCATTGTAACGTGAATATGAGCTGAGCAGAACCGTAACATGGGCCAAAGTTCTCTGCTTCGTTAGAAGAGATGTTAATGTACGAAAGTAGTTAAAACGTTATCTATGCGCGACTCTTAATTGCTAGCCAGCCAAAGTTACCGTCTCCCGAGGCTAATGTTAATTTCAATAGAGTTGAAATGTTGAATAACATCGTGCCGCAACCCCAACTTTCAACATTTTGGCATATCACGTTATACAAAACGTTTAACAAGTTTTAACAAGCGTTAACTGTGTGAGAAAAAAGCGGATTCATTATTCAAAATCATTCGCTGTTTGCTTTCGCTAAACGATTTTTTAATTAAATTTATACTGTCTTTTGATTCAAGTTAATTTTATGCTGAGATGCTATAATTTTTTGCTTGTCGCTCCATTTGGTTGGACAAGTTTTAATCTCAGTGTTTTTTTAATTATAAGAAACCAATTATACTTATTCCTGAAATCCATACGTGCATAGTCTCACGCCCTATCCCCGAATGGGTAAGCAGAGGTTTATTACATCCAAACTATGCTAATTATGATTTAAGGTTCCATGTAGCATTGGGGCAGCCTCATTGTTCTAGACTTCGTACCGCATCTAAGAATTTTTTAATTCAAAGTCGCATTCTCTACCTATTCGCCAACTAGGCATTCGCGTCGCATGTTTCTTAAAGAGCAGTCTGCCGAAATGGCTAAATATTCTTCCAAACAAAAGCAATCAACACATTTGTCACAAACCGTAATAATACCCAAATTTTTATAGCTATATTAATCGATCAAACAAAACATAGTGGCGACCATATTCTATCATTCATACTCGCACACGCTAAGTACAAAGCAGACTTGGCATTCGACGCACGTACATTAAGAGAACGATAATTATTATCCGCACACCTAATGGATACGTGTCTAGTAGTCATGAATATTCAAACAGTTTCGCGACGGATTGGTATTCGCAATAAACGTTATCTGATATTAGACTCCTGCTAACATTCCTGGAGGACGCCAAAACTTGTTGAGCACTTCGGCTATCATATGTTACATTTGAGAACCTGCCTAAAGTTTTCATAGTTCTTGTCCTACGTTGATACGTTTGAAAATCATCGTCACATTTCTATAGTTAGTTAGTTCATAGAAGATTTCAGTAGAGGAACTTTTTGAAAATGTTTATATTGTGTTTGGTTTGCCAGCCTACAATTTGGCAAGCTGTAACGGCCGCTTAAGGCTGTGTATTTTTGATAGATCATTAGTCACATTAAGGGAACACAACCTAGCCATAGTCTACTATAAATCATAGAAGTAAACGTTCTGTTTGGTAAGCTAATATCATAGTCAATATGAAAGGGACTGGTGAAAGACGACATAAAAAGGAAGACTACGATGGGACCGAGGGGATGATTTAGCCTCCAGCGCTCTTTACCAAGCAAAACAAAATAGTACTTATATAAAAGAGCGGGCATACCACTAACTGATTATTGTGCTGAGCGTCTGCAGCGTTTACTACTCACGAAACGGTATGCACGGATGGCGCAGAGGTTTAAGTTGTCACCTCATCACTGCTACCGCGCCGAGAATCGTGAGTTTACAAAAAATTGTGTGATCCACGTATAGTTGTTACAGGTCTGGGTGTTCTTTGTGTCCTTTGCTTGAATGTTTGTTGAGTTATCTGTGACACAGGAATTATTCCCAGTGCGGCAATAGTAAAAAAAACAAAAGATTATGAATAAATATCGTTATTAATAATACTGCGTGTTTACAGCCTATTTTGTACAGAAATATTGAATGAGGTAAATACATTTGTAGTTAATTATAACGTCAAAATAGCTTCGTTGCTACTGTTACCTAAGACGACTATAATTTCTTCTGTTTGATATCGGGTCGAGTAACATTATGAAGATTTTTGTTAAGGATTTCTCGGTAGTAAAGTCCGGCAATGTGCTCGGCAACAAGCTAGCCCCTTATTACGTACGACTAAACAAAGCTGTCTAATAAGGTTGTAATACACCTCTGGCTGTCCCTTCAGAACCATACACTTGTATAAGACACACCACTCAGTGTATAGATGTGTACATTAAATCAAACATGTAACACGCATAAAAAAAATAAAAACATTGCCTCTACCTGGTATGTACATTTTAGAAATATGTATGTGTATATGTAAAACATAATCACGAATGTTTTCTGAAAGCGAAAGATTTATATTCTCGTAATACAAGATGTGGGGAGCGACTTGTATTAGACACAGCGCAAAGAAAGAACTGATTTAAAAAAAATACGATAGGTGTATCAAAAATATTTAATAAATTACAGTCGGACATTCAAAAGCTTCCTATGTCAATGTTTAAAAGAAATCTGAAAGTATTACTGCTTAAAAGAATTGTGTATCCTATAAGTGAATGGATCCAATGATCATATTTTGAGCTGTAATTTTTGATTAGCTGTTTTTATCACTAATTATTTAGAATTTTATAGATGTGTGCACCTGAAACAGTAGGATATGGCCTGACTTACACTTATTTATTTTAAGATCTAATGGACAACCCATGTTCATGCAAATAAATGTTTATGATTAAAGTATACAACGTTCACTAAGTTGCTTACTATTCAGACTTGAACACGCGATCTATAGTCTAATGTATACTCTAAGGTTTCGATGGACCAGACACGGACTCGAACTTTCAAAGGCTTGAAACTCCGCGTGGCTTTCAAAGCACCGCCTGTTATTTCAGCAGACAGTTAAAGTAACTTGTACAGTAAATACTGTCTATACAAAGTCTGCTTTTTTAATTAATTAGACGACGCCGTTAATCGATTGGAAGGAGCTTACTGTCTGCCGAGAAGAGGCTTAATTCCAAACTGTAGTTAAGTATATAGGCAGTTTATATAGAAGTCGTGTTCCACGTGCAAGGTTTTATCTTCACGGATGAGGCTCTCAATCCCGCATTATTCCGATGTTGTCGCGGTAATGCCCGGTAATGAAGGTTTCGCATCGTCGGGCGAGCCTGTAAGCTCACAGGAACACTTGCAACTTCACACCATCACACTACGTCTAATGTCTATACACAATGTAAGTGTGTGAGAAAAATGCGTGCGTGAGTATTTTGCGGATAGGATTGCTAGGTCTTAAAACTGAAAAGTCGGACTGACGAAACAGTTTAGCCGGATATTTGGGTAAAATCACACCCTTAATTATTTATTAATAATAATATATAATAATAATAATTTTATTATTGAGGCTGGCGTAGAGCAAACCAACACATGACAATTGAAAAACAAGGTCATAGTTAAAAAGCCCAATAAAAGCCGGACGGGCTGATCGCCGTCTAATTTGGCCGCACACGCAACCAAAAAGCCTGACTGTGTCTGGCTTTATCCAGACGCCTGGCAACGCTAGTTGTAAAATAAAAAATGTCATTGCGTGTTTGCTTGTAAAGTTTGATTTTGGAATGATTTGATGAATTGTTGTTACATTTCTCAGTTTATGGAATGAGAACTCGTAAAACAGTTTGTATACTGGGGCATAAAATATATTTGTGGATTGACGTAGGTACTTAAATATTGTTATAGATATGTATTCGGTGAATATGGAGTATAAGATACGAAGTGATAAATGAAAGTATGTTGTGCATGGAATTGAAGAACTGTAACAATTTCTGTTTTATGGAGAAGAAAGAAGTACTAACATGTTTGTGTTGTTTTTATTTTCTCGTGGTTTTGCTAGCGGATGGCGCTTTTTAATGGTCATTTCGGCATTGCCAATGCTTTGAGCTTTATATAAAGAATGCTATTGAGTTAACATCATCAATTCGTACAGCCTGAATGACTGAATTTGTTTATAATCAATAATTTTTGATTTCACAAAAACTGTACCAGTTACAGATCTGTTTTAATATCTCTGTAACTTTAACGTATTTTTTTTATACTCAGTTTGTAATGTACAAATGAGTCTTTTACACATAATAACCCGTTTTACCTATTAAATTTAATTTAAATTAGTTGCAGAAAGGGCATAGGCTCCTGTAAGCACTTTTTACAATAAACAGAATAATGTTATACTTACTGTTTGTATTTTTTATTCATAACAAAATTAGTTAAGTTTTATTTTAGTTACTATACCAAAATTTCAAGTGCTAGCATTAAAAGTTATTAATATATAAGCTGCTGTCACAGACTAGGATTCCTTTTTACTATTTTAATAGGGTACACACGGGTACACATCCAGTTAGACCCTATACACGCATAACTACGCTACATACAAAATAGAGAATTGTCGAAAAGGGACAGTGTATAGTGGTGTTGATGTAATTATAAGGATAGAGCTTAACAAAAATATAACGCACTCTCTCGCACGATTCGCAGCGTTCAACTTCTAATAGTTCAAAGTCCAAACAGTCTAGGTCAGTGGTCGGCAACCCGCGGCTCGCGAGCCGCATGCAGCTCTTTGGCTCCTCGTCTACAGCTCTTTCATGAAATGTTTACTGCAGGCATGAAATATTATAAAACTAAGACTTATTTGACAAAGGCTAGCTCGAGAGTGTACTTTCGATTCTAATTATTTCCGTTATAATGTCTCCTCCTAAAGTAATGCTTAAGTTACAAAATAGCTCTTTGAATAGATTTCAATTGTGTTGTCTATATTTGGCTCTTTTTGACGACAAGGTTGCCGACCACTGGTCTAGGTTGATGTGCCGCTGTGTGTACCGTAAAACATGTCTTAGTTTCTTTTTGTTAAAATGTCAGATAACTCCCGCACTATAAATAATACATGTGTCGCGGTGAACTTTACAAACTTTCAAACAACGGACACAAAGAACATGCAGACTCGGAACAACCATTTGTGGACCACACAAATTTTTGTCCCGTGTGGGATTCGAACCCATAAAAATCGGCGCAATGACAGTGGGGAAGCGATCACTTCAATCACTACGCCATGCGTGCAGTCGTATGTACTTTTAAATGTTGTAGTAAATACAAGCATAAGCAGCTGTTAGTGCTGTCACAGACAAGGATTCCTTTTTATTATTTTAATACGGAACCCTAAAAACATTTAGTTTTAAATGTATTAGTAAATATTGGCAAAGGCTTTGCTCGTTTCGTAACAAAAGGGCGGTCAACCGCAAGCCGGTTTAATCCCATCTTTGGTTCCCGAACACTCCACATAAGAAATAATTTATAAATAAAATGTGGTCACATTTGGACGGATCACGTTATATTACTTACAGTGCTTGAGGTTTTTACTTTTGGTTAAAATCAAGCTTTTAAAGGATTTACTGAGTTGTAAGTACATTTATGGATACGTATAAAAGTAATGTAATTAAGAAGCTGTTGAACTTTGCAGTATTAAATGTGACTGTTTGAAGTCTGAGGTTTGATTCCTGGGTTGTCCACAGTATTATTGGATTTTAGTGTCATGATATGTTTAGTAGCAGCTCAGAGTCTGGAGCTGTGCCCAGTAAATGACAATATACATATTTCTTAGTACGTGGGACCTAAAATCGTAGATGGCAAAATGCGAGTGTGATATATCTCTGCCTATCCTTCTGGGGGTCATAGGGGTCATAACCTTAGCGTTTACTTGGCACAGACACCGTACTGCTACTGAGAATTACTCGATAGAAAACTTTATATCACTTTGCCAAAACCGAGAATCGAGCCTAGACCTTATTTACAGCAGTCGCATACACCACCGCTGCGTCATCGAGGCAGTCAATTTGTGAAGCAAATTGGTAGTGGTCCTCATAAGAAGTTGAGCTTGTGACTGTGCGAGGTACCTAGTCAATATGGCGAGAAAAGGCTCTCAATATATTGAAAATTATGTTGTCCAGGTCGCTACAATCGTTCAGGACTTTACAAAGCTGTCTTAGCTATACCACCAACATTTAGAATTATCAGATGTATACCCAGGCTCTGCATTTCACCTCTAATATGATACATGTGAGCATATGAACCACTTAATAAGGCGAGTAAAGGCTCTTAATACATTTAAAATATCGTTCAGGTAGCTACAATCATCAACCTTTTGACCGCCACAGTCATGTATAGACGACAAAGTAAAATATCTCCAGCATGGTCACGACTACATCACAGACTTTTAAACGCTAATCAATATATAAAAGTATTGTTTATCTTATTTGTGTTGTTAATTATGTAGCTAGATTCAACCCTATTATATTATGTGAACTGCTACTATTTATTTTAGCCATATTACCATAAAATATCACAAAAACAATGTAGGTAGGATGAAATAGTAGCTTGGCGTCGAGAGCACGATTTGCTTTTTTAACGTGGCGGTGAATGGGTTAGGCAGCTACAATCGTTTAGAACTGTTTAAGCTATAACATGTCAACGTAGAGTTATTGGACGAATTCCCAAGTTCTGCTTATCGCTCCGAACATCACCCATAACAAACCGTTTTCAAAAATACACGTCCCACCAGTAAACCACGGTTAATACGAATTTATGCTAACGTATACATAAACGGTTAAAATATTCATAGTAGCTACCAGTAACGCATATGGGGCAAGCCACGGTTTGTCCGTTCAGCCCGCATTGCCGCATGAACAATGTAATCTCAACGATTGAACCGAGTCCACAGATTCGTTGGGGTCACTATGTGTACTGGGGTACAGTGAGTGCATCAATCATGTTCAAGAGACCATGCTTCAAACAATACTCAATAAATTATTGGTTAATAGCGTTTGGTGTGTGAGAACTTAGGAGAGGAACTGTGTTGTTGAATGATTTCGTCATCAATTATGTTGCTCATATCGATATGCACAATGCATTCGAATGTGTTGACTACTCTTCGCAGTCTTTATACTTATAACACGTTTGTTAGGTGTTATTAGTAGGTATAGGACTGTGTCCTTGGACCTTGACTAGGTACCGCATGTGCAACAACTTTAATCGATTTATTCGGTTAGTTTTCATTCGATAATAACTAAATAATAAAAGAATTAAATTGTGCGTATCAATATTTCAAATCAATAATATAAATAATCTATATCTACTTTACCTAACGGCTTAAGACTGCGCCGAGCGAAATGTGCCTAAACAGGCGGTCACAGTTAAGTGAATAAAATCATCACTTTTTGTTTAATACAAATATAAAATATATCATCATCAGGCTATGATAGTCCACTGCTGGACATAGCACTCCCCTAATAAGCGCCATAGCGCCCTGTCTTGAGCTTGCCGCATCCAGCATCTGCCTGCAGTCTTTCGCAGATCGTCATCCCACCTGGTCGGAGGGCGTCCTACACTACGTTTGCCGAGTCGCGGTTTCCACTCAAGAACACGTTTACCCCAGCAGTTGTCGGTTCTTCGCGCGATATGGCCAGCCCACTGTCACTTCAGCTTGCTAATTCTCTGAGCTATGTCGATGACTTTGGTTCTCTGTCGGATGTATTCGTTACGAATCCTATCCTTCAGAGAAACTCTGAGCATAGCTCTCTCCATAGCTCGCTGAGCGACTTTGAACTGGTAGACCAACCCTACCGTGAGTGTCCATGTCTCGGCTCCGTAGGTCATGACGGGTAGCACGCACTGATTGAAAACTTTCGTTTTCAAGCATTGCGGTATGGATGACGAGAAGACTCGGCGTAGTTTCCCAAACGCTGCCCCATAAAATATATATTTGCCATAAAAATGAATGTGTTTACAATTACTCCGTGTAAAAATCTTAAAATAATTAATATTTTCGCCTACAATATTACGTAAATTTGCACTAAGATGCAAAAACGTAAGCTTGTGTTACGTGTATTTTAGATTATAACAGTAGAAATCTATCCTATTTTACAGCTACGAAACATAAATAGTTATATTACGTAATTTGTCCGTCCCAAATATTTAAATTATTGGTTGACAATAAAGATACATATTTATCAAAAAAGCATTTCAAATCCTACATACAATTTTACTATGGCGGCCGCGCGTTGATTTGAATATGCGCCGCACGAGCTCTGTCATTATCTGTCTTACGCTCGGCGCAGTCTTAAGTGGTCGCCACAGTTTCGACGCCAAGTATACTATCGACACTATGTGAGTATGAATCCTCCATGTTAAACAATGTCAGGTACTTTTAACTAGTGGGTCTAGGCCCCTAGTGGACATAAATGTGGTGCTCTTCGGAATCGTCATTGGTGATGCTCAAATAAGATACTTGATTCGTTATTGGGTTTTTGGGAAACTCCCAGTATCAAATCAGCAAGTGTCTAATAAATGCTAACAATTTGCCTCCTTTAATATTGGACCTATACGTAGACCTACCAAATCTGTAGATATAAATTTATTAATTGATTTGTTTAATTTGGTTTAATATTTTAATTTAATATTTTAATTTAATTATAATAAATTATATTATTTTTTTATTATTTAATATAAATTACAGTGACAGCATTTTAAGTTTAAATTTTTCAATTTCCTTTTTAATATAATTTATATGTACAAACTATGCATGCATTCCGTTATGATTATTACTGTTTTATTTTTATTTAAATGCCAGTATTTGTTTATATGATTTTTAATGTAAGTGATCTCACTTTTGTAATTTCACAAACGGGCATAGATAAACATATTGTATATTTTTTTGTTACTGCATGCCGTGGCAGCCTGTAAGTAAGGCAGCACTATGTTATGTATCATTTATGTTTTATCACGATGTTTTAATTAGTGTAGGCTTTGTTGGTTGTCCATAAATAAATAAATAAATAATGTTGTATCATGCATGTATTTAAATATAGATTCTTTTGTTCGTGAATATTGTTGTGTGGATCTTGATTCTGGACAAATGAATTAAGACCCGTTACTTCACGTTAATGTTTAAATAATGACACTCAAATTTGATACAGTAAGAAATGACTTCGACTTGATGAGCTTTTGCAAATACTTTCCTTTTTTACTATACTTGGTATTTCTTTAGTGTGCATAATTGCATTCCAATGATATTATTTCTTTCTTTTTCTTTTATATACCTACATAAAGTCAGCGTTAGGAATAATTCCTGTGTCGCGGGGGATTTTACAAACATTCAAACAACGGACACAAACAACACCCAGACTCGGAACAACCATTTGTGTATCACACAATTTTTTGTCCCGTGTGGGATTCGAACCCATAACATTCGGCGCAATGGCAGCGGCACTCACTTTAACCACTACGTCATCCGTGCGGTTTCAATACACAAAGGACATTGCTTCTTTGTATGGTAAAGTGCGCCATGAGATTCGCGTCTTATTTCGAAGCTTGCCTCAACTACACGCGTTCGTACGAATTGACATACTTGTTACTATTTGGTTAAGTTAAATTTACGCGCGAACTAGCAGGCACTTTGGCGAACTCCATTTTGACTACACACTGATTACGCTAAAAATATTAGTACAATAATTTTGGAGCCTCTTTGTAACCCACACGTTGTACACTATTTTTGGAGGCAAAGGTCACGCGCATACAGCCAGCTTAGCACTACGCGAGTACATCGTCCCCTGTATAAATTCTATTTATAAATATTACCTATTCTCTTTTCCAATTCGCCTTACCCTTATCTATGTTATTTGCCACAGACTTAACCAATGATATTTCAATTGTGATATTTCAGAAAAAGATTTTATCTCCAACTACTCAGATTTTGTGTCTATATCTATTTTTACGATCCGTCTGAGTTAAAAATCACAACATCCAGATAGGAATAAAAGCCACATAAAGATGGAACAATACGATATAATAAATGGATTCTAATAAAATACAATTTTATATATCCGTGTCTGGGTTTGTATAAACTTGGATGATTTTATTGGATGATAGACTCGATTGTTATGAAGTTAACATTTGATAACTATATTGATAATGGTATGTGATTATATTGATATGTTCTATTTAATGGCTGTATTTCGTGTATTTGGTTATGTAGCATGGCGTGTCATTATTCATAAATTATGTATATATGTAGATACAAATCGAATGTTATAGGGTGAATGTCAATTACTGTTGCCTGACGTGATTCATAATGACTGCACGGATGGTGTAGTGGTTTAAGTGGTTGCCATGCCACTGCCACTGCGTCGAGTGTTGTGGGTTCGAATCCCACACAAGACAAAGCTTTGTGTGATCCACAAGTATTTGTTCCGAGTTCGGATCTTCTTTATGTCCGTTGTTTGAATGTTTGTAAACACTTATACAACATTAGTGCGAGATTTGTCTTTTTTTTAAATGTGTGTGGATTCTTTTTCGCGCGTCGTATATAGCCGGTCTCTTTTATCTATCTAATTTGTGTTTTCGTTTTTAATTTTCTTTTAAGAGTTCATTATGTATTTTTTTCATATTGTATTTTAATTATTTGCGTTGATTTATTAAAACGCTGTTTAATTATTTAAATTTCTTTAAATCATAGGTACCGACCATTTATCTTCTTTGTCTCATTTGGTAAGTAACAAATTTGTAATAAAATTATTTTATATGTTAAGAGTTAGAGTCAAATTGAGATCCGTTATAAATTATCGCAGACTATTGTAGAGTTTGACTATCCACCTTCTAACTCCATCATCAGATCAGTTCGATGGTACAAAATTATTATATTGTCATCGGAATTACGTATCCTTACAAGGTTTCAAATCGATAGGATAGTTAAAAGTTGGTTAAAATCAACTTCTAACGTTTCGTCTACAAAGTTGGCTACAAATAAATTCAGATGGTGTACCGTTCAGTAACAGGCAGCGTCTTTGAAGAAAAACTACTTTATAAGGATTTTATCGTAGTTTGATTTAATCACTACATTTTAAAACTGTTCAAATTTACTCTTACTCCAAGTTTTTGTTTACTTTTCAGCAACCATAGTCATCTCATTGCCTTAAAGAATGACTTCAAGACATTGTGACGACCACCACCATAGTTTTCCGTGGCTATGCCCAAAATAAGTAATGATGTGCAGAATTAAACTTAAGTACCTAGTGCAAAAGCAATATGTAGTCTGTCAAGTCTTAGAATACTAGACATAATATTGTCTTACGTTTACACGAATGTAATACATTGAAGTTAAATTGCTTTATACGGATTTTATCACGATGTGTATTAACACATTAATTAAAATTGTTAAAATTACGGGGCCAACAATTGTTTTTTTGGTTTATCGTCCAAACCAGCAGACGTATCGCCTGATGGTAAGCGATTACTGCCATCCATGGAGAGCCACATGTGCGCTGACGGCCTTTTAAAAAAAAAGGTTCGCCACGCTCTTTCCTTGAAGTGTTGAAGGTCGTATTGGTCCGAAAATTCCGCAGGCGACAGCTCTTTCCACAGTTTTGTTGTGCGAGGCAGAAATTTCTGGAGAAACCCACAGTTGTGGTTTGCCAAACATCTAAATGATGGGGATGAAAATGCTGTCGCGTAGGACGATGGCGAAAAGAGGCAGCAGGGATCAGTCCGAACAATTCCTCGGAGCACTCCCCATAGTAAAAGCGATGAAATATGCATAGCGAGCCCACATCTCTACGCAGCGCCAAGGGGTCTAGCCGATTTGAAACATCCTGGCAGTTGACGATTCGAGTTGCTCTCCATTGAATGCGGTCCAGAGGGAGAAGCTGGTACTGGGGTGCCTCTGCCCAAAGATGAGAACAGTATTCCATGTGAGGCTGAACCTGCGCCTTATAAAGTAGTAGGCGGTGGGCCGGCGTGAAATACCGTCTCGATCTGTTGAGCACGCCAAGCTTTTTCGAAGCTAATTTAGCCTTACCCTCTAAATAGCCGCGGAACTGGACTTCACTCGATATGTCGACACCAAGCATTCCAATATCGGCTGAGGCAGTTATGGGGATATTCTCAAAACGAGGAAGTTCTCCTCGTGAACAGGGCTGCCGAAACGTCGGAGAAAGTGTAAATTTTTATCTAAATATTTTATCTAATAATTTTAAATAGGTATTATAGGAATCTATAATATCTTTATATTACTTTAATACTAAATAGAAGGTACTAGAGTAATATTTTCAAAATTATGTATTAAAAGAAAATACCAACAGCATCAATCCTCTATCCTTTGAGAGTCCGTATAGTTGCTATTACAGTCAGCTACGGGCTACTTCAATATCAAATTAACACGTCACGATTCACAGTTACACAGCTGCAGAAACGTCACCGGATCAACACTGCCCGTGTCAAAGGCGAGGATTCCTATGTTCGCTTGCTTGTTGCTAACGAACGCACTGTATGTGGAACATACAAGACAAATTTGATAAGCCTTGCACTGCGTCCTTGTTAGTATCGGTATTGGTTAGGCACACGCGCAACTTCAGGTAGTTCAGGAAACTAGTTCGCTAAGTCTGCGATGATAGCTTCGTGTAACTAGACACGAAGTGAGATAGACTCATAACCAATAACGTAGATAGCTAGATAATAAATGATATATGCTTAAACATTATTACAAAATGTGTATACAAGTTTTTCCTTCTCCCTTAGCCTTTATTATTCCCAAGTCACTTGGGGTCGGCTTTTCTAGTCTAACCGGATTTGACTGGATATGAGTTTTTATACGGAGCGGCTGCCACCTGACCTCCGCAACCCGAAGGCTAACGATATCCTAAGGCTACACCAGTGTCAGGAAATTAGAGGGTACTGACTTTCCCAATAATGACTGCCATAGATGTTCATGGTAGCCGGGACCGACGGCTTAACGTGCTCTCCGAGGCACGGAGCAGGCAATAATTGTCAATCAAAATGTGTATACAAGTACAGAAAGTAAAATATAATAAATCTGTAATGGCCGGGCCTTAACATGTTATGAGTGATTTGCTATGATATTATGACCGTGTTCTGACCTTAGGATGGACAGTAATGATCAAGTAATGTAATGTATGATTTTCTTACATCTTTAATAGATGTATAAAAATTATGCCATTCATTATTTTAAATACACTAGTTGTTGACTGCAGATTTGCCCGTTTGCTTTTCACGTTAACATATCCTGTGTATTAATCCAGGAGGTCTATGTATGTGCCATGTTTTATTCAAATCCGTTAAATGGTTTATGCGTGATTGAGTTAGTCATACAATTATCTTCATAAATGACCTTAATTATAATATCGGTACGATTAATATTATTCTAAGGAATTACTACATATATTTGTAGAACATAATTAGGTATTATAATACATAAATATATTAAGCACCGAGTCCTTATTTACCTAATATTAAAAATGCGAATATGACGTGTTCGTCTGTTACGTTTTCACGTCTAACCGCTAGCAATAAATAAATAAAATGTAGTTGATAAAAATACAAAGGTCTGTGGAATTCTGTGGGGTCGTAAACCCGTTGATCGTATCAGTGATCTACACAGGGTCCGAGGCGGCACCTGTGTGCAGTTTTATGGCGATCCCTTGCGTTTGAATCCTTTGTAAAGATAATAACGTTTACAGCACTGGCTTGACTTTCGTCTCTGGCTCCTTTTAACCTTAGCCCTTAAAACTAAACGTTAAGTTAAAAGCAATGCCAAAAGCAGAAATGCGAGTATATACTAATCTGAGATGCGCCATGTATATCCTAACCAATATTATAAATGCGAATGTGAGTTTGTTTGTTTGGCTTTCACGCCTTAACTACTCGACCGATCATCATAAAATTTCGCATACACGTTGTCAGGGGAAAAGAAGAGATATATGGTACCTGGGACAAAGACAAAGAGTAACTATTACCCACCTAATCCAACCTACATTAAAATCTAGCCGCACAAAATTTTGTTCATATTATTAAGGATAAGCGATGTCTGCTATCACTTAAAAAAAAATCCCTCTCGGACTAGGTATAATACACTGCATCGCGGCGCGGAGGAGTGTACACAAATTCTAACAATGGACAAAAGAACACACTCTGTAAAACCATTTGTGGATCAGCCTTTTTTTAAGTTTTTGCTTAATATAAGCAAGTACAACAGCTACCATACTGATACAAGACAGAAGGTCTGCTTTGTATCGATTGTTCGTGCTATTATTGTAAATTGTAATGAAACTCATCAAGTAACGTTTTGATCGTCTTAAAAAGTAATGGTCACTTTAAGGAAGAAACGCGTAGAAACATTTCCGTATATTTTTAATATTGCCTCCGAAGTTTCGGATAGATATTTTTATGGTAGGGTTTTAAAATGCGGTGATTTCAGTAGAAATCACAGAATAAATCGTAAGTTGGAACGGGTAAGGAGTATTCATCGCATTTCATCAAGTTACAACCGTATTATCGATATACCGAGTAAATACTCGCTTATCAATCGAGAGGGTTGTGGCGTATAGTTATATAAAATTTGAGTAAATGCCAGATACCAGATGGCCAGAACCAGATACTAACAGCATGCGTTTACTCGTTAATGTATAATCTGCTGTGACATCGACGGACAAACAAAGTCGCATCATAAGCATTCAGTTTTACCACTTTGATACGGAACCCTAAATAAAGAAACAGATAGAACCTAACAATGCGTGGACTCTTGCTGTATATCATGATTCTGATTCTTCCAAAGCCTTATTCCGTCTCGAATTTACGCTGTGTATCCAAAATCCAATTATGCAACGGAAATAAAATTAAAGAAAGCAACATGTTAATGTAATTGGGAAACTGGATTCACAGTCGTACTTTTACAATGGAAGGTTTTTCAGCGGATGTGTGTTGGTGGGCATAATAAGTGTCTCGTCTGTTCAACGCTACTTGATGCCAGATTTAAGGCTGCTACTACAGTTTCGGTTGCATTCTCGATCAATCGCCACAATTAGTTAGGCTTAAAGTTGCGCTGGCGATCGAACAGCACAGGCAATGAGACTAACAGTTGCGCTTCCGATCAATCAGTATAAGCAATGAGGTTAAACGTTGCGATTCCGATCAATCAACACAAGCAATGAGGCTAACAGTTGCCCTTCCGATTAATCAGTACAAGCAATGAGGTTAAAAGTTGTGATTCCGATCAATTGGCACAAGCAATGAGATTAAAAGTTGCGCTCCCAGTCAATAGGCACAAGCAATGAGGCTAAAAGTAGCGATCCCGATCAATCAGCACAAGCCATTGCTAAATTGCTAACTTGTTGCGTAACTTTTAGCCTAATGAGGCTAAAAGTTACGCACCCGGTCAAAAGATACAAGGAATGAGGCTTAAAGTTGCGCTTCCGATTGAACGGCACAGGCAATAAGGCTTATAGTTGCGCTTTAGTTCAATCGGCATATGCAAATTCAACGAGGCCTAAAGCTTTTTATCTTTTACGGTAAATAAAATACTTTCATTGTAATTAAGTATTACATTTTTTATTTATTTTTTATTATTCGTCTTATATATTAGCAACCGTTCTCTGTGTGGCACGGCGTAATTCCACAATCTTAATAATTAACAAACTTAAAGTACAGTCAGCTTCAGCACAAACGATCACAAAAATATTTGTCTCGTATGGGATTCAAATATGCAATACTTAGCTCGCCAACAAAATAAAAAAAATTAAGATATAGTCAAATTGGAAAGTCAAATTCGTTCGTATCGTACTAATTGCCTCGATTGATCGCAATCGTAATTCAAACATCGAGTAGGGGTTTTCATTTGCAATCAGTCTGTACGGTGCGTGAAATTGGCCCACTGTGACACTCGTGTTTAATCAACCCTGCTTCATAGTGATTGAAACGGATTCCTGCACGTCATACTAATATACCTATTTATACATTCATTAACCTATCAAGTAATGCCAGACATAATTAAAAACTGCTAGATTTTGCACGAGGCTTCGCTTGCGTAAATGTAGGTTAGTAACAGTACTTTTAAGAGTACGAAAATACTCTTATACAACAGCTTTGTCCGTTCGTCCGTCCGTCTGTCTGTTATACAACTTTCAACTCAAGAACCGTAAGAGCTAGAGACTGGCGGTCAACGCCATTCGACTCAGCATACGAGTCGATATACCTCGAAATGACTATGACGTTTGACCTCTGACTTCAAAGTCACGTAGTATCACATGACCTTTGCATATTACTTGAACCATTTTTTCGAACTCTAAGATTTACGGCAATTCATTGTCGATTCTCACTTGTTCTGGATAAGAGGCATCCTTTTCAGTTCCCCTGATAACGTGTATGCGAAATTTCATGATGGTCGGTCGAGAAGTTGAGACGAGAAAGCGTAACAAACAAACTCATATTCGCATTTATTATATTAGTTAGGATTGTGTCTGGCCTCCGGTGTGCCGCTGCGACTCAATAGGTTAAATAATTATACTATATATATATACAGATACGCTCATTAGCGTCTGAGAGCTATCTGACTTTAAGTACTTATAAAAATATCAGTCCTGTATTAAACTGTCCCACTGCAAGGCACGGACCTCTTTTCAGTGTTAGAAGGATTGGGCCACAGTCAACCACGCTGGACCAGTGCGGGTTGGCAGACTTTACATATCTTCGAGAACATTATGGAAAACTCTCAGATATTCAGATTGCCTTACGACGTTTTCCTTTACCGTTAAAGCGAGCGATAATTACCTAAGTATTTAACATTTAGTTTCAAAAAGTGCGTGCCTTGGGATCGGACTCGATCCTTCTGCGTGACAATCAAACTATTTCCCACCAGGCTATCGTTTCTGTAAGTAGTTAAGAAAGGCAAAAGTGAGGCATTTGCGGAACGTTGTTGCTTTAATTAATGGAAATAATAGTTAGACTGCAGATTTTGATAGAGATTTGCGTAACTTTGAGTAGTTTAGAAACGCTCGGTTGGCTTAATTACTTGGGTAATAGTTGCCTGACGTTAGATTGAAGAAGATATTTGATGCCGGATAAGTATGGCTAACTATATATTATTCCAAAATATTGCACATACATATATTATATACTTACTAGATTTGCCCGCGGCTACGCTTGTGTAAATGTAGCTTTGGTTATGTTAGGTTAGGTTAGTAACCGCGGCTGGAGGTGTCCCTGGCCGGTTTCAGAACCGTTGGGGCCCTCCAGCCGGTGTTGGAGCGGTGGGCAGGGCGGCAGCATCGGACCCTTTTTCCGCCGGCTAGTGCAGGTATTGTTGGGGCACGGTCGCTTTGGCAAGTACCTGCACAAGGTCGCTAAGAGGGATCCGAGTCCCATCTGCCACCACTGCGAGTGTGAGGAGGGCACGGCGCAGCACACGCTCGAGCAATGTCCTGCTTGGGCGGTGCAGCGCCGTGAACTCCAGGACGTTGTGGGAGAAGATCTTTCGCTGCCAGCCGTGATCTAAGCCATAGCTGACAGCAAGAAGTGGGTAGCGGTCGCATACTTCTGCGAGGACGTCATCTCGCAGAAGGAGGTGATGGAGCGGATCCGTGAGGGAAGTATCCTTGCAGATCCATGCGCATATGTGCGCCTTATGCCACCGCTGGGTGGCTGATGTAGTTTCAATTCTAGCGACCCACCTAACATACAAAGCAGCGAGCTGGCGGTTTTAGTCGGTACCGGGCTACCGGCTACCGGGAACTTCATGCTACTAATAGAAATAATACTTTCTTTGCTTGACTTCAGAATCGACCCCGGAATCTCACGATTGCTCTAACGGGATAAATGTAACGAGATGGGTGTAAAAACCCAGGATTCAACCTCTTCGTCTTAAATGTAAAAGCATTTAAAATACATGTGACCTTGTGACCCCTATATCTCAGAGGTCTTTTGACCCACAGGGCTTTTATAAAAGTATCAAACTCGACTGAGGTATGACCCAAGGTGTCTGCACACCAAGTTACAAGTCAATCGGTCCAGTGGTTCTGGAGTTATGCCTGTCACTAACACCAACCTGTCACTAACACACAGACCCACAAAGTGGCACATCTAGTAAAGAATATGATAATAAGGTACAAAATCAAATATAGTCAAACCTATTGTGTAAAATTTGAGATTGCAATAAATTCAATAAATTTTTCGAATAATTCCAGCATTCACACAAAAAATCAGACTCGTCAGCTTTATTATATTAGTACTAGTGACTCCCTCTGGCTTCGCATAATTAGTACAAAATCTTATCAAATTATACACTTAAACCTTACTCATGAATTACTCTGTCTATTGGTGAAAACCGTATGAAAATAAGTTCATTCGTTTTTGAGATAAATTCAAAAACTTCTGAACGGATTTTCATGCGGTTTTGCGAACAGATAGACAGACGCGGCGAGGGACTTTATTTTATAATATGCTACATCTATATATCTTTTAGGTGAAATATAAAAGATAGTTGGCGTAATTAGGGTTTGATGGCTCTCTGTCGATTTTTTCGGGATTTTACAGTCGTGCATCTTGGTATGAATGACATTATTATATTATTTATTATATAGTTAAAAAGAATTGCCAGATAGAAATCCTAAGTTAGTATTATGAATGAGGATGTGAGTTAGTTTGTTTGTTACGCTTTTACGCTGTAATTACTCAACCGATTATTATTTATTTATTTATTTAATAAGGCACACAAAACAAAACATAGTGCATACAGTATAAAACTTATAAACTATTAAACAGTATTGGTTCAAACTATGGTTCCAACTAAGTGTACACATCTTGATTATTAGATATAGATCAGTACAAGATGACGCTACAAAGCTCTAATTAAAAAGAAATACACAAATAATAAAACGTATACATCTTGTCAGGGGTATAGAAAAGGACATAGACCCTCATCCAGAAAAAGGTTATATTCTAAGCTAGCGAAGCCGTGGACCAAATCTAGTATCTAATAACAAATTTCTTACTTATGTCGGTAATCGAACTCCTCATACGCAGCTGGCGCATCCCTTACAGCTACACCACCGAACCAGTCCTAAATCATCAATTTAAAGCCCTATTACTTCAATCACCACATAAAAACCCATATTCTATCCCGACTGTACGCAACCTTAAGTAAAATCCACACAAATATTGATTTTTATCATTTTCAATGCGTAACATCAGAAAGCTTATACCCAAATTACGACAACTTGATAAAACCTGCTTCGGATTTAAAAATAAGAAAATCTTCCCTCGTAATTTGCACTTACATGGCGAATATGTGAACTTGAATAAGATAAGATATCTTATTTACATATTCACGGATTGCGTTTGACGTTTATGTGTCCGTGCCAATTTGTGTAATCATAAACTGCGTATTATGTTCGATTTTTGAATTTTTCGAATCAGACGCACTTGTATAAGCTGTAGTTGAATAGCTGAAAGAAATGGTATAGACTGTACGGCGAGTTTTTTGGTGAGATGTTTCTGAAATATTTTCCTTTCGGTTTAAAGAAATTTATTTCTCATAAGAACATAATAGTCCACATATAATGAGATATATGTACACAGAGATAAAATTAATAATACAACAAAATTAAAATTACCTCTAGAGATATAGAAGCTACATGTAAATACATATTTCTTAAGTCTATTTTAAATGTGTTTACTTTATCGCATGCTTTTATATCGGCCGGTAATCTCTTAAACAGCTGTGCTCCTTCAAACAATATGGTTTTTTACATTACAAAATCGATAAGATTAGTTGAATTTGAATTTGTAACATTTTAATTAAACATACACCTACTAATACACTTAGGTACCACGGCAGTACTCGGTTGATTAACCCTTAAACGCGGCAGCAATGATACGGCAATGTTATTTTCCTTTAAACTGGATTGTTGGTTAGATTACAGAGGGCCGGGGCGGGCGTACCGCGGGGCGGAAGTTAGCTAGCGAGATAAGAGTAACAGTGGAAATTTATCGACGCGCCATAGGCATTGTGCCTAGCTCACGTAACGAGCTGCGCGACGCAGCTACTGCGCCTGATTTATTTCTCTTTTACTTTGAAGGGTTAACTGAATACCCCGCTCTTATTGCTCGAAGCCACAAAAAGTGGTTGAAGGTTCAATTTGTAGGTAATTTAAATTGCGAATTTCTTTTTTTTGTGTTCAATAGACAAACAGGATAGAATTCGAAACTTAAATTTGTTTTCAAGTTTGTTTAATTGAATGACAACATTCTCTAAATTGGGTATCACGACAATCAAGGTATTGCCAACTTTTTTAATGGCGGTGTTTGAGGATGACTAACCCAATATCTTTTCTTTTCTTTATCGGGCCCTTCGTCTCTGCCATTTTTTATTAATTAAGTATTTAAACTTAATAGAGGCCCGTACCCAGCAATAGAACAGTTTATATATCGGGTTGATATTATTATAATGTACTTATTTATTCAAAATCGCGTTAAAGACTTTATTTAAATTTATCAGTTTGGTTGATTCATTGGTGTAAGCTTGAACGAGCACAACCGCGGATCGTTCGAGTCTGATAATATAAAATATATTTAGTATTCGATATATTTGGAAACACTTGTATGTAATACATAGAGCATATTATTTGTTACAAGTGCCTACATTATGCATCACACATTACAAAAGGAATCCTATGTTAATCTGAAGGCGAGATGTGTACGAACCTTCTTAACTTGTAATATACCCTTGATTGTATGCCAAGTCTTAAGAGGATAAAGGTTCTATTTCTATAATATTCTGTTTCTATAAATAGAATACTTTTTCTTTTCAAATTTTGCAATATTTACAACATTTTATATAACGAACAACAGAAATATATTCCTAACTAGCGACCCGCCCCGGTTTCGCACGGGTAGTACAAAACTTTAAAAATTATATACCAAAACCTGCCTCATGAATCACTCTGTCTATTGGTGAAAACCGAATGAAAATCCGTTCAGTAGTTGTGAGTTTATCGCGAACAGACAAACGCGGCGGAGAACTTTGTTTTATAATATGTAGTGATTAATATTACGGTATTGTTAGAATGAAATCTAGTTATGGAATCTTTAATTAGCCCACTTTCTGTTAAGTAAGATTCTAAGATACTTCACCGAGTAATTGCAATGGCGTCGCGTATCGGCGTTGCGGCGACGGTCGCAAGCAATACATATAAAGGAAAGGTATCTATATACCGGTTTACAGTAAATAATCATAACAATTATAATATCCTCCTAGTTGATAATGTACCAAATTGAATGTATGTGTATGTTTGAGGCGCTCATAGTCAGTTGCACTCACTGATCGGTAAACGATTAGCGAGGTTAAGCAACGTTGGGTGCGGTCAGTCTATAGATGGGTGACCACTTAGTGGTATTTCATTTGAGCGTCTCCGTGCTTCGGAGGGCTCGTAAAAAGTCGGTCCCGGTTGTTGTCAAATTGACAGCAGTCGTTAAGCCATGTCAGAGGCCTACGGGCGGCTTGAACAACTCTTGACAACAGGTTGGCCACACGAAAAGAAAGAAGAAAAGTAATGTACAGTACGAATGGAGCAGCCAATAAACTGCCACGCCACGGCGCTGAGTGAGTGTTGGAAGCCCACACGAGAAAAATATTTGTGTGATCTATAAATGATCGTTCTGAATCGAGGTATACCTTGTATAGTTCCCCGCGTAAGGGAAAAAGGACTACTCTTGCACTGGCTTGGTGCAGGGGTTGTCTTTGAAAGATAAATCTACTAGCTTTTACAAGCTACTTTGCTGCCGTTGCCTTAAAATAAAAAAAAGTTAATTCGGCCATTGTCAATAATAGAGTAATATAATAATGAAATGTATATTACTGAAATTGAAATTTAATAGCAATTTCAAAAGGATAGGCGTGTCTCAATCATTTGTTTGTACGTGCTAACGTAGCAACTAGCCTAAATGTTACTTTAGTAAACATTTCTGTAGTAAATTATGTTTAAATGGTAAAATGAAAAATTTTAAAGGTTAAGGTAAAATCTATACTCCATATAATATTAGAGATGCGTGTTTCAACGCTCCTCAGGTATTATTCGTCCGAAGAGGAAAGACTTTTTTGTTTTGGATTATTCTGAGTAAACTACATAAGTAACATCACGCTACGAACCAAAAGAGCGGTACAGTACCCATTAACATATCATAACAAAATCATCAGAGACACGAGTATTAATGACCTTAGCCTAAGCAACAAAAATTAAAATAATCCGTGCAGAATTTAAAAAAGAATGCTTCGGACCTGAAATCGGTCACACATAAAACTAAAACAGTTAAAATAAAAAATCAAGAAATTGTTCTATCAGATTCGTACAACATTGAAACGGGACAGCACAATAGCTTTAATATATCTTATTCAGCTATCAAGTTATCAGCGGAAGTGTAGCACAAAGCTAATGCTGGCTTCATTTCGGTCTCAATGGACGTGCCGGCGTCCGGCGCGCGGCCGGTCCGGCGTTATTGTACTGTCCGGACCGGACGCACAAGACAGTTTCGTGATTAATTAATATTCCTAATGCCTAATGCTTCCGTATGCAAACGACCGTTAACAAAAACATCGATTTATCTTTATATGAAGCTGGGTTGTAGGTGTGTGAGTTGTGCAGGTGTTAGGTTAAAAGGGGAGGATATAATGATTGTATGACTTGCATGTCTTGGTGTAAGCGTCATTGCATTTGGGTGGTAAGCACCCTTAATATAATCGTAACTTTAGGCATTGGTCGAATACATACGTCCTTATCGTGGCTGCATAAATATCAGACACAAGAGTAGTCTCTATTTCCTCACTCTTTTAATCTGATAGATAGCAACCACACACGACCTGCAGGAAATCAGGACCAGGGACAATGGCTTTACGTGATTTCTGAGGTCCTGTGCCTCAAAAAGCCCGTAAAGCCATTGATCCTGTGTCCAACGTACCGACTTCATAACCCTGGGTTGATATTGATGATCACTTGACAGACCCAATCAGTAATAAATAATAAATAAAATTGTATTAAGAATGTGTAGAAATCGCGAAAGTCTACAAACGTTCAATAATTTTTTGTTGGACGAACCCGGTATTCGAACCCAAGACTTCATACACAGAAGTTCGATCACTACAGATGTGCTATCGAGATAGTTAAACAATATAAGGTATACACGATCGTTGGTCGGCGTGTGCAAATGTCTGCGTGGTACAGCCATCAAATACGGGTATCTATTCATTGTTTGATTAACACTCAGTCTGTGAATTGGCAATACTCGCCGCCATTTCGTATGGTAACCAAATATACATATAAGCAATCGTTGTCGAATAAACATTTTTGTATCAGTCGTAAATATTATTTTCTATTAAAAATATATTTTTATGACAAAAAAATTTCATAAAAGATTTTTTTTTTTTATTAAAATAATTTTCTTTTTTATTAAATAGAACTACTATACTTTGAATAAATTCTGTATTGCGAGGGAATTTACAAACATTCAAACAACGGACACAAATAACACTCATTAGTAATATTGTCTTTTGTTTTCGCGAATGTTATACTTTAAAATCCGTATAAAGTTTGATTAATTTCAACTCATTAGTAGGATTAGATACACAATTTTTTGTGCTGTGTGGAATTAGATCTCCCGCACCTTTAGCTTATTGACAATGGCAAAGAAATCACCTATACCACTACGCTGCCCGTTAGCCATAACTCCTGTATCGCGGGCAAGTGTCCAAACATTTAAACAACGGACATAAGACAACCACACTCGTTGCAACCATTCATGGATCACTGCAATTCTGGTCCTTTCTGGGCTTGAAACCCATACACTCGGTTTAGTGGCAGTGGCGATGCGACCGATTAAATCTATAAGACATTGGTGCAGTCCATAGCCTTGTTATGCCAGTTTTGCACTTGTTATGATCCTAGAATAACTCTCTTATTTCTTTCACTATCAATATATGTATGTATTCTTTATGAATGCTCGTCGGTTTAAGGGTTCTTTTTACCCGGTCTTCCTTTAAAACCTCTGAAATGTTGATAATTCAGTTCACAAATAGTTAATCTTTCTATTACAAGACAGCTTCCTCAACACAAACTCTATGATGCGAGGCATATTAAAATATGCAATTAATAGATACAAAACACACCTACATTTAGAACAATCATTTGTCAAGTATATCAATTGTTATCAATTAAGATATTTAGGCCCACAATACTACGCACAGCGCCAAATGCGAGACAATCGCTTGCCAATTGCTCCATCCTTGCTGACAAATATTATGTCAGGATAATAACAAGTCACTGCCTACGCAGAATACAGGCGTCAGTGTGGCAGAATTTTGATTAACGCTGGTCCTATGAATGGAAAAGCTCAGGTATAGAAGAATACCTAGCCGAGGGTGTTATTTATGTTGGGATTATAATAAATAACAGATAAACCGATACGTAACACGGTACAGAAAGGTATCGTAGCGGATATCCGATGAATAATGTAAGCCTCTTGGTTTTGATTGCTTCGTTGGATTAGTGGTACCCTTATGGGTGCGGATCATGAAGCCCCGGCTTAAAAACATGGATCGGACCAGCAAAAAACTATTCGAATTTTCTATCATGAAATTGTCAGAAGCATCCACACTCCAGTTAGGAAGTTAGCCATTATTCATCCGCATGCCTTGAAAATATGTAAAGCTAAAAGTTCTGCGCCCGGGCCCTTTCCTACTAGGTTCAGAATGTCGTCCCATTGGACTATGTGACTGGAGGAAAAGTAAATGTGTGTGCACACGTACCTACACAAATACATAATCGCTCACTAATGCAAGAAGTATGTTATTTGAGCGTAAGAGTCATATTTGGTGAAGGTACAGATTAGTCGGCTCGCCCAGGACCTATGTTATTTGAGTGGAAGAGTGCCGCTTCTATTTATTTGGTACAAATACTTAATCAGAAAATGTTTCTAAGGTGAGACTCACATATCAACTTCTCCCTTTCCTACGTTTAATCCCTTTTCCCTAGCTCGGGCAACACGTATGTGATACTTTTGATATTCAAAGTGATCTCATAACAATCTACTTGCCTTCAAACGAATGCTACCTTCGTTGAATAAAAAGGTACTGTATCAGTAACCATTACTTCTTACAATTATTCAGAAGTGTCCAGTATTAACAATGCCAAGAGTCAAAGTTTAGTTTATGGATGAAATCAAGCCATTTCTCGAGATACAATTACCCTAAATTTGGTAAACTAAAGCTTATGCTAATTTAGTTAGGAAACAATATAGCGAACCGGAGATATGATAATCTGACTTGATGTATATATTTACATTTTGTTTATTTATTAGTTTACTGAAATAAATAAACCATGATCTATTCCGAATGAATTATAAGAACTGCTGTGATTTTGTTTATCTTAAGGCCAGGTCCTAACCCCAGAATTATATTTAAAAATATATTACTGTAACTGGTTGTTCGGTGTTGGTTCGGTTGGCGCAGCAGTAGTGAATCGGGCACGCCACGATCGTGGCGGTAAGTCCCGTGTTTGAGGCGTGGCTGGAAAGGCGTCATGGCGCCTTCACCTTCTGGCTGACACAGGTAATGACTGGCCACGGTTGTTTTGTCCAGTTCCTGTGTTGTATACGCTGGCAAGAGACGCCCGGTTGTCACCACTGCGGTGACTGCCGCGACGTTGTTGAGGACACGGCGCTGCACACTTTGGCGGTTTGCCCCGCCTGGGCATCGCAGCGCCGTGAGTTGATTGCGGCAGTCGTATTGGTTGCCCTCACGCTCCCGGCCGTAGTTCAGTGTATGGTCTGGAGTGATAGGTCATGGAACGCCGTCGCCTCCTTCTGTGAGGAAGTGATTTCCATCAAGAAGGCGGCGGAGCGGGAGAGGGAGCGCTTAAACTTTCTCTCCAACTGCAGAGCCGGGCGCCGGATGGCGCGAGATGACCTCCAGCCACCCTGAGGTTTGACCTGGGGGTGGTGGGTTTCGTGGGCCTGCCCGCCATCCAATCTGCACCAGGTCCTACAGGCGGCTTGCGTGTTTCCACGCGCGCCTCTGTGTCGAGTCTGTTTACCCTCTAGGGGGGCGGGGCCAGTAGGGTTTTTGAGTGAGAAGTGCCAATGGGTAGGTCTCTTCGCGTAGTGGCCTGCCGTTTCATACGGCGAGCCAAAACCTCGACGGGGTCGCGACCACATGTGCAAGTGATTCGCGCGGCCCCGTCGATAGCGGTTTTGTCCAGGAACACCATGGTAGGTTTAGTCGGTATTCCGGGAGGTTCATTTTTATCGTTTCAAGATCTTTTTTTACCCCGGTGAGTCCGAGATAACCCCTCCGCCCGCCCCCGCGGAGGGATAGCGTCAATGCATTCCCTCAAGTAAAAAAAATATATCCTAAATGATAAACAAGGCGACGAATTGTATAAAATTTTAGCAAATTTGTGATTAATCATCGCCTTAACCATAGTACACCGTAAGGTTACGGTCTATAGAAATGTTACGTATAAAATCTAAGCAATATACATACATCGAGATAAGGTTACAAAGGTTTTGTATGTGTTAACATGTCAAATCCGAACAATAATATATGTTTAATATATTAAAATTAAATGCATGATATGCACAAGAGATGCACGGCCCGAGATTGAATCGTCAGTAGATTTATTGACGCTATTTGGTTATAGATGTGCCATCAATACGTGTGGGCAGCGGAAACGCGAGGTCCAAATGAAATATGACAAAAGACTATTGGGCATCTCTTAATTGCTGGCGGTGTTGCAACCGCGGGTCACGTGACATCTGTCACCGGTGAAGAATGGCGGTCCGCTTGTCAAATGTCGTGGATACCTCACACGTAGATAATGATGTCTATATAGGGAAAATCTCTATTTGAGAAGAGCGATGGCGTATCTATTTACGATGTATGTTGGCTGTTGTTGGCTAACAGGTGAGTTTAGTTGTAATGTAGATATATTGTTGTTTGGATGTGGCCTACCGTTGTGTCCTTTGTCGGTATTGATGTATTAGGATGCGTGTATACGCAACTGCCAATCTTTTCATTCCGGGGTTCGATTCCCGAGTCGGGGCTAGTTTTGTTGGGATTTTCTGTCGAGAAATATCAGTAGCAGCACGGATTCTGGAACAGTGCTTGGTAGATGACAATATGCACTCCTTACGTTGTCCCAAAAACATATTTGGCGAAATGTGAGCACTGGCGTCGACTCCATACTGCCTAGTTGTGCTCGAGTGCCCTCTATGGCATAATCAGTAACTCTGAGCTTTTTCTTCTTCTTCTTCGTGTCAATGTTTCTAGTGTGAACTATATATAACTCTGAACTCTCTAATAATAATTAAACAGTAGCGAAAGGATTTTTTTTGTATATTCTTTATTGCTAAATATGATTATGTAATATTTTTTAATATTTGCTTACATTGCAAATTATTGTTGCTAAAATTATATTTTAATAAGTAAATACCTATGAAGTATTACTTCCTTAAACATGGCTGTCATACACCTCTGCCAATCCTTTCGAGGATATAGACTCACACCTATATATACTATGTATATAAGTAGCTACATAAGCAGTACGTATCACGGCTGGCATCGTGACAGGTGCCTGCATTCTGTCAGGATTCTCAGTACATTACACGATTTGAATGTATTATTTATTTACATGCGACTGCCGGTTGTCACTGTGTGAACCTACAGGTGCATATTGTGCGGTGCTCTGGAGAATTATAGTTCCTCGTAATTCTATTTTAGACTTTGTTCATGGTATACTTGTGTGCAAAGGATATGCTGATTTTATTGTAAGTTGTATTGAATTAAGTGACAGATAGTATATTCAAGTTTAAAATGCCGCGTTTTGTTGTAATTGTTTTTGGTGGAGTACAGTTATCGATATAAGCTGATAAACGTCGGTGAGACTTTAAATGTTTAAGTATACCAAATAATGATAATTTCTTATAACAGCGGTATTTAAAGAAAAGTTTATTTAACAAGTCAATTGTTTGAATGCCAGACATAATTAAAAACCTATTCTGTCTGGCCGTGAGTGTGTCTCTGCCACGCAATAAGTTTATCACATTTTCTAAATACAAAACCCCAAGAGAAAAATGTTAGTTAAAAGCATTATTGCTTTTTATTTACTTAGCATCGTATGTAATTGATCGTACAATAAAACATTGTATGTAACGTTCACGTCTGTTTCTCTTTTTAGAGGAAGACAGAAATGCACTATATAAAAAAATCACCAGCTATATATTTTAACTACCACATTCGTACGATGAAGAGCGATGCGTCTACCCACCACTTTTCCAAATACCCTATTGCTACTGAGAATTTCCTGATACGAAACCTTAATAAACCGTTCATCACCATCAGAAATTAAAACCAGGACCTCACGATCGGGCCGAAGCATATATTTGTACTACAGGATTGGTCCCGTAGTATAATTTGTGCTTGCTGTGTCATGCATGACATCTTACAAGGATGTCTGCTGTATGTAGTTTTATCATCCCAGGTTCCAAACGTAGGTATTCATGTTGGTTCCCAGTTAAATCATATACGAAGGTCAAATGTGAGTTTGCCTTGGCGCCACTGCCACCTATCTTGTTGTATTCTCTAAAAGTTTTCATCTCGAATTCAAATCTCACTTTAACTGTAAATCCAGTAACTTTAGATTTGATTTTAAATAATCTTGGAAAGTTCAAATTGAGTATCCCAAGTTAGCATTCCAATAACGTCAAATATTTAGTAGCGCTAAAGTAGATTGCCCACAATTTACAGAATTCTAGATATATTTAACTTAGAATTCGGAAGCATGATATGTCTATTTCCCCCTTTCAGTTCCTTTATCGGGGATAAAGGACTTAAAGACGGGTCTACAATTCCTTATTCCTAGGGTCGATAATTACTTTAAAAAGAAGAGCAATCTTTTTTAAATCATGTTCAAGATTAAACGTAAGGTTTTCTGTAGTTTATCGTTCCGTGACTAAATAGCAACGGGTTATATGCTAATTGTGGAACATTAATTTTAGTAACCTTTTTGTTTAATTAACACGAGCAACGTTAATGTGTTTTAGTGACCTTATCGAGGGTCCCTTTGATTCTATTTTTATGTCCTGTCTGTATTTATAGGCTCTCAATCGATTTTAGAGAATGTGTAGAGCGGCGCTCGATATCTTTTTATTTGCTAGAATTCGAGCAGAAGTTAGAATTTAGTATAAATTATAATGTAGCTAGAAGCGATAGTCTAGAAAGCAGACCGTTGGACTGTCACCTAGACGTCTTGATTTCGTTCTAATGGCACGCACCTCTGACTATTCGAGATAATGCGCGTATTAAATAGGTAAATATAGCTTGCTTTCAATGGAAAGAAAAGTAAAGTAAACCTGCATGTATCCTGAATTCTCAATGTTCTTAAAGATATGATTTGTCTGTAAACAAACATAAAGCCAGTGTAGCATTTCTGCAGAATACCTACAGATGAACAGAATATTACATACCTACTTAGTTAGATATTACGCATATAACTTAACATATAGAGGTTGGTGCCGTGAGATGAAAGTCGAGAGTTCGAGATCTCTGCGTGGCATTCAACGGTCTTAAGACCTCAAGGAAATCGCTGCAGGTTTACAACAAAAACTTATTGCTCTGCGATGTTCAACAGACAGGTTCTGAATCGAATCGCTCCAGATTTATACGCCCAACCTGGCCGTATCATAAGCCGTACGCATATTTCTTGCATCCCACAAGTGCGTAAATACCAGACGGTACATTATGACACCAGTAGTACTACAAACTACCGTATCTACGCCCACGCCTTGACACGGTCACATGCACATTTATATTCTGACTAGAGAGCGCCAGTACATTTATCGGACCGGTTATAAATGCATCGGACGTGCCGGCGAATGAGTGCCGCGCCTAGTGCACCTACTCGTTAGCATATTGCATTACCGAAATAACTTAGATTAATATTGCTAATGCAGAATGTCGTAAAAAAGAACCGACTTGGCCAAGAAATGTACTGAATATTTTAGGTGATGTTATATAACCTCTGTGTGTCACTGAACGTTTAGGAAGTTTACGTGCTGCTTTTAGTACGTATGCAGTTCTGCTAGCGATCGATCATACGGTCCCAGGTGAGATCCCGTGTTGGGTAAAGTGTTTTTCTGATATGAAATTCTTTTTGCTCACCTCTTTGGCGATGTATAGCTCTATATACATAGAGCTATGTGCACTACTTTATCTCGCTAGGGCTGATGTTTTAAAGGAACTTTCGTACAGAGGTCAATCGGGCCGTTTGTGTATCTGAAGTATAATGATGTTTATTTTCCATCTAAGTCTAGCTCAATTGTCTACACAATAATAGGTACTTATAGCTTCTTAAAGTCAAAGACAGCTGGCTTTAGTTCATTGTGTCCAACGATCTTCCCGAGCTTGTAGTATTTGCACCTTATTTTCTACTATTATTGCTCCAGGCGGCTGCTATTGATAATATTTGCAGACAGTACCTTTATTTTCAGTTAGTCCCTGAGACCTCAGGCCGTATTTAATGATATTATTAAAACCATAACTGCAGTATATAAATATTATCCTTGTATCTTGTATCTTATGTGGGGACCAGTCAGTGCAGACCGGCGACACTTCGACCCAGTGGGATCTTTTGTGTCGATGCTCTCCTAATATTGACTGCCACAGATGTTCATGGCAGCCGGGACCGACGGCTTAACGTGCTCTCCGAGGCACGGAGCAGGCGATAATTGTCAATCAATACGCACATAATTTCGAAAAGTCATATAACTTCCGAAAGTCAGAGGTGCGCGACGTGGGTTGGAACTCGAGACCCTCTGCATTGCAGTCTGTTGGTCTCCTCACTGAGCTATCGCTGCTCTTTTAATATTATCCTTACTAATATTATAAATGATTATTTAACCGATCATCATGAAATTTCGCATCCATGTTATCACGGGTATAAAAAGGGCATATGGTACCTTTCATCCAGAAAAAAAGTACCAGTAGTATTAACCAGAGCGAATCCGCTGACAAAATTTAGTATTTCATATAATCAAAATATTTTGACTGTATACTTAAGATACGTAGGTAAATAGTTACTTATAATATAATATTTTACCACATACATACACACAACACCATCTAGCTCAAACTAAGCAGAGCTTGTACTATGGGTTCTAGACAATGGATAAACATACATACATACTTTTTTTTTTGTATATACATACATATTATACATAGAAACACCCAGACCAAGACAAACATCCATGTTCATGCACACAAATGTTTGACTTGTGCGGGAATCGAACCCGCGACCTCGGGCGTGGCAGTCGGTTACACTAACCACTACGCCATCGAGGCGGAGGCCTTATAGAGTTACGATATTTAAACAAAATATAGCAAAACATAATTTGTATAAAATGACAAGTACAGCCGTCAGACACATTCATTACTGTGGTATCATTGAATATAGCCGGCTGATTGATAGTGAATGAAGTGTAATAGCTCGCAAATTGAATGGCCAACTCGAGGAATTCATTGACCAGTTTTTGCTATCAGAAAATTCCAATTACACTTAGCATGAGCTGCGCATTTCTTCTGAGACTCTCGGAATAGTTGAACAGGTCGAATGCTTGTTATTACTGGGAAACTAAAGCAAGCAATGAGTACAGTTTTATGTCTTTTGTGGAAACCAATAACAGAGATCAAAGTATTTCTTGTACTTGAATGTTATTAATTAATTTGACCGTGCTGGTTGCCCTATTAAGAGTCCATTATGCAATCACTAGATAAACTTTAATTGAGAAATAGATTCTTGGTTTTGACTGTTTTTGTGAAAGAAATCTGTCAATTAGGTAACTAACTAGTGAAAATTGGCTTTAAGCGAAATGTGGTTTAATAAATCTTTATCTTTATATTCAAGTATAGACATGATATATGTACTACATGTAACATTTTAAAAGGCATTTTATACTATTTAATTTTTCTTAAAAGTTATCGTTCCTACAACACTGGCAGCATTGCTATAGTAGAAGAGTATTTTAATACATTGCGTCAAAAGTTACAGCTCCCTTGTTACTTGAGCGTTGATCAGGTCGCTTTGCTAGATCTCTCTTACCAAACCTAGAGGCTCCAGAACTTGTTGACTGCGCGGATGTTTTAGAGGTTTAAGTGGTCGCCTCACCATTGCCACCGCGCTGAGTTTTGTGGGTTCGATCCTCACACATGACAAACATTTCTGTGATCCACTAATGGCTGTTCCGAGTCTGAGTGTTCTTCGTGCCCGTTGTTTGATTGTTTGTAATGTCATCCGCGACACACCACAGCACTAGAATATACTGCGGGAGTTGTCATATAAAAAGAAAAAAAAAGATATATAACCAGCAACAACATTTGGATATTTTTGCTGCTTGATCATACCTGCTGATACAGCTGCAGTATTGGCCACACAACCTACTATACCACAGCTATTTATAAGCAAAGGTCATGTAACCTTAACCCCATTTGGCTGGTCACGCCATACCAAATAAAATGCTTCACAAGGGAATGCGCTTGCAAACATAACGTCCTCTATAACCAAGTACATAACACTATTCATATAATCATGGACTTATTCATTTCAATTCCCAACCCGCTCGTAAAAACGTAATGGACTGGCAACAGCGGATTTGTATTCGCATTTTGTGATCGAGACTCGCACGGCCCGATGTTTTATTGAAACTGTCGATGCCGAGGAGTATTTACATACATTACGCGCAAATAGGAAATAAATCAAATCACACGGGAATGTCTATTATATATTAATGTTTATGTAACGAATTTTATATTTTATTACTTATAATAGCTTTAGGCTTGAACATTAGCATGCGGTATGTAAGAACACAGAGCACGGAACACGTTAGCTTCATCTTAGAGAAGCATCAATTGTCGTCTATACATAATATAATAATATTGTAAAATGTAACTGGTTGATGTCTGTAGCTGCTGCACATAGGAGATATTTAAGAAAATTCATGTATGTATGTATGTATCTTATGTGGGGGCCATTCAGTGCAGACCGGCGACACTTCGACCCAGTGGGATCTTTTGTGTCGACACTCTCCCAATAAAGACTGCCATAGATGTTCATGGCAGCCGGGACCGACGGCTTAACGTGCTCTCCGAGGCACGGAGCAGGCGATAATTGTCAATCAATACACACATAATTTCGAAAAGTCATATAACTTCCGAAAGTCAAATGTGCGCGACGTGGGTTAAAACCTGAGACCCTCTGCATTGCAGTCTGTTGGTCTCCCCACTGAGCTATCGCTGCTCAAATGAATGTAAGTGATCTACAATTACTTTTAGATTTTTGTCTGTCTGTATGTTTGTACGCGCATCGCGCAAAAGCTTCTGCACAAAATTGGATAAGGTTGTCATTATTGTATTGCTGGAGGTCTAAATTTGTTCTAAGTAATAACTCTATTAACTATGTGAAGCAGCGATAGCTCAGTGGGGAGACCAACAGACTGCAATGCAGAGGGTCTCGGGTTCGAACCCACGTTGCGCACCTCTGACTTTCGGAAGTTATATGACTTTTCGAAATTATGTGCGCATTGATTGACAATTATCGCCTGCTCCGAGCCTCGGAGAGTACGTTAAGCCGTCGGTCCCGGCTGCCATGAACATCTATGGCAGTCGTTATTGGGAGAGTGTCGACACAAAAGATCCCACTGGGTCGAAGTGTCGCCGGTCTGCACTGACTGGCCCCCACATAAGATCAGATAACTATGTAAAGACATATTTAAGGTGTTATTACATCCAAGGCAAGAAAAATATAAACAGTTCCAAATTGCTAGTATTCTTTATAATTCACACGTGCTAACTACACATGCGATACAAATTGACACTCATATTATCAAAATGACAGCTACCTGTGCTTGGCGTCGTACGTTACTCGGCACAAATATTATGATTACTTTACTGTGTAATAAAATAAACTTGGTTAGTTACATTTAGGTCCCAGGTGACAGGCAAATAGCAAGAAAGGTGTATTGCAATTTGCCGAAGTGCTATTGAAAATTGCATTAGGTTGAGTGTTCTCGAGGAGACTTTCGTTGAAAATAATTACGCTTCGCATAATCGACCGTTGGCTATATGTAACAAATGACTAACGAATCACACTAAAGGTTCTAGGTAACTATCTATCTATAGGTATGTCATTTTTAAATTAGTCTTTTGTAACAGTTTTAATTGAATTAATGTATTGGTAATATATATAACCGTTCTACTTGAATAAATATTACTATATTTTACGATAGATTTTTTGTCAAAATTAAACATGCACCAGAAGTTAAACCTACAGCATACGACTGTGAGAACCGCATTTAATTTCGTGCAGCAGTTTTAGCATGATGCGCTTACTAACATACATACAGACAAAAAATACTAAGCTAACTGAAATTATAACTCTTACAAAGACGCCTCACATATTTTTTTAATGAAATATCCTCTTTATACCATTATCGACTTGTTACAATTTTATTATATGTATGTATAGATATTGAATGTGATTTATGTGAGACAAGCAGCGCAGAAAATAAGACAAAGTATATTTTATATTAATGTGTTTTGTGTCAAGTAAGCAGCTGTGTTACGTTCGCGATCTTTCAATAGTCAGTGCGGTCTTATCTTATCTTATGTAGGAGCCAGTCAGTGCAGACCAACAACACTTCGACCCAGTGGGATCTTTTGTGTCGACACTCTCCCAATAACGACTGCCATAGATGTTCATGGCAGCCGGGACCGACGGCTTAACGTGCTCTCCGAGGCACCATTGCGGTCTTACATCTTATGGAATAAAAAACATCACAAGTTCTACCATAAAATTGACTATATTTAAAACGATAGTAGACGAGAAAAGGGACAACATTTTATTTTTAAAATTTGATTTACTATCTGCGGTTAATGACATCAATGCTATTTACCCTTAATCAAGCAGGCACGTTTGACAAGCGTTGCAAATTCGTGGCATTTGCCAATAAACAGACTTCTATTACGACTTTTATGATTTAAGGTCTCGGTCGTAGTCTAGTAGACAGACAATCAGGACAACTGATAATATAATAATAATAATATTCTACCACATACACACAACACCATCTAGCCCAAACTAAGCAGAGCTTGTACTATGACTAGACAATGGATAAACATACAAATATTTTTTTTTTTTGTAAATACATTCATATTATACATAGAATCACCCAGACCAAGTCAAACATCCATGTTCATACACACAAATGTTTGAATTGTGCGGGAATCGAAGCCGCGACCTCAGGCGTGGCGGTAGGTTACATTAACCACTACGCCATCTAGGCGTTAATGAATATTCATATATGATGTTCAGTGATACCGGCAATTAAACAGTTACCCATATGCCCGTATCCCTACATGTGTATGTGTGTATGCATGAAAACATTAATATAGTGATGTACATACGTCATGTCAGTGAAGGGTCGTTGATGAACGTCCGGAAATGGATATTTCGACCGTTCGCGAAAAACGCGACGACGAATTGCGCCCGGAATTAACCAATCAAGCGATTTAACTTTCATTACTCTATATGATCTGATAAAACTTATCAATAGATGAATTATGGTTCTATATTCAAAATATGGTTCAATTAAACGGTCTGTTAATCAGAACACGACTAGAATTCTAAATTGGAATATAATATGTTTTTTAATTTATGTTCGCTAGTGATGTCGACCGATTGACAAATAATTATGTCTACTAAATAGATCAAGATTTAAATAATTACTTCAAAACTAGATACAAGTCGATTATATAAATAACTAAAGCTGTAATGTCCTGTTAACATGAAATTCCAACGCTAATTTCACAGTAGGACTGCCATAATTTTAGTTTACTTCTGTTGTATAAACTTATTTGAATAAATTACGTAGGCGCAAGGAACATTAGGAATTTTAGTGGGATCAGTTTAGAGTTTCCTTAAATTTATTGACTTGACGTAGACAGATCCTGGTCACCCTGGCGCTGGTCTGACACTTGAACGTAACTTCACCGCGGTTTTTGGCATCCCATTTAGAGTCAAAAACTAAAACGATGTTTTACAAAATTGAATCGGAGCCCGATCCACAAAAACATTTGCGCGGAGACATTCGGCGCAGGTTGAATGAATGAGGATAACGACTTGGTGTCCACTTTTTGGCTGGAAACCAGTTTCAGCCGCGCGGCCAAAAGACGGTATCTGCCGCGGAATCTCAATATCGATATAAAACCACGTACGTTTTGCATTGTAATTTCATATGTGTGCAACATTATATCGCGATGGGACCGACAACAAGTGAATCACGTTTTAAATGACTCAAGAGTTGTTGTACCTTTTTATTTTGGGTCCAGCTGCTGAGTTATTTCGCCCGACACCATACGGCATTAGCATTAAAAATAAAACATTAATTTAGTATCAACCACCTTAAATTTAATTCAGCTGTAACATTAATAAGTATTCTCATAAACAGAAGTTGATAGATGCAAAATCTCTAAATACAAATCCATAGTAATAAAGTATATTAACGACAAATATGAGGTTCGGCCGTCTAATTTATTAGTTTACATCAATAAATTTTATAGTTATTTGCATAATGAAAGCTCGTTATAAATTCCTAATACTTGGGTTATACTTGGTTAAAAAGGATGTGTCGACTTATCGTCGTGGGAGCAAGAAACAAGATTTTCGGCTTAGACAGTCGCTGACGGCCCCATTTGTGGAAAAATTACTTCATGTTCACATTACAGATTAACACTCATTCATGAATGATGTATAGTAATCATCTTGATATTCAATTTCAGCATCTTGTATGCATTAAAATACATAGCACAAACAATTGTTGTGCCTATAAATCATAGTTTTGTTATTTGTTATCAATATTTACTGCTATAGATATGATCAAGTTGTAACATGCTACCTGATTGTGTATCTTGATGATTGGAAATCCATAACTACCAAATCAAATTTCAAAAGCGTAACAGTTAATGTAGTTAAACCTAAAACTATTAACCGGACTCAATTACCAGAGTTCCACCATTAAGATTTCTAGTTTCTGATATATTTATTTGTACGGTTGTCCAATAATTAAATATAACCTGCTTGCAAGCACGTAAAAGCACTTAAAACTATTTTATTTTAACACGCTTGTCAATAACATAGATAAATTAAATTCCAGAATTAAACAACGTACCTTAGTAAATTATTGTCGTTTGCATTTCTGGGTTAAGTTACCTTAATAAACTTATAACAGTCCCTATATTGACAACATAGTGAGAACCAAACTACATATAATGAAAATATAAATAAAACTTAATAGTGTACATATAAATACAAAAATAAATAACTATAAAATCAGATTTAACAGAAAGTTCAACGGTGACGGTCAAGAGATGCTCATATTAATAAATAATAAAATGGACGCGAGCGCCGCCATTAAGCGCGTGCGCTTCCCGCCATACGCCATGACACTTAAATTGAACCGCCATTAACACAATTTTTAGCCAAACCAAGAATTATCATTTGTCACATTACAGTGCCCACGTGCCACGAACACAAAGTAATCAAAATTTATTACCACATAAGAGTCAGAAAGCTAAAGGTCGTTATGTAGTTTTGGAGTTTTATTAACCTTATGTTTTGAATTTTTTATACATTTATGATGAACAATGTGCCATGTACCGGTCGACTGTTAATCATAAATGTCTAGTATGATGGCTGCAGTATTCTAAAGCAGTATTGGAAGCTGTGCATTACTTAAGTTTACGATTATCGCAGACGTTATGGCACTCCCAGTTACTCGAGCCAGATAATACAGGTATCAATTTGCTTTTAATACTAGATATTATTCTTACCATTTGCCATTTCACGGTGATCAAATCTAAAATGCGAGTTTCAATTTTATTGAGAAATAACCTGGAACCAGTAACGATCGTGAACATTGACTGGATATTTAATTGAACTTTGGTTGTACTTATGTAAATCTGCATTTAAACTAAGTAAAGGCGAAATGGAATCAATTTCTCACGTTATCCTTTGATTGTTCTTAACATGTTATGTCTACATGCTTAAGATCTTCTTTGTTTTCATTTGGTAAATAAACTTTTTAGTCATAATATAATTAGAGTTATTCAAGCTGCTTGTTTATGATGGTATTACTATTTTGAGACTAGTGATTCTAGACTTCGTAAAACCCGGTAGCGCTGACTTGTAATGCTCTCTGAGGCATTGGGTGCGTATGATTCATTCCGTCTAGACTCAGCGGTGCTATCAAGAATATCCAGACAGAAGGCCGAGTAAGTATTTGCTGGATATATATAGATATATCCAGCAAATACTTACTATGGATAGCAGCTAACTTTTGTCAGCAGGCGTTCTTGTGTCATTGGATTGACGAGATCCGGCATTTTAGGATAAACGTATTATCCTGTGAGCATTTCACACGCTTCTTTGTCAATTATCCTTTCAACAGTAATTTCCATTTATCATATTTATTGACGGCTTGTTTTCATCCACAATAACACTTCCTTCCTTTCCATGTTCTGTATTATTAAGTTCGTTGAACTATCGATAAGTTTGATTTTTGTGTGGGCTTCTCCTCTATTAATGAGTATGAACAATGGTTCTTAAGTATCGGAGATTGCATCTTTCGGTGGGTGTGCTTTGTGGCCAGCCGTCGAGTGGGCGGCGGTATTATGAACGAAATTTTCATTACGGATAGGAAGTATACTCATCGCTGCCCACTCGAAATGCGCAGGCGCTAAAGCGTTCAATGGCTATTATGTGAATTCGCAATTTTATTCTGTTGTTGTTGTTAAGTTGTAGTTATTGATGTATCTATCTTGCAATTTGATTTATCTCTATCGACGCTTACGTAAACGTAACAGGTTACATCTGTTCGTGACTAAAAATGTTTGATATATGCATACATTGATATACTACTTTTCTCGAAGGTACTGTATGTACAACGTGATCTTTGCTGATATCATGCAGTTGATCCTATCCGATCGACTTTAATCTTCATTGACATATCGAGTACAACCTGTGAAAATAATCACATAGGTGTGTATAGTCGACTTCATTCAAATTATTATTTTGATATTCCTAAATCACTGAGATTACGGAAATGTGCTTGCTACGACATAACACTTGTTTCTTCTACTTACTGTATGGTATCTACAGAAGAATGAGGCTTATAAAAATAATGCCCTTTCAAAATATAAATTCTTCATAAGTTTATGAATAATATTTCAGTAATTTTTTAAGCACAAGAAATACTAATTTTTATTTAATAATATATATTTAGTCTTAGTCCCAGATTTACATTTGTATATTATTTGTCATAAATATGAAAGTACCTCTGAATGTTTTGTACGTTTACAGGTTTAAAATGCAGAACTGATTTGATCAAATATTTACTTCAAGAACTACCGTGTATTCGTTTGCATATATATTTACGCCACTCTTTAAATCAAAAACGCAATCTATTATATTATTTCTGAAAGCAAATAAATTTGAACTATCCAACTTTACCCGAAAGGCATAAAAAGTGCCTCCACTATTTAATAAGATATTCGTTTGTAAAGTATTCTTAACTTAAGCATAATAAATCTTCGTTTAGTGTAAAAGTTTCAGAACAAAAACGCGATCGAAACCAAGTGCACTCAGATTCCAGATACTTTTCAGCGAAGTATTTATCCTGATTTCGCTTCCGAGTAAAGCTGGAAGTTTTTTAGACTAAAATTCTTTACATCCACGTTTTGTTGCTAGGTATTGAAGTTAGAGTGAATGCCGCATTGCACGCTTTTATGAGCTGTGGAAATGCGTCCAAACTTGCACGGTGTATTCTGTATGGAGAAGGTGAAGAGATATTACTGCCAACAATAGTGTATATGTGCAAGTTGGATATGGAAGATAATACGTAAAAGCATTATCTTCCATACCGAACGTAAGTATATATGCAGAAGAAATAGCAGCTCTGAGAGGACTGTGCCATGTATTGTTTAAAGATTGACTGAAGAATAGCTCTTCGTTGTCAATTACTTGGTGAAGATACGTAGAACCGGTTTGCTCGTAGAAGAAGATTTTAGAATTTTGTGTAATCGAAGGAAATCGGCTAAAGTAAATCAACTAGAGCATACAAGTATATATAAAACAAGTTGACTGAAGAACGGAACGATTTCCTCGTTGGTCCTATGGCAAAAGTTTTCATGTATGTATGCGCCGGAGCTAAAGGCATATCCTCCGATACTAGGGTCGGACCAAGTGATATTTAATTTATCTGGTAGAAAATACTTAAAAGCATCACGATGTCTGATAGGGTGTCGTATAGACACTAATGTGTGAGATCTAGACAGATGTTGAAATGTGGGTGTAATGTCCTCTTATTTATCTGTTAAACAATCAGATAATTAAGAGAATATAGACTTAACACACGCAGAAATATTACATGTGTCGCAGAGGACTTATTTTATGAGCAATGGACACATTATTCTTCGCTTTCAGGATCGAACCCAAACTCAACGTAGTGGTGAGATACTCACTTAACCCACGTACTTGTGCACGTTGTTTGTACAAGCAGTCCTATAAAGATATAACAATAATTTGATGTAACTAGTCGTAGTAATCGATTATATTATTATTCGAATATTCTACCCACGGGTGTAATATTTTCTCGTTCCCAGTAAACCGTCAGCTAACCCGTTAGTTGATCATAAAATATAATGAATAGGGCTTTGCGACCCGTCGCATTTTCATTGAGATCTTTCGTGGTTACGTTCCGAATAGATAGTTTCTATGATTTACGATGTCGACGCGTTCTTTTATAATATCGATACGCATTTCGAATGACATCGTTACGCAAATAGCGAGAGTTTTGGCGAGGGGCACAATATTGCGCGCTGTAGACAGAAAACACATTTTGTCTAGGTATAAAATTAAAAACTTATTTCGTCGTCGTCGCCATACGTAGACTTACGCCCTTATTTCCAGCCGGCTATGATTTTAAGTCCGAAGTAAAAGGGTCATGATTCCGTGATGGTGCTATAAATTTTTGACAGACAGATCCAATGACATGTGGTTCTAACTTGTATTACACCTCTGCCTACCTTATCGAGGAAATCCCCGAAGAATAATTATATCGCTATGTATATAAGAATATATAATAAGATGCCTAATGTCTTTAAATTGTTAAACACATAATTGTTTAGTGTAGCGTAAAGTAATTACTCAAAAATGTAATAGTTTAATTTGATAGCAATACTTCAAAATTTGCAATCAAATTTGAGCACAGAATTTTTTATTTGTGAAATGTTAATCGTATCATAATTTCCCTTTAAGTTAGCTTCGTTCTAAATAATTTCTTTGTATATTATGCACTTAAATTATTTTATTTATGTAATTCCTTATAGAAAATAAAATATTAGAAAGGTTAGATTTCAATTATTTATACCATGTTTCGGTGTGAATAAACATTTTATTATTAATATATTATTTATTTTATATTCTAAAGGTAAGAGGTTTCTTATATAGGTACATACATTGTCATACGCCAATAAAAGCTTACAACTATGTTCGTACAAAACTTAACCGCTTAAGTTACGATGTTTTTCAATTCGTATGACCATACAGGGTTAAAATCCATCAAGGATTTCATTGTAGACAGTTTACGAAGCGTTATTTCCTCCACGGCAGTAAACATTGACGTGTTCCCGAGTACTTCCTTAATAATGTACAGGAAATACGGCCATAACGCAATGTAATGTGTTTTAGTTGGAACAGACACATCTACATGCCTATTAAAATAAGTTAGTTGCAAATTTGCCTCGCTGTAATCATCGTAAACTGTTTAGGTATATAAGGGTACTCTTAGGAGGCGGTGTAAATGAAATTTAATTTGATTCATGTTTGTTACGTTTTGTGTTAGCTGAGCGATAAACGCAAGCGTTCATATATTTTGGCTGTTGACACGTGGGTTGAGGAGTAAATTAATAATAATTAATAATTAATATATAAATATTATTAGTCCTGTATGTAAACTGCCTCATTGCTGGGCACGGGCCTCTTCTCACTGTGAGAAGGATTAGGTCATAGTCCACAGTGCTAGCTTATGGTATATTGTATATTATGGTAATGATAATATACTATCATATAATTATTATTGGTACTTAGTGGCTTAAAATAAAGTGAGATGAAAGGAGAGTGGGTAAGCCCTGCAGTGGAAAATTACGGGCATTTACGGGTATTAAAATTAATATTGTAATTAGCTTCGATGATATAGGCGTAAAGAGAGTACATGTATGTTATCGACTTAATCTAGCTAGATTAGTACCATGTAATAAAATAAATCAAATAAATAAGGATTCTGACCAACATGTTAGACGAATGCGATAACACTCAGTGCTAGCAAATGCTTTAAAAAAACTGCGATTGCGAGATCATGAGTTTGATTTCCGATATTTGTGTTTAGATAATCTTAGAAGGTACGCAGACGTCAATATCGGTAGATAAGGCAATCAACACAAAATAAATAACTATCTTCTGTGGTCGACTGACAGAATTAGCAACAACCAATTAAATCACTTAACATGAGTTTGATTTTGACACGTCGTTCACTAGCCCTTCAGAAGCCGGGTGTATGTTTGTATATTGTGTATAACTTAGTAGACAGGTCGAGTCGGCGCGATAGATCAGTGGTCGCCATCCGTAGACAACGACTGCATTCCGTTCAATTAGAGCGCGGAATGCCAAGACGTGTCATCGCACTCACACGCATTCAGGATTGCAGCGAAAACTAGTACTCACGAGATATGTAGCACCGTCTCTCTTACTCTTATTAAGTGAAGGAGAGATAGATTTCGTATTAAGCGAAGAATGACAAATATAAAGTAGGTACAGTGCGACAGGTGTTTGAAAAGTGTTTATTGTTAGCACCTCACTATTGCTGGTTGATTGTGTTTGCTTATTTTTTTTCATATGACAACACGTTTCAAGTAGTTTCTTATTGTAGTAAATACATATGTATATGTCATTTATAAGCTTGTTGCACGTCAAGTTGATTATGCAATAAAATTATAAGCTTTAAGTATTATGCAGTTACGAGTCCGTTCGCCCCTCAAGGTTCGACCTCTAGTAGGTATTTGATAGGTTTCTTTTTAAAATCCACCCAAAAATAGGAGCTCCGTCTTTCTATGAAAGTAGCGAAAGTCAAGGGGCGTACGGGCTCGTAGCCGTATATGCTCGCTCGCTGTTACGAGAGAATAAAGTTTATAGCTGCCGATATCAGTGTGTAATATACTTGTGTTTAGCTAGCCTTTCGGTAATTGGTGGGTTCAGTTCTCATGTCGCGCGAAGTACAGAGGCTTATTACCATACTTCCACATTCCGCCAGTAATTGAGCGCAAATCTATTATTGTCTAAGAAATATTCAGGAATCAGATACACAGTATTAAATTCCTAAATATTTCCTGACATAAAACTTCTACTCTTTGCTCGACCCGAAATTCGAATCTAAAGGCTCATGCTAACTGGTCAGATTCACTGTCGCTGCACCACAGAGACTATCATTCAATTATTATTCTATGTTTTTATAAGCAATCATATGTTCGACTACGTCTCATTACGCATCCCGGGATTCGAACCCAAAGCCGCAATACTAAGCAACCAGATTCTCAACCGCTGCACCACCTAGGTAACCATTCAATAATTGTTCTATGTTTTTTATATAATCAATTATATGTTCGACTACGTCTCATTAACTATGCGTTGACCATTCTCGTCGTTCTGTGTGTTGGCTCATTTAATTATTTTATACTTCATTAATTTTAATGTCCAATGAATATTAAATTAATTACGTAATCATTATAATTTTAATAAAAAGACACTACTTGTACTATGCATTTGAAGGTTTTTGTTGTAATTTTTTAGTATTGGTTGGGTCTCCTATGCTTGCTTGTTATAAAAATAGTAAATCTTTTATACTAGAAAGGTGTTAAATAAGCATATGATTTGATAGCAAGCAGTTCCTATGTTGTGTGTGTTGTTGTTGGTGAATCTAGAGAAATAGATATTAATGTCTTGTATCTATTCAGTATTTAACTAAGAAATAAAGATATTAATTTCAATTGTTAAGAATCATATTGTGTTCTACACCTCTGACATGATTTTTCAATATTCAATTTTTGTACCTTTTTATTTTATTATAATAATAAATTTTATTAATATACAAATAGCACACTGGCTTTCATAGCAGACATATTGGAGTGTTAGTTTAACACACATTGTAGTGGTTTCATGTCATTTACAATAATAATTAATTTAAGGCACAAAATATTACTTTTACTAATTCGTGAGACTTTGTAACTTTTTAAATAATTAAGTTATTATTATTATTATATAGTTAAGTTAATTGCCGTGTCCAAGAAGTATACATATTTGTTTAGGAAAATAAACGTCTTTGACTATGAATTTAATTATCAGGCGAATGCTTGTTGTCTGTAGGTACGATTAGAGGATGGCACTTCCCCGGATAAGCCGGTTCGTTGGTAATGCCACTAAATAATAAACAACTATGTGCTCTTTCATTAAAAAATAACTAATATATATTGAAATTAAAATGCTATATACGGATTTTATCGCGTTGTTTATTTGACACATTATTACATAATTTTGAAAATCTGTTACACTACTACTACTATTAAACTTTACAAATTTTTAAGGTAATTAATTATTAAAACTATTTATATTTAAGTTTACACTTTCCCATACGTTTCGATTGCTTTTCAGCAGCCATGGTCACGGGGAGACCCATCTTAGTCTCCCCGTGACCATGGCTGCCGAAAAGCAACCGAAACGTCGGGGAAACTGTAAAATTAAATTAAATCTAAATAGTTTTAATAGCTTTAATAATAATTCAATTAGCTTAAAAATTAATAAAGTTTAATAGTAGTAGTAGTGTAACAGTTTTTCAAAATTATGTAATAAAGTGTCAAATAAACAACGCGATAAAATCCGTATATAGTAGTTTAATTTCAATGAATAATATTCGCGTAAACAGAAGACAATATAACTAAGATAAATATTCAGGCTTACAAAGCCACCCATGAGAATCAGCTCGTGGCTTGAACTTGCAACACAATGACATAACTTGCAACATAGTGGCAGAATTTACTTATACCATTGCGTAATAATATACTTCATCAGTCATCCTTTTTTTATCAACCATCTTGATTCCTTTTTTAACCTTTTAAGTGGCAGCTGCACACCGGCGGCCAGACACATTAGATTTTAATTATATCTGGCATACCAGTAATTGACAAGCTAATAGTTGCTTTTTATATTATACTAGGTGACCCGCGCAACTTCATCTGCTTCACATAAGAGAAATTTCCCCGGTTTAATATAATAAACATTTTTCATATATGCTCTGCTCCTATTGGTCGTAGCGTGATGTTATATAGCCTATAGCCTTCCTCGATAAATGGGCTATCTAACACTGAAACCATTTTTTAATTCGAATCGGTAGTGCCTGAGATTAGCGCATTTAACCAAACAAATAAACAAACAAACTCTTCAGCTTTATAATGTTAGTATAAATTAGTAATCGCCTTTCGTTAAATAATATCAGTCCTGTGCTAAATTGTTCCATTGCTGGGCCCAGGCCTCTTCTCAGGGTGAAAAGTTCTCAGCGTTAAACTTAAAAGTTTTGCAACAACATGTACACGTGGAGTAAAAATATGCGCAGTGTCCTGCTAATGTTCATTCGCGACCATCTGCCAATGAATATTCAACCACAATACATTATATAGTTACAACAGAAATGACATAGACGCGCAACTTTAACGCACATAAAGCGTTGACAATAATAAAAAAATGCGGTTTTAAAAAAGGAATCGCGAGATTTCACACAAAGCTGCCCGCATGCGTCTCGACTCCTGCGCATCAGTGTACGTCAAACCAGCCCCGGAATGCGGGAGCACTAACATTATTGCCCCTGCCTGGTGTTGCTTCGAAATTTATATCCTTTTTACCTTTTTTATGACGTCAATGAACCGATTCAGCAAAAAATCACCTCACGTATTTATTCTTTCGTATACAGGGTGAATTCGTCCTATATGCGTAATGACCAAAATCGAAACTATAAGAAATAGCGATAAGTACTTAAATAGTTTTAGGAGTCAATTTTGATATAAACTGAAATGGTATCATTATCTGATGGTAAAATAATTAATTGCTGGATAGGAAAAATAAACATTTTGTGAACCTCACATAGTTTTTCGAGTCTAGGAGTTCTTTGTGTCCATTGCATAGCTTCGAAAAAATCTCGCGGCACCAGATTTATTCCTAAAGCTGTCATTAAAGAAATGGCAATAACTAATTTTGTGGCTATAATTATTTATTTATTTTAATGGCTAACCAACAATTGTTCACACATATTAAATTACAATAAACTTAAGATTAGCAGACTTTGAGCGAGTGTGACAATCTTTTATAGGTAAGCACAGCATGCCCGACCTAACAATAAATGTTCAGCAAACATCAATAAAATCAATGGTGACAAACTTTTATTTTATCAGAGTATTTACAAGATTACATATAATTATTAGAGTATTTACAATATTATAGGTACGCAGAAGCAACTAAGAACACAACAAAACCGCTAAGCATATACACATACTTGAAGATAACAGTCCTATGTGTACTCTAGGTTCCTTTAAATATGTTTCTTATAGTTTCCATCCAAAATCCACCCTGTTTGTACGATTTTTTATAGTATGTAAGCAGAATCGTACTCCCAAGACCAGTTATTAGAGTAATAATATGACTGGTTTAATTCAACACGGACGGTCGTAATGATATGTTTTGTAAATCAACACCTATTCAATTGAGTCTTATATCCGGTGTGTGATTATTGGAGGCAATATCCTCAGTAATGACGGCTGTGTCAAATAATTCGAAACAGTTCTAACGAGGATGTTTTTTGTGAAATAAGGATGTGCTTCTTTATGTATGCGTACATATTTTTGCAATGATATAGATAAGTGTACATTATTTTACATTCATAGTCTTATACTCATATCTTCGAAGGCTAACTCTTATGGACAGTGTTGCCATCCAGATTTTGCACGTTATTGTTTAGGTTCCATATACTAGAGGGTGAGATCATTATCTACGTATTGTATGTATAGTATTGTCTGACTAATATTGCCAGATGCCGTGCTCCTACTGAAAAATTTGGACAGATAACCAGAATATTATTACTCATTCGACTCAATTGATGCATGCCCAGTAGTTGCAAAAACTTAAAGCTATAAACTAGGGGCTCAGTACGGTCTGCGGATGTTATAATATATAAATGACAAATGCCGGTTAAAATTAAATATCCTCTCGCAATAATAATTATGGCAACCTTTACTGCTATCCTCTCGCACACTGCTGCATGTTTAGGACGTCTATAAATATATATTATTGTACTCAAAGGCCGTATACCTACATAATTTGCAAAAATAAATCCATCTTGTCATAATAAACATACAGATTTTTATTACGACTTGCTGGATTTTCCCTTATGACAGCAGTTTTAACTGGAATAAAATGTGTTAATGCAGATCTATGTGCTACGTTTGATCCAAATCCGGATTTACGCGTTATTGGGTTACCACCAACATCCCAATCTTCGAACATTTTCACAAACTTTTCCATTAATAATATTAGTAGGATATTGAAATATAAGACAGTTAGATTAAACTACGGACTACAATCATGCCTTGTCTTGATTATTAATGTATATGTAAGTGGATGCTTCTATTTACCATACTGCTGCTTTAGAGGCTACCATCAAATCTTATTAAATGCTTGAGTATGCTCAGTAATAGTTCATGAAGAAATGGTTGCAGCACCTTACAGCTCTTATGATTTGTAAACAAAAACTTGGCGATTAAAAAGAGTGACCATGAGTTTCTTGCCCGTTCTTCTCATGAGCCCTACACCCTTGGTTTGCTGAACGTGGCAGTAAATGTAAATTCGCAGAAAAAAATAGTGTAACTTTGACATTCATAAGTGTTACCTTGTAACCTAATCAGAATTAATTTATTTTGAATATGTATTTGAATTTGACCTTATAGGCATAGCAGTCGCGCTTACTCCGGCTGCAAGCAATTATCAAAATGCTCAAACTAGTTGAATATCAAGAAGACGTTTGTTTTTAATGAAGTGGTTGCGGATATGTGTCTCGCGTGACTAGTACTAGTGCGGAGTGTGGGTCGCCTAACATGGTCTTCAGTTAATGGCTCGCCGCGGGCGCCGCACGGACTTCCAATGACCAACTATAGCCTCTATGATTCATTAACAGCTGGGCTGGGATGATCATCGGACCGAGACTTGCCAAATGTGGACGCTGTCGTAAGAGACAAGATGGAGCGCCGTTACTTTATTATCAATTAAAGAATATCTTCCATTATATAAAATGACTGTTCCTAATAATATATAAATATTTATAGATAGTTAATTATCGCTAGCTTTAACGGTGAAGGAAAACATTGTGAGGAAACCTGCATGTCTGAGAATTTAACATAAAGTTCTCAAAGATATGTGAAGTCTGCCAACCCGGACTGACCCAGCGTGGTGGACTATGGCTAACTCTTCTCACACTGAGAAGAGGCCCGTGTCCAGCAGTGGGACAGTTTAATACAGGGCTGATATTATTATTATTATATTTACTTTTTTACCTATAGAGTAGAAATACGTGCATACCTACTTACCTTAAATTGTTTGTATTGTTACTTTTTGTTGATTTAGACGGAGCTTAATTTGTATTTCAATTTCAATTGTAATCGTTATAAGGCATTCATATGACAGGCTTGCCCAGTGTGGGGCCAATGGATACTATATGCAATATTGCACTCTTTTGGTAATAAATAATTTTTATTTTATTTTTATTATTATGATTAGATTTTACCTGTGCCTTCGCCCGCGTAAATGTAAGTTAGCTTAGGTTAGTAACAGTACCCTTTTCGTAGTATGCCATTTTCTGTTTCCCTGACAAAGTGTATGCTAAATTTCATTATGATCGGTTGAGTAGTTAAGGCGTGAAAGCGTAACAAACAAACAAACTCACATTCTCAATTATACCTAATATTAGTTAGGATAAATTATAAACAGTAATTTCATTTACTGTTTATAAAATAATAACTAAACTGAACTTTACATGTATAAGTAAGTCCGCGTTTACGTCTTTTTTACATTACATTGTGTATGGATGCTGAGTTGGTTTAATCTTAAATACTTTGCTAAAAGACTTGTGGTATTATTTTGCAACCGTTATTCATTTAGCAACCCATATATAAATACATAGCCGCGTCTGTATATTCTCGAAGAGGTACGCAGATGTGTATTACAACTGTCTGTATGTTTATTCTGGCACGACTCGAAAATCCCTTTGACGGCTTTGATGCGATATTCACAGACTAGTAGTTTAAAGTTCAACTTAAAATCTAAGCAACGTTTTATCCGATTCTATCAATTAGAACCAGAGATAATAAAATAGCGTTGCTAATAAATTTGCAGATAAACGCTAGTTCTAACAATATTAAAAAAGAACATCAAAGGTGTTTTCCTTTTGCAAAATATAAGCACTGCAAATTGTGACAAACTTGTCTAGCACAGACAGGGAACAATTTTTAATTCCAGACTTCATACTTTCCTGAGAAACAAGCTCCGAATTCTAAACAGCAATCTACCACCTATCCCACCTGTAGGTCCTATTCAAAATTCAACTATACGTTGTGCTATACAAAGTTCATTTTCCTTTAGTCCTATTTGATAATGTGAGAACTGGGATAACTATAGATATACACACTAGATAGAACCATAAGTGGCATAGTATAAAGTTGATTTTTACTTAGGTCCAATCGGCAATATGACAAGTGTGATAGGTATATTTTAGACACATATGATATTGAAAATTCAACTATAATGAGCATTTTATAAAGTCGATTATCCCTTAACTCGTTGTAGAAAGGCTTTATTTGGACTCGCTGCGTAGGAAACTCTTTCCCTTTACGCGTGCAGATATACCAATAGTTGGTTGTCGATTGTCCTTCAAATAATTCAGATGGTATTGGATGCCATCCGATAATTCGAAGGTCGTTCCTTGTTATACGTTCAATCAATAGTCTTTAATTATGCACACCATTCCTTACTTGGCGATGACCATAAATATCACGATGACTATTGCTCTCATCCAGCCATGTAATGAATATTATATGTAAGTAGAGGTCGAGGCGTCGAAATTCGTACGTAATTTAAGCCTTCTGCGCGCGTTCTTTATATAAACTTTAACAATGCCAAATAGACAAGCCTCCGTTCACGCACTATGCTTAAAAATTGGTACAACGTTTTCTCTACTAGTAATAATATAAAGATGTATGGAAATAAGGAATATAATAATGCATGTATAGAAACTGCTGGAAACGGGCTTCTTAGAAGAGTTAGGCCATAGTCCACCACTCAGTGTGGGTTGGCAGACTTCACATATCTTTGAGAACATTTTGTAGAATTCTCAGACATGCAGTTTTCCTCACGATGTTTCTCTTCACCGTTAATGCGAGCTATAATTAGTTGTTTAATACAATAGCAGCGATAGCTCAGTGGGGAGACTAACAGACTGCAATGCAGAGGGTCTCGGGTTCGAACCCACATCGCACACCTCTGGCTTTCGGAAGTTATATGACTTTTCGGAATTATGTGCGTATTGATTGACAATTATCGCCTGCTGCGTGCCTCGGAGAGCACGTTAAGCCGTCGGTCCCGGCTGCCATGAACATCTATGGCAGTCGTTATTGGGAAAGTCAGTACCCTCTAATATCCTGACACTGGTCTAGCTTTAGGGTATCGTTAGCCTTCGGGTTGCGGAGGTCAGGTGGCAGCCGCTCCGTGTAAAAACTGATATCCAGTCAAATCCGGTTAGACCAGAAAAGCCGACCCCAAGTGACTTGGGAATAATAAAGGCTAAGGGAGAAGAATTAGTTGTTTAATACGCACATTATTACGAAAAGGAGCGGGACAATCTCTCACTAGGCTACTTAAATAGAAAACATTAGAAATGTAGGTTATAAATTACTTGTATTTTCCTTACTCCTCCAGCTAAGCTCCAATGCTTGTATTAGGAGTGGATTTTCGTCGGTAGTGCAATGAGTAGGATTGTAACACGCGACCCCTTAATCGCAATTCTAATTCCACTCTAATATTAGCAGTCTGCACGGATAGTGTAGTGCTTTAAATCGTCAACTAGTATACGACCACCGCACACAAAATGTTGTGTGATCTACAAATAGTTGTCACGAGTCTGGCTGTTCGTTATCTCCGTTGTTTGTTAACTCTACTACGTTAAAATAATTATTGCCAGCGCAGGACACAATTAAGTATATTGCATTTATAGAAAAACAACGCCGCTATGTCAATAAATTTCGCCCTGGGTGCGAATTTTGTTTCTAGCAAAGACTTTGTAGAAAATTTGTAGTGGCAGCATCTAAACATGCCCCTATCTCCTCTTATCTGCCAAATGTAATTACATCTCTATCTATATTTTTAGGGATATCTAGGTAAACGCGCATTGTTCGACCGTTATTCCAAACCGGCAGTTGCGACAATGAACCACTAAATCAACAGGGTCCCTATTAACACATAATTTATGTTATAATTATCTCAATTATCACACGAGTGTTGACATTTCCGGTGTTAGCTCTCGAATAGTTTCGAGGCAAGTAGTCGGACGGGTCATTAAATGTGTATCAGTCGTTGTCGCATTCGATAACATCGCCAATTTATTTATTTGATACCACTATTAACTGTTATTTGAGTATAGTATAATGAACTCGTTTTGAGACGAAATGTAAACAAATAAAAAAGGCGAAGCTAACCCTATAAAATACGAAAGGACATCGTCATCCTTTACCCCCATTCTTTAAATATATATCCTTCATTCAGTAGTATTATATTTTGACAATTATTACATTTTAGGTATATTGACATATCGTTGAGAAAGTTTTCACGTTTAACTATGACGGGTGCGTAAGTATGTGTAACTGAATAAAGTATTTTAGTAATTATACATTACGCCTTTAATACATATTATTGAACAAACTCCCCCGCCGCGTCTGTTCGCGATAAACTCAAAAACTACTTAACGGATTTTCATATGGTTTTCATCAATAGATAGAGTGATGCATGAGGAAGGTTTAGGTGTGTAATTTATTAAGGTTTTGTACTATCCGTGCAAAGCCGGTGCGGGTCGCTACTTTAGTGATAAACGAACTATTAGTGACTGACTTTACTACGTATAAATGCCTTATTTTTGTTTTTACATAATATAATTGTTGTTATTAAGATGTCAGCTGGTCGGCCTATTTGAGGTAGTGTGAGTGTGTATGTACGAGCGGTCCGGCTGACTTTAGAGAGCACAATTTATAGTTTGGTAGATGCCGTCTGCGAATACCGACGTCTATGATTGACATGTTATTTATGAATTAGAATGTAATTTATAATAATAAAAATAATGACTTCTTTTATTTTTTAATGGACAGCTCCTGCTCTAATGTAGATTCTTGTGTCGCGGGGGACACAAACATTTAAACAACGGACACAAAGAACTACTAGGCTCGGAACAACCATTTGTGGATCTTACAAATTTTTGTCACGATTCAAACCCACAAAACTCGGCGCCGCGGCATTGGCAAGGCGACCACTTAGATAACTATGCCATCCGCGAAGAATTTTTTTTTAATTTGAATAATTACGTTTTGATTGAATATATTAAAATAAATTATCAAAGTTTGTTAACAATGATTAATTAAAAATAAGTTTTATTTTTTTATACAACTTAGGTGGCATACAAACATACAGCCCATCTGATGGTAAGTGGTCACCGTAGCTTATGGACGCATGCAACACCAGAGGCATCACTTGCACGTTGCCGACCCTTTAGGAAAGGAAGTGGGAAAGGGAAGAATCGGGAAGGGGGAAAGAGGGTGATTGGGCCTCTAGCATTCTCACTCATCGAACGAAACACAGCAGTAGAAATACTGTTATTTCACGTCGATATTCTCTGAGAGGGTAGTCCTTCCCCGGTCGAGCCGGCCCAATTATGCTGAAATCAGCGAGGCTCTACTACTCGCAAAAGTATTTAACTATTTATTTGAATGAGCCTTCTATTATATTTTCTATTGGTTTAATGTTTTACCTCTACCAATAGTAACATCTAAATCAACCTATTTTTTGTTTGTATATTTTGTCACACGTCAAGTTGAATAAACAGGTATCATGTGCCCCGTGTTTTTAACAGTGAGACGTGAAATCGGAGTTCTTGTTAAAGTGGTCATAGTACAAAACATCAGCGGCAATGACTGCGACCGCTGTGCATCAGATCTCGAGTTCGATTACTGAGAAGCGTAAAGTGTTATAAGGTTTTTCTATCAAGTAATTCTTAGCAGCACAGAGTCGAGAACTTTGCCCAGTAGACGACAATAGGATCACGTATACGTACCTAATACGGAGGACCTAAATTAATAGTTGTCGAAATGTATGTGTAGTACTTCTCTGCCCACCCTTTCGATTATAATAGACATGAGTCTATGTCAAGTATAAACGGTATCTAAATTGACTAATATTACATGACATATGTTACTAAGAACAAAGCGTCAGGTTAGGGTCCAACTTATAGTGGAAGTTTGTTAAGTAATAAAAACGTAACGAGGCAACGATTGGCGGAAATTGTTGTTTAATTGGGTACTTAAAACCGTCGCGCGCGCAGACCGGTCTCGTTTGCGCGTGCGCAGCGAGCTCGATGCTCGATTGTCTCGCAATCGAGTCCTATTCTGCGGAGATAAAGGAAAAATACGTATCTGCTAGAATTTTCATAGCTATACAAATAAATAAAATTGAAGTGTCTGTTTTTAATGTTAAAATAACAGCTTTTTATTAAGTGCATGTGAAAGTATATACGGTACTGATACCAAAAAAACAACTTTCAAATTATTGTCTGTCTGTCTTTCTGTTTGTTCCGGCTAATCTCTAAAACAGCTGGACCGGTTTTTACTGGCAGGTAGCTAATGTTATAAGAAGTAACTTAGACTACTTTTATGTTAATAAAAATTGGTATTCCTAAAAATAATTAGGTACTAAAATTTTTGTTAAATTCCACGCGAATAAAGTCACGGGTAACAGACAGTTTAAAATAAAAATATAGGCAGATGCGCCTTTGTTACTGATTTCAAGTAAGTATAAACTTAATTTCGATAACTTGTTACATACATAACAGCATAGCATGCATAGCAGCATAGCATGCATAGCAGCACAGCATGTATAGCATGCATAGCTGCATAGCGTGTATGGCATGCATAGCATGCATAACAGCATAGCACACAAAGCAGCATGGTATGCATAGCAGCATAGCATGCATAGCAGCATAGCATGCACAGCAGCATAGCATGCATAGCAGCATACCAGTATAGCATGCATAGCAGCATAGCAGCATAGCAGCATAGCATGCATAGCAACATAGCATCATAATAGCATAGCATGCATAGCAGTAGAGCATTACATACGCGCATAATAGCATAGAATGCATAGCAGCATAGCATGCATAACAGCATATCATGCATAGCAGTATAGTATGCGTAACAGCATAGCATGCATAGCAGCATAGCATGCATAGCAGCATAGCAGCATAGCATGCATAGCAACATAGCATCATAATAGCATAGCAGCATAGTATGCATAGCAGCATATCATGCATAGCAGCGTAGCATGCATAGCACCATACCATACATAGCAGCATAGCATGCATAACAGCATAGTATGCATAGCAGCATAGCATGCATAGCAGCATAGCATGCATAGCAGCATAGCATGCATAGCAGCATAGCATGCATAGCAGCATAGCATGCATAACAGCATAGCATGCATAGCAGCATAGCATGCATAGCAGTATAGTATGCATAACAGCATAGCATGCATAGCACAGCATGTATAGCAGCATAGCATGCATTACACCATAGCATACATAGCAGCATAGCATGCATAACAATATAATATGCATAGCAGCATAGCATGCATAGCTGCATAGCAGTAGAGCATACCATGAGCGCATAATAGCATAGAATGCATAGCAGCATAGCATGCATAACAACATAGCATGCATAGCAGCATAGCATGCATAGCAGCATAGCATGCATAGCAGCATAGCATGCATAGCAGCATAGCAGCATAGCATGCATAGCAGCATAGCATGCATAACAACATAGCATGCATAACAGCATAGTATGCATAACAGCATAGCACGCATAGCAGCATAGCATGTATAGCATGCTTCACGTAAAATGACAAAATGGTTCGGCTCGGCAAAAAGCTGCACCTTGCACCTGCACCAAGATGGGATGCACCCCGTTGCGAGGGACTAGAAATATTCAAACAACGGATATGGAACAACGCACTTAAAGGATAAAGACAACAAGTGAGAAACGGCAATGAATTGCCGTAAATCTTAGAGTTCGAAAAACAATATATGCAAAGGTCATGTGAAACCACGTGAGGTCAGAGGTCAAAAGGCATAATAATTTCGAGGGTATATCGACTATGCTGAGCCGAATGACGTTGACCGCGAGTCTCTAGCTCTTACGGTTCTTCAGTTGAATGATGGACGGACAAAGCTGTTTTATAAGAGATTTTCGAACCCTAAAAAGTAAATTACCGTTTTGCTAACTCAAGCCTTATCCTAATTAATATTATAAATGCGAATGTGAGTTTGTTTGTTACGCTTTCACGACTTAAGTAGACCGATCATCATGAAATTTCGCAATCAGCCTGCGCATGTTCACACGAGCTACATGCGCAGGGTTTTCGCACGGGCTAAATGCGCAAGCAACTCGCGCGGGTTACATGCACAGACTGTTTACACGGGCTACATGCGCAGGCAACTCTCACGAGCTACATAAGCAGGCAACTCGCACGGGCTACATGCGCAGGCAACTCGCACGGGCTACATGCATAGGCAACTCACACGGGTTACATGCGCAGGCTGTTCATACGGCCTAACAGGCGCTGGCAACTCTCATGGGCTACATGCGCAGGCAACTCGCACGGGCTTAATTTGGCATCGTACTTCAGTTTCCAGATCTTCACCACGTGAAACGCACTAACTGCGTCACTACTTGCCTAGTACCCTATAAGAGAATGGATCTTCGTTCTGTGTTCTTCGTTCTTCGTTGTGTGTTCTTTCGCCAAATAATAATTGGAGACAGCGAGGCTTTGCCACTCTCAAAACCTTAGAAAGAGATTCCTACAGTAACGGCGATTTTTTCTAATGCTGGTGATGTAAGATAAGTAAATTCAACTGTTTAATTTATTCTTGGCACATGTAGCTTTTTTAAATAACATCTCCTATCCTATTACTTATCCTTGTATAGCGGCGGACTTTACAATAATTAAAACAATAACACCCATACATAGAACAACTATTTCATTTTGTAGATCACACAAACTTTCGTACTGTGTGCGGCGGCCAACACTCGGCGTAGTGTCTAGATGACCACTTAAACAGATATACCATTCGTGCAGTCAAGCTATTGAATTTTATATGTGTAATATGACCACATATATTAATTACATACTGTAAAAAAGTAGCTAATATTATGACAGATGAAAAACCTCTTTCCAATTCAATATGTAGTTACAAAAAATCAGATAGTTTTATGATTAAACTATAAAATGCATTCAGTTTATGTAAATTTGAGTTTTGAATTTCATTCGACTTTTTTTGCATTAATCCGAGCACTAATATATTGAATTTAGGTATCGTTAAACGTAATAAAATATATTCTTAATTCGATTCCGAATTTTATTTGAATTCGAATGTTCGAGTATTTTTGTATTTACAGCTAGTTTTAGTGTAAAGTGTGATACGTCATATTAGGCAAACTACAAACATAACATTATGATGTAGAATTTTTTCTTTTTGTGAGGAATAGTTACCGTTCTAGACATAAATTCTGTGTCACGAACTCACGATGTGCTGCGTACAAGTATTTCGTTGCTTTAAGTATATATATATATATATATATATATATAATATTAGATATATAATTTGTCGCACGTACGTTTGCCGCCATAGACTTTAACAGACCATTTATAGTAATACCAGCTGACCCGCACAACTTCGTCTGGTTCACATAAGTGAAAAATTTTGCAAATATGCAAATTTTTTCATTTATGCACTGCTCCTATTGGTCGTGACGTGATTATTATACAGCCTATATCCATCCTCGATAAATGGGCTAACCAACACAAAAATATTTTTTTAATTCGAACCAGTTGTTCCTGGGATTTGCGCGTTAAACCAAGCTTTATAATATTAGTATAGATATTGATCAATGGCAAAACGCACGCCATAATTGTATTGTATTTAGGTACTTTTATATTCGTGCGAGTAAAAAGTTTTCCTTCACTTACAAGTAAACTACTTGTAAGTGTGGACTTCCAGTGCTGTCTGACCTTCAATCTGTTTGTTTTACCGTAATTCCAGAACTACTAAACAGATTGTGATGTGAAATAGATGTCTAGTTGAAATGTATGTTATTTTTATGTAACGCCGCTTATTAGAACTAGATATATGGATTCAGGTAAATATAGCCGCGGGCGAACAATAGTCAACGCAACGAAATCGCGGGCTAAAGTTAGCCCAATAAAACGCGGTCATAGCAGTAGGGGTAGCAGCTATAATTATATATTATAAAATCGCCTAATATTATATCAATAACATGCTATCGATATAAATCTAATTTAAAATAACGTTATAAAACGGTAAATTATAGCTAGACTAATAAATGCTTATTTAGAGTTTTGAATTTCATTCAACTCTTTTCATTCATGTGAGCATTAATAATAGATATATCGAATTTAAATGACGTTAGACATAATAAAGTAGGTTTTTAATTCGATACTTCACACTTTTTTATTTATATTCGTGTCTGTCAATTTTATTTACTGTTAGTATTCGTTGAATGTAAATCAGAGACTCGTGGTTGCTGCGGGGTACATTCCAGATACGAGTTGGGGGTTAATCTTTGTCCATCGGGCTCACTTCGTCGCTGCGTGCAAAGGTTTATCTGAGTACTACTGCACGACAATGCTTTACTAGCAACGGCTTCAAATGTTGCAATTAAATGTAATGTGGTCGCCAAGAAGTCTACGGTACCAGACATGTGTATTTATAAGTCTGGCATACATACCTACATACAAATAATCTTATTATGACGGAATGGGTACGAATGTGCGATACATTCAAATTTCTTCATTAATGTTTTTAGGCACACGTAGACGGCGGGTTACCTTATACTAGCATAATCTCAGACTATACATTATATTCTAGACGGCGGTTTGAACAACTCTTGACAACAGGTTGGCCACTAACACACGAAAAGAAAAAAAGAAAAGAAGAAGATTCTAGAAAATCCATAAGAATATTACTGTTTGGATATCGAATTAAGGAGCTCATTTTCGCACTTTATCGCACGCAGCCAACGGCGGGATATGGCGGGATAGCAAAATTTAAACGTAAAGAATTTCTTTAAAAACTTAAATAATATTTTAATATCCATAAAGACGCCAAGTAAGAACTTTAGTTACAAATTACAATTATTTAATAAATACGATCACTATGAATAAGTTGCTAGTTTACCATTACATAAAGGTAAATTTTAAATACTTACGTAGTTCCATCTAAGAATTATACGCATAGTGTCGTTTTGTTGTTTCCAGTTGTAACGATAAGTTAGCAATCGAATTAAAATTAGAGATGCGCGATACGTATCGATATTATGCTGTATCGATACAAAGCAATGCGATATATCAATATTTTGTATCGATACACAACCATTCAATACGCATCGATATATCGTATATCTAGGTGAAAAATATCGAATCTATTTATCTGCTTCAAATTATGATTTGAACCTGTAACCAAAACATACAGGGAGCTTAATCCCCCTGTATGTTTTGGTTAGGAGAGATTAATGTAAAAAAACTTTGCACCGTCAAACTGAGCTGTCCGCGTGCAGCACGCTTTGTACACTATCTAACCACCAATTTTTTTATAAATTATGTTTGTAATTTTTATAATGTTAGGTAAAATAATAAAAATAAATAATAAAATTATTTTGTTGGTTGCTTTATTGACGAGTCGTCTTTGTTTTAAGTAAAACGTCGATAACAAACTTTGTTGAAATATATTTTAACACTATGCCGCTGGCACGAAAATCAAGTGTGTGGTATTTATAATTAAAACACGGTGGTAAATGTAAGCTTTGTCAAGCGAAAGTGAAAATTAAAATAATACTTACTAGAAATCTAAGAACTCATTTACAACGGCACCACAAGGAAACATTCGATAATCGATAGCGATCAATGTTCAACATAGACTTTTGTTTTTACGTAGCCTAACCGCCTCTTAATGGAAATTTTAAAATATTGTTATTGATATAACTTTCATTATTTTGTAAGTGGTTTCGGTTTTAATACAATTTTAAAGAAAATAAATTCGTTTTTACTGTTCGAACTAATATTTACTTTTATTTTAAATAATTTCATAATCGATAAGTATCGAATGTATCGATACAAAACGTTGCGAAATATCGCTGTATCGATACGATCGGTTATGATTATGATACGAAAGATTTTTTGAACATCTTTAATTAATATCATATTGTTATAGCCTTAACCATGCAACGTAGATGTTGCGTTGTGCATTTTCGCATAGCAGCAATGAAATCAGACAGATTGCACTATTCCAGGATACCTAAGGTGTGCACTGTAGGATGAATGTGCGAGAAATACCTTTGTCCCGGCCATAAAAAGTGTGAAGGAACAACGAGGTACGTTTAGTCAGTAGAACCTGGGAAGATAGTTCTATCTTTTCCCGGATGAGCCCGATATAGCCCCTCTGCATGCCACGCGAAGGGGTAATTGCATTCAACCACGTATAACAAAAAAGGATAATATGTGCAAAGTCTATGCGACCCGTACTCTCTAATACATCTCAAAATAAACATCATTTTATTGCAGTGTGAATCCAGTTAAGAAACTTATTATTAACCAATTAAATATTAGCAAACGGAAATGACCAATCAACAGAATTTAAGCTAATAGACTAGATTATAAAATCTACAAAATTGGGCAAAAAATTACTTGAAGTTGTGTTTGTTTGTTAGGCTCCAACTCAACACTTCGAATCAGGTGCAATAAAAACGCAATAAATGCTATAATTTCCAAAACTTGTTGTAGTTAAACTATTTTTTGAATAAGCATTATTTTGTTAACTTAATTTAATCCCAATTAATATTAAAAACCTAAGGAAGTCTGGTTGTTTCTATATTTATTTCACATCAACCAATTACCACGAAACAAAAAACATCAAACAAGATCATTGCAACGATCTTTATTTGGCTGAATGAATGGCAAATTAAATATTAATTCTACATTCATTCAATTCTCTTAATATTTTTATATTGACTATCCTAACTATAAATTCGTATGTGAGTTTGTTTGTTACGTTTTCATACCCTTGAACCAATTATCATGAATTTCGCGTACACGTTCATAGGGGGTACAGAAAAAATGTCCTGTTAACGAGGGATTAACGCCAGCAAAACCGCGGGCTAAATATAATATAGTATAAATGGATACGTATCTTTATAGATGCCAAAAATAATAATAATATAATAATAATCTTTATTACCAGTTTTACAATTTTTTTACATACAATGTGCTAAACCAAACTGTATTCTTACAAATTGTAGGTTATTACAGTGTTGTAACCATCTGACACCCAAGCTAAGATTGAACTTGTGTTATGGATGTCAGGGCTCTCAAAAATTGACTCCTTTATTACAATACGTAAGTACGTCGTGTGTGACGTGGTGTTTTACTTAGTAGGTAGGTAAAATAGGTAGGCAAAAATGATAAAAATTAGGATGTCATATATACCAAATATACGGACGTTAAAGTGATCTGGTAAAGAACTATTAAGTAATCTGTACTAATAGTGGTGCCAATAAGATTAATATGTGCATGTGACAATGATTTATTAACCCACAGATGTATGAACCTATTCGTTGTTGCAGTTGTTGAAAAAACATTTAAGATATTATACTGCACATTCGTCCGAAGTATTTTAGAGTATGGGTCGCAAATTTGGAATCCACGATATGATAAATATATTAAAAGAATAGAAAGCATTCAAAAAAGGTTCATTAAATATTTATGCTATCGTACTAGATTTACGTATAGATCTGAAGACTATTCAAAACTGTGTGCTAAATTTCATATTCTTCCATTAGCTAATAGACGAGATATTTCTGATGTCATATATATACAAAAAATTATATCGAATACTATTGATTGCCCCGAACTTCTCCACAAAATCGGCTTTAATATTCCGGCAAAAGCTTTACGTCAATATACACCACTTCATTTACCTAATGCATCAACAAATTATCGGCAAAATAGTTTTATGTGGCGGGCAGGCAAGACCCTTAATATAATGTATAAAGCGCATGCCATTGATATTTTGAACGCAAAACAGCCAAGAATTTTTCCAAAATTAGTATAAGTGTTATGTACAATTAATTTTAAGCTATTTCTAATATTGTGTTCCACATTTTTATATGTACTATATAGCTAATAAGTGAGGACCTATTAATGGCTGTGTGCTACATAATATTATTGTATAAAAATAGTGATAATGCTGTTGGTCTTCCATGAAAATTAAATAAATATCTGTGTAAGAATCCTTTTATAAATGAATTGAAGCAGATAATAGTGAAGAAAGCCTAATGTAACTTTAAACGCCTATTACTATTCGTAGTCACGAATATTATACATAGTTTATGTTTTGTTAAGTAATTTCTCCTGCGCTCGATTTCAAGTCGTGTCTTGACGATCGACGACGATCCACAAATTACTCTATGTTTGTAGAGTACCCCGATTTTACAAACATACAATAATTTGTGGATCGTTCGAATAACTGATTCGTGGTGGATTCAAACCTTTCCTTTCTTCTCTTTAATATTATTAAGTTATTATTTTATATTAGATTTATATACTTACTCAGTAATATATGGTATAATGGCCGGAACACCTTGTTGATATGAGTTGTAAAAATATATTTATATACATGCATAGATTCACGCCTATTTCCCAGAGGGGTAGGCAGAGACTACGGATTTCCATTTGCTACGATCCTGACACACTTCTCTGGCTCCATTCACTTTCATCACATTCCTCATACACGCCCGTCGGTTCAAGGTGCTCTTAACCTAGCCTTTGTCCAGAACGCCTCCGATCCGATCAAGAAACGTTCGCCTAGGTCTTCCTCTTGCGATTGTTCCATTCACACTAGCATTATAAACTTTTTTAGTCAGTCTTTCCTCGTCCATTCTTTCTACATGCCCAAATATACTTATTTGTGTTTAAAAGTGGCTCGAAGAGTTGCCTCGAGTTTCTTGGAGTTCTTTGCTCATAGGCTCAACCCTTTGCCTAATCGTAGCAACTAACCTAAGCGTAACTTAGTAAATTCACTAATATATTTTGACATTCATAAGTGTAACGTGTGTAGTGTAAGATATGTGAAGTCTGCCAACCCGCACTGGGCCAGCGTGGCGGACTATGGCCTAACCCTTTTCACACTGAGAAGAGGCCCGTGCCCAGTGGGGCAGTTTAATACAGGGCTGATATTTTTATTATAAGTGTAACTGTAAGATTTACATGGATAAATGACTTTTTGACTTGGATCTACTTGAACCCAAAATACTCAATGACGCAGCAACGATGAGGCAGTCATATTGCTGTGACGCAAAAATGGTCCAGCGAAGCCAGATTCGCCATATAGTTCAATAAAGAAAACCAGTGATATGACTCAAGAATACAATATGTTTCTACTATTATAATAATGAATTTTTAAACCAATCAAGAATTAAAAATGGCAGCTATTGTGTTAGGTGCGTGACATTAGGTAAGTTTAATCATAGCTGATTTGATACGGTTGTCGGTCCATTATAATATTCATGGTCAACGACCTTATTCTTTCTTGCGATGGCACGCTTCGTTGTATTCTAAAACAAGATTTGTACAAAATAGCTGTAGTAATAATTGATTATTCTATATAGCAGATTGCTTAGATAAAGCTTAATTAGTAAGAACATCAACATTAAATATTTTTGTTATGTTATTCTTGATCAGATAGGGCTCAGTTGTTTTTGAGACACGTAGACAGATCGCGGAGGAGGAAAGGGGGTGAATTTATTTTCATGTACTATTCCTTTTACCCGATCGGGAAAGCTTATAAGCTATTCAAATATGGTATTGACATCGAATGAAGACAGTAGCTTAGACACAAAAAAATTCTAATAAAGAAAATTTAAAATTGTAAACTAATATAAACTAATACTGGCACTAATAGATTGGTAAAAGAAGGATAAACAATGGTCACTTGATTTACCCATAGTACGGAGAGAAAATAGCAAAGAGAAAGAGAGGAACACCAAGAAGTAAGTATACAGTAGATTATATGAAAGAAAAAGTAAAAGTAGAGAGATATAGACAATTGTAAGATGTGGCAATGGACCGAAAAATATGGATGTATGTAAATGGAAACAAACTACAGAATCGATAAGGCTCGCGCCGTAATACGCGAGACTGCCTACCGCGTTCAGGGATATAGACGTGGCAATTACACGGATGGCGTACTAGTATAAGAAATCGTCTCGCCGCTGTCACTGTGACGAGTGTTGTGGCTTTGATACCTATATATAATATCAGCCCTGTATTAAACTGTCCCACTGCTGGGCACGGGTCTCTTATTAGTGTGAGAAGGGTTATGCCATAGTCCACAACGCAAAGATATGTGAGTGCGGATTGGCAGACTTCACATATCTTCGAAAACATTATGGAGAACTGTCAGACATGCAGGTTTTCTCACGACGTTTCCCTTCACCTTTAAAGCGAGCACATATTAGTAACGTTACGATGTAGTGCTAAACAATGTATTTATGATATAATATGTAATAACGTTTGTAATGTGTTTTGTGCATTAATAAATAAATAAAAAAGAGAAGTATAGATAAGTACTGATCATTAATCACGATACTACTCATAAAAACATAGAAGTACCAATACTCATGCAAACATAAATGGGAGGAACTCTTCTACAGGAAGTCACGAACATCAAATGATTTCCACCTACCAATGTTTTGTGCGAACTTTTGTCACGTACCGAACATCTAATGAACGCAATCTCCGCTATAGAATCTCGAATAACCGTTGTAAAACGACTTAACGTGCCAAATAAAGTACAGTAAGCGCTTTACTTAAATTACTTTTTTAACTTTTTATATATGTACCTACTTATACGTGACGTTATGTAAAGAATCGATGGGTATTGAGGATTTCTTTCGTCCTACGAGTTATTGCTATTTCGCGGGCGATAAGCATTCAAATATTAGATACAAAGAACACCCAGACCCGGCAAAACAAGTTGTGGAACACACAAATTTTGCTCACGTATATTTTTGCAGCGATAACCTAGTATGAAACCGTTGGACTGACACGCAGAGGTCTCGAGTTCGATCCCAAGGCGCGCATCTCTGACTTTTCGAAGTTATGTGCGTGTTAAATAGTTAATTATCCCTCGCTTTAACGGTAAAGGAAAACATCGTGAAGAAACCTGCATGTCTGAGAGTTCTCTATAATGTTCTCAAAAATACGTGAAGTTTGTCAACCTGCACTAGGCCAGCGCGTTGGATAATAGCCTAACTCTTCTCACACTCTTAAAAGGCCTATGACCAGCAGTGATACATTTTAATACAGGACTGATATTATTATATCTATTATTGAACTTAAGCATAAATACAATTTCTTATCGATTTCGATTCGCGAGCTAGGTAGTGTTATTAAAGTTTTCTATCAAGAAATTCGCAGTAGTAGCTCGAAGTCTAAAACAGTCCGGCAGACAACGACAGGCTGGTGTTCTATAATGTGGGACCTTAAATCATAATTGGTTACATATAGGTGTAATACACCTCTGCGTGCACCTACGATAATAGAGACGAGTCTCTATGTATGTATATAAATGCTCATCTCTCTCCGGAAGTGTCAGATTATCGCCCCATCGGATCATTAGAGTTAGGGAACAGAGAGTGCATTTGTGTTTGCGCACACACTTGTGCACTATAGTATCTCCTGCGTGTGATGGCCAGTCTCCGTTAAGATTGGCCGCCTTGACCGAAACTCGGTTTGGAGAACACTGTATATTTGCAATCTAGCTACAGAACCAGTGAGGCAGTTTTATTATGCATCTAACACCGCATGTTTTTATTTTACTTAGTTTTAGGTGACTTCAGCCGATACCCGATGTGCTTTATTTTATTTATAGATTCCAAGGCCTCATGATGTCATACTGGCGGAGGCAATATAAAAGGTTCAGGTGCCTAAGCGTCCGCTCACACTCTTAAGATGTTTATACACGAGCCACCGATTTGCAGCCACGACGACTTTTTATTAATAGTTCTGCATGCCGGCTTAAGCTATCTTCAGACCACATTTATTTGAAATCGGTTTTGCCTTAAAAACTTTCCTCCTGCTGGATAGGTTAACGCTTGCAAGTATGTAGTCGTAAAGTAATCGTTCAAATAATATGTTTAATATTCAGGCTTCCTCGTATAATGAAGGGTAAATTATTATATAAATAAAGTTCAGGTTTATCTTTATATATATAATTCTACTGTAGGTACGTGTGTATGTCACTGAACTCCTCCTAAACGGCTGGACCGATTGTGATAAAAAAAATTGTGTGTGTTCATGTGGATTCGAGGATGGTTTAGATTAGGGTTTTTTTTCTTGTGTACAGGACAACGTCTGTCGGGACACGACACGAAAATACACGACCGACGAAAATAAGTTGATTTTTATTTTTATTATACCTTTTCACACACAGCGTTGTGCGAAATGTGCTTAAATTGAGTAACAAGATTTTATCTTAACATATAAAAAAATAAAAAAATAAAAATAAAAAAATAAATATTGATTATATTATAAGCATAACTAGCACTCGAAAGCTATCTCTACATGCACCTTTCTACCCGCGCGCCGGCGGCAACCCACACCGAACCCAATACAAATATGATTAATACTTTTGTTTCTAGAAGCTCCGTAGTTTTAATTTATAACTGCTTCTCTGCTTTTTTTGAATTGCTGCTAGCGGCAACCGAGCAAACAGCCCATCTGACTGTAAGCTGATACTGCCTCTTATATAAATGCTTGTGATTCCTTATTATCCCAATACGAAACATAACCAAGCCGCAGCCTATAAACCTGTGGCCAGCAAGCACACGGCTTATTAGATGGTAAGCTATTATTGCAGTCTATGTGCACTTGCGATAGTACGGATATCTATGCCACTTTAGATGAAGGGGATGGAGGCACTTCTTGCCTCTAGGAGCAAATAAATGGTACCGATAGGGAGGCTTTTTAATACGCTATTAAAAATACCTTAAGGTTTCGTTGACTGCACGGATACCGTAGCTGTATAAGTGGCCGCCATGCCATCGCCACTGCGCCGAATGTTATGATAAGATCCTAACACAGGACAAAAATTTGTGCGATTCACAAATACTTGTTCCGATCCTGAGTGTTATTTGAGTCATAAAGTTAGCTTTGAAAAATTACAAATTTGCTTTTAGGTTTGCTGATACGGTTTAGAGTTTGAAGTGCGTTCGCCCTGTTATTCTAAACGACGAAGGTGACGCGACGCCGCAGTGAGTCGTCAATTCGTTTCGGACGCGCAAAAAATCAATCGAATCTCACATTAAAGTAAATACGATATCCTGTAGTAATTGGAAGTGTTTTATGGCCTACTGAGAAATATTTGGTTGGTCCTGTGGTATAAGATTGCACTTATCCTTGCGCAAAACGTGAGGTCCTAGGTTCCCTGCCTGCGTTAGAAAAGCTATAACTTTTACATAATGCTAATACGGCAATATACAAGAATACAATATGTTTCATAAGTTTATATGGATTTGTTTAGAATGATTTCTGTTTAATGTGAACTAGCTATAAATAAATTCTATTTTGCAGTGCCCTTTAATTTGCTATGGCTGTAAAAGCCCGCTAAGTTTTAAGCAACTATTATCATAGGTTTTAGGTTCATACTTTGTTAATCGTGGCATGGGCTAAGTTACTTTAAGGTAAATATGTATTTACATTAATTAGTGTAATTTGGACGTTCATAAATATTATTTTGTGACCTAAATAATAATATAATAATAATATCAGCATATCCACTATCGCTGGGCACGGGCCTCTTCTCAGTGTGAGAGGGGTTGGCCATAGTCCACCACGCGGGTGGGTTGGCAGACTTCACATATCTTCAAGAACATTGTACACAACCTAAATGAATGAATGTCATAAATGTAATGTATCAAAGTTCACGGAGCTGCTTGTGACCGATAGGTGATAAATTCGCCCTCTATTACGTGAGACCTAGAAGTCTAATTGGAGAAATATGGGTGAGATACACATACCTCTACCCCATAGGGTTACAAACACGTAAGTTTATGAATATATAATACCCTTAGTCGCCGTATGCATTATCGCATTTTAGATAAAAAGTTTTATAATATTGCACTTACATACTAAGCTGCTAAGCAGGTGAAGAGAAAACTTTCTAAATATGTATACGTCATCTTACATCGACTATCACCTTAGCTGTTATAATGCGCTTTGTTCCTTTTAGAACGCTGTCATCGTTAAAAGTTTTGCAAAGTAACTACCTAACCTAGGTGTTCCAACCACTTCTGGAAGAACATTAAAAATAACATGGCAGCGACGATAAAAGTTTGAGTGCACGTATGACGTAGGTAGTTATTTTAGTGGTAGATCCGCCATTGTAAATACGCCGAGTTTTGCGTGCCATAAACGTTTGTGTGGTCAAAAAAATGCAAATATGTATCTAGTATATCGGAACCTGGATGCTCGTTGCTTTTTATACGACAAAGATGCAATAAAAGGCCTATGGCGGTCCACCTAAAGGTAATCGGCGTAATCTTATAGATTAATTGCAATACCAATGTTATGCGCACTTTACCGAACCCAAGAAAAAGGTATTTTAGAGAGATTACACTAGGTTTTATTTAAGACTTTACAAATATTCGAATAACGGACATAATAAATAACACCAAGAATCATAAAAACCATTTGTGGATCACAGAATTTTTTGTCTAAATCTAATCTAACCCACAACACTCGACACGGCGGCCGTGGCAAGACAACCAGTAAAACTACTGCACCCGCCATATAAATAGTCAATGTTACTAAGTAAAACAAGTGAGAATCAGCAATGAATTGCCGTAAATCTTACAGCTCGAAAAAATGGTTCAAGTAATATGCAAAAGTCACGTGATACCACATGGACTTGAGGTCATTTCAGGGTATATCGACTATGCTGAGTCGAATGGCGTTGACCGCGAGTCTCTAGCTCTTAAGGTTCTTGAGTTGAAAGTTGTATAACAGACAGAGGGACGGACATATAAAGCTGTTGTATAAGAGTTTTTTCGAACTCTAAAACTAAATTCTACAATAATTACACTACGTGTCATTGTTCTCATCAATTATAGTGAGGACTGGAATAAATATATACATCATCGCATTATCCTTAATATCAGTAATCACTCCTATCATGGTAAAAGTTTGTGAGGCCAGGAATTACCTTCGTATTGCAGACGATAAGGTTTGATCTACAATAAACACGATGGTCATGCAGAGTCAACTTTATAGAGATTACAGCCATATTTTGATGTTATTTTACCTTGACATGTTCCATCCTATCTTAGGGTTATATGTTATTTTTTATGGTTACAAGTTAATGTACCCCTAGAAAATAGCATGTGTCAATTTAATTTGAACTAATAATGTGGTAAGACTTGCAACATGTTCGGGAGCAACGACTAGTTCATAATATTTGAGAGAGAAATCTCGCAGAGAATCAAATAAGTCTACAAGACCTTATGTACTCTTGTTTACTCGTCTCATTTCCCCAGTGGTTTGATCGTCCTTAATATTTGAGTTAGACAGAAAAAGCTTCGCAATTTTGACAAGAATTCTCTTGTTCTCTCTCAATTGTTATGGCTTCAACTAGAGTAAAATATAATTTAAAAACAGCGATGGCTTAGTGGAAGACCCTTGGTCTGTTACGCAGTGATTTTCGGAGTTCGATCCTAACGTACAATAATATGTATATACATATATTATGTACCAGGGATGTTGCAAATATTCGCATCTGCATCCTTAATTGCGCAGATTCCGCATCGATTTGGATATCTGCATCTGCATCTGCAATAATCAACGCGGATATTAATCCAGATATAGCGTAGATTGCGACAAGAAAAAAAATGGGTGGGCCGATGCATGGCACGATGATTCTTTAAGTGAAGATGAGAATCACGAAAACTAAAACAGCAAGCAGCAAAACAGGCTTAACTTGCAGAAATGGTATTAGATACTTTTTATTAAATAAGATGCACAATTTTCATCAACATCCGCATCCGCATCCGCAATAGCGGAACTTCCGCATTGATTTAGACATCCGCATCTGCATCCGCATTTGCGGATGTGAGCTTTTAAATATCCGTATCTGTATCCACGTATATCAAAAAATCTGCATCCGCAACATTCCTGTTATGTAGGTACATATGCGGGTAGACAGATGTATATTACGCCCACATTTAGCCAGTTATAGTTGTAGGATTCACATAACAAAGGGCGAGACTATTGCCGACTACCAGGCATAGTGCCAGACTGCCTGCTGCTATTTAGAAATTCTTGACAGGACATCTAAATAGGCCAATCAGAGAACCGCATTTACTATCGCTGTTGCACTGATGTAAAATTACGTAGGCCTGGCGAACCAATCCGTAAGACTGATGCGTTTAAGTTGCAGGGCACATACTATCGCAAATCCATCTCAGTATTTGGTATTTATCTTGGTTAATCAATGTACCTATTCACATGAATGGCTTTATAGAAGCAGGACACCGACATCCCTGCAAGCAAAAGTAAGGGTTTATATAATTTATGATTTTATAATTTAATTTGGCACTGCATCGAATTATATATTTAATTCGATGTAGTGCTGAATTATCGAGCCTGTGATAGGATGGTTAAGCATTATGAATTAAGAGAGCTACAAACATCCCACTGCATAGGAGTTCTGTTTATTGAAATTAAACTGCTATATACGGATTTTATCGCGTTGTTTATTTGACACTTTATTACAAAATTTTGAAAATTGTTACACTACTACTACTATTAAACTTTACTAATTTTTAAGCTAATTAAATTATTATTAAACTATTTAGATTTCATTTATTTTTACACTTTCCCCGACGTTTCGGTTGCTTTTCAGCAGCCATGGTCACGGGGAGACTAAGATGGCAGTTGTCTCAATGTTCCAGTGTAGTTATTTCAAAGTACCCGAACATAATTTAATCATTGGTGTTTCTATTTACGCAGAATGAGCTCAAAGTATCATGAAGTCTAGCTGTGGTTTGCTTCTTCTTGGGTTTGACTATTTGTATTACTGGATCCCAAGCTGGTGGTACATTCCAACCATCTTCTCTATTAAAATTAGGATGTTTTTTGATTTCAATAGCCTCGCGAAGCATCCTTGGTAGGAATCGGTGTTCTTTAGCGAGAATCTGTGGTTTGTCAAATCTCAGGTAGTGGTTGGTCCCCTGTTGCACATGTTCACACACAGCACACACAGTTCTGTTTATCGTAAGGAGATAATTATAGTTAAGCCAAAAAAATAATTTACAATGTTAGCTTATCTGACTGAACCCCGATCTTTTATTTATAAATAACTTTGTCACAATAGTACATTTTTACTTCATTTAAGACAAAGTTCGGTCTAGCAAGCCATATTAGGGCTCCTGAAAGAAAAGATCCATGACTTCTGAGGTCGCCGTCATCGAAATCGATGTGAGGGACTATATGTATACATTTTTCATCTATTCATTGTTTAAAATGCTTTATCACAGTATCACTTCTTTTACATCTAACTAAAGCTGCTTTATTCCATTATCAACTAGCCCATGTACATATAATGCCACGTCATACCGAAACTAATCAATCAACTAATTACCCACTACGAGATGGAGAACACTCCCAAGCTTCAGGGAAGCAAACCGAGCCTAATTAAATCAGTCTACCTAAACATCTAATAGATATTCGTTCTGTTATTAGTTCGGCTGAAAACTTGTATAAACAAAAATGAAAATGAGGACGCTTGCTTATTCAAACAATCTTTAATGGCTTCCACACAATTAATTCGCATCCACGGAATATAAATCACACAAACAAAGCTCTGGAAACAGAACCGTTAATTACTAGCAGCGGAACAACATTTTGAATAGCTGTATAGCCCTAACTAGAACATGCAAATATGAATTTATTTAAGGTAAGATTGCTGTTTTGTTTAGCACGTTGTTTGCGATAGTCTGTGTACATGGCGATAGACATATTTACTGTAACAACTATAATTAAATAGTAGTCGAGTACTTTAAATACTTTATCGAGGTAAACCTTATCTTAGACGATCTTGGCTACTAAAAAGTAATCAAAACATCCCCGTTAAAAAAGTATATATAGAAAAAAGTAACCTTGACATTTGAAATAAAAGTATTATGTGAAACATTGGCATACGTGAGCATAAACGTAAAACGTAGACATATTACTAGTAGGTGTGAATAATGTGATAAAATCAGAGGTCAAGAATCAAAGATGACAGTCAATTATATACTTTGTACTATACCAAGGGGTGGAGACCTGGTGTCCTGGCACACAGGCCTCGAGCCTAGCTTAGGCACCAGTCTCCCACAGTATATTTTATAAACCGAATTATGTAATATTTGTAATACTGTTTATTTAATATGTGTATATTGTGGTGAGAAAATAAATTTTATTATTATTATTATTAAAGATGACAGTCTAGCATTTAATTTGCTTGATAGTAAATGGCTAATATAAACCATGATCGCTTGCCATACCATAAGTATCACTTGTAGCCGACATTAGGTAAAGGATTTAAAAATTAATGAAAAGAAAGGATTCTAAAAGATATGTAAGTAACCGGCACATTTACTTACTAAAACAATAACGATATTACTTCTCTTTTGTTACGTACTGCCCAGCCGAGCCAGATTCTTTATACTGTCACCAATTAGCAACGGCAGCCTCTGCCTTTTGAAAAGTTATTTACATAATACGGTTTAACCTATTGGTTCGCAGCGGCACACCGGCGCGCGGCCAGACACAATAGGTTTTCAATTATGCCTGCCATTCCAACAATCAACAGGTGAAAGATCTAAGAACCCTACTGAATACTCATCCAGGACTAAAATACAAATCCTTCCAACGTACGTAAACGTCACTATAATAGCTGCAGAAGATAACGTCGCATCTTTACGACCTATCGCGGCTAGTACCTCGTATGCATACGTCCTACATGTTGTTATCGAATGACTAAAGGTTTATGTTATTTCAAGAGAAATCTCCGCCGGCGTGCCCGTCCGTCGATCGTTGACCTTTGCGTTCAATTCCGCATTATACATCGTACTGTCCCCTCGCCAAGGACAGATAACATCTAAAGTGGAGGACTCTGCTTGTGCCTAATGGGATCACCGTGAGGTTACGCTTAATATCGTGACAAATTGCACACGCATCTGTGAGGATAGCGGATAATATAGACACAGAGTCATGCTTGCATAACTTCTAAGGCATAGGTAAAGCACGTACGCAAATTTTATTAGATATATTTTAAGTCTGATGTAATAGGCGGTGAGTCTATGACAGTCTAGGATAGCGTAGTCAGACACCGTTGGACTGGAATGCAGAGGTCTCAAGATCGATTTTAAGGTGCAAACCTCTTATCAAAGTTATGTATGTGCGTATTAAATAGTTACTTATCGCTCGGTTTTACCAGTGAAGAAAAATATTGTAAGTAATACTGCATGTCTAAGTTCTCCAAAAACTTCTTGAAGGTATGTGAAGTCTACACTGGGTCAGCATGGTGGACTATGGCCTAACCCTTCTCACATTGAGAAGAGGCCCGTGTCCAGTAGTGGGACCGTTTATATTCAGGTCTGGTATTATTATATATTATAGCCTTTTACCAGCCTTTCAAATTCGTGCTCAAAATTTACTTACCATACCTATACCATACCTAATATCACTTTGCCCAAACCCACAATTGGCTATTAACATTAGCTTAAGCTTATGCCACAGAACCAACGAGGCGTTTGGATAGCATATTTACACGCAAATCATTGTAGTCAATCTAGTTAATGATGCGTTAAACTCGTCGTTACAAATAAACAGACGATTACGTTACGACAGAGCAGATAAATGCCATACCATACAGTTAACCAGGGCGACCATAGACTTAGAATATTTCGCTACGGAGGCGACAGTTGCTGAAAACAATTATAATAGTCATTAACAAGTGAGAATCGGCAATGAATTGCCGTAAATCTTAGAGTTTGAAAAAATGGTTGAAGTAATATGCAAAGGTCATGTGATACCACGTGACCTAAAGGTCAGAGGTCAAAGGTCATAGTCATTTCGGGGGTATATCGCCTATGCTGAGTCGAATGGCGTTGTCCGCGAATCTCTAGCTCTTACAGTTCTTGAGTTGAAAGTTGTATAGCAGACAGACGGACGGACGGACAAAGCTGTTGTATAAGAGTACTTTCGAACTCTGAAAACTAGGTTTTGCATAATCATTATAATTATAATTTACAATTGATTACTCTTACAATTATGTAGCATTTTAAGAGAGTACCTACTTCAATGTAAATTATGTATTAAAGGATTTTACTCGGTTACAGACTCTATAAAAGACTAGCTTTAGCCGCGATTCTGTCTGTATGGACTTTATTTCTTAAGTAGTTATTAGGTATCCTATCTGAGAAAATTTTGAAATATACTGAATTAGATATTAGTTATCATAATTACCTACCATGTCTTTAGTTATAATCCATTTTTCTTTTTTTTAAGCAAAACCGCCGCACTTGGCGTACTTTTTGTGTCGCTGTGGACTTTACAAACATTCAAACAACGGACGTAAGAACATGCAGACTCGGAACAACTATTTGTGGATCACACAAATCTATGTCTCGTGTGGGATAAGAACCCACAACAATGAGGCAACCACTTAAACGCCATCCGTGCAATCATAATTACATATATATATTAACAAAGCAGCTATATAATCTTGAGAAGAGTTTTAATTTGGCCTACATGTGATTAGTACTCTCGTTAATTCCTCCAGTTAAACTAAATATTTGTCTTGCAACTGTAAGGTAGTAAAAAAAAGCAGCGATAGCTCAATGGGAAGACCAACAGATTGCAATGCAGAGGGTCTCGGGTTCGAACCCACGTCGCGCACCTCTGACTTTCGGATGTTATATGACTTTTCGAAATTATGTGCGTATTCATTGATAATTATCGCCTGCGCCGTGCCTCGGAGAGCACGTTAAGCCGTGGGTCCCGGCTGCTATGAACATCTATGGCAGTCGTTATTGGGAAAGTCAGTACCCTCTAATATCCTGACACTGGTCTAGCCTTAGGGTATCGTTAGCCTTCGGGATGCGGAGGTCAGGTGGCAGCCACTCCGTGTAAAAACTGATATCCAGTCAAATCCGGTTCGACCAGAAAAGCCGACCCCATGTGACTTGGGAATAATTAAGGCTTAGGGAGAAGGAACTGTAAGGTAGTAACTGTTCAAATGAATGCAATGCAAGCAATCCGATGGTCTAAAATATTGTAATATGTAATTGTGTGTCTTCTTCAATTAGCCCTTTGATACCAAATATCCATACGAAATTAACAAGAAGAGCGGCGCTGAAACGGACACGTTGCGTGCAGCTATGGGAATGATTAGGTATCGTATTAAGACCTAATTCTTAAAATGACTGATGTACAGATGACGCAATAGTTCTGGCCATCGTCTGTCAATATGCCCAGCATCGTAGGTCTGATACATACGTAACCTTAGGTCTCTTGCAGCGAATAGATAGGTGTATTACACCGACATTTTGCCAATTATGATTTAAGGTCCAACGGTATAGGGGACGAACCTGTAAATGTCTATCAAGCACAATTACAGACTTGTTGCTTATACAAGACCAATAACACTTTATACATTCCTTTATCTAGATCTCGTCAACTATGAATTTTTATTTTCTTCAAAAAGACGTCTCGCGTGGTCTTTGCAAACATTCAAACAACGGACACAAAGAATACCCAGACTCGGAACAACCATTTGTGGATCACACAAATTTTTGTCCCGTGTGGGGATTGAAGCCCCAACACTCTGCGCCTCGGCAGTGACGAGGCAACCACTTAAAGCTCTACGCCATCCGTGCAGTCATTTAAGTTAAACGTATGTAGTATAGGACGAGCCATTGTTATCCATCGAGCACAATAACAGACTCGTTGCTTATACAAAACAAATAAAGTTTTACCCAACCTCAAAATCGAACTCAAGCCACACAGTCATCTCCAAACATCGGCCACGGAACCAACACGGCAGGCTATTAAAAGTTCCTTCACATAAAAACCCAATTACACTTTGCCGAACCCGGGTAACACACCTGGGACGTCGGAATTGACAGACGCGCGTGCGCTTATGCTACTAGTACAGAATAAATAATACAAAGTACCTACTGGACAAAGAAGCAATCGATGAGAAAGGATCTCCAAACTTAAACTAATGGTGACAACGGATAAACAATTTGGACGTGATCCGTGTTTGAAGTTCTTCTATGTTTGTATATAAAAATATACAGCCTTGGCCAAAAGTATTAGGCACCCTATAAATTACTGCATATTTCAGGCTTAGAGAGAAATAAAACTAATTATAATGATTAAAGTACTTTATTTCCATTAGAATATTGTAAAAACATCAATATTTTGTTGGGCCACCCTTTGATTTTATGACAGCAGCAATTCTGTGGGGCATACTACGTACAAGTTTCGCACATTCCTCTGGAGAAATTGCATCCCATTCTTGCACTAACGCGTTTTTTAAAGCAGTTTTTGATGTTATCGAGTGCTCTTTTATTTTTCTCTTCAAAATACTCCACAAATGTTCAATAGGATTTAGATCCGGGGACTGGGCAGGCCAATCTAACAGATCAATACAATTTTCAGTAAACCAGCGCATCGTAGTAGCTGACTTGTGACACGGAGCATTGTCTTGTTGGAATTTCACACCATTTAAGTTAGTGTCACCAAAAATACACGAAAGCGAAGGTACGAGAGCAGTTTCCAGTACATTAATGTATTTTTCACTGTTCATGCGACCTTCGCAAACAAACATTTTGCCGACTCCATCCGCAGCCATGCAACCCCAAATCATTACACTGCCTCCGCCGTGTTTTATGGTTGGTACTACGCAATCTGGGTGATATTCTTCGCCTTTGCGTCGCCTCACAAACGTCACACCTGGTGTTCCAAATACCTGTAGATTCCAAAAAAAAGCACACATTACAAACTTTTATAACATTTGAGTTTGAAGACAAACACAACAATGATCGTTGTAATTGTGGTATAGACTTCACTAAAAAAACTTACCTCAAAGTTTGATTCGTCAGACCACAGCACATTAGACCAATCCTCTTCTGTGAAATGTTGGTGTCTCAGAGCCCAATCAAGTCGTTTTCTTTTATTGTCTGCGGATAGCCACGGCTTCTTCCTAGCTTTGCAACCTTTTAAGCCGGCTTCTACTAGCCTTCGTCTTGCAGTTCGTGCGCTTATAGGATGTCCAGTCTCTTCAATTAAAGCCACAGCAAGCTCCGAAGAAGTTTTTTTTCTATCTTTCACAGACTCTCAGATAAGTTTTCTGTTCTGACGGCTAGTAGTCACGCGTTTTTTGCCTGTTCTTGGTTTATTTGCATGAGAGCCAATCTCAACAAAACGTTTGATAGCAGATTGAACGGCGCATCGCGAACATTTCACCAACTTCGCGAGTTCTTTTTGAGTCTTGCCTTGCTCATGTAAAAGTTGAACTTTTACACGATTTTCAATACTAATTTCGTTTCGTTTTGGCATTTTCAAATGAATTTCTTCTCAATTAATTCACAAAACCACAAATGCACTGTCTTTACACTAAGACTTCCAAATGGTAACTGACGGAACATTAAAAATAAATTTTGGAAAAAATAAAATTTTATTATTGACGCACCAGATGTTTTACGACTGCTTAAAAAATGCCGCCTATTGTCTTAAATAGTGTTTTATGACACCGGTATCGCAGTTCTATAGAATATTGTTTAATTGTTCAAATAGCACAGGTGTGTGATAACTATATTGGGGGTGCCTAATACTTTTGGCCAAGGCTGTAGGTGTGAGTCGGAACACGAACCAAGGGATCCGTATATACACACATTGATACGAGTCCAACTCGCGCTTGGCTTGTTTTTATTATTTGTTGTTTTACTTACTATACTTATCATATAATAATGAAGTCAAATTTAATGATGATTAAGCAAATAAACCTAAGAAAAAGTTCTGTATTGATTAGTAGGTTTTGCTCCGCCCGCGTGGTACCTACATCAATAAAAGATAGCCTATGTCCTGTTCCAGACTTTAAACCATCTCTATATCAAATTACATCGGTTGAGTGGTTTAGCCGTGTATAGGTAACAACAGAGTTACTTTCAAATTTATAATATTATATATATATTAAGTAAGGATTTTGCTTTGTTTCTAATTATTTGTTAGAGTTAGTTAGTTGGACTTGTGTTATCCGCACTTAGCCCCATAATTGGGCCATAGTGCGTAAGTAACCGACGCGAAATATTCTTCGGTTACTCATATCACCTCAGCTCCGTCGAGAAAGATAATAATAGGGGACCTCCTTCATCGTTTCTGGACTGTTTAGAAGTTTCGTATTTGTTAAAGTAACCGCCATAATAGTATCTATTTTGTTTGAACCTAATGCGATTTAAATTGTAGAGTCTTATTTACTCGTACGACGACACTCGTAAATCTGCGCGTGTCATACTTCTTTGTCTATTGCGTTTGAAATGGCGGCAGACGAGATTTTAAACGATAGGACAGACAAACAGCGTAGTCTTAGTAGATTCTGGTTTGCACCTTCGGAATACTGAACCCTATAAACTGATTGAGTACGTAATGGTCGTTTTATATATAGTGGCGCTGACATCGAGTTGACAGATGAATGATGATGTCCAACAATCACTTGTAACTCAATTTATCTATCACAATAAACGCTCCATTGTAGATATTGTCAAGAGTTTTTGATGCTGAGAGTACTGGCTTTCTTCTCAAGACGAAAATACTCGAGACGAATATCAAAATCAAAATAAGAGTACTCAATTAGATCACAAAACGATATTCATGAACGTGAAAGTTACATTAACACAGCTCATGCAGCAAAGTAAGGGCGTAGAACCATGTAGAAGAACTGGCAAGAAGCACACAAATTTTAGTTACATTTTTTTCTCTCTTAGCCTTTATTATTCCCAAGTCACTTGGGGTCGGCTTTTCTGGTTTAACCGGATTTGACTGGATATCAGTTTTTACACGGAGCGGCTGCCACCTGACCTCCGCAACCCAAAGGCTAACGATACCCTAAGGCTAGACCAGTGTCAGGATATCAGAGGGTACTGACATTCGCAATAACGACTGCCATAGATGTTCATGGCAGCCGGGACCGACGACTTAACGTGCTCTCCGAGGCACGGAGCAGACGATAATTGTCAATCAATACGCACATAATTTCGAAAAGTCATATAACTTCCGAAAGTCAGAGGTGCGCGACGTGGGTTCGAACCTGAGACCTTCTGCATTGCAGTCTGTTGGTCTCCCCACTGAGCTATCGCTGCTCAGTTACAAATTTTAGTTACATTAATAATAATATATTCTATTCTATTCTATCACATACACACAACACCATCTAGCCCAAACTAAGCAGCTTGTATGCCTATGGGTACTAGACAATGGATAAACATACATATATACTTTTTTTTTGTAAATACTTTTATATTATACATAGGAACACCCAGACCAAGACAAACATACGTGTCCATGCACACAAATGTTTGACTTGTGCGGGAATCGAACCCGCGACCTCAGGCGTGGCAGTCTGTTACACTCACCACTACGCCATCGAGGCCGACAAATATTTTAAATGACATTACTTACAAATGAACACACTCCAGCGTTTTAAGAGAGAAATAATAAAGCAGTTTATTTCAGCATCAAAATTATTTATTAAAGCAATAATTATGGTAGAATAGGAGCATCGAGCATCTATTCATAACGGGCGACTACTTGTCTTACTTTAATTTATGATCCTCTATCTTCTAGATCATTAGTTCTCAAAGTGGTCCAGGTGGACCCCCAGGGGTCCACGGGAAGCTCGTCGGGGGTCTATGTTGACGTGACAAAAAAATGGGGATCTACAATTCGTAAGGGGGTTTTCACGTAATCAGATAATTTAAAAAATAATAGTCATCCTGCCTACCGTGGTAATAAATAAGAGTGCAAAGAAATATAGTAGAAATTTAGACGCAAGAGGTCCACCGGAACCTGCTAAATTTTGCAAGTGATCTATTAGAAAAAGAGTCTAGGAGCCTCTGTCTAGATGGAGGAGAGGGCATCTAAAATGACCTACCTTAACTAGTTTTGAGTTACGCGGCTGATTTAACTCCATGACTCTACTGAGGAGATGCTGGAAGGTGTCGTAAAACAATGACAATGACACTTACATACATACAATAAGACATTGAGGCCATGAAAAGCCGCTGCAGCAAGGTATGTTACACCTACATATGGCTTGCAATTTTTTGGTCCCAGGAGACGTAGAGGTCTACCAGGCATATGTCCAGATCATGAGTTCCTAATTTCCTAAAATAAAAATTAAGTTACCCCTTGCCAACAACGGGAATCAAACTCAGGTCTCCATTTTATGTGACAGGGTCAACAAACCAGCCAGGATGGTGTTTCTATTCATTTTGCTTACATTTTATAACTATATCAAAGTTAAAATGTGGTATTCAGAGAGTTTCAGATATTAAATAACAGTGTTAGTACATTTTCCCGGAAATCCAAATAGAGTGGAAATTTTCAATTTTATACTTGCATTTTACGATGTTGGGAGTAAATTCATGCAAAGGACGAACTGCAAAAAGAGCCAGACTATTCGTTCGTATAGCATTTTAAAATGTAAACTTATTTATTTTGTAGAAAGCAGCTTTAAACCCAACTTTTCTCGTTAATTACTCTATTGTGTCAGCTTATATAAAATAACGTTGTTGTTCTGATAGATAGGATGTACTACAGAGTGTTATGAGGTATTGGGTTCGAATTACAAAACAAAATTGATCAGTTTTGCGGTTATGAAATTTTAAGCAGCTGCGCAAAGTTTGAAAATAACCGGGCTTTCTTTACTATGCCTTGAAAAGTAAGCTTGCTTAGTTAGTTAATGGTTGAAAAGCCGTTGGAGCTACTTCTGATCTGTCTTGGGTTGTGACGTATGACGTCCCGTGGCGTGGCATCTGATGAGTGAGGGAATATAGTGCACTTATGTTTGCGTGTGCACTATATCACTTGTGTAGATGGCAATTTTTTGACGACTGTGACCGATATATGTTCTGGTAGATATTCATAAGCATTTAAATCATGGACTCAAAGTACATAGACTTATACCAAATTTTTACGCATCACACAGTTTCTTGTGCAGTTTAAGGATTGAATTGATAATACGGTGTCAGTAGTGGAGTAAGTGATCGACGTAATCACATCATAGGTATTTTTTATTTAATTTTGCACGTGGTCTCTCTCGCGATATTCTAGATTTTGCCAATAAATTTCGGTCCCTGAGGCATAGTGCTTTTTTCACTACACACAAGTAAGAAAGAAAGAAGAAAAGAAAGAAGAAAGAAAAATATATATTTGACACATACCACAACACATAATAACAACTATAAAATAAAAAGAAATAGATAGAAAAATAAACTTAGCGAAACGAAACCAAAACAAAAAATAAACAAAATACATTTAAAGTAAGTGTCAACAGTAGTGTCTAATAGGCCCCAGTTCAGCATGTATCAGATGAAAGCCTGACGCTGGTTTTCAACTAGGTCCTTTAGTGACTAACGGATATTAACCATCTATAATATAATCAAAGAAAATATTAACAATAAAAATTAAATATTAAAAATATATTTATAAACAGAATAATATCAACTTTACACAGAGACACAGATAATATACAGAAAGTACACTGTCCTTTTCTAAACCTCTGACCAAGAGTATGTGAAATTGCATGATGATCGGGTGAGTAGCTAAGACGTGAAAGCGTAACAATCAAACAAACACACATTAGAATTTATTATATTAATAGTTATGCAGTTAGGATAATCATAATCATTTATTTCTGGATCATAAGTAAATTACCAAAGATCTATAAACATAGCTATCACTTAAACATATTCTTGATCAAAATAATCATAATATAATATTATGCTTAACCTCATAATCCTGCAGAGAATAAATAGCGTATTATTTAAATCTATGTTAATATAAAATCCAAATATGTAAGATAAAAAAAATATTGACATCCTTTGTTTGTACCCCATGTGACCACAATAAAAACCGTGAAAAGTATTTAATATTAATGAGTAACATTCGTATTTATTTACGACCAGATAAAGTAGCCAAAAGAAAATTAGCAAACCCGTATATTTAAATACAATCCAATTTCTTTATCTTTATGGCAAAACACTTGTTTGTCTAGTAGGTATTAACGTTTATAATTTTTTTATTAGCCAATGCTATACCGTCGTGTGCGATAGCGGTGTAACATTGGCCCGTGGCGGACGTAAACGGTAGAGTTGACCTCATGGCGCCCTGCGCCTGCGCCACGTGCCGCCATAACACCGGTATTTCCCAACACTAGTAGGCAATACGCATACTTAAATGCCTATAAATATTACGAGGTTAAGTGGTCCGGGTGGCTCGGATTCCAAATTATCCATTGTGTGAGTTAATAGAAGATTCCGCGCGAATTGTACAAGAAATATAAATAATTTCACTCTTGACCTCGCGCTGATTAAATTGAACTTTTCATATTTTATAAAGCTGTTAATGCGCAGTTTTGTTGGGATCCATTCAGAGGTTCTGACCTCTGGAGTAGGTACACTTGTTTATTTAAATAAGCGGCATGTTTAACGCCGTGCCTTAAAATATAATGTGTACCTATGTAATTAATAAAATGGGTATTCTTTGATTTTAATATATTTTGACTACTCAGTTACGATAGGTTATTTAAGTACGGGTCAAACTACTAATATTACTACTATTTGAGATATATAATTACTTTATTTAATCTATTGAGTCGCAGCGGTACACCGGCGCGCGGCCTGACGTCAATTATGTCTGGCATTCCAACAGTTCACAGATTAATTGTGTTTTATTCGTGTTAAGTTAAACCGATAAAGAACATCTTAATTAAGATTTAAAAGAGTACTAATTCTTTTTGGAAATAAACGATAATATGTTTTCAGTGCTAGATTATCTGTCAAAGTGTAGCAAACAAAAGATTACATTGCGAAAAAAAAAAAAAAATTATTCTGCGACACGAATTTTGTTACTGGTTTTAATAAACACCTTCATCAGTCATACCCGAAATGTATTTACTTTGTATGGGTTGAGATAGTCAACATAAAGAACGGTTCCATCAGGACATTAGAACAATGAAAGATGAAAGATGGGACAGCCATATTATGATGGCAGACTATTGCTTGAGTTTGGTAAGGGATTGTCTTGAACATAAACACAATACAAAAGCTTACAGATAAAGTTTTCCCTAATATTTATTTTTATGATTTTTTGTTTATAGCGTATGTATTAAGTATTCTTGTCGTTATTATATAGCCGCTTCTACAATATATATTTAATACGTAATATATTATTATTTCGATCTTCTTTCAGTCATATAGTTATAAAGTCTTATCTCATAAACTAGAGTCAATTTAACAAATTTTTCTCGTATTCAGCATACTGAACTTACATAAAATTGACTTCAACTTACAATGCCGCAAAGTGATTGTTCCCCATTGTTATTATTGACTGCACGATGGCGTAGTGGTTTAAGTGGTCGCCTCGCCATTGTCACCGCGCTGAGTGCTGTAGGTTCGATACTACAAAAATTTGTGTGATCCACAAATGGTTGTTCCGAATGTGAGCGTTCTTTGTGTCTGCTGTTTGAATTTTTATAAAGTCCATCGCGACACAGGAATTAAAACAAGAGAGGGAATGGCTACTTAAAAAAAAATTTTGTAGTTACCTATACAGAGCAGCGATAGCTCAGTGGGGAGACTAATAGACTGCAATGCAGAGGCACTCGGGTTCGAACCCACGTCGCGCACCTCTGACTTACGGAAGTTATATGACTTTTCCAAATGATGTGCGTATTGATTGACAATTATCGCCTGCTTCGTGCCTCGGAGAGCACGTTAAGCCGTCGGTCCCGGCTGCCATGAATATCTATGGCAGTCTTTATTGGGAGAGTGTCGACACAAAAGATCCCACTGGGTTGAAGTGTCGCCGGTCTGCACTGACTGGCCCCCACATAAGATACATACATACCTATACAGATGGCTCCATCATATTGTTCCGGGAATCGTTCCTTCACGATCATACGCAAACAAATGCGCAGTCTTAAGTCGGAAAACGAACAAGAGAGAGAGAGTTAAAGTACATAGTGTATATATGTACATGTTATCTATTAAAACATGGCACAAGTAAATAATGACCGCAACGCATGGTGGCCGGCTCAAATCGTGTAGAAAACACAAGTTATGTCGTGGTCTAGCCGATATCGATCGATACGTGTTGTGGTAATGAGAAAACGCGACAACGTGTTCACATGTCGATGTTTATTGAGCCAGCCACCGCGACCGATAATTAGATGCAACGGATTATCTCGATACTGTTACTAATGAGACCTTTGGAGTTGCTTTCTTAGACAATGTTTTATTGGAAGTACTTTCTGTATTCTTGTCTTAAACCAGAACGCACTAGAAATAAATCCTGTGTCACGGAATCTTTACAAATATTGAAACAGCGGACTCAACAAACACCCAGAGTCCAAACGAGTATTTGAGAATCACACAAATTGTTTTCCCGTGTGGGCTTTAAACCCACAACACTACAGTGGCAATGGCGAGACGACCACTACACCATCTGCGTAATCAGTTTTATTATATTTGTTTCAACGTGAATGTTCTTGGTGTATTGACGCTTAGTGACCCAAAGGGGAAATATGGAAAGTCAAAGTCAAAGATCACTTATTCATTTAGGTTACAAAGTAATAGCTTACCTAATTTATTGAAGTAACATTTAGGTTAGTTGCTGGGCTTAGATTCTTTATTTTTTTCAACAGTAGCAAACAAGTAAGGGTCTTTCTTAAGATCGGTCATCGTAACCTTCAAACAATTGCAACACTTGATGTAATACTTATGAACTATCGACATTACAAGAATACAATTTGCCACTGTTATGGTGCCAGTGTAAGTGTTTCAGAACATTTTTTGCCAGCATATTTTTTTTTATAAATAATTATTTACATTACATTACATAGATTCACGCCTGTTTCCCAAAGGGGTAGGCAGAGCCTACGGATTTCCATTTGCTACGATCCTGACACACTTCTCTGGCTTCATTCACTTTCATCACATTCCTCATACACGCCCGTCGGTTCAAGGTGCTCTTAACCTGGCCTTTGTCCAGAACGCCTGTGATCTGATCAAGAAACGTTCGCCTAGGTCTTCCTCTTGCGACTGTTCCATTCACACTAGCCTTATAAACTTTCTTAGTCAGTCTTTCCTCGTCCATTCTTTCTACATGCCCAAACCAGCTTAACATACCCTTTTCTATTTTTGTCACTATATCCCCTTTCATGCCGCATCTCTCTCTAATCACACTATTCCTTATTCTATCTTTCAGAGTCACACCACATATATTTCTCAGCGCTCTCATTTCTACAGCATTTATTCTGCTCTCATGCTTCTTTTGCCATACCCAACTTTCACTTTCATACATAAGTGTGGGCACTAATAGTCCTCTATGAACAGCCAAACGTGCCTTTTCGGAAACATTTCGACTGTTCATAAAAGCGCGTAGAGCTCCATTCACTTTGTTTCCCGCAATCGTTCTCCTTTCAATATCTCCCTCATGTTTACCATCCCTTGTAAACAAAGTACCCAAATATACAAACTCTTTCATTTGCTCCACTTTTTCTCCATCAATCATAATATTACACATCGTCACGCACTCTTCCTTTTCAAATACCATTACTTTCGTCTTGCTTACATTTATTTTCATTCCTTTATTCTCAAGAGCACCATGCATAGTAGTTACCATCGCCTGCAACTCTTCTGCTGATGACGCAAGTATTACTTGGTCATCGGCATAAAGAAGACATTTGACAAGTAACTCATTCATTCTTAAACCCCGTTCACAATCTTTTAAATCTTTTAAATAATTATTTATTTTCTTTATAAAGTTTGTACAATAACACTTTTGCATTGGCATAAAAATGTACACACAATATAAGGTAACATTATGGTAGTGTTGTGTAGAACTCTGGTACCCATGGTAAGATTTGACTTGAGTTATGGGTACCAGTGCTCTCTCCGATAATGCACACTCATTACATTTTCATAGGATGATCATTTGGGTAGAAGTGTTATTATTACATTAAAAAGTGTTTGTTAGTTATAACTTGAAAGTACCTATGTAAGTTTGTATGTGTATATGAGTTTGTATGTATGTATGTGTGTGTGATAGTTTGGAAGAAAGCAAATGATTGGGCATCACATTAGAATGACAGCACGGCGTTTCCTTATCGCTAGATTACACAGACTTGTTGTCATAAGTTAGTAAAGTAAGCGAAAAATATGACGCGTTTGCTTAATTGTTTTGTTTTTTGTAGAAATACAGTTATTTATTTTTCGGGACGGTCTAATTGTACAATAATTGTGTTGTAAATGTCAGCCTGAGCGGTGGTAAAGCTTTTAGCGAAATACTTATTTGTAAAAATATTTTTAGTTCAGATGTAAGATAAACTGTTTCTTTTCTCTCAGAATGAAGTTTATTTACAATAGGAATATTATCAATAAACACAATTCTTTAAAATAACTTATGCGTAAAATGTTATAAAATAGAAATAAAAAGAAAAGGAAAAACTAAAATTCCTAATAGGCGTCATAGAATTCCTCCGCATCACAGTCGACTGATTATGTACCCAGAAGACTGGCAGCATTGCCACGTTGAATGGCAATGCTTATTCTTTACGCGAAATAAAGACCAGCCCTCTAGTCAATTATATTATGAGTAGAAATATAATATTGTCTTACGTTTACGCGAATGTTATTTATTGAAATATATATATATTAAGCCTAGTCTCATAATAAGCGTGAGTAAACTAAGTTTGGTAATCTTCGTTCAGTAAGCTATGCTATGGAGAGTCTTAGATCGGTACTAGTCCACTCCAGTCACTAATGATGTCATAAGGCAGATATGTTGAGCTATATTGTTTATCACTATTTATGTAAGTAACTATACAAGGCTATATAAAACACGGAATAGTAATATCATCCCAATGGAAGTGACATTAAATTCATTAGGTATAAAACCCAGAACAACGAGACAAAATCAAAAAAAAATTGTCATTTCATTTGTGTCGAACAAGGTGTCCATATTGAACATTACATCCTATTTTCAATTGCCTATTCTCGTGAGCATTTTGTCACAGAAACTAAATAAAAATAATCTTATACAGAAATGCAAAAAGGTTTATTTATGTCAATTCGTCGACTACTGTTCGAGTTCTGCGAGTTTAAATATGAGCGAATTCCCCATTTTAAAAATCAGCTTTAAAATGGAAATTTATTTATCGCAACTTTATTGCTATTCGAAATTACAATGCCTTATAGATAACATTTGACCTTTATAAAGCTGATCATACGTCCAACCTTACGGCACACACATAGCAGAAGAATATCGTTTCCATCGCCTTCACTTCGCCGTGACGTTAAGCATATTCTGACGTCACTAATTAATCAGTTAATCCATACAAATGTTGTCCTTAATTGGAGCAATAAGTATCACGTTACACTTTCTCTTCCTCATTCTCATGTTACATGTAAACTTCCTTTAAATAGGTTAGTTGTATATACTTTGTTAATATTATAAATGTCTAAGTTATCGCCGTTGTAAATAATCCTGCTTTATTATTAGTTAAGGTTTCATTGTTGCGTTAAAACGGCTTTATATCTTCTTAAGAGTTATTTTATTGCGTGGTGTCTGTCGAGTCAGGCTACCCTGATGGTGTAACTGCCACTCATGGATATGACTCATGCATCATCAGTCACCAGTAGCTAGACAGATTATACTTTGGCTAACTTTTATTGTGAGTTGAGCCTTTTACATGTACTTGCAGGGTATAGCTAAGCACGGACTGATTTAGAAATCCAAGAGACAACCCTTTCCCAGCAGAAGGACATACCGAGGCTAAGAATAATAAAAAGATAATTTGCCCACATAAGCTAGAATGCTTGTATTTGGAGTGTACGTAAAGTGCGTGCTGTCACTTTAGGAGTAGGCATGCCTATTCTCGTAAGAGAATAAGTATTTTATTTAGATGTGTTTGAAAAATAAATATAATTTATATATTTTAATAACATGTCGCGTTGTTTATTTGACACTTTATTACATAAATTAAAATTAATTAAACTTTACTAAATTTCAAGCTAATTAAATTATTATTAAAACTATTTAGATTTAATTTAATTTTACACTTTTCCCGACGTTTCGGTTGCTTTTCAGTAGCCATGGTCACGGGGAGACTGACTCTCTCCGTCAAATATACAACGCGATAAAATCCGTATATAGTAGTTTAATTTCAATGAATAATATTCGCGTAAAGAGAAGACAACATTATTTTAATAACATGCCTTTAATTTTAAATTTGATAGGTATTTTGGTGATATTTAGGTTTCTTTAATAAAACAGACAGCGTTCATTTGTAGTAAGATGAACGTTTGATGAAATATAGAGATGTTTATGAAACTATAGTGAGAATCTTTTGTGAGGACCGCAGTCGATATAACACCTATATTTTGTCCATGTCATAAAGGACGAGCCTATCGCCATAAACCTGACTTATTACTCTCTCCGTGTTACTATTATGAATTTGCTGGAAAATAAACTGACTGACACTGCCCGACTAGAAAACCGAAATTATACGATGGTCCAAAATTGTAATGACAAAAACTAGAGTGACCAAGTAATAATTTAAAATGTGCACATTATTTAGATACTTATTAATTGAATACATATAGTTACTAGCTACTCCTCAGGAACAGTACTTTTTTTGGAATGTAAAGGTGGGTCTACGCCAGAGGAGCCGAGCACGAGCTGAGCACAAGTCGACCCGCATACTTGCGGTGTCAAGCGTGGACGCACAACGAGCCTAGAACAATCACTGTCCTCGAACTTAGTGAGCGCGATGCAAATCCGTTTGTGTGCGTCAATAAACCGACAGTAGGCGGAGCACAGTCGAGCATGAACCAAACGCTTGAAGCGCGCTCTTTCGAGGCTTATAAGTCGGTCCACACCCGCTCGTGCTCGGTTCATCTAGCGTAGACCCACCTAAAGGATCCTATGTCCTTTTCTGTACACCTCATAACGTGTATGCGAAATTTCATGATGATCGGTCGAGTAGTCAAGGCGTGAAATCGTAACAAATAAAGTCACATTCATTCGCATTTATAATACTACTAGATTTTGTCCGCGGCTTCACTCGAGTATATGGCTAGGTTAGTACTTTTACTTTTACTTTTTCCGGATGAAAGGTACTTAATAATTTTAAAATAAAGGAAATATCCTTTTCTGTTCCCCTGACGACGTGTACAGGCAATTTCATGATAATCGGTCAAGTAGATTATTAACGTAATAAACAAACAATCAAATATCTACATATTCGCATTTATAATATTAGTTAAGATTCAAGAGGAAATATAACAAATGCATATGCTCTATGATACATCGATTCATATCGAATGACGTGTTGAAACAGAAATAACGGTTGCGTTCGAATATCGAATGTAATGAATGGACGTATTTCGAATTATTACAAAAAAGGTTCCTCTATAAGTTGCGAATTGCTAATGGTATCGAGGCTTCGATCGAGATTACCTTTTAGAAAAAGGAACAAAGGGTTGTTTTTAACATGCCAAATTGTTTATGTATATATTATTCATATATGATAGATTAAAATTAATTGTTTTGTTTATGAATAGTAAGGGATGTAGGACGGAATTCAGCTGGATCAGTTAATATGAATATTAGTAATTTATAACCGAAATTGCTAGTAATCCATTTCTATTTTGAAGAAAATAAATACATATATGTATGTTTATCCGGGTTGTTCCGGCGTCATCCGATGACGTTTTATCCTACACTGTTTTTTTCCGTTTTTTTTTTGTTACCCAGGAAAAATGCTTCATGCACTGCCCGCCGGCTAGGGGACGGCACCGGCGGGTGAGTGTGGGACTCCCAGCAACGCTGGTATACCCACTAAAAAACCTGGGGTGTTCTCTCTCTCATCCAATAGGGGGGGCCAGTTGGGAGCTCTAAAAGGATTCATCCATAGCAGGCCACCCCATGTGGGTGTGGGCCGGGTCAAACGGACCCGACCACCTCTCGTCCCCAGGGGAGCGCCTCACCGCTCTTCCCTTTCGACGTCAGAAACACTGTTTTTTTCCTAACTCAACCTATTTACGTTCCTTATTCAACTGACAGCAATTATTTAATTTTTAATTCTTCATTCATCCTGTAAGTATTCCTAGCTCAACCGATTACGAAATTCTCCAAAAGTTCTGAGGTTTGGGTGACGGTCTGAACAAAAATTACTGTTTTCGTAATCTATACTAATATCATAAAGAGGAAAGATTTGTTCAACCGATTTTAAAATTTTCACCATTTGGAATCTTTATTATCACCAAGTACCTAACATAGTCTATAATTGTTTTTTAAAGCACTGTTACTAACCTAACCTACTTTAACAAAGCCAAGGGTTTTGCTATCCACACTTTTTTCGGTAATATTTGCCACAGGTAGAGTAAGGAACGCATTTCGGTTGGATAAAAAAACTTTATTAAAATAATGTAATTGGATCAGTTAGGCATACTAGTTTAGGATGAGTAAAGAAACAGGATGAGACGTCATAGGATGCATACGGAACAACCCGTTTATCCATTGTCTAGTACCCATAGTACAAGCTCTGCTTAGTTTGGGCTAGATGGTGTTGTGTATATGTGATAGAATATTATTATTATTATTACATGTATGCAAAGTCCCATGCTTAAATCCTCGAAAGTGTATTACACCCATATTTTGTATTAGGTCTCACATCATAGGGGGCAAGTCCATTGACGTCTACCCGGCAGTTCCAGACTCCGTGCTGCTAGTGCGAATTGTCTACTTGAAAAACCAATAACACTTTGCTGGACCTAGGCAAGTAATATGTATCGCATAATATACAGAGTTAAATTAAAATACTTCTAACCTTTTACCCGAGTCTACATCATACTTAATAATTCGTGTTCTATTGCTTTTACAAAACTGAATAATTTTCTAAAAAGGATATCTTAACAAGTTTAAAATTGCAGGCACCACTATTCACCCTTCGCCGCAATGCAATTGCGAGTTGTCTTTTAGACAAACTAAATAACAAAAATAAACGAAATGTTGCACTAAATTTAAATTAATGCGTTCGTAACGATGTTTGAAATCTGGCAATTACTGGACAATTCCGGTGATTTCCAGTAAAATGATAGCTGGCATATTTTACTGGAAAATACCGCCTCTGACCCGCTGCAGCTTAAGACATAAAGCAGCAGAATATTAACGTTATTTGAATTTCAATATGTCAGTCAGTTAACAATTATGGGACAGCGCTATAATTTCTTTTAATCGCGTCATTTATGACATACAGAAATGACTATTGAAATTTACTCATCTAACTAAAACAAATGAAACAGTTCATTTTCAAAATTAGATCACATGTAATTTATTCAACGGTTTTTTGAACTGTAATTTTCTTAGTTTCAATATCTACGATCCACTTTATTTTTATCACTCGTTCATCTATCAACGAGAAAAGATTATTTAAACTAAATTAGACATTTATTGTCATAATAAAGATCGCTGATGGAAGTTATTTGTACATTTACAATTCAAAATAAATTGGCGACTTTACATTAACATAATAATAGGATCATCTTATATTTTATTTTATTATAGATGTAATAATTAATAGTGAATGAGACGTTTACAGGTATCAGTGTTGCGCATTTATTCTAAATATCGATGTTTTAGGTATATCGATACAGTTAATAGCTATTTTACAACGATCTTTCTTATATTTGTTCGGTTGGATATTCGTGGGTATTTAATATTTTATACATAGAATACTTACTACAACGAGCTGGTATTATGTAATAAATAAATCAAATTGATAAAATTATGAGATTAAAACGTAAATTTAGATGAATTACTGTTATCTGCTTAATGAACACCACTAGATAATAGACAATTTTTTATTGTTGCAACAAATAACTTCTCTAGTAGTCTTTTTTTTATGCAATAAATAAAAGTGCATCGATGTATCGCATAACTATTCATCGATATATCGAATAAAATATAAGCTATCTGATTATCATCGATGACACATCTTAGAGGTAAACATTGAATGTTTTCGATACATCAATTTATATCGAATATCCCTGACATGACGTAACTGGGGAATTCGTGAATTTAAAAGCAACTTGACCTTAGACCCCGCATACCTATAGAATCTGTTTTCTTTAAGGTTGTTCAAATTTCAACTAGTTTTCGAGATCGTTAATAATAAACGTGTTCACATACAAACATTATAGCTGTGGTGTAAAATAGAAGATTTCATCGTAAATTGGCTACTACTTTCTTTTATTAAACTTGTTCTTTCGTATTATTTGATTTCTTTAATTAATACGTATCGCAGAGTTAGATGTGCTGTTATGTTAACTCAACGGAGTATGAAAATCGTGTGTGTGAATAAAATGATATACTTACCCTTTTGTGTTACACACATGACTGTAATAGTATTTGTACATGACGCTTGTGGCCCGGGCTACATGCGCAAGCTACTTGCGTGGACTACATGCGTGAGTTAACCGTGAGGGATAGTTCGTGTCAGTTGTTTACACGATGCTTACCATCAATGCATGGACTTGCGCTTATAATCCGAGTCGACTACAATGGCGTTATGAACATAAAACAGAACTATACATAATAATGTGTTATAGCGACTGCCTGCCATCTTGCGATTCTGAGTTTCATAGTATAATCACATTATACATCTTCCAAGTTGTGCAAAGTTCTACTAGAGTTTAGTTTTAAGAAATTTTTGGTGTACAGTCTCCGGAACTGTGACTGGCTGATGACAATCAACACACACACACACTCCACGGTGAAACATATGTGTGCGATTAAGGATGGTCAATTGTGTAATTACTATAAATATGGTAGGAATTGTATCACATTGGAACGAATGAGTCGGCTCGCCACTAGAGAAGTACTAACTTCCTAAAACCGGCGTGACAGCTATACCGCTGTTATTGGAAATGGTCACAGGATCCAGTAGAGTTTTACCGTCGAGCTGGACTTGACATGGCTTGCTAACTTAATTGTTAAAAAAATTGCTGTCTTACTTTACAGCTGTTTGAAGACGTAGTGCTTTATGTAGTGTAAAGGAAAAGCTTGTAATAAATTTTAATCTCCCATCCCGATACCATCTGTCATCCCTTAATCACAAGCGATAAGCGAAGTGTCGTGATAAGACAGATATAGGACTGTAGTAGTTGTTTACTTTAGTAAATAGTAATATAAATGCTACCATGGGGTCGGTGGGCCGCACATCTGATTGACGAGGCCGGGGTGCGGTCCAATCCGGCCAATATTTGAATACGGAATGACGCCGCACGATTGTCAATATCCGCCCGATATCGGTATTAAGTTGCCATACTATAAAATGGACTCGTGCTATTTGGGGTGAAAGGAGTTTTGTTTTGTGTTGTTTGTATTGAAAAAGTACTGGCTTGTTTTAAAATATTGACATATGTATGGACAGGCATTTATATTTTGTTTATTAGCTTAGCACTTAAATAATGGCTGCTTAGTCTTGGTATAAGTTAGCGTTTACAGACTGCTCTTAGTTCGTAAGCATAAACCGCCCGGATTTGGCTTATGAGTTACGCAATGTGCTGTTTGGGTTGTCTTACTGACCAGGCGAAAAGGTGGGAATATTTTACTTACTAATATTAGGATTGAAGATAGTATTAGGTGGTTACATGCTTCCACTAACGACATTCCTACTTAGACGAGACTCTCAAAAATATATTAGCTTAAGATACGAGTATGTAAACAAAATCTATTGTATGTTGTGTTCTCCTTTTAAAGAACCACAAGGAAAATAATAAGAATATAATAATATTAACAATGTTAATATCTACTATTGCACTTATTTGGCATTACCATTTGCCCGCAGCTTCGCTCGTATTTTTCTAGATAAAAGGTACTCTGCGTCCATTTCTATACTTCTGAAAACGAGTACGTGAAATTTTATGATGATCGATCGAGTAATTAAGGCGTGGAAACGCGACAAACAAACTCACATACGCATTTATAATATTAGTTAATTCCTGTTGGAGATCTTATTTAAATAAAATCTAGGGTATGAGATCACAGTACCTAATTCAGTAGACAGTATACGGATGGCCATTCAATTACGTCATCCTTACGCCTGTATTGCACACAAACAATTACTCTCATATGCATCTATGTCCACCCGTATGCGATCAATCATCTCTCAATTACGCCTAAGTAAGGACCGCTCGTCTTTGTTACTGGCATTAGTTCTGACAAATCTTCTTCCATGAACTAAATTAGATCAGATGAGACTAAACTGATTTAATTTAGTTCTAGGAATTGAACTTAACTAGTATTTCGTTGGTTTCGTGGTATATGATTGCAAATAATTGTCACTGACCAGCAATAATAAGGACCTTTTTATTAGGGTGGAGGAAAGAATTTATGTATATCTGCAGGAAAAGGGGAGAGGAAGGGTATGTCGGATACAGCGAGGGAAAGAAAGAAAGTCTCGGATGCTACGGATTGAGCCTACATAGGTGTGCCTATTCGTTGCCTTGAAAGATGGGTGGGTCGCTGGAACTAAAATTACTTCAGCAACAACCACTAATAAAGACCTGATATTAGCATCGCTTGGGCTGGATAGTGTTATTGCGTTTTTCTGTGATGAAATGTTCAGTAGCTTTTCAAGGTCTGAAAACATGCGCGTTAACTCGTTGTACTTTCACCGCACTTAACGCTCTCTTGGATGCTAAGCTTGAAGCGACGTATTTGCGGATGAATAGCAAACAGTTTTGTCAATGTGTTTGGAGTATTGTGAGACGCGTACCAGAATGTTTATCTTTAACTTTATCTTTATTTTTCTATTTTCTTACAGCTCACTCTGCACCTCTGTCCACTCTCTGCTACCAAATCGATGTCATCGGCAAATAGCATGCACCAGGGTGCCTCTTCCTGTATGTTCGATGTTATAGCATCCATAATTAACAGGAAGAGGTATGGGATAAGAGCCGACCCTTGGTGCAAGCCTACCACAACATCGAATCTGGCTGTGATACCAGCTGAGGACCGGACTTGCGTACGGCATTCAGCGTACATGGCTCAAATCAACTTCAGGTACTTTTCAGACACTCCTTTTTTCTTAAGGGCCCACCATAAGACTTCACGTGGTACCCGGTCATATGCCTTCTCAAGGTCGACGAATACCATATGCAATTTTTTATGCGCCTTCCTGTATTTTCACATAATTGGCGAAGTGCAAAAATGGCATCCACCGTACCTCGACCAGGCATAAAACCGAATTGGTTACGTGAGATCTCACTCTCGTCTCGCAGGCGTCGTTCAATTACTTTTTTCCATACTTTCATACTATGAGGCATTACCTTTATTACCCGATAATTGTTGCATTCTTGGATATCACCCTTTTTTTAAAAAATGGGTACCAGGTAGCTTTGCACCATTCCTCTGGTATTTCCCGACTAAGCTGAATAAAAAAAACAATTGAAAGCCGAAGAAGAATCTTATAGGTACCTATCATGCGAAAAGAGTTTCACTCGAAAATCTCTCACCATGAAGGTTTTATGTCAATTCAAAGTATCTCTTACTATACAACGGCAACTTCATACTTTAACCCCTATTATTATATGTATATACGACGCAGAACCGATAACCTTTAGGAACAATGTGTCCTTGAGTAAAGACTTCAGATCGGCAACATAGTGTAGGATAACCTCAAGCTAGGCAAAGCTTTGATCTTCGCAAGGTGGTTAGTAAAACCTGGATGAGAGTGGCCATGTTCAGTGGCGTGCTAGGCCTATGTCCAGTAGTGGACTAGGCTTATAATGACGATGGTATACGTATATATATAAATGTCTGTATGAGTCTGTATATATGAATACTTATAGTATAGTCGCCAATATTTTTAGGGTTCTGTACCCGAAGGATGCCAACGGGACCCTATTACCAAGCCTCTGCTGTCTGTTAGTCTGTCTGCCAGCGGGATGTACCTCATGAACCGTTATAGGTGGAGAGTTGAAATTTTCACACAGTGATTGTTTCTATTGCTGCTTTGTAATACCAGATATAATTAAAAATCTATTGTGTCTGGACGTCGGTGTGCAGCATCATATGATTCAACAAATAATAAAATCGTAATTTTATATCTTTATATCTTTCAGGTGCGAGACCGACTCTCACTTGACCGGCTATTATTAATATTATCTACCAACTCAAGTCTCCAATTCCACTCAAATAAATCAGCAGTATAACACTAGAACCTAAACATAACACCCAAAACAGCATATCTCTTAAACAAAATGAATAACAGATGCGCCCTTTTCGCAATCGCATATTCAATTAGTTTGAACCAACGTTGGTTGCCAGTCGTCACGTCAGCGCTCGTAGTGGCCACAAATCTGGCACAACACATGAGCGAGATATTATTTATGTACGAACACGTTCCCAAAGGTGCGTGAAACGTGACAAGATTGACGACGATCGCTTGAATCGTGAATACGGGAGATGTGTTACGTACCTAACTATACGTTTGATATATAAACCTTATTAGAGAGGTGTATACATAGGTGCTTCTGAAAGCCTTTGGCTCGTTTTCTAGCCCAATATATCCTGCCTTATTTACAATTACGTACCTCTGGTGTTGCAGGCGTCCATAGGCTACGGTGACCACTTACCATCAGGTGGGCCCGTATGCTAATTTGCCAACATAGCCGCATGAAAAGAAAAATGTGTCCTATTTCCTATTAACTGACTGCACTGCATGGCTTAGTGGTTTGAGTGGTCACCTTGCCACTGCCTCTTTGCCAAGTGTTCCGGATTCGAATCCCACACGTGACAAAAATTTGTGTGATCCACAAATGGTTGTTCCGAACCTGGGTGTTCTTTGTGTCCGTTGTTTTAATGTTTGTAGAGTCCCCCGCAGCACTGGAGATATTTCTAGTGACTGTCTGTCTAGATGTCTCTTAAAAAAAAGAAAAAACGACTATAATAAAAACCGGTTAAAAACGAATCAGAATTGTAAAGGAACGGTGCTGTATCATGGTACAAGATAATATAATACTATGTACTATGGGCTGCAAGCGCTGTGATTTTCTTTTATTTATTTTTTATTGCCATTGGTGGCAGACGAACAAGTGGTCCACCTGATGGAAAGTGGTAACCGCTGCTCATGGACTTCAGCAATGTCAGGACACAGCTAAGCCGCTGCCTACCGTAGAATAATTGCTAATCACACGTTAAAAATAATTTGTTCGAATACGCGTTGCGCCGGTAATTCTTTTACTATTTAGTTATGAGAGAATAACCAGCCATACAATGGACGCTATAATATATTTGCATATTCTATTTTTTAAATTCGTTCTCGTGAGAGCGATGGTTACTGCGTCATCGCGTCACAAACGTGACCAAGACGCGAACCGTTTGACAGGTGTGTGACAACTTTATCCTATCACGTTAAAGGCATCTAATACCGCGGTATAGGCACTAAAACTTAAAAATGTCGAAGATTATGTAATTGTTGTACTTTTTTTAAGGTTTGGCTAAGTATATTATAAGAATCTTTATTATCTACTGTTGCAATAGACTAAAGGCTTGACTATAACCTTAATTTGTATTTAAAATTAGATATAATAAAAAAATATAATAAAATGACAAGGCCTCTTATTCCTATGTATAATGTTTGTATCGATATATATGGCTCCTAGAGTAGTATGCAAAATGGATAGGCATAAGAAAAATGTTACGCGGTGTTTAAAAATCACCTCTATTTATTCACTTTGGGCATAATCAATCCTAAATTAATCTAAGGCTTCTTAGGTTGGGTGGAGTTATGAGGTTTAGTGTTCTCTAAATATTTTGGTAATAAATTTTATTTTATAATTAATTGAGTTAAAAATAAGTTAAAAATAATCTATTATATTAGTTTAAAACAAGGTTAAGAAAGTACTTATTGCATTTTTTATATAATACTTACTTAATTTTATTTGCGGATTTTTTGCCACAATTTTCAATTAATATAAAATACCTAAATAGTCTTTTAAATTAATTATAAGCAAGGTTGAGTAATTGTTATCGTAACTTTTATTCGTACGATAACGATAATTACTCAATCTTGCTTATAATTAATTTTCTTATTGCAAAAACGATGAAAATAATGTCACAATATTATATTGAGAAAATGAATTGTTAATATCCTTTCAATCAATCAGCCCACCGCAGTCCACTACTTAAACGTATTATTTCGTCTTTATTCGACCAGTAAAACACGCAATAGTTGTGGGATTTCGATTACCATATGATTCATGCAATAGTAAAACCAAAAAAATACACATGAAGTTCAAAACAATAAGGCAACAATATTTAAAAAAACATGGCATACGTTCACAGGGTCCAAAATTTAATAATTATTATTTTAAACATACACATAAGTAACTCTGTGAAAATATAATTAGTTAAAATATATTATATTAACAGAGCCGATAAATAGCTTATAAACAAGATTTGTCTGTACAACTCCGTAGGTATATGGTGCCAATTTCAGAGTCCCTCGGAATAAAGTGCTTTTACCTCGTGCCTATTTAATTCAAACCGCGTCACACTTACATTGAAATCTTGAGCTATTGAAATTAAACTGCTATATACGGATTTTATCGCGTTGTTTATTTGACACTTTATTACAAAATTTTGAAAATTGTTACACTACTACTACTATTAAACTTTACTTATTTTTAAGCTAATTAAATTATTATTAAAACTATTTAGATTAATTTCAATGAATAATATTCGCGTAAATAGAAGACAATATTATGTAAATCTTGAGCTATTCAAAAAAGGAAACAAGCAATGGAATAAATATTTTTTTAAGAACTGCTTCCTTTTTTTATAATGAATATTGTAAAGTGTTTTGAAACGATGATGGAACCATAGATATATGTATGTATTATCCACGTTCTAGGTGGGAGGTAGTAGAATTTACTCTTTCTATACTAATATTATAAAGAGGAAAGATATGTATTTTTGTTTGTATAGAATGAACTCAAAAACTACTAAATCAATTAACAATTCTTTCACTAATAGAACTTTAACCAGCAGTAACATCAGTGGCGTAGCGTGGGTTTCAGCCGCCCGGGGTGGAAGAAAATTTTGCTGTCCTCTTATTTGTATTTTGTATTTTGTATGCTGTATTTAAAATACTATAATATACAATAATTCTAAAGAACTTTTCGACAAGAACACTCATCATCCACAAAAGAGAATTGTACTGCTGCCCATTTCTCTCCTTTGTCATGAAATGGTTCAAATATTTACAAAATATTATTATTATTCATTGTGATATTTTGCCGCTCCCTAAAAGTGCCGCCAGGGGTGGGCCTTCCCTTTCGCCTCCATTACGCTACGCCACTGAGTAACATAGGCTATATAACATCACGCTTCAAGTATTGGCAGCGTAGCAGTGATCATAAGCGTTGGGTAAACCCATGAAGAACGACTAATAAATTATAAAATAGTATAAATCTTACGTGTGAATGTAATTAAAGTCCTGAACTCCTCCATATTTTATTATAGTTATGTTTAGTTTTATTTATTGACCCTCATGGTATTTAATTTATTTTGGTTATAGAAATGTGGTGAGCAAATTCAATGGCAGCTAGCATTTGACATGGCAGTCGATGTGGATTCTTTTATCTCAGTGAGTTCAGATCCATTTTCTGGTGAATAAACGATTCTAACATGGCTCATGGCGTAGTGAATGCAGCTGTGTGTATGAGGTCTCGGGTTGGATTCTCAGGTCAGGTAAAATGTTACGCACGAAATTCTCAGGAAAGAGTTCTTGACATGAATAATATAATAATATCAGCCCTGTATTAAACTGTCCCAATGCTGGGCACAGGCCTCTTCTCAGTGTAAGAAGGCTTAGGCCATAGTCGAGCCAAAGCGAGTTGGTAGACTTCACATATCTTCGAGAACATTATTGAGAACTCTTAGACATGCCGGTTTCCTTACGATGTTTCCTTCACCGTTAAAGCAAGCGAAAATAATTAACTATTTAATACACACATAACTTCGAAAAGTCAGAGATTGCCTTGGGATCGAACTCGAGACCTCTGCGTGGCAGTCTAACGGTTTCCCAATAGGCTATCGCTGTAAACGGCCGACTGTACGTACCGTAAAATACCGAAATTCATATGGAATTTCTGTACGGTACCTCTTGATTTTCCAAAACCCACAAAGTAGTCCGAGCAGCGAGTTAATGTTAATTTAAAATAAAAATTCGAAGTAACTTCATTGTAAGTTTTTTCGTCCGGCCTAAAGTGCTAGATCTACTGTTTTGAAATAATATAAAGACATTTTATAAAACAAGGCAAACAAAGTAAAATACCTAGAACTGAAGACATATTGATTCCTCATTCCAAGATGCTGTTCGTACTGATTGAATTAGTTTTCGATTTGTTGATGGAGAGGACCTTCGAGCCGGAGCACTAAGACGATTGGCTAACCTGATAAGTCTGAAGAACTTCGGTAAGAGCCTACGCAATTAAAAGTTTGAGATTAATTGTCCTTCCCCATAAGTTTTCTTCGTTAAAACTTATTAATTACTAATTACTTTTATATTTTCATTTCTTTTTACTTCGAATTTTAATTTAAGTTTCGGAAAATGTATAATATAGCACTGTTATACTTTCCTGTTGCATTATTTATATGACTGAAAACTGATATTAACATATTGAGTAGCAGCGGCACACCGGCGGCCAGATACAATAGAGTTTAAATTTTTTCTGACATTCTAAGCATTCACAGGTTAACGTGATCACGCTCGGTATTTACATACCTTATTGAACTACTTGACGTTTCGGCCAGGTTGCACTAGCCGTTAGATTCGCGCGGCCCCGGCGATTGCGGTTTTGTCGAGGAACATCGTGGTAGGTTTAGTCGGTATTCCGGGAGGTCTAATATCATCATTTCAACATCTTTCTTTACCCCGGTGAGTCTGACATAACCCCTCCACCCGCCCCCGCGGAGGTATATGCGTCAATACAATACAAACGGCTACCAGCTATATAAGTGCCGACGATGATAGCGTTCAAACCAGTTTTCAATTAAGTAAATGTATAACTGATACTGAAGTAATATTTTCTTTTCATGATAGTATTGATCTGTAATTTTGAATTTGGTATTCGCGAAAACGTAAAACAGAACCAGAACACATTATTTCTAATCAAAATATAACTTTTATAAGACCCTATAAGGTAAAATTTTAGGCATACGTTACTCAGCACAAACAATAAGGTAACAACTAGCGATCGAGCAACGAGCTTCAATGGTTCAATGGAACTGGAAGTTGACGTAACGCCGATGATTGAACCTATTACATATTACTCCTACGGTGGGATTAAGGCTTACGTATTCTTAAACGTTGACAGTTACATGTACTTACACTTAATCACTCATAACCTTCACAAAGAGGAATTAAAAAAGAAATCATCATAAATTAATATGGCCGCGTCTTAGTAGGGAACCTGAGCCGTACGGGCTTACATTTATTGATTATGTATCATCAGCCAAGTCTCATTAGCCTTACAAAGGCATTAATCAGTTGGCTTCACGGATTAAAGTGAAACAAATTGAAGTGTCTATGCCGTGGGCGGGCAGAGACATTTTTACGACTCGACACGTTTCTAAACGGTCGATGGATAGTTTTAAACTTCGAATGTCAATTAACACCGTTGCTTCGGTATAATATTTATCATCGAACGTAATAGCGGCGCTGCGCTGAGCCCACAGCGCGTGCGCATGCGTGACATCACGAAATGTCGTTTCGTCATTTCGAGATTTAATTTTAATTAATGTTTTCTGTGCGTTGCAAGACTTTTGACGACTTTGTATTCAAAGATTTCTAAAGTGTTATAAATTATAACTATTATTTTTTAAGTAAAATATACATGATAACTTTTCTTGAAGTTAGTCAATTACGCTTCTAAATTTAATTGTCTGTGCAGTTATAAGCTAGGTATATCATATTTAATAAGATGAGATAAGAACACTCGGATTCAGCATAACTATTTGTGTCCCACACAAATTTCTATCCCAAGTGGTGACCCAAGCACTTGGCATAATGCTACTAGCAACGAGACCAGATACCTTTCCACCATCTCTTAAAGCAATATCATTACATGCGCGAGAACAGGACAAGGTTCTATCTATACTCTGTTAAGTTCATTCCCACGCATGCAATGATAATGCTTAAGAGTTAGTATTAGTGTGTCAATTGCTGGAATACCAGACATTATTAAAGAAACATTGTAAATACGATAACTGGACCGTTGCATCTCAAAACGTTAAGGTCTCAGTTCATCAGGTAGGCCGCTAGTTTAAATGACCTACGAGGCAATAAAAATAAATAAATCAATACAGTACCTGTATCAATACCTTATCACAAATCTATCGATTCTGAAAGCCCTACTCTCTTCACGACTCTCCCATCCATAAAGCGTATTCGCTGATATTATTCAAAGATATCTCAAAAATGTATACGTTGCTTGAAGTAAGCGAGACGTGAGGAGAGATGTCGGTTTAATATTCTGTTTACTTGTTGGTGTTGCCGACTCGTGACTCCAACTTAATCTGGCCTTCTTACATCTTGTATTATGACGTAGAATTGTGTTTTCGTGGTTTCTATATGCGACAGATTACGGTCTGATTTTGCTTACATGTATCAGCCTTGTATGTGAACTGTCACACTGCTGGGCACAGGACTCTTCTCAGTAATAAGGAGTAGATAATAGTACACCACGCTGGCTTAGTGTGGATTAGTAGACTTCAAGTATCTTCGAGAACATTATAGAGAACGCCCCGATAAGCAGGTTTCCTCACGATATTTTTCTTCAACGTTAATGGGAGCAAACAATTACCTTTTGAAAGCGCACGTAACTTTGATTTTGAAAAGTCAAAAGTGCGCGCCTTGGGATTGAACTCGAGACCTCTGCATAGAAGTCCAGTCACTAGATTATCGCTGCTTCATTGCTGACATATACTGAAGCTAATCTCATGACCAGCACTTGGCCCTTGGCAGCAAAAAAGTTTTTGTACTGTGTTTGGTTTTTGGCTACTTTATAAGTTAGTCGTGGATTTTTATAAAAAAATATAATAAACCGTGAACATCCCTAAAGAGGTAGGTAGAGATGTATTGAACTCACGTTTTGCTAGCTATAATGTTAGGTCCTAGATAATAGGGCGTCAGACTTAGAGCTGCTTGATTTCTTGACAGAAACTCACAATATGATTTTAGCCGACTGTTTAAATCCGAGGACAAACCCGTTGCATTCACAACCGTTGTGCCAGTTTTTATAGAGGTGTGTTGTTTTATTAAAGTACTAACTTGTTTTACGAATAATTGAAAAGGAACAGTAGAATCATAAATTTCTATGGATCAGAGAATATTTATTTATTTATTTAAACAACTTTAAAATATTTTTACCGGATATCCCAAAACGGTATTATGAACTATACATAATATGTAACATAATCCTTTGCCTATCCTGAAACATATAAAACTGAAACAACACGTTAATAAAAGTCATTGTAGAACGTGTGCCACTGGACCAATGTAACACTTAAATGTATCAAGTATCTTTGACATAAGCTTGCGGTCAATTGCGAGGTCGAGTGTGCGGTACTCGGAAAATATGACATGCTTATAGAATACTCAGCAGCGGGCTTTTGCTACTGTGCTCGGCAAAACTCTGGTGTTATACGTGTCTTTGCCTACACCTTCAATATATACTTTAAGATTTTGATTGCTTTTTTTTTATTGGTTATCGTGAGGAGAGCAATTACAGCGGGTGAACGGTAATTGTTGTGTATTGTATCACCAAATAAAACTAAAACATGTTTTGTTTGGTGATGTAGTATGTGGCGGTTGTTGTTCATCTGTTGTAATTTGCTCACATACTGTATAGTTCCTGCGAGAATACCAGCATTGCAGTTTCAACTGCAACAATAGCTGACGCAGGTACCTTATTTGGTTTCTACTGTTGTGTATATATTTATATTTTATTGTATTGTGAAAAGGAAAATAGTAATATTTTCCTTTCTTTCTTTCTTCAGGGATGTAAGTCTATGTGTAACTCAAATCATTGACTCTTCTGCCTCATCTTTTCACAAAGGTTTCCTTGAAAGTTTTAACCAATTAGTCGTAATCTAATTCAAATTCAAGTACAGTTGTCTGTAATTCATTTTAAATGAAATCTTGGTGGGTAGGCGCGTGTTCAAATTATGCTAAGTGAGGAATAAAACCGGGAACGTACGAGTATTTTGCCTCAGAACTGTATGTACCTTATTTTATAACGATTTATTCATGTACTAGCATTTGGTTGTGACTACGTCTGTGTAAAGTAAGATTTGCAGATATTTTTTTTCTATACCTCCAGCGTTACTGAACGTTATCAGATGAAATCTTAGACTTTAAGTTGAACTCAAAGGTACTAAACAGTGAAACCGCATCAAAATCGACCTAGTAGTTTTAGCATAATGCTGGCAAAATATTTAGATATATTACTTTTTAGATATCATGCTGGTATGAAAAATTTGCTGTCACAAGTAATCAATAACACTTTGCTCGACCCTGGACTTGAAACCAAGACTTTCACACTTCTTCAGCCACGAAGCCATCAGAGCAGTCATATCATTAAAATATAACCATATATTTTCGTTACATTCTATATAAGAAAATGATGGTTAAGAGAACGGGCCGAGTTATGTTGAGCCTAGAAGTCATTGAGACTTTTATTGGCGCACATTCTTTTAACAACAACCACCCACGGCGATATATAAATTAGAAATAATTTATTGAATGTCTAATCCAAAAAACTAATTGTTTAACCTGCATAACCTGCTGGACAACATTTTGTTCATAAAGTAAAAAGTTATACGGATGACATTGTCAATGGATTTTATCTTAAATAATAATAATAAATCCCCTCTGGGACAGATTATCTCATCATGAGACTAACGCGATATTGGAGGGCACAGTACACTAGCCTTTAAACTATTACCTTCGCCTTGTGATATAAACAAAAAATGTATCACCAGCTTAAATAAAAGCGCACAAACTGCAGGGCAGCTTGTGGCGAGCTAAATGTGGGTGGCGACACTGCGGTCCTGAATGCTTCAGAGAGTCGGTTAGGTCTTCGTCCCCGGCTTGCCGATATTGGTTGGCTGGGGTGGAACTTTAAGAGCGCTCGTAGGACTTTCAACTCTAGATTGCCTTGGTCAGCCGGTCAGAGAGGGCCGCCAGAGCTATATGCTTGGGGGTGGAAGTGTCATTTTCAATGGCATAACTACGGGGAAACCCGCTCCGGGTCTCCGTTGTCACGAGGCCCGTGATGGTGAAACCGCGCCGCACCGCTCAATACCCCTAGCTACTCGCACCAGTGTTGCCCTCTGCTGCTGGCTTGTATGCATATGGTGGCTATTCAGGGCGCCCATCTAGTGAGTTGGCGAGTCACTGTCTGCGCATTACAGTGATGCTATTAGAGTATTCAGGGCAGACGCCGTTTTTCATCCATAGTTAGCAAAATACCGGTCCACCAAACACCCATACCTATATCCCATATATTAGAATCCATACGTAGCAACAGTCCTACGCCTGCTGCGGCTAGTACCGCAGTAGATGTTCCATCCCACCTTTGATTAAAACTCTCGAAGGGTCTCTTCACGTTGGACCCATGTGTCCGTGCAAGCCTCTCAAAGGGCCAGGTATTTTTCTAATATAATATGTAAGAAAATACCTGTGATAAGAAAAACATAATAATAATATTCTATCACATACACACATCACCATCTAGTCCAAACTAAGCAGAGCTTGTACTATGGGTACTAGACAATGGATAAACATACATATTATATACTTTCTTTTTGTAAATACATACTTATTAAATCATCGAACTATCTTTCTAATTTCATAAAGGTAAAAAAAATATATAATAATAATAATATACTATCACATACACACAACACCATCTAGCCCAAAATTATGTGTGTTGACGCCAAAATTTTTATTAAATTAATACTTGGCACACAGGCAAACCATTTCCTTAATTAATACATAAAATACTATTTATGCATCTCGGTATGACCACAGGGGCTAAACCGTGGGCGAAAGTAATATGATAAATAGTCTTTGGTCCTCAGCGTGACTTCAGCCTTTCTGTAAATAATTATGCCACACTTACACTTATTCTTCGTTTCAGGGATGTGGTGACGACTTAATCCCTAGCCTATTCTAATCTAGTATAGAAAATGCCATTATATAGACAATAAATAAGTAAAAGTCATTTAATATTTATTTCATTTTTATATTAGTCGTAATAAAATTAGCCATCATCAACATTTTAACATTCTGTTCGTAATACTATTAAAATGACTACCGAAATTCTTATATCTTTTTAAGTTATCCAATTAAATAACTATAAAAATAGCTGGGGTAGAGTCAAGCTGTGTGTTCGGTGCGTAGGAGTCGACTGACGTAAATGCGCTATCGTAGTCATTATAAATAATGTTCAGATAAGCAGCGAGAGACAATAGGTCGAGCTTGTGGGTGGTGGCACGAACGGCCAATTAACTACGACCCCTTTACAACCTCATCTTGAAACAATTTCCTGCAAACTGTTCAAGGGAATTAGATCTTTTTAAAATGGTTTTCTCTTCAGACAGTGGGTGCACGTCAAATAGGTACGAAGAATGGAGTTGTAGTCTGTTGTGATCGGGACGGAGTACGTTTAAGCATTTAGATTTAAACGAATTGTTTTCGTCAGATATTAATCTTCTTAAATGTTTTAAGTGGGTAGGATTAAAGAGGTTTGTTTTGTTTTTGTTTTTTAATTTGATTGCTGCGCAATTGCATAACACACTTATGTCTCCATAATAAAAATAGCAAGTCGGCAGAGGCAGGTTAAAATCTAAGCAATCATTCTTTGATCATATTGAAGACATTCTGGAAAAAGGTTATGAGAGCATTATATCGACGAAGATACATAAAGAACGTAATATCAGTATTTAAAGCAAGAATGATGTACCAGGGACATAGCACAAGGATACCTGTAGTTTCCACTGTCCCTAACGACAATTGTGAGGCTATGTATGTATAGCTCTGCATGTATAAAAATATGAATACAATGCTACTTAGACTACTGCTTTTAGTGTAAGAGACGTATTTATCCAAGCTTCTCATAGGAGACTGATTTCTCTAGAGCTGGCACTTAAGGCGTTGCATAAACTAGGGAGAGGGAGGGAACAATTGACTTAACTTATGCGTTTGGAGTTCCCAAGTGTATGACTATCGTATGAGCGCCCATAAACTACGATACCTGTTACCATCAGTCTGGCTAGTAGGTATTTACTTGTCTGGATAAGTTTAATAGTTACAATTTTACCGCAAAGAGATAGCTTAGACCAAAAATCCGCCAATTAGGGTTTTGGGCCCCACGTTACAGGGAGCGAGCGTATTGACGTCTACAGTAGTACAAACTAAGTTTTTGACAGAAAAACTCGATAAATTTTTGCCTAACTCGAGATTAAAAACCAAGATCTTATGCACGGCAGTCAGATTCACTACATACCTACCTATGTTAAAAAACTACTATAGATTACAAATTACAATAACACAACTAATTATACTAAATCAATATCTCTATACCAGAAAGTGGTCACGGATTAGCCAAATTCGACCGTGTTAAAACCCACTTACATCCAATGATAAGCCGAAAGGGTGTGTGTGAAGAGTTTACATACATAATTTATACTTTAGGGTTAGATTACGTAATAGATATAGCCCGCAACGCTGACTATAACATGTCTACACTGATTTTGATAAACGTAACTCAATTAAGAATGGGTTTCAATACATAAAAAGTAATGGTTTTGACTACCGGCAATAAAATTTCGACATATTTTCATAGGATAATGTGTCAAAACTTAACTATCCGTCGGTAAACGATTCGTTTTTAGGATATTGAAACTGCCCAGTTTCAATATCCTAAAAATATAATATCCTATAATATATAATATTTATTTATTTATAATAGGTGTACCTATTAAAAATAAAAAAATAAAAAAAACAGATTACAGTCTTAACATAGTAAGTAGTTAAATAATGAACATATATAAAATTGGACAGTAATCCTAAGGTAGTGTACACAACATGTATATATTAGAGCAGATTACTCGTGCAAAACAAAAAAACCATTATTAAAATCTTAAATTCGTTAGCGTAGCATACAAGTGGATAATTGTTAGTAGGTTTTTGCTTAATAACTGTAATTTTACTTTATAACTAGACTTGGAACTTTTCGGAACTAAGTACACCTGATACAATCTTTTTATATCTATTGTATTTTATGTCAAAAATGTCGATCTCTTTATTTACACGTGCCACTTTATTATATGATCTGCACATTCTTACTATTGGATTATAAAATTATGTATTATTTTTATATACCTGAATTGCAAGTATGTTAGGATTATGAGATCTATGTGAAATATTAAAGCTGAGAGAAGAGAGTAAAGCTGGTGTATCGATAGATGAATGAACCAATTTTATATGATATGATATAGAGTGATTCTTACATAGGTACGTTCGTTAGGTAGTTAAAGTGCGCACTGAATCAAATTAATTATTGCGACGGAAAATAATTGATCGATTTGCGTATCAGCTCAAGTAAATATTATACTTAAGTGTACGTAAACCGTACAAATATTTGGTCATTTTATTACGAAAACGACTTGGTTTTTAAAGCCTGATTGGTTCCGGCTACTCCAAAAAGATCTTATACATGTAAATCCGTTAAACCGTTGTTTATTTAAATTACGAATTATGGCGGTGTTGTTAATAAGCGTAAGCTGGTGAAATAACATACTAAATTAATCATAATTGTTAGTAGCATATTAAAGACGTTGTTTATAACTGATTTGCAAGTTGATGGCCGTCTGCTTTTCCGGCTTACCCGCATGAGTAATCGTTTGTGAAATTTATAATCTTGCATTGACGGGTTACCCGATAAGGTGGAGTCTTGAGTTCTTGTCTTTTTTGACAGATAGTTCTCAGTAACAGTTCGAAGCATTCGAGAAAGGTATTGTCCTAGGCCTCATAAACCAAAGCATTTTGTAAAGCCTGGCCTCTTAATTTTCTTTTTGTAAAGGGCTCATTTCTTGTATATGTATACAAGGGCTCAAAAAGGCCAGGCTTTCCCTGTCTCTGCATGTATTTATGTAGACACATGCAGGGACTGATGTTTGTTCCTCAGAAGGCTAGGACGAAACTAGATACTTATAATAACCACTATCATATCCTTCCTCGTTTACTCTCATTACATTCTTCAGACATCCCTTTAACTTGCTACTTATAGCCTGAGCTTTCTGCAAAATAATCTATAACTGAGGTACTATACACGCTAAGAATTGAACTATTTTTTTATAATGTATGTTATTGTATATTCCTTTGTTGGAAATCCTTAAATAAATTAATAGGATATTTAATAGTCAGAGGAAGTACGTACCACGCTTTTTTACTCTTTAAAAAGACAATGCCCGCACTAAGATTAAATACTGTGTCGCGGCGAACTTTACAATCAACGGACACAAAGAACACCGGAACACAAGAACTATTTGTGAATCACACCATATTTTGTCCCGTTTAGGAATCGAACTCTCAACACTCGACGCAGCGGCAGCAGCGAGGCGATTACTTAAACCGGTACGTCATTTGTCGGCCTCGATGGTGTAGTGGTTAGAGTAACTGACTACCACGCCTGAGATCGCGGGTTCGATTCCCACACAAGCCAAACATTTGTGTGCATGAAAATGGATGTTTGTCTTGGTCTGGGTGTCTCACGCAAATCACGTAAACACAACACCATCTAGCCCAAACTTGACTGAGCTTGTACTATGGGTTAGACAATAGATAAACATACATATATACTTTATTTTTTGTAAATACGTATATATTATACATAGAAACAACCAGACCAAGACAAACATCCATGTTCATGTACACAAATGTTTGACCTGTGCGGGAATCGAACCCGCGACCTCAGGCGTGGCAGTTGGTTACACTTACCACTACGCCATCGAGGCCGTCATCTCATGATAGTCTCATGATAGGTATGACAGTCGATATCTCTAATCACTTAGATTAGACGATAAGTCCAAAAAAATTATTAGCTCTATTCAAAACTACTTAAATCCAAATGATTCTATAGTAGTAATCGTTAAAAAACCGTCACAAATATAGAGTCTCCGATTTCTACCAATCGATTTCATCTTTATCTCACCGATATCGTATTAGTTGACATAAAATAGTCAGCTGATCGCTAAAATAACTGAGACGGAAGTAGTATTATCATAATTAGTATGGTCGTGGGCGGTTACACACTGCTTTCGATGTCATCGGTTTATGGACAGATAATCGTATGCTGTGACGCGAGATTGAGGCCGCCATCATTAGATTAGGCGTTTCATAGACGACTGTTTTTGCCGAACGGACAGAAAGGTCACGCTCTGTACGTTGTTGTATGCGGGTATGGCAGCCGCGGTTTGTTTTGTCGGCCGTTCACCGGATAGGGCGGACCCAAATGATCTTTGTATTTGTCCTTCGTATGCGTTGTTGCATAACATTCTATATCTTAACTAATATTATGAATGTGAATGTGAGTTTGATCAGCTTTCACGCCTTAACTACTCGACCGATCATCATGAAGTTCGCATACAAGTTTAGGCTACAGAAAAGGACATAGGGTACCTTTCACCCAAGAAAAGTCCTGTTCTCAAAGGATAGAAAATTGACATAGCCTACATTTACGCGTGCGAAATCTAGTGCTTTAACGCTGGTCAAGTTGTAATCAACTTGACCAACTTGGCCTAATGGCCACCGTTGTCTGTCGTCTGCGATACGTCTTAGATTTAAAATAAACAAAACTAAACATAATGTATCACTTGTATCTATTGATCTATCTACAGATTAGCGTTCTGTGACCCGTGACGTAGCGGCGATGGATCAGTTTGAGTGGTTAACGGGATTTAATTTGTTAGTTGTGCATATTGTTGACCGCCGCTGGCCCCATGTGGGTTTGTAAATTCTTGGATTTTGATTACACGGTCAGTCGGAGTAGTTAGTAGGGTTTTCCTGCAAGTAAATTCTTGATGTAACATGGAGTCTGTATGCGGTGGAGGGCAATGGGCTCTTTTATAAGGTACGTGAAATCTAAAGTATTGAACGCTATAATCTCAGTATCAGCATGAGGTAAGAAACTAACTTGGGATGAGGTTCATTTTGTGGATCTAAAGATAGCTAGCGAAATTTGGGTGCATATATTGCATATTACCTATAATGCATCTGCCTCTCCTTTCGTGGTATTACAAGCGTGAGTCTATATATGTATTATATATATTCATTAAAATCTCTCCGTAATCCGTTCATCCAATGTTCTAAAACATTCTTACAGTTACTTAATATCAGAACTCGCATCACGTTCGTATTCTCACCGCTCTCTCATTGCGTATTCATTAGTACTGCACAACATTTTTATAGTCCTACTACCGAAGTCCCGAAGTGTTCACAATAAAATAATACTTTCAGCGAACGGTCGGTTTTCATTCATTATTCAAGTGTTTCCCACCACAATGATCTGCGGTATTACGCCGTCCCTGCGAGCGGCTCGTCGTAAAGTGACACAACTTCAAGAGCGTCATGCCAACTGAATTTCACTCAGAAGCGTTTTTATTGCCGCCATTAAGTGATTCCAGCAGATAACTTGTGATTTACGTCGCTATTTTCCCTTGATAATGTTGTCAGCGGTGTTCATTTTATTGTTAGTAATGTTAATCTCATTAACGACCACTAGAATAAATTTCCTTTATGTCAAATTATTTAAACATAAAATCCGCCATCTTTTTTTTGTCTTACTACATTTGCAACAATTTGAAAGTTTTGGAAATAGTTTTCATTCTTGATATATAGGTATGTAATATCAAAATAAAATATTCCGTATTTAATAATTACAAGTATCCACCTATTGTATAAACAAAATATACAATTATGTTGTAACTTTTTTAGGTTATGTCGAATCAATGAGGAATTATTAAAAAAAATGCAATTTGATAAGAGCTTTTCAGACTGATAATAAATTTAATAATGACGTTTATTATAACATTTTAAGAAATGTCAAATTGATTTGTTGTATAGCAAAATATCCCTTTGATTGTCTAATTTCACCCATCATTTGGCGTATATAAAATTGAATGGAAAACAACGAGTGAACTCGCATTTCATTCCGTGCTACTTCTTTTTGATGAGAAAATGGAATACATGTAATACATACTGACATAGTAACACGTACTTACAAACATAAACGATTTATGTAAATCCACCACTAACGGTTCGTCGGCTTCGATGGCGTAGTGGTTAGTGTAACCGACTGCCACGCCTGAGGTCGCGGGTTCGATTCCCGCACAAGTCAAACATTTGTGTGCATGAACATGGATGTTTGTCTTGGTCTGGGTGTTTCTATGTATAATATGTATGTATTTACAAAAAAAAAACTATATGTATATATGTATGTTTATCCATTGTCTAGTACCCATAGTACAAGCTCTGCTTAGTTTGGGCTAGATGGTGTTGTGTGTATGTGGTAGAATATTATTATTATTATTATATTATACTACGCTCACGACTTTATCGACTTAAAAAAGGAGTCATTTCCTTTTTTGTATTAAGGCAATTCTATTTATGAATACAAAGGCGTTTAGTAAAACCGTGACTTCTATATTCTAGAACTTTTAACATATCTTAAATAGTTTTAAATATCGAATAGACTAGTGTCGCGACATGCATTATAGGCTATCGAAATAAATTGAGCTGTAATAAATAACGCAATAGCAGAATAAATAAATGAGGAACGAGCACAAATGAAACGGCCACGTTATGTAATGAATACGTCCGTCTTTGTCTAGGGCTCTCACGTGCTTAGGGCCAATCAACTTTTATTGATCGGAAATCTGAATTGTTCGTGACGTGATAGCCCCAATGAAATTGAATTGAGAACTAGTTTTTGATTCGACGAATTAGGTCACAACATAATACTATTGCAAAAAAGTGTTTATTTGTGGTAAACAGGTATAAAAGATGTGATAATGCCAATCGCAAGTATAACGCTGGACATTGACGAAAATAAGTCATTGTATTGTCCTTGCAACGGATAGAGGCCCTGAAAGCATACCGGCTTCTTTTAGAATTATGGCAATCCTATTTACCACATGAACATATTTGTTGACACGGTGCTAAATTAACTTTTGATTAAAGCTTAATAGATGACGTTTAATAAACTATGCTTTCTGCTCCTTCGGGTCGAAGAGTATATAGGTCACTCGTTGTAGTCCATGAAATAACAAATGATAAAATCGGACTGTCTGTTCCTGAGATCAACTCGTTTAAACTTACTAACCCTTCAGCTTTATAATATTAATTTAATTGAAATACGACTTAAAATTCATTATGGTTTATAAATTATTTGTTTATTTTAAATTATAGCTAGGCAGCGTCTTCTTGCGCTGATCACGTTTTGTTTTTTGTGCCTTATTAAATAAATAAATCGATTTTTGCAAGAAAGTCGACTGAAAATCATTATTAATTCATTCTAATTTCAAAGACAGTTTAATTAACCTAAACTAGATAGCAAATAGCCCAATTTTTAAAATCGAATTTATTTTTCTTTTAACTTTATTCGTGCTAAAAATACGTAGAAGTTATAAAAAGGTTACATGTTGAACGAACGAAAGCACTTACGTCGCATTTAGGTTCCCTTTTAGAAGTTCAATGGAGCAAATCTATAAAGTTTTCGTTGTTTCCGACGACAGCGATGCCGAGACGCGAATTGAATCCGATTGGCCAGATTAAATGTTTGGAAGGAATGGATTATTTTATATATGTACGTAATTTATTCTATTGTTATTTATTTTCAAGTAAGCTTTATAAGCAAATGTATGTTTATTAATATTCGGTAGAAAATAAATATGACATAAGTATTTAATTCCCAAATTTTAGCCATAATAATAATAATATTCTACCACATACACACAACACCATCTAGCCCAAACTAAGCAGAGCTTGTACCATGGGTTCTAGACAATGGATAAACATACATATATACATTTTTTTTTGTAAATACTTATATATTATACATAGAAACACCCAGACCAAGACAAACATCCATGTTCATGCACACAAATGTTTGACTTGTCTTGTTGTTTGAATCTGCCAATCTGTACTGGGCCAGCGTGGAGGACTATGGCCTAATCCTTCTCACACTGAAAAGATGCCCGTGTCCAGCAGTGGGACAGTTTAATAAAGGGCTGATATTATACATACACTCAGCTATATCCCAAAAGGGTAAGTAGATTCCTATGTATTGCCGACGATTTGCATTACATTTTTATCCTACGTGTAATAGGTAATATGAGGCGAACGTTTTATCGTCTATAGGCTACAGTACTAAACTCCGTACTACTCAATGACGTAATATAAAAACACGCGTCATGCATAAACATCACGGCACTCGAAAACAGCGTAAATACTATCGGAAGCTAGACAGCTACACTTAGACGCAATTACGGAATTCCTGTTGTTAGAGAGAAATAAATATTCTTCTTTAATTACGTTGTCATTCTGTGGTGCATGCTCATTGGCCGAGCCCGAACTTAAGGAGGCACGTGACTTACCTCAGGCGCCAGCCGCCTAAAGAAGGCATCGAAAAAAATTAAATAAAATCCATTTCTCTTGATACTTACATGATGCAGTATAATTTTTACATTTCCTAAAAACATAGGACGGCATTTTTTTTGTTATTCACTCAGGTTATTTTAATGTCACGTATACCCGCGGCACTAGTTGGTACGTGACTAAATGGACTTCTGGTAATTACCTTGCATTCATGTTGCCACTACAGAGCGTGGGCAACGTATCTATAGTTTATATATCATTGGTAGTACTACGAAGATTTTCATGACAGAAGATCCCAATGACACTATTACGACCCGGGAATCGAACTCGAGACCTTTCGCACAGCAGTCGCATAATACCGTTAAATCACAGCGGCATTATTATTTTTTAATTTGTGTATTTTTTATAGGTGCTTACCCTATGTGCAAGGGCTGGCAGCATGTGTGATATCGTTCAATTTAATTGGCACTCGTTATAACACATCGTAACGAGACACCGCATTTGATGCTCCTGCTATAACGAGCAACGTTGAGCAATAGCAGCTACACCGAGCAACGGCTGACATCAATCATCGCTCAGAGCATGTGACGACAATTAATATTGGAGCAGAATACACTTTGACTATGCTCAATCGATAGTAACATAATAGAATCCGCTATTATTTTAGACTGGCGGCGGCACCAGGGATGTCGCGGATGTTTTGACATCCACTTGACGAATCATCGCGCCATTTATCGGCCTATTCATTTTCTTTCTTGTCACAACCTGCGCTACATCTGAAGCCGCATAAACATCCGCATTAATTGCGGATGCAAATGCGGCTGCAGAAGTCCAAATCGATACGGAAACTCCGCAATTGGCTAGGCTGCCCTAGCGTGGCAGACCATTGTACAAAATGCTTCGGTTGTGCAACGGTAGAGAATACGAATATGGTGTAAGTATAAATAAGGTCTCTGGTTTGATTCCCAGGTCAAGCTAACAGTTTCTGAGTAAACACTCAGCACGGAATTTGAAGCTGTGCTCAGTAGACAGAAAAGGCTTTCCACTACAATGTGGAACATAAAATCATAGCTAATGGAATGTCGGTGCAATTCACATATGCCTAACAGTTCGGGTGTATAAATCAGATCCTGTACTGTTTCTGAGAGTTTCTTGACAAAAAGACACTTTATTCGAGTGGGGAATCGAACCCAAGACATCAGACACAGCATTCGAGACAGTCAACCAGATAATAATAATATTGCAATAATCCTTACTAATTTAATAAATGCGAGTGTGAGATTGTTTGTTAAGTTTTCACGCCTTAACTACTTTACCAATCATCATGAAATTTCGCATACACTTTGTCAGGAATACAGAAAAGTACATAGCGCCTTTCATCCGAAAAAAAGGATTGTGACTAACCGAACCTAAAGTGACCTACATTTACGCGAACGAAGCCGCGGGCAAAAGAAGTAGTCAATAATTTTGTTAACTGTCGATATAAATGGTTTTCATTGAACACTTTATTGGTTTTATTAAAACACAAATGATTAATACATTGATATTTATTTATTTTATGAATATTATTCATTTAAACACAGACCACAATAAACGTTAATTTCAATTAGCGGTTATTATTTTAATACGTCATAATTTCATTTGGAAACTGAAAATAACGAATCGTTACAATTACGCTTTGTAAAATACATTTTACAATTTGGATTCATTTATTTTCGTTGGTTAGGTGGTCTTATTGTGAATATATTTGCTGTCGACTGTGTTTTTTGGTCTTAGGTTTGATCGCCGGATCCAGCAGTAGTTTATAGGATTTACTTTTTAGAAAATTTCTATAGCTACACAGAGTCTGTAAATTTGCGTCCTGCATTAGGTGGAACTTTAAATATACGTGGCGAAATATGGAAGTAATATCAAAGATTTCAAACATAGATACGCCCGAGTACTATGTTATACTTCGTTATAGATTATCGAAATATGTGGTCACATTTCTGGATGTTAAGTTGCTTACAAACACACAATGCCAACATGACATCTGAACTATAAACATTATTAATTTAAAAAGACACCTGCCTCTTTACGTTTGCTGTGTCGCGGGGACTATACAGACATTCAAACTTCGGACACAAAGTACACCCAGGCTCAGAATAACCATTAATTGCGGATCACACAAACTTTTTACTTTTACCCGTGTGGTATTCGAACAACAATTGACGTAGTGACAGTGATGAAACGACCACTTAAACCACGCCAGCCCTGCAGTCTAAATAAACTATTATCAGACTCACTCATATTGTTTATATAATAATAATATAATATTCTACCACATACACACAACACCATCTAGCCCAAACTAAGCAGAGCTTGTACTACGGGTTCTAGACAATAGATAAACATACATATATACGTTTTCTTTTTGTTAATATATACATATTATACATAGAAACACCCAAACCAAGACAAACATCCATGTTCATGCACACAAATGTTTGACTTGTGCGGGAATCGAACCCGCCACCTCGGGCGTGGCAGTCGGTTACACTAACCACTTCGCCATCGAGGCCGACAAACAACAATATTGAGAATCTTATATAAAATATATTTCTTAGTCTAATGTGTGAAGCTCACTGTTTATAGTTTGACTATGGTAACAGTAAGCGCAATACATACATATTTAACATTTAAAAAAAATACAAGTAACAACTGCTCATACCATCAGAAACGAATAAAAGAGCTACGAAAATATTTAGTTTGAACGACAGGGGCGTAACGCATACATCCCCGGGCAAGCAAAAAGTGCTTTACTCACAAAATAGAGGGCAGACTAACGAAATTGTACGGTAGCTCGTTTTGTAGCGGGTAAATGGTTACAATACTTAGTTATTCGAGTAATTTATTCGTGAGGCCGATTTAATTTAACGTTCAGAAAGCCTCGTAGCTTCTGCTTGCTAAACCAAGAGAGGTTTCATTAGCCCGTGATGCAAATATAGCACTGTTGTATGTGTTCCTTTATTTGGGAATATTCTACTTTTAAATGGAAAATGAAGGTACAGCAGTACAGATTAGCAATGTTTGATCAACCGGTTCAGCCTTGTCAAGTATACAGCGATAGTGATTGCCACTATTATACAAACCTGCTCAGGTTCGATTCCTAGGTCGGATAAAGCATTAAACGAAGTCTGGAACTGTGTTGGAAAACTAAAATAGGTTTGTCCTATATTACGTGCAATCTAAAACCATAGTTGGAGAAATGTAAATGTAAAAATGTAAAAAGAAATGTAATGAAAATAATACAGGCGTAAAACTATAATATATGTAATAAGCTATGAAACTTGCAGTACATTTATTTCCAAGGTAAAAAGCCCTCGGCGAGCGAGTCCGACACGCACTTGACCGGCTTTTAATATTGCTGTAAAATTTATATGAACTCATTAACAATATTTTAAACATTTGTAGCTTACCAAAGTTTAAAATTCTTTAACCTTTACTGAACTCAACTAACTTTTACCTGTAATAAATCAATCTTATTAAAGTAATTAGTTGTCTTAAAGTCTTGTCACTCACTGTAGAAGGTCTCTAAGACGAAAGGAGCTTTAAAAAATAACACCTAACACTAGCTTAACTATCGGTAGATCGTATAAACTGCATGGATAGCGTATTACGCTAGTCGTCAGTCGTTGCATCGCCGCTATCGCGCCAAGTGTTGTGGATTTAAATCCCACAGGCGGCAATTATTTCTGTGATACATAAATAATTGTTGTGTCTAGGTGTAGTTTGTGTCCGTTAATTGTACACCTGTAATGTCTCTCGCGGCACAGGGCACGAAACTTACAACGGATGCTGCCTTTTAAAAAGGAAAATTACGCAACGAAATTCTATATCATCGTATCTCTTATCATCTAACAGCTAACTAAATCTTCTCTCTTAGCCTTTATTATTCCCAAGTCACTTGGGGTCGGCTTTTCTGGTCTAACCGGATTTGACTGGATATCAGATTTTACACGGAGCGGCTGCCACCTGACCTCCGAAACCCGAAGGCTAACGATACCCTAAGTTTAGACCAGTGTCAGGATATTAGAGGGTACTGACTTTCCCAATAACGATTGCCATAGATGTTCATGGCAGCCGGGACCAACGGCTTAACGTGCTCTCCGAGGCACGGAGCAGGCGATAATTGTCAATCAATACGCACATAATTTCGAAAATTCATATAACTTCCGAAAGTCAGAGGTGCGCGATGTGGGTTCGAACCCGAGACCCTCTGCATTGCAGTCTGTTGGTCTCCCCACTGAGCTATCGCTGCTAACTAAATAAGTAAAGGAATATAAGACATTCCGTAAACGATGGACAGCAGTAAACTGGACAATTTGACCGGTATTATAAAACTTAATAAATAGACCTACGTAAGAACGCACACAAAGGACAAAGACTAGGTCCGTTGGTGACAAAGCAGTCTTTGGCAACCGCACCTACAGGACACGACGGCCGCGGACAACAACAGTCAGAGCTGGGACCTTTTAGAGTTTTCAGTCCATTGGAAAAAAAGACCTTCATGTGTGGTTCGCTGTATAATATTTGGTATGCTATAAATAGGTACATTTACATTACGTAGGGAACGCAATTTCACACATTAGACAGTGAGGAGGTGATGGTGGATGGCATGGGTATGTTACTTTTAATTGACTCCACTATTTAATTCCGCAATATATACTTGGATGTATACGAATAGTAATGTAACATATGAGGCGGTAGTCCAATGGTTGGCTATTGGCATTGTGAAGTCATTAATTCAATCCGATGATGATATTCGAATTACTTAAGAATTTATTTAGCTGGAAGAGCTAACTGGAATTCAAACAAGTAAGACTCAAATTGCTATTCTGTACTATAATATTATACAGATTTGAATTTTTGTTTGTTTGTAACCATTTAACTCTAAAACTACTCAACCAATCTTATAAATTCTTTCATCATTGGAAAGCTATATTATCACCGAATAACATAAGCTATATTTTATTTAAGAAAGTAGTGTTACTAACATGTTAGGTTGTGTTAGTAACAGTATTAACCTACTTCTACGCAAGCGAAGCCGCGGTTAATAGCTAGTATATAATATTTTTAAAGAATCGTTCATCAAAGCTGAATCTGCATGACGTTAGTTCTAGAAAATTTTAGGCAGCAACAAGGTGTTCGGCAGCTATAGATTCGCTCTCTATTAGGTGGTAATTAAAATAAGTAACGAAATTTGAATTTATATACATCTGCCTACCCTTTCAAGATATACAGGCGTAGAGATATGTAAAGTTAAATTAGACGACAAGGTCAGGAGTCGAAGGAGGCAGATAATCCAGTTATCATGATTACGATCTTCAGCTATAGGGGCCTGAATGAAGAGACGGAAATAAGTGAAAAGGGATTTTCTTAAAAGAAAAATTATTGAGAGCATACAAAAACTTTTTAGGAGTATGTAAAACAAAAAGCTTTACAACAGTTAATACATATGTATACATAGTCCAACGCATATGTACATATATCCGTTGCTTTTGTTTCGGTTACTGTTGCTGTGTGTGAACACGTGCAACAGGGGACTAACCACTACCTACGATTTGACAAACCAGAGATACTAGCAAGAGAATACAGATTCCTATCAAGGATGCTTCGCGAGGCAATTAAAATCAAAAAAACATTCTTATTTCAGTAGGGAAGATGGTTGGAATGTACTACCAGCTTGGGATCCAGTAATTCAAACCCAAGAAGGAGCGAAACACAGCTAGACCTCAAGATACTTTAAACTCATTCTGTGTAAATAGATTAAATTATGTTCGAGTACTTTGAAATACCTACACTTCAGAACATTGAGACAACTACCATGAACCATCTTAGTCTCCCCGTAAACATGGCGGTTGTAAAGCAACCGAAACGTCGGAGAAAAGTGTAAACTTAAATATAAATAGTTTTAATTCATTAAAATAGCTTAAATTGTACTAATGTTCAATAATAGGAGTGTTAGAGTTAAAAATGTTGTAATAAAAGTGTTTTAAAATGAACGACGCGACAACATCCGTATAAAGTAGTTTTATTTCAATGTTCTAATATGTTCTACTGTCCCAATCGAAATCTTATTAATTTAGACGGCTATAAAATAATAATTAGTCGTACTATCAGGCTAGGGCAGTGCTTGCCTTAAGCGGCAGTCATCATTTTATAATTTGCCATGAGATGACCAGCGAGCTCGTATGCCTATAGAGGCAATAAAAAAAAAAGAATAACATCAATCATAGCCTTTATTGAACGTATTTGACCCGCTCTACGAGGCCAAAGTCAAAAGTTATGTCTCACATTTCAGAATTAGTAACTTTATACATATTTTTTAATTACTTTATCAAGATAGAAATTATCATGACGCAATCATAATCAGGTTCAATACTAACTAATTAATTAATTTTATGTTTACCATGTGCAGGTTTTAATTGCCTAATAAATATAAGCAGCGATAACCCAGTGGAAAACTGTTGGATTCCCACGCAGAGGTCTCGAGTTCGATCCCAATTATCGCTTGCTTTAACAGGGGATGAAAACATCGTGAGGAAACCTGCATGTCTGAGAGTTCTCCATAATGTTCTCAAAGATATGTGAAGTCTGCTAACCCGCACTGGGCCAGCGTGGTGGACTATAGCTTCTCACACTGAGAAGAGGTCCGTGCCCAGCAGGCGGACAGCTCAATATAGGGCTGATATTATTATTACAATTAAATCTAAGAGCCTTGTTTATCTTGTGATATAAGCGTGAGTGTAGTACTGAGATTATGTTATTTTCTTCAGGAAATTCTCAGCAACAACATGAAGGCTGTATCGAGTGGTAAACGCTCCGTGCTATAATGATATTTGTTCTGGCTGTCATTAACTCATATGACTATAATATGAGGATTCAATTGGCCTTTTTTCCGCATAATGTTCTTTTTCCTAATATATACAATTTATTTTTCGGCATATTTTTTTTTCGCGTTATATCCTTAGCCATAATAATTGTTTTTGGTTTACAGTTTATGTTGGCATAATAATCTTAGTGACAACACGAGAAATAGGTTTAGGTAGCCCCTGGGCCACCCCAAGCGTAATAATAATATACAATTCAATTTATGATTACTTATTTAAGCGGCGGTAGCTCAATGGATAAGGCATTGGACTTGCGATCGAGAGGTCGCGGGTTCGAAAACCACCTATTGCACTACTGACGTGAATCCACTCATATTACAAGCATTCTAGCTTAGCTGGAGGGGTTAACAAGTATACTAGTAATTTGAAACACAAATAGATAGTAATCTTTTAGAAAAAAAAATTATGCGTAAGCGTCTACAGACGATTTGAAAATTCTGGTTCAGAAGTAGGATAAGTACCTGAGCATTTAGCAAATTTGTAAAATTACTTTATGAATGACAAATCCTAGCTATTACTTTGTATTTTAACTGTGATTATATCAATCGAAATCAAATCTTTTTACTTTTACTTCTATAAAAATCTAACATTTGATATAATTTGGAAAGATAGACGCAATCGGAATTTTGCGCGTTTGTATCGGCATATTTTGTTGACTGTACTAAACATAAGATAGAACAAGAAATTACTTTTCATCAGTATACATGTGTAAATACATAATAAGTGCACAACAACAGAGTGCAAGTGAAGCATTACTAACATAGTTAATAAGTTATATAAATACTAACAAAAGTTGTATGTATGTTAGTCTATAAGGTATTTATCTATGCGTCTATGCCACGCGAAATAAAATCGTTATTATTATTATAATAACTCAATCAACTAATTTAAGTTAAATTATTGCTATCTTCAATCGGGTCGGAGTTCAAAAATGTCGTGTACCGTCAATAAATCATACATTTGAATAACTTGATAAAGCCTTCACTAACGAGGTAAAGGCTTAAATGATAATCATCTCGCACTTGACGGTTATATTAAAAAATAATTAAAATTCTACTTTCAAATCGGCCATGCGACCGCTTTTCTTGATGTTATCTTTTTATTTTATGACCAGTGTGATATAAGATATTGTTAACTAATGGACGGACTGTTTGAGTCTTCTTGAATTAATTTATTATATTTCAGTTGCTTATACTTTTGAAGATATACAACATCTCTTATTGCAATGTGAAATGAGCAAGACACAAAGACAGGCAAGTCATTTGGCCAGTTAAAATGTAGACATAATATATTTATTATATTATGTGCCAGCTAAACTTTAAGCAAAAAGTTTGTATTTCAGTAGTATAGACTTAGGAGCTCTCTCCAAAGAGTTGGTCATGCTTGGCAAAGACCTAATTTTTTATGATTACTAATATTATAAAGAGAGAATATTACTTTGTTTGTGATCGATAAACTCTGAAACCGATCTTAATAATTCTTTCACCATTAAAAAGCTGCTATATCCAGAAGTAACATAAGCATCACGCTATGTGCCACGTAAACAGACCAGTAACCATAAGTGTGGGTGAAACCTCGGGTGACACATCTGATTTTAAATAAAAACTGAAGACTAATTTTACTTAGTCCACTGAATGAGGCTCTTTGGAAAAAGCGAGCGTTATTTGTAACAAGATAGCATAATAGTACTTATATGATAAATGAGTCCATTCTCAGAGAACGAAATATAAAAATGCGGCTGTCTACTTGTCTATGACTAGAGTGCTGTAATTTTTCGTAGACACCATTTAAGGCGAGGTAGGCCCGTCCGTGAAAATGTATAATTGTTAGCTTTATGGTGGGCAATATGCATAGAGGTAGGACGCCGACGAAATAGACAGTGGAAAATTTATTCAGTGAGCAGCTAGGGTCACCTCTAAACGGCCTTGAGATGGCACAAGATCGATTAGTCTGGAGGTTGATGTAGGCACAAGCTATTGGCCATTTGTTCATGTCTCTCGATTAAAAAGACTGGCCATGACTTTCTTGCCCGTTCTTCTCATGAGCCCTACACCCTTGCTTTGCTGAACGTGGCAGTAAATGTAAATTCACAGAAAAAATCGTGTAACTTTGACATTCATAAGTGTTACCTTGTAATCTAACCTGAATAAATTTCTTATGAATTGAATTTGAATTTCTCAGTCATGTGGATACGACTAAGTAAAAGAAAGATCGACAGATAATGCTGATTGTATTGCGATTTTATATTTTAGATCTTTTATATTTGTTTTTTATTAAAAGACGCATTAGAAATGTGGCTTATGTCGCGGTGGACTTAACAAACATTTAAATAACGGACACAAATGATACGCATGCTCGGTATCATCATTCATGGATCGCACAAATTATCGTCCCATCCAACATTCCGCACGGACAGATAGTTTTTGCAAGTCTGAGTGCTCTTTATGTCTATTCTAGTTTGAGAGCAATACAGAGATAATATTTAAGATATAAACAATATAAATTTATAAAACATAAATAAAAGGTATGTGACACTTGCATTAGCAATAATTTCAAATAGTTTCAGCAGACTTCTATTGAAAATTTACAGAAAACAAATATTTTGTTTTGATTAATTGTGTGTGCTCTGTACAAAATAAACGTGATTTCTTTCTTTCTGTAAGTATAATTCTGGCTGAACTATTAACCAAACACAGAATCCCACTATCAGCATTTACGCAAATGCTTACCAAATTAACCTGGCAGTTAGTTAAACGTATAATTTATTAGATATGTTAAAACAGTCAATGCAGCCGCCATACGCTCTGCTTACCCCCGTTAAGTAAGCTCGCCGCGGGGTGCTGAATATTCAAACATCGAATTTATCATTTTATAGTTGATAAGTACGATAAACCTAATTATAATATCTTTTCTAAATATAAATAAGACTAAACATGATTTTGTTGACGTCTGTGTAATTACTTGTCAAAACTTTGTTATACTATTTCGTTAATGGCTCAAGTTTGTGCTTTTGTTTACATGTGATATTGAGGTCTTGGTCTTGATGTCCAGGTCGGACAAAGTGTTATAGGGTATTTATATTAGGAATTAGATTTTACCCGCTGCTTCGCTTGCGTAAATGTAGTTTGAGTTAAGTTAATAACAGTACTTTTTCCTGAATGAATGGTACCCTTTGTTCTTTTCTGTTCCCCTGACAAGGTGTATACGAAATTTCATGATGATCGTTCGAGCAGTTTAGGCGTAAAAGAGTAACAAACAAATGAACAAACTCACATTTGCATTATAATATTAGTTAGATAGTCAGAAATTGTTAGTAGTAATACAGAGTTTACGTATTTTATATACGTAGGTACATACGTCACCTAACTATGATAATAAATTAAATTATAATTATAAAATAAATAATGGTTTAAGTAAACTAAAAAACACGCTTTGAAAGTAGAAAATAATTTAATAATTTTAATGTAAAAAAGTGTGGGGTGCTTTCTAAGATATTTTGATAACTCACGCTCTTATACATTAAAATTATTTTCTACTTACTCAAGCGTGTTTTTTAGTTTTATTAAACTAAGTATTATTATTATTTATTTTCTTTCTAAATAATTGTATTGTCATCGGTCCTCGATAAATGTACAAAGTTTCAAATCAATCCGTCGGTTGGAAAGGGGTGAAAATCACGTTCAAAGATTCCGTTTCATATACACGATACGATACATACATACCAAGCTAATAAAAGCGTGTTAATATTATAAAGCCGAAGAGTTTGTTTGTTTGGTTGAACGCGCTAATATCAGGAACTACTGTTAAGAATTATTTTAGTGTTGGATAGCTCAATTATCATGGAAGGCTATAGGCTATATAACATCACGCTACGACCAATAGGAGTGGAGCATCAATGAAAAATGTTGCAAGAACAGAAAAAATCTCTTATACGAAGCAGGGTCAGCTAGTTAAATAATAATATGTGATTTGATATTGATATTCGACTCACGCCTCCATAGGGGTACAAGGGGTCTTTCTACCCAGAGGTGTATAATACCCACATATCGCCAACGAAATATTTATTTTTAGGTTTCACCTATTCTCATCCAGCGGGCATATTTTCTGACATTGGTACTCAAAATTTCCTAACAGAAAATCTAAAATACTTTTGCTGTTTGAGAATGGAACCCGGCACCTCACAATTACAAACAAACATGCTTATGCACACTCTTTCCACGGCTTCCTCAATGCAGTGAAACTTACATACTAATAGTAAAGCCTGTTCCTGACTTTCTCATACAGCGAACGTTGTAACCGGTGACTTCTAACCTGTTAATGAGTGACGTCATCCGATACCGGGGCATGGCACCCGCTTAGTAGCTACGCGCCATTAACATGACCGCAACATAAGCGGCAACATATGACCGATTCGCCGTACAGGGCTGCCAACAATTTTAGAAGAAACTTTCCTAACTGATATTATAAATGCGAATGTGAGTTTGTTTGTTTGTTAGGCGCCTTTACTCTTTAACTACTCGACCAATCATAATGAAATTTCGCATATACGATATCAGGGGCACAGAAAAGAATATAGAGTAACTTTCATCCAGAAAAAAGGTACTGTTTTCGAGCGTGCGAAACCGCGGCCAAAAGCTAGTTTTTGATTAATAGCGGCGGTAGTCCAATGGATAAGGTATTAGACTTGCGACCTAGAGGTCGCGGGTACCTAACACAAGCGTTCTAACTTAGCTAGAAGGTTTAATAAGCAATATATGGTTTTTGTAACGCAAATAGGTAGTAACCATAAAATAAAAATAATCCGTTTGGGAATCGACCACACAACCCTCGACGCAACATAACAGCGAGACGTCCACTTAACCCATTGTGCCATGCAGTCAATATTTACAAATGTTATCAACCCTAAGTGTAATAAGTGACCTCTCTACAGTGAATACAGTTCGGTAGACGCCTTACGAGCCATCGTTGTGGTATTACGATCCCAATCGATATAGTTAAACGCCAATGAAAATTCAATTCACCTGTCTCTTTTGACGTTATAAAACTCATGTTATATTGTAGCATAGCCGTTACCAAAGGCCCACCGAATAATGATTATGCGTACCTAAATAAACAGGTGAAAAGGTACAGACAGCTTAGAGGTTAACACGTTCTTTGAAGTAGGTCCCTTTCAGATATATATGGTAGAGTAGTGATCTATATAATTGTATTCGAATTAATTTCGAATGTTTTGACAAGACTGTATTTATTTAAGCATACAACTGTATAATTACAGTGTTTTGTAGTTGAGACATTCTTAATGTAGCATTGTCAAAGTAATTAAGCAAATCACAGGCATGCATGGCATTGAAATTACTTTATTTAAGGGAACTATATATGGTGAACAGTGTCTCTAAACATTAGATAAACCACAAATCGAAAAGTCTAACTATATCTTAGATATTTCTTCTGTATATAGTACGTATATATGGTGCTTAACTGTGTAATGAAGGTTTTATGTTGTGCAGAACAAGACAGTTTGATATATATATATAGCAAATAACAAAAGCAGTCATAGAAATCTTTTTATGTAAACAGTATCAAAATTGGTTGCAAAATAAGAGTCTTCTCTTCTCCCTTAGCCTTTATTATTCCCAAGTCATTCGGGGTCGACTTTTCTGGTCTAACCGGATTTGACTGGATATCAGTTTTTACACGGAGCGGCTGCCACCTGACCTCCGCAACCCGAAGGCTAACGATACCCTAAGGCTAGACCAGTGTCAGGATATTAGAGGGTACTGACTTTCCCAATAACAAAAGGGAAAATAAGGGAGTGATTAATATTTAACATTAATTCAGCCCTTGAAATATATTCCCTTCCGAAAAATAAATGCAAGAAAATTATTTCCCAATGGTTACACAAACTCAGTTACGATGCAACAGAAAATCTTCTGAAAACATTGATATAAACATATTATACATCCATGCACACATACGCACTCTCGCACGCACCCATACACTCACAACACACACACACCCTCTTTCACATAAGACGCGCGCGCGCAACCATACACACACACATATACACACACACACACACAAATACACACACACACACACACAAATACACACACACACACACATACACACACACACACACACACACACACACACATATTAATATTTGTAACTTAAATTTGTTTAACGTCACTTTCATTTATTTATTTTACTTAGTATTAGTTCAATCACTTTATAGTTCACATAGTTTCCACTATCTGTGATTCGATGTATGTAGGGAGCCTGGTAATCTGTCTGACAGGATTTTCCTAGTTCAGATACCAGCCTCTCACAAAGGTACATCTTGTTAATGAATGTCATAATAACATATACCTAGTATAAGTACCTAACCTTTGTGAAAGAAAATAAATAAACTTTATTATTATTATTATTATTATTTTAAATTTTATCATAAGATGAAGTGGGAGTGTAGTGGAGATACATATCTCGCTATCTCCCTCGGACAGTTGTTTTAACAGTTTGCATCATGCAACAATTACCCCTACTACGAAACGATTCAACTCTATTTAACACGCTTTTATTAGCTTGGTATGATTCTAAGAACCTATGTAACGGAATCTTTGAACGTGATTTTCACCCCTTTCAAACCGATGGATTGATTTGAAAGCACACTAATCGAGGACCGATGACAATACAATAATTTAGAAAAAAATAAAAATGCATGGGGTGCTTTCTAAGATATTTTGATAACCACCTCACGCTTTTCTACATTAAAATTATTAAATTATTTTCTACTTTTAAAGAGTGTTTTTTTAGTTATTTTAAACTATTATTTATTTTAAGTAGATTTGAAAAACTTTCTATTTAAGTGTTTGAGTAATGTAACGAATGGACATAAATTAAAAAAATTAAGTCAACTATCCTACTGTATTTGACGAACTGCATAACGAATATTATTTGAATACATTTAGGCTCATCACTAAAACATATACATTAAAATCACTACATATTATAAAACAAAGGCGCTCCGCCGCTTCTGTCTGTTCGCGATAAACTCAAAAACTACTGAACGGATTTTCAAGCGATCTTCACCAATAGACATGAGGAAGGTTAAGTGGTGTATAATTTGCAAAGTTTTTGTACTACCCATGCGAAGCCGGGGCGGCTCGCTAGTTAAAGATATAACTAATTCGGAAACTATTTTCATAATAACATGTTATGATAAACGATATCGTTTAAATTTCATACAACTAGGTGACACTATCTTGTTTGTCCTTTGAGAAAAGTTTGCGTATATAATTGTGTCTAATAGTGCGGTCGGTCTAAAGTTATAAGGAGTTTCTGTTAGGAAATTCTCCGTAGCAGCACGTAAATAGACTGTGGCCTGGTAGACGACACTATTGCCGGCAGCCCTATGCCTAGCCTAATACCCTAGCCTTGCCGTCTATTACATGGGACGTTAAAAAACACAACTGCTAAAATTTGAGCGTTTGGCGATATACAGTCTCTATGTAATATTATGTTATGCAAAAGAGAGTACTGATTGACTTTCTTGTGCTAAATAATTTCCTCCAGACCGAATTTCGCTCACGGCGACCAATCTTAACAGAGACTGGCCATCTACGCAGGAGATATTACAGTGCACAAGTATGTGCGCAACCACAAGTGCACGCTCTGTTCCCTAACCCTCATGATCCGATGGGACGGATAATCCGACACGACCGGAGCGAGATCAGGCGCAGGAACCAACGGCTTTACGTGCTTTACGGGGCACGGGGTGTCTAACACCGCCATCTTCCTAACTCCGGGCTCGTATTGAGATTTCTTAACAGAAAAACCACATAATTTTTTTTGGCTCGAGCCTGGCTTCCTACCCGAGACCTCGATGCACAGCAGTCGCATTCACTACCGCTGCGCCACGGCGGCAGTTTCTTGTGCTAATGCATGTATAATATTTTTATTACTAACTAACGTGGACTGAACGCTGTCAATATCATAGATACCTACTATATTTTGGTCACACACATTTCTTGTAAAGTGCTGTACAACATTAATTCCCGGTTTCTGAAAGGCTACTCAACAATATGTCAAAATCAAACTCAAGTCAAGTTTAATTATAATATAATAATAACATCACCCTATCATATAATATCATCCGCGTTGCCGAAAACTGGTCCAAAATTGTATAAAATGTTATATATATAATATGTAACGGGTATTAACGCGATCATGCATAATGTTTACCTTTTTTATGCTTGATGTTTCGACCAGGTTACACCGGCCGTGGTCACAAGCTGACTGTTATAATTTTATGTATAAAATGTGTTGCCATCGACACGATAAGTAAGTAAGTATCACCCTATATATTATAAACTGTCCCATTGCAGGGCACGGGCCTCTTCTCAGTGCGCAAAGGGTTAGGTCATAGTGCTGGCCCAGTGCGGGTTGGTAGACTTAACATATCTTCGAGAACATTATGTAGAACTCGCAGACTTCAACCGTACAGGAAACCATTGAAAGCTTTCTGCATGGTTACCTGACAATGTTTTCCTTCACCGTTAAAGCGAGCGATAAATAACTATTTAAGTAGACCATCACTTAGAAAAGTCAGCGGTGTGTGCCTTAGGATCGAACTTGAAACCTCTATGTGGTAGTCCAGCGGTCTCCTAATATAATTTAACTGCATTAACCGCTTAATATTGACCACTTAATCCAGTACGCTATTCATTACCAAGGCCAACTTAACAGTCGTTGTGTAATATAGGTAAAGTTTTCACATATCTGCGCAGTTTCTAAAAGCCATAGCCAGCTTTAATCTAAACTAATAACTATACGCGTTCAGAATATTAGCTATAAAGACAAGAAGCGCCATTTTGTGCTATAACTGTGTAATATGCTAGAACATTATATGGCGACAATTCTAAATTGAATTACATTATGTTTTCAAAGGCAATATTTTCTGTCGCAACTTGTGATTATCGTGATTGAATACTTAAAATTTTATGAAATGTAATATGGAGAATGTTTGAACTGTTGTTTTCTTATGGTTATTAATATCCTTTTCTATATTGTGGGGTCTACACGCAACTGGCAGTGTGGGTGTGATTTAAACCGGCCTAAGTCATAATGCAACGTAAAGTTTGCCTTTATAAAAACATAGTCGGCGGACTGGAGAGTTCCATCGCCTAGATTAAGCTTACATCAGGATGACATGGAAAAACATTATCCTAACTTTGTTTGTTACGCTTTCGCGCCTTAACTATTCGACCGATCTTCATGAAATCGCATACACGTTGTCAGGGATACAGACAAGGACATAGCGTATCTTTCATCCAGGAAAAAGTACTGTTCCCGAGGAATAGGAATTTATTGTCAAAATCTAGATTAACGCAAGCGAAGCCGCGGGCAAAAGCTAGTCGTGAATAATGGAAAAGATGAACTACTGGCGCTGAGTTACCTTGTTATTGTGCGTCACGTCATGCGTACATGTATAAACAAAAAGCTTATCGTAACTTTTTTCTTTCACCCTCTTATTCTTTCTACATTTATGTTTTTGGCTACTTGTTTTATAATATTGTCATCTGTTTACGCGAATATTATTCATTGAAATTAAACTACTATATACGGATTTTATCGCGTTGTTTATTTGACACTTTATTACATAATTTTGAAAAACTGTTACACTACTACTACTATTAAACTTTACTAATTTTTAAGCTAATTGAATTATTATTAAAACTATTAAAACTATTTAGATTTAATTTAATTTTTTGTTTTAATTGCATTATTATTATTTATTATTCGTGTACTTTTTTATTAATATTGATAATATGATTATATTTCTTTGTATTCTATCCTCTTTGCAAATTGTTTGTTAAATGACAAGAAACTTTACAAAATATAAACCAAATTAACAAAATCTGTTTACTATTTTGTAAGATTCTTGTCATTTTAATAGCAGTCTGGCTTCTACTTAAAATCTGTGCGGATACATTACATTTTGATATGTTAAACAAGCAAATAAATATAACCAAGGATAAAATGAAGCTAGAATATTAATATTTCGGTTTGTATTGGATATTTTAGCTGGCTCTACAAAATCTAACGCAACGAAAGCATTTTGTCAACGGGGCACATTTTCAGACGCCGTGCGTTTTAACGTTTATTTTAATACAATTTTAGCCAACCTGGTAAATAAGCTACGGCATGGTCTAGATTTTAATAACGCCTAATTGTGCTTAGTTAACATTAACCAGTCCCATTTAATTAACACATCAACCAGATTTTAAAGCTGAGAATATTATATATATTTCGTATTGCTACGCAGACGTCTTAAGTTCAATCCCAAGGCGCGCCAACCCCTGACTTTCCGAAGTTACATGCGTATTAAATATTTAATTATCGCTTGCTTTATCGGCAAAGGAAACCACCGTGAAGAAACCTGCATGTCTAAGAGCTGTCTATAATATGCTGAAAGATTTGTGAAGTCTGCCAACACGCACTGGATCAGCGTGGTGGATTATGGCCTAACCCTTCACACACTGAAAAGATGCTGTGCCCAACAGTAGGACAGTTTAATACAGAGCTGATATTATTTATATTACTATTATATAAGTAATATCTATAAGTTAAGGTACTATTATAACATTGACTTAAAGTTGTAAATTATATATTTATTTAGAGATAGCTTTTCTTATAATAAAGCTAAAATCAGACACGATGTTTGCCATAGTTTTAATAAGATCTCAACGACATTGCCGAAATTTATTTCATTACTCTAGACACAGATGTTGAGCTGCTGTACGGAGTTAAGAATTCAATATGCATTATATTATACAGAATATTCTTGTACAATATCATTCCATTATTATACAAGTATATATGTATATTTATCCATTGTCTAGTACCCATAGTACAAGCTCTGCTTAGTTTGGGCTAGATGGTGTTGTGTCTATGTGATAGAATATTATATTATACTAGCTTTTGCGCGCGGCTCCGCCCATGTGGTACCTACATCAATAAAAAGTAGCCTATGTCCTTCCCCAGGTTTTAAACTATATCTGTACCAAATTTTATCTAAATCGGTTGAGTGTGAGCTGTGAAAAGGTAACAGACAGTCAGACAGAGTTACTTTCGAATTTATAATATTAGTAAGGATTAAATATATTATATTATTAAATATTCAATTATTATATTAAAAGTTAATATATACTGCTTATTTAGACTCTTGTACATGGCGCGGGTCAAATGATGAAATCATAAATGTGCCTTTTCTGTAAGTATCTAAATCGCACGTAAATGTAGGTGACACTTAACAAGAGTCACCCGCGCAAGTAACCCGTACTCACAAATACACACGCAAGTAACCGCGCAATTAATCCATCTCTTTCCTTTAATAATTTAAAAGACACGATTACGATTACATGTCACTGGATGTACATATCTCAAAATCTATAACACTTACAACAAAACTGATTATGGCTTTCGGGCCGATCGCAGATAGTTTAAAAAATAAGTTAACCGCTCAATTAATCCTTCTCCTTCTCTATCCTTTAATAATTTAAAAGATACGGTTACGATTTTCCTTATACAACGTGTAATAGAGAAGAGACGCTAGTTAATAGGTAAGGGTCGTGATGTAACGTTGATATATGTATGTCTGGATCGTTTGTTACAAATTAAGCAATCCTCTGTATTGCAATTATCTGACATAATATTATAAGATCTACATTCTTGCCTCTTCTATCTTGTCTGGATTGGATGCGCCGGTCCTTCTAATGGAGATTAAACTATATCGACTATAATAATATTTTAAATGGCAAAGTAACTATTTATTGTTATTGGGCCTAAAACATGTTTTATAAAAATAAATATAATTAAATAAATAAAAAATAATAAATTCTCGCTAAAAATTATGATACTTTTATCATTACTTTAAAAAGAATTGATATCCCCTTTGACTTATTAATTTTAACTGAGTGCTGGCTGGATAATTCTTCAGTAATACCACAAATGCCATCGTATACTAGTTTTAATACAAAAAAATGTATAAACCAGAATAGTGGTGTAGTGGTCTATGTTCGTGACACGATAAGTGCGTGTGTCACAGAGCCAGAAGTTGATGATGCCAATTTACTACAATTAAATTTAAATAACACAATTACAGTTTTCGCTATATATCGGCCGCCGTCGTTTAAAAATCTTAATAATTTTTTATGCTCACTCCATTGCGTTCTCGATAAATGTAAAAGTGGGTCGAACATGCAAATCCTTGTAGGTGATATAAATATCAACTTACTCTCAGCAGAATGTAGTCAGGATTTAGAGTATCTGTGCCTGACTGCAGAACACGGTCTTTTTCCTGCTATATCGAAACCAACTAGAGGAGAGGCATGTCTCGACCATATCTTTATAAATAAAATTAAAAATGTTATTGGTGTAGTCTGCCTATCTGATATAACGGATCATGACTTGGTTATGCTTGGTGTAACTGTTGACAGAACTGACAGGCATTGCCTAGATCGAACTGTGATTAGACGGAATATAGAGGCTATCAAAAACGAACTGCTTAATGCTGACGGGCTGCAACAGTTCGATAGTATAGATGTAAACCAACGAACGTCTAATTTTTGTGACCATTTAACCAATGTTGTAAACAAACATACACAGAAAACACGAATTAGCCACTCTAGATATAGCATAAAACCCTGGATCACGCCTGGACTCATCCGGTGCATGCAACATAGAGACCGTTTGCATCTTAAAACCAGAAAGTCACCAAATGACCATGTCTTGCGTTTAATTTACAGTCGATACAGGAACTTTTGTAACGATTTGTTGCATAAGTTAAAGGCTGAACATGGTAACCAGGAACTCACGACTAATACAAAAAGCCCTAAAAGAATGTGGAAAGCCATAAAAAGCATATGTAACTTATCTGGAAATAAAAAAGAACCAAAAGAACTTTTAATGATCGATAGCAGCCCAGATCCAGTGCTTTCGCTAAACATATGCTGTAAATACTTTTCAACTGTGGGACAAAATTTGACTAACGATATTCTTTATAAATTACAATTAAGTCAGGAAGCACTATCATCTAAAATTAGTAGTAACCTAATAACTAACTCATTTTTTCTGCACCCCACTGACGAAAATGAAGTTGAGAGCCTAATATTATCATTGCAGAACGATAAAGCACCAGGTATTGACGGACTGACTAACACCTTGCTAAAAGAAATTAAAGACGTAATTATATCACCGTTAACTGAAATTTTCAACTTGAGTTTGCAATCGGGTGTCTTCCCTGATGCCTGGAAAACTGCTTCAATCACCCCAATCTATAAAAATGGCCCTAGAGATTCTCCAGAAAGCTACCGCCCTATTTCGTTACTTAATGCTTTTTCTAAAATACTGGAGAAACTAGTTAATAATAGGTTGATGAAATATATTGAAACCCATAATTTCATTTCTCCTAGGCAGTTCGGGTTTAGGAGATGTAAATCAACAGAGGAAGCCGTAACATTACTTACCTCAACGGTGTCATCTCATCTTGACAGAAGCAGGTTTAGCATAGGTGTATTTTTAGACTTGTCTAAAGCCTTTGATACCGTCTCAATACCGATACTACTGAAGAAGTTAGAATGCCAATTTGGAATACGTGGTATTGCATTGGAATGGTTCAAAAGTTATTTGACTGATAGAAGGCAGTGTGTCAAAGTGGGCAATGACAAAAGTGAACTACACACAATAAACTTTGGCGTCCCACAAGGGAGTGTGCTCGGACCTACACTCTTTATAATGTATACGAACGACATACATGACTCCATCCAATCAGACATAATATGCTATGCTGATGATACGGTTATCATCTTTGACGGTTCTACTTGGTCTGAAGCGTTTTCTAGGGCGGAACTGGGTATGAGTCGAATACTAACGTGGCTAAGCTATAATCTGTTAACACTAAACGCTGGCAAAACTAGATATATATGTTTTCATAAAACAGCAGCATCAGCTCCCAGCACGTCACTTCACATCAAATTACATGACTGTAAAGATCAAAAAGATTGTAAATGCGAATCAATGCAAAAAGCAGATAATATTAAGTACCTTGGCGTGATAATCGACACTAACTTAAGCTTTAAAGCGCATATAAATACTCTATCGAATCGTGTTAGGAAGACGGCAAATATTATGAAACTGCTCCGTTCCACGGCATCAAAAGATGTCTTAAAGACTGTATACTATGCCTTGAGTCAGTCACTCATAACATATTGCATAGGTAGTTGGGGTGGTGCTGCGAAAACGTTTATGATACAATTGGAGAGAGCCCAACGTTCAGTACTAAAAACTATGCTCAAAAAACCCTTTAGGTATCCCACTACACAATTATATAACGATTGCAAGTTACTTAATGTGCGTCAGTTGTTTATATTAACAACATTCGTAAGAGTACACCAAAATGTTATTCACTCTAAAGAGTATAAACATCTCCTTAATCGCCGAGTATATAGAATCGTGGTACCTAGAGTTTTTACATCATTTGCGAGACGTTTCGGCCCACACAAAGATAAATACATCTACAATAAAGTAGCTAAATATTGTGATATAAAAGAGTGCTCAGTAAAAGAGGCAAAAATAAAAGTATCCAAATGGCTCAATACAATGACATATGACAGCACTGAAAATCTTCTTTTGCACTTTAGTTAAACACTATATAATATATAAATAATACATAGATATATAAGTATTAAATATATAATATACATTCATATATACATACAAATATTCATAATTACACATACATCACCCGCGGTTATCGTAAATTATATTACTTACACTTTATATATTCCCCGTAAATATGTATAATGAATAAGTGTTAAATTTTAGTTTTATAGTATAAAATTTTCTCATAAACGTTAACTTCAAAAGATGTCGACCGAGCAATGTGCCTCAACGTAAATTGTAATCGTCACGGTACCCACAGGACAGGCTTGCCTAGTGTGGGACCAATGGATAAGACCTTACATTGTAACATTTTTGGTAATAAATATTTTTTAATTTTTTTTTTTTTTTTTTAATTAAACTAATAAAATTTTAATAGGAAACCTTGCAATTTGATAAAGCAAACGCCACTATTTATAGGCACTTATAATTGCAGGTATCTGCTATTAATATTATATTATAAACGACGGTTATAATTTGTGTTTGTTACCACAGAACTTTATGATATTAACTACTCATGACTATCCATACATATTATAAAACTAAGTCCCCCGCCGCGTCTGTCTGTCTGTCTGTTTGCGATAAACTCAAAAACTACTGAACGGTTTTTATAGATAGAGTGATTTATGAGGAAGGTTTAGGTGTTTAATTTGTTAAGGTTTTGTACTACTCGTGCGAAGACGGGGTGGACATATACATACATAGATAAACCTAACAAAAATGTTTATTTTAAAGGTAAGAAGAGCTCATTGAAATGTTTTAAATAGTAATAGCTCTAAGATAGTAGTTTGTGAGTAGTACAGCCTCGCTGATTTCAGCATGAATGGGCCGGCTCGACCGGGGAAGAACTACCCTCTCACAGAATATCGACGTGAAATAGCAGTATTTCTATTGTTGTGTTTCATTCAGTGAGTGAGAGGGCCGGAGGCCCAATCACCCCCTTTCCCCCTTTCCCCCATTCCCGGTCCTTCTCCTTCCCACTTCCTTTCCTAAAGGGTCGGCAACGCGCAAGTGATGCCTCTGGTGTTACAGGCGTCCATAGGTTACGGTGACCACTTACCATCAGGTGGGCCGTATGCTTGTCGGCCACATTAAAAAAAATTTATCTAACCGTAGTGTTTTTAAAAATGAACCGCGGTGAAATTGGTGAACAATGGCTTAATTTCAACCTAAAAATGCTATGAAAATTGCCTAGACATTACTTTTAAAGGACGGAAACCCTGTTAACCCAATAATTGCAGCTAGTCTATACACCTTTAAATAGAAACTATGTAAATGAATATCATGGCATGAATCTTGCAACGGCTTACATAAACGGCTTGCAGTTCGCGGAAGGCGCTGTCAAGATCTGACACGAGTTGACACCGCGACCTGAACGCTAGCAGATCGAGGATAATGTAAATTGAAGCATTAATTGTAACGGGAATCTCTATTAGTTGACCTGCAGGTTAAAAGTGATTGTTCTATTAAAGTTAGTAGTCCTGTAGTTACTGGATTATAGTCGTAGGTTTATTTTTAGTAGTGGAACTGTAACAGTCGTAGGTATGTATTTTTAAATCGTAGTTATAATCGTAGATATGTATATTAGTCTTTTAAATGCAGTAGTTGCTTTGATTGATTATGCATACTATTTTTACGCAACAGCAAATGGTATTCGAAAGAAACCTTTTCGTTAAAGAAGCATTCAAATTGGTTGCAAAATCTAGTAGCAATTTAGGTAAAATATTATTAAAGTTATAAGCAAAAGAGATAAAGGTGGATTTCGCTATCTGACTCGGAAGCCTCGACTTAAATACGGTTACTTTATAACACAGTGTTGTGCATCCTTGATAACTGCCAGTACCATTAGATTCGAAAAGCTCGTATACTCTTTATTTTTAAGCTGATTAAAACATTCTTTGTGATTTAGGTTTTTGGGCAATATAACTATTTAATGAAATACTACGGTACTGTTCCAAAAGTCCTAGAATCTCACATACCTACATTTACCATTCCTTTTCTTTTATCCCCTCTTTAATTTCTGGCCCCTAGCCCATGATTTGCCACGCTACTTACTTTTTAGTCTTTGTAATAATATCAGAAGAGCTTACCAGCCTGACTTAGGAACCAAACTCGAGACTTCCTGAACGGTCGCAAACATTAACGTAAATGGGATCACCACGCAAAAATAAAATTTTGCAATATCATTACGATTCAGAACCAGTGCGTACTCTTGAAATACCATTGAAAAGTATCTCGCAATTTCTTCACAAATCTACTAGCTATCTCTCAAACAAATTTCACGGAACTGTCTCGTCGATAAACTAGAGAACTATAAAACAAAATAATACGCTATCAAGTATGATTACGTTTTGAAACTGTGTTATTAGATATCTAATGCATAAACATAGCCTCACGGAAATGTCACTAGCCCCGCCCGCTCTCGAATTAGTACTAGTTTGATATATAATCTTCGTCAACTTGTACTATAATCATATTTCGCGTTCAATTAGATACCATATTGCACATTCCAGGTAAGCACGTAAGTTCACCGACCCTGGTTACATTGCATCACAAAATAATTGTACCTCGTTATTGTACGAGCGTATTTCAAACTAATATTTCGCATGTGTGCATTCTATGGTCGCTGATCTATTAATCATTAACATTCAATTTAAAACGGAATGCAATCAGTTATCTGTAGTTGTATTTGAATGCATTAGCTTTTGCACGCAGCTTCGCTCACATCAACACCGGGATGACATTATTCTACATGTAAAGCCAGGAGACGGTCAATCTTTGTACCAAGTTGCATCCAAATCTGGCCTGTGGTTAGCGCATGATTAAGTAATAAAAATCTCAGCATCTTCATAAACTTTCACATTTTTTAATATTGAAATGATTAGGCTTTTTCATTTTATTTGTAATACATTTTTACTTATACTGACGGATGATGTATTGGATTTGATTATTTGGATCGCGCAAAATGTAATCGGCTTTTTCGTTGGGAAATATCCAGATTCAGAATGAAATTATCTGTCTGTGACTGTCTACTTTGAGACGATGTATGTATTTGTATAAAAATGTTAAAACGTTGATGCTAGCTAGAAGACCTGGGGATAGTAACCCCTCATTCAATACATTGGGTTTTATTAAGACTTAAACTAACCCGTCAAATGCCGCACAAATCGCGGAACACATATCCAGCAGCATAGTGACGAAATATGGCAGCCAGTTGGCGTGTACCCAATCATCCTGTCAACTAAATATTCAATGCGTCAAGTGATTTACATACAAATAATGGATGCGGAAGTCGAGCGGCTCTATTGCTGTTATTAATCTAATGCGAACGCTGGTTAAAGATGGATTGACCTGTAGTTGTATCCGTACTTTTATTATTATTTTATTTTCTCAATATACATATGGTTTTAGCTACAACATAATAGGGGGCCCGCCCACTGCCGTATACCGAACACAGTCCCAGACTCTGTACTGATACTGAAAATTTCTAGACAAAGAGATCGAATAACACTTTGCTTAAGGAATCGAACTGTCATGAACAGCTACACATATACGCATACACTTACACAGTTCATCAATTATTATACTATTGAGCAGTTCTGCCGGTGGATTAAAATCAATGTAACGCCCTAGCCCGTGTACCATACAATCGAAATTATATGTGCGCAGTTTTCCACAGTTCGATTTCCTGTAAGGCATGTGCAATACCAGTGAGCGATAGCATTTCTATCACGAGGATAATCACGATCTATTAAAATATATGAATAATAAATGCGTGACCTTACATGTCGCGATTGTACTCGAACTCGGACTAACCATACATTTCTTTGTAGTCTTCTCGCCAGTAGTCATACGCCATTATAATTTGAAATCGCTAAAACAATCCATAGGATTAGCAGTGAAGATTTTTCACATGGAGGGATACGTTTAAAGTACTGTATTAAAGCCAATGGAAATGGAGATCATTTTGAATGAGCTTCATATATTTTTAATGTTATTATATTAATGTATAAACTAACACACATTGCAGCAATTAATGTTTTAAACAATAGAAAAAAAAGATTTTTCCTTGTAACAATATTTATGGCAAGACTCGGTATATAAATAACAAAGATAATAGGTAATTATATTATATAAAATAACAGTTTGTGTTTCAAAGTATAATACTTTGAAACACAAACTGTTATTCTGGGCAAATAATATTAAAACATGATTTTCTCGTTATATCCCGTACTTTTGAGAGATGTCGCCATATAAAAAAATTATTATCTTACTAAGATTTTTTGATTGAGATACATTTCAAATCTGTTGGTCGATGTAAAAGTTGGAGGTACGCTTTCACGCATCGTCCTATTATAATTTCTTGCAAGTACATATCTTCTCATAGGCTCAACCCTTTCTCTGAACCTAACAACTAACTTAAAAGTAAATTCAGTAACTTCACTAAACTCAGTAATTTATAAACTTTGACGTTCATAAGTTTTTCTTTGTGGCTTACATGAATAAATGATTTTTGACTTTGACTATCAAATCGGCTGTTTATGGCATAAATTACGAAAGGAAGGCTTAAAAACAGTGTGTATAACGGTGTTATTATAGTTAAGAAACAAACATATTCTTTATAATGTTTTATTGGATGTGATAAATCTGCTAACATTCATTAGCCGAGCAAGGACGGTTATAGGTTAGCCGCTCTCAAACTAAAATGAAGCCTGTGTCTATAAATGCGACAGATAACAGAAACATACCTAATGGTACATTATGGTTAAAAGGGTCCTTTGATGTAAATTATAACAAGATGTGTAATTGCCGCAGTAATTATGGCCATTTGACATTTATGCGTAAATGCGTATTAATGTAAATGGTAATATAACTCTGTCTGTTTGTAGCGTTTTCACGGCTAAACTGATAAAACAATTCTGTTGAAACCTAAAAAAGAGATATATAGAGCACATACGCTCTAGGAAAGTAAATATAGGCTAACTACATAAATTTTTAAAAGCAAATCTAGCTTTGTTTGGCTCTTTGCAGCTAATAAGCCATTAAACTGTCATTTCAAATAATAATCAACACTTATCCTAACTTATATTATAAATCCGAATGTGAGTTTGTTTGTTACGCTTTCACGCCTTTAACCTCTCGACCGATCATCATGCAATTTCGCATACACGTTGTAAAGGCAATATAAAAGGACATAGGCTACCTTTCATTCAGAAAAAAGTAATTAATTAATATGCAGTCTACATAAAGACAGGCGCCTGTACATCCTCGCAGAGGTAGGCAGAGTTCTGTCACATCAACATTCCACTGGCTGTGTTTTAAGGCCCCAGTTAATAGATGACTAGACTGCTATGCTATTAAGAATTTGCGCCAAACCCAAGAAATCACGATCACAGGCAAAAACAAGCACATATTTATGCTATGGTTCCAAAGAGGCAAATAAAACAAATTTAATTTCAATCGATGTAATCTTTAGACATGTAGCTTCAAAACTACATATTATGTATATTGTCGTTATTATTAACGGAGCACCCTTTTTTATTCGCGATAAATATGTTTATGTTTCCTAATTTTCATACTACATACCTATCCCAAAATCTACTTAGCTCGAATTTTATGCTCTTACAGTTTAATGCAAGTTATTAAATGTCTCATATCGCAAAAGACAATTTGTATTAAACTTGCTGTGAGTGTGTACAAACACCCTTATATACGGCGTTCACTAGAGGGACGGCATATTATTTTTAGAGTTTAAAAAAACTCTTATACAACAACTTTGTCCGTCGGTCCGTCGGTCCATCCGTCCGTCCGTCTGTCTGTTATACAACTTTCAACTTAAGAATCGTAAGAGCTAGAGACTCGCGGTCAACGCCATTCGATATACCCCCGAAATGACTATGACCTTTGACCTCTGACGTGGTATCACGTGACCTTTGCAAATTACTTGAACCATTTTTTCGAACTCCAAGATTTACGGCAATTCATTGCCGATTCTCACTTGTTATTATGACGATCTAGTTGAAATTACAATGCTATGCAAGGTTAAATGCTAAAACAATGCTGCGGGCACAGCATCTCCAATCTTACATCAACCTTGTTGAAATTTCAGCTATAATCCTAAAATAGGGCGACATAAATAAAGAGCTAAAAAAATATAAAATATTAGGTTATTGATTGCACGGATGGCGTAGTGGTTTAGGGTTAATTGGTCGCCACTGTTGCCGCGGGACAAAAATTTGCGACGCTCTTTGTGTTTGTTGTTTGAATATTTGTAAAGTACCCCGCGACGCAGGCATCAATATTACTGCGGGAGAGGTCTTTAAAAAATACCTATTACGGCCTATTCGTTATATAAAATGCCCTTGCCGAGTCGTATCGCCAGCGTGCACCAAGCCTAACTCCTCTTGCGTAATATGATCGATGCAAGTTCTGAACAGAATCGACAGCCAATAAACGAGTATTGATTGCAGATAAGGTAGGTAGCTTACTCGACTCATGTAAGCAATTGTATAAATCGAATGAAGTCGGCCGACCTCGAGGCTAAATGATCCGTGAAATGGTCGTCCGATACAGCTCTTGACTTATTCTATCCGTTATTCGATTCGATTGGCCGGCTCAGACAGCACTTGTAAACCAACAGACACTAAATGTATTGAAAGATACTTATGTGGTTGCCGTCTCGGATGTGTTTTATTATTATTTAAGAATATCGGATGGGATCGGTATTAGGTTTATGAAGGGTAATTTTAGTTCATTTTCAGAGTTCTTCGGTCGTACGTTGCGAATTTGTTGGTTATTATACCTATACATATGGTGGTATGATATTTGTTCTTTTATTACAATATAAGAGTTCTATATGTTCTCGATTTGTAAGTTGTTTTGCCTGCAAGTATGGTTGTGTGATTTTTGTAATTATATTACTTAATAATTAAAAACGTGTTTAAATATTACGTTTTGTTAATAGGTATGATTTAACTATTTATTTCAGCAGCGATAGCTCCGTGAGGAGACCAAAAGACTGCAATGCAGAGGGTCTCGGGTTCGAACCCACGTAGCGCACCTTTCGGAAGTAATATGACTATTCGAAATTATGTACGTATTGATTGACAATTATCGCCTGCTCCGTGCCTCAGAGAGCACGTTAAGCCGTCGGTCCCGGCTGCCATGAACATCTATGGCAGTCGTTATTGGGAAAGTGTCGGCACAAAAGATCCCACTAGGTCGAAGTGACGTCGGTCTGCACTGACTAGCCCCCACATAAGATACATACATACATACATACATACTATCTATTTCGATTTTCATATCCTTCTTATCATCCAGGCGAACAGACATTCAATACGTAATAGATTAGAAGAGATTCAATGGTACTATTGTTCAAATTGTATGTAGTAACAAGTTATTTTGTTAAAAGATTAAATAGATATTATTTGATATTGATTTACATATTTTTCTCTAAATAGTTGATAACGCCGATGTGGGCGCTATAGGCCTTAAATTAAAATTTAAGTACAATTTAAACTATAATTTAAAACTACCTACTATCTCTTAAGGTAGGCGGTAGACGAAATAAGTTTGAAAACCTCTACGCAAACTGCTCGGTCAAAGGCCCGATCATTCACGATGGGAATAGAAATATATGAGCAGATATACGAGGAAAGACTGATTAAGAAAGTTTATAAGGCTAGTGTGAATGGAACAGTCGCAAGAGGAAGACCTAGGCGAACGTTTCTCGATCAGATTGGAGGCGTTCTGGACAAAGGCCAGGTTAAAAGCACCTTGAACCGACAGGCGTGTATGAGGAATGTGATGAAAGTGAATAAAGCTAGAGAAGTGTGTCAGCATCGTAGCAAATGGAAATCCGTAGTCTCTGCCTACCCCTTTAGGAAACAGGCGTGAATCTATTTATGTATGTATGTAAATTTTCAAAACTTATGACAGTTAACGGTGCGTTCGGAAACGTATGCAGAATTGAGCTGTATAATCGACACAATATTCTAGTGTAAACATAAACATTATAAATTTAAAAATAACAGAATGGATTCAGTGCCAATTCACTCACCGAGTGACTAGGACGCGTTTAGAGTTATTGTTTAACTATTTAATACTCGTCGCTTACATAAAAACCAGTTCAAGTCAGCGGTATTGAACCTTATTCATAATGAGTGAGCGTTTAGTTGAGAATGAAGTAGTGAGTGAAGTTGTCGATAATATTTCTAAAGAGGGTAGTAGTATGGAGGAAGAGGACTTAAGGCAGGGAGAATCCCTTATGATGAATAATAATGAGGAAGACATACCCAGCCAGGAGAATACATGGATGATATACAGAAGAGAAAAGAGAAGAAAAACGAGATAATTGACATATTATGTATTATGAGTAGCGAGAAGTTACCGAAACAGTTTTCGTTGGCCAAACTTTTTAAAAAAGAAATTATATGTGGTATAATTGACATAAAATATGTTAACGCTTTTAAAATAAGAATTTCATTTGAGGACTTACTATGTGCGAAAAAATTGGCTTCGAGCTCATTTATTATAGATAAAGGATGGAAAGTATACAAAACTTGGGAGGTTGGTGTTTCGTACCTACGGAATTATAAAAAACATTGACCTTGAATTATCCGATGAGGAATTACTATCTGCTATTAAAAGTAAGAATGATTGTGAGATTTTATCGGTAAAAAGGCTAAATCGAAGAGGGTCCGAATCCGAATAGATTCCTACCGAGACAGTACGTATATATATTAAAGGAAGCTCGCGCCCGGAATATATTAAATTTATTAATATTAGAGTAAAGGTAGAACCATTTATATTTCTGGTAACGCAATGTCCCCGCTGTTGGCGCTTCGGCCATCCTAAAAAGTTCTGTCCATTTATTAAAATTGTTTGCCCAAAGTGTGATCAAGATCACGCAAATTGTGACACAACCTTATTTAAATGCGTGAATCGTAAGGAAAATCATGTCTCTCGCTATAACTTATCCTGTGTATATAAAGGAGAAAAAGATACGCAGTCTAATGTCAGATTTCAATTGTACATATCGACGTGCGTTAAATATGTATGTACCTCCTTTCTTACCACGACCTTATGTGCAATCTGAAACCACGATTCCTACCAATGCTAACAATATACCGGTCATATCTCAACCGCCGTCGAGTGTTCCAATCTATGCCACCATTGCAGCGGGAACAAATAATAACCTTAACATGTCAAGTAATACAAGATTGCAACCTATATTGCAATGCATTATTACTATTGTATGTATACACGTGTTTGAGCAAATAAATAAATCAATCAATCAAATCAATCAATCAATCAATCAAACCTTCTAAGTAGAAACAACGTAATTCATCGGAACAGATTACATTTAATTTCAATACTTCGGTTTCGGAGTCGGACATCGAACTGAACGTGGCCGCGCCCGCTGCCTCTGGCTGCCGCGCGCTCAGTGAGGACAGACCTCGGTCGCGTCGCCGTGGCCGCCCGCGCCGTCAGCATCGGCCAACTACTGCGAACGACAATCCTGACGACGACACCTCATCTTGTTCAAGTGATACACACATGAATATTTCAGAAAACGATTGTAGCAAACATGCCGAGCCTGCGCCGAGTAAAAATAAGTCATTCAAAACATTAGTTAATAGAATTAAAAAACTAATATTTTCTAAAAGGTACCACTGGGAGGTAAAAATTTAATCTGTGATGAACATAATTGTAGAATGGTGCTTGTCTACCTTTATTCAAAGTATTTCGGATATGTCCCTATTCAAAAATATGTTTGATATGTTGTTCAATTGTAAGAATGCCGAACATCACAATTAATATTGTGTAGTGGAACTCGCAGAGTGTTAGACCAAAGCGGTTGGAATTCAAAAAAATATTAATCCCAGATAAAATACACATCGCCGCGATTTGCGGACCTTGCACCACCTTTGTGTGAAGATTTGAAGGACCTAGGCACTTGTAACAGAATTTTGGCCTATCCTCTATCAAGACCGCTATTGCTTTATATAAAATTACTGCGTGTTAAATGCGGCGACGTCCACTATGCACTTTAATGTTTAATTTTTCATTGTTATTTTGATATTTTGTATGTGTAGACCTAATGGAGTGAAGTAGTCCTCGAGACTAAAGCTCCTTAAATAAATATAATAAAAAAAGATAAGAATTGATTTCAAAAATGTCGTTTGGCACTTGAAGATTCTTTATTTTAGAGTTGAGCCCGTTACACTATGATTGAAAGGGGCGCGAAAGTGGGTAAACGCCATCTAAAGCGGATGAAACTGCCAGACAAAACGATGATATAAATAATCACAAAATTGAACTAGATAGATAGATGCAGGCTGGTGTTTAATTTAACGTATTTCAATAACGGATACGTTCGAGCGTGAATTGTATAATTTGACTGCGCAATTGTAGTGGTTTAAGTGCTAACCACGCTGTTATTAATTTGAGTGACGCGGGTTCGATCGGTCTGCCATTCGTTGATGATTATTTTAAGTTTGAATGTTCTATGATTATATGTAAAAATCGAGACAAGAAGATACTTCTGAAGGAAAATTATTCTAGAATTACACCTGACTGTCTTATAGGAGTAAGTAAACGGTGTATTAAATCTACATTTTGGGACCTATGTTTCAGTCCTGACGTAATAGCAGTTAACTGTAACAAGGCTTTGATGTAATTTCGTAATAGCAAATCTCAATATTTCTCCGACAATCCGAGCCCCCGCGACTAGCCATATGCATGCAAACGCTTGCAAGGAGACCAATGAGGTAGATACCAATACATAAAAATAGTGATAACCGGTTAAAAATTCTCATTATTTGAAAGCGCAAGCAAATCGACAAATTCGAATCTTTGATAAAATGGAATGTATTTTAGAAATGCAGCTTTGATATCGATTTATTATTGACCACTGTTTATGATGAACATGAAGTATAATGGACACGGCGTGCATTGAAAAAAAAAGATGTATCAATATCGTCCGAAGTTAATACAAATCCTAGCAATATTAATAGCAATCACATCTTATCATATTGTACTGCATATTCGAATAATGACGACGAATTGATAAACATTCGAATACGGGACTAACAATTATCCTACTATCTATCCTAACGAATATTCCAACTTCTTTAGCAAGCAATAGCACATTGCTACATAAAAATACATACATATATCTTGCTTCTAATGTGAATATAACGAGTACGGGTCCACCCGTATGAGACATTGAGACATGATGGCGCCGCATAGCATCCCACGGAATGTCATTACATTTAACTAAATTGATATTTCCTTTGATGTAGTTATTCACTTGCAGTTAGGGTTGCCAAGACTTACTGCCGAAAAGCCGGACAGACCAACCTGTTTTGCCGGACATTTGTTAAAAACACACCTTTGATTTTTCAGTGTTAGTATAACACAACAATTGTTTAGGGGAGAACAGTGCTAGTCCGCCTGCTTGCGCTAGCGATACAAAGTGAGGCGGGCGAGCGAAAACATGCGTTATTTTTTAAAATTTAAGTAGGTTTACACTAGGAATCATACCTGGGTCGCGAGGGATTTTTACAAACATTCAAACAACGGACAGAAAGAACAACAAGACTCAGAACAACTATATGTGGATCACACAAATTTTTGTCCCGTGTGGGGATCGAACCCACAATATTCGGCGCAGAGGCAGTGGCGAGGCGACCACTTAAACCACTACACAATAAAAAGGAAATGGTCAAATTTAAAAAGCCAGTCAGGTAACGTAGCCAATAAGCGTGACTGTGTCCGACATTATCCAGACGCCTGGCACCGCTACTTGCAGTGACGTTTCGCATATAGAAGTACGTAGACCGTCGTTTGTGTTAGTCGTCGTGGTTTTGAATCTAATTGCTTTTACACGCGGTTCGTAACGACTGTGACGGGGTGCTGGCAGACTTCTAACTGTGTTACACTGAAGAATGGTCTAGTTGGGAATAGATGACAAACTCTATTTTACGTTTCGATTAAATCTTCTAATAGACTTCAGAGAGGTGCATTGCAGTGCTTGACGTAAATTAATTTTCGATGCATTGAAACGTTTCATAGACCTCTGGATTTCGAAAACATTTACAGAATTATTACATGTTATGTAATAATGCTGATAGTAGTATGAGAAGCAATGAAGTATTTCGTATACTGGTAAAATATTTTTTGTATGTATATGCACGGATATTTGTAACGATAATAAATAACCCGTAAAGTTCGCATATTTTTAAAATGCCGCCATGATGCCAGGATATTAAAAGTACATATATATTAAACCGAAGACACAAAATGATTCGGCCACGTCAGTAATTGACGTAGTATTACTAAATTAATGACGATGTTATGTACAACTTGATTAGAAAATAAAACATGTGTTGTGATGTGAGATGTGTGAGTTGTGATGGCATTTTAAAGACAAATTAGTTTTTCATGGAAAATGGCCCGTTGACGAGTAATGGTTCGCCATCCCTAGTCTATAGTCAGGGGCACCACTCGCTTAATTTGTTATTAAAACCTAACGCATGTTGCCCAAGAATTGGCTGTTTCTTAAGTACTCTGCAAGCACACACATTACAAAAGTGGTTGCTTATGTTTTTGTAGTATACGAACAAACATCGCCTGAGATGTTAATTATGTAGAAAAACACTTAATCACTTACATTAGGTAAGGTGGAATAGCCTAATTGGTAAAGCAACACACGATGGTGACATTTACCCCGTTTATTTATAAAACTAAATGTGACTGCGGTTTCACTCGCGTTTATAGTTACTGCGCCGCCCCCGTGGGTTGTAGCGTGATGTTTTATAGCCTTCCTCAATAAATAGGCTATCCAACACTAAAATAATTTTTCAATTCAAACCAGTAGTTTCTGTGATTAGCTCGTTCAACTAAAGAAACAAACTCTTCAGCTTAATAATATTCTGCTTTCGTATAAAGCTATGTAACTTGCTTTTATTTATAGGTACCCACATAGGATTCATGCCTGTAGTCTCCTTAGACATGCCAAAGACTGGGCAAAATAATGTATTTATAAGTCCCACATTTCGCTAGGTATGTTTCAGGACCACAAAACAGAGACCGATCCTACAGCCGCCTGCCAAACACATTTCTAGACTCTGCGGATTTCTTGTCAGAAATACCACAGTAATAATTTACCCAAGCTAGGAATATAGCCCTGGACCTAATTTCTAGTCTCATTCATTAACGCTGACAAGGCATTCGAACTATAAAATAATTTCATATATTTACGTAAACATTAAAAAACGCTCTAAACAAACAACTGCGATAAATACCGTATAAAGTAATTTTAATAGAAAATATCATTGTAGTTCATATTTCATAGATCTAAACTGTTTAGTTATCACTTTCATAACTTTAAAAGCTTGTTGGAACGGAATCGCGTATAACATAACACGTTATAATGACATGGTGCCGCGCATACAATGGCCGCTTGAATAAAATATGGCGGGAATGGCGCGTTGTGTAGTACTGTTGCTATGCACATACTTGTGCAACAGTCTACTGGTTCCTGTGCATCCGCTAACGCTCATACTTGCACCGTCATACCTTATGCAAGTAGAGAAATATCTAGGTTTTGTATAAATCCATATTATAAATGCAAAAGTAATATGAGGAAAGTAATCGTAACGAATATTATAAATGCGAATGTGAGTTTGTTTGTTTGTTACGCTATGACGGGTTTACTATTCGACCGATCATCATAAAATTTCGCATAAACGTTGTCAGGCGTACAGTAAAGAACTTACCTTTTTTCTGCTCGAACCATATAACCACTTGGAAAAAAAGTACTTCTTAATTAATTAAAAACGATTCGAATGGCATCTTGTACTATAAGTAAAAGTAAATTTGTCTGTTTGTTTCAGTTCGTCCGCTCAATCGACTTACATAAAATTATGTAAGAAAGTTGCATGGAAACTGCGACTGCGCTAGAATATGATACTTATTAATGTTTGGACGGAATGATAAGCCTTTAGTATATCCGCCATCGCTTTATTCTTTATTTTTGCACCACAAACTTTTCTACTATAATGCAATGTGCTACTTACATGATAAAGTGAGTAAAAGAAGTTTCCTAGCTTTTAAGGTAGATAGCTTAGAAGCTAAGCTTTAGCTCTATTACATAGCTGGCCTATTGTTGTTTACCGTACACATTTTCAGACTCCCTGCTGCTACAGAGAATGTACCTATATGTAAAACCCAATATCGTTTACCTTTGCCTCAGCATACCTCTCAAACTAATGCAGATTTTGCAAAAGAATGTCTTCTTTTTTCGGTTATCCAGCCAAATATATCTTCTAAAACGTACTTACCTTATCCTCTCCCAGTTACCTTTAAGTTTAATATCTTCAATACGTGTTGGTAAATAAATATTATGCGACATATTTGTCTGTAAATATATGTATGTATACGTACCCACTCATTTGAAAACACCTGAGGAGACCGTTGGACTCTCATGCAGAAGACTTGAGTTTCATTTTACAGCACGCATTTCTGACATTGCGTTGTAATATGCATTGTAGATAGTAAAGTTATGCCTCAGTTTATACATTACTTTACTATCAAGGTGAAAGAGCATCGAAAACAAAACTGCAAGTCTTAGTGCCACCGAGTAGTGTTTTCAAATTTTTCCATTTTTGCTATATCTACTTAATCTTACTGGCTCACATTGAAAAAGGTCCTGCGCCCAACTGTGTACCAGTTTTGTTAACAGCAATGATAACATTATGTTTGATCCTACTATCGATATCGTAAGTATAAGCAATTTACGTTATAAATTCATACTTTGTATTATTCTTTGACCACAATGTGGCACAGCTATCGAATGCGTGATCAAGAGAAGAAACAATAATTGTATATATAAAAATATCAGCCTTGTGTTGAACTGTTCCACTGCTGGGAACGGGACTCTTCTCAGTGTGAGACGGGTTAGACTATAATCCACCACGCTAGCCTAGCGTGGGTTGACAGACTTCACATATCTTTGAGAACAATATGAAGTGCTCTCAGACATGTAGGTTTCCTCGCGATGTTTTCCTTCACCGTTAAAGCAAGCGACATTTAACAATTTATACGCACATAACTTCGAACAGTCAGAAGTGCGCGTCTTGGCATCGAATTTTAGGCCCCTGCGTGGTAGTCCAACGATCTCCCACTAAGCTATCGCTGCTGTTACTAGGCTGTATTATGCAAATATATGTTTTTTGCTGAATTTAGATTTGTATTTCCTTTTTTATCCTAAAATGGCTTGCGTTTAATCGTTACCTCACCTGATGTAAATATGTATCTTATGTGGGAGCCAGTCAGTGGAGACCGGCGACACTTCGACCCAGTGGGATCTTTTGTGTCGACACTCTCCCAACAACGACTGCCATAAATGTTCATGGCAGCCGGGAGCGACGGCTTAACGTGCTCTCCGAGGCACGGAGCACGCGATAATTGTCAATCAATACGTACATAATTTCGAAAAGGCATATAACTTCCGAAAGTCAGAGGCGCGCGACGTGGGTTCGAATGCGAGACCCTCTGCTTTGCAGTCTGTTGGTCTCCCCACTGAGCTATCACTGCTGAACCTCACCTGATACTATGTGATGATACGACCTCTTATAGTGCACACCTAAGCAAGAACAACCTATTTATTTACAAGAACAACCTATTTATTTACCTATTCAAGTGTTAAGCTCACGTAGTATTTACCGAACCAAAAATACTTTATATAAGGCAAGAGATAAATGGGGATTTCTCAAATTACCTAACTAATAACGGTTTCTTTAAAACACCTATAATTTATTTTAAGACTTTCTTGAAAATTGCTCCATAAAAATAATATTTATTTTATTCCCCTGTTGTAGAACTATAAAACGAAAACAAAACGAAGTATGTTTTATTTCAGCAAGATGAAAAATAAAATTGTGAACTCTTCGCGAACAGAATAACGAGCGAAATCTAGTGCTAGACACATAAAAGAATATCTCACAAAGGAATAAAATACATTCCATGCATAGAGCGAATTTATCGTCCGTTACTCCAACCTTATTACAGAGTAAAGCTCTCGGCACGGCGGAATATCCACGTTGTGAATATAAAAACGAATAGAATTTAGGTCGCAATAAAATATGTAAATCGTACAAAACTTAGGTCTCCACAATAAAACAACAGAATTGTATAGTACAGAATTTATTTCCATATTATATACTCCAGATATAACAGCAATTGTCTCCGTTCCACACGATATACTCTCCAACAATATTTACATTGAGTTTTGGGTGTCACGCGCTACACATTATATTTTCGTCAAAGCGACACCTTTAAAGGCGAAAAATTTACATAATATGCATGTAGCAAAGTGTTCGCAGTGATATGATTCATCGTTACAACACGACCACGTTTATATGGCTTGTCGTCAAACTTCGTTCGCGCAAACAGAACCGATACCGCTCGAAAGCATAACTAAATTTACTATAGATCCTATACCTATCTGCTAAAGGTGCAATATTAATTGAAGCACGGTTGCTTGTTATCTAGCTCACATGTACCATACGTTTAGAACCTGTTCTTTTGAACACTGCCAATGCGTTTAGCGCCAAAGTCTTTGAACCAATGATAAGACAGAATAATGACGCGACAAAAGACGACCGTGATTGGTCAATACATATCAACTGCAAGTGCGTAAGCCATATAAACTAGGTACGCACTACTACAAACAATGTGATATGACGAAAATAAATGTTAATTTAGTAGCGACATGCCCCCCAGCCTTGCCTGGTCCTCTCGCATCAACAACCCATATCATATCTACGATACATAAAAAACTGTCATGGCCGCCATTACATGACCACCGCTGACACTCATTATACATAATATTCACTAATCTTTAAAGCAATTTACAATCGTATTTTATTGCTACATATGTATAACTTATATTTTTATATTTTCTTGTCATTTTGTTTTTTCCTAAGTTATAGCTTTGTCAGCGGTACTGAAACTAAATACGTCTAATAAACATGGATACTTAGGCCTGTTTAAATTATACACAACAAAAAAAAAATGTTCATTGTTTTAACTGTTATTTCATTAGTCGACATGTAAATGTATAATGTCGTACAACTACGACCGGTTTAAATATGTATTTAGGTAATTAATTACAAACATTAATGTATCTAATATATAAGAACAAATCAATTCGCATATAAACACAATACAATGCAACTGGTGCACAACTTATCGTCTAATCTGTATCACATAACATAATATTAGTTTAAATTATGACTTAATTAATATTATAAATAATAATATCCGTAATATTAATATGGCAACGAAATATATTTCCTAGCTAAGCACCTAGACCAGTAGGATTTCAGGTATTTACACAATCTGTACACGAAATCCTTATTAAAGTGTTATCACTCGCTTCTAATCGTTATACATTTCATTTTTAATAAAATTATTGCCAACCAGCTAGTGTTCAACAATGATTAAAGATTTCTCAAATAATTTATTATTATTATGACAATAAGTTTCACAATCACCTCGAAGTTTTAAATGCAGAAGTATAGTAAAGCTTCCATTACAATGTATGTTCTCACCCTAACTCTACGAAGATATCATCAAAACACAATATTTACAAAATGAAGACAACGTCGATATGCACTGTACATTTACAAAGTTTAAAAACATCGCACCGAGGTGTCTTGTCATAGAGATGTTTATATAAAATCTTATACAAATATCTTTGTAAATACGCGGTAATCTGGCATCGGAGTCTGATACTAACATAGTTCGGGACTAGCTACAGATCGCACTAGACGTCGCGGGCCGTCATGTCTTTTATGGTCACTACTGTTCAGCAGTCAAACACGCGTTCTCGCACACATGACGTCATACAAATGATATGGTTATTCTTACGTGTGTGTGTGCGCGCTTAGGTGGTGTGCGTGAGCGCGGCGTACGCGACGAGCAGCAGCGCGGCGAGGGGCGCGGGGAGCGGGGCGCCGCCCGCACTCGTGCGCGGAGTCGATGAGTCTGGTGGCGACTCGTTGATGTACGTTCTGCTCTCTGTTGTACAAGTAAAACTTATTGAATATAACATCCAATAAATATTAAACGGAATAACTCTGAAGCAATTGGTGCCAAACAGTAAAGTGTCAAATCAATTGGAGTAGGTTCTCGGTTGGACTCCAAAATCTTACTTGGACAGCAATTTTCTAAAATGTTTACATATCAACAAAGTGATTCAATCAATTCTACAATTTTGTAGAGACATTTCAAGCCTATAAGAAAAAGATCTCGGGGTCTCTAATAGCTTACATAGACAGCACTGAAAACTGCAAAAAAACTAACAGCAAATTTGCTGCAAAAACGAAATAACATGGTAAAAAAATCTTTTGGACTTGTCTCGTACACTTACTACTGTACACCTCTGTAGTCAAGGTCAGTAAACAGAGAAGAGGTCAGTACCCAGCAGTGGGACAGTTTATTAATTAATTTTAATACAAGGTTAATTGGTTGGTTGGTGTTTTTTAATACAAGGGTGATAAACATGAGGTCGGTTTTCAGCATTGTTGCAGTAAATACAAGTCTGATAAACACAAGGACTTTGGCAATTTCAGTATCCCAAAGGTATACATTTTACATATTATAAGGCTATACTCACGTCCGTCATGATCACCAGAGCCGTCATCCCCGGAGCCTTCGGTGTCGTAATCATCAGGGTAGTTCCTCCCAGAGCCTGAACCCTCCTCGCCTGCTTCATCGCCTTGCATGAACGCTTCAGCCGACGCCTCGTTGCTGCGAGAGTACGATACCAGGAGCTGCGAACAAAATGAAATGATATTAAAAGCTGCATAGTCTCCAGTTATATGATTTTACCATACGTTTGCTAAGAATCTCAGACGCAGGGCGTCAGGGTATATGGTCTTTCGCTTACATCCTCGAAGGGACAGAGTCCACTTTTCACCAGGTATGGTTTTAGGTACCACGTAATAGAGGGAGAGCTTATTGCCGTTTAGCGGACACATTACCAGGCTCCGTGCAGCTACTGAAAATTTCTTGGCAGAAAAATTCAATAACCTTATGCACAGCAATCGCTTTTACTACCGCTGTCTCACCGAGGCAGACTGCGTATGGGTTTCCAAAAAAGAAAATAAGGACTGGATTGTTGTAACTTTTTTAAACAGCCTTATTATATTAGGGGATACAAAAATATGTTAGCATGTTGGACGGAGCACATCTGATCGACTTAGCTTTAGCGTAAAGATTTATGAAGCAGAGAATGACGTAGGCTACATATTATTCTGAAAATATATACTGTTCTTGTAAGAGAGCTATTTTCTTAGAACTACAAAAGTAAAACTGTGTAGTCTTGTGGAATGTAAAATAAGTAGTATAACGAAGCCACAAAGTAATTTTATGCGTGTTTGTATCTTTCCCGCTAAACAGCATTGTGTATGGAAATAGTAGTCCATAACGCTGGGCCCGGAGCATGTGAACAGATTTCACACATCTGATCTGCAAGATCATTATGGACGTAGTGTAGACGTGCAGTTTTTCTCAAGATATTTGTCTTAACTGAACCAGTGACTTTACTGTTTAATATGCACATGTTATAGTATTTAATTTGAGACGCACGCAGAGGCGTGGAAAATTCTACAATCTGTCCCCACTGGGCTATATTTGCTTACTTATATGTATATAAAATTAAATATTATGTAATAATTTTTCAGTTATTCTCTCAACTGCGTAAATAGATACTGTTGTATTTCAGGAAATGCTAATAGAGCAAATTAAACGGTTATACGTAGAACTACTTCAAAGTTCAATTTAGCGGAATACCGAGGGCTGATAACGTTAAATATAATATAACCAGTTACGAGTACGTGCGACTATTTATGTTAATAGAATTCCTTTAATAAGATTATTTCAGTTCTTTTTGAAATATGCGTACAACTTAAAGTACTGTGAAGCTTAAAGGATTCATTCTCATTCAGAGCGTATGTGACAAAGAATTCGTTTTGGAACCGTTTTGTGCGACTCTAGTTGGATCTAAGGTGTGAGAGTGAATAATCTACCTTTAGGGAGTGGTATGGTGGTTAAATGAACACTTGAAATACAGGCCGCTAAAAATCTGTAGAATACACATTCAAGAGAAAAGAGTCTAGTTAATCCACATCGAGACAACACAATAAAATATACACAGTAACATATAAGGCAAAGAAAACCCAAAGAAAAACAACAAATGAAAAACAAAAGGGGATAGTTACACTACGTGAGACGGACTACGTTCAGCACGTGTCGGACGCTCATTTTAAACCAAGACCTTTAAACCCAGATTTTATATTTAAAAAAAAGGAGACTTTTCACCGACGGCCAGTTAATTTTGGACATGTTTCATAGAATATAATTAATATTTTTATATTTAATATTTTTGATTTTCACTGTAAGGCTTTTGAAAGAATGCAAATTTTAAACCGCTCGCAAACACGGTTTCTTCATATATCATGAGTATAGCTGTAGGCTCTATCATAAATGAGTATCATCAACCAGTGCTTATATCTTTAATCGTTTAATAGCCATAGCTTTTATCATTTAGTTTTGTATATCTATAATAGAGGGATAAATACCTGTCTAGCCTGCTGAAGCCTGTCTGCCAATGCTGCCACTCTGGGATCCTGTGGAGGGCTGCCGCTGATTTCTGGGTTATACTTCTGGTCGCTCATCGATGCTGATGATACCAGCGGTTTCGTATAGCTAGAGGAAAAAACATATAATTAGATATTACACCTAAAATAACTTTAGCCTCCTCTACAACGCCAAGGATTGCTAAGACATCCTAACAAATATTATAAATGCGACAATGAGGTTGTTTGTTATGCTTTCACGCGTTGATTACTCGACCCATCATGAAACGCATACACATTGTCAGGGATACAGAAAAGGGTATAGGCTACATTTCATCCAAGAGGAATTACTGTTTTTGAGAGATAGAAAATTATTGTTAAAATTTACATTAAGGCAAGCGAACCTGCGGGCAAAAACTAGTTTTTAAGGCAAGTTTGACGAGCATTAAAATATTTACCTGTATAGTATACAATTTTTTGTAGCAATAATTTAGTCTTAGTAATATAAAGGTTGCCTGCAAGAGATTGCTTTCATTGATTTTTTTATACAATTATCCTCTTTTCCAGTTATTCTTGCTGTGTAGTCAGCATTTGAAAGAAGTTTAAGTCCTAGGTTTTAAATTACGGGATATATTTAGATTGGATTTATTAAGAGGATTTAATAATCGCCCGTAAATATAATCCCAAATTTATGCCTCGGTATCAACGTACCAGTAAATCGTCTTTAATCTAGTGTAAATAAGTAAGTTCTAGGTAATAAAGAGATATTTGTGCGTGCTATTTTCAGGATTTCTCAGAAGGGATGGCTGGTGGTGATTTAGGAACGCAAACATTAATTTATTCATTAAATTCTGAGCCTTTAAGCGATCCTGTAATAGTGACGGGTACTATTGTTAGTTATTAACGTTTTGAGGGTAAATAATATGTTTTAAACTTTGTTTATTATATTACGTGTCAAATTTTGTTGCCTCAGTGTTTATGATTATACGGATAGTTGCTTTTTTAAATAATAAGAGCTTCGACGATTGCTAGTTTATTAGTGGTTTCTAGAAGTATCCTTGAACCTTTCTGTCACATTAACTAAAAACACACAGTGACCTCTTCGTATAAGCATTAATCCTGGCTATACTAACTAAAATATCTTATTACTTTCAGTCTGGTACTAACATGCCTTCAGTGAGCTTCGATGAGGATATCCAGAACATGTAAGTAAACTTGAATACATTTTGAGAATTGTTTACACAAATGGCTTTAATTACACTTCGACTCAGCAAATATATTTGTGGATCACACAATTATTTTGCTATGTGGGTATCGAACCCACAACACTCAGCAAAAATACCATGATGAGGATATTACTTAAAAAGAAATTAATAACTTACTCAGCAACAGCATCGCCATTCCAGCAACGCTCCGAGCTATCTTCAACAGCAAAGTCTGGCTGGTCACACAGTCGGTCCGAGAGACCAGCAAACAGTTTCTTGGTAGACGCCAGGGTCGCAGCGAACTGAAGCAGTTCCGTGTCTGGTGGAGGAGCACGGAAGTTCTCCCTTCGGATGGAGCCAGGAGTCGGGTGTGGCGTGGAGAAGCCCGGAGACTCCATTGTGGAAGGTGGACCACATTCTTGGCGGACCTATGAACAAAAACAGAATTAGTTGTTGCATAAGAGTTGACTGTACCTACAAATATGTATATAATTCTAAATTTTACCCGCGGCTTCGTTCGCATAAATCTAGGTTAGGTTTGGTTAGTAACAGTACTTTTTCTGATGAAAGGTACATTATGTCCTTATGTATTCCCGTGACAACGTATATGCGAAATTTCATGAGGATCGGTCGAGTAGTTAAGACGTGAAAGCGTAACAAACAAACTCACATTCGCATTTATAATATTAGTTAGGATCTTTGGATGTGAAGAGAATAAACTACTTAAAACGGATTTCACAGTGATTTATTTTAACAACAGGGAGTCTCCCGACTGCTGAAAAGCAATCGAAACGTCGCGGAAAGAGTAAATAAAATGTTTAAATGTTGCTTCCACTCCATTCCGAATAGTTTAATTTCAATGTGTAACATTCGCTTAAACGTAAGACAATAGACTGTAGAGTAGTTAAATATTATTCTGAAAATGAATGATGATAAAATGATAATAGATTTAACTTTATACAATGATAGACTCACGTTTATATACAATAGCTTCGAAAGAGTAAATAATTGAGATACACATTTTAGCAGCCATGTTATATATTTTACGTAATAGTCGGTAAGACTATATACCTCAAATACCAAAGCTATGTAGATGTTAAAATAATATACTTTGTTAAAATTTTAACTATTAGCTATTTCTCGGGAACACAGCTTTCATTCTGGATGAAAGGTACCCTATTTCCTTTTTTATACACCTGATAACGTGTATGCCAATTTCATTAGTATTGGTCGAATAGCTATGGCGTGAAAGTGTAATAAATATAGAAACGAACACACATTCGCATTCATAATATTACTAGTAAGGGTTTGTAAAAAATTCGTATATAAAAGATTTGTGCCGCTCCAAAAAGATTCGACTTGACTGAAGGTAGCGATGTGCACAAATGTGTTCGAATTATATATTCGAATATATTGACAACACGATTCATGGCGTTAGCCAACCTTAACCATGGTATCGCGTTTTACACCACTGCATTCGAATATCATTAAAGCGCATATTAACTAGAAGCCGACTCTGACACAATGATAATAAAAAATACAGCCGTCTTTAAAGATTGTCCCACTGCCGAGCACGTATCTCTTCTCAGTGCGAGAAGGGTTAGACCATAGTCTACCATGTTGGCCCAGTACGGGTTGGCAGACTACTTATATCTTCGAAAACATAATGGACAGACTTGCAGGTTTTCTTACGATGTTTTCCTATACCATTAAAGCGAGCAAAAAAAATATATTTACGAAAACTTCGAAAAGTTAGAAATGCTTGCTTTGGGATTAAAATCATCACCTTTTTGTGGCAGTACAGCGGTCCAACCAGGTTATCACGACTTATTTACATAATAAAACAAGCGTTTAATAGGAATAAAAGCGCAAATGTCCTTGAATAGATCAACAAGGAATGAGATTACTAATGAACGATTCCATCATACAATGCCTTATGACACTTCCTGAAAGAGCTCCTTAGCTTCCATTATCATCAATCTAGCTAACTATCCTCATATGACTGCACAGGATATAATCAGAACGAGGAATGCAGTACCGCTACCTTATAAATAGCAAAAACTAGATGTAATCAGTTCCACAAGACGAAGATGAATGACGATGTTGAGCATACAGTTTGTCATTTGTCAACGAGACACCGCCGCTTGTAATGATCTCGCGAATATGAGACATGAATGCATGGTGTGGGGATAGCACTAAGCCTTAAATCACACTGCTGGTTTTGATAGTTCACACGGATATCGATAATGGTTGATCTATTTTAGGGAATCGGTAAGACAATATGCATTTGTGCATTAGAAAATGTAATTCTTGGATTTTGCAGTGGTCACCTGATTCATGACAATACGCTGGTGAATGTAGCTACAATCTTAAAACGAAACAAAAACGTGGTTCATAAAAATAAACAAAGGACTCAAAGAATACTCAGACTAGGCACAACTATTATAATAATAATAATAATAATAATAATAACGTTTATTGCTCAACAAAATACACATTATAAACAGAAATATGGCTTATATATAATTATGTACTATAATTAAAAACTCTGATCTCTAAACTAGGTATATACCTGTATCTTAGAGACCAGTGCTACCCGTGAGTCTTGTAACAATAAAAAGCCATTATTTTAAAACAACAAAAGAAAACAATAAAAATGAAACGTTTACTTAAAATAAGAAATTATAAATAAAATTAATGTGTCTGTCTATGTAAGCGCGCGCATGAGCGAGATCACTTGCATGTGTGAGTGCGTGTGTGTGTGTATGTATGTATGAGTGCTTGTGTCTATATGTGCGCGTGTGCGTGCTCGTGTTTTGTGGGTGAGTATATGTGTGTGTGTGTGTTTGTGTGTGTGTGTGTGTGTGTGTGTGTGTGTGTGTGTGTGAGTGTGTGTGTGTGTATGTGTGTGTGTGGGAGTGTGTGTGTGTGTGTATGTGCGTGTAACTATTCTATCCTAAGCGTCCTAGTAGAAGATCCTCAGTATTACGATAATCTAATTGAAGTAAATATTCTTTTATTGTTATTTTAAACTCGTATTTATTTTTTGGATATATACCTAGAATTTTATTTAAATGATTATATAACTTTATGCCATTAATATGGTTTTGTCTCTTAGCAAAAGAAGTTCTATGTAACTCTACTGGGAAAACCTTATGCTTAAGTCTGCCAACTGGCTCTGTGGGAGGACGAGTCGAGTGTTTACGAAGCATAGTATGTAGCACATAAAGCTGTCTAACAGTCAAAAGATTGCATTCTGTATAAAGTAGTTTTGTGGAATATCGAAGTGGTCGTGAAAACATAACTTTTAAGACTGCCCTCTGTGCCCTCTCCAGCTGAATAAAAATCGTTTCTGCGGCTCCACCCCAAACTGGCACACAATAGGTTATAACTGATTGACACAGAGCGAAGTAAACGACTTTTAGTGTGTCTAGATCAGCAGAATTACGTAATTTTTTAAAGACATAGATTAATTTTCGAGTTCTATTCGACAGTACATTGATATGTTGACGCCAGTTGAGATGTTGATCTATATATACTCCTAAGTATTTGGCACTATCGGACTTAGAGATTGTCAGGCAGTTACAGTAAGCAGATGATATACATGTGTGACCCTTGAGTGTAAAACAGTTTGGGGGGCATAAATTCGATCTGATGGCAAAGGGTATATGTATGGTCTTATTAATATTAAGGGTAAGCAAATTGTTATTCAGCCATCTCATAACACATGAAAGCGCCGCCTCCGCATTCTGGTAGCAATGGGCCCAATCCTTTCCATCCACTAAAAGAGCTGTGTCGTCAGCATATGTAAGAATTTTACAGTTTTGGACAGGGAGTTTACATAAGTCGTTAATGTATATGAGAAAAAGAATAGGTCCCAGAATACTACCCTGAGGCACGCCGTAAGTGACCGGGAGCTCATCACTCACGCATTGCCCTATTTTGACCACCTGGGTTCGATTTCTGAGATAATCAGCAAACATATTCAAAACGAGGCCTCTAATTCCAATGCCCTCCATCTTTCTAAGCAAGATCCACACAGGGACGGTGTCAAAGGCCTTAGATATATCTAGAAAAATACCTAGACACTTTTGTTTATTATCAAGGATTTTGACTACGTGTTGTGATAAAGCTATGACGGCGTCCTCAGTGTTGAAACCCGACCTAAACCCAAATTGATTGTCAGCAAGAACATTATTTGACTCGAGGTAGCTGATAAGGCTCTTACTCAATATTCGCTCAAGGATCTTCGACATAGCTGAAAGGATGGAGATTGGTCTATAATTATTTACATCATCCCTGCGCCCAGCCTTATACACTGGATGTACCAACGCTTTTTTAAATGCATTTGGAAAGATACCGGATGAAATTGAAATATTACACACGTGTGTGATTATTGGGACCAATATATTTTTTGTACTCTTGAGGATACTCGCAGGGATACCATCCCAGCCTGTAGCACAGTTAGATCTAAGGCTTAAAACGATAGCTTCAACATCTTTGTGAGTTGTTTCAAGAAGGACCATAGATCCACTTGAGTTAGACGGAGGGATTGGAGGCAGTATACCTGTTGTAGTTGCCTGTATATTAGTTGCTAGACGTTTACCAATGTTGGCAAAGAAATCGTTTACTAAATTAATTGAGGAACTTGTAGTACTGCAGAGGTGTAACAGTTCATTTGGAGGGAGACAAGTAGAATGGAGATCAGAGACCTTTTTTATCACATCCCACGTTGCCTTTGGATTATTTTTTGCTTTGGAGAATTCTTCTTTTTCATACGCCCATTAGAGTTTTTTCAGTAAGGAATTACAGTAATTACGATATCTGGTATATGATAATCTAAGTATTTCATTATCTTTTGATTTTTTTAACTTAGCATGCATGCTATCGCGATGTCTAATACATCGTAATAGCCCCGGTGTAATCCACGGCTTGAGGCAACGTTGCTTTCTAGGAATTATACATAAATGTGAACATTTTTGTACGATTTTAGAAAGCCCTTCAATAAGAGTTGCCGCTGCCCTATTCGGATCTGTCATTTTTAATATTGGTGACCAGTTAAAGTTAGATATAGATTTAGTAACTAATTCATGATTAATTTTAGTTTTGGTATGAGGTATATTAAGGTATTTTTTGTTTGTTTCCAAAAATAACAGTATTGGTTCATGGTCAGTTATGTATGACTCAATAACTATGGTTGTTGCACTAAGATTTGTTTTAAGGAGCACGTGATCTAAGCAGTTAGGCCCACGTGTGGGGAGATAATGGGCTGGAAGAAGTCCATGTGAAGCAGCACAACATAAGTACTCGTTCGAGTTATTGTCATTGTTGCCATGCTTTATATCGATATTTATATCACCAATCATGATAACAGTTTGTGTGGATATATTAAGTACCTTATCCAAGCTTTCTATAAATCTGTTTATATTTTTATAAGATGGAGAACGATACAGAACAATTATGGAAATATTATCTATATGACAAATAAGACAGTTAGCATCAACGAAGTGCGGTTCTATAACGTTAGCCTTAATCGTTGTCTTAACATATATAACACAACCATCGTTCTGGTTATATATATTTTTTGTATAAAAAGAGTTAAATCCTTCTAAAATCGGTAAGTGCGTTACTTTGCTTAGCCAACATTCCGACAAAACCAGAACATCGCAATGGAAACCAATAATCTCCATTAATGAGGCGATTTCATCAAAATTTTTATTGATGCTCCTTATGTTAATATGTAGTATTTTTAACCCTTTGTACGGGTTAGTAATATACTGCGCACAGTTCGCAGGCTTGCATTTATATGATTTAGATACAATAAGCGAGCGAGCGAGTATTTGTGGATCACGCTCATTTTAATTCCATGTAGGGACCCACAAGAATTGGCGCCGTGGCGCCACTTAAACTACAGAGCATTCCTTGCAGTCCTGATGTTGTGGCTCGTATCTCTTGTGTATAGATGACCTATACGTTTTGGCAAGGTAATGCAGCAACAATGTATTCTGGCAGGGTAATGCAGCAACGGTCGGTGTGCTGTGGCCCTTAGCGCAGAAATAGCAGCACCGTGTAGTACCGAGTGCGCTGGGAGCAGTGGTCGCGCGTGCTCGCTCGTGTGAACGTCCTCAGCGACGCGCGACACACGCAAATAAACCACAACAACCGGCGACGCAAATACGCACATACTTACGACGCAATCGGCGCAAAAACTACCACATAATACCGTCCCCGCTTCTATGAATCCGTTTGACTTTTATACTATTTATAAACACACTCTGTATGTTAACTCGTTTTTCGAACGTCTAGAATGTTTTCGCTGTTTATAATTCAGCATGTATGTATTCGTAAAGGCTCGCCTAACTTGGGAGCTATATGTCGATCCTCGAAGGAGTACGCAAAAGTTTTATTACGAGCCTGACATGTGTCGCGATACGACCTACACGAAATGCGTACTTCAATATCCCTACTTTTATTAATATCAGATTTATAATCGTAGTTCTGCTTTCGAATTAGAGCTGTTCTGAAACTCTCTAGTCTGGTATTTAATATGATGGTAGAAAACACCTATATATGTTGTTAAATAAAATATTTGAAAAGTTAAAGAAAATAAAAACTTATATGTGTAAGAAGGTATAAAGTCGTAGAAAGAAATATGTAGTATTCTGACAGCCTCAAAAAATAAAGTTCATATATAAGAAATCTTTTAATTAGGTGTCAGGTTGTAAGAAGTTAAGTTTCGTGAAACCGATGACGTATGTCATCATCATATATATCATATATCATCAATGAATAATTCGCTCAATTATGAGATTAGGTTTAGGTACGACTCGAGTCTAACGAAAATGTTATTGAGTAAAAAAGTATCTAGAAACAGCACGAAGTCTGGAACTATTCCTGACACATAACAATAGCCTCCTCCATTATTAATTGGCAAAGTTTCCAATAGATTATTTGCGAAATCGATAAATAAGGGATACACGTATCTTTTTTTAAAAGTAACTCGATTGACATTTAAAAGTTACTCTATTATGCAGTATATAAGACGCTAAATGGATATCACATTAAAATAAAACATTTAAGTTGACTTACGATAACTGCCAACAAAGCTCTTCCATACTCATTAATAAAATATGATACAGATACTCGCAAGCAAAACAGGCATCAATTAAAATTAACAGCCAAAAACACTCATCTGATAGTCTGATATAAAGACTTAACATTAAATGTGCTAATTACTTTTTGTTTGACAGAGCGAGCTCTTAAGACGGACATAAGAAGTGCCGACCGCTATATAATAATATAGTAAATATTCATTACGTTTGTACGACCGGCTCGAACCGCCATCGGTTAAAAAGTATACAAAAACCATGTAATGTTGTATGAAAGCGTTTGCTTGCCGCGGGTGGGCAGGCCGTAATTACAGTGCAAGGAACTTGATTAAAGCAACCGATATAAAAGCGGGAGATACAAAACGGATAGGCTGAAATTATCACTCTGTGGTCGCCCATTTGTACAATTATTGCTATTTGTGCGCTACTGTGAAGCAGGTATTAAGCTTGTAATTTATTTCATTGCTATGATTATTTAAGCAGCTATTCTTCTGTTAATAGGCAGTGGCAATTTCAAGTGGTGAAAATGCGAATAAAATTATCGTAATTTGAAAATAATTTATTTCGACTGTACGTGTAAAATAAAATTATATAAATTTGTATAAACCTATGTAATTAGTGTCTTAATCCCTAACAAATTAAAATCTACTACAATTTTAAACACGTTTATGGGTTTTGGAATACTGTAATATTGTTGGATTAGTAAAAAATGGCACTTATAAGTATTATAAATCTTCGTGTGATAAGTGTCGACTTTATAAATTGACTTTAATTACTTCATAAGAAAACTTCCGATTAAAAGGAAAAACATATTTTAAAAATAAAGTTATGACTTATATTTCTCATGAAAAGCCTTACAGGCACACCGTCTACGCTGAAGTATTAACAATATAGGCACAACAAAGTGCCCTGTCATTGAAATTATTTAAATTCAATCCGTTACATGTTTTTTAATTGGTAATATCTAACGCATACTAATATCCGCTATACACGAAAATTTAGCATGCCAATCCAATATTTCGCAATACGTATCATCTATACGTATAACCTTTTCTATGTAAATTCTGTAGCATTTCTAAGACTGCAAATAATCGCACAATGGTTCCCAGGTGGACAATCTCTGTTAGACAAACACAGCAGACTTCACAAACGTAAGTTATTCGCCGCTGCAACTGTGCAACTTTCCACTCGTATCGTTACAGCGATCTAGTAATGGCGCCGTATAAAACTTGGAAAGTATCTTTAAACATTCCGATAAAAGAGCAATTTTATGAGACGAACGTAGCATTAAACTGTGTGAGAATGCATAATGAGTGTCTGCAATTCACGATAAACGGTTACTTGACTTGATATTCTGCGTTATAGCCGTATTTGTTAAATTGCTTTCTTGTGGCCACATCATGCGTTTGAAATTGAATATTATATGTTTTATCACAGATAAATTAAGACTGGCTTGGTGATCTAGCACCTGAGTGAAAACGTGTACAAAATTTCATAGTAAGATTATACCTACTTGACGACATTCAAACTATTTAAAATCTTTGTGTCGATCATATTATGTAGGTATATGGTAATAACGGCATCAAGCAAGGGTCTATTGCGAACACTGTTTCAGACTTCGCGTTGCTACTAAGAATTTCTAAGCAGGGCAAACTAATTATGCAATTCAAAGACATATACGGATTAAACTGGAACTGTAAGACTGGAAAAGTGCTTCTTCACTACAGAAGATAATAATCAAACAAGGTATAAGCAAAAAATAAGAGTGATCTTTGCCCATCGCGCTGATAAAAAAATGACTCCTTTTTTGACGGGCTAGAAACGCGCGGGTAGTGCCCTTGGTATTACAAAGTTCCATATGCTACGGTAACGATCAGTGGGAAGTTGATCATAACCTTAGTAATATAGCGAAAACACCTCGCAACCAGCATTTATCGTAAACGCAAACTCATGCACTAGAACAAAAGAGGCAATAAAAAGTAAACCTTTAATGAAAATGTATACATTCGGCCTTTATAAACTATGGAGGTCTGTTTATAATAGACGTAGAACAATCTACTAGATTACTATATTCGTCGAGTGAGTAACACCATTGTGCTAATCAATTACAACAATTTTATTGTACCACTAGTGCTTTGTTCGTCCTCATGAATCATTCATAATAATGTATTCGTAAGGAAATGTATTATCTAATAACATTATACAATGATAAAATGTTGAAATAGTTTTGTTTTAATGGATGTATGTTTATTAAACATTTACTAAGTTGGGCCTGTGAGTGGACTATGTAAAAGATCCCGCGGTAAAAAGTCCGAGGTATTCATTTTATAATTATACAATTAATGTGTTCTTATTTCAATACACAATATATTTATTGCATTCCACAATATTAGCTAAGGTGGTTGGTACAATAGTAAGTGTTCATCATCGTAGACCCTGCCGGGCACAGCAATTTAGAAGAGAAGACGAAGAAAATAAGAAGAATATTCAAATTATTATTTCAGGAGGCATATGTGTAATTACTTACACACAGGCGATCAAGAGGATTCGATTCCCAAGACGGTCAAACAGCTACCGATTTTTCTCTTTCGAGACGCCCGAGCGCACGGCGTCTTACACTGCCCTGTAGACGGCAATTCGCTGCCCTCCATAATACTATATTCAAACCTAATTCAACGATGAAGTTACGATACTTCTGAACCTATCCTTCGGATATCACAAACATTATATTATGCTGTATTCCACACATGTTACGCTAAGAAAGCCGTGACAAAAATAGAGAGTAAGAAGAGATAAATTTTTTACCAAAGATCCCGATCAAAAATGTAGACAATACTCCGATGTTAAGAAAGAGCGTATTTTATATATCTCCGTAGATATAAATACATTTGTTTGGGTATAAATGTGTGCCTGAATATTTGAGGAATATTAAATATTGAAAATATGTATGAGCAATGTTAAATATTCACGTTTGGCGACAAAATGGGACGTCCGGTTTCGATGTGACCCGATATCGGAAATATATATATATATGTATATAGCAAAAGAAAGAGCACCTAGTGTGTTTCGCTTTAGTATTAATAACAGCCCTGTTTTAAAAGTTGTCCTCCTGCTGGGCACCGGCGTCTTCTCAGTATCAGAAGGGTTAGGCCATAGTCCACCAAGCTGGCCCAGTGCGTGTTGGCAAGCTTCACACATCTTCGAGAAATTATGTAAAACTCTCAGGCATGTAGTTTCCTCACGATGTTTTCCTTCACCGTTAAAGCGAGCGTAGTTAACTATTTTGCCTTAGATGTAGTTTTATAAGTTTACCTAATATTATGAAGACGCTGTTTACGTAGAGAGAGTTCGGTTTCCTTAGATAATGTTTTGTACGATCCATTAATGAGTTGTGCTTAGTTTTAAGTATTATTTGACTATTTAACATTAACTAGAAAAGGATGGTCGTAGGCTATGAATCTATATATTACATAGGAGCACTCAGACGAAACGCAATTTTTACTTCGAAAAGAAAACATTAACTTATTACTTAGCGCTCGATAACGATCAATATCTTTAAAATTTTCATATTACATAACAAGCGGGAGAATACGTGGGCCGCTACGAGTAATAAACATATATTTAAAATTGACACGAAAACTTAAGATATTCTGTTTTGATTTATGTTCACTAATGGGATGGAAGATTTATAAAAATATTGCTTAAATCATTTATTTCTTTGATATAAAATGTTTATTCTATGAAGCTTACCTATCTGCATCCTACACACAAGAGAGAAAAGGTATCGTTAATACCTCGGCAAATCAAAATAATGGATGGAAAATAATAACTAAGAAAGTCCTTAAGGCCAAATTGAAAGAAATAGTTGTGACTTTAGTGAACCTGCTGTGAATAAATGAGATGATCTGTATGCATTGTGTTCGGACATATTATAGTAACTTATAGCTATATATTATATATTATAGCTACTTTAAAAATATATTATATTTAAAAAAGAGGTACGACAAGACTTCGAACATATATTTATATAAATCTGATCTAGATAGACATTGTATGACAAGAAAGACGTATTTTTTTATCGGTAATATGTAATCAAATTTTATAGTTATATTAATTGTTATCATTTAAATAAAGTCTTTTTTTATATTTTTAATTTCGTTAAATTCATTTTTTCTATGTTAAATATGTATGTATGGCCGAACTATTTTATTATAAATACCTACAGTCAGAGACAAAAATTCATTGAAATTGAAAAAGAAAAATACAATGTTATTATCGTTCTCTGTAAGAGCCGCAATGATATTATGAGACAGCAGTATTAGTTGAAAATGTCACACCCACAAATTTTATTACATTAATATACAACAAAAAACATTCTCACAATCTGGTTGCTCCAACTCGACTATCATAAAACGGAATTATTACTCGAATTCATCAAATAGTGTAATTTCACACACACACACACACACACACACACACACACACACACACACACACATATACACACACACATATAGGTACACACACACAACACACAAAAATAGATGTTGCCAAACACTGATCTGAAGAAACAATAGATTGTCATTATGTTCCACTTGCATTGTATAATAATGAGTATATTCTCACAACTGAATTACTGTCTCTCAAGATACAGGTATAACCTAGTTTGGGAGGCAGGGTTCCTCTTATAATGACTAATAACTTAGTTGTAATAATTATAAGTGCTATGTAACATACTTTTTTGCATAAATAAAATTATTATTATTATTATTAATAGTTAAAGTGAAAAGAAAAAAAAAAAAAATTCATCAAATCTTACTCCAATTAATATTATAAATGAGAAAATAAAAAAGTCAAGATTTATATGTCAATCATTTTATTTAGATGAAACTTGGATGAAACAGATAGACAATGTCCTGGATTAACACAAAGAATACTTTTATCTAAGTAAACGTGTCCAACATCATAGATATAAACTGTGAGTTCAGACCGCGGTTTCATTTGCTAGTTCATTCATAAAGCTCTTCTAGATATTTGTCCAATAGCAGCTACTCATATCACTGACCGTACATATACTACATGATACAAAAATAAACATTTGTCACGGTCTTGGCGTGACCGGAAAACCGCACTCGACCTCACAAATCATATCTCCAAGAATGTCGTCTTTACCGTCTAGTTTTTATCGCCATTTTTTATTTGCCATCTCTAAGTATATTGTGAGAAATAAATAATAAATGTCAGCTTTATAGATACTTGAAACATGACTATAAATAATTTTAGGTTCGTCCGTAAGATGGCCGCAATAAATAGGCTCGTAACCATAATTTACTCAATATAAGATGACTATCACCTATTTGGAAGCGCATCTTATAAATCCTAAATAATATAAATGCGAATATTGTATAATCTGTATAGTATATCTGTTTGTTACGCTTTCACGCCTTAACTACTCGACTGACCATCATGAAATTTCGCATACACATTGTCAGGTATGCGGAAAAAGACATAGGTACCTTTCATCCAGAAAAAAGTACTCTTCTCGAGGGATAGAAAGTTGACATAACCAACATTAACGCGAGCGGAACCTCGGCCAAAATCTAGAAATAGTATAAATGCGAATGTGAGTAAGTTTGTTTGTTACGCCTTAACTATTTAACCGACCATCACGAAATTTCAGGGTACAGAAAAGTACACCCTATACATTTCTTAATTTTTATACTTTCTTTGGGATTTTTTCCTGAATGAAAGGCATTTCATGCAGGACATATTCTCGAAGAAATGTATTGACAAAATCTACAAGAAGTGAAGCCGCGAGCAAAATCTAGTTGCACATATGTTACAGTCATATAAATTGACGGATCATGGTCTCGTTAAATTTATAACATGGCTTAAGTTAATATCAGTATAGACATTATTGGAGAAACGTTCGGTGATACTGCTTTAATGCTTCGTTCAATCACATACGATTAAATACCTGGATAGATCGTTCAGCAGCTTTAGTGCCAATTAAAATGTAAACTCCACTATCTCAATGGTCTAGCGGTATGTCTATACGATAATAAATTCTTATTCTTATATCTGTAGTGGTCTAATATTATTATTATCGAGATTGTGATGATGTTTAAACTTCAAAGTTCTAGAATTTCGTTGCATTGGAGTCTAGTAAGTCAAGCCCTTCAAGTCCTTCAAGCCGCTGCTGCTAATTTTGAGTTATATTTTTAGGTTGTGTAATTGCTTACTAAGTTTCCTGTCACCAATTTTGTAAATGTTCCTAGTGATAGAAAATTAGTACAACGTCTAAATATTTAGGGCTCATAATAATATTTATGAACGTCTAAGTTATAACCTGCTTATACACACGCGCGTTACAAAGCATCTTATAATTGCCTCGCATTTATTGCAATGAACTAATATTGACCAATGTGTCATTGCTAACGAATAAATTGTATTAAAACGCATACATACATAAATTAATTTATAGATTAGTGACTTTACTAAAGTTGCTTTTACAATTTCTAGGTCCAGGGTTGAGCAAAAACATGCCTGCAGGAAAAGGTATAAACCTATTACAGTTGGCATGAATAGCTGATAATTAATGTGGTTATAAAAGCTTTGCCTTTCGGACTTCTGCAGCTGTAAATTTATGTCGCATAAAATAATAATCTGAATCATTTAAATAGTTTGCTAACTTTACTTCGAGTTCTTTTGTTTTTTTACCTTTCTCAAAGTTGTCGGTAAATACATTGAGACGTTCGCGGTCCCCGAGGGGTGAAAATCTGTTCGAGATGTCAGAAAATATAAAAAGGGAAAAGAACCACAATAAAAACCGCGAAACTAGTTTTATTTCACTGCACATTTAACTGACAACAGTGGTGTCAATCACTCACTGTCAAACGCAAAGCCACAATGTCAAATGCAGATATTAAAATATTTATATGCCTTTATTTTTCATCAATATTATTTTTGACCTACTATAGCACAAATCGTCAAGAGTGCTATACATAAATATAAGATATTAAGAACGCCTGATCTTGGGCCAACTATTTGTAGTTTTGATCAATTTCGTCCCACAGCGATAGCTAGAGGCGAGATAACGACTTTCATGCAGTCAAAATATAAATTAATCTATGTTAATTGATTACCTGGACGGTTTCAGTGGTTTTACATCCATACTAATATGATAAAGAGGAAAGATTTATTTGTTTGTAAGCGATAAACTCTAAAACTACATAACCGATTTTAATCATTATTTTACCATAAAAAAGCTACTTTACCCAGAAGTATCATCTATATAATCACGTTACGAGCGACGGAAGCGAAGCAGTAATCATGCTTTGAGAACAGGGATTCATTAGAGAGCACTACTGCTGTCGCTGGTGAAATCATCCTGGGTATGAAATATTATATTCCATACAGTAATGTCACAAAGTGGATAAAGGCCAGGTTAAGAGCACCTTGAACCGACGGGCGTGTATGAGGAATGTGATGAAAGTGAATGAAGCCAGAGAAGTGTGTCAGGATCGTAGCAAATGGAAATCCGTAGTCTCTGCCTACCCCTCTGGGAAACAGGCGTGAATCTACATATGTATGTATGTATGTAATGTCACGAGCAGAAGCAGGAAAAGACCCTGGTTCGGTCGTGCATGTGCTGATGCTTTTGAACGCAAACAGACATCGTACCGAGCTTGGACCAGGGCTTGCACTCTCCACGACCCCAACTTGGATCACCTGAAGGCAGAGTTCAACCAAGCCACAAGACACCCCCAACACCAGAGGAGTCACAAATGCGTTGCCGGCCTTTTAAATTCCCCTCCTCCCTCCAGGGAGGGGGTTGGGCCTCCGGTACCCTCACTCAAAAAATGTGCAGCAGAGTTGTCTCCCACACTTACGTGCCTATACCGGACGTCTTACGCCGCAGGCATTGTCAACCGATTCCCAAAAAGGGGGACCGTTCCGAGCCAGGCAACTATCGACCCATAGCTATCACCTCGGTGTTCGCCAAGGTGTTCGAGCGGATTATAAACATCCAAATTGTCCACTACCTGGAAGATCACTCATTTTCCTTGATCAATGATCGCCAATACGTCTTTTGGGCTAAACGATCAACGAGTGACCTTCTAGCGTTCGTTAAGTACCTCTGGGGTGAGGCTATGGACAAGCACGGCAAGTCTTTCGCTATCAGCCTTGACATAGCCAAAGCTTTCGATAGAGTCTGGCACCGGTCTCTTCTTTCCAAGCTTCCGACCTATGGCTTGCCCTCTTAACTGTGCACCTAGATTGCAAGTTTCCTGCAGAAGCGTCTTATAGGGGGTCCTTTGCGACTATCGCGCTTTCAAATTTATGCAGGTCAATGCAGGTGTGCCTCGAGGATCCATCTTATCCCCTACGCTCTTTCTTCTGCATATCAATGATATGTTGAATCTCGGCAACATATATTGTTATGCGGACGACAGTACTGTGCATGGGCAATATCTCGGACATCCTGAGGCCAAACAGGTTGAGGATGAGGGGAAAAGGCAGGATCTTGTCGTTAAACTTGACCAGACCTTGAATCGCATCTCTGAATGGGGCGCTAATAACTTGGTCCAGTTCAACGCCAAGAAGACCCAGGCATGCGCGTTTTCAAGAAAAAGTGATTGACCACACGATTGGTTACCATCAGGCGGAGTGTGGTCATTTGATGACCCCTCTTGCTCGAGAAAAGCACCACCGTCTTACAAGCAATTGACGTTGAAGTAGTAACACTACTATTTATATATTTGTCATTTGGTAAAAACAACTACCGCACTAGTAATGACTGCTTTAGCGCGGAAGATTTCAGCGTAGGATTCGATCCACTCGACGTAGTGCGGTAGTGACCATTTAAAATACTACATCAACCGTACTGTCAACTCTGCGTGTTACCAGATGAATAAAAATTCCAGAAGCAATTCCTGTTTTTTTTATCCTGTCTATAATACCTTTTCAGTGGAAGTTGCAACTCACGAGTGATGCCTTGATGCCTCTAGTATTAGTATTACTAGGAATCAAAGGATACACTAACCGTTTCGACAAAATTATGCGGGCAGTCTGTTGTGACCTTGCTAATATAACAAAAACCAACCTAGCGTTGTTAAAATGAAAACATAAAAATGCAGACACACATATATATTTCCTAATATTTAACAAATCGGTACGATCACGCGACTTCTATAACAATAAATTGGCACAATAGGTGACAATCATAGGATCTCTAACAACAATGGCAAAAAAAATGTCTGTCTGACGTCACTTCTTGTTACGCTTAATGGGTTCGGGACACCCATTCACAGGAAATGACGCAATTACAGCCGAGTAGCTCTCCCGGAAGATTACTTAATAGAAAATAGTGAAAGTTTCCTTCAACATTGGCCACTTGAAATTAATTTGGTACAACAAGTGCCGCTTGCTTTAATATTAATATGTATTTTATTCAGTGATAATGTTAACTGTACGGTAAGTTTGGATACTTAAGCAAATAAAGTTTAATTTAATTACAAAATGTTTCATGTTTGTCGACAAGAGACCCGTTCGGATGTGAAATTAGCATGCTTATCAACAGACATTATCTGCTTTACAACTATAACAGAGCTCACGATTTATCTAAAAATCTAATGTAATGAATAAACCTAGATAATGTATGTATGAATGTCGGTCTTCTAGTTAATTTTGTGGTATAAGTTTGCATGCGATCGTGAAGGATCCGCGTTCGAAGCCACGGTAAAGCGACCTGTTATTAATAATAACACCTAACTTGTTATTAGGTTGTCTGTTAGATCATTCTAAGTAGCAGCTATTATATGTGTCATCGTGATTCAATAATTCGATTACGATTCGATCAAGATTCGATTACTCTGTAATAATTGAGCATCGATACTGCATCTCTTTAAATAAATAGGCAAGGTATATAATTATGTCATTTAGGACTGACAATGAAAGACTGGTTTTTATTTAAAAAACGATTATTTTAGCTACGAACAATTATATTTTGATATATTATTCGAAGAATATGTGGCAATTATTAACTGTCCAAGGAACCAGGCTTTTTGCAACATAACGAAAAGGTAATGTGTTATTTCAAAATCACCATACATATCTAAGTATTATCACAGGTATTCATGATAACAAAGACGTGATTTCTATTAAGAATTTCCTATAAAGCTGATCGACCTTACAGGGCCTTACGAGACCTTACGACCGGTAGTTGCGCAACCATTCAATCCTACACTACAGTACCGACTACAGGTGCCAACGATACAATCGCCACACCTTTATTAATAGATAAAATGAATAACTAATACCTTACGTCGGTTACCATTGTATTGAACACAAACAAACGGACAGACGTGCCGGCGAATATTCAGCACAGATTAACGCGGTTTATTCGGTAAACAGACGCGCGATAGATTTTGGTTGAAGTGCCAACTGACAATTGTTGTCCTTCTATTGGGTGGTACTAACCACTTCAGTTGACTGTTTACATAAATAATGTTTTGGGAGGACTTTAATATTGGTAGTTTTATGTAAATTTAAGTATTGATTATATAAATACCTACTCTTGAAAAACGCCTTGATCTCTTACTGTTATGAATTAGGGGTATGTTACTCTATGATATTCATCGATTCAAGGCATTTTTTTTCAAAATAAAAATTATATTCTTATTAAAAATCGAAATACAATTTGGAACTGTGTGATTGCTGCCAGTAGAAGCGAATGTAAAGTTATGAATATGAAATTAATAAAAAGGTAGACGCTGGCCAAAGGAAATATGGATGGTGTATGTGAGTAATGGTATGAAAGTATAAAAGAAAATTTAATGATTGGAAGAAGAAGTCAGACTACGCAAACTTTCATTGAATTGGGGTCATGGTAAGAGTATAATACAGCGAGCAGTCTTAGCTAATTATATTTGTAACTTGTACTAAAAAAGCGAGTCACACAAATGATTCGAAGATCAAATTCTTTAAAGTAGGGCCATCTGTAATCACTTAGCATCAGGAGAGCCTTACGCTGTTTGCCAGCTTGAATATAATCACCAACATGATTTTATTCAACGAAAAGATTAATTAAAATTGTAAAACTGTAAGCAATTCTTTTGCTTTTATTAATGCATATAATGAATACAAAACTCTAAAATCAATTACGAACTTTAGAGAAACTCGTAGCAATCACGCTGGCATAACAGTACAAATCTAATTAATGATTTCATCATAAAAGTCCGCCATAGAACCAGTAGTTGGTGTTCATAAATAGGTGATTGTGTTACAATAAATAAGAGAAATGTGGGCATTCATCAATGCACGCGATATTGGTAGTATCGAGGCTGTGTCGCGCCCACGCGGCCCGAGGCGCAAGCCACGAGCGGATCCGAGATACGATAGCCCGCTTCACTCGTATATAAATCATGTATCTTCATACTAATCTTATTGGTTATATAGTTAATGCGGAACTTGCATGAATGGTTGGTATTTAATCTGCTGCTATAGCGTATTTGCTTCAATGTGTTTGGGGTAGGAGCAGAAATATATTGTGAATTGAAGCTTGCCTTAAATCGAGAGCAAAAAATTGCACTTATGCATTTTATCATATTTTCCTGTCAGTATAAAAATAATTTCATGTCTTCAAGTAAGTGTATCTGTATTGCTGTAGTGTGAGTTATAATTCTGGTGCTACACAAGTTCATAGGCTATAGTAATTGCTTACCATGTTTGTTTCGACTGTATGTTTGTTTGCCTCCTTGATGGAATAAAAACCTGCAGAAGTTTCTGCAGATGTTTGGCATGTGTGTGTGTAGTAGTGTAGTGTAGTGTAGTAGTATATATACAATAGTGTATATATATATATATATATATATATATATATATATATATATATAATACTTGCTATTCCGTTATATTCTGTTTACTGGAAGTTAAATTTCTATTTACAAACATGTTTGCAAAATATTAGTATATTATGGTAATTTGAATATTTATGGAACTAATAAATTTAGGAAATGCCATGTAGGTAAGCAAAACCGGGCGTGACCCCTAGAAATAAATAAGGTCGGGTTTCATACATGCATGCATTAGGTGCGTAGGCGCAATGATAAAATGTGTTGAGAAATTAATATTAATAGCCTCACATGTTGTTGTTGTGTGTTATCTTGTAATATTGTAACACTTTGGATCGAATTTCGTGACGCCCAACACTATTTAAAAAAAAAACGATTTGTACATATCAGTTTCTGATTTCGTGGCACTATTGTTCTTGTTCATTTTTATTATACACGCGATATACCTATAACCTGTGGCTGAATATTATTACACAATATTTTTTGTTACGCATGTTTTAATATTTTTATATTTCGGTCCGACTAACTTATAATTAAAAACATATTTTGTCATGGACTATAAAATACTCAAATGAATCATTAATTATTTTATATGAAGTGGACGAGAATGTTTTGAGAAGGTGTCACTAGTTTGTAGTTTAGTAATTTATTATCACTGTTTCATTACTAATTGTTAAAATAATACTCAATAAACGTTTTCGATGAACAGCATTATATTCTGCGTAAGTCATTAAAATCTATAAGATATATTTTATAAGCTAGATTTGAAGAATCATTGCTTATCTTGCTTGACACGCTATCGCGCTCAGCTTGCGTCGTGAATTCGCGAGGTGAAAGCACGGAGCGCGCGTAGGCGCCACAACACAACTTGATGGAATATGAAATGCGACGCCGGCAACGACTCAGCTGTACGCCTGTATGCCTTTGCCTGTTTGTGCCATAGACCTTTGACATGTACTCTTTACTCTTGTTAATCTAATCAAAGATGTCTTCTAGTATTCCTTTAGACTTCAATGGTGAATACATGTCGTGAGATTCAAGAGATACGTTGTTTATGAACTCGGAGTCAATTATTTTTCGTTTCAGTGTAATGTTCTAACAATTCTGCGGTCATAAGCAATATGCTTGTTTGGAATGAAGTAATGGCTATAAATAATCTAAGTAAAAGGCGGAATATAAAAAAAAAATTGATTTTCGAAGAGAAGATGTCTTATCATTATCATTCATTGCAGTTAAAAATTACAATGGAACTTAGTACCTAGTATGTAAGACAATTCTATATTTGAATATAGAATCCAGGGATTATGTAGGATAGTTCGTCACAAAAGTTGCCATAGTTAATGATAATGTATTGTAATAATAATCAAATACGTAAGTAAATAATTCTACCTTTATTGAAATAAATAAAAAACAATCACAAAGGAATAAGTTAACATACAATACAAGAAAATAACTTTAAATAATTGCTACGTACAATTTTACTCTGTACAAAGCACTGGCAATATATTTGCAATGCTCATATCCGAAACACGAGCGTTCCAAAATATTATGATTAAAAGAAAATAAATGATGCCGAGTATTTTTGCAACTGCATGCATAAAGTCGACGCGACGATTCTCGGATGCAGAATGAAAAAGAGATCTTATTAGTTTTTATAGTGATGTTATCATTTTTAGTATTCTACTAAAATAGAAATGAGTATATAAAGCGCAGTTTTATTTTCAATAAGAGTCGCCTTCTATGGAATTATTTCCAGGATTTATTTTCTGAATAGCGTATATTGTTTAGGTATAATATGTAATATTTGGTAAAAGAGAACTTTGAAATAATTATACGATCTACAAACCACAATTTATAATTTTTGCACGTCTTAGATATTGTGCCATTAGCCCATTACACTTATTACTGTTAGTTAAATAAATTATGTAAATAAAAATATACATTTTAAGAATTATGTTATTTTTGTCTTTAGCGTAAACTGAATAATCACATTGCGCGGTAGCATCTAGAATGGCGACCATGTTTAATAGAAGGAATCTGTTGCTAATGAAACGACTTTGATTTGGTATGCACTACCCGCGTCCCTAATACTCAAGATGCGAGCGTCTTTCACAACATAATTTTTACTTGTCTTGGAATGCCAGACATAATTAAAAACCTATTGTGTCTGGTTACCGGTGTGCCGCTGCGACTCATTAATTAACAAAACAATATAGCAGATTATAAGCCCAAGGTAAAACCTAAGGTGAAAATACATAAAAAGAGCATATGATATTTTGATCGCAGCGAAGTCATAATCTGAGGCGAGTAAGCCATGTTTTTCCCGTTAGTCGCACGGCGAGCGTCGTGGGCTGGAGATTAGAAGATGTATGACGAGGCAGAGTGGTGTACAACAAGTAAATTGCACTGTAGGAAGCGAGGAGGCGATCATTACGCGCTCTTGACATAGATACGTGACGTCAACAGCTCAGCGTGAGCCTGAAGTATAGCCATAGGTTATGTAACTACTGCGCCGTGCATCGCTATAATTATAACAATAGAGTCATGTAACCTCCTTTTATGATGATGCTATATCCTAACCTATTTTTCTTGCTTCTTTGTTACGCTTTCACGCCTTAACAACTCGACTGATCATCATGAAATTCCGCGTACACGTTGTCAATTGTACAGAAAAAGACATAGAGTACCTTTCATCTAAAAATAAGTACTGTTTCCGGGAGATAGAATATTTACCTAAATTTACACGAGCGAAGCCTCGGGGTAAATCTAGTTTTAGGGTTCGAAAAACTCTTATACAACAGCTTTGTCCGTCCGTCTGTCTGTTAAACAAATTTCAACTCAAGAACCGTAAGAGCTAGAGACTCGCAGTCAACGCCATTCGACTCAGCATGTCGATATACCCCTGAAATGACTATGACCTTTGACCTCTGACGTGGTATCACGTGAAATTTGCATATTATTTGAACCATTTTTTCGAACTCTAAGATTTACGGCAATTCATTGCCGATTCTCACTTGTTTTATTAGTATCTTCAGTAGGCTCCTGTCAAAATGTTCGGTCTTAAAATATCAGATAAATAATGTAGCGGCGGTCAATGATGATAAATACAAAAAAGAAGGCAACGGTATAATGTTTATGATTGACTCTGTTGGGCTTTATATTTGAGTATTTGTTTACATATTTTTAGACTAAAGAAAATAAACTTATAACAATCAGGAAAATCTAGCAATTTTACCTAGAAAATATACGCCTTAATTTCTTTTTATAGGAGCCAAGACGCCACAGAAAATTGTTTTCTTTTAGTTTTAAGATCAAATACTTGCCTTGTTGTTTATTTTTCTAGACTGGCTTTATTCAAGAAGTTTATAAGAATTCCATTTGAATTCCACTTTCAACTAATACTTGTAGGTATTAACAATTTGAACTATTATTAACAATTTGAGCTTATTAAACTTATTTGAGATTTTCTTTATACCGTATATATAATATACTTATTTCTAACCTAACCTTACAAATTGCGGCTTTTACACAGTTACAAGCAGATAAACAGTGTGTGTATATACACAGACAATAGAGCAATCACGTCATTGCGTAGGACCTACCCATATATGTGTTATAGTGGCATTCCTACCAAGCAATATATGAAATAACGTTTAAAACGTCCTACCATTAAGTTATTTTACTCCCTTGTTAGGACTTCATGGCAGCGTTTGAAAGAAAACCGATAAAACATCATGGTAGTATCTATCATGATGTTTTATCTTTCTTTAAATAAAGTATTTACTGTAATCTACTGGTATAGGTGCACTTGACACAGGCATACTCTTAATCCTCCAGGGGTGGATAGGGCGGCGGTCGCTGACCTTCGACTGGTGCAGGTGCTTTCCGGGCACGGATGCTTCGGAAAGTATTTGCACCAGATCGCGAGGCGGGAGGCGACCCCGGCCTGCCACGAGTGTGGGGCGCCGGAAGACACGGCGCTCCACACGCTGGAGGCGTGTGCCGCGTGGGGGCCGCAGCGGCACACGCTTTCGGCTATAATAGGCGGAGATCTCTCCCTGCCGAGCGTGATCAACGCCATGCTCGGCGGCGAGAAGTCGTGGAAGGCAGTGGTCTCTTTCTGCGAGGCTGTCATGGCGCAGAAGGAGACCGCGGAGAGGGTCAGGAAGAACAACCTTCTCGCTGACCCTCTCCGGCGCAGACGGATGGGAGCGAGGAGGAGGCGATTTGCTCGCCTTCTCGCTCCTGTATAGTGGGGTCACTGGTACAGAGTCGGGGGACTCTCTACCGGCTTATACGGCCCCACACGTCTGGGGGGTGGCCTTGGTGAGCAAGGCCACCCTTCCACAGGTGCTGAGGCCCGGTCACCATCAGCCGGGATAACCGCCGGGGCGGGATGGTGATTGCTAACGCGACCCCATCCCGCCCCACCCCGTCGGCGGGGGGACTGCTCACCCCAGGTTTTGAGTGTGTATACCGACCCCCTTCAGGGGCGGAGAGTCTCACATAACCACCCTCCCCCCGGGGGAAGGGGTACCCATAAGGGAATTCCGGGGGTTAAAAAAAATAATAAGGTATTCTCTTAATATACTACGTTTTCTGTTTGGCGAGATAGCCACTTCACACATAACACGGATTTATGAAAGCTCCTCACTAACCTTAAGAAAAGTACATAGCTTATATATGTCTACAGACTCATGGCAGAACTTACTTATACAAAATTCAGCGTACTGTGTAAAGTTTGCGAACAATTTGTCTACTAAATACAAAGTCAATTTGCGAGATTAGAAGGCTAGGTGACACCAACAGCCACTGGCAGATTGTAAGTCAACAACCTCCCGCCTCGGACTTGACTTTTAACTAAAAACTTTTTATACGACTCTGTGGATAAAAGCTATAGAATAAGTTTTTTACTCTTGGCTTCTGGTTCTATTGTTTGTAATAAAATCTATTTGCGTCGAAAAGGTTCTAAAAAATACTTCATGCTATAGAACAATTTAGTAGTTTTGCGTAAGTATTTTATTTTTTTGTATGCCAGTCATCATAATAATCAGATAATGATAATAATATATTCTCAATTACAGCGATTCTGTATAACCCTCTCTGTTTAATGGAGGTATCCCTGGCACCCACATAATCATAGTAGGTATACAGTAGGTGCGACCATGGGTCTACCTTGACCATTTTTGTATCTAAGCATTTCTGGATTTCTATCTGAATTATTTTCTTGTTTTGTCCTTTCTAGACCCCTTTTTTTACGTAGTCGGGTTATAGTTTTTTATTTAATAATTTTTCGTAAAATTTATAGCCTATGTCACCCGGGCCATTATTGCGAATCTATTGACACCTCATTCATTAAAATCGGTTCAATAGTTTAGGCGCTACGGTGGAACATACGTGTGTTTGTATGTTCCACCGTAGCGCCTGATACACATACTGATAAAATCATTACCATTTCTTTTAGATTTCCTAGTTTTTCGAAATAATACCTATTGACTTTCTGCTTAATTAGCCAGTACTTCTTTTGTTATCTATTAACGAACATTGGCAGCCATTAACAAACGACTGTGCTTTATGAAAGAAAACAACATAATATATAGTTCGGCATAACAGATTTTCCTATCTCAAAAATAACAGTATAATATAAACATATCTTGTGTTTTATTGTCTTATACGATTACAAGCTTGTACCACTTTGTTACAAAAAGGAGATAGAAATAAAAATATAGTGAGTCGTAAGCCACACCACAGATGATCAGAATTCGGCAAATGAAACACACGCAGTACCTGCCTCATACTGATGTTGTCATAGCTTTATTGAATCAACCGTCTGTATACGAGGAAAATGATTGAGACCGAAATAAGATTACGTATATTGGCAATATTGCCACGGTTGATTACGATAGGGGACACGAAATACAATATTCCTTCACTCTTCGACGAAAAGAAATATTCGCGCAAATAAATCTGCTGTAATTTTTATTTCCTTTTGAAATTGCATTGCTGAGTTCACTTAGTAAGCGATGGCTGTTCGAAAGTGGAAAAGCGTGAAGAGCTAATCGAATGTACTGCACGGTGGCGTAGTGGTTTAAGTGGTCGCGGTCGTGGTATGTGACTTATAAAAAAATATTTTGAGTCTGAATGTTCTTTATGTCCGTTGTTTGTGTTTATGTGTGTAAAGTACCCCGCGACACAGGATAAAATGCTAGTTCGGGAAATGTCTTTATAAGTGCCGCGTCGCGTTCAGCGTTGGCGTCCGCGGTGGCAGTTATAGGTGCAACGCATTTAGAACGCTACCGTAACACGCGTTGTGATCGCTGCTTTCAGCTATCGGATTATCTATTAGTTTATCGGATAACACGGCTACCAATTTTATTACTATAGCCTGATTTATATAAAAGTCTTAGTTGACTCGGCTTACCACGCAGGCCAGAAAAACTGCCAGAAAATCTTTGGCTAATCGGGTTTGTTCCACGTACCTAAACAAACTTTTTTGCGTATACTGTGTTCTTATTTCACAGTATAGCTTTTAAATTAATTCTTAGAAATGAGCTCGTTCTAGTTATTCTAACTAATCAAATAAGGCAAAAGCAACGTCTCACTACCAACTCTCACGAATACTGCAGCAAAAACACCTATTTAACAAAACCGTGCCTTTAGTATGCCATGCCAAGTATAAAAGCAATGTTCCAATGTTTTGAAGTTATAACAAGTTGATAAGTAAGTAAGATAACTCTCATTTTTAGATTAGTCAGTAGGGCCTATACGGATAACTTTACAAACAAAATATCTTTTAGAGTTCGAAAAATTTCTTATACAACAGCTTTGTCCGTCCGTCTGTGTGTTATACAACTTTCAACTCAAGAACCGTAAGATCTAAAGACTCACGGTCAACGCCATTCGACTCAGCATAGTCGATATACCCCCGAAATGACTATGACCTATGACCTCTAACCACGTGATACCACGTGACATTTGCATATTACTTGAACCATTTTTTCGATCTCTGAGATTTAAGGCAATTCATTGCCGATTCTCATTTGTTTATTTTGAGTCCGTGCTACGTATAGTTTCTGTATCATAGAAAACATTACAAATATTCAAACAACTGACAAGAAATACACTCAGACCTGGAACAACTACAACGAGATCGCATAAATTTTTGCTCTGTGTGGGGATCGAACTCTGAAACACAATGTCTGAATGACTGCACGGATGGCGTAGTGGATTAAGTAGCGCCTCGCCGCTGCCACAGCGCCGATGGTTGTGGGTTTGAATCCTACACGGAAAAAATTTGTGCGATCCACAAATGGTTGTGCCGAATCTGTGTGTTCTTTGTGTCACCTGTTTAAATGTTTGCAAAGTCCCCCGCGACACAGGATTTATTCCTAGTGTAGGATTTATTAGTATTTTTAAAGAAAAATTAAAAACACGGCAGTTCTATTGGCGAGGCCTCTACTGAAACCATTACTTCATTCGTATCCATGTTTCATCTCATATTTTTTTAAGTAACTACCTTTAACCCACGGCTTGGCTCACGTAAACGTAGGTTAGATTGACACCCTAATCGCCTAGCGGTATGAAATATACTTTACGACCTATTCTCATACCTACCAAATATACATAAGAAAAATCATAAAATCGGTCGAGCCGTTCCAGAGGTGTGTGACCACAAACACCACAACAGAACATATAGCTGAACTATTCCTGTAATCATAATAGTTGTGACACTGAACGTGTAACGCTGAGACGGAAACGTCGTCCTTGTTGAGCCGCCGTAACATAACGACTCGTATACTCGTGTTACAGCCATTACTTCATGAATCATGACTCAACTTGACGTTTATTACGTGCGACACCGATACCATTACATCCTCATTGACATCATTTTGACGTTTATCTGAAGGGACAGCAACAAAAATGTTTTCTTATTTAGCGAAGCGAATCATTTTTACGATAAAACACTTGATGGTAATGTGTACTGCTATTGGTATGTATGTATGTATGTATCTTATGTGGGGGCCAGTCAGTGCACACCGGCGACACTTCGACCCAGTGGAATCTTTTGTGTCGACACTCTCCCAATAACGACTGCCATAGATATTTATGGCAGCCGGGACCGACGGCTTAACGTGCTCTCCGAAGCACAGAGCAGGCGATAATTGTCAATCAATACGCAAATAATTTCGAAAAGTCATGTAACTTCCGAAAGTCAGTGGTGCGCGACGTGGATTCGAGCCCGAGACTCTCTGCATTGCAGTCTGTTGGTCTCCCCACTGAGCTACCGCTGCTCTCTGCTATTAGTATAGTAAAACAAATTAAAAAGAAATTAATTTACGTTATTTTTATGTGTGTTATATTGTCTTAAGTTTTTACGCGAATGTCATACATTGAAATTAAACTGATTTGTACGCAATTTATACTTTATTTTTATTAAACACTATTATTATATAATTTTGAAACTTGAATAATACATTTATAATGTTTAAAATTGCTATTCACACATTAAAAGCTAATCTCTATTCATGTCCAGTATAACGGAGGCTTTTACAAACATTAAAATAACAAACACAAAGAATATCTAAACACGAAAGCTCAATTTGTAAAACACAAATATTTATAGGTTTGGTACGCGGAATTAGGTATTAAAATCGCAACGTAATATATCTATTCAGTGAATTTAAATAAATAATCACAGCAGTATAACAAATATTACGTAAAGAGAGAGAATAATGACTGCTTAACTTTCTTACCAGAATTTATTCGGGAAAAGGTAAAGTAAACGATTTAAAAAAATGTTGTCGAAAGAAACTGCAATAAAATCTATACATAGCAGGCTAATCACAATATATAGCATTCGCATGAACGTAACACAACACATCTAAAATAATTATCGAGTTTATATTTCCTTTATTGCAGTTCCAAGCAACAACATAGCTATTTAAAATGGAAAAATAAAATAAAGCCGTCTTAAATAACGTTGAACAATAATCGCGCGCTATATTTGCAATATTAATATTCTCGTAGCGCATATCACGTGATATTTTAATAGTGCTGCCGTCCACTTAAAACTATAGAGGGTGTATGATCCCGGTACTTCTCAGAAATTTAAGTTTGTTGTTCCTAGCGCGTGTTGAAACCTACACGAGATATTGGAAATAAAATCTTGACACGTGGCAAGTTTGTGCTTGCTTCTACAGTTGATAATAAATAGTTTGTTTCCTAGATCGGACAAATCTTATTAAATTTAGTGGTTTTAGAAATTCTTAATGAAGTTGAGAATTTAGTTTTTGGACTACAGTGGAGAAGAGTAAGAGCTAGCGGTCCAGAGATGGTTTATGGTAACCGTTATTCTTGGACTTACGGAAATTCTAAGATATTGAAACCTTTTGATGACTCTATGATGGCTTATAATACCAATCGCTCATAATTACTTGGTTGTTTGTAACTCTAGGAAAAAAGGAATCAAAGATGGGATAAAAGGAAAGACAGATAATGTGCTTTAGGACCAGAAGGTCCCAAAGTTCACATATTATCTGACTAAGAAGTCAGCGGGCGAAACGCAGTAACCCTATACTACTACTCTTTCCCCGGTTTCTTGTAAGAGAATGATAGTTCTCTGTCAAGCTAGCCAATCCCCACCGTCACCAAAAAGTTGCCAAAGGCGAACTCTTCCACACTTAAACGACAAGCAAGTAACCAAATACTATAATTATTATTAACGATTATTACTAAAATAATCGTAAAAATAAAAGGGCGGTTTAAAGCAATATCTTCTGTAATATAAATTTTATAGCGATAGTTGCATTAGCTCATTTATAGACTCTCTTGAATCAAAGTTCACTTAGCAAAAGCAATTTTCTCTTTGTTATGGCGAGTGGGTACCAAGCGAACGCCGCGACCTGCGCCCACGACTGACCTGTACTCTTCTGCCTACGCCCCTTTTAACTGTTTATAGCCTCGTAATATCTTGTAAACATATTCGAAGGGAGATACTCCTCACTTTACTGCCGTTCAATGAATATTGACATTGTATCTGATAGAATTGTTGTACTATAATACGTAAATAGGTGATTGCAAGCATTTGAATATACATAGGTATACTGCCGGTTTCATGATGGTTTCATTTATGATTTTATTTGAAGTCTATCGTAAGGTTACGAGTTAGATTCCCGGGTGAGACGAAGCTTTATTGGCTTTTCTTGCATCCAATTACCCGCATAGAACTTAGTGATGTAATTATAATAGGCGCGGTCCCTATTAGACAGCTAACATTTTTGCAGCAAAGTTGTCAAAAAATATGTAGCCTGCTTCTTGATGGTAACTATCGTCGCTGGTTGTACACTTTAATTGTTTGCAATATAATATCAGGATTTCCGGGTTGCGGGTCTGCTGGAAAAGGATTCATAGATAGGCTGAAAGCACAGGAATAATAGAGAATAGGAGAACATGTGAGGCTTAGGAACTCTGCGAAACTTATAAGGAGCTAGCGAAATGCGTAATACATCTCATCTTTTTCAGGTGTATACTACAGTCCTAGCATATGTACATAAATGTGTAAGTATTTGAAGATTTCTATGGATCGTCTTACCCGTAAAGAGGTGAATGCAAATAGAGAAAAGATTTCCTCGAAGCGGCTAGCTGCGGTATAATTGAAATATCTCGCAGAGTAATGAAGCACGTGTGGCATTCTGCCAGACTTTAGGCGCACATTAAGCGAGCTATATTTTAATACTACGAAAAACGAACCAGCCAGCTAAACATCAATATGTTTATTAGGTATACTTCCAGGTCTTTTTTAGATGCTAAGATTAATTATTATATTATTATTAACTAGCTGTCCCGACAGACTTTGTTCTGTAAAAACGAGAAAAAATATCAAGTCTATACCATTCTTGAATCCACATGAACACACAAAACAGTTCATCAGAATCGGTTCAGCTGCTGCCGTTTAGGAGGAGTTTAATTACAAACACACGCACAGAAGATTTATATATATTATAAAGATTGTACATATTGTAGAACTGTCTGAGCGTCGAACTCGACACATTCGGCACGTTAGCATTGCACCCACTTAAACAACTGCAACATTACACGTAACATTTTCTAAACAGAATAATCGAATGCTATTTTCTCGACCGGGAAATCGAACGCGAGACCAACATGACCGGTTGCGCAGTTTTTGTATTTCATTGTATCATGTAACTTTATTCCACTTGTATATTAAATTGGAATATATTTTCCCGTTTGATTGCTTCATGGGAGAACGCTAGTAGCGGTGGCACATTTCATAGCTTGCTGCTTACGAGAGCAATTTCATGCTAAAACGCCGTGCGAAATGTGTAACAGCGCGTACACACTCTTACAGTTTACCGAAATGGCTTTCTTAGGCTTATATTTTTTTATATTATTCTAGCTTTTGCCGAGCCTCCGTTTGCATGGACTTCAGTTGTTAAGTTTTTATCCTCACCTATTTATATTGATAATAGTTATTAGTTTATTATATTTACCTAGTAACATGACAAATTTGAAGTCTCCCTTAAAACATAGGCACATAAAAGGCAAATTGAAAGCGAAAAGCCAATACCGCGGGCATATCTAAGAAACTGGCTCTATTTCTTTTGTCTATATTGTATAGGTAACCTTTTTGCAAAATTACTATTTTATAAGTCCAAGACTTGGAATAGGCTTTGAGGATTCAGATAGTGAGTGAGTCAGGATATCTCTTTTTATATACATTGACAAGTTACAAACATGCATGCCTACTACGCGCTTGTAGGTAAAAGGCTATCGAAGTCTATGGAAATTTGCAATACCAGAGATACCTCCAACAGTAGTAGCAGTAGTCCGATCGTGAGATACCAGATTCTATTTCTGACAAAATTCTCAAAAAGCAGCTCGGAGTTTAACCCAGGTAGATGCCAATAGGCTGACCACCTATTACGGAGGGCTTTATATAAAGCTAACGAAATGTTGGGGTAACACACCCTTGCCTATCTCTTATATGTATGGTACTCGGTCAAACCGATTCGGTAAAACCATAAGCGTGGACGCGCCGTAACTTACATTAGTGACCGGTATACCGGTAAATCATACCAAATTATACAGAGTCGTGAATAGAACTGAATTTATTTAATGGTCGATCATAATATACTAGATCGGCGACATTCTAGAAAAAGACCACTCTTAACATGTTTTTTCTCTTTTACAATCTTGATGTATATCCTAGGCATAAAGATGCATACATCAAGAATGAAATAAAAATGAAGAAACACATGAGACATACCAGGGCCATAACCGCACCGTGATCGTACAAAAACGAATATGTTCAATTAAATCACAACAAAGTGTAAATAACTTAGCTATTTTTTGTAGTAAGTCCCTAAGTAAGGCCATCACTTAGAAGTTTAAAAATCTTATGCTAGTCCAACGAAAGCAGTGCGGCAGTAGCCCAAAAGTTAAGACATCGGACTTGCAGTCACCGATATCCATTGCACTACTGACGTGCAATCACTTCTGACACATGCATTTAGCTTATTTAGAGAAGTTAAGAACCCCAACTAATGTTATAAAGATGATTTTTTGTTTGTTACGATTTCACGCCTTAACTACTTGATGTATCATCTTGAAATTTCAAGTACACCTTGTCATAAGCACAAAATAGGACATAGGGTTCGTAGGTCCACTAGTTAGTCCTATTCTGTGCCTATGACAAGGTATACTTGTAAAAAGTACCTTTTTCTGGGTACCCTATGTATCCTATAGTCTAGTGACTATAGGGTACATAGGGTACCCAGAAAAGTATCTTACCTTGTTTTCTGACACGGCCCTATTCTCCAGCGCGTACATGATAGCCTTGGACACTTTGGTCTCCAGCTCTCGCAGCGCCAGGTCGGCGTCCACCTTGGTCAGCCTCTCCACACCTTCCACGTACCCTGCCCACGGACCGTCCAACTCCGCCAGAAGAGAGCCTATGCACCTGTTAAAAAGAAATGAAATGTGAGATGAGAAAATTTTACTTTGCAATTTATGTATATCAATATAATAAAGCTAAAAAGTATGTTTATTTTTTGTTTAAACGCACTAATCTCTGGAACTATCAATCGAATTTGAAAATACTTTATACATTTGATAACCCAATTCTTCATGTTATACAACAAGCTACGGAAGCGGAGCAGTAATCATAAGCTGTGGATGAAACCGGACAGCTAGTCAATTATATAACTTAATATTATGTTATATTTATGCGAATGTTACAAAGTGAATGAAGCCAGAGAAGTGTGTCAGGATCGTAGCAAATGGAAATCCGTAGTCTCTGCCTACCCTTCTGTGAAACAGGCGTCAATCTATGTATGTATGTATGTATGTTACACAATAAAATTAAACCACTTCATGCAGTATGTTAGGTGGTACGCAAATACTATTTATTTAAATGAGAGGGTTCACCACAATCATTGACCATTCATGGGTTAATATATTATACTTTCTAGAGCCTTATAAGGAACTTACTGAATGACGCAATATATAACCTCATCACTATCCAGCCCCGAGCACTTCGACTTTAATACTGGAAATACTTATATAACTATTCTATACAACAATACAAGTATAAATTTCTTAACTTTATCCAATAGACGTTAATAGATTTATGCCATTATTCGGTGACATATTAACATAAATTACCAAATTAAAATCTCAGAATGGGGAGACGATTAGTTTAGCATAAGGAGGTGCCTGGACGAAACCAAATATGAAGATGGATTTAGGAACATCTACCTTACAAACAGATGCCTGACAACGCCGCTCCAGTTTGTATGTGACCACGACCAGTACTTGTCCGAAATGACAAGCCTTTACAAACGTATGGTAATACCGAGCATGATCGCTATAATACCTACGTTTGTTATTCAGAAATATATGAAAAATATGGAAAACATATTACTTGTGTCTTCTTTAAATCTCATTTAACAACTTTCGTTCCACTACTTACTTCTTTCGAAACTCAATATTTTCTTCTTTATTATAATAGTATAATATTATATATATGATAATATTAAACCAGGACTGAGAATGTAAGTAAAGTTACAATATTTTTATAAAGCTTTAAAGCGAGGTAATTGTCACCGCTGACGGATATTGTCTGGCAATATTAGTTATTAATTTTGAATAATATATTCATAAATACAGATAAAAATCAGCACTGAACATTTAAAAAAGTGAGCATTATTTTTACCTGCGTTTAGCACCTGGTAACGGACAAATAGCCGCCGGGCCCGGCTAACAGGTATGCATACACTCAAAGTACATACTAACACTATTTTATCCCATAAATTTTATTTCTGAGAAAATAAGTAATGTCGGGGGGGTCCCAAATTCTTGAACTACTGTATTTTTGACTGAAAAACAAATAATGAATTTTGAAAAGTGGCAAAGTAATAGTTGTTAAGTAATGTATAGACTAGTCACTGGTAAAATGTTCTTGGTATTTTCTATGAACTATTTTATTTCCTATCCCTATAAGAAGTAAAGTCTTGACGTTATATTACGTAGTTCCAATACGACGATGTAGCAAACTCCATGTTTAGGTAAAGAATGACCGAGCGTCGCATTAAACTTTCTCGATTGAGTGTTCGTTTGCTTTGGTTATAAACCTGATCAATGTTTTACTTTGTCTTGTGGTTGTTTGATGAAAGCTGATTCGTTTCCCCTACGGCATTTAGTTTTCTTATCAAACTGTTAGACTTTTTTGTTGACTTTGTCTTAGGAAAATGTTGATTGACTGCCTCGTGGTCCGAGCGTTTATTTGCGAACGACCGCAAGTAAGGTACTGGGTTTGATTTTGTATTAAATTTAATGGGTATAATAATGCGATTGGCAGTTGGCTTAACCCTTTGATGTGAGATTTAAATGTTACCTGGCGAAAAAGAAGAAGAAGTCTATGTCAGTGTAAGGTCGATGAATGAATTATGGGACCAAAATAATTAGGGAAATGTGTAAATATAGAAAGTCGAAAAGAAGTAAAAATAAAACTTTCAGAACATAAGTTCTTTAATATGTCTCGGTAAGTATAAACATACTAAAGAACTTAACATAAATTAAGCGGTTTGTCAGAAGGTTCTACGTATAACGTAACATTTAATTTCATAAGAAAAATGGACGTAAATTGAAATGGCGACGCTACAATTTTAAAGAATTCGTCTTTAGAATTTTGGCGAAATAGTGCCCTTTATTACAAATATACAAATCCCTGAAGAGGTAGGCAGTGGTCTACTGCACACCCGCATTTCACCAGATATGTTTTAGGTCACACGTAATAGGGCACAGGTTTTACCGGACACAGTTCTAGACGCCGTGCTGCTAATTAGAATTATTGACAGAAAAACCCAATCATACTTTGCACGGTAATCGAACTCGAGACATCATGCACAGCATTTACATTCACTACCACTGCAACACCTAGGTCGCTTTCATCAAGTATAATAAACACAAAACATAGTTATCTTATCATCTCTACACATATCTCTCATCTTTTTGCTCGTATATGAATGCACATAGCAACAGGCTGGCCACAAACGAAATAGCACCGCAATTAATCCGCGCGCACACCGCCGCCGCCACGTCGACACAAACATACATGTGTACTAGTGTACACACCGCCTAACATGCCACTAGTTTATTATGTGGTAAAGTAGTAGTAGGTAAGTAGCCGCATGTACCGAAATATTATTTTAGTGTTCCACCTTAAGACTGCGCCGAGCGTAAGACAGATAATGACAGAGCTCGTGCGGCGCATATTCAAATCGGCGCGCGGCCGCCATAGTAAAATTGTATGGAGGATTTGAAGTGCTTTTTTGGTAAATATGTATCTGTATTGTCAACCAATAACTTAAATATTTGGGACGGACAAATTGTAATATAACTTATTTATGTTTCGTTTAAGCTGTAAAATAGGATAGATTTCTACTGTTATAATTTAAAATCATGTAACACGAGCTTACGTTTTTTTCGTGCAAATTTACGTAATTTTGTAGGCGAAAATATTAATTATTTTAAGTTTTTTATACGGACTAATGTAAACACATTCATTGTTATGGTAAATGTATATTTTATATTTGTATTAAACAAAAATAATATATAATAATAATAAAAATGTGTTGATTTTATTCACTTAACTGTGACCGCCTGTTCTGGCACATTTCGCTCGGCGCAGTCTTAAAATTAGCAAAATAATATGTTTCCAAAGGAAAATGTCCGCACGGATGGGATAGTGGGTTAAGTGGTCGCTTCGTCACTGCCACTGCGCCGACTGTTTTGGGTTCGATCCCCACAGAAAACAAGAACACAACAACACAATACAAGCATATTAGCTTAGCTGAGGGTTAACAAGAATCTATATATTAATACGTGAAGCAAAAACTTTGTAACCCTTTTTACGAAAATTGCGTGGACGGAGGAGTATGAAATTTGGCACAGTTAAAGTTTATATGGAGTAAGAGGGGTGAATCATAATATTTATATAAAATATGAATTAGAAATACATTAAATTAATGGAAAACACTACACACAACCATGCATTTGACACACGCAGTGAAAGACTATGGTTACCTACAAATATAAATATATAATGACATATACCTATCAGCAATATCTTACAGGCAAACTGGTCGAATTTCGAACACTAGGCGACTGCTAGTACTATTAATTTGGTGTAATAAATAATAATAGATAAAAGATTGCTCGTATAACGTAGTTAAGTAGTGCGTGAAGTGTTACGGATCCGAACACTATACAGGACATACATTTGTTTCCGAATCTTGATGTCCTTTTCGATCGATATTTAAATGCTTGTAAAATCCCCCGCGATGCATATTTTTTCCTAGTGCCTTTGAAGAATAAAACTTCTAATAGCCACCAGTCGCAGTCTTTGACTAACGATTCTTATAGATGTGTGCAACACCATCTAGCGAAATATGAATCAATATTTATACAGGCTGATTGATAAAAGCCTGGACATATTGAAGGAGAGTATTCGGTACTCGATTCTGAAACCGAATATCTAAAAAATAGGTACTTAAAATTTGACCTAGTTATCCAATAAAAACTTAATGTGCGGACACTCTTGCGCATATACCAAAGCTAAATAAAACTTCTGCCCCCGACCTCCGCTACCGCACCCCGTACTCGCCCGAATTTGCAACCCCGCCCGTCCTTTTCTTATCAAAGGTCATTAGCCTCGGTAGCGCGGCGCGCTCAACAACTGTGTCAGCTGTGTGCGACCCGCGCAGTGTCCACATTTTATGAATATTTCATACAAATTTTCATTAAGGTTTTCATTGCAGGTTACACAGTTATTTTATTGTTTTATTTATACGTTACGTCTGACCATAAATTATCATGTCCTTAAGTATGTACAATGTTTAACCAGTCACACTGTAGATGTAGTTTAGGTTAAAATGGGTAAAGTACCAGCTAACGGATTGCTTAGTAAACTGTACTAGCCAATAGCTGTTAACAAACTCTATGCATTAACATTAGCTAAACTGAGTTAAGATTAACTATGCTACGCATAAAGTAACGTCAATATTTTGAATGTCGAATTCAGTACCATTTTACTAGCAAATCTATCTTTAACTAACCCTTTAAGTTGCTTCATGATAAACATACACACATACATAGTTTCATGCTTGTATTCACGAAAGTATGGGCAGAGGGGAATTACACCATGTTTTGCTGTATCAGGCATAATTTCGAACTTTGTACTGGCACCTAATTTCTTGACAAAATATCCCAATAATACTTTGCCCGGGCCGGTAATTGAACCTGAGGCTAGATATGTCAGAACGCACTTGCATATACCGCTACGGCACCAAAGCAGTCAACGCTTCGTTATAAACGCCTTTTAAAGTATAATATTTAAATACTACACGTAAAAACTTGACTACAAGGACGGTGATACATTTCTCTACGTCAACCTTCCTTTTGTAATATTTAAAAACGACACACCTGCTCCTACAATTCATTTCATTTGATGAAAAATTCCTGTGTCGCGGGGGACTTTCAAAATATCCAAACAACGGACACAAAGGACACCCAGACTCGAAACAACCATTTGTAGAATAATACCTAAGACGCAAAGTAAAATATAAAAATTAAAAAAACGGACAAAATCACCTAGTCTCCAAACAACCATTTGTGAATCACAGAAATTATTGTTCCGTATGGAAATTTACGTACTGGTGAGGCGACAACACAAGCTACTACGCCTACTGCCGTCACGTTACTTATTTGATATCAAATACTTTGTTACATAGAACCGGTAGGCAGTCAACTAATAACCATAATTCTACCGCCAGGCTCCCAGTGTGTAATCATACGTACTCGTGAATAAATTACATAAGATTACATGTATGATACTGTGTAGCATACGGAGGGTAAGCAGAAGGATAAGTAGAGGCAATTAGTCGACAGATAAAAAAGTTATACATACATACATTTAAGCCTGTTTCTTAGAGGGGTAGACAGAGACTACGGATTTCCATTTGCTACGATCCTGACACACTTCTCTGGCTTCATTCACTTTCATAACATTCCTCATACACGCTCGCTGGTTTAAGGTGCTCTTAACCTGGCCTTTATCCAGAACGTCTCCGATCTGATCAAGAAACGTTCGCCTAGGTCTTCCCCTTGCGACTGTTGCATTCACACTAGCCTTATAAACTTTCTTAGTCAGTCTTTTCTCGTCCATTCTTTCGTCATACCCAAACCAGCTTAACATACCCTTTTCTATTCTCGTCACTATACCCTCTGAAACTTCCATGACTCCACGTCTTAGACGTTTTGTTCGTTGCGCGGCCGTGACCCCTACGGGGGAGTCAAATGTCTTTGGTTTTTTTTTCACGACCAATCACGAGTTTTCTTGACTCCCCCGTAGGGGTCATGGACGCGCAACGCTGGCGCTTTAAATTTTTTTTATGAATCCTTTCCATTCCAAGGTATATCCAAGTTATAAGCTATGTTATAACAGCGATAGCCTAATGAGAGACCGTTGGACTGCCACACAGATGTCTCGAATTTGAACCAAGCGCAAATTCCTGACTTTTCGAAGTTATGTGCATATTAAATAGTTAATTTTTGCTTGATTTAATATTGAAGTATATCATCATGAATGGCGTAGTGGTTTAAATAGTCGTCTCGCTATTGCTACTGTGCTGTGGGTTGTGAGTTCAATGCTCATACGAGACGAAAATTTGGGTGATCCACAAGTAGTTGTTCCGAGTCTGGATGTTTTTGGATCCGTTGTTTGAATGTTTGTTAAGTACACCACGACACAGATTTATTGCTATTGCGTGAGTTTTCTTTTTTGACAAATAAAATAGTAATGTTTTAATACTAAAAATGATCGTCTAGTGGAAGACCGTTGAACTGCAACGCAGAGGTATCGAGTTTGATCCCAAGGTCAACCTCTGACTTTTTTAAGTTATGTGCGTATTAAATAATTGATTTATCGCTTGCTTTAACAGCGAAGAAAACATCTATGTTTTGCAGGTGCACGTGTGAGGGTTCTCCATAATGTTTTCCAAGATATAAAAAGAATGACATCTCAACGTCGGCCCGTATGGCAGATTATGGCCTAACTTGTCTCACATAGTGAAGAGGCCCGTGGCCAGCAGGAGGACAGGTTACATTCAGGCGTGATATAATTATTATAATTATAATGAATACGTAGTATAGGCAAAAGGACAAATTAAGGCAATCAGTCGACAGATAAAAAGTTATGAATAATGTTATAATTCCGCGATGAGAAACTACAGCTATTATTTTTAATTGACTAGTTCTTAATGCGATAATAATAGGTTTGAGGTCAACCGGGGTAATTGCGGTTGTGGATTTGTGACTTTTTATATTATGTTTGTAAATCTCGTAGTCGTAGTGAAAGCAACTACTGTGTACGTCAAGAGTTCGATTGCTGGGTGCGACAAAGCGTTTTGTGTTTTCTGTAAAGGAATTCTAAGTAACAGTCCGGGATTGTGCCCTGTACAAGATAAAGCTCGCTCCCTAGAATGTGGGAATAAAATGTGGGTCTATAATAATAGGTCGTCTGCCTATCCTTTCAGGAATATAGATATAAATTAGAGTGAGATGTAACGTTTCACAGCTATGTTTGCTCACGAGCGGGCCTGAAACAAAATTTGGAAATATTATGTCCTTTAAACACGATTACCCTTGTTGACCTTACTAAGAATTAACTACTTAAGACAGCCTCGTCTGTGGAATGGCGTTAGCGTTACCGAGACAAGTCAAAATGTATATATTTCCTAAAATCTAACTAAATCTAGAAATGAGAATGTTTAGAAGTTTAAATGTTACTTAATTAAGTCGGAGCCGCTGATCGGATATTGATGGAATGTGGTATGGAGATAGTTAGCGTCAAGGGTTATATTTAAAAGACACGCAGACGAAGTCACAGATTACTGTAAGTTTCACTTTAGGAATCAGGAAGATCGCTTCTTTCTACTCACAGTTTCTCTTTGTTATATATGTATATTTATACATAATTATGTTAATAAATAGCAAACACAATTGCTTGCCGAGATCCATTTCTGGACCAAAGCGTTTACTGACAGGGTTTTTCAATAAACCCAAATATTATGGTATATCATTTTTTATCGGCACTCATAATATCCGACATGTTTGCAATCTGATTGTATGGGCTTCAGTAATTTCAGATGTAAATAGAAGGACTAGAGAAACGCCACGAAAGGAAGTTTTTCTCAGAGCCTGTATGTAGGAAAAAAGATCTTTAAAAGCGTAACATAGGACATGCTGCTATGTTGAATGTATATGTACATGTGATGGCCCTCAATAAGAAAGATAGACGTAAATTTATATAAATAAATAAAATTGCTGCAAAGTATTGTTCGTAAATAACTAGCGGTATATTTGCAAAGTCTGTGTTAGATTATTAAGCTTTATCAAGAGTTTAAAGACTCGTTGAAGCTATCTTTTTCTTGTTTGGCCATAGTTAACAATTTAATTAGAGAGGTGCCTTCACTGCTTTTAATATTGCGCTTTATTTTTAATCATAAATCACGATGGACGTCAGACATCCTTAATCGCTTCCCGAGACGCCATAATAAGATAAATGAAATACTTTTTGTTATTATTATCTGGAGTGACTGCGGGAGTTCTCTAGTGTGCTATTTATTAGGCCATTTTGTTAGTTTTAGGTATATTATAAATATGTAAGTGTTTATATATTTTTTGTCTTCGAGTAAAGCAATAAAATAAAGTGATCTTTAAAACACAATGAATAGTAACTTATGTTTAAGATTTTATTATTTCATGCGTTTATGATTTTAAAACGAAAGCAATACTTATACAACTGTTGCATGCCCTGTACACAATCATGTATCTTTGGTAAATTTAAATTTTTCTTAGCATAATGAATATCTATGGATCAATATAATCTGTGCATACATATAAATATTTTTTTTTTAATTTACATGCCACGTAATACGCTAACGACTAATAACGCTGTATTTCCGAATTGATGCAACATATGTACAACGAACGCAAATGACACCTTGCCTCGCAAAAACTATCGTTTAAACTGTCACCATCCTCCGGCGTGCGATGTAGGTAACTAGTGGCAATTCGACTACTTGTATATTTGAACTATTCGTTCATTCAGTAGCTATACGTTTAGGCATTCACCTCAACATTCTAAATCATTTGTGTTCTAGTAACATGATACCAGATACAGTTGCAATGGACGTGATTAGGACAGCCGCGTAATTCTACCATGGACAGCTGCACGCGATCGCAAATATTAAACTTATTATTTAGTATTAGGTATGTCAGGAGTATGCCTCTCTCGGCAAGGCTGCCGCTCGAACGATCTATGAGGCAAAATTATATAGGAGCGCGTTCAGAATGTGTAAAGGCAGGTTTTGAAATCTTTATTACTCCGCTTATGTATGCTGAGCGATCAATTATATTTTATGGACATACGAAAGATAATAACTTAATGTGATCATTATGAAATTTTGTAGGCAGCTTTACTTAACAACTCTAAGAACATATACAGTCGGTAGCGGTGGTAGATAGCAGTTGACTTGCGATAGAAAGGTTTCGAATTACAGCCATTGATGTGAACCGACGCCTAACAGAAGCATTCTATCTTAGTTAGGAGTTTTAACAACAAAATTAGTAATTTGTAACCCAAAAAATTGTTACGTTATTAAATAAATACCTACAGTCCTACATAGGATATATGGAACGTCCTACTTTAGGTATGTTCTGTGCGTGGGTTGACTCTGCATTACTAGATGCATTGGTGGCAATAACTTTACTTTCAAAGCTAAGCATTCATCCTATTGTTGTTTAAATAGACATCCCTCGCACTAGGTATGTATGTATCTTATGTGGGGGTCAGTTAGTGCAGACCGGCGACACTTCGACCCAGTGGGATCTTTTGTGTCGACATTCTCCCATAACGACTGCCATAGATGTTCATGACAGCCGGGACCGACGGCTTAACGTTCTCTCCGAGGCACGGAGCAGGCGATAATTGTCAATCAATACGCACATAATTTCGAAAAGTCATATAACTTCCGAAAGTCAGAGGTGCGCGACGTGGGTTCGAACCCGAGACCCACTGCATTGCAGTCTGTTGGTCTCTCCACTGAGCTATCGCTGCTCGCACTAGGTAACTCCTGTGTCGCGTGGGATTTTACAAGCATTCAAACAACGGACACCTACGACACTCGGAACAACATTTTGCGGATCACAAATTTTGTCACGTGTGAGATCGAACCCACAACACTAGGCGCAGTGTCAACGGTAAGGCGACCACTTGACCATTGCGCCATTTATGCAGATGCCATGAAGACGTGACCACACAAACCAAGCAGTAACCTATACTAATATTATAAAGCTAAAGAGTTTGTTTGTTTGTTTGTTTGTTTGTTTGAACGCGCTAATCTCAGAAACTACTGGCCCGAATAGAAAAATTATTTTAGTGTTGGATAGCTCATTTATCAAGGAACGCTATAGGCTATATAACATCACGCTACGACCCACAGGGGCGGCGCAGTAATCATAAACGCGGGTGAAATCGCGGCCACATCTAGTTTTATATATCGCATTCTTAATAAAAAAGCGACTTAACTCGAAATTTGAAAGTAAGCCAATTTGAACTCTAATTGTATATGTTAAATTATAATATTATATTTGTGTTAAATCTTTTCAATAGAGTTCAAATTTGTTTAATCAAAAATACTGAGATAAGTCTCTGTTTTATTAAGGATGCGATATGTCTCATTAAATTATAGTTCTTCTTACCCCCTAGCGATGTTGAGGCAGTAGTTCCTGCATGGCGGCGCTGTGTGTCCATGGCATCGCGCGCAACCGGCGACTCTCAGCAACCGGTCTGCGCATGAGTCGCTGGCGGTAGACAGCACTCGCTCAGTAGTCGCAAGCGCATCTGCGCCTACTGCTAACATTTGCAGCAGCGCTCGCGCCGCTTCCAGCGACCGTGACAGTGAGGAGCCCATCTGTAGAAAAGTCAGATTAGATATTGCCAATGCACTGCTTAATTTATACATAAGCATGTAAGTACCTATATCTCAAAAGAAGGAAGCTTAAAGTCAAGGAAAACAACTAAATTTAAAAAGCGTCATAATATTGTCCTTTTCCCTGTCAATTGGCAACATTGCCACGTTGAATAAAAGTATAATAGGTAGAAATGTAATACACTCACATTTCGCCGGATTTATACGTGCGTATTAAGTAGTTAATTATCGCCAAATTGGACGGTGATGGTGCATATCAAGAGTTCTCCATAATGTTTTCAAAGATTTTTAAAGTCTGCCAACCCGTACTAGGCTAACATGTTGGATTATGCCGTAGCTCTTATTACGCTGAGAAGAGCCCAGGAGTGGAGCAGTTTATAAACAAGGCTGATATTTTATAACTATAAGGGTATAGCGCAATTATTATTAATATTATATTTTGTACTATTATATTATTGTCTCATAACGACGAAAGAAAACAAGATCATACATAATTTTTATCTGTAAAAGCTTTTAATTGGTCTTAACTATGTTACTTATAATCAGATTTTGATACTTGATAAAAAAAAAATTCTTAGCTATATTATAAATAAAATTGTAAATAATAAATAAATATAAATAGTAAATAATAAATAATGACAAGTCACCTTAACGAACAAAATAAATTTACTTAGAAAGATGACTGTGGTGCCTAAAATTACTGTTCTAATTATCAAGATCTAGCTTTTGCTCGCGCCTTTGCTCGCTCGGGAACAGAGCTATACTTTTTCTGAATGAAAGCCTGAGATGCCTATACCTTTTATTGTACCTCTGACAACGTATATACAAAATTTGATTATGATCGGTTTATTAGTCAAAGTGTCAACCATAACAAAAAAAATCCCATTCGCATTTATAATTTTAGTTAGGATTTACATACATTGTATACTGCATTTGTATTGTATTGGCAGTTAACTGCAGGCCAATGACGCATTATATAATCTATGGATGTCTGCAACAGATTGTTTTGACAGCGTATTGCACTAAACAGCGTTGGCACAAAATAAACATGTACAGAAAATCCTCTCGGTACAATATGTGTAACAGAAATGAAACTTTAAATGTAAGTGCTATACTTCTCACATTTACTAATTAACTACATAATTCGCAGTCTTAATAAAACAGCGACTTAACTCGAAATTTGAAAGTAAGGCAATTTGAACTCTAATTGTATATGTTAAATTCTAATATTATATTTGTGTTAAATCTTTGCAATAGAGTTTAAATTTGTTTAATCCAAAATACTGAGATAAGTCTCTGTTTTATTAAGGGTGCGATATATCCACTTTTTGATGTCATCGTCGTCTAGCATTTTCTTTTTTTTTTATAGTTTACAAGCAATTTGGGTTTGAAATTACTAGTATTCTTGTTAACCCATCCAGCTAAGCTAGAATGCTTATACATATTAGGAGTGTGTATAGTATTATTATTCATATTTATATTACCTCAATTTTTATTATTATTATGTATAGTACAAGTACAACCCCTATTACACAAATTGTGTAACTTAAGTAAATATACACTAATACAGTTCCCGGTCCTTCAGCATAATTTTACGTGCAATCGTGAGACCACGGATTCTCTTCACAGATGGGGCAAAGTGCTACTTAGTTTTGCTGTTAGGCAATTCTTAGTAGTCTATCGGACACATTATAATACTACTAATACGCTAGCTAAGTTTTTTGTACCGCAAATAATAAGGGCATTAAGTGCGGAATAAAAACTTAGCTGGCGTAACAACTAAGATATATCTAATACACATCTACTTAACCCTCCGGGTATATATATAGGCGTGATATGTACGAAAACAATAAAAGATTACCATTATTACATCTGTCACTGCTTCTTTTTACATCGTGCACAATCGACCTACTCAGACATGCGGCGTTCTACGTCTATGTATTTTGTGGCGCATTTAATTGCCGTCGTTTACATAACTCCATATCAATACCTACGTCACACTGAGAAGGCATGAAGCCTTTATAAGCACGTTCAGTCTTATCTCCATGGTCAACCAAACACACATTACAGTTGTAGAAACAGGAATGGCTCATAATTTCTGTAACTTCAGAACTAGAAACTCTTTGGTTGTTTATTATAAATTCCAAACAAATTCTTATTCATTCTTACTTTTCTAAAGTCTGATTATATGATGAATAAAAAATTTCCGACCTGGGCATTAAACCCGAGATGCCATGCACAGCGATCGCACACCCTACCACTGCGCCACCGAGCCAGTCAACAAAGGCAATAAAAATAAAATTTACATAGAATCGTAAAAATTACACGGAATAACAGAAAAGTTTAGTGTACCTACCACACGACAACTTATAAGGCGGCAAAGCAGTTAAAATTAAGAGGCAACAGATTTATAGAGTGTAGGCGAAAAGAGCATTACTTTACTGAAATAATCCAACTTATACGGTTCATAAGTTGACCACCGACGCAGCGCGCGCCATCTTACAATCTCGAGACATTCGGAATTCATACATACATAGTCAGCAGTGGTACACACACATTTAACAAATATTGTTGTAAATAATTTGTTTGTAAATACAGAAATTAAACTACTTTATACGGTATTTATTGCGTTGTTTATTTTAAAACACTTTTCTTACATAATTTTGAAACTATTACACACTATTGTAATAGTCTCCCCGTGAACATGGCTGCTGAAAAGCAACCGAAACGTTCACGCCGTGGAAAAGTTAACTTAAATATAAATAGATATAATAATTTAAATAGTTATAAATAATAGTAAACTTTACAGTAGTCGTTTTTTAAAATAAATAACGCGATAATTCCTATAAAGTATTTTACTTTCAATATATAACATTCGTGTAAACGTATGACTATATTATATATTAATAAATATAATTATGGAACGTTAATGAGAAATAAAAAATAGTAACTTTAATTTCACTAACTATGTTTTCAGATCTTGCGTATATGTGTATATGTAGAGAATTGTCGTTTACCGGGAACTGTTTCAGATTCCGGGCTGCTATTAATAATATTTTGACAGCAAACCCAATGAAACTTTGCTCGATCCAGGTATCAAAACCAAGACCTCATACACAGCAGTCGCATATCGACATACCACCGAGGCTGACCCGGAATTCAGTTATAAACAAACGCGAAATACGTCGTATATACATATATTTGAACAAAACAAATAATAATATTCAAGCACTTTATGCTAATGGCACCGGCAGTGGTCTGTGACATTTTAATAGCAACTAACTCTCTTCAAGAATGTTTATTATAGTCATTATTAGTAGGTAATAACGTCTAGAGAAATTATGCGACGCTATTAATAGTGGGTTCGATTCCAGTTTATGCTTGTTCACCTATTAAAGTAACGACGACTCTCCCATAATCCGTGTACACTTTCAAAATGTTTCGTATAATAATTAATTTGATATGTCGATAATATTTTCTTTATTAGTTACAGCTATTAGAATTATTAATTAGTATTAATACGAAAGTTGTAAGTAACTTTCAGTAATGTATCACGGTTAATTTCATCATCAATATTACATGTAAAACATGTAATTGAGTGAATACATGTACGATAATTTGAGTATATGGAAATAATTAATTGACGAATTATAATTGTTTACTTAGTAATTATAACAATTAACTAATTTTATTGAAGAATAAAAAAAATATCGCGTGTCTAAATAAACATACGTTCTAACATCATATTACAAAAAATTACCAATGCCGAAAACCCAGCAACAACTCTTTACGCGACCTAGGAATTATATCTAGGAACCCGCGCAAAGTTACAGGAATTACATTTTATTAAAGACCACTGCGCGAGATACTAATCCTACATACTAGGAATATGACAATTTTGATATAAAATTAAGTTGAGTTATCCCTCGGGAACGTCACGGTACGAATATGGCGGTACATACGCAGCGCGCCGGTAAATTCGGATAATCTCCGAGCAAATCCAATTACGCCGAGCCAGTGCTCAAGCAAAAGGTGTAATACACCATAACTTTTAATGAACGAATATACCCTAAATGTTTCACGTTATGGGCCTTGAAGCTGAGAAATTTTGAATTTTAAATTTCTACATTTTCGGCTGTAGCTACGCTCCATATGGCGAACTCTCTACAGCATGTTAAGACTTCTCGTTAGACGTTGATGACGAGGTATTTTAAAAAGGTTGGCGTAATTTATATATGACAGTATATGCTGTAGTGTTTAAAAATGTTTAAACTAAATCTGCACGAAATATTCCATGCCGTGATTCTACTATTGCCAAAAGTAATAATATTTTTCAAGCTGAGAGACGGACTGCTGGCTGACGGCACCATCAATACGATAATATATATATGTCATAGTTGTGTCATTATCTACGTGTCATCATAATCCCTCCTGCCTTCTTTTTATCTAATAAAATAAAATCTATAATTATCTGCATTTTGATTCATTAGATATTTGAAATAAAAAATTATAGAATATTTTTGCTACGCTCGAATATTTTCATGTATGTAATTGTGACAGTAAAGAGAACCAACAAAGTGCGGTTATTGAGTTACCTTTATTACAAATTAAGAAGCAAGTGTTGCGGCAGAAAACATTATACTATTTTCAATAACACATTTTTGTTCCATTGCAAGGAGAGCTGTTGAGCCTACAACAGTCTGCGAATTAGTATGAGTGGATCCAAGTAGCCGTGAAATTAATAAAATATAATTGATTGATAAATTGATAGCCCTTTTATAAGCTCTTTATACCTAGAATTTCACTTTACGAGATTATTTGCTAAACAAAAACAAATACAATTTTTAACTGCCGGTCACCGGGTCGGCTGTTACAATGTAAGATTTTCTACAATAACGATGACAATAACAACTGATTACTATAGTTACTGACGAGGTGACAATTGAGATCTAGATGAGTTTTAGCAGAATTGACCTGCTGAATACTATACGGGTATAGGTATACAATACAAAAGAAATCTTTATCTTACCTGTTGCGGCACATCTCCAAACGGTTGCACAGCATCATAAGCATCTTTCAAGCACGCTTCGTACTCAGGGGTGAACTGCTTCGTATCCAGTTTCAGCACATTATGGTATGCCACTGGAAATATGTCACTGAAGAATTTCTTCGTGCTGGCCGCCAAGTCTTTCGGTGAGCCGGCGTTCAGACTATCACTGGTAATGTCTCTTCCTGAATTCGATCGGAGAACTATTCGGATATCGTCGTATAAAGTCCCGAGAGGCTGCACTGTCCTCGTGGCGTGCCCTCGGTACAGCTGCGTGAACAACGTAGCTGTCTTGTTCTGCGACTGGTGTGACAGCCCCGTTAGATGATCTGTGTAAACAAACATATTTTATTTATAGTCTTATTGAAATATTTTGATTTGCTGCAACATTTTTAACAACATACGCCTGTCGCTGGTAAGAGGGTACCGTAAGACTCTTGACCTAAAGGCAAATAGGCGAGGCGTGACATTTTAGTTAGAAATTAATTTATGTAATGTTATCATAGGGTCACGCCTGTAAACATACACCAGAACGGGTGTGTCGTATATTACACTAACATTTAACCAGCAACATTTTTATTTATATAGCTAGTTTTTTCTTACGTAATGGGAGTCTCACTATTGCCGTCTACCAGTTGCTACTATTAAATATAAATATAAGTTCTCAAATTCCAACAATAAACACTTTCCGACTCAGGAATCGTACCCGAGATCGCAAGCAATTAAATGAATACCGCCATTACGGTAATCTTATCTTAAGTTATATCTATAATTGCCTACACGGATGGCGTAGTGGTTTAAGTAGTCGGCCGCACAGTGGGTTCGAATCCCACGCGGGACAAAACGTTGTGTGATCCACAAATGGTTGTTCTGAGTCTGGGTATTCTTTGTGTCCGTTATTTGAATGTTTGTAAAGTCCCCAGCGAAACAGGATTTATAACTAGTGCAGGAATTGTCTGTTTAAAAGAAAAATAAGTTATAAACGTATATTAAGTATCGCCCGCATTAACTCTGTTTTTATTTCAAGCCATGTATTGAAATTTCTCTAGATTATTCTCGAAGATGCGTGAAGTACCAACCCGCACTTAGTTTACATGGTAAATAAATCCTTTCCAAACTTTAGAGGACGCTTTACCCAGCAGTGGAACAATTTACAAACAGGACTGATATTATTAGATTATGTGTGTGGATATTGTTATGTCTTGGACTAGATAAACAATAACGGCACATTGGTGTTTATGTATAAAGTGGGGGAAACCACTCAACAAAGTGGTTAATACCTATTATATGTACCAAGACTAGATATTAAATTATAGTATTCCAGTTTGTGTAATTATGTGTTGTTTTTATACATGCATACCTGCGTAGATTTACGCTTATTTCTAATCTCTGCTTAGACCTCTGTCTATTATAGTTACATGTGGATATAGCGATGTTATAAAGTAATAGTAATATAATAATAATATTCTATCACATACACACAACACCATCTAGCCCAAACTAAGCAGAGCTTGTACTATGAGTACTAAGCAATGGATAAACATACATATATACTTTTCTTGAAAATATATACATATTATACATAGAATCACCAAGACCAAGACAAACATCCATGTCCATGCACACAAATGTTTGACATGTGCGGGAATCGAGCCCGTGACCTCAGCCGTGGCAGTCAGCTACACGAACCACTACGCCATCGAGGCCGCATAGTGGCAATTTATTGCTGTTCACTAGGCACAGACTGTGGCCTTACCCGGACATTGAACATCGGGGCATACGATCATAGAACGAAGTAAAAAGAACGTTATACATCCTGCCTGGATAACAAAGTCATTTATGTAAGCGACAACTATTACCAACCCTAATAAAAATAATTGTTACCTTACACGGGAATCGTTTCCTAAATATTACAAATATTATATAAGGTAATCACACACGCTAACACGCCGTACAGCACTATATCGACCCATTCAGAAACAGTTTATTTAGTTTTGTATAATTTTTAAAAGTTTCTCCCTTCATCTTTATAATTACTGTGTCGCGAGGACCTTCACCACCATTTAAAACAACGGACATAAAGATCATCCAGACTCAAAACATTGATCGAATATGCATCGCTATCAAACCCACAGGCCTCGACGCAGTAGTAGTGGAAAGGTGACCACTAAAACACCTACATCATCCACGCTATCATTACCAAAACACAACTCAACAAATTCAGCCAGCAGCCTCAACAATTTTAACGTTAATACGTAACAGGCCTCTGTAAATACTTCCAACAGTCGAGCCAACATTATTGTGTACACATCTCGTAGTTTGTGGCACCTGCTTGATACCCTAAATTACAATATCAAGTGTTATCGCCAAGGAATGTAGGGACGAAACATCCCAAGACAACACCACGCATATTCCTTACAGCGTATTAGTATATACTTAAAGAATGTCTTATCCTACAGGTAGGAGATATTTTTTAATTAAATAAAACGATAAGAAGATGCTACTAAATCCGAACGACCGTGTAATGTGTGTAAACTAATCTTGTGGAGCCTCAGAATTTGTGTTTGCTTGACGGATGACAAGCCTTTGATCTAAGATGTTTGACGACAAGGTTTTAAGGCGTATATTATATAGGTGGAGTAGCGGGCGTTAATGCGATTCATGTGTACGAGATATCGGGTTTGGTATCCGGGTCTGGCAAAGTGATATGGCGTGTTCTGTCAAGAAATTCCCAGTAAAAGCACGGAGTCTAGAATTCCTTAGAATCCTGGGATTGATGAGATACATGGGAGTGTATTTTAAGACAAACAATAGGAATGAAAAGTGCAAAAGAACAAAAAATAACCAAAATAATATTATGAAAAAGCCTAGTACCCAGTAGGTCTGCGAAAATTTATATTCCTGATCTAAGCAAAATGTGTGTTCGGGTTTTTCTATTAAAGAATTCTTAGTAGCGGTAAGGTGTCTTAGATAACACACGTCAATAGATTTACCTTTTAATGCACGAGTAATGTTCCACGTAATAGTGGCCGCGTCAACCTATATCTATTATTAGATGTGCCCGCGGTTTCACCTGCATTTATGATTACTGCGCCTCACCCGTGGGTCGTAGCGTGATGTTATATAGCCTATAGCCTTCCTCGATAAATGAGCTATCCAACACTAAAATAATTTTTCAATTCGGATTAGGAGTGCCTGAGATTAGCGCGCTCAAACAAACAAACAAACAAACTCTTCAGCTTTATAATATTAGTATAGACTACAAACGGGTAAAATTTATTTATTCGTATGTTAGGTGTTATCTCTTAAACTACTGAACCTATGCTACAAAACCTTACGCCAATGGAAAGCTACCGCTAAAGCTAGTTTCAATTAATTTTGCTAAATTTTAATGAAAAAGCGAGTGCAGTGGCTTTAACATTAGTTCTTTTTATATCAATATTACACTAATATACATATGTACATTATAACTATCTCATATCTAATATATTAATAAAATAGAATTTAATGAGACGATATTAAAAAATAGGGTAATAAAGCAATAGCAAAATCAACAACTCCTTCGCATCATAGACTAATAGAGTGCCTAGAAGACTGGCAGTATTGCCAGGTTGTATACACATAGTTACTAAGTATACCTACCCCTCTTTAGCATTTCAATAAGGCACAAAGCAACGATATTACAACAGAAGCATTTTTAATAATTGAATAGAAAAAGACTTGATAAATTGAATAACCATTTGATTGTTCGATATTTCTTAGTCGCGCGACGACAGGGAGTTCCTACCTGCACAAAAGGGGATTGATGACAAGGCGGCTCTGCTTCAGAAATAAATCCCCGCATTCAGTGTATCGCGGGCCGGCGAGGTTCAATAAATAATAAGTGTCATTCGTCTTTTCAGCGAGGCGCGGGACCTCTAGACGCCCTTTGCAACAGTCAATGGACGACGAACTTACTCAATTTTACTTACAGCTCATACTGGTTATAATAGCTCGTCTGCCGTGAAATTTACTTTTGTATAGACCTCGGTTTAGCAGACAGAAGTTTCGCTAGTTTATTTAAGTAACGTGATCATTATTCTTCGTTAGTGTAAATATGAATAAACCAAGCAAGTTTTATACATGGTTGATTATAAAATAAATAGACTTGCTTCGTCGGCCTATGCGGGACATATCGTATTATGTATTATAACATAGATTTTTGGGCCGGTAAATTATTTTTGGGTTTGCTCAAGGATCTGTAAAATCAGGGTTTTATCCGTAGGCTGTCATGAAATCTAAAGATATAGATACATAATGCCTAATAGCCAAGTAAAAAAAACAGCAAAATGTCTACCACTTTTCAGTATCTGGCAATCATTCGATACAAAAACAGTCACACACAATTTTATAACAGAACGCGAAAGCTTAATACTTTGTACATATCTTTATAAACCTATATCTCTGCATGAAGGCAAGTCGTGATCATGGACAGTTCCGTAATGTTTTCTTTTTGAGTCTTATTCTGAGTTCGCATGCCAAGGACCGTCATGCTCACTCAAATGTTATTGCTTGTGGTGTCGTAATGGGCCGGGTCGATCCCTTCCCTTAAATATGGCGAAGGGGGCGATGGCTGGCCCATACGTCGTACTCGTGAACGGGTGCTACTTGTGGTGACTGGTCGACCTTGGTATCGTGGAATTCGATGATTTACTTACTACATTTTTATTTAAACAGTTAGATTAAACTACGGACTACAATCATGCCTTATCTTGATTATTAATGTACATGTAAGTGGATGCTCCTATTTACCTTACTGCTGCTTTAGAGGCTACCATCAAATTTTATTAAATGCCTGAGTATGTTCAGTAGTAGTTCATGGAAAAATGGTTGCAGCACCTTACAGCTCTTATGATTTGTAAACAAAAACTTGGCGATTAAAAAGAGTGACCATAAGTTTCTTGCCCGTTTTTTTCATGAGCCCTACACCCTTGCTTTGCTGAACGTGGCAGTAAATGTAAATCCGCAGAAAAAATTAGTGTAACTTTGACATTCATAAGTGTTACCTTGTAACCTAATCTGAATAAATTTATTTTGAATTTTGAATTTTGAAAATTTTGCCTAATACTTTGTATATATGTACAGCGTATAGTAATTAGTTGTTTAAAAGTATTAGACAGGCATTATTTAATCAGATGATCTTTATATTTCTCTTCAACTGAAAATTAAACATGTTAAGGCAATTAAATTTGCTTTTATATAAAAGGTTTTGCAGCTTTGATGACAGTTTAATCTGACGTAATGTAACGTGTCAGTGAAACGCTTTGAATAAACGTGCACATATGTACGTATACGTACGTATACAAACATACAACATTAATTCATGGACGCTTGTAAATCTCTGAAAGAGTAGTTATAGGTTTTTTTAATTTTTTTATTCATAACAAAAAATATTGTGTTCATGTAGGTATATTGCAATCATATTTCTTTAACTATTTGGAAGTTCCAGGTAATAGAAGTATATTGTCATCTATCGGGCGCATTTCCACTCTTTTCTGCTAATGAGAATTACAAAAGAGAAAATTCAAAAACGCTTTACCCGAACCCAGAAACGATTCTTTGAATTTAATTTACATATAATCACATTATCTTCACAAATACATATGTATCAAAATCCACGATTCAATTCGTAGTAGAATCCGAAAAGTTTACTACGTAACCTCACTATAATTATGACAAGCTATTGTTGCCTACCTTGAAAAGTATTCACCGTAAATCTATTAATCTCTTGAATACATGAGAAGCATTTAAATATATTGATATCTGCACTTACTACTTCTAAAAACCATACGACTATTGCATTTTATATCACTCGCATATTTTTAACATGCTCAATATTATATTTCAGCAAAATTCCAGCTATAAACATTTAATGTAACAGCCAACTACAAAATAATAAAGCTAACCGTTTAGCTTAATGACAAACTAGTGCTAATAACTTCACTTTATGCAATCTTATTCACAATTAAGCGCTTTCATCAAAATAACTGTGACATTTTCAGCGGCGACGTTTTTATATGCGCGCTTAAAAGTCATTCAGTTAAAGAATCATAAATTGCATTACGGCGTAGCGTCGCTAAGAGCGAATAGTCTGTGTCGAGTGGACTAATTACTTAGTTATGCAAATCCAGCTACAGAGGTTGTTTTAACAAATGAACTCCGACTGAGAGATTTTTTGCCTTTCAAACAATCTCATTTTGCGAAGTCCTTGCTGCAGTAATGAGACGGCCACGGTAATTTAGAAGAGATTGGGACGTGAGTGGGTACACGACTTTAGGAAAGCTCGGGAGCGATATAAATAACGATACTTTATCACCTTCCATTTGGTTAGAAACTAACAGTTTTTCCTTGAGTTTGCAGCGATTTCATGTATTTAGATCGAGTAAATTCACAATTCTCGTTGGGTATTACATTTTTGAGTCGTTTTGGGTCGAAACGTTAAGGTCATTGGGTCTTAAGACTCCATTCTTTTTAATAGATATTGCGACGACACTGGCCTTGTACAGAAGGCGTTTTATTTTGCCGAAAGAATAAGCGTTGGCAAGTATATATTCTGGAAATACGCGCAATATATAATAGGTACCTAATATAAATATTCTCGATATGATTTTGTTCTCGCTTCCTATTAATATGATTAAGAGATAATTCTACTGTACCAAATTGATCGCCGAAATTTATATAGAGTTGAATTACCAATATCGATGTTCTTAAAGTCACCTCTTGCACGATATACCGATGTAAATACTGTACCACAGAATTTAAAATATACATAAAAAGGAAATGCGGTGTATAGAAACATGTTAACAATGTATTAAAGTTAGACAGTAGGTACCTACATAAGTTATGTTTACCTCCTACGCCACTAAGGATATCAATACTATGTTCGATTTAAATTTTCTTTCGAATAGTGTGTATAGATAGCTATATTCAACCAATAACTTTTTGTTCGACACACATATCAATACCTAGCAAATATATCAGTTTCGCCGCTTGTGCATTCCATATTTTGTTATTTTGTACCATGGACGACATACATAATTATATTCTTTATTGAATAAATGGCATCCTAAACGGCCTACCTTCCGATATTGGAAATTGATAAGCTGTGTATGTAATAAATCCCCAGATATGCCACACCATAGAAAATGTTAAAAGGGGAATGTTATGACGTAGGTTGTGGGATTATATCCTGCCAATGGCTATATATCACCGTAAACCGACTCACGCCAATTTCCTCACGCCGCAGCGCGTAGGTAAATAGAATCAGCAGAATGAATATTTGGGTATCGTGAGGTTTGAGACATGAACTATTAAGGATTTTAACAATTTGTTCGCTGTATAAAAGTGAACGTTTTTGGCTGTTGTCGTTAGCAATAATTTACAATCTTCTCTTCATAGAACTACGATGACGTTATGAAGGCACAGAACACATTATACATTGAGGAACCGCTCAAAAACTCGCGGAAGTAGACGCACAAACGAAGTCAAGACCGCCGCTGGCTTGATGCGCGGTCACAGAATATAGGATGAGATCTCCTTTTGAAAGAGTTCTTTGATAAAAAGGTATGTGTAACGTAATTTTCTGCAGAAATCATCGAAATCAATATATTTAAAACTAGGATTTACATTTGCAACATTGCAATAACAAGGTCGGTATTTGAAAAGGGGTAAGTATAACTTCCATTGAATAGAATCCTCATAAAAATGTCCACCGTAGACTATTAGGATACTGCCTAGCGCCTAAATGAAGTAATTGTTCCATAAAAATGTAAAGTATTTCAGATTTAAAAGCTGTTAATAAGAACTCTATTAATATTAAATGATCTATATTAACATTAATGTGCGGTACCGTTATAAAGCACAAAGGTAAATTATTTTAGTGCTCTAATGAGGGTCCGTGCGTGTGGTCCCGAGGGACCCTTAGGCATTCGTCGAACAATGGTATAAAAGGGAACTCGCCGCGTGAAGCACACTCTGATTATTTCCTCACAGGAGCCGGGGGTTGAAAGTGGCGCTCATTGTTTTATTCTTGTTAGTCGCGGGGTCGTCGCACCCGATATTATACTTTTTAAGATAATGACAAACAATATTAATTAGGGTTGCCACTTTCCGCATATGCAGACTGTGTGCTATGTTTAAGTATCTCTACGGTAACTATTAAAATGTACCTACTTATGAAATTAAGGTGTTAGATAAATAGGTAAACATATTGCTGTGTCATCTAAGTATAATGTTTTAGGTATAACTTAACATGAGGCGACCCGATGCCGTATATCGGGCACAATTTCAGACTACGTGCAGCTACTGAAATTTTCTTGGCAGAAAACTCAAATAACATTTTACCCGACCCGGGATTCGATTTCAAGACTTTGATAGGAAATAACTGAGTCACATATGTATTTAATGTTAAGATTATATTTTTAATATAAATACATGGCTGACTAATAAAGTCTATATTTGTGTATAACTTATATATTATTACATTTAGCAAACAATCGATAATGAAAAACGAGCACTATTTGGCGTAGTCATACTTCAATAATTAACAAAGATGATACCGAACAATAGCATTGTTTTCATTAATTTTATACCTTCAAGACGCTTTCTTTAACATAGATGAAAAGCAGGGTTGACATCCCTAGTGACAAATGGTTATATTTTGAAGTATACTTATAGGTAAATAAGCCTTGAAGTCTATTTTAGAAGCCACAGCTAACAAATGAGTGTTGCGAGCATGAATAACGAATGAAGTGATGTTGCAAACTGCTGTAGTTAATCTATGGACGTTGGCTGTTACTTTTGTTTCTAATGCCTGCTATTCAAGGAATAATATATTGTGCTCGTACGTTAAATTTACATTATGGCTATTTATTGCAATATTAGTGGTGTATTTGTTGCCATTCGATACAGCTACGTTGTCTTCAATTAATTATTGTTTTGATCACACGGATGATGCTATAGTTTAATAATAAATTGTTGTTCCGGGTCTTGATGGTCTTTGTTCATAGCTTCCATATGTGTCCCTCGAAACACAGGTATTATACCTATAGCAGTAGACATGCTAGAAGCATAGACTTAAGAATTTATGAACACCATCTAGTTGATAAAATTTAAAGGTCAATATGGCGGGAGCGTAAGTATGTATGAGTAAATTAAATAAATACGTATTTTCTTGATAAAAGACGTTAATGACCGAATTTACTATGTAGTAATTGGAATATGATGCCGCCGTTTTGCGTAATGTCGACTTGTCAGCCAATTGTATTAGTGTCAGTGTATATGAACGAGCGGTCTAGACAATTTCTAATTTAGGACGTGTCTGTGTATTTTGCGTAAAACTAATTTCTAGCCATAGGCCTAGAAATTAGTTTTACGCAAATCCAATGTTTACCACTGAGGGCTGTAATTGTGATTGTATAAGTGTAGAGGCATATTTCTGTTTAATTTTAAGCTCAGTGCATCGTACCGTTAATTGTATTTATTCAAGCACCTAAATGAACGTGCAATGTAAAGCAGATTGTTTGCAATATCACAATGCAGTATGAAAATGTGGTAGGAACATTAGGGACATACGTTTGCCAGATACTGAATCGCAACCATATAATATCAGCCTTTTTAATAAGCTACCATACTACTACTGCGCACGGGCCTCTTCTTTAGTATCAGTATGATAAGTGTTAGGCCACGAAGCTGGCCTCATAAGAACAGGACATAATAATAAGAAGAGGTTATGTCGGACTCACCGGGGAAAGATGGTGAGCGACATCCCGGTAATACCGTCTAAACCTACCACGGTGTTCCTCGACATAACCATAATCGGTGGGCCGCGCGAGTCACTTTCACATGCAATCGCGACTCCGCCGAGGGAGGACGGACACACGACACAGGGGCGCGCTTGGAAACACGCACGCCGCCTCTCGGACCTGGCGCTGATCAGATGGCGGGCAGGCCTACGAAGCCCACGGAGCCTACCACCTCAGGTAAAACCTCAACCTGCGGCTTACTCTAAGACATGCAGGTTTCTTCACGATGTTTTCCTAAACTGCTAAAACGAGCGATATGAATTATTTGGGCAGGTCCACGAAGCCCACGAAGCCCATCATCCCCAGGTAAAACCTCAACCTACAGCTTTCTCTAAGACATTTAGGTTTCTTTACGATGTTTCCCTAAACTGCTAAAACAAGCGATATGAATTATTTTATGTGCAGATATATTCATAGTAGATACATGCTGAAGAACCAAATTCGAGACCTCAGCGCGACAATTCAAGTATGCATTTACATTCGGTCACAGTGGCGTAGCGTAGTGGAGGCGTCAGGGGCGGCCCTTTAAGGGGGGCGGCAAAATTGTACAATATATAATAATAATATCTTTAAAATATTTTAAGCATTTCATGACAAACAAGAGGAATGGGTAGATGTACTACCTAGTTTTGCCATAAATATTGTTACACGGAAAAATCTTTTTTTACTTTTGCCTATAACATTTATTACTTTAATGTGTGTTAGTTTATACATTAATATAATAACATTTAAAATATATGTAGCTCATTCAAAATAATCTCCATTGGCTTTAATACAGTCCTTTAAACGGTGAGGCCGTTTATCAATAGAAACACGCATTCTCTCCATGGGTAAATTCTTTACTGCCAATCTTATGGATTGTTTTAGGGACTCCAAATTATCATGACATTAAGGACATGCCATACTCTCTAAAAATTATCTTAAATCATAATCAAGCGAATTAAGGTCGGGACTAGATGACACCCAGTCTTCAGCTCTGATTAAATCCGAAACGTTCATTTCCAACCACGTTTGGGAAAAAATTGGACGTGAAAAGATTGACTAAACCTACATTCTATGCAAATAAATATTTCTATTTCTAAGAAAGCTTATAAGGCTAGTGTGAATGGAACAGTCGCAAGGGAAAGACCTAGGCGAACGTTTCTTGATCAGATCGGAGACGTTCTGGACAAAGGCCAGGTTAAGAGCACCTTAAACCGGCGAGCGTGTATGAGGAATGTGATGAAAATTAAAGAAGCCCGAGAATTGTGTCAGGACCGTAGCAAATGGAAAGCCGTAGTCTCTGCCTACCCCTCTGGGAAACAGGCGTGAATCTATGTATGTTTTTATAGCCAGACTAAGTATACACAGTAATGATGAATGTTCTTGCCGAAAAGTTCTTTAGAATTACTGAATATTATAGTTTCTTAAATTGAAATACCTAAATAAGAGGGCAGCAAAATTTTTTTCCGCCCCGGTCGGCTGACACCCACGCTTCGCCACTGTCGGGTCACACCGAGTTGGACATCGCTGTTTTTATCAGTAGTTTAAGATATTATTAATTTAATATTAGAATAAAGCCTCAATTTGACACATAAAATTTTTAAATGACGTTTATACCTTTCTTTTTCAGATTAACTAATCAGTCCCCTGTCATGGGTTACAGGTTAAGTGTCTTGCGATTAGTTCCCTAATGAATACCTAACTATTTACAACTTGGCAGTAATTGAATGTATTCAAGCTAGTTGTTGTAAATCTTAAGGCTTTTAACAGAAAACCTGATGTAAAGGTCGGACGCGTGATAATCCATCACACGGGCACAGCCAATGATCATTACTAAAGGTACCTACTGGCCTTATATTGTTAGGAATGTAGGCTTTCTATAGACGTAGATACCTAAGGCATAGGTCATCTTAGTAATAAACGTTGAACAGAAAATCGTGGATAAGACTGTTTTCTCTTTGGTAAAAAAACACATACTTAAATAAAACTAGATTAGTAAGAACTAACAAATACCGATATATAGAAATATCGCCTCCATAACTTCTTTCTACTATAGAGAATACAAAACAAATGAATGTTCTGATCTGTCAAATTACCTATTAGAATTAGAGAAGTGAAAAACTTACTTACTAAACAAATTAACGCGAATAACCAACGAGTAGCAACGAATAACTAGCAGCGATAGCCTAGTGGGAAACCATTGGACTGCCACGCAGAGGTCTCGGGTTCGAACCCAAGGCGCGCATCTCCAACTTTTCGATGTTATATGCGTATTAAATAATTACTTATCGCTTGCTTTAACGGTGAAGGAAAACATCGTGAGAAAACCTGCATGTCTGAGAGTTCTCCATAATGTTCTCGAAGATATGTGAAGTCTGCCATCCCGCACTAGGCCAGCGTGGTGGACTACGGCCTAACCCTTGTCACAATGAGAAGAGGCCTGTGCCCAGCAGTGGGACAGTTTAATACAGGGCTGATATTATTATTATTATAATAACCAACGAGTAGAATTAATTTGACAGTTTAATTAATTTTTAATTGCGTTACTCAATTATTATCGGTATAATTGTTTGACTTTAAATAATGATTGTTATTCGTAGTTACTGGCTAACTAACATTTGTGGTTAGCCTCTTATTTGTGAATCTAATCTATCTTGAGTTATAATTCATTACTTTTAATGCCTTATTTAGTTCTTTAAAATTGTACCCTTAGCTTGATATTTGTAAACACTCAGCACACATAAAAATGCAAAGTTTATAGTAGAATGTAAGCTATGTACATATTTTAAAATACACTACTGAATAAGTCGTCGTATTATAATATCTTTTCCTACAATTTTATCATGATAGTTCATAACATTAATCTACATAAACTGGAACGTGGTTTTTAAAATAACTTGCGCTCCTGAACATACAAAGGCATAAAATGTATAAAAGAGAACTGACAGCATCTGTGCACGACATACAAGAAAATTGCTTTATATATGCAACGAATAAACGTTACTAGTTTCTATAATTACATTTAATGTCTATGCAGCCGTTTAAATTTGTATATTGGCTGTATAAGCAAATCCTTTGCCTGTGGTAAACACAAAAACCAAAATAATTAAAATGGCTACCACTGCTAACGAGTGCATTGGCGCGTTCATAACACGTGGGTATAATACGTTTTATGGAATATAAAGCTATACCATATAAAACTATTTTATATTCATATATGCTCATGTCTTCCTTGTTTTTTGTTGTTTTTATAAAAATTATGTGCCATAAATCTTTATATTTAATTTTATAAATGACATCTAAATTGTAATAACGCTTGAAACTGACTTTAATTTCGTTATCATAACAACTAAATTGTCCATGTAATTGTAAACAAGTTTTAAAGAAGCGAACGGCAATTATAATGGAGGAAGCTACAGAAATTAATATATTAATATAATTTATAAATTATATGAATCTTAATGGAAATAAATTAAATGTGTATCGTGATCTCAATGGTCTTTCAAAAACTTGAAGAGTAGGTAGCGCAAAGCAATTATAACTGTCAAAACGTCAAACATTTTTATTGCATTGAAATATACTATGGGTTCAGATTTTATCGCTGTTTATGAAACATCGGAACAGGTGTAAACAAACAGTCATGCCGTAAAAAGTGGTTTAATTTCAATGTTAAAGTAAAAAGATGTTTTAAATAAACCTGTATTTATTATAAGATTCATACGCAGTGTTTTAATAGGCTTGAAATTTTTCTCACATGCGCTCGTGTCGAACCATTCGTCATAGTGATCTAAAGAATTTGTCGGTTTAGACATACACCCTCTCTGGGTAATAACTATAAGATAGCATACCAAATGGTTTTACCGTTAACTTACAAATAATGTTTGTTTCGAAGGATTTTAGGCGGTTACGTCAGTATAAGATATTTACTATATTGTACGCTATTTCTGGCACTGAATCACACTATGTACTAGTGTTGCGCAAATGTAAATAACATAAATAAGTCACAGATATTAAAGTGTGGAATATTTGCAAGGCCGCACGATCAGCCTAAAGCTAAGCCATGAAGTTAGTGAATAACTGGCAACTTTCGTTGATAGATGAGAGGAACTATTGGCTACACAAGCCGGTCCTTCCTCACTCACTACACCAGAGATGTAGTGCTTATACGAGACAAAATAATTTAGGCCCGCCAGTAGTTGACTAAGTACGAATCTATGGAAGTAGGTACAACTTGATGAAAAAACTAAACATGTATTTTGTTTGTTTGATGGCACATATTTCATAAATAATGGCACGTTAACCAATAAAGATACGCCATCCCAGCCCTACACGAATGAAGCTGGCATCACCGCTCAAAAGCGGAACATAAGAACTGAATTATGTAGTATCTACGTTCAAAAATATAAAAAAGACATCAGAAGACTCCATTAAACATTGTGTTTTTCAGAACATATGTAAGTAGACTCTTTGCTGAATCACAGGGCTTGTGATCTTAGCATCTTGGGCTGACAGCGAAAGATTACCTATTACATTGCAAAGTTGACACTACATTAGAGTTCTATTGAAATCGTAGTCAACACGAACCACTTATCACGCGGACTACGCTTAGCTGTTTGCCGCATTACTTACATCATAAAAATATTCCTTCCAAATTTACAAATGTACTAAAAAAGATAACATAACATAATTACAAAAACACAAATAATTATAATACTAAATATTTACAAAAATGGTTTAGGCATCGTAGAATTCTTCAGCATCGCTGTCAACTGGTAACGTGCCCAGAAGACTGGCATAATTCCTTCCAAATTCAATTCACGTTTCCTCAAAATTATAAATATCCAGTGAAACTGGAAACCGAGTTCAATACGCTGGGGGATAATAAGACTTTGAAGAAGTATATCCCTTAGCCCCATGGCCCGTGACCCAAATAACACAAATGGGGAGGCATAGAATTCTTGCAACACACACTAGACTGTGTCCACATAGGGCATGATTACAATGACGGCAGATTGTTCATGTATCCTGTCAAAAAGGGGAAGAAATGTAGAGGGTACCTACCCAATTTGTTGACGGTTAAGTGTTTGTTATTTGTGTAACATGCATTGTGTAAAGTATTTATTGTTCTAAGCGCACATTGCGGTAGGCCTCGCATGAAACATGTCGTACATCTGTGTGAGTATTGATTGATCTTTGCTTGCCGATATAATAAACATATCTATGTGTTCGTCCCTGAATAGCGTCTCTTTTATACGGACGTACAATGAGTTTACAGATGACTATAATGGCGATAGATATTGTATGCACGTGTACAATGTGGAAATGAATGAGCTGTATTTTTAGAAGTCGATATAAATATGCCTTATTTTCAAATGGTAACATTGATAGTCACGTTTATAGGAATGTTACACATTGAAATTAATGTAAGTACTCTTTTCTTCTCAATTCTATCGTGCTTAATTTTGTTTTCATGTATATTTACCACGCATTTCTGAGCAATTAAAATTTTGGATAAGAAAGTAGTTATTATGACTATGAGTTGCTACTGCTACATCTACGGCCTACTTTTAACTACTGTTAAATCTATAACCCATTATTTTGTACACATTTAGAAAACAACATTTTAATGAGTTATTCATTAAATCTTTGCTTTTTTAACTCTATTCATATACATTCAAGTAGTACAGTAAGTAAGGTATAGATAACCATAATTACAAAGAATTGTACGACGTCAGACGAACAATGTCGAAATACTACGAACGCGATTCAACTGCGTGTATCAAATGCATGGTTGTGTGCGTGTAGTGTTTTACATTAATTTAATGTATTTCTAATGCATATTACATGAAATTTTAGGATTCGCCCCTCCTTCTCCATATAAACTTTATAATAATTTGATACGCCTCCGTTCGCACAATTTTCGTAAAAAGGGGTGCAATGTATTGCGTCACGTATTAATATATAGATATCGAGTACACTGCCAATTCAACTACTATTTAAAAAGACAGATACACGTAGTAGTATCACCAGCAGTACTGCAGTGACGGCGTCATTCGGTTGTCACCACTCACGCGCTTACCATAAGTAAATAATTATCATGCTTCGTGTGATCAAGGACAACGTTATACGTAAGGAAATAGCGCTATTCTTGTCCCGCACGATGCGCTCAGCCCTACGGTGATTAGCTCACTACTTCCGTAATACAAGTAGAAGTTCCTGTTATGAAGTCTAGCGTGTGTGATATACATATATGTCATATTTGTATCGCGTGTGTATTTGACATTGTTACTGACACGCGTGAGTTCATCGAGACAGCATCGAGATATTTGACTGTATACCTACTGGCTTAAATGGTCACCTCGCTACTGCCACTACGCCCATTTCTGTGGTTGAAATATAGTTGCTCTGAGTCTGGGTGTGCATTGTGACCGTTGTTTAAAAGTTTGTAAAGTACTCCGCGATTCACAAATGTTTCTAGTGCGGGCCTTGTCTTTTTTTCAGAATAAAATCAAAGTAGATAATATATATAAATAAATAGAAATATTGCATAGAAGATAGCGATATACTGTCCTTACTAATATAATAAATGCCAATGTGAGTTTCTTTGTTTATAACGCTTCTACTCGACCGATCATCTCGAAATTTTGCATACACGTTGCCAGGGTTGCAGCAAACGACATAGGGTACCTTACATTCAGAAAAAGTACTGCTCCCGAGGGATAGAAATTCTAACAAAGTCTACATTAACGCTAGCAAAATCTATTATAGGATATGTGAAACGAGGCGTCTCTAGCAAGCTAGCGAGTTCCGTGATCTAGAATCTAGAGCATGTGTACTTCGGGTCTAATATCTCAGCCTATTTGTAGACAGAGTGCAGCGCGGATGCTCGCCAATTTATTTGATGGAAGCGATGGCATAGTTTGAAGGCGAGCCCTTTGATCTCGGCCGTTTAATATTCGTAAGTTACGCCGTCGACAGACTTGTTGTGTAGCTTGTCACCATACTCATAACACTCGTTTCGTCGCCAACAAGCTCATGGTATTTATATTGCAACATTTTACAACATTATTGTATTAAGACATCGTTGTGAAAAGAAGAAATTTTTTGTGAACGTTTTATGTTTCATTAGTGGTAACATTGTCGCTATTTCTCTGAGCTGTTTATTTTGTAATGAAAATACATTTGTCATATTTAGGTTATAGTTCATAAGATATTAAACTGCCATTTTACAGCAAACTGTGGCTGCGATATTCTGGCCGGCAATACTAGACATATTATTATTTTGCATATGGGTATCAAAAGAATTACGAGTAGATATGTATGAATACTGCTTATTCACATTTTTTAGTTCACCACACAGATCACAGATCCACATCGTGATAACAATATTGCCTGTTTAGAACCCCCTCTAGTAAGTAATTATGATGTATAGGTATAGTATTCAATAGCCCAGTGAATAAATAATAAAATAATAAAAAAAATTGTCTGTACGTTTTTGTACACTAATCTCCACAATAACTAAATCAATTTAAAAACAGTTCAGTTTTTTACTTGTTGATGCCTATCGATCTAGCGATGTATTGCAATAAGTCTTGACTACATGAGTCCAGGCCACCTCTAGTTTCCTTTTAAAAACAAATAATTAATTGACACTCCCAATATATTTTACAGGTCACTATACTGCTTATTCTAAACACGAATCAACGAGAAAACACATACTCTGAAATACATATCAGTTTGTAGTGTAGTGTAGCAGCGAAAGCCTAGTAAAAGATAGCTGAATTGTGTCGCAGAGGTCTCGAGTTTGATCCCAAGGCACGCATCGACATTTTTAAGTTATGTGCGTGTCTAAGATTCCTCCATAATATTCTCGAAGATATGTGAAGTCTGCCAACCCACACTGGGCTAGCGTTGGATACTATGGCCTAACCCTTCTCACACTGAAAAGACGTGCCTAGCAGTGAGACAGATTAATAATAATATATATAATACATTATTATTATACATTGTATTGTAATATTTATTATACATTACATATATTGTAGTGTAATATTTATCACCAGTTTTTGTTAAATATAGCTAATATTATGTATCTAATACCTTGTAGTGATCGTCTGGTAGACAGCAGCAGCTCGGCGGTCCACTTGGTGGAGGCAGCGGCACTAGTATCCGCGGCGCGCCGTAACGAGGAGCGCAGCTTCATCTCGCGCCCCCGACCGCAGCACTGCCCGCCGCAAATTGGACCTGCAGACAGGGCAATACATTTATTAGATTAATTTGAACTAAGGCAGTCTTAGAAGAAACTGTTGAATGTTTTGATAATACGCTATAATGTTCTGGTTTGATTGTCATTATATTACTCTATACGGATCGTATCGCGATTTATTTTTATACTGCGTTTTAAACATAAAGCGCGATAAAAATAGTAGTATAAAGTCAAAAATGTTTATTTCTATAGAAATTTATAAATACCTCTCGAATACATTAACTAACTTATATATTAATAATAAATTATTATAAGAAAATGAGATGAAATCAACATTTTCTATTGAAATATAGTCTAAGAAGGCACGAACAGTTGTCCCTTATAAACGAAATGATTATTAAAAATATATATCTATTTATTTTCTTATATTACGCAATATTTAAACTGATCGGTATTTAGAATCCTTTTAAAATTCTCCAATAAGAATTTCTTCTTGTTTGGAGAATCTTTAAACAATGCAGGCATTGCAGTAAAGAAAATGATACAATCCGCAATTTCCCGTTTCTTCTCCAGCACAGCACACACATATATACTACGTACATAATATATGTATGTGTATGAAAACTTCGTTTGACACACAAAGACTTCAAAAGGAATGTCTGATGTGACTTCATATCGATCAATAGACTTTTGTTACTGAAAGATACAATGCAGAACTGACTTTAAATTAACAATAATAAAGTACAGATTTCTTTGGAGCGTTAATCTCTCACATCTGTGTCTATTTGTATTGTAGATGACTATACGTCATTTTATCAATTAAATAATAATATATTAATACAATGACATATCATTTGATCATTATTAATATATACCGAATATATTCCAAACACGTTTACAAGTAATAGCCGTTAGATATGAACTTAATGAATATTCATTATCAAACAAAAGGATCCTCTATATTCAAAAGCAAAAACAATTTCAAATTTCACGCACATGGTTTACCTACAAAAACACTAACTAATATTATTAATGTGAAAACCTTATTTATTTACTTTTCATTTAGGTAAAAAGGCAAAAGCAATACGTGAACTAAATAAACAAACTAAAATCATATATTTATTATTCACCGTCTTCCTCCCGTTGGCCCATTGCCAAAAAATTGTGCTTAGGTATGTTGCGGCCGAATGTGATGGGTTCGATTTCAGAGTCTGTCAAAGTGTTTTTGAGTTTATCAGTTAGGAATTTCCTAGAAATTGTTAGGAAGGAAGAGCAGCGATAGCTCAGTGGGGAGACCAACAGACTGCGATGCAGAAGGTCTCGGGTTCGAACCCACGTCGCGCACCTCTGACTTTCGGAAGTTATATGACTTTTCGAAATTATGTGCGTATTGATTGACAATTATCGCCAGCTCCGTGCCTCGGAGAGCACGTTAAGCCGTCGGTCCCGGCTGCCATGAACATCTATGGCAGTCGTTATTGGGAAAGTCAGTACCCTCTAATATCCTGACACTGGTCTAGCCTTAGGGTATCGTTAGCCTTCGAGTTGCGGAGGTCAGGTGGCAGCCGCTCCGTGTAAAAACTGATATCCTGTCAAATCCGGTTAGACCAGAAAAGCCGACCCCAAGTGACTTGGGAATAATAAAGGCTAAGAGAGAAGAAGAGTTAGGAATTTCCTGGTAGCAGCTCAGAATCTGGCGATATGCCCGGGGGTGGATAGCCTCGCATAAAGACTGAAAATTTGCGCGTTAAAGAGATAACATGGTCGCAAAAAGTTTAAAATCCTTGTAGACGGTATCAGGCTAAAATAAGTCTGCAAGTCTAGGCGGTAGACGGCAACAGGTTCATAAGAATTCTAGAAATTTATACTGTTAACTATGAAACGCTCGCAAGAAGTCTAGAAACAGGTACCTTGAACGGCAACTAGCTAGTAAGAAGTCTAGAAATTTGAGCCGTGGACGGCAACAGGTTAACAAAACATTGCGGGTCAATCTTGTGTGTATCACGTATGTTATATCATTTAAATCAGTTGACAAATAAAAAGGATAATTGCGCGCATGTAAACGCTACCACATACAATAAATAGAAGGTAAGTACTGTCTGTTGATAATACTCACAAACGTAAACCGTGTTACCAAAACAAAAATGACTGTCAAACAATATCTAACCTTATATCAATCAAAGCCTCATTTCCTATAATTCCAATTGCTTTAATTACTAACATTCATTAGCACGATAAATATAAAAGCGACCTTGATAGAACAATACAGGGAATGTATACAAAAATCCATTTGTTAGGGGCACTTAAGAAGTGGTTCCAATTACTGTTTAATGCGGGGTCAAAGGTGGGTTGTTGGTGAAGTGAGGTCACGTGACAGGTGTCCCGTTGATGAGGGTACACTCGAGTTAACAGCCTCAGAAACACTCGCCATAATCACTCTATGCTGTTACTAGTTCAGTTGCCGTGGATATGTTAAATGAAAACGATATATGTCACAATCGTTTTTAGATTTTCTTGCTCTTTGTATGAATAAGCACGTCATACAATTAAATATTTTTAAATTAAATGATTGAAGACCACACGGATGGCACTGTGGCTTATAAGAAGTCGCCACTTCACTGGTCAACGCCGAGTGATGTGGATTCGATCCAAAAAAATCTGTGAGCTTTAAATTATATGATTGAAACCTCCTCGATGGTCTAATGATAAGATTGCGTTTATGGTTGCAGTTGATCAAGAAGTGCTAAGTTCTATACCCTTGTCACGCATAGTGTTATTTGAATTAAATTGACTTAGTTATATTACAAAAATATGATTTCGATAGATATATAAATTGTAGTAACAGTACTACAATTATTCTGTTTTCAGATAATTTTATTTGTTGTGATACCCACACTTTACTGTTTATAAACACGGCCACACCTTCTAGCTATACGAAGCATAATATCAATAAGAAACTAACGAGGTACTAGTTCAAACTGTCGCGACTCGAGGTATTTATTTCAACCGTTCACTTTGGCCGCAGTCCAAACTCCAGCTATTGTATAACACTAGGAAAGTCGTAGTCGTACGGTTACGCGCGGTATGCCAACATATTTATATTAAACATTATCGAAATAGAACAAACGCATAGTAGGTACTAGGTAGTACCATGTTTATATGAGACACACATGCACCTAAAACCGCAGCGCAATCATTCATTTTGTATTTACTTTTACATTTTGTATTAGACTTCTGCTATGCGCATTTTTTTACTGAGAACTTCCCGCGACTTATTTATTGAACTTGATCAGTTCATCTTAATTGCAATTAACGGATACAAAGTATACTCAGATTCTAATATTTCCAACGATTAGTAGATCACACAAATGATTGATCCGTGTGGGACTCGACTTCAGAACACTTGACGCGGTAGCAGTGGTGAGGTAGCCGCTAGCCTTCTACAGCAGTAGTCAACATCTACATTGTTAACTTCTAAGCGACTTCACAGAGGTAGCCTTCAAAAACTCACCAACTCAAATTGACATACCATCCAAGTCAACCAAAGCTAAAGTACGGGTTATAGTACTAGATTAAGCAAAAATATTAGCAACTCAGTATCTTTTTATATATTCATTCAAGCATTCACTAAATGTGCTTTGAAATTTACATTTTGCATCGCGCTAGACGATTACGTACACTGCAATTGAAAAATAAGAAAATTTGTTTTAAGCGTACAAATATTCGTGATCGGGATATAAGCCAATTGCACTTTTAACACATTCAAAAACAAGGTTCAAAATAAATTGCCACACTTTAAAGTAGTATTAGCAGAATTTGTTCGTGTTGTAAACGAAATTGGATATCACGTCGTATAATTGTGGTCGCGCCGTACTGAAAACAACAGTTTATGTCTAGGTTAATCACAGGATGTAAGGTAATCTAGCTTTTTACGTGACTCATGCTCGTTTAGCTGTTAGTGATTGTGATAATATATGTATAGAGCGATGTCCCAATTTTCTATAGAGTAGATGCCAATTTGCGTAGCATTTCAGAATATACCAGCAGTTATTAAAATTTAGACAATCTCGAGCTACGAATAATGGAACAGAACAGCAATTTTGTTTTGTTGGAACAATGACACGCAATCTAACTTTATATAATAATAACAAAGAGAAAAGTTTCATTAATTAATTTAAATAAACAATGGGAAGTAAAGAAATGTATTGCTATATATTTATTTAAAGAGCTTTTGTATAAAACAGAAGGAAAAGTAAAGAAATAGTCTATAATAATCTTTTTTAAAGCTCACACTAATAAGTATACCCTAAACGTACGCGTTACGTATAACAGAGAGTTGGGTTTTGGCTGCTAGATATTCGGAAATAGACTAACGACTCTTCCGAACTTCTTGCCACCTACCGGTCATACTGGCAGAGTCTGAGTTGCTATTGAAAATTGCCTTACAAAATCAGTCTGGAAACTCTATGAGACCAACGAATTAATCTAAAATCTTAACTAATATTAAAAATGTGAATGTAAGTTTGTTTGTTTGCTACGCTATCACGCCTTAACTACCCAACCGATCATCATGAAATTTCGCATACACGTTGTCAAAGGTACAAAAAGGTCAAAGGGTACCTTTCATCCAGAAATATACTATTCCCGAATTAGCGAAACCGCAGGCAAAAGCTAGTAAAACCATAGAACAAAATCCTAAGTTACATACCTATTTGTGAGGACTTTGTGGTCCAAAAGAATCTACTCGGGGACTAGTCAGTCTTAGATGTTACTTAAAAACTGCAAGTTAAACTAAAGTAGGTGCAGTACTGTTGTTGAGTTGAACGCTCTATCGATTTCTTTCTATCGGCAAGAAATGTGACACAGAAAGTTGTACAGCACAACTCTGCTTCTACGACGACAACACATATAAAGAAATATAGCATCTGCTTTAGTGTATGTGAATACAACAGGAATGAAAAGTCTTAGACGAACGTTCGCTGACGAGATAGGAGACATTGTTGAAAAAAATATCAGTTTAAGAGTATTTTAAGATAAAGAGTGTGCGTGAAGAATTTAATAGAAATAATTGAACCAAGATAGATATGGTAATATAATAGGAATTAGAAAAGCAGTCTCTGTCTACCCCTTCCGGAAGCAGGCGTAAGTTTTGTTTGAACTTAAATTCTTAATTTTCTAGATCAGACGTAGAGATACAATCATCTCGAAGGATTAAGTACATGCTACCATGATTTGTTCCAGCGTTAAATGGCTGATAAAATATAACAAGCCAGCTACGTCTGAAAGATATTTTTTTTTTTTTTTTTTTTTTTTTTTTTATTTATTAGGACAACCAGTAGTTGTTACATTAATACAATCACATATAAAAATATCTTATGAAAAGGGTATAAATGCACAACATTTCAGGTGTCACAACATGCATAATGACTTAGTGATATAACACTGATATTACTGTAACTTTGAAGTTATACAAAAGCAAAAATAGTTAAAAGCATTTGCAAGTATTGAATTTAGTAAAGATGCATGTATTTTGTGTTTAAGTTAGAAATATATGTCATATATCAGTGTCTTCTACCAGTGATAGTACTAAGCTCCGTGCTACTAATAGTTTTCTACTAGAAAGTCCAATAAATACAGGAATTAAATTTTCTACGTTTGCAATTGAACAAGCGTTTTTACCCAACGAGACATATTTTTTTATAGTATGTCATTTTAATCACCAATATTACGGCGCCACTTAAATTAAAATTTCTATTTATTAGACATGTGATGGCTACATTTCAGTTTAACAGACATTAATTATGTTTTTATCAAAACGAATCATTTACTAGGCGAGAGTTGCCAATTAAACCTACTTTTTCCATTGGACTCGGTCCAGATATGTGAAATCACAGACTGGGTGTTGAACATTTCAGTGCATGTTTTCCTGTATGATATATACCCTACCGGCCAAAAGTTTGAGACCACAAGTTAAAATATTGCTTCACAATAAAATTTGTTAAAAATACATATGATAAACAATTAATTTGAACACCTGCATATACAATGGATATTTAACTATTTTTCGAAGTCATTATTTCTGTTTATTTTTATGTAATCATCGTACAAAGGTCTTTTGTCTAGAAACATCAATGGGCGCCGCGTGCGGACCGCGCGCTAAAGTCATTGTAATATTATTGTTACCTGACTATTATTCATTATTTGGGCTTTGTTTTGTGTTAACAGAATTTTAGGAAATTTTAACTTCCTAAAACACTGTGAACACCTGAGTTTCCATGGAGTAAATATTTCTTAATCTTGGTTAGTCCGAGCTCGTCGTTCTTACAGTGAAGACATCTCATTATGGGAAAAGTACGCCAAATTAGCGGTGAAACTCGTGCTGTCATCATTGCTTTACACAACGAAAGCAAATCTGAACGTGCGATTGCTACTCAGCTCAAGTTGTCGAAGACTTGTGTTCATAACACAATAACCCGATACAAGGAGACTGGCAATAATCAAGATCGTTCGCGGTCGGGAAGGCCGAGAGCTACCACTTCTAGCGAGGATAAGTTCATCGTGGTAACAAGCAAGCGGAATAGACGCCTGACAGCACCAGAAATCCGCGCTGAAGTGAACAAATCCCGGTCTACACCTGTGTCATTGACCACAGTGAAAAGAAGACTAAGAGACGCTAAGTTATTTGGTCGCGTAGCAGTGCGAAAACCTCTCTTAAGGCCACAAAACAAAAAGAAGAGAATGCAGTGGGCCCTTACCCATCGAGACTGGAGTGAAGAAGACTTCAAAAGAGTTCTTTGGACAGATGAGTCCAAATTTGAAGTGTTTGGGAGCAAAAGACGTGTTTTTGTTCGGCGGAGTGCCGAGGAAAAGATGATGCCAGACTGTGTCCTGCCCACAGTGAAGCATGGCGGTGGTTCCGTTATGGTTTGGGGTTGTTTCTCGAGCCGTGGAACTGGAGATTTGGTACGAGTCGAAGGAATTATGAAAAAGGAGCAGTACAAAGCAATATTGGAGTGTAATGCTGTACCATCGGGACTTCGGCTAGTTGGAGATGGCTTTATTTTCCAACAAGACAACGACCCTAAACACAGCTCCAAATTATGCCGGGGTTATTTAGATACAAAAGAAGCAGAGAGCTCAGAGCCCCGACCTTAACCCTATAGAACTATTGTGGGAAGAGCTGGACAGAAACGTGCGCAGTTGTTGTCCCAGCTCACAAGAAGATTTGTGGAGAGCATTGCAAGAAAGCTGGAACAATATTTCACAAGAAACAATCGACAAATTGATTGCCCGCATGCCAAGACTTGTCAACAAAGTGATTCAATGCAAGGGAGGGTTTTTTGATGAAAAAGCTGTTTAGCTTGTCAACATATATTTTAAGTTAAATTGTCGAAATATTTAATATTTTTTATTTATATTTAATTGCATTTGCCATACTTAATAAATATCACAATAAATCCTTTCATGTTTAGCTTTTTATTTTGAGTTTTACATCCATTTGCAACTTTGATGTAGGTGGTCTCAAACTTTTGACCGGCAGTGTATACTTATATACATGAATAGACGCTATATTTCCTTGAAGGGAAAAGCAGAAGTGTCTATATGTTATCAGCTATATTTTAAGTCTCACGTAATAGCGGATGTCTAACGGGTATGTTTTGCCATGGTCCTACTGTATTAGTATGTTCATCTTACAAAAAAGACAAAAGATATCTCTCACCTGATTTTTGAAAAGCTATTTAACGACGTGTCAAAATCGAACTGATGCCAATTGCTTTAATTAGCTACCGCTAATTCAGCAGCCAATCCCAGCAATTCACATTGTTTGGTATACTAAAATTTTGTGTGTTACCTTTCAAAACCTAAGAAGTATGTTGCCATGGCGAATCTACATCATATTAAACTTCGCTATAAACCGGGCTGTTACATTTGGCACTAGCGAGAGCGTCGGCCGGTCGCAGGTTCAAGGCTCTACAGCGCATTGTTGTGTGACAGCTAGACGAAATGCACAAAGGCCGCCAGCTGAATACCACCGCCTCGGGTTTTTTCTTAATTCTTTTTAAAATTAAATACTAAATTGTAGCTCGTATTCTTAGAAATGGCACTAAAACGAAATGTTTAATGTTGACTCTACAATAAAGTAGGTACTTGTACTATAATTTACTGAAAATATACTTCCTTTTTCGTTTAGTAAAAGATAACTCCAACGCTAAGAATAAATCCAGCCTCAAGTAATGCAATGGGAACTGAATCCACGAGCTCTCCGATCGCAAATCCAATTCCTTATCTATTAACCTACCACCGTCTACAAACAATTGAGTAACGAATATTCAAACAGCTTCACAAATTTTCACATGCAGACATACATTCTTAATCAAATTTTTATTACATAGTATCGCGCCTATGTAACCGAAGAGGTAAGCAGGGATATATTACACCCACAGTTCACCATTTAAGGTTTTAGGTCTCGTGTAATAGAGGCAATTCTGGATTCTGTTTGTCTGTTTACTACTGAGAATTACTTAAGAGAAAATCCCGAATAACACTTTGCCTAACACGTGAATCGAACCCAAGACCCACTAACACTGCGCCATGCAAATGCAGACATTTAATATTAGTAGTATAAATAATAATAATATCAGCCCTGTATTAGACTGTCCCACTGCTGGGCACGGGCCTCTTCTCGGTGTGAGAAGGGTTAGGCCATAGTCCACCACGCTGGCCCAGTGCGGGTTGGCAAACTTCACATATCTTCTAGAACATTATGGAGAACTCTCAGACATGTAGGTTTCCTCACGATGTTTACCTTCACCGTTAAAGCAAGCGATAATTAACTATTTAATACGCACATAACTTTGAAAAGTCAGAGATGCGTGGGATCGATCCTTGGGATCGAACTCGAGACATCTGCGTGGTAGTCCAACGGTCTCCCACCAGGCTATGTTTAATGTCTGATTTACGTCAATAAGAGGAATATAATTGCCAGTTTCTGAGAGTAATGTATTATAATGGACGAGTGATTACGCAATGTTTTAGACGTAGCTATAGTTGTCGGGCGACGACAGCTGGCATGATACGCAAGGCCACTACGCCAGACCGTTCGGTGCCTACCGTAGTTAGCTATTACCAGTATATTCACTCGTGTTTTAATGCAGCCTAAGTCTCGCTTAAGTTTTCAAGATATAAGCATATTAAATATTGATGAAAGTCAGTTGAACGGTTAGCTATAAGATTGTAATAAATCGTTGGTTACTTCTCAATTTAATAGATGTTACAAATGATTGCATACGTTGTTTTTTGAAATAGTCTATCTGTTTAGTGCTAGTTTTTAAACTAATTCCAGGTAAAATTTCTTTACAATCAATTGAGCAGTTTACTCGTAATAACATAACAAACAGATTTAATATATTTATGATATTAGCTTCGATAATTATGGGTTATATTAATAAGAATTAATTAAATAACATTATAAATATAATAAACCTACGCTTGAGTATCCGTAAATGGATAGGCAGAGCTGGATTACGCCCACATTTTGACAGCTTTTGAGATCTTTCGTCATAATCAGAAAATCTGTACATTTCTCCGTACTGCCACTGACAATTTTTCGACATCTCAATAACTCCTTTTCTTACGCGAGCATCGCACCTGAGACCCAGGCACAGTGCGACAAGCATTTTTACTACGTAATAACAAGCTTCTACGAGTACTACTAAATAAAAATATACGTTGAACTGTCCAGTTGAGTTATAAATCCCCTGAGTTTACAGTAAAGAGATCGGTAATAAACTTGTCTCGGCAAATTGCTGGCTTAGCTCAGATACCGAGCTCTCAATCAATCATTCGTATAATATAAGTGGTTGATAAAACCCGGATTATTCTCTAGTAACAAATTGATACGAGACTTACAGTTAAGACATTATAAAAGTAACTATTTATTAAAATAAAACCTCTAGTTCAAGCCGTCCATCAAAGTGGATTGCTTGTTTATATTGGAATGCCTTAAGGCTGTGGTTGGATGTCTATCAATCTTTACTTTATAGTATTATGAATGTGAAAGTGTGCTTCTATGTTTGTGTTCTTTGAAGCTGTAATATACGGTAGGGTTGGTGGGATTTTACGCATACCTACAGATAGTTTTTGGATTAGAGAGTGACATATTACAAAATATACTAATAATACAACATTTAAATGTGAATAAAAGTTAATAAAATGTTTCTTGGAATCAACCATTATCTTTCAGTATAAAGCAAGAAACGTTTATATAAAAAAGCATTATATAGGTACATTTATATATCCAATACAAAACATCATTTTCTTTCTTATCTATTTATCTTATAATATTTTGATCTCATCAGCGCTCTTTGGATAGCAGAAATAGAGATCATACAAGATTTAACAAAAGGAAATTTTGTTGGGATATGCGTAAACTGATATTTGACAAACTGTTCCACTATAATGCACGGTCTTCATCAGTTTATTAAAGTCATAACATAATTATTACTTTGACCAAGTGCGGGTTCGCATATTTCACCTTCATGAACATCGTAGCAAATTCTTAGGCACGTAGTTGCCTAATGATGCTTGCCTCCGTCGTTAAAGTAAGCAATAATTATCTTGAATTATAATTTACTATTTAATACGCGCTTAACTTCGAACAATGGGCAGAAACACTTCTCTCGACTTAAACTCGACACCGTTTACTTTAAAAAGTCCACTGTAGTTAAGCACTCATTTATAGAAGTTATGGAATTAAACTTTAAAAGATATCTTATTTATAAAAAATACATATCTACCACATCGCTTAATTTAAATTTAGAACCTAACTTTTCAACAACATAATTGTTCTGATTATGACATCATTTGTCTATTGAAAATTGAATTAGTAAATAGATATATGTAAGTATAAGAAGGTTAGTTTCGAAACCCATTTGAAATAATCATGTACATTCACAAGAAGATATCAAATATTGGTCGTTTGCGTAAAAACCTCTGCGAAAACAAACCAGAATTAATATTTTACTTAATTATACAAAAGGCGATACCAACGTCTTAAAACAGCTGTTAAAAATCGTTTCCGTTATCTTTATAACCGAAAGATCTGTAAGCGAAACGTATGATGGTACTTTCTCGTCGCCCGCGCCCGCACCATACGCCTCATGAATATTCCTCCCGATTGTTTTCAAACGCAATAACATTAAGACACACCAACAACATCCGCTATTAATTCTTTTACGATTATTAAATGATGTCGTATCTTTTTACAAGCTTTTTAGTACATAATAATGTAGAAATCAGTCCTTCTATTCGCCAGATAGCAGGTGTGGCTAATAAAAACATTTACGGCTTGTAATCAATTGTAAAACTTAGTCTAGATTACAGTTCAAACTTATTTCATCTTATCGCCTGTATTTTGCTTTCGGCTTCGCGTGCGATATATTTATAAGTCAATATATTTCTATCGGGAACAGTATTTTTTTCTGGATGAAAGATAGCTCTGATAACGTGTATGCGAAATCTTATGATGATCTCTCGAGTAGTTAAGGCATAAAAGGGTAACAAACAAACTCACGATCGCATTTATGATATTACTTAAGATTAGGATATTATACCTATATCTTTGAGTTGAATAAAGTTGTCTCACGTCCTCGTTCGTTCTTTGAGTTAAATATGCCTGTGTTCGATGGCGGTCGCAGGTTCGATGACCGGGTCGAACAAAGAGCTTTATGGGTTTTTATGTAAGGAATTACTCAGTAGCAACACGGAATGCCATGTGCTCAATAGATATTAAGCCGTATTACATAGGAGCTAAAATGGAAAGTCAAATGTGAGTCTACTTACCATTTTAGAGATTGCAAATATTAAATGATTTGATTATTATACTTATAGCTGTCTGGCGTATTGGATATTGATTGCATGTATTATTTTAATATTTGTTTTGCACAATCCAATAGAAATAACATCAGAGGAATTATTATTACTTTTAAAAGAACATTTAATCACATGATTTTCTGCGACGCGGACAGCAGGTGCGTCTAATAAAAACATTTATAACATTCAATCAATGTCAAAACTAGTCTAGATTAAAGCTCATATCTATGTTTCATATAAATTATTACACATTATTTAAACAGGCTTTATTTAATAACACACAAAACTATTAATTAATCTAATGGAGTTTATCGACATATGCAAATTAGTGCGATAATTGAGATACCGTTACTTTATGTACCGGTAATTATAGAGTATTTGCAATTATATAAATATACGACGTCCGATTGGCAGGCCGACAAACCTATTAAATAAAAATATGTAGTCACATTTAAAGATTCTAAAGCATAAATATCTCAATATTCATATCTAATAAATCGCCTTTAACATCAAAAAAGGAAAGGAAATTAACTTGCTAGTTTTTCTAAAATTTATTATATTATATCGATTTGTTGCTTTGAGTAATACCACAAATTGCTGATATGATTCATATCTAAACGCAATGAACCTGAATAATATGCTAAAACGGCGAGATGTCCATATTAATTCTAAAAAGAATAAGTCTTTCTAAATATGAAACATCAAAAAATCATATGGATTCTTTATAAACTTTGATAAAATGTACAAAGAATTAATTTAATCTCTGCCTTTAATGTATTTAACAGTTAGTTACAACCAATAAGTTGACCACACCGGTAACACACCACACATCTTAACCAGTCCCGTGTTTAAACAGTTTAATTACATCAATTAGGTAAGTACATCGCCAAAGCACACACTAAGTAGCGAAAGCCCTCCAAACAAACAGTAAGCAAGTGCGAGAACTTTATTCTCCAAATGTTTGTACACCATTCAGTTAATGATAGTGTGAAAAGCAAAGTGTTCACAGTGCCGCGTGCCGCGCCGACCAGAAAATAACGATAAATAAATATGGCGTTCATTAAAACTGAAAACACTTACTACTGCTCCCTCGTGTTTCCGTGTCTAAAATAAAGTAATTTCAGTTTTGCCAAGTAATAATATTTCGTTAACGTTACAAATTTTGTCAGTTTTTAAAAAACTAGGTACCTCGAGGGACTTCATTCACCGCGTTAAAATATGATACGTGATTATCACGACAGTTTTATGTTTGTTAACTTGCCTGTTAGTTTAATGAACTGGTTTTTGTGTCAGTGTAATGAAATCTTAAATTATTTTAAACTGAAATTTAATTGTTTATTAGAATTAAATTGTTTTCTTTTCTGCTTGTAAATTAACGTTTTGCTTAACTTTTACACGATGTTTTTCTTTGAAGACGTTTCGTACTGAAGTGGACACTAAAACTACTTTGGTTTTGCGACCTAATTTTAGGACGGATAACTTATTTGGTACGGGATTGTCCGCTATGAAATTCATAGGACCAGAGCCCTGTTTAATAAACATTACAACGCGACAATTTTGTAAATAAGTGACATATTTGTAAAGTTGTATGACAAGTGCTGTTTTAAACCTTACAATTCTGAAGAATTTTGCAATTAACAACATTTCAAATATTACCATTACAAATGCTGTTCAATAGACGTTTACATGCGCAAAAAACGCCTGTAGATTTTGAATACAAATTTGTAATTGTACGTTACAAATATCATGAAAATTTAATTTTTTTTTTGGGCTTCTTATAACGAGGTCGAGGTCATACTACCATAATATTCATGGAATGATCTCCGTTTTTTTCTACATATGCGGTTTCGTTTTGGCGAGGAGCATCCATTATGATTAGCGAACCATCTACAATGCCTGCTATTCTAGGTATATTATATTTCATAAACAATCTAGGGATATAAAGACAATTAGTTGGCCAACGGACTTCTACGCCAAATAATTTACTGACCACAAACCTACACACATTTTTTATGCAGTTATGTATCGTTCCTTTAGTTACACCATGTGCCTCTGCTATGCTGCTAACCTATAACATGGTATTGTGAGCCACAGCCCATCTAATGCAATGCACACAAAATTTGCTGAGTGGGTGTAAGGGCTGCATTTCTCTTATCAGTTTAAATTTTTACAAAAACTTCGCCGTTGGCCTTCACTCATATATTCATCATCACTACTGTCACTACTTCCACTACTATGTAGTTGTTAAAACCATTGTTTTATGTATAACGACTAAATGTCTTTACTTATTAAATTGTTAAGTTCTGACACAAGGCGAGTCCACCTGTCGAAATTGTTTTACAATTTACAAAATATGTAAATTTGTAATTACAATGATGCATTCAATAAAACAGTTTTCCTTACAAATATAAAAATTGTCGCCAGTAAAGTGAAAATGTTTATTAAACAGAAGTATGTAAAATTATAGGTACAACTTTACAATTTTGTCAATTTTCCACCATAGTAAATTTGTTAGTTATATTCTTTATTAAACAGAAACTTGTAGATTTGTAACTTGTAAAATACAATTATAATTTACAATTTGTAATGTTTATTAAACAGGGCCCAGTCTGCCCGGTAGTTTGTATTCTCTACGCTATTACGTACTTATAATGTACGTGGCCAAAACATTGACTTACTCTTTTAGTACATACCGGCCAAATGATTTCTAATAAAAAAAAATCTTCTCCAATAGACCCTTTATTTTCGGAAGCTAGATAATGTAGTCGAAAACGTTGTGACAGTTACTCTAATGCGCAATTATATAATATGATACAACATCAATAACATACTATGGTACGCATAATTTTATTCGTTTAATATTGGAATAGGTCATCCTAGATCAGTATGTATTGAGTACAACACAATATCTACTGTTCTAGGATGAAACGCGAGCACTTATCTATAGTGACGTCAACACGTTCGAATATAATTCGAATCTAATTGTGTACATTGCTAATAAACATTCCTCAATAATCCTAAGTAATACGCGTGCAGTAATCAGTGGTAAATAGTATACGTGCTGTGTTGGCTCTCTCAGCGCTACTGGTAAATATCAACACGTTCAACCGATGCAAGTTATTTGTGCAGTGAGTACCCCACTTATATGCCGTGCACCACTAATTTTAACTTGAAACAACATTACCCAATGTTATGACTATCCCAGTCATAATATTTGGCTATCGAATCGTAAAGATAGAAATCAATTTACTTATTACTAAAGCAACGCATAACAAGATTGATTTTATGTGGATATGCATATTTTCAAACACAAAACAAAAATAACGGCAAATTGAATAAAATTGAACTGACTGAAAAATTGTAGGTATCGGTAAAAAGTTTCGATAAATTATTTGTATAAATTATTGCCTATGCTCACATACTGTATTTTTAGTACACTAGTATTTTCAATTAATCCATACGTAGAATTTTACTTTGTTCATGGAGAAATTATTATACACTCTAAATATAATAAGTAAGAAAAATAAAGTCTTGACCACATCGGCCATACAACTTAGTCCAAAAACCACAAGGTTGTAAAACCAACCAGGTCACATACATCCATCCATGTAAGTATTCAAGAGAGATGTCATGGAAACTGGTGACTCCAATACCGGAACTAAGATGTTGCAAAATGAAAATAAAATAAGATGGAAGCTGACACTCCCAAGTAGCATTAATGTTAGAGGAAAAGAAAATAGTTACAAGCAAAAGTTTACATTTCAAGAGAGGTAAAGCCCAGCGGAATGCCTGCTTAAACCTTGGATTTCTTTTAAAGTAGAGCAATCCGGTTGGGAAAATGCATTCATTCTACAGAAGATTTTAACCTTGTGTGGTGTTTCTGCTTAGATATTCCAGCTAGTTGAAGGATTTAAAATTTTTGGTTTACCGTTGATACGATATTTTCAGCTATACCAATAAATAACGTTTGAAAATTAAGCTGACAGCACAGCAATTACTTTTTGAGGGACCATAATGATTTAGTGATTTAATGACTGCACGAATGGCGTAATAGTTTAAGTGGTCGCTTCGTCACTGCCGCCACGACGAATGTTGTAGGTTCGATCCCCACACAGGACAAAAATGTATGTGATCTACAAATTAGATCTAGGTATTCTTTTTGTCCGTTATCTGAATGTTTGTAAACTCCCCCGCGACATAGGAATTATTTCAAGTAAAGGAGATGTCTTTAATAAATAAATACTGTGTGTCGAAAGTATGTACAAGTACTATATGATCAAATGGACCACATGCTTGTTTGCAATCTTGTTAGTATATAACAATGTAATAAGTGAAAGCTCGCGATTTCCTACATAATACTTTACTGAAGTTAGCCTACAAGTATAAGCGTTCAGGTCAGATGAAGGCGTTAACAAGACTACTAATACCTATAGTGCAAACCTCCGTGTAGCAGACCTTTTTTTAAACTATATGCTGTCTGAGTTTCTATTTAATAAGCCGGCTACTACATGATTTTCTTTTCTTAAACTTATAATTAAACCTTTTTGCACCGTGGATAGGGAAGCTATTTATCTTTGGAATAGCGCAAGAGTGGTAGCGCGAAGAAAATGGTAGGAAATTACATGTAAGTGCGAACTGCGAATGGGAATCCCTCACGATATGCTATGGCGCTATGGTGACCATGTTTTATTTTTTATTAAGAGTTCCAAATTCAAAAGTTATTAACATAAAGCGTGTCATAATCTTGCCGTTATAAAAATGAATTGCAAGGACAATTTTGCACATGAACTGAACTTTTAAAATTTACTATCTATAATAACGATGAAGATTTATCATCATCAAATTAATATAACGGTAAACCTACAATGTTTATTTCAGTTCGTCACCAATATAACACAAGAATATCCAACAATACAACTTATATTTAAAACACAAACATACACAAGAGAGAGAGTAGAGTGTTTAAAATACATCAAAGAATTAAAATAGTATAACATTTATGACATTCTACGAATCGACACAGTAAACTTTACAACTAAACACTTAACCTAACATTACGAAACAACATCAATTAATTGACTTAAAAAGAGAACACAAGGCTTTTCCCAATGGGACAAAACAGGCTGATATAAGAACAATCATTAAATTGTAAGTTCAACATCGTAAACTGACGAGACATTGAGATCGATAATCCGGAACAGTCCCATTCAATTTAAAATGTATAGTGGCACTACATATAGCCATGGCGTGCTTCAGTGGTCATCCGTATGCGGCCCGCGACTCCAATTAGAGAAACACAATAAATATGGACACCACACGGAATGTTTATTATTAAATTGTTTCCATGTCTTACTATAATCTATTGTTTATATAAAATGTAATGCGGTACAAAAACATTATAATTAAATGAAGCGTAGTTAAAATAATTTTAAATGTGGTAATTATGACACATTATAATTAGAATGTTTCACATATTACAATATAACGAAGGAAATAAACGGTTTTATGTTATAATTAATATTTTGAGAAAGGTTTTTCCATTATAATAATATATTTTTATTAAAGGTGGTAAACATTAAAAAATACTATGCATAATTAACTGTTTATGGTAATGAGAATGACATCGATCTTATAAGGTGTTTTAATTTTTCAAGCTTCCATGTCAAGTTATAGCATGTATAAAAACGGAGGGAAATGATATCCACCAATAGACGTAGAATATGTTCTCTATGTCTACCTAGTAATGACTAAACGAGATTATTTAAAGTATTAGTTTCATAATATTGTCTTACGTTTACACGAATGTTATCCATTAAACTACTTTATACGGCTTTTATCTCTGGTTACAGACTAGTTTTAGTTCGCGCCATCACTGGCGTAAATCCAAATGCCGGAATAAAAAGAAACGTAAGTGTTAATCCAAAACATTATGATATCCACGTGCCAAGATTCATCTAAATCTTTTAACGGTTAACGCGTAATTTAATAACATACATCCAAACATGTTCACAAACTTTTACAATTATAAGTCAGACTCCCTAACAAATGCGCACTAAGTTACAAGAACAATGTTGACCTATGCCCAACAATGGGATAGCAAAGGGTAAAGAAAAGGTAACAAGTAACGTAACGTAAGAAACGATGTAATACGTCTTAAGGTGCCTTGACTAATTATAGTAAGGCGGTATCTCATAATATTGCAAACTAACTTCCTAACTAATATTATAAATGTCAATTTGTTTGTTACGCTTTCACGGCTTAACTACTCGACCGATCATTATTAAATTTCGCATACACGTTTTCAGGGGTACAGAAAAAGATATAGGGTACCTTTCATCCACTCACATCACTAACCTAACCGTCATTTAAACGATCTAAGCCGCAGGCACAATCTAGTACTAAATATTTTAGAGTAGGAACTACATAATATTTCTAAATTATTATAAATCTATAACAATTTAAAAAACCTCTATAATTGAAATCAAGTAGGTATTTAGAGGGAACTAAGCCCAAAACAATAGCGCCTGGAAATTTTATTAGTCTAGCTGTTTGTCGCGGCCGCACGCAAAAACCGCACATCACATTTTAATGCAGTTTCCACAATATAGTAGTTTGAATTACAATTTCAAATCTATGCTGTTAATTTGACGTCGACCAGTAGAATTAGAAATGTGGTGCATAGTGTATTATACGAAATCATACCGAGGCTACACTAGACAAAAAATGGCGGGAAAATGCTAGAGTTAAATGAAAGCTATAATAAAATAAACAACAGTTTAGGATGCCAGCTACCATGCGAAAAAAACACAAAGGTTTATTTATTTTAAAGTAAAAAGCTAGTATACGTACAGTGAGCGGAGCGGTGCAATTGAAAGCAATGGAGCTTGTCCACAGAGTATACACGTACACAACGCGACGTTGTATTTTTGCGCGTCAAAATATTTGTTTCGCGGCAACGACGGGTGACTTTACCCCACAATCTATATATCAAAACGAGAAGAGAAAACTTTGTACCCCTTTTTAATCATATTGCGCGGAGGAGTGTGAGTTTTGGCATAGTTGAAGTTTATATGGAGAAGGAGAAAAGTGATATTTAGAAAGCCGAAATTTATTTGAATTTCAGTCGAATTTTAACTACTGAGCAAACACTTCTACGAAACGACACACGACACTTTTTTTAATGGACTAAGCAATTTTTGTTGCAGTTAATTCGTGAACACACATTTATATTTTACATAAACAATGTAAACCATTTTAATGAGTCCATATAACCATATCTAGATACAATTTAAAAAACGTAATGTCTGGGTGCCGACATAGGAAGGCCTTTTAAACGTCGACTAAGGAATTAATTCTAATACTTGTGACGACTTTATGTGTTTTTATTAATATTGGTCTTGTGACATAATGCACTAAGAATGGTAGTTCTAATTTATTGCTCTTAATTAAATAAGGCAGAATAAGGATAAGGAATAGCGTCAAAGAGCGAAAACTAGAACAAATGTCATCCAAAATTCGAAATTGCATGTTTTAATAATACTTATGCTCTAAAATATATAATTGCATAACATATCATGTAGTAAATATATAATAATAAAATAATAAATACGTAGATTGCAATTATTTTTGTATAGAAGTACTATTTTTATAACTGGATTTTATTTTTATGCACATTTCAAAGCTTGGAATAACACTGTGGGGAAATTACCTCCACCGACCGAAGATTGTAGCTTGAGGAGGCGGTAATACGTAGGTAAGTGTTAACACTGCTTGTTATTACATATTTACAACTTATTACATATTTACTTTACTATCTTTCTTTTAAAAAGCTTTTCCTGTATCAATTCATCATCAAGCTTTATAACGATGCGCTGCAGTCTTAACAAAAGCAAAATTAATGGACATTTAGTACACCCAGACTGAAAACAATAATTTTTGTGATGCATAAATAATTATTCCATATAAGATTCAAACCAATATTGCCTGTTTTGTAACCCATGAAGTCTATTTTATAAAAGCGAAACACATTTTCCTATGCTGGTTCTATACAAGAATAAAAGAGAGCGGTATCGATTTTCCCTACTGACTGCTATAAATGCTATAACAATTTATAATAAATACTATGAATTTAATAAAGTCAAGGTTATTAAAATCAACATAAAAACCATAATATCTTGAAACAATCGGCGCTTGCATGTTTCCCCACTTTTATTCCGTCAATGCGAAATTGCAATGCGGCATATCGTAACACAGCAACTGAATAATACCCTATTAAAATTTTTCGTGCCATTCTGAACCTTATCCAGCTTAAAACAAAGGCTGTAATACCGTAAATTCATAGTTGGTGTAATTGACACCAGTGTCTAGACCTGCAAAAGGCCATTTATAAATGCAAACTGTTACCATTCCAGGTATAATTAAATATAAATTTCGTTTAAATAACTTAAAGCTTTTAGTTAAATGATATAGCAATTATGTTCGTTCTTATTGCGTAATTGGATCAGTAGTGTAACCTGTAAGTAACGCTAATCGAAAGCGCTTGGGTTCAATTGCCGGGTCGCGTGTTAATGGATTTATTTTAGAAACCGATCGTAGGAACCAGCCTTAACCTCTTTATCATATTGCCTAACTTCAAGCTGCTACTGATAATTTCATATTATAAATACCCAATAACAATTTGCTCACATCGGACGCAGACCCTCACGCCGAGAACATAAACAGGACTAATCCAGCAATTTATATATAATTTTAATATTATGATTGTGATAAATAAAACTCTACCTATCCTCCAAATCGTCACGCGTAATGCTTCGTTTTTCGTCTTTAATCCTATGAGGACACGCAGTATTTGTTCAATAGAATGCTAATGTAGGCAATGAAATATTGCAAAGGTCGTGTGAGCCGTTCGAAGGCTTGTACCTGAATATTTATAGGCACTAGTGGTTCTCTAGAGGTACTTTGGGCACGGAACACTTAAACCGAATTAATACATGTACATTGTCTCATACCTATATACCTAAAGCCCACATTTTGCCAACTATAGTTCTAGGTCTCACGGAATAACCGGCGAGAATTGCCGTCTATCGGGCATCGGCTGCTGCGGACCCTTTGCTGTTATTAATTTTTTTTTGATAAAATGTCTTTCAAATCTACCCGATCCTTGAATCAAACACGAGACTTTTTGCACAGCGTTTGTATTTACCGCCGTTTTTTATTGCCGTGGAATTCGCCGCTCATTGACTTTAGCACTGTCTGGTGTATATACAGGCAAGCCAATGCCTATCATGATAGTAGTATTGTCTTTATACATTGTTTAAAGAAGAACAAGTCATAGCGTTTGGAAACACAGTAGCTCGCTTAAAAAAGGACAAGCTACTCAGAAAACTTACAAGGTGGCAGCTTTTTCCAGAGTCTGCACAAACGTGGTAGAAATGAACGGTAAAAACGCACCGCGTTGGATTTGAGTGTTTCCAGGTACGAAGGATGATCCTTACTGCCGTGTAATTATGCCTGCATATGCGTGAATTGTTAGACGGAGCTATATATATCTACCAAAACTTAACCAGCATTGCAGAAAGCCCACAAAATCGAAAGCGTACCTTTTCTCTCGTGAATATTGTCACGTACAATTTTCTAGCACAAACTTCAACCCGGAAATCAAAGCCCATGAACTCCACAAACGACAAGGCAATCAACGTTTACAATAAATATAACAAACTTCCCATAACACGTCGACCTATAATCGCCAGAAACGAGTTCCTAGTTACACCTACTATAGAATAATATCCACTTTATGAGCCGGTGTAAAACGCCTCGGCAATAAATTCCCCTCTACACGTATGCAAATCGTAATGGCGGCAAGCTTATGGTACATAACACTGCATAAAACTAGTCTGAATAAAAACAATGATTTAGATCATTTTTACACGCGACTGTCCGCTGCCTTTTGTGTTTTAAAAGCAAATAGCCATTTTACATTTGAATTTAGTAGTTGTAAAAGTTGATTGGTAAATATTTGTAACATTAAAATATAAAATTCTCACGCTCATGTATAAATTTTGCTTTTTAGCTTACACGCTTATGTATATGTATGTCCAAAAGGTTCAACTGATGTGTAGGTATTATATCAGTTGTGTTGTGAGCATATAACTGAATACCTAAGAAATTTTCAAACTTTGTATTGCCACTAAGAACTATCAAAGAGTAAAAGCAATTAAAATTAGACACGAATTTTATCGCGATAAAAAAAGTAATAACAACATCCTCTCGTCAAGAAACAGAGCGCACCATCGCACGCGAACCAGCGCGGCTGTCTCATATATTCATACTACGTAATACAGCTATATTTCTCTATTTGGTGTATATATGTGACTTATTTGGTATATAATATGTTAATTAGACTTATGTTAATGAATGCCTTGAGAGTCATAAAGGTAACTGCAGGCACCTTACGATTGTTAGGTCAAGCTAGGTGAGCTCATTCCCATTCAACCTAAGTAATATTCGGTTCGAAAATTCGCTATGGTCGCCCGGCATGGCGTCTGAAACTGTGTTCTACAAACGACAATATCCCCAACTTTTATATGTGTTTGTTTTAAGTATGACCAGCAAAATAAGGTTTAATATTATACCATCAAATGTGTATGTACGTATGTGTGAGATAATGTTACTAATATACTATTAGGTAGAATTATTTTGTTTTTATTTGTCAAGTCTTAGCTACCAGACATAATTAAAGTGTATTGTGTCTGGCCACCGGTGTGCCGCTGCAACTCAATAGGATAATGAGATTTAAGAGCATATTCGATGTAGAAGTAATTAGAAGTATGCTTATAAAGCCAATATAAAGATTAATACATAATGCAAGATATAGCGCAGATAGACTAGCTTAATTAAGTTTATCTCTTAATAAGCTACGTAATTCATTCTACATACCTACTACTAAAACTCTCCGACTTTTACAAAGTAGTTTAATTATGAAACAAAAATTATGGCTCCAAACAACTCATTAATAGTTATATTATTTTGTTAATTAAACTTCAGCATTATTTACAAACATGCACCACAAATATACTGAGTCTTATTATGATTTCACATATTCCATGGTCGTGGCGCCGTGTATTAAAATAAGCACGGCTTAAGCTGTCCGACCACCCCGGCACTGCAGCCATAACTCCGATTGGAACCGCACTGAGTGACCGCGAAAGTACCACAAATATATCGTATATTTGTGGTATAGTATAGTATTGGAGTAACCGAGCGCGCCACAACGGCTTGACTAATTAACTGTTACAAATAACGCTAGGTGTAATTGTTGCGCAGTAGAACAATGTTCAGCTGACTACGATACGGCTAAATTACTCGACTGTGTATACGATTGCCGTGCATAAGATTACAGGTTCAATACCCAAGTTGGACAACGTGTTATTGGATGTTTTTGTCAAGAAATTCATAATGGCAGCACGAACACTGGAGCAGCCTCGTAAACAGCAATCGACCCTCACATTTACGTAGGACTTGGATTGAACCCACAATTCTCAGCGTAGTGGCAGTTGCGCGGCATGCAGATAAACCACTACATCACCCGTGCAGTTTGTATATTTAATATTGTTTCCCATTAATATATTCTCGATGGCGTAGTGTTTAGTGTAACCGACTGCCACGCCTGAGGTCGAGTGCTCGATTGCCGCACAAGTCAATTTGTGTGCATAAACATGGATGTTTGTCTTGGTCTGGATATTTTTATGTATAATATGTATGTTTATCCATTGTCTAGTACCCATAGTACAAGCTTTGCTTAGTTTGGGCTAGATGGTGTTGTATGTGATAAAATATTATTATTATATTATTGAAACAAACAGTCATCAAGACCTTAAGTTGTAACTTAGAAATTTGATTGGCTTTTGATAGTCTCTTTTTATGCACTATTGTTATTATTAAACAATTATTCCAAATATCAGTAAGGTTACATCAATATCGTCCATTAACAAAATGCCTTGAAATAATTCGAGTATTGTACAGCCTGAAAAAGATCGCTCGTTAGCGATACGGCACCCATTGTACAGTTATTTCCTCTGTTCTTAATTATAAATGAATGGCTACTGTACTATAGAGGATTATCTGTCTCCTTAATAATTATAATTTCAAATGTCATTACGCCTCATTTCCTTTTATTTGTCTCCCATGATCTATAATATACAGAACATTTAATACTCAAATATTTGCTCTGTTAAAAATCTAACATTGCGTGATGGATAACATTGGATTGATAATACGCCATAGGAACTGGCAGTTTGCTCCTAAAGATATACTCACAGCTATATATCCGAGAGGGGGATGACAGGGATATATTTCTTCGGCTATGCATATAGGTATTACGTAAAAGAGGCGCCTATAACCATCTACCAGTCACAAATTCAGTCTCAGTGGTACTGGTAAGCTTTTACTGACGGAAAAATTCAATATGTAATAGGCCGTATATGATACAACCCATATAGAAAAATTTTATTCCTATAGTTTGGTACGTAATCCTTGAGGTAAGACCATGTATAGCTAACTTGGCAATGAGACGACACAGGTTATCGAGGTCGCAGGATGAAGTCCTGGTTCATTGATTGATTTCTTCCTCGTTTCTAATTTACATTCTACCTTCGCTTGGGAAACGCTTATAAAATAAATATCAAATCTTAATATACTACTATATTATCCTCGCAATTTTAAAATATGTACATCTAAGTATTTGAAATTCTATGTAAAGTAAGTATTTGAAGTGTTGGCAGTCAAACAAAACTAGCTGAACTTTACTCCAAGTCTAACGACGTTCAGGTAAACATATAAAATTGGTACAATATGCGTTCCGCCGCACCCTCGCCCCTGACCAATACTTGATGTATATGTAGACATATGACTAGCCAGCGCTATATCACGAAATAATAAAATAGGATGTGGCATACTACTACGCGCGTGACGTAAAGCTGGCATAAGAACTACATTGACGCCTTTTATTTTCATGCAAATTGCAAACCAAGCAACTTAAAAAGATTGCAATATTTTTCTTAAGTTACAAAATGAGTAGTGACAAGGCTTAAGTCAGAGGGGTATCTTGCTTAAAACTACATGCTTATTAACTCGTCCAGTTGCGATACAGAATGAAAGATAGATAGAGATATAGAAGAGAATAGGGAGAAAGGGCAGAATAGCTGATCCTTTTTCACTTATAACGTAGCATTTACTCGAAATTCCTTTATGATAGGCAACTGCTTTGCTATATTGCTTCAGTATTGTTTCTGCAATGACAAGGCATACAAACCCATTTGTTAGAACAGCTATTACCGTTTCCTATTCTGTGGTACCCGGTAGTAGGCCACAACCTTGACTGCCATCTCAGACACTAAATAAATTTAATAAAATGCATATATCCAGCATTATGAACACAATACTTACAACAACAGGACCAGTACCGTTTGTAAACAAAAAACAACATTATTTTGTAATTACTTTGTTGGTAACTCATTATTTTGGACAAATAAACATTTTTATTTATTTATTTATTAACTGAAAGCATATTTTGCAGTGAATTATTAACGCTGACCCTAACTTATCAAGACCAATGACATCTCCATTAAGTCTGCCTATTCCGTGGTCATATCAATATCGTATAGGTGTACATAACACATGTTTGGGCCGGCCCCAAACGTATTGCTAAGCTACGTGAGTTTACGCAGGCTGTATTTGGGGACTCAGTAATGCTAGTTGCCAACTAAATTCTGTAAGTAACTAAATTAAACATACATAAATCAGGCCTAAAGGTCCTAGAGGGTTAGGTATACAGAAGAATAGACAAATACATATAATGTTAGTTCCATACGAGAAATAATGTTTGTCATGACCTTTTTTATTTAAAAGCTCTTTTTTGTTATCTGATTGGATTACATATCAGATTGTATTCATAAATACATAGCTTTGCTTGTTAACCCAATGGGTAAGCAGAGACTAACGTTTTTCACTTGCTACAATCTCAACATAATTGTCATGCTTTTTTAACTGTCATTACATGCGCCATTTAATTTCGTCGGTTTAAAATTTAACCTAGCCTTTCTTTGAAATTAACGAGCCGTTTTTCAAAAAATTTAGGTCTTCCCCATCCTACTGTTTCATTCCTCTATGTAAAATTATTAGTCAACCGTTTTTAAACTAAAGCCGGCTCTGTTAATTATGGGAATAATTAGAACAGAAAACTGCACGGATGGTTCATTTCAACAAATATGCCTAATGCTCCTCCAACAACACTAATAGTTTTATAATGTAGGTACTGATCATTGTTTTTAATATAATTAATTTCAATTTCAATTATTTTAGTATTAATTCATATCTTGTAAAATAGAATTGCACATTTATTAAAGGACGCAATGGTTTTATTGTTGAAATAGCAATGTTCAGATGTCAACGCTTCCATAAATAAAAACTAATTCAAACACCCATGTCTTCAACACAAACACTAGTTCATTCAAAAAGAAGAAACACATCGCAGCTTATGCCTACAATATTTCAACGCACACATCACAACCATCAACAACACATCAAACTGCCAAAAACTAATCCGAAAGCACGAACATATTCCGGTTTTCTATCAAAATAATACCGACAAATTCGTGTATTTTTTGTCGCGTTCGCTAACAAAACCCCAATTCACAAATCACTGCGAAAGGTCTACATCGAACCGGAAGTGACGTCATACGCCACGAGTTTCGAGTTATCCTATGGAAAAAAAGAAAATGGTAGTTTTTGTAACCCAGACCTCAACATATATTTACATTATTACAATATGTGTTGATACACGCATTAGTATTTGGAGCAAGTTGCCTGCGGCAAATCTCATCACAAATTTATAGTATATAAACAGGCTTGTTACCAGCAGGGGAAGCAGAGACAACAGATTACCTGTTGCAATCTTAACATTACAAAGATGATAAACAAAAGAAAACAGACATACGTGTAGTAGTAAGCAGTTACCGTAATGTAATCGAGGATTGCCGCCTCTAGGAATAGAAAGAAAATATAGGACCCTCTGAAACGTTTATTGATCAGTCGAAACAGTGTTACTACCCTTACAAGCAACTTGCAAAAACGTGGCTTTTCCACTGGTATCATCGTACTATTATCAAATAATTGGCATTGGTAGATTCTTGTACTTAAATATACATAGGTACTTCATTTGCTTTATAAAATATTGTTTTACGTTTACGCGAATGTTACATAATAAGCAACGCAATAAAATCCGTATAAAGTAGTTTCATTTGAATGTAATTTGCTATACTTGTTTATTATACTATTATACTATATTTGTCGGCCTCGATGGCGTAGTGGTTAGTGTAACCGACTGCCACGCCCGAGGTCGCGGGTTCGATTCCCGCACAAGTCAAACATTTGTGTGCATGAACATGGATGTTTGTCTTGGTCTGGGTGTTTCTATGTATAATATGTATGTATTTACAAAAAAAAAAAAAAGTATATAAGTATGTTTATCTATTGTCTAGTACCCATAGTACAAGCTCTGCTTAGTTTGGGCTAGACGGTGTTGTGTGTATGTGGTAGAATATTATTATTATTATTATTATAATTTCATCACACAAGTTAAACACGCAGTTTTAAATACATTTGAACAAATATACTAGTAGCTAAACAGTTACGCCCATCAGACATAATTTAGATAATCGCATTTAACAGTAGCTACGCCCACGTTTTGTGCGAACATTTATACCTATCAAGTAGGAAACACACCGTCATTAACATAAGAAACACATTCATACCTCCAAAACAAAGTTCAAACAGACCATTACAAAGTTAACTGTGAATCCATTTGAAACTTTGGAGAAGATAACATAGATCATAATTCATAACAGATATATTATAATGTTAGTGGAAATATTTCTTTATATTTAACGTATTATCCTACTAATATTATAAATGAGAAACTATGTAAACATGTTTAGATGTTTGTTACTCAATCACGAATAAACCAACAACCCGAATTTGATGAAATTTGACACTTAGATAGAACAAGTCCAGGATTAAAATAGTGGATAGTTTTTATCTCGGCATGCGTTCGTGTCGCGCAAGATTTTTGCGGCTGATATCAACAGTCAGCTGAACTATTTTATGTCATTTGTACGTTCGAATCGTGGTTCGAATAACGAGAATCAATAGTCGCTCTTCGGTCGCCTCTTCGCCGGTAGTAAAACAAGTACCTTTTGAAGAATACAGTTCAAAGATGGTGATATAGAACTTATAACGACATACTGGCATGGGCAATTTGACGACTTAATCTATAAGGCTTGTTTCACATGTACCAGACCCACACTATAACCACAACCACAACACGTGGCGGGCGCAATTTTGTATTGAAAATGAATAGTAGAATTAACACGGACCACATTTTGCCGTCATTATCGACCATGTGGGTGATGCCGACCACATCGCAACCACAACTCTGCGTCAACAAAAACCGGTGTCGAACTGTCTGTCTGCACTCGTGAGCGTCATTGCGTCGCTGCAACCACATCGCAACTACTAGCGACAACTTAACCATATCCACATTTTGTAGGAACCACAACGCAACTGCAAAAAGCTGCAGCGACACTATTCACACGTAACCACTGCTTGATCACCTTTTGTCGCGTCGATGTGGTGTGGTTGTGGTACGTGTGAATGAAGCCTAACACAAGCCGTGTAGTATCTCTCTTCTTTACTACATTCTTCAAAGACACGCCACACTTACTTTCCGGGGCTACCATTTTCTGATATACACCCCACATATATATATTTATTGTTCATGTCACTACCAACTTTCTATTGCCCATTATAACTTGACCCTCCTGATATGCGCATTACTACTGTGACTGAGGTCTATCACAATAGGTTTACACAGCCAGCTGGTCACACAATAATGATGTGTTTAGGAATGTGTTACGCAACATTCAAACGGGACATTAGCAATTAGTGTTAGCTCAAATGGGCGTCGCCGTTGCCAAACTGCGACGAACCAAATTTAATTCTGTCATTAGAATTTCAGTTACCCGTATACTGTGTAATTGAAATTCTTTATTTGTATGTATAATCTTCAGCTATTATTAAATTTGTTATATGGTCAATTTCAAGATTATATAATTGTTCAATTGTCATATCTATCTAACTGTTTACTTAGTAAATACTAGGTATTACCTTAATTGGCCTCTACATCAATCAATATATAACAAATGCCTTAGAAAGTTTTATAGATAGATAATTATTTAGGATTATGATACCTATAGAAAAATTACCACCTTCATTCTTGGTAAACAACCTAACCATTTGCACAAATAAAGTCTACTTAGTTATTTCACTATCACGTGCCTAAAACATGCTTCACAAAATCCATTCTGGAGTTATCAAAAGCAGTGATCAAGACAATAAAACATCGGAAAACAAAGCACGCGAACGTAATACATACACATTAACTTTCAGCAATGCGCTTGTTACGTTAAATATTGATGCCATAACGACCTTTAAATACGTAGTAATATGACTTGTAATCGCTTAAAAGGTTGATGCAGTGGTGAGGCAGTGTGTTGCCGTGTTCGTAGACGATAAGCGATCTCGTTACGATCGCATTACGTATCGGAAGTAAGGGGTTGGTCGCAGACACGTGCGCCAATAAATTCCACCTATGACCTTACAACAGGCAGTAAACTGTGGTACACTGTACTTCATGAGCAACCTTGTATTAGCCATATGAGTATATTTTTAGAAATTACCTGAAGTACAGTCAAGCTAAATTGCTTAGTAACCGTTGACATGGCATACATTGGAAAATATTATGCTTTTGTAAGTCGCAGCGTTCTAATTCTGCATTTGGAGTGTAGCAACCAGTTTCGTCACCTATACGACTGGTGTACCGCTGACTACTAAGATGGACAATTGCAGTACAATTTCAACTAGCAACATCTTAACCTCGCATAACACTCGTGCACATACGTTTCTTAAAACTAGGCGCTACAATAACAGTTCATAGAAAAGAATTACAACTTTCCACACCAGTCCCTGGAGTTTGTACCCAAAGGCGTTTCAACATCATGTGCGTATTATAAATTACAGTTAATTAACTTCTGCAGTAAATAAAAAACCTTTAAAAAATACTGCCAATTTTACAACCATGCTTTGCCAGCGTAATTCTGTTGTTTATCCTTTATAATCCATCAGAAGGACTGTCAGCTATTACAATCCACAAATAGTAAGCGACAAACAATTCTTTGCTTTTAGGACACTCTTTTTACAAATAAGACAATAAACTGGCGCCATTTTTTATGTCTGATGTGATTACAACAGAATCTATTGCTATCAGTTCCAGTTCAAGCCCTGGGATTTAGAATTTGTAATAGAAAAGTCTGAATTATACATTGTGTGACCTCGGATTCGGAGCTCGTATCTAAAAGGCTTAACGTTAGGCCATAGGGCGATATTTTATTTTAGAACCGACATACGATTTCGTTTATTTGTTTATTTTCAAAAACAAAGAGTATCGGGAATGGAGGGCATGGATTGCAATACATGTTGTATGAAACATGTATAGTTTTTTTTCTTCAGAACATGTGGAGTAGTTCGTAATAAAGCGAGACTTTTAAACTAATTTTAATAGTAGTGAGCTGGCTCGACAGGAAAAGTAATACCGTTTCGCAGAATATCGACTTAAGATAACAGTATCCATACTGTTGCGTTTTTGCCGTGAGTGACAGCACTGGAGGTCCAATCACCCTATCGATCCGCTTTCTTTTCATTTTCTCCTCCTCTGCCCCCTTTCTCTATCAACCGAGATGGCAACATGCGAATGACACGGTCGTTCTGGTGCGCGGACATAAATTGTAAACGCTGCTTATCAGGCTGTCAGTGTGCTTTCTAATCACCTATATTTTAGTATACAGTGATTTTGGTTGCATTACCTTGGCAGCTTACGTTGTTCCAAAGTTATATCAGATAACTGCTCACCATTAAGTGGAGCTTGTGCTTGTGATTTTGGATAGGCAATGAGTTGGTAGCGTTAAATAGGAACCGAAAGGAATAACATTGTTTCAAAGCTGCAGATGTCAGAATAGTTGAGAGTACTGAGTGCTCTAACGACTGTCACAGTAAAAACTTTGTACCTCTTTTTACGAAAATTGCGTGGATAGAGGAGTCTGAAATTTGGCACAGTTAAAGTTTATATGGAGAAGGAGGGGCGAAACCTAATATTTTTATAAAATATACATAAGAAATACATTAAATTAATGAAAAAACACTACACGCACACAATCATGTATTTGACATACGCAGTCAAATCGCGTTCGTAGTATTTCGACATTTTTCGACTGACTTTACAATTCTTTGTAACTATGGTTACCTATAACGTATTTATATGTAATAGAGAAACACAGAAAACAAAGTAGCAAGCTTAGGAATTTTGGTCGAATTTTGATCACTAGGCGACCGCTAGTATATAATAAAAACGTATGACATACAAAATAGCGACGAGAATATGTAGCCTGAACTCTCAGAGACAAATGTGATTAAACTGTGACTCTCAGAAAAGCAGTAATATGTATACATTTGCGAATGTGCTTTTAAAATCAGTATCTTATATTCATACATTTCAAACGAAGTAAATAAAAACGCAAATTGTATTCACCATTACATGCAAAAGCGTAATACAAAAACAGGTGTCAGATACCGTTGCTATCAAATAACCTTTATTACTACGTGCCGTGTGTCTGTGTGCGTACTTATGATACATACGAACTCAATTTACGTGTAAATATATACGTACAATGATTTTTAAATTCATGACCTATATAAAACATCATATATGAGCTGTATAAAACTAAGTATATAATATATACCACTGTTTCAGGTTCTTACGATAGATGCGCGAGACTGACAACGAACAAGACAACGTTATAGGTTTGTCTCGTTTTCGCGCAATGGCAATGCTTTAAGATGTCGTAGGGCCCTAGGCCCATTCATATATCTGGCAACCAAAATTTATTAAAAAAAATATAAATATCTAGTTGTACGCAATAATTTAACTCAATCAATACTAATATAATAAAGAGGAAAGATTTGGTTTTTAGTTTGTTTGTAAGGATTTAAATCAAAAACTACTCAACCGATTTTAAAAAGCAATACTATCACAGATCTTATTTAAAAAATCTGTTACTAACATAATCTAACCTAATTTTACGCGAGCGAAGCCGCGGGCTAAAAGCTAGTACAATAAATGAAGTAAAATAAATGAAGTAAAATAAATGAAGTAAACTAAATGAAGTTAAATAAATTAAGTTAAATAAAATAAGTAAAGCAAATTAAAATTCCATTTTTTTTAAATCAATCTTTTATTTATCCCTAAAAGGGAAATAATATGCTTTGAATTAAACTACATCAAACCCATAATCTTGTTACCTTATGCAATTTTATATATTTGTTAAAGCTTTTCGCGAGATTTTCTGTGTAAAAGAGATTGCTCAAATGTATGAAAGAACATTCCATTTGTCCGTTTAGGTATTACGATATTATTCTTAATAGGTATAGGACAACAAAGGTATTTTTTATTTTATTTTTTATTTTATTTATTTGGGAAAATAAACAGTAACATAATATTGTGTTTTACAAAATAAATATAACTATAGATCTAATAAATATGTTACCAACTACATTCTCCACATATAAACAGAAGACAAAGACAGTTAATTTAGTTTTACAAATAAAAAGAAAAGAAAAGATAAAGAAATAATAATAATAACATCATATACGTCCACAGCCACACTTACAAAAGTAATACATATATATTTTGAGTAGTTACATAGGTATAGATATGGAGATAGATAATACTTAATACTTAATCAAACACATTAGCACATAGGGTGCAGAGTAGGGTTTTAAATTTGCCAACAGATAAGAAAAATATGTCCAGACTACTGAATTTCTTATTAAAGTTATTTGTCATGCGACGAAGTAGAAGGTATATACCGTTTAAATAAATCCTTAAAATCATGAAGGATTAATATTTATACATTTATTTATTTACAAACAAACATGATTTCTTCTAACTAAAGTTTACGAAACAACACAATTGTGCTCAAAGCGCGAGTTTTACTCAAAGTTGTTTTTGACTCTCAAAATATTCAAATAAGATGATGCAATCAACATTCAGAGTCACTTTGATTGTGGACAAAAGAAAGGAAAACAAACATAAAGCACAATATATCCAACTTAAGCGATGCGTCAAGTTTCAAAACATGCAAATTAATATTAACTATGAACAAAATATATGAAGCGAAACTTAAATTAAATTCTGTAACTAAGTTAAATTATACCAGCATAGCTTGTACTGCAAACTACGCTTGTTAGAAAGTAGTAGATACCAATTAACCCTTTATATTTTTGCCAAACACACAAGGCAAAAAGTTGTTGTATAGGGAAATTACTTGTAATTCTATATTTTGTTAACTAACAGGCGGCGTATCATAATGAAACATGCGTCGGATTTTAAGTTAGACCTCCAGCAATACAACTGTGAAACCGCGTTTTTCGTATAATAGTTTTTGCATGATGCGCATACAACAGACAGGCAGACAAAATTCCAAAATATAATTGTTTGGCTTCTATAGCTCTTATAAGGACCCCTAACATTGTTATTCTGAAATATCTCCTATGCAAAGACATCGACCAGTTACAATTTTAATATATGTATAAATACGGTATTAAAATGTACACCATACTATAGATAGACGGAAATTATGTTATTGTTACACCATAATAACTTGCTTCGGCAAGTGTCTTACTGGTTTAACAACAAACATTCAATACAAAGACACTTAAGTTACAGTAGCTTAGAGTTCGACCAACGATGTTATCTGACACCAACTAGACTTAAACGATGATGACGTAATCAAATTTCGCGACAACTTCTAAAGGACAAGTCAACGAACAAAACAATATTAATAAATTGTAGTCGCCGGGCTCCCCATTATTTTAACGCTGTTTTTCTACGACTGCCTTGGTGTTCCATTGGGTTTAACGCAGTGAACTGCTGGGCACAGCAGTGCAAAAGTTTTACAAAATAGGAATTATGTTTAAGTTTTATCTCGAGTTTAAACAAAAACGATAGTAATAATCTATTATTACTATGGAATTATAAGAAATCTCTAATTTTTATTGTGTTCTGTAGTGAGTTCGATAATGAATTTTTACAGAATTGCACAATCGAAAGGTTTAATACTGGGTCACTTACATAAGTCATATGAAGATATTCTTTTAAGAAAACCAGCAGTATCACCATATATTAATCGAACCACATAAATGTGTCTAACGATCCGCGGACAGCTTGACGAGCCAAACATTAATGATAAAAGATATTATTGTCACAGCGTATTATGTCAAAATTCATTATCAATATGTTGTAGTATTACTCCAAAGTGTACGCGTAGAATATTTGTGTTATCTCGTATTAAGCAAAATACGACGCTTTTACAAGTTTACGTCGTCGTAATTTACATCACCTGCCATTTTACTCCAATTAACTTTTTTACGAGGCAGTTCTAATTACATAAAGTATTCAGAATAAATAAATGTAGTGACATTTAAATTTGTTAATAATATAATGCATTACTAATTGCCTTATTAAAACGAGGTTTTAGAAGTGAGAGGCTGGCTGGCAGAGTGATAAATTTATTTATTTTCTTGACGTTTTTAGATATTTTCGTTATCTAAAACACTAATGCAACCTGCATTAATAATAATGTATCTGTCAGAAATATCTCTTTAAAACAAACGAGATAAATAAAAAAGTAAAAGAGAAGATTAATTAGGCCCTGCATTATAGTATTATGTATCTAGGAGCCAGAGAGATAATGCTTTTGCACAACATGAAGCTACATTGCCACAGTCAAGTATTGGCCATCGTTAAAAATAATACACAACCTGTGTATCTATGGTAGTCAATATGTGATAGATGTACTACAAATATACAGTCAACACATCTTGGCTTATATCATTTTGCATTGGGTAGCGGAGAATAGGTATAGCAGATGCCAACTCAAAAAAGTTGTATTCTACACTCTGTACGTGATTACAGATGACAATCTCCTTACATATATAGCTCCATGAACCTATATCCCCAAAAGGGTAGGCTGAGCCTGATTACACGTTTGTTTCATCATTGAAATTAAACTACTTTATCCAGATTTTATCGCATTGTTTATGTATCACTTTTATTACATAATTTTGAAACTACTGTTTACTACTATTTAATTTATTAACTTTATTTATTTATTTAATAAATTATTAAATCTATCTAGATTTAAATTTGCATTCTGCTCGACGTTTTGGTTGCTTTTCAGCAGCCATGTTCACGGGGAGACTGTAAAGTACAAAGTAGTTTAATTTTAATGAATAGCATTCGTGTAAACGTAATACAATATTTTGTTTCATCAGCTAAAGATTTGGTTTTTTTAGAGTTCAAAAGAACTCTTATACAACAGCTATGTCCGTCCGTCCGTCTGTCTGTTATACAACTTTCAACTCAAGAACCGTAAGAGCTAGAGACTCGCGGCACAGTACATAATATTACCGTGCTCGCCGTCAACGCCATTCGACTCAGCATAGTTGATATACCCCCGAAATGACTATGACCTTTGACCTCTGACCGTGACACGTGGTATCACGTGACCTTTGCATATTACTTGAACCATTTTTTCGTACTCTAAGATTTATGGCAATTCATTGCCGTTTCTCACTTGTTTCCCGCGTAATTAAGACGGAGCCTTATGCTATCCAACGCATACAGCTTTAAAATCCGTGTTCCTAGTGAGAAATTCATGACAGATAAACCCAATCATACTTTGTCTAACCCGGCGATCGAACCCTAGAGCTCATGCACAGCAGTCGCATTCACTACCACTGCCGCCAAAGTTATCAATCTTAATAAACTTCAAAATAATAAAGCAGCGAATGAGCCCGACCCTGAAATGGACGTAGTTAAGCGGAAAGGATCCACCCCACACAGTTAGTTTTGAGATATTCAAGTTTTAAGTTCAGATCGTGTGCAAAAAAAATGACCTGCCATACATGTGGGTTGGTAACGTATAGTCATTATAACATGATGCGTTGGAATTTTACTTGGATTGTTTTTGTGATATTAAAGTTTTAACTACAAAGACTGTTTTGGTATACATAACTCATTTTCGCCCATAGTGTGGGTTGGATCCTTTCCGTTTAACTACGTCCAAATGTGCTAGTACTTCATAATGGAGCTTAATGAATGTTATAAATATTTAAAACGCTCATAATTCTTTTCGCAATCTTAATTTACATACAACTTAACAAGATTTTCCAAATCACAGCTTGTGTAAAAAATATCATTAAAGAAAAAGAAAATGTCGCCAAATAAACGAGAAAATGCAAAGGAAAAGTCGTCGTCAGATATTGAAATATCAAGATTAAAAAGATGGAAAATGTACTATGGAGAAAATTGGTATCATTAGATGTAACTGTGAGGGATGCGAAAATGTAATACATTGTCGTTTTAGTAACAGGTATGGAATTGGATCGCTTCGTTTTGTTATATCAACGTGCGGATGTAACTAAAACTGTGTGTCGCAAAGAGAATAATAATAACTTGTATAATTTTATATTTCTTTAGTTTTGTGATATATGATGATATAGTTTTTGCCCGTGGCATCGCACGCTCGAGGAACAGTACTACTTTTCTGGGTGAAAGGTACCCTATGTCCTTTTCTGTTTCTCTGTCAATTATTATATATAATTATTAATCGAGTACTTAAAGCGTGAGAGCGTAACAAACAAACAAACTCACATTCGCATTTATAATGTTTGTTAGACTGAACGCGGTCATGCTAGGTTTTAAAGTACTTTTATAGAAAGCTTGACGATTCTGCCAGGTTACAATGACTATGAAACTGTATATATAATATAATTGACAATAACTGTCAAACTAAGAAAAGCAGCGTTACTACTGGCCAACAAAAGTCACGTGACACGCCGCCACAAATAGCGACAAAGTATTCTGACAGCTACCCTCGACACAGGTAAAAACGTTTGAAATTAGAACATACCTTGCTCTATTTTGTTACACTCAGACGGCAGCTGTGACAAACGCAGTTTTACAGCTTAAAAAATGCAATAAAGTTTTTTTTAAGCGTTGCTACCTTTCATTCGGTCCCGTTTTTATTGCACTTCACTAAAAGTACTCGATAGATTTTAATTGGACTTTCACAGCGACCTGAAAGCTTCCAAAACCGAATACTGTAACCAGTCTAGAGGGAATTGATCTATATTTTCCAACACCTTTTCCCGCAAAAATAAAATGCGCTGACTTTATATCTGAATTGGGTAAGGTAATATGTGCTATAAAACGGGTAGCCGTGATAAAACTCAGCAAACATTTTATTTCAATGTATGGCACTTTAACCTTTCGAGTAAAAAGATTTCGCAAAAAAGCATATACGTTTTAAGTATGTCGATAAAATATGTACTTGTAATGATAAAATCCTAACTAATATTATAAATGCGAATGCGAGTGTGAGTTTGTTTGTTACGCTTTCACGCCTTAACTACTCGACCGATCACCATGAAATTTCGCATACACGTTGTCAAGGGAACTGTAAAGGACATAGGATACCTTTTATCCAGAAAAAAATACTGTTACTAAGCTAATTTAACCAACATTTAAGCAAGCGAAGCCGTGGGTAAAATCTAGTTTATAAAAATACATACATAGTATCATACCTCTATTCTCGAAGGTGTAGCTAGAAGTGTATTACACTTTTTAGAGTTCGAAAAACTCTTATACAACAGGTTTATCCGTCCGTCTATTATACAACTTTCAACTCAAGAACCTTAAGAGCTAGAGACTCGCGGTCAACGCCATTCGACTCAGCATAGTCGATATACCCCCGAAATGACTATGACCTTTGACCTCTGACCTCAAGTGGTATCACGTGACTTTTGCATATCACTTAAACCATTTTTTCGAACTCTAAGATTTACGGCAATTCATTGCCGATTCTCATTTGTTCGTCAACTATGATATTAGGTCTCATGGATATATGCTATAATAGAGTGATGATAGCTGTCTAACGGACACATTTCTAAACATCGTACTACTACTGAGAATTTCTTGATAGGGAAACTGAACAACACGTTGACGGAAGTGGGTATCGAACCCAAATCTCTAGAACAGTAGTCACATGCAATATGACTTCGCTACCTAAGCAGTCAATAAAAAAATTATGTAGTTTTATTATAGTACCAACCCTGTTTATAATATGTCCCACTCCTGAGCACAGCCTCTTCTCAGTGTGAGAAGGATTAGGCCATAGTCGACCACGTTGGCCCAGAACTGTTTGGCGGACTTCACATATCTTCGAGAACATTATGTAGAACTCTCATACATGTAGGTTTCCTTACATGTTTTGATGATATTTTCCTTCGCCCTTAAAGCGAGTGATAATTAACTATTGAATACGCACATAACTTCTAAGTCAGATGTCAGAGGAGAAAACGAGACGTCTTAGAATAAAAAGTATAAATATGTTTATTCATATAGGTCATAAAATTTGACTTGTGCACGCCAAAATTACACCTATTAATGTAAATTTACATTTACCTGTTGCCATGTTTCGCAAAGGAAGGGCGCGTCATTGGCTGACAAGACCTGGCAAGAAACTCACGGCCACTCTTTTTAATCGCCAAGTTTACATTATTATTAACTAGATTTTATCAGCGGCTTCGCTAGCCTAAATGTAGGTTAGGTTAGTCCTTTTTTCTGGATAAAAAGTACCCTATGTCTTTTTATGTACCCCTGACAACATGTATGCGAAATTGCCTGATGATTAGTCAAGTAGCGAAGGCGTGAAAGCGTAACAAACAAACAAACTCACATTCGCTTATATAATATTCGTTAGGAATAGGGAATATATATATATATAACTCTATATAAAACACACACACAACTGTTCTTGCTAGGCTATTGCTGCATGATTATATATAACACGAAATATTTTCCACCTAAACTTGTACATTACTATTTCTATTCAAATTTAACGAGATTCGTTACTCGATACAAATTGCGTTCTGTTTATGCTTTCGTTCTAGGCATCCAATTATTTTATGAAACAATACCACTAACCGATGCACTACACACTGACGATGGCGTACTGTTAATAGAAATACATATGTATATTGAATGCAATCATAAGCAGTAGAGGCGAATGGACAAAACTGTTTATTATTTTTGTATATTTTGACTGCGGGGTGGCGTAATAGTAAGTTATCGCCTTGCTATTGCTACAACGTTGAGTGATATGGTTTCGAATATCGCGCGGGACAAGAATTTGTGTGATTGTGAAATATTTGCTCCAAGTCCTGCCACTAAGACCATTTTGATGTTATTTGTAATCGTACAACGTACTTTTAAAAATTTTATTAATATATACGCCACATCGCTCAGTCGTCAAAAATCAATCAATGTTCGACCACTGACTTAGATAACCTCCTTATAAATTTTAATTGTGACAGAACTCACACTCCTTTTTGCGAACAACATGTTTAAAAAGGGGTACAAGCTTTCTTTTCACAAAATGATTTCACATGTTACAAAAATGTCGTTGCAAGCACTCGGTTATGTAGGAGATTTTATTTACTTGTGACTGTGGTATTCGTCAGGCATAGTGTTATTACGTTGTTCTATTAACCGGTCGTTTACCGCCGGCTCGCATACCAGCCGGCAGATTTGTACCCGTCGTAGGCCGGTGGCTCGCATGCGAGCCACCAAATTGGCGCCAAAACGCCGCGCGCCGCCTTCGCTTTAGCTTAAGCTAACGTAAAACCAATTTGGTGGCTCGCATGCGAGCCACCGGCCTACGACGGGTACAAATCTGCCGGCTGGTATGCGAGCCGGCGGTATACGACCGGTTAAGGAATGCTCAATAGCAGCATAGAATCTACAAATGTGCCTAGTACACGGCAATGGGCTCGTCTTCGATTACGCGTGACCTAAATAACATAGCTAGCAAAATGCGGCTTTAAAACAACTCTTTCTTTCATTTTACGAATATGCGGCCACCGTTTATATATAGGTATACAGAAAATACAAGTTAAAATCTTTTGTATATATACTTAGTTCACGATAAATGATTGGATTGATTTATTATATACTTCAACAAATAAATCACTATCAATACACACGCCAAACTTTTCCTATTTAATATTTTGTAACTTAAAGAACATTATGATGTAACAACATCATTTTTATTACGTAACTAAAAATCATAAACTCATACCCAAAACAAAAACAAAATAGGCCGCCAATGTAAAAATAGAAAATAAACTTTATTACATGCAAGCCATGTGTTGCCAGTGGAAAAATAGCCCAACAATAACCGAACAACCTAGATACTAGTGTTGGCAATTTTCACTTAGTTCCGAACAACTTTGTGTAGCAACTTTAGGTGTGGAGTGTACCCTACTGAAACGGCCATATTACCGACTGGGCGAATTATATTTTCGAGTGGTAATGTACCCGATTGTTGGGCAACTTTTGAATATGGAATACCAGTATAAATGCGCAGTTAGTTAAATTTGAAGCAAATTATACAAATTACTGACAATGCAGTGAACTGTAACTTTGTTATTTGAAGCTTTGAATTATTTAGAGTGTGTTCTGTTATGCTAATATACTTTAAATTGCCGTGAGGATAGCAAATGATACTATATTTTGGTACCACCTAGTATCTCCTTTTTTAATTATCGATTACCATGAAACGCATTCAATAAACGTTGAAATTTAAGACAATTATTATTGTGGTGCACTATATTACGTGTGTGGTCCCTGTGTGATTTTCAGATATTTAATCGCATGCTAAATACATATAGACTCTAAACGATCTATATTCAAAATTAATTATTATACCTACCGTGTTAGAAATCGAACTACACTATTCGGCACATAGACAGTAGTGATATTGGTAGCGGCACACCGATGGCCAGACGCAATAGGTTTTCAATTATGTCTGGTATTTCAAGAATTTACAGGTTAAATTAATCCATCATACCTACTATCATACTATTTCACACAAGCATCCGCAGAACACGGACCACGCGACGCTCCGTCACTCATTCCATCTATATACAAACCAAGCCTGTCAGTGACAATTACATAGACTATAAATATGACACATGCTGTCAAACTGACGATGTTATCAGTCTCCACTCGGCGTTGTCCATCACTCGGTACGAATTATCACTTTTGTTTTTCGAAGAAGCACAGCGCGCAATATATCGTGCTCTGTACAAGCATACACAAGAAGCAAATGAGTCACAAATTAAATTGATTCATTCCTTTAACTTTAATTCTATCAGACATACCTCATTCATTAAAATTAAATAACAGTTAGTAATTATCCCATTCGTCGAATAAACGAGGCACATCAATTAAAGGCTTCCAGTTGCGCGCTTCGTATCAGTTTTAAAGAAATTTATTTACGTTCGGTGGACCTGTAATAATATACTTTACGTTTACGCGAACTTGACACATGGAAATAAATTATTTTTATGGTTGGTTTAATGGTTAATATTTTTTATATTGACTGTTAATTATTTATATCTTGATACAGGCGGCGTATAATTGGTTTCTACTTGGAGTAATGCAGATATAAATTAAATTATAATTGATTCGCTAAATTTATAAGTTACAGCTGTGACAGACAGACGGATGGACACACCAAATCGTACTATAAAGATTTTAACAAAAATCTTAAAATAGGTAGTTTTCAATATATTCAGCATGCCGCACTTCTACAGAAAATATTTGCGGTTCGGTATTATCCTGCTTTTCCTAATGCAATATCAAGTACTTCAAGCGCATCTTCATAGCAATATAACTTTCTGTAGTAGAAGGCACTTCCCATGTTAAGGACCAAAATAAATGTGTTCTATTCTCACAAAATAAATAACACTAAACTTTTACAAAAGAAAATTGATACTCATAAAGAAAATTCAATGTATTTATCATTCTCAAAGAAATGAGTAGGTATTAAGTGGGTTTCTGATTTTCCTTGGTATAATAAATTTTTTATTAAACACAAAAGCTACATTGTTACATTATAATATTTAATCAACGGTAACATTTTTCGCATTCATTTCTATAACATTAGCGACGAACATTTCTTTAAAGATTATTATGGATGGTAAATTCATAATTGTTTTAATATTGATTCATATAATATCACGTAGTTCTTATTAAATATGCTATTAGTTGACTTCTTTTATCTTTTTTTTATATGTTTTACATAGTAGATAATACAGTATTTTTGTAAGCCTCCTTATTTTAGAGTTCTAAAAAACTCCTATACAACAGCTTTGTCCGTCCATCCATCTGTCTGTTATACAAATTTCAAATCAAAAACCGTAAGAGCTAGAGACTCGCGGTCAACGCCATTCGACTCAGCATAGTCGATATACTCCCGAAATGAGTATGACTATTGACCTCAAGATCACATGGTATCACGTGACCTTTGCATATTACTTGAACCATTTTTTCGAACTCTAAGATTTACGGCAATTCATTGCCGATTCTCACTTGTTTTAAGTAAATGCTGGTTTTAGTTGTTTGTCTTGTTTTTGTTTTATTCACGTCAGTAGATTAATGGATAGGCATCGAGTCCTCAAGAATATGGCCACGATTTTGTGATCGAGAGGTCATCCTCTCGAAATAGTAGCATAGTACCAATAGTTGTATTGTTTAATGTACAAAGTAACGTCTAAATACTTGTTAGCTCTGTTTGTCAAAATAGCATTAATTAAAACTCTGATTTAAATTGACGGCCCTACGAAAGGCAATTGATTTGAATTAAATAGAAAGACTTGCTTGTTGTGTTTCGATTCATATTATAACTATTACAGCTTACGACGGCAGTAATGTTGTAAATATTTTAACATCTATATTAAAAGTAATAATTGATTTTGAATGATGTCTTCAATTAATCAATTAGGCATAGGGTGTAATGCCAAATTAACGAAACTACGAGTTTGAGTCTAACTCACTGGGCTATTGAAAAGAGATCATTATAAACCTTAGTTCGACTGAAAATATTGTGCAAATATTTAAATAGGTACTGATATACCGCTAAAAGTTATTGTGATCCACAAATCGCAGTACCAAGGGTGAGTATTCTTTGTGTCTGTTGTTACAATGCGTCTATGTTAAGTATGCGTCCCTCGCAACAGAAGTGAAAAAGCTAATGTAAGAGCACACTTCACAAAATAGCATGCACATATTAAATACGCATACTTTACTCTGTAAAATACATCACTTAAACACATTTCTCATAAAATAACACAAATTAAATAACATTTGTAAATGCCACAAGAATGTTTGAGACTTATTTTCACACTTTACTGAGTTGTAAACGGGGAGGAAAACTGTAAGCCGCTTATTTCACCGTTAGACTGTGGGGCTCGTAAGTAGAACAGGCACACGGAGACTTCGCAATATATAATGAATGAGACCACACATTATACGTTATATAGAGCATTAGATAATGCGGTAGCCTGTTACCTGTATTTATATAACTGAAAACGGGTGTTATTGCGATCATGTTCGGTATTCACATACCTTTTTGAAGGCTTTACATTTCGGCCACATTATTTGGCGATAGTCATAAGCAGATCACATCCAGTGCAGCCTAGCCGAAACGTCAAGCCTTCAAACAGGTAAGTAAGTAGTGGGCATTATCGCGTCAACATCCGTTTTCACTTAGATAGATGATGCAACGTGAAAGTATAAAAGTGATTGGTTACCGGTATCTTTTGTTAAAAAAAAGAAGAAATATGCTATATTATACCCATAAAGTTATTGTAAACAAGCAAAAAATATATTTACAGGGCTTCTCAAAACGATGTTATAAACCATATGTATCGTTAGAAATAATAAAGCATAGTTATCGAGTACGAGTAAGCAATCGCGGACTACATGTTAAAGATTGTATCCTTTGCAAGGGATACATCAGCAAGATATTCGCGCAGAAAAATATAATATCCTCCAGACCGAATTTCGGCCACGGCGGCCAACCTTAACGGAGACTGGCCATCTGCGCAGAAGATATGATAGTGCACAAGCGTGTGCGCAAACACAAGTGCACTCTCTATTTCCTCACTCTCATGATCCGATGGGACGGTAATCCAATATCACCGGAGAGAGATCAGGCGCAGGACCAACGGCTTTACGTGCTTTTCGAGACACGGGGATGTCTGACACCGCCAATTTCCTTACTCCGGGCTGCTATTGAGTTAACAGAAAACCCAATAACTTTTTTTTGGCCCGACCCGGGATTCGAACCCGAGACCTCATGCACAGCAGTCGCATTCACTACCGCTGCGCCACGGAGGATCGTGCACAATCATGCGCAAGCTATTAATGCGTGATTTGTGCGCAAGCTACTCGTGCGGGCTACATGCGCAGGCTGTTCGCTACAAAGCTCACGTGTATCATCATGTATGTTATAAGGTGAAACTTAGAAGCGCTTTGCTTCCACTTTTATAATGCGTACCGCCAAGGAGTGGAATTCGCTACCTAAGTCTGTGTTTCCCGATGAGTACAATCTGGGTGTCTTCAAGTCGAGTGAATAGGTATCTCCTAGGCAAGCGTGCCCCATCGTCGACTGCATCTTCACTTAAGGTGAGGTCAGGTGAGATCGCGGTCAAACGCAAGCCTATTACTGTACAAGCCTACAAACCATATTAGCAGAACTCCTCGCTGCCATAAAAAAAATTCTACCATAAAAACCTAATAACGCTACGCGCAACCTAGTAATTCGAATCCCGGACCGGGTGATCAACCGCAAACAACAGCGCAAATTTAAGCCAAGGTACTAAAGATTCTGTCAATGTATATGTCACCGGTACTAAGTTGTTAGTGTCACTGAAACTGTACCAACTGTTCCGTGGTACTTGTCTAACCACATGGCGGCCTACATACCGCCGCTAGTGACGCGTGGGTGCTGAATAATGGTACACCGCTGCTTAATTTAGATGACAACATCTTACAAATTCTATTATCATGTATTACATTGTTTACAAGTAACATTTGAATATGACGACTGAATGAAACAAGAGTAATGCAAGGAATATGCAAAGAGTAGTGTAACCGACTGCCACGCCTGAGGTCGCGGGTTCTATTCCCGCACAAGTCAAACATTTGTGTGCATGAACATGGATGTTTGTTTGGGTGTTTCTATGTAAAATATGTATGTATTTACAAAAAAAAAAGTATGTATGTATGTTTATTCATTGTCTAGTCTAGTACCCATAGTACAAGCTCTGCTTATTTTCGGCTAGATGGTGTTGTGTGTATGTGGTAGAATATTATTATTATTATTATTATTATTATTGTAGCCAGTGACAATCCGTAGTTTCAACTCACCGGGTAGTGTAGTAGCACAAGAATAGTTTTCTACGTCAAAACAATTCTGAATTGCCTCTATGGCGCAGTGATCGTAAATATGACTGCTGTGTATATGGTCTCTGGTAGGATTTAAGAAAAAAGTTAAGAAATTCTCAATAGCACTACGGCATCTTGAAGTGCCTTATCTCGTGCGACCTAAAGTCATAGTTGCTTAAATCTGAGTGAGATATACCCCTTCTTCCCCCTTTAGTGGATAGAGACGTGAGAAAATATGTGTAAGAAAATATATTTCTCTATTTTAATGCCTCGTTCGAGGCATATGTTTTCAGCTGACCCTGACCTCCAGGGTTGATGTCTCGGCAATCAAACATGAGAATTTAACGATCGTTCGCAGTCATAAGCGCAAACTTATGTCATGAGACCTACTAGACTGTTTGACACCTCTTTGTACCATTTCGACAGTCTACATAAAAGCCCGTTATTACGCAAACTCACAGACCATAAGACCACAAATCACATCCTCGCGGTTTTACTCCCCTACTGCCGATAATCCTCTATATTATATCGAATGGCTACCCATAATATAAAGTATAATTTTATTATCAGCCTATAAAATGGACTACTCTGCGAGCAAAGTATTGAAAAGTAACTAAAGACATTTACACGGTGACAGTTTCTTAAAGCAAGTCCCTATCTTTGTCTTACTCGGCGAATTAAAGAAAGATAGCATGATACTTGCTTCAAGAACTTGCCAAGTATAAATGGACCGTTACAAATTGAATGCACTCAGACGAAATATAATAAAGACTCAATATCAAATCGGGCGTTCTAACCTTCTTAGTTAAATGGGCAATTAGTAATAAAATTTTCTCTAAGAGCGTTACTGTAAGTACTGAATACATCGTGTTAAGAGGATTAAGAAGCCGTTTATATGCGTAAGTCTATTAACTATATATTATATATTTCTATTACTTAAGTCTAATTATGTTGAAGACTTAAGTTCGATACCTTTAGCATTTTAGTTTTAGTTTTAAATGTTCTTTCTCGGACAGCTGCATTTCAAGCAGTAACATCACAATTTCCATTGTGCATCTTTTTTCTGTCATTTGACAATAACCTATACTACTACATTTGAAATGCTTATATCTTATAAAATTTTTGAGTAGACTTCACAAATATGCCTATTTTAGAGTTAGTGTAGGTAATGTATGACTTAAAGAGTTAAAAATTGTAAGTCCATTGCCTTCTAGTAGCGCATTTCCAATGTCCATACTGCTTCTGAAAATGCACTTTAAAACAGAACACACCTTTCCCCAAGCAGTAGCATCACAGAAGCTTTGAAACCAACAATTTAATGGGTCGATACAACATCCAAATATTTTCATCTAAGTAATTTATGAAGAGAAAAAGGCCATATTAATCCTTGTTTTATTTATATATACCTACTTAGTCTAAGCTAGCTTGTAGGCCGGAAGGTTACGCAAAGTTTATTACAACCACATTTCTTTTACTTGGTCCCGCGTAATAGAGAGCAAACCTATTACCAACTACCGAGCTCAGTTTTAGACTCCACAAAAACTTTGTCCGATCCAGCAATCGAACGCGAGACCTCACGAACAACAGACGTATTTACTACCGCTGTGTCACAAAGCACTTTATCGATATCTATAATAAAGAAAGCAATAATACTACACACGTATCTACTAATATTAAGAAGGATTATCTTTATTGATATTTTTAATAGACATGACCTAAATACGTCAGAGCTAACTATAAAAAATAAACCTCTTATTCGAGTTAAACCCGTAATAGCGAAATTTTCTCGCAGAAACTCGGATTCAAATTCAATAACTTAGAATCTCTAGTGCTCTAGAGCAATGCTTATTATATCACAGAAGGAGCTTAGCTGTCTGGCATATACTCTTAATATAAAGAATATCTTTAGAACAAATGGATATTTTTATTTTGATTTGACCCTCATTCCTTCCCGCAGGGTTAAGGCATTGTGTATAATAGGCAAACATGCATATTTTAAAAAGAGAACCCTCGCATTTGTATTCTTTTCTGTATCGTGGTAGACTTTTACAAATATTTAAACATTTGTCACAAAGAATATCCAGACTTTTAACAATAATTTTTTAATCATACAAATGTTTGTCTTGTGTGGGATTCCAACCTATACAAAAATACAAACAACGGACACAAAGAACACCAAGAATCGGCACAACTATTTGTACCGTGTGGGGACTGAACCCACACTACTTGACGTAGTAGGACAGGCGAGGTGACTACTTAAGTGGGAGAGCCACGCTTCGGCACGAATAGGCCGGCTCGACCGGACTGATACCACGGCCTCACAGAAAACCGGCGTGAAATTGCGTTTGCGTTGTGCTTCGTCAAATGAGTGAGGGTACCGGAGGCCCAACTGCCCCCCCCCCTCCCCTTCTGGTGGGGGCAAATTTAAAAGGCTGGCATCGCACTTGTGACTCCTCTGGTGTTGTGGGTGTCCATGGGCGGCGGTAATCGCTTAACATCAGGCGATCCGACTGCTCGTTTGCGACCTATTCCATAAAAATCTTAAACTAATACGTTATCCATCTACTAACTAATACGCTATGTATAGTTTCAGTCTATCGTTGCTCCTAATTAAACAATATACAAAATAAAAATTATAGACTCTCTCTCTTAGCCTTTATTATTCCGAAGTCACTTGGGGTCGGCTTTTCTGGTCTAACCGGATTTGACTGGATATCAGTTTTTACACGGAGCGGCAGCCACCTGACCTCCGCAACCCGAAGGCTAACGATACCCTAAGGCTAGACCAGTGTCAGGATATTAGAGGGTACTGACTTTCCCAATAACGACTGCCATAGATGTTCATGGCAGCCGGGACCGACGGCTTGACGTGCTCTCCGAGGCACGGAGCAGGCGATAATTGTCAATCAATACGCACATAATTTCGAAAAGTCATATAACTGCCGAAAGTCAGAGGTGCGTGACGTAGGTTCGAACCCGAGACCCTCTGCATTACAGTCTGTTGGTCTCCCCACTGAGCTTTCGCTGCAAAAAATTATACACTATTAACATTTTATTACAGTCATTCAACATGACCAATAAATTAATTCACAGTCGTTCATCATCCTCGTAGGTCGTAATATAAATAATATAAACAAATACAATATATACATACGTGGAATCTGCGCGCTTGTAATGAAAAATTGCTTCCTCCAACATTGATCGTTATGTTAACTACATACGGACGAGCCGACATAAAGCAAACATGCCATAGTTATATTAATAATATAATAATAATATAAGCCCTATATTTAAACCGTCTCACCGCTGGCCACAAACCTCTTCTCAGTGTGAAAAGGGTTAGGCCATAGTTGAGGTTATATTTTTAACGAAATCTAATGTACCACACGTATATAATAGTCATCTATTATTATTTTAGTATATTGCGTTTTGGTTATGTTTATATCAGTTTCATTAAATTGGCCACGTAACCTTTATGTAATAATTATATCATTAATTCACGTTAAGTTATTCTTTCTCTATTTGGCACGTCGATATTACTACAAGTCGTTATAATTTACAAGAATAATTTGGACTATTAATATGACTGCATATATTAGTTACACACAAATTAATCGCAAGTGGATAAATACGGCGACTAAAATGGATCGAACTTAATTAGACAGTACGATTTGCATCAGTCATTTTCGTCTTATTATTTAGCATGACAACGCGACGCCGACGCCCTAACGTTGTATATGCGCTCCTGTAGTGTGTATCACGCCTAAAGTAGCGGCTACGTGCGACAAGCCTACGGCTACGGCGTAGCGCTACGCTATTATGTACGTAAGGCGAGTGGTGAAACAATCGGGCACCGCCTGTGGTGACGTCACTATGTAGATATCCTCTCCAATTCTGTAAGAAGTGCTAAGCGCTATATATCTTATATCATGCTATCCTAACTAATATCATAAATGCGAATATGAGATTGTTTGTTGCGCTTGCACGCCTTAACTAGTCGAACGATTATCATGAAATTTTGCGTACAATGTCTATGCAATATTTCATGATGGTCGGTCGAGTAGTCAAGTCAAGGAAACAAAAAGAGATAGGGTATAAAGGTACCCCGATGAATGATGAATCCAGAAAAAAACACTGTTACTAACCAAGCCTATATTTACGCGAGCCACAGACAAAATCTAGTTGCTTATAAATGCCATCGCCGCCCAAATTATCCACTATAACTTGTTCTGCATACTGAAGTGTTTTCTTATGTAGGTTTATAATGAAATGGATTTAACGCCTTTCTGACACTCTTCTCTCTTAGCCTTTATTATTACCAAGTCACTTGGGGTCGGCTTTTCTGGTCTAACCGGATTTGACTGGATATCAGTTTTTACACGGAGCGGCTGCCACCTTACCTCCGCAACCCGAAGGCTAACGATACCCTAAGGCTAGACCAGTGTCAGGATATTAGACGGTACTGACTTTCCCAATAACGACTGCCATAGATGTTCATGGCAGCCGGGACCAACGGCTTAACATGCTCTCCGAGGCACAGAGCAGGCGATAATTGTCAATCAATACGCACATAATTTCGAAAAGTCATATAACTTCCGAAAGTCAGCGGTGCGCGACGTGGGTTCGAACCCGAGACCCTCTGCATTGCAGTCTGTTGGTCTCCCCACTGAGCTATCGCTGCTCGATATATATAACGCCTTTCTGACACTATAACTTGAATACCAATAACGGTGAGGCAGTGATTTATACGAAGTAGCAATTAGTTTCTTACTGGGATTATTCTTAAAGACTACAACTTAACTTTGCTTTGTCCTAACTTTTATAGACTTTGAAATATTTTCCAATCTTCCAAATTTATAACACAAGCCTTTGCCCACTGTTTCACTCGCGTGAATTCCACCGCAACGCATAGCGGGATAAAAAATAATCCTTTACGTTAATCCTGTGTATTTGTGTGCAATACATACGAATCCGTTCAACAATTAACGCATTTGTGCGTAACGAACATCCAAACATCAACAAAACCTTTCAGATTTATAATATTATTATGAAGAATAGCAGCGTGGATTATAGTATACTAGCTTTTGCCCACAGTTTAGCTTGGGAACAGTACTTTCCTGGATGAAAGGTACCCTATGTTTTTTTCTGTTCCCCTGACAACGTGTAGGTGAAATTTCATGATGATCGGTCGAGTAGTTGTGGCGTAAAAGTGTAATAAACAAAATAAAAAACTAACATTTGCATTTATAATATTAGCTAGGATCAAGAAGAATATAGCAAAGAAAAAAGCAGCTCAGTGGGAAGACCAACAGACTGCAATGCAGAGGGTCTCGGCTTCGAACCCACGTCGCGCACCACTGACTTTCGGAAGTTATATGACTTTTGAAAATTATTTGCCTATTGATTGACAATTATCGCCTGCTCTGTGCCTCGGAAAGCACGTTAAGCCGTCGGTCCCGGCTGCCATTAACATCTATGGCAGTCATTATTGGGAAAGTCAGTACCCTCTAAAATCCTGACACTGGTCTAGCCTTAGGGTATCGTTAGCCTTCGGGTTGCGGAGGTCAGGTGGCAGCCGCTCCGTGTAATAACTGATATCCAGTCAAATCTGGTTAGACTAGAAAAGCCGACCCCAAGTGACTTGGGAATAATAAAGGCTAAGGGAGAAGATTAAGAAGAATATAGCATAATGTAATAGTATATATTATTAAGCAAACGAAAGTTGCTTAGAAAAACATTTCATTATACAGCTGGCATTTAGTTAATAAGATCTTGAATAATTTTATACTACCTAACTGTTATTATCGTAACCTATTAATAATTCAGTTTTCTAGTAAGTCTCTTGAACTATTGACTTTTAGAGAGCGTCTAGACCTTTTCAGATTGTATCGTAATTATTTCATAATAAAATGTACCTATCTGGTAAAATCTTTTTATGCTAATACTAGCTGACCGGCACCTTCGTCTGTTTCATATAAGATAAGAGAATTTACCCCGTTTTTGCAACATTTTTCATTGCTGCTCCGCATCATTGGTCGTAGCGTAATGTTATATAGCCTATAGCCTTCCTCGATAAATGGGCTATGCAACACTATGTTTTTAATTCGAACCAGTTGTTCGTGAGATTATCGCGTTCAACCAAACAAACAAACAAACTCTTCAGCTTTATAATATTAGTATAGATAGAAGTAGAAGCATTTATGCCCAATCAAGTAGTGTCTATATCGTCAATAGCAAGGAGTCTGGAATTGTGCTTGACCCGGGAATAGGTTTGATCCTAATAAGTAAGACACAGGTTACAAAGTATATATAAGTATAATACATTACTGCTTACCCTTTCAGATCCATACCAGCGTGAGTTATTGGTTTGCGCACCATAGAGACAAAACCACAAACGACAGCTACCAATTACGTAAAAAACGTAAACGTTATACACAGATGTTAGTCAAAATTACAGATATGCCTCGCCATGCTCAGATCGCACTAAAAAGTGAACACATTAAGAATAGTTACTTTACACATTAGAGAGAGAGAATGATAGTGCGCAATTTTCAATACTAGCGGTCGCCTAGTGGTCAAAATTTGACCAAAATTCCTAAGCTTGCTACTTTGTTTTCTGTTTTTCTCTATTACATATAAATAAAGTATATGTAACCATAGTTACGAAGAATAGTACTACATCAGCCGAACAATGCCGAAATACTACGAACGCGATTCGACTGCGTCTGTCAAATGCATGGTTGTGTGCGTGTAGTGTTTTTTCATTAATTTAATGTATTTCTAATGCATATTTTATATAAATATTAGGAATCGCCCCTTCTCCTCCATATAAACTTTGACTGAGCAAAATTTTATATTCCTCCGTTCGCGCAATTTTCGTAAAAAGGGGTACTAAGTGTTTGCTTAACGTATTAATATATAGATAAATGAGTGTATAGTGACTGAATATCTACTATACTTACAACGCAGATGTCCTCTTGGCATTGTGTGTCAGATGACAACTTAACGTTTAGAAACGTGTCCATATTAAACCTAGTAGGACGTATCTATGATTTATATCTTTGGTTGAAACCATAGTCAGGACATACCAATTGCTTAAAAATTCTACAGTTATTATATCCACTAAATTGAATTAAAACTTATTCCTGTAACAACAAAAATGCTAAATTAGAAGACCAAATTATATGACCGAAAATGTATTTTCTTTAATTTATAATAATATATAATTTTTCCTGTGCTTGTAATTCCGTAGCCTCAAGCAGAGATTTCTTGTCAAATTAGCCACAAGGTACTGCTTATTTTATTCTAGCTTATATAAGCCAAAAGCGAAATGTGCCACGTACAAAAATAAGTCTGAATTTAAAGATCTACGCTACCGATCTCTGGGCCAATTCTCACAAATTCGACATTTTTGTCTAATAGACATAATTATGTTAAATTAAAATGGCGGGTGTCTTTTCAAATAGTTTATTTGAATTGAATTTGACATTTTAATTCAACTTAGGTCATTAAAATTTAATCTACTTTATATGGATTTCAACGCAGTTTTTAAAACACTGCTTTCAAGCTTTTTAAACTACCTATTGTAATTTCACTTTTCCCAACATTTCACAACCTTTTTCGATATGAAGACTTTTTTTTCTATTAGATAAAAAAGACTATTTCGTAATAATTTTGTAGAATCGATAAATGTGTGTGATCATAGGTGTCTCTTCAACTTTTCCTAAACTAAATGCATGTGTTAGGATACTTACTCTAAGAAGTGAAATTATTGGGGATCAATTCCACGACCTCAAACATAAGGTCACTGATACTTGAATATAATGACTATAGATATACTTCTCACACTAAGAAGAGGCCCGTGCGCAGCAGTGGGACAGTTTAATATAGGGCTGATAATATTATATATATATATATTATATATATTATTAATAAGTACATACTGTACGTATATATATTATATATATATATATATATATATATATATATATATATATATATACTAACCATTTATTAAAACCGTGATCAAAGAAAATACAATCGCTCTTTACATTGTCCTTAATTTAACCTGTGACACAGATAAAATTATATCAGATACGGTACCATAAAGTTCGATCTCATTATTCTTCAGTAACCACACATCCATTGTATCATGAACCATCTTAATTAACTTTTTGCCGGCTATCGGTGTTAAAATATTCGCACACAAAGACTGTGGAGGGACGACACCTGTCGCGTCCCCCACCGGTCCTCCTATCCCCTCTTTAGTCCCCCCACAGAGCCTTCTTTCCAACACAACCTTTAATTACCACTTTAGGCAGTTAATTAAATCCTCAAGCGACACGTATATTCGTTTAAAGGATTTATTCGACGTTTTACGTGAAATGTTCCCGTCACACAGTTAGATGAAATTTACGGGAGCTAAGGTAATAAGGGGACACAGAGTAAGTGCCCTAAGAAGTACTGTCGTTTATCCATATAAGGGTTTGAATGTTAGCTGTGAACGTTATTAATCTGCATATATATAAATATAAAAATATATGTATGTCTGTTTGCAAATTATACTTGGGTCAATCGTACGCACGGTCGCGACTGTTTGTGACAAAAAAACTCTATATACCTATCTGTAGATAACACGTGTGTCATGGCCAAGCAGTCACCTTACTAATGGCTGACTGGCATTAAATAGTTATAATTTATGTATAAACTTTTTACAAATCATAATATTTATGTGTTAGAATAAAACATTTTCTCTGAAATATCGGCCACGAAGTGTCATACAGATTACCACTTACTTCCATTACAAATATACGAGCGTCCATCTCGTTACTTTGACATAACTCGACGTTACACCCACTTGCCAATTACCTGAAAAAATAAACGACGCGTTACTTACAAGCATACGAAAAAGCATACAAATCAATCAGCAGTGCGCAGCCGCCGACGTACGAGCACAAGCGAGAGGCAGACTGTTTGGCGAGCCGACCATTCCGACTGAATTCTAATCTGGTCGAGTTATATGCGTTCGCGCCGGCGACGGGCCGCATGCGAAATTAGCGGCGACGTGTCGTTACCCCGCCGCCTCCGCGCCGCGCACATTAAATTATTTCGAGAACGGTTGCACATGTTCGTTCGCTAAACTTTACACGTTGTAAACTTAACGCTCTCTCACGCGATGTGATTGCAGTACAATTAGCGCGAATGTATCGCCGTGCCGAACTTGCGCCGACTTGTTTTATTACCACCCGCTCACTGCACCGCACTCTCATTCACAATGGAACGATAAATTTTAACATCGCTGCGGCTAACTTTCTATAATAAAACCCTACACGACAGTTATTGCTGTCATTTCGTTGAATTCAAAATTTGTTGGTTTTAATTGACGGTGGACAATGTACAAGCGATATGTGAGTACTCGGGTGCATGGCAACCGCGCTCTCAGCCGGCGTGTTCGACGCAAGGATACGGGTGAAGTTTTTTGAGCGCCGGACTTCGTGCAAAAAAGTCAACTAAGCGATACGAGGCACGCAGATTTATAAAGGAACAACAAGATAGGAGCGCGGCGAGCCACAGAACGGGTTCCCTTCGTGAGAATGCACGCTAATGTATGCGGCATAAGAACACAATGCGCCGCCCGCAGTCGCACGAGCCGCCGCACCCAGCCGCCACGCCGCCTCCGCCGATATGTGCCGCACACACCACACTCTACACTTATTACTGCGCGCCACCGCTGACTAACAACCTTAAAATTAAACAGCCATACAAAGTTCTACGAGGAATCTCTAGGACAATAGAGAATTGTGGGCGAGATGTGATAATGATTAATAAGGCCAAAATGACAGCTGCATGCGCGACCGTCGCGTGCAACAAGAGCTCGGTTCGTTAGAGCTACAGATTTAAAATAAAACTCTTCGCGGCGGAAACAAAAAGAAAAACCTGCGGTACGGAGTAGGCGCTTGACCTGCGAGCTGAAATGACATCATCGCGTCGAGCGTTGAAGCTAAAACGATCCTTGCGAAAGTGTAATAAGAATTAATTCAGCGCGTCGCAAATTTCTCTTGTAACTTTTTACTATAGCATCGTTCCGGCTGCACTGGCGTTTTATTTCAATTGTCTCTGCGGGTGGATTGCCCTATTTCGAGAATGCATTCGCGAACAATTTTCGCCCAATCAAATCTAGTGCACTTGTGATTACCGCATCAACCGGCGTGCTGCTGCAAATCATTTTGTAGTGTAAATCATAATTGATGGAGGATAGCCGAGATGGAACAAACGTTGTATCAATTAACATTTTATTGGCCGAGTTGACGATAGTTTTATCAGTTTAATATAATCTAAAGACGGGCACGCAATGTTTTGTCGTCATTAAAGTCTTTTGATCTGCGGTCGCGATCAAGTAGATATCAAATTATAAGCTCCGGTCGGTTTAATGAACGGTAATCATGTTACACTGAAGGGCTGTCGTCCGTTGATTGAGTTAAATTAGTTGTGATTGCGGATCAGGTTACAGCGGTCGCAGACATCCCGATTTTCTCCTCGGTTGCCTTTTTCTTTGCGCCAGACACGGTGGCGCGACCGCGTCCTGTGTGCTCACTAATAACACTTTACAGCTCCATTATGCAAAATTGTACCTAAGTCCCTTCGCGGACGAGGATGGAATCACAAACTGTGAACTCGACGTGCTCTTGCACGTGATTTGGAAGATCGCCCACTCAGATTGAGGTTCTATGAGCAAAGAATAAAAAGCGTGGTCGCATCGTCATTGGCGACACATCGTCGACTATTTCGCGATCGATTTGAACATGCGGCATTCGCTTAACTTATGATTTATTAATCAGCAAACGTTGCATAGGTCTCGCTAATATTTCATGATAATACTAACGAGGGTGAACGCTACAAATCTGTGTTATCTGGTACACAAAATCCGGTCAGCATTTGTGGGTTGTTAACGGAAACGGATGGACAGACGGATAGACAGAGAGGAGACGATCGATATAAATTTACTGGATGTACGTTTATTTGTTCATGCGGGTTGGTAATTAAATCCAAACAGCCCATCTTAATCAGTGGACTTGGTTTTTACAACGTAATTAAGTATTGTAATGGCTACATTACAGCCAAACGATTACGTTGATAGAACAACAATGTTTTTTTAATACGCACATCATTTTAGCCGACAACATCATATTAAAATATATAAAAAGAAAATAAAGCTGTAATGTGCGAGTAAATTCAATGATTAAAAGCAATCGTGTCTGAAAGTGTAGATTCGGGTATCTTTGCCAAATATTAAACTTAAGCTTCTTTCCTATTTACGCATGCCCTCGAAAGGATTGTCTGCGGTGTATATAATATACATAGGCCAGCTATGTTTCAGGTCATATGTATTAGGTAAGCTTATCACCGTTTACTGGGCTCATTTTCTAAAACTGTCCTGCTGCCGAGAATTTTCTATCTTTTCAACTCTTCTTGAGAGAAGTATTGGAAATATAGAAAATTCATTCTAGCAATCGAACCGTAGACCCCGCAATAGTACACAAACATAAACGCAAACTTATAATATGAGAGAAAAGAGACAATTTTCGATTTAATTATACAAAATGGCCTATCGGCACGTTTGACTCGGCTGCGAGTAAACGTAATAAGTTGAACGAAATAAGAACAGTTCAACTTAAAATGAGAATGCTAGAACAGGAAACATTAGGAGCGACCGTTACCGAAGACTCTATTTCCATCTCAATATCGCGAATACCTTCAAGTCTTACGATACACCACCCACATACAAAAACTAACTTTAAATACGAATCATAGATGTCATTTTTGCATGTATTGCGAAATTTAAATGTTGAGACGTTCGGTGCTTGAATAAAAGCTGAACTAATCAGCTAACAGCTTCGAATAAGACCGGCCGTCCATAAAACATTCAATGTCCATCAGCAATGCACTTTCTGTAATGGTGCACTCACAATACGCAAATTATTTAGAAACCAGTTCTAGATATGCGGGTTGTACAGCGCTTTCAAATATAAGTTCATACTCAGCTCATATAAAAGCTAGGACAGTTTCTAATACACATACATATGTATTTCTTTCTCGAGAAATGGGAATCATTACAATAAAAAGTTCATATAAATTCGTTAAACAGTTCTCGAGATTAGTGCGCACATACGTACAGACAGAAGGCCAGACGCTGGCCGTGGAGTTCTTTTTATATGTAGGGGTGTAATACGTGCAATTTGTTTTTGGCTGCTGCCCGTACTAGATTTTCCTGTGTCATAGGCGACTTTAGAGACATTCAGACATTTTGTGGATCACACATTTTTCCCCTGTGAGGATCGAACCCACTCGATGAAGTGCCAGTGGCGAGGCAACCTCTTAAACCACTATGCTATGCGTGCAGTCCAATGGTATATGATTATAGTAAATAAATTTTCAAGAAAACCATGAAATGTTTTCTACAAAGTCACGGTCTCTCGATTGAAACTCTTTATTTTGATTGCCTATTATAATTATCACTGCTTAGCGTGAATATAATTATAGTTATTAGCACACGACCTTGTCTTAGTTAGTGATTATGTAAATATATGTGTTTACTCTGTTCATTTATAAGCCTTACAAATAAATAAAAAAATAAAATAAAAAATATATATTTAAGGATAATAATGTAGGTACCTAACTTAATATTGCAACGCTCGAAAAAAGCATCTGATCTCTCTCCAGTCGTGTCGGATTACCGTCCCATTGGATTAAGAGAGTTAGGGAACAAAGAATGCACTTGTGTTTGCGCACACATTTGTGCACTATAATATCGCCTGCGCAGAAGGCCAGTCTCCGTTAAGTTTTACCGGCGTGAGCGAAATTCGGTTTAGAAGACATTATTAATAGTTAGTATAAATAAAAATCACAAATAAAGTACTATATCTACTATTGTAGCTGTCTCGCAGGTCTCGTGGTGAAGTTTGCGTGTGTTACTGCAGATCATAAAGTCCCGGGATTGATACTTGCAAAGCCTATAAACATAGGCTTGAACTACATTTTACAATTCTGAAATTATTATTTTTTGAGCTTGACCATTTAACAATCAAACCAATGATAAAAAATCTTGAATGATCAACATTATAGATTTTTTATTATTGATTTGATCGATGACATAAAAATCTCCAGAAGATTTGATATAATGAAATTCCGGAAAACGATAAACAGTCTAGAAAACCTCAACGAATTTAATCAAAAGTATAAAGGCGGAGTTGGATAGAAAATTTCACTTAATACGATTTCATTTACGAGTTTCCAGTTGTTACGATCCAAGCATGATATCTATATTGATTCAATTATTCTCAACATATCACTTTGCTTCGAAGCATATCTAATTTCGGTAATATGCACGATAAAAGGAGAAAGGAGTATATTTTTACAACTTTTAAACATAAATATTGCGTCGCAGGGACTTTACAAACATTTAAACAACGGACACAAAGAAGACCTAAACTCTAAACAACCATTTATAGATCACACAATTTTAGTCCTGTGTGGGATTCGAACCCATAACACTCGGCGTAATGGCAGTAGCGGGAGGACCACTTATACCACAACACCATCCATGCAGTCAAGAAAATACTTACGATAGAGACGTTTTTCTAATGGGCAACTATTAAGTAATTAACTCAAAGTCAATCGTGGTACTTTAAAAGCGGTAATCTTATATACCATTTTTAAAGTCCCACGATCGACTTTGACTTAATTATACTTAACGGCGAAGACTTTTCAGCCGCAGAGAAGCACTTGAATCGCTGCGGCGCTTCGGAATAATCCGATTTAACTTCACTTATAACTTCCCTCTCACCCTGAACTTGAAATGATACAAAGAGCTTTTGTAGAACGCTATCTTTTTATTTTTCATGCACTTCTTTTAACAGATAAAGTGTTTTAGAACTACTAAAGAATTAGTTTGAGAGTTCACTTCTCAAAACTTTACGCTTGTGTAGCTCTGAAGGATTAAGTAGAGGTGTAAGAGTCTTACGTTTCTTCAGCAATGCTAAGGACATTTTATACTCTTAACTAACATAATAAATTCAAATATGAATTTGTTTGTTAGGTTTTAACGTCTTATCTAAACGACCGAACATCATAAACTTTCGCATACACGTTATAAGGGGCACAGAAAAGAACATAGAAACCTTTAATCCAGAAAAATTACTGTTGCCAGGCGAAGCCTTGGCAAAAGCTAGTATACTATATTTAACTTTGTCACTGAGAAAAACTCAGTGACGAACTATTTCTTCTATTTACCGCTAAGAAATATTCAGGTATAACACAGTGCCCAGAACCGTGTCTTATAGATAGCAGAAGTTCTCTCTGTTTTACGTAAGCTAGCAATATAAGTGGGTTTCACATCTCTGTCTAAGCTTTAGAAAAGGTATCGGCCGCATGGTATATTATAAATTTGATATTAACTCTGTTAGTCTGTTACGCTTTGACGGCTTAACTACTTAACCAATTTTTATGAAATTTTACTAAGAATAGGCTGCCTTTTACCCTGATATGTGTTCCCGTGGGATTCACACGGGCGAAGCAGAAACTAGTAATATACATAAGTATGTATAAGCTCATGAATAACTTTAACGAAGAAGTTTACATGAAGAAATTTATGAGATAAATCAAGCATAAGATATGCACAATGAAATACGTAGTCTCTACCTATCCCTCCGGGAAACTCCGTGATACTATGTAATATATGCGCGCAATGCAAATTTTTTATTCATATAATATTTACATTGCTTGCCATAATATTCTGCACGTTACTTTGCTGCATGCTAACGATACCACATAAAACATGCATGCATATATTATGCATTAAGCATATTAATACAATATTCTGCGAAAGTGACCATATTGTGCATCGATTTCCAATTAAGAGCAGTCGAGCTGTTAGTTCGTTCCATCATTAAATACTTCTTGCGTCACCATCATTCATATTTTCTCTTTGTCTTTTAATGGAGGCGAATAAAAGACTTTTGTTAATGAAAGAGGAGTGCGCCTTTTGTGTCCGTTCGTACGGCGAGTTATGATACCATCGACCTACTATGGCTAATTGATGGAATAAAAGGCTTTTTGGTTGTGATGGCGGTTTCAACGTGAATGGATGACGTTGTCATTTAAGGGGTCGTATATCGCTTATAGTATTATAATTCATAGCTTATTATATTATCATAAGCTATGAATTATATTATTCGTTTGTACGATAAATAGTATTAGAATCTAAAACCATAAGGCGTGGGCCTATTGGCGTCTACCGGGCATATTAGTATATACATGATGAGACTTTTCTGACTTTGCTTATAACCTTCACGTCTATCCCTGTCACAATACAAGGAAGTGACGTTTATCAAAGACGCAGAAATGTACTTATAAATGATTGCATAGACATTAAACTTCAAGGACATTCGAAAAGCCTGACTGCATGCTGTGTAATCTGCACCACGCCATCTACGGTGGTTTAAGTAGTCAAACAAAAATGAGTGTAATATTTGAGAATGGAACATGTAAATTCCTTTGCAATGCAGGGTGGCAAAGCAGTTATAAAAAAGATAAACAACCCGAAACCTATTCAAAATAGAATATAATAATGCACAATTCTATCAGTGATCGTTTACCCTGTAAGCTGATGTGAGGTATTCAGTTGCACGACACAGGTATCACGTTCCTCGCTTACGGTAAGCGGAGCTTGACTCAGCGAGGCTGTTGACTTTGTTTAGCCACGTGCAATGGCGGGTCAAACGTCGCAACACACCTACCAACTATAATTCGCAGACGGGCTAGTCGAATGCAGTTTACTTGAATCTAGAGGGCAATGTCTGCGATTTTTTGTTGAAAATTGAAATTCATTTGGTAAGGGTGATTTATGTTCTCTAATTCGAGGCAAGATTCAGAAACTTAGATAATTTGTTGTACGATAGATTAATATCGTATATTATCTTTGCCGTATTTTTTTACTTTGCAACCTATTTATTTTTATGTTATTATAATAATCAACGAAACAGTTCCACTAATAATTAAGTAATACTTCAAAACATTGAGGCGAACACTATCTAAGTCTCCCTGTGGCAATAACAGTAGAAAGGAACAAAACCAAAACATCAGTGGAATTGTTAATATAATATGTAATTTAATATTTGATAGTAATTTGTGACAACGTCGGAGCAGACCTAAACGGAGATGACGCGATGACTTGGACGTTTTCGAAAGAGACTGGCAGAGAATATCTTCAAACAGAGTTATTTGAAAGTCCAAATGAGAGGCTTGCAGTGCTGAGCAGTGTGGTATATAACAAAAAGCGGCAAAATGGGATTAAAATAAAAAAATACCGTATACAAACGATTAATTTTATAGTGTTCCATTATTCACACATTCGCGTTAAAGTAAGGCAATATGTTTAACATACTACGACAGCTAATCGGATCGATCAATCGCCCTTCAAATCAGAGGGACATTTTGGAGAAAGGCTAAGTTAAATATTGGCATCTCCAAAATGTCCAGCTTCATATTTTTCGTCGTGAATAATATAAAGCTGAAACACCGTCAAATTTGGCTAAATTATCTTCTTTGGCTGTTATAAGCCAAAAAAGAAAGGGTGGTATATAAAGCTTAGATTTGTTTGACGATGTCTTAAGTAAATAACGTCAAGTAAATAGTAAGTTTCCAACTCCTCGTTACGTATAAACTAATAAACATTTGCGGGCCTTTGTGCGCCGCGCCTCTTTGTTAAAAACAAACTATTACAGGCAGTGCACTACAACCTTTGATGTCAATTTACAATGGACACAAGCTATTGTCTTTAGAACTAACTTAGCGCGAATTAAAAATACCATAGCGTTAAATGACGTTTGGAATAATGGTTGAAGAGGTACGCCGAGTGTTGTGGGTTCGAATGCCACAGGAACAACTATTTGTGTGTTCCATTAATGGTTGTTCCGAGTCTGAGTTTTTTATGTGTCCGTTGTTTGAATGTTTCTTAATTTCGCTGCGACACAGAATTAATCAGGTACTAATCAGTCGGTCTGTTTAAAAAAAACTGATAGCCTCAAACTCCTAACCTAACGTTGATCTAATTGAAATGAGACTATTCAATGCGGTGTTCTTGGTTCGATTTCTGCATCACGAAATATTTTTGCCAGTAAATTTTCATTTTGCAACTAAAGCTTCTAGCTTTCACTTCAATTCATCTAAAACTTGGGTTCGATTTCTATACAGGTGATTAATGGGTTTTATAACAGGAAATTCTTAAAATCTGCTTAGAATTAGAGACTGTACTCATATTATGCAGAATTCCAGTATAACTTACAAAATATAGATAAGTAAATTCCACTGAAACGAAATCCTTCGGGAACGCATGTTCACTTCCTTTCATGAGGGATTAAAAATGTTACACGCTTAGTATGCTACATCTTTAACTTATTACTGTATATATCTGTGTTCTTAAAATATCATTTAAATGTATTATTAAACTATGTTTTTATTAAATAATCACGTTCATAAAATTCACATAACCCTGGTAAATTAAGCTGCGGTAATCTAATGGATAAGGTATTACACTTGTAATCAAGGAATCGTGGGTTCGAATCCAATCCATTGCGCTACTGTCGTGAATTAACTCCTAACACGATCATTCTAATAGTATAGTAAACCTTTAAACAAAAATGTTCCATTTTTATCCTATTAAATTCTAACATTTGTCATTAGGTACCCATCATTATTCCAATTAAAATATTATTGTAACAATGGTTACATATCAGTTCATGTTAGTTTAACAACTATAAACAAAATGTTCCGCGTTTTAATCGTGCGTTATTAATGTCTGTACTAAATGAATATGCGCGCGTCACTTGAATGAAGTATGCATAATAAACACTGGTAATGTGCGCTTTATACGATGTACGATGCAACCGGTACTGCACTCATATACATATACAACTATTAATGAGTTTATTTATTTTATTATTGGCTAGGTTTTGACCGTGGCTGCACTCGAGGACAGTGCTTTTTCTGGGTGAAATGTATCCTATGTCCTACTCTGTATCCCTAACAACGTGTATGCGAAATTTCATGATGATCGGTCAAGTAGCTAAGGCGTGAAAGCGTAACAAACAATGTAACTCACGCTCGCATTTATAATATTAGTTAGGATAGATATCCCGATTAGCAATAATTACTATCTTCAAACTTCAAAACATTCCAACAATAGACACAATGAACACGCAGGCCCGGCAAACTATTTGTGAAACACATTTTTGACCCGTCTGGGAATCGTAACAACAACCAATAATTTTTTAAAACATCTGTTAATGTACATACATACATTTATCTCAAGTCTGCATACTCTAAAGGCCAGGCACAGTTCTTTAGCCGTCTCAGGAATTGAACCCGAAATCGCATGCACAGCAGTTACATTTACTCCAAAAATACTAAAATCTATAATAATCCAATTAACATACTATTTTATAATAAGACCAGTCAGTAACAAGTAGGTACACTAAGTAGGTATACATTACACATAATATGTTATATAAAATTGGCCAAAGAATCCATCATTCCTTTCGGCTCGTTTTCCTTACACTCGGCTCATAACGAGTATAGAAAGCTCTTCAATGCGCAGAATGAAAGGTGATTTTTCAACGGAGGTGCCAAACTGGCCATAATTGCCTCGGGTCGTGTATCAAAATCCTGAATGTTTGTAACGGGCACTAGTGGCAAAGGTATTTTATTTTTTCATTTGGTTAACATTTTTGTAAATTAATGTTTGTATATTTTATGTTGATGAATATTTTATGACAGCTATGTATTGTTTATATGGAAATGCAAATTAGTGATAGCAGTTTTCTCTAATAGAGAATAAATTTTACCAGTGTGCGTTATTAAAGTATCATCCCAGTTAATAATAATTTCAAAGCATTAGCTTTCTTTTCTTCTTTTTTTTATTATCAAATCTATATATATAAAACTCTTCCGTTACTGAGTGACTGACAGACAACGCACAGCCGAAACTACTGAACGCAAGAAGCTGAAATTTGAAAACCACGGAAAACTACTAGTAAATTATAATTTTATAATAAAAAGAAATTTGTCGGCCTCGATGGCGTAGTGGTTAGTGTAACCGACTACCACGCCTGAGGTCGCGGGTTCGATTCCCGCACAAGTCAGACATTTGTGTGCATGAACATGGATGTTTGTCTTGGTCTGGGTGTTTCTATGTATAATATGTATGTATTTATGTAAATATATGTATGTTTATCCATTGTCTAGAACCCATAGTACAAGCTCTGCTTAGTTTGGGCTAGATGTGTTATGTGTATGTGGTTGAATATTATTACTATTATTAAAAAAAAAAAAAAAAAAAAAAAATAAGAAGAAAGGAGTTATTTAGATAAATGCTAACATGGTAAGTTATCGTGAATAATAGAGTATTACAAAAATGTACGAATATTAAAATACGCTCACACTCAAGCCTGAGTATACCTCAAAGTAGTGGCGTATTACACCCACATTAAGCCAGCTATGATTTAAGCTTTGGATTCTACAATATGATATGATACGAGTCAGCCCAGTACAGTCCTACATGCACTAGTTTTTCCACCTTGCTACTTACGAGGAATTGCTAACAAAAAATCCTAACAACGCATAGGGAACACCTAATATCGAACCCTAGACCTCACTATTGAACACAAACATAAGCGCAAACTTATGCGACGGGGCCAACGAAGCTCTCAATATTTTAAATTACTCACAAATGCTTCGGGATTTCGATACGTTACCGTTTTTTTTTTGCTAATGGAAGTAGGCGATGATGTTCACATACAAGTGATATTAGTAAGTCATTCCGCTGAGTAATGATAAACAGTTCACCGATACAGCTAGTGCTCCACCGTAATGGCGGAATATAATGTGTTAATGTTACAACTTGGGGCGTTATGATAATGTTCTGCTCATAAATGTTTGAATCATGAAAATGTATACAATATTTGTAGATAACTAGCTTTTTTTACGTGTGGCTATGCTCGCCTTAATTAGTATAGATTATATTAATTCACTGTTCTTATCTTTGGGATGGCTCCGCGCAATAGTTGCTGGACGCTCTCGACAGGTTACAGCGGCGGGCTGTCCGTATCATCGGAGATCCAGAGGTCACGAGTTCACTGGAACCTCTGCAACTCCGTATGGACATTGCCTCATTGGCATGTTTCTACAGAATATACATATAAACAAAAATATAAAGAATTATATCCTGTCCTATACCTTTTATCCAGAAAAAGAACCGTTTTTAATAGCAGTACTATTTTTAATAGCAGTACTATTTTTAATAGCTGTACTATTTTTAATAGCAGTACTATTTTTAATAGCAGTACTATTTTTTGGATAAAAGGTACTCTATGTCATTTTCTACTAAAAAGAACGTAAAATAATTGTGTCCAGGAAAAAGCTGTAAAACAAACTGGGGAAAAACTGTTATTACTACCCTGACAACGTGTATGCAAAATTTAATGATGATCAGTCGTGTAGTTAAAGCGTGAAAGCGTACCGAACAAACAAACTCACATTCGTAATTATAACATTAGTAAGTAAGATTATTCTTACTTACTAATATTATAAATACGAATGTGACTGATGGGTGTAAGAGCACAATGTGTCGTGAACGGATTTCATGCCCGCGCCCGGCTAAATGTTATTTTTTTGCGGCATTAAATTCTCAAAGCATTTACATATGAATTTAATATAAATAAAATGGATATTGGAAGTCAAGGTTCTCGGCATCGACGTCAGATACAGCATAACGGTTACTTAGCTTAATATGGCTGCTTATTCAAAATCGTCATTGCCTCTCTTGGTCTCTCCATGTAAGTTTACGTTTAAACTCATTTTATATCGACAGGGCCCTGGTCGGGCAATCTGATATTGAGTTTTCTATGAGGAATATCTCAGTAATAGCATAGACTGAAAATGAACCGGTAGACGATAATAGACTCGCATCCTACTACGTAGGAGTCGTAGGACCTAATCCGTAGTTGGCGAAATGTGGGTATTTATGTCTCTGCTTACCCCTTTGGGAATAGAAGCATAAGACTATGTATGTATATTACTCTACATTACTTCAGCTAACTCGGTAAACACCACATTTATTTGTCACTTAATTTTACTCAAAGCAAAATATAAAGAACACACTCTCGCATTCGTAAGTTAGGAATAATTTAGGTACAGAACATGAAACCGCAACAAGAACGTCTCGAGCAATTTATAAAGTGTGTGTGTGTACTTGAAACTACGAGCGGTGAACATTCGCACATATTCAGTGGGAACGTCGCAATCGAGTGCGAAGCGCGGTTACATAATTTCTGCATTCGCTAAGTTACTTATAAATACTGCTGCCAAAATATGCTTGAAGAAAATCGGGATACCATGTGTTTTAAGCGGTCAAGCGTCTAGCGGTTTATAAATTACTAGTACACTGTTGTTGTTAAACTGTCCAGCTATGTTTAGTTGTATTAAGAGGAGGTTTTGGTATTGTAATGTGTAGGGAACAAAACCACTGTCAAAGGAGAGCAATGTTGTTACCATTAGAAATTATACTGACCGCCACAAAGAGACTGCCTTATTTTCCAGTTTCATAAGTTTTGCTTTTATGTATGCGGCAATTTTTTCGATCAGAATTTAGGTGTAATAGACTTTTTTATGGGATTAAATATAATGACCACCAAAAATACTAATTGCACAGTAAAGTATGCTTACTAAAATATATCATAACGAGCACCTATACGCCTCAAGTCACTGCATTCTATCTCGAAAGGGTTAGATTATGTTAGGTTCCTTCTTAAACCTATCCAACCGTCGACTTAGTTTGATCTCTTCAAAATATTTTAGTAAGCATATTTTGGTGTACAATTAGTATTTTTGTGGAACAAAGGCAAAAAATTAAGGAACAGTTAAATACTACCTCTTTTATATTATGCCTACTCTTAATAAAAGTCTCTATCTAAAAGTCCGAATCCGAAAAATAACCGAATCCCTAATAAGACTTGGTATTTCGAACTAAGCGGCTCGACTAGGGCAATACCGACAGAACATGTATTGATAAATGTACTTATACTGTGGTAAGAGGGAATGCCAGTGTTGCTGAGGAGATGGTGAACTGCATAAGTATGTATGTATCAATTAACAAATGGGCGGTATGATCTTTGCCCTGTATGCTGGCACGATAATGATGCCTTAATATCACGCGCGAGTTATATTCTAGTATTACCTTTAGGTTACAGTAGACATTCAGTCTCAAACTTTTGCTTATTGGCACCTTGATTGTATAAAAAGGGTAATAGTATCCCACAAAATAACTTGACATGGCAACAGCTACAAAACGAGTACGTGGGACGAGTTGGCATCGAGCGCGGAGGGCTTGAGTTCGAGTAAACATCAGTCGGCTCTCCACACTGCGCCGCACCGCCACACGCGAGCCTTGTTTTAGTAACACAATGACAAATGTGCACTGTGTGTTAACCACACTTGGTGTATATAGCTACGTGTAAAACTACGAACTGCTATGCAATTGCGCAGCCACGTTTGCGTTTTCGAACAAACACTAGCGGGCTATGCAGTCGAAATATGTAAAAGCTATTTGACGTCATAACATACTATGAGTAAAGTAAATACACAGTGATTACACACTAATACAAATGTTGTCTGTCATAGTTAAAATATCTTTATAAAGACAAATAGCGCACTGGACTTTAACCACTGTGTTGCAGTATTTTTATTTTTATTGATATAGTTGACACAATAATATCGTATCATTAATTTTAATTAAAGTGGCCTAGCTCATACTCAAATATTTGTTCAGCATCACAGTAGTAGAGGCAACCTGACCATGGGTACACTATGTCATCTATGCAGTTAACTTGTCGTCCTCGATGGCGTAGTGGTTAGTGTAACCGACTGCCACGCTTGAGGTCGCGGATTCGATTCCCGCACAAGTCAAACATTTGTGTGCATGAACAGGGATGTTTGTCTTGGTCTGGGTGTTTCTATGTATAATACGTGAGTATTTACAAAAAAATATACATATATACGTGTATGTTTATCCAACGTCTAGTATCCATAGTACAAGCTCTGCTTAGTTTGGGCTAGATGGTGTTGTGTATATGTGATAGAATATTATTATTAACTTCAAAGTCATAAATATAATTTATATCGTAAGATATGTATGTATACGTATAGAACAGTAGGTGTATGTATATACATACACCCACTACCTACTATAAGTACACAATTATACTAGTCTCACAATCAGACAAAAATCCTATAGATGCAGAACATCAAAAGCACAGTTTTCGGTCGAGGCGTCTGAGTATAAGGCCGTTTATTATCGCATTAAATAGAGTCGGCACTCTGTCTCTTAGTTATTTGTAACTGAGACCAACGATACAACACCTCATCTACACACACTAACTAAGGCAAACAACGCTGTCAGACGCCGTGACGCCTAAAACACTTGCGACCGCGCAAAATCTTATCTATGCTTTTAGCCTCATTGATAACTGAACCTGCTATTACCTCATAGTACTGAATGCGACAGCTTTTTCCAAAACCATAATAAGTAAAGGTTCGTCCTACGTGAGTCTAAGACCACAGTAGAAATCTGTGGGTGTAACACCTCAGCGTTCGAGGATATAGATGTGAGACATATGTATATAATAATTGATATTGGTTCTTGACAAATTTGCCCTTTCCTGCTGTAGATCGTGACGTCTCAAGCCCGGTTTCTATACCAAGAAACGACTCGTATTAGCTACGGACAGTAAAATTTAGACATATTTTACATAGAATATCTGTCACAATTAACTGTCCGTAGGTATAACGATTCATTTTTCGAATAAAGGAACCGAGCATTAGATTAGACTATAGATGTTAGCTCGTACTTGCTGTCTGCTAGTCTTCAATGTGCTCAATGTTAAGCATGTTCTGTGACGACCAAAAATCATCGTTACCGCTAGCATATCTATTAAGACTGCGCCGAGCGTAAGACAGATAATGACAGCGCTCGTGCGGCGCATATTCAAATCGGCGCGCGGCCGCCATAGTAAAATTGTACCTATGGAAGATTTGAAGTGCTTTTTTGATAAATATGTATCTTTATTGTCAACTAATAATTTGGGACGGACAAATTGTAATGTAACTATTTTTGTTTCGTTTGTGCTGTAAAATAAGATAGATTTCTACTGTTATAATCTAAAAATCACATAACACGAGCTTACGTTTTTGCATTTTTTGAACAAATTTACGTAATTTTGTTGGCGAAAATATTAATTATTTTAAGTTTTTTACACGGAGTAATTGTAAACACATTCATTGTTATGGTAAATGTATATTGTATATTTGTATTAAACAAAAAGTGTTAATTTTATTCACTTAACTGGGTCCGCCTGTTTTGGCACATTTCGCTCGGCGCAGTCTTAAGACGCCAAGGAGATGACCACGTTTTAAAAAAATTGCCTTGCGTGTCATTTTTCACGTTTCAAACTATCTCTATACCAAATTTTGTCAGGATTTATTCAGCAGCTTAGCACGGCAAACTCAGGAAATAAACAGAGTTACAGTTCGCATTTATTACATCACTATGTATCCATCTCAGTTCAATAACGTATCAGTTGTCTTGAGATCTCACTCTAATGTCAATGCAGCTGAAATACAAAATGACTCAGAACAATTACAAAAAACTACACAGACGTTGCGCGTTGTTCGAAATTAATTGCTGGCCATTTTCTCCCACGTGCATGAGCAAGCGGCACTAAAACAACTACAGATTCTTTTAGGTACAGTAATAGTCTCTGGCCATATTATTTTTAAAAATAATTCGGATATGGAACTCTTGATCTGTATCGTTGATGGAGTGATGTACGCGTGCGTAAACGCATATACCGTGATATCTCGAGTCTGGTAGAGTTAATTTGATATTTTCTCAAAATTTTCTGACTCTTTTTTGTTGAAGCGTTTATTTACTAATTAGATGATCAACAAGTAAACTGCCTGATGATAAGCGGTTACCGTAGCTTATATTTATATACTTGAAACATCAGAGTCTCACATGAGGAAGGTGGCAAGGCTATCTTTGAAAGAGATGAATGATCGAGGTATGTATGTATGTGAGCATCAAAAACACTTACTTAGCGCGCAAAATGCAGTAACAGTGTTACTATCCTTATGGCTGTAAGATGGTGGCACTATCTCGGATGAGCTAAAGCATTGACAACGAAGGCTCGTAGCGTGATGTTATATAGCCTGCTTCATGATAAAGTAGCTTCCTTTATAGTAAGGGAATTATTAAAAGTCGGTTGTGGGTCCGAACACACGTGAGACGAAAAAAAATTATGATCCATAAATAGTTTTTCCGAGCCTGAGTAACCTTTGTATCCGTCATTTTAATATTTGTAAAGTTTCTCGCGACTCAACAATAATTTATAGTGCAGGAGTTGACATTTAGGTATTAAATGAAATAAAAAGCAAATCTTTGTTCATTATAATATTAGCTTCTCACGAAACTTCCACTTTCACTAGCAGTTTCAACATTGTAAACAATAGTTTACTATGCAGAACAGTGATCTCTGAGTCCAATCACCGCTAACAGTGCCAAGGCAGCCGCGAGAAGCGCATTCGTCTTTTAAGGCGATGACACCTGCAGCCCGCGCATGCGTGACACGCGCTGAATTCGGAATTAACTCACAGTTTGTTGCGGCCGCATATTATTATAAATACAAACTCGTAATCCGGTGTATAGTTTATACAATCTCTTTAAACAGTGGCCAGTTGCTTGTTTCGTCTTAGATTTGTTTAGGAGAGAATACCCGAAGATAAAATATGTCTGTTTTCAGTACGAGAAGAAAAAGGCTATAGTCCACCACGCCAGCCCTATGGGGCTTCCAAGGCTTTACAAATCTATAAGGACAATTTGAAGAAATTTCAGACCAACAAGTTTTCTCACGATATTTTCCTTCACTGTGAATCCGAGTGATAGTTAACTATTAAATAACACATAACTATCTAAAACAAAATTTCAAAGAGTTAAAGATGCGTACCGTCGGGTAGAACTCAAGACCACTGCGTGGCAGTCCAACAGTCTCTCACTTGACCATCGCTCTCGAAAACAGGCAGAGATGTATCACACAAACGCTACACCACTTTAAATTTTAAAACCGACTTAATATAGAGCGAGCCTGTAGCCATCTAACGACAACATTTCCGAATACGCTGATACAAAATTTCCTAACAGAATACACAATAACATTTTGCCAGATTCGAGAATTGAACACGAATTTACTTCATCATAAGCGCAATGTTAAATCATAGGGTCAACGACTTAGTTTATGATACGTCAATACTAATTATGTCATATGTAGAGTCTCGTCAGTTTCCCAGAGTAGGCAGTGACTACAGACCACTTGGCAGTCCTGACAATTTTTTGCTTCATTCACTGTCATCACTTTCCTCACGCACGTACGTAAATATTGGCTATCCTCCAGACCAGCTCTGATTTGGACAGATAACTGTTATTTTCTTTTTAAAATATTTCGCTTCTTTCGAATGATCTATTCACACTCACTGTATGTAATTGATTCGTCTTTCTTTTTATGTCTTTATCTTTAGATTTTCAAACTATCTTAGCATCCTGTTATCAATATTTTTTATAAGTGAAATTATCACATAGATTTCTATTTAATTTTAATATTTTTATGAATCTCAAGTGTCTAAAAATGCTAAAAGTGAGTTCATCTGAATAGTATATAATAATTAATCGAATAGAAAAACGCACTATCAAAACCTAATACGATTGCCGTTGTTATCGTGTAATTATTAGGTATCAATTAAACATTTGAAATTATTCGAAAGCATTTCAATTTTGAATCGTTATTCGAATACATTCATTATCTATACTATATAATATTATAAAGCTGAAGAGTTTGTTTGTTTGGTTGAACGCGCTAATCTCAGAAACTACTGGTTCGAATTGAAAAATTATTTTAGTGTTGGATAGCCTATTTATTGAGGAAGGCTATAGGCCATATAGCATCACGTCACGACCAATGGGGCGGCGCAGTAACCATAAACGTGAGTTAAACCGCGGACACAGCTAGTTGCTAATATAATTTGGATATAACACGTAGACGAACTATAATATGCCATCACGATTCGATTACTCATTTGTGCGTCATTATCAATTCAAATAAAAACAAAATCAATTTGCACTTTAATACAATTAATTAAACATTTATATTACATATGAATTGATGAAAAGCAACCTTGGAAACATTAACACACATTACTAATAGCACCAATATAAGTCCGAATGTATCGCGCTCTTTTCTCGTTGAATACGAAATAAAGTCCGTCATTAATCCACATCTAAGTGGCGAAGAGTGGCAGGAAAGATCCGAGTTATCCACAGGAACGAGTGACTAATAGCTTGTTAGGTGTCGCGTTAGAACACAGCTCGACACGAAGCTGTGAAAATATTCGACGATATATCAACGTACCATTGTAGTCGGATTGACATACATTTTCTATTCAGTCGCCTGCCTTTTTAGAGAAACGAACAGTTAGTGCTAAAAATATAAACAAAGAATATACATATTTCGTAATAGGAATAATCCCTGATTCCTGTATCATACTATCTTTACAAAGATTAGACTGACACACTTAGAACCATATAAACTTATTATTTTCTTGTCCTTTAAAACGGCAACTCCGCAGATCCCTCCCAGTCTCCCGCACTTGGATTGAATCCTCGGTTGCGGTGACCTTTACAAACATTTAAACAACGGACACAAAGAACACCTAGACTCAGAACAACTGTTTGAGGATCACGTTAATCTTTTTTTATGTGTAAGAATCGAAATAATAGGGTCGAGGAGACCGCTTACACTATCGATCTATAGCATGCGAATTATGACAATACTACACATAAGCTAGCGCGATACATCCTTGACTATACACAAAGTACCTCCACTATAGAAACGCACATAATTCAATTCGAATGATATTTGAATATATATGTTACAAATTAAATTATGCGCGTCGCTAACTTAAACTATGATATTCACAACTAACATAATATTGACAACCGTAAAAAATCATATAAGTCGTGACTCGGTATATCGAGTGACACGGTCTCGTAATAACCATCGAATAATTTTAGAATACATGTACTCAAAAATCATTCGAATAAAATTATGCGCATCACTAACTTAAAATATGACATTCACAACTTACATAATATTGACAAACGTCAAACATCATATAAAATTTCGTGACTCGGTATGTCGAGTGACTCGGTCTCATATTAAACCATCGAATAATTTTAGAATACATTTGTACCTACTCGAAAATCATTCGAATGAAATCACCTACATTGCTTACTTAAATTATTTCATTCGCAAGTACCATAATATCGAGAAACGTCAAAAATCATATAAATCTACACTCGGTATATCGAGTGACATAATCTTGTAATAAACCAAATACACACGTAAAGATACAGTACACATAAAGAATAAAACTCACGTTTGCCAACATGAAGTATAATTGGGCACAGCTGTTACACAAGTCCAGCTGTCCGTTTGTCATTAAACTTAATACATGCTCCAATAACATCGATATTGTATATACTATAATTATATACATATATGTCGCGCGGGATTGGAGATATTGCCGTATGGACCGCCGTACGAATGTGGCTAATGTAAAGCTTTACATTATCAAAATTTTGTTTTTAGTAGCCTGCACGGACGTGGCGGCTAAGCCGTTGTTCCGAGTATAATAGATTCAAATCACGCATCATTTTTAATTTGTGTCTGTTAATTGTATGTTTATGAAATCTCCTGCAACAGAGGGTTTGATCAGTAACGCGGTAGTTATTTTTTTAGCTGCCTCCGTGGCGCAGCGGTAGTGTACGCGACTGCTGTGCATGAGGTCTCGAGTTCGAATCCCGGGTCGGGTCAACAAAAAGTTATTAGGTTTTCTGTCAAGAAATCTCAATAACAGCCTGGAGTTAGGAAGTTGGCGGTGTTGGACACCCCCATGCCTCGGAAAGCACGTAAAGCCGTTGGTCCTGCTCCTGATCTCTCTCCGTTCGTGTCGGATTACCGTCCCATCGGATCATGAGAGTTAGGGAACAGAGAGTGCACTTGTGTTTGTACACACGCTTGTGCACTATAATATCTCCTGCGTAGATGGCCAGTCTCCGTTAAGATTGGCCGCCGTGATCGAAATCGGTCTGGAGGACATTATCATCAGTTATTTTTTTTTATTAATAATGACTACGGATTTATTTTAGAAAATACCTATTTAAGTAGATTGGTGGCCTATATTAATGTATGGATACGGTACGGGGTACGGGTATTGTTTTTTTACCTTTTTATTTGATTTTTCTCAATATGATTACCTGTTGGTAATTAAACTCTAGGAACCTACTGCCATGTCCAAATATGTTAAGAAATGGCCAAGCCAAATAATTAAACCACCGTCAAATTGCTGAAATAATAATGAACTATACGTAAATTACGAATAACAAAATAAAAAATTTTGATAGAAGTCGGTTTTTTGGTTGAACATTAAAAAAACCTGTATAAGAGCAGCGATAGCTCAGTGGGGAGACCAATAGACTGCAATGCAGAGGGTCTCGGGTTCGAACCCACGTCGCGCACCTCTGACTTTCGGAAGTTATATGACTTTTCGAAATTATGTGCGTATTGATTGACAATTATCGCCTGCTCCGTGCCTCGGAGAGCACGTTAAGCCGTTGGTCCCGGCTGCCATAAACATCTATGGCAGTCGTTATTGGGAAAGTCAGTACCCTCTAATATCCTGACACTGGTCTAGCCTTAGGGTATCGTTAGCCTTCGGGTTGCGGTGGTCAGGTGGCAGCCGCTCCGTGTAAAAACTGATATCCAGTCAAATCCGGTTAGACCAGAAAAGCCGACCCCGAGTGACTTGGGAATAATAAAGGCTAAGAGAGAAGAAGATTAAAAAAACCTGTATACTTTTCTACCCTAATCTATAATCCCACGTTACTAATACACGATGTACGTAAAGATTATGAAGTAATAATTATTCCTATTGGTGACGCATCATCTTATCTCATACTGTACTCATTCCTCTGTGTTTATGTCCGCTGTCTCGCCTCTGATGACCTTACCCGCTTCTGACTTAAACAGAGCGTTGTATGCTTCTATTGAACTTGAAATTACCTGTGAAAGAAAGAAAGATAACATTAATTAATATCACACACATACAAGCTTATAAAATTCTCATTATGTCTTTCGAGTCAATGAGAACTAAAAAGCCATTACATAACTTAATCTTATAAGATACTAAATCTTGCCCGCGGCTTCTCTCTTCTTAATATAAATTTTGACAATAAATTTTAATCTCTTGGAAGTACTTATTCTGGATGAAAGGTACCTCAAGTCTTTCTCTGCACCCCTCACATAATTCATGACGATCGGTCAAGTAGTTAAGGCGTGAAAGCGTAACAAACAAACAAACTTACATTCGCATTCATAATATCAATTAGAATAAGAGTTATATCAGAATCAAAGTGGTAGGTATTACCACAATGAGCAATCAATTAGTTGTGAAAATCTGAATATTGTCAAAGACCATTGAGGGTTACCACTTTCTATGCCGCTAACTTCACTGCCACGAAGGGCAGTATAAATTGAAAAGCTCTCACACGTAGAACTAATCACTCAGCAGTTCGTTATGAAACCGGTTACCCTACGACTACCCGGCCATCAAATCGTGTGAACACTCACCAAGAGAAAGTGTATTCGTAGCAAAAAGTAATCTATCCTAGAAAATGTATCTTGCAGATGAATAGTAATAAAATATATCATTATAATGATGACGACTTTGTAAACACATTAATACATCTGTAAATAAAGAAATGTAATATTAACATTTTTTGTTTGCTAGCTTTTACAAACACTTTGGTTCCGAGCCATAAGTTTGCAATTGTAAGGACCTGTTCCACCAGCTCTAGATAGCATTTATCTATAAGATAAAAGTCTCGCCATCTCTCTTCTAAACGATATATCTTTCGGATAACTTTTATTTGATAGGTGTGAAACTGGCCATAAGTGTTCTATTTTTTGCTAGCCTTTACAAGCCCCGGAACCAACTCGGTTCCGGGGCATAAGTTTCCAATTGTATGGGTCGGATTGAGAGGGCTCAGATTCGATTCGGTGAGCCGATATTTTTGAGATAAATGCTATGATTTTCTGTTTTGATATTCTAAATCGCATCGCAAAGACCAAATGTAGGTGTAATATCTCTATCACTATCTCATATCCAGTCAAAGTTATACAGGAGTTTTATGTACGATTTCTCTAAAATTCAAGGTATATCAGTTCCAAATTAAAAAGTCCTCGTGATTATCCATGAGAACGTAATAGAAACAGTATTTTGTACTGTTTCATTTGTAATATTAATAACTATGGATCATCTTTCAAACGTCTTAATATTATAGTATATCTATATATTAATACGTGAAGCAAAAACTTTGCGCCCCTTTTTACGAAAATTGCGCGGACGGAGAAGTATGAAATTTGGCACAGTTAAAGTTTATATGGAGAAGAAGGGGCGAATCCTAATAGTTAGGTATATAAAATATGTATTAGAAATATATTAAATTAATGAAAAACAACTACACGCACCCAACCATGCATTTGACACATGCAGTCGAATCGCGTTCGTAGTATTTCGACATTGTTCGTCTGAGGTCGTACAATTATTTGTAACTAATTAACTATGGTTACCTATATCTAATTTATATGTAATAGAGACAAACAGAAAACAAAGTTACAAGCTTAGGTAGCTTAGGATCGAATTTTGACCACTAGGAGACCGCTACTAGTATAATATTGTATCACAATGATATCGAGTCGCACTACAGTTGCTTACGTTTCAAAGGATAATTCCCCGTAATCTGTTTAATATATTAAGTCTGGCAAGGCCACAAATGTACCACAATTGTGACAACGTACTTACTAGTACATAATTGCTTAATATCATAATTGATAATCATTAAGGCGGCTGTCTCGTGCAAAACGACATTAATAACTTTATTTATAGGTGGTAACTACCTCATAGGTATAGTAGTTGTATTTACTAACTCAACTATTCCACCACATATGAGTTGTTTATTATTACATATAATGTATTATGCGAAACACATTACTCTAGCAATAAAACCAATGAACCAATCACGACCGACCCTATTCTCAACATTAAGAGATATTAGATTTAATATATTCTCGTAACCATCTAACAAAACATTGGTATTCATAGAGCAGGACGCAAATAAATCAGCGCGCATAAAAGTGAGTTGGCAGCGCTTAAAGCTGCATCACACCATCAGATGACGCACCGGAAAACGTACGGGGAAACTCTTGGACTTATAAAAATAAACGTAAACTTTCGCGCTCGTCCATTCAAGAAATTATTTCGGGCGAGAGATGCATGTAATACTCGCCCACGCCAACAACGCGCGGGTGATATTTCTGTTCTTGTGCTGCGATTGGCAGCATTGAAACATCATTGTTTTAATGATTGAGTGCAAGCTCTTGATATAAGAATAAACATAATAATGATGACTCTTGTTATGACATAGAGTTATCTGAAAGATGGTCATGAAATAATTACATAGACCTAAAGACATTGAAAGTACCTATCCTTATCTCTCTGCATGAACCCTTACATTTCACATGTGAATGTAAGAAACTTATGTATATATCTAATGTAAGACTATATTACAATTAGTGAGGTAAGTGACGTGATACATGCAATTTAGTGTAATTAGAAGTTAACAACATAGTCACTGCTATATATCTATATCAACTTAATTGCATACATCGAGGCAATGATCCAAGCGTCATCCCGACATAACTATGCGCCTAACGATTTCGATCTCCTTACTGGACTAATAATATTGTAAACCATAGGAGTCTTAATATTCTTTGATTCGTTATTTAAATGATAATAAAGGCTTTCAAGAAACAGTAAATGCTACTGTTTAATCAATTTTATATTTTGTACTTAAATAATTGTTCGACTTGAAAATGTCATCAAACTTAGAATTTCACGGCGAAATAGCTCAGGTATTTCTAAGCTGTTCGTAAACATTTAATTAAACAAGACTGGATCCTTTGCCTTCCAATAATAAAATTAACAATGTTAGTTACTACCGTCATACCAATTTCACAGCTGAACAACATTTAATAAGACGTTCCAAAGCAAATGGGTGCAATACTATAAAATTCTTTCTTATTTCTGTAATATCCCCTTTTGTCCTCATCGGAGCATTTTCTTTGACGTCCATGGGAAGATTCCCATTGTGATACGCATTCTTTCAAATATACCCTTAGATTAAGACATCAAAAATTATGACATCGTGGACGAAAATACGTTTGATTAAAAATATAGACTCATGTAAAAATTTACGATAGTTATTCGATTCCATACGATAGGCTGTCGTTCTAGTTTTGTAGATACCCTTGGCTTGTTAAAATAACGAGGATATTCTATATATACTTCTAACACAGACGTTTGGCTTAACTATGCAAGTTTTAAGAAGGATAATACTAATTGGCAACCGAAACTAAGTACCTACATAGCTAATCATTTAAGCCTGACTACATTGACGACGTTTTTAATATTGACATAGCCAGTGTAGTAGTCTCGAATCCTCTCGGTGCCAAAGTGTGTGCTTCGTGTATTTCATAAAATTTCAAAGTTTGTAAAGTCCGCCGCGATACGGAAATTATTCCTAGTGCTAAAGTTGTCTTTGCAAACAAAAACAACAAACAATAATATCTGTCTTCCAACAAAAGCAATGTTTCAATCATTCTCTTCTCTGTGAAAGTTAAAGCAATTTCCTTGGATGTGGCAGTGACTTGGTATCTTGGAGGTCAGTTGTAATAAACATCAGAGAGCCGTTTGACGAGCGCCTTGTTACAGTGCCGAAGCAATTTCAACGTACTCTTGTCAGTAAATCGAGTTCCGCGACAAACGCCACCTCACTGACAGTTGTAAACGACACTAGGTGACATACCGCGAAAGAAAATTCGGATCTTATTGAAAGAAAACGTATAAAGGGAGCAATAAAATATAGATTTGTATTAGTTCTACTGGAGATACACATTTGACAGAAGATGTTTCGTAGTAATGTCAAATATAAATATGTCAAATATTCCAAACAATTGGAATATAAATTATGACACTTAAAATTCCCACATAAGTTCATAGAATAAAATATGTGTATAAGAGAGAAAACCACAAAACAATAACTAGAGAAAACGAACCCACAAAATTTTACACCTCACTGTATTTTTGGGAGGTGGCCAAAAATACAGAAACGTTTTGTTTAATTTTGGTTGGTTTTCTTTCTTGAAGTCTCGTGATCTTCTTAAGTGTATTTTTAAAAATCGAATATCTTTAGATCAACCGATAAGCTAATTTATTATGCACCTCGCAAACCCTGTAACTGGATGTAAATTAACCAATTTATCAATCTTTATTCTAACAAGATCATTTACAAATACAAGTAACAATTATATTAATAACAACGTTAAGTTAACGTTACATCCGAGTAACATAATAATTGGCGCGTATTATATCTTCGAAGCATAGCGATTAATCCGGCCGCTGGCTCTGCTATTAATTATAACGAGACGCACGTAACACTAACTACACTTCACAGCAGTTTAATCGAAATTTCTATTCTAGATATATCCCTGTACGTATTCCTAAGTGCAAAGATGAACAAAGTCCTCCACGAACACAGATGCGACACTCGATATATGCAAACAACAAACAAAGATAAAGTTAGTACCTACACGCGCCCCAGTTTTCCTAGTTGAAATGTTACAATGTATTAGATTTGTACTTTTTTTGTCCTCCCCAAATAGCTACAAGGCAGAGAATTACAAAAACGTCGAACAGGGCCTTTTGGGACGTCACACAATGTTTCTTTTGCCCTAGATGTTAGATAAGAATTTGTATTTCTTTCCGTCCCTACATACTGATGTTGGATAAAACAAATAACAATATTAAGCTTGGAATACGACTTGTAACAATAACATAAGGAGATACGTATATTTCTATTTATTTACGTATCGTGTATGTATCAACAAGCTTATTTCTTGTTCTTTATTATGTATAGGTATTAAAAGTAAAAATAAATATTATGAATATTTAAATTATGAACTTTGTAAATCCACTCAGTGCTTAAGTGGCTTGTTATAGTACTTCATGTTTTAATTACAGCATCGTTCTTGCTGGCGTAAATTATTTAATAACAATATACTCATCTTACTTATTAGTAACTACCGGCAGATTTATAACATAACACCTGTGTTTCTATAAAGAATTAGGCACATCACATCTAATAAATACTAAGTGTGTTCATGCCTATCATAATAGGTAATAGTCTCTGAATCCGTTTTGCTTTATGAAATACAAGAAAATAAAAAGTCTATATGAGCTGGTAATCAAACCCAGAATATTAAAAGCATCAGATTGCCAAGCGCACTCGATTACTGTACTGACTGCAATCGCTCTAAGATCGATGGATGCATCTTAATTACTAAACCTTTAAGTAATTTAATTTACCACAAAATCTATACGTGTTTTCTATGGGCAGTATTTACAGAACATCGTATATAAAAGCATACATAAGTAGATGTACAAAACGAATCTCTAGAGACATTCTACATCGCGATCAACATTTGCCGACAGACTCTATCAAAAAACAAGTATACAAGTTTTATATCTAGTATGTAAGTCTCGTTAAACACAAGCAATAAAAAGCGTGCGCTTGTAAAATAGTAAGATAATTGTGTAAAGCGCGTAATTTGTGGCAGCGTATAACATGTAATTACGCAGACAGGTTTCGAGATTATAATATCGGTGTACCATACATATGTGTACACAAGTTAATAGAAAACAACATAATACTAGTTGTACCGGTTAGTAATAAACTGTTACTATTAATATTCAAAGTACACAGTATGTTGCGATGTATGATTGATATCATCCTTCGTGCGGCGGCGACGCGGCTCCAATCGTAATAGCGCTGCGCCCTCAGACAAATGTACGCTCTGTATTATTAATTAGCTCTTTGTTGGCCAGAGGTACTTAGACTACCTAGAAAGTTCATAAACATCAGAATTGTTCGTTAATATTCATATGTAAAGTCGGTGAGCTACTGCCGATTTTAATGTGTCTATATAACAAAAATATTTAGTTTTTAATTATGTATTGCGAATTAAGTTCTATCATAATTGAAATAAGAGTTTGATTGGCAGTTCATTTACTTCATGAATCACAAAGACTATTGACAAATTGTGGTTGACACGTCTGTCTACCGCTTTGAGAATAGACAGCAGCGTTATTAGAATTACTTTAGTTTTCAAAACTAGTTCCAATACAAACACTGCATTAGATATACAACAGTAATTATAAACTAGAACTTTATTATTTGAACGAACCTGATAAAACCAGAAATGTATTTGATTGTAATCTTAAATCAGCATGTGTAAGAAACGATATATTTCAAAACTATGTATAAAAATGTGGATAACGCAAACATGGCATATACCAGCAAACATACTCATGTCTAATATAACATATGGTTTATCGAATCCTTGCCAAACCCATCAACATACTTTATTTACAAATAATCAATTGTAATATTTATATTACAAGGATTAACAGTATGTATCGAACAATCCATATTTTCACATATAACTCTGGTCCGGTTTCCATAGAAGATTCAAGAAGGAAGTTGGTTATTGCGCATATTTTATGAAAATATGTCAATATTTTACTGGCCGTAGCAAAAACGACTTGTTTCTCAAATATAGGAATTGAGCCTAAAACTTATGAAATCAATTTCAAATAGTTGTCTCAAAGAAACAAAAAGCCATCGTTGTAACAATAGTAGTATATCGTAAATCTCCGAGATCTGCCCTGTTTGCTGGATATTCTATGATAGCACAAATTTCAATTTGTGCAGTCCCATTTTTTATAACAAAAGCCAGATATTACCTCACTCCGGCCGCTCGTAAAAAAAATATAAAAGCCTCTGCCTGCCTTTTAGATGTTTTAAGTTTATATATACATAACATTTAGGGTATGATTTCACATAAAACTTGGAGTAACGGTCACCATAACTGGAGCAGCACATCAAATATTATTTTTATGTTAATTATGCTTACTCGCTTTTGTATATATTTTTATATAAATGGAAAGTTAGCTTTTAAAGTTAAGGTAGACGACTATAGTACTAATTATTTGATAAACTTATTCACAAGAAATCAAGCGCTGTACTAAGTTAATTATCCCAGTACCGTAAACAGATTTTATAGTCATAAAATCTCAGAAACGTGCACCTATTAAAAGTTACCGTGCGAGCAGCTTTACTTTAAATTTAGAATCATTGGACAGGCTTTTTGAATTTGTTCTTTAAATCCTCTATGGATTATTTGTAATAAAGAAAACTGGCTGACAAATATCAAACTAATTAAAGTACGATCCGAATTAAAATGCTATATATATTAACACTTATTTGTATTATTGCAACTTTTTTACAATAAACTACACATTAGACAAACTTTTCAAATACATCAGCAGGAATTATGACTTTTCCGCGTCGACTATGAACAATTCATGTAAAAAAAGCCGGTCAGTCTATTACGTCTACGTTTTAATATGAAAGAAAAAATGAAAACGTTATATCTCGAATCAAAATTTCATATTTAGAATAACTAGACCGTTGCACAATATTGTTTCTATATTGATAGAGAGTAGTAAGCTTAATTAAATGCTAACAAAACTGTTCATCTGCTAGCCGAACTAATTGGCAATCAGCGTCGCATCAGCTGCTATCGAAGAGTCTACACCACTAGATGAGCAAGGGGAACGGGGCCATGCACTATTTTGATAGAGATACCCTTATTTCCTGCCTGGGTATCCCCTGGGAAGCAATCCAGGTTAAAGGGTATCCTATGTTTATCTAGGGGATGGTCTATCTATGTGCCAAGTTCCATTCTTTGTTCAGCTGTGTAAGCATGATTGGGTAACATACAACCAAAATATAAAATATATATAGAATAGTAACTCGCCTTCGTACTTTAAGCTTTTAAAATGTCGTTCAGGTAGATACTGTTAAGGGTATGTACAATTGTATATGTATGAATGTACTTTTCAGGCGTTATTCTTCATCTCCTAAGCCTTTTCCCGTTAAGTGTAATCGGCTTTCTCGGTTTGACTGCTTCTTTAATTTCTGTTTTGCGCCGTCGCAATGCTTTAATATTTCCCTTATATTTGTGCCCCGTTTGACAGCCGACAACCTAGTGGCGGGTGGTACTGGTACTCTTTAGGCGTTATTAATATTCCAAATACTAGAAAGTTTAATAATATAAGTAATACTTGTCAAATGGATCACATTGGTATGAAAATAATAAATATTAATAACGTATTTTAAAACATGTAGGCTGAGAATTTAAATTAGTATAATAAATGCATTTAATCTAATTTTTTGCATATAGTAAACAACAGCGATTATTTAAATGAGTATTAATTAATTAAAAACTTAATATTACGTACTAACGTTATATAAGGTTATTTACTGTTATTTAAACATTATTCGATGTCAATAAGAGTCGTATTATTGCGTCGGGCACGCCACGATCGTGGCGGTAAGTCCCGTGTTTGAGGAGTGGCTGGAGAGGCGCCATGGCGCCCTCACCTTCCGGCTGACACAGGTAATGACTGGCCACGGTTGTTTTGGCCAGTTCCTGTGTCGTATACGCCGGCAAGAGACGCCCGGTTGTCACCACTGCGGCGACTGCCGCGACGTAGTTGAGGACACGGCGCTGCACACTTTGGCGGTTTGCCCCGCCTGGGCATCGCAGCGCCGTGAATTGATCGCGGCAGTCGGATTGGTAGTCCAGTCTATGGTCCGGAGTGAGAGGTCGTGGAACGCCGTCGCCTCCTTTTGTGAGGAAGTCATTTCCATCAAGGAGGCGGCGGAGCGGGAGAGGGAGCGTTTGAACCCTCTCCCCAACCGCAGAGCCGGGCGCCGGAGGGCGCGGGACGACCTCCAGCCACCCTGAGGTTTGACCTGGGGGTGGCGGGCTTTGTGGGCCTGCCCGCCATCCGTTCAGCACCAGGTCCGAGAGGCGGCGTGCGTGTTCCAACGCGCGCCTCTGTGTTGAGTCCGTCTCCCCTCTAGGGGGGACAGTAGGGATAATTTGTGAGGAGTGCCTTTGGGTAGGTCTTTCGTGTAGTGGCCTGCCGTTTCATACGGCGGGCCAAAACCTCGGCGGGGTCGCGACCGCATGCGAAAGTGATTCGCGCGGCCCCGTCGATAGTGGTTTTATCGAGGAACACCGTGGTAGGTTTAGTCGGTATTCCGGGAGGTACTTTATCATCTTAACATCTTATTTTACCCCGGCGAGTCCGACATAACCCCTCCGCCCGCCCCCGCGGAGGGGTATGCGTCATGCATTCCCCCACGTAAAAAAAAAAAAAAATTGCGTATATTATTTCCTCATTTTTTTAATAACCCATCATTGGCACAAACGTTGGCTGACGTTTCAACACAAAACCCAACGAATATTGCAATTGTTGTACTATTATTCGGCATCTAGGTGTTGTTAGTGTCCAATGATTCCATTCCAACCATCTTAACAAAGTTCACTTTAGTATGAAAATCTCTTCAGTCGTCTACACAATTCCTCACAAAGTGTACTTTCACCATTAAAAACATAACACCTACGTCTCTTAGCATAAATTTGTTCTTATATTGTAGCTCTTGAGTTTCGAATTGGCGAAATTGTTAAAAGGTTTACCTGTAGGAGTCTGAAAATCCACCCAATACGACAAGACATTCTCTATTACAAGGTAATACTGCATAATGTGGATATAATACCGTTCTGCCTATCGTTTATACCAATATACAGACGTGACTCTATACACATATGTAACAATAAACAGCTTTATCATAGTCAGCAATCTTCCAACAACGACTATCTGAATAAGAATGGCGACAATTAAAATAAAAGAGTCGTTTCCAGTGCGCATACGTCTCGGTATAGGTAATTGATGATCTACATTTGCGTGCGCGCATGAATGCTACGCTCTTTTAAGGGTTAGTCTATGATAGCGACGTTTATAGCGATTGCGATGCGATACAATAATTTGCATAGTAATCGTCTTGTTCGAGGGGAATCGCAAATCGCTTTGCTGTAACATGTGTGCTACGCTTAATGTTACTGCGGCCGGCGCATACGCAGCGACCTTAGCACACATACTGACAGACCGTCTGTTTGTCGATATACATCAATGTACCATTTGTCAAATGAAACGATGTTGGATAAATAGATTAAATATATCTTAGAAGTTGGCTTGTTTTAACGTATATATACTAAATGCGTTTTCACACATGTATAAGTTACTAAGAGTAATATTATTTAGATATTCTAACATATCAGAGGTGTAATAGTTTATTATGTAAGTGGTCACCTTTCAATAAGCTGGATATTACAACGGTTTCCGTGGATAATAAAGTGTATACGCTGATTGTGTCCAATCACCAGTCACTTTTCATTCTTAGCAACAGAGATCTCAAATGTATTAACAGTATGTTTCAAATGTTTGCAGACGCAACCCAAATGAGAGTTAAATATGTATTGACTTTAAACCTTTGCTCTAAATGCAAAGCTAAGAGTTTTCTACAGTCACTCTAGGCCGTCTATTACTACTATTTTTCTCTTTTAACTTACGGTGCTAAACATAAATAATAAAAATAATGTCCTCCAGACCGAATTTCGGCCACGGCGGCCAGTCTTAACGGAAACTGGCTATTTGCGCAGGCGATATTATAATACACAAGTGTGTGCGCAAACACAAGTGCACTCTCTGTTCCCTAACTCTCATGATCCGATGAGACGGTTATCCGACATGACCGGAGAGAGATTGGGCGCTGGACCAACGGCTTTACGTGCTTTCCGAGGCAAGGGAGTGTCTAACACCGCTAACTTCCTAACTTCGGGCTGCTATTAAGATTTCTTAACAGATAAACCCAATAACTTTTTGTTGGCCCGACCCTGGATCCGAACCCGAGACCTCACGCACAGCAGTCGCATTCACTACCGCTGCGCCACGGAGGCAGTTTAAACATAAAACATAGCTAGCGACACGTGGTTCCGATTTTCTATTTTGCATACATACATAGTCAGCCTATATCCCCAAATAGATAAGCAAAGGTGTTTTGTACTAAAGACACCCATATTTTGCAAGCTATCGTTTTAGGTCCCAAGTTATAGGGAGTGGACCTATTACAGTTTATAGGCCTCAATCCAGACTCCGTGCTGCAACTAAGAATTTCTTGACAGAAAACTTATGTTAACAACTTGCCCACCGGCATTAGAACCTGAGTCCTCATGCACTGCACTCGCATTCTGTACCATTGCATTATAGTTAAATATTCACAACTTCAGTTATATACATAAGGTCTACTTATGTGTATATATTTGAAGAGAAAGCCCAAATGAGTGTTAAATATTAAGACTAGCATAAGACAGGCCATTTGTTTTGAATATTTAAAGATTATATTCAAAGTAGTGACTGATTATATATTATGAATCATTCATACCGTTATAGTGACTCTATTAAGTAACGCACCTCTTTGAATATCATTATGAAGATGTTACAAGGGGCTTGGCTTAATATACAGTATATAATAGAAAGGTGAGATCATATTCAAAATTGTAAATAGCAGACCAAGAGTAGAATTATTACTTAAAGACTATCCAACGAAGTAATATATCAATTGCTGAAATACCAGACAAACAAAACGATTGTGTCTGGCCGTCGCGACATGGCAGACCGCTGCTGCTTGAGACGTTCTAGGACATAGTTTGTGTACCAAATTTTATCCCTGTAATGGATTAAACACGATTGAATAATAATTATCCTAGAAACAAAAAATTTCTTTAGTAACTTTTACGCTTACTAAGCCGAAGTATAGGTTTTCTCTTACACTCTTCGCATAACAAGACCAAATAGAACTTAATACCCAAATCTCGTTTAGAAATTGTTTCTACAAACAGTCACGGCATATCACAAGTTTGGGTATAACTCGACATCCTGAACGTTCCGTGTCGGTCCCCAATTACCCGCTCCGTGATAAATTATCTCGCACGTGTCATTAATTACTATTGTTTTCGGAGCAAAATCGTTAAGGATTAAGCTTACACCCAATAAATAATATCAGAGAAAATCCAAATTGGATTTGTGTTATTAAAGTCCAAATTACGAAGAAAATTTGTACTGTTTACGTGACAATTTTACAGTAGGTACTTTTTAATTATATGAGAATTCAGGAAGGTAATTTAGATATTTTAGGCATATAAATAGAATAGACGAGAAAATATTGATGAAGAAAAATATAAGGGAGTTGTGAAGTCAGACAGAGAAGACCTTGGCTAAAGTTATTTAACGCGATCATTGACAATTTGTAGAAAGACCAGCATAAGATTACCCCAATGATGGTAGCGAATCTTTAGAATGTAATGAGACTAACTTTGTTATTTACACTCGTCACATTCAGTAATGAAGTCGAATGAAACAAAGGAACATGTATTATCGGGTGATAACTGTTTCAAAACCATAGCCACGACCAGCTCTCCGAAAAGTAGGCGTAAGTATTACTGGATTGCCTTGTAGCACTAGCAAGATTTCGGTGTACTTTATAAGTTCATCCCTGACTTTAAATTGTAGAATGAAAAGACTCCAAATGTATTGACTGTTAAAAAACATATAAGGCTTGCCTTATAGTTCTGAAAAACAATAAGTATTATGTTTGAAACTACTGTAGACAACTGTACAAATAGGGTACACAGTTTCGCTACCTTCTACGTGGAACCTAAAAAGATAGATGGGGAAACGTGGGAATAATCCGTGTAATATTGCTCTGCTTACTCTGTCGGTGATATACAAATGTATGTATTTCTATAACAAACAAAAAATATATATCTATAACAATTTATAGTAATGATAACACGCAAAATAAAACATTTTTCTTTGTATTTTAACATTTTCTTTCTACTCGCGGTGTATCTGTACGTTTTTAATGACATATGACAAATCACCGACGCGTGAAACCAGATCACATTGTGAAGCCATCCTGACATGTCCATTAACACATAAATTACACAGTACATACAAAAAAACACAAGTGAATACCGTGAAATGGACTAATAATGCTACTAAAACATATTCGCTTATGTGTGGGTTAGAGGATCTGGTTAACCACGTTTATATTGTCAAGTATTTATCTCGCTTACGCATGTTACACGCTACAGCATTGTGCATAGAATACTACTACAGTACCTATACTGCTGTATTTCTATAAGCGCTATCCTCCTTAAGTCTAGAACTTTTGTATACTGCACTTCTGTCTTCTGTTTTTCTGTACACAGAACATCTATAAATTGTATGTTTGTACACTGTATCTCTCTACACACAATTTATGACCAGTCTTCATTGTTTGTGATAAAAATTTCTTTCTCTCTATCTATATACTCCACTGCCCATAGATACCTTTAGACATTGGTAATCGACGAGTTTTGCCTAAAGATCCACCGGTTTTCGAAAATGCAACCTTACGCTCAACAGTTCGCACTGCTTTTTTAAAGCACATGTACTGTGACGGTACATGCGTGGGCAGTATAAACCTGGTGGCACATTACGTATATATGTGTGCCAACAGTATCGCAGTTCTATTACATCAATGAAATAATTAGTAGTTCCACGAAGCCCGATGCGATCCACATCTTGATGTAATCGACCAGCCTTTCCTGTCACGCTCCCTGTAATCACCCGCAATTAACATCTAGTCACAGGTACATTTTTCTAACTAACTAATTTGATTACGTCTGCTGCTTTGTACTCATGTGACCTGAGAATTAAAGTGCGAACGTCAGGTCTAGACCTCGACGCCCGGGTTTGTCATTAAAGCTTTGTTTATCCAATCACGAGAACCTTATAATGTATGTTTTGCTTTGCCATTACAGTGACTTTGGTGGAAAGTCAATGCGCGACTGCTGGTGGTAACGACCTAAATTCTTTGCTAGAACCCAGTTAAGATATTGGTATTTCCTGTCAGATTTTTAAGCTTGAAAACTTGTGGTTGTAGAACTCTTTATTACGTAACTAACCTAAGCTAATCTAAAACTGAGAAGACGTGGATGCGACAAGTGTCTGTGTACTCCTTCCAAGGTAAACTAGCGTAATTCTGTGTTATAGTTCTGTGAACAGACCAATGTCATGCCGAGGGCTAAGCCTTACACTGGCGTGCACGTATTACAGATGTTATAAGCGAGAAAAAAGTGAGTGATATACCAGGTTCATAACAAGTGAAAAAGCCAAAAGCTTTACCTATGCAAATGAAAATGTGAGTAAATTATATAATATACACGTTGTTAGTAGCTGACTATAAAAATAATTTTAGATAATAATTTTATTAAATTTAATTTTCCATTTAAATTTAAAATCTTATTTGAGTAAAATATTACGTTCATTTAAAACTGTTATTATGCGTGATCATAAATATAAATCATAATTTATAAGTCGAGAACATTTTTCGTCGATTTAAAACTGAGTTTTCATAACTACAATAACATTATTTAAATCTCGCAAATGTGTACCAAATTGTGTTGCCAACTGAACGTATATATATATACACATTATGTCTTGTCTACATGTATACTGTGCCAGTGTATTCTTTTGGATGGTACACAATTTTGTTTAATTACGGATAAATCACAGTCGCCGTATAAAATTATTGTTTATTTTTCTGACAAACCAATTTTGGTGAATTGCTGTAATCGTCGTTGATCATAATCTGTGAGCGATTTTAGTTAATGGCGACAGTTATATACGAATTCACATAATTTGTGACGAATTTTCTCGAAAACGGTCTCAAATATGGCGTCTTTCTATTTAAATGAATATATTGAAATTAAACAAGTCTATACGGATTTTATCGCGTTGTTTATTTTTTTTAATAAAACAGTATAATTACATCATTTTGAAACTTTAAACTACTATTGTTAAACACTTTTTACTAGTTACTGTTTACTTTTATTTAAGCGATTTAAATTATAGAACTATTTAGATTTAATTTTAAACTTTCCCCGACGTTTCGGTTTCTTTTCAGCAGCCTTGTTCACGGGGAGACTAAGATGGTGGTTGTCTTAATATTCTAAGTTTAGGTAGTTATTTTCAAAGTACCCGAACATAATTTAATAATCGGTGTTTCTATTTTCGCAGAATGAGCTCAAAGTATCATGAAGTCTGGTTGTGTTTTGCTTCTTTTTGGGTTTGACTATTTGAATTATTGGATCCCAAGCTAGTGGTACTTTCCAACCATCTTCTCTATTGAAATTAGGATGTTTTTTAATATCAATTGATTCAACATCAAACATAATTATTATGCAGACTTCAAACAAAGTTCCATAAACAAGAGAGTATTTTAAAAAACGGCAGTCAGTATCTCACAATCGATGCAGGTCGAAAATAAAATCCCTACTTTATTTTACTCGTCTTTATTTTAAAATAACGAATGATAATGAACAACAATAAGAATGGAATACAAACATAAATCATGCGCAACACTTAATTAAATCGTTGATCGCGGCGCCTGCGCCGAATTAAAGTCGAAACACTCCGAATTCATTAGTTGCATTCACACGGTGGCCTACAGGTATGCAAAATATAATCAAATAAAACACGAACAAGTGCATATTGAGCACGGGTTCTGTATAGTTATAATACATTTACGCGAAGCTAAGGAAATGTCCCTGACATTGGACTTGGTTTCAAGTGGGATTTAAATTGGACTATCGATGCGAATCTAATCCTAGCACATGCAATTTTGCGTAGCTAAACTCTTTAACAAGAGTTATAGTAGTTTGTATCCCAAATAATTTGAAACTTTTACATATTATATAGGTTCATAGGACAAAAAAGACAGTCTAATTAACCAATTTTGGCAGATTTAGTACAAACATATATACACTTACGACTATATAATATCGCCGGAAGGGCAGAGGTATATTACGTATGTAAATTATATGCGACATTATTTAAGTTTGTACACATACTTGTTGTCGAAGCCGGGTACGATTCCCATTTCCATTCCACTTTTCAAGTCAATGCCACTGAATGTCTCAGTTACAGCACGGCGTCTTAAGACCGTGCCCAAAAGCTCGTTCCTTATTACGTGGGACCTCAAAATATAGCTAGCCAAATCTAGGTGTACACCCCTGCCTACCCTTTCAGGGATATAATATAAGACTATATTTGTATATAAAAAAAACCTTTAATACTTATAAGCAGTCAATACGATGACTCACAAGCTTTCCCATACTTCACAGAACCCTAAAACTGACCAAAATAAAATAAAAACATGGGCAATTTACATAAAATTCCTTGGTCGGAGTTATCTTAATGCGCGGTCGGTCGTCGGCCGCCGCCGGTTGTCGAGACAGAGAGGTGTCAGATTCCGTGTTGTGAAATATATGGTGGACCTGACATGGGTTGTTTTCATTTAATTCAAAGGATAAGCCGCTTCTTAGTCCAGTATTGGCTTGCAGATAATGATGAGAGATATTCATGATGACTTATTTAGTATACGGAGGCTAATTACTTAGATAAAGCGATGTTCGGTGCACAGGTGTAAGGATTACTGTTTGGTTTGCGGGCGGGAGTAAGTCGTAGTATATATATCTGGTAGACGATAATCCAAATTATAAATGCGAATGTGTGTTTGTTTGTTCGTTACACTTTCACGTCTTAATTACTCGACGAATGATATAGTTTCGCATACACGTTGTCAGGGGTACAAAACAGGACATAGGGTATCTTTCATCCAGTAAAATTACTGTTCCCGAGGGATCGGGCAAAAACTAGATATGTTGAATAAGTTGAAATGTTCGATATAATTCGAAATATAAAAAAAACATGTAATACGCTTGTAATTATAAAGTAATTCTTTTGTTTGTTGTCACTGGAAATATAGAATTGAATTCGAAATTTAAATAGTTATGAGTATTTGAATGTCGAATTCGACTTAATAGCTCCAGAACAAAATAAAACCAACACAAAAAGAGAATACATAGTAGTTATACTACTACTCAACAACCCTGCCATACTCTGGCCAACAAAGTCGTTTATGGTTAAATGCCATCAGCCATCAGCATCTACGTAATTTATGCCTTTGCTAAAGTTGCTACAACGTAGCATGTCTGCGAAGGGTACGTCGTATTTCTCTAGTTGTCATTAACATCTGTTCTATAAGCATTCGAATTTCATATTCAATTTAATCGTTCTAGAACTTAACTCTTAATTACCATGTTATGATACCTCTAACTAAAGTGACTTCTAAATTTTAAAATTGTTTTTATTTAAATATAGACTAGATTTTTGTTACTCTCTGTATTCAGCACGCCATCGTTTATGAATACACAAAGGCTTAAAAATATTAAGACATAAACAATTAAATTTAAATAGAATAAAATTATGTATGCAAAATATAATGATGTCACCTGCCGTTAAACAGCAAACGAAATAATAGCTTTTGTTGAAAATAACAACGAAGATATTAATTTCCAGTAACAAAGAGTCATATATAATTTAATTGCCGAGCATTCTGTAGATAAACGTTCAGGAAGATTTATCTGCTTAATAATGACAAACATGTAGACAGGTGAGTGCCTCCTTGTTCCAGTAGGTTACCCACTACACACGTGGCATGACGTGTACAACTGCCGATCGTGTAGTCCTGAATTCTTTTTCGGATTCTAGTATTATTTGGCTTTGTTGCGAGGATAATATCTACAGCGGAAAACAAATCAGCAACGATGCCCGACTCGCAACCAAAACATACATCATACATCTAAACTTAATCCTCGAAAATATAGAATTGTACGATTTATCTCTAAAGGTATACATATGTATGTATAGTATATAGCAGTCTTAATAATGTAATAAGTGCTGATCTCCACATTAATGTGATCTCAAAGCATTAGTTTGAACTTAACTTTTGAGAACAATCCTGAGAACCTCTGTCTATCTCCCAGTTGCTATTACGGTACTCCGTCCCAAAATCCTCGATAACACCGAAATCCGCCAATGTCTCCGATAGACTGTAATAAGATCACCCTCTACCACGTTGGACTAATACATGACGGGTCTTTGCCTGTAATACACTCCTGCTATACCCTTCGCGATATAACAGCGTAATGTTACGCATATACAGATCACCAGTAAGAAAAAGTAACGAGTAGGTAACTACGCGTCAGCGGGTCAGTAGCCGCGCGTCCTGCGAGCTCGAAAGTGCCCTTCACTCGCCCTAAACAAACCCACTTACATATTTATGTATTGGAGCAAGAAACTACCTTCGATAAACACTGCTAAATGTACACTGTACTGTGTTATTACTTACTTTGTGAAGTAACTAACTGTTATTTAGATTTATACATATTTCATTTGAATTTTAAATGCACAGATGGCGTATTGATTTAAGTAGTCGCCTCGTTCTTGCCACTACGTCGTGTATTGTGGGTTCGATTCCCACAGTCTGAGTGTTCTTTGTGCCCGTTGTTCCAATGTTTGTTGAGTCTCCCGCAACACAGAATTTATTCCTAGTGACCTATCTCTAGTACCAAAGGCTAAAACTATCCTAAATTAGCTTAGGATAGTTTAATACGCCAATTTTGTATACATATGTTTATTATCTGCCTTATTGCTAAGCATAGAACTTCTCTCGCTTTGAGAAGAACTGAACATTATGTGTTGAAATTAAACTACTATATACGGATTTTATCGCGTTGTTTATTTGACACTTTATTACATAATTTTGAAACTACTACTATTCAACTTTACTAATTTTTAAGCTAATTAAATTATTAAAACTATTTATATGTAAGTTTACACTTTCCCCGAAATTAATAATTTGCGTAAATAGAAACACCAGTGATTAAATTATGTTCGGGTACTTTAAAATAACTACACTGGAACACTGAGACAACTACCATCTTAGTTTCCCCGTGACCATGGCTGCTGAAAAGCAACCGAAACGTCTCGGGGAAAGTGTAAACTTAAATATAAATAGTTTTAATAATTTAATTAGCTTAAAAGTTAGTAAAGTTTAATAGTAGTAGTTTCTAAATTATGTAATAAAGTGTCAAATTAACAACGCGATAAAATCTGTATACTTATAGTAGTTTAATTTCAATGAATAACATTCGCGTAAACAGAAGACAATATTATGTAAACATTATGTGTACAGTAGAACAGTAGTCTTGACCATTATTACGTAGAACATAAATCAAAAGTGGCTAAATATAGGTGTTATACACCTCTATCTCTATTTAATATTTAAAGTAATGCTGAAACGAGACAAAATATGATGTGACATAAATATTCCGTAAACATATTATTTTAATATTTTCAATAATATACACATTTTATTTTATAGCTATCAACTAACATACTTCTCGTAAAGCATAAAACACATTTTGAGCATTATGGATTTTCCGTAAAATTATCTTTTTGTCGATCAGACATTAAACCTTTCATGGCAACACTAATTGAATGTTTACGCCTCGAGCGGCACGAAGAAGCTCATAATTGCTCTTTAAAACTATATTTATGATAACACAAGACGTTTAATTTACAATTAAGATGGCGTTTTCTTCGCCACCCACGGATTTCCCATACTCGAAGATCACAGGTCAAAAGTTAAGTAGTCAAAGCATATTTTAACATTTTGTTTCACGTCATATTACCTAGCTAAATAAAAACGTTATCGAGTCGAAATATCCAAAAAGTTCCTAAATGAAGTGATTAGCATAAAGAGTTGCCAGAACGACTCAAGGGTTTAATTAATAACGCAGTGGGTGAGATGATTAAGGCAAATTACTGACGGACGCAACAGTGTGGGCAGGCCCTAAGTGCCAATGAATGCATCCAATATGTAATCAGAACAACATAACCTCGATGTGTTTTATTATGATGACTCTTTCGATGGTCCGGTAGTGACCGCTTGAGCAACTTGCATGGTGCCGAATTCTTTACCAAAATGTATTAAAGGTTTTCTGAATTTATATGGGATCTAGTATATTCTCAATAAACTATAATAGGCATTCTAGTACATGGAACATAAATGCTACTATTAAAATGTTAGGCCTGCTCAGCTTTCTGCAGTATATTATAGGCATTATGCAAAGTTAACTTATACTCATTAACTTAAAAAAAAAAGATGCAGCGTTTCGAAACACGGCCATTTTCAAATTTAGAACCTTCGAATGCGTTTCAAATCGAAGTCGAAACAGCACATCTACGATGACGTGTAATATACGTAAAATAAAATAAAATGGCTGCCTATTTGGGGCGATTGCCTCTCCGCCCGTTGCTAAATGCGCCACTGTTTATTTTATTTAGACAAAATGTAGAGCATTTAAGTAAACAGTTTATTATTCGGACGACAAAATATTCCAGTACACAGTCAGGGCTTAGAATGTTTAAAATTTAAATACTATGTTGAATATGCAACAGTTCCATCGAGGGCTCAGTTTAAATTAAGATTTTAGTAAGCACTCTTAAGCTCTTAGTGTAAATTGAAATACCTATTTACTACAGTTTTATGTAAATAAAACTATAAAAATACTGGCTTGCCTAATATAGCTATGTAGTTAATGACATTCATGTGGTAATGAATGATTAGGTAACTAATTAAATCATTGTCAATCATAGGTATATAATTAATTAGTTCTGTTTATACCTATGCCACTGCTGGCTAACGGGTTTATGATGATAGCCGTAGATTACCTTTAGAATCTTTAACATTTAGGATACTATGGAGAACTCTCAAACATTCTGGCATTCATGGCCATTGCAAATGGTAAATAATTATTGATTATTAGTGTATGCCGAATTGGTAAAAAGACACAAGTCAGTTAAATGTATGTTAATAATGTTTTAATACTTAGTTAGATTTAAACAGTAACATCTCTGTAGGTACGGCAGCCTCAATAGCCAACTGATTCTATAGTATCATTTGGTATCATTGGTATTACAGAGCCGTTTGTTGGTAGCGTGATATTAAACCGTTTTAGAGTTCGAAAAAACTCTTATACAACCATCATCTGTCTGTTATACAACTTTCAACTCAAGAACCGTAAGAGCTAGAGACTCGCGGTCAACGCCATTCGACTCAGCATAGTCGATATACCTCCGAAATTGCTATGACCTTTGACCTCTGACTTCAAGGTCACGTGATACCATTTTTTCGAACTCTGAGATTTACGGCAATTCACGGCTGTTTCTCACTTGTTTTAGTAATGTAAACATGTTACAACATTCTTTATAAACATATGTAAAGTTTAATCTAACGTAATAGGTATATCAACAGAAAGGCGTAATATCCTTCGGCAAACAAACATCATACTTTAACGACATTCATAAGCATTAATAAAATTGTGCACACGGATGCAAAATATTTACATAAAGGCAATTAGTAAGACCCCCTGCACCCTTCACATTCACATTACTCTCTGACATCGCAGCATCCATCGTTACGTTTTATCACCTGCCTATCCGCAGATACTTTACAGCATCGCGTAACAAGCTCCTAGCGTTTATTACTCCCATTCGTAAAGTAATATAATCAACAATTTATATCCACCGATGTTGTAGTGAAATTAATAAAATCTCTGTTTTACTATGCCCGCTAAATGATAATGAGATTCCACCCCCGTTTGGCCCGTACTCGTCTCTGGGAGGCCCGTAAAGCGGCCGACTTTAAGACGTCTGTGAAAGGCAATTTATTTAAACTTCAAATGAAGAAAGCGTAGACATGGACGAAAATAGACTAAAAAAGTACCCAAATAATCATGAACCTTGGCGTTCAAGTTTAAAGTACAACGAATCAGTGATAGCCTAGCGGGCATCTGTTCGATTTTTTCGGCTTTATTATAAGAAATAAACTCAAAACCCAATATCTAGTTTAGTTTCAGATTTAGCCTTCTATCAAAAATATTTTGAGGTGACTAAGGTTTCAATTTTCTTTTAAGTCATCCGTTATACTTTATTAAGTATAACTTAAGTATAACTTTATTATGTACCTACGATATTTCGTAGTTACATATTTTAACTCACTATAACCTCAAACACTAAGTATTATTTTAGTTTAAACATAATATTATGTACTATCTTTTGCCCACACATTAAACTTTTATTCCTCAGTGATAGAAACTTTTTCTGAATTAACATCATCATGATTGGTCGAGTAGTTAAGGCATGAACGCGTAATAAACAAACAAACTCACATTCGCATTTATAATATTAATTAGGAGAAAAAGTAGAAATATGTATTTCATTTAGCAAATACAAACATCTATCATCAAGTAAAATATAAGTTTGTCGAGGACCGAACCGGTGTCACATAATAAAGAAAACTTAGGTTCAAATCACAGACCTATCTAAAAAATCATCTAAGGTTTCACACCCTTTCTGCCTAATATTTCCAAAAGCACTTACAAAGTCAGTATAAGTTTACCGTTGTCCTTTCATTCCGGATTAGTAAAGCATGTTTTTATAACAAATTCTTAAATTTAACTGATTTCTGTCAAATTTATAGAGTTGTTTACTCTACAATATAAAATTCTTAGCAATATATTATTTCTGCTCTCTTCACTCGTGCTAATCAAAATGGCCACTCCTTGCAGCATTCGAACTAGCTTTAATACACTTTGACACTAATGTCGCAACTCTTTCATCGAAGGTGGGCCGCTCGTAAAACTAACGGCGATACTGGAGACGATTTAAAAAATAAATATACTATTTTATTATCATATTATCTCACATATAACAAAGGCAACAATCGTATAACAATATATTATGATGTGTAAGATCGTTCAGCATGTTTATATTGCGATACGTGATCGATAACGCACCCGAATGTGAACCGGTGGGTGTTAGATAGTAAAAGATCTTTTATGCCGTTACTTCTATAATTCACACTCATCTGCGAGTGTGGTATGGGTGTGCCAACAATAAAATACGCGCGAGTTACAATCATTACAATGGTATGCAAGTATTCTGTTTTGACCTCTCAAAAGGTTATGAAATACTGTATCTCTTACCCATTTCCTCAGTTAGGTATAGGTTTTTAGTACAAGGATTACTATTGCAATATCAGTAGATTGCAATAGTAATCCTTGTACTAAAAACCTATACCTAACTGTGTGCCCAGTGGCACAATGCCCAACGCAGTATGGTAACAGAGCGTTTTAAGCAACATAATAAAATTTGGTGCAACTAAGGATATGAAATAATTTTAAAGATATTGCATTTTGTTAGTAGTATTTATATTGGAAAATATTTTCTATATACTGGCGATTTTTATTTGAACGGTTAACTGAAATTAAACCTAAATTTGATCAAAAGCCCACTTCATAACTAGGCTAACATCGCATGATTCTAACGGTTTAAAAATTATCGAGTACTTATGTCATTAAATTAGATATGAAACTTACAAGATAACTTCAAACAGCAACTTCATACATCATATAATTGAGGCATATAGGAAAGGGAGACACGTAGTGTAAATACCTACCTATATTAATAAGGTGAGCACACAGTTTACACACACATACGTATATAATCAACAAACCCGCTATGGGTGACCTGAGCTAAGGTACAGTAAAATAATAACAGCAGTAACATTTTGATAATACGTTGACGGGGAGTGCCTTCTGTCGACAGGCGGTCGTGACTGATCGGCCTGAGTCATCGCTATGACCTCACTAGCTCCTAACACGCCACTATCTCAAATGCTCAAATCATCTGATCATCGGCGAGGCATCGACCCCGTCTAACTCCGCGATTCGTTACGACCGACGCGACGTGTGGAACATGTCGACGCGTCAAAGACAAAGTAGCTCTAGAAAGATAGACTAGTATAGTCTATAGTCGTCTATGTCTACAAATTATATAAATGCGAAAGTAACGTAACGTAAAACGTAAAAACGTGATCCTACTATTATCCTTAACCTAATATGCAGACGCATCGATGTCGTAATAACCTTGTTATGCTATTGCAGCTAACAGTAATAATAATATAAATAATATAATAATAAAAAAAACAATAATAATAAACGCCTTTGGGGCAGTCGTTTTCTCATCATGAGACTAACGCGATCTCGGAGGGCATAGTACTTTAGCGTTAAAAATATTACCTTTACCTTGTGATATAATGTGTATCACCAGGTTAACATAAAGGTCGGCCGGTAAGAAGGGGGCCGCTAGAGCTATATGTTTGGGGGTGGAAGTGTAATTTTCAAGGGCATAACTACGGGGAAAGCCGCTCCGGGTCTCCGTTGTCACGAGACCCGTGATGGTGAAACCGGCGCCGCACCGCTCGACACCCCTAGCCGCTCGCACCGGTGTTGCCCTCTGCCACCATAGGCATACAAGCCAGCAGTTGTATGCCTATGGTGGCTATTCAGAGGGCCCATCTAGTGAGTTGGCGAGTTACCGTCTGCCCATTGCATTGATGCTATTAGAGTATTTAGGGCAGACGCCGTTTTTCATCCAAAGTTACCAATATATCGGTCCACCAAACACCCATACCTATAGCCCATATATTAGAATCCATACGAAGCAATAGTCCTACGCCTTCTGCTGCTAGTGCCGCTGTCGGTGTTCCATCCCATCTTTGATTAAAACTCTCGAAGGGCCTCTTCACGTTGGACCCATGTCTACGTGTAAGCCTGCCAAAGGGCCAGGTATTTTCTAATATAATATGTTAGAAAATACCTGTGATAACAGAAACATAATAATAATAATGTATTTATTTGTTAGAATATTGTAATTACAGTGGTTTACACAAATTTGAATTTCCATAATATTCTGCCGTTTTCAGCGTACAAATTATTTTAGCAGAACTGTAATAACATGCCTTATATGAACTTGTTAATAAGAATATAAATCTAAGAATACCAAAATAAATAATATAATTTTTCAATATTAAGTTAGTAGTCCTAAATTAGATTCCTAATTTTATGTCAAATTTGTAGTTTCATATTCCATATACGTTAGCTAAAAAGCGACAATATATCAACTACTTACATGTTGATAATAACTCTTAATATAACTTATAAAGTCTTCTTTTCGCTGATACTTACCTAACATCCATCGTTAGGAAAATATCCAGCATTTTGAATCGTTTACACGGACCAATGAGTTCAATGTGGCCATTACACGTTGAACACATGTCTTTAGAAAATTCGAATCTATAGTGAGGTATAAGACCTACTAAAGTACTGGCCTAAGAAATTAATAGAATAAATATAGCTATAATAGGTTATAGCTGGTAATAAATGTTTAATTAACCAATATAATAAAAACTATAAACAATAGGTAAACAGTCTCTGCAGTCTCTTATGAATATTTAGTTAGTTATTTTATCCATGTTTTATATAAAGTAAGATAACCAGCCTTCGGGTGACTAGCAATATAGCTGAGTATATAACAGGTGCACATTTTAAACAGATACATTACAATTATTACACCACCAACGCTCATAAAAACATAAATAATGTATTAAAATGCCGCGTATTATTTGCCTGACGGAACAAAACGGAACACATAAATAAAAACAAGGCTGGGTATGTATAGGGTTGCCATAAGGCACAATTTTAGGGAGTATTTGAATAAAGTAACTGATTAAAAAAATAGAGTATTACGCTGACGTCTATAGACTATCGAATGCTTTGAGTTATTTTCGGCCAGTATTTTGGCAGCATAGGAAGTCCTTTCTAGCTTTACTAAGAACAGCTACCGGTAGCCCTAATATTGCAAGCGTTTCTAGGTTATGGTACCCGAATAAAACGCTGATTTGCCACCTTAGTAAAAACAACCGAGCCATCGTTTTTCTCAGTTCTTATATACAGTTTTGAGAAACAGTCAACCCTAATAAGGCTCGCGTGCCAGCTCTGTAATAACGTCACTAACCTATATCGCAAGAAATGACCGGATTTATGACTAACTAGCTCTTTCCTGTGTCGTTGCCCGCAACCAGTTGACTGTGTGACGCCGTGACCTTATGTCGTGGCCTGATGGCGGTTATATAATGGTTCTGTGAATGAGGACGTTGATGGCTATCAGATTGTATTGTTTCATGTGAATTTTGGTATGCCATGTTTGTGGCAAACTCAAGGTCAGATGTCTTTATGTTTTATATATGGCTATTCAAAAACGAAGAAGTAACAGCTTACAGCCTGTTTGATGGTAAGAGCTTACCGTAGTCCATAGCCGCTTACTAGTAACATCACTCTTGAGATACCGAGCCCCCAACATAGAAACGCCTATCTCAATCCAATCGTTTTGTGTTGTGCCACTAGCACTAGGCGCCACTAGCGAGTAAGGTCAAAAGCCGTATTTGGCGGTAATAATTGTCGGTTTCTATGGTTACTGTCGAAGTGACTATAGAGTATGACGTCTAGGGATCTTACTATCCGCTAGGACCTCTAGCGGTGAATTCAAGCGCGATAGCCCTCATTGGTGTAGTACACTTCTAAGTGTACTTACAGCTCTTTCTACCCTTTCATTGATATACAAGCAAGCATATTCATATTCAGGCGATTACCGAAGATATATACAACGGGCGATGGGTATTTCGATTTTCAAGGTTCGGCCTTTATTAGTCATGAGACCTACATCAAGATCTAGAAACGCTGGCGAAATTAGTTTTGCCAGGCATGTGTGAGTCCCAGTACCTAATAAAGGCAAGCACAGAACTCAGCATAAAGCAGACTTTGCTTCCAAATTCTGAGCTCGCACAACAGGATGATAGCTAATATCTTTACGACCACAATTTCGTGCGTGCAAAACCTTCTAGCAGCAAAAAACTACATTTAAAATGTTCTGTTATCTCGGAAGTAGAGTCCATTGTCCGAAAGTGGAACAGCTAACTATCCCTTATTTTAGTTGTGCGATAAAAACGTGGAATTATTGCGAGTTATTACATACTCCCGGTAATCCGCACACAAAGAACACGGAGGCTTTGTAGCCAACTCGTTACTGTGTCGCAAGGATAAGTGCTTTTTAATATTAGGGGAGGGCTCAACAGGAAAATGATATATCAAATAAATAATTACCAACTAATCTTGTGCACGAAAAAAATTATTTTGTTTGGTTATCCACGTGGAAAATGAGTTACTGAAACGATATAATTTTTAGGGTTCCGTAACAAAATGGTAAAAACGGAACCCTTTTGGTGTGAATTTCTGTCTCCGTTTAAAGGTTTATTTACCCTTTTTGTTTCGTCTGCATTCCTATGCCGTTTATTCGATTGCAATGAAACATTGTCGTATTGTAAGTTATTGTGTCACGTCAGCGAAGATTTCTGATACGGAAGAACAATAAGCCCAAGGCATTAGGTTGTAGAAAATAAATCTATGACGTACGTATCCATCGAATGTTTATTTACACATAACCCCTTCGGGTAGATATTTTGATTTATTAATATGACTATTTCACCTACAACATAATCACAAACTAACTTACAAGAAAAATAATCAAGCAGACGCTTAGGTGTCGGTCAGATAGTGGTTTACTCATCATAACGAGCCGCCCGCGCGGCCGGGCGCCCCATTCCTTAGCCTGCGCTCCAACGAGCCAGCGCTCGTGAAATTACGTTATTATAGGTTTATCTTATGAGAAGAAAACCCGACGACGTGGTCAACACGCTTTATTATTATATTAGCAGAACAAAATCAGCTATGAGGAAATGAGTAAGCCTGTGTCTATGTAAGATTTCCTTATACATATGTAGTATGTTTTGCTGACGTGTGACGTGAACATATCTAAGTTTCTGAACGTAATGCATGCATTATGTACCTTTGATTATTCTATTACCAATAGTCAACTTAATATGTAATAAGCTGACTGTTGTATGATTCTTAACAATATGGTTCTGTCCTTTTCCAGAGTTAAACTCTCATCTTCATAGTGGATTTCATCAAAATCGGTTGGTAGCTATCACTTAAAAAAGGCATAAATAGTTTTGCAATTCTTTAGTAGTTCTATAGTTAATCATAGCTCGCTTAATCGGTGAAGAAAATATCGTAAAGAAACCTGAATGTCTGAGAGTTCTCCTTAATATTCTGAAAGATGTGTGAAGTCTCCTAACCACAACCTGATGGATTATGGCTTAACCCTGCTCATACTGACAGGCCCGTGCTCATCAGTAAGACTGATTATGATATGGTAATCAAAAAAAAACAACACAATAACATAAAAACCACAACAAATACAGCCAAAATTTTGCTATTTCTAATGCAAGAAACGTCACTACAACCGAGGGAACAGCAGTACATTATAACGAAATTACAAAACACATTTGTTAGCGAACAGTCCGGTCGTGTCGTCGACATCAATTGTATAAATGCAGTACGAAAGGTCACAAGTATGTCCACAATACAAGCTTCGAGCATCAACTGCATTCGTTCCACGATCACGTACAGACAACCATTAAAGATTTATCTCCGGACTCATGGGCCGGTGAATTGAATAATGCTAATTTCAACTTATATAGTGACAAATTTTATCTGCCGGCTGTATCTTATCGTGCTAGTTTGTTAGAATTAAGTACCGATTAATAGTAAAGGACAGTTTCGTTTCTTGTTTGGTGGTACAGGCGATTAATATTGTAAGTTGGGTTTAAGAAATGGTACATCGCGTCGTGGGTGTATGATACAAGGTGTAACGCGACTATACAGCCGTATTTAAATGTCGTAACATAGGCTATAAAACTAAATAGTCTTGTGAACCTGAAATAAAACCTTGTTTTTAAACGTTTACTTGCATTTATTTTTAAACAACTATTTGGTATCGAGGTTGATAGATAGAGTATAAGATAGTATTATTTTATTATAACATATCTGGATATCCTAAAAGGTAACGCAAAAGTGTTTTCTTCGTAAACTACAGAATTTGTAATATTAGCATTTTAGTAATAGTCCCTCCGATATACACCCTACATATTATCTGAACCAAGAATCGAACTTAGAACCTCAAAGTGCTACATTGGCAGAAGCCACTCAACAGACAGAATCACTTTTTATTTAGCCTATCGAAATCCTAAATAGTGAGATAAATGTCTGTAAGTACCTACATAAAACATGTCACTTAGAAATCCTTAATTTATGTTTACCTCTTCGATAAACAGACTTGAATATACAAGTATTATCAGCGAAAACACAGCGGTCAATATCAAATGAATTAACAAAACATCTTCAAAGACAAAACATTAACACAACATTCTTATACGACTCAGTTACCAACGAAACACATAATACTCCCATAACGCTTATTGTAAACCGTGTACGTTAATAATGTACATTGTAAATTGTAATAATGTGTACAAGTCAAACACATTAGCCCACATTATAGTACGTGCTAACACGCCATTGTTTTAACAGTGAACGAAACGCAAGCAATAATGAGGATTAGAAACAGCCCAGTGTTCGATATCAAAGGAATAACTCACGTTGGCTGTATATCGAATAACGCGTCCAATTAGATTAGTTTCGATATTATAACGCCATGTTAGTTTGCGATAAGTTGTTAAGTGATACTTTTAGAGATGTAGCATTCGCTATCTGCGTACACTGGTGTAGGTCCTGCCAGATTGTGCGCAAAGCACAGCTGTGCTATTCTATTAAATGTCACTATCAAACTCACTCACACATACGCAGTGAATTATTTTTCACAGATTTACGGAGACTGACTTGTCTATCACCGAAAAAGTCAGGAAAGGTAAATTACATACATTTTTGCAGCTACGTTTCCAAATCATAATCGGAGGTGAACCTATTGTCTACTAAAGACCAGATTGCCAGACCCGGTGCTGATGATTTCGTACCACAAACACAATAAGATTAAATCTGATCTTACGACGCGCAAACTTAAGCGCAAACTTCAGGCATGAAACCAAAAGTAATAATTTCAGTAGTATCATTGTATTACATACATACATACAAAGATTCACGCCTGTTTCCCAGAGGGGTAGGCAGAGACTACGGATTTCCATTTGCTACGATCCTGACACGCTTCTCTGGCTTCATTCACTTTCATCACATTGTATTAATATATAAATAAATGATTACTAATGTTACTATTAGAGTGGCATATAAATTCGAGATGAAAACTTTTACAGAATACCGCGAGAATTAGATAAATACCTCATCGATCCAAATACAGTCATTCTAGGTTTGGGTGTGATTTGTTTCAGTTGTTAAAACCTTTGTAAACTCTTTCGCGACCCATATTTTATCCCAAGAAGTACGCGGTTTTGACTTTAAATAACAAAAAAGTCTTTCATTCGTTCACAATATATACGTTAATTTTTCACACAGGATGCAGGTCGAATGATTTCATCATAAGATTCAGATCGGTCCTGTTTTTACAATCATGTCCCTATATAGGACAAGGGCGTTCGTTCTGGATGAGCAGAACGAGCGCTCCGCACTGTCCAAAATGTCCGGCCCGCACTCCCTTTCAAGAACACATATTATACAGGTTGTCCGGTAATGATTGGATAAACTTAAAATGTCTTATAGCAAAACTGATGGCAGTAAAGAAGAAAAATGCTATAGCTAGTCATACTTTTGACTGTCTATCTATTAGCATAATTAGTGTTTAATAATAAAACAACAAAAACCGATGGAATTCATTAATTTATGGTCGTAGTGTACAAGATAGTCAATATGGTAATTTAAAAAAAAACATATCTCAGGTTGTAGTCAGGATAGATTTCTATCATATTTTTTTTTAACGGCCTTCATTTCTACGATATGACAATCCAAGGTTATCCATTAATTACCGGACACCCTGTATACATAATCTCACGCCTATATGCCCGAAGGGGTAAAAAGAGGTATAATACACCTATATTTCGTGAGCTATGGTTTAAGTTGCTACGTGATATGGGGCGAGCTTCTATAGGACACAGTACTCGACTTTGCTACAGAGAATTTCTTGCCAGAAAATCCTAATAACATTGCTGGACCTACAACGGAAGGAATCTAGACAGACGAAGGCAGCACTCCCATCCTTAGACAAACATCTGTCGTGCAAACTCCTACGTACACACGGCTACACATCAAGTTAGACACCCTATATACGCATAACTACGCTCTAAGGATAGAGCGTCGCGTCGTGTCCCGTTCAGCGTGAGTGTAACAAAATAACAAAAATATAACGCACTCTCTCGCACGATTCGCAGCGTTCAACTTCTAATAGTTCAAAGTCCAAACAGTCTAGGTTGATGTGTCGCTGTGTGTACCACTAGGAAAAACCTACGCCACCTAGTGGGTATAATAACAGGCCAGTGCTCACTCAACAAACACCTATTCAACATCGGCATCACTGACAGTCCCTTATGTAGAGGTTGCATGGAGACCGAGGATACCCCGGCTCACGTGCTCCTACATTGTAGAAGCGTGAGCAACCAACAGGCGAAACTTCTAAACAGCCCAGAAACGATGCAGGAGATACTACGCAACACCGGTCCCCTATTATCTTTCTGGACGGAGCTGAGGTGGTAAAAGTAACCGACCAATTTTTCGCGTCGGTTATTTACGCACAATGGCCCAATTGTGGGGCTAAGTACGGCAAACACGTCCAACTAACTAACTAACTGCTCGACCTGGGTATCAAACCTGAGACGACATGCAAAGCATTCACATTCACTACTGCTGCACTACCGAAAAATTCGAATGTCTACGAAGACTAGAAGATTATAAATTAAGCGTTTGATATCTGTTACACCGTATGATTTATACGACATATAAATTATCTAAGTGTTACACATAATGTCAAATGTCAGTGATGCTGTTAAAATTAGTAGCGGTTTATTTTTAACTAGGTAGCTAATGACCGGCATACGTCGCAATGTCTCTTTCACTTTATAACTCTTCAAAGCTTTATTGAAACAAGAAGTACTTATGTTACAAACAAATAGACATTAACAATAGAAGTACTAACATTCTGTCATTTAGTAGTTTTCCTTACTTAGTAGAGTCGGGAGTAATAATAAAACATCTTTGAATGTAGCAGATAAAGATTAACCATATCGATACATAATTGATAAAGCATTGTGTCTGGAACTATGGACGCTGACGTCCGAGTAACGGTCAATAAGCAAATATAAGTTAACATAATGCCGCAATCAGAGACTTTTAACGATTATTATGTAACTTTTTGCAAAGTTTTTGCGAAATTTTAAAAGTCAGTATAGTGAATTTTTACTTAGAAGGTTAAAAGTAATTATTTAATGTCTCTAAATGCGTCAGACAGAATCTAACACAGATATAGATGTACTTGCCTGCATCAAACGAGATAAGCGAGTTCTTATATTTCATCAAAACATCCTTATTATGCAAGATATCATATTTAATCTCCAAGTAAACCTTCATATAAATTAATCTCGGTTTTCTTTTCTCTCTATCATCAACACTCGCGTATGAAGGACAAGTGGCTCTTCACACTTGACGGGTTTCATCCAACGCCAACTTTTCCCCTACTAACCGCCGATGACACCGCGTTTTTCTACTCAAGATCTACTTAATGTCAATACTTATTGTATTGAAGTCCGCTGCCATTCTCATCCCGTTCTTTCATATTTTCTATAAAATAAAATCTGTTGGAGATCTCTATTCACTTCAACGAGGTTGAGTATTATATTTTAACGCGTTATGTAAGCAAATATATTACATTTGCTATTTTGAACAACTTCAAAGGCATAAAGCAATCTAATATACTTGAAAACGTTGTGGGACAAGGGGACAACTGAATCTTCATATCGTATTTTAAGACGTTAAAAATACTGCCTCATAGATCCCGTGGCATAAAAAAGCGTGCTATTCTGTCATCCTGAATTCCATTCTCGATTGGAGCAATGTGGTATTTAGGTTTTCTGAAACAAAACTTTCAGAAGCAAATCTGTATTGGAAGTGAAAATGGAATCTGATAATGTTCCCAGGACACAGAAAAGTCCCTAAACGTATTACGTACTACCTTAAAAGACAGCTGACGTCATATAACTGCAATATATCTCTGCTTACCCCTTCGTAGGTTCACAAGCGTGTCTTTATATTATCTAAACATAAATACATATAACAAACAATTTCCTGTACGACTTCAAAAGCATAATTCGCTTGTTGGAGACATACACAGAGGTATTGGCGATGTTCCATCACCGGGCGACCTATTCTCGCAAAAGGTCATGCGTCTAAAGACACCGGAGCTCTATGGATCGGCTTTTAGGTATTAGGAGCAAAGCTAATGTGACGGCTAAATATAGGAGGCCCGAAATACATTTACCTTTCTACGAATTGGTGACTCGTGGAGGCGAAAAATGACGAGCGGTGATAAGTATTAAGAAATTAAACTACGGTAGGCTTTAAGATCAAAAGGTAAATATTAGTATATTATGTTTACGCTGTATAATAAGTTGATACGATCCTGTTGTCATGTCCTACAGGCTATATAGTAAGAGGATTATTTGTACATAGGAACTCTTGTTGGTAGAGGCATAAATTAACGTTTATGTTTAGTGGTAATTGTAAAGTGTAAGAATATTCGCGGATCTGGTGCCTCGTTAACAATCTTTTATGTTAGTAAAGAAATTGTAAAGAGCAGCATCGAGTCTTTGAAGTCCTGTCGATGGTATTATCATATCCTCGCTTAACTTAGTGAGATTGCAATCAAACGCAAGGCTACATTTAATAAAAAAAATTGTCTTGACCCGTATTACATAGCTGACTTTATGGGTATGATATACACCTATATAGTGCTGATACATACATATATGTAATTATATATTAGAGTTTAAATTAATAGAATGATGACTCAAAATACTTATTAAATATTTAGAAAGTATTCACAAATTCATCATAAAAGGTAGACAGGCTAAATAAATAGACTATTTGAATATTCACATTTCAATCCATCAAATCTCTCTGACCTCATTTTAATACGCGTTCTGCTGAGTGAAATATCATATAAAAAAGGCTGATTCCATTTTATAAATGGGCATCTGATCTCTGTGATGCGAACGTCACTTGATCTTAGATAAATGAGAGACTGTACGTCTAAAGGGATGTGCTAAAAATATTTAAAAAACATCCAAATAGCAGATGACAGTTCAAACACTGCTTTTCCTGCTTGTTAGCAGTTGCTGTCGGTCAGTCAATTACTGTCTTTGATAATAAAGCAACAAGCAACTGTTACTAAATAATATCGTTATTAAATATCGATTTAATTACTAGCTTCACAACAAATTCAGTACAAATAATGATGGGCTGTTCGTATGCAAAGCGCTAACAGGGATAACAGTTGTATTCGATTTTCAAGACATGTTCTCATAATCCGAATGTTAGAATGTGGCGATGCCATTATCTAAGGTATCAAGAATATACGTCAATGGCAAAATAAGGGCCAAGAGTTAATTGTTCAACCAAATTATGTCACATGCAACGCGAATTCACTTATGTATATGTCATGTTATACCAGTCTTTATTTCTCAGGGATAGCGTATCTTAAATATCAGTGAAAGTATTCTCACAATTGGGTCAGTAGTTGCAGAGACTACCGCCTATTAATAAACATCTCTTTATAATCGTAAGTATCGTATAATCTACTAACAAATGCTCCACATTAAACAAATCGATTAGCTCATTCGTAACAGAATGCAAAACAAAACATTAAAACTAAATTGATTCGTAACTACTCTGTCAACACTCGACAAGGTCATTAATTACCGTACACTAGTTGAAAGTCAGCCAGAAAACATAAATAATGCGTAACCCTTTACTACACGCCAACACAACTGTACAACTATTGTAAATAACAAAATAACTGACTGTATGTGCCGTTTTCATTAGTACACTACTAAATCAAATTTATGAAATTTGGTATAAGGAGAGTTTGGCCGCAGGATACATAATATGTAACTTCTATGTTCGCGAAGGAAATAAGAAGTATCACAAATGGGAAAATCCAAGTCCTAGTCCTATATCGACATATCTATGTATCGATAGATGTATAAAATCATTGTCTCGACTAATTAAACTACTGAAGCAAGTTTAAACTGTCTAGATGTCAAGATCGGCACAGAAACTAGAGAATTTTAAAAATTTTCGTAGTCAAACAAGGAATGGCATAATGGCCCAAACCTAGTGGTTTGGGCCTGGCTCTTCTATAGTTATTAGTATTTAAAATAGTCTAGTGACTATTTTAAATACTAATAACTATAGAAGAGAAGGATATATTTTACGTATATATACACGGTCTAAAGCATATACCTAACCCCGAAGTGACCAGATATACATAATATATTACACCTACATTTCGCCAGATAAGGTTAAGCTATGATAGGTCCCATGAAACAGTTAATTCACCAGTAAGAATTACTCGATAGAAAAACCTAATTACACTTTGCCAGACCCAGTAACTGAACCAGACCTCATGCACAGCAATCGCATACACTACCGCTCCGCTGCGCCATCAAGGCTTATTTTGTTCCCATAAAACAGAAAGGCGAAGTCACGGTAGTGGTTTGTATATCCGAACAGTGGGTGGCGATCATCGCTCGCCGCCATCACCGCGTTATCAATTCACTCGCCCACTTTCTTATAAATAAACTTCTTATTTAACGCTTACCGACTTGACCTCACTAAACCGACACCATACTAAGTAATCTGACCGTATAAGGCTTGCCGCGTAGGCGCATAACACGTGGGAGCCCGAATTGTAGCCTCTAATCTCTACATCATGGTACTTCGACAAGTATCACGTAATCAGACAAAAACTTTCGCAGTTTCTCGTACTTACCGGCGCCACGTACTTGACTGCCCAACCAAGTTTAATTACAATTATATAAACAGATACGTCTGTAAAATTTTCCGTCATGACTTCTGTGGCGCAGCGGTACTGTGTGCCACCGCTGTGTATATGGTCTTATTTTCGAATGCCGGATCGGATCAACAAAAAATTATTGGGATTTCTTGATCAGAAATGCAGGAGTTAGAAAGACACCCTGTGTTGCTGTCCTGCGCCTGATCTCTCTCTGGTCGTATCGGATTGCGGTCCCATTGGATTATGAGATTTAAGGTATAGAGTAGAGAGTGCACTTGTGTTTTGTAATACATATATCGATCCTATTGGCTACCTGACACAATACTAAATTATTTAGACTCGGCGAGCAGTATATTGATTTCCCAAGATAAATTTCGGTATTTGTCTGGCAATTTTACCCGGATATCTAGCCAGAATCTTTCGATTGGCCATGAAGTAAAGGCGAACTTATCACGCGGAACTAAATTACGGATATACGTAATACCACTTAACAATTATTGTAAAACAGCTGGCAGCGTTTACCTCTGGATTTCACTAACAAAGTGAATATACTGTTCTTGTATATACATGTAGGGCATTACGCCAACACTATCCAGAACTGCGTCAATCAAGCAATGTGTGATGACCTTTACCAATTTGTTCGGGCATGTTTTATAGCTATGATCTGCTTTATGTTTACTATGCCGTTCTGCTGCATACTATAACGATACAGTGAGAACACATGTGAATAGTATATACGACATAACGCGCGATTCCGTGCGTCTACATGCGACGCCGTGCGTCTCCGTGCGACGCCTTGCGAGCTGTCTAATCTAAAATACGACAAAAGGCAAAACCACGCGTCGCAATGCGACGATTCACAAAGCGACAAAGGCGACGTTCGGGTAAAGTTACTAATTTTCGCGACAACCTTCTGTTCAGTACAGTAAATATTTACGCTACGCATTAATCATTTTATTAGAGAAACAAGAAAGAAGTAGTTTTATTGAACACATATACAAAGAAAAACAATAAAAATATATTTAGTAAATAACTAAAACACAATAAGAAACAAAAAAAGAAAGTCGGTCCATAATTGGAATAAGAGGTACTTCAGCATGTGTCAGTCGATCGCCTGACGCTGGTTTTCAACTGGCTCCGTGTTATCAATTGCATCAAAACACAAATGTATTCAGCTGCTAATTGAGTGTCCTGATGGCAGTGGGCGGAACGTACCAAATAGCTAAGTCAACAGTGACGAAATAAACAACTGATTAATCGACGGATATCTTATCAGATCGACGGAACTACATTCAGATTATATCGATCTTAATTTAACTTTAGATTTATTCGAACAGAAATGGACATATTTCCATTTAAATGTCAAATACATAAATTTAAATCAAAATTCCGCAGAGGCAAATGCAGTGAGCCTGCGTAATTATTATAAGTTGATGTAAATAATATATATAATACTTTGGACGGATTTAATGAAAGTTTTTGCAGTTCAAAGCTTTTTTATTTAAAGATGCATATCTATAGATAAGAAATGCAGTCTAATATTCATGTGGTAGATATTACGTTTAATTTATACTAAAAACTGACCATTAACCGCTAAAATGCAACCGAAACTCCTACGCTAAAGATATCACAAGCACTGACGGAAGTATCACACGCAGTCCTGTAATAACTATCAGACTTTAACTCCATCTAGCATGCAATACTGTTAAACATGGAATTAGTATACTCTTATTGCTAGCAGTCTGATCACTTAAACCCATTCAGTCAAAGCACAAATACCAATTTCCATTTAAACGTGCAATAAATCCAAATCAAAAGTACGCTGTATTGAATGCTAGGTATTTTATTTTAGAAGGCTTTCAAATTAAATCTGTATTCAGACGAATTTCAGATACAAACGTGCAGTCTAATTAATGAATTTGGAATAAAAAAGCTTACTTTTCAGCTCATTGTGACCAAAGCGGAGTGGAAAATATTATCTGCTGCACATATAGAGAAGGCTCGCATTGTTGTACTGAACGTACATATTTACATATATACTGTAAGCAATATTTATATAGTCATAAGATTTACTATACAGCAGTTTCTTAAGTCCTGTGACTAATAGCGCATGTTCACGATACACCTAACATGCACAAGATGACGCACTTGCGTGGTTTGTATGCATCATGTAAACGACGGACGCGAGCTAGACACGCAAGTAAGCCTTTTTATTAACTCGAGCATGCAAGGCCAAGTAGCTTGCGTATGCAGCCTGCGCTAGCTACTTGCGTCGTGTACAAGCAGCATAAGTCAACTTCACGTGGTCGGTTAGCCAATGGATTTCAATGTCCGCATACCACAAAAATTTAAGTCATTTATCAACACGACATTTTGATGTAATAAATTTGACTGCGCAGATAGAATAATGGTTTAAGTAGTCCACTACCAAAGCCCTAAGTGCTACACTTAGCGGGATTTTAGGGACGAAAATTATTTTTGTTTCGTTGGTTTGAGCCTGAGTACTTTTTATGTCCCGCGAAATAGAATGAATTAAGAAAGAAAGAAGAAAGAAATAAAGAAATCATTCTTTATTGCCACAAAGAAATATGATTACATATTTTTCTACAAAATAGACAAAATAATAAAAAAGACAATTAAATAAACAGTTAGTAATTAAAAAAAATATATATATATATTTATTATTATTATATTATTTAATTACTTAAGAGTCTTTAAAATTATTTTGATTCTTATTCTCTTTGCACTTGTAATATGTTTAGAATGGTTACATAAAAAGCAAGTGCACAGGTGCACATTAAAGCTACCGAAGTGACCGCAGAATCAAGAGTAGGTTCCTAATGAATTAATATTGATTACCATTTCGTATAAACATTCAGTATTGACAGGTATATGGCAACAGTTCAGTTCTCACGATACACTAGCGTTCAAGAACGGATTTCTGCTCCTATAAATTGTTATCTACCGTTCTGGTTGTTCGACCAGATTAAGTCTCCACAGTTGAAGCGATAGGATTTTAAATCTGTCTAATTAAAATTTATTTTCTAACTGAAATATTGAAACAATTGAATATTCATCTGTTAGGTTAATATACATTCGGGGCGTCTATACGAAACATCTATGTTAATTAATAAATCAACAAAGCTGTTGACATTTGTTAATTACTTTATTTACATGGTACATTATTTATTTAACCGAACATGGGCTTACATATTTACAAATATACTAAAAAACTAAAACCAAACAACTAAATATATATTGAAATTATTACGCAACATAAATACATTCTGAACAAACGTTACGTTCTGGACAAAGGCCAGATTAAGAGCACCTTAAACCGGCGAGCGTATATGAGGAATGTGATGAAAGTGAATAAAGCCAGAGAAGTGTGTCGGGATCGTAGCAAATAGAAATCCGTAGTCTCTCCCTACCCCTCAGAGAAACAGGCGTGAATCTATGTATGTAAATACATTATGTTAGTATAGTTAGAACTAAGTTTCAAAGGCTCACATGCTTACATCTCCCACACTGTATTTGTATCATCCCATCAATTAATTCATTTTCGCTACCATCGACAGTCAGTCAGCAAGGCTGTAGTATTGCAAGCAAGCATAGATTTAGATATTCTCGTTTGCCACTATTTTCGTTAAAACAATAAGCGACTGTGTTTCTATAAGGTATTAGATACGATTTCTATCACCAGATAAACCTTATTGAGAAATATATGAGACGTTTTGACAGCTTTTATATAAGAACTCTAAATTATTTCTTATGTAGTCTACATGATAATGATAATAATAATAATGTCCTCCAGACCGAATTTCAGTCATAGCGGCTAATCTTAACGGAGACTGGCCATCTGCGCAAGAGATATTATAGTGCACAAGTGTGTGCGCAAACATAAGTGCACTCTCTGTTCCCTAACCCTAATGATCCGATGGGACGGATAATCCGACACGACCGGAGAGAGATCAGGCGCAGGACCAATGGCTTAACACGCTTGATGAGGCACGGGGGTGTCTAACACCGCAAACTTCCTAACTCCGGGCTCCTATAGAGATTTCTTAACAGAAAAACCCAATAACTTTTTGTTAGTCCGATCCGGGATTCGAACCCGAGACCTCACGTATCATCATCATGGCTAAGTGTCAATTGTTCAAACATTACATAAACTTTAACTAGACAATAAATTCACCGATATAGTTCTATTTGTGTTCGAAATCAGATAAATTTATTCCCCAGGAAATCTATTTGACGAATATAATACAAACCGAAATTATTTATAAAACATGAAATATGTCAAGACTCTCGTATGACCACGCCTCTCTTTAACATATAGTGTATTTTGAACAAGTTTAATTATAGCTTGTGCCGTCTCCTTTTCAGAACACATAAAAGCAACTGAACAATGAAGAAGGACAGAACAATTTACAAAGCAATCATGGTCTATAAAAAGAAACGTTCACTCGACATGTTATAAATCAATATTTATAGTCTTACCTATGCAATTATATTAGCATATATATTACAATGAAAAATCAAATAAACGATGTTGTTTTAAGTATATTTTCATGCGACTCCACACACAAAACATTGAACAAAATACACAATTCGAAAATCATCTCTCTTTAAGACAAACGGATATAGGACAGAAGGATGGGATAGACGGTCTAAATGCCACCTTCCTCTAAACGTTTTGGAGAGAATATGAGGAAGAAATTGACTACAAAAGACCAGCAAGGGCTAGGCGATTGGGACAGTTGAGACAAAACACCCAAGAGCCATGTTCTTTGACTATACCGGCGACATTTCGAAAATAGATCAGGTTAAGAATACAACTGCGAGAAAAAGTTGGTAATATTATAAAAGAAATAAGGTATTAGATTGTATGTCACCTAAATAATAATATAATAGCGTCAATATTCTTCACCCGTCTTGTGCGTAAAAGTAAAATTGGAGAATTTATAAGCCACTGGTGCCGATTAAAGGAACTTTTCATTCGACCTCCAATCCGCTACGGTTTGAATGAATAATTCAACGAATTTTAAGTTTCAGGGCTGCGTAATTTTCAAGCTTAGTACACCGTCATTTCATGAATAACATCGGATATAAAATCAGTTAGCTTATACGATAAAACAGGATAGCTTATTTAAGTACCTACTGTAATCATATCATATTCATGCGTGGGTGGATTAAGAACTGTACTGTAGTACTTCTCAGTCAATATGCAAAAGGATACAATAGTATCTAATATCCTAACTAATATTATAAATGCGAATGTGTGTTTGTTCGTTTGTTACTCTTTCACGCCTTAACTATTCGACGAATCATCATGCAATTTCACATACACGTTGACAGTGGTACAGAAAAGGATATGGGATACCACACACACAAGAGATTTTTCTGTATGCATCCAGGAAAAACTACTGCTTCTGAATATCTAGTTATTTATATGCCTTATTATTATAGGTGAAAAATTCCACAGTTTGTCAATTAGATTACACAGTTTGCCAATTAGACGGTGCTTATTGAACCGGATAACCCAGAGAAGTCTCACGCTGTTGCCCTGTTTTAGGGAGTAAGAATGCCACAGAGTTACATCTCATACATTTCTCTTCAATTTCTTTTACTAAATAACATATTTATTGCCTTTTACCTAAAGTCTAAAACTCGTTAGTGAATCTCTGATATTACAGTCTGAACATATTATGATTGGTTTGTACCACTTATGGATATATAAGCAACATGTCGAGTGAAAGCTACATAGCGACTTTGATTGCCTATGCCTGTATGAAGTTAATGTAAGATAAAGGCAGAGCCTTTTTATTTAAAATATATGGTACCTAAAATATGCTTCAGAAATCTATTAAGAGCCTTAAAACAACGTAGGAAAGGAAATTTATAAAGAACTTGAAACCATTGACCAAAACTCAAACGACCCGATTAGTCAATAACTTAACGGAACAAAAACGCGCAGAAACCTCAATAATTAGTGGAAGCACTTGATTGTGAACCAAGTTTAACAGCGTAAACACGAGCGGGAACTTTTTAATGGGTAAGTTCTCGCCAAGTTTACTTGTTAAGTCTGAACAATCGCCGAAAGCGCTCCGAACCAACTTAAACACTGTTATACCTACATAAAAAAATTGGCTCTGAATCATACCCAACTAACGCGTTCATCAATATTTATGAGTGAGTTTTTATAATGAAATCTTTAAGCATCTAATCCTTGCTATAGAGCGTAATGTGTCTAAATTTAATGTGTCCTTTGTTGTGAGTTTATTAAGCCTCTAGCGTGAATATCGGTGACAAACATTTCAATGATCCACAAATAGTTTACAGTTTGGAAGTTATTTTATTTGTGCCCGTTGTTTCTCAATACAGAAATTATTCCATATCTAATGGTGTCTAATATACAGAATTATAAAAAATGGGATTATCACACAAACTATTTCGCTAGTTATGATTCGCTCCCACGTCTATCAGGCATAGTAATAATTGAATATTGCCTTCAGCAGTAGAAAACAAAAAATCACTTAAAAACTTAAACTATTGAATAACGATTACATAAAGATATATCTAATAGCTGTTTAAAATTGATATCCGACGTCCATTGCTGCATGAGAAAATAATATCTTATGAGTTATTAAAGCATTGTATGACGCCGGGTCTTCAATATTTCATATCAATCCGTGTTCAATCATACAAACGACGGATTAGTAGCGTTATCCAAGTATTTATACATACATACATGTTCATATTTTCAGTTTCAAGATTATTTTTCTTTATGAGATATAAGAGGAACGGCATTATGTAAAAAATATGATAAATGTTTCAACTCGGCGTACTGTGGCAAAAAAAGAATCGGATCTTGTGAAATATAGTCTTATATTACGCGCAAATAGCTGAATCTTTTGATATAATGTCGAATGAAAAAATTGCTGTACGACAAACAGATGGACGGATAGCAATATTGTTTTTATATAGTCACCGCATTCGTTTGGTAGTGATCTCATCCCCATCACAAGATATATAGTGTCACACTAGTGTTATTATTATCATATTTCAAACAGATCATTCTGTTACCTTTGTATAAACATTAATAGACGCGACGAAATTAATCGGGCGTTACTTGGCTGGAATTAATTGTATAATAATGGTTGACATGAACTCAATGTACTCCGTCGGATTTTCAACCCGAATGGTTGCCATAGAAATCGGTGACATACGAAACTCCATGATATTGGATAGGAATGTCATAAAAGCCGAGCTATACCTAGTATCTATCTATTATTGTAAGCTTTTGAAGCAGAATACTGTAATAATAAAACTTAAAGGCAGAATAAACAACATTCAGACTTCAGATCTTCAGAAGATTATTCTATCTATCTATAGTTGTCATAATAATAAAATTACGAAAAGTAAATTAATAGTCTTTAATTAAAATTAGTTATCATACCTACTAAAAATGGTCTTATTTCACGATTTGACCTCGAATACAATAATTAACGCATATTCACGCATTCTAATATTATCAATGGAAAGGTTCAAATATCTGTTAGCTACCTTTTCAATAGCAAATTTATGCAAATTAAGATTAAATTCGGTATATACATAGCTTAAATCCTTGGAAAGGACCTAGACTATAAATAATTCCGTGACTAGTTTATAATAATTATATCAAGCTAAGTTTTTGTGCACAAGATTTGTCAATCAATCACAAAGACAGAACGGATATGTAGCCGGCAAGTCACTGATATTACATACGAACAAAAAATATTATAAATGTATATATTCGTGCGAGTAGAATGTCACGTTCGGCGTGTTCAATTTAATATAAAATGACACGCCATTTCTCGTACGGTGATACATAATATTAATGTAGTTATCTTCCCGGGCACGTTGTAAGGACTTACAGGGTAAGATGTTATTACGGAGCCCGCGACAGGATCTAGACGTAGCACGTGACCCCGTAACTAAATCTAATATATTGTAGTTCACCGCCTGGGCGCCTGCAGATATGCACTCTTACTTGAAACAGATATCGGCTCACATCGTTGAACTGATTTATAGACTTTTACAGACTGTACTAATATGGTTACCTCACTGCTTCGAGTGTTGTGAGTTGACTACCACAGAAAAAAACATTCTATAGTAATTGTTTCGAGTTTGGGTGCTCTAAGTGTTTAAACTTGCTAGTATTTTAATGTTTGTAAAATCGCAAGACGCTATATCCCTAATACGGATGTAATCGTTTAATAACAAAAAATATGGTATGGTAGGTAATTAAGGTATGAAAGGTCAGTAATTAGACTTCCAATACGATCGTGACAAACGTGTGCTTTAATCGGGTGAACGGTAATATTAGTTAATACAAACAGTTATTTTTAAACATACCACCCACACGAATACAAAAGTTACCTCGCAAAGCTTACAAAAATGAAAACAAACACAACGAATACCCAGACTTACTTTTAAATTATTCTACTATGCATTGAATGAACATGCAACACTCGGCGCATTAGTACTGATGAGGTGACCTGCTTAATTCTTGCACAAACCATTCTATTATACATTGTAAAAACGTACCAAGAAACATCTTATTATGAAATGCCTATGACACCTGGATCCAGTCACAAACTCCTTTAAATAAGACGTCTAGACATCTGCTATATCGCAATCTAATGCATTTTAGTCCAAACCTTTAGATCTGCACTTTAACTTCATTCAGATATCCGCCTCTTTGCTAAAGTGCTAGATTTAGTGCGTACAGGTGGGTTCAATATTCACCATATTCCCAATATATGACAGGAACATTCGTTTGGACATAAAAGCCGAAGGAGTGTGATAACAGGCGAACAAGGCGCGGTAATAACTGGAAGCGTGTCATGAATGCCGTATGGAGGAATGTCGCAACTAGTCCCGACTCCCTCCTCGCACCGACTCTCACTCACGGGCCCGCCTACGCACTCACACACGCCAGTACCTCTTAAAAATACTTCGAATTGCCCTTATTATAGGCAATGTCGGGTAATGGTGACAAATTTGTAAGATATACGAATGTATCTTGAATATTAATACCATTAATGAAAATTCCTACCATTTCTACGTAAGATGTAATAGGTTTATATCGATGGAGATTTAGTAGCAGTTGTGTAATGTTAATGTCGAGCCGATAATTATAATTGTAGATGGCTGCTACACCCATGTTCCATCGGCAGCCCCGTTACAGTCGTTTGAAATAATTAATTACGAATACTTGAATTTTCATTTAGATGCCGTGAAAAGATCAAGAAGTGCCCCGTTCCACTATAAAACATTTTCTAGTTTAATTAATTATGCTTAGAATGATTCAATTGATAAAATAGATGAAATACACTTACAAATTTTCGTGCCCGGGTCTAATTTATTACTTTGCAGTAACATTCCTGGCAGTCACACACATACTTAGATGTATGTGTTACAAAACATATAGAGACATTGCGCAATTTACGTATATCTTTGAAGAGTAGGTAAAGCAAATATCATAAACACATAAAAAATTATTAAAATTTATATTTCGCTTCTATGTAATAAAGAATATTGACGCCAAAATTGCAGTAGGTGAACTGAGCTTTTAGCGCCGACATTTCAGACAACATGACTAAGAATATGTCGAATAAATATTATAAGATACCAGATTACGCCCGCGGCTTAACACGCGGTTTTATATCCCTCAGGAATAGTCCTTTTTATATGGATTAAAGTTATCATAATGTCTTATTCTGTACCCCTGACAACATGCGAAATTTTACGATGTTCGTTGAGTAATTTAGACGTGAAAGCGTAACAAACAATCTCACATTCTCATTTATGATATTAGTTAGGATTATATGATACGTCATATAATCCTAACTAATATCATAAATGAGAATGAAAAATACCAAGGATCTTGCGACCAGCAATGAACACACGTCAGACCATCAAGGTAAACAGGCCAATGATCACGGCGATAATGATACATGTATATAGTCATAAACATTAGTTCCAATAGTTATGAGTGCTCGGTACGGGTGGACACGATCGAACCAAATACGTCAAATATCAACGCGTGTCAATTTTATAAATGAGCCTGTCCCTCTGTTTGATGGTGCCGCGGCGCGACCGTGGGACACTCGCGTCCCACATGCGGTGCCCACCTCTACACTCAGAGTTTTCGGGACTGTATATTACTTGTTCAACTGGGAAATGTTGGCCTCGTGGGCGTTGAGCGGTACTCGCTCTTATGTGTAATTGAGATCTTTAACTTTATTTGAGTTTAACTTTATGTTGCTATGAGAAACGATGCCCTGTTTGAGAAAAATCGCACTCGAACTTGGAATTCTTAGGAAATGATGTCACTTCGTTTCTTTTGACGCTGACCCTGTATTACGATAATATTTGCTAAATTCAAAAAATAAGCTCCCATAAGCTTAAATTTAATTTAGAAATTCTTAGTGTATGCAACGAAACAAAAATAAGTCTTTAATTCATTTTGTTAAGCTTCCCTAATCACAATCGGCCTGAAAGTCCTTTATATATTATGTTGAAATACAAGTAGGTACATTATTTTGGTTCAACATAAACAGAATTTTAAGCTTTTATGCTTTATAGAATATGTACTTTTTAAGGTTGTCACTGTGCTTTACTAGTCTATCGGAGCCGCCTTCTTCACCAACTAACTGGGAGGCGTACTACTTACAACTTATAAACTCTCTTAAACTATAAATATTGTTTCAAGCCTTGACATAGATAAACTTCTAATTTAAACCGTAACACACTTAAAACCTTATATAAATGAAGCTGCATTTTTAGCTACTAACTTTAAACCAAGCGAGAGAGGCCTATGAGAATTTCTAGCAAGCAACTCTCGAATTTTTTTATTTGTAGTCTTTAATTTCGCGCGGGAATTGTACCTATCTAAACAAATTTAGAAGCTAGAAGAGACAAGTGACCAATGTAACAGATCGGAACATCTGACACTGGTCTGGTAACACTAGCGGTCGGACCTGCCACCAGTGTCCGACACTGATTGATATTGATAGAGGAAGCCGGCGACACCTCCGAATGCTCGGCTCGACCGCTCCCAAGATTGATACGATGACCCTACATTTTCTGTGCTTTTGCTAAACAAATATTGCGGGCTATTGAATTACTAAATGATTTTATATAGGTACCAATCTGTTTCAACCAATCTTACTGACTGATTATAAGTCTATGCAAATCACTTAAACGGTTGTTAGGACAACCAGAAAACACAGAGTAGATAAAAGAGAAATTAGGTGTACTATCTTTGGCCGATGACAAACTTAACGATGAAGGTGGACTACACACAAAGACTACACACTGGCCTGTGGTCTTCCTGAACAGAACTGCCTTGAAGATGCCTCGCGCTTTGGCGAAACATGTGTCTACGTATAATTGGTGTTCGAAGCGAAATACTGCAAGTTAGAGTACGACCTGGCTGTCCCTAACCAGAGGATTTTGGTATTCTCAAGATTTTTCTATTAAAATAGTTGGGGTGGGCAATTTGAAAGAGCGTGGCGGGATTTTCTGTTAATAATTATTTTTTTAGAATTATTCTCTATTTATGTCGGTTATTTACGAAAAAACACTTACTTTACCAGCAAAGAAGCTAGCACACCAGCATTACCACGCTAAAGTAGTAAGCTGTATACAGGCATCAATAATTACGCTTCATAAAATATTTCGCCCCAGTGTGCTCACCCTACAAGACAATAGGATGTATCTGATCGCCACCGCGGACGTCGGCGCTACTGCTCGCGACATGAGCGACTAAGTTTGGGCTTCGCAAGACCGAAATAGTTTTCTGTCTGGAACTAAGTTCATTAGACGGTAATAGTCTCGGTATTTATTAGCTAGAAACAAGCTAATGGTGAACTATGCGAACGTATAGGTACATACTCGTTCTTTATTTAACCTATTACGCTGCAGCGGCACACAGGTGGCCAAACACACTAGATTTTTATTATGTCTGGTATTCTAAGACTTGACCGACTATATTTGTGTAATGCTTTGTAATGTCTCCAGTGTTATACATTTTCAAATGTCACACAGCTTCTTTACAATTAAAATTAAAATTGTAAAGAAGCTGTGTGACATTAAATATACTTTACTACCAAAAGCAGACACAAAATAAAAAATAGAAATTCAGTTAATAAATTTGTTTGGATTTGGAAAATATCTACATTACTAGTTTTAGAAACCATTTCACATTTACAAAAAAACAGTGCTCCGCAATATTGTTATATATTGTCAATGTAACATCAGGCGCCTGTATGAGCACACCTGGTGATTTATACTGAAATTCCCGTAAAGTTCAATCAATCTCATTTAATGCCGAGCTTAACAGAACATCTATAATGGATGTCGTATCGTAAGAACTGTAGCCTTACGTAATACAGACACTGTATTCCCCTGAACATATTACACAGTTATACAGTGTATATAAATCCGTTTAATTTAGTCCAACATGTCTACGGCGTTTTCAGGTCTACATATTTTTGATGAGGTTAGAAGTGATAAAATTATCATTTCACAATTTTGCCGCGGTTTACTATGTCTACATCTACACGTTATATCAAATTAGAGGTATGCAGTTGAACAAGCTAGAATAATAAGTAATATATTGCTAAACATACGGCAAACTAATTATAGTTAGTTATTTCGACATTTTGGCAACTTTTTAGCAATCTAGACTTCATGAAAAATGTTGTACCTACATTGGAATTAAAAAGAAATTTTATTTAAAATTTAGTCTTAACTAATATTATAAATACGAATGAGAGTTTGTTTGTTACGCTTTTACTTATCTACTCGACCGATCAATATAAAATTTGGCATACACGTTGTCAGGGTTACAGAAAAAGAACATTGGGTACTTTTCGTTCAGATAAAAATAATTTTCCTGCGTGAAGCCGCGCACAGAAGCTAGTCTTAGATTTATCTAATAACTTTAAAAAAAAGCAATATACGCGAATAAAATTCTATAAGTATGAAGTGAATCGTAAAAAAAATAAATAAAGAGTTGTATATCGCAACGAGTCACGTTCGCATGTTCCCCGCGTCGCTCGAGGCGACATCTGTCAGCGGGCAGACGACTCATTAGCATTGTTACCCAAGCTTGCAACACCGAACAAGAATCCAGTTTCCACAATAAAGAACTACAGTTCTACACGCACTAGCATAATATTAGCTAGCTAGTAAATTATGATATATAATTCCACATAACAAGCTCGGTAATTATGAACATCGACATGATAATATCTGCATTCGTATGCAGATTTAGTATTGATACTTTACAAGATGTTTTATGAGACAACTTGTTTAAAGTAATGAGCATCTAGATAAAGTCATTGTGCAGCACCTACAGCATTCGTTAACGCTTCTTAAAGCAATAGATGCAATCGAAAAAACGAAAAGAAAATTGAATATGAGGCTCGTGTGTTTTGGGCCGAGACCATAACGACCTAAGTATAAAGATACTTAGGTCGTTATGGTCTCGGCGGTAGAGTGAAACTTTTATAGAGCGGCGAATAAGAGCAAAAACTTGCCAACGCTGCCGCCTCGGCTTACCGAAAAATGACATGTCGCCGATAGGAAACTCAAACGAATACTTTTTTAAACGAAACACTTTAACTTTAAGTCGAACAGCATAAAAAAAGAAAATGTCGCGCTGCAGTACTTTATACGATTACGATTACGATTATACGAGGCCCTCCTTAAAATGTGTATTCACGTTGAATAATTTACGAACTCTATTGAAATCGAGCCAAACGGATTTAAATTATTCGATTAGTTGGCAGTTTTAATCGAGTTCACGTTACGCAATGCTCATTCATCGATTTGATAAATATGGTATTTAGCGTTAGGAAAACGTTAAAACTTTGCCTCAGCGAAACAAGTGGAATTCAGAATAAACTGTTAGGTAAACTAACATTTGCAAAGTAGTTAAAGTAGAGCAGTTAGAATTGTACAGCTGGGCGTCGGAACTTGCCCTTCTGCCAAATATTTGTTAAACTCGGTAAGGTCAAGGCGACACTCAACGAAGAAATAGGCCACAGCGCGCTTTGAAGACAGCGTCTTCATAAATCCAGGTCGCGTCCGTATTGTCACTTCGCTCGTTAGAACATCGATGTATTCTTAATTCCCTTTAACTCGATCTCTCATTAAATATTTAGTGTTGGGAACTCTTCCACGCATATCGATTACCATAAATTCAGGGAATTATGCAGCAAGTCGTAAGTGCAAATCGAATGTTTCCGAATAGGGCAGTAGTCGTAGTGATGCAAATAGCGCGTATTCAGGCCACACGTCGACGCGCACTTGACTAATCGGACACTTGGTGATATTGCTTAAGATGCAACACACCTAAATACATAGAGATTGTTCAAACTTCACCACCGTTTCGAATAATTCACAAAAATAAAAAGAATATCTGGGTGCTGGATTTGATTTCCCGCGAGGTTCCACGTTTTTTTCATTACGTCCTTTTTATTAAATATGTAAAGGTAGAAATTGCATTTCCAGAATGAAAAACGACTTTATTACTGCTATAATAGTGAAAAATATTTCAATGGCGAGACTAGAAATTGAAATAGTTTGGTAAGAATTTATATTGGAGCGATGTAGTAAACATTCGCTGATTCGGCGTTATACTCCACCGAAAAATCAGACAAAAGAGGACATGAATCGATATCGTTTGGCATCGGGAAGTGAATCGGAACGAAGTATTCGAGTTATCGCAATATTATATCGAGTGACAATCCGCTGAGCGAAGTGGCTTGTCACGCACTGATTTACAAGGCATGTGACCTGTCGTGCTCTATTATATATGCACATGCATAAGTGTGCTTGTGTATGTTGACATCTGCATAACAAAGCAGACATTCGAGGCGTTTACTCTCTCAAAGGAAAACTCTACCCTTTTCAGCTTATTACGAAAATCTTGAGTGTGAAGACTTTTCACATTTGTGATACTGCATAGTCCTCAATATGGAAGACAGTATAATTTGTGTGAACATGTGGTTTTCAAGCGAGGTGACGTGACCGGATCTGCTAAATATATTTTATGAGTAGCGGACGCGAGCGGACCGAGCAACCGGGACACCGCGCAAAACAAACACCGAGGCGCATATACTTTCTAATATCATACACACATTCAAGGACAGTTACTTTCAGCAAAGTTACATGATTCTTCTTATCGATATCTTTATTTTTTTAAAGATTTTTGTATTGTAGATATTCCTACCTATGATATTCTGAGTGGGAACTCAGAATATCATAGGTTATGGAAGAGTTCAGTTTCCTTAATCATAAAAAGAAACCAGGTATCCAGGACTCGTTCGACTCGTAAATAGACGTATTTTTTATTGAAACCTATTGAGTTGCAGCGGTACACTGGCGGCAAGTAACAATAGATTTTAATTATGTCTGGCATTCCAAGACTTAACAGGTTAAAGTAACGTTGATGGACTAATCAAAATATATGGCAGATTCTGCCAGTACCAGTATTCAACTATGACGAGGTGCGTCGAAGACTATGAAAATTATGAAATCCCATTGTACATACTGTTCTATTCATGTTATTCAGAAAACTAAGCTGCTGTGTACATAAATTATACAGAAGTTAATGGACAGGTGTGATGACATTAATTGGTCGTCACGTATATTTGTTAATTGGCCTCGTCAGTTTGTGATAATATTTGTATTGTTGAACTAGCTAGCGAGAAAGATGGAATAGTACTACCTTATGCAAAGCCTTTGTTAGGTTTAATACATTGATGATTGTCGACTGCTTTAGTTCCAGACTTCGTGTTGTACGAAAATACTCAATAAAACTTTGCTAGACCCGGTAATCGAGCCCGAGATTTCATGCACTGCAGTCGCATGCACTAACCGCTACGCCACCGATGTTGTCTATATCTCAAGCGTATATTTATCACACAATTTCTCTTTGACTAACTAAATTCGGGAACGTTATTTATTAATTAAAAGTGCCAAGTCATCTATTATCATAACTAAACTAATTCGAGGCGTACTCAATCCAACACGAACAACGAACTGGCATGTCCACAGTGAAAAAAGACATTTGCCTCAAGGTCAAGGTCATGCCAATATGATCACGTGACTCTGATCAAGTGACATCTAAAAGAAATCACACGGAAGACTCGTGTACGATTTACCATCAAGATATGACGTGCCCCGTCCCCCGTCAGCTAAGAGCCAATTTATCGGTTGATTAGATTAATTCAATTTATCCGTGACACTGAAATGGCCCTCTTCCTGCAGCATCGGAACTTGCCATCATAGCTCGTTAACGATAAGAATTCGACTGAAAACGACGGAACCTACTTGAATAGATGGATTGATAGAGCCGGGATTTGCAGCCGTGAGAATTTTATTCATACTCTCGTAACTCGAGATAAGGTGCTTCTGGGAATCGTGTGAACCGAAACATGTCGAATTTATACACGTCACACAAGCAAAAACGTTCCTTTTGTCTTAAGATCTCCATTAAATCTCAGAATCAAGCATAATTCGGCTGTTTGAATAATTAATATTAATTAAGACATTTTTGCGACATGTTGCTGAGAGCCAAACTTCCAAAATTGTTATTCATGAAGCGTTCTTAAACAATGGATTCAAAGCAATAAAGGTAAAAACCTGGGCGTTATCTGCACAACTATTATGTTAACAATAACTAGAAATAGAAGACCTTTTGTCACGTAACTTTTAAACGCGAAATTAGTCATAACTCATCATAATTCACAGGTAAACCGATTATGTTAACAGGTAGTTACTTGAAACTGCAGGATAGCTGCAGGCAAACAAACAAATATGCGGGACTATCTTTCTTTTGCTTATGTGATTAAAAGCCAACCTAATGTTTGAGACTTGTAAGCTGCCCACCGACGGCGACGTCAGACCGAGCTTCACAAACTAGTTAGTTATCAGTCACGATTATGGTGCCAAAAAGCGAGTTTATTGTCCAAAAAACGTGATATAACTATGTTCGAACCAGAAATCTACCCTAAAACACACACATATTTGACTAACGAGGTAGTCGAGACTGTTGTCAAAAAACCGTACTCGTCAGGTTTTTGTAAGTGCTAATCGCTATATTCTTGAACTTCGTAACTTTATCTAACGAGTGAAACTTTATCCTCTCTATCGAGATCAATTAAACAAGATGTCATAAAATATTTTAATTAATATTTGAATAAATTATGATTCTAGATTTGGTACTGTAACTAAAGATGAAGAAAATATATGTTATTATTTAATTATTTCGGTAACTTGTTTAATAGCTAATATTAATTCTAAAAATATTTGGTTCGTGCATGAAATAAAATACAATTGCTAATGCAACTACCCCACACGCTTTCTGAAATGTGGATCTGATTCTAGAAAAATACTGCGTTATTGATAACTAGAGTTTGCCCGCGGCTTCGATCACATTAATCTAGATATTGTCAATAAATTTATATCCCTCGGGAACAGTACTTTTTTCTGGATGAAAAGTATCTTATTTCCTTTTTTTAACAACGAATATGCGGAATTTTGTGATGATCAGTTGAGTAGTTAAGGCATACAAGCGTAACAAACAAACAAACTCACATTCGCATTTATAATATTAGTAAGGAAGTAAAGATCTCTATAAACCACAAACACGAAAAAGAACCACATCCAACACAACCATCTGTGGTTCTCAAAATTATTGCCTCGATAGCACTCTAACCCAACATCTGCGCATTGGCAGTCAAGAGATCAGTTAGAGCAGAATCATTCAATAACTCGATAAATTCCTTCAAACAGTCACAGTGCACAATTCTATTATCATTATCAAGGCGCACATTGGCGAACTAAACTTAGAGGCAACAATATCAATACCGATAATTAGATATACGCGCAATTGTGGGACACGCCAGGTACTTTGAGGTCGGTCAGAATGTGTGGTGATCCGGACACTATCGGTTTCACATCAACCCTAGCCCGGGGCTTCCCGTCTCCAGTTACTGCGACCACAATGACTCACAACCAGCCAAGGGTTAAACTTCGGACCGATCGATGATTAAGGCTCTCGATAACATTTCAACTTGTTATCTTTAAATTGAACAGTGTGAAGTATTTATGTTACGATTAATCTGTTTTCTTTTTTAGTAATTGCTCAATTAACTTTCAGTTGCTAGTTAATTATCGTATTATTATTTAAGTAAATATGTTCTTTGAGTGGAAGAAAGCCGAGATAGCCGCTGCCGATTATTTGGTGTTGGTAGGATTGGCCCGCCCTGGGAAGTACCAGCTTCTTACGAGAAACTGGCTTAAAACTAGTAACATTATTACCGTGTCTCGCCTAGTATGTAGGAGTCCCGAATGCTTAACGTATTTGATGCCCTTTCCTCCCATTTATGTCATATTTAATTAGCTTTTTCTCTATAGCCCGCAAAGCGCGAGTGATATTGCAAGCGCCATGGGCTAGGCTTACAATGAGGTCGGACTGTATGCCTGTTTTTTACGTTTGTTGTATACACATATTCAAGAATTGATTTCTTTAGCTTTGTATTATATATTAGCTAGAAAAATAGTTCTTGCTCCTTGTGGAATACACTTTATTGGCAATCGTTTAAATTGTACAAATACTCAAAATACATATGTACTAAACTTTCTCATATTTACCCCAATATCACAAAAAATTATAATGCAATACAGTCACTAATCTGTGACACATTCCATCGGTAGAGATGACGAACGAGTTAGTTATGTATAAACAAGAACAAATTAACCTTTATTTAATCTAGCATCGATACAACGTGTAGTGTATTTATGCATTGCACTATGTTCGCTCTGAACTTGCAGATAACCTCCCGCGTCGTCGGCCGATAGATACAAAATGTCCAGAGAGGACCGAGAATAATTAGCAGGACAGTCTTATCGCCATTTAATTAATTCCATCGGGACTATTCGATCAGAACCCGCCCAAACAGAACGAATTCTAATCCCAAACTGTTCCAAACAGTTCCAGAATTAACATAATCTCCACCTTAACTTGATAATTTTATGACGCCATTCTAAATTATTGAAATATTTCTTCCTGTATGTAAAGATATAGCAATGTACTTCACTTCCTATTTCATTCAGAATGTCGTCTAATAAAAAAGCTGTTAAACCTTTTAATTGCTCATAATCACGCCATTAAAAGAACAACTTCTTTTAAATTACAGCTGTAAATATTAAAGCACATTAATGCACATTGCCCAAATATATAATATGTCTGGTGGACAACAATAAGACTTCCCTTTCCCCTAACAGGAAGCGCTTAGTGTAAATGGCTATTAGACGCAACTTCCGTTATTCCACCTTCTTTCGCATGTCGAATTCGTTCCGTTCGAAGGCTATTATGGCAAGACAGATACGTTTAGTTTCAGGAGCGAGATCGCAGAAAACAAAAAGGAACAAGTGTTAGATAGATAATGTGGACAATGGCCGGGTACCACCCTTGTTGATAATAACACTTTTTAACCCACAAAAGTTTGTCAAAACGTATAAACAAAAGTGCGTCTGCTGAAGCCGAGCGGAGGTACCTGCGCGCAGGTAATGTCGGCGATCACAATGGCATTCCGAGCATCCGAAATGAATCAAAATTCGGCGCAGCACCGCACGTCGATGACTAACGCCTCGGACCCTTCTGATAAATTACAATAATAATGGCCACCTCTATTGTTGTTATTGGGGATGATTTCATTAGGATATGCGCGGGCGCAGGTGCGCCCTGACACGCTGGGAACCGCGGCTAAACGTTATCGTTAACTGTCAAGCATATGATTAGTGTTCCTCGTTAATTAGATAACAGAAACAAAAAGTACGAGCCGTGACTTAAATGACCGGCGCGTTAATACACGCGGGGTCGCGGCCGCCGAGCGCCGCCGCCGCCCGAAATTAACAAGTGTATCCCTAAATGTCATTTATGGACAGGTCGAACGTGTTTATTGGAGTGAGCCAACAAGTCGTCCCCACTAAAACGACTGGTTCCATTATTTGTACGCAGCGCGGCGACCTCCCGCGCCGAAGGGAACAATGAAAGTGAGAGAGGGCAGGAATGCAAGCGGGGGGGTGTGGAGGGCAGGTGCGCGGCGCGCGGGGCAGCAGCGCCCGTTCCCGGTTCCCAGGCGAGGAATGCCAGCACGAGCAACAAAGCCTACCCGCCGCCATTCACCCCGCGCCTCGCCCGTCTCCCTCGTCTTCACCCCGCTAGCGGTTCCGTCCCAGACACGTAATTTTTCGTGACTTTCCCTTATGTAGCTTTTACGACGACGCAGCGGATCGGTACTCAATACGTTCGATATTCAAAAATCGTCGCGTGCTCTCATTCGTTAGGCCTCTAAAGGTAGATTCGCTTTATTTTACAGACGTGTTCGACTAATAAACCATGTAGGGAGTCGCGGTCCACAGGGCACACTGCACACGCCGCCGCGCCGTCGTACTCTACGGAATCCAATACGAATCGGCGTCGCGTCACTCGGCGACTGTATGTAATGTAGCGCAAAAATAATGTACATACTGTGTGATTATAATAAGTGTTATTGTTCCATTCATGCGGGCCGGTCAAGGTTCAGGGTCGGGTGTCGTATCGCAAACAGCTGACTCTTAAATTATTCGCTCTTTGAATATATATCACTTCATATTTTTTTATGTAACGTGCGTTTTAAGTATAATACCTATTGGTATTATACTTAAAATGCACGTTTTAAACAATGTGTATCAATTTACGTCATATTCTGTGTATGCTTATGTTAACAGATATTTTACATTCCTTTTATAAATATGATACTACGACTTGCTTTACACAACGCACTGATACAATGCAAAATAAAAAAATGATGTAGATAAAATAATAAAGAGGTTGGGCACTTGCCCCACGATTTAGGTACATACTTATAATTAAACCATAACGCAAGGTCAACGCTGACTTTCTTTTGTACCTATTGCTATAACAATTCAAGCAATTATCTATAAGAGTAATGAAAGTAATAATATTTTTGACTTGCAGTTTAGGTTATCAAGCACTAGAACATTTTAAATATTTATTTTAAAATACCTACTATAAATATCCGGCTAAATAAAAAAGGACTATCAACGGCCAGCATTCATACAAATGTCACTTTAATGTTTTTAATATGTTATACAACATTGCTTTTTTTACAATTTAAAATACGTCGCAGCTCTAGAGCAATTGTATTTCTAATTTTAAATAGGATTCCATTTTTATTGTCGGCCTCGGTGGCGTAGTGGTTAGTGTAACCGACTGCCACGCCCTGAGGTCGCGGGTTCGATTCCCACACAAGTCAAACATTTGTGTGCATGAACATGGATGTTTGTCTTGGTCTGGGTGTTTCTATGTATAATAAGCATGTATTTACAAAAAAAAATAGTATATATGTATGTTTATCCATTGTCTAGTACCCATAGTACAAGCTCTGCTTAGTTTGGGCTAGATGGTGTTGTGTGTATGTGATAGAATATTATTATTATTATTATTGTTATTCACAGGCCACCTTTTAGTTCATAAATTATTCTGAATATCCAGATGATCTTATCATTTAAATTGAATGCGATCCTGATAAAATTAATTTACTATACAAAAAACCAAATTATTCTAGGTAAAATACAAGTTTTTTTATATAAATACGTCTTTTTCTACGTAACATCTTTATAGTAACTTTTAAGGCCTTTTTTTTCTCTTACTTGCCAGCGTAAATTTATATTTACGCAGGCAGGTAACAAAAAAAGCCTTAAAATTACAATAACACTTTTAAGTAAGTATAGAGATTATTCTCTGTAGTTAAAAATGTCCGGTAACAAAAAGAATGATTGGGGTTTACGAGAGAGGGTATATGTAACGATGCGTTTTTATCGAGGTCACGGGTAAACTGACAGGTGGATGAGACATATAGACTCACTTTATACTTAATTTAGCTATCAATAAACGAGCAGTCTGTCTGGAGGATGATTCACGTCCCCTCATTATCTATGTTGGAATGTTTATTATATAAAGTATTAATGTTATCACAAGTTATGTAAATACAATATCTAGAGTGAGTTGCTACGGTTAAATGACATTCAGTATTGTATTTTACATTAAGAGTTTGTCATCTTCTGATATTAGGACGTTTAACTTTGTCATTTCATTGTTTATGATTAATCTTGTAAGGTTTGTCTTATTCTATGTTTTTGAATCAACATTATTATCTAAACTTTTAAAAAGGCTATGTCTGTCGCTTTATAGATTCTGTTTCGTGCAAACTTACATGCATTACATATATACACATACTATTTGTATATTCCTAAAATGGTAGGCAGACGTGTATAACGGCCATGTACCACGCCATGTTTTAGATACCACGTGATAAAAGGACGAACCTACTGAAAACATTGTCTAGGCCCCCTACTGGTACTAAAAACTTCATATATCATATATCATATATCATAAACACAATAACACTACCTGATTCGAATATCGAACCTATGACCTCACAATCAATTCGCATACCTATATAAAAACACATCTATGCCATGAAAAATTCTGCTAAAATGACAAATATTCCTTCACTTAATCACCATAATACCGCCTCAAAACTCCAAACTAAATCAGCTGTCAAATTTGACGTTTCATTTTTATGTAACCATCTGTTCTTTGGATGAATAGAAGCACGCGATTCTTTGTCACTTAAAAAGTTGACGTTGCAATACACATAAATAATAACATTATTTTACATAACCTAAAAGAAAATTTGATTGAAGTATAACCTAGACAGAGACAATATTTCAAACTTGCTTCATCTAGAGTACGCACAGATTCATTTCGATCGATCGTCTCAACAAAAAAATTGCGTAATTATATTTTAACTTTCGCCATATCGGCTTTCTAGACTTAAGTACTTTGAGATGGGCAATACTGACGTAATGCTTTCGGAATTAGATGTACGACTAGACCAGTAAACCAATTATTTAATCAATACAATCTTCACTAATTGGATGTTTGAATCGCCAAAAAGTCACAACAATATTACCAATATAACAAAGTCTCAACAGCAAAGAAAAGAGCAAGAAACTTGTTGCCAACATAAGCAACGCAATAAAATAGAATGTACCAACAAGTGCTCGTAATATGTCATCTGTGGTGCAATCGAGAGGGTGTCGAGTGGCAGCGCACGCGCCGCTCATCTCCGATGTCCGACATTTACAGCTGGTTGCATATAACGGATGCGGATTATTTGTACAATTGAAGATATATGTATTTAGATCAAAGATCAGATGCAGAACAGAATTGAATAAGAAGAAACAGCAAATAACGTCCTTTGATAGTATTAGAAACGATACCACGGTAATATTATCTAACAGTATTCTATCTTCATACAAACGGTCGGAACGCGAGTCATGCCTACGCGCGTCGAGGTCGGTAGGCACTTGGTTCGCAACCAGTCGCGAATGCGACGCAGCGATGAACGGACGGTGCGATGGTTTTGTAAGCAGTAAGCGTGCGACTTGTTAATATTTGATTGAAATAAGTACAAGTACTTACATAATAATTATGGCAAAGTACAATTGTAAACAAAAATATTTTAATTAAACTTTTTATCCGAATGCGGCATTTTTTATACTATTAAATTTAACAATAAAGCTTTTCGTACGTCTTAGTCCAGGCGCAAATATTTGTCAGCCTCAATTATACATGGTTGTATTTTTATTAAATCTACTAATCAAAAAACATAACATGATTTTTATTGAACATTTCATTCACAACAAATTACATTTCTTTTTTAAATATATTATATTTACAATCACTAAACTAGAAAGAAACTCAAGTAGGTAGATGAAATTAAAATACTGTAGGTGGGCAGCCCTCTCGCGTATTCGCGGACCGCTCGACTGTAGATAATTATTTCAAGGACAGAGCCGAGTTTAAATACTGTTATTATTAGTTTTGATATTAGTCTATAACATTACCGTGACGATACCGAGCTTTCTATATACCGTCTCTCGTCTAGCCTAACTCCTGACAAAAATTATAAATGTGAATGTGAGTTTATTTTATGTTTGTTACGCTTTCACGCCTTAACTACTTGATCAATCATCATGAAATTTCGTACACGTTGTCAGGGGTATAGAAAAGAACATATACCTTTTATCCAGAAAGAGTACTGTTACCAAGCTAACCTACATGCACGCGAGCGAAACCGCGAGAAAAATCTAGTATAACCGTAAGCGTAAGTAAAAGCAAAGAATTTAATAAAAGAGATAAAAGACAATATGTAGGTGTAAATGTGTAGTCTATGACTACAAATTTTGGTAGCCATAGGCGTTAGCCTGTTACCTTTACTTAGTAGAGTTATTACATAACTCTCGTCTATGAGAGAGTTATGTAATAACTTCAGGATTTATTCCAGAAATCTCCAACGATATATCCTCAGGAGTAGGGATTGTATATTGTTTTATTGACGGAAATTGAAATATTCCAAAAATAATTACCACTAGAGTGTGGTTTTCACCAGAATTTAAATAATAACTAGTGAGAAGTTCTGGAACATTGGCACTCATTACTTGTGGGTCAATCATTATATAGATGTGGATTTCTGAAATAAACTCTATGTACATATAAAAATCTACAAGGTATAAAAAATCTCTACAAAGTGAAAATCTAATAGATAACTTGTCTGGATAGCTGTCTATCAATCCGGTAGTAAAATAGTCTGATCTCTGGACTGGTCAAATAGATATTGAATTTTCTATTAATAACTTCTGTTGCTGGCACTGAGACTAAAACTATGTCTAATAGACGGCTATCAGTCAGTATTAACTTCATATGTGGATACCTCATATTGTATGTAACATAGGGTGTATGTATGTATGTATGTATGTATATACTTATATATATATAGGCTCATCAACGACTGTCATAATCAAACTCGTATTAAGTAATTTGATTGGTCGTTGCTAATTAAGTCAGCCAATGCCTGCAATCGACATGCATTTGACAGTCTGTTTAATAATTTTGGTATTGATCTGTATTTATAAACCACCAACTTTTTTATAGATGTAAGTACGTACTTACAAAATTGCCATACTAAACTACATACAATAATAAATAAAATAAAATAAATCTCTATACAGTATATAGAGTAGAGTAGTAGAGTCTATATACAGTCTACTGTATAGAGATTGTTACTGTATAGAGATTTATTACTATTGCATCTATGCAATAGTAATAAATTCACGCAAACGCAACAATCGTTTATCATTACGATCACTTATACACAAAACTGCACGCTTCAAATCACACATACTCAAAATTAACACTATTAAATTGGTTGCACCTCTGCCTACCCTTCAAGAAGACACAACCGTAAGGTCAACTACATCTTTGCTTCATATAATACAGTCATAAAGGTAACGAGATATCTCATATCAGCTTGCCCTTTTGCTAAGGTAAGGTCAGTTCCCTTTTCCGTCCTATCTGCGACTGATAAGGCGAAATGTTTAGCGACGTGGATAGATCGTTATCTCGTCTACGGTCTCCGGTAAGGAAAGCCTAAACGTATCAAACTACAGGCATAATTATGTATAATGTGTACAAATTTACAAAAAAAAAGTATACAGGTATGTTTATCCATTGTCTAGTACCCATGGTACAAGCTCTGCTTAGTTTGAGCTAAATGGTGTTGTGTGTATGTGGTAGAATATTATTATTATTATTATTATATCAGGAGACAGAAACGATCACGACGCGTGCTGCTGTGGCTATCATGGCAGTATTAGCGGCTGATCCCGTGCAGCGGTAGTGATCATTAAATAAACTATTTTTGACTCATCAATCATCATTCTTCGCCTTTTCAGAAAGTTTGATTGTTTTTGACCATTTTCGTTTAACTGCGTTTTATGATCACGTGAAGCGACAAAATCATATTGATCAGACACGTTTCAAAGATTTTTATACAGTACATACGTTACCTCGCCACAACCACTACGCTGAGTGTTGACGATTCGAAACTCACACGTGACAAAAAATTGTGTGAGCCACAAATGGTTAAACACTCAGACTCGGTGTTCTTTTGTCTATTATTGAATTAAATTTTTGTAAAGTTCCTCGCGATACATGACCTATACCTAGTACTGAAGCATTTAAAAGAAAATTAATCATTAATGATCGCCAACGCTGCACGCGTTATGATCATTACAGAAAACGCAAACCAAAGCAATGCATGCAGCGATGGTTTTCGCGGTACTGGTTAGACACGTTCCATTGATTGTAAAGAAGCACTTAGGTGCTACTGGCATGCATGATTACCAGCACTGCACGCTTCACAACTGTAAAATATTAACAAACTTACTCCCAAAAGCACAATTGGTCAACGTAGAGTCCGGCTTTATATTCTACAGTTTTATATAAGACGAACAATTTATATACACGCACTTTACAATTTGAATATAAAAATACAATACAGAGTAGCTAAGCCACTTCGATTTTGATCACATAATCTCTATCATTGCCGTTTTTTTGACGCATTACGCCTAATGGCCTGTCATCGCACACATATATCATCTCTACCAAAGAGGGCTCAGACATGACCGTACCTAACCTAAATATAATTTAAAGTATTGTGATATTTAAACCACCAAAGTATTTTGTTTTTAAAATTTATCTTCTCTCTTAGCCTTTATTATTCCCAAGTCACTTGGGGTCGACTTTTCTGGTCTAACCGGATTTGACTGGATATCAGTTTTTACACGGAGCGGCTGCCACCTGACCTCCGCAACCCGAAGGCTAACGATACCCTAAGGCTAGACCAGTGTCAGGATATTAGAGGGTACTGACTTTCCCAATAACGACTGCCATAGATGTTCATGGCAGCCGGGACCGACGGCTTAACGTGCTCTCCGAGGCACGGAGCAGGCGATAATTGTCAATCAATACGCACATAATTTCGAAAAGTCATATAACTTCCGAAACTCAGAGGTGCGCGACGTGGGTTCGAACCCGAGACCCTCTGCATTGCAGTCTGTTGGTCTCCCCACTGAGCTATCGCTGTTTATAAAATGTATATTAAAAAAAAAAAAAAAAAAAAAAAAAGGAGCATGCACGCTTCACCTCACTGACATTTTTAAATAAACCTTTCTTTTTATTTACAACTTTTATTGATAATCATAAAGAAAACAAATATATTTAAGTAGCTTATACGATGCAATAGGCATATCTGTTTGGATAAGAACCCCTAAAATCAATAATAAATAAAATAAAAACGATCTTATGATTTTTGTAATTCAGATTATGGATAGCATGGTAGGGCTAAATCAACACACTGACGCCATAATATTCAATTGTCAAATATTTATTACGGTAAAGCAGATATATATTTGTAACTGTCAAATACAAAACTGCTCCACCTGAACATCAAACACGAGACCTCCCAAGCATACCGCCAAAACTCCCGTTACGGCACAAAAGTACCTACATATCTACAAAATGTAAGGCTAAGCTAAGGCTCTACATTTTGTAGATATGTAGGTACTACGAGACAAGTCTCTACCTACTCGTACTTGCTCCCAATATACTAAACAATTCCAGTGATTTTGTCCCATACAAGCTACGGTAGTATTAGTAGTAAAAAAAGTGTATACGTTCCATTTGTAGAGCACAACAACAGGAAGTTGCATTCCATTATTTAAAAAATTAAAAATATTATCACTGCCAGTATTATATATTTGAAATGTGTATCTTTGTTCATAAACGTAGCTATTTATTCGAAAGGCATAATGATGTAGTAGCCAGACCTAGCCGAAAAGTGTTTAAGTTAAATATACCCAAGCAAACTATTAATTTATTTTCCTTTAATATTTACTATATGGCAATCCGTATTTATGATGCTTCCAGATGTTGTCAAATGCCTTAATCTTAATACGTTTAAAAATAAATTGTTTCTATTTCTTATAGACAAGTGCTACTACTTAACTAAAGACTTTATGGTTGATATTTTTTTAAATGCTGATTCTAATTTTGAGTTGTGTAATAATAATTTATAGTTAATGTATTAATATTCTTCTGATTTTTGACATTCCTAACTTGTAATGTAAATTTAATATAAATTATTATTCATAAACTGACAAATATTTGTATGCCAGAAATGGCAGAATATTATGGACTATACTGTATCTGTAACATTACTGTAACAATATTCTGATTAATAAATGGATATAAGAGCAGCGATAGCTCAGTGGGGAGACCAACAGACTGCAATGCAGAAGGTCTCGGGTTCGAACCCACGTCGCGCACCTCTGACTTTCAAAAGTTATATGACTTTTCGAAATTATGTGCGTATTGATTGACAATTATTGCCTGCTCCGTGCCTCGGAGAGCACGTTAAGCCGTCGGTCCCGGCTGCCATGAACATCTATGGCAGTTGTTATTGGGAGCGTGTCGACACAAAAGATCCCACTGGGTCGAAGTGTCGCCGGTCTGCACTGACTGGCCCCCACATAAGATACAAGATACAATAAATGGCTATTATTATTATTATAGAAAATACAATAACTGAAAAGCCGCTACAATACTATTTTCATACTTATTTTCTTAACCCTACTAAATTAATAATACGTGCCAAAAATGCCACGCTTAGTTGCATACAACAAGACGTACCTACTCGTAACTATCCACTTGAATCTCTATCGGTGGTATTCACACTCTACATACTTAAGTAAACCGTGAAAGCTTATATTTAACTTAATCACACTTGTTCTAACTACCTATGGAGTTATAACTAGAGTTTCCTTTAACAACTTGTAGCTGCTCTACAAACTCGTACGAGAATCTCAAGTGAGAGAGAAAATGTCTGAACATTAGTATTAAAATATGTAGACAACGCCATCAGTATCTACGCACTGAATTTTCCTTTACTTACATAAAAACGCATAATTACACCATTAGGAGTAAACGAGAAATAAATTTTGCAGAATAATATCTCCCGTACAATATATCTACATATTGCATGGGAGTTATTCCGCATAATTATCGGTCTAACATAAACTCCTTTGGACAATAAACCCCTTACAATGTACTAAGAACTTAAATAGGGCCATGAGTGCACTACATCGCGAAACAATATACCTATAGTAGTCCAACCATAAACTCCCATATGCAATAAATCTCCCAAACAATACAAGACTGTAAGTAAAATAATACCTCCTTAACAATATACCTAGATACTTAGAACTAAATTGCCGCGTGCTATAAAGTCTGCCATACACTACTTCTGGAATAAACCTAAAATAAATGCACATGTACAATAAACTTAAGGAAGGTTTAAGTACATTGCGGTTTATGTTAGTTCCACTCTAGTTATTAGTATATGTCTAGAGAAATGAAATATATATGTTTATGTGCAATAAAGATTTCTACTAATATAACCTATAATATGCACTAGAATCTGCTATACAATATATTATCATGACATGAGCAAATCGTATATAAACTGCTATCAATTATCCAACCATACAATATAAAAGAATGATTTCTAAATGTATTTCAACTGACAGCCAATCTCGAAAGTTACTCAGCTGGTTCTCAAAGTTTTACTTTTCATCATTAATTTTGTAAGTCGAAAACTTTTAAAAGTGCGAAAGCGTTCCAACATTGCTATTTCCCTGACGTGCTCGCGGAGCTGTGATCAACCTTTCAACCCTAGCGTGTTTACGTATATCCGCACCTGGTTCGTCGCTATCATCAGCTGATACGTTGTGGCGCACGAAGAACTCCTCGGCGAGAGCGCACGACACGCCGGCCGCCGCCGCCGCCACACTGGCACACGCCACCAAGCTCAGAATCACCACTAAACACCTCATGTTCACAACGTACACAACTATTTAATACAAAGTTTTCAGATATGAAATGCGTTAGTTTTTGTATGGATCACTCGCGAGCGCGCGTTCGTCGATGTGGTCGGCGAGCGAGACGCGTACTCCCTCATCGGAGAGCCTTCCCGGACTGACGCGCGGCCGCGGGCCCACGCCGCCGCGCCACGCCGCGCCGCCCGCCGGCACACACACCGCACAACTTTTAAATTAAGTACTGAAATAAAATAATCGACGAGCTTTCCCAAACTGGAATTAATTTAGCGAATGGAACGATTATCAGGTGACGTAAGGCCGTGTAAAATTTGTAAAAACTCGCTAATCCGAGAGCGATAGCTCGGAGCGTCGCGAATCTCGTGGGCTTTATTGCTCGGTGCGAATCAGATACATCCGTGATTGTTGGAGCTTTTTTATATGGCTATAAAACATTGCAGAAACGGACAAAAAGTTGTGTCGGTATTTGAGATTTTTTTTGGGTGTTTGTTGGTGATGGTGGAGGAGTGTTGAGGCTGTGGAGTGTGCATAAGGTCGGTGGTGCGGTGTACGAGTGTCGTTGGTGTGTTGTGTCGCGACAGTAGAGTCGTTGCGGCGCGGTGCGCGCGCACGGTATCGAGCGCGCCCGCCACTACGCGCTCATCACTAGCGAGCCGCGAGTCGCGAGCCGAGCGACTGCTGCGATGATATAACACCACACTAAATAACAAACACCGCTACTACGCTATCATTAATGATACACACTAATATTTAGACAACAACGTTAAATAAATAACATTAATAAGACTGGTAAAGACCGCGTTGTTGTTTACGATATTGAATTAAGTGACATAACTCAATTTGTTACTGTGTCCCATGTTGGACAAAGGTTTCCCCCACACATCTCTATCTTATCATTTGTCTATAATAAACCTGTAAGGAGGCTTTTATTATTTATCGGGTTTAGGCGTATTATTTAAATTATTGAAAAGGATTAGCACTTAGGTGGCCCAATGCAAGTTGGCAGACTAAAAACCTACAAGTTTAAACAATGTCAGAGGGTCTCTAAAGCCGGTACACCATCAGTTATAGTAGTATTTTTGTAATATAACTTTATGATACGAAACAGAAGTATACAGTATGTATAGCGCTGCCTTATTCTAGCGTAAGGTTATATACGACCTAAGGGGCAACTGATATAACAGTATAGATATGAAAAGCGGTCCCTCTAAATAAAAAACAGATTTAGCTTTATGTCGTAATTCTACAATATTTATGACCATCAGCATTTTAATAATCGACTGCCATTTATAATACTAATAATAATAACATCAGACCTGTACATAAACTGTCCCACTGCTAAGCACGGACTTTTTCCTAGTGTGAGAACGGTTAAAAAAAGCATAAATAAACATCATTTGGCAAAACTAAATTAAAAATAAAATTTTAATTTAAAGTTTGGTTGTTCGGGACTCAAGACTCATTCAATTTTCTTTTGTAATTTTCATTTAAAATTTTCATTTTTGCGTGTTGCTGCCTTTTCTCTAGATGTTTTTTTTGTAACTGTAACATCAATGGACAAAGTCTGAAATAAATATATGATTTTTACTATAAAAGCCTTGGCCTCTATTATGCGAACCTTAAAACATACATAGGTCCGAAGCGATGCCCGATGCGAAGCGATGCGATGTGATCTTATTTCACCAATTATGGTTTTATATCCTATATAATACAGGACGAGCCTATTGCCATAAGCCAGGTACAGTACCAGCTCCCGTACTGCTACTAAGAAATACTTGATAAAAATCTTATAACGCTTTGCTAGACACAGGAATCGAACAACCTAATACACAAGAGTTTCATTCACTATCCCTTCGCCACCATGACAAGGGTCACAGCATAGATGTTATGGACCCCATCTCTAGCATTTGGCTGTCGGTCACGAACGATATGTAAATACAACTTATAAATATTAATATATATTATTATTTTATATGACTATTATTTGTATTTCACTAAATGATGTCTTGATATTTTCAAGTAAGTGACATATTTTATGTCTTTTTGAAAATTCTTTAACCTCAATACTAATTAAAACTAAAATACGGACTAAGGAAACTTATATATATTTTAGAGACTTGAGATTGATTCCAGATACTACACTCTTGATACAAACATGCAAAGCGCTAGCTGAATGTTTAATCACCTATTGCGTATGTTCATGGGGCTCAGCGACCAAAACACACCTGCTTTCTCTTGAAAGAGCACAACGGGCTGCGCTCAAAGTACTTCTTTACCATCCGTTTCATCACTCGACGCATTCAGTTTATGAAAAAGGTGATGTTTTAAATGTGCGAAAATTATTTGTTTACCAAATTATACGTAAGTACCATAAAACTATTTTACCCCTTCTTAAACCTTCGGGTAAAAGTTCCAAGAGTAAAAAGCAAATTTGCCCAACAACACTATGGTAACGTTGCACCTAGACTATATAATAAACTTAATTCAACCTATAAAACAAGAAAACTATCTAACTATGTAATTAATAATATTATTAAAATATGGCTTAAACATTTAGGATACGACGATGTAGAAAACTTACTACAAATTGTGAAATAAAATGAAAGTTGCAACTCCGACTCAAACATCTTACGAACACACACACACACACACACACACGCGCGCACTCACACACACACACACACACACACGCGCGCGCACACACACACACACAAACCGCAAACTATCACGAAATCGCGCACAATCATACAATCATAAATACTATTTTTTTCACATATTCATGCATAGAAACACGCGCGCACCATACATTATTAAAACACGTATTATTATTATTGTACCTAACTAAAAGAAAAACAAACTGTATCTACTTATCAGTTTGTAACTATTTTGATTTAAATTGTTTTTATGAAGGAACTAACTCCCAACATACAGCTTACGCTAGTTTGGGAATCAGGGCTGCACAATATTTGTATTCACCTTGCTGTTACAATCAAAGAATTATTATTATTATTATTATTATGAAATTAATAAAATATTAATACTTTACATACCGAGGACATCAATAATTAAAGAAAATTATAGAATCCAATTACAAATTATAAGATTATAATAAAAATACATCAATACATTTATGTTTCGTTAGCCCAGTGTCTGCTTTTTACTGAATACACGATTACGTCTTGGTAACAGCTTACCATCAAACGAATCATATGCAGACAAAGTAAAAGGATAATTCATTCTAATTCATACAAAAGTAACATCCTTACTAATAATTTAAATGCGTTTATTCATTGTTTTTTTGTTGCAACCGCATTTCGCAAACATGTTGTCAGAGCAATAGAAGAAGACATACCTTTCATCCAGAAACAAGTATTGTCACTTTTTTACGTGCGGTATGCATTGACGCATACCCCTTCGCGGGGGCGGGCGGAGGGGTTATGTTAGACTCACCGGGATACAGAAAGATGTTGAAATGATGATAATGGACCTCCCGGAATAGCGACTAAACCTACCACGGTGTTCCTCGACAAAACCGCTATCGACGGGGCCGCGCGAATCACTTGCATATGCGGTCGCGACCCCGCCGAGGTTTCGGTCGAGGTTTCGTATGAAACAGCAGGCCACTGCACGAAGAGACCTACCCTTTAGGCATTCACTCACTTAAAATCCCTACTATCCCTTTAGAGGGGAGACGGACTCGACACAGAGACGCGCGTGGGAACACGCACGCCGCCTCTCGGACCTGGTACTGATCGGATGGTGGGCAGGCCCACGAAGCCCACCACCCCAGGTCAAATCTCAGGGTGGCTGAAGGTCTTCTCGTGCACTCCGACGCCTGGCTCTGCGGTTGAGGAGAGGGTTTAAGTGCTCCCTCTCCCTCTCCGCCGCCTCCTAGATGGAAATCACTTCCTCACAGAAGGAGGTGACGGCATTCCACGACCTCTCACTCTGGACCATAGACTTCAGTCTACGGCCGGGAGCGAGAGGGAAGTACTGTCACTAAAGTAACCTAACTTAACTTACATTTATGCGAGCGAAACTGCGGGTAAAATGTAGTTTATCATAAAAGTCAAAGTATTGCTTTCCACTTTAGTATTGGAATAAATAAAATCAAATTATACTTATGATTAAAAAGCGTTTCTCTTCTAAACGTGAAAGCTAACTACAATGTTTTCACAAACTCGCTAACCAGAACATCATTATCTAACGCTTTATCTCCGTCCACCTATTCAATCACTCAGTTTTAAAACTCTCTGCCTTTGAGATAAGCTCAATCTTTCATTCACACATGAAGATAATATATACTGATAGTAAAATAATAGAATATATTTTTTAAATATATCTTACGAATGTATTTTTGCCAAGTATGTTATTGCACCTGTTAATATGCGAGTAAAAAGCTCCAAAAGCTGTATACCCGACCCAGGAACCCAACCTGGGATCTCGCTATCAGTCCTAATTTTAACGCTATAAAACAAACGCACAACAAAAGAGTACATGCTTTTCATAATTTTCCAAGTTATGCGGGAGTCGAAAGACCAGGTATTGTGGCGCAGATTTAATGAGATTCATATTAAATGTAGAACCGCTAAAATCTGAAGTTTCCTACTTACAATTAGGTATAAAAATGCCTGACTAAAGTCAACTGCGTAAGCCTAGCACTACATGCCACTGAATATACCATAGAATTCTGACTCGGAGTTCTATTACTGTTCTAATAACAACTTTTAACATATTTTTATCTAACATCTGCATTCCTCGGGCACCTAAAGTTTTTGAATATGACAACTATAATGAGACGAACGTGTCTGGAATACCGATACACTTCAAATATATTAAAGGTTTACACACACCAGCGGTCATTAGTTACACTTTGTTACAATGTTGAGGAACAACGTAACATGAAGTGTAACATAACTGGATTTTACAGAGAGCGCATTGTTCGTGCCTTACGACTAGATATAACATAGCATGATGTTTAAAAGTCTAGATATGTGTATCATATTTACGTTTTGCTATCTATGTTTAAGTATACATAATACAACATGAGTCTATTGCTAAATTACACCGACCCTGCTGAGCCTTCAAAAAGGGCATTTTCCTTTGCAAGAGGCATAATTATAATACTGATCCCTTGCTATCAGTACAATGCCTTAAAGATAATGACACTCTACTCGCCTTAGAACACAAGGTATAGCTTCTGCAGGGAGGTACAGTCAGCATTATAAATCGCTAAACATTTGCGTTTTAGATTTTAGATTTTAAAATCATCTATTATTTGTAGTTATAACTATTATTAATTTTTCAGAACAATCATAGTTAGGAAATGCTTAAATTAATGACAATTCGTAAATGTGGCATAATTTTAAATTATAAAGTGATGTTTATTGTTCAGCTATTTGTGTCGGTGATTGTACTATCTAGCCAAAAGCCGCTGGAAATTGAACCTAATGAAAGATTTGAGCCAGAATCCTGTGTGTTATTGGATGAAAAAATATTCTGCTAGGCCGTAATTCGATTGCTGATAATTAAATAAAAAGAAATGGATGTGCCATTAAAATTACATGAATGGCATAAAGTAATAAGTTATAAGCATATTTTTAGTTAGAATCACTTGTATGAGGATTAAATTAAATAAACTACTGAGTGCTGCAACATGTTATGCCACACGCTTTCTCTATACAACGCCCATTACGAGCAGTGTCAATGTCAAGGTCCATACGAACGTAGGTTGCATACATAACGTAGACTTTTTTACATATTAGACAATAGCGGCGGGTCGAAATGACCCATTCGGATGATGAATGCCGCTCAAATGCCATATTTTTAATTTATCACCGATAGATAATCCAGGTAGGGCGTTCATTGAGCGCTTTGGTGAAGTCGCCGCCGGTCGGCCGACGCCCGCCGTGCGGCTATTGTAAGAGCCCTGAGGTACACCCGACACGCAACTCATAAACTTACAGCGTACTACAGTTTATCATTGAGTAACTGTTGTTTATAAAAGACTTTTAACGTAGAAATTATGTGTTATTAAATGAAAGTTAGATAGCTGAGACAGTTGCGACGATTTTGAATTTTGAATAGTTCTGATTTTATAAAGTTTAGGCATACGTTGAAAAACCTGCATGTGCCATGGCGCAAAGCTTAACTTACTGAGAAGAAACCTGTGCCTACCTTATAAACCGGCTAATAGATAATATTAAAGTGACATACATAGATAAGACACTATATACTGCGAAATGACATACAGCAGACGAGAGCCACCTACTGTGACACCAGTCTACACCATAGACTGTGACGTTTATGTGGAATGTGCTTTTGATATTACTTGCCCATTTTTTACAACAGTCCTTGCGGGCTAAAATAAAATACGCGGGCAGATAAAGACTTTCTCAACCTTATTGCTGAAAAGCATCGTACATAGAAGAAACTGCATACACAACTGCCTACCTATCAAACTATTATTAACTTGTTCAAATATTTTATATGAAGAATGCCAAACAACATTTAAACGACATTGTTAAATTTAAGACAGACAATAATTTATAACGAAGCTTAGCAGTTTGTTATTATAATAGACCTGATTTAATGATATTCATGTCGACTTTTTGTATCGTTTGCCTACTAAAAACTACTACTAACTTAAAAAAGAAATATTTATTATATGGACACTGATAATTCGCTGTTAAATATAACTCAGACTTATGAACCCTCCCATATAACAGAATGGTACCATAGACACAGTCAAATGACATAAATTAGAGTGAAATCGAGCCACTTGCCTCTTACGTTTGTACCTGATCCTAATTTATTTATGTGGTCCCAACACTACTACGCACCGGCATGAATGTTGCCAGTAATAAAAGGGACGTCTCATTTATTATTGACAAATATTTCGCGGTGAAAAAAATATTATGAAAAAATAAACTTTTGTTAGTAACGGAAGGCGCCAGATTCTAAATTTCATTGTATTTACAGTTTACAATGTAAGAGGCACTTTGGCGGAGGTTTTTATACAATAAATAATAAAAGACAGGAAATTATATCAATTCTTGAGAGGAGTTTATGGGAGTAGGTGTAAAGGGGGACTTGCGTGTGTGCGTTTATGTCTTTTGTACGCGAGTGCGCCGGCGCATTCTTACATTCTTACGACTATACTCATCGTTCTGTGAGAATTGACTGTCTCGCTTCTTTAGTGCCATTATTGCGAGCGCTTCGGCAACTGTCAATCGTGAAGTCGCGGATACGCGGTTATTAGGTTCATTGATCAGAAATTCTCAATATCAGTTTGGTTCCCTTCATGAAGTTATTTTGCATAAAGTAACGTGATACCTTATACATATACATATTTCTGAGCCTGCAGTTCCTATTTAATTCTATATCTCTAGTTTCAACTGCATACATAAGTTATAGTAATGTTCTAAACGGCACGACTTTTACGACGTTTAAAACACATAATAATATACCTGTCAATACCTATATTTGGTTTTTACGCCCACTAGTCCTAATTATAATAATATATGTGGCCGTAATTATAGACAGTAGGAAGTAAATATTACCACTGCTTTGACTGTTTCGGTGGTTTAGTATTTGCTGATGCGACCTCGGATCGTAAACGCCCGAGTTCGATGTCTGGTATTTTTATTAAATATCGCCGGACGCGGAGCGATGCGGCGGCTTCTGTGAAGTACTGGATGATGATTCACAAGTTTACAACTATTTTACATTCTATGTAAATGAGATACAATATATCGGATTTACATTTAAAAAAATTTATACATAATTATTATGTATTATTTTTTTAATCATTAACATTGCTACAGTTACTAGATTTTGCCCGTGGCTGCGCTCGCGTAAACGTAGGTTATGTCAATTTTCTGTCCTTTGGGAATAGTACGTTTTACTGAATAAAAGGTACCCTATGTCATTTTCTATACCCCTGACAAATTATATGCGAAATTTCATGATGATCAGTCGAGTAGTTAAAGCGTGAAAGCATAACAAACAAATAAACAAACTTACATTCGCATTTATAATATTACTAGTTAGGATATAATAATCATTACAACACCTTACGTAAGAATCCTTTAAACTAAATAAGCAGTAATCTGATTAAACATTTATAAAGAACACAATATTGCCCTAGAGCTAAACATTGCGTGAGGCGTGTCCCAACCTGTCTTCACAAGTCGAAACGATTAGCACAGGCCACACGGCGTACAACCAAGCAGCCTCACGACCACAGCCACATAAAAACTTAAACAATAAAAAAAAACAACGAAAAAAAAGAACCGTGCACAATGGCGCGGTGATAGCGTGAAAAATCTCCACAGATAAAAAATAAAACAATGTTTAGATCACCCGGTAGACGAGTTACACGGTTCTCAACACGTGTAAAGGAGGCACCGTGTTTGTCTATAGAAAGGCTTTTGGTAGTCAATAATTCATACTGAATATACCTTATTTGCCTACCATTGCTCGTCCTCGAGAGCACCTTTAAGTTCTCGTCGTATATATACTCGCCATCGCAATACTTTTAAATAAAAATTACAGTCAAATTGAGAACCTCCTCCTTTTTTTGAAATCGGTTAAGAATACGCACAATTGAAAATATAACACTGACTGATTGCAAATATCACTTACAAGGGACAAAAGATTGTGTAATCCACCAAATGTGGTTGTTCAGAGTTAGGGCGTTCTTTGTGTCCGTCATTCGAATGTTTATACATACTAATGCAGGCGGCGCGGCGGCGATCTTTTTGGATATACGAAGGTAAAGAAAATGTATATAGTGGGTCAAAAATATCGATATATTTATATATCGTATAGAGCACATAGCAAATCAAGGAAATAAGAAAACAAATATAGAAAGAAAGAAAATACAATTCAATTACGTGTTACATACAAAAGCTAAGTTTATCTAGAAATTGGATTTTTCAGCTCTAGAGACAATTCTCTAGAGCTGAAAAATCCATCCATCCATTTTCACTCAATAGTGAAAAGCGTGAAAATTAACGATAGAGCCACGTGTATAAACATGAAGAACATTTACATTATGTGGTGATACATAAATAATATATATATATATATATATATATATATATATATATATATATATATATATATATATATATATATATATATATATATATATATATATATATATAAAGTTGTTATACAGATATAAAAACGAATCCCTGTTTTCCATGGTCACGCCATAGCTTGAGAACGACTTTACCGATTTCATTCAACCTTTATTTTCTGTTTTCTAATACTTTGTAGAAGGTCCTTACGGAAAAGTTAATTACGTAGCATAATTGGATAAATTCAGGAAAATTAACGACTGTTTTAACCTCGCGTGTTTGACAGTTCGTCTAAGACAGGACAACGTCTGTCGGGTCAGCTAGTGAAACTATAATAACTAGCGGTCGCCTAGTGGTCAAAATTTTACCAAAATTCCTAAGCTTGCTACTTTGTTTTCTTTATTACATATAAATAAGGTATAGGTAACCATAGTTACAAATAATTGTTTGACGTCAGACGAACAATGCCGAAATACAACGAACGCGATTCGACTGCGTGTGTCAAATGCATGCATTAATTTAATGTATTTCTAATGCATATTTTATAAAAATATTAGGACACGCCCCTCCTTCTCCATATAAACTTTTACTGTGCCAAATTTCATATTCCTCCAAAATTGCGAGGACGGCCTCGCAATTTTCGTAAAAAGGACTTTAAAGTTTTTGCTTCACGTATTAATTCCTATATAGATAACATATAGCGTATAACTTGAACTCAATTAAAGGTTGTATAAAGGAGCTTAAGAACAAGGTAAATAATCTTCTATAAGAAAATACCTGAAGCTTCAGTACCTACGTGGGATCATAATCATAAATATAATACACCTTTTCCTTTCTTAAAATAGAAAACTTTACAAACATTCAAACAACAGAATGTTTGTAACCCAGACTCGGAACAACTATTTCTGGATTTCACAAATTTGTGTCTCCAACGGGGATCGAACCCACAACACTCGGCGAGACGACCACTTATACCATTTCGCTATCCGTGCAGTCAAACCCTCTGCCTACTTTGGACTTGAAAGTCCGTAGCGCCTCAGCAAAGCGGTATTACAGACTATAGAAAAAAACCACAATCAAAGCGAGCTCTTTCTGAACCAAACATAATTTCACCTTTGTAATACCTACAGCACAGATGTCTAATATAACGTACTTATATTTTTGCACACCATATTCCAATTAAAACTAACACTTTACATTAGAAAAGAAACACGCGTGAACGAAGCTTATGCAATCACTTGATCACGTATTACTTGAATCACGCTGCGTCATCGTTCAACTCCCCGCCGCGTCAGCTGACCGATTCTGTATCGCACGATAACTGTCGCATGTATCGATACCGTGCAATGTCATACGATTAATCGTATTGACGTCACATAAGATAACACATATTATCCTAACTATCCTAACTAATATTATAAGGATCAAAACCTTTATTTTTAAAAGAATACTCACCCGTCTGAAGTTTTCCCTATATCGCAAGAGACTTTTTAACGGATATAAATAACATACAGACTGAGACAACATATTTTGCCCCATTTTGAGATCAAACCCACAACTCTCGGTGCAGTAGCGGCGAGACGACTAATTGAAACACCATACCATCTCTACAGTCATCTAAACAAGTCATACGATAGACTTATATAAACAGCTCAAAAAGTTAATTACAATACAAGAATGATAAGTTGATAACCAATCGTATCGATTCTGTTAGCTATCTGAAATTCTGAATCAGCCCGCTGATCACTTGATCACGCATAACGAACAACTGCCTACGTCATCATTTACCTACCCCCACAGGATCCGATGAACACACATTCATCGCATAATGCTAATGAGTCGCTCACAGTGTTACCTGCGCCGTTGATTCAACACCGCAGTTCGCTTACTCGACGGTATTCACACAATTAATCAAAGCCACGATACCTGACAACCGAAAGAATTTTAATCGAATTCAATAAAATCGATACCAAAAAAAATCTTATTCATCGATAGTTTAACTGAATGGCAAGGTTTCTTTGGCCCGAGGGTCTTAGACTGGGCAATTTGTTTGCCGCGCAAATTAAATAATAACACCTATGCGGAATAGAGGTGATTGCACTCATCGAAACTCGAAACATTTGTTATTTTTACATTTTGCAATTTCGCGGTTATTTACAGTTGCAATTATTTCAGGTTCGTGATTGCAACATTAATATGCTATCATTTTGTGGATCGACTATAATCTTTAGGTGATTCATGAAATTGCAGCGGAATACCGCATAACTGTTCTAATTTCTTTGGAACACGTGATCTATTTTCGTATAAAATGACCGTGGCGCTTATGAATAATATATTATAGCAAAAAGTTTGACGCAAGAAATAGATAAGTAATTTCCTTTTGACGTGATAGAGTTTAATTTTTAAAAAAATCGTAGACAGACAATAATATTTGTCTGTTTGTTTGTTCATTACTGGAAGCTAATGCCCACAGTGGCAAAATCTATTTGATTGTGGTTTATGATGTATTCGGATAAACTTGATTTCACATTTAATATTTATTTAATTTAAATCGGTTAACAGTAAAAAGGTATGTAATTCTTAAATACTATACCTACATATATAAATTGTAAACGAAGAAAAAGATTAATCCTGAAGCTGTGTTGTTGCTTTGCGTTTCGTTGAGCTACTCCTTCAATCGACGGGATTAAATCCTGCTTTATGCATATTGTTTTCCCTCCATTTATTATTCACATCGTTAAGGATAAGGTAGCATACGTTAGCTAATATACAGTATATAAATGTATATAATTAAGATAATCCTTTCCTTTTCGTGTGGTTAGTGGCCAGCCTGTTGTCAAGAGTTGTTCAAGCCGCCCGTAGGCCTCTGACATGGCTTAACGACTGCTGTCAGTTTGACAACAACCGGGACCGACTTTTTACGTGCCCTCCGAAGCACGGAGACGCTCAGATGAAATACCACTAAGCGGTCACCCATCTATAGACTGATCGCACCCAACGTTGTTAACCTCGCTAATCGTTTACCGATCAGTGAGTGCAACTGGCTATGAGCGCCTCATTAAGAAAATTAAGATAATATACGTAGATAGGTCATATTCGCGCGTATGAATCGCAGACACAGCTAGTACCTATGAATAAAGTTTCACGCCTACATATATCCCCGAATGGGTCAGCAGGATTGTCTTATACCAACATTACAATAGATGTTTTTTTAGATCCAACGTTGTAGTGATGAGCTTATTGCCGTTTAGAAATCACAGTTCCTGATTCCGTGCTGCCAATAAGTATTAAAAAAACTGTAATAGTTATAATAAAACATTTGAATATCGAATGTCAAACCCTGACATTCGATATTCAAATGTTTCAACAATAATTCTATATTCAAAACATTTCTCTTTGGTGCCAAGGCTCTAATTCACCTGTGTATTAATTAATAATTTAACCTGACACGAAACAAATACTGAGAAAGACATTTCTCTATTTGGAAGACAATACGACAGTAAATCTATAGCAAAATACAACCGTATTCGATGGTACTGCAACAAAACATGAAGCAGTGGCACAAGGGCGATAGCAGCCTATGTATTCCAACAATAGCCGCATGGGGACGGTCCAGTTAACAGATATAAATGCTTCTCCCACTGTCAGGTGTCCACCATTAATTCCGCAACAAACCTTAGTATCGAAGAAATTCGACCGGTAACTCATGCAGACGTTTTATTTTTTCGTTGTGAACAAAATATCGTTTTGTTTGAGATACCGTAGCGGGTTTTATTTACGTATCAGACCTTTTAGGCTCGGTGAAGGTCGTCTTACCGAGCCTTTGCTTCGATTGCGTGAAAGGTGTTGTAGGTATTAGGTTAAATTATGGTTTTAATATGATTGAACTCTACGTTGATTGAGCGTTTGTTAAGTGATCGAATAAAGCTAATAGCTTTCATGTTTTTGAAAGCCTGCTTTAAATATACGTTAATTTAGTTTGCCGTATAATTGAGTCGACGATTCGAAAAGTAGTTAGCTATTAGATTAATTTGAAATTTTTATATGTCGTTTTATTTCTATATAAGCAATTTTTATATACTTACCTTACTTTTGTCGCAATGTTATTACGGGAACTGGGATTATAAATGGCAGACTAGGTTTACCTTTATTACGTAACAGCTAAAGGTAAAAGATGGTCAGCTAAAAAATCATTATATTCTTGGTATGCATATTGTCACGCCTGCACAATAGTGTGTAAGTAGTGGTTGGCAGAGATGTATCGTAGTCACATTTGTAGCTATATTTTTAAAGTGCCACGTAATGGGAGCGAGCCTATTGTTGTCTACTGTGCACATTACACGTCTCTGTGCTGCTACTAAAAGTTCTTACTATGGAAATATATATTTTATGAAATAACTAGCGACCCAGCCCGGCTTCACAAGGGTGGTACAAAACCTTAACAAAATATACACCTAAACCTTTCTCATGAATTACTTTCTCTGTTCTGCCGTCATAAACAAAAGGACGTATGTATCAAAAAAAAAAAAATATAAATATACTGGCCGATGGCAGATTTTTTTACTAATTTCAAATACGGAAAAAAGAATACGAAAATAAATTTAAATAGGTACGTCTTTTTCCCTTATGACGGCAGTAGCGGCGAAAACTACATGAGTATCCGTTGAGCAGTTTTGGAATTTATCGTGTACAGACACGGCGGGGTACTTTATTTTATAATACAAGTATGTAGTGACTTAAAACTTACTTAATAGACGAGCATATGTCCTCTCCTATTATGTGAGTCCTTAAAAATATAGCTGACTAATATGAGTACGGAACACATTTGCTTGCCTATTCACAAACAAACCAAAGAAGCTTCTATAAAATTTCTATTTCTGTAAGGTCAAACCATCCCAATATATGTTATTAATTATAATCTTTAAAGAACAGGCCTTAAAATAAATATGAAACAAGTAAATGTCAAAGGAAAAAGAACGTGTTCCCGGGCATCATTATCACTCTATCATCTAAGCTCGATTGATGACGATCATTTATCAACTCGTACGTCGGCACCGCTCACTTCTCGTCTGCTAGCGTATATATCATAAGCCAATGTTCTTGTATAATACCGTGACCAAGTATGGCCTCAAACGTGTTGGAGTTAACTATTCCGTTGGATTTAGTTGACCACTTCATAATTTTCATTTTTATTTAACATGCCTGAGCCTAACCAACAAAAATATATAGGTACTAAGCATTTACATGAAAGCATTCATACAAATATATCTGTTAAAGCTTTTAAATATCAATTACACAAGACAATTAAAGTTAGATTAAAGACTAAATTAAAACTATATTATACTAAACAAGACAAAAATATTTTAATGTAACAATTTTTCGGGAGAATTTCTATGTATATCTACTTTATTAGATAGACAAGTGATCGCCTGAAACACAGGTCTAACCTAGTTCAGGCAAGTAGCTTATAATAATTTAAAGATGTTAAATTATCCTTTCGTGCCAAAACTATAATTATTATTTTGGTTATAAGCTATTGTATTATAGTTTATTAAGGCATTGAGTTATTGTTAGATATAAAGATTTAATTTAAAGTTTATTTAAGTCCACTATTGTACTCCTTTTTTAGCCGAATAAATTTTATTATTATTATTATTATTCATTGAAATTAAACTACTATATACGGATTTTATCGCGTTACTTATTTTACACTTTATTACATAATTTTGAAACTGTTATTATATGTGATAAAGTGTAAAATAAATAACGCGATAAAATCCGTATAATAATAATAGTAGTTTAATTTAGTTTAATTTAGTTTAAATATAATAGTAGTTTAATTTCAATGAATAACATTCGCGTAAACAGAAGACAATATTATTATTATTATTAAAAATAGCATTACATTTTCCAAGTATATAGGATAGGGGTGTGTTGCTCCCATATTTGTAACGATTGGTTTTGATAACAAATGGCTTATAGGTAGGTACTTAGTTTACTTTTTTTATTTTATATAATATGTAGGTATTTGTAGTAAGTATAGTGGTCAGGATTAAGATATATGTAGCTATAAAAGTACGAATATAATGTCATTTGACAAATCGGTGAATGAAAATTTCATCAATACGAATAAAATTTTCTAAAACTAGCTTGCGCCCGCTACTTCTCCAGCGTGCTTCCAAAAGTATCTTATGCTTTAATCTAAACCCAGGACAGCCTCTGTACGCCAAGTTTCATGTAAACTCTATTAACGACTTACGAATTACGTAACAAGCATCGGAATACAAACTTTTACAATATTAGTAGTATAGACTATATCTGAAGCTGTAAAGCAGTAGAATGTCTATTTGTAACTCGACAACTACTAGTCTCATTTGCAAAATAAGTTCTACATTCGATAGTCTAATTACTAAAAATAATATTATATATATTGACGACTCGATGGCGTAGTGGTTAGTGTAACTGACTGCCACGCCTGAGGTCGCGGATAATATGTATGTATTTACAAAAAAAAAAAGTATATATGTATGTTTATCCATTGTCTAGTATCCATAGTACAAGCTCTGCTTAGTTCGGGCTAGATGATGTTGCGTGTATGTGAAAGAATATTATATTATTATTATTATTAATATAATAGGCGATAGAACTTCACGCTACACAAAAACTGAACAGTAATTATCAACATCATTTAACACGATTTAAATAGCGTGGCGTGGCTCATCATCTAAGTACAATGAATAAAATCTTTTTACTCATAAAGCTTGACATTTACAAACCTATTGTAAATAAGTTAATTTTGGATCATCCGAACTGTATTTATACTAGATAGTTATTGAAGAAATAAAAATTATTAGGTACTTTAAAAAGCAATGTGTAAGTAGAACATAGTTTATAGATATATAGCTAGTCTTCTCTCTTAGCCTTTATTATTCCCAAGTCACTTGGGGACGGCTTTTCTGGTCTAACCGGATTTGACTGGATATCAGTTTTTACACGGAGCGGCTGCCACCTGACCTCCGCAACCCGAAGGCTAACGATACCCTAAGGCTAGACCAGTGTCAGAATATTAGAGTGTACTGACTTTCCCAATAACGACTGCCATAGATGTTCATGGCAGCCGGGACCAACGGCTTAACGTGCTCTCCGAGGCACGGAGCAGGCGATAGATAGTGTTATGCCTATATTCTCCATAATGTAAGCGCATGTGTGTTATGCACATGTGTGTTATACCCATGCGGTCTCATATATGTTTAGGTCCCATTTAATAGGAGACGGACCTACTGCTGCTTACCTGACACAGTTTTAGTTGTTTCGTAGTTTTCCGCACTGCTACTAATAATTTGTATTTGAGTTCCAGTCCAGACTTGGATAAGTTCTATATCTTTTAGATTTTTTATTGTTACTTATTTTATGCATCAAATATTTTAATAAATAAAACCATGCCTGATTTAGAATCGAACTCCTCAGGCACAGCACATATTGCGGCGCCACCGAAACAGTTTCGGTACTATACTGTTATTTTAGTTTTTTTTCTGTTGCTGGTAATCGCTTCTCATGGCGTTTTTCTTTGACATTATAGAAAGCATAGAAGCAACTCCAAGAAAACACAACCAAGCCGCTGCTTACCACTGGCCACAAAGGAGGCAACGAGGGACGAAGGAGGAAGACGAAAAAGGGACCAAGGGAGTGATAGGGCACAATTTTGAAATTATACATTACGTACGGTCCTTACAAATAAATTGAACAAGGTCGTAATATAAGTACATTGATAGTGACTAAACTAGGTTAGGTATCAATCTACCACCCATACAGTTTAAAACGTAATCAAAATCTGGTATTAAATCGTAATTGTTTTATTTGACACATGCCTAATAGTATGATTACTAGTTTGTATGGTTCGTACGAAACTGTTCCATCAATATTATTGGTTACTGTGAGAGCCGCTAAGCAGAGCTGCCCTAAGCTTAATCTAATAGGAACTAATAATACATTTATGTTATAAGTTCGGCATAACCCTTTAAGTAGGGTATAACAAAAAGTAAACAGCGTCTTTCGAAATATGATCTGTGAGCCACTTAGCTTACTTAGCATACATTGTAAGCACTAAATAAATCTAATTATAACCACAGAATCAATTATTACCACTAAGAGACTACTGCCTAAGAGACAAAGCAAAACATGCAGTATAGTGTATCAAAAACGATTTTAGAAGTAAAATGAATAGAAAAGATACCTGTCTTTGGTGCACAGTCGCAAAATGCGATAGCCCGCAAATGATGTACCCAAGCTCTATCTATGCATGCTCTAAGGTTAATACTATGTAAATTTCTATGCCCGAATAAAAAACAACATATTCAAAAACAAAATTTCTAATTACAGCACTAAAATCTTTGTAACTCGGTTTAGTGTAAATTAAACAGGCATAGTGAAAGAAGCCTTAATTAATGAAATGTTGATTGATTTTGCGGTAAAACAACAAAGGAAGTTTCTCAGGGGTCGGGCAGTGGGGCGCGTCGCTGGTACCACGGCCGGCGCGCGGCGCTCCGTGCCCCGTCCTAACCAACTTGGATTCTTGTTCTGAATTCATCAACTTTTACAAACTAATTAGGTACACGGACTGAGAACACCTGGCCGGAAATTTAATACAAACACGCCGCAGTATATACAATTATTTATTAACAACGTTAAACTTGGTATTCAAGTAATTTTGCCATTTTCTCTAGCACTATTTCACTTTCACCTCTGAAAGTTCTTCATTATTTTCTAGGAGATGTTTATAGCATTGGAACTTTGAATAAAGAATTAAGACTGTATATCATTAAATTGTTAAATTCACCTAATAGGTGAATTTAACAATATAAGTATATTCTCTACATAGGCAGATCCTCCAGACCGAATATCGATTATGGCGGCAAATTTTGACGAAGACTAGCTATCTGCATTGAAGATATTATAGTGCAGAAGCGAGTGTGCACACACAATTAATCTTTTTATATTTTCATTTTCATATTACGATAGGTAGGCCATGACCATACGGAGATCAAGCGCAATACCAACAGCTTTACGTGTTTACCAAAGGACGAGATTGTGCAACACCACCAACTTCCTAACTCCGGGCTGCTATTACGAATTTCTTAACAGGAACCCTCAACAACTTATTTTGAGTCCAAAAATTAAGCCCGTGGCATCTTTCACCACAGTCTCACTCTACTACTGATGTGCCATCGAGGCAGTTATATACGTAGATATATACCTACAGTTACACAGCTAAGTATATCAGTATTCAGCTAAATTTCAACAATTTGAATTCCAACTCTAGAATTAAATATCAATATAAATGCACCGTCTAAGAGCAGGGCGTGGTCATGTTCCTGTCATATAAATTCTATACTCCAAGCTATAAGTTAGTTTTATTGCTCCGCTTGTAAATTATTATTTTATAACGCTAGTTCTTGTTCAGCACAGTGTAATATCCTTTATGACTTCGTTAAAGCCGGTAATGGCCACCTTCCGTGTAGATATTATTTTATATTTTAGTACTTGACTAATTTATCTTAATGAGTGATGGATAGAAACACATTCTAATTTGTCGCTTTAGCAAATGGAAAAGCTATTAATAAACACAGAAATTATTTTATGGTAATGCCAAACCTATCGACATGATATAACGAATTAAATTCTGCTATGTTATTTAGCTGAAATTCCTTGTATCTTACAATATATTTATACAGAGACTAGTGTCTTGTTTTGTCAGGGGTATAAGATTTCAGGAATAAGAACTGTCTTATCATGTCGTTGAAAATTAGATTCCTGGCTGAAAATAATTCTGCAAACAAGTTTCCAATAGGCTTCAAAAGGCTCGCTATCTATTACATGGAGCCTAAAACATTACTGGCAAAATGTATAGTACACCTCTGCCCACCTTTTTAAGTTACGGTCGTGAGCTTATATGCGTATTGCTGCAGATCGTCCTTATATTGCGGCGATGAACATTAGTATATTAAATCGTTTCTATGTAAATGCTGTGCACATTTGTATATGACGTTAGCCTAAGATCTTGCGTCCGAGTTCGATAATAAATCCGTAAATGTATGTATGTCTGTGTTCACTCTATTAATATGATTGACTGCGCAGACCGGCTGGCGCAGTGGTTTAGGAGGTCGCCTTTCCAATACTACTACGCCGCGAATTGTGAGTAAGAATACGACACAGGACAAATATTAATGTGAGCCGCAAATAGTTTAAACGAGCCTAGGTGTTCATTGTTGAATGTTTGTAAACTTCCACACTAGCAATAACTCCTATATCGCGGATAAAGTAACTACTAATGGAGCGGTTGTCGTCACAAAAAATAAATAAACACAGCGGCGACGAAGAATACCTACTGGAATCTACGTGTGAAAAGTTTTAGTAATTTACGGTATCGCCCGTAACACTTAGCCACGCTGATAGGCTCATTAAATAATATATCAGGATCGAACATTTCTAGTGAGACATAATAAACTTTTTAAAGTTAATACGAAAGTAATGTAACTGTAGACTGTAGCTCTACCTACGCCTTTTCGAATATACAGGCGTGAGGCGAAAGTTGTGTGTAAGTTTACGTTCATTTTTATTACCTGTGTAGGTGACACCTGGAATTAATAAAAGGCTTTGCAGGATGTCTTTGAATGAGCCTGGCGTTTATTTTTAGATGACCTAGTAAGTGACGGGAAGTCTTGGAAACTAGTAAGAGGGCACCGAAGACTACATATGTATCAGTTAAGGAAGGAAGCTCGTATTTATAAGAATACTATTAATATTCTCCCTTAGCCTTTATTATTCCCAAGTCACTTGGGGTTGGCTTTTCTAATCTAACCGGATTTGACTGGATATCAGTTTTTACACGGAGCGGCTGCCACCTGACATCCGCAACCCGAAGGCTAACGATACCCTAAGGCTAGACCAGTGTCAGAATATTAGAGGGAACTGACTTTCCCAATAACGATTGCCATAGATGTTCATGGCAGCCGGGACCGACGGCTTAACGTGCTCTCCGAGGCACGGAGCAGGCGATAATTGTCAATCAATACGCACATAATTTCGGAAAGTCATATAACTTCCGAAAGTCAGAGGTGCGCGACCTGGGTTCGAACCCGAGACCCTCTGCATTGCAGCCTGTTGGTCTCTCCACTGAGCTATCGCTGCTTATGCTATAAGAATACTATTAGTATGGTTTCTAAATATTAAAGTGTGTGAAATTGTTTCAATGCTTGTTACTCAATCACACATAAAATGTTAAACAGATTTTGATCAAATATGGCACGCAGATTCTCCATGCCTTATATTAACGTATAGGATGTACTTTTATACCAATAAGTGTTGCCATGGGATTCTCTCAGCATAAAAGCAAAACGAAATTACGGGGTTTGCAATAGATTCCTAAAATAAGGAAAGCAATGAAAAGTAAGGACCCGAAAGTAACGGTTTTGTTACAGAAATCCATACCGAAACGGATTCCAAAAATTAAACGTCTTCTTTAAACCGATTCTGAACGTTTTTGAACTAATAGTTTTACTAATAGTTTAGTTTTGAACTAGTTTTTGAATATACGATGTCGTTTAACGCAGTACAATAAAGCTGAGGTGCGAGGGTGGTTGCTGGTGGTCAAAGAATTTCTCTATTTTGGAGTTGAGGATTGTTTTGATAGATCATCCTTTCATAGAACATATAGGAGTAGAAATGTTCTGTAATTCCCATCATTATTTGAATATAGGTTATTCAAATAATGATGAACTAACACCTTTTTCTTAAGAACTTTTAAAAAGATATTTCATCAAAGATTTTGAATGTTCAAATAGCAAGGATTATACACCTATAATACTTGATATTTGAACATTCAAAATCTTGATACACGCTATATGTTGATGCTATTACACATTGCAATTACCCCATACCATTGTACAAGTCATGTGATTGTTTGAAAGATATACGTTTGAGTGCGTGGTATGCCTCTATTGTTCGCTCTCGATCATATTTTAAATGCTGTACATTCGTACGTCACAGGGTGTGTGTGCGTATGAGTGCATGTGTGCGCTTTGTTGTGTCTGCAGTTTGTCGGTCGGTAACTCTTTGTGGCAGAACACGATATTTGCTGAGTCTATGATACATTCAATATTGAAGTTAAAAGTGAAGAAAAAATCATCACAGGGAGTAATAATAATAATATCCTCCAGACCGAATTTCGGCCGCGGCGGCCGGAGATATTATAGTGCACAAGTGTGAGCGCAAACACAAGTGCACTCTCTGTTCCCTAACTCTCATGACAGAACACCCTAATGAATGTTATGGCCGATACGGGAATCACTACGGGTGGGCCACTACAAGTTTTTTTAGTAGTTTTATTAATATACGCAATATTAAATCCATCAAGTTAATAAGTTAATATAGTCTCAAGTCACGTGTTTTAACTACCTATATTAAATTTTTCTTTTGTGTTTGGACTGCGTAGGAACGGTTTGTTAAATTCACGACTCAAAAGTGTTTTTGATTTGTCGCGTTATTCAATTTATTTTTGTAGGTACAACAAGTATATGGCACGCATTATAGAAAGAGATTATTGGCTATGGACACTTGCAAGACGAGGGTACTCGTTGCCAACTCGTTAAAAAAGAGTCACAATGTCGCCTGCGGGACTAGTCTCAACAATAGTCTCTTGCAAACGGCACAGCTTATTCAACGAGGAGACTGGCAAGCTTTTTCTTCGCAAAAACATAGCACAAAAGAAGAAGAAAAGTGTTGATTCGCAGTAAAACACGCCAAATGTACATTGTACAGTAATTAAGATTACTGCCCGACTGCTAAACAATTTGGTTGTAGCTCTCGAAAGCAGCCTGTTTGGCTGCGCTCATCTGTAGAGTGGCGATATTTTCCCAACGATGCTGCACGATTTTAAGAGATATTCTGGGTTTGAAGCGAGGTTCTGCGTTTAATATACTAACTACAAAACATAGCCTTACGCTTAAGGATTATCTGACGGGAAAATCATGTAACATTTTACCAGTACCGTTAAACCACTTCCACTGACTGAGTCAAAGTACAATGATATATTAAATACTAACATCATAAATATGTGAAAATAATGAGCAATACGATCCAATTATCTATTTATTTAAGCTAGCAGAATGATATAAAGTTCGATAAAGATAGGGCGAAGATGTTTCTTGAATATCCATATCTACATATTCTGTACAAAAATGAATTTATTCCAATCCTTTAAACAAGTCTATTTATAGTCATAAAAATAAAAGAAGCACGTCCTTCGACGCTGGGTGCTGGATCGCGAGTGCGGCGGAATGCGCGGCAAGGGTGCGCGGGCGCAGGCTCCCGCGGGACATTCCTGCCGGCTGACTCACACAACCGTTGGATTAGTACGAGATAGAGATTTTATCTGAGAGCGGGGGATAATTACACGTGGATGATGGGACGGTGATTTGTGGAGCCCTTCCGTGAACGCCATTCAACGCAAACGCACTATTATCTCGTATAGTACCAGTTTTATTGTGATATCTCGCTTTGATTCCACGTAGTACTATTATATATTCATATTTTAGTAATAAATGTTTTATTGTGAATAAAGCATTGAATAAAGAATAACACTGCCTTGTTAGTTACATGGAAGAAAATTGTGCTTACGATTGCGGTCGATAAGGCGCTTCGGGTTAGAATCCCGGCTTGTGGAAAACGTCACATAGTCACATAGGGTTTGTTTTTCAGTAAATACTTATAGTATAAAATCATCAACATAGTGTAAGAACTTCAGTCCGAAAACTACTGCGTAAAGGGCTCGCCTCCGAGCCAACCCCTTTGAGAATAAAATTTATTGCTGTGCGTGAATAGTAGTAAGGTAACCACCATGCACTGCCTTATCCATGAAGTCGACTTATACATATAACGTACATAGTCTCTCGCCTCTACCCTGAAGGGGTAGGCAGCGATATATTACACACACATTTCGCTAACTATGATTTCAGGTCTCACGTAATATACGAGCCTATTGCCGTCCGTGCTGCTGTGAATTTCATGACAGAAAAACTGACTGACCCGGGAACCGCTAGAATGACTCGGGCCACACCCGGCTTGTAGGCCTATTTGGGTAGGCGTATGGATGTACGTCGGGATGTGAGCGTGCCTTACACAGCTCCGGTACCATACTGGAGATATGGGAGGCGGCTTCTCCGTCGGCTTCAGCGAGGTTTTCGTTAGCAACTCCCAGAGTTGCGAGTGGTGAGCGGCTTTATTGCTTCGGTACCTATCTCGAGAATAGGTAGTGTCACTTGGGCACGAGGTAGCTCGCTTACGAGAACCGGATCTCTGAGGTTAGGATGGAGAAATCGAGATTTGGGGACAAGACCTGTCTATAACTGGTCCCGGAAGGTGCTTTCGGGCACTGGAAGGTACAGCGGCTCCACCTAATATAACCTTGGTGGTCGGTGTAGAGGAACGCTATATCATAAACTGGACTAGTCGTAGAGAGAGGAGATGACTCGGGAGCCGAAACAAAAATATCTTTCATAGCAGTCGTATTTACTACCACTGCGGTACCGAGACATTCGCGTACATAATTGAGAGCCGAGTGAGCGTATCCACCTCAGATATGTCTGATGTCCACCTGAAAATGTTAGGTTTCAAGTCAAAATCTAGGATTTTATATAGACCATTGCTATTGAGGACACGGGCCTCTCCGGCAAATGGCCGTACTGCCCCAAAGCGGTCTAATTGTTTTACATTTATATAAATAAGATAGCCAAATGTCTTCTTAAATGAAACCTAAGAACCCAAGCTAAGAGCCACTCTTAGAAAATTCATACGAACAATTCTACATAATTAAATTGGAAACACCTTCCCTTAATTGCACCTTGAAAAGGGCTCCAGTAATTCACACCTTACGCGTACGTTGTGCTCCAATTTGTTGGAGTACCTACATTTGGTAGTACCTGCCCGTAATTGTATAACACGCGTGTTACATTGTATAAGGACTAAAAGAGATTCACTTAAAAAAGTAACACCAAATATTAAAGTAAGCATCTTCTGTATACTGTAATATTCTTGTACGGTGCAACCGTACATTTCTTAAGTCAGCATTTTTACGCGATGCACGCGTTTTCATTATTATATATTCAGTTCGCATCGAGCCATTATTATCGCCGTGCGTTCTCAATTATCAGCAAAATCGGTCAAAAAATATCACGTCATTTCAAACACAGTTTAGATTTTAAAAGTTAATTGCTATTCATACAGTTTTAATCCATTCAGTGTCTTCAACCCGTACAAACCGACACGCCCTATTATATTTTTATTTTTTATTATTTATTATATTTTTTTTATTAATTTTTATGATAGTCAGATCATACAGTTCTTAACAGATCTGATTAAATACTACCTTTTGCCTGCGACTCCATAATCATGTGCTTTGGTGAGTACGTAAGTAGTTTTTTTTACAAAATCAATAGATATACAGAATCTTTTGAATTATTAGTGACTATAATTAAGTAATTTTAATAACAATTGTCACATGTAAGTTACTTACTTAACTAAAATTAACAGTAATAATATCGTTAATTATTACTTATATTATAATATATTAAAAGTAATAATTTACACACAACTTTAAGAAAATATCCTCATTATTCCCTAACCCATGAAAATTTTGAAAATCTGGCCCTTTTCCTTATTCATATCGTAAACAGAACTGTGCAACGTTCAAACTTTTAAAGTCCAAAGGTTTTGGTGTTAAAGGGCGTTGACGAATTAGTCAAACAGCGAATTGGGACTTCTCTTTTATATTTGTTGATTTACATTATAACTGTACATTATAATATGTAAAATTATTCATAGCTTACGTCTTAATGTTAAGTTTTCAGGTCTCGGCGATACAAGCCTTGAACTTAGTGTCGAGACCACTGGTAACCAAACGCACTGTAATTATTTTTATGCAAATATAAATTATTTGAATTGAGGCCGATCTGGTCTGGTCCCGGGTCTAATTTTCCGGTCAGATTTTCTGTTAGGAAATTCTAGAAGCAATACGGGGCCTGAAAATTATATCGATCAACCATAATAGACTCATTCTGACGTGGAGCCTAAAAATATAATTGGCGAAATGTGAGAGTACAGCCTACCTACCCTTTCGGAGATATATGCACAGGCGTGGATTTAAGCATAGACGAAGTAATAAGCTGGCTTTTTTAAATTTACTTGCATTTTGTTTTATAAATTACTAATATTCTTCTTAACGCCTTTAGCTAGGTTAAAATGTTTGTTTGGAGTAGGTTCATGCCGGTAGTGCAATGGGTGGGATACGTAGTCTCCTCTCGATCGCAAGTATAATCCCTTATACACGAGGCTATACCCGTTTGTCTATTGAAGATATTTCACAAACCAAAACCAAATAGCGAATTTTCCTTACCAGTCCAAAAAACAACACATTGTGTCACCGATGTATTTCTATTGCTGCTATAACAACAAATCTGAAATAATCAAGATGGCAGACTTCAAAATGCAAAACAATGGGATTATGTTGGTATCTGTTGATCAGCGTAGTATATCTTAAAATAAGGTACGGAACCCTTTGTATTTGAGTTTCACTCGCACTTGGCCGGTTTTTAATTCCAATTCTTACTTCTTTGTGAGATCAAAGAAGCCCACTGAATACACAAAATATAAATACGGTCATTTGGAAACTTAATTCCTTCCTAAAAAAAGAGTGCCACGTGAGAAATTTAGTCATAACATTTCCCTAAATGGTAAATAATGGCGGGCGATCTTGGAGCGCTCGCGAAGTGCTAGGCCAGGTGTATCCTCGACGCGTGCCGCGTAAGTAAAACTTTTTCCGGCAACCATTAATCATAGCCAAAACTCGCCACCAACTCTCGTTGAAGAAAATGACTGTTTCGTCGTATAACAGTTATTTATACTTTTAATTTTCACCCTAGTTTGTTTGACTTTTTTAAGTAAGTGTTTGCGCTTGTTTTGTGAATAGAAAGTAGAGGGTAATGGTACGAAGTTTACGTGACTCCCTTAGGATTTCTGTATAAGTTCCTTTTCTTCCTTTTTTGCCATTAAGTCAGTTGCAGTGAAGCATATAGTCTGGCTTATAGTAAGCGTTTACCGCAGCCTATGAACGCTTGTAACGCCAGGAGTAACTTGGATCATTCAAAACACAGAGTCTTTATGCTATTACCGCAAGTGACAGAGACTTATTAAGAAACCAAAAACCCTTTGTCTACGGGATATATACACATTAGATCAAATCAAATCAAATATTTATTTGCATCACTTAGGTACATAGTAGGTAGGTATATAATATAGAACATGTAGAATTATAACCTCAAAAGAAGTGTGCAAATATTATATATTTAGGTACATGCAACTTTAAAATCATAATTGTCCATTGTAATATACAAACATAATGTGCATATAAAATTGGTTGATACAATATAAAATAAAATTTAAATAATTAGTATTAATGTCAAAAAAAAGAAAGAAAGCGCAATATTCGATCCTAGAAAATCAAATAGGGAAGTGTGTTTTAACGATGTCACAAGGACAGCGATATCCTCGTACGTACCGTGGGCCGTGGCTTATTTTGAGTTTACGCTCGGAGTTGTCTTGAGGTCCTGGGCTCGCTACCCGCTTTGATCAATGTGTTATTAAGATTTTCTGCTAGGATATTCTCAGGTCAAACACGTAATCTGGCAATGTGCTCAAGAGAAAATTTCTGAGGCTTCATATTTTATTTCAATATGCACGTTATACGTGGACTCCGTTTTATAACTCTTAAAATTAAATGGTAGTTGTTACGTTGATGTTACACACAAAAAATAAATTAACTTTATACATCTCTCAATTCAACAACAACCTAATTAAATCTATAATATAGGCAAAAGAAACGTTTTTTTATAATGTCCTCCAGACCGAATTTCGGTCAAGGCGGCCAGTCTTAACGGAAACTGGCCATCTGCGCAGGAGATGTTATAGCGCACAAGTGTGTGCGCAAACACAAGTGCACTCTCTGTTCCCTCACTGTCGTGATCCGATGGGACGGTAATCCAACACGATCGGAGGAAGATCAGGCACAGGACTAACGGCTTTACGTGCTTTCCGAGTCACGAAGTTGTCTAACACCGCCAACTTCCTAACTCCGGGCTGCTATCGAGATTTCTTAATAGGAAAACCCAATATCTTTTTGTTGGTGACGTCTCTTTACTGTCGTAAACGGCGATCGAAGTGAACTTGAAAGGGCCCTAAAAGGGCTTTAATTACGAGACGAACTCGACAACACCTTTACCACTAGACTGTTACCTATCCGTCTAATGTAACTAATCTCGCTATATTTCATATGCTTTAAAGATACGTAAATATTAAATAGAGTTTCGTAGTAGGGGGAGGGTCAGCTGAGCGAAACAACAAGCGCGCCAAGCCAACACTCGAGGAACATAAAACTTTATAAATTGCTTTCTTTTTACATTTAAATAAATGGTGGTTGTAAATAATTCGCAAATTCCTTTATTTTTCTTCGCTGTAGCACCGTTTCATTTCTTATGAATTTTTTTCAGCTTTATGAAATAGTTTTATGCGCCATTGTACTTTCACAGTACCTACGTATGTATGTTGACCATGGCGTGCAATGATAAACTGAAAGTTTTGGTGTTATTTATATTATCAAAGTAATGCTCTTTGCACTTATGCAAATGGTGTTTTCTATTTCCGCAAACTTAAATGGAAATAGAATGAAATTTTTACTAATTTTACAAATTGTTAAATATTACGGTTCAGTTCGATTTTTACTTCTTTAAATAGTAATCAATTATTAATTAAATATGGTTCAGTTCGAATTTTGAATATATACTTGTGTCAATACTTATTTCTAAAGCGTTCCATCAATAAATTTAAACGGGGTGTTATTCCAATTTTAAATATTACTTGTGTCTATTTCTAAGAGGGGTTGCAATAAAAATAAACGATAAATATTTTATATAAAAAGTAATTTTGTGACTTGGCTAGTATATTATCTTTTAAATAGTTATGAGACATTTTATCAATACACGACAACATTTAAAAAATTAACATTACAACCATACATAAATAAATAATAAATACAACCATTTTCACTGTGGAGAATAACATTTTGCCGCGGTGGACTTTTGCACTACATTGAAACAGCACGAAAACAACCCCTAGCCTCGGTAAAACTTTTTGTGAATCACACAACTTATTGTCTTGCGTGAGGATTGTCCACCTCAAAGAGTTATTGAGTAGTAGAGCCTCGCTGATTTCAGCATAAATGGGTCGGCTCGACCGGGGAAGGATTACCCTCTCACAGAATATCGACGTGAAATAGCAGTATTCCTCTGTTGTGTTTCGTTCGGTGAGTGAGAGTGCCGGAGGCCCAATCGTCCTCTTTCCTCCTTACCGCTCCTTCTCCTTCCCACTTCCTTTTTCCTATCCTCGTTCGGCAACGCGCAAGTGAGGCGTCCATAGGTTACGGTGACCACTTACCATCAGGTAGGCCGTATACATATTTGCCAACTTGGTAGTATAAAAAAAAATATGTTAGGCTTCTTTTTTATCACAGTATGGCGTCGGCAATGGCAACGGCAATTTCGTGGCCTCTATTACGTATGATGTTTTACCATAGCTAGCAAAATGTAGATGTCATACACCTCTGCCTAGCCCTTCGTGGATTTAAGCGTGACACTATGTTTTTATGTATATTCCTTTATCTATGTATATTCCCTCAGTCGCAGCACCGGCGCGCGACCGGGAGGAACCAAAACATAGAGCCTTATTACATACTAGATGTGCCCGCGGTTTCACCCGTGTTTATGATTACTGCGCCGACCCCGTGGATCGTAGCGTGATGTAATATAGCCTATAGCCTTCCTCGATAAATGAGCTATCCAACACGAAAATAATTTTTCAATTCGGTCTAGTAGTTCCTGAGATTAGCGCGTTCAAACAAACAAACAAACTCTTCAGCTTTATAATATTAGTATAGATATATCTTACTTTAGATCATAGACCTAACTAATATTACTAGCGGTCGCCGAGTGCTCGAAATTCGACCAAAGTTTGCCTGTAAGATATTGCTGATATGTCATTATATATTGATATATGTAACCATAGTTACGCGCTTCGACTGCGTGTGTCAAATGCATGGTTGTGTGCGTGTAGTGTTTTTTTCATTAATTTAATGTATTTCTAATGCATATTTATTTCTAATGCATATTATCAGAAAGGACATAGGGTACTTTTTATCCAGAAAAAATACTGTCACTAATCTAACCTAGCCTATATTTGCGCGAGCGAAACTATGGGCAAAATATAGTAATATTATAAATGCGAATTGAATTTGTTTGTTTGTTACGCTTTCACGCCTTAACTACTAGACTGATCATAATGAAATTTCGCATACACTTTATCAGGGGAACAGAAAAGGACATCTGGTACCTTTCATCCAGTTAAAAGTATCTACTGTCACTAATCTAGCCTAGCCTACATTTACGCAAGCGAAACCGCGGACAAAATCTAGTAATATACAACATGTAACATAATAAACGCTAATCCTGAAAGTAGTATGTTCAAAATCGGCTACTGAATCAATTCCAGCAATTTTCAATACAGGTAATTTTTATCCCAAAATAATTAAATTATAGTCACCCATTTATTAAACAGCTGAAATAAACGAAAATGTATCATAATTCAAGGCAATAAGGTTTTTGATGCAATAAAGGCAAATAATTAGATTTATTGTAATATACTCGTACTATACCCCGCACAAGAAGGAGAATAATATATATATACATAAAAGTAACATTTTAATGATTATATTATTATTACGATTTAATAATCTAATTGGGGTGTTTGAGGTTATGCGTTATATCTGTGACATTTTGTATATGTAGATAGGTACATAGTCTGGTTTCAGGTGGCTTCTCGCGGTAGAATCTTCACCTTTGAACTTTCGCAATTTCTCTCATTCCAAACGTTTTCTTTTCCCCCCAAACTTTACTCGAACCATGCGAGTGTGTAATCTGTTCGGAAATCGTGACCTGATTTCGTTTCACTCGTCTGAAGATATTTTTTATTGTTGCCAACACTAAAGTTACGACAGTTATTTTTTGTGACCCTATATAAAAAGTAGATAGTATTTGATATGGTACGACGTGTTCGTTTTTATAACTGAACCTAGCTTTCGCAGTGTTAAATAGATACTTGTAGTGTGTATATAACATAAAGAATCATAGTCTGATTGCCAAACGTGTTGGTAGGTAATGACAAAAAAACCTTGTAAGTTTAACATTTACTTATATTATTAATACTGCTTAATGTCTAAACTTGAACTGAATTGAACTGAATATCCTAAGTAATTGTTATGATGTAATTATCTTACCTGAAACATGGTTAACTTACAGAATAAACAGTAGCGAATTTATTGATAACCGTTACGTAGTCTTTCGATGTGACCGTGATAGTGCTGCTACGGGTAAATCAGATGAGGGTGGAGTTTTAATAGCCGTATTACGTGAATACAATCCTTTCAGCATTGAGCTCCCTATGCAAGCTTCACTAAACAAACATATTGAGCAAGTTGTTTATTACAATTCCTAATCGTAATAACACGACCAACACGCTGATCAGTGCAGTGTACATACCCAATAATTCTTATTATGCTGTATACAACCTGCACTTTGAATGTATCAATCATATAATAAATTCAACTAAATTCGATTATTTGCTAATGCTGAGTGACTATAACATCCCGACAGCTAACTGGATAAATTTGAACCCTACTCATGACTTTATGAGCTGTATGGGCACCTCTTCTATCTGTGATCGTATGAGAAACTTTATGGCTATACATGATGTTATGCAATGTAACTATTTAACTAATACTCTCGGGCGTACTCTCGACCTCCTATTGTCCAACACAGTAAGCCATATTTTTATACCCAACCAACACTTACTTCAAGCTGATAACCATCATCCTCCCTTCTGTACTCTCATCTCTCTGAATATAAACCTTAACTTGATTCGACCTAAACAAACGTTAAATATAATTTTCGTAAAGCAGATTATAACCTCGTTATAACAATATAAGTGAACATGATTGGGACATGATATTAATATAATATGTTATAATACGTTTTAAGACGGAATGCGCTAAATGCTACAATACAAACGTTAAAAGTGTAGAGGTCAGTATTCATCACAATGTTAAGTACTTCTGGACATACATAGCCAGTCGGAGAATTAGGTTAGGCATCCCCTCGCATATGTGCTATAACAATAAAACAGCTAGTGACCCCCTCGATATTTGCAATACTTTTTCATCATTTTTCAGTATGTATACGAGCCAACAAGTTTTTTACTTGATTGGTGCCCACTTTCAGACCTATCTATTAATACTCATCTTTCTGACATACAGTTTAGTCTCACCCAGATTCGTGATCAATTAAAAATACTAGATATTACAAAAAGGCCTGGACTTGATGGGATACACCCTTGTTTCCTGAAATGGACAGCTAACACAATCTGTAAACCCATATTTATAATATTTAATAAATGTATGTCTACAGGTGCATTCCCCTTGGCTTGGAAGAAAGCTAATATAGTCCCAAAGCATAATGGTGGATCTAGACAAATTATTGAGAATTACCGACCTATTTCTATTTTATGTACCCTCGCAAAATTATTCGAATCGCTTGTTTATCATAAAGTATATCATCCGTTCATCCAAGAAAGTATAATACCGGAACAACATGGTTTTGTAAAACGAAAATCCACTATCACCAATCTAATGATTTTCACTACTTCTCTATTTAATAACATGGATAATAGAGCGCAAACGGATGTTGTATATACCGATTTAAAAAAAGCTTACGGTAGAGTCGAGCACAAAATCTTAATGAACAAGATTGCATTCAATGGTATCAGGGGTAATTCGTTGCGATGGTTCCAGTCGTATATAAGTAATCGTAACCAAAGTTTTGTAAGTAATGGATACCTTTCTAACTCATTTCTAGCTCCTTCGGGCGTACCGCAGAGGTCAATTTTGGGCCCTATATTATTTATTATTTAAATTTATGACATTGGCAACTGCTTCCGTAACAGTAATTTCTTATTTTACGCCGATGATCTTAAAGTTTGTAGAAAAATCCTGGCATTAGACGATTGTCATTTATTACAGCAGGACCTAAATAGACTATCTGAATACTGTAACAATCATAAATTAATATTCAGTATAGGTATATTTAATACCTAAACGCAAATATGTAAATTTCACTAAAAATAAAAGAAACATTAACTTTAATTACTCTTTGTTCAATGAAACTCTACTTTCTTCTTCTACCTAGCTTTTATTATTCCCAAGTCACTTGGGGTCGGCTTTTCTAGTCTAACCGGATTTTACTGAATATCAGTTTTTTCACGGAGCGGCTGCCACCTGACCTCCGCAACCCGAAGGCTAACGATACCCTAAGACTAGACCAGTGTCACGGTATTATAGGGCACTGACTTCCCAATAATGACTGCCATAGGTGTTCATGGCAGCCGGGACCGACGGCTTAACGTGCTCCGAGGCACGGAGCAGGCGATAACTTTCAATCAATACGCACATAATTTCGAAAAGTTATATAACTTCCGAAAGTCAGAGGTGCGCGACGTGGGTTCAAACACGAGACCCTCTGCATTGCAGTTTGTTGGTCTCCCCATTGAGCTATCGCTGCTTTAATGAAATGAAACTTGAGGACAATATAAACTTTAAGACAATATATTTAGCGATTTCGGTATCCTCTTGGACTGTAAACTCCACTTAGACGTACACATCGATAAAATTACCGCCAGCGCTTTTAAAACGTATAACTTAGTGATGAGATCTTCTGTAGACTTTAAAAGCCTACATAGGTATACCTATTTAATTGTCTTGTACGACCACAGGTAGAATATGCCAGCATGATTTGGAACCCCTACAATGCAAAGTAAGACCATGCAATTGAAAGAGTGCAGCGTAAGTTCATGCGAGCAACTCAGTTTAAATGTCGTCTAGGGCGCTCCACATACAATGAGTCTCTGCAAAAATTTAATTTGCTTACCCTATACTCGAGACGAAAATTGAGAAAGATGGCATATACTCCACTAACAAGAGCAAAGCTCTTAAGTATAATGAAGAAGACACTCGAGACGACTGTTACTTCAGACTATGATGCTCTATGACCTTATTAGCAATAAGTATGATTGTACTGAACTTATTAACGGTTTATATTATATTGTACCCAGATCTGTAATAAGACGAGAGACGCGCGCCTACCCGCTATTTGCTACGACTACTAGTCGTACGAATGCGGGGGAGCGAGCGCCTCTCCATAGAATAGTTAAAATTATAATAAATTGTTCGTTAATATAGATATATTTGCCTCTACTCGCAATCAATTTAAAAATAATATAATACATACACTTCGTAATCAACAATAGTATAAACATTTGCTAACATTTGTATAATCACATAGACTTAGATTTAAGTACATATATACTAGTTCTAAGCTTCAATTAGGTTTAACTGTATTTCTGAAGGTAATATGTGGAAACTCCGTGGATTGTACATTAATTTATTCTGTTATGTACCTAGCCAGTAAGACACAACGTACATTTGTTTGTTTTCCCCAGTAAAATAAAATAAAATGTTTCACAACTGCTTTTTTATTAGGTATATCTGGCATGCCAGAAATGGACAAATTAATTAAAAAGTATGAGTAACTAGCTTTTACCCGCGTCTTCGCTCCCTGAGTACGTAGAACCTTCTTCCCGCAGATGCTGCGATAAAGGCAGCTTAAAATACTATTTTAGCTATATACTCTACGCAAAACTCACATTGATCCGTTTCTCCGCTGTTTTATGGCGTAATATTATGTTTTCGCGAATGTTATACATTGAAATTAAACTACTTTATACGGATTTTGTCGTGTTGTTTATTTTAAAACACTTTTTAATTGCTTGAATTTAAGCTATTTAAATTAATTAAAACTATTTATATTTAAGTTTACACTTTGCCCGACGTTTCGGTTGCTTTACAGCAGCCATATTCACAGGGAGACTATGGCTTAAGTTAGCGCTGATGTTTGCTGCCGATCATAAGCTGGCTTGAATTCCCGGGTGTAGAAAAGATTTATTGGGTATTTCTGGAAATATTTTCTCGTCTCCTATTATGTAAGACTTGAACCACAGCTTTATGTAGGAACTAAAATATTTACGAAGTGTAATGTAAGTAATTGCTTTGCACGTACAGTGTATCAACAGTTTGTGTTTCAGACTAATGTCTGAAACACAAGATGTAACAACATGTGTGCAAGAAATGAATATAAATAATAATAAAGATAACTCCTTCACTATTTTTAATTTCTGTGTCGCAGCGGACTTTAATACATTGTAACAACAGACAATAAGAACAACCAGTCTCAGCGTAGCCATTTGTGGATGACATAAATGTTTGTCCCATACAGGGATTCGAAACCACTACACTCGACGCAGTGGCTAGGCGATCAGTTAAACCACTACGCCATTCGTGCAGTCAAGGTGATTTTAATACACGTCTTCCTATTTAGGATATGCTCGCATGAGTATATGTGTGTGCATATAACACAAGGTCCAAAGAAATCAAAATGCAGCATGACTGTATTCATCGCCTGAGAGATTAGCAAAGCAGATGAACCGACCTATCACGTCCCGATCACGACACGAACTCAAAGACTTGTTCGGGTCGGGCACTCCAATACTTAGGTACACTCTCATACAAACTACTACTTACAAAGACAACGCAATTAACCCGAATCATTTATTATTCGGAACTAGAGACACTGTAAATATCGATGTATTGGAAACACTCGGGTTTTACTCAAAATCGATATTAATCGCTTGTTTTACAAGGCTTATAGTTTTGGCGTTGCATTAATATATTATTATGTCTATTTGATGTATTGCTAACGTAGGCAGTTGATTTTATAACCTTCTACTGGAACAGTTACCGAAAATTGTAGGTAGTTTTCTTCTTAACGGCTTGCCTTCTATTGAATCTTTACTAATATTATAATGCGAATGTGAGTTTGCTTGTTTGTTTGGCTTTCACGTCTCAACTACTAGACCGATCATCATAAAATTTCGTATACGCGTAGTCAGGGTAGATACACACGACGGTATACAATACCCTTCACCCAGAATACATTCTATTCTCGAGCTCGTGTAACCAGGGGCAAACGCTAGTCAATAATAGTTTTAAAATTTAGGTGTTAATATGTGGGTGCATGCACACCTCTTTGTGATATACAGTTGCGAATTAAAGTATATATGATATTAACTCTGTTTAAAAACTTTTCTAAGTATCAGGACAGTTCGAATTACACTTTGGCGATCCAGTGCGTTTTGACAAACTTTACACATTTTTGCACACATTACACCTCGAGAAAATTATAAAACACTCTCAACAAAGAAAGTTTAAAAGGAAGTAAACTATTTATTAACCTAATTTGTTACACTGATGTATGTAAGCATACCTGCATGGATAATCGTAATTCTATGTATCGACAACAAACCGATATCGTCAAATATCAAGTTACTTAACCGACATCGATAAAAACATTGTTGTTTTATTTCAAGCGAACACCCCTATGTGAACGTCAGTAGTAAACACTCACAAACGTAAAAGAATAATAAAGTACTCGTAGTAGACACCAGACGAAATCTGATCCAGTGTTTTGTAAAGGAGACTTTGATATCGGCCGTCTCAAGGGCGGGCAATGTCGACCCGTACAGACTCTTTGTGAACAAAATTACATTAAACGCACGTACAGTCCTCTACATCAAAATGAAATGAAATGCAATAGCGCTGCAAAGAAAACCAGATTATTGGATCAGCAAAACGTGCACAAAGGCTGCATATTAAAACAGCTGTGAGTGCTCTGTATGCAAAGAAAGTATTATTTTACTTTAAATATGACGTATAAAATATATATACAAAGCAACGTCTTATTTTGTAGGGGTAAGCAGAAACCTCGGATGTCTATCAATCTATAGATATTCCTTTTTCTTCTAAGGCGGTAAGCAGAGACCTCGGATTTCTAACTATTACAAAGTTTTGATTCGCCTTTTACTTCTGCATGAACGTTTTGTCAATTTAAGAGCTTGTGTAATACAGTGATAGTTGGGCGGCTAACATAAAGGTCTTTATCCATAATGTTAAAAGCGATAGGTATGTGAGGTCTGTGATCCGTCATTTGTTCGTCGTAGACTTTTATGTTCTTAAACAATATAAACACAACGAGTAGCGAGTCACGGGTTGACTAGTGTAATCAACAAACTGATGTCCTTGGTCATTTGTATGAACAATTGCACTTTCAGTTCTCCAACAAATAACAATTACGACGTCTACACACTGAGGAACTGAGTCACTATGTTTGTACACTTGCTGATGACTGGATTCAAAGTTGTAGAAAAACGTTGCAATTTCGTTTTTCTTTAATTTCAACCGCTTCACATACTATCTTTAAGTAATTGTGTCGTGCAGTGGATAAGTGAGGGTAGCTGCCAAAACTCGCACTGACGTAGGCGCTGCTGAGCTCACACCAGTCAACCCGTCACCACGATAAATGCAAGTCAGTCAAAGCGTCGAGAAATAAATAGTTATCTATACCTTTAAATTCTTACTAACGCGAGTAAGTCTTAATCGCGCTAGTAAAAAATTAAACGTCTAATATTGTATTATATGTACAAATCGCAAATGTCTTAAATCTTTTTTTCCAAAGAAATGCTTTTAACGTCTTTGTCTATAATGTAATCCTTTTGAGAGGTACCCAGTGGATACTACTTAAATAAAATCCACTATTTCACTTACCCAATATTTATTTCTTGATTTACATGAAAGATTGAACCCGGACACAAACCAACTCCCGTTTTTATACTGTCGTGTCATCAATCAACCCCACTCCAGTATGAAACATATTCCACTATGAAAACAGTGTTGCCATTTTTATCACAAAAACAATTTAATTAAATAGAATTACCTCAAAATTATCATCACAATTTCAAGTGCATGTTTAAAATTAACATAACCTTACTCTACAGAACAGAATTGTATAAATATAACATTTCTAAAATACATCTAACATAAGCAAGTTACTGCTATATTCACAAAGCCCCTTATTATTATTATTTATTTTATTTTTAGCCTGTACCGTCCCACTGCAGGGCAAAGGCCTCCCTTCGATCTTTCCACTCCTTTCTGTCCAGCGTCAATTTTCTCCAATCCCTGTCGAACACATTTAATTCATCCCGCCATCTCATTCTGGGCCTGTTGCGGGGCCGTTTGTTATTTGGTGCCCAGTCTATGGTGATTTTTGTCCACTTCTCTTCAGACATGCGATAGACATCGGTAGGCCACTAGCTCGTCTGCCACAAATGGTAATAAAAAAATAAAATAAAAGGAATGGCCAGCCCAGATCCGTTTTAGTTAAAGCCCCTTATATAAAAAAAACATTAGCTTTCTAACTCTAATAGCAGGTTCGTATTCATCGCAATTAACAAATTTATAACAAAAGCCACGTGTCATAAATACATAAAAGAATAATTCAATAGTATTCTTAAGAATATCACCGCGTGCGAAGAAAAACAAAATATCTGCTAAATTACGTACGTATTATGTCGACGCTTTTCCGCCACAAAACAGCTCTTACATCTGCCGCTAAGTTATTACTTTCATAAGCAAACAAACTTCCTACTGGCTGCGTACTAATGTGAAGGGTGTTGAACATAAATAGTAGTTAAAGGGAGGTAACCGCCAACTATAAGGAAAAACCTCCGTGAGCGCAAGAACCTACATTACGTCTACGTAAATGCACTATTTTCATTTGATGGATAGTGTGTTGTGCTGCGTTAAAATAACTAAAACTTAGAATTAGAAACATTGTTTATATTCGTTCCTTTAAGTATTTTTATTAGTTAACTGGTTTTTATCAGCGGCTTCGCTTAATGTAGATTTTGTCAATAAACTTATGTCCCCCGGGAACAGTATTTCTTTCTGAATAATAATAATATTCTATCACATACACACAACACCATCTAGCCCAAACTAAGCAGAGCTTGTACTATGGGTACTAGACAATGGATAAACATACATAGGTATATACTTTTTTTTTATATACATACATATTATACATAGAAACACCGAGACTAAGACAAACATCCATGTTCATGCACACAAATGTTTGACTTGTGCGGGAATCGAATCCGCGACCTCAGGCGTGACAGTCGGTTACACTAACCACTACGCCATCGAGTCGTCGGATGAAAGGTATGATGATCTATATGTAGTGTTATTTAACTTTTTATTATTAATGGGCATGTAACAAATTTTAATGTAGCTTAAAACAATATTTTTTTATTAATGACATCGCCCGTACTAGGAATAATTCTTGTGTCGCGAGGGACTCTACGAAAATTCAAACAACGGACACAAAGAACACCCAGACTCGGAACAACCATTTGTGGATCACACAAATTTTTGTCCCGTGCGGGATTCGAACCCATAACCCTCGGCGCAGTGGTAGCGGCGAGGCGAGCACTTAAACCACTATGTCATCCGTGCAATCAAAACTGTTTAACTCACATTATTAACCTCTGAGTCTTCTTCAGAGGTTAATGAAAACACTGTGTTCGTGACAGACATAACTCCAGAACCACTGGACCGATTGACTTATAATTTGGTGTTCAGACACCTTGAGGTCATACCTCGGTCGAGATTGAATATCGACCCTGTGAGTCAAAAGACCCTCGAGATACCTATATCTCGAGGGAGACCCTTAGGTCACATAATTAAAAAATATTGACTTGTAACTCAATTCAAACACGACCGAGAGATGACTCAAAGGTGTGTGCACACCAAGTTACAAGTCAATCGATCCAGTGGGTCCAGAGCTATGCCAGTCACTAACATACAGACACAGACCCACGTAGTGTATTCCTTAACCTTTTTGAAGAAGACTCAGGGGTTAATAATCGTGGTATGGATATCGGTGTATCTGGGGACATTTTGAGCCTGGGGAGGCTGGCCCTAAAATAGCCTACATGCAATACTAGTATTTGGAGTTGAAACTTAACATACTGTAGTAGGTGTATATAATTTTTTTAAAGATTACTAGTAATTTGGGTTTCAAATCACTAGTAATCTTATTAGACTGCGCCGAGCGTAAGTCAGATAATGATAGAGCTCGTGCGGCGCATATTCAAATCGGCGCGCGGCCGCCATAGTAAAATTGTATGGAGGATTTGAAATGCTTTTTTGTTAAATATGTATCTTTATTGTCAACCAATAACTTAAATATTTGGAACGAGCAAATTGTAATATAGCTATTTATGTTTCGTTTAAGCTGTAAAATAGGATAGATTTCTACTTTTATAATCTAAAAATCACGTAACACGAACTTACGTTTTTGTATTTTTGTATTTAATTTTGTAGGCAAAAATATTAAGTATTTAAATTTTTTTCACGGAGTAATTGTAAACACATTCATAGTTATGGTAAATGTATATTTTATATTTGTATTAAACAAAAAGTGTTGATTTTATTCACTTAACTGTGACCGCCTGTTTTGGCACATTTCGCTCGCCGCAGTCTTAACCCCTCCAGCTAAGCTAGAATGCTTGTATTAGGAATGGTTTCACCGTTCACGTCAGTAGTGCAATGGGTGCAAGTCCAACACCTTATCCATTGGGCTACCGCCGCTTCCATTTAGATAACGGATACGTATAACTTTGGTTCTTATAGATTACATACAAAATAAATAATAATATTAGTCATGTATATTTAAACTAACTGAGTTACAAGGGGGTTTAACTCCTCTTTTAATATAAGATGTTTGACCAGAGGATTGAAGTTGTAGACCGTAGATGACCTTAATTAAATTGATGTAACTTTGTTCAATGTTTTGCTGATGAAGGGCTGTTTCTGATATAGTGGGTGATGCCTTGGAGCTTTAAAATAGTCTAATAACGCAATATACAGTGGTTTATTAAAGTTATATTTTTGCTAGATTTTGTCCGCGGCTTTGCTCACGTGAATTTAGGTTAGGCTGGTTTAGTAACAGTATTTTTTCTGTCCCCCAGACAATGTGTATGCGTAATTTCATGATGACCAGCCGAGTAGTTAACGCGTGAAAGTGTAACAAACAAACAAACAAACTCATATTCGCATTTATAATGTTACACCCAGTGCCATCTCTCAGCATTGTGGGGAAGACTCGGCAGTTCCGTCTAATAATTGATTACAGCGCCATCTATTGACTTCTTACGGAACTACGTATTTCGTCGGTAAGAGTAGAGTAGGGACAGCGCTAGCACTTTCTCAAATTTGTTCTGTAGTACTAACCTAACCCATACCACAGATTATTATATATCTATATTAAAACAACTCAGTCTAATAACCAGGCGGCTAATATTGCCAGTCTAACAATTTACAATTTTAATATTGTTACAGCCAGTACCATCTCTCGGCACTGTGGGGAAACGTCCGACCTTCTTATAATTTATTACAGCGCCATCTATTGACGTCTTACTGAAGTACGCTAATAGTAAAATGAGCGCTAGAATTTTCTCATACTGTTTTGAGCGTATGGCGCTTCAATAAATTTCCAGAAACGCTTTAACCATGTATAAATAGAGCGCACGCGCACGCGCACGCCATGTCAGTTTACAATCGTAAGCGGTCAAGCATTCATCGGAGCGATCGGAAGCGAAAATATCACAGTTTAAAGCAGCTAGAGTGTGTGGTGTTTTAAATTTTATTGTGTGTTAGAATAAAACGTGTTTTAGTCGTTAATATTGTTTAAATTCTTATCCTTCGAACCTAGCACGTAACAATATATAAATTACTACGAGGCGACGATGGTGCCACAATTACAATTTTGCAGTGGCAGGTTGCAAAATTAATCGGATCTGCTATAGCACGATTTAATAACAAAGTTGTATTTTAGTAAAATTTTGTGTTCTTTGTTTTATTTTATATAATGGATGGCATTATGTTATGATAAAAAATCAGTAAAAGGATAAATTGCATTAAAAATATGATTTTCTTGAAGCAAAGTCCAGCGATTTGTAACTCCGAATAATGGTCCGAATCTACTATTCTAGTTTTTGGTACGTCGTCCCTTACACCCAGTATAAAATGTACTTAAATAATATTTAATTTATGTCAGGTAATAGACTTGGTATTCCAAATATAAAAGCTTCTCTGCTTGGGGGATACGGGAAATAAATAAGTAAAATCCATATTATTAAGAAATAAGTTTATTAACATAATTCGCAGTCATGAGTAGGCTTACAATTACATTCGGTCAGGCACACTGGTTCACTTACAAGTAACAGAGTTACAACAATAATTGGTGGGTTCACATGAAAGTAATCTTCGTCCGCACTTGGTTCACTTGCCACACGTTCAGGTTTTCGTATTCCTCGATGCAGGCGTCCACCTTTACAAATAAATACAATTAATAAAGAACATGAAGGGCAGAATGTCACAGGAAAATGTTCACAAAAATATGATAAGAATAGGTTTGCAAATAAGATTTCTGTTATTATTTATAGTAACAATTATTTAAACTGAAATATTGATAGGTTACCTTGAGCAAAATGGACTCGGTAACCTAACAATATATTTTTATGTAACAGTTACCACATTAATTCCCAAAATTAATATAAGGGCAAGTAGAGCTAGGCCACAGTGGGATGTCTAATCGCAGGTAAATTTTGTGTTATGTATGTGGTTAATAAGGGGTTCCAGGCTTAAAGAGCCGCTTCGTGCTGTATGCAGAGAACCAGTATGATCTTTGCTCGCAACACAGCGACATTTTATTAAAGAGCTTTATAAGCGCCCGTTGACTCATCATCATATGTTTGTTTGCCACTTATTAGCAAAAAATTAAGACCCACGACTCAAATTCCAAATCATGTGTAAAACATTGCATCATAAGTTATATGTGGTTACCTGGTCGGGCTTAAAGCCCTTGTCGACACAGCGCTCGATGACATCTGCTATCTTGACGGTCTGGCTCGAACCCGCCAAATCACGAACTATCGCGAAGATTCGGTCCGTAGAGCTTATACCCCTATAACAAAGAAATAGACTAGTATTAGCACCAGCCAAAGTAGGCAAGTCATTTAAATTATATATCAGTTATTTTAAGTATTACCTACCTTTGGACATTCTCGTCGGCCGGTGAAAGCGATTGCTTCGACATCTCAACAAGACGAATCGCTTCCGACACATCCTCTTTTTCAACCACATCCGATAACCTGAAAACAAAATGGCTCTATATATAAAACTGAGAAATGTGTTGGTTTTTCTAATATTGTAGGCAGTCTGTTAAATGTATCTCTTAGGTTGGTCATCTTGCGTCAGCTATGGTTTTATGTCCAACTACGGAGTGCATATTATCATGTACTGCGTGTAATTTCAATCACTATTGCTACTAAAATTTCTTGACGTAAACCCCATATCACTGCCTAATGAGTAGTATTTACTACCATTGTACTAATGAATGACATTCTGAGCTAGCTGACGAGTTAAAATTAATGATAATTAGATTTACCGCAGTCGTGCGAGTGCAGTAGAGAGGCGCAGTATAGCGAGCAGGTTCCTCGCCGACGTGAACGTGACATCACGCGCATTGCGAGCCTCGCGTCTCAGCTCCACATACGATGCTGTAATGTTATATCGGACCATTATTATTAGCTTGTATTATTATAAAGTATGTACGCATGGGCAGCGCGCGTATGTCGCTAGGTAGATATGGCTAAAGTAATATAATGTGTGGGCACTAACAGACGAGGTAGTCGGCGAGGTGCGTGGGCACGACGGGCTGCTTGCGCTTGGTGAGCGCGACGTAGCGCCGCACCAGGCGCATGGGCAGCGCGCGTATGTCGGTGGGCGGTTGAATAGAGTGCTGATGAACGTACGCGATGTGCTTGGCTAGCTCCAGATCCTTCTCGCTGGAACAAAACACATCACTGCATTATCGCAATTACAACAGAGACAAAACGCGTATATCCTTAATAGCCTAGGTAAAATATTACAAATAGACCCAACATGACTTTACTACAAGAGTGATAAATAGTCGTACGGCCGCCTATGGCAAAGTACAATGAGCATAGCAAATTTAAAAATGGTGACGTTACCACTAACAGCTCAAAGCATGGCGTCACCATAACTACCTCTAGAAATACTTACACTCACTTCACTGCAAGAACAGAACCACCACGCCCTCCCCTCTGTATGTGGTAACTATTTTAAGATAATTAATATATTTTATAGATATAATATATCCAAATAATATTTTGGGTTACCGGTTGGGTTTGTCCTGTATGAGCCACAGCAGGTCGAACCGGGAGAGCAGCGCGGCCGGCAGCTGTATGTTCTGTTCGATGGTGCGCTTGGGGTTGTAGCGCCCGTACGCGGGGTTGGCGGCCGCCAGGATTGACACGCGCGCGTTTAGGCACGTCATTATACCCGCCTGGAACACATTTTTATTTATAATATGTATGTATTTACAAAAAAAATAGTATATTTGTATGTTTATCCATTGTCTAGTACACATAGTCCAAGCTCTGCTTAGTTTGGGCTAGATGGTGTTGTGTGTATGTGATAGAATATATATAATATTACAATAATAACTGCACGGTTGGCGTAGTAGTTGAAATTGTCGCCTCGCCACTGCCACTGCGCCTAATGTTGTGGGTTCGAATCCCACACGGGAATTTTTTTTGTGTGATTCACAAATGGTTGCTCCGAGTCTGGATGTTCCCCCAATACAGGAGTAATTCCTAGAGCGGAAGATCATTAAAAAAAAGTACATAAGAAGCCATTGGAATAGTACATATACCACTACATATATTATTGTCTTGAATGTTGCAGTGATTTTAGTTAATTTGATATAAAAATACATTGTGGTCCTACCACCCTATCATAGCAATAAATTGTCAGAATTATTGGGTTTACTCTTAATTTAAAACCACAGGTAAGACGACTATAATGAGTTAATATCATTTATGAAATAATATATTATATAACTTTATCTTTTATGATAATGCTATCACTTATTAATGTTACAAATATAAATGTCTGTAAAGTAGCAATAAAAATGTTTAACAAATATCAATAAAAAATCTTATGTTGGTGGGTGGCTCTTTAATTAAGCCTACTATGCTAGATGTAGTATTTACCTTAGCAATGCTAATAGTCTGCTGCTCCATGACCTCGTGGATGGCAGTGCGGTCATTCTCCGCCATCTTGTCGAACTCGTCGATGCAGCACACGCCCTGGTCAGCCAGCACTAACGCTCCGCCTTCCAACATCATCTCACCGGTGAACGGGTCCTACATAACAAAAAAAAACATATTTTTTTTGTTAAAAAATTCCCTTTATTTTATTCAAAGCTACACTTAGCCGCACGTGAACTAACCGGCTAACGTGGATAAACTGGCTTAAAACCATCGTGTGACTAAAGCACGATCAACTATATCAGAGGCCGACTGGTCAAGTAATCTGCTAACGTGGGTAAACTGGCCTAAAACAAGTGACTAAAGCACCACCCTATATAACCCTTGGGACACAAAGTCACCCTCTAATATCCTGACACTGGTATAGCCTTAGGGTATCGTTAGCCGTCGGGTTGCGGAGGTCAGGTGGCAGCCGCTCCGAGTAAAAACTGATATCCAGTCAAATCCGGTTAGACCAGAAAAGCCAACCCCAAGTGACTTGGGAATAATAAAGGCTAAGAGAGAAAAAAAAATGGGACACAAAAAAGAGTTACACATTAAATTAATGTAATGCAAACATTTTATATATGTAAAAAAAAGAGTTAATGTGTAACCCACACCAATGTCCTCGAAATAATATTAAAAAAAAGGAATAAAATAAATGCGCTATAATTGAGAAAGGGCAAATCTAGCAAGAATTATTTTAACAATTCAACAGCTTGTTTACGAAATGGGAGTGCAAATATATCTAAGTATTTAAGGTGTGTGTTTTACGATTCAACAAGGCGACGAAGAGGCGCCCGTGTGCCGGCGTTGGTTCTGCACTTTGCAGTGTAGAACAGCCGGGGCATACGCGCCGGTCGTCGCAATACGGTTCTAGGTACAATGTAACTTAATTGATTTGTGATTTCGGAACAGTCAAAGCTATTATTACATAAACTGTACAACATTGTGGATGCAAGTAATTTTCGTCTAGATTCCAGGTTCAAAGGTTGGTATTTGCACAGTAGTTGCGTATATGATAATTTAGGAAGTCGGCATTTAAATTGTGTGGTTCGTAAAAACTTTTTCTGTATAATTTCTATTATTTTTACATATTTATCGTAGAGGATTCCAGATCTAGACTGCGTACTCTAATTGGAAAAAACGAGTGTTTTAGACAAAATTAAAAACGTATGACGACGTTTAAAATCATTAGAGGACCGCAATACGAAACCGTACAGCTGGTATGCCTCATTAATTATATTGTCGATGTGAATATCAAAGTGTAATTTGAATAAAGTGTGACCCCTTAATCACGGATAAAATTTACTTTTTCTAAACTGGCGCCATATAAAGTGTAGTTGTATGATAGAAAGTTTTTGTTTTTAGTGAATGATATTGTTTTACATTTAGGTAAGCTAAGCTGAAGTTTATTTAAAGAACAGTATAGGCTAAGAGTATCAAGATCCTCCTGTAAATGCAAACAATCATGAGTATTTTTGCACGACTGATTTTAATGTCGTCGGCATACATTAAGAATTGGGAGTTAGTAAAGCATTTTGAAATTTCATTAATAAACAAAATGAAGAATAGATGGTTAAGGTAGTTTAGTACGCAGCCCTCTGCAATTTTGATAATAAAACGTTATATTTTGTTTACCCATTTGTTAAAGTATAAAATTAAATGTAGGTAGGGACTCAATACAACACCTGCGCATTGACGAAACTGCAGTAATAAATGTTATTATTGACAATAAATCGTTGGTAACAGTCCGATGAATATTCATGTATAAGTAGGAATATCATGTTAAGCAAACTAATATTATCGTTATAGTACCTGGAGTCTAGTTTCGCTGAGATATTTGACAAAAGTATATAAGTAATAGTGCACACACCGACACACAATTACGCACACTAGTAAATCACTAATTAGTGTTAAGGAGCACGTGCTCGTGCACGAGGAGCACGCGGCGGAATGAAATAATACTGAATAAGACATGTTAGTTCATATCAGTGGAAATTAACTAGTTTCAAAATTCATTGGGCAGACTTGACTTAGAGAATTGAGGAGATTCTTTTCAATTTTCAATTATCTCTTAAGGCGTGATATTATTACCTTTATAACAGCAGCAGTGAGACCGACGCCTGAAGATCCTCGGCCGGTGGTGTACTGACTGCGCGGCGCCAGGCGGTCAATGTAGTGGAGAAGCTGCGACTTAGCCACACCAGGGTCACCCATCAGACAGATGTTTATGTTGCCACGGATCTTCATGCCGTTTGGACGCCTAGAACACAATACAGGTTAAGATATCTTTGTTGATATTGATTTGGTACTGAAGAACAGACTTATATCAATGCAGGTTGTTAAATGAGGATTACGACGTTTTTCTTTTTATCCAATATCATTCTTTTATACCACCACCAAATACATAAAAAGCATGCAGCAGCAAGTAGATAGTCGTAACTTGATTTATATTAGGTTGTTCTATTTCACATTGTGCTAATGTAATTCTCAATCAATGTAAATCTCCATTTAAATGTAAAATGTAAATTAAATGTAAACTGTAATCCTCAGCACCCAATACATTTTTTATGAAGTATGTACAAGCAAACTTACGTGTCGTAAATCTTAACGCCATAAAATTATTTAACAATCTAGCAATTTAGATCAGATTAACAAATACTTAATCATTCATCAAACATTTTGTGTGCATAGACATGGATGTTTGTCTTGATCTGGGTGTATCTATGAACAATATGTGACAACTTACAAAAATAAAGTATATATTATGTATGTTTACCTATTGTCTAGTACCCATAGTACAAGCTCTGCTTAGTTTGGGCTAGATGGTGTTGTGTGTATGTGATAGAATATTATTAATATTATTGTAAAATTCTACAAATATTATAAATGTGAATATTTGTAAAATAAATCTTTGGATGTTTGTTGCTCAGTCACGCATAAACTGTTGAATGCATTTGGCACACAGATAGTCCATGCCCAACCCAATGAATGCATAGAACATGCCCAACCCAATTAATACATATAATATTTTTAGCTCGGCAGCTGTTACCATTGGATTTCGCAAGCAGGATAAGCCGCGAGCAGAAACTAGTAGTAAATATTCAACATACTTATCAACGCCACCAACAAGAAGCAACAACAGCGCCTTCTTCACGTCCTCGTGTCCATAGATCTCGGGCGCGAGACTCCGCGCCATCCTCGAGTACAAGTCCTCATCGGCTAGCTCGGCTAGTTCCTCTTCCGTCAGGGCCTCCGCCATCTCGCTCTCATCTGCCTGGTTCAGGCACGTCACCGTCTAAAAAGATTATATTTATATGTTTAATAGCATAGTTCTTACTTCTTCTTCTTCTCCCTAGCCTTTATTATTCCCAAGTCACTTGGGGTCGGCTTTTCTGGTCTAACCGGATTTGACTGGATATCAGTTTTTACACGGAGCGGCTGCCACCTGACCTCCGCAACCCGAAGGCTAACGATACCCTAAGGCTAGACCAGTATCAGGATATTATAGGGCACTGACTTCCCAATAACGACTGTCATAGATGTTCATGGCAGCTGGGACCGACGGCTAAACGTGCTCTCCGAGGTACGAAGCAGGCGATAATCAAATAATTCGAATAATTTCGAACATAAAATATATATTCGATTAATTTAGAACAATTCAAGAATTCAAGAATATTCTGGAATTGTTAGCCGATTATTTGTTTTCACCTTGAGTACAGAAATGTCTATCGCAGTATCTACAAATGCATTCCAATCAAAGAAATTTCAATAGGGTTATTTACAATGATCGATTGATTTTCGAATGTGGTGCAGTCAAAACAATTAAATCGTCATTCGAATGCATATTGTACGATTGGCGTATATTTATTGGTACCAACACTTCGTTCTTATAATAATACATACATACATACATAGATTCACGCCTGTTACCCAGAGGGGTAGGCAGAGACTACGGATTTCCATTTGCTACGATCCTGACACACTTCTCTGGCTTTATTTACTTTCATCACATTCCTCATACACGCCCGTCGGTTCAAGGTGCTCTTAACCTGGCCTTTGTCCAGAACGCCACCGATCTGATCGAGAAACGTTCGCCAAGGTCTTCCTCTTGCGACTGTTCCATTCACACTAGCCTTATAAACTTTCTTAGTCAGTCTTTCCTCGTCCATTCTTTCTACATGCCCAAACCAGCTTAACATACCCTTTTCTATTCTTGTCACTACATCCACTTTTATGCCGCATCTCTCTCTAATCACACTATTCCTTATTCTATCTTTCAGAGTCACACCACATATATTTCGCAGCACTCTCATTTCTACAGCATTTATTCTGCCCTCATGCTTCTTTTGCCATACCGAACTTTCACTTCCATACATAAGTGTGGGCACTAATAGTCTTCTATGAACAGCCAAACGTGCCTTGTCAGATACATTTCGACTGTTCATAAAAGCGCGTAGAGCTCCATTCACTTTGTTGCCAGCAATCGTTCTCCTTTCAATATCTCCCTCATGTTTACCATCCCTTGTAATCCCTTGTTCTTATAATAAATGTAGCAATAACTCTACTTTGCATGGAGTATAATTGTAGGAGATAATAAACATAACATATAACTTACATGCGCCTCCAGGTATGTATCAGAGAGCAGTCCTTGCAAGATCTGCCTGAATCCAGCCGAGAGCAGGGGCAGGAAGATGCCGGTGACCGCCACATGGTCACCGGGCTGGGCGCGACGAGTTGTTTCCCCGCGACAATAGACCGACAGCTGACGTGGTATGTGACCTACTGGCACTTGGTCTGACTGCGGAAGAATGAGTGATTGTGAGTTAATAAACTACAATAATAACTAAACCTTTATGCATATATCGAACTACACTGGAAATTGTGCTACAGATGCTCGTTGAAAATATAAATAAAAATATGAATAGAGGCAATATTGTACAAGTATTGGTTTTAATACCTTGTAAATAGGAAATCGAAATATTGGACTGTAACCATATTTTTGCTCTACATATTTCACATTATGGAGAGTATCTAGAATGGGGACCACAAGTCTATGTTGTAAAAAATAATCCTACTAATTATTATAAATGTAAGTTTGTTAAGATGCTTGTTACTCAATCATATGTAATCCATTGAATAAAACTTGGTATACAGATAGAAAAAATTATCATTATTCTGGATTATCCATATTACGTCATAATAATAAAAGCAATGTCTTAACGCCGACGGTTATATGCCGACAACACATCAACACAGCATTATTTTTATCTCGGTATATATTTCCATGGGATTCTCGCGGACGAAGTGATAGAAGCTAGTCGTAAGCAACTATAGAAACCTACATGCTCCTGTATCTTAAGCTCCTGGAACTTCTGGAACCTGGAGCCCCTGGTCTGCAGGTGCAGTTGTCCGGCGGTCTTGTTGAGGCGGCACTCGTCGGCGGAGCAGGCGGGCGGCGGCGTGAACTGCAGCGCGCGGACCGGCTGGTACGTCTCCGCGCCGCACGCGCTGCAGGAGTACGTCGCCACCACCAGCAGCGGCTTCACGTCTGTGCAGCGCGTTACTATGCCTGCGCACGTAGTAACGATATCGTTAATACAAATACAGGCTTGCCTAGTGTGGGCACAATAGATTAAAAAATAATATAATAATAAAGCGGGTGGTGTATGTGTTTATGAGTATTTATATACAACATGTCACAGATATAACGCATAACCCCAAACACTCCAATTAGATTATTAAATCGTTATAATAATATAATCATTTAAATGTTACTTTCATGTACTTAAATATTTTAATTTAACGAATTAGTTATCCTTATTGTGCGCGGATAGTATGGGTATTTTACAATAAATCTAACATTATTGCCTTTATTTCATCAAAAACCTTATTGCCTTGAATTATGATACATTTTTATTTATTTCAGCTGTTTAATAAACGGGTGACTATAATTTAATTCGTTTCATTATTTTAGGGGTAAAAAATGCCTATATTAAAAATTGCTGGAATTGATTCAGTAGCCGATTTTGAACAAACTACTTTCAGGAAGTGCGTTTATCATGTTACATGTTGTATGTATGAATGTATATCTATACATTAATACGTGAAGTAAAAACTTTGTACCCCTTTTTACGAAAATTGCGCGGACGTAGGAGTATGAAATTTGGCACAGTTAAAGTTTATATGGAGAAGGAGGGGCGAATCCTAAGATTATTATAAAATATGCATTAGAAATACATTAAATTAATGAAAAACACTAAACACACACAACCATGCATTTGACACACGCAGTCGAATCGCATTCGTAGTATTTCGACATTTTTCGTCTGACGTCATACAATTCTTTGTAACTATGGTTACCTATACCTTATTTATATGTAATAGAGAAAAACAGGAAACAAAGTAGCAAGCTTAGGCATTTTGTTCGAATTTTGACCACTAGGCGACCGCTAGTTATATTATATTTAATACTTATATATGTATGTATTATTTATATATTATATAGTGTTTAACTAAAGTGCAAAAGAAGATTTTCAATGCTGTCATATGTCATTGTATTGAGCCATTTGGATACCTTTATTTTTGCCTCTTTTACTGAGCACTCTTTTATATCACAATATTTTGCTACTTTATGTACATTTCTGTAGATGTAGTTATCTTTGTGTGGGCTGAAACGTCTCGCAAATTTATGCAATAGCTCTAGGCACCACGATTCTATATACTCGGCCATTAAGATGATTATACTCTTTAGAATGAATAACATTTTGGTGTACTCTTAGGAGTGTTGTTAATATAAACAACTGACGCACATTAAGTAACTTGCAATCGTTATATTGTTGTGTAGTGAGATACCTAAAGGGCTTTTTGAGCATAGTTTTCAATACTGAACATTGGGCCCTCTCCAATTGTATCATAAAACTTTTCGCAGCACTGCCCTAACTACCTATGCAATATGTTATTAGTGACCGACTCAAGGCATAGTATACAGTCTTCAAGACATCTTTTGATGCCGTAGAACGGAGCAGTTCCATAATATTTGCCGTCTTCCTAACACGATTAGATAGAGTATCTATATGCGCTTTAAAGCTTAAGTTAGTGTCGATTATCACGCTAAGGTACTTAATATTATCTGCTTTTTGCATTAATTCGCATATGCAATCTTTTTAATCTTTACAGTCATGTAATTTGATGTGAAGTGACGTGCTGGGAGCTGATGCTTTGTTTTATGAGAACATATACATATATCTAGTTTTGACAGCGTTTAGTGTTAACAGATTATAGCATAGCCACGTTAATCCGATTCATACCCAGCTCCGCCCTAGAAAACGCTTCAGACCAAGTAGAACCGTCAAACCGGAAGGCGAGGGCGCCATGCCGCGTCTCCAGCCACTCCTCAAAAACGGTGCTTTTATTTAACTAAACTAACTAACAGCATCATGTCATGACTGTACTTTACTTACAATAAATTAGCTCAGTGGGGAGACCAACAGACTGCAATGAGGGTTTCGGGTTCGAACCCACGTCGCGCACCTCTGAGTTTCGGAAGTTAAATGACTTTTCGAAATTATCTGCATATTGATTAACAATTATCGCCTGCTCCATGCCTCGGAGAGCACGTTAAGCCGTCGGTCCCGGCTGCCATGAACATCTATGGCAGTCATTATTGGGAGTGTCGACACAAAAGATCCCACTGGGTCGAAGTGTCGCCGGTCTGCATTGACTGGCCTGGCATAAGATACATACAATAAATTTATTAACACGAAGTATTACATACTTGTGGCCTTTTCATGTTGTTTTGGAATGTAATTCGCACTAGTTCCATTGCCAAGCCCGATAGAACTACTGAGAATAAGTATTCTCACTAGTTCCATGTAACCAATGCCACTCGAACTACTGACAATGATTCCTTTAAGAAATCTGCCTTGGGTAAAATAGACTTTTAATCAGATATTCAACTTACCCCTGATTGTAACTAGTTTTCCAATGTGTTCAGCCTTTACTTCTCTGATTGGCAATGACTTTGATGTTGACAGATCCTTGAAACAGACCTCACTGCAAACATGAGACATTGGTTCAGTACATTAGTGCATAATATTATTTAGTATATGGATGGATATGAATGTATTTCTTACAATCGTCTGATAAGGTCCGGTGGGTATCTGTTGCGTGGATCTCTCATCTCTCCAGGGATCCTGTGGTTCCTGGCTTCCAACATTATCCTGTGCTCAATGTACACATCCAAAGCATCTTTCGCAGCAACCTGTAAGCAAAATAATTTACTTTTTATTGCTATTACATCTGCTAAACATACCTTAAAATAATTTTAAATTATTGTACTGCACTGTAGTTGTAAGATATAATAACAATAATAGTCTAGAGCTGATATATATCTCAAGGGATAAGCAGAGAAGTTAATCTCCTGGTCAACACTTTGACCCCAGTTGCCAGACAGATGCTTTTCTCTTTATATCTGAGTTCCTCAATAATAAATGGCCCCTGTTTCTTGGTCACATAACAAGTAGCATATGTATTTCCATCTACTAAACACTTTTTACACTCTGTAAAGCTACTATTTTCTATCATAATCTACCATGATGGCAACTCCAGCAAATAAAGAACTACCTAAATTAACTACATTCAATATAAAGTTTACGTCACAATAAGTAATACCTCTTTATGTTTATAATCAGGCAGCATTTCATAGATGACATCGGACACCATGTTAGTGTAGCGTCTTGTGTTTTGCTTCACAGCCTCTGCTAGCTCCTCATTTGTCTCATGCAGATCATCTAACTCCACCACAAATGCAGTCTGTAAAATAAGACATTATTAAGTGAATAATGAGCCAATGGCCAATAAATTAATGTTAATTTAAACTGCAGGTAAGATTTGTATTGTCATTATACATAAATATCATAATCTGATAAAATAAATAATGATATTTAAATCATACTAAATCTCTGCCATTTTGTTGATATCTCTTATTATAATTTAATTACTTTATATACATTATGGTCCAACTGCAGCTACTTACTTGGAGTAGTTGCCTTCTCTGAATATTTTTATGTTGCTTTTTGGAGTACTATTTCAGCATTAAAAGTAAAGTCACTTTTAAACAAAACAAATTTAACTGCTGTATAAGGCAATTGTAAATAAACCATAAAAAATACATATACGGTGGTTTAATTTCTATGTGTAACTATCATATAAATGTAAGACATTACACAAGGCAAGTTCCTTAAATCAAGTAACTTCCTATAATTGATTTCACTGATAGCATAAACAACTTATCTCATGTAAACAGATCTTAATCCAAGTGTTGTATAGAACTTTATAAACATAGACCAGTCATGTTCTTTTGCTCATATTGGTAGTAAAGTTAATATATAATAATACACCTACCAAGCCATTATTTAAAAACTAAATATCGTGAACCACAAGTATTACAAATTAACAATTATATGACTAGGCTACCTCTCAATCGTAAGTATATATGTAGCCATTATTTATAACAATAATTTGTATGTACACTGAAGCTATAAGTTCTTGGTTAACCTAAAATACATACCTTTTCCCTGTGTGCAACTTGTGTAAGCTGCTCAGAGTATTTGAAATTCTTGTTGCCATCATCATCGGTTTGACAAAAATCCACGAAGAAGTTTTTAAATGCCTCTGAAACATTGTTAGAAAAAATTAATAAAACACAAACAACATGGAAAGCACAAACATCTTGATAATAAAGGTATACCCTTATCAGCAGCATAATCACGCATAGCCATTTTGATAGCGTCAATATGAATGCAATAATTAGTAAGAGAGTAATGAAATAGATATTACAACGCAAGAATTAGAAATTAGAAAATAACCGCTACAATAATTCCGCGGCAAGCGACAAGAGGTTTGTTTTGTTTGACAATTCGGAATAATTGGCGCGAAACATCGTTTCATTGATGTTTGGTACTTGTGAGTGTTGCCAGGCAATAAAGAGGATTTAGACATATTGAACCAAAGACCATAAATATGCAATTATTTATTTACATTTATCAACTAAACTATTCTTGGCACATCACTATCACTAAGGTATAGTTCATCCCTTCCGTTTTGTTTTGCCGCCAATGTAAACGTCAATTAAAAGTATTTTCGTGATTTTCGCTGACTTTTTGTGGTAAATAGAAACTGTAAATGTGTATATGAAATTAAAACAGCGCGATGGCGGATTCATTAGGTAAAATAGTGTTTATCGTTTTATCGCATCTCATAATCTAATACACAAAAAGATGCCAATTTGTCATTAAAATGTAACCTGTGTTTTTAGCGGGTCAGCGAGCTAAAAGACAAAAAGTCGATAAACATGGGCGTATGTCTGCATTTGAAAGGCTCAAACAACTGAAAGGCAAAGGGGTGAAGAATAAGTACGACGTGGACGACTTGGAGAACGTGTATGATACTGTCGATGAAAGAGAGTATACAGAACGTGTACTGCAACGACAAGAAGACGACTGGATTGAGGATGATGGTAACTAGTTTTACTCATTTCTTATACTTTATTCTTTAGTATACCTTGATATGTTCAAACATACGGAGAATTCAATGGCTTGTATTCATAGTGTTATAGTTAGCAAGTGCTAGTATTTAGATTGGACTGCACACATGACGTTATATGTGGTCGCCTTGGCAGGGCCACCGCGCCGATAAAGTAGGTCCGATCCCCACAACAATCGGCGCAGTGGACAAGTTTGAATAAAGACAGTGAAATGTGTGTGATCCACAACTAGTTGCTCCAAATGTGGGTGTTCAGTGGGGCTGTCGTTTGAATAATTGTTAAGTTCACCTCAACACAGGATTTATTCCAAGTGTGAGAGTTGTCTTTTCAAACAATAAATAAATATCAAATTAAAATAGCATTTTAAGGTATTTATATAATTTCTTTATTCTTAATTAAAGCTGGTATGTACTTGGACATAATATATTTTATAAACAATTGCACCTAACAAATAAACATTTACAATTGAATGATTACAGATGGTACTGGCTATGTGGAAGATGGCAGAGAGATATTTGATGATGATGAGATTGAAGACTCTTATGTGGCATCTAATAACAAGGAGTCTGGCAGAGGGCAGAAGAGGAAAGCTAGAGTTGCACCACAAGCATCTGCTAAAGGAAACATTAGGAACTTGTTGGGCTCTATGCCTACTAAGAAGAAAGAGGTGATTATTCCTTCAATATCCAGAAATTAAACACAATGGCATAAGCATTGTGTCTGGTCCCTGGCCCATTGTGACTTGAGTGTTAATTTAGACAATGTATTGTAGTATCATATTGTTGTGATTTAATTGTAACATAACTACATAACATTTAAAATTGTACTTAAAATTAAAACTTACACCTATGTAACATGGGGGTCATGAATATGAATACCTTTTTACCTTACAGTAGAACTGAGGAAAGCACCTAGGAACAGAGACATAATAATTTAAATATGTCTAATGATTTATACCCTTTCACACATTCTATATTCTATATTTTGTCATAAATTAATATAATGCAATCTATTTTAACATTACAGGATGTGAAAATTTCAGAGGATAACATCCTATCAGACATCATGTCAGATTTAGATGGTAATGCATCCACAACAGCTGTGAAACCAAAGCCTGTTGTGACTAAGGCTAACATAGTGGAGTCCAGTAAGAGAGATGCACAGAACTACTTCAAGAGTCTTTCATCTGCTGTTAAGAAGCCAACCACCTCTCTTCTAACCAAAGAACAACCTGAGTGTAAAAAGGAAAATGTAAGCTATTTGAATTACCATGTTAAGGCATGACAAGAAAATACTGAATGAGTAAATACTAGCTACTCTAATTACCTTAGCGTGTAGTAACTTCTGTAAAAATAAGTCTAAAAAGTAAAAACATAGACATTCAATGTCCTGCAATACAAATAATATCTATAAAAATGTATGCTCTTTTTAAATAAACAGTTTAGTATAACAATGTTAACAAGTACTTAAATTTTTTGATTGCTCCCTTATTGCAATATCACCAATTGCAATGTAGTAGTATAGTATAGCTTAGCAGCGATAGCTCAGTGGAGAGACCAACAGACTGCAATGCAGTGGGTCTCGGGTTCGAACCCATGTCGCGCACCTCTGACTTTCGGAAGTTATATGACTTTTCGAAATTATGTGCGTATTGATTGACAATTATCGCCTGCTCCGTGCCTCGGAGAGCACGTTAAGTTGTCGGTCCCGGTTGCCATGAACATCTATGGCAGTCGTTATAAGGGAGAGTGTCGATACAAAAGATCCCACTGGGTCGAAGTGTCGCCGGTCTGCACTGACTGGCCCCCACATAAAATACATAGTATAGTTTACATTTAATTGCTGATACCAATAGACTAAAACCCTTAACTACTTTCTAATGTTCATCATTGATATCATTTGAAATGTTTATAGAAAGAAAACCATGTCAAACACAGGGAGCCAGCTCTAAAGGGGACAGAAAATGTAGAAACATCTAAACCTGATAACAAACCTGTGGCAAAAAAGCCAGAATGGAAAATAGACAGTGAAATAAAACAGGAAGTTGAAGACTCTGCCACACAGGACATTGAGGAGTTCCAAACACAGGATATTGATTTTGATGATGACTTCAGCAATGATGCTGCTCTTAAACCAGTTGAGGTAAAGAAAGAAGACTTGCCAATTACAGCAGAGACTATCACAGATGTGGCAGAGGAATTTTTAAATGAAGACTTTGAAATATTCTCTGTAAAGAAGGAAAGTCCGAAAGAACTAAAGCCTCTTACGAGTACTTGGCCAGACCAAATGTGTGACAATCAAGCAGTGACCAATATCCAAGTAGATGGTCAACTGCCATTACAAACTAATGAGAATGGAGACAAAGTAATGAAGTTCTACTGGTTAGACGCTTGGGAAGACAGGTTTGTGAAGCCAGGGGTGGTGTATATGTTTGGAAAGGTGTATGTGAACCCATCTAATAAAAAGGCAGGAGCTGTGTCCTGCTGCCTAGTTATGAAGAATGTGAATAGACAGATTTTTCTGTTGCCTAGGGAATATGTGAGTATAGTTTTACAAAACTCTTTAATATTAGTTTTATAAGATATTGTTTTTGAACTTCTATGTCTATAATTTGTAGTGCATTATCTGTTGACTGTGTTGTTCATCATATTTCTATCTAACTTGGTATAAGTGGTATATGGCTTACATAGACTTTAACAACATTGTAACCCATTAACAATCTTTAAAATTTATTCAATGTTTTTTCTGCCCTTTACCTTTGGAATCAAGAAGATAGAGCTTCATTAATAATATTAATGTGTATGATGGCCTGCTCTACTACAAAATATTAATTAGATAGTAGTTGCCTATTTGTAACTAACTGTCCTCCATGATTTCACTTACTTTTATGATTATTACTTACCTCCTATGACTCATAGTGTGATGTTATATAGTCCATGTAACTTCTGGATAAAGTAACTTTCTAATGATATGCGAATTATTAACATTGTTTTAGTTATTACAGAATATTCAGATCATAAAAATAAACACAATCTTTCCTCTTTACAATATAGATAAAGTCATAAACGAAACAGACTTGGTTATTTATAATTAAAATGCCTAATAATAATATGACTTTTCTACCAGAAACTGGATCCAGTTACCCTAGAGCCGACAGATGATGAAGTGACAATGATGGACATGTATCAAGAGTTCAACAGCTCAGTAGCGAGTGACCTGGGCCTCAAGGAGTTTAAGTCACGCAAGGTCACCAAGAACTACTGCTTCAACCTGCCAGACATACCAGCACAGTCTGACTATCTGGAAGTTAGATATTCTGTAAGTCATCATAATCATTTAAACTGTATGGCCTACAACTACAGCACATTATACTCTCTCAATTAATTCCATATTAATTGATGCAGCGTTACAGTTACCCTACTGTTTTCGAATTTTAGCGCCAATAAATCAGCGATATGGCGATCTATATCATAGATGAGTAAAAATAACTCACCCAATATATAGCCTTCAGCGTCCGCGACGTACAGGGTGATTGGAAAGATGGACATGACCAGGGAGGTTACCCAGGCCCTAACGGGACATGGTGGGTTCTCCGAGTACTTGGCTAGATTCAAGTGCAAGGAGAGCCCAGCCTACCTGTACCTGTACCTGTGATCCTGACATAAGTGAGTCGGCGTCGCACCTAATTACAGAATGTCTAGTCTTTGGCCCAGCTAGATTTGATTTGGAAGTCCAGCTGGGTCAAAGACTAAGCACTGAAAACCGTCAGAGATAATATCAGAATCTGGGACAAGGAAGTTATTCCTGAAGTTTGTAACATCAATAGTAAAAATTGTAAACAAAAGAAATAAAACCGAATAAGAAATTGTATAACTATAGAATATTGTGGGTAATATTAATATAGTTATAAGAAATTATAGAGTAAGAAAATAGGATAAAGCTGAATTGTTTTAGATTAAGTACTAGACATAAGTATTAGCATGTAAGACAGATGAAAATAATAACGTATGATGTCAATAAAAATATTTCTATCCCCTCCCACATTACCTTAGTATAACAGGAACGAATGAGATGAATAAAAGAGGTGATAGAATGAAAGATGAATATAAGAAAAAAGCCCCTTAAGGGCAGAATGTAACATAGTTAGCTTGTAAAAGAATTAAAGAAACTATTAAATCCTTGAATTTTCCCATGCTAGGGGTACAAGGCATAACACACAGCAATGGAGGGTGTTAATAAAAAAAAATATATATATAGCCTTCTAACCTAAATGTGCATATGCTAAAATATTCACACTAAACATCCCAAAATGACTGGGCTTTAAAAGAGACCACAGTACATAATTACTTTCTAGTTAAGAAATATCAATACGACTGCTGTCCATAAAGTCTCGGGTTCGATTCCTGGGTCGAGCTTTGTCTGTCAAGGAGTTTTAGTAGCAGCATGCAGCCTGGCTGGCCCGGCAGGCGACAATAGTCTCCTCTATTACGTGGGCATGGCTGGCGAATTGTAGGTACATATACACCTTTGTCTACCCCTTCTTGGATACAGGCGAGAGACTCCGTATATTATATTTATAACAACAATATTTTACTACCCAATGAGCTGATGGAACACTATATAAATAGATGATTTTTATTGTTTTGTTTTTGGTGATTTATAAAGCATGTACTTACTGTACATAAAATATTTACAATATTATTTTTGGATTTTCATACTAGATTTCAAATTTATACTAAACAAATATTCCGTACCCTTTACTATACAAAATATAGATAACGGCTTCAATGCTTACCATTTTACCAACAGGCATCTATCCCGCCGCCACCAAAAGACAAGAAATACCTTACATTCTCGCACCAATTTGGGACCAACACCACATCTCTAGAGACATTCTTGCTAGAGAGAAAAATCAAGGGTCCTTGCTGGCTAGAGATCAAACATCCGGAGCAGGTGCAGGCTAAAGTGTCGTGGTGCAAGCTTGAGGTCGCCTGTGAGAAGACTGAACACATCAGCGTCATCAGAAATGATGCTGACTTGGAACCGCCACCGATTATTGTGGCTACAGTAAGTACAATTAAGTGTATGGATGATTACCAATGTCGTCGTGGGTTAAATCGTCACCTCGCCACAGCCAGTGCGCCAAGTTGTGGGATTGATCTACAAATAGTTGTTTAGATTCTGAGTGTTCTTTGTCTTCGTTGTTTCAATGTTTGTAGAGTCTTCTCGCTTTCGAACAAAAAATAATTATTCGTAGTACGGGAAACAGAAGATCGCCTTTTTTTAAATATATGTGCTTACCATAATACAACAACAGAAATTATATGTGCATTTTTTGTTGTAAATCCACCAATATCAAGGGACTAAGGCGGGTCGGAAGCCTTCGGGATTCGGGCTCTTCGCAATCATTAATTAACGTAAAGACGCTTAATACAACTGTCACTCAATTAATGTACCTATCGTAACTAAATGGTATACATGAGACCTGTCACTGTCATGACATATTTTTGTTTACAGATAAACATGAGAACCACAATGGATCCCAAAACAAAGAAGACAAAAATTCTAATGCTTAGCTGTCTGTCACACACGAACTTTCCAATACACAAACCACCACCGAATCCGCCGTTCCAGCAACATTTCTGTGGTAAGAACTAATTTCTTAAAACATAATATGCTTCACTTTTGCTCTTAGCTCTGAGTAATATTATAAGGAAATACAGAATTTGTCTTATGTTTCTTGTGACAGTGTCAATCTACGTAACAACCAACTTTATATATTTGGTCTCATGCGTAATCGTGTCCTTACAGGTAACTTACATAATTAATTATGTTAGGCAATTGGATCAAGCCAATTAAATTTGCTTTTATTGCAGTGCTGACAAAATGCAACGAAATCTGGCCGCTAGACCTAAAACAGTCCATTACACAATACAAAGCAACTAAATTAACAAAATGTGACACTGAGCGAGAGTTACTTAACTACTTCATGGTACAGTTTTGGAAAATGGATCCTGATTTAGTGATAGGACATGACTTGCAAGGCTTCCAACAAGACCTGCTTATAGGGAACATTCTCGACCTTCATATACCGAGCTGGTCACGTTTGGGACGATTAAAAAGATCAGTGCCTCCACAAAGAAAGTTTGCAGCAAAAGATGCGTTTTTAGGTCGCTTAGTATGCGACATTAAAATATCTGCGATGGAACTGATACGAGCGAGAAGTTTTGATCTCGATACACTCTGCGTAAATGTACTGAAGATGAAGGAAGGTGAACGTACCGACGTTGCTTTAGAAGACCTGCCGCGGTATTACGAAAACAGCCGAGATCTGTTCCAATTAGTCTCACTAAGCATGCAAGATGCCTCCTATATTCTCAAAATAATGTGCGAGTTGAATGTCATACCACTAGCATTGCAAATTACTCAAATTGCTGGCAACATTATGTCCCGAACTTTACTAGGCGGTAGATCAGAAAGGAACGAGTATTTGCTACTTCATGCTTTCACGGAGAAGAATTATATAGTACCAGACAAAGTTTATGGCAAAAAGGCTGCTGCTGATGACGATAATGAAGAACAAAATGGTAATGATGGTACCAGCAATGTTAGTAAGAAACAAGGCAAGAAGAAAGCAGCGTATTCTGGAGGTCTTGTGTTAGACCCTAAAAAGGGCTTCTACGATAAACTAATCCTACTCATGGACTTCAATTCACTGTATCCTAGTATTATTCAGGAATATAACATTTGTTTCACAACAATTAAAAGGAAGTCCGCTACTAGTTCCGACGACGACGTAGCTAATCTAGTGTTGCCAGCTCCGAATACAGAACTTGGGGTTTTACCGACACAAATTCGTAAACTTGTCGAAAGCAGACGAGAAGTGAAAAAGTTGATGAAAACACCCGACTTATTGCCAGAACAATACATGCAGTACAATATAAGGCAAATGGGTTTAAAACTTACTGCCAATTCTATGTACGGTTGTTTAGGATTTACACACTCAAGATTTTACGCAAAGCCTTTGGCGGCACTCGTCACTATGAAAGGCAGAGAAATTCTCATGGACACCAAAGATATAGTACAAAAATCTAACTATGATGTCGTTTATGGAGACACCGACAGTTTGATGATCAACACAAACTGTTTAGATTACGACAATGTGTTCAAAATAGGTATCGATCTAAAAAAAGAGATCAACAAGAAGTATAGACAAATTGAGCTCGACATAGATGGTGTGTTTAGATATTTGCTGCTCCTAAAGAAAAAGAAATACGCTGCCGTGTTGGTGACCAAAAATAAAAGTGGCGAGTTCGTGTTTACGCAAGAGCATAAAGGTTTGGATATTGTTCGTCGTGATTGGTCACAACTAGCCGCCGAGGCGGGAAAATTCATTCTTAGTCAAATACTTTCCGAACAATTACCAGATGAGAGACTAGAGAGCATTCAAACTCATCTAAATAAACTGAAAGAGGATTTAATGAGTGGGAGAATGCCATTGTCTATGTTAACTATAACTAAACAGCTGACTAAAAATCCTAATGAATATGCGGATAAACACACACAGCCACATGTACAAGTCGCATTAAGATTAAACAGTAAAAACAGCAGAAGGTTCAAAAAAGGAGATGTAGTGCCTTACATTATTTGTGACGACGGCACCGCCAACTCTGCGACGCAAAGAGCATATCACATAGAAGAATTGAAGAACTCTGAACATCTTAAAGTTGATTACAAATATTACTTGGCACATCAACTGCATCCTGTGATATCTAGAATATGCGAGCCGATCGAAGGCATGGACCCTGCACGAGTAGCGGACTGCCTTGGCCTCGACCCATCAGGATACAAACAAATGATTAGACGAGAAGCGTCTAACACAGACACATATGAAGTAGAAAACGAACAAGAGAAATACAGACAATGTAAAGATTTTGTGTTTGTATGCGTCAGTGAAACTTGTAAAACTGAGAATAAAATTAGAGAAACCATTGTGAAATTGGATAAAGAGAATGTTACGTTTTTGGATAAGTGTCAGAACGATAAATGTAGTTTGAGGCCGGCGGATTACTTAGCGAGTATTCAGAATCAGTTGAGTTTACAAATTCGTCAGTACCACGCTCTGTATTACGCGGGGTGGCTGTCTTGTGAGGACCCCGCGTGTGGTCATCGCACCGTACGACTGCCCCAGACATTCGCCGGTGGTTATCCACTGTGCAGGCTGTGCGAGAAAGGTGTAATGTTTAGAGAGTACACTGAAAAGGACCTGTATCTACAGATAAACTTCTTCATGTTCCTGTTTGATCTCAGCAAACATAGTAATACAAGTAAGTACTAATAACTATAAAAATTGCCATCTTTTAATACTCCAAAACGCTTGCCAAGTGCAATTTACCAGAGATCTGACTTACGAAAAATTTTTTAGGCACAGAAAGATTTCCATAATTATTACATCTAAAATAATAAATAGTTTTGGGTTTCTATTAGCGGTAATTTAGCAATGCATTGCTACCTTTTTTGAGTGCAAGAACTTTTCAGTCTTACCTCTTGTTTCTTAAAGGAAGATTCACACAAAAAATTGTTAACATATAGTCGACCACATCGCAACGCTTCAATCTCAGAAGTTGACATTTCTGAGACTGACTGACTGAGACACCAATAGCCAATCATATCACTAGACATGAGTTTGATAATGATATTATATCACTTTTCATGTCGTTGATTAGCCATTCAATAAACCGGGTGTAATAATACCTACCCTATATTCTTAGAATATAAATTAACGGGTCATGAAAATTTCGACATTTTATAGTAAAACTACACAAAACAGTGATATACGATGTATTTTTTAGTAAAATTTCGAAATTCTCCCAAAATTTTCAAAAATGACTTACATTTTGTCTCCAATGTATTCAATTTCTGTGTAGTTCTAACTTGGATTATATTTATTTGTTTCAGAAACTCGTATATCTCCTCAAATCACAAACGCATTGCAACAACTGAAGGAGATGGCGGAGGACTGGCTGGCGCAGTCCGCGTATTCTATCATAAACTTGTCGAAGCTGTTTAGATTCTTCAGTCTGGATAGTAAAGCAGGCAACAAGGTTAAATCAGAACCGATTGAGATCGATATAGTACCAGAGACTGAACAAATAGATGCACTGTTGGAATTGGGCACCTATTAAAATTATATATTTTACTTTTGATATTATTAGAATCATGTAAACTTTATAGATAAGTTGTATATATTTTAATTATAATAAACATTTTTCTATATGATAAAATTGTTTATCCACTATTACCGTGAAATGCTGTGTATATAGTAGTAAATAAAGGAAGTATTTTACTGAGCATATCATATATTAAAAAATATCTTTTCTTTCTGTCACAAATAAAGAGAGAAAGAAAGACAAATGTTTTATTTGAATCTCCATACATACATAATTAAGAAAAACAATAGTAAATACAATTTAACAGAAGGCGGTACATGGAGATAAAATTAGGCACTGCGTCAGCTATTATTGCAGTATAGACTGCAACGCTGGTATTCTTGCAGGTTTACATGGTTTGTATATATGCATAATATAATAAAACATACCAAAAATGTAATGAAAATAATATAACCTTATAACAATATATATATATATTACATATATAAACGTAAATATGTAGTCTATAGTAATTAGCGTAATATAATATTATGTTATTGTTCTGACGAAGTAAAGTAAAAGAGGTGTGAAAAGAAAACAAACATACATTCTAAAATTACTTCATCAACAAATGAGAAACAGCAATGAATTGCCGTAAATCAGAGTTCGAAAAAATTGTATCACGTGACCTTGAGGTCAGAGGTCAAAGGTCATAGTAATTTCGGGGTATATCGGCTATGCTGAGTCGAATGGCGTTGACCGCGAGTCTAGCTCTTACGGTTCTTGGGTTGAAAGTTGTATGACAGACGGATGGACAAAGCTGTTAAAGAGTTTTTTCGAACTCTAAAAACTACAAGTCGTTACTACGAGTCTCTTCTTAAATCTTTGAATACTCCATAATTTTGTAATGCTGATAACTCTCTTGTATTCAGATTGGGACGGATAGGGCGCCGACGTATTGGGGATGGTTTATTTTCTTATGGTATAATTGTTTTTGGCATACTGTTGAGTTAGGTTGTTTAAAAAGATTATGCGTAAATGTAATAAGGATAAACAAAAGTACGCTATATTATATACCAGTAGAAATGCATCATAATATATTCGTAGCACTGGTTTTACCGAAACGAGATAATATTCTTTATCGAGTCAACATTACTTATGTAGGTATGTCATTTGTTTAGACTTTATAGTAGGCAACCTTTATATTGACTACGGAGTACTATAAAGTCTAAACAAATGATATACATACTTACCCGAATCCGTATTTAGTTAAGTATTTCGACATTATCCTTATTAGTTGGGCTGGATTATACAGATATAATTAGTAAAATACTAATATACTATATTTGTAAAATTTTAGGGTATAAACTATAATATTGTTACGTGCTGGGTTCGACAGATAAGAATGCAAACAATATTACCGACTAGAACACGTTTTATTCAAACACACAATTAAATTTAAAACAACAAATACTATACCACACTTTTTCACTGTACTGCTTCAAACTCCGTAGTATTTCCGCTTCCGTTCGCTTCGACGAACACTTGACCGCTTACGATTGTAAACTGACTCAGTGGTGCGCGTGCGCCCTATTTATACGCGGGTAAAGCGTTTCTCTAGCTTTGTAGCAACGCCATACCCGGTATGTAAACAGTACGATGTTTCGAGAAAATACCAGCGTTATCTTTACGATTCTCGTACGCATACCTACTACGTAGTTCCGTAAGATGTCAATAGACGGCGGTGTAAATTATTAGACGGAACTGCCGAGTCTTTCCCACAATGCCGAGAGATGTCACTGGGCGTAACAATATGTTTTTATTTTATATTATGGCCAATTCCTTTGAAAACAACGATGACTCTAAGTACTTATTAGGAACAACAATGAAAGGAACAGCCATTACAAACCGCAATCCCGTTGAGCCATGCCTAACAGTATTAGGATTATTCAACTGGATAGAGGTAAAGATCTGAGTATTATATCTACAAATATAATTTATATATTTTAGATCTGAGGTATAGTAACGGTAATAATATGGACGGAGGAGGTAATAAAACAATAATTCTGATTCATTGTTTTTTACTGTGGCAATAAACAAAACACGTAAGCTAGAAACAGCTTAAAGATTATTTACAAATACTAGACTCAATCGTTTTTCATAGGCGATTATTTTACAATAGATACCATAGAGTATTTTCAACCTTCGATTTTGTAGAAACTTAACACTAAATGATAGTAAACAAATTAATCATGAAAGTATGAAAATAAACTTAAGATTGATTAACATATTTTTCTGTATGTATAAACGCTGCATCGTCGACAGCCTCAAATCCAAATTTCTTAAATATTTTCAGCGGTTTCTCATTTCCGTCGACAACGTACGCGTAAACATCATGACCATCCTTGATTAAATCATTCACTACGCAGTACATGACATATTCACCGTACCCTCGTCTCCTGTGCTTTTCCTCACAAAACAAATGACACAGGAAATTATATTCGTTTATAAAGACCCAAGCTAGCAACTCGTCGGTATCAGATGAATACAGACCATAAGACAAGCCGTTAGCTGCGAGAGTAGTAAAATACACATGGGAATATGAGTATTTGTAGGGCCATGTATTGTTAACTCGTTCAATATGCTCGGGTGTAACAGATGACAAATATGTACCAGCTGGTAATCTGAATTGAAAATAAACAGATCTATACAATATTATATATTATTTTGCAGTTTTGTGGTTTCACACAAAACTGCAAAATATATAGGTACGAAAAAAAAATACGATAGATAATCATTTACCTACCTTAAATTGATTATTGATTTAGAAGTGCCTTCTAAGAGATACATTTTGGCTGTACCTGTAATAAATTTTTCAATCTGCATCTCATCTCTCACTCGTTCTAATGTTTGTAATGTTAATGATGTCACCAGATCGAAAAATACAACTTTGCTCCAATCTATTAATTTTGTTTTCAACAATGCCTCTTCTATTTTAGTTGTATCCTCAGTTATTGAAAATATTATTAAATCTTGTTGATCCTGGAAGAATTTGGTTCAGTTAGATACCCTCTATAACGCAGAATTAAAACGTTATAGTGAAAGTCAAATTTATATTAATAATCACAGATAGGTAAGCGTTCATAGCGTTTTTAATTATTCTAAAATATCATAACAACATTTATTGAGCTCACCTTTGTGTTAGTAGCGATAAACCCATTGTCCATGTTGCCGTGTGGGCAGTACACCTTGAACTTAAACGCCTCTCTCATTCCGGGATACTTCAGATTCACGTGCAGCGAATAATACCCGGGGACGTTTAAAGGCCATAAGCCTTTTAATTTCTCCTGTAACAATGGCCATTGTTCTACTGGTAGCTCTTGCAGAATATCCATTAAATAAAACACTCCAAATGAAATAAATATGTAATAACACGGAGTGTGTCAGCTGTCAGCTGCCGCACGTATAATACTGGATCAGTTTGTACCTACTTTGTATTCCTTGTATCTATTACTATCTATAAAATACACGTTCCGAGTATTGCCTTACAAAAACAAGTTTAGATTACGTCATTTCTCTCGTCAATTACAAGAGACTTTAGATAAGTAGCAAAAAGTATATTTTGCTGTGCTCCTACAATTATTCTGACAAACATTTATGCACCTGGGATCCCAAATCGAGCTCCGCTTTACTTTGGTTTGAGATTAGGTATAATTATCATGTACATACCTAGTTGGCTTTGGCGCGCGGAATGCTTTAGTTGTGTTTTGTTACTTTTATATAAGTAGGGCTGTCCTAAAAATGTACCTCTTTATTTATAACCCAATTTGATAACTATTGCAGTTGTATGTGCTTAAATCAAATTGACACAAGTAATTTGCATGGAAATCAATAGGTAAGTTTAAAACTTGAACTTGAACTTTAATAAAACGCGAGTGTTACAGCACTAATAATATTTTGATTTTGTATGGCTTTTGTTGAGTAGTTTTGTAGTGTCTGAAGAATGGCAAGTGGGTAATAAGATTAACACTAAGGTAATAATTATAATGTGTTAATGTATGAAACTGGTAATTGGCAGAATTTAAAGTAGTAGAGCATTACTGGATTAATAGTAGAGCATTGCTGATTTTAGCAAAAATGGGCTGGCTCGAACTGGAAGTCAACGTTTAGTACCAGTATACATAACCACTACTACTTCCTCGAATCCTCCGTTTCCCTTCACGTGTTGTAAATGCTTATTTTTTATGTTTATATTTCTGCATTCAGCTTTACAGCTATAGTCATGGTAGGTTTTGTACACTATATTAGGGACTCCTCGAATGACAATCATCCTACTTGGATCTTTGGCCCAGAATATCTGCCCGAGTCGCATTATATGCCATCTCTTGAGACTCGTGATTCCATTACTGTTTTAGTTCTCTTTGTATCTATTAGGTAGGAGCAAAAGCGTTTTACTTCTTGTTCGATGCATGGAACCTTTAGGCTTCATAAATTGCTTTATTAATGTAGAAAATTCTATACTTACGCTTATTATTGAGATTTTCATAACTGACTCTCTAATCTTTCATTCTTAAGTAGATGTGTGTGCAACTAAGTCAATGTTTGTATTATTTGTATGCTGATGACTTGCATTGACTGTTTCTAAAGAAACTTGTCTTAAATCTACGATTGATAAGATAAATATATCTCATAACCTATCTCGTTCTTCAACTATCTATACATATAATAAAATTGTAACTGGGTCACTGTTTATATTATATTAAGAGTAGTACCTACCTAGATTAAGAGAAACAGCTTGATCTCTATTTAGTCTAAAGACTTACGAAGCGAAATTACCAATAAATTGACCATATGGGAGCGAGCATGCAGGTGAAAATAATTTATTTAGAGAAAAATACCTATCGTAAAATTATTCTTTTGAACATTTTGTTCTCCTTACCAGCGGTAAGCAGAATGATAAATTGTACTAGTCATAGCATGCTAGGACCCAACGGAAAGGTAGCATCAAACATTAGCGTCTTTTCAACAACACAGCTAGTTAATACATTGAAAATTAATAATCTTAACTATACATTCATAGAATGCCAAAGCAGTTAACAAATGCCATTGTTTGCCAATTCGCCAACAGATATCATGGCCGGCCCCCATTCATAGTGATTGTGATAATTTAATAAATGGATACATCTATTTTAATCTTTTCTTTCTGTCAATATAATAACAAGTGAGAAACGGCTATGACTTGCCGTAAATCTTAGAGTTCGAAAAAATGGTATCACGTGTCAAAGTCATTTCGGGGTATATTGACTATGCTGAGTCGAATGGTGTTGACCGCGAGTCTCTAGTTCTTAAGATTCTTGGGTTGAAAGATGGTGTCACGTGACCTTGAGGTCAACGATCAGTCATTTCGAAGGTATATTGACTATTGAAATTAAACTACTATATACAGATTTTATCGCGTTGTTTATTTAACACAATATTACATAATTTTCAAATTCTTTTACACTACTATTACTATTAAGCTTTACTAATTTTTAAGCTAATTATATTGTTACTAAAACTATTTAGATTTGATTTAATTTTACACTTTCCCCGACGTTTCGGTTGCTTTTCAGCAGCCATGGCCACGGGGAGACCATGAGTCTAAATCGCGGTTTGATACGTAATTGGCTGCAAATCATAAGATGCGTCAATGTTAGCGAGCGTACGGTGAGAAGACGTATGGAAGAAGTAAATTTAAAATCTCGTAGACTCATTACGCGGTCCAGAACTTCTCAGACATCACCGAGTAGCGCGACTTCAATTTGCACGTGAACACGCTAACTGGACTCACGAGCAATGGTCTCAAGTGCTGTTCACAGATGAGTGTAGAATGGTTTTGCGTGCTCCAGATGGTCGGGAGCGAGTGTGGAGAAGAGGAGAGAGGTTTCTACACAACACCACCACACAAACTGAGAGTTTTCACGGAGGCTCTATCATGGTTTGGGGAGAAATAATCTGATGGTCGTGCGGAGTTGGTTATGATTGACAACCGGCTAACTGCAAACCGATACATCGAAGAGATCCTTCAGGAACATGAAAAAAAGAAAAAAAAAGAAAGGAAAACATGTTTTGACATATTCGGGATTGGCCACGATCAATTCCTCCTAATGCAGGATAATGCACGCCCCCGCGTTGCAAATTGCTTTGATGAATACCTTCAAGAGGTTAGTATTCAAAAATTGCAGTGGCCGGCTCGCAGTCCGGATTTAAATCCTATAGAGCATGTCTCGGACATGCTTAAAAGGAAGATAAAGTCCACCACCAACCCGCCACAAACTCTTAACCAACTCCGAAACGCAGCACTGGCCGCTTGGGAAAGTATTGCACAAGTTGATGTCAAAAGTATCATTAAAAGCATACCAGATCGAATGCAAGCGGTTATTAGAGCTAAAGGAGGAAACACTCGATATTAAAATGCAAAGACAATAAAAAACTGTTTCTTTTTTCAATTTTTTTTACCCATTTTTCAATAGTGTAAAAATCGTATTATTTGTAAAAGTGCTTAATTTTAAAAGCATTCACAATGGTGCAGTTTTGTTATAATTTTTTGTTCTAAAAGCCTAATAAACACCTACTGAGTGCATCTACCCCTATTCCTGTGAGAAAAAAACATGAGATTACAAATGACTGATAATTTTACGCGTGGCCCAAGTTTCCGTGCCAATGAGTGTTTAAGGTTTTATATCTATTAAGACCTTTTACATATTTTGTCTCGATCAGTTACAATTTTATTATTTGTATAGATATCACTAGCAATATGGGTTGCAACTTGCTAGCAACATGATACCATCTTAAAACTCATTTTCAAAGCGTGACACTTTATGACACTTTCTGAAATAATGAGCCGAGACAAAGAGTGGGGTAAAAAGCTTCACATTAAAAATAAAAAAACACAAGTAAGTTAACTATTTTTATTGACATATTAATTATGTATTAATGTATACCAGAAAGACACCTGCGTATGTATTGTAAAATAATACACTAATTGGTACTAAAATAGTAAAAATACACGTCAGTTCAACGGAAATCTTTATAAAAGTTTTAACACTGCATGTTCAATAATACCCTCGGCCACGACCTCTCATGGGTCCTCCATAATGTCCCCGGCCGCCTCTACCTCGGAAGGTATTCTGATTGTCATAATTACCGAACTGGTTCATATTTGGTTGTCGGTTTTCATAACTACCCTGTCCTCGGGCATTCATAAAACTTGGTCTGGTTCCTGGGTTATATTGGCTAATAGGGCCAAAGTTATCGGGTGCACTAAGCAAAGGTCTGATAGGCGGCCCTCTGTTTTCTAAAGGTCCATTATTCGGTCTCGTATTCCATTGATTCCCTTGGTTGTATTGATCATTAGATGGTTGGTTCCCTTGGTTAAAGCGATCATTAAGCGGTTGAATCGCTTGATTGAAGCGATCATTAGGTGGTTGGTTCCCTTGGTTGAAATTATCGTTAGGTGGTTGATTACTTTGGTTGAAACGCTCATTGGGCGTTGGATTGCCTTGGTTAAAACGCTCATTGGGTGTTGGATTACTTTGGTTGAAACGGTCACTGGGCGGTGCATTGCCCTGGTTAAAACGGTCATTTGGTGGTGGATTGCCCTGGTTAAAACGGTCATTTGGTGGTGGATTGCCTTGGTTAAAACGATCATTTGACGTTAGATTTCCCTGGTTGAATCGTTCATTTAGCGGTGGATTGCCTTGGTTGAACCGATCATTTGGCGATGGATTGCCTTGGTTGAAACGATCACTGGGTATTTGGTTCCCTTGGTTAAAACGCTCATTTACTGTCTGATTGCTTGGATTAAAACGTTCATTAGACGGTTTGCCTTGGTTGAAACGATCATTAGGAAGTTGAGTCCCTTGGTTGAATCGATCATTAGGCGGTTGACTACCTTGATTGAAATGTTCGTTGGTTAGCTGATTGCCTTGGTTGAAACGATCATTTGGCGGTTGATTCCCTTGGTTGAATCGATCATTAGATGGTTGATTTCCTTGATTGAAACGTTCATTAGGTGGTACATTTCCATGGTTGTAACTTGGCGATAGTGGTTTATTTCTGTTATCTATAATATTCTGCAGTGGAGTTTTTAGCAATGGTGCTGGTTGATTGTTGTTTGGTAATATAGACATCAATGGAGTAGGAATGGCTGGCTTTGCTGGTTCTTGGGGCAACATTGGCGCTTCAGGTAGATCTCCGAAAGACCTGGGGTGAGTATTACTGACTACAACTTCTGGAGGATGCACTATCGGGGCCGGCGTAGGGGCTGGCGTGGCTTTTATAGAAGCCTGTACTAATGCGAATAAGTCACTGGCCGAAGATAAGTTCCTACTGATATCAACGATAGAACTGATATTCGTAGTCGCCACAGGGGCCGCGTTTTCTGCCGTCGTGTTCGGCGGAGTCGCCGGCTTGTTCTCCTCCAAAGACTTCTTCACAATTTCCATTTCTTGTCGCATTTGATTTTCTCGCACTTTTTGTGTAGCCGACTGGAAGACCTGTTAACAAAGTTAATATTATTTTATTGTATGATTTAATTATAAACGTGTTATTTATATACGGCACAGAAAAAATAGCCATGTAATGTATATAGCTACTTATTTGCAGGATATGGTGTGCTCTCTTGGTTGCATGTGAGCATTTGTATGTCGCTAGTACTCACCTCGTCGACAGTATAATCGTCATCGTCGTCGCTCTCGATGACGAGCGCGGCGGGCGGCGCGGGGCGCGGGGCGGGCGCGGGGCGCGGGGCGGGGCGCGGCGCGGGGTGCGGGGCGGGGTGCGGGGCGGGGTGCGGGGCGGGGTGCGGGGCGGGCGGCGCGGCGTGGGGCGCGTGCGCCGCGTCGCTCACGTACTGGCGCAGGCGCTCCACGCGCGCCGGCTCCCGCGCCTCCAGCTTCTTGAGGTACGCGATGAGGCTGTGCTGCTCCTCTGCCGACAATTCGTTAAAGTTCTTCAGCAACGTTTCCAGGTCCGAGTCGGAGAGGCCGTCCATCGCGTCGGGGGCATCCTCTTTTTCTATTCTGTTGAACAAAATGTTATAAGTTTAGTTTTCTTTTAGTTTATCATTTTTCAGTTGTATTTGATCATATTCTTAATAAATATGTTAGTGTCACAGGCAATGATTGATATACTTTTAGACAAAGGACCATAATCACATTGTAATGAACCATGATGATCATAAAAACTTAGAAATGAGATAATAAAACTAATTACTTTTTATCATTTTCATCGTAGGCGGACTGTAACAGCTGCAGTGCTGAGGCGGTTCCACTTGCTTTCTGCGGCACGGCAGCGGCCGGCTGGCTCTGCTTTAACGCCGACCGAGTGTCGGGCTGCTTCCTCTCCGCCTCACGTTTCTTGGCCTCGGCCATGCCGACCACGGCGTCCACGAGCTGAGCCAGCTCCTCTGACGACACATCGGTCTTGCCCTGAGCAATGAGAGCTTCTGCCATCTGCTGGGCGATCTGAGCACGGTCAACTTCACCCACACCCGCAACAGGTACTGCGGACTTGCTCGTACTACTCAAGGCCGTCTGCCGGAAAATACAATTCATTTAGATAATATTATAAACATTTTAAATTTAAGACTAATCAATATTTATGCCATAAGAACAGATTTATGTATGGCCTTCAATTTTAATTTTTAACTTATTTCGACGTCAGTCAATAATAGTATGATTTAGTCGTACCTGTGCCTGCGCGTGTCTCCTGGCGCGCTTGTCGGCCTCGTGCAGCGTGGCGGCGGCGCGCACCACGGCGGCGCTGCCCGACACGAGCCCCGCCTGCGCCGCGCCCTTCAGCTTCTCCTTGGTACTAGTCGGTAGGTAGTCGTACCTGTGCCTGCGCGTGTCTCCTGGCGCGCTTGTCGGCCTCGTGCAGCGTGGCGGCGGCGCGCACCACGGCGGCGCTGCCCGACACGAGCCCCGCCTGCGCCGCGCCCTTCAGCTTCTCCTTGGTACTAGTCGGTAGGTAGTCGTACCTGTGCCTGCGCGTGTCTCCTGGCGCGCTTGTCGGCCTCGTGCAGCGTGGCGGCGGCGCGCACCACGGCGGCGCTGCCCGACACGAGCCCCGCCTGCGCCGCGCCCTTCAGCTTCTCCTTGGTACTAGTCGGTAGGTAGTCGTACCTGTGCCTGCGCGTGTCTCCTGGCGCGCTTGTCGGCCTCGTGCAGCGTGGCGGCGGCGCGCACCACGGCGGCGCTGCCCGACACGAGCCCCGCCTGCGCCGCGCCCTTCAGCTTCTCCTTGGTACTAGTCGGTAGGTAGTCGTACCTGTGCCTGCGCGTGTCTCCTGGCGCGCTTGTCGGCCTCGTGCAGCGTGGCGGCGGCGCGCACCACGGCGGCGCTGCCCGACACGAGCCCCGCCTGCGCCGCGCCCTTCAGCTTCTCCTTGGTACTAGTCGGTAGGTAGTCGTACCTGTGCCTGCGCGTGTCTCCTGGCGCGCTTGTCGGCCTCGTGCAGCGTGGCGGCGGCGCGCACCACGGCGGCGCTGCCCGACACGAGCCCCGCCTGCGCCGCGCCCTTCAGCTTCTCCTTGGTACTAGTCGGTAGGTAGTCGTACCTGTGCCTGCGCGTGTCTCCTGGCGCGCTTGTCGGCCTCGTGCAGCGTGGCGGCGGCGCGCACCACGGCGGCGCTGCCCGACACGAGCCCCGCCTGCGCCGCGCCCTTCAGCTTCTCCTTGGTACTAGTCGGTAGGTAGTCGTACCTGTGCCTGCGCGTGTCTCCTGGCGCGCTTGTCGGCCTCGTGCAGCGTGGCGGCGGCGCGCACCACGGCGGCGCTGCCCGACACGAGCCCCGCCTGCGCCGCGCCCTTCAGCTTCTCCTTGGTACTAGTCGGTAGGTAGTCGTACCTGTGCCTGCGCGTGTCTCCTGGCGCGCTTGTCGGCCTCGTGCAGCGTGGCGGCGGCGCGCACCACGGCGGCGCTGCCCGACACGAGCCCCGCCTGCGCCGCGCCCTTCAGCTTCTCCTTGGTACTAGTCGGTAGGTAGTCGTACCTGTGCCTGCGCGTGTCTCCTGGCGCGCTTGTCGGCCTCGTGCAGCGTGGCGGCGGCGCGCACCACGGCGGCGCTGCCCGACACGAGCCCCGCCTGCGCCGCGCCCTTCAGCTTCTCCTTGGTACTAGTCGGTAGGTAGTCGTACCTGTGCCTGCGCGTGTCTCCTGGCGCGCTTGTCGGCCTCGTGCAGCGTGGCGGCGGCGCGCACCACGGCGGCGCTGCCCGACACGAGCCCCGCCTGCGCCGCGCCCTTCAGCTTCTCCTTGGTACTAGTCGGTAGGTAGTCGTACCTGTGCCTGCGCGTGTCTCCTGGCGCGCTTGTCGGCCTCGTGCAGCGTGGCGGCGGCGCGCACCACGGCGGCGCTGCCCGACACGAGCCCCGCCTGCGCCGCGCCCTTCAGCTTCTCCTTGGTACTAGTCGGTAGGTAGTCGTACCTGTGCCTGCGCGTGTCTCCTGGCGCGCTTGTCGGCCTCGTGCAGCGTGGCGGCGGCGCGCACCACGGCGGCGCTGCCCGACACGAGCCCCGCCTGCGCCGCGCCCTTCAGCTTCTCCTTGGTACTAGTCGGTAGGTAGTCGTACCTGTGCCTGCGCGTGTCTCCTGGCGCGCTTGTCGGCCTCGTGCAGCGTGGCGGCGGCGCGCACCACGGCGGCGCGGGCCGCGGCGGCGGCGCTGCCTGACACGAGCCCGGCCTGCGCCGCGCCCTTCAGCTTCTCCTTGGCTGTCTCGATCAGCACCACCGCGCTCTCACGCAGCAGGAGCTCCTCCGATGAGTTCGCCTTTTCCTGTTTTGCCAACGAAATTTGGTTTTACATAAATTCGATAAAATTAATACGGTTCAAATCTAGTACTTAAATTCTATAATTCTTAACGCATTTTTACTGTACCTATAGGTGACGTACGGCACGATATGATGTACGATTGATTCGCCACGACGCGCGACGGCAAAAAGCTACAGCTTTTGTATAATATTCTTCGGCGATTAACGTTATCATGCCGTTTTGAGGTCCAATTTTATGCATTGCGGCCGAACGCAGCCGCGCTCGATTGATCGCGTGCGGCTGATGCGACAATAGTCGGAGTATGAAAATTTATGGCGCCGTTTCCACGACCTGCGAAAGACGTGTGCGGCCGTCGACTGACGCAGGCCGTGCGTGTCCCAACATGTTTAGTATTTTCGGGCATTTTTTGGAGCAAGCATGTCTCAGAACGCAGGAGAAAATTTTCCTGCGAGAGAAGACGAACCTCGGAAGCGGTGCCAAACATTTTCATATTCTGACTATTGTCGCATCAGCTGCGCGCGTGCGGCTGCGATCAGCCGCGATGCACGTAATTGAACCTTAACAAAGCTTATGTCATAGAACACGATCTTATCTAATTCAAAACTACTATAACAGACAATAAATAAAAAAAATTGGCAAAACGGTGCACTAGGTACACAGTTTTGCTAAGCCCGAAATTTGCTTTGCTGGAGTACCTTTACGACTTAATAGAATCGAGGGCGGCTCACCTTCTCCATTTTGAGTGCCTCGGCGAGCAGGTCGACGAGACGCGGGCCGAGGCTGCCGAGGTAGTCCTCTAGCGCCACCAGCAGGCGCAGCGTGGCCACCACGTCGTCGGGCGCCGCGTCCCCGGCCCCGCCCGCGCCGCCCCGCCGCCGCGCCTCCAGCGACCGCGAGCGCGCCGACACCACCGACCCCAGCTCGGTGTCAGAGTTCCACGGGGATATGTCGTCGTCGCTGAAACATTATAATATATCACTTAATAGCTTTTATAATGAAATATAGCAGCAATAGCCTACTAGGAAACCGTTAGACTGCCACGCAGAGGTCTCGAGTAGATCCCAAGGCGCGCACCTCTGACTTTTCGAAGTTATGTGCGTATTAAATAGTTCATTATCGCTCGCTTTTACGGTAGGTTAGGTTATGTTAGTAATAGTATCTTTTTTAATAAAATATTACTTGTCTTACTCGGTAAAAATATAGCTTTCCAACGGTGAATTTTTTTTTTAATCGGCTGGCTTGTTTTTGAGTTAAATTCGTAGTACCCCGTGATTAATGATAAACCACACAGATAGCGTAGTGGCGTTGGCGTTACAAGCAGGTCACAGCGGCCGTGCTCTTCAGGCGACTCCAAGGATGGTATGTCAGTGGTACTTACGGCTTGAGCTCGTCGTCGGAGATGAGCACGGTCTGCATGGAGGGCGCGACGTGGCGCACGTGCTCGGGGCTGCGGTTGCGCGGCTGCACGTCGCGCTGCGACAGCGGGCTGCGACTGCGGCGCGCGCCCTCCGCCGGCGGCCGCGCGCGGCCCGGGCTGTGTCTGCGCAACACATTATTACTACATATTAAACTTTTGAACCAAGACTATCAAGACATCTTAATATCAGCTCGGACTTAAGTTGGCGGTGTAATACACCTGCCTCGGAAAGCACGTAAAGCTATTAGTCCTGCGCCTAATCTCTCTCCGGTGGTGTCTAATAATAAGGCATTTAATTTATTAAGGCATTAAGGTATTGTTAGATATAAACACTTACTTTAATTTTGATTTAAGTCTACTACTGTACTCCTTTTTAGCCGAATAAATTTTATTATTAATAACCGTCCCATCGTATTATAAGAGTTAGGGAACAGAGAGTGCACTTGTGTTTGCGCAAACACTTGTGCACTATAATATCTCCTGCACAGATAGCCAATCACTGTTAAGATTGGCCGCCGTGACCTAAATTCGGTCTGGAGGACATTACTTTTATTATTAATATCAATTAGTAGCAACTACCAATAAAATTTATGATGATTCATGATCTTATAGTAAATAAATCTTCAGTCTTTCTAACGCAGAAAACGATCTATTATAAGTAAATATTTCATAAACGATTGTTTGGCGCCGACTCAAAATTTCTTAGGTATACTTACATTAGTTTAAGAACTAAGTTATTAGGGTTAAATAAAAAGGTTTATTATTTGCTGCTTTTCAGTTTTTTCGGCGATATAATTTTTTTGTTAAAAGGTTTTTATTTTATAATTTTTGTGGCTATAATCTACAAATTATTTTTGCTATACACAACTCAGCATTAAAATCTGTGAGTGAACAATAAATTAATAAAATAAACGCCTATTTTCCCTTAGGGAAGTAGTTTTTTCCAATTTTATATGGGACCAACTTCGGGGTAGATATACCCTTTCCAATAAAAAAAGAATTATCAAAATCGGACTACCCTGTAAAAAGTAATGCGAGGTCATCCTCTGTTTTTTCGTCGGTTAAAAAACAATAAAGATCGATCGCATCTCCATTACTTTTGTTTCTTTCTTTCTTTCTAATACCTATAAAGACTAATAATATACTGGTATACAAAAACCGTACCTCGTATTATACTATCCAAGTATATACCAAACTATAGAATGAAGATTGTGTGACTATTATTATACCTGCGCATAGGGCTTCGTGACCGCGAGCGAGTGCGCTGCAGACGCGGCGAGCGACGACGCTCGGACGAGCGGCGCCGGGGCAGGGGCGACCTACGACAACCGGATAAATACTTTTCTCTATAATAAAAGTATTTGCATATATTGAACCGAATAGGGCGTTACTTGGCGGATATCCATAGTAATAAAATTAGAGGAATCCGACACGCACCCTAGGATTGGCCACCCCAATTATTGCAATAGAAATAGGTTGACAACTGCACTCCTCTGGATGTTGTAGTACGCCTGGTCCCCATTCAGAAGAGTTCGGTATTTTCAACCTTTATGTATTGCAATATTTGGGTGGACAGTCCGAGGATGCGTGGCGGGTTCCTCTCTGCCCAATTATTTAATTAAAATATGTCCAGCAGATCCTATTCGACTATCGAATACAATAAACTACACTATACCTATTATGTTGATATAGTAAACATAATAGGTAAAAAACGGTAAACGAAAAAATCGTGAGGTAATGCTAGACAACGGTCTTATTACCAATCAATAGGTATTTATTACCTTTTAAATACTTTATCGCGAGTAAGATCCGTTGTTTAGCAATATATTAAGTATGTGTACAAATCACGATATTCTAAAAACTTTTATGGTGAGGTAACTTGCATGTCTGAGAGTTCTCCATAATGTTCTCGAAAATATGTGAAGTCTGTAAACCCGCATTAGGTCAGCGTGGTGTACTATGGCCTAACTCTTCTCACACTGAGAAGCGGCCTGTGTCCAGCAGTGGGACAGTTTAATATGGGGCTGATATTATTATTATTTTTAATAACGGTAACTAACCTGCGATCCCTTCTATCGGGCGAACGTCGACGCAGCGGCGAGCGATGTCGTAAGTCTGGTGAGCGGCGGCGCAAATTCGGCGAGCGCTTGCGGACATCTGGCGACCGACGGCGTGAGTCGGGCTCGCGTCGTCGCGGTTCGGGGTCGCGCCTGCGCGCATCCGCCTCGCGGCGCGCGTCGTGCTCGCGCCGTGCGTCGGCGTCACGGCGCGCGTCGGGCTCGCGGCGCGCGTCGGGCTCGCGGCGGGTGTCCGCGTCGCGTCTCGCGTCGCAGTCGCGCAGGCGCGCGGGTGGGCGGCGGCGCGGCGGCTCGGGCTCGGCGCGCGGCGTGTTGGGCGGCGTGAGGCACATCTTGCGGTAGATCTCGTTGACCGTCACGCGCAGCTCCTCGTCGTGCAGCACCTTCATCCGCGCCGTCCAGAACAAGATCCACTCCGGCTTGAAGTCGTGTTTCGACGGATCCTTGCCCTCTGCACAAATTATTTATTTATTTATTTAATTCGGACAACCAACAAGGTATACACTGTAACATGTTCTTATGGCTAGTACTTATAGCTAGTGTTTAGTGCTACCTTACTTAAAGGTTGCCACGGCATGCATATTATACAATTGAAGATGCTCAAATATAGCAAAACATAACAATATACTATAATTTAATAAGTTAAACACAGAAAATAGTTATGCAGATCTTTAAATAATTATTTTAGAGAATACAATTTATCATTTCTTAACAATACTGTAAGCTGTATTTAGAATTGTGGCCTTAAATTTATTTATGTTTTGTCCAAAAACCCACTTTGACCCAGATTGCTTTTAGCTTTTTTAGGTACAAAGACAGAGTACCTAGATCCTTGGGGCAATTTCAGCGGTGTGTTAAATGTAATCTGTTCTAAGAGTTGAGGGCAATTTAGGACGCCGTTCACAAGCCTAAATAAAAACACTTGGTCAAGGAGGTGTCTGCGAACTTTAAGACTAGATAGTTTGAAAAATGTCAGGCGGTCTTCGTAGGTTTTGAGCACCTTGGTCTTATTACAGTGATATGATAAATGATACATAAATCTCCTCTGGACCCTCTCAAGTCTTTTGACATGCACTTCATACTGAGGTGACCACACTTGACTACAATATTCAAGCCCGGGCCTGACAAAGGTATTAAACAGCGTAATTTTTGTTAAAACATTTTTAAAAATTTTACAATTACGCAAAACAAAGCCTAATAGCTTGACACTTTTGGTGGCTAATTTATTTATATGTGTGTTAAAGCGCAATTGGTTATCTATAACAATGCCAAGATCACGAATCTCTTGTACCTCCTTTAAACGAGTATCATTAATTGTATAGCTGGCTGATGTTAATTTAACATTTCTTGTGAATCGGATGTAATTACATTTTTCTATGTTTAACGACATTTTGTTTAGCACGCACCATTGAGCCAGCCTGTTTATATCGTCTTGCAGCAACAAACAGTCGTTATTCGATTTAATAGCCCTAAGAATTTTAAGGTCGTCAGCATACATATATGTAGACTTTAGAATATTTGAAACACGACACTATGTCATTAATGAATATGTTAAAAAAGATTGGACCTAGATGGGAGCCCTGCGGAACTCCTGAAGGAATGTTAAAAGGCATTGAAATGTGACCCTCACACACGACTCGTGAAATTCGATTATCTGGGTACGAGGTACACCAATTCAGTAATTTGCCAGCGATGCCATTGCGGTACAGTTTTTGTTTTAGGATTTGGTGATCCACGAGATCAAATGCCTTGCTGAAATCAGTATAAATGACGTCAGCAGGCACCCGAGCGTCGGTTAATTCTATCAAATCAGATACAAAACATAAGAGGTTTGTGGTAGTGGAGCGCGCCTTGACAAAACCATGTTGAAAAGGCGTAAGGTTCTGTGTAATGAGAGAAGTTATGATAGGAGATATGAGTGACTCAAACACTTTAGCAAAAACGGGCAGTATGGATATGGATCTGTAATTATTAGCCAGAGTGATATCTCCGGATTTATGCATCGGAACTATTAGCGCTTCTTTCCATATTGTGGGAAAGATGCCTGTAGCTAAAGATTTGTTATAAATTATGCTTAGAGGGAGAGACAGCTCATTGGCACATTTCACTACAAACACCGAGGGTAAACCGTCGTACCCTGTACCTTTATGTAGATCTAAGCTTATCAAAGCTCTTTTAATTTTTTCAGTTGAGAATTGCACCGTACGCAATGTATTTGAGGGCTCAATGTAGGCTTCCGTAGAACAATTACTATGGTGATCCGAGGATACGGCGGCAGATTCGTATATGGACGAAAAATATTTTGCAAGCGTGTTACATATATCAGATCCAGTATCAGCTGTCTCGTCAAGGTACCGCATAGAAGCAGCATAATTACTACAATTGTGTCGCCTTTGCTTAATAAACGCCCAAAAGTATTTAGGATCAGATTTAATAGTAGATTCTATTGATGAGATATATCTATTATAACAGCGTCGTTAGAGCTTTTTTTAATTGAATTGAACGCGATGTGGTCTAAAGGATTTTTATATTTATTATATCGCTCACGAAATTTATTTTTCTCTTGTAACAATCTTTTTAAATTATCTGAGTACCAACATGGGTACTTATTCGATTTATGATAATTACAATTATTGTAACAAACAATATTAAAAGTTTAATAAAATATTTTCTCAGTTCCTAAATCTAACGTAAATACTACGCTTACCACGCACTTATTATAATTTTAGTATTTAAGTTTATAACTGTAACCTTTAATTATAATAATTATTTATACTTGCTTTTATACAAATAAGTATTCATTAGAAACAATTAAACTTTTGTAAAGTAACCTTTTTTTAACCGTTTCTTAGGCTTGTTGTGTTCACTGTCACAGTGTGGACAAAGACAAGATTTATTTATTTTTTGTTTTGGATATTATTGTATATTCTTTTGTCACATACAATTTGTAAAGCAAATAAAAACTAAAAACACTAAATGAGAACAAAGTTATCTTTGAGAATGGGGATCATTTATAGTCCTGTTAATTCTGACTGTAAAGTGGACGTATGACCTAATGGTTTAAGTGGTCACCTCGCCACTGCCTTTAAGCTAAGGGTCCGAATCCTACACCGGACAAAACGTTTTGTAATCCACAAATGATTGTGCGCAGCCCGGGTGATCTTTGTGCCTATTGTTCTATAACGATAAAATAAAGTATTACCGGCTTGTATCTCCTTGTATCGTTTGTTCCAGAACTTCTTCCACTCCTCGGGGTAAAGCGGGTGTTTCTCCGGATTCTTCTCGTGGTACGCAAGTGTCTTGCGAGCGAACTCCTCAGCGGCCGCGCGCTTGTCACTCGCCAGCTTTATCTTGTAGTCGTAGTTCGGTGCCCGAGTCTATGACAAATCATTTTATTGTTGAGAGAACTCCCATATAATACCTACGACGTTTTTAGATAACTAGATTTTGCCTGCGACTTTACCCGCGTAATTGTAGGTTAGGTTAAGTAAGGTAATGTAATTGTCCTCCAGACCGAATTTCGGTCACGACGGCAAGTCTTAACGGAGACTGGACATCGGCGCAGGAGATGTTATAGTACACAAACACGTGCGCAAACACAAGTGCACTCTCTGTTTCCTAACGCTCATGATCCAAAGGGACCATAAACCGAGACGACCGGAGTGAGGACCGACGGCTTTACGTGCTTTTCGAGGCACTGGGGTGTGTAACACCGCCAACTTTCTAACTCCGGGCTGCTATTGAGATTTCTTAATCCAATAACTTTTGTTGGCCCGACCCAGGATTCGAACCAGATGCCTCATGCACAGCAGTCGCATTCACAACCACTGCTCAACTTATCCCGCAAGTTACAAAAGAGAAAAATTGAAAAACTAAGTAACAGTACTTTTTCCTGGATGGGACGTATCTTATGTCTTTTTCTGTTTTCCTGACAACATGTATGCAAAATTTCATGATGATCGGTTGAGTTAAGGCGTGAAAGCGTAACAAACAAACAAACTCATATTTGCATTTATAATATTAGTTAGGATTAGACTAAATAGAAAAGGTTTTTAATAATTCATTCATGCAGAATTTAATACTTTTAAAAGGCTTGTAGATTTCTAGAAACATAATATCTTTGATTCTAAAATAAAGATTCTGTTAAAATTAAAAAATTCACACAAAGTGTTACTACTAACTTTCGAATAATGTATAAGTATTTAAGTTACCTTGTCTCTAGTATTCTTGGTCTCTGCAGGTTTTGCATTCCCTGTAGTGTTTCTAATAGCGAACCGAGAGCGGTATGGTGACGTACCGCGCCGCTCGGCTCTCTCTCTGAAAACGTAACACTTGAGTTCAGCACTCTGTTTTTTTTTTATGTACGATTGTGTGCGAAATTATAATGAACATTAAAAAGCCAGAAGATCCTTCAGTTTTATTTATGAACAAATTAACATGCCTATGTTCGTTCGTCAGCGGAATATACCTTCTATATTGAAGATACCTTCAATCCTCTTGTTTTCTTCAATATGAGTCTCATATTATGGATAAGTTAACTATAGCAAACTGAACGCAGCGTGCGTTCAGTATGCTAAAAATAAAAAGATTCAATAATTTAATAAAAATATGTGGAAAACCGGTTATGCGCTATATGACGATATCACTATTACATTAAATAATATTGAACGCCAACGATAGACTGCAGGTAATATACATATTGTTACGTGCTGGGTTCGACGGATAGGAATGCAAACAATATTACCGACTAAAACACGTTTTATTCCAACACACAATTAAATTTAAACACAACAAACACTATACTTCACTTTTTCACTGTACTGCTTCTAGCTTTAAACTCCGTAGTATTTCCGCTTCCGTTCGCTTCGATGAACACTTGATCGCTTACGATTGTAAAATTGTAAAACTGCCTTGGCGGTGCGCGTGCGCCCTATTTATACGCGGGTAAAGCGTTTCTAGAGCTTTCTAGTAACGCTATACCCGGTATGTAAACAGTACGATGTTTCGAGAAAGTACCAGCGCCATCTCCATGATTCTCGTACCGTACTACGCAGTTCCGCAAGACGCCAACAGATGGCGGTGCCATAAATTATTAGACGGAACTGCCGAGTCTTTCCCACAATACCGAGAGACGTCACTGGGCGTAAAAATATGTAGACTATTCTACTGACGCCTTTTATTTGGCCAACTAACAAACTTATTATAAATCATTTTGTGACTGTTTTCACATTATTTTCGTTGTCTAATAAATAGAGACGACAAAGAAAACGACAATCCATAGAGATGTCAGATGAGCCTCTATATGTTGTCTCTAGCTACCACTTTGTCTTGTTGAGCAAACAAATATGACATATATTTGTTTGCTAAATAAGACAAGTAGGAAAAACGGATTATATCTTCATATGAGTCTAAAGTCTGGCACAACATAGTGTGTCACACCGATTTTATTTTGTTGACGCGTTCGTTTTGTATACTCTGGTGCAACGTGAGCTATGCCATAGATCTCACTTTTAATATGTATTTTGTTAGTAACTGGTACCAGAGAATTTATATCTTTATCTAACTTTAACAACATTATTTCATGAGAGGTCTACTCCTCGAATTGGACTCTATGCAATTCATTTCATTTCATTATAAATAATATTCAAAATTAACTTGTTTTAGACTAGTAGTATGATGTAGTGGTAGAGGTACCTGGAGAGGCGCGGGTGCTTGGCGGCGTCGGCGCGCATGTCGGGGTCGGCGTCGTCGCTGATGTCCGACAACGACTCCACGGAGCCCGTGCGCCGCTCCTGCCGCCCCGCCGGCCGCTGACACACAAATACCATTACTTACATCTTGTATACAACACTCATATCTATATACATAATAACTATATACCTTAGAGTATACATAACCAATAGAGCACTCCTAACCGAGTATGAACTGTAAGCACGGATATGAACAGTTCGAAAAATGACACTTGACGTTCATTAGTCACAAATAACCGCGCGCGTAGAATTTTTCTCCCGCCGGTATTTATTTTAAATTAATGTTAAAATGGTGAAATGTGCAGTGTTAAGTTGTAAAAATGACTTAAAGAAACAAACGAAAAGAAATAATGGAATTTCTTTTCATATGTAAGTATTGTTTTAACAGACAACATTGATTTTAAAGAAATTACTCAAGGCGTAAAAGAGGGTTGCGAGAGGCGTGCGAGCGGGTCAACTTCGCACGTGCTACCGCGCCTCTCGCTTCACACTTTCCCCGCAATAGAAATAGTGTTGCGCCACGCTGAATTTCTTGGTATCTAAAAATATAATTTCATAATAAGTGACAATGAGATATTACCGTAAATGAAAAAAATATGTTTCGATGACTGACCAGGACAAATATTTGTGTGATAAGTATGATTATTGCTGTGGGATTGAATTTATATATTACAATATTTTACGGTACTCTATGTATAGAATTCTAAAGGATATTTTTTTACACGACTGCCAAAAAAGGAGTATAATGTTTTTAGCGTTCATGTATGTATGTAAGTATGTATCTATGTGAGTTTCTTTATTCCACCATAACTTCTAAATGCCTTAAAGCAAAAGAGCAGGTATTATAGTTTGATTGTTTATTATTTTTTAATTAGAACATTTTTGTGTTTTACTAAATATGTTGCGTGCTGTTATTAAAAATATACATAACAATAACAATAAAACACCGAGTACATTAAAATACAATAACAAACAAAATCACAATTGTATAATAAATTATCCTTTTCACGGCGTAATAGGTAATTACTTTATATTTTTATGTTTTATTCTTTATGGTATGTGTAGTAAGTGTGACATAGCGACCGGCGCCAGCGCCACGCCTAGGTTCAGAGACAGATTTGCCGAGCGCGGTTCCTTTGAACGATATTCGCACTACGCACGGCTTCGACGCTGTGCAATTTAATAACATAATAATGTGTTGATATACATAGTTTGTAAGTATTATATATATAAATGTATATAGGATAGTGTAAGTATATAAGTGTGTAAATATAATAATTTTATTTGTTTGTTTAAATTGTATAAGACACAACATTGTTTATTTAGAAGATAAGTATATATATGTGAATAATACGTAAGGAGCCTACATCTTGATATTTACTTTGATGATTAAATATTGCTTAATAAGTACATCACTGTTTTTATTTTATTTATGTTCACGTAGTTAAAAATCCAATAGCATATTTACTAACGACTAAAAGTGTTCCCGAAAACCGTGGCGCATCACTATTTGAGCGCTACTACTATTGTAAGTACCTATAAAACATCTGCTTACGTTTGGCACAATGAACGCAATGCTATGCGCGCGCCCTATTGGTATGTATACTCTAAGCTATATACTAACAACTAACCTAAATGTAGCTTCAGTAACTTAGGAAAGACACTAACCTATATATTTTGACGTTCATAAGTTTAACTTTGTGAGTTAAATGAATAAATGATTATTGACTTAACTTGCCTTTGAATAAAATAAAAGACCACAATCTCGTTACGATATTTTTACAATGTAGAGGCCGTAAATTGGAGCCATCCATTGAGGTATCAACCTACTACTACCACTATTTATGTTAGTAGACAAAATTTACAATAATGTAAGAATATAACAAAAAAGCAGATGCATACATATTTTTCGTCAAATGCGTGCATTTTTGTCTGTCTTTTCAATACGTACAAGGGAAACGGTGAAACTTAATCTTGTGAGTGTACTTTGATATTACGACAACAAGCAGTCTTAACTCCCAGCTTCACTAGATTTCACCTGATCTTATTGGAGCTAAAATATAATAATCAAGTCCCCAAACAAATAAATAAGTAGGTACAGAAAAGCAAGTATCATTTATGTATTTATACATGTCTAAATATTAGGATAAACTTACTGAAAAATGGTTGAAATGAGGTTTTGATGGCGCTGCGACAATTGGAGGCGATGGTTCTTTCCTTTAAACATTCAAAAGACAATGAAGAAGTATATTAAAGGAAGATAGATAGAAAACATTTATTTAAGATCCAAAATACAAGAGATAACTTTTCTTTTTTTTTTTTTTCGCGTTGGGAAATGCACCTGCTGCATACCCCCCCGCCACTAGGGGAGGCGAGAGGGTTATGTCCGGCTCTCCCGTATTTCGGGCATACGGACTAAAACCCCACGGTGTGCCCCTTCGCTGCCTTGTATAGTGGATGGGCCGCTGGTAAAGAAACTACCTCAGCGACCCACCCAGCAGACTACTACTCTTGGACGACGCCCCGGCACTACAGAAGGCGTCGGACCGACTCAATGGCTGGCGGGTGGGAGATCCCCGTTCTCCCGCCCGCGGCCTTCATTACGGCGGCATGCGCCGCCCGGTTCGCCGGCGACGGCTCGGATCCGCAAGGATACTTTCCTCACGTATCCGCTCCGCCGCCTCCTTCTGCGTGATGATGTCCTCGCAGAAGGATGCGACCGCTGCCCACTTCCTCTCGCTGTCGACCATGGCTTTGATCACGGCCGGCAGCGAGAGGTCTTCACCCACAACCTCAATGAGTTCACGGGTGCTGCACCGCCCAAGCAGAACATTGCTCGAGCGTGTGCTGCGCCGTGTCCTCCACACACTCGCAGTGGTGGCAGGTGGGACTCAGTTCCCTCCTAGCGACCGTGTGCAGGTATTTGCCAAAGCAACCGTGCCCTGACAACACCTGCACCAGCCGGAAGGAAAGGGTCCCATGCTGCCGCCCTGCCAACACACAACAACACCGGCTGGAGGGCCCCAACGGTTCTGAAACCGGCCATAGGAGCCTCCAGCCGCGCCTTCCATTTTAAAATCATGCCCTGGTGGGCCCGATTCCGCGCGCGCTCTATGATAGCCGGAAGGGGACGACAACCCGTCTCCTCCCGCACTTCCTCACACACTGTGTACACTTCGGCGGTTATGTGAGACTCTCCGCCCCTGAAGGGGGTCGGTATACACACTAAAAACCTGGGGTGAGCAGTCCCTCCGCCGACGGAGTGGGGCGGGATGGGGTCGCGTTAGCAATCACCAAGAGATACCTTTTTTTTTTTTTTTTTTTTTTTTTTGAGGGGGGAAATGCTCCTTATGCATACCGTCCCACTTGGGGTTGTGGGACGGTTATGTCGGGCTCACCGGGCTACAACACGGCCGGCATACCGACTAAAACCCTCCTGTGCACCGTCAATTCGCCTTGACGGGTGGGCCGTTGGAACCTGATACAACATCAGCGGCCCACCCAGCGACTGCCCGCGCCTCGCGGGCACCCACCAACACTGGCGGCGGCGTCTGGGTGCACCAGAGACGCCGCCTCTACGCGGAAGAGTGCGGGTGGGAGAATAAAAACCCCAATCTCCCATCCTCCGCTTTGTTAGGGGGGCATCAGGCGCGCATCGGCGCGCCGTCGCCGCCCAGTTCGCCGGCGACGGATCGGGTCAGCGAGGAGACTTTCCTCCCTGGCCCGCTCCGCCGCCTCCTTCTGCGAGATGATATCCTCGCAGAAGGATGCGACCGCACACCAGTTTCTGTCGCTATCGGCCATGGAGCGGATTATGGCCGATAGCGAGAGATCACCGCACCGATGGTCTCGACGAGGGCACGACGCTGCTGCGCCCACGCCGGGCAGAACTCCAGCGTATGCTGCGCCGTGTCCTCATCACAATCACAGTGGTGACAGACGGGACTCGATTCCCTCCTCGCGACCTTGTGCAGGTAGTATCCGAAACACCCATGCCCGGATAACACCTGCACCAGCCGGAAGGAAAGGGTCCCGTGCTGTCGCCACACCCACAACGAAAGGACCGGCCGGAGCGCCTCCACCGTGCGAAAACCCGCACGTGGAGCCTCCAGCCGGGCTGATCATCGGGCAACGATGGCTCGGCGAGCGGCCTCGCGCCACTCGCGCACTTGCTCGGGCGGAGGGCGACCGCATCCGCCTGCCCGAAATTCGGCCGTTCGCCGATATACGTCGGCGAGTACTTCCGCCTCCAAATCCCACGGGGGAGTACCGGCCAGCGCACATGCCGCGACTGCGGACACGGTGCGGTACCCGCGTATTGCCCTGACCGCCATAGTGCGCTGCGGTCGGCATAGCCGCGCGCGGTTCTGAGCGGTCAGGGACCCCGCCCACACCGGTGCGCCGTACAGTGCCATCGACCGTACTACCCCCGTGTAGAGCTTCCGGCACGCCAAACTGGGTCCGCCTAGGTTGGGCAATAATCGGCCCAGGGCGGACGCCGCGCCGTCCAGCTTGGGCTCAAGCTGGCGGAAGTGCTCGTCGAAGAGCCATCGTCCATCCAACACCAGGCCCAGATATCTCATCTGGGCCTGAACCGGTACGAGGACCGAGCCGACGGTGATCGAGGCGCGGGCAGGCGGCCCGCGACGGGGCCCGTGAAACAACAGGGCCTCCGTCTTGTTGAGGGCCACCTTAAGCCCCAGCGCCTCGATTCGCCCGACCACCTGAGAGACACCCGTGGCGGCCAGGCGAACAGCCTCCTCAAAGTTGCGTCCCCGGGCTGCTACTAAAGTGTCGTCAGCGTAGCAGAATACGCTCAGCCCGGGGGGTAAGACTCCGCGCAGGGCCCAGTCATAGCCGATGTTCCACAGAAGAGGGCCAAGGACGGACCCCTGTGGAACACCGCGAGATATCGCCCTGCGCACGACGTCGCCTGCTCGGTCCTCGCACAACACAAACCTCCGCTCCAAATAGTCTGCCACCAGCAGCCTCAGGTATGCGGGCACCCCATGGAATCGGAGTGCCTCCCTGATGCTGCCGAATGGCAGAGTATTAAATGCGTTGGCGATGTCTAAGGACACCGCCAACAGCACGCCGCCTCCTCTGACGGCTTCCTCGGTCTCACCAAGAGATACCTAACCTAACCTAAGCATCTAATACAATGCTAGAAAGCAATAAAACAAAAATAGAATGGAAGTTACATTGGACTCAAGGGTTTTGCTGGCCTGCTTGATACTCAATACTATGATAAATCATTATTAATAAAACAATATTAATTACCTTTTCAGACTCCGGTCTTTGGAAGACGAATCTGAAATAAAGAGATAAGATTAAATAAATAATATGTATACGTATTATAATAAAATTACAATGTGTGAATCTAAGTAGTGTTTCATTTCCCTCTACTACAGTCTAGCTAAAGCTATAAGCGAAAGCGAAATAACCTACCACTGGAAATGAAAATATTGCATAAAAGAAAATACAAGTGAGCTGGCTACCCTGAGGAAATACCAACCTCTTACTAAAGACCGAGAATAATAGTAATACAGTTAGTAACAGGGTTGTGTTTTCCGTTGTTGGATCTTTTCCTTTGATCTAAATCTTATTTTGGGTTTTGTTTAAGGATACTGATGGCAAGTCCCACTACTAACAAGTAAAAGTTATCCGAAAGATAAATCGCATGCTGTCTCACTCTTGTTATGTTAAAGAAGAGAGATGGCCAGACTTTTATCTTAAAGATAAATGCCATTTGGAGGTGGTGGGACTAGCCCTGAAACTGGCAAGTCTCCATTAAGATTGACCACCATTACCTAAACCCAATCTGTGGTTGTACAAACCGGCTTCGTGTCACGGTGGTATGACTTATTGAGATCCGCATAGCAGTTAATGTAATGCTCACCGCTCTGGTGTAGCGAGTCAATAAGTCCGATGTCGACGACCTCCTCGAAAGTGCAGCCCTCGCGCTCCGCGAAGTGATTCGCCTTGAAGATCCACTGGTGGATGAGGTCCCTGTAAATAAAGAAATAATTATTGTATTTAGTTTTTAATTATGTGATATTCGCGTAAACAGAAGACAATATTATGTAATATTAACTGAAAACAGGTTTATATTGACATTGTATACTTTTGTGCTATAAAGCGTGGATGTATTTATCCTGACTGAAGTTACGACCCTTAAATATAGAAAAAGGTTTTAGTCCCAATAAGCTTAAAAAATATATATATACCATGTAGACACAGTATCATTATAGTTTTACTCTTATTATAATATAGTAATATAGATATTCAGGGTGTCAATTTAATCACTTAAAGTACTTCAATACGGTAATCGGCATAAATAATATACATTAATAATATTAGTTATATCAATGTATATTATAGCGATAGCTCAGTGGGGAGACCAACAGACTGCAATGCAGAAGGTCTCGGGTTCGAACCCACGTCGCGCACATCTGACTTTCGGAAGTTATATAACTTTTCGAAATTATGTGCGTATTGATTGACAATTATCGCTTGCTCCGTGCCTCGGAGAGCGCGTTAAGCCGTCGGTCCCGGCTGCCATGAACATCTATGGCAGTCGTTATTGGGAAAGTCAGTACCCTCTAATATCCTGACACTGGTCTAGCCTTAGGGTATCGTTAGCCTTTGGGTTGCGGAGGTCAGGTGGCAGCCGCCCCGTGTAAAACTGATATCCAGTCAAATCCGGTTAGACCAGAAAAGCCGACCCCAAGTGACTTGGGAATAATAAAGGCTAAGAGAGAAGAATAAAATTAGTTTCATTATTGTATCGCTAAAAACATTGTAAATAATACCCATTCCAAAGGGACGCAGTTAATATCCACACCTCATTGTAAATTTTACTGATGCCTCTTGATCATACCCGAGTTACAATATTATGAGCGGTGCGGATCGTCGCCCGCACATTATAGGGATTGCAAATGCATCAAATTAAATGATATATTTAATCAATTTAATATTTTTTGCCGATATCGTTAGTACATCGTGGTCTGATGCCTCCTTTGAATATTGCAGGTACACACGGCTACACATCAAGTTAGACACCCTATATATACGTAACTACGCTACATACAAAATAGAGAATTGTCGGCAAAGGATAGTGGTGTCGATGTAATGGTAAGGATAGATAACAAATATATAACGCACTCTCTCGCACGATTCGCAGCGTTCAACTTCTAATAGTTCAAAGTCCAAACAGTCTAGGTTGATGCGTCGCTGTGTGTAGGTACATATAAATATTTCTGATTTGATTTTCTTTAATCAGTACTCTGTATTTTATATAAATACTTGACTCACTTGTTTTTCTCATATTCCTCTTTCTCGATGTTGACGGGCTTCTTCCGTCCATACTTGTCCTCGATCCGCTGTGCCAGGCGGTTGATCACGATGCCCACACCTTCACGGTACTTAGTCTGGGATCGGTACGGCGTCAACAGATTACACGCTTTCGGGAAGTGACGGAGCTGCAAATAAATAAAAATTGAACTTAGTTTATTTTCTTTATTATTGTCTTCTGTTTACGCGAATATTATTAATTCAAATTAAACTACTATATACGGATTTTATCGCGTTGTTTATTTTACACTTTATTACATAATTTTGAAAACTGTTACACTACTACTACTATTAAACTTTACAAATTTTTATGCTAATTAAATTATTATTAAAACAATTTAGATTTAATTTTCTTTAAATAGTTAATTCAAAATAGTCTATATGGCCATCAAACTTATTGTTTATAATAACAGTATCATTTAATTTTATTAATAAACCTATGTTTACCCGACTACGGCAACGCGAAAAGGAAGGGTCATAATTATAACAGTCTATGTATGTATGTAAATTTGCATTTACTTATTTTCCACCTTATGCTATTATATTAAACTAGCTTTTGCGCGCGGCTCCTCCCGCGTAGTACCTACATGAATAGCCTATGTCCTTCCCCAGGTTTTAAACTATATCTGTACAAAATTTTATCTAAATCGGTTAAGTGGTTTAGCCGTGAAACAGACAGACAGAGATACTTTTGAATTTATAATATTAGCAAGGAAGTAAGGATAATACTATACTGTTATTATGTTCTGGGTGACTAGCGCCTGTCACCCACACCATAAGAACAAATAGATTATTTATTAGTTTAGACGCTACATTTCACACAAACAAAATCAATATGACAGATCTCACATCCAAGAAGTGGGAGTTTCTGAAATATCTTTTTGCTATTGTATTGAGAGGTTTTCATATAAAAAAAGGAGAGTCAAAACCAAGCTATAGAAAATCAATATTACTATATTTCAGCAATTATAAATACTACAAGTGCTATCTCTTTTATACGGGTCTAGTCCCACTCAAACTCCCACCACTGTAACACCAGTGTAGCCAGGTTCAGCAATGGCCACAGATAACACCGAGCGTTGACACTCGTCAAGGATATTTGGACTGTTACAATTCCAAATATCAATCGTTCTAAATACATATTCTGCCTCTTTCTATAATTCAATTCAAATGTTGTGCGACGTACTACAAAAAGCTCACTGTCTAATTTGGTAGGCAAATAAAACCAGTGGAGATTAGTCAATCATGGATAAAAAAAATACACACCGCACGACATTTAAATTAGACACGAAAAGGTACGTAAGATGTTATTAATATGAAAATGCCAAAAGTTTATTTAGTTCAATAGAACTAAACAAACAGGCATATCTATCATATCAAAAGACTTGACTAACTCGGTAAGACGATGTTTTTAGCAAAAAGCTATCATGTTAAATTTTTCTTTTCTCTTTTTCCTATTAATTATAGTATTTTGCCGTAGTCGGGTTATATTTTAACTTTTTCATTGATTCAAGATCTGTTTCTTCAGGTAGCCTTAGCACCAACATCACACCACTAAGCCTCAATGTCAGTCGAATTGTTTTTAGTAAAACAAGGCCGCATTATTAGGGTACTTTGTTAGCAGTTTTCTCAGTCTGAGAATATGCATTGCTGATTATAAAGTCTGATGATGAATAAGCATGAATATCCTTATGAACTGATTGACACCCAGTTTATGAAGGCTAATCAACGACGTGTCAACATCAAACTCATTACAAGTGATTTGATTGGCAGCTAATTCAGTCAGTCAATAGTATTTGCGTTGGACATTCTGTTAATATGTCCATGCTATTTAGAAACCGGGAGTTGATTTCCACACTTAATTCTATCGGTTCTACAATCTATTCTTGGCAGCCTTATAAGTTAAAATAGCCATATTATTCAGACAATTGAATTTGTAGCCATGCAGTCTATATTTCAATACTTACTCACCATCAGACAGTTTGGGAAATTTTGGTTGACAACATAAAACAAAAATAAAGGTTGGACCCCACTCGGTTTCATATGGCAATATTCATCGACGTTTAAGGCTTATCATCAGAAAACAAAAAACCGCGTGCTTGCATTCTCGCATCTCATCTTCTCTCAGAAGTCATCTATTCGCAGCTTGTATGCAGATGAGTGAGGCCCAACCCTAAAATATGACATTGCTGTCAAAAGAAAAATAATACTAACAATATAGTTGTATCGATGCCAGAAACAAGTCATGTGGTTGATGATGGTGCGAGGGTGTCCCTGCTTGGAGCACAGGGTGCAGATGTACTTGGGCTCGTAGTGATCCTGCTCCGGCGGGTGCTCGATAAGGTACTCCAGCCCTATCAACGGAGCCCTGACGAGTACAAGGCAATAATAAGTAAACGAGTAATGTAATACTAACTATGTAGTTGTATCGATGCGCGGAGCAAGTTAAATGGTTGATGATGGTGAGCGGCTGTCCATGCTTGGTGCACAGCGTGCAGGTGTACGTCGGCGAGTAATGCGGCTCGTCCGGCGGGTGCTCGAGCAAGTAATCCAGACCGATTAGCGGGGTCCTGACAATCACCATTAAACTTCTGTTTAACATATCTAACACTACATACAGACCTACATAAGTTCGCTAATACAAATTTTGATAACAAAAAATAACGTGTTACGTAATTATCTATGGACTAACATTTGCCTGCGACTCGGTAGTTCGCAGTTACATTAACGAGGATCAGATTATAAGTCATATTAGCGGTCCTACTAAACGAAAACGCAGCTCAGTTTTAAAGTTGAATCCGAAGCTACCGAACTACATACATACATACATAGATTCACGCCTGTTTCCCAGAGGGGTAGGCAGAGACTACGAATTTCCATTTGCTACGATCCTGACACACTTTTCTGGCTTCATTCACTTTCATCACATTCCTCATACACGGCCGTCGGTTCAAGGTGCTCTTAACCTGGCCTTTGTCCAGAACGCCTCCGATCTGATCAAGAAACGTTCGCCTAGGTCTTCCTCTTGCGACTGTTCCATTCAGACTAGCCTTATAAACTTTCTTAGTCAGTCTTTCCTCGTCCATTCTTTCTACATGGCCAAACCAGCTTAACATACCCTTTTCTATTCTTGTCACTATATCCACTTTCATGACGCATCTCTCTCTAATCACACTATTCCTTATTCTATCTTTCAGAGTCACACCACATTTATTTCTTAGCGCTCTCATTTCTACAGCATTTATTCTGCTCTCATGCTTCTTTTGCCATACCCAACTTTCACTTCCATACATAAGTGTGGGCACTAATAGTCCTCTATGAACAGCCAAACGTGCCTTTTCGGAAACATTTCGACTGTTCATAAAAGCGCGTAGAGCTCCATTCACTTTGTTTCCCGCAATCGTTCTTCTTTCAATATCTCCCTCATGTTTACCATCCCTTGTAAACAAAGTACCCAAATATACAAACTCTTTCACTTGCTCCACTTTTTCTCCATCAATCATAATACATATTACACATCGTCACGCACTCTTCCTTTTCAAATACCATTACTTTCGTGTTGCTTACATTTATTTTCATTCCTTTACTCTCAAAAGCACCGAACTAGTAAAGTAGAAATAGCATTAAATCTCTTCAATAGTTATTGGAAACAGTAGGTTTTTGTTCAGTGTAGTAGTTTTCTGTAAGTTATAGACAGACAGAATTCATAAAACTATTTGGGTTCTAAAATCTCTAAATAGTCGATCCAATTAGTTCTTCCGTTACAGTTCTGTTGGAATAGTACCGAAGATTAAATCTTGCTTTAGATTCCTTCTAATTAATGTTAGGTATTTTGTGAAATTTTTGTAATGTATACTTTTATAGGTTTTAAGCATTGGCTAGGCGAATTTAGGTCACCAAACAAAATTAATTATTTATATTATAAATAGCTGTCAACCATGAAATCAAACATGTAAGCTCATCAAACTGTGGCACATCTGAAATACCAACTAAAGTTTATGTCGTCGTAACTTATAACATCTATCATTTTTTTGAAATTACATAATATTAGCCTTGTATATACACTGCCCCACTGCTGGGCACGGACTTCTTCTCAGTACGAGAAGGATAGACACCACACTGGACCAGTGCGAGTTGGCAGAATGCACATATCTTCGAGAACAATATGGAGACCTCTCAGATATGCAGATTTTCTCACGATATTTTTATTTACCGTGTAAGCGAGGGAAAAATAATTAACTATTTAATACGCACATAAACTTCGAAAAGTTGGAAGTTTAAGAGTCTAGACGTTAAGGTTTGTTAGAGACTTTGGGATCGAACTCAAGACCTCTGCGTGGCACTCCAACGATCTGCCACTATCACTGCTTTGAAATTAACCGGAGTAAAGAAAAGGAGATTTAAAATGTATGCACAACCGACTCACTTGACCGCATCTAGCGACTCTTGTAGGTGACAAGTCACTTCCTTATATTTGGCAAACATTTTGTCCAGCTCGCACACATTCTGGTTATGTATGTCAACTTCTTGAGCCATTTTCTGCAATACTTTCTCCGTCGCTGTAAGAAATATACAATGTTAATAACACAGTAAAAAACGGACCAGAAGGTCTGCTAAAAATTAACATTCCGTGCATCCAATCCATCATCTAAAAGCAACTCTAGGTGCGGCGTCCATAAACTGATCATCACTGATACATAGTCTATGTATGGGATGTATTAAACCCACTTTTTTTTGTCCCACCTTATAGAAGGCATGCCATTGCCGTTTACCGGGCACAGTTGCAGGCTCCGCGCTGCTACTGAGAATTCCTTGCCATAATAACCAAATAATACTTTGTCCGACCCGGCAATCGGTACCGAGACCGCACAGCACTACATACACTCTCGTTCCGCCACCAAAGCAGTTATCGAGAGTTTTGAAATTTTATAGTAGAGCCTCTCGGTGTAACATAAGCAACTAAAGAATGCATTCTGATAATCCATTTGAATAAATATTAGTCTACTTATACATATATTTAATTTAACCCCGCGGTTCCCATGTGCCCATGGCCTCAGTTATCCCCGAGGGTCGTAGCGTAATGTTAATCTAGTATATAAAGTTCTAAATTAAACAGGTACATCTAAAGCAAAAAGATATTCCAGTTTGGACTGGCAGTTCCAAACTCATTAACACTTTCAGTACCACGAACCCGGCTGTCGGGTTCTCTAAATAGTTACTCACACGCCGGGGGGGGGGTTTGTATATATGCTTTTATAGTTGCACTGCCTAGCTTGCTTTTTCTGCTCTTTAGCTTCACTGGATCAGCTGCTTGTTTAGTATAGATGCAAACCTGCTTTGCTCGACTCTTCAAGACGGGTAAAGTGCTAATGGTCTTAGGGGAGAGCGCAACAGTCATGTAGATCCCTAAGGCAAGTCTGGTGAGGAAGCCTTCACGTGGTTGCCCCCTGTTATTGGTCTAGTTCCCTCTGAAATAGACGTTAACTAAAACCACCAGACGACCACTGCCTGGGATGGAGAGGTCATGTTCCAGCGGCTTCATCGTCGAACGACAGACGATGGATAGTAATGATCTCCCGCGTGTTTGTGCCGTGCGCGGGGACCCGTACGGAGGGATGAAGGAGTCCTGGGGGTTGAGTGGTGATGTGGCGATAGTGGTGCCGCTGATCTGCAACACGCCCCTTTGGTCCGGATTTCCTCTCACACGGGAGGTCGTAGTCTAACCAGCTGCGATCAATCGGCTGCGGTGTCCGCTCATGCGGCCGCCAGGTGAGTGTCCTTGGGTGAAGAGGTCTCCAGCCGGCAGTGCTCGTTTCCCACCTCAGTGGTTTGGGGTGGAGCAACTAGTGCTGTACGTCTCGGGGACAGCTCACTTGGGGGCGCTATACCTAGCTGGTAGCCCTGGTGCCTGAACAAGGCACCCCCAACGTTGAGGGCTCCATGGTGGGTGGGGAGCCAGCAGGTGAATAACTTGATAGACCAAAAAAATGGATTCTTTCACGAACAAAACCAAGGGCTTGACCGATAAGGGCGAGCAACATAGGACCTCTGGACCCTTAGGGGGAGAGGTTATTGTTAGTGTAGGAGCTGCACGTGGGAGCACCTACATACCCAAGCTGCATGGTCGTGATGGCCCTAGTGGCCATCCGAGCGTGAGCCAGGGGAGTGGTGCTCACACGGGTGGTTCTAAGGGATGGAGAGGGGGTAACCCTGGAAAGGGCTACCAATACAGAGGGCGTGGCAGCCACAGATGGGTCAGATTCGCAGGGAATACCCAAAAGGGGATCCCAGCGCGACAACCTCGGGGAGTGGGTGTCAACCCTCCAAGATCGGGGAGGCAAGTAAGGAGCAGTCGAGCGAGGCACACCCCAAGGGGGAGCCAAACTCTGCTGCACACTCTGCAGACCATACCCGGGGCAGGAAGAGGCGCAGCGGGTGTGCCAACCGTAAGCGGCGTGAGCTGCAGCGGCAGGTGGCACTGGCACCCGATGCAGCCAATTCTAAAAGGGTCAGGGAAGCCAGCGATGATACCGTTGCTCAGGCAGGTGCAACCAAACGAGCCAAGACCCAAGGCGACTCCTACAGGGAGGCGCTGACGGGGGTGAAAATGGTCGTTGTTGCCGACAGCTTCCCTGACGTTCTGCTTGATGCAAAACAGGTGGAACTTGTAAGGGTGGCCATTTGGGACGAGCTAGAGGCCACGCCGGATCCTCTACCGGCCATTAGTGTCGGTGCACTGCTTGGAGGAGCTCTGCACCTGACTTGTGAGGGTGAGAGAGCCGCAGAGTGACTTCGCGGCCTCAACGGCAAAACCGTTGGAAACATAAAGCTCAGAGTGGTCAGCGCCAAGGAGCTTCCAAGGCCAATAAAGATGGCCTGGAAGACCAGGAATACCTGGTGCCTAGATGCCTCCAGGGTGCTGACCATGCTGCAGCGCCTCAATCCCTCTCTGAGGACCTGCGAGTGGAAGGTGCTGGGCACGCAGGTCGAAGAGACGCACACCAGGCGCATCGTCCTGGTGGACAGTGTCGGCTGCGGTGATCAAGGCAGGCGGCTTCTGTCTCCATGCTGGCATGGACAAAAGCACGTTCAAAATCCTCGAGGACTTGAACGTGCAGAAGGTGTCAGCGGATGCCGGCGTGGGGGAGGGGGCCCCAGCTGCGACACAAGAGCCACAGGTGGGGGACGGGGAGGAGCCCATGAACCCAGTGGTGCATGAACCAGATACAGCTCTCTACTCATCGTCGCCATGCACGTCTCCGAAGACCGACGACATAATCGGACACATTGACTGTCTTGATTTGTCGTCGCCGGAGGCTGCGGAGGCGCTGATGGAGGAAGGGAGTGAGGGAGAGCGGCCAGTAGTGCCTGCCACAATTGACGACACCATGTAGGCAGACCAAATGGCGGGACTAAGGTGCGTACAGATAAACCTTCATCACTGCATCGGGGCGATGGCCGTTTTGGCTCGCCACCTGCGGATGAAGGAATATGATATTGCCCTGTTCCAGGAACCTTATGTTAAAGAGGGAAGGATTAGAGGTTTGGGTGGGACGGGAGGTGTTATTTTTCACAACTGTTCCACTAATGATATAAGGACATGTGTGTATGTCAGAAATGGCATAACTGCAATGCCTTTATACAATTTCTGTTCTAGGGATCTTACGACAGTTAAGATCGATGTGCGAGGGAGCGGAGGGCGGGATACTGTAATCCTGACCTCTGCATACCTCGACTATACGGACAAGGAAACTGTATCTAGACAGATAAAGGACCTTGTTGAATATGGCAGCCGGGAGAACCTGGACATGATCCTGGGGTGCGATGCCAACGCACACCACACAGTCTGGGGGAGCACGGATGTGAATGTAAGAGGGGAGAAGCTACTGGAATATGTGGTAAGTACCTCTTTACAAATTCTAAATAAGGGAAACAGGCCAACGTTCGTTAACTGTAGGCGAGCGGAGGTAATTGACATCACGTTAGCTACCAACAGGGCTAGCACTAAGATTGTCGAGTGGCATGTGTCTGATGAGATAACCTTGTCAGATCATAATTACATATGCTTTAAGTACAGGACGCTGGTTCCAGCTCCTACAGCACGTAGAAGGAATCCTAGGAACACTGACTGGAACTCCTTTAGGAGTGACCTCAGAATAGATCTGGAGGATTCTAAGGGTAAGCTTAATTCTATACTAGATATAGAGTTTACAGCTGACAAATTGGTCCAGACTGTGAATACGGCCTGGACTAGTAACTGTCCTGAAAAGGAACTTAGGCCCAAGAGGGTACCGTGGTGGACGCCAGAGTTGGTCAAGCTGAGGTCAGAAGCCAGGCGAGCGTTCAACAATGCTAGGACCAGCAGGGACTATAGTGGTTACGCTCGCTGCTTGACCAACTACAACAAAGCTGTGCGAAAAGCCAAACGGAAGGCTTGGAGAGCCCACTGTGAAAACATTAGTACTATTCCTGAAGGAATGAGACTCCCCAAAGCAATCTCGACTGTCAGAGCACACCCATTGACATCCATTAAAGATAACAATGGGCAGCGAACCGGGTCTGGTAAGGAGACACTAGCAATTATGCTAAACACACACTTTCCAGACTGTAAGATAATAGAAAAGGAGCAGGAGGACCCGATCAGCCTGGTTGAACTAAGCTACCGTACAACTAAAGCAGATTGGGACACTGCAAGGAAGGTAGTGGATGAAGGGAAGATCGGATGGGCTTTAAATGGTTTTCAACCATTCAAGTCACCTGGTCCAGACATGGTTTACCCCATTATCCTACAACAGGGAGCTGCACTCTTGGTTCCGCATTTGTGCAGACTATACAGAGCCTGCATAGCTTTTGGATATATTCCAAAGATATGGAGGCGAGTTAAAGTCATCTACATACCGAAACCGGGCAAAGCTGACTACGAGGAAGCCAAGGCATACCGACCTATCAGTCTTGAGTCGTTCTTCCTGAAAGCCCTGGAGAAGTTAGTAGATAGACATGTCAGGGAATGAGCATTAGGGAAATTCCCCCTCCACGGGCTACAATGTGCTTACCAGTCGGGCAAATCCACTGAGACGGCACTGCATTTTGTGGTAAACAAGGCAGAACATGCATTAGATAACCGGGAATTATGCATTGCTGCATTCCTGGATATTGAGGGAGCTTTCGATCGGACCAACTTTGGTGCCATTAGTGTGGCATCGGCAAATCACGGCATAGAGCCAACCATTTGCAAGTGGATCGATTGTATGCTCAGGGGAAGAATTATTAGGTCTGAGTTGTTAGGGGATGAAATGATTGCAACGACCACCAAAGGCTGCCCTCAGGGTGGAGTACTCTCACCACTCTTATGGTGCTTGGTGGTTAATTCACTCTTAGAACAACTCAACAAAGGTCCGTACTTAACGGTCGGATATGCGGATGACTTGGTGATACTCGTCAATGGAAAATTTCCGAGCACAGTATCCAGTCTCATGCAGAGGGCCCTGACTATGGTAGAAAAATGGTGCAGTAGCAACCATTTATCGATCAGCCCAGGGAAAACTACTGTTGTGCCGTTTACTAGGAAGAGGGATCTGACAGGTTGTTCAGGTTGGAAACTCTATCCATGTATGGTACACAGCTAAAATGGTCCACGGAGGTGAAGTATCTAGGCATGACCCTGGATAGCACGCTAACGTGGAAACCTCATGTAGACAAAGCCATAGTGAAGGCCCAGCGGGTTTTCGGCATGATTCGTTCTACTTATGGGAAGACCTGGGGCCTGAAGCCCAAGGTCATCAAGTGGCTATACACGATAATGATAAGACCCATACTCACATATGGAAGCATTGTCTGGTGGCCAAGAACTAAACTAGCAACATGCAGGAAAGCGCTGTCTAAGGTGCAGCGATTGGCCTGCATGGCTATAACAGGGGCGTTCCCGTCTACGCCAACGGCTGCGTTAGAGATCCTGCTGGACCTACACATTGTTGTGGAGTTGGAGGCGTTGAAGGCGCTACATAGACTGTCTGTGCATGGGCTGTGGAGCGTCAACATGCCGGTAACTCGACACACAAAACTGGAGATTTCAAAGGATCTCAAAGTGATTATGAGCATGGGATGCGACAAAATGCAACCAATGCACATATTCAAAAAGAATTTTACAATAAAGGTCCCCACAAGGGAGGAATGGAGACAAGGTCTACAATCCCCTAACAAGGGTTGTCTCATCTGGTACACCGATGGTGCCAAAATGGAATCAGGATCAGGCGCTGGTATTTATGCCAACGACTGTAAGGTGAGCCAAAGCATGGGCAAATATACAACGGTCTTCCAGGCGGAAACCTATGCTATAATTGCCTGCGCGCAGGAGAATATCAACAAAAATGTCACTGACAAGACTGTTTATATTCTCAGTGACAGTCAAGCTGCTCTTAAGGCTCTGAACTCCTGTAGGGTGGATTCCGGACTAGTCCTGAACTGTGTTAAAGCCCTTAACAAACTTGGCAGGAAAAACACAGTCAGGCTTGTGTGGGTTCCGGGGCATGCAGGTGTGCAGGGTAATGAGGAGGCTGACGAATTGGCCAGGAAGGGCTCGGAGCAACTATTTGTTGGCCCCGAGCCATTTGTAGGACTCTCTGAGAGTACCGTCAAGGCAGCTATGAATGCACATGGCAATGATAAACACAGGCGGGAGTGGATGGCCCTTAGGGGTCTGGAACACTCCAAGAAATTCATTGCAAACAGAGCCACGGGCTTCACCCGGAAGTTCTGCGGGTACAACAAGGGCCAAATACGCCTGCTCACAGGAGCGTTTACTGGTCACTTTGGCACCAATGACTTCCTGTGCAGATTGAGTTTGACAAACAATTTGATCTGCAGAGCCTGTGGTGAGCGGGACGAGTCCATATTACACCTACTGTGTGAATGTGACACGTTGGCTGGACTAAGGATGGGTCTGATGGGGTTGGCATATACGAGCCCTGGGGACTTCAGGCTTCTCCCTCTGAAGTGTACGCTGCGATTGATACAGTACATTCATAGGGAGATAGCTAAGGTATAGATCTCGGGGCCGACACAAAAGATCCCACTGGGTCGAAGTGTCGCCGGTCTGCACTGACTGGCCCCCGTAACAAGATAAGATAAGATACTCACACGCCGTGCACCCGGCTACCGAGTCTATCTATAGCTAGTTACATAAAACTCACGCCCAAGCCGAGCACCCGATTCCCGAGTCCTATTGTTAAACGGTCGAACAATACGTGTCGACCGATAAGCAAGTCAGGGTTGTCGATTCGAAACAAATAGGTACTTACGTACAAAAAATATCTTACAATTAGGCCATCGTTATTAAGAATATTTATGATATGTAGAGTTTACTTAAATATCTAATCGTTCACGTAATCATAAACCGTTAAAATAATACTTAAGTAGGTGCAGTGAATCAAATATAAAAGCTAATCACAATGAGCACTTTAGATATTATGGTATATAGTATAAATAAATACATAATTTGTATTATTTCTCTCAAATCGACAACCCTAACATGTTTATCGGTGGACGCCTATTGTTCGACCGTTTAACAATAGGACTCGGGAACCGAGTTTGCGACATGGCTGTATGGTTTTTCGACTTTGGCGGCGATGCACCCGGTAGCCGGGTCTTTTATGTTTTATTGTGAAGTCAAATAGGCTAGACGGCATTAATGCTCATTTTACTCGGCAACGAAAGTGTTAAATATTAGTGTAGATTAGTGGTGGTTAATATAGCACATAGCGTCATAAGATAGCACGCTATATTTACTTAACGCATAGCGCGTGCTACATCGCTTCAATTTCGGCGCTAGAAATAGCGTCGCGCTATATATGCCTAGTCTGTTATGCATAGCGTGGTATAACGACCAGCGCGCTGCGCGATGACACGCCAGCGCGAGCGGCGAGCGACGTCTAGCGCGCTAGATACGCTAGTCAGTCGTCAACTCGCCGCGTGCTACAGCTCGCTGTATGACGTATTATCGTTGTTTACGTTATAATGCTATTCCGGCAGGCTTATGCGAGTTACGTATTAATGTACTTTTCAATCGCCTATAATTGTTTTATTATTATAGAACCTATCATTATTATTATTCAGTAGTCACAGTCAATTATAGACAGTCCTAAGCCTCAAAAGTATGAAGGAATATTCATTTAATTTATTTTGCCTATTACTTATCAGGTTATATGTTTTTTACAAAACACGCTCCACAGTTAAACTAGCGAATTTCAAGGTTATATTCTCCACGGCTCCACGCTGCCATATTCTGTGACGCTACTAGCGGCCCCGCGCAGCGCGCTATAACATAGCGTATAAAATAGCGCGCTAGATAAATATAGTTTCTAGTCCGTAGCGTGCTATCTTAATATAGCGGATTTGAACACTACTAGTGTAGATAGAGTCAACTGTTGCATTTCTAGATTTCCTTTTTTAAAAGACAACTCTCGCACTAGGAATAGTTCGTGTGTCGCGGGGGACTTTACCAACATTCAAACAATGCACACAAAGAACACCTAGACTCGGAATAACTATGTGTAGATCACACACATTTTTGTCCCGTGTGGGGATCGAACCCACAACACTCGGCGCGGTGGCAGTGGCGAGGCGACCACTTGAACCACAACACCATCCTTGCGTGATAAACGCAATACAGCTGAACTGATCACGGTTACCTATATTTCGTAATTGTGTGCGCTGATACATGGACCGCTCATTAAAATGACGACTAATTAATTATTAATTGAGTCCTAATCGTTCCGGTTTGCTTTCCACAAGAAGCTGAGGTATAATTGTGTAATTCTTATTGACCAAATTCGACTATTCATTATTTAATCATTCATTAAAAAATGCTCAAGATGGCATTATTTCAGTTATACTCGAGAGTTTTCCAACACAGTTTGTAAATCTCTACCTACACAGGACTGGAGGACAGCAGGACTACTGCCTACACCCTACAAACGCCGTGGTTTTCAATTTCCTAGCAGCAAAACACATAACTCGTGAAAAGTGTCAGTCCCTGGAATCAGAACCCGGACCAGGTTATCGGCCCCAAGCGTTAGCCCATACTTTTGCCATGTGACCACGTAATGAGTGCTGATCTTAGAGTATACAAAACAATAGAGCGCGCGCATCGCATTTCGTCCATTGTGCCAAACGTAAGCAGATGTTTTATAGGTACTTACAATAGTTGTAGCGCTCATATAGTGATGCGCCACGGTTTTCGGGAACACTTTCAGTCGTTAGTAAATATGCTATTGGGTTTTTAACTACGCGAATATAAATTTAAAAAAAACACAGTGATGTACTTATTAAACAATATTAAATTTAATCATCAAACAAAATATCAAAAATAAAACAACAATATAAAAGTAATTACCTATTACGCCATGAAAAGAATAATTTATTATACAATTGTGATTTTGTTTGTTATTGTATTTTAATGTACTCGGTGTTTTATTGTTATTGTATATTTTTAATAACAGCACGCAACATATTTAAAAAGACAATGGAATGTACTTATTAATTAAACAATATTTAATCATTATAATCGAACTATTATAGATAGCTGGTATAGTATACTATAATATATATATATATATATAAATTACACTCCCACAGAAATATCGGTTAGGCATCGAAACATATTTTTTTTAATTACGGTAATATCTCATTATCACTACTTATTATGAAATTATTTTTTTACAAACAAATCAAGTTCAGCGTGGCGCAACAGAATTCCTATTGCGGAGAAAGTGTGAAGCGGGAGGCGCGGGAGCACGTGCGAAGTTGACCAGCCCGCGCGTCTTTACAAACCACCTCACAAAAGGAGGCGACGGCGTTCCACGACCTCTCACTCCGGATCATAGACTGAATTACGGTCGGGACCGAGAGGGCAACCAATCCGACTGCCGCGATCAACTCACGGCGCTGCGATGCCCAGGCGGGGCAAACCGCCAAAGTGTGCAGCGCCGTGTCCTCAACAACGTCGCGGCAGTCGCCGCAGTGGTGACAACCGGGCGTCTCTTGCCGGCGTATGCGACACAGAAACTGGCCAAAACAACCGTGGCCAGTCATTACCTGTGTCAGCCGGAAGGTGAGGGCGCCATACCGCCTCTCCAGCCACTCCTCAAACACGGGACTTACCGCCACGATCGTGGCGTGCCCGACCAGCCCGCGCGCCTCTCACAACCCCTTTCACGCCTTAAGTAATTTCTTTAAAATCAGTGTTTAATCTAATTAAAATAATACTAACCTATGAAAAGAAATTACATTATTTATTTTCGTATATTTCCTTGATTCATTTTTACAACTTAACACTGCATATTTCACCATTTTAACATTAATTTCAAATAAATACCGGCGGGAGAAAGATTCAAGGCGCGCGCTTGTTTGTGGCTAATGAACGTCAAGTGTCATTTTTCGAACTGTTCATATCCGTGCTCACAGTTCTTACTCGGTTAGGAATGCTCTATTGGTTATGTATACCATAAGGTGCTGATACTCATTGTCTAGTAACCTTTAAGAGTAGAATAATCTGCCGATACCTTTCTATTTTGTGACGGTAAGTACAAAGAAAGCACTTCTTACAGGTAACAGGTACAGGTAAAAATCTTCGTAAGCTCACTGCATTGCGCTCGTGAGTAATAATTCCGGCAGTTCACATACCCCTCATATCCCTCTTTCATTCCTTGCAATTTTTTCCCCTAAGGTTGACAACGGGCGTGTACTCTGGTATCACTATTGACCATAGGCTACATTAGCTGATATTCGTCAAGCGGTCCGTATGTTTGTTTGGTATCTTAGTAATATAAAAAGTATGAGACAGAGACTCTCGTCAGAGATGATCATACACACATAGATGATCTATGTGTGTATGATCATCTCTGACGAGAGTCTAGACTGACTTGCCTATATGATATAGGCAAGTCAGTCTATTCGCAATAACATAATAGTGTGTTCAGATATTTACCTGCAGTCTTGACATTGTTTTGATTGTACGGATGGTCCTCAAAGATACTCAGAGGCCAAGAGTTTGTCATCGCCAGCTTGGTCTTATGCTTCTTCCCCGATATATGCGTCTGAAACCAAAAGGTTTTATATTAAAATACATTTTACTTGGTATTAGTTACATTTTACGTTTACGTTATAGTTGCCGTTTTGTCATAAAGTATGATAAAACGGCAACAGTGAATTTAATGAATTCTGATAAAGTTTCGACATTCTACATCATTGAGCATCGATAACATTTAATAATATTATTTAAATAATATGACTCAAACCGGGGTGAGATTATAATCGCAGAGTGGCAGAAACAAAGATGTCCCATGACAGATGACAAGATGACCCATGTCCGGTAGTGAATAAAGTCTACCTGTGGATGGTTTATATGAATGCAGCCATACCGCAATGGTTAATGTGGTCACCATGCTAGTAACTGTTCTGAATTCGAACATCAAATAAGACAAATATTTTAATGATACTTAAATTGTTGTACAGGGTTTAAGCCTGTGTTTGTTGTTTAAATGTATGTTGCTATCTTAAAAATATATTGAGACTAAAACCAAATAACACTAACACTTTGCACACATGCAGGCAAGATGTGAGACATGAAGAACTCTTTTACTACTGCTTTTCGTCTCAGTAATGTACATTTACAAATAATGTTAAGTCTTGGTGAAACAAAAGGCTATATTCTTACCCACAAATCGCTATAAGTGTTTAATCTTCGTTATAGAAGAGAAAATACTATCATGTATCAAAACACAAGCAGGAAATACAGGTATTTGAGATTGCTGGCCAAACGTAGCAACAAGTGGTTTGTTCGATTATAGGATGTGTTAATCAACAGGTATGCCTTGCGTCAAACTTCTTGTTCGCTCTGAAGTCGCTTTAGTCTGTGCAGATACACCCCTCCCGCAACCCTCGTTCACCCCGTACGCCTGTTTTCGCATTACGATTCTACTCATACTACTTTCGGGCGAAATAAATGTTTGGCGCCAGCTTTACATGCAACAGCATTATGGCAAACGGCAGATAAGAGTGTATTCTTATTCAACTGACCTGCAATATGCTTTCCCCGCTACACATAGCAGCGCAAGGGTAGCACAAGTATATGTATTTGCCCGACACGTCGCGTCCGCTGCGCTCAACCATAGGCCGCAAGGTGCCATCTTCAAGCTTGATCTTCAAACTGTTCAGGTGTTCTTGAAACTCTTGCTCGGCCTATAAAAAATAGCGCACAGCATTACATACGAGCTATATCATCACATTTATCAAAAAGTCAATCACAAGAACTGACTTTATACGCTCATCAACATTGACAAGATAATAATCACAAAATCCGTAATCCTATAGTCTATCACTTCATGGGTAAATTAAAAACAAATAAAACAGTTTGGAATATAATTTTTATTCGTTTATTTAGTGTAGATATGTTCAAATTAAGTCTAACTATAATATACTTACCGTGACATCGCGACACGATGATATAAATTGTAATGTAAAATATCGTTTCACAAAATTGTTTTGTGCTTAAATAGTTAACGACACGCGTATATGTATACCGCCAAATTCAACCAAAATGTTTCTCTCTCAAAATAACTAACAATTAGGCCAATTACCTAAAAACCGACAATATATCTTGAATAGTAGACAAATGTGTACTCTTCAAGATAGCTTTGGTATTCATAATGCATAAAGCATTTTGTATCGCGTTGTAATTAAATCGCGGAACAAATCGATCAATTCATACGTATTTAAAACGTGTTAGACTCAATATGGACGAGAATCAGTGCCGATCACAACAAATTTTCTCTTCGTAAACAGAAGAACTACTCGCCGAACGAAAAGGGTCCCGCAAACCACACGGTATACGAGTTAACTTGTGGAGCCTACCTCATTAATCAGTTCTACCTAATGTCCGATTCTCGAATGTGGTAATATAAAAAACACTCAACCGATAACTAACGCACGAAGGTTTTAGCCTTTTTTGCACAAGATGAACCGAGATGACAACATTAATTTTCTGGTTCTTTATATAAAGTACTGAAATACGTCTCCGATTATTTGCCTACAACTTTCAAAACACCACTTCACACCGCAACTAAACGACGTGTTTCAGGACAAGGCAGTCAGTAACATTTTGTGTGCGACGTTTAAATGGTTGAAAATGTTCTGATTTTCAGGTTACCTGGCCTGGCCATACTTTGGCCATTACAACGACGATACATCATCCGACGACTTGTGATTACTAGGCGGGACTTTACCTAGAAATTAGTATTTGTACTACGCCCATCTATCTATCGTATACCTATTGTATAGGTAGAAGTAATGCTGTTTTACTCCGTAGTTTGTCTAAATTTTGATTAATTGCACTTCCATTTAATTTTTATTGTAGTATTGGACTTGGAGTATGAATTTACAATAACTTGTAATGTTGCAAAGGTCAAGCTTGCTTGATAGTTGTTGTTTGTTAAAATATATTAATACTGTCTTAAATGCCAAGCAGTTCTACATATAACTATACATCTGCATTACATCCATTGTTATAGATTCTATGAAAACCCTAATGTGTTTATGCCCAGACATTATTGTATATTTGCATTTACTATGATTTTATAATAATGTGTCATTGACTTTTATGCTGTAGACGGCCAGGCACAATAGATCCTCAATTTTGTCTGGCATGCCAGCAATTGTCTGACTACGAGATGTGAGAAGCACTATATTAAAATAGAGTTCCAAATTTTATTTTTAATATTTTATTATTTTATTAAATTAATATTATAACCAGATTGTAATTATATTAAGGCAGTGTAAAAATTGATTTAGTGCAAATATAAATTAAGGGTAATCCATGGGACTATGAGCAGCATGAGTATTGCATGCAAACGAACTACATATTTACTTTATGTGCTACACAAAATTATTGCAATTTAATTATTGTAAAATGTGTACTGTGATCTGTATATATGTATACCATGTATTGAGCCCATCCTGGTTTGAACTTAAATGCAATATTCTAGTAGGTATTTGTTACAGTATAATATAATCTTATTGTATTATATTAATAGTTAATGCATATCTTATCATTTAAGAATATGAATTCACTTAGGAATAGAAGGGAATTAGGATTCAAGTAAATTTGTGTATTTATAATCTTGAAAATAGCAAAGGATAATCTATCTTCAGCATAATATGGATCATCTTCAGGATAATAAACAATTTACAATAAAAACTTATTTTATTTCTGATTATTTTATGACTTCATTAACTTTATGTGAGAATGTAAAATTTTATATTTACCTTAGTGCTAGTAGAATCTTCTAGCTTCCTGGGAACTTCAGTGACAGAGTCTTGATATCCCTCTGCCCCAGGGGGACAGTCGGGGAGGTCCATCTTGAAGCACTACACTTGCTAGTCTATGACCACAAAACGGTCATAAACTTTGGCACAACTGTTAACAATATATCTTGATTCTTCGTTATCTTGATTCACGCACAACTGTAATGCAAATCATTGTACATCAAAGTATTTGCGCAGCCATTTTAATTATACTTCGATATTTTGTTTATAAATAAACAGATACTTACACAATCCACAAAGCCTCATACTTACTTTTTTAATGAAGTTGTTCCTAATCACAAAGTCATTTGCACAAGTTAATTGTGCAAACTGAAAATACAATAAATATAACCCTTGACATTTTTAATAACAGATTCAAAGGATGTTTGACAGATATTGTAAAACTGGGGCCATATCATTATCTCTTATAGCTGTTATTCGACATGTAAGGATGAGACAAAGATTAAGACTCTGTGATGCACTGTCTCATTCAAGTGCATGCAATAACAATACTTCAAAAGATGGTGGTAAGGCCTCTGTAGTTTTATTGTTTACTTATATGGCTGTTACCACCATACTGGCATCAAAAACTGGATTTTTGAGCATTTTCTGTTATAGAATATAGTTACTGATTTAATGTTATAACTTAAGTCTGCAAAGTTATGTTCTGCAAATGAACATATTAAAACTGCAACAGTATTATCGCATGACCTTATGGGCTTGGAAAACATTTGGCTTTCCCAAGGCAGTAAAGCTATTAAGTCCAAAATGGTGATATAATAAAAAAATTAAACTGCAACTAATATATTTTAATGGAAGCAGTCTGTTTATAATTAAGAAAATATGTACTAATATGTAAGTTAGTGTTAATAGTATATTCTTAACATATATAGGATTGTACAGCAAATGAACATTTTGATAAATAATATATTTACTTTATTAAAAAAAACACCCAACGTGGTTTAAATTGAAGTGTTTAACAAACTACCTCCATAATTATGTTACTTTCATCACTTTCTTATGCATATAATTTATCAAATGTGTTCTAAATGTTATATATAAATAGTACACCTAAATACTTATAAGTTTTGCCTAAATTTGTTTTAGTAAATATTGGTTTCTAGTAGATATAGTTAAAAAAAGTTAGTGTAGATTTCCTTAAAAACAGCCAAAATAGGTCTCAAATAAAATTAAAAAAATTCTTTATCTGAATACATAATTTTATTGTAAGATCTCTAGTAGACTTAGTTGCCTGAATGGTGCGTCTTCGTAATATCAGATTATAAACAATTTTCAGTGGCATTACTTAAGCCATATAAGTTTTAATTAAGACTGTGCCAAGCGTAAGACAGATAATGACAGAGCTCGTGCGGCGCATAATCAAATCGGCGCGCGGCCGCCATAGTAAAATTGTATGGAGGGGTGCTTTTTTGATAAATATGTATCTTTATTATCAACCAATAACTTAAATATATTTGGAACGAACAAATTGTAATATAACTATTTATTTTATGTTTAAGCTGTAAAATAGGATAGATTTTTAATGTTATAATCTAAAATCGCTTAACACGAGCTTACGTTTTTGAATTTTTCGTGCAAATTTACGTAATTTTGTAGGCGAAAATAATAATTATTTTAATTTTTTTACACGGAGTTATTGTAAACACATTAATTGTTCTGATAAATGTATATTTTATATTTGTATTAAACAAAAAGTATTGATTTTAATCATTAACTGTGACCGCCTGTTTTGGCACATTTTGCTCGGCGCAGTCCTAAGGTATATTTGAAACTAAAATGCTTGTGCCAATATTATTTAAGGCATGCCACTGCCTAATATAAAGGTTAAAAGTTAAGGTGGTGTTTTATTACAAACTATCAAAAGATGTACTTATTTGTTTCAAAATATTTAGTCTGAAAATTTTCTGGCAAATGAATGTGCCAAAGTTCTATTGTTTCTCATAACTATTCATGTTTAAGCTATAATTCAGAATGTATTGTGTTTGGCTTCTTGAAATAATCCATGGTGTGGCATTATGTTCATTTATACCCTTTAAACAGGGTTATATTTGCCCTCACATAAAAACTCATCAGATTTCCATAGGTCTTGTTTTAATGGATCTACCATGTGTTTTTATAGCTCTTGCCACAACCTAACATATTTAGTCCTTAGAATATCTTAGCACATATTTTTATTAGTTCATCAAATTTTTTGCAAGGGACACATTAATCTGAGTCTCAGCAGCACACCTGTGGCCTGACAACAGGCTTTTAATTATGTCTGGCCTGTCAATACTTGAAGGGATAAGAATTGTTTACAAAGAAGTCATGCCAACAATCAAACATTTCAACTTGTGTCTACACAAAAACTAAAGGTACACCCTCAGGGCACATTTAATTTTAGACTAGACACAATTTCTCTGGTTCTTGGTGATAGCTTTTGAATAAATATTGCACATGGAGAACTAACAGAAAGGTCGAGACTGGATGAGTCGGGCACAAGATCGACAGGAGTGGAAGAAGAAGGAAGAGGCCTACATCCAAGATTGGATAACCAAAAGGCCACCATGATGATGATGATGGAGAACTAACAGATACAGGTGTCGTTATAAATTAAAACATGTGCTCTTGGAGCATAGCTTGCTACACATTGATGAATAATAAAATTTAAATTATTACATTAAACTAATGTCAAAGTAAATTTATTATTTTAAGTTATTGGTGAAATTACCAACTATAACTTGTCTACAAGACTTATCATAATTGACCCTAATTGACTTATAGCTGGGGAATTGAGAATTGAACAGTTTAGATATAACTAAATAGCTGATGTATATGCAAACATAATAAAATATTTAAAAACATTCACTTACCAATTTGATGATGCTATATTATATTGTTAAAGCAACTGTAGTATTATTGGTTCTTTTTTTTTATTAATGACATCTCAAACTACTTTAGGAATCAGAGATGCAGTCACTTATATCAATTCAGCGAGCGTCTTACTGTCAATGTAATTATATAAACTTTTTTATTCAAGATAAATAAACTATATTCACCTCATTGATTTACCACAAACCAAAACAGTAATTCAGCTCTGCGTTCAACCAATATGTAGCGATAGTTGCGGTTTAAGAAACGCCGTAAGATCGAAATCGTTAAAAAGCTATAAACACAGGTATCAAATATGTTTAGAATTGTTGCGTTGGTATGCATACTTGCAAGCTAAATATATTATTTAAATTTTTGCTATTCACCTATATCATATTATACACCTGACACTATATTCATGAAGATTGAAGTATCGGTTTTATTCATTCCTTTAACGTTCAATAAAGTATTAAAAATATAATAGGATACTGACCTCACTGACGGAGATGAATCGATGAGAATTTCGTCAACTATTAACATGGAACCTGAGTCGTCCTCACGAAATATACTTTATGACTTACGCAGATTAATACACACAACTAACTGTAACTTAAATTAGCAGATAAAGGTACGCTATTTTAAGAATCTTCAATATTTCATTATAACAATGCACACACGTCTCATGAACTGTAGTCTGTAAGAGACATTAGTTGTTAAATAACGAATACCGCCTAAAGAGAGTAAGACGTTTTAAGCCGGAGAATAAAAAAAAGAGATAGAATAATTGAATTTAAGGAAACTGTCAAAACTTAACTCACTCTTAAAAATAGTCGGATAATATATTGAGAGGACTGCCAAGCGGCCATAACCAAAGATATTGTAGAACCACAATATCTATGGCCATAACATTTAAAATGGAGGATTTCTATATGGTCAGAGTTTTGTCTATGAATAGCATAAATTTAACAAAACATTTCCACAAAAATTATAGCTCAAAGAAAAATAAAATTTACTGACTCTTTATATACTGGCTTGGCCATTGTAGGCATTCGCCGGGCGGTAGTGTTGGTGACGTTGCATTTACAGTGTTAAAAAAGTACTTAAATATAATATTTGACAACGGGTCTTAATCGCGTTGGTAATTATTTATTAAATACTTTTTTATTCCCGAATTTTCGGCCGACTTCTATCGATCGTGGCCACGAGTTGACTAGTGTAAACTCAGTGGCGCTTTCGTGAACTGCGGCTTTCGACAACTACCCTCACTTGATCATTTATATTTAACTAGCTTTTGCCCGCGACTTCGTCCGCGTGAAATAGTTACTTTGAGCAACATTTTCATTTTTTTAAGAAAATTATTTTGCAAATTGTTCTCATTTAAATACTATCGTTTACTGCAAATAGATTAATTTAATACATTTTTAGAAACTACGTTTATTTTTGCCCTTCCGTTGCTAAAATATAAAGATTTTGCGGTTTTGATACTCGTAAGCACGCCACATAAAGTTGCCCATGGAAAACTGTTTTGTTTATTATTATCGTATTGCTTTTAGGGGAATATGCACTCTTTTAAACTGAAATGGCAAATCGGTCGCAATTATCGAAATACGCGGATTTAAAAGATTTTCTCCTTTTGCCATTTTAGTTATGATTATAGCTTTTATAATATTGCGTCCTAGATGAGTAATATGTTACCGTGTACAATTACATAGCTTTGGTGCGTCAAGATTTCTAACTAATAGGACTGGAATACCAACTTTCAGCCTTAACTTATGTGAAGGCACTCCTGATAATTTTAAAGAGTTGAGATGCTCTAAGTCTATAGGGTACGATGTTACTTGTTCAGTGTCCATAACATTGTCTACTTAGAGTACACGACAACATCTCCCTCAACATCTGACATAATTTAGTGGAGGTATTGGTGTGGGTGTGGGTGTGGGTGTGGGTGTGGGTGTGGGTGTGGGTGTGGGTGTGGGTGTGGGTGTGTGTGTGGGTGTGAGTGTGTATCTTTGTATGTGTCTTAGCATGTATACTAGTTAGTGTTATTGCACAACTATCAAAAGATTCTCAACTTGGTCATAGTTTAGAGACTGCAACCAGTTTAACACTTGCTTTTTAAATTTATAAAGGCTTAGTTCTCTTAAGTTCTTGTTACGAGATAGGATGCCACTATATATTTTCGGTGCCAAGAAAACGTAGTACCTTTGGGCAAATGCGGTTTTAGTTACTGGTACTGGACATCTAGGGCGTCTTTTGTTAGTGTGTGGGAGAGTTGGTATGCAAAAACGATGATACCGTGTGACTGCCTGCAATACAAAGAGCTTTCTCACTGTAAGCACTCCAGATTCCAGATATAATGCAGTAGTTGGATGTCCATAAGGAAGGCACAATAAGACTTTTAGTACAACTCTCTGTGCTCGTTCAAGTGCCAACATGAACCTTTTTGATGCGCCACCCCATGTGGTTATGCATTAGTGAATAACATTCTGGCATAGCGCTTTATAGGTTTGTATTAAGATTTTGGTGATGGTATTATTGATGGTTCTCTGTGCACCACGTATGTACAGCATTTAAGTCTGATTGAAGGATATCTATATCATTTTGACATTCGATAGAACGGTAAATTTTTAAGTCATCAGCATATAATTTATATTTAGAATTAATTACTTGTTTAATATCATGTATATATATCCAGAAATAGCGGGCCGATGTGAGAAGCTTGCGGAACTCCTGAGGGAACTTCTCTTTTAATAGATTTAAATCTGCGAAGATAAACTAATTGTGAACGATTGCGAATGTACGATTCGCACCACCTCAATAATGAGCCATGTATCCCCCAAGATGCAAGTTTGTTTAAAAGACAGCAATAGCGAACCAGATCAAATGCTTTTCTAAAATCAGTATATACTGTATGTACCTCACCGCCTTCATCCACTGTATCTGCAATATCACATGTATAGGTAATTAAATTGGAGGTGGTCGACCTACGAGGTAAAAAACCGTGTTGATATGAGTCGATCACGTTATGAAAATGGGAGGTAAACTTATTACGTCATACTGGTGTTTGTCCATCAAATTACCATACTTTTTAAACCTAGAATGATACCTACGTTTATCTTTTAATGCTTTTAATAAAGGTTTTGGAAATCATACTGGATATGACTCTGAGCGGCGACAACCAAGTGGGGTGTGCTTAATAATTAATAGCTGTAAGGTATCATAAAATGCATTTACCATTTGATCCACTGTATATAAATTTAAAAATATGGAAGCCCAGTCCGTTGTCTCCAGTTCACCATTGACTGCTTCATAATTACACTTATAGAAGTTATAGGTGGGAGTTTGAGATTGTTTGAGGGTACGCTAAGAACTGTGATTAATCCTTACGCACAAAGGCGGGTGGTGTGAATCAGGTTTAACAAAAGAACTGTCAGCTGGAGTGATTGAAATGTTATTTATTTCGTTGCATAATATTAAGTCAAGAGTTTTCAGATTTGCGTTAAGTATATTATTAAATTGATGAAGATCACAAAAAGCTATGGAGTCCAAGAAAACGTTATGCATGGTATTTCCGGTTGAAACTGGTGTCATGTAATTTAGTCCAGAATCTGAGCGCCATTTTAGGTCGCTCATATTAAAATCACCTGCAACTAAGTATATAATATCACTTTTCTTTTTTTTTAGGTGTCCTATGTTTATGAATTGGTTTAGTAATATTTTGAAAGAATGAGTCTAAATAATGAAAACTAACGGGTGGAAGAACGTACACCCCGCAAATATTTATTGCAACGTCTGCCAGTTTTATGCTAATCCAAAGGTCTTCACACGGAGACTCCCAATTGATTATACGTAATACTTCAAAGGACTTAAGAATGGCAATCAGTACTCCTCCATCATCTTTTTTTGTTGAATGGCTTAAAGTAGAGGACCTATCACGACGAAATATATTGTACCGTTTGTCAAATAGCTTATAATCATACACGCTTTCGTTCAACCACGACTCTGTAATAATAATTTAATTATATCGTTATTATTTTTTAAGACTTAAAGATAAAAGTCTTCAGTTTTAGTTCTAAGACCTCGTACATTCTAATAATAGATTTTTAGTTCGAATTTAACGTTTAATTCTATTAATGGCATGACTTACATAAGAATAGAAAAGTGGCGATCATAATTACATTTTCTTAATACAATCCATTGTCTTGATTATTATGTGATTCGAGTTTACATCTTTACTTACAAATATCCGACCATTTCTAACCCATACAAAATTAAAATGCTTTTCCTTAGTGAAGTGTCGGGAGTAATAAATAAAAGGACGTCCACTTGTAGCGAGCGTATATTGCGAACTGAACGGTTACAATGATGTAGGCTTATTTATACGTGATCTTACTTACTAAATTTCTTATGTGGGTAAACCCAAATATATTACACTAGCTGACCCGGCGAACTTTGTTCCGCCTTAATGGCAATAAATAAGCAGATTGTGTTTTCTTTTTTTTTGGAAAAATACAAAAAAAAATTAAATAACTACATTAATCATTCATCATTATTTCTGTATTTTAGTACATAGGTTGCTCTTCACTTAAGTACCTTGTGATACACGACATTTTTTGTTTTATTGTCAGGCGCAAAAACAAACAACGCAGATGGTCTTCCGACCCGTGAACATGCCACGTATAATTGACCATGTGAAAAACATGAATGTTCTAGATTCAAACCACAAACTTTTAAGGATTGGCCTTGTGATTTGTTGATGGTCATGGCAAATGCAAGACGTATCGGAAATTGAAGTCTTTTAAATTCAAACGGCATATCGGTTGGGATCATCGGGATCCTCGGGATGAGAACTTCCTCACCTTTGAATTTTCCTATCATTATGGTAGCGTAAATTACATTGTTCATCAATTTACTAACTACCAAGCGCGTACCGTTGCACAGTTTTGGTTGGTTTATGTTTCGAAGCATGATTACTATGGAGCCAACCTTTAGGCGTAAATTGTGCGGTGGTAAGCCAGGCACGTCCAAAGAGTTTAAAAATTCAATTGGATAGTTGGTGGCTTCATCTTCATTTGTGACGCAGTCAATAGATTTGAATGAATGCATTGTTCCAATGATCTTATTTTGAATTATGTAGTTCAGGTCATCTACATCTTTATTCTTAGCCGCTAAAATTGCTCGCTCACTTAACCATTCATTATTCTTGTAGTTATAAAATAATATTTGGAAATACATTGTTGATAAGTTCGTCTTTTGATGAGACAAAATTACAGAAATTATTTGGAAATGATATTAATCCGCTCGATTCATCGACAGGTACTTGACCATTACCGATAGTTAGCAATTGCTCCGAGAAATCTTCAGCAGATGTATCATTAAGCAATGTAACTCTCATGTTTGTTGTCAGCTGCAGTTTCTTCACATAGCGCCATAGATTTGACGATTTGAGGCAAGCGTTTATTTCATCGGCAGCCGTAGATCTTGGAATTACTGGCAGTATTTGGCGGAAATCGCCAGACAGTAAAATCATTGCTCCTCCAAAACATCTCGAGTCATTGCGTAAATCTTTTAATGTTCAGTTAAGTGCTTCTAATGCACGTTTATGCGCCATTGTGCATTCGTCCCAGATGATGATTTTCGATGCCGCTAAAACTTTGGCCATTGCTGAGTGTTTTGCAATATTACACGTTGGTTCTTCAATAGTTTGAAGATTTAACGGTAATTTGAATGCTGAATGAGCCGTACGGCATCCTTCTAACAATGTGGCTGCTATTCCAGAAGAAGCAACTGCAACCGCTATGTTGGATCTCGCCCGAACAGTTGCTAAAACTAATGACATAAGGAATGTCTTGCCAGTTCCACCAGGGGCATCTAGGAAATATAAACCACCATTTTCATCAGCGATTGCCTTCATTAAAGTATCATAAACTTCCTTTTGTTGGTAATTCAACAGGGGTACATTCCTTTGAACTACTAAATCTAATTCCTGGTGATCATATTCACGTTCCCGTTCGAATTCTCGATTAAATGCGTCATTCATTTCACGATTTGGCGCTGGCATTCCTAACCTGATTAATAAATTACCGCACATGAGGTAACACATATCTTCGATCAAGAGTAAAGCACGATTATGTATCTCCTCATTCATCTCAATATCGTGATTTCTGGAACTGACACGACTTTGATGTAAAATATCTTCTGACATACTATCCTTGTATTTGTGCCACAGGTTACATGGGTTTGATGGAAAACATGTCGAAATTATGATAGTGAATAATGTGCGTATCTGACTTGGAGATGCAGAGATAATGGCTTCAGCGATTGTCGTATCCCAATGGGTATCGTTTTCTAATAAGTTCAATTCTTCACATGCAGCACGATATGTTGGGAATATTACACCATTAACAGTTCGTAGTGTCTCAAATGAAGTTGGCCCACGCACATTTACCAGCAACAACCGCAAATAGAAACATTCATCATTCTTTGGATGAACTGTATACATACGACCAAGAGCATCAGTAGAACGCACATCTGGATACCCAGGAACCGCATCACCTTGCTTCCGTCTTTGAAAATTCTTGGATGAAGCATTCCAAGTATAATAACGTGGCATCTCCGAGTAAAGCAAAGTTCGTGCAAACTGATCGCTTTGGCAGATTGCAAAAAAACTGGTCAATGTAGTTGCTGGAGGTGTTTCAGCACGTTGCATAGCATTCGAAGCCGTGAAATATACTCGTTGACCATTCTCCAGATGCACCGCCAAATGTATAACAGTAGGATGACGTTCGTGAATTGGAAATGCGAATATACGCCAAATCGCTTCATTACAGTTCACATAACGACCAACTTGATAGCGTGAAATTTCATCGTTGGTATTTGAGGATTGCAATCCAAAAACCGCCCTATCACTGCCTTTCGTGACATATTTGCAAATATATTTTATGGACTTAACTGAATTGCAGTATTCAACGTTGCAATGTGTCTTGAACGTTTTAGAAATAAGTGGCGAATATGGAACAATCCAACTGTTGTCGACAACGAAATCCATTCTTTTCACTTTCGTTGTGACAGTTCGACCGTTGTCATCTGGTGATCGACGCCGATACAGCGGATACCCATCGTTGCCAGTGACAGTCTCCGCCGTTAATTTCCGTGGATATCGTTTAGAGCACTTTCCATCGACCATGCAAGGTGATTGGGGATTGATGGCACCACACGGTCCATGAATCATATTAGTAGTAACAACATCATGTAGGTCTGGATCGACTTCATGATCAGGAATCTCGGCACATATGATATCATCTATTTGGTCAGGCTGAATTCTTTCCACTAACCAAATAAGAATGTGTGCGTGCGGCAGGCCTCGCTTTTGCCATTCGATTGAATACATCCAGCATCGAGTATCTCCAAAGACGCGTTGTTTAACAATAAAGTTCATCAGGGACCGAATTTTTTGCCTGAATATACGTGCTGTGATGTCGTGTCTATCATTTGATGTTTGTCCGGGAAGCAGCAATTGAGTAATTTCTATCCATTTTGGATTACAGGTAAAAGTAATAAAGAGATCTGGCCGGCCGTAATGACGAACATATGTCATTGCATCTTGTGCATATTCATGCATATGACGTGGGCTACCAATGTACGTCGCCGGCAGAATAGTTAATCGACCAATATTAGCTGCATTTCCTTCAGTACTAACTGCATCACGTAAATGGATGTACTCCTCAGAACGCAGTTTGGCTTGGTTCAACCTAATAAATGTTAAACGTTCCGTTTCTATTTTTACATACGTGTCAACGCAATACTGCTGAAACAATCGACGAAACCGCAGCAAATAGTTGTCAGCATTTTGACGAATCATCAAACGATATGCATAATAATTCATTGAGCTAACTTTCTTTGTAGTTTCTTCACCTGAAATTCAAAATTTGATAATTAACCATTTCAAAGACAAATAATACAGACATTAACCATTATTAAGATACTGATACTTTACCATTCAATGGATTTATCATTTTAATATTAAAATAATATCCATCTTCTCCTTGCCAAAACATCAGTGGGTATTGCAATGCGTCATATGATCGATGAGTTTCAGATATTTGTTGCAGTTGCCCAGTATCGCGACGTGTAAGCACAATATCGCGTTTTTCCAATTGTTCACCAACAATCAGGATGGCAACTTCGTCTACTGTTGGAGCATTAAATGTGCGTTCGTGTGTTCCAGATGGTCGTTTATCTGCTTTGATGACAACTTTATAGTCATCATTTGGCATTTGCTCTAAAGCACTCTTAAACAACCTGACCAACGCATGATGTTCATGAAGCAGACACTGCAAGTCTTGAATAATTGCTCGCTTCATTCCTGCATTGATCCCTAGGCGTCGATCAAGTTGTTCTTCCATGTTGCCCATGAAATATATTTGTAAAAATTTATTCTGTGTATCTTCGAAAGGTAGTAATGATCCAATTCGATGGTGAATCTGTCCTTGTATCTACAAAATAAAAACCAGACAGTATTAACTGGGTTATAAACACTTTTTCTGTGGGAGAGTAGAGTACAGTATTAGCAAATATAATACATACCAATAGATAAAGTAAGTTATTCTTTAACTACATTCTATGTAAGTACAAAAATAAATACCTTAAGTGTCGGATTAAATCCTCCTTCTTCGATAATGGTCGCGGCATTATTAATTAAACTTCACTTCACTTCAATCCACTTGTTAATTATTTATTTAATAGAAATAGTTTTAATATTGATTTCTTACAAATATCAAATTGTCATCCATACGTCAATACATAGCTGTCATTTTACGTCAATTACATAGCTGTCATTTGCGTTTTGTTATTCCGAGTCTGATTCTTTTTTGTAATACCACGTTTTATAGTGACTGACGTTTCATGTCAAGTCACACGGGAACGCTGTCGAACGGGATAAAAAGTATCCTATGTCCATCTCCTGGCTCTAAGCTACCTCCCTACCAATTTTCAGCCGAATCTGTTCTGCCGTTCTTGAGTTATAAGTGGTGTAACTAACACGACTTTCTTTTATATATATAGAAGAAGACTTAGCAGCGATTCTAGTGGCAGCATGCAATTTCTTATTTTCTGGCGAAAAATGCTATGTATATATATTTGGCTACTCTATGGAAGGCCAAAATCTCGTTACTATTTAACTCACATGACACTGTTTTGCTTACTTCATTAAGAATTTTGGGCATCATCTAATTCTCCTTTCAATGTAGAGAATTTCGAGCCCAATTTGTTTATATCATTTTGAACCATGGTCAAAACTGTATTAAACTTGTCAAACAAGATTGCTGACTCTCAAATTTTTCAAGCATTTCGGAGCAAAGCTTACTAATTTCAGCCAGTAGGTACCATGTCTTGGTTACTTACTGGCGATGTATTTTGCAACAAAATTTCGTTATATTTCGTTTGGGTGGTAGGGGTACCAACGTGATCACTTTTAGGACACGATATTATACAGGCAGAACATATCCACTTAGATCGAGTTGCAGACAACTCATTGTATTTAATGCATTCTTGATGGTAATGGTGTTGACAGCTTGGATTAGTGCATTTAATGCGTTTTTGAGTGACTAATATATTCAAATTACACGTAGAACACTGCATCATTCTGCTCCAATAGGGTAATTAAGCTATTAAAATGTTGATTACTACAGTTCTGACTTTTAGCACACTAATAAATTATTAGTGGTAAAATCGCACACTAATAAAGGCCCCAGTACAGTAAGAAGTGTGAGTACCCACTTCTTACTGTACTGGGGCAGAACAATGTTTATTTATGATTGTCACTTGTTATATTGAATATAAACTGTTTTACGTGAAAACACTGCACAATACTTCCAATACTATTATATTTTTTGGAGAGTGTAAATAATTCTATCGCTGTTTACCAAAACAACGATCGAACGATCACTTTGGATGGCGAATTCTATTTTTGTTTGGGAGCACTTTTTAACACAGCTATACAATGTCACTATTTTGACAGGAAAGTTTAAGTTTAAGTTTATCTGGCCTACTGTCTCATTTGTCGGCGCCAAAATTTACCTGTCACACAACCATTCTCAATTGCCCATACTTATTTGTAGATGTGGATAGACATTATTAAAATCGTCTGTGTTATCGACAATTTGACAGAAATCACGTCTTAGTGTAATCATGATAGATAGAGGCGCTCATAGCCAGTTGCACTCACTGATCGGTAAACGATTAGCCAGGTTAAGTAACGTTAGGTGCGGTCAGTCTATAGATGGGTGACCGCTTAGTGGCATTTCATCTGAGCGTGTCCGTGCTTTGCACGTAATTAGTCGGTCCCGGTTGATGTCAAATTGACAGCAGTCGTTAATCCATGTCAGAGGCCTACGGGCGGCTGGAACAACTCTTGACAATAGGTTGGCCACTAATCACACGAAAAGAAGAGAAGAAAGAAGAAGTGTAATCATGCCGTTACTGTCTGTTAGCATACAATCTTCTCCGACTTTTAGAAGAGCAGCCGCATATTGCCCTGCGTGAGAATTGTTGTGTAGTTGTACTCGCATATTTAATTTTGTAGTAAGACAAAACTTTTTACATGTATCCGTAATACAGACGCCTTCAAACAGGCATTTATTTCATCTGCCGGTGTACCCCTAGTAATAACCGGATCTGTCTAAAGTCACCACCACTAAAAGAACCACCATCCTTCATATGATACCCTGGTTACTCTTGATATCTTTCATGGTGCGATATAGTGCTTCGATTGCTCTTTTGTGGGAGATCGTACATTCATCCGAAACCAACAGCTTACACTGCTGCAACAGTTTTGCTAAAGTTACAAACTCCCTCACTATGCTGCGGTGCGCCGCCGCCGGCGCATCTCTCATTGTGTATGGCGCTTGGCGTGTCCAGTACTCGCGCGACGTGTATATATTTAAGACGGCCTTTTTACTAATTATATAATGTTGCCGAAAAATATAGGTACGTATTGTATAAATAGACAGATTTCTTAACGCTTCCACACGAACTTTCCTCTCCTATTTTATCCCATATAGGTTGAAACTTCAAAATAAATGGAACAAATGTTTACTTATTTACTTCTTATTAAGTGCCTAAATACAAAGTGTCATGGTTTTATTTTCGATAATGACGAATTCCCATACAAACTTTTATCCCTTATATCAACCCCTTCATGCCCTTTTTAAACAAAGGGTAACCTATGTCTTTTTCCAAGATCTAGTCTATGTTTGTACCAAAATTTCATCAAAATCGGTTGCAGGCGCGATAATGACGAATTCCCATACAAAATGACATCCCTTATTTCAACCCCTTCATGCTCTTTTTTACAACAAAATGTAACTTAGGTACGTCTTTTTCAAGGCTAGTCTATCTCGGTCATAAATTTCATCAAAATCAGTTGTGGTTTAGGAGCGATAATGACAAATTCCCATACATACTTTCATCCCTTGATTCAACCCTTTCATGCCCTTTTTTTACAAAAAGTGTAGTTTATGTCCTTTTCCAGTGTCTAGTCTATCTCTGTACCAAATTTCATCAAAATCAGTTAATTAGTTTAGGCGTGAAAGTGTAACAGACAGACAGGCAGAATTACTTTCGCATTTATAATATTAGAAGGGAAGTAGGAATTTTTCATTGTCTGTACTTAACACTAACGACGTCTGTACACTGTCGAACTGAGCCAACGTGTTGACGATTACATTTGCTGATTACTTGATTCCAGAATAAGTTACAAACCATCGCGCTGGTTGAAATTTCTCAATTCCTTCATTTCCAACGCTAATAAGTCTCAGTCGTAATCTTCCTTTTTTTCTTCTATTTACTAAAGAAAATTACTTGAAGCGCATGCTCTCTAGCTCATAAGTGCATTAGAAATTATACTCTCCAATCCGTATTCCAAACAATTTATCGTGGAAGCTTTAAAAAAAGATTGTTTTATAAAATAAAATATATGATCAATCTTAACATAATACTATAAATGCGATTGTGAGTGTGCGAATGTTTATACGGGGTGGTGGTAAATTTATTATCAGAATTTAAGTATACAATAATTGTAACCATCAGAATTTAAATCTCAAATAGCAGGACGTAAATGGAATTTGGATGTGATTGTATCAATATCGCGGTTAACTGAAGTGAGGGTGCGAATGGGCCGAAGCGGCGGGCGCCCGTTTCATTTGTGTCGTAAACACTGGTGTAGCGAGTAGCCACACGTGTGCAACGAAATCATGTGTTTTCATATGTTTTCTATGGATTCGCTGGTCACTACCAGTCGCTATGGCCGATGACTCGATGACGTCTAGCCTAAGGTCTATATACCTGACAGTTCGAAAGTCTAAACTATATCCAGTGCTAGTCTTAAAAGCAATCGGACGCATAACACGATTTTTGTACATAATTTATTTTAAACGGCTAATTTTAACCATATCTTTATGTAGAGCAGATTTAATGTAGGTAAATAGGTCGCTTTTACTTATCATCTAGTCTTGAAGCCGTGATTACAGTAATTTGGTATAATAAACAAATCAAATTGATTAGTCGGCAATATATTATTATGGAACAACTTATTGCTAACTGTACTTGAAACCTGTTCCAGTGGCTGTTGACATGATGGTTATTTCTAAAGTATATCTTTATTGTTGTTAATACTTGCGATTCAGCTTAGCTCTATAAATATTTCCCGGGTTAGATAAAGCAAAGAAAGTATCAAAACTGCAGATGTATGTACTTGAACCTCGTATAATATATTAGTGTACTTATTGATATATTTAGTGACTGCACGGATGGCGCAGTGGGTAAGCAGTCGCCATGCCGTCGCGCGCCGCTGGCTGGCGCTCTAATTGTAAAGGGCTGCGAGATAGGACTTCAAAACACATAATAAAGGTACTTACCTTATTTTAAAAAGTTTGATAAATATATATTGAACCCACCTTTTGCGGAGCTTACCAGGTGACTACTCAAATAATTGCTCTATTTGTGGAGTCGATTTCTGTTAAACAGTTCATCTAATATACGAGATGAGGCCTAGAAATATACTGTAGGTGGATGGCATTTACCAAGCACTATTTAATTTTGTATTATTGTGCTCGAATCGAATATACTTACCTATTGAAGGAACACGAATATTAGAATAACAATATTTTAATGGTACAATAATGTGTCACATTATTATTATTTATAAAACTATAAGCTGTGATATACAAAGCCTTTTCTTTGTTTATAACAACTTTGCAGCTCCTAGGCTCATTTAATTTTTGATCGTTGTCAATAATACAAGTAAAACGCTCCATAGTCTTACCATTTCAGTTACGAGCCCGTTTGCCCCTCAAGGTTCGCCCCCTACTAGGTATTTGTTAGGTTTCTTCTTAAAGTCCACCCAAAAATTGGAACCCCGCTAAGTGGCGCTCCGTCTTTCTATGAAAGGGGCGAAAGTCAAGGGGCGTACGGGCTCAAAGCCGGCATCAATTTTCTTATCAGTACCTAAACATCTGTTTAGGTACCCTTACCGTAGTTAGGCAAAAGTATTAAAATTAATTTAGATAGATGAGTATTTTATGTATTTCCATATTTTACGATGATATTAAGTAGGTATAACAAATGACTTGGGGTCACAACTTGCACTGCTATTAAATATCATACCGGTAAACTAATATCCATCAAGAAACCAGTTATTCTTACTGTAAAGTTAAGAGAGAGCCGTATAAATTGAACTACCTATATCATATCTGTGTATGGATTGGATACTGACCTATCTCGGCGGACTTCCTGAACCACCCTAGCAGTAGAAACAGCTGCTATACTTCATATATATGTTAATGTAAAAAGTCACATCAAGATTGTTTACCTTTAGTTAAGTACCTAACCAAATGGGGAATAGGTACCTAGCTTGTTTGCTACCTGATAATAACAGATCACCCAAACCAATGTATCTAGTCAATACATAGCACTATTCAAATTAAGCGAGTAGGTATCTATCTTATGGACATTGAGTAGGTTAGTTAGTCTAGTGCACTATGCGTACGTAAATCAAGATCTTGATTCGTAAACTTCGCTGTATCTTCAAATGTGTGATGTAAGGTGTAATAAATACATTCTAAATAAAGGAGGTGATCGGTCAAGAATCTCATTACACCACTTACGAACAACAATGCAACATATAAAACATTTCGCATATATTCGCGGAGGGCATTCACCGAAGTGTTCGGGGTCTTTAATGCTAATTAGGCACGAAGATTAGCCAAAACGGCTCGTCGGAGCCGTGGGCCGTGTGCCGGGTGCCGTGGCGTGGTCAGTGAGGCGCATTCACAACCGCGGTCACCATGCGTGGGGACAGACGCTTGCGAGCATTTTACACGGCGACCATACTCGCGCGCTTCGCATACTTTTGCGCGTGTATAACAGCAACCGACTCTTCAGAATATGGCGTACCTATCGAAATAAAACTATGGGACACTGGACGCACACCTCTAGCTCACATGGTGGATGTTACTAACGAATTCGGTATAAAAGTGCTCGCGGAACATAACTTTTTAAATGATAACAATATAGCTTTTTCGCCCTATGGACTGATGGGGATCATGGTGGCGTTGTACGAGGGTGTGGACGGCGAGTCCTCGTACCAGATCCAGCGAGGGATGCAACTGCCCTGGAACAGGAATGTGATGAGGATAGGATTTAGAGATATACACCGCACGTTAAAAGTGAGTCTTATACTTAATTACTGTGTATCCACTGTTTAAATGTTTGTGGAGCCCCCGCGACACAGGAATTATTCTTAGTGTAGGATTAGTATTTTCTTACAATTGAAATTAATTGTTCACGTTTCCGGTGGTCCTTTCGTAATTACAATTAAATGACTCAACAGTTTTACGTACGTAAAACGAAGCAAAATGTTGCACTACAATAAATTGATCAATTGAATCTTACCAAATAATGCATGTTAATAAATAAGTAGTAGGTACACAGTTTCATATGATCTTATCAGTTTCATAAAATTATTAAAACAGCTTAAAAGCTTAGGAGCGCGGTTACATCTTGAACCCATTCTGATGAAATTTTAGCTACATGAGGGTTAAATAAATAATAAAATTTTACAAAATAAGAAATATATTAGAATAATAAGTAAAATCTTACGTTATATTGAATTCGAAGAAATTACATTGGTGCCTTCATTTGGCGTTATGTACCTACCGGATAGTAAATATTTAAATTTAGCTTGCATATAGGTAATTCTTAATCCTGTTATAATATGTATAAATTAGTCTAATCTGAGTTATATTATGATGAATGATAAATTATATAAAAATGGTCTAAAGAAGAAAATAGAACGCAGTGATGATAATGAAAGTACGTAACACATCGACTTACGATCGAAAAGTACCGGTTTCGAATCCAGACACTGTACTACTGATGTAGACTGTACTTAATGTAGGGTTTACGAGAGTAGCATTAAAATAAGGTCTTTGAGTTTTATAGTATTATAGTATGAGCGACCAAAAATAACTCATACATAGACTCTACAAGCGTACCTATATCCCCAGCTGTGTTTTACGTTCTTTGCAATAGGCTGCGAACTTACTGTAAATCGTTTTATCTGCTTATCTTTGAAAATTCCTCCATAAAAAGGTCGGTCCAGCCAGGCAGTCAAACCCTGAAGTCCATAATCTGTCACGAATATAAGCGCACTAAGCGCACTTCACAAGACCGACGAAACAATCCGATAATAACGTTTAAATTTATGTAGGTAGGTACATGTATGTATGTATTTTATGTGGGGGCCAGTCAGTGCAGACCGGCGACACTTCGACCCAGTGGGATCTATTGTGTCGACACTCTCCCAATAACGACTGCCATAGATGTTCATGGCAGCCGGGACCGACGGCTTAACTTGCTCTCCGAGGCACGAAGCAGGCGATAATTGTCAATCAATACGCACATAATTTCGAAAAGTCATATAACTTCCGAAAGTCAGAGGTGCGTGACGTGGGTTCGAACCCGAGACCCTCTGCATTGCAGTCTGTTGGTCTCCCCACTGAGCTACCGCTGCTCTGTAGGTAGGTACATACAAATAAACAGTTTTCTAACAGTGGTCAAGAGACATGAGTTTGCGAGCGATCTTGAATCCGATTCCTAATTCGGGCAAAGTATGAGAGATTTCAGGAAATTCTCAGTAGTATCACGGAGTCTGAAACTTTGCCCGGTAGACTGTAATTGGTTCGCACACTGTAACATGAGAAATAAAAACAGAGCTGGCAATACGTAGGAGTAATACTCCTCTGCCTACCCTTCTTCCCTGCTTAATCTCCCTGAAAGGGCAAGCAGGCAGGTCAGGATAGAGTCTAACTTGTAAATACAGTCGTAAGACTATACCTATCATTTTATGTTAAACAGGATGATAGCTGTGTGCAACATGGATGTTTGTCTTGGTCTGGGTGTTTCTATGTATAATAAGTACGTATTTACAAAAAAAAGTATATAATATGTAGGTATGTTTATCCATTGTCTAGTTCAAGTTTTGCTTAGTTTGGGCTAGATGGTACCTATTGTGTGTATGTAATAGAATATTATTATTATTATTATAGGTATAGTTATACAATATTATAATTAATGATGAAACGCTGTATGAGTAGGTAAGTGCCTTTATTTATACGCAATTCACAATATGCTTACATTAACTAGGTATTTATATCAAGTACAAGACAACGGCATAAAAAGAAAATGATGGTAGCATTTTTATAGTACAGTAACTTTTTCACTCGTATTACGTACCCACACTTAACAAATAAACTACATACCTAATTGACGTAAAAAAGTTGTACAATAGATTGTCACTGTATGGTTTGTTTGATATTTCGCGTAATAAATTATCAAGAACACATGTATTACGATTTACGAATAGGTCATTGCTGATTACGCTATTAAATATTCTTAATTAATTATTTATTTTAAACCCTTGCCTTTGATCGCTTGATTTCTACAGGAATGAACATCGGGATAAAATGTATCCTATATATTTCACCGGGATATAGTCTATTTGTGTACCACGTTGTATGGGCATTTATCAACCATAGGTATATTTAACTAACAGCTATTAAGTAACTTACATCTAAATTATACAAACTGTTATATAAATAGTTGACATTTGATTAATTTCAGACGTATTTCGTGCCGGAAGAAGGCTTTTTGGCGGGTTTAGCGTTAAACAATGAAAACGTCACATTCAACGATCAATACAAAAAGATTCTGCGGTTTTATGGTTTCGATTTAGAAAACGATCAACTGCCAACACTTTCCCCCGCAACAAACAATACTGCAAACGAAACGAGCGCGGCTACGTCAACCATGAGCCCTGCGAGTTCCGGAGACAGTTTAACTACCGCCATGACAGCAGACAACAAGCCAGCGAAAGAGACAAGTACTTCATCAAATAGAGAAGAAACGACTACTACAATAAACCCAAATGCTGAGACTATTAGCACTCTCGGCATCGATATAAGAGGCGATTCGTCGACTACAATCAGTCCTTCTTCGGCGCCAAACGCGGCAAGCACCCCCATTAGTAGCACTGTTACTATGACTGAAACTACTGCAAACGAAAGTGTTATTGAAACATCACCACAAACAACAGTCACTACCACACAGACTACAGCGGCGCAGACGGAAACAACAACAGCAGCGCAAACTACGATGACCACACAGACCGTTACGAGCACAACACCGGCTAGTTCGACCACACCAGCCATAACCATCACGCAACCTACCTCGATTACAACTCCAGCACAGACCACGACTACAGTTCCTCTAAGTACAACCACTGAAACGGTTCTCACATCTCAAATAACAGCCGCGTTAACAAATGAGCCGTCTACTAATAACGAAGTAGATACATCATCAGCTCAAACAACATCACTGGGTACTTTACCAACGACACCGGCCACAGCTGCCGATGCCCCGATAACCACAATACAGTCAACGACTACAGACAGTTCTACGTTTACATCTCCTGTAACAACGGATAGTACTCCAACAGATGCTGTAACCATCTCTACTATAGCAGACACGCAAACAACTGAACAGATGTCCGCAGCGTCAGATACCAGTACTGCGACTAGTTCAGTAACGTCTATGATAAATGAGTCTACACTTGAGACTCTGGAAAGACGGAAGAAGTCAATCGTTGATTTTATATTTACTAATCCCCCGTACGTCGACGACTATCTCTATTACAGATCTTTTAACATAGGCCCTGAGGTGAACAAACCTAGTTTTGACAACGAAATGTTTTTAGCAAATGGATTGAAAAGTGTGCAGGTTAGTGTTTTCATACATTTATTTAATAGATACATGTTTAGGATATCCCCAAAGGTTAAGACAGATTTGTTTTACATTCACACAAATGTCGAAAGATGCACTTAGGTCTTATGTAATAGTAGATATAATGAGGAACGAGAGTATGGCAGTATTGCACGCAGTTATATGCTCAGCGAAAATAACCCAGTAATAGGTACTCGTACTATGTCTTGCCTAGGAATGAGCCGTCATGAGCGAATTTGTCCGGCAATAGCAAAGTAAAAAAATTGAGCACCAAAATTACTGATATTGTCATGCAAAACATGCAAAATTGCAAACACATATTTTCTTTTGCTAGTTTTCATTCTTGATACTATTATCACCTATACTATTCAATCTTAACATTTGACAACGCCTTGTTACATGCTGTTTAGTAAGAATAAATAATTATTATATAAAGGACGACTGACTCGTTCAAGACGCGTCTACTGATGCAGAGAATTCTAGTTTTGATTGCCAGGTGAACCAGTGATAATAGCATCGCATGCGTGCCTATATCTAAGCCTTCAATGATGTTCAGGCGTAATAACTACTTTGAAATAGCCTACAAAACGACTATTTTACATTATTTTCATTAGTGCAATAACAATGTAAGCCTGGAATAATCTGAGCGGCGCGAGCTCGCCCTCGCCACATAATGAATTCTCACTCGATAAAGTGGTTAGCGTAACCGCACCACAATTTGTATTATGAATTCGCCACAGCCGCCGCTTTATTCTGTTCAATACAGACAAATTGATGATAGACCAATTTGTTTTCAACAGGTGACATACATGCACTATGACACAGTGTTAGAGTACGCATACCTTCCTCATTTAGAGGCCTCGGCGCTGCGATTGCCTTTGGACAGCGATCGATATTATCTACTCGTTGTGTTACCAACGAGAGGAGGGCCGCCTGAACTAGGACGGCTACTATCGCGAATGGCAAGGGAGTCCGATTTATCAGACATCTATTCGGTGCTACGACCGCGACGAGTAAAAGGGATCGTGCCTAGTTTTACTGTGAAAGGTCATGTTACCTTAACTACAGACTTGCAGAAGGTAATCACTTATAGCTATTTTAAGATTAGAATTAGAATCTTAATAATACTTATATAAAATTCAAGTCAATCCATCAACTACTTTCGACTTTAGCGGACATAAACATTGTCTGCAGAACTCGTAAGTAGTTGACGGATTGACTTCGTTTTTTACATACTGTTGCATTGCTATATACCTAATAGTGTTTTTATACTTTTATTTCGAAGTCTTCAGAGGAACGCGAAATAAAAAATATCGAAGCAAGTCTAGCTAGGTCTTTATATTTAAGTCAGATTTCTCTTAGATGTCTCATTTACCTAGGTATACTTACTTTAGAAATGGCATCAATCAATCAAAAATCTTAATCTATTCAAAATCGCCAGTGATATCTGTGTCACTGTCAACTAAACATAGATTACGACGCTAGAAAGTTTAAGTAAACTAGATCAATTGTATTGATGTATGATGATAATGTTACTTAGATATACCTCGTCCTGTGACATAATATTATTATCTATCTAGAAAATAAGATTAGTTTTATTTTTGTTCGATGATGTCATCCGAGTTGTGTTACATATAATACTGTAAATCGTAACTGGTACCCACAGGACAGGCTTGCCTAGTGTGGGGCCGCTGGATATACCAAATACTGTAACATTCTTATGTCAATAAATACTATTTTATTTTTTTATTTATTTTATAAAGGAACAACGAATCGGGTAGTTGTGGATCACACAAATTTTCGTCAGAATTGAACCTGACTATAGTTCTGTTCTCGTATTGATTGGCTTCGATTTACCACCTGTGCCCTCGATCTGTCATAATTAAAATCAGTCTAGTTCTTAACTTTAATACTTCTCAGAGGAGCAACGTGTGGTTCTTACCAATTGGAATACTCTAATTGCTAAGAACCACATGCTGATCCTCTGAGAATTAAAGATAAATGATGTAGGTCGAATGTGGAAGTTGTTTGATGTAGGTATACACCTATACATCAAACAACTTCCACATTCGACCTACATCATTTTGGCCTAGTTTCGGTATAAAAATACAAAAGCACAGCTTATGGGGTCCATTTACATAATAATTAGTTATACGTTGTACCTAATTAGGTAACACGTTAGGTGACGTACACTTCCCACGTGTTAATAGAGATTGAATCTATAAAACCTTTATAAAATGAATATTATGACAGTTATTTCGACCTTATTATCTTTTGGCCTTAATTAGGCCGAACGAAGGTTTTTGTAGACAAAAGACTTTTAACGGTTGAGGATGAGAAGTGTAACTTAAGTTGTTATTATTGCAGTTGGGCATCCGAGACGTGTTCGAGCCTCGACAGAGAGACTTCACTCCTATGACTAAACAAGCGGGCGTGTATGTGCGCAGCATAGAACAAGCTGTTTCCGTGGCCATACGGAAGTACCGACCTGACGATCAGAAGAAACATAGTGAGTATACACGCACTATCTAGACATTTACGTTTGGCTAATTAGTGTGGATGTACACTCAGTGTCGTAGCGTAGTAGGGGCGGCAGGGACAGACCGCCCCGGGCGGCACGTTTAGGGGGCGGCAAAATATCACAATAAATAGGTAATAATAATATCTAGTAAATATTTGAACCATTTCATGACAAACGAGAGGAATAGCCAAATGTACAATACACAATAATAATTACTGTTCTTGCCAAAAAATGGTTAAGAATTTCTATATATTATAGTCTTTTAAACTGAAATCTATACTAATATTATAAAGCTGAAGAGTTTGTTTGTTTGTTTTAACGTGCTAATCTCAGACTCTAAAGGTTCGAAATAAAAAATTTTTTAGTGTTGGATAGCCCATTTATTGAGGAAGGCTATAGGCTATATAACATCACACTAGACCCACGGGAGCGGCGCAGTAACTATAAATGCGGGTGAAACCGTGAGCACATCTAGTACCTAAATAAGAGGCTACGAGCCCGTACGCCCCTTGACTTTCGCCCCTTTCATAGAAAGACGGAGCCCCGCTTCGCAGGGCTCCTATTTTTGGGTGGATTTTAAGAAGAAACCTAACAAATACCTACTGGTGGACGAACCTTGAGGGGCGAACGGGCTCGTATCTAAATAAGAGGGTGGCAAAAAGGTTTTTCGCCCCGAGCGGCTGACACCCTCGCTACGCCACTCCTTATTCTCCCTAGCCTTTATTATTCCCAAGTCACTTGGGGTCGGCTTTTCTAGTCTAACCGGATTTGACTGGATATCAGTTTTTACACGAAGCGGCTACCAACCCGAAGGCTAACGATACCCTAAGGCTAGACCAATGTCAGGATATTATAGGGTACTGACTTCCCAATAACGACTGCCATAGATGTTCATGGCAGCCTGGACCGACGGCTTAACGTGCTCTCCGAGGCACGGAGCAGGCGATAATTGTCAATCAATACGCACATAATTTCGAGAAGTCATATAACTTTCGAAAGCCAGAGGTGCGCGACGTGGTTTGAACCCGAGACCCTCTGCATTGCAGTCTGTTGGTCTCCCCACTGAGCTATCGCTGTTCTTCCTCGCTACGCCACTGTGTACACTAATGAAATGTTTGAGCGGTAGTTTATCAGTTTGTACTGTTTAACACGACAAGGACCTTCCCGGCTCAGATTTTATATACCTACCGGTGAAACAACGCAGTAAACTTAAACAAATAGGTATAAAAACGAGATGAAAACGTGACACAACTCTGCCCAACTTTTTGGCGATATGATTTAAAATAACAAAGAGCCAGACCAAAGTCAGAGGTAAGTACAATCTAAAACAAATCACAGCTTTTGAACGGACTCTTTGAAGCTGAGGCCCTACCAGCGCCGTTCCGGCATGATCCACTTAATTGCCTACATAGGTGTATTCGCGGGCGCGGGGTCGTGTGTGGTCACCCGCAAGACTGGGGTCACTCGTCGCCGTCACGGATCGACGCTCCGTGATACCTATCTGCCGCCGGAACATCCTTGAGTGACATTGATGCGCTCCGAAAAGTTACAAAATTGATTTGTCACAATTAATTAAATTGGCAACCGCAAAGGTCACTCTATACACGTGTGAAAATCCTAAACTATGGTTACGACGAACAACATAGACAGGGCCAATTGTGCAATTATGAAACTATTGCAGTATAATAATTGCCGCACCATATAAACATTCTTATGTTAACTATGCGCCAAGCCGATTTCGTGTCCTCGTTTTCCGGCGCAGGGGCTGAGATAATTGTTACCAAAAGAGTGCAAAACTGAGGTGTCAAGTGTCGAGAGTAAGCCCGCTGCGGCCGCGTCCATTGTCTCGTGCGGCCGCGGCCGGTGCCGATGGCGTAACGCGGCGACACGCGCGTTTGAATCCATTGATGCGCTGCGCGCAGCCCTCTCGCCTCGCGCGGCTCTACAACACCATCGACAATTAGGGAAATCACCCGCTGCAACATCACAGCGACCTCAATGCTTAATCGCGAGATGAAAACGATCATTTGCAGATAGTCCCGTCATTTCAATTACATAAATGAGTTTAACTGAAAAAATTACTAGATGATTGTTTCCTGTTGCTACAGTTGGCTTATTCTGTTTAGATTGTAGCGATCAAACCCCGACGTGTATTTGCATTACAAGGACGTTCATTATGAAATATAAATAAAACATTAAATGACTTCATATTGTACATCACATAATATTTTATGCTTCGGCAATATTTGGGCGCACATACCGGAGTAAAAGGCCTTGTTAATCTAAAAGAATTCAAGATCTGGTCTACGGGCGTGTCAAGTTTCATTCAAAAACCAAAACGATAGGTTACGTGTGATTGAATAATAAACATCTACTTTAACATATTTACAATATTTTGCGTTATATGAAAATAATAAAATGGTCCTGATAAAAGGCGCCAATCATTTAGCAGTCTTCTCTCGTACCAGGGCTTACATACAAACTCGCACCTGTTGTCCGGAAGCGTTCAAAGTCCGACCGCCACCTGTTACGATCTTCATATTAAGGAACTTTAATTCCTCTCTTTTTCCGTCACATCACTAGAGGCCTGCTTTCATAGTTTCATTTGCTTTCATGATAGGTACCTATTTGATGCATTCTAATATGTGAAAATAAATTCATCGCGATGGTCAAACGTGTTGAAGCATAATATGTATAATATTCATTGATTTTTCATTCATACTATATAAACTTTACCATTGACTGACTTAGAGAAATAGAAGTCATACAAGGGGGAGTAGTAGGAAAAAAGGAAATATAGCGTCGTAAAGTGAATCGTTCAGAAGACTCGGGAAAAATGCCTGACCTTCGGAAGGTCAGCTCTTGCTGGTGGTACCCCATCGGATCTCGAAAACGGTGATATCTACAGGAGTCGTTCTCGAACAAAATCTTCCTACAACCCTGGGAACTTTTAAGGAGGGCGAAAAAAAACATAACTTCCAAACAAAAAAACATGGCGGCCATACAAACTTTGACCTCTAATATCTCCGAAACGATTAGAGATAGGCGGAGTGTGTTCGAACAAATGTCATAGAGGTCGACAAGATCTTTCCAGAAAAGGTTATTTTCAAGGTCACCGATGGTCATCAGTTTCGGGGACTGTCTGACCTTTCCCCCTCGCTGTACACCCCCCGTTGCGGGCCGCGCAACCACGCGAAATACTAGTCTTTGTTATAAGTATCTACTTATGTTTGAAATGCGTTGAAAGATTTGAAATCTTCATCAAACGAGACCAAGAGAATTGGCCACAGAACGTCTGCTCCTTTTAGTGGCATAATAGAATATTAGATATTAATACTCAGTCATTCCGATATTGCTCTTATTTAATTTGAATTTAAAATTAGCTATCAAGGTAATGTAATAAACAGATTACCTCAAATAAAGTAATATCTTCCTAAACATTTTGTTGTGGCAAAAAAGGATTTCAGACCGAATCATTAACTATGATAATAGAAGATGAAGATAAAGATAAAGATAAAGATCAGTTTATTTGTATGAAACATGAGTACATTTACATAAAATGCATGATGTTATAATACATTAGCGGCTCATCATGTTTTACCCATAGGGTATACAAATATTCAAATTATATTACTAAAAACAATTTATATGACGTACATAAAATTTCAAAAGTATAATTTAAAGAAAAACCAGAATTATTAATAATATTCATAATATAATGCATGCAAATAAAATAAAAAAATAAAGATTAGTTATTTAATAATAACATTAAATTTATAAAAATATGCATGTCAAAAATAAAGTACAATTTAAAAAGATAAAATGTCAGTTAATAAAAGTCAGTAGTCATAAGAGTAAAATGTCAAATATGTAGGTAACGAAGTTATGATTATGATAGCATTACAAATGGTCATTCAAAAAATCAATAACGTTATAGTAAGCCTTGTCAACCAAAAAGCACTTTAACAGATTTTTAAATACTGTTACACCCAGTGACATCTCTCGGCATTGTGGGAAAGACTCGGCAGTTCCGTCTAATAATTGATTACACCGCCATCTATTGACATCTTACGGAACTACGTAGTAGGTATGGGTACGAGAATCGTAGAGAGAACGCTGATACTTTCTCGAATCATCGTACTGTTTACATACCGGGTATAGCGTTACTAGAAAACTCTAGAAACGCTTTACCCGCGTATAAATAGGGCGCACGCGCACCGCCAAGTCAGTTTACAATCGTAAGCGATCAAGTGTTCATCGAAGCGAACGGAAGCGGAAATACTACGGAGTTTAAAGCTAGTTACCGAAGGAAAAGTGAAGTATAGTGTTTGTTGTGTTTAAATTTAATTGTGTGTTTGAATAAAACGTGTTTTAGTCGGTAATATTGTTTACATTCTTATCCGTCGAACCCAGCACGTAACAATACATTTATGTTTTTCTGTTTCCACTCTTTTGGGATTTTATTATAAATATTTGGATCCATACAAATTATGCTCATATGCATAAGTGTGGTCCTTGACTTGTGAATACGTAATTTGTTATTATCACGTCTGTTTCGATTGACTGTGTCAGAGAGCTTTGGAAATAAATGAGGATTACTTCTTACAAATATAGCTACTTCAAAAATATATAATGACGGTAGTGTTAGAATCCGGTGCTTAATAAATAATGGTTTACAACTCTCTGTACTTTGAATTATAAACATAGCACGTATGCAGCGTTTCTGACTTTTAAATGCTATATCTTTATTTGTTGAATTACCCCAAAATATGAATCCATATCTAAGTACAGATTCGATTAGGCCATAATATGCAGTAAGTATTGCATCGGTGTTCACAGTTGGTCCAAGTTTGCATATAGCGTAGGATAGTGAGCTGATTTTATTACTTAATTTATCAATATGTTCTTTCCAGTTTAACTTTTGGTCATTAATTAAGCCGAGAAATCGAGTACTAGTTACTCTATTTATTAATTTTTTATAAGAGCAGCGATAGCTCAGTGGGGCGACCAACAGACTGCAATGCAGAGGGTCTCGTTCTCGGTTCGAACCAACTTCGCGCACCTCTGACTTTCGGAAGTTACATGACTTTTCGAAATGATGTGCGTATTGATTGACAATTATCGCCTGCTCTGTGCCTCGGAGAGCACGTTAAGCCGTCGGTCCCGGCTGCCATAACCATCTATGGCAGTCGTTATTGGGAGAGTGTCGACACAAAAGATCCCACTGAGTCGAAGTGTCGCCGGTCTGCACTGACTGGCCCCCACATAAGATACATACATACATACTTCATTTATTTCAATGTTCTCATTTATAATATTGAAATTTGGTTGATTTTGTGACTTTTGTCTGAAATGCATTATGTTTGTTTTAATTATATTGATTTTTAAATTATTATTATTGCCATGAAATTATTGATGTCAAATAATTTGTTATGTCAGATTTACAATAGTCAATATCCTTACACGCTAGTCACAGTACTGTCGTCAGCAAATAATGTCATGGGTTGAATAGTGGCACCTGGTAAATCATTAATGTATATAATAAAGAGATGAGGCCCTAGTACGCTACCTTGGGGCACCCCATAAGTTACATAGCACTCATTTGATGCGTAAGTTTCATCTGTCTTTGTTTTGATATTCAGTCTACATATCTCCGTAATTTGTTTTCTCTTTGTTAAGTAAGGCCGAATTAATCTTGAAACATTGCCCCTAATGCCATAGGCTTCCAGTTTCTTAATTAGAATTTCATGATCCACGTGATCGAACGCTTGTGACATATCACAGTAAACTGAGCAGACCGGCGATGATTTATCGATGTAAGACATGACATTATAGATGAAATCATAAATAGCCATATTGATAGTCCTATTTTTGCAAAACCCTTTCTGTTACGTAAAATATTGTTTTTGCCAAATAATTTTAATTTAAATTATTAATTTCTTTATAAACGTATTTCTCAAAGATCTTTGAGAATATGGAAATTAATGCAATGGGCCTATAATTCTCCATAAGTTCTTTATTATCCTTTTTGTGTAAGGGTTTTATTACTGTTAACTTCAAATATTTTGGATATATGCCAGTAGTTATGCTCAGATTTATTATATGGCTTAAGGGATATATTATTTCGCTAAACGAAACGAATGGTAGTTAATAGTAAATAAATGAAGTTACTTAATATACTATAGCTAGTCTTTTGAGTAAGTACCTAATCTATTGACGTGTATCGACTTGATAATTTTGTGACCGGGAATATACACAGATATGAGAAAAATGAATTAACAGTGATTAGTATATCTACTAATGCTGCGTCGTCTTGTCTTTTTCACTGCACTGATAACCCAATGGTTAAATGGTTTCTATTTCTACACTAAACAAATATTTCTGTAATCCACCCATTTTTTGTTATTTTGTGTCAATTGTTTCAATGGTTAAACAATGGTAGTAATTTGTTTATATTAAAGCTTCGGCACGCGACGTAACAAGACGCTGCTAACGAATAATGACTCGTTATCCCTGTTGATATCAGTTCCTGTTGCAGGATACGTGACGAATCGAGATCCAGTGATATTCTCTGCGACGTATCCATTTCTATACTTCGTGATGGATGCTAACATCCATGTGGCGCTGATGGCCGGCAAGATGGTGGATCCACTAAATTCTAGGATATTATAGGTAGTAATAAACTTATTTAGGAGTTTTATTTCCCACTGTGCTCCTCAACATGAAGTATCTGGTTAAGCATAATTATAATTTGTTAAAGGTAAACCTACTTTATTCTATAAATGTCTATAAGGTTTGCAAAGTCACGCTACAGCCTTAAAAGGCTTAAATTACAAAATTGTCACTAACGCAGCAGTACTAGAAGCTAGTACTTGGGTCTTGCGGGTGACTGTTTGCCTTACTGACTGTAAGAATCATGAACGTCAAGATGGCGTGACCACGCTAGGTTTTTCGAATATCGTATGAATAGGATTTAATACAAAATTTCTACTATTTTATTCATTCATAGAAAAATTCTGCACCCATAAAATTTCAAAATATTCTACAAAGAAAGTGGACCCGCTATTTTGATATCAAAATGGCGGGACCACTATTCAGTTAATGAACAACACATGGCGTGATCTTAAACTGAACGCATCAAATTTTAATACGATATAGTACGACTACATTTTAATCGTTATCTTGTATACCTATCTGTAATTTCAATAAAATAATGTTTATTACATTAAATGTAATAAACATTATTTTATAAATACTTTTTCTTCAGGCGCTTTTGTAATATAAATTTTATATCGCAAAAGCGCCTGAAGAAAAAGTATTATTTTAAGCCAAATATCATTTTATGGCTCTTACAATTTATTTACCCGTTTAGTTTGTTAGTTTTCTTTGGGTTGCTATTTATTGAAATTGCAGTTATAAAAGTATAATAACGATTCAAACGCAGTCGTACTATATCGTATTAAAATTTGATGCTTTCAGCTTAAGATCACGCCATGTGTTTTTCATTAGGTAACTAAATAGTGGTCCCACCATTTTGCCACTTTCTTTGTAGAATATTCTGAAATTTTATGTGTAGAATTTTTCTATGAAAGTATAAAATAGTAGAAATATTGTATTAAATCCTATTCACATGATATTCGGAAAACCTGGCGTGGTCCCGCCATCTTGATGTTCATTGAGAATCGATGAATACAGAGGGTATTCATTCGTTCCAAACGTAGCTACACGAGCACAGACACTGGCATACTCACGTCTTTTCATTGACCCGTAGTAGGTACCTATTTAGTTTTGACACATTACATTTAGTCCATTTCATTCATATCATGTCGACGTGATAAACAATAACCTTTTAATGTTTATTACAAATATTAAGACTAGATGTGATATTGATGACATTGCATTAGAGACGGCAGCTGACTGCGTTCTGCGGGATGCGAATCTACTATCTGCCGAGAACGCAATCAGCCAGTCCGGCAGCTATTCATTGGGCCGCAAAGCCATACATTTTCATCTCTATACCCAACAACCTTACCATGATTTATGAACAACCGAGAGCGTAGTTTTTAAAAGTTAGATATTCACTAACGCATTACCGCTCGTCAACAAATTCAAAAGCGATTTTTGTCGTGACGAATCAGTGCTTGAGCAATTTTTATCTTTTCTTTACTATTGGATGAAAATAATTAATATACCTATGTATAGCTCTGTTTATGTATTAAGTTGTTAAAAAGAAATATGTACTTATAACGTTTGCCCATTTGTTAATTTGCCAGCCGTTAAGCAAGTTGTTCTGACTTTCAGCTGTCACAGCCTGTAACGGAACCATGACGCTTGTAAGACCCCAGAATCTAAAATATACATATAAAGGGTGCGTGTATTACACCTCTACCATACCATGGACAATGTATAGGCATGAGACGATTAAGCATCGGTGTAGCACACGGAACAGAAAACTAGCATATTACAGCTAAGTGAATAAGTGCTGACCTTCAACGGAGCGATCGCTGTACTAGGTGACATTTATAACATAGGTAACACAGTAGATCCCAACTTTTTCATGATCTATAAAGTTCTATCTAATTATAGTATAAAGAACTTAACTATACTCCATTTGGTTAGGTACTTAACTAAAGGTAAACAATCTTGTGACTTTTTACACAAACACATATTAACCCTTAACCAGGCCCCGGTACGATTCGGTCCCACATCTTTTTTCGTTGTCCTTTCCAGGCTCTGGTAATATAAACTCCAAAATTTATAAAAATGGGTACCCTAAATATATTATCTATGGGTCCAGAATAAAAAACTGTGCATCCGAACGCAATTGTCAAAGTGACAGCCATTTGATTTCGTGAGTCAGTTGCGCGCCTCTGTTTTCGTAGCACAGTGAACATTTTTATTAATAATGTCGAAAAAACAAAAGGTAAGTCGTGTAATTTTTGAATATGTTGTAGATTATTTGTTTTTCTTGTGGATTTAACAATTTTTTTGTAGATTATTGTAAATATTTGTCACAATATCTTCCCAAATGTTGTGGGACAAATGTGACCGTTGCCTGTTAACGTTTTTGTTTTGTGGGACTTATGCTACCTTTGCCTGATTATGATTATATTATTTTAGAAAACCGTTAAAGACCACGAAATTTAGAACATCCTCCAATATTGGCAGTCGTCGGAAGAGAGTAGCGAGGATGACGATTGCGAGGCGAGTCTTAAAGATTACTATTCTCAAGTTATGGACACTGCTTTGGACAACGTGCAAGGTATTTCGAATGACGATTTGTTGCATATACTTGAGGGTAATCCTGCACAAGCACAACTATTACAAGAAAATTCCCACTATTGGTCAAATTCAGACCAGGAGGTTCTGCATGTCGACAAGAAATATAAATCACATCTTTTATCGAAATCTTCACTTGCTGATGCAATGCTAGGTCCATCACAGGGCGACACAGAAGCTTCATCTAAGTGTCCACCCAAGCGCACACTACCTACTTTAATATGCACATGCAGAGATTGCTTGTCTCAGCATCCACCAGCACACGACACACCAGAACCTGTGGCCAGCACATCCCAGTCTTTGCAGACACCGGTACATCTGGACAATGCTGTTTCTGGTCATTCCCAGCTTTCACCTCCAGCACACGACACACCAGAACCTGTGGCCAGCACATCCCAGTTTTTGCAGACACCGGCACATCTGGACAATGCTGTTTTTGGTCCTTCCCAGCTTTCACCTACGCTACTTGGTGTCAGGACGATTTCACCCGATGCTTCACCAGAATATACATTTCCGTATAACACCGCGACAACTTCATCTCAACATCTGCCGAAATCTAAGTTTCCACATACCAACAGAGAAAGTGTGTCTCAAAGTCTGGGAGATTGTGAGCAAACTCCTGAGGTTATAGTTGAACAAGAAGAGATGGCCATTTTCTTAGCTCCCGACGATGATCAACTTTGTGTGCTACTTGAGCCAACTTATGCTGAATTACAGGCGAAGCAAAGAAAGTGGAGTACAAAAGTAGGTTACTTTGAAGATCGTGATTTTAGTAGACAGTTACAACCTACTACATAACACGACAACAGAGGTACCACATTTGACCATTTTATGGATATGTTCCCGGATGAATTATTTCAGCTCATTGTCGAAAACACCAACAAGTATGCGAACTTAAAAGGCAGCCAGTTTTGGAAGGATGTAGACAGTAATGAAATTAAGGCATTCTTGGCTATAGTGATTCTTATGGGAATTGCCCCACAATCAGATATCGAATTATACTGGAATTCAGACCCATTTTACAATAATCAGGCAATATCTGGAACAATGCCTTGTAAAAGATTTAAAAAAATATTAGAGAATATACACGTTTGCGATATTACTACTCATTTACCACAAAATCATAAAGATCATGATAAACTTCAAAAAATAAGGCCAATGTTGAACATTTTAAATAAAACTTTTCAAGAAAACGCTACCAATTCTCAATCACAATCAATCGCTGAAAGCATGATAAAGTTTAAAGGTCGTGATTCCAAAAAACAGTATATGCCGGGTAAACCGATTAAACGAGGGTACAAGGCGTGGTGTAGATGTGATGCGAAAACAGGATACCTTTACCAATGTGACATCTATACAGGTAAAGATAAAAATACCGACAGTGAAGGACTGGGTTACAGAGTGGTGAAAAATCTGTGTGTTAACGTACCAAAGGACACATTGATAGTCTTTGACAATTTTTTTTCCTCTGTCGCTCTTTTGGAATATTTATATTACAAAGGAATATTTGCTATTGGTACTGTAAGACTATCACGAAAAGGACTTCCTGAAGATTTTGTCAAAAAAGAAAGTAAGAAAGAACAACTACAACCAGGAGAATTCACATACAGATACTGTCACCCTGTTGGGGTAGTTAAGTGGAAAGATACTGAAGACGTGACCGTCCTTACAACAGCCGTAAACCCTAGAAAAATAGAACTAATAGAAAGAAGACAAAAGAATGGCGAATAGAAGAAAATGTATTGCCCATCTGCTATTGCTGATTACACCCGAAACATGGGTGGAGTAGATCATTTTGATCATTACCGTAGCTCATACTCCATTGGACACAGATCCAAAAAAACATGGCTAAGATTGTTTTGGTTTTTATTTGAGTGTGCTGTAATAAATGCTTATATCATATATCAACATGAAAATGAAACAAGGAAAAACATACATCGAGATTTTCGTTTGCGTTTGGCCAGAAAATTAAAGTCTGAGTACATAAATATTCAAAAAGACAACCCAATAATTTGGAAAAATAAAAAAGGAGGAGTGTTTGGCGTCCCAGATGAATTAAGACTGGGTTACAAAGGGCAGCATTACTTGGCACCCATGACCACTAGAAAGAGGTGCAGATTCTGTAGTACGAGACAGAAGGATAACCGTTCGAAGTACATGTGCCAAATATGTAAGGTGACCCTTTGTGTGTACCCCTGCATGATACATTTTTACCAAACCTCAGAACAACAATGTTGATAGATGAATGTTTATCAAAAACACTTTCATTATTTTTTTTATATATTTGAAAGTAAAATAGTCCTCAAAATAAAACCACTTTCATTACAGTACATCATATATTTATAATACCCCGCCCTATCTCAGCGAAGTACACCCTTTTTTTTTTTTTAACGTGGGGGAATGCTTGATGCATACCCCTCCGCGGGGGCGGGCGGAGAGGTTATGTCGGACTCGCCGGGGTAAAAGAAAGATGTTAAGAAGAAAATGTACCTCCCGGAATACCGACTAAACCTACCACGGTGTTCCTCGACAAAACCACTATCGACGGGGCCGCGCGAATCACTTTCGCATGCGGTCGCGACCCCGCCGAGGTTTCGGCCCGCCGTATGAAACGGCAGGCCACTACACAAAAGACCTACCCAAAGGCACTCCTCACAAATTATCCCTACTGTCCCCCCTAGAGGGGAGACGGACTCGAAACAGAGGCGCGCGTGGGAACACGCACGCCGCCTCTCGGACCTGGTGCTGAACGGATGGCGGGCAGGCCCACAAAGCCCGCCACCCCCAGGTCAAACCTCAGGGAGCGAAGTACCCCCTGCATTTTGAGTCAATTATTAACCTAACAAGAAAAAATCCAAGAAAATTATGTTTAAATATTAAGTAGTTGCACTTAGTTTTTTTAATTTTTTCCAGGCAATGGGAATATGTTGTCCCACGTGTTTTTCCTTTAATTTTCCAAGTCATTTTCCAATTTTCTTTGTTCGTATGCCATAACAATTATAATAGTATATAGAATCAATAGTTTAAGTTATGTTATATTTACATTGATCTTTAGCAGCATTTTATTTTTAAACAGTTTTTAGATAAAAAGACATCAAGATTGTTAACTTTTAGTTAAGTACCTAACTAAATGGAGTATACATACTTAATCTAAATTCAATATTTGTACCTATTTTGTTACAATAATAGACGGTTCGTACCGCTTCTTTGACAACGTCCGATACTACACGGTTTTAGAAATAGATTTTTAGTATTGAAACGTTTAATGGGCATTTTCACTCGTTCGCTAATTTCCCTCTCCTAATAGAGTGTACCTGACTGGTGTGATAAAACTGGCTTTCCATTATTTTATTTTACAAAGGGCTAAGTTCGATTGTGCCTGTAATTAATGTGGCAATGTGTTTCAATTAGACTTCTCTGAATTTGTTGTCTATAATATTTTGCAAAACAATATATTTATCGTCGGCCTCGATGGCGTAGTGGTGAGTGTAACCACGCCTGAGGTCGCGGGTTCGATTCCCGCACAAGTCAAACATTTGTGTGCATGAACATAGATGTTTGTCTTGGTCTGGGTGTTTCTATGTATAATATGTATGTAATTACAAAAAAAAAAGTATATAAGTATGTTTTTATCCACTGTCTAGTACCCATAGTACAAGCTCTGCTTAGTTTGGGCTAGACGGTGTTGAGTGTATGTGGTAGAATATTATTATTATTATTATATTGTATAATATATACATATATATATTTTTTTAAACAGATTACTTATTATTTTCTCTGCATAGCACTATATTGAAAAAGACTACCTGAACACATTTAAGGCTATTAGAGAAAGCTATTATTATATGATAGCAACTATAAATAAAAGATGCCATATATTTTTTATGTTTATTTTTACATTACACTCCTTACTTCGCCCTCTTAGATTTGATCTTCCTTAAGTAGAACTCCAGCTCCTTGCCTTCTAGGATGTAGCCGTCGGCGCGGCCGCACTGGCCGGGTCGACTGGCCACACACGCTGCAAGCAATAATACTCTATTAACAAAGTGGAATGGTGACGACAATTTAGTTTTCGGTGAATGAAAGAGTCTCAGAGTAACTATGACAAAGTAGATCATGCAACTGCTAAACTGTTCCCAAAACGGTACCAGTCTATAGCGCAGTTTCAAAACTTCTCGATTTCATCACTGGAAATATCTATCTTTAAAGCTCTGTTACCAAAGCAATAAAACGGACATGTTCTTTGAAATTAATAATACATATTATTACATAATGTTTTTATGTGCTTAAATGTAATTTAGCCTCTAAACTCACCTAGCAGACGTCCAGTGTGGAACTGCTCCTCAATGGGACTCTCAACCTTGGAGGTACGCTGTCTTGCTACATACTTCTTTGCCGTCTTCTGGCTGCGTTTCTTATTAATGATGGCATCTTCTGCATCCGTCTGTGTTATTAAAAAAATATTTATTAAATCTCAGTATAATACAAATGGAGTTTTTAAATTAGACATGAAAATGATGAACCTCAGGACTTGCAATAATCATTATTAATAGTAAGATATAAATCATCTGACACGCAACTATCATCATCTGGATAAAAACATTTTTGAAATAGTAATCAATATGCAATTTATTCTCAATCACCACAGGAATTTTATAAGAATTCTATTTGTAGAAATTAATTTTAATCTATACTAATATTATAAAGCTGAAGTTTGTTAGTTTTATTGGTCCATGTGTTACTATTGGTCCAAATTGAAAATAATTTTAGTGTTGGATAGCTCGTTGAGGTAGGCTATAGACGATATAACATCACGCTACGACCCAAGGGGGCGGCGCAGTAATCATAAAGGCGGGTGAAACCGCGGGCACATCTAGTTTAGAATATTCTGGCTTTTCAATTTCCAACCATATGTTAGTATGAAACATAATGACATTTTCGTAGTTAGTGGATTAGCAGATATTTTAAAATTATACTATGATGAGTATTTGTATTAATTACTGTAATAAATGATCAAAATTGCAAATTTCATAGACAAACATGGTATCACTAAACTACCTACTAAACCAAAACTAAATGACTATATTGATAACAATTAACCTTATATGCAATGTCATACTGCATTACCAATGGCTATGCAATGCATCTGTGTTAACATAATTTTGGCTATATATGTTAAACAAAACTTTAATGAGTATATTAAATTGATAATAACTTTAATGAAACCACACAATTCCTCTTTATATATAAATTATTTTTAGTATTCCTCAGCTGGCTATTTAACAACAAAAACATTAATTTATATTATCAATATTCACTTACCAATTTGGCTCCCTTCTTTCTGCCAAGGGGCAGCAGGTAGTGAGACTCGTACCATTGCCTGAATGGAGTGGCATCCACCACAACAATAGCATTCTTCACTAAGGTCTTAGTACGAACCAATTCATTGTTGGACGCATTGTACACCACATCAATGATACGGGTTTTGCGGGTGGAGCCTGAAACATAATGCAGTTTATTATTTAATTGCACTCAAGGCAAATGTAAAATAAATATAGCCACCATTCTCTCACCACTACCATTCTCCATGGGCAGTTCATAACGACCCTCCATAATATTTAGTTAAAACAATAAAGGCATGGCAATATAACCTCTTTTGGACGACACTAGTGACAGCTTACAAAAATAAGGTGTCTGAAAGAGTTCTATCGCTACTCATTATTGAAATATTACAATATACAAATGAACAACTCACACTCTGATCCCCATGAGAAATTGCCTGTGTCTAGACGCAGGGCACGGTACTTGGTGTTACCACCGCGGGAGCGCACCAAGTGGATGCGCTGGGCGCCAAGCTAAAAAAACACCACATATCTAGTAAGTAATGTAAATGTAGTAAGTAATGTAAATGTAAGTAATGTGATCTAAAGCATTACGAACTTCTCGAGACGATAACAGTAAATCACATCTCACATGGTACTGACAAGGAATATTGAAAAGATATGTTTGGAAATAGGTTATGTTTCCAAGTGCTCACCTTTGTGTTGGCAGCCGGGCGACCTAACTCGTACTTCCTCTTCTTACGGATGGGCGCACGTTTGCCACCCGTAGCCCTCCGTTTATGCCAGTGATCACGACTGATACCTGAATTACAGAAAGATCATTTCTCATACAACACTTCACCGATAACCCCATCCAACATTTGACAACAATCTAATTTTCACAATAATTTACACAAATATAAACAAAACTTGATTCACTGATAGTATCACAAACGAATAAGAAAAACGATTGATTAGTTAAAACTATAATAACTAGGATATTTTTCGATATATAATGATAACACTGGAAACTAAAGTTACTCACCCATCTTGGTTGGGTCAGAAAAGAAAAGGTTTGTTTGACAGACGGAAACTCTATACCTCTACTACTCTGTAGTTTATGGTTATGGATGATAGTCTATATGCGATCTTGAGAGACTCCCTCTCAAACCGGCTTTTTAGTACACTCCGATATTATATTACAAAGACGCAAGAGATTATGTTTTCTTCGAAAGTTCTTATAGTATATTGTTACCAAGAAATATTCTTTCGAAGACATTAAATTTTTCTTTTGAGTCTGAATACGAAGGACCGCGTCAAGAAGGCGCCCCTTTAAACTAGGACAAATTTCACTTAAAGCAAAATTTTAGCTTAGATATTAACACAAAACATAATTATAATACTATAGCTAGAAGTTTACTTATATTATTCCACAAAAATCTCTAGTTACACAGTTCGCGGACCTTCAGTCACTCTGAAAAACAAATGCAAATCCAACAAACGCTAATGTCACTTATTTGAATCAGGAATGATAACTTTTTAAAGAAATTTAATTTGCTCTCATTTTATTATAGAACTTATTGGTTGTGTTTGACTAAACATAATCCTTTTAGAATTTTGTTTCTATTTTTGTTTGGCTGTATGTTTGTATGTGGATAAACCACTGTAGGAAATTGAATGCGGTTTTTGTTAAATAAAGATCTAATTTCAATCTGGAGCTTAATACGCCACCTAGTAATCGAAATAATTTGGGACGTCCTAATATTAATTCATTGAATTGTTTTTGAGGGATCGGACGCCTCGATGGCGTAGCAGAATTGAATGTAAGTGGAGTGCATGTGATCGGTTCGTTACCCGAGTATTAATTTAGATGAAAAAACATATTTGTTATTGTCTCTGAATAGGTTTTCATTTTTATTTATACCGTTGTTGGTATCCCGATGCTAAGTACCAACGCGTAGAACAAAGCGACGATTGCGAGACGATTTAAATAGCTACAGGAGAGTCCAGTGTAAAGTAGCGCTTAACAGGATATGTGGAAAAGCTAGAGGGCCGCCTTTACACTGCAGGCTACAATGCAGGCTTTTATGAATAAACATACGACATTACTTTATTTTATAAATTATTATGTGGAAAATGCAAACCAATAGCCTTAGATAACAGTTGCAGTTTACTTAGCACAAGACAGTTAAAACTAAATATTATATGGTATATACATATATGGTCTCATTGGTCTGTAGTTATCACTTATCCAGCTCATAGGCATTTTGTACATGTAAGTGACTTGGATCAACCATATACATAAGTAATAATAATAAAAATCAACCTACTAATAAGTACACATAAGTAGTACAACATTTTCGACTAAATAACTATGTCTACAATGTTCTATAACGTTGTAAAATATAATTCTCGGTATTGATTGCATGGAATAAATTTCAGCCACGCCCATTCATTCCCATGACGCGAGTGAGACCGGGGTAAACTAAAGCATTATTTGCTGGAAGAATTTTAAGTGCTGCTGGCCAAGTAATTTATTTGCACATTTATTTAATCCATTTTCTACCTAGTCCCAAGTAGATAATGTTGGACTCATTGAGGAACTACTAGTCCTCAATGAGTCCAACATGATCTACTTATAATTTATTCATTTGAAAAATAATGACCATACTGGCACAGTAACTATTTTTCAAATGGACTGAAAGCTTTCTCAATGTGTTTAGCATTATTGTCAAGAAATGATTAACTTCATTATTTTACAAAATTTTACAGTCCTATATTTTATTTTGTTTTATTTATAAGTATAAGTTAGGTTTGTTAATATTAGTAATATAAATATAAATAATGATTGTTGCTTTTGTTTATATAAATAATTAACTTCAACAAATTAGTATCAAAAACTTAATTATTAGGAGATTAAAGAACGTCATTAGTGTAGTACAGTCTATGACGATAGTATTTTGGTTGGTGCCTCAGCCTTGCGTACAACAAAATGCTTCATTGTCTATGGGCAATTGTCGCCGGATTCCCGATAGTCTATGTCTGTCGCTTTCTTTGCTTTCATTGAATCTTGCTGTTGAAAAGTGTAATTGTTATTTGGATTACGTAGTATTTGGATTTTAATGTATCAACTTGTAATTGAAACTTAAAAATGTCGTCTGATTTTTATATACGTTACTATGTTGGACACAAAGGAAAGTTTGGCCACGAGTTTTTAGAATTTGAATTCCGCCCTGATGGCAAACTTCGGTATGCTAATAATTCTAACTACAAAAATGATACTATGATTCGTAAAGAAGCATACGTTCATCCTTGTGTTATGGAAGAGTTAAAAAGGATAATAGTAGACTCCGAAATAATGCACGAAGATGACCGCTTATGGCCACAGCCAGACAGAGTTGGTAGACAGGTATGTAGACCCAAATACTAATACTTGAGTGTTGTAGCAATCACGTTATTATTGTACATATACATATTGCTGTGCAGTAGTGCTCTTTCAGTTTTAGTTCAAGAAGCTTTCTTAACCTAAATTTTATTTATTGGATTGTATGCATTGCATTGTTCTTACTACTGGCTATTTATCACGTAATATTTAAGAAATCACATAATATATATGTTAAAGTTATTTATAAAATCCGGAGTAATAATGTTTTGCAATACTTAACAGTATATTTTCTAGAAAAACTTATTTGAAATTGTTTGGTTATCTTAATATAATTTTTTTTTTTTTAATAATTATTTACAAATATAATAATATTATTAAAAAGTAGTTATTAAGTTTTATTAAGTAATATTATTTCTTAATATAATTATATAAACAATCAATATTGTGTTAAAATTGTATACCTTTCTTACAGGAACTAGAAATTGTCATTGGTGAAGAGCACATCTCATTTACAACGTCCAAAACAGGATCATTAGTGGATGTCAACCAATCTCGTGATCCAGAAGGCCTTCGTGGATTCTACTACTTAGTTCAAGATCTCAAATGTCTGGTGTTTTCCCTTATTGGTTTACATTTCAAGATCAAACCTATATAAGCTGTAATGTTTTTTTATATCTAAGTAATAAAACTTTAAATAAATGTTTGTTATTTATTGCCATGCCAACTACTACATCAAAAATAGTTATGTCTTTGTAAAATGATTATCAAGACTGAATAATTAACATAGTAACTAATTGGTTTATTGTTTAGGAGAGAATGCCATATCCTAAGCGGCGTTCATAACAACTTCCTTTTATAAATGACTTTGTGATGGATTTTAGATATCTGCCGATAGATGGCGTAATTAGGTCACCATAGTTACCATCTAAATAATTATGCAGGGTTATACAACATACAAAAAGTCTAATGACTTTGTGTACATATTACCACAAAACAAACGAAGATTTTTGACAAACAAATTATAGGTAAAGATATCGTTTAAAGTATTGTGATTGTGCCTAAGTTAATTTGCTGTAAATGGCAGCATAATTATACGAAATTGCTATGTAGAATTTTATTGCCCGATCTGTTTTATGGATAACTTATTTTCTTAGATCTACGGTCTGAATCTTCTAACTTTAACCTATGGACCGTGACCTGAGTTAACATTTTGAATCGATCGATATGCTAATAACTTTGGAGATAATATCAATTCTTGGTTAACAATAACACTATTCTTAAAAATATCTATCTATTTAGCAATAATATTATTTTTTATTTACTTTGTTCTCAACCTGACATGTATTTTTAAGCTAGCAATATTTTAAAGCAGCTTTAAAAAAGAATGAAGTTGAAATGTTTACATTCTGTGGTACTTTTGACAACAGCTTTTCGTTTCTTTTTACAAAACATAATGATTGCTTGGTATTGTTTATTTACACTTTCACTGTCAATTATAATAATTAAATTATCAATTTTTTTTATGTTTTAATCCAGGATTTCTTAAGGTTTTAATGAACTTTGCATTTTTATTCAACGAAACTTACTAATTATAATTGACTAATTTTAGGATATATTGAAGTAACTAATTAAAATTGTAAAACAACATAACAAATAACACAGAATAATCATTCTCATTTTTCTGTGTTCGCTTTAATAAATGAGAAAATTATTATAAAACATACTTAGAGAGGAACGTACTTGGCATTATGTATTTATGTTTATAGTATAGTTTTGCGCGTTGCGCGCGCATCGCATCTGCCCGACCGACCGATTATGGCGGACAGGCAGTGAAGAATGTTTGTCGTCTTTTCTAAATCAGAAAGTATCGACAGCAGCCAATGGCATAAACCGGGTTTTTTGTAAAAATTGTACATTGTAAATAGTTCTGTGTACATATAGTAATTATATTTGTGCTCGTTTTGTTTAGAAATTGTGTGAATAGTGTATTATTATGAGTGTTTATTCAGTTCAGTTTTCGACGCCGACAAATTGCTAAATCCTAACGTTAGTACACTAGCAAAACCCTTACAACTTCTAAATTCGAAAAATTACAGATTTCGTACCCTAGAAAATCATTGATTTCACTTCTTGTCTTTGTTTCGATCCGTCAAGGAGACCGTTGCATTAGGTGCAATATTTTGGTTTCCCTTAGCGGCTGTCATCGTGCTTTGATAAAACTACTGTCATTACAAAGACAAAAAGACAGATTTAGTCGCTAAATGGCTTCAATAACGAGATCTGTTTGTCGTATGTAGTCTGTTGGATAATGTAATGCGGTTTAATTACACATCTGGCTGTATTATTACTGGAAGTAGCGCTGTATATCTATAGACGGGCAGATCGTGAGACATTTTGTGTTTACGGTTGCGAAGGATCGAAGTGTTGTGAAACTGAATGCTCGAACCTCACGGTAGCCCAATGAAGTGGCCGGGAACGGGGGCGGAAGAAGAGGCGGGCGAATCTGGCTTGCAGAGCACGCGTGCATCACAAGCTCGCAGCCAAGACGATGCTACTGTGCACTACGTGTTCCAGCGAGAGCCACAGGAGGGGGAGTTGCCTTCCCTAGCGCCCAAACAACGCTGGGCCGTCGGAGACGATAGCATTGCCGAGGTTTGTTTACATGTTTACATGATTGACATTCATTTATTGTTGTATCAAGCATATAACCTAAAATGCCAATATATTTAAATGGATATGTACAAAATGTAAATGTTTGCATAATATTTAGTTATGTATTATCAAAAATTATAAATATGGCTTAGTTTTAACATCATGGTTTTCTAATTTCAGAGTCCAGATAAATGGAAGAATCCCAATCCTATAACAATGAATAATATGCATCAACAAGGTCAAGTACAACTAAAAAATTCACAAACAAACCAACAACAGTTTATCAATCAAGCCATAGCCTCATCAGTTGGAACTTTGGCTATAAATCCTTCTGTTATTGGGAGTCATCCAGCTCACTTGACAACCAACATGGTTCATACACAGCTGGCTCCATTGCAAAATCCAACTTTGGGGAATAACTTGACAATTCAGAACAGTGCAGTTATGCTGCCACATTTGCAAGGCATCCAAAATGCTCCACAATTGGGACAACAAGGATTATATGATGTTCACCAACATCATGGTAATGCTATGCAAGCTATGAATGGCATTGGTAAAAACACTGAACATCTGATGTATCTTAGCCAAGCGGGTATGTTGGCACCAGGCACTAATCAGTTTCTGCAGCAAGGACAAAATCAATTAGGACTCACTCAGGTTGCTGCCATCAGAAACCAGGTAAGAAGTGCACTTATAAAAATAAATGATTATTCATGCATGTTTAGGTAATATTAATTATATAGATCTTATGTTGTCCACTGGGATTGTTTTCCATATTATTAGGCAGCTACGGTACAGGAAAAATATTTAACTATATTATATATACTCTTCAGGTAACATTGTCTTCTGTTCACGTGAATGTTATTCATTGAATTTAAATTACTATATACGGATTTCATTGCATTGTTTATTTGACATTTATTACATAATTTAGAAACTACTACTATGAAACTTTACTAATTTGCAAAAGCTAATTAAATTATTAAAACTGTACTACTACTGTATTTAGCAGCGATAGCTCAGTGGGGAGACCAACAGACTGCACTGCAATCCAGAGGGTCTCAGGTTCGAACCCACGTTGCGCACCTCTAACTTTCGGAAGTTATATGACTTTTCGAAATTATCTGCATATTGATTGACAATTATCGCCTGCTCCGTACCTCGGAAGCATGTTAAACGTCGGTCCTGGCTGCCATGTACATTTATGGCAGTCGTTATTGGGAAGTCAGTGCCTTATAATATCCTGACACTAGTCTAGCCTTAGGGTATCGTTAGTCTTCGGGTTGCGGAGGTCAGGTGGCAGCGGCTCCATGTAAAAACTGATATCCAGTCTAATCCGGCTAGACCAAAAAAGCTGACCCCATGTGACTTGGGAATAATAAAATAACGGCTAGGAAGAAAGAAAAGTTTTAATAATAATAGCTTTAAAATTAGTAAAGATTAATAGTAGTTGTTTCTAAATTATATAATAAAGTGTTAAATAAACAATGTGATAAAATCCGTATATAGTAGTTTAATTTCAATATACTCTTCAGAAATAAATTCTAACCTCAAAAATAATGATATTTACTGTAGTCAGTAATATAATAAGAATATTGTTATTTTACACTAGTGATGGGTTATAACTGCATTTGACTTTAATGTCAGCTGCTGTTAGCTAGATATACAGTAATTAATTTATGTAAAATTCTTGCTTGTGTACAGTCCATATATTATAATACTGAACTTCAAGCATATTACAAACTACATTTATTCTAACTAGTCAAATACTGTCTTAGCTTCAATAAAATCATGTACAGAGGTGTTTCTTATCCTTTTGCTTGTATATGCATGTTTTTAATTCATGTCAGTATGATCAAAGTAGGGCCTTTGCATGTTAAAGTGCCATATACTCATTTCCATTGAACTTTTATAAATTAATACTTGGAGATAAATCAATATTTCATATAAAGATATCATATGTTCATATGCAGTATTATGTTCATTGTTCAGTAGTCAAAAAGTTTTATTAAAAATGTGGAAGACAGATTTTCTTGACTGCATCAACTTACGTTTAATCATGTATGAGATGCTATAAATGTATAGATTTTATACTTGATATGATTCTAAAGATGTTGATTATAAATATTCAAAACATCCTTTGTCAAGGTTATTGGGGTCATTGTCCATGTCCCTAGCCAGCTGATGTAATAACTGGCAAGGTTTAAACACCTGGCTACTAAAGCTACTCTGTCTATTTATATCAATAATCTAAGGTCAGCTTTGTATTCAAACACCCTATCAGATAAGTGTTGTGCAGCTATGAACAGAATGTTGTCTTTTTATTTCATTCTATTGAAATTTTCTCATAGAAAAAGAAAATGTAGTATAACTAAGCCACAGAGGAATAGTTTTTATAAGATTAGATATTATTTAGGAGGATGTTGCCCTTACAATAACATAGTTAATTATGACCTTTCCATTATGGTAGTATTTTATAGTGTAAGTATTGTTTTCTTAAGCATTTGTTTTCAATACATTTTAATTAATTTATGCACCCAAATACCCTAAAAAGGCTTGTTTAATCTTACATTTTGAATGTTACTAAGTTACTTTTAATTTACTTGTAATATGGTAGGAAGGAGTTATTATAGCCAGACAACTGCAATTATCATTGAAGCTTACATTAAAAACTTCTTCTTCAAGTGCCTCTCTGACTAGCGAAGGTTGGCAACCAGGTTCGCATATTTCCTCCGATCCCTCGCGATGCAAAATAGTTGGGCAGCACTCGCAACTCCAGTCCACTCTCTAAGGTTTCTCAGCCACGACTACTTTCTGCGACCTACGTGTCTCTTGCCTGCTACTTTGCCCATCATAATGAGTTGCAAGAGGCTGTATCTTTCATGTCTAAGTACATGTCCCAGATAGGCAATTTTGCGTTTTCGGATGGTGTCCCATAGTTCACGTTTTGTGTTGATACCTCGCAGAACCTCCTCGTTGCTAACCTTCTGTGTCCAACTAATCCGTAGCATTCGTTTCGTCTATAGGCCCACATTTCGAATGTTTCTATATGTTTCCTGAGTTATTTTTTAATTGTCCATGACTCGCATCCGTATAGAAGGACTGGCCAGATGTAACACTGTAGTAGAGTACAACGCAATGAGATTTTCAGACTCCGACTAGTGAATACCTTTTTCATGATATTAAAGGCGCTCCTAGCGACCTCTTTTCTGGTTTTTATTTGTGTCACATTCCCAGTTTTCAGTCAGCCAGGTTCCCAGATACTTGTACTTGGTTACTCTTTCTAGTCTTTGTCCTGCTACTTTGATCATCGGATCCAAGTTGGTAACTCTTGAAATCACCATTAGCTTGGTTTTGGCGATGTTCATCTTGAGCCCGGCTTTATTGCTGCACTCATTGACCCTGTCAACTTTTTTCTGCAGTTCCAGTTCTGAAGCTGCTATTAGAACGGTGTCGTTTGTATATCTCAGGTTATTTTACGCCCGTTTATTTTGATACCATAGTCGAGATCTTCTAATGCTTCTACCATAATAGCTTCAGAGTAAACATTGAACAGTGTCGGAGATAATATGCAACCCTGTCGAACCCCTTTCTGAATGTCAACTTCTTGGGACTCTTCTCCGTCAACACGAATTGTGGCTCGTTGACTTCAATACATATTGCGGATTATACGGATATCTTTATCATCCAGGACTATGTCTTTTAATAGAGCAATGAGGCGTTCATGCATTACTCTATCAAATGCTTCTTCGTTGTCAATGAAGCACATGTAAACATTCTGCTGCATGTCTTTTCATTTCTGGACTAGAACCTGTACTGCAAAAAGAGCCTCTCTAGTATCCATTCCAGATCGAAATCCAAACTGGTTTTCTGCGAGTTGTTCGTTGCACTTCTTGCCAATACGCGCATGAATGACACTAAGGAACAACTTCAGAACTTGACTCATAAGACTTATTGACCAAAATTCTTCACATTTTGTGGCATTCTTTTTCTTTGGAAGAGTGACAAAGGTTGATCTCAGCCAGTCTTGTGACATTTGGCCTGTGTCATAAACTACAAAATTATATTTTAAATAAAGATAATGTATAAACTTCAGGTTATCAATATGTTTATTTTATGCTGTACCACAACGGTAATTATTTAGAAAACATAATATTTATTAGTAAGCAAAGCAGTTATATGATGGTGACCTCTACATGCTGTTGTTGATGTTAATATAATTGCAGCAACAGCTAGAAAATCTGTCCAAACATGCATAAAATCAAACATAATATCAAATAAACAAAAATACTGAAGTGTTGATTGTTGTTAGCAAAAGATTTTTCTCAATGGCACAGTGAATAGTAATATACTACCCTCTCACAGAATATTGACGTGAAATAGCAGATATATCTTAATAGTTACTGCCTCATTGGTTATAGCATAAGTTTGCGCTGTGCTTGAGTGTAATCGTAAGGTCATTGTTGATTCAATGTAAGGTCCCGAATTGAAGAGATATTAGGTATAATCATAATAATATTTATTTATTAACAGAAAAATAAGATATATCCTTACACTACATAATACATATTTGATCAACAGTATTAAAGCATACCTGCCTTAAATAATTTAAAATTTAGGTGTTAGTTAAAACTTTTTAATAGCACCGAAGTTCGTTAATGCGTCCAGGTGACGGCAGTAGATGAGCTCCCTCTGATACATGCTACCTAAAACATAGTTGGCAGCAAAATGTGATTGTATCACATTTCTGGTTCCGCCATCCCGGTGTATAAGGTCCTCCATGACGAATTTCGGTCACGCCGATCAAACTTAACGGAGATGGGTTTTCTGCGCTGGCGATAATGTTATGGGAAGTGTATGCGCAGACATACGTGCACTCCCTGGTCATCGGCTCCCATAATTCGATGGGCGTGTACTATGAAACGACCGGAGAGAGATGAGACAAAGGACCAACGGCTTTACGTAATTTATCCGGTGTATAATATATGAATGAATTTAGCATTTCCCATTCTACCTTCGATGACGGCAACTCCAATAAGTATTTCTTGCACAGACAATCCCCGGCGCCCGCTTTTTGGGCGTGCGGCTGATAGAAAATACCTAGAAGCATTAAGCAAGACACAGAACATAATCGTTTTCTATCTTTAGATATTTCCTTTCCTCTAGTTCTCCTTATAAAATTACCGTTAACACATTTTGTTAAATAATATATAATATTGTTTTGCTGTTATATTTGTAAACTGAAGCAAAGGATAAACATGTCAATCAATACATTTTTAAGAGAAGCCCATAGGTGGAATCCTTGGTCGTATTGCAAATAGACTACGTGGGTCCCGCATTTGTAGCTGAGGGTTTTGGTTCTCTCGACGCCGGCCATTCCGACCCCTTTTTCACAAGTTTCAAGAATCTAAAGCCAATAGTAATCGCTTTCCTTTCGGTGGATCCTATGCTTCTTGTTTGGTTTTGAGGGCGGAATAAAGTGTGATGTTGTTTTCTCCAAAAAGCTAACGAAAATTTATCTCAGCCTGGCTACTACCTACCTTGAAAATAACACCGATGAAATATTTAAATTTCACGTAAACATAAGTCTTAAATTCCCCAGAAGGTATATTCTTGTTTTACCTGTTTATGTTTCATCTAAAAAGGTGAGCTTGCTGCCAGCAACTACAATACTGGACTTCATACTAATTTTCGCTTTTCAATCAGGAAAACCAAATAAATTCTATAACTCTGCAAAACATTAATTCCTCAGTCTTCTCTTTGCTTGTAGTGGTTAAAAATATGTATTTAAATAGAAACAGAAGACACCAGCTCATTAACATTAATTTCGGATTCGGTTCAAGTCTTGCGTCTATATCCGGTTGTTTCGGTAGCGATTACGTGTCTATAACATCCTTCAGACGAAGTATCGCAATATTAGATTTGTACCCATTCATCTGAGTATTGGATATTGAATATAAGGTAATTTCTTCTCACTCCGCCATTATAAATGTTTTATTTCTAGGAAAAATAGGGGAAAAGGAAGAATTATATAATTCTAACAATTTTCTAAAAAGATATATTCATTATATTAGTGTGATATTAAAAATAACGTAAGACACTGTCCAACGGCTTCAAACTACATTACTTGGGCAGCGCCATCTGTTGATAAGTTTAGAACTAAATATTGTTACAGTAACAATATAGTCGAAATTGCTTCGCTCGCGTGGTTAAACCGAACTGTATTCCTCAGGATTAATGCAGAATTCTTAATAATTATACATTATTTTTACTATTTTAGAAGTTCCAGATAATCTACATGTAAACATATCTCACCTCTTTACAATATTACATATATACGCAGTTAAACACCTATATCCGTGGAGGGGTGGATGGCACTCAGATTTTGCCAGCTATTGTTTTACGTCCTACGTAATAGGCGCCAGCCTGATGCCGTCTACGTAGCACCAATCATAAAGTTATGTGTTGTTACTAGGCTTTTTTTGACAGACAATATGTCTGTACCGGAATTGAGTCCGAGTACTCAAGTAAAACAGTTAGTAGCATACCTTATTGCTGCTATTATTATGTCCATAATTGATTCTAATTCATGATTTTGTATTGGTCTGATAAGTTTTTATTTTACCAAATAGGATACATAGTAATTTAGCTTTGCTTCAACTTTTTGAGTCGCTAAAATCGACTCCAGAATTATTAACGCAGCTGTTAAAAATTTAGGCGTTAACTTTGATAAATCAAGATCTCAAATTCGTTAAAAAGTTACAATCGCGTTAAGGTTACAAATAAGTAAGTTAGAATCGCGAACTGTAAAATTGTAAATGGGGTGGAGTATTTATTTATTTATTAACTTGGACATCCAGTAGTTATTACATTAATGCTTATTCTAACAAAAGAAACACTAATACTAACACTTAATGTATAACTTTTTAAGGTGTCACATCATGCACCATTAAAGTAAATTGAAGGTAGCACTTAAACACTAAGACAATGCATTAATAGAAACAAAATTAACTTAAAATATAAAAAAAAGAAAAATATAATAAAATCTTACATAAACAGAGATATATAAATATTGACAGATATTACATATATTTGCATGATGAAACCAGAGACTTAATATTGGTTATTGCTCCTCAACAATTACAACATTTTGGCTCTAAATTTTAACAAGTTAGTGTTAAAGATATCTAATTCCCAACTCATAGTATTAAACATTTTTGATATTCTAGAAATGGCAGAAATTAGTTTTATTTTGGTTTTTGCAAAGGGCTGATGAAATAGCCCGGTTGCTAGCGTTGCACGCCTGGGCACTCGTCTTGGAACTCGAAAGGTGAAAGAAGATAAAAGGCTTGATATTAATTTTATTCGTCATTACAATAATGTTGTAACAACCAAATTAGTCTTCTAAACCCTTATAACCCTTAAACCTTTTATATAAAAATGAAATTTTGAATTATAACAACAAGCTAAGAAATGCGCTCGATGTAAATATTACCATAACTATTATGCACCAGTAGCGATTGATTAGTGAGACCTCTTTGGTCCAGTGCCATAGGATTGAGCTTGTTTACTATTGATCACCAACGACCTGATTCGATAACCGAATCGATAATGTTATTTCAATGTTCTGTTAGTAAATTATATCATAGTACATAATAGACTCCTCACTTATTATATAGGTCCTAAAACATAGCTGGTAAAATATGGCTGAAATACTGCAGCTCTACCTATTTTTGGGGATATACATAAGCATGATTATGTCATGTCGTCTTGAATTCAGTCTACATATTAGTTATGTCAACACTGGTTAGTTCCCCAAATGTTTTTACATTTGGGGAACTAACCAAACCAATGGAGGAAGCAGTAGATAAAACGAGCTGCCATAGTTTTGATCAATATAAAACTGACGTGCTTTGGGCTCGAAAGGTGGTTAAATTAAAAGTATTGTGAATTAAATTAGAGCCTTATATAAAATAAATGATAAATATGTTTTAGAATTACCCATTCGTACATGATACATTTAAATGAATTATGACTTTATTGCCGATTGTAACCAACTAACTAGCTCTTACCTGCTTCTAATATTTAACCGAACGATTAAATTATACAGGACATTTCCATCATTATTATATTTCTCTAAACTTTATCTGCAGTAATGAAAACAAACATACCTAGTATTAATGGGTAGCAAGGCGGAATCTGATAATTTTAGAATCTATTATGAAAATCGATTTTAAAATAATGAGATTCCATCTTAATTAGTTAGTTGCGCGTGTGTTTACCACACATAAACTCAGCTTCCACTTGCAGAACGGCACGGCAAGGGATTATTATATGTCGAACAGTAACATAACTTAATATTTTAATATACTTGTTACTAGGCCTTTACCCGCCTTCCAAGTGGGGCATTGTAAGTTAATGAGCGAGGTAAGATTCACAGCACCTTTGTTTAGAAAAACAGGATACGACTGATCACACTCGGTTTGCCTTTCATCTTTTCTGGATTGCTCAGCTGCCCTTCTCGTTGTTCACTAACACTTCTGCTGTGTAAAAACACATGAGCCGGGGTCTCCTACGATGTTTGTTGTTATTATGCTAAAAGGTTCTACCTTATGGCGTTTAGCATTTTTACGATAAAAGTTTATTTTGAGCACTGAGTCTTTATTTGTTTACATTTACTTCTGCCAATTGTTTTTCTTCACATTTATGTTTCTATTATACACTCATTTTTTAAGTTGGCAAAAGGCCTAATTGTATTATGTCGTATTATTTGGGTATTTGATCCTTTTAGATACCGTCTTACTTGCTAATTTGAACATGATATTGATGATAAATCTACCAATAGACCAGAGAAAAAATATGGTTTCTACTCTGAACTAATACACACAATTATATATCCAGGGGATATTTCATAACCATAACTCAACCAACTAGGCAGTTGCTTTGTTTATAAGTAAAAATAGTAAGTTGGGTATCCAAAACCCAAAATCTAAAAAAATATAAAATATCCATATCACAATACGACCATACTTATAATCGCACATCCTACGAGTATTCAGATTTTTAATACCAAAATATATATGGTATAGACCTAAAAATATTTATTTTTATAAAAATAAACTTATTAACTTTCGTTGACTTTTGTCGAGGCAAATGAGTAACTATCTACGTCATTGATAGTATGGTTTCTGCGACTGTAAAACTTTGCGCCACTGCGTTGCGTTGCTCTGGACCTTCAGGCATAATTTGTAGTATATTATTCACCATGTAACTATTATAATATTCAGGTCTAACATCTCATTATTTGCTATTACATGGAGGAAGACCAATAGCCTCAGGCCTCCAGGAAAACCCAATTTATTATTGCCCAACCGGGAATTCCAACCTGGAAGTGTGTCCTGGTTATGAAATAAATAACCAATCTTATCATAAACTAATAAATATTTATGTATCGCTGGCCTGACCTTAGCATAGGTACTTACTTTTTAATAATAATATAAGTACCTGCATGAAGTGTTCGAAAACGCAGCCCTGTATAGCTTGCTCTGTAATATAAAACTGGTAGATATAACATGGCATTGATATTCAGAACTGACTATGCAAAGGGTGCCATTACGACGTTATAATAACTCTCTTGTTCTCTGGGAAATGTGGATAATAGGTGTCTGTCTATTTATTACAGCGCGTTCCTACTTTATTCTCGTAAAATACATGACCTTGAAATTATTAGATGGTTAGGTGGTAATCATCACGAAACTTATATTGTATATCAGGATTTCTACAGTACTCTTCCTTTATTTAAAAAATCTAGACTGTCACTTTTTAAACTGTAGGTCTCCACTCCAGGTGCTCAGATTTCAAAAAAGCATTGTAATTTCTCTGTTGCCGTAAATCTATGTTTTGGATTTCTCTTGTATAAAAAATCAGTTTTTCGGCATTGCCGTACATAGCTTAACAATCCATACGTAAAAGTATATTCAAAATCTAAAATGCAAAATACAATACACACCGGCCGTTACAATAATAAAACTATAACAATGGTCATAGACTAAGAAAACATCGTACCACAGATAAAGGTTACTTTAGAAGTTTATATTCTATGGTTGTCCAATTTTGGTTTGCGCGCCATCTATCAAACCAGAACACTAAACTTTGCTCCGTACGACGCTCCCTTGTATGGGGAATTTAACGCAGGCGCTGTGGTCGGCGTACGTCCTTTGTTCGAAACAAGTCAACATTGTATTATTTGAGTTTGGATCTTTCTAGTTTTATTTCGCTGCATAAAAACATATAAGTGTAAGAAATGTGCTCTAATATAGTGTGGACGGTGAATTTGTTATATTGAAATAGTGTTTCGCGGATAAAGTGTTATTTTCTTGCGATAAGCTTTCGTTGTAGTACATGATCGAGCTTTAGGCGGATTGTACGCATGAAACCCTTGAGCGACTTTTTTTTCGAAACTGATGTTAAGGATATGGGCCCCGACATGGTGAGTTTTATGGTTTCATATAGTAGATTTCACTAGTTGATGATTGTTTTAAGTCATGAAATTATGAAATTCCTAGTTTTTTATGCAACAGGTCCGTTTTTGTTTTGTTTACTTGTCACCGGCGTCCGCCATTTCTGATTCGGAATTTGTTCACCGGTTTATGTTGTGTATCTCGGTTTTTTCAATAGTCCTATCGTGAGAATTCAGACTCCTATGCTATTTTGTATATTTTTGTTGTAATCTTTATACATCAATCAGTCACTTAGTAAAAATGTTTTGATATAATATGTAATTCAATTGTCTGTTATTGTCGCCATTAGGCCGCCAGCGGTGTTACCAATTAAATTAGATAGGTACGTAACTATAGATTTACATTTTTTTATGAATGTAGATAGTGTGATAGTAAATTTGTTTACCTTTGTGTATGTTAGTAATAATAATGTATCTTACATTGGCCACACACACACTAAATTTTTGGGTACTTACTGAACTCTTAAACTGTTTTAAATAAATGACAATTTAATGTTTAACAAATATTGTTCTTGATTTTGTCATTTATATTGATAATCTTTCTATATGGTTGTGCTGTTTCAAACTACAATAGGTTCTTATAACAAGGGACAGGATGAGGTTATCTGACATTTGCTGCTATTGCCTGGTGGCATAATGATATTATGTGAGGCATACAGTCTTACACCAAATATTGAAGGATAGGCAGAAGTACATTACACCGCCCATGTATTTCTTCAATTTTTGAATATATAGAAATTCTATTGTCTATTTCAAATTACAGTAGGATTCCTTAACATCTAACAAGACAATATAACAACATGCAAGTAATCCGACAGTGGATATGGTGAGGCTATGGCTGTGTACCGGGCACAGTTTCAAACATTTTCATGAGAATTTTTTGACAGAAAAGTACAATAACAGATGAGCAACTGAATTAACTGAAAAATTAAGTGTGTGATACATTTAGTGAAGCATTTATTTATTAACTTGTCCATTCAATAGTTCAATTTGTATTCTAGCAAAAGTAATTAAATTATTGTTGTTGTTATTATTAAAGACTTAATGGACTGTTTTTTATTTTGCATTGTAAGCATCGCAGCGCTGCATGTCTTTTTATGGCTGGTTCTTTCTGAACTACAACCTCTCTTTCCCAGTATTCCTTCACTACATATTATAATTATTATCCAATAATGTCTAGTGTGCTTTTCTAGCAATACCTTTAATTAAGCAGATTATTCTTGATTTAAGCAGTTTTGATTTCTTTTTTTTTTTGTAAAATTTTGCTTCGAAGCTTAATTCAATTTTTTGCAGATTAAATATCTGCTTGAAATTTAACCAAGCAATGACAGTTAGTTAACTTTTAAATAATTCAGTCAATCAGTCAGTTGCAGCTTTTATCAATTTAGATACATTTATCCTTACTCATATTAAAATTGACACAAAATTTTCATGATTACTAATTATTACTATATGACTTAAAAAACAACAAGTATAAATTGACAGACAGTAGCTTACAATGTTATTATATGTTTTAAGCCAAAATGGTACAAATGTATTATTTTGTTGTTATTTGCCTTCATAAACCAGGGGCTACTATGTGCTGTTTTAGATATAATAATATTGTATTGTTTGATTGGCCAACTCACTTTTCATATCTATATCTTATTTAGCGACTGTGTAGCACCCAAATACACCAAGTATTTTGATGTGCAAGAATCAGCAGTATATAGTAATTTTACATCTAAAACTGCATTAAAAGCACTTTGATAGAAGAATGAGAGGCCATATAAGTGTTGATATAATACTTGTTGTACATAGCTTAATATACAAATTTATTTATTAATCCACACAGAGTACACATACATTATCATAAAATTGTTACTACAAAATTGTTTACATATGATAACAGTTGAGGGAAACATTCGAGGGGTGCCACCCCCACTCACAAGTTTGATATCGCCTTATATAAAAACATGACCAGTAAAGTAAGGCGCCTGCGCCTTTAGCGCAGGCGCCTTACTTTACTGGTCATGTTTTTATCAAGACACTTATAACTAAAGAGTTTAAATTATAAATATTGATATTAATCTTATTAGCCTTTGTGCATAGTTTAATTCGTTCACAGCATGTGGATGCACAATTTTATCTTTGTCTTAATATGGTCTAGTTGACAGGTTAAAAATTGTAATAATAATAATAATTAGAAGTCAACAAATTGGAATAAAAACAAATGTTTCCTTAAACACAAAATTATTCTGAACATGAAAGGAAGGGAAGGGACAGACCTAGGCGAATTTTCGCTGACTAGGTTGGAGACATTCTGAAGAAGGCTAGGCTAAGCGTATACTAAATCGACGAAAATGCGTGTAAAATAATAACAGACTACTAGAAAAGTAGAGAAGTCTCTGCTCACTCCTTTGAATAACAGTCATAACAGGCGTACAGCCATGTATGTATTACTTAATAAATTTATTTATGGGTCTTGTAGTATTACGTAACGGATGGTTGTGATTTACTCATAAACACTAATTTACGCGCCTAAAGAAAAGAGTTTGAATATGGACAAAATATGTCACATAAACCATTCTAACGTGATATTATGTGCACTTACAAAGAACTCGTAGATGAAATGGTGAGCAATAGACCGGAAGCTACAGTATGAAGCGACCACCCAGTAGACGAGTTAGTCTTAAGTGGCAGGGGAGCTGTTGGATGTAATGATGAATACAGGCACTACGAAACACGTCTTATGTTCTTGGAATTCATGAGAGAACCTAACGTTAATCAATGAATAAGTTTCGTCAAAAAAACAAGTTATATATATTAGCTGTCGTATAAATCAAGTTTCTAATGTCATATTTTCACAATCGATATAAATTTTCTATATATTAGGTATGCAGTGTTGTGGTCTACAAATAATTTGACATCGCTAATGATGTTGGCTTATCAACCTAGTTCTATTGTTGTACATTCTGTACATACGTTTGCTTTTTATTTTATGCCTCTGTTAATTTTTTTCTGTGATCTAACTATGGTAAAACCAGTACTGGTAGTATTGGTACTACCAGATTTTATGATGTCATTATACCGTACACTGACTTGAAGCAAGTAAATAATTACTAACTATAAATGAAATAATCAGTAATAGCTACATTATCGTTTCATAAATAATTTTGTACGAGTATGGGTACGGAGTATTATTTCGCAACTACTAATAAAAGGAAAACATTGATTGAATGCTTGTAAAAGCAAGTCTCTTATCTAGAACTTACTAATGTATAATATGTGCTACGTAGACCCTTACCTAAACTACAATCAGCGGCGTAGGCGTCGTGTGTGACATATTAAACTCCTTACGTCGCATGCTGCGTAAGCGACGGTGTCTCGTCGCGCCTCTGAGCGCTTGCGTAGCTTTTTTCCTGTCAATACATGGACCTCGTTACAATTTACTCGGTCGTTATGTAAAATTTGTAAATGCCTATTTTAGTTGCTTTATGTATAAATTGCTTGTTACTTAATCATAACAAGTTTTACAAGGCTTTGGAATAAGTAGTTGCCATTGTGAAAAACAAATTGTACTCACATTTCTATTTACACAATATTGTGTAATATTTTTTTAATTGAATAACAAAAACTTACCAGTCGGCATAATTTATGGAATTATCTAAAATTACACACTAATAATTTGTTATTCCCATCTCAAAATATTTAAAAACGGTCCTGTGATTTAGTTGTAAAAATCTTCCGAAAGTATACCTGTGTCTTTTGCATGCATGTATTATATGTTTTATAGTATGTGGCTTTGGAATCCGTTTGGACATAATTATGTATACGAGAGTCTGTAAAAAAATTGCCATTGATATATTTATCTATACATTAAAGTATAATAAACTAGATTCAAAGATTGCTTTTAAAGTGAACATTCGAACTGTAAAACATTATTCTATTTATTTTACAAAACTAAAGAGACAATGATATATCAGACTCATAGTTAACAGTTGTGTAATTGAGAACGTATTAATATGAATATCGACAATTAACATTTAACGGCTATTAATGTTATGTTATGTTTTGTTTTTTAATTCAGATTGCACCTGCTGCAAAAAAGCTATGGGACAAAGGGCCGGGCGCGGGCGGCGATAGCAAGGGCCCTCCCCACCTGCCGCCGCTACAGTTGAACCCGGAGCAGATGTGGCGTGATCCCACTTGGTCTGCACAAGGTACTTAACATCCTGTATATTAGATATAATATCGCTAGTCTACCATGATGTAACATGCTGATGGAATTCTTGTAATCACTTATATATATAGTATATACTTCGTCCTGCTATTCGTTTTTTGAGAGAAGGAACTAGTGATAGCAACAACATAAATAAATCTTAAATGCTAACTCGTTTATTGACATTTTAATTGGTATGTAGGTTTACATTTAATGATTTTATTTCGACTAAAAAGACTATTTTATTTTAATTCCTGTGTTATCATTATTAAATGCACAGCTTTGAAAAATAAATTAAAAATTAAAAAACAACTATGCTGACAAATGCTCCCAGTCAAAAATAAGCTTATAATTGAACAGCGTACTTTATTATCTCTTGTATTCATGTTATCGAGCGTAGTGTATAAACATAAACATGGTACTTAACCACTGCTTCTTGAGAACGGCATCGTCAAATTGTATAAATTAATTAAAATATATTATTTTGTATGGACTATTACAACATACGCTAGAACAATATACAACAATAGACATATACATGCATGTATCGAAAACATTTTGTTAAAAAAAAGCCCATAACCTGCGGAACAGGTTCAATTTCTTTTACTATCGCGCAGAAGTATAAGTCTTCTTATACCTATATTTTAGCTAAGTGAATTAAAACTACGTTAGTCACCAAATATTACAATCTCACAATAAATAAACTGGATATAATATAAAAGATAATAAAAACGACCAGATAAAGCGCGGTAAAGAAGATTTCACTTAAATTTTTATTTATACTTCTTTGGAAATAAATTTCTAACCTAATTGAAAAGTAAATTAAATTATTTACAATTATTTACGGATTCGATAGGCCACAATAAGCGACGGAATTATATCTTTACTTTTTAAACTAGCTTTTGTCCGTGACTTTACCCACGTAAATGTGGGTATAATACTGGAATAAAAATATGATAGATATTCATGTCCATGGTTTAGATTATCCCATAGATAATCCAGAGCATGGACACGTCTATCTTTGTGTCGAGTTTTATCTAAATCCATAATTTTAGGAGTGATTGAGTATACAAGAACAATATTTCAAATCCATACAAACTTTCGTATTTATAGAATCTTATAAAAAATAATAAAAACATTTTTTTTTACCTTTGATCAAAGATACCTACCTGTTGTTATTCCATAATACTATGTTTGTTATATTATAGCTGTGGAACACAATGTAGGCGTGCCCATGATGAGCTCGCGTCGCGGAGTCGCGTTCCCCGGTGGCGACGCCGGCAGCATCTTGTCACCTCGAGACACAGCCGGCCTCGGCGTCAAAATGGTCGAATATGTTCTAGGAGGATCACCTACAGGTATTTTATAAGCTGTCTCAAATCGTTCTTACTTAATGTTATTAAAACGATAATTATATAGTTTCCCCACCAATAACACGCTTTTATCATTCATTTATTAATTTAATTATCTTGCCGTAACTAATGTAGAAGTAGGTGGTGTTGCCACAGGAGGAGGTGAGAAGGTTGCTGGGGTGGTAGCCGGGTTGCGCGGCATGGTTCTAGAGGAGCGCCCTGAAGACAAGTCTGCCTCTCCGTTCGAAAAAGACTTGCATGAATTACATGAGCATGGATCTCTACCCAATGGACTTCATAATGGACAAGAAGACGACAAAGCTTTCAAGTGAGGATAACTGATTATTATCTATGAATAAGCTTGTTTCGACGATCATTTTACAAGGACGTACGTTTTATTATCTGTTTGTACTGGGATTACGAAGTTCGACTTTAAGTTATGCCAGTAAAAGATTCCTTTTTCCCACGCGAATATTATATCTAATTTCATAGGAAACGTAATATACTACTTACGTATGTTAGGAGTGCCCATAAAGCAGATTTTGTGTGGAAATAGTAGTACATTCGGATTGTTTTCATTGAAAGTTAATTATGTCATTTGTGTTTTTTTTAATAAGGTGACCGGATTGGCGTGGAATTTAGATTAGTTAGACTACAACCTAGCTTTTTACGAAATTGCAATAATAACTTATTACATCTGGCCATCATATTGTTTCATAACAGGTCATTGACACGAAAATGTTTAATTGATAAATATTAGATAAGCAGATTGCCAAATAATTGCTTTCGATGTCTCAAATCTTTATTAGTATACAAATTATAGTAGGAGTCATAGATACGTAAGAGCGTCGCGAAGGTCGTCGAGTGGCGAGTGCTAAAAGGTGTAGTCGGGTGGTGCGAGAGCGTGCGTGCGGCGGGCGAGTGTCGCGGGCAATAACCGCGCGCGTGGATCATGGCCTCTGTCAATGCCATTCGCCCCACGCCGGCACGCCCGGCACAACCGCACCACGCGCCGAACGGACAATCTTATCGAATCCCCGCCGCGACCTATGATTCACGTACCAGACAGATTTCATCTGATGACGTGCGAACCGTTCGCTTAGGTCGCTGCCACTACTTTAGGACCTCAATGCTCACTATGTTAGGGATTATCACGTCGTATATGTAGGATATTATCGATCCTTATGCGGGATCGAATTTAAGATTTTCATATTTCACTTAAGTCGTAATATTCTTCCAGTCCGTGTTTGCTTCTACTAGAAGTCTCATCTTCTTTGAAAAAATCGCGTATGTTTGAACTCAGCACAGCGGCATGGCGCAATACTCACCACATTACTACTATTGCTGCGAATGTTATGGACTCGATCCCTACACGGGAACTATAGTTTTGTTCACAAATTATTTATAATAAAGTAATATATGTTTAAATTGTAGGTGTAGTACATATTAAATAAATGTTAAATCTCTCGCGACATAGTCTCTTATGATTGAAGATGCCTCATCTTAGTCACATAGTACCATTTTTTTAAACAATACATTCGGGCAAAACAATGTCACTGACCTCTAGACTCTTCTTACAGTCAATTGTAATAATATATAACAAACCACCACAATCCCATTAAATGGTCACCAATACGCATAAATGTCAGAACAGCCAAAAGTTTGAATTTTTATATGCATATAATAGGTACTTATGTTTTCTTGCCTCAACTGTATTAGGATAATGATTATGTTGGTAAATGTATAAAGGTGGTCTGTCTGAACCGAATACCGTAAAATATAGATTCATTCAAATGTCAAACCTCATGATTTAATAATTGGTTGACCAAATTCTATGATACTCAGACTCGTTGTAAAAATATATCGAAAATATGTTATTTTCAAAAAATATTATTAAATTTCTAAAAATACGATTTTAAAGGTTTCGAACCCAAAGGGTGCCAAGGACCCTTACTAAGCCTTTGCTGTCTGTCCGACAGTTTGTCTGTCAACGGGCTGTATCTCATGAACCATTACAACAAGTAATAAAAAGTATCTTGTAGTGTGGCATAAAAGCCCCTTTTCTCCCCTAAATTTAAACATAATTATTAGAAAATACTTGAATTATAATACAAATGGCTAATATGACATCAGTTAGATCAAACTTAGTGTTCTCTCTATCTAATCACATATGTTTTATTTTACTTCGTTATTGTATTTTATATACAACCTCCCGCACTAGGAAAAATACCTGTATCATGGTGAACTTTACATACAACGGATACAAAGAACACCCTGACTTGGAATAACTATTAGTGATTACACAAATTTTTGTGCCGTGTGGGGATCGAACCCACAACACTCGGCGCGGCGGCAGTGGCGAGGCGACCACTTGGACCACTACGCCATTCGTGCTGTCAATGTGTTTATAATCCACACAGCGCTCGGCAGCTGACGCTTGTTTCATTATTGGTCATATCCTGAGTATCCACTTCAACGAACATCGAGCGACATAACATAACGTGATCAAAAATGCAACGCGCAGCAGCGTTCCTTATAATTTGAATAGTAAAATAGTGTAGGGTGTATGTAATAATGTGTTACGTATTGTGCTTACATGTATGTGTTCGGTGTTTACGTTCAGCTCACCGTTTTGCAGCCGCACGCCAGGCTCGCGCCAGCCGTCGCCGGCCGAGGAGGAGGCGGGCGGCGCGGCGGGCGGCGGCGCGGGCCAGCCCGGCGTGCGCAACGGCGACGCGCCCGCCTTCCCGCTGCTGCCGCACCACGCGCTGCCGCAGCCGCCGCTGCACCACCTGCCGCACCTCTCGCACCCCTCGCACCCCTCGCACCCCTCACACCCCTCGCACCCGCAGGTAACGCACCTTCTATCATGACCATAATAATTATAAATTATCTCTGCACCTCTTGGTGCTTGATTTTTCAATTATACTTTTTATTTAAGTCAAATTTACTTTACTTCTCTTTTTCTCGAAATAATAAAACACGATCCAAAACCTAGTAAAAGAGAAGAAGTTTCAATTTCACATCCAGAACTATACTTTTTGATCTCGACGATACACGAGCTTAGTGTCCACCTCTGCAAACTAAACATATTGTACTTTTTATTTTGTTCCCACAAACACGAAAATTGATTTACTACTATATTCTAAAACATGCTTTATTTATCTTTTATTTCTATTTCAGCATCATCCTGGGATGTTAGGCGTGGCTCCTTTGCAAGGTCTGCCACACCCGCAGCATCCACAAATACACCCTGGTGAGTAACCTTTTGTTATTTTATGTATATATACACAAGAAGTGCAAATTTTAACATAAAATATTTATTTCAGGCATGACATTGAACGACTCTATGAATCAACACATTGAACTCGTTTTACAAATGGAACAGCACCCACAATTTGACAACAACAGTTTCGGTAGCACACAACAGGTACTATTATCATTTTATTTGTAAATATTGTAAGTGACACAATCATGGTCAGTCCTCGTGGCCGCCGTAAGCAATGAATAACAAACTAGATTACAACATGTTCCGTTACCTAAATAAACTAAGATTCCTAAATAAAAGGAATATAATAATATTCGTAAACAAATCAATAAGAAGCCATCCAATCCATAAATTACGTCGTTACCAAGTGTGACATTGTGTGACAAGGAGTGGGAGGAGTCCTAAATTTCGTACTGTCACATTTTAATATCAAATATATCTAAGTACAGTAATATCCCTCCTTTACGCGAGTGACACGCTCTGAGAAGTGAAATTTGCGCGGATATGTAAGGAAGTTGCATTTAAGCGTAGCCTAAAGTCAGTACAAAATGCAAATAACACCTTTTGCAGCGTTACATTATGCATATTTTTTAAGCAAAATGTATCTATTATCTCTATAGTGTATTCGCGTTAAGAAAATAGTGACTCATCGTTGTCACTCAGCTTAGCCACGCCTCTTGACCAATTAGATCTTAGTAAATTAGAAAGCCGTGTGCACATTGACCAGTTGAAGTAAGCCCTTCAGAAAGTACGGTCGTGTCTTTTATTAATTTTAAACATGAATACTAATAACGAATAATACCTCACCTTCCTAAAAATAAAAGTGGATCAATAATTCATAGCAGAGAAAGACAAGTGATTTTTAATGGTTTTAAGTACTTTAAACAGTGTGGTGATCAAAACGTGACTATGGAGAGTATAGTTGTGAAAACGGTTAGTACAAGCGGTGTTTCTAAAAATACCGTTTATAAAATGATTAAATAACAGAAGGAAATGAATGCTCTAAAATCGCCTGTAAAAAAAAAGAGCTCGACTATCTACGATTGACAAATTTGATGACTTAGACAAATGTGCTATAAGGAGAAAAGTGCATTCCTTATATTTAAAAAAAGAGTACCCGCCATCAGAAAAAGTTATGTCATAGTGACATAACTGTGTTGTAATGATGCAGATATTCCACCTTTCAAACGTGGGTAGTACGTTTGAAATACTCCATAAAATACTTCACGAGCTTGGTTTCGATTTTGCGAAACAGGAGAGCAGATCCCTTCTGGAGCGGAATGTTGAATTTGCAAAACGTTGAACCCATAATGTTGAATTCGCAAAATGTTGAATCTCAAAATGTTGAATTCGCAAAATGTTGCATTATTACTAGAAAGAGACGACATCGTTATATGGCGACGTAAATATCTAAGAAAAATTAAAGAACACAGGGTAGCTAATAAAAATATATGCTTTCCTGATGAAACGTGGGTAAACGCTGGACACATTAAAACAAAGGCATGGGTAGATTCGACGATCAAGAATAAGAAAGATGCTTATCGAGCCGGTTTATCTAACGGTCCTGGAGCTCCTACGGGAAAAGGTATAAGGTTGATCGTCTTGCACGTTGGAAGTGAAAAAGGATTTGTGGAAGGGGGATTGCTATTATTTGAATCTAAATCAACAAAAGATTACCACAAAGGAATTTTTTTTAAACTGAATTAAAAATATAATACCAAAACATATACCGGGAAGCGCTAAATTCGAGAAGATACCGACATCTCAGTGGAATAAGCAGCTGATAATAGATTGGCTTCAAAGTAAAGACGTGACAATGGATATGAGTTATATAAAAGAAAGTTATGTTGAAAGTTGGTAAAATTGCCCCGCAATATAATACATATTTAGTCGACAAAACGGCTAAAGCAAATGGCATTGAGATTCGCCTGCCGCCGCCGTATCATTGTTAACTCAATCCAATTAAGATGGTAAGTGCCCAAATAAAAAAAAATGATGCTGCCAATAACTCAACATTTAAACTTAAAGACGTAGAAAAGCTGTTTTATGACGCAATAGCAACAATAGACTTAAACAAATGGAAGAAATGCTGTGGCCACGTGGTCAATGAAGAATAAAGCATGTGGGACTTAGAGACAAGACAAACAGAAAATACGTAAGACGAGGAAGCGTCGCAGTCGCGACGCCCTTTTAATAAATTTTCATATAAAATGTATAGAAGCGTCGTTACACAAAACAAACAGAAAAGACAGGGCGCGGACAGGGTGCGGACTAGACGCGGACAAGACACTTCTATACATTTTAGGCCTCATTTATGGAGACGTGGGGTGTCGCGCGTTGCGTGTGGCGGCGCGGCCCGCACTGAATTCAAACATAATAATATGGTGTTGTCTGAGTGCGTTTACGGAGAAGCGATTTTACAAGCATTTGGTTGAAATAGATCTTTTTTTTCGGCGGAGCCCGCGGACGGCATCGCCGCGTCGCACGCGGCGGCAATTCTCGATGAAACGATGCCCGCGGCGGAACCTTCTGCCAGTGTTATTTGGAAATCGCACAACACAGACGTAAATCATTGTGGCAGTGGAGTACGATATAAGTAAACGAAATTTTTTTAGAAGTAAATTCTATGTTAAATAATCATCTATATAATATAATAAATGCGCCGCAGAGATACCCGCCGCATACGACGCAGCGATAGCCGCCGCGTGCTTCGTCAGAATTTTCATCAACATTTATAACGAGATGGGTGTAAAATTCCAGGATTTCACCTCTTCGTCCTTATTTTTGTAATGTCTCTGCTGGGCAAAAGCCATGGACTTCCAAATCACTCAGTTGGTGAATATCCCCTGAGCTTATGACCTTGTGACCCCTATATCTCGGGGTCTTTTGACCTGCAGGGCCCATATTCAAACTCGACCGAGGTATGACCTCAAGATGTCTGCACACCAAGTTACAAGGTCTTATATATAAAAGCATTTAAAATACAGTGGTGGACATATAATTAGAAACAGTACATAAAACTTAAGTAAACACAGAATAAACTATCGTTATGAGTAAAAAATATATAGATTAAATCACTTAACTATGCCAGAATATAGCCAATGAGTTAAAAAAACTCGTAATATATAAAAAAAAAGAAATCTGTTCTATCTTTAATTATTAAGAGTTTAAATATGAATGATAGTTGAATTTCTATTACTGGCCGCTTGGACAACTAATTAGAAAGAGGACCCACGGCTCGCTCAATTTTTGAAATTTATAAAAAAACCTCTTTCTTTTTCTGTAGTTTCGGCGGCAATTAAACGTCAATTTGGAATTACGTGAATAATACGTTTTGTTAAAAATGGGTAAAAATAAGAGTTGTGACGAGTCAACTAGGCAATTAACTGTTAAATTACATTTAGATCGAAAGTGGACTTATAGAAGAATTGCTAATCATCTAGAATGTTCTGTGAAGAAAGTTTTTATCGCTATTGCTCATTGTAAAAGAAACGGAACTACTAAAAGTGTTGTTAGAAAGGCTCGTCCAAGGAAAACGTCTCCCCGGGAAGATTTGCAAATAATAAAAATAATTCACTTAATTCATTCACCTGATGACCCAAGGAACATTTCCTCGAAACTGTTACGCCGCAGATTAGTGGAAGCTATATTGTTCGGGAGGGTTTCTCGAAAGGTACCGCTTCTTACCAAGCAACACCGAAAGAAGCGATTATTATTTGCAAAGAAATATCTTAACTGGACCGTACGAGAATGGAAAAAAGTGTTATTCTCGGATGAAACAAAAATAAATATGGTGAATTCAGACTGCAAACGCTACGTTAGACGTCCAATAAACCATGCTTTTGATTATAAATATACGAGGAGCATCTTATCTTATCTTGTTACGGGGGCCAGTCAGTGTAGACCGGCGACACTTCGACCCAGTGGGATCTTTTGTGTCGGCCCCGAGATTTACCCTTAGCTATCTCCCTATTAATGTACTGCATTACTCGCAGCGTACACTTCAGAGGGAGAAGCCTGAAGTCTTCAGGGTTCGGATATGCCAATCCCATCAGACCCATCCTTGTCCAGCCAACGCGTCACATTCACACAGTAGGTGTAATATGGACTCGTCCCGTTCACCACAGGCTCTGCAGATCAAATTGTTTGCCAAACTCAATCCGCACAGAAAGTCAATTGGTGCCAAAGTGACCAGTAAACGCTCCTGTGAGCAGGCGTATTTGGCCCTTGTTGTACCCGCAGAACTTCCGGATGAAGCCCGTGGCACTGCAGTCTGTGTTTGTCATTGCCATGTGCATTCATAGCTGCCTTGACGGTACTCTCAGAGAGTCCTACGAATGGCTCGGGGCCAACAAATAGTTGCTCCGAGCCCTTCCTGGCTAATTCGTCAGCCTCCTCATTACCCTGCACACCTGCATGCCCCGGAACCCACACCAGCCTGACTGTGTCTTATCTGCCAAGTTTATTAAGGGCTTTAACACAGTTCAGGACCAGTCCGGAATCCACCCTACAGGAGTTCAGAGCCTTAAGAGCAGCTTGACTGTCACTGAGAATATAAACAGTCTTATCAGTGACATTTTTGTTGATATTCTCCTGCGCGCAGGCAATTATAACATAGCAATAGCATAGCATAGCAAGCATATAGCTTCCGCCTGGAAGACCATTGCATATTTGCCCAGGCTTTGGCTCACCTTACAGTCGTTGGCATAAATACCAGCGCCTGATCCTGTTTCTATTTTGGAACCATCGGTGTACCAGTTGAGACAACCCTTGTTAGGGGATTGTAGACCTTGTCTCCATTCGTCCCTTGTGGGGATCTTTATTTTAAAATTAATTTTGAATATGTGCATTGGTTGCATTTTGTCGCATCCCGTGCTCATAATCTCTTTGAGATCCTTTGAAATCTCCAGTTTTGTGTGTCGAGTTACCGGCATGTTGACGCTCCACAGCCCATGCACAGACAGTCTATGTAGCGCCTTCAACGCCTCTAACTCCACAACAATGTGTAGCGGCGTTAGGTCCAGCAGGATCTCTAACGCAGCCGTTGGCGTTGTCGGGAACGCCCCTGTTATAGCCATGCAGGCCAATCGCTGCACCTTAGACAGCGCTTTCCTGCATGTTGCTAGTTTAGTTCCTGGCCACCAGACAATGCTTCCATATGTGAGTATGGGTCTTATCATCATCGTGTATAGCCACTTGATGACCTTGGGCTTCAGGCCCCAGGTCTTCCCATGAGCAGAACGAATCATGCCGAAGACCCGCTGGGCCTTCACTATGGCTTTGTCTACATGAGGTTTCCACGTTAGCGTGCTATCCAGGGTCATGCCTAGATACTTCACCTCCGTGGACCATTGTAGCTGTGTGCCATACATGGATAGAGTTCCCAACCCTGTCAGATCCCTCTTCCTAGTAAACGGCACAACAGTAGTTTCCCTGGGTTGATCGATAAATGGTTACTACTGTACCATTTTTCTACCATAATCAGGGCCCTCTGCATGTGACTGGATACTGTGCTCGGAAATTTTCCATTGACGATGATACTCGTCAATGGAAAATTTAAGTCATCCGCATATCCGACCGTTAAGTACGGACCTTTGTTGAGTTGTTCTAAAAGTGAATTAACCACCAAGCACCATAAGAGTGGTGAGAGTATTCCACCCTGAGGACAGCCTTTGGTGGTCGTTGCAATCATTTCATCTCCTAACAACTCAGACCTAATAATTCTTCCCCTGAGCATACAATCGATCCACTTGCAAATGGTTGGCTCTATGCCGTGATTTGCCGATGCCACACTAATGGCATGAAAGGTGGTCCGATCGAAAGCTCCCTCAATATCCAGGAATGCAGCAATGCATAATTCCCGGTTATCTAATGCATGTTCTGCCTTATTTACCACAAAATGCAGTGCCGTTTCAGTGAATTTTCCCGACTGGTAAGCACATTGTAGCCCGTGGAGGGGGAATTTCCCTAATGCTCCCTCCCTGACATGTCTATCTACTAACTTCTCCAGGGCTTTTAGGAAGAACGACTCAAGACTGAGGTCGGTATGCCTTGGCTTCCTCGTAGTCAGCTTTGCCCGGTTTCGGTATGTAGATGACTTGAACTCGCCTCCATATCTTTGGAATGTATCCAAAGCTATGCAGGCTCTCTATAGTCTGCACAAATGCGGAACCAAGAGTGCAGCTCCCTGTTGTAGGATAATGAGGTAAGCCATGTCTGGAACGGTTGAAAACCATTTAAAGCCCATCCGATCTTCCCTTCATCCACTACCTTCCTTGCAGTGTCCCAATCTGCTTTGGTTGTACGGTAGCTTAGTTCAACCAGGCTGATCAGGTCCTCCTGCTCCTTTTCTATTATCTTACAGTCCGGAAAGTGTGTGTTTAGCATCATTGCTAGTGTCTCCTTACCAGACCCTGTTCGCTGCCCATTGCTATCTTTAATGGTAGTCAATGGGTGTGCTCTGACAGTCGAGATTGCTTTGGAGAGCCTCATTTCTTCAGGAATAGTACTGATGCTCTCACAGAGGGCTCTTCAAGCGTTCCGTTTGGCTTTTCGCACAGCTTTGTTGTAGTTGGTCAAACAGCGAGCGTAACAATTGTAGTCCCTGCTGGTCCTAGCATTGTTGAACGCTCGCCTGGCTTCTGACTGCAGCTTGACCAACTCTGGCGTCCACCTCGGTACCCTCTTGGGCCTAAGTTCCCTTTTAGGACAGTTACTAGTCCAGGCTGCACGAGGAGCATAGTCAAACACGGCGGTGGTAACATTGAAGTATGGGGATGTTTTTCTGGTTGCGTAGTTAGACCCGTCCGTAAGATTGAAGGTATAATGGATGAATTTCAATACAAAAACATCTTAGCAGAGACAAAGATACCCTACACTGACGACCATTGCTTGTGACCTGGATCTTTCAGCACGATAACGACCCAAAACACACGGCCCGCAGTGTGAAATCCTTAGTGAGCAACGTGTTACCATGTTAGACTGGCCTGCAAATAGTCCTCAAAACCTATTGAAAATTTGTGGTACGTCGTTAAAAAAAAGTCTCCGTTAAACGTAATGCCAGTCAAAATGAACTTTACGAAGCCTTTGTTGAAGCATGGAACTCGATCCCACTCAATGTATAAAAAACTTGAATCAATGCCACGTCGTTGCAGTGCCGTCATTAATAACAAAGGCTATGCCACTATATATTAATTTTTAAGAAATCTAGTAAACCAGACATCATTTTACATAAATAATTTGAAAGTGATGACGTTAGCACGTTAATAACTTTGATTTTTACTTCATTTCTTTATTGTTTCTAATTACTTGTCCATGTCGGATGGTACTGCAAATGTCGTTTAGTTATTTGTACGTAACTAAATATCTAAATGGTAGTTGTAAACTCGGATATTTATTTGTTTTTTAATGAATTATAAGTTGTTGAACGTATTCTATGCATTTTGTTGTTTTATTTCCAAAAACGAAGTTTCACGGCAATGTACCTTGTATAATGTGAAATACATCGCAAGTGTTTCTAATTATATGTCCACCACTGTACATGTGACCTTGTGACCCCCTATATCTCGGGGGTCTTTTGACCCGCAGGGCCCATATTCAAACTCGACCGAGGTATGACCCCAAGGTATCTGCACACCAAGTCAATCGGTCCAGTGGTTCTGGAGCTATGCCTGTCACTAATATCAATCTGTCACTAACACACAGACCGTTACAAAGTGTTTTCATTAACTTCTTCGAAGAAGACTCAAAAGGTTAATAAAACACCATCGAAAGTGCTGTTTTAATTTAATAATTTCTAGGTGTTAAATATGTGACGTCACATTAGGCAGGGGTAGTCTCACAAATGCGACCAGCTGTGGCAAGGATGGGGGAGGGGTGAAAAATTATTAAATTCGTGTGACGTAATTTATGGATGGTCCCTAACAAGATAAGAAAATATGGATGATAAGCATAATTGATAAACTCAAATATTTTTGCTGAATTGTTTATAATTCATAGCTAAAAATATATAGATAGATTCACGCCTGTTTCCCAGAGAGGTAGGCAGAGACTACGGATTTCCATTTGCTACGATTCCTCTGGCTTCATTCACTTTCATAACATTCCTCATACACGCTCGCCGGTTTAGGGTGCTCTTAACCTGGCCTTTATCCAGAACGTCTCCGAACTGATCAAGAAACGTTCGCATAGGTCTATTACTTATTTATTATTGGCCCTATTACAAGAGACTATCAACAATGTTCAACCTAAAGACTGGTCGAAGGTTGTGAATAAAACAAAAAGGGACATTATGTCTGATTGGAATCGTGACATCAATATTGACAATGTAATGGAGTCATCGTTACTAATCCGTCACAGATACAGATGATGAATTTAGTGACAATTTAGATGTTCCTGATTCTGATATGAGTTAAGACGAATGAAATCATTTTTTTTTTATATATGTTCTATTGTTTCATTAATATAATTATAGACTTTTACAATAATAATTGAACTACGCCCAATATACGTTTTTTATTATAAAAAACATCGACTATCTATCGTAGCAGCACATCCCATCACTAAATAAGTCTATGGCGTTACGTTATACGCATAACACTTTGCTTAATTTTTCTTTCCATTAGATTTTATTTGTAGACTAGAACATTCTGGTTGGGTTTAATTTAATTTACTACAGTAATTAATGATTTAATATATTACGAATGTGGTACAGCTGAAATACTAAGTCATAATTTGTAAATCGCGACAACTTGCAAGAGTGAAACGAAACGTTACTGAAACTGTCATCCGCACCATGCTACAGCGCAAAGAGTGTAAGCCTTATAAACTTTCTTAGTCAGTCTTTTCTAGTCTATTCTTTCTACATGCCCAAACCAGCTTAACATACCAGAAATAGGCGTGAATCTATATATGTACAAATATATTAACAATTCTTTATTGCAAGCATAAAACTTAAAAATAATTATTTCCTAAATGTTTGCAAAAAGAAACATACTTTCTCTATTTTCTTAGTGACGCCCTGAAGCAGATAAATGATTTACACATCCAAAATGACTGAACCGATTTTTTTGAAATTAATATTCTTCTAACGCTTTGCAAAAGAGTTAGAAAACGCTTTGTAAAAAAAATCCGTGAATAATAGTTCAATATTAATGCATTCGCGTAAACGTAAGGCAATATCAAGAAAACTGATTTTTGCGCATCTGAGAAAGTATGTCATTCGTAAGTAATGGTAATGGCTCAATAATATATGGTTATCAGGGTATTTAACCTTAATTGTAGTTTTTGTGATACCTATATGAATAATATATTATTATGGAACCTCTGTACGCGAATCTGATCCGTACTTGTGGCTGTCTCCACACATACTGTGGCCATTGGACTGCCTCGCAGAGGTCTCGAGTTTGATCCCAAGACACGCTCCTCTGACTTTTAAGTTATGTGTGTATTAAATAATTAATTATCGCTCGCTAAAACGATGAAGGAAAACATCGTGAGGAAATCTGCATGTCTAACACATATGTGGGACAGTTTTTATACCGGGCTGATATTTTGCGAAGTGGACATTCTGCGACTGAGCGTTTAAAATGACAACTCCGGCACTAGTAATGCCTCCGGTGTCGCGGGGAGTTTCCAAACATTTAAACAACGGACACAACACCCAGGCTCAGTACAATTAATTGTAGATCACACAAACTTTTGTCCCGTTTCCCGTCCCGACCCATGAAACCAACAACACGGTGTAGTAGCAGTAGCGAGGCGACCACTGAAATTACTACGCCATCCTTGCTGCCAATGATGCAAAAAGCGTCTTAACGGAGAGCCTTTTGAAAATTTAGTGAACATAAATACATCTCTTGCTATAGGATTTCCATTATTTAAAAGTTGTTTTTACTCTGCGGTAGATAGCGCACCACGGCGACGTAAATAGACTATAGGGCACACTACTCAACGCAAATAATAGATAATGTTTTAAGTAGTAATTAATATTTATGTAATACCGTCCCTTTTCCAAAGTTATATTACATGTTAAAATGCGAAAACACGCAACCAACCAAGTTAAACTCGGCTTTGTATGAAAGCTGCTCTCTAGAATCAAGTTAATAGATTTTACCAAATAAATATGATGTCCTAATTATGTATCTGCTATGCCTTTATTGACTCAACTATTAAGTATTTTTGACTTAATACCCGATTCATCACCCTGAACGTGTTATTTATTTATTTACTGTAATGTCAATTAATAAAATATGTTTTATTATCCAAACAATTAAACCAAAATAAAAAAATATAATTTAGTGGTCATTATGTTGTGGCCAATCAAGATGCCAACTTTTTTAGACCACACACTTGATTTCTTACCCCCTGTCATAATAAATGAAAATTGCAAGGTGTTATTGCCGACTGCGGATATATTAAGTAGGAAATATCATGATATGTGATACGGTATCGGATCATTAGGTGTCCCATGTCAGAATGTGTACTTACATAAATAAAAAGCTAGAGGTGTATAGGATGTTAACCATTTTATTCTAAGCTCGTCTTGAGTATTAAAATAAGATAATGCTTTTAGGTCACAAAGTAACACTTACGAACGTTAAGGTACGCTTACTAAACTATAATATGAATTTACATTGATCTATTGCCACGGTCAGTAAACCAAGGGAGTAGTACCAATGAGAAGACCGAGCAAGAAACTGACGGACACTAGTTTTATTCGACAAAGGGACTTACAATCCGTCAAAAAAGTTCGTCAAAAGTCTAATGAAATTTTCAGTTGTTGATGTAGTAGTATGATTACCAGTACGGTGGCGGTGTCGGAGGTGTTGGAGGCGTGAGCGGAGCAAGCGGCGGCGTTGGTGGCGTAGGCGGCGTGGGAGGCGTCGGCGGCGTGGGTGGCGTGGCAGGCGCCGCCGCCAGCCTCGTCAACGGCGCATCTGTCGTGCCGCCCGCGCCCGACTCCTCGCAGCACCATCAACCCTTTGACGTGCAGGTCAGTACACATGTGTTTTACACACTTGCTAAAGATAACGTGTTGTCAAATGCATATTACTATCGCCTCGGCTAGACTATATGATGGCTTGCCGTTGACAACATGTTGATACTAAACTTAGTTACCCCTATACATTTGATTAGGACATTACTACTGGTAAAGTGTAGTCATGTGTCTCCTTTTAATTTGCTACCTACTTGGTTGCTTGCAGGCTGCTCCCAATCTATTGAAGATTTGGCATATAAATAAAGTCTTTAATAGATTATAAGCAACGATCATGTCGTTGCGAGCTTTTAGCAACTGTTATAAGAACGTTTCAATCAACCCTTAATTGAAAACCGTAACATGTTGTTTAGTATGAATATAATAAACACAATACAATTGTTTTAATGTATCACGATCGGTACTGCTTAACTATTGACACAGCGGACTATCTATATAATAATCTGCGAATCTCGCATATTTTTAGCGTAATTCGGCGCATTTGATAATGGCCTGCGGAACACCCACACAACTGCTCCATCTTTGCTGTCTTGTGTTTGCAGATTTAATAACGGATGCAATTTATTTTAGTAGGTATACGTCGTACACTTACGCCTTTTGTTGGCCAATTATCGGCAGTTTTTTAAAGTAGGTACACTACTTATCTTTCTTTTGCGCATGCATGGTAATCTTGTTATGTAGCTAGGTTTTATTATATTTCGGCCATATCGATAGCTAGCCAGATGTTCGCAATCTGGAAATAAATTATTTTATTCTATATTGGCTAACATAATGTTCACGACCATTCTCTGGGATAGTATAGTTTTCTAAGTAAAATATTATTTGAGTATCACGTTACTGAATCACACGTCACCGTATTACATAAAAACGACGAAACTTAAAATGACTGCTTTATATTATAATTGAACAACAGCATTTGTTCTTGTCCAGCTATTTTTACATAAATTCGATAAAATGCATTACTATGATAAACTGTTTTAATAAAAGTAAGTAATTTAATACGAATACTATTGGAATCTTTGATACAAGACTTCCTTACCACGGTCGACTATGTTTTCGACGTGTTCATCATCAATTTTATGATTGATCTAAAATTGAATAAACCTTATGATGACAGTAAAATGATGTTTTGAGGAATGTAAAATGAATTTTAATTAGTTAGTAGATAATTATTCATAAAATGCTATTTTTATAATCTCTTAGATCTACTTTTTTTTCAATAGGGGTGATAACATTTTGATGTTAATGTATTTACTATTTATATGCCGATGCGCAAAATACGATATTAATTGTAATTGCTGAGAAAACACTTTTAATGTCCAAGTTAAAACTTTAAATGCATTGGTCATAGTCATAAAACTAAGAATAGACATTGCTGCCTTCGAAATTTGAACTCCTTATCATTTATCGTCATTTATCTATCCAAATGCCAATGATATTGAGATCGGCACATTGCTTTTTATTTTATTTTATAAATTGCAGGCGAGTTCTGTAGCCGATGGTTCGCTATATTTGTTATTTGCATTTACATGCCCATAACACGTCAAACGACAACTTAACCTAACTAACAACGTCGTTATTTTAAACTGCTCTTAAAAATATCAACCAATCAATACATCCAATTCATAACTTTATAATAGGTGACCTTTAATCTTGCACAGACTGTGCGCAGAGTGCAATTCAAAACCTTGTAGTAAATTACTGCAATTGGACTTTCCAAGAAACAGATCAAATGATCTGTATACCAGCTTAGTAATGCGTAATGATCTAGAAATACAGTAAATACGCATTGCTAATTCCACCTATATTGTATATACCACACGCGTCGTTAGAGTATGTCTTACAATCATAGCACATGTTAATGTCAAGAAACCGTCTTTATACGCAAGCTCGTTTGTTCCCAAACAAAGATATTACATTGTATGTATGCATAATCAACGTCTGTAATGATTTTATAATTATTGCTTAAGTAGATTTCAATCCAGGCGCTAGATATAATCTCTGCATTTATTTCTTATTTGATTACTATATTTGGGACTAGACAAACCTACGTCAGCAGAGCTGGGGATATCTACAATAAATGTTTAATATGTCGGTGGCCTTTTTTTGCTCAGAATGAACCCCACTCCGCCTGATGGTAAGCGATCATGTGGTCTAAGAGCAGTGGCCTCCACACCATCCTCAAAGCAGCTGAGGCGATGATGAGGCATACCTTGACGGCCATATTCGTTAGTTTGTAAAATAACCTGTCTTCTTGGTTTTTGTATGGGTGCTAATAGTAGCTTTCAGATCAGTGTAGCCACTTAAAATGTTCTTGTATATAGTTAATGATGATGATGAAACAGTCTGGTGCGCAGCATATACTATTAAGTGAGTGCGTCTGTGATTGCGCGAACATACATGTATTCGGTTACTCTCTCGCCCTGCCTTTCCCGGTTCTAGTGCAACAAAAAACAGCTGCAAACAGATGTATAGTAATAAAATAAAATGATAATATACCCTATAATTTTCAAGAATAAACATTCTTAAATTGCTAGAACTTACTTACATTTAATACGTATAACTGTATAATATGCATTTGATAAAGAGAAAATAAAGCTTTTGATAACCCTTTTGACGATGAAAAAATTACTGACGGAGCTTAAGATAACTTCACGGTCAATTTCGCAAAGAATGACCACTTACTTGTTGCCCGGTGTATTGTATAAGCTGTATGTTTTATCTATGAACCTAGCTTTTCTAAAGTACTAGCATAAGAACGATGAAGTTTTCTAGGAAATAGAATGTGTATTGTTTGTGAGCAACAACTCAAATGACACTGTCGAATCTTGTTTTACTAAGCCTCGTGTCGCAGTAGAAATCTTTGTCGGCTTTGGCTTAACTACTATCCATTTCTTACCCTTCGTACGTGAAAGAGAGCTTGCGGTTATGATTTCTTAATGAAATTGGATCAGTTTAATGGTTGTGGTAAAAGTGCGATCAAATATTATCAGTAGCAAGGTTTATTTACTCTTAGGTTTTGCATATACCCATACATTCACTATCACGATCAGATTTTTATAGCGATGCCTCTCTGTATTTATGTTTGAAACTATTTCTCTATCTAAAACAGATACGATAAAACAAAACTAATCATTTCATTAATTTGCTTATTATAGTGCGTTTCAAATACGAAGTCCTATTTGACAGATGATCGTTGAACAGCGATAGTGAAGAGACCGTTTTAATCGACACATCACGAAATCGATTACCGATTAACTTTCCAAACAAACTGTAGTCGTGGGCTTAGAATCGAAACAAAAATGATAGAAATAGAAAAACAAATGATTCACATCTAAGTTTAAAATATCGAAAGAATAATTACATCAAAGTTATATAAAACGTGATTAACTGTAAAAAAATCTGGTCTTATCCTTGATTAATTCCTAGTATATCACATACTTACTCCAACCTTAGTATAAGGGTGAAATAAATGTGGTTTATCAGATTTTGATTTTCAAGACGACTACTCTTTAAAAACTATGGGATATTTAAACCATACGTCCAATAATCCATTTTTTGATAAAAATATATTAAGGGTTTGCAGAATGGGATTTAAGGTAAGTTACCAAATACAAAGGACGATGCGTGAAAACCTCCCCCCAACTCTTACATCGAGCAACAGATTTGAAAATCAAATAATCTTAGTAAGGTGATAATTTTTTGCTATGGCGACATCTCTCAAAAGTGCGGGATTATAACAGCAATCATGTTTAAGGCACAAAATGTTTGTGTTTCAATGTATTATTATAATTACCTATTATCTTTGTTATTTTCCGTTCGAGAAACGACTTTTTGTGTAATTTTACACGACTGAACGCTGTCTCCCAAAATACAAGCTCTCGCTTAGTTTGGGAATCAGTTTACAGTACTTTATTATGTTTACACTATGTATATCTGTTCTTCTATCAAATAATTATCGTCTGTTAAATTTTTTGTGACAAATAAAGATTACATTTTATTTTATTTAGTTATTTATATATACATTTGTTGTTTATAACATAACACACTGTTCAGCAATAAATCAGTAAAACAAGTACCAACATCGTCATTAAATACACTAAAACGTAACTACAACGTCGTTGTTTTTCTGTGTTTTCGACTTGTTTCACTTAGACTAACCCCTACATGTTTGTTTACAATGTTGGGCGACGCACAGCGTTCATCGTATGTATATACGCTTCATAAGAGCCTTTAATATCTTTATTTTTATAGCATGTTTGTAACGAATTTGAAGTAATAAATAGAATTTTAATTTCATATTATTTGTATACCCCATGGATTTTTAAGTTAAACTAGTAGCTAGTCTCTTTATAGATCCTTAAGAACCTACTAACACATACAAAAGATCTGTTGGAGGGAGGAGGGGGACAAGGGGAGGGGTCTCATACAAATTTGTTCATCATCCTTTACAAAAGTATTTCTCTGACAATTGTTTTACCTCGAATTAGTTAGATTTTATCCGATTTATATTGTCGGGTCACTATAACTGAAAGTAAAAAAGATATCTTAGTGCGTAACCATGGTATTGTAGTAAACTGTTATTTTATTTTGATATTTAAATTATTTAAGACTAATATTAATAGAAATGATTAGTTGATTGTTTGTGAAACAATCACACAATGTTTTGTATAGATTCTAATTATTTTTAAATAGTCTTTAGGACCATAAGTAATTATAGTTTATTTTAGCAATTTATATGAAATGTGCAGAGTTACGTGCTATGAAGTTTCAAAAGGGACTTCATATTTGAAACAGACTATAATATATAAATACGAATTAAGACAATTATTACTTAGGCATGCATATTTTGGAGATGAAAACAAAGATGAACAGCTGAGTTCTGTGTAACAACGTACATTTATATTACCTGATCCAAACGAATGAGGTCCATAAAAGACGTAATGTCATGCAATAGGCGTGACATGTAATCTAACTAATATTATAAATGTGAATGTGAGTTTGTTTGTTACGCTTTCACGCCGCAACTACTCGACCAATGATCATGAAATTTCACATACATATTTTATTAGGGATACAAAAAAGGACATAGGGTAGCTTTCGTCCAGGAAAAGTACTTACTGTTCCCGAAAGATAGAAATTTATTGAGAAAATATAGAATAACGCGATATCAATCGCATAAAAATTAGGTAATTATAAAAAGAAGTCAGTGAGGATGATTAAAACTGTCAGTTTAAGAAACCAGCAGATTTATACCGAAATTGAGTGTCATAAATTCAAATATTTTTTGGCGCTACTGTATATTTATATGTGGAAACTGCTTTGGATTAAGTGTAGTTAAATTGAACATAAATTATTTTCGAATTGTATCTGTTTGTGTCCCAAATAAAATAAAAATAAAAAATAAATGAAATAAAATAATTTGCTGATCGCTTACACGTCTCTAATTAGATGTAACTAATGGTCTTTTTGTTGCCTAATATTATAGATGTCTATGCTGCACTGCTGTCCGCTTTACGTGCCTAGGATCGAGTTGGGTTTTCTGCCAACTAAACTCAATAATACCATAGCCGGTTGTTAGGCAAGCGGGGTCGCACTTACATAATTATTGTCACTTGACGAACAAGTTTTATTTTTAATGTTTTATAGTAGTGCAACTACATTTTTAATACAAATACATTAAATAAAAATAGAAACATAATTTATTTGTCGAACAGTTATGCCTTGATTACGGAATCCTTATTCCTCAAACTATTTTTAGGCATATTGCTTAATTGGTGTCCTGGTGCTTTTTTTGTGAAAACCGTTATGCTTTTACTTTTATTATTAAATATAAATGAAAAGAGATTTTTAAATGTAGTTAACTAAATAACCTATGCACACAATCGTAATAATATTTTTCTAATTATTATCCGGTAGTTGTTAATTGTGATAATTGAATATCTTGTTCAACGGTTTTTCCATCGTGCCTGTGCTTCGGCTCTTGCAGTTTCAAACTATCGTACTACTGCTGTATATATTTGCGAATGGTCATCATTTTGTATTACGTTATATCAAAAAATCTCAAGAAGTCATAGACTTTTGTCGGTTATATACCAACATTTTATTCGCATGAATATCAGAAAACACAAAACATGGATTCGGGTCTCTGTTTTGATATGCTTGACAATTGGTTGCAGTTAATGTTGTGGTTGTTATATGTGCTGCACCACCCAGGCTAAGCTTTAGTAATTGAAAGGTACTTCTACGCCAAAGCAAGCGCAAAATGCAAGCTAAGGAGACGTGGGGTATAAAAAAATCAGTTAGCTCGGATATCGAAGTATTTGATACCTACCGCTTGCTTCGTACATTTTATAATAATTTAAATGTTACCAAAAAACTTGTATAGGTACATAATCAAATCGTCACATATTTTAGCTTTCTAAGGTCGTCACGATTATTATTTGATATGTTATTTCTTACCAGATATTTAGCTGAATTCGATGTTTTAGATATTATTGACGAACGTTTCTGGAAAATATATTATTCCGATTTTCCATAGTAACATACTTCAGTAACATGCTCGTGATTGTAGGTTGAAATAGCAACATTGCCAAGGTGATCCCCGAACCATTTAGAATTTATGCAATAAGAAATTAGATACACGGCATTTAATTTGAAAGAGCAAAGCTACAGTTATTAATAATAATTACCCCCTTCTTTCTAAGCGTGTCTCAATTTATTCGCACTTGTTAGCGAGTCTCGCGATTATCTTCGTACATTGACTTCCTATAGCATGGCCACCGGTACTTTTCAATCGTGAGAGAACGCCGGCGAATTGTATTTTATTTATGCATACGTTTTATATACAAAGCGGACATAGATTTTGCTTATAAAATAATTATTGGATTCGAATATTCAAGGTAAAAGCATATATACCTAGTAATGAACGGCATCAGTAGTCCGTTGCAAAGGAGTTTCTTAAAATGCTACAAAATACTGTTTTTGTCGAAATTCTGAAGATTATAAAGATAAACTTAAAAATTATAGAAGTGCGTCATGCTCACACTTGATTTCTAAATTTTATTACACGTTCGCACCTGAGGCAATGTGGAACTACATGTGCTAACATAAAGCAAATATTTTTATTAGACATAACTGATGCTAAATGTGTACGAAATAGCGGATCTCTAATCAACAAGCCAAGCACGTATTACACGAGTTAAATGTAAAGGAATATAATATAAAACTATTCTAACGTATTTTTTTTTATTATCAGTATCACACAGCCACAACACATGCATGATACAATGAGTCTAATTCATCTGTGACTATTTTCTCTTTATTGTCATTTAAATGCCTTCAATCGCTAACTTGTTGATCTGACTTCAGAGTCGTTACGTCTTTGCTGTACGATGGGAATATCATGTAACAGAATATATGTATAAATTAAACATCATTTTAACACAGAGGATTCCAGGACATTCTCATTTATTTGTTGGGGGTGATATGATTTCTATAATCATAATTTACGACAGTAAAAGTGTATTAAGTGTCTACTTCCGCGCTGGGCCTATAGCGACTACCAAGTTATAGCAGTGTTATTGGCGTTGTCTGTCGATATGAGAAAGCAGTTTTAAAATAACCGACCGACCAGGGGGGCTGCTAAACCTAGACATGGTATTACCAAGATTAAGTTTGCAAATATAAGATACTAGGATTTTTCATGCGGCGTATTTTTTTTCTGGATGTAAGGTACTCTGTGTTATTCTGTACCACTTACAACGTTTATGCGAAATTTCATGTTGATCGGTCGAATAGTTAAGGCGTGAAAATGTAACAAACAAATAAACAAACTCACTTTCGCATTTATAATATTAATTGGGATATAATTTCCTACATTTTAAACTTGAAGTTCGCTGTATCTTAGTTGCGTTAACTAATCAGAATGGCAGCATGGCTGTGCACAATAAACCTTTATATCGACTTTATTATAATATTCTTATTCGAATTTCCGTATTGTATACATTAGAATAAATGTCGTAGTTGTTGTATTACAAGTCGAGCTGTTGAATTCTAGTTTTCTCTTGCAGAGAAACATCTTAGTGGCGTACGTTTTAAATCTATTTATAGTTTTGATTATCAATTAACTTGCTTCAAATATCACTTATATTGAACTTTTGTCTGGGCAACGATTTACCTACATTATTATTAAGAACATTAATAATAATGTAGGTAAATCAAAAAACACTGCCTTGATGTTCCAATGTTATAAATGGGAACAGATGGATATCTACCGATTGTTATGTTCCTATATTGAGTGACGTTTTATTGTTCTGACGTGCAATCCACAAAAATAGCACAAATTTAGGAAAAAGCTCTTTGCCACCGATGACGTTACGGTATAACGTCACTTAACTCGGGGATTAAACTGCCTATCCTTACTTAATATATACAGGCGTGACACAGCATGTTTATGTTAAGATTTACAGCGATGGTTATATAGTTTAATAGAGGTGATAACAGTTGAGCAAAACTCTACAGAACAATGTTACAAGTGTCAGTGTGTCTGTTCATGTCGGGACCGTTTTATGTTCTTTTCGAGGCACGAATATGTAAACAGTTGTCGCATTTCTAGTGGCTGACCGTGCGCAGTGTTGCCTCACCGCGCAGCCCAGTTGACCTGCGTGCTAGCAGTTTACAAACTAAACCATTTACTATGCATTATCACGCATTCAGTTTAATCACAATTTAAGGCGCTCATAGCCAGTTGCAATCACTAACCGGGAAACAATTAGCGAGGTTAAGCAACGTTGGGTGCGGTCAGTCTATAGATGTGTGACCGCTTAGTGGTATTTCATCTGAGCGTCTCCGTGCTTCGGAGAGCACGTAAAAAGTCGGTCCCGGTTGTTGTCAAATTGACAGCAGTCGTTAAGCCATGTCAGAGGCCTACGGGCTTGAACAACTCTTGACAATAGATAGGCCACTAACCACACGAAAAAATAAAAATAAAAGAAGAATCATAATTTCATTAAACGCTTTACTTTAAATACACTTATGACGCAGTAATTGAGTAAGTTGACAGTTCACCTCGCCACTGCCAATGCACCGAGTGTCACAACTTCGATCCACGCCCGAACCTAGAACTTGTTTATACAACAGATAGTTTTTCTGAGTCCGGGTTTGCAAAATCTCGTTGAGCAGGTTATATAATTATTCTTGACGTTATTGGTTTTATATACTTATTAAAATAAGTATATAAAACCAATACGTTTAATTAATTTGAGAGACCATCATCAGTGTTCTTATCTGCATATTAAGGTTTATCTTAAATGAGAGAGTTGATTTGATTTCGGTTGATGCCAATGACTGTATGATCAATGCCAAATTGTGTTTGTCTGCAATTTAACTGTTATTTGTTAGAAGTCCTGAAAAACAAATAACGAAACTATGCAAAAGTTTGTAAATAACGATTTATTTTATCCAATAATATTCTAAAATGGCTCTGTATTAGTTTAACTTTCTTTTAATTTGAGCATGTAGTAGGAATGGTTGTCAATAGATTGACCGGGAGAAGTATGGTATACAAATGTGGAAAACCACTGCCTGGTCCGTACATAAGTATCTCTCGCGGCCTGTCTGCACTCGGTGCTCCGAGTATTGTCGCGTGTGACATGATTGTGTGAGTTTTACGCATCCCGCACCCGTGAAATTTGCTTAACCTCAGAAGATCCATACTCCTGATCAACACTCAACAGTCATTGCTGAAGCAATATTATCGGGTGGTAGATGCTACATTTCTTACCGCTGATTGTTGCGGCAGTGTACAGGTGGCCGTGGCCTAAGTAAGCCCTAACCGAAAGGTAACCAGTTTAAATAACCTGCGTATGAGGCCTGAACCATGACCAGTGGCTCAATTTTAACAAGAAGCCGAACATTTCTAAAGTGAGACATAAATTAAATTCTGTCTCGAGATACAAAAAAGAGTAAAAGATGATTGGTGAGCAACTTGTGAGCTACCCGATAAAGCCGCCGATGAAAACTTTTGTCAGTCTTCTCAATACCACTCCGAACGCTCGATGGGAATTTATCACAGTTCCGAGCTATTTAGGTACTATCATTGCCTTAAGCACTCTTTTCTCAACGATGGAGGTGCTATACTCTCTACCATCATTACCCAAAAATTGGTATCTCTTTTTGTTGAAAAGTCGAGGCGACAAGATGACATTCTTCCGGTTGTCTAAAGCTATGTGCTGGCGAATAGACACGCCCGTTTTCGATTTCGTACTCCACGAGGCAAGTGCCGTCTCCATGGTAAACAGCTTACGTGCGTTCAGATCTGGAAAAGATTAAGTAAGGGTAGATCAAATCAAATAACAGTCCTAAAATTATGTTGGCTGTTGGCACCATTTACTGCTATGTGGACGTCGACATTAAAACGGACCGTGCCAATATACTATGGTCCAAACTTCCATAATTACTTGTGTGATTCACAAGTAGAGTTAACAAGAGACATTATGCCAAGGTCGTAACGAGTGGTTATCTGTAGTTTCTGCCTATCTCGTTGGAAAACAGGCGTGTTTATGTAGGTAATTTTTAACCGATCTGTTTATAAAAGTTTGCATAACTCACGTAGGTAATTTATATTATTACGTCCACTACGAGTTCAATACTCAAAACATACCGTGTAACTTACTTTTGCTCTTAGTTGTTGACCCGCTTTAAGGTCTTTTTAGAATGCCTGCCTAACAGTAGGTCTAGTTCAATAGTCTACTTGACAAGGTAACCAGTCATAGTTAAATTAACTAATGTATTGGTACTAAAACAGTTTATTTACCAGTTCACAAAATCATTTTCTCTTTGGAGCCGGACCTTTGTTTTGTCTCTGACGAATTTGAGAGCGAATATCATTACTTAGCTCTTTATAATGCTTTCGTATTCCGTGCATAATGATATTTATGTCGTTAGAAATAATTGTCCATTCGATTAATTATTATTCATGATGGTCTGGCGCAGTTGTATGTATTATCACAACAGGTGTGTAAAGCAGTGTGATTATTACGCTACGTTTGGCGCATTGCTCTGTCGCATACGCGTCTCACGCTCGCCGATGTGGATGGCGGTAGACACTATAGATAGGTGGTGTTACCGTTAGCGTTGTGTTGTGTACCGACTTTGCGGGGCGTCTCGACGCGTGCCCCGCTAACGAGCGACTATCTCCGGCCCTGTTCCCACGCCGCCCGACGACGAGGAAGTAATAAACCTACACCTTAACTGCACACGCCATTACCGATTGTAACGGCTCACACATGTGATAGAATCTTCACGATCGCGCGACGCCATCGAACTACAATGCGATGTGTCGATAAATGTCTTATCGAATTGGAGTGCTGTCGCTTGTCACAGCGCCGCCGGGGACTCCTGTCATAACAGTGGAACGGTTATAGCGTACCGAAGGGGGCTTTTTTTTTTTTACTTCTTTCGAAATTGAACGGCTCGGCTTTAGCCAAGCGCTATTTAATCTTTAATTTTTTGAGAAATCCAAGTTTACAGAATTACCGGCCCATTTGATTACATACGTTTACAAATCATAATGTTTTAATTTCAACACGCAGCCATTACATTTTAAACGGGAGTCAACATGTTACGAAGGAAGGAAGTCCAATTGCCTATAAGTAATGTTCACGAGATATCTCAATAGTTTCAATTGCAATAAGACTTGATTTCGTTGTTACACAAGTGATAGTTTGACGAGCGACTATTGCCGCGAGCCATGCTATTTCACGGATTAAAACGTAAAATGGTTTTTGTTAGACGAATTCGATCGTAAAATCTTTCCTCAACTGGGTAGCAATATTTACAAACTTTTGAGAAGACTAAATTGCTTCGAAAGCGACACAATTACGTTTCTAACAAGATTGCAGGGTCATTGAACCTCTAGCGACAATTCAGGTGGCAGCTACCTGTATTGTTCCAAGCTTGCAATTCGTGTGAAAACTGCAATGTGGGTTATAGAGCGACTATGAGACAATATACCATGCTAGTTTCCATGGGCACGCTGGAATATTGTTTTTATTACATGGTGACACCAGCTGCCACCGCATATGTATAGTTATGTAGTGTGCATATTGTACAAGATTATTCAAGTTTAATCGTTTCTGTCATTGTTGTTGAAGATGTTGATGTTATCTTAAAATTTCAGTATAGATGTACATAATTAACGGACGTTCACTTGACTATTCATTACTGGCAATTAATTCCCGCGGGTTGCGCTCCGCGGCACTGAGATCGACCTCGTGGGAAATTAAACTGTGCGCGGGCCGTCTTCTGCCGCCCGCCGCCGCCTCTTTCCCGGCCTCGCCGCCCCTCTTTCACATATGAACACTTTCTCTTACTGATTTACCGATTTTTCTACAAGCGCTGAGCACCTATTGAGCAAAACGCCTTCAATGTAATTAACTTATTGGCGACATCATCTTATAAGAAAATACCATTACGCGTACAGTACCACCTACTTACTTGGTTGTTGTTAATTTCTAAGTTTTTCAAGGGATGCGCACGTGGCACATCAAAAATGTAAGCGTGTATTGAAATTAGTTTGCTGGCACGTTGGAAGTTGCGAGCCCACGTGAGTGGCTCATTAAATATGGAACTGTAATCAGTGTGGTGCTCGCAGAGTCGTCTCGGTGCCTCTGCCACCCTACGACCGCACGTTCATTGTTCTGTTTTGATACATCTCGCCGATTTTCGACCACTGCCACCGACTACCTGTTATTACACGGGAAAATTATTTTAAGTATTTGCATAAATAATAAACAGTTAATTTTTTATTTTGCGGCTACAAAATCTTTACGTATACATGTTATATATAGTATAGGGTTCCGTATCAAAATTGTAAAAACGGAACCCTTATAGTGCAACTAGAATACCTACTAGTAATTTGGAAACCAAATTGCTAAAATCTTTAGAAAACAAAAGTTATAGTCTTACTCGTCCGTCTGTCTATCACAGCTTATGTATCACTTATATCTCAGCACCTTACTGATCACATTTACTTGAAATATGAAAAAGTTACAATTACTGCTTGTCCAACTTTATAGCAAAATAAAGAATTACTTATAGATAAATATGAATAAATAGGATTACCAGGTATCCTATGAAAAAGCTTTACTTGCAGATTAGGAAACACAGTTTTTTATGGTGCTTAGTTTCGAATTATGATCCAAAATGTCTATAAAAATAAATAAGATCAATAATTAAAAGTGATAGAAATTTAAGAAAACAACAGGAAAAGTGGAATGGTGTCTAACTAGTATAGTCTTTAGAAAATCAGCTATTATCGTTTTACAAAAAATCTTAGTTATGCGGTTGGTACTCAAGCCGTGCAAATTGATTAATACGATTTACCAAAATAACTTTCTATACGACATTAGTGGCACACCAGTAGTGAATGCGACTGCAGTGTATGAGGTTTCGGTATCGATTCCTAGGATTTCATGCACGTGGGCTAGTTTCTTTGACAAGAAAACACTAACATTAGGTTATTTTTATCAAAGAAATTAGTATGCTACGCACTCGAAGTCGTAACTTAAACGTTCGGCACTTTAAATCAGATAATAGGGTTCGTATAATATGACGACAAGTCTGTCCCTTTCTCAGTATGTTGGCCTGCAATCAAATATAATTACAAATATCGACAAGAGGTCCACGTGGATATTTACTTTCAATGCAGGAACGTGCGTCACTGCTAGTTTGCCTACACTACTCGATATTTGAAGATAGGTCAAAGAGGCTTGTTATTATCCAAGATTTTCGATACAAAATTAGTAGTAGTAATATCCTTTTACGCCTTGGTAAAATTAACCAAGATTTAAAGGAATTAAGTGTACGCAGTGGTAATTAATAAAAGTCAGTGGTATGACATAAAACAGTTTTGTTAATGACCGTTGCTAATGAAATCTATATTGAATGTTGTCGTGACGACGCTTTCATTCGCCTTGTCTTGTCGGAAGGGGCACGCAGTCGAATGTTGCAATGAGGTAAACTGCCGCCGCGAATCGGATCGAAATCGCTCAGCCGCGCCCGATTGCGCCGCCACGCATCACCGACCGCGGAGAAATTGAAGTGTACGGACCGCTAGAATACTCGCCGCGGCTGCCAGCCACTTGCGAAACTTATCGCCACTTAATTGTCCGCACTCGCTAACGCTAAGCCGAAACTGCGGGGAATTCATCGTAACGTTAACTTCGATGCGCACGAATACTCGCCGGCTAGAGTACGACCGAATAATTATATAAATTTAAAAGTTAATAAGTAAGTAAGGTGCTTTGTTACTCGTGGCCAACGTGCGCGGTGGTGTTTGTACAAAGAACGATCTCAGTAAGCCTGAGGGCGCTCAGCTTAAGCTGGCCGTGTCGTCCGGGCCGCGGTTATGAGATTATTCTCGCTTTGACGGCCCGCCTCGTTCGCACAGCCGCACTCCGCATGCACCGCGTTGTACTTTTAGGTTGTGCTCCTCTTTAGCTTATATTTAAAACCCTAATTGCCTACTTTATGACTTGAAATTTATGCTACGCCTACACAGGTGCTAGATTACACTTTTAAGAAAGCTTTCATAGTACGAAGGCGAGAGAAGGGCTATAAAATAATATCAATTACTAAAACCTGATAATATATTAATGAGTTTGTTTATTGTGTTGACGAGTTTATGAGACAAGTAATAAACAACAAAAGTGAAGGATTAGTGATGGGCGTGAGAAGCTAAGGCAATAATTTGTTCGCCACCGCCACACCGGAGATAACAGTCGCCTTATTGCCGGCGCCGCGCCTCCGCCGCTAACTAACGCTTATTAAACTTCAACAACGCTCCCGCTGATCACTTCACCTTGTTGTTTACTCTCTAAACTTAGATTAATCGTTCGCCTGGCCTCGCGCGTGCACCTATTTATCTTCGCAAATAAAAAGTTGCTACATTTCGTTAAACATATCCAGATAACATTTCTAAACATCCAAACACCTTTATAAACTCACATTTAGCATAAAACAGACAACCTACAAATATAGGTACAAGAATCGTACATAACGTAGTTACGTATATTTTGGTTTCACGTGCAAGGAACAAATGGTGAAATAGATTATCATATAAACAGCCAAACCGTTGCGATCGAATTGTATTCTGTGAATGTCGATTTAAATTCACAATTTATGAAATCAATAAAGTGGAATCTAAGACACAAGTATGTCATGATCCAAAAGTGATTTACCTTTAAGCCGTGTAACTACAGATATGTACCAATGGTATCACGCGTGATATTATTATTTCAGTTTATTGCATTTAATACGTAGAAAGTATACACTTCGGCATCAGTTTGTTCAGATTGATTTGTTGAATACTCTTAGAAATCCATGAACGAAACGAAGTTCTTGCTTTCCTTTGCTATGTCTTTGCAAGATAATAATTAAATGAGCATAATTTACCGCTTTGCATCCAAGGTTAGCTTACAGTGACATCGTGTCATTCATACTCTTTAAACTTGTATTGATTCATAGATTGTACGCTTTTTGTAGGTTCATTGTTGTTTTTATCATGTTGGTGAGAAACTATCAAAGTTCGCATTGTCACAGCTTCATTTCAACTTTCTAATCAATCTTTAGTTTTCTTGATTAAATCACAGACTGTACATTCACTTTGTTTACTTATATTAAACAGAAAGCTAATAAACAGTGTAATTTACATCTAGTATATAAAATAATTATCTTTATAATATATGATTTGACCAATCAACTTACATTGTACCGAAATTTGTTTAGGAATATCAAGTTTCTTTATATGAACGCAAATGTTTAACAATATACAAATAAAATATTATATATTATACATGTCCTTATGTAGTATGCTAGTATATGATTTAATTTCCAGTTTGTTGGGACGAAATCATATATCGTCATAGGTACTATTAGAAAAGATGCAGTTCATTCAGATATATTTGAGTGTTGCTCCGTGCTTTAAACATATCAGCATTTAATAACAATAAAATATAGGCCGCTTGTTTTGAGTTTGAGTATAACATTTTTCATTTAATTGTCATGCATGAATGAGTAGTATATCTGAATAGGTTTTTATGGCATAAGTGATATTGTTCGCGCCACGTAAATTGCCACTTTACAAAAGTTGTGATTTATGTTCGGCTTTGAAAGTGTGCGATGCGAGCTATGTGAAGAAACAAAGGAAGTCATTTAAACCGCCCGCGAGACAGTCACGCGACCGACTTGCACAGTACGGTCTCCACTATCTATTGTTTTATTTCATGTTACTACCCCCTTTTGATAATTCGCTAGCTCCTGACTTAGATCATCTGTTCTCAACCTGCGACCTGCGTTAGTATGTTTGGTGACTGTCCAAATAGCCCCTTGATGAATTTTATAGGTGTGCTATAATTATTATTAATAGCAAGGTGGTCTCACAGCACGGGCTCACGGACTGTTGACTCAGGGTGAGTCGCAAACTCTGCTGAAACATTGGCTCCACCGTCAAGGCACCGACACGCACAATGGCCACTGTGTTTGCTCGCCTCGGCCGTGTTGTGCTGTTGTGTCGTTTTGCTATAGCCATGAGCGATCGCCTACTAGTGTGTTGTGGCCAGAAACGTGATTAAATTTCAAACGACATCAATATTTTATGCGTGTTGAATGAGGTATTACCGCGTTGCGACGTATTATGCTAACATAGCAATTCCTTATAATAACTAACATCACTTTTGTTTTGCTTTAGGTAGTAGGCTAACAAGCACGTAAATATTCAAGGAAATATTTTACGATATAAAATTATATTTGTATGTTCTAAACGGCTATGGGTGTCGCTGGGACAAATCCTTGAAAAGTCTTGTTTAGCTTTTTATTAGATATGTACTATTATTACTTAATGTATTATTGCTACACTTGAGATTATTTTGCATTATATGGACTTTATGTATTTAGGAGATCATTATCTACGTATGACAGATAAAATATTCAAAGGTTTGATATTAATTAACTGGTTTAGACTGAAATACCATAGTGGTGATTATTCTGTTGGAGCTTTACACACATTTCACTATAGCTGAGGCGATATTCATGGTACTAAGTGTGGATCACACAAGCTGTCGCTGCATGTGGGTAACGATGCACTGACCGACCGGTGGCATGACAATACCTATAAACAATTCTGGTAATGTTTGTACGTATATAACAATATAAATTAACAAATTGCCGCTGCCTAACAAGACTAATGTAAGCAAGCCAGCAACCTCTTTATATTTGTAGCAGATTTCACAAAAGGATTTGTTGTCGCCGACCCGCAGCCGCACCGAGGATTTTCGTTGTCACCATTGGCACATCCCGGCTTAATGTAGAAACCCAGATTAATGAGATGAGCCGCTACTCTGTGGTCGTCTTTTAACTTGTAGCCTTATGAATGACTTTACTTTTTGCACTATTAAAATATGGCGTTATTTTAACAAGTTGCGTTGCAACTAATTACCAACACTCGATAGTAATTTCCTCTTTTCTATTGAGAGCTATTTCAATCCGTCGCGTGATTACGTGGAATTAATTTCAATTCTTGATATCGTGAAGTATTTCATCACGACTACGTATTATTCAGGCAGAAGCCATATTGTCAAACTAATTTGCACGTAAGTTGCGTGTAGAAATCACTGTTTTTCTACACATGGCTGTTGGTGAACAAGTTGATTTTAATAGAATTGGGGACGGAAGTTTACAATAGGCACGTAGAAACTTAACACGTTTCTATTTCACATATTGTATTAAGCTGGATTCAGGGATCGAATTGTTTAGGGTGGCGTTTCATTGATATAGCTCCCCTATCGATAGTTCAAACGAACAGTAAGTTGATTCACGTGAAGAATGCTTTACAACATCTTGTTGTAAAACTATTAAATTTTATAAAAATTTTAAGCTAGATCATGCATTTTTCTAGAAAGATTATTGACCTTAATGATTTACTCTTGTTGTTAAACTATTAAATTGTATAAAAATCTTAAGCTAGATCATGATTTTTTTTAGAAATATAATTGACCTTAATGATTTACTGCCGCTCATGTCACCAGGATCGGCGTGATTTGTGGAAAACAATTCTCATATTTAATAGGCAAATATAACTTATCTTTTGTTAAATGTTGTGGTAATGACAAAGAGACTAATTCCTGTTACATTTATTTTTAATTTTAATGCCACATACTTACTCCTATAACATATACAATTTATTTTCTGTAGTGCCAGTGTCAGATTTTTTATACTCGTTGTTTCTTTTTCATCTGCATACTTTCTATCTATCCTCTTTTCTTGTCTTCTCATTTGGCTTTGTACTTTCTTCTTTCTTCATAATATTAGAGGTTAAAGTATGAAATTGCCGACGTGTACTGAAAAATTTAAATTAGTTTTTTCTAAGATGTAACATATTTATTTAATCGAAATATTTACCCTCATTATCTATACATTGTTGCCATCTAAACGGATGTTCATTTATACCTTTACGATAGAACTCCGGGATCTAGATTTGACAAACTGTGTGAAAGCATTTTGTACTGCCTCCTGGGAAGACAATTTTTTACCACGTAGAAATTCAAATTTCAAATTCAAATTCATTTATTTTGCTGGATAATGGTTAATAATGGTGTTATACAAAAAGTTTGCTTTATATTAATACAGTCCTCCTTATTCTACCCATTCGGCATGCAATATTAAAGATTCTTTATACAATACAATAATAACAATGTCTCAATAATAATAATAGTCAATGTTATATTTGGATAGTTATGTCAAGCAGGTTTATAAATCTAAAATAATATGATGTCAAAATAAAATAAAATAACATTGTACCATAGTTAATAATACATAATTAATTGCCCTCCAGGAATTCATTGATTTTATAATAACATTTATTCACCAAATACTTATGCATATGTTTTTTAAATAGATTAATGTTTAGATCTTTTAACTCATTTGGTAGTCTATTATAGATTGCAGGTGCCATACAATATATACTCTTATGGAGTAGAGCTGTGTTTGACTTGCGCAGTCGCAGCCTATTCTCGGTTATTTGTCTCCTATAGCGGGTAACAGTATCCGCCAAAGTAGGAAATAGTTCAGGATTTGATTTTACAAAGACTGCAATTTCAAAAATATAGAGAGAGGCAAGGGTTCACAGATTATACTTTTTAAAGAATGGTACACAACTTTCCCATGTTTGTAATTTAAAGATTGCTCTTATACAGCTTTTTTGCGCCTTAAATACCATATCTATATCGGTTGAGTTTCCCCAAAATATTATACCACATCTTAGATATGACAAAGTTGTTCCATGGTAGGCCATGAGCAAAGCTTCATTATTTAGTACAGGAGCAAGTTTAAATAGAGCATATGCTGAGCTGCTAACTTTTTTACATAGTGATTCTATATGCGCTTTCCTCTTAAGTTTATGATCTATTTGGAGCCCTAGAAATTTTGTGATATTAACGTCATTAATTTTTATATTATTATATTTGATATTTAAATTAGTGGAATGTCGTCTTTGGCAAAATTGAATTAAACAAGTTTTATTTAAATTTATTTTTAAAATTGTCTAAATCACGATAAAATGCTAGTCCGTTGGAGCAAGGTCTGGCGAGTACGGAGGATGACGTATGGTTTCTAACTGCAGTTCCTGTAGAGTTACAACGGTTTCTCGTGCAGTGTGAGGTTTTGCGTTATCATGGAGCAATAATGGTGAAGATCGATTCACGAGTCGGTGCTGTTTCACTGCCAGTTTCGCCATCATTGTTCGAAGTTTGGCACAGTAAACATCTGCTGTTATTGCTTGACCAGACCTGAGAAAGCTATAGTGAATAACACCATGAAGAGCCACTAAACAGGTACCATTACCTTTTTATTGGTAAGCTTTGCTTTAGGGCACTGTTGCGGCGTTTGACCTGGAGTCGGCCATTGCGTTTTTCGCTTACGGTTATCGTAAAGATTACATTTTTCGTCACATGTCACAATTCGATCCAATATTCCTTCATTTCTGTACCGATTCAACAAGGCAACACAACAACAAACAACGCGATAAAATCCGTATATAGCAGTTTAATTTCAAAGGCAACACAAGTTTTAACACGCATTTTTTTCTGCAGATCAGTCAAATCATGAGATACCTATTTTTCATATTATTTTATCTTATTGATTTGATGCAAATGAGCCAATATTGTAGGTAGGGTAACGTTAAACCATGCCGCTAATACCTGGGTAGTTTGACTCGGATTGGCTTCCACCATCTCCATCAATTGACCGTTATTCAACTGTGTGGAGTCTTCCACGTAGGTCGTGTTCTTCAAGTCGAAGTTTCCATTACGAAAGCGTTTAAACTAAAAACGCACTTTGCGTTCATTAGCAGTCTCCTCTCCAAACGCAGTGTTGATATTGCGAGCCGTTTCTGCCGCGTTAATTCCGCGTCGGAACTCGTATTCAAAAATGACTCGGATTTTCAAAGTATCCATCTTGCCCGTCTAAGCTGAATAAAAGAAATAATTGAAAGTCGAAAATCGATTGTCGCACATTTTTAAAAATAAGAATCTTATTGGTATTGTGTGAAAAAAGTTTCATTCGATAATCTCACACAATGAAGGTTTTATGTCACTTCAAAGTATCTATTTCTATACAACGGCAACTTCATACTTTACCCCTATTTTTTTCCGATTATACAATGGTGCTAGTAATAGTGGGGATTATCAATAACTTATACAGTACGAATGAACCAATAATAGCTTGATATATATGTATATGTAGCTTATTTCAAAATATGCCATCTAATATATAAATATCTTTGTAGTTTTATAAATCAGAAATACAAGGTCTTTGAATTCTACTGACGTAATTTGGCTACCGACTTGTCAATGAGGCTTTGAGGATACAAAGATCAGATGAGAATCTGATCTATGTGACTAATGGGATATCCATATTTGGGTTATTAACCGGTTATGTAAATGATCCGTAATGACCTTCGACATGATTGCTTAACTACAGCTATAGATCTATCTGTATGGTAGTCACTCTGTGTCACGGACATCTAAATTAGGTTTATAAGTAAGTAATATGATTACTGGAATGTCATCCTGATATGTAATTAGTGTGTTCTTATTTCCTCATCATAACTTCACGACACAAATCTAATGGTTACACGCTTTCTTGTTTTTCTTTCCATTGCATATGTAAGTATACTGTACCGTGTGCGAAAATTATTATTCTCTATTAGCTACGTAAAAAAGTAAGCACACATCTAGTACACATGTAGGTGGGTTTCGAGAATTTGACCAGCCGACTGTCTTGTGTTTTACCTTGATGTACAAAAACTCTTTTATTATAACGAGCTACTTGCAGTGTTGTATTTTTCCTTAGACATTTCCATGAGCTGACCTCGTTGAAATGGTCCATTCTAGTCGCACTTCGTAGGTTCCCCTCGACATTTTTGTTTGGTGTCGTCGTCACGAATCATGAATTGTGACATTTAAAGTTCACATTGATATTTGCGAGGCTCTGGGATAGAAGAACTTCTCCAGTAGTCCTCAACGACCCGTGTCAAGGGAACGTTACAGTTATATACATCATTTTGTTTAGTTGTTTGTATATCATTAGCGTTAACTCGGTACATTTTTACAACCGCTAAATCCACACTTGTTAGGTTTGGTCCGCTCGCAGTCCGTTAAGCCAGGGGATACAATCGCACTAATTCGGTCGCGGCTTCAGATCTGCGCCGCCTAATTAGCTGAGCGTTTGCGCGGCTCCCGTGCAGCCGGTCAAAGGATTCACCGCTCATTACGAGCGGTGCCAACGTCCCATCCCAACCTGAAACTGTCTCTGTGCTTTAGCTATCTGTGCGTTTTATAACACGGGCCTTTCATAGTCTGGTCGGATTCAAGTTTACGGAAAGTTGACTTGAAACCAAAGTTAATTTATGACAGAAGAAAACTTGGATAGGGTAAGGCAGTCACGGAACAGACACAGGCGGGCAGTGCGATGCGATGTTCGCGGAAAGCGCGATAAGATCGCGTGAGAGGCGGGCACGCGGGTACGTTCCGCAGCGCCGCCCTACACACAGGGCTGCCGAATAAATTGTGGCTAACTTATACGTGTTACAGCTAAGCGATATTTAGAATTTCTGTAACACACGTTTACTTTTTTATACATTTTGTTATACATATCTACTCTTTCCATTTTCTTGGCTTATTACTTATAAACTCTCTTCATTCAACAAGGATTTGCTGTGTATGTGTGCTGATTAAAACGTCACACATCATGGTATATTTTTCCGATGGCCTATCGTTCGTGTTGATGTCTTGGAAATAATCCGTGAAGCGTCCGGCTGCTAGAAGTCATGGTGCCGTACTTAGGCTGGCAACCCTGGGCCTACGGCGCTCTCTGCCGGACGATTCGTCACACTGCGTTAATGGTCGCACAGCACGCTACACTTGACTATCTGCTTGCACCGCTATTTTTGTTCTAGTTATCGATTCGTAACAGACACTGCACACTAAAACCATTTATTGTAAAACTAAAACTAATCACGATAGTTGCAATAACTTGGTGAAACTGAAGAGTAACACTGCTCAACATACATATAACGCGGACAGTGGACCCATTTTTTCTTTTCATTGTACAAATTGATTACGAAATTAATTGGTAGCATAATACATTCAGTTTGCTGTAAAAACTTTCAATATTTTCTCCGTATTAGACGACTGGAATAGTGGTAATTTTATATTGTTATAATTAAGAAAAAAGAAAACGCAGATAATAATATTCATTCATTATGTTTTCAATTATACAATGAGTGACCATTATCATGTATTTTAGTGCAAGTTAACATTAACTTTGTTAGTGCTCGACAGTGCCTAAAACATTTATTTTACTTTTTTAAATGAATATAATTGTACAAATCAGATTTCGTTAAAATTCATAAGCACGTACCTACTGTACATTTTCAAATATTTACTGAATAGCTTTGTCTATTAATAACTATTAGTAAGTATCCTTTGTAGTACCTACTACATATTATTGTCGATCGTAAAATGGAAACCAAATTTTGAACAATAAAATGTTATCTGATTTACAACAACCATTTATCAGCCTATAGTACCTACATATTTCATGAGAGTTTATCATTGTCTACATACATGAATACAGAATAATTATTGGAATGCTATTTTTAACAGACTTGAGGAGACAAGTAACTAGTCCACGTACTGCCTTTGAGGGCGATGTTTAGTGCTAACGGTATTGTTAGCATTATATATTACATTCAAATGAAAACACAAACGTACAATGTCTGTCGGCTGCTTTAGGGTTTCTTTGATAAACAAACACATGTGGTTTGCTTTGTAACCCTATATGTGGGCGTTAACAGTCGGGCAGATGGTTGCCGGCCGTACAACAGTCATAATGGCACTGATTAAACTTAATTAACTGAAGCCATTTACACGCGGCGGGGATAGGGCGCGTCGCGCTCCCACCGACATACGTCATACCGTGCGTGTCGCAACGATGCCACCGCCGCGCCGCACCACCGCCGGCCGCGGCGGCACATAAGGCATCGGTCACTGACATTACCCTCGTTCTTAATACAATTAAATTATTTTACCAACATTACAATACATGCATGTATCTAGGCTATCGACACCGCTGGCGCTGGCACGGTTACCGCATTACGATATAGGTACGATACAATGCGTTATCTTATTGTTTACCGGTATAGCATCGAAACAAATCGTTGTAATTTATCGGTGAAGAAGATATAGTTGATTAGTAATGTATCCAGGTCGGCGTCACCTGGGGAGTTAGGCGCTCCTGCCCGCGGCGGCAGGCAGCGCGGCGCGGGCCCGCGCGCCGCCGCGCGCGAGATTTATCGCGCGGCCGCACGCAGCTGGCGCATTGCCCATCGCCCTAGCGCCCTTTTATCACCGAGTAAAACACGCCCGTCGCGTTAATTTGTTTGTTCTGACGCGGTCGAGCTAATGAATCGCCTCGGGCTGGACCCGTGTCCACGCGCGACCCGCACTGAATTAAACGTTTACACCCTTAAATTGGTACAGACCTGCAAATAAATCGTTAATCATGTTATTTGTTATTCATTGCCAAGATTTTTTATGGATGGTTTAAAATGATTTCGGGCGATTTGGTCAATTAATTAACTTTTGAAGTGTTGGTATTTGTTGATTATTGCGACACCTAATGGAATGAGTAGGTACATATACGTATTTGGTCGAGTATACGCGTGAAGGGCACCGGGATTCCGCGCTCGTTAATTTACTATTTACATATGTTCCGTGATGTGTAGTCACATAACAGCAATCCGTCCGCACTATATTTCGACAGACTTACTCTTTAGCGGTTTAAATGTGGCATCAAAAGTAGGTGATGTCTAATAAATATGTTGAGCTCACTGATTTAGCGCGAGTGAATCAGAGTCGCTCAGGTGAGGTCGCATTCCGCCGCGCGCCGCCCTACCTGCGCGCCAGAAATACTCACGCGCACCGCCCGCCCGCACCAACACCGCAACTGATTTTATTTTCGGCAGACACTCGCTATTTGCACAAACATTTCTGGATTTGATAGCTTTTGTTATTGCGGAAACTATAATATTACATATGCAAAATAAATATATGTACTTCCACAAAAAGTAGTGCCAATTTACGAAGTTGGATTTTGCTCGCAGCATTTTCACACCACTTGTCTTTTGTATTATTCGTATCTACCTTAACTTCGTAAAAAAATTACAAAAAATGATGATGGTCGAATGTCCTGTTATGATTACTGCATAGGCCTGTATAATACAATTTTAAATTATATAATATCTAGAAGGCCAAAAACTATGTAAATTAATTATGTATGTTTCTCCGTCTAGCGAGATGTTTGTTGTTGATATCGCCCAAGGCATAACGTACTAGTCATATAGCCGCATTAGACTCGGCCCGACCAGCACGCTCTAGATTTCATGTGAATTTCCACATGATCAAAATGTTGATATTTCGGGCTGCTTCTGAAAGAAATATCAAGCTAGTATTCCATTAAAAAAAATTAAGGAGACGTTTGTATGAAACAGAAAAAGCTTAATTCGTAGGCCGAGCTCTCGGGATTTTTTAAATCATTTCTCTGAAATTATGCTGTCATATAATTGTCTGTATTGTTTACGTACTTATATCGCAAGACAACATGGATATGTATAATTCCTCTAGCTATTACTGTGGCGCTTATGTTGCGGTAAACGTTTACTTCGTCTTGCTGGTTTCACCACTTAATTAGGTGCTGCTCGTAAAACTGTCTTCCTCATCTTATATTTACCGCGTTTGCCCTTTTTATTATTCGATTACATGGGCCGCGCGGTTTGTAAAGCGTTTTCCTACGCGAGGGGAGCAGTTTCATTTGTTTCTTCAGAAATTACTTGAGGCCCACTCGGAATAGCGCGAAAGTCGCCCCTTTGTAGACAGCAAAACGACTCACTTGCACACCGAGCACACGTTTACGTTATAATTAGCTAAGATTATTGTCGCTTTTAATGTCAAATCAGGTAATTAATGTTCACGCCGATATGATTGCGGCTGGTCAGAGCTTATCAGCCCGCCCGCTGGGAGATGCTCATGGCGTTGCATACGATAACGGAACTTCGCATATTCATTTCATTGCGAACTCAGGTATTGCGCTAGTTCGTGTTGGTCGCAATAAATAAAATGCGCCGTTTAATATTTTCTAAGTCCCAGTCGTAAATATAAGTGTGCATATTTGATGATCGGCTGAAGCCGCGCGGATGGTGTTGGTCGAGGATAGCGTGGCGTTGCAATTAGCAGGGCACTCGACGCGTCGTTCCCCGCAAACCATGGCACGGAGTCCACTCGTGTGTCGTCGTGCAAATTAAAACGCGACACTCGACCCGATCGTGTCCTCAAACTGCAATTCGTTCATCGAATGAATCGTTTAAACAACTAAGTAAAAAAGAAATCGTTTAATATATCGCGTTTCGTGAATTTATCCATTTGGATTTCGCTCGTTATTTGACGATATCTCAATCTTTGGCGTTATGTTATACATTACATATTATTATATTATAATTTTACATTTGAACCTCAACGTCGTCTAATTTCTTAAATATATTTTCTTTTAATCTGTGGTCGATCGGAATAGGACTGCTATAATTATAGCAATTATCAAATAAAAATGAATAGCTATTATAAGTTACCTGGTATTTAGTACATCATTGATTCCAAAAATAGCTTTGTTTCCAAGCGAAGGGATATTTTCAACTAGGTACATGGTAATGTAACCACATGAATTGAAGCCTAAATAACTTGGTACGCGTTATTAATAATTATTATTTATATTGTGATTTATACACGATTACACAGTGCTGTTCTAAACATTCAGGGGGTTGAGCGTGGCTTTGACATACTAGGCCAATAACTAATAACAAATACTATACAAATTTAACAAATTAATAAATACTTATTCCAAATAAATGGTAAAACAAACACTTAATTAAACAACATAAGCATCGTTGTTAACCAGAGGTTTATATTGCAACTTGTTGGGTTGGGCGTAAGACAGTAAGACTAAAAGATTTGTGGTTGGGCCCGGTCGGATCGGAGGTGTTCCCACGGGCGCGCCTCTTTGTAATTGAGAGCGCCCGCGGGCCGATAATTGTGCTCGCGCGCGGACGCTTCGCTCCGAACCTCCTCGATGCCGCGTAAATCATGCCCGTTATTCTCCATTACCTCATAATATCAAATTGACTTCCGAGGATTTTTGCCTCACGCCCCGAGCTTTTGTTTTCTGCACAGTTGTCTTGATTTAGATAAAATAGAACAGAGAGAAACCTGCCGCAACTACAAAACTTCACAACATGAATAACTATAACATGCATCACTTTTCAATCGATACACAGATGACTATTAAATTCATATGATGCGACTAATAATGTAGAATTTTCTGTTATTATGATGTCACTGAGGTGAGTCAGAGATATCAATAAAATTATGGTAAGTTAAAAGTTAAAGAAAATAAAAATGACGTTTAATTGAGTACTTATATGTGAAAGAAAGGCTATTAATACAGGGCGGTTATGGCGCCGAGGCTAGTTTACTAGCTTTGAAAGCCTTGTTTTGTTCACATTAGGATGTCGAGGGTTACACCACTTGTCACGACAAGGACATCAATGTAGTAAAGACATGCGAGCTTTTTAAACAAACTTTATCTGTCTATAAAACAGAAAGAAGGTGTGCGATAAAACGATCGCGTGACTTAGCCTCGTGCCGAGCGTCTGTGAATGCCTTGATTAGACGAGACAGTCAAATATAAAAACAACAGTTAAAACTGATGTCTTTTTTCGATTGACTAAAGCTTAATACTATTGGCGGCATATATTTACATGCAGTAGGTATACTGAACTTTAATCTCATTAACTGCATTGAAGTCGTGAATCTAAGTGTACTAGACCAGGTGGTACCAAGTGGTTAGGTGGCACTATGAGCTTATCGGCGTGACGTCAGTCCAGGGGCGGTGCCGACGTAGAGGCATGTAGATCGCGAAATTGATTGCATGTTATCTGATGGGGCACGGGTTCTTCGCTAGCGTTTAATACGGGCGTCCGCCGCTAGGCACGCGATCCTTTTGACAGGAGAGCGTCCGTGCCCCAACCCCTTGGAGCGTGGTAATTACCGCCCCACAGCCGTGTGCAGCGGCGATGTCGCGCGCGCGCGCTCTTGGATACCGCCCGGTAATTACCGTATACTATGCCACCGTATTCACACTACATTCTTAGATACTTAATACAAAGCCCTTGAGTAATCTTTCTTATACTCAACAAGAAAAAGAAACATTAAGCTTAGAATAATTAAATTTAAAATGTTCAAAAGCCTGAACTATAACATGTTTATATTGATAAAAAGTACTAAAAGCAATTAATTACGTTATAACATCACGGCCTGTATTTCTGCAGCAGACACGAACTGCGAAGACTTCGGTCTCGATACAAGCCACCTGCTGCAGACGTAAGTATAGCGGAATATTCACATAAAGAGAGAAAACAAACCTTCTTCTTTTTTTAAGTCGATGAAAAAGTGAATGTTTTCTAAAATTGTATGTCACGTTTGAAAATTATTCTTGACCAGTTTTGCAAAGCCCTGGGTACCGACCCCATTCTAGTGCTAATGGTGAATTAAGCAGCATAATTTATAATACCATCCATAGATTAAACTCAAACGCTTAAATGTTTTATTTATATACTTGACAACTAGACTGGTAAAATGATCTCATACGTCTTAACTATAATTGACTTTACCTAGGTAGTGGTGCTACATAGCAGCGGCCTGTTACCAGATGTCAACAGTTACTTACAAAACTATTTCTCTAAAATCAGTGGTAACTGCGTAATACAATAAAGATACTAAGAATTTTGCTGCAGTTTCTTAAACGCGTTCCAATAAACAAATATTTTATGTTGAGAATAATAAAACTGTTTGAAATTGTATGCCTCGTTAGTTATTACTATTAGAAATCTATTTTGTTGTGATGATTTTATACTTAATATGTGAAGACACTACATTCATAAAATTTTAACACTATTTTGATTGTAGCTTGGTGGCTAGCTACGTCCACTATGAAATTGGTCTTGACGTCAATGACGAAAACATTTTTATTTGGTTTGCTGATTAAGCAGTGATGAAATATCATAAATACAACAAAAAATAACACAAGGCAATGTTGAATTACTATATGTCCATTGTGCGTTACGCAAGCATAGAGTTACTGGAATAAGTTCAACATTTCTATGCATGTGATAGTCTGGCGCAATGATATTTGAAGAAGATCTAGTAGTTCCTAGAAGGTTAAAAGTAGGTATGGACAGACCATACAAACAGACAAATCTAAAACTTCTGCTATGACGCATTACGTTATAGATGAACATGTTTATGCGCGAATGGTAATCATTACCCACAAATATTTAACAACAAATTTTTACTTGAAGTGTTAAAAACAAAAGCAGATTTTTTATTTTCTTTTGGTCATTAGTTGAAGTGTCGATGTTGCGACACGAATTGAAAGGTTTGTTAAGTTTGGGAGGGTGAGTGCGGTTTTCTCGTAATTTGATTGGCGGGAGCGAGTCCTCGGTTGGAGCGGGCGGGCCGAGCGGGAGAGCCGGGCCGAGTCCGAGTTGCGCTAATTGCCCCGCGCAATATAGAAACAATGACAAAACTTAGGACCGCCTCGGCCGCCGTCGACCCTCGACGTCTCGCTCTTTTATTTAAAATTCACTTACCCGCCTCGCAGATTGTTATTCAGCCAAGTTGCGTCTGACGTTATGAAAACAGGAATAAACTTAATTACATTCCTATTTTAAGTAAAACCTTATAACAAATTACAAAGCTCTGCTCAAATGATTTTTTGTTGTTACACTTTCTTAGGTAGGCATGATTATTTGTAAGCACAACCCAGCGCGAATTGATTAGTAGGCAGCCGCGGAGAGCGAGGCGGGGTGGGTCGTCGCGGTAATTGATTGTGACATTTGATGGACATGCACCAAGCGTATATTGAGTCGCTGGGGACTACATTTAACTACATCGACTCCGTATGCATGTTACGTTTGATGCAGCTATGTTGACTATTTAATTAAGCTGATCGCTATAAGAACGAACGTACAATGTACAACGCGAATACTAAAACCTATAGAAAAATGAAAATGTAGTTAAAACACATGAAGTACTTTACACAGCATACATAAATTAACATAAGTTAATTTATGTGAAAATATGCAAGTCATTTTATTCACTATGTTGATTCGTTACTTGGCCATGTGCTGTTGACATTGCCACAAAACAAACTCGCCTAGCCTAACCTGGAGCTTACCTCTGTAAACTAAGCCCGCCCTAAACTTTTAAGGTCCCTCTAATAACGCAAGCAATTTGTGGGCTCCCCTTGTTTGCATTCTTGCTTTACTAAGGTGATTTGATGATTTTGACTTATTCAACTTGTTGGGTTTGTGTTGACCCGAGCAGGAACAATCTACTCTTGTCCGCTTTCAAGAATTATTAATGAATTACATTGGAATTGTAAGATTTGCACTGTTTCTTTCGTAAAATTTTAAAGTGGCTCGCGTGTTCTCGGTTAATATTTAATTCTTACAAGACGCATTCTTTTATACTGTTTATTGTTGGTAACGTTCCGGCAAGTCCGAGTAAAATGAGCATTTAGTTTAGGTACAGCCTCGTGGCGATATTAAAGCTCGGTTTCACTAACAACCATCGAGTGAAACTAAGAACATTTCTCTCGCGAAAGCCACGCAACCAGTCTAGCCTTGCGCCTATAGATATGTAATATACCTACTCAAGTTATTGTAAGTAAGTAAGTAAGCTTGCTTACTTTATAGCCTCTAATATTAATTTGGCATGGCATAAAAGTAAAAATATACCGTTTCTAACGGCGATCATTGGCGCATTGAACTACTAGAAACTAAAAACACAAGAATATAATGTTAACACGTGATAGAAAACAGTTCCATGACTATCAATCGAAAACTACTCAGTTAGTAAAAAACAGCAACAGCATTGTTTTTAAATAATTCAATAACACTTATAATCTATATAGGTATGAAGTAAACATACTTAACGTATAAATAAATATAGAAAATGAATTTGTAACGAAGCTGCAGCAGTCGTAATTTCAGTAACGCGGTACATAAAGATAATGGTCACATATGAGAGGTCGCAGTTATTGCTAAGTGATATTGATTGGCGGTGGTGAGGTCGCGCGTTCGCTCACTCCAAGAGCACGCGAGGTGAGAGAGATGTTTTTATTCGTCCGACACGTCCACGGCCGCCCGTCTCGACGATGTGTCGTCCTCCCACGGGACACTGGCCTTACTTCCGAACGGAGATATTTATAGCCGCCCCAGAAGCCGCTGTTACCTAATGTAACGTTTTATGGTAGCCCTTATTACGGTTACCACACCGAACTGTCGTCTACCTCGCACTCGTACTGACAAATTTTATTTATTCAATTGATCCAGATAAATATTGTTGTGTTTGCCTAGTGAAATAAGAAGCGATAGCGTTATATTGCCTAGTTCGGATAGAAGACGGCAGCGGTCACTAGCGGCTCGCAAAAATGCCATGTCGAAGATATTCTTTGCAGCAATCGTAAATTGGGCTGGTCCCTAGGGTGCGCCTCCGCCGCCTTCTGTGCCGCATACGCTAATCGTAGGTGGCCACCCGCCGAGCCGCCGCCTGTACTCGCACCTCGCGCCTCGCTTTCCTCTGTGCATCCCGTCGTAATGGCCGCGAGAAAGCCTCTTTTGTTACGCTAGCGATTTGTTATATCTCGCCGCGCTTTTCCGAGATACCTGCTTTGACTCGCGTAATTGTTCTTTCGAATCGGTGGTTTTGTTGTGTATAAAACGCTTTGTCACATAAATCTGTTAAGTTGCCTTTTAATGCCCTTCTGTATAGACCTGGTTTCATTGTTAATAATCCGAATTCATTAGCATTGTCATGTTTTAAGTTAGAAATGAGACTCATCTTCTAGTTTTCATAATAATAATGTTCACAATGCTTTGAATTAGGATCGAGTGCAATAACATTATTAAACCAATTTGTTGTCTGGACGAGATGGAGTAGCTAAAGTATACCTAATATGTTAGGTGCGAAGCCGTACTTGCCACGCTCCAGTGCGCCCTCGGCCATTCAACTTGCTGTTGTGCTCGGTTTGCTGTTTGCTGCTCGAGAACCATCACTTCCTACATTCCTTCTACACATGTCGTTGCTCATAACAGTACCCAAAGTTAGTCGTTGATTTCTCTCCACTCATGAGACATTTAATACATTATTTTTAAACTATTATTCATCCTAAAACTGATACATATGTTTGCCTAGATATTTTATGATAAAACTTTATTGAAACGCTGTTAATTTTGTCTAATATATTAATAGTTTTAGCAAATATGTCTTGTCAAAAGTTATTACTTTTATTAGCCTAGTTAATTGAATGGCATAAGTCTGCGCTTGTTTGTGTGGTTTGCTTTATCTTGAGGTCCCAGATTCGATTCCCGTGTGGTTGGGCAAACTATATTACCTTTTTCTATTAAGAAATTACATTAACATTACTTTTACGTGGAACTTATAAGCTTAATTGATGAAATGTACTTGTAATACACCACTGCCTATCACTTCGAAGATAATAAGTGTGTACATATATATGCGAAACAGTTTAAAAATATGAATTATGAAATATAAAATTCGTGTTCACTATATATATATCACACCCGGTAGAAGAGCGGTACGTTAAAACTATTTCCCTCAAATATTTGTTATTATTAACATTGAATAAGAATATTTCTATCAGATTCGAAAGTTGTGCTTGCCACAGATACTTTATTTTGAAATCATATATGCATATAAACACGCATTGATCTAAGTATTTTTTGTATTACTATATAAACCGAATGTTTATGGCTAACCAAACATTGCCATCATATACACACATGTTCAAATAATGATACAGCCCCGTGACATAGTTTGCTGTGTGACAATTTTCTCCGTAAGGGGTTGTTCTATACCTCACGATGACTAGGCGACCGCTCGTTACTGTCTCACCTGTCTTACACGAAGCGTCCCCAACAAGTGCCTGATGTTTTCACTAATGATCCCGTGTCAACACATTTTTTCAAGCATCATGCTAGAAATATTTAGCGTTCCATCTAATCCTCTATCGCAGAGTATAATAACTAATTACTCAGCTGCTTGTTGTACCGGCACGCAACAATATTGCATCTGTAGTTTTTTTACATTGTCGCTGCAAATATGCATATGATGTAAATAGACTTTTTACTTCGGCGCCACTATTCATCCCAGTTCATTGTTCTTCGAAATTGCTCTCCGCTGAGAATAGTGCTTTTGGGTCTAGCTGTTAGTTGCCTTTTTTCACCGGCATTGTGTACCTAAACAATCTAAAAGATATTTGCTGTGATTAAATATACTTTTATGTAAATAATCGCATGCATGTTGTGTTTTGTGTAGGGTATGGTGTTTCACCCTTTCATTTGATCACAAGTTTAGTACACAACCTTTCCTAATTACATCTGTGTGGACTTTTATCCGAGTCACAGAATAAAAGTTTAAGTTTACACATGACTAGTCATTAAAATTTGGCAGTAAACCAATGTATCAAATACTTTAACATTTACTGTGCCTTGGAAAGCAGTGTTAAGCTGAAAAATTACTTTATTATTAGCTTTTATTACGTTACACTAGATAGACGACACCTATCTTTGTAACTTATACACAAAACATATATTTTTAATACAAAGGCAGAAAAATAGTAGTTGTGTAGTAATGTTTAAAGTATTTATAAATAATATTGAATTACCATATACAAACACGCACGAATGGACAACGATCAGAGAAGGATACATATTGCGACATGTAATTATATACATACATATTGTATAATATTTACATGGCACAGTGCATAATTCACATTCAGCAGTTTTATCTGCATTCGCAAATAGATAGCCGATAGAATGATAAAGTGTGTTTAGCTGTATCTAGTTGTTTACTCGACAGCGGTAAAAGGTTTGCGAGTCCCTCGCGGCGCGGGGCCGCTTGTTTTCATTTCGTTATTTACTTTTAATTTGGCAGCAAGCGGATGATGCGGCGGGTAGGGGCGTGTCGTGTGAATAATTGAGCCGACAGAGAGTCGAGTGTCGGTCTGTCCGTGCATTTGTCGTCCGACCGGCTGGACCAGCCGCCGACCTACACATTGTAAACGTATCATCGGTGTTGTTCATATTAGAAAATCAAGACAATCCTATTCAAAAGTAGAACACGGGCAATTCATGTGCTTCACTTGTCTTGCTCTCTTATACAAAAAATGTTTTCCTAAGACTTTATAGATCTATTTAAAATGTCTCATTTAAAATTACTGAGGCAAAGGAAGTTAATTATGTTCCCCAGAATGACAGTTGCTGTCGAGATGGACTACTTCCTAAAATCCTTTGAATCGTGGAATAATTGATGATACCTTTTCTTTCCATCTTTGTTTGTAGTAGGTATGTACTTGTTTATTGTTCCATGTAATACTTCTTTCCAGTGTTTATTTGTCTACTCAAAGTTCCTTTTAGCCATTATTTTTCTATTTTTACACAATAAAAGATACCAGCACTCGTGTATTTTCACAAAACATACACTCTGACAAAACTAATTTTATGTAGTTTTTAATGCAGTTGCTTAAAATGACGGTAAGGATAGGTCGATGTATTTAACTTGTTTGAAGAGCACATATAGACTGAGTGATTTGTTACAAAGTCTTGTTTATAAGCGTTATATGTAAATGAAAACCACGTTTTCGAGGTCGGGGGTGCGACGACGACGTGGCTTGCGTGCTGTAAGACATTAGGTCGCTGACTAGGATTTCACGGGGGGTGGCTTATTGTCTCGCGTCTATTAATACCAGTGTTTATGGCAAATTAATTTCTGCGGCATACACTTTCTACTCATTAGATGTGCCGCGGCCTTAGTGATTTTTGTAAATCATTTCTTTATTTCAATTGTTATTATGGATATCTGCCATTGGCTTCTCGTACACTTGTTATAATAGAAGCAAAGCTATTCTATATGTTTGTACTTTTCATACAGAAATGATAGAAACATGTCTGAAGTTTTATCATTGTTTCGGAATATCTCCAGGGGACAGTCTTATAAATTGGATTCAAGTTTGAATCACGCACTTCGATGACATTTTTCCTTTTTGGATTTTGGTACGGAAAAGTTATTTAAAGAGTTTTATTTATCCATAGATATTGTTTTCGCGAGTTCGTCGCAACTTGCTTACCTTAATTGTTGAAAGTTTGTTAATTGTTTGGAAGTCGGTTTTGTTTGAGACGGAATATTTGAATTATTGAAAGGAGGGGCTGTAGAGTTATTGGTCACGTGGCAAATAGAACGACGCCTCGTGTATGCCGAAGTTTGTTGAATTAATTTCCAGGACCTTATTCAATGGTACTCCTTTGTCTTTCGGTAATTGACTACGATTTTGCGATTGTTCTCTTTTACCTTTTTATGATTGGTTTGGAGGCAATTGACGTGAACAAAATACTGATATTTAATAAAATAGGTATATTATTTGTTTACCAGCCCTATTACGTTATATGAGGTAAATATACTAAGTACATATAATACAATTCAAATTAATTAAATGTATAAGTGTATTTACGTTTCTGTACGTGGAAACCGGTTGACAGGGTGACGGTGTTGAAGAGTTGAAAAGTGGGACGAAAGTAGTGTGCAAAGCTTTGTGGATGCAGGGCGACCGCTGCAGCAACGGTGTTTGTTGACGAGTCTGTAGGCGGCGCGAGAGGGGCGCGGGTGGCGCGGCCGGCGGCAGGTGCGCGCCGCGTCAGTTCCGCGACTCTCGCCGCTCGAACGCTACGTAGGTCGCGAGAGACATGTAGCGCCGCGCCGAGCTTGCCGACTGTGAAGTGACTTCGGTGTTGTGTTGTTTTCAAACTTGAAGTGACAATTCTTTGTTATAATGGTGGTGTTAGAGGGCGGTGGAGCCCTGCTTGAGCCGGCGCTCGCGCTGGACGGCGCGGCTGCCGCGTGCCTCGAGCGTGCTTACGCACAGGCTGATGTTTCGCTAAAACTTTTACCCAAACGTTACATTAACTTACACCAGTGGTTGTCGCCGGTGACTACCTCTGTCACAGCTGCTGCTGCTGCTGGAAAGGATCTCAAATTACAAATTGTGAGAACTCTTCTGATTTTTGTCCTTTTAACTATGTGCTATTATTGTTTATTGCCTCTTAATTTTGTTTATTTACGTTACTTGTTATTGACAACATACTAGGAGTACTTTGCTAGCACGTATTAATAAATACATTGGTTAATTATAAAATTATACATTTTCTCTTTAAGTACCTACTTGGAATAACTTAGCCGGGCGGTAATGTGTTATATAGGTTGGCAATAAACAGTACGGTGTATTTAAAAAGGCCCTATACAAAAATTAACCATGTTCCACTATTTAAACAAAAATGTCGAATCTATATTATGCAATATATGTAGTATTACGTATACAACACTACGTATTGTAGTATTTTTAAATTTATGCTTTCCTCAACTTTCTTTTCATTCAATGCCCAGCTCTCGAATGTAATTATTCAGTACTCTCTACTTTAGAAATAATGTTTTTTATAATTGCTTTTCTCCGTTGAAAGTGAAGATATAAAGGTTTCCTAAATGTTTGACTACGTAAGGTCATAATTAATTGAAGACTTTATAGTTGTAAAAATAGACAACACACCGTTGCAAGTACCTACTGTGACCGGAAGCACAATTTGACGCTATTACTAAAAAAACATTTTGTACGGCTAAGGGGATAACTTTAATTAAGTAAATACTTAATCAATGCAATTCCCTAATACGCGGGTCCTTAGGTACATGACATACCTCTACTTAACACTCCAAAGATATTAAGTTACGTCCGATCTAAGTATAATTTCCTATAGATCAATTACTTTGCTCGTGTGTACTTAATAAAGTATGTATAAAGGAATAAAAACGCAGCAAAATGTTGATATAACAGATAATATAAGAGTAAAAATGGTCTGTGAAATCACAGCGCAGGTAGAGTCGGTTACATGTTGTTTCGATTTGTGAGCGATACTTTTCATAGATGCTTTGTGCCTTAAATGAAGAGCATACTGCTCTTATGTTATATTCTTTACAGTTATCGCCAAAATAAAAATAATACGGCCGCAAGTAGGTATAGTTTTATTAAACGAGTTGTGTCGCGTGTTCTGATTCCGACTGTACGACAGCATCTACGAGTAGTTTTATTTTTTCTTGTCATATTTCATAATGTTATAAAAAGTCGTATACGCCTGGCAATAATATCATATGTAAATTATAATATTTCAAGGAAATATTGCCAAAATTATTTGTTTCTTTTCTCTATATCGTGAAGAATATATAAATTCTAATTTGTATGAAATAATTAAAGGCAATATTAAGGCGAACGGAATCGCTAAGGACAATAGTTGTGAAACGATTGCCCTATTCACTTTGCATTTTAAGCAAACGTTTTCTTTCCTTGATATCGATGTCGCGTGAAACAGCCAGGCTTACATTGTTTAAAGTTAACTTTTCTAATACACAGCATTGAGGACTTCGTTAATGTTATCCTTTTGTGATCGTACAATGAGTATATTAACTGTGTAGGTATTTAAAGATAAAATGTTATTAAAGATTAAATAGAACCAAGCAAATACGCACACCCCTCACAATAGTTCTACTTTCTCCTATACGTAACATGAGACGTGCCAGAAATAGGTCTTTACTAGAAACTACAGTCTTTTTGGACATGTTCAAATTTAAAATACCATTAAATATGTATCTAATATTTGTAGATTTTAGTTAATGCTTTATGTGTGGCAAAACGCTATTCAAGACAAGGTCTAAGTTCAAAAAACAAGTTTGTGTTGTGAAATATCGTTAAGGTCTACTCCTAGTGCGTAATAACACGTGCGTCCAAAATTATAAAATATTTCCACATTACATTATTGATATGTCAAGCAGAATAGAAATATAATTGATAGGATGTTTTGTACGTATATGTGCTTTTACATAATAATATTATAATAAGATTCGGCCTCTCGTTTATTAACGAGCTACTATTTGACATATTGCCTCTTATTATATTATATTGATTGTATTTGGTATGATGTTTTGATTCAAGTAAATAAGTGATGATAATAACTGTTACCATATAGCAATTTTACCCACATAAAATAATTAATATTAATTAATAATTAATTAAAAAGTGCCTATTGTTTGTTCTAATTCCTCCATATTACTACTAATAAATATAATGTGTCACAACAATAATTATATTCAGTATTGCAAAATTAAAAAATTCCACATAACATGTATAACATCTCGTAACAGAGAGAGCCCAATATCTATTGTCCTCTACTAGATCTCTATGTCAGTGGAAATGAAGCAATGAAAGTACCATCGACATTGGCATGCCAAAGGATTTATCGGGTGTTTAAGCTAATATTAAATATATTGTAGGTAATGCACGTCGGGTATAGAGATGTGTAGTGGTAGCCACGGTAGATGTAGCCGCGATTGCAACTCGGCCACCTTTTACGCGTGGCTGGCCCGCCCAGCGCGCGTTCATCGCAGACGTACGCGGTCGAGCGGCCGCCCGCCCGCCGCCGGCCATATCGCGCCGCCCGATCTCCCCGCATTCATCGCTGCGCCCGACAAGCGCTAAATGTAGAGATAGTCTGTCCAACCGCCTTACCTTCTAGCTTTTTGAGAGTTCACATTTACCGTCCAAAACTTACATTACACAAATTGGATACTCTTTGTATTTGAATGTTATTCATGCCAGTCGCCTTGCAACTTATGCCACGGTATAAAATTCAACTAACTGCTTACTGAAATGAAATTATAGAAAGTATACGAAACTGCGTTCGTCGAAAACGTTGCGTCGAGTTGGGCGCGTTAAATGCTACGAGTCTACGGCGTAGGCACGGTGTGCGTATAAGTTGGTTCGCCGCAGCGCTCGTTTATTTGCGACTTCCTAGCTCTTTTGTTATGCTCTGTCGCCTGTGTCTGCTTTGAAAAATTGTAATGCAGCGGCATTGTAGACGCGCGCTTCCGCGATTGTGCACATAAACGACGACCTACCTATCTCCACCTACAAATTTATGTCCTCCACTAGTACTATATGAATATTTCCCCTGATCTAATCTTCGTATACTACTTTATCTGTACCTACGTAATATGCAACTACTTTATTAAAATACTATTACGTGACTATATTATAAAAATACGGTGTTAATGTTTTAATACCTTTGCTTAATTTTACGAATATGTCATATAGCAGTATCATACTATTATCCTAATAAAGTACTGTCTTAGATTGTAATTTAATTAGACGTTGGTAGACAGATATAGATAATGTGTTGCCTGTTAATAACTAAATTTCATGAAGCTCGAACGTCCGCTAAATAATGTTTGCCGAACCTATCATAAACTATTGTGGTGACCTGTTCATATTACACTTCTATACAGAATGAACAGACCATTACCACATTATCCCAAACACTTCTTCGCTCGGACTTCTCATGGCTAATTTGACTATTATACTATCGAATAAGTGGATTATAAGTTAAAAAGCTTTTCGTGTGGCTCGTGTCGGTATTATTCGGTGTCATGTAGTGTGGTGTGCCGTGTACGCGATAGGTACCTACGAGGTGGAGCACACAAAGACGGCGGAGTCGAAGGCGAGGGTAGGCGGAGCGCACGGGCTACAGAATACATTACCGGCGTACACACCGGCGGTGTCGGCGTCGGTACGCCGTAATATATTTCACTGGCGGTCATTTTCGACAATTAACCACATAAAATAAGTGAAATTATGCATGCGGCCGACGACGGCGTATATCACGTCCAGTTACGGGCCACGATACCTAACTACATTCATTATTCAAAGAAATGTTTCGCTCGACCAGGTCGCGTCCGGAAGCGCCCGCTCTGTGCTTGTGATTGATGGATACCTCTTTATTTTTACTGTTCCTTTTGTGTTAAATGCAATGTACATGTACATCCACAAAAGTTGCTTACTGATACCGCGACGCCACCGCCATTGTTTGATAACGCCGCTTGTTGTGTACCTCATCAAAAAATACGCATACTTTATCAAACATTGTATGCATGGAAAATTCTAAATGCGCGCATAAGCTTTTACTCCAGCCGGACCTCTCAAACGGTCGGATTCATTTTCTCTTGCAATTTCCTACAATTTCCGGCCAACGTTTGGTACGCTGATGTGCTGGAAAATTATTTTCATGTAAATCTCAGGCGCGACGCCTATACAGTATCAGTGGCTATTTGTGCACCTACGCCGCAGCCCAAAGCTGTGTGTTCTTTTGTCGCGACTGTAGTGCACATCCACTAAGTGTCTTATTCATCGAACAGTCACTGTGGCAAATTGGCATGTAGAGCTAGAGCTTGCTAGATTAATTCACTTTATATTTGCATTCTTGATTTCGACTGGTAGTTTTGAATGGAGTTAAAAACGGTAAATGTGGTTGTATTGAGTTAGGTTTTCAAGTAGTAAGTGTTGTTTCAAGTTCAAGCACGAGATCAACGTCCTGGTAGCGGCGTCAAGCGCGATTTGGTTGCGTAACGCATGTGGGCCGCGCTCGACGCGCATGCATGCTTCGTGCGTGAGCCTCCGTCGCTTCTCACTGTTTGACTTGCTATCGAACAAACTTGTTCACGCATTTACATTAGATTGTTTTTTTTTACACGTACTATATACACCAATACTATAATTACGATTATTTGTTTACTTCCTGCATCCGTCAGCTCCTATGGACACAGATTATTTATGTGATAATCTAAGTACCTAGGATATGACACAAACATAAGTCTATCTAACATAATCTCTCTACTATCAAGTCATACTTATAAATTAATCTCACATTATCGGGTCACATTATACATTCTGTAGAAATTGCCAGTATATTTTTAGATATATTTTCATATTTCAAAAGCGTGTTACATTCGTCATAATATAAAGATATTGGCACGTACATAAATAAGTGTAATGAGGTGAGTAGTGAGAGCTAGAATAGGGTGCGCAATATATGGCAGATATGAGTGGTGTTCGTTCCCGACGCATCACCTTGAGGTGTGCGACTGTGCGTCGTGACTCAGCACCGGTGCGCGGTGTGCGAAGTGCGGCGTGTGACGGCAGCAGATCGAGAATAGCGTGTGGGCTATTTAGGAGTCCTCTCTGTTTGTTTGCCAGCGAAATGTGTCATTGTTAACTAATTTAAGTAACGACCACTGCCAGCTGTTACGACACTACGCTTGTCGTAGATGTGGTTCATAGGCGAACTTCGACATGCTTATTACTCACCTTGTAGCTCGGACAATCACGTTTCAACCACCTTGCGTCATTTAAAAGTTGACCTAGTTCGGCAAAACATCAACATCAGCGAAAAGACATTAGTTCTCTATAATAACGAGTCAACTGATTCACGAGCCCTTGGAAACAGTAAATTTTGTTCTCTTTCGTTTTATAGCTTCCTCATACTCACGGCAATTTATATTTTATACGTAGCCATTACGTCACAATTTGTGTGTCATGTGACTGCTCTGCCTACCTATACAACAACGAAGGTGATAGCGAAGGGTACTTCTCTGAATAACGTTTTCTTGCTTTTCCTTATTTAAATAAGCAATCTGTATGCACAGAACGTTAGTAACCATAACGAGCTCAATAATGAAACTCTTTAATTTTTCAGTGAGGTAGGCCAAGTTAATAATTAATTAATTAATATGAGTACCGGTGGCGCTGTCATTCCGATAGCCAGCGACATTATCGCTGGAGAGCTACGTAAACATCAGAATGTAAAACACGATACCGTTTAGCCAGTTAATTAATTGCCGTGACCGGGACTCTGGAGCCGAGAGCGAGCGGCGGTCGTCGCGAGCTTGTTATGGAAATAATGAGTGCGACCGCTGCGCAGCCAGCCACCCGGCCGCTGCACAAGTTGCTCCGCACCGCCGTATCTCCATAACTGCGCACCACCGCGCCTACCCGACCTTTTATTGTTACATCCGATCCGAAACGTCTACGTTTATGAGTTGCGATGACTTGCCGAGAAAATATTCCCCTCGATTCCAGGTTTTTACGTTTTATTGTTGAAACATAATTAATGAATAAATACAAGCGTAATATGACTGATCAGTTTAATAATCGTTTTAGGTAGGTATACAAATTTTATATTGTGGCAATCTGTTTCGAATAAGAAATGGTGCTGTTGTCTTTTCTAGGGAACTTATTACGGTAAACTCATAGCGACTCGACGTTGCACTTGTCATTTCATATTCAACAATAATATATGAGTTTTTGTTAAGTTATTAGGCATTATATGATATCGATCAGATAAATACTTCAGCGTATTTGACAATGAAAGATTTTTTAAGAATGTGATCTAGCGTCTGATTATAATTTTTTTAAGGGAAATCTCTATAATGTCTAGCTAGATTAAAGTAAGCGCATCAAAGTCAAAGTCAAAGATCATTTATTCATTTAGGTCACAAAGTAACACTTATGAACGTCAAAATATATAGGTTAGTCAGTTTACTAAGTTACTGAAGCTAAATTTAGGTTAGTTGCTAGGTTCAGGCAAAGGGTTGAGCCTATGAGAAGAAACCTGCAAGAAACTCACGGCCACTCATAAATCGCCAATTAAATATAATTTCAGTATTTTACAACTCAGATTAACAAGGTGTTGCAGCCATTACGCCATATACTACTGACTATCAAAACTAATAATAAAAAGATAGTAACAATAATAACTTAATAATATTATAGAGATGAAATAATTTGGGCTAAGGTATGTTTTAATATAAATCTAAAATAGACAGTAGGATGGCATGATGGCGCATACACTTACACTTTGTGACTACTAAATTACATTACTAAATTACTAAATTGACTTATAAGTAATACAGATCTTTAATCCTGAATGCAACAAGCAACTAATGCCATGAGTTTTTGTCAGTTAAGTAGTCGTTGACTGAATAATAACCCTTCCGGATGAGCTGTATTTTAACGGCGCTTTTAAATTTTAGCAATGCTAAAATAATTATATTGATGGGTAGTTTATTAAAAAAACGTATACCGAGTCCCGCATATGTATTGTGGTGAACTTTATGTAAACGATGATATGGCCGACTAACTTATGCTTATTTCTAGTGTTTACGTTATGAATATCACTATTCTTATTATATAAGTGATTATTATGTTTCAAATATATATTGCGACACAACAGTAAGTATGCCTATTTCCTTAAATCGATATTTCAGGGAAACTCGCGTCCCTAAAAGTAATTGAAATATACTAGTCTTGCAGTATCTACGTCAGTAAGCTGTCTTACTTTCCGAATTGCGTATGCGGCTGAGCTAAGTTTCCCTGCAAGACACGATATTTGAGCGCCCAACTGAACTTTATGATCTAAAGTTAATCCTAAAAAAACTGAAGTTTCAACTAAAGTAATAATTTCATCATTTAAATTTATATTCACGTTAGAACTCTTTACATTTGGCAATTTAAACTTGATACATTTAGTTTTTTTAGAGTTTAGTACCTAGTAAATTATTCATCGTAAACCAGTCCAGGACTTGCGCGAGTGAATCATTAACAGCAAGTAGATTTGGTGCTTTTCGGTCTACTTTAAAAATAAGGGATGTGTCATCCGCGAATAAAACAATGTCACACAAATCCTGTACAAAGAACGGCAAATCATTCACGTACACTAAAAACAAAAAGGGTCCGAAAATTGAGCCCTGTGGCACGCCAATTGTGACTGGTAATCCAGAAGATCTACTTCCGTTGATATCAACGTGTTGTAGTCTATCGCTTAGGTAGGAATCAACTAAGTCACTATCTCGGATGCCATAATGTCTGAGTTTTTGCAACAGCGTATGATGGTCAACAAATTTGATTCAAATTTGATGATCTATATTTCTTACAAATTTGGGGAATTAAGTGCAGAGCAGGTCAAATTTATAAACGGTTATGCATTACGAAGGGAAGTGGGACACCCGCACGATGATAGATTACTCTTGGAATTTATTTAAGAGTCAACCCGTTTAAGTAAATTATATCAATATTAAAGGAGGATAGACATTTCTAGACGTGGTCATACAAACATTCTTCCGTAACCAGTACATATTTTAAATTATACGTTATGTTATAATACATAGGTATACAATTTCAGGACATGAAGTGTTAGTCAGTGTATTCATATTAATCAGATATTTATAAAGTCTTAAGACTATTTCAAACGTCGGATTAATATCAATCAATAATATACAAGTTTAACGTCTACAATTTCACCAACAAAAATATATACTTTCTTTTTAATTGATGTAGGTAATCAGCTCAGCTCAAGAAACGCACGCCTTTCTTGGGTAATATGACATGATATAAAACATTTCCGTTTGGCACATGGGTTTATTGGGGTCGTGTGATTGAGGTAACCGGCGACGAGACGTGTCACTTGATTTAATTAAGAGCCGCTTTACCGCCCGTTCCTTCAAGCTAACGCTCCATACGGCGCCCTGGTTAATTTCGAACCAAGTCATTTCGCCAGAGATTTATTTCAATATTGAACACGTCTTACCTGACTCCGTATCTATGTAGCGTGTCCTCTCTTCATTCCTGTAACGCATGTTATACTCGACTTATAATATTCTACGTATTATAAATATAATGTATAAAGAACTTATTTTATATACTAATAATGCTTAGTTTAAGCTTCGTTAAAAATGATACAGTTTTTTCATTCTCTGTTGGCAGAAAAGGGTAAAAATGACAGCGGCAAGGTGGAATCTCTTAAATCCGCTAGTGATTGCATCGTTTAGTTCAAATAGTCCTCATATTTCAACGCAGAATCTCTGACTTACAATTTAATAAATTGACTCCATTTGTTACAACTGAACCCGTGTTCCACCTTTATCGTTCTGGCTGTTGCATCTTTTACTTGATGTGCCACATTGGCAGCATTTCTATAGTAAACATACACATGACTAAACTAATCCTGATCTTATAATAAGAGGCAGGTTTTATTGAATCTAGCTAAAAATATCACGTTTTCCTTAAATACATTGTGGCAGCGAGTTTAACAAATCCATTGTTAGAATATTTTTACAGTACAATACTGTAGTTTATTATACCACCGCCGCGCCGTTAGCAGTATCAGCCCAGGTTAGTTCATAGTTAAAATTAGAGACGATATTATGGCGATACGATAGATCCCTCCACGACAGCTGTATTGTTTACACATGTATGAAAACGTCCTTTCTATTACTATGTTTACAAAGCAAGATCGATTTTCGAAACAGATCTATTGACAGGAATAAAAGAATAGGTAGGTACACATGAACGAAGTCTACAGTATAGCAATATTTATTTAATGTTTTGGTGATCGATATACAGGGCTAAAACATTTTTTGGATATTTCAATTTCATAATTATACCATATCAGAAAGTCTTGATTTAGTTTGATTATAATGATTTAAAAAAGTGTTCCTGTTCCACTTGCAATATTAGTTCTGGAAAAAGAAATGTTTATATATAAACATGGTAGTTACATGTAAAGTAGTTAAACTATAATAAAGAAAGCAAGCTAACTTACTTCGGCAAGTAAACTATTGAAATTATGTTATAAATAAACGATCTATAGATTAGCTTTTGAGTTCGGTGTGAATAAATAGTCCATGTAAATTAAGTCAATTAATTATCTGACTTTCATTATTACAAAAGTGTTCAATATATATATAGTACCGCTATCATAAAAAAAACTCATTAAATATTTCGCCGGTTTCCTTTTTAATTAACCGAGTTTTTATATTCGTGGTGAAATTGACACAAAGAATTTGCATCTGTATTTTACCGTTTCTTGTCATACGTTTAAGTACAGAAGCACAAAGTGAAAAGTTAAGCATTGCGAGCTTTTTAAACAATTTCACTTTTTCTTGTACGAAAAAAGTATGAAGCAATAATTAGCTGGAGATTTTGTAAATTTCCAATGTTGGCATCTAATGCGCTACTCGTGTTGGCCGTCATCACGCGTCGCGGGAGAAGTTCGTTATTAATTCACCGCCTTTCAAGTCGGACACTTTTACTCGCTTAGGGCCTTCACTTTTCGCGAATCCACCTACCGTTTTAGATGATAGGCTACATAGAAAACTTGAGCGTCACAGTCGCTGTTGATGTTACATGTCGTCCCTAAAATTACTCTAAATATACGTATGCGACTGTTTCAATGTTTATCGGTTAATGCAAATGAACGTGAATAAGAGCAATTTTTATTGTCTAGAACATGAAATAGAAAAGGATGAGTCAATCATAATTAGTTAATTTGTCATCTAGCCAGATAATTGCTACAGGTAGTAGTATTGCTAGTAGGTAGAGTACGCTTAAAATGCATTCGTTCTTGGTGATTATGGTGTTCCACAATCGGCAATCACATGGTGGCCAAAAAGCGTCCACGCGATGCTGATTGTGACATTGTCTGGTGCGGGTGGGGCTGTGCCACCGCGGGCGCCGGGCGCCGCGGCTGGGCGTAGGGCGCGAGGTGCAGCGCGTCGCGGCGCATCGCGACTGCCACCCGCATTTGTGATGCAAATTGTTGCGCCCGCCGCAGCGCGCCTGTGCTTCGCACCTTACCTGCTGCAACCACCGTAATTATTGTGAAAAATATTCATTTGTCCGCTTTTAAAGCCTCATTACCATAATGCCGCTTTCTGTTAACACGACTACAACTGTTTTTTTTTACTATTTGCGTACCTATTCGTATTACACCCTCTGTATTCTTTCTTGTGTAAACCGATACTTGCGTCTACGTTGAGCCGTTAGCTGTAATCACGGGAATTCAATAGCTAACTGAACTCACTGCAAGAAGTTCGTGTGAAGTTTCGTGAGAACCTAGAGCAGCTCGGCAATCGACTGAACGTTATCATATTTCAAACGGTTTCGCAAAACGAATAAATAAGAACAGAGGCAAGAAGCGTGCGGTGAAACCGAGTCAAAGCGTGGGTATTAGAAACGCTCCGATTACCACGCCGAGACAAGCCGCACCGCAGTCGCCGCGCCGCGGCCCTCCGTGGGGCGTCACCACATCTTTATTATATTGTAATCCTGAAAATTAAAATAATACTCATTAGTTTAACTAAATATCATATACTTTTACATACACTCAAGTTTAAATGTAAGAAAATGCAGTAAATACATTACTTATCTTTAGACATTGCCCGTCTTATAAGAGTAATATACTTTCTTATCTTTTACAAACGATAGCAACAAAACGTGTGTTACAACGGTATCTGTATGTTGTTATTTTGTTATGCCACAGTACAATAAATGTATGTAGGTTATAGCTGAATGAAAGGTGATGGTGAGGTGCCGAAGTGGCAGTGTCGGACACGGGTACCGCTGCTGCCGGCTTGACCGCGTTCCACTAACGGTACCCACTCCGAAGTATTTCTCCGGCGCGTGGCACACTTCATGCGTACATTCACCTCACCCATCTCTCTGTCTCCGCATCGCCTGCGTTGCGGCACACTGTCCTTAGCTACATCGCCTATCTAAACAAACCTGTTAGCATTTTATAATTTACATCGAGATTTAATAAAATATGTATGTATTTCAAACTTATTATCAGATTCTCAGCACGAAGAAAATATTTCTTTTGCTTGCGCCATCATTAAAGAACTCTGAATGATGGAACATGGCAGTAAAAGCCCACGGCTAGCTGCTGAGCACAATGATTAAAATATTTCTGTAAAAGAAGTTAAATTATTTTGACAGATTTGCTTTAACCATTGTGCTCAGCATTTGCTTAGCGATCTAAGATCTAAGATTTCTAATTTCCTTATTTATAGTTACATTTTTTGACAAGCAGTATGTACCTTAACTATGTCAAATTCTCTAAAAAGTACACTTTGATTGTGAAATCTATCTTAGCGATGTTAACAAAAGCTCTCTTTATTCTTGTTTGTTTTATTTAAAGTGTCTCCGAAACACATGGTCCAACCATGAAATCTTCAATGTTAAATTATTATAACAATTAGAAAAGAAATAATAAACATATTATAACAATGTTGCCTTTAAAACAGAAGAAGTATAAAACACACAACCTATTCACTAGACAGAGAAGTTAGCTAGCTCAAATGAATTCGGATCAAAATACCGTTAGAGGTTGTCGAACTATATTATGCGCTTGTTGACTAAACACAGTTAAAATCTTTTTTGTTTTACTGTTTATCAGTGTCGGGCAGATTTTAAACGTCGTGCAGCGTTAGAGGAATGTATCTTTGTTATTGACATATTTGACATTTTTTTAAATTGATTTATAAGCTCAAAAATAATATATTTTGTCTAGCAAGAAGTATTTATCCTTAATAATATTATAAATTCGGAAGTAAGTCTGTATGTCTGTCTGTTACCTTTTCACGGTTAAACCACCCAACCGATTTAGATGAAATTTGGTACAGATATAGTTTAAAACCTGGTGAAGGACATAGGCTACTATTTATTAATGTAGGTACCAAGCGGGCTGAGCCGCGCGCAAAAGCTAGTACTTATATAAGTAAATAAAATAAATAAATATCGGTCTAATAGTAACCCAAGTTGTATAACCGGTTTATATGGAATATATCCAATACTGATACTATTTATCGCCAAATTAAATATTAATGTATCTTGTTTGGTATTATTCCAGTTTGCAATAACCTTCCTGCGATAATTTTAATTGTTGTTTCCGAGAATGACATTACAATATTGGTCCATAAAGAATAAAATTATAAACAAGTATTACATTCTAAGGGCTTGTCCTACCACCTCCAGATAGCATTTATCTATAAGATAAAAGTCTGGCCATCTCTCTTCTAACCTAACATTAATGAGACAGCATGCGATTTATCTTTCGGATAACTTTTACTTGTTAGTTGTGCGACTGGCCATAAGTGTAAGGAATCAATGACTTAAGGTTTTAAAATGTGATGTCATAATGTGCGGATGGGTGGGTCATTTTGATGATAATCGCTAAATAAACATTATAACCTTGACTAAATAATATTTATCCAACAAGCTGACCTGATTATACCAGTTTTTAATAATATAAGTATACATGTTACTGACTCCGCACATTTTTTTTGATATGTCATCAAAACCGGTTCTCCGTAAATGGTTTTAAATATAAGTTTACTAACTGCGATAACAGAAGAATTAAGGAAGCTATTTCGCTGTCCCTCTACTACTTCAAGCGGCATAATTAGATTGACTTTGCTCATTCTCCTTTCGTTTATTTTCTGAAAATGAGCTTGCTATTTTAATATCTAAGGAAAATTATTTTTGTTTACCAGGAAACAAACTTATATTATATGATATCAGATTTTAAGTATGCCTCTATGGAAAGCAAAATTTCTACGGCTTGATTTTATGTTAAATGTACATTCATACCACGTAAATTTATATCTTATGCCGAATTAGTTTAGAGGTATATGCGCAATTTGCTAAGCAAGTGGGTAGCAGTAAAAGCCCGGAGGTCGTTGCGTTAAGGGTTCAGTTAGCGAGAAATTGGAGCGGAGGTGCGACCCATGTCCTAACGCGCCACTTCATTACGTGGCCTCGTTACCTGCCTATGTCCATACCATCACACAGGGACCAAGCGATATACCGTCGTGCATTGGCGAACGCGCGCGCCTCGACGTGACACTGTGTCTTGTGACATATGATGACTAAATATTAAACACGCTTTATGAACCAGCATATTTATTATTTATGTTATCAAACATACATCTATACGACCAGTGCTTGCAAGGCTTTTGTGTCTAAATTCGGTTGAATTTTATGTTTAGCATACAAGGCGTTATAATAAAACCTTAGGCTCGGCGGTTACTAGCGTCTACTTGAACATTGTATTGAAGTTCAACACTCGTTTTATTATTAAATTTGTAGAGAAACATATTTCTTTTTTGGGAATTGTTCGAAATTAAATTGTATGAAGGTGAATTATTGGTTTTAGGAGAATTATTCCTGCACAGCTATAAGCCACCGCCCGTTTGTTGCGTGCGTGTGATTACATTGCTGTGTAATATATTCACATTTTCACCACCTTCGCATCCTTAATGTTTCGTTTCCTTCTTTGTTTACTATGTAGTATTGCGCTGTTGCTATTTAATTTATTTGTGTGTAGCAAATAATCATGCGGTAAATAAAAACTAAATGTTGGTAAAAGTGCCTATTTTAATAAAACCTATTATTATAGAAATTAGAGAAAACGCGGGTCGGTCTCACCTGCGAAAGATACATATTTACAGCTTCCGGAACTCGATGCAAGTTACTGCCTATACTCCAGTGAAACGACTAAGCTACTTCACTCGTCTGCCAAATCGCCCCTATCGTGTGTCATTTACCGACGGATGTCTTTGGGTCTTTGCCAAAGAATTGCACACATAAATTACCTCTACCAACCTAATTATTACGTGTTTATTTACAAATCAAGAGAAACACTATCTACGTTACTCATTATCCACCCACGGAGTTTCTTTTCTGTGGTGATTTAAAATAGGGATACTCTTGAAACGATGACTAATTGATATTACGATTTCAATTTATTTTACATTAACTTCGCTGTTTATATGAGTAGATAAAGAGTTGGCCGCAGCGAAACGCCACGCATACAGATTGCCGTGTAATCAACGCATGTAGTGCAAGCCTTACCTCGTCCGCATGACCAACTTACTGTATCACAAGCGCATTTCGCTCATTGATTTAGGACCATTACCATTCAGATCATCTAGTGGCCATTGTTCACCTGAAATTAGGATCAAGCTATTATTACGAAACTAACGGGTTACTGCACATCACCTTGCGACATCTCGGAAACTATCTGTTATTCACCGCTGTTGTATATAAACTCTCCAACTTTTATTATAAAACGTGTCTTAAAGTGGGCAGATCCGCTTACTCGCGCGGTCCTGTGAGTAATACTTACCTATTAAAGTGAAAGTCGGCGCAAAGCGGTCACGCATGTCACTTGAGCCTATAAAACGAAAACAAAACCTTGAAAACCCTTTTTTCGCTTCGCTATACACATCTTTATTTGGCTTTGTTCGTTGTCGATCTACTACGAATATTTAACATAATTTTGCTGTTTGTGTAAAGCCTATTTACTCAGTTTCCGTCTGGTGACTTAGCGGCCAAGAACGTGCCGGACTAAAGAAAGCGGGTACATTAACGGTGACCAACTGATCCCTTTAAGTCGACACGCTGTGTTACAAAATCTGCCTTATAACTATTCCCGCAAGCACTTTTGCAATTTTTGTAAAGACTTTTTACCGCTACTCCTTTAAATGTTTACTTGTATTGATTTGGGTAAACAGGTCTATTTTATTTAACCCGTAGTAAAAATATGTTAGATAATAAGTCATAGGGTGAGTTAGGGACCGACAGCTAGGTGTGGCACGGGAGCCGTCGTCGCTGCGGTGCCTCGGTGATGGTGTTTTTACGATTGGGGTGCGCCGTGACGCGGGCGCGCCTGCTAATTTTGATAAAAGCACCGTCCGACCGCACCCGGCCGTCGCCGTCACCACTGCGACCAATAAATACTCGTCTATACCGCAAATGTATACTTACACGACGGCACTGAAATTGCTTGTGGCTTATTTCGTAAGACTGGCAAACTTTCACAGTTCTCTGAATATGCACGATTAAGAAAATACCTAAGAAAAATAAATATCAAACTGTTTCGATTGGGACTGGCAATTCCGTTCACGTCACTGGTTATGCTTTAATTAAAAAAACCAATATTACCAATCGATGCTTTCCTTTCAATTGATTGCTGACATATGTAGATAGTAGTTTGCTTTAGATCTACTACTAGACATAGAATTTAAATATATTACTCACATGTATATTTATTATAAAATTTGATGATGCATCATCCACATAATCATTGCTACTATTACGGTACGGGTCAACAGTATTAGAGTTATAAGTTACCTCTGATATGAGACAATAATCAATATTAATTGCAGTTTTTAAAAGTATTGGCAATCCACTTTATTTTTTATTTATGTTAGAATATACTGTTCTCTAAATAGACTTACTTTTGTACCACGTTTGTGTTACATTTTAATAACGTTGAGCCGACGAATATAATTTTGATTTTTTTTTATGATATCTGTATAATATATTATTTAAATTGTTCAATATATATAAAGCTATCCAGGTAATATAACTAATCACTGTCTTAAATGGTGACCCGCAAAGATTCCAACATAATTGAATGCAAGCAAAACATGACTGCTTTGGCAATTTATACTTGCCATGCGGTTCACACTATTACATTACAGCTTCAAGAACGTTTTCATTAGCTTATGACTTTACATGAGCGAATGTTCTTTCTTACATAAAATATTCGTCAAAACGACTGTACCTAAATACGGTTTTGTCTCCACACCCAAACCTTAGACCATATTATGTATGTAAATATTGTAAGAAGTTCATTGTGCTTTAAAGTAACAGCTTAAGACGGTTCTTAGAAATATAATGAATAATAATTTAAATCGTTTTGTCTATCACCCGTACCTCAGTAAAGAAAATGAAATTCGTGTAATTTTAATGTTAACTAAATAACGTTTCTTAAATGTTTTAAATATTAGTTCGGTCGTAAGTGTTCGGTGTAATATAGGTAGAATAACGAAGTTTTACGTTTTACGAAGTGGTTAATATGATTGCGTAGAATACCAGATCTTAGTGTTACGTCGTCGATTTGTGTTTAGGAATATTTAGAGCAAATAATTAATAATGAGACCACGAAGATACTTCGAAAATAAAGTAGGTGTATGAAAATGATCAATCAAATACGATGTATATGTATATTAACAGGTAGTCCTATTAAAATAACATATTATAAATTATTACAAAATATTTAGTATTAATTATGTATATTATGATAATGTTTGTTGATTTTAAGTAAATATGAATATTTACATGATAAATATATTATAGATTAAGTAATCTAAGCGACGCCCAGTTAAATATATCATCGAAATGTATCGTTTTAGTTTAAGTTTTGGCTTAACCCTTAAGCACTGTTATAGATCTGACAGACTTCCAGCCGTAAAATAAACTGTTGCTATCTCGGTCTCCTGCATGAGAACGCGTTATACGTCTCAGCACCTTTAAGTTCTTAACGGCCGCTTTCTATATCTAATCTCAATCGAAATTTTGCTATCTGAGTTAGAATGTTGACAGATCTTCTATAGAAAATATGTCAAAATTCTAACTCAGATAGCAAAATTTCGATTGAGATTTGATATAGAAAGCGGCCGTTAGTGAGCCTGCCAGACAAAGCGATAGGCCATTTCACGCGCACTGTAAAACAATGATTACTATTTAAAATATTTTTGTAGGACTACCAGACCTATATCAGTGGTTATGTGATTATGTTAGAAATTCTGTATATTATTTTCGGATGGATTAGACTTAATCTAGCTCTTCACGTTAACAGCGACCACGTGGAAATTAATTTCTCAGACTCTAATATTGTTTCTACATTAGATGTTTTACTTATTCATGAAGACGATGACGATTTTAGCGGTAATTTAGTCAGCCAATCCAGAATGATTTTGAATACAAAACATTCAGTCGGATCCCGGATCCGAGTGTAGTCATTTTGATAATGAGCTCGAAAATATTCAAGCACAACTGAAACACTGTATTGTTTCTCTGGGACGCCTGTGGCCGACACAAGTTGATGATGAAAAATGCTCTAAAAGATATGCAAACAAAGATCCATATCTTTGGCCTTGCATTATATTTTATTGTATTCTTGATATAGCTAAAGCATAGATAGCTTTTCAGAACTGACATACATATATCCATCTGAATTTGTAAAAATATAGCATAAGTACTAGTTCAAGACCACTTAGAAAGCAGACCTGGTACTGTTTGTGACTGTGACATCAAGAACAATTACACTATTTTTGAACAAGCTCAACGTGGTTTAATATGATCTATTGCGACATGTATGACTATAAAAAGAAAACGGATATACAATATATTATATGCGTTTAGTGCAAGTTACATACATATAAACTTACAAAAAAAAAAAACGTATGCGAAATGTGTACGGTGAAAATATTAGACTATATTTGAACACAGTCATTACTTTTATATGACCTGAATAAATATTTAATAAATTTTAAAATTATTTTATTTGTTATTTTTGTTTTTATAGAAGTAACCATAAGAAAGTGCCTTTAAGTGCCTATAAAAAATATAGTAGGTACCTAGAAAATCTTAATATCGTATTATTCGTTACCCTATTCTATGTTTAAATATTTATATGTTAATTCATATTGTAACTATAAAACTACACAATGAATAAAACATAATAAGGTATGTATATTTTCATGTAGAGTTTCTCTGAGACCTATATCAGTGGCAGTGTTATAAAATCATTTCGCAGTGCTTAAGGGTTAACAACGAAACATTGTAACTAAACTTTCTGATGCAAGAAGTTGAGTCGACATAGATACATAGATAGATTATGATTATAATCACTACAATACCTACACGGTGTGCTAAACTAGTATATAGGGCACACGGACGTGGGTGTAAACGGTCATTGTGGCCAAGCGATTATATGTATTTTATGATCGGAGAGATATAAAGAAACTCATCGTAACTATTATACAAAGCTCAGAAATTATTATAGCCATGAGTATAGGTATATTTGTAAATTTTAACATTTTCAGTAGCTATTATGTGCGCTATTTACAGTCAGAAAATTTCCAAATATGCGATGCATGGATACGTGAATAATAGACAAAACTTCTCAAGATCTAAACGCTCTCCCCAGAATTATACTAAGTTCGGTAGCTATGCTGTTCTAGTATTAGATTATTACAATTTTCACTCTTATAAGTGCAATATTTTATGTTGTCTTTATGTGGTTTGTTTTATTTTCGTAATTATTATATTATTATTCACCTATATTGCCAAGACCAAGAAAGACCAAGAACCTTTCTTGGTTTTGCAGAATAAAACAAGCAGCTGAACCAGTTCCGGTGCTTACGAATACCGGGACTGACTTTGCTGTTTCTTTTAAAGAAATTGTCGTTCTTACAATATAGCTATTAACCATAATACACTTGATATAAAAATAAAGTTACGGACGCGGCGGCATAGCTGTAGTGAATTCGACTGCTGTTCATGAGGTAGGCTCTTTTTCAAGTTAGTAGAGTTTTCTGTCAAGAAATTGTCAGCGACGTTACAAAAACTGGAACTGTGCCCTGTAGACAAGCTACTGCTGCTGCTAAGTACGGGACATAAAACCACAGCGTGCGAGATGTAGGTGCAGTACCTACTTCTCCTCAGGAGAGTTGGTCAGTCATATGTGTGTATGTAAAATTCCTTTAAATAATTCAGTTTAATAAGCAATTGAAATTGAACTACTTTATACAGATTTTAACGCAATTTATTATTATCACAAATTATTAACAATTTTTCAAATAATAATTTTAATATCAGCGCTGTATACCTATTATCTACCCCACTGCTGGGCACAAAGCTTTTCTCAGTGTGAGAAGGGTTAGGCTGATATAAATCATTTTAGGTGATTTGAATGTATAGTAAAGGGAGATATTGGTGATAATTATAGGTTATTTGGTGATATTTTTTAAACACAATATCACACAGTATCCTATGCGAGCACATGTCAAGAAACAGCGCAAGCGAGTTACTACGAGTGTTAAGAGGATATATATAATTATATTAATTTCTTTGCTATAACGTTCGCGCGTTTAGTAAATATAAATAAACTTTTTTGACAACCGCGCATTAGTGGCGTCATTTTTAGTGAAAGTGAGCTGCGTTTATGTATTTCGTTAAAAAAATATTGATTAATCGGGTTTCATTGATAGGACTTAGCAAAATCGTTTAATATACTAACGATTATTAAATAAAAATTATAGTGAAGTCGGGTTTCAGTCAAGGTAAGTTTTTATTCCTTAAGTTGTGATCGTTGTTTCTTAGTGATTTTATACGTTTTTGAGAGGTTGACTTGAGATCAATTTTGCGCTTGAAATAAAAACAAACCAGTAAAGTCTAATATAGAGTTCGAAAGGTATTATTTTGAGGAATTCAAGAATGTGCTTTATTTTGAAATTGAGATAAATGAATCTCGCCGAATTACTTATACAAGTTTTTTTGATATCACCAAATAACCAATTTTTTACTTAATGGAAAAATAGGGTAAATGTAAAAAATATAACCAGTAGCAACTTCAAAAGGCCGTTAGTTAAGTAAAAATGAAGGTAAATCTATATACCTATAAAGCTTCTAAGGAAGCAGACATTCCATGGAGCACCTTGAAGCGTTATCTGAAGAATAAAGAGGAATCTGTAAGAAAAATGGGTAGACCTTATGCACTGTCTTGTGATTTAGATTAACTCTAACGGCCTATATTATAGAAATGCAAGAATTGGGTTTTGGGCTTACCGTTTATCAAATTAGAAAGTATGCCTATGATCTTACCGAAGTGGCTGGTCGGGAAAACTTATTAACATCAGCTAATCTCATTGCCTATCGAAAATTATCTGTGTAATAGGTACATGATTAGAACTATATTTTTTTTAAGCTTGTGAACTGTTTGATTTTATATACAATTTTGATAGTATTACCAATTTACCGGTATATGAGGCCAATTTTCCTTAAAATTATTTGGTTTTCAATAAACGTGTATTCTCAAAATGATTAGATTTTCGTAAATTAATCTTTTCCCATTACTTAGTTCAAATAGTAAAGAATGTAATAAAACAAAAGTGAGTTTTGCCTCACCTGCCAAATCCCTTCAAAGCTTTAATTTCATTATCATCACCAATATACCTGTCCTTACCCAACTTATTTATGTTTACATTATTCCGAATTATCAGTTGCTTTTTGGCAGCCATGATTACCTGAAGACTACAATATTTACAATCCTTTCATGACTTGCTAAATTTAACAGCAAGCACTCAGACATATTTTATTATATTAATAATTAATTAAGATATTGGCTTTAACGAGAATGAAAATTTTTAACTAAGTACTAATTATTGTTGTCATTCGATATTCATATTCCTTAAGCTTCAGTTAGTATAAAATAAATGTTGTCTCAATAAAATATAGGTACTTATAGCCCAATATAAAAAGAACTTGAAAATGAAACTACTATGTACAAGCACTTTCTTCGTAGTGTTCATACTAAGTTTCAATAGCTTATTTATGTCTAGTAAAATAATTTCAATTTTATGTAATATCAATATAAAAAGCTAAGGATACATTTTGGGTAGGGCGTGACGACGTGGGCGTGGCGAAGCTCCGCCCAGCCGTACCACGCCCTCGCCCTTTGCCACCTTTTCGCTGAAAATCTGAAAGCGCTGTTTCGTGTAGGTATTCAATCAACTAAGTAATCAGGATTAAAATGGAACCTTTGTTTTTGGCATACACTCACTCGTACAAACCGCAAAAGCCCAATGTCGATACAACTCGCCACTTTAAAGCACAAGCGAAAATTTTAAAATATATGGCTTTTATATCGTCTACATATTTGTGTCCGCCACAACAGGAATGTTATTCTTTTTTATAATATAAATCGGTTTTCTGATGTACCTACAAATTTTATATATTAGTATTTTTATAATAATAATTATACTAGAATCGACTAGGTTAATGATGCTAGTTTCTAAAAACAAATATAAATTGACTTATATCACTCATGATTGTAAAAAGGTACGTTACGCTAAAAATGTAATTTAGCTGGTGATAAGAAAAAATGAACGTTGTGGAGGTCGCAGCCCGCGGGGCAGATAAACTCGTTAGAGCAAGATCCGCCAGCGAAGGCATCGCGGCGGTGGCAGCGGGCACGCTACGACCGACGATATCCCTGTAATCTCGTTGTGACTCCCGACCCCGTCGTTTCCGATTCCCTCCAAATTACCTTTTGTACGTCCTTGATCGACAATCTAATTCGTTACAACATAAAATGCTTTTATCTCAATTTGCGCTGCTCTCGGCTATTTGGAAAACAACAGTAACGGTAGGAGACATTAAAAGGGAGGTGTTGGGTTTGCATGAAGCACGTAGCACCTCGTCGACGCCACTAAAAGCTTCTTGTTGACGTAGCCTTCGATTCAAGAGGCATGACTACGTTCTTGTCCTTGTAATTGATTGCTTTGTCGCGTAATTTGTTTGTCGACGCCGGGCGGAGCGTGCTATTCTCGTGGGAGCGCGGAGGCGCTCGTCCTCTCGTCATCTTCTTCGTAAATAATAAATAGCATCCACCGGCGAGCGCCGGTATCGCGCGCAAGCCTCCGCGCCGCGTCCCACGGCCACGCTCGCGTGCCCACTCTATGACTCAGCACTACATGTCCCTGTTAACGTTGATGAATCGTGCTACATTAACGCCGCGCACCACCTCCACATGCTTAACTATAACAACTATATCGCACTGACTTTAATACCGAAGTGCCAAGCGATACTAATGCAATTTGTATTAAGATGTCATTTCGTTGTACACAGACTAATAATGTTGCCGTGGTGGCTTTGTAAAAATCAAATAGCGAATCGCAGTGGCGTGGCGTACGAGCCGCACAGTGGTACGGGTTGAGCTGAGCACGATCGCGCGTTCCGTCACTAATAACCCCGTAATTGGTATCGAAGCTCGCCGCAGCCGGATTACTGAACGTCTAATTGAATGCGAGACGCTTCCTCGCCGCCTCCTCCACCGCCACCTTCCAGTGACACAGTAGTGGGAGCGACTTAATTTTGTTGCGGTCAACTTGGTCTGTTTTGCGCACGTGTACGAGCCGAGCGCTCACTATGCCGCACACCGCTCAATTACACCGTCTCGATGAATTAAATTGGCGTGGCATCGCCTGCCGCGTCAGGAGATCAAACGGTGCTCCCCCGCCCTACGAATGAGACTTTAGATTTAGCAGCGACGCCGCACCAAACTTTACGACACCAGATAATCATTTCGTGTCAATTAGCTAATGAAAAATAAAATAGGCCCAGCTGGTAATGTACTGACACCGTAATTAAAATTACGATGATGACTCGCTGGCGTCTGTTTCAAGTCGTCACTATAGGTACAGTAATTGATACAATTTAATTAGTTTTAGCAACTGCTGTCGTTTGAGTGACACCTCATCAGGTGAAATAAAATTATGACTTGGGATGGCATTGGATATATTTAATTACTTTATTTCGTATAGGTACTTGACTAGCGACCCGCCCCAGCTTCGCACGGGTAGTACGGAACAAAACCTTAACAAATTATTCACCAAACCTTACTCAAGAATCACTTGTCTATTTTTGAAAAACGCATGTAAAAATCCGTTCAGTAGTTTTTGAGTTTATCGCGAACAGACGCGGCGGGGGAATTTGTTTTATGTGTAATATAAATCTATCTTCAGTAATTCTTATAAGGAAAAGTGCAGTATATTTGTTCAAATAAAGTAGAATGAAACGTAGTGAAATTGGCTAGGGAGGGTGTGCGAGGATCCAATAAGAGCGGCCCGTCAGGTGCCATGGCGTGTCGATAGTACCGTCAGACACAGCGGCATGGCGTGTGCTCCCAAATCGCTCTGCTCACTATGTTTACTGTTAGTGTGCTCTGACAGAATCCCTGGACCGACGCCAAAATAATCTCTTCTCAACAGGTAGAGTCCGCACGTTTCTAATGACATCACACTCTATAATACTTATTCTCATACGGAATCTGATTCACCTCATTCAAAATATTCCCGAATACTCGACTACTAGGCTACCGAAAATATTTTCTAGCCCAGTTATGCAACTGAAATGCTTTGTCTCTTTTCAATATTGTTTGTAATCCACTCACGGGCGTGAATAATGAAGTGTTTTCCTTATAATCGATGTGCGTGTATTTTATTAATGAGTTTAGATTAAGAATGCCACCGCTGCGATCCAGAAGCAGCACGTGCGTCGGACAGCACGAGGCATGTTATTAATTTTTTAAACGATTGTGTTAATTAGCGCACTTCTCGACGAGTCGCCCTCGAGCGTTGCACCGTATTGTGCACAGATAAAAAAGTACAATAAACGATACGCTCCACTATTAATTAAACCGCTATACGATGCACGTTTGCTTCGCCAATAAGCGTATGGGGTAGGCGAATGCAATTAAAATATTTATCTGTTTTGTACAGAAAGGCCAATGGACGATTTTGCGATGTTTAGAGTAGTATTAGTACCGGACATGCTTTTAATATTCGAATTAGATTTCAGAATGTAATACTCTTATGCTAAAAACATCCAGGTCTATACATACGTAAGCAACTTGTATAGTACTCTAAGTATTCGATATATGCCATGAGAACTAGGAGATTTTAACGTGTTAGCTTGTTACACTCGTGTTAAGTTATGTATTAAGAGCATTCACATGGTTTCGTGCCTGTTAGATACATAACGGGTACAGAACTCTTAATAGTGCTAATTTCGAGTGCCATTCATTTATTATTTATATTAAACGCACGTTTATTACTACAGTTACATATTGTCGTTGTGTGCAATGACGAGTACAATTACAGTCATCGCCTTCACTAGAACTATTGATTACAGTAGGCTCCCTAAAATAGTAGCATAGAACTTGCGCCGTTAATTAGCGAAATTTGTGTTAATAGTAAAAACTAAGTGACTTTTCCCCTCTAGAACTCTTACGATATAATGTTCTTGTGTACCTAGTTAAAATATGTAAATATTTTGTTTAGTAACTACAACAGTAGTGTTTGTTTTGTTACAGCAATTGTTTCGGTCGCAGCAAGCCGCGGCTGCTGGCGGGCAGGCGGCGGCAGCGCAGCTGCAGCTCCTGCAGCAACAGCAGCAGCAGCAATTCCAACTTCAACAGCAATTGGCCGCGCAGCAGGCTTTCACACAAGCGCCGTACGTTATTAACGCAGGACAAGAAGGCGCGCCCTATGTGAGTGCGTTAATAGCGGGCGTCCCGCCGTATTACGGCGTGGCTGCGCCGTGGGGCGTGTACCCCGGCTTGGTAGCGCAGCCGGCGCAGCAGCAGGCGCAACAGCCGCGCCGTCCGCTCACACCCCAACAGGGTGAGCAGCAGGTGAACGGCCAGGGACAGTATGTGATCCCGTACTACGACCCTGGGTCGCTGGTGATGGGCGGGCGCAACGGCACGCCGCTGCGGCTCGTGTCGCCGGGCGGCGTGCTCGCGCCGCGCCAGTACCAACCTGCGCCCGCGCACCCCGCCGCCTCCGCCGCGCCGCCCGCCGCCGCGCAGCAGCAGCCGCAGCAGGCGCAGCCCGGTAAGCGGACCCCCCCACCACACGCACATCCTGACACACCACGACACGCTCACTGTTGCACATTTTTATACATGCCCTTACAAGTTGCTGCGTACCAAAACATATTAGAGTTGGACGTAACTCATTTAGACTTTTCAAATAATTGTTTGTGTTAGCCGTCTCACCTCCCCTTGCCGAAATTATTGTAATATCTTGAGTTTACTATTATGAAGATGTGTAGATCCTAATTAGAATAGATCTAGGAAGTAGTAGCCTCGTGATCAATATGACTATATAAAAATATGTTTAAACGGCGCCAGATTAGCCATAGTATACTTACGACAACGACTTTTTATAATATATTGAAAACGAATTCACGAAGGCAAATGCTAAAAAATCATTTTTATATATATTACTTTCTCTCCAAGAGTATTTAGTTATGCCCCAACCCTATCAATAAATACTGATAAACTTTTTATTTAAAAGGTCTAAGACAATTTTTATGAAATTTTTATTCAAAGTACAAAAGCAAATGTTTGCATTTGCTTTTGTACTTTGAACAAAAATTTTACAAGCTGTAACAGAAAGTTGTGGCTTCATGGTAGTAGGTGTGTAAAACCAGGCATCATTTTGTATATTGATAAAAAGCATACCTGCCTTGTGCCTTGGAGAGAAAGTAATAGATACATCGAATCTAAAACAACAACAGCAACAGGACAATTTATCGTACGCTTGGATTTTTCCTGACATGTTGATACGATAGAAACAATGAGCTAATTAGGGTTTTAATGCTGTTTGCTCCCCGCACTGATAAATTTCTTCCAAATATATTTTGTAATTCGATGCAGATTTCCATAATTATGATGATAATATTTAACGAGAAGGGTATTCGAAACATTAATTAAATTTACCCAGTTTTCTGTTACACCTTGTATAATTATACCGAATGTTTAAATCACTTTACAGTACAGTCCAATCCATAATAAAGTCTCTTTAAAAAAATGTGAAACAGTGAGTCATCCAAGGATATAATACTAACGATGTATATAAACTAATATTTAAATGCAATAATAACATAATAATTATACTAAAACATTACGCATGTCGTGATTACGATACATCCTCTGTAGTCTAGTAGCCAAACTATTATCATTATTTAGTAACAAAATATTTTAATATCATTAAGTAGAAATATGAGAATAACTAATTTGAACCAATATTTACTTTCACAGTATATAATTGTAGATCTTACATAGTTGCTACCAAAGTAAGAAAGTACATACATATAGTTTTGTATTATGTAGATACACGGTGTCCGATATGTTTGAGGCGCATCGTCAGTTGCTTGAAGTGTTTGCTGACCAGCCTTTACTTGTATTTCATATTCTAGATTATATACATATATTTTAAATAATTCTCTTTACACTTACTTACTCATGATATATCTTAACTGTATATATGTAATACATTTTTGTCTTATAATGTTTGTGAATAGTAATCATAATTACTCTCATCCATGGTTTCTGTTGTATGTATATATTGAAAAATAAATATTAATTTAATCTAAACTTGCTTCTAGGTAAAGGATATAATAATAATATAATGAGAGTACTTACATTTTTTTTTTATCAAACATAATATTGAATTTTTTAGAATAATAATAATATAACTTTGTTGGTAGGTATAACGTGCGATTCTTGAACCAACTCATGTGTTCAGCAGTGTACATCAAACTTACTACGACTGACATAATACCTAACGGTGATAATTAATACATTATTATTGATAACGCCGAACATTTAAATTATATGTTTCACGACGTTTTGCTAATGGGCGGTGTTGTAATAATAATTAATATACAGTAAAATCGCAGACATCCTAAAGAAATAGGTTCTATAGCCAGTCTGATCAATATCAACAATTACATATTAACACTTAGGTTACGCATACATTGTTAGACAAAAACTATAGGTAATAAAAAGATAATAATAAATAAAAGATAATAAATTATAATGTTGTACGACTGGAAAATGACTGTAGGTATGACTAGTGTTGTAAAAATACTGTATGATACCAAAATATTAAGGTATTTTATTATAAGTTACGGTACTATTGGTATTTTATTGACCCTGCGATATTGCGATGAGTTTTAGTTTAATACATAAAATATATTTTAAGTTTCGATTGTGTTCTATATTGTAGAATGATTAATTATACAACATGAAACATAATAAACGCACATTCTGAAAGTAGTTTGTTCAAAATCAGCTACTGAATCAATTCCAACAATTTGTAATATAGGTAATTTTTATCCCTAAAATAATAATTAAAACGAATTAAATTATAGTCACCCATTTATTAAACAGCTGAAATAAACGAAAATGTATCATAATTCAAGGCAATAAGGATTATGATGCAATAAAGGCAATAATGTTAGATTTATTGTAATATACCCATACTATCCGCGCACAACAAAGAAACTAATTCATTAAATAAAAATATTTAAGTATTTACATAAAAGTAACATTTTAATGATTATATTAGGTATTATTACGATTTAATAATCTAATTGGGGTGTTTAAGGTTGTGCGTTATATCTGTGACATGTTGTATATAAATTACTACTTAGTAAACATTACAGATATTATTACAATATTATATATCCGACTATTTTTGTTATTGTGTTTGTTAAATTATTTATGTATCGCACGGTACAATTTACCGCGTGATCGGTTCGGATCGATTTCTGTGCAATTCCACCGTATTCAGTATTTTTAATGATTACTCAGATAATTTACTTAAAAAAATATAGAAACAATTAATTTATACATAAAATACTGTAGCAAATGGTATAAAACAGTATTTTTCGTTTTATACATTTTAATACAAATACAGCACTTACATCTCTAGGTATGACAAGACGTTTCTAATACATAAAGGAACGGCGGCAAGTTAGACCCAGAACATTTCTATCAATACTGTTTTATTCAGTATTACCTACTTAAATCAAATCGAACGCTGCACGTGGTAACATCGTATCGTAATATGACTTAGCTTTGGCAAATACATTTAAATTTGTTGCTTAAAGTATCTAATGGATGTAAGAACCAATCATACATGTTGATGGAAACGTTTTTTATTTGCTTGTATTCGGCGGTTTATATTTAATAGATATGTATGTGGAAAAGAAACACATATTCAAGCTGATTTTATTGAACGGTCAATCGTGACCGATTCGATTCCTATTCGGTCAATCAAAAAAAGCTAATCTGAACACGTTTAATCTAAATATAGTAGCAGACCTGGTACATAACGGAATCATCACTCAAACGTTGGTTAAATATTGGCAACAACTGCACCAAACGTAAAAATGTTGCGATCAAAAGCCTAACGTAGTACCTACGTCTTGCGTTGGCTACGCGGTGCTTAACATTGCAGGGTAGTTAGTCCACGTGATTCTAGTATTAGTGGTGTTGTCAGCAATGGTAAACTAGCTTTTAGTCAAGCGATCTTAATGGTATAAAAATGAATTTGCTATTGCGATGTCAAGTCTTCTATACTTATAAACGATACGATTTAATGATTCATCTATATTATTAAACTATGAAGAAACAGTATCTGTACATTAAAAATGTTATAAACACAATAAATTCAGGTCAATAAATCTAGAGTTTGAGTCTAAAACTGTTTTATTGTTTATAACTATTTGTTCGTTTGTTCAAGATTTACAAATTTCGATGTTTTACGAGTTTTCAGTTTGGTAGCTTGGAGATCGACTTTAGATCTAAGCTCTATTTAGTTTCATTCCGTACAGCTGTTGTTATAGTCAATAGTGTGAGCCGCTTAAAATATGTTGCATTAAGCATAATTTAGTTATGTATATAATTATGGAAAACACGATCAAGGGCATAATAGTAATAACGGTCTCAAAACAAATAATTTAAAAAATGGGTAGGGTAGACATATTTTGTGATTTGTATGTATTTAAAATATCGCTTGTAATACTTTTCCATTTAATAAGAACATGTTACGTTGCTTGTTTGAAACATGCGATAAAGCCACAGAGATTGAATTTACCAAAACATCACAAATTCCTCTGGAAATTGATACAGACATGGAATAGAAAATACTACCTTACTTAGATAATTAGTTTTAGATTCAATTCAATAATATGATGTATGCGTTTATGACACACGCATTTGGCTATCTATATGCCTTATAACTCACGTAATAGGGTCTCTATGTCCGCAGTTTCTGATTCCGTGCTAGTACTGAGTATTTCTTGACATAAAAACCCGTTAAACTTTGCTTGTCTTAGGAATTAGTTCCAGCATCTCAAGCAGTCTCATTTACATCATAGATTTGATTTATTATCAAATACATTCACATCATATCTTAGTTACATAGACAAATTACTAGAACGAAGTTCTGTCGAAACTGTATACTCTATGCGTCAAATTACTTTGTACGTGAAAAAAAAACAGTGACATTTGACTCTTTTCGACAACTTGAATTATTATTAGACGACTTTGTGGCGAACGTCAGCACCGATTCTGGGATTATGGCACAACAACATGAGTGATTAGAATTTCCTGAGCACTTTGCCACTTCATTGTCCTTGCAACACCAGATGAAGCAATGATATTTGTCTCTGGAGCTGGCTAGCAGAAGTAATACTAGTGCCACAAAACTAATCACCTATAAACAGGCGAATTTACGATTTTAATTCGAATACCTAAATTGTTGTTGATGTACTTCAATAGTTAAAAAATGTGCTCGAGTTATGAGACGCAGGACCAACCACAGTTTCACGCGATGTCAACATTTAATATTTCTTAGGCAAAACGGTGACTATATCGAGCACTCTGTTGGCATGACGGACTTTACAGTAATATTTGTTGACAAGCATTGCCCTTCGTTTGAGTTTCTAAACTATAACAATTTGGCGTAGAAACTTCTGTCACAATCGGACAAAGTTCTAGGAAACTGCTCGATTAGACAATACTCATTAGTAAAACTAGAAGCAGTAATTTAAAAATACAAATACAACATATTTGTTTGGCAAGAAATCACATGTGCAAATATAGAAGTAAAATACAAACAAAATAAATGATGATTCATGTAATTCTAATTCATTTTAAATGAGACATACACATGATATCAAAGTAGGTACCTATGTTCTTTAGATAATTTGTATTCTCACTATACAAATAAGCATCATATATTTTCTAAAGAAAAATGTAGGTATTAATGTTTCGTTTAATAGATACTAATCTAAAACAAAATCTAAACAAAAATATGGTCGCGCTAATATCTCATAATTAATTTCAAACCTTGAGCGATCGACGTTATAGGTGGCTTTATAATTAACCAGAAGAATATTTATTTTATAGAAAATTACTTCTTTATGCTTATTTTAGGGGCAATATTTTAACGTGATTTAACTATGTTATGGCATTAGATATCTCAACCGATGGTGAAGCGAACTAGCTCACTTACCACGAACCTTATTAAGCTCTCTAGGTCTCCAAGCACCATACAAGTTATAAGTATTCATCCAAGTTGTTTTTTAATCTTTCTGGCGTTCCCCAAGGATCCGTACTGGGACCAATTCTTTTTAATATGTTTATAAACGACATAGTGGGACTATTTAAACACAGTAAGTGCTTTCTTTACGCAGATGATTTAAAACTTGCGAAACAAATAAATACTGAGCATGACACGCGGCTGCTGCAGGAAGATTTGAACCGTCTGGTAGATTGGTGTAAAAGAAATAGCCTTGATCTGAATATAGATAAATGTAAATACATTCGTTTCACACGTAGTATTCATCCAAAATCACAGATGTATTCCATTAACAACAAAACCTTGGAGGAAGTGGCTATTATCAGGGACCTGGGAGTACATTTAGACAAAAAAATACGTTTCCATACACATATTGATAAAATAACAACCAAGGCATTTCAAATTCTGGGCTTTGTCATAAGGAACACCAAGGACTTTAAAAATCATAGAACTAAAATTACACTTTATTCGGCCTTGGTGCGATCTGGTCTTGAGTACTGTTCTCAAATCTGGTCACCACATTACGACGTTCATATTAAACAAATAGAGCGAGTTCAAAAGCGTTTTCTATGGCCCCTTTCGTATCAGAGCAACAAAGCAAAGCAATTGCCCTCATATGAAAGTCGTTTAACGTATTTCAAATTAAATACTTTGGCTGATCGGAGAAAATTATTAGATAATATTTTTTTACACCAATTAGTTAACGGTAACTTTGACTGCACCATTCTTACAGAGAAAATAAATTTATATGCGCCTGCGAAATTACCACGTTCATGTAAATTTGCTCCTTTCGCCGTAAAACCTTCAAAAACCAATCTGGGTCAAAACGCAACTATGAATAGATTATTGGGTCAGTATAACAATCTAGTCAAAAAGCAGTCAATTGACATTGACATTTTTTCCAACAGTCTTCCAATTTTTAAACGCAAGGTTATTGCGTCTTTTAATTCAGCTGCGCATTAAGAGTAAATGCCTACCACCTAACTATCCTGGTTTCCTGATCACGCCGCGTCTATAACCTAACCTTGTGTAGTAATTGATAAATTTTAATGTATATGTTCTTTATATTCTTTGTCTTCAAAAGTATCTTCTATTTTTTTTAATTTTTTAAATAATTATATTGCTCATTTAAATTTTTATATTTAGTAATATAAGTGTTAAAATAAAAAAAATAAAAAACTGTCCCTTAAATCATGCCGTGGCAGCTTGTAAGTGAAGCATCACTTAACTAGAAACTTATAAGTCATGTTTATATATTAATGTGTGGTGTATGTTTTGTAAGTTGCCCTTAATAAATAAATAAATAAATAAAATTTTGCGCAAAATATTTTACCTGGCGTTAATATTTCTTTACTTTCAAAATTGGTTGATTACTTGAAATACGATATAAGCATATTCGCTTGAGCTTGATTTGGGCTCCATATTTTAAGAAAATTTGTAACAGTTAAATATATATAAGTTAAATAATTAAGCGATCATTTACATTTCCTCTTAATCAAATACAAATACGTTTGTCAGCCATTTTAAGTAGAATGATATTGACCAAACACGGCTTAGTTATATTGATGGAAGACAATTACACGTTGCTAGTTTGGAGAAGGAATTTATAGTTATCTATTTCGTTGAAGAATTATGTATTTCGCTAATTCTGGTGTGTGTGTGGTGTCACCTAGGAGTGATCAAACTTATATTTATTTATCACACTGAAAATAAGTCATTTTTGTTTTGATTGAGCGTCGATGCTACATTTAATTTTTGTTATACGTACAAATAATGGACTACACTTAACCTAGTACGTTATTTGCTTTTTGACAAAATGAACTAGTAATTGCAGTGATATACAATTTTGATTATCTATTTGGTTATCAGTTTCTCTAATATAGATTAAATTGTCAATAATAACACCAGTTTATAAAATTTCGGTTCAGGTTCATTAGGCAATACTACTGGCTATTATAATCACCAAATTACGCTATCACGTCAATTTATTTTATAAATGTCATGTTACATAAAATGCAATATTATTTATTCTATTTTTGGTGGTACAAAGGTAATTAAATATTTTAGTCTTCTTTTACATTTTATTGCTTTATCTAACTACGCAATCTTTAGATTGATTTTATTTTTTTCGCTATTTTATAAACTTAAGTACAAAAGAGCAAAATCGCTAAACGTGGTTGTGTTAATTCTTCTGATTCAATTTGTTTGATTGTGCGTTGTATACACCTTCTTAACAAAAAAGAGTAATAAGTGAAAATATTCTATCAAATCGGTGCTATCGAATCTAAATAAATCACTAAAAGGAAATAGCTGTTGGTTAAGACGCAGAAACAAGTTATGCACCTCGTTCTCTACATAAAAGCAATAATTACTTTAATTTTAGCCTATAAATAAATAGAACTTGTCACTTCTAAGCTTCATGCTTAAAGTAGCGCAGTATTAAAAAAATTATTAAACCTTTGGATCTTTTTAAACAGTTAGATTGCTATGAAATTTTCGTCGGATACCGAAACAAACCGTTTACCGTTAGTGGTTGCAGAGTAAATAATACACCATTAAGTATTATTATTATTATACTTAATTAAAAGTGTTATGTGGCAGACGGGTCAGTAGGTTCTGGTCCCCTGAAATTCGTACCGTGTGCCTACTAGTCCCCTCAAATGTTTGAGGTGCCCACTCGTCCCCTGATCTATTATTTATGTTAAAATAATTTATAATTCCCATTCACTCTACTAATTTAGATATTTCCTTTCGGTTCGTGGTTGTGGTACAGTCGCGTACAATGAGTAAAAAAAATATAGTAAATAGGTAGATATCATAATTATGTATTTCAAATCACAGATAATTAGCTCAAAACATAAGTTTTAGTAACAATCAGTCTTCTATAAAACAAACGATTAGGTGTTTTGTACTTTTGTAACTTATCTATAAAGATTATTATCTAATTAAAGAACGTGCACATCTATAAATTCACAGGCACTTGATGCTGTATGTTGCAACGCGTAAATAGCATTTTTATTTTCAACGATATAATAAATCTTAGATAATATAATTGTTTTAAATTAATTTTGTTACAGTTCACAAATGTATTATGTCAACGCTTTTTTTATATAAAAGTATGGCTGGTTTTCTATTAGGGAAACAAAAGGCACCTGAGCAGGTGCCGAATCTATAACTTTTATTTCAGGGGACGAGTTGGTACCTTAAAAATAAATTAATATTGACTGGTCTTGTACCGGGGACCAATAGGGGCACCTATATAGGGAATCCACAACTTTTATTCCGGGGGACGAATATTAAGGGCCCAGTGGGTTCTGACCCTGGCAGACCACACAGAGGCAATAATGAAAACATGAACCATTTACATCACATGAATTTGCTATTGATATAGATTATTAAATTGGTAAAGTGTATTAAATAGCTTAATATCATAAGAAAAATGGTTTCGAGGCCTGCAGCAGGCTGGCGTATGATTATAGAAATAGAATTACGTTTAATCGACGAAGTTGTAATAAGAGAAACACTATATATTTATTTTAGAATAGTTGTACATAAAATAGTGTCGTGTCGTGTGTCGTGATCCGGAGCAGCAGCATCACAGTGGCACTATGCGCGTGCGTGTGCGTGTGCGTGTTCTGGAGCGAGGAGGTATGTCCTGTTGCAGGCGGCGCGACAGCTGCGCGACGCGACTCGCTGGAGTTCGGCGGCGGGCCCGCCTCCGCGCTGCAGGAGTACGCGGCGCGCAAGTGGGGGCCCTCGCCGCTGTCGCCGCCGCTGGGCGCCGCGCTCGGGCCCGTGGGGCTGCGGCCCGTGTCCGCCGCGCCCGGCGCCGAGACCGCCAAGTACAGGTGTGCTACCACCTGCACCCCTCGCGCCACTTTACATATGCCTATACTATATGTTCATTACGATAAAGCATATAGCACCTGTTGAATTGAATGAAATATTTTGAAACACGGCCGATACGCCTACACCGGCAAAAGCTACAAAGCCGTTTGGTCTGATGCACTATAATAGATCGGTAACAAGAATAGAAGCGACGCGATGGGGTGCACGGCGACGCATTGAGCGGCCGACTTGTACATTGTAAATATTTGTATGCCATCGTTGTTAATATGACACTGCAGTCGTTAATTTTGTACAGATGCGCCGCTACCGGCATTTGAGCATGTTTATTAATTTGTTTCATTTAACGCATTTACATCGAGTGTGGCCGTTTTCTTCAATAGCTATATGTTTGTCTTTCAGAAATGTAAGCAGTTTAGCGCAGGGTCTCACGTCTAATGGAATGTTTGGCTCATCATCGTCACTGCTGAGCAAACTAAGCGGAGTAGGAACTATATCAGGTGTGTACCATGCGTTACGCGCCACGCACTTCACAACTTTTGTACATTTGTATATAGTTTTGCTGTATTTTTCATGTATAATACAATAACACTTTTAAATGTATGTATCTAAAGCATTACATATGTGTATGTGTTAAATTTAAGTAAAATAAATCAATGTGGCTATTCGTTGCGTTGCTTTACGTCTCCGCCGGATCTCGCTAATAAAAAATCAACAAAACATGACTGTTAGTTTAAGTTTATGCAAAAGCTGTGGCAGGTGTATGTTATCTGATGTTTATCCGCTCGTCAGTTCATACTATGTATTCTACCACTCAACGCGTCTGGTTTACATTGAACTCCTAAATCGGTGTCGATTCTGTATTGATAACAGTAGTAGGAATTTATGAAGCTTTAAACATACGAATGCGCGCTAATGTTAAGCGTGTGTGGTTGCAGAGCTGGTGGGTGGTGGCGTGGGCGTTGGCGGCGTCAGCGTGGGTGGCGTGGGCGTGAGTGGCGTGAGCGTGGGCGCGCTCGTGGGTGACAAGCCGCCCGCCGGCCGCAGCCGCCTGCTCGAGGATTTCCGTAACAACCGCTTCCCCAACCTACAGTTAAGAGAACTCGCCAACCACATTGTAGAATTTTCACAGGACCAACATGGCTCCAGGTAAGTCTGTCGATTTCCTCAGACATGAACTAGATAAAATAATAAATATTTCATTGCCGAATACAAAAAGTGTTATTTAAAATTATAATTCGTAAGCTTTAAAATACTTCCCGCTCTCAATTCATAAGATGTTATGTATTTAGCGCCAGAGAAATTTATGGTGTACTATATTGTAAACAGACAAAACAGTTAATGATCCAAACTCAGTAAGTGTAGATAGTAAGTTCACGTGACATGCTTTCGCATTCTTGTGTCAACTATTATCGACTTCGTGCAAAATCAACACATGCTTGTTATAAGAACACTAAATTAAAAATACGTTACTTCACACATGGTTAAATACACAGCGCAGCAATAAACTGAACATTGTATTACGTCTTTTATTGCGAGTTGTCTGCTTTGTCGCGATTAATTTTAGTTCACGAAGAAGTAAATGCATAGGGACGTAGGTATTAAAAAAAATGTATACTATGTGAAAATGTATATGGAGAAACTATAACGTTTGAACAGCGGATACGATTCTTGTCGGCTATTTACAAAACCTAGTCGTTGAGATTGTTGGCAAAATAGAAAATCTTAACCAAATTAAGGATCACATGCGTCAAAATAGTGTCTCATTGGAGACATTGCCATCCTAAAAGCGAGGAGTTGACAAGTGGCTTCCGTTCGATGCGGATAGGTAAACCCATTTGTATGACCCAAATACACAAAATCTACTAAAACAATATAGACACTTTGTATATTCGATGTGTCGTATCTTCTTATAAAATTTTAGATGAATGCTTGAATGAATTGCTGAAGTTAAATAGAAGTACAATTAACCGGTCGTATACCGCCGGCTCGCATACCAGCCGGCAGATTTGTACCCGTCGTAGGCCGGTGGCTCGCATGCGAGCCACCAAATTGGCGCCAAAACGCCGCGCGCCGCCTTCGCTTTAGCTTAAGCTAACGTAAAACCAATTTGGTGGCTCGCATGCGAGCCACCGGCCTACGACGGGTACAAATCTGCCGGCTGGTATGCGAGCCGGCGGTATACGACCGGTTAATGTGGTATCAATCTTACCAGCAATCTTGGTAAGTCAAGTCGAATGCATAGTATAGTACTCAAAAGCTTGATATAAAAACATATCAAAGCAGCAGTGTATAAAAAGGCTACGCGTTCGTAGCTATCTTTATTCCTAATGCCGACTGATGGTTACCTAATTAATAAAATAAATAATGTGGTTGAACATATTTCCGCAACGACGTATAGATTACATGCGAGTGTTTTAAAATTTTCAGATTTATTCAACAAAAACTAGAAAGAGCAACTGTTCAAGAGAAACAAATGGTGTTTAATGAAATTATCGGCGCCGCATACAGTCTAATGACAGACGTTTTTGGAAACTATGTTATACAGAAATTCTTTGAATTTGGAACGACGGATCAAAAAACGACGTTGGCACAAAAGGTAAATCATTTATTTTGGTTATCAATTAATCTCAAGAGCAATCTGTTATTACTTGCATAGCACCAGCTCTATATAGATGAGTTACTTATGTTAAATATTAATTGGAAATCAATAAAAAACTAACAATAATATTTAAATTGAAACTGGAATATGTAATTATGACAAGTTAATACTATCTGACCATGCTACTACTTTAATCATGTTGTTATTATACATAATAACAACACGACTAAAGTAATTATTAAAATGATGGGCGACGAAAATTTTATGTTACTTATGTGCCAAATACATGGTCCATTTACGTAAACATAGGTGCGCGGGCACGTGTTAAACCTGGCTCTGCAAATGTACGGGTGTCGAGTGATCCAGAAAGCGCTGGAGTCGATACCCGCGGAGCAGCAGCAAGAGGTGGTGCGCGAGCTCGACGGGCACGTGCTCAAGTGCGTCAAGGACCAGAATGGCAACCACGTTGTAAGTACATGTCAACTAACATTCGAGTTAAATAAATATACTATTAGGGTGTCAATTCATATGCAACCTTCGCGGTGAACATCAGTTTCTGCATGGAGTGACGACCGTTTACCTTCTGTTAAGTATACACACAGCTTAGTAGGAGTACGCTTTATCATTTTATTTTATTACTAGCAATAGTCTCGATATATATCGCGGGTTTTTCTACAAGATTACAATTATTACATTATAGTAATTACTTAGAACTATTAAGGGAATATGATCTTTTTTAGTCTTGTAAGTTTAAATGGCATTATGTAGTATTAATGTGTCGTTAATGTTTCAGGTGCAAAAATGTATCGAATGTGTAGAGCCAACGGCGCTACAGTTCATAATCAACGCGTTCGCGGGGCAAGTGTACGCGCTTTCTACGCACCCGTACGGCTGCCGCGTCATACAGCGCATCCTCGAGCACTGCACGCCCGACCAGACTGCGCCCGTACTCAGCGAACTGCACGCACACACCGACCAGCTCATACAGGTCTGCATCTAGTCACCTAATGTCACCTATCGCCTTGCATGTCTTAAAACCACTATAATTTTCTACATTAAATGGTTGCTATTAGATTAGGTTTATAATAATGAATGTGTGCCGGTTCGGCAGGACCAGTACGGCAACTACGTGGTGCAGCACGTGCTGGAGCACGGCGCGGCGGAGGACCGCTCGCGGCTGGTGGCGGGCGTGCGCGGCAAGGTGCTGCAGCTGTCGCAGCACAAGTTCGCGTCCAACGTCGTGGAGAAGTGCGTCACGCACGCCACGCGCAACGAGCGCGCGCTGCTCATCGACGAGCTGTGCGGGTTCAACGACAAGTACGTGCCCCCCCACAATCTGCCACCGCGGTATTTTATCCACTCCTTGTTAATCACACTATTACATTGATAAGTTTTATATTCTATCTAACATTTATATTACATTACTATCTCTAACTTACTTGAGTAATAACTGACTGATTAAACATGCATAGCTGAATTATGTTATTTGTTTATAGTGCTCTCCACGTGATGATGAAGGACCAGTACGCGAACTACGTCGTTCAGAAGATGATCGACGTGGCGGAGCCGACGCAGCGCAAAGTGCTAATGCATAAAATCCGACCGCACATCGGTTCGCTGCGCAAATACACGTACGGGAAGCACATAATCGCGAAACTGGAGAAATTCTTCATGAAAGCGCCGGAACTAGGTCCCATCGGGCCTCCGCCGCCCAACCCTGTGCTGTAGTCTGTGTAAAGTATTAAACGTCCGCGGAAGTAGGCTGATGCGACGGCGCGGGTATCGCCCCGCCTATTATAAATTTTGTGAATATTTGCGATTGTACATTTGTAACTATAGAGCTCGTCGCTTCGTCGCCCTCCGCCGCCGCCGAGCCAGCGCCGTGTGGGTCGCGCGCCAGCACGCGGCGGCGGCGGGCGCGGCGCCTGTACATACGTAGCGGCAGACTGATGTACAGAACGATACGATATACTGTATACTGTAACAATAGTTGTACAGCGTCGACGCCGACTCCGGTGCTCGGCCGTCGCGTCACCGCGGCGTAGCGTTCATTGCGTTTCTAGCTCTTAAGTGTTCTAGTATTATTCGTTGTTCGTATGAATCTATGTATAAATATTTGAACGTCTCTCATTCTCGTGTAATTTATGAATCGAAGGAAAGCGGCGGTTCCGACGGACCCCGGCGTTTCCGTAATTTTAGCTCGTTGTAGATTTACTATTAGCTGGGCTAGGGGACCTTGAATCTTCTAAAGCGATAAAGAGATGCCGCAGGCAGTTCTGGACAATCGGCACTATAGTCGTGATTATTATATTATTATTTTGTACTATTCTTCAAGTCAAGCTCTCGTTTAATTTATAAACCGGCTTTAAAATCGTACATAGCTTATCTCGTTTAGTGCCGGAGTGTATAGTTCGTCGATTATAATTTTGTGAAAATGATATTTTTGTATATTTTTTATGTAATTAATTTAAGTTATTTAGTTAATGAGTCTCCGAAAATGCTCGGAGCGAGCGCTTACGAGTGGGCGATGCTTATGTTTAGTGTAGGCGCAGGCGCATCCCGCCGCGCGTAGGTTATAGTGATGATTGTAAAGTCCTGTACTGATAGTTGTAGTCCCGAGGTCTACCTTGCCGGTTGCACGTCACAAGCGTAGCTACTCCTCATTCCCCCTGTGTAATTAATTTTTATAGGAAGCGTAGTTTCCTACGACACCTCAAGATTTTTTACGTTTAGATGTAATTGAAAATAAAATTATTGTATATGGCTGTACAAAAATGTTAACAAAATGATTTGTAAAACCCGTATGTGATGGAATAAGTCGAGGCGTCGAGAGCGGCGGGGTAAGACTGAGCGCGGCTCTGGACGTCGCGTCTTGTAGGTTGTACTAGATAACATTTATATGATGATCCATCTATTTAGACATTAATTATAATAAAGCATTTCTGTAATAATATTACAAAGTATCTGTAGTTTTATTGATATACTTCCCCCTCAACCTATCCACAACAAAACACACGTGTGATTATTCAACTGGCCTTTAGTTCATCGCAACATCTGCTTAACAGCAAGGAAATGGTAATCTAAATTAACAAGCAAGGAAGCATTTCAACTGGTACGGCAACGGCATCGCCTCCACCACTAGGTAACAGCGATAGGCCAGTCAATTAGTAGGTACCTATAAAAGATTCGATTTATTATTCGAGTCTTCAAGCAAATCGAAATACAATCAATCAGTTAGCGTCAGAATGGCTGGTCGCCAATGGCAAGTGGCAGTCAGAAAGTATATTCAAGAATTGCTATCCAATTGCTTATATTTGCTACATTTCTTTAATAATGCTGCATACGTATTGTATGATATTTAGAGATATATAAATATTTTTTTGACCAGCTATTCTGACTTCAGGATGGATGGTGGCCTCCGTGTTCAGCATGAAGGACGACTCCCGACTCGTAGTCACACCACATTATCACACCAGTATGACAAACGGTAATTTTTTTCTTGTTTGTCACACTACTGATTATCACACACCATGTATACCGTAATTGCTAGTACAGTGCCAACATAATGTAGTCGGTTTATCGACAAGTAATGCAATTGACCTATAACCTGGCATGTCTTCAGCTGCGAATAATCCGTGATTCATAATATGGTACTGCAACCTTATCTATAGTACTGGCCAGTTAGAAATGTATTGAGATAATGATAATGACTGACAAACGTCAACATATGAACAAAAACGATTGTCTATTAGTTTCACATTGGCTTTATATCATGGATTTTTGTATTATTAACAGAAAACGTGGACAAGTGTTGTTATTTAAGCAACATCAATACTATAAACAGAAAGTTTACAAAAATTTGAATCAGATATGGTTTTGTCGTAACCGTCGTAACAGTATAAAGTGCTCCGGTTCAGTCACAATAAACGTAAGTGCTAGTGTATTCTTATCTAAATATAGGTACATACCGTGATCTGGTCTGCCTATCTATCTTCACGTTATGTCTCTAACGGGGCAGGTAGAGAGAAGGGAATGTAGTGCTTCGCGATCCTCGAATGACTACTCTTTTTGTGTTTTAATGATTCATCAAACGCTTTATGAACGAGTCTCTAGAAGTTATATTATCGCCTCAATATCCGTAATTTAATCGTTCTTTAAAATTCACAGGGACAAAATATTGTAAAAACAGTTGAGCACAAGAATACATGTCAACCAGATGAGAGCGATAATGAAATAGCGCTTTCGATACACAAAATACATGAAGTTGCTTGTACTTCTGCGAGGCCAATGACTAAAATCTTCGAGAAACATATTAGACCCTTAAAAGAAAAAGGGTTGAAAGTACCACAATTTGATAGCGTAAAATGCAGCCTGTATAATGCACGCAAACGAAAACTAAACGTGAATAAGACCGTTTTCAAACAAATTGAAGACGTAGAAGTACCTATTACATTTGAAAAATGTCTGATTGCTGATTATCAATATGAGAATACCAGACTATTAATATTTTGTGATGAAGACGCAAAGTTATTATTAAAAAGTGTAAAAGAATATTTTATTGATGCGACTTTTAAGAGTTGTCCACAACCATTTCCACAATTGCTTTCGATCCTCGGTGATTTGGGAAGCACATCTCAAAAAACTTCAGTTGTACCACTAATTCATGTGCTCATGAGTGACAAAAAAGAGTCAACATACGCTGCATTGTTCGACATCTTGAAAACTAAATTCCCCGATTGGTGTCCCACTGTATTTCACGCAGATTTCGAGATTGCTGTAGCAAATGCCTTAAGAATATTGTTTCCACTTATATCGATTAAAAAGTGTTACTATCACTATTGTCAGAGCTTATGGCGGAAAGCGAAATCAATTGGTTTGAAAAGTAAAATACATAAAAGAATTGTGGGATTATGTTCGGTACTGCCGCTAACTCCGTTAGAACTTGTTAAACACGGATGGGAGTACATAAAAACTGAAGCTAATGAATTGAGCGGGGAAAAGATTAAACAGTTCATAGCATACATGGGTCGTCAATGGCTAAATGATGAACAATATATTGTTGACTGGAATGTAGTTGGTCAAAGACACAGAACCAACAACGTTTGTGACAGTTGGCACTCCCAATTAAACAAAAAGATAAATAAAAACTACGTAACCATACTAAAGTTATTAACAGTATTATTAAATGAAAAGGATATTAATATACAAAAAAAACGAAGGATCGCCCAAACTGATAAAGATAATTTTATAATTTCGTCCCAATTAAAACTATTAAATGGCGAAATAACATTGGGACATTTCCTTGAAATATTGCGTTAAATAGTTCAAAATAATTTAATATAATACACACACCGGCAGAATTAGCGGAACACAAAAAACAAGAAATTAATGTATTTTTATGTTAGGTCAATTTAAAAATGGAACATTAGTCGTCATTCATTTTTTCATTCATTTGTTTCAGTTTTTCATTCATATGTCTGTATCGACTGCTTTGAAGTGGATTTTTGTTTTCGTAAAATTTGCAAATTTCTTTTAGAAACATTGTTTTGCAGTTTTTGCAGAAATCTATGAAAAATGCATTTTGTTGTTTGTTTTTTTTTTAAATTAAACTAAGTATGGTCTTGCAAATTAATTGAAATATATGTTAATTTAAGTGTTGATTTATGATTAATTAATATTTGTTAATAAATAAATAATAATAAATAAATACATTACATGGTGTGTAAAAATCACTAGTGTGACAAATGAGAAAAAAAATACTGTTTGTCATACTGGTGTGATTAAATATAATGAATTTTAATTTACATATCGATAAAACAGCACTAGTTGATAATGACAAGTGACGATAAAAGGTGTTGTATTAGTGGCGGTGTGACTAACAAGAAAAAAACTCCTGATAGTCACACTGGTGTGATAACCTGGTGTGACCACGAGTCTGCAGCGTGAAGGACGAAGAATTTCTTAGTTTGTTATATCAATAATAGCTTAATTGCTACTTTCACGAATTTAAGTTCGAGCTCCATACAGATGAGGTAAAAAAAACTTCTATTAAAATTTGTACGAGGAAATGCCTAATAATTTGGAAAGGCAACAGATTTTAATACTACATTGTCTTGTTTAAAACATACTTAATTATTTTTCTATAAAACATTTTTAACCAAAGTAAAGCTTGGTTTACAAATTATATCCTAACAATAGAATTACTGTACATCTGATCGTTACTATCAGAAATTACATAAACATCCGATTTAGAAATAATGTTACAACTATCTAAGCACTCGAGAAAATATCGATAGTATGAAATCTCTAGTTTGATCATGACCTCACAGCCTGTCGGATATATTCTACCCCGGCGGCGGCGTTGGGCGTTTTAGGAGTTACGAACTCGTTTTCCCCTAGTAAGTATTTGTTAGGTTTCTTCTCAAAATCTACCTAAAAATAGGCAGCCCCGCGAAGAGGGGCTCGGTCTTTCAATGAAAGGGGCGAAAGGCAAGAAGAATTCCTGTAGATGAACACGCATGGCGTGTCCACGGCATTACATGAAACCTAACTTATTTTTTGAAAACATAAAGCAAGTATTATCATGCGGGCCACTTCGAAACTCTGTAGCTTACTTACGATGAAAATATAGTCAAATCTTTGAGATATTGATGAAAATCCGTCAATACGCCTGGTGTGCTCGCGGCATGGCGATAAGGATAAGTGAGGACACGCTAAGCGTGTCAGTGGCACTGAATGTGTAGGTTTGGATTTTGAAATGTTTTGTATCAGCATAATAACTGTGGTAGGTATGTACTGACATTGTACCGCTTTCAGATACTGCCGATGTAGTTATGTACGATTGTAGGCTATAGTTAGAATTAAAAGCATAATAGAAGCATTAAGACGAATCAAAATGCAGTCACGATTATCAACTTCTAGAACTAAGATCTTAAATTGTGTTAGCAAGATTTCTGCAACTAAAGTAGTTGGTGGTCATATCTGCCATATAAATCAAGACACGATTATAAAACTGATGATGTTAATTAATTCGACAGATGACAAGTAATAATAACAACCAGAGATATAAATTTATACGTACCAGTACTACAAAGACTGGTACTGGAATATTTTGTTAGCAAACTAAATACCTACTGCCATAATTTTATGACTAAGTATATAGGTTGCTACGAAAGTAGCTAGGTACTATTGTTTTAAAGACTACTTAGTGTTTATCTATCTCTTATAAGGAAACTGTAGTTGTCCGCAACTATAGTTTTCTCCTCTTCCCCTCATACAGAGAGCGATAGCAGCACCAGTACAAGTATTTTATTAGTAAAAGCATTGATGTATAAAATATCTATATATATCAATGAGTAAAAGACAAAAAAACGGCTACAACCTACTTCTTATATGATTGTGGATGCAACGAATAAATTAATAATCACACTATATCAATATAAATGAATAAAATGCTACTAAAATGAGTGTGCGTTACCGCAGCAAAATGTTGTGCTTTAGAGAGATGAGAGTATAACAAAAAATTAGTTCATCGTGAAGAGTAATTTGTTCACTAATAGCAAAATTTGATCAAGTTGTAGTTGTAAAGTTATTCGACAAAAACAGATTTTGCTGCAGTAATATTTGAAACATTACCCTGGCAAAATGTTTTTCATAAAATCGTTTCAGCCCGGAAATAAATACATGAATGAATGCGGTCACTTTTACGCAGCCTTTATAATTTGGTCGGCTTATAGAAGAATTGCTGACACATTCTATTTGTTGATATAACTTTCATAAAAGTCATAATTTAAAGCTGAAATTAACAGGATTGTTTATTGATGAAACATTTTAACAAGTTAATGGTATTCTATGTTTCTTAAAATCTATAATATGTATGTATTTATAAGGGATTTTTGTACAACATAATGACAATGTCAATCTCATCGTACCTTATTCTAAAAAAGAATCAACTACTACAACAATAGCATAGGTTAATCTTAATAGCTACTAATCACAATCACTATAATTAAATGTATAATAGAATATTCTAGCTGTAATGCTGCTGCTGTGTAGCTGTGTTTGGTTCAGCTAGAATACTATGAAAAATACCGGCATCGTATAAATTTAATTTAAATTTATTTATAAAACGGGGTCTTTTATCAGCATGCCTGACACATTCCATTAGTAGATGGTACACATCATCCTTTTTATTGCATACGTCACAATTAGGCGAGTCTACCAAAAGGTAGACTCGCCTAATTGTGAACTAAATTAACTTAATGAAAAATCATTAAGTACGCAAAGCTTCTACCAGGAGTGTTATAATACAATATTCTACCACACTAAGCAGAGCGTGTACTATGGGTACTAAACAATGGACAAGCATACATATATAGGTACTTTTTTTTGTAAATACGTACATATTATACATAGAAACACCCAAACCAAGACAAACATCCATGTCCATGCACACAAATGTTTGACTTGTGCGAGAATCGAACCCGTGACCTCAGGCTTGGCAGTCGGTTACACTATCCAGTACGCCATCGAGGCCGGTTAAATAATTTTATTCTTATTGTGTAATACAAAAACATTACTTATTGAAACTTTATTTTGTGTTTTATTTTACTGCAATTCTACGAATATGTCGTAGGTTTCATAATAATTTTATTAAAGTAAAAAACAGACTTTGCCATAACCTTTTTACCAAGCGCTTCTCTAATGTTCTGGAAGTTGATTTAAAAGCGGTCGTAAATTGGTATAGACCTAATTAAATATCAAATTGACTATAGTAGATTACATTTTAATAGTGTCATAAACGAATTTGAAAAGCCTTCAGTAACGGAATTTTACTGGTGGGCCCGCTGGCGAGTATGCTCTCCAGCGGGCCCTCATTGATTTAAGTATTACAATGAAACTATAAATATACAATTTTTTTTAATTGAATCTATCTTTATCTACATATTATATACATTTTTTCTTGCATATTAAATTTACCAAGCATAAGGTGGTCCCGCCCCGGAGTTTCACGTGAAACGAGGAGTGTATAAAGTACATTTCCCTATGTATTTAACTACACTAATTGCTTGCCATCAGGCGAGACGTAAGCTCGCTTGCTATGTTAATAAAATATAAAAGGCTTTACAAATATCTGTAATTTCTCTATCCCCTACGAATCATCGTGCTTCAAAGTTAGGGCTAGTGAGGAATTCAGTTTTTCACAAGGCGGCATGGAGCAAATTGGCGGTCATAAATAAAAAACACTCAATATTGTGGGCTTATACTTTATTGAGGATCTTTTACATCAGTAAGCACAGAGCTAAAATGAAACGCATACTTAATCTCGTATTGTCTACAATTATTTCTCTTCGTCTTTCTCCTTATCTTTCTTGGGTTTGACGCTGCGTTCCCGGTCGCGGGACCGCTCTCTCTCTCTGGAACGATCCTGTTCTCGTTCGCGGGAACGCTCTCGTTGGCGCGGCGACCGCGACCGCGACTTGTGACGACGCGATCTCGACCGAGACCGTTCCCGCCTGTACGATCTGGCAATAAACGTATAAATTGAATGATGTTACTTTACTTAAATTTGTAAAGCTACGAATTATGAAGAAGTGTTAATGATGAAACTGGTATGAATGTTATGTTGTTATTAATAGCACTTACTTTTCTCTAATGCGATCGGGTTTAATAGAGCGCGAACGATCTCGTTCCCTTTCCCTGTCTCTATCCTCCTGCGAATAACATTGTGAAATAATAAACAATCGGCACTTTGACTCAATAACAGTAATACTAGTATGTTATAGTTACTTCTTCTCGTCTATCACGATGGCCCCTCTCCCTGTCCTCTCGTTCCCTCATCCTATCTCGGTCCCGTTCACGGTCGCGGTCTCGTTCCCGTTCCCTGTCGCGGTCCCTGTCGTGCATGTGTGGCGGCGGATGCTGGCGGTAGGGCGGCACGTAGGGCGGCGCCGCCAGCATGTGTGGCGGCGCGCCCATGTGCGGCGGGCCCAGCGGCTGGCCCATCATGGGCGGCCCGAGGTTCGGAGGACCCATGGGTCCAGGTGTCAGTTCCTTAATTTCGCTAGGGGCCCAACCGCTCTGTTCCGGATGACCTAAATTATAAAAAGATCTTAAAATCCATATATCAACTTACTCAACACGGCCTATAAAAAAATATAGAGTTATTATTTATATGGCGTAATTGTCATGAGCATCATTCTCTACTCAGTATATCACTACACTACAAGCCTCCTCTTGTATTTTATATCACCTATTTCTATGATGTACTGGTCTTGTCGGGTCTATATGACTAGGATGTATAATGTCATCGGTCTTCCTACACTACAAGAACCGACTCTCGGCATCTTAATTAATTCAGCATAGTATATTTATAGCGTGCTAATATTGTACAATTTAATACTCTTCCCGATACGCGATGTATCTTTTTTATAAAATAGTTTTAACAAGTTATATAATGCCTCATTTATGCAGCGGTAGTGAATGCGACTGCAGTGATATCGAATCGGGCAAAGTATTATTGGGTTTTTCTGTCAAAATATTTTCAGTAGTCGCCCTTAGTCTGAGAGAACTATACACACAGCGACACATCAACCTAGACTGTTTGGACCTTGAACTATGAAAAGTTGAACGCTGCGAATCGTGCGAAAGAGTGTGTTATATTTTTGTTATTTTGTCTCACTCACGCTTAACGGGACGGGACGCTCTATCTTTACCATTACATCGCCACCACTATGCACTGTCTCTTTCCGACAATTTTCTATGTTGTATGTAGCGTAGTTAAGCGTATATAGGGTGACTAACTGGATGTGTAGCCGTGTTGTACCTGGGCCGTGGGAACGGCAATAGACTTGCCGCCTATTACATGGGACTTAAAACCATAGATGGCGAAATGTAAGTGTGACACAATTTCACCTACCTCTTGAGCAATACAAGCGTGAGACTATATATGTATAAGTTACCCCAGGGTTCTTCGTAGGGTGCGTGTGGGGGTGGTTGGAAGTAGTGCTCGTTGGGAGGCGGGCCAAAGTAGTCAGGTGCTCCCATCTCTCGCTGGTGACCGCTGCGGCCGTACTCTCGACGCTCTGCCGTCATGACCTGGTTCCACAAGGTAAAAATAATACCCATAATCACAGCTAACCCAAATCATATACAAACATTTATTATGCTTGAATGTGGCTAAAAGCTTCCAACTGCTTGTGTTAATTAATTCTTGGTAGTGCTGAAATAATGAATACTACTGCTGTGCATGCGGTTTGCCAACAAAAAGATTTTTAGCCTAGATATTCTCATTAGTAGCCCACAATTAGGAAGTGTGCAGTTTTGGACATCATCGTGCATTGGGAAGTACGTAAAGCGGTTTGTCCTTTCTCCAGTAAAGTCAGAATACTTCCCATTGGATCATGTGAATAAGGGAATACAACACACTGTACTTGTCTATGGGTATATATAAAAATCTCGAGTCACGGTGTTTGTGATCGGACTCCTCTGAAACGGCTCAACCGATTTTTATGAATTTTTTATGTATATTTGGTAGGTATGTTAGGTCGTAACATATATTTCATACCGCTAGGTGATTAAGGTGTCCCTATCAAATTAATTTATATGGCAGAACGTTTGCCGGGTCAGCTAGTTTACTGTAATATCCCTTACGCTAAATAATGTCTTCATCGCTTAACGACTGAAAAAGTTCCGTTAACGCTGCATAAGCTGCACAACGTATTCTGAAGTGTCTATAAAGCTATGGCTCCCTTAACAGCAGGCCTTAGAGCGGCATTTCGACGATCTGTTCATAAGTAACGCAACGGTAACTTACCTGTATAGTGTTTTCTCTAGCTTGGTAATTGTTCGTCATTGGTGGCGGCATTTCATCGTTTCTTCCCGGACCTATAATATAAATATATTAAAATAATATTACATGACTTCCAATTGCCACCTTAATCCTGTTGTGCGTGGCAGTATGAGCGCGTGCGCAGCTGCATATCTTGAGGTTTACTTCGCGAATTAAGTAGAATAATTCAGATTTTCTGTTAAGTAATTTCGAGTTAACTATAAGACTATAAGGCGGCATACAGCTATAGCCTTGCCTCTTAAACATTAATATTAGCAAAACCTACAGGTATTCAATGGTCTGCAAAGATTTTACACGCCAATTTTTTAAGTAAAGTTTTTTAAAGAAGTTTCAGGGCATAATCACACACATAGGTTTGACGACAGGCGAGGTCAATATACCAATTGATGTACATAGTACCAAGTGTCGATTGCCATCAACTTATTACATTGAACTTATTAGTGTAGTAACTATAATAACTATCGATTTTGGTACGCAATGCGGGTTACAAGTTTGAACACAAGCGCGGGTTGTATGCATCGTGTAAAAGACCGAAGCTTGCACATGTAACTCTCGCCGGCTACTTGCGTCGTGCATAAGCACTATAAATGTTTTAAACACTAATTATAATGTGGCTCTCGTGTTGAGTCATACGGCAAATTGTTGTGAGGTTATGTTTCTGGATGACACCGGTATACAACAATCTTATGAATTACCTTATAGCGCATGCACTCACACTTACGCCACTGAGCTAACGAAGCCGAGACATACAGAGTATGTCTCGGCTTCGTTGCCAAAAGCATCAAAGTCAAAGTCAAAAATCATTTATTCATTTAGGTCACAAAGTAACACTTATGAACGTCAAAATCAGTATCTAATACCTGGTGGTCTCCTCATGTCAGGTGCCGGCGGTCGTGGCTGGACGCCGACGTGGAGCCCCACGCCCGCTTCGTTCACTCGCATGCGTCGCTGCCGCTCGCAATACGCACTCCATGTTACCTCGTTGAACCCGTAGTTGAAATAATCTACAAAGAATACATCATTTTGGACTACTACCCTTAGGAATAGTATTTTTTCTCTAGATTAAACATACCCTATTCAACGTATTATGAACAACGAAATTTCATGATGAAGTTGTTAAGGAGTGAATGTATAATAAACAAACTTACAGTCGCATTTATAATATATGTTAGAAAGTAAGGATAATGAATAGGAAAAGAGAACATTTATACAGTTCTTGCAACTCACGAAGGCGAGTGAGCTTTACGTGAACATGCACAGTGCGGTAGTATGCATGTTTGAAAGAGCGGTCTGTTCCGAGCGACACTTACACACACACATACATAGCCCGCTCGCCTTCATGAGTTGCAAGAACTATACTACATTATATGTTTAACATGGTAGTACCTTAAATCAATTGATAGTGTTATTAAGATGCTATAAATTCAGAAAAGATAAATTATGTGATACATAATCATCCTTATATGCATAGATGTGCCCGCGGTTTCACCAGCGTTTATAGTTACTGCGCCGCTCGGGTGGGTCGTAGCGTGATGTTATATAGCCTGTAGCCTTCCTCGATTAATGGGCTATCCAACACTAAAAGAATTTTTCAATTCGAACCAGTAGTTCCTGAGATTAGCGCATTCAAACAAACAAACAAACAAACTCTTTAGCTTTATAATATAAGTATAGATAAAAAATTAACAGGATTGGTTTTACAACACAGGTATATTTAGTGTTCCACTTAGGGTCCAAATAACCTACACTCTTTGAGTGAAATAGACAACAACAAATAATTCACAAATTAATGAATTTAGAGTATGTGGATTACCTGATATATCAGCTCCAGGCTTGTTCCATGGTTTATCTTCAATAGTGTCAATATTAAACTCTAGAGCGGGCACACCATTAATGCTTCCAGGTCCATCCAAGTCTTCAAGAGTCACTTTACCACCTGTAGTTGTGCCTGTTCGAGGCTTTTCTGCTGCACCTGCAGCTACTAACCCTACACCACGCTGCAAAAGTATATTTTACTTAAAATATCATAAGAACTGAAAATGTCTCTAATATTCTTACATATATTTCAATTTTGTCTATTGTTCATATTAATACATAACTTTACTCTGATACAATTTTAAGTTACTAAGAGTATTGGTATGACCAAGTTAGTCAAGCAACAGGCTATTCTATGATTTTCTCCATTCCATTCATAAGAATGAATGAAATGATTCTTTTCTGTTTCTTTAAAGACATAATTTATATTTTTTAAACTTTCAAATTATTATTATAATATTATGTTTGTTTATATTCATGGTCATTGTATTACCAACTGGAAACTGCAAATCTTAACTCAAAGCTGAATTTCTTAAGTCTAATGAAGATAACAGATTATATCTCAGTATATTATTCCCTTTATGTAGAAGATTTGCCTTTACCTGTGTTGTAAGGAATTTGCATTTGTAAGGTATGCCAATAAAAATCTTCTAGTGTAAGTTTACAATACAAAATATGTATAAAAGAATAAGCCAATAAGACACAAGTGGGTAACATCTTCATAGTATATAATTATGTAGTATATTATGTACTTTAGGAACTCTATGGAAACATCCAATTTTTAACACCGGAACAGCAGCACAAGACATTGCTTGAGACAACAAGACTAGTAGTTGTTTATTAATAAGTATTAATAGTTTTAATAGTTTTAATAATAATTTAATTAGCTTAAAAATTTGTTAAGTTTAATAGTAGTAGTAGTGTAACAGTTTTCAAAATTATGTAATAAAGTGTCAAATAAACAATGCGATAAAATCTGCATATAGTAGTTTAATTTCAATGAAAAAGTATTATATTTAACTGATATATATTGATTCTTAACATCTTCCACAACACAAAACATATTGTTAATATGGACAGTCTACTAATTTAGTACATATATCTTACCTTAATATTTAGACTGCCATAAGCTTGCGGTCCTGACTTGATCTCTCCAATAGTGACTTTGATATCGTCGCTGTCGTCTGAGTCAGAATCTCCATTATTCTGACTATCAGCATCACCGTTCTGATCCTCGCCGTCCCGACCCACGTCCGCGAAGTGCTCGTCATTGAAGTGCTCATCGTTGGTCCCTTCATTATCGTCGCCCTCTTTCTCTTCACCCTCCTGTTAAGGAATACAGTCAAGTTGTTTACGTCAATAATAAAATTGTAACAGTCCTATAGAGTAGACACACTTGTTTATTTATTACCTAATCAATAATTACAAATGGTTATTGGCCACAGTTTTATTATTATATAAAGAAAACTATAAAATACTTTCATTTACACATCGACAAAATAGGTTATGTCAACTCACAGCGCCGCCGTCCGCTGCATCAGTGAGCGCCTGCTCCTTTTCAACACCTTCCGTAGGTTTATCCGCTATTTGGTCTCCAGTTGATTCACCATACAACCAGCTATCATCATTTTCATCGCCTGGGGCTGCTTCAACAGCAGCATCTGCCATTTTTTGTTGAGTTTATCACCGTTGTACTTGTTTCTGCTGAGTTTGCTTGTATTCATGTATTGAGTTGAAAGTTTGACATTCATTTGTCATTTTTGAACGCTTTCATTTGCTATTGTTTTTATTTACTACTCCTATTTCGAAATTTGGTCTTTTTAGTTATATTAAATTTAGATATAGACGTTGCGTCAATAATATAGGTACCATATATAATAAATAATATTATAATACTTTTCTTTTTTATATTATTTAGATATCAGTATGGTTAAACCAGGAATTAATTTTAACTTAGCTAAGATCATCAGGACCAGGACGACGATTGATAAAAATTCTGTCTCGACCTAACAATACTACTAAAGTGCCAAACAGGCCAAACTACATAAAGAGATCTCAATTTTATAATAACATCGTTTTAAAGTAATTAAATTATATTGGGATGCGGCTATAACCTACAGACATTTATAATCACAAATAAGGTAAAAGAACTTCCTTTCAAGTTACATTCTAAAAAAGTCTTGACCATAATTGAGAACTCGGCATTGTAACCGAGAATCGAGACTGAAAAACCCAGCAAAAGGTTTTTCAGAAACTGCGACTGATATAACTTTTGGACCAGTATGCCATCAAATAAAGGAATATCAGAGATTGGAAAAAGCTAACCAGAAGTCAAGATGAGGGCAGGAACGTGAAGATTTTCTGAGTGAGCATACATGACTAAGTGCATCAAACCACACACACTAGAAATAATTCCTGTGTCACGGATACGTTATAAACTACTATTTACTACCATTGACTATTTGTGGATCATACAAATTGTTGTTTCCTGTGACGATCGAACCCACACACAAATATAAATATATGCCACACGGCTACGGCCGCCACCGCGCGGAGTGTTATGGGAGTGTGAGACCACTACGCCATCCATGTAGTCAGTTTCGTGGAGGCTTTTGTATTTGGAGACTATTGGATTTCTCTTCAGAATCTAATTGAATTCAGAATGAAATCTTTGAATAAACAATGAGTAACCTACGGTAGACTAGCCCGGGACACTTTTGAGTTCGTCAAAATACATCCAAAGATCATTGAGTTAATATGTACGTAGTACCTACATACTTACTAGAGGCGTCAGTCATCTCAACTGGATAGTTTGTACCACTCATTAAAGTGCATGCAAGAACTCGCTAAAGTGCAAATTTTGAATATCGAAATCATGCCATCAATTATTAGTGTAGGTATTACGCTACTTGTTAATATTGCACACAACTCTGTTTTTTCAGTAATCGCCAGGCTCAGACTAATGAGTTGGAGATCATACAAAGTTATGTGTTAGTAGCGTTAGTGCATACAGTTTTCAGAGTTGCATTGATCCTACTTCTTATATGTCTGTCGAGATGTTACCAACAATTTGGTCGAGATATCGCATTCTGTACTTAGTAACTCAATGCCTTCGAATCGCTTGTGGACCAGTTCGGCTCATATGCATGTAAATAGAGTCTACACCAGTGACAAAATTTTACAATTAATAATAATAATACATATCTTGTAAATATTTGAATTATATGACGTACCTCGGAGAGCACGTTAAGCCATCGGTCCCGGCTGCCATGAACATCTATGGCAGTCGTTATTGGGAAAGTCAGTACCCTCTAATATCCTGACACTGGTCTAGCCTTAGGGTATCGTTAGCCTTCGGGTTGCGGAGGTCAGGTGGTCAGCCGCTCCGTGTAAAAACTGATATCCAGTCAAATCCGGTTAGACCAGAAAAGCCGACCCGAAGTGACTTGGGAATAATAAAGGCTAAGAGAAAAGAAGATTTTAATTATATGACGAACGAGAGGAATCTTTAGATGTACAATACACAATAAAGATTACTGTTCTTGCCGAAAAGTTATTTAGAATTACTTTATATCATTGTTACGCCCAGTGACATCTCTCGGCATTGTGGGAAAGACTCGGCAGTTCCGTCTAATAATTTACACCGCCATCTATTGACATCTTACGGAACTACGTAGTAGGTATGCTTACGAGAATCATAGAGAAGACGCTGGTACTTTCTCAAATCATCGTACTGTTTGCATACCGGGAGCGGCGTTGCTAGAAAGCTCTAGAAGCGCTTTACCCGCGTATAAATAGGGCGCACGCGCACCGCCAAGTCAGTTTACAATCGTAAGCGTTCATCGTCAAGTGTTCATCGAAGCGAACGGAAGCGGAAATACTACGGAGTTTGAAGCAGTACAGTGAAAAAGTGTGGTATAGTGTTTGTTGTGTTTTAAATTTAATTGTGTGTTTGAATAAAACGTGTTTTAGTCGGTAATATTGCTTATATTCTTATCCGTCGAACCCAGCACGTAACATTATTATAGTCTTTTAAATTGAAATACCTGATTAAGAGGGCGGCAAAATTTTATATTGGCTGACACCCAGCCACGCCACGCCACTGCTCTACACATAATATCGTCGACTCGTCTCGTCGGCAGATTTAGATAATTGTAACTCAGAAAATTGTGTGCACATAACTTTGTCTTAATAGTTATCGTCCTTATACGTGGGGCTGCTAGGATCTCGGTTACTAACTCGGACAGATTCGTTTCGGGGATTTATAGTTGTTAAGATCACGGACTATCGTTCACACGAACACCTGAAACTACACGTAAATTTGTGCTACGTGATCAAACATAATTAGAACAAAGCTCGGCTAAGGATAGAGAATAGCTGGTGTGAACTTGTGAAGGGGCTCTAAGGCTGGTTGCATAGTCACACCGGCCGGTAAACGCCGCGGTGGCGTACGAGCTACTAATGTGATGGGTCCTGTATCGTTTTATAGTGAAACCTTCCTCCGCTTACGGCCTGTGCAAGGCAATAAATCGAGTGCGGTTGATTTACGCTTTTCGATTGCACACTGACTGAGTCTCTGTATCTCTATCTAGTGTGCGGCTATCGGTCAGTCTTAGCACGGTAATGTTATCTAACAGTATTGTAACTTGTAACTCTGCTCTGTCCTTGAAATAATTACCATCAGCCGCGCTACGGTAATTTTATTTAACAGTATATAATTTGTTGTGAATTAAATAGGAAATGTTCAATAAAAATCTAACATGATTTTTAGATTAGTAGATTTAATAAAAAAACAACCTTAGGTATATATTTAAGGCTGAAAACTATTTGTGCCTTGACTGAGACGTACGAAAATCTTTATTGTTAAATTTAATAGTATATAAAATATCCGCATTCGGATAAAAACTTTAATTAAAAATACTTTTGTTTACAATTGTACTTTGCCAGAATTATTATGTAAGTGGGTACTTGTACTTATTTCAATCAAATATTAACAAGTCACACGCTTACTGCTTACAAAACCATCACACCGTCCATTCATCGCTACGGCGCATTCGCGACTGGTTGCGAACCGAGTGAGTGTAAGGCCCTTCTCTCACGAAGCGACTCTCAAGCGATTTGTGTTTCGCACGCGGATCCTACGCGTCGCTTGTGAGTAGCCGCCATACATATTCAGCTAGTTTCGCACACGAAGAGACGCGTCGACGACGCGTTTGAGGTCAGTCGCACGCTATCGTCTTGCTGGTCGCACGCTACCCGAGTCGTATACCGCGTTGCATCACAAAATGGAGACGGCACAAACTTTTAATATTCATTTTGTCTAGGAGGTGGATAATTATCCATGTTTGTATAATTATAAGCTGCCAGAATACGTAAGAAAAGATGTTACAGAAAGGGCAGCAGCTAGCAGCGACGAATGCTCTACAATTGATATTTTTTTCGATGTACGGATGCACCCAGAATCTTCTATTATATTTTCGTTTATTCTTGTAATACAAATACAGAAGAACATTGTCTTTATCGCTAGAGTCACTAGGCATCTTCGTACGAATGTTGTTCTTCAATTGATAAAAAAGTCTCTTTTACGTAGCACCGTGTGCGGAAACGAGTAGCATACCAGTAGGCGATCATGGTTTGCATCTCAGTCGCGCAGCATTTGAATAGCGTCGTGAGAGAAGGGCCTAACTGGCCTCGAGGCGCGTAGGTATGACTCGCGTTCGGATCGTTTGTAGGAAGATAGAATAGGTACTGTTAGATAACATTACCGTGGTCTTAGCGATCAAACGCGCGTACACATGCGGTACGTACGTACCAAAGGTATGGATGTGTATGTACCTACCGAGTATGGATGTGTTCTTTAACAGGTATTTGTTATTACCTATATCTGTAATCTATCTATATGTGTATGCTGTCCGTGGCGCAACGGTAGTGAATGCTGTGTATGAGGTCTCGGGTTCGAATTCCGGGTCAGGCGAACAAATGTTTTCTTTTAATAGATCTCAATAGCATCCCGGCTTTAGACACTCCCATGCTTTGGAAAGCGCGTTAAGCTGTTAGTTCTGCGACTGATCTCTCCTGTAGCTTCAGATTAAGGGTGCGTTTCCACTGACACGGAGCTGGGCGGAATGGAGAGGAACGGTCCGTGAACTGGCCAATCACAGTGCTCGATATCTCCACTCCGCATCAATGGAAACAGTGCAAGTGGAGCGGAGCGTACTTTCAAATTAAATATATGAACATGCGGCCCCGAGCCAGAGCCGGTGCCGAGCGGAGCGCACGAAGCGGAGGGTAGCGGGATAGTGCGGCGCGGTGGGTAGTGTAGACTTGTCAGGAAAGGACTCGTGCTGCATTTTAGTTTAGTTACCGATATTACGTCATACACTTCACACGTCATCGACATTGTATGTGAATCAAAATAGATGAGAATCTAATTGTGTCAAAATGGGATACACTACTGACAACACTACTGGCGTGGGAAATCATAGTGAAAGACACCGGATGACAAGATCATTGCACCTCTGATCTGCTCAGCTCCACTTCGCCTCGCTCCGCTTTGCGCCGCTCCGCTCCGCTTCAATGGAAATACTTGCTACTTTTCACTACTCTTCTCCGCTCCACTCCGTCCAGCTCTGCGTCAGTGGAAACGCACCCTAATCGTCCCATCGGATCATGAGTTAGAGGACAGAGAGTGCACTTGTGTTTGCACACACACTTATGCACTATATCGCCTGGACTGATTAGCCAGTCTCCGTTAAGATTGGCCACCGTGACAAATTATTCGGTCAGGACGATATTGTAAAGCACGATCGCCGAATGCCAATGTATACAAGGAATAATGATGGTCATACAAACAAGAAATTTTCATTAAAAAATTACAAATATATAAAAAGAAAATACTTTTAATTTCTGCAAGTTTCAATAAATAATGATTATAATAATTACTAAGCAAAATTATTTATATCAAATATTTTCCATTACAAGAATTTGCAAACAAAAATCACAGGGAATCACTAGTCCAGTCCATTCCTTCTCCTAGGGAATACCTTCTGCTCAACCTGTTCTACTTTCTGAGCAACATTAGCCAACTCCTGAGATGCCTCAGAGGCTGCAGCACCACAAGTCTCCGCCAGTTCTTGCACACCTTGAGATACCTGTCAAATTGCATTATTTAAGTGTAAAATAAGTAGTTCATAATTGGTTTACCGGTTTTCTACTATTTTAAGTAATAGTATGGTCTGTAACTGACATAGATATGTTGCCATCTGGGAATCAGACCTAGGAAGTTTTGATTGCTGAATTCTGGTCCAAATATTTCTTAATTATATACAAACAACTATGTATATCAAAATCAAATCAAAGGATTATAGCTGTTGCTAATCCAGATAGCTAAACCCAGCAGTTATATATTTGACCATCTGTTATCTATTTTGGTATTGTTCTGTGCTTCAGTAGCCAAGTGTTATACAGATGTACGTAATAAAAGACATTAACATTTCAAATATCTCTATGGCTCTACCATCTACAACTTTCATGTGTCCTTTGACAGTGGCTCGCATACGAGCCACCAAGTGCATGCCACTTGTAAAGCTTATATTACTTACCTTAAAGCTTAAAACTGTTTGTTTATGGGCTACAAATGGACGTTTTCAGATATTATATAAACAAATTATGATAGGTTAAAATAGTTTTATAACAATATTGTTACCGCATCAGCTTCAACTTTCACTTCTGCAGCTGCAGCTTGCATGTTGTTCACAACTTCCTGCATCTGTGCAGCATGCTGAATAGGCTCAGATTCTAATACACCGGCACCCTGAAATACCAAGCACATTTTAGATCCAAACTTAAAAATACCAAATAACGAGCTAGAGAATGCATAAAATATATTCAATAAATGTTTGTTAAGTATACCTGCTGGCAGCGATGCATACAGTGGCAATGATGCTGCAGCATTGGTGCAGCAGCTGCCAATTCATACTTCTTCATCTCATTCTGCTGCATCTAAAAACAGTCAACTTGCAAGTACTTCTACTATTACTTCTATTAATAAATCAAACAATGTATTTGCACACAATACAACATGTGTACATAAATGAGAATGTTTGGTTCAATATAAAAATTTAAGATCAGTCACTGCATAGGTACTTACATTTTCAATATAATTTGGGTCAGTATAGTTATTTAGTTCCGTCGCCATATGCATAGCCTCAGCAAGCTTTTCATGTCCTGCAGTTGCATTATTGATAGCCTGAGCAGTATTCATGAGGTTTAGCGTCGCTGAATCACCTTGCTGCCCTTGCATGGGAGTATTAGCTACAAAACCAAGTTTAGCTTCCAGTTGCTCAATTCTACTTTGTAAAACTGCTATTGCATCCATATTTAAGATTGCACCAATTATTTTAATCAAAACTTTATAAAAAAACGAGAACTGACTATTGAAACGCTAAAACAACAAATAATTGAATATCGAGCAATTCGAACTATAATATACCAATTTGAAGTTGTTTGAGTTTGACATTTGGAATAAGAAGTGGACAGTAATATGTCAGTTACTAAAATATTTATAACAAAGAGGGTAACTCTGGTCTTGGTGGTAAGTTTGACCAAAAGCAACCTAGCATTGCATTTAGACATTTTGCCAATTCAATGTATTTACATATACCTATACAGATAAGATATACCAGGGATGTTGCGGATGCAGATTTTGTGACATTTGCGGATGCGGATGCGGATACGGATATTTGAAATCTCACATCCGCGGATGCGGATACGGATGCGATTGTCCAAATTGATGCGGATGCTCCACAATTGCGGATGCGGATGTTGATGAAAATTGTTCATCTTATTTAATAAAAAGTATCTAAAATCACCGCTTTCGCAGGTTCAAGCCTGTTTTGCAAAGATTCATAAATTAAACACGTACTACTGAAAAACTGATTTCTTTCTTATCGTAACCTACGCTATATCTAGATCCTCATTAAGATTCGCGTTAATTATTGTGGATGCGGATGCAGATGCAGATGTCCAAATTGATGCGGAAGCTCTGCGATTGCGGATGATGTGGATGCGAATATTTGCAACATCACTGATATATTTTGTATGTCTAACATGAAATTAATTACTTTTCTGCTGTCGATGTATTCACAGCCATAAAAGAAGTAAAATTTTAATACATTTTTACAAGGTCCGTTTTTTGTTTCTCCATCCTTTGCTAAAACAAAGATTTTGCTATTGATACTTGTGAGCACGCCACATAGTTGCCCATGGAAACAGTTTTGTTTATTGTTATCGTAAATGCTGCTTTTAGGTGAAATTGCACTCTTTTTACTTGAAATGGCTAATTGGTCATAATAATTGGAATATAGGGAATTAAAACATTTTCCGTTTTTGCCATTCCATTTGTGATTATAGCTTTTGTAATATTGCGTTCTAGATGAGTAATTTGTAGACGTGTACCATTATATAGCCTTGGTGCGTGATTTCTCATGGACGGGACTGGAACACTAACTTTTAGCCTCAACTTATGGGATAGCACACCTGATAATTCTAAAGAGTTGAGAAACTCTATAGGGTACGATGTCACTTGTTTAGTGTCCATAACATTGGCTACTGAGACGTACACAACAACATCCTCCTCTAAATCTGACATAATTTGTTCGTTAATTTGGCCTACTGTCATTTGTCGGTGGTTTCGGCGTAACAGCGTAACAGACAGACCAGACAGACAGAGTTACTTTCGCATTTATAATATTAGTAGGAATAAGTAGGGTAGATCGAAATTTCAAAAACGCTAGAACAAATGTTTATTTACTTCTTATCAAGTGCCTATATACAAAGTGTAATGGTTTTAGCGTCGATAATGACGAATTCCCATACAAACTTTCATCTCTTATTTTAACCCCTTCATGCACTTTTTTACAACAAAAAGCCCAAGCCCTTTCCCAAGGTCTACTTTACCTCTGTACCAAATTTCATCAAGATCGGTTCAGTGGTTTAGGCGTGAAAGCGTAACAGACAGACAGAGTCACTTTCGCATTTATAATATTAGTAGGGATTGTCAACCAATAGTTTTTCCGTTTTTATATGCCTGTTGTCGGTGCCTCGTTAGCGTAGATATAGTTAATGCCACTGCTGTGCCATGAGATTTGTGTTCAATGCCGAGCAAAATGTTATTATGTTATCTTTCCAGACATTCTAAGTAGCAGCACAAAGTCTAAAACTTTAGGCGTTAGACAGTTACAGGCCTTCTTCGCCTTCTTTTACGTGAGATCAAAAACCATAGTTAATTAAATTTAATGTGTGTTTATAAACTATGCTTCTTATAAATGTTATAAACTTATAATTCTAATTAAGATGAATAAAGCAAAAGAGAAATGCCAGAGCGGTAAGTAGATAATATCTGTTAAAACTATGTTTACCCCGCACCGAATAACTTACAAATTACTAATATTATTCTTAGAATACCAGAAAACTGAAAACAGTTTGTTTAAAATCAGCAATTGAATCGATTATACTAGTTTTTCGGCGTCAGCAAAGATACAATGTCTTTGGTCGTAACGTAGAACCGTTTGCTTACGCATCCGCCGCTGCTGCTCACTTCCGAGAGTATATACCGTTTAAATTATTTTGTGTTCAAATATAAGCCTCCAATACACCAACGTTCAGTTTACAGAAATAGTATACACGCATCAACCTAGACTGTTTGGACTTTAAACTATTAGAAGTTGAACGGTGCGAATCGTGCGAGAGAGTGCGTTATATTTTTGTTACGCTCTATCTTTACCATTACATCGACACCACTATGCACTGTCCCTTGCCGACAATTCTCTATTCTGTAATTAGCGTAGTTATGCGTATATATGGTGTCTAACTTGATGTGTAGTTGTGTCGTGTGTACGAACTCTTGCGCTATATGACGATAATGTGTGTGCAGCGGTGAGATACATCGAAACACGCCAGAATGGTCATATGTGCCTAATATTTGTACTACTCAAATTATTAATAACCCTATTACTTATGTAGCCACCGCACGTACGCAGCCATGAACCGCACACGCACGGCACCACAAGACCATGACTGTTTTATAGAAACAAGATTAGTTCCGAAAAGAATTGTGCGATAAGACTTCTATAAAACAGTCATGGTCTTGTGGTGTCGTGCGTGTGCGGTTCAAGGCTGCATACGTGCGGTGGCTACACTTACTTTATCACCAAATACTTTCTACTTAACCATGTGTGATGTGATGAGAAATATTATCACCATGATAATATGTAAATAAATGCCTCCTATGAGCGCGGACAGCAAGCGATCATTGACACCCTGGGTGATCATAATAGTGCATGGAATTCTAGAACACAACGAATCCAGCTTATTAGGTTCTAGGATGTAGGCCTCTAACTTAGTTAGGTTTTGATATTTTTCCAATAATAATACGCTCCAAGTATTTTGGTTTCAGTGTATACTAAAATAACTTTGTTTAAGTTACTTTAAATCGTGGCGTCTATATTTTCTTATTATATGAATAACCAGACCAGGAACGTTGTTATTGAACGAGTCATTAGTTCTTAAAACTTATCATTGTTGTCAGTAATAAACTAATAATGTAACGTCAATGTCAGTTTTGAAAAGTCAACACGAGGAGTGCGTGTAATGAAAATATTAGTTATTTGTAATTAAATTTGATAAGATTTAATAATTTATAATGGATGAAGAATTAGGTGGCCTGACCCAGGACGATTTCGTTTTACCGCCAGTCAAATATGAATGTAAGTTTCTCGATTATTAATAAAAATTCCCTCCAAAAACATGAGATAACTTTATTTATTACATTCGTTTTGTATTTATTCCCATTATTTTGTTATCTTTTACAGATTTGGACCATACAGCAGATGTGCAGTGAGTATTTATAATATAAATTTAAAAAGCGATGAGTCACTTTTTTATCAATATGATGAAATATTTTGTTCAATGTGCTTATGTTTACACCATCATATTAGTCAGTTATAATTATATAGATAACTAGTTGAACTATATTTCAGATTATTTAGATATTGTCGTTCGGACACGGATTGTACAATCATTTAAATCTACTTTCCTGTTTATGTAATAGATACCATAAATTAACAGTCACAAATTAATATCCAGATATACATTCATTTTTGAAATGGTTGACGTTTTAAGCAGGTTAACTGGCCATATTTATAAGCAGACTACTTTACTTACTGCTCTAAGACTACATAAGTTTCTTAAAAAATACAGTGTACTGGTCAGTATTGGTGTATCAACAAATAAATAAATCTCTTGGTGTTACATGATAACCGATAATCATCATACCTTACTTACTATGAGTTAAGTGTAAGTTAGGTTTGAGCATTGCCTTGAATGAAAAAAGGTGGCAAATTTCATTAACTCTTCAATGCCCTCAAAATATAATACCTACAGCATAAATGGCAAACAAATAAACAAGATTGATTTGATTAGTGATTTAGGATGTGATTTCAACTAGACAGTGCACTCAAATTCAATGTTCACATACTATGTATGGTTACAAGGCAAATTAAAGTACTTTGCTTTGTCTCAAAAATTACAAAGATTTTCTTCAATTTATATAAAACTGTTTCACTCCCTTGTATGTATGCCCGATTCTAGAGTATGGCTGAGTCATATTGAATCCATATTATGATGTATATACAAAGTGTTTACGTTACCACCTAAGTTATGGAGACCATAAAGCAAAACAATTTTCAAATTATTCAGCAAATTTGACATTATGAACTAAACCATTAGGAAGCTGCAGACTTAATCTAGATTGCATGTTTCTGCATTAAGTACTGAGTGGCATCGAAGAGTGCAGTGAGCTTTTAGGCGACTTACACATAAAAATACCTAACCAAATGCTAAGAAAAAGTAATTTGGTATAATCTATTTAATATTCCGTTCTCAAAAACCAACATGTGGCAATACGCTGCTGTGCCGAGGCTTTAGTGTAGGGGATTGTAGGCAATACAATATTTTATCACAGACTCATGATATTGACGTTAGCATCCTTACCAAAATATAAAAGACACTTAGAAGAATTTGTTTAAGTTTTCCATTTTTATTTCTAATGTTAAATTCACACTTAACTAATAGCTGATTTGAATCAATTAATTTTGTAATTCATTAATTTTTGTCTTTAGAAAGTACAGTTAAGTTTAGTAAATACAGGTAGCAAAAATGAAAAGCCCAACATGTCCTAGTCATATGAACAAACGAAGAAGAAGAATGTGAGTTTGTTTGTTTGTTTGTCTATTTGTTACACTTTCACGCCTTAACTACTTGACTGAGTGACTGACTACTACATCACGAAATTTCGCATACACGTCAGGAGAACAGAATTGGACATAAGGTACCTTTCATCAAATATTTTTTCGTTCGTCGGAATGCATTGACGCATACCTCTCCGGGCGACGAAGAGGTTATATCAGACTCGCCAGGGAATGATGTTCCCGGTAATACCGACTAAACCTACCACGGTGTTCCTCGACATAACCAGGATCGGCAGAGCCGCGCGAATCACTTTAACATGCAATCGCGACCCCGCCGTATAAAACGATAGGCCACTACTCGATCGATCGATCAAATCGACCTACCCTATTTAGAGATAATTTTTTCCTACTGTCCCCTTGTGGGAGGAACTGTTACTAATCTAACCTACATTTACTCGAGCGAAGATGCGGGCAAAATCTAGTTTAAAAAACTGTATGGTGTGTATATACCAAAAAAGTAATAGAATCAAGAAAAATGTGTTGAAGTGTGGTTTGAGAGTACAGCGACGTAAAAATATAGGAATAAGTATTGAGAAAGAAACAATATGTTTTGGGCTTTAGTAAAAAGAAAGACAAAAGATTGACTCATGACGGCCTCGATGGCGTAGTAGTTAGTGTAACCTACTGCCACGCCCGAGGTCGCGGGTTCGATTCCCGCACAAGTCAAGTATTTGTGTGCATGGACGTGGATGTTTGCCTTGGTCTGGGTGTTTCTATGTATAAAATGTATGTATTTACAAAAAAAATGTATACATGTATGTTTATCCATTGTCTAGTATCCATAGTACAAGCTTTGCTTAGTTTGGGCTAGATGGTGTTGTGTGTATGTGATAGAATATATATATACAGGCTGTCCCAGAATTCGACGTCAAGCCGGAATCAGGTAACAGATTTCTGAAGAGACCGAAACAGGTGGAAATCTGAAAGTGCAAGGTCAGGGCTATATGGCGGATGCATTTATCGTGATGAAAGACCACACCCTTTCTATTGATTAATTCCGGCCGTTTTCGCTCAATTTCTTGCTTTAATGTCATCAGTTGTTGGCAGTAGAGATCCGAATCGATGGTTCTGCCCGGCGATAAAAGCTCATAATGAACAATACCCTTCCAATTCCACCATACTCACAGCATCACCTTATTGCGAGTTAGCACGGGTTTTGCCACAGTCTGTGAAGCCGACCTTCGACCAAGACCTTTTTATCGTACGTAATCCATCCACTTTTCATCACCAGTTATCAATCTCTTCAAAAACGGTTCGGTTTCATTACGTCTCAATAAAGAATCCCCCTAATGAGTACACCGTTTTTATTACGTTTCTTTCAGTAAGCTCGTGTGGCACCCAAATATCGAGCTTTCTTGTATGTCCAGGTTTTTTCAAATTGGTCAAAACTGTTTTGTGGTCAATTCCCAGATCTTCAGCTATGTCGTAACTACTGATATGCCTATCATGCTCCACTTTTTAAAAAATGGCGTCAATTTTATCCGTGACAGGGCAACCAGAGCGAGGTGCATCTTTGACATCAAAATTCCCGGATTAAAAACGGTTAAACCAGCTTTGTGCCACTCTTACTGACACCGCATTACAAACGTTACAATATTTTTTTCGCGGCTTGCTTTGCATTTTTCCTTTTTTGTAATAAAATTTTAAAAAGTATCGAATTTATTCATTGGATTCACTCATTTTGACAGAAAGCAAAACAAATGAAAACCGGCGGGAAACAATATTTTACTAAATTGTTTTTTTTAAATGTTACCTTTTTAATGGTATCAAAACCAGCCAGATACAACTAGTACAGACAAGATTTTATTAAAAAATTATGCAGACTATATGCGAAAAGACTTTTTCGCCGACCTATTATTTCATGAAAGAAGATTCAATTCAGTGAAAATAATTATTTTAACGCATTAATAATTCGTATTATCAAGAAGTCTGTTGCAGTGGTGTACAATAAGTTTGGTATCTTTTAGATTAGGATGCCAAAATCGGTTTTGTGTCATTATCTGTGCGGATGATATAGCTTCTTTTATCCATTTCAGTAGGTACATATATTTAGCACCGAATAATACCGAAATCCGGAGAGCTCCTCACTCCCGAGAGAACTCATAACGCAAACATGATATCTATTGTTCTAAGAAGTTACGTCATAGAGCTCTACGCTGGCGACTGAAAAATACTCATGTGAGATCATAGCCAGCTAGTGAAAAAGTCTTATAGATGTTGCTTGGCTAGTTTTTCTCGCCGATCTAAATAAAGGGAACCCTTCTTCTAACTGACATAGCCCAAGAATCTACACAAATAAATAAAATTGAAATGTGTTTGTAATGTTAAAATTACAGCTTTTTACTAATTTGTATGAAAGTATATAAGGTACCTATATAATGTTTTTTTTAAATATTTTTGGCTTTCTTTCTGTCTGTTTGTTCCATCTTATCTCTGAAACGGCTAGACCGATTTTGACGGGACTTTCACTGGCTGATTTTATAAGGAGTAACTTGGACTACTTTTACTTCAGATTGTTTTTGTTAAATTTCAAGCGAACGAAGTCGTGAGTAACAGCTAGGTCAAAATAAAACTAAACGGTAAAGGACAACAAGCTTAAGTAGCGCTTGATAATAGTTATTGAATATTTTGGATTGTAGTTGGCAAATTAATTATTTATCTAAATCATTTTTCGTGCCTATTACCTAGATGATCGAGGAATTGATTTTTATGTTTATCACTTTCTGTTATATCGCGAAATAATATGTATAGCTCGTAACTTTTTTAATTCGGACTGGCAGTGGTTAACATTAGCGCATTCAGCTTTTTAACGTTAAACGCAATGAGAATATGTTTGTTGTCTTTGTTGAACCTCCAAAGTTGATGATGTTAATGTTTTAAGGACATTGTGAAACAACTTACGAAGTTTAATCCAAAAATAATGATAATGGTATAAAACAATATTTTTATCAGTCTAAATTTTATTTGTTTTTACGCTTTTAACAAGCGGTTCATATAATCCGGTCCGTTAAAATCTCCATTAAAGCTCTCTTCCGTGCAAATTTCTTATCGCCAAACTACTCCACAATCCGAGAAAAAAAGATTAATGTCACTGGAGCTGATGAATAGGTATAGGTACCTATTCTATGTATATTCTAATAATTCGAAACCCGCTTCTCAAATGGCAGAAATTGTTACTACGGCTCTGGTGGGTTGTCTTGGTGACCATAGCGTAGCATACCAAATCAGAGTTTGCCTCGCTTCTTTTAATTGATAGCTTATTTCAATCTTCTAATTTGGTCTGTAAAGCCTGTTATAGTGGCTTCCTTTTCCAGACAATCCAACATCACAATACACTCATCATTAAAAAAATGGTCCCAAAAATGTTCTGCGCCAAAAATTGTTTTGAATTTCTTCAGTTCCAGAAAAGATGGAACTTTTCAAGTCATAGATTAATTATTGTTTTAGGTTCGTTTCGTCTTAGGTTCAAGGTGATAGCTTCAAGTCTCATTCATGATTCTCATTCCTCGTCGGAGAGAGCTCGGGAGAGTTCGAGAATTGTGACTTGTAACAATAGTCTCCATGTTAAATTAATAAAAATATAAACTTAATCAGATCGTGTAAATTCTAGAATTATTCTTAGTGTCCGTTGTTTAAATGTTTATAAAGTCCTCCGCAACACAGGAATTACTACAAGACCGGGAAATGTCTTTTTTAAAATAAGATTTAAGTTCATCAAAAGTAAATCGTAACAAAAACCGTGAGTACTATAAAATCTAAAATCAATCATTATAGAAAGTGCGTTAATTGCGTTCAAATTCCATACGAACTTGAATCATGTTCTGCCCCGATTAAACGTCTCGCAGCAGCGTGTAACTATAGAATATGGGGAAGCGAAGGCCAATATCTTTGTCAAATAAGCGTCTTTCGTAGATTAATCCTTGCTTGAGGCAAAGATACTTAATGATCGCTCGCATTTCGCTTTATACACTTTCATGTGATCATTCCGACTGTTTGTATTCAAATTAATGTAGTATCGTAACTAATAAAGCTATTTCTAGTGGTCTCAACAATTTGAGAGCCTTTGGGACCAAAGCTCATTTCCTTTACTTTTGCATTAGGCTACATTCACGCGTATCACAACCACACCACATCGACGCGACAAAATGTGATCAAGCCGTGGTTACGTGTGAATAGTGTCGCTGGAGCTTTTTGCAGTTGCGTTGTGGTTCCAACAAAATGTGGATGTGGTTGAGTTGTCGTTAGTAGTTGCGATATGGTTGCGACGACGCGATGACGCTTACGAGTGCAAACAGAGTTCAACACCAGTTTTCGTTAAGGAAATAGTCATCGGTGCGTCGACGCAGCGTTGTGTCTGCGATGTGATCGGGCGCTAGTTTGCGGTGTCGCTGGTGGTTGCGATGTAGTATCACCCACGTAGTCGATAATGACGGCAAAATGTGTTTCATGTAAATTCTACTTTTAATTTTCAATACAAAATTGCGCCCGCCCACGTGGTGTGATTGTGGTTGTAATGTGATTGTGGTACGTGTGAATGAAGCCTTAATACTCGCACATTAAATTTGCGGTTTTGAATAGAATTTGATGACGGTTATTCTCGCCTATGGCATTATATTTGTTAAACAGGTTAGGTACTCGCGCACAGTTAAGAACGGATTCTGCCGTGCCTTCATCTTTTCAACTTTCTACGACGGATTAAGTATGAATAGTTAGTATGACTATGTGTCATACTGTTACGTGCTGGGTTCGACGGATAAGAATATAAACAATATTACCGACTAAAACACGTTTTATTCAAACACACAATTAAATTTAAAACACAACAAACACTATACCACACTTTTTCACTGTACTGCTTCAAACTCCGTAGTATTTCCACTTCCGTTCGCTTCGATGAACACTTGATCGCTTCCGATTGTAAACTGACTCGGCGGTGCGCGTGCGCCCTATTTATACGCGGGTAAAGCGCTTCTAGAGCTTTCCAGCAAAGCCGTACTCGGCGTGTTAACAGCACGATGATTCGAGAAAGTACCAGCATTCTCTCTAAGATTCTCGTACCGTACTACGCAGTTCCGTAAGATGTCAATAGATGGCGGTGTAAACTATTAGACGGAACTGCCGAGTCTTTCCCACAATGCCGAGAGATGTCACTGGGCGTAACACCGCCCCCCTCTTAGACATGTTCGTCCCGAACATTGTTCGATCCGTAGTAGCGTGCCAATCGATCCACATGAACGATCTTTGGAGTACCTCGTGGTCCTTTCTGGATCCGGTAGGTGACGTCATTCATCTTAGTGACTATGCGATAGGGGCCATCCCATTTTGCCTGCAACTTAGGAGATTTTCCTTTGCTGCGTACCGGATTATGTAACCACACCAGCGATCCTTCCTCGAAGCCTTTATTGTTCGCCTTCCGGTCTAACGGGTCTTCATCCTCTCAGACATCTGCTGACCGGTCTGTCTGATGTGCTCGTATACGTCATTCATCCTGTTGCGCAAATCATTCGCATAATCTGTTATGCTGCGTGGAGATTCAGGTGGGATGCCGGTGATCAAGTCTGCAGGTAATCGTAGTTCCCTTCCGAAGTTAGCGAAAGCAGGTGTTACTGATGTGCTTTCGTGAACAGCACTACGGTATGACAGGAGAAACGGTTGAATGTGTTTGTCCCAATCCCTTTGTTTGCTTTCTACAACTTTTGCCAGATATCTTTCCAGAGACTGGTTAAATCGTTCAACCATGCCGTCTGATTGCGGATGATAAGCGGTCGTTCTCGTTTTGTGGGTACCCATCACCCGGCATGTCTCCTTAAATACTTCAGACTCGAAGTTCCGACCTTGGTCACTATGTATCTCTAAGGGCACCCCGAAACGACAAAAGACTTCGTGGACTAGCTTGTCGGCGACCGTAGATGCCTCTTGATTGGGAATCGCAAACACTTCCGGCCATTTTGTAAAGTAATCCATGACCACCAAGAAGTACTTGTTCCCACTTTGGCTTTCAGGAAACGGTCCGGCAACATCTAAAGCTATACGTTCCCACGGGGCTCCAACATTGTACACCTTTAATGCACCCCTGCTGCGAGTGTGTGGTCCCTTCACGGCAGCACAACTCGTGCATTTACGGCACCATTCCTCAACGTCTTCTCGACAATGGATCCAATAAAATCGTTCTCGGATCTTAAGCAGAGTTCTCTTAACTCCCATGTGACCTCCCGAACTCCCATTATGATAGAGTTGTAAAACTTCCGGTACCTTGAGCTTTGGCACGACCATTTGCAGGTGACACTTGTCACCTCGAGCATTCTCCCATTTCCGGCACAGAACTCCATCCTGGATAACCAAGCTTTCCCACTGTGCCCAATAACTCTTGGTGGTAGAGCTCATTGCCGCAACTTCACTCCAGTGAGGTCTCGATGCTCCTGTTTTCTTCCATTCGAGGATGGGTCTTATGTCTTTGTCCTCTTGTTGCGTTCTCTGCATAGTTTCCTTCCAGTCTTCGCTAAGATCCGTCCTCAACATCCTCACTAGTCCTTCCTGCTTAGCCTCTTGCCTGGCGCAGTGCTTACACTGGTCGGGACACGGTCTACGTGACAAGGCATCCGCATTACCATGTGACTTGCCACTACGATGCTGTATTACGAAGTCCTGTAGTTGTTGCCTGGCACGCACATCAGGTGTTCCTCCTACCGGCGACTGGTTACTGCTGCGTGGACTCCTTCGCTTTGGGCAGCTCAACCTGATGTGGCCTCTCTCGCCGCAGCTATAGCACCGGGGTGAGGTCAACACTTCCCTGGTACGGTGAGCTCGATTGTCCCGTCGCACTGCTTCCACCTCCAGAGTGTGGGCCGGGGCATCCTTTAAGTTTTTGCTGCGTAGATTCCTTCGCTTCGGGCAACTCAACCTGATGTGGCCTCTCTCGCCGCAGCTATAGCACCGGGGTGAGGTCAACACTTCCCTGGTACGGTGAGCTCGATCGTCTCGTCGCACTGCTTCCACCTCCAGAGCGTGGGCTAGGGCGTCCTTGAGGTTTTTGAAATGTCCGAGTCTCACTGCGGCCCTAACCTCCAGGTCTCGGATCCCGTCGGTGAAAGCTTGAACGAGGTTGCCGTCGACGAGCACAGGTGAGGACTGGTACGCCTTTCGAACCAGCTTCTCCACCTCCAGGGCCCACTGCTGCAAGGTTTCACCAACACGTTGCGATCGGTCTTTCAGCTGTGCGCGAAACACGTGTTCCAGATGTGCGTCGCCATATCTCGCTTCTAATGCCTCCAACAGCTTCTCGTACGTGATGTCTTGACCAAGCGCCTCTAACACGGTCAAGGCCTGGTCACGAAGCCCCAAGGTGAGAGCGGTCAGAGCCTGTTCTTGCGTCCACCCGTTCGATTTCATGACGGCCTCGAACCGGATCTTATAGGCTGACCATGACGATGATCCGTCGAATGGTGGGACTTTAAAGCCTCGTGGTGAAGACGCCACAACCGCAGGTGCCACGATCCCATCGCCAGCCTTGAGCCCACGTATCGTTTTCTCCACCTCGGCGATGCGACTTTCGTGGCGTTGGACTTGCTCTTTCACCTCCTTCACCTCCTTGCCAACCGTTGCGCTGAGATCTTTTAACATCATCAGCTGCTCCTCCTGGCGGCGCATATCCTCCTCCTTATCGCGTTGCAGCTGTTCCTCAAGGCGGCGTGCCTGCTCCTCCTGGCGGCGCATGCCCTCTTCCTTATCGCGTTGCAGCTGTTCCTCGAGGCGGCGTGCCTGCTCCTCCTGGCGGCGGATGCCCTCTTCCTTATCGCGTTGCAGCTGTTCCTCGAGGCGGCGTGCCTGCTCCTCCTGGCGGCGTGCCTGCTCCTCCTGGCGGCGTGCCTGCTCCTGCATAAACGCCATCAGAGTCGCGAGGTCGGGGTTCACCGGCGAGTGAGCTGCACTAGATGGTTCCGCTGCAGCCGCGGAGTCACGTGATTCACCTGACGTCGGCGAGGGGGCGTCTCCAAAGCGCCTCTGGTCCACATCTTGCTGGCGCTGGTTCCTGGTACGCACCCCTTCCACTTCCTCCTTCGGTAGTACTGGCATATTCTTACCTTACTTCTGACACCAATTGTTACGTGCTGGGTTCGACGGATAAGAATATAAACAATATTACCGACTAAAACACGTTTTATTCAAACACACAATTAAATTTAAAACACAACAAACACTATACCACACTTTTTCACTGTACTGCTTCAAACTCCGTAGTATTTCCACTTCCGTTCGCTTCGATGAACACTTGATCGCTTCCGATTGTAAACTGACTCGGCGGTGCGCGTGCGCCCTATTTATACGCGGGTAAAGCGCTTCTAGAGCTTTCCAGCAAAGCCGTACTCGGCGTGTAAACAGCACGATGATTCGAGAAAGTACCAGCATTCTCTCTAAGATTCTCGTACCGTACTACGCAGTTCCGTAAGATGTCAATAGATGGCGGTGTAAACTATTAGACGGAACTGCCGAGTCTTTCCCACAATGCCGAGAGATGTCACTGGGCGTAACAATACTAAAGATATTTGATTGTAGCCGCATTACAATAATTAATAGCTATTATCGCAACCATCCCTTTTTTACTTGGCAAGCTTGCCTTATTTAATGCGGTAGTGTGCCGAAAATAGTGTCTATTATTTTCTTCGAGCGTATGAGTACAGGTCAGAAGACGAAAACCAAGATATGAATTTAATGTACAAAGGAATGTGTGACATCCATTAACGCATAAAACACAAAAACTTCCGTACTCTGTCGTATGTTACACATATTTCATAGGAGCACAGCCAAAAACAAAACCTCATAAAATCAAATACTTCTTTGACTGCCACATACAGGTTTCTAGTTAGATCTTACCGCACGTTTTTTGACTTTTCGAAGCTGTGTGAATAGTGAAGTATCTCTTTAACCTTAAGGGATAACATTATGAGAAAACCTGTATGCCAGAGAGCTCTTAATAACGTTCTCAAAGATATGTGAAGTCTGTCAACCTGCACTGAGCCCGCGTGGCGGACTATGGTCACACCGTTGTTATACTGCGAAAAGGCTCTTGTCTAGTAGTGAGACAGCTTGTAAACGGCGCTAATATTAATATTATTATTCTCTCTCCCCTAACTTACACCGTTAGGAGAATATTTTGTCATTTGTGAGATTTTCACGGGTCAAACGAGCAGAAGCCCGAGTTTTAATCTAGAGTGAGATTGTACACCTAGCGAGACTAGCCGCGACAGGGGAAAGAGACTGCTATATATGGAATGTATTAAATCTGCGGTATGGCAATAGACGTTATAAGGCGTCTGCCAGATACTTCGTGCCAGTGCAAAGTCGAACTGGCAGACGGTGATTCGCCGGCTAAGATCACTTCTCACTTATTATAAAACCGTCTTGTAACAAATATGTCATAAGGTAATTTTATGTACTGGTTCGCTTTATTCGGTGGGGGCCAGGTGACCTGTAATACAGTTTTTTTTAAAACCTACTTCAGGCTCCAGTCTCTCACAAGTTAGTTTGCAATGTGCTATTTACACTGTAATTATAAGAAACTATTGTGAAGAGGGAATTATGATTTTATTATTATACTAGACGTTCCCGCGATTTCACCCGCGTTTATCGTTACTGCGCCGCCCCTGTGGATCGTAGCGTATATATATCCAACACTAAAATAATTTTTCAAATCGTACCATTAGTTCCTGAGATTAGCGCGTTCAAACAAACAAACAAACTCTTCAGCTTTATAATATTAGTATAAATTTATCACTAGCTTTTGATCGTGGCTTTGCTCGCGTAAAAGTAGGTTAGGTTATCTTAGTAACGGTACTCTTTTTTAAAATAAAATATAGTCTATAAAGGAGTCTGCTCACTAGACCGTCTTATACCATGACCGTGCTCGGAACATATTAGACACGAAAAGCAACACGATACGCCCTGCTATAGGAACTGCTTGTCGGTGACGGAACGGTCTAGTGGGCATAGTCTTATACATTTCCTTACAAAGAATATTTTTTTGTCTGACACGTTCCTAGCACGGTCATGGTATGAGACGGAGTAGTGGGCAGACTCCTTTACTCACTGATAATATAGCTTTATAATTGTAAAAGAATTTTTAAATCGGTTAAGTAGTTTATGAGTTAAACCCTTACAAACAAATAATACATCAAATCTTTCCTCTTTATAATATTAGTATACATAGATTGTATAATCAAAACTAATACAGAATCTCTCTTTACTTCCAGGTTACACGCATGGGGGAACACATTGAAGGAAACGTTCGAGCAATGCGGGATGGCGATGTTTGGCTACATGACGGAACTGGAATACGTGCAGATTAAGGAAGTGCACACGATCGAGGCGAACGCCGACGATATGATGGGCCTCCTCTACCACTTCCTCGACGAACTGCTCTTCCTATTCTCCGTTGAACCATTCTTAATATGTAAAAAACTAGTAATCACAGAGTTTAATACAGAAGAATTCAGAATAGTTTGTAAGTGTTACGGTGAAGAGTTTCAGATCGGCAAACACCCTCAGGGCACTGAGGTCAAAGCTATCACGTATTCAGCGATGCAGATTATTGACGAACCAAAAGATAATAAGTACGAAGTATTTGTTATAATTGATATTTGAGAATTATATTTTGTTGATAATTTATGAGGATTTTTCTGTTTTAGCATAGTACCAACCGAAACGCAGTTTTATTGTACAAGTAGTTGCTTCCTATGGTTACATAATAATGTGGTTGTAAATATATGGAAACAATCATTAAGGTGTGTTGCGTTATGTCATGGAGCGCTGATCGTGTCGTGTCGTTGCTAAAATCAACCTTGAACCACGTACTACTCACGAATCGCTGTTAAATTGACAGGAACGTTTATTTGATCTTCGAACACGGTTTAACGGCTCTAGCCTGTGTACCACTTTTAGCAAGCAGTTTGACTGCACGGTTGCCGTATTGTTGTGGGTTCGAATCCCACACGGGACAAAACTTCATGTGATCCACAAATGGTTGTTCCGAGTCCGAGGTTTGTGTCTGTTATTTGAATGTTTGTAAAGTTCCCCGCGACACAGGATTTATTCATAGGACGGCGATGCCATCATTCAAAAATAAAATCCATATAGGTACCTATTCTATGCTTTTGTTTATACTGTATCAGTGACTACTGCACGAGGTCTACGGTTCAATCGAAAGTGTTTCAAGGAATTCTCATCAGCAGCACAAAAACCTACACGGCGAGGTAGAAGAAAGGTTCACTAATATCGAAGACCCAAAACACTATAGTAGAAAAAATTCACTTAGGTACATTTCTCCAACTATTGTGGTGCCTGTGTACTGGATACAGGCGTAAATCAATCTAAGTATGTATAAAAAATATACCTTTGTAAATAATCTGCAACTTTGCAAAATCTTTTTGCATATTTCGTTTTCTTTTTCTGCATGAAGTAGCGCAATATAGCATAGCTTAATGTGACTACCTCCTCTATAATGTATCTCTAGTAGTAGGTATAGTTCTTGCAACTCATGAAGGCGAGCGGGCTATGTATGTGTGTGTGTAAGTGTCGCTCGGAACAGACCGCTCTTTCAAACATGCATACTACCGCACTGTGCATGTTCACGTAAAGCCTACTCGCCTTCGTGAGATGCAAGAATTGTAATAGGATGAAATATAAATAATGCTATGCCGTAAAAATTAGGTAGGTCCTAAGCCTGTCCTAGTATTATAATAATAGAAACATAAACAAATTGCTGAATATTCATTAAGTGCAATACAAACTAAGTAAAAACAAGGTTTGGGCTTGCCAAATTACATAGGTTTTTTTTTTGTTTTCCGTTTCTCTGGCACGGTTGGTATTCATAAACGCTGTGTTAGTGAATACCACTGCTGTGCAAGAGGCCTGGGTTGGCAGCATGTATTCTGGTTCTACGCCCGATAAATAATAATAATAATAATATTCTATCACATACACACAACACCATCTAGCCCAAACTAAGCAGAGCTTGTACTATGGGTACTAGACAATGGATAAACATACATATATACTTTTTTTTTTTGTAAATACGTACATATTATACATAGAAACACCCAGACCAAGACAAACATCCATGTTCATGCACACAAATGTTTGACTTGTGCGAGAATCGAACCCGCGAGACCTCAGGCGTGGCAGTCGGTTACACTAACCACTACGCCATCGAGGCCGACAATCACAGTTTGTAGGCTAGGTAGTAGGCTTGACTTAATTAAGGGACCTTAAATCATAACCAGTGAATGTGGGTGTAATAGACCTCTGCCCACCCGTTCCGGGATACAGGCGTTGGTATATGTATTTATATATTTTTAGAGTTCGAAAAACTCTTATACAACAGCTTTGTCCGTCCGTCTGTCTGTTATACAACTTTCAACTCAAAAACCGTAAGAACTAGAGACTCGCGGTCAACGCCATTCGACTCAGCATAGTCGATATACCCCCGAAATGACTATGACCTTTGACCTCTGACCTCAAGGTCACGTGGTATCACGTGACCTTTGCATATTACTTGAACCATTTTTTTGAACTCTAAGATTTACGGCAATTCATTGCCGTTTCTCACTTGTTTTATATACTAACAAGCATTTGCTTAAAATATTAAACTTTAATAATCGACTATTTTCAAAATACTACCGACATGGACAACTTGGTATAAGAGATTCGTGACTCCTACATCGTGACCTTGCTCCCATGACTTAAATAATATTTAGAACTCTTATAGGATGTTATGCTAAAATCACTAAATAACTGTTCAATTGCGACTGCAGTATAATATTTTGTGGAAAAAGTTTGTCTACTGCACAGCTACGACTGCTACGATATGGCGCTACGGTGTCTACGAATCTCAAATCAGTGCCATACACACGTAGCAAACGTGTACCCATTGCCATATTGATTTGATTACGCAACTAAAAATAGATTTGTTACCGAAGTTATGACTGAAATATTTTTATTATTATGTTATATCTAGGAAGCATGCTTTGGTATTTAAATCATCTATTATTTGAATTTTAAAGCCTTTTTCCTAGACTATATAAACTCGAATTATACCTATTCATAATATTAAATCTGGTTAGAATCTGAACAACTACATTAGACCTACAATCCATTGACGTCTTACATCCTAGGTAGAAAATAATGAGGCGATAGGTTATAGATAAATTATAGGTAACCTTCACCATGAGTGAAGCTACACTCAACCGGCATGCGTTTTGTGTAAACCCGTACATGGAATAGGTAATGAGTTCTAAAATTGGTTTTAATGGTTTAGGTATGTTAAAAGCCAAATTTGTTCCCCAAGTATAAAAGAAAAACGCCCTTAAAGTTGACCTCAAGCCAGCGAGATACCTCATGAATAAAGGCCGATGAACTTCAAATTAGTGTTTTGTATTGGTTCTAGAAGAAAGTATTATTTTAAAACAGTCGCTTCAATAACAATTTGGTTGCAATTAGGTGTTAAAACTTAACTCTTAACCAGCTGGTAATTTCGTAAATATTAAATGGTCGATGAATTGTTACCTATTCATCCAAAAAGAAAAGGCCTGGTGGCAGTAGTTCGGTTGTACCTTTTTTCTGCCTCAGTCGCTATAGGAAGAATTTAGTTGAACAGTAAGCCACCATCTTTTCATAAGAATTTCTTTGTCAGGGACATTTAAATTAGTTTTATAAATAATAATCTACATATTATGAATATACCTACTAAAATTAAGAAAGTGAAGAAGAAATTCCGCTATTATCGGGGAATCGAGTGGTTCAGTGCTGTCGCGATAAGCAAAACCTAGGCATTCGAGCCAATTGAATATTCGAATGCTTAATCGATAACAGCACATCGTTATCGTGATCACGCGGGTAAATCTGTAAGCATGTTTTAATACCATTGGCTCTGGCATTGGTGCCGGGAGCAAACATGAAAAGATATGCTTTAGCAAAAGCAAAGAAGTCATCATTTTCCTTCTATTCGCTTACAGTACATATCGACCTGGGAGTCTCTTAACTCCCCAAGCGCCTCTAGCGGCGCATCGATAAAGGAATCAAAAAGTATAGAAATACATGGCGACTCGCAACGCGCCGACGGCATAAAAATTTGTTAAGAGGGATGAAAGCTCACTGTAGACCTATGATCTATAATTTTGGATATGGAAATCGTGGAAAGGCCTCTTCGTCAACTTGCTGCGCCATAGGTGCAGTTGCTTGACCGCCTACTCCCTTAACGCTATGCGCTAAGTTCCATATGTTTAGCAAGAATTAGTCGACTATAATAATTAGTTACAGTTACGGTATTTAAAAGACTTGTCGAAATATTGATAATTTACTGCGCTTAATAAGCCTGTGGTTGCGCTGTGTAAGACTAGTTTAAATCTTCTGCGTTATAAGAGGATTGAAACCGATGACCAGTTAAACAAGGGAGATATTTTTTAAACATGTGTAACAAGTAGGCTTTTAATATTTTACTTCATTATCAAATTATATTATATTAATTGATTTAGTTACGAAAAGAAAACAGATACTGCTCTCTCGCATTGCCTTATTACTATAAGTCCTACTGGCCTTTCGTGCTGTCGCTCAAGTCTCGTATGTTGGAGACGCGCGCAACTCGGAATCCACGCTTTGGAAGGGGAGGGGGGGATGCCTAAAGTGTAATGCAATATTTAAATAAAGTTTCCTTTTTGATTTATGAGAGATACTTACTTTGATATTATTTGTATTTTACATGAGAGTGAAATTAATATTCTACAAAAAAATTACGCCCGTTTAACTAGTCACGCAGTAGGTACATATATTATGTATATGGTTATACATGTTTATATACAAGGTCTATGGGAGATATTGACTGTTCCCTAAAGCTTGCCTAAGCCCTCGTTAACAGTAAACTTCATCAAGAAGCTCAGAAAATCCTATTTACCGGCGACGGATACAACAGGTGTATGGCGACGATCTTCTGTAGGACTGAAATGGTATCACAGTTATGTTTTTTTTTACTTTTCTGAAACATGGCAGACGAGTTAACAACAAATAGGTTGTTGTTGCAACAACGATACCTATTTGTAGCCGGCCCACCTAGGAAGCGGTAAAGCCACTCATGGATATGGGTATGATCCCATAGCATTGCAGGAGCACTACCGAGAAATTAAAGAATCAGGAACAGCTGTTCTGCCTATTAGTCGAAAGTCGAAACGCAAATTTAACGACTAAATTGGATAGGATATGGATGACTTGTTGATATATGATTAGTTCACATTTTTAATGGTAAGACTGGATTAAGCATGTTTTTTGTTTTGTAGCCTTCAATAGGATATTATGAGTCATCGGCACACCAAACCTGGTGGTAAACGGTAAGCCACCGCTTACCGTGATAGCAGTTCCCTCTTTTAACTTCGTTTAAAGAAGATTAAGTCATAACGTTAGGTACCGTATAGGTACCTACTTAGTCAAACAGTTTCCAAGAGCACTGCTCATGAAAGAGGCAGTAGAGCAGCCAAAGGAACCCAAAGTCTACCCGTTGCTCCAGCGCAGCGTCTCCAAACCGTTCGTTTAGAATCATCGTAGACTCGAACAGCACTCCTTTGTAAGGAGTCCTGTGGATCGAGCTGGTATTTGAATGTCCCTGTCCAGAGATGTGAGCAGTACTGCGTGTAGCCGTTCCTGTGCTTCATAAAGTACAAGACTTTGGTCTGGCGTGATGTACCGTTTGGCTCTGTTTTGAACACCTGTGATTGTCAATTTGGCTTTGTCTCACTAATTATCCCAAAAATCAGTTTGCTGGAGACGTCTACGCCGAGGATCCGAGAGCACTCTCGGAAATACGAAGAGTTAGTCCTTACAACTGTGTCACTAGATAATTTTGATATTTTCTCGCTAATGTTAAATAGATACTAAAAATAAAATCTGTAATATTGTAATTATAATCCTAACTAATATTATAAATGTGGTTATTACACTTTTACGCCTTAACTACTTAACTGGTCATCGTAAAATTCTGCATTCACGTTGCCAGGGGTACAGAGAAGGACATAGGATTTTCATACAAAAAAATAATTGTGCCCAAGAGGTAGTTTATTGACAAAATCTACATTAACGCAAGCAAGGCTGCGGACGAAATCTAATTTAATTATAGAGTACCCTAAACCGACAAGCATAATTAGCCTACTTATGACATTTTCCTAAGAAGGTCCTGGTCAGATAATCCCGATGCAGGCGCAACCCAGGAGTCCCTTTCCGACAATTCTTTATTTTGTATGTAGCGTAGTTATGCGTATATAAGGTGTCTAATTTAATGTGTAGCCGAGCCGTATAGCTTAGATAAAAGCGTATAAAAGTTATTTTAAGATTTATGGCCGCTATTCTAGCAGTGTAAGTACGAATTAAGCTACTTTGACACAATCTCATAGAAATTGTTGCGAGGACCATGTAATTAAAATGGTACCTACTTATTAATTTCATGGCTTGGAAATGGATAATGCTATGATCAAAATTGGGACGAAGTAGCTATCAAATGACTGTTAATTTAATAGCTATTTCGTCGCAATTTTGATCATAGCAACACTAATCAAAGCACATTAGACGGCGATACAAGGTAAGCGGGCGTTCGGATTTTCATAAATATTTAGATACTAAATATTGGATGTCGTACGACTAATTTAACTACGATAAATCCATAAACAGTGGCACCTCGCAATAAAACAAGTTATTTGTGAACAATAAGCTCACTATTTTTTAGAATTATAGAGCAATCCGTTTTTTTTATTTATATTTTATCTTTCCGTTCTTCCAAACACTTTTAATTTTTATCAATATATTTCGTGCCATAAACATCTAACTTTTAAAAACTCAACTTCAATAAAAATATTAGCGCACCCTATTATTATGAAGTCCTTTTCCTAATTTTAATACAAAATTCGGTAATAATAATTAAAAATTATAAAGAGGCACTTCTACTACACGATATAGTTTATATTTGCCAGGTAATAAATTAATTAAGTACACAGTACGGTTAAAAGCTACGCACAAATCCGAAATTTATCCAAATCTGTGGTATCTCTTGTAGAGCTTATTATTGTTAAATAATAGAACAAAGATCGACTATACCAATTGTGGCGTAACCACTATGTAAGAGAGAGGGACAAAGCTATACATCCCACTGCGCCCCAATTATGTCTTATCCATATTTTATTCATTGCTGCCTCAGCCTTTATTTTACAGACAATTTTAATGCCGTGTTATTTTTATGGTAAATCTAATATTGCGTCGCTAAGACTTGTGTTATATGTAAAAAGACAGCATCGTTGCCTATTTAGTTATTATTTCATAGGAGACGTAATATACATATAAGTATGTTAATAGTATTACTGGCCTATCGCCGTTTGGTTTTCTGTTACGTCTAGGACTACGGCTACCGCAAGTACCAGCTTCTCCGAGAGCCTAGCTAAAAATATCAAAAAGATCATCATCCGATAAAAGATATACTTACCAAGCAAAACTGATAATAACCTATCAGTTATTCAGTCAACCAGCATTCTGGTCGTCTGAATAATTGATAGGTCCTGATCTCTTCTAATTCATACTCTATATTTGATATCTACTAGTAAGCAGAAGTGTCAATTTAACAAAAATATTGGTGAAGTAAAATATTTGAAATTAATTAAGTTATCAAATCTTAATATACTATAATATCCCTGATATTTGCCGTTTTTATAGACTATAAATCATAATAGATAGATTGATATTCACAGACACACAAGAGGGTATTACTTAAGCTATACATTTTTTTGAAAAAGCGCTTTGGTATCGACTTATTCATTATACAGCAAACAAGTTAATGATATGTAGCATAGACAAAATCTTAACAGATATTTAGTAACTTACTAAATGCAACTACCATTGCATTAATTGGCTGTTGGTATAGGGTATATTTACAGGCATACAATTAAAATAATATAGATTTTCGGTGTGATTGAAATGGCACGAATGGCAACATATTTTCAGGAAGAAGGAGAAATACTAGCAATAAAAAATAAAACATCACTTTTTAAACATTTTAGATTTGTTGACTCTATCGATCTGGCGACCAAATTTAACAAAAGGTTAAGTGCATTAGTAATTATTATACATTTCTGAACGAATCTTGTCTATGATAGAGATCTTATTCCTATTTAAGTGCAGTCATTTCCGTTGTATTCGCGGTTTCACAAATATCCGTATCCTTTGTACAGGATCTATTAATAACTTTTTATTTTATTATAATTAAAACACGTTAGCTAGTAATAAAAAACACAATTTAAAAAATATGAATCATTTAACGTTACTTATCTGTATTATATGAAATATAAATAGGGATTTTTCTTATTATGTTAATTATTCAAGTTTGTTGTAGGTATATCGCGTAAACATTTTTTGTTTACGAATGCCCCAGAATTCCAGGAAATAGTGCATTCAAATTTGTTTATGTCAAATATCTCATTATTTGTTCATTACCTATCTACCCCATAATCACAATTTAATAATTACCTGGATAAATACTTTTCAAATGCAATTTTAAAATGATCGCAAGTACGATGTACATACATAGCACACTACCAACTTATTTATCCATATTCTTAGTTTTAAATAAATGAGGATAACTGCAACGTATGGTGTATCTAAAGTTAATAAACAAAGTGTAATTTTAGGAAAACACATACTTATGAAATTCATAGTTTCAGTTTGCTAAGTACTTACGCTCATATCGTTGGCTTACAACTCCTTACTTAGAAAGTGTGTGAAATATTTCTAATATTGCGCCGAAGTTACCCAAGTTATTAATATAAATTGCATGATGGGTACGTTTAAAATACATTTAATTATTATTGGTATTATATTTAATTCAATAATTGTGAATACGTTCACGTTTTTCTTGACGTGTATAGATGCATACATAATAATATTATTATAAAGTTATCTATCTAATTCAGAATAATTGTTCAGGATAGGTACGCAAAATTAGATGGATTTCCTCTTGGAAATAAATTTCTTGTTCAAAATTACTTTATTACATTAATAAATAAAACAGTTATCAAATAATATACAATAGTTATTATCAATAACAGCAAACAAGAGAAAAGTTCATATTATTTGAGACGCCACAAAATGTTAACAAACGGCTTGACTACGCTTCTCAAAACCGGTCGAACAATGGAAATTCAAAAATTCGTTATATTTTTTATGGCTTCTTCGACGAGGGGAGGAATTTGGATCGCAAAGCGGGCGTCCGCTAGGGGTTGCTCGCTCGGCCGCTTCGCGCCTGCGCACGTAGTTCGCGCCACTGCTACGTCGCTTGCAAGCCAGATGTTCTGAAAAGCTTCCTGTCGCCGTTCCAATGCTCCGCATTTTTATCTAATAAGTTATTGTAAAATGTGGACTAGGACCTTTTTATTATTTTCTTTTATGAGTGAAGTAATCAGTGAATAAATATCATGTGTATTGAATAAACTGTGTGAAGTAACATAAAATTATCGAGCGTCTCGATGTCCACGAGTTCACTCGGGACCAACAAAGCGGCGGACATTTTATTTTGAGTACTCGATAATGTAGCGTTTGCGTCGAAAACATTAATGTCGTTTTATGGTTATAAATTCGGATATCGTTCGCTTACACCTTTTGTAAGTATAATTATTTCACAGTGGGTATTTTGTGTGTAATCTTTGAATGTGTACACTTGGGTTTAGAGGCGGTAATGCCTAGGTATCACCGCTAGGTTGTCGATATTTTGGGGAAAATGTCGTTGAAAAAAGTGACGTAAGCAAAACTGGACAGCTGGAAGTGTCGCCACGGACCTTCGGTAATACATGCAGTTTGTTATATTGCTATCGACCCACTCCGCTTCGGAGGCTTCTCACTCGTGATTTCCGCGCGCGCGGCGCCCCTAACCTCTTCACTAATTGAATTGTGATTATTACGATTCGCTACTGCAGGAAAATGTAAGGTTCATTGATTTGTAATATGTTATACGTGTTAATTAACAGCGATGCCGAGAGGGGTGAAGCGAGGGCCGGCGGAGGGCGAGGCCGAGGTGGTGGTACGCGCTGCGGCGTCTCCTTCGCATACCACGCTATTGGACGACAGCCCTAGCCAGCCCATCAGCTATCATCTGCTCGACCACGGCTATGGCGCCACGCCACAGCACCAGATTAGGCGTGAGGCGCCTACGGCACCGCCGAAGACGTCTGAAGTAAGTTACTTTACTAAATCTGTTGCTTACTGATTCCTAGGTATATGTGCAAGTCCTGGATTAAAAATCTAGAATCTCAAAGCATTGAGGAATCAGCAATAATCATATAAGATATAATATGCTGACATATTTATGTCACTTATGTATGATTGAAAGTTAATGAAATATCTTTTGATGTTCGTTCTGCAATATATTGTAGCGAGCTCCATGATCTTCAGGGCAGCAAGTGACACACTCTTGTGGTGTCTTTTAATTAAACTGAAATATTCCACATCCTATGAACTTAAGTAAAATTGTAACTTAAACTGATTGTTCTGTTTGAGAAACAACATTCTTCATCGAACTTGGTTTGTGATTTGGCAATCATGGAGTGTAGCAATAGCCTCAGCTTATGTGGCAATGCTGACATTAAGATTATTAATCTAAATGCAGCTCTAATTTCATTAATAAATGCCTTTTTTAAGATTTTGTTAAGAAGTTATCTGTTTTAAGACATTTATAGTGAATTTATACAAATATGGATGTAAGTTTGTAACACAAACTTTTGAGGCCCGTTTTACAGTGGACAATTAATAAGAAGTTATTAATATGTTCTATGATTGTGGTTTGATTTGAGGCTATGCAACTACAATTTGTTTATCATGCATTTAATTATTATCAAGTCATCATTTTTGACATTTTTATGTAAATGAACATTGGACTGAGTCTGCTATTACATCATTGAAAGTTTCTATCTATATGAGACAAGATATTTTAGCATTATAGTTTTCTTCCCAATTTTATTTTGAGTAAATATTTGTTACATTATGTAACTACAACATGAATGAACATGACCATTCATTGACTGAGAAACACATTCTTTTTTGATAACATACTTCAGATTCCATTGATATTATGAACATAGTGGAATCATTATTGTTGTATATTGGTTTTATGGAATCATTTTATAAGTACATGGAAATGTCCTTTGGCCTTATATAGCCAATAACTAAAATTAAATTAGAACTTCTAATATGAATAGCATTTTAAGGCTCAAGTTGTGTTCATTTGGTCTGTCAATAGCATTGAAGGTGATTTATTAAGTCATGCACAGTGTATAATGTTTAAGGTTAGCCATGTTTGGCATTCAAATTGATTGATATACATATTATGTATTGATATATGTATTTGCATTTAAAAAGCCATCATTTTGTTAACAATGCATACTAGGTTCTGAATTAGTAAATATAATTAGTGATTTAGTTAACATAATGATTTATGATTGAGTGTGCCAAATTATTGTTTTTAAAAGATTTTTGCTACAAAGTGAATGAATATTTAAATGTTTAGGCTGATATATGCAAGTGATTGACATACTTTACCCTATACATATTATTATCCCATAGTTTCATCATAAGATATTAAGTTCAGGGGTGTCTTCATGAGAAAATAAGAAGTATATGGTCCTTGTTGACTCTTATTATGTAAATCTGTTTATATAGAGTTAAAATAATTAAACTAGCAATAAAAGAACCATGATATAATAAATATAAAGCAATTTAGAGAAGATTTAAATTTTAATGAGGTCATTGATCCATGTGGGGTCATTGAACTGTACATATAGAAATCTAGAAGTTCAGAGGATGATTAGATGCCATATCATTCTAGTTATTTGTATAATTTTAAATATATGCTAGGTCATCCTTATGTGCTATTAAATTGTCACTTATTAATTGATGATATTCCTAAATACTTTAATTGATTAAAAATACAATTTTAAACTACATAGCAAATAGTTAATGATATTGGACCTCAATAGGGTTTTTTTTAAATAATAGATTTATCATATTCATTTTTCTACTATTTTCTATAACTTAATCATTATCATCCCTGAGATAACAGTATTTTTAAATTACTATAAGCCAAATAACAGTTTTAAGTTAATTGTCATTAATAGCGCGATTTGTAATCGTTATAACAAATCAAAATGGCGGAGTATAGACGACAAATTTTGAGTGTCTAATGGTAGCGAGTACACTGAAAAGTGTGTAGTCGGAGGGACCCTACGCAGGGTGCCGACCAATCACGGGAGAGACGCTGCCCCCTACATAAATTCTGGTTAGCTATTTTCTTCGATCCACTCGCCCAACATCATAAATTTACAAGTTAATTTTTTTTTATGTGTAAATACTATTACTTTTTATTAAAAGAATGAATATAGTATTAGAAATATTAACCGTTATGGTAACGTCGGTGAATTCTCTAATGATAAAGCCTAGTTCACATGAATTCATAGTTTCTATAGATGTACGGCGTTTAATTGTTTTCATCGACGTTCAGTTCACACAAAATTTCATTAAGCAATAGTACGTTAGTTTGTAGTAGTGTCTCATTTTTATAGATAACATAGCAACGATAAAAATGTCATTTGATTTCTAACGGCGTGTACGTACCTAATAAAGTTAGCAGATTACGAAAGAGACCATTATTAATATAACTCTAAATCCGTTTGACTCTTCTCGAAGCTAAACTCTGAATCGGTAGATTACTAATGAGCTTAGCATAAAAACACGTTTAAACTTTAGGCGTGTTTGGTCCAAATATAATTCTATATTCATATATTGATCGATTCTCCGTGTGCCTATTAGGTAACGAGTCGATTACTCGGATCAAAAAAGTACAAAATGGCGGGCGCTCACGCCAAATTTGACTGATGCCTCTAATGGCATAGGAAAATACTGCACTCTCTATTCATAAATATTTAATAAGACGTATTTCTGTAAGCAGAGCGGATATGAAGATTTTTTGCAGTTAGTATTTGAAAGTTTAATATGGGGTAGGTATATTACATTTCGAAAAGATTCAGAATGCTCAAATTCGTTTGAGAGATTCTAGGCAGTTTGAATTTGCATTTAATTGAGTCAATCTTAAGCAATCCGTCCATTTTATTTTCGGATAAAATATGACATTGACTGAAAGTTGTGAATAAGAGAAAAAGATCACTCATGGTTTTTATTTGTGTATCAGATGTTTTATCCGTTCTTGAGTAGATGTGCAATTACAGATAAGCTTGACGACAATATATTCAGTATGACTGTGGTTTATCCGTTGTAATATAAAATTTATGAGCCGTGCAGGATATATTCGGTATGCGGTGCATGTGAATCGTACTTATACATAAATTAAAAACTTTGTCGTAATTGTCTCATATAGGCAACCTAATATCCTAATGCGTATTTCGTGCTGTAAAAAATAGTTTCGTCTAACAATAAATTACTGTCTGTCGCAATACAGTTATTTGTTGCATAAAAAACCGTGCAGCGTAAAATACCACGAATTGCAGAATCGTCGTACAAGTTAAAGAGAGCCTTTACCTGTCATTGGTTACTTTTGAACGTTCGTGAACCGTTAGCGTCGGTTAACAGATGTTTTATGCTGTTAATTTTATGAAACAATCCAGGAGGTATAAACCTTAAACTTGTCGTTACGTGTGTAGCTAACATAAGCAAAGCGGGCGGCAAGTGTAGGCAGCAGTCACACATGTTAGCAGTTTGCCATGTCTCGAGTGGCGTTCACCCGGCGCCATGTGGGTCCAACACTAGGAGGTCACGTGGCCAGGTACATACTTCCTGACAGCACACTTGCATTGCACACTTTCGGTCATTGTCCTAAACGTCTCACGCGAACTTTAGCCTTTCATTAAGGGTTCATTCACTTATTATACGGGGTGATTTAATTTATCTTACGGTACAATAGATTTTTTTCTGTAAGTGCAAAGATCGAGTTAATCTATTTTATTTGATCTCTTCCAGTTGCATTAATTATTATTACCCGTCTATTGAGAAGGGCTGAATAGATGATGCTAAAATTGTAAGCAGTTTGCGCATACATAAGGGATGTTTTATCTACTGAGATAGCGAGACCGGTGTCACATCTGCTCCGGTTTAGTTGCTCGAGACGCTTACGGGCACAAAGAAGCGCGGGACCCACAAATCCGGCAAATTAACAATAGCGCCTAGTTCACTATTAATAATAACACAAATATTTCGAGATAAGAAATTGCTATTCTTTCGCCAGAGGTCCCTTCCGAGAGCTCGGCGGCTTTTGTGTTGATTCTAATTTATGTCATGTATTGTTGTTACTGGGTACCCTCCCCACACACTTCCTTTTGGGGTCTTTGGCCCCGCTGGATGTCCAAATTGAATTTGTTGCATGAGCTTATTGAAAATGCCTCGTGCATCTTCCCGGCCGCTCATGCTCTAGTTCGGACCGGCCGGCGCCGCGCCTCCGCCTTCTTTATCTTTAACTACAACGGTTCCGTTTTTTATTGTGACATAATTCGCAAATAATTATCTAAGTCGCTATTAATTAATATGGGGTCAACGTGCAGTTTAAAATCGAGAGTTACAAATAGTTTCGTCAAAGTGTGAAGTGAGAAGTCGGTGGTTGAGTAGTTGTAGTGAAGCTCAATTGAAGAGATTAACAATGACTTACTTTGTGTTAAGAGTGAGTACTATTTTATCACACGTTGCGAGCCGTACAAGTGGTTTAACACGCTCCTGTTATAATAATAACACGTTGTCGTGTCACTGACATATTTACCACAAATCAGGTGATTATTCGTGTTACATTATCGCGAATTTAGTGTGAAGTGAAAGTCATGGGGGTGAGTTCATTATGGAGAACGTTAGTGTTAATTATATTATCGTCATTAATGTTTTGTGAAATGACAATAACAAGCGGTTTGAATTATGGCAGTGTCTACGTTTCACTGGATTAGTCATACGAACGTAATTTTACAGATTATTGGCGAATATTCGTATGGATGTCATAAGTAATTGATAATTTAGTAAATTACCATTTATACAAGTAATGTTAAAGTTGGAGTAAGTAGATTTCTTCGTTCTACATTTCTACGAAAAGTATTGTTACGTCTTTTCTATATAATTTCTCCCCTACTTAGTTTTTCAAGAGTCATGCATCAAACATGGGTAATGCGTTGCAAATGACATGTAAATTACCCCAAGTCAGTCAGTTATGCTTATAATAAACCCTTTTTACCCCAGCGTTAGACATCGACACCTGGTTTTTGCGCAACCGCAATTTGGGTATCTTTTTGTGCACACATTATTTAAACGAAGGCTCCTTCATTTGAATATACATTACATGTCTGTGAAACAGGAACAGCACCCCACATAACTTGGCCGAGTTATCCAGTTGCAATACTTAATCAGTTGTTTGGGGCTGCAAATATCATTTGTATCGTTGATTTGTCCGCAGGCGGTGAAAAGAAGACTGAACCTAAGTGAGAGCAGTTCGGGCAGCCAACAGGGTCACGTGGTGCCCATGAAGGCTGACTTCAAGACGCCCAAACAGAAACGCGTCAAAGTTCTCACGCCGTACAGTCGACCGTCCAGTTCTATGAAAAAGTACACCGAACGTTCCAGGTACATGTCTCAGTGAGAGGTAAATTTCCATTTTAGAGAGTAGTTACTTTTGTAATTAGGGGAGGTATGGGCCTCGTGGCTCGGTACCTATTGCGCAGGTCGCGCGCGGGCGGAATACATATTGGTGGTTGAATTACGCGAAGACCTTACCGCGCATTTTATCACCGTGGGCCTTCTCTAACTTTGCGACACTTGAATGGATAACTTTAATTCAGTCATAAAGTTAAGTTCTACTGAGAAATTAACTATTATGTAATCAAATACATAATATAATCCACTACAAAATATATTAAGCTAAGGTTGCTAAATATGGTATTGAAAACAGGTCAAATCTTACAATCATACATATCATATATACTACCTACATTATAAAATGCTTGAGATGAGAAAACTCGTCGAAACACGCGGTCGTGTGGGCTGTGTCTAAATGACGACAGCGAATTGTAAGATCCTTTCGTATCGACGGCGTTACTTAACCTGTTGTCTAATATTAGCCACAGTAATCAGGTTATCATAATATATTTAAAGGGCTTTTATAGATGGATTGAATTGTATTACATTGAAGATGTGTAAATTAGAGTGCATAAAAAACAACAGTGTATTCGACGGATACACACAGTACTACACAATGTATTGTGTATATATTTGTTCAACAGTTGTAACTACTTAACAAAGATCGTCCAAAAAGTCGTAATAGCAACGCGATGTTGCAGGGTGTTTGCCACGGTTGATGCCTATTCTGAGTATGACACTTCGACTTGAGCTATACATATTCATTACAGCTTTGGTTAGTAAGAAATATGTAACCAAGCATACAAATTTATTTACACACAGACATCGACATCACATTCACAGACATCGATAATTCACAACCTAGAAACGAGCCATAGTCTCACAGCCGTCATTTTAAATTCTTGGCGCCTACTATGAATTCTGATAGCTTTCATTCATTTTGAGAGTCAGCATGATTAATTTGTGGAGTTATCTATATATTGAAGGCATCAGTAGCATATTAGAATTATTGATGATGCAATGATAAATCCCTAAACGCTCTTTGCACGGCGATTACTACACATATAACTTGCAGTAATTTTTTTACAAGATCATACAAGTTTCACTGAGAGTTATTAAGGAAGGAGATGCAGACGTGCAGTGTATACGATAGTATACGCTGCACGTATGCAGGGAATTTGTTTTATTATTATAAAACAGATTCCTTGCTACGGCTGTCAGTCTGTTCACTTCGCGATAAGCTCAAAAATCTACTGAACGGATTTTCATGCGGTTTTTACCAATAGACGGAGTGATTCATGAGAAAGGTTAAGGTGTATAATTTTTTAAGGTTTTGCATTACCTTTGCGAAGCCGAGCCGGATCGTTAGTAACGAGCGACATACATAGAGGCCCATCTGTTTTCCAGAGGTGATACATGAACAGATTTCTACTTGCTCTACCATAAAAACTCTATTATTGAGTCAAGCCCATTAAACATTTGTTGCTACACATAATTATATCTAAATTCATGTCCATTGTTTCAGGTTTGACACATCATTAGGTTTACTCACAAAAAAGTTCGTCGAGTTGCTGAAGTCGTCGCCAAACGGCGTATTAGACTTGAACATTGCGGCTGAACACTTATCGGTCCAAAAACGTCGTATATACGACATCACTAATGTTTTAGAGGGTATAGGAATATTAGAGAAGAGATCCAAAAATAATATACAATGGAAATATGGTGAGTTCATTTAGTAATTCTTGCAACTGTACTAATATTATAGAGTTGAAAATTTAATATTTGTTCTTATGAGGAATTGCTAGTCTCATTTTGAACCGGTTTTATTTTACATATTTGTGTCACAAAAAGAGTGGCGTAGTAACAAAAATAATTGTAGAGAACCGTAGGCAATGGGCATATTATAAAATGGATATCAGCGTCACCTCGAGGCATTTGTAAAAAAAAGTGTTTGTGAAAACACGTGGAGGTTTATACTACGGTTGCGAATAGTAATACGGTTCACTAAAGGGGGTGCCACAGTCAATCAATGGATCCTACACAGTACGCGCGTTGACAAACCTAAAAGTGTAATTACTTTACACTTCAGGGAAAAACAATAGAGGACTCCTGGAGGAGTTCTACTCACCACAAGATATTTATTAATTTTATTTTAGGAAAGAAAACAGCGCAATGAGTGTAAATCATGAAATATGTTTGATTACTATTAATTTTAATATCCTCGTGAGCTTGCCAACTGAGCTGTGCAACAATTTGTAACCGAAATGGTAATCCTAACTAATATTATAAATGCGAATGTGAGTTTGTTTGTTACGCTTTCACGCCTTAACTACGCGACCCATCATCACGACATATTGCAAACACGTTGTCAGGGGTACAGAAAAGGACATGGGGTACCATTCATAAAAAAAAAGCACCGTTAATAACTTAACCAAACATAACCTACTTTTACGCGAGCGGAGCCGCACGAAAAACTAGTAATTTAGAAACAAGCAACGGTTATCCGTTTTCGTTGTCTGCAGGCACTAGTAGCACCATAGTCAATTATAGTGTGATGCATGCAAGACCTTCAAAAATAAAGGAGTTAGTGTAGTATTAGCGCAATAGGTTCTCACACCGTTTTTTCAAACAATCTGAACACTGCTTATCCGCAGGAGCACAATACAGGAGTTTTTGGTTGCGATTTTCTATACGGCGGCGGTTGTTGCCTAATTGTGATACTCTAGTTTGAATGATACACTAGGTTTTATTTGGGCCCTATTTCAAAATGTTTTGACCTCTTCTGACCACATACATACATATACATAGTCAGGTCATAAATTCTGTCACATGTTTAATATGAAATAATTGAGACATTATTATTATTGATGTAAACATTTATATACCAAAATGAACTTAATAAAACACAGATTCTTATGCTAATAAAGTTTATTCAAAATGACCCCCGCGATTTTGAATACAGGCCTTCAACCTGCGCGGCCAGTCGTCTATCGCAGCACGAACTAGGTCCATGTCAATTTAAGCAGCTGCCTTAATCAAGGATGCCTTGAGTGACTCCAAATCAGGATGACGCGTTGAGCAGGCCTTTTCCTCCAAGTATTGCCATATCTTGTAATCTAACGGACTCAAATCTGGACTGGAGGGGGGCCAGTCTTCGTGCCGGATGAAGTCAATTTCATGCGCCGCCAGCCAGTCTTGAGTGCTTTTCGCTCTATGAGCTGGCGCAGAATCTTGTTGGAATACCCAGCGGCTGTTATTGTACATGGTATGAGAAACAGGTTTCACAAAGTTCGTGAGGACTGTATTTTGATACACAACTGCATTCGTTTTTACGCCTTTCTCACAAAATGTACCTCAGTTAAGCCCCAATAAGAGACTCCCAACCAAACCATGTGTGAAGATGGAAAATGGCCTCGTTGGACACGCGAAATACGGTTGCTCGCTTCTTCACTGCTGTGTGCGTACACCTTATCATTTTGTATGTTGTAGCTCTCTTCCACACTAAACATTTTTTCATCTGAAAAAAGAATTTTCCGATGCTTGTTTTCCGCGTACCGCTTCAACAAAGAACGACATCTCTTCAACCTCAGGTCCATTAAACGAGCGTTCAAACGATGTCGAGTTTTTCTTCGATATGCCCGAAGCCCTAAATCTTCGTTTAACACCCTTTTCACCGTGGTTCTGCTTAAACCCATCTGAAGGGCCAAAAGTTTTTGCTTACGTATGGGATTTCTTTGAATTCTCGCCTTCACAGATTTTATCATTGCTGGAGTCCTAACAGATCGAGGGCGACCACTTCTTGACCTGTCATCTACACTAGAGTCTTCATTGTATTGTTTGATAGTACGATAAACGAATCTTGGGGTTATATTAAAATTTTTCAATATGTCAGAAATCTGATTTTGCGCATAACCGCAACGATGCAACGTAATAATCGCAACACGGTCTTCTTTAAGTGACCACTCCATATTTAAAATGAGTTAAATTCTTAAAGGTACACATTTTTATATTCTTTTATATTATTTTTATATTTTATTAAATTCGAAATTCGAATTTAATAAACTTTATTGTGGCCAGCATTTTAAATTCAAAAGGTTTTATTGTGTGACAGAACTTATGACCAGACTATGTATTATATACCACAGTTTTGGCCTTATCTTTATATTATATTATCAAAGCTTGACTGCCAAACATTTACTTGAAGTTACTTATTGCCAAGTACTTAATTATGACAAACATATGCTATAGTTTAATTTTAAGCAAAAATTATTCAAAATTGCTTTTGCAATAGATTTGTTACGTTATGCTGTTATGATACTTATATTACATATTACTTTTCGGCGGTATATGTTACATCTAGAGAATACAATCCCGAGCATGTTTTTCAATCCCGGTATCACGGGCTTTTTGATGCGTAATCGCGGCATCCCGGGGCTATTCCTGGGATTAGACTATGACATAGTGTAATAACCAGATAGTGGTTTCTAACTGGGTTCAATAAAAAAAAAAAACGTGTAATTTCTTCCAAAATGTTTTTAATATCGTTGCACAACATAAATCGCAATATAGTAAGAAAAGAAATAGACAAAAAAAAAAACCATACCATTTCAAGAAATCAAAAAGACAACACAAGAAATTATTTAGAATTTCGAATATACAATCGCAGAAATATCAAAGCATTCAATGTTTGACTTCCAAGCCTGCTTCGTAGTTTATTGCCAACATAAGCAGCAGCTGAAAACGCTCGCTCAAGTTCTACGCTGGTTAAAGGAATAGACAATAGATACTTATATGCTATTTCTAAGTGATATCCACGAACTCCTTTATTTTCGAACAGGCTCATTTCACGTCTAATACTATTTGCCAACCTCGATTCATTTTGTACTTGTACTTCAGGATCTGAGGATTTCATGCCGTTGTCAATTTCCAGCTGCAACTTTTTCTTTAATGTCGAGATTCGGGATCTCGCGATCGTGTAGCGCTCCCAACGGCAGTGTCTCTGGCAGTTGAATCCATAAGCGAAAGTCGAGGACGCCGATGCTCCACGATGGAGTGTAGAACTAAACTAAGTGTGGCGGCAGGCGCGGGCGCGGGCGCGGGCGGCGCGGGCGCGGGCGCGGAGGGCGCGGCGCGCGCGCGGCGGCTGCGGCGCGAGGTGCGGCAGCTGGCGGCGCGCTCGGCGCGGTGCGCGCGCGCCGTGGGCGTGGCCGAGCGCGCGCTGTCCGAGCTGTCGGCGGCGCACGGCGCGCGCGCCTACATCACGTACGCCGACCTGCGCTCCATCCGCGACTTCCGCAGCCAGACCGTCATCCCCATCAAGGCGCCGCCCGACACGCGCCTCTCGGTGAGTCCGCCGCGTGCACCGAGCCGCGCCTCGGGAGGCTAATCTCTTGCTCCTGTTTATCTGAACTTGTAAACGTCCACATTACCCGTCACTGTAAAGGTCTAAATTCAAAGGACGACGTCAAAGACAAATAGGTCAGCGTCAGTAACCAAAACTTCTGCAATTGCACCCATATAAAAATCATATAATTTTCAATGAAGCAGGAAGCGACATACTTATCCATCAATAAATACCTTACAGGTGCCACATCCTGACGAGAAGGGCTACATGATACACTTGAAGTCCATGTCGGGAGAAATCGAAGTCTACCTCTGTCCAAAGGAACGTCCTCCGTCGCCTGCGTCGTGTAAGTTACAATAGTATTACCTAGTGAAAGTCTTTACAAGCCTCATCAGTATTTGTAGTACCGAATATAATAAACAACAACTATTTTTACACTGATAAAAATCTTTAAGATATCGCCACATAACACCTTCAACATATTTACAGAAAATCATTTTCTGCATTAGCTTGCATCAACATGACATTCTTGTGCCTATACATAATATGAGAGCAACTCTAGAATAACATATCACATTTCTTCAAGGTTTACGCAGCGGTACAATGCCTTGTTCCGATATTAAATTGTCAACGAATTCTGACGCAGCAGCGCAGAGTTACTACACTATTCTTAGGTCTCTTCTCATCCATTGCAATCATTATATCTTAACTGGAGAGGTTAACAATAATATTAAGCCCAAATTGAGAATAATCTTTAAAAAATCACTACTACTGAAAACTCATACAAGACGTGCCAATAATGTAGAGTAAGCTTTAAAGATATCTAGTGGTTTCTCTACAAGGCAAATAACCATTTGGTGCTATTTCTTGTTAAATTGCAGCCTGCTGAAAGATTGATATAAAGCTTCTGGTTAAGTAGTACAATAGTATCGTTGACGTATGACGACTCGATGGCGTAGTAGTTAGTGTAACCGACTGCCACGCCTGAGGTCGAGGGTTCGATTCCCGCTCAAGTCAAACATTTGTGTGCATGAACATGGATCTTTGTCTTGGTCTGGGTGTTTCCATGTATAATATGAATGAATTTACAAAAAAAAAAGTATGTATGTATGTTTATCCATTGTCTAGTACCCATAGTACAAGCTCTGCTTAGTTTGGGCTAGATGGTGTTGTGTGTATGTGATAGAATATTATTATTATAAATATTATTATTATCGTTGCGAGTCGGAGACGACGAGGTTACTTCTATCCTGCTGCAGATCCAATACATGGCTTATCGACGACGAAAGCCTCGTCCCATGTAGTAACTGAATTTTTCTACATGATTATCATAACCTGCAAGTCTGCCGCGCCGTGGATCCCGTGGATTAAATTATTTAACGCTAGTTCATAACAGCGACTTTGCCGGCGACTTGTACGGAAACGCATACATGACAAGAAGATTCTTAAGACATTCACGATGATGATATTCATGTCAGTGGGTGCCAAGTTTCATCTCAATCCGTTCAACGGCTTTCGCATGATTGAGGAACGAACATCTTCACTCCCACTTACAACTATATAAATGCCGGATAATGATGTTCTGATTATATTTCTCTCTTCAGCGTCTGGTGCGTTGCCGGCGGACCCGCTGCTAGAAGACAATAAGGCGCTCCTGGCGCCGCTCATAGCCCTGCTGCAGTCTAAACCCTCCAGTTCCATATCTGCTGACTTCACGTGAGTAATATATTAATTTTTGAGAAAATTCTACATATAAGTAAGTGGTAAACAAAGTTATTAAGACTGGTAGCCCACTGGATTAAGCACTGGACTTGCAATTAATAGATCGAGGGTTCAAATCCCAACCATTGCATTACCAATGTGGATCCACTCCTAAAACAAGCATATTAACTTTGAAAACTCGAATCGCGAGAAATTTAAACAACAGCATTCAATTATATATACACACACCTCGATGCTACTATGTTGAATGCGTTTATTCTAGGTGCAGTCTGTGAGTACAAGCAGAGCTGTGAGTGCGTAAAGTGTGAATGAATAAAAAAATAAGCTTACAGACATTTAGAAGTTCGATTTTCATGACATAAGGGGACTTATAGGATAAAACATTTTTTTCTAAAACTAGAACACTGACTGAGAAAGTACTTCCAGCTTACAAAATATATTAGGATAGCTCACATAACTTGGTGTTCTCAGGGAGGCCTTTCTCATTGAGTAGCAATAGTAGTAGTCCGATTATTGCTTTGACCCGCTGCAATGCGTATAGCCTACCTGACAGAGTGACGACAGTTACCTTGGTTGCAAACACGAGGGAGAGCCCTAGTCTTAAGAAGATACCCGGGCTACCGTTCTCTTTTACCATTAGTCAGAATGTATGCTGGTTTGTCCAATATATAAGTAAAAAAATGGGGCTACAAAGATTTACACTGATTTAATCTGAGTTTACATTTTGTAGCAAATTTATAAGGCAGACTTGAACTTGGTTTTTAAAAGGCATATCTCACAAAGATTTGTTAATAGATGAATATCTATGATGATGATGAGATGCATATCAACTGGTGTAACAATATCAACAGCTAATGAAATAACTTGACATGTGTTTGGCTCGACACGTCGATAGCCTAGCCTTTGAAATATCGGGGGTTAGCCGTTGAGTTAGTGTATATCACATGGTTTTATAACGCTGTATTGTATTGTTCAGCACGCCTATCAAGCGCGAGCCCAACGCGGAGTGCGGCTCGTCCATGGTGGTGGGCACGCCGTGCGTCACGGACCCCACGCTGCCGCTGGCCACGCCCCCCGGCCCCGCCCCCGCCCCCGCCCCCGCGCACCTCACCCCGCAGCACCAGATACACCACGACGTGCTCAACACGCCCGACAGTCTGTATCCACTTTACTGGCCATTTGGTAGCCGTACAGTTCTAATTCTGAAGAACTGCGGTTTTATAGTCTACCATAGGTTTATCATAAATTACAAAGTTTTACAAATAATTGCGATGCACTTAGCCTTATCTATATTATACTGGCACTAGAATTTAATCTCACACCGAGACCATCGCATTACAACTTGTTTAGTTAAAACTATTATTGAAGTTATTATGTCAATACTGTATTGATTACAGATCTAGAGAAAATTTCTGTGATTGATAATAGTCAGCAATTTTGTTAAGATATAGGAAGTATTGTATGCAGGGCAATGACAAACATAGCTAATAAATCTTTATATAAACGAAAATATCCGTTCAATAAACATAACTACTAACCGGCCAATTGCAAGTCGGACTCGCGCACGTAGGGTTCCGTACTATTATCTATAAAGCCCCACTTCAATATTTGTTTTATTTTAATTATTTATTTTTAAAGTGAATATATAACTAAATATTCTGTGAATATTTCAAGCGTCTACCTGTTGCCGTTATCAATATCGAGTAAAGACGAGCAAAAAAATCACGTTTGTTGTATGGGAGCCCCCTTAAATATTTATTTTATTCTGTTTTTTAGTATTTGTTGTTATAGCGGCGACAGAAATACATCATCTGTGAAAATTTCAACTATCTAACTATCACGGTTCATGAGATACAGCCTGGTGACAGACGGACAGACAGACGGAATGACAGCGGAGTCTTAGTAATAGGTTCCCGTTTTAGCCATTGGGTACGGAACCCTAAAAATGAGCAAAGTAAAAACATACAAGTAGCAGCGCAATAACGAGTGTTCTGCGCAGGTGGCGGCGCGCGGGGGCGCCTGCGCAACGCGCTCATCGCGGACAGCGACGACTTCGCGCCCACCATGGGCGGCGGCCGCTTCCAGCTGCAGACCGAGGACCAGGAGTCAGGTACACACGTCGGCCAGTACATGCCACATGAGCCACACTCGCGATCTGTTGCCAATACCTGTGCCAATGCCAGCCTTTTCATCCTGTCGTTGAGTTCAATAGCCTCTTTTATTTACCTAGCATCTTCCGACTCTGGAAACTCAAAATGTTACCAATCTGATAGTACTTAGAATATATCGCTAGACTAACCTCCTACTTATAAACATGCAGGTCACCGATATTTGCAACGATCACAAGATGCACTATCCTTTTTTAAAGCTTTTGATATATACTCTGATAAAATGAAAATTCATTCTAAGCTTTCATGATTGTTGTAACGTGTTTGTAACTTACTGTTGTAATTTTTTTAGGTTAACTCTCTTATCAGGTAATGTATTGATGTATGTACCTTAAATTGCAATATAAACTGATATTTTTTAATATATTCGAAGCTTTACAGCATAAATGTCAGATTACAATTTAAGGTATTGATAGTATATAAGTTCATATGTCATGGTTATACATAAGTCACGCTACTGCGGGGTGCCGGAAGACGTCTGCGCTTCGTAACTAGTACTCGGATTGTGACATGTGTATCCACTCACATCACAGTCAGAGTTCTAGCTACGCGCCGCGGCTAAGCTACCGACGCAAGGACACCATCTAACGTCATATTGGGACTGCGGGATTTTTAACGTGGTTGGTTATACACTATACATCAATTTGTGCATTGCTCGTTTCGCGGTAGACTGTCATTACATACATACTTCATTACATTCATTATATGATAATCAAATACTATAAAATCAATCTATAATCAAATCTATTATTTATTGCTATCGCTTGAAAGGGCAGTAACCTGAAAGACACACTCAGATAAGGATACTAATATACCAGTACTAAAATACCTTTAATTACTTAGTTTTAGTGATAGTCTACCATAAAACGTGAATACTGTCATACCATGTATCAATATTGTCATGTTAAGTGAAGCACTCACGAGAAGTGTCGTCAACGCATCTGCATGCTTTTGTACCATCATCCGTGCTCACGTCATCATCATCATCAGCTTTACTAACTGTATCCATACATTGTGATAAAATATTTATGACCATAATTTACTATCTCTAACGTGTGTGCGCGGTTTTTTAAAACTGTAAAGGAGATCGTTACTGCAGCAAAAATGTTACAGATAATCATTATACCATAAAATATCTTAAGTACTATTAGCTGCAGGCTTACTGAACAACTCATACAAGGGCGTTGCAGTCGGTAGACAATTAAATTGCTGTAGTGTTATTTACATTGCTGTAATAGTGTGATAGTGATATTTGTAAAAACATTTAAGTTGCGGCCCATACGTATATGCATGTGTCTCGATGGTGCGGTTCGATTTTCGAGTTGGTCACAGTTTTATTGACTTTTTCTGTCAAGAAATGTGTAGTAGTAACACAGAAATGCACACAGTATGACATTAAACCAGTTTACTGGATACAATTCTGAGCGAATGGGCTCGTCCACTATGATGTGGGAGTAAAAAATATAGTTGGCGAATGTGGGAGTTAAAATTTCTACTTATCATTTCTGGGATATAGGTGTAAGATTAAATATGTACATATGCATGTACTAAAGTTTTATTTAGACAAATTTTAATAGAATCGTCTACTCATGCAAATTGTTCAATCAGCTGTTTCGTTTGTATGTAAGTGGTATAATACAAGTTCATGACAGCTTCATACTTTCTGTCTAACTAACTTGTATAAAGCTTTTTATCTTCTTTTTTGCTGCAGTAACAAGCTCAGTTATCAGTCTTATCGCTAATTGTTTAATCGTGTCATGTAAATAATGCGTTTCTAATGCCAATAATGGTTTTTGTATTGTGTAAATAATTAGCGATCTATTAACAATTATAAGTGTTTGTAATCACTACAAATGCTGTATGAGAAATATTTTGTAAATATGTACTTAGTATAAGTGGGGTCGGGGCGGCGGGGCGGCGGGCGGGGCGGGCGCGGTGGGCTGCATCCCGTGCGGCTGCGGCGCACGCGCGTGTAGCACCATGGGATTCAGCTCACGGCGCGTCGCCACTAACTACCTACTACTCATCTACTAATACCACGCATCGCAATCGTAACAAGCGCTCTCATGTCTAACTATGTTTGCACTACTTTTTACACGCACACGGAAAATGCACACCTTCTTTCTCTACCCACCGATCATAGTGTTTACGACGTGTGACGGAACTGTGCTCATATTCCAGTTGGTACATTTTAGATAATACATATGACTAATATATAACCCGGTATAGACCAACCCAGTACAGAAATTTAATATCTTAAATTCTTATAATATTAGCGTTTTCTCTACATATGTACTCATCAAACTACTTATCGCCACTCAAAATAAATAATTAAACCAGTGTATAAATGTTAAACTCGTTAAGTATTTTTTAACACACAGGTTGCTTTTTCTCCTATAAATATAATTATTCCTCTGCTGAAAAAAACTCAACAATCAACTGCACAGATGGCATAATAATTTAAGCGATCGCTTTGCCACTGTCACTGCATTGAGTGAGTTTATTTGTAACACAATAAAAATAGTATGAAATAATTTTACCAAGTCGCGATATTCTTTATGTCCATTGTTCCAATAATTGTAAAATCTTCCACGACCAAACCTTTCATATGTATATGACTACAGCTTTTCGTCACATGTCATATTGTAATCTTATAGTATAATATATAAATAATTGATTGACAAGTGGCATTTTTCGATGTGTAGGTAATCATTAAATTTGTATGCGTCGATAACTAAACAAGTTAATTGATAATATTGTTTATCAACATATACAAATTAGATGATAAAACAATGAAGATAAGTAACAGGCGAAAATAGATAATGTATAAATATTATAATGTTGTCTATTTTCATTTGTATGTAATTTACTGTTTACAATACACACGCAACACACTGGCGTCTGCTTATCCCTCTACTGATATACGTTGAGCAGATATAGACAGTGTACCGGTTTAGTAAAGTTAAACAGTATTTATTCCAGAGCCTTGATACTATAATATAAGGCACTTTTAACTTTTCGAGTCTATCGTTATCTTGCCAATTCTTTATTATATATTTAAAATCTTTTTTTGTGCGTTGTCATATTATATCTTGCCAATAACATTCGATAGCATAATTAAATCTAAATTAAACCTTATACATAACGGCATAGGATGCAATACTATGCTATGTGTGTCTGTCGCTGTCTTTTGTCTTGTCGTGGTAAACATTTTACCGACCGTACGTTTGGTGCCAAATTAACTGTGGATAATTGAATAGGTACATATATTCGCAAATCGTAGATATTATAAATGGAAAAGGCATTGCATGGTACAATGTTTATAATGTAAAACGTTTATTGATATTGGGGTAAGGTTTCAAATAACACAATCCTCTTTAAATGCATTTCTAAACTTCTATACACTTGGCATTTGGGTTGCGATGTGTACTGTAAAGTTCGTCTTTCACCTTCGCTTCGCCTGTCAAAATCCAATATGCTTGCTCTATATGTCTGTCTGTTTTTTTTGTACAGATTTTGCAGATGTCGAAGGTGGTAGACATGTTTTTAACTAATTTTGTAAATAATATTGAAATCTTTGCTGTAATGAGATCGACTTATGTGATTTCATGTTTTAGTAATGCTGAGTGCATTGCATCGAGTGTGTTGTTCGTTTTATTATCGATTGTGTATGGGACAACGAAAGTTCAGAATTTCGAGCGATTTTCGTTTGTTTACTTTAGTTATCAAAATAACACCTACTAATCATAAACAAATAAAATAATTAATAAATATTACCATAATCCGTTATATTTTCCATCTATACTCACTCATCATATAAAAGGGGACTGCTCCTATATCCTATCCCTATCAGTCTCCTTTTGTATGATTTTATATGGACAATATTCTAAATAAATAAAAAAGTTAGCTTCCTTCTTTTACTATTTTTAAATGTAAAGATTCGTTTTTCGGATATCGGTTGATACTTTATTCCATTTAAAATACTTACGTGTTTATAACGTCATCACTGTTTATAATAATTGAATGATTTTATATTATAGTTCGACTTAGACTCTATTGTTTTTCCTATGTCTCGTTAAGTTGTTAGTGAGCCAGATATGTAATCGACCGAAATTTTGAACTAATGGTGTCTCTCCTTTTGTAAAGCTGATGATTATGACGACAAAAATAAACGATTTGTATTTTGTAAATGTTATCTATATTTTGTGCATATATTTGAATACATTAAAAATAACATTGATATATAAAAATCCTAGATACACAATCCCATACAAAACTTACACTTAAAACTGTCCTCAGTTGCTTATAAGTAGTTATATTAACTATATAAAGCTTCATTAATGCAAATTAAATCTTACCGCCTTAACTTTAAGTTGAATATACAAGGCTATCTAAAATAGGAATAACATTTTACGAGCGAGTTGGGCGACAGAACAAAGAATGAATGGAGTCGAATATTGTTTTTACAAATTTTAATGTAAGTTAATATTCTGACGTAATTATGTAGAGTTTATAAAATGCATGTGAATGTGTGTTATAAACACATATTTGCTTTTACTTTTACTTGTAGGTATTTCACCAAGGTTGTGTCCTATGATGTTTAATAAAATGAAACTAATGTACTGCCATCATGATTTATATATGTCAGCTCTTAAACAGATGGTAAAAAATCTTTTATTACTTTACCAAACATAACAGTAGTACTTATTTAACTAAAGGCCAATTCTAATATTCAGAAAACGAGTTGTTTTACCTACGAGCAGTTAAATTTTGACATATTTTCATAGAATATATGTCAAAAATGAACTGTCCGTAAGTAAAACGACTCGTTTCTTTATTTAGAAATCGGGCCTTAATAGACAAGACAAGTAAAACATATGTAAAATAGCATGTTTTTAATATATAACAGTAATAGATAATTAATACGCACGTAAATTATATTACGAGTATGTTTCATTGCTGTTCATATACTTGGCTGCCCGACTTTGAAATTATACGTGTTTGAACTTACGCGACTGATTGTACTTACAAATTAAAGTAACATGAAACAATAAAATGAGAGACAAAATTAAGATTTTAAACGTCAAAAGATACGACATAATAAGGTTTTTAATTTCCTTGAAATAAATTGAGTTTGTTGTATAATCTTCTTTTTGACGGATTTAAAATTTTCCGTATCTTTCTTTGTTATATAATGCAATCTTATCTTGATATATCTCTCGATAATAGATTTAATAGCATTAGTTACATGATTGTTATTTGTTAATATGGCACTTTGAAGAATATAAATTATAAGTTTACTCCCAAAAATTTATGATATGTGTTGTTGTTGCTGTGCTTGCTTGTGATCGTTGCTGTGCTATGACGGTTATCCATTTTGCACATCGCACGGGATCTTGAGGAAAGTCGAAATCCAACATAAGTATGTAGATACATTTTATAAATATCCCAATAATAGGAGGCCGCAAAAATCATTTAAAAAAAAATTTAAGCGAATACTATTATGATTTGTAATAAAACAAGTTTATCAATAAATAATATATACAATGGCATTATCATTTTTAACCAAATAAAAAGTAACAGCGTCTTCATAAATATTAACAGAGTCAACATGTAACCCGGACTAATCAAGTGGAAATACAAAAGTATGATTAATGCGTTTAGTAAGTGTTAATTTGAATGAGCCGTGTTATATGGTCGCTCTCTCTTACGAAATAAACAAAACAAATATATTTTATGGTGATTCCTTCACGCAATAATCAGTATTATAATATAACTATAATAATAACATTATTACTTACCGAAAATATGAAACACCGTCGTATTTTAGTGTCCTGGAAGTGTGATTTTACAAGTTAAACGATATCTGCGGCATTTTTACTCTCGAAGCGTACGAACGGTACCAAATCAAATGAGCACCCAAATGTTCAAGTGGGTGCTCATTTGGTGAGTACGTTTTATGACGTTGATTGTGTATCTACGGTTTTTATATATCAATGAAAAGTAACGGTCTTGAATGTAGTAATACTTAGCAGTGTGTGGTCGCGTTTCAGAACCCATGGAGCTGGAGCCGTTCCTGGCGCTGGAGCCGCCGATGTCTGCGACGGACTACGGGTTCTGTCTCGACCACGACGAGGGGCTCTCGGAACTGTTCGACTTCGAGTTCTAGTGTTGTGTCCAGTGCGTGACTCCACTTTGTGCCGATATCGATACCACGAGCTGCAGTTTCACTTCCTTGGTTCTGTCTACTACCGGTATTCTGTTGTATTAAACCGCTCGGGAACCCTCTCACACATTATTTGTATGTCTTCGCTTGGGGCTTGCGTACACGATTTTTAGTTTATCAGTTATCAGTACTTTAAAATGTATATAGTTCTGTTTTTCTAACGCATTTCTTTAATGCTAATGCCGTTTACGCAAGTCCTAAGATTTTACTTTCCACCTGACAGTAACGAAACGTGAAGTACAGTAAGTACGATGTTAATTATGCGCTCGGACATTCTTCGCTGTCTCTAATGATATGTTAACAGTATAAACTGATAAACTTTATAAAACGGAACATTTAAATGACGTTGAAGACTGCTAAAGCGCATTCTTAATTCGTTGTTTAATGTTAGTTGAATCGTGTAAGAATGTAACATTGCTGCCATGTTATTTACGGGTATTTTCACATTTGTTGTACTCTCGTCGTTTCTGTCATTGTTAATGTTTAACACACTAACTGTTTAACATTAATACCCGCTGTACGAGTCGTAACTGTTCACTACGATGAACGCCGTCGTTTCAACTTCTTATATTTATTTACAAACAGCGCCTCTAGTGTACACTTTAATGAACTACTACAAATGCATGGAGGCACGTCGACGTTCAACGTTGTTGAGGCTAAATAAACTAATACTGGAGGTATTAATGATTACATGTTTATGTATCTTCAATATTTTCATAAACTTACGTTTCGTACATTGTGGTGTACATCTGTATACTTAAAAGGTGTGAGAGCGTTCTCTTTAAGCGTTTAAAATCTGTGGTTACATTACATCGCGCGCAGTAAGTTTAAAATTGATTTCAAGTAAATTATTTAGTTGAATTATTTGTGACGTGAAAATTGTCGAGTATTTAACTAATTGTCCGTAGTGTACGACTGTGATCGGTGCTGTGCTGTTATTGATACGATAGTTGATAAAGAATAGCCGACGTGCCCGTCGAAATTGAGATATTTAAGATTTTCGGACTGCAGTGGGGCAACGTGTATAAATTAATTATAAGTAGAATATGTCATGAACAGAACGCTAACTAGGTTTTAAGTTTCCATCATATATTATAGTGTTGCTAGAGTATTTTCATTTAACCTTTTGACCGTACCAGTCAGCTATACCGAAATATGTAGATTTACGAGCAAAAAATTGTTCTGATTACAAACAAATCATTTAATCATAAATGTAAATATTTTGGATTACATTTGTTTGGCCGTCAAATATTTTCATGTCAGTTACTTCCGCGACGTAATATCCAATACGAAACCCATGTTCGTATGACATGTATTTTGTGCCTATCAAAAATCTTATGCAGGGAATAATCTGCTGATTTAAGCGTAATATGCGCTACGGACAAGATATTGTCTTGTCCTGCATCAAAACCATGCGGTCAAAAGGTTAAGCTTTTACAATTGACTAAATAACTAAAGATGGACAGCGTAATAAGACCTCAACTCCAATCTGAAAAACATGGTGCTAATTTCATTTCTTCATATAGTCGCCGATCACAGTCGTTACATTACTTTATAATAGCTGAACGCTTATAATGAAAAGGTTCCTTGAAGGTGTCTAATTGATTTATTTGTGGTATTACTGGGATGATGGGGTAGAGAACTAAACACCACTACCTAAAACTTAGACGTAAAATATGTTATTGAGACACAAAGTAAAATGTCTGGCTTCGGTAATTTTAGCTTTGAAACCGTGTACTTTCGTGTAAGAATTACGAAAATATACGATTTTATTTTTAAAGATCGACAGTCAAAATTGTGGTCGCTTTTAATTTGAAACTAAAATTCTTGCAGAAGTTTCAGATTATGATATGTATAGGAAGAGCTTCTGTGGGACATAATTAGTTCGAGACGTGTCTGACGAGTGGTAGGCAGTGGGTGGCGGCGCGAGGCGCGTGCCCGGGCGCCGTGTACATAGTGGCTCAAATCAGCGGGCGGGCGGGCGCGCGCGTGTACATATTACTCAGTAATGAACGGTGATATCTTAGCGGCCTTCGATTTTACTTGTAAAGCTAGCTCTAGTTCCATACGTCATACGTTCACGCCGTGAGGGTGTCGTTTGCGCATTGCACATTGTTCCGTTGTCGATATGATGATTTGCCAAATATTTAGTTAATACCTGAGTTTGTCGTTTAAGTTTCATTATGGGTTCGTTTAGTTGTTGTAAATATCGTGGGCAGGGCGGGCGCGCGGCGAACGTCCACCTTATCATTTCGATAAATATAATTTTGAATGTTTAAGTACAAAGTGCGATACCGCGACGACCGTCTCAGCCGTAATGTAAGTACATTACTCGAACGCGTTGGCGCGCCTCCGCTCTGTCCTTTTTGAATAGTGTACAGCACAAATGTCATTGTAAAAACCTATTGATAAGAGCATATCAAAATAATTTTAATGTTAGACTTAATTTGGAGATGTGTGTGAGCGGTTGTGTGAGGGCGCGGCGTGTCGGACAGCGGACAGGCGGAACCTGGTTGCAATAATTGTAGTGGAGGGATAACTCGATACTTTACTTTTTAGTTCCTTTGATTACACTCTTAGCTAGTTCTGTGCCCGCCTTGTGATCAAACCGATATTTGTATCCTCAAAAGTACTCGAGACATTGTAAATAACAGCTGATTGATACGCGAGAATAAACAAACGGTGATAACTTATATGATCAACCTATTAATGAATATGTATGTAATATAAACATGTCCATTTTTAAATCGATTTGATTGAGTAGCGACTTTATCGCGAAGGGCACGGAATATTCAGTAGGACTCAATCGCGACTATGTCCCGCCAGACATCCCGCTTATATAGTATTATATCACTAATGTTTATTTATAAAATTATTTGCGTTACGTGTAAGGTATGTGTTCCGAGAGATCATTTTATTTCACCACATACTAGTGATGTACGTCAGCTCTGTTGTGCTAAAACCTTATAAATGAAATGAAATCTTGCTACGAATGAATTTTTAACATTTTTCGTTTCAACGTCGTTACGATTAAGTTTTATTTGCGTTTGATACGATTTTATTTGGGTTTGATAGAATTATATTTTGTTCGTTTTAATTTTTGTCTCCGTACAAAGCAAATTCTGTCGGAATTTATTTTTTAAATCAAAGACAAGACAGAATTTGCTTGTAGCGGCGTTCGTCAAGTACCTAATTAAAGAATGTCAAATTTTAATGAATGCGAGTTGATTTAGTTACCACTTGTTTAGTTCCTTGAACATCGTTGTAAAGTCGGTAGTGGCGCGAGCGCGATATTACCAACTGATGGTATAATATTTATATACGTGTAGCATTTACGACGTGTTTGCTATCGATGACCTGAATATCGATGTTTGAGGAACGTTTGCAATCAATGTAGGTGTAGTGAGTGGCACTCAAAAATTTCCTATTCGGCAAAATCCCGCCTCTAGCGAGAGGCAATCGTTTTCATTTTAAAATTAAGTTGTTTATGACACAAATTCTGGGGCCAAATGTACGAGAAAAAGAAGTACAAATTATAAACAAAAATTTTCTCGTAATTTAGTTAAGGTTTTTACGCTACTTCCATTGTTGACATCGATCGATGTTTCGTTCTTAAATAAATTAATGATTTTGTGAGATCACAATGTTAACATGTATCACATGCAATGTTATGTCAGCTCAGGTTCGACTCAATTACGTGTATATTATTTTATTTTTTAACAGTACCTGGATGAATCGTTTGTAACATACATGACAAGGCATACATGACTTCAATAAGTCAAATTAAACGTTACAAACAGCAACTAGTCCTATATACTATGTATTGAGCTTTTGGTTCTAGAATGTAGTTCATTGATTACACTAATTGCCATTTGACAATTAACTAGAGTAATTATAAATTATTTGTGCACAACATACACATCTTGTGCACAGGCAACTTATTATTACCCATCTACCTAAGATCAAAAAATCGAGACGCTCACTGTATAGCACTCAGGATCATTGTATTGTAAAATTCAAAGAAATTGTAAAGACAACCACATAATTACGCTTATGTAATAATTTCACTTCAGTTTAAATTGGAATATACTTTACGTTCGTGCGATAGTTAGAGAGAAACTCCAAATTTTACTAGTTACGTTATTTATGTTAATAAAAGTGGCGAACTATCGTCACACGTTATTTATGTTAATAAAAGTGGCGAACTATCGTCACTGGTACAACTGTTACAACGATATTAGTCCGTACTTATTTGCGTCAGTTGACGGTCCACAGGGTCCTAATGTAGTATTTCAATACAGACAATATTAAAGGTAATTGGAACTCCACATGTAGCTTGGTGTGACGTAGCAAGCCGTGTACAATGTTATCTCTTCACAATGTCTGATGCGGGATTCACAGATATCACTGGCAGTATTCTTGCAGACTTAGTTTCAGTATGTAGTCGATGTACTTATTTTGTTGTATAATTCTGAGACGTAGCCTAGTGTGAACATTGTCAATGAGCGGGTTGTAACCAGACTAGTGTTGGTTTGGTGGTTCGTGCAGATTGTTAAGTTCTGTATCGCAATATTTGAGACTTGACGGCATGTTTTGTGTAATAATTTATCTGGTTTTAAATGTAACAAATTGAAGGTGCAATGTTATAAATATGTATTTATAGTGTGTGTACCGCTTGCGCGGGAGTGCGGCGGTGTAGGTGGGAGTCGCAAGAAGTGGGTGCTCGGAGGCCTTCGAGTGTGCTCGGGGGAGCTCAAGGATACTCGAAGGACTTCGGGAATGCTCGGGGAAACTCGAGAATGGTCGGGCGAGCCGAACGCTCAGAAATGTAACGATACGCTTGTTAGCGCCATTTGTTATTGGTGTGAGGCCTGTTTGATTTGTATTCATTTGTGTTGAAAGACTGAGGTTGATTATTCCAGTTTCGACGAACGTGCGAGTTATTTGTTGATTGAATTTAAATATAAAGTCATATATATAGTTAGGTTATATTTTTTAATAAATATAATATTGAGATATGTAATATAATTCATGTGTTTATTTACTATCATTCACCTCAACCCAAAAGTTACAGTGAAATCACTTTATACATGATTGACTAGTTTACTGAATCACATCGACATCGTGCTGCAGTATCATGCAAATATTATGTATTATACAATAATTAATATTACGTGTAATGTGAAGAACATGTTCGATGATAACACGTCGTACAGCCTTAATATAAGGTGATGTTGGCCTTAAACATAATTATATTTTACAAACTGGCACTAAAGATTATATTATAATAAGCAAAGACTAGGTCAGTCCCTGATGAAATTATCTACTGGGAAGTTGTAGAAGGACCTGCTCCAGATGTCGGTGAAGGCGGTGCTGACTAGGTCGTTGATGAGCGGCCGGATCACCGCGAACCCTGGCTTCCACGTCACGTTGATCAGACGGTCCAGCATGCGCTCTGTGAAAAACATACATACAAATACACATATAAAGCCTCACGCTTCAATCCTTGAAGGGGTAGACAGAAGTCTATTGCACACCCACGTTACGCCTGCTATGGGTTTAAGTCCAATATTATAGAAATACTTTTTACTCAGGACATTTTCTGACTTCGTGCTGCAACTGAGAATTTCTGGAAAGAAAATCCAATAACTTTGAATCGGGACCGAACTCGAGAACCTCGTGCACAGCAGGCAAACTCAGTACCCCTGCGCCATCGACGCAGTCAAGCAATAGTGAAAATTGCTAGTAAATACATATTGGAAATCTACGTAGCCATACTATAAAATAAGATATGTTGTCTTAACCTTTGATCTGTGTTGGTGTAGGATCCTGACATACTTGGTCGTATGTGTATGTTAAGGATCTTTATCATTAAATATACTTGTCTAATTTTACGATTTTAAGCTATTTTCCTAATGTAATAAGGTATAAAACTCTATGAAAAATGAAGTGAATGAATGATCAACCATAGAAATGAAACACTTAATAACTTATTCAAATAGTTCGACGAGTAAGAGCTGTCAAAGTCACTCATTATAACCGTTACGAGTACGTGAGCGCCGCGCAGTGAAAAAAGTGATTATTATTTCAATGCAAAAATAGGTTTTCCTACATAAAAGAAAGTTTTTTTATTTCGAATTGCAAAACTAAATATATTTTCTAAATAAATAACCAACTAATATCGTCTTACGTTAAGTTTTCACGAGTAAATCGTCATGTAAAGTTGCGTCGTAAAAGTGAGGCTAATGGCGGAAGCGCTCAAAAATGTCACAAACGTGTTCTCTTTTGCACTGTTTACACAGACCAAAGGTTAAGGCTGGTTCTCTTATCAAGAAAAGGGGCGTATTATCTATGGTCAGTTAATGTTTCATACATAATCTATAAAATATATCAAAATTTACTGTCTGCAGCTATTATATATTGCTATTATATATCATATATTGTTTTTTTGATACAAAAATATAACGCACTCTCGCACGATTCGCAGCGTTCAACTTCTAATAGTTCAAAGTCCAAACAGTCTAGGTTGATGCGTCTCTGTGTGTACCTACTGTACCAAGACAAAATACATCCCAAGCTTACTAGTGGCAGATATGTAGGTCACCTACAAAACCCTGTCGAAAGTACAATATCTTACGTAAAAAAGTACCAAGTATTCCATTCCCTCGAAGGAGGTTCCCGACGTGTATCTCCATGTCTCCGATGTGGTCCACTTCGACATGTACGTCGACGCCGGTGCCGTTTCGCTTGATGCGCGTTGTCTGCGAGTAGTCGCGGAGCGTCAGGTTCCAGCGGCCGGAGCGTAGCACGCCCAGTCCGAATGCGTCTCCCTGAATATTGCAGGCGAATGGTTAAAGAACTTGTACTACCTACCTTGGCATTTATAGTTGATTTCTGTCTAGATGTCGCATAAGCATTGGGATAACCAGTTTTTACCGTACCGTGAGAATAGCGCTTATGGAGGCGGACGGACTATATCACTACAAGAAAATCACCACGGAATTATTTGGTTAAATCTATTAGGTATATGGTCTGTTATAAGAAGGTTCCTCTTAAAAACGGTTTAGGTTTGACTGTTTTAGAGATAGCACTGTTACGTGCATTGAAAAAGGTATTTCTCTGGTAATACTTTGTTACTGTTACGGGCTCGATACTGTAAGTGATAACAAATTGTGTGGTCTTCAGAGAATTGTTTCAATACAGAATGTATGTGCTGCTGCTTTTTGGCAGACTAGCCAGGACAGTCATAGGTTTAATTATTAGTGTACTTAAACTTTATAAAAAATTAGCCTTAGCTGATTATTTTGATGATTACTCAGCCGGCGCGTGTTTTAAGTGATTTAAATAAGTAGTATACAAGTCATCCGGCATGCAAAAAAAATGAATTTGTAAATACCTACTCATAAATTCATAACAATATTTTTGAAATAAATTCTTTATTACTAAATTAGTTTTAGAAATATACGTTATGGCTTTTTAATGAATTAATTAATCATAACTTATTATTTTAGGCTTAAAAAATTCTTTATATCAAAACAAACCGTTTTTCGTTAGAATTCGTGCAATTATTTGAGAAGGTGATTCTTTCGATAGGTCACTTCTTCTACATGCACACGTAACTCTCCTATTAGTAAGCGGCGACTGTATTTACTTTGCATCACAGAAGCAATTTCAAGGTGACAACCAAGGCTGCCTAAATCATATAGGAGGCAAATAAGGGCTACGAGTCCGTACGCCCCTTGACTTTCGCACCTTTCATAGGAAGACGGCTCCTATTTTTGGGTGGATTTTAAGAAGAAACCTAACAAATACCTGTTATGTATTATCCTTGAGAGGCGAACGGGCTCGTAACTCAAATAAGTACTGCGGCTGCCTGATATCAAGTAGGTTTCGTAGGTTATGTAAAGGCGACGGGGGAAAGTAGCAAGAGGAAGGCGTTAAGGCTGGCTACTTACGCTCTTATTTACCAAATGAAACGCAACATGTAGGTACTGCACGTTGATATTCCGATAGATAATAATCTAGGTCTTTTGGTCTTTGCTAGGTCCTATAACAGATTAAATATAAGTTTACCTTGAATTCATAATCGCCGTTAAGCCATTTTTCAGGAAAGTATTGTGAGTAAATTATGCGCTGGTTCTCCCAATCCGTTCTGAAAGTATATAAGTATGTGCTTAATAATGTTTATACTGTTTCTTTGATCCCACAGTATGGAAGTTTGCATCTACACTAACTTAGATCGTGAAGACCATGAAGTATTATTGATATTTCTGTTTATTAGGTACTTAATAACAAGAAATGCCAATAATAGGTACCTACTTCACGGTTACAGTTATGTATGTACACAGCAGACGAATTTAGGTGTAATTAACACATAAATTTAAATTTAAAAACAGCAGTCTTACTTCTAGCAGTTTTTTTAATTAGCCGTAACATAAAATGTTTTAGAAAGATTTTGTTCTTTTACAATATCTGAGGGCGTTCGTAATAAAATTTCGTATGGCAAGAACAAAACATAATATTAAAGTAGTGAATCGTTTTAGTGCAGGCAGTAATAATGCTTTCTAACATGGTGGTAACGTTACCACCCGTACCAGCACTGCCTTTAGGGACCTCTCTGCAGGAAGTACTGGCACTGTTTTTGCCTAGTAGTTCCTTGTAATAAATTTGAAGGTACGAATAAAACTTTAACTAGCCATAGTTAAGTCCTGTATAATAGTCTCGCTAGTTCAAGTCATTAAGTTCATCAGATCTTGTAAAAGAACTATTACAGCGACAAAATTACTTAGCAGTTGTATCTACAATGACATTGTCAAGGGATGAAACAAATAGGTAAAGAAGTTATAGGGCATAAATAACGTACATGCGGTTTTAAAATTAAACCAATTCAATCAATCGCCTGACAAACAGCTCCGTAAAGTCTTCCGGTACAGTATTTACCTTGGTATTACCATTACCAGATTACGGCCGATATTTCTGCTAAATTCGCCAAAACTTTGATTTTTTTACAGCTTTTGCATAGAAAATATTTCAAACCATATTTATACCCAAGATAAAAGTTATCTAATGATTGGAAAATTGGCCCTTAGTTACCCACTATTTACCATTGCCATGCTTGTTAAACATTTATTTTCTAAAGAAGGTCGACTCGCGTTAGCGTGATATCTTGGATCGAATAAAGTACCAATATGTGTAAGGTTAAGTTAAGGCTAAGGTAACATGTAACGCACATCCTGAAGGTAGTTTTTTCAATATCGGCTACTGAATCAATTCCAGCAATTTTTAATATAGGTAATTCTTTATCCCTAAAATAATTAAAACGAATTACCTAAGTTATATTCACCCATTTATTAAACAGCTGAAATAATTCAAGGCAATAAGGTTTTTGATGCAATAAAGGCAATAACGTTAGATTTATTGTAATATACTCATATAATCCGCGCACAATAAGGAGAACTAATACGTTAAATTAAAATATTTAAGTATTTACATAAAAGTAACATTTTAATCATGATATTATTATTACGATTTAATAATCTAATTGGAGTGTTTGAGGTTGTGCGTTATATCTGTGACATGTTGTATATGTAAATGTGTTCAAGGTGTTCATTACTTATATTTAGTGACAGTGGACTGCGACCAGCCTCGTTCGAACACGTCGTTGAGTGTGAGGGTGTAGCCGATGCCGTTGATGGCGCGAGACTGACGGACTACTTTCGCGTAGTGAGGGTCGAACGGCGCCACGCCCATCTCTGGTATACCTGGAAGAATGGTCGGTCGCTGTTATTTTACTTTACATTATTGTCTTTTTTATTTTTTCTTTACTCGTCTGATGTGGCAAACGAGCGTACGGCCCACCTGATGGTAAATCGTCACCATAGCCTATAGACGCCTGCAATACCAGAGGCATCACTTGCGCGTTGCCGACCCTTTAGGAAATGAGTAAGTGGGAAGGAGAAGGAGCGGGAAGGGGGAAAAAGGGTAATAGGGCCTCCGGCACTCCCACTCACCGAATGAAACACAACAGTAGGAATACTGCTATTTCACGTCGATATTCTGTGAGAGGGTAGTCCTTCGCCGGTCGAGCCGACCCATTCATGCTGAAGTCAGCGAGGCTCTACTACTCAAACTCTCTACTATTGTCTATTTCTAAATTAAAACTGGGTTGTAAAGACCAGATCCACTGAGTTATAAGTACCTAATTTTAGTTATGCTGCCGATTATACTTTCTACTATCTACTTTCAATTGCTTCAGTTATCTGTGTTGTTAAAAACAAATGCCACGTCTTCGTTTTCAAAATCTGTTTACACACTTGGTTGACTTTGAGAGCCATTGCTGTTAGGTAGGTAAATATTTATTTACTAAAATATTAGAGAACGGGTCTTAATCGCATTGGTAATTAATTAAAGGTAATAAATACCTATTTATAGCCCAATGTTTCGACCGAATTGCATCGATCGTAGTCACGGGTTGCCTGGTGTGAGTCAAACAGCGCCTTTGTGAAGTGCGGGTTTTCGCAACTACCGTCACTTGGCCATTTTTATTCATATTTGCACTGTCGGTACACACAACATTAATGACGTTTACACTGTCACTCTGAACTAAATCACTGCGGTGACGTTTATATTGGCTGCTGACTGGACTAGATGTAGACAAACTGTAACAATCCTTCCGGTTGAAACTGTAATATTTCTTCATTTCAACCGCGATATTTATTACCTTTAAATAACTTCCAACGAGATTAAGACTCGGTGTCTGCTATTATATTAAGTAAATGTACAATTTGTGCAAGTCTAAAAACGTTGAGATTCTTATTGTTAGTAAAGTAATAACATTCCTGCTGTTACAATACCTCTTACTATTGATAAACGCATGCTCTATATTATCTAGATAATTACTTATAGGTATAGCGTATAACAGAAAGGTCTGGTCATATTTAAGCAACATCCAATATAGCCTTTGTACAATGGAAAACCGCGACAAAAATCCGTATACATTATTTTGACCCGGGAATAATATGTGTCGTATACGTTATTTTTCAGATAAAAATTACCTTCTCAAAATATGGCACTTAAGCTTGTACTTACCCAGTTTGAAAAAGCCCCGCAACTTATTAAACGCTCGCTTTATGCATCCATCAAAATCCGGTGAGCTTTTCTTGCAGGCCGAAAATATTCTTTCTGGAATAAAAACATGACTAGTGAGCAAAACCTTGAGATTTTACGAGTGACCATGACAACTAAACGATTGTTGACCGAAGTATGAATGAAATTAATAACATTGGGTTGTAGTAATTTGGTTTAATACTTAGCCTCAATTGGTAATTGTCAATTTTGGTTTAGGTTAGAGCTAGACATTAAATTATGTGGGTAAGTATCTATTGTTGCAAGCAAGGTCTTTTTTGATGATTTTGTTATGTACCTAAGTATAAGGTATATTCCTATATTCGTCATATATCCAGTTACGAGCCCGTTCGCCCCTCAAGGTTCGCCCCCTAGGAGGTATTTGTTAAGTTTCTTCTTAAATCCACCTACAAATAGGGGCTCCGTCGACTTAATGAAAGGGGCGACAGTAAAGGGGCGTACGGGCTCGTAGCCATATATCTAATATTTTGTTTGTTGTTATGTTGTTGTGAATGTTGGCAAAGCTTTGCATGAAACCTTTTAGGTGTTAATGGTGTTAAAATAAAAAAATAACTATAGTCTATACACTTAAATGGGTAGGTATTTAGCTACATTCAATATTACACATTTTTTAAAGTTTAAGTGTCCTTAATTTGGTAGGTGTACTTTTTAGTACCTAAGTACTTTTAAGTAGGTAAAGTAACTAATACTTTAACGTTCAAAACTATTGTATAGTAGGTATATGTAACTAAATTTTACCCGCGGCTTCCCTCGACGACCCTATGTCCTTTTCTGTACTCTGACAACGTGTATGCGAAATTTCATGATGATCAGTTGAGTAGTTAAGGCGTGAAAGCTTAAGAAACAAACAAATCACATTCGCATTTATGAAATTTGTTAGGATTTGACTTTTGTATAGTGGTATAAAGAAATAATCAATTCATGTCTTTGTAGTCCATTCGGTTCATTGACCATTAACCGTTACTAGTCAGGTGATATTAGATATTTCGAAAGGTGTACGATTCAAGGGCACAACTAACGATCTAGTGTAACATGTGATTTGATATTCTGGGGACAAAACAGTGGCCTTCATGGCTTTGTGAATCCGTTTTAAACATTGACCATAAAAATAAATAATCATTGACCTACTTTTGTACCTATTTACCTAATTGTAGAGTTTAAATAGGATGAATCATATTTGGGTACGTTATGGGGTATTGCGTATGTTATACATAGAATTGATTTAATGTGTTTGTGTAGTAAATGCTACTGCTGTGAATGAGGCCTAGGATTCAATTCCCGGATCGCGAAAAGTGGTATTATGTATTTATATCAAGAGATTTCTGGAGAAGTCTGGAGTTTGGGACTGTGCCCGATAGAAGAATAGGCTCGCTTCGCTAAAACCACAGCGGGCAAAATATCGGTGTAATATACCTTTGCCTACTTTTATGAAGCCTTACCTATTTTTATGAAGACTTACTTTTATAGCCGTGAGAATAATATAGTCTTTTTGATGCTTGTCCTTGAAGCCTGATCGTTTAGGATAGGTAAAGCTTCGGTTCCAAGTTTGAACATCTCTTTAATTAATATCTTTCGAAAACTGAACTTTATCTTATCAAATGGATTTTCTTAGTTCTTCTCTTAAATATTGATCATCATAATATTACTATATAGAATTAATTGATCTGTAGATATATCGCAGTGATTCACCGTCTAAAAATGAACGCCAAAAAACATTCTTCGTAAAAATCGACATCTATAAATTGCAAAGTTTTACAACTGGTACATATTACAGTCTATAGAAACAATCTTCAAAGACGAGAGCAATAATTAAATAACATTTAAACTTTTATTTAACATATGAATAGTAAATCTACGACATTACGTAATTTGATTACGATCTTGCTTGGAAGCTAACATTTTTGCAATGAAATCAGGTGACGATTTCTTAAGGTTATTGAGAAATTCTTATATATAATTTTAATACTTGTTTACAAGAATTTACTTTAAAAACATTGGCAAATTATACACTCTTAAAAAGAACGGCTGGCGCTAAAGAGACGAAACCTTTTAAGCTCTACATTTAAGTATATTAGTCAGAAAATATATGTTACTACAATCCGAGAATATAATACTTATAAATTATCCTATAGCTAGGCACGGACCCTGTTCTAACTTTGAGGTTTAAGTCATAGTCTACAAACGTCCATTAAGTACCTATCATATATTTAGTAGAGTAGGTATTATGTATTATTATGAATATCCTTACAAGCAACAAGTAGAACTTTGAGACACGCAGATTTCTTTAACCTTAAAGTGAGCGATAATTAACAATTTAATACATTGACGTCAAAAGAGTATAATATATAAGTTGAGCGTTTTCAATATCTTAATCCTACCTAATCTCACAGTGAGAAGAGGCCAGTGCCCAGCAGTGGGACAGTTTAATACAGGGCTGATATTATTATTATTTTAACTAATGTTATAAAGGCGAATGTGTGTTTGCTTGTTTAATTTTGTTACGCTTTCACGCCTAACTACTAAACTGGCATCATGGAATTTCGCATACACCTTGTCAGGGAAACTTAACAGGATATAGGGTACCTTTCATCCAGGAAAAAGGACCGTTACTAAGCTAACCTACATTTACGTGAGCAAAGCCGAAGGCTAAATCTAGTAAGTTATTAAATACTTTCCTATGAACGAATTACCAAAATAAGTATTCGATGCACGTTCGGTTGTAGTGAGTTCATCACACACGCCACAGCGCCGTCCGGGTAGTCACTGCATCATTGTTTATTTCTGTGCCTGATATTACTTGTATGTATGTATGTATGTATGTATGTATCTTATGTGGGGGCCAGTCAGTGCAGACCGGCGACACTTCGACCCAGTGGGATCGTTTGTGTCGACACTCTCCCAATAACGACTGCCATAGATGTTCATGGCAGCCGGGACCGACGGCTTAACGTGCTCTCCGAGGCACGGAGCAGGCGATAATTGTCAATCAATATGCACATAAATAATTTCGAAAAGTCATATAGCTTTCGAAAGTCAGAGGTGCGCGACGTGTGTTCGAACCCGAGACCCTCTGCATTGCAGTCTGTTGGTCTCCCCACTGAGCTATCCCTGCTCAGTGGTTATTACTATAACAATATATATTATTTCTGATATTACTTGTAAGGTTTGCTGGTTTTCTGGTTAATAAGTAGATTGGTTTTGTGTATTTATATTGAATTAACTGTGTCTCTTTCGTTCAAATACATATAAAAATACCGTCCTTGCCGGTTATTTCCTCCTGTCAACCGATAAACATGATAAGTATTACATATTATTGTTGTTTTCCTAGGAGTATAAATAAACTAGATTCTATGACTGTACGAACAAAATATTACTTTATTGAAAATGACTCCAATTTTAGCATAATAATGACCAAGTAGAACGGTTTATAATTATTATATTTATGATAATTATTATGATATTCCAGTCAAGTGCGGCATTCGTGGGAGCCATTGTATTAGCCCTACTTCTTTTGAAAAATATAAGCAGCGGTTAATTTGATTTCATAAAATTATTGCTTGTAATTATGCTATTAAGTTTGAAAATAGAATAATTGTTAGTATCTAGATCATGCTGAAATAAAGCATTTTAATTAAAAGATAGGTTAGATGATACTTGAATCGAAAAATCATTGAAATTAATCACATATTTATCTATGCGTAAAACAGAAGACGAATTAAAGGCCGATAATCTATGTATATATCATGTAGAATATCAGCTTTACGTTTTAGCATCTCCTTGCATCACCAAGGTATTGCGCTGAGCAACCTTCGCATCTAGTACCTATGACTTCAACATCATCAGCTGTGTCAATAGGTCTTAATATTAATGGTCTAAATGACAGAGTTGTCATTAATGAACCAACTCAACACTTAATATAAAGAAAGCCCTTGGCACACAATGTGCACCATGATGTTAGCCAAGCGTTCTTCTGCCGCCGGCCTTGGTCATATTTTGCATCACTATTTGTTGATGCTCAAGTGAGCAAAGCGTGTTCGCATCTTGCTCAATGCATCCGTTACGAAAACACCACATTTCATACGCACATATCTGCATATCTGTCAATAAGTTCGTAACATTGGGACACGAAAGATACGCTCTCATCGAATTGAGATGAAGTAATATTCCCGATAGCGCTGTAACTGTTTACCTATATTTACATCGTTTATGTATTCGCATGCAATAAATATTAATAAGTGTGATGTAAGTGCTGCTACGCTATGTAAACAAAACTGTAGATTGCGATCGATGTTATTGTTTGTACGTTTACCGGTAACGTTAGTTACATGTTAGCAGTATCGGTTCACGATCAGTGGGTAAAGGGCCAGGGGACACAATTAACATAAATACTTAAGATTTGAAATTCTTAGATATAACTGCCTTGATTGTCCAGATGATGAGATTCAGTGATAGTATTTCCAGGGTAGGACACTACCTAACCGGAACGAGACTCTGAACCTTATTGTGAGTTTTGTTTTGAGTTTTGTGAGTAAGGAAATTCTTAATCTAGGAACTAGAATTGTGCTCGGTATATTGCAATATCCGTGTTTTATGTGAAAACTAAATATACTATCAATTTATATAACTGTCTAAACATATTTGTTTATAAGTACGCTAACTTTTAACTCTTATAGTCATCAATTCATGCTACCAATATTTTAAATGCGAGTATCTGTTTGTCTGTCATGATTTTAAATCTAAACTGCTCAATTTATTTAATTGAATTGTTCTGCTACCTAATTCTCAGTAGCAGTCAAGAAATGTGCCTGATAGACGAAAGTAACTTCATCCCTAACTTACATGAGATCTAATATCTAACCGGTGAAAGGCGGGACACATCTGCCCAATCTTTCGGGGATATATAGTTATGACTCCAGTCCCAAAATCCTCAACTAGTTGTTGATAAAGAAGCAAGGGAAGACCAAGGAGCACGTACATAGATCAGGTGAGGAAAAATATTGAAAGTCAAATCGCACCTAGAAGTCAAAGTAATGGCAGAGAATAGGGAGACATGGAAGAGGGTCCACCGACAAGAAGGTTCTTAAATTGATTGATTTTGTTGTTTCACGTGTGATTTTAGCTAGGTAATCTAGGTATATCACCAGTGTAATGAATGAACATTTACAATCTTTGCAACACAATATCATATTAAACATTGTATTGTTGTAATTGCATAAAGTTTTGATGACTTCCATTAAATTTTTATGGCTCGCAGCTGTTTTGTAACTTATTAAACACGTAATGTGTCCGGAGCAATAGCGGACAGTATAATGGCGACTTTTATTGCTTCTATGCCAAGGATATATCAGCTCAATAGCTCAAGTATATTTCTAATCTGTTATAAAAGGGAACGATCACTGTTTTGAAAATATTATTCTTTTGAAAACGTAACTACCGCTCTAGTTATTTATTATTGTATAGGGACGTACGAAAATCGAAAGTACATATTATAGTCTCACGTCAAAATGTCTTATTAGTTTTGTTAAAACATTCAACACACATTATTCAATTACGATTTAAAAGCTGAACTGATTTTGATGAAACCTAGTACATAGAAAATATAAGTATAAAATGTAATAAACATGTGTAAAAAGTATTTTTATGAAGTCAAAGAAACGAAATTATATGAAATAGGAAATGTCATTGATATAAATTATTGTTATAACATTATACAAAAATTTATCTTTAAATATTCATTAGTTGTAGTTCTAAATTCGGTATACCCGTACACAGCTCAAATATTATTTAAAATAATATAAGGCATTTATTCAGTGGGCTGATTATTAACCTAATAAAAACTATTTAAAATAGAGTGTCAGTCTACTCTAGTAATCGCATAATAAACACATTTGACATTTTTTAAATTTAGGGTTGTACTATTATATTATTGTGGTATATAGGAAACATATCTATAAAAAAAAGATCAGAATATTTTTTTTAAACAGTACTATTATGAGAATTGTGCCTCAGATTAAAAAACTCTTTAATAAATATATATTAAAACTATAGGGTTGATCAATTTTCTTCAAAACATTGAGCTATGCAAAGACCAATGGCAGGTCTCCATACTAAAAAATGTCTGGGATTAAATGGCTGTGTCCTGTCATGAAAAATATGTCAAAAGATTCGGCGTTAGTTCCAGACTATAAGTGAAACTGTTTTCACTTGGGAAAGCCGGAAAAATTAGATATTGTGGTTCGAATTGTTTAGGCTACGAACTGTGTACGAATATAACAATTGTCGTAATAATCAAACAAACATTTTTTACCATCAGTTTAATCAAAAATAGAAGAATTACAGTGCATATTAATAAACATTCAAACAAAGTCAATTAATCCATATCGATCATTCGTTTAATTTAATCGATACAGATAGCTATAGAATACTACATGTACTTACACCCCTATTTGTATGGTTGACGTTTTGAAGGTAATTCGTAATTCGTACATACGTCATTTAAAATACTTTTATTATCATAAATAAGCTTTACGGCTTTTAGAAAAATGTATGAATATTTGATAAATCTTAGTAAATTAATTTAATTTCTTTGCTATAAATGAAATCTACGGACGTTAAAAAAACACTAGACAAAATTCTGCCATTGTTTTTTGTCTATTGATAGCGTCGCATAGGGTAAACATCTACTGTTTCCATTTTGCCTGTTGGTTTCAACCAGTAATGATCACTATTTAACATTAAAAAAGCAATGCAACCATATAAAATATCGTTTTATACTTGCATAGCATTTGCAAAATCTAAGCCGGTCATTTAACTTTGTAAGATGCCAGTAAAATCTAAGCCGGTCATCTAACTTTGTAAGATGTCAGTAATAAATTGTGCTTTTGTGACTAATATATCACGAGTCTGTTACCACATACGTAATATCAATTTGCATACTAGTCCATGAGGTTTACTATCTCTTAAGAGGATTTATGTATACAATACCTTAAAAAAAGATTTTTCCAAATAGAACTTATCACCGGAATTCAATAAAATTGTCTATTTCTTTATCTATATATACAATATAAATAGGCAAAGACAAAATAGTTCCGTATTGGTTCAGTATTTTATCCTCGTATGTTTGTCAAGTTTTTTTTGTTTAGTATAGCTTACTTCTATAATATCTTTGGTATTGCTATTGATAAACGAATGTAAACATTGTTTAAATAATGTCAATTGGTATAATAATAATAATAATATTCTACTACATACACACAACACCATCTAACCCAAACTAAGCAGAGCTTGTACTATGGGTACTAGACAATGGATAAACATATGTACATATATGGAATTTCTTTTTTGTTAAATTCAAATATATTATACATAGAAACACCCAGACCAAGACAAACATCCATGTTCATGCACACAAATGTTTGACTTAAAACTTACTTACTTTGTAAATAAAATAATGTAAATATATTCTCTCAAATTTTCAATAATGGTTATGGCTGAATTACGACCACTGTCCAAACAGTAGTTAGATAATACTTACTTTAGTAATGCTGTTTGTATACTAACTGCATACAAAGGATTGCAGGCGCAGTTATTTTTTGTATTGTTGGCTGCGAAACAGGAATTAGGTAGGTATTCCTAAAGCGGTTGACATTTATAAAATAAATAAAATAACAACATGGTAATATAGGTACCTCGGTAATAAAAACTTCAATTTTATATAGGTATCTTATTATTTATTAAATAAGTTGTACTGTTATTAAATAATGTTGTGCAACAGACAATAATATTGAATCATTTGTATTGCCGGTAATGTTACATAATATTGGTAAGAAAATATTTTCTTCAGTTGGAAGGGTTATAACGGTAACGTTCCAATAGGAGAAAGGTCTAAGCCGACGAGTGTGCATGAAGCAGGTGATGAGTGAGAATCGGGCACGCCACGATCGTGGTGGTAAGTCCCGTTTTTGAGGAGTGGCTGACACAGGTAATGACTGGCCACGGTTGTTTTGGCCAGTTTATGTGTCGCATAGGCCGGCAGGAGACGCCCGGATGTCATCACTGCGGCGACTGCCGCGATGTTGTTGTGGTCACGGTGCTGCACAGTTTGGCGGAATGCCCCGCCTGGGCATCACAGCGCCCTGTGTTGATCACGGCAGTCGAACTGGTTGCCCTCTCACTCCCGGCCGCGGTTCCGTCTATGGTCCGGAGTAAGATTTCGTGGAACGGCGTCGCCTCCTTCTGTGAGGAAGTAATTTCCATCAAGGAGGCAGCGGAGCGGGACAGGGAGCGCTTAAACCCTCTCCGCAACCGCAGAACCGGTCGCCGAAGGGCGCGAGATGACCTCCAGCCACCCTGAGGTTTGATCTGGGGGTGGTGGGCTACGTGGGCCTGCTCACCACCCCATCAGCACCAGGTCCGAGAGGCAGCGTGCGTGTTCCCACGTGCCCCTCTGTGTCGTGTCATTGCCCCCTCCCCCCAGGGGGACGGTGGAGGAAGTATTTTTGTGTAGTGGCTTGCCGTTTCACACGGCGGAGCCGTGGGGTCGCCGTCTATGGTTATGTCGAGGAACACCGTGGTAGGTTTAGTCGGTATTACCGGGGTATCCTATGTTAGTATTGGAGCAGGGTTCCGTACCAAAATGTAAAAACGGAGCCCTTATTATACGACTTTATCTATCTGTTTATCGGTCTGTCACAGCTCATTATCTTAACAACTACTAATTCTATTGACTTGAGATTTGGAATATTTGGACATTTATAAATACTGTATGCAAATAAATATAAAACATGAAAACATAATAAATTGAGAAATGGCTGAAAGAGGGGTAAAATTATAAGTTGAAGATGACAAATGCTTTTCTTTTTTCATGTCACATAGTATTTAAGCTGTCGGTCCTGGCTGCCATGAACATCTATGGCAGTCGTTATTGGGAGAGTGTCGACACAAAAGATCCCACTGGGTCGAAGTGTCGCCGGTCTGCACTGACTGGCTCCTACATAAGATACATACATACATACATACATAGTTTTTGAGGTGTGGTATAAAACTAAAAGCTTTCTATAAGCGACTTTTCAACTGGGATGACTAATAGCTTGAAAATAGTCGGATTGAACTGATTACGGAAGGCGTAAGAATTGGTGAGACGTAAATTAAGAAAATGATGTGCAGCAGTGAAGTCCAGTAAGCCTATTGCTATTAACCTATTAAGTTGCAGCGGCACATATGTGGCCAGAGACAATAGATTTTTAATTATGTATTTTAGGTATTCTAAGACTTGACAGAATAATCGATTTAATTGAAGATTTAAGCGGCTAAACTAAGTCACTTTAAAACCTATTGATATAAGAAACTGGGATATAAGGGCTGCAGCAATTCTATACTTTTAAACACAATAAATACTACTTGCTGGATAGAAGCGTGCAAATAGTTTCTCTAATAATGTTGATGCGTCTAAATCATGAATCGTTGTGTTTTTAGCAGAGGGTCAACTCTAGTAATAAAAACTGTTAGAAATAGAGTGCAGATCTAAATGAAAATAAACTCCAATTTTGAAATTTTTTTTTTTTACTCATGATAATGATTATTCTATTTGGCATTCTGTTATGAACATCTTTTATTACGAGAATTGACCTTAAAATTTTATATGTATGCATGCTGAGTAAGATAAACCGCTGCGGGCATTTCGAGGCACCTTTGATTAGTTTGAAGATTGCGACAATTCATAGTATCCGGTGCCTTTTTGAACGTTTTCAGAAACGTTATTCGATAATATTATAAAATGTAACAATGTATCGTTCCCATTCCTATATTTAATATTTGACTCTGTGGCAACTAAGATATATTGTAGTAAAAACTTCGACGGAAGCAATTATGAATGCATTGAGATTTAAAAAAGTTAAATTAAGGTCGTATCTATCAATTAATCTAGATATCATAAAATTAAAAAAGAAATCTCATTATGTAAATAGGTATTATATTAATTACGTAATGTTATTAAGTTATTCATAATTAGGTTTATGTGGTTATAGATACCTATATCTATTATATCTTCGAATATAACTAATCCTTGCGTCGCGCGGACAATAAATGTTACTAAAACGAACCTTAAGAACACCTAGAACTAATGTGAGGATTGATACTCTAACTCTAGACCATTCGTGCGAGATGCAACCGATTTTCTCAGAATCCTTTAATTTTGTAATCATGTAAAAAACAATAAAGACCCTTAAATATTTATAAATAAAGTCTAAGGCCGCATGTATACAATGCCGCATGCAATATCCACGTGTTAAAATAAATTTTATACCAACTTTATACGCTTAAATTGTGGTGTATAATTACATTATATAATAACAATAACAATTTGGCGCACCTCGTTAAAGTAATGAGTTGTAATATATCCTAACTAATATTATAAATACCAATGTGAGTTTGTTTGTTACGCTTTCATGCCTAACTACTCGACCGATCATTATGAAATTTCGCATACACTATGTCAGAGGAACAGACAAGGACATAGGGCACCTTTCATCCAGAAAAAGACTGTTACTTAACCCACGTTTACGCAAGCGAAGCCGAAGGCAAAATCTTGTACAATATATTTGTACTACATCCATAGACCTCGAAGGCAGGTGATAGATCAGTTTACATTGTAATAATGTTGTAAATTCAAACTTGCGGTTTACCTTGACAGACATCACCATTGCTCTCGTTAAGCAACCATCAAATTAAGACGCCTCTACCATTTATTGCATGAATGTATGGCATGAATAATGGTGGATAAGCCATGCATAATTTCGAAAAATACGGTGATAGTTTGATGACCGCGGGCAAAATCTCTATGCAAAACAAATGTTAGTTAATTGTACATACATAGATTCACGCCTGTTGCCTGGAGGGGGAGGGAGAGACTACGGATTTCCATTTGCTACGATCCTGACACACTTCTCTGGCTTTATTCACTTTTATAACATTCCTCATACACGCTCGCCGGTTTAAGGTGCTGTTAACCTTGCCTTTATCCAGAACGTCTCTGATCTGATCAAGAAACGTGCGCCTAGCTCTTCCCCTTGCGACTATTCCATTCACATTAGTCTTATAAACTTTCTTAGTCAGTCTTTTCTCGTCCATTCTTTCTACATGGCCAAATCAGCTTAATATACCTTTTCAATTCTCATCACTATATTAGTTAATTGTATCTTAGAGATCATAAGTCTATAATATGACTGTCTTGTTGCCGCCTTTTGATTAAATTGTGATTATTTTATTATAAATAATATCAAATCCTCAAATAGAAAATAAAATGCAATATTATATCGGTGGTATGCATTGCTGGTAGGTATATTTATATATGGTCCGTATGCAACAGTGGGTTCATATATAACATACTATGAAATGACGGACGCACGCTTGGTACAAATATATGTAGATGGTGTGAAGTTTTGTACTATTTGGGAATGGAACCCATAATATGGAGCGTATTGCTGCACACATGTGTCACATACAGGACATAGGACGTTATACTTTCATGAACTAATAGTTGAAAGACGAATAAGTATGCTTATATGAGTTTCATCATTTTAAAAGTGAATCGATGTTTAACATTATGCTCATTAGGTCGTATAATAATATTGGGTTTGTATCAACTTAGTTGCTTTTTCAGACGTTACAAAAGGTATGTACCGTAGTCAAATATCAAAATAATAACAATATAGATGTTTAATTGCAATATTATAATCATAATTTGTTATGATAAAAGTTGTTCAGAATTCAGACCAATCTTTTTGAGACCAAACAATCAGAACGAATGCTATCTAACCTTCTTAATTAGATTATAATGTTAATGATATTCTATGTCTAGATAAGTTGTATAATATTCGAAATCATCGATTTCCTATTACGTCTGTTCTAGATAATATTTTTTGTATAACTAGGTTAGTTTACAAAGTGTATGCTGTGTCATACCATGTTATAATTACTAAATATTATTGAATAAAATACTACTAAAATAATATGATGTAATTACTGAAAACACTTCGCAGGTACATATGAGTTGTAAGATATGAAATGCAATGGCGCCCGAAAATGAGTGGCTGTGAATTTCGTGTAGGTATCTTCTCATAGGTTCAACCTTTTGCCTTAACTTTTACTGAATTTTAGTAAATTCCCTAATTACTATGCTTTGACGTTAATCTGTGACCTACATGAAAGACCTAAGCTTTAGCTGTTTTTATATGAACCACCTAAGAATTAGATCAAAACATTAGTCAACCATTTATCAACCACGACTCGATGGCGTAGTGGTTAGTGTAACCGATTGCCACGCCTAAGGTCGCGGGTTCGATTCCCGCACAAGTCAAACATTTGTGTGCGTGAACATGGATGTTTGTCTTGGTCTGGGTGTTCTTATGTATAATATGTATGTATTTACAAAAAAATAAAGTATATATGTATGTTTATCCATTGTCTAGTACCCATAGTACAAGCTCTGCTTAGTTTGGGCTAGATGGTGTTGTGTGTATGTGATAGAATATTATTATTATTATTATTATTATTTATTTTGGCTAGAGTTCTGAACCTACGTCTCTGTAATTTGTGTATTTTGGTAATAGAGGAAATATGTTACTCATTTCTTAGTTAAAATATATATTTACAAATAAATTTCACGTCTATGTATATACCCGAAGGATTGGCAGAAATGAATTTGACCCACAACGAGCCAGCTATGGTTCTAGCTCATACGTAATAGCAGGCGAGCATATTGTCATCTACTGAGTACATGGCCAGTCCCTGTGCTGCTACTAATCATTAAACACAGAAGATAACAATAACACTTCGCCCGACCAGGCATCCAAGCCGAGATCTCATACACAAACATTTAGAAATATTTTACTTTTGCTTTCGCGTTGTATGGATACAGCCTTAACATAAGAATTAAGAAGTTCCTACTTATTGGTACATACCTATTTCATACAGTTCCCGTTCTGTCTTCGTCACTTGTGAACAGCACAACACTATGGCACTAATACTTATTAGCAAATTGAGTGGACGCATCTTAGCAACTATTTAGATATATTTGTCATCAACTGAATTACCAAGATACTATACTAAAGCAAACTATGTTATTATGTCCCAGAAAACTATGATTAAATTCGTTCTATTTATTTAAAATGTCGAAGTAACTTTGTTTCGACGAAGGTTGTTCGCAGTTTTAGTGCTAGGTTGCACAGAGCTATGGTTAAACGCAGTCTGAGCCAAGTCCGCGAAAGTGCAAGCCCCTACCAAGGTGTACAGTTGCGACATCGGCCTGTTGTCACTCTTGGCTATCTTAACTGTTGCAAAGCGCCTATAAAAATATTTGACCAAACAACTCCAATATTATTGTACTTCATTTTGTAAAGAAATTGAATTTCTTTAATACTTATATTGGTATTTATGATACAGCGTTCCGATCGTTGCGAAATTAAAACGGTTATGGTAGCAGTCACGGTGCTTGTGGAATTTTCTGATAATGCGTTGTACCATGTAGATTTCTTAATTAAACTAAGTACACATATTATTCTGTAATTTTAACCACTTAATTGGCATTTTTAAAAAATGCCACTTATTTTATTTTTAAAGCTGGACAACATTTACTGTACCAGCGAGCAAAATGATGCAAAAGCAAAAACAAATGTGTGAGGAGACATTGTAGTTTTGTAACTGTGCGTAATTTCATTTTTTGATTAAAGTTGTTTGTTGTGATGTGTTGTGTAAGAATAATGTTAATGACATAATGCATTGACATTATGATAGAGTGACCATTATTTTAAATGATATTGATGTTCAATATCATTTAAAATAATGGTCACTCTATATACTCGATAATTTATTAAATAATCCAATCTAAAATTATAAATGCGAATGTGAGTTTGTTTGTTTGCTTCTTATGCTTTCATGCCTTAACCACTTGACCGATTTACGAAATTTCGCATACACGTTGTTAATGGAACAGAAGGGTACCTTTCATCCAGGAAAAAGTAAGTACTGAGAAATCTAACCTACATTCACGCGAGAAAAATCTAGTAATTTATAAAATAGCTTTCAAAATTAGTTCAATGTCCAGATTCTTATGCCACCAACTGTACGTGGACAGAGAGAGGTGGTAACTGGAAATTCTTAATAAAATATTGCTTCTATAGAAAATTTCACTACAACCTTCAGTAGAAAATAGTTTAAATACTGACTACCGCTATTGATGGATAGGACAATAACGCATGTTTTCGGGAGTTACATAATTGGCAATGTTTTCTTCGAAAGCAATTACCGTGATACTTATGGAATGATATGTCACAATACAATCTCACAGTAGCGTGTCTGAGATTTCAGAATAAGGAAAATCCAATATTATATATATAACAGTAAAAAAACTGTACTCGATATTGTTGCCGCTTCATTATTCAATTTCACTTGGTCAAGAGGTATGTTAGTACTAGAAAGTTTATAATAATCTATAAGTTCGAGCATTTTAATTAGGCAAATGATTTTAAACTTTTATGAAGATATCACCACCGCATTCCCATCACAATATCATAAAGTCTGCGTAGTTGTTGCCGTGGCTTGTTTGCCTTACGATCGATATTTTGATTCTTAAGCCAGGAACAGTGATATTCTGTGTTATTCTTAATAAATTCCCGTAGATCATAAGTATGTAGTAGTAGTATTAAGGTAGTAAGCAGACTAGGCCAATAATGGTCTTCGGTTGTCGGTAAATTGAAAACAACATTTCAATTAGTCTTTCAGTATACTACTCTTATTTATTAAACAGCATCTGCGGTAAAGATTACAGGAAGAGGAATTCTTGCAGCTAGGTAACGGATTATCTTCAGGCCCACCGATTTATAACGAATCTAAATTATGGTTTACCTCCATATACAAGAACAGGTTTGAGTGACACAGTCTCCAGACAGACTTCACCTACAATAGCGACGGTTATGAAAACACACAAGTATGCACACAGCCCCATTTATATTATAATTTATTGGTTTAACTGTACTTCTGAAGGTAATATGTGGAAACGCCGTAGATTGTACATTAATTTATTCTGTTACGTACCTAACCAGTAAGACACAATGTACAATTGTTTGTACTCCCCAATAAAAAAATAAAAATAAATAATAATATTATATTTTATAGACATATACATACATAGTATCACACCTATATCTCCCAAGGAGTAAGTTTTGCTTACATCTTGGGATGTGTTTCGCTAGCTATGGGTTATATGTCTTACGTTAAAACGGACGAATCGTCTTTCAAGATCTCCGTGCTGCTAAAGATAATTTCTTTATAGTAAAAGCCAAAATCGAACGAGCGTCCTGCACTGGTAGCAAGCAATGCAAAGGTAAAATTGTCCGAAGGCAGCATTACACAAAAATCTTAATAAGCAGTCCGTTACAAGAAGCAGACGACTTATTTGCCTAACCGTTTGGGTACTATGTAATGTTACAATTCTATTTTAATCTTAGTTAGTTGGACGTAATTGTGCGTAAGTAACCGACGCGAAATATTGTTCGGTTACTCATACCACTTTAGCTCCGTCCCGAAAGATAGTAGGGGACCGACGTTGCGCAGTACCTCCTTCATCGTTTCTGGACTGTTTAGACGTTTCGCCCGTTGGTTGCTCACGCTTTTACAATGGAGGAGCACGTGAGCGATGCCGATGCCGATGTTGAAAAGGTGTTTGTTGAGTGAGCAGTGGCCTGTTATTATACCTACTAGGTGGCGTAGGTTTTTCCTTGTGGAACGTAGCAGTTTTCGTGACAGATGTTTGTCTAAGGATGGAAGGGCTTCCTTCGTCTGTCTACATTTCCTTTGTTTCTGTCCACTGTTTTTATTCTTATTGTATTGTTCGAAACGAGTACAGGAGTAACTTAACTTTCATTGCAATATCTGTTACCATTGATGCTGCAGGCGTTATGATGTAATCATACACTTGTTGAGTTATAGTTTCGTTGTGTAATGGACGCGACGAGTGTAAACCACTTTATTGTTTCTGGATGGCAAGCTATCTGACGTAGAACGCGAATGTTTATTGTTATATTCTGCCATCTGGTAACTTTTCTTTTTCTATTTTAGAAGACTACTCTCTCAGTGGGAATTATGCCTGAGTCGCGGACACTTTACTCACATTTAAACAACGGACACAAAGAACGATAAACACAAAGACGCCGAACAATAATTTGTGAATCACAAAGTTTTGTCTCGTGTGGGATTCGAAACTACAATACTCGACACAATGGCAGTGGTAACTAAAAAGCCACTACATCATACGAGGACTCAAACTCTCGTAATTTAGTTACCGGACGGCAGTATTATCATTCCCGCATATTTTTAGCTATATTATTTCGGCGGTTATGTTATTACTTGATTCGTAATAGAGGTCGGGTTTATTGCTGTCTCTTGGGCTCATTTTGATTCCATGCTGTTTTTGTGTGTTTTGTTTCCATGGAATTGCACGATCAACAAAGCATTTTTTTTTGCATAAATTGCTTGTCATTCGTGCAGCCGGCTTTATGCAGTCGTATTAATTGCTTTAATTTAAATAACCACTTTATAATATATTAAGACAACCGAAACGTCGTCATTTACAAATGTTCCATATACAAATAGGCAAGTAAGCGAGATCATAACAAATATCTTTAACGGACCGTCGCCGCGTCGCGTCGTGTCACTGGTAATAGTATTATAATATTAACTATATTATAATAGTATACAAGTAGTATTAAAGATATATATTTTCTTATTTTATTTTTAATAGACATCTCTTGGACTAGGAATAATTCCTGAGTCACGTGGACTCCACAAACATTAATACACAGACACAAAGATAACCTAGACCCGAGGCAACCATTAATTTTTGGAAATAATGTGTATGTTATGGGTTCAACTACCGATTCGAACCCACAACATTGGGCACAGTAGCTGTGACGAGACGACCACTGAAACCACTACGCCATCCATGTAGTCGATCGATATGATCTTGCTTTATTAAACACTAGCTGACCCGCGCAACTTCGTCTGCTTCATATAAGAGAATTGCCCCCGTTTTTGCAACATTTTTCATCGCTGCTTCGTTCCTATTGGTTGTAGTGTGATGTTATATAGCTTATAGCCTTCCTCGATAAATGGGCTATCCAACACTAAAATAATGATCCAATTCGAACTAGTAGTTCTTGAGATTATCAACCAAACAAACAACCAAACAAACAAACTCTTCAGCTTTATAATATTAGTATAGAATTAATTATGAGTCCTTTTCCATTCCGCAATGCTCCTTCCTCTGCAGTTTAGCAACAAGTAGCGTATCAGCGTATCAGCGTTTATTACTTTGTTTAACAGCATAATAAGGTAATAACACAGAAATATGAAATAATTTGTACGATTTCATCAAAATCCGTTCCGCAGTTCGAATGTAATTAAATAATAATCGAACTTACTTTCACTTTTAAAATGGTAGCAGGATATACGATGTGAAATTGGATCAAATAAATAATGAAGTGTTGATTCAGATTGTCTTCTCTTGGAGAATAAAAGTCGTGGTTTTATTTTGAAACACCCATCACTTAAATCAATAGTATTTTATCAATTTTTTATACATCTAATCTAGCATCACTGTTCCAAGCCACCTATAGGTTACTTAGCTTACCTTCGTATATAGTCAGCAGTAGGTATATTTCAGTAGTTTCGGATAAAAGAATAACTTATCCAGTAGGCTTGCCGAATTCAGGGTTAATGTAACATAGTATTTGTATTATCTTTTTTAAATACTAACTGAAAAACTAAATTGAACTAATTTACTGGCTTGGCTGCTCGTAATACCTTTGGTTTAGCTGTTTTTAACACCTGCTATTATTTGTTTTAATCTCACAATAATAAAGCCACCAGGTCGAAAATACGTAACCATTTTTTTTTACGTTGTGGAATACTTTGACGCATACCCCTCCGCGGGGTCGGGCGGAGGGGTTATGTCGGACTCATCGGGGTAAACGAAAGATGTTGAAACGATGAAAATGGATCTCCCGGTATACCGACTAAACCTACCACGGTGTTCCTCGAAAAAACCGCTATCGACGGGGCCGCGCGAATCACTTGCACATGCGGTCGCGACCCCGCCGACGATTCGGCCCGCCGTATGAAACGGCAGGCCACTACACAAAGAGACCTACCCTATAGGCACTCACTCACACAACCCTACTGTCCCCCTCTAGAGGGGAGACGGACTCGACACAGAGGTGCACGTGGGAACGCGCACGCCGCCTCTCGGACCTGGTGCTGATCGGATGGCGGGCAGGCCCACGAAGCTCGCCACCCCCAGGTCAAACCTCAGGGTGAAATCACTTCTTCACAGAAGGAGGCGACAACGTTCCATGATCTCTCATTCCGGACCATACACTGAACTACGGCCGGGAGCGAGAGGGCTACCAATCCGACTGCCGCGATCAACTCATGGCGCTGCGATGCCCAGGCGGGGCAATCCGTCAACGTACCTGATTTATACAAATTAACACAATTTAACGACTAAATAGGTTAAAACTTACCGGTCAGAGTGTAGCAAAAGGTGTACATTTTTAGGATTTTTCCTATAAAACGACTAAAAATAAGCCGAAATTTATCTTGGCTTTTTTGTCTAGGATGAGTGGTTTATGAGATAATCGGTGCTTTTTGTTGCCGAATTTCAACCGAGGTGATGTAAGCTCTGCGTATTTGAGCAATTCAAAGAGCCGCGGGGCTCCTTTTTCTGGGTAGTTAACAAAAAAATTACCATCGAAGGCTACGGCGGGAACTACGCTCCCGCCCTACTACATCCACGTACGAAAAAGGCAATCAAAACAGTGAAGGAAATAATTCGAAGAAATCCAATCCGGAAGAAAAAATATATCTCGGGAAATGAATATAGATAGCACCTAGAACAATGTCGCGTATTCAATAAGATGCCTTAGGACTTGCAACCACTAAGAGACGCACTGGTCATATTTTAAAAATGAATAGGTTGGTAAAATTTGAACAACTTTTTAAGCGGTACGCAAAGGGAGGTCACAGAAAAATATTTACTGACGAGATTATTGAGCAATGTTTTAACAAACAGAATGACAGAGCTTATACCCAAAGCTGTAAAGAAGCCTCCCATTTAGTCAGCAGAGTACAACGTGGACATTATCCGACTCCAGAGAAGACTTGGTGGGGTGTTAGCTATCAGGGAGTGACTGAGCCATATTCTTGTGGAAAAGGTGTCAAAACATCGGCACAAGTGTATCAAGTTACGATACTTGAGAAGGCGGTTAAGCCTTTTAACAACATCATGTTCCATAACCAAGAATGGTCCTTTCCGCAGGACTCAGCACCGGGATATAAAGCTCGATCCACCCAAGCGCGTTTGGAAATGAACGTTGCGAACGTCATCAAAACTGAAGACTGACCGTCATCTCGTCCCATGACGGCCAGTCTTCAGCTTTGATGACATTGGATTATGATTTATGGTTAGCCGAAGACAGTATGGCATGCTCTAAACGCCATGATAATTTGGACTCCCTAAAACAATCCATAAGATTGGCAGTCAAGAATTTTCCCATAAAGAGAGAGAGTGTTTCTATTGGTAACTGGCTTCAACGTTTAAAGGACTGAAATAAACCCAATGGAGATCATTTTGAATGAGCTTCATATACTTTTAATATTAATGTATAAACTAACACACATTACAGAAATAAATGTTTTATGCAATTTTATGCAATTATGCAATAGAAAAAGAAAATTTTTTTTCATTGCAATGATATTTATTTCAAGACTATATATCGTGTTGCTGTCGAAATTTGACCTTGTACCTATATATATTTCTTAATATAATTTTAAAGAATGCGTTTTAAAAAGTTTTAATAAAATAATATATTTTGAATAAGTATGCGATTGCAATAGATGTTTGGGTACATAAAAAATACTCATAGGCGCAATTAAATATGCACATACAACGTCTATTCATAATATAATTTTTTAGTCAATTTCTTTCTTATAGTGCATTTTAATTGTTCTTATTATTAACATTGGTACTCACGGTGCTATTTATGATCTGTTTTTGGAGCTGCTTACTTCTTTTTCGAGTTGCCCCATGCCATAGTATTAGAGAACTTGCACTCGTGGTGCACCAAGCGGGAGTAGGACGCAAGACGGAAGTGACAGTCAGTTAAAGGATTTGCAATAATATTTATGCATATGCAAGGCAATAAAATAATAATATTATGAAGAATTTGTAAAGGAAATATCCTGAAGATATTGAAGATTTTCAGAATTATTTAATGATCTTAATAATCTTCACAGTAATTACAGAATATATATACCATTTTTCTTTTCTATGTTGAGTATTAATAATATTAGTGATTTAATGCAAGGAGAAAAGAAACAGGCGTAAATTTAATACTTTATTACAGTTTTACAAATTAACTTAATTCGTTAATACAAACGTCGACCTCACACGGTCAGATGGTTTGTTCTAATTTAGAGTTTTCTAAATAAATATCTTACGTACCTATCTACATTTTACAATCTTTCGTCGTAATCGTAGTGTTACGAGAAGTTTTATCTTAAAACTATTGTCTTAATATATAGACGGTATAGAAAAACCAGAAAAATAAGAAGTAATATACTGCACTTTTTATGTCCTTCAACGATTAGAGTCAAACCTTATTCTAGGTCTCTCTTTTTAAAACATTCTCACTAGGAGTAATTCATGTGTCGCGGGGGACTTAACAAACATTTAAACAACCGACACAAAAATAACCCAGTCTCGGAACAACTATTTGTGGATGACACAAATATTTGTCCTGTGTGGATGAAATGGTCTCGATGGTCAGTCAGTGTCAATAGCGTGGAGAACACTTATGCCACTGCGCAATCCGTGCAGTCAAACTACTTTTAGCATAGCCAATTTTAAATCCATTTTAAAGCTCGATAAAACGCAACCATGTACAATTTCAGTCGCAACGCATAAGATGAGAAGTAACATAAAATACGGTGCAAGTAAACATTCAACATTATTGCTAGACTGCGACATTTTGATATTGCGACCAGTCGTAGTCGTTAGTAGAACAGTCGCAAGACAGTCTCAAAATGGCCGACTACTGATATTAAAAGTAGCATGTCTGCCATGTCATTCGTCTGAAATTAAGTTTTTATTTTTCTGGTTATAAATAAGTTTACAGTGAACACTTTCGAGCAGATCTCCTTGCCTTATTGTCATAATTATCTATTATGTTTTAGCACCATTAGATGAAGAATTGCCGTTTCGTAAATATATGAAACACATTTTTCAAAATTACACTGTTGTCGACAATAAAGTTAGCTTCAGCCTTTAACGTTGCCAAATTATTTTCCCATATTTTTATTATTTTTTCATCTTACTTTTTTACATTTTTATTTTGTCTCCATTTAGTCTTGTCGTAAGCAGTAAATAAAATAGTAGGAGTCCAGAAGTAAAGGCCATTATATGCAAAAGTGTAATAGCTATCATCACTATGACGACCTCAAAAGAAAAATTTTCAAGGCGACCAAAATAATTAATATTGTCTGTGTGCTCTCTTGTGTGTAAAACTACTAAGCCATCTTAGTCTACGTGGTAGTTTAGTCCACGATCCAGTCGTCATAAGGTATCTGCTGCAGGATGCGGTCCAGGAAGCGTGACATCTTCTCTGCCAGGTCCCTCTTGAGCTCTGGCTTCATCTCCTTCAATAGCTCCTGAGCGTTTGTGTTGATGAACAGGTTTAGCGCCGCCTCTGTTGGATACAAAATGTAAAATACTATTATAGCAATCTACTACAAAGGCATTCTATTTTCAACAATTTCAGGTCTAGTTAGGAAGGTATTCATGTATGTACTATGTATCATTCTAACTCTCTAAATCATAAATTCACTGGTCAAACACAGCTAATGCTCTTACTCGAAAATTTCTGTGCACGTGTGAGATTGTACAATCTGGTTTTATACTGTTTACAACTATACCATGTTTTTCTTCGATTATAATTTGTTTAATGAGATAAATAAATATAATACAACCAAAAAATATACGTGCGAATTATAACAACATTTTTACAGAAAATTTGTGGCACTTTGTATTGTAGCTTCGACATCACGTGTCACGTGACTAACGTTCCCAAAGGGGCAAGTAAATATGTATTAAATACATTTCTCCAAGTTCATTTATAGGTCCAACTATGTAACACAGAGTGCACCTTTTGCTATCTATCAGATATATTAACGGCCTCCGCATTATTGCTCAGAATTTTCTAACAGGAAACTGAATAACATCTTAGCAGACTCAAGAAGCAAAATTGCACGTGAAGTTATGCCTCGAGACAAGGTACCTACTATAAAGTATTTTTTTCAGTCTTGTCGACATTCAGCAATTGGTACATGTCAATATCAAGACCTGCACGGTACGGGTCCATTGGCTCGTCCGTTTTATTTAAATAGTTTATATTATTCGATTTTGTAGGATTTTCTTTTTGTCTTCATGATAAGATTGGCTGGCTCATTGTTCTAAAGTATAAAGAGCTTTTAGAAAGTATTCTATTCATCGATAGTTATTAGTTGAGCCTGTAGCTGCGTTATATATCTGTATAAAAATAAATAACAGTAGATTAAACTCACGTAGTACAGCGTTGCTATTGTGGAGGTTTTCGACGCCCATCTGTATGTCTTTGACGGAGAAGTCAAGCTTGAGCTGCTGCAGCTTAAGGTACGTGCGACCGTTCCGCTCGTACGGCTCGCCGCGGAAGTACACCTTAGCCTTCACACCGTCTGAGGAAAATCAATGACTGCTTTGAATTGTTTGTGTAGTAAAACTGAAAGCCTATCCGAAGGTGCTGGTATAATCTTGGAAGAATAGGGAACGCAATGTGCAGTATTCAGTGCGCAGTGTGCAGCGTCTAGTCTACATAGTATAATAGGCAGTGCGCAGCATGCAGTGTGCAGTGGACAATGTGCAATGAACAGCGTCCACTCTACACATTTTAGTCAGCCGGGCGCTGTGTGCAGTATGCAATATACAATTTGCAGCGCGCAGTGTGCAGGATGCAGTGTGCAGTATACAGTGTGCAGTATATAGTGTGCAGTATACAGTGTGCTGTATGCAATGTACGCTGCTATTGTACAGCGTGCGGCATGCAGTGTATAATGTACAGTGTGTAATGTGCAGAATTAAGTAGGTAGTGTATAGCGTCTACTCAGTACCGCGGGCTGTGCGATGTATGCAGTGTGTGGTGGATAATGTGTAACGAACAGCATCCAGTCTTCATGCTATGATGTGCAGTGTGCACTATGCAGTATGCAGCGTCTACTCTATACATTATAGTGTGCAGTGTGCCAAGGGCAGTGTCCAGTCAACACAGTATAATGCAGGGAGTACGTACCGTACTCGCCCCAGTAGTCGCCTCCGCCGCTGGCGCGTACGAGCAGCAGCACGCCGGAGGAGCGGTAGCGCGCACGCGCACTGATATGAGGCCCGAACAGCGTCAGCTGGAACTGGTGCGTCTCCAAGTCTGACCTGTAAACCAACAATCAATTTTAAACAACCTGCTTGTAACAGTGAAATCTTGCTTGATTGGTAGATCACTATAGTAATCTTATTCCTATGGATGATTCTATAGATGCCTATAGTAATCTTATTAGAAAATAATTCAATCGGTTGTTGTTGACGTAATCCTACCCTATGTTATGCTTGAATCTGTAGCTGCGTAAATTGGCTTCGGCTCCTAAGGGCACCTAAAAGCTCCTGACACTTTTGATTTGAAATTTATTTTAAATAAATTGTAATTAAATTGGAAGTACAAGTGTTCAAATTTCTGGTATCTGATAAAGAGGAACCCACCACGCTTCCTCGGATTGCTGACCCCAACTATTTCAATACAAAAAGGTTGAGAAAAAGGTTGTTTGAGATTCCTTTTGCCTCTAATTGCTGTCAAGAAACGCCTAAATCAATCCCATATTTCTGGTCTATTCCATTAAAGTCACTTCTAATAAATTGTCCGAACCAGAGTCGAGTTCCATTCTAGTAATACATACAACAATAAGATGGATAATCATAAATGATTGAGTGAAAATAATGATGAATAGTAAAAGATAAATCCTTTGCTATTCATCATTCAACAGCAACAGTTGAAAAATCGTCCTATTAGCAATTGCCCTTCATACTAATTAAAGAACCTTAGTTCTTTTCACACACGGCGCGGGCGTAGGCGTATTAAGTAATGAAATGTACCAGTGCCACTCGAAGACCTTAAATTTTGTTGAATACGTTAACCCTGTCGGGTTATTTATTTTGGTAGTCGCCATACCGTAAGTATGAGGTGTCTTTGTCTCTCAGAACCCCTTAAAACTGAACGTCGATGTCAGAGAACGACGAACGTGTATAGAATAAATTAACTGACTAATATTTTCATTTCACGACATTCCAATATTAACAGTCATGTTTGTTGGCTCTTAAAACGGCTGTAAAGTGTATTTTGTTGATTGGTTTGCACATTTGAATATATGTATTAATGCCGTTGTGTTTTGCTAATTAGGACAAACGAGAACTCTTCTTTTCAACTAGTTAAGTTGATTTTGCCATGTAACTTGTGAATTAAAGCTCGTGTTGGCGTCGTATTACTGAGAATTAAACCAAAAATAGCGGCTTCTTTCTTGAAGAGGCAATGTGTAATTAATATGTCTGTAACATTAGGTTAGCCGTATAGGTATTTGTAAGCCATACTAGTACAGAAAAATAGGGCTAACTTACAACATCAAGGTGGCATCTACTATTGTCGTGTGATTCTTATATAAGAAAGAAGGTTCCCACATGTAAAAACGTGCGTCAAATTACAGCAATTACTTATATTTACATAACGCCATTGTTATATTGTGAATTATGACTGACCATCTCCCGTCATCAGTTTTTACAGGATTCTTAGGAGTGGGTTTACACCTAGGTGCTTGGTGCGATGCTGTTTTTTTATTTGCATCGTCTAGAAATGAATTCCAATAAGAGATTTGAATCATAGGTGTGTCCTCAACGTCTATCATACGAAAATCGTAATTGTATGAAATAATGACCAAACTAAGAAGGGTGAGAACATTACATTCTTCTTGTGGTTCGTCTTGTGTGAACTATATATTATTTGCGTAATATTCGGCCATTCTAATCACGTTAGGAGTGGCCGCACAAAGCTCAGACATTGTGCAAAAGCACGGGCAAGAAGGGCATACCAACAAATGTGCCATTGTCTGCTCCAGCTCACCACAGTCACACTGAGCAAGGCTGAGGTCCCTGAAGGACCCACCCACATACTCCTACGTAGAAGGAATTTATGTAGGTGGAACCTACATAAATTCCTTCTACACCTTCATTATATTTAGAGAAAGAAAGAGTACAATTTTCAAAATAAATGAGCATGATAATACATTAAAAAATCAGGTGTCATTTTGTGTCGGATAACAACTTCAGAAAGGTAACGATAAACGTAGTAGGCATATGGTATAAATGACTGAATCGAATTATATTTGATTGAATATATTATAGACAACACTACATAAGTGCAAGTCCTGGGATTTCCATGCAATGTAGGTACCGCTATGTGCACAACTGTATTTGGATATTATTCGAATGCAGTTCTGTGCATTACTATTTCGTTTTCGTTTTCATAATAACCACAGAACGACATTGCTATTTCTCATCACCATTCGTTTGCAACTGGAATGGTCAGCTTTATTTTACAGCTGTAAGAGTGTGCCCGAGGGTAACTATAAGTTGAAAATATAGTATTTTTATAACTAAGCTAGCAAAGAAGCATTCAGCTGTCTGATGGTAATTATTTACAAAATGTGAGATATCAGTAGCGATTTGGCGAGATTGTAGAATAAAAGCCACTGCGCTGCTGGCAAAGAAAAAAATCACTATCTTCTTAAGACGCCCTTCTAGCCATATACACGACAGCATAATACCAATATACAAAGAAACAAGAGATGATATAAGTCATAATAGTCGAAGTCTTCTCCATAAACTAGTGTATGGAGAAGACTTCGACTATAGACAAGGCTAAGTTAATACTCTTACCTGACGTTGGTTATCGTCATGTTGGACGCGCCCGTGGCATGGATGTCGTTGAAGCTGGCCCGGTAGCCGTCTGGTCCGCCGCCCAGAGCTATCGACAGCTCATCAATCACTATAGGCTCGGACTGGAAATAAAGAAAATGATTTAATTAATTGATCTTGAAACTCAAGCAGCGGTAACCAAAGGGATAAGGCATTGAACTTGAGATTGGAAGGTCGTGGTTGAAATCTAATCTGATAGTGGTCGAGTCTTCTGCTGTATACCACACACTGCTTAGGACTCGGTGCTAATGAGAAGTTCTTGACAGAAAAACCTATTAACACTTTGTCTGATCTTAAGATCAACCCCTCAAGCATAGCAGACGCATTGACCACCACTGCATTTCTGTGGCCCCGTTCCTATATCCAAGCAACAAGTCGTTTTAGTAACGGAATGTTCTATTTTTACATTATGTTCATAGAATATGTGTTCATAAACAACTGTCCGAAGGTAAAACGACTCGTTTCTTTAATATAGGAACCGTGCCTTAGTGATGCAGTGATAATCGAATCCTCATGCATCCTGCGTAGTAGTCGTATTCACGCGACTTCTACGCATGAAGATTCGATTTTAATTCATAGACTGGAAAAATGTAGTTGAGTCAAGGCCTGGGCCTGGACCTGGGTCTGGGTCTAGGTCTGGCCTGAGTCTGGGCCTAAGGCAGTTATCGAATGTAGTGCTGGATGGTTAGCTTACCTCCTCAATGCCCAGTTCAGGCGCTCCACCCTTCATGTACTCGATGAGCGAGTTGAAGCTGCGCAGTAGACACGCGTCCACGTTGGGGTCCCGCCGGGAACAGCGCCCGCCGAAGATATCTGTTACCAAACAATATTCAATTTAAATTCTAACTAATAATATAAAAATGAATGAGAGCTTGTTTGTTTGTTACGCTTTCACGCCTTGACTACTTAGCCGATCAAAATAAATTTTGGCATACACGTTGTCAGGGGTACCTTTCATCCAGAAAAATACTGTTACTAATCTAACTTAACCTACATTTACGCGAGCGAAGCCGCGGGCGTAAACTAGTTTATTATATATTAATAATAAATTGTTTGACGCTTACTTATGTGCATCTCGTTTGGGTGGCTCATTATAAGTAAGCATTGACTTGTGTTACAAGTCACTGCTTTTCCACAGCCAAATTAAAAATAATAAGCTAGGTATGTACAAAAGAAACATTTTATTTATAACGTAAAAAGAGTCAACACTAATTTGAATGTCTTTAAACGTCTTTTAGGCACATTGTGCGTACGGAGAATTGAGGAATTTGGTATAGATAAGATTTAAATGAAGAAGCAGTACAGAGAACTGAAATTATATTTTAATAAATTAATGTTGAATTTGACCTCTGGGTGACCGGCAAATTTTTATAATTAGCCTTCGATTTCGGTAAATATTCTTATCCAACTAAGGTAAAGCCACGTTAAGTAAAGTTAGTTGTCAGTATTTATTGACAAAGTTAGGTAAGCGTGCAAACTTTGACGCACTGTTATTGAGTTAGGCGAAGTACAAGGTCCGCATGTACCGGTATCTTCAAGAACTTCCTTATTTTGTTCATAACTGTCAATATTTTCCAAGCCAGCTAGCTTACTAGCTGTTTATTATCTAACTAAGAGCTTGGTACTACCTTTGTGAAGTTACACGAATTGTGGTAATCTACTGATCATATTATAATGTATCTATGTTTATATGTATAATATGTGCGTATTTACAAAAAAAAGTATATATGTATGTTTATTCATTGTCTAGTACCCGTAGTACAAGCTCTGCTTAGTTTGGGCTAGATGGTGTTGTGTGTATGTGATAGAATATTATTATTATTATTATCTATAATTCAGCAACAAAGCTAGAGGCAAGTAGAGATAGAAAATCTTGATCAAGAGTAGAATAAGGTGGACATCAATAAAATAACTAATAAATGAAAACAAGTTTTTGAATTAAGAATATATTTTAGTCCCAAATTCAGTTTGGTTAATGTCAGCTTAAAATCGGACGTTGGCTAACTGCAGTAAAATAACAGTAACTGTTGCGGTCTGCTATACGATGGGAAATAATCTATGTGCTTGCAACATTCGAAATATAATGCTGGCGTTACTTCTTATAAGAACTGCGCATGCTACAACACAAACAACAAATAAAGATGAATTGGTGTTAACACGACGTCTCCTTAAATAAGAAAAGTTTATGAGTCTTATGAGTGCGCAGATGTTAAAAGTTTAATTCATTGGTAAACACACAAACCACACATTCGTCACTCAACAACGGTACAACAAAGAATTTCGATAAACATAATTTCCTATAATTTTATTAGTCAGCTGTTATGCTAATTTTAGCTTTCATCGGTCATCGGCTGGCATTAGTATGCGGCTTGCATCTCGTAACGGTAGCCCGGCTTGCACGGTGAAAACAATAGCTAACCATTGATTTATACAATTACCGTAGACAAGCCTTGGGAACCATCGTCGGATAGCGCCATCATTGTTTTCTTGGATAAGGCTTTGTTTCGTTGGAATTATAGATGTTTTAATGAGTATAATGTAAGTGATTCATTCTTTGTACATTCTTCAGTGATTAATGGCTCGTTTCTTTAGTTCTGCCTCGATTCTCCTGGCTAGTCGGTGGCGCTGCGGTAGTGGAAGCAATTTGTGTACATAAGGTTTCGGTTTGGGCAAAGTGGTATAGGGCTTTTCTGTCAAAAAATTCTCAGTAACAGCACATAGTCTGGCAATTTGCCCGAAATTGCCCGGAGGATAGCAATAGGCCCTACAGGCCTCATCCTCCGGGCAATAACACTTCACCACACCCAAAACCTTATTCACATCATTTTGCATTTAAGGCTAGCTTGTTATTAAGTGAGACCTAAAACTATTCACGGCAATATTTCTTCTCTTTCTTCCTTTAATAGACGACTTCCGCACTAGAAATAAATGCTGTGTCGCGGGGGACTTTCCAAACATTCAAACAGGGGACATACAGAACATCCAGACTTGGAACAACACAAGAACAACCATTTGGGGATCACACAATTTTTTGTCCTGACACTTAAACCACTACACTATCCGTGCAATCAAAAATGTGGATGTAATGAACCTCTACCTGCCCCTTCATGATATAGACCCGGTAAGAATTTAAATAGTGAGACTTGGTTCACGGACTTTGAGTTAGGTACAGATAAGACCTGTTTAATTGTTTCGTTCTTTTATTTAAAACCGCTTACAAATATCGCAAGGTCAAGTTGTTTTACAGATTTATTTTGTTTCCTGAGAAACACTTATAAATCATTTTATTGATCATTAAATGCTGTTAAGGCCTTGCGTATAGCTGCTTTATTTATATTGACGTACATTTAGAGATGCAACGACCTTTAGTCATTAGCAATTTAAAAGTCGGCCTCGATGACTTAGTTGTAAGTGTAACCGACTGCCACGCCTGAGGTCGCGGGTTAGATTCCCGCAAAAGTCAAACATTTGTGTGCATGAACATGGAGGTTTGTCTTGTTCTGGGTGTTTCTATGTATAATATGTATGTATTTATAAAAAAAAAGCATATATGTATGTTTATCCATTGTCTAGTACCCATAGTACACGCTCTGCTTAGTTTGGGCTAGATGGTGTTGTGTGTATGTGGTAGAATATTATAAAAGTAAAATAACACTTCGAATAAAATGCATTTTCTTATTTTACGATAAATGACACATGATGTTCGTTGTTAATTCTGATTGTTATATCAAATTTATTAGGTAAAACGTGAAAAATATGCAGATATAAGCGCCTTAATAATTTCAACTAAGAAAATGTTACTATCTAAACCAAAATCTGACAATTTTGTCAGTTTGTGTGTACGTGTAGAGAACTCGCCGGAGCCATTATGCCTATTTGCAAAATGCCTTTTACTATTTGAAAGGTACATTATTTCAGATGGACATAGGCTATATATTATATCAGAAAATAGGGAAACCGCAGTACAAGTTAGTACCTTTATAAAACGGGCTCAACCAGTAAATGCAAGCAATGTTGTTCTAATCGCGTGGGTATACAATTGTTTTTATTATGCATCTGCGTGAGACAGGTACAATGTTGCTACCTCAATGGGCATCTGTAGAGCGATCGTCAAACTAACAATTAATATTAGCAGAATAAATGATTCATTTTAGGACAAGTATTGGCATTTCAAAGACATAATACCGTGATACACAAATATTTTTTTTACCCTCGGGGCCGGGCGCAGGGTTTATGTCGGGCTCATCCTATGAAAGATAGAAAGTCCCGGGTCCTACCAACTAAACATACCACAGTGTTCTTTTATACGATCTATGGCCGGAGCGCAGGGATCGCTCGCGCATTCATCCTGCCGGCAGGTGATTCACATACCTGACCTGACTGAACCGAATCACTAAAAAAGATGAAGAAACACTAGTTAATAAATCATATTTTCGTAACAGGGTGTAGTGATTATTGTAGAGAATAATATAATTGCTATTACTGAAGTTGCAATGTTGCGTTGCAATTAAATAATTCTTTTAATATTACAAAAGGTAATATTAAAAGAATTAATTCTCACGATTTTACATAGATTACTCCATTAAAACTAGTAAGTTGCACCACTATAATGCAAAATCAGCAACTTTACCAAAACATTACATATTGCACTTTAAAAATTTATTTCTTAGTAAATAATCGGTGGGACGTCAGAACAAATGTTATTTTGTTTTAAAGTGTGCACACACACACAGTTGTGAATATTTTAAAACCTTTATAACTTTCAAGCCTAACTACTATTATAAATGCGAATGTGAGTTAGTTTGTTTGTTTGTTACGCTTTCTCGCCTTAACTACTCGACCCATCATCTTGAAATTTCGCATACATTTTGTTACTCCTGAGTTCAGAAAACAACATATACTTTTCATCCAGGAAAAGTACTGCTCCCACGGAATAGAAAATTGACATAATCTACATTTACGCCAGCGGAGCCGCGGACGAAAACTAGTAAAATAATATATACATTTGTTTTAGAGTACTATTGTCAAAATGTCGATGTGTTCAAATCATAATGCGTCACCATACAGCTGGTCATATGGAGTGCTAATGACTGACACAAACAAATGAAAGTTAAATTGAAACTCCTTTCACTGAGCTCATAATATTTAACTGTCAATAAGTCCACTCGGTCTATGCCTAACCTCGTTTAGATACTTTCTTTAACCGCTATTTAACCGTAGCTTTAGTATATACGTAAACCGATTACGGTTTTTAATAAACATACTAAGTACTAATCTCAGTTCATAAGCTGAATACTTTGTAAAATTGACTTACATACTTCTTAAGTATAAAGTCTAATTTATCACTTGCTAAAATCGTAATTAAAATATTTTATTATTTTCGCTAGGCGTGTTACTAATGTAAGAAGTCATCATTTGGATATTGGATAATAGTAAGAACTTTGGTTACATTCCTTTCAATATGACAAATACTTTATTTCCGATTTAATTTGTATATCTACTTTCAGTGCCATAGCACATGCACAAAGCAGAAGGTGGAAATGAATTAAGATTAGATTTAAGTTTTAATTTTTGTGAAACTTCGGACAGTTTATTCAAAATTAATATACATTCGGCTTTTACAATTATCCGATACTGTCTGTTCGTCCCTAAATTTACGCATGCCCTTCGGTCTTCACACTTTTGGAAACATTTGACACTTTTAGAAAAAAATTATAAAATTATATATAACACCCTTACTAAACCATGAACGACCGGGCGTGGCTACAAGCGAGCTTAACACTTCGCTTGGGCGGCCTCAGCATCCGAAAAATTATTGATATAAGTCTACCGGCGTTCCTGTCTTTGGTCTATAGCACGGAGGAATTCATCAGGAAAATCTTGACACCTACACTGGTCAATTCTGAAGTGCTGTGCATGGCCGACACCCTGAATGCTTGGAGACTTGCTTGCCCAAGAACTGATTTACCCGAAAACCAACTCTCACAGAGACAGTGGGATGGGCCGTTATGCAGCATAGTTCGAGAAAATCTCATAAAAACATCGTCCTGTGCTGCTGAACGTGCCCGCTTGCTGGCTGTGGGGAAATGGGGGTCGGGCCTTTGGCTTTAAGCACTCCCGTCGTCCAACATAGGTACTATGTTGGATGATACGTCCTGCCGCATTGCTTCTTGTTTGCGCTTAGGTACCTAATCCTTGTGTTTCTCCGTATCGGTGTCTTTGTGGACGACATGCCAACCTGAATAACATACTCCGTCGGGCTCTTGCCACCTGTGGCGTTCCGGCTCGCTTGAACCACACGGCTTGGAACACGACGATGGCTAGAGATCAGATGGTATGTAATTACTGCCATGGAAAATGCGTAGGCCTTTGGTGTGGGATGCAACTTGTGTCAAAACCCTTGCGCCATCACATCTTTCTAGCACAGCGGGTTGTGCTGGTGCTGCTGCTGCATTAGCGAAGATGCTCAAACGGCGCAAATATCAAAACCTTATTGGTGAGTACATATTTGAGCTGTTTGGTGTCGAAACGCTGGGGCCATGAGGTCCAAGTGCTAGGTCTATTTATAGAGACCTAGCTAAGCGGCTGATCGACGCTTCACGTGACCAGAGAGCTGGTATTTTCTTTGCACAAAGATTCAACGCGGCAATGCTACCAGTCTTCTGGGCACGTTGCCAGTTGACGACGATGCGGAGAAATATTATGACGCTTTTTAATTTTGTTGTTTTATTTTTGTCTTTAGTTAATATTTCTTGTAAATAATTTGTGTATATATTATGTTAAATATTTGTTTATTTGATGTGCATCAGATTAAATTGACGGGTACTCGTTAAAATTTGCCAGAAAAAAAATTTTGACACATTTTTTCGTCGAGTTTCGAGACGCTCAGATGAAATACCACTAAGCGGTCACCCATCTATAGACTGACCGCACCCAACGTTGCTTAACCTCGCTAATCGTTTTCCGATCAGTGAGTGCAACTGGCTATGAGCTATGGTTATATTAGGTACTGTAATTTGTTAAAAGAATGCGTGTCAATAATAGTACCTTAAACACACTAACATTTAAAAATAAAACTTTCCTGCCCGCCTATACTGTTATTGTACCAATAATAATCTTTACCAAGAAGGGCTCACAGCTGTACGTGCCATAAACTCATAATTATTTTTTTAATGTGCTGCTTTTGAAGTAACGGTCCGTCGTAATGCACCTGGCGAGGTCGTCGACCCTGCGCAAGACCTTGTCCGCGAAACTCGATCTCGCAAAAACCATTTACTGTTAGCGGTTTAACGTTGGTACACTTTTATATGGGATGTAGTACATGAACAGTATTGTATTTGAACGAATCGAATTATTGACGTGTATTGGTGTCGATTATATTTAAGAAGTTTAACTGACATACCTAATTATAATTATAGTACAACGCAAGTAACGGTAGTAAGTGCCGGATTTAGTCGATATTTATGACGAGTTATGTGGATTAGTTATTCGATGCGATCCAAATTGGCAGTATGTGCTGACTTATTTACATTCTGGATCTCTGGATTAACACTTATATCATATTCTCTATTTATATGTTTGGTTAAGATGAAGACATTTTAAGATGAATTGAGTTGTAAGTCCCGATAATGAAATAGGGTATTAGGTGGAGCTAAAGTTTAAAAAACGCGGGACTTTTTAAGGAGACATCAGACCAAATACGCGCCTTTAAAAATATATATACAGTTTAATATTTTAAAAGGATATTAACAGGAAAAGACTATATATATAACTACTTCTAAAATTATATATATTCTGTATAAGGATCCTTAATCAATGAGCTTGTGTTGAAAAAATAGTCATTTCTGTGTAGTTACTGTATTCTTCTGGGAATCAGGCGTAAGTCTATGGTCTCCGCAAATCATTGAAATTAAACAAGAGTTGTAGGTAGTGTAAAAACGATTGCATTTACATTAATTTTATCTGCTTCAAATTGTATTTTGATGTAACAGTTCATAGAGATGCAATGAAATTAAGCTTTAAGCAGTACGAATATATATTTCCTTTTATCTTAATGTAAACATATGAATAGTTTCAGATTAAGCATTCAGATAAAATGTCACGTGAAGGATTATGTATGTATATATATGTACTTGTTAACCTTTTAAATTTGGATGTCCTTAGTGATAGCATTATATTTGGAGCGATTAAGATGCACGATACCAATATTTTTTTACCTTATGCTTATCGCTTAATACAAGTTTTAACTGAAGTCCTTATAGAGCTTCTGATTTAATGGAAGAGGCCTCACCAACTATCAATGCATGGCATGTTGAGGTTTCCGTCTATCAGGGATTTACGTATGCCGAGTCTACAGAGTCCCAACGATTCAAGATTGCACGGCGTATTGATGCACGTAAGGCTGTACGCCATTAACATGAATGTCTTAGAAATGATCAAGAGTCAGTAACCTCGTGCTCACAAGTACTTATAAAATTGTTGCAGTTTTAAACAATTACAGTGGCTTGGGAAGATTTACATTAAACCAGGAAAGGTAACGAGTGCCTCTGTAAGGGCAAAATATGGCTAATTGCGTTGCTGTACTTAGCTAAATAGAGACATCTTACATCGGATGCCAATATCCAAGATTTTTATTCTGGCTATCCAAATAATCAATTTATGAGAGAAATAAACTTAAAATTTACATTGATTAAAATAAATTTAATTAAGAATCGGTATTACTGACGTAAAATAGTTATCAAAAAATTTATACGAACATGCGAAAATACTCGTAATATGAGCCCGCATTCGAATACTGATTAAATGTTATCATTGAGTAAAATTCGAATCATAATTGAATACTTCATTTTATTCAAAACTTTTGATATGATGATGGCATGATTGATATGTTCTATTTTTTTAAGATCTTTCTCCTAATATTTACATGGCCGCTCGCGTATACGAATAACTGAATATAAAAACCCAATGCAAAATTGACGTTTGTATTGGTATAGAGAGTCATCAAATAATCAATCGATATTAAAGTTTTACGCAATCTAATATTTGTTAAACTTTGAGTATTAAAATTTATTTGAAGATTCGAATAATTCGATATTTTATCGATAACAACCCATCGCTAACAGATATTTTCTCATGTAGGAACCTCCATCTTAAAGATAAATACTCTGGCAGCATCAATGGTAAAGCAGAAAATGGACAACATTTTTACGAGACGATGTGGCATAATGTTCAAAATATTACGAGATTGGAGTAGAATGTACTAGACTAATGTAATAATCACATAGAAAATGCGTGTAACATTTGACCCCAATAGACAGCTAAACGCACTGGAATTATGTCGTTGCGTGTTGTCAAATACCCAATCTTTAACTCGCATATTACATACTATTACATAAACTCGACGTATAATTAGTTGCCTTATGCAGAAGGACAAAGTTCTGTACCTACTTAGTAAAATAGGACGAATACATCGGTGTAATTAACATATCTGTTAGTAAATGATTATAGATAGCTAACGAACTAGAATTCAATGACAAATTCTATTTATGTGTAAATATTGCGATTAAATAAACTTGATACATTACAAGCATACGCTAAAAGCATAAAGGTTTAGGCATAATGGCACTTCTCACTATTTATATAGTCGTCGGCTAAGTCACGGTAATGTTATCTAACAGTATTGTAACACAGCTCTGTCCTTGAAATAATTACACGCGAGAGGGCTGTCCACCTACAGAATTTAATCTACACACTACATATATTTTAATTTCATCTACATACTTGAGTTTCTTTCTAGTTTAGTGATTGTAAATATTACATTTTTATTTAAAAATATTTTTTTTGTTAATTAAATAGGAAATGTTCAATAAAAATCATGTTATGTTTTTTGATTAGTAGGTTTAATAAAAAAACAATCTTATATATTTGAGGCTGAAAAATATTTGCGCATCGACTGAGACGTATGAAAAGCTTTATTGTTAAATTTTATAGTATAATATATATCCGCATTCGGATAAAAACTTTAATTAAAGATACTTTTGTTTACAATTGTACTTTGCCATAATTATTATAAAAGTACTTGTACTTATTTAAATCAAATATTAATAAATCGCACGCTCACTGCTTACAAAACCATCACACCGTCCATTCATCGCTGCGACGCGGAGCAGCGCATTCGCGACTGGTGGCGAACCAAGTGCATACCCACATATATATGACTCGCGTTCCGACCGTTCCGTTCCGACCGCATGAAGATAGAACACTGTTAGATAACATTACAGTGGCTAAGGTATCGATAAACATTTTCTAAGCGTCAGACTATTTGGGAGCTTCTATTGCGATCCAAAAAATTCTGTTATACGGATTCAATCGATGGAATGTATTCATGACAATTGGCATCGATTTTATATTAATTGCCACAAATGTAGCTTTTTAATTATTACAAGGGAAATCGTTGAAATGATTATTTGCGTTGGTATGTTTTATATTATTATGAAATAAACCTCTTGTACAATAAACACAATATAATAATATAATTCTTGTTACATGATACTCGTCGGATACGTGCAGTTGGTGTCTTAAGTTACAAGAGATTTATTGTATTTTACATACAGTAAGTCTCAAACAAATCAGATAACATAATAATAGAATTATGTTATAGAGCCTCACGCCTATAATATATTACTGAGGGTAGGCAAAAGTGTTCCTACTTCATCGACTAACGTTATTTTGCCAGTCGTCATTGTAGAATCCACGCAATAGCAGGTGAATCTATTGCAGTGTACCGGGTACATTCCCTATCTCTGTGCTGCTTTTGAAATCTAAAAAGGACCTGATAACTTCCTTAATTCGAGATAATTAAGCTAAGCACAACTTTTTATCCGTACCTATTTATTGCGAAATGAATGAAGTAATCCAAAATTTACTAAAGTTGGAATCAAATTAACATAAAACGTCACGGGATCTGGTAAATGTCAGGACAGTTACCTAATTAGATACTATTTAGCGTTTATAAAATCCAAAAAAAAAATCCTTCATTTTGTAAAACTTCAGCCAATTTTTCGATCAAGAGAAACCTGGCTGAGTAATGCTGTGTTTTTAGTATTTGCATAAGAACTATATGAATGATTATCATTTTATCTTCAAATAAGTTATTTTATATTGAAAGATAGAATCTAAGGATAGTAAATATAGTGCGCAATTCTCACGAGAGCTGCAACAGTTGTTTACGATATTATAATGGCGCGCCCGTTGGTGTATATATATCGACCCTATTACCTGTTAATCGAAAGTGAACTTGTTTGTTTATATTTAGGCCGACAAACAGGACACAGACTTATAAGCTATACTAACAGACAAGCTTCTTCACTTCTGTGGAATGCTGTTTTATCTAAATATAAATAGGTAAAGACGAAACAGTTTAATACCTTTTTTTCTCTGTTTGTCAACATATTTCTCTTTATTCTGTTTAGCAGCTATTGACGATTTTGTGTTATCAATAAAGCATTTTGGAAGTTGTAAGTTTAAAAAAAAAGTTTATCTCCTCGGATCGGTGAAAACTAGTATCTATGTATATATAAATATTTATTTCAAATTCGCAATATGTTTTATTAACATTTTTTAGAATCATCTACCGGTTGCAAAGAAATTGTAGTTAATTCAATATGTCAAAAATTTTATGAAAAATAATAATTTAAAGTTGCGTTCATAGCTATAAATCATTTTCACAACTATAATGCAATACTATCAAAACGTGAATACGATTTCCTAAAAATTGGCAAATACGGATTAAGTATTTATTAATATTAATAACCTTTTTACAAAAAATCTAGTAATGTTTATTTACACAAGAAAGCATTTGCATTCCAAGAATATTGCAATCTTAAAAAATTATTAGCATCTTAATTCAATATCTTGATATCATTTTGATTATAAAATATTCATGAATAATATTTTGGCCTTGCCTGAAAACTTTTAAATTGTCAGCTAACTTGATGTATAATAATTATAAATATTGATTCAAAAGCCAAATTCAACACCTTAAAAAATCCAGACAATGAAAAAAGCGTTGCAGAACCCAAGCACCTTCAATTCACAAGCTAAATTATATAAATACTTTACTTTAATTTCAACGGCGCATGGCAGTAGCAGTTTTAAAAAGGAAATAAAAGGGAGTCTGCTGGTAACGGTTATATCGAGTAGGCGGATCGTGATCATCATAATCATCATCTAGAAAATGAATGCTATCAAGAATAATGAAATACCTGCGAGTATCTGCGTTTTTTATTTAAACTTAATCGACTCATACATTCTGACTTTTATTTATGAGTAGTAATATTTGACTCTAATAAAGAGTTTAAGACTGCGCCGAGCGTAGGACAGAATATAATGACAGAGCTCGTGCGGCGCATATTCAAATCGGCGCGCGGCCGCCATAGTAAAATTGTATGGAGGATTTGAAATGCTTATTGATAAATATATATCTTTATTGTCAACCAATAACTTAAATATATGGGACGGACAAATTGTAATAAAACTATTTATGTTTCATTTAAGCTGTAAAATAGGATAGATTTCTACTGTTATAATCTAAAAATCACGTAACACGAGTTTTCATTTTTCCTTTTTCGTGCAAATTTACGTAATTTTGTAGGCGAAAATATTAATTATTTTAAGTTTTTTACACGGAGTAATTGTAAACACATTCATTGTAATTGTATATTTTATATTTGTATTCAACAAAAAATGTTGATTTTATTCACTTAACTGTGACCGCCTGTTTTGGCACATTTCGTACGGCACAGTCTTAAGTATTTAATAAAAAAATACGTTTGTTTGTATTTTAAAGCAACTAAACTTGAATGAATTCCGTGAGTGATATTGTTTTATTATTACATTAGGGACATTGTTAGGGCATTTTTAGGATATCTAAGGGTAGATACGGTAATGATAAAATGTTCAAAATCTGACACACATAGGCTGACAAAGAGTAGGTTAAAAAAGGTAAGATCTTATTGATCACACTGCACTACAATGCTTAAGAAAAGAGATTACTTTTTATTTCTATCGTAAGAATTACTGAAACGTTTTAAAACAGAACAAAATAATTAGGGCATGAAACAATTAAATAAATCTTGGACTATTATAATAGGATGTTTGACCTTTAACTGTTAAAACATCGAACATACCGCCTTGTGTTTTGGTACAAACATAGCTTTGCGCAATTGCGCATATTGTGACAATTTAGACACGCGCACCAAGGACGGAGTGAACTTCTAAAGATATAATGTAAGTTTTTGTTGAAACATAGCACACAGTAATTTACATCTTCTCAGACAGTGAAGCAATAAGAGTACCCAAATGTCACAATGTAATATGTCTTACGATATGCGTATCAACCGACAATAGTTCTCAATTTATCAGCATGGTTTTAACATCTTAAGTCACTACCTTATTAAAGAAGTGATGTAAGAAATGTTTTTCTGTGAGAAGTTCAAAAACATTTGTATTTGAACTTCTCACAGAAAAACAACATTGAAACAGTCAACATTTTAAAAACAATAGGAATGTAATATTGCCAAATTACCTTTAACCTCAGAATAATAACCAAAGGCAGAATTATTCTGAGCCTCTGACTAATAAATACATTTTTGCTGGACAGTTCACACTGTCATAGCAATAAATATCGCTGCACTATGTTATCCTTCACATTAACCTTATACAACGCTAACAGAACGCGTCAGACATGACAGTACACTTATGTGTCAACAGGGGCAATTTCTGCATTATAAGAAGATCAGAACAATTTGGGATCTCATAAACAGTGCCGTCCTCATTTTGAGAGCCTCTACCTAATTGTGGACTAGTTTATAATAATAATAATATAATATTCTACCACATACACACAACACCATCTAGCCCAAACTAAGCAGAGCTTGTACTATGGGTACTAGACAATGGATAAACATACATATATACTTTTTTTTTTGTAAATACATACATATTATACATAGAAACACCCAGACCAAGACAAACAGCCATGTTCATGCACACAAATGTTTGACTTGTGCGGGAATCGAACCACCCGCGACCTCAGGCGTGGCAGTCGATTACACTAACCAATACGCCATCGAGGCCGACAATCTCAAAAAAATTATAATCAAGTTTGATGATATGATTATACTTTATAGGTATATTAGTGCCGGTGTCATGCTTTCTATGCTGCTCAACATACCATTAAGCCAGGTAATATGCTATCTAGAAAATGTAGAACGTAATTACGTTACACAATGAGTGAACTATGCACAATAACAACGGAAGTCTTGTTGACTGACAGCTATTATATATGTTACGTTATTAGTCACACTATTACCGGCTTCATATGGATTTTAGACGTACCTTACTGTAGTCTTGTAAGATTGGATGGATAGCTTAAGTGAGCTGGTTCTTGCTACTGCCAATACACTGCAGGTGGGTCAAATGATGATTTGCATCTTGTGTTCTCTTATATAATATTGACATTTCGACTATTAACCTCCAAACATGAATAGGACAGAGAGATATAGATATTACTGATGAGATGACGACTGAAAAGGATATTAGAAGAAAACATACTGCGCTGATGTATGATGAATGTGATGAAAGTGAAAGAAGCCAGAGAAGTGTGTCAAGATCGTAGCAAATGGAAATCCGTACTCTCTGCCTGCCCCTCTGGGAAACAGGCGTGAATCTATGTATGTATTTATGTATACAGCGCTGATCCTAAATGAATTGGGATTAGGTAAAGAGAACGATGGGGTATTAAAACTCAGCAAGTACAGTTTTTAAATAAGGTAAGCCAAACTTTGAAGCTTATTATGAAGGAATTTGTACCGTTGTCAGTAACAGTGATTGGGGTCAAAATCATACTTTGCTTTGGTTACAAGGAATGTTTATATGATTCAAAATGACTAGTTCGTTAGAAAGATAACTAAATTTGGGTGAATCATTAATATGAAAAAAAAAACGTGTTCTACGTCTATATATTATAATATCAAAATATTCTCCAAATGGCAACACTTCCACAATACGGCATCGAGTAGCCATCAAAGGACTGCTCTATAATATTATCACAATAACATGTATTATATGATAATTATAGATATTCAGATACAGCTAAAATAATATAGCTTTGTGTGTTAATTTTAATATAATTATTGACTATTGAATTCCGTTACAGTTTCGGCTCAAGAATGCGAGTGACTCTTGTTCAGTTCCGCTATAGACTCAAAGGATCGGATTCCAGTGTCTGTTTATTGTTTTTAAATAGAAGTTTTAAATTACTTTGGAATAATTCCAATGGTTTGTTCACAAATCAACAATAGATCATGTTACTCGTTACTTCAGTTATCACAGTTTTAATATATACTTGGTCTCTTTTTAGACCATAAGAAAGGTTAAAAAATTTGTACAATTAAATAAATTATACCTATGTTCTACTTCCACAATTATTGCTATATTTCCTCGCTACTCTTGCTTTATATTACACAGAGCATCTGCCTGACTTGTAAGGTGGCTCTGTTACTTGACCATAATTATACAGTTTATACACATTTCTCTACTTTCCTACTCTTCCGTATTAAACGTTTCGTTTACGCAATAAGCAATTCATCCGCAATACTCAACTCGAGATCGTTCTTAATACATGTTCGTTATTGTTATTGCTTATATCATACGTGTAATTTATGGAATTATTTGTTACTTGTAATAGTTAGATTCATGTCTAGTTTACGTGTTACGTAATAATATGCATGGTAGTCACATAGTTTGTCGGCCTCGATGGCGTAGTGGTTAGTGTAACCAACTGCCACGCCTGAGGTCGCGGGTTCGATTCCCGCACAAGTCAAACATTTGTGTGCATGAACATGGATGTTTGTCTTGGTCTGCGTGTTTCTATGTATAATATGAATGTATTCATAAAAAAAGTATATAAGTATGTTTATCCATTGTCTAGTACCCATAGTACAAGCTCTGCTTAGTTTGGGCTAGACGGTGTTGTGTGTATGTGGTAGAATATTATTATTATTATAGAGTATCATCGTAATCTTCTATTTACGCGAATATTATTCATTGAAATTAAACTGCTATGTACGGATTTTATCGCGTTGTTTATTTGACACTTTATTACAAAATTTTGAAAACTGTTATGCCATGGTCACGGGGATACTGAGTCTCCCCGTGACCATGGCTGCTGAAAAGCAACCGAAACGTCGGGGAAATTGTAAAAATAAATTAAATCTAAATAGTTTAATAATAATTTAATTAGCTTAAAAATTAGTCAAGTTTAATAGTAGTAGTAGTGTAACAATTTTGAAAATTTTGTAATAAGGAGTCAAATAAACAACGCGATAAAATCCGTATATAGCAGTTTAATTTCAAAGAGTATCACCGATTATGTGTACCAGGTTTTGGGTTAGTGTTTGGTGTTAGCAATCCTATTTTATCTCAAAATCTGTTCTAGTTTAGAATCAGTGAAATCAGGTAAACTCATATGTACCATAAGAAATGAAACTTAACAAATTGTAAGCTTAACCTACATACATAGGTCATGCTTGGTAGACAGCAGCTTACTTGAGTTTGAAACAACATTCAATAATTATGATTGGCGTCTACATCAATGATGGTTTAGTTTGCGTACTTACGTCATAGTAAGTCAGAATAGAGAAAAGGTAACTGATGTTATTTACTTTATGATTTTGTTATTATACATCGGTGAGTTTGTAAATACAGCCACGTGCAAAAGTATTAGGCACCCCTATTGTTTGTCTCTATCTCAACAATGAGCGCTCGGATAAGGGTTTTATGGTCTTACTATTGCATCGGCGGCATTTTGAAACAAAAATAAAACAATAACAAATATTTATGACACCCAGGTGCAGTTTAAAACGATGTTTTTACAAATTTGCAATTTTAAAGTTTACTCTTTAGGGGGTTATCAGTGCTTGCAGTGAACAGACACATATCGTACGCAATTGTTGTTACCATATTCCTGAAGACTAATATTCATCGAGTTAATAATGCCTAAAAAAGCAGAACTTAGTGCAGAACAGCGCCTAAAAATTAAAATTTTACATGAACGAGGCATGTCTCAAGTGAAAATAGCCCGAGAAGTGAAGTGCTCGCGTTGTGCAGTGCAATATGCACTAAATCGCTTCAAAGAGACCGGTACTCATGAGAATAGGCCAAGAACAGGCAGAAGAAAAATAACTACAGATCGTGAAGACCGATTGTTAATTAGGCAGTCTCTACAGGACCGTAAAAAAACTGCTTTAGAGCTCGCTGCAGCTTTATCTGAAGCAAAAAGCAGATCAGTGAGCGCGTGTACTGTGAGAAGAAGGCTTATTGCAGCTGAATTAAAAGGTTGCAAGGCAAGAAAGAAGCCGTGGCTATCGGAGCACAACAAGAAAAATCGGTTGCAGTGGGCCCTCAGACATAGAGATTGGACAGTGGAGGATTGGTCCAACGTACTGTGGTCAGACGAATCTAACTTTGAGGTATTGTTATTTAATTTATGTATTACACCAAAACACATAGCCGTCTTTGAAATCCGTCCTGCGAAGGAAATATGCAATCTTGAATTAAGTTATTTTTTTGCTTGTTCCATAGGTGTTTGGAACACCCGGTGTTACTTACGTCAGGCGAAGGGTGGGCGAAGAGTACAACCCAGATTGTGTAGTGCCCACTGTTAAACACGGTGGAGGCTCAATAATAATCTGGGGTTGCATGGCTGCCGATGGAGTGGGCGAAATGGTGTTGTGTGAGGGGCGAATGAATAGCACCAAATACACAGAAGTTTTGGAAACAGCTCTAGCACCGTCTGTTACACAGATTTTTGGCGATACAAACACCGACGGCGTAAAATTCCAGCAGGACAACGCCACTTGCCACAAGTCAGCACACACTATGGCATGGATGGCTCAAAACGGCATAGATCTTTTGGACTGGCCGCCACAATCACCGGACCTCAATCCTATTGAACACATTTGGTCTATTTTGAAAAAAAATATCCGTAGACACTCGATAAGCAACAAGGAAACACTGCTCGCCGCGTTAAAGCACGAGTGGCAAAAGATATCCCAAGAGGAATGTTTTAAGTTGGTAGAGTCAGTGGCAAAAAGAGTGGCTGCTGTCATTAAATCCAAAGGTGGACCGACAAAATATTAATTATTTTATAAAAATAAATCTTATTAATCATATGTGTTGTTTTCTTTACATTCCCTATGCTGAATCACCCTAAAACTGGCATTATTATAGGGTGCCTAATACTTTTGCACGTGGCTGTACTAGTCTAACCCCACGTAAATTAAAAACTGAATTAGATCTGTGCTATTAATAAATATTACCTTTGCTGGACAGTTAACAGACGCAATATGATTTATATTTAATTATAATATAGCTATAACTGTTTATCTGTGCATTGAAACAGAATTATATTTTGTCGTCATTTTATTATTATTATAACAACTAACAAACTAGTGTTTAGATATTTAGTTATAGTTTCCTAAATGGTCTTAGGAATATTAATAATAATAATAATAATAATAATAATAATAATATTCTATCACATAGATACAACACCATCTAGCTCAAACTAAGCAGAGCTTGTACCATGGGTACTAGACAATGGATAAACATACATATATACTTTTTTTTGTAAATACATACATATTATACATAGAAACACCCAGACCAAGACAAACATCCATATTCATGCACACAAATGTTTGACTTGTGCGGGAATCGAACCCGCGACCTCAGGCGTGGCAGTCGGTTACACTAACCACTACGCCATCGAGGCCGATATTTAATTATGATATAGCTATAACTGTTTATCTGTGCATTGAAACAGAATTATATTTTGGCCTCATTTTATTATTATAACAACTAACAAACTAGTGTTTAGATATTTAATTATAGTTTCCTAAATGGTCTTAGGAATATTAATGAAAGTAAAGTGAATAAATATTGACAAAGACTACTCAGACATGCAGAAAGCATTTGACGCTGTACTCGGTCGCCATTCCGTGGACGTTAGGATCGCCTAGGCCGATGCCTAGTCAGTCAGCCGTTAAAATTTAAATATATGTACATATATCTATAATTTCTTATAAGAGGCGTGTGAAATTAGGACTGTTTTTGTTGACATAACGCTCTTTCAAATTACAGTAGAGATGCAAACAGGGTTCCATTCTGAGACCAGTCTTGTTTACAATAACAGTCGTATTTATAACAACTTTATCACATAGGTTTCATGATTCATCAGGTGTCAACAAAAGTGATTGTACTGCAAGCGTTAATATAAAGGTTACGAAAGTATTTATAAAATCAATAAAAAAATCCAGTCAAATCTTCATAAAGTAAAAGAACTTCATCGGTCCCTAGATTATTAAAACTAGTTGGCATTCATGTCGAGTGACAATTTTATCCAACTGGTTCTAAAACGAAGGTGTTTTCTGTATTGACCGACATTAGCCTCTACGATATTACTAGATTTTGCCCGCAGCTTCACTCGCGTAAATGTAGGTTAGGTCAGTAACACTACTTTTTTCTGGATGAAAGACCCTACGTCCTTTTCTGCCCCCCTTAAAATTTCATGATAATCGCTTGAGTAGTTTAGGCGTGAAAGCGTAGGTAGCAAAAAAAAACAACTCACATTCGCATTTATAATATTAGTTGGGATAAGTGCTCAGGCGGAATTTATCTCTTCAAATTACTAATTGTGTTTAATTAATAGAGGAATATCAAGCGTGCACAACTAAGACTCCTAGGTACGTACGGTAGTGATCGTAAATCTTTAGCAGGATTTGCAATGTGTTGATACTAAAGAAAGTGTAAAAGTATTGGTTTAGTGAAAGTAATTCCACTTTCACTGTAAGTTTTTAAATAAATATCAATTAGTATAGTTATTTTAAAGGTGCTATTTTAAAATTAAAATTATACTTTACGCTATACCTAGTAAGATATGAGTCAAGTTATAACCTTACTGAAAGCAAATATGAATCATAAGAATTTACATTTTAATGTTAATTGATAAATTAACTAGCAAAGTCTAGATAAGTATAACGAGAGTTGTTATTTGCCCCAAGATCAACAAGCATTTAATTTAGATAAAAAATATTATTATATTTTAATATACTTATTACCGCTTTACGTATCAAATGGAAACTTTGCGTTCCTTATTTAACATTTAAGAATACTGGAACAAAGAACGTCGAAGATGCCGCCATCTTCGATTACTTTTTTTTTTTTTAACTGTGACTTAATTGTATTTTACTTTTGACTTAATTTGCTATATTTGTATTTTTTTTTTCGTTTCTGATATCTATTATTTGTTAGAATTTATATATTGTTAATGATCATATTCTACCATTATTCATTTAGACATATTTATTGGCTACCTATTTTATTGTTACGTGGACTAGGAAACATTGAGAATTTCGCCTGTCTTTTAAATCCTAAATAATTATTATTACTATGCTCCTTCTGCATTAGTATTACCATTAAGTATTTTGTTACTTTTCACTGTACGATTTGTTCGTCTATATAATCATTTAAAGTTAGCGACCTACCACTTTTTACTATCATGTTCATAAAACATAAATACTAAACACTAATATTTATATTGATCACTTATTTGTGCATGCAGTGGCTACCTTAAAAGGTTATGCAAGTGACTAGAAATTTATTGTTTTTTATTATTGTGAATGCATTCTTGTAATAACCACTGGTGGTTCTAAAATAAATAAATAAATAAATTTAGACACCGATTACATGTTGGTTAGGGATGTCCATTCTTAATTTTTATCGACTTGATTTGTTATTACTAATCTGTGATACATATTTCATATTTATTTAGTTGTATTTAAATTATTAATAACTCTTTCCATCTAAGAAAACTAACAGATATTTACAACAATAGGATAGCAGTTTAATATCCTGATATACATAAGTTTGAAAAAAATGATAATTCAATTTTTTTATTATTCCGTATATTATAATATTGATATTTGGCTAACTTATTAAGTATCTAATGAATTTAGTAATGTTAATTTTCTCTTGGTTTCTGTTTCAATAATATTATAATCACGATATATAATAACGAGACGTGTTTAAAAAAAATTTGTTTAAAACAATACGCGAATAAAAACGGTAGTCATAAGTTTCTTGTCTGATTCTTCTCATGTGAGCTATTCACTTCGAAATGGCATTTTTCAAAACTAATTTATATTTGCATGTTACTTTATTACATTGTATGTAATAAAGTACATGTAATTTTATTATGTCGTTTTATTGCAAATATTTAATTTGAGTTTGACTATGAAATATTGACAAAACCAATTTTAAAATATATATTCATGTGTTTCTAAGAGATATTCTCGACACAGATATATTTTCGATAGACATAATATATACGTTGGTTTAAGTATATGTTGGTTATAAAAGTTTATTTAAATATTGTCAAACAATAAATAAATATAAGTAAAATACTATAATGTAGTACTCCATTGTGAATGTATAATAAAGAATATGTCATTTTTAGTAAAAAATTTAATGTTTCTTTGTGTTTTTGTATTTTATGTTATATTGTTGTAACTTAAAAGATTTCTATGGTATATTTTGTAATAAGTGTTAACTTCAAGATGAATATGACACGTAAGAGATTTTCTGTAATGAAATATTGCAAGCTTGTATTTGATAAATAAATATTCGTATTGTGTATTATACAGTTTAAAAGCACGCTTTAACGGTGAAAGAAAACATCGAGAAGAACCTGCATATCTGAGTTTCTATAATGTTCTCGAAGATATATGTATGTGAAGTCTGCCATCGTGCACTGGGTCAGTTATGTTGTCGACTATGGCCTTAACCTCTCTTACACTGAGTAGAGCCCTTGCCCAGCAGTGGGACAGTTTATAACATTATTATGATTATATTCCTAACTGGCAATATTTAATATGATAATTTAAACACGTACGATTTTGTTATTGTAACTGTTATTGGCTAACAGAACAGCTGATGCTGTCATTGGAAGTGGTATAATCTAATTTCTCCTATAACTTTATATTTTACCTGTTACTCGTCATGAATATTCAATCGATAACGGTGACCGTTTGTTTTATTAGTTTAGTACAGTTTATTTGTGTATCGTGCAGTCTAGTTGAATTGATACGAGGAATATGAGAAAACTTGTGTGGTATTTTCTAACATTCCGTAAAGACAATAGATTTAACCAATGCGGTATACGTTTAACTATAGTATGCAACCCTTCATCGTGCATTCCGACTGATATTATAAATGCGAATATGAGTTTGTTTGTTACGCTTTCACGCCTTAACTACACGACCGATTATAATGAGTTTTCGCATACCTACACGTGGTCAGGGGTACAAGAAAGAACATGATACCTATCCTCCAGAAAAAAAAGGACTCGTACCGCCGGAAAGCTAGTATAGTAGTGGTTATGATGATAATTCCCTGATGATCGTAATACCCACGCGGGACAAGAATTGTGTTAGCCACAAATTGTTGTTCCGAGATTGACTGTTCCTTCCGATGTTCGGACCGAACCTGCCTATTGCGCTTGTTTTCGTAAAAATATGAAGTAACCATATTATTAACCTTTTTGTTACCATTACTCTCTAAATCATCGTCATTCAGACAATTAATGACAAAGTTTATAGTGGATTAGACAGGAATATAACATAACTAGCGGTCGCCTAGCGATCAAAATTCGACCAAAATTCCTAAGCTTGCTACTTTGTTTTCTGTTTTTCTCTATTACATATAAATACGGTATAGGTAACCATAGTTACAAAGAATTGTACGACGACAGACGAACAATGTCGAAATACTACGAACGCGATTCGACATGCATGTGTCAAATGCATGGTTGTGCGCGTGTAGTGTTTTTTCATTAATTTAATGTATTTCTAATGCATATTTTATGAAACTATTAGGATTCGCCCCTCCTTCTCCATATAAACTTTAACTGTGCCAAATTTCATACTCCTCCGTCAGCGCTATTTTCGTAAAAATGGGTACAAAGTATTTAAAACATTTTCAGATGATACGATTAGAATAAGAAAAAGAAAAGAAGAATCTTTTAAAAAATGTGCGTTTTTGAATACGAGTTCTGATGCGGAAATAATGCTGCAGAAACGGCTCACAATATCAACTCTGCGTTTGGAGAGGAGACTGCTAATGAACGCACCGTGCGTTTTTGATTTAAACACTTTTGTAATGGAAACTTCGACTTGAAGAACGAACCACCTGTGGAAGACTGTCCACACAGTTGAATAACGCTGAATCGAAGGAGAAAGTGGAAGCCGATTCGAGTCAAATTACCCAGGAATTAGCGGCATGGTTTGGTTTTGTATCAAATCAATAAGATAAAAAGTCAAGATCAAATCGATAAGAAAAATTGGTGCCTCATGATTTGACTGATCTGCAGAAAGAAATGCGTGATGAAACTTGTGTTGCCTTGTTGAATCGGTACAGAAATGAAGGAATATTGGACCGAATTGTGACATGTGACGAAAAATGGAATCTTTACGATAACCATAAGCGAAAAATGCAATGGCTGACCCCAGGTCAAACGCCGCAACAGTGCCCTAAAGCAAAGCTTACCAATAAAAAGGTAATGGTAACTGTTTGGTGGTCTCTTCATGGTGTTATTCACTATAGCTTTCTCAGATCTGGTCAAGCAATAACAACAGATGTTTACTGTGCCAAACTTTAAACAATGATGGCGAAACTGGTAGTGAAACAGCCCCGACTCGTGAATCGATCTTCACCATTATTGCTTCATGATAACGCAAGACTTCACACTGCACGAGAAACTGTTGTAACTCTACAGGAGCTGCTGTTAGAAACCATACGTCATCCTCCGTACTCGCTAGACTTTGCTCCAACGGACTACCATTTTTTTAGGGATTTTGACAATTTTCTACGTGATAAAAAATTTCTTCCCAGGAGGCAGTACAAAATGCTTTCATACAGTTTGTCGCTAGATCCCTGGAGTTCTATCGTAAAGACATAAATGAACATCCATTTAGATGGCAGCAATGTATATATTTTGATTAAATGATTGGTAATGATTGTAAATATTTCGATTAAATAAATATGGTACATCCTAGAAAAAACGAGATTCAATTTTTCAGTACAAATCGGCAGTTTCATACTATAACCCCTACATACATAAGTAGCTATGCTTTTCCAAGGTAGTAAGTTTATATTATAGCTAGAAGTAGGCTCAATTTGTATGTATATAAAATACATATAAATTGAGCCTACGAACTAACGGGTAAAGATATGCTCAGGCACGTACGCGATGTTTAAAAGTGTTAGTTGTTAGGCAGACACAATGGACTTGGACCCAGGAGCAATAAATTAAGGCCTTCAAAATTATCGCGTGATTTTCTCGCTTAATACTAACGTACCAAGCAATTGAGGGCACTGTAAATAATTGGCAGTTTATATATAAATAATTATAATGCCAGCTGAATGTCATATACTATTACTTACTGCAGATTTATTTTATTTCATTGCACGATATGCTATTGTATTTAGAATACTTAGGATTTTTCGAATACGTATTAGTATAAAACCCATTTTAAATTTACAGTGATGTGCTTAGATAGATAAAGGATGACAATGATAATGGTTACATAAAATTATTAAATCCATAAACGGCTTAATATGTGTGCTTATGCTATATTTATTAAAAAGTTATTGAGTATTCATAAACAGTCCTCTTGGGAAAACTGTGCTAAAACTTGAAGAAGTAAAAATAGTAAAAAATTCTACCAACAGCGGTCCTATAAAATTTGTTCAAAAATATAGGTCGAATCCAACGTGACCTCATTCATTACAATCCATCAAGTCGTTTAGACTACATAGACATAGACCAAACTAATAGACATACACACACACACACAAAACTGAATGAATATTTTTCTAATGCCTAAAAAATAGACTGTTGTCTCGTTAATGACTGCGATGTTGAAGATCGTTTCGAATTACTTTAATGGTGCTGCTTTTTATGCATTATTAACCTTTTTTAATGCTTTCTTACAAAAAAGACTGTACCACTTTTGGTACATAAAGGCTGGCTGGAAATAATTTACCAAAGATTTGAATCATATGTTTTCTTTTTGTTTTAAAAGTCACAGATTTCAAGAATTAAAATATCCTATATACATATCCAATACGTTGACAAATAAAGGAACTTTAATTATTTTATTACTGACTTAAGTTTATTTACACTTAACCTGTCATTATTACTAAGCTGGTAAATGATATTATTAAATCAAATAATAACTGGATATGTTGCAACCGCCAACAATAGCTTTCGGGAATGAGCGCCATGTTAATTTTAAAATCATGATTATCTATTATTATTTATAACTATTGAACGTAAATTGAATATTTTAATTCCATTAAGATGTATTTCAAAATTATGAATATTTATGTAAATAATTAGGACATTAAAGTACATACGTCCAAATTAATCATATTTAGAGATTACTTTAGAACATACACAAAACTTTGACTAACAGACTACTTTTGCATTAAAGTAAATATAGTAAAATATAGTGGTAAAATAGTAATATTTCAATTGGTACATAAAAATATTTAGTAGGAGTATGCACAACGTATAACATACCCGTCCCGTTGAGAATACGGTGTAATTAGTGTAAATGTCATGAGTTTTGTGAATAAACACATGATTGACTTTACATTGTTTTATGGTCAATATTTATTTTATTCGAAACTTACAGTTGTTCTTTATTACGTCTAATATCCATAAAGATGTAAAATAATACTGTTAGAAGTCTTTTTTAGTTTTTGATTATTATAATACATAATTCATTTTTATATGTTAATGCTTTTGATTAATTGTTAAACTTTTTTCATGAGAAGCTTTTATAGGATTGGAATGCTTAAAATGTAAGCCTGTTCAATGGCGAATATTAAGGATAAAGATTTTAATATAATATAAACACCTATTACAATACTACTAAATCTATACTAATAATATAAAAAGATAAAATTTGTACTCTCTGGAATTACTGAAGCGATTAATTTCTTTTTCATAAATAGAAAGTTACTCTGTTCCTGTGTAATAAAGGCTTATGACGTTTTAATGACATACACGAGAGAACGCTACCAAACTAGTAAAAAAAAATTTCTAATATAAATAAATACACACAATTAAACGTGCTAATTATAAAAAAGTATTTATCAGAATTCGCCGATAATTTAATTAGGTGTCTAATAATATTGCTTGTCGTCAAAAAAGTACACGTTTTTTTATCGGTTAATATCATTAATACTCAATATTATTATACAAAATATTTTATAACATTGCATTATTTAGGGCCAGTAAAATAAAACGACACAAATAGTATACACTCGTCTGTCTACTTTCTTCTATCTACTTACGTGTATTTGAAGCGCCGGTCGCTATCACAGCGGCGAAGAATAATATTAACACTTTATAATTCGCCATATTTAAATTAACAAAAACGAGCAAGAAAATGAAAACGCGCTGAGAAAATTGTTAATTCGAATTTACAAAATTGACAACTTTGTTTTTTTTTTTTTTAATTGGGCAGTAAGCGTCCGCCGCCTTCTGCCTCGGCGGGAGCAATGATGTGTCGTAGACTAAACCCTTCCCAAGTCGCAAGATCCGTTGACCGCAGCATGATTTTCTATACAGTATATTTGCGGATGCGTTTTTTATTTTGTCTCAATGATACGTTTGAGAACATTTTTTACTAACATTTCTCACATTTCACTTTCTATTCTTTGTGAAAAATGTTACGTATTTCTGTATGATAAACTCATTTATTTATAGAATAATATGGATTGTTAATTAAGTAAGTAACTATGCTGTGTACTTAATTATTTCATAATTACATAGCATGTGTAACGATTAACATAACAGTTTATTGTTTTATAAAATTTAACATCTTATTCATAATGTTAATAATTTGTTAAGGCTTTTTTATGTTTAAATAAGTGTAAACCCCAAGAGAAGGATAGGTATTCTATGTATTAACCAAGGTCATGGTCTAGATGTTTTCAACCAAATCTGTTAAGCGGTTTATGCGTGATTTAGAAACAAACATCCAAACATCTTTAAACACTTACGTTTAACATGGAAATGGGTCTCAAGTGACATTCTATTATTAGTATTCTACAAATCGTTTTGTTTGGAGTAATGAACATTAGGCCATTTAGCTAAGTTGTCTTCAGCCTTTCTAGCATAGGTAATGTGATGACCGCTAGTTTTCTATGTCCATCTAGAATAATGTACCATGTAAATATTAAGATATATTTTTTTTATTGAATGTGCTTTCGGACTTCGTACAGCATTTAAACATACAAACTTTACCTTATTATAATATTGGTGTTGATTTACACTTAGGCCAGGGGGTCAATTCTCGTTTTTTAATCTTTTAAAATAGAATCCTGCAGCGATAGCTCAGTGGGGAGACCAACAGATTGCAATGCAGAGGGTCTCGGATTCGAACCCACGTCGCGCACCTCTGACTTTCGGAAGTTACCTATATTACTTTTCGAAATTATGTGCGTATTGATTGACAATTATCGCCTGCTCCGTGCCTCGGAGCGCACGTTAAGCCGTCGGTCACGGCTGCCATGAACATCTATGGCAGTCGTTATTGGGAAAGTCAGTACCCTCTAATATCCTGACACTGGTCTAGCCTTAGGGTATCGTTAGCCTTCGAGTTGCGGAGGTCAGGTGGCAGCCGCTCCGTGTAAAAACTGATATCCAGTCAAATCCGGTTAGAATAGAAAAGCCGACCCCAAGTGACTTGGGAGTAATAAAGGCTAAGAGAGAAGAAAATAGAATCCTGTTCTATAAGTATAATTGTCATAAATATCACTAATGATATTCTCCTAATCCTATCTATACTAACTATACTTATCCTTACTAATATTATAAATGCGAATGTGAGTTTGTTTGGTATGCTTTCACGCCTTAACTACTCGACCGATCATCAAAATATTTTGTCCGGTGTACAGAAAGGGTCATACGGTATTTTCTTTACAAAAGGGTATTGTGCCCGTGGGATACAAATTTATTGACCAAGTCTAAAGTATTATAACAAACGTCCAAACTTGAAACGTTAAATTGCATTCACATTTGAAATTCGGTACTCTATTTTGAATATATTTTATGACGAAAATTGGCCTTCAGTAGTTTATTAGTTTAGTTTATTATACTTTGAAAACATTTTAATAAGTATTAGAAAATTATTAATTAATTATATTATTATCTAAATAACAACAATAACACTAACGGAAGTTTATAAAAAAGGTCAGTGAAACCTGTTAATCTTATTTATGTAATGTTATTTGATTTGATTAGTATTTCATTAATATTTAATCCAAATTAGTAGTATTTCTTATAATAATAAAGTGAGCTAACTCCAAACTGGGCATTGAGATAGAATTGGTTAGAAATAGTTGTTACTTTAACTCTTGTCATTGCACAAACTTTTGGCATACCTTAAATGACTGCACGGATAGTGTAGTGGTTGAAGTGGTCGCCTCGCCAATGCCACAGCGCCGAGTGCCGTGGGTTCGCCACAAAAAAATGTGTGATCCACAAATTGTTGTTCCATGTATGACCTTTTATGTTTTGTGGTACCGTGTAGTACTTATTCTTATTCCCCAAAAGATAGTCAGAGGTGTACCCTCACATATTGCCACCTATGGTTTTGGATCCCTCGTAATAGGGAGCGGGCCAATTACCGTTAACCGGGCACAATCATTGTGCTGCTTTTTTTATGGTATAGTAGGCAAACGAGCGGACGGATCGCCTGATGGTAGTGCGGGGGGAGGGGGGGAGGGGGTTGCGCCTCCGGTACCCTCACTCACTCGACGAAACAACGCAAGCGTTATTTCACGCCGGTTATCTGTGAGGTCGTGGTATCACTCCGGTCGAGCCGGCCCATTCGTGCCGAAGCGTGGCTCTCCCACGGTAAAAATTGCTATTAAGCTGTTAATAAGAATTTCTCGATGGAAGAAGACTATAGTACTTTGCCCGACTCAGGAATCGCACGCGAGACCTCATTCACAGTAGTCGCATACGTCGCAGCGCCACAGAGGCAGAAAACTTAATAATAAAAATATTTCATCGTTACATATATTACGAATCAATATACCGGTGTACCGATGAATCGAATCAGGTACAAAGTATCAAATCGATTCTCGATACCGTTATTACCGGTTGTAGTGCATTCAACACACAAAATGTCGGTCAACTGACCAGATTGACCAAAATAAGATCAGATTTTAGCAATTATTTGGTTGTAATAAATAATTTTATACATAGTCGCTCATTTATTCTACCGAAGGGGAAGGCACATGTGGTGTATAGCAACATTTTGCCAGATATAGTTTCAGATCCTTACTATAACATTATAAATGCGAATGTGAGTTTGTTTGTTACGCTTTAACATATTAACTACTCCACCGATCATCTTTAAATTTCGTATACACGTTGTTAGGGATATACAGAGAAGGACATCGGGTACCTTTCATCCAGAAAAAATACCTACTGTTCCCGACGGTTAGAAAATTGACGCAATCTATATTTAGATTATACACTATATACTACACTAATCTATATTATACACTATATTAATAATAATACAATGAATCATATGTAAAAATATATATGTATATATATATATGTAATAGTAATAAAAAGCGTCCCTATACGCTTTTTATTACTATTACACTGTTGTCTACTAGACACAGACTTCGTGCTTCTACTAAGAATTTCATGATGAAAATTAAATATCACTATACAATCATTTAGTATTCACTATCGCTACGCCACCGTGGCAGTCAGCTTAGTTTATTTTACCAATGTTATACGTCATCATCATCTCAGCCGAAAGACGTCCACTGCTAGACATAAGCGTCCCCTAAGGTTTTCCATACAGACCGGTCTTCGGCTATCTTTATTATAAATAGAAAGAACTTAAGATAAACGTAAGTACGTACTAGTGTTTAATACATACATAATAAGTATGTATTAAACACTTGTGTTTTACGTGCACTCTTAAAAGGGACCTGTCTGAGTCTTTCGGATTAAACAAATTTGAACTCTATTGCAATGACTTAGCACAAATATAATATTATAATTTAAAGTCACATAATTAGAGTTCCAATTGCCATATTTCCAAATTTCGAGTTAAGTCAAGTGTTATATTAATAGTGCGAATTATGTACGGTCGGCCAAGAAAGTGGTGTACCACCCTAAGGTTGAATGCCGCTTGCAGATCATAGGTGATAAAGATTAGTTTTGCTTGCAGATCGATCTGACAACTTCTATTGCCATCTTTATCTGATTATTGATAACGATGATTACTGTATGTTACGTGACAGCTGTTTTTAGTTTGAACTTGATGGAACCAATGACGCCGTAAAATCTATGGCGGGGGGGTGATATGTAATTAAATTGTTTTCCTCAAGCACTGGATAATAAACATTATGATCCGACAATTTTGTAAATACGTGAGATATTTGTTAAGTTTTACGACAAGTGCTATTTAATAAACCTTACAATTATGTAAGAATTTTACAAGTTAAAACATTACAAATATTACCATTACAAATGCTGTTTAATAAACGTTAACATGTCTTGTGTAGAAAACACCTGTAGATTTCGATGACAAAATTGTATCTACAAATTTGTAATTGTAAAGTTCTGACACACGGCGAGTCCACCTGTCGGAATTTACAAACTATGTAAACTTGTAATTACAATATGCGTTTAATAAAACAGTTTATTACGGGATTATTTTTTATTATATTGTCAGAAAGAAAAGCTAACAATAGATGTATCCTTTTATGAAATTGTCACAATCACTATTAAAATACTTAATATGAAAAAACATATACATAGTCATATGGTCAAATTTAGAAAAGGTTGGAATAATTAAAAATCTAGAAACGGTTCGTAGAAGCCATTGGCTTCTACGACCTCTAAAAGACGAGACGTCATTGAACCAACAAGCCGTGAGCAAATATCAGTTCCCCACATTTCCTTCCAGATTGAATTACAGTGACTAATAAGAGCTTGTTTGGTTCTTTCATTTTGATGCGACTATCTTTGGACCATAAGGCCCCAAAGATTTTCTATCGGGTTTTGATCTGGTGATCTTGAGGGCCACAGAATTACCCTTACCTCAGTGTGTGAACGAAACCAGGCTCTTACGATCCTTGCATTATGAATTGAACAATTATCTTGAACAAAATCACATTGTGGCACTTCGTTCACCGGGTAAACATTACGGACTGTCGGTAGTATTGCATTTTGAAGCACGTCGATATAATTTACAGCCATCGCTCAAGGAGGTAGAGAGCACAATTCTCCTACACCATCCGCACTCATCCAGCCTCAAATATTTACGGAAATTCGACCTGATTCTCTATTTGGGATTACATGATCATCTCTATACCGTGTTGAATTATACCACCAAAGGTGTAGACGTCCATGCTGACTTGATTTAAACGTTTTTTCATCACAATACACTGTATTAGACCAATCAAACTCTTAAGTGCTCTCTGGCGAAGTTGAGAGATCGTTGTGAAAAAAAGAGAGATTGTTGTGAGCATACGTCAAATATATTTTCTTGGCGTAATGCCTGTGGTGCAACCCCATGTAATGTAGATGATTCCTTATTCATTGAAATTTAACTACTATATACGGATTTTATCGCGTTGTTTATTTAACACTTAATTACATAATTTTGTAAACTGTTACACTGCTAGTACTATTAAACTTTATTAATTTTTAAGCTAATTAAATGAATATTGGATATTCTGTGATCCATCAAACTTCCTTCCTTCCTCCTCCTCCTCTTCCTCCTTCACGACGAATCCAAAATAGGACACTACGTCTCGATATATTTAAATTCCTCGACATCGCACTAATACTGCATCCCTCATTAAATTGGGCAATTATTTGTGCCCTTTCAGCAATGGTCAAGTTGGCAGGCATTGGAGATGTTATTTATATACAGTTGAGTAAAAAAATAATACGGAAAATATATAGATTTTCTGAAGAAAATAATAGAAATTACTAAAATATATTTGACAAAATGTCAATTGTCAGTTTTCTTTATCAAATAGAGTTTGGTTATCTATTTAAATAGTTGTTATTACTTTTGTTTAGAAACATTTAAATTTTCTTTGTACAAATTAATGTCTTATCCATTTATAATAAAGGTTAAAATTTCATGCACTATAAGTGACCTATGACGTATGAATACTTATCAATTAGGTTAACGTCATTATTATGCATCTCTTTCAGTGATATCTTTTTAGTATGAACCTTGTTGTAATTTTCGATGACTGGGAAACTAAATCAAAAATGGTACACCAGTTTCTTGGCCGACCTTACATACATAGTCACGCTTACGCTTCCACAAGTAGAAAGTGTATCACGCCCAAATGTCTTCAGCTATGGCTTTAGGTGCTACATGAGGTCCAACAGGAGGCAAGCCCCTTGCCATAAACTCAGTGCCGCTACTAAGCATTTTTGACAGATTCTTAAACCCCGTATAACCCCGCGCGAGATTACCGATATCATAAAATTTATTTCTTTCTTTCTACACAAATAATATTGGCACAATAAATAGCAATGTATATGAAAATGTTCCGCAGCTCTGATGCCTATATGTTATCGACATGTCAAAAGGATTTATGATTCATGAGCAAGGAGCACATGTGTCCAGTATTTGTAAAATTTTCCAATAGTATTTAAATTACGCCTGGCACTCTACCAATTGACAGATTTATGTAAAAATATGCGCTTGTTATAAACTCTAGCCTTTGTCTACGACCTAGCCCGCGATGTCATTAATTTGAATGACGCTATGCACGATATTTCCGATTCTACTGAATGAATTACATTCAGGTCAACGGTAGCTTTAAAATTAAAATTTAAGTTGTGTACCAAGCTTCTTAACTGTAAATAAGAAACTGCATTAACATTTGTTTAATAGATTATAAGTGATGGCGGAGTATACAGAATGCTGACAAAAATCATATCAAAAATTCAGATATAATATTAGAGTTTCCAAAACACCTATAGTGCATAGAGCCAATCACGTTACAGTTTTATAATAATAGATATAGAAATATCTATTCTTCCGAATATCTCTGACTTTTCAAAGTTATGTGCGTATTAAATAGTTTCCGTGATTTGGAGGGCACGTAAAAAGTCGGTCCCGGTTGTTGCTAAATTGACAGCAGTCGTTAAGCCATGTCAGAGGCCTACGGGCGGCTTGAACTACTCTTGACAACAGGTTGGCCACTAACCACACGAAAAGAAAGAAGATCACTCGCATATCTTAAATGTGAAGGAAGACATCGTGAGGAGACTTGCATGTCTGAGAGCTCTTCATAACGTCGTTCAAGATATGAGAAGTCTGCTAACTCGCACTGGGACAGCGTAGTGGACTATGGCCGAACCCTTCTCACACTGAGAAGGAGGCTGTGTCCAACAGGGGACAGTCTAAGGGCTGATATTATATTTATGGGCTTTATATTAAGACAAAGTATGCCAGCGAACTATGTAGCATTAGCGGTTGAGCTATTCGTTTCAGCCTTCGTTTCAATGTCTGTGAAATCTCGAGCGATTCAGGAGTAATTAATCATAATGTATATAAGTAATCTGTTAACTAAAGAGGTTGTATATTTGGACTTTTAGTGCTCATAATTAATTTACAAATTGTAATAAATATTTATGTTATGACTGTTTTTATCTATAGTAACATATCATTTATATCATGGAACAAGTAATTATATACCTTAATAAGTATAATAGTAAGATAATGTTGTATTGTGTATGATAAGGTACGATGGGGTTGGCGTATCCTTGTGGATAAAAATCCCTTATTTGTGACCGTGACCCGTGACTTTTTCACGGGGAGTGCTCTGAAGAATTGTTTGGTTTGGTACCAGAGGCCCCTTTCTATCACCGTATCACTCGACAACGAAGCAGGGTTCATCCATATCACCTGGAAGCGTTCAAATCTAGGACGGTACGCTTTCAGCGATCATTTCTCGTACGCACGTACGAGCAAGCTCTGGAATGAACTGCCTGCTTCGGTGTTTCACGAGCGCTATGATATGTCCTTTTTCAAACGAGGTTTAAAGAGAGTTCTTCTTTCACGGTAGGCAGCGGCTTTGCTGTGTCTTGACATTGCTGAAGTCCATGAGCAGCGGTTACCATTTTCCATCAGGTGGGCCACTTGCTCGTATGCAACCAATGGCAATAAAAAGAACCTAAATTATAATAATTTAACAATAGCTTGTAACATTTCAATTTTAACTTATCTACGGAAGAACGATTTACAATACCAATGTTTCGTATTTTATTATATGCTACCATAATGAGATGACTAGTTGTATCTCTATAAATTAGCCATATTACGTTATAAAGGGGTAAAAATCTTTAAAACAATGTTGGTAAAATTCAAAGCGATTAATGAACGAAGCAACAAAAACGATTTAAATGTAAATTTGTAATATCTAATAAAAACAGTCTGTAAAATCAAAAATATATTTTAATGAGAAAATAAATTAAACAGTAGACAACCTTAAAATGAAATATATTATTAATTTATTAATTTACATTGACTACATATTATTAGTAACTATTATTCAAAAGAGTGAGTAAAATAATCTACAATCTCATATTTTTATTGCCATCATGCCTTATATTGACATTACACAAACAAGTACTTATTAAAACATAAATACAGGTTAATTCCTAAACAAGCAATACTAGTAATAATTGGTGCCTTGTCGATTCCACTATCTGAATTACAATCCATAAGCTGCTATTCCGAATATTTTAAACCAGTAATGCCAATAATTTGAAACTATTTGTTATAACCTTAATTTCCAATATCTAAAAATTGAAAAACTCGTCTTCATCGTAGACTTTGCCTTCCATATCCGTGCTGATTAAATCAGATAATATAAAATCTTGCATTTCATCCAACTTTGGAAACTCAGTCTTTATTAAATCTTCTACGTTTAGTTGATCTAACTCTTGTTGTATTCTTTCTTTAAGAGGTCCTTCTATTGCGCCAACTATTTGATATCTTAGTATATTTGGTAATATATTGACGACTAATTCAAGAACGTAATCCAGAGTGCCAAGACCATTACACCGAACCTGAATATTACCTATATCTATATGCAAGCCCTTAAAAATAGGTTTCTTTCTAATATCTAGCGGCTGTGCTAGAATTATTTTTGTGCTTATATATGCTATTGAAAATGAGGCAGTACCATCCTTGGATATGAAACCACCCATAGCAGAAATATCCCACTGAGTTGTACCTTCCAGTTTTCTCGTGCCCATTTCAAATTTAGTCACAGCTGTATTATTTTCTATCTTAAATGTAACGTTACCAACTCTTTGGACGGACGATAATCCCAAAACCCAGGTGTTAAATAGGGTGACTGTTACTGGATTAAAAGTTTGATTATAATTTTGAATACGGTAAGGATCTAAGTACATATCGCGGATTGTCTCTCTAATATTAATAAACAGATTGTCAAGTGCAGATATTGAATTTGGGAATCTGTAATCACCGACGAAATTGTCGAGTTTGGTGTCGACATCTGTTCTGATATTTGTATATGCGTCTTCTAACATGCGTGGTTTCATTGAATCGAAGGAGAAGCCTCCTGAATTGAGTACACTTTGAAATATATCGCCGAGTACACCTAAGTTATCAAAGTCCGTTGTAATCGTACCAAGGGTTAGATCTATGTTGATGTCTTGCACTTTGAGTTGCCCATCTATCTCTGCACCGAGTGTTATAATTCCTGTGACGTTGAGGTCGGTCATGTTAACGGTGTAGGATCCGTCTGTTGAATCGAACCACGACGACAAAGTATAGTTCCCGCAGGATTTTAATACGGCTATGCTTAAAGCTCCTTGAACCTGAAATAAGTTAACTTTAAATTTAGTAGATGTAGTGTGAAAATCGGACTTGCATTTAATTATGTTTTAAATTAACAGTAAATGTTATCTACATAGTAATTGATGTAGGAATGTTGGACATCGGAATATATATTCCCGTCTGTTTATTCCTGAACGTTTAAAAATGATTGTCGAACAATTGGTCAAATATGATTTAGTATGGTTAGGTTATGCTACGTACGTATTATGTGATAACGGTCCATTGCCTTCTGTTTTCCTTTTATATAATACTTTGGTATCATAATATCGTGTGCGATGTGATATTTATATTGTATACGTACATTATTGATGTATTTAAATAAAAAAACATGAACAAAAAGCATTACCTCCATTTGTTGAATGTCAGCATTTATGTATAAGATGTGGATCTTACTGGTGCCATAGAGATCAGTGTCTTTGAAATACATCATTAGACCGAAAGGCATGTATTGCTTCGAGTCTGGAATGGGACATGGGTCTGGTAGGATTTCTTCCGGTAGACCAACGGGATTTGGCTGTTTGAAGTGTTCAAGCAAAGCGAGGATGGTCTCACTCAGTTTCTTCTCATTTACCTTCTCGATGTGTTCTGTTGTGTTTGTATTTTCGTCGTCTTCGCCATAATCTGAAGAAGTAAGTGATCGGTAATCAAGATCCAGTATGAAGAGGGGGCATAAAACTTCAAAATAGGAATAGTCCTAGAGTTAATGCTAATTTACGTGCCATTCCGACTTTAAAATAATGTGAAAATATAACGTCAACTGTTATTAGGTTAGTTACGAAAATACAAATGCACATCACAAAAACGGTTTAAAGTCTCAGTCGAGTTACCCCAATTGAAACGATATCCGAGATTTAAGCGGAGATATCGATATGATATAAAAGAGTTATTACGTTAAATCATATTATATCATGGTAATTTATTAGTTATTTAATTACTTGTAAAATTAATAAGTATAAACAATAGGCAGCATATTTTTCATAATATTGTCTTCTGTTTCCGCAAATGTTATTCATTGAAATTAAACTAGTACATATATACAGATTTGCAGCGATAGCTCAGTGGGGAGACCAATAGACTGCAATGCATAGGGTCTCGGGTTCGAACCCACGTCACGCACATGTGACTTTCGGAAGTTATATGACTTTTCAAAATTATGTGCGTATTGATTGACAATTATTGCCTGCTCCGTGCCTCGGAGAGCACGTTAAGCCGTCGGTCCCGGCTGCCATGAACATCTATGGCAGTCGTTATTGGGAGAGTGTCGACACAAAAGATCCCACTGGGTGGAAGTGTCGCCGGTCTACACTGACTGGCCCCCACATAAGTTACATATACAGATTTAAAAAAGAAAGAAAAATAAACAACGCGTTCAAATCAGCTTATGTTTCCCTATCATTTGTTCAAGCTGATGAGTATACTAAATCTTAATTGACCTATGAATATTCGTCAATACTTAAATGTTCACACACGACGTTATATAAGTTCAAATTTAAACAGAAATAGATATAAAAGAACAGAACACGTATTTAAAACAACACAATAACCGTAACATTTTATGGAAAATGATTAGCCCTGATAAAAATGACCTTTACCTAGAGTACCAATAGTTTAAATATGATGAAGTAGTTAAAATTAGACTCTATCTTAAAAGCGTCGAGTCTATACTCTCCATTTTATATGAGTCACATTGTTAATCTAGTTCAAGTATATTACTATTTATCATACTATTAAAAATAACTCTATTTCCGGATAAGCATGTATACTATTTGTGAGTACAAAGATAAGGCCAGTTTCGTAGGTACTTTGAAGTTCACGTCAGTCTTATAACATGTGCGTGGTATCAACATGCCATCTTCGGTGTTCATAATACAAAAACGTAAAAACAAAATGGCGGTTTCCCGCCTTGTGCCTTAAGTAATAAAATACAACATACCTTGAGTTTTCACCACGAGAAAAGCACAGATTAAACATATTTTTCGCAACCACATGTTACTGCCACATGTGTATATAAATGACTGATTAGTATTATTCAATGATATGATTATTTCGTGTAAAGTTCAGGGGTTAAGATTTTTTATCAGCACGAATGTAAATGACGTTTGTTATTTTTTGGAAATCCGTACCAAAACGGTAAAAGCTAAACTCCTATGTGGCTTTATCTGTCAGTCTGTCCATTTATCTGCCACAGTTGCTTATCTCAGTAATTACTAATGACTTGAAGTTTAGGATAACAATAAATAAACACTATCCAATGTTGCTGATATTATAAAGAGCTATACAATATATAAGCAGCGATAGCCTAGAGGGAAACAGTTGGACTGCCACGCAGAAGTCTCGAGTTCGATCCCAAGGCGCGCATCGCCGACTTTTCGCAATTAAGTGCATATTAAATAGTTAATCATCGCTTACTTTATGGATGAAGGAAAACATTGTGAGGAAACCTGCATGTGTAAGAGTTCCCCATAATGTTCTCGAAGACATGTGAAGTCTGCCAACCCGCACTGGGCCAGCGTGGTGGACTATGGCTTAATCCTTCTCACATTGAGAAGAGGTCCGTGCCCAGCAGTGGGACAGTTTAAAACAGACCTGAATTTTTTTATAAAACGTCTATGATTGTTTTGAAAAAGGGGGTACAACAAATATATGCCTTGCTAGGTCTAGCGGAATATCATACGACAGGGCTATACTTGCACGGTATAAAACATACATATTATGCTTATCCTACATAGCTGTTGATTTGTGATAAAAAAGGACAAAATAATATATATTACTTAGATTTTGATTTTAATTTGAATTTTACTGTCTTTATACGATTTTACAATTTATATTTAATTAATTACCATCTTTTGATTTGCTTTGTTTATATATTTGAATAGTATTCAAATTATTATTGTATTTTTCTATGTAACTACTACACTCATTTTTTTTACCTATTCGGATAGAACATGCTGGACTTTCAAATTATATAACATCAATGCTGCAATGTATCACACATGTTTAATGCAAATAAATATTTTCATTTTCATTTACTAACTCCAAAGTATGTGAAATGAAATAAATATAAATCTTACATATAAATATATTAAAAAGAAGATTTGCATCAAAAGAATGAAGTATAAAATGGCCAATGCATTAAAATATTTTTGGAATGGATCTACTATCAGTATGCAGCCCAGTTGAAAAAATATTGCAGTCACGTATTGCAGTAACTGTTTACTGCCCGTTTAGAAGTCTCTTAACCAGCACAGTTATCCAACTTAGTTATGAAGTCGGTATTCATAGCATTGCAGGTTGATCAATACCTAAATAACTTTATTCTATACAGCCCCGGTAGCGCATCGTTTATAATTGAATTTTGGGTCAGGCAAAGGGTTATGAAGAATTCTGTCAAAAATAATCTTAGTAGCATCACGAAACTTAAAACTGTGTCCGGTAGACGTCGATATATGAGCGTCTCCCTTCTTCCTCCTTGTATCTAAATTTCCAAACATTTTTTATTAAAGTTACGGAACCCCTCGATGCGCGACATGGACTCGCACTTGACCAAAGTTGTTTTTATAATAACAGATTTTTTGTAGGATTGGTATATATCGCGTTAGTCACGCCAGGGCCTTTCCTTGTTTTTTAGACGTTCAGTAGAATTACAATGAAATTCAGTGACATGCATGCACACAGAAGAATTCAGTATATTATACATATATATAAATATTGAATAATCTTTGTATATATAATTCTTCTGTGCGTGTTTTCATTTTATATACATACCTACTGTGGAGAAGGCGTGCTTGTATTACACCCGCCTTTTGTCAGGTGTTTCTTGATTCTACAGAATAGGAAGCTGTCCCAGCGCCGTCTACAAGGCAGATCTCTGGCTTCCAAGCTGTTAGCGACAGTTACCGCAGACTGACCAAACAACCAACCAAAATAAAAGATGTGTCTAAGATTCCCTGAAGTGGTGTAAATTCATCGCTACACATGAAAGGCACTTACTAGGCGAGAAATACTCTTAAAAATGTTTTTTTTTTATACGTTACTAAACTCATTTCTACATCTATATTTTAGATCTTAGGGGGCGAGTTTATTACCATCAACCTACAACATTGTCAGGATCTGAGTGGCTACTGAAGAAGTCAACACTTTATATAACCCAGGGTCACAAGTTAAGGTTACTGCTACAAGATGCTTAGCAATATTTCACTGTAGCCAAATATTGCCATTTATTTTTAAGATAAAGGTGCTTCATTGCTATAAATTATTATTCTAATAGCTAATAATATAATTGTTAGGTAAGTGTACAAATAAAATCAAGGCTGGATGAATTTTCATCATTAAATGGATTACTTCGAGCTAAATGTCTATAATACATAGCAAAATACAATTATGGACCGATATTTCAATCGTGACATAGTTTTAATCTTAGGAATATATATGGCGGATTAACATACCTATTCTTTATATAAAACCCGTCAAAATGTCAATCAAATATATTCTTCATTTATATTGAAAAATCGGCAATAAGTGCAATAATACATTTTATTACCCAAATTCGAATTCATATCTTTACTGCTTTGCCACAATGTAACAGGTGTATGATAATAGATGGTCGACTTATGGCTAAGAATCAATTGTAGACCTTGCCGGGCACAGCATACTAAATATATTACTCTTACCATGTTAGTTGGCTGGGAAATAGGCTTTTATCTTAATATATGAGTTAGGAGTGTACATTATAAAGTTGTAAGTCAAGTACACATTAAAGAAATCATTGCAGTAGTGGTAGGATAAATAAAATCCCATATACATATATTCTAAGAAATTTATTTACATAATAAATAATTCTTTAAAAGAGCTACCTTCACTAATAATGTCATACAAATTTTAAAGACTTCTTCTATTAAACGTTTAAAAATTGAAAAACTCATCCTCGTCGTAGACTTTTTGTTTTGTTTCGGGGTCTTTGAGAGAAGATAGTTTGAAGCCAGTGCTTTGCATTTGATCTAATTTGGGCAGCTCTTTCTTTATCATGTTTTCCACTTCCAATTTATCCAACTCTTGCTGGATCCTTTCTTTAAGAGGCCCCTCTATAGCATCCATTATTTGATATCTGAGCAAATTAGGAAGAATATTAACTACGAATTCAATTAGGTAGTCTATTGTACCGGCGCCGTTCCATCGAACTTGGATGTTTCCTATTTCCAAATCCAAGCCTCTGAAAATAGGTTTCTTCCTGGTATCTAGCGGTTGTGCCAAAATTATTCGAGCACTTATATATTCTACTGAGAAAGATGCTGTTCCTGCTCTAGATATAAGACCTCCAACGGCTGATATATCCCATTGTGTTCTACCCTCAAGTTTTTGAGTACCAATCTCAAAATCAGCGATGGCAGTCTGGTTCTCCATCTTCAATGTAATATTACCAACTCTTTGGAACGACGATATACCAGTAATCCAAGTGTTTGAAAGCGTGACTATAAATACGCTCATAGTTGTGTTGTAGTCTTTGATTCGATAGGGGTCTAGCTTCATGTCTATCACCTTCTTTCGAACATCAATGACCACCATATCTAGAGGGGAAATCGAGTTAGGAAATGGCATGTCGCCAGCGATTTCGTCGAGTTTCGTATTGATTTCGGCTCTGACTTTAGTGTATGCCTCTTTTAAGACGTAAGGTTTAATAGAATCGAAGAGAAAGTTTCCTACAGTGTTAATAATGCTCTGGAACATTCCACCGAAGAAGCCCAAGTTTTCGAAGTTAACAGCGATGGTGTTAAAGCCAAGGTCAATAAGGATATTTTGTGCTCGCAGTTTGCCATCTCGTTCTACGCCAAGGGTGGCCTTCGCTGTGATCTTAAGTCCGGTGACATCGACTGTGAATGGTCCTTGAGCTCTGTTCAGCCAAATCGACATGGTGTAATTACCTCGAGCTTGTAATTTATCGATGGTTAATGCTGCATGGACCTGCAAATTTATTATGTGCTTTAAGTTTACTAAAAAATTTGCAATAAAATTTGCATTGGATATCGGTTATTCACGACAACGAGGAACGAACATCAGAATGCGACTAGAGTTCGAGGACTGGAGTTACTAATAGTATTGTATTGTGCACTAACAGATGTGCTGATGGTGGGACGTGCGTTGATCAACGCCGTCCTACTTACATAAGAAATTACAAATAGGAATATAAATTATGGTACTCTATACGAATTTAATGTTGGTAACACTACTTAAACTATAATTATATTTTGTATATATTATTATTAAATTATATTTATAAATATCCGCGGTCGCACATACTACAGAATCTTGCAAAATAAAACTTATAACCAAACTACCTATAAACCCTATAAATACATAAAACCTAACTAACTACTAATACTATAACCGAACTAATTTAACCTACCCTAGCGAGGATGCATTGTTCAGATTTAAAAAAACATTCTTTTTAATAAGCATGGTTAGAATTGATCATCAGCTTGCTATCATTTTTTACTTAAATAAAGAGGGAGTAAATCACAGCAAGACTTCGTGATACTTTAAGGTCATTCTGCCTGTAACAACCATAATTAAATTATATTCTGGTGTTCTGATATGACTATATGTAACTATACGTAGTCTTGCTATAAATATTGTTCAAGGAAAAAATTTTTTTTCTATTGCACAAAACATTTATTACTGTAATATGTGTTAGTTTATACATTAATATAATAACATTAAAAATATATGTAGCTCATTCAAAATGATCTCCAATGGCTTTAATATAGTCCTTTAAACGTTGAGGCCAGTTATCATAGAAACACGCACTCTCGGGCACGCCACGATCGTGGCGGTAAGTCCCGTGTTTGAGGAGTGGCTGGAGAGGCGCCATGGCGCCCTCACCTTCCGGCTGACACAGGTAATGACTGGCCACGGTTGTTTTGGCCAGTTCCTGTGTCGTATACGCCGGCAAGAGACGCCCGGTTGTCACCTCTGCGGCGACTGCCGCGACGTAGTTGAGGACACGGCGCTGCACACTTTGGCGGTTTGCCCCGCCTGGGCATCGCAGCGCCGTGAATTGATCGCGGCAGTCGGATTGGTTGCCCTCTCGCTCCCGGCCGTAGTTCAGTCTATGGTCCGGAGTGAGAGGTCGTGGAACGCCGTCGCCTCCTTTTGTGAGGAAGTCATTTCCATCAAGGAGGCGGCGGAGCGGGAGAGGGAGCGTTTGAACCCTCTCTCCAACCGCAGAGCCGGGCGCCGGAGGGCGCAGGACGATCTCCAGCCACCCTGAGGTTTGACCTGGGGGTGGCGGGCTTTGTGGGCCTGCCCGCCATCCGTTCAGCACCAGGTCCGAGAGGCGGCGTGCGTGTTCCCACGCGCGCCTCTGTGTTGAGTCCGTCTTTAGAGTCCTTTAGGGTAGGTCTTTCGTGTAGTGGCCTGCCGTTTCATACGGCGGGCCGAAACCTCGGCGGGGTCGCGACCGCATGCGAAAGTGATTCGCGCGGCCCCGTCGATAGTGGTTTTGTCGAGGAACACCGTGGTAGGTTTAGTCGGTATTCCGGGAGGTACTTTATCATCTTAACATCTCATTTTACCCCGGCGAGTCCGACATAACCCCTCCGCCCGCCCCCGCGGAGAGGTATGCGTCATGCATTCCCCCACGTAAAAAAAAAAAAAAAAAAAAGAAACACGCACTCTCTCCATGGGAAAATTCTTTACTGCCAATCTTATGGATTGTTTTAGGGACTCCAAATTATCTCGGCGTTTAGAGCATGCCATACTCTCTAAAACTGATAAAGTTGGAAACGTTCGTTTCCAACCAGGCTTGGGTGGATCAAGCTTTGCGACCCGGTGCTGTGTCTTGCTGAAAGGACCTTTCTTGGTTATGGAACATGTTGTTAAGAGGCTTAAGCACTGTGCCGAGGTTTTGACACTTTTTCGCAAAAATATGGCTCAGTCACTCCTTGATAGCTAACACTCCACCAAACCGTCACTGAAGTCGGATAGTGTCCACGTTGTACTCTGACTAATTGGGAAGCTTCTATAGAGCTTTAAGCATAATCTCGATCATTCTGCTTATAAAAACTGTTCAATAGTAAACAATTTCTCGTCAGTAAATATTTTTTTCTGTAACCTCCCTTTGCGTACCGCCTAACAAGTAGTTCTGATTGTACGACCTTATTCATTTTTAAATTTTAAGTTAAATAATGCCCAGTGCGTCCCTTATAAGATGCGAGTCCAAAGTCATCTTTTAAAATACGCGACATGATTCTAGGTGCTATACTTATTTCCCGAGATAAAATCTTTTGCTTTCAGACAGGATTTATTCGAATTCTTTCCTTCACTGCTTTGATCGCCTTTTTCGTACGAATGCTACGTTGATGGCCAGATCTTTTTCTGTCACAAACAAAGGAGCTTTGTACCTATCAACAGCCAGGTGAACAAATATTTGACTAATACCAAGCGAATGGAGAGTTTAAAAAATTGCATTTGGCTCCATACCTACTTTGTGTAACGGTATCACAGCAATTCGGTTCTTATATCACCCCACTCCATTTTAATATCACAAAAATATTTAACATCGTTTGGCGCGGAAATGAGAAAATACAATAAATATTCATATAAGAATGTTAGATTCCAAATTAAAATTTAATATTATGTTTTCTTTTTATTTGTAACAGTATTTATGGCCCGACTAAGTTTATATGAACCTAGCGTCTCCGCCCTAAACGGCTTAAAAACGTAATTACTAATTGAATATACAATTTCGAAAAGGGCCTATTTTAACAAATATGTTTTATTTGACCTATTAAGTTCGAAAATGATACAATTCTGGTATGAATTCTGCTGTCCACGTCATGGCGTGTACAGAAATAATTTCGGAAAGATCACAACTCTAGTGCCTATTAACCATCTGAAAATTGCAGACATTGCAAAAACAATACATTACCGGCAGAATTTACAGACTTTTATGACGAAATATTCCGATGGCCAACTACAAACGAAAGACAGCCGCCAAAAGAAGAATTTTAAAGAAAGTCTGTTATTTATGTTTGATTTAAGTATTATGTTTAATTTAGATACATAAAATAAAAGATTCGCAAAATGTATATGGATTTCTTCTTTAAATGTGGTCAATACTGTACATTTCGAAAAGGGCACATCTCATTAATATACAATATATAAAAATCAAAAAAATCCACACCTTGTGACGGTCTTTTCACTCCTGTTACTACAGATATTTACTATTTGAATTATTTTTTTGTTATGTAATCTTGAATAATGCTTCTTTAAGCTCTCGATTTTATCGATTATTTGAGATTCCTAACAAAAAAATATTCAAAAGTAACAGGATTGAAAAGACCGTCACAGCATGTAGAATATTTAGATTTTAGTTAAAATGCCTATCATTTCTAAAATACGTAACTTAGATTTTTTGAATTTTTCTGATAGTTATTATAACTTAGCCTGTAATCTGATTCCAGCTTGATGTCGACTTTTGGGATAACCTGTATATAAAAAAACATTTCACATCTAAAATTTCTGTAATTTTCCATAGCTAGTTGAAACCCAAGTTGTAACTCAAAAACAATTTTTATAAATATTATTTCCTTTCCTGAACATTTCAAATTTTCAAACATGTGCCATTTTCGAAATTGCATATTCAATTAAATTACAAAATTTACGCCGTTTGAGGTTTTCCAAAATTACTAGACGGAATAATTTTTTTTTAAAACTGGTTTCCAATCTCCTAATAGACATGTTCAAAATAAAAGACTCAGAGTCATTAATGATACAACTAGTATTATGCTAATTTAAAATAAACTTCAAACGTGGATTTAAATTTCATTTCAGTTCACATTAGAAATGTATTAGACTAGATTGGAATTATATTATGAACATATTTTATTATGAGCCTTCAGATATCAAAGAAATTTACCTCCATTGTTCCAATCTCAGCATTTACGTACAATATACGAAACTTGCTGATACCGTAAACTGCAGTGTTCTTGAAGTATAGTGTACCGACATTTAAGGACTGCTTCATATCCGGGACAGGGTATGGTTCTGGTATCTCAGCACCAGGGATACCGACTGGATCTGGTTGTTTGAAGTGTTCTAGTATAGCTAAAATATTTTCACTTATCCTTTTCTCTCCCTCAGCCAGTTTGGCGACTTCAGACGAATCTTCGTCCGAGTCATCTGTAAATGTTGTTAAAGTGAGTTTTAATGCCATTTTATTTACTAAGGCGCTTACTAAATTAGATCCTACTATATTAATATAAAAGTTTGATTACTCGTTCTCACAATTAACTGATGTAGATGAAATTTGGCATACAGGACGATCATGACGTTAATTGAAATACATATATACCTACTGCTTTTTATTACGGTGTGCGTTTTTGTAGATTCACGCTGATACGACGTGGGCAGAAATGAGTAGGTATAATTATAATTATAAAATTGATGATGTAATTTTCAAGGGATCTGGTGTAAAATATTTCAGTATTCATTTAAGAACTAGGTTCGGTATAAATTCAATTATCACGGGCTTCTGTTATGCGTGTAAGTGGACGTGATGCAGCAAGCAAGTCGTTAACTTTTCTGTCATTGAAGGCAATTTAGAATTTGTAACTGTACTTAGTTTATGATGTCGCGAGGAATACGACCGAAAGAACTTAGAAGATGAATCCAGACATAGTTTAATAGGCAAGAAAACAATAACGCGATCGTGTCTGATGGATATGATAAGATCGCGTATTTGACACCAGGTCTAAAAATAATAAGATCTGATGGATAAGAAGTCTTGAAAGTCGGTTTCTGTGCCGTGTTTTGAATAATGCGATTCGATTATCATCATAAAAGGCGGAAATGCCCATCGCAATGTTCTGAGCAGAGCGAAACTTTATATATTTATGTATGTCCGAAAGACCGGCTTGCCACACTGAATTACTGGATCCAACACTACTTATACACACAAGTACTTATTAAATCTCGCACTAGCATACCTTCAACGTCGAAAATAAAATGTCAGTTTAAGCGATATTATAGAGGAAACAAGGAATACGATGGGTTTTACTACACCTTCCGTTAAAATGGCCAAGAATTACTCGTAGTTTGTATGGTGCTTACGTCATATTTATATTTGTAGTACGGAAAACCTCCGATAAATATATTATTGCGAACTGCAGTAATTATAGATACGTAAGTGATAAGCACGTGAAGTGATTGTTATTTCTAAGTATCTTCTAGGTCCGTTTGTAGTTATTTAGAAAATATTCGCCTCTTAACATTAATTTGTTAGAAATACCTTTATCTGTTGATCTTTAAAATATTTTTATACTTTTTTATTTATTATTATAAAAGATAGTTATCTAATCTAATATAAAATTGTTTGTAAGTCTCTTATTAAGCATTTTAATTTTATTATATTTTGATACGCAGTTTGTATATTTACTATTTACTTATTTTATTATTTTAATGAGGACACTATAATCGTATACCAGATAAGCGTCAGCCATATATGCGATATTTTAGAGTAGATATTCTAACGACCATATTTTAAATTATTTATTTATTTATTTATTCCAATTGCAAATACAATACAATTATATCTTAAAGTTTATAGATCATGCTGTTGTTATTTTTAAATCCCATATTTTTATTATTGCTAACAGTGATCATTTATAAATATGTTGAATTAATCTAAATCTAATCAATAAAAGTTTTACAGTAATTTTCAACCATTAGAATTAGAGGTAATTCTTTTTCAAATTTGAAACACAATCTACGAATGTTTGATCCTGATGAATCGTGTCAATATGACGTCACTTTTTCAAATATGCAACACATTTCATTCTCATACCGAAGAAAACGTACTGGTTTTTGCATCACAAAATTAAGATTAGAACACACCTTGAGAAAGCACTGTCACGAACGCGCAGAAAAATATGAGTTTATTAAACCACATCCCGTTCGTTTTATGGACCTAGTCTGACTGAGTACTCAATGACGAGACCTCACAAGTCAGGGGTCATAATTATTATTTATCGGTACAATTCATAATTAGTTGTTTAGTATTTGTCTATCAGCTAATTAATTATTATATAATTATTAATAATATTAGTCGGTTAACTAGTCGACTAAGTACTTTAATGATACGATTAAAGTAGTAATCGGTTAATTATTACATGCATGATGTAGCATTTACTACAGAATACTTCGCTGTGGTAATGGCATAAGTGCGAGTGCTGCCGATGCTAAGTGCTCATTACTCGTGTGTATTGTTCTAAGGTGCCGCTTCAAGTATAAGAATCTAATTTACATTTAAACTTATTCTGCCTATTACTTTAGTTAAACCGATATCTATTGGTTGCAACGTGAAAAAGATATAAATTTGTGAAAAATTTAGTAACTATTAAATAGTTTCTGCGTAGTAGAGAAGTCTCACTTTTAATATTTTGCAGAAACTAAGGGTGTTACCTGACCAATCGATCGATCGTCGATCGACGGCATCGGTCGACGTCGATCTAAGTTGTCAACGTCGATTGGTCTGGTAGAAACTATCGATCGACGTTGACTAATCCATTCTACCATCGATCGATTGGTCTGGTAACACCCTAACTGCACTACAACGACTTAAGTGATTACCATGTCGTACTGAATACCTTATTCGATTTTACCGCAGAACTCAATCAACACAAAGCTCCTACTTTGGGGTGCGCTGTCCATTGCTTCAATCGCACTGGGGCGTTAGACTTGCAGAAAGATTGATGCGGGTTGTAGGATAAATCAAAGTAAAATATATTTTGGTTTTGTTTTATTTACAAATAGGACTTAGGTAGAGCCTGCCTTGATGAATACTACCGTTCATATTATAAAACGTTTTGTATTAAGTATATAGGTTTACAGTTTAATTACATTTATTCACTAATTCATAAGTTTAAAAATTGAAAAACTCGTCTTCTTCGTCAGCCTTTTCTGCTGTCACCGGCTCTTTGAGAGCAGATAACTTAAAGCCATTGCCTTGCATTTGATCTAATTTAGGCAGTTCTTGCTTTATCAAATCTTCCACATTTAGTTTATCCAACTCTTGCTGGACCCTTTCTTTAAGAGGTCCCTCTATAGCATCCATTATTTGGTATCTGAGTAAATTAGGAAGTACATTAACCGCGAATTCAATAACGTAGTCTATGGTTCCGGCGCCATTCCATCGAACTTGAATGTTACCTATTTCCAAATCTAAGCCCCTGAATATAGGTTTCTTCCTAGTATCTAGGGGCTGTGCCAAAATTATTCGAGCACTTATATATTCTACTGAGAAGGACGCTGTACCTGCTCTAGACATTAGACCACCCACCGCTGAGATATCCCATTGTGTTCTACCCTCAAGTTTCTGAGTGCCAATCTCAAAGTCAGCGATGGCAGAATAGTTTTCCATTTTCAAAGTAATATTACCGACTCTTTGGAACGACGATATACCAGTGATCCAAGTGTTCGAAAGCATCACTGTAAATATGCTCACAGTTGTGTTGTAGTCTTTGATCTGGTAAGGATCCAACTTCATATCTATCACCTTCTTACGAACATCAATGACCACCATGTCTAGAGGAGATATCGAGTTAGGGAATTGCATATCGCCAGCGACTTCTTCGAGTTTTGCATTTATTTCGGCTCTGACTTTAGTGTATGCCTCTTTTAGGACGTAAGGTTTGATGGAATCAAATAGGAAGTTTCCTACAGTATTGATAATACCCTGGAACATTCCACCGAAGAAGCCCAAGTTTTCGAAGTTAACAGCAATGGTGCTAAAGCCGAGGTCAATCACGATGTCTTGGGCTCGTAGCTTGCCATCTCGTTCTACGCCAAGCGTGGCCCTCGCTGTGATTTTAAGGCCGGTGATATCGACTGTGAAAGGTCCTTGAGCCCTGTTTAACCATGTCGACATGGTGTAATTGCCTCGAGCTTGTAATTTATCGATGGCCAATGCTGCTTGGACCTGAAACGTAAAACATTTGCTTGTTAAAAATAGACTTAGATGTGTCATACCTACTCTGTCACTGTACCAGTACACATAAAAATACATATGTGTTTTCAAGAGATATTGAACCTTATATTCGGGGACTAAAGTACCTTTAGATATCTGGATGACGGGACATGCGTGGATTCACATCGGCCACGGCCTACGTATAATACAAACTACAAATAGCAAGTCAAATTAACTTGGATTTAAGGCCTTTTCTTGGTGTTATAGCAGAGGATTTAATTGCATTGCGGCACTTTATACATGGACACATTAAAATATTATTACAAAAGAACACTTGAATATCTTTGAAGTAGATAGACATCACTGTGTTTTTTTTTGGTGAATCATTGGTTACTTTCTAGGGGACTTCGGGCTCATAAATGGTAGGTAATGACCTATATATAGCTCTTAAGTTTTGAGTTGAAATCTTACATCTTGGGGTGGGCACCAGACATTTCTAGGGTGGGCATGGACCACCTTTCTCCTCCCTTATATACGTCAATGATCTCATTAGTCCCAGGACCTAAGTAAACGCTTATATTTACATATGATCAATAGGTCTTCGTCCGGTTGCGGGGTCTGGCAACATGTCAATAGGTAGTCTGCGAGGCAATTTTCAGCAGCAGCACGGTGCCTAAAAGTCTGTTAAATAAACGGCAAGGCTCACCTCTATTATGTGAGATTTAAAACATAACTAGTAAAATGAGCCTACACCGTCGCTCGGGTATACACAGATGTGAGTATATACAGGATGTCCGGTAATTAATGGATAACCTTGAAATATCTTATAGTAGAACTGATGGTCGGTCAGAAAAAAAGATAAAAGATAAAAAAAAAAATTAAAGTGCTATAGCTAGTCGTACTTTTGACTTTGACTGTCTATCTATTAGCATAATTAGTCTTTAATAATAAAACAACTAAATACCGATGGAATTAATTCATTAATGGTCGTAGTGCACAATAAAGTTAAATATGGTAATTAAAAAAATAATCATATCTCAGGTAGTAGTTAGGATAGATATTTTTCCATATTTTTTTCTGAACGGCCATCAGTTCTACTATAACATATTTCAAGGTTATCCATTAAGTACTGGACATCCTGTATATGTATAAAATTGAACGTAGCTGCGTCTGTGTACCACAAAGGCTCATTATTTTTAGATAGAAGTAAGTTTAGACCTACATAATAATAGCTGAGCCTATTACCCCCTCTACAATTCAAGACTTCATACTAAAAATGCCTTGGAAGCTTATTGATATATAAGATTGGCAATTATAGTTTTAGTACCAATTTATATGAGGTGAGTTTCTTGAAGCTTGTCTTATGCTATCCCTGTATTATTCGCGAAATAAGACATATATGGCATATAGTATACTATCTGACTTCACGAATTCTATACTTGCTTTAAGAAACTCCTCAATCATGTAAATGGGCTCTTATTGTCGATTGTGAAAATCCAGCTCTTATACATGACGCAAAAATATGCCACCGTACCAATGAGTCTAAATGGCTATGAACCCGTACGCCCCTTGACTTTCGCCCCTTTCATAGAAAGACGCAGCCTATTTTTGGGTGGATTTTAAGAAGAAACCTAACAAATACCTACTAGAGGGCGAAAATTGAGGGGTGAACGGGCTCGTAACTGTCTAAACAGCGTTACATTAAAAGACTTTTAGTAAAAGCAAATGATTAAGTTACCTGCATTGTTCCAATCTCAGCATTTACGTACAATATGCGAAACTTGCTGATACCGTAAACTGCAGTGTTCTTGAAGTATAATGTGCCGAAGCTCAGGGACTGTTTCATATCTGGGACAGGGTATGGTTCTGGTATCTCAGCACCAGGGATACCGATTGGATCTGGTTGTTTGAAGTGTTCTAGTATAGCTAGAATATTTTCGCTGAGCCTTTTCTCTCCTTCAGCCAGTTTGGCGACTTCAGCCGAATCTTCTTCCGAGTCATCTGTAAATGTTTTTGAAATAACTTTAGTTGTTTTTTACTTTAGTAAGGCGTCTAATGTTATAAAGAGGAACGATTTGTTGTTTTGTTTGTATTGAATAAGCTCAAAATCTACTGGACCAGATCTCACGACGCGGCTGTCCTGATCTAAAGGAGTTCGGTATTGTCAACCTTTTTCTATTGCAATATTTAAGGTGGGCAATCCGAGGGAACCTGGCTGGTTCCTTTCTTTTCCATTCTTTTATTACATTAGATATCCGCCAAGTATCGCCTAATTCTAGAAAACTACTTTATCCAAAAGTAACATAGACAATATAATATCACGCTACGAGTCGCTGGAACGGAGCAGTAATCATATTCGTGAGGCGCAGCTAGTATTGAATGATTTTATAATGTGGATCATTATCGTGGTCATATTATTACCAAATGGTCTACATAAACGGCGAAATGAGTTTTGTTGCATCAAGAATTTTGAATTTAAATCCCACAGTAGACAATAATAATTAATTTATTCTAAGTCTAGGTTTTCTAAATGTCCGTTGTTTGAATATTTACAAAGTCGCCTGTGGTACAACAATTCCTATTCTTCTTTTATTTCTCTTGTAAGTATGCAATAACAATGCATTAACAAATAGTGGCAAGGACTTAGAAGAGAGAGACTTAGTAAGACGTAATAATTTGATGGATACCGACTCTACATATCGACTGCCAATGTTGACTATGACAACCCAAAGGACTCATTGAAAATTATAATATATTACTTTTTTATCGCACAGGCGGCAAACAAGTAGACTTATCGCCTGATGGTAAGCGATTACCGCCGCCCATGGCCACCCGCAACACCAGAGAAGTCACAAATGCGTTGCCAGCCTTTTAAATTTGACCTCCCCTCTCCCCCAGGAGGGGAGGAGAGGTTGGGCCTCCGGTACCCTCACTGACTTGACGAAAAACTACTTCACGCCGGTTTTCTGTGAGGCCGTGGTATCACTCTGGTCGAGCAGGCCTATACGTGCCGAAGCGTGGCTCTCCCACGGGTAAAGCGCGACTAAGCGACCATCGCGATCGCTTAATGTTTATACGTTATTATTATTATTTTTCAATCATAATAATTATATTTATGGTATCTATATATTAATACGTGAAGCAAAAACTTTGTACCTCTTTTTACGAAAATTGCGCGGACGGAGGAGTATGAAATTTGGCACAATTAAAGTTTATATGGAGAAGGAGTGGCGAATCCTAATATTATTATAAAATATGCATTAGAAATATATTAAATTAATGAAAAAACACTACACGCACACAACCATGCATTTGACACGCAGTCGAATCGCGTTCGTAGTATTTCGGCATGGTTCGGTTAATGTCGTACAATTCTTCGTAACTATGGTTACATACCTATTGCAATTTACGATCAAACATAACATTTAAATCAATTATGGTCGAAGTTCGACCAATTGGCGACCGCTAGTTATTATAAACCTCTTATTATAATAACTTACACAGGCAAAGATGGCTTTCTTAACATACCATAGGGATATGTTAATAAATATAGAACCCTATTCATTATTGCTTAAAAAAATACAATAATATAATAATAAGTATATAATTAGCTTAGTTCAAAACCGAATTTTTAGCTTTTTACCTTAACCTAGTTACAGAGCAGCATAGTATTGATATTTGTTTGTTATTAAATAAAATGATAGAAATCTTCATTTCTACATTTAAAAGGTGTTTTTTTTTTCTATATAACATAAAATATGCCAACGTACATAATCTATTTAATTCATAAAGCTGTTATAATTTAATAGGCAGCTTGTCTTTTCCGTTTAATAAAATAATGAGGATAGTGTAATCGTATACCAGAATAGCGTAACCATATCGCGCTACTCAAGTTACATCTGCACGTGTTATTTTTATGGTAAGTACTCTTTAAGTTAGCATGTATCATAACCACTACTTTATATAATGAAATCTTAATGTTAAAAGACCATGCTGTTGTTATTCTTCAATAAAAAAAAGTAAGTTGTTTAGATTTTCACACATTAAACATTGATGGCAAAAATGAAAATTTAAGCAATAGAAAAATATGGCGACTTAGCTGTAACTATAAATATATCACAGTCACAGAGTATATACTAATTTAAAACCACTAAAAAAGAAGTAATGGTTTTTCAAATTGGGAATACAACCAGTTCAACATTCTTTAGAAAATCCTTGATCCTGACAAATCGTGATGATGACACACAAAACATGATGTCACTTTTCAAATTTGGAACACACCTCATTCCCGCAATGGAAGGATAAGCACTTATTTTTACATCACAACATTTAAAACTAGAACACACCTTGAGAAAAAGCTGTGACGAGCGCGCAGAAAAATATCAGTTTATTTAACCACATCCCGTTTGTTTCATGGACCTAGTCTAACTGAGTACTCAATGGCTGGTAGGCCCCCGCTCCCGAGTCAGGGGTCATAATTTATCGGAACAATTCATACTTCGTTATCTTTTGTTTGTGTACCAAATAATGAACATTGTAGACGACTAATGTTTTAAGTTTTACAACTCTCATTGTTCTAAATAATTTACTGATTACAAGTTATTATACGTAAAACGCTCCCTTATTACACAGTAGTTGTTTATTTTATTTAAAATAATAATGTATGTAAAAGATAAACTAAAAGTTTGAACGAAGTTGTTTTTAATTATCGAACGTTTAATATTTCGCTATTTAGTGAAATTGTGTCTTTGTGTTATCATCAGACACTTGCATATGAGTGCATAACTGCATACTATGGTTATAATATTATAATAGAATTTGTTTTTTTTTTATAACTCATAATCAATTTAAATTTAGAATAATTCGTTGTTTATTTGTTTATGTTATGATGCAGTTTTTCGTCCGTTACAATAACACTTAAAGAACAGTAAACAGTAGAACAGAAAGGATGATTAGATTTATTTTGTTTGTCGTATTAGTCGGCTAACTAGTCGACTAATTACTTTAATGATATATTTAAAGTAGTTAGTCGTTTGATTATTAAGAATAATCGTTGTTGCATTTTCTAAATACTTTATTGTTTAAGTGGCAAGTTTGAGTGTTTGATCGGTCCTGTTCAAACACCCAAACTTACTGTCCGTTCAGCTCCAGTAAAATATTGCTGGGTAATTCCTAGTGGTAATCATGCAATCTTTCAATTTCATGGGATCTAAATCCAAAATAAGAGATAACGCTGTATCTCTTGTTTTAGCAAGCATAAAGCGCTACGCGTAGGTTGTGGTTTTCATGATATTCAGTTACCTCAAAATACCTACTTTTACTAGAAATCAGGCGCCAGTTCAGCGGCTACGAAAGCCTCACAAGATTGAGAAGAAAAGAAAAGAGAGCGTTTTCTTTGTTGCAATTCTATTACTATGATTGCTATAATAATATTTTAATTTAAATAGTGTTGCTTCAGCGTTACTTATTAATCAAAATAAATAAATGTACTTTAATTTTATTTTAATTGATCGTTACATTGACTTGGATCCACTTCCTGTCAGGGTTTGACTGCACGTATGCCGTAGCTGGCAAGTGGTCGCTTCGCACCTGCCGACGTACTGAGTGTTGTGGGTTTGAAAATATCGACACGAATGGTATCGTGACGATTTTAATTAAGTAGTAGGTAATTACGTATTATATAATGTAAAAATATTCGATTTAAAAATAAACCGCAATTTAATAAAAATGTAAAAACTTATGACAGCCTCGATGGCGTAGTGGTTAGTGTAGCCGACTGCCACGGCTGTCGCGCGTTCGATTCCCGCACAAGTCAAACATTTGTGTGCATGGACATGGATGTTTGTCTTGGTCTGGGTGTTTCTATGTATAATATGTAAGAAATTACAAAAACAAAAGTATATATGTATGTTTATCCATTGTCTAGTACCCATTGTACAAGCTCTGCTTAGTTTGGGCTAGATGGTGTTGTGTGTATGTGATAGAATATTATTATTATACCGATCTAGAGGATCTTCATATTCAAGAGCTTACTCTGCTAGTATTTAAGTTATTTGTTAGGGCTCCATATCCGAAGGCTGCCAACAGGATCTTGTTACGAAGTCTTCACTGTTTGTTCGCCTATCTGTCTGACAACGAGTTTTATGAACTGTTATGGTAGGCTTGTAATTTTCAGAGTGTGTATTTCTATTGCCGCTATAAAAGCAAATAATAAAAAACCAAGATGGCGAATATCGTAATATTATAATATCTTGTACCGGTTTCTTAATTTTGTGTGTGTGTGTGTCTGTGTGTGTAGTTTGTGTTTGTAAAAAGTGTTCTGTCAATTTAGGTTATATATTACAAGAATTCTTAATAACTGAATGGAACAGTGAATCTGATAGCTATAGTTATGTTATTATGTTACACGCGAGTTCACCTCCATAGTGCAATGGATAGGATTTAATTTGTTGGAACAATCAAACGAACAACAAACCTTATGAAATATCTGAAAATTCTGCCATCATGTCTTTTTCTTTTAAGTCCTAGACTACCAGACTTTATTAAAAAGCTATAATGTATGGTTACCGGTGTGGCCCCGCGGTTTGAAAGGTTAATATTTATTATTTATAAAATAAGATAACATTTATTTGGTAAATATCTGTGAATATAAGGCATGCGGTATGTCCTTACATACTCGCAATGGCAACATGCATGTAAATGCAATTATTGTGTATACTATTGATTAGGAACAAAATTATGAAATATGTAATAATAAAAAGAAATAACTAATACATATTTAATTTTAATAAATTAAAATAACTTAAACAATTTTAAATAATTTATTGTCATATAAATACAATTATTAGGTACATATATTTCATTACAAGTACTGATTATGTATGCTTTATCTTATTTTCTTAGCTACAGCGACATCTATTCGTGGCAACATGAAATAAATCTAAGAGTGTGGAATAAAATGAATCACTGTTGAATAGTTTGTGCGTAAGACATAATAGATGTCGCTTTTCTCACATGATGCAAGCGCAATGGTTGAGGTAGTCACCTCAGCATGTTGTGGGATGGACCCGAACAGGAGACAGACAGACAGATACTTTGTATAAACACAATGTTTTCTGGAGCTTGGGTAGGTCTTTGTGTTTGTTGTTTAAATTTTTGTTAAGTCTTTTGCGATAGAGGACAGAAAATGATGTGATTGCGTAAGTTGTTCCGTTATCTACGTGCTGTCAGCACAATTGTTCATTTTACATCAAAACAAACAAACGTAATATTGGCCGTATGATGGTAAGCGGTCAATACAGGTTCATACGAAACTTCCTTTTGAATTACTGGCTTTCTATTAATATAGAATCAAAATGAGTACATTTGAAGAAAAATAAAACTACTTATTATTTTTATTAATAATTTTTTCTTGTATGGCAACATAATGCGGCAATTTTACCTATGATTCTTTAGTGTCGTGAGTTACATATTATTATATTAAACTTCGACACTAAATAATTTTATTAATAATAAATATATACAATAGATATTTACTGTTATTATTCTTTATTCAAATGTCAATAAGGAAGTTCTGCAGTTAATATTACATATGGATTAATTAATATTCACATAATACCCGCAAGCAAAGACCACAAAATGTTTTAATTATTGTTATTCTGTCAATTGCTGAGATGCTGAGTTTATTCGAATATTTCAAATGCAATTGCGCACATTGCTAGAAAAGGCTTCTTTTTTAATCTATACTAATATCATAAAGCTGAAGAGTTTGTTTGTTTGTCTGAACGCGCTAATCTCAGGACTAGAGGTTCGAAATAAAAAAATATGTTTGTGTTGGATAGCCCATTTATTGAGGAAGGCTATAGGCTATATAACATCACGACCAATAGGAGCGAAGTATCAATGAAAAACGAGGAAAATTCTCTTGTCGGCCTCGATGGCGTAGTGGTTAGTGTAATCGACTGCCACGCCTGAGATCGCGGGTCCAATTCCCGCACAAGTCAAATATTTATGTGCATAGACATGGATGTTTGTCTTGGTCTGGGTGTTTCTATGTATAATATGTACGTATTTACAAAAAAAACGTATTTGTGTATGTTTATCCATTGTCTAGTACCCATAGTACAAGCTCTGCTTAGTTTGGGCTAGATGGTGTTGTGTGTATGTGGTAGAATATAGAATATTATGTGAAGCAGACGAAGTTGCGCGGGTCAGCTAGTAGTAACTAAAGGTTACGTAACTTCAAGTGCAAATAAAGCATGGATTTTCCTTAGTTCTAAAGTTTGCGTTATCCAAACAAGTTTATTGCAAGCTGTTTGTTGATTTGATTAATTATTATAGGTAATAAATAGTGGTTACCGTGTAAAGATCTAGACTCTAGATTAATCGCTCATGTTTACCGTTTTTGCTCGTGTCTTGCGGTAACTGCAATGACTTGCAATAACATAGCATCTGCGTAAGGTTGAGCAGAGTTGTATACACATTTAGAACGTGGCAAACGGAGATTATGTGGAATGAGCATGTTGCCGTCTAAAAGGACTAGAGACTATTATAAATATAGATGACGGATGGAATAAAATGCCTCTTTAGTCTAATGCAAAAACATTAATACTGCCGTCAGAAGGAAAGAAGACGTAACATTTATAACGAAATTAAGATTTTTACATATTTGGTATCAGTAAAAAAAGACGCATCGGCCATTATATATAAAATTAATTCTTTTTGGCAGATCCGTCTTTTCTCCTTATGGCGGCAGAATACTATTATTAGTGATAAATCTCTTTGGTTCTTTGGACAGCGAATCATGAGATTTTGTGTTCAGCGAATCAGAGTTGTCGAGATTTCCTGTCAAGAAAATTTCTGAAGCAGCACTGAGTCTGGTACTGTGGCAGATAGATATAGGCAATAGAGTTTCTTGCAGGCTCACCCGCGTCAACGTTAGTCAGGTAAAGTATTGTTGGGATTTTCAGTCAAGAAATTCTCAGAGGTAGCGGGGTCTGAAACTGGGTATACGTCGAATGAGCCTATCGGAGGCTACCTCCCAGATTCGTGGGACCTAAGAACATACCTAAAGAATTATGTTTGAATAGGTACACAAAAAAACTGTGGAATGAGCTGTCGCCTGCGGTATTTTCGGACCATTACGACCTTCAACACTTCAAGAAAAGTGCGTACTCCTTTTTAAAAGGCCGGTAATGTACTTGAGACTCCTCTGATGCTGCGGGTAGCGGTAGCGGTAGCGGTAATTGCTCACTATCAGGCGATCCGTCTGCTCGTTTGCCCACTAAACCATAAAAAAAAAACACCTGTGCCTACCCCTTTAGGAATACAAAGGCGTGAAAGTCATAAACATAATATAAATTAATCATGTATTTATTATTAAACAGTATGTTTATTATTAACTTGACCTACATAGTCATATGTAACGTCGATAATGATCTGCTAAGGGCTTTATAATAATTATGGTTTTCAATCATTTGAATAGAAATCCTTGTATGTTATATGAGTGATAGACAGGAACATGGCTCTTAGAAAATAATAATTGAGTAGGTCAAGTTAAACGTATTTAGATTTACTTCGATTGATCTCAAATTGTATTTCTATTGCGTGTGTAGCAACTCTCGTAATAAAAACGGTCAAAATAGAGTTCCGATCTAGTAGGTTTCATCATAATCTCAGCCGAAAGGCCACTGCTGGACATAGGCCTTCCCAAAGGTTTACCACACAGACCGGTTTTGGGCCATCCCTCTGACCTTCCCGCGACCTTACCAGATAGTCGGGCCTCCTTGTTTTATCTATCACTGCTGCCTTTTTTCGGTGCGTGGCCGCCACTCCAGAACCTCTTTGCCCTAACGGCCATGAGTTCTGCGCGCTATGTGCCTTAGTAGGTATAATAAGCGTCAAATGTATATTTTCCATCTATCTTTGAAAACATATCTCCCGCACTAGGAACAATAACTGTATCGTGGGGGTCTTTACAAACATTTAAACAACGGACACAAAAAGCACCCAGTCTCGAAACAACTATTTGTGGACCACACCTTATTACCACATCGAACCCACAACGTGAACTGAAGGAGTTATATTCACGTTTAGAGGTTTATTTTAATTTTGAAGAATACCATAGGAACTCTATTTGATTGTTTTGTTAAATGACGAAAATATATATTACATACATCAAATCAAATCCAATACTTGTATTGTCTCACGCCTTTCTTTCCAAAAGTGTGGGCAGAGGTGTGTATACACATTTCGCTAGTAGTACATAACAGGCGGTTACTATAGTGCATTTCAAATACGAAGTCCCATTTGACAGATGATCGTTGAACAGCGATAGTGAAGAGACCGTTTCAATCGACACATCACGAAATCGATTACCGATTAACTTTCCAAACAAACTGTATTCGTAGGTTTAGAATCGAAACAAAAATAATAGAAACAGAAGAACAATAAAGGAGTCCATCTAAGTTTGACATACCGGAAGAATAGTTGTATATAAAGTGTTTTTTTGTAAAAGAATCTGGACTGATTAATTCCTAGTATCACATACTTACTCCATACTCAGAATAAGGGTAAAATAAATGTGGTATAACAGATTTTGATTTTCAAGACGACTACTCTTTAAAAACTATGGGTTATTTAAACCATACGTCAAATATCGCAACTTTTTCCATTTTCTGATAAAAAAATATATTAAGGGTTTGCAGAATGGGATTTAAGGTACCTTGCAACGTAATAATAATTAATACCAAATACAAATTTACAAAAGTATTTCTCGGATATAATAATATCAGCCCTGTATTAAACTGTCCCACTGCTGGGCACGGGTCTCTTCTCAGTGTGAGAAGGGTTAGGCCATAGTCCACCACGCTGGCCCAGTGCGGGTTGGTAGGCTTCTTCGAGAACATTAATGAGAACTCTCAGACATGCAGGTTTCCTCACGATGTTTTTCTTCACCGTTAAAGCAAGCGATAATTAACTATTTAATACGCATATAACTTCGAAAAGTCAGAGATGCACGCCTTGGGTTCGAACTTGAGACCTTTTTTCTCGGATAATTGTTTTTAACTCGAATTAGTTCTATTTTATCCGATTCATATTATTGCGTAACTATGACTGAGAGTAAAAAAAATACCTTAGTGCGTAACCATGGTATTGTAGTAAAATGTTATTTTATCTTGATGTTGAAATTATTTAAGACTATCAATAAAAACTATTAGTTAATTATGTTTGTGAAACAATTACATAATGTTTTGTATAGATTCTAATTATTTTTAAATAATCTTTAGTACCATAAGTAATAATTGTTTATTTTAGCAATTTATATGAAATGTTCTGAGCTACGTGCTATGAAGTGTCAAAGGGGACTTCGTATTTGAAACAGACTATAACGTCCACCAGGCACGAGCTGAATTCGTGCTGCTCCTGAGAATTTGATGTCAAAAATCCATTACTATTAGCCCAACTCGGCGACTTCACCCGAGATCTTATCACTAGTGATGGTACAGAATTAAGTAACATGTTTGCTACACACTTCGCCTCAGTCTTTACACATGATGGTCCAGCAAATTACTCTAGTAATACATCATCAATGAACGAAAATACAGTAGATGATATACCAATCGGCAACTGCTTTACATCATTAAATGTCGAACCGAAATTAGTGCTAAAAAAACTTGAAAACCTAAACAAAACAAAAGGTGCAGGTCCTGACGGAATCCCTAATCTGTTTTTGTCTTTATGTGCTACCAGCCTAAGTGGCCCGCTGTGTATGATCTACAATAAATCCCTAAGTAGTGGTATATTCCCAAATAAATGGAAAGAAGCAAGAGTTGTCCCTGTACCAAAATCAGGTAATAGCTCATTAATTCAGAATTATAGGCCTATTTCTATTTTATCCAGCTTTGCCAAAGTTTTTGAATCTGTAGTTAATATTTATATACAACATTTTTTTAAACTTCGTCTCACAGATCATCAACATGGTTTTGTGCAGGCTCGGTCTACATGTACAAATTTAAGTATGTTTGTGGAGACTTTGTTAGAGGCTTTAGATAAACAAAAACAAGTGGATGTTATCTATACCGATTTTAGTAAGGCCTTTGACAAAGTTTCGCATGAAATACTCTTACAGAAGTTGACACAGTATGGATTTGGGGGCACAATTCACAAATGGATCCAGTCCTACCTAACGGACAGAATTTTTCATGTCGTACTAAACGGCTACTCGTCCACTTCTTATAGAATTACTTCTGGTGTGCCACAAGGGTCCCATTTAGGACCGATTCTCTTTAATATATTCATAAATGACATTCCTGGTTGCTTTAAAAATTCTACTCCGTTTATGTTTGCTGACGATCTCAAGATTCTTAAAGTAATAAATTCTCCAGACGAAATTCATCATCTCCAAACAGATTTAGATGCACTGTCGTATTGGTGTTTAGCTAATAAAATGCAATTGAATGTCTCTAAATGTCAGCACACCAAATTTACTCGAAACCATAATATAATCCCATCCATGTATCACATTCAGGGTAACAAGTTGCAAGAGGTTGACTATATCAAAGATTTAGGAGTAACTCTTGACAGAAAATTGACATTGGTCCCTCACATGGAAAATATACTAAAAGTAGCTTCTAAAATGTTGGGTTTTGTCATTAGAAACGGCAGGGTTTTTCGAAAACCAAGTACCAAATTACTTCTTTATAATTGTTTTGTCAGGAATTCTTTGGAGTATTGCAGTGTAGTCTGGCGTCCACATTTTTCCGTTCACAGTCTCCGGATAGAACGTTTGCAAAAACGTTTCATGTGGCATCTAATAAACACATCAAGCAATAAAAATACGATCAAAAGGCTTTCATACCGCGACAAACTACAACATTTTAAAATAGATTCACTTGAGAAACGTAGGAAAGTACTGGATCTTATATTTTTCTATAAGATTTTAAATAACCAAATTGACTGCCCGATGCTTCTCAGTAGAATTAAGCTTCGTGTTCCAACGCGATATCCACGATCAGCAATTACTCCTTTCTACCCACCATTAAGAAGAACTGTATTAGGCTCCAATTCTCCGATCTGTCGTATGACTAGGATGGCTAATGAGTACAGCAGCTCACTGGATATATTTGATGAATCTTTGGCACGTTTTCGCCGAAATCTCAAGAAGGTCATTAATTAAGTAATTAATAAGTACCATCCACTAGATTAGATTAGATTTAAGCAATATTAATATAATTTTATTTATTTAGTCTTTAGGTGTCAAAAATAATTATGTTTTAGTTTAGTTTTGTTTATATAGTATTTTAGAAATGTTTTATATGCAAGCTGTGTTTGCTTTATCGTGGTTGTGCATTAGCCTAAAATCTGTATGTAGTTTAGATTAAGTGTATGATTAGTGTTACAACTGTAAGCAATCCATAAATAAATAAATAAAATAAAATAAACAATACATTAGAAACTCCTGCGCCGAGGAAGTCTTATTGTATTAATATTTAACCTGACAGCTTAATCAAATTACGACATTTAGAAGTATTGTGCCTGGACGTCGGCGTCTGTATGCTGACTGACGATTTAAACCATAACTGTTTTTAGACAATGCAATGAATTTGACCTCCCACAACTAAGTCGGTATCTAAAAACCTTATTGACTGATTGCTCTGAACGGCTGTTACGTATATTAGCATAACAACAGCGGGTCCTTCACTCGTGAATTAATGTTCAACAAAAACATTACTAATGTGAAGTTGGATGACCTTTACGCAAGTTGTAACTCCATTACGGGACAGTGTTACAATATTGTTAACTAATATTCTGTCAATTTGTTCACATAACTCTCAGGGTTAAAGTATAGCTTGTACCGGAAGATTTCCGTCTATAAATAATAGTCTAGTTTATGAATGAAAGAGTCTTTGTATCAATTTACAAATAAAAAATATATAAATCCTTTATTGTTCTTATGTTCGTAGACCGTGCCCACCAGATTGGTTATAACATCCATTCTTCTCGATGTTTACTAATTTTTTGTAAGATCAGCGAATCTAATCAGCACACTGGTTGACTACCCTGAACTTGATTTATTTAACAAACTTTTATAAATATAATATAAATAATATAATTAAATATATCAACACTTTCCAATCAGTGGTTTCAATCGATTCCTTAAACGTCTCAATTGTAGTTTATTTTTTTCATCACATCAGCATAACAATATTGTTTTAATAGTTATAGCAATGTTAATATTGTATAGCACTGTAAGTAAAACTATCAAGCCTTAGATAATCATATGTGAAAACATAGGTATAAATGGTTTATAGATAATTTATAAGATTTGTAAAACAGTAATAGAAACTGTTTATTTGCCGAATGAAATAAAATAAATAAAAATGGGCTCACTAAATAATTTTTCTGTTTGAATGCGCATCATGTAAAAACTACTGCACGAAATTGAAAGAAATTTTCACAGTATTTTCGGAGGTCTTGATAAAATCTGATGTCTTGATATGCCAAGAACGTAAAATATAGCTATGTATATACTTCCCAAATCCACGCATACGAAGGGACCGGCAGAAGCTGATATTACCCATTTTTGGCCACAGCACAAATGAGCCGCCTCGTTTGGGGATGCACTAACCTCTTACAGAAAACTTGCTTAACTTAAAATACCCTTCGATAACCCCTTTTAAAAGATTATCTTTTATTTTGTCAATCGTGTATTGCCAACCCTAAAAAGATATATAGAACAAGATAACAACAAGATCGCATCACAGTTTTATCGCAATCGCAAAAATATAGGAATGTATACATTCCAACAAACGGACTCATTTTTATATACATGAATGTAGTTGGACCTAGATAACCTTCAAATGTAATCATATCAAGCCTGAGGCTAACACTTATGTAAGATCTAATGTAGCTGTAATTTTATATTAATAGTTTCCTATTGGAACTATTCAGTTTTTAAACATGGTTCATGACTACTATATCAATATCTCAAGCGAAGACCACCCAATGACGGAGATGAAGCGATCTGTCCCGAAACACAGGACATTTGTATTAGTGCTTTGCTTGCTGGTTTCAGCTTTAATAGGCCGGCTCGGGAAGTACGACCCTCTTACAGAATACGGTTTAAAGCAGACACGTACCTACTGTTTTGTTTCGTTCGGTCATCGTGACTGCTTGTGGCCCATTAACTCCCTCGGACGCTTCCTTTACTTCTACTGCTATCCCTTTTTCATCCGTCCGTACGTCATTTGTTAGATGGAATCAACGGAACGAACCGAGAACCTTACGATCGGATACAAACATAAGCTTCGAGTATATGCCACGAGACCCACGAGGCAGTCGATGAACATAATATGAATACAAAATAATAAATCTTTATTATTGCCATAAATTGAAAAACAAACATTGAACTGTAAAAAATGTATTAATCAAATTATATGTTTATACACACGTATCTAAGTCTCGAAATAGACGAGCAATGTCACCTTGCAAAATTGCATACTTTGTATTATAATATTTCCTTCAGAAAAATCATGATTATATTATTATATCACTAGATGTGCCCGCGGTTTCACCCGCGTTTATAGTTACTGCGCCGCTCCCGTGAGTCGTAGCGTGATGTTATATAACCTATAGCCTTTCTCGATAAATAGGCTATCCAACATTAAAATAATTTTTCAATTCGAACCAGTAGTTCCTGAGATTAGCGCGTTCAAACAAACAAACAAACTCTTCAGCTTTATAATATTAGTATAGATTTTCCAGTTTGCTTTCAGCAAAACGTTTTTTCATTCATGATTCAAATAGTAGTATGACTACAATAATAACCATTTAATGAATTGTTGATTTACTAACCAGATAACTTGAATTTATTGAATGATAAGTTAAAATTAAGCTAGGCATCCAAATACGGATATCTACATGAAAACTTAGTGCTTATTATTATTAACCTCTACATAATCTATATCTCAAGGAAATGTCAATATATAATATTGTAAAATGTCATCTGACTTGTTATCCTTGTATAGGGGAAATTTGGTAGATCAGCATACAAATTCAAATTCAAATTCAAATTCAAATTCAAAGTATTTTATTGTGAATCACAGGTACAGAGGATGTTACACAAATATGTTATAAATCAGCTGTGTTCCGCCACTTAGGCATACAATATAATCATAATATACAAATTAAAAAATAAAATAGAGACATGTTTTACCCTAATACAGATAATTATTCATTACATTAAATTGCATTACCATTTATAAAATTCAAATTAAAACAATATTACATATTAATAACAAATAAAATTATTAAATTAAATTTATTAAAATTATATACCATTTTAAAAGAATTCATATCCAAATTATACATTTTTATAGATAATTTTTAATTATTAACAAATTGTTTGAATAGTTTGTCTGCATTTTTTTGCTATTCCTTATCTTCTAAATATTCTTTTAGTGAATAGTGGCATTTGGTTACTAACCATTTATGGAGTTTCTTTTTAAAGATAGGTATTTCATTTATATTTCTTATCTGTAATGGTATATTATTATATATACGTGGACCTAAACAAAACATACTTTCATGCATTAACTGTGTGTTACTGGCAACTATGGCCAGCTTGTCCTTATGACGCTCTCTATGACGATGCTCAAATAGGCCCTTATTTGTTTTTATAAATATTGAAGTCTCATAAATAAACAAACTGGGTAAGGGTAAAATATTTAATTCATTAAAATACGGCTTGCAGGAATCTGTTTGTTGTAAATTACACATACTTCTGATACAACGCTTTTGTGCAATAAATACCCGTTCTCTTTCTGTTGAGTTACCCCAGAAGATTATCCCGTAACGTAGCGTAGATGCGACGTAGCCATGGTAAGCTGTAAGTAACGCAGGTCGATTTACTACTTTACTTAATTTATGGAGGGCATATGAAAATTGGCTTATCTTTTTGCAAATATATTCAGTATGATATTTCCAATTTATTTTATTATCAATGTACATACCTAAAAATTTTGTGTTGTTAATTTCTTCTATATTTGTATTTAAGTAAGTAATATTCAAATTATTTTCTATATTATTACGTTGTTTAAAGAACATTATTTTCGTTTTATCCAAATTAATTTTTAGGTTATTCCTATAAAGCCATTCTATGATTAATGTCAAAGATTTATTTATGTCATATTCTAGTTTCATTTTAGTATTATTGGTATACAGTACTGTGCTATCGTCGGCAAACAATGTCATTTTGTGTGTTGTTATTGTGGGCATGTCATTTATATAAATAAGGAATAAAAGCGGGCCCAGTATGCTTCCCTGGGGAATTCCTATTGAGACATTTTTAAAAGCAGATTTAAATGTTTCTTCTGTTTTTTTAGATATATTTAGCCTTTTTACTTCGGTAAGCTGTTTTCTGTTACTAAGGTATGATTCGACTAGGCTATAAAGATTACCTCTTACTCCGTATGCATATAGCTTTTTTAATAAAATGTCATGCTGGACATGATCATATGCTTTTGTCATATCCATGTAAAGTGCTGCTATTGGTGTTCGTTTATCCATATTTATTAAAACCTCATGTAAAAAATTAAATATTGCTAAATTTATGGATTTGTTTTTTCTAAATCCGTATTGGCATGTTGTGAAAATGTTATTAGTTTCAAAGAAGTTATATAGGCAGTTATATATAACTTCCTCAAATATTTTTGAAAATATAGATAGTAAAGCTATTGGTCTATAGTTATTAGTTTCAGTTTTATTACCTTTTTTATACATAGGTTTAATCACTCCAATTTTTAGTTTATCGGGATAAACACCATGTTCGATACAAATATTAATTATGTGGCTTAAAGGTGAAGCGATCTCAACTGCTACGTTTTTTACCACTTCTGTGATTATACCGTCATAACCTGCGCTAAATGTATTTTTCAAAGAAGATATTATTTTTAATATATCGTGGGGTATTGTGGGCGAGAGAAATACTGACTTATTGTTGTACTTTATTTGAGAGGGTAATTTGAATATGTGTGTATTATTATTACTTGTATCTGTTTCTGCAAAATGGTTATTAAAAATGTTTGCAATACGTTTGGGGTCGGTAATTATTTCTCTATTGATAATGAGTTTCTCAACACCCTCATTAGGAAATTTATTTTTTATATCATTTATAACCTGCCAAGTCGCTTTACATTTGTTATTAGAAGAATTGATATAATGATTATTTTGAACCTTTTTTGTTAGAGTTATAATTTTTTTATAACGTTTAGCATATGTATCAAATTTTATTTTATTTTCTTCGTTAGAGTTTGTTCTATATCTCCATAATAGGTCTCGTTTTCGTTTACTGCATACTTGTATACCTTTTGATAGCCATTTCGGCCTAGTTGTAGAACGGACCCGAAATTTCTTGATTGGAAAACAAAGATTATATATTACAGAAAACAAATCCAAAAATATCTCGTAAGAATCATTAGGGTCACTAGATTCATAAACAGGATCAAAAGAAATTTGTCTCAAATATTTACAAAGCAATTCTTTGTTATTTTTGTTATAGAGACGTTTGAAAGTGTACCAATATTTTAATAAACTAACCTTCCTTACCGGACATGTTATTATTTGGGCACTATGATCTGAAAGGGCGAATTCTATTATTTGGCCCTGACACCCTCTGATATTATGGGCAATGTTATCTATACATTTATTACTGGCCTTACGTGTCGGCTGATGAAACTGAAGTACCAAATTAAAGCTCAAGAGTAATTCTACGAAATTATTGCTCGTCATCGATTTTTCTAATACATCTATGTTAAAGTCACCACATAGTATTAGTCTTTTACCTTTTGTACACAATTTAGTTAGGATCTTACTTAAAATTAACAGGAAAGTGTTAATTGAGCTAGCACTGCTACTTGGTGTCCTATAAATACAAAGAATAATTATTTTAAGATTTATTAATTCAACTCCAGAACATTCAATTATGTTTGTAATAGACATTTTGGTAATTTCTGCAAGTGGTTTACATTGATATTCATTTCTTACCAGAATACAGGATCCTCCATGCCTGCTGGATCTCATATAGTAAGACACTAATCTATAACCTGGTACAATTGAAAGGTTTTCATCCCCTTCTATCATATTATGCTCAGTGATACATAAGATGTCTACTAAAACACCCTTTACGTATAATTCGTCTAATATTACAGTCAGCATATCTGATTTGCTGTGTAAGCCGTTTATGTTCTGGTGAAGTACATTCAGATGTTTATGAACGAAATAACTGGTTTACACTGTTGTTTTTTGACTCGGGCAAATTGTTACATATTGTATTATCCGGTGTTTGTAATATGAGCTCTGTTTGTACACATTTATCAATGTAAACAGTGTGGTTTAATGCATTGATTTGCTGTAATATGGGCTCTGTTTGTACACATTTATCAATGTAAACAGCGTGGTTTAATGCATTGATTTGCTGTACCTTTAAGTATTGATGATAATTTCTACAGTATTCTATTCTGAGAATTTCTCTTAAAACAAATGGAATAGAATCGGTGTCTATTTATGAAGATTGCGGTTATATCTAAGAGTGCATTGCTATCGGCTTAATATTGCAACGTCACCGAGAAATAAATAACATAAGATTAAAACTATTAAAGGGGCATCCAAAAATTTTGCATAAAAATGAAGGGAACCTAAAAGTAGTAATCAGAAACAGGATTTTAAATGAAACAGTATTTTCAGTTATAAAGAAATCCAATTTAGCTGCGAATATTCGCTTGAAGCTAGGCCAATTTATGCAAAGTATAAAAATAATTATATCGGCAATTACCGAAAACTTTCCATAGAAAATAATAACAATTTAGCGTAAAAAAATAGGTTCTCATTATACACGGATTTGTACAATCCGAATCCTAACGCTACGCTTTCACGCTATATCTACTTGACCGATCATTATGAAATACATTTCATGATGATCATGACAAAGGGTACCTTTTTAAATTAAAACATAATTATTCAAAGTAGGTATAAACGAATCACCAAACAAAATATAAATAGGTATAGAATTTGACTACTTGGCATGTTTACAACTGAATACCTCACACGACAAGGAAACTGAAAATTAAAAAAGGCCAAGCCATGAGTTGCGAATACTAAAATAGTTTGAATAACAAATTCTGTTTAAGAATAAAAAATTACATAACAATATAATTTTAGTTCACTGCCAGATTCCAAGCTAAAGTTACTAAATATTCAAAAATCATAAATAACCTGTCAAGATTATGATAAAAGTAATCTAAAACGCGATGTATGGATGCGGGTGGCATAAGACCGATCTGTGTGAAAAACTTTGAGGGAGATCTATGTCCAGAGGTGGACGCCTTTCGGCTGAGACGATCAATCTAAAACGACCAATAAGTAGAAAATATCAACCTTCTTGCTTGTCTTGTATTTTTTAAACTTTAGCAACTCGGCTAAGGAAGAACCTCCACTTTGGATGCTTGTATGTGTGTGTGGTGAGTAGAGCTTTTATGCTCCTTAAGGAGACGAAGTGCTGCCAAAAGGGAACCCAGTAATCTTTGCCCTTTATGCTGGCAGCATAGTTATTCCTTGTCGAAGGATTAGCAAGTGACTCACGAGCAATATTTATAGCGTTAAAAACGTAATTATTGCTTATCATCAGGCCGTAAGGTTGCATACCATTTTTTTTGCATTAATTGCCAATCAATTGAAAATGTAGGACTCTATTCAATCTTTATCGTATCTCAATCTAGTACACATAACATAACAAACATCCAGACTGGCTGTTATTTTTTGTCACAATTCATTTATTTGCTTATATATCATTTCGTCCGTTTTTGCGTGCTATAAAAAGTATTTTCGTTAGTTAGTTTGTAGCCACAGCTTATTTGCGTGCACCAATTAATTTGTCTATTGTAAAAATATTATTAAAGACTAGATTTTGCCCGCGGCTTCGCTCGCATAAATGTAGGTTTGGTTCGTAACTGTACTTTTTCTAGGTGAAAGGTACTTTATGTCCTTTTCTGTTCCCCTGACAGGGTCAGGGTGTTCTCGCACTCTTATAAATTTGTCGTCAATCGTATATAATATAATCGTTATAATATTCATACTACTGAACTTATTTTAGACTAATTAAGCATGGATTTTCTATCTCCAAAAGCGGACAAGAACGACAAAGATCTATTAATATCAAATAAAGTTTATTTTTGTTGAATTTTGTGCTACATTTGCACTCTATTTTTTAGTAGGTCAATACACAAATTAAAAATCAAGCATTCTGTAAAGTATTGGGTATCTTGATCAATAATATAATGGAATGACACAAGTATTGTAAAATGAAAGTAGGCAGTTTAAACACAAAATAATATTGAATTGCAGCGGCAGTAGCGCAATGGATACGGCATCGGACTGGCGTTCGAGAGATCACAGTTTCGAATCCCACCCATTGCACTACTGACGTAAACCCACTCCTAACAGTATTCTAGCTTAGTTGGAGGGTTAACAGGAATACTAGTAATTTGAAAACCAAATTCTTAGGAATCTATTTAAAAAAAAACACTTTATGTTTAGTTACTGGCATCTCTTCCGTAGCCATTCTACTCAACCGTCCTCACATGATCACCAATCACTCTAAACCAATAAAGCTGTCAATGTCTATGAAAATAAGTAATATATAATTACAAGACATTCTCAAACACAAATTTTGAATGCTTAATTATTTGTTGACGGTTACTTTTTTTTGTTCTAGTTTTTTAGTTTTTCAACATGAAATAAATCTCTGTTTCTTTGGACTGCGGGTTTATATGATCGTTAATTTATTATATTCTTGTATATTAATCATTTATCAAAGCCAGCTTTGTTTTTTTGGAAGCTGTTAGCACGTTTTTATGTCATGTATATTGGATTAAATGAATAACTGCAGAATTATCTAATTCATCGGTGTGCCGCTGCGATTCAATAGGTTAATTCTTGGTCAGTAATGCAAAACGTATGTTTAAAGTGTAGTTTTTCACTATCTTTCTAATTTAATTTGCACCAGAAGCGGGATTGATGGGTATGGTTAGCGACATTTCCACTAACAGTTTGGATTCCTTACAAATTACATTTTCATTTTTATTTTCATTTTATAATTTTTATGAAATATAAGAGCAGCGATAGCTCAGTGGGGAGACCAACAGACTGCAATGCAGTAGGTCTCGGGTTCAAACCCACGTCGCGCACCTCTGACTTTCGGAAGTTATATGACTTTTCGAAATTATGTGCGTATTGATTGACAATTATCGCCTGCTCCGTGCCTCGGAGAGCACGTTAAGCCGTTGGTCCCTGCTGCCATGAACATCTATGGCAGTCGTTATTGGGAAAGTCAGTACCCTCTAATATCCTGATACTGGTCTAGCCTTAGGGTATCGCTAGCCTTCGGGTTGCGGAGGTCAGGTGGCAGCCGCTCCGTGTAAAAACTGATATCCAGTCAAATCCGGTTAGACCAGAAAAGCCGACCCCAAGTGACTTGGGAATAATAAAGGCTAAGAGAGAAGAAGAAGAATTTTTATGAAATACTACTCCCGCACTCGTAATAATGCCTGTATCTCGGTAGACTTTAACAAAAACGGACACAAGGAATATTCAAACTCGGAACAACCATTTGTGGGGGGATCGAACCTACGACACTCGGCGCGGCGGTATCACTTAAACCACTACACCATCTGTGCAGTCAAAGCTGCTTAACCTACTGGGAAATACTGCGACTCTATAGAATATGGTGGGCACCCTTGTGTTATATTCCTGTAGTACAAACATGACATAGCACGAGCTCATAAACTACGAGAATCGTTTACCATCCAGTGGCTTGTATGCTTGTTTTTAACCTAGTTTACAAAAAATACCAGTCACGAATTAAAAATGATTGCTTATAACAACGTTTAAGGAAGATTCGCTTTTGTATTGTTTATCGAGCGCCATGAATAATAACAAGACGTAAAATTAACAAGGTTCTTCCAAAAATGATGAAGTTATCATAAATTAATTTTGATTTATTACCTTGCTGTTCAAAAAATCTTTTTCTTTTCCTTAAAACTAAACAAAACAACATTCACTAGTATAAACAGACTATGTATAGCAACATAAGGAGAAACACGTAAAACAGGATCTAATCTATATACTATTAATATTATAAAGCTGAAGAGTTTGTTTGTTTAGTTGAACGCGCTAATCTCAGAAACTATTGATTCGAATTAATAATTTATTTTAATGTTGGATGGCCCATTTATCGAGGAAGGCTATAAGCTATATAACGTCACGCTACGACCAATAGGAGAGGAGCATGGATCAAAAATGTTGCAAAAGCGGGGAATATTCTCTGATGTGACGCAGACGAAGGTGCACGGGTCGGCTAGTTCCTAATAAAAAAATTCCACGCTGCCCAACACGTATGTATGTTTTTATATTCGAAGACCGGTTATATAAACAACTTATTGCAGTTTAAGCTAGCATGTTTGACTAAATGTCAGATGCAAGCATATTTTCTGCCATTTCCTGCTCATGTGTTTGTATTTTGATTTCCTATTATCTCAGTTAGTATTAAACAAAATCATTCGGTAATAAGACGATGTTTGGATTCTCTAATAATGGAGATGACGTCAGAACTTTAATGAGATGTACGTTATTCTGTTATTTTGTTGGTTGGTACGGAAGAGTTGAAGTCGGAACTAACTTTGCTGTATATTATGTTTGTTTACTAGTTCAGGTATTGCTCGACCTTCTGCTGTTTGTGACATTTAGGTTACATGTACTATTTATGTAAGCCTTTTTAGAGTTCGAAAAAACTCTTACACAACAGTCCGTCCGTCCGTGCGTTCGTCCGTCTGTTATACAACTTTCAACTCAAGAACCGTAAAAGCTAGAGACTCGCGGTCAACGCCATTCGACTCAGCATAGTCGATATACTCCCGAAGTGACTATGACCTTTGACCTCTGATCTCATGGTCACGTTATAACATCTTTCAACTCAAGAACCGTAAGAGCTAGAGACTCGGTGTTAACGCCATTCGACTCAGCATAGTCGATATACTCTGAAATGACTATGACTTTTGACCTATGACCTCAAGGTCACGTGATACCATTTTTTCGAACTCTAAGATTTACGGCAATTCATGGCCGTTTCTCACTTGTTTGTATACAACACAAAGAGTAAGATACTTCTTTATTCTGGTAACTGCTGACTTTTTACTACCGCGGCTATGTACAATATAAAGTAGTTGGTGAAAATCCTATAATTCTTTAAAAGGACTTAAAATTTCTGCCTTTCTGTCGTGAAGGAAAACTTGGCATCGCTATGGGTTTTCCTTACATGAATAGCCAGGCAATTAATATAATATACCTGTAATGTATATAATGGGTGTATTTATGTAAGTATACGAGTATCTATCCATTGTCTAGTACCCATCCTTTGATTTAGGAAGACTGAGAACATCTAGTGGGTGCCTTCTTGATAGATTTCTTTTGACTTGTTATTATATGCTAATTGATTATTTGTCTGATACATAATCGATTCGTATTTTGCCTGAGTCTTTCATTTCTAATTGTCCTATTTACTTTCGCCCCGTATACTAGCTTTCCTATAACCATTATTTCTACATTATTAAAAAAGCAATCTGTTCTCAATATTTTTGCCAAAGACCTGGCCTGTCAAACAGATACGGTAAATTATTAGGGTTAGAAAAATTAATTATTTAGTATACGAGTTCTGAATATAAATGTTAAATAGACAGAAAGTTAGAAGAACTCCAAAGAAAAGACTATATATATTTATTTAAATTATATGATGTATTTAGGTATATATATATTATATAAATATCATTACTTTTGTGTTATTCTTTAGTTTAAATACAAGTATATTTATAATGCTATTGTATGCGTACGCACCTACTTCTTTTATCTCTGCATCACCCTACGGTTGACTGGTAGAGAAGCCCTTGGCATTAAGTCCGCCAATGTATTGTTTGAGCATGAAGTTTATAAATAAATAAATCAAATAAAAAGACGAATATAGTGTGTGAGGAAGATTGAAAAGAAAAATGAATAAATGATGATTGATGACTGATAAGAATATTTTTGGATTAAGATATACTGCGCTGATCCTAGTTTTGTTTAAAGTATGATGATGATGTAACAAGTTTTACTAGATCTACTAAACATCGCAAGGTTCGACTTAAATTGAAGGATACGGCACCTACAGTTTCTTTAGATAAAAAACCTATGGTACTTTTACCAGGTTTCTTCAAAAATATTTTGTTAGTACTGGTAATTTATAACATCTACATATATATATAAAACTCTTCCGTTACTGAGTGACTGACAGACAACGCACAGCCGAAACCACTGAACGCAAGAAGCTGAAATTTGGCATGTATGTTCCTTGGAGAATGTAGGGGAGTACTAAGAGAGGATTTTTGGAAATTCCACCCCGAAGGGGGTGAAAGGGGTGAAACCCGATATTCACACGGAAACGGGACTTACGCGGGTGAAACCGCGGGAAAACTACTATTACTTATAAAACTAAACTATTAACGTTTCTTACGTTGGTGCTAATTCTGTTGTATCCACATCTCTCTCAACTGGTTTTAATTCTACAAGGTGATCTTTTTTATGACAGCTAAGAGTAACGACCAATTATGTCAAGTGAGCTTCTGTTTGTGTTAATGTCGGGGCACAATTTACTGGAGTTAATCATACCCCATTGCAAGGCTTGAGGCATCTTGGGGCTTGGGGTATTGTTGGCATCTTGATGCGTGAGGGACTTTGTGCGTCGCTAATCAACGGGTTAGTTAATAGTTATTTTTATTTTTTTATATAACTCAGGTGGCAAACAAGCATACGGCCCAGCTGATAGTAAGCGGCCACCGTAGCCTATAGACGCCTGCGCGTTACCAACCCTTTAGGGAAAGTAAGTGGGAGGGAGAAGGAGCGGGAAAGGGGAAAGAGGGTGATTGGGCCTCCGGCACTCTCACTCACCGAACGAAACACAACAGTGGGAATACTGCTATTTCACGTCGATATTCTGTGAGAGGGTAGTCCTTGCCCGATTGAGTCGGCCCATACATGCTGAAATCAACGAGGCTCTACTACTGTAAAGCGAGGCTCTACTACTGTAAAGCGAGGCTCTACTACTGTAAAGCGAGGCTCTACTACTGTAAAGCGAGGCTCTACTACTGTAAAGCGAGGCTCTACTACTGTAAAGCGAGGCTCTACTACTGTAAAGCGAGGCTCTACTACTGTAAAGCGAGGCTCTACTACTGTAAAGCGAGGCTCTACTACTGTAAAGCGAGGCTCTACTACTGTAAAGCGAGGCTCTACTACTGTAAAGCGAGGCTCTACTACTGTAAAGCGAGGCTCTGCTCTATTTATTGGGTAGCGTGTTGATTAGCTGATACTCACTTCTACTTGTCTAGACAATGGTTATGGTATGCTATCTCAATGTTAGCAATTATAAACAGAAAAGAAACAAATACTCGGTAAGGCGATTTCGTTTTATATCTACTGTGCAAAGTCATAGAGACACAACATAGTATAAAATAATACAATCTAAACTAAAATTATAAAGAGGAAAAATATTTTTTTTGTTTGTAAGCTGCAGCTGTTTGCAGCTGTTTTCTGCAGCACGACGTAAAAAGGGAATTACTTCGGATGAACTACAAATACAGGGGTCTTCTCAAAAAATATTTATCAACGAGCACCTTACTCTGCAAAACAAAACGTTGTTTCGCCAGGCAAGAGAAAAAGCCAAGCAATTTGGCTATCGCTATGTTTGGATCAAGCATGGTGTCATCCTCGTTAGAGCAGATGTACCTGAGGCGGCTTTCTCGATTCGTACCGCGAGTGATTTGGCTAAAATTAAACCATACACCCCAGGACATTAAGTATGGTCTTCTGCATTACATGCGTATAATTTTTGTGTTACTATTCTATGGAAGAGGTCTTGTGCTATTTAGAATGGTTCAAGGTATAAATACCCTCAAATACACGGTTACTTTCTTATCTTGTACCAACATAAGTAACTCGCCTGATCTGCGATCTCTGATTTTCTCATTACTCTATGTGTTTACGTTTACTGCGATTTGTTCGATTCGCTTAGAAGTTACCTTCAGTAGCGAAAATAATGCTCGATTGTGTAAATCCAAATGTAGAATTCAAACATTATCTTATTTAAATATATTCGTTTACAGTACAATGATGGTTAATGTGAACTTAATTTCTAGTGTAGAATATTGCTATTCTCAGTGTACGCTTCTCATGTGTGTTATATTGTTATTCGTGCAACATTCAACGCACATTATATTTACCGCCAAACTAAAGAAATATGCATTGGTATGTAACTTAATTTTTCTTTTCAAATACTATACTTTTATATGACTGTCGTGCAAGGTTACATAATATGTGCAAAATTATTTTTCTGTGAGGTTAATTTGTACTCCGGCTGCTATATTATATATATTACTGTAATATTGCTCACGTACTATTTTCTTTATTGCATTGTAGTAGACAGAGCTGAATCGAAATGTTTTATACCGACCCTCGTTAACATAATATGTTTTGTGCAAACTTCGAGATTTATAGTTTTTAGTATTTCATATAATTTTAATAGTATGAATCTCATCACATACTTTTATGTAACCATAATATCATTTTGGCTCTGGCATATAGACATTGTTTATGAATATCTTATTACTGCTTGCATAAACTATTTATACTATAAGTGTTATATATATATAAAAATAATACTTGTTCGTTTCACTATACTGGCCTCCAGATGTCAATTGTACTTATATCGGCTTATTATACATTTCTCCCGTTACTTATGGATAATTATAACTTGACAATTTTCTATCAAAACTGCCGCGGGCTGCGTACCAAGTTGCACACTTTGTTTATGAATATATTGTCTTTCTCCTACGATGTGATAATATTAACCGAAACATGGTTAATACTGGGTATTACCGATAGTGAATTCATTGACGATAGGTACTTAGTTTTTAGATGTGATCGGGACCGTGGCGTCACGGGTAAGAGGGAGGGTGGTGGAGTACTGATCGCGGTTCTGCGTACTTTACGAGCGTCGAGCGTATTTGTGAACCTTGCTCAACCTGACATCGAACATGTTATGGTGCAGTTGCCCGCCTCGACTCATAATAGGCGTCATATTATAAGTGCAGCGTACATACCCCCGTGCTCTCGGGATGAAGTATATATGCTGCATTTAGACATAGTACAGGGCGTATTAAATGATAGCTGCACCGAAACGTTTTTTATTGTAGGTGATTATAATTTACCAGACATTGTGTGGCTCGAACTTAGTAACTGTAATTATGTCATACCCCAACCCACTGATGTTGTAAGTACATACCTGTGTAACTTTATGTCTTTTGTAAATGCCACTCAATTCAATACAATTAAGAATAGTCTGGGTCGTGTACTGGACTTATTTTTATCAAACGTAGACTGCCAATCCAGAACATGTACTCCACTAGTTCCTATAGATAATTATCACCCGCCGTTCTGTGTAACTTCACTGATGGAAACTAAATCAATCCCTATGGAACGTAACGTGTCGACCAAATACAACTTTCATAAGGGGAATTATGAAGATGTTAACAGGGAGTTAAGTAGAATAGATTGGAATGTACTACTCAATAATCTCACCGCTGACCAATCTGTTGACATATTTTATGAAAATATTTATAGGATAGTTAAATTGTATGTTCCTATGTCGCGTCCCAAACGTTCCCGCTTCCCGTTGTGGTTCACACCCGCACTTATTAAAATTTTTATGAATAAAGAATCAGCGTGGATAAAATGGAAGACGTATAATAATATATCTGACTACGAAATTTTTTCTATACATCGGAAACGCTTTAAATCTGAGTCTGCCAAATGCTTTCAGTCATATATTAAATCTGTAGAAGATAGTATTCCACTTCATATCAAGCACTTCTGGACATATATTACAAATCGGTCGAGTAAATCAAAATTACCAGCCAATATGTACCTAAATAATACACACTCAAATAACCCAACCACAATATGCAATATGTTTTCTTCTTACTTTAATTCAGTTTATGAACCTTCTATTTTTGACCCTTCGCAGTGGCAGCCTCCTGATGTGTGTGCTGTTAATTCATCTTATATATCCAATATAATCTTAACTTCGGATACTGTTCTCAGCGCAATAAACAGGTTGAACACTAATAAAGGTTCTGATCCCGATGGGCTGCACCCATTTTTTTTAAAGAATATAGCGGTTAATATCAGTTTACCACTCCAAATAATATTTAATAAATGTCTCCTCGAAGGGACCTTCCCTGCTATTTGGAAATGTGCTTATATCACGCCCGTATATAAGAGTGGCAACAAAAGTGATATCGAAAATTACCGTCCGATATCGTTGCTTTCCACCTTGTCGAAGCTCTTCGAGAGTCTTGTACACAGCGAGCTGTATTCGTATTTTCATAATTTAGTTATATGTGAACAACATGGTTTTGTCAAACGCCGCTCGACAACTACTAATCTCATGGTTTTTAGTAATTACTTATTCGAAAGTATGGATAAACCAGTCCAAGTCGACGCTGTGTACACAGACTTCCGGAAGGCTTTTGACAGGGTGGATCATAAATTATTGCTAGATAAGATAGCGTACAACGGGATTCGGGGTAACTTATTGAGGTGGTTTGTTGCTTACATTTTTAACAGGACTCAAAAAGTTGTGATAAACGGATTTGAATCAAACTCAATAATTGTCACTTCCGGCGTCCCGCAGGGCTCAATTCTGGGCCCCTTGCTCTTTATTTTATTCATAAATGACATTAACAGTTGTTTTAGACATTCCCAATTCTTGATGTACGCTGATGACATCAAAGTCTTCAAATCCTGTAAAAGTACACATGATTGTTCGCTTCTACAGGAAGATCTTGATAGGCTGTCACAATACTGCCTTATAAACAAACTCCAGTTAAGTTTACCTAAATGTAAAATTATAAGTTATACAAAAAATAAAAACATTTTAAATTTTAACTACAAACTTCATGACAGTAATTTAGAAAAAGTTAATCATATTCGCGATCTCGGAGTCATACTCGATTCAAAGTTGCACTTAGATCTACATGTGAATAGTGTAATCAATAAAGCATATAAAATGTATGGTTTCGTCATGCGGTCTTCCGTCGACTTTAAGCGTCCTGCTACTTTCTTATTACTTTATAAAGCTCTTATCCGTTCACAACTTGAGTATGCAGTCCCGATTTGGTGTCCTTTATATAAGAAATATGTAAATGCACTGGAGATGATTCAAAAGAAGTTTCTTCGATCTGTGCAGTACAAATGTTATCATTCGAAATTAACATATATCCAACTACTTCATAAATACAACCTCTTGACACTGGAGTCCAGACGTATTCTTCTAATGTCGATGATGCTTCATGGCATATGTAACAATAGATTCGACTGCGCAGACATTACAAATAGTCTATGTTACATCACACCCAGAACTGTAATGCGACGAGGAGCGCGCACACCGCGACTGTTCCATACTGCACGGTGTAGAACCAACGCCGGGGTGCGGGCGCCCCTTCGTCGCCTCGTAGAAACGTATAACACACACTTGATTGATATCGATATATTTGCTTTTTCACATTTTAAATTTAAAGACAGGGCCATAGAACTACTTAAAACTAATACTACACAACTATAATTTTCGCACTTTTATAATCGCACGTTTGAAAATAATATTAAGACGTAACATAAAATTATTTCGTGGACATTAGTGTGGGTTACACGTTTACTCAATTTTTATATGTTGTCTAGTTATGTAAGAATAACGTGTAACTGTTTTATGTCCCAATAAACAAAAATTAAAAATTAAATTAAAAAATTGTAATGAATATACTCAAAGATTACTGAACCAATTTTAAAATGCTTTCACTATTTGATAGCTACTTTATCCCGAAGTAACAAAGGCTATATAACATCACGCTGCAAGCCACGGGAGCGGAGCAGTAATCTTAAACATGGGCGAAACCACGGAAGACAGCTAGTCGCCAATAAAATGGAGGAAAACAGCCAACGGGTCAAAGTTTACGATAAACAGGTTTTCGCGAAAATTTTCGGCTGTGTCACACAACAGAAAGATTGATGTAAGTTACCAGAAGCTTTGCTTTTATTTTAGACTAGCTGACCCGCGCAACTTTGTCTACTTCATAAGAGAATTTTCCCGTTTTTGAAACATTTTTCATTGATACTCCGTTCCTATTGGTTATAGCGTGATATTCCTCGATAAATGGGCTATCTAACACTAAAATATTTTTTCAAATCGAACCAGTAGTTCCTGAGATTAGCACGTTTAACCAAACAAACAAACTCTTCAGCTTTATAATATTAGTATAGATTATTCGTTAGAATTACGAGTAGAAGACATTTATTCATAATTACCCGCGGCGTCGCTCGCTTTGATTTAGATTTTGTCAATAAATTGATTTTCCTCGGCAACAGTACTTATTTTTTTGGATGAAAGGTACCTTATTTTCTTTTCTGTACCCCTGACAACGTGCAATATTTCATAATGACCGGTCGAGTCGAAAACAAGTGTTCATTATTTTATATACTTAGAATTAACTCGGAGTAATGCCGATTTGTTGACGTAGATTACAGAGTATTCTAATATACAGATAGATCTCTATTTACAGAAATCGTTAAGCAACGTGAGGGTTCTCAAAATCGTTTACCCATATCTTATTGACACACATCAAAAGTTAGAGAAGTCATGAAATTAAAATGGATATGTTATGTCATGTTTAGCAGACATGCCAGTTTTTTTGTAGTACAAGGTTATTTTTTCATTGCAGTGGTGATTCAGTACCAAAATGATAATGTCCAAGCAACTTTATAGAACTGTGGTGTTCTAGTGCTCAATGAGTGTCTCAACAACTTAGCGTACCGTCATCTCTTCAAGTTACAGACGTAGATTGTTTTTGCTCTCTGTGATCATTGTTACGTTTTAAGACATAGTGGCAATTTACAGAGATATCTAGACGAATGATCCTTCACAAGTAATGTGTAATAATTGTAATCGGATGATATTCGAATACAGTTACGCAACACGATATCTACGTGGCATGGTCAAGGCTGTAGGACACACGTATTAATATTATCGTCACTTTAATTGAAATATGATTAGAATCGTATTGCGTAGATTGCTATTTCGTACGAAGACCAGTATCTTATTATAATAGTAGCTTTTGTAAATATAAGTTAGGTTAAGTTATGTTAGCAACAGTAGATACTTCGCGAGATGACCTCCAGCCACTCTAAGGTTTGACCTTGGGATGGTGGGCTTCGTGAGCCTGCTTGCCACCCGATCAGCAGCAGAGGGGTATGCGTCAAGGCATTCCCTCAAGTAAAAAAAAAGAAAAGGCAACAGTATATACTTATTTTGTCTATATCATTAGGTGATAATATAGCTTTCTAATGGTGAAATAATTTTTAAAATAGGTTGATTAGGTTAGATTTTTATTGTTATTATTAGATTAGATTTGGGACGGACACATTGTAATATAACTATTTATGTTTCGTTTAAGCTGTAAAATAGGATAGATTTCTACCGTTATAACCTAAAAACCACGTAACACGAGCTTACGTTTTTGCATATTTCGTGCAAATTTACGTAATTTTGTAAGCGAAAATATTAATTATTTTAAGTTTTTTACACGGATTAATTGTAAACATATTCATTGTTATGGTAAATGTATATTTTATATATGTATTAAACAAAAAGTGTTGATTTTATTCACTTAACTGTGACTGCCTGTTTTGACACATTTCGCTCGGCGCAGTCTTAAGGTTTACATTTTATAAAAATTGTTTGTAAATATTTAACATAATTTTGTTGTCTCAACTATGAATGCTGTGTTAGCATGTATATTAGAACTCTATAATCTAAATATTTCACTAAAATTTAACATATAATATATGCTGTGAGTTAACCGAATAAATAAATAAATAAACCATTTACCCATAATATGATATCGAAGTATAATAAAGTAGGTACAGTCGAATGACCATACAAATAAAATATCAAACAGGCATATGCGGTCGCAATAAATGTCAGATTAGTTTATAAATAGACTAAACAAAAATAAATATAAGAAATTGTCTTTGTTTATGACTTAACGTTAATTTATTGACATTTTGTCATCCACGATTTAAAGAACAATGGCTAAATTTGACCTAGGCTATGTTGTAACGACCATTAATAAATAATGCGTTATATAATTGTACCTTAAGTTAACATTTAAATACGGGTATTTTTTATTAAGGCCGACAAAAGTATAACGCAAAAATAAAAATCTTGGGTTGTTCGTAATTTCGAATGCAACTAATACGTTCAGTTTTAATCTATGGTATGTGTTTGACGTTACAATTTAAACGCTAGTAAAAAAGGGTTCACATTTTTCTAAATATCGAATGTTATATAATGAGTTATTTTCTTGTTGTATAACGTAATAATATATTTTTTCAATACAAAGTTAAAATAATCTGAATTTCTCAGTTCAGAAAATAATTGAAATGTGTAGAATACACGCACGTGATACGTAGAACAAAACGTCTTGCTTCGGAATCATTATCATAAATGACAGCTTTCAATTTGATTTTGTTATTAATAGAATATTTCATAATCTATTATATAAAAGTATTTATCACATGTGTTGAAAGTGATTAGTTGTTAGTATTATTTGAATAATATATCATTAGTGCCATGTAATATAAACTTATTATATGGCGAAATAGTTTTTACATGAGTGTTTATGCAACTACAATGCCTAGACAACTACAATGCAATATGCATTGTAGTTGTCTAGGCACACAACGAAATTGAATTAAAAACTATAAAAGCTGAGTATCACTCTCATTTTTGCCCTTTTAATGACATTTTATGTACCTAGTAGTACCTAACACATAACTAAACTAAACTGTGGAATGAACTATCGCCTGCGGTATTTCCGGACCAATACGACCTACAAAGCTTCAAGAAAAGAGCGTACTCCTGTTTAAAAGGCCGGCAGCGCACTTGTAACTCCTCTGATGTTGCGGGTGTCTATGGGCGGCGGTAATGGCTTACCATCAGGCGATCCGTCTACTCGTTTGCCTCTTATCACATAAAAAAAAACATGTCAAATCGTAACGTCAAAAATCGAAAATAGGAAATAATAATTCCAATAGGAACTTCTATATTTTTCCGATTTCAAAAAATAAATTTTCATTTTATGGGAGATGGTTTTACAACCATCTCCCATAAAATGAAAATTAAATAAGCTAATTAAATTATTATTAAACTATTTAGATTTAATTTATTTTTACTTTTACACTTTCCCCGACGTTTCGGTTGCTTTTCAGCAGCCATGGTCACGGGGAGATCTAAATAGTTTAATAATAATTTAATTAGCTTAAAAATTAGTAAAGTTTAATAGTAGTAGTAGTGAAACAATTTTCAAAATTTTGTAATAAAGTGTCAAATAAACAACGTGATAAAATCCGTATATAGCAGTTTAATTTCAATGAATAATATTCGCGTAAATAGAAGACAATATCATATGGATTATGTCCGAAATAAATGTTTTATTATTAATATCATTGTTATAAGTTTCATGTACGCGATATTTTATTCTCAGTTCAGAGGATGTATGGACTGTGACCGATGTTCTTTAAAGTTGTCTTGAATAGAATGAATGTATTCATATTTGGTTTAAATCGAGTTTAAAAAGCCGAGATTAACCAACTATTTATTTAGGTTATATAATTTATAGAGTTACTAGCTGCAACTTGCAAATTTCAGCATGCTAAATCCATATTAGTACCATGCCATGATTTTTACGTACAGCTATTTTCATGCCAAATTTCATGAGAATCTGTCTGAAATTCTCTCTTCATTGTAACAAACGCCCAAACGTTTTAAATATTATAAAGAGGAAAGATTTGAATTTTTGTTTGTTTAGTTATAAGAAAAACTAATCAACCGAGTTTAAATATTCTTTCATCATTAGAAAGTTATATTATCATCGAGTAACATAGGCCATATTGTATTTTAAAAAAGTACTGTTACTAACATAATCTAGCCTACTTTTACGCGAGCGAAGGCGAGGGCAAAACCTAGTGTAATGGTTTAAATGGTTTAAATTATTCGTTTCCAAAATGGTCAAGGACCTCTAGGGGTCCACGGGAGACTCGCCGGGGGTCTACGTTGGCGTGACAAAAAAATGGGGTCCACAATTCGTAAGCAGGGGTCCACGAAAATGTATTTGCTTTTGTAGTTCAGCGACTGATACTAGTAAAAACTTGCATATTTCATATTCAGAACCAGTGGTCTTAAAAAAAAAGGTCAGCCCGTAGAGATTTGATCAAATGTAAATACGAATGCTAAGGAATATGGTACAAATGTAGCGGCAGGGGGTCCACCGGAACCTGCTAAATTTTGAAAGTGGTCTATGAGAATAAAAGTCTGGGAACCTCTGGTTTAAATGCTCCGATAATTTTTTCCAATTTCACTGCCTCGGTGTAGTGAATGCCACTCCTGTGCATAAGGGCTCAGGTGCGATTCCCGGATCGTACACATTGCTATTGATTTTTATGTCAAAAACTACTCAGTAGCAGTATGGAATCTGGAACAGTCCGGGAGATGGCAATAGGCTCGCCCTCTTAGGACTTTAAAATCATAGTTGGATTTTTTCTCTTTGTACCGATGAACGGCGAACAGTGATTTCTATGTACAATTATATCGTTCAAGAGTAATTCTAGATAAAATTCGGAGCTCTCGATATTATACGCTTTTCTTTTCTTTTTGCCTTAAATAGACATCACCCGAATTAGGGATAATTCCTGAGTCGCGGAGGACTTTACAAACATTCAAACAACGGACACAAAGAACACCCAGACTCGGAACAATTATCTGTGCATCACACAATTTTTTGTCCCGTGTGGGGGTCGAACCCACAACACTAGGCGCGTGGCAATGGCGACTCGACCACTTAAACCACTACGCCACAGTCAAACGAGGATATTATACGCCTCTGCATGTACCTTCGGAGATCCACGCGTGATAATATGTGCGATAACATAAATAAGCCTTAGTTACAATCCAAAATATAGTTTGTAATAAATATGACATCTACCGGATGTTTTTAAATATGAACAAAGTTCAAGTAATTATCTCTATATACTGCTGTTTTTTACTAGCACCTCGTAGACTAAGCTTCTGTTTTTCATATGTAATTAGTACTAAACCAGTTATATATGTTCTATAGTAAATAGCCTGTCATAATGTGATCGTTTTATGGCTTCGGTTGATAATACCGTCAAGGTGAAGGTCTGTCTGTAGGCACTAGACTTCACTGTAGCCTAAAGCGTCTCTTCTCCCTAGCTTTTCTAGTCTAACTGGATTTGACTGGATATCAGTTTTTACACGGAGCGGCTGCCACCTGACCTCCGCAACCCGAAGGCTAACGATACCCTAAGGCTAGACCAGTGTCAGGATATTAGAGGGTACTGACTTTCCCAATAACGACTGCCATAGACGTTCACGGCAGCCGCGACCGACGGCTTAACGTGCTCTCCGAGGCACGGAGCAGGCGATAATTGTCAATCAATACGCACATAATTTCGAAAAGTCATATAACTTCCGAAAGTCAGTGGTGCGCGACGTGGGTTCGAACTCGAGACCCTCTGCATTGCAGTCTGTTGGTCTCCCCACTGAGCTATCGCTGCTGCGTCTGTCTGTGTCTGTGGTATGAAAATAAAGATTATATAATTGTATTTCTCTTTGAACAGGTATTTCTCTGACATCTATCGGTATAGGTATAGGAAAATACCCGGACCTTAGAGAGGCATAGAGATATGTCCAACATGCAGTAGCATATACATATGTATATGTATATAGCCCATACTTTCTTACATGTTTTATTGAGTAAACGATAACTAGAGACAATATCTTTATATAATGTCTTTTGAATATTTTGTCATCTCTATTTATTAGAGAATGAAAGCAGTACATACAACTATATTATGATTATATAATAAATTGGTTGTTTATCAAATAAGATGGCAAAAAAGTGGGCTTTTGATCACAATAGTCTACTTTTGAACTGACTTCAAAAAAGGGAGGAGGTTCTCAATTCGTCTGTTTTTTTTTATGTGTTTTACCTCAGAACTGTTTTCTAGGTGAACCGATTATGATGATTCTTTTTTAATTTGAAAGCTGGTGCTTCCCATGTGTTTCCATTGAAATTGATTAAGATGTGACTAGTAGTTTTTGAGTTATCTTTAATAATACGTATTTGGTTGACTTCGGCTTTATTGATGATGTTCTCATTTTATCACTTGTCTAGTTGAAGTCGGTTTTCTTTTTAGTTACTTTTAATATCTTATTTGGCGTGTGGTGTAAGACTATAAAGTCTCACGCCTCTATCACGGTTGTAATGCACTTTCAACTCTATGGTTTTTAGTGTCATAAGATGCATTAATGTTTGGTCTCGTACCCAAATGTTTCTAAGTATGCTTATCTCAAACTTACTTGTTTTCAATTTTTAACAAAATTTGCATGATATCAATTTTATATTTTTGAGTAAATTCTAATGGCACAATGTCTAAAATGACTACTTCAATACTATCATGCACCATTTGTTATGGAGTTTGATCCACACACGAAACGAAAATTTACATGTTTCACAAAAAGTTAACAACAATTTATAGTCGTAAAGAACACCTGGGTGCTCTTTGCGTCAAGTGGAGCACTTCAAAGTTTGTAAAATCCTTCTTGAAAGAGATATGATTCTCTGACTTTAAAACACAATAATAATAAAAGTTACACGCAAGAAATACCTGTTATAAATCTAAGTATTAGGAAGTCAAAGCTAATTACTTAATTAGAGATCACAAGACGGTTGAAAATTATTTTATTATTATCCTTGTGCATTATCAATAATAAGAGTCCATTGAAACATGGCGTAGTAACTTTTCTAGGTTTACCAATTAAATATAATTACATAAAGTTTTTGACTTTACTACATTTGTTTTTTAACTATCTGTAATAATGAAACGTGCTGTGACTTTGAAGTATTAATCTTTACCTTTAAGTGATAAAAGTTGCACTATAATTTTTACCACTAAGTTGTTTTTAGATAGTATATTATGTAATTTTCACACAACTCATGCGTTATTAAACATAATAACTACACAATTTGTTTGTTAATAATTAAAATGCATTAGATGCATTTGATTTGTTGTGTAACGGTCATTTTATATGAATCATATCCATTAGCACGTAATGTTTGTGGACATAATTAAAGTAAGTGCTGACTTTTATATTTCTCACCACAGTTAGTACTGTTAGTAATATAAAACATATTACTTATAGTTCTGTCTCTAAACTATAAGTGATATATTCAATATGGCGAAGCGTAGTGAAAAATAGGGATGAATTATAGCCTCGCTGATTTCAGCATGAATGGGGCCGGCTTGTCTGGGGAAGGACTACCCTCTCACAGAATATCGACGTGAAATAGCAGTTTTCCTACTTTGTGTTTCGTACGGTGTGTGAGAGTTCGTACGCCCAATCACCCTATTTCGCCCTTCCCGCTCCTTCTCCTTCCCACTTCCTTTTTATCTTCTTCCATTTCTAAAGGGTCGGCAACGCGCAAGTGATGCCTCTGGTGTTGCAGGCGTGCATAGGCTACGGTGACCACTTACCATTAGGTGGGCCGTATGCTTGTTTGCCACCTTAGTTGTGTAAAAGAAATTATTTTAGCCAAATTATATTAAAGCTTTCCGCCGGAATAACTAATCGCTCATTTATTTTGGAAGACACAGATTAATCCGGAGATTGCCGTATGAAACTGCCTTTCGTAGTTTTTAACATAATATCAAAAGATAGGAGCGTGTTCTATATTAGATTTTTTTTTAAACCGAAGATTAATTACTATTATATGTGTCCATGGGCGGCGGTAATCGCTTACCATCAGGCCATCCATGTGCTCGTTTGCTTCCTATACCATAAAAAAAAACTATGCTTAGGCTAACTAGGCTTCTGTATGCAATTTCGTTAGTTAACGAGATTTTCGTAAAATATATTTAGTCTTTTATTCTTGTGAGACTTTTTAAAGACTAACATATTGATTGGAACCTTATACATTTTGTTTAGAGCCAAAAGTAGGGTTTGCAAAAATGCCAGCTTAGCAGCAAGCAACTTTCCTTGCTTGGCTTTCATGCCATGTCTTTATTACCTCGCGCGCACCAACAAGTTTGGGTCCTTATACCTCTGCCGAACGATCAAGGCATGGAATTTCATGTAATTCCAAGGCACGTGTTTCCATTTTCCTTCAATCCTGGGTCCTTTAAGCGGGGCGTGAAAATGCAGCTTCTCAGGCTGTCAAAGTAGGGATCTCAACATCGCCTCAAATGCTATGAGGATGGTGTGGAGGCCACTGCTTTTGGACCATATGACTGTTTACTATCAGGCAGAGAGTGATCATTTTGAGGAGCAAAATAAAAAAAAGATCTTCTCTTAAACTCAAATTGTGAATTTTTTTATAGACGGCAGTAAAAAGAAATATCTGAATGTTCTCGAAACATTAAGCAGTCTACCAAGGTACAGACAATGTGCTAGACGATGACCTTAAGAGGTGAGGTCCATTTCGGAAGGAGCGTATCTCCTTCCGAAATTGACCGTGTATCCATCTCAAATATTTACCTTCAAAACTGCACTAATGATGCTTGCCACTAGTTATTATTCCTATCAATAATATAAACGTGAAAGATGTTTGTCATTCTAATATCCTAGTAACAAACTGCTAAATATATTTTTAAATTAGCACGCGGGTAGATTTATGCTTATATTGTTTTTCTAATATAAAAACGCATTAACTTATTAAAGTAACCGCAGAACATATAATGAATAAAGGAAATAAAAATCACATTAACATAAGGCTTCGTCAAAAAAGGAGTTGAACGACGTCAAATAATTTTTGTACCGCTATAGCCGTCATATGAGAAAACTAGTTATAAAAAATCTTCTCATAATAATATCCGGACAAAATAACCTAATTAGAATATTCAAAACAAGCAAAACATAAAGTCTTATAATAAAATATACTGAATATATTTCTATGCCAGCTTAAGCTAGGATCGTATCTACAATAGCTTGTATTAAAGCAACATTGTGTAGTAGTGCTATGAGGGTGCTTACCGAGCGAATAAAGAGGCAGAGCACCACCGTACGGAGATTTTATTTTGCTGCCAGTTATTGAAAGCTCACTCCATCTTTTTGCGCAGAATCTGTATTACGCGTATTTTACCCATACACTCTAAGCTAACTTAACTGCTGACCATCAGACTGGCGGATAAAATAGTAGAAAAAAAAACTGTTGCTCGTCATAAAGCCTATTATGATAACGATTATGTGGAAGTATAATACTTCGTACGAATTGCGGAAGTGATACAGGTATAACTATATACTAAACATAGAATCATATGTTTTTGTTTGGTAATAAAATTATTCTTAATGTTATTGTATTATCTGTGAAGTTATGATTTCGCGGCAGTTATGTGATTAGTGGAATTGGAATGGTTTTGAATTTGGATGAAATTTGAATTTCAAGTCTTGCTTATAAATTTAATTTTGAAGTGGGTAATGATGTTGATGTTGTCTTGTAAACAACGGCATATATTAATACGTAAAAAGAAGACTCTGAACACCTCTTTAAGCATTTTGAGCGCACAGAAGAGACAGAGAGTAATAATTTGACATAATTAAAGTTTATAATAAGAAGGACTACAGAGAAAATTAAGGAAGCAGCACTGCAATACACATGAAGTATACTAAATGTATTTTGCACTTGAATATGTTGGTCGCAGTAAGCATATGGATCGAACTATCTCACTAGTTAGAAAGCTTGCACTCTAAAACGTATTACAAACAATCTAGTTGAAGTGTCTCTTTAAGTCTGCAGTACATATGAACTTAATGTTAAACAACAACGTGTGAAGGCAAGATACATATAACAGTAACCGGCAACATATAACATTAACAAAAAGTAACCGGTTGATGTTATGGTGTTATTTATATATCCAATGTTATGTTTGTAAAGGCCTATAAAGTTCAAGGAAAATTCTTTCCATGATTTTGTTTACGAAGAGTGCTATGTTGTATCCACATTCGAGATTAATATTACAATTATTGAAGTCCCAGATCATTTGTACGTTACGTACTCAAAGCTATACTGCTAAACAATCGACGATGCGTCGAAACGTCCCCCCAAGTCTTACATCGACCAACAGATTTAAAATGTATCTCAATCAAACAATTGTCCAATTTTGTCAAAGGGGGTCTCATATAAATTTGGTCATCATTCTTTGAATGTTATTTAGTGAAAAATTAGTTTTACGTCTGGAGTCAAAAAGAAAGGCAGTGTGTTTATTTTTATTATTTATAAAGTACAGTGACCGCATTTGGTATAAATCCTGTGTGGCGGGAAATTTGCAAACATTCAAACAACGGACACAAAGAACATCCAAACTCGAAACAACTAAATGTGGACTCGACACATTTTTGTCCTATGATGGAATCGAATCTACGACACTCGACAATGGCAGTGGCTAGGCGAGATCTTAAACCACTACGCCATCCGCAAAGTCATTTTAATACAATGCTCATAAAACTTAATTAACATTTAAGAGAACGTTCCAAACGTTTATTCAAAGCGAATAATAACTATTAAGAAAAGATCCTTAGATAAAGTACAAAATATGTTATTACACTTAATAATGTTTATCATCCTATCAGATCCATTTATTAGTGTTACATTAATAATATCAGCAATGTATTAAACTGCCCCACTTCTGGGCACGGGCCTTTTCTCAGTGTGAGAAGGGTTAGGCCATAGTCCACCACGCTGGCCCAGTGCGGGTTGGCAGACTTCACATATCTTCGAGAACATTATGGAGAACTCTCTGACATGCAGGTTTCCTCACGATGTTTTCCTTCACCGTTAAAGCAAACGATAATTAACTATTTAATACGCATATGACTTAGAAAAGTTAGAGATGCGCGCCTTGGGTTCGAACTCGAGACCTCTGCGTGGCAGTCCAACGGTTTCCTACTAGGCTATCGCTGCTTATAGTGTTACATTACTAGATATATGAGGCGCTCATAGTCAGTTGCACTCACTGATCGGTAAACGATTAGCGAGGTTAAGCAACGTTGGGTGTTGTCAGTCTATAGATGGGTGACCGCTTAGTGGTATTTTATCTGAGTGTCTCCGCGCTTCGGAGGGCACGTAAAAAGTCGGTTCCGGTTGTTGTCAAATTGACATCAGTCGTTAAGCTATGTCAGAACCCCTTCGGGCTTGAACAACTCTTGACAACAGGCTGGCCACTATTTTGTTGTTTAAATGATTGGAAATATACACACAAAAACTATATTACATATCTAACAAAAATCAAAGACATTACTGTGCTAAAAGCTTTTTTGCTCTCTAGCTTAACCTGTGGTATGCCGGAACGTGGATCTACGCGAGACACAATGCTTTTTCTATTATGTCTGGTATTCCGGCATACAAGAGGTTAATTCATACTTTATTAGATAAATAAACATGTGAGTTTATGATCATCTTAATGAGTGAATATAACCGTTTTTAAGCATAATGAACAAAGCATTGTGTCTCTACGCCGCCGCCGGCCGTCCGATCGTCGGCTCTATTGAATAATTTACGTTACGGCGGACACTATCGAATTAATTACAGTTCTAGTAAAAAAATTTAAGTGTCCACGCTTGATATATACATTTGTAGATAGTACTTAAGGTCTCCACAATGATTACATGTTGTAAGCTGTGTAGGGTTTGAATTATTGAACCCTATACAGCTTACAACATATTGATCAATACTGCTTACACTATAATAAGATTTCAACCACGCCTGCTGGGATGATCTTCAGGCGCTGTCACGATGTCTAGTTATATAATTATCGAAGATGACGGGAGGTGCTTAACTTCTATCTAATACTTAAACTCACAGAACAAGGCACATGCTAGCTTTTCACCGGAGACATACCGCTAGACATACATATACCATACAATACAAGCAAGCGTTTTAATGACAAATACGTGTATGTAGACGATACAAATATAACATTTGTAATGTCGAACTGACAGTGTTGTCTACGCTCGGCACGAATATTATAATTACTTACTTTCGTCACTATTATAAGCAGCGTACATTATTCTGTGTTTGGTTACTAATTTTCGTAATAAAATTGTTCAAAATAGAGTGCCAAGTCTAATAATTGTCAAATGTGAAGTGAAATGCAATTAATATTTACACTTGACGTTTATTCTAAATTATAGGAGCATACGATTTGACATATTTTTAACACGGAGTCTAAATCTTTTTGAGTAGTAGATACAGCAATACAATCAGCCTCGCTGATTTCAGCATGAACGGGCTGGCTCTACCGGGGAAGGACTATCCTCTCAAAGAATATCGACGTGAAATAGCAGTATTCCTACTGTTGTGTTTCGTTCGGTCAGTGAGAGTACCGGAGGCCCAATCACCCCCTTTCCCCCATTCCCGCTCCTCCTCCTTCCCACTTCCTTTCCTAAAGGGACAGCAAAGCGCAAGTGAGACCTCTGGTGTTGCAGGCGTCCATAGGCTACGGTGACCACTTACCATCAGGTATGCTTATTTGCCAAGTAAGCTGAATAAAAAAAAAATTGGTACTCTATTTTGAATAAATTTTATTACGAGAATTGGTCCTCAGTGTTTAAACCATTCTGCAATCCGCTCACTCAATCAAAGTTCAATTACCATGCGCAAAATCCGTATCAACGTGTGTTATTAGACTCAATTATTTATTTCTTTATAAATATTTTTTATTCTAAATAAATGTGCCCGTGTGAGTTTGTTTGTAATTATAGTAATACTTTGTATTATTGTTAAGTAATTGCACTGTTATTATAGCGAGCTTGTGTAAAAACTGTTGTATTATGTTCAAGCGTTCAAGTAATCTCAGAGCGTGAATTTATACGTATGATATTTTTATGGATTTTGTTATTCGAGAAATATAATAAATCATTATAATTGCATAAAATGCATAGATCTCTCTATGGTAAAAAATGTGTATGATCTTTCTTGTAGTTATTTAAATGTTTGTAATACTGGCATTATTCCTAGCGCTGCAGTAGACTACTTCGATGTCACAGCTGTAGTAAATGCAACTACTGTGCACGAGGCTTCGATCTTGATCTTCTTGCTTTCTTGCATTGTTATTGAAATATTGTGTCTTTTTCGAATTTGCAGCACGGATTCTGGAACTGTGTCCAGTCGAAGTCAACAAGCTGGTTCTTTATTACGTCGGATCTAGGACCATAGCAGGTGAAATATAAGTATATGGCATCTCTGTCTGCTCCTTCGAGGAGATAACAAGCCCGAGACATTGTCTGCAATGACATTTATGCTATTATAGCACAAATAGCATTAGATTGCAGATTGCATAGCGGAACCCAGAAGTAAAGGATACCAGCGTTGGCTGGTATCGTTTATTTCTGGACTTCGCTAACTGTTTACCATCCAGCGGAATAGAATCACGTTGTCAATCAAAAAACAAATATTATCTAGCGAATCGTACTGACAAATATAATATGACTTGTCTTTGAAATAACCTACTCAGTTATCTGTTTTTTATCATAATAGTATAAGTGATTGTGGTTTAAAGATTGACCATAAATATATTCTGATTACTATTTTCCTCGAAGTCCAGTGCGTCATCAACTGCTTTTAGTCGCGGTTTTTAGTTCTAACAAAAACGCCCACTGCTACATGGTATTCTACAGCAGTTTTTATAAAGCCAAGCTAATCCATTGTTTTTGTTGATGCTATTTTTATTGCTGTATTTAATACGCTAATAAAATTCCTGACTTAAACGAAATCTTCTGTCCACATTTTTAGTTACATCTTCGCTGATATTGAGATACAATGGTGTAATATGTTACACTGAATAAGGCAAAGAAATTTTAGGATACATTACTAGACATTGACGAACTAGACTTTATATTTTACTAGCTGTCCAGACAGACGTTGTCCTTGTCCTGTACACAAGAAAAAAAAAACCAAATCTAAACCATTCTCGAATCCACTTCATACACAAAACATTTCATCAAAATCGGTCCAGCCGTTTAGGAGGAGTTCAGTGACATACACACGTACAGTAGAATTATATTTATAAAGACTATATAGAAAGAGACATTAGGTAGGTTTTCATGTCTTTATTAATTAAAATTTTCTGGCATAATTGACAGTTACAAGTTAAGTGATGTTTTATTTAGGTTTTAAATTTATATGTGCTACTTCCACAAACATCCTTACTAATATTAGAAATGCAAATATGAATTTGCTTTTATTTTACACAATTACTACTTGACATATCATTATAAAATTTCGCATATATGTCGTCAGGGGTACAGAAAAGGATGTACCGATCCCGCTAAAAAACAGTTACCTATATTATATGTATTTGTTCCGTCTGCATCGCTGAATACGGATAAATTTTCGTGTTCATTGCATTATCAGTTACATATAACCCCTATTAACTAAACAATGAATCTGAGTTTGGAAGAGCGACAAAAACAATGTTCTTGTATGCGATATTTCTTGTATACCTTTTATAATTTATTGGTATCTGACTTTTTATTTGAATTATTAGTCTAGTCAACAAGTGCTTTTTGGCCAACTTTTTCAGCAGTCTCGGCAAAATACGAGTTGTCATTCAATTTGGAATGGCATATAGATGACTTTTGAAAAAATTCAATTTCCGCTGGCAAAACTTGCAAACGTTATAAACAATTAACTAAAAAAAGGGACTTAGTTTTTTGCAAATATCTCAAAAACTAATCGAGACTTTCCAATGTAAAAAAGATTCTAATAGAGGAGGAAATTTCCTAAAAAACGTATTGATTTCCAGAATTGTAGGACCAATATTTATAATTTTCGCAGAGGGATGAAATAAAAATTTTGCTACTACCAAAATTGTTAATAAAAAACGGGTTACTATTCTGAAGTATTTCAAGAATAGCTCCAAGAATGGAAAAAATATCAAATTTATAGTTTAACAATTATCACACTTGCATGTTTATGTTCATGCAGCAAAAGAATATTAATTAACTAATGTATAACTAATTGATAATTGGGATTAAAAAAAACCGGCTGATTATTGTTCATTTATTTATCCAGTAGGCCTCTGAAATTTTTCCTTTCCTAAGTTTTATATTTAATATGTTTAAATAATTTTTATTGATAAAGTGTGCAAAGTAGGCGTGCTTTGCGCAAGCCAGAGTACCCATTTTTGGCCGTATTTTCATCCCACCGGGAAAATTATAAGTATTGGTCTTACAATTCCGGTAGTCAAGACCATTTTAGGAAATTTCCTCCTCTTTTAGTAACTTTTTTTACATTTAAAAAATTTCAATTATTTTTCGAGATATTTGCAAAATCCTCGTTTTTTTAGGTAATTGTTTATTACTTATACAATTTTCGCAAGCGGAAATTGAATTTTTAAAAAAATCATCTACATGCCTATCTGAATCGAATGACACATAATTCATATTTTCCGAGACTGCTGAAAAAAGATGACCAAAAAAGCACTTGTTGACTAGACTATAATATCATGCTCGTATTATTAATGTAAACAAAAAGTCAACTGTTGATTAAAAATAAATAAAATTTCATGATGATCGGTCAGGTAGTTGGGCCGTAAAAGCGTAACAAACAAACTTACATTCACATTTATAATATTACTATATTTTGCCTGTAGTTTCGCTCGCATTTATATAGATTTTGACAATAAATTTTTATCTGTCGGTAATAGTAGATTTTTCGGGATGAATTGATGAATTTTCCCTATGTCCCATTTTGTATCCCTGACTACGTGTATGCGAAATTTCATGATAATCGGTCGAGTAGTTAAGGCGTGAAAGTGTAACAAACAAACTCACATTCGCCCTTATAATATTAAGTTAGGATGTTACGATATATGTATATACATAGTTAGGTTTTGTATAACTTACTTTGATAAGTTGTTTTATTGCCTGGTAACTGCTCCGCGACACAGGCATTAATTGTAATGTTATTAGTGCCTATGCATGTGATCTTTGGATCGATTTTCTAATTGAGGAAAGTGCTTTAAAGATTTCTGTCAAGAAAACCCAGTAGCTGTACGGAGTCTAGAACAATGCCCGGTAAACGGTAAGAGGAAAACCATAGCTGATAAAATGAGTGCAAAAAAACATCTGTTAATACCTTCGATAATATAGGCGTAAGCATATAGATGTATGTTTTCCTTATAATACGAATCAAATTTTATTTGCAATGTTCACTGAACTTATCAACAGATTTCTTTATGCATTTTATACGAGTAATAAAGCATCTGTATCCAATCAGAGCGTGCAAATTAATAGAATAAACATGTAAGTACTTTCATCACCTTACGTTAGTGGATCAAATAAGAAAAGTAAACACATTAATGGCGCTAATAGCATAAGTGACCGTTAAACTGCCGCGCAGAGGTTCCAGTTCGATCCTACGAAGCGTGTCTCTGACTTTTCCAATAAAGTGAATATTTTTATCAAACTTGTACTGTCTTTGCAGGATAAAAACACACAGCCAATAAGAGCAATATTACTATATATTATAAAAGAAACTTCCCACCACGTCTGTCTTTCTGTTCGTGACAAACTCAAAAACTACTAAACGGATTTTCATGCGGTTTTCCCCAATACACAGATTAATTCATGAGGATGGTTTAGGTGTATATTATGTTAAGGTTTTGTAATACCCGTGCGAAGCCGGGGCGGGTTGCTAGTTTCATATAACTTGAAATTTTATTAGTATTTCTTTTTAATTTAACTACAATAGTAAGTTACCGCTCGTGCTACTCAGTAAATACACATAAAGTATAAATGAATAGGCCTGACTTGTAGTGTATGAGATTGAGAATGCAAAGTGCGCGCGTCAGAGGAGACTCCTTCAGCAGGTTTGTTCTCGCCCTCGGTGGACTGCACGGATGGCGTAGAGGCTTAAGTGGTCGTCTCGCCACTGCCACTACGCCGAGTGTTGTGGGTTCGAATCCCAAATAGGACAAAACTTTATGTGCGTTGTTTGAATGATTGTAAAGTCATAAGTGTAACTTTATAACCGATATAAAAAAGTCATAAACTTATTTATGAGTAAATTTTGCCCGTGGCTTGAAATAAAATGTAGCCTATGTTACTCGGTGAATAAATAGCTTTGTAATGGTGAAAGAATTTTTAAAATCGGTTTATTAGTTTTTTATTTAAATCCTTACAAACAAACAAAAATCTTTCCTCTTTATAATATTACTATAGATTTTGCTTTCTTTGATATCATGACTTGAGAGTTTAGAGTTTTAAACTGCTCTGTTATATTATATTACTCCTAAAGCCATTAGACAGTTCAGGCTTCGGCGACATATTGCAGTAAGAGGCCAGGTAGGTATAGTATATATTTTTTTAAATCTTATATAAGACATTCTGTACACGTTAGACAAGTTTAAACTATCAAAATTTTCCTCTATCATGACTATGTCAAATGTGAACCGGTTTTTAAATTATTATTGTTATAAGTTCATATAACAATAATAATTTAAGAACCGGCGGCCTTGATGGCGTAGTGGTTAGTGTAGCCGACTGCCATCCATGCGGGAATCGAAACCCGTGAGTTCGATTCCCGCACAAGTCAAACATTTGTTTTTAAACATGGATGTTTGTCTTGGTCTGGATGTTTCTATGTATAATATGGATGTTTAAAAAAAAATGTATATTTGTATGTTTATCCACTGTCTAGTACCATAGTACACACGGCTACATATCAAGTTAGACACCTTTGTGTACGCATAACTACGCTACATACAAAATAGAGTGCATAGTGGTGTCGATGTAATGGTAAGGATAGAGCGTAACAAAAATATAACGCACTCTCTCGCACGATTTACAGAGTTCAACTTCTAATAGTTCAAAGTCCAAACAGTCTAGGTTGATGTTTCGCTGTGTGTACAAGCTCTGCTTAGTTTGGGCTCGACGGTGTTGTGTGTATGTGATAGAATATTATATTATTATTATTATATACTATATTTGTCTATTCTATTAGCCTGATGCATAGCTGTAGTCATCCATTGATTAAATTGTAGTACCAGTCAATTATAAAAAGTACTTTAAAAAAAAATACTTTGTTTGTAAATCACAGAAATCTCTCTGCCTTCCAGAAATCGAATCGAAGACGCAAATATTGGCGTATGGATAGGAGGTGACCATTCTCACCACTAGCGCACCTGTGTTATTTGCCAAAATTATGTGCATTGGCGTTTGCATTACCTTAAAAAATATATACAACACGGTAGGTTTAAACTTAAAGTGTAGCTCATTTTGGGGTTTTGCCATAATCGCCATCCTTGGCAGGCAGATTGGCGATCGCAGTGGCGGAAGATTTTAACACTAGGCGCTGCTGCCTACCTACCATGTTTGTATTTTCTTTAGCCTATTTTCGGATAGTTTGAGTGCCATCCAACAGTTGACTAGTTGCACTAGAAGAGATGCTTCGCCACGTCCCGACACCAACATGCGACAACATTGGATGCGGGTGGCCCAAGACCGGTCTGTGTGGAAAACTATGGGAGAGGTCTATGACCAGCAGTGGACGTCTTTTAGCTAAGATGATGACGCTTAAAGTTCTTTTCCTTCTTCGTTACTTAAAAAATAGAGTAATTATAAGTATAAGTTAAAACTAAGAAGCGTCTCTAAGAGAGCGAAACTTTTGGACACGGTCGATACATATTTATATTTATAATCTAGGGTCTAATTAATATGCACGTTATCTAATTTGTAATCGCCACGAGAGCAATAAAAGTAGGTATATTTATTACAAACAAGTGAGAATCGGCAATGAATTGCCGTAAATCTTAGAGTTCGAGAAAATGGTTCAAGTAATATGCAAAGGTCAAGTGATATCACGGAGTTCGAAAGGCGACGGAAAGAAGGGCTCGATGCCAAACGGGACGAGCTCAAGGCCCGACCACCTGCGGCCATACATTATAATTATGGCGGAGGGGTGCTGACTTGCAGCGATTGTGGACGCACATTCGCGGCAAAAATCGGGAATGTCAGTCACCTGAGAGCACACCAACGAAGCTCACAAGAATTAGTTCCATGTCGCTTTGGCCGAATACGGTCTGGACGGTATTATATGATAGTCTGTAAGCCATCTGTAAAATTTATAAAATAACTAAGTTAATACTTTCCTGATGTGGAATCAAGCCTCCGACTTCATGAACAGCAGTCGCATTGCTATGATACAGAGAGCTTATTAAGTATACACCGATTTGCTTAATCTTTTATATTAAAACTAAACGTATATAATTATTGCTTATCATTATTATATTATTAACAATTGTGTACTTATATAGTATTTACTTAAGTTGACCTAAATGTAAAGAAAGCCACGCTAGTGCTAGATTGTCTCCCCGTGAACATGGCTGCTGTAGAGCAACCGAAACGTAAAGTGTAAACTTAAATATAAAAGCTTTAATTATTTAATTTAATTTTAAATAGCTTAAGTTCAGTAAAGTTCAATAACAGTAGTGTTAGAGTTTCAAAATTATGTAATAAAAGTGTTTTAAAAAAACAACGCGACAACATAAAAGTGGTATAAAGTGGTTTATTTTCAATGTATAACATTTTTTTTTATTCTACTATTTTGGCACACAATCATACGGCCCACCTGATGGTAAGTGGTCACCGTAGCCTATGGACGCCTGCAACACCAGAGGCATCACTTGCGCGTTGCCAACCCTTTAGGAAAGGAAGTTGGGCCTCCGGTACTCACTGAACGAAACACAACAGTAGGAATACTGCTATTTCACGTCGATATTTTGTGAGAGGGTAGTGCTTCCCCGGCCGAGCCCATTCATGCTAAAATCAGCGAGGCGTAAATATAAGACAATATTATATAATAAAATATTATTAATTCTGGATCGACCATTTTGATAAAAGAAAATGGGTTTTCAGCATTTGACTGGTTGAAAAACCTTAAAATCCAGAATAGGTACGACTAGGTACTAGCTACGGTTGCTTATGCATTCGCTGGTATGAAAGTACACTATGTGCTAAAACACTCCGATTTAAGTGGCAGCAGCCCAACGGATAAGACAATGGGCTTGAGATTGAGGGAGGATGTGGGTTCCACATATTGTGATACCAACGTGAACCGATTCATTACACAAGTTTAACTTAGTTAGAGGGGTTGGTAAAAATATTATTTAATAATATTTTGAATAAAGAAAACTATATTATTATGCAAACTTTTGAGTTGATGTAATCTATTAAAGGGTTGTTCCGTATGCATCCTATGACGTATCATCCTATTTCTTTACTCATTCTAAACTAGTATGCCTAACTAATCCGATTACGTTATTTTAATAAAGTTACTTTATTCAACCGAAATGCGTTCCTTACTCTACCCATGGCAAATATTACCGAAAAAATAATGCATAGCAAAACAACCCTTAGCTTCGCAAAAGGTTAGGTTAGTAATAATATTTAAAAAAAAATATATAGTCTATGCTAGGTACTCGGTGATAATAAAGATTACAAATGGAAATTAATTTTAAAATTGGTTGAGCAAGTCTTTCCTGTTTATAATGTGAATATAGATTACGAAAACGTGACATTGTTAAAAGTCAAAATTTTGAAACAAAGTTAAACGGTTAAATAGATTACATTATAAATGACATTGTTACTTTTTTTAAATAATATACTATACTCATTAAACCCGCCCAACATATTATAAGGGATGAATAATAATAATAATATTCTACCACATACACACAACACCATCTAGCCCAAACTAAGCAGAGCTTGTACTATGGGTACTAGACAATGGATAAACATACATATACTTTTTTTTTGTAAATACATACTTATTATACATAGAAACACCCAGTCCAAGACAAACATCCATGTTCATGCACACAAATGTTTGACTTATGCGGGAATCGAACCCGCGACCTTAGGCGTGGCAGTCGGTTACACTAACCACTTTGATGAATGCCTACGTTCTATAAGGAACATATATTCATGTTTCTTCTAGCTCTTACGGTTTGATCGTTTTATTTAAATTGATATATTTATGAGGTAATAGGTTATAATTTTGAACTAGTATGCATCTTATATATATCACTGACACATCTTTTTATTTAACTGTTTGTAGTTATAAATAGAAGTAGGTAGGTAATATTGTATTGTTTCTCTTTTGAGGTTAGACTATTTATTGGTTTTGTTATTATTTAAAATAAAATACGTTATTCGAAGATTCTCTGACGCAATTTTCAGAACTCTCATTTTAAAATGATATTCTCTTTAGAGAAATTGGTACCTACCGCGTAAATATGTATATTCACAATAAATTTAAATTATTTGAATTTTAAGTACACGGATGGCGTAGTGGTTTAAGTGATCGCCTGGCCGGCCGCTGCTACCGCACCGAGTGTTGTGGGTTCGAGCCTCAAACGTGACAAAAAAATTATGATCCGCAAATAGTTGTTTCGTGTCTGTTTGTTATTTGTGTCCGGTACCTCAGTGTTTGTAAACTCCCCGGCGACACAAGAATTATTCCTAGCGCGGGAGTTATATTCTCTAAAAAACGAATTAAATCCTTAATATAGCAATTAATACTCATGACCCATTTACCAACTACTTAATTAAAACTGTACACTTTTTGTTGCTACCATGTATTTTTGACAGCACATGTATATTTTTTATGTATCTCACACGTTTGTATGTAAAGCGTTTAATGTTCACCTTGATTTTCGCTATTCGTGTCGCTTCTCGGACTTAGGTATATAATATCTGTGGTCCCTTGGCTCGCCAGTAGTGGAGCGCAGGCTTTGACGGACGGACTTAGTATATTATAGTGATATTTATAATCTATAATTTAACAGAAAATAATAAAAATGTCTGCTCATACATTTTTAACGTCGACGTTTGTTTTCTTCTGTGTAATTAGCAGCGGTTTATTTAAAGAATTACGTGAGTATTGACTATTTTATAACTGTATGTAATCTTCTTATTGATAGTGTAGTTTGGTTTGGAAATATGTAATCTTGAATAAATTATTGATATCAATGCGATAAATAATATACATAAATTCAAGATATATATGTAACGCTAGTTAGCTAAATAATATATTGTATCTTTACACTTTACTATTTCAATATTAAATTTTGATTTCTTCTTCATTGTTTACATAAACAAAGCAACTGTCATAATTTACAACTTAACTAATATTAACAAAATTAACCACTTATAAATAGAACAAAAAGAAAAAGGTTTTAATGATGATTGAGGCAGGTTCTCAATTAAGTATTATCAATTAAATATTCCGTTGCAGAAAATCTACACATTTTCTTACAAATTATTGATTAATTAAGATATGATGAAATAGATACCAAAATATACTATTACAAAAAAAATAAATAAATATTAATAGTAGTCGAAATTAAACGAATTATGGCGCCTGTTGTATCGTTTACGATCTTTTTAATATTTACATTTTGCCAAACGTTTCGTGTTCTTGACAATAGCCATGGTCATGGACAGTTTAGTGACCCTATTACTAACAAAATGAACTGCGTTAAAATCATATTCAGGTAATATAATTTAAATGCGTAACATTCACCTTAACATATAATCATGTAATGTTTCAAATCATAATATAATAATGTTTATTAGGAGTTCAATTATTAATTTACATTAAGTAATATGTGTTAGCCGCACTAGGCAATGCCTGTATGGCGGCTGTCGAGTAAGGTAAAAAGACTAAGGACTTAACAGTTTTACGTTAAAATTAAAACCTCTATGTACGGATTTTGTCGCGTTGTTTAATTTAGAATACTTTAATTACATAATTTTGAACTATGTATTTTATTTACATAATTTTGAATGTAATAAAAGTAAAGTAAGTTCTAAAATAAACAACGCGACAATATCCGTATAAAGTAATTTTAATTTCAATGATTAACATTCGCGTAAACGTAAGACAATATTATGTAAATCAGTTTTACGTTAATTGCATACCTACTTAAAATTTGTTATTGCTTTTAACTTATTAATCTAAACTTTATTGTAAAATCCTCTTTAGAAGGCGAGTTATTAAACAAATAATTTATTCAGTTCAAGTAAAATTAAAAAATTGAATCAATGGCAGATTTTTTGTTAATATAACAAAACATAAATAAGATTAGCTCGTTTCTTTTGAATTTAAGAAAATTACCACTGTAAAATTAGATTCCAACAACATCTTAACAATAATCTATATATCTTAAGAAAATTATGTGATTTTATTTAGACATTTACTAAATGGCTAATAAACTACTCAAATGAATTATTATATCACACCAATGGAATAAAGATTTCTTAATATTTATATTAGATTATGTTATAATAAACGTATTACAGTTATTAATATATGTACTTACATGAATAATATACAGTACATTTACTTTTTACTAGTCTTATTTGATAAACAAATAGACGCTTTATACAAATCATTCAGTTCTAGTTTTACTGAATGAATAAATACATACATAGATTGAAATTAAACCACCTATGTTCACGGAGAGACTGACTGCCTGTCTCCGTGTAAACATGGCTGCTGAAAAGCAACTGATACGTTGGCGAAAGTGTAAATTTACATCTAATAGTTTCAATAGCTTAAATAGTAATAACGTTTAACAGTAGTAGTTTAATAGTTTCAAAGTTATGCAATAAAAGTATTTTAATTGAAAATTAATAAATAAAAAAGTTTGTTTCAGAAACATTATACAACCACTACAGTATATCTTATGTAGAGGTTTCTTTTTAGGTATTGAAAATATAATAATAATAATATTCTATCACCTACACACAATATATGTGCTAAATACACAACGCGATAAAATCAGTGTAAAATAGTTTAATTTCAATGTATAGATACTATTCGCGTAAACGTAAGACAATATTACGAACAAATAGTGATGATAAAAATAAGAAAGTCAATACACAAAGATTGGTCTCTGTATGATATCGCTAACTATCAGTACGCTATATTTCCTTACATAATAAAACTATTAAGAAAAATGGATATAGCCCATTTTTCTTATTAGTTGCTCTTTTAGTATCTTAAAGTACTTTAAAATCGACATATGTATATTTTTATATATGTTAACCGCTTCAAATTACACAAACACAAAATCAAACTCAATACATCATTGAAAATCATATACAAACTTGAAAATCATATCAACATACAAATCGATTTTAACACGTTAACTGTCCGGTGTACCGTATTTGGTACACGGGGAGCGGTTCTGCCAAGTTCGTGTAACTTATGAGGCACACGAGCCCTCTACGGGCCCTCAGACCACAGGCTTGTCAAATTAGTTAGTGTTTTGTTTGAGGACTTGTGGCCAAGGATCTAATAATGACCTGAAATGACTGCTCGGATAAAGGTTTTAGTGGTCGCTTTGCCACTGCCACTGCGCCGAGTGTAGTGGGTTCGAATCCCACTCGGGGCAAAAAATTGTGTGATCCACAAATGGTTGTTCCGAGTCTGAATGTTTGTAAAGTCCCTCACTATACAGGAATTACACCTATTGTGAGAGTTGTCTTTTTTAACATATAATTAATAAATAATAATTACATTTTTGGAACGCTGTGTGTTAACAATTGTGGAGATTATTGTGCACAAAGGCACAGTCAAGCAGAGAAAACGTCTGAATACGATTTTAATAATTAATAATACGTAGCAGTATCTAGTATCTAATTACACTGTAAGTTCTTCCTAGTTCCTCATAGAACAGACGCAAGCAACGAACTTGTATTTAAAACAGTGACGAGATGATAATTAGAAACGATTATTTAAGATCCAAGAAGTTCCGGATTGAATACAGAGTAACAATATTAGTGATTTATTATTATTGTTACACGTATAACGGCTTTAACCGATTATATTACACCGGACCGGTTTAATCCGATTATGTTAGGTTATATTATATATTTATATAAAAATATAAACATCTAACTTAAGAAGTTGTGTTGTCCATTGTCAATGTCAAAAACTTATGTTAATGCTATCTAATATTATAAATGTGAATGTGAGTTTCTTTGTTTCTTACGCTTACACGCCTTAGCTACGCGACCGATCGTCATGAAATGTTACATTTTAAAATTATTAATTTTATGTACAGTACTTTTCCTGGATAAAAGGCGCACTATGTATTTTTTTATCCTTGATGATGTGTAGATATCTATGCATGCAGTTCATGATGATCGGTCGAGTAGTTTAGGCGTGAAAGAAACAAAATCACATTCGGATTTATAATATTAGTTAGGATTAGAATATTGAAACATCAATTGCCACCTTTCTCTAAAAATCTTAACTATATATTTTCTTCCACCCATAGATTCCATTGAATTATTTAATTAATTATGTTTTAATAATTTTTATTCTTATGTTATGTATATCTACTATCCACTTAAATTCGGTTAGAAATTAGGTTCTCACGTTAATAAACAATATTGTAATTTATCGGATATGTTTCTAGATTAAATCTTGTTCAGCTATAGTCGTATCTCTATATTAAGCAAATAAATAATAATTACAATATTATAATTATATACGCGATATCATGAATTAATAATTTCAATGTATATAATTATTTAAATTTTTATAGTTTATAATAGGATTGGAAATATATGTCGGTTACCTGAAGCAATCAAATTAACAGCACAGCATTTGAATAAGAAATAATTTATCTTTATAAATAATTTAGTAATATAGATATAATAGATATTGTTTAACACTGAAAAATGAACACAAAATTTTTAAGTAATATGGACTATGAATACGCTACGTTGCTTTAGTTAATAGTTATATGCTGGTAGACACATGCTGCTTCTAACAGGTTAGAGATAATTGAAAAAAACATTTCATGGAACAAATTTTCTGAATAAATTAAAACGAACATGTTTTGAGTATTAATTGCTAATCAGTCGATATACAAGAAAACTCTTATAGTGGTCCTTGCAACCATAGCTGTTAAAACAATCGAGAAAAAGTAAATAATAAAAATAAATGTAAATATAATTCATCGCAATAAAATTAAGTAAGTAGCGTAATTTTTAATATGTGACAGTCGCGTAAACGTAAGACATTACGACAACTCGGATTAAAACATAAAATGACATGAATGTAAACATATCTATAATGGGTCCAACCACCTCTCAAACTAATAATAACAAAGCAAAAGATTTATTGGGAGCACACGCTACAATTTCAATGACGATACCTACTTAGCATTCTGTACGCGGAAATTTAGAACTTCCGCCGTAAAACCGGGCTGCGGTATACAGCGGCTCTGTTTGTTCGCCCATGTGATACCTTTAAATTAAAACCAATCATCTAGCTTGTACGTGGGTACTCCAACTTTTTAGTCAATATTAAATTATTAAACTGTTGATATTTTTAGCTGGCGAAAAAGCAGGTTTTCATGTAGACGTGTATATTTTTTTGTATGACCACGCATTAACTTTTTACAGAATCGTCCAAAGTTGATGGTTCTTTATTTGAATAATTAGTTGTGCATGACTGGAGGATTCTGAATCCAAAACAATCGCCATTTAGATATTTTTTGTTCCTGTCTGTTCCAATATTACGCAAAACTTACTTAAAATAAAAAACCGTTTTGTAGAATCAGATGTATAGTGTATAGAGTGACGCCCACCTACCCAGTAAATGATGTCGCGGCTGAATTTTAGTTCACCTGCAGAAGTAGAAGTCGCGGGAATAAAGGAAGGAATTGATATTTTGCGTACCGCGCAAGTATTTTGCTCTATGTCAGAAAAAAAAACTTGTTAACTAAGTACGCCGTTTCTGATTTCCATACATATTGAAATATAATAACAATGTTAAATGATGATGATAGTGAATTTTAATAACAGTTTAAATCTACCGTTAAGATAAAGAAGAACAAAATAACAAACTTTTATATCTTTACTTTTCGGTTACTTATTACCATGTGTCACTACCCTCGTAGGTATATTCAATTTAATTTTGTCGCAACATAGCGAGTTTCCGAACACGGCCACGACCATTGTCTATGGAAATACTATATTGACCTGCGCTTTATGCTCTTAAGTACTTGCTTTGTTAGAATTTGATTACTGATTTATGTAAATATACCTGCGATGATTGATTATAATTATGTGTCGAGTACCATGTACTAATCGGTTTGTTTACGCATAACGTCGCGCACGCAATATCATACGTATCGCTTGTCGTGTGTTACGTCGAGAATAGAGTATTTTGTTATATTTGTTATATCGGCTATAAAAAAATATATGTTTTTTTGTGAAGAAAGATGTGTTTCAGTTGTGTTACTTTAGATTATAGATTATTTGATTTCCTTGCAGTTTACACTCGGTTTCGGAAAAGCTAATTAACGACGTGTCATAATCAAACTTATGTCAAGTGATAGATAGTGATAGAGCTCTTGCTAATGCCGTCAGCCAATACCAGCAGCCTCGGACCAATTATCATACCAGCAGCTGACATGCGTTTGACTGTCTGTTAGCTGATTGTGTTGATCTGCCTTCCAGAAACTGGGTGTTTATCTAATAAGTTAGAAGTTTATTCGACGGACTAATCGGTACTTTAATAAATAAGGCTCCACATCGATGTTATACTTTTAGTTGTAGACAGTATCTCTGATGTAAAAATTGCGATGTAAGTCCGAAAAAATATACCGGCGCCATTTTTAAGACTGTGACTGATTTTTATGTAATATATACCACTAATAATAGAACACAGGCGGTAATATTGTTGTTGGGTTAAAATTCTTCCTAAAAATACTAAAGTAGGCATAGAAACCGGTAGTAATAACGAATAATAATTAATAATTATATTATTATAATGTAATACGAACAAATGAAGATGTAGGTATTGAAATACATAAGTATCACAAAAAGGAAACTGACACAATTTATTCAAATCGTGAAGGCGAAGGTCCTTACTCTTACGACCTTTTACATAATAGCTATTATGTTCGACATTTGAGAACATAACCGGTTAGTGATGTTTCCGGTAAAGATATTGTTCAGTTCTTTGTGACGTGTAACATGCAGCGATGCATGTTATATGACGTCATAGTGGCATAGTAGATTAACTGCCTTCGTGGCGCAGCGGTAGTGAATGCGACTGCTGTGGCTCGGGTTCGAATCCGCGATCGGGCCAGCAAAAAGTTATTGGGTTTTCTGTTAAAAAATCTCTCTCTCTCTCTCAAATTAGCAGCCCGGAGTTATGAAGTTGGCGGTGTTAGATACAACCGTGCCTCGAAAAGCACGTAAAGCCGTTGGTCCTGCGCCTGATCTCTCTCCGGTCGTGTCTGATTACTGTCTCATCGGATCATGAGAGTTAAGGAACAGAGAGTGCACCTGTGTTTGCGCACACGCTTGTGCACTATAATATCTCCTGCGCAGATGGCCAGTCTCCGTAAAGATTGGACGCTTGACCGAAATTCAGTCTGGAGGACATTAGTGGCATTTATATATCTAAACTTCTAAACTAATATTATAAAGAGGAAACATTTGTGTTTTTGTATTTATGTTTGTAATGTTTTCACAAAGTACTACTGGACCGATTTCAAAAATTCTGTTACCATTAGAAAGCTGCATTTTCACTGAGTGGCATAGGCAATATTTCATTATAAAAAAAAATAGGGATACTTAATAAACATGCAATAATATAACCCAAGGTGTGAAAAAATTTGTCATAAACATCTGTCATCGCGTGCGCTGCGGAAACTATTGATGGTAGAACAAAAAAATGTTCTATAGTATTATAGAACGTATCAATATCTACAAAAAAGTCCGTGATAACATATGTACTTTTTGAAGTGTATGTTTTGTGAAGTTAGACTTATAAATTTCTTTAGTTGTAGTTTTATATATTAAAATTAGATAACAAATTAAAAGTAGGTATTGGGTAATAAATTAAAGTAAAGAAATAAAAAGCTTGTTCCCGTTTGTACAAACAAAGCATTTACAAAAATTCTTGCAAAATTAGGAGTACGGAGTTACACCACTTATTGACGGCCGTATCCGATCCACAAATAGTTCTACCGAGGTTGGGTTTTCTTTGTCTCAGTTGTTTTAATGTTTGTTAAGTACTCCGTGACACAGAAATATTTCTAAAATATGCTAATATAATAATATTTCAATGCTGCAGTTTGCATACGTAACTCGGCACAAATGTAATTAAAACTTTCGTCCTTAGTAGAAGCGCGATGCGGTCTGTTACGTACTCTTTGAGTGGTACTGGCTTTACGTGCTGTACGAACCATGAGATAGCGTGATATATATTTTTTAATACCTATGCGATAACGTTGCATAATTTCTCGAGTTGCCCTACGAAGTGCGCCGTCACTTCTGCGTCATACGTCCCTCAACTATTCACGAGATGATTACATTGCAAGTTCATATTTAAACGACAATTTATCTCTGATTTGTGGAGTATATAATGTATGCAGTAAGAATGACACATCAGCTACGAACAATAAGACTTGTTTGGAAGTAATGTGTGGTTAGGTCCTTTGTAATCAACTACGTGCTGAGATCGCCACTTATGTATTTATGAATACATTGCAGTATTCACGTTAGTTGTTACGACGCGATGGTGAGAATACCGTAGTGAATAGTGATGTGTTATAGGGATAGGCGATCTCTTCTATTTATGTCATATTGTCTTATGTTTACGCGAATGTTAAATATTTTAATTAACGTACTATATACGGATTTAAACGCGGTTGGTTTTCTTTACGACGCGACCACGGCTGCTGACAAAGTAACCGAAATGTCGGGAAAGGTGTAAATTTAAAGCTTAATAGTAATTTAATTTAAAATAGTCACAAAGATCACCCGTATCTATAAATATGTAAGCATTTAACAATAACTTATTTTATGTTACGATACTTAAAGTTTACGTTTGTAAACTCCAACTTATATTTATGAACTACAACCGAGAAATTCTTAGATTTGAGTAAATTAACAGTAGCCTACATCGCTTATAGACTTAAGTACATCTGCATTTCGAATATCATCTCTGTCTGTAATACAATTAAATATTTACGACCGTAATGGTTAGTGTAACCGACTGCCACGCCTGAGGTCGCGGGTTCGATTCCCGCACAAGTCAAACATTTGTGTGCATGAACATGGATGTTTGTCTTGGTCTGGGTGTTTATATGTAGGTATAATATGTATGTATTTACAAAAAACAAAGTATATATGAATGTTTACCCATTGTCTAGTACCCGTAGTACAAGCTCTGCTTAGTTTGGGCTAGATGGTGTTGTGTGTATGTGATAGATTATTATTATTATTATATTATATTATTTATACACCGCACGGTGGTCAAATTTGATCATAATCATTACTGAAAATTTGAGGGAAATTTATATAAATCCAATTATTCTTTTTCTTTTACATTCGTTTGTCAATAGTTGTTAAACAAGAAAAGTCAGTTCACAAATTGGAGAGAAATGTACTAAACTTTTTTATCTTTGCGTATTTGTATAGGTATATATGGCAACATATTTTATCCTGTTCTATTTTAAAAATAGCTTTTGGTTGGGTGTATTATTTACTCCTTTTCGTCGCCAGTTTAGAAGCCGGTTCATTGTTAATATGTTCGATAGACCTAGAGGAAAATTTTGATAACCTAACTGAACCTGTATTTTATAAACAGGTTTAGCCAGATATGTAATTTTATAGTATCTTATGCTGAATGCGTCAGTTGTTAGATAAATATATGGGCCATTTATAGACTAATTATGGTGTTGCCATGACATTATCGATATGTCATTTATTATGACTGCGTCGGCGCTCGACGCTCGGGCGTAAGACAGATAATGACAGAGCTCGTGCGGCGCATATTATTCAAATCGGCGCGCGGCCGCTATAGTAAAATTGTATGGAGGATTTGAAGTGCTTTTTTGATAAATATGTATCTTTATTGTCAGCCAATAACTTACATATTTGGGACGGACAAATTGTAATATAACTATTTATGTTTCGTTTAAGCTGTAAAATAGGACAGATTTCTACTGTTATAATCTAAAAATCACGTAACACGAGCTTACGGTTTTGTATTTTTCGTGCAAATTAACGTAATTTTATAGGCGAAAATATTAATTATTTTAAGTTTTTTACACGAAGTAATTGTAAACACATTCATTGTTATGGTAAATGTATATTTTATATTTGTTATAAACAAAAAGTGTTGATTTTATTCACTTAACTGTTTTGGCACATTTCGCTCGGCGCAGTCTTAAGTCGTTTTTTATATGTAAATATTTCATAAGTCTGTATTTGTTGGTATACTAAGTACTGATTGTAATTTGAACAGTTAACGGAAATGTTATACATTCACCTATTAAGTCGCAGCAACACACCAGTGGCCAGACACATTACATTTTTAATTATTACATGGCCCTCCTGGCGCACCCTTACATATGCTCATGTCTATATAGGAACGTAGTGAGAGGATATCTGTAAGGTCTATATGCCTATGGAAAACAAGCATGACTATATAAGTAGGTATTTCATAAAACCTATCGTTGAGATTAAAATAATTGTTGATTTCTATTTACTACGATCACCATTAGGTCGCAGCAAATGGAAATTAGTATGTCCCCACATACTTCCCTGTAAATGCGTCTCAGTATGTAGGTATGAGTAATTGTCACCCGCAGTTTCACTCACATGTATTATAACCGCTCAAATCCCGTAGCTCGTAGCTTGATGTTATATAGCCTATGTTACTTTTGAATAAATTTTCTAACTGAGCTTTCTAACAGAGAAATAATTATTAAAATCTGTAAAGTAGTTTTAGAGTGGCTGGCTCCTGCAACACAGTTTTTACTAGTGCAGGGGTCAGAGAATTCTTAATTACTGTAGCTTAATTTGTGTCAATAAAATTATTATTATTATTATTATTATTAGAGTTTGACGATAACAAACAAAAAATCTTTCCTGTTTATAATATTCGTAGGTATAGGTACCATAATTCCTCTTCTTACGTAAAATGTTATACTTTCACAGCGTCTTACATCCACGTATGCAAACGGGATCCCAACACGATTGAAGACTGCGTGCTCAAGTCCATAGAAATCCTTAAGCCGCAGCTCGTCAATGGCATACCAGAACTTAATGTGCCAAGTTTGGACCCCTTCTTTATTCCTGAGGTCAGTATATAGAAAAGAAAGAAAGAAAGTAGAATAATTTTATTTGTTCCACATTCTTCCGAGATAATTACAAACAGGAAATACAGCTAATATACATAGAACAAAAAAAGTCCTGCGTCAGCTATGTTGCAGTATAACCATACTGCTACATAGCTGATGCAGGACTTTCTTTAGTATTAGTAAGCTCTGCAAGAATACAAGTGTTGCGGTTACAACGCTATTTTTGCAGAGCTTTCATCATATCGGTCAATGTAGGTAATACTAACTCATCAAAACTTAAAGAATAAAAGAATACTCTAATTTTTAAATTCTACTTTTGGCTTGGTTTTGAATTCCACGTTAACATAAATCGGGATAAAAACTATGTGTACGTCTATCCTGCACAGAATCCATGATGCCATTAAATATTCTGACAGAAAAATGTCAAAGATACTGCCTAGCTTCAGCAGCACAAAAGTGGCATTGTCTACCTTTGCGCCATCGAAGCAATAGTTCAGAGAACAAGAATGTGACAATAAAATTTCTCTTCAATACCATTTCAGTTCAAAGCGATTACCACAGACAACTTACCGATCCGCGCATCAGGTCACAACGTGAAGGTGACAGGAGCTGCCAACTTCAAGATCAAGAGCATGTCGTGAGTATTTTACTTTTATCTATCCATGATGGCTTAGAAGCATGCACCCTTATGGAACGTAAAGTCTTGCAAGCTTCCATAGGTTAAGGTATTGAAAGAAGGTGGCCAACAGAAAATTGGAGTCGTAGAATATTTCTTGAAGAAGACGAATAAAGAGTCCAGCTCTCGAAGGAATATCCAGAGTGTACATATAAGGCTGATTTCAATATTCAAGAAACGAGTCGTCTTAGCTACGGATAGTAAAATTTTTATATACTTTTTTATAGAATGTGTCAAAATTTTTCTGTCGAATTAAAACGACTCGACTATATTCATTTAGCAACCGGGCCTAAATCAGTGGACTGAATTCGCTTGGCTAAAGCTCTTGTTTCTTTTAAATTCGGCCCTATAGATCATGTGCCTCCTTCACGCGTTGTTGGCCGTTCAGAAAGGGAATCACTATGCTAGCAGTGCAGGACTGATTTTCTTAAGCAGTATACCCTATACCGCAACACAAAGTAGTTTCGGTGCGATCTTTGGCAGAGGGGACGGTTCTCTAGTTGAGTTGCTCTAGATAGAGTGATCCCAGTTGTATGCGAGGAACTGGCTTTGCCTTATTTCTCTCAAAGTCAACCACATTCGGATTGTAGCAGATCGCATAATATATATTATACTTCGAATAGCACAAACTTAATAAGTTCGTGTGGAGTAGTGTTATTGGTTTTCTATCTAAAAATATCTTTAGCGTCAGTACCTACCCTACAAATATTTTTGTTAGAATATATGTTAAAGGCGCGGTTCTATCAACTCTTGCATGCAAGTATGACGTCACATTAGCTTATAAGTTGCTTGCATTGGACACATGTTTTTGAGAGTGTGCAAATTGCATGCAGGTTTCACTTGCATACAAGTGGAAATGTTCAACAATTGAGTAGGCCATCATGGATGGAAGACGTGCTACTCAATAAAAAATGATTATATTCTCGTGCGCCCACCTAACAGACATTATGAGTACACGTCACTCGTTCGAAATTTGAAACGTGTAGCTAACGTTTGCGCGTTCAATTTGCAGGTCACTTGAATAAAAATATGTACAAGTTCAAACTACCCCATACAAGTTGTAACTTGTATGCAAGTTTGTATAAGTTGTATGCAACTTTGTACAAGTTGTATGCAAGTTTGTACAAGTTGTATGCAATTTGCAACTTGCATGCAAGTAACTTGCCTAATGGAATTACGCCTTTATTGCTTGGCTCACATTATTATGGGTTCTTATAAGGTATTTTACTGCCATCTATCAAACTACTACGTTATGAGGAATTCTAAGAATTTCGTTTGATGATTCGATTAATCGTTTTATTCTAAGTGCATTCGCGCCATTTAACATAAATATGAAACTGCTTGACCTCCAATTGTGTGAGGCTTTACATTGAAATGTGTTTACTCGATAACAGGTCGCGTTAATATAAATATAATAATATTAAAAAGTTAAAACTTTAAAACAAACCACACATGTTACATCAAGTTTCAAAACAATATTTTTTCAGACACTTGTTGTTTCGGGTTAGTCAAAATTTGAATGTGGCCACGACCACATATTTTTTTATCCTACTAAAGTGTCAAACTGGCATACGGTTCATCTAATGGTAAGTGGTTACCGTAGCCTATGGAAGCCTGCAACACCAGAGGCATCACTTACGCGTTGCAAGCACTGTAAAAACCTTTTAACACACTTTTTGAAGAATCCCATACTGTAGTTTTGTGAGAAAACTTCAGCAGGGAGTTCATTTCACAACCTGAGTGTCCGCGGGAGAAAGTACCTTTAAACCACTTGGTGCAACAGTAATTAAATAAATTTTCTTTTTCTAAGAATTTGTTCATTACGCTGTCTGTGCCTAGCTTCTGGAGGATATAACTACAGGCGTTAAACTGTTCTGTGTTATTTTTCAGAGTGGATTTGGACACGTTAACCTTCAAGGTGCGCATTCTTTTCCCTAAACTGCACTTCGAGGGTGACTACAAGATCGACACACAGATCCTAGTCGTGCCACTGAAAGGAGAAGGAAAACTTAAAGCCGAAGCCTGTAAGAACCTATTTTTAAATAATTCCTGTATAAGGTAATATCCTTGTTTCGTGGGGTAATTAAAAATAATGTAATAATGCTGGATACTGAATATCTACTAGAAACAACTGTTTGTAATTCCTACAGATGTTTGACCGTGTGAAGATTAAAACAATACGACGCAATATTAGTGGAAACGTGTTTTGTTTCGTTTTATTTAACAAAGTTAAGCATTAGGAATAAATCCAGTGTTGCGGTGACTTTAAAAACATTCAAACAACAGACATAAATAACACCCAGGCCCGGAACAACTATTTATGAAACATACTGATTGTTGATCCGTGTGGGGATCGACCCCACAGCAGTAAATACAGTGGCAGTAGCCAAGCAAATAGTTACTCAATTGTCTTTAATTTTGTCCTGTAGGTTTTGTGTTTCCAAAAATGCTGATCGTAAAGCCTCCAGCACAATCAAGTATTATTGAGTTTATCTCATAGGCAATTGTAACTATTTAAGGTATTTCACAGTTAAGAATACGGGACACACCTCTTTTTTTGTAGAGCATGTAAAGATGTCAGAACCGGCTGTCATAAACTATGACAAATAGTGATATTAGTAATGCTAAAATCTCTTGATGGCTATTTCTTAGAAGTTTGCATCAGCCGAGAGATGTTCCCGCATCGCGTAAAAATCACATTAAACAACTTTCTTCATAAGCTTTTAATAATATAATAATGCACTGGTATGGCATAGGCATGTGCCTTTTCTCAGTGTAAGAAGGGTTAGGCCATAATCCACCACGCTGGCTCAGTGCGGTTTAGCACTACTACACATATCTTTGGGAACATTATGGTGAACTCATGCACGCAAAATCCCATGGCGTTTTCTTTCATTGTTTAAGCGAGTGATAATTAACTATTGCATAACTTCGAAAAGTTAGAGACCTCAATGTGGCAGTCCAACGGTGTCCTTTTGGGCTATCGCTGTTTTTATTATTATAAGCTATTCATAATATTTTATTGTATTACAGCAAAATGCGACGCAGAGGTTGTGATCCACTCGCAGGTTTCTACCGTCGATGGCGTTGAATACATCAAGTTCAAGAAGATCGATGCTGACATTAACATCAAGGACTACCGCGTCAAGCTTGACGGACTGTTCAACGGTGATAAGACCCTTGGTAAGTACCCATATTCATGCGTCTTTACTACTAGGTCTTATTTGGCCTCGGGTTATAAGTTTCTCCATATGCTATAAGTTATGTTTGGGTGATCGTGAGTTTGGGAAAAGTGTTATTATGCCTTTATGTTAGAAAATTCTCTAACATAAAGGTCGTCTATATAAGTAATATCCGAAGTCCGATAAGTGCTGTCTCTAATTGGCCTGCAAAGTGGGTATCAGTCACCTATGTGACTCTTCGGGGATGTACAGGCGTGGGTTAATATATCTAAGTAGTATCTCATGTAAAGTTTTGAGTACAAGTAATAGCAAAATTTAGTTTTGAAACTAAGCGACTCATTGTCCTAGACACATAAGTCTGGTAACAACAGGTGCCTACAATGATATTGATTATACCATTTATTCAGGACAAATCTCTCGAGGTCGGTAATACAAAGTGTATATACTTATATTGGACTATTCAAATGTAGATTCAAAAGTCAACAGACTTTCCAATAAATAAAAAGACAATTTACGTAACATAAAGTTTCTAAATGGTAGATCAAAACATAAATTGGTTAACAAACGATGTAACCCTTTTCGTCTGCTGTGATTGGTTGATGGCTGACTGAACCATTATTAGCTTATTAACGTATTTGACATAATTTTGATTTTAAACAGCCATTGATTAGCCTTTCACGCATCGTGTGTAAGTCTAGTAATTTGTCATTAAGTTTTGTAATTCTCGGATATCTAAAGTGTAGCACTGTATAAATAAAATAGGAATGGTTCCTAATTAAATAATAATTATTCTTTTAATAGGTGAAGCGGCCAACGCTGCCATCAACCAGAACCGAGGAGAATTCCTGAAGGCAACCAAACCTCACTTAGAAAAGACCGTGACCACAATCCTTCTGGATATCGCTAACAAGGTCGTGGACGGACTCACGCTTGACCAACTGCTGCCCAAACCCTAGACGTACCACTGTTCCTAGTACAAAATAGATTTAAGCTACAATAATAAGCTCACTGTGATTTTAACTCGCTGCTAAAGTCACTATATGCCGGTAGGGCTGCCAACTTCTGAAGCGAGTAGGTATGAAATATTCGTATCGAGGACATTTAAGTACACATAATGCAGAGATTAGTACCATAATATTAATGAGTATAAAAACATCTTCTAACTCTTCAGAATTACTTGCACCATAAATCTCGACTAGCCGTCGCCATTTTATAAAACGACTTACTCATGCTATGAAGTGTCGAAAGCAGCCTGGATTTTCTTTCTAATAAGCAAATAATATGATTATGTGTGGATCAGCATAAAGAGATGCTTAAAAAACTTATTGCTTTTTATTTTCTACATTTTTTACTGCGATGACTAATAATATCTTGTATAAAAAAATAAAAAAATCACGTGGTGAAGCATTCTTGGATAGAAAAAAAATATCCTCAAGGAGAAAAAGGCTTTCTTTGTAAGGGTTGTCGCGAAGAAAACTCAAAGGTTTGGCAGCCCTATATGCAAGTGATTGCAAAGAAATTTTATACGAAACGAAGGATTGTAATGTCGTTTATATTTTCAGTAGGTTTGGTAATGTAAGATCGAATGCCAAAGGAGATGTTAAACGTGTTTTAAATATTAAAACAAATTAGATGAAGTAACTTTTGTTTTTATTTTGTAATAATAATAATAATATTCTATCACATACACACAACACCATCTAGCCCAAACTAAGCAGAGCTTGTACTATGGGTACTAGACAATAGATAAACATACATATATATACTTTTTTTTTGTAAATACTTACATATTATACATAGAAACACCCAGACCAAGATAAACATCCATGTTCATGCACACAAATGTTTGACTTATGCAGGAATCGAACCCGCGACCTCAGGCGTGGCAGTCGGTTACATTGACCACATTTGCGGCATTTTGTAAATTTGTTCTGTCGATATTTTTACTAATCCTAACTAATATGTGAGTTTCTTTCATTGTTACATTTTTACCTTAAGTGCAAGATAGTCATGAAATTTCGCATACACGTTGTCAGGAGTAAAAAAGGACATGGGATACCTTTCATCCTGAAAACAGTACTGTTCCCGAAGGATAGTTTATTAATAAAATCTAAATAAGCGCAAGCGAAGCAGTAGGCAAATACTGGTAATGTATATAAGTGCCTGCACATGACTAGCACGGGTGACATGCGCAAGTTACTGTGTGTGGTTACATGTTCGAGTTAATCATACTTGCGCTCTTGGTTAGCACCGGCCATCATTATGTCGTATGTAACCCCGATAAGTGTCCGTAGATATCCCGGATATGTATTATACTTACTCAAAAAAAGAAATATTAAGATTTAAAAAAAGCAATGGAAACGTGAAAATAAAAAAAAACGGAATGGAATGGAATGGAAACGTGAAAAAACGAAAAACATTTTTTTTTGGTGGGGAAACCATACATCTGGTCACAACCATACGTCTAACTTTAATGATCTGATATCATAATGGTGGATAATCAGATAAAGGAAAGATTCTGAAAAATATGGACAACAGTATTCGTGTAGCTGTTTACTGTGTCCATATGTTTTTTTTATTGCCATTTGTGGTAGACGTGCTAGTGGCCCACCTGATGGGAAGTGGTAACCGCTGCTCATGGACTTCAGCAATATCAGGACACAGCAAAGCCGCTGCCTACCGTGAAAGAACAACTCTCTTTTTTAGAGTTTGAAAGAGCTCTTATACAACAGCTTTGTCCGTCCGTCCGTCTGTTATACAACTTTCAACTCAAGAACCGTAAGAGCTACAGACTCGCGGTCAACGCCATTCGACTCAGCATAGTCGATATACCCCCGAAATGACTATGACCATTGATCTCTGTCCTCAAGGGTACGTAAATCAATTTTTTCGGACTCTAAGATTTACGGCAATTCATGGCCGTTTCTCACTTGTTTACTACTATAATGATAATTGTTATACCTATTTTATTTAAGTCAATTGTACTATTCCAAATTATTTAAAATACAACTATCGCACTAGAAATAATACCCATGCCGCAACAACGATACAAACTTTAAAAGAGTACGAGTGAATCTGAATTCACAACTACTATTTATGAATAAATGTTTGTCTCATGCGGGCATTTAGTTGCGATCCCTTAAGGCAGTGGTTGGCAACCTTGTCGTCCAATAGAGCCGAATATAGATAATTAAGCTTTACTTTAGCAGGAGACATAATTACGGATATAATTAGGTTTAAAAGAACACTCGAGATTGCCTTTGTCAAATAAGTCTTAGTTTAACTAACAGTAAATAAAATAAAATTTGTTATCGTACTTATAAAGCAATATAATAAGTAATATTCCGTGCCTGCACCCAACATTTTGTAAAGGAGTTGCAGCCGAGGAGTCAAAGAGCCGCATGCGGCTCGCGAGCCGCGGGTTGCCGACCACTGCCTTAAGCTATTGAGCCATCAACTAACGAATTAAAAGTCAATGTGGGATAAAGGTCTTTCCTTCCTGATTGCAATATAATTTACCCTAAAGATCAATATTTTCTGGTACTCCCTTTCTTCTCCTAAAATTGTTTGTCCGAAAATCATTACCCATCCATTAATCATTATAGAATTTTTTTTTACCCAATCATCTGTACTTCTAAAACTATTCTGTCATAATATCGAGTACTATAATAATTTAATCTCCTAATTTTGCATGAAATAAAGTCATATATCCTAAGTATTGTATTATATAATGTGTATTATTCCGAGTGTTAATTTATAATAAAATTGTTAGTTCTAAAAGATTTGCTGAAAATTAGGTTGTAGTGACAGAAACGAATCGCTGTGAATCCGAATCCACGCAGTCTTGTCTGCCCTACCCGTAGAGTGTAATTTAAAATCGCATTGGCGCGAAGAGGCGAGGCGGCTCACGGGCTAAGGAGTAGGTTGGCAGCAAACTGAAACTGCGGTGGTGAAGCGAAAGCCGTCTGCGACGATTAGCACTCGTGAGACCGCCGGAGACCCGCAGCGCCGAAGCCGTGACAAAAGCCAATCTTTATAATAAAAAATAGTTTGAAATCATTGTTAGGATAAATAAACATTAAATTATTTGAATTTAGGACTTTTATTAAAAACGGTTTTAAGTCTTTTGCACATTATTGATTGTAATATTTATGACAAACAAATTTAGGGCATATTGTATTTAGGGATTTCAATTTTATGTCATGTGATATAAAGTTCGGGCAAGTTATCATTCGAACAAATGTAGATTAGGATAAAAAAAATTATGGCTCTTTAGATTATGGATAAAAAGTTAGATATCACAATAGAGAATCATATTTTTTGTATTTAATATAGCATTAATCGTGGCTTCTGTCAGAGCCTGATTGCTGATTGACTGCACAGGTGGCGTAGTGATTTAAGTGGTCGCCTCGCCGCTGCCACTGCGCTGAATGTTGTGGGTTCGAATCCCACACGGGACAAAAGTTTGTGTACTCCACAAATAGTAACCATACAAGTGTAAACATAAATATAAATAAATTTAATAGTTTTAAAATTTAATCATCTTAAAAATTTATAAAGTTTAATAGTATCTAGTAGTAGTGTAACAGTTTCAAAATTATGTAATAAAGTGTAAAATAAACAACGCGATAAAATCCGCATATAGAAGTTTAATTTTTAAAAAATCCTTCTGTTCTTTGGCATTCTCATTGTTTAGTCCTTAGGCTTGCCATCCTATGTACTTATAATATAAGGTGGAGCAAGCACCCTACCAGCGCATTTGAGCAGCTACGATTACGGTAATAAACATAGAATAAGTAGTGAATGGTTTTTAATAGTAAAACATTAAATCAAGGCCGGTCCAACAGCTGACTTTGTTTAGTGTATAACTTTTAGCGCCTATTGTGTGCTTCATAGCAATCATTTATTTTGCAATTAATGAATTAACAGGTGTAGTTAGTACAGGCGTAGTATTATTTATAACTATTAGATATTGTGGCAACAATACGGTATTATGCTGAGTGTGAACCATGGTATAGATAAGTTCTTATGTATGTAAAATCCTATTATATTCCACGGTGTTAACCGTGAATCTATATGCCACTGAATTTATTTATTACTCCGAGGTTTTATTTATTTAAATTTATTTATTTTTATTTATTTGACAAAACTATCTCTCTTTTGACCTGAGATTTGATTTGGACGAAAAACCAAAAAACCGTTTTAATGGGTTTGGATGAACGTATGTAGAACCTGTCCTGAATTAACACATGTGATTCTTTTTATCCTGGTACGCATTTTTGTGGAATTTATTAGAGAAAATGTACTTACGTACAAACTAACTTATTAATGTCATAGTTTTCTCACACATGTATCCTCAACTTTAGTGTACTGTGACGTCAGCATCATGTAACGTCATAAAATTAAAAAGGTTCGATATCATTTTAGTTTATTTATTGTGTGAATAGAGGCGTCTGAAAATACTCTTCACAAGGAACACAATATAAAGTTTCTTGGCTGCAATCTTCTGTAGGATGAAGACACTTCCAATTAGGCATACCTACGTATCGCCGCCGGTGACTTCGCTTTCTATAATGAATATAAACAACACTTACTTACATTCTTTATTATAGCAGTGATATTACACTCTATTGCCTTCACACAATTATAAATATAATAATATAGTAAAGGCCGGCGTGTGCCGCAATTTTCCAAACAGAATTATGTTCACGCAACGACGGTTACGCAATGAAAATGTTGTTACGTGCCAACGCGCAATACCTGAACAATATTCGATGATATATAGCATGTAACAGAAAGGCGTGGTCATAATAAAGTACCTATCGTAACATGCACGTAAAGAATCCGGCTAAAAAGACTAGATTCAATACTTCTCATACTCTTAGAGTTCGAAAAACTCTTATACAACAGCTTTGTCCGTCTGTTATACAACTTTCAACTCAAGAACCGTAAGAGCTAGAGACTCGCAGTCAACTCCATTCCACTCAGCTTAGTCGATATACCCCCGAAATTACTATGACCTTTGAACTTTGACCTCATATTACTTGAACCATTTTTCGAACTCTACGATTTACGGCAATTCATTGCCGATTCTAACTTGTTTTTGTCGCAACTGTAGTAGTCTAACTTTTGTGCCCTGTACCATCTCTGCAGTCTCTCTGCTCAGCTCTCATTTAAATTATGAATATTCAAAATTGATTGAGTGGAGGACGCAGCGGTTTATGTGTTTTTCTTGTCACTGCTAGTTTGCCGAGTTCTGTGGATGATACCCTCGCGAGAAATTGTATTCACTAATAGTTAGTCTAAGGTGAGGTGTTCTTAAGGTCTGTTGACTGTTTCAGGATGCTATTCTTAATGTGGTTGGTCTTTCATAAGAATAAAGAATATTATAATAATAATATCAGCCCTGTTTTAAACTATCCCACTGCTTAGCACCGGCCTTTTCAAGCCGGCTCTTTTTGTGAGAAGGGTTAGGCCAGGTAAAAGAATAGATTGGGGGGGCCTGCTATGGATGAATCCTTAAAGAGCTCCCAACTGGCCCCTCCTATTGGATGAGAGAGGGAACACCCCAGGTTTTTTAGTGGGTATACCAGCGCGTCTTGCTGGGAGTCCCACACTCCCCCGCCGGTGCCGTCCCCTAGCCGGCGGGCAGTGCATGAAGCATTTTTCCTGGGAGACAAAAAGAAAAAATAGGTAAAAGAATAGATACTTATCATTTTATTTTAGGTAACACAGTAACATTTCTGAACGTCAAATACATCATGAAAGGCGTAATCATAACGTATAGATGCTTGCAAATCTACACTAAGAATTTAAACCACTTGCACTATTGAATAAAAGTAGAGTTGTCCTCCGTTCACTCACCATCTCTATTCACCATGTCACAGGTCTTCTCTGTGTTAGTCTTCCACAATTCCCCCTCTCTCGCTGCTTTCTTTTCTTGTTTTTGCTTTAACAGAGCTCAACAACACAAAGATCTCTCTGTGCCCCGTCATAGAAAACAAAAAGAATTTTCAAAATCATCTCAAAAATATATAAAATACCGCGTATTTGCAATGACAGAAAAGGATGAACAACACAAACTGTGACATAACCGCTATCTAACTGCACCTGTCCGAGAGAGATAGTGCGATATCTCAACCACAGCTCCACTCTTTCTTATATTCAAATTTATAATAATAATTACTCTTATGATTTTCCAACCAATTTTAATATTGTTCGCCCAAAAAGATTTATTTTTATTGCTATTTGCTTTTGTATTTAAAAGTAATCTACAAAATCCAAAATAGGCAACTAGCCTATTCACACGTTGTACACACATAAAAGCGATGCATATGCATATTTCTATTAACAAACGCCTATTTTAATCTGATTACGATTTTAATTGCGGACAATAGAAACTCCAGTAATCATTCGTGGCGGATAATCAGTTCCTACACTGGCATCCTTCCCGTAGTTCGCAACCGGGGCATTGACCAGTACAAGTAACCTTGAACATTGATTCACTTGGCCAACTCATCACGACTGTAATCGCCGAAGGTATTGACAGATATGTGTAGCACTTGCATTTCGACAGTGTTCTTTACGTTATAAGTAAGTACTAGATGAAGAAGCCTACTAATTTTAATATTAGTAGTAGCAGTCGCGATTGCGCCGAGGGTTCGATCCCCGGATGGAATCAAAATTGGGTGGCCTGTATGTAGTGCCGAGTCTGAGCGTTCTTTGTGTCCGTTGTTTGAATGTTTGTAAAGTCCCTTGCGATATATGAAACATTACTAGTGCGGCAAAGGTTCTTAAGACAACTGAAAGACTAAAGATATTTGGATGTTTGTTACTCACGGAGCATTGACAAGTAGGAGCGACCTTTGGGGATTGATGATTCATTCACATTACGAACTTATAACACCTGCGGACAGAAATGTCTCGTAATCATATTTCGAAAGTGTTCTTTCGGTTCCATGTATATAAGAATATCAGCCCTGTTTATAAACTCTCCCACTGCTGAGCATGGACCTCTTCTCAGTATGAGAAGGGTTAGGCCATAGTCCACCACGCTCTATGGGATTAAAGCAGACGAAGCCTTTAGCAGAAACTAATTTTACAACTAAACTAACTTTTCGTGGACGAATTGTGGACCCCATTTTTTTGTCACGCCAACGTAGTCCCCCGTCGAGTCTTCCGTGGAACCCTGTGGGTCCACCTGGACCATTTTAGGAACTAATGATCTATACTATCTATACTAATATTATAAAGCTGAAGAGTTTGTTTGTTTGTTTGTTTGAACGCGCTAATCTCAGGAACTACTGGGTCGAATTGAAAAGAAACTTAGTGTTGGATAGCCCATTTATCGAGGAAGGCTATAGGCTATAAAACATCACGCTACTACCAGTAGGAGCGGGGCATCAATGAAAAATGTTACAAAAACGGGAAAAATTCTCTTATGTGAAACAGACGAAGTTGCGCGGGTCAGCTAGTATGTAATAAATAGCAAGTACGTAAGTACTTAGACATCAGAAGAACTTCTTTTTTTTTTACAAGATTTTATGTTACGAACACGGGTGGCTTTATAAACAATTTCTAAATTATCATAGAGAATTAATAATCTCTCATGTTATTTAAAATCTTTCTGTTCCCACTAATTTGCACACAATAGAACTTGTAATAATAAATTACTGGTTGTATTGTACACACCTATGTGTGTAATATTTCAATAATGTATGTAAATACGTAGAACTGTCTGTTTGTTGTATGTATATGTGATGGCGTTTATATATTCGGCCGATCGTGATGACGAAAGTGTAATTGAGTTTTTCTGTTAGCAATTTCACAGTAGCGGCAGTCAGTTAGACTGCATTGGCGCGCTCCTATATAATGGGACTTAAAAATTCAATATATAAATTGTATTTAATATACAATGACAACTTTTTTTAAAGACTTCGGGGAACTTTACAAAAGTTGTGAAACAAAGAAAATTACTAGACTCGAAACAACTATTTGTGGATCACAATTTTTTTTAGCCCATGTGGAAATGAACTCCTAAACTAGCATAGGAAGCTGGTACACACAAACTCAGCGCATTACCAGTGGGGCGACGCAACCACTGAAACCACTATGCCAACAATACAGTCGTCTCTAAAAGAAAGAAAGAAAGAAATACATTTGTATTTGTATCTCCTTTACACAATACAATAAAATATAGGCTCACCCCATTAAACAGGACTTAAAACATATGACATTCTAAAGAGATTTTAAATGCACTATGATCTATGACGCAAATATCTTTTTTATAACAATAAGCAAAAGTTTAACCTTAAGAATAGTATTGTGTAACATGCTAGGTTGTAGAAGTCAGATGTCCGTGAAAGATCTTTATAAAAGCAATTTATTAAATAATGATTGCGTTGTAAAATAATAATTCAGTGGGGAAAAATAGCTCAGTGGGGAGACCAACAGACTGCAATGCAGAGGGTCTCGGGTTCGAACCCACGTCACGCACCGCTAACTTTCGGAAGTAATATGACTTTTCGAAATTACGTGCGTATTGATTGACAATTATCGCCTGCTCCGTGCCTCGGAGAGCAAGTTAAGCCGTTGGTCCCGGCTGCCATGAACATCTATGGCAGTCGTTATTGGGAAAGTCAGTACCCTCTAATATCCTGACACTGGTCTAGCCTTAGGGTATCGTTAGCCTTCGGGTTGCGGAGGTCAGGTGGCAGCCGCTCCGTGTAAAAACTGATATCTAGTCAAATCCGGTTAAACCAGAAAGCCGACCCCAAGTGACCTGGGAATAATAAAGGCTAAGAGAGAAGATTGCGTTGTAAAATATAACTTTTTGAAGACCTACGACTACTTACGTGGTAATGCGCAGAGTAGTTAGATATGAACGCAAAATAAAAATTTGGGTGATTCCCAAGTATTTACTAAAACAAGCTATTATAAAGACAGACTACAAATTTTGTGAGGTTTTGGTGGATGCTCCAGAATCAGTGCGTGCATTTCAAAAATACTTTTACTATTTACTGAGGTATATTATTCCAGACGGACATATGTTGCGTATTGTGTTCAACTCGAGCAAAATCGGTATAGGCCGCTAGCAAATATTAAGCAAATATCTGCTAAAATATTGAGAGATCATCTATCAATCTAGCGTAAGAGTAATGAATTAGTTAGTGCGGTTTTAAGTGAGAGTTCCGATGGCTCACATACCTATCTTCTTATGCCTTTAATTTCATCCTATCTTTATTTATTTTTCTTGAGATTGGCCACACGAGCGATAGCACGTAGCCTAGCCCGATGAAATAAACTACAGTACCACCAATGGTATGGTGGTAATGGTGGGTCTGTACTCTCGTTCTGTCTCTATTTTTGAATAAATTAATATCAATAATCTGCCATTTTCACGTCAGATGAACGACTATAGCCTCAGTAATCACAATCTGAATTAGTCTGCCACCGTAACTCAATAACACAATCGTCAGATCGGTGCCTTGCAGAAGGTTTGCACGTGAATTAACCGTTAAGTGATATAATTAGTTTATTATAGTTCACGCTCTAGTTCTCTCAGGAAGAACATTGTTGTTTCAAGGAATTAGTAAGTTCTGGAAGCAAGTTGTGTAATTTTTTTACTGACGGATAGTGCATATATTTATTTTACAACTAGCTAACCCGCGCAACTTTGTCTGCTTCACATAAGAGAATTTTCCCCGTTTTTGCAACATTTTTCATTGGTGCTCCTCTCCTATTGGTCGTAGCGTGATGCTATATAGCTTATAGCCTTCCTCGATAAATGGGCTATCCAACACTCCAAAGATTTTTCAATTCGGACCAGTAGTTTCTGAGATTAGCGCGTTCAAACAAACAAACAAACTCTTTAGCTTTATAATATTAGTATAAATAATTTATTACTGACTAGGTAAATACTATTTAAGTTTTCTTTTAAACAATGTTGGTTATTTCCTTAGAGCTACCTTCCTCAAAATAAACTTATGTATGCTTCATTTCCTTACTTGTCTTATTTAGTAAACAAATATGGTGTACTAATATCTAGAAACAATGTACAGAGATGGCTCTCGGTGTATTCACAAAAAGCAACCTCTATGTATTGTTTCTCTTATCTTTGTCGGATCTATTTACAATAATACGAATGAATTTTTTTTTGTTCCTCTGTTGTGGCAAACAAGCATACGACCCACCTGATGGTAAGTGGTCACCGTAACCTATAGACGCCTGCAACACCAGAGGCATCACTTGCTCGTTGCCGACCCTTTAGGAATAAAAGGAAGTGGGAAAGAGAAGGAGCGGGAAGGGGGAAAGAGGGTGATTGGGCCTCCGGCACTCTCACTCATCGAACGAAACAAAACAGTAGGAATACTGCTATTTTACGTCGATATTCTGTGGGAGGGTAGTTCTCCCCCGGTCGAGCCGGCCCATTCATGCTGAAATCAGCGAGGCTTTATTACACTAGCCAATACCTGAATCATTTTATAATGAACTAGTTTTTGCTCGGGACTTCGAACGCTTGGACAGACACTTGGGAGTAGGTGTATATCTATATTTACCTTTCTTTTCGTGTAAGAAGTAGCTGATCTACACACATAATACTTGACTTGTAGCCGGCGTATTATATTAAATATCGCCTATGTACAGACATCGTAATGTTAAAGTTTAAATTTAATTTAAACACATTTTTTCATTTGTAAAAACTGATATAATATTCTTATGATCATGATCACATGATTTGATCATAATCATAAGAATGTTCAGATGATGAAATGATCACGCAGTTGCCGTACAAGCTCCGCCTGCTTAGCTCGCTGCAATTATTTGTCATTACGAATTTAATAACATAGAACTGATTAAAACATATTTGAAATAATTAAAACGCGTAGAAGATTGCTAAGTATGCATTTATCTATAACTATATTAATAAATATTTATCATTCAATTGTGTATGTATTACGACTAGGTACAATAATGTGAATACACAAAATGAAGATTTTAAAATTCACATTTTGAATTTTTATTATTATTATTATTATTATTCTAATAAGACTCATAAAATAAACGAATAAACACATGCATGGTTATTAGCTAGCTGTGTACCGAGGTTTTAACAGTGAACAACGAGTTTGTGGTTTTACTGCGTAGCTTTTTTGGACCTAGCGTAATGTTATATAAGCCTACCACATTAAAACTATATATAACTAACTACTATAATAAACCGGTTAACCTAAAATAGTTCAATAGTTCTTCTGGGAGTTTCTGAGCTTATCGCGTTTAAAGATAATTTATAAACACATAACTTTTAAATGTCAGTATTGATTTACGGTAGTAATAATTTATTAACCGAAATTTTAATCTAAACATTGCCAATACGTATTTTGATCGATACTTCGATCAACTATGCAAAACTGAGACTTCATAACATCTAAAACATAATTGAGCTAATTGAAGTAAAACGTGTCTGTTACATTGTTAACTTTCTTATGTTAGAAAGAGATTAGCAACCGATAAATAGTTGCCATTCGTGTCACGTGAAACTTTACAACAGACAAAGAATTACTATTGGTGGACAACATAAATTTGTATCCCATATCTAAAGTTTATTGTTTATTTTCACGTGCGGGCTCGTTATTTATCTATCCCTGCTGCGGGAAAAGGAAAGCAGAGAGGGTATATCGGGCTCACACGGGGACAGATAGAAAGGCCCGGATCCTACCGACTAAACCTGCCACGGTATGGCAAACCGCTGCTTGAATGATGGGTAAGTCGCTAGAATTGGAGCTACTTCAGCAACCATTCTGTATCTAACCTAAACTAAACCCCGGATAGGTTACTACGTAAGCCACCATGACATCCGCCAGCCAGCCACGATTTGATATCTACGTATCATAAGATTGCGTTTCTCTGCGATAATATTATGTGTTACACAAAAACTTACTCAGCATAACATAACAGGGCGATGTCTCATTTCGCAAATGAATTCCTCTTAGATAGCGCTGGTGGTTTGTTGCCAATCTGATATGTCAAGAGGTGCGGATCGCCTTGACCGACGTGTTCGGTTGCTTCACCGTCAACGAACGCGCGCAGGCGCAGTCGCAGGCCACGCGACGCGACGTCGAGTTTGACATTCTTATTCATTACGCTGTTAATATGTTGGATGAAATTTTAGTGTTTTATATGTTTTACTAAATCTAGTTTGGAGTTATAGCACTGCTCGCTTTCTATTCAAGGGTAAATGTATAAATATGAAGGTTACCTTTTTGTGATCATACAACTGTATCTTATACAAAAAGAAAATTAATTTCAAAGATGTTTACACAATATAGTTTTCAGGAAAAGTAGTTATGGCTAAAATAATATAATACATATTGCCCACTGGTCGAAATACATCGTTTTTTTTTTGTACATGTTTCATCTTTGTGCCCTCTTTCACATAAACTTTAGCCAATTTTACACTTGTTTGGGCGCGAAATATGCTTTATGCTTACGCGGAAAGACGTACAAAGTTTTCTTAACGTATTAATATATAGATTTTATATTATATATTGCATATGGACTGTCCAATTTTTATGAGTTTTCGTCTCTGTATATCAAAGGTTAGGTTAGTAAATAACGTTGGAACACTATTGGCTGACTCCACACTATCACAGACAAGATTCAAGTGTTTGACAATAAAGATTATTATTATTATTTACCGATTAAGCGAGTGATTATTAAAAATAATCATTTGTACAGAATATCGAACAGTCAAAGGTGCGTGCCGAGGATTAGAACTAATTTAATTTTTCTACATATTTAAAAAAGACATCTCTTGCACTACAACGGATTCAAAGAACACCCAGTGTCGGAACAACCATTTGTGGGTCTCACAGATTTTTCTCCCATGTGGGGATCGATTCCACGACCTCGGCGCAGCGGCAGTGATGAAGCGACCATTTAAACCACTACGCCATGCAGTCAAAGTCACTGAGTGATCGTGTGGAGTCCTGACTATACAATCGCTTTTCACCTGATTTATTATGTATCTTGTGTTTTGTTATTCAAGTCTTTTATGCCGTCGATATTCTACTGTTGTATGGTTTTTATTGGCAATTAATCCCTAACATGTTTTTAATATATGAAGTTGTTCGGGTAACTTTACCCAATTAATTAATAAATTAGTGGTTAAATTATTCACAATTGTAACAAAGATTATTCGGTGTTTGAATATATTATTTTTCTTTTACATAGAGCCACTTCTCGTTATAAAAACTTTTCAAGTATCGTATCAATGAAAGAGATCAATGATAGTATTCCGATCTAGTCTCAGTCTTATATCATATATTACAAATGGTATTCTCTTAAATTGTAACTTTATAATAAAAAGATAAACTGACTTCAAAAACATTAAAAAGAAAGGAAGAATTTTTTTTTTTTACTAATCTACTATTGAAGACCAAAGAATGTGCGCTTTCCAACAAAAAAAAATTAAGTATAAATAAATTAAAATATAAAAATAAAATATAAATAAAAAATATAACTATAATGTTGGTTTATAAATTACGATGTTATGGGGTAACAAACACAGAAAAACTACAATCAAACCTCCTCCTCTTTATTAGGCCAATGTTCTGTGTAAAAGGATACCTACTTGAAGTTTTTGTTTAGAATAATAATGTGTAATTAACATTATCCTTGCTCTTTGTGGTCGGAGCTATATTGGTCAAGTTTATTCTAAATGTCATTTAATTAGCATTTGCTGCATAAAATGTTATACAAACCAAAAATTGCCATTTTGCCTTCCAATATAAAGATTTTTGAAACGGTTATACATACTAATTACACAGCTAATTATACGAATGTAACTCTGCCTGCTTGCTTCTTTAGCACTGCTAAACTGATAAACAATTTTTGATGGAACACAAGAAAATAGCTACTACCCTGGAAAAACATTATTTTAGAAATCTCGTCTAACCTACAGGGGTAGTATTTAATAAATGGTTAGTAAACACAAAAGTAGAGACCTCAACATCGCCTCGGCTGCTATGAGGACGGTGTGGAGGCCACTGCTCTTAGACCACATGACTGCTTACCATCAGGAGGAGTGTGGTCATTTTGAGGAGCAAAAAAAAACCTTTAAGTCATAGCGCCACTCCAGTGGTCAGACACAATAGATTATTAATGATGTCTGTCCTAGGACTTAACAGATTTAAAAAATAAGAATGTCTTGAAGGCCCCATGGCAAAAGTTAGCTCTTATGTTGCTATGTGATCAAGGGGAGCCAAGTTCGATTCTCGAGCTAAGGAGTTATTGGGATTTGTTCTGTTTGGAACCTCTTAGTAGCCATATGTTATTACAGTACCATTAGACTTGTCCCCTATGTAATATTCTAATATTCTATCACATACACACAACACGATCTAGCCCAAACTAAGCAGTGCTTGTACTGTGGGTACTAGAAAATGGATAAACATACATATATAGGTACTTTTTTGTGTAAATACATACATATTATTATTTCAGAGAAATACCCACACCAAGACAAACATCCATGTCCATGCACACAAATGTTTGAATTGTGCGGAAATGGAACCCACGACCTCAGGCGTGGCAGTCGGTTACACTAACCACTACGCCATCGAGGCCGCCAAAATATCCCTATAATAAGTACCTAGGACCATTTATAAACATATATGGCGAGATGCGTGTGTAATAGACTTCTTTCTACCCCTTGTAAATATTTTTGGCATTATATACATGATAACACAGCTATGTATCCCACATAGGTGTGTTATTTTGTATATAATGGCAAATATATTTATATAACGACCATCAACGCTACCGCGTAAATAATTAATTTATGATCAATCAAAACGTCTCACATTTTTTATGAATACATTTCAATATATATAGTAAACATATATACAGAGTGATTATGAAATCGTGTAATTCCTTTTAACCACGCATTCTACTGGTGGTATAGAATAACCCTGATCATATATTTTTTTATTAGAATTATGTTTTTTGAGAAATTAACGAACGAATTTTTTTCGTTAAATGGTTTCAGATAGTCATATGTTAACCACCCGACACACTCTTAATATTTTACTAATTAAAAAAGAAATAACATAACAATAACTGATGTCGTATATAATAAGGGGCAATAAAAAGGACTGCGCGTTATTATTTACGACGTTAAATATTGATATTTTTTTTAAATTAAGTCAAAATTAAAGGTGCGTCTGGTCAGGGTTATTCTATACCACCAGTAGAATGCGTGGTTAAAAGGAATTACACGATTTCGAAATCAAACTGTATATATATATATATAATGTATGTATATATTATATGTATGTTCCTTGACATGAATTTGTTTATTAGTTTATATTAGTCACAGTGTTTTTTTACGTTAACTCATGGACATTAATTCTAGAACATTATTCTGTGACATTAATTGTGCTTATCTCATTTAATTTATACCCATCATAACCGATTTAACGATTTAATATTATTTTAATAATTATAAAAGGTTATGATGTACTTGTACAACATTGTAAACAATCCGGTTACTAAAACAACCCAAACATTTTTATTGCTATCGGCAAAAGAACCAGTACCTGATGGTAAACAGTAACTGTCAGTACCATTACTGACAGTTACTGTTTACCATCAGTTACTGTTTACCATCAGGCAGAAGCTTAATTGTATTTCCTTAAAATGACTTCTGTGTTACCAATAAATGAATGAAGCCCATGCTTTGCCCATGTTCATTTTTTGATAACACAGAAGTAATTTTAAGGAAATACAATTAAGCTTCTGCCTACAGTTAAATGACCGAGATTGCCTGCGTGATGGTAAACACTTGCCGAAGGACGCAGAAGGAAGAGGTGGACTAAAGGTCTGATTGGAATTACAGTAACATGGAAAAAAATTACTTACTTTTTGTGCATTGTATGTGCAGTGTACGGAATAGTGTAGAAGATTTATATTATTTTAATTATATCATTTTAATATTTATGTTACATAAACTCTAAAATACAAACAATTGTTTTAATCTGGTAGTAGGAGTAGTTGTCAAATAACAGAAAAAGGATGCACGATACAATTTGTTACGTCACAGTTTGAATCGTACTATTTAAATGCAACTGTCCTACGGATATAGCAAGGTATCCTACAAAAACCCTTCTTATTTTTATATGCAAATTTAAAATATTTATTACTTTTTAATTTTTTTGAAATTAAACTGCTATATACGGATTTTATCGCGTTGTTTATTTGACACTTTATTACAAAATTTTGGAAATTTTTACACTACTAAGTACTACTATTAAACTTTACTAATTTTTAAGCTAATTAAATTATTATTAAACTATTTAGATTTAATTTATTTTTACACTTTCTAATTTTGCAACCAATGTTGATACTGTTTGCACAAAAAGATTTCTTCTGATGGAAATTTTCTATTGTGTGCTAAATGATGTACAAAATATAATATAGGTAACTAAACTCTTTGTTCACTATTGCAAACCAGATATCTATTCTTCATCTTCTTTTCGTGTGGTTAGTGGCTAACCTGTTGTCAAGAGTTGTTCAAGCCGCCCGTAGGCCTGTGACATGGCTTAAATATCTATTGGAACCAGTGAAATACAATAGTATACTCATATGAATGTTCTAAGAAGCGAGACATGAAGACCTTCTTAGGTCGTTAAAAAGAGACGTCGGTTCCACTTCACGTAAGGACTTAGTGTAGGGCTCTGCTCGTGGACAACACGACTGCTGACCATCAGGCAGAGTGTAGTCATTTCGACAGGCAATAATAAAAAATATGTAGTATGCCAGGTGGGAACCCAGCTTGTGTTCCGTCTGGTGCTTTCATTTATTTGTCTAGGGGTTATTCAAATAAAATAAATTTGCTATATGGAGGTTTGTATTTTATCTCATTACCCATCGTTTGAATGCCGGCGTCCAGACACAATGCTTTTATCATTGTCTCTATACAGTTACAGCTACACTATAAGGGGTGTCCCAGAAGTCGACGTCAAGCCGGAATCAGGTAAATATTTGTAGTAACAGGAGAGAAAAGACTGTGACAAGGTGGAGAATTTTTATATTTTTTTAAAATATCTATCATTTTTAAAATACGAAACTTAGATTTTTTATATTTTCCTGATTGCTATTATGACTTAGTCTGTTACCTGATTCCGGCTTGACGTCGATTTCTGGGACACCCCTTATAGTGTAGCCGCCATTGATAGGTAAAATATGTAACATTTTTAGATTTCACTTCATCTTATCTATTAATTTCCGGCAATAGTCACCAGCCAGACATAATGGAAAAAGCATTGTGTCTGGGCCTGGGCTCGTTGACCGAGTAGGCCAAAAATAAATGCTTGCAATTGGACTCAACGCGGTGCCTAATTTGCGTGGTTAAGGACCTATGTCCCCTATGACTGTCTGTAATAATCCAGATCCCTGTCTGGAATAGTCCAGACAGGGATCTGGACTATTCCAGACAGGGTCTGGACTATTCCAGACAGGGTCTGGACTATTCCAGACAGGGTCTGGAATATTCCAGACAGGGTCTGGACTATTTCAGACAGGGGTCTGGACTATGTCCTTGACAGTAGAGTGCACAGGGATGTACTCTACTATTAATATATTCGAATACAATTTTACGAATCGATATTTTAGATGCCCACTTTATAACTAGACGCTGAAGGTATTTCAACATTTATTCGAAATATATTTCGAAATACACATATATGTAGATGCAGACGAATGCAGTCATTCAACAGTATTGAAATAGCAATAATATATTAAAATATAACATTGATGGAAATGCAGATACAGGTTAGTTTGAGCAATATGTCAGACACAGTTGAGTAAATCGAATGTTATATGGCATAATATTTATCTGCATAAACTTATTTTCTATCTGTTATTTTAATACGGAATGACATTATGTGATATAATACACTATATCTGAACGAATCCCACGGGAACGTATACCGGGATTAAAGTAGACAGTGCTAAACCAAGAAAACTGAACCAGGTATAGGTACACTATGTCCTTTTCAGTTCATCTGACAACGTGTATGCGAAATTTAATGATGATCGGTCAAGCAGTTAAGATGTGAAAGCGTAACAAACAAACAATGAAACAAACAAATTCTCATTCGCATTTATAATATTAGTTAGGATTAGGATTTATTTACATGATAGACATGTATGGCAGCCACAACTTCACTGTAGGAATTAATGTAGCCTTACAATCTACGTTTATCAGCATAGTTTAAAGCAGAGGTTCCCAGACTCGTTTTCTCATAGACAACTTTAAAAATTTAGCAGGTTCCGGTGGACCCCCTGCTGTTACATTTCTACCATATACCTTGGCATTCGTATTGATATATTTTTTTATCAAATCTCTACGGGCTGACCTTGGGCTGAGATTTTTTTTTCTGTAACATTCGCTGATCTTCTCAGAATATTATCTGCCTACATTGATAGGTGAAATCAAGCCAACATTTTAGTTATTCACTATCGAAAGCAATTAAATTTTCGTGGACGTTTGTCACGCCAACGTAGACCCCCGTCGAGTCTCCCCTGGACCACTTCGGGAACTAATGGTTTAGAGTCTGCAGAGCCCCTAAATCTCTAGGCTATGGACTGAACAAACGAGTGTTAAAAAGATTGTTGATTATTGACGAAATATATGGTCGTGCAGTTTTTAATGTTTGTACTAAAAACAAATACATTATTATTAAACTATTATATTAGTTACTAGATATTTCCCGCGTCTTTGCTCGCGTAAATGTTGGTTAGGTTAGTTGCAGTATTTTTTCCTGGATAAAAGGTACACTATGTCCTTTTCTGTTCCCTTGACAACGTGTGTGCGAAATTGCAAGATGCTCGGTCGGGGTAAGGCGTGGAAGCGTAACAAAACAAGTGAGAAACAGCAATGAATTGCCATAAATCTTAGGATTCGAAAAAATGGTATCACGTGACCTTGAGGTCAGAGGTCAAAGGTCATAGTCATTTCGGGGTATATCGACTATGTTTAGTCGAATGGCGTTGACCGCGAGTCTCTAGCTTTTACGGTTCTTGAGTTTAAAGATGGTATCACGTGACCTTGAGATCAAAGGTCAAAGGTCATAGTCATTTTGAGGTATATCGACTATGTTTAGTCGAATGGCGTTGATCGCGAGTCTCTAGCTCTTACGGTTCTTGAGTTTAAAGATGGTATCACGTGACCTTGAGGTCAAAAGTCAAAGGTCATAGTCATTTTGAGGTATATCGACTATGTTTAGTCGAATGGCGTTGATCGCGAGTCTCTAGCTCTTACGGTTCTTGAGTTGAAAGTTGTAAAACAGACGAACGGACGGACGGACAAAGCTGTTGTATAAGAGATTTTTCGAAGTCTAAAAACAAACTCACATTCGCATTTATGATGTACTTAAAAGTAAATATTATATTTATTCAGCAAGATCAGTCAATGACTGTCCCGTTTGTTTAGAGCGAAGATATCCGGGTAAGAGTATCTTCATACGCGCCTGTTAATAGTTTGATCGCGGATTCGATCATTAGATTGTGCCGTAATATCAGATATTTTGTAGGGCAATTCTTAAACCCAGTACAAAATCGGTAGCCAAGCAGATGAAGCAATTAGATTTACTTTGCGGCGTACATTAATTGTACTGTTGCAAACAAATTACTCTGCACATTATAATACATGAGTCTTGTAATTATATTTAATAATATAAATAAGTATATATAAACAGTCTCCGCAATGCATCGAATGCAATTACTATGGTATATTAACAATATTTATCGTAATTAAAAAATACCATATTGTAATGTTTTCAAACGCTATAAATAAACGATATAAATTGAATAATTGTTCTTTTTTCAAAGATTAATCTCACCATAATAGTTAAACACACATAATAAATCTAAAAAGCAAATAATTTGCAGACAAATTGTCCATAGTTGGTTGGTTATTTGCTAAAAACGAGCAAACACGATATTAGTACATAATCTAAAATTAATGAAATAAAATATTTTTTAATAGTATGTTCAGTAGTGTGCCTTGGTGGTTTGCCTCTCAACACAGGAATAGTATAGTTCGAATTTTCTATTTAAAAATCTTGGCGGGAACTGGAACTGGTATTCTGGGTCTGGAACTTTGCCCAGCAGACGGTAATTGTCTCTTATAATATGGGACCTAAATAAATAGCTAGCGAAATACGGATATAATATACGTCTGCTTACCCATTCGTAAACCTGTATTACTGTCCTATCTGTTACTATCCTGTATTACGTAATCGTGAGACTATTGGAAAAACTGTCTGTCTGCACATCACATTTTCGCCGTTACTTGACAGATATGGCCTGTTTGTTATTTCATGGTTATGTATTCCGAATTGTCCAAACCGCTTTTAATTTATGGAAAACACATTAAAACTAATTTGCCGAATAGTTTTAATGTGTTAAAACTATTCGGCAAATTACACATTAAAAATATTTTTAATATTAGGTAGTAAGTTCTTCTTCTTCTATTCTATTACTACCTAATATTAAAAATAAAACACGAAGACGACAAAGAAACAGATAAATTAACCACACTTATGCCATATTCACAATAATTAAGGAAACTGCGTTAATTATATAATTAATGATATATAATGATAAACATATAGGTACATTTTAATACGTGATTTCCCTTTTAAAATCATATCATTTATTTATATCAACAAACGTATAAACATGACAAGAATATACGATACGATGATAGAACGATAAAAATAGTAGGTAATAACTTCATGAATTACTTTGCTGTGCCAGACAGGGCCTATCTCAGATCAATCTATCATCAATAATTCTAAAATCTTCTATAAGTTTATTATGGAATGCAATAAAGATTAAAATAGAAATACATACCACTAATACTACCAAGGATGCATCACGAGGTTAATGAAATTAGATCATTTAAACATCCTTATTTCAACAGAGAAGATAACTGGAATGATAGCAAAGAAAATAGACCAAGAAGAAGCAAGAAGAAGCTTTATGATACTTTGATCTCATTCTGTGTAAATAGGAACACCAAAGTTTAAATGTCAGGAAGACACTGGTAAACGGTACCTATGTATGTATGTATCTTATGGTGGGGGCCAGTCAGTGCAGACCGGCGACACTTCGACCCAGTGGGATCTTTTGTGTCGACACTCTCCCAATAACGACTGCCATAGATGTTCATGGCAGCCGGGACCGACGGCTTAACGTGCTCTCCGAGGCACGGAGCAGGCGATAATTGTCAATCAATACGCACATAATTTCGAAAAGTCATATAACTTCCGAAAGTCAGAGGTGCGCGACGTGGGTTCGAACCCGAGACCCTCTGCATTGCAGTCTGTTGGTCTCCCCACTGAGCTATCGCTGCTCTTAAACAGTACCTAACTAGGATTTTTTAACGTTCTATAGTATTTTAATTTAAATGTGTAACTTTCGCGTAAACGTAAGACAATGTTACAAACTAACATTCAGGAGGGAGCCTATTGCTGTCTACCGGGCACAGTTCTGGACTCCGTGGTGTTACTAAGAACTTTTGACTAGAAAAACCCAATTACAGACTACCTAAGGAATCTAACATTCCCATTCACTACCGCTGCGCCACCGAAGCTGTTATCTAGCTACTAGTTTAAATGGAACGCTAAATGTGGATATAACAGACCTCTATCCACCTCTTCGGGATATATAATAATATCAGCTTTGTATTAATCTGTCCCATTGCTGGACACGGGCCTCTTCTCAGTGCGAGAAGGATTAGGCCATAGTCCACCACTCTGGCCCACTGCGAGTTTGAGTAGTAGAGCCTCGCTGACTTCAGCATGAATGGGCCGGCTCGACCAGGGAAGGGCTACCCTCTCACAGAATATCGACGTGAAATAGCAGTATTCCTATTGTTGTGTGTCGTTCGGTAAGTGAGAGTGCCGGAGGCCCAATCACGCTTATTCCCCCTTCCTGTTCCATCTCCTTCCCACTTTCTTTCCTAAAAGGTCGGCAATGCACAAGTGATGCCTCTGGTGTTGCAGGCGTCCATAGGCTACGGTGACCACTTACTATCAGGTGGGACGTATGCTCGCCACCTTAGTTGTATAAAAAAAATAAAAAGCCTTCTCATATCTTCGAGAACATTATGAAGAACTTTTAGAAATGCAGGTTTTCTCACACTGTTTTCCTTCACTGTTAAATCGAACGATACTTAACTATAAAATATGCACATAACTTCGAAAAGTCAGAGATGCGCGCCTTGGGATCGAACTCGAAACCCCTGCGTAGCAGTCCAGCGGTTTCTCACTAGGCTATCGCTGCTATGCTAGGCGTGAGACTTTACATGGATATACATATGTATACATACAGGGTGATTGGTTAAATACTGGACATATTGAAGGAGAGTATTCAGTACTCGAACCTGGAGCCGAATACCAAAAAAATAGGTAAGTACTTAAAATTTGACCTAGTTATCCAATAAAAACTTAATGTGTTGACACTCTTCGCATATACCACAGCTGTGTGTTACAAACGATTAGCCGATTGGCCGTGCGACCTTGGTAATTCCCGTTATTCTACGAAACGACTCAGTACAGTAACCAAAACCTCCGTCCCCCGCCCCCTGCTACCGTACCCCGCACTCTCCCGAATTTGCACCCCCGACCGTCCTTTTCTTAACAAAGGTCATTAGCCTCGGTAGCGCGGCGCGCACAGCTGTGTGCGAACCCGCGCAGTGTCCACATTTTATGGATATTTCAGACAAATTTTCATAAAGGTTGTCTTTGTAGGTTACACAGTTTTTTTTTTATACTTTACGTCTGTGTATAGATTATTATGTCCTTAAGTACGTACAATGTTTAACCAGTCAACCTGTATATTAGTAACCTTGCAGAATTACCATATAATTTCATACTAACCATTCTGCCTACCCTTGATCTTTGCATAGCATAAACTGTAGTTTCGGAATGTATTGACTGATAATTGTTTAGTTAATTCATTTCGTTGCTTGTGAAACGAAGCCTTGGTTGTAAATGTAGTTGTTTTTACTTACTATACAAGTGTGACGTGTGTCTGTATGTTCGTTCGCAAAGCTGTAAGTTTTAGCAACTGAACAAAAGTCTAACTTTATCTATCATTAGTTATATTTAGCGAGTGCTGCTACTAATAACATTTTAGCCGATTTGGGTACCAAACTTGAGACATAATGCATTGCTGGCGCATTTACCGCTGCGCCAACGAGCTAGCAATATTATAAGTGCGTGACTGCTCCTATGGTTTCGTGGTTTAAAATGTCCTTCACTGCTTGGTGTTAGCTACAACTTTGGAAAGAACCAAAAGTTGTGTGACCCACAAATAATTGTTACGAGTTTGCTTGTAGCTTTTGCCTGCGGCTGCGCTCGCTTCGAAAACTACCTTTTTTCAGGATGAAAGGTGCCTTTGTCCTTTTTTGTACCCCTGACAAAGTCTATAGTTAAGGATTTAAAGCGCAACAAACAAACTTACATTCGCATTTATTATACTAGTTAGGATTTTGTGTCGGGCATCGAACCTCATTCTCTACAATCGCATACACTACGCATGCGCCACTGAGGCGGTAATTTAGTTATACTGTTTTAAAATCACTCTTTCTGTTAGTTGTTAGTTACTTTGTAAGGGTTCGGAAGAGAATGAAGGTTCAACGGAAGCTGTATTAGATCTTGAACTTGTGAGAAACTCGGTCATGTGTGTAACCTTATGGTTATAATAAATATAAATCAAATTAATTCTATTACAACCTTGTTGGAACCTTTTTATCATTGAATAGTAAACACTATAAAAATATTAATATAGTAATTTACCGTAGATGGAGTAGTATATAGAGAGATATTCTATGAAACACCAAAATCAGGAGACAGATGAGGCCATGCGAATAGACAAAGGTATAAGAGATGAAGAAGACGGTTAACATTATGATTTTTATCTGTGTCTGATTTGAAACGCTTAATTTATCATATTTATAAATGAGAAGATTTCAATTTTTTTATTTTAGAGTTTAGTTAATGACATCGTTTGTCTTACATAATAAAACAATACTAAACGATATCAAATGCAAAATCAACAGCTAACTCCCGGCTGCCATTTTGCCAGAAAACCAAATTTTATTGGAACGATAGCGCTTTCTTTATGAAACAAGTGGAAGAAAGTGACAGATGCATTGTATATCTAAAGTTAAAAGAAGATAGAGATCTTGTAATTGCTTCATCGTCAAGTGCAAGAATCCAAATTAAATAAAAAGTATTCGTGATTAACCTTAAACATGACCTCGCCTTTCTATTATAGGCTGTATTACATTTTTCTTCAATTACAATTACTCAAGTTAGCAAACGGAAACGAACACATCCGCAAATGGAACCTAAGTTATGTGTATTTTGTAGAAATAAATGCAATGTTCCTATGAAAGAATACAATGATGTACCGAAAATTTGTAACCAGTCAAATTTTCCGCAAAAAGTTGATGGGCATCGAATCTGAGACCTCCTGCCTGATGCTGCATAGTAGTCGCATTCATACTGCTGCGAGAAAAGAAACATCTTTATCTAATTGGGTTGGCGTATTGACTTTATGGCTGGTGGCCACGCAAAACATTTGTGAATTCTCTTTGAACACTGTCTCCCAAAATACAAGCTATAGCCTAGTTTGGGAATCAGTGTTAGTAAGTATTGTGCTAACTCTAAGTCAAAGAATAAAACAAAACATCTTCTTTACACCGAGAAGAGGCCCGTGCGCAGCTGGAAGACAATTTATTTAACTCTGGCTGATATTTCTATTTAAGTCAGTTGTTGTTTTAGTTAAACTATATATACGCCTTGCCGTTCAAGTTAGCACATTAAGGAAGTGGGTTAATTTAATCACGTGTACAAACGGCAAACCCGCATCCAGGATAACGAGCTCGGCCGAGCGGGCCCGAGTTCCGCGCGAGTGGCGCAATCACGGAACTGCTCCATCATGTGTGTGTTATACGATGCCGATTTTGATTAGCCTATATCGATGTGAAATATTTCGATGATGTACTATCAACGACATAAGTAGCTGAATATCGCACAAATTTGTAACAGTATTTTATATATGAAAATTGCCTTATTATTTTCCAATATTTGAAGTCAGGCGCTAAAACTTCTTGCGAACCGATGCTTCATTCGTTGAATCGGTCTCAATTCGGTCCACTTCTATATTCTATCTTCTATCCCATAGATAAAAAAAGGAATAGTTGCATTGCCAGCGCTGGTTCTTGAACAAAATTATTTTTAAGCTATTTAGCTTAAAGACAATTTTCTCAAAGAACCAGTGTCTCAAAACTTACACATTTACATATTACTCAAATGGCAGAGAGAGAATACAGATCCCGTTGACAAACAAGACAGCAGCAACACAACAATGAAATATATTTAAAATAACTATCATTTAACTGTTACTGCGTTAAAAGATGAGAAATTACTGCTATTGTGAATAACAATAGCAATTTAAAATATCGAGAATGTTTATCGTCTCATGTCGCTGATTGTACAATCAACAACGTAAATCGATTATCGCCAGATATTCAATTGTCCTGTCATGCAGATTTTGATAGTTGTCTTTATAGCACTAGTAATAACATATATCTTATGCTTCTATCCTGATGGGGAAGACAGGGGTTTCTAGGTCTGACGTAATAGGGAGGTGAGCTTATTGCCGTTTACCAAATACAGTCCTAGACTTCATGCTGCAACTGAGAACTTCTTGACAGACAACTTAGTAACATTTTGAACGTAAATCGATCTCTATGGCCTCATGCATAGCCGTTGCTTTCACCAGCACTACGCCACCTACGCTTATTTCATTAATGATTGATAATTATTGTTTGATGATTGAACGCAGTTTCTCTGTGAACTAAGCTGCTGAAAATATAAATAGTTTTAATAATTATTGATTTACCTATATTTCATTACTTTTCCTATGGGTCGAGACGCGAAGCACGGGTGTCTTGGGTATTGTGAGCAATTATAAGACAAAGTAACTTAGCGGTTGAATACTTGTTTGCCGCGATTAAATAAAGATAAATTAATTTAAATATATTTATTTAAAACTTAAAACTTTATGCACAATATAGTACATAAAACTGTCCTTGCCTGAGTCGCCTGGAACTACTTCCAACATTGTATGTATAGAAGAATTAAACCCAAGTTTTCCTGTAACAGGTTAGAGGTTAAACAATTTTCATAATTATTGTACAGTCTTTAAACTACACGTATTTTGCTATGAAACATGTATGTCAGTATTTACCTACTAGTAATTAACTTGTTGCTAAGACTATATCGCTATTATATCCATTTAATAAAATAGTTATACCTAATCGCCTTTGACGCGACAATGTAATTACTGATACTATTGATATTTGTCAATCACTCTTTGAATTTTTATACAAATGCTAATGTGACAAATATAACTAAATCCAGAACAATACGCCAAACTACACACACAATTCGGATTGACTTAGGAACTAAATGTCCATAAGGTCAAATTGTCGACATACTATAGTGCACAATTGCGTGCGCCAACAGAAGTGGCCTCTCTATTCCTTCTTCCTCATAGTCCGATAGGACGGTAATCCGATAGGCGATAGAACATCGGACGTAGGACCAACAGCTTTACGTACTTGCTGAGGCACGGGGATTAAACATCGATAAGTATCAACCGCCGGTATGCCCGTCAAATTTATTTGAATATGTATTTTCTTATGGTCTGCAGCAGAATACATTTGCTACTAGGTCGACGAGAAAACGGCTTCATTCACGTGAATCCCACAGGAGTCATACTAGGCTAAAAAGCATAATTAATTATGTAAATCCAGAACATGGTCTAGCTATGTGCAAAGACATACAGATATAATATATAAATCCGTTCAACAATTTACGCGTGTTAAATAACGATCATACAAAAATCTTCAGAGACAAAATCTACTAATATTCATAATATAGATTTACTTGATTACTAATTGTTTTATATTTTCAATAGTTTTGACTATAAGCTATATCTGACAATCATTTGCCAACTACCTACATACAAACATAACTTTAACATATTATGTGATCCAAATGTATTAAAAATATGTGAAGATATATTACTTTCAAAAGCGCCACAGGGTATATTCTCCTTCAGGTAACGTGATTAAAAACAACTTGTTTTAGTGTCATCTCCTTTCTTTTCGCCTTAAGAGTAAGTTTACTTACAGCTTATTGACAGCTAACATCTTGCCATTCGACCCATAACTGGTTTAAAACATGTATTTCTTTTAATATTATCATCAAATTTTATATATAGATTGTTGCCGAACAAGTGGCGGTCCTTTCGACCTAAAACTTGTTTTATAATAAGAAATTATTAGTTTATTTATTGGGCTCAGTCGCAGAAAGCCAATTCCTTGGTATCAGTAAAAAACAGTCTAGTACGAATCAAATTCTATAAATAGAGGATAAATAGACGGTTATATAGGATTTTTTTTATACAAAAAGGTAGCAGAAATATGAAAACTAAGGACTAAAATTAAGGATTCTGTATAAAAATCGAATGTAATCACATTGGATTGCATAACTATTAAATAATTGCCAAAATAAATCTAGCAAGCTATGTGTAATGTATGTTCTTAATTGTAGTTTTTGTGATACCTTTCTTCATAATATATTAATATGAAACCCTCCGTACGCAAATCTGATTCGTACTTAACCGTTTTTACTGATACCAAGGAATTAGCAATAAAGTACATTTTTCGAAAGAAATATTTAGCGAAAGGGACATTCTGAGAAAGGGACGTTTTGCGGCCTGTAGACTTTTTGCCACTGAGTGGTTTATAGTTAAATGTTGTTTCTGAGGTTCACTGAACACATGTGACATGCAATATTTAGGAACAGCGCAGTAATTTGTTTGACGGCCTTGCTATTTCTAGTGGGCCTATTTGTAGCGAGTTTGTTTTTGAACGGTGGAAAAAATCGTGTTATATGCAAAACTTTACTCCGATTCTAGGTGTTTTTGTGTCCCTCCGTTTACGTTATAATATGTATGTATCTTATGTGGGGGCCAGTCAGTGCAGACCGGCGACACTTCGACCCAGTGGGATCTTTTGTGTCGACACTCTCCCAATAACGACTGCCATAGATGTTCATGGCAGCCGGGACCGACGGCTTAACGTGCTCTCAGAGGCACGGAGCAAGCGATAATTGTCAATCAATACGCACGTAATTTCGAAAAGTCATATAACTTCCGAAAGTCAGTGGTGCGCGACGTGGGTTCGAACCCGAGACCCTCTGCATTGCAGTCTCTTGGTCTTACGTTACGTTATAATAACCAGAATTTCATATATAGGTAACATAAAACAGCATACATTTTTAATACCCACTGTAAACACACTTAACACAAATCTTCACACTTTGATTTATTCACTACTTACTTATTTAAACTGCTATTGCCCACCTCCTTAGTGTGTTAGTATAGGTACCTAATAGGTTTCCTTACACTTCCTCTTAAACGTTAAATGTGGTAAATGGGGCTACGACGATAAGTGGTTGTCGTAGCATATGCGAGCTGGTACTAGATAAAGCTTGCGTCTTCGCTCGCATGAACCCCACGGGATGCCTTACCTGGGTATAAAGTTATAGCATGTGTACATTCAGGATATACTTTATTAGTATACCAAGTAATATCTAAATCTGTTCAGTTGTTTACGTTTCATCGAGGAACGAACATCCTAACACCTTTACAATTATTGACATATATACATTGACTTAGGAATTTACGAACGCCACACAAAGTTTTGACGTACAAATATGGTGGGAGACTGAATAAAATATTTTATTAACTCTTCACTTAATATAATTATATTATTCATTGCGTATTATTGTGATATAAACAACTAACGACTGACGTTACGATAGCTCATTTTTATTTTTATACGTAAGAAATATGACGTTTATATGATGCATTCATATCGCGTAATGTCTGCAATTCGGTTAATTGCAATAGTGTGAGTGTGTAGCGGTCATTCACGTATTCATTCGTTCAATACATGAGTATATGGTTTAGCGCTTATGAGTGTATTACACCCACATGTTTTATCGTTATTATGATAAAAGTCTGATGTGGTTTGAAGTAAACAAGTGAAGAACGAAACAAGTGAGAAACGGCAATGAATTGCCGTAAATCTTAGAGTTCGAAAAACAATATATGCAAAGGTCACATGATACCATGTGACCTTGAGGTCAGAGGTCAAAGGTCATATTCATTTCGGGTTCGGTTCTTGAGTTGAAAGTTGTATAACAGACGGACGGACAAAGCTGTTGTATAAGAGTTTTTTCGAACTCTAAAAGACTATAAGTTGATTATAACTGGATGGTTAGATGATACGTTTACACTTATGATATACATTATCTAATCATGTACATACATAATTTCACGCCTATGTCTTTGCAGAGGTAAATAGACGTGTATACATCCACACTTCGCCAGCTAAGGTTTGGTTTCACAAAGTAGAGGGCGGGTCTATTGCCGCACACCGGGCCTAAGTCTAGACCAAGTGCTGATATAAAAATTCCAACAATATTTCGCGCGACCCGGGCGTCAAACGCAATGCATGCACTACCGCTGCTTCACCGACGCAGTATAAGTGAGCAAAGGACAACAACATTCCAAGGTCATTACAAAACAACAATGCTTACAGCTATTGTAGTAAATTACAGTTGAACTCTAAGATCATCGTTGAATAAAACATCAGATAGCTTAAGGACATTAAGTATATAGTTCAGTGTAGGGCTAATGAACGTTCACATGTCCTTAGCCGGCGGAGTGGTGGTGGATTGGACGGTTGTTGGCAGTGCCGGCCGACATCGCGACCCGGCTGGCCGATACCACGGCTCGTCAATCGGTTTCCACATCAGTGCATTTTGCGAAGCTGTTCTGCGTTCATTGTGCAAGCACTATCAAAATGTTGTCCACCACGGTGATCCTGTTTATGCTGCATTTCGTGGCCGCTGATATTCGTAAGTTGCAAAATTTTGCTTTTTATTTAGTATAATAAAATTTAAACAACTTTACCTAAAACAAATACAAATCTATAATTAAGTAACAAAATATAAAATCTCTATAGTCAATAAATTAAGACGTTCCAAATTCAAATTAGAGTTTCAACCGCCATTAGGTGTTGGAAAAAAAATATCTGTTTAATTTCTAAAATGGCTTCATTTAATAGATAATTAGCAAAACTTAGCCGGGTGTAAATGTGTGTGGTTTATAATTATAGCAGGTAATTTTTTTTTACGGATTTAATTTTACTGATTTAATTTTGTTATAACAAAACTATGTTAATTGCTTATCGAAAACGAATGAATATTGTAATAATATCTAATAGTCCTACTTAATTTTATACTCGTCAATATAGCTTCCTCCAAACATTTTAACTCGTCAGTTCAATGCAGACATTAAAATAATTATCTCTTTGGTTCAATGTAAGTGCTTACTTTTTTACTTTCGATTACTAGATTCAATTCTTGCGTTGGACAAATATGTTATTATTGAGTTTCAATGAAAGGAAATTCTTAATAGTCTATAAGCGTATTTAAATAGAAACTGGAACTGCACGTTTATCACCGCCTACAGTCATGGTTTAAAAATCCGTAGATGAAGAAGTTGTAATAAGATGGTGAGAGACTACACTTTAATGCAATCATGCTTGATATAATATATAATATAATATCAGCCATGTGTTAAACTGCCCCAATGCTAGGCACGGGCCTCTTCTTAGCGTGAGAAGGGTTAGGCCATAGTCCACCACACTGCGCGCTGGCCCAGTACGGGTTGGCAGACTTATCTTTGAGAACATTATAAAGAACTCTCAGACATGTAGGTTTCCTCATGATGTTTTCCTTCACCGTTGATATAATATTGTTACATTAATTTTGCAATGAAGTCATCACGGGAAAGATATTTACGCAAAGCAAGCAATTTTAATAATAAAAAGTGCGTCGTATTACAAACATCTCGCAACTATAGGCGTGTATCGAGCGCGGCGTTGTGACACTATTGCAGAACGTCGTGTGATTGCGATAAACGACTGTTATGGCTGGCACACTACTGACACAGATGCTGATCTTGTTAAAGACATTTGGATCCCATACCTTATATCTTACTTATAAACCTTTGCTCCCTATTCTATATCATATACAGGTAAGAAGCAAGTACTATTGCACGAAAAGTAAATACACAAAAATGTCTAACTAAAGTTTAAAAGAAATCCTTGCAAAACATAAAGGCATTATTGTTAGAATAGCTATAGGTATGTTGAACGTAAGCTCTTTCCGTATCTTGTGCTACTTATCAGTTTGAGTTGTCGACACGAATGCAGATAATATAGCAATACAAATGACTGCACGTATGGCGCAGTGGTTAAGTGTTCGCCTCGCCACTGCCACCGCTTCGAGTGTTGTGGGTTCGATATGGGACAAAAAATTGTGACATCCACAAATTATTGTTTTGAGGCTGGGTGGTATTTGTGTCCGTTTTTTTAATGTTTGTAAAGTAGGCAGGTCTACTAAGCCTTTAAAAAAGTGAAAGAAAATATATCTAGCAATATGCAAACTCAAAAACATCTCATTTAGAATGTTGGTCTATTGGTCTCAAAAGAAATCGGTTCAACAAAATTCCTTGCTAAACATTAAATTGTACGAGTATATCATTAATTTGTCGAATTATCACTATCTCTTTCACGTATGCGCTTTCCATATCTATTGTGTTACTTATTCATTTAAGTCGTCAACACAAATGCAGTTAATAATATCAAATAATAGAGTACAAGGTTTGCTGTTGTTGACTACTAATATACTAACACCTACTACTCTACAAGTTACCTGACAATTGAGCAGCGATAGCTCAGTGGGGAGACCAACAGACTGCAAAGCAGAGGCTCTCGGGTTCGAACCCACGTCGCGCACCTATGACTTTCGGAAGTTACATGACTTTTCGAAATTATGTGCGTATTGATTGACAATTATCGCCTGCTCTGTGCCTCGGAGAGCACGTTAAGCCGTCGGTCCCGGCTGCCATGAACATCTATGGCAGTCGTTATTGGGAGAGCGTCGACACAAAAGATCCCACTGGGTCGAAGTGTCGCCGGTCTGCACTGACTGGCCCCCACATAAGATACATACCTGACAATTGAACCACAAACCGGAAACGAACCGATGAGCCAGTATTTTGTGCAGACAGAAAGGTCATGGCGTTTATAATATATTTATTTTAGTATAGGCTAATAAATAACGCATTATAAATTTGCGTTTACGTTGACGAGTCTTACAAACTTGACCTTCAACATCAAATCATCAATCAAACTTTGAAGATCAAATTTGACTCTCGTACCGGGTAAAATAATTTCAGCACGAGGCAGTGTGCTCGCTAAACAGCCATAGGCTAGGTAGCTAGCCTATGGCTGTTGTAATTTAATTAAATTTAATTTTTTCTGTTGTAAATTGTAAACGCATGTAATAGTAGTATTACATGCGTTTTAAATCTATAGCCGGCGAAATGTAATCTCTCCTTCAGAAATATATGCCGGAAACTATCTATAACATTTACCGGAGGTCCAACCCTTCCCGCTCCTGGGGGTATAAAAAATTTAAAAGGCTGGTAACGCATTTGTGACTCTTCTGGTGTTGCGGGTGTCCATGGGCGGCGGTAATCGCTTACCATCAGGCGATCCATCTGCTCGTTTGCCTAATAAAAATATAATAAATATATATATATAATAAAAATGCGATAGGTTTGCTGACAGTTTTCTACATTTTAACATTCAAACCCTAAATTACGAACGTAATTATTTAAATGATTAAATCTTATGGTTATATTTACCTGCTAATTGTACTAAAGCCGTGTTAATTCAATCCCGTATAAGGGGCGAATAGATACACCAAAATTAAAAAAAATAGGGCAAGTAAAATATTTTATTACAAGAGCCTAGTACTAGAGTATGAGTGGCGCCGACGACGTATAAAAATATGATAATTAGAGCGTATTGAGTAGGAAGCTAGTGTTGATTGATCCCGTACTCTATAGTCTACACATTAGTGTAACTAGGCCCCAAACTGATGAAAATATTACATAACGACTTCTATTCCAAAGGGCTTGAGTTTCACGACAACCTTATCTGAGGCCCAATTCTCATAATAAAGTAGGTTCAAGTAGTATCTAGTCTTACAAATGTCAAATGTGAACTGACATGCAATGAATGTTAACATTGATGTTCATTTAAATATAGAAGAATACCATTTGTAATATTTATGACACTGAGATTATATTAAAAACTCTTTTGAAGACTTTTAGTATCTTAATTATTGGCTCTCTGACATAATATTTATTATGTTAAATTATAGTACGGTTGGTGACGGAACTCGCTTATTTAAAAACAACCTATTTATACAAGTTTTAAAGATAATAGATTTAGTCTACGTAGGAGAGTTTTAGTTACACTCCTTTGCGGTTTGAATAATAATTATGTTTGCAATATTTTTAATACAGCTACCAAATAACCGGTATAATATAACATTTAACAATAAAATAATTACAAAATAAATTTAACTTGTTTTCTGATTTTATAAGTTTGTAAATTTACGATGGCTGTTGGTGGAAACAAGTCCTAACATAATCCAATGGTATCCTCATATGTGAATTACTAACCTAACTTATGGCCGGTCCCATATCTAACAAGTAAATGTTATCCGAAAGATTAATCGTAAGCTGTCTCACTCTTGTTAGGTTAAAGAAGAGAGATGGCGAGACTTTTATCTTATTGATAAATTTTATCTGGAGGTGGTAGGACAAGCTATATTATAAATGCGCATGTGAGTTTGTTTGTGACGCTTTCACGCCTTAACTACTCGACCGATCATCATGAAAGAACAATGCCTATTACTGGCCCAGTTTTGGAACTCATGGACAGCACAATAGGGTTTAAATCAGTTGTGGAATAATTATTGTATAATATAATATCATTTATAAATATTACTAAAGGTGTGCCAAAAAACTTATTCATAACTAGCTGACCCACGTAACTGCGTCCGCTTCATAAGAGAATATTCCCCGTTTTTGCAACATTTTTCATTGATGCTCCGCTCCTATTGGTCATAGCGTGATGTTATATAGTCTATAGCCTTCCTCGATAAATGGTCTATCCAACACCAATAGAATTTTTCAATTCTAACCAGTAGTTTCTGAGATTAGCGCGTTTAACCAAACAAACAAACTCTTCAGCTTTATAATATTGGTATATTGGTATATTTAAAAATATTTTCAAAGTATAACTAATCGAAGAGTAATAGATAAGAAGTTGACAGTAAAAAAATCATGATGTTAAATCGATTAACAATATAATAATTATAATCATATATTGTTAAACGACTTAATATTTTCTCTACTCATAAACATTTGATTAGTAACTAACAAAAACTTACTTGGCCATTAGACACTTTTGATATGTGTATTATTAAGGTATACATGCATTTAACTATAAATTAATTAGATTTTGAACAAAAATATATATTGATAGCCTACGTTCAAAATCTATATCGATTAATCGATATCATTTTAAATACCCAAACTGGCAACACTTTTTTGACACTTAGTTTAATTTTAATAATTAATATATAGAAGACATCTAAAAGCTGTGTATTATTGCACTTATCCATCACCCGCTTACTGTGAATCCCTATCCATTCCTTTTTACTCAAAACAACGAAATAATGCTGTAATCTAACTTTGATACTTTATTAAAAGCATGTACATACCCACGTAACATTGTTTTTTGAGGTTATAAAAGTACTTTTTCAATAAAATTATGAACGTGGCAGACCTCTAATCTGTCTCAGATTATTAGTTAAGCACTAATTTATCAAATGCAATAACGACTAGTAAAATTTTTGACTGTCCACTTCTAGGCCGGTGGCATTATGAAGGGTGGGCATTGTTCTTTACGCATACTCGTTGTCAGCGGAACAGAAAAGAGCATAGGGCGCCTTTTATTCACCAAAAAAGGATAGTTACTGATCTAACGAGAGTGAAGCCGCGGGCAAAATCTAGTTGGTAATACAATTGACATTTCAGTACCTAGTCGTATTTTTTGACTCGATGATTTTTCTTAGCAGAGTGAAATACCTACCTATGGAATATATTTGCGTCCAAAAGTCAGCTCTTTGATTTCATTTCCATATTGATTTAAACATATTCTCAGTGGTGTGTTTTCCCCAAATAAATATTAATAGGCGTGCCAGCCATCATATGAGACTTTTAACATTGTTGGAAAAATGTACATAGGTGTAGTACACCTCTTGCTTATTTCTTATATCCGTGAGTCTATGTATGCAATCAACAGTGCGAAGGTTGAGTGTAAATGATGCAAGTTGTTTAAATATTTGACAAGTCCTCTACGGTCGGGTTATTATTTCTAAAACGGTAGTTATCTTTCTGAAATTGAGTTAATAGTTACTGTAGTATAAATTTCACAATGGTTTTACTGATCTATTCGCCCCACGCCCGAATTTTGCGGGATTCATAGCATGCATAGATTTGTGTGACCCAAAAAAAGTTATTTCAAATTTAGGTGTATTTTGAGTCTGTAGTTTCAATTATTTTAAAGCCTGATATAGGAGTTATTCCTAGTGCAGAATGGTTTCGAGTGCGTGTAACTGCCACGATGTTAGTATTAATCTTAGTGCGGGCGTTATCTATAAATATCATACTCCTCCGTCCGCGCAATTTTCGTAAAAAGGGGTACAAAGTTGTCCTCGAAAAACTTTGTACCTCTTTTTACGAAAATTGCGCGGACTGAAGAGTATGAAATTTGGCTCAGTTAAAGTTTATATGGAGAAGGAGGGACGAATCCTAATATTTTTTTAAATATGCATTAGAAATACATTAAATTAATGAAAAAACACTACACGCACACAACCATGTATTTGACACACGCAATCGAACCGCGTTCGTAGTATTTCGACATTGTTTATCTGACGTCGTAAAATTGTTTGTAACTATGGTTACCTATACCTTATACCTTATTTATATGTAATAGAGAAAAACAGAAAACAAAGTAGCAAGCTTAGGAATTTTGGTCGGTCCACTAGGCGGCCGCTATTATAAAGAAAAGCAAAAGTTGTTGTTCAAACGATAGTGTTTACAAATTCTTCCATGACCTAAAAGTGCAAGCATTCGGCTACTTATAATCTAGAGTTACTTCATATTTGTAACATATCGCTGTTTGGACATTGCATCCAAATTTGGTAACATATCTATGTTTTGCATATACTAGTAGAATTGTGGATATCGTTGTTGTGAAATTGATAACCATTAGTGAAACCATGTCGGGTGATTAGTGATAGCTCACAAGAAATTGAGGCAATGGACTTACTAATCTTGGATGCTAATAACTTTATTGATATTGTAAGTTTTTTTTATACTCGCCTGCAATCTCCAAAAGGGTAGGCTCAGGTTTATTACACCCTAATGACTGCCTCCGTGGCGCAGCGGTAATGAATGCGACTGTTATGCATGAGGTCTCAGGATCGACTCCCAGGTCGGGCCAAGAAAAAGTTATTCAGTTCTTCTGCCAAGAAATCTCAATAGCAGCCCAGTGTTAGAAAGTTGGCGGTGTAAGATATCCCCGTGCCTCGAAAGTACGTAAAGCTGATCATGTCAGATTGCCTTTGCATCCGATTATGAGAGTTAGGGAACAGAGAGTACTACTATAATATCTTATGTGCTGATGGAAAGATTGACCGCGTCATTATTATTATTACGACAAAATTTCACGAGCTATTGTTTTAGTTCACATAATATAAGGGTCGATGCTATTGCTGTTAACACGGCACAGTTCTAAGCGCCGTGCTCCGTGTGTAACCTAAAATGTCTTAAGGAAGGATTATTTACGACATTTAAGTACCCTCGTAAAGGTATGCATATTGAAATTGGCGTATTAGACATCTCTATCTATCCCTTCAGTTTTATAGGCGAAATACTATATTTTTGACTGCACGGATAGCGTAATAATTTAAGTGGTCGTCTCGTTATTGCCGCTATATTGTATGTTTGACACGGGACAGACAAAAATAGTTGTCTCGTGTTTGGAGTCTTGTTTGAATGTTTGTAAAATTCTTATGCGGGCGATGTTTTTTTTATTAATACGCGTTGCACAATTTGTAAAAGCCAATGAACTAAATTGACAACAATAACAAATTGAAAACGGCTTCTGCTTGGAATGTAAACAAAAACTGTCGGACGTTGATTTCATTCCAATTTTTTTATGATCACTTATTGTTAAACATAGCCGGTTGTGTAACAGTTAGAGACTTGAGGTCAATATAATGTAGTAACTGCATGTAAGCACGAAAAACTATGAAGTTTGCAAGGTAACTTATTGCCAAGTGTACAAAGATCTTATAATAAAATATAATATCAGCCTTGAATGCTAACCCAGTGCTGGGCACTGGCCGCTTTTTAGGGTGAGAAGGTATTAGCCCATCTTATCTTATCTTATATGGGGGCCAGTCAGTACAGACCGGCTACACTTCGACCCAGTGGAATCTTTTGTGTCGACACTCTCCCAATAACGACTGCCATAGATGTTCATGGCAGCCGGGACCGACCGCTTAACGTGCTCTCCGAGGCACGGAGCAGGCGATAATTGTCAATCAATAAGTACATAATTTCGAAAAGTACCGAAAGTCAGAGGTGCGCGGCGTGGGTTCGAACCCGAGACCCTCTGCATTGCTGTCTGTTGGCCTCCCCACTGAGCTATCGCTGCTCTTAGCCCATAGTCCATTACGCTGGCCCAGTGTAACCCGCACTGAGTAGCGTGGCTGACTTAACATATCTTAGCTTTCTTCGTGATGATTTTGGCACGATTAAACCATTACCACTATCTAGTCGCATATAACTTTGATAAGTTATAAACTTTGAGGTCTCTGCACGGCAGTCTATCAGTTTCCCATTAGGTTATTGCTGTTACCTCGTTGTGGCTCTGTTTTTTAACATATATTATAGTCTAAGCCCTTTTTCATACATGTCAATGAATATTTATAGGATGCCTGTGCTAAATATATAGCTGATTAAAATTTCGTATGCCAGCATCTCGGACACAATAAGAATTGTGTATTAAGTAGTTTTTTTTTATTATTTGGTAAATAATACTTCATTATAAACTTATTCAATTTCTGATTTCATACTATATTGGTCCTCTATTAAATAAATTAGACAAAAAAGAGAATACATGGAGATGGGTCTCTATGTATTGTTTCTAGATACCAGTGCAATATATTTGTATTTTTAATATATCTCTCATACTAGGAATAACTCATATGTCGCGAGGGAATTAAGAAACCTTTAAACGATGGAAACAGAGAACACCCAGTCTCGGCACAACTATTTGTGGATCACTCAAATTTATGCCCCATGATACTGTGCGGAGAAGCGAGGTGAAAAGGACATGATTACTTTTTATTCAGAAAAAAGCAAGCGAAGCCGCAGAAAAATGCTAGTATTGTATAAATATGTATAAAGAATTTGAGTTAAATCTGGTGCAAATAGCAAGAGATGCAGAATAATATTCTGAAAATGAGATTGAAGACTGTTATCGATATTTATTTTATTGTCATTTTCTTTACTAAAAATGTTACGTATCTATGAATACGTCTGTTCATCCGTCTGTTCGCGAGTCAAAACATTAAACCACCTTTACAAGCTTAAATTTTTCTCATATTAGTAGGATATAGAAAGAAAGAATCCTGTCCGCAGTCTACTTACTTGTTTTTTTGAGAGGACGGACGTCTTCAGTAGGTCTTATAAAATGTGGCTGATATTATTATATTTGATATTAAACTTAATCACCTCGCTGCTTTTACTATGCCAAAGGTTGTGAATTCAATCCTCATAGTTCATCACACATTTGAGCGATTTACACAAAGTTGTTCCGAGTCTGGCAGTTGACTCCGTTGTTTAAATCTTTAAATATTTGTAAAGTCCCCCGCGATATGGCATTGATGCCACGTGCGGCAATTGTCTAAGAAAAAGAAAGCATTTTTTTACAATGTGTAGTAATACTAAACAGATACTGTTACAATTACGATTCGGTCATTGACTTGCGCGATTTCCAACAACGCTGGTCTATTTTGAACAAGCAGTTGTCGCGTATTCCGGGGCCACGCCGCGGCTGGTGTTTACTGCGATGTAACGCGTGACATAACTGCGCACGCACCATACCTGTTCTCAATTAGCGAAAGCGGGATATCTAGATTTCGTACTGTTTATATTGATTTACGTGGATATTTGTACTACTTTTGTTCTTCTTAATTCTTTTTTGATTGGAGACATGTTTTGAAATAGGGACTTCTCATATCGTGGATCAAAAAAAGTATCTCCTAAAGTCAATATTTCTAATCCACCTCATAGGATAATTATATTTTATAGTAAATTCAATCATGTGTCATTTCTTATATTATTCTATTAGTTTCTGAAATGTACCACTCTTGGTTGCATGGATGGCGTAGTAGTTTATAATTTGTCGCTTTATAGATGTTCCAAAACTCGTTGTTGTTTGTGTCTGTTGTTTGAATGTTTGAAAAGTTCTCTACAAAACAGGACGACAAACATCGTAAAACATCGCAATAAAATATATAGTAATTTAATTTCAATGTTTAAAAATGATTTCCAAATCAATAAACAATAGAACATAAAGCATGTTATAGTAAATTTTTGTCAGCGATAGCTCAGTGGGGAGACCAACAGACTGCAATGCAGAGGGTCTCGGGTTCGAACCCACGTCGCGCACCTCTGACTTTCGGAAGTTATATGACTTTTCGAAATTATGTGCGTATTGATTGACAATTATCGCCTGCTCCGTGCCTCGGAGAGCACGTTAAGCCGTTGGTCCCGGCTACCATGAACATCTATGGCAGTCGTTATTGGGAAAGTCAGTACCCTCTAATATCCTGACACTGGTCTAGCCTTAGGGTATCGTTAGCCTTCGGTTTGCGGAGGTCAGGTGGCAGCCGCTCCGTGTAAAAACTGATATCCAGTTAGACCAGAAAAGCCGACCCCAAGTGACTTGGGAATAATAAAGGCTAAGGGAGAAGATAGTAAATTTTTGTAAATGTTATGTTTAATAGTGCGATAAAAAGGTTTTATTATATTGTTGCAGCATCATACATCAAGGTGTGCCAGCGGAATGACCCCAACGTCGACAAATGCATCATGAACTCGGTGGAGGAGCTACGGCCCAAGATGATCGACGTAAGTTCTAATGCCTAGTTATTTCTATAATTTACAAAAGCTTGCAACTTAAACATCGACCTATTTATAAAGCAAAGAAAAATCATTGTTATCACCTTTATTTTACCGCTCTACACTGCCTCTGAGGCGCAGCGATAGTGAATGCAACTGCTGTGCATGGCATCTTGGATTCGAATCCGTCGTTACCGAAATTCGGTCTGGAGGACATTATTATATTATACCACATATAATGTCACTTCAAGGTCATGAGTAATCCGGAAGCTGACGTACTCTTCCCCATTCCTCTCCCTTCATCCTATCCTTAATTCTTTGCCCTAGCTTCAGCAAAAATGTGAGTGTTAGATTTGTCATGGCAAGTGATTATAGACTACGTACTATGGTGGACCATAAGAGCAGCGATAGCTCAGTGGGGAGACCACCAGACTGCAATGCAGAGGGTCTCGGGTTCGAACCCACGTCGCGCACCTCTGACTTTCGGAAGTTATATGACTTTTCGAAATTATGTGCGTATTGATTGACAATTATCGCTTGCTCCGTGCCTCGGAGAGCACGTTAAGCCGTCGGTACCGGCTGGCATGAACATCTATGGCAGTCGTTATTGGGAGAGTGTTGACACAAAAGATCCCACTGGGTCGAAGTGTCGCCGGTCTGCACTGACTGGCCCCCACATAAGATACATGGTGGACCATTCTTGCTTGTGACCTGAGCATAACAGTAACAAATAAGAAATATAACTTTTCACCACACAGAAGATTGTACCTACTCATTTCGTTGTTGATAAGGAGAACTTGAATATATTTTGCTTACATCTAAAACTTATCTGTAATATTCTTTATGGTGTATACTTGTGGTAAGCTATAGATTAATCTTATAATTACGGAGAAATGGCGTTAACTTAGGAGAGAACCAAAAATATGCCTGGCTCGTTAGCATTTGAATGTCGCCGCCATCACGGCTTTGCAAGCATTTACTGGCCTTCTAGATCATTCACATGTTTACCCTAATCAGACAAAGTAATTGTTATTGGTAGCTACTAGCTGGTTGCTCTAAGCAAATGTTTGATTTGGACCATAAGTCAGACATTCCTTTAAAGTAACTTTGTTTATGTCATTTCTTCGTCAAGTCCATCAGGGTAACTCGTAAAAGACCGTTCACCAAGATATATACCATTACCAATAAACCTTCATACCATTATGCTATTGCTGTTCACTTATTGCTGAAGTTCATGAGCAATGGTAACTTCTTACCATCGCTAGCATATCTACCATTAAAGGCAATAAGGACTTATTATTGAATTTGCTTCCAATCTGTGGTTTCTGAATTATACATAGGAGAATAGAGATCACAAATATGGAGTGTTTTGTTAACCTATTGAGTAGAAACGGCATGCCGGCGGTCGGACACAATTTTAGTTATGTTTCTGGTTAATTATTATTACCAATACGGCGGAATCACAAATAAGTTATACGAGCATTCGTAAATTGTTGAAACGTCGAATAACCTAAGCTAGGATAAAAAAGATTTAAATGTCTTTTCTCTGTCCGTCGATAGAGCGGTATCTCGTATATTATTTATGCACAGGTGGGTTTCAATGCAGTCTCATTATGGCTCAGGAATAATGGACTAACGCTAAATGTAGACAAAACCAAATACATTTGTTTCGCAATTAAAAATACTGCAACAAACCTATCTAAAGATGACGTCATTGTGGCCCATACCTGCCTAGAGTATCACTCCTGTGCTTGTAACCACCTAAAAAGTACCACCAGCATTAAATATCTCGGCGTCGTATTGGACAGTTCCTTAAGTTTCAACTACCATATAGATCTTCTTTCAGCTAGAATTCGGAAACTCATATTTATCTTTAAAAATTTGCGCCACATAGCTGATAAGAAGATCATTAAAATGGTCTATACCTCGTTATGCCAACCCATCATATCCTACTGTATTTCAGTATGGGGTGGTGCCTGTAAGACTAATTTAATAAAAGTGGAAAGAGCTCAAAGATCAGTACTTAAGGTTAGCCACTCTTTGCCCTTCTTACACCCTACTGCTGACCTTTATAAACTCTCGGATGTTCTTACAGTGCGCCAGCTATATATTTTAAATATTGTTTTAAAACAACATTCTCTTCTTCCATATGACTCTTCCATCATTAAAAATCGTCTCAAGTATAGGGTCTCTCCTTCAACTGACAATCGTTGGCACACAGAATTTGCACGCAAATTCTTAAGTTTTCGCGGACGGTACTTATATAATAAACTAAATAAAAAATTACATATTTATTCCCTAACTAAGTACCAATGCAAACAGAATATTTCAAATTGGCTAAAATCTCTAAATTACTAAATTATGAAGAAACCGAAAACCTACTATTTATCCCATCATAGTTATGTCATATTTAAGGTCGCAATTAGATTAGCATTACTAATGAAATAGACAAATCTGTTAGCTTTATTCACTTTCCATTTCCACATACACATATACAGACGCCTTTACATACACCCTCAAACTCATACTTGCACACGCACTACCCTCACACACACACATCCACACACACACACACCCACAAACACACCCACACACACACACACACACACACACGCACACGCACACGCACACGCACACGCACACGCACACGCACACGCACACGCACACGCACACGCACACGCACACGCGCACGCGCACGCGCACGCGCACGCGCACGCGCACGCGCACGCGCACGCGCACGCGCACGCGCACGCGCACGCGCACGCGCACGCGCACGCGCACGCGCACGCGCACACGCACACGCACACGCACACGCACACGCACACGCACACGCACACGCACACGCACACGCACACGCACACGCACACGCACACGCACACACACACACACTCACACACTCACACACTCACACACTCACACACTCACACACTCACACACTCACACACTCACACACTCACACACTCACACACTCACACACTCACACACTCACACACTCACACACTCACACACTCACACACTCACACACTCACACACTCACATACACACTCACATCACGAATACTGATATACTTCCTCATCTCACAAATTAAAACAATATCACAACATAATTATTGAAACACAAACTACACTAACAACTTCATGTTTAGAGGTAGGAGAGGCTGGTCATCTGCCATACAGGTTTCCCGCCTAGTACGGATACCAGTCTCCCACACAGATCTCACCTTTTAAATGTTATTTAAATGTTATGAATACCAACCAACGTAGTTACACTTTTTTTTTTTTTTTTTTTTTTTTTAACGTGGGGGAATGCTTCATGCATACCCCTCCGCGGGGGCGGGCGGAGGGGTTATGTCGGACTCGCCGGGGTAAAAGAAAGATGTTAAGAAGAAAATGTACCTCCCGGAATACCGACTAAACCTACCACGGTGTTCCTCGACAAAACCACTATCGACGGGGCCGCGCGAATCACTTTCGCATGCGGTCGCGACCCCGCCGAGGTTTCGGCCCGCCGTATGAAACGGCAGGCCACTACACGAAAGACCTACCCTATTGGCACTTCTATCACTCCCTACTGTCCCCCCTAGAGGGGAGACGGACTCGACATAGAGGCGCGCGTGGGAACACGCACGCCGCCTCTCGGACCTGGTGCTGAACGGATGGCGGGCAGGCCCACAAAGCCCGCCACCCCCAGGTCAACGTAGTTACACTTACTCGATTATGTAAAACCTAGTTTATTATTATTATTATTATTTACCCATTGTACAAGCTCTGCTTAGTTTTGGCTAGATCATGTTGTGTGTATGTGATAGAATATCATTATTAATTGTGGCAATTGTTAAAATTTTAAAGATATTGATTTTGTTGGCAAATTCCATTATTTTTAGTATTTAAGCACAGGAAATGACACAAGACGATTAAAAAGGAAAACAAACTAATTATATTATGAGTTTCTTTTTTATTTTTAAAGCGTTTACTTCCCCTAATAATGGCGATATAGATATATTTTTATAATAACAAATAAATTCAACAATAAACAACTAGTTTTGTTTGTGATCAAAGAGTTCACGCACTGCTGCCAGTTATGGTTTTGTCTGAACCTTTTTATGTTATGAAGCACCAGCACCTGATCCTGCTGCGGCAGCATTATCCCCTGCAGCAGAACCAGCACCTGATCCTGCTGCGGCAGCATTATCCCCTGCAGCAGTACCAGCACCTGATCCTGCTGCGGCAGAATTATCCCCTGCAGCAGTACCAGCACCTGATCCTGCTGCGGCAGCATTATCCCCTGCAGCAGTACCAGCACCTGATCCTGCTGCGGCAGCATTATCCCCTGCAGCAGTACCAGCACCTGATCCTGCTGCGGCAGAATTATCCCCTGCAGCAGTACCAGCACCTGATCCTGCTGCGGCAGAATTATCCCCTGCAGCAGTACCAGCACCTGATCCTGCTGCGGCAGCATTATCCCCTGCAGCAGTACCAGCACCTGATCCTGCTGCGGCAGCATTATCCCCTGCAGCAGTACCAGCACCTGATCCTGCTGCGGCAGAATTATCCCCTGCAGCAGTACCAGCACCTGATCCTGCTGCGGCAGAATTATCCCCTGCAGCAGTACCAGCACCTGATCCTGCTGCGGCAGCATTATCCCCTGCAGCAGTACCAGCACCTGATCCTGCTGCAGCACCATCATCCCCTGTGGCAGGTTTAGTAGCTGGTCCTGATGCGGGACCATTGTTTTCTTCCGTACGCACAGCACCTGATCCGGCTGCAGCACCAGATCCGGCTGCAGCACCATCATCCCCTGTAGAAGCTGCAGCACCTGATCCTGCTGCAGCGCTATCATCCCCTGTAGCAGTTGCAGCACTTGATCCTGCCGCACCTCCATTATCCCCTGTGGCAGGTTCAGCAGCTGGTCCTGCTGCGGGACTATCATTTCCTTCCGCAGGCTCAGCGTCCGATCCTGTTGCGGAACCATCATTTCCTTCCGCAGGCCCAGCGATTGGTTTGCCATTCGAGCTGTCCTCTTGATTTGCAACTTCTACTTGAACGTCTACCTCTTCATCATCATCATTGATCATTGTGTTTGACTCGGATAAACTTTTTAAATGATCGCCATTTTGATCTCCATTAGCCCATGATTCAACCTTTGATTTACTTGAACTTGTATGTGGACCGGCATTCTTTTTATTACCTTTATTTATCGTTATATTTAAATTTACATTCGTTTTGCCATTGAAACTGGGTCCATAGAAACCATTACCGCCTGCTACAGGACCATTTCTTGTGTCAATTAAGATGTTCATTCTGCCGGATTTAGTACGAGGTGATGGCATTGATAGTCTTACAGAATTAGGCGATTTGCATATTCTGTTTCTTCCAAAGCATGGCAATGAAAAGCCTTCTAATAATAATATTGGAAATCTTATTTGTACGTTTGTAGGAGACAGTTCGTTAATGGGCGCAGTCTGATATAATTCACACTGAAACAATAAGAAATGTATAAAATTACGTATAAACAGAATTTTAATAATATTTGTTATGCTATTAAAATGTTTGTTATTTTATCTCAACGTGTTGGTGGTAATTGTTGAAAATGGATAGAGCAATGTATTACTCCATAAAAATCATTTACACAGATATATAATCAGATGCCTATATTCACGAAGAATAAGACAGAGGTGTGTAGTACTCCCGCATTCCACCTGCTATGTCTTTCGGTTCCACATATTAGTTGGTGAGCCTATTCCTGCTGTTGCTGAGAATTTTTTGTAAGCAATTAACAACATTTTTCTCAACCCGAATATTGAACCGATACCGAATAAACTATAAAAGATTATGCTTTGTATACAGTATGTCCGGTAATTAATGGATAACCTTGAAATGTCTTATAGTAGAAATGCAGGACGTTCAGATTTTTTTTTAAGTATATAATATAATGTGCAATTATAGCTAGTCATACTTTTGACTGTCTATCGATTAGCATAATTAGTGTTTAATAATAAAACAACAAAAAACCGAAGGAATTCATTCATTTATGGTCGTCGTGTACAAGAAAGACAAATATGGTAATTTCAAAAAATCATATCTCAGGCAGAAGATTTGAATGATTTACTTCAAATTGTGTTTGTATGAGGTACTGTGAGCAGAATGCGTGAATGCTAAATTTTAAATTTATATTTTGTTATAAATAGTGTAATTGACGCAAGTCGTTCTAAATTAATATTTTAACTTTGTTCTTGGGACACCTTTCAGATTTGCTGCTTACTGGTAAATATAGAACCTCCAAGTAGTATATTATGTATTTCTAAACATATTTGGTGAAACTTGGGTGATAATACTATCATGTTACTAATATAATAATAGATCTCTGTTCGAGCCTTTATAAATATATATAGGCACGTATGTAAATAAATCCATACCATTGAAATCTTTACTTACCTGCAGCACTCCTAAGTAAGCCCCAAACACAATAACTTGATACGAGACCATGTTGGTTCTATAAATTTTAAAACATTGCTCCGAGCTTATATACCCTTGCGTATTTACTGATAGGTTTAATTGACGTATTTATTATTTAAACTGCAGTCATTGTTGGTATCATATCTGGAGCGAAGCACGTAGGGCTCGTTACAATTGTTCTGATAGCCATGGTCAGGTGTTTGAAAACTCTGTACAGACTTATCAGTGAAGCACGTCATGTAGTTACCATTTTCAATTCTTATAGGGTGTGTCCGTAAGGCTGGTCTTAGAAAATTATAAGACTGCATAGTTATTTGGAGGTGGCACACCAAACTTGCACAAATTTATATGGCTACTAGCTGTCCCGACAGACGTTGTCCACACGTTGCACACAAGAAAAAAAAAAACACCCAAAACTAATCCATCCTCGAATCCACACGAATACACACAATTTTTTTTATCGAAATCTGTCTAGCCCTTTAGGAGGAGTTCAGTGACATACACACGTACAGTAGAATTAAATATATAAAGATATTTTGTGTTTTGTATTTCAAAGGTTAGCCTAAAGATTATTCCATTCTAGAAAAGGTTGTTGCGTTTTATTCTAGTTCAGTATTGTGAAAACGTTGTTCGTCAACACCGAGTTTAAATATAAAAAGGATAAGCAGGAAGTATAGAAGGTATCTTTTTAACTATTCAGTCGCGGCGGAACATCGACACCCAGACGCAATAGGTTTTCAGTTATGTTTCTCATTCCAACAATTGACAGGTTAATAATAAACGCTCAAAAGTAATTAAACTATTGATATGCAAAATAACCAAAATTTATTTGGGATAAACTATAAGTACAAACTATGTAAATACTGGAATTACCCAGTTAAATCTATGATAGAGTCACGTTGAATCGATCTTAAATAATTTATTACTTTAAATACCGTCGGTATAAACAAAACTGGTGTTTCTGAAAGTAGACATGTTGCAACGCTAAAGGGACTCACTCTGTGAGTTGTGCAAATTCAAGTAGACACATATCCTTGGGCATTGAATTAGGTAGAACGGAGACCGGTTGCGCCTTAGGAAATATCTAACATTAATAGATAGTTAATTTGATAGCTAAGTTTATACACATATAATTATTCAGCTATTGGGTACAGCGATGTTGCGGACTCAGATTTTTTGACATACGCGGATGCGGATGCGGATACGGATATTTGAATTGTCACATTCGCGGATGTGGATACAGATGCGGATGTCCAAATCGATATGGAAGCTTCGCGATTGCGGATGCGGATGATGATGAAAATTGTTCATCTTATTTAATAAAAAGTATCTAATATCACCGACTTCGCAGGTTCAAGCCTGTTTTGCAAAGGTTCATAAATTAAACACGTACTACTGAACAACTGATTTCTTTCTTATCGTAACCTACGCTATATCTGGATCCGCATTAAGATCCGCGTTGATTATGGCGGTTGCGGATGCGAATGCAGATGTACAAATCGAAGCGGAAGCTCCGCGATTGCGGATTCGGATGCGAATATTCGCAACATCACTGATTGGGTTGCTGATATTTAAGAAAATATACTTGCTGCTTGATTGAACATTAAGTGATATTGCCATTGAGAGAATTTGGTAATGCTTGGACATGGTTTTTTGATGGCTCTAGACCTGAACTTCGATGAAATTAATTCTGGTTTGGTGGTCTTTGTAGTCAAAGAACCAAGCTTTAGACCTTTACCTAGGCACTTGGGTCCACTTTGTGTCCGATAACTGTACGTTGATCTTTGTGGATCTCACAGATATTAGTTCCGTATGTGATTTGGACCCATACCCAGTGCGAAAATAATTAGTATTGTGTATGCACATTGCTATCTATTTTATTATTTTGGTTGTTCTAAAAGGTTGTTGTGGCTCTCCTATGGACCAAGCCTTGCTCATCGCATAACTTGACTTTGTATCGGTTTATTTTAAATAGTTAAAGGAAAATAATACTTCGAAACTATACCGATATTAAAAAATGAATATAGTATATAAATAATAATATGAACCATGTATTAAACTATCCCACTGCTGGATACGGGCCTCTTCTCAGTGGGAGAAGGGTTAGGCCATAGTCCACCACGCTGACCAGTGCAGGTTGGCAGACGTTACGTATCTTTAAGAACATTATAGAGAGCTCTCAGACATGCAGGTTTGCTCACGATATTATTTCTTCATCGTTAAAGCGAGCGATAATTAACTATTTAATACGCACATACCTTCAAAAGATCAGAGGTATGTGCCTTGGGATCAAACTCGAGACCTCTGCGTGGCAGTTCTATGGTCTCTCACTAGGCTATCGCTGCTTATAATGTGAATCTTATCTTATGTGAGGGCCAGTCAGTGCAGACCAGCGACACTTTGACCTAGTGGGATCTTTTGTGTCGACACTTTCCCAATAACGACTGCCATAGATGTTCATGGCAGCCGGGACCTACGGCTTAACGTGCTCTTCGAGGCACGGAGCAGGCGATACGCACATAATTTCGAAAAGTCATATAGCTGCCGAAAGTCAGAGGTGCGCGACGTGGGTTCGAACCCGAGACCCTCTGCATTGCAGTATGTTGGTCTCCCCACTGAGCTATCGCTGCTCAGTGTTGCTATAATGTAAATACTTAAAACTAAATTGAATTCTTCAATGATCAATTTCAAGAAAACATTTTTGAACTTGTCTGGGTCCGAAATCAGGATCACAATGGATATTGCTTGCATTCTTGTTTACGTTGTGTATTTAAAAGTGCGTCATTGTCAGGTGTTTCAAAACAATTATAACAAACTAATATGTAATCACATGATAATGTCACACGCTATGTACTCTCTTGGCTAATAAAAAAATATTATTATTATTATTAATTAACAAGCGTGTCATGATGATATTTGAGCGTCAAATATAAAACTAACATTGCATTTTGTGGCCCGTGTCTGAGTCATAATCATATTTTACTTTTACGCGTATGTTGCGTTTAAGTGGTATGGCCCTCCATTGCTAATAATTATTTGTGATGGTACGAATGAGTTGTCTTACCCGGGCAAGCGCCAGCCTATTTATTAACTAAGGCGAATGCATACCTACATATATACGCGGTGAAGACGAGCGGAGTGAGTATGTCTCACCCGGGGAAAGCCCAGGGTCCTAGCGACTAAACCTACCACGGTGTGCCAATTCACTGCCTTGAATCATGGGAAGATCACTAGAATTAAACCTACATCAATCCACCCAGCAGAGCCCAACGCCGGATCCATAAACGGCTACGAGCGACAACTTCAAGTCACTAGCCCACGGACGAGAGATCTCCGTCCTCGCTGGGAATGTATCACCCGATTACAAGAAACCGGCGTAAGACTAGTTACACTGTTGCTGTGTTTCGTACGTTGCCTAAGAGCTCTAGATACTCACACGCCTACCTATATCATTCCTTTAATTTTGTCCCATCCCTAAGGTCAACAGAGCAAGAGTGTTAACCACGGTTAATTGAATGAATAACTGATTTATGATTTATGATTTACGGTATTTTAAGCTATCGTATTAAATACGAGTTTAATTTCTGTGAGAGAATTACATAGACTTTTCCTATAGGCTTTTTATGAATTGTATTAATGTTGGTATTATAATATTCCAGGGTATCCCAGAACTGAACGTTCCTGGCATCGAGCCCTTGAGCCTGGGACAGATTGCGCTGGCCCGTGGACCTCAGGGCGCGAAGCTGACTGCTGTCGTCAACGATGTCAAAGTTAGAGGACCCAGCAACTTTATTATTGAGGAGCTCAAGTGAGTACCCATTCAGTATAAAGTTCTCGACTGCAACGAATTTTGTGAGGTCACTTTTTATTTATATTATTGTGGACAATTTTATTCTAATACTAGATGTGCCCGCGGTATTACCCGCATTTATGATTACTGCGCCGCCCCTGTGAGTTGTAGCGTGATGTTATATAGCTTATAGCCTTCCTCGATAAATGAGCTATCCAACACGAAAATAATTTTTCAATTCGGACTAGTAGTTTCTGAGATTAGCGCGTTCAAACAAACAAAAAAATAATCAAACAAACAAACTCTTCAGCTTTATAATATTAGTATAGATATTTCTAGCCGCTTGATACTGTACGGATGGCGTAGTGGTTTTAGTTCACCATTGCCACTGCGCCGTGTGGTGTGGATTCGATCTGCACACAGGAATAAAATGTCTGCGAATATTTGTTCCGAGTCCGGTTGTCTTGTCTCTGCTGTTTGAATGTTTGTATGTGTGTATCTTCTCAAACCGAATAAAACATAAGACAATTTAATTGTCATGACAATAGACTAAAGGTTATTATTTAAGGAATCACTCCTTCGAATTAATAAGAATAATTGCGATGCGCTAAGTAATATTCTGATGTAATTCTACATTACATATACTAATTCTAAATTCACCTTTAGTGCCACATTGTCAATTACCAGATGGCTTACCCAGATAAAAACTTGATTGATTTTTTATAACAGACCCGATTGTTGGCAATCGACGATACGACATTTTTTCTTAGGTAAAGTTTATCTCTTGGGCGATATTATTATTAATAGCCGGCAAAATACATATATATGAAACATGTTATTAGAAAAACTGTCGAATAGATAAATGTATTCCTCAGTCGAGGCTTATGACATTGGCGACTTGAAGAAATCTTTTTCGTTGTTATAACATTCGACAATCATCTTTACACCATAACTTGGTTGTAGTATTCTTCATAATAGTTATTCATAGTACTAGAACCATTCGTTAAATCAGAATACAAAACGAGATAAGGGATGTCCAACATTTCAAATCTTGTATAGCAGTGATCATCTTCGTAGCGCAACGGTACGACTGTTGTGCATGAGGACATGAGGTTTGATTTAAAATTTTCTGTTAAGAAGTTCTGAGTAGCAGTACGGACTCTGAAACTGTGTTGGAAAATGGTAATAGGCTCTCCTGCTATTACGTGGGATCTAAAATCATAGCTAGTGTTGTGTTGTCAACATGTGGGTGTGTAATAATACCTCTGCCTGCCCCCTCGGCGAAGTAGAAGTACTAGAAGAAGTAGTCTCATGACTATGAACATACATACTGCTGTACATAATTATAGCAGTGATTCAGCAGTGATTCATTGCATCCGGATCAAAAACTACGTAGTTGTATTGGAATTGATACGACACGCATTTTGCTTATGCGTGACAAAGTATGGCTCTTGTATACAAAACCCATCCTTTTGCATGCTTATGATAGCACATGAATAATGGGCAATTGTGTTTCTACAAGTTTTTTTTTGCAAATTCTTGATAGTTTTATTACACTTAGCAGAATCTTGAGACAAAATTAAAATTTATCTCTCTCTCTCTCTCTTTGCATGCTTAATGGTGTAGTTTGATAAAGAACTTTAAAAGATCTGCAAATAAATACCCAAATTCATAAATACAATATAATCAGGACTAGTCGTATGTACGTAACTTTAGAGCGAACTTGAGCTAATTTAAATCACCGTGAAACGAATTATTTTTAAATTGAACGATTTGCACCAAAGTACGTGTTCCACGTGTTATTTAAAAAAGTAATATTTCACACACACATGCACGTTTATTGCAAAACAAAGTAAATACTCTTGCTTAGTTTTTTTATTTGGGTTATACCAAATAAGCTGGAATGCTTGTTTTAGGAGTTCATGTTGGTCACTTCCTACGTGAACTCCTAAATACCAACAGGGGTTTTTAATATCTTCATACTAAAGTAATAACTTAGTGAGAGACCGTTGGCCTGCCATGCATAGATCTTAACTTCGATCCCCAGGCGCATACGTTTGACTTTTCAAAGATATGTGCGTATTAAATAATTACTTATAGCAACGGTAAAGAAAACATCTCTGCATTTCTGAGAGTTCTCCATAATGTTCTCGAAGGTGTAAATTTTATCAACCCGCACTGAGGCAGCGTGGTGGACTATGTCGTAACCATTTTCAGATTGAGGTTCGAATCTGGTTGTGACACATTTTATATACAGGGCTTATATTATTATATTAGTAACTAAATTTTGCCCGCGGCTTCGCTTACTTTAATCTAGTTTTAGTAAACAAATTTCTATTTCTCGGGTACAGTTATTTTAGGATAAAAGGTACCCTATGTCCTTTTACGTACCCCTGATAACGTGTATGCCAAATTGAATGATAATCGGTCGAATAATTAAGGAGTGAGAGCGAAACAAATAAATAAACTCACTTTCACGCTATAATATTAAGTTAGGATGTCATGGAAGAAAACACTGATTTAAATGTATTTATTCTTCTCGTGACTAGGAAGAGAAGGACGCTGTAGGTAAATTACCTTAATAGAGGTCAGTTTAGGTACTGGGCTCAGTTCGAACGTGGAAGACATTAATAAGCAGTTAGATGTTGCAAGAATATGTGTTTTAAACAAAACCTTCATGCAATTAATTAGTATGGTAAACATCCATGCATATCATTAGCCTCATAGGCTATACGTCAAAGGCTTTTATCTAGCTTCTGTATAGCCTTGAAATCAAAACAACTCATGTTAAATTCATTTAGACGATGTCGTATAGGCAATAATAGACGAATGAATAATCTATTCGGGACGTGCTTATAATAGGAATATATTCATTTATAGTTAGATACCTACTGGTAAAATATTTGTTGAATTTAAAACAATAAAATTATTGTGACGAATGAATAAAATTAAGCAATAATGATTGGTATGAATGCGCGTCATCTTCATACTGATACAATAATAATTTAAAATTTCGAGACTCAATATAGTGAACAGCAGATTTTTTTAAAAATATTGTGTGCTGAGTGCTATTTCTTTATATAATAATGTACTGCTTAAATCAAAATCAAAAATAAATTTATTCAGATTAGGTTACAAGGTAACACTTATGAATATCAAATTTACACTAATTTTTCTGTGAATTTACATTTACTGCCACGTTCAGCAAAGCAAGGGTGTAGGGATCATGAGAAGAACGGGCAAGAAACTCATGGTCACTCTTTTAAATCGTCAAGTTTTTGTTTACAAATCATAAGAGCTGTAAGGTGCTGCAACCATTTCTCCATGAATCTGTTGGTCTCCCCACTGAGCTATCGCTGCTCATTATATTAACAAATATAATGAGCAGCGATAAATATACTTACTTACTGTACTTCGTTACTATTATGTCATTATATTAATAAATATATTGACATTATAGTAACGAAGTACTATTTTTATATTTCAATGTTTTAGTCTCTTTTATTTAAAACTAGCTAGGTGGCCCAACTGTCAAGTAAAATGCTGCCCACCTTGCTATTATTGCGTGACACCTTTTTTAATTTTTAATACTAATACATATTTTTATAATATATAATATTAGCCCTGAATATAAGCTCCCACCGCTGGACACGCGCCTCTTCTTAATCCGAGAAGGATTAGACTATAGTCCACTACTCAGGCCCAGTAAAGATTGGTTGACTTCACATACCTGCGAAATCATTTCTCAAGACAGTTTCTTTCACTGTAATATCGCTTCAAAAATTCAAAAGTGCGTGCTGTAGCATTTACCTTAAAACCTTTGCTTAGCAGTCCAACGATCGTCTATTATCCCTACTAATATTTAAATTTCCAAGTATTTTGAGTAAAATGTAATATAATGTGCATTCTAGGTCCGATTTAGACAAGAACAGGTTCGACTTCAAGCTTCTACTCCCGAAGTTGGACTTCGCTGGCAAGTACAAGATGGACATCCAGGTGCTGCTGCTGCGTCTTCAAGGCAGGGGCAACATCACCGGCACTTTCAGTTAGTATTACTATTGTTTAAGTACAGTTCTCATAGTAGTTGTATACATAGTTGAATATTTATTTATTTTAAGGAAACTCTACAACATTTTTATACAGATACATTAAAAAAAATTCTTAAGTCTAATTCTAAGCAAATTACAGAGTTCTACAACAGTCAAATATCAGGTAGAAAATTGTGTTTTCTAAGTTACACTTTAAGTTTTACGTAATAAGAGTATTGTCTTCTGTTTACGCGAATATTATTCATTGAAATTAAACTACTATATACGGATTTTATCGCGTTGTTTATTTGACACTTTATTACATAATTTTAAAAATAAGTAAAGTTTAATAGTATTAGTAGTGTAACAGTTTTCAAAATTATGTAATAAAGTGTCAAATAAACAACGCAATAAAAGCCGTATATAGTACTTTAATTTCAATGAATAATAAGAGTACTTATCGAAAAGACAAAAAAGTATCGGTAACAGGAGTTAACGATCAGGGGTCTACCGCGAAACGCGTTATACGCAATTGCGTACGTTCGTTCATGCTTATTCTTACCATGAAACATCATTCGCGCCGACATTCGTCACGAATATCGTCGTATGACATTTGTACGTCCTAAAAAATCCGAAGTGTTTTCATGGTAGGTATATGCTTATTATTTCGTTCGTAATTCGTTTCGGCACGTCATTGCGTAAAAACATTTTCACGGTAGACCCGCAGGTCACGAATAATGCTATTTTTAAATCTATTTTTATAAAAAAAGAAGATATCAGTTTCACTGCATCTATTGTTGTAAGTTCGAAGTAATCGCGCTACAATTGAGTTGCTCCCTAATTTGTGCGGTGATGAGGTACCGAGAATAATTTAGTACTCCTAGTACGTCTGGTAGGTGTATTGAATTGAACGGTGGATAAGAGCTTAGAACTATCAAAGCCACCGCGCAACAAATCAATAAATAAGAAACGCAAATCCAGCATCACGTGTCTATCTACAAGAGGCAGAACTCGATAGTGCCTGCAGTCGTCTATATAACTGTCGTGTCGCTTACAGGTTTTAAAGTTCAAGTGCTTAATAAAACGTTTTTAACGCGATATATATTGATATAAGGAAGAAAATAGGATCGTTATCGTCAAAGTATGTATGTATGTATGTATCTTATGTGGGGGCCAGTCAGTGGAGATCGGCGATACTTCGACCCAGTGGGATCTTTTGTGTCGACACTCTCCCAATAACGACTGCCATAGATGTTCATGGCAGCCGGGACCGACGGCTGAACGTGCTTTCGGAGGCACAGAGCAAGCGATAATTGTCAATCAATACGCACATAATTTCGAAAAGTCATATAACTTCCGAAAGTCAGAGGTGCGTGACGTGGGTTCGAACCCGAGACCCTCTGCATTGCAGTCTGTTGGTCTCCCCACTGAGCTATCGCTGCACAGTGGGGAGACCAACAGACCAATTTTTATCGTTATCGTCAATAGTCAACTATTCTTAATAGTTAAAGCAGTGACGAATGCAGAGATGAAAGCCGCCATCATTATGCTTTTAGAAGTCTGCATGGACAACGTAGTAATTTAAGTTTTCGGCTTGCCACCGAGTAATGTGATGTAGGTTCGAATCCCACATAGGACAATATAAATAGACGCTCTAAATCTGGGTGTCTTTTTTGTTCTTTTATTTAAAAGTTTGTAAAGTCGCGACACTGAAATTCCGCCACTAATTGTTGGTCTTTAAAAAAAGGCAATGGAATATTTCTGCTGAGAAATGCAGTGATGAATGCGCAGATCAATCTATCTGTGAAGATAACCAGAGCCGCCACCACAGATCATATAAGTTACTAGATGTGCCCGCGGTTTCACTCGCGGTTTATAGTTACTGCGCCGCTCCCGTGGGTCGTGGCGTGATGTTATATAGCCTTCCTCGATAAATAGGCTATCCAACACTATAATAATTTTCAATTTGAACCAGTTTTTTCTGAGATTAGCGCGTTCAAACAAACAAACAAACAAACTAGTCAGCTTTATAATATTAGTATAGATAATTTTCTGTGGCCGCGACCATATAATAAAGTTGGGGAGATTGTTTGTTTAAACACGCTAAACTTTGGAACTGTTAGTTAAATTCAAATATAAATATTAGTAATATTATTTAAAGCTTATTAGTATAATATAAGCTTTGTTGATAAAATGGCTCCGTGTGTCGGTGTCAAGTTATTACTTAATAAGATTTCAAGTAATGGAAAACCAGCTTATTGACATCTAACGAGCAGTTCGAAACTTCGAACTGTTATTAAGAATTTCTCAACAAACAACGTAATAACACTTTGTTCTACCTAGAAATTAAACCAGAGACCTCATATACAGAAATATTTTTTTATTTAGACTTCTCATTTATATATTAGCATAGATACATGCACTAAATTATTACCCCTCCTAGCTAAGCTCGGCTACGGTTCGCCGTTACTAAGTTTGGTATTAAAATTTTCCATGTCTGATTCAAAACTTTGGGAGGAAAAGTACATAAAAATTCTCTCATCGAGAAATGAAATTTTCTGTAAAAATTTGAACTCTATCCATCGACTACTTTGTCAATTTTGCACACACAAACCACGGAAAAATTTTATGAAAAAAAATACATGGCTCTGAGGATATAGGTGGGCAAATGATGTACACATCTACCTCTCATTTTGGAAATATATTTACAACCGTAAACCAAAGTCAAAGTCAAAAATAATTTATTTAATTAAGTCAGAAATGAAAACTTAAGAACGTCACAATATACAGGTTAGTGAGTTTACTAAGTTACTGAAGTCTACACGTGTAGTACCTATGACTTATATTAAACCCAGCAATGAAAGAAAGTGATCGAATAAAACGATCACATGAATCGATTGCAATCACGCATTTACAGAAGCATGTTTCTATGTCAAGATCATATGCTATACCGATAAAATGATTACTGGAAACACATTGCATAATTTTGGTGCCAGTGAACGTGCTGTTAACCTAGTGATGCATACGATTCTAGAATGGTAACTATTCGATATTCGATTATATCGAACAAGCATTCGGAACGGAATATGCATAAAATCTACTTTACATAATATTTGTAGTTTTAAGTTGTGTGTATATAGTACAATAGTTAAAGAGGCGCATTTAAAACTATGGAGGGTTTGATACTCGTAGGATTTAAAACAGTGTAATCTACAAATTGTCGCTGTCTAATATTGCTCGACCCGATAATCGAACTTTGACCCTCTATATTAATATTGGCGTATATACTTTTACCACTGAACTAATCACTCTGTCAGTCAAACCAGATCAAGAAATTACCGATATTAATATTCTTACCGGCGGGCCACGAAACATGCGCTCCAAATACGCTCAGCGCTTTGCATTACGTCATTTAATTGCAAGTATTTCGCACTCTTAATAAAACAGCGACTTAACTTGAAATTTGAAAGTAAGGCAATTTGAACTCTAATTGTATATGTTAAATTCTAATTTTATATTTGTGTTAAATCTTTGCAATAGAGTTCAAATTTGTTTAATCCGAAATACTGAGATAAGTCTCTGTTTTATTCAGGGTGCGATTTGATATTTGATACACACATAAGTTCTTAGAAGATTTGCGCGCACGATCTTTATGCTATTATAAAACACAGATGTCGTAGTGGTTTAAGTTGTGGCCTCATCATTGCTAGTATGCCAAGTGTTGTGGATTCGAATACCATATGGATAAAAATTGTGTGATCTACAAATGGTTGTTTCAAGTCAAGTCGTTCTGTGTCAATTTTTTTATTTATCGTAAAGTTTCCGTGATAATGGCACAATTCCTAATGCGAAGGCTTTTTTATAACAAATAAACTGATAATATTCAATCTACAAATCGCGATAGGTTAAAAACTTTCATGTAAAAATTTGTTAAAGTATTTGGAAATAAATAAATAGACATACATACACACCACTGCCGATATAACCATGCTCGCATGAAGCGTTTTTCGTGGCCCTCGAGTTAGAAAGCATTAGCTAAGCTATGTTTGACTTCACAGCAAGAAATCTTGATTTCCTAAGCGTGTAAAGAGTGTGGGGCAAAGTCGTTCGCGCTGCAGTTGCACAGGTGACGTGATGATGTCGTCACATGGGATTGCGGTCAACACGTGTGGTGCACGGGAGAGACGCCAGCGATATATAAAATAATTAATTATAGCTCGCTTAAACGGTGAACGAAAACATCGTGAGCAAATCTACACGTCGAAGAGTTCTTCATAATGTTCTCGAAGATACGTAAAATCTGCCATCACGATATGAGCAAGCGTGGATCATAAAGGGTCCTCCGCAATCTGAGTGCCTAGTGTGAGTTTGTTTAACGTTAACGCGATCGACACGTTTATGACGTTCTGCGCTCCGATTGGCCCGTTCCAAGCTCTTAACCAATAAGAGAGCCAAACGCGGAAAACGTTTCGATCGCGTTAACGTAAAAACAACTCACACTAGGTGCCGCTAGCAGAGTGGAGTGTGAGCATCGCACCATTTGCATAAGCTCCTTTTTTTAAAGATTGTCTGTTTGCGATTTATTCATATGTTAAAGCAAGCGACTATATTAGCCATATGGAAGATGGTTTGTTTGCCTACTTATTAGTAATGAAAGTTACTACTCCTGTAAATTTCCGTCAATGAAACTGGTAGATAAAGTTTATTTTTAGATAATTCCGACGTATCATCATCATCATCAGCCTAAACTATATTCAAATCTTGCACTGCACAGATAGCGTGTCGTGTGTTCGATCCCCACATGAAACAAAAATTTGTGTGATCCACAAATGGTTGTTCTGAGTCTGAGTATTCTTTGTGTCCGTTGTATGAATGTTTGTAAAGTCCCCCGCGACACAGGCATACCTAGTGTGGGAGTTATCTTTTTAAGAAAGAAAAAGATTAAGAAATCCCAGTTATAGTAAAAAGATTACAACTCATTTTATAAATCCTTCCGATTAAGTAATTTGAGCCAAAATTGATCTAATTCGAAGATATGCGAAATGTTAATTTTATTTTTGTATCTCACTAGTTTTAATTAGTTGTTCTCGATGGTTCTAAGGTGACAAGGAACAAATAGACGAGAAGTTATGCATTGTGTATACAATGCACACCCATTCATATTAGTTACACAGACCTTGAGATCAAGGTCCATTGTCAGACATCCGTGTACTTATTTCTATTAATTAGTAAATATTATTAATATATGATCATCATTATTGCAATATTTGTGCATTACCAGTAATAACTTGCGAAATGAATCACCTTACTCTTGACTGTGTTTGTGCACGATTAGCAGTAAATTAAAGGTATTTGCTTTGTTAAATATGATAAAGTTCATTGGTGTTTGCATAACAGCACCGAGTTCTACTAACGTATAGTGGATTAACATTATATGTCAATAACAATGTACGTATGTATGTACTTGTATGATGATGAATGATGATACATATGCTCTTGTATTATGCTCGTTTGGCAAAAATTGTCCCGTTGTTACGTGCAAGAAGAATAAGCCATAATCAAATTTTCTTTTGTTATCTATCACTATATGTTTCCCTGTATTTGTACTATTAGTATAGTTTGACCGAAACCGCTGTACCGCGCCTTAGGTATGTGCGCGGTAAGATGGGTGCGCAACGCAGGCTAACAGGCCGCTATCATTCGTCAACGCTCACGGCAATCCCCGCCGTCTCGCCGCGCACATACCTAAGGCGCGGTACAGCGGTCTTGGTCAAACTATAGAAATTCATTTCTTAAGTTGAAAATAAGCTTGTTTTGTAGCTTTAAAGGGTTTTAAGCGTTGCCACTGTCAACGCCACATTACACATAAAGACAAACCTAAGTTTTATTACAATCAATGAACAGTAAATAGACATTTACACCGTTCTATTTTTATAATAATTATATTATTTTAAAGAAATTATTTTAATTATTATTGCAATTATTTTTATCACGTAAGTAAATAATATCTCGTGTAAGTATTTTTATGTTAATACATTTGTAAATATAGAGAATTGAAGCAATGGATTGAGAAAGATGGAAATCGCTACACCGACAAGTGCATATCACTTAAATTTTGGATAGATGGATATGTCTATACTAATATTATAAAGAGGAAAGATTTGACTTTTTGTTTGTTTGTTCGTTTTTAAGGATTTAACTAAAAGTACTCAACCGATTTTAATAATTTTTATCATTAGGGAGTATATTTTTTTGTACGTGGCGAAATGCTTTGACGCGTACCCCTCCGCGAGGGCGGGTGGAGAGGTTATGTCGGACTCACCACGGTAAAAAGAAAGATGGTAATGATGATAATGGATCTCCCGGTAATACCGACTAAGCCTACCACGGTGTTCCTCGACAAAACCGCAATCGGTGGGGCCGCGCGAATCACTTTCACATGCAGTCGCGACCCCGCCGAGGTTCCGGCTTTCCGTATGAACAGCAGGCCACTACATAACAAAACTACCCTTTGGGCACCACTTTATTATGCCCTACTGTCCCCCCTTAAGGAGGGGGACTGACACACGACACAGAGGCGCGCATGGGAACACGCACGTTGCCTCTCGGACCTGGTGGTAATCGGGTGGCGGGCAGGCCCATGAAGCCCACCACCCCCATCATTAGGAAGCTGTAATATCACTTAGTAACATAGGCTATATTTAATGTTTTTAAAAGTACTGTTACTCACATAGCCTAACCTACTTTTAAGCGAGGGGAGCCGCGAGCCAAAGCTAGAAAATAAATGTGAAGAAAAAAAAAAAAAAGAAATTTTTTATATATCTGTCTCATAAGGTTATTTATGTCAAATAGTTAAAATAAACTTGCACATACTAAGTTTACAAATGACTTACAATGCTTGCTTTCCTTCGTGCAATCTTTTCACTTATACTATACACCAGTTTACTAATAGGCTATGCAATGCTTAACATAGGTGTTATTATTACGCGACCAACACGTGCTTCGTTATTGTCTAACTGTGTTTTAGCATGCCACCTATTTATGTAATATACATCGTTAATGACAATGTAAAAATATGATAAGGTGGCATAGAATTTATTATATTGGAGATACACGCAATAGCTTTATGATATTGGTTGATAAATTGATAAATAATCCACTTTTAAAAGACATACTATAAAGGCCTAAACATGCTAAGTCACAGTGGCACACCGTCGGCCAGACACAATAGGATTTTAATTATTCCTGGCATTCCAAAAACTGACAGGTTATTGCTATCAATGTTTTTGTTTTTTTTGGAATAACTAACAGTTACACAATAAATAATACAAATTCGCATAGCATTTACATTTAAGAAAATGTGCACTCACACTGTTATTCACAGATTACTTAAATTAGTGAACTATCAATTTAATTTATTTACTTTTATTACATATTTCAAATTTATGTTAATGTAAGTTACGCAGGGGCAACTTAAACGAAGAGGCAGATGTGTATTTCGCTAATATTTCGGCGGTTATCTGTAGATACCTATACACTTCTAAAGTTCTTACTACTACCATACTGAGAATTTCTTATGAGAAAATCTCAATGGCATCTGACTTAATTCTGATATAGTCGAACTATTTTCGCTATAGAAACATGATATTTACCACGCTTGTTGTTTCGTTTTCTTTAGAATCTGTATTGTATACATTAAAAGCATGTTTATATAATATTATATAAAATTATCTATGCTTGTTTACTTAGTAGGTATAGTATTATCTAATACTGATGTTCTAATTCAGGAACTTTTACAAAGAAGATAAGTGTTGATGAACAATTATGGCATAGGAACAACGTAATATTATAACTTCCTGTATTATCAAGACAGGTGCAAGATGTAGTTTGAAGATATTCAAATGCTATATATACCGTAACACAAACCTCCATCTACAATTAATGTAATAATATTTTAAATTGCAACCTGTATTTAGTTTGGTTCTAATATAAAAATGATATAGTCACAATTATTAATTTTGGTTTAACTATGCATCTTATGTCAGATCAAAATATTACTTCAATTTATGTGATATTGCATTACGGTATATAAACTATATATGTTTCGAATGTTAATTGAATATTTCTAATCTTACAGAGGATTACGCTTGCAACGTTACAATGAGGGGGCACAAGATAGTCCGAGACGAAGATGAATACCTTGAGTTTGATCCCTTCAAGGTAAAACTCCGTGTTGGTCAGTCTTCAATCTACCTGACTAACTTGTTCGACGGCGATCCGGTTCTTGGACCTGCTACCAACAGGGTCATCAACGAAAACTCAAACGTATTTTTGGAAGAAATAAGACCGGTCCTAGAACGGAGCCTTGCGGAACTCTTTACAGAAATGGCGAATAGAATAACTTCAAAGTTTACATATAAAGAACTATTCCCGTGATTTGTGTTAAGTATAAATATACTTTATATTTTCAAACCATTTGTGATTTTTAAATGTATGTGTAAGTGCTTGTTCAATGTGTTATGATGAGAGAGGCTCGCAAAAATTCCAAAAATCATAGCTAGAGTTGGATATAATAAATTGATTACATCAATTAGAGCAAATCATTAATCATTTCCATTATAGGTTAGTGCAATTACTAAAAGTTCAAAAAATTTATATTGAATTAATTTTAGTTTGATAGTCATTTCATCACATTTAGACTTTGCATCCCTTTTATGAATACAATCAAGGTAGCGATTAAATTAATTTATTTACTTAACTCATGTTTATTAAAGGCAACTTTTCTTGCTGATATAGCATTATTTAAATCCAACTCTAACCGATTAATAGAAGCACTCTTTTGTGCAGATTATTAGCCTCAGTGTAAATGTGAGTTTAGTTGTAAGGTATCGGTAATGTAAATGGTAAAGTAATATTGTAAATAGTACTATAAGATTATTTAACTGTAATATGTAATCGACTGACGCAGCAAGAAGATGTATGAACTCTAAATTCGACGAAACGATAAAAAGAAAGGTGAATAATTGAACAATTACGTTGTTGTATGGAGCAATGGTTTTAGTTGTTCTAGCATCATTAATTCGTATCTCTATTGATTTTAAATTGTATACTTTTATATGATGTTGATCCAAATATCTTGATTTGTTTTATGCTTAAATAGTTTTTGATAAACTATATTTAGCTCGTCATGATTACATTACATCATTTTGCCATTGAAGTTCAACATTTAATCCTAACATCTGTCATTTAATGCTTCTGATATATTTTCAAAAGAATTTGTAATCGTAGTTCGTCGTATATAGTAGTTTAATTTCAATGAATAACAATCGCGTAAACAGAAGACAATATTATAATTTGTAATATTATTATTTAAGATATCGGCAGTGAAATTAAACACGTCAGTGAATTTTAAGTGTGGTTATTTTTTACCTTCCCTCCTTTTTATGGCCAATGCGCCATTCGAAATTGATATTTATTTATTTATTAGTATAAAAAAATGGACAACGTAACAGTATACACCAAATCGTTGTACAAGTTAATACTTATATCTAACATTATATACATTTATATTACGCGACATAATATATAAGGTTTATATAATTTATTATTATATCTGCTTACATGAGTACAATAAAAGATTCGTAACTTAGTAACTAACTAAATATCTATCATCTCACAAAATCTTAAACAACTACGACTCACATCCATCCATCCCGAAGCAAATAGATCACATTCAGATTCTGATGTCAGAAGCATATTTAATAAGGTTAGTGCACGAACAAGAGGCGAGTTGGCATACACCACTGTACGTGCATAAGGCACAGCTAGTAACTGGACTTTGCGTGATCTAAGTTGTATTTTAGGTACAATGGGGACAAATAACCTAACCATCTGTGTTACTAGTTCCGGACAGTCACATTTACCACGCAAAGCCTGGCAGACAAAGGTAAGTAAGTGGTAATTACGCCTTACTTCCAGAAGATATAGGAGATACAGGATTTAGGTACGCAAATCTTTAGGTAAATATACCATTACAACACGTTTGCAACACCAGTGATATTAGCTGTGAGCTGTTGCCCCTTACAAGAAAAGACTGACTGCACACCACCACAAGGAACAAAAACCATTCATACTGCAGCAACAGAGACTTCTTAAGGCATCTGGCAATCCTATGTACGGCATGAGCTACATATTGGTGTGTGGTGGAGGCGATTTTATGGTTGGATGTCTATTAAAGATTGACCTGACGTTCACAAAGCATAGGCATAATATGTATATTAAATCATTATGAATGAACGGGATACCTAATAATAAGCTATAAGTGGAAGCAGTGAATCTGTAACCGTTTCGACAAGCGACAAGTAGTTATGGTAATAGGCTATTTACGAAATATCAGCGGCTATATTTGATTTTTATTGTAATTCAATTCCAATAATGTAAGTTCTTCCAGACAGAATTTTATTCACGGTGACCAATCTTAGCAGAGGCTGGACATCCGCGCAGAGTATATTATAGCGCACATGTGTGGACACGAATACAAGTGCACTCTTCATTTTCCCACTCTTACAGCTCGACGAGCTCGAGAGATAAGGCGTGGATGTGCTTCACCTGCAACTTCCTAACTCTGGGCTGCTACAAAGAATTTAATAACTGAAAACCCAATAACATTTTGTTGGCCCGGCCCGTAAATGAAAACTATGATCTCGTGCACGTGGCACTCAGTTTTCAGGTTTGCACACAACCGCACAAATGTCACATTTAGTTAATTTTGTTGCGTGTTATTTTCCTTTAAAGCTTACAATATAACTACTTCATGTTTGAAGCATGGATGCCTTTACGATATAAACAGAAAAATTATGTTTCTTGTATGGACACCTCTCATAAGTCGTATCAAAAACTGTTAAAAGGTTTTGATGTTAACAAGGGCGCTGGTCCTGAAGGTAAATCTCCTTTCTTCGTTTCAAGATATTTTTCAGCATTAAGTTTGTAGCTTTCTGTTATTATGAATAAGTGTTCACCATGAAAAACATTTCCTACTGTGTGGAGATTTAATAATTTAATTAATAAGTTAAATTAAGCAATATTTCGTGATAATGCTTAATCAACTTAGTAGTGTATATACAACAAACAGATGGAATTACTTTCATATTTATTATATTAGTACGTTTTATGGAAATAGACTAATAGATATGACTATAGCTATGAATCCGTGTTGCCTAACTGTGAAGTTGCTTATTTCGAAACTACGTCGTATCGGTTAGCCTTACTCAAATGCCTGAAGCACTTGACTAGCATATTGCATGATAATCACATAAGTGATTCATTGCAATTTGTTTGTTGGCAGTGATGGCAGATTGGTTAATATGTAGTTACATTAGTTAGAGAGCTTCAGTTGTCAGTAAAGATTTCATTGTATATACTTTAGTAAATATAAGAAAAGTGATGTCTCAAGAAAAGCAGCAATAATTAGATTTATATATTTGAAGGAAGGAACTACTTTTTATTACCACTAAGTGGCAGACGAGATAATAGATCTGCTGGTAGTAATGCTTGACGCTCATAGCAATGCTGGGGATGTATACCCAGGCGTTGTCAAAGGTACAGAAAATGACAAAGGATACTTTTCATACAGAAAAAAGGTACAGTGCCCGAGGAATAGATAAAAATTGACATACATGTAATAACATAATTTTGAATTGTGATAACATTACCTCGAAATATCAATGGTGCGTGCCGTACGCTTGTACTTGAGACCTCAACGTGGCAGTCCAACAGTCTGTACACTCAGGTATCAAAGCTTTATTAATAAGCGTAAATATTAACGCGATAAAAAGAATAGCAGTAAAAATGTTAAGTAAATACCTATACATATGTACTACATTGCGATTTAACATGGTAATGCTGGCAATCTTCTGGCCACCTTTGAGTTGACAACGATGCTGAGGAATTTCACGAAACCGCCTCCACCAGCCATGTATGATATCCTAATCCTTATATTATAAATGCGAATGTAAGTTTGTTAGGTTTTTACGCCTGCACGCCATGATTGCTCGGCTGCTCATCATGCAATTTTGCATACACGTTGCTAGAGATAAAGAAAAGGACATAAGGTACCTTACAACCAGAAAAAAGTACTGCTTCTTAGGGATAGAAAATTGACATAGACAACATTAGCGCGAGTGAAGTCGCGGACAAAATCTGTTTTATTTATATTTATCCGAATACTTTTTATTAATTATTTATTTATATATCTGTAAGTATTATGATTTAAAGTTGTTGATATAGTATGCGGGATACTAATATTAATAAAATAAATGGCAGTTAGATACAACTGATTGTCTTCGACTAGATAAAGATATAAACATCCGTCTTAGTACAGTTTTTAGCAGTCTATATTTAGATGAAATTCGTCATAGCATTTGATACAACAAGACACGGTAATGATTACAAATAATATAATTATGTTAATTATGTTTTTCACGCACAGGTAAAATTATAAAACAGCTTATCTCTATAGCACATCATAGTAGGTTTAGAACCTTATATCATGGTATGTATTTCTTGTGTGCATATAGTGGCTTTTAGCGGATCAACCTATTTTAATTTGGAGTGTTGAAACGCCCTGTTATCTGCCCACAGCTTGGCTCATGGAAAGGCATACAGATTAAAAAGTGTAAGTAGGTACTATGTGTTAATTCTTGTTCTTGTTTACCTTCGTCCTTCAATCGTGGGGAGTGCAAAAGCACTTTCTTAGGCCGTCAAAGTAGAGACCTCAACATTGCCTCAGCCGCTAGGAGGACGGTGTCGAGGCCACTGCTCTTATGGCGGAATGCGGTCATTTGGAGACGCAAAATAAAAAAAATGTATTTATAATATAATCATAATCTTACATCTACTGTTAAACATGTGAGCAGTGAAAATCTAATAAATCATAAACTTATGCCATTGACTATTGAGGCAGTTTTTTTAATTGTCAGATAAACGAAACCGCTAATCTATTACACCTCTGTTAAGGTTTGCTAGGTAGACGGTTAAAAGTAATCCTAAACAAAATTATTTATAATCGACCATTGTCATAAAATGATTGTTTATAGTATAGCTAGATATTTGATAGTGCCCTGAATATAACAATTTGGCAGTGACATACATATTTCTATTACACAGCTAACTAGACTTGCATGATTGTACATAATATAGAAGTTTTATTTAACACGTTATATAGTCAATTATAAATAACGTGGCAATCTTTTCAATTTCTTTGTTATTGTGTATAAAGAATAATAATAATAATATTCTACTACATACACACAACACCATCTAGCCCAAACTAAGCAGAGCTTGTACTATGGGTACTGGACAATGGATAAACATACTTATATACATTTTTGTAAATACATACATATTATACATAGAAACACCCAGACCAAGACAAACGTCCATGTTTATGCACACAAATGTTTGACTTGTGCGGGAATCGAACCCGCGACTTCAGACGTGGCAGTCGGTTACACTAACCACTACGCCATCGAGGCCGACAGATGGTCATTCTCGTAATAAAACTGGTCAAAATAGAGTTCCGATTTTGTCTAATAAACGTGAAATGTGAAATGAAATGCAATATATGATTACATTTGACATTTATTATGAGTTTGGAGTGACATTTATTATGATATTTATGACACTGATCTGTATTTTGAAAAGTATATATTACGAGAATTGGTGAAATGCAGATAATAGCTAATTGCGCAACTGAAGAGCTGCTGTTGCGCGATTCTAATTTAATTTGAGATTCCATGTAGTTTAAGATTAGGTTATAAATTTTTTCTCAAAAAGACATAAGCCACTTATATAAGAAATTATTTTAACTTAAAAATTATGGTATTTCATACAATGATCGTCTAGAAAGTTTAAATATTTAATAACAGTACAATAAATATCTTTAAATTAAGAAACGAGCGGTAGATTTAGTCTTTGTTAGTGTATTCAAATTAGCTTGCATTTTGAAAGCTTTATAATACATTTGGCAAATAATTAAACATAAATGATTTCATTTCGATACAAATGTATCGTAACTCTCTTTTTTATCAATTTGGAATTAACATAAATTAATTAGAGTCATAATTCATATTTCGTACATTACACGACCTATTAAGTAAAGTTTTATTTCTAGAAGTTAATTGGCAATATTGGCTTAGCTAAAAACTTATTATGTCAACATTTTCACATTGCATATAATTTCGAAGTATCCGGCAAAAAGAAATAAGATCTGCAGTTTTTGGAATAAGTAAACTTTGTATTAAATGCAGTATTTTTCTTTTTAAAAAGAAATCTCTCCCACTTGGAATAATTCCGGTATCGTAACGGACACAAAGAACATCCAGACTCAGAACAATAATTTGTGGATCACACAAATTTTTGTCCCGTATGGGATTCGAACCCACAACACTCGGCGCGGTGGCAGTGGCGAGGCGACCACTTAAACCACTGCGCCATATTTGCAGTTCTATTATAATAGTTTGTGTTTCGCTGGTTTCATGACATTAATTTGGGTTAAGGTTTGCAGCCGATTGTAACGTCTCTGAGTTTAACACATTTACAGTATCAGGCGTTTATCAGCATAAGCCAAAAGTTACTAAATGATAGTTTAAACTAGATATTATGTTGTTTTCATAGTAAAGGACATCGAAAATCTACGGCCGTGTATTTTTTTAAATTATTGTCTGCATATATTAATAATAACATATAGTCAGGCAGACGCCGTTTATCCATAGTTTTCATTATACCAGTCCATTAAACACTCATTTCTTTAGCCCAGATTTATTAGGTTCCATATGTAGCAATAGTCTCCTACAATTGCCGTGTCTAGTGTCTCGGTAAGTGCCCCATCTCATTCTTAATTAAAACTCTCGGAGGGCCTTAGCTCTGTATATAGACTGACCCATTGCTAGGCCTAAACTTCTTATTAGTGTGAATAGGATTAGGTTACTAACTTGTTTACAACTTGAACTAATGACTAACGTAATAGATATAATAATAATAATAATATTCTATCATATACACACAACACCATCTAGCCTAAACTAAGCAAAGCTTGTACTATGGGTGCCTACTAGACAATGGAAAAACATACACATATACTTTTTTTTGTAAATACTTACATATTATACATAGAAAGACCCAGACCAAGACAAACATCCATGTTCATGCACACAAATGTTTGACTTGTGCGGGAATCGAACCCGAGACCTCAGGCATGGCAGTCGGTTATACTAATCACAACGCCATCGAGGCCGCCAAAAAAAGAAAAAGAAAAAGCTTACGGGAAAGAGATAGCTCCATTCGAACAATTGCGATTTAAATGTTTTGCAGAGGATGTTGTTAAACCGCTTTTGAGACCAATAGAAAAAGGTCGCAATTATGAGTCTTCACTTTGCGTGCGCTAGTAACATATTTCCTTCTATTCTGTATATAATATTAATACCTGTACCTGCAACTTCATCCGCGTTGAATTTAACAAAAAAGTGGTCGTTCAGACCGCAGATTTTTCTAAAATAAAAGTATCCTATGTTACACCTTATAACATCAGCTATCTGCCTGAGAAGTCACAGGTCCCAGTCCCGGTTCAGCCGTTTCAGGGATTAACTGGAACAAAGAAACAGACAGACGACAGTAAAAAATATTAAAATAGTTTTTTAATATTTATATAAGTACCATATAAGTATACATTTATATGCATTTAGTAAAAAGCTGTAATTTTGACATTTCAAACAGACACTTAAATTTTATTTGCTTTTTCCACATCTCCAAATTTAATAAACTCTACTTCCTAAAAGAATACTGCGGTTGTAGAAAGGTAATGGAGATTTGAGCTGTTTTCTCATACATATTTTAATAAACGGTATGCAGTCATTATGTGCTATTGCATCAAGCAATTTGGGTTACAATTTCAAACCGCACATACACATTATGCCATAAGTAACGCATGTAATAGTTACGAATTACATTGTTCGTAATATTTCATAACAACTTTGATTTAGTTTAGTTTCCACAGAAAAGAGAATTTTGTATTGTAAACTTTAATATATCTAAAGAGCACACTCAACGGTTACATATAAAGACACAGATATAAGCCACCTATATGTATAATTAAAGATCAGTTTACTTTACTAAAGGGTAAGCAGATGTATACACACAGCGACACATCAACCTAGACTGTTTGGACTTTGAACTATTAAGAACGCTGCGAATCGTGCGAGAGAGTGCGTTATATTTTTGTTATTTTGTCGCACTCACGCTGAACGGGACGCGACGCTCTATCCTTACCATTACATCAACACCACTATGCACTATCCCTTTCCGACAATTCTCTACTTTGTATGTAGCGTAGTTATGCGTATATAGGGTGTCTAACTTGATGTGTAGCCGTGTGTACTATTACTCCAAGATTTAGACTGATATGTCCGACACAATAAGGAACGTGTTTAATGCCGTTTACCTGGCACACTACCAGACGCTATATAAATGCTGTTATTGAGATTGGGGTAGCAGGCAAACCTAAAAACAATTGTGCGCTACAGAAAACAAACACCGAATCTTTAAACCAAGATCTAAGTAGTAGTCAATGCTGTCTAACGCTAAAGTTAATGCAGCTACTGAGTATATCCTCGAAGAAAAGCCTCTCGTACAGACTTGTTCTCGTACAGGTGTATCATCTTTATAATTATTAATACGTGAAGCAAAAATTTTGTACCCCTTTTTACGATAATTGCGCCAACGGAGGAGTATGATATTTGGCACAGTTAAAGTTTATATGGAGAAGGAGTGGCGAATCGTAATATTCTTATAAAATATGCATTAGAACATTCATGAAAAAACACTACACGCACACAGCCATGCATTTGACACACGCAGTCGAATCGGATTCGTAGTATTTCAGCATGGTTCGGTTGATGACGTATAATTCTTCGTAACTGTGGTTACATACCTTAAGTACCTATTGCAATTTCGCAGTATATATAATAACGATCAAACTTAAAATTTGGCGACCGCTAGTTATTTTAAAACGATGAGTAAAATTAGTTCTATATTTGACCTACTAATTGCTGCCTGTGGCTTCATCCGGGTGAATCCTACGCTAACACATACCGGGATACAAAGTATCGTATATCATCTTCTCTAATCTTCTCGTAAGTTTTTTTGTGTTTTTATTTAAATCGGTTCCATGATTTAAGCGTGATTAAGTAACAAACGTCCAAAACTCATAAACTATGAATCACACTCAGTTTTAGAAAAGCCCAAAAATTTACTGACTCTTAAGCTCATGTCGCAATGCTGTGATTAGCTGACTGAGTTACAAACAGCCAAGAAAGAGCAGCGATAGCTCAGTGGGGAGACCAACAGACTGCAATGCAGAGGGTCTTGGTTCGAACCCACGTCGCGTACCTCAGACTTTCGGAAGTTATATGATTTTTCGAAATTATGTGCGTATTGATTGACAATTATCGCCTGCTCTGTGCCTCGGAGAGCACGTTGAGCCGTCGGTTCCGGCTGCCATGAACATCTATGGCAGTCGTTATTGGGAGAGTGTCGACACAAAAGATCCCATTGGGTCGAAGTGTCGCCGGTCTGCACTGACTGGCCCCCACATAAGATAAGATAAGATAAGATTACAAACAGCCAATAGCAAAAGCCAGCAAAAAGGAAATCACTTGACATGACTTCGATTTTGGTACGTCGTTGATCAGTTTCAGAAAACAGGTACTATTGTCATCATATCATCAAGGCGTTGCACAAAAAAGATTTATATGTGAGACCGGTCAAGGCCTCGTGTATTTTACACAGTGATGTAACGGTGGCTCAGTAGTTGCAACAGCAGGATGTCACTACGGCTATTACAACGTGGATTTTTACGCAAAAGCGGATAAAAGTAAGTAAATAAATATACGTTATCAAACACGATATCACGCTGGAGTTGATTTGATTAAAGACAGGACGTTAACGTTTCATAATTAACTGGAATTTCCTTTGGAAAAGTTACGTGCCTATTACTTATTTCATAAAGATCACGATCGGTGGATAACAAGTGATGGTAATGAAATATGTAGGTGAATATTTGCTAATATTTGAAGAGCTGTGACTTATATTTTATGAGTGTTAGAATACAGATTCTGACACCGCATGGCTCTCAGAATATACACAGATGGTGTAGTGGTTTAAATGTTCGCTTGGGTACGGTAACTACGCCTGGTACTGTGGGTTTGAATCCCAAAAGGGACACATTCAAAAATTGGTTGTTCCGAGTCTTGTTGTCCTTTGTATCCGTTGTTTGAATGATTTTAAAATTGAATAGTGTGGGAGTTGTCTTTTTATAAAACCAAAACTAAACACTGATAACAAAGAATATGTACATACATATCTCATCTGAAAATAGATATTAAACGGATGAATGGATAATCCGGCATTGCCTATAATAATTTAATGATGTCACTAATGAACTATAGGAAAGCGGCATTATAGTAACACAATTATTATATTAGCAATTATATTAGCATCTTGCCCGGCAAGTAAGAGTCTTTATACCTGTCTTGCCCAATATTTTTCTTTTATCACTTCTTAAAGCATTGTGGCTGGCCATCAATTGACCCACAAATACCGATTCCTTGTAGATGACAAACATTTCAATGGCAAGAAATTTAAATGTTGCAAGATGAGCAAATCGAAGGATTTCGCTACTGGTAATCAGTGAGTGTAAATCACATGAGTGTAAATCGTCTGAAGCATTGCTTATTAGCAAATAATAATAATAATAAACTTTTATTTGAATAACCATATTTCGATTTACAATCATGAACACTTGTGCTTTAAGTAACAGTTAGATTTGTATTTGGCATAGGTTACTTTACATCGATTTGTACAGGATTGTGTAAAAATGATATTAAACATTTATTTAAAATAAAATAATAAGATTCATACAAGAGCAAAAGTTAATAATTGGCACGGAATATTTTCTGTCTGGATTGTGTCTCTCTGTGTGAAAGTATGTGTGTGTGTGTGTGTGTGTCTTTGTGTTAGTATTTAAGAGTGAAGATAGCTTCTGTTTTGATAGATTAGCTTCTGTGCTGATACCCAAAAACTTAATAAGTTTTACTAGTTTATGGGCTTGCTGTGATTATTACTGGATATGTACAGATTTATACTACAAAGAAACACGTATTCTCGGGTCTGATTTTAGAATTGGGCAAACAAGCATTGGTTTATACTGCCAAAAAATCTCAGTAACAGCTCGAAGTTCATAAGTCTGACGATGTTATAAACTGAGTCTTAAAAACACGTAAAACCAAGTCCAACGCCTGATATTTTTCTCTTCATGTCGATTGCCACCCTTTTGGACTATAAGAGTAATAGCGAGTACTCAACTTTAGTCTCCGTTGATAGTAGCCGCCATGACTGAAATTTGGTCTAAAGGCAATTATTACCCTTTACAAGATTTTTTTACAAGAAATTCATTATAAGCATTGACTATAATAATATCAGCCTATAATGATGCTCTTATCAGTGTGAGAAGGGCTAGGCCGTGGTCGACCGCGCTGGCCCAATGCGGATGGTAAGACTTTACATATCTTCGAGAACATTATAGAGAACTCTCACACATGCAGATTCCTTACGATATTTTCCTTCACCGTTAAAGCAAGCGATAATAAAATATTTAATATGCACATAACTGAGAGTAGTAGAGCCTCGCTGATTTCAGCATGAATGGGTCGGCTCGACCGGCGAAGGACTACCCTCTGACAGAATATCGACGTGAAATAGCGGTATTCCTACTGTTATGTTTTGTTTGGTGAGTGAGAGTGCCGGAGGCCCAATCACCCTCTTTCCCCCTTCACGCTCCATCTCCTTCCCACTTCCTTTCCTAAAGGGTCGGCAACGCGCAAGTGATGCCTCTGATGTTGCAAGCGTCCATAGGCTACGGTGACCACTTACCATCAGGAAGGCCGTATGCTTGTTGGCCACCATAGTTGTATAAAAAAAAGCCAATGAGAAGCCAGATATGTTGCGCCTTGGGATAATACTTGAGACCTCTGCGTGGTAGTGCAATCCACTCCCACTAATCTATCGCTGCTGTCAGAATTAGACTAGACCATTATTAAGACTAACTATTACCTTATTAGATGTCACCAAGTCTAATGAAGAAGCTTAACACTCTCCAGTCGGATGACTTACACACTATCCCGTGATACGTGACACCCACCGCGGTGACTAATGCGGACATTGCAGCACTAGTCTCGGTACTTCCCAATTTGTTTACGGTGAGATAACGCTTGTGCAACGAATGATCGAGCTTGTGACCAGCGTGATCGCTTTATGCAATACATCTCGGAACTACGCACAGATATTGACACTATTACGGTCACTTTTTACTAGGAACCCGTGCTGCTTTATTTTGCTTCGTAATCTTGTTAACTAGGCTGTCTCTGAATGACGGGCGGATAGCAGTGATGCGCGGAATAGCATTCATATAATATTCGAATCCTTATTAATATTATCGCCTGATGTCAAATATTTGTGTGCATGAACATGGATGTTTGTCTTGGTCTGGGTGTTTATATGTATAATATATTTTACAAAATAGAAAGTATATATGTGTGTTTATCCATTGTCTAGTACCTATAGTACAAGCTAGTTTCGGCTAGATAGTGTTGTGTGTATGTGATAGAATATTATTATTATTAAATATGCGTATGTGAGTTCGTTTCTTATGCTTTCACGCCTTAACTACTCTACTGATTAACATGACATTACACATACACGTTGTTAGGGGTACAGAAAAAGACATAGGGTACCTTTCATCTAGTAAAAAGACTGTTACTAAGCTAACTTAACGAAGCCGTGGATAAAATCTAGTACAATCGTAAAGCGATACTTTGCATGGTCAAGGACACAGCGTACGTTCTTACGTATACGTAGCAGGGATGTAGCGGATGCAGATTTTTTTACATCTGCGAATGCGGTTGCGGATACCGATATTTAACGGGTCCGCAAATGCGGATGTCCAAATCGATGCGGAAGCTCCGCGATTGCGGATGCGGATGTTGATGAAAATTGTGCATCTTATTTAATAAAAAGTATATAATTATTATCACCTCTGCAGGTTCAAGCCTGTTTTGCGAAGGTTCATAAATGTGGCTATACCATTTTATAGTGTGTCTTGATTCTCATCTTCACTTGAAGAATCATCACGCCAATTATCAGCCCACCCATTTTCTTTCTTGTCGCAACCTGCGCTATATCTGGATCCGCATTAACATCCGCCTTGATTATTACGGATGCGGATGCGGATGCAGATGTCCAAATCGATGTGAAAGCTCCGCAATTACGGATGCGGATGCGAATATTCGCAACATCCCTGATATGTAGTCTTGTCATGTCATTCCATCAAGTCCTATATGGTGACTAGATGACCCGGCAAACTTTGTTCTGCCATATAAATTATTTTTATATTAATATATTCCCATATATGAATATAAAAAGTGGGGGTAGGAAGGTGAAAAATTAGGATTATAGGTATTCTAGAAGCCAAATAAAAAAAAATACAAGACTATTGTCGAGAAATTGAAAACAGACTTCTGGATACAGACAATATTATTACCTAGCGGTATCAGATATACTTTATGACCCATTCTCATACCTAAAAATGTACATAAAAAATTTCTTAAAAATCAGTCGATTCGTTTCGGAGGATTGCGTCCACAAACACCGTGACACGAGATATTTTGATATATCTAAATTCACATATTATACAAGAAACCAGAGCGCCACGCGTACGCCAATTTAGCACAGCTGGTTTTACAGTATACGTAATATGGAGATAAATAATCGATGTATGCATAGTAGTTAAAAAATGAGTGTTTCTTTTAGTTAGGATTTTCTTGGAGTTGATTGACTTGTCGATTTGATCACGGTAATGTTATTATAATGTTATTTAACAGTATTGTAACTCGGCTCTGTCCTTGAAATAAATACCTACAGCCGTGCGGTCCGCGAATACGCGAGAGGGCTGCCCACCTACAGTATTTTAATTTCATCTACCTACTTGAGTTTTTTTCTCGTTTAGGGTTTGTAAATATTATATTTTATATTTAAAAAATGTAATTTGTTGTAAATTAAATAGGCATGTTCAATAAAAATCTAACATTATTTTAGATTAGTAGATTTAATAAAAAAGCAAGCTTATATATTTGTGGCTGAAAAATATTTGCGCATCGACTGAGACGAACGAAAAGCTTTATTGTTAAATTTAATATTAGAAAAATATCCGCATTTGGATAAAAATTCTAATTAATAATACTTTTGTTTACAATTGTACTTAGCCATAATTATTATGTACTTGTACTTATTTCAATCAAATATTAACAAGTCGCACGCTTACTGCTTACAAAATCATCACACCGTCCGTTCATCGCTGCGGCGCATTCGCAACTGGTTGCGAATCAAGTGCCTACCGACTTCGAGGCGCGTAGATATGACATGCGTTCCGACCTTTTGTATGAAGATAGAATACTGTTAGATAACATTACCGTGACTTGATCTTTCTATTTACAAACAATCTATATATAGCCATTCAAGCAATATACTGATATGTATAATATTCAGGTTTATTACCATAACATAGGCCAAGTTATAACATGAGAAATGTTGCAACTATCGACTTAAATAACTTAGACTACATAATCTTTGTAAGACTGAATTTTATATTATATTGTTTAACTAGCTGTTACCCGCGACTTCGCCCGCATGGATTTTTGTAACCACGGAACACAAACGTTTTTCTAAAATAAAAGTTGCCCAACGGCCGTTTCCAATAACCTATTTTCATTTCCAATATCTGTAGTTCAAGCTACCAAAGATAAATAAATGTATCCTTGTGCCTTTACTTGCTTTACAATAACCTACTGTCGGATAGCATTTTCTACCGAAGTTGTCTATCTATCGTCCGGAGGACGGATAGTTTACTAGAGATAGGAGCGCTCATACAAATCAGTCTTACTTACATTTCAATAAAAGTTTCAAGTTACTCTCCGGTAGACGGAGCTAACTCTAGTAACATCATTTGTTTATCCGTCAACTTGGAGCGATTACGAATGCGGATAGCCGTTTGAAAATTTATTTTACTAATATTAAATACTCTATAAGTATTAGGTAATGGAATATTAGGTATAGTAGTGATGACAGTGATATGGAATTATTTCAAATCATAATAATAGATTGTGATGAAGACAGTGACCGTGATACTTATCACGTGTGAATTATATGACAAAATTAAATTAATTCGTGAAAAACTGTTAAAATGTTTTAAATCTTTGTTCTAAAGTAATATTTACATTAATAAACATTTTGAAATACGCATATTAAAAAATAAATTTATTAAAATGAATTATATTGAGCGTAATAAGAATTACATAGTAGAAAGTATATAAGGTATATACTTTCATATGCATTTCGTAAAAGTTATTATTTTAATATTACAAACAGACACTTCAATTTCATTTATTTGTATTGATAAATATTTTAAGCCTATTTAGAAGCAGAACGATCAAAAGTTTGGGCTACAACTAATATCTATTAATTAATTAGTGGTAAAACTTCCCAATTTTCAATCGTATGCATACGTTGATACACACATTACAAATTTAGTTTCAAACAAATTGCTGTGCTAAAATGACATAGGTCTGGCAGACCTGGGATCAGGCCAATAGCTTTCTAAAAAAATGTATACGTGAAATCAGTCCATAAAAAATTAAGCTTTATAATTTCCATAGCAAATGAAAACGTAAATGAACAACAGAAATATATGTATTAAATGGCATCATAAAATTATATGATAATTTAAAATAACAAATGTAAAGTGTCTATAAAAGTTTAAAACGTTTTACTGATGGCTGCGTTGACATATTGAAATTATTGAACAGTAAAATCTAAGTGCGTTTGTTGTTTCACAATTCTTTAGTCAAAGGTAACTCCTAAGTAAACTCCCGCTTAGGCATTTGTCTAACCAGCGACGATTTGAGTTATAACTATCTAATAGTATAGTATTATACTATCTGTGACTATAGCTAATAAGTTGGCGAGCCACGAGAAGACCGAGTGTGTAATTAAAAAAAGCTTTGTCGCTGTAGTATAAGGAAGCATGCAAGTGCATAGGGCAAATACCCGTGCCGGTCACTATTGCTCCAGTCACTTGTATTGTAATCAGCGAGTATCGATGAGTATTGGTGAGTGAGATTTTTAATAAAATTACAGAATTTTCATAACATATTAAAAAAGATAACATAATTACAAAAACACAAATAATTATAATACTAAATATTTCCAAAAATGGTTTAGGCATCGTAGAATTCTTGAGCATCGCTGTCAACTGGTAACGTGCCCAGAAGACTGGCAGCATAGCAAGAATGACATGAGAATGCCACGTTGAGTGGCAATGCTGATTCTTTGGGCTAAGAAAAGACCAGCCTTCTGATCACGCGAAACGTCGATCAGGCGTTTTGCGATCTCCCTGTACAAAATACGAGCGCTCGGACCCCATGAATCTAGGGTTTCCACCCCAAACGGCTCAAAAATGTAATTTCCAACTAAATTACTATATTTGCGCCGTTTGAGGGTTTCCGCGGTTGCAGCAGCAGTGCCGGCACATCCCGCAGTACTTGTAAGATGTGATGGCGCAAGAGTGTCAACGCATGTTGCAAAAATATGTTGTTATATATGTTGTTCATAACTATGTGAAACAATCGTTTTATAAACAACAAGATAAAAGCAGTATATAGTAATTTAATTTCAATGAATGACATTGGCATAAACGTAAGACAATATTAGAGCTAGATATTTACACCGAATGTCATATTATTTATTATTCGCCGATAGTGGGACTAGTGCCTTATATTTGTAACTAGCAGTCCTCCTGTCCAACTAGAAGTGATCACCTGATCACAAACAATAGCTTGATTTTATATAGCCTATGCTATTTCAGGATAAAGTAGCTTTTTAATGAAGAAAGTTTTATTAAAATTAGTTTAATGGTTTTGAATTCATTTATAACAAATACAAAATTTTCCCTTTTTGATATTAATGTAGATGTATTAGTTTTACTGAATAAGCGCTATATTTTAATTTTAAGAGTTATTGAAATTAAACTACTATATACGGATTTTATCGCGTTGTTTATTTGACACTTTATTACACAATTTTGAAAAACTGTTACACTACTACTACTATTAAACTTTACTATTTTTTAAGCTAATTGAATTATTATTAAACCTATTAAAACTATTTAGATTTAATTTAATTTTACACTTTCCCCGACGTTTCGGTTGCTTTTCAGCAGCCATGGTCACGGGGAGTATTTAAGAGTTAATCGATTTACAATTGACGCGGACTTGATTTTTTCGTTTTATTGTCTATTTCTTTTATACTCCGTTTGTGTATGCATCATTTAATGACCACTGAACACCAGCTCTTCGGTAATAAAGACGTGAGACTATATATGTATGTCATAATATCTAAGGAAACTTGACACTCTAATACTGTGTTACAAGACAAAGAAACAAGATACTGCCCCATCTCATTGAGAGCTTGAAATCATCACCTTGAAATAAAAATGTAATTTTATAATACTTACATTGAACTTATCGAATCAATTAGTTTAATGGGTATAGTTTGATATTGATATTATTATTACTCAATCTTTAGTAAGCATTGTCGTCATGACTTTTAACATGTTTGTAACAATTAAACGTCTTATATTTTATTTTATACAAGATTCTTTTTCAGTTTTAATGGGACAGCTCCCAAATTGTCCCATTAAAATTGAGTTAAATTATATATTAATGTTAGATTGTTCCGAGGGCGCGAAAGTTCTCCACGATACAAGAATCATTCCGAGGGTCCCTCGGAATAATTCTTGTATCGTGGAGAACTTTACGAATATTTAAACAACGGATGAAAAAAAAACACCCAGACTCGAGACAATCATTTGTGAATTACACAATTTTTGATTTCGTTGAAAATCTAAATTCGTATGAAATTTTGTACATCGCTACCGAAGAAATACTATACAAAGTTGTTAATCTGTGATTAACATCTTTAGTATTATCAGATTTTTACGAAATCAGATTTCAGAAGATGCAGTAGAGCAAAATTCTCTTGTATATAAATCTAAGGAGAAGACCACCCAATTACGTTAGCAACCAAGAACTGGAACTGTTACTCTTAGGAATTAAAGCTAGAGAAAGGCCCAAGACCACGTGGACAAATGCGTGCAGAGACATGACGGCATGCAATGCTTCTGAAGAAGATGTGAAGAACAAGGCGAAGAACAAAACAAAGAATGCTGATCCACCACCATGGGGGATAAATAAGGAAGAAGATATAGAGAAAGAGAGAAGAGAGAGAGTTATTAGACACTTCTGTTAGAAAAATGTCAAAAGAAGCGCAGGGTCTGGAATGGTGCGCAATAGAAGACAATTAGCTCACTCCTTATGATGTGGAACTACAATATAGCTGTATTAAATGTAAATGAATTATTCATAAACCAAACCCTAATGGATTGACCACTATATTATTAACAAAGCTGTAAAATTGTTTTTTCTGTTCAAGGTGGTCTTGACAGTTAACCAGCCATTTTAATATACCTTTTACTAACCGTGTTAGTACGAAAAGTAGTGGCCCTAGTTCGATATGGTAGCACCAGGTTGTGACTCATGAAGACTAAAATAATACCAAATTAAAAAATTAATAACCGGCCAGTAAAATGGCCAGAGTTCTATTTTCTCCTTATTATTTAACTAGCTTGACTTCGTACGCGTGTCAACGTACAAAAATTTCAATTTAATAGTGATATCAATGGAACTAATTCAATACAAAACCCCAAAGCTTTATATTTTTATATAGAAAATATATACATAATTATAGTTTTCCAGAAGGAATAAGGTAGAATAGTTAATGTCTCGCTTTTCGACCTTCAACTTTTTCTTGTTGTTACGGCTTTTAGGCGGCAGTACGCCGCTTCTTCAGTTTCTTGTTGTATAAAATCTTATTATTAATAGTCGACGAATAGGCGGTGTATCAAGATGAAATCATGAATCATGTTTTAAGTAACCATATTTTAAGTAATAGCAGCAATACTATTGTCAAAACCACAATCAATTAGCAGAAGTGTTTGCGTGAGGCGCGTACAGTAGTAGTACTATACGTAACATAGACAGACAGACAAAAGTTCTATAATAAAAGAGCACTCGAAAAACTATTTGTGAAACACACAAAAGAGACTGGCGGGTTTCTAAGGACCGTTCGGCCTGGTCACCTACACGGATAATTTCAATGTTTCCTGATAGCATTATTTATTAGAAAATCATGTATGGTTATAACTTTTTCCAAAAACTTGTCTGAAAGTAGATATAAGACATTAACTTATGACATTGACATAACGTTAAGTCATGCACGAAAACTTCTAATATTGTATGTATGTTAATCCACTAATATGACGTGAATATTATACTTTATTTGATTATTATATAGGTTCCAAGCTTAAGTCTCAGGTTCAACAAGGTTCAGGAAGCAACTGTGCTTGTAACCTATGTTTATGGTTTAGAAACGCCCTCGGCGCGGGATCACAACGACATCGTCAGATAATGACCTACGGGTGACAAGTAACAGTTTGATGCCAATCTAAAAAAACTATTTACTGTTTTTTTAGTATGGCAACAAACATGAATCATTGATTACAGATATTGAGTGAATATTCGATTTCAAAAACCTGTGAATTGAATTGAAAATCTTATAAAATATCTCACCCTGGGCAACACCTATCTCTATTTTGGGATATAAGTGATAAAGGAACCAATCTCATTAAATGTACAAAGTGGAAGTGTATCAATTATATGCAAGTATCGATTTTTCACATTGTAGCCGCTAACTTGGAAAACTTTTACGTTATGTTGAAAATTGATGAATGTACAGATAAAACAGTGGGTTTGTAGACATAATAGCTCGACGTAATGCGGATGTGACGCGGCGGAAAGACGGGTTAATTATGGGTGAGGCTGCCTTTATCTGTTTTGACTAGATTAACAGTAGATACTCTACCTCATTACTGAGTACGTTTTGTTCTGTTTCCTGGTGTACCAAGATGGGAAGAAACATCTGCCTGCTCCGATTTTGTTGATGTGGTTTACTAGTAATGTCGATTCTAGAAATGTTATACGACAATTTACAGTCGTAGTTGGAGTTGGTCTACTAAGAGCTGGTTCTTGAATCGTCAACAAGGTATAAGGTTAATAAGTGCAATACTTTGAGTTTTAGAACTGCCTCCGTGGCACAGCAGTAGTAAATGCGACTGCTGTACCTGAGGTCTCGGGTTCGAATCCCGGGTCGGGCCAACAAACAGTTATTGGGTTTTTCAGTTAAGAAATCTCAATAGTAGCCCGGAGTTAGGAAGTTGGCGGTGTAAGACACCCCTGTGCCTCGGAAAGCACGTAAAGCCGTTGGTCCTGCGCCCGATCTCTCTCCGGTCGTCTCGGATTACCGTCCCATCGGATCATGAGAGTTAGGGAACAGAGAGTGCACTTGTGTTTGCGCACACACTTGTGCACTATAATATCTCCTGCGTAGTTGGCCAGTCTCTGTTAAGTCTGGCCGCCGTGGCCGAAATCGGCCTGGAGGATATTTTTATTATTATTATATATTATTATTACTTTGAGTTAATAAGTGTTACTTTCTAACCTATATGAATAAATGTTTTTAACTTTGACTTTGGTTTTCTGAGTTGATCTAACACTCGTCAAGATTCTTATGCAAATGTTGTCTAAACGCCAATTTTTTTTTAGTAACGTCTAATCTGATGGTTAAATAAATAGACCCTTCCTGCTAAATCTGACAGAACGCCAATTGTATTATTCACTTAAGTTTCATCTGCTCATAAATGTTACCACTACTTAAACCTTAATCCTATCTAATAATGTTATAAATGCTAATGTGAGTTTGTTTGTGTTACGCTTGCAGGCCTTAACTACTCGACCGATCATCATGAAATTTCTCATATATGTTGTTTGGGGACCAGAAAAGGACATAAGGTACATCTCATCCAGAAAAAAGTACTATTCCTGAGAAATTGCCAAAATGTAAGTTAAGGCGAGCGAGCCGCGAGCTAAATCTGGTTTTGGAATAAAATTGGCGTTTCGACAGTTTTTACATAATATAAATCTGTAAGCCACTTGATGACTAAAAAATCGTCCTAAGTGTGGCATTGTTTTTAGGAATTAAGGTATGGGGATTATAAGCTTAGAGAAGAGGTTGTAACAAAATGTATGTATTATATATGAGATGTAAACGTAACTTATGTACGTTTTACGTACGTAACAAGGAGTAAGGATTTTAATACATCTTTTTATTTACATTCCAGTCTTAATAATATCTACGCGTGTAAATTTATTATGAAACCCTTAATCACACTCTGTTAGTCTTAGAGACATACATGTCATACACGCATCATTCAATACCACTAAAGTAGGGTCGAATTAAAATGTAGTATACCTATAATTACCCTAATACAAACTATGGCCAAATATAATTTGGCCTACAGACTAAACAAATAATCTCGACCTCTGTTTTGTTATAGTCTGTGCAAAACAGAGGTCAACATTATTTGTTAATTTTAGTTAAATAAACATATAATATTGACCTCTGTGTATGTTTGTGATTATTTTGTGAAATTGCATCAGGTAAAATAATATACTTATATATTTCGAAATTCTCAGCAGCATGACAGAGACTGGAATTCTACTAGGAAAATCGACGGCTACGAGCCCGTACGACCCTTGACTTTCGCCCCTTTCATAGAAAGACGGAGCCCCGCTTCGCAGGGCTCCTATTTTTGAGTGGATTGTAAGAAGAAACCTAACAAATACCTTTTAGGAGGCGAACCTTGAGGGGCGAACGGACTCGTAACCAAATCGACAATAGACTCGCCTTGAATTATGTGTGTATTTACACTATATCTGGAAAATGGGTGTAATACTATAAACACTGTCTACCTTGCTAGGAATATAGGCATGATACGTGTATATTTACATATGTACATACATATATTTACTTTTCGAATAAATATCTATAATGTACTGTAACTGAATATAACTATCAAATAACTAAAAAAACTATATATAAGCAGCGATAGTCTAATGGGAGACCGTCGGACTGCCACGCAGAGGTCTCGAGCTCGATCCCAAGGCGCGCATCTCTGACTTTTCGAAGTTATGTGCGTATTAAATAGTTAGTCGCTCGCTTTAACGGTGAAGGACGACATTTCGAGGAAACCTGCATGTCTGAGAGTTATCTATAATGTTCTTAAAGATATGTGAAGTCTGCCAACCCGCACTGGCCCAGCGTAGTGGACTATGGCCTAATCCTTCTCTCACTGAGAAGAGGCCCGTGCCCAACAGTGTGACAGTTTAATACAGGGCTGGTATTATATTATAAATAAAATATTATATTATTTGATTGTTAAGTCATTGTACAGTCGTCACCTTAGTAGTAACGGATTGAACGCGCACAATTAAATGACAAGATTCTACGGCACTCTAAAGTTTCTACAGCCCTATCAGCCCTAATACCCTAAGGCCCTAGGCTACCATATACTATGTGATGAATAAAAAATAGATAGATAAATTCGGGATGCCTACACCATGCGTCCTAAGATAACAGGGGGAGAGTAGACCGCGAGATGTCCAGGTTAAGGATAGATAACTCACTGCCAGTCGAGCAGACGACAGATCTAAAATGGCTTAAGGTGTCTTGGCCACAGTGAGCAGTAGGGTTGGTAAGGTACTGAGTCAGCGATTATAATAATGACTAGCTGTCATCCGCGAATTTGTTCGTGTTATTATGAGCATTTTATTGTTTCCTAGAACTTAACCTACTGAGACGCAGCGGTACGCCGGTGGCCAGACACAATTATTTTTAATTATGTCTAGTATTCTAAGATTTGAGAGGTTAAGCAATCTTCGTATCAAACTGTATCAAAATCAATTAAGCTGTTTAACCTCAGACAGTCATTTTCGCAACATGGCAGTTACATTCACCTTAATAATATATGCATGTGTCAATTCATTAATATATATATATGTTTAAGTTTGTTATACTTACGTGTATATTTATATACGTATACAAATTTTATATAAACTATTTAAGATAGTATGTTACTAAGGGCTTAAGTATTATTTTAAATAACAGACATTATTTTAGATGTAAGCACTTTAATCAAATAAAACATATTTTGTAACTATTGTCATATAAAAACTAACATAGGTACATTATTTTAGGTAACAAACATGAAGTATACTTATCTCGAGTTTACAGCTGACTGGTAGGTATGTACTGTCACAGAGCAAAAACGTGTCGGTTGTAGCGCGGCAACGATTTATATGGCAATACCCACTGCTCGGCGATCATAGGATGTCAATTGAATTACTCGTAATATTTTAAATAATGTCTTTAGAATATTTTAAATGATGTATAATGCTTATATTTTATTAATAACTATATAGTTTATTATATTATTCAATTAATAGAATAACAACCTATATATAATATTCTACCACATGCATTTTCTTTAGCGAAATTATGCATTCGTGGCTATGAATAATAAATATCGATATTCTTCTTTGTTTGCGAAATTGACGAGTACATACATACGTGTGGTGTAAACGCAATATGCAATACTTATAGACCTGTGTTTCTAGTTAGGTTTTGCGCAAACGAAAAACAATTAACTTTTCTGCTATAGTGATAATATTTGCGACGTCGAACCAACATAAAACAAGACTAGAACAAGAAAAGGTTGTATATTCCTTAAGGAATAGGCAGAGATCTATAATTAAAGCGATACTCCGACACCTATGTATTTGGTGTTTCCGTGTTCTTACTGATTTATAATTATGTCCTCCGGACCCAACTTTGGTCACGACTGCCAAAATTAACGAAGACTGGCCATTTGCGCGGAGATATAGTGCACAAGTTCGTCAGAAAACACAAGTGTACTTTCTGTTCTCTAATTCTCATAATCCGATGGGACGGCAATCAGACGAGGCCAGAGAGAGATCGGGCGCGGGCCCAACGGCTTTACATGCTTTTCGAGACACGGGGATGTCTAACACCGTCTACTTCCTAATTCCGGGCTCCTATTGAAATTTCTTAGCATATATCACATAATTGCTTGTTGGCCCGACTAGGGATCTAATCCAAGACCTCATGCACAGTTCTATTTTATACTAGACAAACTTCGAACTACCTAAATAAAATTTCCATACAATCCTTTTCAAAATTCAATTCATATAACTTCAATTTGTCAGCTATTCCGTTGGGATTTTCCTAATTTCCCTTTTCCTAAATCATCCAGTACCTAAAACAACAATTTTGGAAATTTTGCGAATCTAAATTATGGTAAATAGGTACCGTATAATTTGTATACTTATATAAATAATATAGGTATGAAAATTTAATACTTTTTATACATTTGTAATTTATTTTTGAATCATGTGTATTTATCGGCTAGATAGACGGATAGACGGTTTTCCAAGATTACAAAATGACCGTAATAATAACCTGGCCTAATGAAAATATATTTCGAAGTTTGTCCTTCACCCGAACAGATAACATAGATTAATCTTAAAGGTGAAATAATACCATGAAATTAATGAAATCGAGATCCATTTACATAGATAAACTAATTGACATTGATAAGTTTTATATAATTATGCTAACTTTATTTATTTTTTTATTAGTCTAGTAATATAAAATTTACAATACATTTACATTATTAATTTTAAATCGAATTAATCTAAAATATTATTTTTAATACGTTTGTAAATATATAATTTACAAAAGTATTAAAAAATAATATTTTATTTAGCTTAAAAATTAGTAAAGTTTAATAGTAGTAGTAGTGTAACAGTTTTCAAAATTATGTAATAAAGTGTCAAATAAACAACGCGATAAAAATCCGTATATAGTAGTTTAATTTCAACACATAGTGGTATTTCATCTGAGCGTCTCCGTGCTTCGGAGAGCACGTAAGAAGTCGGTCCGGGTTATCGTCAAATTGACAGCAGTCGTTAAGCCATGTCAGAGGCCTACGGGCGGCTTGAACAACTTTTGACAACAGGTTGGCCACTAATCATACAAAAAGAAAAGAAGAAAGTTTGCATAATTGGGGAAAATTTGGCTACACACTTAAGAGATACGCTTGGTGATATATCAATAAGAGCGAGTGTATGTATGTATTTAACTTTATGTAAAATTATGATTATTATTTGTGTCGTCTTAGAATTTATGACTCTGGGCCATATCACTGGGCATTTACAGCGCTTCCCTAGAGACATATGACTTTAACGCTTTAGTTTTTATGAAGTTCTAGATTTTGCCCAGGGCTTCGCTAGCGTAAATGTAGGTTAGGTTAGGTAAGATTATTATTCGCAGACGGACAGCAGCGAGGAGGAGACGATTTGCCCGCCTTCTCGCTCCTGTGTAGCGGGGTCACTGGTACACAGTCGGGGGACTCTCTACCGGCTTGCACGGCCCCACACATCTGGGGGTTGGCCTTGGTGAGCAAGGCCACCCCTCCACCGGTGCTGAGGCCCGCTCACCATCAGCCGGGCCAACCGCCGGGGCATGATGGTGATTGCTAACGTGACCCCATCCCGCCCCACCCCGTCGGCGGAGGGACAGCTCACCCCAGGTTTTTAGTGTGTATACCGACCCCCTTCAGGGGGAGGGAGTCTCACATAACCGCTCTCCCCCCCGGGGAAGGGGGAATCGATAAAGAATTTTCCTGGGTAAAAAAAAAGTAAGATTAGTATCAGTACTTTTCTGAATTAAAGGTACCCTATGTCCTTTTCGGATTTCCTGATAACGAGTATGCGAAGTTTCGTTCGGTCGAGTAGATAAAGTGTGAAAGCGTAACAAACAAACTTACATTCTCATTTATAATATTAGTTAGGTTAGGATATTGGGTTTTCCTGTTTAGAAATCTCAATACGATCCCGGAGTTAGGAAGTTGGCGGTGTTAGTCTCACCCCCATGCCTCGGAAAGCACGTAAAGCCGTTGGTCCTGCGCCTGATCTCTCTCCGGTCGTGTCGGTTCACCGTCCCATCGGATCATGAAGGTTCGGGAACAGAGAGTGCACTTGTGTTTGCGCACATACTTGTGCACTATAATATCTCTTGCGCAGAGGACCAGTCTCTGTTAAGATGGGCTGCCGTGGCCGACATTCGGTCTGGAGGACATTATTATTATTAGTTAGGATGATCTGTATATTATTAATATCTTATATTATTTACTGTATATGTGAAATTAACGATGTTGTTTGCTACAGAAAAGTTTCCATACATTCGAATTGGAACTAAGGCCGACCACTCCACATGCTCATGAATACGAATAAGTACCTCTTTATCTACATCAACGCAGTTAATAAAAATAAAATTATAGTTTACATTATACTATTTAGACGGATTTCCCTTTGTTTTACAAGATTTTATTATTTTCTGTAGGTATCAGATCATATCGATTCGTACAAGAGACATGGGAAGGTTAATGGTCTTTGATAATTGCCTTTCTCATTATCTTATTAATCACCCGAAAACCACACTATGAAGAAACCGTCGTATAAGAGCACTTAGCTCCAAGCGAGATGGTGAGCTAAAGAAACCTGCCATAATAAAAAATAAAAAATAAATATTTTTTTGAAATTAAGATTTTCACCTATTTGGAATCAGTAAAAATAAGCAATAGCCAATAAATTTATAAAAGAGATTTTTATAAATTTATTAAATTAAAAAAAAAGATTTCCCTTATGATAACAGAAAGTATTTCGATTACATACATTAAAATATAGTCTCACGCTCCGGAGTGGTAGCTTTAGCGTATATTAAAAACACATTTTGCCAGCTACGGTTCTATTCTAAGTAACACATATGCTTTTCTAGGTATCGAACCCGAGACATCACTACGCTGCACCACCGAGGCAGTATTTAATTTAGTCATTTTCTTTCTGTCATGATATTTTAAGAATATCATGACATCATGACATCATGATCATCTTTGTGTTAAGAGGACCTCCGTTGTGCCTAATTGAAACAATAGCTCCAAACCACATCCAAACACGGTATCTGCTACTATTTCTGAATTACAAACTTAGCGTTAATAATGGCTAGGTGGTCACCCATAACCCACAGCGTAATCATTTTAAAAGGATACTAGTTATATAGTTATATAACATTTCCATGACTTCCCTCATTCATGAGGTCAACTAGCAAAACCTGTATGTTTATGATATCTTCAAGATTTCCTATGTATTAGGTAACTACACATTATGTCCCTTCAATATGATTGGAATCATATTGAAGCTAACTTTATAACAGGTTCTGTCGCATGAATCACATAATAATATAATACGCTAGATTTTTTTCGCAGGTTCGCTCATGTTTATTTATGTAGATTTTGTCATTCAATTTATATCCCTCGAGAACAGTTATTTTTTCCTGGAGGAAAAGATGTCGGCGTCCATTTCTGGCAACGGAATCCGAAATTTCATGATGATCGGTTGAGTAGTTCAGGCATGAAAGTGTAACAAACAAACTCTCACATTCGCATTTATATTAGTTAGTATAACAATATTTTGTAATGTCAATTTTACAATTTACAAAGTCTAAGTCAGTTATTTGCATGAACGTAGGTTAAACATAACATACTCAAAATAAACAAAAAAGATGAAAGTAATTTCATATCACTGTGTGATAAAAATTAAAACAATTATTAATTATTATTTTTCTTAGTGGTAATCTGTATTCTTTGTCTACTCCTTTTAGAGGCAGGGATAAGTCTACTACTATAGACTAACTCTTATCTATAAAACAATATGAATATGGCGACCTTTTTAACTGTCGTTTATATGCAGCTACTTCTCTACAGACAATTATGTCTACCATATTTTTTTACAAATAATATAAAAAATAAACCCCTTATTCAGTATTTCCCCAAACGATTTTCCTGTGGTTGCCCAAGCGCATTTCATGCAGGGGCGACGTTGTTTAAATAACAGATAATTCGGCGCCGGCGCACACTCGCGACCACTCGCTCGCTGCAACCTGACCAATTATTGCACCCCGTCACACCACGACTCGGACAATATGAAAGTGCTTGTATTTTTGTTGTTAAGTGTTATCTGTGTCTACAGTAAGGTTACTCGTAAGTGTTATTTTGTATATTTCGTTTTCAGTGATAAAAATTAATTGATTAAAATGTTGCAAGGAGTTATTGGATCGCCCTTAATTTTATCATATACTAAAATAATTGATCACATATATTGTTAAGTTGAGCATAAGCTTTTGTGATTAGAAGTGTTTTTCACAAATATGAGAAATTCAAATGCTTGCTTCGTAATTTATGCTGGAAAAATTACAGCCAATATATTGATAGTAATTTTAAGCTTTGAGTGAAGCCTGTAATTCATTCTGAAGAGCGTTCATAAATTGCATTTAAGATTACCATTATACACGTATTTGTCATTAAACGAATAGTTAATTAACTAATTAACTAGTATAACTGCTAATTTTGTTATATTTATTATCTTTAGAGTTCATAACTGCCGTTAACACAATTTTTATTTAGTAGTGTCGACATATAATTACTACAATTGTTAATATTAATCTTCTTATTACAACATGTTCAAACTAGTTTCAAAAACTTTCGGTACCATTACTTTTATCTTAAGTGTAACCTTGGAATATTTTATGCGGATTACTGTCACCCGGTTAAGTTACTTAAGGTTTTTGTACATAATATAAATTAATTGCTTTTGAAACCAAAAAGGCTTGAACGTTGAACTTGTTGAAAAATGTTTGGTGAAGCAACTACCTTATTTGAATTTTGTTTGTTCTAAGTAACGAACATTATGATAACGAGATTTATGGTAAGAGGAAGTCAGGAATTTCCGTGTTATTTTGAAACGAACATTATGGTAACACGATTTATGGTAAGAGGAAGTCAGGAATTTCCGTGTTATTTTGAATATACAAAAAATAATAATAAAATAATCGTATATTAACTTTAATCTAATTTAAAGAGACAATTACCGAATTGCTTTATGCTTGCAATTAACTTAATATTAAATTTATAGGTGAAAGATATAAATACTGTATAAGAACATAAATACTGTAGTAAAAATAATTAATTAAAAGTTATAAATATTTATGTATAATTAACTACGACAATCACAAAGCACGCCGATCTAAAAACCAGAGGAAAAATTCAAAAGAAATCCATAAAAGTCATAACTATGATTGATGTTGTCGAACTCCCATTATATACTTTAATTTTATGTATCATTTATTGTTTGTTTATTTATATATGCTAAATTATTTACATTAATCGTCATCTCAGATTACAATACTATGACAACATGCCGAGCCTACATTACACAAGGCTAAACACATATTGATGTAACTCATCGTATTTAGCATAACCAGAAACGCCCTTAAGTAATACAGTTACAGGAAAGTGTAAAAATAAATTAAATCTAATTAGTTTTAATAATAATTTAATTAGCTTAAAAATTAGTTAAGTTTAATAGTAGTAGTAGTGTAACAATTTTCAAAACTTTGTAATAAAGTGTCAAATAAACAACGCGATAAAATCCGTATATAGCAGTTTAATTTCAATAATACAGTTGTTAAAATGTTTACATTAGGTAAACCAGTGATACATTATAGATAAAAAATTGATTACATATGTAAACGAATTTTGGGTTCACGTTTCGCTCTGGTTAGCACCGATTGCGAGAAATTGATATCACGATGTTGCATCCTATGGGCCTATTTTTTATTTGGCAAGCGTTTTAAACTGTGTGTCATGCAATTGTTGTCAAAATAGTGCACAAATACATAAGCAATATATATTTAAAGGTATTATACTCGGTATTACATACTCTTTTGAAAGGCTTGAGATTTGTTCCAAGTTGCACTGACCGTGGTCACAAGCAGTGAGCAATTATATTTTTTTCGAGGTAAATAGAGATTTATGTAGGTACTACGTTTTCCACTTAGTCAGACCTTTAATGTTCCCCTAATGTTCAGTGTTAACACTAAATCTGTGCATTAATGCACGAAGAGAGTCTTTGTATCACAGACAGTCTTTGTGGACAGAAACTTAAATTCTAATAATATAATAATATTCTATCACATACACACAACACCGTCTAGCCCAAACTAAGCAGAGCTTGTACTATGGGTACTAGACAATGGATAAACATACTTAAATACTTTTTTTTTTTGTAAATACCTACATATTATACATAGAAACACCCAGACCAAGACAAACATCCATGTTCATGCACACAAATGTTTGACTTGTGCGGCAATCGAACCCGCGACCTCAGGCGTGGCAGTCGGTTACACTAACCACTACGCCATCGAGGTCGTCAAATTTAATAAACACTATTCTTTTATTTTCGGTTGTAGTTTGACCACTGGTTCTTAGTACTTGAGATTACCGGTATTCCCAAAGATAACTATTGAATAATTGTATAATCGTTGCTAACAGTTAAAGAAAATCTGAATTAGGAGTTAACTATCCGTGATTAAATCTATACTAAAATTATAAAGCTGAAGAGCTTGTCTGTTATTTTGTTTGATCTGTATAACCTCTGTAACTGCCAGTCGCATTTAAAAATATTTTTGAATTTGATAGCTCTATTCTTGTGTAAGGTTATCTACATATATCAATACTATAATATTATAAAGAGGAGCGATTAGATTTTTATTTGATTGTTTGCTTCTTTGTAAGGATTTAACTCAAAAATTAATGAACCGGTTTTAAAAATTATTTCACCATTATAAAGCTTTGTTATCACCGAGTAACATAGGCAAAATTTTATTTTTTTAAATGTACTTTTACACATAATCTATTTTCACGCAAGCAAAGCAGCGGGCAAAAGCTATTACGCTATATAACATTAGCTTTAGCGCCCGGCTCCGCCCGCGTGGTACATACATTATTAAAAAGTAGCCTATATCCTTCCCCAGGTCTTAAACTATATCTGTTCCAAATTTCATCTAAATCGGTTAAGCGGTTTAGCCGTGAAAAGGTAACAGACAGACAAACAGAGTTACTTTCGAATTTATAATATTAGTAAAGATTACGCATCTTGGAAGCGGAGTAGTAATTATAAACGTAAGTGAAACCGCGGGTGCAAGTGAGTTGTATATTTACTTACGAGTTGCAAATGACGAAAAATTGATGCGAAATAATCGTAACGAAATTGAAAGTACTTTCGATTGTATACTTGAGAAGTTATGTCCGAGACGTAGTTAGTATAGTGCTTGGTTTCAAGGAGACTCCAACCTACCCATATGTAGGCCATTTACACCGGCGTTCGATCGCTGGCTGTTACGTGTCCAAACTTAAACATGGGCAAGGCGGCTTAAGGTGTCGTACATAATGTACTGTGTTACAGGAATATGTATTGCTTTATTAGTCTTTATTAGTTTATTATTATATTGACATGTTGATGTAATGTGTATAATAGTTATATATGTGAGCTATTACACTCACAGCACGTACGAAACGTCATGTTAATGTAAAGTGTTTCAGTAAAATTGCTGATGGCGACGTATGTTTTTTCATTGCTATACCCGCAGGATGACTAAATCCTGTGTCGTGGGGGAATTTGCAGACATTGTAACAACGGAAAAAATACTCCCAGACTTGGGGCAACTATTCGTGGATCACACAAATGCTTGTTCGGGCAGGTGATCAAACCCACAACACTTGGTGAAGTGGCAAAAACACAGCGACCACTTAAACCGTCAGTCAAATGTTCAAATATTCTTCATTTCAAGTTAGAAACGTTGGTTCCAGTATTACGTCTTTCAAGCTTTCGTCTTTCTTTTGTTTGTAATTTCAAAGTAACACATAATGATAGAGCATCTATTACAGCTGAATGACAGACACTTTATGCGGTGAATACCTTGTCACGGAACTAAATTAAGCCGTGACAAGACATTCTGTGTTGTAATATACCCGCAAGGCAAAAAAATTACGACTAGAATTAGTCTTACCTCGTAATTATATATGTATCGGCAGTAGCCCAATGGATAAAGGATTAGATTTTAGTGATTTTCTAACAAGTATGACGATCTTTGCTCCATAGAAGGTGGGTTTAAATCCCATCCATTGTACTACCGACATGAAACATTGATCATGCGGGTGCCATGTATCTTATGTGGGGGCCAGTCAGTGCAGACCGGCGACACTTCGACCCAGTAGGACCTTTTGTGTCGACACTGTCCCAATAACAGTAATACAGAAAATTAAACTTATTTTATTTTATTATTTTATTTATATGACTTTTCGAAATTATGTGCGTATTGATTGACAATTATCGCCTGCTTCGTGCCTCGGAGAGCACGTTAAGCCGTTGGTCCCGGCTGCCATGAACATCTATGGCAGTCGTTATTGGGAGAGTGTCGACACAAAAGATCCCACTGGGTCGAAGTGTCGCCGGTCTGCACTGACTGGCCCCCACATAAGATACATATATATATATATATATACTATACTATTCTCTCTCCATGCACAGGATAATTATGAGATAGTTGTTCATAGCGTTTTTAAATCTAAAGGCACGTTATAAATGCCATATGTACCCTCAAAATTTTACCGTTGGTTTAAAGGTAATAATCTCCTACTTTACTTTACAATAACACATTTACTACCATGTTTCATGCAAATAAATCATTATTTCAATCATTGCAAAAATAGCAAGATATCTAAGAAACATATATTAATTTTCCCATAGAATATAATAGGTTTCTTAAAGCGACAGGTGGTTGATGAATCTACAAAGATCAAACCCCACACGTTGTTCTTTACCGATGATACCAATTCTAAATGTAGACTTGTCCTTGAATATAATCAAGTCATTGAACATGATTTGAATAAATATTAACAACATAATGGATGCTTCTCCAAAGTCTGTTAAAAAAAAGAACAATGGTAAAGATAAAAAGCTATGCAGATAGTCTAGCTTCCGCTTGTGGTCTCAGTGTTATGTATATAGTTATTACATAACCTGTGTTACTAAAGAATGGTATGGCTGTCTATAATATATAATTCCTCAACATAAATACAATTTTTACCACCTTGGAATAATTTATTGTTATTGATGAACTAGTTTTCTGCTACTGCAGTTATACAAATATGTTTTTAAAATTCAAATCATGCATTCAATAAGGATCGATAATTATAAATAAATACCTAATGGATATTATATTAGTTATGAGATTACCAGTTTCTTTTTGAGGCTTCGCTTTCTTATAACAAGGTTATGTGAATTTACCGTGTCCTTGTCCGTATCTACCCCTGAGAACGTGTATGCGTATTTTCACGATGATTGGTCGAATAGTTGAGGCGTAAAAGCGTAACAAACAAACAAACCTACATTCGCATTTATAATATTAGTTAGGATTTAATTTTGTTATATATTATTTAGTTTTGAGCTAATATTGTGTTACGTTTACGCAAATGTTACACAATTTTAAACTAGATTTTACTAAGTCTCTCCATTAACATGGCTGTTAAAAACCCACCGAAACGTCGGTGAAATTGCAAATTTAGGATAATTACACTGTTCGACTACACGGATGGCGTAGGGGTTAAAGTGGTCGCCTCGCCACTGCCACTGCGCCAAGTGTTGTGGGTTCGTATCCCACACGGGACAAAACTTTGTGCGATCCACAAACGGTTGTTTCGAGTTTGGGTGTGCTTTGTGTCCGTCTTTTGAATGTTTGTAAAGTCCCCCGCGACACAGTACATAATCCTTCTGCAGGAGATGTCGTTTAAAAAAACAATAATACCTACATAGCGTCTTAAAAACATGGACCGCGATATCAATCGTATAAAATATTATGATTTCAATGATTAGGACGTTTAATAAATCAATATATTACAGTTTAGAAGTTAATTTATGCGCCAATTCGCAAGTATAGACCGGCCCGCTATCAAAGGAAATGCATCTAGCCCAAGGCTTCCCCGCTCACTGACTCTCAATAGAGTTTAGGCCTTTAGGGCTAACCTGTCTTTAATACGTTGTCATTGATTAGCTACGCGACAGGATACCGTGGTTGGATGCACTTCATAATTACGTATACCTTATGCAATAATCCTAGGTTTACTTACGTCGCGCGTCGCTAAGTTGTGTTGCTGATTTAAGGACTTACATTTTGATAGTTATTAAAATGTTGTTGGTTTATAATTGTCGGATTTTGCAATGTCAATGACTAATTGTTTATATTTCTCACTTTTATGAGATGAAAAAGATAATGGAACGGATAAGATAGATGACACTTTCGATCTTTAGAATTATAGTTTGATATGTAGATAGACAAATAACCAAATTATTATTGAAGACTTGTCTTCTTTTGAGATACATTTATAGAAAGTTGAGCTCTTATAAATTTTATTAGTGATACAAAAGTTGGTATTGTCGTTGACTGCGATTTCATCTAGGGAATCATGATAAATACAGGAGCTTGTACACGGCCAATATTTTAACTAAAATAGGCGGCTGCAATGCCTACAACTATATATAGTCAGTCGGCCATCACAAAAATATATATATGGGTCGGCCATTCTAAACATAATTCTTTGGTGCACAACATACAAAATATTGACGTTTATTTTATAATTGCTGTTATTGCCAGCCAGTATATACCAGTCAGACATAGCATTAAAAATAAAGCCGAATTTACTAAACTGTTAAACATAATTGTTATGTACCTACCTGGTGTTTATGTTCACACTAAATTATAATATTCGAAATCTATTCTTGTGTGTGTTATATGTATTACATAAAATCATAATAAGTTTATCATTTTCTATTACAGCCGATTACTTCCCAGTATGCAAGAGGACCGATCCACAAATAGACAAATGCATTATCGACGCCTTAGAAGCTATGAGACCACAATTAAAAGCAGGCATACCTGAAGTAGACATCCCTCCTCTAGACCCGTTCACCGTGCCCACTCTTAAACTGGACAGAACCGCTCCCAATCTAAGGCTCAAGGCAACTGTCAAGCATGGAAAAGCTTATGGTGGCGAGAAATTCAAGATAGAAAAGTTCAAGTAAGTATAGGAATATACCCCATATTGATTAGTGTTTTCTAAAGCCGACACTTCCAAGAATATATTGTGTAATTAATATGTTGCCAACTCTCCTAAACAATTGACGTTAGTTTGTCAGCGCTAAGAACAAAGACTAAAGGCCTCTGCTAATAGTGCAGTTTGCTTTAAGTATTTCAGGACAATTCTGTAGTAAGTTTCTGAATGCCTAGTGCAAGTTTGTTTTACGTTAAAGCAATCGACACGTTTATAACGTTCGGCACTCCGATTGGCCCGCTCCAAGCTCATAACCAATCAGAGAGTCAAACGCGGTAAACGTTTCGATCATCGCGTTAACGTTAAAACAATTCGCAATAGGCACCCTGAATAATCTGCAATAGTCATTTGTCATTTGTTCACACATATAATTATATGAGTAATATAGAATTTCACTTATTCGTATTATGTAATGTCAGCAGTTTAAATTAATTAGCTAATGTCAGCATTGATATATAAAAGAAAATGTTAATAAACTTATATATTAGACATGTTATCACCCCGGAACTCCTCTATGCTGTAGTAGCTCTTATATAAACTAATATAATTACTACTATAATTAAATAGAATTTCTTCAGATTTAACGAAAGGAAACGTCGCTGTGTCCACGTTTTTTTTAAGTAGATGACTCATCTAAATTTAATACAGAACTTATAATTATATCAATAGTCTTTAGAAAGCTCATCAGTTAAATGTAAAAATATACAACTAAGAAACATTCTGTAGATAAGCCATATTAAGAATACTTTATTCGGACAAGCGCTTATGAAGAATGTAGATTGAATTAAAATAACGATATGTCGAGGGGCTTAGCAGTTTACCTGGGTAACAAGAACAAGTGTTTATAAGCAGAATTTCAAATCTATGTGCAATATTAGAAGCGGCTGTATCCTAATGGAAAAGACATTATACTCGCGATCGAGAGAAATTCTAATCCCGACCATTCTTCTATTGACGTGAACCCACTGGAATGGTTATGATAGAAGTTCTAGCTTAACTGTAGGCGGTAACAAGAATACTAACTGCCTAACTCCAACGTAACTAAAATGGATATTAAATAAAAAAAATTTAAAGAACATTAACAAAATCAACATTTGTAACAAGGAATCAACTCTTCGAATCGTGTCATATAATATAAAAATCAATTAAGTTTCTGCACGGTATCGCGAATGTTGTAAGAAACGATGACGTGATTATGTCAGCCAGTAAGCGGTTATGTTCGGAGTATTGCATCGAACATCGAACCACAGCTAAATTGTAACGTGAACCAGATTCAGGTTAAACACATAGATGTAGTGTTCCTGATTTTGAAATAAATCTTATTCAAGAGATTTTTTGATGAAAATATTGAAGCTGGATTTCTGAGCACATTACGCATGTGCTCAAAATCCAGCTTATAACTCACGCCTGTATACCAAGACGAGGGTAGGTAGAGATGTATCACTTTCTACGCAACATTTGCGAGAGTCACGCGTTAGAAGAACGCTCACGCCTGAGAAACGTCAGTGGAATCGAGTTACGGTGAATGACCTCTTCATTCCTCGACAAGGAAAGGGATGAAAACATCTTTCATCCCATTACACTAGAGCAACGCGCGATTGATACCCGTACAGTAACGTTTACCATCACGTGGACCATGTATTTGTTATATTATGTATGATACTAATATATTTGTTATTTGTTCTGCAGTAGAAAAAGAGGTCACACTTATTTTCTCAGAGCAACAAATTCGTAAGCCTTTGTTGCATTCAAATGTTTTAAACTAAAAGTAAGATATATAATTTCAGGTTAAACCTAAATAACAAGTATGCAGCAGAGATAAAGCTGATACTACCGAAGCTGTCTGTGACCGCTGACTACGACGTACGAGGCTCCAAGATCCTTAACCTCGACATCAGTGGCAAGGGAAAACTGTCTGGCAACTTCTGTAAGTCGTTTACTATTTAGCTCGAATCGGGCTAGGCTAGACAAGGCTATAGTAGGCTTAAACCCATCCCTTGAGTTGTCGACTGGTATCTACTCCTAATACCAGCGTTCTAGCTTAGCTGGAAGGAATTTACTAACAAGAGTATTAGTAATATGTATACAAACTGCTGCTTTTAAAAAATCTGCAGTCATATACATTAGATTACTAAATCATAGAAGCAAATGAATGCTGCAAGCTTAAGAAAAGGAAAGTATTGATAACATTATACTATAATACACTCCGTCAGTGCGACAATATATGTATACAAGTGTTATATTTGTATCGCCTGTGTATTTGTTATTGTCATGTAATGTATTTTATAGAAGAGGCATGCATCTCTAGTACAAGTGCTGTTTTTGTGGACGAAACTCTGTTTTTAACCGTTGTGTATTCCTGTATATTTCCAAAGGGTCAGACATCGATATAAAATTCTGCTAAGATTTCTGCTCCCATGTAAAATGGGCAATAAGATAATGATTGTAATTGATTTAAAAATACTTACACTACAAGCTTTTGGAAGCTGGCATACAGACAATGTTTTTCACTGTATCTATAATATAAGTATATTCATTAAAATAAAATTCCTGAAAATTAGTAGATAAATTAAAGAATCGATTTCACTCCTAAGTAAATTAAAGTGATTTCAGTTGGCATAGTAATGCCGGATTTGAATGATTTAGTACTATTATTACTCATGTTTCGTTTAACACTGCTTAAATAAATTGTTTTTTAGCTTCGTGGCAGTTCGCGATTATATCTACAGACAATCGTAAGCTCGGGTTTGATACCTGAGTCACATAAAATGTTACTGAGATTGTCTATTAGGCAAATTAGGTAATAGCACTGTATCTGACAATATGCCTGGTTGGCCACATACCTTGTACGCAAGACTTATAAATATAATTGACGAAACCAGTAACTATTTCGTATTTCTTTTCAAAATATTTCGGTTAATATTTTTAAAAAAAATATTGATTATCCTATTAAAGCCTTAAACTAGACATACACCCAATGAGACAAATATAAGCTCAAGAATAAGAAATACCACACACTTATAACAATAATATCAGCCCTGTACTGAAAGTTGCCGGGCATTGGCCTTTTCTCAGTGAGAAGGGTTAAGCTATAGACCACCACGCTTACCCAGTGTAGGTTGGCAGACTTGACACATCTTCGAAAACATTATGTAGAACTCGCAGACATGCAGGTTTCCTTACGATATTTTCCTTCACCGTTAAAGTGTGCGATAATAAACTATTTACACACTTAGACCGAACTAAATTATACTGTCTAATAACCTTTCTTTCTCAACAGCTGGAATAACTGTGGTTGCCAAGGGTATCGCGAAACCAACCATCAACGAAGACGTGGAATACCTGCAAGTAGACAAGATCGTGACCAGAGTTAGGATCAATCATGCGCAGATTGCAGTTGACGACACACAGAGGCCATTAGCTGGTAAGTCTTGCATTACAAGTTTTAATGCACTCTACTCTCTTATACAGAGCCAGGTTGAAAATAATAGTAGTTGCTTTTTTTAAAGTGAAGACGGTATTTGGTAGAAAAGCTAGGGTAAACATTGCGATGCGACGTGACGGCGTTCTTATACCCATGCTTTTTTTCTTTAAGCGCACTAATCTCTGGAACGACTAGTCGAGTTTAAAAATATTTTTTCACAAAATTTTGCTCGCAGCTTCACCCGCTTGAATCTAGATTTTATCCATAAGTTTCTATTTTTCGGGCACTGTACTTTTTTCTGGAGGAAAGGTATCCGAAGTACTTTTCTGAATCACTCATAATGTGTATGCGAAATTTAATGATGATCGGTCGAGTGGTTAAGACATGAAAGCGTATCAAACAAACTATATTACGGACGGTTAAAGGCTAAGGGTCACGGGGGCGAAGAATTGATTACTGACCCGCTACCGAGGCTCGTAGCGTGGCTTTATGCTTAAAAGTGGGTGAAACCGCGCGGGACAGCTAGTCGTCCTATAAAGTGTGAATGTAACGATGTTGAAACACGCGATCAGCTTTACATAATAGTCAGGTCATAATTGATTACTTCATTATATGGAATAAGGTGACTTACGTAAATAAAATAAAGCTTTAAACTAAAGTGTTGCAATTGTTAAATATTACTTCTCATGACTAGTCCTTTGCTAAAATACGCCAAATGTTTAAACTTTAATTATGCTTACAACACTTTCTTATGTAACAAACTACTGAAGTAGCGAATTGGTAACTAAAAGGTTAATTACTGATTACCTCGTTGAAACGAAAATCATTTTATGTTTAAGTAACTTTCAATGATATATGTAGTTTCTACGACAAACTAGGATTGTTCGTCTAACGCTATCTATGCTAATATTACAATCGAAACAAGTATTTGTCTATTTCTCAGGTTTATACTATTAAAATGATGAACTAATTTTAATAAATTTATCATAGGACAAACAATGCAAATGAAAGATTTTAATAACTCTTGACTACTATATTAAAGATCAAAATCATGTAATTATCTCTTCACGTTGGACCCATGTCTCCGTGTAAGCCGCCCAAAGGGCTGGGTATTTTTCTAATAAATAAATAAAAATATGTTAGAAAAACACCTGTGATAAGAGATACATAATATTATTAGCAACCAAAATACTAATATACACTATAAATGAAGCTCTATCCTTGAACTATGTTACAGCTTATATTCTGGCATGCTCTGTTTCTTTTCTGTTTAGAAAAGATATGCTTTCATGACATTTGCCGTAGCAGTTCATGCGTTTTATCTTTGCTTCTAGTTGCCTACCATATGATAGTCTAACTAGAATTTTTGTTCACAGCGGCATCAGCGGTGTCGTTCTTTAACGCCAGCCCACAAGTGATCCTCGACATATTGAACCCACTGATCGACGAGACTGCAGCTGCCGTCATCAAGGCTTTCGTCAATAAAATACTCGCGAAAATACCTATCGGTGAAGTGCTGACGGATAAGAAATAAACTATGTTAGCTCTTGTACACGATGCGGGCTACATGCGCAAGAGAGGAACTTGCATGCTTGCGTGACTGACAACTATCGACGCGAGCTACCCGCGCATGTAGTTCTGATTAACGCGTGTAACCTGCTTGATAGTTGGTACGAGCTACATGCGGCTTCTTTAAGGCTTATGTATACAATGCAGTTGGAACGCGTTCAGGCACTTGCGCGAATTTTGTGCATTGTGTTAAGAATGAACGCGAGCCTAATAGGCATGTAACACATTCTTGTGCATTTAGTCTGCGCGAGTTGCTTGCGTATGTAGCTCGCACCAGCTTGCGTCGTGTACGTTACGTCGTGTATTTAGAATAAAAGAGTAGGTGCCTGATAAAAAATGTATTTGTACTTTTGAAAATAGATATTAGGTAGATTATTTATAATAGAGTAGATAGATTTAAGATTTATTAAACGTTTGGTAGAAGTTGAAATGCCTTATCACCATATTTAATATTTTTCAATTGTATTATATAAGATGTTGATCAACATAAAACGTTAGTACAATAAAAGAAAATCTATATTAATTACAGTGAAAAATTAATTCAAATAGTCACAAAATTAATGTAAATATTATTATTAAAGAATGTTTGTAAAGTAGCACAAGTGATTATAATAATAATAATAATATTCTATCACATACACACAACACCATCTAGCCCAAACTAAGCAGAGCTTGTACTATGGGTACTAGACAATGGATAAACATACATATATACTTTTTTTTTTGTAAATACATACATATTATACATAGAAACATATCTATTTATTAGGAGACATAAAATGTATAAAGTTCTTTCTATGTATACTGAAATAGATTTCGAATTTCCAAATGCAGTGTATATGCAAAATCAATATGTAAATAGCTGTAATATTTGATTAAACCTCTTTTGAGTAAAATACTGAGTACAATTTACTTAAAGTCGAACAAATCTAAGTAGGTATGTATATTATATTATTATGTAAAGTATGTGATTAAAATTGGAAGAACTGGGTCTATTTGGACACCAGAAGCCGAGTGTACCTGCTTATTGATAAAGGCTGTCAGTAGACTAAGATTGAAGATAATAAAGAAAGAAAATTAAAGGAAAAATAAAACGAATAATTTAGAAGAGTTTGTTTTTAATTATTTTTAATCCTTTGCACTTTTCAGCCGGCATATAATAGAAAAAAGAACTGAGTTAAGCGATCTTACTTAGGCGCGATTTTTCTATATCGACAAATATTACAATAGAAAATACCAATGTTTTTAAAGGATTTCTAGTTCGATGCGTGTTCGTAGGTTAGTTCAATGCGTATTATACGCAATGAACTAATCCACTTTTATCGCATCGCAAATCTGGTAAAACAATATGTAAATACAAATAAAATTACATATATCTATATATATAAAAATCAATTGCTGTTCGTTTGTCTCGCTAAAACTCGAGAACGGCTGGGCTGATTTAGCTGATTTTTGTTTTGAAATGTTTGTCGTAGTCTAGGAAAGGTTTAAACGGTGAGAAAATATAGAAAATTCGTTAGAATAGGTGATACGAAGTACACGGGGTCATCTAGTTACATAATACAAACTTAAATTGCTAGTAGAAACGCAATCGTTAAATCAAAAGGAATACCTGTAAGAAACATTTATTTATTTTACATTTTATGAACTTTTTACTGGTTTAAACCCAATGCAATATTTTAGACAAAAATATATTTAAAAGAAATATCTTAACATAATACACATAGGACACATAATGTCGACTACAAACATATGAAAAAGGTTAATATTCGTAGCATTAACAGAAAAATCCAAGCAGTTATTCTATTTTTAGCTACAATTAGCTTAGTCTACAAAGTACCATCTAGTGCTAAGTAAGGACATAGATTGGTATCATGACCAAGACAATCTTGTGTAAGGTCGAGGGCAACACAGCTTTACCTTATTTCATTTGCAACTGCAATAAAATATACTACTTCCTTAATGTGCTCTACATAATAAATTGCGCGTATGTGGATCTATAACTACCTACGAGTACGAACAATCCTTACTAATATTATAAATGTGAATGTGAGTTTGTTTGTTTGCTACGCTTTCACGTCGTAACTACTTAACCAATCATTATGAAATTTTGCATAAATGTTGTACGGGGTACAGAAAAGGTCATAGGGTATTTTATCTGTTCCGCAAGGATACATACTTATTGACAAAATCATATCAGATCAGATATAATTTTAGGCTTTTAATAATATTTACGTCTAATTAGTAATGTACCGCAAGAATGCGTATAACTATATTACGATAGATATAAATCAAACGAGTGTACTCACGTCGATATTTCCAAGTTAGCCCGACTAAGGAGTTTGGGATCCAATGAGAGTAGGTCATTCTGCTCACGATTGAGGAATCATGAAAAGAGTGATTCTAAAGTAATTACAGCATCAGGCACACTGCGCGGGCTAGCCTAAACCTGGACAGTGTAACCCTTTACATAATACAGTTACAATATAACTTTCGTTGATCTAGAAGTGTCGACCCATCCAAGCGCATAATGACAAAAGAATATGTACATATTGGAAACGGTTATACTCAGAAATATTTGCCTCAGCCCTAGTCCTCATTCGAGGTTTTCTCCACATATGGCAACTGGTAAACACATCGGAGCTATTATAAGACACAATTTTCTATTCTATAAGTTAGAACAAGTTGGATTCTAAGTGCGTCAGGTTTCAATATGCGGCTTATAAAGTTAATACTTTTGATAATTTGTGTTCATTTCGTGGGTGCGGGACGCATTATTCGTAATGAGACCGATGGTAATGATTATAATAAAGCTGATTTAAGTAAGTATATTTATTTCATTCCTATAGGAGATTCATCTAAAATAATTTACTATGTTTTAAGCAGCAGCTGCTCTTATGATGTAAAATGTAACAAGATCAATTAACTGTCTAATGACCAGTTTCAATATCCAAAAAACTAATCGTTTTGGCTACGGACAGTTTTTGGCTTATTTTTAATAGAATATGTGTTAGAACTTAGCTGTCCGCAGTTTTATACATTGAACCCCAAGCTCCAAACAGTCGTAGCTTGATAAAATGCGTGATGAACGCATATTTATACTTACGCAGTACGCGCAGTGTTTTATCAGGACAAAATTTGTGTGTAGTTATAGGTTAGGTGATCTTTGCGAATCTTCTTCTATGTCTCTAAAAAGCTAGACGCAGGAGCTAGCATATATTATGGGCTGTTACTCAAAAAATCGTCTCTCAATAACGTCAAGTTTGCGCGTTCGATGGCCAAGCAGAACAATGTTAGCCTCTTTCTGTATATTTTTCTTTTTATTGAAAAAGACAACTCCCGGAGTAGGAATAACTCCTGTGTCGCAGGGGACTCTACAAACTTTTAAACAACGGACACAAAGAACACCCAGACTCGAAACAACCATTTGTAGATCACACAAATTTTTTTTCCGTGTGGGATTCAAATCCACAACAGTCGGCGACAACGCCAACAATCTTCAATGCAAAATACCTATGTCTTTACAAAAAATATGCAAAATATCTTTTTATATAACAAGTTCGTGTATTATTTTGTATAGCGAAATCAGCATGCCACTATTCGGATCCCAATGTCGCCGGCTGCATCCAACGCATCGCTGAGCAAGCGAGGCACCTTCTTGCACAAGGAGTGCCTTCCCTTCACATCCAACCGCTAGAGCCTCTGAAGGTACCCAGCATCAGACTGAGGCAGCACAAAATGCCCAAGAACGCCTTCAAGTACGACGCTTGGCTCTCCGACGTGATGCTTGAAGGCCTCACCAACTATACGTTCAATAAGTTGGAGTAAGTAGTAAATTATGGTTATATTTTGAACGCCCTAGGTATTATTTTCTTATTAGATTTGTATAGGGATTGCTTATAATGGACTAGTTTTCGCCCATATGTACAGCAGTTTGTTCGTGATTTTATTTACGGATCACACTGTGCATCACACTTGTATGTTTATCCAGTTTTACTAAATAGGATAAGATAAAACAGTTTTGTTTAATTCTTATATGTATCTCTTAGGTTCTAAATAATTGACGTCGCATCATACCAAGAAGAAAAGTATTCTACATATATACGGGCAATGGTCTGTGTGCCTGTATCCAAATTCTGACAATAGTCGGTATCTTTTTACGAAAGTAGAAAAGTATTGATACTGAACTTTGGAGGTTAAATCTATGTTATTTTTATTTGTGTTGCATGTTATGTTCAGTCACATCCAATTTGTGAACCAAATAATACAAAAAGACAATAATATTGAACAGAACACGAGTAGGTTTACTTTCCTACACTGATATTAAGGTTGAGTAAACGTATCTCGTATTGCAGCGTATACCCTGAGGAGTTGAAGGTAACAGCGAACATCAGCGTGCCGCACCTGCTCATGTCTGGAGAGTTCGTAGTACTCGGCGAGTTCCAGATGCTGCCAGTCGAGTCCACTGGGAAAATGATCGCCAACTTCAGTAAGACTTGTTTATTTAATAAATATTTTTAATTTTCGAAAGGAAGTAGATCAAAAATGGTCAGCTTGGTGTGCAGGGAAACGCATTTTGATTTTGTACTGTTGATTTATTGCGAAGTAGTAAGTAGTGCCTACGCTTGTGATGACATTGCGGCGACAAATTTTGACGACTCTTATTAGGAAGTGCTGTTTCATTACTACTTGTTACATATAAAAGCTTAAACCCACACAATAGCAAAAAAGAAAAAATTTAAAAAGAAATAAAAACTAGAAGATTTCGCTATTCTTAATCAAGTTTTTCATCAAATTAAGTTATTTTAAAATACCTTTAATCATTATATAATATATTTAAGGTATATTCTAATCTTAGCATATAGGTACATTACCATAAGAAATATTTTGTTGGGTATTGAATCCACTACACACACTGGTAGTGGGCAGGTGGGCACTTTAACCAACCATCGATGCAGTCAATTAGTATTATAATTCTTCTATAAATCTATACTATGTAAAAACGAAGCTTATCTCCAGATATACATGATATATATGATATAGATACTTTCTTGTCCTTACTATCCTTACTCATATTATAAATGCAAAAGTAACTCTGTCTGTCTATCTGTTACCTTTTCCCGCTCAACCCGCTGAACCCATTTAGCTGAAATTTGGAATGGAGATAGCCTGAGACCCTGGGAAGGACATAGGCTATATAACATCACGCTACGGCTCACGGGAGCAGCGCAGTAACCATAAATACCACTGACGCGGGTGAGACCGCGGGCACAGCTAGTAATATTATAAATTCGCAAAAAACTCTGTCTGTCTGTTACCTTTTCACGGCTAAACCGCTCAACTGATTTGGATGAAAATTGGTACAGATATAGTTGTAGTAGTTGTTGTGTGTATGTGATAGAATATTATTATTATTATTATTATTATTATTGATGTATGTAGATACCACCTGGGCGGAGGTGCGCGAAAAAGCTAGTATTTAACATATTATATAACGGTAAATGTTTTAAAACATTGCACGTAGTAATTTGATGTGTGTCAGTATAGATGCGATAAAAACACAGTTGTAATTATATATGTTCTACCAGCTTTTAATCGTAGCTTCGTTTGCTTTTTCTAAAGGTCCAATAGAAACCAACTAGTTCTCCAAGATAAAAACTAGCCGATGCGGTCCTATCTCTATGTAAATGATACATTACTACGTTAGGTATAGTATAAAAGGGCAAACGAAGTTGTTAGTAAATTTATATCAGTAAGGCTAAGAATAATTGCAATCTATACTAATATTATAAAGCTGAAGAATTTGTTTGTTTGGTTGAACGCGCTAACCTCAGAAATAGATATATTTTCATTTCAAATTTTAGTATTGCATAGCCCTTTTATGCAAAAACAGGAAAAAATATCTTATGTGAAACTAGTATAAGATAAAACAGTTGCAAGTATAAAACATCCTTCTTGACAATTAATTTGTATTATAAACTGACAGTTTATAATATTATATTTATGTTATATTATATTGAACGGATATTAAATTAAATTAAATATTTATTCTGATAAGGCTTCGTTATAGAGGTACTCCAAAATTTAGATATGTACCTAGATTATATCTCGCATTTAGAAGGCAAACGAATGTTATTACATTGTATAAAAAAATATATTCTATAGAAGATTCATTTAAATCTCAAATTGTAGAAGACAAGCCAAAACAATAAACGCATTGATGTGAAAGACACTTTAATCATTTAACAGCACGTGTATAAAAGTTTACCTTATAGCTCGATAGATGGCGTTGTGCCGGTCGGCTGAATCGCGCTATGGTTTCGTTACCGCGTCAACTATAAATAGCCCGTCGAGACCATATTTCGACAACTCTGGTTTCCCTTCAAAACGCATAAATCTTTCGCCTTTTACTAAAGATTTCCGTGGAGGGGAACATTCAAATGAGTCTTTAACAATTTTTGATACCCTGCCTTGTGCAGGGAGATAACAACTTCGAATCATTATGTTATATAGGTTTATAATATAAGTTGTCTCATGTATACACGTGCCTAGAAAACGATACAATAACGTTTATGTTTACCGTGTTAATATTAAAGATTATATTGTATTAATCTGTCAAATCTTAACCATTAACAATTTACCAATTAATACCAGATCTGGTACATAAATTGATTGGTTCTGACCGCCGGTGTGCTGCTGCGATTCAATAGGTTTCATATTTGATGCAGGAAATAAAACAGTCCTTTGTCCTGTAGTAGGAAAGAAAATCGGATTTTATAGCATCTTGGAATTAAGTGTCAAAAAATAACTTTCTCGCATAAATCTCAATCGGACATCAGCTAAATATTTATTTGTGACAAATAGCTACATTTAAATATATTTGTATGAACATAATGACCTGTCTATGCACTTATATCCCTGTGTGGATGTTTGACAATTGTATTTGCGATACTTATTCGTATTTTAAGACGGGTTAACAAGGTTGCATCCAGCAGAATATGTTTAATACAATTTTTTATAATACTATTAAAGACTGATCAATCTTAATTCCTAGTTGATTGAAGTCAAACTTTATACGAATTTTGTCGTTTTTTGTTTAAATAAGGCTTGTAACAATTCCAATGCCGCGGTGGCCGCGGGGAACTTTACAAACATTTACACAAACAACACTCAGACTTGGAACAATTATTTGTGGCTCACACAATTTTTTGTCTCGTCTAGAATTCAAACTCACCAATCGCGTATTTTCTTTCTGCAGCTGAATGCACAGCAGCTCTTGAAGCTTTAGGCGCTCGCGTGCACAAACGGATGGTGATACGCGATGCTACGGTTCACCTCCGCTGTACTGGACCACTGAAGGCGAGCCTCATGGAAGCACATTCCACTACTGGAGAGATGGGTATGTATTATATACATTAGTAAGTTAATCTCAACGAAAGAAAACGCTCATTGATCGACCAGAACGCATAGAAGTTTCTGTAAAACATACACGTCGTGAAAATAGTGTTACGGCTCTTATAAAAACGGCTATGACGCTTTGTGACCAGCACAGAAAGACCACATAGCGAAATTCGTATTGTGGTGCCCATGATATTAGACCACAATGAGTTGTATCTGTGAAGAAAAGCCGTGAGGCATTTTGAGCTGTCGTTGGTTGATTGTATTAATTGTTATTTTTTAACTGAACATTTCGCACTCTTAATAAAACAGCGACTTAACTCGAAATTTGAAAGTAAGGCAATTTGAACTCTAATGTTAAATTCTAATATTATATTTGTGTTAAATTTTTGCAATAGAGTTCAAATTTGTTTAATCCAAAATACTGAGATAAGTCTCTGTTTTATTAAGGGTGCGATTTGCACGCTAATCAGAACTAATAAGAGACGCGCGGCGCAGTGATAGGATAGTAAATATAATTGGTGTGCATGACGTGTCAGGTTCAATTATTGGGTTGGCATAGTTTTATTGGGTTCTTCTGTCACGTAATTCTCAGTAGCAGCCGAGTCTGTAACTGTGCCCGGTAGATAGCAATAACCTTGCCCTCTATAACGTGGGACCTACTACCGTAGCTGGCGCAACGTGGCCGTATTATACTCCTACCGAAATAGTAATTCGTGGATATACAGTGTGTGTAATAAACCTTGTCCGATCCTTAAAAGTGTTATACAGTAGCTTATAATGAGTACGTAAGTGACATCCATTTATAAAATCGATCAAAAAAATTACTCCAGTGAATTTAATTTATTTAAAATAATATGTTAATAGATTACCCATGGCATGGCATGATATCACTAAAGTTCATAAAGATTCACCGAATACTGCGCCGCGCTACGCCGCGCCTACCTACCTACGCCTTTGAAAAATGCTGCTAAAAGTATGCGACGCTCCGCGTCCTTGTCAAGTTTAGTGGAGTGTTGCTAGACTATGCGAAATTTCAGTAATTTAGGGGTAGAAATGTTGATCAATACTGTACTTAAAAATATTATGAAGACGTTTTACGATGATATAGATATTTTTTATTATTTTTCTTACCATGTTTTTAAGTGAGAAACAAGCCCTTAATGGTTCGGACAGAGTTTATAATACACACTGTATAAAAAAATCAAGCACAGAATGATTTTACTTATATATGATAAAAAAACCTGTCAATGCTTTCAGACAGAGCCTTCTTTCAATGACCTGCCATTGAATGCCCAACAGTGAAACAGTTAATACAAGCCTTATAATATTGGTACTTATTATTATTTATGCTTTCAGAAATGATAACCGACCATATAGCGAAAATGCACTCCGCAGACATAGCACGGGATGTCCAACCAGCCGTAGAGACAGCTCTTGCGATGGTATTGGAAGATATCGCCAACAAATTCTTGAAGTACATCCCACCTGACACAGTGTTTCCTAATTAGAGCCAGAAACCTAAACACCTCAAATAATGTTCATAGATGTATGGAATCTATTTTATCTAGGATGTTAGAGATTATTTTATTTCTATTTAATATTTATTTAACTTTTGAATTGTTGTTGTCCGCCTGCTGCCAGATATAATTGGTCTTCAATTGTGTCTGGTATTCCATAAATTGTCAGTTTAAGGGCAATTAGTGCCCAGGATGTTGGGGGCACCAAGGTATTAAAAATATTTAGGGGATTCAGTAGATGAGAATTTTGTTCAGTCTGTTTCACTATCATTTAATCATTTTAGTGACTTAGTTTGTAATGACGTAACGTAAAATAAATATATATAAGGATTCATAATTATAATGCACAACGATTTTATGTATATATCTATTTATTGACTTAGTAATTAAGTTATTTATTGATAATGTGTCATTTGTTAAAAATTAAACTCTATATGATTTTACCGTACCTACTTTATTTTATTATATCTTTTTATAAATAAGCGTATTCACATTTTTTGTTTTGCCTTTCAGTAGCCATTGTCTCGAGGACACTAAGATCTAAGATCTAAGATCTTCGATCTAAGATCTATCTTAAGATCTCAACGTCTTGTAGATTAGAGGTATTTAAAAAAAACCTGGCTTGAAAAGAAATTCCTTGTTTATAGGTGCTGTGTGCGACCGATTTAATTAGAATCCTAATAATATAATAAGAGTGGATATCAGCTAAGACCTCATAATCAGATCACTTTCAAGTCCTCTTACCGTATAAAATTATAAATCAATCAGCGTCACACCTATTTAAAAAGACCGTTACACGATTATGATCCTAATTACTTTAACAAAGAGGTTATTGTGCAACACGCTTAAAGTATGTCAATCTGTCAGGCCACGCGGTCAGGCCTCTGCCAATATTACGTCACTGTCAGTAAGGTTTACGACATTGTTCTGCAACGCATTTTCAACTCAATTTCTCTATGTAAATAAAATAACAATTGGATTGATCAGGTTAATTAATTGTTTTTAGGTCAAAGAACTCTAAAGTTGCATTGTCATTACGATTTCGCGGTACTTGTGCTATTATTTAATATTTAATAGGTATGGCATTTAAATGTAATTTGTTGATCGATTTTATAGTGAAGAGAAGTGCTGCAGTTGTTTGACTGTAAAGTTTTGTATCAATAGAGTTTAATATTGGATTGTGTAACTGTCATATAATTTTATATTATACCAGATTTTACCCGCGATTGTGTAAGCATTTATTAAGAGTTTTTCAATTAATTGCTTTCCCTCGCCAACAGTAGGTACTTTTTGTCGGAATGAAAGGCACCTTATGTCCTTTTCTGTACGCCTGACATGTGTATGCGAAATTTCATGATAATCGGTCGAGTAGTTACGAAGTGAAAGCGTAACAAACAACCTCACATGCGCATTTATAATATTAGGTAAAGTGCAGAAATTACGATTCATTCGAATTGTGGGCAAATCCAGCATTAGAACATCGATTGCCGATTAATCGAATCGAATCAAGGTTTGATGCGAGTTGACTCTTTAGGAGATCGATTCCTGATTTATCTAATCGTGCCTCGGTCCGTTTAACCGGCTCTCGATCTTGTAATACTCTCTCTAAGAATCCAAAAGCTTATATAACTTGATATCAGATTGATATGCCTAATTATTACAAGCCTGCTGTTTCATATAGCCGTTTCTTAATAAACAAGTAAATAATGTAAGCATTGATAGGAATGATCTTCCAATAAGCCGAATTTGGCTACAGTGATTTTACTTAAGTTTCATATTAATGATCAATTAAAGTAAAATGTCAAATTGTTGCGCTACGATAAATCTGTTATAGGATATTGAGTGTCAAGGGGCAACCAAGTGAAAATTTTTAATATTTATGCATATTCTCGATAATGTATGAAAAAGTGAAAAAATGCAATATTTTTTAGAGAATACTCGTCGCTTCAGTTTCGTAAGTCAAAACGCTTATACAATTACTAGTCGTCATTCATCATTTTTGTGTTCGATCCCGCAATAAGACTCTCAGCACATATTCTGTAGCACCACACAGATCTGACTGCTAACAGTAGACGATAAAAGAGATATACTCGTATGTAGAGAAAGATCATTTAGATCACCAAGGAAATGCTACATATAAACAATAAATAATCACGCCAATTGACCGGAGTGGTAAACAAACAGTAGGGATTTTCATCAACCACAATCCTTGGCAGAAAGGCACAATTATCTCTTAAACTTTCTTCACTTTCGTTGCATTCTTCATATACACTCGTCGGTTAAGAGTATCCTTAATTAACCTGGCCTTTCTCTAGAATATCTACGATTAGGACAAAGTAGCTTAGGGCTTCCACTTCCGATTGTCCCATTGACAACTTACAAATTAATAACATACAAGAGAATATACAGAGATTACTTATTACTTCTTTAGTCACGTAATATGTTTGTGGTCGGTTGTAAGGTTTTGGAATTGATTCCTGGCTAGAATTAAGTGTTAGAGGATTTTTCTGATAGCAAACTGTTAGTTAAACTACGTTGTCAGGCAATGTGCCTAAAAGACGACAAAATCTTGCCTTTATTTAGGGCTACGAGCCCGTACGCCCCTTGATTTTTGCCCCTTTCATAGAAAAACTGTGGCTCCTATTTTAGTGTGAATTTTAAGAAACCTAACAAATACCTACTAGAGTCGGACCTTGAAGGGCAAACGGGCTTGTAACTCTATTTAGTGTATACTGGAACCAAAAAAAAACAATGCTGAAGATAATCTATTGTAATACAGTTCTGCCTACGACTTTAGGAATACCTAAACATGAATTAATGTAAATATAGAAGAAACATTCTAGTTGTTTATGATTCAAGTCACAGTTGAATACAAGAGAAAGGTAAGCATAAACGCAGCCATGTTATAATTATAGTTTGTTGCTCAGAATAATAAAGTAGGAGCTATTCGTTTAAACACAAAATGAAGACTTAACTCGACATCTATATTACAATAATACAGTCGAATTGATAAGTTTTCATGAACGGATGGCAGAGTGGTTTAAAGGGCCCGCTCCAAACTGCTACTTTGCCGAGTGTCATAGGTTCGATCACACGGGACAAGAAAGAAATTTGTGGGTTCTGTAAATAGTTGTTACGAATCTGAGTATTCTCTTGCTATTTTTTGTCGCCATAGTTATAATGTTTTTAAAGTCTCTCCTAGACTAGAATTATCCACAGCGTAGGAGATGACATTTTATAACAAAAAAATTTACCGCTTGCTGTATATATTTTTTTTATACTCGCCTTAACTTACGCTATTCGTTAAAGAAATAACTGCTATGACGCATTTTCACAATCTGGCCCATAAACTAACGCCTTGCAAAAAATTATGTTGATCGGTTGTACTATGCCAACTTTAAAGATGGGCAAACAAATAAACACACTTTCGCATTTCTAATATTAGTAAGTAAGGATAACAATAAGCAAGTATGCATGATGTCTCTTTCAGGAAGATTCAATAATACTAACAATATTATACTTGGTAGACCACATGGAGTCGTCGCCCACAGACCTTTTCTTTTCTACATCGGGCTCTGCTGGGTGGGTCGCTGATGTACTTAGTTCTAGTGCTGACGACCCACCCATCTTACAAACAGTGAGGTGGCACACCGTGGTGGTTTAAGTAAAGGTAAAAGTCTCGGGAGAGCCCGACATTAAAAGTATTTCTCCACGTTAAAAGAAAAAAAAAAGGTCATATAACTGCCACGGAAATGTTTCGAGTTCAATCCCAAGGTACGCACCTCTAAAGTTTTAATGTAATATGCGTATTAAATAATTAATTTTCGATTGCTTTAACGGTGAAAGAGAGTTCCCCATTATGTTCTCGAAGATGTGTAAATTCTTCCAACCCGCATTGGGCGAGCGTGATAATATGGCCTAATCCTTCTCCAACTGAGAAGAGGTCCGTGCTCAGAAGTGGGTCTGTTTATTTTAAAATATAACAATAATACTCCACTGAACCAAGTGAGCTGTAGTGTAAGCAATTAAATGTAGTCATTTAACTTTTTATTCCACCCTCGTCGATCTTTAAGTGATAAAGATTAATCAACAAAGGTTTTATTCATAAAAATAAATAATTACTCGCTCATTACAATAACGAAACTCAGAGATGTAACGATCACGTGTCAACGCGTATCAATAAGATGGAGATTACTAAGAAATTAAACAGATAACGAATTGAATGAGATGATTAATATTACCTACTATCGTCACGTCTCAATTTGTATTTAAGTGTGTACTTCCAAAACGCACGGTTATTATTTTGAAAAAATACGTGAAACATGTGGTCACGTTTGTGTTTGTTTGCGTTCGTCGGTTTTGTGGCGGGATACGAGAAGAAACTTATAAATTGTAAGTAATATTTTAGTACTAATTTAGTTGCGCTGTGTTGGAAAAAAAGCGCAACCGCAATTTGTTTAATGTGATGTCTATATACCGCTTGTTATAATAAAATTATGATAAATCTTTATTGTAATTAATAATAATAATAATAATATATTCTATCACATACACACAACACCATCTAGCCCAAACTAAGCAGAGCTTGTACTATGGGTACTAGACAATGGATAAATATACATACATATAGTAGTCATATAGTCATAGTCAGTCTCCCCGTGACCATGGCTGCTGAAAAGCAACCGAAACGTCGGGGAAAGTGTAAAAATAAATTAAATCTAAATAGTTTAATAATAATTTAATTAGCTTAAAAATTAGTAAAGTTTAATAGTAGTAGAAGAGTAACAATTTTCAAAATTTTGTAATAAAGTGTCAAATAAACAACGCGATAAAATCCGTATATAGCAGTTTAATTTCAATGAATAATATTCGCGTAAATAGAAGACAATATTATATACATACATACTTTTAATTAACAGGATGTATGATTACATAATTATAATTAAGGTAGCAGCATTCGCCATTGACTGCAATAATGGTTTAAGTGGCCGTCTCAGCATTGCCTATAGGTACTATTGTAGAGTCCCCCGCGACATAGGAATTGTTCCTAGCACGGGCCTTGTTTTTTAATAGAATAGACAAATTAAAGCCGAGTTGATACATCAGCTGCCAATTGATATCGAATTTAAAATAAAATATTCGCCGTTGGCTTTCTAGTGGCAGGATTTTTTATTAATTAACATCAAATGCTGGATACAAGCAGGTTGTGGTTATTTTAGTCGTTAGGTAGATATATAGATATACCGACAAAAGACTAGCGTATCTATTTCCTTATTTTTAATCAAGTATTTCATCAACGCTCTTATAAATGGCAAAAACAGCGGTAATTTTTTGTTGCTTTACTTTTTGATGTCCTGATGACACAACATCTATGTAATTAGACACTGTGAACAGTATATTAAACAATTTTTGTATTCTGTTCTAGTCGGTGGCTTCATATGCCCGAGAGAAGATAAAGCCCTGGGTAAATGTCTTCGAGATGCGCTCAATACTTACATCCCTGAACTGGCAAAAGGTAAGACCAAAATTAAAATCTATCTTTATATAAAAGGATTAACTGACTGTTACATCAAGGACCAGCCAAAATTTGGACGTAAAATGTAGCATAGAGGAATACGACCACTAATAGAGAACTTTTTTTATTCAACCTCTGAAAGGGGAACACGATTTTTGTTTCAGATACTTATATATCGATCAAAGCAACACTAAATCTGCTAAGTCGGATAGCTTGAACCTTGTACAGCGGTATGAATATCACATGCAAAGGTGCATCGGGGATTTACGATTTAATCTTGAATTTTTTGCAGGTAGGCTCAACCTTGTGCCTGAACCTAAAAACTACCGTAAATGTAAATTCAGTAAATCTAAAAGAACTCACTAACCCCTTTGACGTTCATAAGTGTTACTTTAAGACCTAAATGAATAAATCATTTTGACTTTGAATCGAGTTTGAGGCCGACGAAGTCGCGGTCTAATGCTCATTATTTCACAAAAGCACGGGTCAGTTGTAAGAATTATAACTGTCATCATCCATCAAATCCATTCATCAAGCAGCAAGTTGCATTCAGTTACATCCATTTTTGTTTCAGGGGTACCTGAGTTCGGTGTACCGCCATGTGAACCTCTAGTAGTCCCTGCGTTGTCCATCCAGCAGTCGTCAGGGCCCATCTCTATAAAGTCGAGCTACTCTGACGTCACTGTCAGCGGACCTTCCACTATGCGGATTAAGGACGTTAAGTGAGTAATAAGATATCGTTCGCTGCTTGTGCCGTGAAATTAATTTTACAATTTAAAGATGCATAGCGCCTTAAGGCATTAGTAGTAGTTGTGATTATATGACTAGACTTTAATTTGCGTGGACAGCTCAATTAATTAAGAACTGGGTTTCTGATCGAGAACTCATGGATTCAAATATCATTAAATTTATCCGTTTAAAAATTATCGCTGGCAACTTGACATACATTCAAACAACGGTTACGAAGAAGAACCAGACTCAAAACATGCGTTTGTCAATTATACAGATTTTTGTATCGTGCGGTATACGGCCTCAATGGCGTAGTGGTCAGTGTAACCGACTGCCACGCCTGAGGTCGCGGGTTGGATTCCCGCACAAGTCAAACATGTGTGTGCATGAACATGGATGTTTGTCTTGGTCTGGGTGTTTCTATGTATAATATGTACATATGTATTTACAAAAATAAAGTATATAGGTATGTATGTTTATCCATTGTCTACTACCCATAGTCCAAGTTCTGCTTAATTTAGGCTAGTTGGTGTTGTGTGTATGTGATAGAATATTATTATTATTATTATTATTATTATACGAACCTACAACATTTAGCGTAGTGACAATAGCGAGACGACAACTTGAACCACTATCCCATGTAGCGGTTGTACAATGGTATTACCGACGTGATCTAATCACATTGGACACGTATGTCAAAGTATCAAGTGTTGTTGTTTGATTTTAGAGTGAACTCAGCGCAGCATCAAGTCGTAGCAAGGCTGTACATCCCTGAGCTCCAGATGAGAGGCAACTACAAGCTCAAAGGACAACTCCTCATGCTGCCTATCGAAGGAGACGGAGACTTCTCTACTAAATACGGTAACTAAATGCATACTATTGGCTATATACGTATATGAAGTAACCGGCTTACTTCATATACGTATATAGCCAATAGTATATGGCTTCCAACCATCACCAAATTGGGTTCCACATGAAAGTCCACGGCGTCGGAAAAGATTGTGGGATGACTTAGGCACCCTTGGCAGCGATAGCTCAGTGGGGAGACCAACAGACTGCAATGCAGAGGGTTCGAACCCACGTCGCGCACCTCTGACATTCGGAAGTTATATGATTTTTCGAAATTATGTGCTTATTGATTGACAATTATCGCCTGCTCCGTACCTCGGAGAGCACGTTAAGCCGTCGGTCCCAGCTGCCATGAACATCTATGGCAGCCGTTATTGGGAGAGTGTCGACACAAAAGATCCCACTGGGTCGAAGTGTCGCCGGTCTGCACTGACTGGCCCCAACATACAACAGAAAAGGTTGTGCGATACAAACTATGATGTTACAACTATACGAACGGAGCTGTCCGAGGAAGATAGCGAGATATCCTCACGACAATCCCATTTTTTTCATTAATAATTACTCCCCTATTTTGCAACCAATTTTGATACGGTTTTACTAAAAGATTTCTTTTGATCGCTATTTACTCTTGTATGTAAAGTAATGTACAATTTCAATCATAGCCTACTTACTACCCTATTCAGCATTACTTTTGCTAACATTGTTGGTAAACTCTGCAGGTGATATCGACGCGACAGTGAAGATACTCCTGGGTCGTGCTCCTCGTGCCAATGATGTTGATGCTTTGACTTGCGAACACTTGGATGTTCGTTTCCACGTGGGCAACGCTTCTATACAGCTGGACAACTTGTTTGGAGGTGACGGGGAATTGAGTGAGTATACTTTTTTGATAAGAGATAGCTCTCGCATTAGGGATACTCATACTTAATTGGTTTATTGGACATTTCAACAACAAATACCATTGTGCTAATATCTTGTTATTCATTAAGTTGGGCTATCAAAAGTAAAATACTGGCAATCGAAGATGGCGTCGTGTGATTCAGTACCGCTGTTATTAATAATGGAACAGGGCAGGCTTTAAGTTCTAAAGCATATTTAAAATTGTTAAGTGGTGGTAGCCCAATGTTTAAGGTATTGGATTTGAGGTCGTAGCATCTTTTTTACTCTTTGCATTACAGTCTTACTGGTAACGCAAAATTTTAAACTTAGGGAAGGGTTTGACTAGAATTCTAACATGCAACACAAATTGCAAGTATATATATTAAAACCCCGGTCAATTTCGTAATATGTTCAAAAAAGAGTTCTGATATACGATCTATACTAGATCGTGATTATGTTCTAAAATATTTCATTACAAGAATGCCCTCGGCAAAAAATTCCACAAGGTTGCGAAACATTCTTTGAAAAATTACACTCGTACTAAAAGGATGATAATTCTTCTGTTTTTAATGTACTAGCACATGTTCTGTTCCTAGGCAATACAATGAACCAATATTTGAACGAGAACTGGCAGAAGTTGACTGAGGAGCTTCAGGTGCCGATGGAAGAAGCTCTAAGAGACTTCTTGAAACCGTTAGCTGACCACGCGTTTGGTACACTCAACGCTGATGATATATTATTGTAATAGTGAAATATTGTGACTGTATTTATTGTTTAAATATAATTAAATTATTCAAATTTGCGTTTCATTGAACGTGTACCAGTAAACTGGATGATTTAGATCTTTGAAAATGCATTATGTACTTTGACTAGATCCATAGATTAAATTCGACATCAAGCATATGACAAACCATTGCCACCTTGGCTGTATGTAATATATGTATTTCCAATTATTAACTTTAAACCCACACCTGAATTAGAATTGCCATTCGATTTAGTTTCTTACAAGGACGAAAATTGGACCGGCTGACCAATTTAGAAATCACAAAACGCTTTTCTTGTCTGATATTTCTTTTCCATGTTGCGCGGTTAATCTGTAAAATGAAGTACCGCAGAAGTCACCTTTTGACGTCATAATATTTTTGATGGAAAGTAATAAAACAAGACAAAGTAGGTTTGTAATTTTTATATTTTCACTAAATACATCTTAGATCACAATCATTATGTAGCAAAACATATAAACTTATATCTTAAGTTCAAACATTAAGTACATTCTGTATAGTAATGAGTACTTACTAATTGCTTATAGTCTTAAATAAATAAAGCTTAGCACTATGCCGCGAAAGGCTAAATATTATTTCTAACTATACTTTTATATTTAGTATTTATTTTTGAACGCTCCATATTATAAGTATTAAATACTGCTTTTACTTGATATAGACCAATAAAAATAATTCGAAATTTGAATTCATCGTTTTCATTACGACCATTCTTTGTTTTAAACAATTTAGAAAATAGAACATTCTATATCATTGTTAACAGTTGTCTTATAAACTTGAATGTCATATCAAATGTAATTTATAGGTTCCTATAGTAAGAGAGATCAGAAAACAAAAAATCTATCCCTAAGAATTGACAAAGAAATTTTATATTAGTGAGTTTGTACATTGTTTATCACGTACTCGTAATTAATATCAATCCTATTAGTACTGATTTATCAAAATTACAAAATTTCGAAGTCAAAGTTAAAGTTTTCTATGTCCAAATACTCTACAGAGCAAAGACGCTGTGTCGTTTAGTATTTTAAGACTTGTATAAAAACAGCAGCACACTCTATTTAAAAATAAAAAGAAATCAATACAAGAATATAAAATACTGTTTTAAATTATTGACGAATATCTTAGAGGCGCAGTAAGTACTAAATCACGACCTATCAAAACAAAAAAATACTAGCCAGTAACATACTTCTATCAATTTAAGAATGCGTACCACTTTTACATGTGTGCGTCGAAATCTAATATAGTTTCGTTCTATTTTTAAATAATTATATTTGTGAGCCTGTTTACACTCACACACATACGCGTATACACACTTTACTACAATGGAATATACAGGCCATCTTGAATTAAAAAATAAATTCAAGAATATCGGAACACTGGATATGGCTCAAGTTCTTATTTGAAAAACACTCACATAGATACGTCACTTAAGGCTTGAGCCATACGTCGATGGGTATCTTAGAGAAGGCTGCGTTGACGAACGCCTGGAAGTGCTTCGCGATGGAGGCTGAGGCAGCCGGTCGCATCTCTTCGATGATCTCCGCTGCGTTGTTGTTCAGGAACTGGTTCATTGCTTCACCTAGAATTTCAAACGATTTTGATATTAATAAAAGGTAAAGAATAAAAAAGGACTATTAATGTCAATCACAACTAATATTATAAATGCGAATGTGAGTTTGTTTGTTTGTTTGCGCTTTCATACCTTAACTACTCGACCGATCATCATAAAATATTGCACTCACGTAGTCACGTCATAAAGACACATAGGGTACCTTTCATCCAGAAAAAAGTACTGTTTGAGGCCCAAGGAAAAGTTAGTAAAATACTGTAATATCAAACACATAATAACATTTATATATAATATAATAATTAAAATGAAACAGACCAATAACGCTTCCATGGTTGACGGTGTCTTTGACCTTGAACCGTGAGGTTCTTAGTTTGAAGTCCACCAACAGTCTTTCAGCCAGCATGTATCGCACCTTGTCGCGGACGGACTCCTTGCCGAAGATTTTCGCTATCGCCACAACGTCACCTGGAAAGTAAAACAGCAGTCATTATTTAATCGCTTCTAGAATAAGTTTATTTGTAATTAGGTAGGAGTTATTTCATATTGTTGTTCTCGGCAGAATGTTAGTAGGTACTAAAAATGGCCAAAAGTATAAAGTATAAATATCGGCAATCCGAAGGACGTGAAGAACTACACCCTCATTACACCAGCTATGATTTTAGACCCCACTTTAGGAGGCGACCCAGTTGCCATTTATTTGGCACAGTTCCAAACTCCGTGCTACTACTGAAAATACCTTGCCATACCCGAGAATTGAACCCGAGACCTCATAGAGACATTACAAAAATCGTTTAGCAATAGTCGCATATTTTCTTAAACTCGTGTAGAGATAAATTAGATAATAGTTATTTTTGGGCAATTATCTCACGAATACTTGACTTATGATTCATATATGGAGACAAACGATAACTTTACGTAAAATTCATAGATAATAAAGAATTCGTTAGTATTGCATCGACATGACCTATTTATTCTTCAAATTATATTGTACAAATTGTTTGTTCTTTTTTTGCTTAAAAGAGATATCTGCCACTCTAAAATAATTCCTGTGTCGCGGCGAACTTTACAAACCTTTCACATACTATTTGTGTATCACACTATTTTGTCCCATGTGGGGATCGAGCTCACAAAGCTCGGCGCAGAGGCAGTGGTAAGGCGAATACGTAAACAACTATGCCATCCGTGCATTCATTTTGTATCTGCCTTTACCTGTTACCTTAAAGGCTTAACTTAGACGTTTTTAAGCTTTTTTAGAGTTCGAAAAACTCTTATACAGCAGCTTTGTCCGTCAACGTGTCCGTCAAAGTGCGTTCTCAAACGCACTTATGCATGTCCAAAATCACACGTGTACTTATTATTTATCACACGTTTTAACGGTGAAGTAACATGTCGTGTGGAAATCAGCCTACGTCGGAGAACTGAACATATTTTTCGAAAGCGTGTGCAATTTGTAAACCTGCTATTAGTCAATTGGTAGAATTTGGTATTTTCATACTATGGTGACTTTTAGCTTTATAGTTGGATAGTGTAGGTAAGTGTATCTATATATTTTTATACAGCAACAGTCATTGATATTATATAGCGAAGCAGATATTTTACTAGAGCATGCAAAGTGAAGACTCAAGAACGTGTCAAAACAAATAAGGTTTAACAAAATATCTTGCCATCCATTTAAAGCGCCATTACTCCAGTGATAGCTACTTTTATCATATAAGCTCTTAATATGCTAAGCTATACAATATACTTTAATATTATGTATATATAATTATAAATAATTAATATACTAGAGGTATTATCTCTGCTTCGCGCGCTTTTAAGAAGGTCCGCAAGATATAGACCAGTCCCTTGTTAAAGACCTTGGAGCCGCTATCTTAGCCGCCTGGCTAAGATAGTAAATTCATCGTCCATAGAGGTTACGACTGAAAAGGTTGATAAGAGGTTGGGCAAATTAAATTACGTCTAAGATTTCAAGCTGTAGTAGCCTTACTATAGTTTGAAATCTTAGACGTAATTTAAGTTGCCCAACCTCTTATATACAGTGAGTATAATAAACCTTGTCCGATCCTTAAAGGTGTTATAGAGTAGCTTATTATGAGTACGTGAATGACATACTTTTATAAAAATCAACTAAAAGATTACTCCAGTAAATTTAATTTATTTAAAATAATATATTTATAGATTACCTATGGCAACACCGACAACTTATTAATCATAATACCTAGGAATCACTAAAGTTCATAAAGGTTCACCGATGCCGCACCGCGCTACGTCGCGCCTGCCTACCTACGCCTTAAAAAATGCCGCCAAAAGTATACCACGCTCCGCGTCCTTGTCAAGTTTAGTGGAGTGTTGCTAGACTGAGCGAAATTTTAGTAATTTAAGGGTAAAAATGCTGATCAATACTGTACTTAAAATATTATTAAGACGTTTTACGATGATATACATTTTTTTTGTTATTTTTCTTAGCATGTTTGTAAAGAAACAAGTCCTTAATGCATCGGACAGGGTTTATTATACACACTATATAACACATTAATTAATACTCACCAAACGACGCCCAGAAATCTCCTTGAGATCTTACAGGGAAGAGCAGCACTTGTCCCGTGACTTCGTACCGGCCGGTGATCTCGATGCGAGGCAAGACCAGACCCATGTCGATGCGCAGTTTCGTCAAATCCGACCTGCAATCAAAACATTCCTTTCGTGTCTTTGTACACACAAATGGGGTATAAAATGTAACAGTGGCGTAGACTTGGTAACTTTTAAAAGTATAGAGAATTCTAATCCGAAAGTTTGAAATAGGCCAAAAATTACTCATGTATTTCCACTTAATCATTTAAGGAGTAATTCTTGTAATTAACACTATTTAAAATGGTGTTCCGATATAGCCTCAGTGTCATAAATATAAAAAAGAAATTAAACAACATTTAAAAAAAGTCGTTGTATTCAGTTTACATATGATGTTTATAAGACTAGATCAGCACTTTACTTTTACTATTTGAAACGTTTTTATTACGAGAATTAGCCCTCTAGTAATTGGAAAGTGCATATTTTGAAAAGGACAGACACTTTACTTTACGTTGCTGAAATACCACATAACGATATCAAATTTGCAACATTAGTAAAATAATAACTTTATCCTACTGCATTTAAATGTAATTCAACTTTTCATGGCCCTTTGTCTCCGCGGATAATGCGTAAACATTACAAAATACAGCTTCAACGCTCCACTTGTCCCATAGCAACAATGTCGTAAGTCAACACAGTTCCTAATTCTGTGGTGCTGCCGTCATTACCCAAGTACCCACAAATTTGAAACATCATTTAATGTAATTACACTGCCATAGAACGTTGCGAAATCATGCGGCATACATGTTTTGGAAGACTTTGGTGGAAGTCTTAAGAAATTGTCACCAGTCTGCAACTAAAGACTTAAAACATTTGATTTTAATGTTTACGCAATCAATATCATCATCAAACTGCTAACATGAAAAGTTTTCTAAAACTATGTCGTATTATATTTTGTTAGTTATATACTATTTAGTAAAACGACATTAGTAGAATGCAAGTAGCTATAGGAATAATATAGGTCTATGTTTTCTAATTTTACTAATTATGCAGACATTAGTAGTTCTACATAAAAATACTATAAAAGTGCTTCTGGTAAGCACTTTAATAGTATTTTTAACGTAAAAGCACTAGAACGAGATCCTTCTCAAGAAACGTAATTTATCTATGTAGATAGGTAATTTTATTGTTTTGCTATTTTATTTCATATTTTAAGCAACAAGCATCAACGTGTTTATATTGATGTCTAAATGTGTAACAAATTTCGTAATTCAAACTATACCATTCGTCATAGCACCGTTTACAACTTACGAGAATATAATATTGTGAATTCGTGGTACAAATTAACGTGCCGTTCTCGTACGTTCGCCTGTCAAGATAATTACGTTAAGGTCAGAAAAAGTTTGTCTTAATCACTTAATTCTCTTGCCTCATAGACATCTTATATCTTTTCACAATAAAACCATAATTATGCTTACTATAAGTAAACAAGTATTCGACAATATTACGACAACATTTTGTAACTCAAGTGACTTTGTGAACTTGTCGGTTACGACATTTTTAGCATTTTTATACTTATTCGTTAGCAATAGCCGCGACAATAACACAGACTTGACCTCGTTTACTAGCTCTCTAGATCCTGATTTTCTTGTTTTAGACAGTTTAATTAGAAATGTCGAAATTTCGCCTTGTACATGACCCACAAATCTCAATTTCTCACCAAAAATAGATTTTTGATCTACTACATTTTCGTTTCAGCCGCCTTTATTTACATATAAATGTATGTATATTACATAAATTGCGCTAGGTTACTAGCACCTCAATTTAATGCAACTGATTTAAAACTCATTAAGAAATTGGTTAAGTGTGTTGAATTGAATGAACACGAGTGCCGGAAACATTAGTCACATAATAAAACTTAATTCCTTTTATTAAACAGTTGCTATCCACTCAAATTGCAACAGCAATATTGCTCATAGTGGCAGCGTTGGAAAGTATGATAGTTTTAAGTTGATTTTACCCTAAATTTTGTCGAGTCAGATAAAACTGTTTATTTCCAATTAATTCTTTGTGTATATAGATTTAAATTTGTCCATTGCCGTGGCATTCAAGACAAATCTTTATTACATCACATCATAATGTTTGCTTCGAACTCGCTAAATATGATTGAAGTCAATTAACGCCATAAAATCCTAAAGCGATAAAAGTGACCCGAGTACCGCGGTAAAAGGGTTCTTTTTAATTTTCTCTTATTTTACCTGATCTTGGTGATGGTATAATTACTGGGTCCAAAGACAGTGATGTTGTTGAAGGCGGCGGTAACCCTCACAGGTCCAGCAGAGTTCTCCATGACTAGTCGGTCGATGAACAACGGCTCTACAGGAGGTACTCCTAGTTCAGGAATACCCTTGGACAGGTAAGGCCGCAGGTGGTTGAATGAGTTCTTGATGCAATTGTCCAACTGTGAGTCGCTTTGGCTGCATGGTAGGATGTATTCCGCTGTAATAGAAATACAGAATTTAGTGAAAATAAAATTCCAATGTTCATATGCGGTAATAACAGCTTTACATTTTTAATAAATAAACGTGCAATGCGTGGCCATAAATTAAAAACCCAATGTTAAAATTGACAAATTATGGAAACAACAATTATAAACTTCAGTGTTTGAATATACATATTACAAAAAGTATGCCGGTATCTATTACTTTTTTTTAATAACGATGCGCAGTATAGGTTTACCTAGTGCACTCTTAAAATTGGTCAAAATTTACAAAAGTTAAAAAATTGTCAAAGTTAAGGATGTTGTAGATGAAATAAATCAATCTAATAACACAGGTAAAGAGGTAAAATAATGCGAGGTTCTTCTCAAAAGATTCGATAGACAAAATCAAAGAAAGGGCACATATAATTAAGACTGCGCCGACCGTAAGACAGATAATGACAGAGCTTGTGCGGCGCATACTCAAATCGGCGCGCGGCCGCCGTAGTAAAATTGAATGGAAGATTTGAAGTGCTTTTTTGATAAATATGTATCTTTATTGTCAACCAATAACTTAAATATTTGGGAAGGACAAATTGTAATGTAACTATTTTTGTTTCGTTTGTGCTGTAAAATAAGATAGATTACTACTGTTATAATCTAAAAATCACGTAACACGACCTTACCTTTTTGCATTTTTCGAACAAATTTACGTAATTTTGTAGCCGAAAATATTAATTATATTAAGTTTTTTACACGGAGTAATTGTAAACACACTCATTGTTATGGTAAATGTATATTTTATATTTGTATTAAACAAAAAGTGTTGATTTTATTCACTTAACTGTGACCATCTGTTTTGGCACATTTCGCTCGGCGCAGTCTTAAATAGCAATAGCTCTACATTTTGGCAGCAGTAAAGGCCATTATCGTAGCAAATGACTGCTGACCTGAGGCCATACTAATATTTTCCAAAAATGATAGTCACGCCTATTAGTAGCCATGTAAAGATACTTCGTTTATTACAATCTATCAAACCTTAAGCCATTGTCTGTTCATTTTACAGAATCTGTAAAATTAATAGACGAAAATACACTGGAAACTTTATTCGTATTTTCAGTAAGGTAGAATTAAGTCACAAGAAGGCAAAAAAGAAATTGTCTTCGTCTAATTCTAGCTTGGTTACAATATGTGCAATAGCCCTAAACGTCGATATGTATTCAGCACTGGGCGTGTCTAACTAGACAATTTGTTCCTTCACAACAACCAAATCGCGATGGTATATTTCAAAAGCGAATATTTGCATACAAGCATAAACAATGCATGTCATAACCTAAGTTATATTACGTCAATGTAGTTGTGGGTGCGTACAAGGTGAACGAACACTTTCCAAACTAACATATACAAGAACTTGGTGAAATTGTGACTATCTGTGCGTTATTTTATTAAGTCAATATTTAATTCCCTGATTCGCTATAGAATTATTCTATAGTAGAAAAGCTGATGCAATAAGAAGGGATATTCTTGTAATAAAAACTATAGTCGAAATAAAGTTCTTATTTAGTCTCAGTGTCATTTATATAAAAAGAAAGGTATTTGCTTAAATTTAATTAAGCGTTATATATTAGAGTAGTAGAGCCTCGCTGGTTTCAGCATGAATGGGCCGGCTCGACCGTGGAAGGACTACCCTGTCACAGAATATCGACGTGAAATAGCAGTATTCCTACTGTTGTGTTTCGTTCGGTGAGTGAGAGTGCCGGCGGCCCAATCACCCTCTTTCCCCCTTCCCGCTCTTTCTCCTTCCCACTTCTTTTTATTCCTAAAAGGTCGGCAACGCGCAAGTGATGTCTCTGGTGTTGCAAGCGTCCATAGACTACGGTGACCACTTACCATCAGGTGCCCACATACGGATGCTTGATTGCCAACATAGGCGAATAAAAAAAAAACGTGACTTACATTTCACTTCATAATTATTGTTGATTAGATAGTAATTTCCCAGCAACGTAAAAAACGCTATTTTTTATACAAGACTATCTGACTAAAAAATATTGTGAAGATGCTTATCTACATGAAAATTCAGCCGGCATCGTTAAAATAATGTCAAACAACGCACTAATATTGGCAGCTAATAGTAACAACCAGGGTTCAATTCACGGCTACTTATTGTATGACTTCCTAATAGAAAATTCTGATGTCCACAATGTGCCTTTTGATTGTGCCATTTGTCAATAAACTAGCTTCCTATTACGTAAGACTTTAAAACAAAATTGGCAGAATGTGGGGGTCTGCATGTCGGCATACATCTTCCAGAGATACACTAACTTATATACATTGAAACATCTACTAAGCACCTTGCAATAAATTTCAAACTTTCATAAAGTTAGCACATAGTTCTGGTGGTCTAACCAAGATGACAATGCTCGTTAGCTATAGAACCGTAGAAAACACATAATAAAATGTAACACATTGACATAACATGTTATGTCATATTTATACATTTCATTGGCATTTTTGTTCTATTGTGATCACAAACTGGAAATCCTCTGAAGCGAAGCGAACAACGGATCATAATAGGTCGGAAAAGTGATAGTGACAGAGTCGCTTACCGAAAAGTTTACGGTCTTGTACAAAATTGTCTGAACGCCACCGCCACCTACACGCAACGATACAATGAGAAGTCAACCTTCGTTTGATACTTCTAACTAATAAATTCATAAAAAGGCTGCTTGCATGTGTATCGGTATCGTATGTATTGGTGTACAAAAAATACAGATACTAATTAAAAACATTAAGATGGATTTCAGGGAGATCTGTACACAACACCATAGGTTAAAAAATGATTCTTTCTGTTCGCCTGTTTGTCTATATGTTTTGTTCTAGAATCACGGGTGAACCATGTAATAAGATTTATAGTGATATACTAGCTTGAAGTTTAACCTAAAATCTCAGGCACTTTTCATCTAATTCGATTCAGTAGAGCCATCAATACGCTACATAATTTGACCTAAGTAACTGATATCACCAACAAGCTGTATTTTACGCGAGTACATTCTAGTCCTATTAATATTATTCTACTTATATTATAAATGTACAAGCTTGTAAAGATATTTAAAAGTTTGTTACTCAGTCACGCATAAACTACTAAATGAATTTGGAAACATCGCATTGAATAAGATAAGATTTTTTTTATTGTTCATTAGAAAAACACAGTGCACTGCAGAAATTTGCACAATATAGATACACATTCTTTTCCTTAATATTTTTTTTATTCAACTTGAGCGGCAAACAAGCAAACTGATGGTAAGAGGTCACCGTAGCCTATGCACGCCTGCAACACCAGAGGCACCACTTGCGCGTTGCCGAACCTGTAGGAAAGGAAGTGGCAAGGAGAAGAAGCGGGAATGAGGGAAAGGGGGTGATTGTGCCTCCGGAACTCTCACACACCGAAGGAAACATAACAGTAGGAATACTGCTATTTCACGTCGATATTCTGTGAGAGGGTAGTCCTTCCTCGGTCGAGCCGGCCCATTCATGCTGAAATCAGCGAGGCTCAACTACTCTTAATTTTAGACAAAATTAATTAAAGACAACTCCCGCACTAGGAATACTTCCTGTGTCGCGGGGGACTTTATGAACATTCAAACAACGGATACAAAGAACACCCAAACTCAGAACAACCATTTGTAGATTACATCATTTTTTGTCCTATGTAAGGATCGAACCCACAACCTGGCGCAGACGCAGAGCTAGTCGCAAGGCGACCATTTAAACCACTACGTCATCTGTGTAGTCCAATGTATAACTTAAGGCTCCAATACCGTTCTGAGTATGATAGCAAAAAGGTTGGACTGTCGTTATGTGCGGCACAGTTGTAACAGACAAGTTACATATCGCACTCTTAATAAAACAGCGACTTAACTCGAAATTTGAAAGGCAAGTAGTAAGGCAATTTGAACTCTAATTGTAAATGTTAAATTCAAATATTATATTTGTGTTAAATCGTTGCAATAGAGTTCAAATTTCTTTAATCCAAAATACTGAGATAAGTCTCTGTTTTATTAAGACTGCGATATAGTGTCGCACGTAAGAGACTACTGTAATTAATTGATTATGAAAATGAATTTGAATTAGCATTATTGGTTTATATTATTTGTATGTGATATTGTATTTATTTGTGTGTATGATATAATATGGGTTATGAACCTGAAATAAATAAATTTAATTTAAGGTAAAATTTCTTATACGTAGTTATAATTATACTTAAACTAATTTGAGATTCAGTATACGTAGCTAAGCATGAAGGTAGTACATACCAACATATGCATGTGCTTGTCATAAAACAATGCTCGATTACAATTAAGCAAGTACACTTGCACTTCGCAACACACGAGCGCAATAATACTGTCAATCTAAGTGGAAGTGATGTATAATACAGCCTGTGTGGAATACTTGGAACGGTACTGAGACATGCCAACGATTTCCATGTTTTATTCAAAATGTGTTTATATATGTAGAAATAATGAATAGATTCAACACCCGGTAAAGATAAACATCAGAATGCTAATGCACTTTATAATGCACAAGATGATGATTCAAGGTAAACTCGGTGATTGATACTATTGTTATGATTTACGTGTACATTGACTTTTTTCATCCGGCTGATATTATGCAGACACAAGGGAGGAAGGCACGTATAAGTATATGAATAAATTGCCGAGATGGCTGCACTATAATCTATATAGATTAAAGTGCAGCCATGTCGGAAGTTATACCTATATAGGTATATACAGACATACCTACGCCTGAATATTTCCAAAGGGATATGCTGAAGTGGTTTAGATCTACATCTCACTAGCTATGTTTTTGATCCCATGTAACAGGCAGAAAGCCTTTTGTCTTCTACCGTGTATATTACCAGAAACCATGCTGATAATGAGAATTCACAAAATAAATATCTTGCACAACCCAGCAATTGAAAATAAATCACAAATCCCAAATATAGGCACGAACTTATGTTAAAAAACGTTTTCTTTGCAGCAAGAATTTGAATACCAAACTACATGAATAAATAAAACATTAATCAGTTAAACACACACGCCAAACCGCGTCCAATAATTATGTTAAACAACAAAATTGCGTTGAACTTGAACGACTTTTACAAGCTCTTTCACAAGGTCACAAGTATTATATAACAGTTATACAACGATTGCCGACACGGTAACCCACTTGTACTGTTTGCAATAGAAATACTACACTCCGTATTTTGAGAAACTCCCATACAAATTGGTGGAATTTGGAATTTGTAATAATACTTGTTGATTTTTCTCTTGCATCACTTCATGAGCCATGTAGGCCATGTTTTGATTTGATGATGATTTACAGCAATAGTTTGTTGATTATAGTTTTGTAAACGTATTGATATTCACAACACGTTTTGGCAGTCATTGATATTGGAATTATTTAATACCCTGGGGTATCCCAGTCATGAGGTCGATAAACTGCTGATCAGTTTTGTGTTTGTATCTGAGAATCATAATATTATGAACGGTTGAATCTAACGCTACTCTAAGTTCTACATATTAGTATACCTAATCAATGTTATGCTCTAACCTAACTATTGTTAAACGAACTACATACATTTGTAGCAACAGAAAGAATAAAACGGATTGTTTAAAAGATTTTTAAGGAAGAAGTGTTTAATAAGAATTATGAATTAAAAACAGCCAAGACACTCCCAAACCTGATGCTCTTATTAAATTTATAATAAGAACTTATCAACTTCCTTCCACGATAGACGAAAGCGATAAATATCAAAACAATAATATATTATAACTGTTCACATTATAATTGCAATTCAGAAAACAGACTCGCATTTATTTCGGTTATGCTAAGATGAATTACCTAGATTAAAAACAGTTGTTTTAGCTGTCAAATTATGGGTAATTTATTTAGTATACTAACAGCTAAGATATTTATTTAATGAGCTCTACGAAGTCAATTTTGTTTTGGCGGTCTTCGTGTAATCTTCATGTAGTCATTGAAAGTCAATGTCTTTTCATTTTTATTCTTGTTTGTTTCTCGTTTAAACGAAATAAGCACTCATTTTATTAGAATAATATAGTTCCTTATTATGTTATTTCGTTCCCTTGACAATTTACTTAAAATAAGCTTTAATTTAGTAACTGCGACCAGATAGAACTAAGGCCAGATCTTAAGTACTTAAAAATGCCATATGAAATACTATCTATTATATAAAAATGCTTTGTTATCTAAGTATTCATGATATTACTTCAGTTCATACGAACCTAAAGCTCATGCATTAGAGAATCACTATTTAGAGTCCTAGAGAGTTATATTTGATAAACGTTTATTTATTATGTATTCGATGGCGGGCCTTACTTATATAACTAGTCAATTATTCTATCGATGTATTCTAAACTCCAACCATCACTTCTCATATCTCTTGTTCCTTTTATTTTTTCTTCTACAGAGCTACAGTCTAGATGGAGTATCTTTTTTTCGAAAAAGTAGGCACAGCTTACTTTTAAAATTATCTCGCATATACAGACACTGCTCTACAGATTACATCACACTATTTTTTTGGTACCGTGTACAGCTAAATCTACAACACAAAGCAAATTGTTCGAAGATAGCCTAAATCACTTCTCTACCCGAATAGCAAAATATTTATTTTTGATCGTCATCGGTTGGTACATCGAATTGTATTATAATACATAGGCCTATTCTTTACGTACAGAATACGATCTCAGTCGAAATCATATGAGTGTTGCAACGAGAGTGTGGCTGTGACATAACACTTAAAGTGGTTGTATCAAAATTGTTCCTTTGTTGAGAAACGCTAATTGTGCACTATGGCGAATAAGGCTATGTCGGTATCTCATTCATTAATACTTGGCCGCTGTATTATGATAAGTTTCGCTTGAGATTGTAATCTATTAAGAAAACATGCAGTATAAAGACTGCTGGTAGCTTGTTTAGATCAAAAGCCAAAAATTTAATGGGTTAAGGACAGATAGTCTGGATAGTAAAAAGTCTGAGTAAACAAAATGACTAGATTGCAGAATGACTGGGTAGGCAAAACGTCTAAGTTGCTAAAAGAGTGAATTGCAGAATGTCCGCGTAGACAAAACGTCGAAGTTTCAAAAAGTCTAGATTGCAGAATGACTTTGTAGAGAAAACATCTTAGTTGCACAAAGTCTTGGTTGCAGAATGTATAGGCGTAATAGTATAGGCGCAAAATCTTAGTGATATAGAGTCTATTTTAACAAAATGGATTGATAGCGATAAGAACCAGCCATCAGAGATTAAAAACACCAATAGAAAGTAAAGCTTTTGGTAACCCTTACTATTTAGTTCCATTACCTTATTGGGAGACCGTTGGTCTGACAGCAAAGGTCTAGAGTTCGATCTCAAGCCACGTATTCCTAACTTTTCGAAGTTACGTGCGTATTAAATAGTAATTATCGCTTGCTTTAACGGTGAAGGAAAATATCGTGAGGAAACCTCATGTCTGAGAGTTTGTTAATGTTCTCGAAGATATGTGAAGTCTGCCAACCTGTGCTGGACCAGTGTGGTGGCATAGTCCAACCTAAATCATCTCAGACTAAGAACAGCAGATCCATGTCCAGCAGTGGGATAGTTTAATGCAGGGCTGATTTTATTATAATATTATTAAATGCCGTATTTTTAATCGGGATTAAATATAATGACCACCAAAAATACTAATTGCACACCAAAATATGCTTACTAAAAATATATCATAACGAGCACCTATACGCCACGCCTCGAATCACTGCATTCTATCTTGAAAGGATTAGGTTATGTTAGGTTCCTTCTTAAACATAGGAGCCCCGCGGAGCGGAGCTCCGTCGACTTAGTTTGATCTTTTTAAAATATTTTAGTAAGCATATTTTGGTGTGCAATTAGTATTTTTGGTGGAACAAAGGCAAAAAAAATATAAACAAAAACAAAAATATAAAATAAAAATAGCAAAACAAGCGTTTTTTAAAATAAAAACTATATATTTACATCGAAAATATGCAGGAACACCAAGAAAAAGTTTATAAACATATGTATGGAGTCTGGCATTGTATGGGTGTGAGACGTGGACACTTACACAAAGGGATAGAGAAATTTTAGAGGCGTTCGAGATGTGGTGATGTGGAAACCAGAACGCTACTTAACTCTATTGCAGCAAAAAGACATAAAATGGTTGGCCATCTCTTACGACATGACACTTTTATTAAAAACATCATTGAGGGAAAGGTAGAATGAAAGCGCGGAAGAGGAAGGCCAAGAATAAGTTACATTAGTCAGATCATGGAAAAGTTAGGTGTCATGTCGTACAGAGAAGTGCAAGAAATGGCACTGGACAGACAGATATGGAGAGACAAGCTACACCGACAAGTCACTTAGACTTAAATAAGAAGAAGAACAAAGGCAAAAAATTGAGGAACAGTTAAATACTACCCTTTTTAATCTAGCACTTCGTATTTTATTCCTTTTATTATTATACAACTGAATCGTGATTACATTGTCGACTTCAAAAATGCCTATTTTAAAAGTAAAAGTTATGTAGACCTACCGCTATCGGGAACAGAGTCTAATTTACTGGTGTATGGTAGGGCTCTAGAGAAAAGGAGGTTCCTCTCCTCACGATGCAGGTCACGTTAAGCATTAAGCCTTCTGCATCAAGGACTTGATCCAGGTCATGCAGAGAGAGTAAGACTTTTATTTCGAGCCAATGGTGGCGAGACATTAACCATTAAGGAATTATTATTTTGTTATAAAATAAGTATTCTTTATATCTTACCGTCAAATAAATACTTATCTTGTCATTATACAATCCAGACATTTTGCTATTATAACGATTTGCATATCTAGGGATTATGCATTCAAGTCATTTTGCGATGTAGTCATTCTGCCTACCTGGACTTGTTAAATAAATATACGTAAATTAGCAACTCAGGCGTTTGGCCTACCCAGTCATTCTACAATCTAGTAATTTTGTTTACTCAGACTTTTTACGCTCCAGACTATCTGACCCTAATCCGATTTAATCATATATATGCCCTTGCCGTAATAGGATCGAAAAAATGTCCACGCTAAGACCAATGAACTCACACGTCAGACAGAAAACGAAAATGTACACTTTTCGAAATGAGTTTGCGTGGTAATCTATACATATAAAACTCTTCCGTTACTGAGTGACTGATAGACAACGCACAGCCGAAACTACTGAACGCAAGAAGCTGAAATTTGGCATGTATGTTCCTTGGAGAGTGTAGGGGAGCACTAAGAGAGGATTTTTAGAAATTCCACCCCGAAGGGGGTGAAAGGGGTGAAACCCGATATTCATTCGGGAACGGAACTTACGCGGGTGAAACCGCGGGAAAACTACTAGTTATTTTTAATTCAGATTAATTGATTAAGGCCTTTTAAAACCAAAACTATATATTTCTTCAAGTTTGGTTATTTGATAAAGCTTCGTACAAAATCCACTAAACGTTTAATAGAATCAGCTATAGTGGATGATAATGTGAATCGCATAAACGACGTTTTGTGGCGAAATGTAGCTCTCGTAAATGAAGTTGCGGGTATAGTTTAGTGCGGTCTATGATCTAAAATACATAGAAAGTACACGTTTAGCATATATTTGAACAATTTTCTTTCAATGTAAAAAATAAATATTATGAACGGCATTCAGCATTCCATGTACCTAATAGATAGCGCTACTTGTTATTGCGAGAATGTAAAGTTTCAATTAATTGATTAATAAATGACTTATTTATAAACTTTGTCAACAATTTTGGAAGATCAACATCTCTATTTGATTAAATTTACCTTCTTTCACAGATACTTGGCAAAATATTATTAAATACACAAAATATAGTCAGCTCGCTTACTAAAACTGATGTGTTTTGAGAACAATATCCGAATGTATAAATGTGTGACTCAGAGCTATCGACCCTTGAGATTGTATAGCTCCAATAATATAAAAAGTCCGTGACATAGTAATACTGTTCGCAAATGTCATGTTTGATTTGTCATATCGCCATTTTTGTATTACATCTATTTGCCGTATATAAGTTTCCGCACTTTGGCAACAAGTTTAACGTGATAACTAATTATGGTATAATACAATGTATGTAGTAATATTGTAATATTCATATGTGATTGCTTTCCTTGAAAGCATACTCCGCCTGATGGTAAGCGATCATGTGGTCTAAGAGCAGTGGCCTCCACACCATCCTCATAGCAGCTGAGGCGTTGTTGAGGTCCCTACCTTGACGGCCTAAGAAGGTGCTTTTTCACGCCCCACTTAAAGGACCTAGGATTGAAGGAAGAAGGAAACACGTGCCTTGGCAGAGAATTCCATGCCTTGATCGTACGGCAGAGGTATGAGGATCCAAACTTGTTGGTGCGCGCTCTAATCAACTCAACCGTGTAAGGATGGCATCTGAGCCCAGCACGTGTTGTTCTAGATAGGAAAGGGGAGGGCGGGACAAGGTGGAATAACTCTTCGGAGCACTCCCCGTGGTATATTATGTAGAAACATGCCAAAGAGGCGATGTCCCTACGGAGTTGCAGAGGTTCTAGTGATCTCGTGACCTCTGGATCGCCGATGATACGGACAGCCCGCCGCTGTAACCTGTCGAGAGCGTCCAGCAAGTACTGCGCGGATGGAATGGAATAATGGTACTTAGCTCAGACTTTAAGTTAGTTAAACTATTAAATTATGAAAATCGAATATATATCCATCTAGTAGAATTTGCGTTATGCCGGAATAGACAGATAAAAAATCAAAGATCTTGTATTGAATTCAAACCAATTTTGTTTCAAATATCGATGCTCTTTAAGATAGCCATGTTCTTTAGTAATGAGAGGCTGACTTGCGGCACAGGCGTCCTGTCACTTTCAAGATGACCACTCAAATCATTGCACAATCCGAGCAGTTAACAAAAAGCAACTAACTACATAAGTAGGTAATTGCAATAGCCGCCAGATGACCTCTCTGTGTGAAGTCATCGGCTGTCGCGAACTGTGCAATTCTGTAAAATGTCACTACCAAACTCACTTTCGAGGAGTGATAATCAAAGCAATAAAAGTATATAGATTTTTAATATGGCTATTGCCAAAGTGACAATAAAGTTTTTTCACATCAGTGCTATCGTAATCTAGTCTATCAGCAGATTGTCAGCCGATTTTTACATATCTTTTGCTATACGTACTAAGAATTCATATGTATTGTGTTCTCAAAAATATATATCCTTGTTATGTTTAAGCATAAACCCAAGAAGCAATAATATCACTTTCGGGCATAAATTGTATTGAAGATCGTAGATGTAGCTTAAAACCTCTGATACTTGATAAGCTACTATTAATCACACAAGATAAAGTCATGCACGAATTAATTAATACATATATGATTACCCTCACGATTTTACTACATAAGAAACAATGCCTCATACTCTTTGTACAGAAAAACCACAAATGTATGGCTTGTTACTGACCTTCGTTCACGCAAACATGAAACACTGGTGGACAAAAATATTCGTAACTACAATTTAACTTTCACAAATGGCAAACACAATTGCATAACTGTTTCTGGATAAATAAAACAAAATGAAAGAAATAAGTTGTAGGTGCCTTTCTGTTATAGTCTAAAGCTAAATACTGACAACAAGGGTTTGCAGTTTATGTGGCCACCTCGCTATAGCCGATCGGGTTTAATCTCCACATGGGATAGGTTTACGATTTACAACTATTTTTGGTTAAAATCTGGGTGTTATTTTAATGTTTGTTAAGAAGAAGGTCGTTATGATTTAAAAAAAAACATGCGGGCCAGTCTTTGGAGACTGCCGATAGAAGTGAAAACTAAGTAACTTGTGAATTGTATCGTCGAGCTATTAGATTATTATTTTTGAATTTTGAATGCGCTCGGTGACGATGACGCGAGTTTCATGATTTTTGTTCACCCAAAAAGTGCTCAACGCGCCTAAAGAAGTTTTCACTTCAAAAATATTGTTGTAGTATGTAAGTACATATGTAGGTCATATAAACCTGGTATCACTGTATATTCTTCATTCATAGATGTATTTCCATGTCTCTTAGACATGTTTTACAATACTACTCGCCTACACAAATATTTCTTTGCCTTGTTTACTATTGTGACACACATAGCACATTATGCACGCAACACAACATTTACACGCTTTACCATAAAGCAATAGTAGCGGTTGTTTTTGCAATTTCTCTTTAATACGTACAAACAGTATGTCGCAAATATATTAAAAATAGTTCAGTATGAAAGAATTATAAAAATTTACAAATAAGATTAAGGTAAGGGCCTTATCGCTAAGTGCGAATTCTCTTAAAGCCAAAGTCAAAATATTATTTTAAATATTAAGAAAATAGTGTTCTATATAAATAGCAGCAATAGCTCAGTAGGGAGATCAACAGACTGCAATGCAGAGGGTCTCGGGTTCGAACCCACGTCGCGCACCTCTGACTTTCGGAAGTTATATGACTTTTCGAAATTATGTGCGTATTGATTGACAATTATCGCCTGCTCCGTGCCTCGGAGAGCACGTTAAGCCGTCGGTCCCGGCTGCTATGAACATCTATGGTAGTCGTTATTGGGAAAGTCAGTACCCTCTAATATCCTGACACTGGTCTAGCGTTAGGGTTTCGTTAGCCTTCGGGTTGCGGTGGTCAGGTGGCAGCCGCTCCGTGTAAAAACTGATATCCAGACAAATCCGGTTAGAATAGAAAAGCCGACCTCAAGTGACATGGGAATAATAAAGGCTAAGGGAGAAGAAGAGTGTTCTATATAAATAAAGCGAATATTAATAATTTATATTGGAAAACCTAGTTCGAAGAGTTAGAGCTCTCATACAAAGAATCTGACAAGACTCCATATTACTATTACTAGTACATATTCGATGCAGCTATTTTTATAAAGGCTTGGGACAATGCACGTATGTATGATAAACTCAGCTAATACTGTCACAAAATTTAAAAAAATATTCTCGCCTCGTCTTTTGCATAGAAATCTAAAGAAGCTAAATCCTGTAATCATACGAAAGCCTGACATTTGACAGTTAAAGTTTTCCTTTAACATTTGGTATTAGCCCGGGCAGATAGTCCCAATTTTAATACTTTAAAATAAAATAGGTATCCAAAACTACTAATCGTAGTATTTTCAACAAAGAGATTAGCCTGCTCTAATTGATTGCTTTTGATGGGGGGAACGGGCGAGGTAACGAGTTTGATTCCCGACTCTGTGAAAATATTGTTAAGTTGCTCTATAAGAAGATTTTTGTTACAGTATCAAGACTGCAAACAACCAACCAATGTGCTGAAACAAAGAATGAATATAACATCTCTGCCTAACCATCGGCAAATATATAAAGTACTACCTTTTACACGCGGCTCCGCACGCGTGGTACCTTTATCAATAAAAAGTAGCCTTTGTCCTTCCCCAGGTTTTAAATTATATCTGAACCTTATTTCATCTGAATCGGTTGAGTGGTTTACCCGTGAAAAGGTAACAGACAGACAGACAGAGTTACTTTCGAATTTATAATATTAGTAAGCATCGAATACAATGCAAACAGTACTGCTTAAGCATGCATTGTATTCAATACTCTATATATTATATTTTTTATAGTATGTACATACTATTTAATAGGTATGAATTACAATAAACGTTTTCATATACACCATTCAATCACACACTGCAATAAACAATAAATACTAATGTAATAAAGTTAACATCAAACCTCTGGGCACATTAAAACCTGCGTGCCACTTTCTACCAGTCTGACGAAACATTACTTCAACGAAAATAATTTCCAGCCATGTTTCGCAAAAGTGCAATTCCATAATAATAGTACCATTACGTTTAATGAATAAACCATCTCTGTGTGTAGAGCTGGTTCTGTTGCGGGATGCATTTAGCTTTAGGTTGGCACACTGATTGATGATATGTGGTTTCGTTAGTGTATCGAAATGGTGTCTAAGAAAGGAGGATATTAAGTCATGCCTTCGGTTAGTGTGTGTGTGTGTTTCCTAATATAAAACCCAATGATTTTCCTGTTAGAAATGTTTTAGTAGCGTCATGGAGTCAGGTATTGTGTCTAGTAGACAGATTGCTAAAACGTGTGACCTAAATATATTGCCGGCGAATGGGATTGTAATCAGCTGCCTATCGTTTTGGGGATCGAGACTGGATTTCATGTCTCAAGTTTCATATAAAGTATAACGCGAAGCTTTCGTTCATATATCTCAAGATCTATAATAAACTCAGAAGTTAAATAGTAGTCTATTTTATATAATACTAGTAGTTTTCCCGCGGTTTCACCCGCGTAAGTCCCGTTCCCGTGTGAATATCGGGTTTCACCCCTTTCACCCCCTTAAAGGTAGAATTTCCAAAAATCCTCTCTTAGTGCTCCCCTACACTCTCCAAGGAACATACATGCCAAATTTCAGCTTCTTGCGTTCAGTAGTTTCGGCTGTGCGTTGTCTGTCAGTCACTCAGTAACGGAAGAGTTCTATATGTATAGATTTAGTCTGACATGTTATGTATTTCGTGCCTTCTGCACTGCAACTGAGAATTTATAAGAGGAAATCACATAATTCTATACCCGATCATGGGTATGCATATCCATGTACCCATCGGGTATAAACTTATACATAGTTGGATTAATAAATCAGCCAAACTATGTTAAAATAAAAATTAATCATATATTTAAATTTGTTATTAATATGAATCATAAAACTGACATATTCATTCGCATATATTTGGAACGTGATGCGTGTCAAACTTGGTGCAGCTAAACAAAGGAACATAAAACGAAATGTTAACTAATTCATTTTTCGCAGTAAATCTATGAAATATTCATGATATTGGATAGCATTATATCATATGATACAAGGCTGCATAAGGTGGGAGATCGTGAGGTGACTCCGAGGGATGTCGCAATGGATGATGAAATGTCCGTTGTCAAGGCTGCGCCCGCGTTGACAGCTCGACATGTACTGGCCACGCGACATGGTAATTTGAATTTCGAAAATCGTTAACGTTCGAAGAAATGTGTTCAAGTCCAACAAGAATGAATCAACATAACGCAAGCCAAAACATTAATGAAATAATGTTAATGCCAGTAATGAAATGTGACTCTTTATAGCAACAAATATAAAGCTATGTTATAATGTACATATGTATGTATCTTATGTAGGGGCCAGTCAGTGCAGACTGGCGATACTTCGACCCAGTGGGATCTTTTGTGTCGACACTCTCCCAATAACGACTGCCATAGATGTTCATGGCAGCCGGGACCGACGGCTTAACGTGCTCTCCGAGGCACGGAGCAGGCGATAATTGTCAATCAATACGCACATCATTTCGAAAAGTCATATAACTTCCGAAAGTCAGAGGTGCGCGACGTGGGTTTGAACCCGAGATCGTTGGTTTGCAGTCTGTTGGTCTCCCCACTGAGCTATCGCTGCTCTTAATATACATATAATAGTACATAGTTACACGTCTATGTATATTCCCGAATGGGTTGGTTTAGCTGCTTAAAACCCATATTTTGCTAGCTATGGCTTCATCGCAGATCGCACGTGTTATAGGGTGAGCAGATTGCCGTCTACCGAGCACAGTTCCAGACCATGTGCTGCTATTATGAACATTCTAACAGAATAAAATAATAACATTTTGCTCGACCGGGAATAGAAAGTCATGACGCTATTGAGCCGAGATCTCATGCACAGCAGTCACATGCGTCTATAATTACTATTTATTCGTTCTATTAAATAAATAGGTCAACTAAAAGTGCAATGGTGGTGGCGTACCACTATTACCAGAATTGCACTTTTGGTATTAAAGTATTTATATTTGAATATATCGTAATATTTTCAAATATAAATACTTGAATATCAACTTAAACCGATTGTCATGATTACCACGAAAAGAAGTAGTTTATTGTAAATTGATGTAATTAGACAAATACGTAAGCAGCATAATAACGTACAAATTGTTGTGATCGAACACTAGTATGTTAAATAGATTGTTATTGAGCGATCATTCGGCAACTTTTAGTATTCAAGTATTGAAATTGTTTATTATACGAGCTCAGTTAATGTGCTACTGATGGATAAGCTTGGTATACGCACGTTAGAATTTTCTATTCCATATCAAGGGACGAGGCAGGTGTGTATCCATACAAATGTATTTCCTATTTCTTCTTCCTAACAAGGAGGACAACCTCCTTCTAAAACTAGAGTGTCTGATTAGTATTTAATTTATTTCTGATAATGGTACAAAGCTGTCCTTGTTTTGCTCTTTAATTGATCGTGTACAGGTATGATCGTACAAAAATTAATATGGTCTGACAAATCAAAAGGACACTACGTAAATAGACAAAATACCAGCAATTGCTAAATAAAATTGGGGTAGTAGTACTGATGTGTGAATATTAAAGTAAACGCCAACCTTATATTTTTTATATTATTGTATTAGGTAGTATTGGATTTACTTAAATTAATTTAAAATATTAAACAATTCTTCTTACAACAAATCGTATAAGCTCCTGATGCATCAAACGAAAAAATCCACGACATGATGATGCGTTGCCCAACAAGCCTACATTCTCCCCACGTCCGCAGTTAAAATGTTATATGCCCCACAGAAGGAACTGCAAGGTTATCCTATCTTCAGGAGTACATCAATACATTATTCCAGTCAGGTCTGGACAACAGCAATCTTTCATTGTCGGACTTCTCAAGGATGGATTACACTCGTAGGACAAGTTATATGCTATTGTTGTTCACTGAGCTATTGGTTGCTTATTTTGATGTCGTATGTTAATCAACTCTTTTATCTTGCAAATCGTGCTTGAGTCAGGGTCTTGAGAGTATATTTAGATTTACTAAGTACTTAAAATCGTGTTCTCCAAATTGGTTTTAGGCTAATCGTCCAATTCACATTGACATCTTTTACGGTCGTCTGCTGTCATTTGCTGTCTTCTCACCTCAGCTTTTGTTTGTTTGTGTGTGTGTTTCATTTCTTTGTTTCTTTTGATTTCTAGCTCTTAATGTTTTGATGTCACATCTTGTCAACGTCGCGACAAGTTTATTCTTCTATCTGGCTTACGTTGTTGCGTCCGGCATGTGAGGTTCCTTAAAGTCAATCTTTATTTACTCACCATGTCCGACACTGAATATAATATGTCTTCTGCTTTAGGCAATAAATCATGCTAGTAATTATACTCGTATATACATAAGCTATTAATTTATATATACGGATAATAATAATAGATCTAGAGTAAAATCTATATTTTATTCGCAATCTATTATTACTTAACTTTGCACTGATAATTGCAATTGTAGTACATCGTTGGATATAAGAGAGAAATATGGAGTAGATATGTAACTTAAATAACATTCCGATAACTTTAAAACATGGATTTCAAATAAAATATATAATTTATGTTTAGTCAATCAGAATTATTACATTTGTTCATTTTTTAAACAAAATCAATTCATATCGTGTCATTCGATGGCAAGATACAACGTTACACTTTCAAGTTCCAGGAAACATTGCAACTGGGTTTTTAATTTATCAATAATTGAAGGAAATATAAAATAAAACATTGTAAACAAATTACTTCATAGTGCGCTAATGTGTATATTTATATTTTCCGCCGAATAATACCCTGTAACACAAACTAACGTTTATAAATCACTTAAGTTCCACGAAACGGATACGCAATTAAATATTATATAACGTTAAGTAGGCGCTTATGAAGACGAGTAATGGACATGACCTCCTGAAATGTGACCATCTGGGTTTAATCGTTGTAGGCATCTCCGTGTGAACTGTAAGTTTGACCTTATCATGTACGCAGTTCGAACTTACAACATGAGCAGCTTCTGGGTACACGGTACCATCGTGTTGAAAAACGTGCCGAAATTGGTTTTAATTTTGAATAAGGTCTGGTGAATTTTAAGAATAAAATTAAGCATCTGAAGAACTTTAATACCATTAATATTAATTTTTAATTGTCTATACTACGAGTAGTACAAAATCTCAGAACCGTAAGACTACAAAAGCAAAAAAGCGTCTTACATTGCAATCTACCGAATATGCATGTTTTATTTACTATCATATTACACATTAATCTGTCAAGTCTTAGAAAACCAGACATTATTAAAACTCAATTGTGTCTGGCTACCAAATATGGTAACGTAGAAAACTTATTTTCAAATGTACAACTAACAGCATATATACCAGGAGTTTCAAAAGGCTCACCATAAGTACTAATGGGCTCAGTTTTCTTTCAGGTTCAAGCTTCGATCAAAGAGAAGACTATAAGATATGTGTAATCACATATTACGCATTACAATTGTTGTATGACATTCCATAACACTAATGATGCGCGTAGCCCGGTTAATATCTACTGTTTAGTGTCAACGACAACATGTAGCAAACACCGCTAAATGTACTGTACATATCATTTGTAAACTATTCACACCACTAACCAATTTGGGATGAGGTAAAATTATACTGAATGATATTATTTTCACGTGTGCAATCAAGGTAAGTAAGTATCTTATATTAGGCACATACGATTGTTCTGACTGTGATGCATCATTATTCTAAGGATAAACTCTCATTAAGAAAAATGTTCCAAATAGAATTCCGGCTCAGTCTCAGAGCCAAATGTGAAAATTAATTGAATTTTAATACGTTTTTGACGTTTGTCTGACTAAATAGAACTCTACTTTGAATAGCTTTTATTACGAGAATTTGTCCTCAGCAGTTATGTATACTAACGGTCTAGCTTGTTACTCAATTGAGTAATGAAATCACTGCCTGAGGTGAACAAAAACATCAAATTTGAAAAGCAATTTTTGTTCAGATTTGGCATTTTATTTTAATGTAGGATAAAATTATCGGTGCCTGCACGTGTATGGCACTGAGACTAGACCGGAACTGTATCTGTATTTTGAACAGTTTTTTTGCGAGATTTGGTATTTAATTAATACTGATGTTAAAATGCTATACTTGCTGTATACCTATTTTGGGTTTTCTTCCACGCATAGAGAGGACTATGTATGAGCGGCAGCTAACATACATAGCACCCTTAACACTCAACTTAGTGTAGTGGTAAGAATATTAATGAATTACTATGATAGTGGCGAGGTGACTAACACGCATATTACGTCATCCTTGATTTAATATTTAAAATTATATAATAAATAATCTGTTAATAACATAAATCATATCTAAAACCAATATAGATACCCATAAATATTGATCGTTTATCTGATCTAAGATGAGAGTAAAATTATTATTTCAAAACTTCTCGGTGTGTATATTCATTCATCTTTAGCATGAATAAATCATAACGTAATACGTAGTTTAATGATATGCCTCGCTATTATGTTCATAATTCTCTCAAGCATGCAATCATTCAGTAATCTGTGCAACTCTATTTCACATAATCATAATATTCATACTGAAAAGTAAAGTATGATTTCATCTATACTAATATTATAAAGCTGAAGAGTTTGTTAGTTTGTTTGTTTGAACATGCTTATCTCAGGAACTACTGGTTCGAATTGAAAAATTCTTTAACTGTTGGATAGCCTATTTATCGAGGAAGGCTATAGGCTATATAATATCACGTTACAACCCACAGGGGCGGCGCAGTAACGATAAACGCGGGTGAAACCGCGGGCACATCTAGCAAGACATAACATGGCTAGGTGCAGTATTCCGATATTTGAATATTAAGTGAAAATCAGTGTTAAACCCATCGGCTATGGGAGCGTTGGCTGCAACTCAGATTTTTAATATTGAAATACTGCTCCGATAGCGTAGTGGTTTAAGTGATCACCACTGCCACTGTGCCGAGGGTCGCGAGTTTGTTTCCTACACGGGACAATTTGTGCGATCTATAACAATAGTTGTTACGAGTATAGGTTCTCTTCGTGTCCGTTTTTAAATGTTTATAAAGTCCCACGCGACATAGAAATTGTTACTAGCACGGAAGTGATTTGTTTATTTGTTTATTTATTAGGGGAAAAACGGATACAATACATTTTATAAGGTTTACAATATATAGACAGTACATAATCCAGAAGCATTTTCCACAGATAGTAATAAAAGAAGAGAACCTAAAGAACCATACATACAATATACATAATGATTTTAGAGAACCATATTATACATAATATACATATTCTTTTAACAAGAATATAGTCTATGAAAATCGAATAGTCAAGTCTTTCGAAACATTTCTTTTAAATTCTGGGAGAGAAAGGTGAAATACATCAATTAGGTCAATACTATCATTAGCCATTAATTCATTATAAAACTGACATCCTCTTCTAATACAAGCATTTTTACCATAATTTGTCCTAAACTGAGAAACATAGAAGAGAGCCTTTTTACGTGCAACTTAGTCGTGGAAATCCAACACATATTTTGCTAAAAAAAAAAGGGGCGTCCACTAAATTTCTTATTATTTTATAAATAAATAAAATGTCTCGTGCAGCCCGTCGTTCTTCAAGAGATTATAAAATGTTTATATTGTCCAATGTATTATAACGCCATTTCATATGTTTTAAAAGCCTATTTTTTATATTTTCCATTATATCAATATAAACATTATACTGAAGATTCCATACAACTGATGCGTACTTCAATAAGGGTCTCACAAAACTGTTATATAATAACAATAACGTGGATGAATTTGAAATCCTTACTAACTCTTAAAATGAATCTTAACATGCGGTAGGCTTTATTAGTGGCAGTTGCGACATGAGTATCAAAAAGAAGCTTAGGTACTATCTAGCGTCACTCCCAGGTCTCGCACCTCGGTTACCGTCATTATTATTTCATTGTTAATCTTATATTTGTATTGTATAGGATTTTTCGTTCTTGTAAATGTTAAAACATTAAATTTTTTTTACATTTTGATGTAATGAGTTATTATTACAATAATCTTTAAAAAACAAAAACGGAAACGCTTTCCTTATTTTATATTAAACCAAAAATTGCCAGATATATAATTGATAGCAATCCGAAAATTAGAAGTTCAGTAAATCGAATCTTTAATTTAGGAGAGTTTCGACATTAATATGATTTATCATGTAGTAAGTAGGTACATATAAATCACCAGCTTTCCTAACATTGGTACAAAAATCACAAGGGACTTTTATACCAAGAATTGTCTTTTAATTGTCATGTGTACACATGACGCGCTGTGACATCCCGTAAGAACAGGAAACTCAGTTTACCAATCCACTCTTTAAATATTGGAACAACAACACAAAGAACGCTCAAAGAACATCTACATACCTATATATAGAAAATATATTGCTATTTGTAATATTTATTGCAACAAAGTGTTTTCATTGATTCCAGATCCAGTTCCAATAGATTCCATTTATGCGTGACGAATTGTAGTGACATGACGTTCCCGGAAATGACTTGACAATGTCTTCTAGATCAAGATAACAACGCACACGTCCACCGATAACTCTAAGATCTGTTACTTAAGAGTTGGGCAAGGTAGTGAAATGCACACCGCAGTTGGCCCGTGACGCTGGCTTGTATAACAAGGAAGGCGATGAGTTACCAGCGAATGTCACGCGAGGTTACAACACTAGCTACTAAATGAAAGGACATATTTATCTGTAGAGGCGCGTTTATTGCTCTTGTTGATAATTGAGAAGTTACAGAGGAAACTATAAAGATAATTATAACGTAACAATTACGCATTATGCGCTGTTGCCGTATATCATATATGTGTTTAAACCGGCTGAGACTTGCATGGCAGAAATAGGCAAGGCAAAGCTACTATTGTAAATGCCAGTAACACTATCTCGCCATAAAAGTAAGTTTTCTATGAGGCAATAGTACAAAACGGCAAATGAAATTGTGCCGAAAAACGTTATTTTCGTATTATATTGGTAGCAGTGGTCACGGAAATTGGGTCATCCTCCTGTCAAGGGAGACAGCTGGTTGGGACTAGTTAGTTAGTTAGTTGGACGTGTGTTATCCGCACTTAGCCCCACAATTGGGCCATTACGCGTAAGTAACCGAAGCGAAATATTGTTCGGTTACTCATACCACCTCAGCTTCGTCCAAAAGGATAATAGGGGACCGATGTTGCGCAGTACCTTCGTTGCAGCGTTGAGGATTCGAATGTTGTAGCTCGATAGAAGAACAAACACTGTAATCTATTAAATAGTTTTTTTTAATTTATTTATTTAATCGGGAAAACAAACAGTTACACAATCATCTTACAACTAGTATTAACAATAAATTTTATAAATGTGTAGCTCACAGCGTTATCCACGTTTTATGTATAATATAAATTGACTTCTTAATCTCGAGTGAACCGAGTTCTATGAACATGCTTAAATAAAAGGAATTGAAAATACAATAAGTGACGAAGACATATATAAAAAAATAAAAAGCAATAAATGAGTATGGATATCTGATACCTATGTGATTTTACTGATTTCATTTCTTTACTCAGAGCACTTCTAAGTCTAGTAGCAGATAATGTAAATATGTCACAATCTGTGAAGTGAGTATTATAGTTTTTAGTTATACGATGTATAGGGGCGCGTACACCCGCGTTAGTGCGTCAGGTAGAGACAGCAAAAAATGGATTTGTGCGCACCTTGCGCCTTATTACAGTTCTAGGCACGATGTAGCATAACTTGTTGGTAATATCTGAGCAGTCATACTTGTTACTACACAAGTCAAAAAGAAACATGGTTTCTAAGAAAAGCCGTCTAGACATTAAATCCAAGCTGTCATTTTGCTTAGGTTGTCACGGGCAGTTAAGGTGTAGCGACAGCGATAGTGGATTGTCTTAACAAATCTCCGCTGAACTCTTTCCAAACTATCGTCGTATTTTTTCTAAAGGGGGTTCCATATCACAATAGCATACTCCAGCTGTGACCTAATGAGTGCTTTATAAAGGTGATAATAGGTGTCAGGTTTTATAAAATCGGTTGTTAATCGCAACACGTACCATACATACGATAAGCGTTGGCCAAAATTTTATCAACATACTGATCGAGGTGCAGCTTATTGTCTAGCAGCACACCTAATTCGCTCATAGAGGTAACCTTACTGAGAATTATTTGGGATAGTGAGTAAGTATTAGATACAATATTTTTATTTTTACTAAATGTAATGGTGACGCATTTTGGTATGCTTAGATGAATTTTATTTTTTCTTCAATATTCAGAAAATCTATCTAGATCAGCTTGTAGCAGATTAATATCCGAATCGTTGCAAATTGTCATATATATTTTTAGATCATCTGCGTACAATAAGAATTTTAAGTTTGTGAAGCAACTCCCTATATCATTTATAAATATAATGAATAATAGTGGTCCTAATATTGAGCCTTGGGGCACGCCAGAAGTAACAACCACAGACTGTGATTGATGACCTTTTATAACAACCCTCTGCGACCTATTTGCCACGTATGATGTAAACCACCGAAGGAGATCCCCGCGAATGCCGTTATACGCTAATTTGTAAAGTAGCAGCTCATGATCCACCTGGTCAAAAGCTTTCCGAAAGTCCGTGTACACTGCATCTACTTGTATCTAGTTATGCCTGTAATCTGAATGTTTTTGGTGTCTATTATATAAATGTTTATAAAACCTCCGCCACGTTGATATCATTCCTAGAGCGGTACTATATGACAAGTACTTAAACAGGTAAAGGATATGTAATTGATACACTCGAACACTTGATTAAATACAGGTATCTATAAAAATAATGTTTTAGGCAATCACGCTTCAAGCCAAATATTCACATTTCTATAAACTCTCGAAAAAAATCAAACATGCACATAAAATATTTGATAATTGGTGAGTGGTTTCAACACCGCCGTCAAATTGGCTTACCCTTGACACAGATAACCAAATCACACCTTCGACAATAGAAAATTGACCATCATTTTCTGTTCACACAATTTGATCACATTACTTTTTTATTTACTCTAAATTGACGGTGATTTGAGACTGGTAATAGATAAATAAATATATTATGTTGTATTCTTCATACAACAATCTATTTATTTCATCAGCCACCACGACGATCAATGGTCCAGTTAAAAACATAGTATGGATAAGAATAATAATAATAATATTATAATATTCTGTCACATACACACAACACCATCTAGCCCAAACTAAGCAGAGCTTGTACTATAGGTACTAGACAATGGATAAACATACATATATACTTTTTATTATATATTTATTATATATAGAAACACCCAAACCAAGACAAACATTCATGTTCATGCACACAAAATATTTGACTTGTGCGGGAATCGAACCCGCGACCTCAGGCGCGGCAGTCGGTTACACTAACCACTACGCCATCGAGGTCGTTTGATGGTGATTGTTTCACAGACAAGCGAGGGCCAGAAGATAATAAGAAAATATAAATAGGTCAGCCTTTTGAGTGCCGGCGAATAGCTACATCCAAAATCAAAAGGGGTGAGTGTGTGAGTTTCTTTGTTCAACGTTATGTTCAGTTGGCATTCAACGTCCTAAAATTATGCGTACGTTGCCTTATTTCTTGCTTTGTAAAAATGACAACTCCCGCACTAGGAATAATTCCTGTGTCGCGGGAGACTTTACAAACATTCAAACAACGGACACAAAGAATACCCAGACTCGGAACAACCATTTGTGGAGCACACGAAGTTTTGTCCCGTGTGGGATACGAACCCACAACAATTGGCGCAATGGCAGTGGCGAGTCGACCAGTTTACCCACGCTATCCGTGCATTTTTTAAATAGCACCACTTTTGACTGCATGGATGTTTAAGTCGTTGCCTTGCCATTGCTAATGCGCCGAGTGTTACAGGTTCAAATAGTTATTTTTAGAGTTCGAAAAATCTTACAACAGCTTTGTCCGTCCGTCCATCCGTCTGTCTGTTATACAACTTTCAACTTAAGAACCGTAAGAGTTAGAGACTCGCGGTCAACGCCATTCGACTCAGCATAGTCGATATTCACCCGGAATGACTATGACCTTTGAGCTCTGACCTCAAGTGGTATCACGTGACGTTTGCATATTACTTGAACCATTATTTCGAACTCTAAGATTTACGGCAATTCATTGCCAATTCTCACTTGTTTTATACGCAACTCCCACACTAGGAAGTCCTGTGTCACGGGGAACTACAAATAATCGAACAACGACCGCTTAAAGCACTACTTGAACCAATCTAGGTGTTCCTTGTGTCCGTTGTTTGAATGTTTTGTTAAGATCACCGCGACACAGGGAGTACTCCTAGTGTGGGAGTTGTCTTTTTTAAAAAGAGAAAAGCGCGGTTCGTTCTTTCAAAATTAAAAATAGGTCCGAGTTTTTGAGTCTCGTTGAATACATCCAAGACCAATAGGGATCTTTTCCTTTGAAAACCGTGTTTAGTAAGCATTCTCACGTAGTCTGGATGACTCAATAGTCAAGATCTTAATGTGATTATTATATGATAACATAGCAAAACATAATACTTAACGTACTAAAAGAGGTAGGCAGAAAAGCAACACATTAAGAGAGTTGCAGTAATGTGTAGTTCCCACGTAATAAAGGACATTCCTATATTCATTATTTATAGTTGAATTAAAATATATCCATTATTCAAAAAGATGGAATTAATTACTGAATAGTTTACTTTTTAATGATGTCTAAAAATGATTTATTAATTATATTAAAACAATTATTATTAACTAGCTGTCGTATTATTAACAGGCTAAGATGTATTATTAATAAAAATACTTTAAAATTAATATAACCTGTATATACATAACATTTCAACTTAACCTATTAAGTCGCAGCGGTACACCGGTGACTAGACACAATACATTTTTAATTATATTACTCAAACACTTGACAGATTAATATCAAAATTTATCGGTTAAAAATAATTGTATCGTTGCCTATGATATTGCCTTTTTTGCGTATTAAAATTTAAATAGTCATCGTAATCTTTATAATTAACTAGATAATAAGTATTTTATCTACATTGACTTGTACAGTTATTGATTTAACCCTGGCGCCAATTAAACTTACACAATCTTTAATTAGTTTTATTGCGTTATTACCGAAACAAAATGACGTACATTTATTTATTTCTAAATACATTAATTATTAAGTAAACGTAATATGGTGGCGAACATTTCATTGTCATAAACAATCGACTATAGCATATCGCATTCTTAATAAAACAGCGACTTAACTCGAAATTTGAAAGTAAGCCAATTTGAACTCTAATTGTATATGTTAAATTTTAATATTATATTTGTGTTAAATCTTTTTAATAGAGTTCAAATTTGTTTATTCAAATATACTGAGATAAGTCTCTGTATTATTAAGGATGCGATATGTGCTTATGTAAACTAGTTGTCCCCCGTGGTTTTACTCACGCTTATGATTACTGTTTCGCTCCTAAGATGTTATATAGTTTATGTTTCTTCTGGATAAAGCTAGCTATCTAATTGCGCAGAATTACTAAAATGGAAATTATATATATCTTATATTATGTGGGGAGTCAATGCAGACCGGCGACACTTCGACCCAGTAAGATCTTTTGTGTCGACACTCTCCCAATAACGACTGCCATAGATGTTCATGGCAGCCTGGACTGACGGTTTAACGTGCTCTCCGAGGCACGGAGCAGGCGATAATTGTCAATCAATACGCACATAATTTCGAAATGTCATATAACTTCCGAAAGTCAGAGGTGCGCGACGTGGGTTTGAGGGTCTTGCCCTCTGCATTGCAATCTGTTGGTCTCCCCACTGAGCTATCGCTGCTCTTAAATTATATATAACTTTAAGTAGATATATACTTAAAAAAACCATTTTGGGATCAACTATTAATCGGGCTAGGTTAGATCTTTTATCCGTATGATGGTTACGACATCACGTGAAACTTGAGGGATAAATTAAAAACCAAGCTACGTTTCACTAACATTTGTGCACTAGAGCCGGTACATAGTGTAATTCCTTTAACGATGTTATAGACCAACTGTAATCTTCACGCATAAAGCCGCGAAGTATGGCCAGTACTATATACTTCAATATTCTATCAAGTACCTACCTATGGAAAACTCATTGCATAAATACTGCATATATTATGTGGCAGGTGTAAAAAATGGCTGCCTATTTCATTTAAATTAAATACTTAATATATTTTAATAAATTATAGAAATCTATCACAGGATGCAGTTGTTTATTTAGATCAAAAATTTAATGAACAGCAACGAAACTTTTGTCATTTTGACCATGTTTTTAATTTCAATGTTATTATATATTTTTATAATACATTCAAGCATACGACTATTATGTTCTAACATATAGAACCTACTTCGAATTACGCCTGTTTAAAAATGTCTTCGGATATGCTTTATCACTTTTTGTCTATGGTTACTACTACACAGAGCAGAACCGCATAAAACTACCTAAGTCGTATAAAGTCACAGTATATACCTAAATACATTAATATTCTAGGCTCCACATAAAGCCTGCGTGCAACATCTAAAGGTCAATTTCCGAAAAGACAGTTGCAACACAAAGTTTCACCATACCTGAACACGCAGACAGTATCTGATTCACACAATTTCATCATGATACTATATAGCCTATAAGAATGCCTTTGCTTTACCGTTTAAAAAGAAAAATACAATAGATTAAAGAATAGTGTCAAGTCATAGACGATTGCAATAGATCAGCGAGATAATAATGCTATATCATTCAGTTGCAAGAAGGAACTGATCAATTTTATTTTTAATGGATGTGCTTGCGCTTTTATCCGCGTTAATAATTACTGCGCCGCTCCCATGGGTGGTAGCGTGATGTTATATAGCCTACAACCTTCTTCGATAAATGGGCTATCCAACACTGAAAGTATTTTCAATTCGAACCAGTAGTTTCTGAGATTAGCGCGTTCAACCAAACAAACAAACTCTTCAGCTTTATAATAGAAGTATAGATAACAAAACTTCCTCTCTTGGAGTTATTCCTATGCCGCGGGAGAGTTTTCAAACATTTAAACAATGAAAGCCAAGAACTCCCAGACTGGGAACATGAATTTGTGGAACAAACAATTTATTGTCCCGTGTGGGGATCAAAGCCACAACACGTTCGGCGCGGCAACAGTCGTAAGGCGACCGTTTGAACCACTACGCCATCCGTACAGTCAAAATGGATGTTGTAGACCTTAAAATGTAGGTTCAACACAAGAAGTTACTTGTCCCTTAGTACGTAACCGGTACTTAATGATGTCAAGGCCAAAGGGCAATAGGATTTCTCGCCCAAAAGCCGCTTGTTCAAGAAAATTACTTAATCTATTGACAAATTATAGCATTGAATAATGCATTACAATAAGAAGGGCTTGCTTGTGTTGCCATGGTGACTGTAATCATTACTTCTTTAGGTAACCACTTTATAGAACAACTTACGAAGTCGAATGTGGTTCGGCGAGCAATTACAAAATACTTGTGTTATGGCATCAAAATAAATACTGTGGGTACTATGTGAATTGCTTAAATTTTATTAATGAGAAAATTAATTATTAGGCTCGATATAATTTACTAGACAACAATTCAGAAGTCTTGGCTGCAAGCTCTACAACATTTTAAATAAAAAAGCAAAGATCACGGGTCTAAACTATTATGAAATCAAAAATACATAGGTACCAAAAATACTACTTGGTTAGTTAACTCACAACACACACTTACACACATCTACAATCAGTTACTTACATATCCTAAAATTTTCCTATAATAATTATCTCAAATTACATTCACATTCTTATTCATCCACATACTCATCCTCTTACTCACAACACACTCGTACACATGTACAATCCCTCACTTACATATCTTAAATTTTCAATAATAAATATATAAATTAAGTGTGTAATTAATAACTCTCCTCTGTGTCCATTGTTGCATTGTTTTGGCTGAGTGCTGCCTTCCAAAATACAGGCTATAACCTAGTTTGGAATTCAATGTTAGTAAGTATTGTGCTAACTCTAAGTCCTAGAATAAGGTTCACGCAATGCACTACATTTCTATGTCAATAAACATTATTATTATTATTAATTTGGATTCGAATGAAGAAAGTTCACTTTTCAAGCAGGATGGAACGTGATACAAAACGGTTCTGATCTTCTTCTTATTGTTATTGGCCAATGAAGGTTCTAAGAGAACTGCGATGCGGTTTTCTATTAAAAATAAAGTTAAACTTCAAGTAAACAAAGTGAAATTTTAAAAAAGTGGCATCATTTAAAATTATTTTATTTGCATAAACACTGATGCGAAATGTAGTTTCTGGCAATCTCCTTGGAAGAAATCAAATCTTCACGATAAGACCTTCTGTCTACCTAATCAACTATATTTATGTACTTAATAATTCTCCTCCAATCATATGCAATCGCTGTACCGCGGAGAACTTTACAAACATTTAAACGACGAACACAAAAAGAAACTATTTCTTAATCACATATTTTTGGCACACGTGCGTATCGAATCTACAATACTAGGCGTAGAGACAGTTTAGATTCACGCCTGTTTCCCAGAGGGGTAGGCAGAGACTACGGATTTCCATATATATCTATCTAATTTTAAGCTGTCTTAGTATTTCATTCAACGTTCGTCATAAAATTAATCTTTCAACAATATTCAAAGTACATTCAATAATATTTAGTTCATACTCTATCTCTCATAGATCGCAATCAATCGCAAGTGTATTAAAATTCCGATTACAACATACAATTATTGCGTAGGTATACGTTAAGTAGTGAATATGTTAATAAAATGTCGGACACCGTCGCGGCACAAATATAGGCTGATTTTGACATTCATATTATGTCACGCATATGTCAACAAACCTCGTTAATGGATGATAAGTATGGCATATATTTACTTAAAATAAAAAATGTGTGCTAATCGCATTGCTTGACTGATTAAATATTAAGTTTTTGCTTTACAAAGGTTGAATACAGCTAGGTAAATAAATAGGTTGATTTTAGTACTGAGGTCCCATCATAACAGAAATCAGTTAAATATTTGAAATTTTTTCTCTTGAAACCCGCCAATTCTTGACTATAAACAATTTTATTATTTTACTGTTTATCTAAAAATATTAGCACTGGTATTCTTATTTTAATATTTACAGTAACAAAAAGATAATGTAAAATAAACTTACGTGTATTGACTGCATTGTCGTTTTCCGCAGCCTCACCATTGTGACAGAGAACAGTCAAACATAACAGCAACAGCGACAAAATGCAACGATCGGCCATTTTCATTTTCGTTTCTAATTAATTTCAAAATTATTAACTAAACAAAATGATTTTAATAATTTAATTTACTTTTGTCAATGTTTCAAACATACATATTTTATCACTGAACGTTCGATGTCACATAAACTTTATATTTTGTATTTTTTAAAATACTTTATTATTTTTATTTTGCGTTCGAATTTTATATTTTGCCCGCGTCCGTTGTTCGACGTTTTTAGTTGGCAATAGGCTCGCGGTCGGACGGTGGGCAGACGGGCGCGCGTCTCATTTTGTTTGAGGTGAAAGCAAGGAGCTATGTGTTTTATTAGCTCAAGATTTTCGACATCCCTCAGTGGACCCCCCACCGCCTCCGTACTATTTACTAACTCTATTCGTAAGGACGAGGAGTAAGCTAGGATTTTGTAGGTTTCTTATGGTGTATGAAAGAGTTGATGAGTTATAATTGCGGTTATGTCATGTATGCGAGTACTAGAACAAAGAGGACACGTCTTGGTCAACAGACTATGCTTCCTATATACTTCGTCATGCCCTAAAAGAACGACGACAAATCGTTGTTTTGCTCATTGTTGTTCTAATGGTCGATTGTTGAAGCGTTATTGAGGATAATTTTCTAAAAATACATTGCGATTCTAATCAATACTATGAGCAAACACTATACTAAATAGAATAATTATTTATACACTCAATTAGTATCATTGGAGTAAGTTATTGATTATACCTAAAAGTAATTATTTAAAACAAATATAAAGGGCTTATAGAAATAATTAAAAACAATTTCAGTCTTAAACTATAACAAATACTGAATAAACAAACTTATTCCATACATTAATCCAATGTTGATTGAAAACAGCTGCCGTCGATTTTCATTTATACTGTTTCAAGCTTATGTAAAGAACTTACATGTTATATTAGTAAAAACTGCATTATGTCCAAATTACGATAAATAGGTCATGACATTTTTATAATAAACATAATTATAAAATAACAATGTGTGATTCAAATAGTAGTCAGGAGCGTGTAACCATGACCTTCGTCTTATATAACCAAACATGCGTAACAGTTGAGAAATCTACCTCTTGTTTTATCCAAACACCTGTCTATAAAATATATGTGGCCAGCCAAAATATTTTAACCTTGGCATTATTGCGAAAACCGATGAATTAAGGGCTAAATAAAAAGACCACAGGGCTCCAAAAACAAGCTTTTAGTTTACTGGCCAGTATTAAGACATTCGATATTTAAAAAAGCAAAAATATTCTTTGTTTAATATCACTCTTAAACAAAACAAATGCCGTAATCTATATCTATACTAATAATGTAAAAAGGAAATATTTGATTTTCTGTTTGTCTGTAAGGATTTAACTCAAAACATACGTGACTGATTTTTTTTAAATTTCCATCACCTTTAGAAAGCTATATTATCACCGAGTAACATATGACACATTTTTTTTGTACTGTTACTAACATAACCTAACCTAGTCTAGTTTTACGTGAGCGACACCGTGGGCAAAAACTAGTAATCGATAATCGAATACGACAGTTAATAAAAAAAGAAACTAATTTGTCGCATCGGTAATTATTCGTTATTTTACATGTTGATACTCAATAACAATATGATAACGTGATAATAAGACATAACAACACATTGTAATGGCGTCAAGGAGGTCGCAACGACATGTGACCTCTCCCGTTGCGTGTAGGAACACGAGATCGATGTCAAATTTATTTAATCTGTGACAGCAAATTATTTTAGGTTGCGTTTATACGGCATCACAATAGAAAATTGAGAATATAAACGACTATGAAAAGGCATAAATGAATACGGCCTCGATGGCGTAGTGGTTGGTGTAACCGACTGCCACGCCTGAGGTTGCGGGTTCGATTCCCGCACAAGTCAAACATTTGTGTACATGAACATGGATGTTTGTCTTGGTCTGGGAGTTTCTATGTATAATATATATGTATTTAAAAAAGAAAGTATGTATGTATGTTTATCAATTGTCTAGTACCCATAGTACAAGCTCTGCTTAGTTTGAGCTACATGGTGTTGTGTGTATGTGATAGAATATTATATTATATTAATGATTCTGTTATTAATTAGGCAAATTCTATCACCACAAAAGTGATTAAATTAATTAAATTATGTATAATATATATAATTAATTAAATCTATTAACCCGGTCCTGAAGAAAACTTTCCGGCGAGCATTTTCTGGGAAGAAAGTCCCGAGAAATTTCAGTAGCAACACGCCATCTAGAACCGTGTCTATATAAAAGGTTTACTAATACCTACCTAAAATTTGTCCATAATGTATATGAAGCTGAGTGATGTCTGCCAACCCTCATAATCCATCCATCCATAATCCAAAAGGACTGAAATATGACTTTCTGAGTTCCAGAGCAGCTTTGGCTATCATAAACATCGTCTATGGCGATTTACATCACGAACTAAAATAACCTGGAGCTAAGTCAAATCGTTAATCCAAATCAGAAAACTGCTGACAGCTAGAAAACTACGGACTAATTAACATGTGAAGTAACCTTTACGTTTATCTATAACTAAAACGTATATTAAAGTTATTAACTACAAAAAATGTATAAACATTGGATTGTACGCGGTAAGTCAACGTGATCACGCGATGGCAAGGTTGATCTCGTGTACATATGAATATATGTAGATACCTACGTAGATATAATCTATGCTATTTTAAAATTGTAAAGACCATTTACGTTAATAATAATAATAATAATAATATTCTACCACATACACATTATACATAGAAAGACCCAGACCAAGACAAACAGCCATGTTCATGCACACAAATGTTTGACTTGTGCGGGAATCGAACCCGCGACCTCAGGCGTGGCAGTCGGTTATACTAACCACTACGCCATTGAGGCCGACAATAATAAAATAATAATACTAACTAATAAAAAAATATTCTAGTATCCTCACTAGGTTATTGTTGCTTCCGATCACACGACAATTACGCTTGTGAGACCTTTGGGCTGGCACGCAAAGATCGTGAGTTCGAACCCAAGGCACGTTTCACTACCAAGCTATATTTATATATAACTTCCTCGTCAGAGGTGCCTTGGGTTGATTTTATATATCAGGCCTGTTTTAAACTGTCCCACTTGGCACGGGCCTCTTCTCAGAGTGAGAAGGGTTAGGCGATAATCCACCGCGCTGGCCCAGTGCGGGTTGGCAGACTTCGTATATAATAACAACATTCTATCACATACGCACACCATCTAGCTCAAACTAAGCAGAGCTTGTACTATGGGTACTAGACAATGGATAAACATACATATATACTTACATTTTTTTTGTAAATACTTACATATTATACATAGAAACACCCAGACCTAGACAAACATCCATGTTCATGCACACAAATGTTTGACTTTGGCGGGAATCGAACCTGTGACCTCAGGCGTGGCAGCCGGTTACACTAACCACTACGCCATCGAGGCCGTCGTAGCAAAAACCGATGGAACATATATTCAGTTTAAAAGATTATTCCTAAAATAAGCAATCGCATTTATAACAGCTTCACCTTTAAAGCAAGCGATAATTGACTATTTTAATACGTACTAGTGTGAATGGAACAGTCGCAAGAGGAAGACTTAGGCGAACGTTTCTTGATCAGATCGGAGGCGTTCTGGACAAAGGCCAGGTTAAGAGCACCTTGAACCGACGGGCGCGTATGTGAATGTGATGAAAGTGAATGAAGCCAAAGAAGTGTGTCAGGATCGTAGCAAATGGAAATCCGTAGTCTCTGCCTATCCCTCTGGGAAACAGGCGTGAATATGTATGTATGGGAGTGACTATGTATGTATGTATGTACATAACTTCGAAATGTTGGAGATGTGTGCCTGGGGAACGAACTCGACACCTCTGCTTGGCAGTCCAACGGTCCACTATGTGCGCTCAAAATAGTTAATTATCGCTTGTATTAGCGGTAAACGAAAACATTGCGAGGAAACCCACATACGTTCTGTATACTGTTCTTGAAAATATTTGAAATCTGCCAACCAGTACTGGGTCAGCGTGATGGACTAAAGCCTAACCCTCCTTCTTCTCTGGGAAGAGGCCCGTGCTCAGCAGTGGGACACTTTATATATAGGCCTGATGTTGTTGTATTATATGTATTATATTATAACTAAAAGTTTTTGGATTCACAACTACTTTTCTACTTGTGTGTTTATTTGATCTTAACATAAGAGCTTTCGAACTGATTTTGAGACGGTTTTCACATTTCGTGAGATTCAATTATAAAATCTAGAAAGGTATTGAGGTATTCACTTAAACTGGAAAAGCTTTGCTGTGGCAGTACCTTTTAGATGGATCCACACAACCTTGTGCTGAAAGCCTGCAATGAAGGTTCCAGACTGCTTAACAGGTAACAAGGGAACAGTAATATTATAAAGCTTGCATCTTCTTGTTTGCTATCCTAAGGTCAATTTTACAAGCGTCACGTTGCTTATACATACAGAGTCTGACGCCCATATCCCAGAAAAGGTACTCAGTGGTGTAGCCACCCACATTTCATAAGCTGTGTTTAGGGTCTCACGTATGAGATCTGGTCTATTGCCATCTGACTAGCATAGTACATACAAACATTGATTACAAGTTATTAAGACATTGAACACCATCGCAGCGGGCTCCAGACTCCTTACCACGATCACCAAATATGTCAGCTCTGTATGTAAACTGTCCCATTGGTAGACACGGGTCTCTTCTTAATGCAAGGATTATACTATAGTCTACCATGCTGTTGCAGATGGGTTGACAGACTTAACATATCTTCGAGAATATTATAGAGAGCTCTCGGACATTCCAGTGTCCTCACAATGTTTTCTTTCACCGTTAAAACTTGGCAATGTTTTTTGTAGTACCGCTCTGCACGCTGCATCTAGAATTTCTTTACAGAAACATTCAATTACAGTTTTCCTACCCGGGCATCGTAACCGAGACTTGTGGGCGAGACTGCACTGCCGCATTTTGATAGATTCTGTATTTCCTTCCTAAATTAACTTCAATTCATGCCTCATTTAAAAATTATCTAGTGATTGAAAAAGTTGTGAGTACAAAAAGACATATCGGTAGAGCGGCGTATGCGCAATCCGTGCAATATTTGTAATAGTATCTACTTTTACTCAAGCAATAATAGTGTTGCTTGTACATAAACATAAATGGATACACACATGCAAAATATCGAAATCCTCTATCTTTTAAAATTATAAAATATTTAATATTTTGTATCAGTACGAGTTCAGTTCATAATTACAGAATAATAATTAAGATTTAAATTCATAAAATGCTTTCATAAATTTGTTAAATAGTCAGCTATTTATGTTGCTGACTGTTTACGATTTAATTAATTTCGTAGATATAGAATATTGATATTTAGTTATTATTTTAAACAATACATTATATTTTACAAGCACTCATTAGAATAAATATCGACATATTACTATTATAATAATAATGTATTAAATAAATTAAAGGCAATTAAAACAATAAACATCACCTATTTATTTACAATTATATAGCAGATAATTATATTTTAACATTGAGTTAATATAATTTCTAATTATTTTACATATTTCATATTAAATAACTTACTGTTTACAAGTGTGTTTAATTACACTAAAAGTTTTAATAAAGTACATATTTTATACATATATGATATATTATCTGTCGTTGATATTTTAGACTCGTTTATCATTGGTTCGGTCATTACTTCTTGTCTTATTACCACCAAATATCTATTAGCCTTACTTACTTAGGAAACTTTTAGAGTTTGAAATACATCAATACTTTTATTTGACAACATATCTCGGGCCGCCAAAGAAACTCATCGATGTATCGATGTTTGTTCAGTGTAATCAAAGTCCAACATGTCGTAATAACACTTAATTATTATAAAACAATAATAATTTACTCGCTATCCAGAATAAAGATATGTCTTGACATAGTCTCACACCCGCCTCCGGAATAATAGCTCTATTAACTGTGACTTAAAAGTGGCTGTGATTTTATTATAATTATAGAATATCAAAAATTGTATAGACTATAAAAACGCATAGTTATTTTGAGTATTAAAAAAAATACGTACTATGTGGGAACATCTAAGACACGTTCCATTTTTAAAATAGTGAATTGTCATATTTGGACTTCAAACTTTTTGGAACAATAAAAAAGTAACAGATTTAATATGGGTTTCCAATTTTCGCGGAAGCAGTGGCTGACGATAGTTGTAATAGCGATCGCAGACTTTTGTAACGCGATATGTGTGGCTCTACAGGCACCATTTTACCCGCAAGAGGTTGGTACTCGCTCTTTGTTCGTATTTTAATTTTACGGTACTACGTGTGTTCTCTATATAAATTAAGATCCAAACGATAGTTAAAAAAATATTGATACGAAATTATGATCAATAATTTTGTAGCTACCATTTAGATAAAATTTTCTGTTTCTACTTATTCTGTTAGTAAAATTATAATAATATAGTGTATTTATATAACTTGTTGTCACTATATTTCAAATTTAGTTATTTTCGTCTTTGTAATGGAATGACGTTACTAGCTTGATCTATTGACATAGATTTATCAACATATATATATTATTTATTGATTAAATCGTATATTATGTCTCTCGTAGGTGATATCAAATATTATATATATTCGTAGGCGATAGCAAGTAGTAAGGTCTCCAGCCTTGCTTCTAATCCATACAAATATACTATTTTTATACTTAATGTACTTTTATTTTGTTTGTAATTTAATTTTTATAATATGCAATTATTTATATATATTATTCATAAGCTGTATCGATTTTGAGGGTTTTTTTTAAATCAGGGTTTTAGTTCTCGTTCTTGTTAACCTCTGATACTTTTATATTTATTATTCCCTCTGGGCTGAATTGTACTTTTAATTTAATAGAATTACATTAATTGAAAATAGAGCTATTAGTAATTAACTGAATGGTTAAATATCTATATTTAAAAAGACTACATATATTCGTTTAATTTTCTCTACAACTATACTGACAATTCAAAATACCAACTAAGTAAGTAGATATAGACAATTATATATTTATGAGGTTTTATCGTTATATATAATACTAGTAGTTTTCCCGCGGTTTCACCCACGTAAGTCCCGTTCCCGTGTGAATATCGGGTTTCACTCCTTTCACCCCCTTCAGGGTGGAATTTCCAAAAATCCTTTTTTAGTGCTCCCCTACACTCTCCAAGGAACATACATGCCAAATTTCAGCTTCTTGCGTTCAGTAGTTTCGGCTGTGCGTTGTCTGTCAGGCACTCAGTAACGGAAGAGTTATATATATATAATAATAAAACCTCAGATGACAATAGCCTAGATCAAAAGTATAATAAGCGTATACATTCCCTTAAATAAGAAAATATTTAAATCAGACCTAACCTAAAGCGTAACCTTATCTCTCAAAATTTTATATTACAGCAATCTTTTATATAACTTTTTGGTATTTTCAATCTGTTCTGCAGCTGAATAGATATTCATTATTCGTCCTTGACAATATTATGCCGTGCGGTCATTCGCTCTCTAAAATTTCGACATCTGAAATAGAGGGTTATTATAAGTATTCAAAATTATACTGATCCCGATTCGATTCTCGTCTAGTTTAATAGTCGAATCGAATGATAATCGTTAATCGAGTGAAGATAAGTTATTAATAGGCTGAACATAGAAAACCGTGTCTGAAAATTGTGAAGGTTTCGTGCTCTCGGTCAACTTTAATTTGATTATAGATAAGATTATAACAGACATTATTGTTAGGTACAGTTTCTTCAAAGAACGAACGTATCTTCACAGCTTCTGATTTTAATAATAATCCTAATTTCTTATATTTAAGACGTTATACTTAATTAAATGCGAGTAGAACATAACGAGTATGGCTTTTACGAACGACATCTCGAGCAATATATGTAAAGTATTAAATTGAAATAATAAATATATTTATTTACATTATCCGTATTTATATATTTACTAAAACCCTTCTTATGCTGAGATGAACCGTGCCCAGTTAAGGGGATTTTTAAACAAAAAAGACATTACAGGGTTTCCTTATTAAAAAAAACACCAGTACATCAGTTCCCTGTTAGTTTAATCCTACAAAAGCTAAATCCTCGGTCTATACCTACTGTGTTGCCACTTCATAACAATTAATTTACGATATAGATAAGAATAGCATAGATTTTTACATTTATAAAAATAATTATATTTCCAAAACTAATAGTAACAAATATTGTGTAAAGGTAAACATATTAAAATTGTAAGTACAAAATGATTATACTAGTAGAAAGGTCACCCATCCCTGTACTAGTTAAGAACTGTATCACAGGTGACTTGGGGGCCGGGGCCTTCCTATACAACAAATTGCAATGTATATTTCTCGCATTAAACATTCAATTTGAGATAATATAATTGTATAGTACCTATACAATTATTATAATACCCAAAGAAAGTAATTATGAGAAGGCGTTTTTTTAAGAGAAGTTGAAAAGTAGAATCATTTTATAAGTTTTAACTTATATAATGATTCAGCATTTCGTCTTCTCTTAAAAAATTCATTCCTCATAATTCCAAAAAGGCTATAAATTAACATATTAATCCATATCCTAAGGGTAGGAAAATCAAAGAGTATCCTGCGACTAGACATTAAGTTATCACGTCTGGGCCTGACCGATAACCTCGGCGCAAACAGTCGTCACTTATCACCAACAATACTATCACTAGGCGCTTCGAAACTAGCCGCTCTTATATAACGACTGTCCCTAGATTCAAGTTGGCTTTCTTCATTTGAAAACTAGGATATAATACTAAATAAGAGACAAAAATATGTTATTAATTGAAATTTAACTACTTAAAGGAGTCTGCCCACTACCCCGTCTCATACCATAACTGTGCTAGGAACGTGTCAGGCAAAAAAATATTCTTTGTAAGGAAATGTATAAGACACTAGACCGTTCCGTCACCGACCAGCAGTTCCTATAGCAGGGCGTATCGTGTTGCTTTTCGTGTCTGATACGTTCCTAGCACGGTCATGGTATGAGACGGTGTAGTGGGCAGACTTCTTTATACGTTACTTACTCTTCTTCGCCCTAGCCTTTATTATTCCCAAGTCACTTGGGGTCGGCTTTTCTAGTCTAACCGGATTTGACTGGATATCAGTTTTTACACGGAGCGGCTGCCACCTGACCTCCGCAACTCGAAGGCTAACGATACCCTAAGGCTAGACCAGTTTAAGGATATTAGAGGGTACTGACTTTCCCAATAACGACTGCCATAGACGTTCACGGCAGCCGGGACCAACGACTTAACGTGCACTCCGAGGCACGGAGCAAGCGATAATTGTCAATCAATTTATACGTTACTTACTACTTTATATTTATAGTTACTGATAAAATCCGTATACAGTAGTATAATTTCAATGAATAACATTCGCGTAAACGTAAAACAATATAAAAGGAATGTCTTTATTTTGACCAGAAAATAAAAATGGCCTATTATTTGGGGCCCAAAATATAACTATCAAATTATATATAAAATATAATATTCCTTTCCTTTTCAATAAGTCATCTTCCGCTCTTGAAATAAATCTCTGCACAGGACAAGTGAATCGTGCTATCAGGGAACTTTGCAAACATTTAAACAAAGTTACCGGAATTTGGGTATAACACCGGTGTGTTAGGTCCTCTTTAGAGATAGCAATAGCGCCAAGCCAATTGCTGTATATCGGGCACAGTCCTAGACTCCAAGGTGCTACTAAATTACTTAAAATAATCATCTAAGAATAGGTAGCCTATTAAAGATTTTAAAATCTATATATTAATACGTGAAGCAAAAACTTTCCCCCTTTTTACGAAAATTGCGCGGAAGGAGGAGTATGAAATTTAGCACAGCTATCTTATCCTATCTTATCTTGTTACGGAGGCCAGTCAGTGTAGACCGGCGACACTTCGACCCAGTGGGATCTTTTGTGTCGGCCTCGAGATCTATCCCTGAGCTATCTCCCTATGAATGTACTGCAACAGTCGCAGCGTACACTTCAGAGGCAGAAGCCTAAAGTCTTCAAGGTTCGGATACACAGGGTTCGGTTGGCACAGCTAAAGTTTATATGGAGAAGGAGGGGCGAATCCCAATATTTGCATAAAATATGCATTAGGAATACATTAAATTAATGGAAAAACACTACACGCACACATCCATGCATTTGACACACGCAGTCGAATCGCGTTCGTAGTATTTCGGCATTGTTCGTCTGACGTCGTACAATTCTTTGTAACTATGGTTACCTATACCTTATTTTTATGTAATAAAGAAAAAAGAAAACAATGTAGCAAGCTTAGGGATTTTGGTCGAATTTTGACCACTAGACGACCGCTAGTCTGAATAAGTACGACTGCTATACTTAATATCTTCGATTTCAATTTTAGAGTCAGGCAAGGTATAATTGTGTTTTCCTGGAAATAAATACTTAGTAGCAGAACGGCTTCTGGAACTGTGCCTGGATGAAGGCAATATGTAGGGGTCCTAAACCATAGCTATCGAAAAGTAGGCGTAGTGCACCTCTGTCGCTGCCGCTTCAGGGACGTAGGCGTGAGACTATACAGCGTGTAACAGATAGGTTTGGTCATATTGAAGCATCACATAATATAGCCTCACTATAATGGAAAACCGCGACAACCAAATCCATATACATTATTTTCACTAAGATACAATATTTTCTTTTTATCGTCTTATCAATATCACATATTCTAGTCGATACTTAAACAACACAAACAGCTGACTCGGGTGATCTCTGTAATTCCGAAAATGACTATGCGCTATTTGGACAGTCATATAATGTGTTTCCTTCAATGTTCCAATAAAAATAAATAAATTGTCATAAAATTAAAAATTGCTTTTTTGATCCGGCATAGGTTATTGAAATTAAACTATTATATACGAATTTTATCGCGTTGTTTAGCGTGTTGTAGGTTATTTATATCACGGCCTTAAAATATGACCACACCTTTCTGTTACACGCTGTATATGTACAAAGATATAAATCATAGATACGCTACATTCTTCCATACTTATCTGGGCGTTAAGCTGTCATCTATCACACAATGCCAACATGCCATCTGAATTATAAATATAGTATGTATTATCATTTATCACACTCGTATTGAAAATTGAACACTATCGGTCTCTATATATTGTGTGAGCTCACTCTTGTTACTGTGAATACTTTTTCGTTCGATCTAAGTACGATGAGGACACATCTACTAATTAAATCGTTGTGTATGTATGTATAAAGATACTATAGCTAATTTTGCATAACATTCTCAATTCGTCAATTTGGTAACATGCTGTATTCCCACGGTATATTTCATTTACATAATTTGATAACTGCATAGTTTGAATACGCAGTTTTTATGTAATAAATTACATACTTACATAATTACGTATATATAAGTAACCTACATGTTTGGTACAAGAATCAGTTCAGCCGACTCATTAAAATTCAAACAATTGCAAGCCTACATTATTTTAAAGTTAGTTAAAACGTACTTTGTTAATTATATAATAATGATATATATATAATAATTCATTATTTTATTTATTTATATACTTGAAATATAATTCACAAGCCTCGCTGATTTCACCATGAAGGGCCGGCTTGACCGGGGAAGGCCTCTCACAGAATATCGACGTGAAATACCAGTATTCCTACTGTTGTGTTGTGTTCGGTGAGTGAGAGTGCCGGAGGCCCAATCACCCCCTTTCTCCTATTCCCGCTCCTTCTCCTTCCCACTTCCTTTCCTAAAGGGTCGGCAACGCGCAAGTAATGCCTCTGGTGTTGCAGGCGTCCATAGGCTACGGTGACCACTTACCATCAGGTGGGCCGTATGCTTGTTTGCCACTTTAGGTAAATAAAAAAAAATGTTACTTAAAAACTAGATCCATACAATTTTCATCCGAAATATTATATCTATTTTACACGCACATCATACATAATAGAATTCTGACCATTAATATCTCAGTAGCTTTTAATGGTGGATACCGTTATCCAGAAGTTACATCGGCTATATTATGATATATGAGATGTTTCACGCTATGAGCCACGCGCAGCCGTAATCATAAACGTGAGTGAAACCGCGCGGGACAGCTAGTTTATTTATATAATAATAATAATAATATCAGCCCTGTATTAAACTGTCCTACTGCTGGGCACGGGCCTCTTCTCACTGTGCTCATTTTATTTATATGCTACAAACACTTATAAATCATCTTTATGTTACATAAAGTAAATCAAATGTCATCTGTAATATTATATCTATTTTATGTAGACATGTGCTTATCACGCAAAATACTATAACTATAATTTATTTACATCCAACTGTTATATATGTAAAAAATACATAGATATTTGTGGTCTATAGTGTAAACTGCTGGGCGAATTTTGATAAAACTTTGCACATAGATAGACGATGTCCTGGATTGACACAAACGACTTTTTATTTCGGTGTTCGTGGTCGTAAGATTCATGCGACCGAAGAAGCGAATAAAATATAGTGTTTAAAAAATTACCTATATAAAGGATTAGAAGTTTTATATTAACTATCATAAGTTAATATATAACTTATGATAGCATAAATCGGATTGTGAATAACTAAACAGCTATAATCTGACATTATGTTCATATGTGATAAATGGCCTTACCTCGGTGGCGCAGCGGTTGTGAATACGACTGCTGTGCATAAGGTCTTAGATTGAACCCAAGATCAAACCCGGGTCACACAGAGTGTTACTGGGATTATGTATGTATTTGAAAAATTCTCAGTACCAGCACTGAGTCTGAGACGGCTATAGGTTCACCCCCCAATAACGTGATAGATAAGTCTGTATTCTGGGATGTCAATCCAATATTGTCGGCCTCGATGGTGTAGTGGTTAGTGTAACCGACTGCCACGCCTGAGGTCGCGGGTTCGATTCCCACACAAGGCAAACAATTGTATGCATGAACATGGATGTTTGTCTTGGTGTTTCTATGTATAATATTTATTTATTTATTTATTTGCCGAACAAAGGTGTACACAGATGTTAAATACAACACAATATTGATTCTCTTTGCTCTACCTACTACTAGGCATGCAAATATCTTAAATACATTTACTGATTAAAAAAAAAAAAAAAATATATCGATCATGCATTAGTTTATAATAATGTAAGACATTCTTATTTAAATATTTAACAAAACATAACAGAAATAAAAATTGTTTGTATAAAGTCAAAATGTCATAATGTAAAATTAAAATAATTTGATAATACAAAATAGATAAAAATTAAAAAAAGAAAAATTATATAATGTCAAAAATGTAATCAAATGTCAAATGCACTATTAATATATGAATAGATTCATTGGCAAAAACGTCCTATTCAGTATCATTACCCTTCTCATCAAGATATTCACTTAATGAATAGTAACATTTAAATTTTATCAGATCTTGGAGCCGCTTTTTAAAAATGTGCTGATTTTCCTCGTTTATTATGGTTTTAGGTAACTTATTATATATATAAGGTGCTATACAAAAAAAACTTTTTTGCATTAGCGTTGTTTTGCTAGGAACGACACATAATTTACCAGTATGGCGAGCCCTCTTCCTTTTTTCGAATAAGTCTATGTTTTTCCTTACAAACATAGCACATTCAAATATGTAAAGTCCTGGTAACGTCATCAATTTATATTCTTTGAAATAGGGTTTACAGGAGTCGGTTTGTTTGATATTAAATATAGCTCTAATACAACGCTTTTGAGCTTTAAAAGCATTCTCCCAATCCGTAGAGTTTCCCCAGAATATAATGCCGTATCGTAATAATGAGGTAACAGTTCCATGATATGCCGTGATTAATGTGGGTTTAGTAGCTATGTTTCGCAGTCTATACAGTCCATAGACAATCTGATGTATTCGAGTACAGACGTGTTCTACATGTGCCTTCCAATTCATTTGGCTATCTATTTTTAATCCAAGGAATTTAGTGACGTTTTCTTCCCCAATACTTATGTTTCCATATTTTATATCAATACTTGTATTGGCTCTTCTTTGTTTGAAATGTACTATTTTAGTCTTATTAAGATTTATTTTTAAATTATTTATTTCTAGCCATTGTATTATTGAAAATAAAGAGTTATTAATGTCAGATTGAAGTAATGATAAGTTGTCATTTGTAAATAGAACAGTGCTGTCATCAGCAAATAGAGTCATTTTGTTTGTTGTAGCTGTTGGGAGGTCATTAACATATATTATAAATAGTAAGGGTCCTAAGACACTACCTTGAGGCACGCCAAATTTAACTAACTTAGTATCTGATGTATGTATTATCTCAGATTTGGTTTTTAAACTTATGTTCGATATTTCGGTCATTTGTTGCCTATTAGCCAAATATGATTTTATTAGGTTATATGTATTACCCCTTATACCATAACGATAAAGTTTTTCTAAAAGAATATCGTGCCTTACGTGGTCAAATGCCTTTGACATATCCATGAACATACCTATAGCTGATTTTCTATAATCCATGCTAAATATTACTGGTTTCAAAAAGTGATATATGGCCATGTTTATATTTTTGTGCTTCCTGAATCCATATTGTTCTGGTACTAATATATTTTCTTTTTCTAAAAATGTGTATATGCTATTAAATATCACTTTTTCTAATATTTTGGAAAATATAGGAATGAGAGCTACCGGTCTATAATTATTCATAATTAGTCTATCACCTTTCTTAAATAATGGCTTTATGACTGTCGTTTTTAATTTGTCAGGAAATATGCCTTGGTCGTTACATAAATTGATAAGGTAGCATAGAACAGGTGAAATAATAGCCCCGACTTCTTTCAATATTGGTGTTATAATGCCGTCATAGCCAGCACTATTGGTATTTTTTAGTGAGTTAATAATATTGAATACTTGATTCGTCGTAACTGGTGCCAGAAATATAGAGTTATAATTATTATTTATCAATATATTATAATTCTGTATATAATTAGAGTCTACCATGTCAATATAATAATTATTAAATGCATTACATATGTCTACTGGGTTATCTAATAATTTACCACAAATGTTTATATTAGATATGCCTACCTTGGGATATTTTTGTTTAGTTGTATTAATTATATTCCATGTCGCTTTGATTTTATTATTAGACTTTTCAATATAATAGTCATTCTTACACTTCTGAGTTGATCTTATTATAGATTTTAGTCGTTTTGCATACATATTATATTTATTTTTGTTTTCTTCACTCGGGAATTTTCTACATTGCCACATCATCTTGCGTTTCCGCACGCTGCATAACTTTAGACCACGAGTTATCCAATTTACTCTTCCATTCGAGAACATTTTAACATTTTTTATGGGAAAACATAGATCATATAAAAGTTTGAATATATCGAAAAAGTTGTTAAACGCCTCATTAGGATTTATTTCTTGGTATACATCCAAAAAACTTAATTGACTTAAGTATTGCTTAAATTTAATTCTATTTTCAATCGAAAAGTCCCTTTTTTTTACATACCAAAATTGTAGCAAGCATTTGTGTCGTACTGGACATGTTAACATTTGTGCTGTGTGATCCGAAATAGATAAATCGAATACTTCACCCTTGCATTTGTTGATATTATGTACGATGTTATCTATACAGGTGCCACTCGTAAATCTAGTGATCTGTTTAAAATGCGGTTTCAAGTTATAAACGCTTAAAATATTTCTAAACTCCGATGATAGATTACTTTCTTTCAATAAATCTATGTTGAAGTCACCGCAAAGTATTACTTTTTTATTTTTATTTCTGCATAACTTTGCTAATAGTGCATGTATCCTCTCAAAGAAACAGCCTATTGAAGACGCACAATGATTTGGTGGTCTATAAATACAAACAATGTAAATATTGTGAAGAGTTAATTCTATTGCTGTGCATTCGAATATGTTAGCAACTGCCATTTTATTTATTTCGACCAGTGGCCTATAACTATGCCCTGCTCTAATCATAATGCAAGAACCTCCATGTCTATTCTGTCTCATAAAATATGATACTAAATTAAAGTTAGGTATCTTAACATACTGTTCATCCCCAATTATCATGTTATGCTCGGTGATACACAGCACATCAGGCTTATTATTTAGTTCATTTAAATGTAAAGTTAGTAGGTCTATTTTGCCAATTAATCCATTAATATTCTGATGTAAAATATGTAAAAAGTCATTCACGAAATAAGTTATTTTCTTCCAAAAGTACAGAGTTATGGGCGTTTGAGTCACAATATTTTGTTGATTTTTTTATAACATCTATAAGCTGGATAAAAATATTTCTCATGCCAGTATTATTAATTAAACCATTTCTCTTAAAAGTGACATAATCACACGTTAAATATAAATTTGAATCAATCAATGTGGCATATTTGTGTGTATTGACGTCTAGATGCAACAAATTATTAAAAATTTCGACTCTACTGTTGTACATTGTTGCATATTCGCTGTATTTATAAGTAGGTACACAAAGGATAACATTGGTGTGATGAACTGTTAACAAAGCATTTCTTATATTTATTATCAAGTCAAAATACTTATCACTCTTGTGAAAATCTTCACCACCGATAATGACAATACAGTGGTCCTCCATTGTATAGTTCTGTAGTTTACTATTTATGTTGTACAGAAGGTGATTTGCACCACAGTTCGGCATCAGGTAGTGACAGATTTGGTGCTTAGGAAAGGATTCCTCGGCTATACGTAATATACTGTTCGATTTATTGCTACTTATTATGCATAACTTATTAGTTTTTTTTAAACTATTTTTCGCAAAATATTTTTGTACATTTGATTCAGTTCCGTCCTTACTACTTTGTTGTGAACTCTGACAAGGATGTTTAGATGGTATTGTCTTAAAATGTAAGTCCTGGGATGCTTCCGTTTGCGTCTCTTTATGCCTATATTCTCCTTTACTGATAGGTGTCTTATCCTTTAATTGGTATGTAGTAGACGTAGTAGGGCTACTTGTTATTGTTCTCGTATTAAAACAATTTTTATTCTTTAACTCTTCATTTAACTTTTTTATAGATTTATTTTCAAGAGAAAGCGACTCGATCACTTGATTTGCACTACATAATTCGGCTTCCAGTTTCTTTATTTGCTCCTTAAGTCTAAATAATTCATCTAACTCTTGTTGTTTCGCTAAATCTGGTAGAGTGTTAGCAAGACTTTCCTCGAAGTATTCCGTATCTTCATCAAATGAACTTTCCATACTAGTGTTATTTTTGTCATCGCATAATGTACGTGCAGTGTGTGTTTTTCGAAATGTGATGTTTTCCATTATTAATATTTAAATTAAATTTTGGTGCAAATTAATTTTTATTCAGAAATTAGTACAAAAAATTGGTAGAAATCTCAAATTGCTTTGTTTCAAACAAGGAGTTGTTATGTCAAAAAATGTGCCATGTATTCACGACTGGAACGCACTCTTATTTTGATTGGTCAGTGGTAGGTGGTTCTTACTTCGAATTTAAATTGTCATTGTACAACGTATTGAATGATGAAGAAATTTAAGATTACATTAGTTTTTTTTTATGGTGTTCTTGGAGAAAAATTTTGAATTCACTTGTCAAGTCTAAATATAACTCGAGAATAATAGTCAATACGCTGTCAATACACTGTGGTCCTTTTGTTATTGTTTTTGTTACACTTATCACAGTTATCACTATTATGAGCTTTTAGTCACATATTGGTCGTTGCAAACATTGTCACTATATTGTCATGAACTTAGACACTTAGTAAAACCATTTAATCGCGATTTAGTTATGTTTTGATTATTTTAATGAATATAAATACAAGGAGGATAACAACGTCAAACGTCAACGTCAATCAATTAATGTTATTTAATAATGTAACTTAACCTATAACTATAACTGACTTATTTCTTTTTATGAACAGTTATAAAAACTGCCCCATTAGTAGTTTGTGTTTGCAGGTGACTGTGTTCAATACCTGAGTTTGACTAGTAGTTTTTCTTTTAGCAAATTCTAAGAAAAAAAAGTATATATGTATGTACAAGCTTTGCTTAGTTTGGGTTCGATGGTGTTGTGTATATGTGATAGAATATTATTATTATTACTTATAATCCTTACCTCATTAGTAAAGGTTTCTTGATAAAACCATTTTTATCTGAACGTTTTCATGACATCTAAAATAACTTATAAAATAAAATATTAGCTGTCCCTCGGAAACATTACTTTTTCTGGATGAAAAATTCCTTGTCAATGTGTATGCGAAATTGCATGATGATCGATCAGTTAAGGCGGGAAAGCTTAACAAACAAATTCATATTCGAATTTATAATATTAATTCTGCGTAAAAAGAAACACCAATGATTAAATTATGTTCGGGTACTTTGAAATAACCACACTGGAACATTGAGACAACTACCATCTTAGTCTCCCCGTGACCATGGCTGCTGAAAAGCAACCGAAACGTCGGGGAAAGTGTTAACTTAAAAATAAATGGTTTTAATAGTTTTAATATTATTAATAATATTATTGGTGAATATAAGAGCGGAAAAGGTGAGCCGTGTCCACTCGAAATTGTCAGGTGTTCACCGCAGGACATCAGATTTTAAATTGAAATTTTATTGTTGTATGTAAGCCATATTTATGCTTTGGAAACTAACCTTAGATATGTCCATGCGCCTGCATATCCCCAAAGTGTAAAGAAGCAGTGTAGGACACTCGTATATTACTAATTTAATATTATAATTGAAATTAAACTACTATATACGGATTTTATCGCGTTGTTTATTTTACACTTTATTACATAATTCAGAAACTGTTACACTACTACTAGATACTATTAAACTTTACAAATTTTTAAGCTAATTAAATTATTAAAACTATTATTACTATTTATATTTAAGTTTACACTTTCCCCGACGTTTCGGTTGCTTTTCAGCAGCCATGGTTACGGGGAGACTCATTAATCCTTACAAACAAACAAAAAATCGAATATTTTTTCTTTATAATATTAGTATAGATAAAAAGATTATAATATACATAGATGGTAGAACAGACTAAACAGTTTTATAACGAGTAGACGGCACTCACGTAACAGCTAAGGTCTCTGTTGCACAAATTATGTGAGCCCACTAAATTATGATGAACAACTATTTGAATTTTAATGTTGTGTGTATTTCAAAACTAATAAACTACTCGCATTTACCTGATGCTTTGTCCGTTTGAAATGCGGTTTTCCCGCGGTTTTATTAACGTGAGTCAGACGCATACATTTTTGGATGGCAACATTTTGTGCGTGAAACAAAATATGTAAAGGTTTTGAAATCATATGTTAAAATAATTATTAATTTTCACTGAATAAACAGTATTTTTTATAGAATTGTTTGATAAAGGGTTAAGGGTAAATAAATAAAAGTTAATGCTATTTATAATAGCATGGTTAACAAACCTGTATTATATGAAACATGGTCGCTTAAAAATCTATTCAGTAGTTTGCACGTGATGCTGAACGAACAGACAGCCAGATGTGAAATCAAAACGCCATTGTTTTGTGTTCACACACATCCATAAAATCGGCACCAATAAGTTTTAAAAATATACCCCATAGGTATACAGATACAACCCATATCAAGTATTTTTTATTTCTCTCAGACTTTATTATGGTATTCTTATGTATCTCGGGGCGTGGGACAGTTTATACACAAATACAGACGCTCTATATCATCGTTTTAAAATGTACTGTGTGTAATTGTTATTAATTCCAATTATAGAAAGAACATGTATCAATTAACCTTATTAAAGTTAAGGTATATGTAAGTGTCTATTATTGTAATGTGAAGATATACATATCTACTACATTTGAATGTGTAGTAAAGCCCTATCAACTGATAGGGTCAACAAAACCCAGGAGAAATAACATATGCTTCAATCATTTACAACCAATGTTTTTTTCTGATGGTCACTGGACTGGTCTGCTCTAAATACAAATAATAACATTGTAACAAGTCGATAGTTATACATTTAAGCTATAAAAAATATATGCATGCCAGTGGTTATAAGAGCTACAAAGCTAATTTATATTTTGTTTTTCTGTATGTTTGTACGCGCATCACGCAAAAACTACTACACGAAATTAAATGCGGTTTTCACAAATGCATTGCTGGAGGTCTTGCTTAAAATCTGGGGTATGTTTTATCTTGATGCGTTGCCACAATCCACACGTACAAAGCCGCGGGCAAAAGCATAAAATAAAAACATGAGTTAGGTTAGGTTAGGGTGTACATCGGACCGCTGGAGGAGTGTCCGGCGTGGGCCGCGGAGCGCTGCGCCCTGGTCGCTGTGATTGGCCCCGACCTCTCGTTGCCGACCGTCGTATCCAGGATGGTCGGCGACGACAGGTGCTGGGGCGCAATGAGGTCCTTCTGCGAGACTGTCATCTCGCAGAAGGAGGCGGCGGAACGGGGGCGTGAGGATGATCCTTACGCCCCGGAAGTCCGCCGCCGGAGGAGAGGGCGCAGGAGACGCGCTTTTGTCGCTCTCCTGCCCCCCACTTAAGGGTTCCGGGTGGCAAGGCCTGAGGGGACCCTGCCACCCGTAAATTAGGAACCCCGAGAGGGCGCGCGCGGTGTTCCCGCGCGCCTTCTACCGTCGAAAGGGGAGAGCGGTCAGGCTCTCCCCTGGGGACGAGAGGTGGCCGGGTCCGTTTGACCCGGCCCACACCCACATGGGGGGGCCTGCTATGGATGAATCCTCTAAGTTCCCAACTGGCCCCCCCTATTGGATGAGAGAGGGAACACCCCAGGTTTTTTAGTGGGTAGACCAGCGCGTCTCGCTGGGAGTCCCACACTCCCCCGCCGGTGCCGTCCCCTAGCCGGCGGGCAGTGCATGAAGCATTTTTCCTGGGTAACAAAAAAAAAAAAAAAAAGGGTGTACATCGGACACGCCACGATCGTGGCGGTAAGTCCCGTTTTTGAGAAGTGGCTGGAGAGGCGGCATGGCGCCCTCACCTTCCGGCTGACACAGGTAATGACTGGCCACGGTTGTTTTGGCCATAGTTGTGTCGCATAGGCCGGCAGGAGACGCCCGGATGTCATCACTGCGGCGAATGCCGCGATGTTGTTGTGGACACAGCGCTGAACACTTTGGCTGATTGTCCCGCCTGGGCATCGCAGCGCCGTGAGTTGACCGCGGCAGTCGGGCTAGTGGCCCTCTCAGTCTATGGTCCGGAGTGAGAGATCGTGGAACGCCGTCGCCTCCTTCTGTGAGTAAGTAATTTCCATCAAGGAGGCGGTGGAGTAGGAGTGGGAGCGTTTAAACCCCCAACCGCAGAACCGAGCGCCGGAGGGTGCGAGATGACCTCCAGCCACCCTGAGGTTTGACCTGGAAGTGGTTGGCTGCGTGAGCCTGCTCGCCACCCGATCAGCACCAGGTCCGACTGGCGGCGTACGTGTTACCACGTGCGCCTCTGTGTCGTGTCTTTGTCCCGCCCCAGGGGGACGGTGGAGGAAGTATTTTTGTGTAGTGGCCTGCCGTTTCACACGGGGCCGAAACCACGGCGCGCGGGGTGGCGATGGCATGTGAAAGCAATTCGCGCGGCATCGCCGTCTAATGTTATGTCGAGGAACACCGTGGTAGGTTTAGTCAGTATTACCGGGGTATGTTTTCCCCGGTGAACCCGACATAACCTCTCCATCGCCCCGCGGAGAGGTATGCGTAAAGGCATACGCCAAAGTAAAAAAAAATCGTGTTCATTACTATGCACTTAGTTCATATGACTAGTAGGTACTCAGTTCATATGACGTAAGCTATATACGTTATTGATATTGTTATCAGCTGTCTGTGTTGGTCAAAGCGTGATCACTTGCGTGGTAACTGTTCAGGCCGGGGTCGATGCCCGGGCTTAGCAAAATGCGAAATGATTTATCAATCAAAGTATTTTTGAATGCGTTTCATTTTATTTATTTTAAAGAAGACAACTCCCACACTAGATATATATACTTCCTGTGTCGCGGCGAACTTAACAAACATTAAAACAACGGACACAAAGAACATCCAATTTCAGAATAACCATTTGTGGGTCACGCAGTTTTGTTCTGTGTGGGATTCGAACCCACAGCACTCGGCGCAACGGTAGTGGCGAGGTGACCACCTACACTACCGTGCAGTTAAATATATCGCATTTATGATATTAATCCTATCAATGGCCCATGATAAAGGCTTTAGAAAAATCTATAGTTATATACCATATATCAATCTGTCTATGTACAGTCTCTGTACAATGTTTGTCTCATATTATTAAAGATGATTAACGTCTAATTAAAGTACTTACTTCAGTTATTTACGCACATTCAAATAACATAGATAATTGAATAGTCCCTAATCATTAGCTTAGGTATCAAATAATATTTTGAAATCACGTAGATCGTGTAACAACTGTCATTCATAATAATAACTCTTATTTCTTATCTTTAATCACACAAGTTTCCTTAATCCTCTTTTGGCCGAGTAACTTATGATCATGTACAAGCTTACTTCTACTAAACCTCAAATTCTTTTTATGTAGCTTTTAATATCATAGTGCTACACTCAGCAAGCTTATCAAAAAATATCTCCACAATAACGACAACTCGCTCTGAGATATAATTGTCGTTAAGCATTCTTTACTGTGATTCTTGTCTTGATTTTTTAAGTTCACTTCACACTGGACTAAATCCTGTGTCTCGAGGGACTTTATAAACGTTTAAACGGAGGACAGATTCGAAACAACTATTTGTGGAACACACAAAGTTTTGTTTCGTGGCAGTGGCGAACAGTGGCAGCGGCGAGGCGAAGCGTAAGACAGATAATGACAGAGCTCGTGTGGCGCATATTCAAATCGTCGCGCGGCCGCCATAGTAAAATTGTATGGAAGATTTAAAGTGCTTTTTTGATAAATATAGCTTTATTGTCAACCAATAACCTAAATATTTTCGACGGACAAATTGTAATATAACTATTTATGTTTCGTTTAAGCTGTAAAATAGGATAGATTTCTACTGTTATAATCAAAAAATCACGTAACACGAGCTTACGTTTTATCATTTTTCGTATAAATTTACGTAATTTTGTAGGTGCAAATAGTAATTATTTTAAGTTTTTTACACGGAGTAATTGTAAACACATTCATTGTTATGATAAATGTATATTTTATATTTGTATTAAACAAAAAGTGAAAGCACATTTCGCTCGGCGCAGTCTTAAACCCCTACCCTATCTGAGCAGTTTTGTTCATGCTATTTATCTCGACTTTTATTTACATACATAGGTACATTACATACCTTCTCACACTGAGAAGAAGCCCGTGCAGTGCAGCCCAGCAGTGGGACAGTTTAATATAGGGCTGATATTATTATTATATTATTTACGTAACATGTCAACATATTATAATTATCGAATATTCTAGCTTTAGATCTATCATGTAAATAAATAAAAAGAGCACAAATATGTTATCGTCGCGGTCCATTCTAGAGACCGACAAATGAGCCATGTACTTGAATGATAAAGTCTATTTTCTATAAGTAAATAAAGTTCAATGCAAGTTCAATTTTTATCTGTCAGTTAGAACGCAATAGGGTAGAAGCAGTATGTATAGCACAGTAATTTAAATATTCATGTTCAAGCTCTGAAAGCCTTGCGGTCCGATTCCTAATAGAATTTGAACGACCTAGATGTTCTTATCCATGCGTCTAAACTCTTTGACGATACGGGGTTCTAAATCTCCAATCCTCCCATCTAGGAGGTTCCCAGACTTTTCTTTGTAGACCACTTTCAAAATTTAGCAGGTTTCGGTGGACCCCTTTGCAGCTACATTTCTACCATATTCCTTGGCATTCTGCATCAAATCTCTACGAGCTGCCGATTTATTTTTTTAGAAAATCTCTACAGAATTTAATTTATAAAACAAATTTTCGTGGACACAATTTTTTTTGTCACGCCAACGTACACTCTTATCGAGTCTCCCGTGGACCCCTGGAGGTCCACCTGGACCACTTTGGGAACTAATGATCTAGGTGGTTTAATTGCGGCTCAATGCATCTGAATTCTTTGACGATACGGGCTTTTCTTTAATGTTATAATCAGCTGATATGAGTACAACGGTGATCCAGGAATTATTAAAAATATACTTATACGTTTACGTGATTGGATTAATCTATTGAGTGGCAGCATCACACTGGCGGCCAGATGATATAGCTTTTCAATTAACAGGTTAACAAAAATAATTATAGAAAATAATGAATGAATTGTTAGAAAAATGATGACGATTTTGAAGAATAGAGTTTTGAATTGAAGTAGAGAGTAATCGTCTCGCCATCGCTACTACGCCGAGTGTTGTGGGTACGATTCCCACACGGCATTATTAATTTAACGACCTGAAAATAGTTGTGCGGTATCTAGATGTTCTTTATGTCCGTTGTTTGAATATACATATGTATAGTTTCTCGCGACACAGGATTTATTCCTAATCACATCTCCTGGATGCCATTTAGAAGAAAAAAAAGATGTTATGTCCTTTTAATCACTTTCCACTGTAATGTAAACAATACACAATCAGGCTAATCTTTACATGACTCAGAATCATACAGGTCATTTTCTCTGACCGCATCTTGCGTGCTACTAGTTAATAGATCTAATTAATTACATCGAACGTGATAAAGTTTTCAATTACAGCGTCTTATCTATCGATTGCATTACATTCTAAGCCTTATCTTTGCTTAGTGTTACATAGTTTACCAATGCACGTGGACATGCGTTAGTAATATGACTAAGATGCCTGTGTTACTAACTGCATGTCGTAGGTTTGCATAACTGATGTAAATAGTTACAGGCTCACAACCATTAGCTTAATTTGCGCCACAATAGCCAGTTTTTTTCTCGTCTGGACCAAACCAGCTACTTTTGTTGTTGTGTTTTGTTTTGTTTGCCATCGGTTTACCCAGACGGGAATTGTCATATATGTTTTCAAATCAACGGTTAGAACTCCAAGATTTGTTTAATCCGATGGCAATCTGTTCTACAGTAATTATTGTGGCCATCTCATGGTTACTTTTGTATCCTGACAAATAAATAAACAGTTTAAAGATTATCCCTAAAAAAGGCCCAATCATAACTCGTTCCACAGCATTTTAATTAAAATTTTCAATGCACCTTTTTTATTTTATTCATTTATAAGTAGATACCAACGTATGTTAATTACATAATTGTATAGATTTATTACGTCGCATTGTTTTTGCTGACCTGCGTTTAGAGCTACTAGCAAAAACGATTTGACGTGCCTTTTTGCACAGAGATGTTTTATAGTTACTTGCGTCGAGAAGTAAAATACTTACAATGTAAAAAAGAGTTTCTTATAACCATACTTACATCACTTAGTTATCGTAGAAACAGGCATAAAATAGTCTACCCTTCATTACCGCTTAGTCAACTCGACCATCGACAATAATAATCGATCGCGGTGGCCAATCTTAACGGAGATTGGTCCTCTGCGCAGAAGATATAATAAGTAGTGCACAAGTGTGTGCGCAATCACAAGTACACTCTCTGTTCTCTTCCTCTCATAGGGCTTAGAACTTTACATGATTTCCAAGGCACGGGAGCGTCTAAATCCCAAATCCAAAACGCCGGGCTGCTATTGAGATTTCATGGTAGACATCTCTAATAACTTTTTGTTGGCCCGACCCGGAATTCGAACCCGAGACCACTACTGTAACCTTATGCACAGCAGTAGCATTTACTACCGCTGTGTTACTGAGACAGTCTACAATAAAAAGGCACTCTAAGATACATACACATATTGAGGTGTTGCTGAAAATCAGCGCTGTATCGCAAGCGGTGCAGCATTATACTGAGCAACATCTCTTTTTAATGAACACTGCGACGCACATTGAACAGCAAGAGCTCCGTATAAATGTGTATTCTATATTATATATAATAATATATGAAATAATAGTATATATAATTAATTAACGTATTATAATGAAGTAATTCATATAGGTATATAATAATGTATATAAGTTTTATTTTTATCATTATCAATTTATAAATACATTTATTACTGTTACACACAAATTTTGCATTATAATAATTTTAATTGTGTGTTGCAATGCTTCATTAAAATAAAATATTTTTTATTTATTTCATTCTATATATGTACCTATGTGTTTATTTTTTCAGTATTTTTACGTATAGCTACCCCAGTAAGTAAGAAATTCAATATCTAAACCGCTAACGATATGATTGTTTTTCTTCCAGGCCGAGAAAAAAGGCTGTACAGCAACAGAATACGGGCTGGTGTTCGGCGTGTTTGAGCTGATCGTGTTCCTCGTCAGCCCGCTGTATGGGGCGCATCTCAACAGGATAGGACCGAAGCTACTGTTCAACGGAGGAATACTTACGACGGGAACATGTGCTATATTGTTTGGGTGAGTTTAGTTGCAAGTTTGCAGTCAAAGTAAGACTAAGTAGTTTTTATAAAGTGTTTGTGGCATAGCAAACATACATCGTGTCTAATCGTCATTTTTTATCGTAACCTATAGATGCTTGGAGCCCTAAGATCTCTTTAGAGTAGTGCACTAGCACGGACTAGTAATATTAATTCATCTTAGAAAAAGAATCAAGATTACTGATAATCTTACTTGGCACAAAATAAGAAGGAATGGTTTACTATAATGTCCTAAGCTAAGGCCAACTTTGGGTCACTGAGCCAGCGAACTAATTAAAATTACTGGTGTTCTGATGATAGCATATGGCTTCCTTTTTCCTAGGAATACATACCAACATTGCTCGGTTGTGATCTGCTTAGGACTGGGATAAAACTAAGAACTAAAATAGTTACTAGACAAGTTGCTCAAGTTGGAGTTAACTCCCAGGATTTAATAGTAACCCATTGTGACTGCATTCTCTTCAAATAAAGAGAGAACAAAATAATAGAAATAAAACTAGCTTTACCAATGCTTCTAATATAACTAGATTTTGGCTGCGGTTTCGCTCGCATTAATGTAGATTTTGTCAATAAATTTCTATCCCTCGGAAAAGCACCCTTTGCCCTTTTCTGTACCCCTGACAACATGTATCCGAAATTTCATGACGATCAGTCGAGTAGTTAAGGTATGAAAGCGTAACAAACAAACAAACTCACATTCATATTTATAATATTAAGATGGATGTAAGTTGGCTATTAATTTTATTTACGTATACTCTGTCTTTGTTCAGGATGTTGGACAAAGTGGAGGGTCACGTGCCATTTATCACGCTGAGCTTCGTCATAAGGATCGTGGAGGCGATGGGTAACGCCGCCTTCCTCACAGCCTCCTTTGCGATCATCGCCAAGGAGTTCCCCAACAATGTGGCCACCATGTTTGTAAGTATACCTACTATTTGTCTGTGATGAATGGATCTTTTTTGCATGATCACGAAGTGAACGGCTGTCAGGAGCCGCAAGGCGCACTGAGTGCGATACATTTCGATGCGCCCGCACCTACCGCAGAATCGTTTTTACTTGCATAGAGTAAAATATAGTAGCATTATAATGGTGAGATATCCTTTATTAAGCTACTTTTAAATACTTGCTTGTAGGTCTGAACTTCATAGTGGGTAAAATGCTTGATAGATAGATCAGCGCCCACGAAGAAAAAACAAACAAACTCTTCAGTTTTCTTATATACATACCTAAGTTCAAAAGAAGATATTCCGACACATATTATTTTCTATTATTATAACTTGTCAAAATGGCTACATCCCCTCCTAGTGCTAAACAGTCGTGATTTCACGAGCAGGTCTATCAGACCACGTCCTAACGTGAAGGGGTGCCAAAGCCTCTTTGAGGACCTAAGGTCATTCTTCTTTTTTTTAATATGGCTCACAAACGAAAGCATACTAAAAAAACTTAATAAATAGCTATAAACTAAAATCATTACATTGTATGCCCTCTAAAATAGTGAGCACAGCATTCACATAGACTCTGCAGGCTTAATTACACATTTTGAAAATAATATACAAATAACATAAATAAAAATATACAAAGATCAGAAAATAAGTAGCTTTTAAGAAGCTTCACCAAAAATAAAAATAATTACAAATTTAAAGTTTAAGTAGTGTCGGTTATTAATCGTTTTATGTATTTCCCTCCTTGCTGAGGCTAACGAACTTGTGAATATATCGAAATTAGCGCGAATGTCATTATAGAATTTTCCAATTCTATACAGTACGTTTACGTCCTTTTACCACACACAATTGTATAAGTTTAATAATATTAGATTTCAGTACTGTTACATCAGTTAAACAAGATAAACTCGCAACATTAGCAAGATTAACTTCAACAAGGTTCAGAGCGCAGGTCGTGAATACGATCACGGACCAAACAACACGCCTTGTGTGATAGCGTGCCATTGACCCTCTTGATAATTGAAAACATTACTCTAATTAATTTTATAATTTATATTAGCAAACTAAAAACCATTTTGCAGTTGCAGTGGCTACTTCAGATTTGTTTTTTTTTCGAGGGGGATTGTCTAGATTTTCCCATTCAAATCTAGAGTTACCTACACTGAGTACAATTATTTGTACTAGTTGACGCCCAGTGATCAAAAATTGACAGCAAAACATTTTTTTATCTTATTAACTGTAAATATATGTATGTGTGTATCTTATTAAGTGTATGTGACAAATCCCACACTCTTCCGCGCGCGCAATATGTAAATCTCAATAATCCCAAAGGTATACCAAGTTCTCGCTTGAGGGCTTCAAAGGGGGGGCTTTCCGCAGTAGAACAGAGAGGACTGGGCGCCCAATGTATCCTGCGTCCCTAGGTAATAAAGATTAAAAAAAGACATCTCTACTAGTCAGTTTTCGTTTACAGTTTCTCTAAAATCTATAGGTACTTATTAGGTAATAAAGTTTTACATAAATCATAGTTACCCAACATTATTACCTGCTCGTACACATGGAAGTCAGTAGGGAGACCAACAGACTGCAATGCAAAGGATCTCGGGTTCGAACCCACGTCGCGTACATCTGACTTTCGGAAGTTATATGACTTTTCGAAATTATGTGCGTATTGATTAACAATTATCGCCTGCTTCGTGCCTCGGAGAGCACGTTAAGCCGTCGGTCCTGGCGACCATGAACGTCTATGGCAATCGTTATTGGGAAAGTCAGTAACCTCTAATATCCTGACACTGGTCTAGCCTTAGGGTATCGTTAGCCTTTGGGATGCGGAGGTCAGGTGGCAACCGCTCCGTGTAAAAACTGATATCCAGTCAAATCCGGTTAGAAAAAAAGCCGAACCCAAGTGACTTGGGAATAATAAAGGCTAAGAGAGAAGAATACCCAGGGAAGTTAACGTTCTAACCTATTGAGTTGCAAAGGCGCACCAGTGGCTGGACATAATACGTTTTTAATAATGTCTGGCATGCCAACAATTGACAGGTTAAGAGTAGATAAGAGCATTAATTAAGTAAAAGTGATACAAATTGTGGTCAACGGTTACTTTATTGTGACTGATATGTAGAGCCGAGCGCAGTTCAATATTTTCTCTAAGTAATATCGATAAATGTTTATCGTAGCCTATGTACCTACGCTTGTGACGTGGTGTTGTAAGCGTATCACATAGCTTTTAAACTAGCCAGGTGTGTATATATGTTATTTATTTACATAACACAAATTTACTGTAAAAATTACAGCTTTTTGCAGCGTTGTTCTAAAGCGCCTTATAAACGTTTTATAGATATTGCTACTGGAATTTTAAAAGGCGCTGTTTACTAAATAAAAGTAAACTAAAAGTATAATAAATACCAACTATTTTCGACTGGTACAACACGTTATTCAGTATTCAAATAGGTTAACAAAGGAGCCTAATGCAATTATAATTTAAAATACAATGGCCATCGATCTTTCTCTTATATTTATACATATCTAATTCGTCTTACGCCTATACCCCGAAGTGGTAACCAGAAATACATGATATTCACATTTCACTAGGTGTAATTTTAGACCTCACGTTGTGTTGAGTCTAATGCTGTCTAGCGTGCAAAGATCCAGACTCCGTATTACTATTGAGAGTTTCATGACAGAAAATCTTATCAACACTTTGCCTTTCCCGACAATCGAACTTGAGACTTCAGACATGCACACCAGTCGCACATGCCCTACCTTCTTCAAATATAGTTATCATATTCTTAAATCTGGAATTCTAACCACATGGCAAACGCGCCTTATTAACATTATTAGCAAATAAATGTAAGCGCAAATTGCTATTACACACATGCGTAAACTTAGTCTAAATATGTTCGGTGGGCAAAAGCGTATCTCACTCACATTTTATTTAAGAGATCAGACTATAATTGACTTCTATCGAACTGTCCGGCTCGGCAAGTTTCTATTATAGACAGCATAGTAACAAAAAATACCATCCACGATCTTTCCATCAAGCTAATTGGACACAAAAATCTTCTTTATATATTAATTTAAATACAAATTAAAATTGTTCGAATTTCGCAAGCAATTGAAACATTCGTAAGAGCGATTACTTTTCGAATGCATTAATCGTGAACACTTTTTGATATAGTTTGATTGCGTATTACATGTAGGTACGTAAATTTATAAATTAATACGTGAAGCAAAAACTTTGTACCCCTTTTTACGAAAATTGTGCGGACGGAGGAGTATGAAATTTGGCATAGTTAAAGTTTATATGGAGAAGGAGTGGCGAATCCTAATATTTTTGAAAACATGCATTTTAGTTACATAAAATTAATGAAAAAGCACTACACGCACACAACTATGCATTTGACAAAAGCACTCGCATTGCGTTCGTAGTATTTCGGCATTGTTCGGTTTGATATCGTAGAATTCTTCGTAACTAAGGTTACAGTTATGTATATGGAATAGGCAAAGGGAGTAGGTGACTAAATGAAAAGTTTTTATAAGGGTTATAATATAGTTATAGACAATAAAACCTTAATAACGATCAAACTTAAAATTTAAATCAATAATTATGGTCGAATTTCGACCACTTGGCAACCGCTAGTAAATATTAATGTCGATACAGTCAGTTTCCTCACACAATACGAGGTTATATAAATATTAGGAGGAATACTAAAAAAGATCAACGTGGTGACCTTATTTTAAGCCGTCCACCATGTATGAACCTATCATCAGCGATCAACCGCGACATCAATTTTCACGAAACAAAATCCTTGTATCGAATATACATATATTACAATTGGAATTATAATCAGTAGGTAACTATATTTTCTTTCAAAGATCATTACCCTTTTTGGTTACTTATACATTAGTTACTTACTAGTATTCTTATTAAGCCAGTTAACAGTGGGATGCGGGTTAATCATATGTATTTTTTGTAGCAATTGCACATCGTTAATACAACCTATATTGTCAATTTCTAGGCGTCCTTGGAAACCTTCTTTGGACTTGGTCTCATCGTGGGTCCGACCCTTGGGGGAGCGCTGTATGGTCTAGGCGGCTACTCTTTACCATTCGCAGTGCTAGGCTCTGCACTGTTCTGTGCTGCGGTCATGAGCTGCGTCGTACTACCCAGGAACCATGATGATGAGGATCTCAAGCCCAGTGGACGTAAGTTGATTAGCAAGTACCTACAAAGTTAATAACTACATAGTCTTGTGTCTATATTTCTGAAAAGCATGGAATTACACCAGGATTTCGCCAGTTGTGTTTTTAGGTCCCGCGTTATAGGGACTTCTTTTCTAGAAACGTCTACCTGGCAGTTCCTAAATCCGTGCTGCCGAGGAAATGTTTTGGCCGGAAAACCTAGTAACACTTTGCCCGACCCGGAAATCGATCCCGAGACCTAATGTACTGTAGTCGCATTCATTACAGCAATATCACCGGGGCAGTTGAAATTAAATATATAAAAAAGACGATTATTAATTTGTACATTTTGTTTTGTAATGTGTTTTATCTCTATGTCATAAAAAAGTACCTACACGAAACAACGTTTGAGAAATTATTACCTAAGGTTTATACGTATTTTAATAATGTAAGAAAATATGTCAATAACGACGTTTTCGAAACTGAACAGGCTACACACTGTGCACCTATTTGCATCAACTAATTATTTAGTAATAATAAAATACTTACTAAGTATAACCTAATTAATAGCCGTAATATACTTTAAATAATACAAAGTATAATAATGTTTCAGCTTCAATGATATCGTTGCTGAAGGTGCCTGGCGTGGTGTTGTCGGCAATCTGTATTATATCAACTAGCATGAGTATTGGGTTCCTGCAGGCTACGCTCGAACCTCATCTACGTCAAGTAAGTACTTATTACGAATTTATTTTCTTGTATGGTTTCTCGTGCAACCCAAATTACTAATAATTTTAAAGTTAAACAGTCCAACATTGTAATGGTGCATACCACACAGAAACTCGACTAGTTCTCCATAAAAAACTGCAAACTTACTTACTTTCAAGTACAACATCCAGTCGTACCCTGATTTGGATAGCATGTGGCATTTCGTTAGAGTGGTTATGACACCTAATAAATGTTGGTCCAGGATCACTGACAGGGCTACTCTTCTTACAGGAAAGGTACCTAAGTGTGCTAGCATTATTATAGGTTCACTACAATAGTATAATCATCCCGCACTCTTGCGAATTTGATTAATACCGTGATATAACTGCATTATAATAATAATAATAATAATATACGCCAGACCGATTTCGGCCACGGCGGCCAGTCTTAACGGAGACTGGACCTCTGCACAGGAGATATTATAGTGCACAAGTGTGTGCGCAATCACAAGTGCACTCTCTATTCACTAACTCATGATCCGATGGGACGGTAATCCGACACGACCGGAGAGAGATCAGGCGCAGGACTAACGGCTTTACGTGCTTTCCGAGGCACGGGGGTGTCTTACACCGCCAACTTCCTAACGCCGGGCTGCTATTGAGATTTCTTTACTGGAAAACCTAATAACTGTTTGTTGGCCCGATCCGGGATTCGAAGCCGAGACCTCATGCACAGCAGTCGCATTCACTACCGCTGCGCCACGAAGGCAATATCCAAACATTGACTGGTAGAGAATACCTGTCAGTAAGTCTGCACTGTAGGTACACTTATTACTTAGCCCGAAGTCCTTGCTCATACCTATTACACATGATGGTAAAGATTTTTGAATAAACCATGACATACAGACAGACTGGGTCGTTAAGTAGGACGTAATATACTTTTTACCCAGATAAGCCTCTGGTAGAAAGACTTGTAAACATTTTTTTTGTTTGCTAGTTTCAATTCTCTCCGATGGTGTTGGGTCTCATGTTCGTGATCAACGGTGGCGTGTACGCACTGTCAGCTCCATGCTGGGGCTGGCTATGCGACCGGCCCGGCGTCAAGCCTAAATACGTCATCGCACTTGGCTGTGCCTTTGTCGCTGGTGGGTTCCTGCTCATTGGCCCAGCGCCGTTCTTCGATATGCCTACGTAAGTTAATATTTTGTAATTTATACATAAGGTCCTCCAGAATTAATTTTGATCACAGCGGCCCATCTTAACGGAAACTGGCCATCTTTACGTAAGCCACAGACACTAGTCATTAAATATTGTTTAACGAAGTAGTTGCAAATATTTTGACATGAATCGTACCTACACACTGGACATATTATTATATTAGAAAGATTTGATTTATTTACTTAAAAGATAAATTATCTATTTACTACTTAAATAACATTTCGGCCACACTGAAAACCTTAATATAATCAAACTTATTAAGTAACTAGCGACCCGCCCCGGCTTCGCACGGGTAGAACAAAACCTTAACAAATTATACACTTAAACTTTCCTCATGAATCACTCTGTCTATTGGTTAAAACCGCATGAAAATCCTTTTAGTAGTTTTCCAGTTTATCGCGAACAGACAGACAGACAGACGCGGATGGGGGGGGGACTTTGTTTTATAATACGTAGTGATAGTGATGATATGCGCTGAAATTTCTATATCCAGACCCTGTAATTAATAGGTACTCTTAAAGTAATGACTTATTATTATTTACAGGATAATGTGGGTGTCGATCATGGGCTTAGTACTCCACGGACTGGGTATGGGCAGTCAACTCGTGGCGTCCTTCTCTGACGCTCTCGGTACTGCTATGTAAGTATACATATGTACATGCAATTAATTAATTATTTTTTAATTTGCAAGCCATGCTTCTTTTGTAGTACAGGTGACAAACCAACAAACAGCTTATTGCTTAATACGAAAATATCTATATGAAAATAAGTGTTTTTAAATTTGAAATCTATAGAATGGGCGAGCAACCCTTTTACTGTTTCCGCACAGAAACAGTGAATGGGTTTCTTTTTGAAAGGTTGCTAACTTCGAAACCAACATATTTTTGCTAATGCATGATAGTATACACACAGCACAGAATATTTAAATTCAAAAACACTTGTTTTCAACACTATTTGCTCAAGTGTTGAAAAGAGAAGACTCAAGTGTCTTCTTCGGTTGTCTTACAATGGGACCGTCTCGGCCGGGGGCGTAGCGGAATAACGAATTTTTCACTGTGGGTGCGTCCCGGCCGGAGGCGTACCGGAATGGAACCCTAACGGCCGGACCCAAAAAAATCGTTCCTTTGTTGCAAAAGAACTAACCCTCATTCCTTGGCATACGTTTACTGTAGCTTATAGACGCTTACAATTCATTGGTATCATTCGTTATGCTACTAACACAACAGGAAAAAATTCTAGTAGCAAAGCGTCTTAGAAACCTAGAAACGCTACTCACAGCAGCAACCGAACACAAAATAATAATATAATAATATTTATCAATATAACATGTATTTTTGTAGCATTCCATTGGCATTATACTGATAAGCACATTCAGAATTTGCACAAACAACTTCAAACAATAAGAACTAAACAATACCGTTATCTATGAAAAGGATGCTCTATATCAAAACAAAATGCCTGTCTAATCATTATATGTATAATGAGTAAGTAGTAAAGTATTCATTGTTTCCTTGTTAAACATTGAAATTACTAAGGCGGATTTCAGGAAGGACTACAAGAGCTTTAGACATTTAATCGTTTTTATTTTAATAAAATTTGTTTGATGCTTCTACTTCTTCTCATCGTTGACCACCTTCAAATCTGGTTCTATAAATTATTCCGTATTTAATACGAGTAGCACAACGAAGGACTCGAATCGTACTTACGTATTAGCAATTAATAAAGAAATATCAGGACAGGTTTACTTAATGTTTGATTGCCTATCTATAAGGAAATAAATACTCAACTATGTTTAAAGCCGAAAGTTAACATTGACATCATTATACAAATAAACAATCCCTAATCGGTAACGTATTTTATCATAAACCTTTCAGTTAGTATCTTCTCTCTTCTCTCTTAGCCTTTATTATTCCCAAGTCACTTGGGGTCGGCTTTTCTGGTCTAACCGGATTTAAGTGGATATCAGTTTTTACACGGAGTGGCTGCCACATGACCTCCGCAACCCGAAGGCTAACGATACCCTAAGGCTAGACCAGTGTCAGGATATTAGAGGGTACTGACTTTCCCAATAACGACTGCCATAGATGTTTATGGCAGCCGGGACCAACGGCTTAACGTGCACTCCGAGACACGGAGCAGGCGATAATTGTCAATCAAACCTTTTAGTTAGTATATTAGGCATTATTTAATAAGAATTTCACAATCTAATCCAGAACTTAACTGTTAGATATAAACGGCAAACAGCTTATAAATCTGCAGGCTTACCAAGAAACGTAAGTATCTAAGTTACCGGTCTATATTTGATACTAAGTATGAGTATCATAAAATACATGAAGTAACACTATTAATTCTAAACTCTACAGAAAAGTGATCCGGGCAACGAAGTAATGCCACTTTGAATTAAATAAATCGAATAAACCTTAACAAACTACATTTATAAGTTAGCTTCAGTTAGCTTCGTTATTATTTTAACTTTCAAGTCGAAAATCATGAATAAACCAAATTATTATGAGAAATTCAAGACATTCCAAGGCTGGAACCTACAATACATTGTATTAAAACGTGCGGAAACAGTTCCAACAATAGGTTTAATTAAGTAATTCTGTAAAACTGCAATATCCTTCTTGAATCATAAAATAATTTGTTGCAACAGAGAACTGCGTGTTCGAAACAATAATTGTCTGATTCATTAAGATCAATACGTTTGAGCACAGCATTGTAAGTGATCATTACAAGGATTGAGCAAGAGGCGGATATTAAAATGCAGTACGCGCAGCTTAACTTAACTGTAGTGCTTGACGTCTCGGGTACGAATCCTCGGGCCAGCAAAAAATTATTGAGTTTTTCTGTTAATAAATTCTTAATTGCAGCCCAGAGTTACGAAGTTTGCGATGCTGAACATCCTCTTGCCTCAGCGAGTACGTAAAGCTGTAATTCTGCGCCTAATCTCTTTCCGGTCGTGTCGAATACCGTACCATCGGATTATGAGTTAACGAATATCGATCGATCGACGGTATCTAGAAATACGCCCGGTAGACAGCAAATATAAATATGCTTACCCTTTCAGAGACAAACAGGCGTAAAGATATATATGTGTCTAAGTATGTCCTATTTTCTTTAGTGCCAGCGGCCTTCCCAACTCGATAGAGACGTACGGCCTAGTGTCCGGTATGTGGACGTCTACGTTCGCGCTGGGCGCCTTCATCGGGCCCACAGTGTCAGGGCTGCTGTTTGACTCCATCGGGTTCCGAAATTCTACGCTTTTCGTATTTGTTCTACATGTCATTGTGGTATGTATACCTTTCTTTTTAATGCTTAAAATAGTAAAAAAGATCATTTGATAGTGTAGAATAGAAATTTGCTTACACATATAGTAATTTTCTTGTATTTGTAGTCATAATAGTTAAACTGTTTAGTTAAAAAATAAAATTGTTAGCAATCTTCCAACAAATTATTATCCAAAATGTATAAGTTATCTAAACTAATATTACGAAGAGGAAACATTTGTGTTTTTGTATGTATGTTTGTAATGTTTTCACACAAAAACTACTGGACGATTTCAAAAATTCTTTCACCATTAGAAACTTGCATCTTCACTGAGCGACATAGGCAATATTACAGTTTGAAAAAAATAGGGATCCTTAATAAAAATGCAATAATATAACACAAGGTGTGAAAAAATTTGTCATAAAAAATCTGTCATCACGTGCGCTGCGGAAACTATTGATGATAGAACAAAAAAATGTTCTACAGTATTATAGAACGTATCAATATCTACAAAAAAGTCCGTAATACTATATGTCCAACTAGTATAGTTATGCTACTATAACTACTTTTTTACATTTTAAAAGTTGATTATAGCGCCGACAATAATCAAACCATATTATTCATACCTCTGTATTAATCCTTATCCCATTAAATGATATTTTATTAAAGACAATTTCAATACCTGTAAAATACTTTTTAAATGATTAAAATCGGACATTTCATTCAAAATATATAATTCTTTAGATATGGTACGTAGTTTCTAAATATTAGTAGGTAGTTTTTAAGAATTAGCTAACTACACCTATATAGGTGTAGTTAGACTTATTAATTTCTTTAGTTGTAGTTTTATATATTAAAATTAGATAACAAAATAAAAGTAGGTATTGGGTAATAAATTAAAGTCCACGCAGACGAAGTCGCGGGCAACAGCTAGTTTGTTATATAGTGATTTATTTGGATGGTATCATCCCAAATATCCAAAATTGACATAATTATATAAAAAAACAGAATTGTAAGCATTCATATCTTCATTAAAGTTCTTAAGTTAAGATTTTTATTATTTATTCATTTAAATAACCAATAAGGAAGTGATCTTTCATTATTAAGAATGTATTTATCTCCTATGACTATGAAATCATTTACTCGCGCATTTGGCGATATTATCAGAAACTTCTATGGTGATATTATATCTCATAAGTTTTGTTAAATAGACCAGAATATGACCAGCACTTAGTTAAATGCAAATACTTTAATATTAAAATTATCATTTTAGCCCTGTATATAAGCCGTCCCACTGCTGAGCACGTGGCTCCTCTTAGTATGATAAGAATTAGGTCATAGTTCATCATGCTGGCCAAGAGAACATAATAGATATCTCTCGATCACGCAGGCTTCCTCATGATGTATGCGTTCACATTTAAAGCATACAACAATTAACTATTTACGCACATAACTTTGAAACTTAGAGAACTCGGTCTGTACCTGGAAGTCGATCTCGAGATCTTTGCTCAGCCGTCCAGCGGCCTCTACCCTAGGATAGTCTAGTGGGGAAACCGTTGGACTGCTGCATTTAAAATACATAGCTATTATAAAAAAGTATGTCTTGAGAAAAACTAAGACAAACAACAATCTAACAGTAAACTGCCAAAAACTGATAATTGGATTGATACATATAATACTAATCTTCTCAAAAATAACAAAATCTTTTGGCAAATAATAAATATTGTCTCCAAATAATTAATCTTAATACCAATTTCTTATATCCCGCAGGCGTTAATGATGATTGTGTTCACCTGGACCTGCGACCGCTCGTCTAAGATGGACGTGTCGGTATCAGCAGGAGATCTGCTGCAGATTGACGGCACGCTGGACGAGTCTGTACTCATCGGAGACAAATTCCCGCCGGTCAGGACTAAGAGGTAAATATACCAGTCAGACATCTAGTAAGTATTTCACTACTAACAGAATAACACCTCTTTAAGGAGTTTTGGCAACCGTCTTCACAGCAGAAGCGGTAGAATTGATAATTATAGTAAACTATTCTGTTACAATAAAGTTTGACCCAGTCCAGTTTGTTTTATAATGCTTACGACGTATTTCTGCCTCATACAAGCTTAACTGAACATACTTTTGTAAATATCAGATGTTTTATAATTAATGTTAATAACACTTTATCCTAAGGAACCCATACAAAAGTACTCACAACCCGTCTTCCAACAGTCGCCGCTACGGCATCAGCGTGGAGCAATCCAGGCCGCCGGCCATGAACAGCCTCATCGCGTGCTCCAGCTATAAGAACCGGCGCTCGCCCTGGAGCCAGCGCACGCCGCGCTACCGCCCCACCTACGGCTCGCTCGACCATCGGTACCGCGGCGCTTACGCCACCTAACATCGCGTGCTCCAGCTACAAGAACTGGCGCTCGCCCTGCAGCCAGCGCACGCCGCAGTACCGCCCCACCTACGGCTCGCTCGACCATCGGTACCGCGGCGCTTACGCCACCTAACATTGCGTGCTCCAGCTACAAGAACCGGCGCTCGCCCTGGAGCCAGCGCACGCCGCAGTACCGCCACCTAATAACTACGTAAGCAGTCTCGCATCAGGGTAGTTCCTGACACAAGAGAAGGCTTTTAAGTCTTGTTAGACGCTTTTATTGTTTCTTGTTTAAATATTTAGAAAACGGTAATAAATAATTGTTAGGGCGGCAGCAAAGCGTCTGCTGAAATCTCCGTGAGTGTAAACAAAAGGCGGGAAAACGCTTTTCACAGCCTTCTTACATGATATGACAGAATACTAGAATAATAATATTGAACTATGTACGTACCAAATTACTTATAGGTCAGTGAGTGTTTAAAAGTGAAGCGTTGCAGTAATCCAGACCTTTATGATTATTTTGCGTTGTAGACTTTAGTTATACGATGTATGTAGATAAATGTGGTTGTATATTTTAATTTTATGAGTGAGCGTTGATTTAGCGCGTGTCGTTTGATTCGATCAACATTACAATGTAAAACAGTGAATATTTGGTGAGGAAGTGAAGTTTAAAGCTGGTAGACTATGCCGATCCTAAAAAAAATTTTTCTTAAGGCAGGCGTAGTCGAAATAATGTAATTAGTTTTTAATTTAAAACTTTTAATGTAGGCCAATGAGTAAGCAACTGTTGCATAGTCATACCTTTCAGGCCCATTTAAACGATGCAAGATTCTTGATGCAAGTGTCATGTTGTCCCTGTTTTATTCACCAAGTAAGAAATAGACAGCGTGGCACTTGCTTCAAAAAACTGTCATCGGTGAAAATGAGCCTTTATATTTATTTTTCTCAATTTGATGACATTATCTTAGAGTAAAATTATGAATGTTTTGATTTATAGGATAGATGATACTTTATTATGTATTTGTATGTTTAGTTGTTTCTAATTCTTATTAGTTATAATGTATATTGTTAATGTTAGGCATTACTTACTATAATGTTGTAAATATAACGTACCTACTTTTCATCATTTATAATTTTAATAAAATATCCACAATTAAAACACTTGATATCTTTTTTATCTACTTACAAATGATTCAAAACTTTGTAAGCCTTATCGATAGTATACAAAATGTTGAAATACTCTGAATTCTATAATTTACACATCTAGAAGTCGCTTCGTTGGTAAAACTGTTTTCAATCTTAAATCCAACAAATCTACAGATTAATTAAATAAATTGCGTTAGATTTAATATTAATTTCAACCGTTAATCAATTTACTTATGAACGAAATAACCTGTTAGTCTAGTGGGTTGAGTAACTACATATAATTTTTACATCAGATCTAGTTCCTATATCGGCCTCGATGGCGTAGTGGTTAGTGTAACCGACTGCCACGCCTGAGGTCGCGGGTTCGATTCCCGCACAAGTCAAACATTTGTGTGCATGAACATGGATGTTTGTCTTGGTCTGGGTGTTTCTATGTATAATATGAATGTATTTACAAAAAAAAAAGTATATATATGTATGTTTATCCATTGTCTAGTACCCATAGCACAAGCTCTGCTTAGTTTGGGCTAGATGATGTTGTGTGTATGTGGTAGAATATTATTATTATTATTATTATTATAAATCGACAAGTTAATTCGCAATAAGCGAAGGTGTAAATAACCCATCGTCCTTTGTTGTTAATACTACTATTCTCTACCGTCAATCCAACGATTAATCACATTGAATGGACAAGAAGACGAAAGTCCAGATTAGAGGCTAGCGTGTGTGAAGAATATAATGAAAGTAAATTAGGCAAGAGAGCTGATTACCGACTAGCGAGTGTGAAGTACATAATGAAAGGCAAAAGAGATATGCCTGAATCGCTGCAAGGATATTGCGGTTCCATTTCCTGTATTTCCAGCATTTGACCTTAAGCTGTGCTTACCTTGGTTAGTGCTGTTACTGAGAATTTTGACAGAAAATCTTTACCTTGCCCCGGCGTCGAACTCGAGACCATATGCACAGCAGCCGCTTTCAGTACCGCTACGTTACGCTAAGCTAATAATATCTACTGAGTTTTATTAAACGTGATCATTCTCGGTCGACAAACGTACAATCAAAGAAGGGTAATACTTTGAATACACATTTCTACTTATCAAGACGAATGCACTGCATTGCCAGCATACCTGGCCTATGAATGTTAACTGACCAAATTATTGCTGCAGGTGACGCTACTGTCTGCGTCATTATCTAGGATAGTGTTTAGTACCGCATTTTGCCACCTGTATAGGAATGGTGGTGAAATTATAAGTCTCGATGATCGCCTCTGATGCAACTAAGTTGCTTGGTATCACCGACTTGCATTTATGATGCAACAGTCTTCGACATAATATTCCAGTAAATTACACCGGTTTCAGACATCTTTATGTATGTTTTGATGCGAGGCTATATATTGTATAGATTATATTGTGGGTTTTATCTGGTCGTGCATAACTTTGTGCTTAATACATATATTTACGGGTGATTATGAGATATGGTTTTAGTGTTATTGGTCTCGCAAACTGTTAATAAGATCTTAGCACCGGCAATGAGTCTGGAAATGTGCTCGGTTAAAGGCAATAGGTATATCACACGTTATACACTCTTGCCGATACCTTCGAGGAGTGTATCGATAGGTATATGAAATTATACCTTCATCTAATGGGTCCGACCGTTAGGATCCCATTCCGGTACGCCCCCGGCCGGGACGCACCCACAGTGAAAAATTCGTTATTCCGCTACCCACCCGGCCGAGAAGGTCCCATTGTAAAACAACCTGAGAAGACACTTTAGCAAATAGTATGGAAAACAAGTGTTTTTGAATTCAAATATTCTGTGCTGTGTGTATATTATCATGTATTAGCTTTAGAATTAGTAAGACTAATTTTAAGTACCTATACTCTTTAAAATATGTTGGTTTCCAAGTTAGCAACCTTTCAAAAAGCAACCCATACACTGTTTCCGTGCGGCAACAGTGAAAGGGTTGCTCGCCCATTCTGTAGATTTCAAATTCAAAAACACTTGTTTTCAATAGTATTTGCTCAACTGTCTTATCCGGTTGTTTTACAACGGGAGCGTCTCGGCCGGGTCCGTAGCGGAATAACGAATTTTTCACTGTGGGTGCGTCCCGGCCGGGTGCGTACCGGAATGGGACCCTAACGGCTGGGCCCCATCTAATGCCGAACATAGAAGTTTTTGGAACCAGATTTATTCGGAGTTTTATGGAAACGAAGGGAAAATAAACAGAAAGATCTTAACTGTGACATAGTACCCATACTTACTAGTAGGGGGGTGGGGGGGGGAGGGGCAGTTTGAAAGCTTTTAAACTGCGTAGCAATCTATAAACCAAATTAAGCACTATAATTGTATGTAGGATTGTAACTATTTTAATGTCAATAAAGAATTCACTTACTTACTTTACTAACTTACTCACATCAACCTATTTCCTATTTCAGATATAAATGTACTTAATACGAAAACGATACGAAAAGTATCACTACTGCGTACATAAATCTAATATCTATGTCATTTCACTATTAAATTTACACAGTACAGCAAGCTCATGTTACTCTGCAATAGGCCTAATGTGCTTTGAATCAGAAATGCCGATGATTCCACCTTATTATTTGTGCTAATCATACCAAGAGACACATGATGTAAAAGTTTCATCATCCTAAACCATGAAGTAGGCGAAAAAAGTAATGTCATTTTGAAGGAAATATATTCGAAAATCTTCACTTTAGGTACCTACATACCTAACGAAAAAGTAATATACCTATATTCTTAATATTGTTTTTGGTCCGTAGCTTCAGGCAGGCATTTTCACAGTAGGCCTACAGATTATATCGAAATTGGCAAAGGCTTGAAATCACAAATACCAGTCTCCTGTCTTAAACAATAAGATTGCAAGCAAGTGTTATTAAAATCAGGACAAGGCTGTATTCATCTTAAAATATTTATTCGTCACACATTAGTTTTGGTGACATACCAGAATGAAACACACCGTGATTGTAAACAGCTGCTTAATATTCTGACCATAGACAACTGAATGTTTTCTTTTGTAAATGCCGCACGCTTTTATCTGTGGTCGTGATTTTAGTAAGTTGTGCAATAGTTATAAAGTTTGAAATTAATTTATGCTGGTTAATGTCCATTTAAATTTAATTTATACTAATAGGTTTAGACCTATTCAATTGTTTCTTATGTAGTTGTCGGCCTCAATGGCGTAGTGGTTAGTGTAACCAACTGCCACGCCTGAGGTCGCGGGTTTGATTCCCGCACAAGTCAAACATTTGAGTGCATGAACATGAACGTTTGTCTTGGGCTGGGTGTTTCTATGTATAATATATATGTATTTCCAAAAAATGTATATACGTATGTTATGTTTATCCATTGTCTAGTACCCATAGTACAAGCTCTGCTTAGTTTGAGCTAGATGGTGTAGTGTACGTGGAAAAGAAAAATATCATGTTTAGTTACCGATTGGTCATATAGTTCTTAAGACTGTGCCGAGCGTTAGAAAGATAATGACAGAGCTCGTGCGGCGCATATTCAAATCGGCGTGCGGCCGGCATAGTGAAAATGTACGGAGGATTTAAAGTGCTTTTTTGATAAATATGTATCTTTATTGTCAACCAATAACTTAAATATTTAGGACGGAAAAATTGTAAAATAACTTTTTATGTTTCGTTTAATATGTAAAATGGGATTGATTTCTACTGTTATAATCTAAAAATCACGTAACACGAACTTACGTTTTTGCATATTACTTAGGTTCTATCTTCCAATAAGCATGGAAATCATACTCAATTACAATTTTTATTGCCAAAAGATTTTATTTTGTGTGCCTAGCAGCGTAGGATAGATGATCTCGTGATCTCTCCAAATGTCTAGACTCACATATATCATATCTTGCAAGAATTTCTAAGGTTTAATGCTATTGGTAGGTACTGCTTGTTCGTTACATTAAAAGTGAAGGCTCGATAACTCAAACATTAAGATGTGTATGTAGATTGTACACTATACATAACGCTAACTTCCTAGAAAATGAAAGTATTTTCCATCTATAGTAATATTATATAAAGAGATAAACTTCGTTTGTAGGCAATAATTTCAAGAACTTCTACACGTATACTAAAATTCTTTCACAAATACAACGCTAGTCTATACATAACAAATAAAAGCTATATTTTAATGGCATGCCACGCGACTAAAGCCAAAGACACCGGCTATGACTGATATAACGTAACTAATTGGAGTAGAATGACGAGACATAATTGAGAATAAGACTCGACCGTACTCGAGATTGTAAATAGTAATTATAAGTAATCTATCGTGATTGATTCAATATTGATCGTTGACACAACAGTGCTCTTATTTCCCAGAATTATGTTGTTATCAAAGAAAATGTTTCTGACAAATTCAAGTACATAAATATTGGTAATTTTTATTTATGATCTTGAAAAAATTAATTAAAGCAGCGATAGCTCAGTGGGGAGACCAACAGACTGCAATGCAGAGGGTCTCGGGTTCGAACCCACGTCGCGCACCTCTGACTTTCGGAAGTTATATGACTTTTCGAAATTATGTGCGTATTGATTGACAATTATCGCCTGCTCCGTGCCTCGGAGAGCACGTTAAGCCGTCGGTCCCGGCTGCCATGAACATCTATGGCAGTCGTTATTGGGAAAGTCAGTACCCTCTAATATCCTGACACTGGTCTAGGTTTAGGGTATCGTTAGCCTTCGGGTTGCGGAGGTCAGGTGGCAGCCGCTCCGTGTAAAAACTGATATCCAGTCAAATCCGGTTAGACCAGAAAAGCCGACCCCAAGTGACTTGGGAATAATAAAGGCTAGGGAGAAGAAGACTTGGAAAGAATTTATTTAATAATAAGCGCCCCGCTCAGACTTTGAGCACATGGTATAAGTTTAGATAATTAATATTTTTATAGTATAGATAGCTTATTATTTTAGGCTCATAAACTTGCATGCTTGCTATGACATAACACACTTATGACGTTTCTATACCCAATGGATGTCATATGATCAACAATTCAATAATATTAGACAGTCCAAGTTCGTAAGAGAGGATTTTATGTACTGAGAACTAATATCAAACACATACAAAATGTTTAGACTTAACGTCAATCTCGTACAAGCTGGTTCTCTTAGAAGCAATGTTAGTCTTATGGATAAGGCGTCGTGAGTTACCGTTACAATAGGTACTGATAAAAAGATTTATAACAAAATCAATGAATGATTTTTATTTGTATGAATTTGTTTTATTCAGTATATTTTGATGTTTTCAACAAAGTCATTTACATCGGTAATCAATAATAATCCAAACAATATGTCTCCATTACACGCTTATATTGCTGTAATTCAAAGTATACAGAACTACCGAAATAATGAAATAAGTTTAAAACCGTCTTAGTAAAGTTAATCCTTCTTGTTCTAAGCTCTTATTCGGCAATTCGAGCGAGAAACGGCTTCTGGTACATTAGACCTAATAACAAACTTTTTGCTATTATCTATATATTTGCTCTTTCTAACTGCCAATTTAAAAAACAGGCCATTGAACTTCTTCGTTCAATAAATATTTAAATTTCAATTTATTTAATTAATCTGCATTTAGTACCGTATTTTCATTGTTTTTATTATTTTAATTCTTTTGTCAACGTTTACGGAGTAACATGACGTATTATTATTAAATTTGTTAATCAGTGATCAATGATGTGGTAACCCTCATAACATATTTGATGTATGAATTTTATTTAGTTATAATCTAACATGTAACGGTTTTTTGTTCCAATAAATAAAATAAAATAAATAAATAAAATAATAACATATCTGACGAAATGTGAGTGTAAAACACAGAACATATGGGGTAACACATCGACTATCAATTTAGAAATATACAGGCGTTAGTCTGTGTAAATGTGTACACATATCAACTCATAGTAATCTTTAAAAGCATAGGGCATAGATAATTTAGTGAAGTTATATTACTAAATTATCTATGTGTTGTATTGTCTCTTATCAGACGAATTCTTAAGGAAACTTTAGTATCATAGAAGTCAGCGGCTTGGCTGTGTAAAAATGGCTTCTGGTGGCAATCGATAATTGTTGAACCGCTATCTCGTCTACCACAAATGGCAAAAATAAATAAAAATGAAGTTAATCCAAAACGATGCTATGCATTTATTCCAATAACACAGCGTAAGGCATTATAATTTTTTTTGCAAGTAAAGTGATTATATATATCTGTGACGAGCCTTGACATCGCAGATGTTCAGTACAAATAATCATTAAATAGACATTATTAGCATAGAAATGTATCTTAAACGTATCGACCGTGACTGAAACCTTGAACTAGATACATTTATTTCTTTACTTTTTGTCCACATGATCTAAATATTTGCAAACGTGCGTTATTTAATCATGTGACATACATTTTTTAGCACCTACAGCAATTTCTAGTTTAGGTTCTAAAACAAACATTACAACTGTACCATACCACTCTTAACTTAACAAAAAAACGAAAGTACAACTTTATAACCTTTCCATTACTGGTAATCTTACAGCTAAATCATTTAACACTGTTGTAAACTCAGCAACGAATGTTGAATTGATCGGTGTTATCACATGGCATCGTGTTTTGGTGTGAGGTCTGCAGAAGTTTTCGAAAGCAAGGACGTTGTGTTGGTTAACTTGGTCGTTTACAAGCCGGAGCAGTTTCTCTCGACATTATAAAATGGAGCATTGTTTACAATATGTTCGATAATGTGACTTTGATTTAGTCGAGTGCGTAATATAAACAGAGCTATAGAAAGAAAAAGTGTACTTACAGTAAGACTTTTGCCTAAGAATACATTAGTATTGTTTGGTATCTACAGGGTCTGTCGTTAATAATACATGACCCGTTAGCTGGAGGTTAACCAGTTATCAGGCAGTAAGAAAATGATACTTTTATGTCAGGGTTGCCACACTTTTCTTTTTCACAATCCGTGGTTAAAACTAGACGTACGGAAAGATTAATTTTAAGAAATTGATTGAAATGTTAATTTTGGTTCTGTTTTACGTTAATGGCGCCGAAAAGGGCGATAATTGTCAATCAATACGCACAGAATTTCGAAAAGTCATAAAACTGCCGAAAGCTGCGCGACGTGTGTTCGAACCCGAGACCCTCTGCATTGCAGTCTGTTGGTCTCCCCACTGAGTTATCGCTGCTTGTACTGTCTTATATAAATATGGGTAAATAAATGTATGACTGCTGTGCTTCAAGTTTTAGGTCCGATTCCTAAACAAGTGTTATTAGATTTTGGGATACAAAACTCTCAGCAGCACCACATAATCTGGACCTGTGGCCAGTATATGGCAACCCGCTCGAGCTTAAACCAAATCTGGCGAAATATGGATCTAATGCACTTCTACCTAATACTAGAAACCTCTACATACTGTCCAAACGTGTGAGACTATATAATATATTGTAAATAAACACAAACACACTTCAAAACACTAGTGCATTGATTGACGGATGTAAATACAATTCACTTGTACACTTCATACATGCAAGTCACATACATTATGATAATAAACATACATGCTACGTCTTATAATAAATAATATAATGTCACTATCTTATAAGGTCGAACTATAAATATTGACGCAAGTTCAGCGTAGATTCATCTTCTAATGCAATATGTTATCATCATGCAATGTTTGATTAAAATATTCAATATTTAGTCTTAACCCTAACTCATATTATCTTCTTTCTTTTCGTGTGGTTAGTGGCCAACCTGTTGTCAAGAGTTGTTCAAGCCACCCGTAGGCCTCTGACATCGGGCACGCCACGATCGTGGCGGTAAGTCCCGTGTTTGAGGAGTGGCTGGAGAGGCGGCATGGCGCCCTCACCTTCCGGCTGACACAGGTAATGACTGGCCACGGTTGTTTTGGCCAGTTCCTGTGTCGTATACGCCGGCAAGAGACGCCCGGTTGTCATCACTGCGGCGACTGCCGCGACGTTATAGAGGATACGGCGCTGCACACTTTGGCGGTTTGCCCCGCCTGGGCATCGCGGCGCCGTGAGTTGATCGCGGCAGTCGGATTGGTTGCCCTCTCGCTCCCGGCCGTAGTTCAGTCTATGGTCCGGAGTGAGAGGTCGTGGAACGCCGTCGCCTCCTTCTGTGAGGAAGTCATTTCCATCAAGGAGGCGGCGGAGCGGGAGAGGGATCGTTTAAACCCTCTCCCCAACCGCAGAGCCGGGCGCCGGAGGGCGCGGGACGACCTCCAGCCACCTTGAGGTTTGACCTGGGGGTGGCGGGCTTTGTGGGACTGCTCGCCATCCGTTCAGCACCACGTCCGAGAGGCGGCGTGCGTGTTCCCACGCGCGCCTCTGTTTCGAGTCCGTCTCCCCTCTAGGGGGGACAGTAGGGAGTGTTAGAAGTGCCTTTGGGTAGATCTTTCGTGTAGTGGCCTGCCGTTTCATACGGCGGGCCGAAACCTCGGCGGGTTCGCGACCGCATGCGTAAGTGATTCGCGCGGCCCCGTCGATAGTGGTTTTGTCGAGGAACACCGTGGTAGGTTTAGTCGGTATTCCGGGAGGTACTTTAACATCTTTACCATCTTTCTTTTACCCCGGCGAGTCCGACATAACCCCTCCGCCCGCCCCTGCGGAGGGGTATGGGTCATGCATTCCCCAACGTAAAAAAAAAAGAAAAAAGGCCTCTGACATGGCTTAAGACTGCGCCGAGCGAAATGTGCCAAAACAGGCGGTCACAGTTAAGTGAATAAAATCAACACTTTTTGTTTAATATAAATATAAAATATACATTTACTATAACAATGAATGTGCTTACAATTACTCCCTGTAAAAAACTTAAAATAATTAATATTCCCGCCTACAAAATTACGTAAATTTGCATGAGAAATGCAAACACGTAAGCTCGTATAAAGTGATTATTTTTTTTTAGATTATAAGTGTAGAAATCTATCCTATTTTACAGCTTAAACGAAACATAAATATTTATATTACAATTTGTCCGTCCCAAATATTTAAGGTATTGGTTTACAATAAAGATATATTTACCAAAAAAGCACTTTAAATCCTCCATACAATTTTACTATGGCGGCCGCGCACCGATTTGAATATGCGCCGCACGAGCTCTGTCATTATCTGTCAGAATCTGTCTTACCCTCGGCGCAGTCTTAACGACTGCTTTCAATTTGACAACAACCGGGAAACTAAAAGCTGACACAAAGAATAAAGTTACTCATATTATAAGCAGCGATAGCTCAGTGGGGAGACCAATAGACTGCAATGCAGATGGTCTCGGGTTCGAACCCACGTCACGCACATCTGACTTTCGGAAGTTATATGACTTTTCATAATTATGTGCGTATTGATTGACAATTATCGCCTGCTCCGTGCCTCGGAGAGCACGTTAAGCCGTCGGTCCCGGCTGCCATGAACATCTATGGCAGTCGTTATTGGGAGAGTGTCGACACAAAAGATCCCACAGGGTTGAAGTGTCGCCGGTCTACATTGACTGGCCCCCACATAAGATACATAAGATACTCATATTATAAAGGGGAATGGATGTTTGTTTGTTTGTTACGCTTTCACGCCTTAACTACTAGACCGATCATTATGCAATTTCGGACACACGTTATCAGTAGAACAGAAAAGGACATTTGGTATGTACCTTTCATCCAGAAAAAAGTCTGTTACTAACCGAATCTAGCCTACATTTAAGCGAGCGAAGCCGCGGGTACAATCTAGTAGAAATTTTTTAAAATGTATTATTAACTAGATTTTGGCAATAAATTACCATACCTCGAGAACAGTACTTCTTCTAGATAAAATTATAGCCTATGTAATTTTTTGTACCCCTTACAAAGTGTATAAGATATTTAATGATGATCGGTCGAGTAGTTAAGGCGTGAAAGCGTTACAAACAAACAAACAAACAAACAAATAGACAAACAAACAAATATTCGCATTTATAATATTAGTGAAGATTTAGAAGGTATATAGCTGACCAGACAGACAGTATCCTGTCCTAATTTCAAATTAAAAAAGTACTTATTTTCACTTCAATTATACAATTTTGGTAACAGTGTTGGAAAACGTCGTGAGAAAACCTGTATATCTGAGAATTGCTTAGCTGGATTTTATTAGCAGGGTTGATATTATTGTATATTATCAACCAATTTTAGTAACACACTTTTCATTTTGCTTTGCGTAAACATCTTATCAAGCTATAACTAACTCGAAAAATATGTAATTTAAATCTTATCTGTCAGAAGTGATGCCTTATTGTATAAATATATTTTATAGATACGATATAGACAAGTACAGCTGTTGAACAAATGTCAATCAAGAGAGTATTAAGGTTCCGTACCTGAAGGGTTTCAACGGGGACCCTGTTACTAAGTCTCCGCTGTCCACCCGTCCGTGCATCTGTGTGTCAGTCAGCGGGCTGTATCTCATAAACAATAATAGGTAGAGAGTTGAAATTTTCACAGTGTGTATTTCTATTGCCGCTGCTTGCTATAATAACAATAAATAAAAAGAAAATACATAGTGTTATATCTTGTACGGTGGTTCAGAAGCCTGTGTGTACGAGTGCGTTTTGCACCTGTCCTGTTTTACTTCTTATATTTACTTCTATTATTGCATATTAATATATGATAATCTTGATATCTAGGCAGTTCAAACTTTCTTCTGTGGTTTAAACTATTATTGAAACTATAAGTGAGACCATAATATTTGTTTATAAGCACTTAAATTGATATATAAACACAATTCTATAGTAACGGCATTTCTATCTATAAATAATTTTAAATACCTTTGTTCCTTACAGCTGAATTTTATCAAGAAATTTGGTCTTAAACGATTTCCATACCAGGATTAAATCCTATTCCTTCTAGCAGATTAGGAATTAAATTAAAACAGACAAAATGGAAATGTATAATATAATGTCCTCCAGACTGGCCATTTCAGCAGGAAATATTATAGTTCACAAGTCTGTGCGCAAACACAAGTGCACTATCTGTTCCCTAACTCCCATGATCCGATGGGACGGCAATCCGACACGACCGGAGAGAAATCAGGCGCAGGACGAACGGCTTTACGTGCTTTCCGATGCGTGGAGGTGTCAAACACAGCCAACTTCCTAACTCTGAGCTGCTATTAAGGTTTCTTAATAGGAAAACACTTTATAACTTTTAATTGGCTCGAACCCGATACCTCATGGACAGCAGTCGCATTCACTACCGCTGCGCCACGGAGCCAATCAGGTTTGAAAATAACTTTCTTCAAGGATTACAAGATACCAAAATTAGAATTACAAAACGCAACTTAACCGTCAATGTAATGTTCAGTGAAAAGGTCGTGTACGGTGCACACAAGCAGGGGTCGCGGGCCACTTGACACGGAGCCTCTGCCACTAATAACAGTTGCACATAATAACAGTTACTTGTTGTGAAAGTTGCACACATTTTATGATGTCGTGTTAACCAGGATTTGATGACCATATCGAAGAAGATATTAAGTCAATTGCAAGAACATAACACTAGAAAGAATGCTTATATAAAATCGATAAAGTACAGAATGAGTAACCTGGTATAGTAGTGGTTTAAGTGGTCGTCTTGCCGCTGCCACTGCGCCGAGTGTTGTGGGTTCGAATCCCACACGGGACAAAAATGTGTGTATTCCACAAATGGTTGTTCCGAGTCTGGACGTTCTTTGTGTCAGTTGTTTGAATAATAATAATAATAATAATATATTTATTTGCTTAAAACACGGTGTAAAAAGATGTTAGGGTACAATTATATTGGTCATACATAATTGCTAACACTATAGCATGCAAAATTAAATTATAAAGTTACAAAGTAAGTTAGCATTTAATTTGTAAAAATCATATATATTATAATAATTATTAACATGTAATTATTAACATGAATGTTTGTAAAGGCCCCCTGCGATACGGGGAGTAAGCCTAGTGCGAGAAGTCTTTTAAAAAGTAAATTTATGATTCCGTGTTAACCAGGATTTGATGAGCATATCCAATAAGATACTAAGGTCAATTGCAGACATAATACAAATAACTACTTATATGAAATCGATAAAGTACAAAATGATTAATCTGGTATACAATTTAATGTATATGTATTAACCTATTATGTACCAGCGACACACCGGCGGCCAGACACAATAGATTTTAATTATATTTGGCATTCTAAGACAAGAGGTTAAGAGATAGTCGTTTAAAACATTTTCAGTAACCACACGGAATTTTGTCTATGTGTCCTATGCGGATTTACTGAAACTCAAGCTGACTGTAAAAGAACAATATGGAAATGATCACCTCCAATAAATATGACGGTGGTGACGATTGCATGGACTGGTGAATCCTTGAATCACGTCCATATACAAGACAAATTATGCGTGTTCCAAAATTACTTATTCCAATTCTGAGTGTTTTTGACCATAGTTGCAATTTTTGTGTACTCTTTCGCGATACAGGCATAGGATACCTATGTTTAATTCTATACATTATTTTACACACTAGAAAATATGAATCATATTATAGGAATCAAAAATAATATGTTTATACAAAGAGTATTTTTGGTTGTGAAATAAGGAAGTAATAATTTGTTTTAATTGGAGCTAGAAAAAGTAGGGCTGTATTGGGATATCTCGCTATCTCCCTCGGACAGCAGCGTTTAAATAGCGATTACATCACAGTTTATTAAGCTTTTTGGTAAAATAACAAAAAATTGTGAGTTAACCACCCTATTAAACTTAGTCTGGAAGTCTTTCTAATTTATAAAACGTCGGCAATCTTTATAATTGCGCCATTGCCACTGATCCACTGGCCTCTTCAACGAAGTTACAGATTATAAAATGATGTAAAAAATAAACTTAAGATACGTTTTATGGATTAACACAATTTTTATTAGCCAAAAAGGTATTACATCAGCCATGATATTCTAATCGATACATAATAGCCTAATTTGAATATTAAAATGTTATTATAAAGAACCTGATCTATTCGAAACATCGAATAGAATATTATAATCGAACAAAAATTACATATAAACCAAGACCCGGAAGACACAGCTACAGCAAGGTAAACTAAAATGACCTCTATAATAAATACGCTGTGTTATTATATTAAATCAATGTCAATTCAAATGAAAATCAAAGTTTTGTATTAATGAATAATACAGAAACTTTTAACATGTCGGAGGAATAATGACTGAAGTTGCCATTGAAGAATTCCATTAAGAACAAGTGCTGCTGGACTTATGTCAGTAATCCTACCATGAAAGGTAAATGCCGAAGTCTCGGGCTAACTGTTCGCGCTACTAGTACCATGAAACACATGAAGTGGCGTTTCGATCGTACTTAACGTCCCCGTGAAGTGGAAAGTGGGAATAAGTTCATCAAAGTTTCATGGTAGGCGTAAAACTTCAATGGACTATACTCCTAAGCAGAGATAGCTCAGTGGGGAGACCAACAGACTGCAATGCAGAGGGTCTCGGGTTCGAACCCACGTCGCGCACCTTGACTTTCGGAAGTTATATGACTTTTCGAAATTATGTGCGTATTGATTGACAATTATCGCCTGCTCCGTGCCTCGGAGAGCACGTTAAGCCGTCGGTCCCGGCTGCCATGAACATCTATGGCAGTCGTTATTGGGAGAGTGTCGACACAAAAGATCCCACTGGGTCGAAGTGTCGCCGGTCTGCACTGACTGGCTCTCACATAAGATACATACATACATACATATTCCTAATACTTTGTTCGCACCGAACTTTCGGATAGACATAATTATGTATGGTTGGGCTGTATCTTGTTATAGAAGCTGTTAAGGAAGAAATTTTTCCTTAAAAGTTATGATATCATATTTAAGGAAACAGCTCATGGAAAATATTAGTTTAAGCTACTCACTGGCTAAGCTACTTTAAATAGGCAAGGCATTTATAAATGCGAAAATAACTATTGTATTTATCATCTGCAGATTTATGAATTTGCTTCTAAATGTCGACATCTTGAAACCATTATATTCATAACTTTGTGTCCAAGTGTATGTTTTTCCCTTTCTATGGTTTTTCGTTATTTGTTTTTTCTGTGAGCAAACTACGTTTTTATGCTTCCTTCATACCCAATCGAAACTGGCAAATTTCCGATTTTGATAAATGCCTAATCCAAGTCCAGTTATTATCCTCCGACTCAAAAGTTCATAACATCGGTGACGCATCACTACAAAGCTTACTATAAAATACAATCGCAGAAAGAAACCCATTAAATTATCGATTCTCAGAACAATGACGTCACTGTTTAGACGATTAGTCATGTATTTTAGAATCCCTGTGGCTCTGCCAAATTCATCGTCCAGAATTTTGTATTTGGAATATTTTGGTCATCGATTTCTGCTTACATTTATTTAATCTATGGATCAAACGCTCGGATTCAGTTATACCTACACAATATTAATTTATCATTGTGTCTGGGTTCCTAATTGACTAATTAATTACTACTGAGATTTACATTATTAAATAATCTATACTAATATTATAAAGAGGAAATATATGTTTTTTATAAGAATTTTACTCAAACAACAAATCAACGGATTTTAAAAATTCTTTCACCGTTCGAAAGCTATTTCGAGTTCGAGTAACATAGGCTATAGATTATTAAAAAGTACTGTTACTAACTTCCTTCTTTCAAAAGCTAGTTATGTATAATTGAGACTATTGACATCTTTGGGTTATTTTGTTAAAATTTTAGTAGTAGCACGGTGTCTCGAAGGTCTTTATTAGCCCTTTATTTCTTGGAACCTAAACCATGCTGGTGAATTTTGTATTTAGTACATCTCTGCCATTCCTTTGGAATTTAGACGTAAGATATATGCAGTATGCATGTAAATGCTACAATATCATTTAAATGATGGCTCTACTATGAGACACAATGGTAAATTGTGCCTCATAGTCTCGGTTTTCGAATTTTCATCCAATCCAATATATTGGGTGGAAAAGAAAACCTTACAATGATCCAACCTTAAACCACTAAATTGATTTTTTATCAGATCTACCTTATGCCTTTGTATGTGAACAATAATTTATAATTAGTACGAACATTAAGATAATGCGTCAAGGCCAGTGGTGAATTAAATGAATGCGTTATCTACACCGTTGGTTAAGATCATATGCGTACTGCTTACACAATTGTACTACTTGAGTTCATGTGCATGGACTTTCGTTACGTGGTGAAATAACAGGTGCTATAAAAACGTTGTTACAAGGCAACGACGCATTCATTAACTCTGTACGATTACAGAGAGTTTTAACTGCCTTGGTGGCACTGGTAGTGAACGTTACTGCTGTTTATGAGATCTTGGTTTAAAATTTCGCATCGGGATAATAACAAACTTATTAGGGTTTTCTGTCAAAGAAGTCGCAATGACAGTTTGGAGTTAGGAAGTTGGTTGTGTTACACATCCCCGTTCCACAAGCACGTAAAGCCGTTGGTCTTACACCACATTTCTGTCGGATAATTTCGGATTGTCGTCTCATCAGGCTGTGGGAGCAATGGAATAAAGAGAGCACTTGGGTATGGGCCCAAAATTATTAAAATTTGATTGTAGGAACGATTTTGAAAATCGGTTTAACAACCTACAACGGATTCCCAAATCACGTCTCCGATTATTCTAAAAGAACTATTTACCTGGATACTATTTCCAAGTCTCCTCAATCAGTTACAACCAGCGCCGCAGTCTCACTACTTGTGTTGGCAATATAACACTTATACCTCGAGAATCTTACATCACACTAGCGCACTCGACGGTAGGTGTAACAAATAATTATCACCGCACGACTCTGCAAACAGTTAAACATTATCAGATCGAAATAGATTCGGCGCCTCGTTGAGCTAATATTTAATCTGGTAACACCCACCGTCTATCCACATTTGGTTTTATTATTTAGCGACCTTGCAACACTAAAATTGTTAAGCGAGTATATCAACTCGCCTATTTGTCACGTAAATATCATTTGAATAAATATATAGGTCTATGTTTTGCTTTATATGATACAACTAGATGTGCCAGCAGTTTCACTCGCGTTTATGGTTACTGCGCCACCCCCGTGGGTCGTAGCGTGATGTTATATAGCCTATAGCCTTCCTCGATAAATAGGCTATCCAACACTAAAATCATTTTTCAATTCGAGCCTTTAGTTCCTGAGATTAGCGCGTTCAACCAAACAAGCATACTCTTCAGCTTTATAATATTAATAATAATAATAATATTCTAGCACATACACACAACACCATCTAGCCCAAACTAAGCAGAGCTTGTACTATGGGTACTAGACAATGGATAAACATACACATATACTTTTTTTTTGTTAATACATACATATTATACATAGAAACACCCAGACCAAGACAAACATCCCTGTTCATGCACACAAATGTTTGACTTGTGCGGGAATCGAACCCGCGACCTTAGGCGTCGCAGTCGGTTACACTAACCACTACGCCATCGATTCGTCAATATAAATATTCGTATAGATTCGTCAGTTTGAGGGTCTATAAGGTTGTCATATGTTTTGTTAAGCGGTCGGCTCGCCAAGGCATCTCCGATGCGCGTGGTAGCTTTCTTAAATATTTTATATTAGCCATTCCGATTATAGTGTAAGTAGTGCTTCTTTTAACCTCTCTATCTAAGCTAGAATGCTTGTTTTGGGAATTTGTTCACGTCGGAAGTGCTAGACGAGATGGAATTAAAATCCACCTCTCGATGGCAAGTCCAATCCGTTGGACTGTCGCCGCTTATATTGATTGCTAGATTCTGTCCGCGGCTTCGTTCGCTCAAATGTAGCTTCGGTCAGGTTAAAAACAGTAAATTTTTTAAATTAATTGAATTTAAACTACTATATACGGATTTTATCGCGTTGTTTATTTTACATTTTATTACATAATTTAGAAACTGTTACACTACTACTACTAGATACTATTAAACTTTACTAATTTTTAAGCTAATTAAATTATTAAACTATTTATATTTAAGTTTACACTTTCCCCGACGTTTCGGTTGCTTTTCAGCAGCCATGGTCACGGGGAGACTAAACTTAAGATTATTTTTCCTTATTAAATGCACAGTATGTTCTTTTCTATTCTCGTGACAACGTGTATGCGAAATTTCATTATGAATTATCGAGTGGTTAAGACGTGAAAGCGTAACAAACAAACAAACTCACATTCGCATTTATAATATTCGTTTGGAAGTAAGAATTTAATCAACGTGCAGGTACTGAGACTTAATAATAATCTATGTTTGAACCAAAAAACATACAAATAACAAGTCGCAACTTATGCAATAGGTAAATACAAAATTATATTTCTATTTAATTAGTGATTGTATATTAAAAAACGAATAGAAAATATTGACTCATAGGCAGTGCGGCAAAAACGGGGTGTTCGCAAAAGCCGCGAGTACCAGGGCAATAGGAAGAGCCAAGATATCATCAATGAAGACCCGCTACGCGAGGTAGAGCCACCAATGTTCGGCTGTGCTATTTATGTTATTTATATCCTATTTATAATGTTATGTATGAGAAAGTGTGTTTGTTAGCTTTTGATTCATTTAGAACTAAGAAACGTACCTACTTTAATATAGCTAATTGAATCGCCAGTTCAAGGTTTAATTAGGGTTCCAAGTAAGCGCAAAAAAGACTACGGTCTACAGCGGACTTCAGTTGGCATACCGTAAGGTGCAGGGTTTAATTCGCAGGTCGGGATTTTCTGGTAGGAAATTATAAGCAGCAATAAGGAGTCGGAAAATTTAATAGGAGCAGATAATAGGCTCATCCTCTATTTGTTTGAAAAGTATATTACAGCTGGTAAAAAGTTGTTGTAGTCAATCTTTGCTTACTCTTCGAAGATGTGAGAAGAAGGAGAAGAAGTGTGGATCTTTATAAGTATATATAGCCAAGAACGAAGAGGCGTAATGTTTTTGTTCTTCTTACATAATAAACAACATTATTCTTTATTATGTAAGGAGGACGCAATGTTACATTAAATTTTTTCAGCCTACTAAGAATATAAATTCAAAAGTTCGTGTTAGAATGTTTGTTACTCGATCGCGCGTAAACCGTTGAACGGCTTTACCGAACCTTATCCTGAATAACACATAGGAAACGCAGGCAAAATATCAGGGCCAAACCAGTAATCATAATTTAAATTCACTAACGAATTGGTTCATTAATAAAGTACTACTTACTAGAGACGATATCTTAAGTAAATTCCTTGTAACACGACAATTACTGGAACGACACATTTGAGAGCAATAGTATGTATGTATCTTATGTGGAGGCCAGTCAGTGCAGACCGGCGACACTTCGACCCAGTAAGATCTTTTGTATCGACACTCTCCCAATAACGACTGCCATAGATGTTCATGGCAGCCGGGACCGACGGCTTAACGTGCTCTCCGAGGCACGGAGCAGGCGATAATTGTCAATCAATACGCACATAATTTCGAAAAGTCATATAACTTCCGAAAGTCAGAGGTGCGTGACGTGGGTTCGAACCCGAGACCCTCTGCATTGCAGTCTGTTGGTCTTCCCACTGAGCTATCGCTGCTCTTAGAGAGCAATAGTAACTAAGCAATAACGTAATACACATAACGGCATATTTTAAAATTTACCATTTTGTACTCAAACGCGTCGTTACAATAATCGGCATAGGCCCGGTTCCTATATCCGAGAAACGAGTCTATTCACCATCGCGAATGGACAGTTAATTTCGACACATAGTCCAAGAAAAATATTTAATAGACTCGTTTCTTGATATAATAATAAAAACCATTTAATTTCACAATATCTTAAAATACTAACATATGTAGTTAAATACAATTGTATATATAGAAACCGGTAGAGAGCATGCGTTCCAAATCATGCTACAAAACTTTTACTTGAGATGTCACCTCTAGTAAGCAGTACTTAACTCAATGATAACAGTACAATATCAAGCATCGATCCCAGCAGAAATACGTAAGCACAATTTCATCACCACGCAACAAGGTCCGCGATTGACCGTGCCATTAAAATTCTCGACCAATCAATTACTATGCCGACATTATTATAGTTCACCTTACGGCTGTGTTCGAACACTGGAACCCGTCAAGCAAGGCTGAGTCACGACTCGCGGTTCAAATTTCCAACTGTTTGGACCCTCAGACTAAATAAACCGGGCTGACCGAGCGAAAGAAGCTGCCGAGTTTCAACTTTTAAGGTATTTAGAGATTTACGCTACTTTGGAATTTCACAAGAAAAACTAGTTTGAGCGTAATAATTATTCTCTAAATATTATGCTTTTTTAAAGTCTTGTTTCACTCAAATATTAGTATATCAAACTGAGTAAAAGACACATATGTTTACCTTGCCATTCATATGTCACACACAATATGTAACGATTTCGTATTGATAATGAGATAAAAATAATAATATTCTATCACATAGACACAACACCATCTAGCCCAAACTAAGCAGAGCTTGTACTATGGGTACTAGACAATGGATAAACATACATATATTCTGTTTTTTTTTGTAAATACAACATATTATACATAGAAACACCCAGACCAAGACAAACATCCATGTTAATTCACATAAATGTTTGACTTGTGCGGGAATCGAACCCGCGATCTCAGGCGTGGCAATCGGTTACACTACGCCATCGAGGCTGTCCTTAATATAATAAAACAAAATAACATGTATATTTTCGGCAAGTCTAAATCCAGACTCACGGTTTTGATATAGTTGTGGTACATTTTACCAGTTATGCTTAGAACATCCATTGACAGAAATTCTCGAGCGAAGTTCCAGACTCAAATTATTACTTATGCTACAAACCAGAGTGTGACTGTTCCATTTAATTTTAGTTGGATAGATAGGAATATCTATCTTAAAGAAGATTCAGTTTAGCATAACTGTCCAGGCATGCTAAACTGAATCTGATAAAACGTGGCTAAAACTCGAAGCTACCGAAGCAATTGATTTTCAAATATTATGCTTAATGGAATTTTCTAAAACGTGGCTTAGAACCCTAAGCTACCAAATCAAAACGCATTTTGGTTTTTACAGTTGTTTTTATGTTGTTTATAATTGGCCACCTGCAAGAAAATGCTGGCACGTTATCTATGTAAACATGTCAAGGGAAACTCAGAGAAAGTGAAGAGCCCTTGCTGAAACCTAATTACTTCAAGGCAAAGGCAACATTATCATTCAGCCAACATCCTCAAAGAAGAGAATTCTTGAACGGATGCCAGAAAAACGAACAGACTTGTCACAGATTAAGATCTTTGTGAACGAGTTTGAATTGCACTAATATTGTTGCACTGTTACATTATGTAGACCAATGTATATGTACATTATTAATTATTATATGTGCTACCTACTTATTAATTATTTTAAATATCCCTTTTTATATAATTATTATTTAAGTTTTGTATATTATTAATACAATAACTTTTACTTTTGAAGTTGGTCGGTATATTATTTAGTTTACAATTGATACATGTATAATATGTCCCAAATGCATGTCTATATTTTTGTACTAAGGTTTTACCGTATGTATTTACCTTAAATTTTTCTTTATGATGATGCACTTAAATAACATAAAGTTATTTTGTTATTATGTTACAAGGCATTGGTAAATATATTTTTATTATCTTATAATTACATAATAATATGATAAAATTAAACATCAACTGTATTATTTCTATCTTAGATCCTACTTTAAATTTGCTCAAAAATAAAACGTATGTTATTGTATGCCGAGTGACCGAAAGTCAAGTGTGAGTGAGTAATAAGTCACGGACACACCTGACGAGCGACCCTTCGGTAACTTTCCTTAGCAGTGGTGCGCAACCTTTGTAACGAATAAATTATTACAATTTTTAATTGAATATATGACATAGAACAAAGGGGAATCAAATTAATGTAATACATGTTGAAGATTTTATACAACTCACCTAAAAGTCTACTACAGATCAGCTAAAATACCACAAATATAGCAAACTCCAAAATCAATTTGAAAAAAACAACGAACCGTTTGCCAATTGTGATCAAGGTATGCACAAAATGGACCCGATGTCACTGTAAAAGAGCCGCTAGCGGCATAGCGAACTATAGCGAAACTAAAAATGACATCATGGCGGCTCATATATTCATCCTTTGTATCACACACATCTTGATCTACCACGAAACAAAACATTGCTCACAAGCATAAGAAAAATAAATTAAACTTACATATATTAATAGGTACCTCAGTAATTAAATATGTCGACCATATTGCTGTCGATATTGATTTCTTATAAATATATGTTAAATCGTTCGATTTAATTCACGTTGCTGCAGATTAAAACCTGATTTTATAATTATTCAAGTGCACAATAATTTTGCATGGTAGTACGTATTATAATTAACAGGTTTCTATTGCTAACAATAACTTGAAAATGTTATTATTCCTTTATTAAACAACAACATTATAGCAGATCTTAATCTTCTTCATTGCTTTTTATTTGCATGCATAGGTCAGAATCTTGTCTAACAAGATACATTTGTTTATCAGACTTTTCCTGAAACTGACGTGATCTAACGGTGAACTGAAGTAAACGTTAGTAATCCAAAAGATTTGCAAATTTGTAAAGCCGGTGTTTTGAACTAACAACCACGGAGGTATAGATATGAATACTTGAGTGGCGATTAGGAATGTCTAGCGTACAATTACTTGATAGTAAAATGACATCCTACATGAAGGAGAAGTACACAGTTGGAAAAGAAGAACGAAAGATTAGATAATTAATAATAATCATCACTTGTTGTTTATAAAGTTTGTGGCATTACTGATTAATTATGCCAATCAATCAACCAATGCGATCATGGTCGCCTTTAACCTCTGGTATGCCGGAACGTGGATCTGCGCGAGACACAATGCTTTTTCTATTATGTCTGGTATTCTGGCATACAACAGGTTAAGTTGTATAAGTTGTCTAAATCATACTGACGTTTTATTTTATTTTATTATTTTTGGAAAACTTACAGCTAAAATGGTACAGTATACACATTTATAACATAGATATGGCCAATTAAAAGTTTTCACTAGTAAATTATGTTCAATAATGAAAATGAAAAACTACACAAATTAACTTAAACAAACATAGCATACACATTTAAAATAATAACAACAAAACGGAATCATTTAAATCAACAAAAGTAGAATAAAGCTTAAACACTAACATACCACACAGATTGAAATTAACACACACAACAAAAAAAATGGTAACTTTAACCCAAAAAATTAATACAAAACAAAATACAAAATATAACTAATATTATTCTTAAAAATGAATACGATTTTGCAGCATCCATCACGATTGCTACCAAAAAATTGGGAGCTCAAAATATTTTTCATTTTGGGATGGTGGTAAAGAGGTCAATATCGACATTCTGGCATGTCGAGTTGTATGCACGGCTCGCCCAAATCAGGTAAGTGTTTTGTCTGTAATTTGTACTCACCATGGGAGTGTGTATAAGGTGCGACCTCCGTAGATCTTTTTTACATTTGTGTAAAGATATTACTGTTTGCCTTTATGGTTATAGGATTCCCAGGTCAGGTCAAGAGTTACTGAGTTCTCCTGACATAAAACGCCAGGACTTGGGATTATTTGTATATAGAATTTTTTAGGCGTAGTAGCAAGGTGAATATATTTAACCAATGCCTCGTCTATCTTGACTTATATAAGTGTTATGGCTCCTTAAAACACACCAGGCATATAAAGCTAAACTACCACTACCAAAAACCGGACTTATGCTACCTTACGCGATGTTATTATTACGCTCAACATAACCTATCGCTATCCACAAAACTAGTATCATAGTTCAACAAAAAACGTGTGTACTGTATAATATTTGAATGCCCACGTGCTAAAAACTAATTTCAAAAAGCGGACGCGTCATAAAGTTCACGGAGCCGGTTTAACGGACCTAAAGAAGATCGGCTCACCTTGACTTCTCGCGAATGTCAGCCGCTATGTTATGGCAAAAAATGTTATAATACAATACCAAGCGATATTTATGAAACATTACTTATACCTTGCGTGCTCCTATACATGCGATCCGTATTGCCATATCAATTATTTACTAATACTGTCTATGGCTTTACTGACGTAGTTTTGAAACGCACGTGTTTATAACGTTACAACACCATCTACAAAAATTTCATATTTGTAGCACACGTGTTTAAAAAAGGCATGCAGTGCCACCTACAAAAATTGTATATTTAATATCTGTGTAATTTAGGATATAATACAGACTACCACATTGCACGAAGTTTGTGGTATATCTAACAAAAAATTCGTCGTTAAAGAAATGTGAAAACCGCTCTGGAATAACATGATTATTTAGTTGATAGAGAAACTATACTTATTAACAAATATAAATATACAGATTTTAATTGAATTAAAGCACTGTTTAAAAATCTCTTGGCAGCATGCAATCTCACCATCAAGTCATTTCAGTATGGAATAATCAAATTATACTTATTACGTGTGGCCTTTGTGACGCGACAACGGTTGAAATAACTCCGCCCAACTCCGCTACGATGAATGGTTTTCCCATTACTTAAATCACATTTTATATACACTGTATAGAGTATATGGATAACTTATGTTTACCTATTTTGATTTATTATTAATAAAACACACCTACACACATCATAACGTACGTTTTTAAAGCCTTTGAAAATGGCACTTCGATCTGATAGTAATCGTTACCATTTATTCTGTGGTACAAGGATCTGAACAAACCTATTTGCTCACAAAATAAATAAATGTGAGACTCAAATAAAAAGGCACTTATTAACCTCTGAGTCTTCTTGAATAGGTTATTGAAAACACTTTGTGGGTCTGTGTGTCTGTCTGTTAGTGACAGTTTGTTAGTTACAGGCATAGCTCCGGAACTACTAGACCGATTGACTCGTAACTTGGTGTGCAAACACCTTGGGGTTATCCCTCGATCAAGTTTGAATATGGGCCCTGGGGGTCAAAAGACCCTCGAAATACTGGGATCACATATTTTAAATGGAAATATATTGACTTGTAATTTGGTGTGCAGACACCTTGGGGTCATACCTCGGTCGAGTTTGAATATGGGTTCTGGGGGTCAAAAGACCCCCGAGATATAGGGGTCACAAGGTCACATGTATCTTAAATTCTTTTACATTTAAGACGAAGAGGTTGAATCCTGGGCTTTTACACCCATCTCGTTTGAATATAGTCTAGAATACAATATTCAAATAAAGAATAGATTCGGTTTTGTTTAATAGGACAAAGATTCTGCCTTATTATGAGAAAATGCCGCCAAATTACATTAGTTGGATGCTTTTTTTTCACTGCCAGTGAATTCAGCAGACGGTTTGCTATCTTGGAGAAACTTTACGAATTAGTATAATTTCTAAAATATTTACAGTTCCTTATTGTTCACGGTATTTTAGAAGCTATACTTACTTAATGCTTTTAAATGCGAAGTAAAACAAATAACGTAGGAAACAAACGTTCATAAAAAAAAATGGTTAGCATGCCAAATGTTGAGTACCTCTGCATCTTACTTTTTTTCATTTTCTTCAGTCAGTGCGTTGGAAAGGGGATGACGTAATCAGAGATTCAAGGACTTGGCACACACCACAGAATACCGGTTACAACTACAACTCTGCTAAAAGAGTGTACTTCATTCAGGGACAACTTTCATTTATTTTGGTTTAAGAATTTGTCAACAATTGTATTGAAGTTTTATATATAACAAAATACTAGCTGTGTTCGACGTTTCATTTGTGCGAATATGCGTATTATAATTATAAAGAAAACATCATAGATTTGCTCTCAGCCTACCTAGATCTTATGAAAACGTGTCCACACTAATAAGTGTGAACTCACTCGTTACATTTGTATCTTGTATTTTATGTGGGGGCCAGTCAGTGCAGACCGGCGACACTTCAACCCACTGGGATCTTTTGTGTCGACACTCTCCCAATAACGACTGCCATAGATGTTCATGGCAGCCGGGACCGTCGGCTTAACTTGCTCTCCCAGGCACGGAGCAGGCGATAATTGTCAATCAATACGCACATAATTTCGAAAGGTCATATAACTTCCGAAAGTCAGAGGTAGCGCGACGTGATTTCGAACCCGAGACCCTCCAATTTCAGGTATTTATTCACTGGTGAACCAACAAGGAATGAATCTACAAGTCACATTACAGCTCTATTTATACTAATTTCTCTTAACGGTCCAAAACAACAAAAAGCGGAAGTGATAACAGAACTATTAAAATACAATAAACCAATCACAAATACAGTTGTAGTCAAAATAAAGACCTTCCAATATTAAACGGAAATACGAAAATTTAATTAAATCACAAACTAAAGTTCAATACAAAACCTAATAAAATAAATACAGAGGATGTGAAGTAATATTACCGACATTTTACATCAATAAAATAAATACAGTGGATATGACGTAATCTTAAATCGACCGGAAGATAAAAAACAAATACGGGATGTGAAAACTAAATTAAACAAAGAAATCAAAACAAATACTAATATGAAAATGGAAATAAAATTAATGCTTGTACTTAAAATCAAATCAAACACTAATCGGAAGTTGATACAAAATAATTACAATTTCAATTAATATATTTGTTTCGCGCCCATATATACAAATCCTAAATTGCTAATGCATTTTAAACTGTTTGGCAGTACGCCACAGCAATAACCGTTAATCATTTTGCGCAGGTGTGATGATGAGTCTTTTTAATTTTAACTTTATTTTTAATTATTTGTAATTTAGTTTATTTATTTTAATAATTTTGTGGTTGTATAGGTCATGCATATGACTAACTTAATGTAATAATTTTAATTCCTAACATTAACTTATGAACGATATTCAATCTCTAGGACACTATCTGACTGATTATATTTTGTACAGCAACTAAGAACTTTCTGATTAAAATACTCAAATTGTATTGCCCACCCATTAAACTAAAGGGAAAATTACGAAACATTTATAGTACAAAACTGTTTTACACGACATCCTTATGTATTTTAATGCTACTTTAAAATACTAACAGCATTAGGAAGCTATAATCCTCGAAAATATTACACTAACAAAACCAACATGGTTTCCAAATTAACACTAATACGAGAATAGGATATATTACTAGCGTGTGTGAAGAAACTACCGGTAATATTGTGGCTTTCCATATCAAACTTGCATTGAAAACTCAACCCTTTTTCATTAAAGTCACAGATCAAATTCGCTTGTACTGTTTGTTAGATATATTGAGTTTTGTTTTTTGAGAGCTGAAGTGTCCTTTTATTGAAAGGAATACATGTAGTATTGGCTCGTGCGTCGATAAATTTGGTGTAATGTCCTGTTTCAATAGAGTTTATTTCGCTAGTTGGTGCGATAACAGCTAATTGTTTTAATCTGACTTGTTAATCCAATTAGTATTTAGAATTATTTTGTTGGGAACCTTTAATGTTTAGCAAAAACCGATGGAACATATATTCAGTTTAAAATATTATTTCTAAAATAAGCAATCGCATTTATAACAGCTGCGAAAGCTCACCAAGCGATACAAAGTTTAAAGTATAATCGGAGTCCAGGTGAAGACGGCATTACCACAGAAACTATCAAGGTAGGAGAATTCGTTTTGAGACCATACATTTGCAATTTGTTTAACGATATACTGAGAACAGGTAATACTAAAAATTATAAACTCAAAAGTTTCTGTCACTCGGCAATCATTTTGTTGCATAAAAAAAGAGACAAATCCAACATAGAAAACTACCGTTCCATTAGTCTCGTTTCACACCTGTACAAAATCTTCGTGACAATGATTGAAAACAGCATACGCAATAGCCTAGATAGTAGACAACTCCTCAAACAAGCAGGATTTCGCCGAGGTCTTTCCACCATCGACCATCTTCAATCCCTAAACCAGCTTATTGAAAAGCACCAGGAATTCAACCGTCCACTCTACCTCGCCTTTGTGGATTACTCTAAAGCATTCGACAGCCTTTCACACACTGCAATATTCAATGCTTTAAAAGCACAAGAAATAGAACCAACATATATTCAAATACTGCAAAGGATTTATAAAAATAGTACAGTAGCCATCTGCTTACACTGCACCGGACCATCCTTCCCAGTCCACAAGGGCGTAAGACAGGAAAACCCACTGCCTCTCTAAAGTTTTTTACAGCGACGCTACAAGAAGTTTTTAAAAAGCTAAGCGAGAGTTGGACGAGTAAGGGTATCGTCGTCGGCGACAAAAGATTAACATATCTTCGTTTCGAAGACATTTTTCTTTTTTCCTCGTTGGCAGCAGAATTGGCCCAAATGCTCGAACAACTGAGCCAGGCAAGTCTCGAAATTGGACTTCGTATGCGAAAACAAAAGAAAATTACCAACAGCGTAACAATCATCATCATCATCAATAAAATACCTAATGAAGGGCACGCTACCATTATCCCTAAAACGAAAGCTCGTGGACATGTGCATCCTACCTACTCTCACCTTCGGAGCGCAGACATGGTCATTAACTAAGAGCCAGAAGTCCGACATCGGGGTCTGCCAACGTGCGATGGAGCGCAGTATATTCGGTGTTAAGCCGATATATAAGATCAGAAATACGGTACTGTGCTCCCAAACAAAGGTTAAGGATGTGGGCCTAGCTGCTGCTGAATTCAGATGGAACTGGGCTGGCTATATCTGTGGCACGTCTGAAGAGAAGTGGGCAAAAATCACCACAGACTGGGCACCAAATAACAGACGGCCCCGCGGCAGGCCCAGAATGAGATGGCGGGATGAATTGGATGCATTTAACAGGGATTGGAGATAATTGGCGCTGGACAGAAAGGAGTGGAAAGATCAAAGAGAGGCCATTGCCCAGCAGTAGAACGCTACAGGCTAAAAATAAATAAAACGAGATGGGTGTAAAAACCCGGGATTCAACCTCTTCGTCTTCATGTGACTTTTTTTTTATCATCTATTTGTAATGTCTCACTGCTGGGCAAAAGCCTCTCCATTTGGACTTCCAAATCACTCTGTTGGTAGATATCCTCTGACCTTATGGCCTTATGACCCCTATATCTCGGGTGTCTTATGACCCAAAGAGCCCATATTTAAACTCGACCGAGGTATGACCCCAAGGTGTCTGCACACCAAGTTAAAGTCAATATTTTTTCATTTAAAATATGTGTCCCTTATATCTCGAGTGTCTTATGCCCCAGAGAGCCCATATTTAAACTCGACCGAAATATGACCCCAAGGTGTCTGCACACCAAGTAACAAGTCAATCAGTGCAGTGGTTTCGGAGCTATACATGTCACTAACAGACAGACACACAGACCCACATAGTGTTTTCATTAACCTCTTCGAATAAGACTCAGAGATTAATAAGCAATCGAGTTATAGTGCCCGTGAGTATCACTACGAGATTCTCGATATTAACGGATAAGGGATTTTCACATTATACCTTTCATAAATCTATGTTATGATAAAATACAGGATGTGTTTTATTAGTGTTAATAATTAATTTTCATATATTCAGTATGCCTGGGTTTGGATAAATTTCAATGTAGATAATGATTAGATAATAATTGAGATATGAGCTTTCATAATTTATAATTTCAACGTCTGCGATGGTCACTTTATACATGTACAATCTATAAGATTATATACTATAATTAATTATTTAAAACAATTACAGGTAATCATAGAGGAGCGTTATTGTCAAAATCTTTGAATTATTACTAATGTACACACATATACACCTCTGCCTTTCACCAAAGCGACAGGCAAAAGTATATTACACCCACATTTCACTAACTATTATTTAATGCCCATGTAAAAAAGAGATGTACTATTCCGAACTACATACTGCTGATACTGAGAATTTTCTTACAGAAAAACGCTTTGTTTTTCCGAACGTAAATGCAAACTTACGCCATAATACCAATAAAAGTAAAAGTAAAAGTCTTTGAAATAAAATTAACCTAATTATACATCAACATTTATAAGTTATAATTTTCCATTGAAATAAAGTTATGATCAACAATCTGAAAAATACATGTGCACCAAGTTATAGTATCTCCATCAACCAAGCTTGCATATGGAATACCAAGACTAAACAAATAAATAACCTAATGACCCTTATAAATTGTCATTTCTTCACCTTTTAATAAGCAATCTGTGACCATAAAGCCTCACGTGATAGGAAAATGACAGGCGATACCAACGCCAGCAAGCAGCGACAACGCAACAACTTTTAGCATAACTCATTCTGTGAGTACTTTTTCATTTTATCTGTTCCCTCACAGAGTTATGAGACTTGTGTTATACCCATATTTTTAGTATCGTTTCGGTTATCTTATTCTCTCTTTTTTAACATACACTGTTTGCTTTACTTTACTAATAAAGGCCAATTTAGAATGCAATCTCTTTTTTTTACGAGATATCTATATGTATGGACTTGTTTTTTTATATATATTTTAACGTCTTAAGCTGGCCAGTTCCGAATAGCAACGTCGCAAATAAGTGTCATATTTTAAAGATTTTAAATGAAATAAGTTAATTTAAACTATATATTAAAATGTTGTGAAGTGCCTATAAATTAATTAAATTTAAAATTTATCTGTCAAATACAAAGGGATAATATATGTAGTTTGTCAATCACTAGCATTAGCTATCAACATCATATTCCTCAATACATTAAAAACATCTTTAAGGGTATTTCCACACTTAAGTTTCCAACACATCTTCACTAACACCTACAAAAGCAATCAACAATCGATATATTACAATTTATTCGCAAAAACCCCGTCTAACTTGATTTGATATGCATAATGATTCAACACTCAGCGCGCCGTGACATGACAGTATACAATGCCGAGTTTATCGACTGACAGCCGTCAACACTTGCCTTCCTGGCTTCTACCACAAAAGAGGTAGACATAGAATGACACGCTGACTGAATGTACTACGTAGTACTCAACGGCAAGGCTTTGCAGCTTTTGAATTGTACCAAAGATTGTTGACTGAGATCCGAGGGCTGCCAAACCTACGTCATTTTATCAAAGCAGATTTGTTTTGAGTAAATGAGTTATGTGTAGGTAAACAACGCATGCTTAAAGGCGAAGCAGATCCTTCTAACTAGTCTCTTTGCCCGAAATATTGTAATTATACCAAGACGTACATGTACGTTTATATTTCAGGTAATAAAAAATAGCCATTTGGTCTGCAGTAGTATTGACTACCGCTACGCCATCGAGGAGTATGCACAATTTTAAGAAGCTGCAAGAAGTATGCGACCCTATATCCCGATAGACGCTAAAAGTACTCGTAGTTTATAGGAGTCAGCCCTTTAAAACTACGAGTAAAATATCATTGATGTAATGTAGATGTCATACCTATACCTCAAATTTTATAAGTATGATTGTTCGGTCGTCTTAATATCGTCATACGCACACATCTATATTTAATCACGTCCGTTCTCGCACTATATATCTATTCGGCCATTTGTACCTTCGTAATCTGTGTTCCGATAATGCAGTCTGCATATTCTTAGATCGGATGTCGTAGTGCCAAGTTAAGAAATCCAATTACGGCATCCTTGACATTGAGTGTTTTTTTATGTTGATTCTATTCGCCTTTCTATCCTGTAATTATTCTTATATTATATGCCACAAATAAATCACCAAATCAAACGCTAATTTGAATACTCGATTACAAAACCTGCTTAGAGTAAATGTAAGTAACTTTTTTTTATAATTTTCTGCCCACGGCCTATTAACGATGTCCTGAGGTACTTTACAAACAACGGACGCAATGAATAACCAGACTTAAAACAAAAAATTTTTGAATCACGCAATTGCTTGTTACGTTGGTGATGGCATCTGACATATAATCAGTAGGAAGGTGGCCACTTAAACCATTGTGCCGTCTATACAATTAAAATTAATATTTACTGCTACTTTGGACTATATCTCTATGTTATACAGTCATAACCCACCTTAAAATAACAGGCTATTTAATTTAAACAAATAAATGTCAGCCATATTTATACGACTAACGAGCACGATCTGTTCCGACCGTTCTTCTTTTGAAGTAAGATCTAATTTAAAGAGAAATTGCAATAAGGAATTTTAATCAGAACTAGCAGTTCCTGAGATGAACGCCTTTAAAATGGTCGTGAGTTTTATGCTGGTATCTACTCATACGCTTAGCCTGAGATGTAGCAATTAACCAGCTAGCTCGCTAACTAATTTCAACTTCAGTAAACCTATATGCTTTAACGTTCATAAGTTCCAATATATTTTATACCCTGTTTTATGAATGGACTTGTTTCATAAGCTGCTTGGTGATCGCCTTCATGGCGCAGCGAAAGTGTATGCGACTGCTGTGCATGAAGTCTCTAGTTCGATTCCCGGGTCAGCAATTGGGTTTAACTTTTAAAAAATTAGAAGTAGCAGCACGGAATCTGGAACTGTGCCAAAGGAGAGCAATAGGCTAGTTCCCTATAACGTGTGGCCTAAAACCTTAGCTGGCGAAATGTGGATTTAATACACCGCCGTCTACTTCATCGGGGATAAAGACCTAGTTCATACGTGTGACTTTGTGACCTATATGAGATCCAACTTTGACACTTATACAACCTCTTTAGTTGTTCAATCTTAGTTAAGGATTCCCCCTAAACTGAATGACAATTTACCGATCTGTAATATTAGTTCAAGTTTCCCCAAAACTGAGTCACGAAACAATTCGCTTATATCATTCAATACGAGTATAACTGACCTCCAAGCCGGAACACAGACGTATCAAGGTCTGTCAATAGGATAGACCTCTAGCAGTTTCTGACATCACCGCTCTATATTCTAACTTTTTTATTATTTTACCTTGATTAAGGACAACCTAGTATTTAAAGGAAAGTAATTAATCAGTTGAAGTGAGTAATAACGCAATATTATTGTAAATTAGCTAATTAGCTTGTATGACTCTCTCATTACACGCTTCTTATAATTATGACTTCTGTACTGAGTGGAAGCGTCGCGTCGGTAAAAGCATTAGACTTGCAATTACCCGTTGCACTACTGAACCCAGTTCTAACACAAGCACTCTTGTTTAGCTAAAATTATCTTTAGTTTTTGTAAGAAGTCAACTCCGGGTGGCGTAATGATTTAGGTGGTCCTCTTGCCACTGCCACCACACCGAGAGTTCTGGGTTCAATCCACTAACAAAACTAAAAATTGTGTGATCAAAAATCACAAATAATTATTCTGAGTCTGGGTGGAACGCAAAATTGAAACACAAATTTCATCACAAATTGTTTGTCTTTAAATTTTCTTTTTATAAACATGCAAAAGTCACAAATTTTTATATTTATTATGTTAGTAGGATACATTTATTTGTTTATTTATTCGGAATAAATAAATAAATATAATATCATAATAATATCATCCCTGTATTAAACTGTCCCACTGCTGGGCACGGGCCTCTTCTCACTTCGAGAAAGGTTAGACGATAGTCCACCACGCTGGCCTAGTGCGGGATGGCAGACTTCACATATCTTCGAGAACATTATGGAGAACTCTCATACATGCAGGTTGCCATAATAAATAAATGTATAATAAAATATACTATTTATATTAATTCAAATTAAAATTCAGATTTATATTAATAAATGTAATATTATAAATAGTAGTAGGATACATTATTCGACGACCTCGATGGCGTAGTGGTTAGTGTAACCGACTGCCACGCCTGAGGTCGCGGGTTCGATTCCGGCACAAGTCAAACATTTGTGTGCATGAACATGGATGTTTGTCTTGGTCTGGGTGTTTCTATGTATAATATGAATGTATTTACAAAAAAAAAAGTATTTAAGTATGTTTATCCATTGTCTAGTACCCATAGTACAAGCTCTGCTTAGTTTGGGCTAGATGGTGTTGTGTGTATGTGGTAGAATATTATTATTATTATTATTATTATTATTATTATTATTATTATTATTATTATTATATCACGCTTGCATGTTCTTCTTAAGCAGTAGTGTATATCATTAACTTTTCGTTATGGTATGTTTAAGTGCCAGGTTATAGCCGTCAAAATTATTGTTGTAGAAAGCCTATTGATATTTTTATGATACCATTGTTTTTTTAATAATTTGCTTAGATAATGTTTTTCCAGTAGCATAAGAGTTTTAAAATAGAATCAAATAATGTCCTCCAAACCGAATTTCGGTCACGGCGGCCAATCTTAAGGGAGACTGGCCATTTGCGCAGGAGATATTATAGTGCACAAGCGTGTGCGCAAACACAAATGCACTCTATGTTCCCTCACTCTCAGGATCCGATAGGACGGTAATCCGACACGACCGGTAAGAGATCAGGCGCAGGAGCAACGGCTTTAGGTGCTTTCCGAGGCACGGGGGTATCTTACACCGCCAACTTCCTAACTCTGGGCTGCTATTGAGATTTCTTAACAGGAAAATCCAATAACTTTTAGTTGGCCCGACCCGGGATTCGAACCCGAGACCTCGGGCACAGCAGTCGCATTCACTACTGCTGCAGCACGGAGGCAAAGCAGAGACGGTATCAAATATTAACCTGAGGGTTGGAGTTCAGTTCAGTCATGCTTACATGACTGAACTGAACTCCAGCCCCTTCTTCATTAAGTTCTACTTTATCTTAATAAAGTAGAACTTAATGCAGAGCTATACTCGTTGTAAGGCAATAGGCTCACTCCTTATAAAAAAACTCACACAGCTCACTTCTAAAATTTGTATACATGAGGGTTAATAATACTTGACATACATCAGTATGTCAAGCATTATTAAGTATATCAATACTATTCATTAATTAATCAAGACGTATGAGTGATATTCCTAAGGGAAGTAGGACACACCGGCATCTTCGCTTAACATAGGGATATTACTCAAATTGAAACTGCTTGACTTGAAAAATATCTACATTTGACAGATGGTAGGTAGCCTTACTCACTGTAAGCACATAAAAAAAGATTATTCACCTTATGTTTGTACCATGAGTAACGATTTAAATTAAAGGAACTGGCTTTAAGATTAGGTTATAACTGTTTAAGAAGATCTCATAGTCTAATAATAAATCTAATACATACTAATAATAATAATTGCCAATAAGTGCATATACAAGTTCTTATAGTAAGTGACAGCTTATAGAAAATTAAATGTTGTGGTGAAAGAACCTGTTAAGTCAGCCTTTGCAAAGAGCGCTGAAAGCTTTAAATATAGTATCAGCTGGTACCAGTACGTGCTTGTAGTTCCTTGGATTGAAAGTACACTGAATTATTTTAATATTACTACTCTATGTGTAGCGTCCCTATAGCTATGGATGAACAGGGTATGAGGATCCACCGAGACAACTTTCTTTACTTCTAGAATATCTCGCGATACAGAAATTATTCCAAATGTGGAGTTTTGCTTTCAAAGAGATAAAATATGGGTATCGCTTACCATCAAGCGAGTCATATCTGTGGTTATCTCATTAAATTAGTATACAAAATATATATTATACAAAAGAAACTATTCACCAAAACATAGTCACTAAAACCCATCTACAGGAAAGACTCATCTTTACATTAGTAATCATTGTCGACTAATTATGCAGAACATGAGTCTTTTCTACATCGCCAAGAATGCTGCGTCATACCACTGTATCATTTTAAAATGCTTACATGATGATCATATATTCATATTATCTGAGGTTTCGTTCAAACAGGCTTTGGCGAATACACATGACGTCATTTCAGGGTATAAGAATGACGTGAGCACGCCGTCTGAGCCTCAATGGATTCAAAGAAAACTGTTTGAAATAAGAATTGGCAATTTGTTAAGCCTAGTGCCTAGTAAGTCGTAGGTGAATCATTATTAGGCAACTATAGTAACAACTATAGTATGTTAGTGTGGGAACCTTGGTAAAAGAAATTTGACACAACATCGCGTTATACCTGTATATTTCTAGAGTTAGCTTTAGTTAGGTATATACAGGAACTACAAGAATCAAATTAAATAAACAAAGTAAAAACAAATATGACGTCTATTGAAACTAACTAGAAAATACAATTTTGGTATTCAAAGCATAATTTAAGAAAAACGAATTCCTTAATTTAATAATAGAACACCGTCATAATTAACAGTGAAATGTTTTTTGTAAGTGTGTGCAAGCGCATAATGAATGTGACAAAAGGGTATTTTGTGCCACACCGCCACCCTATTATATATGTAGGTACTATATAGACCTTTGATCGTCTCGTTAAGCTAAATAAGAAACAGGGGCGTTTTCAAATGTTCGCATTCAAACTTTAGCTGCTTCTTTCTCTTCATAAAGCAGCCTTGAGATCGTATCCTTTTTTTATAACCACATTAAAATTTTGGCTCGATGCGATCGCATACATTTTTTATATTCATTAATTGAAATGTATGTATTATAATGATCAGCTTCTTGGGTTAGTTCTGGCCGTACTCCCTAAGCCGACGAGTCTCATTAATTATTTATGAATCATTTTTTATCACACACGTTGTCAGTCAGTGCAACATTGTTGCATCAACGAATTGAAGATCAACTTTTTACTGCAAACATACGATATTTGTACAAGCTTTAATTTAACTTCCAGTATAATAAATTATGTATGCACACTGCAAATACAACACTCTTAAGTAAAAGTACTTTCTGTATGGCACCAAAAATCTATAACAGATTACCTAATTCATGCAAGGCCCTCAATATAACACAATTTAAACGCTTTGTAAAGGCACTTCTGACAACTAATTGTTATTATACTATAGACGAATTTCTCAATGATAAAAGCATTATGTAATGTAATTGTTGCCTATTTAATTGTGACATAAATATAAAATTTTGACATTGTTGTAACTTGGACATAATTATTACTATTTTAACTGACATTATTTTTTTATTATTTTTTCTGTATGATTTTAACATTGACATGTTATTAATAATGTTGTTTCATAATTGTTAATTTATATAATTATATTAATTTCCTAATTAACTTGAATTTGTAACATATATATTAAATTTTGACATTGTTGTAAATTTGGACATAATTATTACTACTATATCTGACGTTCATTTTTTTTCCGTATAATTTTATAGGCTATATTTACATTGACATGTTAATAATAATGTTGTTTCTTAATTGTCAATTTATATAATAATGTTAATTAATTTCCTATTAATTTGATAAGCCTTACTTTGTTATTATTAATTCAATATTTGCATGTCTAGGAATGGACAGAACATGTTGAAACTCTATATATATAATATGTAACATAATACCAAAATGTACACATGTTGTGACAAATAAACAATCTTTATCTTTATCTTTATCTTTAGTATTTGTATGTTTATTTAGGTCAACATTAGCAACTGAATTGTAAGCCAGTTCTCGTAGCTCGAATTGGCTGACATTTGGTATTATCACACAAAACCTATGTTGATGGCTATGCAATATTATGGTGAATTCGACCTGATACTGCTGCCAGGGTCACCTGTAGACCATTCAACTAATCAATAGCTTACAGCAGCCATATCATGTTTAGGCTCGTTAGATTTGACTACCGTACGTTCTGTACCCCTGATAACGAAGACGCAAAATTTCATAATTATCGGTCGAGTAGTTAAGTCGTGAAAGCGTAACAAACAAGCTCGTATACATATTACTATCACTACATATTATAAAACAAAGGCCTCCACCGCGTCTGTCTGTTCGCGATAAACTCAAAAACTACTAAACGGATTTTCATGCGTCTTTCACCAATAAATAGAGTGTTTCATGAGGAATGTTTAGGTGTATAATTTGTTAATCTTTTGTACTATCCTTGCGAAGCTGGGGCAGGCAAAAAAAAGGTCGCTAGTTTATAATATTAGGTACTTAAGATTCAACAATTGTACTATAGTCTAGCTGTCTAAGATCATTATTTCATTCTGGACTATATTAATTATAATAATGTTAAACATAAGAATGCAAGTTGAAGTAAAATTACCTAGTAAGACGAGTTGCAAATAAGTAAGTAAAACATACAAACAGTGGTGCAGACATAATATTTACAGAGTGCTGTGTCATCTCGGGTGTGCGAGGAAATTATTTGCGAACACAGATTATTATCTGTTTTATACTATACTAGTATTTAAGAGCAAGCGATAGCTCAGTGGAGAGACCAAAAGACTGCAATGCAGAGGGTCTCGGGTTCGAACCCACGTCACGCACCTCTGACTTTCGAAAGTTATATGACTTTTCGAAACTATGTGCGTATTGATTGACAATTATCGCCTACTCCGTGCCTAAGAAAGCACGTTAAGCCGTCGGTGCCGGCTGCCATGAACATCTATGGCAGTCGTTATTGGGAGAGTGTCGACACAAAAGATCCCACTGGGTCGAAGTGTCGCTGGTCTGCAATGACTGGCCCCCACATAAGATACATACATACATACATACAAGTATTTGCAAACAATGTATTACTAGAGTGTCGCATATAGTTTAAATCACATTTATAAAATGAACTAAATATAAAATCTAGTCAAAAGAAAATATTTCTGTAGATTTCTACTAGTCGGTAAAATAAAATAGGCTTTCATTAAACTGTGAATTAGCAGAATGATATTATTAAAAAGCAATTGTGTCTGGACATTGCAAAGCATCTGTACCTGTCTAAACGTTACAAAGAAGTCAAAGTCAAAGATCATTTATTCATTTAGGTCACAAAGTAACACTTATGAACGTCAAAATATATAGGTTAGTTAGTTTACTAAGTTACTGAAGCTACATTTAGGTTAGTTGCTAGGTTCAGGCCTAGGCCAAAGGGTAGAGCCTATGAGAAGAAACCAGCAAGAAACTCACCGCCACTCTTTTAAATCGCCAATTAAATATAATTTCAGTATTTTACAACTCATATATCGCGTTGTTTATTTGACACTTTATTACATAATTTTGAAAATTGTTACACTACTACTATTAATAATAACTAATAGTAATAAAGTGTCAAATAAACAACGCGATAAAATCCGTATATAGTAGTTTAATTTCAATGAATAATATTCGCGTAAACAGAAGACAATATTACATATGCTACTGACTTTAAAAAACTAAAGATAATAACAATAACTAGAAAAGAAATGGAATGTCTTTTTTATTTATGGAATAACCCATAGTTGCCAATTTTTTGGATGACAGCACGAATGTACCGAGTTATTTGAGGAAGTCCTACCCTACAGGAAAGCCAGGTAAGAGTAGTAATTGTGTCCTACGGCCTTTCGCCTGGTGATTCACCTTTCCCATTCCTTTCATTTTATCTCATGTTTAATTCCTTTACCGTCGCGTTGGTAAGGCGTGGGAGATGAGATGAGAGTACAATTGGTATTGCAATAGATGAACCACGTTAACCGGTTACTATCAGGCAGCCTGTATAGTAACATTACTTTGTTAGTGTATACTAATATTACAAAATGGAAACGTTCGATTTTTTGTTTGTTAGTAAGGGTTTAAATCAAAAAATACTGAACCGATTAAAAAAATTCTTTCACCTTTAGAAAACTATATAATCACCGAATAACATGTATATTTTATTTTAAAAACAAGTACTGTTACTAACATAATCTAACCTGCTAGTACGCAAGCGAAGCCGTAGCAAAAGTGAGTACAAAATAAAAATGTTGACTGGTATCATGTAAAATAACTTATAATAATATTCTATCACATACACACAACACTTCTGGTCCAAACTAAGCAGAGCATGTACTATGGGTACTAGGCAATGGATAAACATACATATATACATTTTTTTAGAGTTCGTAAAAACTCTTATACAACATCTTTGTCCGTCCGTCTGTTATACAACTTTCAACTCAAGAACCATAAGAGCTTCAGACTCATGGTTAACGCCATTCGACTCAGCATAGTCGAAATACCCCCGAAATGACTATGACCTTTGACCTCTGGTCACGTGGTATCACGTGACCTTTGCATATTACTTGAACCATTTTTTCGAACTCTAAGATTTACGGCAATTCATTGCCGATTCTCACTTGTTTTTGTAAATACATACATATTATACCTATAGTCTATCCCAATAAAATTTGAGAAAAAGGTAAACAACTTTTAGTGATATTTATCATAAAATATTTTTTCTGTAAAGTAAATTTATGGATAGTTACCAAAAAAAGGACTTTTATAAAGCTTATTATATTCATTAACTACTTTTCAAAGAGAGTTTGGATTTTCTAAATGACTTTATATTTAATTAGGCATGAAACGATTGTTTACATAAAATATTAATTCTATTGGGACACAGTATACATAGAAACACCTAGACCAAGACAAACATTCATGTTCATACACACAAATGTTTGACTTGTGCGGGAATCGATCCCGCGACCCCAGGCGTGGCAGTCGGTTACACTAACCACTACGTCATCGAGGTCGTCATACAATAGGAACCCTTTTCTATTGAGATTATAATACTTTTGTATATTATTTACTGTTAAGTACATTTTGCTTTAAATAATTTTAGTATTACTAAAAACAATTAACCTTTAGCGTATTATAATATGACTAAAGAGTATCGTATAGTAGAGTATTTTAAAGACAAATAGCGTAACAAAAGCGTTATAACCATTCAGGTTGCAGTAGTATCGTGGATCCTTTAATGCGATGAGTGGATGACTCATTGTGAGGCCCAACTGACTTAACCGCCAAACGGCTACGCGCCAAAACAAAAAACAAACGCTACGCCTCACTTCACATAAATGGCGGATATATCATCTTAAAAAAGTTTACTGGCTGTTAATTTCGGTTGCCTTGTTGATCCCTTAGTAAGCTTTCGCATATGCTTAAGACAGCACGAGGTAGCAAGTTTGATTGCCGAATTAGGTAGTGTCAAATCATATCAGAAATTGCCTAAAATTAACTATGTACATACAGGGTGTTCGGTAATTAATGGATAACCTTGAAATATCTTACAGTAGAACTGATGGACGTTCAGAAAAAAATATGAAAAATTTATATCCTAACTACTACCTGAGTAATGATGTTTTTTTTAAATTATCCTATTTAACTTTCTTGTACACTACGACTATAAATGAATGAATTCCATCGGTTTTTGTTGTTTTATTATTAAACACTAATTATGCTAATAGATAGACAGTCAAAAGTATGACAAGCCATTGTTTCACTGTTTATACTTTTAAGCAATTTCTGATTTGACTGCACGGATATCGTAGTGGTTTATGCGGTAGCATCACCAGTGCCGTCGCACCGAGTCTTCTGGGTTCGAATCCTACACGTGACAAAAATTGGTGTCTTCTACAAATTATTGTTCCAAGTCTGAATGTGTTTTGTGTCCGTCTGAGTTAAACCTTGTGCGGAAGTTGTCGTTTTAAAAAGAAAGAATCAGAAATCAGAAACCTGTGTTCAATAGACGACAATAAGCTCAACCTATAAACAGAACCTAAAGGTAAGTGGTAGTAAGTGAGTGCGATATGCCTGAGACTACCTTTCTAGCATGAGATATAAGTACATATATTAGGCTTAACTTCTCTAATAGTTGTTTAAGATTGCAGTATAATTTGTATCTATCGTTTTTATTATTGTAACCTCCTCACAATAGAAGCCTTAAGAGCTTCCTTTTTAAAAAGCAAAAGGAATCTTGCGCTTACATCCCACATCGGCTATCCAACGAATACAATTCACTTCTAATCTGATGTAATCTCTTTCTCATATATACTAACACACAAAGCTTTTAGCGAGTTGGAACATCATATAAGTAAGACATCAAACAGGAATGTTTAGACGTTCTCACGACTCTCTCCAGCCTTTATTTAATTGTAGACCATTCAACTAATTCCTGCTACCGTTTCTAAAGTTATACTCGTAATAATAGCGGATAATAATTATTGAAAGTAGTTCTGAAATACTTTGCTATCTTTATAATCCTTAGTAGTTATTCATGTAATCCTAACTAATATTATAATGCGAATGTGAGTTTGTTTGTTACTCTTTCACGCCTTCACTACTCAACCGATCAACATGAAATTTCGCATACACATTGTCAATGGTAGAAAAAAAGACAAACGCTACTCTTCATACAGAAAAATAGTACTGTTCACGAATGAAGCTGCGGGCAAAAGCTAGTGAATCATATTTAAAAAAATATGTTTTTGTTATCTTATCATTGTGCTATTGACGTAAACAAGGATAGTATAATTTATTAGTTTAGTTCAGTGGTCGGCAACCTGCGGCTCGCGAGCCGCAAGCGGCTCTTTGACTCCACAGCTGCGGCTCATTCACTAAATGTTGAGTGCAGGCACGGAATATTACTTATTATCTTGCCTTATAAGTATGATAACAAATTTTATTTATTTACTGTTAGTTAAACTAAGACTTATTTGACAAAGGCAAGCTCGAGAATGTACTTTTAATCCAATTTTTTCCGTAATAACGTCCTCTGCTAAAGCAAAGCTTAAGTTAAAAAAATGGCTCTTGAAGCTCTTTAGATTTCACTTGTAAGTTGTCTATATTTGGCTCTTTTGGACGAGAAGGTTGCCGACCACTGTTTTAGTTGAAAGAATGGATAATATTTAACCATTGTGCAAAAACAATAACAGGATTGTTAGAATACCACCATTTGCCATACTATTTCTTGGCATTAATGAAAGATTACTTACAATTTTAACAATTTATTATTTTTTTATATCAAGGCCAGCTTGTTAAAAATAATTTAGATTAATCAATTATAGGTTTACCTACATCCATGGTAAAGGAAATATGGTAAAAATGTTTGTAAAGGAAAGCATAAAAACGTTTAGATGATATAATTGATTATATGTATTTGCATCTGGCAAATCCACATTTACTTTATGTGGCCCTAAAGAATAAGGCAACAAGAAAGGAAATATAAAATATTAATAAGAAAAGGCAAATGTAAAATAATTATTTGTGACGAAAGTCAAAATATTTACAAAACATAATTACTATCATACCTAATAATTATCACACAATATTTTAACTATTCTAATAGTAACATTCGATTGGCAATATGCCTATGGTAACATTCGTTTGGTGACTATTTGTAGGATAAATCTCACACTATATTAATATAATAAATACGAAATTAGTTATATCTGTCGCGGTTTCCCCCAACCCACTTGACATAATTGGATAATTTCAAGAAAATTTACTCTAAGACAAGACAACGTCTGTCAGGTCAGCTGGTATTTTATAAAACCAAGGTCCTTAAACCTTGTTACCTCAGATTGTGAATTTACCTGAGGAAGTCATTGCCATCAAGGAGGCGGCGGAGCGGGAGAGGGAGCGTTTGAACCTTCTCCCCAACCGCACCGGGCGCCGGAGGGCGCGGGACGACCTCCAGCCACCCTGAGGTTTGACCTGGGGGTGGCGGGCTTTGTGGGCCTGCCCGCCATCCGTTCAGCACCAGGTCCGATAGGCGGCGTGCGTGTTCCCACGCGCGCCTCTGTGTTGAGTCCGTCTCCCCTCTAGAGGGACAGTAGGGAGTGGTAGAAGTGCCTTTAGGGTAGGTCTTTCGTGTAGTGGCCTGCCGTTTCATACGGCGGGCCGAAACCTCGGCGGGGTCGCGACCGCATGCGAAAGTGATTCGCGCGGCCCCGTCGATAGTGGTTTTGTCGAGGAACACCGTGGTAGGTTTAGTCGATATTCCGGGGGGTACTTTATCATCTTAACATCTTATTTTACCCCGGCGAGTCCGACATAACCCCTCCGCCCGCCCCCGCGGAGAGGTATGCGACATGCATTCGCCCACGTAAAAAAAAAAAAAAAGATTGTGAATTTACCTAAGTATTATAGAATAGGGTAGTTGCCTTTGTTTCATTTTGTACATTATTTTAGCAATAGCAATAAAAACAAAAGAAATATTTTCGTGCAACCTCAATCAAAATTGGTTGCAAAATAAGGGAATAAATAAGAAAATATGTAATGTTTTAAATATAAGAAAAAATGTGTACATCGGTGATACTTTGCTATCTCCCTCGGACAGCTGCGTGTATATAGCGGTTACGTAATACATAGTTGGTATCGTGCATCCTTTTCTCTGTCATTTGACAATTACCTCTACTACCAGATTTGAAACGCTTGCATCTTATTTATTTTTAAGTAGATATAAAAAAAACTGTCTTTTAGTGTTTGGGTAATGTAACTATAAGACTTAGGTAAATACTAAAAAATGTTAGTCAACTGTCCACTTCTTAAAACTATTTAAGCTCATTTTGTTTCCCATGCCACTTAAATATTATAATGAGCATTATGTACGGCTTAAGTAAAAGGAAAGTTCGAAATGACATTATTCTTATTTTAAATGTAAGTTGAAAGCCATCCAGCCAGCATTCTTAAAATAATAAATAGTTCGATAACCCGATTTAGGCACATACATATGTACGTATGCTACTAACATGGAATACCACTTTTAGATTAATGTATTTGTAACTATTTAACAAATAATATGTAACGGGTATTAACGCGATCATGCATAATGTTTACCTTTTTTATGCTTGACGTTTCGACCAGGTTACACCGGCCGTGGTCACAAGCTGACTGACTGACTAGTCAAGTCAAGACTGACTAGTAAAGTATAGATTTGAAAACAGCCTGCAATTACTATAAATAAATGGCACTTAAGCCCTTACTGACTTATAGATGTATAGTCCATCAAAACTAAAAACGTTATCTTTTCAATAACATCAGCTGTTGTCCGCGGCTTCTTTCTCGTGGTACCTTTCTATTAGGGAAAAAAATAAGGCCTACATATAAAGAAACTTTTTACCTCTTACTTATTTATTATAAGTAGGTATAGATATATAATACACCGATGATATTATCTATCATCTGATATTTATTAGTTAAAACTGTGAACACCATTACAATGAATATTAATAAATTAATATAAATAAAGAATATTAATAATTTGAAATAACTACACTGGAACATTGAGACAACTGCCATCTTAGTCTCCCCGTGACCATGGCTGCTGAAAAGCAACCGAAACGTCGGGGAAAGTGTAAAAAATAAATTAAATCTAAATAGTTTAATAATAATTTAATTAGCTTAAAAATTAGTAAAGTTTAATAGTAGTAGTAGTAGCGTAACAATTTTCAAAATGTTGTAGTAAAGTGTCAAATAAACAACGCGATAAAATCCGTATATAGCAGTTTAATTTCAATGATTAATAAATTAGTTTAGGCCAGCTTTTCGAGGTACTTACATATCTTCAATACTTTAAAGTAACATATATTGTGTATAACATCATTGCATCATGCCTACATCGCCATTTATATGAGACATCTTAATCTATCAAAGCTTTTATTTATCATGTTACGACTGCGAATTTCGGAGCACATAATCAAACTCAAGTATCCAAATCGAGACCTTACGACAGCAGTCACAGCAGACAACTAACCTAGTAAAAACCTAGAACTATATTAAGATTAATTTTATAATCATTTCCCATACTAATAAAGAATGTAGATACATTATAACAGAAGAAAAAGGAAAACCATAAAACAGCCTTGAACCTGCGACATCCAAAAACCGTGTCGTCGCTCTGTCAACTAAAATACTCATGGTCCTACCTACACAGCAATTGTATACCATTTAATAAAATTCCACAAAACTAACTTACTAAACACACAATAATTTTAATCTATCTTAATGACGCATAACCTAGTATTTATATCCATATCTTGCAAACAAAGCAGCATTGAAAATGCTTGAATGGTGATATCATTGAGGCTGAGGATTCGGTCCCTTGCACACATCCTTTCATTCATGAGCCAGGTAGTCAGATAGATATGTCGGAAATGCACCGTGGGTTTTATTATGCCCCCGTCAGGTAATATAAGGCAAGGTACACACGCAACGAGGCAAAAAATGACCGAGGCCGACCGCCTCGAATATTGAGTGAGAAAAGATGAAGGAATTAAATGTAACTGTCTATTCTGGGAATTATTTGGTTCGCGGATTTTTTTGGGTTTGTAGATGGTTTGTTTGGTAGTTATTAGAAATGGTGAAGTAAATAAATAGTGTGTTAACGTGTGGCCTGTAGATAACACTTTGTTTAATAAGATTTGAGTACATTTACATATTTACTGTTAATATGTATATTATTACAATACTTGAAACACTTAATTTTAATTTCTTATTAATTTTTGTATTTTTAATTTTTTATCCTTATTATTTTTTGTATTATGTTATTGTTTTGGGTCTTCACGATACAGGCTTGCCTAGTGTGAAAACCACAGAAGTGGTTTTGTTTAATTTTGCCAGCGTTTGGCAAATTACTTTATTTTATTTATAAGGTGTTTTAGATTAATAAGTTTTTCTAATTTGTTAAACGCTGTAAATAAACGACTTTTCATTTTATTTTCATTTTCATTTGATATCTCTATATATATATATATGTATTTAAGTTATAAATATCGACAATTATAGCTAATGTTTTTTTCTTTGCTATGTCATTGATAGGAACTACCCGATTGTTTAGAATTCTAAGTGCGAAGGCATTTATTTATTAATCCTATTTTACATCAAAACAACAAAGTTATGTAGTGAATCAACAATGACAATGCCTAAGCAGTTGTAAACGTTACTGCTATGCACAAGGTTTTACGTTAGATTTTTAGGTAGGGTTGCATTTCTGTCCATACATTCTTAGAAGCAGCACAGACTCTAGCAATAATTAATAGACAGCAATTGACGTAAAAGCATAGTTGTTAATATGTGGGTGTCTCCTCTGACTATCATTTCTTTACAAGCGTGTAACTATGTACGTATGCAATAATATATCGTGATGATGTTGAGCTTAAGGCAACTAGACGGCCACGCGCACTGGCTAACAGCCAGTTCGCATAGTTAAAATAACTTAAGTATAGAAAACCTTAGACATGCAAGTTTCCTTACGAAGTGATTCATAAGTGAAAACCAATAATCATTTGTTTTTAGTACGGAGAAAACAACAGCATAAAATGTACGAAAAATATAAAAAAATAGAATGTCTTATATGTTAAGGTCGAAATAGATATTTCAAAGAATTCAATATCTTTAAAAATAATATAAAATTATGTTATTAATTTTAATAAAATATAATAATAAACTCACCTAAATATTATTACAGCAACGTAGGCAGTTAAGCTTTAATAAAGCTTATATATCAATATTTAAGTAACAAAACAGCATAACAAAACACTCACTTTCATACAAGCAGATTGACTACAACCTACAATTTAAAATCGAAACTACACTGCGAAACCATTTCACTTCTAAACAATTAATGATTCGCCTCGGCACACTCACATCCATCACGTGAAGACACAAGTGTTTGGCCCGAGGCACGTGTCTCGAGGCTCAATCCCGCGGTGAGCACTCACCTTTATTAGGTCAAACGTACAGTATTTATACTTGAAATGTTGAGCTTTTTTTAACGTCGCTGCATGATGAATTCTGTTCGTAATTAGCCAAGGTTTGTTTAATAAAGTGATTTTTGTTCTAGACTGCCTGTCTTACCGTATAAGTTTGCCTTGGGTACAGTCGCTCAAAAGTGTTTGGGTTCGATTCTCACGTCGTAAGTATAATAGGTTTTTCTGTTACAGATTTTTAGTAACAGCAGGGAGCTGCTAATTTACCCAATAGAAGCTTCCTAGATTTCACGTAACGAAGATTAGTGGGATTTAAAACTAGTCAGCAAGAACAAACGGCCTCACTTTCAAATTAACAATTGTGCTTATTTATCAACATATTACACATTTACTGTAGGAAGAACGTTTAGGTGTACTAAAATTATTTCTGTCTGGTGAATTTGAGATCTCTAATAACTCTTTCCGATGTCCTATTCACGGTAACCTAAGTTCTAAAGGTTTTGAATATTATTTACTTACACGCTTTAATAAGCAAATAATATTTCATATTATAATAATGACCACTTTGTACAGTCACAGTATAGCCGGCAGATGCCTTCTTATCTACAGGTTATATTATACCAGGTCCATCAAATACCCATCCTAAATTTAATAAGACTTACGTTCCACGAGTACCAATGCGAGGCACCGTTAAGACAGTTGAAAAATCTGTTGAAATTAGTAGCTGGGGTGCTCATACCCAACTACAAATACTCGGGTGTGTATTGGGTTTCTCTCTTCACAATTATTTTAATAAAATATAGAAGAAGAAAGTGATAAGAAACATTATAACAATGATTATATCAAAAAGGATTCTGTAGCACGCTTACAAGTATCAAATTAAGTAGTCATAGGGGTCACACACTCAGTAATCAGTCCTCGCGACATGGTCACTTGGGCACCTACTGCTCGGCAGACAGGAAGCTACCAGCGTGGAGCGAGGGAGACGACAAGTGTATTACCACTGGAGCGAGACGACCACCGCTCTTGTGAACTCTTACGTGGCACACTAACCTTGGAGTTGGGTTACTGGTGGAAAGTAGGGAAATGAACATATATATGTACATATATGGATGTGCCTGAGAATGTAGTTTTTTTCTTATGGTATATATGGCAAACGAGCCGACGGATCGCCTGGTGGTAAGCGATTACCGCCGCCCATGGACACCCGTAACACCAGAGGAGACACAAGTGCGTTGCTGGCCTTTTAAATTTGCCAAAGAAGTTGGGTTGCCCTCCGGTACCCTCATTCACTCGACGAAACACAACGCAAGCGCTATTTCACGCCCTTTTTTTGTGAAGCCGTGGTATCACTCCGGTTGAACCGGCCCATTCATGCCAACGCGTGGCTCTCCCACGGTAAAAAGTTTCAGGCTTGTAAACCCCACAGGGTAGACTGTTCGTTACAACCACATTTTGCCAGCTATATATGTTTTTGGTGCCAGTACAGTTCCAGAATCTGTGTTGCTATTGAAGATGTTTTTATGTCAATAACAATTATTTCTGTTTTTAAGTCAAGATCAAAATTTCAAGAGTCTGCTAAATAACAATTGTCACAGGGGATGAAAAACTCAAGACCTAGGTAAACTCATGGTACAGAACCACCAAAGTAATTAATATTTGTTAAAATTACTATGTCTTCGACATTAATCTAAGTCATAGCAATATAATCGTAATTTTAGGAATTTAAATAATTACAAACTACACACGAAAAGAAATAAGCATATTCGGTGATATTTAAAGTCCGTAATTTTACCTTAATTTTCTTGTTTGTTTGTTTACATAATTTATTTTAATATTTGTGCAATATATGAAAACTATATCAATATCAAATGATGAAATGAAATGATCTATATCAAAATAAATTCAGTATTGTTTGCGTGGTAGTTAAATGTCAAATGATCGAACTAGTTTCAATCGCAAAATGTCAGCAGTGCCATTGCCAACTCCAAAATGTTTTCTGTAAAGGAATATTAAAAGACGTTTGCTTTGTTTATTTTTTGTTTGGACAACCTGTATTTTTTCCTAGTGAAAGCAATCTATTATTTTTATACAATACTAAATTTTGCCGGCGGCTTTTCTCGTGATAATGTAGATTTTCTTAATAGATTTTCAGCACGCAGAAACAGATCTTTTTCTGAATGATCCCTACGCCATTGCGCGAGGCGACCAATTAAACCACTATGATGCCACACAGGAGAGAAATTGTGCATAAATTGTCGTATCTTATACCTGTGCACGAGTTGTTGTTCCAAGTCATATATCTCTATAAATAGGCTATATAAGCTTATAGATAAAAAGAGATAGATTATAATTACGTATATATTACAAAACATGTACGATGTTCGACGTTCTCTGATCATTAATTTTATAACGATTAACTTTCAATTTCGCTCTCCAGTTAATAACGATAACACAGTCACCTCGGCGCGGTGTACAGGATATTTGAAAGCTTTCCATCATTTGCGCGATGACTCGCCTCGTCACCCGACAATTACTATAATTGAACATAACAATGTGTATTTAAGTAAACTCGATACAGACTTTTTGTTGTTTAATATGTAATTTATATATTTGTTATGTAAACAATATGTACACACAGCGACACATCAACCTAGACTGTTTGGGCTTTGAACTATTAGAAGTTGAACGCTCCGAATCGTACGAGAGAGTGCGTTATATTTTTGTTACGCTCTATCCTTACCATTACATCGACACCAATATGCAGTCTCTTTCCGACAATTATCTATTTTGTATGTAGCGTAGTTATGCGTTTATAGGGTGTCTAACTTGATGTGTAGCCGTGTGTACGTGTTGTACATATTGTGTCATATATAAATCAAACACATCTTTAAATGTAGTTAAAAGTTACATATATTCATAGTTATAATAATTAGTTCTAAAAATAGGTTTCATACGTTCATCTACGCGCTACGCTCGTCTATATCCCCAAAGGGGAAAGCAAAGTTCCGTGTACAAAAGTGTTTCTACACCCTACACCCACATTTCGCTAGCTGTTTTTTAACTCTTACATAATAACAGGCTAGCCTTTTGCCGAATACTTGCCGCAATTCCGAACTCCGTGCTGCTACCAAGAATTTCTTGACAGAAAAATTTAATATTGACAAAAACATTTACCTCTGACCAGAAAATTAAACACAAAACTTCATGCAGAGCAGCATATACTCCGACTACCTAATATTGTCTTGTGTCTACGCGAATGTTATACATTGAAATTAAACAAACTTTATACGGATTTTATCGCGTTGTTTATTTTTTTTTAAGTGAAAACTTCTTTATGCGCTTTGGGCACTTTTTGGGTGAACAAAAATCATGGAACTCGCGTCATCGTCACTAAACACATTCAAAATTCAAAAATAATAATCTAATAACTCGACGATACAATTCACAAGTTACTTAGTTTTCACTTCTATAGGCAGTCCCCAAAGACTGCCCCGCATGTTTTTTTTATAATTCACTATTATTACATAATTTGGAATCTTTAAACTACTATTGTTAAACGCTTTTACTAGTTACTGTTTACATCAATTTAAGTTATTTAAATTATACAACTACTTAGATTTAATTTTACACTTTCTTCCACGTTTCGGTTGCTTTTCAGCAGCCATGGTCACCGTGAGACTAGTTTAAAGTTTCAAAATTATGTAATAATAGTGTTTTATAAAAATAAATAACGCGATAAAATCCGTATAAAGTTTAATATTGTCTTCTGTTAACGCGAATATTATTCATTGAAATTAAACTACTATATACGGATTTTATCGCGTTGTTTATTTGACACTTTATTACATAACTTTGAAAGTAGTTAGTCTCCCTGTGACCATGGCTGCTGAAAAGCAACTGAAACGTCGGGGCAAGTGTAAAATTTAATTAAATCTAAATAGTTTTAATAATAATTTAATTAGCTTAAAAATTAGTAAAGTTTTATAGTAGTAGTAGTGTAACAGTTTTGGTTCGGTTGCTTTTTCAGCAGCCATGGTCACGGGGAAAGAAGCATAGCACAGCTAGACTTCATGATACTTTGAGCTCATTCTGCGTAAATAGAATCACCAATGATAAAATTATGTTCGGGTACTTTGAAATAACTAAACTGGAACATTGAGACAACTACCATCTTAGTCTCCCCGTGCTGAAAAGCAACGGAAACGTGGGGGAAAGTGTAAACATAAATATAAATAGTTTTAATAGTTTCAATAATTTAATTAGCTTAAATATTAGTAAAGTTTAATAGTAGTAGTAGTGTAACAGTTTCTAAATTATGTGGAAAAGTGTCAAATAAACAACGCGATAAAATCCGTATATAGCAATTTAATTTCAATGAATTTCACAATAGTCAAATATCAGATAACCAAAATACTAATATGTATAATCAACAAAAGTCTTAGACTATAGTTTTGTTAATTATTTTGTTAAAAAGATTGAGTTCTGGTACCCATAACACAAGTTAAATCCAAGCATGGGTTGGGTACCAGTGTACTTATAAGTTATTAGTGTTTAAGAAAACTGTAATATTGCATGTGTATATGTATGATACGTGTGTTTGTGAAAGAAACAATCATTATTATTATAATATATTTCATATAAAACACACGCTGTCTCTCCCCTGTAAAATAAGAGTGACGGCAAGACTTTTATATATGTATACCTAATTTCCACTTAGCGATAGTGAAACAGGACCTTAGCGCTAAAGATATATGTATATATCGCACTCTTAATAAAACAGCGACTTATCTCTAAATTTGGAAGTAAGGCAATTTGAACTCCAATTGTGTATGTTAAATTCTAATATTATATTTGTGTTAAATTATTGCAATAGAGTTTAAATTTGTTTAAACCAAAGTACTGAGATAAGTCTCTGATTAAGAGTGCGATATGTACATGAACATGTATAAATTTGCTTTTCCAATTACTCTTATATGTTGTCTTGTAAATAACAATTAATTAATTAACATTGGTAATCTTTTATACAGTTTACCTCTCTTTATGTACATATAATTATGCTTCTTCTTAGTCGGGCACGAGTCAGAGTGGTCGTGGCTATCATTGATGGACAGGGTTGCGGCGCACTATCGTCATTTGCTGCACGTCGAGCGATGTCCCTCCACCCTTGGCGGCTACTGGCATTGCGAGCACTCTGTATTGCGGTTGACTGCGTAACTTTAGTGATAAGGTCGATTCAGCGCGTTGGAGGCCGACCGCGGCCTCTCTTGCCTTCAATGCGGCCCTGCACCACAAGTCTCCCCATCGAGTCCTCGTTTCTGGAGATGTGTCCAAAGAACTTTTGTATTCGTAACTGCACAATCGACGAAAGCCTGTCTTGTACGCGAAGCTCTTTGAGGATGGAATTCTTGGTTCGAAACGCTGTCCACGGTATTTTTAACATGCGTCTCCAACACCACATCTTCAGAGCATCGATTTTTCGGCGATCTTGTAGCCTTAATGTCCAATTCTCAGCACCATAGACAAAGATTGAAAATACCAGATACTTCATTAGACGAGCCTTGGTATTCTTCGTTATTCGGTTGTCTTTCCATATCTTTCCTAGTCGCTCTACTACCGACCTTGTGATAGCGGATCGGCGCTTAATCTCGTCTTCACATCCTCCAACATACGAGATAGTGTAACCCAGGTAAATATAGCTCTGTACTACTTCGCAATTAGCTATATGCCGTACTCCTGTATTGTTATGATCAGCCTGGTCCACTATCATGACTTTTGTTTTGACCCTATTAAGAGCGAGTCCGAATCAGAGGCTAATCGTTTCCAGACGAGTTAAGAACTCTTCCAAATCTTCTCTTGTTCTTGCAAGAAGTGCAGTATCATCAGCATATCGCAAGTTGTTTATTACGCGTCCATCCACTGATATCCCTTTGTCCCAACCATCCAAGACGATGCGCATGATGTATTCGGTGTAGGTGTTATATGTATATATGTCATATAATTATTTAGTTATATAGTAGGTGTTAGCAGCGATAGCCTAGTGGTACACCGTTGGACTCCTACGCAGAGGTCCCAAGTTCCGATCTATACCATGCACCTATGAGTTTTCAGACTTATGTGCGTAATAATTAGTTAATTATCACTTAAGTTAACTGTCTGTCTGTCAACTGTCTGGGATCCTCCATAATGTTCTCAAAGTTCTGACAATTGTGCCAACCCTGGACTGGACTAGTGTCGTGGACGATGGCGTAACCCTTCTCACACAGAAATTTAGACCATTTGAATAAATGGCTAAGTATTAGAGGGCCAGTTCATGCAATAAAATATGTTCAAAATAGAGTTCCTATGTATTGTACATGTCAAAATACCACAAATATTATTATCTAAATTAAAAGAAACGTCGAATTTGAACTTAAATTACATTTCAGATCACATTTTATTCGAATAAATCGGAACTCTATTTTGAAGATATTTTATTCTGATAATTGGCCTTCTGTTACTAGTAGTATTTGTGGTTGTACTTGCAGGTGGCATATGGCTTTATTTAGTTTATAGTCATACTATAACGTTCGTTTCATTATAATACGATACACATGTAATTTTAAACACAATTCTTCATTTGAAATGCACAGCATAGAAGTTTAAGCGGTCACGGCGGCACTACGTCAAATGTTGCCTTGTAGCGTCGATTAGTTTATGTATTTCTATGTATATAACGCAATCTTTATTTGAATTACATCAATTTTTTCGGTTGTTGATTTTAGCGTAAGTAAAACGAACGAAGACCGGCCAGTCTTCGTTCAATTTGCCGCCAGTATCAATGCTGCGTCGTTTTTTTGACTTGACGAAGATGTAGATTTGATATATCGCTTAATTTGTAATTATATAACTCAGTCTTATTAAGTATTTATGTTTTTATAACTCTAACTTACACACACAGCAAAAAATAGCGCATCTGGTGCTTATCTGTAAAAAAATGACACCAGAGTAAGTCTTCTCTCTTAGCCTTTATTATTCCCAAGTCACTTGGGGTCGGCTTTTCTGGTCTAACCGGATTTGACTGGATATCAGTTTTTACACGGAGCGGCTGCCACCTGACCTCCGCAACCCGAAGGCTAACGATACCCTAAGGCTAGACCAGTGTCAGAATATTAGAGGGTACTGACTTTCCCAATAACGACTGCCATAGATGTTCATGGCAGCCGGGACCGACGGCTTCACGTGCTCTACGAGGCACGGAGCAGGCGATAATTGTCAATCAATACGCACATAATTTCGAAAAGTCATATAACTCCCGAAAGTCAGAGGTGCGCGACGTGGGTTCGAACCCGAGACCCTCTGCATTGCAGTCTGTTGGTCTCCCCACTGAGCTATCGCTGCTCTTTGCCACACCAGAGTAAGTAATCATAATAATAATAATATTCTACCACATACACACAACACCATCTAGCCCAAACTAAGCAGAGCTTGTACTATGGGTACCTACTAGACAATGGATATACATACTTAAATACTTTTTATTTTGTAAATAGTTACATATTATACATAGAAACACCCAGACCAAGACAAACATCCATGTTCATGCACACAAATGTTTGACTTGTGCGGGAGTCGAACCCGCGACCACAGTCGTGGCAGTCGGTTACACTAACCACTACGCCATCGAGGCCGACAAAACACAATTATAACAAATTATAACAAATTTGATAATTGTTGGTGAGCCAATAAGATATTAATCAATACACCTAATTAACCAATCGAAGTCACACAATTTTGCATTGTGGTCCTGTGGCTGGATTTCTAGGCTTCTTCATCGTGGATGAAAGAAGATAAGGAGGATATGCCCTTTGGCCCTTATACATTATATACGTATGGTTCCAATACATCGCGTGTGACATTGCCAGCTTCACAATTTGTATGGAAAACGTCGTCTGTTTATACGATACAAGGATGGCATAGTGAGCAATCAGTAGACTCGCCGGTGCTACTGCATTGCGTACTATGAGTTCGAAACCCACATAGAATAATTATTTGCACGATTCACAAATAATTATTTTGAGTGTGAGTGTACTTGTCTCTAATATTTGTATGTTTGTAAACTTTCGATAAATAGGATACATTGAACAGTCATATCTGATGCGGGAGTTGTCTATTTAAGAATAAAAAGTCTTAATCGCGTGGCAAAAGTTATACAGAATCTCGACGCATAATTTTTTTCGTAATAGATAATGCGAAAGACATACTTAAATCAATAGGATCGGTTCATAATTCATAAAATTGCGCTCGAAACTGTTCAGTACTTATTGTTTATTCATTAGCATATCAGCATATAATGTGCTTTGCTTCCATAATATTGGTAATAAAATAAATAAATAATTATGGAAGGAAAAATAGAGACAAAGAAAATGATAGGCAGATCAAGAAGATAGTATACATATAAACGGAAAGAAAAAGCAAATGTAGAGACATATCGAAAACTGAAGGATTTGGTATCGGACCGAGCACTTAAATATTGGATGGATGAATGTGTTTTGAATGTAAAAATACTGCAAAAAGAAAATGCTTGGTCAAAGAACAAAGAAATAAATATTAGTCATAGACGAAGGTCTTACGTCAGATGGAAAAATCGAACAACTTTTTATTTAACACGTTCAGTGCCACTACGATTTTCATGATGTTTTCCCGAATGCCGCATACATTTCATATTGGACTCACCAAGCGAGTCGCCGGCACTACAATATAAATTTAATAAACTCGCCACGCGAGTTCACTGGCATTATGTAAGGGTAAAATTTATATTTTGTTATTTTTGTGGCCGTCTCAGTCTTCGTAACGTTTGTATCGGAAGTGAAACGTGTTTGACGATTTTTCAGTGTGTTTCAACTCAACCATGCTTATATGGCAAAAAACTCAAAGGCTATTATAAAAGGTAAGTTTGTTTCGTAATTTAGGCAGTGGTTGTCAACAGTGGTTATTGTTGAGGTTATATTTTGTATTAATAAATAATGTTTCTGAATAGCAATATCACCAGCTATGACTGTCGTATCATGATATTAGACGAACTACTTTCATATTCAATGTTCATAATGTACAGTGATCTCCACATCAATATACACAAAATCTGAAGCCGTAATTTATCACTTGTCAAAATTTTTGTGATATTTTCATTCTGTTTTAGATTCATAATATAAGTAAGTAGTATCCAAGCTATTGTGTTGAAGTTGTTGTCTAATGTTTATTTATTTAAATTTTGAGAATCGGCGGCATTGAACTCTCCTAGCGAGTTCATGGCATTGTATAATTACTTTATTCGGCACTGGAATAAAATTAACGCGAACTCGCAGGGCGAGTCGGTGGCACTGAACGTGTTAAAACCAGTGCACTATAGTTGTTACCTTTTAAGATGTATTAAACCACACATTAACATTTGTAATGAGACAACATTTGATTCATCCATAGTAGGAAAATACAGCTCCATGGGTTTTTTATTGTATCAGAGGGTTTTTACAGACGCAAAAGACATTAGAATTCTATACATGTATCTGCAGAAAGTATCAAATATTAGTCATAGACAAAGGGGGGGGGGCTTACGTCAGATGGAAAAATCGAAGAACTTTTTATTTAAAACCAATGCACTATAGTTGTTACCTTTTAAGATGTATTAAACCACACATTAACATTTGTAATGAGACAACATTTGATTCATCCATAGTAGGAAAATACAGCTCCATGGGTTTTTTATTGTATCAGAGGGTTTTTACAGACACAAAAGAAATTAAAATTCTATACATGTATAGTCTGCAGAAAGTAGCAGATGTTGTGTCTATGGCTTTGTTTACTTTGTCAAGTACTATTTGCTTCTGTGATAATGACTAATGCGCTGCTGTCTACCATAATTGAACAAACCACATAGGTGGCAAACAAACCCACAGTCTTAAGCAATTTCTATAGCCTATGTGAAGGGGACGTGAGGCAAGAGGCTAGCAGAAGGAAGGAAAGAAACGGACCGAGGACTGATTGGGCTTCAGGCGTTCTCTCTCACCGAACGAAACGCAATAGTATGCGTACTGCTATTGTTCATCAGATATTCTGTTAGAGGGTAATACATCCCCGGTTAAGCCAGCTCATTCAAGTTGAGGTCAGCAAAGCTCTACAATATGTTAATTAATATTACATCAACATTAATTACAGGGCATCTTTGAAATTAATTATTATAATATTAGCTTTTGCACGCGGCTTTGCTCGCTCGGAAACATTACTTTTTTCTGGATAAAAGGTACTCTATGCCCTATTCTTTAGCCCTGAAAACGTGTATGCAAAATTTCATGATGATCAGTCGAGTAGTGAAAGCGATATAAACCGACTCACATTAACATTTATAATATAAGTAAGTATGTGTTACAGCTACTGAAAATTTCGAGACCAAAGCCCAATAAAACTTTACTTGACCTTAGAACCTAAGGTCTTAATGCATAGCGGTCAAATTCATTACCGTCGCGATGTCGAAATTTATTAGACAGATTCATTTTTACATCAATCAGGATTAAGTAGAATCAAATGATTATATTTCTTATTTATTTATTTTCACATTAAGCAGAATCAAATATTTTTTTTTATACATTATTTCATGTAGTTTATTTGTAAATCAATTTCCTAAATCACATTAAACGAAACCAAAAACTCAAATGACAACACACTTAAATATAAATTAATTTTTAAACGCTTATCGATGACCACGTTCGCAATTTACTTTAAAAAAAAATTATGTTTTACATAATTTAATAAGGAATTCCACCATCAATCGAACATGTCTGAGCTAAAAATTCCTAAAAGCTAAATAGTAATGAGGCACAGGTCTCGGGCCGCGGTGCCAACGCTCTCGCTCACCAGTTCCGAGTATTCGCCTGCCGACTGGGCGATAAGCTTGCACTACCTGAGCTTTTGCAACCGGTAAACCGAACAAATTCAAAAGTTCCCAAGCTTTGAATGACAGTTATTATAACAAGATATCGCAAGCGGGAATATTGTAAACCGTTTTGAGTTTCGAACGAGCATTTGTCAAAAACATGAGTCAATAAAGGTACAATTATTTTGGGTTTTATTGCGTTTTTAATAATTAAATAAGGGTATAACGAATAAAGATTTATATTTATTAATTGTATGAGTTTACCTGTGAAAATATTACTAATTATCATCGTGAATTGATTTTTTAAAATCTTTTAATGGCTAATAAAATTGTGTTTTTGGCGCTCACCTTTCCTGTATACACAATATATAACTTTGTGAATACAGGAAATAAATAAATGGCGCCATAACTTGTAATCCATGTATAATCCAGTATGTGTTGAATCCCACACATAACCAAAGCACTTATAATTTCAACATAGCTGTCCTGATTATGTGTACCTATCTATATATATTATAGCTGAAGAGTTTGTTTGTTCGTTTGGTTGAACTTATGTGACGCAGACGAAGTTGCGCAGGTCAGCTAGTTTGCTTATAAAGCACCCTACAACACAGAGCAAGTTGCCATCTTCATAAAAGAGAAAAAGTCTATAGGTACTAATAATACAGTAAAGAGGTTAAATTTGTTTCTTTGTAGGATACAAAGACATTACAATATATCTATGGTAGGATATTATCTCTGGCACTACTGAACCAATCATAAATATTTTTTAAATAATTCATAGATATAATCTTCAGCGTAGTATAAACTGTTTAATAACATTAAGGACTTAAGTGGAAGCTATTCAATCAAACAAGATATTAATACGACTATATTCAAAATTGTGTGCCATTTTGCATACTACATATCGGTCAGAACATTATTTATACAACACGTTACATTTAAACAAGGAAGTTAATATATAATGTGAATCTGTCAACCAGTTTAGTGTTGTAAATATTGATTGAATTGTACTACCAAATGGCTATCTTGTTTCTAATTTAGGATATTACAATAAATGAATGATATACATATTAATAACTGTATAAATTAACCATAAATATAGACAGATAATGAAAATAAACAGACGATGAAATCGTCACCATTTTTGTAACCAATACGTATGAATATCTATGGTTTATGACGCATTACACCTACGTATTCCCAAAGGCCGGGGAGTAAAACACCCACATTTTACCAATTACATTTAGGGCTCCTGTTACTGAGGCCTAACGTATTGATGACTCTTTAATGCCCCTGGTGCCCTTGCTCCATAGACAACCGTCACCGTTTACCATCAACAATATCATAAACATAGAAATATTAAACGCCTCTTCTTTTTTTAAATTTGCAAATGCTTAATCGGCTATATTTAAGTACTGATTTATTTTTAAATTGTTTAATAATGGCGTATTTTTGTCAGCTAATAAGCTGTTTAAAAGTTTTTTCCACGCCCTTTTAAGTAACTATTGGCAAGCATATAATTTTCTGATTACTTTGTTAAAAATGACATTACTATCACACATGTATGTAGGTACGTGACTTTCTATATCACATATATTGTTACTGCGAACAATTAAATCTACATCTAAGTTTTATAAGTATTTAACATTATAATGTAACAAGCAAGTTGGTTTCGTGATGAGAAGTGATTACACTAATTACATATAAATGATATAATTATATCAGCCCTGTATATAAACTGTCCCACTGCTGGGCACGACCTAACCCTTGTTAGACTGAGAAGGGGCCTGTGGTCAACAATGGGCATATTATGTAGTTAACTATGCTGTATCAGTACGTGTTGGCAGACTTAACATATCTTCGAGAACATTATGGAGATCACCTTCATCATTAAAGCAAGCGATAATTACGTAATTAATACGCACATAACTTCGAAAAGTCAGAGATGCGTAAATTGGGATCGAACCCAAAACCTTTGCATGGCAGTCCAACGATCCTCCACTAGGCTATCGCTAGGCTATTACGATTTTATATCATACATATATTTATATATTTGCAGAGAGAGATATAGGAGCAAGCTGCAGAAAGTGCCCGAAAAGGTTCAAATCATCCTTGTGATGGCAACATTACAAATTAAATAACTTATATTTTAATTATAACATAGTTACAAATTTTCTTTGAGTGATATAATCTGAAGTTTGATAGCGTTATATACAATATATTGATATGTACATATACATAAAATATATAACAACGTTCCACAGAATATATTACCCACACAGGGGCTAAGTGTAGACTACGGATATTTCTTTCATTAAAACATCATATGTATTCATTGTAAAACCTCAAAATTAATTAAACGGAAAACGCATGTACCCACCTAATGTAATTAATATTGTTTTCCGTAATAAAAACTTTTTGAAAGTTTGAATGATCGACCTTGTAGTTTTTGTTAGAGGATCAATTTAAGTAATTAGAAAGGCATTATTTCTGATACTGAGTAAATAAGCTTTAGTCTTAAAATAAATAGGTACCTTCGATTATTAACTGTGACTCAATAGTTTCCAGTGGTTAAGAATTATTTCAATATAATTTGTTGAAATATGGAAGCAAACAAATATGCTAAATGATTAAATAGTTGGTGATTTAATTTATTCACGTTGTGTCGTGGTTCATCAATAGATCAGAGATCATGTAATTCCATCTTGTATCCTTGAACGAAACCATAAAAGCAATAAAAAAACTACAAGAAGTGGTATATTTTTAAAAACAATCGAAGCTTGTCGCAACGCTATCTGACTTCTGACATCAAAAGGAAGCGGAAAAGGTAAAAAACTCGAAAAAAGACGTCGTCGGAGTGTCCTATTCAACTCGGTTGGGTAACAGGTGGTTGTGGGCGGCAGCACGTGACCGCGCGCCGGCCGCCATTCGCGCGCGCACCGCCACCGCCGCCGCTACGAACGAACGCGTACCGCGCGCCAACCGTTAATTTTGAATATTCAAATTTTAAAAATCGAAGTGCTGTGCAACGAACATTTACTGGGATTTTGTGCCTGTGATTTTATTTCATTGTTTTATTTTTTTGGTTGTGCCACTTCGTTATACAGGTTGGTGATATTATAATTGATTTTTTATTTATGTCATAGACAATATATTTTATTTTATTATACAAGAAATGTGCATAAATACAAATAAACATAATACTAAATTTATTTATTAAAGTAACAAATAAGTTGATCCACACAAATTTATATAAGAATCCGAATGTCTTAAGAAAAGATATCAACGAGCTACGAAGTTGTAATGAGCTTTACGTTCACATCGGAAACACGAAGACGTTAACGACAACAGTTATATTATAACGTTACTAATGGACAAATTATACGATTATAAACAATTTTAAAACAGTAATAATCATTATTATATCATTTTATGTACAATAATCAGCTCTACATAATAATATTATTTTTTAAATAAAGCAATGAACATGAAATTTAAGTCCAGTTAAATATAGAATGGAACCAAAGAGTTCAGTTGTCTAATAACAAAAGTAAAGGCCTTTTTAAACTGAATAAGAATTGGAAAGTACGTCTGAAACTTAAGGACAATGGTTAGAGCGCAGTTGAATGGACAACCGCCACAAGTATATTATACAAGCAACTTATAGTTATTGCACCAGGAAATTGACTTTTAACTATAATTAAAATTAAACCGTTTCCGTAAAAACTGTTATAAGAAAAAGTAGTTTTATCAGAATATTACTTAGGATTGAATCTCAGGTTGATTGACATTATTGGTTTTTAGTTTTAGACAATTCTTAGTAGGAATGCAGTATGTGGAAATGTACCAAGGCTCGCTGGCATCGTTTACGAGGGATCTGCAACATAGCAGGTGGCGTGTCGGATTGTTATACCTTCACGTACCCTTATAAGAGGGTATGCAGGTTTAATATTATATTAAACATTATACTAACTTTGGTTGGTACGTAAATACCTAATATATTACATATGAAGTTTTTAAAATAGAGAATAAAACAATAGAGCCAATAAAGCTATTGTGATTTCTACCAAAATGCAAATATAGAGAAAAAGTTTCAAAGTAGAGACCTTTTTCGTTTTTAGTTACTTACCTATTTGGTTTAACGAAACATTTTAAAAGGATATCAAGAAATTGAGAAACGTCTTGCATATTAAACACTTTTCTTAATAGTATTTTATTCAACTAGGTATCGATCAATCGATTCTAATTATTCGAGACTAAACTTACCTAGAAAAAATTAAGCTGTATGATGTGTTGAATTAATGATTTTAGTATTTACTTATAATATAATAATAATATCAGCCCTGTATTAAATTGTCCCACTACTGGGCGCTTGCCTCTTCTCAGTGTGGAAAGGGTTTACTTAATGGAATTAGAAAATGTCATATTTTAGACTAGGTATATGTTATTAGAATGGGAAGGGTAGACCAGTATTATATTCAATATCGCGGCAATAGCCCTATGGTAATAATTAAGTTTATCACACACATATAATGTCAGTCAGGTACGCATAGGTCCCATGTGATGAATATAGATAGGTACATGTACATAGGTATATAGACAAAGGTGGTACTTATTACTTATGAGTGAGGTCCTACGTATTAAGACTGCGCCGAGCGTAAGACAGATAATGACAGAGCTCGTACGGCGCATAATCAAATCGGCGCACGGCCGCCATAGTAAAATTCTATGGAGGATTTGAAGTGCTTTTTTTGATAAATATGTATATTTATTGTCATCCAATAACTTAAATATTTGGGACGGACAAATTGTAATATAACTATTTATGTTTCTTTTAAGCTGTAAAATAGGATAGACTTGTACTGTTATAATCTAAAAATCACGTTTACGTAATATTGTAGGCGAAAATATTAATTATTTTAAGTTTTTACACGGAGTAATTGTAAACACATTAACTGTTATGGTAAATGTATATTTCATATTTGTATTAAACAAAAGGTGTTGATTTTATTCACTTAACTGTGACCGCCTGTTTTGGCACATTTCGCTCGGCGCAGTCTTAAGGAACAAGACCACTAATGCAAAATTTCTTACTTTTGCACAAAAATTAGTATTTGTATACTTTTTATGCCAGCAGTAATTTTATACTTTAGTAGTATTTAGTGGATAACAAATCAAATCAAATCAAACGACTTATTTTGCAGAACATGAGTAGGTATAAAAGTAGATATAATACAATGATAAAGTCTCATCATATTTTGCTGTAGTGGTGTAACAGTGGGTCCATATCGTATTGATAAGTGCCATTTGATTTCTGCAGGTTAGATTTTTAACCTTGGAATTACTAACTACTTAGAGTAGGCAATAGCCCGGCGCTCAGGCCTAAGGTTAGTGGCCAGACTACACATATTTTCGAGACCAGTATTGACATCTTTCAGACACTGTGCATCATTGTGCATTCTATCCCATAACACGCAGCTCACCTAGGTATGGGGAGGTGCGTGTCGTCTTATCGAACTGGCTAGTTCGTTGTTTCTGCGAGGCAATCCAATAATCTCCTAGTAGTGTTTAAATCCACAACTAACATAAAATATAAATATTAATTAAAATTAAATTAACTATCGATTTCTGTTTTTCACATATTTAAAAACCAGTATCAGGAAGTATCAAAGCCGGCCGTTTTTTTTGTTATTCCTCAAAAAAGTATCAAAATATCAGTAAACAAGTCGCACTCTTAATAAAACAGCGACTTAACTCGAAATTTGAAAGTAAGGCAATTTGAACTCTAATTGTATATGTTAAATTCTAATATTATATTTGTGTTAAATCTTTGCAATAGAGTTCAAATTTGTTTAATCCAAAATACTGAGATAAGTTTCTGTTTTATTAAGGGTGCGAAGTATATTATGCTAAAGAAGATTAAGATTTTGTGTAAATCAAACGTCGCCGTCGGTACGTGACTTATCATCATGCTTTGTACACAACATACTAAGCACATACATATAGAAGTATAGAAATCCTTATATAATAATATCAGCCCTGTATTAAACTGTCCCACTGCTGGGCACAGGCCTCTTCTCAATGTGAGAACGGTTAGGCCATAGTCCACCACGCTGGTCCAGTGCGGGTTGGCAAACATCACATTTCTTCGAGAACATTATTGTGAACTCTTAGGTCTCAGGTCTCCTTACGATATTTTCTTTCACCGTTAAAGCAAGCAATAATTAACTGTATTACGCACATAACTTCGAAAAGTCAGAGGTGCGCGCCTTGGGATCGAACTCGAGACCTCTGCGTGGCAGTCCAACGTTTTCCCACTAGGCTATCGTTATGTCCTTACTTCCTTACTAATATTATAAATTCGCATGTAACTCGGTCTGTCAGCATGTTACCTTTCCACGGCTAAACCATTCTACCGATTTAGATGAAAGTTAGTACAGATATAGTTTAAAACTTGGGGAAGGACATACGCTACTTTTTATTGATGTAGGTACCACGCGGGCGAAGCCGCGCGCAAAAGCTAGTACATATATAATTATAGTATTTACGTACCTACATACTTATGTAATACCGATATCATGACTTTTGCTCTTTATCATATGCAATACGTGTTATGAAATTATATAAAATATGATTGCGAAAGTAAATAGATAATTTGTGTAAGGTGAACATTCATTTGAATAAATAATGTAAGCTTATATGGCAAAACTGCAATGTGGATACATAAACAAGATGAACTTATATGCCTTATCTCTTGTTTACGAATATATTTAGGCTTCTAGGGTAGGTACTGAAATGTAAACAAATCTTTCAAACCAATAAAAGAAAGTTAACCCACTCCATTTAAATATTAAATAAAACTACTCTATACGAATTTTATCGCAGTTGATTTTGTAAAACACGACTTTTACAGTATTTAAACTATTTATATATAGTATGACCATTGCAGCTAAAAAGCAACCAACAAATCGAAGAAAATGTAAATATAAATAACTTTAACGGTTGTGTGTGTGTATGTATAATATTCGAGTAAACGTAAGACAACATAACGTAGGACTTCACGTCCACGTTTCTTTTTTTTTACGACATATATGGTTACCGTAGCCAATATTCATTTCCTATACCAGAGTTTCAATTCTGATATCACTCGTAAGTTGCCAAAGCTCTTAAGCAAATTTTTTTAAAGATGGATCCCTGCCTATCTATTTTTAAATATTAGCCATGTCAACCTCCAGATATCTTACTTAGCAGAAACGCAGTAAAAGACTTACTACCCTTACGCCGATTTGTTCATAAATGTTGGTACTTTTCTAGACAAGCCGGCATTGGTACCTTCTCTGCCACTTTTAAATAAAAAACAACTAGAGCTAAGAATGTATTTAATGAACACGGAACTTATTCGAATGGAAAGGCAAATCTATTAGGTATGTGCTCGTCACTTCTGTCAAGTTCGAATGTTGAATCGATTACATCACAATGTCCAGTGTTCGCTATCGTATGTGTCAGATATACTCGCTCATTATCATTAATACTTATCTTAATGATGCTGGTATAATAGAAATTTAATATAAATTGCATTAATTTTATTTAAGCTTTGTTTATGTTTTGATTTATAGTATATTACGAAAAAATATTTATGCGATGTATTTATTAATTTTACAGCAAATACAACGACTTGCACCAATTGTCAGTCAAACATTTGTGTTCATGAACATGTATGTTTGTATTGGTCTGGGTGTTTCTATGTATAATATGTATATATTTACAAAAAAAAAGTATATATGTATGTTTATCCATTGTCTAGAACCCATAGTAGAAGCTCTGCTTAGTTTGGGCTAGATGGCGTTGTGTGTAGGTAGTAGAATATTATATTATATTATATTATTAATTACACTATTTAATCACAATAGTATAACATACATTTTAAATTAAGCATTCACGCGTTCTCCTCTCAATACCTCATACATTCTAATAATAATACCTTCCATTCATCCGCAAAAATATCAACTTCTGGGTTAAAGGCTAAGAGAGCGTTAAGCTGATGTAAATTATTATTTATTTTGATAATAAATGGTAATAAATCACTGTTTATATGTAAGTATCAGCAATATTGAATTAAATTCGTAAATATTTATAGTGATAATAACACCACCTTTAATTCAATCAGAATAATAACAAGATAACCTCCATCATGGACACAGACCGAAAGTTACTTCAAAATATTATAAATTAATCTTTATAACATTATTTATTGAGAATCTTTACAATTATTTTTAAATTAACCAAGTGTAGCAAAACAATATGTTTTTATAAACGATTTTAAATGCGATTCGATACACTATTAACATAAACGATTCTCGGACCATATCAAATATAATGTGACCATACAGACATAACAATCTCATTTACCGACCGATTTAAATCCACGACAAAAAAGTGTTCATCCATAATTTACGAGTATTTACAAAATAAACGTTCACAAGAGGATACAAATACATACGAACATTCGATATAAAGTAAATGTCCACCGTATTGCCAAGGTCACATAAATTCGAACTTGTAAACCAGTTCACTGTTTAATGGAAAAGTTTTTATAACATCGTCATAATCAAGAAAATAAAATGAAAATTTATTTTAATTAAGTGTCAGTCAATGATATATATAGAAAAGAAACAGATATTAAAAAAAATGTTACCAGTGCACACAAAAAACGAAATTGTTTGAATGATAGCAGTCTCCTTTGCATCCTCTTTTTCTGTGCATGTCTTTTGCACTACTTCTTAATTCAAATTATTAGTCACTATTTAGTCACTAATAACTAAATAGTCTGGGCACCAGATTTTCAACGTCTATATATATGAAAGTAACATATCAAGTTTAAAATATCATTGGCATCAGCCTTAATTAAATCGTAAGCCGTGCAAATAATTGAGTCTTATTAATAGGTAGCGGCTGCTACGAGCTTGGCCCACGTGGTGTATTGACAGTGAGATTTAAATAACACGTGACGCCGTCTAGCACACTGTTACGTTTATTTTATTATCACAGATAATCTACTATAACTTTTTATGGATTTTGCATACGTCGAAATGCACAACTTTAAGATCATTGTGAAATGATTAAACTAATACTACAATGTTTTTAATTTTAGCATAATATTATTTCGATTCATTTATTCGCATGCCAAGAGAAATGTGCAAAATGTGCTGTGGACTATTTATTAATTGCAATTTGTAACCATACGAGACAAGGGTTTCCTCATGGCTGACGAAAGGCAACCAAAACGTCGGTAAAAAAGTTTATCTAATTAGTTTAATCATTTAAATACTTTAATAGTATTTATAGTTACCAAATTATTTAAAAGTAGTCAAATAAAGCGCGATAAAATACATTCATGTAAACGTAAGTTAATATTATGTACACGTCAAAGGGTTTCTTAGGCGGTATGACTTTGCCTACCTGTTATTAAAAGCGCTTCCAGAAGAAATGTCAATGAACTAATAAAAAAATATGGAAAGTTATGGCCACGATCAAAAGTGAGCATAAGAGATGGGCTATTAAAACTTTTATTTCATTTATTTTTTATACATGCAGTCATTACCAATAAAGCAAGTTATGGAAGACCCTCTAATTATATAAATGACGTCAACTGCTGAAGACCATGATTGGTCTGGATCGAACATTTTATATTTTCTCGCTAAAAGTGAATAGAATATACATACATAACATTTTTAAATCACTTTATCTGGATATAGATCCAGATCCACAAACATAGGTTTGTGTGTTTCCAAAGGCGTTTAGCTTTTAATAGACGATATTGGCCGAAAATAAAATAAAGTTATTTTGTGTCAAATATTCTGATAGCTAGGTGTAAGATAAGTCAGAACTTCAATATCTTATTGAATCATGGAAGTTGAATGACAATTGCTCCGTATCAAAATTGGTATCTCATATTCGCAGGTAGAGTCAAAACTGCCAGATAAATAAACAAAATGAATCAACATTTTAAGACTGCGCCGAGCGAAATGTGCCAAAACAGGCGGTCACAGTTAAGTGAATAAAATCAACACTTTTTGTTTAATACAAATATATAATATACATTTGCCATAACAATGAATATGTTTACAATTACTCCGTGTAAAAAACTTAAAATAATTAATATTTTCGCCTGTAATTTTACGTAAATTTGCAAAAACGTAAGCTCGTGTTACGTGATTTTAGATTATAACTTATAAAAGTAGAAATCTATTACCTATTTTACAGCTTAAACAAATAGTTATATTACAATTTGTCCGTCCCAAATATTTAAGTTATTGGTTGACAATAAAGATACATATTTATCAAAAAAGCACTTCAAATCCTCCATACAATTTTACTATGGCGGCCGCGCGCCGATTTGAATATGCGCCGCACGAGCTCTGTCATTATCTGTCTTAAGCTCGGCGCAGTCTTAACGATTTTGATACTTTTAATTGTAATCAGCCATTTGATTATATTATTGATTAATTTTGTATTGTTAACGTCAAGCTGTTTGCTCAAAATGATCAAATTAACAGACAAATAAGTTATCAGTGCTGTTATGAATTGACCTGAGGGTTAGACTCAAAACTCATTCAGAGCTAGAGTTGCCATACTGAAAATAAAAATGTCCTAACGTACGAACGAACGGCTTATAGCCGGCAAGCCGTACATTTCAAACAAATCGCATATTTTTCACACAAAACGTAATAACAAACGTTTACCAGGGATAGGGGGAACGATGTTGTTGAAAAGAGACATGGCTGGATTTGTACTCGTTTTCCTTTTAAGCTAGTAATGTTTCTAGACAATTCTATATAGATGGTATTAGTGATATTGATGGTATTCTATAATCTCAAGAGGCTTCAGAAACAATAATTCTTATTTTTATTTTTAAAATTAGCTATTGCTCGCGTAAATGTAGGTTTAGTTAAGGTAGGTTAGTAACAGTACTTTTTAAAAATAAAATATAGACTACTACTCAATGATAATATAGCTTTCTAATGACGAAATATTTTTTTAAATCGGTTGTGTAGTTTTTGATTTAAACCCTTTTAAACAAACAAACATATTACATATTAGCTTATATTTCTCCAACAACCTTGGCTGAATGGCACAAACAATAAAGAAAGAAGATCAGTGTAGCACGCTAAGGTCGATAGTGACGATAGTAATAAGATCGGTTCGGCATTGAAACTTGCGATCAAATGTGGACTACTTATTCTAGTTACTGCAAAGATGTGCTGTCCCAGAAAAAATATGTAGATCAGTTGATGAGATAAGTAGCCATATTAGTTAGTAATAATATAATAATATCAGCACTGTATTAAACTGTCACACTGCTGGGCACGGGCCTCTTCTCAGGGTAAGAATGGTTAGGCCATAGTCCACCAAGCTAGCCCAGTGCGGGTTGGCAGACTTCACATATATAGAACTCTCAGACATGCAGGTTTCCTCACAATGTTTTCATCGCGATAATTAACTATTTAATACGCACATTACATCGAAAAGTCAGAGATGCGCGCTCTGGGATCGAACACGGGACCTCTGCCTAGCAGTCCAACGGTTTCCCACTATGCTATCTACCGTTTAGTTAGTGATAATTACATATTTTATTCGAATGATATCCGAATACTTACTTTTCACGGTTAATGCCACAATACTCCTATTTAGTTATATAGTGCTGGCAACACATTTGATTATAATTCGAAATCACTTTAGAAAATATGTATTATCTGAATTACTACTGATTAGAGGCGTGATTTTAGGGTTATTTATAAACGATAAAATAAACGTGTTTGACGAATGTCTGAAATTCGACCTATATTTAAGGCAACGAATACATTAGGTGAAAGACGTAAATTGGTTACTCTTTTCTTAAAGTGAATTTTAGCGAAAAGAGTTATATAAAATCAAAATAGCGTAGTAGTGATTATGTTATTACGACTTCATTAGATAACCTATTTGTGAGTGTAGAGACATGTCAGGATGGCCGAGCGGTCTAAGGCGCTGCGTTCAGGTCGCAGTCCACTTCTGTGGGCGTGGGTTCGAATCCCACTTCTGACAAACGTTTTATACCCTTTTAAAAAAAATTGTGTTATTTTTATGTTGCTATTACTAATTTTGTTATTGTTTCTTAATCAATTAACAAGAATAATATTTAAAAAAAATATTCGGCTGTAATATATGAAAAAATATTTTCTATATTGTATAGATAAAACATAACCAAAAAACGGGTTATGTTAAAATTATATAAATATTTAGTAAAATTTCATTTTTAAACTAGTATAACTACAATAAATAAAAAAGTAGGTAATAATAAAATAATTTAAAGAAGTTGTTAACAGCTAGTATTAAAAAAAAATTATGCAGTGCAATCACTTATAATTCTAATAAAAAAACATAAGACTAAAATTGTAACACCTTATAATAGTTATTTAATTAAAAACAACTACATACTACAGATAATTAATACACTGCACTGCAATTAGCGATGATCATTATTCATTACAGTAAATAATTGTTTAATACACAACGTTTTACTTTAATCATTTAACAAGATTTGGAAATATACGTTAGTCACAGTTACTTAACGTTGTAATAATAGTAAGAATGACCGATAAAATCGCAACCCTAGTTGTTAACGCACCCTCTAATTATACTTCCTGTAGATATCGATAAAACAGCTGCAAAAGCACATCACTATGGAAAATGACTAACTGCAATATATACCAAAAATATTCGATTGTACGAATGAGGTGAGCCGTCGACTCGCCACTGACAATATGCCATTTTTTTGTTGTTTTGTGGTCATATTTATTTTGTTCGGGATATACATTTATGTACTGTCCAAGATATTGTGGGTAATGTTGAATGTACAACGCTGGCTGCAATGATAATAGTGAAGTGAATATTATGATTGGTGACCAGCATAGCATCTTAGGAGTGCGTGGATCAGGGCGATGGCCAGTAGCCAGGGGTATCCATCGTTGCCACTAGATAAAGTCAAATCTGGCGAGACCAATGAGTGACAAGTTGGTATCCTTGTACTAAACAAATTGTGTCAACTGTCTTAAAAATATTGGCTAACAAAATTTGGAGGTTTATTTTAACAGCTTTATAATATTACTAGTAGTTTTCCCGCGGTTTCACCCGCGTAAGTCCCGTTCCCGTGTGAATATCGGGTTTCACCCCTTTCACCCCCTTCAGGGTGGAATTTCCAAAAATTCTCTCTTAGTGCTCCCCTACACTCTCCAAGGAACATACATGCCAAATTTCAGCTTCTTGCGTTCAGTAGTTTCGGCTGTGCGTTGTCTGTCAGTCACTCAGTAACGGAAGAGTTTTATATATATAGACTATAAGCTTTGTTTATAAAACATTCCTTAGTGGTGGGTCAGTGTAAGGCCCAGTTTACAAAGCGGTGAGGAGAGATGTGCGTAAACAACCAATTGCTTTACCTTAATATAACGTCATATTTTTATAAACACAAATATATTGATTATTTCCACACATCTTCGCTTCTCTCTGCTTTGGTGAAAACTGAGCCTAAGGCAGCATAGTCTACCTTAAAATAAAATGAAAATAAAAATGACTTTATTTGACAAAATAGGGGTTGTACAATAACACTAAAAACTAAGTCAAAATAATCAGGTACAACAAAAAATATTGTTAGTGTTTGGTTTAGCTCTGATGTTCATGATAAAAATATATTTTACTGGCAAAGCGCCGGTTTTGTGTCAACCACTCTCAGATATACAGATTACCACACGATATTTTCCTTCACCGTTACAGCTCAAACAGCCTTAATCCGTTCAAATCGTAACCAGGCCCTGCAGTTATGTTCTTCGCTGTATTTACAAACAGTCTGTGGAGCGTGACAGAGACAGGTATTGTGCGAGCGAGAGCCTACATGTTTCGGCTACGGTGCGACTTGCCGGCGTGCGCTATGCGTTTTTGCGCCTGCATTTCTGCACTTTTGGTTGCGGTATCTGTTATAAGATGTCGCGAGTATGCATGAAGCGTTAGATTACATACCTATTCCTAGGGTTTAATGAGGTTATTTATTAATATTATTACTGTTGCTTACTTCTACATACATAGATTCACGGCTGCAAGTTGTGTATAGGTAAACGAGAGATGTATTACACCTACTTTTCTCTAGCTATGTTTAGGTCCCAAACATTAGAAAACGAGCCTATAGCTGTTTACTTCCACTTTGCCCCATTCCATTTTGCCACTGAGAGTTATTTAAGTAGAAAATTGATGATGTATATTGTTACCTCATGATCGTACGTAATATTATTATTTTTTGTCGGCCTCGATGGCGGGCGTAGTGGTTATTGTAACCGACTGCTACGCCTGAGGTCGCGGGTTCGATTCCCGCACAAGTCAAACATTTGTGTGCCTGGACATGGATGTTTGTCTTGGTCGAGGCGTTTCTATGTATAATATGTATGTATTTACAAAATAAGTATATATGTATGTTTATCCATTATCTAGTACCCATAGTACAAGTTCTGCTTAGTTTGGGCTAGATGATGTTGTGTGTATGTGGAAGATGATTATTATTATTATTCTCTTTATTACTATTCTTTTCTAATTATTACATTTTTAAATATAAATATAAAAACATACATATTTAAAAATATAAAAACTGAAATGACCCACCGACATCGGGAAAAGGGTCCCAGCTGCCGGTGGTTAGGGCCCCAGAGAGAGGAATCTCCTCACAATACGCACCGTGTCGAGTAATACTGCCTTTTGCATCAAGGACTTGATCCAGCCATCTAACGCGAGCCTCTGCAGATGGTGGTCTAGGCTCTTAGGTATTAAACCATTGACTGTAATGACTATCGGCACAATGATCACCGAGTCATTATTATTATTATTATTATTATCTTTAACACAAAAATGTATAAATAGTTATTGGTCGCTATAGTCTTATCTTTTCCAAAAAGATCATTAGTAGATCATAGTCATAAGATTCAAAACAAATCTGATTTTAAACAGACCTCAACATGACTCATTACATTTAACTTCGCAGCATGTGCAATATTAGGTTTCGAGTTCTTTCGGCACGCAACTCTGTCTGAGAGTCCTCCAAAATCTAGAAGACATGAAGTCGAATATTAAAACCGTGCCAAACATTTTTCGCTAGCGCTCTCGCTCTCGCTACATCTTATGACGTAAGCACAAGCGTTAGACAAAAGCGGCCGGACGGCCTTCGCGCGACCGGTTGCCGGCGGCTTACTTTCGCATTGCAGCCGCCTGCCAGTACACTCGGTACTATTCAATTATTGCTCCAAATCGAACACCAAACTTGGTTACGTTTCATACTAATCATTAGTTACACCTGTTAAAGAAATAAACTCCTAGTACCTTCTGCACTCCTGGTACAAAATTTTCATCTTACGCATATCATCTTTGAAAAGCTATGCTGTATATCCTGCCTATCATGTAATAAATAGATAAGTTAATCAATCCTATATAAGATACGTTTAAAAAGAACATGCTTCTACTGAAACCTTCGTAACAATTTTCTTAACGTAATCGTAACAGCAACCTCACATTACAGTACGGAATCAGCAGGGCAGTTAGTACGATCATGCGCAAACATGGGCAGTTTGCTCCAATCCGAGCGCTTAACTTGGTTACGTTTCATACTAATTATTGTTAGTTGCAAGTTGCACCTGTCAATGAAGAAATAAGGTCTTGCTACTTTCTGAACTCCTGGTACCGAATTTCCTGATTCTGGACAGTGACAATCTGGTCTTCAGTACAGCACGCTATCTTATCGTCTGTTCTTGCGCAACTGCTATTTTTATTAGAGTTCGAAAAATCTCTTATACAACAGCTTTGTCCGGCCATCCGTCTGTCTGTTATACAACTTTCAACTCAAGAACCGTAAGAGCTAGAGACTCGTGGTTAACGCCATTCGACTCAGCATAATCGATATACTCCCGAAATGACTATGACCTTTGACCTCTGACCTCAAGTTCACGTGGTATCACGTGAACTTTGCATATTACTTGAACAATTTTTTCCGAACTCTAAGATTTACCGCAATTCATTGCTGATTCTAACTTCTAATTAAGATATTTTCTGACCTGCCTTGATGGGTTAGCGGCTGTGAATGCAACTGCTGTGCATGAGGTCTCGGATTTGATTCCCATTACCATTTTTTTTGCTTTGCCTGCGACCCAGGCAAAGTTTAATTATGGTTTCTTTACTAGAAATTCTCAGTAACTGCACGGTGTATGGAAATGTGGCCCTTTAGTTCGTCAGCTATTACGTGGATGCTAAAAAAACTGACAACATGTGAATATACTACACGTCTGCCTAACCCTTTAGGAGATATATTAAGTCGCTAATCTATCTATAAATTTCTTTAAACTACATCGTCGCTAGGTATATATAAATAAGTATGCACAGTACATAAATATGTGCGTGTGTTTGCAAACGTAACATTTGGAAAGGACAGAAATCAATCGGTAATACCATATAAGATGCAATAAGAACTCAAATCAATCTAAAAAAATCTATATAACTTAATAATCAGCTTGTATAACATCGATAAGTAAAAACCCAAGTCATAGAAGCACAGTTTTTTGCGATATCCACTTATGTCATATTTGAAATTAGACGTTTTTTCTTATTTCAAATATGTACATACAAGTTGATATAGCAAAAAAATGGCGCCGATGTCCATTTGCCTTTTACTTGTCGTTATGAAGTTGAAGTACATATATTATGAAGCTAATTATAGTTTACTCGTTCCTAGCTTCGAGATAGACACACAGATACATCTTATAATGTAAAAGTAACTATGTTTATTTGTTACATTCGCTCTGCTACAACGCTATACCGAATGTGATGAAATTGAGTGCCTCGTTGGTGCAGCGGTAGTCAATGAACTACCATCTCACAGAATATCGACGTGAAATAGCAGTATCCCTACTGTTGTGTTTCGTTCGGTGAGTGAGAATGCCAGAGGCCCAATCACCCTCTTTTCGCCTTCCAGTTCCTTCTCCATCCCACTTCCTTTCCCAAGGGAAGGCAACGCGCAAGTGATGCCTCTGGTGTTGTATGCGTCTATAGGATACGGTGACCACTTACCATCAGGTGGGTCGTATGCTTGTTTGCCACATTAGAAGTATAAAAAGAATGTGACGGTCTGATTCCAGTGTCGGCACAGTGTTCTCGGATTCTTCTAGCAAGAAATTTTCAGTAGCAACGCACAAGCAGACATTGTGTCCCATTAACGGCAATAAGCTTGTCCCCTATTACGCAGAACCTAAAATCCTATTTGACGAAATGTGGTTATATTGCACCTCTGCCTACCCTTTCGAAGATAAAGGTGTTACACTATGTATATGTATTGTAAACCAAGAAAAGATTAAAGCCAAATATCCTTATGTCAGTTTTGCTATAAGTTGGGTTACCAGACTAACACAGAAGATGGTGTTGTTAGCACGGATTTGTGTGATGTTTACATACACTCTTTACGCTAGTAACACAATGTCCTTTTTTTTAAGAGTATCGTATCAAGTGAGTCGTCTCCTTATTTATACCACCTTGGTTTTACTAAATAGACAATAGAAGCACGAAAGAATTCGCGGGCCAAACTAGCATCACTACATAGTATAAAACAAAGTCGCTTCCCGTCTGTCGGTGCCTATGTATGCTTATATCTTTAAAACTACGCGACGGATTTTAATGCGGTTATCACCAATGGATAGAGTGTTTCAAGAGGAAGGTTTATATGTGTAACATATGTATATACCGCGGGCGGAGCCGTGGGCAGAAGCTAGTAATAAATATTCATCACGTAAGAAGCCTCTACATTATGTAGCTGCCAGTCAGACCAAAGCTAAAGCAAAAGCAAAATTTATACCCAAATACATTACGTATTGATGGGTAGTCTGTTCCAACAAGCTTGGTAAGTCCAAGCACACATTACTTAATTTAATATATATAACTTGAACACCTTGTAATTTAATTTAAAAACCACGTATGTTGTTTGTGTTCTATTTAATAATAATAATATAATAATAATACCGCTTTTCACAGTCGCTCTGGTAGAAGACTAAGATGGGATTTAATAAAATGTAACAAATCAATTGCCATGAGATCATACAATTTTATGGGACCCTTCATATATAGAAAACTTAATCTGAAACATGATGTAGCCCACTTGTCCAAATATTGTTGCAAAGGAAAAATATCCAACTGGCTAGTTGAACTAGATTATGATAACACGGAAGATATATTAAAAATCGTTCAGTAATAAGCGTTGTAGGTCCACTCAAAGTAAACTTGTACACACGCACACACGCACACACCACACGCGCACGCATATATACACATACACGCATGCACAACACACACACACACGCACTATTTTATATGTACTTTTTTTAACTTATTGTCTTATTTAGCTACAGAATGAATGAGACTAGATTCCACGACACAGGGTATCCTAGTGTCCTAGGGAATATATAAATGTTTGTGCCTTTTTGAGACAATAAATTATTATTATTATTATAATTATTTATTTCGGGCTGCATAGGCCCATAGATAAATACCTTAATCTAAATTTACATATTATAAAATTGTATGTTAGTAAATACACCTTAATACTTACTATGTTAGTAAAACTTCACTTTAATCTCTCATCTGTACTTAGCCTACTATTGATAGTCGAGAGACGATAATTAAATTAATAATATCTATACGGATAGCGTAGCAGGCAAGAGTTCTCCCCGCCTGCCGCCGTACTAAGTGATGGATGCGAATCTCACACGAAACAATTAACGATGTGATCCGCAAATTGTTCCGAGCTTGGGTGTACTTTGTGTCTGTAAACTTTTTGTTTGTATAGTCCCCTGTGATATCGGGCCTAATATCTAACTGAGTAGCCTTATAATAAAATTATAATGGATAATTTTAATTGAAGAAATCCGTAAACGTGTATAGAGACACGGTACTCTTTATGTCCTATGTCTTTGACCTTTGAATTAATCTTTGACAGAGAATTCAAACTGTCCATAATTTTCTTTTTATCCTCTGCGTGAGCACATTTTTTTGTAAAATGATTCTTAATGATTTAATTTGTAAGATTCATCTTTTTGATATTCAGTTTTTTAATTGTACATAATTAGTTACTGACTCACACACTAAATAAGTAGGTATAATAAATGATATCCGGACTTTACAAAAAATTGTTCAGCACGATACAAGTGAACGCACTCTGTAATAAATATTAACTATTTACTCATAAAGAAAAATATATAATTTTAAACAACTGAATGATAAAGTAAATCCCGGAGACCTAATAAATAAGATAAAAATCGTATAAACTTATGACCCATGGACAATTTACTGATATAGTGTATATTTTTTTACAAATACCTACTCCTGACTTTCTTTTAACTAATGACGTAGAGATCGGATAATTGGATGCATATTTACCTAAAGTTAATTTTCGGCTATGTATGTATCTTATGTGGGGGCCAGTCAGTGCAGACCGGCGACACTTCGACCCAGTGGGATCTTTTGTGTCGACACTCTCCCAATAACGACTGCCATAGATGTTCATGGCAGCCGGGACCGACGGCTTAACGTGCTCTTCAAGGCACGAAGCAGGCGATAATTGTCAATCAATACGCACATAATTTCGAAAAGTCATATAACTTCCGAAAGTCGGAGGTGCGCGACGTGGGTTCGAACCCGAGACCCTCTGCATTGCAGTCTGTTGGTCTCCCCGCTGAGCTATCGCTGCTTTAATTTTCGGTTAACATATTAAGGAAGCGGATTCTGAGAATATTTTTATTAAAAATAAAATCCTGGGTTACCGGCATTGCTTAACTAGTCGGAAGTATATTTAGCTTACATTAAATTTTAGTTACCCATTCACGTATGTGTGAAGGGTGTGAAGGAAAAGGTGGTGTGGTAAAGAAAAACATAAATAAAATTAAATATTTTATCGAACTCAGTATTATTTATCTATTAAGCATATCTTACAAAGTATTTATTTATTTTGCACATGCAGAAAATGCATAAAAAAGAAATGAAAAGTAGTAGTAATTGTCCATAAAAAAGCGCTTTCAATAATAGCCAATACCTGAACTTTGGGTAAATATGCATCCGAATTGGAATTGCCGATCTCCAAATGAGATTAGGTTAACTTTAATTTTAAATATAAAAATTTTATTAAAAATTTCAAACTCCTTAGTCTTAATAAAGATATCGATATAAAAAAAACACTAGATATTTTATAATATAAATTTATTTTAAAGAAGCAGTATATGTATAAAATTCAAATTGACGTTCTTTAGGCTGGCAAAACCATTATCGTCTTCAATACGAGCATAAAATAATTTAAGATCGCACCTTTCTGATACATGTAATTCATTGAATTTCTTTATTACTCCGTCTCTATCAAAAGAATAACATAATATTATAGCTGATTGATTGTCTTTCAAAGGAAATTCAATCCCAGGAATCCATGATAGATGATGAATAGGTTTTATGTGAATGTAGAATAAGAAATAATTACATGTTACGATGAGTAATGACTGCATTCCTTGTATGTGGGGATTCTCTTAAGCATCATGGGAATCTACTTGAGAAGTAAAACAATCCTGAGAAAATGGTTTTTCGAAATGATGATATCATAAACTTATAGAATATAGTTGGGAATTTTAGTGCGACTAATTGATTGCCAATGGCAAAGCTAGCAAAGAGTCTCTATTATTCACTTCACCAATAGTAGACTGTCATTTTGTAATTGTCTACGTTCTTTATCTAAATTCATAAGTAATAGGTACATACACGTTTGTATTTAAATTGTCATAACATGTCACAATTCTAAAATCACATTCTAAAATTAAAAAGAATGACCTTAGAAAACGTATGTTCTATTAGAATTCACATATTAATTAACATTCAGGAAAGAAACAATGCCACCGCCATTTGTATAGGTAAGGATGTACCAACTAAAACTTACTTATTTTATTTGGTTACTGGCACATCCTTTCGTTAAAAAAATTTGTTGATACATTTTACCTAAATTATTATTTTATTTATTATATAGTCGCCGACAAACTTGAGATTGAACTCGATTGCAATAAAATGTGGCTGTATGAGGCCTGCCTTCGCCCACTCGCGGTCATGCGACGAGTTTGCGACTGACTTACATTGTAAGATGGCCCCTCGCGTCCAGTTTTAAGTGGTGAGTTCACCTTTACGCTGACCTTCGGCTCGGCAGCTGACAGATCTCGAATATAAAACTTTGAAATTAAACTACATCTTACTAATGTTTTCGTGATTTATTTTGTTTATAATTTTGTCGCAACTTAATTCACTTTAATCCTTGGGTGTGACTAAGGCAGCCAAGCAAATCTTTTTCTTTGTCAATTCTTGCACTTAGATTAAATCCTGTGTCACCTTTATGAGCATTGAAACAAAGGACATAACGAACATATCAACTAAGTACACCTATTTAACAGTAACAATTCCCCCGAGTGCATTAAAATAGCCAATGAAGCAATTAGATTTAAATATTTATAGAAGACAATTTTATTATAATATGAAATGTGATAGCTTCACAGCAGGCTCAGTTCTTTTCTTCGGGGAATATACAGACATGAGTCATGACACTCATGATCCTATCTGTGGACTATGCGTTAAAAGAGTGGAACTGCGTATTTTTAATGTTACATAATAATAATAAAATATAAAATGGATGTCGCTTACAAAAGACTTACACGTAGTGGAATATCCTATCATTCAGACGATTCATGTTTCTTTTGTAATAGATTTCCTTGTAATAAATTTCATAGTGTATTGCGACTGCGCACAAGCGATATACATTAAACATATTTTGTTATAACTATTGCTTTATTGCAGTAATATCGAATGCATGCGTGGCTTTTCGTCATAGATATGTAAATGTCGTGAAAGGGTTGCCAAAGACTATTGATGGTACGAGCTGAGCATGCTTTTTTAGTTCATTTACGTTTATCACATTTGTATTACATCTAATTCAATTTGGTAATACATACATATAACAAGTGAGAATCGGCATTAAATTGCCGTAAATCTTAGAGTTCGAAAAAATGGATCAAGTGATAGGCAAAGGTCACGTGATACCACGTGACCTTGAGGTCAAAGGTCATAGTCATTTCGCGGGTATATTGACTATGCTGAGTCGAATGGCGTTGACCGCGAGTCTTTAGCTCTTACGGTTCTTGAGTTGAAAGTTGTATAACAGATAGACGGACAGACGGACAAAGCTGTTGTATAAGAGTTTTTCGAACTCTAATAAAATTGTATCTGGTCGATGTCGCTACACGGGAGACATTATATTTTTTGTACGATTATTAACAAGCACTTTGACAGCACGGGTGGTGTAGTGGTTTAAGTGATTGCCTCGCCGCTGTTACTGCGCCAAATGTTTTGGGTTTGAATCCCACACGGAACAATGATCTGTGTGTGTGTGTGTGTGTTCTTGGTGTCCGTTGTTTGAATGTTTGTAAAGTACCCCGCGACAGCAAAGATATCTAGTGCGGGATTTGACTTTTTGAAAAACAATAAAGATGTTATTAACAAAGCTTTGTTAATTTATTTCTTTAGGTACATTTTAATACGCCTCAAGATTTTGATAATAAGCATGCATAATTTTAAAATGTGAAGTTTTAGATCCAGTTTTGGCAAAAACGATATGCACCGTAAATAAGGTATTGTACGTTAAAACTGCTCAAACAATCAAAAAGCAATAATAACTTTTAAACTTTCGCGTTGCATGATATATATATAATATGTAACGGATATTAACGCGATCATGCATAATGTTTACCTTTTTTTATGCTTGACGTTTCGACCAGGTTACACCGGCCGTGGTCACAAGCTGACTGGTGCTGCGATGTCATGTCTTCGTTTGTGAGGCAGAAGAATCTTGATTCACCCTCACTTTTGGCATATTTTTATTTGTCCATGTACCGTCACAAACTACACTCACGGTATCCCTATTACGTATGCTAGCCGTTGTGTCCGTATTCTGTGAATTACCTGACTGTGCAAAACGGCGAAGTTGCGTATTATTAATTACGGGATTCCACGTCGCGGATAATTTGAAACCATCTTCCCTATTGAAGTTTCTATATTTTTTGATTTCAATAGCTTCTCGCACTACTCTTGAATAAAAGTGGCGATCGGTGGAGAGGACTTCCGGACGATGAAATTCAATCCAATGATTAGTACCTGATTCCAGTATATGTTCTGCAATTGCTGATTTGCTAGTCTGCCGGTTCTTCACAGCGGCGATGTGTTCTTTGACCCTCTCAGCAATAGTACGCTTGGTTTGGCCTATGTAGGAACTCCCGCAGCTGCAATTTATCTTGTATACGCCTGGCGTTTGTAAAGGCAAAACGTCCTCCTTTGGTGTGCCCACCATGCTGGTTACTTTGGCCCCCGGTGTATAAATAGTGTTGATGGAATATTTCTTTAACACCGTTCCGATCTTATCCGTAATTCCTTTTACATATGGCATATAGGCGGGTTGTCTGTTCACCTCAGGATGCTTGCCTCTTTTAGTCGGTTGCCTCTGTCGTCCATTCACTACATATCCGTTATTCTTTAGTACATGATTGAGTTCAGCCTCTAAATGCTCGGGGTCACAAAGATCATGAGCTCTGTTTTTTAATGATGTTATAACAGATTGTAAGTGACGAGGGTGGTGGTTGGACGTTGCGTGTAGGTATCTATCCGTGTGTGTAGGTTTACGGTACACACAGTGTGACAAGGACCCATTCGTTCTCGCAGTGATTTTGACATCCAGAAATGACAACGATCTGTCAGTCTCCATTTCATATGTAAACCTAATTTTTGGGTGAATGGAATTAAGGTGTTGTACATATTGTTCCACGTCCTGCTTAGTACCCTTAACAATGCTGAAGATATCGTCAACATATCTTTTCCACAGTCGTATGGTCTTTGGGCCAAGGCTCAATGCCTTCTCTTCAAAATGTTCCATCCAGAGATTAGCAAGTACAGGGGCTACTGGACTTCCCATCGCGACGCCATCTATCTGGAGGTAGTGTTGACCTTGGAAAAGGAAGTAATTACCGTCTAAGCAGTGTCGCAGTAACTCAATATAATTAAACGGCATTTCATTGTCACTCAGTCTGTCTTTCACAACGGCCAAACATTCGTTTAGTGGAACATTGGTAAACAGTGATTCAACATCAAAGCTCACCATGATGTCGTCCGGTGCCAACGATAGGTCTTTTATAATTTTAACAAAATGGCGAGAATCTTTTACAAAAGACGGTGTTTTCCCCACCAGTGGCTGCAATACTGATGCGACATACTTCGCAAAAAAGGTAAACATTATGCATGATCGCGTTAATACCCGTTACATATTATATATACAATCAAAAAGCGTTATTGCTCTTTTAATATCAAATACAATTCTAGTTGGCAGAACCAGATATCGCCAAAACTTGTCCAAAAATAAATATCAAAATGCATAAATACATATTGTAATAATCGCTTATGCTCGTTCTGAAATGTATTTTCAATTCTATTGCTACATTGATCTTGTCTTTAATTTTGTAAATTCAAAATTATTAAATTTAAATTACCATGTTGATGTTATAATAACCATATATTTATAAAGTTATATAAGACAGGTATTCACTATTTTAATATATGTATGTATTATGCTTGAGACAACATTAGAGGCTTGCCAAATTGTTCTATTGGTGTATCTTTCTTATCTCCATGCCATAAGTAAATAATTTATTTTGTATATCACATTTTATCAATTGGTTGCTTTTAGATTTTCCACTAATCAATCAGGCAATATTAACCCTAATACAGTGTCTAGCCGAAAGGACTTAGAAGTAGAAATGTGTCTAATGATAAAAAGCAAACGATTCCAGAGGACGTTTTGGTCGCAATGAAAAACGGATTATTTAAAATAAACTTTTCGAAGTCAACAATTTTATATCGCCTATAAAAGTTACAACAAAGCACTACAAATTGCCTATTATTTCCTATCAATCGAATGATTAAAGTTCAGAAACTAGTTGTAATGTCAGAATATAGACTTATCGAGCTACAGATCTATTTTGTCACTGGAGCTAACATAATATATTTCACGTTTAACAATAATTACGAAACACAGATACAGCACGCGCCGTAGTAAGTAAGTTTGCGTATTTCTTAAGCCATGTCCACACTGTTACGTTGGTATAAATTACGTAAAGTTGGTAAGCAGGTGACAGCACTGGGTCAACTGTTTATTGACGAGGACGCCAGGTGGTGACATTTCAAATTTGGAATTCGAAGTCGTCTAGTCGTGTGACGTAAGAATTTTAAAATAAGATGACCTTCTGAGGTTCACGCGATTGCAAGCTTTATTGAGTTCTGATTCTTTGGGTGTCTATTTAATTGTTATTTATTTATTTATTGGACCATCTACAAAGATACACACAACTTAAAGCTAAATACAAAAGTGTTAGGTCAATAGATTAAGTGTGCACCCTCACTTACAGTAGGTCACAGCATGCAAAGTAAAAACGTACATACAGTTGGCGAAATTGGACAAAGTTACAATAGTAAATTACTAATAAATAATGAATTACAAATAATTAATTACAAATAATGCATTACAAATAATGGGTTACAAATAATGAATTACAAATAATTAATTACAAATAATGCATTACAAATAATGGGTTACAAATAATGAATTACAAATAATTAATTACAAATAATGCATTACAAATAATGGGTTACAAATAATGAATTACAAATAATGAAATACATATAATGAAATACAAATAATGAAATTACAAATAATTATTATTAAATATTAATTAAAAATAGGCTCAATCAATGGTATCAGTCAGGTAACAATACAGGTGTTTTTGAACAAAGGTTAAGAGCGACTAATATCTATATCAGATGTCTTAGATAGTGAGTTATATTGTCTACAGAGTCTGGGCAACGCAGCGAAGTGCGAAATTAGAAGTTTAGATGTGAGTTCATTATTGTCTATATTCCCGTTAAATAGTTTGTGCAAGAAAGTGAGATCTAGATACTTTCGTCGGTTGGCAAGTGAACACATGTGGTAATGATCGAGTCTTGCTTTATAAGGTGTCAATCGTTTTAATTTGCGGTCGATGTATGATAGATGATAAAGAAATTGCTTTTGCACTCGTTCCAGTAATGTTATATACATGTCATAGTTTGGGCTCCAGATAACACTAGTATATTCTAATATAGGAAGAACTAATGCGTTGAAAAGTCTTATCCTTGTAGATGGCTGCCTAAAGTCTTTATTGTTTCTTATTATGAAGCCTACCATCTTAAGTCCTTTGTTATGTCAACTTAATTTATCCAACTTAAGTAAATAGAACATACTAAGCTATCAAAGTAGGTAACCGAATAAAATTAATAATAATTTATATTAGTTAAAACATTTCAGACTAACCAAGCTTAATCCAAAAGATCCTAAGAGGTTTCGGTCTTCGGCCATTGCCAACTTACTAGGTACTACCGATATATCGTCGCTTATACGGCAACGTAAACCCATACAAAAATGGGTTGAATAATTCCAATTTAATTTCACAAAAACACAAATTTCTAATCCAAGTTCCCATTCACGCTATTAACACGCAAAAAAAGAACATTAATAATTCGCAGCAATTTGCCAATTACAATCTGCTATCGCAACAGTTGCAATTCGACGCATCAACGAATTAATAAGCTCATGCATCTAGTGCAGTCGACGCAACCGCCTAGTTTACAACATGCGAATTCGTGGCTACTCGAGCGTCTCGCCACGTTCGATCTCGCTGTGCCTTAACCAGCGATATACAGCGTGTAACAGAAAACTGTGGTCATATTTCAGCATCACGTAATGAAACTCCTGTAGAATATAAAACGCGCCAAAAAATTCGCATTCATTATTTTCAATGAGATACATCACGTTCTTTTTTATGACTTATCAATATCTGCATACTCTAATCGATACTTAAACAACACTAACAGCTGACTCGGTGGCCTCTGTGAACCCGATAATAACCAGGCGCAATTTTGAAAGTGATATAATGCGTTTTTTATGTTTAAATAAAACATAAATAAAAGGTATGAAATTTTCTTAAAAAATTACCAATCCATTCTGTTACACGCTTTATAATCGATTACAACAAATTATCGATTTGTTTACCACAGATTGGTGTCAGTTATCAAGGTGCTAGTACAGTATTATATGTTGCAGCAGTTTTAGTATTGCTAAATTTGATTGAAAATGGTGTTGTTAGACTAGAGTGTTCCGTTATTGATTATAACTGTATTATCACCCAAGAGTCAATTTTAGGCCTGTAAGATAGCAAGTCTGTAATATTTTACAGCTTTTATATTATTGGGTTTATTGTAAGGTGTATATTTGTATTATTAACAATCTTACTTATTCCACTGGTAGACTAAACGTATTTCAAAGAGTCCTATTTGGTGTAAATGTTGACTACCAATGTTCACCCGCTATCTTCTTTCGCCTTTTTTATGTGTATATTTACGCCAAATGACAATGACATATTTGCGAGCTTGCACATATAACCACTCATGGTTCTCAAACTGTTCTCAAACTCATACAATTATATGAGCTTTACGAGAGATGTCTAGTCCACATCAGCTTACATTAAATTAATGTAAATAACTGTTATTGTTCATAATAATAATTATGAATCTATTATATTGTTCTAATAATGCCAATTTATATTACATAGGTATGTATATATTAATAAAAGTGATAAATTACGTGGCACAGCTTTTGATTAGAACGAGTTTAGTTTTTCACCAGTAAGAATATACCGATATGGTTTTTAACGATTCGAGTAATCGATTACAGTGAATACTCAAACTCGTCTAGCAGACCCAATTTATTTTGCGTCGGATAATTAACCATTATTACCAATATATGGTATAATGTAGTAGGTATACAACTAACCCTAATAGCGAGTATTGGAATGCATTAACAAGAAGCAGCTGTGTCATAATAATAGTAGTAATTACACGAGTTGTTTGAGATATTTACTACTTTGCATACTAAATGTATGTATTATGTACCTGCTTAATAAAATAAGCTGCATAGTCAATAGCAATGGTGCTTATGACTAAACGAATACGACGCAATTCAATATATTTATGCAGCTATACTTCTATGAGAAGATACTTCTAGTGATCACATAAGTAGTCTTAAGCGGTGGATATAAATTGGCAAATTGTGTCATAGGTATGCAACAAAATAAATATTTCGTGCAAATATCTATTTTCGTAAAAATGAAAGAAAGTACTCGTATTACGGTAGGCAGTAATTTGGATATGTCGACTTCTTACTCACACCTTGTTCGAATTCACGATGTAAATAGAGGCATTCAAAGAAAGATAGGCAATAAAAATATGATTAACCAACATATTTTTAATTTCGTTGGCGGATATTCTTTATCGTAACTATCCATTAATTATTAATATTCATAGTACAGTACATAAGATTTCAATCCTCTTATATACAAATAGAGGAAATCCCATGCCATAAAATGCTATATGGTTATTATAGAAGCTTATCTACAGTGAGATATGAACATCTAAATCTTGCAAAACGGATCCGCAATGTACAATAACATCTATAGGCGGTAGACAGATCGTTTTTAATATTGCTCGTAGATAACCAAACAGAAACAGAATTTCCAGACATCTTTGCAAACTGTCAATTAATCTAAGCTTTAATATAGAACTCTTTCTTGTAAATCGAAGGAGGTCAGAGGGCAGTAGCCCCGTGCAATGCAATGGTTTAAATCAGCCACATCTGGCCATAAGCCGACCTCAGCATACTTGGCAAAAGGTTACGATAATGATTATAATGACGTTGTAGTACCTCTTCACTATGTACACAGACAAATTTAATATTATCTAAGTATGTCTAAATCATTCGGTATTTTGATTGAAAATGTTAGTTACACATCGCTGCTAACACCATTATTATTTTTTAAGATAATTGCTTTTTGGATTGCTTTATACAGTGAAGTGTTGGGTTATAAATGGTGAGCCTAATGAGTGAGTCGACTGAAAAATGCCACATTAATGGTTAAATTTTATTTCATGCAATTGTTATTTTCTTGTTACTATGAATAGCCTCGAACCCACGTCACGCACCTCTGACTTTCGAAAGTTATTTGACTTTTCGAAATTATGTGCGTATTGATTGACAATTATCGCCTACTCCGTGCCTCGGAGAGCACGTTAAGCCGTCGGTCCCGGCTGCCATGAACATCTGTGGCAGTCGTTATTGGGAGAGTGTCGGCACAAAAGATCCCACTGGGTCGAAGTGTCGCCGGTCTGCACTGACTGGCCCCCACATAAGATACATACATACATACTATGAATAGCTTCGCGATAATTGTGTAACGTATTAGGACTGAGCCTTTTTCGATCGATCAGTCCGTCTTTAAAAACCATTTATAAATTATGTCATAATTTAAGACTGTGAATTTAAAAAGTTACTTTTACTAGCCTTGCGAGAAGCCTTTATACTATAATGCAATATATTTGCAACATTTTCGTAATCGTAACTGTTATATCTGTTCTAATTATCGTTACTTTATTTGAAATCCATAAAATTAAACATTTCATACAAATATCAAATTTCTTTCGTATAGTATAATATTATTTTTATAAATATTTTCAAATAAAATATAATTTTTGCAATCTCTTATTTTTCATCAGTTTACCTTGTCTCATTATAAGCCGTAATATAAAAGTTAAACATATTTTAAATGCATCATTAGTCAGAAATCAGCAGAAAAATTAATACACTGAAGTCAAGTGATGTTGTTCATCCTAAAACAATATTGTTTTAACCATTTGTAGCCTCGTTTGTAAACACTACTTGTTAATAAATATTTAAGTGTTTTCGTACGTTGCCCGGACATATCACATCATTCATCAGTTGTCAAAAATGGAGAGAATACAGACATTCTGCCGTGTAAGGATAACAAGTTTGTAGATCTGTTAGATGGGTGAGCCAAAAGTGGAAAAGTGAGGTTATAATTTTATTGTCTGAATTTGTGTAGTCACAAGCATGGGTACGCCCTAAGGATTGATTATCGAGTCAACACACAAAAAGTATGGTTGACTGTTGCGTATTTAATCGTCGCATGATAACAGTTCCGTGGTCCACACAGATGAGTTTTTATAGTCGAATACGTATTCCTTATGTATATCGATTTAATATTTAAAATGAAACATAATATGACAAAAATGATTCTATCTATGGTATAACGATATAATCTGCATTTAATAAATCGCTATTATTTTAATAACTAGAACAAATGGTCACTGCTGCTGCACTGCGGTTCTAGCATTTAAAATCAGTAGGTATACCTACTATACATTTTCATGAATGTTTTATAAGCTGCATGGAATGATCACGTATTTTCTAAACAGCTCTTTAAAGACGTCAAATTCTTAAGCCATAAAGACTCACACTAAAGACGCATATAATTATACATATATGTATGTCTTGTACACCTAACTGATACATTTACAAGCGCATTAGGTGTTCGTACCCAAATGGGTACGATATTCAAATTATAAAGGTTGTTATAGTAATTACCATTACAAACTTATGATTTAAATATATTTTCGTAAACATCATCAAATACTAAGCCTATCAACTATTAAACATGTTCCATAAACTCCATGTTCAAAATCTCCATATTCAAAACGGACATTAACATACCCGTGACCCGAGGCCAGGCCGCGGGTAAAACTAGTTAAGAACATGACATTATTGGCAGAACGATTTTATACCTTTGCCATCATGAGAACATTATGTTATAAATAACAAATAATTTACGACATTATGGTTTTTCCACGTGAACTGTCAATACTACGCTAATACTTCACTCAATAGATTATTAAGAACCACACACGGATGGCGAAGTGAGTAAGTTATTACCTCGCCGCTACGCCCATGAGTGTTGTAGGTTCGAATTTACATGGGAAAATTAATTACAATTATTTCTAAGAAATCCAAAAAAAAAGGTTTTATTGAGTTCCTCTGTTAGAATATGGAATATTACAACAAGTTAAAGCGATCACATTCCATTTTCATAATACATTTGACTGCCACGCAGAGGTCTCAAGTGAGATCCCAGGGTACGCATCTATGACATTTTAGAGTTATGTGCGTATTAATCATTGCGTACTAAAGGTAGAATCGTAAGAATACCTGCATATCTGAGAGTTCTCCATAATGTTCTCGAAGATATGTGAATTCTGTCAAGCCGCACTGGGCGAACATAGTGGACTATGTACTTACCTTTCTCACACTGAGAAGAGGCCTGTCCAGCAGTGGGATGATTTATATAAATAAGTTCAAAATTGAATTGATAAAATAAAACTGTTAGAAATAGCATTGTTGAGTGCTAATGGTTAAACCGGTCAACTAAAGTGCTTACATAATAGTTACTATATAAAAAATCGACTAACAACATCTGCTCACAAATCGATTACAATCCGTAAGTCACAATCGATACAGACTTCAATTACGGTTTTACTATCTATCTATCATGGGAAACACAATCCAATCATATTATAAAGAAAAAAAGTTATGCGGCTTCTCACGTACTTACATTAGCTGATAAATTACCTTGTTTTGCTTTTAATAATGTTGTGGTCGCAACGCTGAGTAAAAGCCGTTATTTATTAATGCTTTATAGTTCTCTCAATCAACTTCTATGATCTATACTAGCTGCCATCATTGGCTTTGGTCCTGTGGCATGTCTTTAAAACGTAGTACATGTTAATGAGCGACAATATAGCTTTCTATCAGAGACAGAGTGTTTAGAATCGTTTCAGTAGTAATATATAAGTTAAGATAATTTTTAATTAATTTGCAATTGAATCGAAAATTCTCATTTAATCCAAGTATAGACTCTTTTAAAACCTTCGTTTTAGTATTAGATTTAGGTTGAAAGCTTCATTTTAGTATAACAGATAATATAATCATTATTTAATTTCTATAGATATATAATACGAATAATTAATATTAATTACAAGGCAAGTAGCCCAACTCTTACAACAACGTAAATTGTGACTAATTATTTTATTTTTCATTGTTACAGAAGCCAGAGGTGTTTGAGAATTACCGCTGACTGTGCAATGTTGAAAGTGTTTGTTTAGTAACGTCTGTTAGTAACAATCTGTGAGAATCGACTAAAGTGTAGTGTACTGTGTCCCGGATACATTGGACAAAGCTCTACAACTCGGCTGTTTTGCCTTGGTAAGTTACAAACTAAAACTATTACTTAATTAAAATGTATTATTTAATTAAGAATCTCTTTAAGTTCTTATACATATAATCAAATTTAAGCAAATCTCTAGATTGAGAGAGAAATATATTTGATGATCGTGGCGTCAGTACAATGTTTAGATTGGTGACCATTGACTTAGGAACACTATGTTGCTACATCGTCGATTGTGACTGACAACTACAAAATAACAAATGTCAAACTGACAGATGGCTTTTTAAACTAAGGTTGATTTAAATTATTGCCATAAAGGTCAACGGCTTATATAGTTGTTGATTGTTTTCAATATTATGTTATTGACAACTGCCAAAAATATATACTGCGCTGGATCGGATAGGACAGTAGTCGACAGTAGTGTGAAACTATTTTGTTTTTATTTCGTTATACCTACATTCGATATTATTTTCACAACGCGTTTTAAATTAAGTAATTTAAAAACGTAAACTGCATCGCGCTGAATTGTCCTACTTTTACCGAGTTTTCTACTCATTTTAAAATGCATACTCTACAAACAGACTTTTAGTTAAATAGTTAAACTATTCACACCTGTAGTAGTAGTGTAAGATATATAGTGAAAATATTCGTAATACAGCCTATTCAAATAGTTTTATTTATATAACTGTACTACTTCAATGTCCTTCCCTACATAACCATGTTTACGATAGTAGTCATCAATAAACCTTGACTTCCTTAGATATATCAATATTTTTCTTTTTAATCTACTAACAGTTGGCTTTTAAGATATGGTTCAAGTACTGGTTGGTTAACACTTTGCCGATTATTATGTCTACATGGACATAAAACTTATGTGATCTACAAAGTATTTATTAATATGGCTAAAAGATTTGTCCTTTATTTTAATTTTCTTTTAAATCTTTAACATGGCATGGCGGAATATGGCCTAACCCTTGTCAAACTAAAATAGGCCCATGCCCAGCAGTGGGACAGTTTGTAAACAGGGCTGATACTGCACATTTGTATTAAACCTTTAAGGTGTGTCAGGGATAAACTATAATCAACAGACTCTTATATTTTATGAAGGCATTAATTTTATGACAGATAAGTGTATCTAAAAGAGCACGCCTTCTGTCCTCGAACGGACAGGTAGAAGTATTATAACACCTTTCCTTTGCCACCTATATTTTTACACATCCTTACTAATATTATAAATTCGAAAGTAACTCTATCTGTCTGTTGTCTGTTACCTCTTCACGGCTAAACCACTCGACCGATTTGGATGAAATTTGGTACTGAGATAGTCTAAAACCTGGGGAAGGACATTGGCTACTTTTTATTGATGTAGATGTCACGCGGGCGTAACTGCTGGCACAAACTTGTCCAACTTAATTGTGGCCAGCATTGGCCGCTCGGTGGAATAACACTTTTAAACTACATGTATTAAATTTGCCACATAGAACCTATTTTAAAAATACTTTAATCTTTAAATATAAGCTAAAATATAAGATGTATAACTCAAATATTACATGAGACATGATTATAAAGAAACCATAACAGTATAATGTCTCCTCTATTAAAGAAATTACTATAATAAATTATGATTTACTATGATATAGGCTTACTAAAGCGTGTGGGTGTAAATTATGTGCTTTAGAATCTCTAGCCTGGATTACGTAAGCGTCAGGCTTATGCAACAGCCGTCAGATTGATGGCTCCTAACAGCTGTCTTTCAACTCGTAAATACTGTTAATAAAGTTGATAATTTGTTTCTAGACTTGGCTGTAAAGTTGAAGATAATATATAATATATTTTGTGTTCATTATTAGCTTCCGTAAGCGTCGATTGATGTGTTGTTTAAACATAACCTATACTACAGGAATAGTTTAACTTTCTATTAGTGAAGGTATTGTCGAAATGGGTTTAGTAGTGCTAGGATTATGGCTTACATATTATATAGTTACGCTAGGTAATACGCGTTTCTGCCTTCGTGTTATTTTTAAGAGCCTATGTCGTCCAGGGTGCAAGCTATCTTTGATTGAAATTGGTACAGTGGCATAGTCGTGTAAATGTAACAGACAGTCACGAGTTATTTTTTTAAATATTATGGATGTCAAAAAAACTTTTATAATATTAATACGCGTATATAAATCTGAATTTTTTTTGTTAATACTAGTTTGTATACTTCTTTATAATAATAGTATATATAAAGTTCGAATACTTTTTACAACGTGGCGTGAATATGCGTAATTACTTAAATGACAAGCGTAAAATTTTAAATCCATTTCGGTGTCGCCAAGTATTTGTTCAGTATTATATATTAAATCACGTCAAATCAAATCTTGACATATACCCAGTGAACAAAATAACCTTTTTCAAAAGTGGAATCCAAACATAACAGACGAGACGTTATTTAAATTTCGCAAATACGTCTACGCCTAAACATTCAAGCTTCGCGTTTCTCTTTTATTTCTCTCTCATTGTTCTATTCTAATACATTGAATTGACTTAAGACCATGGCTCGTCTGAAGGAGTTACAACTACTATGGCAATCTGTCCTACTCTTAAACTTTCATGACTCTATTTTCGTATGACGACGTTATATAACACTTTTTCAAGTGACAGTTGGTGTCTGAAAGCCTCTTTTGTACCGGTTTGCACATCCTTCTTCACATGAACTTGTACAACTTTTCACTTAACATCTTTTTAGTATTTTTGCTGTCATTTCTTGTCAAAAGCATAATTCACACTCCAATACCCAAAGTATAGTGTCTATAATAAATATTGCAACACCAGTGTAAACAATAATTACGGTAAAATTTTATTCGTTCACCGTAATTGTACTAGTTATTTACAATGTTGATAAATTTACAAAATGTCGAAATAACGATTGCAGAAAAATCCTTATTTCGGCAATTTCACGCTTAAATATTCACACCAATCATACAGCAACACGTTTTAGTAACTACAGTTTATTACAAAACAACAATTAACAGATTACAATTAATAACACAACGGCAGATCGATTACGAAACTCGGTACGTTGACAGCACTAGTTTTCCCGCGGTTTTTGCAATTATCGCGGCCAATATGCCATAATGGCGATTTGACGTCGGCTGTCATCGTGATGGGGCTGTTCCGGCGTTGTTTCCGGTACATGTGATTGCCGTCCTTGACAACAATGGCCAAGGTCTTGGACGTGTGACAGATGCGTTGTCATGAGAAAATATAGCGTGATTTAGGTCATACGTTATTGTTACTATATGAAAAAGCAACGTACGATAAAAATAAAGGTTAAAAGAGAATCCCATGTCATGTGCGTGACATTGTAGAATCATACGATTGTTTAACATGCGAGTAATATTGTAAGGACTTACAATACAAGTTGCGAATAGACAAAGGTGGTGCTCGGGATCTCAGTTAGAAAGTTTTCAGAGGTATAGAGACTAGAACTGAGATCAGTAGACGCACAACAGTCTCGCCTCTTAATGCGTGAGGGCTATATATCATAAGTGGTTGAATGTGTTTTTGATACAAATATGTGTGGATATACCGATTTAAAGGCATCGTATAAAACGACATATACGGAATTACAGCAAATATGACTCGTCAAGATTTATGACAAAAACATTAACCCTAGAATGCACATGGCTATCGTGACGTCCACGCGTGTGGTCCGTACAATATCCGCCTCGAGGTGCATGCAGTGATCACTTATATTATTGAGCGAGGCGTGGGACCGCAAGGAAAGTACAGGGTGTGTACCACTCACGATTAATGTAGACACTAGCATCGCGGGCCATAGAGGTGCCTCGATCGAGACGTGCTAAAGCCATAGATTATAGAGGCTGCTGTCGTGTATGGTGGTTTGTTATTGTTAACGGGTTAACTTAAAAACAACGTACTTATATTATATTATCTTGGAACAACCACTAGTTGAGGTTCAAAGAAATTAATGTAGTGGTCTACATTGCAGTTTCAGTAGTATACCTCGATAAAAAATATACAGTTAATTCCGCGTTCGAGTTTCTTCGAACGTTTAGAGGTATAGATGTCTTGATATTTTGCTAGTCAGATTGACTGTTTGCGTGGTAAGAAACTGTCGTTCATACCTTTAGACTACTAGATTCTGCCCGCAGCTTCGGTCGCGCAAACGTAGGCTAGGTTAGGTTAGAGACAGTACTTTTTTCTGAATTAAAGGTACCCTATGTTCTTTTCTGTTCCCCTGACAACGTGTATGCGATATTTCATGATGATCGGTGGAGTAGTTAAGGCGTTAAAGCGTAACAAACAAACTCACATTCGCATTTATAATATTAGTTAGAATATCTTCATCATTCACTTAAATGAACAGCTATGGGTCTAAAAATAGTAAAAAAATTTTCGCCAAAAAAAGGGCGGCTATTTTTGTAAAAATTACTACTTTTTTATACAGCACTCAAATATCTACAATTATAGAGCCCTTGATGCCCTTGACACTACAAAAAGTATACAAATATAAATAGATTGGGTAGTAATTTTTTCAATTTAATTGATTAAATTGAAACATCAATTCTTAACTTTATATAAAGGGATTTAAGTGCGTAATGACACGCCATATCAATTTATTTCCAAAAATCTTTAAATACGTAATAACACGCCAAATTACTTTTAATATGCACCATCAACAATATTCATGCCCGAGCCATCATGGCCGTGAGTCGAATTTAACGCACCGCTCTTTCATTGAACAGTCACTACGGCGGCGTATACACAGCTTGAGCAATACAAACATTAGAGTTCTTAGCACCTAGCTATGCAATAGTAAGGTATGCATAGGCTCGTAAAGTATTCAGCCGGCAGTGATTCCGTACGGGGGCATGGACCTACACTGGAAAGCTCGCCGACCCAGTTCCAACAACCAACCCGTTCCGATGCCTTTACATAATTCCGACTCTCGCCACTGCGTTTATCACGAAAATATTTTCTTAAAAGCCATTTTTCGACCGGTCCTATCTACCAACCTACGGGCAAGTATTTGCGGGTTAAGCAACGTTACGTAATCGAGAAAGGCGATCGAAGTTGATTTTAAATAAGCAGAACGCTAATGCTGGGACATGAAAACACCTACTTAATAAATGCATTCGCAGCTTTTATGATGACTGATAATCTACTTACGCATCATAATAGATTTCACATTGCTATATATGTAATCCGAATTGTTTAAATGAAATCAAAAACATTTAAATTATAAACAAAATATTTTATTTTTATTGGCACTGAATTAAATCTATGCATTTAACAATTACATATTTAAAATTACATTTGGTTACAATTTGCAGTATTATTGGGTGTGAGTGAACGAAACGGGGCGTTACAGAATGTATAGTTGTCTTGTTCTCACACATGCAATACCTATTGGTATTAAGTACTAAGATTCCAGTAAATCAAGCTATCCAGAACCTATACTGGTTAAAGCACGGCTGCTGATTTTAAATCGATTATATTAAATTACAATTGTGGTATTATGCAAATTGTATTTGCGACGTGTTGCAATAATCAACATTATATACATTACCGAATTAACTCCAACATTATTATAATCAACTATAGAATTAACACATAAATGAAATGGTTAAGACTTTGATTCAAAATTAATATTTGATGCTGCTGCATTGGATAGAGGGATATACACTAATCCTAACTAATATTATAAATGTGAATGGCAGTTTGTTTGTTTGTGACGCTTTCACGCATTTACGACTCAACTGATCATCATGAAATTTTGCATACAGTTTGTCAGGGGTGCGAAAAAGGACACATAGACCTTTTATACAGGAAAAAACCACTGCTCACGAGGGTTAGAAATTTAGTGACAAAATCTATATGAACGCAAAACAAGCCGTGTGCTATTGCCCATCATTGTATTAGATATTTCTAATACCCTATAATACACGAAGAAGAAAATAAATTTCGTATTCAGTTCTTAAGAAAAATCTTGATATCTAAATATTGATAGGTTTAGAAAGAAATAGGAAATGTTTACGAACTCAAACCAGCTGAACGAGTTCCAACCTAACTTGCATCGTTTCACTCCCTACGCTTTGAAAACTTGATCCATACGAATCCGGAAACTTAGACGGAACATCGCTGCACAGCCAGATGTCTCTTCCAGATGTTGGGTCAATATTTTATGCGAGTCAAAACAGAATATGTTTTAAGGAGAAGTTGTTTTGTTTTTCTGCTGCGAATTCAACGCGCTTACTGTCTGCTTGATGACAAGCTAACTACTTCCCATCAGCCATTTCTAAGGTTAGGAGTCTGCGTGAATTATTCTTACTTCAAGTAAAATATTGTCCTTTGTTGTATTACATGATACTTATTATTCCTCACGTTGTATATAACGTAATGATACTGATTAATGATGGCCTAGTAATCGAAATTTAAACATTATTTTCTATTATTTTATTTATTTTATCTTTCAGTACTCTTTCTTCATATAATCTTTACTTAACCTCACACAGCTTCGTGTACGCAATATGCTTAAAAACAATATAACATAATATTTATTTTCATTACAAAAGTAAATCGCGTTAGTTTTTAATCACAAAGTAATTTAATAACATTATTTTAAAATAGTTTGTTTCGCACATACAATTTTCATTAAAATGTTTTAATTATATTAACGTAATAAATGTAAATTCATTATATAAGTAAATCAAGTCTGTATTGATCAGTAAGAAATTCAATTAAGTAGGTATATTTTTTGCGGCACATATATCAGTACCTAATACTCTACCTTATACGACAATGTAATTACGCCAGAGTAAATAATTAAATGTCACCTTCTCAAAATGCAATATATGAAAATAAATTTTATATAGAACACTGTAAATAAATACCTATCGTACCCAAACAAAACACAAGTCAAAAAATTTGTTAAATTCAATTTCAGGTACCATGTAATTGCCATCTACATATATTAGTATTTAAATATCTTGACCATACTTAATTGAGGCACAAAAAAACTTACAGTAGTCGACCTCGAGCTACTTAAAATAATTTATCACTAGTGTTGAGCAAAATTTGCAATAGCGACAGTTTTGGCGTCCACAAGCATAATACAAGATTTATCAATCCAACAGTTTCGTCATTTGTACCATTTTTTTGTGAACAACACTAAGAGGTAAATGAACTGGCAAAGAGTTAATAAAGAGAAACAGTATTCTTTAATAGATAAAATAAAACCAGATGTTTTGAGCGAAAGTGAATCGTCGTCTTTTGAGAGGCATTCGATCGCTTCGTTACTTCCTATTATTATAAAGTCTTGTCAAATTTTGCTTACGTAGTTAATTCAACATTTCTTATACTTGAGCAAGCATATACTTATGCAACTAAAATGCCATAATATTACTTGATTGCTGATTTTATTTATAACTTCTAAACCGGTAAACAAATTTATTTTTCTTTCTTACATTTGCAATCGTCAATGTCGATTTTAATTGCTTTAATAGTCCATTTAATTGTCAGCTATTATGTCTAACCTTAACAACTAAATGATTTCGAAACAACTTTCCAGATGATATCTGTCTATATTATGCATTCCTCGATTTTGATCGGTTAATATATCTTGATGATATCTAAAAGTAAAAAGTTGATTGGACATGCCAGCAGGACATCAGAAAGTGCCAGTAGGTTGCTCTGCCCGATATGGAGGGTTGGCTTTCGAAGCACGGCGGTCAACGGCACTAGGTACTATTAATATGTTCATAAAAACATTAAGTTAAATAACTTTAGAATGAGCTTCTTCGTTATGTCGTAAAATATACCACAGCTTACATTTATTTTATAACTAAAACCTGTTGGAATTGCTATAAATTGAAATAAGCATTTAACTAAAATTAAGAGCATAACTTAAACTGTCGCTTTTATAGCATTAATTTCGTTGTTGTTAATAAGTTACTTGTGTATTTCATCTCAATAAACTTGCTCTTGAAATCTAAATCATCGTCCCGCCAATTCTCGATTATTGTTTTTATCTCATCTTCACATAAACATGTAATAATTTTCCAATTAAAAGCAAATCATATGAATATATTATACCGAACAAACAGCTTACATCATCGAATGTTATAAAAATAATAGTTTATTGTGCATTCTTTGCAAAACACGGATGTTTTGGTAAAAAGCCACGTGTGACAGCTAACGTAAATATTTACTATACTACCCTTGAATATTATACATATTGTGGTAAAAAATCAGGTCTAAATTGGATATTGTGGACCCCTAGATCAGATCGTAAAAATTCTCGTCAAAATTTGTTTCTGTCCCGAAATTCACAATTAAATACTGAATGCACATTTGGAACACGATATTTCGCGCCATTTTCTCCTCAAATGTCACGAGGTGTGACGTCACAACATTCGTGAACACATCTTTAGCGAGTACCTTAGAAGCTGACAAAATAGATAGTTGCAAAAATAGTTTGTATTTAGTGAAATCGCAAACATCAGGTCGTGGAACGTGATCCGCCCATCTGACGAAATTGCGTCATGTGTCAATATCATTACGTATCTTAAGTAAGGCGCTACCATTAGTAGGAGATTTGCCTTTTCTTGTTTATGTGTGCTTGTAAACATTTTACCAAGAGTCTATATTAATCTTCTTAGCGTTGAATGTCGTCCCAGTTCGCGGCATTAATCGGTTTTCAATCATATGTTTCGATATTGGTACTTCTTTAGCATTGCAATCTTCAAACAATTTTCCGTGTTTAATTCATTAGCAAATAATTTTCTGTGTTTACTATAACATGATTACTATGCAGCTGCTAATGTATATGCTAAATAGTTGAAATAATAGTATATTAAATAGCCATTTATTTATAATAATTATAGTATTTCAATAATAATTGAAAATACGTCTGGTGAACGAGAACATTGTATATATGTATGTTACATTCAAATCATATACAACCCATTGTGTGAACATTTATTCTATTAAATAGAATATCTGCCACGTTTGTATGAACAGTTATGTCTGGCACATACCAGTAAATAAACAATATTTTTCTGAGAGCTACTATAAAAATAACCGCCAAAAAATATACCACTTGATAATCGCACCATTTGATTAAGTAATACGTGATTAGGCGATCATATTTCTCATGCACTTGCCAACTATACGATTACTTTGTTTAATAATGAACCTCAGAATTGTACGCGGATATGACTGGCAGTCACTGCCGAAAGTGGTACTACCATCTGTTTAATTCAAATACTGCTAGACTGCCTGGTTTGCCAAATTACCTGATACTATAGCAACAAATAACCTACCGAGTACGTATAAGATTTCCTCTCTAGGAGTCTCGTACCGTTAAATAAACCATGTATCCAATTAGTAAGTTAATTAGGTTGTTTGAAAACCCTTTACGAACATCTTTGAATCTCTACGTGACAGGCAAATGTTCTATGGGCAATAATATATCGATTGACTAGAATAACTTCTAGTCAATCGGAACACGATATATTATTGCCCACTTTAACAGAATTATAAAGTTGTAAAACTAATTATAGACATTATATATTTCAAGACATGCTCGGAAAAAGATGTTTTGGTAAACAGAATGTCAATAATACTACCATAAGGGTTTCGTAATATCTTTGCTGGGATTGAATACTAAATACCAAAACCCGCTGTAACCTGAACGAGTCGCTCAAGTATCGTAAGAGTATACTCGCACGTCCATACTCGTCATACACGATGGGAAAGTGAACTGTTATAACTCATTAGCACTCACTTTTACTGAAATATCCAATTTGCAGGCAAGCAGCAATACTCAGTAATTGAATTGTGAAGTAGTTTGGAAGAAAGTTCAATCGTAAAGTTTTCTCGATCACTGTTATTATTGTGATTGGTTTCAGCTGATCATATTAATGCAATTTGTAAAGCTCTCAGTAAATTGGTAACAGTTTTTGTTAAAACGTTGGATACGCGGCACATTACTTGCACAACTTATATATTCAATAAATGAAAATCTTTTTTTATTTTATATTTTAACTTAGGTACTTTTACAATACGTTATCAAACGAGTATATTATAAAAGTGGTCACATATAAAATGAAGCAAGTCTCATTAAATTGCGAGGATCACAATTCAATTAAAAAAAAATCTGACTACTGTAGGATATATTATATTGACAAATTTGTCGGCTTCTTTACATCTCGAAATAGTACAATATTATTGTATCACAGGAAAATCGACATTTTGTTTCCTAGTTCAATAAGTATATACAATTCAGTCTAATATACCTATACATATTTTCTATGTAGCAGTAATATGCTCTGCAAACATATATTGAATTTGTTATGATTCGATTAACATGCGTAAGTTCAGGCATTTGCGCAGTTTTTATACTAACCTACGTACTACTGACCAACGTATGATTATCCCGCGCATGCTAACTGCACATGTAACTAGCGCATGTACCTGGGCTACTTGCATCATGTTTATAGTATATTTTGTGATGCTGATACATAACAGTAATAGTGCGGCAATAGCAAAGATTACCGCTTAAAGACTACCCTCGTCTCCTAGAGAAGCTATCACATTTCTTCCACAAGGCGTGACAAGACTTGCGTGTTAACTGTTCAGTTTCAGGTGTATCGTTCAGTGAGATCACTAGTTATATCATCTGCAGCACGCTATAAACTCCTCATCTCGTGTACCAATCTAAAATTCTATTAACTATCTATCTGAATGCACTTTATTGGACTTTTATTGCTTAAAATATTTTCCATAAGAATTAAACGTTTTTTGATATGCTCTTATTTGGTTACTCATGACATATATTGTATGATTTTCTTGATATTTCTGCTATTAATCTTTTAATATTCATAAATGTTACTTCGTGATCTTAATGAATCAATTATTTTTGACTATGTATATTTATCACTCACGTAATCATAAGAATTACTAAAACAAATGTTTCTTGCTAAAACAATTAATCTAAAATAAGCATAATGTGTGTATGCCTGTTAATCCTGTGCCTGGCAATCTGGTATTATGCCCGATTGTTGACAATTTCGCCGCAACGCATTTACATGAATACCACAAAAAAGGAGTGCTATGTGTAAAAAATCACGAGTGATATTATCCTATAACCACAAGCCAGCTTTCCCAGTTAATCTAATAACCGTGTTAGCATCCAATTTGCATATCATATCAGCGCAGTGACCGCGCCTTAAGTTGACAAGCTGTGGCAATCGCGCTAAATTGATTGTATAATGCATCTGTAATGTTTGCCGGTGATCTCTTATGCAACGCGCTTTCTACCGAGAGAAGACACACGAATTGGGTACGCGAGTAATGATGGAAAGTATTGAGTGTATGTTAATAGTACGCTTGTGTGAGTTTCCTGAGGAATTTTCACGAGGCGAGGCTTGTGTCGTACGCAATAATTGAAGTGCTTATGTTAGTACGCGTCGAAGGCTCGGTTTTTATCTCTTTAAAAACTTTTCTTAAACATTGTAGTATTTGACTGCTATACGTCTATTTATTATACTTACCTATGTATATATGTAACGTCACCTTTTTGTGTGAAGGGTGATACAACTTGAACCACATTTAGAGTCTATTTTTCCTGCAATATTGTTGGCATTGACCGAGCTAACAGCCAGCCTGATGTTAAATAGTTGCCCAAGCCTATAACGGCTCGCTATTCAATATATCATTCGTTGATAATATAAGAGGAAAAATAATTAAAGATAGGATGACAGGATAGGAATGTGAATCTCCAAAATTCTTACTCATGGCCAGAAACACTGATGACAATACTCCTACATCGGTTTTCTGTAAAAGGGTGGCACTTTCCTAAGACAGCCGGCTCGTGAACAAACATAAATACGACTCACATCAGTCCAACAAGTGTATACTTACTTACTAGTCCTTCACCATATTAACATCCTGTTTTCCTATACCAAGCACATTTTAACGACCATTTACATCAATAAAACATACATAAGAGGCAACCTCCACACAAACACACGAGGACTTACTATTATATATGATCAGATAAATACATGTATAAAAACATTTCCTTCCGTACAAATTGAGTAAGTGTAATTTACTTTAAAACAGGATAATTATAAGTGGATCAAAGACAGGATGCGGAGTGTCATTGTTGTGGCATTGGAGCTTCCGAAACTTATGTACGAGGTTAGAATGATTTTGTCTTGATAGGTTAAAACTGCGCCGAGCGTAAGACAGATAATGACAGAGCTCGTGCGGCTCATATTTAAATCGGCGCGCGGCCGCCATAGTAAAATTGTATGGAGGATTTGAAGTGCTTTTTTAATAAATATGTATCTTTATTGTCAACCAATATCTTAAATATTTGGGACGGACAAATTGTAATATAACTATTTATGTTTCGTTTAAGCTGTAAAAGGGGATAGATTTCTACTGTTATAAACTAAAAATCACGTTACACGAGCTTACGTTTTTGCATTTTGTGCAAATTTACGTAATTTTGTAGGCGAAAATATTAATTATTTTAAGTTTTTTACACGGAGTAATTGTAAACACATTCATTATTATGGTAAATTTATATTTTATATTTGTATTAAAGAAAAAGTGTTGAATTTATTCACTTAACTGTGACCGCCTGTTTTGGCACATTTCGCTCGGCACAGTCTTAAGTAAGATGATTTGTTAGATGGTATTATCCGCTCTAATCAAGAGCGCGGAATTCTGACGTCACAACAGCACAGGGCTGGAAAATAGGCTGTGAGAGATTTTTTTCTTTGTATCTATTCTATAAAGTAGTTTTCTTATTAATGTATTGAAAACTATTGGATTTATCTTAGCATGATATTGTACCTTATCAGAGCATGATTGAATGGAAAAGAAGCTTCAGGTCCGGCATTACCTAGGGCTTTCACTGCTATTACTACAAGAATAAAAAATATTTAAAGCTCAACTTCTTCGTTACCCAGGCGTCCTAGACTTTAAATCCGGCCTACACACTACAACCACAATATTTTTGATGATCCCTAAAGGAGCTTCCCTGATTCGCCAAAGATTTTTAGTTAAACAAGCAGATAACTAAAACTAGTCCATGACAATATCAAACGAAGCACTTCAATAGGCTAAAACCTGACAGTGCCTAGAATAATGCCTTAATTCTTTTTTAAACCAGACTTTTTTGCATGTACCTATAATTGAACTATAGTTTAGGTTGCACGTTAAGTACGCATATCTATGAGAATCATAACATTGTAATACCAACCTAAAGTTATAACAAAGCAATAAATAAATATGTTCAACGACAAATTAATACAACAAAACAGGTATGCATCCTACTAAACACTATTCAACTTTTAATTTTACACCATTCACGCTCTTACTGAAATCGTTAATAGCTTGTAGACACATCATTAAGTTTAAGTCTAAGATTATCTAACAAGACTAATATTTAGCTACCGAAAGATCGTTTAACATCAGACATCACTTTCACTAATCACCGCAAGGCATAAGTCAACTCATGTCAATCAAAAAGCAAACATTGGTCGAAAATCGACTCATGCGCAGGTCGACGTACATAATAGAACGTAATGACCGTCCATTCTTCTGTCATAAACGCGTAACAGTATGCAAACAACGCATTAATATGCAAAGTTTCGACAGACAGACGGAATAAATCCGGTTTGGGCGCAATATAGTTGTCACACTTGCAGAATAAGTTGTTTGAATAAAGCTTAAGACAAGAGACCGATGAGATAATTTTCTATTTGAAGGATGTTTGTTTAGAAGACCAGTAACGACCTTAAACTTGAGGGAAATGTTGAAAGTCTATGTTGCCTGTTTTGCCTCGCATGTAAAGACTTAAAATGTACAGTGTACACCTATATAACATTATTAGTTACTGGATTTTGCTTCGCTCGCATTTATGTAAATTTTGCCAATAAATTTCATTCTCTCGGGAACAGAAAATTTTTCTGCATAATAGGAATCTAATATATCCTTTTCTGTACTCTGACAACGTGTATGCGATCTCGCTCTATGAATTGCGCGATAATCGGTCGAGTAGCTAAGGCGTAAAAGAGTGAAAGCTTAACAAACAAACTCACATTCGCATTTAGATTAGCTTTAAGTTTGAGTGGTTGCCTCGCTATTGCACTGCGCCGAATATTGTGGGTCCGAATCCCACACGGGACAAATCTTTGTGTGATCCACAAATGGTTGTTCCGAGTCTGGTTGTTATTTGTGTCCGTTGTTAGTATATTTGAAAAGTCACTCGCGACACAGGATTCATACCTAATGGGGGAGATGCATCTTCACCCAAAAAACAAAAATATTAGTTAGGATGTTAAATTATAAGCAATGCAAGGCTTTTTGATGTCTACTAAGCAAAGACCCCGTGCTACTATTCAATATTAGTTAAATGAAACTCTCGACAGTATTGTATGCGACGTCAAACTTTAGGAGTCAAACACGTCCCTTAGATTCGACGTTCACACGACGCTCATACTACGAGACGTAATGAAACCAGTGTTAATAATAATTATATCTAATTAAGGCTACGGCTCTGTGCTAATGTCTTCGTTGTTTCAATGTTTGTAAAGTTACCCACGATGCAGGGATAATAACTAGTGCGAGTATTGTCTTAAAGAGGCATGTCCTCATCTTATTTTTAAAGAATTTAGAGTTCGGCAATATATTCTTTAAAAATATAGCTATCAGAAGCCAATATTTTGGAGTACCGGTTAAATAATATTAGTCCTAAATTCTGTTAGAAGACCAAAGTAAACACATACCTATAGTGTAAAAAAAATTGTATGATACCCAAATTGGTCGCCACCAAGACAGTCACCACTAATGATATTTGCTAATAATTATTTCCTTTTTAAACATGACCAATTATAAATCTTATGCAAATATGTGTGCCTTCGTATATAACAATATCAATGACCTATGATTAATAAACGAACGATGTACGTTCTCTGATCTTGGAGTGACGAGGGCGTCACCTCAGGGTTATGCTCCTACGCACTACATCACACTCTCGTTTTCTACGAACATGCGTAACGTAACGGGCTTTGAGCGTTTTGACGACGAAATAACGATATGATAGTAAGAGTGATTGAAAGATTTTGTTAGCATGTTTGACACGTAGGAGGGTATATATATTTTTTTTGCTGTATGGGTTCTTTAAAGCTAATATAGTGACTTAATCGCTCATACTAAAGCCTAAAGGCTACATTTTTGTATAAGCGGATATTTTCGAGAAATCTTGACGGCCTTTCAGCAATGTCAAGATTAAATTTTTCAGTGATGCTACCAAGGAGGCAGCTTTTTCGGAGAAACATCTACTTATTACGGAAAATTTACGTTATACCAGTGAGTTTAGATCGATAATCAAGAGTGCTGAAGTCTTATATGCTTTAATTTTATCTTTATTTTCACTAGGATAGCCAGTACGCGAGTATAACAGGGTATCCGCTTACAATCAGGTAGCCAGTAAGCTTGTTTTGCCAACTTTACTAAAAGAAAAATAGTTGCTAGATACTCTTTGCCAAAGAAACAGTGTGTAATTGATGATTTTTGGAATATAAAGTATGGCCTAATCTTTCTCAAACTGAATAGAAGACCATGTCCAGCAGCGGAACAGTCAGATTATTGCGTTAATGTAGATTTTGATAATAAATTTCTATCCCTCGAGACAGTACTCTTCTGAATTACTTTTATAGTAAAGAAAAATTAAAATTTCGCATACATGTTGTCAGAGAAACAGAAAAAGAACAGTTTCTCTCTGTTTCCCTTACAACATGTATGCGAAATTTTATAATCATCAGTCGAGTAACAAAAGCGTGAAAACGTTACAAGCAAGCGAACAAACTCACATTCGGACTTATAAAATCATAGTAAGGATTTGCAATATACTCTAATCATGGCGTCAAATATACAATTCTTGAAAAAAACCGCACCTGTTTTTTAAACATTGTATAACTAATTATGCTATGACGGTTAACACACCCGTTAACCGACGCAGTGTAAGTAGATCAATGTACGATTTCTTGTTAATCATAGGCTTAACCAATTGGATATAGCCTTCAATTACTTTGACAAATTACTCGCTGTGTTCTACAAGAGAAACATGCGTTGCCAAATTATATGTGTGTTCGAAAGTGTACTAAAGTTAATTATACTTTTATTAATAGATAACTATTTGGCATAGTTTCACACCTGTATTTCTGCTTAGAGGTGGGCAGAGGCGTATAACATTCACATTAGTTTAGTTAAGCTTTAGTTTTAAGCATTTAATCATTTACCAGTGATATTTCAATGCAGCAACTTATATAGTTTGTTAGTAAATCGACCTGAATAAAATGAGGCTTTACTTGATCTTCTAGGTACTTAAAACAACTTCATCTTTCCCCGAGTAAACCTGACATACCCTCTTCGCTCTTCGTACTTTGTGGAGAGGGAAGCGTAAATGCATTCACCCACGTTAAAAAATAAGGTCTTAGAACACCCACCAAAAACGTATGCCACAAGACCATCGAAAGTTGAGTTAATGATAATTTTAATACGCTCATAATAACTTAATCGTATTGATAATTTGAGTTTAATGTTTTGCGAAGAACAATCATCAATTAAGCGCGAAAATTATAAAATTTCGCGTGTATTGAACATAAGATATAATGTAATATCAGGCGATTGCTTTCGATGGCCGCCGGCTAATAAAAGCCGTTCACATTTCGAACATCCGGTTGCAACGGAAGTAACGGTGCCAACGTCGCGTGCGCAGATACTAAGTGAGTACTAGGGTTTTACGATGTCAACGTCGTAGTACAGCCTTTTGTTGTTCCTGCTAAATTCAGACTATGATAGCCAATACGTAATAAAATTGAGTTGCGATCTACGTCTACAAGTCTAACTGACAAATTTGAACCGAAATGTAATTTTATTTAGCTGAATACCGTTTGTGATATTTAGGATACTGAGACTAAATCGCCAATCTATTCAGAGAAATTTGTATTATGAGAATTGGCCATCTCTGCATGGTATGAAAAAGTAGTCAGTTCTTATTCGAACATTAACACATCCTTTTTCTCTGTGATGGCATCTAAGTTTGCAGAATTGCAATGGTAAAAGAAGCATAGAGATATTTTCATCCGTTCACATCATAGATTTAATAAAGTATATCTTGGATCTATAGTTCGTCTAGGTATTATATTATGTATTAATTTTAATGTTATTTACCTGGAGCTTTTTAATGACATGTATCACGTCAACAACCCACCTACTTACATTATGTAATCATCTTGATGTGGTCTCATTTAATCTACATACGTTGCCAATTATGTTTTTGCGACATTTCGTGTCTAGGCGATCATATTACCGCTCGCTAAGCTTTACTGCGCATTTGCTCTCTATGCGCGTTTTAGTTTTTAAAAGCTAACGCCGACCTATTATGAGCTGTTGCCCAAAATTAAACTAAAAGCAGCTCAAATTTAAAATCAAAATCAAAATCAAAATCAAAATCATTTATTTGCTGTAAAAAAACGACCAAGTGCTTTTAAGCGACTGCTATGACCAAGATGAACGCGCGACCGACAGTGTTACGCAGTGTAATAGCTTTGTCACCTTCTTGCGCCTACAACAATGCACTAAGAGATGCTGGTAAGGCCTCAGGTCACTCTTTACTACAGAATAGTGGTTCCATGCTGGACTTATGAAAACCCTGCTCACTTGTGGAACACAACTAATCTGTGCTTAAGAAACAGGAATTTTCTCATCATTGTTATTGGCGATTTCAGATTATTTAACAATGTAGACGTGTTTAACACTAAGATGATATAGAAACATATGTCATTTTAATAAGTAGATATGCACGTCTTTATATTGAAATGAATGCAATATTCACAGTACATCAACAGGCGCTTGTATATTTTCCATATGGTAGGCAAAGTTGTACAACACCCATATTTCACCAACAGACCCGTGTAGCAGTGGCGAGCTTATACGTTTGTCGATTGATGAGCTTTCCTCCGTACGATTACTGAGAATTTCCCAACTACAAACCTCAATGACACTGCCTGCCCTGGGAATTGCCTCAACAAGCTTATTAATATAGGACTTACGAGCGCATGATTACATAGGAGATGAAATCTTACTATTGATTGATCACTGTATATATTCAGTGCTGGCCCTAAGCGTTTGACCTACGATTCAGATAAACAGAGCATAGACTAATCACGAGAGTAAACAGTACCGGTTCATTGTCAAGTAAAAGTTGTAAGTCCGCCATGTTCCCTTATGCAATAATATGTACCGAGCTTAACGATACTCTCAAGTGTATGAGGTATTTTGCAATACACCGTTGGAAATTCCAGTGCAACTTAATCATTTTAATTGAATGTAGTAATTATTCTTATTTAATTATTATTTACTTAAGTCGTAAATTACGCTCAATATATGTATTAAAATTCGTTGCTATGTTGTGTTCGAATTACCAAGAATTAAAAAAATAAAATTCAAAATCTGACAGGGTTATAAATCCCTCTTATTTTCCCTCATAGGGGTAGGCAGATATAGTTTGAGGTCCCTCGCGATTTGGACGTGGTCGTGACGGCAAGCCTGTTACTGTCTATCGGCTTCAGATCTGCGCTGTGTTATTTGGAATTTCTTGATGGTAAATTCCTATAATATTAGTACTAGCAACCAGCATTGAGCCTGAAAACTCATACACAGCAGTAGTATTCATTAAAGCTGAGTCACTAAAAAAGTTGTGGTCCGCAAAGATATTAGTGCCTTCCGGCAATATGATCAGAAAGATTCGGAATCGTAAACCAACGAACCTAGCACCAGCTTATTTAAAAATAATAAGAATAGTGAGATTCTGGTGCTATAACCTACAAATTAAGTCACGCTTTTTCGAAAAAGCTCTTAAATAAATCTAAAAGCCAACCAATAAGATAAACTTTCGGCTATCATTCAAAAGAACGTCGGCTACCTGCGCTTTCTCAAAGAATTCATACCTTAGCTCCCACAGCCTTAGGTAATTTTCATCTCAAGTGTCATAACCGCGCGTTTCTTTCTATGATAAGCAGCTCTCAATTCCATTGTGTGCGCATGCGCGGGCGTGACAACTCCGCGCCCGAATTCTTGCGCACTGACAGCTTGGGGCAAGTGTCATAATCTCAGCTTATTATTCTTTAGTCATGGTGTGGCAAAACTCTTTGCTGAGAAGCTAAAGAATCCGATGAAAAGAAATTGGATCGATGTCTTTTAATGAATGGCGTTTTGCTAATTGTGTATATTGGTACAGTTCTTTGGCTTTCTTCGTTTCATTTTGAACTATTTCCGTGTAAGAATAAAATGGCCCTTTTATTCTTTAGTTACTTTAATGGCCATTTAATATTTTTAGGTTGAGTGTTTTCAAAAACGCAACCTTTTATGCCTAGTCAATGCCAGCTTAGTCACGCTGAGCATTAAATAAAAGATAATAACTAACAACTTAAATAACATAACTTAAGAACATATTAAAGCACAACCACCCATGCACTACCGACGTGAACTTACTCCTAATACAAACATAACTTGACTTTACTGAAGGTTAGCGGAAATACAAATAATTAATAAAATATAATAGAGATTAATATTTTAAAGACAAAATCCAATTCGATGTATCGATCGATTTGATCTTGCCCGATCACTGGCTATATTGCCTTTTCTGCCCAATATACGATATGCATGTGAGCAAAGCATTATCTTTAGTCAATAAACTAATTAAGTTCTATTGAAAAGTTATATCTCCTGTATCCACTTCCTATTCGTAACAATACACGATACCAAATCTGTCGCGGCACTTTTTCACCGCGCCGGTTGCATTCGACACTTGATCACGATCTCGGTACATATCTGTCGATAGTATTACTTCATTGTTAGATAGGAACGCGGGTGCGGCCTTGCGATCTAGAGTAGGACCTACCGGTTACTTTTTAACGTCGTTACAGCTAGCAAATATTTTTCCGGTGTATAACAAAGGATTGACAAAGAGCTTGGTCGCTGAGAATTTATTGCAATGATCAGTTCCTATATCTCCATTTACCTTTGAAGGCAAAGGTTTCTTTTTAGGAAAATATTTTTAAATTACCCGTCAACATTTGAATCTTTGTAATAGACTAGCTTATACAGTAAAATAATCAAGTCTCTTAGGTAAGACGTGCGAGGAAAGTACTGGCTTTTATTAATCGGTACGTTCCGTCACTTGTCAACGATCGTTGCCAGTCGCTTACAAATTATTTAGATTAGAATCTTGTAGACTGTGCCTTTTCTCTCCTTTCATTGAAGCTTTGATAATGTAATAAAAATATATTATACTTACAAAAGCCAACCAAAAGTGAAAGTAAATAATAACATTTATGAATTTAAAGAATACAAATATAAGGCAAGCATTTTGCAACAACATAACTGCATAACAAAATACTTATGTATGCCAGTTATCCAAATAAGTAGCATTTTAGTTAGTAATAAACGCAAACATCATATAATAACTGAGTCGCTTCCTCATACTTTATATTATGGCAATCGCTGTACAACTCCATAATTATGACCATTTTAAGACTTCTAATTAATTTATTACAAACCTTGAAGTGAACAAAGAAACGCCCACCTTTAAGGATAAAATTATAAATGACTAAACAGCAGTTTTCTAAATATGAACTATATTTTTTTTATTGATGATGGTGATTAATCAGTTTATAGAGGTTTAATTTGATCTTTTTTAATATGCACCTTATGTAGGGGCCAGTCAGTGCAGACCGGCGACACTTCGACCCAGTGGGATCTTTTGTGTCGACACTCTCCCAATAACGACTGCCATAGATGTTGTTCACGGCAGCCGGGACCGACGGCTTAACGTGCTCTCCGATAGCTCAGTGGGGAGACCAACAGACTGCAATGCAGAGGGTCTCGGGTTCGAACCCACGTCGCGCACTTCTGACTTTCGGAAGTTATATGACTTTTCGGAATTATGTGCGTATTGATTGACAATTATCGCCTGCTCCGTGCCTCGGAGAGCACGTTAAGGCGTCGGTCCCGGCTGCCATGAACATCTATGGCTGTCGTTATTGGGAATGTCAGTACCCTCTAATATCCTGACACTGGTCTAGCCTTCGGGTATCGTTAGCCTTCGGGTTGCGGAGGTCAGGTGGCAGCCGCTCCGTGTATAAACTGATATCCAGTCAAATCCGGTTAGACTAGAACAGCCGACCCCAAGTGACCTGGGAATAATAAAGGCTAAGGGAGAAGAAGAAGGCAATAACTGAAATGTTACAGGCTATTCTAATACAAAAGATGAGATAGTTTCATGTGTAATTCAAAGATAGTGTCGAGTTTGTAAGTTCTTTGCACCTCTAGTTTCAAAGAAACCTGCAAAATTTCAATAAGCATATATATAGCACTATTAGTTAAAATATAGTTGATATAAATACAATTCAAAATTACATAATATTAATTAGCATTAGTAAGTCTAAAAATACTTTTACAAAATTATATGTTTAGCTACTTCTCTTGCTGCCTGTACTATCAATAATAGGCACTATAAAGCTCTTAAACATTAAACATAATTGCAGTATCTTCCTACAGTAATTGCAACAATACCATTGTTTACAAATCTAAGGACACAATGACTAATATCGAGTATACAGTAATAGCACTGTATATCTTGTGTCTTATATCTCGAGTCGTATATGTATCTCGAGTCGCGTAACGAGAAACAAGGAAAGCTCTAGTCAACGTTATGTAATCGATGGTTGCAAGTATTTGTTAATTATGCATAAGCGAGTGTCACAATTAGTAAACAGTAGTTACCTAGAGTATGATTACATAGCAAACATCACTACATATTATAAAACAAAGTCTCCCGCCGCATCTGTCTGTGTGTTCGCGACAAACTCAAAAACCACTGAACAGATTTTCACCAATAGACAGAATGATTCACGAGGAAGGTTTAGGTGTGTAGTTTGTTAAGGTTTTGTATTACCAGTGCAAAGCCGAGGCGAGTCGATAGTTATAACTATAAACCTTATATTATGTCCATATTTATCAGTCAATTGGAAAGCCAGTTATAATTGTAAAACAATTGTGTCTGGACTCAATAATATCGTTCCGCAATAACGCATCGGTAGTACATGCGACTTCTATGCATGAGGTCTCGGGTTAGATTTCCAAGTTGAGCAAAATGTGTGATAGATACACCTATGACTGCCCTTTTGGGATTAAGATATCATACTGTATACATCAATAATATGATTAAACTAAAAATTATATCTACATCTCTTAGAAAAACATTGCGTTATAGCTTCCCGTTTAGCGCACTTGTTTGATTGGTAACTTAAATACTAATACCTTTGTTTTAATACCCTTTAAGTTCTTTGTTTAACTGTGTATAAAACACATCAGTTTAGGGATTGTCCCTAGTACATAGACAGTAAAAACAATCTCAGATTTAATCTGTATGTCACGAGACATGCAAACATGTGTTCTGTGAACTTACTGCACGCTAATCGCTGTGATGAGAGGAACACTTAATCTACAACACAAAGCAGTAGAAAGTGTATTCATACTAGCATTAGCTGTGCTACCGATGGCATTATTAAATGAAACGAAACTAAATAGGAATGTAATATAGTTGCTATTTTATGATAAAATGGTTTTATTATAAAAATATAGCGACTAAATAAAATAAATAGTATGTACACACAGCGACACATCAACCTAGACTGTTTGGACTTTGAACTATTAAAAGTTGAACGCTGCGAATCGTGCGAGAGAGTACGTTATATTTTTGTTATTTTGTCTCATTCACGCTGAACGGGCCGCGGGCGTCGCCGCACGCACTAGAGTGCACCGTGATGGGTCTACACCACTATGCACTGTCCCTTTCTGACAATTCTCTATTTTGTATGTAGCGTAGTTATGCGTATATAGGGTGATGTGATGTGGTTAATGTGTAGCCGTGTGTACCTGTACTTCAAACAATGTGACTAGAATAGGGTAATGGAATTTTTATTTTATTGTTTAACACATTGAACGCCATGCTGGTTATAAACGACCGCGAATAATATATTTTCTGTTGTCTGTTACATGGCAGTCAATATGTTAATTATAAGGTCATATAATAATAATATAAGGCCCTTCCCTATAATCTATCTTACTGCTGGGCACGAGCCTATTCTCAATATGAAAAGGGTTAGGCCATAGTGCATCACGCTGGCCCAGTGCGGGTTGGCACATTTCACATATCCATATCCTTGAGACCATTTTGCAGATCTCTCGGCCTTGCGGGTTTCTTTCCGACTTTTTTTACACCGCTAAAGCCAGCGAAAGATAACTATTTAACAAGCACATAACTTTAAAAAGTTAGAGGTACATGCCTTGGATCAAACTCCCACGTCTACTCCCAGTACTACGATCTCTCACCAAGCTGTCGCTGCTATATTTATGTGTTACAAGGTTACGTTACTTAAAAGCTAAACTACAAAGATATATTAAGATAAAAGCCTATTAAATATACGACGAACGTGATTCTTAAACGACGGCAAAAGGATGCTGATAATTAGTATATGCATCCTTTTTGTGTCATTTGAGTATTACGAAACATTATATTACCGTTAACGATTACTGTAACATAACTACTACTATCAAATTGAAGGCGTACGAGGGATATGATGAGTATCCAAACCCCATCTCCATTTTCTTAAACATAATATTAAAATATTAATTGCTGCATCGTTATGCAACCAACATTTATTCAGATATTACAAAGGTATCGTTTGAATGTTTTTTGTTGTGTCGTATATATGGTAGAAATCCAAACATAAGCAAATAACCTATGAACAGGTCTTTTTTAATAAATCCTGTATCATGTGTTAATATTGCAAATATACAACGAACACAAAGAACATCCAGACTGGTGGTAGGGTTAGTTTTACAAATATTTCAATAACCAACAACTATTTGTGAATCATATAATTTTTGTCCCATGTAGGCATCGAATCGAACCCACAACACTCGACGTAAATCACAAAGTTTATCCAATAGATCTGACTGTACGTTTCACTAGAAACATGTAACTAAAAGATTGAAATTAAATTAAGACAGCGATCGGGAACCAAACCCACGTCATAAACCTGAGAGAGTTCGTTGAGTGGGGCTGTAAAACTGGATGAAGCACGTTGGTGCCAATAAAACATGATTGCGTTTAAATAGCTGTGATTTGGACCACTCCCACGTAGGTTCGATTACCTGTTGTGTTCTTAATACCATCGTACTGGCTGACATCTGTAGTATCAATTACATGTTAAATTAAATGTTAATACAATAAAAAAGTAGCATTTAGCAATTATTTATCTAACGGATAATTTTGATAAATATTAATTAACCAAAAATAAATTAAAATTGGAATAAAATTATTTTTGTTTTAACACAGGGTTTGACAGAGACAGAGACAGCAATTGTCTAGTACGAAGTAATAATATTTTTATGGCGTGATAAACGTTTAGCCAAAAGTAGACAACATCCTTTGAAATGTTTGAAAAGCTAATTTATTTTTATTTATGTTTATTTGAGTTATTTATCTTAATTTCTTTTTATTTATACGTGAGTTTAAATATGTAGGGCTGGTGCCATGCCTATATGTACAGTCAGCGACATAAGTAGCATCACATTAATAAAATATATATAAAGTAATATACATCCAACAAACTGAATTTATTCAACCATTTCTATAACAAAACCATCCAATAATCATTACTAGCAGTCAGCGGTCGAAATTCGACCGTAATTTCAATTTTGTTTTCTTTCTGCACTTCTTACCGTATAAAGCTAACTATTCTAAAACCCACACTCCCCCACAGTTTTATCTTCACGTATGTATAGATTATCTAAGACTAAAGTTAAGATTCAAAGCTCGCTGACGAATACCGATTCCATCGGACTGTAACTAGTACTCACAGTTCAATATCGTCAACACAGCCCTCCTGGTCAGTGACCACAGTCTACAGTTACCCGCTGAGTTGTCGGAACGTCCGAAACACGGATCCGTTTCCGACTACGTGACTCCGAAGTAATGATCAATCATGGCACAATAAATACCGGCTAACTTACAGCCAGCCGTTCGTAACTGTAGTTTGACTAGTGCGCACTGTTATGGCAGGTTTATGATTCATGCTATGAGAAAAAAAACATCTTACTTATAAGAGTAGTACATTGAATGACACGGAGTAATTCTATTGTTATTATTATTATTAAATAGCCTTAGATACGCCAATGTTCGTGATCTACGGTGACCGCGGTAGCATTTAAAGAGGAAAGCTTGATCTGGACACCTTTGAAAGGGACTGGCAGGGTGTGAGTGATTTGAAAATCCAAGGGAGAAGCTTTTGCCCAGCAGTGCGACATACCAAATCACTAGTAAGAATAAAAGATGTAGTAATGTTTGAATAGACTGGCTCGTTGGTCTCATGATGTAATTTTGCGCTTATATTGCCTTCGATCAAGTTCCGGGTTCGATGCCTAAGCCGAACAAAATGTTATCGGATTTTACTGTTGGGAATTTCTTAGTAGCAGCTCGGTGTCGAATTTTAGTGCTAGGCTGGGACCTAAAACGTAAAATACAGCCTGTCTAATCCTGAGGCAACGCGCAAATAATATCTCAGGCATTGCAAGCTATCACAAGTTGCAGTAATCGCTTACCATCAAGCATTGTTAATTGACATGGGACTGCTGTGCATTAGGTCTCGGGTTCGATTCCCGGGTCGGGCCAACAAAAATAAATTGGGTTTTCCTGTTAAGAAATCTCAATACGAGCCCGGAGTTAGGAAGTTGGCGGTGTTAGACACCCCCATGCCTCGGAAAGGACGTAAAGCCGTTGGTCCTGCGCCCGATCTCTCTCAGGTCGTGTCGAATTATCCGTCCCATCGGATCATGAGGGTTAGGGAACAGATAGTGCACTTGTGTTTGCGCACATACTTGTGCACTATAATATCTCCTGCGCAGATGGCCAGTCTCCGTTAAGATTGGCCGCCGTGACCGAAATTCGGTCTGGAGGACATTAGTATAAAAATAAATATAAAAGCCCGATACTCAGAAATGGCAACATTTCAACTACTTAACCGTAAATAAGGAGGATGGTGTAGTGGTTTAAGTCGTTGCCCCGTCATTGCCACTGCGCTGATTGTTGTGGGTTTGATCCCCACACGGAACAAAAATTAACGTGATCCACAATCCTTTATGTCCAGTCTGGGTGTTATTTGAATCCGTCATTTAAATGTTTGTAATAGCTCAGTGGCGAGACCAACAGACTGCAATGCAGAGGGTCTCGGGTTCGAACCCACGTCGCGCACCTCCGACTTTCGTAAGTTAGGTATATGACTTTTCGAAATTATGTGCGTATTGATTGCCAATTATCGCCTGCTCCGTGCCTCGGAGAGCACGTTACGCCGTCGGTCCCGGCTACCATAAACATCTATGGCGTCGCCCAGTCGTTATTGGGAAGTCAGTGCCCTATAATATCTTGACACTGGTCTAGCCTTAGGGTATCGTTAGCCTTTGGATTGCGGAGGTCAGTTGGCAACCGCTCCGTGTAAAAACTGATATCCAGTAAAATCTGGTTAGATCAGAAAAAGTCGACCATAAGTGACTTGTGAATAATAAAGGCTAAGGAGAAGAAACGTTTGTAAAGGCCTCCACGACACAGAAGTTATTCCCAGTACGGGAGTTATTTTCTACCTAGGTACGTTTCTAGACTCTAGCGCTATAGAAATACCCAACTAATAACTTGAAACGCACTCGTAACTCCTGCACCAGTTACTGATGAATGCGGAAGTTGCCTTTAAAAAATGACTTAGGATATCAAGTGTATATTATTATTTTGTATCTAGACCTATCCTAGACTTCGGAACGCTAGAGAAATAAACAACTTATATAGCTCGAAACGAACAACTAGTTAACCAAATAAATGCTTACTCGTAGTGAAGATATTGGCTTTAAAAAAATGGCTTAAGATATTAAGACTGCGCCGAGCGAAATGTGCCAAAACAGGCGATCACAGTTAAGTTGATAACATCAACACTTTTTGTTTAATACAAATATAAAATATATATTTACCATAACAATGAATGTGTTTACAATTACTCAGTGTAAAAAACGTAAAAAATTAATATTTTCGCCTACAAAATTACGTAAATTTGCACGAAAAATGCAAAAATGTAAGCTCGTGTTACGTGATTTTTAGATTATAGCAGTAGAAATCTATCCTATTTTACAGCTTAAACGAAAAATTAATAGTTGTATTACAATTTGTCCGTCCCAAATATTGAAGTTATTGGTTGACAATAAAGATACATATTTATCAAAAAAGCACTTCAAATCCTTCATACAATTTTACTATGGCGGCCGCGCGCTGATTTGAATTTCAAGTTCTGTCAGTCAGTCCAACCGCGTCTTACGCTTGGCGCAGTCTTAAGTGTAATCTCCAAATCTTATAGAGGTTCTAACTATACCCATGCACGATCAAATTAACAAATGACCTTCGCACCTTCAACACTTGATGGCGACAAATTACTTAATCACGAAGAGTAATCGAACCACGCATGTTGAACCACGAGCTTCACTTTGCAATATTTATATACAACTAATTTTTTCCCGCGGCTTCGCTTCTTTTAATGCAGGTTTTCTATTCCTCAGGGCAGTAGGTTTTTCTGAATGAAAGATACCCTTTGTCTTTTTCTGTACTCCTGACAAAGACAATGCGAAATTTTTGGCTGATGGGTCTATTAGTTAAGGATTTAAAACGTAGCAAACAAACTCACATACGCATTTATAAAATTACTAGATTTTTCCCGCAGCTCCGCTCGCATTTATGTGGCTTATGTCAGTTTTCTGTACCTCGGAAACAGTACTTTTTTATAAATGAAACATAACCCTATGTCATTTTCCGTACCTCGGACAACGTGTATTCGAAATTTCATGATGCTCGGTCTAGTAGCTAAGGCGTATAAAATTACAAATATACGGACAAACAAACAAACTCACGTTCTTATTAGCAAAGCCACATGCAATTATTTAAAGTGATCATCACCCACATAACAAAGTGCTCTTAAATATTGTAAATATTGTGATACAAGTAATAGTCATGTATCTTATGATTATCTTGCGGTTGTTATTTACCTGTTACCACTAATTGTAGTTATATTATGATTATTACTAGTTCTGCTTAAGGCGTTTCGCAGACAACGGACAATTCGATTGCACTGGTTTAATGCACGCGAAGGACTGAGACAAAAAGTTTGTTGTAGCTGAGTGAAATCCTGTGGACGTTGACCAACTAAATAGACCACTGCCCGCCATGGCAATCATACCTGGGCAAAAGCGGGACAGATCCGGACTATTTTATCCGTTGGGAAAATACCGTCGTCTGCGTAACGCCTAATTGTTCTTGCGAGAATTATTAATGCAATTTATCTTTTAAATGGAAAGGGAAATATAAATTAACATGATTGTTGTAATTATGAGTATTTTATGTGACTAATATCGACCATCAATTATGGTTTTCCCGTTTCCTAAAGCGGAGATCGAACCGAAACGATTATGATACGTATGGCGATCATTAGGTATCCATTATAGTCTGATCAGTATGCGTACCTATATCTACATACTAAACAACGTATCTGGGTACCTAGTGCAGGTTGTTTTTATGTTAACGCGATCGAAACGATAACCGTGTTAGGCTCTCTGATTGGTTAAAAGCTTGGAGCGGGCCAATCGGAGCGCCGAACTTCATAAACGTGTCGATCGCGTTAACGGAACACAACTACTATGTAATGATCGCATTGACGCGCTAAATGTTTGTCTATCAGCCTAACAGATAAAAAGCTTCTGACCTCCCGTAGACAACATTTTGCAAAATTTTAATAATAATATAAGGCCTGTTCGTGAATTCTATCTTCGTAATATGATAAGGATTAGATAATAGTCCACCACGCTGATCAATTTCATGTTTGTAGATTTCACAACTTTGAGAAATTATGGAGATCTCACAGACACGCCGGTTTGCTCACAGATTCCTTGACCGTTGAAACGAACGATAATTAACTATCAATTTATAAGTTACTAGCTGCCCGGACAGACTTCGTTCTGTCAAAAGTAATTTTTCTTTTTTTTATGTTTACTTTATCACTAAGGGGTATGAAAAATAGATAGAAGCCGATTCTCAGACCTACTAAATATGCATATAAAATTTCATAAAAATCGGTTAAGCCGTTTCGGAGGAGTATGGTAACTAACATTGTGACACGAGAATTTTATATATAAGATATATGTACATGCGCACATAAATTTAAAATATATGGCGTGGGATGGCAGTCAAGATCTCTGCGTGACAGTCCAACGGTCTCCGATTAGCCTTACACTATTCCTATTATATATCCTGAATATTTTTGTTATGTTTCATTAAAGAGTAACACAGCTTATTTATTAAAAGATAACAAAATATAAACGAAGAAATACATGATACACGTAATACGTAATACCCAGACTGCAAGAATAGCTTGCAATCCAATTACTAATGACGCGAGGTACCCTTTCAGTCACATTTATGATTCAAGCCTCTGATTGATTTCCTGCACGCTCGGCCAATTCGACACATTTCAAAGTCGTTTGAAGGTCGTAGGTGGCACGACATTCCATCAAATTGTTGCGACAGACAGCAACATTCTACAATATATGTGTACCACGAATCTCCCTCACAAGGTTAGGAAAGCTCTCGGTTATATGGAAAAGAACGCATAATGGTGATTGGTTAACCCACGAAATGAGTAACAATAGTTGGTGTAGAAACTCAGAGCTGAATGTATTTTTTGGTGAAACAAAGAGCCACTACAGGACACTGCTGAAATTACTTTAAATTGTGAATAAATTTTTCGTCTGGTTAAAAATCATTAAGAGCACTCAACTTTCATGTTACTTAAAAGCTCAGGCTTGTAGAAACTGCTTTTAAAAGAGGCCATGTCATAAAAACTATAGTGCCATCACTTGACCCTTTTTTAAAACAGTATCCACAAATTAACTATGGTTTGTGTAACCTATCGATGAAGTAAAGCAACATTACTACCATAGATCTTGGCACATATGTACATACGTGGCATCATTATAGAGTAAACACTATCAATCGATAAATAGACGTTAGGACACGCAAATATATAGATAATTTACTTTTATATTATTATAGATTTTATCTGAGAGCATGTAGCAGATGAATAAATTTTATGTAATAGTCGATAATAACGTTTCAATGTTCATTTAGTATATTAACTTTACAAAACAGATCAAAACGTGGCACCGTATCAATCAGCAAATTATCTCGAATGAAACTTGTCCATTGAAGTTGTTCAGCGAGCAAGACTGGTCTGCCCAAAGTCGTGGCGAGGTCGGCCGGTGTCACGACACTTGACAACAGAACTGTTACACCACAACACCTACCTTGTACCTATTCTAGACATTTATTAGTCGTGTTTGGAGATTGATTATCAACCGTTCGACTCGTACAAAAGCATGAAATTGTTAAAATCAGTTAGATTTAAATGTAACAGTAATGGCTTTAATAAATGGTACAAAACACAAAATTTGGTAGGTATTACAAGCAATAGGATAGGATGACCACTTACCATCAGAAAATTGTTTACCACCTTTGTTGATTAAAACAACTGTGACTAGAAATTATAGCTATATTAACACTTATAGATAGTTGGACCACAATGTCCTAAGATTGCAGTTTTAATCAATTTTAAGATAAGCTGAACATATGCTTGACAAACAACTATTCTATACGTTACTACACTAAATTACAATTTTGGTACAAATAATAAAAAAGGCTTCGTCTCTTCGTTAGGATCAACTTGGATGTCGTGTAATCGCTTACAGTTAACTTGCAAGTAGCTAACAGTCTGCTATAATTGCAACTTCAACACAATAGCATATTTTTACAAAAGAATTGTCTGTAAACAAGTTGTCCTCAAGAACGCCTTAGCAGCAAGCTGGTCATTTTAATACATCGCGCTCTAACAATTATTGTTGTATAAATTCAAAAGCCTACGAATATTCAAGTAGGTAAGTATAACAATTTCTAATGTCGACCTCGATGGCGTATTGGTCAGTGTAACCGACTGCCACGCCTGAGGTCGCGGGTTCAATTCTCACACAAGTCAAACATTTGTGTGCATCAACATGGATGTTTGTCTTTGTCTGGGTGTTTCTATGTATATTATGTGTGTATTTACAAAAATAAAGTATATATGTATGTTTATCCACTATCTAGTACCCATAGTACAAGCTCTGCTTAGTTTAGGCTAGATGGTGTTGTGTGTATGTGATAGAATATTATATTATTATATTAACCTCAACAATTATAATTGTGAACTGTGTAAAAGAGTCAGCAGTAAACAAAGCAACACCATTGAAGGAAGGTTAACATTAAAATTGCGTTACTAGGAGTGAAAGGAACTAGAATTTACTAAATGAGCTATATCAATCTCGCCTTCATTGTCTGGTAATTGAATATTAGCAAAGGATAGTAGTCAATTGCATTGGTTAAACCACAGAGTGCGGAACACTAGATACGAAAATAATAAATTATTTATTCATGCAGAAAATCAATAGCTATGAGCTAGCTAACAGCTCACAGAAGCGAATTGCCGCCTGAAAAATACTCAGAAATAATAGAAAGGGTAATTCGGGTTATGAGGCAAATAATTCCTTAAACTATTTATTTTTATCAATAACTACTTTTTACCAACCAAATCTCTCTGTTACCAACCAAACAGACAGACTAGCCTTTTTAAGAACACTCTAAGAATAAAAAAAATCCTATTTAATAATACTGGCTTACATGACGTTGTATAATGTCGTTACGACATCAGAGGAAATAGTTTAAATAGCTCGAGTAACCGAAAGCCCCGCTCAAGGTTGTGCGTGTGCTGTTCACTCAGTGAGCTTGTCCCATGAGTCATGAGTCGCCGACGACCTCACACCAAAGCTCTGCCATTGTTCGATGGATTCAGATAAGCTGCTTTCTTAGCAACGTCTTAATACGACTTACAATAGCTAATATAATAAGTTACAAGTTTTGTTAGAATTGAATAAACACAGGCAGTGAATATGTAATAATATCATACAAATGATTCTTTAGTACACTACCAAGTAAATTATAATTTTATGTTTTTATGTGGGGACATTAAGAGACGTTGGCAATCCAATGCACCTAACTAAAAATAACATATTAGCAAAATCTAACATAATAATCGATTATTTAAATATCTATCAAGAATATTATATATACAAATTACATGGAAAATAACCGCAATAATTATATATTGAAAATCACGATAAGGTTAAACTCAATTATAAAGTTGATCACGGAAAACTAGAAGATATAGATAAAATACATATATGCAAGCTTAGCTCATCGTACGTTTCTTCAATTTAAATTGCACAATAAATGACTCGTCACGTTCTTGTCATCGCCAATAGATGGCGCGTAGGTAACATTAAATATCAGCGAACAATACAAAAAGTCCCACGCAGGTCTGAGAACTCTTTAGCCACCGTTAGTTTTACACAATTACGATAATTGAGATTAGCCTTAAGGTCAAAGAACATTTTATTTGCCAAAATGCGTCTTACAGATCTTTAGATATGCCCAATTAAGACTAATTAATATTAATCTATGAAAGTGTAGACTTAACACTGGATAATTGTTCATCACATCTTATAGATCGATTACACGCTCTTGTGTAATTACAGACTTGCTTGAAAGTATATCATCAAATTGAGAAAGTTCTATGTTGCATATGAAAGCAAATTACAAATGTAAAAAGAAATCTTCTGTATTATCGAAATAAGTGATCATAACTGTCAATTTAACAGCAAATAAACCTCTGATCTCCTTACTTGAACGCATAATCTATCTTTAAAAGGATAACGTCGCATTACCTCGAACAAATCCTACCGAATGGAAACATTCGAGGCGGCTGCTAGCGATTGTATGTAGATGATGTGGTGCAAGACATGATCGGAATTGCCTAATATTGCCTAGATTGAGGTATGACTCTGTGATGTACTGAGGCAATTTGTAAACATACCTCATGGTACAACCTTACGGCCTTGAGGAAGCATGCGAGGAATTCAGAATCGAACCAACAAGGCTGTGCTTAAGGGCGATTGGGTAAACGTCAATTGTTCTGGGTGTAGTGTTCTCGTTGCATTCCGTAAATGTTTATATGTATCTATGCATATTCATTGAGGTTGCTAGTCAATGTTCTCGAAATGTCATTTTATATTATACTGACTTTTTTACACACCGTTTTAAAATAATAATTGTGATGTAATCTAACAGGTAAATTATTAGTTTTATGGAGTAAGTACCTATATCAGATATATCCATGCGAATAGTTGTCGAAAAAATATATAGAATAAAGAAATTAAATTAATTAAACAATAACAATTCTGTAGATAGATAAATTTTAGATTGGAATTTTCTAGCAACAGTTTTTGATAATTTATTTCTGTCGATTGTTATTTTATTTAAATAATAAAACTAGACCGATTGATATACGAACCACTTTTCGATTTCATAATTACTTCAACATTGTTTTCATAATTACCATTTTAATAGTTCCTTGACTCGTTAATTATTACTTTATGGAGGAGTTCCTTATCACCTACTAGTATTTCTTGATCGTGCATTACTTGCTTCACACCCTGAGCAAACTCTAGGACGTTTATCAAGATCAGGAAAATTCACATTAATTGTGATTTTCTCAATGTCTTCCGCTTTACGTGCTCGATGCCATTTAACATTGCGTTTGAATCACAAACGGGTTTTCCTTACCTTTGTTCATGTTTGTACCTGATTGGTAACTCCAGGGCGTTCAATGTGATCAGCGTTTTACCTTAAAAGGCCCATTTTGTAAATGAAAGGATAATTACAGTGCGCAGTTGCTTTAACATGTTACTCATCATTATGATCTTTCCCAAGCTCATTAATGTCCGCTTCCAGTTTGTTTGGTCTTATGTTATATGTATAACATAAGACCACACCTGCATATCTTTGTAGCATGTTGTATCTATATCTATGTTTATATTATGAAATTTTTCTTACAGTAAAGTTTATCTATTGCCACTTTCAAGATGGACCCTTTTCCAGTGATGTAATTGTTTGTATTTATGATAACGTCACTAGTTTAACGCAGAAATACTTATGCCAGCACTTGTTCCATGTATAGCATCTATATCGTTCATGTTATCTCCTCCAAGATAGATTATATTAATTATGGGTTTGCACCAATATAAAATGTTATAAGTAGCTTCAAAATTGTATTAGCGATCATGTTTTGCCGATCGAGGAAAATCAGGAGTCTTCAAGTGACCAAAAACCAGTTTAACTTTAAAACGCAGTAATATTTGTCCGTGATTTGCACTTTCTCGGAGGCATCCTAAAATATAAAAATATTAAGTGACTGCGTACTGATGTCACCTCTAAGCCGTCGAAGCCGGATGCTTGCCACGTTCGCATGGTTTTTTTAACAAACCTATAGAATTGAAAATTTATTTAAAGAACGTTTTTATACGAAAATTTGATTTTTATGATATTAGTTTTCTTATAGCATCTTGCTGAGAGGTAATATGGAGGTATTATTTATCTTGATATTCGTAGGTCCTGTATTATGGTGTCACTTAATTAAAAATAAACTGCACTTATCAATGTAGCAGAACTTATAATTGTTATGCTCAGTTATGCTGACGGCTTACTTTTACATTTATTTATTATCAAGGTTAAATTTTTGTGATTCAAAGACTCGCAAATGCATTAATCCTATATACTTCTTATATATTCTGCGAAATTTCATATCTTTTATTTCTCTAAGAAAAATATACTAAACGTGATTATATGCTGCGATCATCACTTGAGAAGTCGGCCAGATGAGAACAGATTACCTGGAAGTATAAAAATGCCACGACATTCTTGCTTTGACAAAAGCAATGGTTTCTCAAACGAGTTTAACAGTGCAAGAAATACTTACTTAGTTTAGTGGAACACCTGAGTTGAAAACAAAATATCTTGCGCTTAAAACTCCAGCAACGTAAGTGGTGACCTCCTCAATACCTTTCACTGTGAGGTTGGAGCACAAACAAACAATTCAGCCACGGTTCACCAAGCGCACACAAAGGAACGTGTGCCGTAGAGAGAAAATACTATCACTTATGCACTAGCTCGGAACTAAACTGGATAACTATGATGCTAAGTTACAAGTAAATGTATTCATGAAAATCAAAAACAAAATTATAATCAAATCGATAATTAGAATCAAAAATATGTTTATTCGTGTAAGTCACGAAGTAATATTTATGAACGTTAATGTTGCACTTATTAATGTGTTAAGTTACGCTAATTAAATAGCAGCGATAGCTCAGTGGGAAGACCAACAGATTGCAATGCAGAGGGTCTCGGGTTCGATCCCACGTCGCGCACCTCTGACTTTCGGAAGTTATATGACTTTTCGAAATTATGTGCGTGTTGATTGACAATTGTCGCCTGCTCCGTGCCTCGGAGAGCACGTTAAGCCGTCGGTCCCGGCTGCCATGAACATCTATGGCAGTCGTTATTGTGAGAGTGTCGACACAAAAGATCCCACTGGGTCGAAGTGTCGCCGGTCTGCACTGACTGGCCCCCACATAAGATACATACGCTAATTAATGTTAGTCTTAATCAGTAATGTTAGTCAGTTCATCGTCGTACTAGACTATTTCGAGGTAAAAAAGAGACTGTTAAATACAAACCCGGAACTACTTACTATCTTTGACTTAGATATACTCGTATGATGTGCCGTGAGAGTAATGAAAGCGCTGTAGCACTGTATTTTGGTTTAAGAAAAAGTAAGGATTTTCTTAACTTTAAAAATAATCTTTCTCCTCGGATACTATCATATAAAATACAGTAAAATTATAAAATTAATTTTTGCTTCAAGTTACTATGACATCAGTGCCTTGGTTGTCGCCATATTTTGAAAATAATTTATTAATGATCCGGTGGCCTTTAGCTAGTTTGAAGACATTTTCTTACTTAAAATTAAGCTGAGTTTCTCTTTGCTTCGTTACTTTTTCTTGACGTAAAAACATTCCGAAAAACAGAAAATATCATTTATATGAAGTTAGTATTTAAATGATTAATATATATGTACAAACTTTGAAAATTACACCTAAAGCATAACTATAAATTAAATAAAGATTAAAGTAAAATCTATCTGTTATTACTATAAGCAAGACTTGGCAATCTTTCTAATGTCCACGTATTACTCACTTAATCGTCTTTTTTCTATCGTGTACACGCAAACCCGTAAGTGATATTATACCCATTTATACTAAGAAACATCAAAATCATTTAGAGCACCATTAAGCAATAACATGGCCTGTTTATATGAATCTATGTTAAATAAATAGTGTATTATGCCCGACTTATCCCGTCCAAGATGTAAATACACAAGCAGGTGGTAATTTTATTTATACAATCCTTTTATTTGAACATACACGTTCATATTATTATGCATATGAAGCTCTGCAGCTAGAGTAGTACTAAGTCTGCTTAAGGTATAAATAATAATAATAATATTCTATCACATACACACAACACCATCTAGCCCAAACTAGGCAGAGCTTGTACTATGGGTACTAGACAATGGATAACATACATATATACTTTCTTTTTGTAAATACATACATATTATACATAGAAACACCCAGACCAAGACAAACATCCATGTTCATGCACACAAATGTTTGACTTGTGCGGGAATCGAACCCGCGATCTCAGGCGTGGCTATCGGTTATTCTAACCACTATGCCATCGAGGCCGACATAAATAGAATTTGCCTAATTATAGTTTAATTAAAATACTTATTTAATGGTTAAAAATAAATGTTCAGATGACATTAAATAATACAACCCTTCGGCTATCTGCGTATAAAAAAATTGCATATCTTTGCTTATCACTAACTAGTGATAAGCAAAGATATGCAATTTTTTTAATTGTGATTACTATTAAGATATATTAAGATTACTATCTTGTATTACTATTTAGTAATTACGTTATTTTATTTTATATTTAATAAATTATAATTGTGAGGATACTCGCGAAGACCTGTAATTGGCTTAATCACACTTATAATTTTATGCTTAATGTTCAATATGCTGTTGATCTGACTCAAATTAATATAATATATGTCGTTTAAATCCATAGCTTTGAAAAAATAAGGCGATACATTATATTTGCATAATATTAGCTACAGACCATATGATATTTAAATCACACACCTAACTAAACTCTAGGAAGGCATATATCTTACATGAACTCATTAATCATACACTTCAAAATGGTTACATTAGGTGCCATTAAAACAACATAATAATTAACTTCACACAAGCATTTATAAATTACATCGACGATGAAAAGTAAAAAACCCGACAGGATAGACGTTTTAATTTTTATTCCACGGTCAACGAACTCAGATTACGTAAATGGAGGACATGCACCTTAATGTAATTTGTGCAAAGATTAGTCATGAACATTAAATGCTGCTGGTTTTACTTATCTAGATATTGCGATTCCGTGGATAATGAGGCTCTTCTTTGCAGATCTATATTGTTATCGGTGAACTTGAGAAATAAAGTTCATTTATTCATTCGTTTTAGCATTAACGCCTATTTAAATGTAATTGGATCATGAAGTTTTTGTTAAGGTAGAAAAAGGCAATATATTACAAATACTGTCCTATACTTGTGTGCAGTAACTGTTGCCCAATTCTTTAACTAGGTGATATTAGCAAAAGTTATCTAATCAATATAAAAATAACTTTCAGAGACTAGCCTCTTAAAACAATCTTAACCTATTTCATACTTTTAACTACAAATATGTCTTGCTCATTATGAACACTGAACACCAAAGAAAATATGTAGGTCTTTTTCAAAATGGAGGCTTTCATCTTACATATAAATTGAGATTTCGTGATACTTCACTTTATTTATTTTAGAACTCTATCATCTAAGTAAAATCTTTGCGCATGGAACACATTATGTCGTAAAAAGTGATAACAATTATTTATTAAATTATTAATTATGTTTGTTAAACTACCAAAACATTAAATATAATCATATTGTAGTAAATTAGGTAGCATTTCGTAAACACAACTGTGCATGTGCTATGTGAAACAGGGTGTAAACGTCATGCTTAATAAGTAGGCGCTATTGCCAAACGAGACATTCCAACTAAAAACGATTGAGATATCGATAGAGGAACCGATGATAATTCAGATACAGACGTTATGAATAATGGATAACAATTTCTAATAATTACAGAGCAAGCCAACATTAACATAACAGATAATTGACAGATTTGGGTGGCTGGTGCCAGTATTTGGAACTAATTTAAAGTACAAAGCCCTCTGTCATAATTATTTAAGCAATTAGGAGAATTCCATTATCACTTTTCTATGGATTAGTTAGTATTTTGGTTTGTTAATTGGAATTTATTTTATTATCAAGCGAATGACCAATGTGAAAGGATGTGCCGCTGTTAGAGACACAGGCTAGTCCTAATACGATTACATAGACTACCGCGCTTTTAGAAATGATTACTTAGCCTTTACTTATTATTTATCTTTAAAATAAGTTATGGGGTAAAATTAAGTTTTATTTCTATCGAAATTAACCAATCCTAGTATGTATCCAATATCTTTTACATCACAATCTTAACAATACTGGATATATTTGTATAAGCACATTAAATTAAGATAAATTATATTATTACTGACAAGAAGATTGGCATTAATTAATTACTCTAATACATCATACAGACAAGTTTGATGTAACATGTATTGTCTATTTAATCAATGACTTAATTAAGAACATTACATTTTTTATTATTAGAAGTACATTTTAAATAGAGCGGTATTACGTGATTACTAGACCAAAATATCCACGAAAGGCGCTACAACCTTGATTTTAATTTGTTTAGCTGAATATTACTAAAGTGTAATACCTAGACTATGAGAAAATTACTAAACAAAATTGGAAATCCACTTAGCGGTTTAGCAAATCGATCTGAAGGACGTTGTTTTACCTGATATTTCAAATATTATTAGAAACGATACACTATTTCGTTGAACACAATAAGTAACGGACTTATTAAATCAGCTTTATAATTAAGACTCACATATATCATTAGGATCAACCAACAGTAACAGGACATGTCCCTTAGCCATGTCTATAGTTAATAAAAAAGGTAGGTATGGTTGATAAATACGCAGTCCATCCCATAAAAGCAGGATATAGGTATGTATCAAGATAATAGAAAGATATTGCTCTAATAACATTTATAATTACGATATAAGTTTAAGTTATAAAATCATACAAAATTAATCAAAACACAACTGTTGAAAACAATATTTTATATTTCCTGAATTACATGTTGTGTGAAGTAAGAATGAAAAGTGACGAATTCAAAACTTCATCTAAACCTTTCAACCAACGCTCGGACCGCAGGTATCCGAGCTTAACCAGACTAGTTAAAACGTAAATTTTGTTATGATAGTCTTATTTTGTATTTTCGTATTTTTGATAACTGGATTGGTTTAGAGGTTAAATTATTGCACCAGCACACCTGATAATATTATTAATGAGATAGCAGCAAAATATTAAAGTACATAAATGATGCAATATATAAATACACCAAAGCTTAGGTAACGAAACGAAAGTTATAACAGCTTAAGATATAAATAAAAAATAACAATGATCCCCACTCTCCCTTTTCATGTATTATAATTTTCACATAAACGAGTTAAACAATTAAGGTTATCTGTACCTTGTCGATACAGGTCTGGTTATTAAAAATTAACCACGGCTGAACATGAAACTGGCGAGACTAATCTGTGGCTTGCATGACGCCGCGTGAAAGTGCAAGTTGCATGGACTTGCGTGTCCCTGATTCTTGGTGTCTCATGCAGACAAACATCATCAAACGCATGTCATGTACAGACGAATCGATTTAGTAGGTCCTACATTTATTGATGGGAAATAGAACAAACAAAACCCAACTGTTGTAGTAGAAGATTGTAATTACAAGACAACATTTAGCTGTCTTCATTGAGTGAGCCATAATATTAATGTTAATAACAGTCTAGAAAATAGTAGTATCATCAAAATTACTATTGAGCACGTAAGATTAGAAATGAACTCAACGGAAGTCGTTTAACGTTGCAAAAGGAGTATCTTAGTTTGCTAAGTTAATGATGCGAAACCGTAAGTACTAGAAGAGCATTACAAATTTGATATATAACAATATTACACGATATAAGGCAGTGAAAACATACATATGAATGATGAAAACAAATAAATTGGAATGAATTATTTAATAAAAGTGATTTGTAATGGTAATTAGCAACTAATTGCAAATCTAAATTAGGTTATTAGTAAAAAAAATACCAGTTCACCGAAATAATCCGCTGAGATTGCCTAAGATGCCTGATGACTGCCCAAGTATTTGCTTTACCAATTTTGTTCTCGTTCACTAGAATATAGTATAAGAATCTTATAGATAAAAATATGCCGACCTAGGTCACACAAGTAGTGGAAATAATCTAATCGATGCAGAACTGTAATTAGCAAAGCGAAGCAGGTGACATCGAACGTCATCGTGATTGAAATGCAGTTAGTCTAGTATTTGCTAAGGCCTAAGCCTTTCACAACTGCGTGCCAAGCATTCTCGCAGACAGGCGTGCCGAGCTGGTGTGCTTTATAAGTGATTTACCTATTTTGTACGATTGAAAGGGAAATAGTGGTGCATACAACTGACCAGCAACTTTTTATTTGAATATCTATTTAGAAAAGTATTGCTGGCTCTGATATAATAGCCTAAATTAAAAGAAACAACTTGATTATGTTCTTACATACAATAAAGAACTACATTTCTAGAATTTCGTCAAACAAGGTCATATTTTGTGAACAAATAATCCTAAACCTAATTGAATGTCTATTTTTTATGCTTTTATTATTTCATATCCTTTTTTTAGCATCTATGACTATTTTCTTATTAAAGCCCTTTTTCTTTTTCATGACAAAATATATTTAAGATAAATACAATGAATAAATAACCTCGTAATGGTGAATATTAGTAACTAGTAGTAAACAAGCGATTGTGCGTCAAATCGATGAGCTATCAAAGCTATTCTCTGAATGGTACCGCAGCACCAGTGTATTCTTTTAGCATGAAATCATTGATGTTGAAAATATGCCAATACAGGATGTTTAACAATAGCCGAGCTACTTATTCATTTTCTCTTCAAGATATTACAGCGGTATTCCTTTACTTATTTATACATATATTGGCATTTATGAATTACTCACTGCATTAATGTTCGCATCGATACATTTAGGAAATTGAATTTGTGTCGTAATCGAGTTTAGGCAACTTAAGCAGTGGTTAAAATTAAAGACTCATACTTAAAATGAAGGTGGTTTAATGAAATAGATTAAGTTTATTTATGTCTCTATACTCTACATAATGAGAAATAAATAAAATTTATAATCGTGAACTGTGGAAATCTCTAATTATTTATAATACTATTATTAAATTGATCTATTACCCCTTAGATTGATTACCTGAATAAGGGAACAAGTTGTGCCCTGTGAAACACCCATTACTTACACTCTTATTTATGTGGAATAACGCACTTAACTGACTGGTACCGCGGTTCGACTATCCGAGAAATGAACAAACAACATTTTAGAGCATCCCGTACGAGGTGGAACACAACAATATTATTGTTTACATGATTGTTTTCTTCGTCACCTGAACATGGATTCATTGCGAGCCGCGCGCACGTCAGTACTGTGGTCAGAATCAATCGAACCACTTCATTATTCGTAAAAACACGCAAAAATGTGCGAGATTTTACGTAAACGGTAGCTTAGGAGTGCATCATGACTGGAAAAGGAAGTCTTGTGAGAAGCGAGCGTTATCGAAAGGCACCTAGGACACCCCGCACCGCGCATGCTCGGTATTATTACACCAGATCTCTAGTGCTAGAAACGCCGATTAAGAAAAGACCTACTACTCCCAGGACGAGGTGAGAAAGGCTAAAAGTGCATCGATACTTTTAAAGACAAAATTAGTATTAGTGAGTAGAACCAAAAATCACGCTAGGAATTCGGTTGAACTAAATTAAATGTGATACAAAACATCAGATATTAATGAACTTTTAATTAACGCTTATAGGTGTTTTTACACTCGGGTGACTTATATTTGAATAATAATATTAAAGTTAAAATAATAATAATAAAGGATGTGGCGATATCTTTTTTCGTATTTAACTCAACGCCTTGAGATTCCGTGTATTCTCGTAAGTGGACGGTAGCCCTCGAACACGTGGGATGATAGGTTGTGCGCGAGCGCGAATCCTGAGCTACAGTCGCAACCCGGTGTTTTTTCACCCATTGTAGTCATAGTGGGCTTCCGAGTTACAACATAAGTAATTAACTTTTCTTGTTTTATATTTAGTGTGTCAGGATCGTAGCAAATGGAAATCCGTAGTCTCTGCCTACCCCTCTGGGAAACAGGCGTGAATCTATGTATGTATTTAGTATGTGTGTAGTATATACAATTTTTATGTGTATTATTATATGTATCATGATTATAATTTTAATATGTATTATTTTTATATCTTATATATTTATATCCTTTTTCATTTTAGATTATGTATCAAATGTAACGGTAATAAAAAATATTTTGCTTGCCAAAGATTAACGTAATTTATAAATGATTATATATTTTCGTTATTGTAGTCTATAATTACTAAAAAGATGTTGATTTTATGTTTATTTAATCTAAAAATCATATTTTGAAAAGGTTGCGATATCTCATTTCGATAAAAAATTACATGTTTTATTTTTGAGATATAGGTATAAATAATATGCCAAAATAAAGGCTCATCTATGACCATTAAAAACACATTTTATAAACTGATTAAAATAACATAATAAGTAGTTTTTTCAAGATTTTCCATACACCTTCAAAACTACTATAATTTTAAGAAGCCTCTATTCGTTTGCAATTTAAAGTGGTTTTTTTTAAAGAAATTGTACCGATAAATCAAATGACCATAGGGCACAAACCATATTTAAAGAACACATAATAAAACAAATATAATATCTTTAATTGTATTATTTATGCCAATTATTCAATCCGGGTGTTTTACACCCATTGTAGTCTTAACGGTATACAAATTCATTGTAGCCTTTAAGGGTTAAAGATCGGGCAACAAGGTTTTCCGTCTGGTATTGACAGTTCTAAATATTTAAAAAGATATCATGTTAAAAATTCAAGAAAAACTAACTAAAATATAAATCAAAGTATGGTGCTTTGTTTTACAAAATACCATCACATTAGTTACATAAATGATAGTATTAAATCTAATGAGCGTTCTCGAGAGGAGTCACGCTTGATGATTGCAACACAGACTGCGAAGATGCCAACGACGTGCCTCTATTTCAAAGGTTATTTTGTACTACGGCATCATGACTATTTGTTATAAACGCAACGGAGCATGTTCACTTACAAATATCGTCTCAAGGTTGCTTTATATACTACGTCCTTATTTAAAAATCGGTTTGTTTTTATTGTCATATATAATATAGGCCGACCCACCACAGAATGTTATCAAAATCTAGGGTTACGTGTAGGACGATGAGGGGCCAAGCTCCTCGTAGAAAATCATAATTTTGTGAGAGAGTCGAGTATCCCCAAGGTTTAGTTCTGTAAAGTTTAGAGTTCAACACGCGTACCTTTGACTTTTCGTAACCGTAGGATGTTTATGGTCACTCTCTATAACAATGGATTTCTTGAATATTTCACAAGTTTGTCAATTCAGATTTGAATAGGATCGCAGATTATCTGCAGATTATACTCCATTGTTCAGAGAGGAGCCTTTTGAACAATTTGAATTTCTTCTTTTATAATCCTAATAATACATGCCGTATCTGGTGTTAAACTAAATGTTTCATTTAGCTCGACTTTAATCTATGGACCATATTCTTTTTGTTGATTAATTAATTATTAACATGTCATTACAAATATAAAAAATAAGATATGTTTGACCGTTTTTTTTCTTTTTTATTCTTTATTTAAGGAGCTTAGTCACAATATGACTATGTCGCTCCATCATAGTCACCGCATGTATGATTACAGATTTTTCATGATTTTATTATACATATTATATAAAGAACTAGCTAGATTTGAAAGAGGTTTACATAGTACACTATTGCATCTACCAATATCACATTGCAAATTATCAAATATATGTGCTCTGAATCGCTCGCCCCGGACACACTCCATTAGAATGTGCTGTACATCGTCTACTTTGCCTCAAACTTCACAGTTAGGTGTTGTAGATATGCCCATGAGATGAGTAAATTTCTTGGATGGTATATGGCCGGAGCGGTCTCATAGCCGTTACAGCGTCATGTCTACTAAGATGACAGTTATTGATCCAAGGTATTAATAGTGGCTCAGGTTGGATCGTTTTATACCGGATGCCCTTTTCAACTGATCTCTGATCGAAATACTCCTTCCATGCTGTGTTACAATATTCTCTAACTAGATATAAGCAATCAGAAATGTATAGCTCGATTGGGAGACATATTCCCTGACAATAAGCTATGTTTGACCGTTGCAAGCACAAAACATAGAATTGCAAGACTATAAGTATGATGGTCCATATCACCATTACACGTGCGATATTAGTCTAGTTTATCATTAAATTTTCAAAACCAGCTGCTTTCATATGTAATGTCTGTGAAATGCCTTTCGTTATTTTCAGTTTTAAGGTACCATTTAGTTTCTATTTAATATAATTATGTGGCTGAAATAAAATAAGTCTCTTAAGTTACTATGCTAGCTTAGATATAAAAGTAATTTATCAATGTTACTATCAAAAGTATTTCCTAAAAATGGTCTATATAATATCCATGCCATCTTAGACCTAATAATATGTCGGCCTCGATGACGTAGTGGTTAGTGTAACCGACTGCCACACCTGAGGTCGCGGGTTCGATTCCCGCTCAAGTCAAACATTTGTGTGCATGAACATGGATGTTTGACTTGGTCTGGGTGTTTCTATGTATAATATGTATGTATTTACAAAAAAAATATGTATATATGTATGTTTATCCATTGTCTAGAACCCATAGTACAAGCTCTGCTTAGTTTGGACTAGATGGTGTTGTGTGTATGTGGTAGAATATTAAAAAAATATATATTATTAATATTTTATCGACGACTAGTAGTTTTCCCGCGGTTTCACCCGTGTAAGTCCCGTTCCCGTGTGAATATCGGGTTTCACCCCTTTCACCCCCTTCAGGGTGGAATTTCCAAAAATCCTCTCTTAGTGCTCCCCTACACTCTCTAAGGAACATACATGCCAAATTTCAGCTTCTTGCGTTAAGTAGTTTCGGCTGTGCGTTGTCTGTCAGTCACTCAGTAACGGAAGAGTTTTATGTATATAGATTATATTCAAAATATTATAGTTCAATAATAAAAGTCACATAGTAAGTAAGGTTTTTCATCAAGTCAATATATTATCTAACATTATGCTAATTCCATTGTTTTTTCGCTGAGTGTATCACAGTTACTTACTTATTTCATCATGTCTAGATGTTTGAAATTCACAATCCAAACAATCTATGATGAATTTATATTCTCGACGCTAGATCAATAGCTATTTGTAAGCAGTGATTGTTTCAAACCTAGTCTGTACACGCACTATTGTCTCAGTATAGAATGATTTATACGTATCTATATCACATTAAACCGACCGTTCTTTATTATGATGCTCTTATAGATATTATTTCAGAGAATTGTACATACATTCAAACAACTATTTTCTATACGATAAAGTATTGATTTGAATCTGACTACTTCTGTTTCATGCATGCCTAGTAGTTCTTAAAGACTTCTCATTTCTCATGGTGTGCCTAGTTGTTATTATGTCAAATTTTAATTTATTTTATTTACAGTGATCAGCTGTTAAAAATTGCATAGAAGAAATCGAAATTAAGAATATTTGAAAAATATCCTTAACTAAGTTTTGTCTTCGACTTAGCCTGCGTTAATGTAGATTATTAAATAAATTTCTGGATGGAAGGTCCTTTTCTGTAACAAGCCCAGATACTCGTATGCAATATTACATGATTATCGGTTCAGTCGTTAAGACCTGAAAGCGTAACAAACAAACAAATTCACATTCACATGTATACAGTTTGGATATAAAGTGCATCAGAGCTAATGAATACTAAAAGATTTCTAACGCTTTGTCATTGAAACGAACAGAGTACATTGTCTCTAACTCCCTTCTACTAAAACAAAGCTTTTCAAATGTAAACCTACATGTTACACTTACAACACTTGTACACAATTCATATAAACCGTGACCTCTAAGCTTACAATAATTATAACAGATCGTATAGTTAAGCACAATGCTCAGTAAGAGGTGGCTCACCTCGAAGGCCCAAAGACACTCGTGTATTGGGACCAGAGACAAACGCTTGTTGTCCTCATCTCAGATGTGTTTGTGTGCTCGTAACCACGCCATGTCGTTAAACATTAGTACAACAAGTTACGATTGTCGAGTAATCAGAATTTAAGTTGGGTGATATATGTATATAATTCCATAGAATTTGTCATCCAAACTCTGAGCGCCCATTCTCGTAATAAAAACGGTTGAAAAAGGAGTTCCGATCTAACTTCAATGACATGAATATTACAAATGGTATTTATTTGCCATAAAAATGAACATAAATTGTGTTTCAGTTCACATTTGGCGTTTATTAGACTAGAACAATACCCTAGTTTTAATAGTTTTTAATATAAGAATTGGCTTTCCGAAGACACCTTTTTACTTAATAAGTTTATTCTAAGAACAATTTATAAATTTAAATTGCAATACTAAGTTGGAAAGTGCAGCCAACAAATAATCTACATATTATTACCTGCCAGTAAGAAAGTAGTTAAAGTATATGTACTCAGAGAATCGAAATCGACAAGGTATTACAAGTCCACCATCGCGGTATAATAATTGGATCGTGCAGTCTTCTTTAATGCTAAACCGAAATAACTTTCATCATCTGACCAACCTTTTTATATTATCAAGAAACAGTTAGGTAAATTAAATGCGCATCTAAAAAATACTATCTTACACACTTGTTTAAATAATGTATATCTTTAAATGTATATTCCCTACCCATTTACAAGCTCTTAGATAACCTAAAGTCTCGTCTGTTATAAACTCGATCATTTCAGCTTAAGTATGAACCACCAAAGAAACTTGAACCAAGTTTTCTACTACGTCTTATGGTAGATGAATATCGTCTTCACAAGTTGGTACACGCCTAACAACTTTAAACACATCACGATCCACATATTTGCCCCACACAGCTTCACAACTTCATATAGACATTACATATAACTCGCTTTTAAAGTTGTTAAGTTATTAAGTATTGTTGCAAATACTGCGGAGCGTGACTAAAATGTACTAATCCAAGCTATTTGTAACATTCTAATTTGGCATGCTTAAAGGTTTTAATTCGAAGTACTTCTACAGACGTTTAGATTAAAACAATCCGTTTAGATAGAAATGTCATGTCACTATGATCATAGCATCTTGTGTCCAAAAACACGATGTAAAACAGGATATAATGTAAATACATATCGTTTATATGATTGAGGAAAAATTAAAATTAAGGAACCACACAACCGGTCACGTTAATCCGTGTCTATTTACCGGTACTCAAGTAACTGCATTTCATTATTACATTCCAGAACTAAGTATCATATTACGGCCTTCAAAATACCGACGGTTCACTTTACTTTTGTTGCGTACGTTCATTTGGCATGTTAGTTATTTTAATATTTACAATCGCAATATTAACCTTTATTGGTTACACCTAACATTATGTAAACAACGCAGTGCCTTCAAAGCCATGAGTAACACTTTGGAAATGTCAGTTACATTTAAAACTTAGCATTCAATCATTTACGAATACAATAAACGCCTCTTATCGTTTACGAAGAAGTAATTTGCGTAATTTATGCCAACTTAAAAGTGGTTAAAATACGTATTAATGACCCACATATTCGCAAATCACCACTTAAGGAGACATTAGATAATGATATACGAAAGGTGTATGTTAGACTTAAAAGTGTTCATTTGTCCGCAGATGTCAGTCCGCTCCAAAAGTAATGGATAGTCACAGTAGATCGGCGTCGCCGCGGGATCCTATGAGGCCACAACATCGGCCTCCGTCACCGCCTTCCTCACCGGCCGGCTTCGACAACCGAGCCTACCAGCACGATGAATCAGACCCTAACCACAACGACTCGTTCGCATCCAACGGACCTCATCAGAATGGACATACCAAGGAGCCCAACGGAGTCAACGACACTAAAACACTCGAAGCAGTAAACCTAGAGCTGATCAACCTCACTCCCAAGAACGGCAACGCGAAGAAGAAAGACGTGGAAGTGGATATGAACTCTGCCAACCCCTACGACGAGTACTTCGTGCCTGTTAATGAACACAGAAAATACATGAGGTTAGTGAAATCTTGTATTACATTTACTTAAAGCTATCACTCACTTTAACGGCTAAAGAAAACCTACATACCTATCCAAAAATCCTCTACAATGTTCTATACATTTTATGACGCCGACAACCCGCACTGGCCCGGCGTTATGGGCTCGTTCTATGCCTCTTCTCATATTAAAAACAGGCCCGTGCCCGCTAGTGGAACAATTTACAAACTAGACTAGTATTATGTACATTCTATATAAGACCCCGTAGAATACAAAATTCTTTCGCGGCTTAAACATAAACACACATCTCGTTTTACTATATGACAATATAAAATTATTCAAATCCTCAATTACAGATGTTAATAAACTGATACTATAACAGTCAATTCTTTTAATATCAACAAACAAAGAATCAATGACATCGTTCAATTTAATGAGTTATTAAACGTCTCGCAGCAAATTGTTTCAAACCATGGTTGTAGTTTTTGATAGTTCAAAGATTTCAATTAGATTCGGTTCTTGATTACGTTACGAATCGGATACAAGTCAAGAGCGCACTTTTTACTAACAAAATAACCGTTACACGTCCGATTCAAATAAAATATACCTATCGTTATATATTTCTTATAGATTGAGAATTACTACGGCATTCTAAGACAAGTTAGGCAATTATGTCATATAACACAAATTCGATTTGTAAATCACAACAAGAAAACAGGTCTTAATTATATGTTACTTTTAAATGCCACGCGATGCACTTTCCATTTTCTTTTTTAAAATTACTACTCTCGCACTAGCAGTAATTCCTGTGTCGCAAGCAACTTTACAATCATTCAAATCACGGACACAGAACACCCAAGCTCTGCACAACCATTTGCGGATCACACAAATGTTTGTCTCGTTTAGGGATCAAACCCACAACACTCAGGGCAGTGGAAGTGGCGAGGTGCCCACCTTAACCAATACGCCATCCGTGCTGTAGCCTTACATACATGAAAACGAAAACAACCTAGCTAATGTATCAGTATCACTACAATCAGATTAGTTCGACAGCCACGCTTAAGAAGACAAAACAACAGTAGTAACGAGATGATGTACTCGATCCATTTAATCGAGAAGAGATTGTTATCGACGAGTACCGTTCCGACGCCCGTGTAAATTGAACGACTCTGGTGCGAATCTGTGACCTCAACGGATTGTACGTGAACCAACAATTGTTGGTAAAGCGAGTTTGAAAACAATGTTGGCGGTAGAATGTTTCTAAAGCTAAATAAAATGTGGTATTTGATATTAAGGGTTTGCTATAGTTTCCTAAAGTACCACATAAAATAACTAGTTAAATTGAATCTAGTAATTGTAATAATATGATCAATTTTCGCAACAAAAGTATTTAAAATAGAGATCTAGTCTCAGCGTCATAAATATGAACTTAAATAACATTTCAGTTCTACTACTATCTAGAGTTTTTTTTTTTTTTACCTGGTGGAATTCATGGCGCATACCCCTCCGCGGGGGCAGGCGGAGGAGTTATGTTGGACTCGCCGGGGTAACAGAAAGATGGATTAAGAATAATGTACCTCCCGGAATACCGACTAAACCTACCACGGTGTTCCTCGACAAAACCACTATCGACGGGGCCGAGCGAATCACTTGCACATGCGGTCGCGACCCCGCCGAGGTTTCGGCCCGCCGTATGAAACGGCAGGCCACTACACGAACAGACCTACCCAAAGGCACTGACTCACTTTAAACCCTACTGTCCCCCCCCCCTAGAGGGGAGACAGACTCGAAACAGAGGCGCGCGTGGGAACACGCACGCCGCCTCTCGGACCTGGTGCTGAACGGATGGCGGGCAGGCCCACAAAGCCCACCACCCCCAGGTCAATCCTCAGGGTGGCTGGAGGTCATCTCACGCCCTCCGGCGCCCGGTTGGGGATAGGGTTTAAACGCTCCCTCTCCCGCTCCGCCACCTCCTTGATGGAAATGACTTCCTCACAAAAGGAGGCGACGGCGTTCCACGATTTCTCACTCTGGACCATAGACTGAACTACGGCCGGGAGCGAGAGGGCAACCAATCCGACTGCCGCGAACAACTCACGGCGCTGCGATGCCCAGGCGGGGCAAACCGCCAAAGTGTGCAACGCCGTGTCCTCAACAACGTCGCGGCAGTCGCCGCAGTAGTGACAACCGGGCGTCTCTTGCCGGCGTATACGACACAGGAACTGGCCAAAACAACCGTGGCCAGTCATTACCTGTGTCAGCCGAAAGTTGAGGGCGCCATGCCGCCTCTCCAGCCATTCCTCAAACACGGGACTTACCGCCACGATCGTGGCGTGCCCGCCCGACTATCTAGAGTTTTGATCTATTCTAACAGGCTTTTAGGCTCTCGCAATTTTTGCATGTATTTACAGACACACAACTAAGAACGTAATTTTCTTACTCATGATCGTAAAACACATAAAATAAGGACCATGACTACCTTGACAGAATTTTATTTTCCTTTTCTATAAAATGATGATTGAAAACGTTTTGCAGAGCGCTTAAAGCCAGGGTTAATGGTGTAAACATTCAGAGCTGAATTGTCCAGTAAGTGAGTTAAGCCCCGGTCTAGACATACCTTGACTAATAGACATTATGTTTAAATAACGATGGTCGAAATTTTAAGGTCTGTGGTTAAGTGAACTATAATCAAGGAGAAGGTCGATAGGCATAATTTAATATGGTAAATTAGTAACACACTATTTAATAAACCAAAATCAACTGGAATTATCTTCTTAAGACCTTAACAGACATTGTGCAATTCGAACGGCATTCAAAATTCACAAAATTATAAGTCACGCTTTTGCCCTGGGCTTCGCTCACTCGAAAACAATACTGTTTATTAATGAAAACCCAAAATGTACTTTAAGTTTCTTTCTGTACTTCTGACAACGTGTATGCAAAATTTCATAATGAACGGTCGAGTAGAAAAGGCGTGAAAGCGTAACAAACAAACAAACTCACATTCGCATTTATAATATTAGAATTACATAAGTTAATAACGGAATATATTGAATTTATTAATACCGTTATGAGAGACAGACAGAGTAAGATGCAAGCAAATATAATGTCATTTTATAGATACAATCAGAGTCAGTAACTGTTAACATTTTTTTCATACTTCATTCATAAGATTTGTTTCGTCTCCCATTCGCATATGCAGTTATTTAAGTGTACAACATGGCTATATACATATTACAAAAACTGTTATTACACTCGACGTATGAACATCACATTCGTGTATATTTGATTCCAAGCGAACAAGTTAATGGCATAATAGCATGGTTCTCCGTAATTATGACCATGGCAGTATGAATGGCTAGGATTAAAATGGATGCTATGCATTCATGTTTCCATATTCATAAATCAAATATTATAGTTATCTTTATATAATAATATCAGCCCTGTATTAAACTGTCCCACTGCTGGGCACGGGCCTCTTCTCAGTGTGAGAAGGGTTAGGCCATAGTCCACCACGCTGGCCCAGTGCAGGTTGGCAGACTTCACATATCTTTGAAAACATTATTAAGAACTCTTAGACATGTAGGTTTCCTCACGATGTTTTCCTTCACCGTTAAAGCAAGCGATAATTAACTATTTTATACGCATATAACTTCGAAAAGTCAGAGATGCGTGCCTTGGAATCGAACTCGAGACCTCTGCGTGGCAGTCCAACGGTTTCCCACTAGGTTATCGCTGCGGTTTGTTATAGTTATCTTTACTCTTTTTTATTCGTTCCTATTGAAATTATCTTCCAAGTCTATAAAACCGAAAGCACATAAAGAACACCTCGTAACGTAATATTAAAATTATCTTAGATCATGCTCAGACTTCATTATTTGAATGTTGATATTTAAAATGCATCATTGCGCAAAATTTTGGCACATTCTCTAACTACAAAAGTAGCCAAGTGAACTTGAAATGATACTAATTATTCAAGACTCAGCCGAATATATCCCAATCTTTATAATTTTGCGTAACTCAGACACTAAAAGTATTTCTGCCGTATTGCGTAAATTATTATAAAGAAACTGGTATAGGTATCACGATGTGGTTTCAGAAAGCTGGGTAACTGAGCAAGGAATGTTGAAAGAGTAAGGTGCTATATTCTTAAATAACTTGTTTTTATTAACACACATTTTTGTTAAAACATAATATTTATATAATCATAACACAATATTGTTGAAATTAGATATGAACTACCGCTCCTTTTTATTACAGTATTTATACATACAAACATATTCTCACGGCTCTATACTCGAAAGGGGTAGGCAGAGATGTATTATTACTACATTTTACTAACTAAATATCAATTTATATAAACGTGATACATGCATAGTGCATAGTATTACGTTAATATCCCATTAGGCAGAGATAAATAGCAGCCACATTTGGCCCGTTATGGTTTTAGATCCCACATAGCAGGAGGTGAGTTTGTTTCTACTATAATCTCTTCGATATATATACTATAGTTTCAATCAATATATAAATGGTTTTCAACCGACTTCGAAAAAGGAGGAGGTTCTCAATTCGATCTTATTTTTTTATGTGTGTTAGTTACCTCAGAACTTCTTTCTATGTGTATCGATTTTAAGGATTTTCTTATTTTAAAGTATGGTGCTTCTCTCATGGACCCATTTGATCAAAATCTGACCAATAGTTTTTGAGTTATCCTTAATAATGCTTATTTGGTCTCTCGACTACATTGATGATGTTCTCATTTAATTAATATAGTTTTTGTCTAGTTGAAGTCGGATTTCTTACAAAAGATCTTTAATTTGTTCTAATAACTTCGATAAAAATGTCGTGATTGAACTCCATTCCACCAGTCACTGCCAATTTCGCACAACGTTGCCTGTTGTGAGACACAGAGGCTCAGATCTCCGGAGCGTGTCTTGTATTAGTCACAGCCCGCATTTCCGCATCAGTACCACCTCAAACCATTCCTGAATAGACCGATGTCCTTGGGGTTTATGACCGCACCGTGATATTTAAATTAACGTTTGCTTGTTTTTAAAAGGCCGTGAATTTTTTGCAATAAAGCTAGGTACCAGTATACATTTTTCAAATGGATGTTGTCACAACTTTTGGTTTGAGATTTTTAATTTTCTCCTTATACGTAATGATTGTCTAAATAAACATTGTAAACTATTGTTTTTAGTCTATTCATACCCATTAGGTATGCGACAGAAAATGTGTTATGTTATGCCTATTCTAACATTATACGTTAATGTATTTTAAGTCAAAAATGTATAGTATACTTATTCAGAGAGACTGGTGCTTAACCATTTCTTGTAAAACTGTTCAAAATAGATTACCGATCTAATCTAATTAACGTCAAATATGATCTGAAATACAATTCCCATTCAGGTTGACGTTCATTTTAATATATTAGGAAAATACCATTTGGGATAGAATAATGATACTGAGACTAAAAAGAAACTCTATTCTAAAACAGTTTTTATATGAGAATTTTCTTCAATTAATCAAATTTGCAATGTAGCAAAGGATGTTTACCCTTTATACAATCGAAACTTAAACATATCGTGTTCAAAACAATTATGCAGAATTACTTCCTTTACTCGCCTAGTAACAAAGCTGAAGTGAAAATATATAAAACAACAAGTAATTAAGTGATCCATCATTAGGGCGAGCGATGAACCGTTCTATTATAGCGGCGCAGGCGCAGCGTGTTCGCGGCGCCTGCGCAACCTCAGCAAAAAGGTTCACACTCCGCGACCTCCGCGGAATGTAAACATTATACGACAATATTCAATTTATTATTCAAATATTAACACCAATTGTTTATAATTTCAAATTTGTTGTTCAATGTTTCGAGTTCGAAATGCAAATAACGACACATTTGATGTAATCTATGCATTTTTAATAGATGTCATTGGTTGAAATATGATAATACAAGCAAGAACTGTTATTTGATTATTAAAATAACGAATATCATTACACAAAACTCTATCTCACAGATATCAGGGTAATTTCTGCGTCCCAGGAAATTTTTCAAATACTATAATTCTTCTAAATTTTCATCCCATATGCGGCGATTCCGTACCAATAGTATTTATGTATCAATAGTGACGAAATAGCCACTTTACTATTGCGCTTTCCATTCAAATTATCACGCATGCGCGAAATACGTCCTCTCATTCTTTGAGTGAAAGTCTCTTCCTATTCTTTCATCTATTTCATTTCAATGCGTGTTTATTTTCACGTGTTATAACAGCTATATATAGCAGCTAGTTTCAAATACACTGTCACCGCTAGATTGTTCGCGGTTGTTATTACGTAACGTTGACCAGTGAACCGTATCGTCACTCAATAAAATGCCTCCATTGATTTACTCTAACAATTTCGCGTTTTCTATTGTCTGACACCGATATTGAATCAAGCGCTCGCTTTTTTCGTAACACACCATAATATTGGTAGAATTACGCATCAAAATACAATAAAAACGCAGATAAACTATTTTTGAATTTAGAATATAATAATTTGAACCGCCATGTTTATAAAACCTCTTTAAACTTACACTAAAGTTACCCTATACTGTAGTTGACACAAAACATCTAGCTTGTCTATGTAATTGTAAACAAAATGATTGATTACTATATAGGTCACTTACTGCCAATATTTTTGCTAATGACATCTGTTTAAGTTTGCCTACAGTGCGTCTTAAGTCAATAAGTTAAAAATCCTGCTTTTATCAAATTATTAATATCAAAACGATATTTATGCTACTTAAGATACTTATCGGTAATTATAATTTCGTAAAAATTTACACGTACATTACATACCTATTATAAAAATCTAATAATAATTTTCATGAAAATAACGATGTAATTAATTACACTATTGTGATACAGTTAAATATATTTTAACACTTATTATATCTAATCTAAATCACACTTAAGATCTAACTCATAATTTACATAAGACGTTGAATAAAACTACAATTTAATGTTATAATCTGTGTCCTTGACACGTTTGCTTAAATTCCGAGGCGAATAATCGTCACGTATTAACGATATGAATTGCAAATTTGTAACACATACATACATACGATTCTCGTTTCTCGGACAATATTAGCCAACCTGACGCTAAAGTAATCTCTATACCGATGACTAAAACGATTGAAATACCAAAAGCAAGCGACTCATACTTAAAATCAGAAAGGAACGTTAAATTCAAATATGTATCGTAAGCCTATAGACAAAAAAATGGCGGGCATTTTGTTTTTTACACGACGAAGTATGAAATTATTAAACTTCGTTATTATTATTTAATCAATTCTATTCGTTGGCACAATCGTAATAAATGCGATTGCGAATGAGGTCTAGGGTTCGATTCCCTGGTGCAAAGTGTTATTAGATTTTCTGTTAAGAAAGTTGCCGTAGTAGCACGGAGTCTGAAATAGTTCCCAGTAGACGGTAATAGACTCGCTCCCTATAACATGACCTAAAACCATAGCTAGTATGTAGCTGTTATCCTACTCTATTTAGACTAAGTTTGTATATGTATTATTTTCCATAACTTTAGAGAACTAATAGCTGAGAATGAGTCAAATTGACATGTGCAACTGCCTTTTATGATATCCTGTATAAGATTCTCGAATCTGTTACAGCGCTATCGGGTACTTTCATCGCAGAATTCTTAGGAGCTACACTTACATATGACACTGGGCTCAATACCATTACCTCTTACTTAAACAGCTAGCAAAATAATGACATAATACATCTATGAATTAAACCTTTGAAGGATTATAAACACAATGATATGTTTTTAAACCTCGTGAATCACAAGACAAACAAAGCTATTCCTACCTCAAAGAAAGATAGTTTATCTGGCTATAGAAACACTCATATCTCGAGACAACAATTACTTAAGCCTACTTCAGTTTAGATAGACTTATCTCAAGTCAAGTTGAGTGACTTGTATAACGACGAAGAATTTGCGTAAGGTAACACAGTAACGTGTTAAAATAATAATATCAGCTCTGTATACTATCCCACTGTTGAACTCAGGGCTCTTCTCAGTGTGAAAAGGATTAGGCCTGTGTCCACTTTACTGGGCCTCTGCGGATTGGCAGACTTCACATATCTTCGAGAACATTATAGAGAACTCTTGGACATGCAGGTTTCCTGATGATGTTTTACTTCACCTTTAAAACGAGCGATAATAAACTATTAATACGCACATAACTTGGAAAAGTCAGAGGAGCCGTAGGATCGAACTCGAAGGTGGTCAAACTCGTGGTAGTGTGACGATTTCTTACTACTCCATCACTGATATAAGTACTTGTTAAAATATTCACATTTAAATGGCCTTTTCCTACGGGAAACTTTATTGCAAGTATTGTAACGAACAATATCCCTTTCCGGGAGAACAGCACGCGAAATCTGTACCCACTTAGTTGCAGTATTTCGTGAAATCCTCAATTACTGTCAAGACAATAGTGCTCAGAATGATAAGGTAATACCGGACGAGGTATGGCATTAAGGTTGCATTTATTAGTCTAAAAATAGATTTGGTCGGTTACGTGTAATTAACGCCTTATTTCCCTTTCGACGGATATAAAGTATCAAAACAAAAGGATATATTTCGCTTATTATCCTTTTAGCTTATAGACTATGCTTCAAAAATAAACAAGTCTGACATTTAAAAATATATTTAATAACGTTACACAAAAAAATATCAAATGTCATATGATTAAAGTATCAGCTTACTGAAGTATGTTTTAAAAACACAATAAATTAAGAAAACAACTGTCGTGTTGTCTTAATTAAAGAGCCATGACGGCATGGATGGTGTAAAGGTTTCAGTGGTCATTTTGCCGCTATAAAATAAGGTCGTTTGTGAATTCGATCCCCAAAAACAAACATTTTTATAATACGAAAATAGAAAAATGATTCTTCTTCGTAATTTGAATATGTAGGTATAAATAGTTCGAAAGGACTATGCTATTATTCCTTTGATAGAGATTTAAAAAAAACATCCTATCTTTTTTCCGTTGAAGGCTTAAATAAAACAGTCGAAGGTTACCCACTCAATAATTTTACGATCTAAAATCTTGAACACGTTGACTCCAATAGATTGTTTTTACTTTAAATGAATCCTGGTTCAAGTAAAACCGTTCAGAAATATGTAGATTTGTTAATTAAGTACACATTTTATAATAAGCAACTATACTTAAAGTACCTAAGCGGAAATTCTCGTTTATTTAAACCGACTAAATTGGCAAGAGGTAATAAATAATTACTTCGAACAAAAAGTAACTGTTTGTCTTTGGGTTTTTTACGTGATAATTGAAGCAAAGTCTATGTTGTAACGATAATGATGCTTTCTGCTTCTCATATAACATTTAACCAGCAAGAATCACGAAATTATCAAGTCTCTAAATATTTCTCCGATCTAAAATAAATACCAAAAAGTTTCACGCAGGACAAAATAATGATAGGTCTATAAAAACAGATAACGCAAAAAGGTATTCTACTTTTATGGCGTTAAAACGTCCAAATATATGTCAACACATTATAATACTAAATTCAAGATTTCTTCTTCAGGACAATTATTGGTAAGCGTTAGCATTATGAGATCTACAAACTTAAAAAAAATGTGTTGGTACACAGAAATGTAAACGAATAATCTCTTTTTTTACTGTACTAAGATCAATACCTGCGTAAACGAGTCGACTCGTTATGATTAGTTAACCGTACGTCGCCTATCTTTAAGTGTAGTAACTATGCCTAATGTCCGTCATTACGTGGTCTACTTAAGTAAAAGGCGATTACGACGTGCTATTGGACTTTAATGAAGTCATTTAGTTAAGGGCGATAATGCACGCAAACTATTTATCAAAATATGGTAATGCATTCTCATATGACACATATCTGTGGCATTTAAAAAAACATTATTAGTCTGACTCATTTGACAACTAACCCAAATAAAATTCGATTTAATTTAAATTTGGAATCAAGTTGAAGGTCGTTGTATTGTTTTTTATTTTATACATATGCGAATGTTGAAGATTTTAACAAAGCTATAATATTATATTTATTTTTAAACTTTATACTCAATACAAATTATCTTTTGACTTTTTTATTTACGGGTGTGTTAGGGTGGGGTGTTGTAGTGACTTAATTGTCACTACAGCCGCGCCAAGTGTTGTAGGTTTGACCAACATAGTCAACCTTTTGGTGATGCAGAGGCACATGAAGTAATAATATCTAATTCTTGGAGTTACACTATACTAAAGACTATGTATCACTAATTGATGTTGCAAAGAATATCAGGCCTTATATGATGCGTAGGCTAGCATTCATTCATAAATTTTCTACTAAAAAGTTCACTTAACCCAAGTTGCCTGTAAAACTGCTAACATAAAATGTTCAGTAATTATAAAATAGCAACAACTTAGTACCTAAAACAATGTAGATTACATTCGACAAAGATTTTCACCGTCCGAATAATGTTAAAATATGAACCCGAACATGTCGCTCCCACGACAGGTGAGCTGTGAGCATTGTTTAACAGCGGAAGCTAGGAAGTGCACATCACGACTTCATTATGCAATACGTTACTTTGACGTGAGGAGACGCCGCCGGTCACTCGGCACACAATAACTATATTGTGTAGCTTTCTTCATTAAAAATAACTGCTTCAATGATGCTTATAGCTGATCGTAAAGACGCTGCTTAGGTTAGAACTAAAATGTTGAGGATTCTTAGGCGTCTAGAAATATTGGCAATGCATTCATTCCAAATAGGCAGGCTTAAAACATAGCTGGTGAATTGTGACGATAAACTATGCGTGTATTTATTTAATAATAATAATAATATATTTATTTACTAATTATAATAATATAAGCCCTGTATTAAACTGTCCTACTTCTCGACACGGCTCTCTTCTCTGTGTGAGAAGGGTTAGTCTATAGTCCACCAAACTGGCCTAGTGCGGGTTAGCATACTTCACATATTGTCGAGAACATTATGGAGAACTCTCAAACATGCAGGTTTTCTCATGATATTTTACTTCGCCGTTAAAGCGAGCGATAATTAACTATTTAATACGCACTTACATAACTTTGAGAAAATCAAAGGTGCGCACTTTGTTATCGAACTTGAGACCTCTGTGTGGTAGTCCATTGGTTTCGTCTGCATATAACCGCTATTTATTATCTTAAATAAAAAGGTGCACATTCATAATGTTGCTTTGTTTTACCTATATAATGACGATATACGACAAAGAACTGCACTGATAAAGAGATCATTAACGTGACTTTAATTAAAACAATCTTGAAAGAAAGAAATAATATTTTTTTTTAATGGCAGACGGAGGCTTTCCACTTCTACACTACTACACCACATAGTATTAAATGAAGTAAATTTACTACATTTAATACTATGGTAGTTCGTAATACTGGAAAAGCCATAGAGCTTTTTTTCTTTGTAATATAGAGTACACAAATTACTTTTGAATTAAAAACGATAGAACGACGACGACGACAAAGCCTCGATTAATCTTTCAGAATCTAGTCGCGTTCAGTGTTCAATTTGAAGTTAGAAAGTGTATGTGGAAATTTCATTATAACATACCGCTTTCCAAGAATTGCGACTTTCTTATAGGATCACATGACATTATGCATATAACAATATGAATACTATTTTTAACGCTTGATGCCTCGCTATTAAAAGTCTGGATACTTGTATACAGGCTGTGGCGTAAATAATGGATAACTCTGAAACTGTCGACTGGCCAGATTATCATCTATAATTTACCCCACTTATATCACCATATGCCCATGGACATTTTTTTTTCTATACGTGGTGTCAAAAATGCCTATTTCCTTAGAAAACATGTTAAAATTTGAGAATAAATATTTTTGCGAAGTTGTCTTAGATTGTACCAAAAAAACTTGATACAAGTATTCAGGAGTGACATAAAAAAAAACAGAACGAGAAAATGTTGCCAATTGTAGAAATGGCAGCTGAGTTTGTATGAGTAAGTACGATTTTTATTTAAAATATATAAAATATCAATAATTTGGTCATCCATGGGCATATGGTGATATAAGTCGGGTAAATGATAGATGATAATCTAGCCAGTCGACAGTTTCAGAGTTATCCATTATTTACGCCACTCCCTGTATAAACTCACGCATGTATTTGCCCCAAGCGGTAGACAGAAATGTCAGAGGTAGACAACCCACACTTTACTCTGCTATGTTTCAGAGCCTTTGAAATATAAGTACATTGCCAGATATTGCTACTGCTAATGATAATATCCCAACAGGAAAACGTAATAACACTTTGCCAGACTTGAAATTCGGATCTGTCTCCTCGTAATCAGGATATCTATCTCATATTCTATCACATACACACAACACCATCTAGCCCAATCTAAGCAGAGCTTGTACTATGGGTATTAGACAATTGATAAACATACATATATACATTTCTTTTTGTAAATATTTACATATTATACATAGAAACACCCAGACCAAGACAAACATCCATGTTCATGCACACAAATGTTTGAAATGTGCGGGTTTTGAATCCGCGACCTCAAGCGTGGCAGTCGGTTACACTGACCACTACTCCATCGATGCCAGAGTGAAACCGCGGGCACATCCAGTTATAATGCATTTGTTTTTTATAAGTCTAAACGTTTTCTCAGTGCTTACCTAACACATACATGCATATATAATGAATGTTTTTACACCTGTCATATTAGCTCGTTCATTGTTGATTAGACGTAAAATTAGACAGTACAGTAAACACGCCAAGCCTTATGGACTAAATTGACAGTTCCAAACAATCTCGTCGTTGTCGTAAATAGAAAGTAAAGTAGTATTCAAATTTGTTTGCAAAAACAGTATTGGTACATAGACGATCTCTTTCTTATCTTTATTACCGTTACCCAACTTATTGTCTCGGGCTACGTCATATCCGTAACGTGTTATTTGGCTTGGCTTACAGCTTTCAGTATTCGCACAGCCAGGTACGCGATTGGTTTCCTTGACTTTCAAATTACCTAAACAATTTCAGGTTACACAACTGTTATTGTTAGCATCTAAAGTCCGGCAGAAAGTTTTTAAACAACCTGGACTAGTTGTAAACAAAAAAAATAACACGTTAACTATATAGTATTGTTTCTAGAAAACCGTTGCATATTCACGTGCCGTGCGCTAAGTACAAAGAAATGTCGTCGACTGAAAGAAATTCCTAACAATATGAATAGAGAGGGGCAAGCGGCGGACATGTTGAAAACATTGGCATTGCATTTCAAAGCCGTCGACTAACTATTGTATAGTGTAACAGACTTAGTAATTAAATTTAGATGCGCTAAAGACGATTGTTTCGAACTAGATGATCGTTTCGTGAGTCACGATGCGAAAAAACTTATGATATATGTATGCCGTCGGAATAAATGTTAACTAATCAAGACAGAACCGATCACCTTGATATTTTTTAAAGTTGATAATTGAATTAACCAGACTTAACATAATTAATCAAAGTAAAAACTGACTAAGTTGTTGGAAGTCACAAAATAAACGTCCAATTTATACGACACATCAAACTTGTTTTCTTACTATGAATGCAATCCTTACTAAAACACAGTGATATAAGTAAAATAATTAATTAACTTCACCTGACTTAATCGTTATATCATATACGTGATTCAGTTCACGTGCACCGACCATGGGAGCAGAGAGGCCGAAACTGCGCTTGCGCAGCTCAAGAGAATATAAAACAGACCTCACATGGCGGTCCGTGGCTTATGTAAACCTATTTTCATGTATAATCTATGTATATTTGTCAGAAATTTGATATAACCAGTTTGACCACATACGTTGACATGATCTAACTTGTATTTTACTGTCTATTTCAGCTTTAGAATACCGGATTGAAGATGAGCATTCTGGTTTTATATTCATAGATTCAAGTTTAGTTTAGCTTGTTGATTCTTAACACGAGTAAGTTTGAAATTATAGTGACAGCAAATTCAGCATCTTAAGACATATAAAGTACTCTGATGAAACATGTATGTCTGTGCGTTTATACTTTAATCTCCAAGGGCTTAACCAATTTAGATATGGTTTTAGAGTGTGTGCTAAATTAATTTAATACAATTTTCGAATAAACAATATATATATATATATATTAAACTGGATACGTAATCGCGAGTAAAAAATCGCAACCGCACCTATATCTGAACATAAACATATCTAAAGAGACCGTTGTAAAGCAGAGAAAAACAAAATTCACAGAAACAAAATTACTCTTCCAAATCTTAACGACCATACAAGTCACAGAAATAAAAGGAGCACTTACTCTATTGTCTACAAAAAAGCAGTTCTATGGCCTATATGAATACAAAAGCCTGCTCCAAAGATAGTGACCTGCTTACTAAAACTGTTTTCAATAACACCAAACGTTTCAAAATCTATGTGACGTGAAGATTGAGTTAGAAATAGTTTTAAAGTTACGTAAGCAATATGCCTTTTCTGACTTATAGAATCGTTAAAGTTCTTAAAGTTTATGTACATAGTAACATTGCAAAACGTTCTTTGGTGTTTCAAAAAGATGTTTAACAATGTGACCATTTCTAAAACTGCAATAAATAACGAAGAATAAATGAATCAATGAAGAATCATAGATAACAATAATAATAACCATTACATATACTTTATAAACTGATGCACGTAATAATAATTATCGCCATAATTAATCAGCTATGTTATCGGCGGATTTATGAAGTAGCAATAACATAAGATAGTGATTATAAAAATAGATTATGTAGATGCGCAAGACTTTGAAGTGAAGATGCGCGATGGCAGAGACTACATATCTTTAACAAATATACATATGTATGACAGAGGATACGCAAAGATTATAATAGTAAAATGTAAAAGGCAAGAAATATATTCAGCTGACTCCACAAGTCAATCATGAACCGAATAAAGCCGATAACATAATAATGTCCTCCAGACCGAATTTCGGTCACGGCGGCCAATCTTAACGGAGACTGGCCATCTGCGCAGGAGGTATTATAGTGCACAAGCGTGTGGGCAAACACAAGTGCACTCTCTGTTCCCTAACCCTCAAGATCCCATGGGACGGTAATCCGACACGACCGGAGAGAGATCAGGCATCAGAACCAACGGCTTTACGTGCTTTCCGAGGCACAGGTGTGTCTAACACCGCCAACTGCCTAACTCCGGGCTGCTATTGCGATTTCTTAATAGAAAACCCAATAACTTTTTGTTGGCCCGACTCGCAATTCGAACCCGAGACCTCATACACAGCAGTCGCATTCACTACCGCTGAGCCACGGAAGCAGAACATAATACGTAGTAACGGAAATAGTGTACGAGCTAATATTAAGTGAAATAGTCTATTTACAGTTAGGACAGCCTAACATGTTATTGAACTCAAAGGCCTTAAACGCCAACAAGAGCAAAAATGAGGTAAACTTAAAGTTAACGGTAAACAGCCATCGGTTCATTTGTAATTTCTCACGCCCTTTACATCTGAAGTTACGCTTATCTGTAAATGGGTAAAGAAAAGGTGAAGACGTACCCAGTGAAACTACAGACACGAAATATGAATGGCTACAATATTACTGGTCACATTGTCTCATACAACTATTTGTACAGATATAAATAGTCACCTCTTAGATACCAGTGTGCCGTGTTTTACTGATTTGATCTCATATCATTTCTTAATAGATAAAGGTTAGGAATTTTGATTTCTGCAATCCACAGATAAGTACCGAGTCTGAGTGTTATTCAGATCTGCTGCTTTCATGTTTTAAATCAAAACAAGCAAACAGCATAGAAAAGATCAGTAATGCAAAATATATTTTGTTAAATAAGATAAAAATACATATATCTAATCACTTCACATAATATTTAGTCATTGAGAAGCTGCTTATGCATGTAGTCAAATAGACGGTCAATCAAACATTCTACAAGCATACAAAACTGGTGTTTATGTTAAACACCTTCGAAACTCCCCATTAAAAGTAACATTTCAAAGTCATAAACAAACAATGCGTGGCACGCTTTTCTCCCAATTGCGTAATTCCAAACGACACACTGATATTTGAGCCCATTCATGATTTGAATAGACTTGCTCAACGACTCATGCTCTGATTGATCATTGATCACACACGCGCCGAATGTGGGTCACAGATCGTTCACGGGTTTAAACAAAACGGGTTTTGCACTCGTTAATTGATGCTTAAAAGTATTTGGCTGTGGCTTTAGAAGTGCTTGCAGTTGCGCAATCGCGAATATTTGTGCGAAAATGCAGCCAACAACCTTTGAAACCATTCCAGTAATGTACTGTGTACAGCATTGAGTACCTACCAATGAACGCACCGTCGTCGTCCGGCATTCATAGCCGCGGACGTGCAATGAGGTTACTTTAGAAAAGACACAAGACTAAAAGCTTGTTAGTATTTTGTGCAATACGCTGTGTAGTTACTTACACAGCGTATTGCACATAATACTAACATTTCAATAGCATTCTTCTATTATTGAATATTGACATCACTATCAATGTGTAAAATACGTTCATGGTTACGGATGAATGGCCAATAATCGAATTGTGGTTCTCTTTTTCAAAAAGCAATGTATACTTCAGGTTATTAAATGAGACGGGACGCATACAAAGATCGTCCAAACCCGGGACCATAATTTGTCGATAAGAACCTATAAAACATATTTGTATCTTCCGACTATAATCTGAATCTAACGTGAAACAACATAAGACGAAACATTAGCAATAACAGAAAAATCGTTTTAACAGAAGCATAATGTCGAAGTCAGGGGAGTAAGGACCAACGGCTTGCGGCACGATCGCGGAGGGTGACCGCGCAGTGAAGAGGGAGAGGGGGGTAAGGAACAAAGCGCAGGGCGACGACCCGCCGACCGCGCTAACCTCACACGAGTGCCCGCCGACCACCGGCGACTTGTAATAACTGACATGTCTCACTGGCCTGTTATGTCTATCCGCTCTAAGGGACAGTAGTATCTATAGGTCGACAGACCACTTCATAGTCTCATGGCTATCTCATATAACATGAAAACAAGACGAGATTGGTTTTTAGATTTCTATTTACTTTTTCGTTCCTATTGAAATAAAGTTTTGGGAGGTCGGTCCGAACAGTATAGGAGTTAAATGGAAAGCAGTCGTAAATGACAAATAATATCAAGAACGTCATCTTGCATACTTCCTATTTAGAAAAACACACATTCTAACATTGTATGATAATAGCTCAAAGCAATGTCAATTTTTATTCTTTCGCACATTCTTTTATCCATAACCATGATTTCTACTGAGTTCTTATGATTAATAAAACTTTTTTAAGCCTTCTGAATTGTAAACAGTGCAACAATAAAATGAGTGTGATTTCAAACGATGTATGCGCTTCTTAAATTAAAGCAACCTCGTATGTATTTTTCAAGCTTCTAATTTTCTAATCTTCTAATTTTCATAAATATTATATTCCTCAGCAAATTATAAATAAATTTAACGAGATATCCGCGGGAATACAAATCGGTGCGTAGATTAAGATAATTAAAAAACCCTTTATCCCTAAGTCGGCTAGAAAAATAAAACCACGGCCAGCTGCTTACATCTGAGGCGCAACTAAAGGAAACGAGTTACTAGAATCAGTTACTGCTGTGCTTAGGCTTGCACCTGCCACTATTTATATACTAAAGCGAACTTCGAACTTAGTAAAGACGCCTGACTACACACACACAGCAAAACACGGCATGAACTACACAAGAACACAACTTTGTTGTTGTCGCATATAATTTCTACCGTATTTTGTTCTTACATAAATGCATTTTCTTTTTTTCGTTTAGCTGTTTGCACTTGTTGTGTTTTCAAGTGGTCAGTATACTAAAGTTATTCAAGGGATTGCTGGTCAATGACTTGGGTTGCAGGATTAGTTGTAAAATATTTTGATATACCTACTGTTTCACCGAAATGGTTGTCTTAAATGATCATGACTGTCGGAACGTCAGACTTTATGTATTCAACAAAACATGAGGCATGTTACCCCTTCAAGATTCCGTATCACTATATACTATATTGTACCGTATACCGACCGAAAATTATTTTGATACTAAATTTGAGAAAAATATATATCCTTGTGCTCGCTTTTTCGTTACGTGTATTGATATCCACGACACAGAGATTCTGCTAAATATGAAAGGGGCTTCATTTATGGTAATACCAGATAATTTTACTAGTTAATGATAAGTGTAGTATATTCATTAATTTGTCTATTCTAGAATACCAGATATAATTGAAAAGCTATTGTATCTGGCCATCGGTGTGCCACCGCGGTTTGGTTTAAATACCACCCAAAAATCTAAAAATAGTTATGTTTAAAAATAAAGGGTAAAAGCTATTATTACTCGCCTATACTTTCTCAGCTTTCGTAAGTCCTATGAACAGTGTCAACTACTAATTTTCTCATAACGCAACCTTTTGAAGCAGGAATGCGCCACACCCGAAATGTGGCTGCGTTGGCTTCCGACCTTCAAATAACTCAAACTATGTATTTGCATAGGTGCATCCGAAATCACATTCAAAAGGCATAAGCCATCCACTCAGAACTGCCATGATAAATGATTCTAAACCTTATGTTATACCGAATAAGAGCTATAAGATAATAGAAAGATCATTGTCCTAAATGGAATTGTAATAGTTAAATAGTTTTATTTCTTTGTCTACAAATCTCTGCATTCACTAATCTGCGAGTATAAATATTAGATAACTAACATATACTGTCAAATCTTATCATATAAATTTTATTGTAATCCGCTAACAGTGTTGTTATAATAAATGTATGGTAATAAAGACAACTTTCAGTTTCTGTAAGCTACAAATTTCTCATTATTATAAACGTTAATGTACAATTGTATTCAATATCAACAACAACAAGAATGTACCTATGTATCTAAGCGCTTGACGCAAAATGCATGTTCGAAAGAATTTCGATGCACTAGAATTTTAAGTTAGTTTAAGTTTACTTTTATAACCTTTCGAGGGATTACCATAACAAAACTAATGTTAAAATATAGTATAGTTTATAATTAAACATACCTCCAAATAAACAGACAAATATTACATTATCTTATCAAATGAGGGTGGTCGCAACTTATTTGGATCACATATAAAAGTCATTAGTTCAAGAACCATGATGTTCTTTCATTCCATCGGACAAAGCAACTGGGTATCATTTTGGTGGTTGTTCACAATGGAGAGTGCACACGAAAGACTCATAGCCATGGGTGATAATATCGAAAAGTACGTATTACTATAATAGTTTAACCTTTTTTTATGAGAATAAATTATGATGGCCGCCTAACCTCTAAATACATGATTTGTAGATCAGCTACAGTGCTCGTAATTTAAAAAAATTGTTGCATTATTGATGTATTGTTATTTTATTTATCAAAAGTAATATAAAATGTTAAAATTAAATTATTTTATTAATAAGTGTAAATTTGCTGTATTCCATACGTGGTAAATTCTGTGATATAGAAATTAATAGAAAGCTGTAATAATAATAATAATGTAATATATACTAATAAGTTATATTATTAGTATGTATTAGATAGTTTATGAATAAATAAGGACGAATTGTACTTAAGTAAATATGTAAAATTCCACTACTAATGTACCTACCCACATCATATAATTTATTTTAAATTGAACTCGTTATTTCTCTCGATTACGTTACTAATTTTAACCTTACTTAGATACAAGTCGTCTCTCTAATAAGGAGTACTTACAGAAAAAGGATTGCGGTCTTTAAGAACTATTAATTAATTAGGTATCTATTTAAACATATGTTCCAGTTCAGATCTAATACTCGATTCCAAACAGGTTTTAATTTATACCTATACGTCAATTTATTTATTACTATAATTTGCCCGTGCCTTCGTTTGCGTAAATGTAATTTAGATTAGATTAGTAATAGTTCTTTTTTGTGGATAAAAGGTACCCTATGTCATTTTCTGTTTTCCTGACGATGTGTATGCGAAATAACATGTTGATCGGTCCAGTAGCTAAAGCGTGAAAACGTAACAAACAAACTCACATTCGCATTTATAATATTAGATAGGATAACTGCTCCAACATCTCACTAAAATAGTTTGTGTAATACATACCACGGCTGTTAAGTGTTTTTGAAGGATTAAGTATTTCCTTTGATTTGTTATTGCAACACAATTTTGAGTGCTTTTTCGTAAAAGAAGTAATTACTTTATTTTAAACGCGTAGTTGGGAACTAAGATTTCGGATATAAAATATTCTTTTTAGCAGATATGGCTTAGTTATACATAAGAATCTTCTTTAGCTAAACATACTACAAATATTTTTACGCAGAATACGTCAATTTAGGTACATGTAATTAGTATGTTGCTAATCAAATCAGACTATATTTAGTTATGCGAATGTCTTTAATGCCCATGTCTAATAAAGATCTTGTTACTGCTACTGATAAGAAAGCAATCGCCGTGATGTGAAAAAGTATATCACCGTTTTAAAAAAACAACTACGAGGTATGCGTGATACTGGCCATGTCTAATATGTTGTTATTGTTTCCAGAGGAGAAAAGCTGTATGTGACAGCTGACAAGCGCGGCGAGAAGGGTGGCTGCAAGCGGCCTCTTTGCTGGACACTCCTGGGACTTGTCGTAGCAGCAATCGTCGCTGTCATTGTGCTAGCAGCCAGTAAGTTCCAATAGATACATTTCCTTTTCACTTTTACTAAGAAATAATATAGAAAACAACTAAGAAAGGAAGAAGATAAGAAATTAAGATGCTTTGAAGTTTTACAGAAAATATGTCACCTTTTAATTGTGCGTGAAAACTGCGACTTCTTTGTAAGTGGGAAGCAGACAAGCATGTTATCATAATGATAACATGCATGTCTGCTCCCTGACAATAATCTTGTAAATGAAAGAAGAATAATGGTATAAATGAGTAAATATGAATAGGAATATATCTGTGCTACGAATAACTGTACTCATATTGAAAACATCAACCAGGCATAACCAACTTGTCAGTAGATCACCCATTTTTATACAGAACTAGCTGACCCGCGCAACTTTGTCTGCTTCACATAAGAGAATTTTCCCCGTTTCTGCAACATTTTTCATTGCTGCTCCTCTCCTATTGGTCGTAGCGTGATGTTATATAGCCTATAGCCTTTCTCGATAAATGGGCTATCCAACACTAAAAAGATTTTTCAATTCGGACCAGTAGTTTCAGAGATTAGCACGTTCAAGCAAACAAAAAAACAAACTCTTCAGCTTTATAATATTAGTATAGATAAAAGGTGATCTGCTGACAAGTTACTTTAATAGTAAAGCACTATTTGACTTGGAATATTTGACATAATTATAATGGTACTTAAACCGCTACACCGTCCCTGCAAGTTACTAAATTATTATTATGGCCTTATTTAGTTTCTATAAAGTTAGTTTCTCAAATACTAAACGGCAACCTAATTCAATTTCCAGCGGGCATCCTATTTTCGAACTCGCCGACTCCCTTGGAGCAATACAACAGTTCTGTAAGTTCAGCGAGGGCACTAGGCGGCATCGGCGGTCTAGTGCACCACGACCACAGCGGAGAACACGAGCACAGCTCCGAACCCAGCCCAAGCAAAGAATCGACCGATCAACACGGACCAGAAACTCAGAGCGATGAGGCACACTCCATCGTATCTCAAGAGACAGGCGAATCTGTCAACATGTATGGTAAGTAGTTATGTTTATGTTGCAGTCTTTTATACCTGTACATTTTCGAAGCGGGAAAAAGGATGAAGCAATGTGGGTTCCCATTGAAGTTCTAGACGCAAAAAGGCGCAGCAGTGATGAGCAGCGTTATTGCATAGCCTATTAATGACGAGTTAGGATCAGATAGTCTGAATAGCAAAAAGCCTGAGTAAAAAAAAGGCCTAGATTGCAGAATTACTAGGTAGGCAAAATGTCTAGATTGCTAAAATACTGATTTGCAGAATGTCCGAGTAGACAAAACGTCTAAGTTTCAAAAAGTCTAGATTGCAGTATGGCTATGTAGATAAAAAATCTTAGTTGCACAAAGTCTGAGTTGCAGAGTGTATAGGCGACATGGAATAAGCGCAAATTCTTAGTGTCATAGAGTCTGTTTGTTTGACCATCCACCAGAGATTAAAAAACACCTATCGAAAGTAAATCTTAAAAATGGTATCTTTTACTGTTTAGTTCTATTAGTCTAGTGGTAGACCGTTGGTCTGCCACGCAGAGGTCTCGAGTTTGATCCCAAGGCACGCATCTCTAACTTTTCGAAGTTACATGCGAATTAAATAGTTAATTATCGCTCGCTTTAACGGGGAAGGAAAACATCGTGAGGAAACCTGCATCTCTGGGAGTTCTCCATAATATTCTCGAAGTATATGAAGTCATCTCACACTGAGAAAAGCAGAGCCGTGTCCAGCAGAGGGACAGTTAATACAGAACTGATAATATTACATCTTATATATATGCCGTATTTTTCTTAACCTAGCGCCTATTATTTTTATTCATTTTTTTTTACATTTGTATCTTAATTACTTTGTCGACTATAAAAATCCCATTTTAAAAAGTAAATGTTATAACGACTCACCGCTTTTGGGACCAGAGTCCAATTTACCGGTGGTTAGTAGGACTCTAGAGGAATCAAAGACTAGATCCAGGTCACGCAGAAAGAGTTTTAACTTGTGCCTCTTTAGATGGCGGCGAGACATTAACCATTAAGGAATTATTATTTTATCATAAAATGAGCATCCCTAATATCTTACGGTTACATGTATACTTATCTTATCATTAAACAATTCAGACATTTTGCAATTATAACGTATTGCATATCTAGGGATTATGCAATCAAGTCATTTTGCGATAGTCATTCTGCCTACCTGGACGTTTTAAACTAAATATTTGTAAATTAGCAATCTAGACGTTTTGCCTACCCAGTCATTCTGCAATCTAGTCATTTTATTTACCCAGACTTTTTACTATCCAGACTATCTGACCCTAACTCTTAATGACGACCTGTGACGAATTTTACACGTCGTGTTATGGTATAACCTATATTAATTTTACTCCGACAGCGCTCACCGCTGCATCACTCTACTTGCTATCGTATACCAATGTTTATTTTAAATTCTACGCTACTCCGTTAATTTGCTGTTGCCAACTTTCCACTGAAAGGAATTGAAGACGAGTTTTGGGTTTAGAATAATCCCGTCAGTCTACATATTTCTACATGGTTTATCTTTTCTCATCTTTAGTGAAAACAACTAAGGATGTCATAATTGACAGTAATCAGTCAAGCTATTACCCCTTCAGCCAAATATTTTATTTACATTTAAATATTGTAGTTTTAAATACACATATTATGCTTTTAAATTCAGTGTGCATTTTGTCATAGACAACAATTTTCACTAATTTCTATTACTAGCGCTTCTTATGCAGATCGTAAGTTTGGTTTATCTTCCCATATGTAGCGTAGTCTTCAACTTTTTCTCTAGATTACCGACTTACTAAGATATTACTTTACATTTCTTTGATTAATTATATGACCAATTGACAATAAACGTTAAATGTTTGTGATTAAATAAAACAAATTTGTATTTCTTCAGTACCAAGGACCGTGGAAGGTGAAGTGAAGGTGGACAATGAGGAATTCTCAGCTGCTCTTCAAGACCCCGAGAGCAACGAGTACAGGGAGTTTGCAGCTACTTTCGCTGATGGTCTTAAACGGGCCATCTTTGATAAGGACAGCTTAGAAAATGGCGACAATGAAATTACAGTTGAAATCGTGCAAGTCAGGTAAGAATACTATTAGATAATATGTTTAGAATTAAAGCAATGGCAGCTTATAATAAGACTTGCCTTTAAGTTTAATCCCCATCACAAAACAGTAAAGTGAAATAGAAGTAATTGTATCGAAATTGTCTTGATGTCAAACTGAATAAGTTGCTCAATTTTAGTCAGAATTTATCTGCTAATGCAGGCAACAAACATATTTAAAGCACAATTATATTAAATGGTTTTGAGTTACATGTGACAATTAATTGTAGTATCAAAACTGTTTTGGGTCTGTTAATATTTTTTTGTGATGCAGAATGTGAGCAAACATAAGAACTGAACAGAGCAGATACAGAGCAATTTATTAATATATGAATTTTGAAATAGGTATTCTGGCATATATATTTACAGAAGTAACTATTTTAGCCAACTACTACATTATTTGAACAGCTTTAATTGTCTTTGTGGCCTGTCAGTGCGACTATATCAAAGTAATAATATTCAGGTAAATTAACCATTTTCATTATTTGCAGAGAGGGTTCCGTCATCGTTACCTACAGGGTCCACTGGAAGCCAAAGTCCGCCACAGAGCCTACTGAAGACTTATTGACCGCGAAAACATTGAAGACTAAACTCGAAGAATATCTTAACAAGAACAATAGAATGATTAACGTGTACCATATAGCCGATGATAAAGTGACTACCAAACAGGTCCTTGACATCTGCCAAATCAACAAAAACGACTGCGAACACAACTGCGACTTTGATGAAACTACCCTCGACTTCATCTGCACATGTCCACATGGCCAAATACTAGATATGGCTAATCCCAAAAGATGCATATCTGTACTCGATAATGCAGAAAATAGACAGAACGACAATGAAAGCACAAAACAAAATGGAGTTAACACTAAGAAAGGCAATGACAGCAATAGAAAAATGAACGCCGATGAACATTCAACAGATCACACGGCTTTTGATTGGCAAGATAGAGAACACCATCATGCTGTTTCAGAAATGACACCTGACTCTGAAAATGGGGTGAACTTCCCTAATATCTTTGGCCATTCCACTGAACCAACTGAGGAAAGAGAAAGCCAAACGGAGACAATGGAATCTGGTGAACAGAGTTCTACTCCTGAACCATCTGCAGTGTCCAAACCCGAGTCTGAGCAAGAGCCGCCTCCATCCAATCCAACCGTAACCGAACCGCATCCAACCGCCGAACCTAAAGCTGAACCGGAACCGACAGCCGAATCTAAAGCTGAAGCAGAACCGACCGCTGAACCTTCATCTGAACCAGAAGCGACTTCCGAACCGAAATCTGAACCAGAACCGACCCCTGAACCGAAATCTGAACCAGAACCGACCGCTGAGCCAGAAGCGAAGACTGAACTTAATGTGAGTTCTGAAATTGAACCAGAACCTAAGCCTGAGCCTGAACCGGAGCCCGAGCCGGAACCGGAACCAGAACCAACATCAGAACCAGCACAGAAACCGGCAGTAGAATCAGAACCTACAATTGTACCTTCAACTGATCGCGAGTTTATGATTCCTACTTTTATTGCTCCTGAGGAAACGCAACCTGAACCTGAAACAACGTCTGAGCCCCAAGGCGAACCAGACTCTTCGCAATCAACACCGAAACCAGAATCTTCTTCAGAATCTACACCCGATTCTCTTCATAGTATACTTGAGTCTATTGAAACCGCTGAACATGAAACTGAATCTGGATCGATGCCAGTTACTGAGGTACCTAAATCTACTTCGGTACTAGGCATTAATCAAAAACCAGACGATACAGAAGAAGAAAAATCGTTTTTATATACCAATGAAGGCAAATTCGAATACAAACCTAGAGACGCAATGGAAACACCTGAAACAACACCAACTTTACGAGTGTCTATTTCTGAGCCAAACATTATAAATGAGCCATCATATGAACCTAAACCAGAGATTATTTCAATTTTAAGTAATGGTAAAAATGACGTCATGGAAACAACTACATTAATGGACGAAGAAATCACTACAACTGAATCTAGTGATTGGCTAGAAGATCAGGTTCAGAATAAGATCAAACTTTCTTTAATAGAATCGGACCACCAAAACCACAGTGACAGCAAAATATATGCAAATATATTAAATGACAATGTCAAAAGGATTATGGAAGAATCAGAACCAAGATCATTTAAGTCTTTTGATGAAGATTTCTTGTTCGAAACAACGACATCTACATCAGGGTCAAAATCTAATGATATGATTGATGAATCAAGTTCCAAAGATGCACCAGCCCCTGTCACAGAGATAAGTGAAACAAATGCTATTAAAAAAATGGACGGCGATAATAAGTCATCAGTAAGTGACGACACGTTTGATGAAGAACCCAAAGCAATGTTGGAAATAACAACTGTACCAAGCACAACAACAGCCAACGAAATAAATAAAAATAATGAGAAAACTGAACCAGCCGAGCATGAACACAAATCAGATAACGATAATGAGCCTATGATTACTTCTATTTTAGATGAAGCTTACGCTTTAGGCAACAATAGAACAGCTGTTATTGAAACTACAACCTCAGAACCCGAAAAAACTACTGACTTCTCTATCAAACAGCACTATCAGGATTCTGGTGACGAAAATTTAATGGAAATTTTAGAAAAAAAACCCATCACTGAATCCTCAAAAGAAGCTTCAACAGAATACGAACCCGAAGAAGGCATAGACATAACCTTTGATTCAATCAGCATGCTCTACAACCGTTCGTCTAAATCTATTAACAACGAATCAAAAAGCATAGGTGAAAATAATAATACCGACGATTCGATACAAGGAAATGATAGAATTACAACTACAGATTCGGATTGGTTATCAATACCTGTAACTGAAGTAAATTACAATGACGCTATGAATAAAATGGGAAAACAAGAAACAACTGAAATTACTGTAAATAAAGTAGACGATGTAATGCATCACGGACTAGCCAAAGACGATTTCGAGCCAGACTATTTAAATAATATGGGTTCTGGTACTAGTGGTAAGCAGGATGATGAACCATTATACGGCATGGTCCATGACTACGATAATGAAGATACCCGTTTTAAGAGAGTTAACAAAGATATAATGAATGAAAAGAATGCGAAAAATGTTACCACAGAAAAAGAAATGAATAGTAATGGAACAATGAATGTAATACCTATTATCAATGAACCTATGCAAACAACAACTGTAGGCCAATATATTTACAAAGTAGCAGAAGAAAATTCAAAAGAAACTGAACTTGTTGAGGCAGGGCACAGTGAAACTCAATCAAGCAATATGCTATCTACTACAGAAACGGTTGAAACTACAGCATCGGAGCCAATTATTACTGAGGCACCAGCACCCGTTGTATCTGAAGAAACACTAGCACCGGTTGTAACTGATACACCAGCACCGGTTGTAACTTCTGCACCAGCACCAGTTTGGGAAGAGTCTGAAGCAGATAAACTCACGGTTAAGGAATTGCCGGTTTCAGTACAATCAGCTGATCCGTATAGCGTTGTCATGATCGACGAAATTCAAATGCCTACCACAACCACTGTTTCATCTAGCACTACTATACTGGCACATGAAAATCCTGAAGAATCTGTTGTCACTGAATCATCAGTATATGAAACTTCCGAAAGCGCAGGTCAGAATTCAACTCAATTAAACAATTTAAACGTAACTATTTATGAAATATCTAGTCATAGCGATAACAATACTTCTGTCTCAAAATCTACTAACTCACATTCAGCAGAATACGACGACCATGAAACAGAAATGAATCCTTTCTTACCAGAAGCCGAAAACAATAAAATTTTAGTGAAGAAGCTTCAAGAAGGTCACGACATCGAACCTGCTAACCTAAACGAGACTCAAAACGAAAATACTGAAGAACACACCATGAATACGACAGAAAGACAGATAGCAAATAAAGATGCTGCAGCTGTGCCGTCAACGACTATGTCTGAAACAAAAATGCTAGAAGAAAATGTAACAGCAGCCACAGAACGAGATACTTCGTTTAATGAACTACTTATTAATGAGCACTCTCATGAAAATGTAACTGACGGTGCTGACGAAAAAACTACAGTAGCAGGAACAACACAAAATAAAACAGAAAAAAAAGAAACGGTACCTATTTCAACATTCTTGATGGACACTGACGATCTAGTTACTCCAAAGGCGCCATCTACGACTATAAGTGAAAACAAATTAGAAAACGAGACCACTAGCACAACAGTATCAGCGACATTTAGCAATGATAACGAATACCTCAGCGTTGTGCCAATCACAGAGGAAAAGGAACTATTGGTGAAGGATCATAAAAATGCAAACAATGAGAATCTCAATGACATATCGGATATAAGTGATTTGCCAAAAAGTGACAAAAGAACATTAGATGCTACCAAATTTGATTCAGTAATCACTAATGAGGCGTAATAAGCCGTTTATTATTGTAAAACACAATTAGTTTTATATTACTATTTTGTTTCCTGTGATCCAGTAGACATTGTCAATCAAAATCATTTTAGACACTATTTAATACCAATGTAAATGCAATATTACGAGTATAATAATGTGTATAATGAATTCCACTTGGGGGTATGTTCCTCAGAAACTTACACAGTACCTATAATATTATTTCCTGTATTGATATCGTGGACATTTTATTCGTTAGACTAGTCAAACTAGAAAAGAGTCATCGTCGTGAAGAAAAGATTTAGATTTATTTATTGCTTTGTCTATATAAAAATTAAGTATCTTGCGCAGTTATGCGGTATATTTGTATATTATTTAGCGCTGTCCATGTTCCAATGTAGGTACACTAAATACATTATCCAACCTAGTACTATACTAAACACACGGCCTTAGAGGATTACCTGACAGTCCTATCTTGTAATTGTTACCATAGCTAAATGTATATTATTATTATAAATAAAATTATTCTTGAATCGGAAGCTGTAACGAGTTCGAAAATAAAATGTAATCGTTAGGTGTACGTGGCAATTTATTTTCATGTGATTGTCTGCCATTCCGTTATGTGATAAACTCGCCGGTAACTACATTCCGTTCGTACTTTTTAACTTAGTGATATTACACAGAAGTGAGGTCTGATTGTAAAATAATAATTAATTTAGTACTTGTTAACTAAGATAAATATTTTGTATAAATGGTTGATTTGTAAAATAATTGAATTATGTTGTAAATAAATATAAAGTTAATAATAATAATTAAACATTATTTTTATTTCACCCTACACTTAGTAGCCTGGATGATAATGGGCCTTTACTAACGTTCCAATTGCCGGATTGCTTTTTGTCATGAATTCCCAAAAATTGGATAATTGATACTTACGTGTGAAAGCTTATATTTTTGTCCACACACTTCATAACCGATAACTTTTGCAGACTAACCGTCAGCCACAACATGGTAAAAAGGCTGACATTGATAAAATGTCAATGAAATGCTACAATAGCGAAAGACAGCACATACTATCAAGATCATATACAGGATGCTTGGCAGAACGTTGAACATACGAAAATGGTGGATAGGTGGGGTCATCTGCTACTAACTCAGCAACTAAAGAGAGAAAAAATACGCTATGACTGCGCAAGAGTGAAACAAAATTTCTACCTGCTTTGTGTAAACATCCCAAGGGAATAGTGAATGTCAATTTGCACCACTGCTACTGGTAAACCGTCGATCATTTAATTTTTACCACAGATTAATTAGAGATACTTATTTTACCAGCGCCGTTCATGACGACAGGGCATCAAAATAAAATCTATTACATTACATACATTAATAAAATAATACATTTTATTGGATTCCAGATATTCACGCACGACTTCCTAAAATTGATAATTGGCGTAATCCAATAACCCCGCTTGATGGTAGGGTGTTATATACCTGTCAGTACATTATTGTTAACGTATTGAGTCGCAGCGGCACACCGGCAGCCAAACACAATAAATTTTAACTTCCGTCTAGTATTCCAAGACTTGACAGATTAACAAGAAAGTAAAATATGTATGCTCGTTAGAAGACGCCAAGCAGCCAGCCAGATTGGCAACTAATGCACTTTAGACATGTTAGGTATATAATGTCAAAAATTATGGAAGATCTAAGTAGATAGACATCAATACATAAATTATTAAATAATAGTATTTTGATTAGAATGCAGAGTGTATTCGACTGGAAAAGTGCGTTCACCCTTCAAGATGCGCATGTATTCCTATGGTTATTACATTAAATTTGTCCAGGCGTAAATTCCTTCGGAAGGCGCCCCTTCTGAAGGAATGTACGCCTCCAAACAGGCTGTCATCATTTGTCTTGCACTGATAGCGGAGCAACAACTTTTTTTGAAGATTCAGTTATCCACTAGTGATACCCTAGATCCGCTAACGTCCACACGCAAATATAACATTAATTGTCTTAAGACTAGCTAAACGCAAGTTCGCAGACTAGCTAAACGCAAGTTCGCAGACTGACTGAACGCTTATTTGCAACATTTTTGGTATTAAAACAACCAATATCAATAACATTTATATACTTTATTAAGTACCAAAAGTTACTTCAATTAAGTAATACTTAACAATATAAAGTTCATACAATCTTATACTAAATAAGTGGCAGTGTTCCTCTTGGTTGCGGCGTGATATCGTCTATTTCTTGAGCATTCACTTCATCATCGATAATCATTTTGGCACATAAACATTCCTCACTAATAGTCCCGTTTCCACTTACAATACAATTACCCAAAATAGCTTTACAACTGTTCATTGGAATAAATTTGGCATCATTATCATATTTTTCTCCCATATCAGTTCCTGGAACAAAATCTAGGAATTCCTTAATCTTAACAGTACCGTCAGTCTTATATGCCATTTCTGGTGCATCACCTTTTGATATGAAACCTTTTCGAACACTACAGCTACCTCCATAACACTCTCTTACTTTGCAATCATTAGCTTTATTACTACTTATATTATTATTGTTATTGTATACAGATTCCGATTCTATTGGAGTAAAATCATAATCATTATTGTTAATTTGTAGACAAACACATTTTTCTCCTTCATCGTTCATAATACATCTACCTAATACCAGTTGACAGTCGCCTACTTCATTTGTACTTGTATTGACTGCTTTATGATTATAGTCTTTTGGTACAGACAAGTCTTCAGCAATAGGTTCAACTAAATCTTTACTGCTTGGAATTATTGGTGAATGGAGTTCGTGTCTTATTGTAGTTGTTAGTTCAGCACGTGGCGACATATTATCATCTGAAATCAAGGACAAGTTGATACATAACTATGTATTGTACCAGAATATACACACTTAACAAAAACTGTCACATATGTATCATTATGTAAGAAGTTATACATTGTGTAACTATAAGAGTGTTCATATTATATATTCATATCATCTTATGGTCGTATAGTGGACAATGTCGGTAGAGAAATATCACAAAATTTAATTTTAAGGATTTATTTTCAATATCGAAAACATATTTTGTAAAACATAATGTCGACTTGAAATGTTGATCTGATTGAAATGAACTATAGATAAATACTCTTGAGGATGCTGATGTCATGTCTATTAAGAAATGTCTAACAACATTTAAGCTCATTTATTGTTATTGATATCTAAACTCTGTTATAATTATGTATATCCAAAGAATTTATAAACAGTCGAAATGTATCCGAAAAGGCACGTTTGGCTGTTCATAGAGGACTTCTAGTGCCCACACTTATGTACGGAAGTGAAAGTTGGGTATGGCAAAAGAAGCATGAGAGCAGAATAAATGCTGTAGAAATGAGAGCGCTGAGAAGCATATGTGGTGTGACTCTGAAAGATAGAATAAGGAATAGTGTGATTAGAGAGAGATGCGGCATGAAAGTGGATATAGTGACAAGAATAGAAAAGGGCATGTTAAGCTGGTTTGGGCATGTAAAAAGAATGGACGAGGAAAGACTGACTAAGAAAGTTTATAAGGCTAGTGTGAATGGAACAGTCGCAAGAGGCAGACCTAGACGAACGTTTCTCGATCAGATCGGAGGCATTCTAGACAAAGGCCAGGTTAAGAGCACCTTGAACCGACGGGCGTGTATGAGGATTGTGATGAAAGTGAATGAAGCCAGAGATGTGTGTCAGGATCGTAGCAAATGGAAACCCGTAGTCTCTGCCTACCCCCCTAGGAAAAAGGCGTGAATCTTTGTATGTATGTATGTATGGATATATCCAAAGAAAAACATTTTGAAAGATTATTTTTGTGATAACAATTCGAAGATGTATATTTAGCTCTACTATTCTTTGCCATAAATACTACTATAATCCTTATTTGATCATACCTTTATGTTACACGCCGTATCCATATATAGTGTCTAAAGAGGTCATACTTTGTTTCGTTTTATCCGCAATATTACTCTTTTTAATTGAATATATGGAGATAGTCTGGTTTCTGAGGAAAGGCCTAATACAATACTATAAAAATTGTACCTAAGATGTTGAATTAGGTACAATTTATCTCTCACACTTAACCTCAAGAGGTATATTAGGTTCATTTTTACCAGCTATGGTTTCAGGTCTCTATTTTATTGCCATCTACACCAAAATTTTCTTTACAGCAAATCCCAAAAACACTTTTTCCAACCCGGGCTTCGAACCCGAGACGATACATAATATCCGTCATCTTCCATTACACCTACATATACAAATCTTACCTTCTAAAACAGTATCTTTTAAATAAACATTTGACGCTGACGTATCATAGGCCGAATTAGAATCCGATGATATCCCGCTATCGGTTTTAATATCTGCAATGAAAAACAAAACCTCGTGAAATATCATTAAAAATTACGTTTAGATCTAATCATCGTACGTGACTGCTAAATTAGACAAAAGCATCTGTGCAATTATAACAAGGTTATGTATATATAGATATCGCCATGATAATGAGCTATATAACTTATTAAAAAGTAATATATAATAACAAACATGATAATAACTGATTAACGATAATATTTACTAAATCAGTGTGTTACCGACCGCTTAGATATTGAGAATGATCAGTTTTGATTAATAGACGATTTAGCGTCCTGTATATGAACTGTCCCACTGATAGGCACGGGCTTCCTCCCAGTGTAAGACTTAGGCAACAGTGTTGACTATGACCTTACCTTTCTCACACTGAGGAAAGACTAGCCTTTATTATTCCCAAGTCATTTGGGGTCGGCTTTTCTAGTCTAACCGGATTTGACTGGATATCAGTTTTTACACGGAGCGGCTGCCACCTGACCTCCGCAACCCGAAGGCTAACGATACCCTAAGGCTAGACGAGTGTCAGGATATAAGAGGGTACTGACTTTCCCAATAACGACTGCCATGGATGTTCACGGCAGCCGGGACCGACGGCTTAACGTGCTCTCCGAGGCACGGAGCAGGCGAGAATTGTCAATCAATACGCACATCATTTCTAAAAGTCATATAACTTTCGAAAGTCAGAGGTGCGCGACGTGGGTTCGAACCCGAGACCCTCTGCATTGCAGTCTGTTGGTCTCCCCACTGAGCTATCGCTGCTTCTAATCTGGTACACGTATCGAACTTTATTATTTTAATAGACACACGCTAGGTCTAAGTCCTGTGCCGCGGGGGACTTTACAAACATTCAAACAACGGACACAAAGAATGGCCAGACTCGAGACAACTATTTGTAAATCACACAATATTTGTCACGTGTCTTTGTGCCACAAGACTCCTAGTCTTGTGGGTTCGATCCCCACAGCAGTGCCAGTCACACTGACTGTCACAGCAGTGACAAGCCGACCATACAAATCAGTACACCAGTGCAGTTAATTGAAGCTGAGAACAAGTTGGATCTTTCTTTTTCTCTTGATGGTAGCTGAACAAACACATCTATCCCCCACGGGGTATTATCACACCAACAATTCGCTAGCTATGCTCTTAAGGGCCCCGTAACACTATGGATTACCGATTCTCACGTGTGAAAAGGGTTAGGCCATTTACCACGCTAGCTCTCTGCGGGTTGGCAGACTTCACATAACTTCGAGAACATTATGAAGCACTTAAGTAACATTGATTTACTATGTATTAGAGTCGACATTTCAACTAGTTTGTTTTGTATCACGCGTTTAGAGTTAGTAGAGAGAGAACAAAACATTGTACTTTGAAATACCTTAGTCTCCCCGTGACCATGGCTGCTGAATAGCAAACGAAACGTCGGGGAAAGTATTAACCAAAATCTAAATAGTTTAAAAGCGAAAGCCTAGTGGGCAACCGAGCCCAAGGCGCGCATCTCTGTCTTTTCAAATTTATGTGCGTATTAAATAGTTAATCGCTTGCTTTACCGGTGAAGGAAAACATCGTGAGGAAACCTGTACATATGTCTGAGAGTTCTGAGATCTCCAAGATATATGAAATATGTGAAGTCTGCCAACCCGCACTGGGCCAGCGTGGTGGACTATGGCCTAACCTTGCATTTTTTTTTATTTATCCAACTAAGGTGGCAATCATAAGCAGGCATACGGCCCACCTAATGGTAAGTGGTCACCGTAGCCTATGGACGCCTGCAACACCAGAGGCATCACTTGCGCATTGCCGACCCTTTAGGAAAGGAAGTGGGAAGGAGAAGGAGCGGAAAGGGGGAAAGAGGGCGATTAGGCCACCGGCACTATCACTCACCGAACGAAACAACAGTAGAAATACTGCTATTTCACGTCGATATTCCGTAGGAGGGTAGGCACTCAATTTCATCAAATTCGGTATAGCGTTGTAGCAGAGCGAATGTAACAAATAAACATAGTTACTTTTACATTATAGGATGTATCTGTGTGTCTATCTAGTAGTAGTAGTCCTGCCCCGGTCGAGCCGGCCCATTCATGCTGAGGTCAGCGAGGCTCTACTACACTGATCAGCGACACTCTACTACACTGAGAGAGCCTCTTCTCACAGTGAGAAGAGGCCAGTACCCAACGGTGGGACAGTTTAATACAGGGATATTATGAAATAGTTTATTACAACAACCACAACAGTTTCATGAATTACCTAATTATAAGTTCAAGGCTCATTGGCTCAAATCGCTCATTCAAGAATGTTTTATTATGTGAATAAGTATTTAAATTTGTAAGACTAATGGCACGTGTGTTGTTCTAATCTTGTATGACACCATCTGTATAAACCACATTATAGCAAATAAATGATTTGAATTTAAATTTGAATAATTTAAATAGTTTAGTTTCGAGACAAATCTGATTGCAAAATTTTAATAGTTAAAACATGCCATCATATTGTGTATTGCGCTACTGCTTAACAAACGTGTCGATCCAGTAATCGTCTGGTTCAGATTGAATGAGTTAAAGAGCAAGCACCCCAACGCGTATTACAAATAATTGAGTTGAGATGTCATCTTACATATGTAGTTTAAGTTGTGGTCATAAAAAAGTCTAATCTCAGTCGGAATTGATATAGCGGCGGTGGCATAATGGATAAAGCATTGGACTTGTGATAGAGCGGTTGGTGGGTTCGAGTCCTACCCATTGCACTACCCACATAACATGTAATACAAGCATTTAGTTTAGCTCGGGGTGTAACAATGATATTAGTAATTCGTAAACAAAATTAAAATCATATTTCAAAATACTACTCTGCTAATACTTCTGACTATAACAGTAAACAGAGCGAATAGATTCGCTGTTCGCTTTTCTGCACGGATGGCGTAGATGTTTAAATGGTTGTCTTGCTACTGCCACCACGCCATGTCTTGTGAGTGCGAATCCCACACGGGACAAAAATTTATGTGACGCACAAATTGTTGTTCCGTGTCAGGGTTCTTTGTGTCTGTTGGTTGAATATTGATAAAATCTGCCGCGACACAAGAATTATTCCTAATGCGGGAGTAATCTTATATTATATTGATTGGTTACTGCCAAATTACAAACTATAGTAATTAAAATTCATACACACACGCCTGCATATCAGCGAATGGGCAGCCAGAGATGTATACACACAACAACGATCGTCTAAAGGACATGTTACCAAATTCCGCCCTGCCCTGGGAATCTAACGCAGAATCTTGCAAACATAAGCGGTAACTTATTACGAGACTAAGGAGACAGCCAGCTATAAAAAAAACCTAATAAAAGAGTACTTACGATATTTCTTTTCGTGTCTCTTTCTCGCAAATGCCGTAGCAAATTGTTTGTTACAATTAGGGAAAGTGCAATTATAAGTCGAGTCTGGACTATGCGTTCTAAGATGAGCCTTCAAATGATGTGCTTGTATGAAACCTGAAAATAAAATTATTACTTTAAAACAATTGTAGTTTAAAGACGCTAAAAATATCTACCTACAGCAGAATAAAACAAATACACAGTGGCGTAACTATAGGGCGGCTGGGCTGACAAAATGCCACAGGCCCCCAACCCGAGAGGGCTCCGGCCCAAGAGCCGCGAGCTCAGAAATAACCAAAAATTTTAACAAAATTTTGTACTTAGGTACTTAAAATTATATTTCTTTTTAAGTACTTAAACTGGATAAAGTGAGAAATAACTAAATACCATATAATAATAAAAAAGGTGACAAGGACACGCGAAGCAATTATTGTTAATGTAAATTAAGGATAAAAAAATATATATAAAATATATATTTTTGTCGCGCGGTACATCGGTAGTGCGGGCGATCTAGTGACGGTCGGGGAAATCACTCATTGTGTTAACCAAAAAAGGCGTGGATTTTATGGCGCTGCGCTGCCGCTGGAGCGAGCTAGCAACGCTCTCAGTGTTAAGAAAAGCCTGGATTTCAATTTTTATTTACTGACAGCTCGACTGCGCATTCTTTGTTTAATTGTTATAACAGTTGGTCATTTGTATCTTTGATTTTTCGTAGTTTTTTTTATTAAACCTGCAAATGGAGGCAAATTAAAGTTAATTGTGAAACTTATGAAAGTTAGATATCAACATTTCTAGTTCTAGTAGATATCTAAGTGGTGGCGAAAAACGAACGAGAAAGAGAGAGGATTGATATGGATTCTTTTTTGACACAGTTCAACAAATTTATGTTTTTGGGCATAGTATTAAGTTTTATATGTAATAATAATAATAATAATAATAATATTCTACCACATACACACAACACCATCTAGCCCAAACTAAGCAGAGCTTGTACTATGGGTACTAGACAATGGATACACATACATATATACTTTTTTTTTTGTAAATACATACATATTATATATAGAAACACCCAGACCAAGACAAACATCCATGTTCATGCACACAAATGTTTGACTTGTGCGGGAATCGAACCCGCGACCTCAAGCGTGGCAGTCGGTTACACTAACCACTACGTCATCGAGGTCGTCAGTAATAAAGAAAGTAAGTGCTTGAGAACCCTACTATGTTATGATGCTATTTTTGCTTTAAAAGTTCGGTTTGTTGAAGTCTAAATAGCATTAACGAAAACAATTTTATTCTGTTAAATTGTAAATCAGATGAAAGAAATGAAACTATTTCACTCAAGAAGATCGAAAACTATTTTTTTATTATATTATTGGTTTTCCATTGCAAACTAGATAGTTTGGAGAAGTTTGCAATGCTTTAGATGCTTTAGAGGTAGCATCGATATGCTACCTCTAAAGCACTGGAGTCTTAAACCACCGATTTTTTAAATGCCTAAAAAAGTTTGAAAATTTGCCTAGAAGAAATGTAAGAGTGTGGAAAACATGAATTTGTAAATTTAAACATAGAAGCATATAGTGTAGCAGATAAAAGGTCCATTAACCCTGAATTCTAACTCGTCAGAGGAAGTTAAAACGCTATTTTGAAGAACTTTGCGAAGATGAGCGTCTCCAAGATCTGGTAAGTTTGTTTAAAGTGAACATATTTTATCGAGTACTGAACATTATTATTAATCAACTGAAATCGCGTTTCCTTCGTTTTGCAACCTTTCACTTTGCAGATTTAAAATGACACTGATGTATTAAAAAAAGCTCAAGAATTTGTTGGTATTGTATTGTATAGGAAAAGAATCTGAATCTGAATCATTTGAAATTCTCAGTTTTCGATCCACTTTCAGAGACGAATTAGATAAGTCTTCGTTTTTTTTCCTGCTGTTTTATCGATAATACATAGAATAATTTTATATCATTAATGTTATTTGTTACAATTCCTGTGACTACAGTACTGAACGATCGTTTTTGAAACTAAAATTAATAAAAACCTATTTATGAAACTTTATGGAAGAAGACAGGCAAGGTAACTTGGCTATTTTGTCTATTGAAAATTCTACGGCCCGATATTTAAATTTTAATGATGTTAGATTTTGATTATAGATACTTTTACGGAACAGACAGCTCGGAGAAAAGAATTTTATTAATAAATATCTTATCAAAATTAAATTGCTATTTAATTATGACTATGTATAAACCTATGCTCTCGAAAATATTTTTTTATAAAATGCACTATATATTTTTAATAGTGTTGGGGCTACCCAACATTATTAAAAATATTGTGTGATAAGTAGTTATACTTAAATGGTTTATTAAAATTAAATTACAACGTGACGATTTTTACTGGGAGGGCCCCATCCAAAGAATTTGCCACAGGCTACAGATGGTATAGTTACGTCTTTGTAAATACAGCTGCTAAATTAATGTAAAATTGTGTTTTTAAGATTGTTGCCAACGCCAATCAACTTGAAATGAATGCTAAGCAAATTGTTACATATTTACTTAATCTATGGGCGGCAATACGCAATTTTGTGATATTATGTAAGTAATATAAAAAGAATTACAATATATTTCCTACTTCACCTTTAGGTGAAACAGAATTATAATTTTATGGCTCTTGTTCCATACTATCATCTGTTTATCCTGATTGGCAGACATATCCATTAAACTATAAAGTGTTACACAGAGGTTTCTTATATAGCGTTAAGAATTCATCCAGACAATGACAGACTTTCCGGATGCCTACGTCAGCTGACGTCACCTTTCAATCAATTCCCAAAAGGGTTAGTTAGAAGTGGGTTATAAAAAATATTGAATACTTTAGTGAATATACATGAATTAAATTTTACCTTTTACTAATTTCTAACAAATCCCATAAATAAATATCGTTGCAAGTTTTGTAATATACCTAATAAAATTGTTATAAGAATGGAATAACTCAAAACCCAGCAGAAAAGTAGTCTGAAAATTAATATTGAAGGGGCGTTTCATACAGCTCTAGATAACATAATTAGGGCAATTTCATGCATACGATTAAATGCAGAGGTAGCTGCAAGCATTAGGTATTTGTTTATAATCTCAAATGCCAATAATCCTATTCATCATAAGATTGGTGAAGATCTTTATTTTTAACTGTCTGCCTGTTTGACCCGGCATCACGCGAAAGTCACTAAACCGATTTCGACCCGTCGCATTTTAGTTCAAAGTTCAATTAATATCTATATAATACCGTTCAATATAACGTAAGGTACAGTGCATAGCATGATTCACAAAGTCGTGGGCGAATTATGACCACGCGACAAAGAAGTAACAAAAAAGCTAGTTATGACTACCGACCGAAGATTCGGTCAGTAGTAATAATAGTAGTTCGGATGTCAGTTTGGGCCACAAAATCTAGCTTCGGTTATAGTTGGGTTTTCAGCCAAAAATCAACCGAAACTTCGGTTGCGCCGAAACTGTGGCACTTCGTTCGGGCGAGATCGTGCGTCATGGTTGCTAGCTAGTTCTTCGTAGGATTAAATATAATGACCATCAAAAATACAATTGCACAGCAAAATATGCTTACTAAAATATATCATAACGAGCACCCATAGGCCTCAAATCACTGCATTCCATCTCGGAAGGGTTAGGTTATGTTAGGTTATGTTAGGTTTCTTCTTAAACCCACTAAAAAATAGGAGCCCCGCGAATCGAGGCTCCGTCGCCTTAGTTTGATCTCTTTAAACATATTTTGCTGTGAAATTAGTATGTTTGGTAAGCATATTTTGCTGTGCAATTAGTATTTTTTACTGTGCAGTAAAATACTACCCGTTCTTCGTTGATAGCTGCGGCTATACACGATCCAAGATTTCAATATAAATATCTCAATGCCGATAAAGAGGATGTTGCATTGACAAAAATAATATCATTTTTACACTACGTTATAGCATTAGATTTTGCCCGCGGCTTCGCTTACGTAAATGTAGGATAGGTTAGGAACACCTACTTTTTTCTAGATGAAAGGTACCCTTTGTTTTTCAGTTCCCTTAACTACGTGTAACAACTAATTAAGGCGTGAAAGCGTAACAAACAAAATCACATTCGCATTTATAATACTAGTTAGTATTATTTTACTATTACTATAAAAATTTAATATATCTAAATAAGTTTTGGTTTCGACTGAAAATCTTGTTTCGTTCAGACACTAGTAATTATATAAATGTCTCTTACCTTTGCCACAAATCTTACAATAATGTTGCTTAGAATCCGTATGTGTCAACTCATGGTGTTTTAAATGGTGTGGAAAGTTGAACTTCTTTGTGCATCCTTCGTAGCTGCACTGGTATCTTCTCTCAGACACCAACTTGTGTGTTTTCATATGCGTTCGTAGTGCAGCCTCACTGTAGAATACTGTATCGCATTTTGAGCAAGTATGTGACCCTGGAACATGAATAACCATTAGAAATATAACTTTCATGTTCATGGTAGAATTACCATGAACATGCAAGTTATATTTCTAATGGTACACTGCTAGTCTCATCGCATAAATTTGGTGTCAGTATTCAAAGCAGTCTTATTACGTTTTTTTCTTAGGAAAATCTTAGTAGAAGCGTGTAGATTCTCTTTCTGCTTTGAGAATGACTACATTCCGCCTGATGGTAAGCAATCGTGTAGTCCACGAGCAGAACCCTAGGTCTCTACTTTGACAGCCAAAGGAGGTGCTTTTTGACGCTCGAAGGACCCAGGATCGAAGTAATAAGGAAACATGTGCCTCAGCATGTTATATATATGTATAGGATGCCAAGTTTTGAATTTTTGTCTAGTATACGGTAATACGGCGACCGTTTTCTGTGTTACGTAAAAAATAGCTGATTGAAATGTAGGTGTAATACAAATTCCTAAGCTATCTCTATACTTAATTTTATCAAAATTATCAATTTTGATAATAAGCTACTTCCTACTCTCATATGATATTGTTATCTACGAGTGTGTCATCCCACAAATTAACAAACAGATTTGCAGTATGAATCTCTTATTTTTACATCACATCAATTTTGATAATGATTTTTTATAATAATATACTTCGATTCATACAATCATGCATGGTTTAAAAAATGTCATAAGTTGGTTTGCATGTAGACACTAGTATGCAATTATTGATTGCAAATCCTAAACAAGCACATAAGTACTTAGTAATTGTTTATAATAGCAGGCATAACACTTTTATGTATCTTGAATCTATTTTTGGATCTTAGTTCTATAATAAGTTTATCTCACATGCCATATTTCATTTTTATTTTGATTCAGGTTATCATTTTATCCCTTTTAAAGTCTCAGACGTGAAGTGTGCAATACATTATATTAAAAGGTATATGAATAAACATTATATGTTATTTACCTGCATGTGCATAATTCAAATGTCTTTTAAGAAGGTTTTCATCACGAAACTCCCTTCCGCACTCACTGCATGTAACAGTGCTCAACCTCTCATGTTGTTTCTCATGACGCCGCAGGGCCGATCTAGTAACCAAAATTAAAGAATGTTTAAAATAGTATATGTTATAAAAACTTCAAACAAATAACAGTTCTAACTTGATTTTAAACAATATTTTAAATAACTTCTTTTATAATGCTGCTTTGCAACATTTATGACTAAAAAGGATTTGTAACAAGTTTCAAACAACACATTTGTGACCTTTGACATTGAATATGTTGATCATGAACCAGAGATTTTATGAAACATGTGACTTAAACCTTTAGCATTATCATAATTATATATAAATTAAAGATATTTAAAATAAGTTAAGTTAACATTTTAAATTTTATTCTTCTATTTACATCTAACTATTATACTAACAAATCTGACTGTTATATTAAAACGTGATTCATTTTTATGACTCATTTAATGCTTCAATACCCAGAATCCTGACACAATGGAAAAATGTTCAGCTGGATCCCGAGGTACAAGTGTTGGTCTAAGGATTAAAAAAAATGCTTTGTTCTTTAATTAAATACTACTAACTACTTCAGACAAGGAATAGACACTATCAGTTAACAAACATGTAATTAAAGTGAGCTAACAAAAATATGGTAATTCACGTTTAGCTTGACAACAATTAAGTATACTAATGTAAATAAGATTTTACAAAAACATTCTAACTTACATGAAGCTAAAATTTTTACTGCAGACTTTGCACTGAAATTGCGGGAAATGACTCTGTTCATGTCGTCTCCTCTCGCTCTCATATTTGAACTCCTTCAAGCAGTGCTTGCACCTCAACAATTTAGCTTTTTCAGCAGTCATTATGAATTAAGGTTTTATATTTATCCACAAGTAATGTCGCCTAATATTTAATTATTTATTGCGTTCCGATTTTATATACCCGTCGCCCACTTCACACAGATATGTTTATCATTTTGCTCTCAATTTGTTATTTACTTGAAGTTGGACATTGAATCATGAATGATGATTGTTTGAGGAACACATTGACACAAATTGAATTGAATGAGTACAAATGACAGATATCAGCTGTTAGTATTCGTTCAAAAACTATATCAATTTTATAGGAATCATACAATGATATTGTTTATGGAATTATCAATGTGTAATAATGATTATTTAGATAAAATATTTTAACCTATCGTTCACTCTGAAAATTAATACACTGATGTTAAATAGTTTATAAATGTAGCATGTCTCTATTTGAATAGAAATTCAAATTTTTGCCGGTACTTCAAATAGTTTGTTCTATCAGAATAATATATAGGCTATTAGCCACTTAGCGAATAGTCGCGCACGATCGTTTCCGTTTGTTTCCATATATTTTAATTTTTTTCATTATATACTATGTTTTATGGTTACCGCGTGCATAACTCATCGTCCGCGGTTAAATTTATGTTTTATGGCCAATTCTATTTGGGATGTTTCTGTATTCCTGCTGAATGCATTGGAGTTAACCAAAAGAAAGGTCAAGAAGCTTATTAACAAAATCAGTTGGTAGACGCAAGATACGCAAAACTTAGTTTAGCTTCGTCTGTTGCCAGTCTCTTGGTTGTTGAGCGAACACAATATTAGGCGTGTGCAGCAGAACTGCATAATTTTATTCCACCTTCCCTATTCTAATATAGAACGACCAGACTAACATGTCAACGCTTTAGGTACTTAGTGGATTCAGCAAAGATAAGTCGGCGGGAGCGATAGCTGAGCGATAATACTGTCTTCATCTTGAGTAGGTGCTACAGGGTCTGAGGGTCCATTTCGTATATAATAATCAATGTACACTTCGTATAACCTCACTTTATTCTCTTTAAACACTATTTAAAATCAAACAGGGTAAACCGACAGTTTCGTTTTGGAGAAGTGACCTTGTCGGCGTCCCAAACTGTAATGACAGCCGTTTCAATCCCTACTTTCCAATACGATTCTGTCCACGTGCCGCCATTACAATAACAAGTGATGTCACAGTGTTTACTCCTTCCCTAGTACTATGGTAATCAAATGAGTAACTTTATATTAAACCATATCGCTTTCCGCGACAGATATATATATATATTAAGATACAATCTGGATGTATTCAAATTGCGCCTAAATAGGTTCCTTCTGGGTGATCGATAGTCGACCACGACGTTACTGTCCGGTTTATATATTATGTTCATTATTACTACTTACTATGTTAAGACTGTAATCTGTTTGGGTATTTATTATAAACAAATAAATAATTAAATTTATTCAAACGTCTCTAAAAACTCGATAAAAAAAAGGATAGCTTTAATTTACTTTTCCCTTGTTTAATATAACATGCAGATCACCACCACAATATATACATATTGCGGTACTAGAATCTAGGAAAAGGTTTTATATGCCTTTGTAAGTCCTATCTGGGCAACTAAGTAAGCGCCAATAATCGTTTGTTGGCTATTAGTGCTTGCAAACCTATTCTACACAGTCGGGTTAACCGTCCAACCACCGTAACCTTACTTAAGTCTACCAAACTGCTCGGCGGTTCTACACGATCGCGGGGTTAGAAACAACTTCAGTTTTAACGTAAGCAGCGAGCAGTACGCACGTCAATGACACCCCTTTCAAATACGCAAAACAGTACCCATACTGTCTATCTACCTAATAAAAAAATTGTCAATAAAAACCCTCAATTAATAAATACCTACTTACATAATCTATTATGTAGGTACTATATAATAATATTAATTTTACCTGCCTTCTTCGCTTTCTTTTTGTATGCGGTACGCATTTGTGTTCCATACGTTTTTTTGAGTGCATCAGAATGCCGGGTGTTATGTTACGAATCAGCATAAAATAAGAATGTATCAAATCTACCTATAAAGAAAGCAATTCTAACTCTTTGACTTCAGAGAGAGCTCAAAAAGAAAGTGAGACGCCAACCTGACGTCATGTCTGCGGGTGTATTTTTGTTTCTGAACGAAATACCAATTGTTTAAGTATGGATTCCATATAAATCATTAGATTCCTGCTTGTCTCTTCACAAATTGCTATTATTAGTTTGGCAGGCGCTTAATAATTTCTAAATATTATTTTTGAATTCCGCTTTATTAATTCCAAATTTAATATTTGTTTGTAGTATACAGGTAGATTTATTAAAAGCCTAGTGATAAACTGTTGGACTGCCATGCAGAGGTCTCGAGCTCGAACCCGAGGCGCGCATCTCTGACTTCTTGAAGTTAACTATGTGTATTTAATAGTTAATTATCGCTTGCTCTAACGGTGAAGGAAAACATTGTGAGGAAACCTGCATGTCTAAGAGTTCTCCATAATGTTCTCGAAGATATGTGAAGTCTGCCAACCCGCACTAGGCCAGCGTGGTGGACTATGGCCTAACTCTTCTCACAGTGAGAAGAGGCCCGTGCCCAGCAGTGGGACAGTTTAATACAGGGCTGATATTATTTATAATTATCAGAACTTAAGTCTTACAAACAGGGCAGATCTCTGTAGAGTTCTATAAACGCCGACAATGTTGCACGCTCTCTCGCCATTACGCGTCCACTTCGCGCAACGCCTTGATCAAAATGAATACGCGCGGTCGGGCAACAAGCTTCCACACGTTTGGTTTGTCAACACAACCTCAAGCCCTCTATTCGCTCTTTGTTGTGAGCGCAGCGCTGGCAATCAAAGTTGTTTGTATGTCAACTCAATTTGTTTGTCCGACCAACGACTACACAATAAATTTTTGCGTTAACTCAACCAAGTTTGACGTGACCGTAGTTGAATTGGGCGGTTGATCCGGCGTTACCAATCTGTACACGCCTTAACATGTTATTTTGCACCTTGTACTGCCTTGTAGTGGGTGACGCTATTGACGTCATTCTTACAAATGACGTATAATCAACATGTGATTTCCCTGCATGACATTCTGTTGATATAAACCTAAATGACGTTTGAGAGTTGATTTGGAATGTAAATTGTAAATAGTTTTGTAAAAACTTTGTAAATTCATAAATCAATTCATATTTAAATAAATATGACTATATTAAAAAGTTAACCAAAATCAAAGAAATAAACAATAAAGTTTATGTAACCGATTATTAAACAAACTCAAATATAAACAACAAAACAGTGGTATAAATAATATCGGCATTTTATCAGTTCAAAATTGTTAAACTTTGACATTGATAGGTATAATGGATACAGTAGTTAACTAGTTATTACACATTGGCAGTAATATCGTGAAGATAGCACAAGTGTAAGGTTTTACGTAAGATCTAAGACAAATGCTTCAACTTATTGTAACGGCAGCAGGAGCGCGGTGTGGTTCCACCAGTCGGCCAGAGCGCGCACGTGAATACATCGTGTGGACGCTGACAGCCGAGAAGGGCAAAGTTTCGCATCCCTTCCTTTCCTTTTTCATTATATAAAACTCCTTCAAAAATGCTGTCATGGGTGCAAATAACATTGATTCTGTGCGCTTTTGGATTGCTCCGGGAGATCAGACCGTCGGAGCCTTTCGTGACAGAGTTTCTGCTTGGAGAGTGGAGGAACATCACAGAAGAACAACTTAACAGAGAAGTGTATCCTATAGGAACATACTGCTACTTGGGGCTGCTAGTTCTCGTATTTTTAATAACAGACTTCTTGAGGTTTAAGCCTGTTATAGTTTTATCAGGTGAGTCCTTTAAAATTATATATAATATGTATAATAATGTTTCTATGTATAATATGTATGTATATACAAAAAAAAAGTATATATGTATGTTTATCCATTGTCTAGTACCCATAGTACAAGCTCTGCTTAGTTTGGGCTAGATGGTGTTGTGTGTATGTGGTAGAATATTATTATTATTATTATTATTATATCTTGACACAGAGTTTTTAATAACTATTCATTTAATCTTAATATATTTGTGTCACAGTACCAGAATAATTACCTTTTTTTAAGCTATTCGACATTTTAGAAAAGTCAAATCAATGACTTGAATAATTAATAAAAATAAACCTCATTTCTACCTTTATGCATGGTTTAATAAATAGTGCCTAATAGATAGATGTAATATCACTTATTAGGATTTACTACCTAGACTAAATAATATGATATAGTATTAATTATTAGCTTATCCATATTAATCATGAACTCTGATGATATTTAAATATGATACCGGCTTAGTACATACTAACAGATTGTGCTTAAAAAGGTGACATTTACAAGTATAATAATTGTCTTGATTCACCAGAACTGTTTAATAACATATTAGGTAAAAAAAAATAAGTAAGCTTTTTATAAATATGAATACTTTTAAACTATTAAATTGCAGTGGCACACTAATTGTCAGGTACCATAGACCTATAATAATGTTTGATATTCTAATACTAGACAAACTACACATAGCAATAATAGTCAATAAACAAAATATCTTTAATTCTACTGTGATATATTTAAAATATTATATAGCACAGTGGTTACCAAACCCCAGCTATATAGTGTGGGTGCCTTCATGGCTCTAAGATTTGTGTTTCAGAAATGTTGTTTTATATCATGCAACATAGGGATGATCTGTAGTAAGTTGGCCTTAAATCTCTTTTCCAATGCTTGAATCCGGTAGCCTGAAAAATGTTTCAAATTATGAAAGAAATTCAGTAATATATTATATATGTCAAATTAAAGATATCTAGATAATTTTTTTTGTAATAAATCACTCATTAAACTGCATACTTAGATGATTAATTCGATTACTGATATCTTATCATTGCACAAATACATGTTATCAATTAAATAACTTAAAAGCTTATACATTATTATTATGCAACAACATACTAAGTAGCTAAACATCAAACAAAATCTTAAAAACTACTTTATATATATGATAATAATATAATATATAAATAATATAATAAAAATATGATTAATGATAATAATATAATATATTATTTTCTTTATGGTAGAATAAATTCGGAATATGTCAAATTTGAATTGATTCATTAGGTACTGACTGTAATTGGTACCTATGTGTATTAAGATTTGGTATTACATATCACTATGACAACTGTTGAAATGCCAGATGTAATTAATAACCTATTGTGTGTGGCCGCTTGTGTGCCACTGTGATTCAATAGGTTTAAAGGAAAAATAAATATTAAAAACCCAGTAGAAAACTGTTTCCATAGAGTGAGGTACATGTCCAAACTTTCAGTCTTGGACATGCTTTATTAATAATATCTGTACCAACAGAATGATTTAAAACGACATAGGTTTCATTTAATTATTTCAGCAATAGTTCATCCTATCAATCGGTATAATGACCAAGACCAAAGAGTATTTAATCACGGGCCATATGTAATATTCAACCAGTTATTACTAATAACAGGTTAATAGATTCATGACTAAATAACTTCTCAACTTTTTATTATTTGAATTTTATCAGTTGAGTCTAGATATAAAACTATTACAATAGAATACACGTTTCATGACAATAAATAAGCCTGTTAGATGCATAACATTTACTTCAAAATAATTATAAGCAAGGCACCTTAGATAAGACAACAGCAAGCATGTATAATTCGATTAAATTCCTGCTAACGCGATTCGATCTGTCCTAAGATTACATTGCCATAAATCGAGTCGAACAAAACATGTATTGTTTTTCGATTATTCGATTCAGCTTACATGTAAACGAGTTTGTCGTCAACCGAGTAGTACAAATAAAAAGCTGAATATCAAAGACCAGACAATATTAGGATGATTCTTACGATCGCTAAATTTATAGATCTTAAGACTTAAAAATAGCATTATAACATGTGAATACTAATCATGTGTAAATAATAATCAATTTTTTTTAAAGACTCGGAGTATATTCGAATATGCCAAAGCTGAAAATATGAAGTTATTGTGAGAGTTAGATTTCTGTGTTCATCTAGCAGTTCAAAATCGATATTGTTTATTAGTATTTCTGGAGGTATTAAAATGCCTTCCGTCTATCATACCAATTTGCTTAGCCAAATTTCTAGTTGCAAAAGACTGGACAAAAGCGGAAAATTGTTTCCCTTATCAGACGATTATAATCGTCATGGCTACTTGGTAACTGTAGGACTAATTACAATAAAGTGAATCAAATACGTTACTTATTTAAAAAAAAGTTAAAGTGCAGTTAGGTGTCTTCCTCGTTTATTCAGGAGTACCTAGTTTGCAGCCAAATAACCTAATGTTACGTTTCTCCTGTAAGCAATTGCAGAAGCTTCTTTATGAGGCACATAGTGATTCTAAGGACCAATGGTCTGTTGAGCCGGCAGGGTATAGGCTGTTTTTTGTTAGCTCTACAACTTGCGTAAATCCTCTAATGTCGCAAGCGTACCTATATAGTACTATCGGCCGTAAACTTATTTGCCACATAATTACTTTTAAACGAAATTATTAAATCTTAATTAATATCTATGGCCAATACTTACATATGTATACTCACATTGACAGAAAAGCGAAATTCTCTTATGAAAAATAGGTATTTCTCATAAGAGGAGAGAGGATGAGATCTAGATGCAGTTCAAAAGCTTAGGCAATATTGAATTTAATTAGTTAAAAAGCTTATCTATACAGACTAAAAAAAGAAGAAATAGATAGTGCTTTCGTCACAGGGTACGATCGTAAACAGACTATGAATAAAATAACATTACCTAGACCGTGCTTATAGTAAAATTGGTTAAAGAGTGGACAAAATACTTTGGTCATTACCCATTCGAAGTTATGAGCAATAACAGTATCAGTACTAATTTAATATCATCAGTACACAATACAGCTAAATTGCGAGTGGCGTGTATAGCATATAACAATTTTCCCTGCAAGCCAATTGAAGACTCGTTCTCATAAATTATAATTATTTTTCATTAATGGCAACCATTGTGTAGCATCATAATAATAATTTAAAAAAAAAGAGATATGAAATACATAAATATACTGCGTGGTGACGTTAATTGCTTTCTGGAATTTAATAGTATACCTAAGAGGTGCATAAATCATATTTTATGAGGCAGTATATCTAAGTATTTTTTTATTGTTTATTATATACAAAAAAGTATATTATATGATTCCCAGTCATTGCCGCTTTTCACACGTGACTCAAGCTTAAAGTTCACCAGTAGTCTAGAACCGCGCGATGTTCCAGCATTATGATATTGCGATTATTCTAACGACCGATAATGAGAGCCCAGATGCGCTTTTTAGTTCGGGTAAAGTATTATTGGTTCTTTTGTTAGGAATTCTTCAATAGTATCAATTAATCTAGCAATAGGCCCAATAAATAGCAATGGGGCGCGCACTTTTTACTTCGGACTTACGAAACAACTCAATATATCGTTGCAGCACACTTTTGCCCAGCCCTACATAAATATAATATAAGCTTGAGTCTATACATTATGTATTAAACCATTGCTCTATGGTAACCTGTCAGGTCTTTAAATCCCAGGTACAATTAAAAACATATTGTGTCTGGCCGCCGGTGTACCGCTGCGACTCAATAGGTTAAAGCAAGAGAACCTACCTACCAAATACGTCTGTAAAAATTATCACTGCGCTATCGGCATAAGTTAAACCCTTGCTGATTGGAAGGATAAAAAAGTGTTAATTTTAATGCATCCGGCAATTAGGATTAGCACTTCCTTACAGCCAACAGTACAACCCGTACATGTGCAAGCGAAATTTTTCCTGAAATGGTCAACCGTCGCTCAAGTCGATAGTTCATAAAATGAAATTCTAGGTAACGGTAAGCTTATTTACCTCTCAATATGTTTAAACAACGTTGACCTAGGTCAGCAGCTGCAATTTCCGTCGCCATTTATAGCGCTTTCAGCTAGTAAACATGACCCTATCTAGCCCTATTGTCTTATCTTATTCTTACTTAAAGTTGTATTAAATAAGAATAATTTCGGTGTCTTTTTACAAACATTCAAACACTGGAAACAAAGATTACGCAGACTTGCATCAACTTATAATTATTTATAGATCACATAATTTTATTAATTAAGTAAGTACTCGTTTTTGCTCGCGACTTCGTTCGCTTAAAAATAGGTTAAATTATGTTAATTGCAGTACTTTTTAAAAATAATATTTAGCCTATGTTACTCGGTAATAATATACATTTTTACAGGTGAGAGAATTTTAAAATCAGTGAGTAGTTTTTTGAGTTAAAGCCTTACAAACAAACGAACAAAAAATTAAATCTTTTCTCTTTATAATATTACTAGACGTGCCCGCGGTTTCACCCGCGTTTATGATTACTGCGCCGCCCCCGTGGGTCGTAGCGTGATGTTATATAGCCTATAACCTATAGCCTTCCTCGATATATGAGTTATCCAACACTAAAATAATTTTTCATTTCGGACCAGTAGTTCCTGAGATAAGTGAGTTCAAACAAACAAACAAACTCTTCAGCTTTATAATATTGGTATAGATTACTATAGAAGTGCTGTGGGCATCGAACCCACAACGCTTGGCGTAGTGACAGTGTCGGAGCGACTATGCAATACGTGCAATGCAACATTTTTTTAGCAAATATGCGAATCTTTTCATCGAAGTGTTATTCAAAACGTGATGCAAATATGGCTCTAACAAGATGCCTATTGTATGCCACGGTCGCTAGCAAACTCGGCTCTCATACTATACCTAGTTGATTTATTCGCTAATATATTTCAATCTATCAATCAACGTATCTTGACACGGGTTCATTGCCGCTGCTCTTGTTTATCACATATATATGGAGAACGAAGGCAGTGATTGCATTCTGTTGTTTATTAATGAGAATAATAGTTGTTTTGCAATGCGATGCGGTAATCCGGTCATTCATTATAGTATAGATATGTACTCCATTGCGCTAAATCTTCAGAAGCCACATTGTTTGAAAATACATAGACTCCCGCCACATATGTGGTACCGCCCTAAGGTGAAAGAGGTGGTCGGTGTATTGCCTCCAATACAAACTGGTGTTTCGTCAACTTTGTTTTTAGCTCACTGTAGAACCTTAACAACGTTTTGCTACTAAGAATTTTTAGCAATTGGCAAGAAACCGACCTATCCATGAATTAACTCTGATCTGAGACCATACCGGGTGAGTACGACCTCCGTCTACCTTATACAGGCTGTGACGTAAATAATGGATAACCCTGAAACTGTCTACTGGCCAGATTATCATCTATCATTTACCCCACTTATATTACCATATGCCCAAGGACCTTTTTTTTTGCCCAAAAATGCATAATTCCTTAGAAAACATGTTAAAATTTGAGAATAAGTATTTTTTGCGAAATTGTCTCAGATTGTAACAAAAAAATTTGATACTGGTCTTATGATACAAGTATTCAGGAGTGACATAAAAAAACAGAACGAGAAAATGTCGCCAATTGTAGAAATGGCAGTTGATTTTATATGAGTAAACAGTACGATTTTTATTTAAAATATCAATAATATGGTCATCCATGGGCATATGGTGATATAAGTGGCGTAAATGATAGATGATAATCTAGCCAGTCGACAGTTTCGGATTATCCATAATTTAAGCCACAGCCTGTATACAGCAATATATAAGAGTAGGGGGAGGCCGTACCCACCCCAGAATTGCCTGGTCCCAGGATATCCTTGCACTAACATTGGAGGCATCCATTAATTACGTGAGGCGTTTAGGCGTGGGAAGTGGTAGAGCCGAATCTTACCCAATCTCACATAGAGGAGAGGGGAGGTCTTGGCAAATATTACGTAATTATTTTCCTCAAGAAACAGTGTAAAATATTGCGGGAAAACTGGGTAAAATTAAGTAAAATATGTTTCTCTACTAAAATATGGCTAAATCCTACACAATAATATTCATTGCAGCGAGGTTGAAGGAGCAGATGATTTAACTGAAAATCATATGGACATGTTGATTTATTAGTTACTGTTTACTTTTCTATTTAAGCTATTTAAATTATAAAACAATATAGATTTAAGTTAACACATTTATAATAAATAAACAACTCGATAAAATTCGTATAAACTTGTTTATTTTCAATGTATAACATTCCGATAAACGTATGACACTATTATGTTGTTGTTGTATTAAGCCGACCATTTGTATGTATCTATTTTGTGTAAGTAATTTCGATACAAATTCGATACGCAATGTAGGTCACTTTGCGTTTTCTCATTAACTGAATATCACCGGTTTAGAGTTATCTTTGTGATGAAAGATAACGTCGTAGGTAATATTTTGTATTCATAAATTTTACTAAACATGTGGTTTGTAATGTTACGTGCTGGGTTCGACGGATAAGAATATAAACAATATTACCGACTAAAACACGTTTTATTCTAACACACAATTAAATTTAAAACACAACAAAAACTATACCACACTTTTTCACTGTACTGCTTCAAACTCCGTAGTATTTCCGCTTCCGTTCGCTTCGATGAACACTTGACCGCTTACGATTGTAAACTGACTCGGCGGTGCGCGTACGCCCTATTTATACGCGGGTAAAGCGCTTCTAGAGCTTTCCAGCAACGCTGTACTCGGCGTGTAAACAGCACGATGATTCGAGAAAGTACCAGCATTCTCTCTAAGATTCTCGTACCGTACTACGCAGTTCCGTAAGATGACAATAGATGGCGGTGTAAACTATTAGACGGAACCGCCGAGTCCCTCCCACAATGCCGAGAGATGTCACTGGGCGTAACAGTAATAAAGATTACACTGCATCTAAGTCGGGTAATTGCATTGAATTCTTTTAATTTTATGAGGACCATTAACATTTACTATCTATACTCCATTTGGTTAGGTATTTAACTAAAGGTAAACAATCTTGATGTGACTTTTTACACTAACACATTAAACAAATAAACTACTGCTTAAACTAACGGTTCAATTGATTTAGTAATCGTTATTGTTGTATTTACGTTGATGTTTAGCAGCATTTTATTTTAAGATAACCTTTAGTTAAATATCTAACCAAATGGAGTATAATAATTTTAGTTTTAGTTATGCATAAGAGAGTTATGCATAACTTCCTTTTTATACCAGACAATGGCAAAGCCAAAAGGAAGGTTATATATAGTCTACTCATAGGCATATTTATCTGATATCAAAAAGTTTATTATAAGCTAATAAAAAATCGATTTTATTTTAAGTCTATTTAAAGCACTTGTTATCAAGTTACACTTCCGGCCTCACATATACTGCTAGTTCGGGTACATCTTAACCACTATATGTACATTAAAACCTATTATCGTTTTATAATTTAATTAATAATTTTATAATCAATAATCTAAATAGTTATTTCATATTTCTTTATTAAGTATAAAGATTATATTTATTAGCTTGGCGCCTTCCGCTTGTCAGCTTCCAGCGCGATTAATAAATAGTACGTATTGTTACTGATCTCTGTACTTTTTTTACACACTGTATCGATATCTTATTATCCTTTTACAATTAAACATAAATCATTTGACTCCAAAAACATCGTCTCGCCACTGCCACTGCGCGGACCGTTGTGGGTTAGATCCGGACACGGGACAAAAATTTGTGTGATCCATAAATGGTTGTTCCAAGTCTGGGTGTTCTTTGTGTCCGTTGTTTAATAATATAATAATAATTTATTTATTTACAGAAATGAGATTGTAGGTTAACATTGACTTAGGCTAATATGTGTTACAGGTGTTCATTTATACTCGTAGTTGACAATATGCGTAATCTACAATAAGTTTTTTTTAAAATAATAATAATAATATTCTACCACATACACACAACACCATCTAGTCCAAACTAAGCAGTTATGGGTAGAGTACTGTTCTCCTAGATAGGCTTGACCTGGGGGTGGCGGGCTTTGTGGGCCTGCCCGCCATCCGTTCAGCACCAGGTCCGAGAGGCGGCGTGCGTGTTCCCACGCGCGCCTCTGTTTCGAGTCCGTCTCCCCTTTAGGGGGGACAGTAGGGATAATTTGTGAGGAGTGCCTTTGGGTAGGTCTTTAGTGTAGTGGCCTGCCGTTTCATATGGCGGGCCGAAACCTCGGCGGGGTCGCGACCGCATGCGAAAGTGATTCGCGCGGCCCCGTCGATAGTGGTTTTGTCGAGGAAGACCGTGGTAGGTTTAGTCGGTATTCCGGGAGGTACTTCATCTTTTCAACATCTTTATTTTACCCCGGCGAGTCCGACATAACCCCTCCGCCCGCCCCCGCGGAGGAGTATGCGTCATGCATTCCCCCACGTTAAAAAAAAAAAAAAAAGATAGGCTACTGAATAGCCTGTGTTTAGGAGTACAATGCCGGTCCTATAAACAATTTTTCTTTTTTTCTTATTGATGCACGTGTCGTGTTTAATTATTAAAATTAATAACAGCAGTAGTACTAGGTTAAACATTTTGACAATTACATTTCATGTATTGTTTAAATGTTTATAAAGTCCCCCGCGACACAGGAATTATTTCTCAAAAAAACTCGGTGTATATACTAACAATGAGTCACTTAATTAGCGCCTACATGGATGACTAAACTCACGCTCGCCAACCCCGCCATTCCGCGAACTTTTTGACCTCCCCTCGTAGTTAAGGCGTGAAAGCGTAACAAACAAACTCACATTCGCATTTATAATTTCTTAGTTAGGGTAAGTTAGGATAATATTTGTGGCTATAGAACCGTTTTCATTACCGTGGTAAAATAACATTGCCACGATTATTACAGTTCTGCAACGTAAATGTCATTACTTACAATGCTGAACATCTTTAAAAGATTTTTCTATCAAAATTAAGAACTAACCATAACATAACTAACCAAGCGTGTATCAAGGTGATATAATTATTGCATCTTTCACATCAGACGATATCATACTCTACCAAGCAAAATGGCTGCGTTCAGTGAACCAAATATGACTATATTAGTTTTCTGCGTATATTTACATGAATGTTACACGTTACAATAAATATATGGTATTACATAAGGTGTTATCGCGGGCTGTTTGGCTTACAATTCATTGATCTATATTAAGCTCGAAGTTTCAGATACTATTTAATATTCTAAGATAATGTTATCAGTCTCATTTTACAGTTAAATTTAGGCAATTAGCTACACTTTATATTTCAACACATATGTTTTTAAATGCTACGCGTATACATATAGGCAGAAATCTTCATTCACATTTCGCCAGCTATTGTTTAAGATTCATCGTAGATAAAGAGCGAGCCTCTTGTCATGTCTCGGACACAATTTCAGACGCCGAGCATTCACTGAAAATATCTTGACAGAAAATCCCAATAAATCTGCATATCAAACCCGATAAGCAAAGAGGAAGTCTATTTTAGTAATGCCTACAATTGCATTTAAATGGTATTCGTATACAGTTAGATTCAAGATAACACATACTTTGCACGGTCAAGGACGCAATCAATTACGTAATAGTGTAGTCAATACATTTAAATATGAGTGTACCTACTATATTTTGCCAGAGGTTTCGCTTGCGATCTAAATATCGTTAATATTACTCTACTACTATTCCTGGATGACATACCTGTCAACATAAGGTATATGTATGTTCTTTTCCCTGCCTGTGACAATGTAGGGTAAAACACCCAGTAGTAAGCCTTTTAACGCAAATTAAAACGTTATTTAACTATAGTTTGAAAGTTTATTACTATGAAACCACATGATCTTAACGAAAACATTATTTATTTAAATTTCGAATAAAATCAACAAAAATACAATAATTACACATATTCATATTAAAAATCAACATTAATTAAAATATGGCATTTTTCACCAGTAATCAGCCTCATTTTTCCACAAGTCAGGCTTATCTTACCCAATAGACAGCCTCTTAATTACTATAACTGCATGTTTGACATATAAATCTTTTATTACGGGCGTCCTGTCTGCCAACTCAGGATTTTGTCAAGAAATAAATTAGGAAAGGATGAGTCCTGTTTTCTTGGGCAATATTGTTGTGGGCGGTATTAAGAAGACCATCAGATTTCATAGAAAAACCACATTTAGCTAACGCTATGCACCAGTCTTTGAGAGCCGACTTTTCTTCTTTTGGTAAGTACTTACTGAGGCTGGACCCATTTTACGTGGCATTTCTGAAACCCTCAAATGCAATCGATCTTGTATGGTTCCTCGCTGTACTCTAAAAACTCGACTCGCATCTCTTACCTTCATGCCATTTCTAATCGCCGTCATAGCTTGTATTAATTGTTCCTCATTGTATTAATGAATTGGTGTTTTCGACATGATAGTATACTAAGATGATAAAAATTTATAAGATTTACAGTGGAAACCACATAAAACTATACTATTACAAAACTTTTGGCTGACTACTGGTTTTTTGTTCCAATAGTCAGCCACTGCGAGATTGGATATTTAAATACGGCCGACTACTGGTAAAATGACAATTTTGTACTATAAGAATGACGTTCAATGTGTTAACTTAAGGTTAATGGTTTAAGGTAAAGGTGTTTGGTTCTATCCCTATAGAACCTATAGAAGGGTAACAACCAAAGAACCTTGTGAAGTATTCTAGCGATGAGTAGGTTTTCATGAGACATTTATATTATTGTTAGATTTTGCCCCATGTAAAATTTTATCCAAGTACTTTCTCAACGAGGCTGGCTCAGTTTGAGCCAAATCCCAGGCTTAATGGATATTTCAAGCCAAATATAAATAGGTTTTTCATGTTGTTCCAGGTATAAGTGGCATCATAGTATATGCGATACTACTATGGACGTCAAGCTTGCAGTGGCTGCAAGCGTCACAATTCTTCTATGGCCTGTACATGGCCACAGAGGTTGCCTACTTCACTTATATTTACGCAAAAGTAAGTATAGAAAAGTACACTAAATAAAATACCACAACTTTAAGGTTATATTCCTGAGTGACACTAACTATCTAACCCGCGAAGACCTATGAGAAGATCCTAGAGCCGCCAAACCTACATAATTTTAAGAAAGACAATTTTATTTAGAGCAAAATATATAATTAATCCTTATTCGTCAATTATTAACGTGCCGCAATTTTTTACTATTGATGTTCTCTTGTTTTTGAAACGCACGACATAGATGCTTTCGTGTGGTTATTTAGATACAAAAGCAATCCATCTGGATTGCAAAATCTAGATAGATTGCGTAACTACCCATGCGTCTATAAAATATATTAGGAAAAGGCACATATTCCCATCTTTAAAAAAATAAATTACTTGGAACGATTGTATGCATGAATTGTTTGCGAATATAATCAACAGTGAACAATCGTTAGCAGGCTGTTCCCATTCTCGATACAAATGCAGCATACCATAGTTTACAAACAACCTTTGTACTTTATGTTTTACACACATAGACTCACACATGTTTCCCGAAAGGGTAGGCAGATACTAAAGCTTTTAAAATGCTACTTTACAGGTAAATTTTTTAACTGCGTTTGAGAGACGAAAAAATTCAGACACTAACCGTTGCCCACGTTATTTTGTTTTAACTACCCATTTCTATTCGTCACGTTAAAGAAAGTCTCAGTCTCTCTCTGTCAGTTTGCTACGTTTTATTTATGTTTAATTGTAAAAGGATAATAAGATATCGATACAGTGCTTTAAATAGACTTAAAATAAAATCGATTTTTTATTAGCTCATAATAGATTTTTCGATATCAGATAAATATGCCTATGTTATATGAGTAGACTATATATAACCTTCCTTTAGGCTTTGCCATTGTCTGGTATAAAAAGGAAGTTCTCTCTTATGCATAACTAAAACTAAAATTATTATACTCCATTTGGTTAGGTATTTAACTAAAGGTTAAAACTCAGTTAAAATAAAATGCTGCTAAAGATCAATGTGAATACAACAATAACGATTACTAAATCAATTGAACCGTTAGTTTAAGCAGTAGTTTATTTGTTTAATGTGTTAGTGTAAAAAGTCACATCAAGATTGTTTACCTTTAGTTAAATACCTAACCAAATGGAGTATAGATAGTAAATGTTAATGGTCCTCATAAAATTAAAAGAATTCAATGCAATTACCCGACTTAGATGCAGTGTAATCTTTATTACAAACCACATGTTTAGTAAAATTTATGAATACAAAATATTACCTACGACGTTATCTTTCATCACAAAGATAACTCTAAACCGGTGATATTCAGTTAATGAGATAACGCAAAGTGACCTACATTGTGTACCGCATTTGTATCTAAATTACCTACACAAAAAGGCTTCGTGTCAACCTACATTTCATCAATAATCTTTATGTCTCGCCAACAGCATTTTTCTGGATGAAAAGTACCTTATATCCTTTTCTGTACCTCTGACAATCTGTATGCGAAATTTCATTGAATTAAACAAATAATTAAATAAAATTGAATTGAAGATCGGTCAAGTAGTTACGGCATAAAAGCGTAACAAACACACATGTATTTATAAGATTAGTTATGAAGAATAGAACGTTGCAAGCGTCAGTAACTAGAATCTATATATTAATACGTGAAGCAAAAACTTTGTACCCCTTTTTATGAAAATTGCACAGTTAAAGTTTATATGGAGAAGGAGTGGCAATTCCTAATATTTTTATAAAATATGCATTAGAAATACATTAAATTAATGAAAAAACACTACATGCATACAACTATGCATTTGACACACGCAGTCGAATCGCATTCGTAGTATTTCGGCATGGTCCGGTTAATGTCGTACAATTCTTCTTAACTATGATTACATACCTTAATTACTTATTGCAATATCGGGGTATATATAGTAACGATCAAAATTTAAATTTAAATCAATTATGGTCGGTTTTCAACCACTTGGCGACCGCTAGTTCTAATTAATCTCTCCAGCTGAGCTAACAGCTTGTATTAAGAATGTTCACGTTAGTAGTAAATATAATGAGTGAGAATTGTCGTCACACGCCAGCAATCGAGTGTCCACTCATACGAGTGCCTAACTTAAGATTATAAATACGAATGTGAGTTTGCTTATATCGCTTTTACTCATTGCCGATCATCATGAAATTTCAGGGCTACAGAATAGGACATAAGGTACTTTTTATAGTGCGACCGAAGCCGCGGGCAAATTCTAGTATTTGATATATCAATTGTGGGGTATAGGTGGAGCCAGCGAAGTACCCGCGAGTATCATCATACACGCGAATGGCAGCGCTCACTGGGCGGTTCCTCTCCGGCATCAGCGCGCAGCTGCTCACACACTTCGCCCTGATGGACTACCGGGACCTCAACTATATCACCTTCGCAGGTCTCTATCGCCTCTATCATATCATCACAAATTTATTCGTCGTTCCATTAGGTCTATAGAACAGATTTACTGATGAAAAGAGATCGCTGAGCTATGTTTATAATAATAATATATTCTACTACATACACAGAACACCATGTAGCCCAAACTAAGCAGATATACACATATATTTTTTTTGTGAATACATACATATTATACATAGAAACACCCGGACCAAGACAAACATCCATATTCATGCACACATCCATGTTTGATCGGCTGGTAGTAATTTTTTGTGTGGATTTTTTTTTCAGAGTGAATGTTAGTTACTGAAGCCACTCAGAAATGTCGTCTGGCATGGACGTGGCGCAGGCGTTATGACATTTGTTATCCATTTCTTATTTTGAAAAAAGAAAAACAAACATATGAAATAGCATGCTATGGAGCGCCATAGGATTTTCCAGATTTTTGCATGTCGGACATGGAAATGGGTGTCTGCGTTTCTGCCTTAGAGAGTATGCAATCTAACGCGTATTACAAACTTCTTGAAATTATTATAAACAAACAGTTTAGTTCCTAGTATATGTATATTAACTTAATATATAATAAAATATCAAGCCTATGTATTAACGACGGTTAATATATAGGGCCTTCTCACACTGAGAAAAGGCCTGTGCTCAGCAATATCGTCCCATTGCTAGTGTTAGAAGGGTTAGGCACAGTCCACCACGCTGTCATAGTGTCGGTTGGCAGAATTCAGATATCTTCGAGAATAATAGAGAACTCTCAAGATATGCAGGTTTCCTCACGATGTTTTCCTTCACCGTTAAAGCGAGCTGTAATTCGTTCATACGCGCCTAACTCGGAAAAGTCAGAGGTGTGTCTTGGGATTAACCTCGAGACCTGTGCGTGGCTATCCAACGATCTTCCACTATCTATCTATAACTATCTGGTTATCGCTGCCTATTAACTTTATAGATATAGATTTTCATTTTGTCTGGTTATAATAGCCGCCAGACAAAATAGTAAATCCAAATGCAATCCAAAAATGTGTTTTAATGGAAATATAGTTCTCATTATTTAAACTAGCAGTCTACCTTGCTCTAACAAGAACTAACCTGAGAGCAGAACTTGATCAACTGTTCATCAACCAACTTGTTCGCAGCTCAGATCCTTGCAACATTTTGGGCATTATGGCTGCCTCCCGTCCTATACAGCATATACTTCCATCGCAACAAATATTCCATCGCCAATCCTGATCAGAAACAATTAGAACCGAGGTCTAATCAGGTAAGATTTTTCTTTTTTTATTGACTCATCTCTCTCGCCCCTGTATATACTACTAGAGGGTGCTTATTTCCGTCTATTGGTTACAATTTAAAAGCCTGTGCTGCTACACAGAATCCCCTAAAAGCACTTTAAACTGCACTCTGGAAATCGAACACATGCACATGCAAACTTATACTGCATTAAATTATACCACAAGCATAAGAAAATCTGCATTTCCGACTCGAAAGTATATTGTACCGACTGCAATAAAAATTATGTGTTTTATTGCAGTTGCTTATAATTTCTATGACAGTGCTATATCTATTCTATCATTTACAATCACACTTCACGAATATAACTTTTATGACATTATAAAAAACAATAAAAGATTAAAACATCTCGTCTATAGTTATAAAGTTTATCTTTATTATCGTGTAGTATTCGTTTAAATATAGTAACAGTTATTAATTTATTATATATACGATTGAAATGTTTTCTTGTATATTGAATAACTGATTATGGTTCTACGGCCCTAAATAGAAAGCTGACATAAGCAACTTTATTATATTTAGATTTTTACAGTCGGTAATATATGGCATAACGGCTGCAATACTTTATTGATAAAAGTTGTAAAATACTATAATTATATTTAATTAGCGATTTATAGGAGCGGCCGTAAGTTTCTTGCAGGTTTTCTCACAAACGGCCCGAACCTAGCAACTAACCTATATATTTTTGATGTTCATGGTTGTTACTGTGTTACCTAAATGAATAAATGATTTTTGACTTTCACTTTAACAAAAAAGAATGAGGTACAGAGGTACCTTTCTTTCTCTATAATTATCAAATCGCGTAACTATTATGTCATGCGTAATATAGGTACGATTAACCTGACTTTGATTTTATGAAAAAAGCGACTTAATAAAACTAGTGAAACTGTGGGCAAAATTCTAGTAAAAAATAAAGCTATCTGATTATTCCAGAAGACGTTTCGATCGAACGTGATGGAGGCTTCGACGCTGATAGGTCGTCACGCGCGCGCGGCGTACTCCCGGCCGCGCGTGCTGGGCTGGTCGGCGCTGTATGCCGCCGCCATCGCGCTGTTTGTGCAGGTGCAGGTCTACGTGCAGCTACTGTGGAAGCAGATACAGGAGACCAGTGATAATGACGTAAGTATTCGGAATAGTGACACCGAATGAAAGAGTTAGATGCCTTCGCGGGAGATATATACCTACTCCTTGAACTGGGTTTCTTTTTTCAAAGGACATGGTTCAGCTGTCATACATTATTAGCCTAAAAACCAACAGCCACAAAAAATGATAAATATGTGCTTAAGGATGACCACATTCAATTAAAAGTAAATATAAGTCACGGACACTTCTGAATATTGCATACTAACTGAAATACTTATGTACCGTTTTTGAGGTTATTATTTTATTTGATTTGTGTGTTTGGCAATGCGGGTCGCATTTGCAATAAGGATATAATATGGGCCATTATGAGCTAGGTAGGTAGGTGCCTTAAGACCTGCAAGTGCAATTAGTCAACCAATCAACTGAACTAGTGAGTTGTTCTTGTAATGTTGTATGAATCATAAATTATGATTACTGTCTAGTTAATCTGGTTATAGCTATATTGGCATTAACTTTAATCAGAAAATAAATCCACAAACGTCATATTCTAGCTTTGTAGGTTTCAAAAATAATTTAGAATTGGTATCAATGCGATTTAAAAAAAGAAATATAGTCATTGAGTTGATATTTTATATGCCAACCAACGCAGCAGCCGATAGCTCTGCGACCCACAATGCAATTGCAGCAGTACTGACTTATTGCATACTTGTTATTTCGGTTAGCATCTATTAAAATGTAAACAAAAGATACTTTTTGACTTGTATACTAAGTTGTCGTGCCAATAGATCCGGAAATCACAGCCAGAGGTCGACATTTCGGAAAGAACCAAAGTCACTTATGTAAGCTAAGTCGTAAATAAAATCGTTTAACATAAAATGTCGCAAAATAAGATATAGGTACTCAAAACACGCGCGCAATAAGACAATGACATTTAGCTACGGAAAATACAGATAAAATAAAACAAAAAATGTTTTTGATTATAATGGTTTTAGATCGAGTACAGTTACTAAATAATTAGTATGTTCAATATTTCGACTCACGCTTGATGTAAACAAAACTCGAAGCATTTATCCCGCGAAAGTGTTTGTTAAAAAGACGGAATTTAATGGTGTGCGCTATTACTTGGCTGAGATTCAAATAAAGCTGGAGTTATGCTATAGAATTCAACAATTTGTTCACGTGTCTAAAAATACGTTATGTAGTTTTTAGATTGTTATTTCTATAGAGAAGAAATGAATGTGAATAATTAGAATTAAAAGATGTTTATCCAGTAAAGATCAAAGTTTATTATAGTTTTTGGACTGCCTTGGTGGCACAGCAGTAGTATAGGCGGCTGCTGTGCATGTGGAATTGCGCCCGATGGGCCATAGGCTCAGCCTCTATTATGTAGGACCTGAAACCGTAGCTCTCTACCTTTCTTTTCGAGATATAGCTGTGAGACAGTATGTGTGTATTCTGATTTTCAAACTAATAATTATAATATTTATTTATTGACAGAAAAAAATATATACATCCTTACACTACATCATACATATTACATCAACAGTGTTAAGGCATACCTGCCTTAAATAATTTAAGCTTAAATTAAATTAATTCTTAATTATGTTAATTTATAGTGAAGTTCAAAAGGTTATATTTAAGCCTGCCTGAACTAGGATAAACCTGTTTCAAGACATCACCTGACAGTTTTATTTTACACTAGCGCATAATTAATACAAATATTTACATTCTAAAGTACATCTACGATTAAAGGTGTTTAGGAAGTAATATACAACTTCAAATTTACTTTCAATAACATTTTAAGACTTCTAGCAGTTTTTCTGTGTCCGTATAATTTAATTTTCCTAGGTATTTCATTAACATGATACTACATTTTTATAACTAACTAGATGACCCGGTGTACCTCGTATCACCTATCCTAACGAATTGTTCTATATTTTCTCACCGTTTAAACCTTCCCTGGACTACGACAAACATGTCAAATCCAAAATCAGCTAAATGGGCCCAGCCGTTCTCGAGTTTTAGCGAGACAAACGAACAGCAATTGATTTTTATATATATAGATATTGTATATATTTAATATTTTATTTAACTTGTTATATAAATACAGTCCTAGGAATACATAGAATTTATTGACAAATGCGTGTCTGGTTTGAGACTTTGTACTAACTAAGTCTTTTCTTCTCTTATCTAAGACCGGGGTAAACGGGACTTCAGTGTGCTGTTTAAGTATAGTGTGCATAATAAATAATTGACGAATGGTTAGTACCTTGCAAGCGGTGTAAAGCTGACGTGTGGGAAACAAGAATGGGCGACGTGTGGCTACCTTAAGAACAGCTCTTTGAGCTCGCTCTAGGGGCAGGAGAATTGATTTGGCTGCTCCACCCCAAGATGTTATGCAGTATGTGAGAATAGATTGACCCAACGCTAAATAAACCTGTTTTATCAATTTGTAGTCGGCTATGTTGCGCAAGTATTTAAATATATAAATCAATTTACGTACTCTAGTGCATAACAAATCGATGTGTTTGCGTAAGTTTAGATTTGTGTCAATAGTAATACCTAAATACTTTATGTCGTCCGTCTTAGTTAATGTGGGACAAGTGCATGCAGTGTCAGCAAACGTACTACAGTATGTTTAGGTTTGTATAAAGCGTGTTATTGTTTCTCGTGCTAAATAAAATGTATTTCGTTTTATCTGCTAAATGAAATGTATTCTTGTTCATTATTTTGTCAATAAATCATAATTAGAAAATAGACATTTTCATCTAAATCGTTAGAGTTTATAATACGGCCTACAACTATGATCATACTTTATTAACAGGCTATATACCAAACCTTTCTTTGGAAACGAAGCTAGTCTAACATATAGGTAATACCTAACTAACAGCAGGTGGCATACAACGGCGCAGTAGAAGCAGTTCAAACGCTGCTAGGCGCGGGTGGCGCGTACCTCTCCTCTGTGTACGCGGCCGGCGAGGCCGTCGCGCCGGTGGCTGCCCTGCAAGGAGTCGCCATGTTCCTGGGCACGTACATCAACAATGTCTTCGCGTCATACGTGGGGTATATCATCGTCGGCAGCTTCTTCCATTTTACCATCACGCTTGCTAGGTAATTATACTCAGAGAACTCGTTAATTTGTTAAACAGCTCGAAGGCGAATGTTCCTTAAGAAATGGGAAAAACCAGGTTAACCTATTGAATTGAATAGCATTACAGCGGTTACCAGACACAATAAGTTTTTAATGATATCTGGTATTCTAAATTTGACAGACTATGAATTCCCAGTGGCGTAGCGTAGTGGGGGCGGCAGACTCAGCCCGCCCCGGGCGGCGCTTTTAGGGGGCGGCAAAATGACACAATAAATAATAATAATATATTGTAAATATTTGAACTGTATAATACACAATATTGACTGTCCTTGCCGAAAAATTCTTTAAAGTGATTGTAAATTATAGTCTTAAATTAAAATTACAATTAAAATAACAGGGCGGCAAGAGAAAATCCACCCCGGCCGACTAACACCCACGATACGCCACTGCGAATACCGTAAGCCGATGAACATACATGAGATATGTAATAAGAGTGAATGAAAAGAGACATGCCAAGATCATAGCAAGAGAAGAGCCGTAGTCTCTGCCTACCGCTCCGTTAAATAGGCCTGAGTGTTTGTATTGACGTATGTTAAAAATAAGAGTACTTGAATTTCTCTATTTTACTATCACAAATATTTCTTTATATTTTCTTATACTGTACTTACTTACTTATACTGTGTAATGACTTTTAAATTCAAGCCTCTTCTCATTGGTCCGTGTCAAAAGATTCTCAAAAGTTTCCGGCTGAAGGTATCTGGTTCGATTCCCAGTGCAAATATTACTGACACTTTGGCTAGGTAATTCTTAGTGACAGCATAGAGTCTGAAAATGTAGTCTATACCGTGGTACCAAATATCAAAGCTAGCGAAACTTGAGTGTTATAAGACACACCTGCCTTCTTGAGGGATATACATACTCATCAGACGATCAGACGACCTCGATGGCGTAGTAGTTAGTGTAACCGACTGCCACACCTGACGTCGCGGGTTCGATTCCCGCACAAGTCAAACATTTGTGTGCATGAACATGAATGTTTGTCTTGGTCTGGGTGTTTCTATGTATAATATGTATGTATTCACAAAAAAATTATGTATATGTATTTATCCATTGTCTAGTACCCATAGTACAAGCTCTGCTTAGTTCGGGCTAGATGGTATTGTGTGTATGTAATAAGATTATTATTAATATTACTCATGCCTTTATAACTCTCTAGGAGTAAGGAAAGGTGTCATAACACTCACTTTTATATGCATGCCTACCATCACAATAATCGCACGGATGTCGTAGCGGTCTTTGTGGTCTACCACTACCACTGTGTCCAGTGCTGTGGGTTCGAATCCCACACGAGGCAAAACTTTGTGTGATCGTAAAATGTTTGTGCCGAGCCTGGGTGTTCTTTGTGTCCGTTATTTAAATGTTTGTAAAATCACCTGCGTCACAAGATTTATTCATAGTGAGGGAGTTGCCATTTAAAAAAAAATATATATATATATATATATGTTTCCAGCGCTAAAATCGCCGGCGAACTGAGCGACGAGAGTTGCTTCGGGTTAATATTCGGGATCAACACGCTAATCGGCACGGCACTACAATCTCTGCTCACCCTCATACTGATCCAGACCTTGAAGCTGGACATATACGCGCAGTATTACACACTCAGCGGACTCTACCTCATCCTGGCGTCGGTCTGGCTTCTTGCCTGGATGATCAACACATTTAAACACAAACAGACAGTCAGGTTAAATAATACGTAGTTATTTGAACTCACTTAAGCACGGTACCTTCCAGAAACAAATCGTTTTACCTTCTGGTAACTTTTTACACATATCCTATGAAAATGCTTCCGTGGCGCAGCAGTAGTGAATGCGACTGCTGTGCGTGAGCTCTCGGGTACGAATCCCGGGTCGGGCCAATATAGTTATAAGATTTTTCTGTTAACAAATCTCAATAGCAGCCCGGAGTTGGAAAGTTAGCGGTGTTACTGTTAGATACCCCCGTGCTTCAGAAAGCACATAAAGTCGTTGTTCCTGCACTTGATCTCTCTCTGGTAGTGTCGTATTACTGTCCCATCAGATCATGAGAGTTAGGGAATATAGAGTGCACTTCTCCTGCGCAGATAGCCAGTCTCCGGTAAGATTGGCCACCGGGACCGAAATTCGGTCTGGAGGACATTATTATTATTATAAAAGTCTTTAACTGCCGGTGCTAAAACGACTTGTTTCTTAATATAGGTACCGGAACTAAAACATTTGAGCAATAAACCAGATCATAATAGGCCGTTCAAATATTATGAGCAGATTTTTACTCATTCCTGCAAAGCTGTGATCATATACTATGCTTATAATAAGCATTGGTATAATTTTATAAAATTACGGACAATGGAGTAATTGCCTGTTTGATTTTGTACATTATATTTGGGATTAAATATAATGACCATCAAAAATACTAATTGCACAGCAAAATATGCTTACTAAAATATATCATAACGAGCACCCATACGCCTCAAATCACTGCATTCCGTCTCGGAGGGGTTAGGTTATGTTCGGTTCCTTCTTATAGCCACCCAAAAATAGGAGCCCCGCCAAGCGCGGCTCCGTCGACTTAGTTTTATCTCTTTAAAATATTTTAGTAAGCATATTTTGGTGTGCAATTAGTATTTTTGGTGGAACAAAGGCAAACATTGAGGAACAGTTAAATATTTTAAATATGGATAAAAAAAGTGGGATGAAGTTTGGATAACTCGTTATCTCGCTCGGACAACTGCGCTTGAATAGCGATTACGTCACAGTTTGTGTCGTGCATCCTTTTCCTGACACTTGACAATTACTACGAGATTTAAAACGGTTCAAGTACTTATCTTACTTATTTATGAGCAGATTTCAAAAATTCTGCTTATTTTAATGTTTAGTCGGTAAGGATATTATTAGGGAATATGACCCAAAGTTGATAATTATCCCTAATAATATCCTTGCCGGTTTCGAGCATGGACAAGTAGTGTAGTCACATATTATGTATGTCCAAAATTCAATTGATTTTGATTTCAGTAGTAAATTAATTAATATTACTGATGTGATGGCCCTTAAAACCCCTATGTCCCCTGTGTAAACAGAAAACATTGTCATTTATATGCGGTGATTATTGTTTAAGTATTATATGTATTGATAATTTGTGCTTGCGACTGTCTGCGTAAAGCGGTATAAAAAGTATTGTGATATCGATATTGTATATATGTATATGTTGACGTCGGACAACAAAATAGTTGTATTTCCGAAAAATCATATTAAGCTATTGAGTCAAAGCAGCACACTGGCGGTCGCACACAATAGGTTTTAACCATGGCTGGCAAACTATGAAAAGGAGACATGCCATATTTGAAATACCTAAGAAGCTGTATTTAAACTCATTATGTTCAATTGACTAAATCATTCTAAAGTTTTGAGTTTCAGATAAAGCAATTGCTTTTTAGAGATACAACAATTATTATAGTTTCCGATGTTAAAAGAGCCAAGTTACATTAAAATTAGTTTTACGGTTTATGCGTGAAAAACACAAGACTAAAATAATTTGACTGCAAGTATGGTGAAGTGATTAACGTGGCCTCACCTTTACCAGTGTGATTGCGGTCTAGTTAGAGCTCTAGATGAGAACACTGTGAACACAAATTGTGTGATACTCAAATACTTGCTCCGAGCTTGCGTGTTCTTTGTATACATTGTTTGAATGTTTTTAAAGTCGCCCGCGGCTGAAGTATATTTCTATTTGCGGTAATTTTCTTAAAGATATGGGATCTTCTACATATTCCAAATATATACGCACTCTTAATAAAACAACGACTTAACTCGAACATTGGAAGTCAGGTAATTTTAACTCTAATTGTGTAACTAGATGAGCTTAAATTTCTTTTAGGCAAAATACTCAGATAAGTCTCTGTTCCATTCAGAGTATTGTACATAGGTATATGTAAAAAAATAATATATTTGTGAAGAAATCTTTGACGTTTATAACATTAGTAGAATATTAGATAAGACTTCTTAACTTAAAGGCTGTGTTTAAAGCAATTCAAGATCCAAAATGTTTTTAACATATCCAGTTTGAAGTTTTTGTTTAAAAAGTACACTCGAGCCAATTTCAATATGGAATTTTTTACATATTTTGATTCAACTAGTAAATGTCAAACTCTAAACATGTCTGGGTTTAGAGTTAGACCATTTACTACTTGAATCAAATTTAATATAGAATATTTGTATACAAACAGGTATTAATTAAAAACTTGTTTGCTTTAAATAAAATACGATGACCTTAAATGATTTAAATAAAATAAGTAACCTTTTTTGAACTGTATTTTTGATTTATATGACTGTTGAATTTGGCTTAAAGTATAGTTAATTATCGCTTAATTAAACGGTGAAGGAAAACATTATGAGGAACCTGTCTGAGAGTTCGAACTAGAGGACCTCTGCGTGGCAATTTAGCGGCCTACCGTTAGGCTCCCGCGTTTTTGTGCAATCTTAATTTATTTTAGCAACAAATAAGGTACATGCGCCGATGATGGCCCGCTTAATATTTGAAAGCATTTAAAAACATTCGGTTAAGGTAAATAATTAAAAACCATTGATAAAAGTGTAATGTATTTATTCGAGAACCAAAATAATATATAAAATATACGCCTCTTCTAGCATTATACATAAAAACTAACTACTTTAAAAAACTTTGCAAGTGGGCCATCTTAAGAAGTGGGTCTCTCATGAAGGCCCGTAAAATAACAAATAAAATATCTGGTTTAGTGATGTATGAAAACGATTATTTTCTTGTATTTATCATTAAATACAGTATTATATAAACTCCATAAAAAAAAAGTTGAAAACTAACTCAAAAATTGGCGTCGGGCCATCTTAAATCTATTAAAACATAAAATTGCTATAAAAGAAACAAAATCCTCTATATTATCAAAAATCACAATTCTAGAGATTAAGTGAAAGAATTTGTAACAAACTAAAAATAAATCAGTTCTTTTTTCTGCCATATCTTTCTTTACAATCTTATAGGTGGGCTTTCTTAGGGATACTGAAAAATAACATTAATTTTCTTATTTCGATTAGCAACTAAATCAGTCTTCTGCATTAATTATTTGTACGCATTTTTACACTAGTATTAAACATATATATTCTTATGAAATAATAACTATAAAGGTCAACAATCAACATTATAAAATTATTAATTTACTTAATCAAACTTCGTTTTATTGATGAGATCTTTAATTGCAATCTGGGCACATAAATAGTTCCCGGTCCTTTTTAGTTAAGCCAACGCAGTCCTTATGGTACCATTTAAGACATTCTTTACATTGACGCATGTCAGCAACTGTATCCAACTTGCACCCATGACAATACCAACTGTGGTCTATAGAATTTACTTTCTTCTTTTCTACATCTGTCTGTCGATTTTTCTTTGTTATATTTTTAACTATTTTTTCTTTCTTACTTTTATTTATGCTGTCTGGTTGTCTTTCATTCTTATTTGGTTTCTTGTTTGTTGTGTTTTTTATGATAACCTTCGATTTATTTTTATTCTTGTTAATTTTTAAATGATCAGTGTTATCTCGTATTTCTTCAGTTTTCGTACTTGTATTTGTTTTTTTGGTATTTTTCGTTAGTTTGTCCTTAGCAGCATCAAACAAATCTTTGGTAATTTTTTGGCCTATGTAATTTATAGCTTTTCGTCTCGGTTTATCCTTAATAACTGCAAAATTTGGTGTGGGGATTTGTTTATGAAAAGGCGATTTTTCAATGTCTTTTTTTAAATTCGATAGCGGCACATTATCTTCAAAATCGTCAGATTGAACATGACTTTGCTGTGAGATTAGTGAAAGTTTTCTGGAGTCCGGATCTAAGTTTTCTTCATCTGATTCCGAAGATGACGTATAAATATTTAAAAAATTGGTGGGATATATATTTCTTAAACAAGTAGCAAAGTCTTTATCGGATAATTCAGGTGTAGAAGAATTAAAGCGCTGGCGATTGACGCCAGAGGTACTTGGAACCGGTGAACAAATATCATTTCTGTCCGAAAGAGGCAGCTTCTGTAGTTGTCTTTGGTTTTCCACATATTCTTCATTGGAACATTCAGAAGAGGAACTATACTCAACTAATTTAACTAAAGTTGGATATTCAAGATTTTCTGCTGTTTCGGTTTGGCTTAAAATTGATGGCGAACAATTTCTACTGTCTTCTTCGTAATTGTGTCTCCTTGGACTTGTTATGTCTGGAGTTGAATTTGACATTCTGGAGACACATGGAACATGCGGATCGGGCAGTTGCGTAAGTACTGAGGGCGCATATGCTTCATCAGGAATTACACTCGGATCATAAGGATAAAGACCGGTCGCTCTGAACCCACTAATTATGTTTTTTTTGGTCATACACTTAATAATAATAATAATAATAATAACTTTATTAGCATCTCAAATTACATGTTACAAAAATAACGGTGAAAAAAACTTTTGTAAAAATCTTAGTAAATCGCGATTTTGTTAGTTTACGATCTGGGTGTTGATAAGAATACAGTAAGACTTCTTCATCCCAGAAATGTTCGTACGATTTATTGACGGATTTGTCGAGTGGCTGAAGCTCATGAGTCGTATTAGACGGTAAACAATATAGCAATATGTCATAGCCATCAGCTGCATCAACGATTCTGGCATCTAAATGAGAAGAAGCGCCGTCAAAAATCAATAAGCATTTTCCTGGACATTTATTCTGGCCCAGGTGGTGTATGAAATCCACAAACAGCTCAGTTGTCATACTGCCCTTTGGGGCCATCTTGACTAAGCTACCAGGCGGTAAGTTGTCACAAAATTCAGGCCTCAATCTCTTTCCTTTAAATAATATCATAGGAGGCACAGTATTGCCAGTTGCACTCACACACATAGCGATGGTAACATTCTCGGCATGTTCTTGACTGACAAAATGCACCCTTTTAGCCCCCTTAGCTGCAAACACCTTCTGTTGGTGGTGGAGTGTTAACCTACATCCCTTTTCATCCATGTTATAGAGTCGTTCTGGATGAGCAGAAATATTTAATTCATCATATATTACCTTTAGGGCTTCAAAATGTTTTTGTACGATGGGTTTATTGAGCTTTTGTGCCCTCGCTGGGTTTAAAATTTGAGCTCTTCGAAGAGATATGGCTGGATTACGTTTGATGTAATTTCTAAGCCATTTTTTCCCGCAATACTCTTACTATCATTAAAAGGATTTGGTATACTATTGGCTTTGCAAAATTCATAAGCCTGTTTGCGTACAATTTTAGGTGTTAATGGCATACCTATTTGTGCAAGCCTCATTATCCTTTTACATAAATCACTTTCCTGCAATTTAGTTAGTACCGGCAGGCGACCAGTTATCTTTTGCGTCGATCCTGACTTGAGGTGGTTCCTCAAAGTGCGCCTTGGTACACTATATTTGATCGATGCTTGTCGTTGTGACATCTTTTGGCTCTTAATTGCTGCGAGAGCTGCCTGTAGTTGTGATTCAGTCCAATGTCCTCGTTTTTTTTTGTCTGGTGCCTCCATTTTGATGTCAAATACCTACGTTAACCAACATACCAAAATAAATAAGAATGACACAAAAATCTTTACCAGAACAATTTTGAACCAAAAATATATTAAAACAGTCAATAATACATAAAAGTGTAACAGTGTTGATGTATTTTATCGCCAAAACAATTCAATGAGTGTTTTAATGTTGAGAAATATATAATTCAATAGTCGTAAGAAGGCCCGGGCCATGTTAAGCTATTATGTAGTGGGCTATGATAGGATAATTATCTAAGTTCGGTGAAAACTAGTTAAATACAAAGAACATGTATAAAGTAATAAAACTTAACCGTAAATCAATGTAACATAAGTTTATTAAGAACTCTCACTATTAAAAACAAACGTATTTGCTCGAAATTCAACTATATTTTAAAAAGATTACTCGTTTGAGGTTATAACACTGCTGCAGTCTTGTCGGGATACATTACGAGTGTGCCTCTTTTAAAAATGGCGTCGCGCTTACAATAAAAAACACGTGCACTTTTTTCTATGGTCAATGTTACATATACCCGCCAAATTTGAAATGTTTTGGATGAGGTTATCTGTCATTTTTAAAAAGTGGGCTATCTTGGGAAACGGGCCATCTTCGGGCACACTACCTTACGTCTAAAAGACTTTAAAGATCATATTTCTTAGAAAGGCTTCGTATGACGGATGGGTACGATTTAAATATAAACAGACAAAATGATAACTATTGTGTATGTTCGTTGAACGAATTAAATGTGAAGACATATGTAAAATATTTATAAGTTAAATGTACATATTTATTTATTGATTTACATTTTTATTACAGTCACGATTAAATTATTAAAGACTTATCTTAACTATTTATAAAATGTTAATTAATAATTGTTGTTATGTGTACGATGTGTAGAGTCAGCAGCAGCAATCGATAAACATATTCAATTGGCACTTGAGTTTTAAATGGTTAATATGTTATGAACACAAAAAAAAATATTGTATCAATCACTTTATACAAAGATTCAAGGCTCTAACCTAACTCAGCTTTTGTTGCTGACTGTACGCCCGTGTCATAGTCTAGCTAAAACTAAGCGATTTACACTCGGTTTCTGTAAGGAATATATACAAATTATTTAACAGACGATCAAACACATATCAGCTACTGGGATTGGCTGACTAAATTACCAACAAATCAATTGACATAATTTTAATTTTGATGTGTAGACTAGCCTTATAGAAACCAGCTGATAGTCTGCTTACGATCCCAAAAGCAATTGTACGGGGCAAGACGAATATGGAAAGTACCGACTAACTTCTTGACTAGCCGGTACCTATGTCATCTATGATATATTATAGATTAATCAACAATCAACTATAGATCAGATTGTATGTTTTGTATTAAATTTGATTGTATGTTTTAGTATTACCAGACTGTGTAAAAATCTAAAATAAATGTGACCTACTTAAAAGACTTATTGATAAACTTGTTTATGAAAAAAATATTGGCGTTTGACTTTAGTAGTCATGCAATAGTATTACGACCTAAATCGCACTTAATTGAATAATAATGGAGCTCAAAAACTACGTGTTCAGACACGCATAAAATATTTTTTTTATTACATACTTAATATATTTTTGTGGCAAACAAATGATCCTAAAAGAAACCAGTAGATTCAAACTCATATAAACTGCATATTAAACATGGATGACAGTGCACATTTTACAGGGTGACTAATAGGTAACATGTTAAATATGCACTCCGAGACATTCAAAATGTAATATGCTTAGAATCGTTAAAGAAGCAACATGCCGCGCTTCTATAAACATACATATATGCCAATTATAAAGAGTAGGAATCTGTTATATCTCCTTACTCTTACGGGAAGCAGACCTAATTCATGTATATATAGAAACGTAAACTACCTTTCAAGTTACGGTAATCAATTCGAATTGATATTGATAACTTATAGGTAGGTACTCCGCGGAACAGAGGCAGTGTATCCAATTACAATTGTTATAATATTGTACAGTACAGACTGATAGGTACACTTGTTTCTTGTTTTACGAGTTGTTTAAAACTAGAAATGGTTTTAACAACTCGTTCTTATAGTTGTAACGGTTCCGTTTCAGTTATTACCTACCAATGTTGGCAATAATTGCTCGAAACAAACATTTGCAATAAAAAATACAACAACCATTAAAGCCGTTTATTCGAGGCAAGTTTCATAAAGCGAGTGCTGTCCTTGTTTCATTGTCTAATGAGACAAAGATAACATTTGTTTAAAAATGCTGTTCACCTATATCCGATTTCAAGTAGGTAGATTTCTGGTTATTATGATAACTAGATGTGCCCGCGGTTTCACCCGCGTTTATAGTTACTGCGGCGCTCCCGTGGGTCATAGCGTGATGTTATTTAGCCTATAGCCTTCCTCGATAAATAGGCTATCCAACACTAAAATAATTTTTCAATTCGAACCAGTAGTCCCTGAGATTAGCGCGTTCAAACAAACAAACAAACAAACTCTTCAGCTTTATAATATTAGTATAGATTATTAAAACGTGTAAACCGTTGTTTTTTCTTTTTCGTGCTATCGTTTTAACTATGAAGAAAAATATAATGCGAGGTAACCTAAGGGTCCTCTATGAAAATGTTTATCCAAACTTCAGGCCAAGCAAAATGAAATTCCTACAGATTTTTTTATTGTTTTCAAAATGACATAGGTAACTCTGTTGTTCGGATTGCTTTGACTAGGTACTTGAAAGGGTTTGGGATAATGACAACACTAAACCGGCGTGGTAGACTCTGGCCTTCTCTTGGCAGAGAGATGATAACCGTGCCAATGGGATCGTTAATAAACAGTACTGATATATTGCTTTAAGACTATCTACTATTTATTTTTTATAATACCTACAATATAAATCTCTCAAGGCTACTTCTTCTTTTTTTTCTCTCGACGTTTCTTCTGAATATATGTACTTAGTAACGATTTCGTGGTGAAAGAATTATTAAAATTGGTTCAGTAGTTTGAGAGTTATTTAAAATGTTTATTTAGATAACTACATAGAGTCATGATACTGGTCACAGTTCACTGCTGTGCGTAGATTTTCCGATAGTAGGTACCTAACAAAAGTTATGATTCGCACCTATATAATAGCCATGCCATATATAATCAAGAATGTTACGCATCAATTATTACGTGAATCTAATTATATTTTAAAATGATTGAAACTAATAGATTTGACTTGCGCCGGTCTCTAAACAGCGATGAGCTATATACCTACTGCTTTGGAATGTTGAGTTAAAACCTTACATCCTGGGGTGGACACTGGACACCAGACAATTCTCGTTTGTATTTTTGTCAATAAATATCCATACGTTGTAGTGTTCTTTAGCGCGGCATTATTAAAAATCTAGCCAGACAGTTGCAACTGTAACTTCTTTCAGTTAAATAATAATATTTGACACTGCCTCGATAGCTCCGCGGTAACGTATGCAATGGATAACGTGTCGTTCAAATCTGTCAACGAAATTTTCACTAACAGCATGGCGTTTGGAACTGTGGTCGGTAAATATGCTCGTCCCTTATTACATGGGACTTTTAAACATAGTTGGCGAGATTTTGGTGTACTTATACAGCTCTGCCTACCTCCTCGGATATACCTATATGTGTGAAGCCATGTATAATGTAATAAGAATTTTCTGAATCTCGTAAAGACTACTATTTCCAGAGGCTACTACTAGGTACAGTTCACCAAAAAAAATAATACTGCGCTTTAATTACACAGGTGGTTTATACAATTCTATAGTGGTGACGTCAATATTAGCAATCAAGTTACTTATAAATTATATTAGTTATCAAACAGGTATTTTAATGTTCTCTAACTTTGCTACTTATTCTTTATTTTATACCTAATGGAATATGATAAAGAAGGGTTTTGGGTACTGCTTTTATTTCATTACGCCAAATAACATTGCGATCGTAATATACCGATTTCAGTTCAAAATATAATAGGCCACGGAAGCGACGGCCGACGATAGCCCGATGGATAAGGCAATGGACTTGCGAAAAAAAGCTTTAATAGTAACCTATGTATACACATATATATATATATATATATATATATATATATATATATATATATATATATATATATATATATATATATATATATATATATATATATATATATATATATATATATATATATATATATATATATATATATATATATATATAATTTAAAGAAAGTCGCTTAAGTAATACCTATTAAACAATATGACTTATAAGTTTATAGTAAGATCTTATAAAATGCGGCTTCAGTCTCTTACGATTGAGTTATACTTAGGCACTTATTTATTTGGTTTTAATTATACACAGTGCAAAGGTATCAAGCATTTTGTATTAGATACTGCCGTCTACATCTGTCGTTTTTTATGAATTATAATTTTATATTATTTAAGCTCTATAAAATGGCCAATAGGTACAAATAGGTTAACAGCAAATGCAAACACAGGCAGGCAGCAGCAAACACTTGTGTCAGAGTTAGTTATACTCATCCCCGGGTGAGTCCGACATAACCCCTTCGCCCGTCCCCGCGGCGGGATATGCATCAATGCATTCCTCAAGTAAAAACAAAAAAGATATATGCTAGGTAGGTACTATCCTTTTACCCGTGACTTATTTATACCTTACTTAAAAACTTTTGTTCTACTACTTTTAATAATTAATTATTAGATATTTTCATACATAATACATATAAGTAATATTGAAACTGGTTGGTCTAATCACAATTAGACTATATGCGGTCACAAAAAAAAAAGCAGCGGTCTGAGCAAACAATAGGTACACTTCGGGGAGGTGCTGTGCGCGAGGCGGTTACTTGTAATTTTGAACTTGTTCTAATATGTTTTTTGGCAAAGTGTTAGTACAAAAAATGGGAATTATGCTCTCAAGACAAAAGTGATTTGTAGCTTTTATTTAACCCTGTTGTTGTGTATATTTATAGCCTTGTGTGAATGTCCAAGTACCCATTCAGCAAGATATAATACTATCGCAAAAAAATAATGACACGATAACTATTTATCTTACATTTGGATGTTAAGAGACAAGATACAATATCATTGTTTGTGTGCATTCGTAACTGCGACCTATAATGTATGTTCCTACGTATGTTGCGTTTGCCAATTTATGGCCAGTCTCACAAAAATCGAGTACCTAAATGTTATCCGAAATCGCATGCTGTCTTTCTCGAGTTAGGCTGATAAAGAGCGATGACAAAACTTTTATCTGATGGATAAATGTTACTTGGAGATTGTGAAACAGGGCCTTGGGGCTTGTCCCACTACCCCCAAATAGCATTTATCTATAAGATAGAAGTCTTGCCATCTCTCTTCTTTAACCTAACAAGAGTGAGACAGCTCTCTTTTATCTTCGAATAACTTTTACTTGTTAGTTGTGGGACTGGCCATTAGTGTTGTCGCTTTGGTCACATCTAAGGCGACAAGCGTATGACTGCTATAATATTAACAAGTAGGTAACGTACTTAATGTTCCCTTACTAGAAATATAATAAAATAAATAAATATAAGTTGCATTAAAATGTGTTTAACTCGATGGTATAATATATACCCTGTGTATATATAATACCATCGAGTTAAACACATTTTACACAAGAAAAATAAAAAAAAAACAACAATGATCTGCCAAAATCTGTCTGTCATAACATGGTTCTATTTGCAGACGATAGTACAGCAATAATAAAAAATTCAGATCCTAGTAATCTTAATAGTTACAAAAATGACATAAATAATTGCCTATTCGACATTATTAGCTGGCTCGATAGGAATAATTTGCAAATTAACCTAAAAAAGACAAATGTAATGCATTTTCACCAAAGAAGTAAAATACCAAAATTTGATATTACTTTCAATGGATATGAAATAGAAGAGACAAAAGTAGCGAAATTTCTTGGTATAACCATTGACGATCAACTCACCTGGAAGCCCCATATAGCAGAATTATGTAAAAAACTAAGTAAAACAGCGTATGCCCTTTCACAACTTTCCAGAAAAGTAAACCAGAAATCTCTCATAACTGCATACCACGGTCTAGTGGCGTCTTTACTAAGGTATGGCATAATATTTTGGGGTCAGTCAACAGACAGAGAACTAGTATTCAGAATGCAAAAAAGGTGTATCAGGTCAATGTTTGGTTTAAAAGTTACAGACAGCTGCTTACCTTACTTCAAAAGCCTCAAATTGTTAACTTTACCAGCATTGTACATAATGGAAACAGCTGTTTTTGTAAAAACGAATTTAATACTCTTTAAAAAAGTATCAGATGTGAAAATAGGTCCAATACGTGCTCAATATAAAGAACAGTTGTGTAATGTACAGTGCAAGACAGCTCTAATGCAAAAGAGTGTTTTTGGTATAGCTCCAAAGGTATACAATAAAATACCCAATGAAATAAAAACCTTGCCATTAACTAAGTTTAAAAAGTATATTTTCAAGTTGCTGGTAAATAAAAGCTACTATTCGTTGAATGAATATTTAAATGACATAATTTTAATAACATGATAATAATGTATAATGTAATAAGAATATCATATTTTAACTTTGTAAATGGTAATATATATGTTTTTTAGTGTAATAATTGAATTTGCTATTGTATGTATTTGTCATGTAATTTTGAATTTGTTTCTTGACATTGACGATATTTTTATTTTTATATTCTCTTTTGTTATCGTAATCCATTTTAATTTGTATGTCCCAATGACAGAACATAGAGGACAAATAATTTGTAACATCTTTGTATTAACCTATGTTTCTACAAATAAATGATTTCTGATTCTGATTCTGATTCTGAACAAATCTAAACCATCCTCGAATCCACATGAACACACACAAAAATGTTTATCAAAATCGGTTCAGCCGTTTAGGAGGAGTTCAGTGACACACACGTACAGTAGAATTATATATATAAAGCTGATACTGGTATCTAACTATCTACATGTTTTAGACGGCTGTTCACATAAGAATCAGAATAAATAAAAATATAGTTTCTTATTTCAACCTCAGTGGCGAAGAGCGGTAGTGTATGCGACTGCTGTGCGGGGTCACGGGTTTGATCCCGTATCAGACTGTTATTTGGTTTATCTGTTCAGAAGTCTGTAACTATGACCGATAAGTGTTAATAGGCCAACCACATATTATGTGACACCTAAAACCATTGTATACCAATGTATATGTAAAACTCCTCAGCCTGTCCTTTGGGGAAATAAGCGGGATGATAATATGTATATTATTATCATTAAATAACGCAATTGTAAACTAAATATACAAAGCAGTTATAAAATATTAACTACTGTGTTTAACTTACAATCTCAGTTTATTGGAATGACTATATTAAGAGCACTTATCAAAGTTAGCAAACTTTCAATCACAGTTGAATATTTAAATACCATTATATTGATAGCCAGAAAAGTGTGTCAGGATCGTAGCAAATGGAAATCCGTAGTCTCTGCCCACCCCTCTGGGAAACAGGCGTGAATGTATATATATAATGTATAGTGAATGCGACTGCTGTGCATGAGGTCTCGGGTTCGAATCCCGGGACGAGCCAACAAAAAGTTATTAGGTTTTCTGTTAACAAATCTAAATAGCAGCCCGGAGTTAGGAAGTTAGCGGTGTTAGACCCCCCCGTGCTTTGGAAAGCACGTAAAGCCGTTGGTCCTGCGCCCAATCTCTCTCCGGTCGTGTCGGATTACCGACCTATCGCATCATGAGAGTTAGGGAACAGAGAGTGCACTTGTATTTGCACACACACTTGTGCACTATAATATCTCCTGCGCAGATGACGTCTCCGTTAAGACTGATGAAATTCGGTCTGGAGGATTATTATTATGTATGTATGTATATTATATAGTAAGGGCATAGTTAGTCATACTAAGAGCAAATAGACTGACTAAATGTAGTTTCGTAATTATTTTATAAGATTAATTAAAAGCAATAAGAGTAGTCTGTCTGATTTAATGTGTGACTAATGTATATCTGTGAGAAGACGTAATAAAAATAAATTAAAATTTTTATTTTGTTGTACTTGCCATGATACCTACAATGTCCTTTAGTTTTGTGAGCAATTAACAATTTGACTTAAATAACCAACTTCATGAATGGCTCACTGGTTTTAGTGGTCACTTCACCAAATATGTTACGAATAAGATTCCCACATTGGACTAGAATTGTGACCAAACAATAATTTGAACACCTGTTTGGTTGTTTGTAAGAGAGTATGTAAGCCTAGTGAGAAAGTAAGCCTTTAAGAAATGGTGATAGGTTCTGAAAAGCAACACCTACAATTAAAAGAAAATATGAAATGTTTATTTATGCCTTATACCAATTATGAATAATTTTAAAGTTTCAAAATAGTTACTCTATAACACTAATAAAAATCTCTGATATGTGCCTGATTTTTATTTTTAAATTTATGAAAGCTAGACTTTCATTTCATCTAAGATTTGAGAAGGATAGACTTTTTTCTTTTAATAAGTTTGTATTCAACCAATATCACCCAATGTTAAATAATAACAAAGTACTTATCTTAAGAAGGTATGTATTCAGTCATGATTTGAAAACCGCCATATTGAGATTATTCTCCTTACTTATCCTGCCAAAACTACTTCAAGTAGTTATTATGTACACACTATAATTATATTTACTTTATTTATAGTTTATTCTGAGCATGTTATATCTAATTAAATAATATATATTATGTATAATTAACTATTAAATATGTACATATCTTCCAAAAGTCAGAGATCAGTGCACCTTGGGATCAAACTTGAGACCTCTGAATGGCAGTCCAATGATGTTCTACTAGGCTATTGCCGCTGAGCATGTTAGTTAAAATATATGGAATTCTGAGAGCTAAATAAATAAATTTCTATCTATTTAAAAAATAGAAACTATTCAATATAATTTCTGTGGCTACCGTGAAAACTGTAAGTAATTCTTAAAAAAATCTGTACATTGTACCATTTTTATTTCTTATTTATGCTAAAATTACAGGATAAATGATAGAACTACAGTTAAATTATATTGCAATTAAAAAAGTCTTTCTGTAAGATAAAAAATTAAATGTGCAAATTAATATAATATGTCACACTTATACCATGAAACACAAAAAATTAAAGGTTACAATTTGAAATATATCTGAATGCACAATATTTTTGAAAAATTCTGCCAGTTATATCACTTTGCACAAAATCATCTCCGAAACTATGCTAGACAGGAGAACATGAGTTAGATTAAAAAAAAAACAAATTTCTGATTATTTCTATGTAAAAATTACAATAAAGGTACAACTCGACTTATATCACTCATCACAGGTGGCACAGATTTAGATTGACCTAGATATGGACAATAATTAATATTATCTGTGTCAACCTGTGCATATATCGCCAAAAAAAAAAAATCTGCCCCGTATGACTGTCCCACTGCTGGGCACGGGCCTCTTCATCAATGATTAATACAAGTAGTGCAAGTTAAAGTAATACACAGCTCATTTAAACAACTCTTGATATATTCTAATATTTACATTAATTTAGTTACACTTCGAGGACTGAAATGCTGATATGTGGACAAATAACATGGAATGTTTAATATAACACACTGCAATAGTTACAATACTTAGTACTACACACTATGTACTCGACCGGCACATCATTGTTGCGACGTGTAACCAACACTTCCTCACAACCATAAAACACTAAATAAAATTTTCCCTGATCAATATAAACCTGATAGTATAGATACTTTACTATTTACAATTTAACACAACGTAGACCTTATTATTTTACGCATACTGCATCGACGACGGCCTGGTTTTTAAATACACATATACGCAGATTAATAAGAAAATAACCGCGAAAGTTGGCAAAACAACTGTGTGGATTTGCTGTCTCATTTTGGCGAACTCCTGTTTTCTCTCGCGTTTCTGCCTCGCCGTTTCCTTAACTGCTCCCTTAAGTTTCCTCATGATGCAGCTGGAAAATAAATTCATAGAATATTGTAGAACCCTGCCACGTCCAATTAGATTTAATATTATTTACATTCTTAATAAACTTGACACAACAGTACCACTATTGAAGACTGTATTAAATAACGTATCATAACATATCACTTAGTACCTTTTAAACAGATACCGAAACGTGTAAAGTAAAATATTAGAATTTATTTTCTTTTAAAACTTCTGGGTAATTTCATCGGGAAAACACGTCACAACACAATAGCGAAGTGTCAGTGTCACACACTGACTGATTGTGAATGATTGATACAGATTACAGTTACAGACAATTTTCACTACCTAAGTACTAGGCATGGAAATGATTGCTACATTTCATTCATTTTCATTCAATGAAATGACGAAAATTTTTTCACAGTAATTTCGCATGTGAAATTTCACAGTCAATGATTTTTTTATTCTGAGTCGCAGTAACTTCGCATTTGTTACAATTTTCTTCAGTATGAAATATGAATTATAGCATAAGACTACCTAATGAATTAAATATAATGAAAGCTTGTTTTACTTTCGTACCTACCTTACAGTGCAATGCTCGTTTCTCTTAAGTAGTAGTTCCAAACCAATGCACTCATTTTTCTAATTTAAATAATATTTAAAGAATAATTATTTCTACCTAACTTATATACACTTAAAACAATTTTAAACTAACATGAAGATTAATTTACACTAATAATAATCTCTTTTACGTACGAGTAACTAACAGTAATTCTAACTTCAATTAGAAAACGTAACGGACGTCGTGTTCAAGTAACGTACTGTGAAATTTAATTTCTTATAGAATCATAATGTAAACAAACACTGCGAAATTGCGATCTGCTACTTTTTACTGCAGAGAAAAGCGAGCCTTATAATGTTACGAGAGTAAGGACTATATTTGTATGTACTCTCGAACTAATCAAGGTCATGTGCATCAATACGTCACCACGCGAGGCGATGCGATGAGCCGGTAATAGATACGAATTAACAAAATAATGTTTGTCTCTTTCTACCATGCACTGTAATTGTTCGCTAGGCGTCGCGCTTACTCGATGCAACTGTATTCCTCAAGTATAGGTAACCACTTTGGCAATCTGTGATTTCATATCGTGAGTGATTTTTAGCGGGCGTAATGAAGCGAAGTAGCAAATGTGACTGATGAAGAATCATTTCATATGATTTTTCACTTAAAAGTGTTAAAAGTGAAATGTTCCATGCCTACTAAGTACCTACTACGCTACAAAAGTAGGCTACGCTGTCACACAATGTTGCTAGAATAGAATACAAATTTATCGATGATGAATTTCTCTTTAAGAGTTATCTTTCTCTGACTAATCATTCTGGGATAGCTACGAAAGATCATACTGGTTACGATTTCATGAGAACTCGTATTCGTTTTCTACTTGCACAAATCATTTCGCCATTTAAAGTGATGCAACACACGAGGGAAATGGGATTACAAGTAACTTCAGCAACTTGAGAAATATTTTAGTCTTTTACTCAGGGGCGGTGGCAGCGCCGCACAAAGATATAATACATATTTATACATATACTAGCTGCCCGGACAGACTTCGTTCTGTCAAAAGTAATTTTTATTTTTTTTATGTTTACTTTATCACTAAGGGGTATGAAAAATAGATAGTAGCCGATTCTCAGACCTACTAAATATGCATATAAAATTTCGTAAAAATCGGTCAAGCCGTTTCGGAGGAGTATGGTAACTAACATTGTGACACGAGAATTTTATATATAAGATTAATAACTATATAACTATCCATGTCGTCATCAGCTCTGCCCGCTAAACGTTTCAAAGATCCAGCAGTATGTCTATTCATAATTAGATCCACCTTTACGCGCGAAGGACTCGCTTCCTATAATGTATTTCGCCAGGAATGGCAAAGTCGCTCAGTAATGCAGTGTTGTCATTCATATTCGACAAAAACCATTTATACACCATGTTTTTTTTAATCACAATTCTGGCAAAAAGTAGAACCGTAAAGACCAATTTATTTTATAACCAATAGGGTCACTTATGTGGATCCACTATTATAATTATACACACTAGTTGACTATAGAATATATGTATATGTAACATTCGTACTTTGTAAGATCTGCGACCCCGCTACTGTAGCGGGATGCGGAGCGTTGGTCGCAGGTTGTTGATTCATTTAATTATTATTGTTAATCAAACGTCGATCTTCAATTTATATTAAAGATATTCCTGATATACATAAGTTGATCTGGAAGATCTTATATTTGCAACGTTCATACGACAAAAGATCTGCAACGATAGCGAATCTGCGGATGCGGGGCGTGTGTCACTTTTTTAAATTTTTTATTATGTACCTCGATGGTCATGAACAAGCTTAAGGTACAGGGTTAGATGTACTAATGATAAGCGGTAACCGTAGCCTATGAACGCGTGCAATAACAGGAGCATCACATGCGCATTGCTGACCCTTTGCCCCAAGGCAAAAACCGACGACGCGTGACGGGATGGTGTCTTAATAATTATGGTGACAGGTAGGCAGAGCGTTCTCTGCTCGTTGCGCTCGGGCATTCAAATATTTAGGTATTTCACTCGGGTCACGAACTGACTGTTATCACTTAGCTGTTTCTCATTTTGGAAATCAAGATAGCAAGAACTTTTAAGAACTCATACAAAGTTAAAATTGCAACTTATCTTATACATCTTTCTCGTCTAAGTCTTAATATAAAGGTAACACATTTGGCTGAGTTGATAAGCTAAGCTAACTTTATTATTCTTAGGCTATTAAATTTACTAAAGGCGATTTGCCCGTGTTGCCATACTCTTCATAAATCGCATTGACCAACAGTAGGCCAAGTGATAGTACAAAGACTCTACTACGTTGTATCTATTATAATATAACATGTGCGTGCATAGCGAGAGGCTATCGATCATTTTTTGTACCTCCTTTTTCTAGTCAATGACAAAGTGCCTGGAAGAATTAAAATCTTAATAGCTCATGGGGGATAATATTGTTTGTTCACAAAATCTTATTCGCTTTATAATAATGTCTACACTCTCAAAATATTTAATACATCGTCTGTTTACGCATATCCTTACCTATCAATGTTATTGATTTACTTATTTCTTTTTATTTATTTTCAAAATGTATAGATGTCATTATTATATATCAAAATATTTTTTTCGTAGATGTCCCAGAAGCTACCTTTGCCAGTAGACATAGTTCATATTTATCATAAGTACTCTTAGCCACGAGCCCAGGTAATTATCGCTTGCTTTAATAGTGAAGAAAACATCGTGAGGAAATCTGCATGTCAAAGAAGTATACTAAATTAAAATAGTAGGTACCTACATAATAGTGTTCTACTCCTTAGTGGACTATGGTCTTATCCTTCTCACACTGAGTACAGGCCCATAACCAGCAGTGGGACAGTTTATATACAGGCCTGATATTATTTGCTAGGATCGTTTGAAAAGATTTTTCATCGCCATTTAATTATAATGTCATAATATGTACTTACAAGGTGTTGCAGCCATTATCTCGTATATTACTCAAAATTAAATTGCAATAAAAAATATCAGTAAGTATATACTTACCTACCTAATAATATTTAAAGTTAAAAGTAAGTAGGTACCTAAGTTACATTTAATTTTGACAATAGCATGGCACGAGGGCGCACCTGCTTCCGAAGCGACAAATGCAAAGGAAATTCGTGTCTGAATATGATTAAAAATTTACGTAAAAATATTTGTTTGAAAGAATAGAAGAATTTATAAAGTTAATTTATATAATATAGGAACCTGTTGTACCCTGAACCCACCATTTTTCAAAACTTTAAGGGAAAAAAACGATAACAGCTATTGTAATGAAATACATCGTATCGTAAACTGCTATTATTAAGTTTCATTATATAAATAACTTCAAACCAACAAACACCAATCTAGTAAAAACAAAGATTTAAAAAAAGTTGTAGTTTGCCTCAAAGTACAACAGGGGTTATGTACATAGAACCCACCCATGTTGTTCCTTGGCCACCCCAGAGGAATCTCAAAAACTATTAACTAAAAACATACTTATTAGCAATTAATACATTTTTATTTACTATGCTTAATGATAATGTAGGTATAGTATATGTATAATGTAGAATATAGATAGGTGCTTAATAATAATTTTAATACTCTGTTCAGCTTACGAAATATAAATTCGCAACATAAACTTTTTAATCTGTCATATTTTGCATCTGTTTTGATTAATCATAATTTATACTTATTTTTGGTATTACTATTATTTTATAGTTATTTATTTATTTAAGTGATTATGTAACATAATGAAATAGTATTTTAACAATAATCAGTCTTATATAACGTGTATTTTTAACTAATAAATTAGGAACTTTTGGCTTGTATTATTCAGTCGGTTTTATTATAAACTAATTTAATTCATAAATTAAGTTAATTAATTAACGAATTCGCAATATTTTTCCATTTCAGGAACAGTAAAAACTTCCCTAGGCAATAATGGCTCTTTAAAGTGGATCTTTCTATATTAAATTGTTTGGCAGCACTCCTCAATTAAATCTTTTTCTTTGATTTGTTTTATAGCACTAGAAAGTTTTTCTTTATCAATAGTGTCTCGTTTAACTTTGTTTTTACTCAGAGGCATTTTACCTGGAACAAAATATTAACGTATAAATATTACAATAATAACGCATGTGAGTAAGTGGTACCTTGGCCATAACCAAAGTACAACGGGTTTTTGTTACCCAGGGTACAACACTCATACCTATCGATGCATTATATTATGCACTCATAATAATATTTAGGATAAGTTTGCCGCACATTGGTTTAATACGTTCAAAACGTCACAAAAACAACTTTCAACATTACTTGAATTTAACTGATAATGTTGCATGTAAATCAAGTAGTTTAAGAAATTAAAACAACAGAAAATCACTATTTTGCTGCAAAAACATTAAAAATCTCCTCAAACCAAAACGCCGCGTAATGGCCACCTGCAACTAACCTCAGTTAACTTCACGTCTACCAGTAACTTTACTTTGTCATAGACAACCGTTGTAAGAAGTGTACGTCATGGCCCTAGGTACAACAGGTTCCCCTAATTATATACAAATGTTCAATCCTGTAAGAAACAAATAACTTATATTAATGAGTTTTATCATTTAAATACTTATGTACCTAATCGTTTTTAAATAAATAAATAATTGATTGTTTAATAACCCTTCCATATTAGCTTTTATTAAAAACACTTCTAAATTTTAGTAAAGGTATATTTATAAAATAATCTCTTCATAACTCTAGTAAATAAATTGTGAACTTTATGTAAATGATATGGACCTATTTAGCTTACCTATACTTATTTCTAGTGTACCTACAAGTTGAATTCTTAGTAATAGGTATCATAAATACGAATGTGTTTGTTTGTTGCGCTTTCACGCCTTAACTATCGCATACACATTGTCAGGGGTAGGTACATACAAGGACATAGAATACCTTTAATCTATAAAAAAGTACCTACTATTCTCGAAGGATAGCAATTTATTGACAAAATATAGATGAACACGAACGAAGCCGGGGACATAATCTTCTTGTATTATAGGTACCTGTAGATCATTATTTCTTGCCGCATGCGACTAGTATATACTACTAGCATATAATCGCGTAATGATAAAAATAAGCTGGCTCGCCCGGAGAAGTGCGACCCTCTAGCAAGAAACTAGTAAAAGAGAAACACCGATACTGCGTTTTACCCGGTAAGAATTTTTCATATAACTTACATATACCTATATCACCCATTCCTTTCCTTTCGTTCCCTTTTTAATAATTTTTTGACTGATTATCATGACAGACGATTACAGATAATAAACGATATCATCAAGTGCACCGTATGCTTGTATAGCAAATTGTCTAAATAAAAAAACTGATTACTATATAACATCAGGAAACATTTTTATCTCGTATGCAACTATAATAACGATGACATTCTAATAAATCATTATTGTCCCAAACCGAGGTAAACGGGTCCTCGTGCCGCGGAATCGCTTCGACCTGTATTACTAAATTAGAACGTGGTATTTCGATACATGAGTACCTACTGAATGCGGAAATTTGTTGTTGTAGAGTCGGGGTGTTTGATACCATGGTACTCCTTCGATTTACCTAAACGTGTAACGTGCTAGTGGGACTGACTTATATCATCTTTATATTCGTGAGATAGATGTGCCTGCCTGACTTTTTGCACAGGTAAGCACTGTTATAAGCTGAATTGGTGATAACACTTGATTGTTTTATTTCCACTGCTATACACAAACACATAGGTTTGTAAAGCAGTGTATCTTTAAAATCAATCAAAAAACTAAATCATTCATTCATATCACAAAATACCTTTTTGTATCATAAATGAACTACCTATCAAGTCATGACATTGAATGAAAAACGAGTACCTACAAACGGTTTCAAAAATCACTGCCATGCCGGGTCGACAGTAAAAATTATGATTGAGATTTTCTACAACGCGCAACGCAATAAATCATAACAATAAAAGATACTGCCGAAGTGACAATATACCTACATCGAGCAGAACAGTGTAATGAGAATTTTGGCCACAAAGGTGTCTCCAATGTAGGTATTGTAAGTGTAAGATAATCTCTTGAAAATGTATTTATTTAGTAGATCCCTAATTCATCAATCATCATTATGTCAATAAACTGTAATGTATAGGGCGAAATGAAGGTACAATAAGAACATTTAATTTGTTATTTATTATATTAAATTTTACAAATATCACTCGCTTAGATAATATTAATAACACAATTATTTGTTATTAGACTTGTAACAAACTACTTAGTACCTACAATCACAGGAATCGAAATGTGTCAGGTCTCGTTAAATTTACAATGTGTTGCCATAAATCACAAAAAGCAGCTGATGCTATGTTAATTATAAACGGATTTGAAAGGTAATTCTACATTTTATTTGTAATTGTTCAACATTCCATTTTGAATGGTTCACACGTGTCGTTTATCATTGTAGGTTGACGTTGTATCAATATTTGGTTAAGGCGTATATTATTACGTATCTAAATGTACATACAGGATATTATACGTGGTATTCGCCTCCCTCGATCTTTTCATTTGACAAAGAAACAACAATGCCTTCTGCGGTCTTTTGAGAGAACCATATTAGACACATAACGAGTCCCTCAAGAATGCCAATGCCAATTCCTCCGAAAACATCTAGCATATAATGCCTCTCTGCTAAAACTCTTGTGATGCAAACGGTAGTGACCCATGCGAGAATGGGTGGGTAGAAGAAAATGCTAATAGGATCTGCGTATGTGAGTATGAACGCAATCATGGTGGCTCTACTGGCATGCCCCGACGGGAACGAGAACTTGTCCGGTCCCACCTCCAACAATTTGTTCATAGGCACAGGCCGACGTCTCCTCACGGCCGCTTTGATGACCGCTATTACCACGATGTCTAAGATGAGCGCTGTAAAAGACAAAAAAATATATTACGATTGTGATTTTTAAATCACGAAAGCGGCATCTAGTCCTGCGTTAGATAAGATTGCCGTTGTACTGTGTACACAAAAATAAATCAACTAGAGAAAAAATCGTTGTTTTAGTCGTGGTATATACTAAGGTACGCGTGTACACAGCATTGACAAAGTGAGTCTGAGCTCCGTCATATATATTATTATTGCATACACAGACGTCGTGGCGCGGGCATACAACTTCACCCCTGATATCACGCCAGAGGACGTTTTCTATACAATAGGCCTCACGAGGCCAGTGATGCAGTGGTAACGTACGAAATAAATGAGCATTACCAAGATGTCCATATACAAAAATCCTATCTCTAAGGAATTATCCCAGACTTTCAGGTAAATAGTTTAAACAGGAATGTAATCCTTTAAAAAAGCAAGGGGCAAAGGCGAAAACATGTCTCTTTGGTATTATAATTATCATATTTTACTATAGTTTCATACCTCGTTTTATATATTATTAATAACTAAGGATAAAACATAGAGACAAAAATACAATCATTTGTATTTTAACAAAAATATAATCAAATTGAAGTCTTATACTTCAATTTGATTATATTTTTGTCTGATTAATTTCCAAAATTACATAATTAATTATCGTTATGTTAAATGTCATGGCCGATCGTGGAAACGACCTTTATTTATTGTAGATAGCTTTACGAAAATTACCTAAAGCTTATACACGTGTACGTCGTAGACATGATCTTTTTTAACTTGTTACACCGGGTTTCAAGCTGAGGGCCAATTTTTGTAACAAAAACAATTCAAAATAGAGTGCCCATCTACTTCGATGATTTATATTCTATTAATACACGGTTTAACACCCAATTACTATTCTTTTAATTTATGGTAATAATATAAAGAGGTAACATTTGGTTGTTTGTATATAGAGTTTATCTTTGGAACAAATGAGCTGATTCTAAAAATTCTTTAATCAAATGAATGCGAGTATGGGTTTCATACCAAAAAGGTTAAATAGCAGTTCTATAATAAGATTTTGTGTGTCTGTACATCTGTCTAGCACAACTACTTTACTTAACAGTTACTAATGCAACTGACTTGAAATTCGGATTAGTAATAAATAATACTTGAACAACATAGTAGCAAATGAAAAAGACTTACTAATATGTTTTTTTATTATATAAAACATGTAAATAGTTTTACTAGTTCAAGTGGAGTTTATATGAAAGGACTTTAATTGCACATTACTGAATACATTATTATCATTGTTTTTATGTAATAGCCTGATATAGTATCCTAGATTAATTAATGTTCTTAGAAATCTACGTGGAAGCCATTGAATAAATGTTAAGCACATTAAAATGTTTTTGCTGGATTTCTTAAGGATGTTTTCCTTTTTATTTACGATATATTTAAATCTTCTGCCAAGAATTATATTAGGTTCCTATGTCAATAGTTCCAGCGTAACGCTGACAAAAAATATATGAACCTCCTTGAAAACGCAATACTGAAGTTATTACAGTTGAATGAATATGCTATTTGTTTTTATTAACATACATTATAGCAGATATTATAAGGTGCTTCCTCTTTGAAAATAGTGTGTGCATGATTCTAAAGTGTAAAGTAAATAGTGCCTCGAGCCCATTAGGCACTCCACACTCAGGCTTTAATTCTAATTATAACTTTTAGTAAGTTATTTTTGTCTTAGAGATACTAATAGTTTTTTACAGTATGTAATGTTTTACAAGTTCATCAATCATCGACTATAAACTGCTGCTCAATATTCGCTCTACACAGTGCAATAAAAAAAGTTGCTGCAATAAAAAATATAACTTGTTCTAATCTTAAAAGCAATAACACAAGTTAACTCATATGTTAACTATAACCCATGCGTTAAGAAAGGCACACGTTATGGTTCTTACCAGTTACTAATCGTAAACAGACACTTTATGCAAGATAATCGTGCAGGTAATTTAATTATTAATAGTTATTATTATGGTCGTTATGGATTATTATGATGAAATTTAATTAGTTTTATTATAATTAGTGGCCTGAGACCTGCACCAGTGCTATTTTAAAAAATCAACTTATTGTATTGTGTCAATAAAAGTTAATCATCGGTTGGCACCTATTATTCTTTTTAAAAATATATAGTTACCATCCACGACTGCAATGTACGCCTATACCCATTATACATAACATATCAGGATTCTATCTAACGCTTATTACAAATTCGTGTTAGATATGTTACGGCTAATAGCCGAAGTACGGCTACACCTAGTTTTAGCCGGCTAAACTCAAAAGTAAACTTTTTTTTTTTTTTTTCGTGGCGTAATGCTTTGACGCATACCTCTCCGTGGGGCGACGGAGAGGTTATGTCGGGCTCACCGGGGAAAAGATACCCCGGTAATACCGACTAAACCTACCACGGTGTTCCTCGACATAACCATAGACGGCGAGGCCGCACGAATCGCTTTCACATGCAATCGCGACCCCGCCGTGGTTTCGACCCGCCGTGTGAAACGGCAGGCCACTGCACGAAGAATATTCCTCCACCATCCCCCTGAGCGGGAGGGACAAAGACACGATACAGAGGCGCACGTGGGAACACGCACGCCGCCTCTCGGACCTGGTGCTGATCGGGTGGCGAGCAGGCCCACGCAGCCCACCACCCCCAAGTCAAACTTCAAGGTGGCTGGAGGTCATCTCGCGCCCTCCGGCGCCCAGTTCTGCGGTTGGGGAGAGGGTTTAAGCGCTCCCTCTCCCGCTCCGCCGCCTCCTTGATGGAAATTACTTCCTTACAGAAGGAGGCGATGGCGTTCCACGATCTCTCACTCCGGACCATAGACTGAACCACGGCCGGGAGTGAGAGGGCAACCAGTCCGACTGCCGCGATCAACTCACGGCGCTGCAATGCCCAGGCGGGGCAATCCACCAAAGTGTGCAGCGCCGTGTCCACAACAACATCGCGGCAGTTGCCGCAGTGATGACAACCGGGCGTCGCCTGCCGGCCTATACGACACAGGAACTGGTCAAAACAACCGTGGCCAGTCATTACCTGTGTCAGCCGGAAGGTGAGGGCGCCATGCCGCCTCTCCAGCCACTCCTCAAAAACGGGACTTACCGCCACGATCGTGGCGTGCCTGGCACTGGGGTGCACAAGTCGATTTCTCCATTCTTCCACCAGGACCTGGCGGAGTTCGGACCGTGCCGTCTCTAAAGCGGGAAGACTTGGTCCTTCACCCCGAGCTAGCGCTTCCTGGCGCCAACGATAGAGTCGAGAGTAGAGGTCCCAGGGCATCGATCCGGCTAGGAGACTCGCTGCCTCGAACGAGATCGTGCGGTAGCCAAACCTGAAAAGCAACCTAACATAACCTAACCGCATGTGGCCGGCTGCACCTAGTTGTAGCCGGCTAATCTTAAGTTTATGTTCACACCCACCTTTAGCCGTAACAGATACAAATAAAAATTCCAAAATATTTTTCTGTTCGTATTAGGTAAAGGTATCAAACTTTTATATGAAACGTATTAAAAAAAATTACAAAGCTATCTCTGATAAAAAACATACCTTGTAACTAAAAATCAGTACAACTGACCACGGATTCAAACATATTATCCACTATCTATAAGTTGCCGGCTCACCATATAATATTATACTATTCAAAGCGCACAGCGTTTAATAGGAGAGGGGTATGTGTGTACTTGTGTGCTTGTTAACGGATACTAACAATAAACATACCTAAGTCTAAAAATAAAATATATATGGCAAAAACTTCGTACGACTCACGGTTCAAGGCCGAAAACGCTTAAGGTGGGGGAAACTGTTAAACAACGGTTGCCGATCAAGTCAATCGAATGCAGTTGACATTCAAGTTGATCCAAAATAGCTGTAAACACACACTGCACACGCCGGCATAATTCTGTCACAGAAAACACGATATAGACGTGTGTGTCGTGTTGTGTCGTATGTGTGAGTCTGTTTTTTTTATAGAGCGAGCCATAATTAATTATGTATCTAAATTAACAATAATTATAGACTGAAAATAATCCATTCTCGATCTGTTCCAAATTTAATTTGCTATTGATAAAAAATGCAACTCGTTGCTTTAACGGTTGAACAGTCGCTTTTATAAAGGCTCCTAAGTCTCGCCTAATTGTACGGTTACCAGTCTGTGACCGCTTTAAATCGCACGAGCTAACACCGCGAAATAAATGCTGCCTGATGTCGACGACGTAGTGAAGGCCGCAAGCGGGATGTGGGTTGCGGGTCTCCCGTATGTACTTAGGCACGGTTATGATTTATAGATATCATTACCATGACTTAAGCCAGTGAGCTGTTGTAGGGACCCGCAGAGACTAATGCTTCCTGCATTGGGTTCCGCTGATGTAGTTATGTTACCAGCGATCCACCAAAGCAAAGTAGCGTATAAGTACACCGTGGTGCCTTTTGTAGGAAGCATGAATTATCGGGAGATCTCGACGTAATCTCCTTGTCGCGAGGAGAAAAACATAAGGCGAATTTTCCCACGTGAAAAGAAAACAAAGCCTAAAGGAGCTTGTAGTGCCAGATATAGCCTTCACGTGCTTCCAACCCTTTAAAAATGAACCGTTGTATTGTCGGCGCAGGGATCAAAAACCACACTGAGCTCCCGCCGAAACACTGCCTACTAAGGAAACAAGGGTATTAGTAGGGTGGTACTACTAATACTACAACTACGGCTGGTAGAGTCCATAGGTATATCTTTTTCTCATTTTGTACCATGATACAAGTTAATTGAGTGTTTAAAAGATCAATGAAATGTTGGTTAATCAATAATCAAATCATCGTTGTATAATTAATTTTATATTAGCTTATGCAAAGCTTTCGTATTGGCGCCCGTATAATTTTACATGTGGACCGACATTTCTCTAATCAACTGCAGATATACAATTTAAGATCTATATGTAAATTATTATATAATTTACATATAGATCTTTCGCGTGTATGAACATTGTATATATTAAATAAAAAATAGATAGAATAAGAATAGATAATTCGATACTGTGTTGGTTTGTTGTACACGTGTCGTATATCATAGCTCATGAATGATTTAGATATAATAACTTAAATTTATCTATTGTTAATTGTTGTCAGTTTAGAGGAAACTTTGCTAACGTGTATCGGTACTGGTACACGATAGATGGCACTAGATGTACAACGAGCAAATTGGTGGCACGCCACGTTTATCGTATTAGTTACAAGTTGATAACGTGTATTTCTTGGCGTTAATATTATAATCCTGCCTAATATTACAAATTCGAATGTGAGTTTGTTTGTTACGATTTCACGCCTGAACTACTCGACCGATCATAATGAAATTTCGCATACAAGTTGTCTAGAGCGAAAAGAAACATATTCATCCAGAAAAAGTACTTTTACTAAACTAACCTAACCTTTAAGGTACTTGTTCGTAGCCGACTGCAGACAGCAGCAGCAGGCGACGTGTCGCCGCGACATGCTACTGGTTTCTATGTATTTCTATGAAATACCTTCGGTAGATAGCGGCACGTCATCTGCCGCTACGGGCCGAGCGCCGTCGCGACGTGTCGCCCGACCGCACATCAATATTGCCACTGACGTTGAAACGACAACACGTTGAATTTTTCTCAAAAAATTAGTTTCTCCGATTTTGAAGAAGATAAACCGATCAACCACGTGGCCCAATATCCCGTATTGTACGATGCATCTCACAAAAACTATTTAAACAGTGTTATAAAAGATAATATTTGGGCAAAAGTAGGACAGCCGTTAAATAAAAGTGGTAACTTGTACCTACATACATTATATTGTTTTAAATATTCATTGTAGTTACCTATACAAAACTAGTAAGTACCTACATACCTATTTTTAATGTTTATTGTAGTTGGTAAGCATTCCTAATCTGTTTAAAATATTTATTATCGTATGTACTTAGCACGGTAGGTAGGCAGTATAGGTAAATAATGTTAGTGTACCCACCTAGAGCCACGCTACATGTTTTGCTTGGGTCAGTAAATCCAGTGTGCATGTGCGTGCGTTTATGTGCGTGCTTATGCGAGTAGGGTGAGGCCGAGCGTGCACAGCGAATAAAAATCGCGCGATTTTTATTTCGCAATTCTGTAACACATTGAGTTTTATATATGTGCGTACACGCACAGCGATTTAAAATCCGCGCGATAAGGTTTGTTACAAATTTGACGCATATTTCATTCGTGCGAAGGGTGATATTGGCGTGCTCGGTGAAATTTTGTACACGAAATTTAAATTGGGTCGTCCATTTTTAATCGCGGTGCACGCTAGGCCTAAGTATTGTAACGAGAGGGAGTGAGATAGATATATTTGCGAGGTAAATAAAATACAGCTCTAGAGTTGCCACTTGCGAGTTCTGTGAAATTGTGATGAGAAGTCGTCTAGTAACAGTACCTGCCTATTCTAATTTGTATTTAAGATTATTAAATTTTACATATACCACATAGACATGGGTGTCGTTTACAGGGTATCTTAGGACGAAAATTACGAAATAGTTTATATAGTAGTATATTTTATAAAATACAACAACTAATAAAAAAACAGCCATTCAAAATAATATAATATATTGACATAACATATTATGTATACAACTTATATACATAATATGTTTAAAGATTAAACATACTATGAGTGGCAGTAAATGTACCTATGTACGTACAGCTTGAAATTTTCTCAGCTAGATTAACCTGTTGTATGCCAGAATACCAGACATAATAGAAAAAGCATTGTGTCTCGCGCAGATCCACGTTCCGGCATACCAGAGGTTAAGGTAATTATATGCCTACAAAGTGAGTTTCTGACCCATTTGATTATTATCTATAGTGACCTCTTGCCATGATGCTGCACCATTTTCGCTGCAAAAGAAATCTTTAAGTTTGTCTCTAATTTCGAATCCATCACTGTTAGCAAATCCACCAAAACGGGCAAGGTCTATCATGTTTTCCTCGGGATTTTCTTCATCGTTGTAACTATAGAATGCAACGCTGTTACGTTCAAGATAACCATCTCGAAGAAGATTGTGTAAACAACAATCTGTTTATATCAAATCATCAACTACGTCTGATGCTATAGCAATCGGTGTGTTAAATACTCGGCATATTTAGCTTAATAACCCAAAAGCATTTTCTGTCACTCGGCGGCCGCGGCATAATCTGTAGTTATAAATTTCTTTCTAGTCGTGCCAGTCTTCTAGAGTAGGGTTTCATCATGTAACTACTTATTGCAAATGCTTCGTCTCTGATCAGAAAATGAGGGAGCATTACATCTGTTTGTGGCAATACTTTTGGTAGAGGGATGTTAAAATTATTGGTTGCTATTCTCCTTCCCATCACTGATTTACGAAATATACCATTGTCAGATTCTTTTCCGTAAGCACCAACATCAACTGCTACAAACTTATAGTTTGCATCCACAATTGCTAATAGCACAATTGTAAACTAGTCTTTATAATTAAAATACAATGATCCACTATTTTTAGGCGCCCTGATTCGCACATGCTTCTCGTCAATTCCTCCAACGCAAGTCGGTATATTCCATTTTTGCCAAAATTCCTTTTCAATGCGTTTGAAACCGTTTTGAGTTTCAGGTTTCATTGAATTAGGTACTAATTTCTGTCTCATAACTTTAAGAACCCGTTTTTTAAATTTGGGATTTGTAGCACTCTGATATGCGGTGTGAAGTTGACAAAGATTTATAGCTTACCTGTGGCTAAAAATCTAACACAGCAATATTTTATAATTTTATTATTTTTATTTGCAGATGAGGGCTACAGCAAGAAGTGGAAATCAATTCGTGATAGTTATATTAGGTATAAAAATAATACAACATTGGGTACTGGCTCGTGTGCCCTAAAAAAATCAAAGCCAAGAAGACATCTTCAATTATCATTTCTAGATAGTGTTCCACACCACAGAGCCGGAAGCTCCAATGTCACTGCGCCACAATAGAAAGTTGATGACGATGATGAAAACGTTGGTGTTGCTGAACAGGAACAAGCGACGGTTTTATCTAGTAATAATACACAGCAAAGATGTACTGCACTACTTTTATACCGCTTGTCAAACGCAACAAAACCAAAATTTACTCGGTGGCCGCTCACAAAACCGCGCTCGCTCGGCGACAATACTATGTTCTTGGAAATTTCTTATACAATGCTGCAAATGCTGTGAATAACATCTACCCATTATCAATGGACAAACTCAAACGGTTATAGTACGTTGGCTGAAAGGGCTTGACTATAAAACAACGGAAGAGTTAGTAGATAACTAAAAACTTAAATAGCTCCTACAGGACGCAAAGATGCACACACGCATACACCCACACAACTATCGACTGTGGTAAATGGAAGCTCAGCATCATACTTAGCTGTTTATTACTATTTATTATTATACCTATAATTAATCTCCAAATAATAAATTGATCTATTAAATACTTAACTGATTTTAACTCGTAATTAAATCCTATACTTGTAAATTATTTTTATTTCTGTTATAATGTAATATTGTTAATCTATTTGATAATTTATTGTTTTTGTAATTATTATGAAGAACTTTCTAATATGTAATCATTTTTGTATTGGGGTGGAAGACGCTGACGACTGTAACACAATTAATATTAGTACGGTCGTCAACGGCAACCTCTTATTATAAGTTCAACTAATGTCTGGTTTTAATTATAATACAATAAGAGAAAATTTGTAACACAAATTGAAAATAAAATATATTATTATTATATTATTATTATTACTGGTGGGGAAGTTGAAAAAGCCATCGAAGCAACTGAAGAGGTAAATAATAAAATATTAAAACTGATGACACATTTTTGAAAAATTGGAAACAAAGAGACGAACAAAGACAGATACTATATAAAAGTATTGTCAAAAGGATGGATGATAATATTGATTTATTTTGTAGACATATTGGTGAAGTTTTGCGTAATTTACCACCGTATGAAAAAGCAAAGGCAAAGAAACTTTTGGGTGCAGTTCTCTCAGATTACGAGATTATGGCAGCAAGTCGCTTATCTGAAAGACGCACATCTTCATCTCTTTCACGATATGATTTATCGTCGAACGATCATGCTTCAACATCCTCAGAATTGTGCACGCTATCCCCACCATATGTTCAAAATTCTCCATGAAATTCACACTCTCCTATTGGCACCGCGGCAGTATCACCAGGACCAGGACCAGCGTCACTAGGGCCAGTCACGGCAGCGTCATCAGGTGTCACCGGACCAGGCAATGCATCGAACTATTTTCAGTTAGATGCATACTCTCCCATTAGTACCGAGGCAACGTCACCAGGCCTCACCGGAACAACCAGAACACCTGGCTATGTACCAGGGCCAGTATATTACACGCATATGCATACTGTCCTACGAATACCGAGGTAGGGTCACCAGGACCCACTGATTTATCCGTTCGGGTCAACCAAAGCGGCCTAGAGGAAGGACATGATTTGATCGATACAGTTCTGAATTTTCCGTGAAAGTCCGCATGGGTATTTTATAATACATTATAATACTTAATAAGTAAATTACTTACCCCAATGTTAAAAATAATTTTTGTTCAGCATTTATAGTACTTATTTTCTTTGGTCCGATTTCTTCTTCAATTAAACTTAATATAAAATCGAACTGTGTTTTGTTTAAACGACAATACTCTCTGAATTCTTTTTCGTCGGTTTTTAAATGCTTGTCTTTACATCATTCATCATCATTCAATACTGATCAAGTATTGAATGATGATGAATGATGTAAAGACAATCTGTCAAGGTGGGGTTATATAGACACAAGTGCGAATGCATGTGACTGTGGCGTATCCCCACAGACAATAATGGGTCATCTGTTGACGTATCCCGTGAGCCCAGAATCGTGCACACTGGTTGACCTGTATCAGGCTAAACCAAATGAAATCTGCGTTGCCGAAAACTGGTCCAAAATTATATAAAATGTGTTGCCATCGACACGATAAGTAAGTAAGTATTGAATAACTTCCTTCACTTGCTCTGCATTTCAGCATAGGACGTATGGCTTGTCGTTTTCCTCTCTATACTTGTATAATAAAAACAAGTCATCGTCGTCTTCTTCCTCTTCTAACAAAAGATACAAAAGTAAATTGCTATCGCTATTCTGAAATACGTCAGACATCTTGTCTCACAGAACACTCAGAACCAACTGGAATACGGCGCTGCCGTCTGCAGTTAGGATCGGAATCATGACTACAGATACATGACGCGAAGACGTATCGCTGCGACATAACGCGCTAAGCTAACGCTGTCTGCAGTCGGCTACGAACTCGTACCTTTAAATGATAACGACGGACGGACAGCGTGCACTAGCACTGGTCAACACTTATTAATCCATGCGTGCATTATATTGTATTTAATTATGTAAACATATATTTTAATTATGTAAGCAGATAAGTTATGTATATGTCATATTTAATAAGTTATTTATCATAACATAGTAATAAATTACATATAAAAATGGCACAGCTATCGGAAATATGTTCATAAATTTTTGCTAATTAGAATTATTCTAGAACGCCGTTTAAAATTTGACAACCTCGATGGCGTAGTGGTTAGTGTAACCGACTGCCACACCTGAGGTCGCGGGTTCGATTCCCACACAAGTCAAACATTTGTGTGCATGAACATGAATGTTTGTCTTGGTCTGGGTGTTTCTACGTATAATATTTACGTAATTACTAAAAGAAAAATAAAGTATATATGTATGTTTATCCATTCTCTAGTACCCATAGTACAAGCTCTGCTTAGTTTGGGCTAGATGGTGTTGTGTGTATGTGATAGAACATTATTATTATATTATTAAATATATCCTAGTTAAAGACCTTATTTCGCAGGCGAGGCGGCGTGCAGAGCTAGCTTAAATAAAAATAATTACGACTAGACTAAATATAGACACTGACATGAGTAATACAAAGAAGTGCAATAGATTAAAATTCAAAACAAGAAGGCCACGAATGCAAACTCATTTGAATATGAATGAGTAAATATGTATGTTCTAAGTCGGTTCTGTGTGAGCTTCCTCAGTCACCTTGATTCGTTCGCACGGAATTATGTTAAATTAAGTTGGCTTTTGGACATAATCCATCGTAGTAGTTATGCATACATTTAGATAACTAATTTTGAGACATCTTGAGAATCAATATGATAAAGATTATTGTCTTATAGTGATGTTGTTTGATAGGATTCCGTTTTAACCTTTTGAACGCCAACGTCGTCTATACTCGACATGAGCAAGCGTGCCCTGTGCGCCAACGTCGTCTATAGTCGACAAAACTGTTTTTTGTCGGTTCACAGAAAAATACAAAATAAACATATTAAATCATTACTTTTCTGTGTTTTAGTGATACAACTTAAAAATTGAATCCCCAGTTATTACTTAATATATATTATATATTTTGTTTGTATACAGCAAACAAAATTTTTATTAGTTATTGAAATATTTGATCATATAAAACAATATATAATATATCGATTTTCGGGCTTGGCGTACAGGACATGGAGGTGCCGTTATGGCGTGGCGTTCAAAAGGTTAAACTCGATGTTTATTTTAATTATTTCTTTTTTACTTTAGTTAAGTGGCATGTTTTGAAAAGAGCGCGTATCTAAGGTATATGTCATATTTAAGGTAAAAATATATAGTCATTGAAATTAAACTACTATATACGGATTTTAACGCGTTGTTTATTTGACACTTTATTACATAATTTTGAAAACTGTTACACTACTACTACTATTAAACTTTACTAATTTTTAAGCTTATTAAATTATTATTAAAACTATTTAGATTTAATTTAATTTTACACTTTCCCCGACATTTCGGTTGCTTTTCAGCAGCCATGGTCACGGGGAGACTGGTCAGACTAGTTAGTCTCCCCGTAATAATATTCGCGTACACAGAAGACAATATAATATATAGTCATGTCAGACAAAATGAAAAATAAGTTCTGAAGTAAGTACTTTCATCAGAGGATACAGCAGACAAGCAAAAGGCAATAGTAGGTAGGTATCTATTATTTTATAATACGCTAGAATTCAAATTTTGTTATTTATTTGGATGGCTGTTGGCGGCTTTATATACAAACAAATACAAATACTTCCTATATTTTTTCTATTGCATAATGCAAGCATTATTTAAAACTATTCAAAATTTCAAGTCGATTGTATTAGCAGTTGCTAAAATAAGCAGCCCCGTGTGAAGAAACAATGCCGCACCTTAATATTTAACTTATGATGCGCAACTCTAAAACGAGTGTCTATTTTTGTAGTTCTATTAAAGGGGGTTTTCCTCCTTAATGTCTAGTTTACATAAATATAATCATTTGAATAAAACGAACAATAACTCATACCTATATCGATTTTATTTTTAACATTTCTGTATTATTTTAATTATACTGCTATCTTTTGCTTTACTTTAATTATCAAATTTGGCCTTGATGGCGTAGTGGTTAGTGTAACCGACTGCCAGAGGTCGCGGGTTCAATTCCCGCACAAGTCAAATATTTGTGTGCATGAATATGGATGTTGGTCTTGGTCTGGGTGTTTCTATGTATAATATGTATATATTTACAAAAAAAAAGTATATAAGTATGTTTATCCATTGTCTAGTAGCCATAGTACAAGCTCTGCTTAGTTTGGGCTAGATGGTGTTGTGTGTATGTGGTAGAATATTATATTATCAAAGGTAACTTTATGGATTTAACTTTGATTTATTATAATATGTTCTAATTTTATTCATAGTTATTTTTGTTTGTGTGCTTTACTAAGCTTATGTGTGGGAGGGTTGTTATAGGTATTTTTTTCACTGGCTTCGGCTGTATATATCATAATATTTAAGTGTGTGTGTAATGTGTAGTGTAGAAACCAAGAAACAAACAAATGACAAATTTAAAGTAAATTTTGATAAGCCTAACGAAAGCCAAAAACACACAACCAAAAAGCATGACTGTGTCTGGCTTTATCCGGACGTCTGGCAACGCTAAAAGTAAGGACGTCAAGTTATAACGTTTTGTCTTAAAATGTTATATACGATTCCATTCAGTCTATAATCGCAAACGATTTATAGGCCGAATTGAATCGTATATTATTTATTAATCGTGTATAATTTACTCTTAACTGTTGTTCCAGGACCACCAGACCTACGTCATTTGAATAAAACTGATATTTCTACAGTAAATTTGAACAGCCTATGATTATATTTTCGAAAATGAGACAATTTTATGATTTTGTCTGGACTTGCCAGATCGGTATTGCCGCTTACAAATGGCCTTAAAATTATTATACAAATAATATAATTATAATGATATAAGGATTTAGATATTCATAAAAATGGATACCACGAAAATTATTACTACAATATGATTGGTTGGACTTGGTCACACATGTATGTATGTATCTTATGTGGAGGCCAGTCAGTGCAGACCGGCGACACTTCGACCCAGTCGGATCTTTTGTGTCGACACTCTCCCAATAACGACTGCCATAGATGTTCATGGCAGCCGGGACCGACGGCTTAACGTGCTCTCCGAGGCACGGAGCAGGCGATAATTGTCAATCAATACGCACATAATTTCGAAAAGTCATATAACTTCCGAAAGTCAGAGGTGCGCGACGTGGGTTCGAACCCGAGACCCTCTGTCAATACAGAGGGTCTGCAATCATTCTGTTGGTCTCCCCACTGAGCTATCGCTGCTCTGGTCTGGTCACACATAATATACGTCTATTTGATGAAAGGCAACTGCCAACCCACACTGAGCCCGCGTGACGCGTGGCTTAAAAGTCCAAATGGCGTTTGTTGAGCGTGCCTTAAGCCATATCTCATATTAAAAAGAGGCCCGTATATCTTCAGAAAATAATACACACATTGCCAGTATACTTTACTCCCAAATTGGATTAAACAATAAAAACACTGCACGCTCCATTGCTCCCATTGCACCGAGTGTAGTCGGTTCGAATCAACATGGGACCAACATATTTTGATCCACAAAGTGTTGGACCCTCTTTATTTTGTCATCAATTAAATGGACAATAAAATTGTGAAATTAATTAATAACAAAATGTTTACAACTAAATATTTTTATACGTTTATTATTAGGATATGGTAAAACACGACCATTAAAATATTATTATTGGTTACAATATCATACGCGGATGAGACAGTAATACTGTTCCGGTGAACAGTATTACTGTGTGCGTGAGCAGTCTCAATCACGCATTGAAGCCTATCAACGAGCTCAAGAAGGTTTCAATACTATCAGTAAATGGCTCTCAAACAATTGTTTAACCTTAAATGCACCAAAAACTAAATATATTCACTTTTTAAGACGGAACTAAAACACGCCATATTACATAAACAATATTATTGCTCACAATCATAATTGTCTGCTATCTGCTGACACCGCATGCACTTGCCCCGCTTTAGAAGCAACCGATTGTATAAAATGCTTAGGCATTACGCTTGACATTAACCTTAATTTTAGCAAACATATTTATTTATTATGCAATAGAGTACGCAAACTTATATATATTTTCAAGAATCTTCGTAGCGTTGTAAAATTAAAATTACTAAAATAGGTGTATTTAGCATTATGCCAATCAATCATAATTCATAACCTATTGTGTAACATCATCAAAACAATATTATTGCCATTAGAACGTGCGCAAAGAGCCATCTTAAAGGTAGCCACATTCCGCTCTTTCATCTTCCCTACCTATGAACTATTATACCAATCCACTAACATTTTAACTGTCCGTCAACTACTTATCCTGCACACTGTTCTTAAACAACATACGCTACCTTTTTTACCTACGAACAATGGAAGGAAAGACTTAGTTTGTGAAAGTTTCCAAACAGAGATTTTCTTATTTCTAGTGCCTTTTTTGTACAATATACTAAATAAGTTATTAGATATATATATATATATATATATATATATATATATATATAGCATTAATCATAATTAATGTCACATAGTTTTAACAAAGTACCTAAAAACGCTTACGTATTCAGATACAGAGAAATTTCTAGTAGTTATAAAATAATCTGTTACACTTTAAGCAATTTTTCATTTATAATTGTTATTGTTTAAAACTATTTTAATTGTGTACTTAACTATATATGTTTGTAGTACATGTATAAATGTTTTTTGTAGACCCTTACTTTATAACAGCAGAATAAAAATGTAATATTAGAAACAGCCTGAAACACAGGTCTCTGACCTAGTAAGGTAATACAATATAAAAATAGACTAATCTTTAAACAAATCTTTTTGTGTCCAATATTTAAATTGTAAATATTTCCTTAAGATTAAATATAGTTTTAATGTGAAATTAATACAATGTTTACGAGGGATGGTAAACATGAGGGAGATATTGAAAGAAGAACGATTGTGGGAAACAAGGTGAATGGAGCTCTACGCGCTTTTATGAACAGTCGAAATGTTTCCGAAAAGGCACGTTTGGCTGTTCATAGAGGACTATTAGTGCCCACACTTATGTATGGAAGTGAAAGTTGGGTATGGCAAAAGAAGCATGAGAGCAGAATAAATGCTGTAGAAATAAGAGCGCTGAGAAATATATGTGGTGTGACTCTGAAAGATAGAATAAGGAATAGTGTGATTAGAGAGAGATGCGGCATGAAAGTGTATATAGTGACCAGAATAGAAAAGGGTATGTTAAGCTGGTTTGGGCATGTCGAAGGAATGGACGAGGAAAGACTGACTAAGAAAGTTTATAAGGCTAGTGTGAATGGAACAGTCGCAAGAGGAAGACCTAGGCGAACGTTTCTTGATCAGATCGGAGGCGTTCTGGACAAAGGCCAGGTTAAGAGCACCTTGAACCGACGGGCGTGTATGAGGAATGTGATGAAAGTGAATGAAGCCAGAGAAGTGTGTCAGGATCGTAGCAAATGGAAATCCGTAGTCTCTGCCTACCCCTCTGGGAAACAGGCGTGAATCTATGTATGTATGTATGTAATACAATAAGTAGCCTGTAATGAGTTTTGTAAAGACTTTCATTTATTGAATAAAAATTTATTATTATTATTATTAAGCTGTATTCGGCTAACTCCGAAAATCGGGATTTTCCAACAATTGCAAATATCTCCCTACAGCGGTACTGTGTTTGGCTCCAGCCATATTCACCTAGCCGGCATTATAATTCCCTCTCGCTCTTCAGTCGACTCCAGAAGCTATGAGCGAGCGTTCGTGTGTAACGTGACTATAATTACGAAATCTGTTAAGTTATTTAACTGGTTGTTTTTTTATTCGATAGTTTTTAGTTTTAGTGCTCTGTTTATCAGGCTCAGAAAACTCTTGGGCTACGTTCATTCTTTTTTTCGATATTAGCCAGCTAGTAGACAGTAATTCTGAATCATGTCCCATTCGGAATTGCCCGATGTTGAGTCTCTAAAGAAAATAGATAGTGGTTTCCAATCTCAAAGCCCTTATTTTTGGAAATAGATTAATTTGTTTTCATATTCGAATTTTAATTAAGTGACACCTGATTAATATAGGTACATTAAGGTGTTTCTAATTTTCTACTAGTTAAATAGAATAATCTGTTGAGTCTGTCTACATAGAAATGATAGTATGATGAATGGATATAGCTAGTCAGAACTGCCAGTTTTTGTCGGTTAAATATAGATTTACCCAAGTTTAACATAACTCTACATATACACCAGTAGGCATAACTATGTCTTACTAATTATTTTTACTATTTCAGGAACATGCCCAATAAATATATAATAAGGAAAATACCCCGGTACACGCAAGATGACTTATCCACTGCAGTTCAATAACCAACCAAAGAATACCCTCAACAACCTTGTATAATAAAATAAAAGTAAATTATAGCACGGATGTCGTAGGTAGACCATTAGCTATTCGAAGCACATCGATTGGCCGACGCTATTAAAACAATGGAAAAATTGGTGTTTGGTCTTTCAAAGGAAGAGGTGTTGAATATTGTCACGGAGTTTGTAAAAACAAACAAATTGAGTACTCCATTCACCAAAAACAAACCAGGCAAAGACTGGATTATAAAAAGACACCTACTTACAATTAAAAAAGTGCAACAGGTTGAATATGTAAGGAAGAAAATGACAGACCCTTTCGTAATTTTGTAATATTTTAATCTTCTGGAAGATACGTCGTCGGATTTAAACCTGTTTGAAAGTCCTCATTTAATTTGGAATATGGATGAAACGTCTTTGTCTTTTGACCCAACTAGGACAAAAGTTGTTGGCGCCATCGATAAACCATGTTCCAGAACAACTTATGGAACTGGGAAAGAAAATATAAATGTTCTGACTAAACTGTTAATTATTCAAAATGTGATAAAAGCTATTCATTATTTGTGGATATTTGTGTACCAACATAACGATTCTGTATTTTTTTTCTTTTTTTTAACGTGGTGGAATGCTTTGACCCGTACCTCTCTGCTGAAAAGGGGAGCGGAGCGGTTATGACGGGCTCACTCGGGAAAAGATGGAACGTCCCGGATACTACCGACTAAACCTACCACGGTGTGCCAACTCGCTGCCTTGAATGGTGGGTGGGTCACTGGAACTGAAACTACATCAGCAACCCACCCAGCAGTGTCCAACACAGGCAAGAAATGCCTGCGGACGACGACTCTTGGGTGACACCCCGGCACGACAGAGGGCGTCATTCCGACCGAATGGCTGGCGGACGGGAGATCCCCGTTCTCCCGCCCGCGGCCTTCTGCGCTGCCCGGTTCGCCGGCGGCGGCTCGGATCCGCAAGGATACTCTCCTCACGGATCCGCTCCACCGCCTCCTTCCACGAGATAACGTCCTCGGAGAAAGATGCGACCGCTATCCAGTTCCTCTCACTGTCGACCATGGCTAACGATTATGTTGCCTTTTTTTTTTTTTTACGTGGGGGAATGCATGACACATCCCCCTCCGCGGGGGCGGGCGGAGGGGTTATGTCGGACTCGCCGGGGTAAAAGAAGATGGTAAAGATGATAACGTACCTCCCGGAATACCGACTAAACCTACCACGGTGTTCCTCGACAAAACCACTATCGACGGGGCCGGGCGAATCACTTTCGCATGCGGTCGCGACCCCGCCGAGGTTTCGGCCCGCCGTATGAAACGGCAGGCCACTACACGAAAGACCTACCCAAAGGTACTCCTCACAAATTATTCCTACTGTCCCCCCTAGAGGGGAGACGGACTCGAAACAGAGGCGCGCGTGGAAACACGCACGCCGCCTTTCGGACCTGGTGCTGAACGGATGGCGGGCAGGCCCACAAAGCCCGCCACCCCCAGGTCAAACCTCAGGGTGGCTGGAGGTCGTCTCGCGCCCTCCGGCGCCCGGCTCTGCGGTTGGGGAGAGGGTTCAAACGCTCCCTCACCCGCTCCGCCGCCTCCTTGATGGAAATGACTTCCTCACAAAAGGAGGCGACGGCGTTCCACGACCTCTCACTCCGGACCATAGACTGAACTACGGCCGGGAGCGAGAGGGCAACCAATCCGACTGCCGCGATCAACTCACGGCGCTGCGATGCCCAGGCGGGGCAAACCGCCAAAGTGTGCAGCGCCGTGTCCTCAACTACGTCGCGGCAGTCGCCGCAGTGGTGACAACCGGGCGTCTCTTGCCGGCGTATACGACACAGGTACTGGCCAAAACAACCGTGGCCAGTCATTGCCTGTGTCAGCCGGAAGGTGAGGGCGCCATGCCGCCTCTCCAGCCACTCCTCAAACACGGGACTTACCGCCACGATCGTGACGTGCCCGATTATGTTGCCTACCTCAACTTAATTAAACTCTATTTATTGTCTTTTTGACTTTTATTTTAAACACCTTTTCAACTCTTGTAAGTGGGTTATTAAAAGTTTGATTACCATAGGCCGTGTGTCGGCTAATTCAGAAATACAAATATAACACAAATACGTTCGGGCTACTAAAGGGACAAATTTGATAAATATTTTTTATTTACGATATATATGAACGAAAAATAATTATGTTCCTTATGATTGAATTACGTAAAGTCCACTTTTTACAGTGATTCGGAACTAACCGAACATACTTCGGAGTTAAACTCGTACAAAGAAAAATTACCAAGTTTTAAATCAGTTGTATCTTATTAGAGGTTATGGATTAAATAACACCCTGTACAGACACTAACTATTTATTTTATACTTTGAAACAAGGAAGTTTTATATGTCCGTTCACTTACAGCTCACAACAAGAAGTGATAGATAGCAGTGTGTCTATGCCTTTTATAGCTTATCAAACTGTAAAGTATTTGACTACTATTTATATTGTATGATGTTATATTATACAATTACTAAGGTGCATTTATTCTAAATAGTTAAATATAATAATTAATTAATTATTGCATGTATAAATGTATATAATTCAACATATCTATTATAAATATCATCGGTTATTAGGCTGTATGTTGAAGTAAATAAAATGACTCAAGTTAATATCATAAGTACTACCAATTTTAAATAATTAATGAAAATTCAAACGTCCTGTAACTATTCATAAATCCTTTCGTAATTACCCGAGTGCGCCTTATAATGATATAATGATAAAAATCAACTTAGGGATACATTAGTCATTTGTATGAACAAATGACTAATGTATCCCTAAGTTGATTTTTAATTTGGTAACACTTGTTATCAAGCATACCATATTACTGAATTTGGTTACATGTTACATGCATGGCAACATGTTTTCCTCTTTAATTAAAACAGATAAGAGATAATGTGATAACTTATATAAAGGCAGATAGACAGCTAACATACATATGTTATTCTGAAGCTTCTACACATTCCTAAAATCTTTATCAGTTTCCCTCGCATACATATAATAGCTAGGGACATTTTAAAATCTAAACAAATAAATACTATATACCTTATTTACTTGACTAGATTAAAATTAGGTTTTTATAGTATTAGTAAATACAAATACTATGATAAAGATATTAACATATTACTTACTGCATGGATAATACAGTCGTTTTAATTGTCACCACAATATCTTTATATTATACACATATGTGTACATAAAAATGAATCCCTGTTTCCCTTGATCACGCCACAACTGAAATCATTGATCTTTTTTTTTTAAATCTTATACTTTGTTGAAGGTTCCTACGGAAACTTAGATTAAGTAAATTGCGCAGAAAATTGGATAATATCAGAAAACCTAAAGACTATTTTACCTCGCGAATTTGACAATTCGTCTAAGACAGGACGTCTGTCGGGTCAACTAGTTACAAAGGAATAAGGGCTGCTGTTTGAGCCGTTCTGCCTATAAGTAGGTACTTATATCATTTGAAAATTATTTCTATTGATAAATTCTTGTATTGAAAAAGACTTAACAATTTGCGCGGATTGCGTAATGGTTTTAGTGGTCGCGCCGTCGTTGTGTGATCAAACCCCACTCGGTATCGAACTTTTTCACTCGACACTTTGGCAGTGGCTAGGTGACAACTTAACCTGGCGCCATCTATACAGTCATTATTATATTAAATTCCCTCTCAATGTTCGGGCTACTTGTGTAGACGTTTTATTAAAGCAAATATCAATAGTTCTCTATAGGTATTTATGGCAGTTACTAACTCGTTTATTCTCACTGCCTGTTCGTCATCTACAGTAATGAGTAATCAAAACTAGAAAGATAAGACATACCTATCAGCATGTTGACTTGCAGTTGATAAAGCTCCTTACTGTTGAAAAGCCAGATAAAGGTGAGCCAGCCGGCCAACCAGACTATCCCGTGACATGATACCTATACATAAAAATAAAATAGTTACTATAGTTAACTCATAGGTACATATACATATTTTCCTATGTCTGTAATATATGGTATAATGGCTTCAACACCTTGTTGATATCAGTTGCAAAATACTGAAATTGTATTTAATTGGCGACTGAAAAAAGTCGCTGTTTGTTTCTTGCAGGTTTCTTTTCATAGGCTCAACCTTTTGCTTGAACTAACCTAAATGTAGTTTCAGGTAAGTTAGTAAACTCACTAACCTATACATTTTGATGTTTATAAGTGTTACATCGTGATCTAAATGAATAACTGACTTTTGACTTTGACTTTATACAAGGGCATACGGATTTATAGTATTATACTGTTTTATATCATAAGAAAAAGGTGTTTCAAATTATGCAACTACGAAACTTGTTAATAAAAAACTGAAAAAAATATTTTTTTAAATTTTTCCAAACGGGATCTTTTCTGAAGCCTGTCAAGAATAGCTCGAAGAAAGGAAAAATACTCAAATTTATAGTTTAACAATTATCACACTTGCAATGTTGATGTTCAAGCAGCAAAAAAATAATAATTAACTATTGCATAACTAAAAGAAAATATGTGATAAAAAAAAACTGAGGATTATTGTTCATTTATCTATCCAATAGGACTCTGAATTTTTTCATTTCTTAAATTTTATATTTAATAAGTTTAAATAATTTTTATTGATAAAGTGTGCAAAGTAGGCGTGGCTTGCGCAAGCCAGAGTAACCGTTTTTGGCCGTTTTTTCATCCTCCAGGGAAAATTATAAATATTGGTCCTACAATTCTGGGAGCCCAGACTTTTTTTAAAATTTCCTCCTCTTTTTCAATCTTTTTTTATATTTGAACTATCTTAATTAGTTTTTGAGATATTTGCAAAAAACTAAACCCCCTTTTTTTTTAGTTAATTTCTCTTTTGCAATTCATGTAAACGGCACTTGAATATTTTCAAAAATCGTCTACATGCCATTCCGAATCGAATGACAACTCATTCACATTTTGCCGAGACTGCTGAAAAACGTTGACCACAAAGCACTTGTTGACTAGACTATAACAGTTTCTTTTTATATAAGACTAAGTAGCTGATCCGCGCAACTTCGTCTGCTTCACATAAGAGAATATTTTTCCTGTTTTTGCAACATTGTTTATTGATGCTCCACTCCTACTGGTCATAGCGTAATGTTATACAGCCTTCCTCGATGAATGGGCTATCCAACACTAGAAGATTTATTGAATTCGGACCATTCGTTCCTGTGATTAGCGCGTTCAACCATACAAACAAACTCTTCAGCTTTATAGTATTAGTATAGATTGCAAGTATATAACTTAAGTTACATATACATACAATCTTTAAATTTGATTACACTATACACAGTATAATATGATCATAATTTAAGTACCTATTTCATTAATTTATCATTTACATCTATATATATAAAACTCTTCCGTTACTGAGTGACTGACAGACAACGCACAGCCGAAACTACTGAACGCAAGAAGCTGAAATTTGGCATGTATGTTCCTTGGAGAGTGTAGGGGAGCACTAAGAGAGGATTTTTGGAAATTCCACCCCGAAGGGGGTGAAAGGCGTGAAACCCGATATTCACATGGGAACGGGACTTACGCGGGTGAAACCCCGGGAAAACTACTAGTCTTATATAAAAAAGAAACTGTATATAAATAAGTTCTTCAAGGTATTTAGTTACAGTGAGCTACTCCTTACCATGATAAAGATGTATTATTTTTATCAATTGAATGAGTCAAATTTCTGTGAAATCATTAATGAGTGATAGCATAAGGTAAATATTAAGACAATACATATTACTGCTTAAAAACGAAATAATTCAATAGCATTACAATATAATTAATATTACATCATGCTTGCCCAACAAATGCAAAGAACAGACATGTTACTAATGGGTTTATTGTACTAGTATATTATGTACTTATGTATTTATGTACTTGTCTTTCGGTAAACAAACAAACCATTATAATATCATTTAGTTACTGCCTATAGATTACATTTATTCTCTAATAAATAGAGGTAAAATAAGGAAGATAATACATAGAGATAGATTTTTATGTGCTGTCTCTAAATACTAGCACGTTTGTTCATTAAATAAAACAAGTAAAAATAATAACTAGGTATATGTATATTTATATATGAATATAACCCAAACCTAGGAAATAAGCTTTTCTTTTACGTCGTGGAATGCTTTGTCGCATACCGCTCCGCGGGGGCGAGCGGAGGGAGTATGTCGAACTCGCCGGGGTAAAATAGAAAGATGGAATAAGAATAATGTACCTCCCAGAATACCGACTAAACCTACCACGGCGTTCCTCGACAAAACCGCTATCGATGGGGCCGCGCGAATCACTTGCACATGCGGTCGCAACCCCGCCGAGGTTTCGGCCCGCCGCGCCGTGTGAAACGGCTGGCCACTACACGAAGAGGCCTAGCTTTTAGGCAAAACTCCCTCCCCAAACCCTACTGTCTCCCCCCCTAAAGGGGAGAAGGACTCGACACAGAGGCGCGCGTGGGAACACGCACGCCGCCTCACAGACCTGGTGTTGAACAGGTGGTGGGCAGGCCCACGAAGCCCACCACCCCCAGGTCAATCCTCAGGGTGGCTGAAGGTCATCTCGCGCCCTCCGGCGCCCGGCGCTGCGGTTGGGAAGAGGGTTTAAGCGCTTCCTCTCCCGGTCCGTCGCCTCCTTGGTGGAAATCACTTCCTCACAGAAGGAGGCGACGGCGTTCCACGACCTCTCACTCCAGACCATAGACTGAACTACGGCCGGTAGCGAGAGGCCAACCAATCCGACGGCCGCGATCAACTCACGGCGCTGCGATGCCCAGGCGGAACAATCCACCAAAGTGTGCAGCGCCGTGTCCTCAACAACGTCGCGGCCGACACCACAGTGGTGACAACCAGGGGTCTCTTGCCGGCGTATACGACACAGGAACTGGCCAAAACAACCGTGGCCAGTCATTACCTGTGTCAGCCGGAAGGTGAGGGCGCCATGCCGCCTCTCCAGCCACTCCTCAAACACGGGACTTACCGCCACGATCGTGGCGTGCCCAACCTAGCAAATAATCTAAATGTAGCTACAGTAACTTAGTAAACTAACCAAAAGAATTTTATCATTGTTACTTTGTGACCTAAATCAATAAATTATTTTTGTCTTTGTTTTTGAGTTTGAATAGAAGGCATTTGCAAATAGACTTTGAATGAAAGGTATACATATTTTGAAATTGTATGTATCTTTGTACTTCTTAGTAGAATAATCCAATAAAACCAATAGTAATTGAACCAGTGAGAATATAAAACTGATGAACTTAAAATGAAGTCACAGCACCAGGAGCTGGTACATTTTAAAAATAATACTAAACTAATGATGATTATAACCCTATCTAAATAACAGAAAGCAGTTATCTCAAATTTAACTTATAATGACTTACTCCATTTTCGAAGTTGAGGTAACACCTAATAGCTAAGGTTATAACTGATAGAATATGCATGATGGTAAACAACTATTAATTACTTTGTATTAAGCAACACAGATAGATACTAAACTTTTAAATTCACTCAGTTTCAAAATATAAAGTCATTTACCTTCAATTTACAATATTTAGCAATTTTTGTCTCTACACAAGATTAAAATACCTCAAAGAGTTGAGAATGGTTCCGAAGAGACCTCAAGGCTGTGACTTTCAACGCCAGTTCCACAAACTTTTTCGTAACCTGTACATCATACCGCAATATTTTTTGCAACATTGGTGGAACTTGACGCTTCTTTTGTTGCTGCCCAATCTGAAATTTTGGAATATATTACTTTCAAAACAATAAAATACAATATTTGAACAATAATAATAATATCTGTATTTTAATGTCAATAGGACTATTAGAAACAAAAATAAATGATTAGACAGACAACAAATTAAAATGTGCATTTTAAAAATGTGATTCATGCAATAAAAGTAAATGTGAAAATTTACAACGATTTAATTAAATCTTACCATATCCATGCTATTAACTGATATCTATGACTTTTTTTACTTTTCCAAACACAAACTGGCACACCTTTAGCACCTGTACAAATGGAGACAGTAACGTTACTGTAATTAACTGCCAATATGTTTAGAGTGTAACTGTAAGTCGCACTTTTCACACATCCAGCCATTGCAAATATATTCTATTCATGAAATGCACAAAATTTTGACTGACAGCAAGATGTTTTACTAATCTTGTAGAAAACAGCGCTAGCGGCGTGTTTGTATTTGTATTATACCAGGAGTATGATCTAATGAAAGCTAAAATCTAAAATAATAACTACAGAGCGATTCATAGCGTATGTAACATGTATATAGTGCAAGATAATATGTAGTTGGTAATTAAATCGGATTGTTAACGAGTGAATGGTAATAATAAATACATACTCACAATTATGTTAACCTTAAGGTTAATATTATTTATACACAGCTATATAAATACAGCGGAGTTAATAATTTAAGTTATCAGAGGTGATGACTGATGAATGAATTTAATCGAGTCGATGACGATTTGACATTTAACAATTGACAGCCGAGCCGATGTCAGGGTGCTAGGACTGCTAGGGATTGTACCTGATCGCACCTACCTAAATTTGATAAGTTACGGTTTTGTTATTTTTACTGGCATTAAGAATTTAGTTACATGTTTAAGTAATAAGAATTTATTAACAAGACAACACTTAATATCAATCATCTAAGTTATATGGATTCCTTGAATCCTATTGATCTTTTTAGTGAAAAATAATACAGGTCAGAAAAATATTGGCAGCATCTGTCAAGATTTTCTTTTCAGTCAGTATTCTAAATCAACTATCAGTATTGAATATTGATAGATTCTATAATTTAGACGAGAAACTGAATTTGTAATACTGTATTTATTAATAGTAGAAAAGATAAATCATGGAATTTTTTGGTATAACTTATTATGGACCACAAAATTATATTAAAGACTTAATGAAACCGGAATACAAAGAACCAATGACTAAAGAAGAGGTTAAACCAATGATGGAAAAGATTGAACAGTACTCTACTCTTCCAAAACATGTAATTCCTTATTATAAATTTCCGGCCCGAGAGGAATGTGTTTACATTCCTACTAATTGCAAATAGCAATTGCCATTATGTAAAGGCACGGTGATCTGTGATTATATGGCTAACCATTTCCGTACCTACATTCTCACTCCAAGTATAATATATATGTGGTTTTTTCTTGAAAGATTGATTTGTCGAACACGTGAAACTTTTATTTATTAATTGTGTCTTGTTCAATTGTAATATTTTCGCTATAACATGCAACTTATTAACAAAAGTTTGAATAATTAATTTAAAAAATCTTAAACCTGCTAACTGCGACAAATCATTGGCTGTTTTTATAAAATATTAGCTTTTGCACGCGACTTCGTCCTCATGAAATAATTACTTTAGGCAGCATTTTATTTTAGTATACTTATATTTCAAATAATACACATACAAAATGATGACGGCATGTTTACTAATCATACACATGTTTCCGATAAATATATACGGATAGTAAACATTAACAGATTTGTTTGGACTTCCATACGAACTTTCATCTCCTATTTTATCCATATGTTAGTCGAAATTTCGAATACGCTGGAACAAAATATGTTTATTTACTTCTTATCAATTGCCTAAATACAAAGTTTCATGGTTTTATCTTAAATAATTACGAACTCCCATACAAACTATATTTATATATGTATATTTCAAAATCTTTTTTACAAAAAATGTAACTTATGTCCTTTCCCAAGGTCTAGTCTATCTTTATACCAAATTTCATCAAAATCGGTTAAGTACTAATTTCGTTGCACAAATGATTTCCAACAGTTACAACATAATCACTTTTAAACTTTCGCGTTTCCTGATTTAACGGGTACTAACGCGATATTTCATAATATTTACATTATTGATGCTCAACGTTTCGAACAGCTTATTCTGGCGGTGGTCACAAGCTGACTAAGAGACAGATATATGTTCAAATAGAAAGTATGCAGGTATGTATTATATTTCACTGCTAATGTACATCCATAATATTGCAGATACAACGTCCAGATGCAAATGTCATTAGAGTGATCGACGTTTATATCGGCAGAGTAAATGGCTTCGCATATGGTTCAATGCAAAGATTTATTAGAATGAAACGCAAAGGGGTTATTAAGCCTCCCTTTCCTTGTGACATGTACAGGAACCCACCAGCTACGTCCATAGAGGTTGGAGTTAAAATATATTCAGTACAGACAGTGCCTGCCCAAGGGAATAGTCCGGGAGGTACCGTTGCAAATACAAAAGTCATAGTCTTCTTTCTTTTCGTGTGGTTAGTGGTCAACCTGTTGGCAGGAGTTGTTCAAGCCGCCTGTAGGCCTCTGACATGGCTTAACGACTGCTGTCAATTTGACAACAACCGGGACCGACATTTTACGTACCCTCCGAAGCACGGAGACGCTCAGATGAAATACCACTAAGTGGTCACCCATCTATATACTGACCGCACCCAACGCTGCTTAACCTCGCTAATCGTTTACCGATCAGTGAGTGCAACTGGCTATGAGCGCCTAAAAGTCATAGTAAGCCGGCTGATATTAACATCGATAGTTGATCTTATATGACTAATATGTAATAAGTGAACCGACCGTCAGGTGCTCAAGTAGCGGTTGGTGTAGGTGTGGCAAGCAGCGATAGATGTAAGAAAATAAGTAGTAGTACGCCGGCTGAAACTTTCTTCATAAATAGTTGAAAGCATACTAAGCTGAAAAAAAACCGTAAAATAAAGTTATATTACGCCGCGCCGGATGAAATTTAACTAGGTGATTGTTTATTTATATGATTAAAAGTACGAAAACAACTATCAGCTGCGTGTGTAACGGTGGAAAAACCGTCAGCTGACGCAGTAAAGATTTAAAATATTGGAGCATTGCTACTATGCTGTTTCCTTTTCAACACATGTTTCGAGATAGATTCTGGCCTTGCTTGGGTCCATAACAAAACCATCGGGATAAGCATCTTAAAAAAATATTAAAACTATAGAAAAGTGTACTGCTGTATTGAAGATTCGTCAGATAAATAATTAATCTTTAAAAAGTGCCATTTTAATGATTTAAAAAAATATTATTCTGTGTTATCGAAAATTCACCTCTTTACCGTCAAAATTCAGGCTAGCCGTTGAAACTCCTTCAACATCTGCAACGCAAGGTGAGAAATGCAATGAGAGCACAAGAAATGCAATTTAATTGAAATGCATTTATTGATTTATATTCTTCTATATTAATAATATTGAAGTTCGCATCGTTGATTCGCAAGGAAAAACATATTTCAATTCATTATAAAATAATGAATTTTAGACTACCGTAGATAAACTCTGCGTAAAATTTTTTGGTTCTTGTGTGGAAAAACAGATTACCTTACATTTCAACATTTCAACGATAGAAACTTTATAATGATCATTACATGTAAAACAATAAACGATTTTCTTTTAGGTCGGAAAGAGACGCTCAACTTGTAGATGAAAGCGCTGAACATGAAAATATATAGTCAATATTATTACATAATATCAAATTAATGAGGAGAACGATATACTCAAGTGTAAAAATCGTACTGATGGGGAAGATTGCCACTCACCAAGTAAATCCGAGCTTTGCCAGCATTTACTGGAAGAAAAAGAAGAGAAATATGTCTGCAAATGGTTCGAGGGAGATCAAGTATCAGTCAGCAGTATAACTGATAGCAGCGAAAATATTGGCAGTGTGGAATTTTTGTCGGTGGCACTTTCTTTGAGCGATTTCACACAGGACAGGTCTGATGACGATTCATCAGAAAATACTATCGATAACGAATAAGTTCTTTTTTTTATATTATCTTTATTTTAATTTGTTATTTCCATTTGATACTCTATATTATTTCATATTATGCATTTTGTTCAAAATAAAATAAGACAAAAATATAAAATGTTTTCGTACATATTGTATGCTGTCAACTATTTCTGAAGAAAGTTTCAGCCGTCTTACTATTACAATTTTTTATTTTGATACCTTTTTCGCTGCCTCCCAATCCTACACCCACCACGGGTGCGTCAGCTTGGTTCACTTATTAGTCATTCGAGATCTATTGAAAAAGATGGCAAGCGATCGGTGTAAAAACATTACCTAAAATGCAACGCTACCTCCCGGACTACAAGTTAGAGAGGATTGATATCCCACTATGATTTTTCTTGCTCTTAGTATATATATTTATTATTTTCTTACCCCTAAAGCGTCACAGGCATTCCCTCTTACCTGGCGCCTGGAGCAGCCTAGCCGGTCAGTTCATCCTAAAGGATTTGCGGTCATTCATGAATCCCACGAATCCCCAGATTTAATTTCTAAATTTTCCTTCTAAATTCGTAGGTATCTAGATAACATCACACATTTCCTATTGAATTCAGGAATTAAACATATACGTTTTAAGCAAATGTACTGTTATAATTATTACTTGAATAAAATATATAACTGAAATAGGAAATGTGTATCTGTCACATCTATATATATATACACACATGCATATACAGCAGTGACTGATATAATGCTGAGATTAGAGTAGCGATTATATCAATCGCTTCCTCACTACTCAACATAGGGGGCACGTGGACACTGGTCTGTCCACCAGTGGTCTCCATTGCTGCCCCTAAATAGGCGTAGATCTTGTTGGTCCGCTGGCTGACGTTATAGCACGCAGAATCAATCCAGTGTCATTGTCATGCACCGCGATGTCACTATGTAGAATAGAGGATTTGCCGCATTGCATTGCCCGTCCTCGCATGCACCCAGTGCATCTATTTCTGGCTAAATAAGCGTACGTGTCCACGAGAAAGAAACAGACGCTGCAATAAAAACGACTATTTTTCACAGCTGATGCCTGTATGCCTCAAAATGCTGTGTTATACTTTCAAATGCACCCAGACCATGACCCATTTATATAACTTTTATTTTCCAGTATGGCTGGTGGCAACATGATCCCGATCTTTTAAAATCAGATTGGTATAAAACTCGAACGAGGTATCCCCAACCAGTGGCACCAAATACTTATATATTAGAGAAAGTGCGAAAGAACAATAAATATGCTACTTTATTCTGATGTTATTTAAATCATGCTTATGTTTATGCAATCAAATATACTTGCATCAAAAACATTTCTCTTTTGTTTAATTAATTGGCAATCAGTCGGCAGACTATTAGCAGACTAGTTGTGTCAATGATAGTGTTTGTAGAAGAGGAAGCCAGTTCCTTGTACTCCATTCAAAATACGTGTTTTGGATTTCGGTCTTGTAACCATAGGTATTGGCAATATTAAGTAATTATCAAATTATAATTGGACTGAGGAAGTAATAAAACGTAGAACGCGCATCTTGTTGTTTTTTTGTAGCGTTCCATTTCTGAAACTTGTTGAAGTCTTGGCAGATATTGTTTTTTTCTTGGATGAGTTTACTATGTAGTGAGTACTGTTTTGCATCCTTACCTTACTTATATAGGTTTCAGAATAGGATTATATATTAAAAGATTGCTATTCAATAAGAGGATTGAGTTCAAACTTATCAGCCAAAATAGACACTAAATATTTTTACTTTCGAAGCATTGTCTGACCAAGTTGTACACGCATCGTACTTACCTGCTCAATAGTAAACTGCTTTTCGGCAACCAAATTGGTGTATGGGGACAATTTCATGCTCACAAATAATACCTACTTATGAGAAAATCATGCGAAAGTATAAGCGTAGGACTTTCGAGTCTATAATGAAAACCAGGTTTATAACAAAATTCAAGACCTAAAATATGTGGCTTAAAGAACCCCGCCTATTTTGGCCCCTGATTGGTGAGTTTAATGAGACGTTTGTAGCTTAAAGTATGGTAAATTATAATAAAATACGTCAATGGAATGTTATTTTTAACATGGAAAAATATATTAATTTAAGTAAAACATAAGGATGGCAATATTAAAATGTTTAATTCCGAACGCAGCTGACACATAATGTTGAATATTTTTAGTCTATGGATTTGGTGTACACGTAGACAGAGTAACCCGAGTATACTAATTATACTCTGTCCCATTAGAATTAATATTTTATGTAAACAATCGTTTCATGTCTAATTACATATAAAGTCATTTAGAAAATTCAAACTCTCTTTAAAAAGTAGTTAATGAATACAATAAGCCGTATGAAAGTCCTTCTTTTGATATATATCCATGAATTTATTTTACAGGAAAATATTTTATGATAGTCACTAAAAGTTGTTTACCTTTTTCTCAAATTCTATCGGGATAGACTATAAAGTAATATATAGGGAACCTATAGACCAAACTACAGTGTAACCGGGTATGACATAGAAATACTTTTACGCAATGAAATGTAATATCCGATTATCCTCGTTCTGTACGGCTATGATAGCTTAAAACACTACACTGCACCATTATGTTCAATTAGAACTCAACTTTAAATTCTTTTGAAATCGCTATCAATAATATTTGCCAAAAAAAATCGAAATAAATCTTAGGGTCACCAATGTTTGGCACCAGAATGTCAAAAGCAGCTTGGAGTCGCTTGGAGTCAACCGGTTATAGCGATAAGGACAGGACATAGCATCGCATGTCTCTTTTACGCATTGAATTTTTATATATGACTATTTACCTGACGTGTGAAAGAGCTAGAACATGTGATTTGATCTATTGGTTCCTCTATCTACCGTTACGGGTGTACAGTATAGTCCTTTTGTGATATTCTTTTTTTGCTAGGATAGTGACGTGCTGTAACATATTGTAGTTTATCATCTGTAGCATCAATAACTCGAAATTATTTAAATTATCAAGAAATAATTATAATGGGTTGCATCTGCTCATAGGGGGCATAAACTTCGTATAGGACTAACATTAATAGTTTTCTAAAAAAACATATACGAACTTCAGTAAAAATGTTTAATTTCCTGTTTGCTAGTATTTCTTTTAACTTACATGTCTATTTCAGTCAGTATGTATGTTATATATTATATATTATTATATTATATATTATATGTTATAATCATGGAATTATTGAGTAATGAACGCCCCTCCACAAAACTTGATTATTTTAATATGTAAAAAGAACTAATGATTGCAACACTTTGTGTGCGTGCAGCGCAACTACTAGTTGGTCTAGTTGGCTGACAAATCCGGCCGTTCGACATTAGGGCATGCTGCCAGTACAGATTGCACAAAAAAAAAAACCTACTGAATATTAATGTTGTGGAATAAGAAAAATATAAATAAAATATAGTAGGTAGCCTATCTATATTTTTTTATGGTTACATACCTGCCTGTAAGGTGCTAACAGAATCTTATTACTAAGCCTACCACTATCAGTCACTTTGTATGTCCATCTGCCAGTTGAAAATCAGTGTTATTGTGTATATTTTTTATGTATGTTAGTCCGTAAGGTATTTATCTAATATGGGTCATTTTATTTACTGTATACCTACTGCATGTAGTCTGTGAATTATTGCCTTAAAATAAAAGTTGAAATTATTATTATTTCAAGCATTTATTGACTTATGATATGACTAATATTATATACTTAATGCATACGAAATAAAACATTACACAATACAAACAAACGTTATGAAATACAATATTAATTAACCAACTCTTCACTCATCAATTTCCTAATCACTTTCATCGGAATCTGACTAAACATTTATAATGAATTCAAAATCCATGGCAAATGTTTTCATATATTCTTTTTCAATATCATTAACATGTCGACATGTATTTTCCCACATAGTATAATCAATCATTTCAATTCGTTCCTTAATTATAGCGATTATAGACGTCAAGTTTTGTCCAAAGATTTTTTAGCCACGTAGGTTTTTAGTATTCCCTATATCTTTTCTATAGGATTCAAGTCTGGATGATAAGGAGGTAATCGTAGAACTTCGAAACCTTTCGACTTAACTAGCTCATCGATTGCAAAACTTTTAACCTGTCCTTATTCTTTATTATTAAATCATACAGTTCCATTTTCTTCATGGATTCTTTCTATGGAATATTTTTTTGAGTTAGCCATGCTTGCATAATGTTCTTATTTGAATTTAGACATTTTTCTATTAAAACGTTGCAGTAAGAAGTATTATCCATAACTATGCCAGAATTTTTTGGGAGGTTAGGTAGCAGTTGTTTTGTAAGCCATGTTTTATAATTTTCAAAATTCATGTTGTCATGGTAATCGCCACTTGTTGAGTTTGCTTTATATATTAAGCAAGCATTTGGAACAAACCCTTGACATTATGACCCGCATTCCTTTTGACAACTTTTTCTGAAATGGTGATATACCTTTCACGGTTTTCCAGCATTTATTCTGTAGTTTCTTTTGTGAACATAGCTTTCGTCAGTATACACGATGTATCGACCTTCATCACGATATTTTTTAAGTTGTTTTAAATACTTGAAGCGCAATATTTGTATATCATGCTTTTCAACGAGTATTTTTCGATTGTCGTCTGTTGGACCATTCAAAGCCGTAAAAAAGAATTCCGTAAAAGATAGCCGTAAAAAGGAAAAAGCATTTCTCGCAAAAATTTAGCCGTCGAAAGCAATTTTTTCCGATAAAACTTCTCTAAGTTTTTTTAATATAGGCATTGCATAAAATTTTACATGAAATGACAGATATATGAAAATCGTCCAACGTTGATTTCGGACACATCCGTTTTCTTTTTGAGGGCGACTTAAAGATTTTCTGTGGGGGTGTTTACTAATGTTTCGGTGGAACTTGCCTCTTGTCTTTCTTCTTTTAATATGTTTGATATAGTGAGTTCACTATATCAAGGGCTCATGTTAAAAATACATTTTAATATGCAAAAAAAAATAAAAATTTAAAATAAAATACTACAGTATATTTATTTAACATATCTTCCTAGTGGTGGTGTTGGTTTTTAGATTTAAACATATTGGATTTATTTTTCTTACTACTTCCTATATGCCAAGGACCCTCCGCGTGGGTTGTATGACAGGGCTGGTAAACATTAATATTATGCAAACAACTTCAATTATTATTCACAAAATCAACTTAATTTAAGGACATTTTAATCAATTGTTAACGAAAATTTATATAAATTTAAATGTAATATCGATGATTTGAAGTTATACGAATAAGTTGTATTTAAACTTTTTATTTTATACAGAATTATCTCGTAGGAGTTTCTAGAAGAACTCTTGATGTCATAAGTTCCTTTAGTGAACTGACTGAATACAATTGTTTGCAGAAGAATTATATTTAAGTGGCACTATTCTTCAAAATATCCAATATTTCCTTTATCTTATTATAACGTGCATTGCCGTGAAACTTTGACATCTCCAATGCTACCACTCTCCCAATATATTCGTTACATTGAAATTGCTTTTCTGCACTCACGTTGCAACCTTCGTATTCCGTCATAGTACCAATTTCTCTAGTTGCGATAGTGGTATTTTTGTGGATATATTTATCAATTTCTCTAGAATAGGATAAATCATTAAAAGGTTGAAAATCAGGTAATTCATCTTGCGAGACACAGGTTTCCTGGCTGTCTGTTGACACCCTGGTTTTCTTTGGCAACGTTTCATATTCTGTACACATACTCTGAGATTCGGAATTAACATTTTGCGTTTCGATAATTAAGTTACTACCACGTTTGGTAATCTTGTGCTAATCTGAAAAAAGAGTAAGTAAAAAGAAAATTAGTAAATAAAAGGATGTGAAAAATGTAGGTTCAGAAATACATTGAAAAATAAACAATTTTAATTGATCTTTTAAAAAGGTTGACGATTCAAGTCTCATGATGATAGCGAATATAAAAAAATTGTTTACTTACCCATATCTTAGTGTATGCACGCTTGTCATGGCGAGGGGTAAGTCGCACCGGGCGGCGGCCATACTGGCGACTGCTGGGGTCGCACAAGTCGTTAATCGTATCCGGCGGTTGGGCCTCGAGGTGACCGTGGTGGTCTGTTTCCACGGCCCTCGGAAACGGCCACCCCCAGGGGCCCATATCATGGTAGGAGGGGTCCGCATCGGTGTCGAGTCAACCCTAAAGTATCTAGGTCTCTTGCTCGACAGCCGGTGGGACTTTAGAGCTCATTTTAGTCGTTTGGCCCCCATTCTTCGGAGCGCTGCAGGTGCACTTGCGCGCCTGCTGCCTAACCTTGGTGGGCCAAATACCTCCTGCCGGAGACTCTACGAGGGAGTCGTGCGGTCTATGGCCCTCTACGGGGCCCCAGTTTGGGCGGACAACCTGACGGCCTGTAACATTCCAGCGCTTCGTGCGCCACAGCGCGCCATGGCCGTCAGGTTGATAAGAGGATACCGCACGATCTCATTCGAGGCAGCGAGCCTCCTCGCCGGATCGATGCCCTGGGACCTGGAAGCGGCGCTTCTGGCGTCACTCTTCCACTGGCGCCGGGAGGCACTGGCTCGGGGCGAAGGACCTGCTCTTCCCGCTCTCGAGGCGGCAAGGTTCGAGCTCCGCCAGGTCGTAGTGGAGAAATGGAAGGAACGACTTGTGCACCCTAGTGCCGGGCACGCCACGATAGTGGCGGTTAGTCCCGTCTTTGAGGAGTGGCTGGAGAGGCGGCATGGCGCCCTCACCTTCCGGCTGACACAGGTAATGACTGGCCACGGTTGTTTTGGCCAGTTCCTGTGTCGTATACGCCGGCAAGATACGCCCGGTTGTCACCACTGCGGCGACTGCCGCGACGTTGTTGAGGACACGGCGCTGCACACTTTGGCGTACTGCCCTGCCTGGGCATCGCAGCGCCGTGAGTTGATCGTGGCAGTCGGACTGATTGCCCTCTCACTTCCGGCCGTAGTTCAGTCTATTGTCCGGAGTGAGAGGTCGTGGAACGCCGTCGCCTCCTTTTGTGAGGAAGTCATTTCCATCAAGGAGGCGGCGGAGCGGGAGAGAGAGCGTTTAAACCCTCTCCCCAACCGCAGAACCGGGCGCCGGAGGGCGCGAGATGACCTCCAGCCACCCTGAGGATTGACCTGGGGATGGCGGGCTTTGTGGGTCTGCCCGCCATCCGTTCAGCACCAGTTCCGAGAGGCGGCGTGCGTGTTCCCATGTGCGCCTCTGTGTCGTGTCTTTGTCCCCCCCAGGGGGACAGTGGAGGAAGTATATTTTGTGAAGTGGCCTGCCGTTTCACACGGCGGGCCGAAACCTCGGCGGGGTCGCGATTGCATGTGAAAGCGATTCGCGCGGCCCCGCCGTCTATGGTTATGTCGAGGAACACCGTGGTAGGTTTAGTCGGTATTACCGGGGTATCTTACCCCCGGTGAGCCCGACATAGCCTCTCCGTCGCCCCGCGGAGAGGTATGCGTCAATGCATTCCCCCACGTAAAAAAAAAAAAAAATGTACATTCTAACTAAAAAACGGCACTAAAATATTGCCAGGAATCCTATATCTAGAAGAACTATGACCATATTCCTAATAACGAGAGGGTTTTGAGTTAAGAGTAATTGCTTTATACCACAGACCCAGGTCGTGGGCTCACCCCAGCGCATCTGTATTACCGAGGACTCCGCTAGCGGGTACACTAGTAAAATGTATGGCGATATGGCGCATGAAGCGTTATGAGTTAAAGTATGAGGATGCGAATGTGTTAAGTGCTGTAAATAGTACGCTGCAGATGGAAAAACCGAATGCAAACAATGAACACGCAGGTTCTAGTGATTTACCTAGTTCCAGTCAATCACTTGGTCATAAAAGAGTATGCCTTCTCTGTGGATGTTCAGTGTTACGCAAATGTAGTCACTTATCTCGTCCAACCAAATTGCGTCACTGCAGTATTTGCTGCTGTGTCTCAGTAGAACCTGTAGATTAGCACATGTAAGATTAGGGAGGTACCTACTTAAATATGACTTGGGCACAATAACGGTTATAAGACTAATATGCGCCACGCATATGCCGAGTTTTATGTGTTAAAATAATTTTATTCATAAAACTGAGGTAAATAATAAATCACCTTAATACACAATGCAGATTAGCAATTATTACAAAAAACAAAGTATGAAAATATAAATATCAATGTTATTATTTCACAAGACAGTAGACCACAGAACACATATACCCTAACGGGAAGAATAACAACTTCATACAAAAAAAAAACGATACGAAAACGCCTCCTATGTCGTACCCACTCAAACTATTTGAGCGTTACGTTAAACGTACGTACTCTATTCATTTCGTCTTGAGACAAAATGTAAGCAAGCAATAAAAAAGGTTATTTAATACGTCACATTTGACTGTGAATATTATAAAGTTAGACAAAAATAAATAAACTAGCGAAAATATATATTTTTTAAATATATTGTATCACATTTAAAAGCAGCATATATACTAAAATTCAATGTTTTATTAAAATACATAACATTTTAATGTATTAAATTATTTTATTATTTTACGAGAATTTTATATACCCTAGTTTAGAAAAGTGACATAAAAAAGAATCTAAAAATGTAATGATTCTCAAAATTAGAACGCATTATAGTATCGCTAAATCAAAAAGTACGGCTAGTACAAATGTTCTGTAGTGAATGTATCATTTTGTTATAAGTCGGGTTATAGCCGTCATTTTCATTCCCTGTCAACTTGTTGATACGAGAGTGCACATTTGATTGAGAAACATTGTTTTCTTTGTTTACCTTTTGTCTCAAGTCTATTTGAATAGAGTATAGATATACCTATAAGTATTATTCAGTGTTCTATATAATTATATAGGTATATGTAAGTAGGTATATCATCTTCGTATTTTCGTATTAGGAAGCAAAAAACAGATTTCCAAAAAGTTTTTATTTCAAATAATAATCTTATAAGGTAAATTACATAATTTTCGTATCTGTAGCAGAGGACCATCCTCACTTGATACACTTTCTTTCGTTTTCCTTTACTATAATTGTGACTACATTTGTGACTATAATTTCACAATCGAGTCTATCTCATAAAACACGCAACACTTAATTAAGCTTCCTGTTCCTCCGTTTTAGTGTTTTGGTGTAATTACACCAAAACACTAAAACGGAGGAACAGAAAGCTCTACTCAAAGTATCTGATGTGAAGGCAAAATTAAAATTATTTTATTTGTAACAAATAAACTTCGAAAACAAAACAAAACGTATGGCGGCAAACGTTTTTCTTATAGTTGACAGATTTGACAGCATATTGACATTTAACGGTTTTAATATATAGATGCTACCAGAAGGAAAAATAAAAAATAAATAATTTTAATGGTAACATTATTATCTCTCTCGCTCGCTCTTTCGTACCCCAGTAGGTACGTCTAACTTTGCTGTATTCCAGTTGACTAGGCCTGCAGTAGACACAAACCAGTGGTATTATCAACATAAAAATGTGTCAAAAAGTTAACGGACTTTCTCAATTTTCCCATGTTAGAAAAATTAATCAAAATATATTAAGGTTATAAATATTATGACGAATCCAACGATATTTTTTTATTGCCCCTGTTTTTCTAGGGACAGAGCAGTATGGGAAATGAGCGAGTTCCGTTTGTTGCCATTTATGTTTTATTTCAGTTTTGCATAAGAAGTTCATATATAGATAGGCTATGATAATAAAAAAATAAGCAAAATTAAATTCAATTAACAGTGTAGCATTAATTAGTCCAAAAACGTTCGTTAATAATTTTAGTCGATTGCTATGTCACAACCCAACGGTGTCAGTGGAATTGAAACGTCAATGGTCGTCTTTCTTTCAATTCGTTGACAACGAGAAGGGAGGACAACTCTCTAATCATGTCGTAAGTTATCCAAATTTATATGAAGAATCATATTATTTTCGTGCCGTACTTGCTGTTTAGTGCTAATGTAACATTTAGGGAATTGGCGTTATACATTTATTTTTGTCGTATACGCCATAATATAACGTAATCCAAGTTATAACCTAAAAGTCGGTGTCGTGATGTGTTTGCTAATGATATATCCTTAATTTTTAGGTCTAAAGTATCGCGTGATACGCTCTATGAGTGCGTCAATGCCGTCCTCCAGGCATCAAAGGACAAGAAACGCAACTTTTTGGAGACAGTCGAACTCCAGATCGGTCTCAAGAACTATGACCCCCAGAAGGACAAGCGTTTCTCGGGCACCGTCAAGTATGTTTACCTGAAATGAGCATTTTTGTGGGATAATTTATTTGCTTGAAATTCCACCAGAATGTATCTGGACAGGGAGTCGGTATCGCACTGACGGGACTTCACCCAGAGTCTTAAAATATCGGGTAGGCAAGCCTCTGCTTTCCGAACTAGCATAGGACCTTGAAGTCACGAACCAAGGTATGATTAGCGTTAGCAGAGTAAAACATGAAATACACATGTACCAATTGCTTGTAGAGTTCACTAAAGTATGTAGACACTGTATGATGTTTTCTATTTGCATGTATTATCTGTTGATATTGAAGATAACAATTTTACTGATATTTTCATTCTCGAATTTTTTTTTGTGTGTCATTATAAATGACTGTCTAATAGTTAAATATTTGCAGGCTAAAGTACATCCCGAGGCCAAAGATGCAGGTATGCGTGTTGGGTGACCAGCAGCACTGTGATGAGGCCAAAACACAGAGTGTACCATGCATGGACGCAGAGGCCCTCAAGAAACTGAACAAGAACAAGAAGCTTGTCAAGAAACTAGCCAAGAAGTAAGTGTCAGTGCTATGTGTGTACCAATTGAGTCTATTTGCTACCTGGTGTTAATGGCAGGCTATTGTTTACCTTAGTAATTGTTTAATTTAGCCTTAATTTTATAGTTAAAGTGTCAACTTTGTAGATATATTTTTAAGTCTACTTAACCATTTGTTTTCTTCGTGAGATTTTTCATATTTGTCCATAGTCATAATTTGTTTTATTGCTCTTCATATACTTATAATTTTACAGTAACATTAGCCTATATTGGTGACTAGATTAGAATAGTTTATGTCCTGTAGTGAACTTTGTGATAGGCTGATTGACTTGTATGGTTCAAGTGTATAACAGATTTGTTGTATGGTGTTTCAGGTATGATGCTTTCCTGGCATCAGAATCCCTCATCAAGCAGATCCCCCGTCTGCTTGGTCCTGGTCTCAACAAGGCTGGCAAGTTCCCTGGTCTCCTCTCCCACCAGGAGTCCATGACACAGAAGATTGATGAAGTCAAAGCCACCATCAAGTTCCAGATGAAGAAGGTAGTTAATTTTACTCAAATATCTAAAAGGATTTTTCATTTTCATTAAACAATAAAATGTTATAAATACAGATTACACAAGTGTAGAATTGGCTTAATATGTTTAGATAATCTACACTAATATTATAAAGAGGAAACATTTGTGTTTTCGTATGTATGTTTGTAATGTTTTCACACAAAAACTATTGGACCTATATCAAAAATTCTTTTACCATTAGAAAGCTGCATCTTCACTGAGTTACATTTTCAAAAAAATAGGAACCTTAGTAAAAATGCAATAATATAACCCCAAGGTGTGAAAAGATTTGTCATAAAAAATCTGTCACTATGTGTGCTGTGGAAACTATTGATGATAGAACAAAAAAATGTTCTACAGTATTATAGAATGCATCAATATCTACAAAAAAGTCCGCATTACCATATGTCCAACTACTGTAGTTATGCTACTATAACTACATTTTTACATTTTAAAAGATGATAAAAGTGCCGACAATAATCAAGCCATATTATTCATACCTCTGTATTAATTCTATCCCATTAAATGATATTTTATTAAAGAACGTTTCAATACCTGTAAAATACTTTTTAAATTATTAAAATTGGACATTTCATTCAAAAGATATAATTCTTTAGATATAGTAGGTAGTTTCTAAATATTAGTAGGTAGATTTTAAATATTAGCTATTTATATAGCTAACTACACCTATATAGGTGTAGTTAGACTTATTAATTTCTTTTGTTGTAGTTTTATATATTAAAATTAGATAACAAATTAAAAGTAGGTATTGGGTAATAAATTAAAGTCCACGTGGACGAAGTCGCGGGCAATAGCTAGTATCTATATAAATGCCTCATTTCCAACTCGTCAGATTTGCAACAACAGACTGTCATGTTGTTATCACAAAGGTACAGTGAAAATGAAAATTTTATAAAAAAATGTTTATTTTAAAAGATAGAAAAACTATTTATATTTCATATATACACTTTGAATGATGATGCAATGCATTACATAAAGGACCTATTTAAATCTACATTAATGTTACTCTTTAATTAATCTTCTACAATTTGGTCTATTTTTCTATTTTATAAATTTATGTTTCTTTGTAGGTTTGTGATTGATACTCTTTAGTTGTTTATCTTGAAAATGCTTCTTTTTTTTTTTATAATGTACACAATTTAGTACAATACTGATGGATTTTTGGCAATCCTATTATTAATGTCTGAAGGACTCTTTATAGCAACTGAATATGTCACATGTGTTATGTTTTGGATCCATTCGTTTAATATAGTGTTGCAAATTTGTGGTAGCCTCATTATTACATACATTATCAAAAATTGTCAAAAATGCTTCAGGAATCAAAATAGGTAGCAACTGTGCAAGGGGTGAACAGCAGATGGTGATATTTTTGGCATCATTAGCAGCTGTTGAATCTAATTGTTTGGAATTGATAGTGATTTAATGACACAATTCAAATTTTATTCTGCAAATACTTTTGCCAACTTTTAACCTGTATGTTTCCTTTAATGAGATTTATATACATAATTTATAAATCTAGTTTTATGCAAATATCTTTTAAATGATGTATAAGGAAAAATAATAAGACAATTTGTATTCAATTGTGCATAATGTCATGACAGGCTGTATAGTTTCAAATCTAATGAGTAAAATCTGTCGAGTCTGAAATGAGGCATATAAATATATTATGGCATTTATAGCCCTGAAAGCTTTTAACAAAATAATTGCCATGTCTTGGAATAATTTAAATATTGTCAGTTTTGTCATGTGTATTATTCGTCGTAATGTTGGTATACCAACTGCTTTGCTGGTGCCGCAGTAGTGAACATGTATCTTGCACATCACTGTGCCTCTGCAAATATGTAAAGGTCCTGCACCTGACCTGCTTCTGGTCGTATCGGATTGCCAACCCGTCTGACTAAAAGACAGTGAAAAGAGAGTATTATTATGCACACACTTCTGTAATATTTCTCACATACATATATGACAATCGCCACTAGCTGAAATTCTCTTAAGGACATTATTATAAACATACAATAGTGATTTTGTGGTAAAAACCTAATGGTTATATTTTTCATTATTCTAGGTATTGTGCCTGTCTGTGGCGGTCGGCCATGTTGACATGACTCCCGATGAGCTGGCGCAGAACGTGCACTTGTCAATCAACTTCCTCGTGTCTCTGCTCAAGAAGCACTGGCAGAACGTACGATCATTACACATGAAGTCTACCATGGGCCCACCCCAGAGATTGTACTAAGCCTTCTACAATAAAAATGACTTTACAATATGTTTTCGTATCATTTCTAGAGTTACATATCAAAATCTTCCTAAGAATGAGACATATCTCCAAAGAGCAGTTATGGTATCCAAATTCACGACTCGCTTATATGTCTACGCATATCAATTCGTTCTGAAAATCCTTGGATTTATCTAATCGATGCGTGGCGGCGTGGCGCGGCGCAGTGCCAAGTACATATTATCCATTAGGCATGGAACATTTCACTTTTAACAGTGAAAAATCATATGAAATGCTTTTTCATCAGTCACATTTGCTACTTCGCTTCACTACGCCCGCTAAAAATCACTCACAGTATGAAATTACAATTGCCAAAGTGTTTACCTATGCTTGAGGAATACAGTTGCACCGAGTAAGCGCGACGCCTAGCGAACGATTACAGTGCATGGTAGAAAGAGAAATATTATTTTGTTAATTCGTATCTATTACCGGCTCATCACATCGCCTCGCGTGGTGACGTATTGATGCTCTATGACCTTCATTAGTTCGAGAGTACATACAAATATAGTCCTTACTCTCATAACATAAGGTTCACTTTTTTCTGGAGTAAAAAGTAGCAGGTCGCAATTTCGCAATGTTTGTTTACATTATGATTCTATAAGAAATTAAATTTCACAGTACGTGTTGTACGTTATACTTGAACACGACGTTCGTTAGGTTTTCTAATTGAAGTTAGAATTACTGTTAGTTACTCGTACGTAAAAGATATTATTATTAGTGTAAATAAATCTTCATATTAGTTTAAAATTGTATTAAGTGTATATAAGTTAGGTAGTAATAATTATTCTTTAAATATTATTTAAATTAGAACAATGAGTGCATTGATTTGGAACTACTACTTAAGAGAAACGAGCATTGCACTGTAAGGTACGAAAGTAAAACAAGCTTTCATTATATTTAATTCATTAGGTAGCCTTATGCTATAATTCATATTTCATACTGAAGAAAATTGTAGTAAATGCGAAGTTACTGCGACTCAGAATGAAAAATCATTGACTGTGAAATTTCACCTGTGAAATCACTGTGAAAAATTCGTCATTTCATTAAATGAAAATGAATGAAATGTTACCATCATTTCCATGCCTATTATCCATCGCTATCATTGAAATATTTTTGAAAATTAATTGACATAGCCGTTATTCACCGAAAATATTGAAACGGGGAAAGGTAACGCATTGTACATTATGTAATGCTAGTACTGTTGTCAATAGCTTGACAGAGAAAAGTGTCCTGCACTACGTTTCGACAGATGTCCACCGCCCTTAAAATATTGTCTAGGTCAGGTCGTTTGAATCTTAGACTTCAGACAGATTTCTACCATGGAGTCCTTGTTCGCCAAAATGTAAAAACTAATTTATCAGCGAGCTATACAAGATTATCTAAAATAAGTAGGTAGAAACCTACGCTTGCTAAATATTCAAGGCGCAAACACCTACCTACATCACACGTGAATTATAGGGTCAGATCATATGCAACAAGATAAGGAATTGTGCTAAAGTGATACGTTTCTAAGTAGGTACGTAAGAAGTACGCAGCGTGGTGCCTAAATCTTGGCACTATCCATTGAATCTTAACACATTCGCATCCTCATTACTTTTACACGCTTCATACGCCATACATTTTACTAGTGAACCCGCTAGCGGAGTCATCGGTAATACAGATGCGCGGGGTGAGCACACGACGTGGGTACGTAGTATACAGCAATGACTCGTAACACAAAACCCTCTTGTTATTAGGAATATGGTCATAGTTCTTCTAGATATAGGATTCCTGATAGTATTCTAGTGCCGTGTTCTAGTTAGAATGTACATACACTAAGATATGGGTAAGTATAAACTTTTTTTATATTCGCTGATATCTTGAGACATGAATCGTCAACCTTTTTGGAAAGATCAATTGAAATTGTGTGGGAAGTTTCTTGAATAAAACAGTGATCTTGGAACGGTATATCGTTTATTAAAATATGCACAGCCTAAGTACAAACTTTAGTCACACAACGTATACCAGTCTGCCAAAATATAAAATCTACCAATCATAGAACAATCTACTTGGGATGATGTTCGGCGACCGCTGGCACCCATCTCGCTCTCGCACGCACGTTGTGTATGGCGTCGCCTTCTCGCACAGTATAAAAATAGCGGTCCGCTGTTGGCGGCCGCCAGTGCCCGATGAGTCTTAATACTGCCATGTTTTCTGTTGCCGTTACGAACGTGACATGACGAAACGTATGTTATGTGGTGCCCACAATTGTTTATTTTTCAATGTATTTCTGAACCTACATTTTCACTTCCTTTTATTTAATAATTTTATTTTTACTTATTCTTTTTTCAGATCAGCACAAGATTACCAAACGCGGTAGTAACTTAATTAGCGAAACCCAAAATGTTAATACCGAATCTCAGAAACGTACAGAATATGAAACTTTGCTAAAGAAAACCAGGGTGTCAACAGACAGCCAGGAAACCTGTGTCTCGCAAGATGAATGACCTGATTCTCAACCTTTTGATGATTTATTCTATGCTATAGAAATTGATAAATATATCTACAAAAATACCACTATCGCAACAAGAGAAATTGGTACTATGACGGAATACGAAGGTTGCAACATGAGTGCAGAAAAGCAATTTCAATGTAACGAATATTTTGGGAGAATGGTAGCATTAGAGATGTCAAAGTTTCACGACAATAAACATTATAATAAGATGAAGGAAATATTGGATATTTTGAAGAATAGTACCACTTAAAATTACCGCTAAATCATGTATGGCAACCGTTAGTGGGTTTTTATAGAATATTATATTTATAAACATTATACTATGGCGCCAATTTATTTATTCTTCATGTTATACATATCTATTTTAATTTATATTTTTATATATTAATTTATATATATATGTTATATGCTTATCAATTATAATTTATATAAGTAATATATATCTTACGTAGTTTTGTGTTTTGTGTTTGTAAATTATTACAAGAGTAGCTGATGTACGTCCGGGCGTCACTTGGGGTTACCAAATAATATCAGGGTTGGTTTGAAGTATCAACCGCAAACCAACAATAAACCTGAGTGGTAACCTCATTTTTCATGATATATGTACTTTCTTTTTGTTTTGTTTTCTGTGTTCTAATATTTGTGTATCGTGTACCTACATATATTTTGAAAAATAAATGTTTACTTTACTTTACTTTACTTAAAATAATTCTTCTGCAAACAATTATATTCAGTCACTTCACTATGGGAACTTATGACATTAAGTTCTTCTAGAAAATCCTACGAAATAATTATGTATAAAATAAATAAGTTTAAATAAAAATTATTCGTTTAACTTCAAATCATCGATATTGCATTTAAACGAATATAAATTTCAGTCAATAATTTATTAAATCGTCCTTTAATTAAGTTGATTTTGTGAATAACATTGAAGTTGTTTGCATAATATTATTGTTTACCAGCCCTGTCATGCAACCCACGCGGAGGGTCCTTGGCATCTAGGAAGTAGTAAGAAAAATAAATAAAATAAATATGTATAAATCTAAAAACCAACACCACCACTACGAAGATTTGTTAAATAGATATACTGTAGTATTTTATTTTAATTTTTGATTGTGTATTTGTAAAGAAAAATGTATTTTAATATGAGCCCTCGACGTGGGTTCGTGTGCTGTCAAATGCGGCAATAGTGATCCCACGACGTGGGTCCAAGGCGATGAATGTGTTAAAGTGGAATTCGTTTTAGGCCGAGTTTGCCTTTTTAATAATTTTAGCGAGCCATCAAATTAAAATGCATGGTTAAAAATATACTGTAATATATTCAAAGAATGTCACTAATACTTCTAGATTCAGGATTGATCATTTCATCATCACTGTCATCTGTGTTGTCGCCCTCAGGTAGCTGGTCATCACAGTCGTCCACCGACTCCTCATCTTCATTACTTTGCTGGGACGCTATTACTTCACCATGAATGTTTTTGTTTTTAAGATTTCCCATCCAAAATGCTTCTGAACATTTATTGGCAGCCAAAGCAGCTTTAACTTTGTAAATTAAAGCTTCTAATAAGTGTCTCATGTTTGGAACTTTACTCATTAATACCGTATCTTTCTTCAATCTTGAATGACAACATAATGTCTGTAAGAACCTTGTGGATTGCTGCAGAATTTTCAAAATCTCCAATACTTCCTGTGTGTCATTTTTCAGTTGCAATTCTAGTATAGGAATACCCTGGGACTGGAAAAGTTTTAGGACAGGCATTGATTTTTTAAAAAACACTGACAAGTTATTTCTTGTTTCTAAAGTTTTTGCAATATCTGACATATTTTTCAATACTATAGCCACATCTTTCCATAATTCTAAATGCTCCGCATTAGTCATACCCTTATCCAAACGAGTTTTAGTCGCGTCGTAAAGAGCAGTGCCTAAGTTTCTGTATAATATAGAAAAATTGTTTTTATTAATACATTTTAAATTACTTAAAGTGTTAGTTCGTGATTTTAATGCTTGTATTTCCTGAGTCAATTGCAGGGTCAAATTCTTCAATGCTAAGACCTCATTATTAATAAAATAAATCGAGGCCAGTCTATCAACGCTTTGATTAAAATGTAAACCTTTTTCCAATACTCCTTCTGGTGTTTTCCATTGCTTAGACAAAAAGCTCTCTGCCAAGTTTCTTAAAATATTCAGTATAATTCTATTATCAGAATAATTCTGAATACTTTTTAAGAATTCTATTAAAGATACAGCAGTAGATAGCTGCAAGCAGTATTTTTCTTGTTTTTGCAATAATTGAGCAACAGCTATTAGTAACTCTTTTAAAGATACGGTAGCAGTACTTGGATTTGCAATAGTTCTTAGTGAGGTCTTGAGTAGAGCACTGTGTTGCTGATTTTTGAAACCAATCCACTTAAAATAAATTGTGTATAAGTTGTAAATATTCTCCAAACAAGTTAGATTACTATACACATCTGATGTAAACAGTACATCACCTTCATTGTCTTGGTTTTCACCTGTAAGCTTCTCTAAATTTAAAGTCACAAATTTTAAATGTTCTGTTAGTTTAGGTATTATCAAGTTGATTGATTTAGCACACTGTTCAGCTCTTGCAGCATCATAAGTAACATTTTCTTGTTTAGTCAAAAATGTTATTCTCTTAATTTTGGATATTAAAACATTTTCTATGTTACTGTTGACACATTTTAACAGGAAGTTCAACATCTTAACTGTTAGTTCTGTAGATGACGCTTTATCATCTGTCATATCAGTGTTCATTAAATGTAGCAAGTTCAGATTTAGCTTTCTTAGAGGAATGTTATGAGAAGCCTCAATGCTAGTTTTGACAGATGCATTGTTTTGTGTTGCTTGAGACTTTGAAGTTCCAGGCAGCACAGTATCGTCTTGAGCTGGTTTCTTAGATACCTTTTGTTTATTGCTTTGTACTTTCATAGGCCTTCTGTCTTGTTCTCCTGTATACTTACTTACATTGAATGTATAGATTGGTGGTTTATATGCAATCTTAGTCCTAACTAAGATTTCTGTAATGAAAGTTTCCAACTCTTCAATTTGCACCACCCTTTTTAAAGTTTTACTTTTTAAATCATCATCATCATCTTGAAGAGCAAAAGCATTGAGTAATTCTCTAAACCAATTTACACAGTGTACAAGACAATCCAGTATATTAGTTATTATAGGTGAATCCATATCCTCTATCATATCTATATCAAATTTGGGCATCACAATGGGACATCCTAGTAGTGCATCTATACTCGATAAATTACCTTCATGTTGCTTGGTGTGTAAGGTTTGGACTAATTGGAAAAGTGGTGACAGTATAGCTACACACACTTCAGAATTTGATTGTAAAGTCAACCCAGCTATGTTGATAGCTATAACTTCATCAACTTCACTATCATCATTGAGACAATATTGCATTGATAGCTTCAACTCACCAATTCTATCATGTTCAATAGAGTCCACTATAAAATTCTGTTGCAAATCATTGGTGACAGCATCAGTCAGCCATGACAAAAAGTTTTTGTTTATGATAGATGCTGAGGAAATCACTTTTGAGAGTTCATCATAAAAGAATGCAATCATATCAGGGAATTGTCTAGTGCTTCGACTGATCAACTCAATCATTTGGGCAGCTTCGCGAAGGTCACCTTCTGATAGATGTGTAACAGAACTGTAACTTACATTGTCTGGTAACTCTCTTGCCTCTTCATCTGAATCAGCAACCATGAGGTACTTCACAGCATGTATTGCTGCAAGAATTCCTTGAACTTTGATGGTTGGATTAGATGAGCCTAACTCTTTCCTTATAATCATATGTATATCATCTCTTATAACAGAATTTTCGTAGCTGTAAGCTAAACCACATAGTAAGTTCATGACAGCTCTTACTTCTGTGAGTGGCATGTCATCCATTCTATCTAGAAGTGTTAACATTTGGAGGCTTTGTGGTTTTAGTACAGACATGTCTTTTTCTGCAACTTTGTTCAGTATGAGTAATATGCTCATAACACAATGTTTAGAATCTAATCCAAGTTGCAGAAGTTCAGCAACTATAGTCTGACAACATTCTTCTAATTCAGCAAGCATTAACTCGTACATATGTGAAGCGAAACCCTCAACTATAGTATCTGCCTTTGTTTTTAGCAATGAATTGGTAAGATCAATCAATTGCCTCAAATACTCCTTCAGTATTGGCTTAAACTTTTTGAAAGTTTCATCTATCAATTCTTCTTTAAGAATATTTAGTTTAATTTGCTTTCGAATCAAATTTTCCACCTGCCGCTGTTTTTCCTCAGATGTTGAATAAGAAATAAAAGTATGATAAAGTCTATAGTTTTACAGTCAGTGTGTAATTTGCATGAAGATATTACTTTCAGCCAGCAATTTGCAGTCACTTTAGATGAGACCATTGAATTTCTGATTGCCGTGGCAGTTAGCACTTGACTTGTGGCTATTTCTTGAGGTTGTCCTGTTGTTGGCCAACCTAATGCACTTCTTAAGCCTTGTACAGCCTCCAAGTATGCACTGTCACTCATATGACCAGGTATAAGTAGGAACTTAACAAAGTTGGGAAAATAATTGCATTTTGAAAGACTCATTAGCAGAGTCAAAGTTTTCTTCTGTAATTGTTCACATTGTTCATCAGACAAGCAAAGATAAGATATACAGTCTAGTATAGCAGGTATTAGATCATGATCTTCACTTAATATTCTGCTCATTTCTGCAGCAATGTTGTCATGTTCCTGGTCTCCGATAATATCAGGTATGGCAGTTATAATTTCTAGTTTTACCATTTTCTCTTCAGCTACATCTAGCAGATTTATTAGGTTTGTAGACATTTTTTCTGAATCAACAATGCTGTCTAGAGATGAGAAACACTTTAAAATCATTTGTATCCATGGCCCACAGTTTGATTCCACAGCTAAGTCTATAGCCTTCTCAAATATGCATTCAGTCAATTTATTCTGTAGGATCGGAACACTAAGTAATATTTTAATGACACTGTCGCTTACCGGGTACTCTTCTCCACTGTCTTCTGCTAATCTCACGATATTTGGAAACAAGTAATGTTTGAAAACAACCAAATCTTTACATTCCTTTTCCAAGTGCGCAAATAGATCTGATAGATTTCTTGGGTAATCAAAGTGCTTTTCTAAGTTCTTCTTAATGTTACGTATGATATGAATTGTTTCATGTGATGCTATGCACTTTTCTGGAGGGCTTTTTAAACTGAGACCGCTTTCGCATAAAGTTACGTGCAAATAGTTATTTTTATTTGCGTCGGCCAACTTAGCCTTTTTCGTCTGAGTTGTATCACTTTTTTGGGACGAGAGTCTTTTTGAACTCATGTTTGTTTACAAATTTCAACAATATCTTGGTTTGCTAGAGTATTACGGATTGTAGGTATTATACTTTTAGAGGAGTTTAGTTTTCCAACTTGCGTGACAAACCCGCCTATTTATTTTTAAATTTGACGTTACTAGTGATTGACTTTGTAATTTCTATTTAGGGTTTACTTAGTAGTTAGTGTGTCTACCATAGTTTTATAATAAAGTAGTATGTATTATCAGTTATTTGGATGAACATTGATGACCATGTAAAATTAATTCATCATTATTGTTTTAAAGCAATGGTTGAAGGTTCAATAATTGTATAAATAATACTATGGTATCAATTATAGCTTTACTGCTGATTTTTAGACGGAAAGTGTCAATGTCAACATTGGGATTTGGTTTGGTCCAAAGCATAGACTAGCTATAATTATTATCGGGTACAAAGACTGTTTGGTCGGGTTACTAATTACTTGAACTAACCTAGAAATTATAAATAATATAATAATAAAAGTCATAAAATATGAATTTAAATATATCTGCGCTTGCTAAATTTGTTTGGAAATCTCAAACAGTCGCTGGTTGTGGAGTTAGTGTTAAATAATTACTAATTTAATATGTACTTGCGCTAAATTTATTATTTATTATTTGTTCTCTTCTAGTACCAACAAGTTCGGAACAAATGGGCGAATTGGCTGATGATTCGTGATGTGAAAAGACGTCGAATGAGCGCTGAAAACTTTCTCGAAAGGACACGCATCAACGCTATGCGAAAAAACGACATTTTACCAGTGGAAATCAGAGAACTAGCTGATAAAGATATCAATAAATTTGAGCATAACGCTACCCCAATGAGAATCAACAACAGATGCGTTGTTACGTCAAGGTTTGTTATAACATTATTACAATAAAGATATATTAATCTCTAATAGAACATTACTCACAATACTAAATGAGTATTAATGCTGATAAAATATGAGTAGGTCGTAATTGAAGACCACTCCTGATACCAAAATAAATTGAAGCATCATAGTCAGTTTTTTCACATTACAATTTACTTTATGCAATGCTTATCACATTTCAGTCATGCTACTCATTGAGGTTCAAGATTTTTATGCTACTGAGATAATTATACAGTTATCATTTAATTTATCTTATATTAAGTCACTATACATTATATAATAATATGTTTAAAACTTACCAGTAATTTAGGTCACATATTGTTGTATTTTTTGTTAACACCTCCACATCAATGCTTGTGTTAGTAGTGGATTTATTTTGATAGTCAGTATAGTATTCAATTCGTATTGCTATTGCAAATCAGTTGCTTTACTTTTACTGTGTCTGGTTTCTGACTACTTGACTTGTCAATCGAAGTTTATTATAATTCTTATAAACACTCCTAATACTATTCAAAAAAAAAAAAACACGTCACTGTTTATATTTCCAATGCTCTGGGAAATTTCAGAAATATTCATTTATGTTGAGGGTAAGAGTTTGAGTGTTTCTGTGTTCTTTAAAACCAGACTATTTGAGAATCATACGAATATTTGTCCTGTTTGGAGTTTGAATCCGCAGCACTTGGCCCAGTAGCAATGACAAAAAGGCCACTTATGCCATCCTTGCAGTTGATATGATTAAGTACTACTACTAAGACTCTCAGTTAAAGAGAATAAGTTTAACTCTCAGTTAAGAGTAATAAACAATTATTATTATAATTGTAAAGAAAACAGGAAAATATATGTAAGAAAATTGGGAATCTTGATCTTGAAAAATCTTGTTATTTCTGTAAAATTTTGTTAAGCATATAGGTTTAATTTATGATTATGTTAACTGACTAGTTGACTTTACCTGTTTGACAAATATTAAAATTAAATTCAATTAAAAATTATTACTTAATTAATCAGTGAGTTGTAGTCACTGAAGATAAGTGCCTATTAATGCTGGTTTTTAAATAATTCTGTGCATAATCCAAATTATTGAACTGCATGGATGGCACCGAGGTTAAAGTGTGCAACCCACCACTGCTAGTGCTAAATGGTGTAGTTCAATATCTAGTATCTTTGTGTCTGTTGAATCAATGTCAGTTAAGTCCCTTTTAACCTGTCCTTTATTTTAAAGTAGTATACTGTTGAAACTGAACTACTTTATACAGCATTTGTTGTCGGCAAAATGTAATGTAGTTTAATTTCAATATATAACATTCGCGTAAACATATGACAATAATATTGTTTACTGTTTATTACAGACCGAGAGGTATCGTGAAGGAGTGGCGCATGAGTCGTATTATGTGGCGCCATCTAGCGGACTACAACAAACTATCAGGCGTGCAGAGAGCAATGTGGGGATATAGTTAAGCTTATTATTGTTGTAGATACTGATAAATTTATAAAGTAGGTTTGAAATAAATTATTGTTGCTTTACTTTTAGTTTTATTTACTGTGGTATTGATTTAAGCAGGTAGATACTGAACATAGTTGATTCCAATGTCAGAGTATGGGGTAAATAGATTGCCTAATGGTATGTAGTACACAGATTTTGTATGTTAAACTTAATAATACGAATGTCTTTAGTTGAAGCTATTGCTTAAAACTAAAGAATTACCCAGTTTGTCTGTTCACTCTATGAGAATCAATTAGATAGGTATATTCATAGATACTAGTATAGTATTATATTAACTGTATCTTAGATAATACATTTTAATAAGCGCACACTTGTGCAATACCTATATCTCCAGCAGATACAGAACCTGATTATAATATAGAGTAGGGCAACTAGCCCTGAGCTATTCAGCCCGACATATTATTTTCAAATGCTTACATATTAATAGTTCTTGGGTATAGGTACCTATTATAGGTTACAGATATTAATAGGTAGTAGTTTCATTATCATTAGGTACCTAAATAATTAAGTTTAGAATGTGAATATTGTCTCACTGGTTTAGTGGTCGCAAGTGCGACTGCTGGCGTGAGGGTTCTGGATTCGTTGCCTGAGTCATAACAAAATATTTGGGTTTTCCATTCCAATATTGGAAATAACAATATATTATATAGAGAATATTCTCAACATAGTCACCGACTTCATTCTTCACATAGTTATAAGGGCTAAAACAATATAGATTAGTCTAGCTTTATATAGATTCCAGCTGACATAACCACAACTTAAATCGGGTAGGCTAGTGTCTGGTCTGCACCAGACCAAACAGTACCTTTTGTTGCTCCTACAGGAAGCTCATTGCTACTGTTACTCTTTAGGGGCTGGAAGAGTCAATGGGATTGCGATGCATCCATCTTCAGTGCTGCTTTCGGGACATCCATCAGTGTCTCGAACTCTACACTCAGATGGATGCATGGTGCTAACATCAACATGATCATAACTATACCCTTACCCTAAGTTGAGGATAATAAGATTAGTCCTTTTGTATTTGGCAATGACTAATCTGAGTATCAATAAATCCATTTTTATACATGTGTACATATAATTATGTTATCAGTCCATGTACCTAGTTATGTACTATGTATACAGTAAAATGTCTTTTGTTGAAAATAATTAATAGTAGAGTAGATTATCACAAATGAGGTAAATAATGACACAAATTGTGTTCTAGTACTCTCAAACCAGTGGATGGTGGATGTGATTTTAAGGCTATTAGTGATAAATGTACTATTATACTAATATGCACACATTGGTTCTAGTTGTCTTGCCATGGTTAAAATGATACTGTATGTTATGTGCCATAGAAAGTAAATAAATAAACATGAAATAATTACCTCTGCAATATGTTTAAAGTAATGTAATTGATGATAATATTTAATTTTGTCATGGTTTCTATTTCTAAAATAAAATCCAGTCACAGGGTTTTGACAACTTTATTATAAAGTTTATATAATCCTTATAACTAAATAAGCTTCATAAAGCTTACATTGGAATACCGCAGCTTTTAAATAAAGCTTTTTAGTCAAACAGACCTGAAACAAAACAAAACATGATTAGTGACAATTCACAAGAAGTGGTAATTTTGTGTGGAGTAGAGGTTTTCTCAGTAAATAAATAGCTTTCAGTCATGAAGTTCAGAAGCTAATACATGCTAAACATCATTGAAAAAGTAAAGATGGTGTAATTATGTATTTGTGGCAAATAAAATATTCATCTTATTCTATAGTCCGTAGGCAAGAATTTATGCACAAGGATTAAATCTGATACATATAACTCTAGTAACAACTAATTTAAAGAATCAATTGTGAATTATTACAGAACATTGTTTTTAAATTAAAGTTTGTATTGTGATTATGCATTTGAGTATAATATGTATTTAATCAAGTTACTATTTTGGACTTGAAATCTTTTCCACAACAGTGTTAAATGTTTGCTTGTGTGGCAAACAATCAATCAATATATCACTGACTTGGCTATCTCAAGAGGAATCATAAGAGGGTTGACTGAACTTACCGAAGCCCATGTCGTCATCGGACTCCTCAGGTTCTTCCTCCTTCTTCTTCTCCTCCTTGGCCTCAGCAGCAGGCGCTGCGGCGGCGGCAGCGGGCGCAGCACCGGCGGCTGGTGCGGCTCCCACGCCTGATCCGATGTTGGTGATCAATTCACGTACGTTCACTCCCTCCAGCGCCTTAGCGAACAGACCCGGCCAGTAAGGCTCGACGTCCACGTTAGCCGCCTTCAGGATGGTGGAGATCTTCTCACCCTACAATAACAACGCACAAAACATCAGTATGTAAATTCGCGCCACAACGATTTCTTAACGAAATAATCACAGAATTAGTTACGCTGATATTCATAAAAATGTTTGTTATCCCCGTATTACAGGTTTCGACACGGATTCCGTAGATGAAAGTGGATAAACCCTGGATGAGATTATAACCTAAAATAATTTTGAGAACATATTGAGTAAATACTTACGGTAACGGCAACATCATCATCAACAAGGATGAGAGCGGAGTAAACACAAGCTAATTCAGCCTTTGATGCCATTTTTAATAAAAGACGTGCAAGTTGCCAACAGGCCTTAGCTCTCAGAGGACAAGCACGTTTGACTTCTTGATTTGAAGAGAAACAAAAAGATAGAGAGCTGTCACTCGTTACAGATCTGTCAAAACCCACGTTGTGTCACAGATAATAGAACTTTTAGCATCTGTCATTTGATATCTCTTTCTAACACACATGAATAAAACTTAAAATAAAGAAATATCTGGAACGCTCAGAATGTTAGTGTTACCAGTAACATAATTCATCTTCTTCTTCTTCTTCTTTAGCCTTAATCGACCAAATATTTGGTGTAGGCCTTCTTTAATCCTCTCCACTTTCCTCTGTCTTGGGCAATTAGGGTCCAGTTGCTGCCCGCCACTTTTTTGATGTCATCCTTCCATCTCATCTGTGGTCGCCCTCGAGGTCTTTTCTGGTCCCATGGTCTCCATTCTAACACTCTTTTACACCAAGAGTTTTGCTTTCTGGCTACATGACCAGCCCACTCCCACTTCAACTTTGCTACCCTTTTTACAACGTTTGATATTTTGCTCTGTTTACAAAGCCACGTATTACTTTTTCTGTCGCTCAATGTCACACCCACCATTTTTTTTTCCATTGCCCTTTGCGCTACTTGTAGTTTATACAGAATGGCTTTAGTCGTAACCCAAGTTTCCGCGCCGTATGTAAGGACTGGTAGTATGCATTGGTCAAAGATCTGAGCCTTTTGTTGTGATGACAGGTTCATTTTGAATACAAAATTGGGTTTAGAGTAGGCTGCCCACCCCAGTCTGATCCTTCGGTTATTCTCATTTTCCTGGTTCTCTTTTCCCATTTGAATTTCCTGTCCTGTATACACGTACTTGCAAACTCATTCAATTACTGTCCTATCCACTAATATTTCCGTCGTATCTTCTGATTCTGTGGTCATCAATTTGGTCTTATCGAGATTCATCTCTAGACCTACTTCAGAGGATACCACGTCTAGTTCCTGTATCATGCACTGGAGATCTTGTGGCGTGTCAGCAAAGAGAACGATGTCGTCTGCATATCTTAAGTTTGTTAGACGTGTACCCATTACAGCATCCTGCCAGTTTAGTTTTTAAATAGGTCTTCGATAACCAGAGTGAAGAGTTTCGGAGATAGGGAATCGCCCTGTCTTACGCCCCTTAAGATCTTTATGGGCCTAGTAGGTTGCGGAATTGATACTTTTATAGTTGCGTTTTTGTAGATCTCAGCTATTAGATGATTGTATCTGTTGTCTACTCTTGCATTTCTTAACGATCCTTGTACCGCCCAAGCCTCTACGGTATCGAACGCTTTTTTGTAGTCATCGAGCGCAAACCATAAGGGCATTTGGTATTCTGTGGCTTTTTCAATGAGCATCCGCATGGTTAGGATATGTTCTACTGCACTGTATCCGCGCCTGTGTGTGTGTGTGTGTGTGTTTGTGTGTGTGTGTGTGTGCGCGTGTGCATGTTTGGGTGTGCGAGGTTTTATGTGTATTCATAAGCGTAATCATGTAGGTACATGAAGTAATTTTTTTGTATCATCGGAGCTCACGGATTTGAGCCACGTTGTGAAAACTTCCTTGCATTTTAGTTTTGTTAGGGGGTAGATTTCAATTGCCTTGTTGATTTTATTGTTTAGGTATCCTCCCATAAACCCAAATTACCCTGTTATCCAATGTTTTTCAGAGAAACATACTTTATGCTTGAGACGCTTGTTTAGACTACATACTGGATTGTAGTTAATTGTAGTGTGTTGTTTAAGAATAGTATTTAAAATATAAAGTTGCCTCACCGTCAGCACATCGGAAAGGTCATATAAGTCTTGGGGTGCAGGAAGGGCAATGAGAGACTAACCTTTAGAACCGCTCTTTGTGCTCTTTCTAATTTTATCAAATTGATATATGTATTTTCGGTTCGGTTTTATAGATTTCTTTTGATTTACTTTGCTATGATTTTATTAAGTTTCACTGTTTTTTGTGTTAATGTCTCCAGAGACAGCAGAGACAGAAACATGCCAGTTATACCATCCTTTAAGATATAACTTCGGTAGTTAAACGTATTAATAACTTCGTTCACAATTGCTCAGACAAATCTTTCATGTCCATTCCAACATTAACATAACACAAATTGTGCCACTATAAAAACAGATGGTAGCTTCGCGCGACGCCAGTTCGTGAGATGATTTCGGCGCGGCTAGACGTATGATGCTCCGTTCGATTCCAGGTTCCTTATAAACTTATGTTGCTTGCGCGTATATACATACGCCACATCACTCCCGCCTAAGCGAAGCCTACGTTTTGTTTCACCGCGCGGCCGGATCTGGTGACGTAGGAATTTCGCGGTGAAGGTGATGAAGCTGTCCGCATTGATTTATTTTATTTATTTTATTTTTCTTTAATTGGAAAACAAACAGTCTTACTATGACTAAATAATTTCTAATACTATAGCTACAGACCATGAACAGTTTTCGCATTATAAAACTATAGGTGCCCATGAGCTTAAACAACAACAAAAGAGATAATTAACGTTATGCTAGTAAAGTAAGTGTACATATAAGAGTATAAATTTTATTACATAATGCAGTCAAACCAGTCCCTTGATAACATCTGTCTTAATGTATTAGGAGAAGTATTAAACAGGTCACATTCAGGCAAGTCAATACTATTTAACTGTTTTGCAGTTCTAATGAAGAAAGAGTTTTGTCTATAATTGGTATTACAGCGGGGAGTATGTAGATAATTTAAGTTTGGGTGCCGATGGACTCTTGTTGGCACCGCAAGACTTATTTTGGAGAGGAGCTCTGGAGAATCAATTTGACACTGTGCGATTTTCATGAATGTAGATATATCTGCGATTCTACGCCGTTCGCTAAGAGGTAACATATGTTGTCTTTTACATCTTAATTTATAATTGTCATCCATAGTCCCACACTTGTATTGCAAATGTCTCAAGAATCTTTTCTGAACTAATTCAAGTCTATTTATGTAAACCTCGTATTGTGGGTTCCAAATTTGTGAACAATACTCAAGTATACTACGCACGTATGAACAATATAAGATTTTCACTACTTTTATATTACGGAACTGAGAGCTGATGTGGGTGATGAGCCCGGGGCTGGCGTGTTTGTTGATGTTGTGTTTTTTGGCGAGTCTTCCTCCTTGAGTAGATGGGCTGGCTTCAATCTGTCGATTGAAATTACTGCGGTGTGAAGCGGAAGTTGCAGTGTGAAGTGCTTGCCGTTGGTGCTGTGTTGAAGTACTTGATATGGTCCGTCGTATGGTGGTACGAGAGTTCTGCGCACGATGTAGTTGCGCACAAACACATGTGTATATGTCCCGAGGTCTTTGTATATGAATGTGTTTGACCTAGACGCTCGCCTTGTTGATGTTGGTGATAATGACGACATTGTTTCAGTCAGCTGACGGACAAATTCCGCATCTTCAATGTTCGGCTTGGTAGGTGCGAAGAAATCAGATGGGACGCGTACCGTTGATCCGTATGTCATCAGGGCTGGGCTGACGGTTGAGTCTTCACGTAGGGCGTTGCGAAGTCCTAGTAATACTGTAGGTAATTCATTGATCCATCTGTTATCGGTTTCTGTTACCATCAGTGCCGCTTTCAGATCCTTTTTCTTAACGAAGTGCAGCGGGCTGGCCCTTGGATTATTTGACGGTTTAAAGCCAGTTTTCATCTTCTCAAATTATAGCTTCGCAGGTTTATATTTTACAGGCGGCAGGAGGCGCGGCCTTGCTTAGATTGGTTGGCCGGTTGTTTCTATGCGATGAGTTACGTTGTGCTTAGTCGGAGTTTTGATTGACATGGGTCGCAGTACGTCGGGATATTCTTTCAAGATGTCGTGATAGGCGTGATGGTGGTTGATAACGTATACGGCTTCCTCGGTGCTATGGATTTTAATGGTGTTAACGCTGAGTTCGGTAATGCAGTCGATGAGTTTTCTTTGTGCTTCGCTAAGAAATCTGCGCCTAGTATTGATGTTTTTACGTCGGCCACGGTTAATGTCCATTTATAGCTTCTACGTAAACCTAAGTTGTGCTTGAGTGTGCGGTTGCCGTAGGTACCTATCTCTGTACCGTTCGCAGCAAACAATTTGTAGGTACTTTCAGTCGGCTTCATGTATTTCTTATTTCTTGCGGCTAATACAGATATGTCGGCACCCGTGTCGACTAGAAACTTCTCTCTGTTGTTAAGATCGATAACGCAGAGGCGGTAGCCTCGTTTGCCAACATCGACGCCTGCCATGGTCGATGTATTTTCTAGGTTTCCTGCTTCTTTTTTGCGCACGGTGATTCGCATCTACGGGCTTCATCTCCATAGCGCAGGTGGTAATAGCACAGCCAGTAGGGATCGCCAGGTTTGCGGTTTGAGCGGGAACGGTATTTCGAGTTCGATCGCGATCGGTTGTTGCTATGCGGACAAGTGGCGCCATAGTGATACGACGCACGTTGTTGATTGGTTCGAATCTCGGCGATTTCCAGCGTAAGTTTTTCTATTTGTTTGTATAATAGGTCGGTCGACCTGTAGATTTTCTGTAGTTGGGTGAGTTGGGCAATGTAGACACGACGGGCTTGATGTGTGCGCCGGCGTAGAGGTTGTAGTGGCTAGGTTTCATGTCGCCGAGTTCTAGACCGCTGAGTAATTTATGTATCTGACGATGGTCTGATTCTTGGTACGTCGATATCTGTCTCTTTTTTAGCGTAATACACTTGTTGGTCGATGGCGGATTCACTATGATGTCGCCGATTTGTTTGAGGTCGCTACAACCTAGCAACGGGGCGACGAGGTTGTATTTCTGTTCTTCTCCCATTTTGCTGGCGGCGACGGCGGCTTCAAACTGTGCGAACCACAGTCGTGGGTTTTGACGCCAGAATGGTGGTAGACGTGCAGGCAGTGAGATTGTAACGACATCACCGTGGAAAGGGGTCGTTGCTTGCTTGTCGGTGAATTCAACAGCTTTTTCTTGTGCCATGACGATAACGTAGCGTATTTGTACGTTCTAGATTTGGCCGAAAACTAACAGAGGTTGGGTGTCAGTTCAGTGAACCGATATTATAACAGCACTAGATCGACGAAAGGTCAGGGGTAACCAATTTAACGCATTAACAGTCTGCGGGCATAAGCCAGGTTCGTAGCTGGTAACCGTTAGGGTTGTAGATCAGCCGGCAGGCATAAGCCAGGTCCGTAGCTGGTAACCGTTAGGGTTATATTGAAACACGTAGACTGATTCAACTGAGAATATATTTACAATTTTTAAGCCTTCTTATATCCCATTTATTGGTCTTACAAGTATCGCTAGCACTAATGTGTACAATAATCATTTACAACAATCAGCGATAAGTAAACCTAACATTTATGAGGCAATTAATAATTGATTTGTGATCTGTCTTGTATACAGTAAAATCTTCAAGGGAAGAGCGCTGCTGTCTGAAGCACAGATATTAAGTTATCTAGTTCAGACACAGATGTTCACTGAATTGTATTTATTGTTAAGCTGTATTTGTTAAGTGTTTGTATCATAGAAATTAAGATATTTATTGTTTGATTGCTTGCTTGAAATAAAATAAAAATATTAAATATTATTCTCGGCAATCCTTACGCGTATGTGCGTGCGTATAAATTATGCCACTATAAAAACAGATGGTAGCTTCGCGCGTCGCTAGTTCGTGAGATGGTTTCGGCTAGACGTATAATGCCAAGTTCGTTGGTACTATTTGTTATATGAATATGAGGGTTGTTCCTATGGTCATAAAATCTGGTAATTATCTGACTATGCCGCATTGTGTAACTGCGGGTTGGATGCAAATGCGAGCATGCCTCCTGGGTAAGTATTTTGAGCGTAGCCTATTAAATACGGCATCATCCAACTTCTGACTGCGTTTAATAGCTCGCACTTGCTCCGATAATTGAAGTATCGTAACGATGATAATTGATACTTGGTTTAAGAGCATGAAACAAAATGAGCATACGACTGCGGACTAGCAACGTTAGGTTGCATGACGTCTTCGTTTATTGAAGATGTCTATTTCATGCAATGCACATTACCATTACTGCATTAATTACGTATCCGAATTAATTAAATTCTACGAGATATCGTAGAATTTATTTAATACAGTTATTGAAGAGCTTTAAAAAATAAAACATAAGGTTGTATACATATAATTTATTTACCACTTTGAATAAAATTAAGCGTCAAATTGTAAAAGTGATAGATTTTGTCATAGTGCGTACAGGTACAGTAATCTTATTTACATAAACATAATTATTTTCTAAATTAAGTAGCATTTAACTATGTTATACATATTAGGCTTTAAGTTAAGGTAATTAATACTATAGTTTTCTCATTACAGATCCCAAGAAAATAAATGATGTTTTACAAGCATATCTCTGACCCCTTCTTTTAGAGGTTGATTTTGTGTATCTTTCTTTAATGGAAGTTCCCATTCTGGGTTCAGATTGAATCCGAATTGTGATAATATTCGCAATTCACACTTTATTTGTACCCAACCTGGAGAATTTATAAATGACCATGGGTGATACCACTTTTGCACGACATCCACACAAGAACACAATACTTCAAGCCATAAATGCAAAGCTTCCTCATTAAGGCCCATACATATGAGTGTTCGTAGTTTGACATCCATTTGAGCATGCGCATTATCATGCGATAAATTAATAGCCTGCACACATCTGTACAATAATTCCTCTGGAGTGAGAACTTTTCCATCTTCATCTAAACGATATGTCTTGCAAAGAACCAGACGACTGTATACCGAATTGAAGTCTTTCTCTACTTCTCGCGACGATGCTTCTTCTATAAAAAGCCAGGGATGACATGGACCGTCCAGAAAACTAGGTCGTTTTATGCCATGTAGTAGAACCCTTTTAAAAGCTGGAGCTAAAACCCCTCTGACTAAATGTGCAGCTTTCTCTGTCACAGAGTCATCTCCAGCCCTACTATACTTGACGCCTTTCTCGTCAAGTAATTTCACGAATCTAGCTGGAAACCAACCTCTGAGACCATTCAATTCACCAATCCAACAATGTTCGTCTCGCGAACTAATTACCTCAATGACGTCATTTTTTCTAAAACCCAATTCATCTCCATCTCGTCTCTCAAAATCTAATAGTGCTTTAGCTCGACGCCTTTTACTTCGCGAAACATTAACATATCTTTCTCGATCTGCTGCATGGCTTTGCATAGTATAATCAGCTGTTAATTGCACCTCTGAGGCTAGTTGTGGTTCAAGAGCTAAGAAATGTCGAGCAACTTGTAAAATAGCTTCTCTGAGATCAACCAAAATTTCAGTCTGTTTCACATTCTTAGAAACAGCATCTTCATTGTTACTGTCTTCTCCAAAAAGGATGGTTTGAATAACTGATTTGGTTTTCTTAATTTGACGTCTTTGAAGTTGTTGCTTAGGCAAGTTAGGTACAGCACTAGGATTACCCACAAGAGCGCCTTGGTCTGCCATGAGATATGCTAGATGTCTTCTTCTATGGGTATCAATTAATGTGGGACTTAAAGTGTCTCCACAAACTTCATCTATCGTTTTAATAAGAAGGTCAACATCGTCGATTTCACCAGGTATGTCGGACAGTGCATTAAATATCTGAGCTGAATTAGATATCTCAGTAAATCGATTTTCTTTTATTTTTAACATCGCTAAAGTAACTTTGAAAAGCACTAGAGAACCATCCAAGAAAAAAAGGTCCCATATTCTTAGTAAAATTTTCATATGTACAACATTAGCGTAAAGAGTCAAAAACCAATGCATCGTAATTAAAGAGAGCTCAATGTCATGTGCGTTTAATACTTGGTCAATTCCAGGTAAATATGTGGATATGAGACTTCTTAAAACTTTTTGATCAGCTTGAATTCCTATCAAAGTTGAAGAATAATAGGAAGCTGGTAAAAGATCTTCTACAGTGGTACACATTATCCAAAATGCGTCTTCTTCTTCCATCAATAACAATAATGACGCAGCAATCATGCCTGTGCCCTGGCAATATCCAATATCAGGATATAACCATGCGAGAGACCTCAAAATCCTACGTAATCGTGGCACACCTGTGCTGGTTGGATGTGAAAAACATACATTATTCGGTAAAATTTGTACCAAATCTTTCTCAATTTGTTTACTTGTCACTAGTCCATCATCACTGGATGCCCGCACAATCTCATGGTATGTGATTTCAGTAGATGCTCTCTTTTTGTTTGCACCACAAAGGTGCATCCAGACTTGTGGACGGAGTGAGTGAGGCACTCCATCTTTTACTAGTTTTTGCAATTTATCTGTTTTCTGCAGTTTCCCTTCACCTTCAGAGAAACTTATTTCTTTACTATAAAATTCCCATTGGAGTCGGTGCTGATCATCTTCGACCAAAGCATCAGTTAACATACTATTTGGACTGGGTTCTGATCCCTCTTCTTCTTCCAAACAAAATCCAAATTCATCAAATCTATAGTCAGGTAGTCCACCACCGTGACCTTCAGATTCAGGTTGCGCCAGCTTAGCCATTATATCTTGTGGCACCATACTCGGCGTAAGTGCTGAAAAAGGCCCACCAGGAGCGGGCAGCAGTTCATCGGCTATGTTCAATCCCCGTATCGCATCGATCATATCTTCAGGGTCGTCGTCTGCCAAAGCAGCACTGATTTTACGTTCATGATCTTCACGTCCCACATAACCGACATGATCACGCGAACTAAACAGAGATTTTGCTAAATCCATTTTCAGATCAGTCTTTCGTACAATAACTTATGATATAAATGAACTTGATTTCTCTTTAAAAACAATTTCACGTCCACTTTGTTGCAATTGTTAAACGTCAAAATAAATAAAGGTTAAACGTCATTGAACGAACGACGCATAAACTTACTTACAAAATTGTTTATAATATCACTCTTATAACGGAAACGTACTCTGTCCTTTTCGCACTTACAGAAATTGTCATCTTCACATCTTTCATCACCGCAGTGACGCAACGTCAATACCATTCTGGACGGCAAAGTTAATTTGGTTTTTCGTAACGCTATCGATTCATCATGTCCAAAGACAAAACCTAGAAAGTAACTGTTTTTCTTGTGTTTCTTATTTGTAAATTACAAAATAATGAATATTCTATAGAGTGGAAGAAAATGATGTTGAAAAAGGGTAAATTATAAAATTGGCCATAATGGCCTGTAGCTCTTCATTGAGAGCGCAAACCAACCTATATTTAAAATCAAATTGTTAACATTTTTAGCATAAGTATAATGACGAAATGAAACAATGTTGTGACAGCGAAAGTACGAGAAAATAATATTGCTGAATAAAACTGCACAGTTGTATATTAATGCACTTTTTTTTTTATTACAAGCCCTTAATGCACCCTTACTCATTTACTGAAATCTATGATAAGTATAATTATTCAAACTGGAACGCTTTGTGTTACTATCTCACTCAATGTTGTTGACCATAGATTTTGTTGACACTTGACAGTCCTCAGTCAATCGATTCTAAAGACGAAATTTTTCTCCACTACATAACTACAATTAATTACATACCTACAAGGACGTATTATATTTATACTCTTTGCGTATTTTACTAGTTTTACTCGTCCGTGGCTACATAATATATTATTTGTTGTGATTTGATGTGAAATTCATATTGTGATACCTACAAGACATAACATTTATTATTTAAATGTGCTGTCAATACTCATAATCGTTTGCGAATGTCAGGTTTGTATGATTTCCTACTTTTTATTACTGTAAGCAAACCGAAATGGTTTATTTTTGTTTGTAGTATCATTCTTGTTATGAATTAGTAATCACTAAAGATGTTTTACAATAACGGAGAATATTTAACAAAGAATTCATGCTTTAACATTATTCAACAACAGTTTTTGCACTCGCCTCAATTATCTACAACGACTAGAGAAAAGTAGTTATACTTAGGTCGGTACGTAGTTAGGTACTTGATTACCTTCAATGTTATGGTGCTCTCACACTGGCTGTTACAAATAGTTTAGAAACACTTAAAAAAAAAATTATTAACAAATGTTAGGAGCTGTTACAATCTGATAAGAATTGTTAGATGTTTTGAGTGCTACACTGATGGAAAAGGTTTACTAACATTTTTTTACATTTAGAACAAGATATCGGTTCGCAGTTTGGATTTACGTCCTAAAGCGTCTACACGAAAATGAAAGAAGATTTGCTCATTGGATTAACTATTATTTTTTGTTTAAAAAAATAAAAAGCGCTCTAACTGGATGCGCCAAACGCTAAGAGCTAGAGAAAACTATAGTATACCCTCATGTCGTCTGAATAATGTTTACAAACAAATGATAACAGATGTTTTAATTTGTTACAATTTGCTAACAAACAATTTTTTTTAGAAATCTTTTGTAAACATTACCTAACATGAAAACATTTTAAAACATTTTTTAACATTGTGATCAAATGTTTGCTAAAAATGTTTACTAATTTTTGTAAACATTTTGTAACAGCAGTGTGGGAGCACCATTAGGTTGTCTATATATTGTTGATATGCAATATGTTTAGTACCTATAATCTAGGATTCTTATGGTGAAAGGACACACTGCAATGTCCTTGTTAAATGTTCTCAGGATTACACAAACATAATCAAATACATAAGTATAGCAAAACAAATTAAGATTGATAAAGAAATAAAACAATACTATTTTGTATGACTTTCATTCATTGGGTTAATACTATGTACTACATCTATACATTGTGCATTAACTTAAATAATGTTTTTGTCTAGTAATATGACTGACTACAAAATTATAACCTAATTATTTATGTTAGTTTCTGTTTCCACTTATACCAAGGTCAAGGGTACAATATATTCTACTATTCTCTATATTTATGGGGTTAGTTATTAAAAGTATTTGTTTACAAACTCATCTGTCTTTGATTGTCAACATACAAACTGTTTACATTGTTATTACATTAAAATATATTAACATTAGGATGGCTGTTAAAAAATGTTGCATTGACAACTGTAAATCGTGTTCAACAAGAAAGGAAGATAAGGGTGTGACATACCACAAGTTTCCCAAAGATGTTACATTACATGACACTTGGATGTCCGTAACACATAAAAAACACACTGCCACAGACTTGCCTATGTATGTGTGCTCACGGCATTTCTGTAAAAATGATTTTCAAATATACAAGGACTCTAAATACGTATTGAAATCAGGTACTTAGTAGACTGTCCTTAATGCTTGATGGGTTATTTTTATCAATATGTGGTTTAAGTTTATTATGATTTGTATTTTTTTATGTAGACACTTGCGTATGTAGATGTGTAATGACCGCATTGAATGGTATAGCGTAGTTTTGTTGCTAATTTTAATAGCACTCTAAGAGCTGCATTTTGATGTTTATTATTTCTGACATTATATTTCATAATTGAGAATATGATGCTAAAAAGTATAATGCATACATAAAACATAAACATTATTCTCTTCACCTTCTATCATTTGGATTGCTATTATTGCTTTTGGTTTAAATGTTGCATTAACAAGTATATTTTATATTTTCATCTTCCAGAGTGCACTTGTAGTAGAATCCAATGAATATCATTGCATGTTATACTACATAAACTGTAAAAAAAGCAATGAATATAACCATAGTATTTTGCAGATGCTGTACCGTCAATATTTCCATGGAGTACTGAAAATAGTGAAACAGAAATGGAGACTATGGAAGCAACCGAAGAAGTGGCCAATGACAAAAATAATGCATCACCTAAAGGCAAAGATCCTGAGATTGAGAGTGTGGCTGCCATCCAAAAGTTTATTGAAGATCAGGAGAAAGAGATCCAGGAACTGAAGGCAACAGTGGACACACCAACAGGTGCATATAACAAAATCAATGATGACAATATGGATAATAAAGTGTGTCAGAGTGAGACAATCTCTGTGGCGAGTAGCATGATCGACATGATCATAAGTGAATCTGAACTGGAGCTTGCAAGGAAGAGAGATATAAAGAATAAGATAATGAGTCCTGCCGATAAAGGTTAGTAACACAGATTCTGCATGCTAGGGTGCTTGCACCTCCCTCACTCTTAATGGCATTATATATAGAACGAAGACCTGTAATTTTTTATCCTGTGTTTCTGCGTTATTTACAATACGCATACCAGCAGAGCGAAAGAAAAAAAATTGTCTGTTCAAATCCCTTTAAAAATAAAAACAACCTTGTGTGTCACTTCATTCCGCTACTGGACAATTCTTAATAGAAAAAGCAAGCGACATGCACATGGTCTCATACTATATAGGTATAAATATATGTCATAGGACTAATGATACAGTAGAAAAATGTTGACTTAAAGATAAACCATAACTCACCAAATGAAGTAACTAAGGTACAGATTTAGATTTTTCAATATTAAGATTATTGACTGTATGGATGTGGGCAAGCAGTCGCTTGATCTAGATATAAGTCTATAAAAAAAAAAATTTGATACCAGACTAATGCTTCTAATTTGTATATTTTTCCTGTAGGGTTGTTAACCAAAACCCAGGGACTAACAACACAAAATAGGGTATTTTCTTCCTGAGAATGTATAATAATAATATCAGCCCTGTATTAAACTGTCCCACTGCTGGGCAAAGGCCTCTTCTCAGTGTAAGAAGGGTTAGGCCATAGTCCACCATGCTGGCCCAGTGTGTGTTGGCAGACTTCACATGTCTTCGAGAACATGATGGAGAACTCTCAGACATGCAGCTTTCCTCATGATGTTTTTCTTCACCGTTAATGCAAGCCATACTTAACTATTTAATACGCACATAACTTTGAGAAATCAGAGATGCGCGTCTGCGTGGCAGTCCAACGGTTTTCCACTAGCTGATTCCTGAGAATAATAAAAACTCTTAGTCCTGTGTTATAATTAATACATATAAAAAAATCCTAAGATTTATAAATTGTACAGGTAATGGCAGTATGGCTTTGTCAGTTGGTTCCAAAGTGGAGGCAAAGGACTTTGGAGAAGAGTGGTATTCAGCAGAAATCATAGAAGTTGACTATGAGGAAATGGAAGTTCTAGTGCACTATGAAACTGACAAAAAAAAGTAAGTCCTTTTTATCTTCTATATATTAATACGTGAAGAAAAAACTTTGAACCTCCTTTTTACGAAAATTGCGCGGGCGGAGGAGTATGGAATTTGGCACAGTCAAAGTTTATATGGAAGAGGAGAGATGAATCCTAATATTTTTATAAAATATGCATTAGAAATACCTACATTACTTTAATGAAAAAACACTACACGCACACACATCCATGCATTTGGCACACGCAGTCGAATCGCGTTTGTAGTATTTCGGCATTGTTCGTCTGACGTCTTACAATTCTTTGTAACTATGGGTACCTATACCTTATTTATATGAAATAAAGAACAAACGAGAATCGGCAATAAATTGCCGTAAATCTTAGATTTCGAAAAATGGTTCAAGTAATATGCGACCTTGAGGTCAGAGGTCAGGTCATAGCCATTTCGGGGCATATCAACTATGTTGAGTCGAATGGTGTTGACCGCGAGTCTCTAGCTCTTACGGTTCTTGAGTTGAAAGTTGTATAACAAACAAGACGGACGACACAGACAAAGCTGTTGTATAAGAGTTTTTTCAAACTCTAAGAAAAGAAAACAAAGTAGCAAGCTTAGGTATTTTGGTAGAATTTTGACCATTAGGCGACAGCTAGTTATATTTAACTTGCACCACAATTCATATAACATATTACAGCCTTATTAATAAAGTTTAAAATAGCTATTATAAATATATTGTTGTATCCATAGGCATAGCAATCCCATTATTATTATAATTATCTTATTTATGTATTGACATCTTACTTATAAACACAAGTTTAGAAAGTTGTTTATAAATAATACAATGTAGGTGGGCTATGAGTTTTATTATTATCAGTCTATAACACCCCACTGTAGGTCAACGACACTTCCTTGCCCCCATTTTGTGCAGCCTTGTGTGACACAACAGACAAATTAATTAGGGAGTCTACTGAAGTATTTTGTATATTTAAAATTATAGTCATTTCGCGTGTGACAATCGACACATTATCAAGAAAAAAAAAAAAAAATTTGAATATAGAATCCTTAAATTCGCGGCAAAGTGAAATAAGGACTTGCTCATTTCTAAAATATTGGCCATTAATAAAATTACTGTCAAATGATTTATAAAAATAAATGTTGTCATTTAGCATGTGCATGATAATCTAATCACGAAGTTGTTTTTTATGTGGAATAAATATAACTATTATGTCTTTCTCATATAATACTCGGTTTAAATCCGCTCGTCGCCCAGACAGGTAAAACGTTTTTATAATAATTAGTTATTTTGATTGTTTAAATGTGATGGAATAAAATATGGCTGATGCGTGTTGGGAGCAAATAAGTTCGTTAAAGATTAAATTGTATTTTAAACAATAGTACTTAATTTCGAATACAATCAGACACAAAATCTTTATGTATCTACCTTTATTAAATTCTCCTTCGAAACTCCTTCACAAGTCGAAAACTAGTCGATAGATTGACATGAAATATTTACTTACATAGTTACCATTCTTGACTATTTTTTATACCTACTTCTATTCTAAAGACGAATATTTAGGATGTTTCGTTCCCGTATTCCTACTGTTTAATCATATCAGACTTGTTTAGCTGGTTTCTTTCTTTTTTCTTTTCTTTTTCTTTTATTGATTGGTTAATTGGTTATTAGTGACTATGAAACGTCTTTATAGAGCTAAATCTAACGCAAATGAAGTTGCAGTCTAAAGGTTGTATATCATGTTTGCAGACACGACGAGTGGATAAGTGTTAGCAGTCCTCGTTTGAGGCCGATCGGCAGTTCTTCAGCCAAACCTAGACCAATTTCTGCTGAAAGTTGGTCCTGTGATAATGCAATGGCTTCTGCGACTGTCAAGGAGGAGTCTATAGACCAGAAGGTGGAAGAGAAAGTACATCCAACCTTTGAAGTCGGGGAGAGGTGCCTCGCTAGATGGCGTGACAATAGGCGGTTCGTCGCCACTATACGTAGTGTCTTGCCTAATGGTAAGTTTGACATTAATAGTTTTAAACATTAATATAATTATAAATATAACTTGGTTGTAATTAAATAACTGCTTCGTTTGCCTTGATTGTGAAGTCTCGGGATTAATTTCCGAACAAAGTGTTATTGGGGTTGTCTATTAGGATATTTTTAATAGCAATATGGTGTCTGGCCGCTTATAATGTGGGACCAATTATGGCTATAACACTCTGCCTGCCTTTTGGGGATATACATAGCACACTTGTGTCTACATACATTAACAAATAGCAAGTAAATATATATGTATATTTTAGTAGTAGGTATAGTTTTCACAAATCATGGTAACATTATAAAACCGAGATACTACACTACCAGAATACGCGTGTGCTTATGAACTTAACTTTAATATTAAACTCTGTTGTTAATAATTGCGAAACATGTGCATGGATAGCGTGGTGGTTTAAGTGGTCGTCTCTCGCCACTGCGCCGAGTATTTTGGGTTCGATCTCCGCACAGGACAATAATTTGTGTGATCCATTACAGGTAGTTGTTCCGCGACTGGGTGTTCTTTGTGTCCCTTGTTTAGATGTTTGCAAAGTCTCTTGAGCAATGAATCCTAATGCGGGAATCGTGTTTTAATAATAGTAAATGGTAAAAATAAGAGTACTGGACTGTTTTACGACTAGGACTATAATACCTGGCAAAACTAACAATAGAAGTCAATGTGGTAACACTAGAGTACAATTATAGAAGGCAGTCATACCTATGCACAATATACAAAATATTTACATTTATTTATTTATTTTGGGAAAACAAACAGATACATACAATTCTTAAAATAAAATAACTTTCATAAAAAGATGGTAGTAAGTAGGTATGTACCTCACAACGTTATCCACATGTTGGGAACTGACATGAAACGGGCTTGACAAGTGCAGCGTTTTGTGTCATGTATATTAACGCCATTATATTTACTGTTTGCAAACCAAATAAAATAAACATGTACTAATAGGCCACATATAACCATGCAGATATATACATATATAAAATCGAAATAATGAAAGCGGCAAATATAGTAGTAGTCTTATCTAAGTAAGTAAGTCTTATTTTGATAGCTGTTGGAAAGAGGTTGTAATAGAATACCTCTTTGGATATGTCCAGTATATTAGGAATCCTTTTTTTATATGAATTTTTTTTTTTTTTTTCAACAGGAAGTTACGAGATCGTATTTGACGATGGGTGTCACTGGACCTGTAAAGTCTCGAGGCTTTACAAGCTAAGGCCGGGCAAAGGGAGTGCAACTATTGATGTCCCCAACACTCCAGCTACCCCGTACCCTCAATATGGGGCTGGCCCTAGCAATATAGCCTCACAAACCACATACCCCGCTTTTCATACACACCTGTTTGACCCCACTCGGGACTACTTAGGGTCAAAAAGCGAACGCCGTGAAATGAAACGGAAGTTAAACATTAAAGAAATATTCAATATAGGACAGAAGCGGCCGAAGACGCAGAAGATTCCTAAAGAAAATGCACAGAAAGCTCCTGTGGAGAGAAAACCAAGAATTATTCGAAGGAAGGATTTGAAATTGAAGAGAGGTATTAAAGCAAAGACTGAGATGAAAACCGATATACCTGGTAAGTGTTTTATTATTATTTGTTTGTTATTAATTTATATTTAATACTAACTGTCCACCGCATTTTCACCCACGGCTATGATTACTGGTCCGCTCCATGACTTGTAGCGTGATGTTACGTCTTAACCTTAGCCTATATCCATTCTGGATAAAATAACATTCTAATGGTGACAGAATGATCAAAATTGTCCAGTAGTTTATGAGTTTATTCATTACAAAATCAAATACATACCAATTATGTGTCTGAGAAAATCTGGATATTGTTGCATGTTACGAAATAATACTACAGTTTATTATAACACAGTTAATAAATATGTACCGTACAAAAAGTACGTATAAAAAGTAATAAAATAAACATGGTTATCATCTGAAGTTGAATAAATATCGAAAATATAGATTTACATTCTGAAATCCTTACCCAGTTTTTGTTTCAAATATCTCAATTATACCCAGTTTTGTTACAATATAGATTATATAATAAATTAAATATTATAAATAAGCTAGCATGGTGACATTATTAGAGCTAGGACGACACTTAAAGATCTCACCTCCTATACCGAGGTATCTATAGTCATATATGAGGCAATATGGTACCTTTACTTCACATTTGGGGCGATAGAGGCGTACTAATAAATTTGTACCATTATATAAAAAAATGTAATATTCTTATAATTATGTTTTTAGTTGATGACATAGGTAGTAGAGTAGACATGACGTAATTGTAGGCCTGAATTCATAATAAATAACAACATGTATAAATTATTTCTTAGCCGTGGATGCCGTGGCCTCAATCATTGGCACACACCAAGAGATACCACCACCTGTAGCTAAAAAAGAAGAACCGATTACTTGTGAGGTTGACATTAAAGAGAAGCCTTTAGAAATGGAAGTGGACTCGCAGGATAAGCCGGTACCTGAGTTTGATGAAGATACACAGAGTACAGACGTAGCGTCCACTACTGAAGCTATTGATGACAATGATAAAGTTGAACTTGAGGACTTGAAGCCTTATTTGGATCCAGAGGTAAAAACGATACTTAAAACCCTAACTAGATATGCCAGGCGTCCGGACACAGTTGGGTTTTTTGGTTGCGTAGGCGTCCGAATTAGACATTGTAAGGACTGTCCGGCTTTTGTTAGGTTTTTAAATTTGAGCATTTGTTTTTACATTTGTCATATGTGTTGGTTTCCGCTTCGCCCGCTTCACCTTGTATCGCTAGCGCAAGTAAGAGGACATGACCGTTCTCCCGTAAAAAATTGTTGTGTTAGTACTACGCCTACAAATATAATAAGACTACAAAGTTAAGAGCGTCCAACATTTTTACCCAAATATCCCGATAAACTGTTTGGTCTGTCCAGCTTTTCAGCTTTAAGACCTAGCAACCGTAACCCCAACCATAAATGTAAATCCACTATAATAACGATTATAGCTCAATACGCATAGCACAAGCAAATAAATTTATTAAGAGCGTGTACGCCCTGTGGCCTGTTTCGAGTGGAAACGATGCACATAAGTGTCATATTTTAAGCGTAAGGTAATTGATTAATATGGCCTTTATATTATATACACTACAGATTAAGGTAAAAGTGTAAGATAGATGGAATATCATTATATTTGTCGTCCTCTTACTATGCAAATTGCGCATCTAAAGTTATCTTCCCATTATTTACATAGTTAAAGAACTACAAATGATTACAAACAAACAATTTCATCTATAGTAAACTTTGTTTTAATCTATAGAGTGTATTAAATAATTGAAATTAAACTATTATATATGGATTTAATCCGTATATAGTAGTTTAATTTCAATGAATAACCTTCGCGTAAACAGAAGACAATTATGTATTAAATTAAGCCAAATCAATTTATAATAAAATATTTAAAACTCAATATATGCCACTTATTTGCGACGTTGGCACCCGGAACACTGCGTAAACATTCTGGAAAGCTTAACTTGTAGAATAGTTTTTTTTTTTTTTTACGTGTAGGAATGCTTTGACCCATACCTCTCCGTGGAGCGACGGAGAGGTTATGTCGGGCTCACCGGGGAAAAGATACCCCGGTAATACCGACTAAACCTACCACGGTGTTCCTCGACATTACCATAGACGGCGAGGCCGCGCGAATGGCTTTCACATACAATCGCGACCCCGCCGTGTGAAATGGCAGGCCACTTCACTAAGAATATTTCCTCCACCATTCCCCTGAGCGGAGGCGCACGTGGGAACACGCACGCCGCCTCTCGGACCTGGTGCTGATCGGGTGGCGAGCAGGCCCACGCAGCCCACCACCCCCAGGTCAAACTTCAAGGTGGCTGGAGGTAATCTCGCGCCCTCCGGCGCCCGGTTTTGCGGTTGGGGAGAGGGTTTAATCGCTCCCTCACCCGCTCCGCCGCCTCCTTGATGGAAATTACTTCCTAACAGAAGGAGGCGACGGCGTTCCACGATCTCTCACTCCGGACCATAGATTGAATCACGGCCGGGAGTGAGAGGGCAACCAGTCCCACTGCCGCGATCAACTCACGGCGCTGCAATGCCCAGGCGGGGATCTTGTAGAATAGACTGCTTTATCCCTAGTTAATATTATAAATGCGAAAGTAACTCTGTCTGTCTGTCTGTCTGTTACGCTTTCACGCCTAAACCACTGAACCGATTTTGATAAAATTTGGTACCGAGATAGACTAGACCTAGGGAAAGGACATAGGCTACCTTTTGTTGTAAAAAAAAGGCATGAAGGGGTTGAAATAAGGGATGAATGTTTGTATAGGAATTCGTCATTATCGCGCCTAAACCACAACCGATTTTGATTAAATTTGGTACAAAGATATAGTAGACCTTGGAAAAGGACATAGGTTACCTTTCGTTGTAAAACAGGGCATGAAGGGGTTGAAATAAGGGATGAAAGATTGTATGGAAATTTGTAATTATCACGCCTACAACCGATTTAGATGAAATTTAGTACAAAGATAGACTAGAACTTGGGAAAGGGACATAGGCTACCTTTTGTTGTAAAAAAGGTCATGAAAAGGTCTTTTCTAAATTCGTAATTATCGCGCTTAAACCACTGAACCGATTTTGATGAAATTTGGTACATGATAGACTAGACCTTGGGAAAAGAAATAGGTCACCTTTTGTTGTAAAATAGGGCTGAAAGTTTGTATTCTAGTCCTGTTAATTAGAAATCTTGACGCACCAAGGTTATGTTATGGTACACGGCAACAAATTACTCATCTGGGATGCAATATTATAAAAGCTATAATCATGACTAGAATGGCTTAAGGAAAAATCTTAATTCCCCGTATTCCGATAATTTCGAACCATTTGCCATTTTAGTTTAAAAGAGTGCATATTTACCTAAAAGCAGCATTTACGATAATAATAAACAAAACTGTTTTCCATCGGCAACTCTGTGGCGTGCTTACGACTATCATACCCGCAAAATCTATGTTTTAGCAAAGGATGGAAAAACTAAAAACATACTTTATAAAATATATTAAATTAAGCTATTTTCAGTAAACCATAGCATTTATATAAGTATTATATGCAAAATAAGTTTCTTAAAAAAATAAAAATGATGCTCAAAGTAACTATTTCACGCGGACGAAGTCGCGAGCAAAAGCTAGTTTGGTAATAAAGAAGACTATACAACATGTCATAGATATAACGTACAACCTCAAACACCCTAATTAGATTATTAAATCGTAATAATAATATAATCATTAAAATGTTACTTTTATGTATTTAATTTATTTTAATTTAACGAATTAGTTCTCCTTATTGTGCTCAGATAGTATGGGTATATTACAATAAATCTAACAGTATTATTATTGCATCAAAAGCCTTTTTGCCTTGAATTATGATACATTTTTCGATTATTTCAACTGTTTAATAAATGGGTGACTATAACTTAATTCGTTTTAATAATTTTAGGGATAAAAAATTACCTATATAAAAAATTGCTGGAATTGATTCAGTAGCCTCAGATATTAAACAAACTACTTTTAGGATGTGCGTTTATTATTTTACATGTTGTATATAAGGCTAAAAAAAACTATACAACTTATGTTACGTCAAATATAAACTATATTTGACGTAACATAACTTGTATAGTTTTAAAAAATATTCGTGAAACTTGTGTTTAATGTGGAGTCCAAAACTAACAGTCTGAATTTGTTTGAAAGCCGCCTTCCAGTAAACAGCATGTGAGTGGCAATATTCAATAATAATTTCGAGTCACAACTGAACACATATCACTAAATATTATTTCTGTACAGGTATTGGAAGAAGAGGTGAAACTTGAGCAATTCGAGAAACCAGACGAAGGGACACATGAAGAAGTGATAGACAGAATCAAAGAAGCTATCAACAAACTAGAAGATGGGCTGAATCAGGCAGAACATACCAGTTCACCGAAAGCTGACATCAAACTTGAAATACCGAAATTGGAAGAGCCTAAACCTGAGGACTTAACACCAGCACTAGAACCAACAGTTTCTGAAGTTACACACAAGAAAGGAAAGACGAAACTATCGAAGGTAAAGAAAGGAAAGAAATTAAGATTACAGCGAGCGAAGAACGTTAAGAAGCAAGTTGAGAAAGTGAAATGCGAACTAGCGCAGATGAGGAAGCAAATGAGTGAGATCAGAAAACAAATGGTGGCTAAGAAAGAAGAGATGCACGATTCGTTGTTGTTGCCGGGTGAATGGTGTTGCAAGTGGGTGAACGGACAGCCTGTGGGGACAGTCAGCGAGATTGAATGTGAGGTGAAACTGGATGCAAGCGGCAAGGCGCCATTGCCTAGGAGAAGTGTGCAGGTAATCAATGGTTATGGTTGACTGGAATTTATTACACAATATCAGGCGCTTGTAATAATACTAATAATACCATTTTAGTATAGTACCATAATAACAAATACATAACACTTCATTGGTAAAAAGATTCACTGGTGATAAGGTATTTTTGAAAGGTCGTTTGCAAGGGTGGCTAGTGGTTTAAGTGGTCTTTTCGCCATTGCCACTGCGCCAAGCGTTATGGGTTGGGTTAGGTTAGGTTAGTTTTTCACGGGTCAAAATTTGTGTGATTAACAAATGGTTGTGTCGAGTCTGGGTGCGCTGTGGCCATTGTTTGAATATGTGTGAAGTCCACCGCGACGCAGGAATTACTTCTATATCGGGAGTAGCACATAAGATAAAGGCAAAGTTTAAGGAGGTCTGTTTCAATTAAAAAATAATGTATATAACTATTTTTGTTACAGGTTGTTGACAAAAGGTTACCAGATGGCTGGACTAAGCACATGGTGCGCAGGAGTTTAGGGCATTCCGCTGGCAAATGGGACGTTGTGCTAGTTAGGTATGTTATATATTTGAATATGTAGTAAACCATATATAATTGAAATTAATTTCGTAATAAAAATGTTGATACTAAACAGTATGCAATCTTATTCTTATTTACATGTAACATTGTTAATACTTGACTATTAATAATGTATTTAAATAATCTGTTTTTAGATTATTTGAAGTATATGTAAAATATTTGTATTATTTTAAATGACATCTGTTCAAATACACAAATTGAATATGCAAAGTAAAAACTGAATAACTAATATTACAAATTACTATGTTAAGATCTGCATTTGAGGAAATATCGTTCCGTCCCACTCACACAAGAGCGAGTACTAACATTGTGCGAGCGAGACAGAAAGATACGAGTGACATAGAAAGGTAGCGATAAGTCATTGTTCAAAATTCTAATTGCGCCAGACCGCACTATAGCCTTATAACTTTCCCTTCTGATTTTTATTTTGGTATATCGTTTATGTGTTATGATTTGTTGTGCAACTTACAAATCTACCGAATATTAACTTAATTAATTTTATTCTATCCTTATTACAGCCCCGACAACAGAAGGTTCCACACCAAGAACGAAATGCGAGCATACCTGGAAAACAATAAAGACAAAAACTTAGACTCTTACGCACTCGCGCTAATGGACTTTGGCGTACATTTGAAACTGGCTCGCCGTATGGGCTGGATTGCTCACACTCCAGACGGTATTGTCGATAGACCAGACAAACAGCTGCCGGCTGGTACACTCAGTAGCACATCACCGCTGATCAAACGAAAGAAGTTAGGCCTTAAGAAGAAGACAAAGACCAAAGTTAAAATACCTAAGCTGACTATAAAGATTAAACCTCCACCTGACGCTGTAAGTATTTGATTCGAACTTAACCATATTATTGAGTAGTCAGGCTAATGTATATAGTAGCGACAGCTTAATGGGCGATCGTTGAACTGCCATGCAGAGGTTTCAAGATCGATATCAATGCGAACCTCTGACTTTTTGAAGTTATGAAGATAATGATACAATGTCTGGTCTTTTTTGTAAAACAATAGTTTTTTGACTCACCAGTTCATCCATATAGGACATGCAACATAACTGAAAAATAATAAAAGCCACAAACACTATAATAATTGAAACACATTATTTCTTATCGAAAAACCCATTTAAATTATAAAAAGCATTATGATATAGCGTATCTAACGTAAATATAAATATGTTTTAATTTCTATTTCGTATTAAGTAGTTAATTATCGCGCGCTTTAACGGCGAAGGAAAACATGAGGAAACCTGCAATGTCTGAGAGTTCACTATAATGTTCTCAAAAATATGTTCACATGTAGGATAAGTCTTCTTTCTTTCTCACACTGAGACGAGGCCTGTGTTCAGTAGTGGTGAATTTATATAAAGCGCTGTTATTGTTTTTATTAGGTTTCTCTCATTCACTGGTATTTTCCTAGTATGTTAGGAAAACAACAAAAGCAACTATTTTGTATTTTTTTTTGTTTCGTTGCAGGTGGTATCTGAGGAAGATCCAATGCTATCTGCGTGTGTTCCAAGTGTTGAGGACTCTGTGTCCCCTGCTGAAACGGAATTCGAACAGCTTAACACGCCTCTGTGTGACGATGGATATGGTATACAAACAAAATATTTAGTTTTGAATTTATATTGATACCAATAAATAAGAATGGTATTTTTACATTATAATACTAAAATTGATTAAATTATATTTACTTCGAAAGCTTACTTAAACCAAAATATTACTTTTTAGTCGTTTGACTGCGATTTTATGAATACTTTCATTTTTATTAACCTATTTCAGCATAAAGTGATTGCTATATAATAATTTTCAGTGTTTGTTGGCTCTCTAAAAGTGCAAGTAATAGACAACCTGCTTCGATGTCCGGCCGACGACTGCTTTAAAAACTTCCGAAACAACACTCTCCTGCAAATGCACATCAAGCATTATCACAGGGAACTCAGGAAAATGATGGGAGCCACTCCCAAAGTTCTGGACCTTGCGTACGCGCGCACCATGCCCCTCGAAGCTGAAACACCCCGGGCTAAAGACGATCACAAGATTATCAAAGTCAAAATACCACGACTTCCAAAACCAAAGGTCGAGAAAGAGCTACAAAAGATCGAGATTGTCGTCGAAAAAATGGAAGATCTTGCACCTATTCCATTGACACCAATTAAGGAAGAGGAAGGTGTTATTCGTAGGAGTCAGGACTCGCCGAAGTTACGGCAAGCTTTGATCAACAAGCCGGTTAAAAGGCCCCGAGTGCTGTTACCAGTACGAAGAGTGGAACCCGAGCCAGTTCTGTCTGACCCCATCAATGAGGACTTAGATTTTGAAACCAAAGAATTAATAGAACCATCTCTAGATATTCCTCCGATGGACACATTGGACTTCGAAACGGCGATATCTTCGCATACAGTGACGAAGCCAATGTCTGAGAAGAAACGTAAATGGGAGAAAAAGAAGAAGTCGTTCGTGTTGCCTCCGCGAGCAGTGATGAGTGAGGAGGAGGATTGGTTGACGACCACCTCTGATGTTGACACCAGGTCGAGTTACCCTCGGTCCGGCACGCCTGACTCCAAGTTTGATAGTAAAGCTGCACTCGTCTCGTCAGAGTCTAATGAAGACAACAAAGATATTAATCAGACGTACACTTATAATGAGAGTAAGTGATATTTGTTTATCTATTCCTCGGGAACAGTACTTTTTCTGGATGAAATGTTCTTTTTTGTACCCCTGACTAAGTGTATGCGAAATTTCATGATGATCAGTCGTGTAGTTAAGGTATGAAAGCGTAACAAACAAACTCCCATTCGCATTTATAATATTAGTTAAGATTCGTTATATATGTAACATGTAAATGTTATTATTTATCATGACTTGGCAAGGCGTTGGACTATGGTATTGATTTAGTATAATTTGAAAATCTCAGTTGATAATATAAGTTACTGTTACTATTTTAGACGGCGAACGTATAAAGATAGTGCACATGAAACGTGAAGAGATCATCAACTGTCACTGCGGGTTCCGCGAGGAAGACGGGTTGATGGTGCAGTGTGAGCTGTGCCTGTGCTGGCAACACGCGCTCTGTCATAACATTCAGCGGGAGGCCGACGTGAGTACTAGCTATATATTACATTCATTGCGATTTTGTTTAAACTTCTACAATCTATACCTCTATCTATTTACTGTGTAGTACACTAAAACTGGAATTATATGAGGTCTTTAATATTACCTTCATATCACGAATATGTATAATGCTTATACACAGTGGACCCCCGGTAATCCGGCCTCCGTCTAATCCGGCGCCCCCTGTAATCCGACATACTACTGAACATAAAATTGATTTCGACAAATCTTCACTAATATAATGCATGATTGAACAGGTTGTAACCTGCGCCTGTATGCGCTACCACTATTGCGTTAGACGTGTTGTAGTTTAAATAGAATCTTATCACTTTGATTTGTAATTTGTCGCATACAAGGTACTCTTATAGAGGGTCTATGGCTAATAATTCTGGCTTATATGGTCTGTGGCAGTATTTTATAATCCGACAAATTTCGATAGACCGACAACGCCCTGCAAAACATTTGTCGCATTACCGGGAGTCTACTGGGTTTTGTAGTTTCTATCGTGATCTTATTCCCTCATTTGCCACAATAAATTGCAAGTCTGACAAAGTTACCATGATTTGACATTTGTGAATAGTGGCTAAGGTTATTCGGCCTAAATAAGGATACCTATTACAGGTATTAAACTGATGGTTAATTTAGAATTATGGTTTGCATTTCGTTATAGACTATGGTTTATATGTAAATTTCTAAGGTTATGTTGCACTAAGGTGTTGTTGCAATTAATAATGCAGTAATATTAATTTTAAAGTGATACAATAGACATGATTATAACAAAGCTTAGTATTAATTAGGGATGCATCGATACGTACCTCTACTGATACAATACCGGTACCTATATTTATACAAAAGTATCAACGATGTGGATACCGATACCGACGCGGACAGTGCAGGCTTTAAAGGGTGTAAAAAGCTGGGGCTTCGAATAGAATAGTAACAAACAACATTACTTGTTTAATATTTATTTAGAATGCTAACTGTAGTTAAAAATAAATTATATGCATATTGTGATTAACTAAATATCATAATAGAGTATAGTCTTTCAGATGCGAAATCTCATTTGGAAGCTGAATTATCTTTTAAAAAGGGATGTAAACCATATCTGCGCCAAAAAAGGAGAAGATTAGGGGATTTCGAGATCTCAAATATCTCTCTAGTTCATCTTTGACTGTATCAGTGTTAAAAAAAGAGAGAGGCTCATCAAAATTTCCAAATGCTTCATATCCCACATCACGTAGATGGCTCAGAACTTGTACTTGATTGTGGCTTGGAGAGTAACTGTGATTGACAACGATTCTTAAATAGTTTGTGAATTCATTCAGTTACTATTCAAGCTTATTGCTATAATAGATTATAGATTGATTTTCAATGTTTTAAGTTTATAACTCGTATCTATAATGGCTAAGCATGGCTAAATAATATGAGAATTCATTTTCTAAATTATCAAAGCTTTCATCATTAAGAGCTAAGATCATATCAGCCGTCTAAGTTTTGATACATTCTCCACTGCATAACACTAACCGCCTGTGTCATTAATGCACTCTTTGGAGACTGTTCATTAATGGAATAGCGTTTGATAATACAGCAGTTGCTTCATTGATTGCTTGTGTAACCTCTTCAAAATAACCTGAAATGTTTACCACCTCATCCATGTTTATGACAAGAATGGATTCTTCAGTTGTGACTCGTGAGTTCTACGTTACACTTTATACTAGGCAAATAAACTTGAACTGCAACTTGTTGCTCTAGCGATCGCTTCAATACTGCAGTGTCGAGTCCCATCGCGTCTATAAGTCTTGTAATAAGTACATGAGTCGGAATTTTATGAGCATTGCCTTTAAATTCTGCTGCTGCTCAAAGAATGACTAAACTGACCAATGAGATGATAGATGTTAAGTAGACGCTAATGCAATAAAGGATATTTTATTTAATAACTCACAGCAATAAACTTATCATACTGTTTATTACGAAACGAATGGATACAGTGATAATGTTGAATATATGTTTGCTTGAAACGCGTGATACGCGTAGTTAGACCGGGCAGCGAGTGAGGTGAGCCGCGAGAGGTTAGGCGACATTAGGTCCATGTCTTGTATGCGTTAACAATAGGCCTTGCTGTTGAGGTAATTATGCTATTCACCTTATCCTGTAAAAAGGGTAGCTTTAATTATCAATTGTAGTGAATGAGACAAGCATTTGATGGGCTCGTAATGTATATATTGTATGTTTACTCTCTGTTATCTACATCCATATCTGCAGCGTGATCGGTAAGTTTGGCTCGAACGCCGTCCTGTATATTCCAAATCCGAAGTCTTGTTTAGATTACTTCCTGTGTCGGAAGCTGAGTGCTGAAGACCTTTGGATGGTATTACTTCGACACAATAAAGCTTGTGGTCGAGGTTGGTATCTATCCTATCCTATCCTAGATTGTGAAGAAGAGTCATATTTCCCCATGTCAGTAGTTATCAGAATATGCAATTATACTTTTACAGTTTTAGTACTTTAGTTCTCACTCGCTTTGTATTTCTGGTATAACTTTTGCCGTAATGTGGAAAAGTGGAACCGTTTTGTTATTTGGGCATATCTTCCTTAATAAAAGTTCTGCGGGTACAACAAGGGCCAAATACGCCTGCTCACAGGAGCGTTCACTGGTCATTTTGGCACCAACGACTTCCTGTGCAGTTTGAGTTTGGCAAACAATTTGATCTGCAGAGCCTGGTGAACAGGGCGAGTCCATATTACACCTACTGTGTGAATGTGACGCGTTGGCTGGACTAAGGATGGGTCTGATGGGTTTGGCATATCCGAACTCTGAAGACTTCAGGCTTCTCCCTCTGAAGTATACGCTGCGACTGATGCAGTACATTCATAGGGAGATAGCTCAGGGATAGATCTCGGGGCCGACACAAAAGATCCCACTGGGTCGAAGTGTCGCCGGTCTACACTGATTGGCCCCCGAAATAAGATAAGATAAGACCATAATCTCTATAAAATGGTTTCTTAATCCATTATCTCTGTTAGATTAGCTTGTCTCTTAGGTAGTTGGCCACTGTCATCACTTCTTGTTGTCTAGTTAATTAGTTTAGGCACTGGCGCGGTATCTAATTCACTTGAAATGGTGTTTTTTATGTGAATCTGCAAGTTAGATGTTTATAATTTTTTTAATGATTACCTCGGTTTAAAACGAATTAAGTGTGGAGACGGCGCGTTTACACGATAGATTATTTAAATGTGGAATTAAAATGTATCGATGTATGTATCAGCAAATTAATATCGCCGATTCCGATGTATCGCGAAACCCATGATATCCGATATCGGTATTGGTATCGGTATTAATACCAATATTAATATCGGTATCGGCATTGATATTTATACCAATATTAGTATTTCTTTGGTATCGTTATAGGTATTGGTATCGGTATTTGTATTGGTACCGGTATCGGCATCGGCATCCGCAGCCGTATCGGTATCGGATGCATCCCGAGTATTAATATCTGAATCAGTAACAAGTATAACCACCGATATTGAACATTATTTAAAAAATTATGAAAATGTCCTAATTATAACCGATAGCTGCAGCAACTGTCAATAACTGCATTTCAAGAATATCTTGAAATAAAGTTAAGCCTAATATCTGTGAATGAAGTTATGCGCGCGTCCTGTAGGTACCGGAGAAGTACACGTGCAGCATCTGCCTGCAGCCGCGGCGTGGGCGGCGCTCGGCGCGCTTCCTGCACGCGCAGGAGCGCCTGTACGAGGGCGCGCTGCCGGGCGGCGCCGTGCGCCCCTGCGACGCGCTGCGCCGCTCGCACGAGCTGTCCGGCAACCTGCTGCGCATCACCGACACGCTGCACGCGCTCAGGGTCAAGTACTACGTCGCCACGTTAGTACCGCACATTGTTGTACGCGCACCTATACACGTATGATATTATTTGCAATGGAAGATGCAACAAGGATAATCCCTCCACAAGGTGGACCGACGATCTGGTAAGAATCGCGGGAAGTGGTTGGATGCGGGCGGCCCAACACCGGTTCGTGTGGAAAACCTTGAGGGTGACTTATGTCTGGTAGCAGCATTTTTGAAATTGACATTTTCGTGGTGTTTCTTAAACAATCTTTATCCGAGAGATACAGGAACATTTGCTTATATACCATTTTATATTCCAGTAAGAAAGACCACCCGAAGCTCTACCTATGGGCGAACGACTGGGAGCATGCCGAGATCCAGTACACCCAAGAGAAACTGAACTCCGACTACTCAGATCTCAACATTATGATCAATAGCATGGGCAAGGAGAACGTTAAGGACATGGACGATATTAGGACTTCCTTGCCTTGTGAAGACACAGACCAGGAAAGGTAAGAAAGCTGTCGTGTTTAGATAGTTGGAAATATTTCAGGTCGATAGGCTATATTAAAAAAAAAATAAGTGAGGGCTCTTTATAACGATAGCCAAAACAATCGTTTTCAAAATTTTGGTCTCTGTTTGCATGTTTCTACATGCATCCCGCAAAGAGACAAAATTTACGTGTTGGAGGTCTAGCTTAAAATCTGGTGTATGAATTATTTTGATCGCCGCGCCGCCGCCGCGTATTAGTCAAGTATTGTGTGTAGGTCAGTCAGCTTTGGATGGGAATAAACGCAAAGGAAAAAAAAAAAAAAAAAATAGGTACCTACTGGCGCTCTCGTGGCTCGTAGCGTGATGTTATATAAACTATGTTACTTTTGGATAAAGTAGATAGGGCCTCCTCTCGGGCACGCCACGATCGTGGCGGTAAGTCCCGTGTTTGAGGAGTGGCTGGAGAGGCGCCATGGCGCCCTTACCTTCCGGCTGACACAGGTAATGACTGGCCACGGTTGTTTTGGCCAGTTCCTGTGTCGTATACGCCGGCAAGAGACGCCCGGTTGTCACCACTGCGGCGACTGCCGCGACGTAGTTGAGGACACGGCGCTGCACACTTTGGCGGTTTGCCCCGCCTGAGCATCGCAGCCCCGTGAATTGATCGCGGCAGTCGGATTGGTTGCCCTCTCGCTCCCGGCCGTAGTTCAGTCTATGGTCCGGAGTGAGAGGTCGTGGAACGCCGTCGCCTCCTTTTGTGAGGAAGTCATTTCCATCAAGGAGGCGGCGGAGCGGGAGAGGGAGCGTTTGAACCCTCTCCCTAACCGCAGAGCCGGGCGCCGGAGGGCGCGAGACGACCTCCAGCCACCCTGAGGTTTGACCTGGGGGTGGCGGGCTTTGTGGGCCTGCCCGCCATCCGTTCAGCACCAGGTCCGAGAGGCGGCGTGCGTGTTCCCACGCGCGCCTCTGTTGTTTCGAGTCCGTCTCCCCTCTAGGGGGGACAGTAGGGATAATTTGTGAGGAGTGCCTTTGGGTAGGTCTTTTGTGTAGTGGCCTGCCGTTTCATACGGCGGGCCGAAACCTCGGCGCGGTCGCGACCGCATGCGAAAGTGATTCGCGCGGCCCCGTCGATAGTGGTTTTGTCGAGGAACACCGTGGTAGGCTTAGTCGGTATTCCGGGAGGTCCTTTATCTTTTCAACATCTTATTTTACCCCGGCGAGTCCGACATAACCCCTCCGCCCGCCCCCGCGGAGGGGTATGCGTCATGCATTCCACCACGTTAAAAAAAAAGAAGATGAAGCCTCCTCGTGGTGAAATAATTTTTGATATCGGTCCGATAGTTTTTGAATTTATTCATTACAAACTAATATACAAATCCTGTTTCTTTAGTGTTGATGTCTGTTATATAATTCGATTTCAAATATTATATATTACAAGTATCCGGAATGTAATAATGGAGTCATTTTCTTGTTGACAGGTTTTCACAACGCGATGTCCCTGGATGTCAGTCGCTGCTTAGCGGGCTGCTGTCAAGTCCTGGCGCAGCATCACTCGATATACCTATCAGCACCTTGGAGCTGGAGCGACTCGCCCAATCTGTTCAAGGTATGTAATACTATTATGTGGTAGAATATTATTATTATTATTATTTATTCCATTAAAATAATGATATATAAATCCCGGAGCGAACATCTATTCATAGTGTTTGTTTTACCGGGATCTTTAGTTCTTTATATTGCATATACAACAGCACATTTTTTTATATATTAGGTAATAAAATAAGGCATCTATAGCGTAATGGCTGTGTCGAAACAGTAAGCAGTGCAGTCGTATTGCAATAGATTAGTCATAGTATATAAGTGGTCGCTTCGCCGCTGCTACTGCGCCAAGTGTTTATGGGTTCGACATGGGACAAGAAATTATATAATAATAATAATATAATATTCTATCATATACACACAACACCATCTAGCCCGAACTAAGCTGAGCTTGTACTATGGGTACTAGACAATGGATAAACATACATCATTACATACTTTTTTTGTTAATACAAATACATATACATAGAAACACCTAGACCAAGACAAACATCCATGTTCACGCACACAAATGTTTGAATTGTGCGGGAATCGAACCCGCGACCTCAGGCGTGGCAGTCGGTTACACTAACTATTACCCATCAAGGCCGACTCTATATGACTATATGATCCACAAGTAGTTGTTCCGAGTCTGGGTGTTCTTTGTGTCTGTTGTTTGAATGTTAGTCGAATCTGCCGCAACAGAATCATTTTTCCTAGTAAAGAATATTATGTATCAATTGTATACGTTGAACAGAACAAGAGAGCCAGCGGCCGCCAGTGCCGGTGCCAGTGCCGGAGGCTCCCATCGAGAACGGCGCGTGTCGCGCGCGCCTGCTGAAGCACCTGCAGCGCTGCCAGGCGCTCGTCGATGCGCGACTCGACTCCATCGAGGCGCAGGTCGCAGGTACACACACACACACCCTCCATACCTACTCATGCCACTCTGTTCGGAGTTTATTCTGCACTGGACTATTCACATGATCTCTTGGTTGTAGTTTGTTTATTTGAGGTAATTATAAAGGGTTAAAGGAACATGTATCGACGAAGGTAGTAGCTCACTACCCCTGCCGCTGTACGCAATTATAACACTGGATTAATTAAGTGCGTACGTGTTGTGGTCTTTGTCTGAATTGTTAAATAAGACAAGGAAGATCACGACAGTTGGTTTAACTCCGATCCGGATTCTGGAGACAGACATATGGTAAAAATATGCATCTGTAAATTTACAGTAACGACATGGTATGTGCGAGTATATTAGCGTATTCTTTGACTCTAAACTTCTATAAATATTTTAGGGAATATTGTTTAACATTTTGTATTTTTTGGCAGAGCTAGAATCTCAAGACCCATCATTTGAAGACGACGAGACGGCGGACTATTTCCCGCGCACCAAGCAGACCATACAGATGTTGATGAGAGATCTTGATACTATGGAGGATCTTGGAGTTATCACATAAATTGTATCATTATTTCTATTCACTCTATATTATAAGCTACAAGATAACTGAATATTCAGGAACTAAGTGTCTTGACTAAGGGTCTTGGAATATTTATTTTGTAAATAATGAGCAGAAGTTAACTTGTTTTTAGTAGTGCTATGTATGTTTGAATATGTTATAAACAAACAATAAGCATTGTCATTATACATATACCTGTAATTCTGAGTTTATAGATGATATATAGTATTCAGACTATGATATGTAAGATACCAAAGTATAATTAAAGTATATATAACTCCAAGTTTTGATTTGTTGTTACTTATTACATGGTTTAAGATAGAGATATGGATTGGATGGATACTGTGTATGTACGTATGGGTATGTTGTATAACAAGCTCAAAGGTCACTTGAGGAATGTACCTTGTATTGACTGCACAACAATATTGATTATTAAATAATTGATCAACCTATGAAAATTTCTTTTCAGCATAGTTCTTAGACAATACATATATAAGGGCTAAGTATAAACAAACACAAATAAGAGAATATATTTAAAAAATTTATTACCTTAAAAATTACAAATACAAAGTTAACCCTCATAGAACTTGGGCAGCTGGTCTCCAAGGATAACAGAACGTTCGACGCCAGCTGCAGAGATCACGCCCAGACGTACTACACCACCAGAGGAACCGTCTCGCAAGATAGCCAGGGTTAAGGTGTTGGTGACGAACTTGACAGCTTCTTCCTTGGTCATGTTTGGCTTGAAGTTCGCGTCGACGTAGCCGTACACGTAGCTGGAGCCAGAGCCTCCGATGGATACCGCTTGGCGTTGGACCATGCCACCAATTGGCACTGAGTAGATTTGACCTGTAAATATGTTGGTGTTATTTTTATGGTCCAACAGCTTTTGTTATTATTATTGCTTGGGTGGAGTTCCTCGCCATAGAAGCTTTAGTTTACTTTACCCAACTTGGGTTTTAACCCTCAGACCTCATACACAGCAATCACATTACCTACTGCTGCAAAGGACATTATTCAGCTGCAATACATTATTAGCCTAAGAACCAACAGCCACAAAAAATGATAAATATGTGGTTAAGGATGACCATATTCAATTAAAAGTGAATATAAGTCACGGACACTTCTAAATATTGCATACCAACTGAAATACTTATGTATCTTTTTTGAGGTTTTTGATTAGTGTGTTTGGCAATGCAGGTCGCATTTGAAATAAGGCTATAATAAAGGCCATTATGATGTGCGTGTAGTGTGAGGGCCACTTTGTTAACTCTTTGAAAATGTGCTTAGGATTTAGTGAACATTCCCAAAGAATTATGAAAGTTGGAATCAGATTTTGTGAAAGTCAAATAAGCAGGTTATGGACTTTAAAGTTGGGCCCTCAGTTCTCACATAGAGGATTGAGGGCCCACCTGTACCAGATAAACTATGGACACTACAGAAAGTCTTTATGCTAAAATCTAAGCTAATGCCTAACAAAGGAGATTGTTCTTATTTGCCCCAAGACTAACAAGCATTAAAATTTTTTTAAAAAGGGATGCCCTTTCTCATTTTTTATCGTGTCGATTTGTAATACTGTGACACATTTCATATTTATTTAGTTGTATTAAAATTATTAATAACTCTTTCCATCTAAGAAAACTAACAGATATTTACAACAATAGGATGACAGTGTACTGACTGACTGACTGATATACTTGCACATAAGTAAGAAATTTTTTTATTAAATGATATTTTGATATTTTATTTTAATTGAATTCCGTATATCAGTATGTAATATAATCAAGCGAGATGCGCTATTCAAAATAAAAATTACACCTAGACACAAAAAATATTATTTATATAATTTTCTTTTAAAATAATAATAAATAGATACATAGATAATTCGTTTTGGTTAGGAAATAGAGATGGCACTTTGAAAGCGCATGCATGTTTATGACGCAAGATGGCACTCCGTTTTTCCAAACCAGTTAGTGTACTCTTTGACAATGACACTCAATCGATGTTTGAAAAGCAATTGAAAATACAAATAAAAACAAAAAATGTGTTTAGTTGACTTGGATTAGTGTTGCCATGCTTGCAATATAGAAAAGAGTATAATACCGACAAAGTGGTATTTATTATGGTCTTTTTCATTAAAACTTATGACTTTTAAGAAAATGGTCATATCTATGATGAAGTTCAATAATGGTATTTAAAGAATAGCATTTGTATTAACTATGTAAGAAAAATTACAGACAAGCTAAATAGGGAATAATTTCTCTGATAAAACCGTACACATATTGTAAAAACTAGGCATGGCAACACTGCATGTCTCAAATGTAAACAATGAATGCTGAAGTATTTGAAACAATGACCCCAAAGGTGGTGTTGATTCATAGGCCAAATTGTTAATTGTCCTTTGAGGCAATAAGGGTATGGACTTTCTAAATAACATACAAAATGAGAGCACATCAACCTTAATTTGTAATTAGTGAATAATGTATATAATTATTTTCTACATACTTAATCCTTATCAACAGTATTGTTTTTTGTTGTTTATTTATCAATGTATAAAATGATATAAGTTAAAACTAGATTTTGAAACATATCATAGGATTATGATTACTGCCATCAAAACTCATCATACACAGTTCAGGTTCAAAAGGGCTTTTAACATATTGAGAAATATGTTTAAAAAATTACCTCCATTCTTCTTATCCCATCCAGCCACAAGGATACCAGCGACCAGTGAGTCACGGTAGTTGTAGCAGAGCTCACGGAATATAGATGCTGCAGTCTGCACTAATGGCGCCTCTCCCAGCTCCATCTTATGGAAATCTAAAGATGAAACACTTAGCTATTAGTACTACATTTTATGGCAGATATAATGATTTTGGACTATATACCACCTCTGACAGCATATTTGATAATACTCATTCTTCTGAATTACAATTTACTGTTAAGTCTTGCAGAAGACAGAAGTATACAATGTAAGAATGCTAAGAATTGGGATGCTTGCAAACAATGGATACAATGAATACCTAAACAAACTGGAGATGTCATTTATTTTGAATGTAATTATTGTACTACTTATAACTTCTTGTACTTACTCAAATGGTAGGTAACGATATCAGCAATTGCTTGCGTATCTGCAGCAGAACCAGAGCGACAGCAGTAAATGTGATCAGTGATTTTGGTCAGTTTGTCCGTCACTCTATTGGCGATGTAAGCGCCCGTGGTTGTACGAGAGTCGGCACCTATCACGACGCCGCCGTCGAACTCACATGCCATGATCGACGTGCCCGTGCTGTGGGGCGCGTTCATCCATTCCATGGATGGGTCAGTGTATGTGTTGATCACAGATGTCGCCATATCTCTGTAATTAAAGTCCATAATGAATATTTAATAGGTGCATGAAAGCTTAGTAGAGTTTGATGATTGTTCAATAAGTAATTATATGTTTTTGTGAACAGTTTTGCTTGATTGTTTGTTGCAAATCGTAGCGTCATTTTGTACAGGTTATACTTTGAAAGTGTTTACATTTCATATAAATATAAACTATTAAATAAGTATTACATGTTATAAGACAAATACTTACATAAATTCACAGAAAATATAACGATAATGAGCTAAAACAAATTTTGAAAGTCACGGTTTCACTGCGGCTAATGATTGTCACTGTCAAATTCGAAACGTCATTGGAAATATCAACTCATTCATTGCGTGATTCTTTACGTGCAGAGTTGTTGTTAAAACAAGACAGAATTGGATCGAAAAAATGCTAAAATAAAATCGACTAAAGCATATTAATAGCTTATATTAAAAACAAAAACGGCATTGTGTAACGAAAATTTCTTAATGTATATGATTTATTTACTACTATAAAATAAGATAACTTTATTATGGAGGGAATTTTATTTAAGACGAAATGTGACCATCAGAATGGTCGGTCACTACCCATATTTTACATCGAAATAATTATAGAATGTTGCTACCTATACTCCAGTTGGTTAAGTACTTAACTAAAGGTAAACAATCTTGATGCGACTTTTAACACAATCACATATTAAACAAATATTTAGTAATCGTTATTGTTGTATTTACATTCATCTTTAGCAGCATTTTATTTTTAAACTGAGTTTTAGATAAAAAGACACATCAAGATTGTTTACCTTTAGTTAAGTACCTAAACAAATGGAGTATAGCTTCGTCTGTCTCATGAGAGAATTTTCCCCGTTTATGCAAAATTTTTATTGATGCTCTGCTCCTATTGATCGCAGCGCGATGTTTTATAACTAATAGTCTTTCTCGATAAATAGGCTATCCAACACTAAAATAATTTTTGGATTCGAACCTGTAGTTCCTGAGATAAGCACGTTCAAACAAACAAACAAACTTTTTAGCTTTATAATATTTGTATAGATTTTTTTGCACTTTGCACTGTATAATAATATATTCTTCTCCCTTAGCCTTTATTATTCCCAAGTCACTTGGGGTCGGCCTTTCTAGTCTAACCGGATTTGACTGGATATCAGTTTTTACACGGAGCGGCTGCCACCTGACCTCCGCAACCCAAAGGCTAACGATACCCTAAGGCTAGACCAGTGTCAGGATATTAGAGGGTACTGACTTTCCCAATAAGGACTGCCATAGATATTCATGGCAGCCGGGACCCATGGCTTAACGTGCTCTCCGAGGCACGGAGCAGGAGATAATTGTCAATCAATACGCACATAATTTCGAAAAGTCATATAACTTCCGAAAGTCAGAGGTGCGCGACGTGGGACGTATATAATAATATATTATAAACATAAATTACAAAAAGTATAATAGATAACTTTAAAATAAATTCTTTGAGGTAGCGCCTGCTTATAAAATAACCATTTTGTATTTGATTCCAAATTTGCTCTTTAAATTGTACAGGCGTTTAGGCATCAAAATAGTAAATTGATAATAACTTTTAATCCTTAAAAGCTATGAGTCCCAAAACCATGTATATAAAGGGAGCAGACTAGTAGCAACTATTGGTTAAAAAATAGCTCTATTCATTTGCGCAGTTTGTTCTCACTGGATAGGTGACCAGCCATCCTGATGTCAGAATGGCCCGTCACCTTTAAAACTTATTAGTAGCAGCTAGAAGCAACTACATAGCAACTTTCTATAATTATTTCGATGTAAAATATGGGTAGTGACTGGCTATTCTGATGGTTACGACGAAACGTTATTATTTCGTTACGTTTTACTTTGGATCTCTTTGATTTTTAAGTATCTAACGCGTTTGACAAAATTAATATTTTAGAATTTGTCTAAACGTCTATGAGTAATCCATAAGTGGTATGTTGTTATCTCAATGATAATTTTAACCTTTCAAGGCTTATCTTTTTGATGACCTGGCTCTCGTAAGGTCTACCTCTTATAATTTATCAACCCCTCTTAAAAAAACTGCCTACTGCAGTTTGAGTACGTTTATTGAAAACTTATATAGTAAGCAGTTTCAGGCTCCTGAATCGAAGGATGGTTCGATAAAAAGTAACCATACCAACTCGTATTACCTCCGATAGGGGAAAATCAATGATCATTATTTTTTTTAAAGCTAATTTGTTTTACTGACCGAGATTTTTAATTCAATATATGAAAGCATGTCTATTCTTTGGTATATTTTTTTCAAATGTCTGTTTTACAACTTGGTTTACTTTACAAAATAGTTTTCCCGCACAGCGAATTTATCTATTGTGACCACGGGTCACATGGGTCACAATGAATCAAGGTTTGAATTATAGTGGAGCGAATGGGGTACTATGAATCATAATTAATAAGCGCTTAGAATACCATAAAACTTATTATATTCATCAAACTCTTTTATTTTAAAATAAATGTATATATCAGTCATTGTTTTAATCAGTCTTAGTTGCAAAATCACAATATAATTGTTAATATTAATAGAACAGAACAAAAAAATTATGAGAAAAACATAATCGGCCCCTAATACTATTATTTAGTTGTATAACATAAAACACACCTTTTTGGACATGAGCAAATCTTCTAAAATCTAAGTAATAACATAAACAATACAACAAAATTTGAAAAGAACAAAATATGCACTACAGCCGTTCAAAAAGTAAAGAAAAAAATAAATTTTATAAAATTAAACTGTTTTTATGTAATGTAAACAGAAAGTAGAGATTTTAAAGAACAAAAAGCCCACCGAATTTAAAAAAAAAACAAATATAATGATGGGAGAATTTTCGATTAAAAATTAGGGTGCTTTTTCGATATAAGTCAATACAAGGCGCAAAATAAACATTTTAAATAAAAAAAATTACAGTGTGTTTGGGACATAAAAAAAGGTAAATTTCGTAAAAATGTTTTTTTGTAAAAGATAATAAAAATCCAAAAACTTAGTTATTTGAATTTTTCACATAAATTTTGAGGTTATGTAAAAAAGTGTAAATACAAAAGTTGTAGATCTTTTTATTACCTACAACTTTGCCATTTAACTTTTTCCATAGAACTTGTAGTTTTGCCGGAAATCGAGATAAACCGTTTTTACCCTTAAAAACTCACCCCTTTCCACTTCCTGACCTCAGACTGCCCGTAAATTATTTTTCCTTTCTTTTTTTTTATATTGTCTTCTTTTTCCAATGGGCTTCATCCTACTATTATTTTTTCACTTTTTACCATTTTCAAAGGCAGCCATTTTCAGCCCTGGTATACTATTATTTGTCTCTAACTTAGCACTTGGTTCAAATCAATAGATATATCGAAGCTTTATTTTGGATATTACACACTTCTTTACTGAACAAAGAAAATTTATTTCTTTAGAATAAGTATACCACCATATATAATTATCAGTCTGGCACAATTCTATTAAATCGGATGAAGTCCGAAAGCAGTAATCACAAGCACCATCCCCGGCACAACATTTATCCGCTAAATACCTAAGGCCTAGCCAGGCTATTAAGTTAAATCAGAGTACAGTTAGGCTACAAATAGCCTGGCACTAAGTTTGTAAGGTACTTACCAACCAAGCAATTCTTTTTCTTGTCGCGACGATCAAAAACCAAAATATATAGGTATTGGAAAAAGCATTTGCAAACAATGTCTAAAGTTTAGAAAGAAAATGCATTGTCATCGCATGCGTGGGTGTCCTCCACTCATTAGCATCCCTTGTCCCACTAAAATATACATTAAAAAAATATTCGCAACGCACCATTTTGTACGTCATCCCTAAAACGATGTTTATTTAAAAGTTATAAAAGACTATCCGCTATGAATGCACGCGACATTTATGATAGATCACGTTTTTATTATACGTTTTCATTGTAAAAGAATATCGAATTTATATTTATTCATGAATTTTGCGATTCGCCAACGTTGTTCACTACGATGGCACACGTCTTAGAAAAGTCTATTCAATTCAACGACTACGCTGACTAGTCTTGATACTTTCAATAGAACGAATTGCATTTCTGGTCGTCAAGCTAGCATGGTTTTATACACACTGTGTATACATTGAACTAGGCATTATAATGGTCACTTAAAATTCTAGTATCTATACCTACAGATGCTAAAGAGAAATACTATAATTTATACTACGCTATCATAGAAGTAAGTAATTTTATTCTTATACTGGATAATATTATGTAGAAGTTATTTTTAAATTCCAGCACATTTTAGCACATTGTATATTCCTAGACGCCCACATATTTTCGAGTTTTGGTGTACATGTACATACATAGTTTTAAGGCATATACGTATTTTACACACATTACGCTATGCTTTTAGATCTCATGTCTACTATGACTATGAGCTTATCTATTAGAGTCTATTGAGCGCAAATGAATCTGTAATATATAACGTAATCGTTAATTTTACTATTTTATATTGATTATTGTAATATCCTAACAAATATTTAGATATAAATGCGAATGTGAGTTTGTTTGTTTGTTACGCTTTCACGTCCTAACTACTCGACCTGAAATTTCGCATACACGTTGTCAGGGGAACAGAAAAGGTCATAGGGTACCTAGCATCCAGAAAAAAGTACTGTTACTAACATAATCTAACCTACATTTAGGCGAGCGAAGCCGCGGGCAAAATCTAATGGTTATATAAAGACGTCTAAACTTGTTAGATAAGCTTATCACTAAGCAGTGCGAGTATCAATCATATAATTCGCAGTAACGCAACACATTGCTCAGCGGCTATAAGTAGGCGTATTATTGAGGCCGCGGAGCCTTGCGCCATACAATATGGCTGTAGCCTGGCCACGGCCGGTGGAAGTGGCTGTCAATCGCACTTGAATAATGACGCGTGCGGTGGCGACGTTTTGTTATTTATTTATTTATTTCATACTCTCCGACTCCCCCGCGACCTGAACAATAGCCAGATGTTGATATTTTTTCCAACATTACAATGTATTTTAAGTTTCGATCGCCATTGTTGGATGATGCCTGTTTCCGTTAGACCCTTAGCTAACCGTCAACTGAATTGTCAATCGCTATCACAGTTCATTTAATTCATTATCTCAGACTACCCACATAAGGGAGCGTCAAGTACCTACCTAAGCACAATTTTACTCTATCAATTTCAATTTCAATTTTTAACGAAACAAGAAAGTGTGGTTGACTATTTTTTTATATAGGTAAGTACATTTTTATATTAGAACGCGAACCAAAAACAAAAAGTCTTTCATCTTGAAATAGCATGGGTCTTTAACAACTTTTATAAGAGTTCGACAAAACTCTTATACAACAGCTTTGTCTGTCCGTCCGTCCGTCTGTTTGTTATACAACTTTCAACTCAAGAACCGTAAGAGCTGGAGACTCGCGGTAAACGTCAAAGGTCATAGTCATTTGACTATGACCTTTGACCTCTGACCTCAAGGTCACTTGGTATCATGTGACCTTTGCATATTACTTGAACCATTTTTTCGAACTCTCAAGATTTACGGCAATTTATTGCCGATTCTCGCTTGTGGTACAATTAAATCTTAGTAGTAGCATGGGTTCTAGTACTGCGCATGATAGACGGCAATAGGCACGTTGCATTTTACGTGGGACCTGAAATCACAGCTTACTAACTTTCTCTTACTCCTACTCATTGGCGTGACATTATGTATCTATTATTTTGTAGTTTGTAGGTACTTCTTATATTCATTAGATGTATGGTGTTCTAAAACATGCCTTTTACTCCATTTTGAGCGATTGTCAGCAAATATAAATAAAAAAATTAAATTTCATCCGGCCCGATAACCTTTTACGTAACTTATACTTACGTAGTTAAAACAGTATATACGTATATAATATGAGCTTACGTGGCTTTATACAAATTCATGAGGTAGGTATTTAAATACCTACCACATAAGCGCATTGCATGTAGGTAGCAATTATGTGCTTATATGGCATTTAAGTAGGTATATACACACACCAATTTACCACACATAATCATTTTGCTGTTGACGTAGTTGTTTTTCATAAAGTTTTCCACAGAATTGGGGCGCTGATTTTAATACTGTTGCCACAGGTGCTACTAAATAAATATGGATTCGCAAATCCAAAAAATGTTCTGTATTTGAACAAAAACGTCAATGTTATGTAAGTAAATAGATAACTCACGTGTTATGGCATGAAAATGCGTTAAAACTATATTGCCAGTGTTAACGTGGTTCCTATACCTACATAAACATAATAGGTAACATTATATTAAAGCTACCTTTTTTTGCTATAGTTTAAATAATTTTAGTTTAGAGCTTTATATTTTGGTTTTATGTTCTTATAATCATATTCTTTAACGAGCAGTGGGAACTATTGGGAAACTATTGGACTGCCACGCACACTCGAGTTCGATCCCAAAGCGTGAATCTCGGAATCACTTTCCGAAGTTATGGCGTCTTAATTAGTAAATTGTCGCTTTAACAGTAAACGGAAACATTGCCGATGCCTGAGAGTTTTCCATACTGTTCTCGATGGGATGTCTGTGAAACCGCACTGGGCCAGCGTGGTGGACTATGGCCTAACCCATTTCACACTGTGAAGAGACCCGTGCTCAGTTGTCGGACTGTTTAATACGTGGGCTGATATTCGTAGGTATATTTTAATAAGGAAAATATAATTTATTGATCATTAGGTATGTTGATTTGTAAATATTCCAGTAGTGTTTTGTAAGCTATTTTAGCTAAAAATATTAATTAGATTTTGCTGGCATTTGCATTGCAAAAATCTATATATATAAAACTCTTTCGTTACCGAGTGACTGACAGACAACGCACAGTCGAAACTACTGAACGCAAGAAGATGAAATTTGGCATGTATGTTCATTGGAGAGTGTAGGGGAGCACTAAGAGAGGATTTTTGGAATTTCCACTCCGAAAGGGATGAAAAGGTTGAAACCCGATATTCACACAGGAATGGGACTTACGCGGGTGAAACCACGGGAATACTAATAGTATAATATATTAAGGATCAATATGGCAATTATTTCGAAATAATAACGGCGTGTTAAACAATAAATAAATTAAAAATATATGTATATTTTTAGGCTACAGGTATTTTGAAAAGATACTACGCTATACAGATTTTATTATGTTGTCTTTTACTAATTTACTAATACCTACTAATATACGAATACTGTTAAGCTTGACTACTAGTTTAAGCTATTTAAATAATTAAACTATTTAGAATTACACTTTTACCGAAGTTACGGTTGTTTTTTTTCCATTTTAGTATTTGTTTACCTTAAGTTCACTTAGGTATCTAAAATAAGAGCATTTTTTTTAAATTTTATGAGTGACAATGAACATTATTTTTTTTTTAGCAGCAGATGTTTATTTGATTTAATTAAGTAGAGACTTAACATCTTTTTAATTTAGATTGGTCTTTCTGGTAGGTAATGAACATGATAGCTCCCATAGTACATGATATCTATTTGTGGATATATTTTGTCCATAAATGCACGACATTTCACATAGCATTTTTATTAAAAAATCTTGTCTTGATGGCACAGACATCGCGGACAAGTCGGAGCCCATGCCCTGGGCGGCAAATTTCAGAGGGTGGCAAATTCAAACTTAACAGACGAATACGCAACTCATCATCAACGCAATAGCTAAACTTAATAGGAGGTACTTAGCTATTTTACTATAGATCGTTTTAGTTCTACAATTATTTTTTTCTATTAATATATTTTTTTCCCGTCATTCTGATGTGATCGGATAAATTTATAGAAATGTCAAACTATTGATAGTAAATTTTATCATAATTTAATATAAATTTAATCTCAAATTAATATAAACTAGCGGTCGCCAAGTGGTTGAAATTCGACCATAATTGATTAAAATTTTAAGTTTGATCGTTATTATATAAACTGCGAAATTGCTATAGATACTCATGGTATGTTAATGGTATATACGTATAATTCTTCGTAACTATGGAGTTACGAAGAATTATACGACATCAGCCGAACCATGCCGAAATACTACAAACGCGATTCGAATGTGTGTGTCAAATGCATGGTTGTGTGCGTGTAGTGTTTTTTCATTTATTTAATGTATTTCTAATGCATATTATATAAAAAAATTAGGATTCGCCACTCCTTCTCCATATAAACTTTAACTGTGCCCATACTCCTTCGTTCTCCGTCCGCGCAATTTTCGTAAAAAGGAGTAAAAAGGTTTTGCTTCACATCTTAATATATAGATTGAGTGATTTACGATTTTGGTGAGAGTGTTTAATTTAACAGGCGCTAGGTGTAATTTTTACTTGTAATTTTAATTAAATATTCATCTGATTTATTTTTACTCACCGAAAGAATAAAATTTTGTAAATCAAAAGTATAAAGTCGCAACGGCCCAAGATTACTTGAATTAGAGTAATTTTAAAATAAATATCATGTCAATATTCATACTAAAATTCTCTCCGTGTAATTAAAATATATGTTCTACACATCCATATATGAATATTTAGAAAAAAAATAGGCTTAACACATAATGAACAGCGCTAAACCGATCGTTGTGGCGTTCTTACCGGATTTATCAGTGCGCGTTAAATGCCTGAAATGACGATGATGATAAAGGTAAAAATATAGGCGGGCAGAGGCGGCATTATTCAGTTTTTCCACACCTCGAAAAAATTCATGACCCGGGGCTGCATTTTAGCTAAAGTTAAAGATGTATTTAGAAAATAAGGAATTGAATGCTTTTAAACAACAAAACTAACAAACAAAACACGCTTTAAAACAGTAGTTATAGTTTAAATAAACGTATTAAAATCCCATTCGATTTTATAAATATGGCATAATATTTTTTTGCAAAAATAACGCATGTAATTTTTTTACGCTAACCGAAAAGTCCTTGAAATATTTAAAGATAGTTAAGTGGTTGCGTAAATAAAAATATTGCTGAGTCAGTCAATAATTTTCTTCTATTATATTCTGTCCTATCAGATTTTATGTAGAAGCCATTTACTAGCTATTTTAGGAATGAACGTAGTGCCTATTAACTTATTTGTGTCTGTCTTTTTCTCTAGATAGACTTTAAGTCTAGACTTGAAATTTACCGGTCTAAGTGTATGATTGCGTGACTATAAAAGCCACGTCTAATAATTTAATTTTATCATTTGAGTGCCTACTAAAGAAATATCAAAGTATTGATTAGGACTGTACTGTTCGATTATTGTTTCGGTCAAATTCCTGAAGTTTTAATCGCCTTGTGTAACATGAATGGTGAAGTGCCTGAATTTTTAATGCCTCTAGTGCCAGACCAGCACATCTTATGGTATGTTGTTTCTACCTTTTATGGACTGCAGCGATGTTTGAGATATACATAGCTACAGCTTATGGGGCAACAATTATCTTTTAAACCTCGAATAGATGGAAAAGACCTAGCGTGCCGGATACAATGTGCCAGCTATTTCATTACGTAGGTACGTGGGAGAAATGCCTGTTTAAAGCGTACCGAGATGAACAAGACAGTTGGCTGATGGAACAAACGCTGCTCTGCAGCGATGAGGAGCGGTATGATAATAGAAATGTTTCTATTATCATACCGCTCCTCATCGCTCGCATTGTCATGTGACAATGGTACCGAATCAAGCATGGCACTAAAACACTTCTACTCAACGGAAAGATTGAGTTGTAACAAAATTAGGGCTACATACCTATTATATAACTACATATGCTTTATATCTATAGATTCGAAAATATTTAAATAGTTTATATTCTACTTTCCTTGTTGGCAAAATAGAGGCTTTCGGTAATAGTTCGTTAATAACATATGGGAAATGTGTATCTGTTTTCAGAATACGGGCTGGTTACAGTCATTTTAACCAAATGCAGATTGACATCACAAGACCACTTAGCTATGAATCATGGAATTTGATTGATTTATATAGGATGGATAACACAAGGATATGATAATATTAATAGAACCCCCTAGTAATGTTTTGAAGGACCATTTGTTTTTAGCATTACCTACCCCTTTTGCTAGTGACTCAGCACACTGTACTTTATTAAGTTATATTCACTGCGTATATGATCTTCGATTATATCGCTCTCTCCGTCCTAAATTTAAGCCTATTTACACATGACACGGCAACTTTATGATGAATGGTCTCTGATAAACAGGGCCGTGCAAAAACTGGAGTTAATCTGTGCTTATATTTCAGCGGGCAGTCATTATATCAAAGCTTAATCCCGTGCTCTGGCTTCCGCCCAACATTCGAGTTTCGACGCAATACTTAGTTTCAAAACTACCGTTATGAAACCCCTCGAAGAAAAGTCTAGAAATTCAATACTGCCAGTACAATACGATAATAAAAATAAATGTACATATACACTTATTTATTTAGCTATAAAGTTTTGAGTAAACGTTGTTTGATCGTTCCATTGAATGGATACGTACACACATAAAAAAAAATTCGGGTATTACTTCGAAAATTTGAGATATTTTTCTCGTATCATAATATAATTATTAATGAATGCATTATTTATTGCTTTAATATTTAAAAACACATCATTCAAATGTAGATAACATAAAATTTTATTTTTTATATATAAAAACGAGGTGAATGATTAATGACGCTCATTCTTGTTTCTGCTTGAAAGCTGTTTTAATCAATTTCTCTAAAATTGTTCATTTGAAAAATGCCAGGTGGACTGTCTGAAGTCCTGCAAGCAAGAACAGTGTTATTGCGTGAAGAAGAATCATCATCATCAAGGCAAATCGCAGCCAGAGTCTCCGTTTCATAAACCTGCGTCGTTACTACCCTACAGTGGTACTGGAGCCTAGGCAACCTGGCAGTGGCCGCCCGGCTGTCGTTAGTGATGTTCAGAAGCGCTACATCAGACTTCTTGCCGCTCGTGATCCAATAATTAACGTTACCAAACTGAGATTAGAGTTACGAGCTGCTACTGGACTGGATATTAGCACTCAGACCATTCGTAATTGTTTACATCACTTTAGATTACGATAAAGGAGATCCTGGCGAGTACATTTGAATACACGGGAACGACAGCGACAAAGATACCAGAGGCAGCGCCAAAACGATGAAGACGAAGAAGAAGGTGTTTGGCGTAATTGTCTTTTCGTTGACGAAACACGGATTAGTACGAACCCTGATAACCGACGTGTCCGAGTTTAGAGACGGCCTGGGAATTCCGACAGGCAAAGAACTGCTACTGAAACCGTTCAGCAAGATGACAAATCGGTACCTTTCTGGGGCGGAATAATGATTGAAGCTCGAACGCCTTTGATCCCGTATTAAGGCTCTATGACAGCTATTTGTACAAAACAGCTGTTATTGGTGGCATCACCAGACCATTCAGGATAAATTATGGTAACCATTTTGTGTTGGTCGACGATAATGTGCCGGCACATCGAGCTCAACGAGTGAGTGCTGCTGTCCGGTAGTACGAAATCACGCGGAAAGACTGGCCTGCCGGCTCTCCGAACTTAAGCCCTATCGAACACGCATTGGACACTCTCAAGCGAGCTGTTTGGAGTCGTCAGCCATCTCCAAGAACTCTGTCAGAGACCAAGGACGCCGCCATTCAAGAATGGGACAGGCTACCACAAGAACTTTTGGACAACTTAATCTACAGCATGCCCAGGAGAAATGCCGCATGCGTTCAAGCCAGGGGAGAAGTCATTTTGTATTAAATTTGTAAATAAGCATATAAAAATGAATAAAATTATTTACTTTAATCAAATCTTCGCATTTCTTTAAATTACAAATTTCATAGAAATTGAGAAATCTCTCTATTTTTATTAACGAAAAACATAAAGAATATAGAGATTATCATGTCACAAATGTGTGTTTTTAAATGTTAAAGCAATAAATAATGCATTCATTGATTATATATTCATACGAGAAAAAATATCTCGACTTTTCCAAATGAACGCAGACTTTTTTTGATGTGTGTACTTAGTTCGTTGTAACATGGCGTAGAAGCCGCATAAGTGTTTTTTGAACGTAACTTTCTTGTCGTTTGCTTTAGTATGAAGCGTATCGTTTTATTTATTTAGCAGTACAAAATTTTATACTGTTAATAAATGTGAACCAATGGTCAGGCTCAATGCACAGGCTGATATAAATAATGATTTCGTTTAACAATTGGACACTGGGTAGTCATAGATGTACATATCTAAAAATCCAACTTCATAAGCATATCTCGTATCCAAAATGTTAATAACGCGATTGCTTTAAATTTTCAATACAATCTTATTGAAACTGAACGAAATAAGTACCCGCGATGTTGGTTAACGACTAAGTAGATAGGTACAATATACCTAAGTTTAATGTATCGATATTTTACCGAGCGTCCCTCTAGATTGCTAAGTAATATCCACGGTCCGCTTCCCTAAATCTATCAAAACAACCCTAATGCTCGCGTCCTTTATTCAGAAAGAAGTTTTTTCCTCCTTCCCCATGCCAACAAAGGCACTTCCCATTATATAAATTTGATACGATATTTTATTGAGTATTGTAAGCACGCGCTAGAGCTCGCGTCGCTATTTTTTTATATATTTCGGTAGGTGGCACAGGCGGCAGGCGGGCCGGGTCGAAGGTAGGGGACCGCAGGGGGATGGCCGGCCCCTAAAAAGTTATGTATTTTTTTTCCTCTTTTTTCCCATCGACGTGATGAAACGGCGAGCGATATTGATCTGGCCCGCGTTACATGTTATAAGCCCGCAACCTCTCATCTATACACTTGATATTTTCTTTATTTTAGTTCACTTTCAGACTTTTCATTGAACTTGTGCGCTTGAAAATGAACGCTCTTGGAAAATTGAACTACAGAAATCTGAAATTTTCTTTAAAAAAATAACTAGCTTCATTTACAATTTAGCGTGGAATCGTCTGTGTATTATCATACATATTTATTTATCGAGTTCAGTGTTCTATAAACTTTTTTTAATACATAAAAATGGAAACAGTATCGAGTGTGGCTATCGAGTTGACTCCAAGGCCAGTTGGATATAACGGCTGATGTGTCAACGAAAGCGCTTTGATTAATTAGCCAGTGTTAGTTACTTATAATGTGAAAAGCTGATTTATATTAATAGGTTTACATGATGGCTACGCTGTTATTGGTTATTATGATCGATGGTTGCTGCCATCTCGTCTAACAATAATCTTAAATGAGATTCTGTTAGTGTATGTTATCGAACAGACTAATGTATCTAATTGTTAAGTGGAGGATTTAGATGAGTATCTGCTACAAATGCATTGCTTAGAAAAGTATTATAAATCTTACCAGTGATAATTTGATCTTAGCGGGCTGGCAAGTCACTGCAGCCAAAACTTAACCAAATCAGCAGCGTGTTTGTGTATTAATTTACCAGGTACTACTTATAAAGTAACACTTTGGATTTAGTAGCTGTTTGTCTCATTATTTACAAATTGTGTTATCAATTCATAGCACTCTAGCATAGAGTCAACATTTGCAACAAAACGCTCGTAATTTCTGTTGGACAAGAGTTCTCTCTCATGCCATGCTTAGAGTTAATCACGTCAGGTTTTAACAGAACAGCCAAATAGTAGTGTGTAGTGTTTTTGACAGTTACTAAGATGCACGAAGGTTTTTAAGAGGTGCTTTGCTGTTAGAAAATGTATCAGCGGTTTTCTTGAAAACATCACTAGTAGCAAAAATTCATAGGTCACGGTAACCAAGTACGGTCAGATGGACAAATCGTGTGCTTTTTGTGTCCTTAAGTAGTGGTATAAGAAGCAATCGTTTGTGTTGGACATAGATTTATTCTGGCAGTGCAATGGGTTAAGTGGCTGGCCTATTATGAGCTGACCATCATACTTATATTAAGTTCGGTTACAGTACATACAAATACGAGCTATGTTTACTTACCAACTTTAATTAATAATACCAAATATATCCTTTTTAGCTTATAGCATACCCAGTTACAGCAGTCGTAGCTCTATTTAATTAAAAAAATAACTATTTAATTATATTCCAAGATCAGACAAGTTGTTTAACTGATCCTTCATACTCATAGCTAAGTGCTGACTCAAGCGCAGTAATCTACTAAAGCGTCTTTTTCAATCTAAATGTAACCGTTAAATATATAATATATTTAGAAAATATCTATTTGTTCAGCCAAGTTAAAGACAGAGGAAGACTGAGAGGGAGAGACAAAAGAAACTAAAGATTGTTTATATTATTTGAACTCTTTTTTTGGCCATGTTTACATGTTTAAAAAAAGAATGAGATACATTACTGAACGAACATACAAACGTCAAACCAGCTGGAATTCTTAATTCAAAAATTCTATTAGCTGTTGATCTAGCGACGTTGTTTTTGTTCTAGCGATACTAACTTAGAGATCAGTTGTGAGTAGGCAGGTGTGATTTTGGCGCGCGTCCATCCCTTTATGTGAACTATTATGTGCGAGGGACAAGCTGCCACTGCCGGCGACGGACGCTCCGCATACATTTTATTCGCCACATGCCATCACACAGGGGGATGCAATTACGTACACACTGAAGTGATAGAAATATTTATTTTATAATTTTGAAGGTACTTAACATAGTATTTTATACGGAGTAACCCAGTTTATTAGGTATATAAGTTCGTATATATTGTCAGAAAGTTTTTTTATACCTTATTCGATGCTGAAAGGTATCCATGTACGGTTTTATAAACTTCGCTTCGCTTAATGTAGTGTTCGTAAACGTAAGTAAATTGTGGCTTTAGCGTGTGACATGTTATGTTAAAAATGGCCAGAAATTGAACGTCAAAGAGAAAATATGGTCGCAAAATTGTAGCAAATATTTCTATATTCTGTATTTTCCATTTCTGTGAAACGAGGCTATTTATGCAAATAACACTCAATATCTAGTGATATTCAATCTGTAACAGAGCGATTAACAAAGGGATGTGTTTAGGAACAGTCAACAATAAACCTAGAAAAACAAGATAAAATCATACATTACCACCCGTTTTCTAAAAGCTTAATTGAAATCGACAATGTGTCAAAATAATAATCATCAAATTATTCATTTTGCTGTGCTTATTCAGTAAATCTCAGGTGTTGACATTCGTTTGACCGTCTGTTAATAAATTATACGTATTGGCGTTTAGAAACCAAGTAAAATAAAGAAAATTTACCCTTTGATGTGACAAGCTTTAATTTTAATTAACCTTCCTATGAATCCAGCAACTAAGCTTACAAAGATTTTTGAATTTGTCCCATATACTATTTAAGTTTTTAGCTATCTAATATGTAGTCTAATATAATTATATAATCTTTTTTTTTATTATTCGCAAGTCACTTGGCTTTTCTAGTCTAACCGGGTTTGACTGGATATCAGTTTTTACACGGAGCGGCTGCCACCTGATCTCCGTAACCCGAAGGCTAACGATACCCTAAGGCTAGACCAGTGTCAGGATATTAGAGGGTACTGACTTTCCCAATAACGACTGCCATAGATGTTCATGGCAGCCAGGACCGACGGCTTAACGTGCTCTCCAAGGCACAGAGCAGGCGATAATTGTCAATCAATACGCACATAATTTCGAAAAAACATATAACTTCCGAAAGTCAGAGGTGCGCGACGTGGGTTCGAACCCGAGACCCTCTGCATTGCAGTCTGTTGGTCTCCCCACTGAGCTATCGCTGCTCTAATATAATTATATAATAAATAATTATATTAGAGCAGCTGTTCTACTACTGGACACGGTCCTCTTTTCAGTGTGAGATAGGTTAGATTGTATATTATAGTCCACCACGCTGGCCCAGTGTTGTCAACCTATACCCACTATATGTTTTGAAAATAAACGTTAGTATTATTGATGGAAACAGCTTGTATTTGTTATATCTTAAAGTAAAAATAGTACAGAATGTCACGACGCCTAAAACATATGTATATACCTAACAATCTAGAAAATGTATTTTACAAGTACAATTATATTTTTAATCAACATATATACTACACGTATATTGTCGTTATTTTGTGCTACCTACGTCACGATACACACTTGAGACAACAATATAAATCTATAAATAGCGAACGTATTAAGTTATGTTTTATGTGTCTTACTTATTATTTACTATTCAGAAGACACACACGTACACACAATTGTTAGAAAACAACTGTTCAGCTTTGCGAGGCGGATGCGTAATCTGAAAATTCTGTCTTCAGTTTCAAATAACTGAACTGTTGAAACAAGTGAAATATGAAAACGAAAATAATATTGTTAGCTTCAAACGGTGACGAATGGTTAGTATGTAATGGTTGCCTGGCGGTCGATATTTAATAGTACCTAATTCATAAAATGTTACTTTTTTATGGACGTACTCGTTCCGCATTTCTTATCCATACAAACATTGACTATGCTAAATGCTGTGTTTAAAAAGAGTAACAATGTGCTCTCAATCTCTCAAGATTTTCAGATAACTTATTAATACAGCTACTTATTAATGTTTAGCAATATAGGTAGTTTGTCAAGAATGGAGAAGCGGCGGACTACTTTGCAAATACGACAAAGCGCGAGTGTGATACTTCAATCTGAAACCTTTTGGACAAAACGTGATCGCTCACCATCAGGTGGGCCATATGCTAATGTGCCATTTAGATGATAAATTCTTCAAAGATCCATTGCAACTTAATTTTAGTTAAATCTGTTTTAATTCAATGCCGTTAGAATAACAACATGCTGTATTCGAACAGATTGGAACTCTTAACAAATAGACGATTATATTTTTTTCTATACGCTGCTGTGTCAGGACTAAGGTCCAATGGACTGCGTTTACAATCCTGAGCACTCTTTGGGGTCACTTTTTGGAGATTATTTCGCATTGTGAGCTGGAGTCGAAAAAGCTGGACAAAGCAAAGGTACTGTTGACTGGTCGAGTTTTTGTGCGAAGGATCAACTAACGGCGGATTACTACCGCGTATCGTTTACATCTTGATTGTGGCCTCGTGTCGAGTGCTTGGAAAATCTGCAGCACAGATACAGATCGTTAGATGAAGACGTTATTATTCGTGAAATTGGTCTGTCGAAAAATCATTATCTTAAACGCATTAAATGTATATTGCGTGTTGTGAGTATTGACAGATGGTAGGCGAAAACTAGGTTAGAAGACAGTTTTAACTCTCTTAGGAGGCGTCTACAATTTATGGTTATTTTTGTTTAAGACTGCGCCGAGCGAAATGTGCTAAAACAGGCGGTCACAGTTAAGTGAATAAAATCAACACTTTTTGTTTAATACAAATATAAAATATACATTTACCATAAAAATAAATGTGTTCACAATTACCCGTGTAAAAAACTTAAAATAATTAATATTTTCACCTACAACATTACGTAAATTAGTACGAAAAATGCAAAAACGTAAGCTCGTGTTACGTGATTTTAAAATAATAACAGTAGAAATCTATCCTATTTTACAGCTTAAACGAAACATAAATAGTTATATTACAATTTGTTCGTCCCAAATGTTTAAGTTATTGGTTGACAATAAAGATACATATTTATCAAAAAAGCACTTCAAATCCTCCATACAATTTTACTATGGCGGCCGCGCGCCGATTTGAATAATGCGCCGCACGAGCTCTGTCATTATCTGTCTTACGCTCGGCGCAGTCTTAATTGACTAAAGTATTATAGAAGTATTTGCCTCGCCCGATAAGCGGTTATTGACGACACCAGAGAAATAACTTGCGCATTGCTGATCATGTAAAAAGGGAGTCGGGGCAAGGGACAAAGGTAACTCGTCCCTTGCAGACACTAGAGAAACGTATTAAAGAAACATTGAATCTACTTACTGTAGGTTTACAACACATGATGGTTTGGCTACGATCATCTGTAGATTACAGATGATCATACGTTGAACGTAGTGTAGGGCGCCCTCCGACCAGGTGAGATGACGATCTGCGAAAGACTGCAGGCAGATGCTGGATGGACAAGCTGAAGACAGGGCGCTATGGCGCTCATTAGGGGAAGGCTATGTCCAGCAGTGGACTATTATAACCTGATGATGATGATGATCTGTAGATTAGAGGCACTGCCCGAGCCGGGATGCTCCTGCTTGAAGCACGATCTCAAGCGTAAGCGAGGATCCTATTCACTACTTCCCAGAGACTGAAGGTTACCTATATTTAGGTGAGTTTGTTCATCTACTAATTCAATTATCATGATGGCATAGTGGTGAATATTAGATAGGTGCCGTTAGCTATCAAATGTTAGAATGTCATACGTTCATAGACTTATGCCTATATCCTTAAACGCGTAAGTATACCCACATTTTGCCGGTTGTATAATATATAATAATATTCAATCACATACGCACAACATCATCTAGCCCAAACTAAGCAGAGCTTATACTATGGGTATAACAATAGATACACATACTTAAATACTTTTTTTTGTAAATAAGAATAATGTCCTCCTGACCGAATTTCGGTCACGGCAGCCAATCTTAATGGAGACTGGCCATCGCCGCAAGAGATATTATAGTGCACAAGTGTGTGAGCAAACACAAGTGCACTCTCTTTTCTCTAACTCTCATGATCCGATGGGATGATTTTTGTAAATACATACATATTATAAATAGAAACTCCCAGACCAAGACAAACATTCATGTTCATGCACACAAATGTTTGACTTGTGCGAGAGTCGAACCCGCTACCTCAGGCGTGGCAGACGGTTACATTAACTACTACGCCATCGAGGCCGATTCACGCGTAACTATTGGTCAGAATTTGTGACACAATCCAATTATACCCAGTAGTAATATTCACTGCCGTCACAGCACATTAATAGTGCTAACGTTGTGTCACTAACGTGAATGACATTTAGCTACATTTGTTATGTGATATCGATTTATATAACTAACAATACTTATCAACAACTTTACAAAAAAACAAGAGACGGATCATGTTTTATTTTTTTATTTAAACCTAACACGCATATAACATTCTTAGTTAAATTACAACTTCAAGAAATTGCAATAGAATATTTTTCTTTTGTGAAATAGTGCGCCGGTTTATTAAGTTTAGTTGAATAGTCATCATACTGAAGATTAACCCCTTATATAATATCGTCACTTCCATGGATGTTTGCAATATATATGAATTTTTATAAAATACTAGCTGCCCGGAAAGACTTCGTTCTGTCAAAAGTAATTTTTATTGTTTTTATGTTAACTTTATCACTAAGGGGTATGAAAAATAGATAGTGGCCGATTCTCAGACCTACTAAATATGCATATAAAATTTCATCGGTCATTAAATCGGTCATGCCGTTTCGGAGGAGTATGGTAACTAACATTGTGACACGAGAATTTTTTATATAAGATTACAAGGACCACGTTACCACCACACGTGGTTATGACCACCACATTAGGTACAACTGTACAACACGTGTTACATTGGCGATCTTAAAATATCATATTGGCGAGTGATTACAATAAAGATCGCCGCCGCTGCATGCAATAGGTACCTACTATAATTTCAGACAGCACTTCAATAATCTGTTAATTGTTAAAATGACAGACATAATTGAAAACCTGTTGTGTTAAGACGCCGGTGTGCCGATGCGACTCAATAAGTTAATAAATGCTCCTAGCTGTGTAAATAATGATAAAAATCTCGTTTTATATTAATTAGTGCCACGTCAGTGTTAAAATTTTGTAATACATATTTAATTACATAATAAGTACATATATGAGACACCTTTTAAAATGGAACATAAGTGTTGTTTATTATTATATCATGTTATGATTCACCTTATTTTACGTAATGTTAATTATTAATAGAATTCAGTTTATGTAAACATGTAATTAAATGATGTAAAGGAAAATTTGCAATATTGACGGCCGTCTCTTCATGTTGTCGATTTTGTATTGGCTGCATTTTGATTAGTTCATAACTGTAACCGCTAGATGGTGTTATACGCAGAGCCGAAAAAGCAACTTTCGCACTTGGAATAATACCTGTATCACGAGGGACTCTACAAACATTCAAGCAACGGGCCCAAAACACCCAGACTCAGAACAACGATTTGTGATACATACGAAATTAGTTCTGTGTAAGATTATAATAATACCTACCCATACCTAATGGTTCTCGTAGGCTTGGCGACTACTTAAAACGATACGTCAATTATACAGTCAAAAAGTTTTCTAATAACTGCGATGATAGTCACGGGGCTAAGGTATCTGCACAATAAATTCTGCCAAGCGATCAATGGAGATACACTCTACATTAAAACTTCTTTTACACATAACCTGACATTTCGAATACGTTTAGTATCCATACTTACGAGGACTGCCGTCTTTTGATATTTTAGCAATTTAATATTCATTCTTACTATGGGAGTCAACCTACAGCCAGCGATTTTTTAAGTCATTCTAAAAAGTCTCGCGGTGGCCATGGTTGTTAAAAGCAACCGAAATTTCGGCAAAATGTAAATTTAGATTTGCCAAATAGTTCGATAATATAAATAGCTTAAATAGAAGTCAAATTAAGACTGCGCCGAACGTAAGACAGATAATGACAGAGCTCGTGCGGCGCATATTCAAATCGGCGCGCGGCCGCCATAGTGAAATTGTATGGAGGATTTGAAGTGCTTTTTTGATAAATATGTATCTTTATTGTCAACCAATAACTTAAATATTTGGAACGGACAAATTGTAATATAACTATTTATGTTTCGTTTAAGCTGTGAAATAGGAAAGATTTCTAATGTTATAATCTAAAAATCACGTAACACGACCTTACGTTTTTGCATTTTTCGTGCAAATTTACGTAATTTTGTAGGCGAAAATATTAATTATTTTAAGTATTTTACACGGAGTAATTGTAAGCACATTCATTGTTATGGTAAATGTGTATTTTATATTTGTATTAAACAAACAGTGTTGATTTTATTCACTTAACTGTGACCGCCTATTTTGGCACATTTCGCTCGGCGCAGTCTTAAGCAGTAGTCGTAGAATAGTTTCAAACTTAGTACCTACTTAATAATAGTATTGTAAAATAAACAACGTGATAAAATCCGTATATAATGTTGTTAAATTACAATGTATAACATTCGCGTAAACGTAACACAATATAGTTCTAAAAAGCTGAGGCTATCGTTGATTTTTACCCCTTAACCGTAATTTCAATGGTCAAAATATAATATGATCAAATCATCATCCCTTAACACCAATTTTTATTATACTTATAATAAAAAACAGCCCAACTTTTTAATGTAATCTTAATTACCCGTATTTTTATAAGGGGAACTTTTTATGGTCATAGATTAGTACATAGACGGAAGTGAGGGCGCGGCTGTAAAGCAAGGTACGCTTTTTACAAGTTTATGGTTTAAAAAATAAGAAGGGACCACAATTTTATGGTGGTGTGATTATTGAGTGGCGGTGATACCACCCACAATGACTTTGACAAGTTTGACAAGTTTGAAATGAATTTGACGGCCTCGATGGCGTAGTGGTTGGTGTAACCGACTGCCACGCCTGAGGTCGCGGGTTCGATTCCCGCACAATTCAAACATTTGTGTGCATGAACATGGATGTTTGTCTTGGTCTGGGTGTTTCTATGTATAATATGTATGTATTTACAAAAAAAAAAGCATATAATAATATGTATGTTTATCCATTGTCTAGAACCCATAGTACAAGCTCTGCTTAGTTTGGGCTAGATGGTGTTGTGTGTACGTGGTAGAATATTATTATTATTATAATGTGTATGTTAGTGTCGGTACCTAATTAGTAATGACGATTAGTGATTATTAAAACATTAAATAGAAAACTTTTAATATGTTGGTATGTATTTTATTGTATATTTTTAGCGATTGAAGTGCAAATCCTCAAGAGCTGCGATAGCTCAGTGGGGAGACCAACAGACTGCAATGCAGAGGGTCTCGGTTTCGAACCCACGTCGCGCACCTCTGACTTTCGGGAGTTATATGACTTTTCCAAATTATGTGCGTATTGATTGACAATTATCGCCTGCTCCGTGCCTCGGAGAGCACGTTAAGCCGTCGGTCCCGGCTGCCATGAACATCTATGGCAGTCGTTATTGGGAAAGTCAGTACCCTCTAATATTCTGACACTGGTCTAGCCTTAGGGTATCGTTAGCCTTCGGGTTGCGGAGGTCAGGTGGCAGCCGCTCCGTGTAAAAACTGATATCCAGTCAAATCCGGTTAGACCAGAAAAGCCGACCCCAAGTGACTTGGGAATAATAAAGGCTAAGAGAGAAGAGAGAAGAAGATTTTTAGCGATTGAAGTCTAGTTTAAAGCCATATCAAATTAAAACATAAAGAATTACTTATGTGAGCCAATACGGAGTCGGTGCCTATTATTTAAATTATTTTATTGGCTGTTTGGTTGGCACCGACTCAAAATTGGATTACCTATATAACAATTTTTTTGTTAAAGTTCTGTTTTTAATTTTCGGTGACGTATGCCAAGGTCACAATATAGATGGGTGACCCAGTGACCCCTGTTGACTAGCCAATGCCAAGTTAAGTCTAGATGAACATTTATGTATTTGTATCAGTCATTCTAAGCGAAACTTCTTAGAACTTTATTCAGACATCTAACAACATTACACAAAAAACTACAACAATATTAACCCCTCACCTTACAGTTCAACAACTGTCAAAATAAAAAACCCGCAACCGCCCTAATCATATCATCAAGTTACAATTACACGCGTGCTTATGATGGTTTTCAACCAAAAATAAAAAAAGTGGCATAGGAAATTATAGAGGGGTCCGTTTAAAAAGTTATAAATAAACAATGCGCGCGTTTTTTGACGTTCGCGTGCGCGTTTTTATCCGCGGGGTGAATGTCAAGTGTGCTCGCTTCCGGCATTGTGATTCACCCTCCTTAAGTGCAGTAGGGGATGCTAAGGTCATAAGTGTTGATGTGTTAAGAAAGTAGAATGAGGTAGGGAATTTGGTTGAATCATTGACTGATATTAAAGAATCCATTATTTATAATAAACATCACGTCTGACATACATTTGGCAATAGTTGTTTGTGATTTATGTAAATTTTGCGATTAGAATTGAGTGTTGTATACTCATAAGGTTGACTTGATTTCATTGTATTAAAGGCAAATAATTAAATACCATTAAATGCCATTGAATCAATAGACAAATTATTTTTAAATTATCTATTGATTCAAGTATCCTATCACTAAAATTTATTGAGATGAACAAAGTGTATTTGGCTTTTGTTAATAGAAAATTATTATTATTAATTATTATTTAAGGCCTTCCTAATCCTACTTTTTTTTAGGAAAACAGTTTAAAACATCATGGCCATAAATATTAGAAGGATTACAAATTTTAGAAAAGTATGGTGCTTGTCGGCCTACTGTAATTTGATAATGAAACAGTTAAATCTTATTTGCTGATCCACCTTGGATTTTAGACGAAACACCGGTCGGGCACATGAAAGTTCGTCCTAAACTTTGCCATTATTCTTAAATGGACGGCCTAACTAAACAAAGCGACAGAAAAATTAAAACCATTGTCCATTAATCAAGTTAAAAGGATTTTCAATCGCAAAAACTGTTCGCTTTTGATGTCCAACCCTTTTTTTTACCGATGTCGGACAGACCGTTAGTTCGGTAATATTTAGAACGATTTCTTTGTGTATTTTCTAAGCTTTTTACGATGGTCCACGACGTCGGGTGCCGCATCTTTTGTTGTCAAACTTAGAGTAATATATTTGCATATTCAAACATGGAAATTTGCATTTTGTACCCGTAGCGCTATTGACGGGCTAACTTCATTTTATTTCATCCACGTCCAACAAATGACAAAGAGTTAAAATAATAAAATGCAAATCAATAGAAAATGGACAGAGTGTTTTACTGTTTTAAACTATTGTTCACTTGTAACAGTTGTCTTTTAATGTGTTGTGACATATTTAATATAGGTATGTTAAGTAGATAAGGGGTACGTTTTGCTGCAGTGTTAACTAAACCAACCTTTACATAACGCAGTAATATTGTTATATTACTGCGTTATGTAAAGGTTTAGTTCTATTAGAAACTAGCTAATTAGATAGGTAGGTACTGCAGAATGACAGACACAAGTTGCTATGACTAACTTTCGCATACTGCTTGGTTCTCGTGGTAAGTCCTTAGCCTATGTACTTAGGGAGAATGAAAGCTAAACTATCTTTCTGAGTGAAAGTAATTCCAGAGACTACTTACTATCTATTAATAGACATATTTATTATATATATGAGTACTTATAGATCTGTTAATTTCGGCGATAGTGATTACTTACAGGATTGATTTACATTGACTAGAATCAGCTTATCGGTACGACGAGAAATGTCTAACCTGTCAGAATGCTATGTGGGTAGTATATTTTATTTCGTGGCGAAAACATGATAATACATGTGAACATGTGTGTTTGTAGTTATAACAAAAAAACATATAATTAAAACATAAAGACAGCTAAGAATTATTACGAAACGCGTTTTCTAATTTTAAAATGGACATAGGTAGATATTAAACCTTTGTCTTATTTTCAAAAGGTATAAAATTCTAGCAAGATAATAAATTATTGGCCCAACAGAGACAATATTTGTGATACAGTACAGTTATGTATCCTATCTACCTATTGCTATTATCGCTTGCTAATAATATGTAGATTATTTTGACACTAGATGTGTTCTGTTCGTTCTGTAGGCAACTTCTCTTTTAATATACATAAATATATCCATAATAAACAATAAATAAAATTAGTTATTTGAATGGTTCTGATTCTGAGCATAAATCTAACCAGACCCATACAAATGAATAAGTACACTTTAAGAATTTCGATATACTTACTTAAACGTATCTCTGCGGATTGTTCGTAAAAGCAAATGGATTGGTGCAGCTAGGATAGCTAAACTCATAAAATAAAGAAAATAATGATCTGTCAGTGTTATACAGTGTACCAAAAAGATTTTACTTACTCTTGTCTACTTCAAGGTACGAAGAAATTAAAAATATTACATAAGTATGTATAACGTGCAAGTATTGAATTGTGTATTTGTTCAAAATGTCACATTTACTATGTTTAACCAAGCAAATGTTCTTTGGAAATTGTAACTCAACAAGTATTGTAACAATATTAAAATACATGCATAACATAAAAGGATTAAAATTTGGAGCATATTTCGCGTTCTTATTCTTTATAACTGTACAAAGAAGATGTGATATGACAAAGGATTTTTTCGCATAGCAAAGATGGATAGTTTATGAAAGATATTTTTTTGATGTGGCAATCACAGGAATAACATTTAAAAATGGAATGTGCATGTGGCTGTAAAGGGACAGTGCGGGGCAGGTACTCGCGTTTTTGCATTTCCTTTCCTTACTTTTTACAATAAAAACTTTCTTTAAAATAAATAATCCCGGCATCGCTTGACAGGGATTCATCCAAAAATAACAATTATTACCACTTTTTTTTATGTGCTAATATTCATATCTAAAATTCAAAGCTTGTTCTAAAAAGTTTTATTTCTAATCAATATAGCATCATCATAATCTAAATGTCTACGTAGAAATATGAAATGTAGGTAATTTAAGAAAATTGCATCTGTTTAGAATGCTTTTTCGTCAAAACAAATAAATTCTGTCATGAATACTCACGACTTTCTCTCCAAAACAGTACAAAGGTTACTCATAAAAGTTCCTCGTCCATCGATCCTTAGGTGTAAGTAAAAAGAGGGAGAGTGAACCCTCTGGGTCCACTCTCCGCGAGCGCGCCATAAATTCGGCCAGTCTCATTTGAATTTCCAATCAGTGCATCTATTACAGCTTCCAGGGCTCGAGGGGCGATAGGGACGAGAATATATAGCTGGCTGTACATTACGTCAATACTTACATATAAAGCTTTGTTTATTTTTCGTGTTGTGTTGTAGGGTTTTCTTTTCGTGGGTAATTTAAGACTATGATCAGCGGTGTCCAATAGTTGAAATAAATTAGCTAGGTACTTCTAAATAAAATGTGCAGAGGTTCCAAGCTTTTTACTGCATATAAAATTTATAAAGAAAAGTTATTAAATAAAGAAGTTTGATATTTGATCGTAAGATATGTTTTAAAATTATGGCATATTTTTTATACTAGTATTGTATCTAGGTATTTGAGATACAATGAGCTTGGTGTATTTATTGAATGTTAAACGAAATATGCATGCTTGCATTTAAGTTAGGCTGTCATTGACGTATAAACATAATAATAAATATGTTTTTGTTTCACATAAACAGTAATACTTAAATTAAAAAAATGACAGTATCAAAAGCAATTATTTTTACAGGTGAAAGATGACTGAATCTGTCAATTCCTCTTTCTTCCAGATGTTAAAATTATAACAATATTATATCAGCCCTGTCTATAACCTATCCCGGCTAGTCACGGGTTTCCTCTCATTGCTAAAATGATTCCATAGTCCACTGCGCTGGCCTTGTTGGCAGAATATACACATCTTCTATCTTCTTCTTTATTACGATATCGTTGCCTGTATTTTTAAGCGCGTGATTATTAGATTCTATTTCAAAAATATATATCTGTATATATATACCAACTGCCTAAAAGATAAACCTGCGGGAAGTGTAATGTATAGGGAAATGTGAACCATAATAAAATTGCAGGCATACCTACGCGTAAATCAAGATAAAATAAGTATATAAATTGCTTTTAATATGTTATTTATTATATTTTTATATTGCAATTATAAATAACTTAGATCTCATTTTCTTTGCAGACACAGCGGCGTATATGATAACACTGATAACTGATAAGTAATAGGTAATCAACACTCAATGCGCTGCGTGCTGCCATTCCAGCAACTCTTGAGCAAATACATATCTGCGTGATTCACAGTACATAGCTATTAAGAAGTTTTTTCCATAATTTAAGAATGTAAAGTTTCCCAAGTTACGGAGACTAATTCCCAAATCATGAGCTTCTTTTAAATTTACTCAAATTAAAAATCCTGGAAACGATTAAAATTTAATGTTACGCAATAGATTTTTAACTAACAATAGACAATATTTAAAAGTCCTTAAAACTGATAAAATAAATAAATTCTTTTTTTTTAAATTAAACTGCTATATACGGATTTTATCGCGTTGTTTATTTGGCACTTTATTAAAAAAATTTGAAAATTGTTACACTACTACTACTATTAAACTTTACTATTTTTTAAGCTAATTAAATTATTATTAAACTATTTAGATTTCATTATTTTTACACTTTCCCCGACGTTTCGGTTGCTTTTCAGCAGCCATGGTCACGGGGAGACTAAGATGGCAGTTGTCTCAATGTTCCAGTGTAGTTATTTCAAAGTACCCGAACATAATTTAATCATTGGTGTTTCTATTTACGCAGATTCTATTTTATTATTTATTAACGCTATTTCTATTATGTAAATTCTTTTTGCAAAAAATTACGTTTGTACTTGTGTCGTTTTGATAACTATTTGTTACCTGTCATTCGGAATAAGTTGTTGAATCGATAACATCAGAGTTGCAAGCCTGCCAGTGTTTTATAATGCTTTTATTGTTAAATTCGTAATGCCATAATCCTTAGCAGACGTCCTGGGTGTCGATTGCTGACAAGATATTGGTTTAAAGAAATAAAAGTTTTAAGAGATTATTATGGCAGTGGTTTTAGTTGATTTCTGTTCGATTTATAAGATATGTTTGCTTGGTTTAACAACTATGGCTTAAGCTATTCATGTTTATTTAGAAGTTGTATTTGAAGACAGCTTATGTTATAATTGGAATTGAAGCTTTGATGTTAATGAAGGAATTCTGTAAATTGCTTAAGGAATATTAACTAGTTTCAAGAAAAGTACCAAGCATTTAGTTTCTGTGACATTTAATTCGTTTAATGCGGAGTTAATTTACACCTAAAGAATGTTTGCTGGATGCAAGCTATTACATTTGTGCTAAAAAGCACAGCCTAACTTAATAAGTGTAAACAATGAAAATTCTTGAAACTTAAAGAATGATTTACCTATATTTATTGCATTGATTTTTATATTGCTGTTTGACTTAGTAATGCTTTTGTGCAATTTAATATAATAAAAATATAATTATTTGTCGCCTAGATTAATTGGTGTGAGACTGAGAAGCTAGTGTAAATTATATCCATTCTAGATAAGAGTAATTCTACTCTTATCTAGAATAGATATAATTTTTATTGTAAACCGCCCAGTTATAAGTATTATAATTGTGTCGCAGGGATTGTAATATCTATAAAGACACAAACTCTACTGAAATGTACTATTATCAAAAATCAATACACGCCATATGCATTTGTAGTGGTGTGCTTACATATTATGTACATAGTTGCAAGCTGCCCTGTATGACGAATCTACTCCTCGAAGTCCTCGAGCATTTACCTTAGCTGAAGTATTAACACGAACACTAGTCATTCGCAAATCAAATGTTAATAAAATCTAAACCAGGTGCTGGCCAGAAAAGCGTGGCGTGACGAAACGCACAGAGCTTGTCAACATGTTAATAACAGACAAAAGAAATTATAATAACAAACTGGCTTCGTCAACATGATCAAAGTTCTTTTGTTTCCTCATTTATTAAGTGACAGCGTAAAAAATGGAAGAGCTAACGCGGAACACGTGTCGTCATAATCTGACGTGCTACGTTGTGCGACGCCAGATTAAGCAAGTGCACCCTCTTCCGAGAAACGGCAAATTGATTTTTATTCCAATACATCCATCGTCCCGCTTGTTTTGAGGATTAGGACAGTTTTTATAAGCGCAACGACACAAAAAATATATATTTTTGCATGCTGCTGGCATTATTTTTGGAATGAAAGAATTATTATGCACCTGGTTACTTTGGCTTACTTTTTTGTGTAAAATCTAAGCAAGTCGTGATGGTTTACTATTGTAAATATAACATTTAATTTAATATGTATTGTAAATAAGTAGAGTTGTCTTTTTACTATCTACATTGAGATGCCCATGTATGAAGAATAAACGGATTGATGTATAAAATAATAAATAGTTAATTTAATAAGTCTCAAAGAACAAAATAAATAATGATGTATCTATTACATACAACTTGATTTTACAATTTTATAGTATTTTGAAGATTTAACAGCGCAGTTGGCTACTACATTTGTTAATCTTTTTTAATCCTACGATGACCATGAAAATTATCAAAAGTAAACAATATTACCGCCTTATAAAAACGTTCAAGTAACGGTGAGTCCTTTGAATGCATCTGGTACAGTCTTTATACGTCCGATCCACTTCAATCATAGTATCAGTTAACATGAAGCGGTCGATATGAACAAAAAATTGGGCAGTACGAGTGGTCATCAAACAACAGCTGTCTTCTTTTGCCAAAAGATAGATCCTTGTTACAAAAAATATAGGATTTTGTGGAAGAAATCGCGCGTTTTGAGGTTACGAAGCGTGCCGCCCCGTACGCCCCTTATTGCAGTTTTTATTTCGCAATTTTACTTTTTATTTTTACCGAGAAGTGGGTTGGTGCGGTACCCCTATGTGGTCAACGGCCACGTGTATGCCATCGGCATATGGCTTTGATTAATATCGATAATAATCAAGCTCGGATTAGGTTACTGTACAATTATTGTTATTTTTGGCAAAGCAGTGCAGTTGCTGCACTAGTAATTATTCCGGACTCAAAGAACACCCAGATTCGGAACAACTATTTGTGGATCACAGAATTTTTCGACCCGTGTAGGAATCAAACCTACACTACTTAGCGCAGTGCCTGTGACAAGGCGAACTCTTAAGCCACTACGACATCATCTGTGCTATCAAATTTATAAAATACCGTATTATTCTTATCTCTTTGACGATTAAAAATGGGTGGCGTGTATTTCGAAGGTTTATAATTTATTGGTAGTAGTATTGGTGTAGTTGCTGTTTTAATTTTTATCTTCAATTAATTATTTATACGTTTAACGACATATATTTATTGTCAGCCGTTTATTTTTAGATCGTGTTGATACTGAAGACACATATAATTAACAAAGAAGCTACGAACAGATGTGTTTTATTTGTACTTGTTTACGTATTTGACTTGGATTTTTGTATTATTGCATAACATTTTTACTTATTTCACATATTAATATCAGACTTGTATATAAACTGTCCCACTGCTGGGCACGCGCCTCTTGGTATGAGAAGGGTTAATAGTCCACTACGCTCGCCCAGTGCGGGTTGGCAGACTTCAAACATCTTCGAGAACATGATGTAGCATTCTGAGACATGCAGTTTTTCTTACGATGTTTTCCTTCACCCTTAAAGCGAGCGGTAATTCACCATTTAATATGCATATTTTTATAAACATACTACGTGGCTCAGACAAGATTTCATCCCATGTAGAGATTGAACTTAGAACGCTCGAGGCATTGGTAGAGATGGAGACGGTTTAAACCCCTGTACTAGTAATGTAATTAAATTATATCTACAGAGTTAACTAGGTTTAGTCTACGTAATAGTAACCAGGCCTATTAGTTTATCGATAGAATTTAGATTTAATACTAATATTAAGAATTCCTCAAACAAAACCCATTCGAGGAATCTAAGACCGGCAGCGAAATAAATTCTTACGCGACGAAGCAGAAACACAACAAAGCAACAGAAAGAAGAATACCTTTTTATCTCTCCAAATCAATTAATCATTTTAACGTAACTTTTTAATCTATTATACGAAAAGTGGTTGGGTGTGTGTGTGAAAAATCACAAATTAGAGGACGATTGTACTTAAAAGGTACCCTCGGTAACGCAGGCGCCGCCTTTTGATATATGGTCTGCAAGATTAATAGTATTTTAAAACTAGGTAGCCACTTTTTAAAGTTCTTTTTATTCGTTCCGTGGCTAAATTGCTTCAATTTTTTAGAGATGGCGGCGAGAAGTATTAGATATTTTGGAGTCAATTCTTAGAACTAAAGCAAGTTAAATAGATTTGAAAGAAATGCGCCGTACGTCACGAATTAAATGGAGGAAAGAGCTAGCGCTAGATAGCTGTTCTAAGCATTTACAACTTCATATCCTCCCAATGTAAATGTAGGTAATATATGTGTTGCAATACATTTCACCTGTTATGGTTCTAGGCTCCACGTATTAGAGGGCAAGAGTATTGTCGATTACCGAGCAAAGTTTGTCACTCCATGCTGCTCTTGACCTAACCCAATAAAACTGTCTGACCCGTGAAACCAAACACCCAACCAATATAGCAATCGCATTTACGACCGAAGCAGTGGTATTTTATGTTTTTAGAAAATTTCGGTAGTATGTCGACCATTGTACAGCCAAGTTATTGGCGTTAAGTTACATACTCTAATACAGAAACATACCATCACCATATATGTACCATATATGTAGAATGTAGATGGTGATGGTAATTCTATATACATATATAATGTAGATGGTGATGGTAAATTAACTTACCATCAGATCATAGCCTAAGATAATTTATTATCAGGCGAATCGTATGCCAATATGAAAAGATTCTTCAGGTGCCAGAAACATGTACTTTAAAATGTGAATGATGGCAGGCGATTCTTAATTCGTAAGTTACCAAATTTACCTCATAAGTTACCGTCTATTGTGCGAAGGTAGCATTATGGCGAAGTGCGCGTTTTACGCAGGTCGCTTTGAGTTTTTTTACAGGTTTGCAACACCACCTGCACTGGCACGAACCTGACAAAAAAACACCACATTATTCTATCCACACCGATTCATAGATTTATTGAGAAGCGATGCTGGCACAGAAGTTTTGTGGAGTACCTTGTGGTTTTAAATATTCTTGTCTAGTTGTTAGTTGGTTTGTTTTGATACGTGGCATGAATGAAAGGGGTGATAAGATGACAAGACGAATTAAAAATGGAAGAAACCCGCGTTCTTCGAATTACTACGAAATTTTTGAAATGGGTAAGTCTAAGCTTCTATCTTTACTAATATTATAAAGCTGAAGAGTTTGTTTGTTTGGTAGAACGTGCAAGTCACAGGAACTACTGGTTCGAATTGGCAAAATCTTTTAGTGTTGGATAGCCCATTTATCGTGAAAGACTATATAGGCTATATAACACACACGCTACGATAAATATGAGCGGAGCATCAATGAAAATGTTCCAAAAACGGGGAAAATTATTTTATGTGAAACAGACGAACTTGCGCGGGTCAGCTAGTCTAAAATAATTATAAATTCCGTTTTTTATTATATGTATATAATATGAAAGAAAAAATAAAAACCTTATTTTTAAATATTTTTTTAGCCTAGTTACTGAATTGTCAAACAAGCTTACGACCCACCTGATGGGTAAGTGGTGACTGTGGACGCCTACAATACCAGAGGCATCACTTGCGCGTTGCCGACCCTTTAGGAAAAATAGGAAGTGGGAAGGAGAAGGAGCAGGAAGGGGACAAGAGGGTGATTGGGCCTCCGGCACCCTCACTCACCAAACGAAACACAAAAGTAGGAACACTGCTATTTCACGTCGATATTCTGTTAGAGGGTAGTTCTTCCCCGGTCGAGCCGGCACATTCATGTTGAAATCAGCGAGGCTCTACCAGAGCTTCTACTTGAGGTAGGCGTTTCTCACATGCTTTGTTTGTATGGAATTGCGTATTCTTGTGTCTACAACAAAATTATGAGGATAATATAATGCACAATTATTGTTATTTTTGGAGACGGTGTCTGTATTTCGTTTTGAATTTTAGATAAATTTTATATTATATAACGTATTTATATATTTGGTACGTCATATAATTTAAACATAATTTAAACAGAATTTCAGATTAATTAATAACATACATACATCGCAAATTTAATAAGTAATGAGGCTAGGAATTGAAGAAAATAAATTTTTAAAATTAATTTTTATAGTTGCGACTCCACACATTTTATTCTCATATCACTTGTATGGAGTTAAACCGAATTCTTTTTAAGCGTGTTTTTTTCTGAAAACGGTCTTTTATTGAAACTGCAACATCCGCTGGATTTGGGTCAGTCTGGCGACAATCATTGTGCGCCGTGCCTTATATATGAATAAGGCATGTTACGATACCTCACAAGTGTGCCAGTAATGTCGCAAATCTAGGAATTAATTAATTACTTTTGAGTATGGGCCTTTTCTGCGAAATTCAATATCACGGTTGACATTTTAGTTGGGTTTTTAGATTTCATAATCCATAAGCAGGTCACAGAATAAATCTAAGACTAATCTTTCGGATAGATTTTATGAACAGCCATATCTTTTATGTATTGGGTATGTACCAGCGACAAGAGCAAAGTTCTTAAGTATAAAGAAAGAAAGATATACCTACGTAGTATGTACAGTCTGTATCGCGGGAGACCTTACAAAATTTCAAACTGCAAACACACGCATTTGAACTTCAAAATATTTGTTACAAGATAGTTATATTAATTCTAAAACCTCACAGGGTACCTATATTTCACGATTTCGTATATTTTCTTTCCCAATTAGTATCCGTGCAATCATCCAAACTCATTTTAAAATGATTCATAACTTGGAATGTATTTTTGAACAGTGCTATTTTGATAAAACACATAAATCTGTATAGGACACACCTAAGTGTGTAATGTACACAAACGTAATATACTTAAAGCAATTGTTGAAAAAAAGAGCTCATATCTATTGTATTTCGGGGACACATGTGGTAACTAAATTTTCCATTCGCCGTCTTTAAACATATAAATCCGGTCTGATATTATTTTTGTAACAAATAATACTTACTTACGTACATTTGAAATAGCTTTAGAGCCTTCAGACTATCGCGGCATTCGTATGAGTAAGGGTTGTTTCCTGGGTGGAGTAAATATTTATGAATTTTTTACAATAGACTGTTGTATATCCTTCAAAGGATTTAGGCAGTGGTCGTACTCACATTTTTCCAGCTATGATACCACAGAATACAAGGTGTTTTATCATCTGCGAGGCACATTGTCAGTTTCGGAGCTGCCACCAAGAATTGCCTCTCAGGAAACCTATTAACGCTTTGCCTGACCCGAAGTATTGCATAACAGGTAAAGCTGTTAACACTGTGTCCGATCTGAAATAATCGGATACCTTACAGATTAGTAATCTGATTATGGAACCAGGAGCAGAACAGCAGAATGTTTTCTAAACGCTTTGTAAACGCCTTGAGTGTGAGCTCATTTGATTTGTTTTAACGAGTACCGCGTACTCAACAATTAACTTTCTTGGACAGAGACACTAAAACGTGTTTTGCTGGATTGTTTTGAAAAAAGATAATATATAATAATATTATATAATATTAATAATAATTATGTATTGTCTGAAATATATCACATTCATAGTTTAATTTCCTAGACGACACTAGGATTTCATGTATCTAGTATCTTTCATTCCGACTCATTAAACGATAATAAGTAATTATTTATTACTATTGAAATTAAACTGCTATATACGGATCCTGCTATATGCAATCCGTATATAGCAGTTTAATTTCAATGAATACTATTCGCGTAAATAGAAGACAATATTATATTTATTACTAGCTTTTGCTCGCGACTGCGTATCCGTGAAAATTAGAAGTAGCTAACAATTTAAAATTTTCTTTCTTAGCGTTTAAAAAGAAGCTGATCTACACACATCATACTTGTAGCCGACGTATCAAGATGAAACATGCACCAGATTTCAGTTAGACCACCAAAAATAGAACAGAGAAAAGCGCATTTAAGTTCGTGCAGTAGATTTTGTGTGATGCGGGTACAAACATACAGACAGAGAGACAATAAAACATATCTAAATGTAAAAAGACACCGTGCATTTTTTTCTTACGTACAGATAACAACTAGTTTCAATTTTGTTATATGTATAGATAAGTTATACAGTGATCGCGCGCGTAATGTATGGGTAGGTATCACTGATTAACACCAGTATTGCAGGCAGGTATATGTCTATTATGAGAACTCAGTTGCTTTAATTTTTTGCACACATAAATTGATATTAATTATGTCTATTTATATAACATAAAAAGAAGTAACATAAATTAAATCGATAAACAACAGGCGTTGTACAGCCTACAATGTATTTTTCACACAAATATATTTGACATTGTGTCGTCGCAAACACTTATTGATAATTAAATGCCGTTCGTGCTAAAATAAGACAGGTAAAAATAGCATTGTTGTTGATAAAAGCGGTGAGTAGTGGGCGCGACGACGTAGTATGGTTTCTTTACATTTATTTATAGCTGGTATTCTTTATATTCTCATTAAGTTAATGTTTGGATTAAGTGGAACCAATTTAGATATAGGTATTGTGTATAATAAGTCATTAATGTAATATTAAAGTCTTGTATAGTAGTGATCCGCCGCGGCGGCCAGACAGAGTAGTAGAGCCTCGCCAATTTCAGCATAAATGGGCCGGCTCGACCGGGGTAGAGCTACCATCTCACAGAATATCGATGTAAAATAGCAGTATTCCTACTGTTGTGTTTCGTTCGGTGAGTGAGAGTGCCGGAGGCCCAATTATCCTCTATCCCCCTTCCCGCTTCTTCTCCTTCCCACTACCTTTCCTAAAGGGTCGGCAACGCGCAGGTGATGCCACTGGTGTTGCAAGCGTCTATAGGCTACGGTGACTACTTACTATCAGGAGGGCCGTAAGCATGTTTGCCACATGAGTAGAAAAAAATAATTCAATTATATCTGGTATTCCAGTAATTAATAAATAATATCAGCCCTGTATTAAACTGCCCCACTGCTGAGCTCGGGTCTCTTCTCATTGTGAGAAGGGTTAGGCCATAGTCCACTACGCTGCCCTAGTGCGGGTTGGCATTTCAGTAATAGAGAGATTATTTTTGAAACATATGTTATGTTACGTCCATGTGCATCCGTGTTTATGTATTTAAGCGTATATGCGTAAAAAGCCAAGCTATGGTGTATTACACCTACATTTCATAGTTATGTTTTAGGTACCTACTATGCAACAGCGGGTTGGTTTAGTGGCGTCTACGGGTCTGATATTCAGTTCGTGCTGCTATTGAGAACTTCTTCAAGAATAACAAAACAAAACACATCAGCTCGGTAGCGCGTTGTCAGACTTGGGGACCAAACCTAGGACCTCATGATTGCACATAAACACAAGTGTTAGCTTCAGCCACAGGACCAAAGAGGCCGCAAAATATCTTCTTCGTCTCTGTCGGTCGTGGCCAGTTTGAGGTATTCACGTTAGTGGTAGAGGCGGACACAGCTCTTCGCACGATCTCCCGCCATCTCTCCCTGTTGACACTGTCTAGCGCAGTCAAATATACGGTTTATTACTGCGGTCTTTATTCGGTCAGTCCAGTGTATCCGTATATTATATTGTAGTCTTTGGTCCAGTGCATAGGTGATCTGCCACGCAATCTGGTTCCTTCCAGTTTTCCTTATACAAAATATCTATTTCAATGGATTGCAAGACAAAAGAGTCTAATATTGTCTTATGTTTACGCGAATGTTATACATTGAAATTAAACAATTTTATGTACTTTTTTATATAACTTTAAACTACGTATAAAGATGTTTAAATTTTATCAAAAATAGTCTGTTTTATTGTGTTTCGTTGTTTATAGTTTTGTTTTTCAGTTTGCTTCTTTTTGCTATCTTTTGCTATTTCCTTTCCTATATTTGATAGCGATGACTATGACTGTTGACTATGACTTTTAATTAGTTGAAATCGATTAGTAATAACGCTTGCAAGTTTAAAATATTTGTATCAAGTATTTTTAGTATTAGTGTAACTTGTTTGGGGTTCACAATTTATATAATTATACTTAAAGCAGCGATAGCTCAGTGGGGAGACCAACAGACTGCAATGCAGAGGGTCTCGGATTCGATCCCACGTTGCGCACCTCTAACTTTCGGAAGTTATATGACTTTTCGAAATTATGTGCGTATTGATTGACAATTATCGCCTGCTCCATGCCTCGGAGAGCACGTTAAGCTGTCGGTCCCGGCTGCCATGAACATCTATGGCAGTCGTTATTGGGAGAGTTTCGACACAAAAGATCCCACTGGGTCGAAGTGTCGCCGGTCTGCACTGACTGGCCCCCACATAAGATACATACATACTAGCGGTCGCCTAATGTCGCCTAACGTCAAAATTCGACCATAATTGACTTAAATTTTAAGTTTGATCGTTATTAAGGTCTTGTTGTCTATAACTTTACCCTTGTAATCATATTTCATTTAGATTTCACCAAGGCTATACAGGTTAATTTAGCTATATTTTTCAAACAAATTATTATTTACTGAACTATACATACCTACTCTTTCATTGACGATATTTCTATGCTTGCAACTTTGTTTTTTTTTTTCTTTAAGGTTTATGTAACCATAGTTACAAAGAATTGTACGACGTCAAACGAACAATGCCGAATTACTACGAACGCGATTCGACTGCGTGTGTTAAATGCATGGTTGTGTGCGTGTAGTGTTTTTTCCTTAATTTAATGTATTTCTAATGCATATTTTATAAAAATATAAGGATTCGCCCCTCCTTCTCCATATACACTTTAACTGTACCAAATTACATACTCCTCCGTCCGCGCAATTTTCGTGAAAAGGGGTACAAAGTTTTTGCTTCACGTATTAATGAAAAGATGTAAAGTTTGTTACCGCACAAATTTTGTCCATTTAAATGTTGACTTGCGCAACTGTTGATCACAAATGCCTGTATTCGCTATTATCTGATTTGATTAGAGTGTTACAATATTTTTCTGTCAGCATTCTTGAAGGCATAGAATAGACGGCCTAGGACGGGGACTGAAGAACTAGAATCGGTTTTCTTATTCAATAATCCTTATACATATAGTTCACTTGGGTAGTCAGCCGTTAATCGTTAAAGTGTTTTGAGATCATTGTTAATTTATTAATATCTGACTTTGATATTTATTCTTAATTTCATTACGCACCTAATACTGTTACGAAACCCCTGGGCAAATTATCGTAGGGCTAACCTCAACGAGCAAAACAAGCGAGACAATGTTATACGTAAGCAACGTATACATACTTCTCACTCGCACGGTAGCGGTGACAACCGAATGACGCCGGCACAGTAGTACTGCCAGTCGTACTGCTACGGGATTGAGTGTCACTTCGTTAAGTAGTAATAGTTATTATTCTTTGACAAGCCAGTGGGTCTCCTCATCATTCATCAGCGTTACTCGCTCCTTGGTCTGTGTATCACCATGACGTGTAAACGGCGAAGGAAATATAGCCAAGCTGCTACTTGCTGTAAATTGAAACCGGTATAGATATTCTTCTATCCACTCGGTACGCTGTTGTTTGAAGTCCGGTCTACACGGTACTCCTCTATTACAAGAAATCAGCGTGTGATTAGTAACTCTGTTAATGGGTTTAGGCAGGAGAGTAAGAGCTTCGGTGGCTTATATAGGTACCTCTCATCCTGTCTTTAATTTCTTTACCTTAGTAATGTGTAAGGAAAACCCTTGGTATTGCATGCGATTATAGACTACGAACCCGCGTATCATGATGCATGGCATATGCTATTGACACGTTAGTAGTATACAAAAATGACAGCGGTAGTAAATGGTCCTGTTGTGATTCCAATTGTTATTGGGGTTTTCCGTCAAGCAATTCTCAAAAGCAGTATGGAGTATGTAAGTGCTCGGCCGACAACACCAGGCTCGCCCTTTATTACGTGGAAAGACCCATAGTCGGCGAAAGGTGGGTGTAACACACTTTTCTTTTTGGGGTATAGACGTAAAACTACGCATGTGTTTATATATATATATTTATTGAATTCTGATAAATATATTATTTTTATAAAAATGTCCTCCAGACGAATATCAGTCACGGCGGCCGATCTTAACGTAGACTCTGCCATGGCGCAGGTGATATTATAGTGCACAAATATGTGCGCAAACACAAGCGCAGTTTCCGTTCTCTAACTCTCATGATCCGATGGGATGGCAATCCGACGCGTCTAGAGAGAGATCAGGCGCAGCGGTGCAGGTGTCTTACACCGCCATCTTCCTAATTCAAGGCTGCTTGTGATTTCTTAGCAGTAAAACGTAATAACTTTTAGTTGATCCGATCCGGGATTCGAACCCGAGACCTCATGCACAGCAGTCGCATTCACTACCGCTCCGCTACAAAGGCGGTCATATACATATATGTACCAAGAATTTTTATTATGTAGGCACCGGTAGTAGGTCAAATTCTTTTTAAGAACTACTTACTTACTTCATTTAACTGAAAAATGACACAGCATTACGCGGAAATCAATTGTTACAAATACGACATTAGGATCGTATCTATATTAGTATGTAGTAATGTGCCTAATATCCGCTATGTTTTACGGCTCTACGGTTGTTTTGACTGAATATTTATTCATTGCCGGTGCGCCACCGCGGTATTTGAGTCTCTGAAACTCTTACTTACCAGGTGAAACTTAGTAACAGTATTACTTCGCCGGCGCCGTCGCCTTACGTCAAATTCCTGTAAGGAGGATAGTGTGTTTGATCGAGACAGCTCCTTGGCACCATCTTCAAATATGTAGTAACGACGAGCTGTACTGCCAGCGTGTTTGTATTTGAGACAAAAATATAGGGTGACTGGTTAAACATTGTACGTACTTAAGGACATGATAATTTATGGTTAAACGTAACGTATAAAAAAAATAATTAAATCTGTGTAACCTGCAAAGAAAACCTTTATGAAAATTTGTATGAAATATCCATAAAATGTGGACACTGCGCAGGTCGCACACAGCTGTGCGCGCCGCGCTACCAAGGCTAATAACCTTTGATAAGAAAAGGACTGTCGGGGGTGCAAATTTGGGAAAGTGCAGGGTGCGGTAGCAGGGGCGGGGTCGGAGGTTTTGGTTACTGTACTGAGTCTTTTCGTGGAATAACGGGCATTACCAAGGTCGCACGGCCAATCGGCTCATCGTTTGTAACACAGCTGTGGTATATGCGAAGAGTGTCAATACATTAAGTTTTTATTCGATAACTAGGTCAAATTTCAAGTGCCTTTTTTTAGATATTATGGTTCAGAATCGTGTACTGAATACCCTCCTTCAATATGTCCAATCTTTTACCAATCAACCTGTATATTATTTTAACTAATATTATAAATACGAATGTAAGTTTGTTTGTTACGCTTTCACGCCTTAATTACACAACCGATCATCATCAAACATCGCATACACTTTGTCAGGGGTACAGAAAAGGACATAGAGTACGTTTCATCCAGAAAAAAAGTACTGTTGTCGAGCAATCGAAGCCGCGAGCAGAAACTTGTGCTTCTATAAAAATAAGTCATATGTCAGCTAAATACATCTATCTGACGCACTATACTTGCCTTGAAGTTAAGGATTTTCTTTAAAAATAATTCCTGCACTAGGAATAAAACCTGTGCTGCAGAAGACTTTACGAACATTCATACTCCGGATACAGAACGCCCAGACTCGAAAGAACCAACACGCCATGAGTGTAATCAATTCTGCAGTTAGTTTTCCATCAAGGCAAGCTTGTTGGAGCTTGCCCATATTTCGTGATTTGCAAGACCAGGCAGACACCAAATCCTCATACGTATTATCGTCAAGGTAAAGGGATTAATGGACTCAATCATATAAAGGTCAAGATATACCGAAAAAATGTAATTTCTTAACCTCAAATTCGCAGACATTAAAAAGATACCTGTTTGCCAATTAGAGGTTCAAGCGAGAGATGGTCTTTTTTATTATAAGTCTCTAGTCTATAACCAATTATTCCGAACAATATTTTGTGCGCAGTTTCGCTTGAGTTAGTCTAGATTTTATCATTACTTTGGAAAACAAAAATAGATGCTAGTAATCTAGAATTTAAAAACATATACATTGCCTATAGAAACACGTTAAAAAGGGTAATTAAAAAATTTAATACAAATGACTACTCGGATAAAGTGAAAAGAAATAAAGCGAATATAAAAGAAACTTGGAACACGATCAAAGAATTATGTAATATAAAAAAGACTAATGCGTCGTCATCAGAATTACTTAACATAAAAATGACTTTCGCTAAATCACTAGAAGAAGTTAATAAGTTTTTTGCATCAGTGGGCCCAAGTCTTGCTAAGCGTATCCTACAAACCTTAAACACAGACGAAACCACCCTAGCACATAATGTTAAAATGACGGATACACCACTGTATTCCATGGCGCTATACCTAACTAATCCTGCAAAGGTGATTGATGTCATTATTAGTCTCAAGTCATACAGGGCTCCAGGGATAGACAAAATAACAGCTTACATTCTAAAACATTTTGTCACTATCTTGCTAAACCTGTATCCTACTTGACCAATCTAAGCTTCGAACAGAGCATCTTTCCTAAAATATTCAAAACTGCTATTATCTGTCCTATTTATAAATCAGGCGACAGGTCTCTCTCGATAAATTATAGGCCAATTTCACTATTAAGCACCATTTCTAAAGTAATCGAGAAAATTATGAACAAACGTTTAGTTCATTGAAATTAAACTACTATATACGGATTTTATCGCGTTGTTTATTTGCCACTTTATAACATAATTTTGAAAACTGTTACACCGCTACTACGATTAAATTTTACAAATTTTTAAGCTAATTAAATTATTATTAAAACTATTTAGATTTAATTTAATTTTACACTTACCCCGACTCAGCATAGACGATATACCCCGAAATGACTATGACCTTTGACTTCTGACCTCAAGGTCACGTGGTATCACGTGACCTTTGCATATTACTTGAACCATTTTTCGAACTCTAAGATTTACGGCAATTCATTGCCGATTCTCACTTGTTTCTAGATGAAAGGTACCCTATGTCCTTTTTCGTATCGCTGACAAAGTTTATGTAATAATTTATAAGGATCGGTCGAAAAGTTAAGGCGTAAAAGCGTAACAAACGAATAAACAAACATTTATAATATTAGTTAGGATAACGATAATCGTTTTGTTTTTATATCAGTCACGTTGTATACTGTTCCAATGCCTTGATTCAATATAAGAATGGTTAGTCCATACTCCATGCTTTCCAAAACATTACGTAGAACTCTCAAACACGCAGGCTTCTGCAATTTTCTTTTACCGGTTAATCAAGCGCAACGATTGAATGATCACTCGATCAACAATGATCGCGCTGTATTATTTAACCAGAATATTCCATTGGAAAACTCAACATATTTAAATAGTTATACCTCCAGTACATTTGATGGCTGTGAGCGTAACACCAATGAATATTCATGATAAGTTTTTACCCGTTACGGTGACATAAAAATAGTATTGTTTCGTAAAAAATACTCGTTTCAAAGTAACAATATGTTAGAGACAAAAGAATATATTAGTTTTAAGACGGACGGTTTCCAATATGACGAGTTTGTTATTCAATTTTGGGTTACCGTTCCGAGTAAAAAGTGAGATTGTTCGCAATGATATTTAGTTATGGTTTGTATTATACCTGTATTTGGGGTTTAGAAATGAGTAATTAATCTAAATCAAAATTAGATCTATTATTAAGTTTAGTCAAATTTTGTGACTATATTGGTCAATTTTTCACTCATACTATCACAACATACATTCACTAATGACTTCTATAACTTAAACTATAACCCTTCTATAACCGTGAACAAGACTCAAAATACACTTATTTTGAGTCTTGTTCACAGTTATAGAAGGGTTTGACTCCTGGACCCTAGTAGAAAGCCTTAAATCATTGGTTAAGGCTTTATGCAGATTGGTAAAAACAAGAGAAATACTTAAACACGAGGAATCTGTCTGTAGGACGGCAGATAGCTCGTGTTTAGGTATTTCTAGCTGCGGTTAATGTGAAAATAAGGCTGATATTGCATGCAATCATATGCTTGCTTCTTTATTGTATAAAAATATATCCAAAGATAAATAAATATAATTTTAATATTTTAATAAAATAGTCATCTTTCTTGATTAAACGAAGATAGTTCGTTATTTCAAGAATAGATCCGTATATTCAAGAACATGTAAAATATACCTAAATAGAAATTAAACTACTATATACGGATTTTATCGCGTTGTTTATTTGACACTTTATTACATAATTTTGAAAACTGTTACACTACTTTTACTTTTAAACTTTACTAATTTTTAAGCTAATTAAATTACTATTAAAACTATTTAGATTTAATTTAATGTTACACTTTCCCCGACGTTTCGGTTGCTTTTCAGCAGCCATGGTCACGGGGAGCCATGGCCACTGCTGGACATGGGCCTTTACACAATTTACGAAGGGTAAAGCCATAGTATTCTAACACAGACTATCATTTTAATACTTATATAAAATAATACCTGTGTTGATATAAGTACTTATGTATGTAATATCGATATAAAACAAAAATTTAAATATTAAATAATATATTTAATATTTAAATTTGTTTTTAATAGTCGAATCACGCTGGCCCAGTACGACTTGGAAGACTTCACACAACTTTTATTAGAACATTATGATGAACTCTCAGAGATATATGACGTGTCCTCGCGATATTTTGCATAAAAACGTAGCCAACATCAAGTAAAATTAACAGATAAAAGAGCTCGTCCATTGATATTGTATTTGGCTCATAAAAGGAGTATTTACTCATCAACGATAATATTTTTTACATCATATTCGTAGTCTATGCATTTGAACTCTATTTGATCTTGAGACTGGCGGTAAAAAGATAACCTTGTTTGTCAAATTTGGATGTTTAACTAATCTCCATTATTATTTGTAAAGGAAAATTGACGTTATATTCCTTTTGTTTTTAAAATGTCAGCTTCCGTAGTTACGATTTATATTTTATCGCGAATGCTTGTGATTATCCAGATTTATAAAAGTTTTACGAGAGATGTATACTAATAATAAATCTATACTAATATAATATAGCTAAAAAATTTGTTTGCATTTTATTTGAACGCGCAATTTTTTTTAAATTTAATTAATCTTACACTATCTTTACAGGATAAAAACCTATTGCGACAGTATAGCCAACAAAAACAAAATTATGTGTACCTTAGAAATCGTTCAGTACACTTATTTAATTGGTAGTAATATCTATGGAACTACTGACTGTATTTATAAATTCTTTATACATATGATAGCCCAATTCTTAAATAAGGTTTAAAGCTATATAAAATCACACTACGAGTCACGGGAGTGGAGCAATACATAAACTAAAATTCAAAACGAAATACCGACACGGACTCCAAAAATAACAGTAATTGTGCATTATATTATCCTCATAATTTTGTTGTAGACACAAGAATTATTTTTGTTTTAGAATTTTATTTGTCTGAATATGGGTCGACCTACTAAACGCGTTGCTTCATGAGCCAGCGTCCGCGCCGTGTAAATGAGACAAACGAAGTATGTGAGAAACGCCTACCTCAAGTAGAGGCTCAAGTAGAGCCTCGCTGATTTCAGCATGAATGGGCCGGCTCGACCTGGAAAGAACTACCCTCTCACAGAATATCGACGTGAAATACAAGTTTTCCTACTGTTGTGTTTCGTTCGGTGAGTGAGAGTACCGGAGGCCCAATCACCCCCTTACTTCCTTCTCGCTTCTTCTCCTTCCCACTTCCTTTCCTAAAGGTTCGGCAAAGCGCTAGTGATGCCTCTGTTGTTGCAGGCGTCCATAGGCTACGGTGACCACTTACTATCAGGTAGGCCGTATGCTTGTTTGCTAACTTAGTAGTACATAAAAAAGAAATAAAAAGAATGAGTGAATTTACCTCCAGGGCCATTTCAAAAAAGACTTGTTAAGAGCGCAACAATATGCTTTCGAAAATGCTGGCTCAAGGATAGGTAACTCAAAACTACTGGTCAGATCTTGATCAAATTTAAATGGATCACATGGGAAGCACCAGCTTTCAAATAAGAATCATCAAAATCGGTTGACCTAGAAAAAGTTTTGAGGTAACCCACATAATAAAATACAGTCGAATTAAGAATCTCTTCCTTTTTTTGAAGTTAGTTAAAAAAGCTAGAAATACTATATTACACATTTCGCGCCACTGCATACCTAGTCAGCGTAAATCAGTGTTGCCCATTTAGTGGCATGTGTATCCTAGAAGTACGTACAGTTGCTTAAAGAAAATTACGTACTGAGATTTAATGACCAAGGTATTACCATAAGTAAAACAATAACGCTAATATATCTGTAGGTGGTACGCTAGCATTTATGGACGCAGAGTCACCATCACCATCTTTTAAAATTACTTCAAGTGCTAGTTATTTATAGCAGTAATAGTAAAAAGATAGTTGATATAATCACAGGGGTTATTCCCTGAGTACCCTGATCTCCGAGGCCCCCGTCCCGGAGAACCCCGAATACGATAAATATCTACATTTCTTATTTCTATTGTTTTGAACTTCTACAGTCGACATAAAAAGTGTATAAATAAATGTATGTGTTTGAAATACATAAGATAAAAATAAATATATACCTACATAAACTACTTCGTAGAAGTTTATTTGAAATTTGTACAATGTCGAATCATAGTTTTCATAGCGGTAATTACATTTTGAATAATATGAATCGAACGTATGAAATAAATGTTACAATATTATCAAATCATACTTAACAAATATATTTTACAATTTATGACAACAATAATTATTTCAAATTCAAACCACAGCAGGGCGAGAATTGTAGCAAAAATTTTATCCGAGAGTAGGTATTTTGTTACTCTGTTTTGAAAAAGGGACTATTGTGATAGTAATTAAAACCTGTGATTGCTCTAGGAGACACTATATTGTATTCTCTAATTATAATATTTACCTTTACCAAGCAAGACTTTATAAATTTTTGCTGGTCCTTAAAGTTAAGTACTTATTATAATTTTAGTAAGTAATCAAATTTTATTCAACATATCATCTGCTGATGTTACTTTGAGTTAAACTGACTATTAATTGAAATTATCATGATAAAAATAAATCGGGGTCCTCCGGGACGGAGGCCTCAGGGATCAGGGTACTCAGGGAATAACCCAATCACAGTTCATAAATACAGAATAATAATTAGAACATTTAATTCAAAAATATCATAACAATTCCGTTAAATGGTCCGCTGCTTATGTTGCTCATTGCACCATCTCAATTTGGCAAAATTAAAAATCTAGTAGGACGCCTTCACGCCTTCGTGCTTTGGTAAGCCCATGCAAGTGAAATTGATAAAATAACGTGAAGAGAAAATGGATATCTCTACATTTACTGTTAAAATCTTCTCATGATTGTTTTACCTATACTGAATTCTTTTCCTCACAAGACTATGCCAGTATAAGATGTTACTTCAAAGAAGTACGCAGAAACCTCATTGATAAACATTGGTACATATCATGCATGGTACTGAACATCAATTATAATTGATAACATATTTTACCTGTTTTTTAATTAATGATTATCGTACATTGATTACAGTTTTATAATAGATATGGTCGCCATTTACGATATCCCTCTATTATATATGAGAATAAAAAGCTTTGGTCGTGATCATTCAGATATTATTTGAATGTAACAATGCGTATTTATATCAATAGCAATCACAAATAAAGCTTAGAATGTGTATATTTATAATGGAATTAATTACTATAATTTTTTGGAACTAATATCTCCGATATCTTGAAGGTTAATCAACGACTTGTCAAGATCAAACTTAAGTATAACCTTATATACAATAAGTTGTCAATAAATGATTTAATTTGACACGTATATGACGGTCACTACAAGTCTTTTTTGATCTACTTCCTATCCTATCCTTTTAGATATTTTGTATTAAGCACAGGTTCACATTCTTCACGCAGTTGACCCAGCAAACTCCCCGAGTCAACCAAAGTAAGTAAGTAATACAATCTAAGGTATCCTGATTGGAGAAGCAATCAATCAAACAACTGCAATCTAAGATGGTCAGATTGGAGAAGTGCCCTCGAAGATCTTCATCATGCAACATTGTGGGTAGTAACTACCTGTGGTGAGTAGGATCCTTAGTAAACCGGTATATTGTCAGCAAGGCGACCGTAGGTAGTGTTTTACCCCTTGTACCTACTAGTAGCATAGGAACTTTATTTTTAGGGGTTGGCAACTATTGATGACCTCGATATTGCAAGCGCCTACAGGGATAAGGAACCACTTACCGTCAATCAGACTGTATCAGTAGCTGCCATCTTGGCAGTGATCAGACCTGACTAAAGACTGCATGGATGGCGTAGTGGTTTAAGTGGTCGCCTTGCCACTGCCGCCGCGTCGAGTATTGTCACCGAGGGATCGAATTCCGCACGGGAAAAAAAATTGTGTGACCCACAAATGGTTGTTCCGAGTCTGGATGTTCTTTGCGTCGCTTGTTTGAATGTTGGTAAAGTCCCGGGCGGAATTATTCCAAGTGCGGAAGTTGTCTTTCTCAAAAAAGGAAAAATGTAATTTAAACTACTGCGCCATCGGTGTAGAAGGTCTACTGATATCCGTAGTTATGCATGCGCTAATCACACTCGTCTTTACACTAACGAAGTAGTACGTCAATGACAACTGTCAAGGACAGACGTATCGGGTTAACTAAGTTCAAACCGAACACAGCAATAAAAACAATTAAAGGAAAATATACACCCAAATAAATGAATAATGTAATCTAAATTCGAACGTGCACAGGAAAACAATTATTTTACCTATTCAGACATTTAATATCACGGTCAAGTGGACTATTTAATTATAACCGTCTGTGTATTTGAAAATCGAATTATTCCATTTTTAAAATGGCGCCTGTAACGATTTCAACCTAAATAAATAATAGTATTTCGCTTTAGTAAACAGATACAGCCTACTGGTAGGTAGATACAATACATAGACACGCATCTTAAAATACCTATTGCCTTTCTTTTTATCATGTCTATTTAATATAGAATGTACATAATATATGGTCTGAAAGCAGCAACAATTTAATTTTATAATGAATTGTTTCTTTATCAAATAAGAAAAGAATGACTATATGAGTATATATGTATGTGTATGTTATTTGTTTGCACAGAATCTCGTCATAGCAGTATACACACTGTTGCTTCATATACTAAATATGAGGCCTGGAGACCTAAAAGCCTCTCGCACCCTTTCTCTTTCTATTCCTCTATCTCCCCCTCCCTTCGCATAGGTTACGATAACTGCTTTCCATCAGACAGTTGATCGTGTGCTTGTTTGTCAAGAACGTGGCTTACGTTATGCAGAGGCTAGGCTGTGTTTCCTAAAAATCTCTAATGTGATGTCAAGAAAATTGCTATATTCGTCAGCAGTGGTTGTACTGGTTATGCTTTACCATCAGGTCAATCGTCAACCGATGGCTGATGAGCCTTCGGTTGACGGTGTGTGTTGATCGGTGACTGATGACTAATAAGTCACTAATAAAAAAGATCGTTACTCATATAATAAATTTGAAAGTAACTCTCTGTCTGCTTGTCTTTTAACTTTTTCGCTAAACCATTCAACCGATTTGTATGAAATTTGGTACAGACATAGTTTAAAATTAAAACCTGGGGCAGGACATAGGCTACTTATTATTGATGTAGATACCACGTGGGCAGAGCTGCGCGCAGAAGCTAGTGTATAATAAAATCGTACACAGATTCCTTTCTATTTGTCTGTGAGTGCTAATTTCGCTTGAACAATCGGATGCCAATGTTAGTGATGTATTGTGTGTGGAGCTCGCGTAGGTATGCAAGTTTCCTCTTGATGCTTCCTACACAAGCAGGCAGATATTATATTGCCTGCCCGGCAGGCTAATAAACAATAGACTACTGATAAAATTCAGGTTTACATTTAGCTTTTTGTAACCGCCTTGAAAATTTGTACCTACGTCGACTGAAATCAATGCCGGATGGCAGCCAAAAAATTGTGTGGGCCAGAAATAATTGTTTCATGTCTGGGTGTACTTTGACATATAAAGTCACGTCCAAAGACCCTGTTGTACGTTAAAAGGATAGACAACAAAGTGCATTTCTTTAACACTATCCAAACAAATTACTGATGGAAATAAGTAACTAACGGATGCAAGGGTAACCAATAAGCATTATGTTTATAGATAACTGTATAGTAACATGTTAATGAGGCTTATCAGTGAGAACAATTCGTGGTAGGTAAATAGAAGCAATTTAAACATAATATAATTTTACTAGATTTCGCCTGCGGCTTTGCTCGCCTAAATGTAGGTTAATAATTAGGTAATTATTGTACTTTTTTTCTGGATAAAAGCCTATATCCTTTTCTGTACCCCTGGCATCTTGTATGAGAAATTTCATGATGGTCGATCGAGTAGTTAAGGCGTGAAAGCGTAACAAACAAACAAACTCACATTTGCATTTATAATATTAAGTTAGAATTGTTAGATACGAAATGTTTTGGAATATAAAACTAAGTGAGAATTGTTCAGTATCAGTTTATTATCATTACGGGTTCAGAGCAATCGTGCAGCCTCAAAAATCTGAAAGTAAATTTTGATTGTAGTTTGGAGGAAGAAACCATCATCTCTATGAGGTTTTTTAAAGAGATCAAAACATATTAAATGTTGCCATATAATTGTTAAATATAAATATATAATTAGAAAAGCCCCATGTTTAATAGGTTGATGATTTCTGCAAAAAGGCTTAGGCTAGGGCTAAGTGGTCGTTTTGCACACACCAATATAGCTTAAGACTGCGCCGAGCGTAAGACGCGGTTGGACTGAATGACAGAACTCGAAATTCAAATCAGCGCGTGGCCGCCATAGTAAAATTGTATGAAGGATTTGAAGTGCTTTTTTGATAAATACATAAATATCTTTATTGTCAACCAATAACATAAATATTTGGGACGGACAAATTGTAATATAACTATTTATGTTTCGTTTAAGCTGTAAAATAGGATAGATTTCTACTGTTACAATCTAAAAATCACGTAACACGAGCTTATGTTTTTGCATTTTTTATTGCATGCAAATTTACGTAATTTTGTAGGCGACAATATTAATTATTTCAAGTCTTTTACACGGAGTAATTGTAAACACATTAATTGTTATGGTAAATGTATATTTTATATTTGTATTAAACAAAAAACAAGTGTTGATTTTATCAACTTAACTGTGACCGCCTGTTTTGGCACATTTCACTCGGCGCAGTCTTAAGTGCGAAACTACCCGGTCTGTAAAGGCCGAAAAAAAGTCTGTATGTGAATCGACACCCACAAAATATTATTTTAAAAAGTGTCGTTTTGCACAATTCCTTCGAATAGTTTCGTTTGACACTATCACTAAGCCACAAAAATAATACTATATATTTTTGGCTATACACGTATTTGCCTCTAAATAAATATAATTTAATACTTTTAATGTAAAGAAGCGTGGGTGTTTTCTAAGATATTTTGATAACCCCCACCCCACACTTTTTTACATTAAATTGATTTTCTACTTTATTATTACTTTATTATTATTGATTTTTTCTACTATTTCAAGCATTTTTATTTTTTTTACTATTATTTTTTATTTTTAATATAAGTAATATTTATTTTTAATTTTAAACTTTTTTAATTTATATTTATTTTGAACTTTTAACCTTTTTTAAGTTATTGTATTGTCATCGGTCCTCGATAAGTGTGCAATGTTTCAAATCAATCCATCGGTTTGAAAGGGGCGAAAATCACGTTCAAAGATTCCGTTACATAGATTCATAGATACATAATATAATAATATAATATAATATAATATTCTATCACTGTGTGTGTGGCTGTGTTTTCTAGGGTGGAGGTAATTTCCCTGTGAGAACGATCTCTTAGTTATAAGTAGAGTTTCATTTTGCTTTAGCTTTTAATTTTATTTGACTGTAAGGAATAGCGTAACACTAATAAGTGCCAGTATGGGAATCGAAATTGGTATACCATAAACATCCACACAAGGTAGACAGTTTCAAACGTAAAGTAATTATAACTGATTGTTGTTCTGTATTTTGTTTTACAATTGCTGCGAATGTTGCACGTTGAAATTAAGCTACTTTAAATTGATTTTATAGGGATTTATTTAAAAAACGCAGTTTGTAAAGTATTATTATAATATTAAACTATTTACATAGTAGGAGAGCGTTGGACTGCCACGCAGAGGTGTCGAGTTTGATTGCAAGGGGCGCATCTCTTATATTTCAAATTTATGTGCGTATTAAATAGTTAATTATCTAGCTTTAGGGTATCGTTAGCCTTCGGGTTGTGGAGGTCAGGTGGCAGCCGCTCCGTGTAAAAACTGATATCCAGTCAAATCCGGTTAGACCAGAAAAGCCGACCCCAAGTCACTTGGGAATAATAAAGGCTAAGGGAAAAGAAGAAGAATTAAATAGTTAATTATCGCTCGCTTTAACGGTGAAAGAAAACATCGTGAGGAAACCTGCATGTCTGAGAGTGCTCCATAATGTTTGCGAAGCTATGTGAACTCTGCCAACCCGCACTGGGTCAGCGTGGTGGACTATGGCCTAATTAATCCTTTTGACACTGAGAAGAGGCCCATGCTCAGCAGTGGGATAGTTTAATATAGGGCTGATATGATTATTATTTTATTTTTCACACCGATCATTGATAAGAATATTTTATTAGTGATCGATGACTTTCCGCTACGTTTCGATTGATTTCATCAGTTATTGTCACAGTGAGATGCCATCACAATGTCTTAACCTGTTGTATGCCAGAATACCAGACATAATAGAAAAAGCATTGTGTCTCGCGCAGATCCACGTTCCGGCATACCAGAGGTTAAAGCGTTGTAACTTCAAAGTATACTTTACTTTGAAAACACAAACCTAAGTAAAATAAGCAACAGAAGTGTGTTCCCTTCAATAAACCTCGTGAAAACCCTTTATAAAGTAGATTTATATAAATCTTTGCGTTTTTATGATACGCAAGGCCATCTTATTTTGTTTATATTAGCTATTCAGTCAGAGGGCATGTCAGTAAGTGAGGTTCAAGTTGAACATAATCATTTATTTGACAGCTTTGTCTTTCTTATCGCTAGTTCTTACCTTGGTGCAAAAGATAGGTATATTTATATTTAAGAAACGTTTTTCTGATCATACATATTTATGAAGAATCTGTAATGCTTTGATTATAAAAAAACATTGTAGTTTAAGATTTAATCTATAAAAATAAATCAAATTTAAGTGTCTGTTTGTAATGTCAAAATAACAGCTTTTTCCTTAATGCATATGGAAATGTATACGGCACTTACATCAAAAAATAATTTTATAATGTTTGTCTACATATCTGTCTGTTTGTGTCGGCTGATCTCTGAAACGACTGGGCCGGACCTATTTCGACGGCTCTTTTACTGGCAGATAGCTGATGTTATGAAGAGTAAAATAGATTATTTTAGAAAAAATTAGGGTGCCGCGAAATATAACGGAAACTTTATTGTGAAATTTCACGCCGACGTAGTCGCGTAACAACTGGTATAATATACAATGAAAGAAAATATTTTGAGATTTACATGGTCTGCTTTGAGCACAGTTGAATCTGGTAGTTCTGTTTATAGCAGGCCTAACCGAGTGTCTTTCTAGAATCGTTAACACTTTATCGAAATGACATATCTCAACGTAAAGCCACGTAGTCAGATCAAAGGAATAGCAAAAATTGTAGCTAAGTTGACAAATTACCAATTCATTTACATTGATAGTATATAAGGTAATCCTTTCTACAATGTACATTAGCCAAGTTGCAGAATTTAGAGTCAACATTGTAGCTTTCGGAAGCTTAATAGGTATGCGATCGCTGAGACCGATACAAATTGTAAAATGATAACGATTGTACAAAAAGACTCGATAAGAAATGTTTGCAACTTTGTTATGGACTACTGGTGTTACAATATTGTGAATGCGTGTCGTATTTGACATAGAATGATCATTAAAACTAAATTAGGATATTTAAAAACCAGGCTTTTGAAAATATCATATCGTGATATAAAAAATATATCTTAAAATAGTTAAATAATTACTTGCAATGGACATTCATACGCACATACACACCAATTTAGTTTATTTTCTTTCTTTACGAATTTTACGCCCTATGTTTTTTTTTATTTTGTTATATAACATTTGGAATATGGTTAAAACTTACTTATATCTTCAATATTTAACATTTAATATTATCATGTGTTCACCAATGAATGTTGTTATACAAAAATATCGAAATATGGTGCCTACGATACAGATGTCTAGAATTTTTTCAAGGCTTCGCTCGCGTATTCAGCTTTTGACAATAACTTTCTATACCTCGGGAACAGTTCTATTCTATTTCTGGATGAAAGGTACGGTATGTCCTATACGGTACCAATGACAAACTGTATGCGAAGTTTCATATAGATTGGTCGAGTAGTTAATGTGTGAAAACATACCAAACAAACAGATTCACATTCGCATTAGTTAGTTATATTAGTTAAGCAGTTACTTGCTACTACTACTAAAATATTGTTTATTGGTAATGAATAATCAGTATTTTATAAAAAATATATGCAATAATGTAAGTATACGGTGTCTGTTAAATCTTTTCTTAATATCCAATGTATGCACTTTGTTTATTTATTTTATTTCTGTAACAGCCATGATACTATTGATGAAATGATGGTGTGAAAGATAAATCCGATTGATTGAATTGTTAGTCTCTAGTATACTGATGACATACTGTTTAAGAGCCCTTCACTATTGGAATTCATAACACTATCGTAGAGGCCATGAGAACAAATAAGCGTGTAGTAAACATTTAGTGTGGTTGTGTAGTGTTGTTAGCTAGTACAACTGTCTATCGTGAGATCACAAAATGCAAATTAAATAGACGATCGAACATGGTACGGCCGAACCAGGAACTGTCGCTGTCGGAACATATTCGATCGTGTGGCACAGTGCGCCAAACATAATTAATGACTAGGTATTGCTCGCGGCTTTGCTTGCCTAAATGTAGGCTGTGTTATGTTAGTAACAATACTTTTTCCTGGATAAAATGTATTATGTCCTATTCCCCCTCTCACTCTCTGTTATCCCCAGACAACATGTATGCGAAATTTCATGATGATCGGTCGAGTAGTTAAGGCTTGAAAGCTTAACAAACAAACAAACTCACGTTCGCATTTATAATATTAGTTAGGATACCAGTAGAGCAGCGATAGCTCAGTGGGCTCACTAACAGATTGCAATGCAGAGGGTCTCGGATTCGAACCCACGTCGCGCACAACTGACTTTCGGAAGTTATATGACTTTTCGAAATTATGTGCGTATTGATTGACAATTATCGCCTGCTCCGTGCCTCGGAGAGCACGTTAAGCCGTCGGTCCCGGCTGCCATGAACATCTGTGGCAGTCGTTATTGGAAGAGTGTCGGCACAAAAGATCCCACTGGGTCGAAGTGTCGCCGGTCTGCACTGACTGGCCCCCACATACGATACATAGGATACCAGTACGGTGGTTCGACATCGAACTTGGTGCGGCACCGACACATAATAATTATGATTGTCCGTCGTGCGGTGAGAAGAGCGCACCGTAGCACGGTACCGTGTGTTGGTTCGGCCGCATCATGTTCGATCGTCTATTTGTAGTCACAGAATCGATAGCCCGGTAGAGTCATGTTCAGTACTTTCTAAGTAGCACGGTACGGTAGTATGTAAATGTGACTGGTGGACGGCTATTGTCACCTTCCCTATTTTGCAGGATGTAAAAAGATAACTGTCGAAATGTGTGTATAAGAAACGTTTTGTCTTCGGGTGCGTATAGGTAAAATATGATTGTATGAAGCTCGCAGGACAGCATGGAATCACGCAATATGTGCGGTAACCTTTCTAACTAAACATGTGCGGTGTGACCTAGACATAGCTAGATATATATGAGTGTCATTTATCTCTATTATTCGTTTTGGCAGATGCAGTGAATATATTGCAGGCTATCTTAAAATGAAAAGATGATCAAAGATAAAACTTTCAATTTTATTATGTATCCAGCACACAAAATTTCATTCATCAATAATTTACATTCAAATATTTATTACATTACATTTTATTAATATAAATGTACATCGGATTTACAACGGTTGTGCAGTTTTTGCGACTCAGCAATTACGATTTAAAACAACCTTGCAACGTTAAAAATTTGTTTACACGACATTTTTTATTTCTACATTTTTATAAATAAATTTTAAGTTTACAAGTAGGTTGGTATGTCAAAGTAATGTCGTATATTATTATGTTTATTTTTTAACACGAAACAATGTAACTGTACTCTTTAAACAAAGCAAGGTCATATTGCAACACGAACGAACAGATCGCAAAACAATATCGAACTTATATGCCACGACGCACAAAATCATGATCGCCCAACTACATACACAATAGGGATAAATAAATAAAATATTACATTTTTCTTCGTACGTCTATAAATACACTCTGTTTCATTTATTATAATACATTAATTTGTTAAATTTTATTTTACAGTTTACCGCTATGACTAATAGGTAACTTAACCGCATTAACGTGTGTAATGTACAGGCGTTAACTAAATTATTCTTCTACATGTAACACTCCGTAACTAAAGAGTTATTTTTAGACTGAATACAATACCTTACGTGTTTTTAAAGGTTAAAAATAACATTAATTTTGTAAGATTTTTTACACGTTGTTGTTTTGTGGCGAATGGTTACGTTTTGTTGTTATGAAATGTAACACATAGGTGAATTATAATTGAAATCATAAGGACTTATGCGTTTTGTAATACAAAAGCTTTTTATAAGTCTCTATGTATTTCAATGCGTAATTATAAACTAAATAAACTAATACATGTGAACTACAAACTGCTTTGTACTTACTCGAGAGATACAGTCTTGTTTATACATTGGTCACTCATTGCTACTTTGTCTATGCTAAGTCTACTATAACACAGGGTAACATACACCTAACACCTACACTATATCTAGCACATATACTTAAGCATAAATATACTATTTACATTTGACAAAACACGAAATATAAAATATGCAACTGTAGAGAAATGTCTGCATTTAGCGTTTCTGTTGCTTATTTCATATTTCGATTTATTATAATGTTTTTAATAACACACAAAATATTGAACAGGCAAGTCAGAAACATCATTTTAAGATTATAAAGAAACCAAAACTTCGTTTCATAAAACTGAAAGGTTTCACTTTAGATATACATAGATACATTGAATACATACGATACAAAGTCTTTGGCCGTAATAAAATAATCTACAATAATTTACTTTCTACCAACGAGCCTCTACTAATGGTAAACGATGACTAGCAACTAAACTTACTTAGCTATTCACAAACTCACAGCTAGGCATGCTGAGCTCTTCCTAGATGAATGAAGAACGCCACGCGATCAGCGCTTCTCTCTCCACATTTGTTACACATAAAGGGATCGTTGTAGCCGTGGAAACCCATGTGAATAGTGTGCATTGTCAAGTCTCCGAATGTGATATCGCAGTACTGGCAGGAGTAGCTCTGCGTCGCAGCGGGAGTTTCTACGGAAGCTTCCGATTCTGAGTCAGAGATCTCCATGTCGCGAGTTTTCTCGTCCTCGTGTTGCAATCGCAGCGCCGCCGGTTGCAATTTGTATGCGCGACCTTTTCTCCTGTTTTTAAGTGCGGTTGTCGGAGTAACAGGGGTCGCACGCTCTGTGCTAGGGGGAGGTGTACCTGCCTCGCTGGTCTTCGTGTTTGTGAGGTCCAGAGCGTCGTAGGCAGTAGCAGGCGCCTCTCGCGGAGTCGTAGGCGTTTGCGGTAGACTCGCGGGCGATTTGGCAGGTGGTGATGTAGTGCCGTTTTCAGGTCTTTCGCCGTAAGAAAGACGCTGGTGAAGTAGCGACGGTGGAGGACTGACTGGTTGAGGCTTATCTGACTGCAGTTCGGAAAGTTTTGGAGACGTTCTTTGCTCGTAATTGTTGTTTGGTGGGAATAAGAATGAATGAGGTAGGAGCGGTGGCAAGTAAGGTAGATTGACGGGGAAATGATTACCAAAGAGTGGGTGTGTTGGGGGTGGTTGAGGAGCATTGTTGTTGTTCATATGCGACTGCTGTTCGAACATCTTAGACAACGGCTTCTGCTTTGGCCCGCGGCGGGTTCCGTACACATCGATGATGGGTAGAGGGTTTGGTGTGCCGTCCGGGTTTAGTACCATGGCTGGGTTGTGCTGGTACTTACGTAAGTGCAGTTTCAGGGAGTGGCAGTATTTCGTCGCGTAGTTGCAGTCTGCACAACGATATTGGTATACGTTGGAATGAGACTTCAAATGTGAGTTGAGCATAGATTTGTTAACGCAGGAGTATGAACATTGAGTGCACTGGAACGGCTTTGATCCCAAATGATTCCTCATGTGGTATTCGAGGTGATGTTTGTACTCTGTGACGAAAGGACATTTTCTGCAGCACAACATCTTCTCGGGTTTGATATGCTCTTTGCTGTGTTCCCAGAAGCTTAGTTTGGTGACGGCTACGAATTCGCACTGCTTACACTTGAAAGTTTTCACTTTTCCGTGTGAGTTGACAGCGGGGACGCGGAGGCCTGGCTCGTCGTCGAAATCTTCGTCACCGGATCCATCGCGACCGTCATCCCCATCGGCTTTCTGCCCATCGAAGCCTGAGTCGTGGTAACGCTCAAAAGATCTGCGTTCATGATCCCTATCAGGAGACGACGGAGTTCTCGGGGGAGATTTGGGGGGTGTGGCATCGGCTCGCGCTAATGGGGTCGACACGTGAGCAGGCGGTGCTAAGTTTCTCGGGGAATAGGACGTTTCATAGCCTGGCGACGGTACACGACCATCGGTGTTACGCGGTTCGAAGCCGGGTGGCGTGAGCAGACTGTATGGTAAACCATTACGGAATGAGTCTAGGTGCATGCCCAAATTTGCTTTAGCTTTGAGGGACATGGTGTCGTAGAAAGGTGCGGGATCGCCGCCGCTTCCTACACTGCGAGGTGAGTGCCCGTTGGAGTCCTTACTTGAAGAAGACGGCGAGGCACTGTGGAACCCTTCGGAGTAGAAGCCACTGGTTTGATCCTTCAAAAAGCTTCCATCTTCCATTGGTTCCGATTTCTATAAAAAAGAAAGAGTTGTAGAACAATCACCGAATATAGTTTAAAATAAAAAATGTTGCGCTTTGGTTATAAGTTTTATTTATCGTCGGACAATGTAATAATTATGGTTTTATTTCCTGTTTTACGCTATGAGGTAACCACATTTTATGATGCGACCGCAATAACAGATCGACGTCATTCGTAGTTGGCTACATTTTTATATTAATTTTGCTTATCATAAAGTGATAATATATAATATATATATTTTCATATGTAACATAAAAATACGTACCACTGTAGGAGGTTGTAGCAATGGTCCCCAAGCTTGTGGGTGAGCAGAATGGTGCGCAGGCGCCATGCCAGCGGGGGATGCGCAACTGATCATATCTGATAATAAAATAACAACTATTAAAACAGAATATACAAACAATTATAAAAAAGGGATATGTTGGCTTAGCACGCACCTAATGTATTTATTAAACATTATATATTTATAAATATTTCAGCTGACAAGTTCTATTGTGCTTGATTTAGTAAGCAAAGGTTTTAATTTAGTGTGTGTATCCTTTATGCATATAGCCAAATATTTATATAGAAATAGCTTCACACCATAATTATGACGTCAGAGTAACTATATGCAAATCTAACGAGGCCAAACTTTTTAACCAAGAAGATTGTAACACTGATAATGCGTTTGTATAAGTGTAGTTATGCCATTGAACTAGATACACCATTGGATTATGTACACGCTTGCATTATTAATTAATTGTTAATGAAGAAAATACGCTAACTAGCAAAAATTGGTGTACCTGCACATTATGTACTTATAAAAAATGCGGAACTTTTCATCACGTACTGTGTCGTAACAACCGAATGTCATCGTTATAGTCAAAACAAATGCTTTAGGTACATATATTCAGAACATTCATTTTTGTTACATTTAATATAATTATGTATAAGGACTTCATTTATTTCAGATTATTATGTATATGCACATAGATTTAAAGTGATTATGAATACGTATGTTTGGCTCTTTTTGTTGTTATTTATATAATTATGTGGGAGTTCATGCGGTTTTGTTTACGTTTTACTAATACGAAATCTTAGTACTTTAAATTATTTATGACTGTCATTATGCATGAAGTTTATCCTGAGAATTAAAGAAACAATAGACAAAAGCTATAGCTATTGTATTTTACCATTTTTTGCAGTTCGTTATTTGTTATGTATTGTTTTAAATAAAAAATGTATTATTAATTCCCAAAGTTTGGTAGATCAAGGTGCCAGCATTAAAAATAGCTATTTGGATAATGTACAATAACAATATGAATTATAATTTGTTGCTAAATCGTCAAATTTTCCTTTAATTTGCAGTTTTGTTATCCGTGCAAGCTAATGTAGGAAAATTGGCTAAATATTATTAAATACCGTTGCAAAAGACCCCAGAGCATTATTCGATATTATTTATAATTAAAATTAAGGATAATAACATTTAAATATTGTTTGAAATTTTTATTTATTCGTAATTAATGCACATAGTTTTTGTTTCATTGGGGAAAGGATGATATAATTATAATCAATTCAATATATTTTTTATTACGTTCATTTTATGAAGCACCTAACCAGATAATAAGTACCTATTGAAATAATAAAGTGGTTATTTATACAAAGATAATAATTAGGTATATATACATTATAAAGTTATAGAAATCATATAATACTTGCAGTTCCAATAATTATAATGTTAGTAATAAAATTATATAATTTATAACTTATTTAGTTAATTAAAATATTTAGTCACATTTATACTTACTTAAGAAACAGATAAATAAATAGGTTTTACCTAATAATATTAATTGAAGTTAAGGCATTTAATGCCTAAATCAAGCATTAAACATAGGGTTAGAAATAAATATTAAAATTAATATTTATAAAAGTTAAATAAAAACAACTTGCCTTTAATTTAAACTTCGAAAGTCGAAACACACAACACAACAATGTTTCATGAAAGAAATTCCATTAAGTTCACTTTGGTCCTTGTATTTCACTGATAAATAAAATGTTCATACACACGAAAAAAGCCTTAAGCGTTTTATGAAACAACCCTTCGGTACGACGGTCGGGAGACGTGTGACCGCCGCCACTTCTCACAATGAACTGAAAAAATCTGTCAATTTTTATGCTCCAAACATCGATAAATGTATTCTATGTTTGAAAGCGACGTGTTTTCTGGTGCGAAGAAAACAGCACCACTTTAGGATAGCCGCGTCTCTTTTGCGCCCCCACAGCCTATTTTTACTCGAACCAATACGACGCGAGCTACTGTGGGTGGGGATCAAGTTATTAAGTTATTGTTTATGCTATATTAATAATAAAAAAATAAGCATCCCTGGCTATTTTGCCAGTTGCGGTAAGAATAAAGCATAGGCGTATTATATCGGTTGTTATGAGCCGATAAAAGCGCGCGTGTAGGGAAATGAGATTGTTTTTGTATTATATTGCTTAATGTTCGTCGTTATAATGTGATTTTTATGTTTGTTTACCCCATTAATTAGATGTAAGACACTAAAATATGGGGTGGTAGTAAAAATAAATGGGTTGTTGGATTAACCTTCATTAGTCATAAACATAAGATGTGGCTAATTACTAAACTAACACTGTAAATAAGTCCGATTCCCTAAAGTGTTACTTATGTGTATTTATTTACATAAATATCCCCTATATGTAGCTTTTTATGCGTTAAAAAGATGTATGGATAAAAAATGGTAGCGTAGCGGCACGGGCGAGGGGCGGTGAGCTTTTTACGTCACTCATCAGCCAATAGCAGTGTGCAGATTAAAAAAGGAATGCCGTCTACCTTTTTTCGACATCGCACAGCCAATTAAAAACTGTTTTCTATTTTAGTCGAGCAACAGAGAATAAAAGAAGTTTATACGGTGGATTTGTAAAAAGGGGATTGTGTATTTTATTAACTTGTTTATATTTAGGTAAACCTAGCTAATGCGGTATTTTCTGAAAAGATTATAGAGCAGTTCTCTTTTAGAAATTATTACTTGGAACTTTAATTTCTTAATATTAGAAATGCAATAAGTAGGTACCTGTGTGTCTAATGAAATTATGTGATTGTGCCTAATGAAATGTTTTAATATGGGTGATAATATGTTTCATGTTTATTATCTGCGCTATTAGTTTAGTATGATATTATCTGTGCTAATTATTATTGGCGGTACGTTCTTAAGCCCAGACTTGCATTACTAAAATAATTGATCCAGAATATATAATAATTTATTGTATTTATAGAGAATATAGCTCTAGCAGGCTTTTAGTCTAGGTATTTTAATGAGCTCGTCTACGAATTGCCAGTCACATTTCACTTACTTCATATCGTGTATAAAATAAAAAGAAGTCTTGATGTGTTCTCATTTTAAAATACACTTAGAAGCTAATTATAATTTATGTCAACTTAGCACGCGTTGCTACGAGGATTTTACATTTAGTACCTACGTACGTATAAAAGTGAACCTTAATGTCATTCGTTAATTTTGAGTTTATTTAATACTTAGGTACCGATTTTACTTTTATACCAATACATTTTCAAGTCAAGGTCGCCTTGATTTAATGTGGGTACCTATAGCTTATAGGTTCTATTTAAGATCAATAAGCAGTTAGTATGAAAATATATTATCTAGGTATACCTATATAGGTAAATAGGCAAAGACGAAACAGTTCAGAATCATCTTCTCCTTTGTTTGTCAACAGACTGTCTATTATTTTTTGTTTCAATTTATAGATATTGACGAGATTGTGCTATTAAATAAAAATGGTATTTTTATATAAATAGGTAACGACAAATTAGTGCCTTTTTCGCCACTGTTTGTCAACCTAACATCTTTTTTTTTGTAGCTATCGGCGAGTTTTAGTGTGATCAATAAAAAATGGCAAAAAATAGTATATTTTAAATGTTGGTTTAATGTGAATTAGTATAATTATGTTTTCCTTAAATTGTCTATAATGGTCATAGTCGAATTACAACTACTGGGCGAACACAAGTAGGTATTTTGATTTGCTGAATTAATTATTTTGTTCCAGTGTCGTAGAGATTTTTATATAGGTACCTGACTATATGATTTTATATTCATAAGAATATTGTTGCAGAATTTTACTAAAGGGAGTTTTCTATTTACGTTTAATTCTTAGACGGTACCTATCTGACGCTGGATTTTCGTCAAAAAGGATAAGAAAGAAGATTTGCGTAAACAGCCAATAACTTTACGTCAATATAACGTAATATTTTTTTAAACTTTAAGCAATTTTTGTATCCACACATCTCCTATTTCCTAAGAAAGAGATGACTTTCGCTTTTAACGTCCAGATGTTAAAAGTATTCTACGCCAGGAGTATCATTGCACTAGATCTACCATTTTGTTTCTTGTGATTATTTTAGTTTAATATTTTATATTTGATGGATGTATATATAAGTACATATCGTTAATATAAAAAAAAGCAATTGCTTTGATGCAGGATGTTAAAGTTATATTTCTTTAAAAAACTACATTTGTATTTTGTAACCATTACTGTCTTATACCTATTGGTAATTAGATGACATAGGTAGGTTAGGCGTAGCAGTAATGAATTTGGTTAATCGTACGTTTTTAGTTTTGATAGCCGTTTTTTGCTGGGGTTGAAAAATCAAATGCAAATTATAAATATTTTACATATATAGTTGTTTGACCATAAGTCGAGTAATTAAAAATAATTAGTTACCATGATGCAATTGTCGCCAACGAAGCAACAAAACTAGGCAGACACTGAACGACCTAACATTGTACATACACAAATTGAATGAAATTAAATGTACCTACATACATACTAATAAACCCGTCTATAGAATGGAATAGAATAGTTAATTTGCAAAAAATGTAGATAATACATAATAGGTGTTAAATACATTTATATCGCGTATGTCTATATACGTGAAAATGGATAATCGAGCGGATAAACGGCGTATTATGCAATACGCCTGTTATCCGCCATTTTTCACCAGCAAAAGTTTTAGGTCCACCAAAAGGCTTGTCTATTGCCGTTTATCAAGTACAGTTCCAGACCTTGTGATGCTAATCTACTTATATGTTATATGAATATGTATGTGAAAAGAGGCAGGTATTTGTATGAAAGAAAACATTGGTTTTTTTGTCGGCTTCGATGGCGTAGTGGTTAGTGTAACTGACTGCCACGCCTGAGGTCTCGGGTTCGATTCCCGCACAAGTCAAATATTTGTGTGCATGAACATGGATATTTGTCTTGGTCTGGGTGTTTCTATGTATAATATGTATGTATTTACAAAAAAAAGTATATATATATGTTTATCCATTGTCTAGTACCTATAGTTCAAGCTCTGCTTAGTTTGGGCTAGATGGTGTTGTGTGCATGTGATAGAATATTATATTATTATTATTATAATGAGCAGCGATAGCCTAATGGGAACCCGTTAGACTGACACGTCGAGGTCTCGAGTTAGATCCCAAGATGTGCATCTTACGGTTTAAGACATTTATTTTTCTCAAAAGATTACATAAATCACTTACAGAGAAAAGTACAATAGTTAACAATTTAATTTATAACATAACATAACCAGACAACGTTTATAGTAAGGTAGGGTAAGTGTAGAAATGTTTAGTTGCATCGGGTAGTTAGAGAAACATTTGTCGTTAGAGGTGCTTGCTTACAAATAGTGAATGTTTATTAAGGCCTATGACTTAGTAATATTTATGAATTGGAAATAGTGTTATATGGTTTTAATTGTAACATTGTTAATATATTTTCTAGTATGAGTATACAATTATGTATGTATGTATGTAGCTTAAATATATGTATATATTTATATACCTAAATATTAGTATGTGTGTATATACTTAAATACATGATTTATATTGTTACTTTAAATGTACTTAAATATGGAGTAACCCTCTTTTTTTTTCTTTTAGGGCTTTTTACTATCAATGTACAATATATATTTATTTATATATATTGACATTTTATATATGTATTATATATAAATTATATAGTATGTATTTGGCGTTGTAGAAGTATAAGTTTGTTATAATAATGTCATAATGCGATTAAATTTATGATAATTTCTTTAAAATATGGCTTTTTAGTAAATTGTTAAACGTTAATAATGTTTTGGCTTCTTTAATACCTTTAGGTGGCTTATTGTAGGTTTGTACTCCCTCAAATACTATGCTTTTCTTTCCGTAGTTTGTTCTAGGCGGTCTCAGACATATGTTGTTGGCTTGTCTAGTCAGACGTTTGGTGCAATCTATCTTTTTTGTAAAAATAAGTTGCGAATGAATATCTTTTGTTAAAATTTTCCTAATCAGTATGCTAGTATTATATTTATATGTTTGAGAAAGGTTCATTATACCCGTTTCTTTGTAAATTTTTAATGTTGGTGTTAGATAATCGAAATTAAATAAAGTTTTGATGAGTTTATTTTGTGTTATTTGTAATGGTTTTAGGTTACTTTTAGCTGCTGTTCCCCAAACTTCAATCAAGTAATCAATGTGTGATTTTACCAGGGAATTATATATCGTATATCTTACATTCTTTGGCAAACATCTAACGATTGTCCGTAGAGCACCTGACTATGAAGTTAATTTATGACGTATTCTATCGATGTGTGGCTTCCATGTGAGTCCGTAGTCCAATACGAGGCTCAAGTATTTTTCTTCGCTGACCTCACTAATTGTTTCTCCATTAATTGCTAAAGGGCAGTAGTTACCAATATTTTTGTTACTAGCCGAAAAACTATATGTAATGAGTTTTTGAGGCATTGATAGTTAATAAATTTTGTTGTAGCCAGGTATGTAACACATTCAGATCATGCTGTGCTTGATTTACCACCATGTCTGCCGATTCACCAAAATAAAATAAACTTGTATCGTCGGCATATAAGGTGATATCGCCTTTTAATCCTATCTCGTGTATGTTGTTAATGTATATTAGGAATAACAATGGACCCAGTATCGATCCTTGAGGAACACCGAAGGTAATTGGTTGTGGTTCACTTTGATGTTTATCAATTTTCACAACCTGATGTCTATCAGAAAGATATGAATTGAAAACATTATAAGCTGTATCCGTTATACCTACGTTTCTAAGTTTCGTTAAGAGTATGTCGTGACTCACAGTATGGAAGGCCTTTTTTAGATCAATAAATACACCGAGAGATATTTTTCCTTGATTTATATTTAGTTTTATATTTGTAACTAAGTCTACAGTCGCAGATATAGTATTAGACTTAGGTCTAAAACCATATTGCTTCTTAAAGAGGAATTTATTGGTAGTTAAGAACTGATTTAATCGATAATGTAGTGTATGTAATGTAGTAATCCTTTCAAAGACCTTCGATAATACCGGTAATACAGATATAGGTCTGTAATTATTAATGTCCATAATATTGTCTTCTATTTACGCGAATATTATTCATTGAAATTAAACTGCTATATACGGATTTTATCGCGTTGTTTATTTGACACTATATTACAAAATTTTGAAAATTGTTACACTACTACTACTATTAAACTTTACTAATTTTTAAGCTAATTAAATTATTATTAAACTATTTAGATTTCATTTATTTTTACACTTTCCCCTCTTTTACTTTACAATTTTCATAATTTTGTAATATAGTGTCAAATAAACAACGCGATAAAATCCGTATATAGCAGTTTAATTTCATATTAATGTCCATTTTATTCCCGGATTTAAATACGGGGCTAACTTTCGCGGCTTTTAGGGAATCAGGAAAGTATCCCTCTTCTCAGCATCTATTTATGCAGTTCGCAAGTGCTTCTGCTATCAGATCTTTAGTACATTTATAGCTTTAGTAGTAATTCCGTCTAAACCTGAGCTAGTATTTGTTTTAAGACTAATTAGTATCTTGATTATCTCAGATGGAGTGGTAGGGCTTAGTTTAGATAATTGCTTGCAATTGTTTTTACTAGGTTCGCATAGATGATTATGGCTATTCAGGTTCTGTGGTATTTGTCTAGCTAGTTCGCTACCTATTGTAGAAAAGAATGAGTTAAAACATTCACAAATCGCTTTGATGTCTGTGACTCGACCCGCGATAGTTTCGATTACTAGTACTTTACAACTTTTTGCAGCTTTATTATTTGATAGTTTGTTAATAAATTGCCACATTTTCAAAGGATTTTTCTTACAGTTTTTGAAAGCATTTTTGTAGTACTGATTCTTAGCATTTTGTATTGACATCTGCGCAGTGTTCCTTTTTTGAGTAAACTCGTTCCGCAACTGGTCATCTTGTGGTTGTTGTCTCATGCTTTGCCATAGCTAGTTTCTTTCCTCAATTAATGTAATAAGGTCTATATTTATCCATTCCGTATCGTATATCCATCTTAAATACTTAATTACCGCTTGCTTTAACAACAAAGGAAACCTGCATGTCTGAGAGTTCTCCATAATGTTCTCGAGGATATGTGAAGTCTGCCACTGGGCCAGCGTGGTGGACTATGGCTTAACCCTTCTCACACTGAGAAGAGACTCAATGGGTCTGATATTATATATTTTATTAGGTATACAAATGCCTAACCCTTTTACGAATATTGCGGGCACGTAGGAGTATGATGTGTTTATGTAAAGAACGAGCACTACTTCTTAATATATCTTTCTTGATATATATCGTAATATAAAAAAAATCTGTTTCCGTATGTCTGTGTCCGCTGGAAAAGGAGATTGGGCACTTTTGGGCTATCGGCGGCCATTAATGAAAGTAGTCTCAAATGAAAGTAGTGATAACTAGGAACAACTTTTACTATGAATGTTTCACTGTAATCCATTTAGGGAAAAAAATATTTTCATGTAAACGAATAGAGCATCATAACAATTATTTCGTGTATGTAATGCGTTTTCCTAAAACTCCACAACATCTTTTGATAACGATTACAATGATCAACACAAAATCGGTTCGCAACGGTTGGTTTACCTGCGCTCGGGACGGACCAATCAGCTACGAGCACCTAATACGCGCGATATACCGGTGGCGCTTGCTTCGTGCGTTGCATCCGCGCAGTCCTTCGGTTACTCTCGTGTAGTTGTGTACTGTGCGATTTGTATTGATTACTCTAAGCCTTTTGACCTTTATTTTGCATTTCGGACTTTGTTTACTTTTAACCTGATAACTTGGCTTTCGTTTTTGGACCTTTGATTCTATTTGCGATTAAGATTTTGTTGACTATGGCAGAAAATCGACCAGTTTGTGTTTTGTGCAATCAACCAGTGGTTAATAGAAGAAGATTCGAAATAACACATGGTTTGTTCGAGGCAAGTAAGTACTTTTGTAATAATTTGCCAACTTCCCTCTATTAATGGTGGAGGCCTGAGGCCAGCAAAGGGAGTTTAATGGGATGTTCTTATGCAGTCACACTGATGCTTGAGCAATGAGTGACTTAATAAGATATATTCATTACATTGCAGTGCATTTGACGTTACATATTTGTTGTTCGGAGCGCCCTATCTAGTACGTGGTACGTAAAATTCGTTGATAAAGATCTATATATGATATACATAGGTAGTTGCGATTAAACTTATAATAATGTTTTCTGTATAACTGTAACAGCTAGTTATTTACGGCTGTAAGGTTCCTAAATAATAACTAATGTAATGTCCCTACTGTATTTAGTTTACTAAAATGTCATTATGTTTGTTCTAGTTTGAATACAACGGCCTGGAATATCTTTGTCGACCCTGCTGGCAGTGGGCTCAACGTGCTGACAACGTAATATAAATCCTGTCCCTCACGAATGCACGCTGCAGATTAAAGAGTATTCTAGAGTAGCTAACAGTGCAGCGAGCTGCATGTTTGAACAATGTAGAAGAAAATTTCTCGTCAACGGATTCCTGAAAATATACGACTGTCACTTTTGATAGATTCCAATGTATTTATACCACAAGAAACTAGAGTGTGTGAAACACATTTAAGAAACAATGACTGGGATGAAATTATTGATAGCCCGAATCTAAGACATGATTTTAATAGCACTCATTTCTTTGAAATGATGAGTTTAATGAAAGCAGCTTTGTCAAGGGGCTGTATTTTGAATTTTGAAAATATTGTAGATATGGACAATGATGAAATACATATTAGATTGGGTTTTAACCGAGAACAATTCTCAGAGATCCTGACACAGACGCCTTCCCTGGCAGACTCAAATTAAAAAACAGCACTAGCTATTTATTTAATGAAGTTGCGAAGTGGTGAAAGCAACGAAAGGTTAGCAGCGCTCTTTAAAATGAGTAGAAGATCACTAGAGAGGCACCTAAAAAGAGCAAGAGATTGTTTATTTGCTGAGTTCGTGCCTAGACATCTGGGTTTCAACCACATAAATAGAAGAATGGTCGCTGAACGTTACCTTTATATACCGTACGCTTTGTTTGGAAACCCTAACTCAGCATTAGACGAGAGAAAAGCCATAGTAATAATGAACGGAACATATGTTTATATCCAGAAGAGTTCCAATTATTCTTTCTAAAGAGAAACATATAGTTTGAATAAGTATTTAAATCTTTTAAAACCATTCATTATTGTAAGCTGCGATGGTTATATATTAGACGTCTGTGGTCCATATGCAGCTACCGACTCGGATGCTACAATTCTATAAAGGATGATATATGACGAAGAAAGCACGTTTCATTGGTTCTTTAGTCATAGCGATATTTTCATTTTAGATCGTGGGTTTAGAGACGCCCGCCCTGCCGGATTTGGCACAATAGGATCACTCAGCATATATGCCTAAAACTAAAGACCGTGGTGCAGATTAGCTCACAACCGAACAGGCGAACAGATCTAGAATTGTTTGCCCTATGCCGCTGGGTTTTAGAAGTAATAAATGGTCGATTCAAACGTGACTTCAAGTTGTTCTGACAAGATTATTTTAATCGGTCTCTAAGTCACACGTTTCATGACTTCAAAATAGCTGCTTCACTTATTAACGCTTTTCAGGAGCCATTCCACGATAATGTGCACGCAGCCGCATTTTTGGACATTATCAATGATCGCATGAATCGACCTAATCAACTAGCGGACTTTATTGTCCGTAACAATATAAATAGGCAAAGAGCAACATTTCAAAGCATCACGGGTGATCAGGCTATTTTCGAAGATTTTTCGAATCTGTCAGATGATGATATTATCCTTTTCGCTTTGGGTACGTACCATTTCAAATTAGCTCGTATAGCTCGCTATATCGCTCGCTTATATAATATTGAAGTGTATCGTGAGCCACAAATAAGTGGTCTTTATGAATATATAGAAGAGCAAGATGTTTGCTTGCTACGTGTTCGAATACAGTCCAGACATGTAAGGTCCAGGATTTATTATTCTTATGTTGTAACTGACCGACAAAGACAAGGAAGAGAAGCTATTGCTCATTACTATTGTTCATGTCTGAGTGGAAAGCGCACGATAGGATGTTGCGCACATGTTATGTGCGTAGTATGGTACCTAGGATGGGCAAGAAATTAACCTGAAGACATTAGATTACCAGCGGAATTAAGTGTCATCATAGACCATGACCACTAAAAGAAAATGATTGTACAATAATTGCCGGTACTTATTATTATTAATGTAATATTATAAAATGCTTTATAATTAAAAAATGGTACCGTCCAGATTTGTTGTTTCACTTAATTTTTTATTTTTCCTCCAAATATAAGCCAGAATATCTAGTAAAACTATTAAAAGTGCTCATAAACAATAATGTGTTTTATTTGTCATAAGAGTACACTGCGGCAGTGAAACTTCTACACAGTAATTATAGGATTAAATTACATAAAAAACAACAAACTTAAGTTTGGCCGCGCATGGCCCAGGTTCCATACAAATTTGCCCATTCTTCTTTGTTGGTGGATTGACTTGACATTTTTATATAGCTTTGCATTTCTATATAATAGTGTATTTATAGGTAGGTACACTTTTTATACGATGCAATGTGCTTACGGGAAAATAAATATATCAGACTGAACGTAAGAAAAAATAAATCTATTTATTGTGCACTATTATCAACCTCACCAAAATGTTATATCTATAGGTATTAATGCTAGTCATGAATACTCTAGTATCAGAAACTATTTGAAATACCTATACTAATTCAGAATTTAACATATACTTAATATGTACTTCTGAGAGTCAAAGGCGCATGGCAACACAAATTTGGTCAATTTTATTAAGGAACAGCAGCTCATATCAGAAAAAGAATATAACATTGTATTGTATTGTTAATTAACATTTGGCGATTGAAAAGAGTGGCCATGAGTTTCTTGCCTGCTTCTTACCATGAAAGCTCTACTCCTTGAAAACGCTTTTTAAGCAATATTTTTATTTCCTTAGTCATCAGTTAATTGACGTGTTTACGAATTGTTTACACTCTTTTGCGTAAATAAAATTTTTTACGCGTCGCGTGTACGGTGTACGTCTAATACTTTAAAGACCACCGAGAGTTCGTAGATAGCTTAAGCAAGCATTGTATAGGTTTTTACTACACCCGTATCTACTATAAATCGTTCCTGTATCGAGAGGCTTACAACGTTAAAACAACGGTTACAAACAACATCCAGGCTCTAAACAAGTATGGCCGAATTTTGTTAACAAAACAATATAAAATTCTACCCGATCTGAAATTGAACCCCGTGATCGGTACATACTAAGTGCAACTTTATGCCATTAAACTTAGTTTTTAGTTACCTACAGACTAATGTCAAAATGTTCAACTATTTAATTTAATACGTTGCATGATTTAAATGCTCTAAGGAACAATTATTAAATTTAATATTTTATTTGCGCAATACGCGTTATTTATTGTGGGAAAATAGTAAAATTATTTTTAAATGAATAAGTAATAATTCTTAAGTGAAAACGTAGAAAAAATATTACATACTCACCCTGGTAAAAAGCTATCAAGTTGGTGACGTCATTTGCTTCATTTCCGCGGTAGGAAAATGTAATTTACTGTCAGGCTATCTACAACGCACCGGCAATAAGCAAGCAAGAAGTACGCCAGCTATAAGATCGACTTCTATTCCGTGGGACCTAGATATAGCTAGCGAAATGTGGGTGTAATAAATCTCTGATTGACCTGTACACGTTTATATTAAATATAGGCATAATAGATAAGCAGGATAAAAACAAAAAACTCAAATGTCACCGTCAAAAGTCTTTTTCCTGATTACTTTTAACTGTCAAAAGTAGTTAAAAGCGCTTTTAACTGGGTGCGTCCCGAGTTGTCCCGACGCCTTAGCCTTCGTGATTATTTTTTTTTATAACCAACCAGCAGTCTTTTAGGTAGTTTCAGTTAGTACTTTAGTGTTGCTTAGTACCTTTGGGGCCGCGGCCCGCCAGGAACGATCAACCAGCCTGGTTCGAGGATCCTCCCTTTGTGTTGGAGGGACATCACACCCTGTTCCTCCACAGACTGTTTCGTCAGTTAAAAATAGTTTTGAACGGGAACGAGTTTTCACTGTAAAGTAAATATATTACTCGAATCTTGACGTTAATATGTTTTTCGTGTACATACTGCCACTTTGCAACGGGATATTTACATACTGTTTTCTGATAAAATAAAACAAAAATTGTTGTGTATTTATTATTAATAGCGCATTTAACCTATTGTCTTACTGTTAACAAAAACTTTAAAATAAAAACCAATTGTATACTTTTTCACGGTCGCTGAGGGTGTGCAATAGACAAATTATTTTCAACTTATTTTAGAAACACAACTCAATAAATCATGAAAAATATAACAGAGCAAAGAATGTCATAGCAGAAAATGTTTTAAATTTTGCTTCTTATTCCAATTATCAAATCCTAAGATAGCATCTTATTTTAATTGCAATTTTATGAAATACTAGTAGTTTTCCCGCGGTTTCACCCGCGTAAGTCCCGTTCCCGTGTGAATATCGGGTTTCACCTCTTTCACCGCCTTCGGGGTGGAATTTCCAAAAATCCTCTCTTAGTGCTCCCCTACACTCTCCAAGGAACATACATGCCAAATTTCAGCTTCTTGCGTTCAGTAGTGTTTCGGCTGTGCGTTGTCTGTCAGTCACTCAGTAACGGAAGAGTTTTGTATATATAGATATTAAGTATTTATAATTTTATATGTACACGACCGCATTGTTAAAATTAAATGAGTTACTTAGAAAAAATTTCATCGCATTTCGTGCGATTTTTATGACTGTTACAACGTTTCGGTTGCTTGTAAGCAGCTATAGACTCCTAGTGACTATGGCTGAAGATAAAAAGTTTTGACGATTAAATCTGTATAATTATAGCCGTTTCATTTTAAACTAACTTAATTCAAATTTTAATTCGTTTGCGTGGCTTGGCGTTTGCCGGATGAATTCAGATAATTTATAAATGAATAATTATCTTAAATGTAAGCTGTTATATTAAATACGAAGTAAAGCAGAAGAGCAGAATAATACTCACACTCCATAACAAAAAAAAAAATATATATATATAAATATAAATTTTTATTGTACAATGCACATTAGCATAAAATATTCTACGTATACAATTTACGAAAATCTGAATTTTAGAAATATTTTAATTTAATTACCAAATATATTAAATTCTAACTTTTAAATAAATATAACTTTCTTGTAAAAAGTTCTAGCAATTTTAATTACAAATTACCTACCAGAAATTACCTATTCTTAATTCATTGGAATTAAACTACTATATACGGATTTTATCGCGTTGTTTATTTGACACTTTATTACAAAATTATGAAAAATTAATAAAATTTAATAGTAGTAGTAGTGTAACAGACGCTACTACTACTATTATATAATATTTTTTCTATAATAATATTCTACCACATATACACAACACCATCTAGCCCAAACTAAGCAGAGCTTGTACTATGGGCAATGGATAAACATACATATATACTTTTTTTTTTGTAAATATATACATAATATACATAGAAACACCCAGACCAAGACAAACATCCATGTTCATGCACACAAATATTTGACTTGTGCGGGAATCGAACCCGCGACCTCGGGCGTGGCAGTCGGTTACACTAACCACTACGCCATCGAGGCCGACGAGGCCGATTAAACTTGATTAATTTTTAAGCTATATAAATTATTATTAAAACTATTAAAACTATTTATATTTAAGTTTACACTTTCCCCGACGTTTTGGTTGCTTTTCAGCAGTCATGGTCACGGGGAGACTTAGATGGTAGTTGTCTCAATGTTTCAGTGTAATAATTTCAAAGTACCCGAACATAATTTAATCATTGGTATTTCTATTTACGCAGAATGAGCTCAAAGTACCATGAAGTCTAGCTGTGGTTTGCTTCTTCTTGGGTTTGACTATTTGAATTATTGGATCCCAAGCTGGTGGTACATTCCAATCATCTTCTTTATTAAAATTAGGATGTTTTTTGATTTCAATAGCCTCGCGAAGCATCTTTGGTAGGAATCGGTGTTCTTTAAGGAGAATCTGTGGTTTCTCATTTTGTTAAATTTTTCGTTAGCTCCGTCTCTCTATTGTTAGTCCAACACTTACATGTTTAGCCAGGACATAAAAACAACGCATTTATTATTCTTACAAATAAGTTTTTGTTAAAAAAACCTAATCATATTTATGTCCTAAGTAATTAACCTTAACGATAATAGTGTTTAATAGACTTAACGATTAATGGCGTAGTCGGCGAACAAAAAAGGAAAGGCAATTATTAAAAAATTAAGGACCACTATCGTTATCTCATTACGTAATATGTATAACGCGTTCCTATATGTGTTTTGTGGTTGGAACCCGACTTCATATGTATCAATTATTAATGTAACATCGAATTACATGCATGTACTCGCTCAGTATATTCTCTTAATGGTAGGCAGCAGTGTTTTAACTTTGGTTATTTTTTTATACCTCTAAGGTGGCAAACAAGCATACGGCCCATCTGATGGTAAGTGGTCACCGTAGCCTATGGACGGTTGCAATACTAGAGTCACTTGCGCGTTGCCAACCCTTTAGGAAAGGATGTGGGAAGGAGAAGAAACGGGTAGGGAGAAAGAGGGTGGTTGGGCCTCCGCAACTCTCACTCACCGAACGAAACACAACAGTAGGAATACTGCTATTTTACGTCGATATTCTGTGAGAGAATAGTCCTTTGCCGGTCGAGCCGGCCCATTCATGCTGAAATCAGCGAGGCTCTATTACTCAAATGTCCAAACCTAGTCGTCGGCCGCAAACTTCTTTGACTGCTGCATTGGGCATCGCTGTGTGGGTCGCTGATGTAGTTTCAGTTCCGGCGACCCACCCACCAAACAAAGCAGCGAGGTGGCACATCGTGGTGGTTTTAGTCGGTAGGCCCGAACGCTTGGGAGAGCCCGACGTAGCCCTCTCGCCTCCCTTTGCTAGCGAGAGGGTATACATTAGGAGCATGTCCCCACGAAAAAGGAGAAATATGGGATTTCAATCTCTTATTTTGACAGCTACGTTAATCTTTGTCTATTCATGGAACACATTTCTATACTTCGTCCTGCTACTAACTATCTACTTACAGAAAATTCTAATAATAAAAGAAAACAAAATAATTAACAATGATAAATACCATTAACTTAAAATATATTTTAACATATAAGAACGCGGCAGTAAAGGTAAATTCACAAGAAAAAAATTGTCTAATTTTGAAATTCATAAGTGTTACCTTGTAACCTAACCTGAATTTTATTTTGAACTTATAAATGTACTTACATATATTTTGTAAGTAAATGGTATATATTTATTTATTTAAATTGTCTTTTCCGACCATTTGTATCTAGTTATCTTGATAGCACTTGCTATTGCAGGGATTAAACAATTTAATCACTTAAATGCTTAAATGAAAATCTTAGCTTTGTTAAGGAAACAGTTCTAAATTACAATTATCAGGTTATTTTAAAGCAACTAGAACTATTATGTGCTAATTACCAGACACTTACATTATGAAAATGTTATAAATTGTATTTGTAAATAACTTAATTTAATATAATTAATTTTATAAGTTTTACACTGTATATTGAATATACTTATCATTAAATAAGTACTGTATACAACTTATTTGTTCATTTGTTTTTTAAAGACCTACAGACTACTACCTTTCCCGCACTAGGAATAATTATTGTGTCGCGGGAAAATTATATTTTTTTTAAGAACGGTCACAAAAAGTACTTATACTCATATATATTTATAGATCACCCAATGTTTTGCATCGGGTGGCGATCGAACCCATAACACTCGCTGTAAGCCAATAGCCTGACGGCGACATAATCATAACACATAAATTTTCCATAAAATTGTATTTTCTTTTCATTTTCGTCTGCACCTCGCCTGACGGACATTTCAGTATATTTAATTTATTTTTGTAACAGAACCACATGTTATATTTTACATACATTAAATTTTGGCTAATGGATTTTGAATTTAAATACATCAATATATTTAACACAAATTACCATCGACAATTATTATTACACAATAGTAGGTACTATTGTTGGCAATCAAGTCCGACATGTTGTTTTGGGGTGTTTTCACTTGTATCACGTTACAAAACATTAAAATAACATTACCATATTACAATTTAATTAACAAAAGAAATATACTTTAGTACTAGTACTACTAAAACCAACTTAAGTAAAATAATGACGCGAAAATGTTGCTTGTAATAAATATATAGACATCCTTGAAAAATTATTTTATAGTTCTTTTTCCTGATTGTTGGCGGTCGTCTACTTTTTTTAAAACATTATTCCATGTGGTTTTAAATTTTAAGGTCTAATCTCTTTAAATATTGATGCCCAGGTCATAAACATTTTTAATCTGTAAAAAAGGGCGGCAAAGCAACTCTGAGTACCGTTAGATACATTTATTGTTTGTATTTAAAATGAATGTCGCGTTGCTTTGTATAATTAGACGGATTAAAGTTATTACAATGGAAATTATGTTAGGAGCCGCCAATGTCGGTGTGATTTCAGATTAATGTTTTAGTGCGGTGTAACTTAAGCCCCGTTAAATAAAAGGAATATTGTTGTAGTCTTTAAAGAATCACGTTTCAAATAAATGCGTCGAAAGATTTGACAGACATTTTGTAAACAAACAGATGAGGTTGGCAAAATATTTTATATAAGTAATATTAGCTATTATTATTATTAGATAATTATGTTGCTTTTATGTTTCGCGTATTTTGAAAAATAGGACATTTTTCTATGAATTTAAATTCAAATCGGTTCAGCTGTTTCGCCGTAATAAACGAATTAATATAGGTACTTATATAATTATGAATGACTGAATACGTAGCACAGCGGTATTGTGTGTGTGTGTGTGTGTGAAACTGCTGTACAACATGCATGGCGTTTCATTCTCGGAGCGTGCAATGCTTTTCTGTAAAGTTATATTTTAAATGATTTTATATATATATATCTTCACATATCTTTGAGAACATTATTGAGAACTCGTAGACATGCAGATTTCATCACGATGTTTTGTTCACTGTTAAAGCAAGCGATAATTAACTATTTAATACGCACATAACTTCGAAAAATCAGAGATGTGCGCCTTGGAATCGAAGTCGAGTCCTCTGCATGGCAGTCCAACATTTTCCCACTAGGCTATAGCTGCACTGTACGAATATAAAGTGATAAATATTTAGTTTTTAGTCAACCGTTTAACAGCAAAACAGAATTTCTTCTAGAATGGAGTAGCAGACATGAAGTAAGTATATTCTTATTACTATATATAAGTAAATTAAACATCAGTAACAAGCAGGGTTATAGTTATAAACTTATAATATAGGACGAGTTACCTATCACTGGCGCCTTCGCTGGCAAATAAAGATATCGTACAATTAATTACTTAATAATGGCGGCGCTGTCACGTGAGTAGGTATGTCACTGCGCATATAATTTGTTCATAAATTATTTTATGGTTTGCCAACTGGCTGTTTACAGCGTACTACAGAACTTAATATTTGTAACATATTCTATAAAAAAGATGTCACAATTTTACTGTCTATGTAGCTTAAACGACTCGGTTCTTGATATAGGATCCAAGCCTAAAACATTTAAAACAATTAAGGCCAATTTGGATTAAGGTAAATAATAGAACAAACTGATTACCTAGGTAATATTGTCTTCTATTTACGCGAATATTATTCATTGAAATTAAACTGCTATATACGGATTTTATCGCGCAGCCATGGTCACGGGGAGACTAAGACAACTGCCATCTTAGTCTCCCCGTGACCATGGCTGCTGAAAAGCAACCGAAACGTCGGGGAAAGTGTAAAAATAAATGAAATCTAAATAGTTTAATAATAATTTAATTAGCTTAAAAATTAGTAAAGTTTAATAGTAGTAGTAGGGTAACAATTTTCAAAATTTTGTAATAAAGTGTCAAATAAACAACGCGATAAAATCCGTATATAGCAGTTTAATTTCAATGATTACCTAGGCATTTTATGATCGTAGCCAAAAGTGCCTTTAATACGTTGTGGAATATAGGAACTAAATTATAAGCTTATTAGTTTTTTATTTTCTTTTAGAAAATGCAATTTCCTTACAAGATTTAAGTATACTGTGTTGAGGAGAACTTTGCAACCATTTAAACAGCGGACGCAAAGAACCCCAAATTCTGAACAACTGAAAGGACTACACAATTTTTTTACTGTGTGGGCATTGAATCTTTAACACTCGGCCCAGTGGCATCAGTAAGACGAACACTACGCCATCCATACAGCTTGACAATAACATTTGATAATTTGTGGCCATTATCAGTTTCTACACAATTCTCTAAACATTAAACGTAACCTAGTTTTTATATTGACACATTAAACATCGAAAATAACAATGTTTAATGTCGATACCGCGAGGCGTCAGCCATTGTCAATAAGTTTAAATAAATACAATTAACACTTCTTCGTACACTGTTTTGTTATAGTTTTAATGAGATATGTTACCTAAATACTACATTTGTTTGTTTATTAATTAAGTGATAAGGACGGCACATAGACGTCTACAGAAATTAAATTTTATCGTACAAAAAAAGCTTGGTCTCAAAATTGACGTTTCAAAATCAAACTCAAGTCAAGCAGCTGAAAAGAGTTAGGCCATCGGTTAATCATTTAAAAAATATACTAGGCTTAGCCAAAATCGAAAATCAGATACCAATTTTTCTATTTATCACTTAACATGACATCTAGGGGACCTCCTAAATATACCTACTAAAGAGAAAACGGGTATAAAAATCGCTAAAATTCAGCTAACGGCCGGGCCTGGAGCGCGGCATCCAATATTTTGGCAATAACCACCCTCGATTGCTGAGAATATCCCATTTTCCGGTCAGTAGCCGCACACGCGCGGAAGTATGCGCTGTAGCGTGTAGGGTGGCACATATTATAGCGCGCTTTATTGAAAATATCATTCGCTTACTGTGCTAAAAACCATGCTACCTATAAATAATTTTGAGTGAGTAAAATTGAGTGGCAGTGGCACACCGGCGGCCAGGCACAATAGGTTTTCAATAATATCTGGCATTCCAACAATTCTTAGGTTGAAATAAAGATATAGGTAGTACTTTTTTAGTATCGTAATAATATACCTAGGTAATAAATTGTAAAAGTCTAAATACGTTTTAATTAGAAATTCTCTGTTGCAATAGGGACATTAGGAATGTTTGTCGTATAGCAATCAGTATTTAAACTTAAATTGGTTTACAACTTTACAGATATTACATAATTTCGGCAAGTGCTTCCAGCTCTATGCATCAAAATCTAAGAGCACTAATCAAATTCAAAAGACGTTTGGAATGTCACAGTTAAATTAAAAAAATATGTGTTTAATTTTTTTATAGATACATAGGCAACTGGAGACTGCCTTTCAGATAACTTAAGAACCACGTAGAGAGAGACAATTTAATTAAGTATTACAAGAAGGTACGATACGAATTATAAGACTTCAGGACTTGACTCACAACTCAGGATCTATCTATAGAGAGAGACGTACCAATCAAAATGGCGCTAGCTATCCAACATTTAGGCTTCTCTTCAAATTAATATTTACCAGTTTAACTTTACTATCGTTAATAATGACCACATATATCTGTTACATGTTATATACAGAATAATATAAAAGTAAATACATAGCATTTTATATATCGCATCGTATCACATAGCCGCAGTAAAGGTTCGTTCGTACGAGTCCGAAAGCGTTCTTATCGCGCCGTGTAAAAAGTAATGCGTCCAGCCTTTATGGCAGTTTCGAGACACGCTCTTTATTACGGAGGGCAGGGCTTTAGCGAACGCACAGGATACACTGAGAGATGAGACACTATTATTAGAATTATTTTCTTTAGCCTGTCAATAGAATGCCACTCATAATTCTCTAGCTTAGTTTAAAGAATATAAAAGTCTTCTTTTTTAAGGACTTATTTTTATTTACCTCTTTCTAGAGTGCAAAATTCAAAACTCAAAATTTAAAATAAATTTATTCAGATTAGCTTACAAGGTAACACTTATGAATGTCAAAGTTACACAATTTTTATCTGCGAATTTACATTTACTGCCACGTTCAGCAAAGCAAGGGTGTAGGGCTCATGAGAAGAACGGGCAAGTAACTCATGGTCACTCTTTTTAATCGCCAAGTTTTTGTTTATAAATCATAAGACCTGTAAGGTGCTGCAACCATTTCTCCATGAACTATAACTGAACATACTAAAGCATTTAATAAAATTTTATGGTAGCCTCTAAAGCAGCAGTATGGTAAATAGGAGCATCCACTTACATGTACATTAATAATCAAGACAAGGCATGATTGTAGTCCGTAATTTAATCTAACTGTACTGCACATTTAGGATCCCAAATCCGCAAGAAAGTGGACTTACTACTCTTCACCTTTAAGATGATATATATCGATGCTGTTGAAGAGGTTGAAACAGTCGTTTTTATAGGTAAAATAGTAGTCGTATTAGCGTGCAAGTTCTGTAAAGCGGATGTTTACATACATCCAAATGAAGGTTAAATAAACCCAGGCTTAAAACGATCATGTGTGGATCAGTCAAATTGTTGAACCGTGTGCGATTCGCACCTACAACAATAGGAGGACTATTATTATTATTTGTGCGGTAATGATTTTGCAAAAGCAACCGTGCCCTGTTGATCCACAGCGTGTCTTGAGAAGGAAAACAGCTTTGCCCTAAATCAAAAGCTCTCGCCAATTTCTGGGTATGAATATGGCAATCGATCTGCCTACATTAGGTTTGTTTCCTTAATAAAGTCATACGAAAATTATTGCCTCGTTGGTGCCGTGGAATAATAATAATAATAATAGTCTATCACATACACACAACACCATCTAGCCCAAAAAAAGCAGAGCTTGTACTATGGGTACTAGACAATGGATAAACATACATATATACTTTTTTTTTGTAAATACATACATATTATACGTAGAAACACCCAGACCAAGACAAACATCCATGTTCATGCATACAAATGTTTAACTTGTGCGGGAATCGAACCCGCTTATAGAGTATAAATATCCTACGTCCCTGTCGGTATACCTACATTACATTTCTATTTTTAATTACGACATGTGATAGTTCTTTTTGGTATACCTACTCTCATCTCTGGAACCTCGTTATCAGTACAAACAATTAAATAATTGAACGACACGAATTAGATACTTGGAAGCTCTAATTGTATTCCTTGTTATTACTTAAGATAAAACGATGTGGTCCTCGTGATGCTAATCACGTAGAACCTATTAACTTAATATGTGTGAATTTCGACTAAACATATTTATTAATATCGTTCGTTTCGAATTATTTCTTGTATGTTATTAGCAAAACTGGTGTCGTTTTGTAAAGTCAAATTTGAACTTGTAACATTCGCGGTTAATTACTACGAATTAATTACAAATAAGAAAAGCCGTATCCTATTCCAGAATTATAATATTAGATTTTGTTTTTTTTAAAGACTACGCCTGCATAGGAATAATTCCTGTGTCGCGGGCGACTTTACAAATATTCAAACAACGGACACAAAGAACATCCAGACCCAGAACAACCATTGGGTTATTCCTTGAGTACCCTGATGCCTGAGGTCTCCGTCCTGGAGGACCCCGATTCATTTTTATATTGATAAACTCAATTACAAGTCAGTTTAACTTAAAAGTACCGTCAGCAGATGATATGTTAAATAACATTTTATTACTTACTAAAATGATAATACTTAACTTCAAGGATCAGGAGAAATTATAAAGTCTTGCTTGGTTAAGGTAAATATTATAATTAGAGAATACAATATAGTGTCTCCTAGAGCAATCACAGGTTTTAATTATTATCACAATAGTTTCGTTTTCAATAAAAATTTACTGTATTGAAAAATAAACTATTAACAACCTTCTCGATCGGCCGTGCTTCCTGAAATTGAAATAATTATTGTTGTCGTAAATTGTAAAATGTATTTGTTAAGTATGATTTGATAATATTGTAACATTTATTTTATATTTTGATATATGTTATTTAAACTATAATAACCTCTATTAAAACTATGATTCGACATTGTAAAACATTTCAAATAAACTATTTTGGTCCTATCTATTTACATATACATTTAAGCAATTTTTATGTCAACCATACAACTTGAAAAATACAGAAAAAAGAATGTATTAATTTTTATCGTATTCGGGGTTCTCTGGGACGGGGGCCTCGGAGATCGGAGTACTCAGGGAATAACCCTCAACCATTACTGGTTCACACATAGTTTTGTCCTGGGATTCGAACCCACAACACTCGGTGCAGTGGCAGTGCCAATTGACCACTTAAACTACGCCATTCGTGTAGTCAGAATTCATTCTAAAAACAAAAAGAGAGCAAACAGACCATTCCCCAACTATGTGCTCATTAAACTGCAGCTATTTATAATACATATAATAAATAATAATCTATACTAATATAATAAAGCTGAAGAATTTGTTTGTTTGTTTGGTCGGACGCGTTAATCTCAGGAACTACTGGTTCGAATTGAACAATACTTTTAGTGTTGGATAACCTATTTATCGAGGAAGGTGGCGCAGTAACGATAAACACAAGTGAAATCGCGGGCACATCTATTTGATTATACACGTGGACTTCATTTTAGAACGCATATGGCTGTGAAGATATACCTTACCCTCATAAATGATTTCGATTTCCTAGCCAAGTTTAATTCTGTACATATTGTTTAAAGAAAAGGGAAGTTAAATTATATTTTTATTATTACAGTGTAATATTGACATTACCCAAACACATCAAAATAGCAAATAATATTTGAAATCTACTTCGTAATAAATAAGATAGAAGCGTTTCAAGTTTTGTAGTAAGGATAATACTATTGTCAAATGACAGAAAAGGGATGCACGATACAAACAATGACGTAACGGCTATTTAAACGTAGCCGTCCGAGGGAGATAGCAAGATATTCAAACAAAAACTCAACATCTCCTTATATCGTTTTTAAATAATACTTATTATCTTATTTTGCAATAAATTTTAATACTGTTTGCACAAAGATTTCTTTAATTGTTATATGGTCTTGTGTGTAAAATAATGTACAGAATTAAACGTAAGCAGCTATCCTATTGTGCCTGAAAACGCAACAAACACCAAAGTTACTGTCGCATGTATAATATTATAGTATGTTTAACAAAAAATGCCTTTACTAATGCAATATTGACTGCATCCGTGGCGCAGCGGTAGTGGATGCGACTGCTGTGCATGAGGTCTCGGGTTCGAAGCCCGGGTCGGGCCAACAAAAAGTTATTGGGTTTTTCTGTTAAGAAATCTCGATACGAGCCCGGAGTTAGGAAGTTGGCGGTGTTAGACACTACTGTGCCTCAGAAAGCACGTAAAGCCGTTGGTCCTGCGCCTGATCTCTCCTGATTATCCGTCCCATCGGATCATGGGAGTTAGACAACAGAGAGTGCACTTGTGTTTGCGCACACGCTTGTGCACTATAATATCTCCTGCGCAGATGGCCAGTCTCCGTTAAGATTGGCCGTCGTGACCGAAATTCGGTCTGGAGGACATTATTATTGTAATAGTATTCGTTTGGAATAAAAAATATCAGGATTTTCTACACTAAATGTGCTTGCATTTATTCGTGAAGTGTAGTGAACTTAGTAAGACTGCTATCTGGCAGTGGTATGTTATGAATTATATTCATATATCATATTTATATTAGGAATATTACGGTGTGAGAAACCACTACAGAAAAACTAGAAAATTCTAAAACTCTAAACAAGATAGCTTAAACTAACGAATTATTCATATTTATTTCATGTGAAATAGGAACTAATAAATAATAAAACAAGCATCATTAAAACAATACAGGAGATGCGATTTATATGAAAATTAGGTTAATTGTGTGATAACACTGATAACAATCTGAATAATGCAAAATAAATAAATATATACTTTAGCTACAAACTTGTACTAACGTTGGTTAGTTAAGCGGTTACATAATAAACTGATTATTTAAGATATTTTTATAGTCTGCGAGGCAAACGTGCAGTCGTATCGCCTGATGGTTAGCGATTACCGCCGCCCATGGATATCCGCAACTTTAGACGAGTCACAAGTGCGTTGCCAGCCTTTTAAAATTGCCTCTCCCTCAGGAGGGGGAAGGGGGGTTGGGCCTCCGGAATCCTCACTCACTCGACAAAACACAACGCAAGCGCTATTTCACGCCGGTTTTCTGTAAGGCCGTGGTATAACTCCGGTCGAGTTGGACCATTCGTGCCGAAGCAAGGCTCTCCCACGGATCAATTAAATTTAAGTAAAATATCGATATACCACTTATAAATTCGCCTTCGTAGGCGCACTGATAGTGTGTGCGACTGCTGTTACCATGCACAGCAGTCGCAATGGTTTCGGCTTAGATTACCCATTCGAGCATTTTTATTCAAATTTAAAAATTCAGGTTCATAATAAATTAATTCAGATTAGATTACAAGGTAACACTTATGAATGTCAAAGTTACACAAATTTTTCTGCGAATTTACATTTACTACCACGTTCAGCAAAGCAAGGGTGTAGGGCTCATGAGAAGAACGGGCAAGAAACTCATGGTCACTCTTTTTAATCACCAAGTTTTTGTTTATAAGTCATAAGTGCTGTAAGGTGCTGCAACCATTTCTCCATGAACTATTACTGAACATACTCAAGAATTTAATAAAAAACTGGATTTCGGAGTCTAGAAATATACCGGTAAACCAAATATATACGTAATCTTATTTCTTTATCCCCAAGAGACAGACAGAGGTATTATACAACCGTCTTATGCCAGATATCGTTTAGGATCCCATGTCATAGGCCAATTGTCTGTCTACCTCGCAGTACAGTATCAGATTTCGTATAGGTTTTTCTAACAAAGTAGCTATGAATTTCTGATCGGTAATGTCGTACACAGCAATTAGTTCTAAATTAATCAATAAATTATTCGAAAAGAATGCAAAGCAGTACCTGAAGATGTACAGCAGTTGATTCTTTAAATCTGAAAAAGAAACACTAGAAATAAATTCTGTGCCGTGGGAGGCCTTATAAATATTCAAACAATGAACACGAAGAACCCATGTTCGTGTATAGATCTCACAAAAGTTTTGCCCCGCGTGGATCAAACCTATAACGCTGACGAGCCGACCACTTAAACCATAATATCCATAATGCAATCCCTGCAGTCAGTTGCATTTAGTACCTACTGCTGCGGAACCGTTTGCTAATAATTCAAGAAGCGCTTTATTCCGAGAATATATTACATTTAAAATTACGGTAGAGTATAAACAAGTGAGAATCAGCAATGAATTACCGTAAATCATAGAGTTCGAAAAAATGCTTGAAGTAATATGCAAAGGTCACGTGATACCACGTGACCTTGAGGTCAGAGGTCAAAGGTCATAGTCATTTCCGGGTATATCGACTATGGTGAGTCGAATGGCGCTGACCGCGAGTCTCTAGCTCTTATGGTTCTTGAGTTGAAAGTTGTATAACAGACAGACGAACAAAGAACAAAGCTGTTGTATAAGACTTTTTTCGAATTCTAATAATACGAAAAAATTAATGGCATACTCCCAGTATGTCTCTAGTATCACAAGCATTATTTCCCCTCGCATAAAAAATGATTGTACCTTCAAATCTATCCCGAGCGAGGGCCGCACCCTCCGGCGGGCGCTCCTCCCTCTAATGTCCTCCCTACACAACATATATGGATGACTTCAACTTATATCTACGAATTATGCTTTCAAGTGTTTTACTTAGGATTTCTGTTCAACGTTCTCGGTGAAATGGAAAGATTCGATTTTCTTTTTCAAGAGATGAGTTTTGGTGTAAGGCTTGTGCTTTTAGATGGGTTTGAATGTACGTTTGGTGCAATATTGGTCTCGTAGTATAAGATTCTCCTTTTGTTTGCTTGTGGTCGCAATGTTTTTGGTTCGTGTTTCGAGGTCGAATAAAGAGTTACTTATTGGAATGAGGTGCTAAGAAATTATCGCTACTAGCTTAGAGTCTGACAAACAGCAAACGGTCAAACTTGCAGCGCTCGCTGTCTGCCGATCTGTGTTTATGGTTTGGTTCCTTTAAAATGTATCTGGCGAAATGCGGGTATAATTGTTCTAGTCCTTTATTATAAGTAATAGTCTAAGACGTAATCACAACGCCACACGCCAATATGCTGCACCGAGTTTTGTGAGTTCGATGCAGAACAAAAGTGTGAACCAGAGACGTAGCCGTTTCGAATCTGAGCGACTTTTGTGTAAGTTGTATGACATTTGAATGTTTTGTAAAGTTTCACTCTATACAGAGATAGTACGCACGGTGCGGCAGTCGTCTTTTAAAAGTAATATAAAGTAAGATAGGCATTTGTTTGAGGCAGAGAATACCTACGAATCCTATCGATAGGTATAATTATTTTGTACTGTCGCATGTCGTGTCGCGGTGGTTGGAACGCGTCAGTTCTTCGCGTCATGTTAAGTTAAGCTGCTCGATAATATTTTTTGTTTAGTTGTCTATAAGTAGAAATTATGCCCATGTAAGCCTGGGAAGAACGGACAAATAGAACACTCACACTCAAAATATACACAAATATTCAAGTTGTGGGTGTTACTGTACTATACATTTTTACACTTACATATCTTGTAGATATGTAAGTGTAGCAGCGATAGCTCAGTGGGGAGACCAACAGACTGCAATGCAGAGGGTCTCGGGTTCGAACCCACGTCGTGCACCTCTGACTTTCGGAAGTTATATGACTTTTCGAAATTATGTGCGTATTGATTGACAATTATCGCCTGCTCCGTGCCTCGGAGAGTACGTTAAGCCGTTGGTCCCGGCTGCCATGAACATCTATGGCAGTCGTTATTGGTAAAGTCAGTACCCTCTAATATCCTGACACTGGTCTAGCCTTAGGGTATCGTTAGCCTTCGGGTTGCGGAGGTCAGGTGGCAGCCGCTCCGTGTAAAAACTGATATCCAGTCAAATTCGGTTATACCAGAAAAAGCCGACCCCAAGTGACTTGGGAATAATAAAGGCTAAGAGAGAAGAAGATATCTTGTAGATATGCATATTTTTTAGGATTAGTTACATTTTGTTGTCACGGGTGTTAGACGCGTATAAATTGCTATGCTTAACTGAAAATGTTAAAATGTATAATATTTCATTATTGGTGTTCTTATCTTTATATATATACAGAGCGAGCTACCTACATATAGGTACCTATTATATTCAAAATATGCAACAGAGCTCTAGTTATCTCGATTTAGACATTTTCGAATAAGATTTTATTCTAATTCAATTCAACAAAAACGCTGAGATTCTTTTATTGTTTATACTTTTGATTTATTCATAATACATAACAATGTAGTTAATTTTGAATGCAAAAAACAGAGTTTACATATTTACCTATATAAAATATAATAATGCGTGTTTTGCAAGTCAAGGCCATGCTCATATAATTTGTAAACCATCAATAATTGTGGTTTGAAGGAACCACTAATGAAGTCATTCTTGTGGCAAAAAAATATAGCAACTCCACTTAGTGCAATCCCTACACGGGACCAAAATTCGTGTGATTTTAATTAGTTTTTCCAAGTCTGCATTTTATTTGGACACATAGACTACATTGGTATAGCTATGATGATTTGTGATATGTAAATGCTTGCTCCTTTGGAGGTATACCTCGTGCGTTACTCATCCCAAAAGTAACTGTGGTGCTTATGTCAACGTTTAACAGACATCATATCGTCTGCAGACGCCAATGCATCTTCTTGTAGTGAATACAGTGTTAAGACTTCCGTCTATAGTAGTATTCATCACATGACTTTGTAGTCATGTGATGAATACCTACACGACGTTGTTATAGGTTAATATTCTCAAGCTTATTTAAAGTTAATGTGTTAATATTACACGATCGGCGTCATTTTTAATTAATTTTGAGAACAGCTCCTAATATTCCGTAACATAATTAATAATTGCTAGTTTTTACTAAACGTTTAATTAATTATACTCTATGAATATTCAGAATGAATTTTTTTTCATATTCTTTGTATTTATTTGCTTTAAATATCTACTAATTATGGTTATAAATATAGAGAATATGCATTTTGATATATATCTTTTAACCAAAGAAGATTTATTTTCGTGACGCAAATAGCCAATTGCAAACAAAATTGTGCGAATGATTTGCTTTAATTAAGTTATGATTAAATTTTCGTTATCGTTTTCGATGAATCGACTTTCATCAATTAAACGATATCGATAATTTATACTCTATTATAAATTGATTAGGTAAAAAGGAAAGAGCGCTCGTAAATATAAATTGATATAATTACATTTGCGAGCTATCATAATAATAAGATATTATAATTATAAAATTGATATATATATATATATATGTATATACTCAAAGTTCAAATACAAATGTACGCCTAAACGCTAACTATTTTAACCTGCCACTGCGCTGAGTGTGGTTGTAAAATTGTTTGTAAAGTTCCTTATGACAGAGGAATTATTTCCAGTGCGAGAGATGTCCTTAAATAAAACTAAGGTTGAAAGAGTATGTAGACTTCTTTAATAAAGCTGGAATTCACTTGACTGTGAGCTTAAATGTTTCATAGGCAGTTTGAGCGTAACTTTAGACTACGTATAGGGGAAACAAATTGTAACCGAAATATATTTCGTTGACTATGATCATTTAAAACATGGACGGATACAAAACAATTTCGGTTGTTTACCTACATTTTGAACTGCAATCGAAGTTATCAGTGGACAGTCATTTAGTATTTACTTGCTTTATCTACTAGACTTTGTTTGTTTAATACATAATGTGGACTGTTTAAAATGCTACAAGGCGCGTAGTTAGCTTAAAATATTTTTTTGGTATTTGTAGGCACAAACATTAAAATGTCGGATTGGGTATAACTATACTGAAGTCGCTAGTATAGTGGATAGTTTATGTGACTATTGAGTTTGTTAAGAAATTCTCAGAAGCAGCTCGGATTGATTAACATGGCTGTGGTTCAACCCCGAGCCTTGGAAAGCGCTTAAAGCTTGTGCTACTGTCAGATCACTCTCCGGTCATGTTGCATTGCCGTCCCATGAAACTATGGATTACTAAATAATTTCCCGTTTACTCAAGTTCGTTTTGGAGCCATTTCAATAGCTGTTCATAAAAATTAAGGATCCGCGAACAAAACTGAACCGACTGAAGTAAAACAGACAAATGTAAAACATTAATTTAATAGAAAACATCCTGCATTTGGACACGCTGTTTAAACGAACTTATTAAAAACTTAACGACAGTCACGTGTCGATTTTTCGCTTGCCACGCCCGATCCGGAAGCAAAAAACTAGTAGCAAAAAGCGAGAGTGGCCGTAAAAGCGTTTGTGCTAAAATAAAATAATTTATTGCAACCTTGCAATGAGCGCGATTGTTCCCGATTGTCTCGCGTGCGGCCAGCGCCCGTTTTCGACAATATTGTTGCTTGCCAGTACCGTACCTACTCGTTTTAGTACAGGCTGATGAAATAATGATTTAAAAACGGAAATAGTTTATTCATATATTAAGGCTTAAAATAATGAAGTTATAAACAGTGTTTATTAACGCAGAAATATTGGTTTGGCATTAAATGTATTGCATCTAAAATTTCTAATAATATCTACATAATATATTTTTAAGCACTTTTTACTTATTATTCACGCTTTTTTGGTCGTATTGAAATATGTATGTTACCTCACTACGTAAATATATGTTACCTCACGCTAGGTTTCCACTTGCTACGTTTTTGGCATAATGATTTTGCTTTATCACACTTTATTTATTAAGTGTCATAAAACTCTACTAATTTATAAAAACTTCCGTATCTACAACTTGTTAAAATCCGTATAGGTAAAGAGAAATTTAGGAAATTTAATTAAATACATATATATCGTAGGTATTTGCCTTGTAGGTCAATACTTTTAATTCAGAATAGTCATTTTATGCCTATTGCAACAAAATATTAACCATTGTTTAACTATGTATAAATTGTCTTATTATGATAACTACCTCTACATACAGTCAAGTATATATAAGTATTTTTAAAATTGAACAGCCTGTATGTTTGGTTAACAAAATGACCTATGAAAGCAAGCGTTTTAGTGCAATTTTTTGCCTACAGATAGCAAATGCCAATGGTGAACTCAGCTGCCGGCCGCCATAAATCAAGGCTTGCCCATTCAGTAGCCCAAATTGGCATTGCATTGTGGCCTCATTTGCACCTTTTGGAACTATATTTAATTGTTTTAGTTTTAGTCTAGACTACATATTATATACCAGGAAAATAATTATCCAAATGTTGATAAATGTCACACGTTCGAAAAAACGTTTTGAATATTTTCGTTCATAGCATGTGAGTTTGTAACGTCTTATTTTTTGAATAGAGAAAAATAGATACCAGTAACATTCGAAAAACAAAAAAGAAAAAATCACGTGTGTTGTTAGTAGAGCGTGCAAAAACAGGCACAGGCTACAGGCGGTTAGTCCTAGTCGGCACGAGGCGCAGCTGCCGTGCTTCCTCTTCCGAATGTGAAAAAAAAGCACAAGTATTGGTTCTTGAAAGCTGTCACCGAAGAAATCAACATTGTTCCAACCTTTTTGATATTTGATATTTTGAAATTAGATGACTGTAAAAAGTATAGGATTAAAAACGAAAAAGGAGTTTTTATTTTCAAGGATTATGCTAATAGTTTCTTGAAAAAAAGGCTAGTAGCTAAAACAACAATGACTTCCCTTTTTGCGTAATTTAAAAGTAAAAGCTTAGCATATTTTTTACTGTGAACAATTGGTTAAAATTCTTGTTATTCAGTATTTAGCGAAGACATGATGTCGCAAGCCCGGTAGCAGATTCGCCGCACTTCCAGGAAGGACATTGCACGAAACAAAGAGAAAGTGATTGTTATAATATCTTTTATATTTTTGGCAGAAACGGAAAGTTTTTATTTATCTGTATTTAGCATTTTTTTATTACCTGTGTTTAGGCCCTATATAAATATCTTGTTAAATAAATTACAACTATGACTGTGATTTAAGCATTACACTTTTATCATATAGGTAAGTTGGCTCACTTATGTTTTCAAAATGCTATTATGCATTATTATATGAATATTTAGTAGGTAGTTATTCTTTGCTTTCTTGTCATTTTGTTTGTCGAACGGTAACTAGATGTAAAAAGTAAATACAACAAAAGATAATAACAACAATTTAAAGATCAAAAATAGAGTACCTAAATTATCTAGAGTAACAGAAACTTGAAACCTCTTTTTATAGTTAAAACCAACACTTGTTTAAAATATCCTAAAAGAAGGAATCCATAACTATGCTCCAAAAAGACCTCACAATAAAAAGACGAAAATATGAGATTAGCTCTTCATAAAGTCGATGAATGAAAAAAGCCGATTCACTGTACACTAGACACAAGGGTGGCTTGTAGCATCAGGTGTGTAAAAAAGCCGTGGCAAGTTTTTTTACAATAAAAACGAGCAACCGTGAGGTGTTTTTTACCCCTCCGACGTAAAAATGAGGGTTGTTTTTGTCGAGATACCGATCTCTCTCACGTTTTTTAACAAGTTTTCAATCGATAATCGTATTAATAACAATTGATTAGGGATGTTTACGTGTGTCGGCTTTTTATTGGAATGTTGTAATATATAGTTTTTTACACACTTGTTAAGCTGTTTCGTTTTGAGGGGATAGATTGCTTTTGAAATATATCTAAGTGCGATTGTGCGATTTAGTGAGAATGTCGATTTTATGATTATGGAATAAATCCTTAAATAATGCTTTTGTTTAATACCTTACTAATTTGACGAAATACGCGTTCGATTGAATATGTGTTTTATATTTCTATACTTTTTATGTACATTTTTTGAATATACATATGTATTCAAAATGTTAAAACAATATTGAACACGATGCAGGGGAGATGCTGCTTTTAATATATTTGTTAACGGCTATACGAAACTACTACTATGGGTTTAAGCTGGATAATTGTAATATAAAAATAGGTACAGCAGAAATATTCTAGATGAAGACTAATTATTAAGATAATAACAAATTGGCAATTAAAAATTTAACGTGAATTTTACCTTTTGGAGTATAAAACATGCCAAATCTAGGCAAATCGGCGTCTTAGTTAACCTTTCGTGACATATAGTCATCATATCGCCTAAAAATGTATGTACCTACATAGGTTAATAAAAAAAAGGTATACTTATCTGAAAGTGCGCACACACACAAACACATACTGTCACATAAGCCTACATTGTAACATCTACAGACAGCACCCTAATTGACCATCGACCGTTGGCCCATAAAAGATTTATACCAAGCATTGTGTGATAGTTTTGTGAAATTCTGGTAATTTATAATTTATGTTATCTCAATAAGCATTGTAATTATTGAAGTTATTATTACGGATCAGTCGCCCCAAGACGTCGTATCCTATTGTCCAATACGTATTGGGGTCAAAATGGTCGAGGGTCAAATAGTTTATCGAATTTTTGCAGAAATATAACACCCTGAACATTGTTGTCAAAGTGTAAAATGTAAGCATCAGTTTGATGTGTCTCTTTTGTCACGTTTATTGGTTATTTTATATGGAGCATTAATATTAAACTTATGTTTTTGATAGCTGTGTTCGTAATACATAGTATTTGATATAATAAAGCGTAAAATGAATCGTAGTTCTAGTACTGGTAATATTTGTGAAGATGGTGGGAGGTTTGAAAGTTGGTTACTCAATCACAGCTGTACCTACCGTTAAATTGATTTAGTAAAAACTTGACACATAGATAGAATATTCCTACATTAACATATAGATTTCTTATCTCGGTTAAGCGTTGCATTAAGATAATAGGTCAACTTTAAAGTTATTTTAAAAGTCAGACAAACTTGATTTTTCAATAGAGGGTGCTGTCCAAAAAGTCATTTATAATTACATGCCAAAGAAGCTGCGAACAGTAACTAGTGATAAATAAATAAATGCTGATAATTAATTAAATATTCGAATGACTTATTTATCAAATTTATATTTGATTAACAATATTATAATAGTAGTATATTGCTATATAATATATTGAAGTTAATTTTTACAAGTAAATCGCAAATATCCTGACCTTTATTATTTTAGTTATATTTCATCCACAGTTGTACGTAAGTATTTATTGCTTTCTAACGTGATCAAAGTTGCATTGTCATATATTGTAAATGAAAAGATTTGACATTATACCATGTCGACAGAGTAAAAAAAATAAAACCGTCTTAGGAGACCATCGTTAAGGACGGCCGTTAACCTTTACACTAAGAAGTGTGCGACCTTGTGACCGTTATACATTATATCCATCCCATCAGAATCCGCCACCATTGACCCGTACCTATGGTCCACCATAAACACTCTCACATGTATAACCGATACTATTTGAAATAATCCACAATTTCCTAACATAAATCAAACGTTCGAACATAAGGAGTTCGTTCGAAAATGTGTCAAAAATTGAACGCAACGGCCAACCGGACAATGGCCGCCATACCAAAAATAGAAATACATTTATTTTATTTTCTAAAATGTAACAATGTACAATTGTTATCAAGGAAAAAGGGTAGTTGGTAATCTTCTTAATGGCGTGTGTGAAAAGATTATAAATTAAGTTTCTGCAACAAATAAAAGTGACCCCTGGGCATTGTCCCGGTGTCAATATGTGTGACCGTGGCTATTGTTCGTGACCCTAGCGGGGCTTAGCGCCAATTTGCGACCGCTCCGGTTCACTCGTGATCGCCTCCGTCCTACGTGGATTTCGACAGATTTACAATCCTGTTCCATCACTATAATGGAAGTCTAGTTTTTTTTATACAGAATATTCGATATTTTGAAAATCGAATGTATTGTCACGGCATCGTTTATGTTTCAATTATTTGAAAGCTTTCGAATACATAAGCTGTACCGTTAACCTGGTATATGGTTCAATTGGAATAAGTTTTATTAGTTATGTTACCTATATTTTATTCCGAATTAAGTAAACATAACAAACAAATTCAAAGGAAACAAACTAATAAAATTATGGTTTTAAATATCTATAATATTTTTTTTACAAGTCATTAGTAGGTATTTGTATAATAATATATTGTTCATGTATATACCTACACTAAAATCATGTGTAACAATAGATACTTATATAAATAGTTGAACCATAATATTATTATGATTACCTATTAATGTTTGTTAAAATTGTTTTTGACAGTAAAGTAAACATTTTGAACAATTTATATTTACACTTACCTCGATGTTTCAGCAGTTTTGCAGTGAGATTACGAGAAGGCTAAAGTTCAAAATAACAATTTAACTAAACCAGGACAAAATTGGTAAAAGTTGTTTGATTCGTGTAAAATTCGTATAAAAGTAAGACAATATTAAAGCATAGAACTTTTTAACAAGTTAACGTAATTCTGCAATATCTGTTAAACTGTACTGATTTATATTAAAAGGTGGAATAATCAAAACATGCACAAACTTAAGTTAAGACAAAGGTCTCGATTAAGTTTTAACTTTAGCACAAACGGGATAGCTGGTTAGTTTCAAAGTTAAACTTACCTTTGATTCTCGGTTAATAAAACGTAAGTAGGTACCTTTGACTGAAACGTTTTGTTTTTTTAGTGTCAAATATTTACAAATTATATTGTATATTTTGTCTATTAACATAAAGTATGTGTTATTTATTGTTTAATGTCAGACGGTAGGTACCCAGTCACCTATTCTCAATACCACTGAAAAAAGTAAGGACGTGTGTCTGGAGGTCATTTTTATAAACACAATGCTTGTAACAAATGTTACCTAATTGGAATTTAAATATTCAATATACTTGTACTTTTTTAAATGTATTGTGCTGTAAAGATTTTTTTATAGTTATAGTTTTGGTCCACCGTTTAGCCCGCGTGAACACTATACATGCCGGGCTAAAGACTCCTATGTGTAGGGACAAGCTTTATCCCAAACAACTACGCAAAAAGCAACAAATACTAAACCTTTTTTGCATAAGCAATGCCTAATCATATTTTTAGTGGGTAATTATTCAATGTAGGTATTCTGAAGAACTCACGTCAAAGATGGACCAAGAAAAAGCAATTTCACATATTAAAATATAGAACAGAATATTTCATAAAAGCAAAAATAATTAAAAAAATTATCAAACAATAATTTGTCTATCCCTAATTAATTTTTTAATAATTTTTGTTGACTTATTTGTACTTCTTTTTACGTATGTATGTTTATGTTTGAATTATTTGTGTCAGGGTGTGCATGTGTGTGTTTATATGAAATATGTATGTATACTTACAGTAAAATTTAGAAACGGCAATAAAATGCACTCAGGGAATGAAACATAAATGGCCAGTCATTGTGCTTGACCCCTCGCAGTAAAATAATGGTCGGGGGCAGATAAATTAAAAATGGCTCAAAAATACCCCTTGACATTTACACGATTTATTACACAATGTGTGTTTAAGTTGCCGACATTTTGAGGCGGGCTAATGTATGGAACGAAACTGCTTTATATTGAAAGCACAACGTGAAATGCATAAAATGCATTTTATTAAATTATTGATGAAAGCTTTTTCTAATTTTAACGCCTTAATATTTTATAGCTACAATACCCAACTATGTACTGCATTTTAGTATACTATAGTTTAGTACATATGTATGTCGTTTTATTATTTTTGAAGCAACAGACGCGCAAAACGTTATTAGTTACTACGTTCTGCGCGTCTGTAAACTCTTCAAATGAAGTAAATACACCAAGGCCGCGAAAAATTTCAAATTCAAATACATACTAATAGAAAGGAAAGAAAACATGCACAAATGTCGGTATATTTGTATCTATACTGCAAATTGCACTAGTCATAGAATCGAGAAACTCATTCCCTTTTTTTAATTGCATTGTCATCAATTTATTGACCCACGATTTAAATCAGTGCTACAAGCGCATTGCTCATATAATTAAAATGTGCATGAAGTCTCTGGTTCGATACCCGAGTCGAGCAAATTGTTATTAGGATATTCCGTAAAGAAATTCTCAGCAGCAGTACACAGCCTGGAACTAGGTGTTTCCAGCAGATGGCAGTAGGCTCGCCCTTTAATCCGTGAGACCTAAACTATGGTGTGGAGAAATTCGGGTGTAATGCCCTTCTGCCTATTCCATCAAAGTTATAGGCGTGAGACTTTATAAATATGTATAGCAACTGCGTACAATCAATATGAACTCACTACTGTTGCCAGAAGAAACAAAGTAATATCATTTTATGGAAATATAATGGCACAAAGTTATGATAATTCCTTTTATCCTTGCTAATTCCCAAGACCGATCTGCGTAGAAAACCTTGGGGAGGCCTATGTCCAACAGTGGACATCTTTCCGCTGAGATAATGATGATGATGAATGCTAACTTAATATTATAAATGCGAAAGTCAATTTGATTGTTTGTTACACTTTCACGCTTTAACTACTCGATCGATCATCATGAAATTTTGTATACACGGTGTCAGGGGTACAGAAAGGGACATAGGGTACCTTTCATTTAGAAAGAAGTACTGTTCCCGGAGGATTGGAAATTTACAAAACCTACATTTACTCGAGCGAACCCGCGGGTAACGTTATACTAACTATTTTAATATTAGGACTATCACACGACTTCCATTTTACTACAAGTAAAAGTAGTATTGAGTTTATGTTTTGGTGCAGTTCACAATAGGTACGCTTTCTCAAATCGACTATTTGATGATACTAAAAAAACAAAGGCCAATGTGATATATGTATAAATGTGACCAGTTAATTAGGTTTTTATATACCACTAAAATCGTACCTCGCAGTCAACCCATCTCTTACTATTATTTAAACTATACTTTATATATCTCTATACTATGTAATCCTAAACTTGTATTAATAGTTCCTAAAACTAAACCCTTCAAACTTATAAATTATTGTGACGGAAATGAATAAGAATTGGCGCTAAAATGCTAAAATTCAATAGAACGTAATTGTATAGAATATGTACTTTGTACATTGTTTATATTAATAAGTTATCGGATTCAATTTCGTAATAGCTCGCTATATCATTTAAAATTATTTAAAAATGCACATTCTTTGTAGGAATAACAAAAATATATTAACTTATTGAACCTTAATAAATAGAATTTACAAATTTTCAAGGTATGCATACAAAGCACGTAGGATATTATTAAGAATCTTTACGACTTTACGAAAGATCGATGAGCCTTTTTATATTTGCCACATTTTTTAACTGGCAACCTACCTCGAATAAATTTGAATTTTACATCTTTGAAATAAGAATCACTATTCTTTTCTTTAAATTTTTCAAAGGAGCGATCATTTTACACGAACCTCTTTTGTTATTTTTTAAAAGGACAAGGCAGATTAGAAATTTCATTTTGTATCGTTTTATCGTGTGCAAAGGTATCAACGGTAAATGCCACATTTGATCGATGGGACAACTTTTTGAGTATTACCCGGTAATGACGAATAATATCTTTTGTAAGTTACCCCACAAAAATACATATGTCAGATTTATTACAAAAACATATTATATAATTATAGTCGCAAAGTAGTTAAGGTGTCAAAAAGGCTAACAATACATAATGCCGATATTATTTTGACGGCATTACGGACTTAAGCATATTATTTTATTCAAATTGTTTTAACGAATACCAGTTGTAATTAATTTGCAAACAATGACGCCTTTAAGTAACAAAAAGCTTATTAAAAATACTTAACAAGGAAAAACAATTGATTTATTTTAATGTTGCTGTTTATTATTTTAGGGTGCATGTAATTTAAATATTATTGCGGGCGGCGTTTAGAGCTATTTGATTTTCTTAGTTTTTTTATGGTTATGTAGTTTCTTATTCACCTTTAAGCGGTTATGATATATACGATTACGTATGAGATATTAGTTACGTGCGTTGCTGATTTTAGAAAGAAGAAAAGCAGTATTTCTTGTCGTACTCAACCTCTTTTTACAAAGTTAAAGTTTAAAATGATTTATTCATTTATATATCAACTGTCCCACTGCTTGGCACGGGCCTCTTCTCAGTGTAACAAGTGTTAGGGTATAATCCGTATGACTACATGTAAAATATTTAACTGGGTGTTCAGTTTTTTTATGTAACTAATCTTTATTAGTTTCATGTCATCGCTACAATCAGCGTTTCCTAAGTGTGGTACATAGACTACATAGGTACTTGACGCTGGTTATCAAATTGTTCTGTATAGAGAACAGTTCTGACAGGATTTAACTTATTTGTCAGCTGACAAAATATTGTATAATATTGTTAGACACATTGAGTTAATACGTAATACACGAGACAATTATAAATTGTTTGTTTGTAACTCACTTAGTCTGAGCCATTAGCTTAGAACGACGCGTATGAGTGCAACATTTTAGTATTTAACCAGCCACCCGCCCTGGCTTCGCACGGTCACCGGTCAGTACAAAACCTTAAAAATTATACGCCTGAACCTTCCTCATGAATTACTCCGGGTATTGGTGAAAACTGCATGTAAATCCGTTGAGTAGTTTTTGAGTTTATGACGAACAGACGCGGCGGTGGATTTTATTTTATAATATGTAGTGATAGTGTAATCACGTGTATGGCGGTAGTGCCTCGGAGATGTCTGCACTCAAACATTAGCATAATCTTAAGGGAGTAATGAGGCAGTTTCTAAGATGAGTTGTAAAAAATGGACAAACAAATACATTTTCGCGGTTATAATGGCAGTTACGTAATGTAATTATAGCTTCATGGAGCAGTCACGGAATTGCAACAGCATAAAAACTGTAAACTGCAGTTTTTGCACGTCTGGCAAATGCATTTTCTCATTAAAGAATAACTCATTAGCTAATAAAAAACAACGTGAACCATAGATTTAGGAATGGGACTAATAGATAATTCAAATTGCTTCTTCGCGCCCATTTTGTGTGTTGTCAAAGTTTTTCAAATAATGAGGCAATTAAACCGTATCACGTCCTACTTTTTACACTGTCTTTAACAAAGAAATGTATTGTGTTTGGACACCGGCGCGGCGCGCGGCTCCCGAATATCGAATTATTAATGAACTGCATTCATTGGTGTATTTTGGGCTTAGCACGATAGTATAAGATGCTAAGGTGCCAAAACTATATACTGATTTCACCAAACACAAAAAGCAACAATTTATTTGCGCATGCGCAGAACGTGAAGTTTTTGAACAAAACTCTATGGTAACGCTTTTTACATATACAGTGCAATTGTTCTAGCCAGAGCAAGAAATAAATACTTTTGGCAGGACGGCAACAGGGTTGTGTATATTTTTATTTTACTAGGGATTGGGACATGTGGAAGGCTGAATATCGATATGAAAATCGCATAATTTTAATGGAAACATTATATAAATTTAATTTAGTTTTTAGTTTTACAGGTTTTTTGTATGTATATTTATTTATTTGTACATGATTAGTTAATTAATAATTTTTCCAATTTAACTACTTGTAGTACATTGCTTGCAATGACTTAGACTCGTTTTCTTTGTGCCCAATCAACTTCGCGAGATAGCAGCATCCGTTGGTCTTGTAAAAGTTTATGAATGCAAAATCTAAAATGTATAAGCGAAAATAATATTTCGATAGAATGATACTTGACTGATTTGTCGATAACTCTTCGCAACACTTCCACTGCTTCTGCGAAGCCATTTTTAAATTAACGTTATGCATATAGTAAGGTGAGTAATGCAACGTTTATGCATAGCTGCATTTAAATAGCGGTTTCGTCACAGTGCGTAATGTGCATCCTTTTTCTGTCACTTACCTCCTTGACAATTACCTCCACTACCAGATTTGTAAACGCATGTATTTTTTTTAATAGATTTAAAATATATAGCAGCGATAGCCTAGAGTAGCAGCCATAGACAGTTGGACTGCCGTGTAAAGGTCTCGAGGTCAATCCCAAGGCGTGCATCACTGACTATTCGAAGTTATGTGCGTATTAAATAGTTAATTATCGCTCACTTTAACGGTGAAAGAAAACATCTTGAGGAAACCTGCATGTCTGAGAGTTATTCATAATGTTCTTAAAAATATGTGAAGTCTGTCAACCCGCACTGGGCCAGCGTGGTGGACTATGGCCTGACCCTTCTCACACTGAGAAGAGGCCCGTGCCCAGCAGTAGGACAGTTTAAATATTATTAGGTATTATTGTAGATTAAAAAAACATTTATATTTTAGAGTGTGGGTGATGTAACTATTTGACTTAAATAACATAGAAAGTCAAGTACCATATTAATTTACTTTCCGATGTCAGTTGGCTTCATCGAATAGGTACCGATGATTTTACCAACATTAGGATGGTAAGAGAGAATATCTCAACATAAAAAAACGATAGCCAGTGAGTCAAATGACGGCTAACCGGTTATTTCAGGGATGGTTACTCTTTGGGTAAGAACAACAATAAAAAAGTAATAAAGGTAAAAGATTGAAAAGGCAGCATTTCAAATGTGGTGTTGGAGAAGAATGGAAAGGATAAGTTAGATGGAACGGAAATCAAATGAAGAAGTGTTACATATGGTTAACTAGGAAAGATAGTTGTTGAGAACCATAGATCATCATCTCAGCCGAAAGACGTCCACTACTGGACATAAGCTTCCCTCAAGGTTTTCCATACAGACCGGTATTGGGCCAACGCTTCCCGCGACCCTTACCAGGTCGTTGGTATACCTTGTTGGCAGCCTACCCCTGCTGCCAGTTCTGGTGCGTAGTCGCTACTCCAGAACCTTTCTGCCCCAACGGCCATCGGTTCTGCGTGCTATGTGCCCTGCCCACTGCCACATCATCTTGGCTATCCGGAGAGCTATGTCAGCAATTTTAGATTTCGTGCGGATCTCGTCATTTCTGATTCGATCCCGTAGGACAACCCCGAGCATAGCTCCCTCCATCGCCCTTTGTGTGACCTTGAGCCTTCTGGTAAGGCCTATAGTGAACGACCTCGTCTCTAAACCGTAAGTCATCACTGGCAACAAACACTGGTAAAAGACTTTCGTCTTGAGGCACTGGATTGGACTGTATTGGACGAGAAGCTATATTGTAGCTTCCCGAACGCTGCCCAGCCAAGATGGATTCGACGATTGACCTCTTTCTCGAAGTTAGACCTACCTAACCGGATCTTTTGTCCCAGGTATACATATTTGTCAACAACTTCGAGAGTAGAGTTCCCAACTTTAATAGGAACAGGTGTGACATGGATGTTGGACATGATTTTCGTCTTGTCCGTGTTCATTTTAAGACCTACTTATCGGGAAACTCTTTAGAGGCCATCGAGCATAATGCTGAGGTTTTCCATGATCTCCGCCATGACCACGATATCGTCGGCAAATTGAAGGTGAGTGATGTACTCGCCGTTGATGTTGATGCCGAGTCCTTTCCAATCCAAAAGCTTGAAAACATCTTCCAACGCGGCGGTGAACAGTTTCGGAGATATAACATCACCCTGTCTCACTGTAGTTTTATTGGTTTCGAGCTCTGGTCTTGGAAACGGACTAGCATGGTGGCGTTTTCATACAAACACTTCAGCACTTCGACATACCGGTAGTCAATCTGGCACCTTTGGAGAGAATGCAGCACTGCCCAGGTTTCAATAGAACCATATCGTATAGAGAACCATCGATAAAGGTGAACTTGGCCACTTAATACGGCAAGACGAATTTTTTAAAACCGGTCTGATTTTAAAAATCAATTCTAGACGGAGAAAAAGGGGACGACCGGAGAGTACCTTTGTCCAGCAAGTGAAGTAAAAAGAGGAAGTCTAGTCGTATCAAGAGGTTAAAAGGAAAGCAGAAGACAGAGAGATGTGGCGATTACTCCTCTGACAATAGCTACGCTTTTAAATTAAATAAGAAGAAGGTATTTACATGTTAAAGTATTTTCGGGTATATATTTTTAAACAATAGCTGTCAATCTGCATGTATTTTCATACCATCAATATGCAAGTATTCAAAATTTTTAGTTACTTTATATTTATTAGATAAGCTATTTAAATTGTATAAAGTTACTAACTAATATCCATTTTCGGAATACGTACCTAACGTACTTATATTATACGGCATTTTTACATTCGAAGGTGACGCAAATTCATTGTTAATTTATAATTTTATTTATTTATTACTATACTTTACAATGTCGCCGCGGTTATGGCATTTTTTGAATAAGCAAATTGTAGGAATAATTTAGGATATACTGAGGGTCTATGTGTGTATGAAAAGTACAGACATCGAAATATAGATTCCTCCAGACCGAACTTCTGTCATGACGGTCAATTTTAACGGAGATTAGCCGTCTGCGCAGGAGATAATATTATAGTGTACAAATGTATGTGTGTAAACAAAGTGCACTCTCTATTTCCTCATTCACAGAGTACGATTGTCGACCAACGTGCTCTTTGCGGTAATCCAATGTTTAAAGCATCAGAATTGTGATCAAGCGGACGTGCGTTCCAATCTCACCCATCGAACTTGATAAATACCTTGACTTGAAACATTTGAAAAGTGCAGGTGAAAGATTTAGTCTTTCTTTCGACGAGTGGACTTCATCGTCCAATAAACGATAAACGGCTGTCAACATTTATTCATATAAATATTTTTGGAACTTAGGACTTGTTCCTATTTATAGAAGAATGATAGCTGAAAATTGTCTTCGTATATTGAAAGAGCGTCTAAGTAAATTTGATATTTTGCTGGAAACTTACATCATGACTATTGTAACCGATGGACCAAATGTTATGGTAAAGGTGGGACAGCTTGTTTGCACTGAACAACAACTGTGTCTCGCATATGGTGTCAATTTGGCCGTTTGTGATGTGCTTTATGAAAAACATAATTATTTGCAAGATAGCCCTACCTCAGATGATACTATAAATGAACCAGCTGTGGCTGTTGATTATATGGACGACAGCGATAATGATGACCATTTAAAATACTCAGACTGTCCAGAATCAGGTTTAATAACATATAATGTCACAAAATTATCTTGCGCGAGAAGTACGAGAACACATACCGAAGTTAACACAAGATGAAAACATTAATGAGCTGATAAAGAAAATCCGCAAAGTTGTAGTGTATTTCAAAAGATCACTATTGTAAAATGAAACAGTACTTCAAAAATATGTGAAAAATGAACATGGGAAAGAGCTGTCATTTCTTTTGGACTGTAAAACCAGGTGGAATAGTCTTTTAAGAATGCTGGAGCGATTTTATCTTTTAAAAACCTGCAGTCAAAAAGCTTTTATAGATCTCAATCATCCAATTCGTTTAGAAAATGTTGATTATGAATTGGCAAATAAAATTGTTGATGTTCTGACCCCAATTAAATTGACAGTAGAAGCAATCTGGCGAGATGCTAATTTATGCACAGCTGAAGCCGCTTTGAAATTTGCTATAAGACAACTGTCTGGCAAAAACTCAGCACTTGCCAAAAAATGAAAATATCCTTAGTGGACCGTATAAAGCAACGACGAAGTGATGATCTGGTGTGTTGAATTATTTACAAAATCCACGAAAAGATGATGAAAATCAGTTATTATCGGATTTGGAATGGCATGACTTATTTCCAGTTCCTACGCCTGAAGCCTGTGCTTTAGTGAGAAAGCAAATAAAGAGTATTGTTAAAAGATTTAATACTAATAGCCGAGATGACACGGAAGAAAGGACAGGATCACAAACAGATGATGAGCTAAGGCCAGAAACCTCCCAACCCTAATTGACATTAAAGGAAAAGTTACAGTTGGAAATTGATAAGAGTATGAAATCCCCAGATCCTGAAGTACAAGTACAAAATGAATCAGGGTTGGCAAATTGTATTAGACGTGAAATGAGCCTGTTCGAAAATGGAGGAGTTTCTGGATATCACTTAGAAATAGCATATAAGTATCTATTGTCTATTCTTCCAACCAGCGTAGAACCTGAGCGAGCGTTTTTAGCTGTAGCTTATGATTATAAAGTGGGTTTATTCCCATACATTGTTTTTGTTCTTTTATAATATGAGTACATTCATAGTAAGATTTGTATGTATTGCTCTATTCACAAATAAACCTTTTATATATATTTTATTGAACTCTCTAATCTGTGTTTTTCGATTAAGTTTTTCTTCGAATATGTGGACGCTGATTTTATTAATAACCAGATTTCTATAGAATAACATAACTAATCTAAACCGGCATACACATTAACTTCAAGGAACTCTTCGAAAAATACAGTGCTTCCAATTTTGAACCACTGCAACTGTTATGTACCTACACACCACCAATTTTGAATTTACCGCGCTAATACAAACATGACATTAACGATAGTTTTGTGCGGGCTGCAAATAGATGGCATAAGACGCTAAGGAAAAATTTCCTTACTTATGAAGTTGTCATTCTTCCCTCTGAGTATAAGTGTTCTGTGCTTAGGCTTACTGTAGGAAGGTACTAAGAAGCTGAGGAGGCTGCAGCGACTGCGACGGTTTTTATAAACATTCAAAGATTGTATATGGATCCAATGGACCAACGACTATAGTTAAGAGTTAAGGGTATGAGAGCGTCTTAGATAAAAGATAGCTAAGCAATGTTTAGAGGTATTTTTATAAGTAAGGCTGTATAATTTTATGTTTCGGTATGCGAAAAAGTTGGACATAGTGTTTCACAATTTCATTTGCAGTTATTTTACATATTAGTATCCCTTTTATCAAATTCGAAATCATATTTAATTTGAATAGATTAAACTAATAATTTGAATTATAAATTTAAATTATAAAAATATTACTAACCCTATTCGGTAATACAATTAAAACAAGTAATTTTTCCTGTTTAGGTTTTTTTGCTTATGTTTGGCTTTCGAAAGGTCAAAGAGTTCTCAAAATCAAACTTTTGCTAAGTGATTTTATTGGCTGTTGCTAATTCAGTCAGCCAATCATGACAGCTGACTTGCGTTTGAAAGCCTGACAATTATTTTTGTGTTGAGACTGCTTTTATAATTGGATTTTTATTCGGTATTAGAATAAAACTATTTAAATAGTGTGTACTATGTAATTAAAATTCTCCATGAAGTTCTACACACATAGCGCGTAACAGTTGATTTTATTTAGATTTTATATTTATTTCTTTAATCTTTTAGCAGTTACGAAGCTGAATTTATTTTTATTGGATATCCTGTTAGACTGCTAAAAAGCTCGTTCGTACGACACGCAACTCCGATTATTAGAAGTTTTGCATGTATTATTATTACAGGCTGCAACGGCCTTAACCATATAAAATGATGGAAAACATCTGAGGAAATCTTTGTTCTCGAATGTATGAAGTCTACCAACCCGCACCGAGACAGAGTGGTAGACTGACCCCGAACTCTCCTGGTAAGATGCTCCTGCCCACCAATGGGACAGTTTATAGTTATAAGTACAGGAATATTATTATTGTTATTATGTGACAAGCAAAAACCTTTTACAGTGTCAAAGAATAATAAGCGGATGTCGCTTTACTTAATTTAAATTGTATTCGACATAAATCTATTTACCATTTAATTTATGTTATTTAACATGTTTTATAATTTATTATAAATTTATACCCTTTGTATATATTAAGATGTGTAAAGGAAAGTAACTCTAGAATGATTTAAAATATTTTATGTAGATGTCAAATATAATTATCATGAAATTATCGTATGATATTTTATTGTGTCCGTTGCGTATATAAAATGGATATGTGCTGCTTATTGAATGCAGAGGTAAGTGTCATACGCTACGGCAGAAGCAAGCCTTATAGGTTTTCTAAGCAAACATTTATTTGAAACTACCGGAGGCCGAACGAAGGCAACTTACAAGGAAGTATCTTTGGGTTTCTATCTTTCAAAAAGACATTATGGAAGTGTTTAAGACAATTAAAAGGTATTTCGGCATAAATGTGTTTCACGGTACGAACAGTCGGCCCGAAACTTCTTCATTTACGTTTCATGGCCTACTGATTTAGTTTGTGCTGTCTGGTGTTGCCATTTAGAAATCATTTATAATTTCGATTTAATGTTTTAAATTAATGATGATTTAGGGTTCGATAACTACTGCTTTTAACAAAATTGATCGTGTTTCATTTAAAATTATTACCGACTAGCTGACCCGCGCAACTTCGTCTGCTTCACATAAGATAATTTTCCCCGATTTTGGAACATTTTTAATTTATGCTATGCACCTATAAGTCGTAGCGTGATGTTATATAGCCTTCCTCGATAAATGGGCTATGCAACACTAAAATATTTTTTCAATTCGAAATAGTAGTTCCTGAGATTAGCGCGTTCAACCAAACAAACAAACAAATAAACAAACAAACTCTTCAGCTTTATAATATTAGTATAGATTAACTGTAATTAAAATATTTAAACGAACATTAAATCAAATATCTACACGTTCACGCGACATTTCGACTGCTTTTAAGAACGGTCACGGAGAGATTATCGTTGTGTTCGCGTCAGTCTTAAATTGAGAAGTCTTCACACATCGAAAAGCTAATAATAATTACACCGAAATATTAATATTACATCAAAATAATAATAATTATTATCATATCGAAAAGCTGTATAAAGTTGTTTAATTTGAATGCGTAACATTCGCGGAAACATGTAACAATATACCTAATTAAAATGTAGTGTCTTGAATTACAATCGAACGCGGAACTCATTAAAACATAGAAGCAGTTTCATATAATTACATATTGAAATTAAACTATATTTACTGGTTTTTGAGACAGTAGTATTTTAATTTCTTTTGTATTTAAATAAAGACAACTCGCGCACTAAGAATAATTCCTGTGTCGCGGGGATTTTTCAAAACATTCAAACAACGGACACGAAGGACATCCAGACTCGGAACAACAATTTGTGGACCACACAAAGTTTTGTCCCGTGTGGAATTCGAACCACTTGGCGCAGTGGCAGCGGCGAGGCGACCAATTAAACTACTATGCCATCGTGCAATCAGCTTAATTTTAATATGACTGCTCGGTTGGAGTAGTGGTTAGTGTAACCGACTGCCACGCCTGAGGTCGCGGGTTTGATTCCTGCACAAGTCAAATATTTGTGTGCATGAACATGGATGTTTGTCTTGGTCTGGGTGTTTCTATGTATAATATGTATGTATATACAAAATAAATAAAAGTATATACCTATGTATGTATGTTTATCCATTGTCTAGTACCCATAGTACAAGCTCTGCTTGGGCTAGATGGTGTTGTGTATATGTGGTAGAATATTACAATATTTTTTAAAGAAAAAGAATAACTTTCGCGTTAACGTAAGTCGAATTTAATATAATTTTCTTATTAATCAATTAATTATTGAACCCTAAATGATTAATAAACCTATCCTCATTTAGGTACTTGCTTGATTACAATATTTAAAGATTTTGTACTAATTTGTTAAACTATTTTGTTAATCTTGAATTAATGATTCTTTGCGAGTTTTAGAATTTAAAGTTAAAGGATGATATTTACTATTTTAAAATTAACATCTACATAATTATTAAATCACACGTCATTGTCATCAGTGTGTAAGTTTACGGCTGGTCCCGAGAGCCCACATTCGAATAAAGTGTGGTTGGGTTTTTCTGTTTGGATATTTTCCAGTAGCGGCCGTCCGTAATTTATCGTCAGGCATTTTTTGCTATAGTGCGACAAACAAGTCCATGGAATACATAATATATTATATGCTTTATATAATATTTTCTTACGTTTACGCGAATGCTATACATTGAAAAAATTAAACAAATTTATACGAATTTTATCACGCTGTTTATTTTTTTAAAACACTATTTTTTCATTATTTTGATACATCAAACTACTATTGTTAAACACTTTTACTATTAACTGTTTACTTCTATTTAAGCTATTTAAATTATAAAACTACTTAGATATAGTTTTACACTTTCACGGAGGCGCGACGCGACGCGCGTAACATTTCGGTTGCTTTTCAGCAGCCATGTTCACGAGGAGATTTTGGCTGCGGCTTCCTGTGCGTAAATGTAAAGGTTATGTCATCAGGTCTAGTGTTTTTCTGAAAGGTACCAATGGTCCTTATCTGTACCCCTCGACAACGTATGCGAAATTTCATAATGATCGGTCGAGTAGTAAAGGCGTGAAAGCGCAACGAACAAACAAACTCACATTCGCATTTATAATATTAATTAGGATGTACTATCCTTGGCGCAATTACTGATACTGGCGGTCGCCTAATGCTCGAAATTCGACCGAAGTTTGCCTGTAAGATATTGCTGATATAATTCGCACCTTCGGGAGCAAAGGGTCACTTTTGCAAGTTTTTACAAACATGCAAAAGTGTGTGTCAAATGCATGGTTGTGTGCGTGTAGTGTTTTTCATTAATTTAATGTATTTCTAATGCATATTTTACATAAATATTAGGATTCGCCCCTCTTTCTCCATATAAACTTTAACTGTGCCAAGTTTCATACTCCTCCATGAGCGCAATTTTCGTAAAAAGGGGTACAAAGTTTTTGCTTCACGTATTAATATATAGATTACATAGAGCTATGAGTAAATAGCTGTAATCAAGCCATGGTAAATAAACATCAATGGGTATATAACAAAAAGATTTGATCTCAATCTGCGCTACAAGGCCCTGATTCGGTTTGGACGCGGCATGAATAAAAGATGGTCGTTTGACAGGGGTAGGGGTTGCAACCCTTTCTCTCAATTTATTAAATGTACTCCGTCCTACGTTGCGCTCACCCCACGAGTTTTTTCGTGACAGTTCACTCACGAAGGGTTCGTATAGATATCGATTTTTTTCGCTAAAAGAAAGTTTCGTTGTCTGTGATAGAGCTGTATTTTATTTTGCTAGTTTTAGATTAGTATGGAGGTTTTAGATGTAATTAGTAGATATGCTCCAGGAGTTTAATGTATGTTTTTGTTGATATGATAACTTGCAGCGATTATTGAAGTTATTTGTGAACGAAATAGGAGGCTGGATTAAGATTATTAGTTTTGTTTAAGTACATAGAAGGTTCTTGATGACTTTAACATTTTTGTTGTAGTGAAGGTTTTATTGAGCTTTGATCAATTCAAAAGGTTATGCAATCTACTGCGCAGTCAACTTCATGATTTCACTCACAGAATTGATCAATGAAATCTACTAAAGATTTCATTGCAGTTGGACGAAGAATAATACAAGATAGAATGTTTGTAAACTATTATTATTTAAACCTACGCCTTTCATGGCAAAACAAAGTGATGCTTAGGCATTAATAACTTACCTTTGTTTGCGGCTTAGCTCGCGTAAAAGTAGAAAAGGTTAAGTTAGTAACAGAACTTTGTTTAAATAAAACATAGCCTATGTTACTCGCTAATAATATAGTTTTATAATGGTGAAAGAATTTTTAAAATCGGTTAATCAGTTTTTGATTTAAACCGTTACAAATTAACAAACATACTAACAAAAAATAAAATCGTTACTTTTTATAATATTTTATTTTTTTAAGTACACCAACTATACAATTACAAATGCTTCTTAAATATAAAGTGCGTATTATAACATTATTACAGTAATCAGTCTAATTAATGATGTACCTGTAAGATAATATTTAATAGGCACTATTTTGTGTAGATAAGTGCTAAATCCAAAGTAGCTGTTACACGGATACACAATTACATACTGCAGATAAGTTGTGCAAGTCGGTAATTATTTATGACACAGGTGCAATATAAACATTAAAATAAAACATATTAAAGAATTAAAAACACAAAATCCACCATAAACAGAAGTATTAAAACTTAAAAGAAACAGATTGAATATCGACGAGTCAATGTAAATACATAAATATTTCATTTGGCAGTTAGTAGGAAGCGTCTGTATGAAAAAAAATCATTGAAAAGATGGCAATAGCATTGTTTGTCGAAATGCATTTCTCATTGTACAATCTCATCATACATGTAAGAGGACTGTTAAGAGTACTGTTCGTTGTAGATATGGGAGTATCAAATACTCGGTGATGCCTCATGGTACGTTTACTTGATCTAAAATTATATTATATTAGTATAGACTAGCAGCTATGTTACACAAATATAAACGAAATTGAATTAAAAAAATATATATATTGTTTTCATACTAAACGGGTTACTGCAATGTTTTCTACTATAGCTGGGTGCATGCATATGCATATTTATAATTTAATTGACGTAATTATGTATATGCAAAATTTAATATTGACGTAAATACTTGAATATGGTTGTTTTTGCCGGATATTGCACTCACACATTGCAGTAGGTATAGCTGTTCAGGAACTCTTTATTTATTTCTGATGATTACGTGACATATGCAGTCGCAGTATTTATCTTAGGCTTTAAACATTTGTATTAATAGAGGTTTAAAAAGTATAAAGAAAATCGGTAACGTGGTTGGTATCGGTAATGGTGGTTTTCATATTTTCTATTTCATCAATATTTTTATAATGGCCAAACCGTTTTATATTTTTTTATTGCCATTCGCGGCAGACGAGCGAGCGGCCCACCTGATGGTAAGTGGTAACAGCTACTTATGGACTTCAGCAATGTTAGAACACAGCAAAGCCGCTGCCTACCGTGAAAAAAGAACTCTCTTTAAACTCGTTTGAAGAAGGTCATATCATAGCGCTCGGAAAACACTGAAGCAGGCAGTTCATTTCAGAGTTTGCTCGTACGTGGGAGAAATGATTTTATTTTGTTTTCATTTATAGTTGCCTCTAAATAGGACACTGGATTGTTTTAAATTAACAAAAACATCAACCATCACGTAATTATGGCGAATTTAAGCAACGAATACAGGCAGTCCTAAGCGATATAACTTTAAATACAAATAAAAGGTTATTAGTGATACATTTATTAATAATATAATACTATATTGAAAGTCTATTCTCGAAATATTTAAAAGAACCATTACATTTTGTACAGATACCACGAAATTAAATGTAATCGGCAATTTCATAGTTAAAGTCTTAGACTTAGACTTAGAGTATCACTCACGCTATACTGATTAATATTTGCAAAAGCAAAGAAACAAAGAACAATGGTGGTTCTACCGACAAGCGAACTCCTTCAAAAACTTATATACTCGCGACCCTATAAGCTGGTCCTTCCCAGGCGTGTTGATCCGAATTTAAAAAGTGATTAACTTCTAGTGACATTTTCAATAAAAAGGCCAATTAAAATATAGATATTCAAAATAGAGATCCAACTATATCTGGTACTTAGGTACTAGATAAGATTGCATCGCTATTTTCAATATATACCTACCTACGTCATACGTGAACTGAAATGTAAGTGATGTTTACAATTGCCATTTATTTTAATTTAGGAGAATACTATTTGTGATATTACTTATACGAGACTAGATCGGCACTACATTTTCGAAATAATTAATCAGTAATATAAAAATATTATTATAATAATATAATATAATAATAATAAATATATATATATATTATTAATATATTTATTAAATATTATTCATTAATAAAATTATTATTATTATTTTTTATTATTACGAGGTGCGGGCCTGGGTAGTCATCTAGACTCGAAACAACTGCACTGATGGCGTAGAGGTTTAAGTGATCGCCTCGCCTATACCACTGCGCCGAGTGTTGTGGGTTCGAATCCCACTCGGGACAAACTTTGTGTGGTCCACAAATGGTTATTCCAAATCTGGGTGCTCTTTGTGTCCGTTGTTTGAATGTTTGTAAACTCCCCCGTGACACAGGATTTATTCCTAGTGAGTGATTTAATTAAATAAAAAAAGGGCTTTGTAGAGCTAAGGACCCTTGAGAGTAGTTTAACGGCGAGTAACAATAAGCTGTGGTTATATTATGTGTAGGTCTGTGTAAACATTCGAAAGAACATCCAAAAAATTTAAAACGTAAATTGACGCCCTCAAAGTATCTAGGTAGGTCTTTATATACCTAAAGGTGTTTTGAAAGGCCATCAATTAATTATCTTCATTTATAAACTAAGTATTTCGTTATAAGGTGACGCTCGAAAGTGAACTGATTTGTCTTTTAAAAAAAATGAAAGCTATCTGTAGGTCAAATATTTTTGCATTCCTCGATAAATGGGCTATCCAACACTAAAATAATTTTTCAATTCGAACCAGTAGTTCCTGACATTAGCGCGTTCAACTAAACAAACAAACAAACTCTTCAGCTTTATAATATTAGTATAGATTACTACTTTTGGCCGCGGCTTGGCTAGGAAATAATACTTTTCTGTATAAAAGGAATCCTCCTTGTCCTTTGCTGTACCCCAGGGGCCCAAGTCTGCTATTACAATAGTGTCAGAATGGTCTATCATTGATTTCATAATTGTTGATTTTGACAAGTTTGGTAATCTACTAATATAATGGCGTCATTATAACTTTTCGATGGTCAACCACTGACACTCCATTGAAAAATGGCATAGAATGGTAATCTCGTACATAGTGACAAATTATAAAATTTTACAGTTCCTTTAAACAATTTGCTTTCAACATTAAGAAATAATAATAATAATATTCTACCACATATACACAACACCATCTAGCCCAAACTAAGCAGAGCTTGTACTATGGTACTAGACAATGGATAAACATACATACATACTTTCTTTTGTAAATACTTACATATTATACATATAAACACCCAGACCAAGATAAACATCCATGTTCATGCACACAAATGTAAATAAAATAATATGTAAAAATATATATAAACGAAATCTGGCATGAATAAATGTTCGAATTTAGTAATAGTTTTCAATAATCACTTTTACTTACGGGTTTTATAATAATAGCAATACAACATGTCATTCTACCACAATCCTATTACGAGACCAATGATCGACCATTATGAATTTAGCAGATTACGAACTTTTACCAAAATTACAATGGAATTGCAGTTACGTTGTGTCGGAATGACGAATTTAAAAAAATAGCAGACTTGGTCTTCTGACAACGTGTATACGAAATTTCACGATGATCGGTCGAGTAGTTAAGGCGTGAAAGCGTAACAAATAAACTAACATTCGTATAATATTAGTTAGAAACTATGCTAACTAATATTATAAACGCGAATGTACACACAGCGACACATCAACCTAAACTATTTGGACTTTGAACTATTAGAAGTTGAACGCTGGGAATCGTGCGAGAGACTGCGTTATATTTTTGTTATTTTGTCTCATTCACGCTGAACGGGACGCGACGCTCTATCCTTACCTCGACACATCGTACATCGACACCACTATGTACCGTCCCTTTTCAACAATTCTCTATTTTGTATGCGTATATAGGGTGTCTAACTTGATGTGTAGCCGTGTAATATATATACTAATAGATGATAACCGAGGCGTTTTAGTAAGCTAGCGTGTCCCTTTTCTCTGTATGTACTACACAAGCGAAGCCACGGGCTGCAGCTACTATAGATATATCCTTATTAATACATGGGGTAGTTTTTTCATCAGTTAAAGTGACTTAGCCAAAGGGGTGAGCACAAAAGAGTTATCGTATGGAATTGCACCCCTTCATTGATTGACGGACAGACACCCCAAAGTATCGTGTGAACTTAATAATGACAATCGTTTTGTATATATAATGTAAAGTTTTATATAATTTATATATTTATGTATAATAATATATAGATAACAAATAAAAGCGCATGCTTTTTATTATTCAGCTAAAACAGTTCAAATTTTTAACACAGATTAACTTAAAAACTCCTTTTTCATTCATAGTTTAAATCTCGAAGAGTTTAAATAGTTTAAACTCTTGTTTAAAGTTTAAACTTTGTATCAAACTTGTTATCTGGACAGTTAAATGTTTTTTGTCGTTTAACCATAGCTGATATTACTAATATCCGATTCAAGTGGCAGCATTCCTTTTCAGAAACTGCCGTAGAAAGACAAAGACGAACTTAAAAGCGCGATTTTAACCACGAAGGAAACAGTTTAAACTTTTGTTTAAAGTTTAACCTTTGCATTGTTTTTTTTTTGTTTAACTACCAATTTTTTTGTTTGACTGGGATCTAATTTAACAGCCAGAAATGTTTATTGGCTCATTCTGTAACAAGAAATTTAACTAACAGTATACTTTAATGTAATTGAAATTTATAAAAAAATAGTTTCTTCATATTGTTTTATATTCACTGTAAAACTTCGCGTAAACAGTCAATTTTTGCCGTCTTTATAAGTTTATGGTCGGCAAACATTTATTTTTGGTATGCTTTTTGTCGAATCATCGTTAAAATTACTCTATATATCAAATTATATTTACACCCGAAAATTAGGGCCTTATATTTTTTCTGCCTGTTCCCAAACTCGCTGGCAATGTAAACATCATCACTACTAACGACATTTTCCAAAGAAAACCTCATATCAGCAGTATACATCAAAAGATTTATGAACCGATGTCCTTAGATTCCCTTTTCATATAACGCGTATGAAACTTTTCTTCGCACTCATAATTTTAGATTCCCTCCAAGGAATATTTTTTCCTTCGGCGTGGGAGGGAGATGGAGGTTTGGTGTGAGCGAGAGAGGGATAAAATCCATACTTATAATATTTGCAGCCTCCACTCTCAACACTCACACACACGAAACACGATTTAGCACTCCATGGAGAGTTTCGGACACTATACAGGTTGAACATAATACACGTTCTATTTTTAAAATATAGTTTTTTATTTTTTGTGGGTATGTGGTGGCAGATTCGTAAGGAAAACCTGGTATATACAGAGAGTGCATATGTGGTGAGCCCTAGGAGAGGTGCCCGATAGAAGCAGTGGCGATATACATTAAAAACGGACTTTTTGTAGCGATGATTAAGTGGTACACTAGTAAACAAATGTTTTCAGGATATAGGTACTCATTAAGGCATCGGAGGTGCAAAGGAGGGATGTGGTTTGATATTTACACGTCGTATCACTGATGCGATGTGTTTTAGATTAGCAGATATCATGAGTCATGACACTCATGACTCATGACGTACTTAAACAAGAACTTTGCATGCCAAAACCTTGTTTATGCTATCCGATTCACAACTGTGCCGCCTACTGGCGTATGAACTGGATGATCTAAGCTTCTGTTTGCCAAACCCACACAGTAGATATTAGTCTGGTGGACTACTTAGCTCAACTCTTATCATACGGAGAGGAGACCAGGGCTGATATTATGTTTTCTTGATTATACTTACGTAAAACCTTTGCAGTTCAGGTATCTATAGTACCATTTGAAAGTAAAAAGATATCATAGTATTTTTGTATAGGACAACTTACGATCTTCATGATTATAATCGAATACAGCACCTCAGGAATTAGATGTATGTAACAAACAGAAGGTAGTTCACAAAATTAATAGCCAAATATAAAGTATACGTTGCAAACACGCTGTATAGCCACACGCCCACACAGCCGAACCCAGAGGTTGGCGTCGCGGCGCTCTAAGAAAAAATGTACGATGCCATAAAAAATCACCGTCCGTCCGCTCCCACAATTTTTACCCGTTTTTTCCCCTCCGAGGGTCGAGTTGCCATGACGACGGGGGGACGGACCTCCCCCACATACTCCCTCTAAAAGCTGCATCAATATTTTTATGGCAACTGAAGGCTATATTTGCCTTTGATTCGAAGTAGCGCTGTTTTTTTTGTAGCTCTTTACATATGTTTTGAAAAGTTTGAAAAACGAATGCATGTTACTGTTAATTGTTTTTGTTTTGATTGTTCAATTTAATAGGAATAGTGTCGGAATAATTAGATGTTTTTAATTCTGTTCGCTTGAATGAATGTAGTCTGACTTAGAGGTTAGGAGCCGTTGACAGCATACTCGACTCAATTCAGCACATCATTATAACGGTCAGCCATTGAAACAGTAATTGTGCTCAACATAACTGTATCTCACTGATTGTTTGTCATTGAGTAAACGTTAAACAACCATGTGATATGCGTGTTGTCATAAATAAATATCGATTTAAGAGATGGTCACTAGATTTTTTTAATCAACGATACCAATCGAGCAATCTATTTAAGTTTACGTAATACCAACGTATTTTTATTTATATCTTTAAATCGTTGGTTCAATATATGATTGAGATTTGGCTATCAATCGGTATAAATACGGATTTTGAATATCTTTCTAAGCCTGTAATATCAATGACAATTTAAACTTCTTCAATAACAAAATTGATGTGGATACATAATTTATTATTACGTATTAGAAAATAAATGATGTATCTACATACATTTTATGTACGGTCGTCCAAGCAAGTGGTGTACCACCCTAAGGTTGAATGCCGCTTGCAGATTCATAGGTGATAAAGATCAGTTTCGCTTGCAGATCGATCTGACAATTTCTATTGCCATCTTTATCTGATTATTGATAACGATGATTATTTTATTTCTAATTTTGGGAAAATAAACAATTGTACATTACAAAATATAAAAACATTGGTATTTATAAAATATCTTAACCGTACAATCAACCTCATTTGCCACAAATTACAAAAAAGAAGATATTATTCAGTAGGAACTAGTGGCACAAATAAAAGTATTGCAACAGCGTTATTTAAAGAAGAAAGAGATTCACAACAGTACTTAGATAGATTGATAGAAAGATAGATTAAAAGAAAATTATTGAAAAAATAAAAAATCAAAATATAAAGCGCAAATATAAAACTATAAATAAATAAACAACAATTAAAAACAAGTATGACACACGAAGAAAAGTTGCTTATTTATAAAAACAACAGACAGTCATTGTCGCTAGGTGAGGCGTTGTTAAGAAGGCTTTTGTGCTGGATCTTAGTTTCAACTTGATGGAACCAATGACGTCGTAAAATCAATGGCGGGGGATGATATGTAATTAAATTGTTTTCCTTAAAGCACTGGATAATAAACATTACAATGCGACAATTTTGTAAATACGTGACATATTTGTTAAGTTTTACGACAAGTGCTTTTCAATAAACCTTACAATTATGTAAGAATTTTAGTTAGTTAAGTTGAAACATTATAAATATTATCATTACAAATGCTGTTTAATAAACGTTAACATGTGTAGAAAACACTTGTAGATTTCGATGACAAAACTGTATCTACAAATTTGTAATTGTAAAGTTCTGACACAAGGCGAGTCCACCTGCCGGAATTTACAAATTATGTAAACTTGTAATTACAAAAATCGTTCAATAAAACAGTTTATTTCGAGATTAGTTTTTATTATATTGTCAGAAAGAAAAGCTAAAAATAGATGAATCCTTTTTTTAAATTGTCACAATCACTATTAAAATACTTATTATGGAAAAATATATACATAGTCATATGGTCAAATTTAGAAGAGGGTGGGAAAATAAAAAAATTATGAACGGGTGTAACCGAAGCCAATAGCGCTTCTATGACTTCTAAAAGACGAGACCTCATTGAACCAACAAGCCGTGAGCAAATATAGGTTCCGCGCATTTCCTCCAAGATTGAATTACAGAAAAGAAGCTTGTCTGGTTCTTTCATTTTGATGCGACCATCTTTGGTCTATAAGGCCTCAAAGATTTTCTATCGGGTTTAGATCTGGTGATCTTGAGGACCACGGAATTATCCTTACATCAGTGTGTGAACGAAACCAGGCTCTTGCGATCCTCGCATTATGAATAGAACAGTTATCTTGAACAAAATCAAATTGTGGCACTTCGTTCTCCGGGTAAGCATTACGGACTGTCGGTAGCATTGCATTTTGAAGCACGTGGATACAATTTACAGCCGTCGCTCGAGGAAGTAGAGAGCACAATTCTCCTACACCATCCGCACTCATCCAGCCCCAAATATTTACGGCAATTCGATCTGATTCTCTATTTGAGATTACATGATCATCTCTGTACCGTGTTGAATTATATCACCAAAGGTGTAGACGTCCATGCTGACTTGATTTAAACGTTTTTTCATCACAAAACACTGTATTAGACCAATCAGTTCAGACGAGCAATTCTGTGAGCATCCGTCAAATATATTTTCTTGGCGTAATGCCTGTGGTGCTACCCCATGTAATGTAGATGATTCTTTATTGTTTGGGCACTCACATCGAACATCTCTGCAAAATGATTTGTCGGTTTAAAACCATTGATTTCATATTCCCGTCTCATAAATTCTCTGTCGTTATTGGAGAGAGCAGGCCGGCGACCACTTCTTCTGTGATCTAACAAACTTAATTCCTCTCCTTCACGACGAATCCAAAACCGGACACTACGTCTCGATATATTTAAATTCCTCGACATCGCACTAAAACTGCATCCCTCATTAAATTGGGCAATTATTTGTGCCCTTTTAGCAATAGTCAAGTTGGCTGGTAATGAAGATGATATTTATATGCAGTTGAGTAAAAAATAGCACGGAAAATATATCGATTTTTTGAGGCAAATAATAGAAATTACTAAAATATATTTGATAAAATGTCAGTTGTCAGTTTTCTTTATCAAATAGAATTTGTTTGTCTATTTAAATAGTTTTTATTACTTTTGTTTAGAATCATTTAAATTTTCTTTGCAGAAATTAATGTCTTATCCATTTATAATAAAGGTTAAAATGTCATGCACTTATAAGTGACGTATGACGTATGAATACTTATCAATTACGTCATTATTATGCATCTCTTTCAGTGATATCTTTTTAGTATGAACCTTGTTGTAATTTTCGATGACTAGGAAACTAAATCAAAACTGGTACACATCTTTCTTGGCCGACCGCACTTTCATTGCTTTCACATTTGGTAGTCAAGCTAAAGTAAAAATCATTTATTAATTTAGGTCACAAAGTAACACTTATGGCACATGGACTATGGACGTCAAAGTTGAGTTTGAAGTTACTAAATATTCATCTGTTTTATTTGCTAGGTTCTGGCATAGGGTTGAGTCAAAGAGAAGTCTGCAAGAAACTCACAGCCGTCGTATTCAGAAAATTGGAACGTAGTTTAGTCGCGAGATGATTATTTAAAATCTACGTCATCATCCATTCATATAGTCCTACTTATATATCGGCAATCATAGTATGTACTTGTTTACATCTAGAAATATTCTATATATATTAATTATTACAAATAAATACTAACGTACCTATTAACAACGAAAGCTTTTGAGTACCTCCGTCCAAGTCGCCATTTTCCTCTCAATGTCGTCAATTTCCCGCCAACCTGAGACCATCTATTAGGACAAATTATTGTCAATACACTACCTAATTTATCTAGCTAACTTACCAAATAGAAGAATAAATAAAGCGGTATCTATCGCAAACACAAAAATATATCATTTTCTTTCCACAAACTATTGGTACAAACAAACGTCTAGCAGTAACTTAATATTTGGAAATCAATTATCCATAAGAAAGTATTTGTTGGTCCCGGAATAACGGGATTAAGGGAATAATATACGGTGTATATTTGTGATTGCTATGATATATAGCTAATGGAGGGAACGATGACAAAATATGGCTTCTCTTTTTAAATTGAGTAGGTGCATGATTGTGCTTAAATAGGTCATCAACTTGTTTCTTACAATTAAATTTTCTACGAAGTATCTAGATAAAAGCAGTAGCTTTTATTACAAAACACTTTCTCAAACACGTTGCCATACACACGTAGATAAAAAGTGTTACCTAATATATTTTAAAGTGTACACATAAAACGTGTACCGCTCCTAACGACTTTCTATAATAATCCCCACGTAAATAAACCACCGCCCATGTCCATAAAACACGCCTCTCGATAAAAAACACACACATAACCTCTATGTAAGATCAAAGATAAAAAACTCCCCTTACTTTTTTACAAATAAAAGCCCTCTGATTGGCTGTGCGCCCCATAAAAAAGTTAAAGACGCGTGCTGCGCGCGCACGCGTTTCACCATTCAAATTCAAATAAGGAACGCACGCGCGACGTATGTAACACACGGTAGCGGCTGCAACTTATTATTAAAATACCGTCAAATTTAAAATGGTCCCCCTCGCCCTTTGCGTTTGTAGTAAAAGGTGAAGCGTAAGGATGAACTTATCGTTAGAAGATAGTTCTGTATAAAATGGTTGGCTGGCGTAAAAATAAGCGTTCACAAGGAAAAAATATAAAATGAACGGTAGGGAAGTATTTTAAAAATAGAGAGCTCTCCCTTCCGAGTTAGGGGAGTGAACGCGGTTGATATATTACCGGAGTTACGGGGGATTTTAATAACACACTGCGTGTGTTAGTTCACTGAGGCCGTAAGATTTGTCAATGCGGCATTTTGTGGGCGCTATTTTAAGTCGGACGCGTGTCCTCGCCCCGCTCCTGTATCGAGTTTCTAGATATTGTTTACCTGATAAGTTCGTATTACCAACTTCCGTTATTTTCGAGGGCCTGCACTACACCTATATTTCGCACAAACATTTGTATATTAGGCCTAGGCATAAGTGCTATAGGCAATAATAAAGGCATACCTACGAGTTTCATAATTGTATAGCATATTTAAGGAATTTTCATTTAATCGTCCTCATTCAGAACATTTATTCGACTAAATCAAACTGTGCAGGTTTGATTTATGCTTATAGAAATTCTTTACTAAAGTAACCAATTTGCATTCCTGGTTATAAATATATGACATCGAAAACATAAAAGAAATGTCTTGTATATTTATTGATATCAATTAAAACAGGTATATATTATTTAATTTAATCGAAAAGAATTTGAAAGTAAATATCAATGAACATAATTTTTAAACACAAAGAGACAAAAACAAGGATCAATTTAATTATCATTACTCACACACTCTAAAGCCGAGTTGAGACCGACAATTTATTATTATGGACCCGTATCCAATTTAAAACAACGCACGGCCGAATGGAGCCATTAGGTACGAGGGGACATTGTTTTGGTACCGTGAACACGGAGGGGAATCCTTGTGGAGTAGAAAAAACAATTTAAAAATAAAATGTAATAATTATAAAAGGGAGGGAGCGCGCGTGTCGCTGCCGCCTTATTTATTTCGATCTTCAGCTGCTGTTTGAATTTCGAATGCCGAGTTACCGCCTTTAACATTGGCATAAAGTGACATGTGGTAAGTAAATGAAAAAAAAATGAAGCATAGAGAAAAAGTTGCCAGATACACCTGTCGTTTACCATGTTGGTACTGCATGGTGTTATTAAAAACTGCATAATGTCTGGGTTTTACAGAATATTTACGGATGAATCAAAGCTTCCAGATTATGCTAGTGTGGCGGTTTAAAATCATCAACCTTGGAAATCTTAAAGGAATTCACAATTACCTATAGTAGGTATAATGTATCTATATTGAACTTATCGCTATAACTGAAGCTAATGCACATCTAGAATCTGAAAATGTTCATAATTCGGGTATGTTTACTGACTGAGAACTGCACTTCAACATTTGTTTCGACGTTCATTGAATTTCATATTGTATTAAATCAATAATTAAAATAAAACAAATTAAGAAGAATCAAATTTTACAATGGGAGCCTTCCCGTTAGATTCAGAATTAAATCTAGACATATTCCTTTAAAAACGTTTACAATTTTAGTGGGTCGAATGCAATGTATCTATAAAGTGAGTGATGTCTATTTTAAATAAGTAACTATGAAAATAAAACGATATTGATTTAGGTAGGTACATGTATTAGGTTTATGTATTCTTTCTTTATGGCCTTTCCTTTGAGTAAAGCAGCAGAACTGCTAACGAAAATAGGTAGTTATTTTAGGTTTACGACAAAGACTAAACGTGATTATTGTATTATACATGTATATATGTAAGGTATAAGGGTGGCAGGATTACGACGTGGACAAATGCTCGTTGAAAAATTATCTAATAAAAAAACTACACCAATCTTTATAGTAATTTTTTATACTTGCCATATTTAGTGAAGAAATATGGCGTACTAGTATGTAGAGACGTTAGTTAAGTAAAGTAAAGTTAAGTTATAGGCGTTAAGATTGTTTGTTAACGAAATAAGATACAATACATACATGGTTTCACTCTTTTATCACACTAGGGGTAGGTAGAAATGTAATTGCGTTAGCTATACTTATGAGTAATACCTATATTAATAATCTTTATTTCTATAATTCGGTATATTTACAATGTCATAAGTTTTTATGGATCTAATTATACGTTTTATTTTACTGTAGATAAATATACTAGTCCATGTATATTTTTCTATATAACATGCATGAGAAATGGTATTTATATAGACACAGACATCAAGTAACACATGCGGGTAGAATATTAATTAAATTAACTATAACAACGGCGAGCGCCATGTTTTAACAATGGCGGCGTGATTTGTGTTTTCGATAACAAATTGAGAGTTGGGGTAAATGTAATTATAGATTTTAATGATAAAAGCTCGCCTTATGTATTTATTTAAGGACTGAGTAAAGCTTTAGTAATGTTATTTTCTCATATAGATACGATTATTACAGTAATTTTAGATAAGAACTGATAGGATGTTTACATTGTATCTAAATTATATTTTTTTGTGATTTAAAAGAGTTTCTGGCAGGTATCTTTACATTGTCTCGACCCATTGGCCATCTGATAGGCTAAAACCCTTACTACACGCACTTACTCATAACCTTTGACGTTCATAAGTTTTACTACTAGACGACTCGATGGCGCAGTGGTTAATGTAACCGACTGTCACGTTTGAGATCGCGGGTTCGATTCCCGCACAAGTCAAACATTTGTATGCATGAACATAAATGTTTGGTCTGGGTGTTTCTATGTATAATATGTATGCATTTACAAAAATTTTTTATATAATATGTATGTTTATCCATTGTCTAGTACCCATAGTACAAGCTCTTCTTAGTTTGGGCTAGATGGTGTGTGTATGTGATAGAATATTATTATTATTATTACTACAATATCCTAGATCCTAGATCTTCTAAATGAATAAATTATTTTTCCAAGTATATTTTTTACTTACAAATTCTTTAAGGCAATGCAATGGCTCCTAATTTATTATTTAAAACTTAACACTTTGATTACTTTCCATAGGTACGTAGTTTGATAACCTGTGTAACTGCCTCGGTGGCGCAGCGGTAATAAAGGGTGTTTCGTTATTGGGTTTGTCTGCTAAAACAATCTGAATAGCAATTTAGGAAGTTGGCGGTATTGCTTATCTCCGGCAAGCACGTAAAGCCGTTGGTTCTGCGCTTGATTTCTCTTCGGCCGTGTCGGCTTGCCGATCCGTGCACTCTTTGTTCCCTGTTATAGTCATGGGAATAAAGAGTACACTTACGTTTACACATATTTGTGCACTATAATGTCTCTTAGGCCATCTCCATTAAGATTTGCCGACGTGACCGAAATTCGGTCCGGATTTAGATTTTTCCTCCTCCATGATAATGTTATTATGAAACTAGTCCTACGATAATTATAATAAAAAAATCAGCAATAGGTCTCTATGTGTCTACATAAAAAAATATCTTAAACAGATAATATCGTCAAGTCTACATGTCACTCATTGTTTTTATGCTATTAATCTCTATCTGTCAAAGCATTTAGTAATTTGTTGTCTGTTAAGATGCCTGCATAATGTTATTATCTTTGCCTCGATCTTGCCACCTACGCGTTACTGGAAAATGTGTTATTTTTGTTTATGGGACAGTTTATCTGGTCACTATGGTCAGCGGACCACCCGAATTTAGACAGTGGCGTTTTTTGTAGAATACGTAATTATTTCTGGTTAGTGATAGTTACGGTGGCAACTATAAGGTGTCAGTATAATAATGATGTAAATTATATCAGTCCCTAGTATAAATTGGTACACTGCTGAGCACGGTCCTCGTCTCAGTGTGAGAAGGGTTAGGCCATAGCTATGGCTGATCACCCTGATCCAGTGCAGGTTAGCAGGCTTCACATATTTTCGAGAATATTATGGAGAACTCTTGGACATGCTTCTTTACGATGTTTTTTTTACTGTTAAAGCTAACGAATATTACATATTTAATACGCACATGACTTCGAAAAGTCAGAGGAGCGTGCTTTGGGATCGAAGTTAAGACCTCTGTGTGGCAGTCCAACGGTGTCCTACTATTAGAGTAATTATATATTATAATGATTATATAGTTTATATAACTTTGCAGCGATCACATACCTACATTAATTGTTTTTATTTTAATATCCGCAAATAATCTGCTACGATGCATATAAAAGAGCAATACCAAAGACTAGCTACAAAGAAAATGTAATTTAGAACAATGATCGCTCAGAAGTAAATAAAGAGTAACCAATCGAGATAATATAAAAGTGTAGCTTTAAAACGATAACATTTTCAACCAATCAAAATAGGTACCTAGGTATAACCATTGACGTAGTAGTACATCGTTAGAATAGGTAAATTATAAGAATTTAATTCCTCGTAATAGGATAACGTTGTTCCTAGGAAGTGTGTATTAATTATTTGTTGTCTTTTGTAGTGTCGTACATTCCTAGCTGGACCAGTCCAGCGAAGATCTAACTGTGTTCTAACACTGTAGACACGTAACTTTATTACAAAATATCTATATATGGTCAAGTATTTTTTATTGATGTTTGTAAAACACATCTTATTTTCTCATCGATAAAACATAGTCAACCATATAACAAATCCAGTTAGCTTCTATCTATCAACTACATAATTTTCATACACCATTAAGTTTAGATAAGTATCTCATTTTTACCGTGTAATCCACACTTTCTTTACGATCGCCAACAAAACTGAGATCGGTTCAGCTGCACCATTAAATATAAAGGGGACATTTGGGAGACATCTTTTTACAATAGCCCCTAAAATGACCAGAAAAAATCCACTCTTTTTAACTAACAATGGTCTCTGATGCGAGGGTGGACGATCAATGATCGACTAAACAAAAAATACGTCCTAAAATAATTGTAAATTTTGTGGAAAGATTTATGTAGTAAGTAGTCATTGTGGTGGAATGTTAACGTCCATTGCTCGTCAGTGCGCACTGTCCAGTTGCAGATGTATGGCGGTAAAAAATTCGACTATTGTAGTCGCCATTTTTACCATAGAGAAGAGAGAGCTATGTTAGCGTCCCACAGTTTTTTGAGACCACCGGCGCTTTTTAAAATTGGAAACGCTTCCTTTTGGCGGTAATTAATTTATAGCTTTGCTTTCTTGTACAACAATACAAGCGCTTTTACTGCAATAAACAAATGTCTTTCAAGTCTTTTATGGTTAAAAACATTGGTGGGTAATATTATATTATACAAATACCTAAAGCTCCCATTTATTTAGATTCTACGCTGACGAGGAGAACTACGTCAATACCATTTAATTTCAAAATATTATATTTATATTAAATAGGTACAAATATATTATATAAAATCTTTTTTGCCCATTAAGTTATATAAAAATAGGCAATAAACGCGGAAAGTAAGTTGAAGAAGCCATTTAACAAAACACGGATAATAACAGAAACATATAACTTATTGGCATCTAACATTTTTTTAGGCAAAATAGCCAGTACTTACTGCTCTGACATAAATTAGATTAAAAATAAAGCATGATAGGTATCATTTTTAGTATATCAACTAGATACGCATATCAAATAATTTGAATTTCCATTCATGAAACTATTATCTGCTTATATGTATTTTATTATATTTAATATCTAAATTGGTTTTTATGATCCTGTACACAACAAACCTTAAAGATCTAAAAATTATACGCGCTTACATTCCTGGTTTTCAACCAGTAAGAGTAAGTGTAAATTTGAGCCTTCAACGAAACCCTGACATGGGTTTGCATTACACGGTGACAGTCCACGTCTGCACTTACATACCTACAACTGACATCACCATGTGTCTACCAAACACTTTTGACACTGCCCATTCAAATCTGAACTTTATCTGTAAACGGTTTTGGTTTAGATTATACTGTTTGTATGTTCTCGACCATTTCTATTTGTTTAAATTCTAATTTTGAAACTATCGCTCAATCGCTTTTGGTTAGAGGAATCTTTTGTCTCGTAAGTGTGGTCGTTAAAGGGATGGATAAAAAGAGTTTTTATTTGTTGGAATTTTAATCGTTATAATACGTTTTTAGACTGTTGCGATTTGTATACATAATAAAAGGTAAGCCCACTAGTTTCTTTACCGACGTTTAAACATAATTTTATTCAATGCAGTGTTTATAAAAGTACTTTGAATATAATGTATTTTTTTAAGTGAAAACTTCTTTAGGCGCGTTGAGCACTTTTTAGGTAAACAAAAATCATGGAACTCGCTTCATCGTCACCGAACGTATTCAAAATTCAAAAATAATAATCTAATTGCTCGACGATTCAATTAGATTACACAGACACAAGTTACTTAGTTTTCACTTCTATCGGCAGTCCCCAAAGACTGCCCAGCATGTTTTTTATTTGAAAGAATCTATAAATAACAAACCGTTAAACTAGTATGTATAACGTACCAGATTTTGCTCGCGGCTTCGCTCGCGTAAATGTAGGATATGTAATTAATATTAATATTAATATTCAATATTCTACCACATACACACAACACCATCTAGCCCAAACTAAGCAGAGCTTGTACTATGGGTACTAGAAAATGGATAAACATACATATATACTTTTTTTTTGTAAATACATACATATTATACATAGAAACACCCAGACCAAGACAAACACCCATGTTCATGCACACAAATGTTTGACTTGTGCGTGAATCAAACCCGCGCCCTCGGACGTGGCAGTCGGTTACACTAACCACTACGCCATCGAGACCGAATATAATAATTTTCTATCCCTAGGTAACAGTACCTAATTTTAGAGTTTGAAAAATCTCTTATACAATAGCTTTGTACATCCGTCTGTCTGTTATACAACTTTCAACTCAAGAATCGTAAGAGCTAGAGACTCGCGGTCAATGCCATTCGACTCGGCATAGTCGATATACCCCCGAAATGACTATGACCTTTGTTTTTTTTTATGTTTTGGGCGGCATACGATCAGTTGGATCGCCTGATGGTAAGCGTTTAACACCGCCCATGGACACCCGAAACAACAGAGGAGTCGCAAGTGCGTTGCCAGCCTTTTAAATTTCGGGGATACCGGAGGCCCAACTCCCCTCCTCCCCAGAGGGGGGAGAGGAGTTGGGCCTCCGGTACCCTTACTCACTCGACGAAACACAACGCAAGCGCTACTTCACGCCGGTTTTCTGTGAGGCCGTGGTATCACTCCGGTCGAGCCGGCCCATTCGTGCCGAAGCGTGGCTCTCCCACGGATTAAGATTTACGGCAATTCATTGCCGTTTCTCAATTGTATCTGGATGAAAAGTACACTTTCTACTTTCCTGTACCCCTGATAACGTGTAAGCGAAATTGCATTATGTTTGGTCGTGCAGTTAAGGCGTGAAAGCGTAACAAAAATACAAACATACATTCGCATTTATAATATTAGTAAAGATTATGGTTATGATATTATGAAGAGTAGATAAGTACATCATATCTCAGTTTTAAATACCTTAACTTACAACTGGCTCGTCTTATATCTTTTTTCTTACTACATTTACATCACTATGTAAAAGAGCATCGTTTCATTGCCAGGTTAAAAAGAATTAACTACAAGACACTCTGCTGACAGCATAGACTCTTTCTCTTCTTCCTAGCCTTTATTATTCCCAAGTCACATGGGGTCGGCTTTTCTGGTCTAACCGGATTTGACTGGATATCAGATTTTACACGGAGCGGCTGCCACCTGACCTCCGCAACCCGAATGTAAACGATACCCTAAGGCTAGATCAGTGTCAGGATATAATAGGGCACTGATTTCTTAATAACGATTGCCACAGATGTTACAGGAGGCCTAAACACGGCTTAACGTGCTCTCCGAGGCACGGAGCAGGCGATAATTGTGAAACAATACGCACATAATTTCGAAAAGTCATATAACTTTCGAAAGTCGGAGGTGCGCGACGTGGGTTCGAATTCGAGACCTTCTGCATTGCAGTCTGTTGGTCTGCCCCTTAGCGATAGCTAAGGAGCTCTGAAACACTTCAAAACACGCACTCGTTGGGAAAACACAAGAGAGCGTGTATTGCCGTTTTCTCTAGCGTGGATAGATTTCGCTGCCGTGCTGATACTATAAAAATGGTAGTATACTACCACATTTAGATCGAAGACATCCTCATCACAATTTACCTCCAAACTAGTGAGCTAATTTACAATTACAAGCGAGACGAGCCGACATCCGCATACCGTTCGGCTCGTGTTACATTATTTTTTATGCCACGGCCAAAAAACTGCTCGAGAAAAAGCTACACATACGCTTCGAGAACAAGTGCACCGCCCTATGCCTTTGAATAACTCAAAGAGTAGCTTAGCAAAGAATGTTAGATACATCTTTGTTTCCTAATTAATTGCCTCTTGCAGGCGCCTTGCAGTCAGCCTTACGAACTTGATTAGGATATTTCAGACATAGATGTCTACTACTTATAGCCAACATACAGTAGGTTCTTTTCATATTATGGAAATACGAGTGTAGCGAGGGGCTTTGCAAAAATTTAAATAACGTACTCAAAGAATACCCAGTCTCTAAACAATCAAATGTGGAACGTAATTTGCTGTTATCAACGCCTTATAATATCCTCTTATATGTGTTGTTTCAATAAACATAATCGTTTTTTTAAGTTATTAATTTAAATTAACTCTGGTGCAGAAGCTGGCTATTTTTGAAGCAAAAACATAAAGCGCCCTAGACGTTAGGCAGAAAACTATACTTGTTAAAGTTACTTAGTTGAAGTTTCATAATCTTTGTCGAGTCTGGAGTGATTCATTAGCCGGGTCGTTCGTCTTCATTGCATGTGACGGAGATAGTTTAGCGTTTAAATGACTATTCGAGGCGGAAACTAAAAAGTCAAACTGTATCTCAGACAGTAGTTAATATGAGATTGAATTGATGTCGCCGGACATACGGGTATAGAAAATACAAATACTTAAAATAACCTACGTACGTTTATATCCTCAAAGGGCATAATTACAATTATATTTTAAATTCTTAAGTGACCCTGATTAAAAACATAGCCGACCCTTAAAAAGGTAGTCGGCGAAAGTCATTCTCAGCTGTCAGTTATAGGAGCAAAGACACAGTCCCTGCCTAATGAAAGCACAACGCCTCCAGAAGCTTTGAAACCCTGCTGACTCCAGCAAATGCTGCAAATGCTGTTTTGCGAGGTGCTGTTTGTCAGTACTATTGCTGGTCCTATGACCAGAATGTTGATTTTTTAATCTTGTGGCTCTTTAAGTTCATAGTCGACAACGAACTAGAGACAAATCGCATGCTCTATGTTGCAGTAACCGCTTGCCATGAAGCTTAGTTTACATTAACAAGAAGCTTAAGTTTATTTTAACATCATAAAATAAACTAATATTATAAATTCGAAAGTTACTCTGTCTGTCTGTCCGTCTGTATCTCTATCTGTAACCTCTTCACGGTTAAACCACTTAATCGATTTGGATGAAATTTGGTATAAATATAGTTTAAAACCTGAAAAAGGACATAGGCGTTTTATAGATGTAGGTACGGCGCAGGCGGAGCCGCGCGCAAAATGTAGTTTATCTATAAATATGTAAAGAGAAGACTTTGTACCTTTTTTTAAGCATATTGAAATGAAAAAGAGAAATGTTAGATCTGTCATAGTTAAAGTTTGTATGGAAAAGTCAAGAAAACAAATATTATTGTTAAAGAAAACATTATTTTCTTAATTGCGATCGAATTTCATGATCATAGATATTTGTATAGACTGTATGAATTTACATTAGCTAGTCTATGCCGATAGGTTATTAGTTAATCTTTACTATGTCATTTATTTTTTGTTGCTTATTTATCGTAGAGATAAGTTTTTACTTTATAATGTAATTATATTATGGCAGACTAATAGTTATTTCCCGACACAGTAGTCAGTCTTGTTGGCTTTTCTGATTACAATGTTCTTAGAACGTGGCTGTCAAATTATTGTAGGTTATGTATTATAGTTATGTCATTCTTCAGAATCAATAGGAATTACGAATGCTCCAACGTATTTGCACAAAAAATGAGAGAAAAGTAAATATCTAAAAGATGAATTACTAGAAACGAGAAATCTCAAACAAACAAAAAACATTCGCCAAGAATGTTCGCTGTAGTTTTTTCCCGCGTTCAGCTGAGTAGCGCTCGCTCTACCAGGAAATGACGTTCAGGAATGAGGATACGTACTCGTTAATTTGCACCATAAATCATCGAAAATGTAGTTTTTGAACGCCTCTCTAGAATCGGACCTTTTTGCCGACTTGTCTTCGGCAAGTGTCGGGTTTCAACTGTTTATGGTAACTTTTTCAGAGGATTGTTTGGATAGGACATGTTGGAAAGATGTCCTTATGTATTTTTTAAGAGAAAATATCTTGATAAATGTGTTAGATAAGAAACGAATAAAAAGAAAGAGCTACATACGATTTCTTTCAAAGTCACAGAAACAATAAAGTAATGCTGAATTATAGTTTTAAATTATTATAAGTTTTTTAGTTACGTAACAAGTTATGTTTATCCTGGGTTTTTTTATGCGTACTAATTGCCTTAATTCCTATTTTACAAAGCTTTTTTGTTTTTATGTTTTAAATCTAAGTAATCTTAGACCTTAATATTTGCGCACAAAAGCGCAAGTTTATGCCTTCTTCGTCCTGCAACATAGATTTGACTCACGCGGACAATTGGGAGATCCCGGGTTGAGCAAAATGTTATAATTGGGTCCTTTTTCAGGAGATGCATAATAGCAGAATCTGCTAATGAGGCAGTATCATCGCTCCTTGTTCTGTGACCCTTGTTGAGTTAGTGTAACTATGAAATGTGGGTTAAACACACATAATTATGTGCGTACCTCTTCGGGTATATTTATATAATTTTAGTTAGGTAAGTATTGGTTTTACATTTGCAGTACCCTTATGTATTAATATGTATGTGACTTACTGACTTACGATCACAAAAAGTAAAGGTCAAAGATCTCATACATCTTTATATCTCTATTACTGCCAATATAGATGTTATATCAAAATTCTGGATACAGGCACAATAATAAAATGAATACAACAATCGCAAAAAAACAGCCTATTCCAGATAAGTCTGTCAATTGAGTTAACATTTATGACAACTAATTCCTGCGGAACTTATGTTTTTCGTATAGCGTATAATATTGCGATTGTTTTGGGAATAAGCCAAGTGGTTCAGATATCTTGACTTATTTGACCCCAGGGAAGACCTCACTCCGGAACTTTTCGATAGTTCTCATATTAAAAGTTGACGTGATATATAGCTAGGATGACGCGAAAAAATAATCCATGATTTTTTCTGGAACGGAACTTCGTTGAATTTATCGGTTTACTAGGGATAAGATTTTTGTTTTTATATAGCGTTAGCTTATGTGACGATGGGAATACCGGTAGAATATTGTGATAAAGATTTCGATTTGTTTAAGCATCGAGCTTTACGAAGCGAAAGAAAGCATGGCCCCAAGCCAGGTGGACGAAAGATCCAAAAATTATTGTCGCTGAGCTGGGCATGAGCTAAGCTGAGCATGCTGATGAAGACTGAATGCTGTAGCGTCGATCTCAACAGAACAGTGTTGACTGCTTAACTCGAAACAAATGATGAACTGTGAATTTCATAAAAAGTTTCCAAGGAAGTATGTATCTATGAAATAAATATCTTCTTCTTCTTAGCCTTTATTATTCCCAAGTCACTTTGGATCGGCTTTTCTAGTCTAACCGGGTTTGACTGGATATCAGATTTTACACGGAGCGGCTGCCACCTGACCTCCGCATCCCGAAGGCTAACGATACCCTAAGGCTAGACCAGTGTCAGGATATTAGAGGGTACTGACTTTCCCAATAACGACTGCCATAGATGTTCATGGCAGCCGCGACCGACGGCTTAACGTGCTCTCCGAGGCACGGAGCAGGCGATAATTGTCAATCAATACGCACATATTTTCGAATAGTCATATATCTTCCAAACGCCAGAGGTGCGCGACGTGGGTTCGAACCCGAGACCCTCTGCATTGCAGTCTGTTGGTCTCCCCACTGAGCTATATCTATGAAATCGGTATACTATATTTACATAAAGGTTTCTAAGATTATTATAAATAGGTTTTATCTCTGGTAATAATACAGCCTATCCCTCTAAATAGTTGGTAGCATATTAGGTACGACGGTATCAGCAACGGACAAATTTGCTATAACGATATAAATAAATAATACAATGTATTAATAATAAACAGACCTCACGTTTTTGCCCCGGTAGACCCCAATAGGCTTCCAGGTCTTTAATTTTATCATTATTCATTATCGCCTCTTTGCGTAGCTTGTCTATGTTTAACTATTGTATCTTTAATAGTAGCAGAGGGATCGATATTATGTGATGAAGTAACAACCACGCATGTCGATCGCTCTGTGAAGTTGATTAACGTTACCGTCGTGGTCATGGATGGGTGACAGTATACGAATATGTTCTTCCAAATATTCATGTAGTCAGACATCAGCGCATTTAGAAGTAGTCACACATATATTACTGAAAGGTAAATTAAAAGACGGTCCAGCACATGCCAACTGGAGTGATTTCATACAAAATACACTGTTCCCTTGATCCGGCTTTAATTATGACACATCGCCTTTTGAAATCTGTTGTTAGACTTGAAAAGCTTAGTGCGGTATGATTTGGTATTTTCATATATGCCAAAAAGCAGAAAAATATGTGTATATCGCAAGATAATAAGCTATACCTTATTGTATGAGCTACTATGAGATTAATTGCAAAAATCTTAGGTAAATTTAGCTAATTACTACAACTTGTTGTCTTTTTGTTGTAATTAATAAATCAACTTTTAAAGTTGTCAATAATTAGTCTTTAGGTTTTCAATCATCCAAAAAATAATCAAGGTCTTTTGCATTGATTTTGATAATTATCTTAGGTATACGATTTCGAATATACATATGTCTCAGATTCCATTCATTCGGTAAATCGTAATGGTACTTACAACGTTTTTTTAGGTTAGGTCTTGAGTTTTCCTGTTAATTTCCTGTTAATAGGATAGTCATTGAGTGACCACCACATGTATCTTGGTAAAAATAACTTGCACTATTATCTATGAATTTATTTATTAAGATTATAAGCAATTTAGGTAAAGCTTAGCTAACGTGCATGTATTCGGAGTTGGTTGACGTCGTTAGCGCAATATATGAACCTTTCTATTGATCGCAAATCCAGTGCCTTATCCATTGGACTTTTGTCCCGGCGCAGCTTCAATCTTTGTAAGTAAATAGTCTATTTCAATTTGAATTCTTCACATTACACCATGTTACTATTTACAGTAGCTAAGCACAAATTGGCCATCTGGCCTTTACCCCAGAATGCGTGATCATTACTCACGTTCGTTATATCAGTACAAATGTCACAGTCTCTCCTAATTAGCGTCCTGCGAGGAAGTTCACGCTGATCCCGTGGGACCCTCGCAGGAGCACACCTGTCTCAGCACGTGGACACTTGAAAAGTTTTTGCGACACCGTTTCACACTCTTGGATAGTTTTGTTCAACTCGATAGGATGTTGTTCGCTCTAGCTAGGATGTACTGAAATAAAGGTGCTGGTTTTGTCGCCGCTTTTTATTACTTCTTTTATTTTGGCGTGGAAGATCTCGCGGTTGGCAATTATTAGTTGCCAGTATGAACGAGCGGATTATTGTGGGAAGAATTACTACTAAAACAGCGAATTAGTGGAAAAATTGGTACTGCGTTTAATTCGGTTCGAAAGAATTGCAAAAGGACGATTGTAAAACTGGGAATACCGCTCACATACTGTCTATAGTTCAAGAAAAAAGTTTCAACAAAGGATAAAGCCCTTGGTCCCTTGAAATATTACTCGCACACTAACTATGTAAAGTTTGCGACCTTGCCTTATATATCCAAAGCTGCGAGGAAAATAAAGATATAAAATAGGTTCGCAAAATATGTACACGTGGGGTAAGCAGAGTACACTACATGTACATTTTGTTTACCGAATTTAATTCCGAATTAACTGTCATTGCTATAGATTTCCTAAATAAAATTAAATACTTAACACTTTATCCGGAAATATATCTCGAGGTTTCACAAACTTGCGTCAGGACATGAAGAATGTAATCAGCTTAACACCAAACACATTCGATTTTTTTTATTTGGTTTGGCCTCTATTTGGCCATGTCAAGCATGACGTTTACCAAAAAAGAAAAGAAGTCTCTCGAGCCTTATACACAGCTCGATACTTAAGAACAAGAGTTACGTCTAGGATATACGTATTAATAATGCTAGTATTGTATATAAGCGCTGTCCCTCTGGCCACGGGCTTCTTCTCAATGTGACATGATTACTGAAAACTATATAAAAGTATACATCAAAGTAAGTTTCATCAAACACATGAAGGGTACAAAAACCAATTGCCGTATCTCGAAAAAGTTCTTAAAGTTCTAATCTGTAACGCACCTTGCGTCTGTGCAGATCTTATTGATCATCAATCGCAATTTTCATAAGCCCACTGGCCTAGAACCCGTTTAGATGGAGATTCGCCATCTTTATTTTTTTGTTCATCTATTGTTGTCTGACATAACACTTGCGCATGCGATTATTTGACAAAATCTTTTATTATTTGTTTACCTGTAAAGGTGTTCTATGGGGGTGAAGGGTGAATATACCAGTTGTGGGAGGTACGTCGAAAGTTTGATTAAAATTAGTTTAAATGGAAGCGTTCTTTGAGATAGAGCTGGATTCGTAAAAGATTATAATATATGATATTCGCGATGAAACTATATTTAGTTAAAAAAACTCATGGCGATGATGCTAATAATCGCAACGATACCTGTCTGTGTGAGAGTTTTACTTCTATATGTATACTTCATTACCGAAGATGTGTAAAGTTTGCCTAAATATTTACTGGAACGTGGCCTAACCCTACTCATACATTGAAGAGACCCGCGTATAGCATTTAAAGATTCTAAACAGGACTGACATTACAGGCAAGGATTAAAGCTATTGCAGTTAATACGTTTGCATGTCCGACAACTGGTAGATCCACCTAACTTTCTAAAAGGTGCGTTTCACGGACGGGTTGAGTACCCTTTCTAAAATGCTTTGTTAATAAGTGTTTATTTGCGAACGCATCTGCCCTGCAACATATGTATGTATGTCTTTGACTATTGAAACATAATCATTCATATATTGTAACACCAGAGGGTATTTGTGCTCAAAGGTTGGTTATGGGGTTAATATGTTAACGTACTTGAATGGGACAGCAGCAAGGGAAATATCTTGGCAAACGTTGTTAGTGTTAGGTAAGTACGTAAATTGGCAAAAGGATGGGTAATACCCAAGTTTTTTGTTTTCAATGACATTTTGGAATAGCCCAGGTTAACAGTACCCTATGCCGATAAGAGAGCTGATGACAGCCAAAATTCGAAAATAGGAAATAATAAATCCAATAGTTCTATGTTTCTCCGCCTTTTTATTATTTTTTATTATACTGAGGTGGCAAACAAGCATGCGGCCCACCTGATGGTAAGTGGTCACCGTAGCCTATGGACGCCTGCAACACCAGAGGTATTACTTGCGCGTTGCCGACCCCTTAGAAAAGGAAGTAGGAAGGAGAAGGAGCGGGAATGGGGGAAAGTGGGGATGGGGGAGGGGGAGGGGGAGAATGGGCCTTCGGCACTTTCACTTACCAAACGAAACTCAACAGTAGGAATACTGCTATTTCACGTCGATATTCTGTGAGGGGGTAGTACTTCCCCGGTCGAGTCGGCCCATTCATGCTGAAATCAGCGAGGGTCTACTACTCTTCGAAGGCCTTCAAAATATATATTTCCATTTTATGTGAGATAGTTGTAAGTAGAGGAACCGATTAGGCCATAAGTTACATAATTCTGTCTGTGACCGATGTTCTTTAGTAAAAAAACAGATCTTTGTCGATTGGTTACTAATGACAAGTGCTCTTGCTTACCCCTTTAGCTAAACGCCAGTAGTACGATGGGTGTGTTTTGAATCTACCTAATTATAATATAATAATATTCTATCACATACCCACAACACCATCTAGCCCAAACTAAGCAGAGCTTTTACTATGGGTACTAGACAATGGATAAACATACATATATACTTTTTTTTTGTAAATACATACATATTATACATAGAAACACCCAGACCAAGACAAACATCCATGTTCATGCACACAAATGTTTGACTTGTGCGGGAATCGAACCCGCAACCTCAGGTTACACTAACCACTACGCCATCGAGGCCAATTGGTAAAGAAATGCCAAGATTGTAACAACTAGAAGAATATAGCCTCTTTACCTGCTAGGACACAGGCTTGATTCTATATGTGTGTACATAATATATTACAAGTGAATATAATATAGTCAAAATATATCCGTTCCAATGTAAAACAAAATTAAAGTACTATCTATCTGCTTTTTTTAGAAATTAGATTTATATTATTTAGTAACAATTAAATAATATACATACCATTATTAACATAAACAAAGCAACAATCATAATTATAACTTAAAACTAATATTAACAAACCTAACCACTTATAAATAAAACAAAATAAAAAGTAACAAAATATGGGACTGTAAAATTTAATAAAAATAAATGGCTGGTTTAAGCAGCGTCGTAAAATTCCTCAGCATCGCTGTCGACCGAAAATGTGCTCAGAAGACTGGCAACATTGCCACGTTGTATGCCAATGCTGATTCTTTGAGCTAAAAAAAGTCCAGCCTGGTTACGCGAAGCATCGATTAGCCGCTTAGATATATCTCTAAAAAGCGCACGAGCGCGTGAACTCTATGAACCTAGCGTCTCCAAACGGCTCGAAAACGTAATTATCAATTAAATTACTGTATTTGCGCCGTTTGAGGTGTTCCGCCGCTACAGCAGCAGCACTGGCACATCTCACCGTGCTCGAAAGATGTGATGGCGCAAGGGTGTCGACGCATGTGGTGTCTCACACCAAAGTCCTACCCATTTTCTAAGGTACTTAACAAAGACATACCATCGGGTCTCCCATCGTCACGTACCAAGCCTGGTTCTAATACTGCTGATTTAACTACTGACAGCTATTTTAATGGTACAAAAACCTTTGAAATATTATACCTATTAAACTATTTGCAGCCTTATCGACCTACTTTTTATGTCTGTCTGTGTGTACGAGATAATATTTATAATGGCTGAATCGATACTGATAAAACAGCAACCAGTTAAAAGACCATGTGAAAAGTGATCTAGGCTACAAAGATTTTAAAACTAATCAACCTTTTTCTAAATATCGCGGGCAACAATCACTGATAATTAACACTGCGTTAAACAGTTTAAAATAACGGTACTGTAGATAAAAGGTTTACTATAAGTTTATTACTGTTTATAATTAAAAACAACAACAGTTGGATTAGTTTTCGCTCGCCTTTCATTTAAACTGGGCTATTTTCAGTAAACAAAGGCTCGGCTTCCCATTATTACTGTTTTTATTATTGCTTCTCAAGAAAATAACCGTGAAGGGGTGCAAAAAGGCGGGCACTCTGTTGTAAATCACTATGGGCAATTGTTTTAATGTCGCGTACAGCTAAAAGGATTAAAGAGAGAAAGTAATAAACTTAAAATAAACAAATGACAAAATTTCTAGAAAGTTAAAGTTATATAATCGTTATAGTGTAATTATTAATAATAATAATTTTTATTAATCACTATAATTAAACTATTAATAAGTGTTACTTTGTGGCCTAAACGAATTAATAATTTTTTACCTGACTAAGCATAATTTTATTATAAGTTAGGGCCTTCTCCAGGATTCAAGCTATCTTTATATCAAATTTTATACAATAGTTTCAACAGTTTAACTAGGCACACCAAAAAAAGAGATAGTACTTTTGTATTTATAATATAAATAGTTTTTTTTATTACGCCTGTATCTATAACTTTGAAGTTTGTCAAGATATAAAAGTGTTGCTGTACGAACGTTACAAACAAAAATACAGAGAGGCACAGTTATTATGGCGTTATGGCACAAGTACGTATTTATAACTAATATTTGAAATATCTGTAACATATTCGCAAAAATAAGTGACTCATCCATCCATGAGAACAATATTTTTTTAATTCGCTCAAGATACTTGCTCTATATTCCCATCAACCTCTTTCAAATACAGGTAACATTTTTTTTTATAAAAAGTTTTGGATCTCCATAATAGACCCCTGGTGAAAGTTTTGTACAAGAATCGGTTGACGAACAAATACACATAATGCTACTTTTTTATATGCACATCTAGAGATTTTAGCAAAAAATATTCGGACCTTTCTCCGAAACGAATGGTTACCACAAAAGGGTTTTAGATTTCACAAACAGATGGCTTTTTTCTATCAATTTTATAAATATGTAATTTTTGTCTATGCCATCTGTCATAATTATAAATGTGTGTATGTATCCTGTACCTGTATTGCTATAAACAGTGTGCTAAAGGTGGAGTATTACATTAAGTGTTTATTTTTATTTTATTGGAACTTGACGTTATATTTGTAACTAACCTTTCTGTAATTTCCATATTGAACTGCTTTTTAGACAAAAAGAGGCAAGAATAGTTATAATTGACGGGCAATTTAAAAAAAGGGTTACTGTAAAACTATAAAGTTAGAGTTACTTAGCGTGCCAACGCTTACGGACTACTCACACTTATTTAGCTCTGTTCAGCTATTGTCCATAGAAAACAACGGTTTTGTATGGAGATGCGTACGCATCCGTTCAGCTTTCCGCATCTATTCAGCTTTTGCGGCAAATAGGCATAAAATGAGGACAAGTGTGCTTTTATCAAGCAAATGCTATAGATAGAGTTCTATTCTGCCGCATTCAGCGCTGTTCCGCCGCATTCAGTGCTGTTCTGCCGCGTTCAGAGCTGTACGGCACTGTACGCGGTCGCAACTTCTCAAAGAGGACGTCCGCGTTCAGCACCGAACGCGGCGGAACAACGCTGTACATAGATGGTTCCCGATTCCTTGTCGAAAAGTTGCGACCTGCATAGTTCCTGGATAGATTTGATTTATTATTACGTAATGCACGCAAGGATTGAGAGAGTTCGGACGTGTTTTAAAGTAATTATTGTATGTTTACGAAAAAAAAGTCATGGACGAAGAGAAACTTATATTGCTAGTACAACAATATTCTTATTCCCGTCTTCGCAGCATATTTAGCGCCGTACGCAGTCGATAGAAGCGTTTCAGCGAAGATAAGACGCTATGACAGCTTTTCTCATTCTTACGACGCTGTACGCGGCTGATAGAAGCAGAACTGTATAAATGTGACTAAAATCATTCGACAAAACGCGAATGGAGCTGAATAAGTGTGAGTAGTCCCTTAGTAACCAAATAAAATGAATAGAATGAGTCTACAAGATCACATAACGTCCATTTTATCATTAAATAGATTTTATTTAGCAGTACATCTCAATTATTGCGCGTTCAGCAATATAACATATATTTGTCCAATAAATCGCAAGCAAAAAACCCTCAAGCATTCATGAAATCAAAAATTATTTAACGGAATAAAATTGGTCTACTCACCGCTGACAAGAAAATTGTGCATGAACATGACATTTAGATGTTTGATAGACAGTTACCTTTAGTAGCCTTTGTAGCACGCGTGCCCTTTGGCTCCATATAATATTTATACAATAATCTTTTTGTTTGGCAGTTTATAACTGTGAGACGTGTGCCTATAATAAAAAAATATTTGACAGCTCATATTGAATGTTTACGTAAAATGGCTGTATAATTGGCGGGAATAGATATCAATGGCACGCTTATCTTTAAAGACTCAGTATAAAGTTAACTACTTTTAGAAATATTGGATTGGCACGATGCAATGATAACAAAATTAACTGAATAATTTTAATTGGAAAATAAAAAGGGTCTTACTACTGTTAAGCATTGAGTAAATATGTAGAGGAGACATTTTAAATATTTTTTTATAATACGGCTTGGCTGTTAGAGTTCTTGCTCTCTAAAGCCAAGTACGTGTATTCAAGAAACTAGTCGTTTAGCTACGAACTGTTCAATTTTGACATATTTTCCATGGAATATGTGTCATATATTAACTTTCCGTAGCTAACTCGTTTCTAGAATATAGCAACCGAGCCTTGGCCGAATATTGCAACAACACGTTTGAGTGCAAAATTTATAATAATAAAAAAAATGTAATATTTTAAACATGACATCATGTATATTTGACATGTCTTCTCTAATAGGTATGTATTATTTTATTTAATAACTCAGTGTTATAGTTAGTGTAGTAGACTTTGCTCTTCACCATAGCGAGGTAGCCTCTCTAGAAAACTCAGGTAATTCATAAATAAAGATACACATGCTTTTTACAGAATTTTATTTAAATCAGTTGTATTCAGATCTTACAATAAAAACCTCGTATAAAACTAACGTCCTAAATGTAATCCATAAAATATTGCTAACAATCCGTTTGCGACAATTAATAATCTCAAAAGGTTTTTAAATCTAAAATGAGGTGATACAAAATGATATCAAAATTATTTTACTTTAAGGTTATAATAATTATCCCTTGCAGGATATAGATAATGATAATAAATGTATAATAATAATATAAGAAGTATAGTAAGTACATAACATAAAATGTAAGGACTGCATTGTACCTTGAACCCTAACATCTATTTGTAGTCGTCTAAAAAGCTTGAGCTGGCGAGCTTAGTTGACGAAAACTTAAAGTTTGCTACACATCATAATGTTTTAGATAACGCATGTGAATGATTAAAGAACGATATTTGAAAATCGAATGATTGAAAACGTTTGGGCGAAACCATAAATGGAACCATGCGTTTTCAGTTAGTGATGTAATGACGTAGTATAAATATGATTATTTATGATTGATATAGTAAATTTGTTTACTCCCATTATATTATATTATTTTGGTAGTCTTTTATCTTTTTGTCACTATGATAGTAGCAAACACCCCATTTTTCCCAATGCCAGAACTATTATAAGTATCTTATACTTAATTTTTATTTAGTAGTAAATGCATTTGATGGCGACTGTGATTACCTAAAAACTTAATATTAAAATGACAAATTATTTAAATGCATGAATGAGCATTGTTCGACTTTATTAAATCTAGAGTAAAATAGTTTGAAATAATAATTTTAATCCAAACTATTAAAAGTAAAATTAATACGTATGTAGGGCAACCTTAGCTTGAGCACTCATTTATAATAGTATCCTAATTAACTTAATTACCTACATAAATATGAATTACTAAAAAAACAAATGAGTATTTTTGAGCACCATTCTTTTCATAGACAAGATTTTAAGCCCAACCGATAAAGTCTAAAATAAAATAAAAATGTCAAACGTGAATTTCCTTCCAAATTCGAAACAAAACCAAAGGAAAAAAAATTCATCAATACCAAATACAGTTTTTAAAATAAGAACAATGCTTTTTTTAATTACACTGTTCATGACGCCCTTACGTCAGTTCATCTAATCCTAATACTAAGAACTAAGGATGACTGAACTAAACTACATAACTAGTGTCAGTCTTAGATGTAAAGATCGAAGTCAAAGCCGCCTCCTCCGCTGAGGTAATCGTACAGGTAGACCTCCATCTCTTCAAGAGCTTCGATGCTGGGGTCTCGTAGCGGGACGTCGCGGATTGAGCGAGCTTGGCGGGAGAGACTGAAAGTGAGAAACAAAATATTCAAATTACGAACTTATTCATAGATTTATAAGCAAATTAGTGTATAATATGCTTTATGTTCTTACATGGAGAACATACATTTTTCCTTAGTCGGAATTGAGATATTTATGGATTAGAAATTTAGGATTTACATTGATGTCTTTGATGATTTGGCCCTATATTTTAGCTAATCCTCATAAATAACAATGAGTATTTTAAATAATGGTGCAATTTCTTTCCATGGTAAAGACAAAATATTTGCATCACCTGGTGTTCTATATTACTTCCGACAGGAAACTTGTGTTGAATAACAGTAGCATTTATGGTTAAAAAACTCACGCAAAGTCGTTGTCAGAGTCGAACATGTACTCCTTGTTGAAATGCTCATTGATGTCTTTCATGATACACGCCTCCAGTTTCTTGTGCTGTGAAGATGGACATAGCAATTAAACTCAGTTTGAATGCCACAGATAACTGGCAGGGCAAACAAGTATAAAAAAAAATCTGTGGCTTTACTGATAAGACTTATTATTTAAAATTATAACGTCGCGTCGTGGAATACTGTTACGCTAATAGTTCTTGTACACGACGCGCAGGTTCTATGCATCGTTCCAAAAATGGTTCTATGTATGAACTTGCGCATGTAGGTAGTTCACGTGACTTTCTTTCACAAGTGTGGTTGCGCAATTGTAGCTTAATGGCACACCGCTCATTTATGTTCATTGTCGACGTTACAGCACCACAATTTTAAAATACGTCTCCGAATTGCTGCTATATCGATAGTTTAAAAAAGAGGAAACGCGATGATCGAATCCGTTACTCGTCTTTTTTGTCTAAAATTGCAAAAATATGGAGGTTCAATCATTTAATATTTTTTTAAAGCAAATTAACATACCTTGTAGCATCTGAAGAAGAAGATAGCTTTGATCTGTTCGTGAGGACGAGGGACGATGTCGCGTTTGTCTTCTGGCACACATTGCTGAAACATAAACATGTTAATATTCCTTACAAAGCAAAGATTTAAATCAATGGCGTCTTATCACAGGCTATTTACAGTAACAGTTACATAAAGGAGTAAAATACCAGTTTTATGGTGACAGAATGTGCGGCTCGTCCATAGAAAACTGGTTGATATACGAGTATACATAAGTACTATCGACTTGAGCGACGGTTGACAATTTCCGAAAAATTTTCGCTTGCACATATTGACTTTAAGTGACTCCATCCTCCGCCCGACCAAATGTTGGCCTGCTATGCGATTTTAACCTTAGGAGTGGTCATCCGTCGCTCAAGTCGATAGTACATAATTATATAATATAACCCTCTGATAAATAATCCAGATAACTTAAGCTAATATGCACGCCCAGACCTTTGTTTAGTATGGTGTGGTTCGCTAGTTTGACGCATTGTTTATCGCTAACTGACCACTTAGTCATTCTGGATTGGAATTAGGGGAAGGCTGCAGTCACGGACTTCTACAAATGAATTAACTCAAATTACTTCGAACGCTGGATTCTTTTTTCAATTGGATTTAAAAATGGATGAATTGGAAGCTTCCATTTTTCTCTGCCTGCAGCCTATAAGGATTTAAATCCAGCCTGTAACCGTTGCCAATTGTGCCGTCATCAATATTGACTAAAAAGATGGTAATACTTACGGAGAACTTCTGACAGAACTGCAGCCCCTCTTGTATGTCAGACTTCAGTTCGTTGGAAACAGGCAGGTTGCTGATACGTTGTACGATCTGTTCGTAGTTCGGCTCCATGTTGCTGTCGATGTAGCCTAGTTCTTGCATCACGCAAGTCACGTTGTGGCCGGCCTGCGCTCGAGCCGCGTTCAGGCCCAGCCTAGCGCGAAGTCCTAAGTGTCTCTGTGAAAAATTACAAAACAATAATCACTTTTATACGTTCACGTTGCATGATTTTCCATATATCTACCTAGCTTTCACGCGGTTCTATCCACGTTCATGATAACCGCTTCACGCCTGTGGCTTAAAGCGTGATATTAGCGTATGTTGCTTATGGATAAAATAGCTTTTTTAATGGTGCAAGAATTTTAAAATCGTGCTAATATTTTTTGAGTCTATTCATTACAAACAAATATACAAACATACAAATCTTTACTCTTTATTATATTTGTGTAGATACATAAAAAAGGATATTAAAGCGATCATGTTCAACATACAAAGTCACAAAACAACTCACGCACTGGTATTAATTCCTGTGTCGTCAGAGCGACTTTACTGACATCCAAACAACGAACTCACACAACACCCAAACCCAGAACAACCATATGTGTATCACAATTTTTTTATCCCGTTTGGGATTCGATCGAACCCACAACAGTGGGTCCATTAGCAGTGACGAGGCGACCACTTAAACCATTACGCTTACCGTGCAATTAATTTAATAGAATAATAACTGGACTTACCGACATCCTATTACTGGCTGCGAAGTATGGTTGTTGGTAGTACCCCTGCTGGTACTGCTGGGGTACCATGTAGGGATTGTAGGGAATGTTCTGCGGGTAGAAGGAAGGCGCGGCGGCGTAGGGATTGGGGTAGAAGGGATTCGCGTTGTAAGGACGAAACTGAGCGGGGATCACGTAAGGAGGGATTGCTGCTTGTGGCTGGAATGGCGCCTGTCAAATATAAGTTGGATTATTATAAGATTTTATTTGGTGGACCATAAAAATAATCTATTGAGTATTAGCGGCACACCCGCGGCCAGACACCATATGTTTCAATTTAGGGCTGGCATCCATCAATAGACGTGTTAATAATAATATACAAAAGGTTTTTATGAATTAAAATTGTCTGATTATATATTTTCACTTAGGATTAAGTATCTACATAGTTCCAAATTCTGTACTAGGTACTACAAAATATATCATGATATGTTTACACCAATATATTTTTTCTGTCACAGCAATCGAAGGTTGGCCATCAAAGTAGCCGCTAAGCGTAATATCGAAGCGCTATACCAATGAAACCTACATAGTCCGAAATACAGACATCTTAGAAATTGTGTATCTGTTAAACTAACTAATAAGCATGAACTTCAAAAAGGTTCAATACCTTTTTGTTAACGCAATTCTTTTTTTTATATAGTTATATATAGGACAACTTTAGCTGCAAGCATAGTATCTGTGTCACGGGGGAATTTACAAATATTCAAACAGCGGACACAGAATATACAGATTCAGAACAACTATTGTGGATCACACAAATTTTTGCTATGTGTGGGATTCGAACCCACAACACGCGGCGTAGAGGCACTGATGAGACGACAATTTACACCACTACGCTAACTGCGCAGTCAAAAAATCATGACGTATTAACTTTATGTAAACCTTTACAATCTACAGCATTAGTATTAGACAAGTTTGTATTTTAAACCTTTTTAAAGTTTCTTCTAATAACAACTAAGTATATAATATATAATAACTGCCTTTAGTAAGTTTTATAAATAACTAACTAGTTATTTATAAAAAACTTTGCGCGCGGCTCCGCCCGCGTGGTACCTACATAAATAAATAGTAGTCTATGTCCTTCCCGAGGTTTTAAACTAAATCTGTACCAAATATCATCTAAATTTGATGAATGGTATAGCCGTGAAAAGATAACAGACAGACAGAGTTATTTTCGAATTTATAATATTAGTGAGAAAGTAAGAAGTACAACGAAAATATTATATCTTTTTCTATTGTTGCAATCAAAATAAAAGAATGTAAAAATTCAAATTAATAGTCTATGCCAATAGTAAACGAACTAACTGATAAACCATAGATAAAAGTAGGTACTTCATAAACCGGGCATTAGTCATTAAATTGCATACAATCAGACATTTAACGCCCCTTATATACATATGACCGAACTTTACAATAAGAATTATATGCTATTTATCGAGTCCTAATATTTATGTAAAATATGCATTAGAAATACATTAAATTAATGAAAAAGCACAACATGCACACAACCATGCACTTGACGAAGCGCGTAACTATGGTTACATATATCAATATATAATGACATACATATATCAGCAATATCTTACAGGCAATCTTTGGTCGAATTTCGAGCACTAGCCGACCGCTAGTAATATTTGAATGAGTAAATAAAATAAATGAACATTATAAAAAAAATGCGCGTCGACTTGTGACGCAATATTTCGCCGATTCTTCCATCGCCTCTTTAGCTCAGTGGTAGAGCACTGGTCTCGTAAACCAGGGGTCGTGAGTTCAATCCTCACAGGAGGCATCAGCAATATAATTTGGTGATTTTGAATTTTAGTGAATATTTTAAATTATCAATGTATTTACCGCATGTGGTCTGAAAGTTAAAACACCACCAAGTGTTTGTTTTTGTGGTTGCTGTCCTTGATCTTGAATTTGTCCGTCCTCATCCTTATTATGCATAGCGCCATCTAGCGGCTTTGTAATGGTTTGTGTGTTCGGGTCCATCGAGAAGCCGGGCGGAAGCTTGCTGAGGAATAGTGGCGGTATGTGCGAGTTCATCGGTTCTTTCATAGGTGGCGGGACTGAGCATTTGGCGTAAGCATCTTTCAACTCTTTGGTGATTTGTTTTAAAAGTGCCGTGCCAAAACAACTTTCGTAGATCTGTGAACAAATGGTTATTTAGTGTAAATTTGATTTAATGGATAGTAATAGAGGAGTAAAATGAATCCCAAGCAAATAATATAATTATGTTATTTGCTTGGGAATCCTAGGATTCAATATTCCTGTGGTCAAATACATTAATTTTGCATTCAGTTTATTCATTACTAGCTTTTGCTCGCAGCTTCGCTTGAATAAAACTATAGGTAAGATTATGTTAGTAACAGTACTTGTTTTAAAAAATATAATATAGCTTTAGTTACTCGGTGATAATATATCTAATGGAGAAAAAAATTTAAAACCTTTGTTTTGTGTTAAACCCTACCAAACAAACAAACAAAATATAAAATTTTCCTCTTTATAATACTTTATAATACTACTACATAGGTAGTATAGATCTTATGTTAATTAATGATCATAGCAATCATTACTGTGATTATAATTATGAATTCTTACTAAATTATAACATGCTACATTATAAAAATAATAGACAGCAAATAAATGCTCTTTAGATATTAAAAATAAATTATGTATTGTTTTATATGAACTGTAATTTCAACCTCACAATGCAAGCAGTCGTGGCCGAGCGGTTAAGGCGTCTGACTAGAAATCAGATTCCCTCTGGGAGCGTAGGTTCGAATCCTACCGACTGCGAAAGTTCTTTTTGCAACAATATTATAGATATATTTTATTTATACATTTTTGTCTTTTAAATACAAGTATTTTTAATGTTACCTTTAGCATAGCATAATCTTTCATGAATTTGTTGTCGCCGCTGTCTAAGGCCTGGGCCGTGGCCCCGATCAGGAACACTAGAAATACGTGGGTCTTCATTTTGTACCTGTGAACAACATAGGGGTATTTTAATTATTTGCGATTTAAACTATATTAGATTGCAAGGATGGCATCGTGGGTTAAATGATCCACTTTCAATTACCACAAAAAAATTATGATCCACAAATAGTTGTGCCGAGTCTAGATGTTCTTTATGTCTGTTGAATGAATGTTAAAGAATAAAAATATGTACTTAATTTTTTTTTGGAGTTAGAGTTCCAAAATCTCCTATACAACAGCATTATCCGTCTGTTATACAACTTTCAACTCAAGAACCGTAAGAGCTAGAGACTTGCGGTCAACGCCATTCGGCTCAGCATAGTCGATATACACCCGAAATGACTATGACCTTTGACCACGTGGTAACACGTGACCTTAGCATATAACTTGAACAATTTTTTTTTAACTCTAACTTTTACGCCTATTCATTGTCGTTTCTCACTTATTTATAGCTAAAATTTATAAACTGATATCTGGGGTATGGGAGATTGCGTCAACCAGGGCGAGGTAAGTAAGACTAGATAACCCGGTAGGTGCCTACGTCCTCTGTCAACGACCGCTGTCAGATTTGATTAGATTGATTGGGGTTAGTTGGTTATATCAAATGTTAGCATTATATTTCTATTGATTAGCTGTTCCTCGCGGTGTCACCCGCATCGCTAAAGGTCTAGGCATGATGTTAGATAGCCTATAACCTTTCTCAATAAATAGGTTGTTTAGCAAAATAATTTCTTTAAATCTTGCCAGTAGTTTAGAAATTTGTATTAGATATATTATTAATTTAAGGTACGTATAGATTAACTAATTATGTACCTTATATGTAGTTCTATTAATATCTTATTATTCTAATTCAGCGGTATAATAAAACATTCATATGCAGTGCCTATCTTTCAGAATAAATGATTGATCGATGATTAAATCGAATTTCGACGTCTATTTGAAATGTTATGGTTATTATTTTAACCATACATTTTATCTAGATATAAGAGTACATTTAGATAAGATAAATGTAGACAGGTATCAGTGAGAAATATAATTGTAATTATATAGATACCTGAAAATAAACAAGCGACTGTTTATTTCATAATGAAGTATGTGAATTTGTTCGTTCGTCATATCATCGTATTAAAAAAATGCACATAAAACCGGATTGTTGAATTGATTATCTATCTAGGAATGAAGAGTATCTAAGATTATCTTTATTACGGGATATAGAAGAAGTGCCTATGTGACCATAGGTATTTTTTGGTCATAGACATTCATTTAGAGCTGCATATTTTTCAGCGTCGCAATTGTCTTTGATTGTATACTATCTGCTTGCAAAAATTTCATGCCAATCTGCTACTTTTGTTGATAAGGATTAAGGTGTTCAACCCAACAAATGGCTTACTACAGTTATAAAATGTCTAGTCCCGTAGTATCACTTGCGTCAAATTTGTAATATTCATGCCTGCTCCGCTCCTGCGGTTCGTAGCGTGGTGCTATATAACCAAACATTTTTATTTATATTTCCTTGAACAATTATAGGATTACTCACAAAAATGATAGGGTATGCTTTCTAGAAGAAATCTCGCGAATAAGACATAGTAAAATATACTTATTAATTGATGAATAAATACATATTTATTTCTAGCTGGCAATAATATAATTTAGATTAAATTCACAACATGTACTATTTAGTTTTAAGTTAATTATATTTAAAATCTATAGCGACTCTGGTGCCTCACGATTGATTTCTATCTGATAACAAAAAATAAAATATATTCGATCTTTCCAAACAAAAAAATATTATAGTAGATTAGAAATATAAACTAATTATACAGCTACAGTTATATGGTTTATTATATTGTTGTTTATCATCGATAAATCTTAAACAAATAAATAAAAAATTTACAAAAAAACATACTTGTAGCTTTTCTACTATAAATCACACAATAAAATCGATGTCAACAAAATAAAACTACTATTCAAAAATAATATTTACGGATGCCTCCTGTGAGGATTGAACTCACGACCCCTGGTTTACGAGACCAGTGCTCTACCACTGAGCTAAAGAGGCGATGGATTTCGCAATCGAAATTTACGACCGGTACTTATACTTTTTTTTTACTCAGTGAAGTTGCAAAGAATATTATTTTAGCATTTTTATACGTAAGGTTATTCAAAAACATCCTTTGAACAAGTGAGAAACGTCAATGAATTGCCGTAAATCTCTGAGTTCGAAAAAATGACTCAAGGAATATGCAATGGTCACGTGATACCACGGTCAGAGGTCAAAGGTCATAGTCATTTCGGGGTATATCAACTATGCTGTGTCGAATGACGTTAACCGCGAGTCTCTAGCTCTTACGGTTCTTGAGTTGAAAGTTGTATAACAGACGGACGGACGGACGGACGGACGGACGGACAAAGCTGTTGTATAAGAGTTTCTTCGAATTCTAAAAAGTAACTGTACGGATGCCGTAGTAGGTAATTGGCCGTTTTGCTGCTGCCGTTGCGCTGGGTGTTGTAGGTTTGAATCCCATACGAGGCAGTTATTTGGGTGAACCTCAAATAATACTACTGATTCTGGTTGTAAAATAAGTCCTTTGATATGTTTGTAATGTGACTGTAACAAGGAGCTTGGCCTCTGTTGTCTTTTTTAAAATGTAATTAATGACCATTCTGTTCCAAATGTGCCACATTCTGTTTCACCTATTTTATTCGTTGATCTTGTTTAAACTACACATTACAAAAATTTGGCGAGAACGTGCAATCACGAAGCATCAAAAAAGAATTTTTAAAAATTGTCTGAATAATTGCTATCCATTTCTTCTTTCCGATAGGTAACAATAATTATAACTTTATTTGAACAGCTGTAGCTCTATTGTATTAATAATTAATTTATGCGTTAACGGATATGCATATGATAATTGGAAGTCAGAAATTGAAAGTTTGGTAAACAGCAAAACGTTTGTCCTATAAGTACATGATACCTAAAACATAACAATCCTGCCAACCCCCTCATAAACAGCCGCTAGTATAAGTATGTAAATGATAAACATTTATAATGAAGTGCATAACACCTCAACCGTTATGTCCGGCACCTATCTAAACGGACCTACACTTATGACACAAAACCATTAGCCACAGAAAGACACATATGTAGGTTATTTAAGCCTTATGCTTTTTATAAACCTCACAAGTCATAGTAAAGCACATTGAAGAATTCAAAGAACAGTAAAGTATTACTACTAATAATTATCTTTGTATATATAAATCTTCTGTGTGTGTGTTTGTAATTAAACTCCTCCTAAACGGGTGGACCGATTTTGATGGAATTTTTTGTTTGTATTCAAGTGGATTTGAGAATGGTTCAGATTATTTTTTTTTCGTTTGTACAGTACAACGTCTTTCGGGACAGCTAGTTTGAATATAAAAGTCTTTTATGCTTGATATTTATCTTTGCACCGAAAGCCAGGCTTATACCGCCACGGTTAGACACGGAGACAAGAAGAACCACGTCAATATTGCTGATGGGATAGGGTTTGAAGGTGACTTCACACCTCATTTCTTTAGTGAGAAGTTTTATTAAGTATGTTAGAAGCAATATTTAAGTGAAGGAATGTGGTGTGATATTCCTCCAACACAAAGGGCTTCGACCACGTTAGGTGATCGTGCCTGGCGGGCCGCGAAATGACAGTTAACATTGGGGACTTGAATATATAGCAAATTGCTATGTAAACATCGCTTGCGTGATTTAGGATGGTATGGCGAAGTGTGTTATTGTGTACGTCTTTTGTCAAGTGTTGTTACTTCTTCGCCTGTGTCAGTATTTCTAGCATGAAAATATCTAACCTAAAAACTGAACTAATAAAAACCGTTTCATCTGATTTCTTTCTTTCAAAATGTAATTACTACGTTGTTCGCTCTACTTCATGAAAGGATTTAGCACAAATTGTGCCCTTAAGGGGACCATCTATTGTTATTTAATCTATGCCACAGGTAGCATCGGCGACGTTCGTCATTACATTTTTTGCACGAGCAAAACATAATGACGAACCGCGCTTCTATCCGTATCATAAATATTGCAACCTGAAAATTACTTGTACTGAGCCGGTTTTCTGTGTGTACTTAATCTATGCCACAGAGAGCATTGCGAGCACAAAGACAGTCGTCCATTAAACATAACGGAGTTCGGACTTGTGCCGTGTTAACGAACTGCTAAGCTTCGGCGATTTATTAGCTCGAGTACCACCCACGTGAGAGGTAAAATAACAATATAATATAACTAGCGTAATCTCTTTGGTCAGTTTGCATTATGTCAATATTCAGGATTCGAATCCTGGGTTAGGCAAATTGTTAATGCATTGGTGGCGCAGCGGTAGTGTATGCAACTGCTGTACATGAAGTCTCGGGCTCGATAGTTAACAGTATAAGCATGTCGGATATGGCGGATGTGAAATAGATGATGTTATGTGGGAGTAGCACACCTTTGCCTATCTCTTTAGAAATTGCCAGAAGTGAGGGTATATGCTACAACACAAAGATTGATACCTGATTTTATTACTGAATAGACTAGTGTAAAAATAATTTGACACTAAGAGGTACTAAAACCAATGTTAATCATTCGATTGAGTTAAAATTCTGTTATATTCCATACATTACTCAAAATTGTATAGAAAGTGGCAACAAATAATCGATAATGTACCGCAGCTGGTAGATTCACCATTCATTTCATAACATAATGTGTGCTTAGTTTCATCTAAATCCGGTTAGCTATTTACGATTATTATTACATGATTACCTACCGATTTATTAAGTACAAAATAGGAGTGTCAAATATTAAACCATTGTATACAAAAATGTTTGAGGTCAACGTCGATAGATGGCGTTGTTCAATTCCTCTGAATCGCGCTATGGTTTCGTCACCAAGCACACTATATAAGCTCAAGTTATTTTTAATAATTTCGACCAGCAGGACAATTCAGTTCCGAATACAGATGTTTTATTTAGAACATCGGTATTTAACAAGGAGATTCTTTGAAATTTAAAACGGAACTGAATATTTTTATTGTAACTAGCTATGTAAGATAATTCCTTAGAAATGTTGATATGCCAAGCTGATATAACAAAACGTCTATAACCTAGTTAGTACAGCGTTGTGTCAAATCTTTTGCCTAAAAAGGTTATAACAGCCTGCAGAATTGATTGCTTTAATACTAGCTCAATCCGTTAGTGAAAGAGTACTTAATAATAAAAAATCTAATCATCAGAACTTTGAACTAAAAACGAAATTAATTATTTGCAAGCATTACTAGTTGAAGTTGATTGATCTACTCGTTTAGGTATGTATAAGTTGTACGTAAATACGCATGTACAATACAACTACACGCGGTACGGTGTGGGTATCAGTAATAAAATATTGAAAGAGGAAGACTTACAATGTCCGCCGTTTCCTTTCCTTCCATCCAGTCTTTAATTCCTTTCCTAGACTCGGCGGTATGCGATATAACTCTGGTTAGTATCGCAAGCTATATCTAATAGGCGTTTACTTTTTACTAGCATTCGGCCATGCTTATTTGCCACCTTTGATGTATAAATGTGTTTATTTAAATCTGTCAAGTCTTAGAATACCAGACGTAATTAAAAATATATTGTGTCTGGCCATCGGTACTGCTGCGACTTAATAGGCTAATGTGCCGATTGTACAATGATTTGGTGTCCAGTCATTCTACTATGAGACATTTTTAGCAATAGTATTATTAAATTTAAAGGCGAAATCTAAGCATTCTTTGTTTCCACAGCTTTAGGTCTAGTAAGAAAAGCATTCACGTTCCATGTATCATTCTAACAAATTAATACCATAGCTTGTTCTATGTTAATTTTTCATAGGTAACTACAAAATAGCTAAATCTTTTATTAGGGACATTCTGTGCTCACGTAGTTAGAGCTACAATTTATACTGTACTAGATGCTGCCCGCGACTTCTTTCGCGTTACTGAGTATTTCGTCCATAAACTATTCCGCGAGAACAATATTTTTTTCTGTATAAAATGTAATCTATGTCCTTTTCTGTACCTCTGACAATGTGTATGTAAATTTCATGATGATCGGTCTAGCAGTTAAGGCGTAAAAGCGTAACAAACAAATTAACAAACTCATGTTCGCATTTATGATATTAGTTAGAATTAGGGTAGACTATACCCTATACCCTAATTATAGCTGGTTTTGTGAGCCAAATAAATTAAAAAGCTTTTTCAAGTGCAGGATGATCAACTGATAGCTGAATATATCACAGCATGTTCCATCTATCACTCATCCTTAAGGCAAGTAATTACTCCACGGATTAACAGTACAGGTGATATTTTCTCTTAAGATCGCACCTGGCCTGTGACCATAAAAGCCTCCATACGAAGCACCTCATTGAATTTCATCAAAGCTTTTTCCTCTACTTGACAAGCTATTAAAACGGTACCCAATAACAACTTGTCAGGTCAATAAATGTTTTATTGATGATTTTAGTTATTAGGTATTGCAGTTTTTATTTTATTAGATAGTCACGAAGACCATTGCATTGCTGAGTTCATAAATTAATTATTAAGGGAGATAGGTCTGCAGGAACTTCGCCTCAGACTTCGAATTCCTTCTGTGACTGTTCACGTTTCTGCACAGTGGGTCGTAATGGAATCTACGCTTAGGTCTGGATTCCCACGGAAAAGTAGGTTCATCCTAGGGAAGATGGTAGCTATATGACAATTTTTGTGTTTCTTCATCGTTTACGAATTCAGAGCTTTTTAAGGAGTGGGGGTTCGAACTAAAGACCTCTGTAGGTCAACGTGCCATGAGGCTATCGCTGTGTATCCTAGCTAATATTATAAATGCAGCGTAAGTTTGTTTGTTTGTTACGCTTTCAATCCTCAACTACTCGTCTAGTCATCATGAAATTTGGCATACACCTTGTCAGGGATACAGAAAAGAACATAGGGTACCTTTCACCCAGAAAAAATACTGTTCACAAGCGACCGAAATCACGGTCAAAAGCAAGAAATAAATTAATCTTGCAAAAGAGAATTAACTCGGTACAAACATTTGTGTGATCCACAAATAGATACTTGTTTTGAGTTTTAGGTTAGAAGAATTCTGAGGTGGCCGTTGTTTCAATGTATGTAAAGTCACTGCGTGTCTTTTTAAAAAAGAGTAAAAAATGGAGCATCTGTCGTGACTTCGAGCTGATGATATTCGACGTTATACTTTTTAGGTCGCAGGCGTGGGCCTACAGGAATATCGTAAAACTAAAACAGGGCTAACACAACTGCAGGTAATTTTTGTATACTGTTTACATTATGCTGTCTTACGAGTTTCGAGCACTAAGAGTACGTCGGGGCACGGTCATACTCACACTTTGGAACGTCGCGATTCTAGTAACCTCTAGAAACACAACATGTAATTTTAAACATTTAAAGTCGTAAGCACCTTAGCGTAGGTATACACAATGCACACTGTAAGTACTCAGGCATTATATTCAATTATAGGCATATAATTTATTTCTGTCTATGCGTCAAGGTTTAGTGGTCGTTTCGTACGAATCTATTTGTACGAATTGTGCGAAACGACCACTAAACCAGCGATAAAAATATAAATAGGCAGTAGGTATACTACTAAGACAATACTGCTTACCAAAAACAAATTTAAAGCAGCAAAATGAACATAATAATGACCTTTTTTAGTGCAAAAATCTGCTCTCCCTCCGTGAACGCCTGGAGAGATGTGCACGCTCTATATACATATCTTCTAAGCTCGCGATGTTTCTATGTGGCCAGCGCTTAAGTTTATATCTTATTAAATTATGCATTAACTTGGCTTGCCTATGTCGGTAGGTAATAGGCCTTCACTCTTCACTAATGGCATTCAAATAGCCTGTAATTTGCAATTTTCACGCCCCATTTCATAAACTTAAATAGACTACAGTGTGGTATGTAGGCGTTTGCCTAAGGGTATACTAATGCATCATGAGCAATGACAGGAACATATTGAATTGCTAAGTCTTAGGCACGCATGGGATTCTCCGCTTGGATTATTATTACACTACATTTTACCTGTGCCTTCGCTCGCGTAAATGAAGGTTAGTAATAGTACTTTTTTCTGGATGAAAGGTATGTCTTACTCTGTACCCCTGACAACGTGTATGTGAAATTTCATGATGATTGGTCAAGTAGTTGAGACGTGAATGCGTAACAAATTAACAAATAGGTATACAAACTGACATTCGCGTTTATAATATTTGTAGGGATTATTGAATTACGAGTATGTTTATATTTAGTGATAAATCTACGAATGTGAATGTTTATTATTTAATTACGCGTAAGTCGTTAAAGGGACTAGTTAGAACTAGGCTTACAGACGGACCATAGATTGGATTAACACATTTTTATCCCAGTATCAGTGCCCGTGAGATGTGAGTGGGTGAAAACGTAAGTCATAATCCATATAGTTTAGAAATCATCGTATATAGATATTATATATTTCGTAGAGTCAGTAGAATATAAGCGCTAGGGTTTATATCCTACCTTACACAGAAAATTAAATACTTATATTTATTAATTTTCGTTTTACTGTCTATGGTTTACTGTTATTTTTGTTTTCTTTCTTTAAAGTTCACGTGTGTGTGTTTACCGTACCAAATAAATTACGTTTTTCTAACTTCTTTACATTAATAAATATAATTTATGCAGTAACTAATAATGTATTTATTAATTAATACATTAATAATAAAGTATTGGTTTAATTATTAATATCTACGCTAACTTGCTATACTACTGCTGTTATCAAAGACTTGCATTAATTAATATTTTATTTATTGCTTGAACGTGTTGATCGTAGAAAGTGGATTTAATTTGTAAAAAAGGAAACATGCGGGACAGTCTTTGGGGACTGCCGATAAAAGTGAAAACTAAGTAACTTGTGAATTGTATCGTCGAGCTATTGGATTATTATTTTTGAATTTTGAATGCGTTCGGTGACGATGACGCGAGTTCCATGATTTTTGTTCACCCAAAATGTGCTCAACGCGCCTAAAGACGTTTTCACTTCAAAAATAGTATGTTGAAGCTGACGATTAAAAAGTATGGCCGTAAATTTCATTCCAGTTCTTCTTATAGATTCTACGTCTTTGTGCTCTTCTTATCAAAGATGTGCCCACACCGTTCTTAGATCGCGTGAAAAAGTGTCCACACTAAGAAGAGTGAGCTCACACATTAGATAGATAACGATAGTGTACAATAATTATCAATATGAGTGAGCGTAATAATACTTTTTTTTTAAGATTACTAACAGTTTGTGTTTTAAATTACAAGTACTCTTGTTAACCCCTCCAGCTAAGCTAGAATGCTTGTGAAGGAGTGGGTTCAGGTCTGTAGTGCAATGGGTGGGATTCGAACACGCGACCTTTCGATCGCAAGTCCAATGTCTTATCCAAATTGAAATTTTGCTTTATATTAAATTTAAGCTGCCGTATGAGTGTGTCCGCAAACTCAAAAACTAGCCGATAGATTGACTACACCAGCAACGTTGCGTTCCTATATAAAAGTATTTTCCCGGTGTTCCCACAAGACGGGAAATATTATAAATTTAATACTAGATTGAGCCGCAGTGAAACAAAAACGGGTTTAGCTAGTTTAATTTATTAAATATCACTTTACCTAACCCGTTGGCTACCAAGTAAATGAAAAATTGATTTAAATAACTCTGACATTTATCCATGTATCTTTTTAATATTGAAAAACGCTCAGAAGGACCTCAAGAAAACAAGCATCAAGAATCCATAATTAGTTTAATGTTTCCTCTTCACAAAATTATTCCGTTACATTAATCACCGTGCTTCACACTTCAACGATCGCATTCGAATGGCGAGCTGTCACAAGGTGACGGTCAGAGTCAAACATGTCGAGCTGTCATAATTATTTTATTTGGTTACTCCAAAAAGTATGATATAAATATTAAATCAATCAATGAATGTAACAATATATATTCATTGAAGTTATTGAATGTATATTGATTAACTTCAAAACAAAACTTTATGTGATCCACAAATGGTTGTTCCGAGTCTGGGTGTTCTTTGTGTCCATTGTTTGAATGTTTCTGTAGGTCCTCGCGGCACAGGACTTATTCCTAGAGCGAGAGTTGTTCTTTTAAATAAGAAATTAAAATATTTCAACACGTTTTACTAATCCTAACTAATATTAGAAATGTGAGTTTGTTTCATAGGCTTTCACGTCTTAACTACTCGACTGATCATCATGAAATTTCGCATACACGTTGTTAGGGGTACGGAAAAGGAAATAGAGTACTTTTATTCAGAAAAAGGACTGTTCTTTACCAGTCTTGTTTCTTTAGTAAATAAATATGACTGGTAAATCATCCGTTCATTGTGTACCGTAATATTATCGTTGCAGTATAAATTTAGATAAGAGAAGGGCATCGTTAAAAGATACATCTTTGCAGAGCCATGCAATTGTATTTACTATACTCAATAAAATAAAAGATACATAAATGTTATATGTGCAGATATTTGGTTACGTGTTCGTTTCCAGGCTTGAGTGACGCGAAATATTTATTAGTACAGCAGGCAGTCTGGTAATGTTACCAGTAAATGGCAATAGGTCCACATGGGACATAGATCCATAAGTATAATAAATTATTATAACATCAACCCTGTATTATACTGTCCCACCGCTAGGCAGAGGCCTCTTCTCAGTGTGAGAAGGCATAGGTCATAGTCCACCACGCTGACCTAGTGCAGGTTGAATAAATAATTATGTTATTTAAATCTTAAACCATAGTTAGTAAGAAGTGCATGTTATACACCGTCTGCCTCTTTGACACTAGAATATTTTGACAACATTATTATGCATTCATGTTCTACTTTAAGTTATTTTGCCATGTCGCGAGTGCGCAAACGCCTAAGGACGGCTTAACACGAAGAAAAAACAACGCATAATACGTTCACCGGTTGTGTCAAGAATCTTACAAGTTCTAAGAGCAAGTAGAAAAGCTCATTACGCAAGTACAGTGGCAGATGCGCCCGCGCATAGCTGTGAGCAAGGCCGCGCGGTCAATGACCTCAAGCGTATGTAATTTAAAATATATTATGGCTTATGATCGATTTTTTCTTCGCTCGCTTACTCGTAACGGCGATCAATAATTATAATTTGATCAAAACAATAATTACCAACGGGTTTTGATAGTGCTAGATGAATGGTTGGTTGAATGGAAAGTATGTAGTCATTATTTAGATAGAAGGATATTACGTGGGTGATATGGGCATTGAATAGCAGGAAAACCATAAAACATTATGGGCCAATATTATGCCAATTGTGGAGTACATTGGTATTTTTTAGTCTTCATAGTAACAATTTTTTTAATGTAAATACGTAATGCCACTGACTCATCGTATCGCTATCTCAATTCCATAATGTAATTCGAAATCAAATTCTTATAAGATAATTAGGTAAACATAGGTGGGTACATATGATATTCTGGTATTGATATTGTCGATTGCTGGGATGCCAGACATATTTGAAAAATTATTGTGTCTGCCCGCTGGCAGCCATTACAGCTTAAAATCAAGCGTTGAAGATCTAGTAAAGGTTTACATATGGTAACGTTGTTGCTTTCGTACCAACTATTTCATCAATATTTTTTGTGGATAAATGATGAAAAAAGTTGAATGTATTTAGGCCATTATAGGTCTTAAATTAAAAAAAACACAACAAACAACGAATACAGGCAGAATCTAAGCGATATAACTTAAAATTCAAATAGTTAAGAAGGTTATTGATATTTATTATTAAAATATATGTTATTAATGGAAAACATAGTCTATTCTCGAAATATAAATGACATTAAATGAAGAATATAAACGGCAATTTGATAGGTAAAGACTAAAGTGAGAAACGTGTATATTATATAGATATAAAACCCATAAATAGGCAACAAGAAAATACATACTAACATTATAAATGTCGGTTTCAAGATAGCAAGGCTCAAATAGAATTAGGAAGGACATGTATGCAGAATGCATCTGCACTCCAATGTTCACATGTGTGGTCCAAAAGTTTGCTGTGCTTGTTTAGACAAGAAGAGCAACCCTGTGGATTCCTAAAGGTGCGATGGGTAGCTAAGACGCATTTACAAAGGGCTGACAGAATAATGTATGAATCAGGGATCATTGGAAAAGGTTAGAGCAAATTTTTGCCCAAAAACAAAATAATTATCTATAACATATTAGGCGCAATCTATAAGTATAATATATTGATACAAGAAGAAAAACATTTAAACTCCTTTACGGAGAAGTGTAAGGTTTGCCATAGTTTAAGTTTATATGGAGAAGAAGTGGAGAAATACACATTTCAACCATTGGACGACTTCTAGTATCTAGTTAATTATTTACCCTATTCATTTATTGACTAATAACCCGACTACGGTAGCAGCTTAAGAATAAATGTGGCCACTCTCACCGATAATCTTTATAAGCAGCGGCAACCATTTATTAAATACTTTTTGCAGCCGGTTTTTATGTGTTTGTTTTAATAACTTATTAAGTTGCTTTTTTGCTTTGGTTATTAATTTATTAACTAACTTATGGAACAGTTTTATTTATCTTAATGTAATTGAATTTTAAACTCGAAACACTTTAAAACCGAAGTACATATATTTATTGCGTACTATTGCGTTTTGATGTTTAGCGTCAAATCTTGCTGGTTCGATTTTCGTGTAGTATGAGAATTTGTGTAAAATTCTAATCTAACAAATATTAACTTTATTCTGAGTCTGTGTTGTTTAAAAATAATTACGTAATCGGTTCAAGTACAGTGCATAAGTTGTATTTTAGTAGAAACCAGTCATTTTGCACATTTATTAGATCTTGATTTCTAGATAAACCTAAAAAATATTCATGCGACAATCTATGAAAGCTAACGTGCTAACTTTATAAGAAGCCTACGCTAAATAGATAGCTTGTTTTCTGGATTTTCCACAAGAATAACCAATGAGCAATTACAAGGAATCAAGATAAACTGACTTAAAAAAAAATTATCCTGCTATACTACATATAGAACTTTCTTAAATGAAGGGAAAGATGGATTTAAAAGCTAATCATTTTGTAAAAACATGATATAGTACTATTAAATTAATATTATAAACGCCAATGTAATTCTACCTGTTTGTCTAATTATTACATTTTCACTGTTAAGCTGCTGAAGTAATTACTGGATCTTAAATACAGAAGAAGCATAATACTTATAGGTTAATTAAAAAGCAAACTTAATTAATTCAATGGTTTGTAAGTCTTTGTGGTTGACTTTTTAAGCGGAATGATCTATATTCTGAAATGTTTACAAGTATATTTAAAATGATCTCTATAGTAAAAGTTAAACTGAATACTTTACCTGAATGTGGCATTTGTTATTAACTTGACACATAGGAGGCAATTTTTTTGCCGTTAACCGTGGATCGTTGTAAGCTCCTGTTGTTTTGAAAAAAAGTGAAAAGGAAGGTTAACTTTGTTCTTTTCTTATTTTAAAAGATCATCTTCGCACTAGGAATAATTCCTATGACATGGGGGGACTTTGTCCAGAAAACGGACACAAGGAACACGCAGACTCGCAACAACCATTTTTGCATCACACAATATTACGTCGCGTGTCCACAACACTAAGCGCAGCGACAATAAAGAGGCGACCACTTAAACTACCATTTCATCCAGATCTAAGTAATCAAACACATTATCACACTATCCATAGTTCTATGAACGCTTAAGTTTATCCAACTAGATCAGAGGTTCCGAGACTTTTTATTACCTTAGACCACTTTCAAAATTTTGCATGTTCTGTTGGACCGCCTGTAACTACATTTCTACCATATTCCTTGGCATTCGTATTTATATTTGATCAAATCTCTACGGCTTGACTTTTACTGGTAATTTTACACTGGTACTGAATATGGAATATGCAAGTTAGTTTTAACAAGTACCTAACAGTCGCTGACCTTCTTCTGATCTGATAGGTGAAGTCATGCCAACATTTTAGTTCTTCACTATCGAAAGCAAATAAAGTTTCGTGGACCCGCTTACGAATTGTGGACTCCCATTTTTTTGTCACGCCAACTTAGATCCTCGTCGAGTCTCCCGTAGACCCCTGAGGGTCCACCTGGACCACTTTGGGAACTAATGAACTAGATCAACAAGAGATTCTAACAAAACAAAAACAAACTCGCAAATTCCCATTAAACCAGAGTATTGGCTTGCAACCATATAATTTAGTTCACTCGTTACTCCCGGCCCACCATCCTATCATTGGCACCAATTTTGTATTCTAACCATAATTTTGAAATACCGCAAAAACATTGAAACAAAAATATAAGTTTACAGTTGAGTGGGTTTGATGCCTTTGGATATGGAGACTACGTGCTGAGTGTATACCACGGAGAAATGGATTTGGATATTGGAGGATGTGGTATACGTCCGCTAGTGCGTGTTGAAAAGCTGGACATATGAGTGTAAAATCCTGTAGTTGTCAGTTTTGGTGACGGTACGCATGAGTTGAATGGTGAAGTACCACTTACTTTGAGAGAACCCTTGTAAGAGTAGTGGCACTGTTGCTGTATTTTGCTCTCAAAGTAAGAGTTTCGAAGGCTCACATGGTGGTATAACCGGTGAGCAATAGCACGGACAGGCGACACTCCCATTTTTTGTCTTCAGTTAAAAAGAAATTAAAGGTGTGACCCTTAATTCCTTTTTCCCAAGCTTGGCAACACTTGAGTGTTACTCCAAAGAATCTTTCTCAAGTGTTGCCAACCTTAGAGTAATGTCAGTATTGAAAGTGATCATAGGCTACGGTTATAGCCTACCATATTAAAAGGGATTGTTAACTTCAGGTTATGTAAAATTAAATTAGACATTACTTGGCGCAAATCCTTCGTTATAAAATAAATGCAAAGAATCTGCCACGTAGTCTACATTGGACACCTCAACTATTACAATAGAATAAGGTTGATAATGATATATGATCTCCTCTGATGCTGAACAAAAAAACACGTCGTGGGATCGAGGCTTGAGGCAACTTTTAATATTCCGCTCGGGTTATTTTCGGTCTGTATAAGGTAATATAAATTATATAGCTTAAATCACAGCTGACCTTAAAATGTTGGTTTTTAAATTGTTTAGATATCAATATTAACGTATTGTAATTAAGTGATGACTGGAATGTCAGTTTGAATTAAAGGTTTGACCTTTTGGTTTGGTTTTATTAAGACAATGATTTTTTATTTCTTATTAAAGATAGGTTCTAGATTTGCTATTTACATATATTGGTTGCCGTACATATGTTATCAAGTATTATGCCACGTCCATCAGTTGGATTCGCTGATTCCGTGGTGTACTTGGTACTTGAGTGTCGATCGGAGTGTTCCAAAGAGGCCATTTAGTTGGTCGAAGCGTCGAAGTAAGTAATAAAATTATTGTTGCGGCTGGAAAGATGCAAGTATTATTTGGGAACAATTTGCAGCTCACTGTGGAAAGTAATTTTTGTGTTTTGAACGATGAAAAAAATAGTTATGATATTTATTAAAAAGTTAACTCGTGGTTATATGTATGTATAGTATGTGCTATTTTTGTAGTTAGCTATTTACATATTCACTCGTGTATAGCCTTGTCTGACTTTCTGGTACAGTCAGCGACATAAATCGGAAAACATATGTGAAATATTGAACAGCTTTCAATAGACCCTATTCATGCGTAAAAATCTGTTACAAATTTATTTACAATTAGTAAAATTCTGTTCTACTTGTGTCATTGACTGTAAACAAGAGTAAATGTAGAGATTGTCCCTGTATATTTTCCTACTGCTTGCCACAATATTGACATACAGACATAAGCTTTTCATTTAATAACTCGCATAATAATCTTTAAACACTTTTCAGTTCAGAGCACTCTTAGCTCTAATCTATGGTTTAAGAAGAATCTATTGCATACTCTGTTGCTGTATGTGTTCTTCTCACTTGAAGTAAATATTGAGCGAAAGGGACAGCTGCATTTTGAACTGCATTATTATTTGTTTTGAAATGATCGTGTTCTAAGTAACACACAATAGCTTGTGGTATAACACAAATGCGTGACCAAAATAATGATAAAAGCATTCTACTGATTTTATATTGGATCTTTAACTGGAAATAGCTGTGTCATATATCTAGTTTCAATGTTATCTGTACGTAATGCAATGGTTATTTTAAAATGCATTAACATTTCAAGAATAGACTATATTATATATTATTAATAAGGAAGAAGGTATGCCAGTTATTATTGAAAACGTATAAATGTAAGCAATCACGTCGATTTGTTGCTCCGAAACAGCGTAAATCTAGCCCTGGATACATTGTATCTTTTAAGCTGTTAGTGTTGTAAAATTGTAGCTTAATGAGGCAAGTATACGCTTACAGAAGTAATAAACGCTACTTCTTGTCTTGGACCTTAGAACTAGGATGTTAAACATGAATAAATTCAATCCTTCTAATATCTAATAACCGTAATGTAGATTAAATCCTAACTAATATTGTATATGCAAATGTGAGTTTATTTGTTTGTTACGCTTTCACACTTATCTACTCGACAGATCATCGTGAAATTTGGTATGCCCGTTGTCAAAGGACAAAGCGTTTCATTTAGAACAAACGTACTGTTCACGAGCAAAGACGCGGGCAAGTAGTAAATATTAATATTTATGAATCAGCACAGGTTGCAAGCTACAAAAGCCAGAGTTTCCACTACACTTGGATTGCAATGTTATCTCTAATGGTTTTCCCTAGAGAATAAAGCATATATAAGGACAAAACCTTATGCAGAATCAGCAAATTGTAAGTGACAGGCGCAGAGGTAACGCAATTGTAAAAATAAATGAAATCTAAATAGTATTAATAATAATTAAATTAGCTTAAAAATTAGTAAAGTTTAATAGTAGTAGTAGTGTAACAATTTTTAAAATTTTGTAATAAAGTGTCAAATAAACAACGCGAGAAAATCCGTATATAGCAGTTTAATTTCAATGAATAATATTCGCGTAAATAGAAGACAATATTATGCAATTGCTTAGCTTATGGACGGGTGTAATATCAGTATTACAACTATCCATAAATGACAGTTACTGTTTACTGTGCTAAAAACATGGAAGTAATCCCAAATAATATTATAAATGCAAATGTGAGTTTGTTTGTATATTTGTTACGCTTTCACGCCTTATCAGTTAACGTAGTTATGTATGTATGTATGTATCTTATGTGGGGGGCCAGTCAGTGCAGACCGGCGACACTTCGACTCAGTGGGATCTTTTGTGTCGACACTCTCCCAATAACGACTGCCATAGATGTTCATGGCAGCCGGGACCGACGGCTTAACGTGCTTTCCGAGGCACGGAGCAGGCGATAACTGTCAATCAATACGCACATAATTTCGAAAAGTCATATAACTTCCGAAAGTCAGAGGTGCGCGACGTAGGTTCGAACCCGAAACCCTCTGCATTGCAGTCTGTGGAGCCGTAGTTAAGGCGAAATTTCGGAAACACTTTGTCAGGGGTACAGAAAACGCTACAGGGTACTTTTTATCCAGAAAAAGTACTGAGTTATATTTTATTGACATAACCTGCATTAATGTGAGCGAAACCGCGAGCAAATCCTAGTAGAAGTATAAGCTTTGTACAATATAATTGAAAATAAAAAATATTTGGAAAACAGAAAGTCGTAGATTCAGTTAAACAAAAAGTTAAATAGGCCACGTCGTTTATAATCAAACCACAAACTTTGATGTGAAGCCGGTTACCATGTAAATAGGAACATTTACGTACACATCTGTGGTCGATACCATTCTTCAAATTGATCTATCATCGAACTAGTCCACCGTAACAACTTATAATGTTCTATCGTACTTTAAAAAAATAGAAACGCGGTTTATTTGTCTTTACCTATGTATCTTATGTGGGGGCCAGTCAGTGCAGACCGGCGACACTTCGACCCAGTAGGATCTTTTGTGTCGACACTCTCCCAATAACGACTGCCACAGATGTTCATGGCAGCCGGGACCGACGGCTTAACGTGCTCTCCGAGGCACGGAGCAGGCGATAATTGTCAATCAATACGCACATAATTTCGTAAAGTCATATAACTTCCGAAAGACAGCGGTGCGCGACGTGGGTTTAAACCCAAGACCCTCTGCATTGCAATCTGTTGGTCTCCCCACTGAGCTATCGCTGCTCTTTACCTATACTAATAATATAAAGAATAATATTTGATTTTTTGTTCTGTAAGGGTTTCACTCAAAAACTACACAACTGATTTTGTAACAAAGGCTATATTTTATTTGAAAAAGTACTGTTATTAACTTAACTTACTTTTACGCAAGCAAAGCCGCGGGCAAAAGCTAGTCCAGCATATTAACTTATAATAATATACTACTAATATACTACTATATACTAATATACTTATAAAATATAACTCTAGTGATAAAAATACTAGCTTTAGTTTTTGATTGTCGTAGCAAATGGAAATCCGTAGTCTCTGCTTACCCCTCTGGGAAACAGGCGTGAATATATGTATGTATGTATACCTAGAGTTGGAATAAAAACTTGGAAACCTCGAATTATTTTGGAAACAAACGAAAAATTAATTTACCTATATAGCTATTAACATCGCACACCCAGATACATTATGTAACCATTAGGTATACATAATTTATCTGGGTTTGTAGAGTTGATCACTTGTCTAATGACCAAAACGTGACCCAATTTCTTGCATAAATACCCTGTTGATTTTAAATTTTTTATTGTTTTGCTATACCTGATGGTATGCGGTCGTCTCTAATGGATGTAGCTATGTTCGGCTGTAGCTGTGTGTGGCCTTTGGCATTGCTTCCAGTTGGCAATGAGCCTGGAGGAAGGCAAAAGGCACTTTTTATATTATATGGATCATCGAAATATATGGCCAAATGTGTGATAATCTAAAGCCTAAAACGGGAGATTAAAGGCGTGAGTGTATACAAAAGTAAACATATTAATTATTTTATAAAATATTGTTTGGTTTTTGGTCGCTTTACGTGATCATTAACAACTAAAACGGTAATAAACTGATTTTATATGGCGATGGATGGAGCATCAAGTAATCGGTTGCTTCGTTGCTGCCATTGCGCTAAGTATTGTGGGTTCTAAACCGGGACTATATTCTATACAACTACAACGATCAACGAATAATTTTACAGAGCCTGTACTCTGTCTTTTAGTTATATGTTTGTAAAAACCCTACCAGCGATATATCATAGGAGTTGTCTTTAAAATACAACACACGAAAGTAAATAACTGAAAATTTATTATAAATAAATTTGCATCAAAGATTATGCGTCTCCGTACATAATTATGCAAAAAGTAATTAAAGAAACCACCATATGCTTCATATTTTATAAAAACCTTCCAGTAAGAAATGGAGATAAGGCAAGTGGAAATAACATGCATATGATGTTAGTTGAGATCGGTTTAACCAATCACACACAGTGCATTAGCATCGGCAACAACTTAATCAATTCACAATCAGTACAACAAGATAACGTATATTTTTTTTACACTTAGTTCCTCATTCCGATGATAGATTCTCAGAAACATTGACTCTCGCACGAGAAATAACGTTCTTGTGCTTCTATTAGCGGCTTCCCACGGGCCCGGGTTGTGTAAAAAGTAATTGTTAATTTACATCGTAACAAGTCGGTAGGCTGCCGCCATAGCTAACTTATTATGCACTAGCGGTGCCCGCGGTTACACCTGCGTATATGGTTACTGCGCCGCCCTCGTGGGTTGTAGCGCGAGGTTATATAGCCTATAGCCTTCCTCGATAAATAGGCTATCCAACACTTGAAGAATTTTTCAATTCGAACCAGTAGTGCCTGAGATTAGCGCGTTTAAACAAACTAACTCTTCAGCTTTATAATATTATAGTATCTATAGATTAGATGGGTATGTGACCAACTGGAGATGTTGATCGTAGATTAATACGCGGTCTTTGCTAAAGAACGAAGACTGAATGATGATAGTAGAATCAAGGACAAGAGGTATAACAAATACAACAGTTATCTGACTGCTACGCACGAGGTCTCGGGTTCGAAACCCGGATCTAGCCATTTTGTTATTGGGCTTTGCTCGACTGAGGAAAACCCAATAACAAATGTGTTGTTGTGGTTTCAATCTCCACATAGGATAAAAATTTTGTGATTCAATGATAGTTGTTATGATTCTGTATGTTCTTTGTGTTCGTTATTTGACTTCATTTAAAAAGGCTTTTCCTTGCACTATGAATAAAGTCTGTGTCGCGGGAAACAAAGAAAAGAACACCCAGACCTGGAATAAATATTAGTGGATTATACTAATGTTTGTCTCGTGTGGGATCGAATTTAAAACCCTCGGCGCAGTGGCAGTAGTGAGGCGACATCTTAAACCACTACGCTTTCCCTGCAATCCTTTGAGCTTTAAGGTCTTGGTTTTGGACACGCCACTACATAATAGAGAGCAAGTCTACTGCAAATGTTTCTACACTAATAAGTGGAAGAAAATTTCAGAAGCGGTGTAAACCGCATCTGGAATTTTTTTCAACAGAACTGCTGTTTAAAACTTTGTTAGGCTCGGACAACTAGAGTCATCACTATAGGCCGCAAGACAAACAAGGCAGTCAATGATCTCATAATTATAAAATCAATAGCTCAGCATCTTACAAAATTACGCTATTTTTTATCAGATCAGTCTACACTTAGCAGTAATGATTGTAGAATGTGATTGTATAGTTGTTCCACTAGACTAACGAGTCGCGCCTGTCAATTACTGCACGGATAAAAAAGGTGCATACATTAACAGGTTACATTAACCAGAATGTTCTGCGAGTCTCGAAGATTGCTTTAAGAAAATTTTCCATGTATATCTACTTTATTTGCGTGCTATATCTGATGCCTATATCCCAAAGACAGAAATGTACTACAGTCAACTTTTGACAGTTACAGTAATAGGGCCGATACTATCCGACACGACAGAAGATCAGGCGAAGAACTGCCATGCATAAGGTCTCAGGATTAATCCTCGGGCCGGACAATGCAGCACGAAGTCTCAAACTGTGTTTAGTATAATTCATCAGTCTCGGCTCGATAGCTCATAGCTGGCTAAATGAGGATATATAATACAATTGCCTGCCCGTCGCAAACATAGATTATAGTAATAATCTATTTTTGCATCTGGCTATGAGGCGCTCATAGCCAGTTGCACTCACTGATCAGTAAACGATTAGCGAGGTTAAGGAACGTTGGGTACGGTCAGTCTATAGATGGGTAACCGCTTAGTGGTATTTCATCTGAGCGTCTCCGTGCTTCGGAGGGCATGTAAAACGTCGGTCCCGGTTGTTGTCAAATTGACAGCAGTCTGCCTGATGGTAAGCAGTCGTGTGGTCTAGGAGCAGTGGCCTCCACACCGTCCTCATAGCAGCCGAGGCGATGTTGAGGTCTCTACTTTGACGGCCTGAGAAGGTGCTTTTTCACGCCCCACTTAAAGGACCAAGGATTGAAGGAAGAAGGAAACACGTGCCTTGGCAGAGAATTCCACGCCTTGATCGTTCGGCAGAGGTATGAGGACCCAAATTCGTTGGTAGTAAAAGATTTTTTCCTAGGATTGATAAATCTTTGAATATAGCTAGTCTACAGTAATTCACGCCTATATCTCGAACACAGAAATGTATTATTGCCAAGTTTTGCCAGCTAAAGTTATACCTAGGTACCACATAGTAGATGCAAGTCTATTGCAGTCTATTGGTTACTGTTCTCGTCTTCGTGCTGTTACTGCGCAGCTAAAGAATAATTTAATATAGTATTTATTTATTTACTTTATTGGGACACAAACCAGTTATACATTAAATGCAATCATTTTATATTATAATATGTAAAGAAAAGAGTTGATGTGTAACCCAAATCAATGTTAGCGTTTTAACATTTAAAAAAATTGGTATAAAATAAAGTAAAGACGCGCGATAATTGAGAAAGGGCGAATCTAGCAATAATTATTTTGACAATAAAATAGCTTGTTTACGAAATTTATAATACGGGAGTGCAAATATATCAAAGTCTATAAGGTGTGTGTTATATGCTTCAACAAGGCGACGAAGAGTCGCCCGTGTGCCGGCTTTGGTTCTGCACTTTGCAGTGTAGAACAGCCGGGGCACGCGCGCTTCTCGTCGCAATTCGGTTCTAGGTACAATGTACAGTGTAAATGATTAGTGATTTCGGGGCAGTAAAATATATGTAGTATATGTAATGTAACCGCTGTTGGCGTCTATGTACATCTCGCTCTAAGGCATTGTCGTTTGTCTCATTTCAACATTGTTAAGTATTGCTTTTCACAATTATTAACCACGGTGAAATTTATTTGGAGCGGGACTCTTACTTATTGTTATGAGCCGGACCCGAATACAGTGTCCCCACTTACCAGTATGCTTAATTGGTTGAAACATTTCTTCTTTGTGTTTATTATCCTAGATTGTTTACGATTATGCAACTTTATCATATATCGATTATGTAACGTGATCGTGCATCTGTCATTTTATGTAGCGTAAGTGTCATGTCATTAGTGTCAATGTCAGAAAGAAGGTGCGTTCATAAATGTAGCTTTGATATAACAAGAAAAAATATATCTCTGGATATTCGGTTACTGTAATGTCTGTGTGTGAATGTTCAATGTTATAATGGTATAAGTATTGCTCTCAGGGTCTTGACGTCCGTGTCTATTAAGGAGCCAGTTGAAAACCAGCGTCGGGCACATATGCCCGGCAATATTGCTGAACTGGCCTCCTATTTTTGTACGGACGACGGGCGTGTACATTTATTATTAAGTAGTATAGTTTAATTATTTTATTTTTCCTACATTGTTTATATCATGTCCTTCGTCTGTTATGAAATAAACGTCTTTATTATTATTATTATTTATTATTATTATTAAAACCTGCATAGTATAGCAGGTACGCATTGTAGGTATTTTATTGCTTAATTTTTTTTTTGTTATGTATTGGTTCCTTGAACATTTATTAGTCGATATTAATTTATTAACTTATATTTACATAATTAATTTTAAAATGAAATAATCTAATAACCTATATTTACAAACTTATTAAAAAAGATAACATATTTACAAAAACACAAATAATTATAATACTAAATATTTACAAAAATGGTTTAGGCATCGTAGAATTCTTCAGCATCGCTGTCAACTGGTAACGTGCCCAGAAGACTGGCAGCATTGCCACGTTGAATGGCAACGCTGATTCTTTGGTTTCTTTAATTCTTTAATTAATTTGGTGATGGAGTTGTATGGTTGGATAAAATAAGCACTTCGTCAAACTATAGTCTGAATTAACATATACGATACTTTCAAACCCGATACGCGATGCATGTGGTCAAAGCCTCGGGCAGAAACTAACCCTAACTAATATTAAGTATACGCATTTATAATATAAGTTTGTTTGTTTGTTACGCTTTCACACCGTAACTACTCGACCGATCATCATGAAGTTTCTCATACACGTTGTCAGGGCTACAGAAAAGGATGTATGAAGGGTACCTTTCATCTGGCAAAAAGTGTTATTACCAAAGGTAAGGATATTCCCGAGAGCAAAATCTAGTGTCAGTATAAACCGTGCATAAACTTACAATCGGCATATAGCAGTGAGTTTAAAAAGCTTTGGCAATTGCGCAATCAAAGTAAAACTATTTTAGTGCTTTTAATAATCGTTTTGATAAACTATACATGTTTAGTTTATTTTTAAACAACTAAGATGGCAAGCGAATACCTCCAGCCCACCTAATGGTAAGTAGTTACCGTAGCCTATGGACGCCTGCAACACCAGAGGCATCACTTGCGCGTTGCCGACCCTTTAGGAAAGGAAGTGGGAAGGAAAAGGAATGGTAAGGGGGAAAGGGGGTGATTGGGCCTCCGGCACTCTCACTTACCGAACGAAACACAACAGTAGGAATACTGCTATTTCACGAAGATAGCTTCTCGTTTCTTAGATTTAAATGGAAATAAATTGATTCTGTGGCTATAATTAGATATATTATGTGTTTAAAATGTTCCTTGTAAGCTGCTCATGGTTCGTAATTGAAAACGCGCTCTTTTTATTCTCTATGGTTGTTTCTTTATGATATAAAAGCAGACAATGTTGCACAATAAAGGCTCTTAACTAAGTATTTAGCTAACAATTACGATTTAAATTATTGAATTACGAACAATCTAGTTATCTTAAATGTTTTGCAATGTATTTATTATCTACACTTGGTATTCAGCTGATGGAATTTTTTTGGTGGTCGGTCATAGTACATTTAGATGTGTTATAGTGTGCCAATAAAATAAATTGAGTGGGAAAGCCTGTTGCTAACTAGTGATAAATAAAGATCTCTAATCTGAATTTCGGTCATGGCCGACTTAATGGAGACTGACCATCTGCGCAGGAGATATTATACTGCACAAGCGTGTGCCCAAATGCAAGAGTACTATCTTTCGCTTCCATAGTCCGATAGGAGGCCATCTGACACAACAGGGGATAGATCAGGCGCAGAACTGCCGTACAAAAGGACTCGAATTCAATTCTGACGACGGACAAAGCCTAATTGGGTTTCTCTGACACGAAATTCGCCGTAACAGCACATAGTCTGAAACTGTGTCTGGTAGACAGCAACGGGCTTCGCTTCCACACGAAGGTCTTTAAGTAGCTGATGGAGTGCGGATGAAATACATCTCTGCCCGTTATACTGTATTAAACATCTTTTACATACATAATCTTATGCCTATATCCGCGATGGAAGAAGATATGGGCATGATATTTGGTAACCTACATGTAATAGATTTTTTAGGGATAGCCTAGTGGGAAACCGTTGGACTGCCACGCAGAGGTCTCGAGTTCGACCGACAGCGCATCTCTGACTATTCGAAGTTATTTGCGTATTAAATAGTTAATTATCGCTTGCATTAACGGTGAAGAAAAACGTCGTGGGGAAACCTGCAAGTCTAAGAGTCCTCAATAATGTTCTCAAAAAGTATGTGAAGTCTGCGAATCTGCACTGGGCAAGCGTGGTGGATTATGGCCTAACCCTTATCACGCTGAAAAGAGGCCCGTGCCCAGCAGTGGGATAGTTTAATACAGGGCTAATATTATTATAATAGTTTTTTTCTAGGATTGATAAACCTTGAAGTATAGCTAGCTATATAAGTCTATAATAACAGCTTATCAACAGGTGGACCTGAGTTTATTGCCATTTTTGTTGTACAAAAAGTAATTGGCTTGACACCTAGCTGTTCAAACAGGTCTGAGACCTGGTTTATCGCTGATCAGTGATCTGTTGATAATCCCGGCTTTAATTGATTGATCGCTTATACTTGATTGCTTCATCAGTCCAATGGCTTACGCTTACGACTGATTGTATCGTAAAAGAGTTATCGGTATTTTCTGTTCGGATATTCTTATATGATACAATTGCACGGATGGCGAAGTAGTTTTAGTAGTCTCTTTGTCACTGTCACTACGCCGGGTGCAGTAAGTTTGATCCTGTAGGGTGTATTCCGGACTGGTCCTGAACTGTGTTAAAGCCCTTAACAAACTTGGCAGGAAAAACACAATCAGGCTGGTGTGGGTTCCGGGGGATGCAGGTGTGCAAGGTAACGAGGAGGCTGACGAATTAGCCAGGAAGGACTCGGAGCAACTATTTGTTAGCCCTGAGCCATTTGTAGGACACTCTGAGAGTACCGTCAAGGCAGCTATGAATGCACATGGCAATGATAAACACAGGCGGGAGTGGATGGCCCTTAGGGGTCTGGAAAACTCCAAGAAATTTATTGCAAACAGAGCCACGGGCTTCACCCGGAAGTTCTGCGGGTATAACAAGGGCCAAATACGCCTGCTCACAGGAGCGTTTACTGGTCACTTTGGCACCAATGACTTCCTGTGCAGATTGAGTTTGGCAAACAATTTGATCTGCAGAGCCTGTGGTGAACGGGACGAGTCCATATTATACCTACTGTGTGAATGTGACGCGTTGGCTGGACTAAGGATGGGTCTGATGGGGTTGGCATATCCGAACCCTGAAGACTTCAGGCTTCTGCCTCTGAAGTGTACGCTGCGATTGATGCAGTACATTCATAGGGAGATAGCTAAGGGATAGATCTCGGGGCCGACACAAAAGATCCCACTGGGTCGAAGTGTCGCTGGTCTACACTGACTGGCCCCCGTAAAAAGATAAGATAAATTAAACTGCTATATACGGATTTTATCGCGTTGTTTATTTGACACTTTATTACAAAATTTTGGAAATTTTTACACTACTAAGTACTACTATTAAACTTTACTAATTTTTAAGCTAATTAAATTATTATTAAACTATTTAGATTTAATTTATTTTTACACTTTCCCCGACGTTTCGGTTGCTTTTCAGCAGCCATGGTCACGGGGAGACTAAGATGGCAGTTGTCTCAATGTTCCAGTGTAGTTATTTCAAAGTACCCGAACATAATTTAATCATTGGTGTTTCTATTTACGCAGAATGAGCTCAAAGTATCATGAAGTCTAGCTGTGGTTTGCTTCTTCTTGGGTTTGACTATTTTTATTACTGGATCCCAAGCTGGTGGTACATTCCAACCATCTTCTCTATTAAAATTAGGATGACAAACAAGAGCTACGCGCTTAAATTAAAGTAGAAGATAATTCAGATTCTCCTTAGCATGGCAATTTTTATATAATATATTAGTTATTTCGTCCCGTTCAATAATTTACCATAACATAAACATAACTCTATTTATGCATACAATCATTTAAGTTGATTCGTAGTGCCGTCAATATATTTAATTGAATATCATTATAGCATCGTAAATATCAAAATCCGCTTCATACATTGCACTATAACTCATAGTCGGTCTCAGACCCATCTATATTTAGCTCCAGACCTGATCTTACACCCTCTGTACTAGTCAGAACAAGTTTGAAGTACTAAACGATTTTTTTTTAATGAGTTGTTGTAAATACTGGCTGGCGTTCATATTGTTACACTTAATTGAATTTCTTTGCGATTTATCTTTATTTTATTTTGTACTTGCTTTAGCCCGTGGCTTCGCTCACTTGTACACAGATTTTTTTCTGGATGAAAGGTACTCTATGTTCTATACTGTCCTGACAACGTGTATGCGAAATTTAATGATGATCGCTTGAGTAGTTAAGGTGTGAAAGCGTAACAAATGAACTTACATTCACTTTTTTAATATTAGTTAGGATAATGTCAGTATTTATAATAAACATAAATCATAAACATGATAAAATGTAATCATAATTATTAAATATTAAGCTATAACTTACTTATTAATAACTATTACTATTAATATAAGCTTTAAAGACTAAATTACAAAAAAATATTATCTGGTAAAATAATTAGGCTTAGTGGCGATTCGAATTCGAATTTAACTGGGCCGAATCGGGCGAATCGACACTTTAAAAAAATATTATTTTTCTGTAGGGGACTCGCCCGAATTGTATTTTATTATTATTGAATTATCCACTAAGCCACAATTATTATAATATTTTGGTAAGAATATTAAGATGGGATTTTGTACCGTTTTGCAATGCCTTTTTATTTAATTACTTAATAAGTGCGGGGCAGCAACACAATCTTTAATACGATTTCTAAGTACAATTGTAACAAGATCTGGCTTTATATTTCTTCATCGTTTATCTGTTCAAGATCTTATCTCTTAAATCGAATACGAGGAATATTTTTAAAAATAATAAAAAATGTTGTCTTTTGCCTCTAATATAGGCAATTACATCAAGCATATTGTTACTACTGGCTTTTGTATAGGAATCGGATGACATGTGCTAGTTGGAATACTTGTGTAGATGTATTCATTGTGTAAATTAACGAGGCGAGCCATCCGCGCAAGTTACCCGTATGGTTGACTCGCGGTGCCAGTAAAGCTAATTTTAGGGTGTCACAATACATACATAATAATACATAATATAATATTCTACCACATACACACAACACCATCTAGCCCAAACTAAGCAGAGCTTGTACTATGGGTACTAGACAATGGATAAACATACATATATACTTTTTTTTTTGTAAATACATACATATTATACATAGAAACACCCAGACCAAGACAATCAAACTCATGTCAAGTTTACAGTTGACATACGTTTGAACGCCTGTTGACTTATTTTTTGTTGATACCTTTTATAAACCAGGGGCATATCGCGCGTGTGGCTCAAGCGAGTGGCATTCGCAAACGTCACGCACCTTGAGTATTACTCAAACGGCTTAAGACACAGCTTATTGTTTCCACATACATAGTATCTCATCTTTTATTTCCTACAGGTAAAGCAGACGCACAGAACACTAAAATTTCTGATCAATTATATTCGTATGTTATATTATCATTTATTAATTAAGGGGAGTAGATGGCGTAGTTGGCAAGAGTTGGCTTCGACGCTGATGAGGATCCGAATCCCGCAACGGACAATGATAAGTATGATCTATAAAAAAACTAAGTCCGAGTGTATTTTGCGTTTTTTGTGTTATAACTCATTATGAGTTATGATTTACGACACAACAGACACACTCCGACTTCGATTTTTCATACAATATATTGTATGTTTGTAAAGTTCACTCGCAACACAGGGCTAGATATAAAATGAAAAGTCGTCAAAAAATAACGTACTATGTTCTAAGCTATTTAGTGTTTATTATCAGAAAAACCCACTAACATTTTTACCAAACCCACGAACCGAACCCAGGACTACTTGATCGCATGCTGTCACCTCCACCAGAGAGTCAACTACGTCAACATTTTTACAGTTTTAAGTACCACAAGTCACACATCATTACTTGCAGTTGACAGCTAAGTCCCATAGCTTAACGGTAACTCGTGGAGAAGCTACAATAACTTGACACAAGTAACTGTAACACGCCGCCTTGTTTCAATGGACAACTTTTTGTACTAGCTTCTATGGAGAACAGTCTAAAGGTCAATGCACACGGCAGAGAATTATTGATAAACTTGCATGTACCATGCATTGTAATTTACAAATCTTGCATCAATCAGGGTTATTATACCTCTGAAGGGCTTCATATATTTGTAAGTTTATGCAAATAAAGTAATTTATTTACTACTACATTTTGCCCCCAGCTTTGCTAGCGTTAATGTATGTATGCATTACAATATATGTATATCAAGCATTGTTATTTGTATATACCTATAAACATTTAGCTCTATAATGTCAGCATTATTCATTTAATTTATTTGGGGTCATTCAAGGGCCTACTAGAACTGTATAGTGCAGCTAATTCATATATACTGGATGTCTATACTGTTTGTCAAACTTAACCTCAAAACTGAAAAGTAAATTACAAAACAAAATGAAAGTACGAAATAAAAGGTTTTTTTTAAAAGTACACTGAAGCTCCTCATGTATATCTAATATTTGCTGCCATACTTAAATATATGCTGCGCAACGGCAGCCCTAAGAAAGAGTGGCAATCTCCTTTTGTCAATACATTTTTATCCCTTGGGAATAGTACCTCTTTTCTGAATGAAAGGTTTTTTTGTTTTGACCCAGGAAAATCCTTTATGGGTGCCCCCTCCCCCGGGGGGGGGGGAAGGGTGGTTATGTGAGACTCTCCGCCCCTGAAGGGGGTCGGTATACTCACTAAAAACCTGGGGTGAGCAGTCCCTCCGCCGACGGAGTGGGGCGGGATGGGGTCGCGTTAGCAATCACCATCCCGCCCCGGCGGTTGGCCCGGCTGTTGGTGACCGGGCCTCAGCACCTGTGGAGGGACAGTCTTGCTCACCAAGGCCACCCCCCAGACGTGTGGGTCGTGCAAGCCGGTAGAGAGTCCCCCGACTCTGTACCAGTGACCCCACTATACAGGAGCGAGAAGGCGGACAAATCGCCTCCTTCTCGCTCCCGTCCGTCTGCGCCGGAGAGGGTCAGCGAGGAGGTTGTTCTCCCTGACCCTCTCCGCGGTCTCCTTCTGCGTCATGACAGCTTCGCAGAAGGAGACCATCGCCTGCCACGACCTCTCGCCGCCGAGCATGGCGTTGATCACGCTCGGCAGGGAGAGATCTCCGCCTATTATGGCCGAAAGCGTGTGCCGCTGCGGCCCCCACGCGGCACACGCCTCCAGCGTGTGGAGCGCTGTGTCTTCCAGCGCCCCACACGCGTGGCAGGCCGGGGTCGCCTCCCGTCTCACGATCTGGTGCAAATACTTTCCGAAGCATCCGTGCCCGGAAAGCACCTGCACCAGTCGGAAGGTCAGCGACCCGAATCGACGCCCTATCCACCCCTGGAGGACCGGGCGAATGGCCTCCACCGTCCACTGGCCCGGGGTCGGTGGAGCCAGGTCCTCCGTCCACCGCCTCAATAGAGCGGCCCGCGCCTGTCGCCGCATGTGTGCGACCTCCTCCCACCCCGGGGGCTCCCCGCGGGACCTCCTCGCCGCCACGAAGTGGTAAACTTCGGCGAGGATCTCCGCTTGTAGCTCCCAGGGGGGGTCACTGGCCAGCACGCACGCCGCCGTCCAGGACACCGTCCGGTAACCGCGTATGGCCCTTGTCGCGACGACCCGCTGCGGACGTCGCAGCAGGGTCTTATTGTCGCGACTAAGGGCGTCCGCCCAGACCGGTGCCCCGTAAAGGGCCATACTCCGGATCACTCCGGAGTACAGTCGGCGACAAGTGGCGCTCGGGTCACCCACGTTGGGCAGCAGCCTCCCCAGGGCGGCCGCCGCTCCTAGGACTTTTGGGGCCAGCTGGGTGAAGTGTGCCCCAAAAGTCCACCTCCCGTCCAGGATGAGACCCAAGTACCTCATTTGGGTCCCAACCCGGACCAGGACCCCGTCCAGTGCCACTCGCGTACCTGGAGGAGGTCCTCCCCGAGGTCCATGGAACAATAGGGCCTCGGTCTTGGAGAGGGCAACCTCCAATCCCAGGGCGCGGATACGGTCGACCACTAGGGCAGCTCCCACCGCGGCCAACCGCACCGCCTCCCCGAGATCCCTCCCCTTGACTACGACCAGGGTGTCATCGGCATAGCACGCCACCCGCATACTCGCGGGAAGCGTGCCCCGAAGCACCCAGTCGTAGCCAACGTTCCACAGGAGCGGTCCCAGCACCGACCCCTGTGGAACCCCGCAGGATACGCGACGGCGCCTCAAACCGTCGCGTCGCTCCACCAGGACCTCGCGGTCCTGGAGGTAGTCGGCCAACAGCCTCCGCAAATACAGGGGCACTCCATGATACCGGAGCGCCTCCTGTACTGTTCCATGCGGGAGGCTGTTGAAGGCGTTGGCAATGTCCAGCGAGACAGCCAACGCCTTGTTCCCCCCACCGACCGCTTCCTGCGTCCAGTCTTTGAGCCAGAGCAGGGCATCTATCGTGGACCGCCCCGCTCTGAACCCATACTGGGCCTGCGATAGCGCCGGCCCAGTCCCCTCCAAGTGCTGGATGACACGCGAAGCCACTACTCTCTCTAGCAGCTTTCCAGTGTCATCCAGCAACACGATTGGCCTGTATGCGGAAGGCGAGGTTGTATCTCGCCCCTCCTTTTGCAACAGGCACAAGCGGCCGTCCTTCCACAGCTTCGGGAACCGTCCAGAAGTGAGGCACGCGTCGAACAGCTCCCGAAGCGGATCGCCCATCTTTCTGAGGGCGATCTGGAGGACCCGCCCCGGTATCCCGTCAGGACCCGGTGCCGTCCTCTTGCCACGTAAGCGGCTGACGGCCGTCTCCATCTCCGCCTCCGATACAAGCGGGATGGAGGCCGGGTCCAATTCCTCCGGGACGGACGGCGCCATCGTCGGAGGGGTGTGGTGAAGGTCCTGTTCGGGAAAGAGCCCCACCAGCACCCTGCCCAAGAGCTCCGGCTCTAGGGACTCCGCGACGGGGGGCATCAGGCCCCAGAACTTATTCCGGGCAGCCCTGTACGGACGCCCTCATGGGTCCCTATCCAGGCCCTCCAGAGTCTCACCCCAGGCCCGGGACTTGGCCTGGCCAACGGCCAGCTGCAGCTCCTTTTTGGCTGCACGGTACTCACCGTACAGCCGGAGCTCGGCCTGCAGTTCTTCGGCCGACAGCTGGTCGTTTGTCCGGCCATGCCGCCGCCGCCTACACCGCGTGTAGGGCCGCCGTGCCGCCGAGCAGGCGGCTCGGAGATCTGCGATCTCCGAGCTCCACCAATACACTTCTCGGCGGCCGGGGTGGCGGCGAGCCCTCGGCATGGCCGCGTCGCAGACGGCCGTGACCGCTTCGCGGAAACGGCCGGCCGCGACGTCTATCTCCACCGGGTGCGTGGGGGCGGCAAGCCACGCCTGGACGATAGCCGCCTCTTCCGCCAGTTCGGCGTCGAGGCGACTCACCGACCAGCGCGGAAAATCCGCCCGTACCACGCGCCGGGACCTCCCCTGACTGTCGGAGGCGGAGATCTCGAACCTTATGTATTTGTGGTCCGAGAGCGTCTCCACCTCCGACATCATCCTCCAGGCCCGGGCACGTGCCGCGACAGCGGGGCTGGTGAACGTTAGGTCCACCACGGACCCCCCACACCATCACACGCACGTGTGGACCGACCCTCTATTGAGGAGAGTCAGTCCTGTGGCAACCGCCCACTCCCTGACTATCTCCCCTCGAGTGTCAGTGGAGCGGTTGCCCCATTCCCGGGCCTTGGCGTTCAGTTCCCCTATTAGGAGGACCTGACGTGGCGCATGCCTTCTCACCACCGCAGCCAGGAGGTCCATAAAGACCTCCAGCTCCGCGGCGGTTCTGTTGGGAGAGAAGTATGCGCCAACGATCGCATACCTCTCCCACCTGGCCACCACGTACCCCGCCCCTCTTTCTTCGACTGAGAGGAGGGGGCCGCCAACCCTCCCAACGATGGCCACGGAGCCGTTCAAGTCCCCAGCCCAATAGGGACTCGGGGGAACGAAATACGGCTCCGCGGCGACGGCCACACCTATTTTCCACTGCACCAGGGTCTGCATGAGCAGGTCTTGGGCCCCGGCGCAGTGATTCAGGTTCGCCTGGAGGAAGTTGTGATGTCCGACCTGATCCATACTAATCAGACATCACAACCTCCCCGCACACTGCTTCGCGGCGCGCTGCCTCAGGGGCGGCCTGACTAGTGGCCGCAGGGGTGGCCCGGGTCCCAGGGGCTTTTCCCTTCGTCGAATGAAAGGTACCCTATGTCCTGTTCTGTACCCCTAACAACGTGTATGCAATATTTCATGATGACCGGTCAAATAGTGAACGTGTAAGCGTAACAAACAAACTCACATTCGCATTCATAATATTAGTTAGGATCTATTTACTTATTTTTAGGTAGCTAAATTGAACTAAATCAAAACGACATTATACAAAAAAATTGTGAAGTCGTGTAATCAAGAAGTAATCGAGAATTTTATTGCACCGTTGGCATAGCGAACTAGAGGTCGTACCGCTTTTGCCGCGCTGTGTTATGATTACAAAACCCACACGGTAAAAGGTTTCACGTGATCCATTAATGATTGGTCTGGATGTACTTTGTGTCCCGTGGTTGTATGTTTATAAAATCTCTCGCCATATGTGTACAGTTGAAAGCCTAGAGTGAGGCTTGTCCTTTTAAAGAAAATCAATTAACTATGCACATTTTAAATATACAACAAGTCAACTGCCCGCTTAACGTAAATGTAATTAAAAAAGTATGTACATTTAATTAACAAAATATCATTAAAAAGGTGATTGCAAACTACACAGTATCAAGACGTAAATTAAACAAGCAACAATTCTCCAAGAGTCTCAAGGCGAAGCATCAAGCATTATCATCAAGTAATCTACCGTATGGACCGTCCATTATGCAAGTCGGTAGGCAGTTCTATTATAACACCGTTGTTTGATGGTGAACTTTTTGTAGTGGTCGTGTGCTTGCCGCGCAACTTCAAACTACCTATTTGTTCGTGGAAGTGTAGATCGATGCCGTGATACAAAATGGCTTGTTCACAACTGGTTATGTGCATTTTGCAGTTACTTTTTCTAGTTAATCTGATGTCTGTAATCTAGTGTAGTTTAATGGATGAGACTGTGGTTAGAAGAGTTATCTTACTATTATTAATGCGTCGAGAGTATGATTTGCATGTGAATAAAAAATTGTGTGGTTAGATTAAAGGTAAAAGAACGAGAAGTTCAACCCCATGCATCCATAAAAAGAGAGTAACATATTAGATTTAACTGAACTTAGTTCAAGAGCTGGATGTTTATTGGTCTGGTTAAATGATTTGAGACATTCTTTTTTATTTGCCTAGTGCCTTCACGCCTATATGTCTGGCTAAGTAACGATTACCATCAATGCATTTCCATTATCAATTTAAATGTGGAGTTGGTAATCCTTACGGTAAATTTCTGATAGAACTGCTTAGGGCAGAGATGGCGAATAAAACATTATGAAAAACATTAATCTGGCTTTAATGTGTCATAAAAAAACTAACAACATGTTTCGTCTTCCGGTCAAGTTGTACATAGGCTCGTCAATTACTGGTGTGTCCGAATTATTTTGTCGCGTGCCATTGGTTCGCCATCCCTGGCCTAGGGTTCCAAGTCCTTAAAAGCTCTGTTTAATAGAGATATCTACATTGAGTTCAGCAAATTACTCTCAAGCGGATCCTTGGTATAATAAGTTTAATGGAAATCGATTTGCTAGACAAATCTATGTTAAGTTAGAAAGCTGTCCAGGATAGAAAAGGCTAGATTGATGATTTAAGTATGCATTGTGTGAGATGGACAATGTGCCGGGTTTACGATGCATTTAAGACATGCTGTTTTATATTTTCCAATGCTAAATCAATTTTATTTTACTGTACTGCGTTGCTGTGGTTTAATTGTTCGCCTTGTCACTGCCAGTGAGCGAGTATTGTAGCTTCAAACCTTTCACCAAATAAACATATATATGATCTGCAAATAGTTACATTTTTGGAAAGCGTAGCGTGACACTGGGATCATTTCCAATACGGGAATTGTCTTTTAAACAGAAAAAGGTTTACAAAGAACATCCAGATAGGAAAGAGTACGGCTTTCGTTTTCAGAAGACAAATTTCACACTTGGAATAATTCCTGTGTCACGGTGGTCTTTACAATTGGACAGAAAGAACACCCCGAGTCGGAACAACCATTTGTGGATCACACTAATTTTGGGGACCGAACCCACAACATGGCACGGATGCAGTGGCGAGGCGACACAGATTTTGGTTTGATGTAAGAAGAGTATTGTAGGTACTACAATACTAAGCCAAAGAAATAACTATTACTGCGAAAGGAAACGACACTCACTGACGTAGCAGTATGACTGGCAGTACTGTAATACCTACTTATTCAGGCGTCACCACTCTCGCGCGACCTATTAATATTTATAGGTCGCTTACCTATAACGTTGTTCTTCTCCCGTTCAATGAGCTCAGCCCTATGGCTTCCGTAATAGTAGTAAGTGTTCCTCAATAAAGTGTCGAGCATGTGACCCAGCGCAGTATTAATAGCAAGATGACTAATTAAACCACTGCGCGTCCGTACATTTATTCGTCAAATATTAGTATGGAAGAAGCGTATAATTATAATGGAAAGTACATTGGTAGGTTTTCGTTTTAAACAAATGATTGACTATATTACTCATCAATATTTGACAAAGACAAGAGTACAAACTTGATAAATGATAACAGACACCAGTAGGACGTTTATTTTGATATCATGAATGTTCGTCTTTATGAGTCTTTTATTATTATTGTATTATTGTTTAATTAGTTGGCAACTAATTAAACAATAATACAATTAACTGCCTCCGTGGCGCAGCGGTAGTGAATGCGACTGCTGTGCATGAGGTCTCGGGTTCGAATCCCGGGTCGGGCCAACAAAAACGTTATTGGGTTTTTCTGTTAAGAAATCTGAATAGCAGCCCGGAGTTAGGAAGTTGGCGGTGTTAGACATATCCGTGCCTCGGGAAGCACGTGAAGCCGTTTGTCCTACGCCTGATCTCTTGTGTGTGTGTCGGATTATCCGTCCCATGGGATCATGAGAGTGAGGGAACAGAGAGTGCACTTGAGTTCGCGCACACGCTTGTGCACTATAATATCTCCTGCGCAGATGGCCAGTCTCCGTTAAGATTGGCCGCCGTGACCGAAATACGGTCTGGAGGACATTATTAGTTGGTAACCAGGTAGGTACTAGAACTATCCGTCCACGGAACAAAAGCTAGAGGATGACCCAAGACCACGCGGACACATGTGTTGCGCAGAGATATGAAAGCATGCAATGCTTTTAAAGAAGACGTCAAGGAAGGCGAAGTGTAAGAAGAACACAAAGAAAACTGACCCCACCACCAAGTGGAATAAATAGCCAGGAAGCGAAAGAGAGAGAGGATGGACTTGCCGTTTTATTTGAAGTGAAATAAATCTTTTCGTAACTTAGCAGCGATAGCCTTTACAGTGGGAGACCGTTGGGGAGTCCAGTAGGGAGTCGAACGTCGTCAGTTCGATCCCAAGGCGCGCATATTTGACTTTTCAAATGATGTTATGTACGTATTTAATAGTTAATTATTGCTCCCTGTAACGGTGAAGGAAAAATCGCGAGAAAATCTGCATATTTAAGAGTTCTTCATAAATATGTGAACTCTACCAACCCGCATTGGGCCAGCGTGGTGGACTATGGCCTAATCCTTCTCGAACTGAAAAGAGTCCCAGAGTACCCAGCAGTGGGACAGTTTAATACAGGTCTGATATTATTATTATTTATCAAATCCTTTCTGACTGCCGCGAAATGCTACCAAACTGAGATTCTAAGCTTCCTAGAGTTATAACTCACCCACACCAAAAGCCCCATGGTCCACCATTGTTCGGTGAAAGGTATCAAAATATTTGTTTGAGAAACGATTTGAAAATAACTGTATACATTAATATCATCGATCGATTCGATGCGAGTAATTAAAATTGCACGTACAGTTAGCTTTAAAGCTTCGTTTGTAGAGGTCAAGAGTATACAAAGATTGATGGACGAAGTGTTAATTATATACAGTTAGAATTATACGTTGAAAGATATTATATTACTGTGATTAATACTGATATGAATGATGTTAATTTTGAGTATTGATTGAGTGATGACCAAGCTTACTGGCCACCGCTGCTCCCACAGTCTATGAGTGGTTATAGTGGTTAACTTTGCTTCAAAGTAAGATGGGTCGTGATGCTGCCAGTTTGAAGAGGAATGATGCAGTACAGTGTTGCCCAGGTCTTGGTGAGACTTTTAAGGAAATTCTAGTCATGGCAAAATTGCAACCCGAGGTGGTTTCTCTGCTTGCTTTGGACTGCTTGGAGAACACAGTGGTGTAAGCGCTCAGGTGTGATCCATTCAAAAACTTCTATGATCTATGATTGTCCTGGGTGTTCTTTCTGACCTCGAGTTAATAAAGTAAAGTGCCCGCTACACAGGATTTGCCTAAAATGTGAGTTGTCATTTAAGAATCAAAATAAATAGAAAGATAAAACGTTTTACTTTAGTATTTAGCATACTTAGGCCAACTTCTGGATCGAATCTGATCTAAGCATATCTAATTTGGGAACTCAGGGTTGCTACAACTAAACAAAACTACAGCTACTCAACAGCGTTTCAATCCAACTCAGATTAAAATATTTGATTGGCTGTTTGCTAATTCAGTCAACTCATCACAGCAGCTGACATGCTTTTGAACGTCTGTTTAGAAATGTTGATTTGCCTTTCAAAAACTACGGTGCTAGTCTTTTGATTAGAAGGTCTTTGCCCACCGTAGTCAGAAGTAAACAAATACATAACACAAAAATAACTAACCATGTATCACACGAAATGGTTTTGTGAGGCAATCAAGTTCAATCCACGTGGCGCAGATACCACATCGTAAGGCAGTGCTCGGTAGAAGGACTCGATTGAATAATTATAGAATTTTCCAGAAAAATCTTGAAATTTGCGATATCTTTCGCGTAACAAATGTTAACGGTAAAAGGATACAGTTTCTATGTTGCTTTAGCCGTGTATTAAGCCGTCGTGGGAATAACGTAATGTGGGAACATACACGCCTTATCATGTCTTAAAAAACATAATTGTTCTAATAATATGTAATTAATTAACGCTTTTAATAAACGGCGTCATTACCGGCTAGAGGTACAAGCTATATATACCTACAGTATCCTAGATTTTGCTCGCGGCTTCGCTCACGTAAATTTAGCTTAAGTTATGTTTGTAACAGTACTTTTTAGAGTTCGAAAAAACTCTTATACAACAGCTTTGTTCGTCCGTCCATCCGTCCGTCTGTCTGTCCGTCCGTCCGTCCGTCTGTCTGTTATACAACTTTAAACTCAAGAATCGTAACAGCTCGTGGTCAACGCCATTCGACTCAGCATAGTCGATATACCCCGAAATGACTATGACCTCTGACCTCAAGGTCACGTGGTATCACGTGACTTTTGCATATTACTTAAATCATATTTTCGAACTCCATGATTTACGGCAATTCGTTGCCGATTCTCACTTGCTTCTGGATTAAAGGTTCCTTCTGTCCTTTTCTGTACCCCTGAAAACGTGTATGCAAAATGTCATGATGATCAGTTGAGGCCTTAACACGTGAAATGGTAATAAATAAACAAAAAAAATGAAAAATAAACAAATAAACAAACACATAAACTCACTTTGTAGTATTAATTAGGCTGATCCTATATATATATTATATGTATATCGCAAGCGACATAGGATAGTGGATCACACAATGATTTATGCTTTCCGTATCTATCTTTGTCATTTTAGCATAGCAATTTGCGAGACCATGTAATTTATTATATTTATATAAATAATTTATGAAAATACAAAGTAGTATTAAGTAGTTATTGTTAATATTTCAGTAATACGTGCGCACCCGATGGACCCACTGTCCATTTTTCATATTAACAAATAATATGGCTGAAATATATATAGAGCTCCATTTGGCTCTTCAATCAATCCTTGCATTTTGTTAGTACACGAGTAAGAATTGATATATTGGAGGACTGATTTATAACTATAGAGCTATATTATTTTCTCTAGGAAAACATAAATCTTTAGCAACTTTATGATTTTATCGCCAGGTGCTAATTAATAAGAAGTGAGGTGAGAACTGGACACATCCAACGGACCATAAATGCGTATACTCAATCATGTTCTAACAACTCTAAGCAATAATGCATAGCCATTTCCTGGCAACCTCAGGTATAAACCTAGGGTTGCCAAAACATGGTCGACATTTTTTCTTCTTGGATTCTTTCTTTCCTGCGCTGGCAACTCACTGACTTTTATTTTGAGGATTGGCAACATGCGATGATACTTCTGTACAGAAGCATTTTTATATTATTATTTTAAAAGCCCAAAATGCACTTATGGTATTAGACTGATTCTAAGAATTAGTTTAGACTAATTCCTAGAAGTAGTATTAGTACAAACAGCGACACATCAACCTAGACTGTTTGGACTTTGAACTATTAGAAGTTGAACGCTGCAAATCGTGCAAGAGAGTACGTTATATTTTTGTTATTTTGTCTCATTCACGCTGAACGGGCCGCGGCCGGGCGTCGCCGCACGCGCTAGTGCACCGTGATGAGTCTACACCACTATGCACTGTCCCTTTCCGACAATTCTCTATTTTGCATGTAGCGTAGTTATGCGTATATAGGGTGTCTAACTTGATGTATAGCCGTGTGTACCATAAGTGTAATTTGCCCCTTAATAATCATATGTTTGCCCCTATGTTTCATCGGTTGCAAATATAAGGGCAAATTACAAAGTGTTGAATTCCATTCCTTAGTCGAGCGAAGTGTTATTGTGATATTCTGTTAGGTGGTTCACATTAGCAGCACGGAGTCGATAAAAGTATCTAATACATGAGTACTATAAAGATAGTCTATAGAGATACGGCGACTATTATGTAGGACCTTAAACGTAGATAGCTATAGGTCATAAGTCAGCTTCGATGGTATGGTCACGTCGCACGCATGGCGGTGAAGAGAGTGACTAAACGCATCTTTTATTCGGAACTAGTGGAAGGCAAAAGAAAACCAGGTGGCCAATTTCTCCGCTACAAAAATGTACAAAGACGCCATATAAAAGCATGTCATATTGAGCCCTCAAAATGGGAAACACTAGCCGCCTCCCGCTCCGACTGGAGACCTCTGGTCAAAACTAAGGTTTTTGACTTTAAGGAGAGACGTCGGTCTGAGCTTTACTCTAGTCGCGACGAACTGAAAGTCCGACCGCCTGTGGCGATCAGTTACAACTATAAAAATCATGTGCTCACATAATGCAATGTATGCGAACCTTCTCTCACAAGATTGGCTGAAAATTGGAAGTTGTCGTTGATGTGTGTACATCAACGACAACTTCCTTTACTGCTTACTTCACTGAGATGAAGCAGTCGCCGTGACCGAAATCAGTCGGCAGGTATCATCATTATCATATCAAGTAATTATATAGATCTACCCACAGCCTGCGAAATGTGGGTTTAATAAGACCTATTTCTACAGTTTCAGAATAAATTCGCGTGAGTATATGTTACCACATGAATCACACAAATAAGTCTATAATAACGTAGATTAGAGATCACAACAAAAAATACTTAACTTGACCTCAAATTCATAAACTGCAAAATTAAGTACCATCAGCACGATCAACGGTATGTAACAAAAACTTATTATAATAACTGTTAGGATATTATATCGCGACTGGTTTGAAGACGCCACTCTTCGCCTTAAAATACTGTACATTAAGAGACTATATTATTTAGCCACGAACTATAAGTAAAGCAATGTTTGTAATAAAGATTCTCATACAATTATGTTGTGAATTTTAATAAGCTGTGTAGCATGAAATTGCGTTTATAATTTCTTAGATATTATCGGATGCGTAATGGTTTTTGATTAGCCGTAGGGCTGATTATTTAATTGCCGGAGAATTGATCTGGAGGAGTGAATTTGATTAATATCACATGAAACCTGTCAAAATGCTATTTTTAATTTAAAAGTTAAGGATTCGTCTTTATCTTATTAACAGATGATAAGAATTTTGCATCTACACGTTCTGTATCTACAAGTGCTCTGATAAGAAAGCTCATTTTCCCAGTAACAATTTTATTATCTGCGCTTTGCTTTCTGGCTGCATAGATGGCCGGTGCGACTGTGCCGAGTGCTATAGGTTCGATCCCTAAACGAGACTATAGTTTGAGTGATCCACAAATAGTTGTACCGAGTCTGGATGTTTTATGTGTCCGTCGTTTGAATGTTTCAAAAGTCCTCTGCGACACAGAGATTATCACAAGTACGGGAGAGGACGTATAAAAATAATTGCTGGTTCTAGCAATTGAACTCTCACGACCGCAAACATAAGTGCATACCTAAGTCCCTTCAGCAATGAGGTAGCTTGAATTGCAAGCTATTTCAATACACAATTCTATTTAACTATGAAGAGAATAAGTTGGATGAGTAGCATCTCAAACCACAGGCTTAGTCTATTCCTTTAGTGAATAGATGTAACTGTTTTGCCTACATCGTTATTAGTTAGATTGTGACTCAATGTTGAAGATGCACGGTAAAAGCTTACCCATAAATTTTTAGTACAAGTAACATAAATGTTAGGAAATTAAATACATGTTAGCACGGTTGATAAGAAATAATTACTTGTATTGAAAATAATATCCCAAAAAGGATTAACTACTAACTGTGAAAGAATTAAACAGTTAGTATTTTGATGATTGTCTGTTGTTGAAACTTATTTCTATTATAATATGACTGTACCGAGGCCGTAGGTTAAAGATATTTCATAAAATCTAATTGCGATTAGCTTTATACCGAACTGTGTAAAAATGCCTTTTAAATTTTGTCTATTTCATCGGCATCACGTCAACATTTCTGTACTGATTTCGTTTTATAGTTTGATAGAAGTATATTAAGTAGAATAGAAGGTATGGTGCATTAAGTGTAGGTACTACGGGTTTATTCCCAATAGTAATAATTTAATTCAATATATTTTGCAAACAACACACATAATATACTTTACGAAATATAATAGTAGCAGAGCCTCGCTGATTTCAGCATGAATGGTCCGGCTCGACCGGGGAAGGACTACCCTCTCACAGAATATCGACGTGAAATAGCAGTATTCCTACTGTTTTGTTTCGTTCGGTGAGTGAGAGTGCCGGAGGCCAAATCACCCTTTTTCCCTCTTCTCGATCCTTCTACTTCCCACTTGCTTTCCGAAAGAGTCGGCAACGCGCAAGTGATGCCTCTGGTGTTGCAGGCGTCTTTAGGCTACGGTGACCACTTACCGCCAGGTGCATGTTTGCCACCATAGTAGTATAAAAAATTAAAAAAACTTTCATGAAGTCACGAAATGACGTGATTTGTCAGAAGAATATTTTTTATATATGGCTCGAAGGCATACATAGACTACTATTTATTTTGTCGTAACGCAAGATGATAAATTTGAAGCCTATTTATCCGTATGTTAATAAGTATTGCAGAATGTAGCTAGATAGTAAAAACAAAGCTAGCTAGCTTGCCAGTAACAAATGAGGAATTAAATAGTATGTTATTCAGCCAAGCGTTTATTTTATGTAATGAATACACAACAAGTTATGTTATTAAAGGATTATCCCCCTCATTGTATATTGTAAGAGCTATCAATAATTACTTACACCAGCAACGATGCATAAAATACGATAAAGTGATAGCAAATTGAACTTTAAGTCTTTTATATCTTTATATTAAACAGTAAAGAATTTTATCTATAAGCAAACTATTTAAAACGGTATTACTAGTTTCTTGTTTAATATACGTTTAAGTATAGGTTTTAATTATACAAGGCTGTATAATAAATAATGCCTCGTATAAATAAATTTGAACTAATGCTCATGGTCGATCTTTAGAGTCGGGTTTAATTTCTGGATAAAGATAATTAATAACAATACGCAAAAAATAAGATATTAAAATCAATAAAAGTTTAATATTTTTATTAAATTATCGTACCCATTATATTTTTGGAAAAAGGAGTTGTCAAAAATTGCCAAAAATTAAGTGCTTAGGTCGGCTTTGAGGACGACAAGAAAATAAAGATACGTTTAAGTATCGTTGGTAATTAAATAAAAAGACTTAAAAAAAAAAAAAATTTCTAAAAAGCAATTTAATTAAACTTACAATACAAACATAATTATGACATTAATGTCAGCACTCAATAAAACCAAACGGGTATTAAGATATTTCCATTTTAAACGTTTCAGCTAAATCAATTCCCAATCATTTACCCGACATCAAAAATTATTTATGGCCAATCTTACCCGCACGAATTGAATTTATGACTCATTCATTCACATGTATCGCGCTTGTTTTCGACCGGTCGAGTTATACCATCGTTAATTTGAGTTGTTTTTTTTAGCAGTGGAAATAGCGGTACAGCCTAAGATTAGCATCGCTATAATTAAATCTATGGCGGATAAAAAATGGCGTAATTGCGATGGTGGCTTCCGGCTGAGCTCCGGTGTAAATGTACCTTTGTAAAAAACTCACACAGTGAATGTGTAAGAAGTTTTTATTGGTATACATTTATGTAAACTGTGGTACTTAGTCCGCCATCTTAGGTTTGACTGGAAGAAGTAAGTAACGCAATAAATAGAAATGCGTTAGTCGAAATGTATAGGTTTGTTATTTATTATCTCAGAATTTATATGGAGAGATCGTTGACTTGCTATATCGGAGGCCTCGTGTATGGCATGCAGTTATGATCTAATTTGATTTATATATACATCTATATGTATATTTTTTATTATAGGCTAAAGATTCTCTAGTCTATAACCCCGGAGGGGTATGCTGAAGTGTATTAAACCTAAATTTCGTCAGCAACTATGGTTTTAGGTCACGCAATATGGAGGGCGAGCCTATTGCTGTCGACCAGGCAATTTAAGACCCCATGCTGCTACCGAGATCTAATACACTATAGTCGCATTCACTGCACGCGCCACCGATGAAGTTAAAGTATATTTAAAATGGAAGTTAAAGTATATTTAAAAGTGTAGGTACTTAAATTAATTTTCACGAAGAAGAAGAATAACTTCAAGCAAGACTATTAGTTCTCACAAACAGTTTTTAAACCTTACAGGACCTTTGTCAGGTCTATCAATCCAGGAAACTAACCACCAACTGCTAACGCATTGTAATTGCACGTGTCAGAACGAGACAAACACACTCTGTAACGCGCTGTCTCATTCTCATACATGCAATGACAATACTCTAATATATGGTGGTATGGTCTAGGTCTCATACCGCGTTCTTCGTTATTGAATTGGGTAAGAAAAACTAAGACCAAAGATCTCTAAATTAACATTTTTTACAATGCACAATTACTCTATTGTATCTATATTTACAGTCTAAAGTCCAAACTAAAGAAAGAAGAAGAAATCACGAGGAAGTAAAAGGGAATAAGTCAATATTTAACTTATGACGGCAAGTTACGAAGGCATAAATATATCATGTACGGACATAACCACAGACTAGTAAACGAATGAAATTTATTGGATTACTTGTCTATGGCATAGGCATGACAATTATGGTCTAATTGATAAATTTATCAACGAGTTTGTAAATTCTATGCCTGGTGTAGTGTTAGATTATTCATAACAATCTTATATGTACATAAACTTTGATAAATAGATGAATCTAATGGTACCATGTTTATAACTTTTACAAATACACCTGTTAACTGAAGCGTAAACTGTTGATCAAATGATATTGACTGATTATTACAGAGCTTAAGTTCGGTGCGTTACGTGCATAAATAGCGTCAGAGCTACGCACAAATATCGTTGTTAGCCCGGTATAATATACTGCCCACTGCTGGGCACGGACCTCTTCTCAGTATAAGAAGGATTAGGCCAACGTCCATCACGCGGGCCTAGTGCGGAGACATAACATATTTTTGAGAATATTATAGAGAATTCTTACACATGCTGGTTTCCTCACAATGTTTTCTTTCACCGGTAAAGAGAACGATAAATACCGATTTATGATTTTAGTTTAGTAACATTATAATATTTACAATTGTAGTATATAAAATGTAACCTTTTTAACAGCTGAATTAAATAGCTTAAGTACACGTAAAAGTCTTATAAATGTCTTTCATAAAATCAAAAATCCTTACTAATATCTATAAATGTGAAAGTTTGTGAGTATGGATTTTTGTTACTCTTTCACGTAAAATCTACTGAACCGATTGCGACGAAACTTGGTATGTAGACATCTGGAGATTTACATATAGGCTACTTTTTATCCCGATATTCCTACGGCAACAGGACTTACGCGGGTGAAACTGCAGGAAAAACTAGTATCCTATACATTAATCTTAGGCACTGCACACACAGGTGAAACCATGGTTGTAAGCTAGTATGTTATAGAATACTTTTTTGTAATATGTAAATGTAAATACTTTTATGAGTTTTTATAATATCATTATATATTATATATACATATGTTGTAGTAATAACGCTATATAAAATAACATTATTTAAATTTAAAAGTGTGTTTGTCATTTTAAAATGATTTAGATGGCGTTACATTCAAATGAGAGTTGACTTTAATACTCTGCGAGTGTTTCTGAACGTGTGTTGAGTATTACTGTTTACGTATAAGTACAATGTACTTAAAATAATTTTTAACTTCCTCTTCGCGGTAAGAAGGTACTTGACGAACTAACACTGGCCTTCGCTTTTCAATCCAACGAATGGCAACAATAATACTTTTGAAGATATGCTTGTATAGACTGTTTCGGTGGCACAGCGGTAGTTATTGCAACTGCTGAGCTTGAGGTCTTGGGTTCGATTCCCAGGTTGAGTAAAGTATCATAGGGTTTGTCTGTCTAACAATTCTTAGTGGCAACATATACGTGGGACCAAAAATCATACATATGCAGACATACATCTGTGCCTACTCCTTCGAGCATTTACGCATGACTTGTGGATGTACATACATAAAATTATACTTGTATGCTCTGCGATAAGATAATAAGACAGTTTTGCCGTCTACTAGCACATTTTAGGCACCGTTCTTCAATAAAAAACACTCGCAGGCAATCTAGGAACCGAATCAGCGAGACTCTCGCTCGCCTCTTGACCAACTACCAGTAATCGCATTACTACAAAAGACATAATCACAAAACACACATACAAAGATGGCGTATAAACACAAGCTGATCAAATGCACAACTAAAATATCTAAGCACTCAAACGTTTATCTTTTTTGAGTTAAAGGCGGGTCCTTTTGTACCCATACACCCTAATAAATTGGCAGGCCAGCTACTGGGATAATAAAATCTAAATAGAGCTACAATAAAGTTCGGCTTAATGTGCAGGGATCAGCTCAAGGGTTTATTGGGCTGTGGATGTTCTGAACCCAAAATGTCTCCCCAAATAGTATGATTTTATTTATAATATATTGGTTCTTTATAGCGTTATTTTATTTGGGAAAGGTCACTACCTTAGCTATGCCAAGATAATCAATCAAACCACTGTTTGATTGATTATCTTGGCAAGGGCTATGGGTATGTGTTGGGGCTATGGTTTCCACACGTTACAAAAGGTAAAGACGGACATTAGCGTTAAGTCTATAGGGCCTAGAGGTCCCAAACCCCTTAATGGCCCTGTAAAGCTAAAGAGCTTTGAGTGTAGTATAAACAGCGTGTAACAATAAACTGTGTTCATATTATGTATAGGTATTTGTAACCATTTGAAAGATGCATGCAATATACAAAAATAAGTAGGCTATGGCCTGGAGATAAGTAAGCTGTTAATAGGTATTCCTTGTTAGGTCGATATACGAATGAAGTATTTCGTTATAACATGCCTTTTTGCATGAGTTGCACAATCTCTGGATCCTGATTATTTAATACGAAACATAAAAAACTAAGGAATGCTAGCAAAAGATACAAAGTTACATAAATGGTTATTACAATTGTCTTGAGTTAGCTAGAATCCGAAGTTTCAGCCGACCAAATGATTGTAATCGACTTTGAACAAACTCAATACCTACTAAAAAATCTCAAAATAAATAATAATAATCTATTTATTTCATAACAAGTGAGAAACGGCAATGAATTGCCGTAAATCGCAGAGTTCGAAAAAATGGTATCGCGTGACCGGTCAAAGGTCAAAGGTCATAGTCATTTCCGGGGTATATCGACTATGCTGAGTCGAATGGCGCCGACCGCGAGTCTCTAGCTCTTACGGTTCTTGAGTTGAAAGTTGTATAACAGACAGACGGACGGACGGACAAAGCTGTTGTATAAGAGTTTTTCCGAACTCTAACAGTAAAAGTAGGTGCCTACATTATAAAAAAATTACGTTTTCAATTTCTCCATAATTATTCTTAAATATCTTTATGGCATCTGTGTCTGAACTAGATTGATTAATATCTTTATTTCAGACAGCAGCGCTCTCCCTGGCGATGATACATTTAAGAAACAATAAAACAAAACAGGACAGCTACAATATCATAAATCAACAATAATAATAATACGAAATAATGACATTAAAGCAAAATGTAACCAAATTTAAAAAGAAAATATAATATGTAAAATAGAAAGTAAGTAGAAACCTAGAGACCTTTCGATTGCTTTTCAGTTTAACTTTGATGTGTCTCTAACATATGCGTAAACGTATGACAAATATTATAGAAAAAGGTTGTTCGGTATGTACCAAACAACTTGACCTGACCTGACCCCTTTTTACATAGATTCACGCCTGTTTCTCAGAGGGGTAGGCAGAGACTAAGGATTTCCATTTGCTACGATCCTGACACACTTCTCTAGCTTCATTCACTTTCATCACATACCTCATACACGAGTGAGTGTGTTTGAGGATGCTTTAGTTTTACAATAGGTCCCGATAGGTGGCGCTGGCTCGAATATACAGGGTGTCCCAGTATATGTAAATCAAATTGTAACGGAAGAATCCTTAAATAAGGACCATTCAAATATACTTAAAATAAAAAAGTTGTGACAAAATAAAAAATTCAAGTTTTTAAAAATACGACTTTTCAGTCTTTCAACTACAGGTACTTCGTTTATGGCTAATTTTAATTTTTTATCACTATTATTATTTGTCAAGGATCGACAACCAAAACGTTTCTTTTATAAACTGACGTACTTTTGAAATCGCAGCATTATTTTGCTGTTTTTTTTTGCACCAAATCTTTTTATTTTTTATTTTTCGCAAATGTCATAATTCTTAAATTTTTTATTGTGAATTTTTGAAAGGCTCTCACCTAAGGAATCTCCCGTTACAATTTGATTCACATATTCTGGGACAGCCTGTATATAAACTATGTATAAAATGTTTAGCAATTTCTCTAATTACCTGTCTGTATTTTATTTTATATTTGTGTAATGTATTTTATTATTCCTTGTTAGTTAGGAATGCAGTCTCTTAATGTTTCAGTTAACCCATAAAAGCTTCGAGACAGCTTAATCGCTAACGGTTTGAACTTGTGACCTTTTGATAAAGCATCGTTTTAACCGTTGCGTTGCGGTGTACGATGGCTCTGTTATTTATTGCCTTTCAATTTAGATATACATATATAGTCTCTCGCCTTTGTCTCCGAAGAGGCAGGCATTCTAACTAATATTATATATGCAAATGTGCGTGTGTGGTTTAAAAACACGATATAGGGTTCCTCTAATCCAGAAAAAAGTACTGTGCCCGAGGGATCTAAATTTACGTTCACGCGAGCGAAGCCGCGGGCAAAATCTTGTTGTATATAACCCTATTTCGTCGGTTATAATGGGCAATTCCCAAGTAAAACGAGTCGTCTATCTGACACAGATTCAGACTTCGTACTACTGCTCAGAATTTCTTGACACAAAAAAGCCAATAACTGTTTGCTAGGTCCAGCAATCAAGCAAGAGGCTACATGCACAACAGGCGCATTAGCTGCGCCTGCACTACCGAGGACGTGCTATTATTTAATCTGTGACATGAGTTAGATGCGACGACAACACAGTCCCAGCAGTGGGACACCCAAACTAACGTTAAGATACCTTGTAAGCAGTGTCAGTTAAGGTAATCTAACCGAGCAGCGATAGCTCAGTTGGGAGACCAACAGACAGCAATTCAGAGGGTCTCGGGTACGAACCCACGTCGCGCACCACTGACTTTCGGAAGTTATATGACTTTTCGAAATGATGTGCGTATTGATTGACAATTATCGCCTGCTCCGGGCCTCGGAGAGCACGATAAGCCGTCGGTCCTGGCTGCCATGAACATCTATGGCAGTCGTTATTGGGAGAGTGTCGACACAAAAGATCCCACTGGGTCGAAGTGTCGCCGGTCTGCACTGACTGGCTCCCACATAATATACATAAGGTAATCTATTCACCATCAATTTCGAAAAGTCAGATCAACATAAGAATTAGTCAACAGACGATCGAACGCATGTCAATTGTATTGGCTGACTGAATTAGCAATAGCCAATCAAATCACTTGACATGAGTTTCATTTAGACATATCGTTTAGTAGCCTTTCTTTAATAATAATAATAATACCCTTAAATTCAGATAAGGCTGTTCTAGTCCAAGATATGTCTACCTCTCTTGCGTTTATTGCATTCCATTAACAGGGTGTAAATGTGTTAACTCTAAAACTATCATGCAAGGTCCGAGTCAATACAGGCGAGAAAAGTACCGATTTTCCGTTTAATTAGTCAGTACTTTATACCACCTGTCTATGGTCTTTTATAGTTGTTAACAAACTTTATGGTTTAGTAAGTTTATGTTATTAGAAATGATTTTAAGAGCTCATAATAAAAGATGTTCTGTAATTGACAGATGGCGTAGAGGTTTCAGTGTTCACTGTGCCGAGTGTTGCGGGTTCTGTTACAAGCCAACGTTGTACCCTAATTCTCTTAGTTGCTCCAAAATCCCCTATACTCGACAGAAACTCACGCTCTATTGGTTTACATTATTATTCTGTTTTTACTAATTAAATAATACATGATATATAGGTACGTACACCGTTATGTGATCAGCAACTAGTGGTTTTCAAGAGCATTTAATATCTGAGATTTTTCTTTAATGCTTATTACCTTACTATTAATTTTATTATTCTTTCATTATGCTATTTCCATTTTCTATTTAATAAACTTTATTTATGGGCCTTGTGGCGCACCCTGGGGGAGGCTTATGTCCAGCAGTGGACTGCAATAGGCTGAAATGATTATGATGATGATGAAACTTTATTTTAGCCAGTTAAAATATCTTTTTTTAAAACACTTTGTCATTGTCACTTTGCCGTGTCGTAGTTCGTAGTTACGGTACGGATCGTAAATATTTTTATGCCGCGTGTGGATCGAACCGCGCGTTGTTCTGAGTCTGGATTTTATTTGTGTCAGTCATTTAAACGTTTGTAAAGTCCCTGCGATACAGGAATTAACGCAGGAGTTGTATTTTAAAATAAAATAAAAATATTGCGGTTGTGAAACTTGTTTGGAAGTAAAGTGTCTTTTTTATGTAAACTCGAGGTCCTAGGACTATTCCATCAATCTATTTTTACTTCACTGTCTACCGTATACAAAATGGTGGTAAGATTTATGCATGTAATATAATCGTAAACATGTTTTGTTTACATACTTTATTAGAGTAGTAGTTAGTAGGAGTTAGTAATAGACAATGGATCTTAATCGCCTTAGTAAGTAAAATAAAAGTATTAACTTTTTTTACTTTACTAAATTAGTAAAGTTTAATAGTAGTTTTAATAGTAGTGTAAAAATTTTCAAAATTTTGTAATAAAGTGTCAAATAAACAACGCGATAAAATCCGTATATAGCAGTTTAATTTCAATGAATAAAAGTATTAAATTTTGAAGATTTTTATTGTTTTGTTTGTTAATCTCCGTATTTACTAAGCAATTTGTATGTGGTTTTCAATTATGTATTGAGATAAACTTTATTCACTTATTTTATTTTATTTATTTATTGAATGTGGAGGTTTACGGAGTAATAACAATTTTAATATAGATACATATATATGTAACAATGGTGCTAATGGTAAGCCTCCGCACTTTTCTTTGCAATTGGATTATTTATAATATACATAATTATATAAATTCTTGCCTGCGACGATGATGAACTTGACACAATAGCCAATAACATTTACAATTTGTATCAAGCTTTCATTTAAATTGTTTAAGTAACATAAAACTATGGAAAAATTAAATTTGTAAGGATCGATAATAAAATACCTTTGCGTGTAAGACGTCGCAGTCCTAACTATGTATAAAATATTTCAATAAACTTCAGCTTTGCATTATATTAAATTATGAAGTATTATTAACAGATTTGTTTTCAAATAATATTGTTTAATTAAGTTTAAATAACTCTTACGGTATTTTTTTTGGCGGCCTCGACTTTACAGCCTACTAGTATAGTCCGTTAATTTTGTGAGTAATTTAAGCTTATACCTATGGTCACAGGATAAAATCTATAAAAATAATGCCATTTATTTATTTAGGTCATAAAGTAGCACTTAGATACACATGATCGACAAAGTTACTACAGTAAACATTTAGTTCATTCAGTACATTGCAATAATATATATTTTACAATGCAGTATATTTATAATGTGTGCCATATATTATATTACAAGATTTACAGCTTATAAGCTGTAAATCTTGTAATATAATATATGGGTTTAAATAATTTGTGTTATCTAAGTAAGTACGTTAATTAAGAAGCTTTTGTTTCTATCGGTTCGGCAGAACTCTTTTATAATGTTTTCTTATGCGTTTTGTTTTTATTTACTTACTAATGTATTGTTGGGATTATATCCAAAATTAATCTTGATCTCTGATTATACTTTACGCTTCGTAATTTTCTGAATGATTTTAAAGATAATTGCTTATTTAATTGTATACTAAATACAAACATTATGTGTTTTAATTAATAATGTTATTTTTACAAATATAATATAAAATTGACGAAAATATAATGTTTTTTTTATAGAGAATTCCGTCAACAAACTGGCCAGCTTAAAAAAACCGAAAATAAACAAAAAGTGTTTCTCAAAATTCGAACAAAGTAGTTTCTATATAAAGATAGTAAAGTTGAAGAACTCACCGCGCTCCGTGGAACACCGGGCACTAATAGCACTGCGCGCGGTCGTTCGGTCGTTGCAAGTCGCAAGGGATCACGGGTGTCGGGCCGCGGCGCGGGCGCAGCTATGCGACGCGCACGCGAGGAGCAATGACTCGGACGATCGCACTTGACCTTGTGGCGAGCGAGTATACGCGAAACATCAACCCGTACACGTTTTATACTAGCTTTTCTGAAGTGACATACCGTATGGTAGTTCGGTTGATGTTGGGAGGTGAGCTTTTGTGATGAACTTAATGATAGGTTTCCAATTGTAGATTTTCAATGGCTTGGTGGTTTTCGTAGCTTGGATGATGTTGGGAGTTAAGCTTTCGTGATGAATTTGAAGATGGGTTTTCAAGAGTTCGAAGTTTCTTTTTGGACATGCATAGAGTACAGGGTCTATTCAGCTCTGTCTATTCTCTTGCAAATAGATGTACAGGTCTCTCTCTGCAAAAGGATAGGCAGAGATGAATATTTTCCGGCAAGATGTATGTTATAAAGCTTATTTGTGTTCTAGTGTCAATATTTCCAGATTCAGTGCTACTACTAATAAGTTTCTTGCATAAAGTCTCAAAAGCCTCATTGTTTTTGCTGGTGCTGAGCAGGTCCATAATTAGTTAAGCTACTACGTCCATCCTATTCCTAAAGAACTAAATAGGAACTTCTCGCCACAACAGAGAATTTTTTTAAATTTACACTTGTTTCCAATCTACAATTATTATACGAGTAAATATATACATAGAAAAGGAAACGCAGCTGGCTAAGTTTTATAATATTATACAAACGGCTGTAATATAAATGAAGTGTATTCCATATTATTCTGATTGTAGATATCATGTTTGTGATGCATAACTTAAACATTATGGATATTGGCAACTGTACACTTATTATATATAAATAATCTATATAACACCAATGTAATAATAATAATATGCCTTACGTAATCGCAAGGGATATTATGAACAGTAAAACAATGGCCCCAAAGAGTACACAGACTATTTGTGGGTCACACAAATCTTTGGAGCGTATTGGAAGCGAGTGTATAACATATAATGTGCGTACATTTTGCTTTAAAACCTTCACAATGATAAAACAAAGTGCTAACAAATCCAACAATATGTTCAGCTGACCGACGACTCCATCCGTGTGTATCAAGTACAGCTTCAACTACCCAGTTAACCTAGACCTTCTTTACTCCGCGTCGTCAATTTAAAATAGAAGAAAGGGATTCACTGTCGGGGTCTAGCATAACTGGTGATATTTTTATAGTACCAGGATAAGTTTAGTGAGGTAGACACAGGACGTTGAGGTATGTATACACTATACAGATAGGTAATTAGGCATAGAACAGGAAATTCTAGCTATCTGTGGTTATTACTTCGAACTACATGTGACGAAGACTGACTCGCTGGTATCATGGAGTAAGATGCGGGAGGACGTGAAGTCTCGGGATCGAGTCGTAGGTCGAAGTAAGTGTTGTTAACTTTTTCTGTTAGGGAGGACTCAGTATAAGTACGGAGGCTAGAAACGTGTATGGTACACGCTAATATGCTCGTTAATTTTATTTTTTAATGTGTAGTATATAACGACTCTGCTCTCTATAGCCCCGAAGAAAAAGGACACAGGTGTATTATTCGCCAGATTGTGTTAGGTCCCATGTTTCTACTTGGGCTATTTCCAGGCTCCATGCTTCTACTTAGAACTTTCTAACAGATAAGCGCAATAATACTTTGCTCGACCCGTGAATAAATATCAGAGCTCAAGACTGCTTTAAGCCATGGGACTAAAAAGACAGTCTCTTACGTATTCCTTCTCTACACCCTGCATTATCTTGCAGCAGTCTCTTCTCTTTTCCTATCAAATGCTACCAATGTTGCTTATACAAATAAAAATCGGTTAACCAAACAAAAAGTTAGTTTGGTTGGAATGTACCACCAGCTTGGGACCCAGTAATAAAAATAGTCAAACCCAAGAAGAAGCAAACCACAGCTAGACTTCATGATACTTTGAGCTCATTCTGCGTAAATAGAACCACCAATGATTAAATTATGTTCGGGTACTTTGAAATAACTACACTGGAACATTGAGACAACTGCCATCTTAGTCTCCCCGTGACCATGGCTGCTGAAAAGCAACCGAAACGTCGGGGAAAGTGTAAAAATAAATTAAATCTAAATAGTTTAATAATAATTTAATTAGCTTAAAAATTAGTAAAGTTTAATAGTAGTAGTAGTGTAAAAATTTTCAAAATTTTGTAATAAAGTGTCAAATAAACAACGCGATAAAATCCGTATATAGCAGTTTAATTTCAATGAATAATATTCGCGTAAATAGAAGACAATATTAAGTTATTTTCTGCCAAGCAGTTTACAATAGCAGCGTAAGAAACATGGCTGTGATGCACATCCCCGTGCCATAAAAAGCACGTTAAGACATTGCCTTGCGTCTGATCTTGCTCCTGTTGTGTCGGATTGCCGATCCATCCGACTATGAGAGCTGATCAGGGAGTAGAGAGTTTACTTGTGTTGTGCACTATAATATCTCCTGCACTGATGGTTAGTCTCCGTTAAGATTTGCATGACCGAAATTCAGTATGAAAGACTAAAGTCACTCAGGCGTAGTCTATTGAACAAATTTCGATGAAACTTAGCACATTGCTAGACCGATCCTAGATTAACACATACCTTTTTATCTCGATACGTTAATTGGTTACATGCGGGCCAAGCCGCGGGAAGAAACTAATACGAAAACAAATTAAACCATATCGGTATCCAGCTAAGTATTTTATGCAAAGCCTATATAGTAGGGATGCGCGTTATTATATTATTTTTTTATTTATTCGGATCTTCAAGCAAATCGAAAACTTCGCAATATTGATATTTATTTAAATGCATTAGTTAATTAGTGGATTATTTCATTACGGATTAGCTATACGCAAATTATACATGTGAGTATCGTTCGTAGTCCATTCGGTACAGAGGTATAAAGGCAACGAAATATAATAGTGTCATCATTAAAACAACTTTCGAATAATTTATACTAGCTAGGTACCCCTCGAGAAGAGTTCTTGTTTTTTGAATGATAAGTCTACTTTGGCCTTCTCAGTACCTCTGACAACGTATATGCGAAATTTTATGATGATTAGTCGATAAATTAAGGCGTATTAACATTATAAATAAACATACTTACAATTAAATTTATTGGCTTTACCTTACTTATTGATTTTGCCCGCGGTTTTGCTCGCGTTAATGTAGACTTTTCTATCGCTCCGGATCAATAGTTCTTCTGCATGGAAGGTACATATGTCCTGTTCATTTCCTCCTAAACGGAACCGCAAAAGGACAAATCGTGTAGGTATGCGAAATTTTATGATAATGATAGCTCGAGTAGATAAGGCGTGAAAGCTTATTAAACAAACTAACTCACATTCGCATTTATAATGTTATTTAGTATTTGATTCGATTTATAAACATTAACACCGAATTGATCAATATTCGAATATATCATACAATTTTCGAATAACAACATTTAAATTTAGTAGTACTTAATTGGACATCACTAGCTCATTGTGCTATCATAAAAAAAGAATAGTTGCTTGCATAGGTTTATTTTATTATAGGAACTCTAGACCACACGCGGCGACGTCGGAATATAACTGGTTTCTTCTTTTAGAAGATAAATCCTTACTATAAATGCGAAAGTGGTTTTTGCTACTCTTACGCAGAAATGGAGCAACGAATCGAAGTGTTTTTTTGTGTAAAAGCAGTTTACAGGCCGGAGAGTGACAAGAGGTTCTATCTTAACTTTGAACGCAATCACTGTCCTAGTAAAATGTAGTGTGGTTATTTTTTTATAGGCACGACATCTAAGCGACATTTTAAAGGTACCTAATCTCGATGAATGTTAAAAGGTTTAAGAGGTTTTTTGTTTCGATGCTCTTTGCAACTACCAGTCAGAGAGAAAATCTTTTTGACTTTTATAGCCTAGCTTTTGCCCGCGGCGTTGCTTGCTCGGAAACAATACTTTTTTCAGGATAAAAGGTATGTCCTTTTCTCTACCCCTGACTAGGTGTATGCAAAATTTCATAATGAACAGTCGAGTAGTTAAGGCGTAAAACCGTAACAAACTCACATTCGCGTTTAATAATAATATTAGTTTGAATTTACTGAGGAAGGTTATATGCTATTAAACATCATGCTACGACTATTAAAAGCGACTCTTCTATTTAATTGCAATATATCTATACACTAGCTGTCCCTGTGGTTTTCCTTGGAAGAGCTAGTGCATACATATATACAATCTAATTATTGCAATTTTTCTTATGAAAAATTGCAATAATTAGATTGTTTTAACCTCTTCTGTTAAGGCTCTAGCCTTTGTTAAGTGTGAGTTTCTGTCAGTAGTGCGATGTATTCAAACCCCGACTGTTCGATCGCAAGTCTAAGGTACATATTGGGGTACGCTGCTTCAAAATATACAAAGTTACACAGCACTATATTTTGTACACTACTCATTTGTGACATTTAAAAATATATTTGTTAGATAGCAAAGTTTTGCTTAATGAGACCTATTTTGACATTTTTTTATTTTTTTTATATCACTAAGATGGCAAACATGCTTACGGTCCACCTGGTGGTAAGTGGTCACCGTAGCCTATGGACGTCTGAAACACCAAAGGCATCACTGCCGACCCTTTAGGAAAGGAAGTGAGAAGGAGAAGAAGCAGGAAGGGGGAAAGAGGGTGATTGGGCCTCCGGCAGTCTCACTCACCGAACGAAACACAACAGTAGGAATACTGCTATTTCACGGCGATATTCTGTGAGAGGGTAGTTCTTCCCCGGTAGAGCCGGCCCATTCATGCTGAAGTCAGCGGGGCAATTGAGAAGTCTGAAAAAAGTCATAGCTATTTAGCCAGAGCTGTGACAGTAAGATGATAAAGGATATTACGTGTGACCTAAAAAGTACAGCTGGCGAATATAGGTGCAATAAAACTATAAGACTATATTATTGTATGTATCATTCCTGCTTTTTATCCCGACTGGTATATAGCAATTAAATAAAAGTGAAGAATTAACTATACATATGTGTGTGTATCTATCATCATCATCATCTCAGCCGAAAGACGTCCACTGCTGGACATAGGCCTCCCCCAAGGTTTTCCACACAGACTATCAATATATCAGTGTATCTATACTAATGTTATAAAGAGTAATTTGAAAGTCTAAGGTAGGCTTTTGCCCAGCAGAGGGGACATAAAAAAGCTGAATTAACAAAAAATATAAAGAGGAAATGTTTGTTTGTTTGTAACGATTTACGTCAAAAGTTTGTCAACCGATTTTTATAAGTTCTTTCACCAGCTTTTGCAGCTGCATTATCACCGAGTAACATAGACTATATTTTATTTAAAATAGTACTATTACTAACATAACTTTGTTTTTTAACTTGTGGAAATGTTGCTGTTGCGTACCCCCTCGCCACAAGGGGAGGGGAGAGAGGGCAATGTCGGGCACGCCCGAAATTTCGGGCCTACCGACGAAAACCATTACTATCGTAAACTAACCTAACCTACTTTTAGGCGAACGAACCCGCGGTCAAAAGCTACGCAAATAATAGAAAAGATAAATATTCTATTACAGCAATTTGCATTCCAGACTTTAGCTGAAACTAATTAATTAGTTTAAAGGCGCGATTCCATTAGACAACTCTTGCATGCAAGTATGACGTCACATTTGCGTACAAGTTGCTTGCATTGGAAACATGTTTTCGAGAGTGTGCAAATTGCATGCTGGTTTCACTTGCATACAAGTGGAGATGCTAAACAATTGAGTAGGTCATCATGGGTGGAAGACGTGCTCCTCAATAAAAATGATTATTTTCTCGTGCGCCCACCTAACAGACAATATGTTTAGATAATTTGTACAACGATAGATATGAGCGACATAGGATTTCGCCAGCGTAAGTAAAAGCCGCGTCGCAGCTCTGGAGATTGCCGTTGTAAACTAGGTAGTTAAATAAACTCATTTGCTTCGTTTATTAGCTTATAAGCTTACCGTTTAGTTCCCTTCGGCCGCTCCTATCTATATCTAACCATTCACTATTCCATTGTGACCGGTTGACATTTATTTAAACATGAAACGTGACACAGTCAGCTGTTTAACTTGTGGGAGGTTTGTAATACGACGCATTATACACTTTGCCTGCGTCACATATTAACACTTTTTGCTCACGGCCAGCAAAATAAAACTGTATTGTTTTAATAATATGTTTTCTACAGTTATTGTTGCTGTTGCGGTTTCGAAGAGAACAGTACAACAATTGGTAAAGGGCGTATTCTTACAAGTAGGTAGCTATATCTAGTTTACATTGTGTGTGTTTATACTAGATTCCGGACCTCCTCTAGAGATCAACGTCAGTAAGACTTGGCATCGCTCCAATAGCTCACTGAGCTCTCCTTACTCCAATATTACGAAACTTATACACAGAATATTCAAACTTTTATTTCATATTGTGACTACAAAACATATTATACAGATTCAGAGCGTACGTCATGTAAAGTAACCGTAATATCTAATTCGCAAAAGATTAAGAGCGCGCAATCTTGTCACTGGTTCGAAATTCGAAACGTGCAACTAACGTTTGCGCGTTCAATTTGCTGGTCACTTGAATAAAAATATGTACAAGTTCAAACTACCCCATACAAGTTGTAACTTGTATGCAGGTTTGTACAAGTTGTATGCAATTTGCAACTTGCCTGCAAGTAACTTGTCTAATGGAATTGCGCCTTGTGCTAGACGACTACCATAATCCTTTAATGGCACATAACAAACCTGACTGTAAAACGACTAATTGATTCGTATAATTCTTCTGTAATCCAAACAACATACATAGATTAACAACTGTATATCTCCGAAGGAGTGGGCAGAAGTATTTTGAATTTATATTTCGCTAGCAATATTTTTGTTTCACATAGGGAGCACAAACCCGAACTCCGTGTAGCCAAATAAAATTTGGTTATGAGGAACACAAACAAACACAAGGGCCGTTTTCCTATACAAACGTAGTCCCCTGTTTCCTCCCCGGATAATGGCATTGGAGCAATATTTTTTCTATAAAATGTATGGCCTCTATTGGCATGTCCCTATGTTTTCACTTATTCCATAAATTAATTATTAAAAGAGACATGGGCCTTCAAAAAGCTAAAAAAATGGCCAGATATTCCACTGTGTCCGTTTGGACACAGTGGAATATCTGGATGTTTATCCAGAAAACAAATTTGACTAGATTATATAAAAAAAGGAAAACATAAGAACACGATATTGTCTTCTGTTTACGCGAATATTATTCATTGAAATTAAACTACTATATACGGATTTTATCGCGTTGTTTATTTGACACTTGACACTAAGAACACGGCCAAAGCCTTTCTTTAATTTTTAATGAAATAAGTAGTTAAATCGGTCAAGTTTTGGAGAAGGAATCAGGGGTCTACGAAATATTACAACAATAGATTTTACAAAAATTAAAATTTTGAAAATTGTTGCACTACTACTACTATTAAACTTTACTAATTTTTAAGCTAATTAAATTATTATTAAAACTATTTAGATTTAATTTATTTTATACTTTCCCCGACGTTTCAGTTGCTTTTCAGCAGCCATGGTCACGGGCAGACCTGGCATGTAAAAATTAGTAAAGTTTAATAGTAGTAGTAGTGTAACAATTTTCAAAATTTTGTAATCAAGTGTCAAATAAACAACGCGATAAAATCCGTATATAGCAGTTTAATTTCAATGAATAATATTCGCGTAAATAGAAGACAATATTATATTATTTTTATGTTTATTCTATTTTTAGATCGACGCTAATATCAATATAAGATTAATGTATTCACATCCATCGTGTTCAATAGTTCATTCAAGACTAAACTCTGAATCACGAAACGAATGTGAACATCAATTCGGATATTTGGCGAATCGTGATAAAACTCAATTCCGTATGCAATGTGAACATCTATCCATCATGACGTATCGTGTTTTATTACGAATCGTCAATGACGGAACCTGTGTGAATGAGGCCTTATGTTTGTGCATGACTGTGGGGTCGCTCGCAAGCATAAATGTAAATTATAGGCGCGAGCCCACTCTGTTGTACATACATCTATTTTCAAAAGAGTATACATGAGAGAGGCTTATAACTACACGATTTTTGACTGCACGGATGGCGTAGTGGTTAAGTGGTCGTCTCACTACGCCCACTACACGGAGTGTTGTGGGTTCGAATCCCACACGGAACAAAACTTTGTGTGATCCACAAATGCTTGTTCCGATGTTGTGTTGTTTGTGTCCGTTGTTTGAATGTTAGTGATGTCCCTCGCGATACAGGATTTATTCCTAGAGGGAGCTGTCTTTTCTAAACAATAGACAATACTTTATTGCATTTCACAATGTATACTTAGGTGGTACTGCTTAGCTTAAATGAGTCATTGTGAACCCTGTCGGGCACAGCAAAGTAGGAAAGAGGATATGATATTATACTTTATAATTGTTATATTAAGAAGTGTAAAAAGTGTACCTATATCTGTTATTATTCTAGAACTTTAGTGTAACTTTCTTAATTGTTACGAATGTGTGTGTACCAGTGTAGTTAAGTCTTTAATTGTTTATCATTCAGGTATTCATTGATAGTGTAGAGTCACTTTTCTATCAAGAAACTTTTTAATTTAATTATAAACGCCAATGTAGTCTCTAATTTTTTTATTGTCTCTGGAATCTTATTATATACTAGTAGTTTTCCCGCGATTTCACCCGCGTAAGTCCCGTTCCCGTGTGAATATCGGGTTTCACCCCTTTCACCCTCTTCAGGGGGGAATTTCCAAAAATCCTCTCTTAGTGCTCCACTACACTCTCCAAGGAACATACATGCCAAATTTCAGCTTCTTGCGTTTAGTAGTTTCGGCTGTGCGTTGTCTGTCAGTCACTCAGTAACGGAAGAGTTTTATATATATAGATTTTTTTCGACATCGCATAAGGACTGTTTGAGTGCAAATAAAAAAAAGAACCATATTAATTGTCTAGTTACCCAGTTTGTACATGACATCGCCCACATGAATCCTACGGTACCGTATCGAGATGAAAGGATCGTATGTGTTAACCAGATCATGATCTATTTATAAGCCAAGTTTCATCCAAATCAGTTTAGCAGTTTACGCGCGATTGAGTAACAAACTTCTAAACATCTTTTTAAACTTTCACATGTTATAGATAATACCTATAATGATTAATTTTCGCCCGCGGCGTCACTCGCGTTGTATGTCATTAACCATAATTACAAAGAATTGTACGATGTCAGACGAACAATGCCGAAATAGTACGAACGCGATTCGACTGCGGGTGTCAAATGCGTGGTTGTGTGCGTGTAGTGTTCTTTCATTAATTTAATGTATTTCTAATACATATTTTATAAAAATATTAGGATTCGCCCTTCCTTCTCCATATAAACTTTAACTGTGCCAAATTTCATACTCCTCCGTCCGCGTAATTTTCGTAAGAAGGGGTACAAAGTTTTTGCTTAACGTATTAATATATAGATAAGGCGCTAAAGAGCTTATAAATTTGATGTTTGGCAGGTAGGTTCCTTTCATTGCTTTGGTCTCGGTAAGAGACACAGCATAAACATATTATAAGATTTAAAATGTATACCTACTAAGGTAATTCATCTGGAAAATCTATGTTTATTAAAAGTCCTATAATATGTTGACTGCACGGATGGAGTCATTGTTTAAGTGATCGCTCCGCCGCTGCCGTTGAGGCGTTTTTTGTAAGTTCAATGCATAGACGGCATAAAAAAATGTGATTCACGATACTGTAGTCAATCGCGAGGAGACTGGAACAGTTTCAGTCTCTGCGCGGTAACTAAGAATTTCCTTTTATCCTTCTGTCGATGTGATGTCAAAGAAGTTACCATCTTTAAAGGAAATTATCCAGACAAAAATGCTCTACCACACTATGGAAGTTAGTAATGTTATAAAGCAGCGTACAAGCGTGTAATTGCGTTTAGACGCTCGTGACATTGGTCACACTTTATATGATCCACAAATAGTTGTGCTGAATCCGGGTGTTCTTTGTTTGAATGTTTGTAAAGCCTTTGCGCGACAGGAGTTACCCACAGTGCGGGATTGACGTAATTAAAACAAAGTTTACATACCAAGAGTATATCGCCAGCTTAATAGTAACCGCTTACCATAGTCTATGACCGCTTATCAGGGGCATCACTAGCGCGTTACCAACGTTAGGGAAAAAGAATTTTAAATGGAATAGAAGAAGGGAATGGAACTCTTATTTACCGCGCGAAATGCAGTAACACTTACTCTTACGCCGAATTCCTGCCCTGGAGAATCGTCAGTCCTTCTACTAATGATTCTCTGGTACCGACATAAAATAATTGGCATAAGTCTTTTCTCCTTTAATGTTTTTTAAAAGCTATTTTATATGCAAAAGCAGCGATAGACTAGCGGACCGTAGGACTGCTACGCAGAGGTCTCAAGTCCAATCCCACGGCGGGCACTTCTGAATGTTCGATGTTATGTGCGTATTAAATAGTTAATTATCGCTTGCTTTAACGGTGAGGGAAAACATCGTGAGGAAACCTGCATGTCTAAGAGATCTACATAATGTTCTCTAACATATGTGAAGCCTGCCAACCAGCACTGGGCCAGCGTGGTGGACTATGTCCTAACCCTTCTCACACTGAGTTGAGGCCCGTGCCCAGCAGTGGGACAGTTTAATACGGGTCTGATATTTTTATATATTTTCTATGTAGCACAATTATTGCATCTGTGAAAAGCATTCAATGAAATGCTTATTTCCATTGAACAATTTTTTACCGGCGCAATCTGACTTCATAATACAGCATCCACCATGACACTTCTTTTGATCCATTTAAAAGTTTCAACAACTGATAACTGTACCAAAAATACATTTATAGATTGTTACGATTCCAGAAAGTAGAAAAAGCTGAATAAGAAACAGTTAATTTACTTTTTAGAGATGATTTGCTGAGTTATACACACTTTTTACAGTATTTAGGGTCAAATAGAGGTCAAGTCAATACAAGCTTGACAGATAGTTAACAACAACATTTATATTAATATGAGACTTTAGTACAAGCGACGCGAGAGCGATTCTTTATTGTACGCTTGTAGTTATTTAACTTTGTAACCATAATAATAAATGACATAGTTTTGATTGTTTTGAACGATAAGAGTGGAAGAGAGAGAGAGAAAATTATAATTATATTATTTGAATGACTAGTTCAAGCTAATTTTTTATTTATAAGCTTACACATCGATTCGGAAAGATTATCAAGTACAAAAAAAAAAGTAAACAAAACGTGGCTCTACTTTAAAAGTAACTAATATGCGTATTTCGAGGTTGTATTTATATCATACCTACATACATATCTATATATTAATACGTGAAGCAAAAACTTTGTACCCCTTTTTACGAAAATTGCGCGGCCAGAGGAGTATGAAATTTGGCACAGTTAAAGTTTATATGGAGAAGGAGGGGCAAATCCAAATATTTATATAAAATATGTATAATAAATACATTAAATTAATGAAAAAGCACTACACGCACACAACCATGCATTTGACACATGCCGTCGAAGCACGTAACTATGGTTACATATATCAATATATAATGACATATATAAGCAATATCTTACAGGCAAACTTTGGTCGAATTTCGAGCACTAGGCGACTGCTAGTATATTATAAATACTCTGTAAAAATTAGCTGTGTTAAAATTACGAAAGTCGTTATTGTATCTACTTATCTGCTTACAATCGGACTCTCCGTATAGTACTTTGCCACCTTTGCCAGTTCTAGCAAAGCCTCTATTAAAATACAACATTATAATTCAATAGGAAATTAAAACAAGACTAATGCAGTTGTTAAATGCGCACATAATTCACGGTTCAAAACATTAACCCAGTTTCATCAATGGTCAAATTTGGTATACACGACATCTCGCCCGGTAGCGTTGGAACATGTTCTTATGTCACCAAGCCATTTCCCTGGGACCACTTTAAATGACTGTATTAACGGCTGTTCATACTTCTTTTTTATTTATTTCCAACTAAATTTTGCTCGTGGCTCCGCTCGTAGCTTTTGTTTTTCTGGATAAAAGTTACCCAATGTTCTTTTCTATACCTCTGACAACGTGTTTACGAAATTTCATGATGATTGGTCGAATGGCTGAGACGTGAAAGCATAACAAAGAGACAAACGCAATCAAATTCGCAATTATAATATTATCTTATCGTATCTTATGTGGGGGCCAGTCAGTGCAGACCGGCGACACTTCGACCCAGTGGGATCTTTTGTGTCGACACTCTCCCTATAACGACTGCCATAGATGTTCATGGCAGCCAGGACCGACGGCTTAACGTGCTCTCCGAGGCACGGAGCAGGCGATAATTGTCAATCAATACGCACATAATTTCAAAAAGTCATATAACTTCTGAAAGTCAGATGTGCGCGACGTGGGTTCGAACCCGAGACCCTCTGCATTGCAGTCTGTTGGTCTCCTCACTGAGCTATCGCTGCTCATTTATAATATTAGTTAGGTTTTGTAGTTATGAAGCCCATTTGGATTGGACATACTTCATTATAATATCAGCCCTGTAGATAAAGTCTCTTCTCAGTATGGGAAGGAACATGTCATAGTCCTCTGTGCTGACCCAGTGCGGTTGGCAAATTTTACATATCTTCGAGAACATTATGGCGATAGCCATACTGTACCTGTCTTACGATTTTCGAAAGCGAGAGATAGTTAACTCTTTTAATAAACACGTAATTTCTAAAAGTTTAGTATGCGTGCCGTTAGATCGAAGTCCAAACCTCTGCGTGGCAGTCCAACGGTGTTCCCACTCGGCTGTCGCTGCCTCTGTATCTCTACATTTTGAATATAAATGATTACTTCTTACAGAAGAATCCCCCTCTTGCTCAGAAAGAACTACGTTTGTAATAGAAAGGGTTTGACGAGTCCGTTAGTGAACAGCAGCGCTAAATCTCCGGCCTTTCAGAATTACGTTTGCAATATTTGTATTGTACAGTAGCGCTATAAAATCTACTCATTATTCAACTTGCAACACAATGAATATTCTTCAAGATACTAGATTTAAGTTACTGCTCAGATCAATGCTGATTAGTCTATTACTATTACATGGTCAGAAATGCCATAATTAACATTATAATGGATTACCCTCAAGTAACGCCTAACACGATTGTATTTTTGTTACGCAATTTTCAGTAAAGAAGTGCAGGTAACCGGAGTCTGTAGTTTTTATTTACTTGTGTAAGTATGTTATTGAAATCCTTACTAATATTATAAATTCGAAATTGTAGTAAAAAGTACGATTGCTTGTTCAGAATGCTTGTTAATTTGATCATCACGAGAGTATTTATATTATAATATTAAGTATGTGTGAGCATACACATATTCACACATGTAAACAGAAATATATGACTAAGTAAAAGTATTAAAGAATATTCAGCACAATTGAGTCGGTACTATTGAGGTTGTAAGTACATCTAAAATATTGAGGTGATAATTATATTAACACACAAAAATATGTAAGTATAAAATTAAAATAGATGTAAAGAGCCTAATAAATTATGTACGAAATACTTAATAATAAAAACAATTAACTAATTGATTGCAGGTAGTGCTTATACTGCAAATCGTACGACTGGTCGGATTTCTCGGCCGGATCGGGTGACATGTCGGCGCGCGCTCGTTTTTACTGATGCACGCTGAGTGTCAGGTGTAAGCCGGTGTTGATGACGTCACTCTCGTAGGCAATAAATTGTGTGCGTTGTTTTCGTTTGTAGTGTCTACGATAAATCCAGGTTTCGGGCGATCCACGGATACAACTGTCCTAACTACTGGACTAACTGTCCTGTCCGGGAGCTGAATAGTGTAGCATTTTCCTTGACGTTTCAGGACTTTGTAGGGACCTTCGTATGGAGCAGTCAGAGATTTCGGTATCTTATGGTATAGCTTTCATAGCTAGAGAACAATGTGTAACCTCTGGCTAAAGTAATATGTTCTTGACGCAAGTTAGGGCTACAAGCATAAGCTATATCTTCGAGCTAGGTGCACGAGTAAATAATGCGGGTAATTTGCATATACACACAATTGTCGCAAGTGCCTTCTTCCTCACATCACCCCGTCTCGTAGCAGAGCCATAATTTTTCAAGGATTTATGGAAAATGTTTATATTATATGCAACATGAATAGCATTTGAAAGTTTTCTTGGAGTGGACGCCAATCGTTACTAATGCAGCCATTTGTTGTAAACTTTTGTTGTACTAATCTGTGGTCAAGATTAAGGCACGTTTCGAGTAAAATATTAAAAAAGCGATCGGTTTGTTGAATAAAATTGGTTCACAGCGTGAAACTTTTTTTAACTTAGTTTAGAGTCATATCCCAGGCGTTTTTGATTTTTACTTGGCTACTGACATACTTCACTTGCCATGGGGAATTCTTAGATATGCAGGTTTCTTCACAATGATTTCCATCAGCGTTAACGCAAGCGATAATTAACTGTTTAATATGCACATGGCTTTGAAAAGTCAGAGGTGCGTAGGTACCTTGGGATGAAAATCAAGACCTCTGCGTGGCAGTGGCCATACATTGATTCCCGTGAAGCGGAGTTGGTAGAAATCATATTTGAAAATAAACCACAATGGAATTCGTATAAAGTGGTTTAATTTTAATATATAACATTTGCGTGAACGTGTAGTCCCGCTATAATATTCGCGAAAACATTTCTGAACACGTTTCTTAGTTTTATGTCGCTGATAAAGCCATCTCCGTATACGAGGACACGGCACCAGTGGACTGGGTTACTTTCACTGTGTGTATCGCTGAGTAATGCACTCCGCGGCAGATTCTAATCCACACCTTTTAGTGGGCTATCCTGTATGTTGCATACCAGCGGGTTTTTAATTCCACACAATTATTAGTATAATCCATAAATCGATAAATCGAACCATGATTGCACGATAGCGTTGTGGTGTATGTGGACGCCTCGTCTCTGCCACTACGGGATTGATTTCGATTTCGGTCGCCACACGGAACAAAAAGGGGCATGCCAGTATTAGGCCCAGAGATGCACAAGAAATTGGCTATACCTACTAAAAACATATATTAATATTTATCCTAGTTTTTCCTTGTATTTATTATTCTGTACAATTCGGTAATATTTTCTAAAATATTAAACAAGAAAACGCCTAAACTATGTAATAGAACTTGGAAGTATGTACATTAACGAGAAAATGTTGCCATTACACAAAATATGTTGACAGGTAATTAATCAAAATAGTAATTTATCATTATTATATTATATAATTATTATTTTAATCGTTCATTTAATTTTTATACAAAATCTAATGATAATTGTTAGTTTTACCTTTGCAAGATTGCTTTGATTAACTTAAAGTAATGTCTATTATTGATGTATCGAGGTTTTGTGTTTATTATGCAGCACCATCTTTAACTTGTATGACGCCGGCAAACGTAAATGTCAATATCATTGCTTGTTTTGCAACTCCATTGTGACGGTTAGTGTTTATTTATTGTGGTTAATATTGATGACTTTTACCTATAAGCTATAAAACTGCAATGTATTCTGTTTTAGTTTACTCCTAATAGATTGTACTCATAAATAAATTAAGATAATGTGTAAAATAATATAGTACATATTTAATATAAATTGTATTGATGAGATTTTGATAACTTTAAAATGCCAAGTTTTTTTTAATCACTTCTTATGCTAATTGATTATTGGCATTGCTTACTATTATTATCATTAGCCTTTATAGTTGGGCATTGTGGGCCCGAATTACAATGGCGTCTTGGCATGCCCCTTTGTGTAATCCACAAATAGGTATGCCGACTCTGGGTGTTCTTTGTGGCCTTATTTCAATGTTTGTAAAGGCAGTTTTCTTTTATTAACTGTATATTCGTTATGACCTGGGCCGAAAGCCTAGTTAGGCAGATGCTTATAAAGATTTTTCTATCGTACCAAACATTCACAGTGTTACACCCAGTTTTTGAAAGGCAATAATGATATAATCAACAACGTATCCCAATTAACTAGACGCTATAACTTACAATAATGTTATTAAGATTTAGTCTGAGGATTACCCTGATTACAATCACACATAAATATAATATAATCTTTCCCCTGTAGCCCTGAAGAATAAGCCACGTGGACACTAGCGAAATGTGGGTGTAACACGAAGCAGCCACATTTCGCTGGTAATTTTTTTAATTTAAATTCCACTTTGAATAGGGCGCACCTATGGCCATCTACAGGGCACAGCTCTAGTCTCAGAGCTGCTACAAAAAAAATCCTTTAAGAAAAACCTACCACCCCGTAAACGGTTGCCTCTTATTGACGGTAATCAACAAGAGATTACCGTTCGCAAAGGAAGTAATCTAGACAAACATACTCTGCCACGGTAAGGAAGTTCGTAATGGCCCGTTATTAAAGCAGCGTACAAGCGTGTAAATGCGTTTAGACGCTCGTCTGCTGCGTGTAGCGGCAATAGACTGCAAGCTGGATTAGCATAACAAATCGTTTAGATCGCGGCGGAACAATGGAAGCTGCTCACCTACCTATGCGATATCTTTATCTGTTAGTTGTGGCTCTTTAGTTAACTGATTCGCTTGAACTGGACCCGCGGGATCAGTTCACCTAACGAATGTTTTGAATTGGGCAACTGATCCCATTGATACATTTATGATTTATACAGACACGAAATAAAGTGTTACTACTGTGATATTTTAAGGGATTAAATATAATGACCATCAAAAATACTAATTGCACAGCAAATATTGCACAGCATAACCTATACGCCTTAGAACACTGCATTCCGTCTCGAACGGGTTAAGTTATATTACGTTCCTTCTTAAACCCACCCAAAAATAGGAGCACCGCTAAGCGGGGCTCCGTCGACTTAGTTTGATCTCTTTAAATATATTTTGCTGTGCAATTAGTATTTTTGGTAAGCATATTTTGCTGTGCAATTAGTATTTTTTTGTAGTGCAGTTAAATACTACCCATTTTTTCATATCAGTATTCAAATTCTTCTTTTTAAAGTGGGATCAGTTGACAAAGCAAAAATAATAAAATTAATTATTAAGTCAACTCACCCCGCGGGTTCAGTTTAGAACGGGATCAGTTAACTAAAGAGCCTAGTTGTGTTTCACGCGTTAGGCATATCGCAGACAACGGACAGAAAGGTCTCTGATCTGTGTATGTCCGTTATTGCTCGCGGTTGCCCACCTGCTTTTGGTAAGACTCATCGCACAAACAACTTATGTTTCTTTCATATTTTTTTAAATATATCTTTGGCAATAATTCCTGTGTCGCGGGGGACTTTACAAATATTCAGACAAGGTACACAAAGAGCACCTAGACACGGAATAACAATTTGGGATCACACAAATTTTTGTCCCGTGTGGGGATCGAAGCGACAACACTCAGCGTGGCGGCAGAGGCAAGGCGTCTACTTAAACCACTACGTCATCTGTGATGTCAAAGTTATGTGTCACGCGATAGTCGTTTCGCAGGCGAAGGCTAGAAAAGTGTTTGTTTTTTATTTATTTTTCGTGTGTTTTAGCTGTTGGTCTCAGATGGCCTTGTCAACTTTACGCGGACTGTAGGTGAGCACAGAAGGCTCCCAACCCGTATGCCAGAAAAGTGCTGTCTTTGGTCTGTAATTTATTCGTGGTCGCTTGCGGTTGCCCACCTGCTCTAGGCAAGACTCATCGCACAAACAACTTATAATTTTTGTTACAGGTACGTATAATCTGCATCATCTTCTAAAATAAATGATGTAGAAGGCAATATAATTCTACATTTAATGTCTAAGAATTAACATATTTAACTGGATAAGGATCAATATTATATTGCACAAATGAGCTTCGCTAATAACCTATTATTTTGTATTATTATGTAAAAGATAAACATGGTTATATCGAGTCGACCTTATGAGATGGGTACAAGCCAGTGTGGACCATTTTGAAGGCATTTTTAAGACCTACAATTCTTTGCAACATTGTTTTGATGTACATATATTGTAAGGTTTACTCAGAGTATGACGTGCAAGCGTACGAAAGTTTTTAGGAACGTAGCTAAAGAACAATTCCTACCAAGGATGCTTCGCGAGGCTATTGAAATCAAAAAACATCCTAATTTCAATAGAAAAGATGGTTGGAATGTACCACCAGCTTGGAATCCAGTCATTCAAATAGTCAAACCCAAGAAAAAGCAAACCACAGCTAGACTTCATGATACTCTGAGCTCATTCTGCGTAGATAGAAACACCAATGATTAAATTATGTTCGGGTACTTTGAAATAATGACACTGGAACATTGAGACAACTACCATCTTAGTCTCCCCGTGACGATAGCTGCTGAAAAGCAACCGAAACGTCGGGGAAAGTGTAAACTTAAATATAAATAGTTTAAATAGTTTTAATAATTTAATTAGCTTAAAAATTAGTAAGGTTTAATAGTATCTAGTAGTAGTGTAACAGTTTCAAAATGTTGTAATAAAGTGTGAAATAAACAACGCGATAAAATCCGTATATAGTAGTTTAATTTCAAATAATATTACATATTAAAAATTTTATTCAAAGTTATCTGCAGACATAACCTACAAAAGTTCGTGACTGATGTATTATTCTCGGCCTTCTCGAACAAAAATTTTTGCACATACTAATTCAGAAGATAACGCTGAGTTTAACCAGATATTTTTCATTTCAAGACGCAGGTATTTTATCTCAGCTAAAACAATGTATGGGTTTCTGCCATTGTTCTTTGTCAAGGAGCAATGTCTTACAGCACAAGTAAAAAATACGAAAACCGTAGATATGTAGTGACATTACAAGTTTGTACGGAACCCTCGTGCAGCGTCCGATTCCCACTTCACCGATTTTAACCTATTGAGTCGCAGCGGCACATCGGCGGCCAGAGATTCTAGTTTTTTAAATAATAATCATAATAATGTCTGGCATCTCAAAACTTGACAATTTAAAGAAATCTTATTCTCATCGCCTTCTCTATGCATGCATGTGGGTTTAGGATTACTATTTATTATTAAGCTTACCGCCAGAATATCTCTGACCTTTCAGAGAACATTTGCTTAAATTCAACAATACCGTTCCCATTTATGAAGATAAAATAACAGTCATAACTGGCAGCAAATAACTAAACTAAAATCATTATGCATATACAACTCATAAATGTTGTTAAAATATAGGTAAGTATATTTTACGATACGTCTTGCAAATTAAACTGGGTTTAAATTGAGGTCGAATGCCACATAACTTGCGTTCGTGATTTTGTCGACCAGCAGTGCTTAAAAGTACTTACATCTTTTTATTATATTAACAAGAGGGTTTGACGTTAATAAGGGGAGTGGGAAGGGATAGGACTAGATAAGACGTGCCCATGCCAAAATTGTCTGGTGTCTAGGCACCTAGGCAGGTGACTTAGAAATTTGTTTTTTTCACCACGGGATTGCAAACCTGAGTATTTGTTATAAATTACAACTTGATACCGCCGCGCGATTTGAAGAAAAACCTTTCTGTCGGACAGACAGAGATATGCAACGATCGTACCAAATGGGAACACATGATGGCTGCCTACATGGCTGGGAAAAGTGACCGTTGTTCAAAAAGTCATCGTTCTTTCACTCTTTCCTAGAACGAGATAGTACAAACAGATAAACACGCGTTCGCATCACTACATATTATAAAACAAGTTCCCCACCGCGTCTGTCTGTCTGTTCGCGATAAACTCTAAAACTACTGAACGGATTTTCATGCGGTTTTCACCAATAGACAGAGTAATTGATGAGGATGGTTTAGGTGTATAATTCGTTAAGGTTTTGTACTACCTGTGCGAAGCCGGGGTGCGTCGCTAGTTATTAATATAAGTTAGGAGCATGTATATGAGTCGCGTTAGAGATCAAGAATACACTATTAAACATAACTCCAATATGTACTGTGTTAGCTGTAAATATAACTTATGGATATTGTTTTGTGCCGCTTATGTGAGCACTGATGTATTTTCTGCGTACGTTTGGAAACGAAGATAGGAAACGAAAACGTGTTAGATGAACTATTTAACACTTTCAATAGAAATATTAGACTAGACTCCACGACATACAGAATTCTAGTGTGGGTTCGTGTTCTAACAATTACTGAAACTGTTCACATTGGAACAATTAAGCATCTTTATTACAGCATATAAGATAATAGGACAAAAATGAGAATGTGTGACACTATTCATATAGGGACCGAGACATTAGAAAAAGAAATTCAATAAACACGAATTATAACTACATACATGCTTAATTCTGAAATGAACACTTGCTCTGACCCGGCGATCAAACCTGTGAATGACTACGGCAACAAGCATAAGTGGAAATGTATGCCACAGATAGTACGATACTCAAAATGAACGAATACAAACTGTGGATTGTGCTGTGGCGAAAGCGGTCACCATGTCGCTAATGCCTCGCCAAGGTTCAAATACCATACGGAACATTTATTAGAAAGTTAAGTTAGATTTTTAGGACGCTAAGCATATTGTTCCTAAAAACGCAAACACTACCAAAAACAGCCTTAGAAATATTCTTAATGAAATATATATCGCTCTAGTTCAATCCGTCACTGTATACTGTATCCTTATTTAGGGAAGTGCTGCTAAAACCCATTTTATCAGCGTTGAACGAGCACAACGTGCACTTATTAAGATAATGTATTTAAAAAAAATAACTTGTTCTACTGAAAAACTATACCAAATAAGTAATTTACTCTCAGTTAGAAATCTTTATATAGTGCATATTATTCTAAGGACACATAAGACTACATCATACCATTCTGATAGAACCTCCAAATGGAGAAAGGACATAATCATACCGACTCCTCAGACAAACACCACATTTGCCAGTAATCAATTCAAAAACGAGCTGCTAAACTATATAATAAAATAAATAAGGAAATTTACATACATATACAAAAATATTTAGAAGTTAAAAAGGCTCTAAATTGTTGGGTTATGACACTTACCTTTGGTGAAACAGAAGCACTGCTGCAACACTTAAAATAAAACACATTAGCACACATCATAAACTTCCAACTACAGTCTCCTTTATGCAAACAAACACTTACACATTCTCATAAAAACACACACACACACACACACACAGACACACACACACAACAAACACACATACAGCCGAAAAGTGAAAAAAATTGACCTTATCTATAGGTACTATAATATTATAAAGCTGAAGAGTTTGTTTGTTTGGTTGAACGCGCTAATCTCAGGAATTATTGGTTCGAATTGCAAAATTATTTTAGTATTGGATAGCCTAGTGGTCGGCAACCTTCTCGTCTAAAAGAGCCAAATATAGATAATATACAATTGAAATTTATTCAAAGAGCCATTCTTTTAACTTTAGCTCTGTTTTAGCAGAAGACGTAATTACAGAAATAATTAGGATTGAAAGAACCCTCTCGAGCTTTCCTTTGCCAATAAGTCTTAGTTTACCTACCAGTAAATTAAATAAAATTTGGTATCATACTTATAAGGCAAGATAATAAGTAATATTCCATGCCTGTACTAAACATTTCGTGGAAGAGCCGCAGCCGAGGAGTCAAAAAACCGCATGCGGCTCGCGAGCCGTGGGTTGCCGACCTCTGGCATAGCCTAATTATCAAGGAAGGCTATAGGCTATATAACATCACACTACGACCCACAGGGGAGGTGTTGTAACCATAAACGCAAGTGAAACTGCGGGCACATCTAGTTATAAATACCTATGTCCAATACTTAATTTTATCGATAAAACCTATATCCAAAGGTGACAATGTTACAGGATTATTGCTTGTTTCCAGTCAAGTAAACATGTAGGTCGGTCATAACTTCGAGATAGAGGACAGGAGGCAGCCACAAATTAGCATCAATGAACGAACTCAATATAAATAACAGATTGTAACAGGTATGTGCAATTGGTTGCAGTTGCAGTTGTTTATGTTGCTTGTTAGTCGCTAGTCGTTGCGACTGTAATCTGCGACCGTTTAGACTATAGTTTATAGCTGTCACGGTGTTTAGACTAGTGATTGTTCGTGATATTACTTACATTGTACGCTAAAACAATTTTATTTAAACAGTAAATAAACGATAATTATATTTAACTAGATGACCCGGTGTACTTCGTATCACCTATCCTAACGAATTTTTCTATATTATCTCACCGTTTAAACCTGGCCTACGACAAACATTTCAATAGCAAAATCAGCTAAATCGGCCCAGCGGTTCTCGAGTTTTAGTGAGACAAACGAACAGCAATAGATTTTTATATACTAAGTATTTTACATGCTGCTAGCTTTTGAATGCGACTTTGTCTGCGTGAAATAGTTACTTTGGGCACGTTTTATTAATTTTAGTATACATAATTATTTTGCAAATAATACATATGCAAACAATACACATGTTTCCGATAAATATATTATGTTAAGTAAACATCGACAGATTTGTTTGGACTTCCATACGAACTTTCATCTACTTCATTCATGAAGGTCGAAATTTCAAAGAGGCTAGTACAAATGATTATAAAAAAAAACCTATGTCTTTGCCCAAGGTCTAGCTTATCTCTGTAAATGTATAAATTATAAATTTGGATAATATTGTCTTCTGTTTACGCGAATATTATTCTTTGAAATTAAACTACTATATACGGATTTTATCGCGTTGTTTATTTGACACTTTATTACATAATTTTGAAAACTGTTACACTACTACTACTATTAACGTTTACTAATTTTTATGCTAAATAGTTTTAATAGTTTAAATAAAAATTTAAATTTAGATGTGTCTATCATGGCATGCCTCGATAGCGCAGCGGTAGAGAATACGACTTTTGCGCTAGGTCGCTGTATCGGGCAGTGTCATTGTGATTTCCTGTCTAGAACATTGAGCCTTTGAGACGGCCGCGCCTTATTACGCGCGCCGTGAAAACAAAGCTGGCCAACGTGAGTGTAGGATCATAAGTATACTAACCGTCCAGCGGTCACAGTTTTGAATCCAGTGCCGGTACTTGAATTTTTTTTTTTAAAAAGTACTCAATAACTCTTCTCGACCGGGAATCGAACCCCGGGCTCATGCATAGCAGTCGCATCCGCTACAGCTGCGCCACAGAGGAATTTAATATTTCGAAGGCCTCGATGACGTAGTTGTTAGTGTAACCGACTGCCACGCCTGAGATCGCGGGTTCGATACCCGCACATGTCAAACATCTGTGTGCATGAACATGGATGTTTGTTTTGGTCTGGGTGTTTCTTATTGATATTTATTACTAATAGATAAACATAAACATAAACATATCTTTATTTCTCTCACCACAATATCATGTTACATAATTGCTTATAACTATTACATGGCATTCGTTTATTGTGGGAGACTGGTACCTAAACTAGGCGTTAGCCTGTATTTCAGGGCACCAGGCCTCCACCCCGGTTTTATTTAATTTGCTTATTCTAACAATTGTAATTTCTACTATGAGCCAGGTATGACGTTTAGTCTATTACAAGTGGTGGTTTTGATTAGGAAGCTTTTGTGTTTGTTGTGTGTGTGTGTGTGTGTTTGCGTGTGTGTGTGTGTGCGTGCGTGTGTGTTTGTTTGTATACATGTGTTTGCCAGTTTTTATTCCAGAATTTTTATTACGTTTTCGGTGTTTACATAATTTAATGACATAAGCCATTCAGTCACCGCTTTTTTACAAGCTAATTTTGTTAGCGGAAACATATTTATAGCTTTATTTATTTTATTATATGTATATGTATCCACCCATAAAGCAAAAGAAACGATTGGAAAACTGAGTGTGGTAATGAGACTGGGTGCGATCTACGGGTTAGCGCTGTCTTTTCCTTTGGAGCGACCGTGTACTATATGTCAACAACGAGTGCTGTCTGAGTATTGTGTGTAAAATATACAGTTGGCGCACTATTAAAACTTTGCTCGCCTCCTTTCTATATGTAATATGTATGTATTTAAGTATTAAAAAAGTATATACATAAATATGTTCATCCATTGTCTAGTAAGTAGTACCTATAGTACAAGCTCTACTTAGTTTGGGCTATATGGTGGTGTGTGTAGGTATGTGATAGAATATTATATTATATATATTAATACCCTCGAATATTAATATCTATAATGTCGGCCTCGATGGCGTAGTGGTTAGTGTAACTGACTGCCACGCCTGAGGTCGCGGGTTCGATTCCCGCACAAGTCAAACATTTGTGTGCATGAACATGGATGTTTGTCTTGGTCTGGGTGTTTCTATGTATAATATGTATATATTTAGAAAAAAAAAAGTATCTATGTCAGTTTATCCATAGTCTAGAACCCATAGTAAAAGCTCTGCTTAGTTTGGGCTAGATGGTGTTGTGTGTATGTGGTAGAAAATATTATAATATTATAATAATCCCAGTACATGATAGTATGAACAGTATAATTATTATTCGTATTTAATATATTATATACTCGCTTAACCCCAGGTTTATGATTTCTGCTCCGCTCCTGTGGCTCGTAGCTTGATGTATATACCTTATGTTACTTCAAGATAAAGTAGCTTTCTAATAGTGAAATAATTATTAAAATCAGTCCCGTAGTTTCAGAGTTAATCGGTTCTTCTTATCTTATGTGCGGGCCAGTCAGTGCAGAGCGGCGACACTTCGACCCAGTGGGATCTTTTGTGTCGACACTCTCCCAATAACGTCTGCCATAGATGTTCATGGCAGCCGGGACCGACGGCTCAACGTGCTCTCCGAGGCACGGAGCAGGCGATAATTGTCAATCAATACGCACATAATTTCGAAAAGTCATATAACTTCCGAAAGTCAGAGGTGCGTGACGTGGGTTCGAACCCGAGACCCTCTGCATTGCAGTCTCTTGGTCTCCCCACTAAGCTATGGCTGCTTTTTGTTGTTTTGCATTGTTTTGTGCATTTGTTGCCCCGTGTAATATGTCTTAATAATATATTGGGCTTTTCTGTTAGGAAATTCTACGAAGTAGCATTATGACTGCCGATGTATAGACGATAGGTACCATGTTTTAGGTAAAGTGCTCTACGCTGCTTGGCTCGCCCCTATTACGTGGGAGTTAAAAAACAGCTTGCAAAGTGTATATAGTACACTGCCTGATTAGTAGTTAAGTTGAAGTAGTATAGCTTGTGGTCCTATTTAGAGTTCGGAAAATCTCTTATACAGCAGCTTTGTCCGTCCGTCTGTCTGTCTGTTATACAACTTTCAAATCAAGAACCGTAAGAGCTAGAGACTCGCGGTCAACGCCATCCGACTCAGCATAGTCGGTGTACCCCTAAGTGACTATGACCTTTGACCTCTGAACTCAGTCTCGCGGTATCACGTGATCTTTGCATATTACTTGAACCATTTTTTCAAACTCTAAGATTTACGGCAATTCATCGCCGATTCACACTTGTTCTTTTACGTCATTACCAGTAAATTGTTGAATATGATAAAATTTTGTATGAAATATGTACCTACATTATTATCTGTGAAATCCATATGTTCTGTGAAACTTTGAATCTACATATATGTATATTAAATACGTGAAGAGAAAAATGTATAGCTCTTTTTAAGTGTCTATATAACGCGCTCGGAGGAGTATGATATTTGGCTTATGTAAAATGTTTATAAAGATCGTTATTTACTACTGAAGGAAGCAAACGTTTTTAAAAAGAATATTACTTTTTTTATTTAATTATTTACAGTAAAATTTTAGATCACTACTACATTATTTTTGGCTTCTCGTAAGAAGCCTACGTAGGTGATGAAAAAACTACTAAAGATTATACAAATAAAATTACTTGTTAACATCGCCCCAACCTGTCCAATATTACTGTGAAGTCTATCGTCTAATTTGTATTTCGCAATATAGCAAAAGGAATAACGTATTCCCACGTTATTCCTGTGTAACAGAAACAGGTTGGGTTAAATCAAACATGCCTATTTCCTGTTAACTGGATTATAACTTTAAAAGTACTTTCTGGTGAAAAATCAATTAAAAAAGATGTTCTAAGATGGCTGATATACGGGTTTATGTAATATGTTACCGGTTAACTCGTCTTGTATCGACAGATGCTACAAGTAATTGAATATTTCTCATTTTGTCAATTTACTTGGGCATTCAACTGTACTTACATTAGCTGTGGTGTAAAATCCATTGCTAAGATAAGTGGTGTGGTCTAAAGACAACAAAAGTTTTATTCCATTCGAACTAATATCCTAACTAATGTTATAAATGCGAATGTGATTTTGGTTGTTTATTTGTTTGTTACGATTTCACGTCTTAAAAGGAAACACAAGGGCCGTTTTTTCATAAGTCAAAAATAATTTATTCACTTAGGTCACAAAGTAACACTTATGAACGTCAAAGGGGTTAGTAAGTTTATTACATTTACTTATGGAGGGTAGAGGTAAGGAGAGTCATCTCATATGGTAGAAAATTTTAAAAAGTGTCCATCTGTAGGCTATATATAACAGTTCAAAAAGCTTCCAGAATGGCGCTGGTGTAGACAAAGGGTATGGTATGAATGTAGCAATTGGAAACAAATTGAAGTATGCCGAGTTAAAAAAAAAATATTATTGTCGACTAAAGTAGTTATTGAAAATGTCAACTACTTGCGTAGTACAAAATAATGTAGTAAATATAACCTTAAAGAATTATTATGAGAAAACGTGTAGCTAGAGTGATTTTATTTCGTGAACTGTGAATAGTAAGTTTATTGATTTCTTATCATTTAGTTTTATGAAAAAGTTTTTCTGTCCTTGTTTATTTCTCAATCCTACTCTAATAATATTTGGCACTTCCTTTATAATTTACCCTGATGCTAATGTGGCGCCACCTTAATTTAATGTATTTTGACGGACACTTTTTCATGTACACAGATGACTCCTTACCTCTACCCTCCATACATTTACTTTCAACATTTATGTTAGTTGCAACAATATAATCGTAGTCCCCTGTTTCCTCCCTGGACGATGCCAGTACAGCAATATTGTTTTTCGAAAAATGTATGGCCTCTATTGGCATGTCCCTATATTTTCCTTTTTTTCACAAATTAATTATTAAAAGAGACAAGAGACAAGAGACAAGAGCCTTCAAAAACTTCAAAAATTGGCTAGATTATCCGCTGTGTTCAAACACCCAGAAAACAAATTTGAATAGATAATATAAAAAAAGGAAAAAGATAGGAACACGGCCAAAGCCTTTATTTCATTGTTAATGGAGAAAGTAGTTAAATCGGTCAAGTTTTGGAGAAGGAATCAGGGGACTACGAAACGTTGATTTTGTGTACTTTTAATAGATATTTTCGGTCCAAGCTGCAGTTGTCTCTATCACGCTCTGCGGGTACTGCGCGACAGCAATAGATTTTACAAAAACATTTTTCAATTCTCTCGCCCTTAGTGTTTCCTCTTACCTACTCGACAGATCATCATGAAATTTTGCATACACGTTTCCAGGTGAACAGAAAATAACATAGGGTACTTTTCATCCAAAAAAATACTGTTACTAATAAAACCTAACCTACATTTATGCTAGTAATAAATAATTAGTAGAATACGACGTTCATCATCAATCATTTTTAAAACACGGGTGTATAACCGTCCATCTAATAGAATTACTGTCATTTTTATGTAAAATACACTTCGTTTACCTTGTTGTGTCATACAAACAGATTTTATTGTGCTCAATGAGGGTACAATAAAAAAGATTAAAATTAAAATTGTGGCCCATCAAAACTTTGTAGCTGAATAAAATGTAGGACTGCCAGTCTCCTTGAGAAGACGGTTTACTGTCAGTAAATAGAATATATAATTATATAAATAAAGCCAGAGTAAATATTTCCCCTTGCATTGATAGCACGGTGACTCCGTCGAAGAAAATATGTTGGCAACACGCAAATAATACCGCTGGTATTGCAAGCCCATATCGCAAGCTTCTTTGTCATTTTAGTTTCAAAAGCTGGCAAAATAATATGTACTTATTTGATGACTGCCTCCGTGGCGCAGCGGTAGTGAATGCGACTGCATGGGGTCTCAGGTTCAAATCCCGGGTCGGGCTAACAAAAAGGTAATTGGGTTTTTCTGTTAAGAAATCTCAATACGAGCCCGGAGTTACAAAGCTGGCAGTGTTAGGCACCCCGTGCCTCGGAAAGCACGTAAAGCCGTTGGTCTTGCGCCTAATCTCTCTCCGGTCGTGTCGGATTATCGTTCCATCGGATCATGAGAGTGAGGGAACAGAGAGTGCACTTGTGTTTGCGCACACGCTTGTGCAGTATAATATCTCCTGCGCAGATGGCCAGTCTTCGTTAAGATTGGCCGCCGTGACCGAAATTCGGTCTGGAGGATATAATTAAGTATACTTATTTGATATTATCATCATAACACCTCGGCAAATGAAAAGGAAGCTTTGATGTTAACTAATATAAAACGCGATTAACTCTCCAATCATTCACAACTAGCTTTCAATTAATCTATACGCAAGTATAGGCAGGTAAATTAAGAATACATACAGTGAAAAATTAATCCACTTAATCGCTGACAGTGCAAGTTCACATGCGTATCATTAGCATTATCGGAAATTGTACGTTAATGCTTTTTTAATCGTTGCGATTAAAATAACGTATATAGAAGGGATTTTATTTATTAGAAGCAACGTAATTTATCGTGGCGGCTAGTGCCAGGCACTGGTTTCGAGGAATATGATATAAGACGTTATAAGCCGCAAAGGGCCGTAACGAACTGCCCTTTTTAAATACTAGCTTTGGGTAAAATGTGATGGGAACTGTGCAGACTGCACGGAAGGCGTAGATGGTTTAAGTGATCACCTCGCCAGTGCTACTTTGTCGTGTGATGTGGTTTTAATGCCACAGGGGACAAAAATTGTGTGATCCACAAATGGTTGTTTCAAGTTTGTATGGACGTTGTTTGAATGTTTATAACGGACCCCGCAAAACAAGACTTATTTCTAGAGCCAGAGATGTTTCTTATAAAACAATAATAAAATATTGAAGGAAATAACTGCATGTATGTAGGTAGATATCGTATGTGATGCTGTTTACGATATACATGCATTACAGGATTCTGCTTTTGTCTGTGTTTAATAATTTATTCTAATCATATGAGGAGATTCAGAAGATGTCGAGTGCTAATCGAAAGACTCGATACGATTTTGTTCTTTGGAATATCGGTATCTCGTATAGGAATCGATTTGCTTATACATAGGTACTTACATTCATTAAGAGTTTTAAGATTATCACAAACCTTGTTCTTATTATAATTATGTCTCTGCAGTTTGTTGACTTTAATGCCTTGATGGCGTAGTGGTTAGTGTAAACGACTGCTACACCTGAGGTCGTAGGTTTGATTTCCGCACAAGTCAAACATTAGTGTGCATGAACATGGATCTTTGTCTTGGTCTGGGTGTTTCTATGTATAATATGTATGTACCTATTTACAAAAAAGAAAGGTTATTTGGGCTAGATGGTGTTGTGTGTATGTGAAGACATATTAGTATTTTACTATTAAAAAAATGCATATTGTAGTATGAACGGCAAATATGAATCAATCGACAACTGAATTATTTATGTATTATGTTGTTATGACACAAAAAACGTCACTAAGCTCTTTTTTCTACCCTCCTTTTGACCCACCTTCGCAATGCTCTTGTATGAAGGTGCCGCTACTGCATTAGGGTACCTACTGGTAGTTGGGTAGATTTACAGTCCTAATAATAATATAAAAGGTGATTTATGCTAGTAGCTATAACAACAATTAACAATAATTCTTATAATATATAAGGTCTTACGAAGGATTTAAAGATAACCGATGGGATATAAAAAGCCCATCTTAGCGAATTTAGTTTTTTTTGTGGGGTAATATTATTCTAATTTAAATATTTTCCTAATATTTAGTGTAAAAGCCTACAAATTGATGCTGCCTCAGGTCAAGTTGTTATCGATATTGATCCGTGGACCGTAGTTTGGACAAACAATAAATCCGGACCATGCGTCAATAATAAATATGTATAATATAAAACAAATACTTTACTTAATTTGTTATGTCTTTGTGTTGATGTTAAACCGAAAACTATAACTGCTATAAAATATACCTGGGCTATTTTTAGGTACATCAACCTTTGCAGACACATTACAATCTTCATGTTATTTAAGTGGTTGTTTCCGCACGTTACTGTCAGTGTCAATTTCACTTCCTTGACGTTTGATTTTCAGGTTATGACCAAACAATAATAAATGTTATACCGGTAAAGTGTATATATTTTTATAAAATGTCTAGTAAACCCAACTCAAAGCGTACTATATACGTTGGAGGATTAGCCGAGGAAGTAGATGAGAAAGTGTTGAACGCGGCATTTGTCCCGTTTGGTGATTTAGTTGATGTACAAATTCCATTAGATTACGAGACTGAGAAACATCGAGGTTTCGCATTTATTGAGTTTGAGAATGCTGAAGACGCAGCAGCCGCTATTGATAATATGGTAAGAGCATGATTTCAATATTTAAAAGTTGTCATACTATTTAAAAACTACAAATTTATGTGTTAGGTTGAATGATGTTATGGGCTCACAATCTCTTCTCAACTTACATAGAGCATCAATAAAAGTTTCAAATCGTTAATTAAGTTAATTCTATGGACACCTCACACCACAGTGGCCTGTGTAGCCAAGTTTGTTAATGGTGACCATAGACACCAAACAACATATAGGTGTGTATCAAAACTTGGTGTTTTCCCATAGATACTGAAACAGATACAGATACAGATACTTGCTCAAAAGTACTTATAACATTACCATAAGAACTGTACATTATCCTATGATCCAGAAATTAATGATTATGATTGTACTATATAAGCAGGTGATACTAATAAAATCCACACATGTTCATGAATTTTGAACATCACATTGATATATAGGCAATAAAGGCCAGGTTCCACTTTCATAGACACCAATAAAAACATAATCAATACCTAACATAATAAAACAATATAAAAACAACATCTGTAATAAACATTTCAGAATGACTCAGAACTCTTTGGTCGAACCATCAGAGTAAACATAGCAGCCCCACAGCGGATCAAAGAAGGTTCAACAAGGCCAGTCTGGTCTGAAGACACATGGTTACAGAAACATGCGGGTGAGACTCTACAAGTTGCCAAAGATAAAGATAAAGAAGATGATGGGACAAAGGAAAATACAGAAACTGCCAAAGTGAGTACTTATTTGTTCATTACTTTAGTTGAATGCCAACTTGACCGGCTAAGTACTAGGCATGTCCATAATATTAATGTGAAGTAGCTCTACACATTTAAGCTTCATTTGATAAGTGAGTTTGCTGGTGAAATAGTCTACCCCCTATCCCTTCCTTTTGCTACTTTCTGTCATCCAACCTCTTTACTTGTGTCTGGTTGCCAGATAACAGATGAGTTATGTTGCGCTAAGCTAACTTTTGTTAAAGTTTTGCAACAAGATAAATAGATAATACTTTAGGTTGGACAATTGGTTAAAAATCAGCAAACACAATCATAAACCAATTAGAAATGTTCTGGACAAGTATCTACTTAATGAACCCGCTCAAGTCTCCATAAAATATAGTATAATAACTGAAATATAATATAGTCCTAATAAATTAATCTCAAAAACATGATTATGATCACAAGATCAAGAACTTGTATAACTACAAAGTTATACAAGTTCTAAAACATATAAACTATCTAATTTAAGTAAATAACCCTTAATGTAATCATGTTCCAGATACCAGCCAAACCAGCAGAAAAGCGTAACCCACAAGTATACTTTGACATCAGTGTTGGTAAACAGTCTCTTGGCAGAGTTATCATGATGCTGAGAGCTGACATAGTGCCCAAGACTGCAGAGAACTTTAGAGCGCTGTGCACACATGAGAAAGGGTTTGGCTACCAGGGAAGCAGTTTCCATAGGATCATACCAGATTTTGTATCCTTTTAAATTGACTGTAATTATAGAAGCAAAGCATCATAGGTCAGCTTTGATGTGACATGAATGTGAATGCATTTGAGCACTTATTCAGAAGTGTAAATCTTTTAATTCATAATTATATCTTCTTAAAATATATTTTTTATGTAACTGAATAAGCATGCAATCTGCCTAAGCCATATATACCATAACAATAGATAATATAATATATAAATATACACCAAGAAACATTATGAATGCTTGTAACATAAGGAGTATTACTTGCATGTTACTGATCCTTAACAAATAGTCAGTGTAAGAGATAAAGTTTACCATGGTGTAAGCGCAATACCTCATTAAGGATTATTATTTTATTATAATATTGATAAATACACTAGCAGGTTAGTAAGCTGATGCATGTCTTGAGATTCAAAGAATTTGTACAGCCTGTCCTTTCCATTCTTCATCAACTGCATTGTCACTGTCTAGTGACAATCAAATCAACAACATCACCACATAGTTAAAATAAATAAGACAAATTTATTGTTAAAAAAAGGTACAATGCAAATATTTTTCTAGGTTATATATTATGTTGATACACAATATAACTTAGGGCTACATATTTTAAAATAAGTGGGATTGATCCCCTGTGTCCTGCACTGAAAACTGTATCATAGGAGATAAGCTTTAAATAGTTAGACTGCTATCTTCTGTGAGTATGTCTCCACCAAGCTACTTCTGTTATCCCAGGTGGAGATCTCATTGTGCCCTGCATCTTTATCCCTATAATAGCATTGTATTATTAAAGGGATAAAGATGCAGGGCATTAAATATAATTAATAAAATTATATTGTACAAAATACTTTTTCTGTTGCTTTACATACAACATATACAACAATTTAACTTATAATAGTATCATAAACAATAATTAAAGTTTTGTTAGGTTAAGGCTAAAACTAATAATAAATTCCTTAACAGTCAACTATCAGATGTGTCAAGGCGGCGACTTCACGAACAACAACGGTACGGGAGGCAAGTCTATCTACGGCCGTAAGTTCGACGATGAGAACTTCACATTAAGGCATACGGGGCCCGGCATTATCAGCATGGCTAACTCAGGACCTAATAGCAATGGCTCGCAGTTTTTCTTGTGCACTGCTAAGTAAGTTTTATGTGTTTTACTGTATGGATGGCACAGCTAGCAAGCGGCCGCCTCGGTGCTGCCTCTGGGCTGAGTTTTTTGAGTTTGAATTTCATATAGGTCAGTTTGTGTGATCCTCAAATGATTGTTCTGAAGGATTACTTTTGGTTAATAGTATGTTTGTAAGGAATATACATCACATGTTGCTACCTTAATACTGTATAAACAAGCCTAAAAAAAGTCAAACACTGTCAAACAATAACGGCAATATTGTCCTTTAGACAGAATGAAAATTGTATTTCGCGCCCATAAATAATAGCATTTTCCACTAATACATGAACCTGCAAGGTTTGATAGATTGCCGATTTCTAGAGTTTTCAAGTAGTTGACAACCATAGAGTGAAAAGGTTCAGTTATTTATCCCACAATACGTTTTTGAAGCTGTGCATGGACGACCTATCTATCTTTACATCGAACGTCGCCAGCTGTTAAATTTAGTCCTAAAATAAATTTTATTACTTATTTAACGACATGGAGTGCATATAAAAGCAGCGATAGCTCAGTGGGGAGACCAACAGACTGCAATGCAGAGGGTCTCGGGTTGGAACCCACGTCGCGCACCTCTGACTTTCGGAAGTTATATGACTTTTCGAAATTATGTGCGTATTGATTGACAATTATCGCCTGCTCCGTGCCTCGGAGAGCACGTTAAGCCGTCGGTCCCGGCTGCCATGAACATCTATGGCAGTCGTTATTGGGAAAGTCAGTACCCTCTAATATCCTGACACTGGTCTAGCCTTAGGGTATCGTTAGCCTTTGGGTTGCGGAGGTCAGGTGGCAGCCGTTCCGTGTAAAAACTGATATCCAGTCAAATCCGGTTAGACTAGAAAAGCCGACCCCAAGTAACTTGGGAATAATAAAGGCTAAGGGAGAAGATTTAACGACATATAGGGCACAGTACGATCTTCTCAAAAGCTTAAGCAGCCTAAAAAGTCTGGTAAAGGTTGTTTGGCAGTTATCTTCTGAAGGGTAGTAATACTTAAGCTGAACAGCTTCAACTTGGGCAAAATAGGTGACGCTACACTTGCATTCAAATTATTATAGACAACTGTATACATGAGCGCGCAAAGACGTTTTGGCGTTGTACACTGTATTTGAATTAAATCCGAAAGTCACGGGAACCTTCCTTTTGTCTTACCCCTTTTAATTTCTTCTTTATTAGGATTAAATTCTTTGTTGAGTCGCAGCGTTACACCATTTACACAAACACACACAGTCACAAAATTATTGTGTCTGCTGCCAGGCACAATAAGTTTTTAATTATGCCATTTATACATAATATCTAGCCGTTCATTAATATACCTTATATTATTGTGTTCTAGAACTGAGTGGCTGGACGGCAAGCACGTGGTCTTCGGTCACGTGATCTCAGGCCTAGACGTGCTGAAGAAGATGGAGAAGTACGGGAGCAAGGGCGGCTCCGTAACCTCGAAGGTTACCATCAGCAATTGTGGAGAATTACAATGATATTAGATAGTGTTTGTTTGTTTTATTTTGATACATAAAGTAAAAGGGCGGCATTGCACTAGAAATATTGGAATTTATGAATTTACGGATGGCGCAGTGGTTTATGTTGTTGCCTCGCCGTTACCTTTGCACCGAGTGTTGTGGGTTTGATCCCCTTATGGGACAAAAAATTGTGTGATCCACAAGTAGTTGTTCCGTGTCTGGATGTTCTTTGTGCCCGTTGTTTGAATTTTTATAGTCTCTCACAGGAACTATTACTAGAGAGGGAGTATAAAAAAAAATATATAAATTCTTTACCGGCACCCTTGGTTTGCCTACCCCAACATTTGCAATAGAAAAAGGTTGACAATATTGAACGCCTCTGGTTAAGGACAGACGCGTCGTGGGAGCCGAGCACACTTTAACTAGCAGCTTGGCAACGAATAAGCGATGGTTGCCCAACTGTGTAACGAAGATGCCTCACGTTGAAGCGAAACACGTGTCGACGCATGTTCGAAGAGAAATATTGTGTAAGTTGTACGCCTGCGGAGTGAGGTCTCGGGATTTATTCCTGGGAAGGATAGTGTTTAATTTTTTATGCCTAGTAATACGGCACGGAATCTGAAACTGTGCCTGTTAGACGGTATTAGCTTGGTCCAAAAACATATATCGCATAATGCGGATTAAATACACATCCTCGTTCCCTTTCTGTTACGGTGTGAGACTAGCCACGTAATCAGAAGGTAAAACGCGTCAATGTCACTCACCAAGTTCCATTATCAGTAGTCTATTCCTTTCTCCTGTAGCGACTCCACACAGGCGAAGAAGTTACGACAAATGACAAGAGATGGCGCTGTGCACAATGACACATTGCCATACAATTTTTAATCTCGCAGCGAAGTTTCCACTGCTTGTTACTGTATATAATTATATATATATATTTTTATAAGTACCCATCATTAAACATTGGGCTGTAGCTCGCCAGGCACAATTACCCAGACTGTTCAGCGGATACTCTTTTTGTGTAGGAAGTATATCAAACCACGTGCCACTACACTATCTTCTGCATATTATTTTTTATTACCAAAGTGGTAAATAAGCATACGGGCCGCGTAATGATAGGAGGCCACCGTAGCCTATAATCGCTTACCATGAGTACCTATAACTCGCGCGTTGACAACTCTGGAAAAAAATCAAAGATGAGATGAAAAGATAGGAATGGTTGTTCCATTCCTATCCTTTTATCTTAGAATCGAGCGAAATGCAAGAGTAGGCTTACTATTTAAGAGCGCGTTGCATGTAATAGGGTGGTAGTTCCACGAACGACCTGGCTCATTCGTACCGTCATCATAAGTAGGTATAATAATTTATCATAAGCAGCGATAGCCTAGTGGGACCGTTAGACTGCTACGTAAAGGTCTCGAGTTCGATTCCAAGGCACGCATCACTGACTTTTCAAAGTTATGTGCGTATTAATTTAATATCACATCGACATTGACGCCTGAGGAGGTAAGTGCACAACACATATTATTTATTGCATTAAATATGAAACTACGGATATAGGCGTTTACGTCTCAGAACGTACTGCCATAACCCATCTTAAGCACATAATCTATGTGACAGCACGCCTTACGACGTTCACGTCTATATCCGTTCTGTCATATCATGTGTTATAATAATAATTGTGCTGTGACGCTACGCCCATGGGCAATGTATGGAAAAAAGTACTGTCTCATCACACACAACCTGTGAGAGAGTAGTGTCCGTCAACGTGTTAAATAGTTAATTATCGCTTACTTTAACTGCGAAGAAAAACAACGTAGCGTACTGCTGAGCACGGGCTCAGCCGTTGGACAGTTTATATAAAGGGCAGATACTACTACCAGGTATATTTATTAATAATTACCTACCATATAAACCAGACAAGTAGGTACCGCGCAATAAAGCATTATATTACAGTTAACTTGTGATTTTCAGCAAGGCCTCCCTTTAATGTCAGACAAGTTGAGCGTTGTTTTATTTTACGCTATGAACACGTTGATTGCTACGTTAAATTAATTTATGAATAATTTATATAGCATTGACAACGCGTGAATAATATAACTGTAGATACATGATGCGACGTTTTGTTATATGCCTAATAATGTTTATATTTATATTTAAAACATTACCTATTTCTGAAAGTAGGATGTAGGCGGTGGCGAAGGTACCTACTGCACTCGTATTTCGTGACTTATATTTTAAGTTCAATAAAATAGAGGCAAGAGAATAGGCTCCTATTGTCGTATATTGGGTACCAACGTTTCTAGGCGTGTTGCTTATGATTTCGGAACGCTTCTATATTTTTTATTTTTCTCTTAACCAATCACACTTTTTTAGTTATAACTAACCCATTTAAACCTAGCTCGCGAAATGATTGTTGCGGATAACGTCTCTGTCTTACTTTTACAAGCTAAGCAGAATATTATATGAAATTGCCTTTTGAAATGTTCGTGTTATCGTTTTGTGCCTAACGGGCAGTCAGCAGCATAAGCAGCTGGACATTTGAACACAACAAAAGTGTAAAGTATTTTATGGAATAAAGTTTCGATTTATTATTAAATAGAATTTTTTTTAACTATTACTGCTATAAAAAACTAACATTTTGTTATAATTTAGAGAGCTGATAAAGGCTATTGAAATTTTGCAAGAGTGTATCGGCTTATGTTACTAACAGAACTGTAGGTACCTACTTAGTATACTAATTCGAGCATAGGAAGATGTTTGGAAAACCACGGGAGTAGCGGAGAACTTTTCAATTACAAGTATTAGAGCACTTTGCTGCGAGCGAAATGTTACAAGGTCGGCAAATTGTCTTTGGAGCGAACACTAATAGATCGAGGCAAATTCCTCAATCTATTAGTGTCAAGTATCTATCAAGTACTTAAAGCTTTTTATTCTCATGAATTCTACAATAAAATATTAAACAATAAATGTCATTGTGCACAGCGCCATCTCTTGTCAATACATTATTAAATATTTATTGTTAATTATGTTATCTTTTTTAGTACATTTGTAAATATAGGTTACATGCATATTGTATATAAATAATTAAACAAAAAAAAAAATACAAATATATTAGTCTAGTTTAATTAAAATAATTACTTATCTAATAGTAGGTACGTATTAGCTTTAGTTTAAAACACTAACGGTAACCAAGGACTGGTTTTTGAACTCTTTATAATTAACTGGATTGTTTATTTTCAAAGACTTAAGTTGATGATACCTATTTTTTTTTGCTAACATTAGACAAAAGGGAACTGTTTTTGAGGTTTTAAATATTATTATTCGTGATATACTTTCATATATTTCCTTAGACTAAAAATAAGATCGAAACCGTTTTGCCACAACCTCAACGTTTGATTGTCTACAAGAATTTTATAGGTAGGTATACTTTTTAAGCTTCCTAAGTAAAGCTTTTAAAACCGCCAGTTCTGTATAGCTGATAGTCGTAGCTATGTACATAATCCTTTCCACTGAGTTTCGATTAGGAAAGTAGGCTATTGGAGCCTAATGTGCCGCATCCTCTGGTTTATTTGTAAACGAATGCATTGAATGCTAAGCTTACCTAGTCTTAGAGAAAATAAAAGAGAAATTCTTAGTAAAAGTCGGTTTATGTGGTGCACGTAATTGGTAGGAAGAAAACTACTAGCTAATAGTACCTACTTATTATAAATGCGAATGTGAGTTTGTTTGTTTGTTATGCTTTCACGCCTTAACTACTCGAACTACCATCATAAATTTCGCATACACGTTGTCAAGGGTAGAGAAGAGGTCACAGGTTAGGTACAGTTCAACCAAAAAAAAGTAGGTACCTACTATTTCTAAGGGATACAAAATTTATTATCAAAACCTACATTGAGGCGAGCGTCTCCGCGGGCAGAATGAAGTAATTTAAAAAAGTTTGGACTTCAATTCAGACGCGTGTCTTTCTATAAATTTCCATTAGTCCGACTGTAAAATTAAAACCACTTTTACAAAGTGTATGGCAGTTTGGTTAAAATGTGGACTCTTGCAATTAAAATTCCATATAATTTGTAAAAGCGCTTGCAGATTATTTGGTGTTGGTATGATCAATCAGCCGCACTATCGAGGAGGTACCAGTTCGTGAAATCTAGGTGACACGGTCTTATTCATAAAAAAATATCTTACTAAAGACTTTATACGATAAGTAGTTAAAATACTTAGTATGACTAATAAATGCATAGTAAAAAAACTTTATTAATAAATTGAAATTAAACTACTATATACGGATTTTATCGCGTTGTTATTTGACACTACATTACATAATTTTTAAAATTTGTTACACTATTACTACTATTAAACTTTACTAATTTTTAAGCAAATTATATTATTATTAAAACTATTTAGATTTAATTTAACTTTACACTTTCCCCGACGTTTCGGTTGCTTATCAGCAGCCATGATCATTTTTCAATTTATTAGTAAATTTTCTGTAAACTTTTATACATATACAGCTTCGTTATTGCTTATTGTTATAACTTATAATATAACCCTCTTTTATGTATTATAAATTGGCCGAAGTATAAAGTATAATAAATGTCTAGGTAGTGGCAAAACCCCAAAGATGATGAGCAAAACCCACAAGTAAATATCTAAAGCGCATTTTGCCCCGCAAGTCCCCTTTCTAAAGCCATAGAAGTTAGCTATAATGCGCGAAGGAATAGCTTTAAATCAAAAGATAAAACAAAATTGGATAAAACTTGGTTGCGAAAAGTTTATGTTTGTATGTATGCGCAGTTTCCGACAGTTAAAATAAAATACAAACAAATAAAAGTTATCTGGTGCCGCTCGCAATTTTTGCGCATACATTTTTGAGGTCAAGTATTAATAAAATGTCCCTAAGTACCTCCATTTATAGCAACGCTTGTTGCCTTACGTAACATGGTTGTAATATGCAAAAACAGCGACTGCGATAAAATTATTTTAATAATGAAATATAGTTAGCTTTCCTGGTATTTCTGTTAGAAAATGTATAGTAACAGCATGGAGTGTTGACTGGACTGATGGCATGGTGGTATAAGCGGTCACCTTGCCACTGCTGTAGCGCCGAGTGTTGTGGGTTTAAATCCTCCACACGACACAAACATTTGTGTAATTAACGAAGAATTTTTTCGAGTCTAATTGTTCTTTGTTGTCCGCGTGTTTATAAATAGGCAAAAATATTCCAAATGCATACTAAAAGGTATGTTAAGTTGCCCGATTAATGGAAATTCGCACATCCTTTACTACGTGGGACTTGAATAACAGCTTTTCAAATATGGGAGTTATGCAACACACTCTGCCTAAGGCTACATAAATATACCTATATACCTACAAGCGTATGAGCCGGCTTGTAAAGTAGGCAGCCTACCTGTTTTAGTAATCCCACGTAATAGTTATGTTTACTGCGTTTCGCCCGGTGAGTAAGGTTTGTCAGAGATTTTCGTGTATTTCGCTTGCGTTGCTTTCCCTTCAACGGAACTTTAATTTCATTGTCATTAGACTGGCAAAGCGTGACTGTTAATCTTAATATATTAAGCGACCATCAGGCTGTGCTTGTTTAGCAATATGGTGGCAATATAAAAACATAGACAATGCGTTTAGAGCGATTTAGCGCTGTTTATCAATTCTGGCGAGCCTGCAGTGCATCTCTTTTTGTATATACTGAGTATTAGGTTCTTGATTAAAATGCTGGAATGTACTTCTGTTGTTATTTATAAACGTGGCACTCGAATTCAGTATAAAGTTTATGGACCGACCAATTACATACTCAATACATAGGCTGAATACCGAATGATGATCAATGGTACCAAAAAAGAAATGTGCTTTGAACAGAACAGCTTTTACTTCCTACTGTGATAACCGATAATCAATAAGTAGGTACTTTCTTTTATAAAACGTAAGAAAATAATATTACTGCCTACCATTGGATGTTTAATTGATTAAACATTGTTCAATTTTTCATTAATTTAACATCAATGGGAGTCATATCCGTTTGTTTTTGAAGCATGCCTATATTTTGTTCTTGATCAAATTAAAGGCATGCTTCAAAAACAAGTGGATATCGAATTAGAAGTATCCATTTAATATCCACTTTAGTTTATTGGATATCAAATGACTGAAATTAGGGATCGATGGTCTTAATGGTAGACAAACTTAACTAACTATCGGATAGAAATACTTAAACATGTACACCCCAATGGTCAGTCGCTTTTAGAAACCTCTGTAATGTAGCGAATAATATCATACTGATAGTATTAGTGACTAGGCGCATTAGTTAAGGATTGAAAAATTTTTTCAAGTCTAAACCTCGCGATCCTGTCACTCTTGAGAAAGTCGACATAGCGAGCGAAAACATACTGTTAGTTTCAGAGATCTAGACGCTTTTGTTTAAGTTTGATACAGCTAATGCTACACCCTGCGATTTAGTCGCATTTGAGCACCTCAATATAGCGACTAAAACCATAATGTTAGTAGGCATCAGCAATCTAGTCACTTTTGAATACATCAATATAGATGAGAGTGAAAGCATATTGTTAGTATTAGCTATTTAGTCATTTTAGAGAATTTCAATATAGCGAGTAAAAGGACGCTTTGGAGAATTTCCATATAGCAGGTTTTGTCGATAAATTCGAATATTTTATTTGAATGAACGATCTAGTAAGACTGAAAATTTCAATATAGAAAGTAATTACTACGTATACTTAGAATGTTTTGTTGTCACATTTGAATGAGCGATATAGTAGCTTTTGAAAATATCAATGAAGCAGGTTTTATCGATACTTTCGAATATTATATTCGAATGCAATTGAGCCCATCGGTACTATTTACTCTTTTACTTAGCAGTCCATCGATCTCTTGGCTAGACTATTGCTGCCCTAAATAACAATATAATAATATTCTATCACATACACACAACACCATCTAGCCCAAACTAAGCAGAGCTTGTACTATGGGTACTAGACAATGGATAAACATACATATATACATTTTTTTGTAAATACATACATATAATACATAGAAATACCCAGACCAAGACAAACATCCATATTCATGCAAACAAATGTTTGACTTGTGCGGGAATCGAACCCGCGACCTCAGGCATGGCAGTCGGTTACAATAACGACTACGCCATCGAGGCCGTCATTGAAACGAAAATGAGCAGCCATCATTCACCAACCAGGTCGTGCATTTGCCCCGTACATTGTATGCTTCGTGACTGGACTATTTATCTACTAGAATAGTACTATTAATCTTGCTTTCAGCAGACCAGTCGCCATAGATTACGAAAACAAAGCGCGAGTTAGTTCTCATTTGCACTTCAACTTGTACCGTTCAAATATTTTAGTACCTATATTGATAGTGTTAGTGTTTGCAAAGATTTCAATAATTCGTAGACTTTTACCCTCACCGTACTTAAATCGCACTTAAAAGTCAGTGTTCACACCAAGAAAAGTGAGCTGACATTACACTTATATGATAGAGAACGATAGTATACAATTTTCAATATAAGTGAGCGTGATAATAGTATATTTATAATTCAGATGTCATGTTAGCATTTTTTGTTTGATGATGATTCAGAAGGTGACTATAATTAAAGGTATTAGGGCTCATCTATGATTTTTGACAGCATGCAACTTTGACAGTGTGTGCATTTTACATGACACATGATAAAAATACAGTTAAACGAGTAGAGCCGCATAGGAGACACATAAAAAAATGGGATTCCAGCATTCATCTACGAGCAAAGTTGCAGACGTCGCGCTGCTATTGAGAATTTCTAGATGGCAGAACCCAATAACTATTTACATGACCATGAAGTTTGAACTCGAGGCAGTGGCATTCACAACTGCTGAGCCACTGGGACCGAATCTTAGTTCTTTGCTTCGCAACAGAATCGATATCATTGATTGTGTTTTACTAAAATAGCTAACGATCCTTAATAAATGTTAATTAAAACAGGATAATATAGCTTTAAGTAACTTTAAAGAAATTTAAATATTGAAGAAGATACGTATTAAAAAATCTCGACGTTTTAAGTTATACTTACCAAAAAGTTGGTAACTTCGAGCTTGTTAGCACAGTTAGAAAACTAATTAGTTAATTATTAATAACTCATTCTTTATTAATAATGCTATCATATTAAAAACGTGGATGGAAATCTTAAGTTTGATTATCATGGCAATGATGCTTTTGGTGGTATAGCGGCAGTGAAGGCAATTGCTGTGCATGAACTCTTCGATTTGAAGTAGATTTAAGGGATTTTTTTTCAAGAAATTTTCATGGTAAGGTGTCAATATAATACACCTCTGTTAACGTCATCGGGGATGTAAGCGTGAAACTATATATATAAGTATTATACTATACTTTTTTACTGTGTATTTTTAAGACAATTGTCGCACTTGTAATAATTCCTATATCGCGAGGAAAATTACAAACATTCAGACAATGGACACAAATAGGCGTAGGTACTTTGTGTTCGTTGTTTGAATATTTATTTTTTAAATGATTAAAGAGGTTTAATACTTATATACCTAACTTCTACAAGTCAGAGGTCTCGAGAAATTGTAAATGTATTCACAGCTTAGTTAATGCAGCTTTAATAGTCATAAGTATTACTCTATGACCTAAAGGAATAACTTTATTTTGATTTTAGACTTTTGGTTGGCGTCCGACGATGTACTCCCTTAGTTATCATTAAATTAATCACATATTAATCTACAAATAATCTCTTAGGTATATACCAATCAGTATAACAGGGAAGTGGGAGAGGAGTGGAGGGAGAGGAATGGGAGACCGTTGGACTGCCACGCAAAGGTCTGGAGTTCGATCCCAAGGCACGAAGTTATTTGCGTATTAAATAGTAAATTATCCTTCGCTTTAACAATAAAGGAAAACATCGTGAGGAAACCTGCATGTCTAAGAGTTCTCCATAATGTTCTCGAAGGTATCTGAAGTCTGCCAACCCGCATTGGGCCGGAGTGATTGACTAATCCTTAATCTTAATCTAAGTAACTAAGGAATCCTTCTCATAGTGAGAAAATGCCCGTGCCTAGCAGTGGAACAGTTTAAAACAGGACTCGTTTTACTATATATAATTTATTAAGAGAAAACTATGTCATTCTAAGCTTCAGCAGGTCTAGCTAGAGTAAGAAAATCAATATACTATGTATCATACTAACCCACTAACACCATAGCTTGTTTGACATGAAATCTCTCACTAAAAAGAAGTCAGTGCTCAGCTTTGGGACAGTTTAATACAAGGCTCATATATTATTATTATCAATCAACGGACAAACGATACCCAAAATCCATTTCCAATGTCTTAGAACAATGTTGGATATCAATTACCACTCAATCTTGCCACTATTGTGTCATCCAATGAATATCGCCCAGGGACCCAATCAGTTCGTAATTGTGTGAGAAGATAATGGTAATGCTGATTGATTGCAGTTAGGTATGTTACATAGAGACTATAATATTGAAATATATCATATAGGTAGTTACATGTTTACTTGTGGGTTTTATTTGGTTAATGTATGGTTTGCAGCCAGTACAAAGGTTTCAAAATTTGATTATTGTTCATCATCATCATCATGATCTTAGTCGAAAGACATCCACTGCTGGACATAGGCCTCGCCCAAGGTTTTCCACACAGACCGGTTCTTGGGCCACCCGCATCCAACCGCTTCCCGCGACCCTTACCAGGTCGTCGGTCCACATTGTGGGGGTCTACCCCTGCTGTGTGTTCCGGTGCGTGGCCGCCACTGTAGAACATTTCCGCCCCAACGGCCATCGGTTCTGCGTGCTATGTGCCCTTCCACTGCCACTTCATCTTGGCTATCCGGAGAGCAATCTCAGCAACTTTAGTTTTCCTGCGGATCTCCTCATTTCTGATTCGAACCCGCAGGGAAACTCCGAGCATAGCTCTCTCGATTGCCCTTTGCGTGACCTTGAGCCTTCTGATTATAGTTATGACCTTACAAATATGATCATTGGGTAGGTTACGTATTATTCGGATTTTATTTGAAAATTCTCGTTGAAAACCCAAATTAAGAGATGAGAATATAATAACATAAAACAAAAGAGAGAAAGAAGTATATAACTTTTAATAAAAAATATAAACCTACTGCAAAAACACTAAAATGAAAGAAATTTAAATTATGTTTTTTGCCGTGATTGAAATGTAACCAATGTGGATCATTGCAAAGTAGTTGGAATATCTTGGCTGTTTATTTGGCACTGCCTCCAACGAAAACTAACGGGTTTTCCATCTGAACGGATAACCCAGTAGTTTTCGTAAACTAAGTAATGCTGGTGACACTCGCTAGCCTTGCGTAATGTGTCTTCGAAGTCGAATATCAACAAAATTACATGACACCACTTTGAAACGCCTACACTAAACCGAACGCTAAAAGGCTCTAAACAAAAAACATATGCCCAAAAATATTTTATAAAATAATAAAAACGTAAGTATCGAATATAGAACCGCCTTCTTATATTTTAAAGTCGTTAAAAAGAAGCGGATTTATAATTATTTTGGCAGACAAACTAACTTGTTTATTATCTTCACAGAAGCAACTCTAGGAAAACGCAACCAAGCCGCTGCATAACGAAAAGACCGCAAACAAGATTACGATTTGCTTGATGGTAAGCAGTTACCATAGCCTTTGTGAAGGGTACGAGTGTGGAAGGAAGAAGAGAAAAATAAATTTCCACCAAAAGAAACAGATCAGTATGAATACAATGCCACTCTATGTCGATATTCTGTGAAAGGGTTGTGCTACTCCGGGCAAGCCGGTCGTTCGATTGCGGCTGAAACCACAATATTTTACAGTTCTGAAAGTCATACTTTAATAAAGTTAAAATTGCATGTCGTGGGATCGAACTCGAGATATTTTGCCACTATATCATAGCTGCTCTTCTGTATATTCTAATACAACATGATAAGTATATAAATAACTGCTTGGTAAGTCCCGTGGCATAATAAAGTTTGCAGTATATTGTGATATCCCAGGTTCGAATTCCGGGTTGGGTGAACTATTATTAGGTCATATCAGTAGAAGTACGCAGTCCGGCAATGTGTTTAGTAGAGACCAATAGGATCACTCTTTTTTACTTGTGGTCTAAAACAGTTAACAACATTTGCGATAATACGCAACTGTACAACCTTTCACTTGAAATAAATACGTGAATATATGTTTGTACATCCATATATATAAAACGGTGTCACAGTTATATTTTTCCGCAAATCACGACAATCCAGCCTGATCTACGTTGTTCCGCATCAAAACAATAACACATAAACAAAACACACTCGTAACATTCAGAATAAAAGCACCCCAATCCGTCAAGTGGAAAATATTTGTACGAATCACAATTGTCACTCGCACCTCGCATTGTGGTTGTTCGTATGTTTTCTACCAAAATACTGAGCGGCAGAGCTGAATTTAGAGGAAAACAAAACCAACTTAAACCTCAGCCTTTTACATAAACGGAACATAGATAAAAAAATAGCATGGAAAGTATTCCGAGGTAAAATTTTTGATTTTGTCTGGTCAAAAATCACACTGCAGCCCCATTTCTGTGCTGTCAAAGTCCAAGTGCGGCCCTGTTCAACGCGTACAGGCAGACGAATGACATGTTAGTGTTTACGTTACGTTTGAATGTTATGTAAGCAATGGCTCTTGTACTTGGCTGAACACTGCCGTGCGCCCTTTTGTGTAGTAGGCCGATTTCAAAAGTTGTTGTGTAAGTAACTCGGTTGTGTAGTTATTTTAATTATTAGTATTCTGTTTATATAATAATATTCAGGTTATCTAACCCTATTATGGAGGGAAGGTGAGCTGGAAACGTTTTTGTTGTTGTTATAATAACAGCGATCGTTATTCACAGGTATTAATTGTTGACTGATAAAATACAATCCTTATACAGCAAACGATAATTGTCTACACGTATTTTTTAAATGTATGTATTATCAAATCATGATTCGAATATTTTATTGTTATTCGAATAATAAATACTAGATATATATAATATAATGTATTCGATTGCGAAATCTACTGTACTATTTTATTACACTTTCAAATTCCATTAACTTTAAAAATATTTTAGATTATTTTATGAATATTCTATCTATCCAATGGTTTCTTAATTTAGACGGTAGGTACACATCTCCAAAAAAGCCTAAACACAATTCTTTGATCATAACTGTTCAAAAGCAACCGAAGCGTCAGGAATGAAGAAAATATATTATAATATTTTCTTCATTCCCGACGTTTCGGTTGTTTAGTCATAATAAATAGTAATGATAAATACATTTTGTCAGCTAAATATAAGTAACAGCAGAAGACTTAATTATCTTGACAAGCTATAATTAAATCTATATTAATTAAATTCTTAAATAAATTAGTTTATAACCAAAATACAAAAAGATACGTTAACATTGAGCAAAATTGTTACTAGCTAGTAACAATTTTATACCTGAACTAGGTTAAAACTGTGTTCCAAGCGATCAAATTGTAATGAAAATAGGATACAACGTCGTAAACATCTATTAGGACCCGTTTCATTCGCATCAATGACCTAGTATTTTTAGCGTCCTATATAAACCAACTACTATTTATGGAATAACAATCAGAACAGGCAGTGTTTATCTTACCAAAACAGCTTTTAGACTCATAAATATTAAATGTTGTTGAACACTTTTACGTTTTTAGATGTCCTCGAATCAAAATGGCTAATAGATTCTATCCGAGAACTCTATACATGGATAGATATAGGTACAGGACGAAGGAACCGGGTGGTTTGCATTCCACCATAAGAGGTATTCTGTTCTGCAGTCGAGTTATGGGATTGCTGCCGTTGTCTGGATTGACTAGTCCAAGGAGTGATCGGTTGAGATGAGAATGTTTTGTTTTTTCTTATCCATGATAGGTCTACGCTTGAGGATTAAGGTCTTTACCGAGTGTGTTACCTTCCGCGATGTGACATGGTGTTTTACTACTAGCCTTATAAAAAGAGTCATGATACACACTGTACTGATTATTTAATACTTTTACAATATTCGGAAAAACTTACAGCTAATCAGGTATTACAGTATCATTGTGAGGAACATAGTCAAGACCGATTAATAATTTTCAACGATAGTACGTACACAATTGCATTCGAATTGTATCGAATTAGTTGATCTGAACCGCGCAATGTAGGTATCGTATTCATATATTCGAATGACATTGAAATGCAATCATCTGCATCACTACTAGACCCACACATGTGCATTTGTAGCATTTTAATTATATCAAAATGTATTGACAACAATTGAAATAGAATTGCTCAATTTGTGTACCTAGGTCATGTCGTAAATGAGGACCTGAACGATAAATCAGACATGCAGAGGGATTGCAGGTGGCTGACGATTCGTTGTAATATGCTAGCTCGCAGATTTGCCCGAAGCTCTAAAGTTTTAAAGACGACACTATTTGGGGCATATTGTCAGTCATTTTATACTTGTAGTTTGTGAGCTAGCTATACGCAGCAAATCGTCAGTGCCCTGCGGGTTCAATATAACAATGCTTTCAAGTTGTTGATGGTATTGCCTCACTACTGCAGTGCGTCAGCGATATTTGCTGAAGTAAGAGTAGACGACTTTCACGTTATACGTAAAAGAGCAGCATCGCTGACGCGAAGAGAGGGACAGTCATTTTAATCTAAATCTGTTCAAAATACATACGTTTGATCAAGTGACTGCGCTGTGACAAACAAACAAAGCTTCAGCCTTACTATACTAGTTTAAATTGTACATTAGTAGAATTCATTACTATGTGTAGATAACATTTTCGTAAACGTGAAAATTTGGAAATAAACAAGCGGGAGGCCATGTTCTTCAAGGTAGTTTACGTTATGACAGCAAGAGTACATCGGCACGACGAAAGATGTATGGTTTTAATAAGATTTCAGTGTAATTAGTTGAGTTTATTACAAATTCACACACGACGCTACCTCTCTCACTATGATTACTCGCGCACAAGACATGTCTAATTAAAATCTTAGCAGTAATTAAATAAATCTCGAACGTGTGGGAGGAATAACAAAAAGACATGCTTATTGCTTTACGTTCGTCTCAATATTTGAACATTTTGGGTGTACGGGATTTAAATCTAGATTATTTTTATACAATAAATTCAATACATTTTGAAGCGTTCATATGTTTTGCGAAACTATCTGTATTTCGGGTATAAATATATTGTGTTATTTATGTATTCTGTACTGAATAAGGTAATTAAGGAGTTATTTAAGTAAGAGAAGCAAGTTTATTTTGATATCAGGGTAATGGCCACGACGTAATTGCAGCAAGACCGATTATTTTACAGAAGATGTGTTTAGCAAAGAGTGTTTAAATAAAAATGGCGGTCTTTCAAATGAGCGAGTATGCACACATGGTTTAACTATACATACATTATACATTTTCTGTATCCATCTTGTATTAATTCTCTACAGATTTATTTAGTATCAATTATAATCTTAAGTCTAAACTAATATATATATACATTTCTGATTAAAGACGTCGCAGACTTTTGAACAGTTCATATTTCATCAAAATTTCTTGAGTGACGAGACTCTGAGTTTTCCTGGTATTACAGCGGTAAATTGCGGGTGGCATTAGTCCCATTAAAACGTTCATAATGATAATTATGTATGTTGTTCTACTATGGACGAGAAAAGACTGACTAAGAAAGTTTATAAGGCAAGTGTGAATGGAACAGTCGTAAGAGGCAGACCTAGGCGAACGTTTCTTGATCGAATCGGAGACGTTCTTTACAAAGGCCAGGTTAAGAGCACCTTAAACCGGCGAGCGTGTATGAGGAATGTGATGAAAAAGAATGTAGCCAGGGAAGTGTGTCGGGATCGTAGCAAATGGAAGTTCGTAGTCTCTGCCTACCCCTCTGGGAAACAGGCGTGAATCTATGTACATATGTATGTATGTATGTATGTTCTACTAGCTGCTAACAAAGTATTTCGTTAAATAAAAGAACCATGTTACAGGTTTACATTGTGGTCGCCATATACAATATTTTACGCGGTCTCCCTTTTTGGCCAAGTGTTGATGTTTATCTCGACATGCTGTTATTTAGCTCAGAATGGGATCTCTCTGTCTAACGTCAGTAAGTTACTTATTTATATTAGTATTCTAAGATTCAGGGAACTGTGTTTAGGCAGACTTTACAAACATTCAAACAAAGGACTCTTACAACAACAATTTGTAGGACACGGAATGAAAACCTGTGTAATTTTTATTCCGTGTGAAGATCGACCACCATAATTTCTATGCAGTTAGTTATTTCATTGACAGCTATTACTGAATTCTAGACTATTAAACTAAAAAAAGAATTTATATATTCAAATTATCTTCCAGCAAACTCTTTCTTCCATACTTCAAGTTTAATATCATCACTGATTCTGATGAACATCGGACGCTTCTGGCCCCTACTTGTGATGAGTACCGAAGCTATAGAGAGCAAACTGCCTCCATTCAACAGAAACGTCAGCGCCATCACCACTGTGATAATGTTGTTCATATTGGTAGCGGCTGCAGGTATGTGGAGTAAATTCATCAATAAATAGTAATAATGACTGACTTGTATATGAACTGTCCCACTGCTGGGCATGGGCCTCATCTCAGTGACAGAAACCCTTCTGACACTGAGATGGGGCCATGCTATAGTCTACTACGCTAGCCCAGTGCGGGTTGCCAGACGTCATTAATTATTTAATACGCACATAGTGTCGACACGTCAGAGGTGATATTACTTACTACCGCTAATATGACTACCACTATAACTTAAGTTTATTCCATACAATCGTATTCCTCGACGAACAATGTCAAAAATTTGAGATCTAATCATTTCTCTCTCAAATTTAATTTTTTTAATGCGGGGAAATGTTCAAATCTCATTCCCCATCGCCGGTTTTGGGGCGGGCGATGGGGATATGTTGGGATCCAGGCCATAAGATGGAAATTTGGGCTGAACAGACTAAAACCACCGTGGTGTTCCTCACAACTTTATGGCGGGGTCGCGCGGATCGCTCTGGCATTCAAATCGCGACCCCGTCAAAGGTTTGACTCGCCGATGGACGTGGCGGGTCCCACACAACCATCAATCTCTCTACTACTTAATTTATTTATTTTAAAGTCTTATAACCTTCATATCCATAAAATTCGCTCGTTAATAATATTGTTTTAAATATTCGTAAAAAACAATAACGCGAATAATAAGATAAGATAAGAGAAACAAAAACATACAGACAAAGCCAAACTTCTTCTCATTCTGTTTATGAAGAAATGATTAAATTCAGTTAAGTAGAAATATGTGATTATGATTTTAGAGATACTATAGCTTGAACTGATCGTAGTTATCTTCTTTGCATGATGATATTTCGTTCAAGACAAGCGCAAGAGCCGTAGTCTATTAAAAAAATCTTTGAATGTCTTGATGTCCGCATTTCCTTTTTATTAAATACCAAACAATGACGTCACTAATATTGTCTGTACTGTATGTTTAATATATAAGCCGACATAACATAAAATAACATATAACTGCCTCCGTGGCGCAGCGGTAGCGAATGCGACTGCTGTGCATAAGGTCTCGGGTTGTGCCGGGTCGGGCCAACAAAAAGTTATTGGGTTTTCCTGTAAAGAAATCTCAATAGCAGCCCAGGGTTAGGAAGTTGGCGGTGTCAAACACCCCCGTGCCTCGGAAAGCACGTAAAGCCGTTGGTCCTGCGCCTGATCTCTCTCCGGTCGTGTCGGATTGCCGTCCCATCGGATCATGAGAGTTAAGGAACAAAGAGTGCACTTGTGTTTGCGCACACACTTGTGCACTATAATATCTCCTGCGCAGATGGCCAGTCTCTGTTAAGACTGGTCGCCGTGGCTGAAATTCGGTCTGGAGGACATTATTATTATTATTATTATATAAGCCGAGATGAAGAGGGTGTTATTTATATAAGGCAAGACAAGATAATATTTAATATATAAGACGACCACCGAGTACCAAGCTCTGAATGTACCTTTCGCTGAAGTATATGGTGATTACTGACGGTTTATCATACATTACTGTAGCTTATACGGGTGTTATCTGCCATAAAAGAAATTGGCAAAATTTCGTACAAACAAACTCGGTAAAATGCGAGTACTTTTTCATGTTTTCACATCAACATAATTAGATATTCGAAATGACAAACAGGCGCACCTGCTCCTCAAATGCTTCGTATTACCAATAATACGAAGAGCGTCTGTTGTAGAAATATATATATCCACTAGTTCTTGCCTGCGCCTTCGTCTGTATCGTCATTTACGTGTATTACATTATGCACCACATTTCTGGTTGTACTGATTAAATTTAATTAATTTATTTCGCTAAAACATGGCTCACAAAATTGTGATAAGTCATTTTTCGGCACGTAAATGTCAAAGCTATATAATGACGATGTGTAGATCATTAATTAAATGATTAACCCTAATACTAATGTTATAAATGCGAATGTGAGTTTGTTTGTATGTTTGTTACGCTTTAACGCCTTATCTACTTGACCGATTGTCATGATATTTTGCATACACGTTGTCGGAGGAACAGAAAAGGACATAGGGTACCTATCATTCAGGAAAAGTACTATTACTTATCTAACCTTACCTAACCTACATGTACGCGAGTGAAGCCGCGGGGAAAATCTAGTTATTGTGTAGAATTATTTATGCCCACACATAAAACACATCAAATACAAGTACAAAAGTTCAAGTCTCAGAAAACAATTCAATGTCTGTCAAAGCAAACTGAACGGAATTCAGTGTATAATACATACATGCGTTATGTATAGTATCACTCCTATTTCCTCCAAAGGGGTGACAAGAGGGATACTATGCATACATTTCGGTGACTATGATTTTAGGTACCTTGTAGAGAGCGAGCCTATTGTCATTAACCGGGCAGAGTTCTAAATACTAAACATTTTTTGACAGAGAACCCAGTTATGCTTTTTGGAACCTGGTACCTCATGCACGGCATTTTTCTTTACTGCTGCGCCACCGAGGTAATCTTAATCAGTTTAGCAGATCTAATTAAAAATAATTAAACGTAAAAAACATATGAAACCGAATTTACGTAAACATGCTATGTTTATGTAAATTCGGTTTCATAGAGGCAAGATTATTATTTGGGCGAGTTTAACCTATGTTGGTTGCCTTTTTGATTTTAGGGTATAAAATGTGTATGTTTATAGGCCTTAAGCCTAAGAGTTTTAACAATCATTTCTATCTAGTAATATAGTACTGTAGTTTATTGCCTTTAATGACGAGCCAGGGGCCCACCTTGTGGTAAGTGGTAAGCGCCGCCTATGGTCTTTAGAAATATATGGCGTCTATACAGCTAAGCCGTTGCCTATCGTGATAGTAGTACTCTCTTTAAACTTCGTTTGAAGGAGGCCAAAGTCATAGCGCTCAGGTAACATCTGGGTAAGTAGTATTTTCTAGCCTACACGTAGAAATATGAGCACTGAATGCGCACCGTGCTGGTTGGAAACGTTTAAAGCGGCAAGAATGAACCCTGCTGTCGTGTTGAGTACCATACATACGTAAATATATCCTCGAATTAGAGGACGGCGTCGTAACAGCTACGCTTTTAAGTATGTATGTAATAGAGCTTATTGCGGTCAACTAAATACATTTTCAGACAACTTCTTTTCGTTTCTTGCTGTAGCAATTTTGCCAATAGAAATGTCAATAATATTAGGGGTTAAAGTATGAAATTGCCGATTTGTACTGAAAAATTGAAACTCGTTTTTTCTAAGATGTATCATATTGATTTAATCGAAATATTTACCCTCATTATCTATACATTGCTGCCATCTAAACAGAACTTTACGATAGAACTCCGGTGATCTAGATTCGACAATCTGTGTGAAAGCATTTTGTTTCGCCTCCTGGGAAGAAAATCATTTATCACGTAGAAAATTGTCCAAATCACGAGAAAAATAGTAGTCCGTTGGAACAAGATCTGGCGAGTATGGAGAATGATGCATGGTTTCTAACTGCAGCTCCTGTACAGTTACAACGGTTTCTCGTGCAGTGTGAGATCTTGCGTTATCTTCTTCTCTCTTAGCCTTTATTATTCCCAAGTCACTTGGGGTCGGCTTTTCTGGTCTAACCGGGTTTGATTGAATATCTGTTTTTACACGGAGCGGCTGCCACCTGACCTCCGCAACCCGAAGGCTAACGATACCCTAAGGCTAGACCAGTGTCAGGATATTAGAGGGTACTGACTTTCCCAATAGCGACTGCCATAGATGTTCATGGCAGCCGGGACCAACGGCTTAACGTGCTCTCCGAGGCACGGAGCAGGCGATGATTGTCAATCAATACGCACATAATTTCGAAAAGTCATATAACTTCCGAAAGTCAGAGGTGCGCGACGTGGGTTCGAACCCGAGCCCCTCTGCATTGCAGTCTGTTGGTCTCCCCACTGAGCTATCACTGTATGGAGCAATAATGGTGAAGATCGATTCACGAGTCGGGGCTGTTTCGCCATCATTGTTCGAAATTTGGCACAGTAAACATCTGCTGTTATTGCTTGACCAGACCTGAGAAAGCTATAGTGAATAATACCATGAAGATACCACCAAACAGTTACCATTACCTTTTTATTGGTAAGCTTTGCTTTAGGGCACTGTTGCGGTGTTTGACCTGCGGTCAGCTATTGCATTTTTCACTTACGGTTATCGTAAAGAATACACTTTTCGTCTCATGTCACAATTCGATCCAATATTCCTGCATTTCTGTACTGATTCAACAGACAGGCAACACAAGTTTCCACACGCATTTCTTTCTGCAGATCAGTCAAATCACGAGGCACCCATTTTTCATATTATTATCTTATTTATTTGATGCAAATGAGCTAATATTACAATATTGCGGCATGGTATAACGTTACCCTACCTACAGGTAGGGTAACGTTATACCATGCCGCTAATTCCTGGGTAATTTGACTTGGATCAGCTTCCACCATCTCCTTCAATTCAGCGTTATTCACCTGTGTGGGTGGTGTTTCAAAGGGGTTCGTTCTTAAAGTCGAAGTTTCTATTACGAAAGCGTTTAAAACATGAAACGCGCACGGTGCGTTCATTAGCAGTCTCCCCTCCAAACGCAGCGTTAATATTGCAAGCCATTTCTGCCGTGTTAGTTCCGCTACGGCACTCGTATTAAAAAATGACTCGGATTTTCGAAGTATCCATCTTTCCCGTCTAAGCTGAATAAAAACAAAAACAATTGAAAGTCGAAACTCAAATGTTGCACATTTTTTGAAAGAAGAATCTTATAGGTTTCATGTGAAAAAAGTTTCACCATGAAGGTTTTATGTCAACTCAAAGTATCTATTACTATACAACGGCAACTTCATACTTTAACCCCTATTAATTTGACTAAACTACAAATTGGAACATGATCGGACGTACCAACGGACGATCAGTCCGAGGCATAAGTTCAAACTTAAGTTATTGGGTATGGTTGTCAAGAAATTCGCAGTACCAGCAAAAAGTCTACATAAGCTCTCTTCCTATTACATTAGATCTAAAACAGTAGGTGGTGAAAAGTGAGTAAGTCATACATGCATACATTACGCAGCCACTTTTCACCAGCTATGAGAGGTATACCTCTGTTCCTTGGGGGATAGAAGCGTGAGTCTATGTATGTATTTATATACCTCAAGTAGACCAATTTGATAGTCATTAATTTTGATCTTCAAAGAGTTTCAATCGTCTGACATTAGTTAGGCTATCAATAACCTTGGAATTTAAGCAACACTATGCTGTCTGTTATTTCAGTGGAACACGTCTTATCCATGGTGTATGGCCTCGCAGTGGCTCACTCGTGCGACTCAAACAACGTCGCTGAGAATTATTTTAAGTTCAACATGCCATGGATTTTTGACTATACGCCATATTCTATGTGGAAAGGTATTGTGAGTGAGGTAATAATATTTAATTTTGATACCCATTTTCTTTCCCTTTTTGATATTATGTTGGTTAACGATGGTAAAGTATACACCCTGCCTGATAGTAAGCGGTTACCATAGTTTATTATCACTTGTAACATAAAGAGTATCACTCCTAAAATTAGAAACAACTCTTGATAAAAATCTGATTCTGAGTTTGATTAGTTATTTTTCCATAAATTCGTGCCTGGATTCGTTAATTACTTAGTAATACTTAGTCAATTATTGGCGTGCCCAAATTATTCTGTTCTGCCTTTGGTTCGTCATCCCTGGCTTAAACTATTGCGTTATCCATGCAGTCTGGTATGTATACAATGTTTTGTTATTTTCCTAAGGCGTCATATTAGTTTAACAATGCCTTTTTTATTTTTGTGTGCGTTGTAATAATTATTATTTTTGATAAGCAAATGCTTTCAGATTTTTAACATACAGTCTACATTCATATGGAGTTACAACGATTTGATTATAATGGGTATAAGTATACATTTGACAGAGCATTTCCTAGTACACAATGAACTGCTGAAGAAAGCTATACAACTGGTAAGATTTAGTTAATCTGCAATGTGGGCGTTTGGGGGCGAAAATGATGGCGTAGGCGTAAATGAATTGAATGTCGTATATTGTCTATATACAAGCTTATAAAATACTCACATACAATATAGGTTGAATATATGGTTATATGAATAAGGTAGAGGTGCGTCTACACTACAAATCCTTTCCAAACTTACACCACTTGATAATAACGCTGTATCAACCAAATCATCCTATTGCTGTCCACTGCTAAACATAAGTCTGTATTTGTCGGCCTCGGCGGTGTAGTGGTTAGTGTAACCGATTGCCACGCCTGAGGTCGCGAGTTCGATTCCCGCACAAGTCAAACATTTGTGTGCATGAACATGGGTGTTTGTCTTGGTCTGGGTGTTTCTATGTATATTATGAAGGTAGTTACAAAAAAAAGTATATATGTATGTTTATCCATCGTCTAGTACCCATAGTACAAGCTCTGCTTAGTTTGGGCTTGATGGTGTTGTGTGTATGTGGTAGAATATTATATTATTATATTATATTGTACGCCACAACATTTAAGTCCGCCGCCCTCTTTTGGCTCTTGACAATACTGTATATATAAATGACCCTGTATTACGGGGACATTACAAACATTGAATAACGGACACAAAAAATACCTAGACTCGGAACAACTAGATACATTTAGATCATAAAAAAAATTGTCCTGTGCTGCCATCAAACTTACGTACTGTGTGGTATTGGTGAGGTGATCACTAAAACCACTGCCCCATCCGCTTCGTCCTCCTTCACAATTTAAACTAACATTCATATAAAACAACTAATTGCCTAAGTTTAACTGTAAAGCGTATGTATCTTGAAATCCAAATCTAATTCAGTTTTAGTGGTCCACAAAGCAAGTTAAAGTGTAAATAAAATAAAAGCAAACAACTTTTCGCGATTAAACTAAACTCGGGATGCACACGGAAGAGCCCATTCAAGAAACTTGGATGAAATTCCTCCGGGCCAATTTTGTTTTTGCAGAACTAATAATCAAGAAATTGCTTTCACCGTGGCAGTATGCCAGAGTGCCGCGCCGGCTGCGTTGCTTGTTTTGCTGTATTTATTATATTTTGGAATTTGCACAGTTAAGTGTGATTGAATATGGACAGATACTTGATGGGTAATAATTTTTTGCGTGTCGAAAGTTGCACCCTGTTTATATTAGCATTATAGCATAGTTTAGGTATAAATAAACGATACACGGATTGTGTAAAATATAACATCATTAAAAGGAGAAGGTATAATAATGTTTTACGTTTATGCAAATATTAATTGAAATTAAACTACTATATCCATTTTATCACAGGTTAGTCTGTAAAAAGCACTACACTATTTATAAACTGTCAAAACTAAATTTACATTTTCCCCGATGTTTTAGGTGCATTTCAGAAACCATGGCCAAAACTACCTTTTTAAACTTAAGTTTCAACATGACTGCTTTTAGAAATATATTGCCGATGGCAGAATGATTGCGATGTATGTACAAGTCCCATTTGTGTAGTGATCATGTTTTTTCAAAAGGATTCGTAATCATGGTAGTTTAGAGGCAACGGACGTTAAGTGTACTGACCCGTCTTAATTACTGAAGTAATAATTATCCACTTAATTTTGTTCCTTTAGTGAACTGATTAGGTTTATAATCTCGTAGGGGAGAAACCCTTTTTTATTATACGATTTTTGACTATAAACTGAAATATAATGGTTTATTTTTAACATCAAAAATAGTAGCTATTCAATTGTATAATTTGTACAATGATTTTTAATACTGCAAAATATTTACAAATGCACGTCTATTTTTGAAAGTCTGCATCTCACGCACACGTAGACATACATAAATAGCATCGAAAAGGCCAAGCAATATTCTTAGATGAATATTCTTAAAATATATGATAGCTAGACACTTTAGGATAATGAGACGACCACCGTCTTAGTCTCCTCGTAAACATTGCTGCTGAAAAGCAACCGAGACGTCAGGAAAAGTTTAAATTTAAATAATTTATTGGTGGAATAGGTTGCAGGTAAAATTATCTGCAAATAATGTTTTTCAAATATATAAAGATAAAATCGGTAAACTGTAGTTTAATATGATAGCTAGATCTAGATATATGACGCGAGACGACCTCCAGCCACCCTAAGGTTTGACCAGGGGGTGGTGGGCTTCGTGGGCCTGCCCGCTATCCGATCAGCACCAGGTCCGAGAGGCGGCGTGCGTGTTCCCACGCGCGCCTCTGTTTCGAGTCCGTCTCCCCTCTATGGGGGAGGGGGAGGGGGAGTAGGGTTTGTGAGTGAGACGTGCCAATGGGTAGGACTCTTCGCGTAATAGCCTGCTGTTTCATACCGCGGGCCGAAACCTCGGCGGGGTCGCAACCGCATGTGCAAGTGATTCGCGCGGCCCCGTCGATAGCGGTTTTGTTGAGGAACACCGTGGTAGGTTTAGTCGGTATTTCGGGAGGTCCATTATCTTTTCAACATCTTTCTTTTAACCCGGTGAGTCCGACATAACCCCTCCGCCCGTCCCCGCGGAGGGGCATGCGTGAATGCATTCCCCCACATAAAAAGAAGGTCTAAATATATGAACTGTCACAATGCAGTGCATTTGCGCAAGTTAAAACTGTCTGACCGAGTATGGGTTTCTTTGTGTCCGTTGTTTGAATGTTTGTAAAGTCCGACGATGAGTCACCACACAGGAATTATTCCTATTGGAGAAGTTGTCTTTTTAAATAAAGAATGGAAAAGGACCGAAAGTCTAATTGCGTTTGCTAACACCTCCTTTCTTTCTTTCTTTCTTTCAAAGGTGTTTCAATGTTTGTTACCCAATAACGCGTAAACCGTTCAGCTGTTTTGGATGAAACTTTGGACACAGATAGACAATGTGCTCAATTATCCCGATATGTAGGCCCGGATGAATCCGCGGGTAGGAGAAATCTACAATATTTATTTAAAAAACATCGTCTCCGCTAGTCGTGTCGTATAGCGTAAGTCAGTCGCAGACTCCTTTTGTAATCGACGTTAAGGGTATAATCATTGTACTCAATGCTTGCAAATGTTGAGATTACATCTTGAGCCTGTAGGCTATCGCTCTAGGAAATCGGGCGAAGGGTTCATCAGATAATTAATTATTAAAAGGTTTTACAAAATAGAGAAGTGGTTGGATTATTCTTTAAATACTTACTGTATTTTCTTCTTTCTTCTGGTTTTATTTATCTTGAATCTTGATACATTTTAAACAATTTGATTGTAGAGATAGTATTTATAACCCTTATACAGCTTTGTAAGGGTGTAAATACCTTATATAAAAATAATTTTAGAGGCCTTTTTTTATTTAAGATTACATCATTAGTTTAAAAATATTGATTAGTTTATAAATTACTGTCTCGTTGGCAGCAACAAGACAGTAATTTAATCAATATTTTAAATAAACAGTTATTTGAAGTCTAGAACATTGCTTACAAAACATTAATACAGATATTACTGCTTCGCTGGTCCTATAAGATTTCGTTTATATCAGCAGTTGATAGTGAGGGTTTGATACCCGGTTTGGCTCTGCTTTCGTAATATTTTTAGGTGCCCAAGATTTGTTATTTATATTAAAAAGGCCTATTGTCGTCTACCGAGCATATTTTTAGACTCCGTATGTTTCTAAGTATAAGTTAATAGAAAAACCTTATAGCAATTTTTCGGCATCGAACCCGGGATCTTACTATCGACTGCTAACTGATAACTCCACGCAACTTCGTCTTCTTCATATAAGAGAATTTTCCACGTTTTTGCAACATTTTTCATTGCTTCTTTGTTGCTAATGGTAGTAGTGCGATGTTATAGCCTTCCTCGATAAATGGACTATCCAAAACTAAAAGAATTTGTCAATTCGAACCAGTAGTTCCTGAGATTAGCGCGTTCAACCAAACAAACAAACTCTTCAGCTTTACAATATTAGTATAGATTAACTTTATTTCAGGAAAGCTTCCCCTGTGTGGAGTTTCGTTCACAATATTTGAAGATCGTGAATTTAGTTAAGCTTGTAAACGGTCAGTTCGGTATTTATATTCTGACCTCTTTCGCTGGAAACCTCTACTGGATCTGCACACAACTGTATTATTGCCTAAAGTAAGTCTTAACTTTAGCTGTCCTTACATAGCACTAACAAGCTTAGTAGTAAATTTCTAATGATATCATTAACATAGGCTATGGGTTCGAATGCCACCCATTGCACTGCAGACGTAAACAATGCTAGAATTCTAGCTTAGCTGGCGACGGAATATAAATGACTAGTATTTTTGTTATCCAAGACAACTAGTCATGTCTTATCCAAATTGCTAGAATACCTTAAGAGAACCAGTAACAAGTGGAACGTTGAATACCCTGTAATAAAATTATAAAAATCCTTTTTCCCTCTCTGACGGGACAAATATAAGTGTGTTCTGCAAATATTTATTCTGAGTTTATGTCCGTCCGTTTTAGCAAAATTACTAGCAATTAGAAATAACTTATATTCTTGATAATCCCTCCAGCTAAGCTATAATACTTGAGCTAGAAGTACGCACTTCTCACGTCGGCAGTGCAATGGGTGGATTCGAAACTGCTACCTTTCGACCGCAAGTTCAATGCCTCATCCATTCAGCTACCGATGCTACATCTCACCAATTATATATTGAAAAGTTATTCGCGATACACGCCTCCATCCTTATTAAGGGTTGTCTTTTCTAAAATAATACGTAATAACGAAATATTTTGTCAGCCTTCAAGATAAATTTCTTATGAAAGAAATTTAAACATTTGTTTATAGCATTAACACCCGTCATGTGGGTTTTGTGATGTAACTGCGTACGTACACGCGATTATCGTTGATCTGCTTAGTAATTTTGAACTCGTTAACGCTTTAATGGTGCCGCGAAGTATGGGGTAAATGTTCTGGTCAGGGTAGGTGCGTTAATATGGCTGTGAACTACTTTATAAAGCTGGCAATAATCTGTGTTTTGGCTTAGAAATGTTATAGCATATATTTGGGTCGAGAAATACGTATGCAGCCTAACCTGACCCTGCTACATATTTTATTTTATGAATATTAGCTCGTTAATAGTATTAGTTTTTTTTCTTTTTTTATTCTACTAAGTGGCAAACGAGGTTACGGCCCACTTGATGGTATGTGGTCACCTTGGCCTATGTACGCCTGCTACACCAAAGACATCACTTGCGCGTTGCCGACTCTGTAAAAAACTTTTAACACCCTTTTTGAAGAAGCCCATACTGTCGTCTTGTGGGAAAACCTCGGCAGGTGCAGTTCGTTCCACAACCTGAGTGTGCGCGGGAGAAAATTACTTAGTTTGCGCTGTAGTTGTAGTTGTATATAGACTTTCTGAATCCTATATCCCCAAAGGTCGAGATTTATTACAGCCATATCTCGCCAGCTTTGGTTTTTCCCCAATGTTAATAGGTCAAGCTGATTGCCATCTAATCCGGGCTACTGTAATACAGACTTTTATGTTCGTTAACATAACGAACCTAAAAGTCTGTATTACAGACCTATTGTTTGTTATTACAGCCGAACCCAGACTGGTCATTTCATAGCTTGCAAGTTTAAGGATGCAGAGGGTTCCAAGTAAGTACTGTTTATTCAAATACATATAATTGTAGGTATGCAAATATTAATCACGTTATTACACAATATATAAATGTTCCATAGTTAGACGTAAGGCGTAATAAATATTAGGCCTAAATACTAACAGACGAGCAGCAATAACATAATTGTTGAGACCTTTGGATTGCCACGCAAATGTTGCTAGTTCCATTAAGTGCGTATATAACTTTTTAAAACAATTTAAGTATTAACCGGTCAGCTAAATTAAATCAAGACAAAACGATAAAGGTATTGAGCCTAGATGCCGACGTCTATACACCGATGAAAAATGGATTTCTGCTTGATATGTTTCGAATGGTTAATATACTTCATTTCAAAAACATCGCAAGGAAACTTGCTAGCTTGGCCTGCACGCTAGCCTAACGTAAGGCAAATAAGATCCATGTTTAGCGTCTATAAACTGAGTCTGTCTTATATTTGTTAGATCGCCTAAAACATAGGTCTAACCTAGTTCAGGCAAGTGGCCTGTAATAATTTAAAGATGATAAAGTAATAAAGTAGTAATCCTTTCTTGCCATAACTATGATTATTATTTTGTTTATAAACTAATTTATTAAGGCATTGAGTTATTGTTACATATTAAGATTTAATTTTAAAGTTGCTATAAGTCCACTAATGTACTCCTTTGCCAGCTGAATAATGTTTATTATTTTTATAATTTATTGGATAATTGTCTTGCCAATGCACTAAAAGTTGTTCGACGCCACAACGGAAAAGTAAAAGTTATTATTGGTATCGAGTTTCCCTTTCTTTCTTTATTTAAAGTAAAGCGAAATTTTTCGTGGCACAGAGAATATCTTTATAACGGCAGTTGTTTTTTTGCTCATAGAATATGTATGCAGTTTTTTTTTTCACAGAGCTCTTCAAGGCGTGGAACACTCCATTTACTTCACATATTCCTTCTCATTCCTGGCGACCCGGACATTGCTGGTTCTGCTACTAGCCGCCAGGATACACTCCAATGCAATAGTCCCGCTGTTCATATTGTACGATTTACCCAGTTCGAAGTTTAATATTGAGGTACATATGCTATGTTTAATCTTGGTAATGTCTCTCTGTAGAAATGTAGTCACATTTGCCTTTTTTACTGATGCTGGAGGCAGACAAGCCAACGCTAATAGTAGCGATGGGTGACTGACTGCAATCACTTTAAGGAATTAGTTGTTTCATGACATAACAAAATTTCAAGCTAATGCAAGTAAGCTGCTGTCTAACGTAAACCAAATAGGTAAGTAAGTATTTATTTTTCAGAACATAGGTACACGTTCTTATACAAATATGTATGTATGTATGTATCTTATGTGGGAGCCAGTCAGTGCAGACCGGCGACACTTCGACCCAGTGGGATCTTTTGTGTCAACATTCCCCCAACAACGACTGCCATAGATGTTCATACAAATATTATAACACAGAAAACAAAAAGTACATATATAATGAAAAACGAGGTTACCATTCAGGTTTGTTGTTGGTTTGCGGTTGATACCTCGAACCAACCTTGATATTATTTGGTAACCCCAAGTACAAATAAGTACGCGATCTGTTGTGAAATGGTAAGTACCTACCTTAGCCTATGTGATGCGATGGAGGAAAATGGGTGGAGAGTAGAATGAAGTGACCTGAGGGGCGAATGAAACATATAGTATCTAAATTACAATATTCGTTATTAGATATTTTTTGAAATTAAAATACTATATACGGATTTTCTCGCGTTGTTTATTTGACACTATATTACTACTTAATAGTTTTAATAATAATATAATTAGCTTAAAAATTAGTAAAGTTTAAAAGTAAAATTAGTGTAACAGTTTTCAAAATTATGTAATAAAGTGTCAAATAAACAACGCGATAAAATCCGGATATAGTAGTTTAATTTCAATGAATAATATTCGCGTAAACAGAAGACAATATTATACTAGATATTTTGTGAAAGAGTTGTACTTTTCCCATCGAGCCGACAAGCCGACTTACCGAAATCAGCAAGACTGCTACTATTTACATGACTGCCTATCCTTTTGGATAAATAAGCATAAATCTAGGTCTTCTTCTCCCTAGCCTTTATTATTCCCAAGTCACTTGGGGTCGGCTTTTTCTAGTCTAGCCGGACTTGACTGGATATCAGTTTTTACAAGGAGCGGCTGCCACCTGACCTCCGCAACCCGACGGCTAACAGTACCCTAAGGCTAGACCAGTGTCAGGATATTAGAGGGTACTGACTTCCCAACAACGACTGCCATAGATGTTCATGGCAGCCGGGACCGACGGCTTAACGTGCTCTCCGAGACACGGAGCAGACGATAATTGTCAATCAATACGCACATAATTTCGGAAAGTCATATAACTTCCGAAAATCAGCGGTGCGCGACGAGGGTTCGAACTCGAGACACTCTGCATTGCAGGCTGTTGGTCTGCCCACTGAGCTATCGCTGCTATTAAGCATAAATCTAAGTATGTATGGTTATTTATTTCTACATCGATCCCAGTAACATAGCGGACTGCTCTGTATAAGGTTTGGGTCCGATGCCCAGGTCCTGCAAATGTTTTTTTTGGGTTTGTCTAACACGAAATTCTCAGCGGCAGTACAGTCTGGCAGTCTGCAAATTTAAACGGTAATAGGCTCGCTTCCTATTACATGAAACCTTAATTGGCAAAATATCGGTGTAACACACCTCTGCCTACCTGCCTCCTCTAGATATGTGTCTATATATGTACGGTAAACTATTTCTATATACATTTACAGGTTGAGAGATTTATAACACAAATCAACAACATCAAAATAGCAATGAGTGGTTTGGATTTCTTCTATGTAACCCGGACCATGATTTTAACGGTAAGTATACAATTAGATTGGGCTAATTACTTTGGTTAATAACCAGTGCTTAACGTAGGACTAACTTGAACGACAATGGCCTACAAAATCTGTCTAATCTAGCCTCATTATTTTTAGGCATCTTTAACTAATTGTTCTGTCGAATAGATATTATAATATACCTTATACTTATTTGATACAGTATCTAGTTTTATTTTGTACAACAAAGTTTGTAAACAAGCAACGGTCCGCCAAGTGATAAGCAGTACAGTAGACAATGATTGCTGAAATACCAGCGGCATCTCTCGCTATTGTCCACTAAATAAAAGGAGGTATGGATAGGTATGTAAGAATCTGGATGGAGAACTAATTCATCAGGCAAAACTCAGTAACAGCGTTGTTACTCTTACGCTGGTTGCCATTAAGAGAGTTTACGCATTGTGATCAGTTCCGAGTGACAACGTCGCATGTAAGTGTCACAGATTGCGCATCTGCATATTTCAAACCAATATTTACATAGTAAACGAACTACAATATAATTATATTTCATCTATGATACACTTTTACTTTACCCTAAAATATAATAAATAATATATAATATATATAAAAAAAAATATAAATAATATATATATATAATCTGACCCACTACTGAGCACGTCCCTCTTCTCTCTTAGAGTGAGAAGGGTTAGGCTATAGTCCACGCTGGCCCAGTCCGGGTTGGCAGACTTGACATCTTCTAGAACATTGTGGAGAACTCTCAGATATGCAGGTTTCCTCGCGATGTTTTCCATCATCATTAGAGCGAGCGATAATTAACTATTTAATACTTACATAACTTCAAAAAGTTAGAGGTGCGCGCTTTGTGATCGAATTCAAGACCTCTGCGTGACAGTCCAATAGTCTCTGCTATTCTCCATAGAGTGTATAAAAAGCATTTTTAAAATAAAGCCCAAATAAATTGTTTACACTTCAAAACTTCAAAATATGACATTTATTAGCGACTTAGTCACTCGGACCGGGGTGATTCGGTCACAAGGCGTAAATATGGTATTTCATCGGGTTAGCCGGCTCTATCGAACCGTTATCAAACAATAAGCAGAGGCGCAGTCAGCCGCACACAAACGACACTATAAAATTTATTTTACTATATCAAACGTGTAGAAATTTTTAACAATTAAGTTTTACATTTCAGCTACTCGGAACTATTGTCACTTACGAACTAGTGCTGCTGCAATTTAACAAGTAGAAGAGGTTCAGAGTCATCTGTTATGATAATATAATTAATAGTATAGTATAGAATAGTAGTATGAAGTATAGTCTTGTTATTTCTAATAAATATCTTAAGACTGCGCCGAGCGTAAGACAGATAATGACAGAGCTCGTGCGGCGCATATTCAAATCGGCGCGAGGCCGCCATAGTAAAATTGTATAGAGGATTTGAAGTGCTTTTTTGATAAATATGTATCTTTACTGTCAACCAATAACTAAAATATTTGGGACGGACAAATAAATATAACTATTTATGTTTGTTTAAGCTGTAAAATAGGATAGATTTCTACAGTTATATTCGTGCAAATTTACGTAATTTTGTAGGCGAAAATATTAATTATTTTAAGTTTTTTACACGGACTAATTGTAAACACATTCATTATTATGGTAAATGTATATTTTATATTTGTATTAAACAAAAAATGTTGATTTTATTCACTTAACTGTGACCGCCTGTTTTGGCACATTCGCTCGACGCAGTCTTACGTATTTATATAAATAGTATTTAATTATTGGTTTGTTAACACGTGTAAGGGGAAAGTGTAAAATTAAATCAAAATAGCTTTTATAGTTTAAATAGCTAAAATAGAAATAAACAGAAACTAGTAACAGTGTTTATAAAATAGTAGTCATTATGTAATAATAGTGTTTTAAAAATAAACAATGTGATACAATCTATATAAAGTAGTTTAATTTCAACGTGTTCGTATTATGAATTAATTATCAATACTTTACAGTGAAAAAATATTTACTGTTGATACTTCCACAGCAACCACCCACTACCCAGAGACTGCTATTGGCAAAGTCTTAGTCAAAAATCATTTAAACATTTCGTTACCAAAGTAGCACTTATGAATGTTCAAATTTGCTTTGTGAGTTTATTAAGTTACACTAATGTTAGTTCATAGGTTCAGGCATGAGTGCACGGGGCCTGGGGAAAAATTTGCAAGAAATTTACGGCAACTCTTTTAACTCGTTGTATTTATTACCAGATCTCAAAGCTAGACCAGGCCTGTGTTATATATAAATGTGTAAACAATAATATATAAATGGTAAACAACGTATGCATACTCGCTTCTTCCAAAGTGGAGGCGAACTTACTATAACTTTGAGCAGCGGTAGCTCAGTGGGGAAACCAACAGACTGCAATGCAGAGGGTCTCGGGTTCGAACCCACGTCGCGCACCTCTGACTTTTCGGAACTTATATGATTTTTCAAAATTATGTGCGTATTGATTGACAATTATCGCCTGCTCCGTGCCTCGGAGAGCACTTTAAGCCGTCGGTCCCGGCTGCCATGAACATCTATGGCAGTCGTTATTGGAAGAGTGTCGACACAAAAGATCCCATTGGGTCGAAGTGTCACCAGTCTGCACTGACTGGCCCCCACATAAGATACATACATATAATAACTTTGACTAAGTTATAGTTACGACATTTTTGACTTTTGGTTTGGAGGACGATATCGACACTCGTAATATTGGTAATCTAAATTGATAATACTCTCTATAGCAAAACATACTAATTCCCCTAAACGTTTCTTTTTAAAAGAGAATTTCTGCATTATGAACAATGCATGTACCTATACAGGCAAACTCTATATTCAAACAACGTGCACAAATAACACCCAGATTCCGAGCAAAGAGCAAAAATGTTGAGTCGGATTTAAACTTACGACAGTATTACACAGTACAAGCTTTGCTTAGTTTGGGCTAGATGGTGTTGTGTGTATGTGGTAGAATATTATTATTATTATTATTCATAAACTACGATACTAAGTAGCTACTGTAAAGGTTAGTACAAACCGACGTACCGTAGCTTAATTTAATTTAACCCGTAGTAGCTAGCTCGTTAGCCGCAGTTTTTTTGTAACATTCTAGAACATTCTACAACAGAACTGCTATTATTCATGTCTGGTGTAACTAATGAACATACCTGCGGTGTTTTGTGTTGTTTTTAATGAACTAACGCGCTTTGGAGAGCCTTGTTGGACAACTTGAAGTATTTTTGGCACATGTGTTGGTCGCGTGGTATGTAAAAACTCGTCAAGTGCAAGTCGGATTCGCATACAATGGGTTCCGTACTATCGTATAAGATACTAGACTTTGCCCGCAGCTTCGCTTGCGTTGATGTAGGGTAAGTTAATAATAATACTACTTTTTTCTGGATAAAAGTTACCCTATGTCGATTTCCGTTCCTCTGACAACGTGTATGCAAAATTTCGTGATGTTTCGTCGAGTAGTTAAGGCGCAAAAGCGTAACGAACAAACAAACTCACATTCGCATTTATAATATTAGTGACTTATGATTAAGCTATTTTATTTGGACACCACAACAAGGGCACCTCTACACAAAGTACGGTGTTTTATTTTCATTTAACCCGTAGAAACTAGCTCAGCAGCGATAGCTCAGTGGGGAGACCAACAGAGTGCAGTGTAGAGGGTCTCGGGTTCGAACCCACGTCGTGCACCGATGACTTTCGGAAGTTATATAACCTTTCGAAATTATGTGCGTATTGATTGACAATTATCGCCTGCTCTGTGTCTTGGAGAGCACGTTAAGCCATCGGTCCCGGCTGCCATGAACATCTATGGCAGTCGTTATTGGGAAGTCAGTGCCCTATAATATCCTGACACTGGTCTAGCTTTAGGTTATCGTTTACCCTTAATACAGGAAGCATATCTAGAGTGGAAGTTATCTTAAAAAAATAATTATTTCACTTACATATAATTACGTTATATTAACTAATAGTTTCTCACAACCCGCTCCTAGTAACTACCTTGGTGACGAAGTATTATTAAAAATATACTCTTGTCAATTTACACATCACATTTTATAACAGTTAGCTTTTAAACGTATTCCTTTATATTCATTTCTATTTCGACTTGCGAGAAGCGAAATCCACGTGACGTGTTAACAAATTGTATTAAAATGTAAATATGATCAGAGAAAACTCATTCGTAAATCGGCTTATCACTCGCGACAATTTTTTTAGACGTACACTCAGCGACATAATTAGTTGAACATAAAACAATAAAACTTTGTTTAGTGTTAAACTAATTATATACAGTATTTTATGATCAGTCAAGAAGACAAATAGGACATAATATAGATTGTGTTATTAGGTAGGTTAGTTTCGCGTAGGAGCCCGTCGTTTCATACAGCAGGCTGAAACCTGGGTGTCGCGATTCTCACTTGAGAACGATTACCACAGCTCGGCCCCTCTGGTAGCGTCGAGAAACAACGTGCTAAGTTTAGTCAGCGGGACCGGGACGTGCCTAGGTGAGCCTGTCATAACCTCTCCGCCGCCCCGCGGCATGTGTCAATGCAGTAAGTAAATAAAAGTCAAGTCAAAAAGAGTATGTTTTTATTGTAAAATTTACTTATTATTGTTCTATAGGAAAAAAGCAGCGATAGCTCAGTGGGGAGACCAACAGACTGCAATGCAGAGGGTCTCGGGTTCGAATCCACGTCGCGCACCTCTGACTTTCGGAAGTTATATGACTTTTCGAAATTATGTGCGTATTGATTGACAATTATCGGCTGCTCCGTGCCTCGGAGAGCACGTTAAGCTGTCGGTCCCGGCTGCCACGAACATCTATGGCAGTCGTTATTGGGAAAGTCAGTACCCTCTAATATCCTGACACTGGTCTAGCCTTAGGGTATCGTTAGCCTTTGGGTTGCGGAGATCAGGTGGCAGCCGCTCCGTGTAAAAACTGATATCCAGTCAAATCCGGTTAGAACAGAGAAGCCGACCCCAAGTGACTCGGGAATAATAAAGGCTAAGAGAGAAGATTGTTCTATAGGAATAACCTGTAACTAAAATAATTACTTTGCTTTAAAACTGCAATAAAACATGAGAAATTACCATAATTGTTTATGATAAATGAATTTAAAATCTCTTCTTATTCTTCATACTTAAGAGCTTTGCTCTTGTCGGCGAAGTATACGCCATCTTTCTCGATTTTTTGGCAATACTTTAACCTTCTTATAAGATATGACCATCGGCTCTTTTTGTTGGGCCAGTGAATGTGAATGTGGCCCTTCTGGGTGTATCCCTTTCTCTCTTTCCTTCCACTTTTCCTTCTACGATGTATTTTTTATGTAGTCGTCATGAAAAAAAGAGTAGTAGAGCCTCGCTGATTTTACCATGAATGGGCCTGCTCGACCGGGGAAGGACTACCCTCTCACAGAATATCGACGTGAAATAGCAATATTCCTACTGTTGTGTTTCGTTCGGTGAGTGAGAGTGCCGGAGGCTCAATCACCCTCATTCCTCCTTCCCGCTCCTTTTCCTTCCCACTTCCTTTTGTAAAGGGTCGGCAACGCGCAAGTAATGCTGCTTAGTGTTGTAGGCGTTCATAGGCTACGGTGACCACTTACCATCAGGTGCTTGCCAGCTTGGCCAGGTATGCTTGATTGCCAAATAGATTGTATAAAAAAAAACGTGGTAAGAAGAATATGGTAACTTTAGAGGAGAGCAAAAAAACTGTTTGATCTGATATATTTATTATAGAAAGTATCTACTTTTATAAACTTTTGTTTAATTTTGTGAAACCAAGACAAAAGTGAGAGAAAGAAGACAAAAGATTAAAATGCACCTAATCGCATTTTAATCTTTTAAGTATTGAGGAAGTTCTACAGAATTTTATGGTTGAAAATATAAAACTCATTATGACGCGACAAATGATTTTCTTGGTATAAAGCCTTTTTTTTGTCGAATCAGAACGGAAATAATTGAGCTTATGTATCTTACACTTTTTGAATCTGTAATAAAAATAAACGACGAAATTGTACTTACGCCTTTATTGCTTTGGAGGTGCGACGTCGTCATTTTAAAATCTCACAGATGTTTATTGACTTATGTCGTTGACTGTACATTAAGAATGTTTGGTGAGTACCACCGCGCTCTGCTAAGAAGCTTTCAATCATAATATGATTGCTCATATCTCACATCTTGCAAGCATTTTATTATTGTACAGTTGGTAATTGTGCCTTATATTTTGTAAATGGTATTCCTGGCAATAAAAATGTTAAAGTCTGTGAAGGTGTTTGGATGTTTGTTACTCTATCACGCGTAAACTGTTGAATGGATTCTAATGAAACTTGACACTTAAATAGACCATATTCATATATAGTCTCCCTTGCAAACTTTTAACGCGGTATGCATTTACGTAGATTTTTTTAAAAAGAACGGCTTCTCCCGCTTAGGAATAATTCCTGTATCGCGAGGGACTTTACAAACATTCAAACAACGGACACAAAGAATACCCAGACTCGGAACAACCATTTATGGATCACACAAAGTTTTGTCCCGTATGGGATTCGAACCCACAACCCTCGGCGCAGTGGCAGTGGCGAGACGACCACTTAAGCCTTTACGCCATAAGTGCACTCTTAAATTGCATTGAAGTAGCTAGAACAGTGTACAAAGGACTTAGTAGTAGGTTTACCACAACCGACGCGAATGTAGGGACCATCATTGCAAAAGATAAATCCTTACTAATATTATAAACGTGAAAGTTTGTATGGATGTATGGATGTTTGTTACTCTTTAACGCAAAAACTACTGGACCGATTGCGATGAAACTTGATATGTAGATAGCTGGAGACCTGGATTCTCACTTTTTATTCCGATATTCCAACGGGACGTACGCGGGTGAAACCGCGGGGAAAAACTAGTATTTATATAATGTACTTCATAAATAGTAGTGCTAATATTAATAAAATGACCAAGTGAGGACCGAAACCCGCACTTCACGAAGGTGCCGTTGCCACTGAGCTCAAACCAGTCAAAGTGCATCAAAATGTCAGACAATAAATAGATATGTAGGTATATATTACCTTTAAATAATTAAGCACGATTAATACCTGTTGTGTAATATTGTTATTAGATATGACTGTTTGTTAGTTTGTTTATAAGGAATTAACTCAAAAACTATTCTACCAATAAAAAAAGTTTTCATCAGTGGAAAGTTATATTATCACCGAATAACATAGGCTAGATTTTATTTAAAAAGTACGTAGTGTTTAAGCTAGTTAGGCATAATCCTGTTCTTTCAATGTTTCTTAAATCTCAGTGCAAACAATTTCACACTTACATTCTTCTAAATTACATCGAAAATTATCAAAAATACTAACGTCATACAATAATTGACCAAATAATCATTGTAATTATTATTTTAACGAGCGTTATTAAATTTACTGTTGCTTTTTCTGTCTTCAATATAGACCATTCTGTAATAGAAAGCACACACTTAAAGTAAAGCTGGATCGAAGCAAATAAATTAATATAACACAGGCAAATGCTATTTATCCATCTGATGGGTATTTCCTATCATGCTAATGGAAATGTTGGCCATAAGAACAGGAAATACATGCTAGAGAACATTTGTTCCCAGTTTTGAAGAGCAGTTCTTGCTTTTGCGCTAGGACAATGTATACATATTATGTATCGCAAAGATTCTCATATATTTTATTACATTTATGCATTTACTTCTTTAGTAAATCTAAGTTTAGTTACTGCTATTTATGATTGCTTTTCAAACTGGTTAAAATAAAAAGTCTTGTCACCAAAATGCATCGGCGTTATATTTGCAAAGAGATTGAGTCCAAATTTCAATTTAAAATTCGCTACAGATTTGCTTATCTTCATGCATAATGTACGTCATACATTTGTACCTAAGGGCGCACTTTGGTTAAGTCCAGCTGTGGCCCGATAATACAACATATTTGATCAGAAACCTGAGCAACCTAACCATTATGCGACTCGACGATGCATGCGTAATGAGTTTAAAATAATTTAAAGCTCTTGTATGGACGATATTACTGACTCGTCTGACTGATCGTTACAATACAGTTTTATTGTCATATCGGTGCAATGTCGCACCGATATGACAATAAAACGGTATTGTAACGATTTAAATCAATGATATACTTTACCAGACAATAAAATGGAGAAAAACAAGGTATAAGAAAAGTATTTAAGCGTATTAAATGGTTGGGTTGCTAAATCCGAGGTGACATATTCGCGTATACCTACTATACAACTATTACCTTCTAGAATCATCAGCTTTTTAGAATAATCATTACTCAAAGTGATTATATTGAAAAACTTAACACGACATAAATTCTGTATGAATAAGATATATTTTCAGAATTCTCCGTTTCAGCTTAAAAGTTATGTCACTTACTGTGAATGTTTTGTGAATGAAAAAAAACAAATATCTATATCTTCCGGGTCACACATTGTCAAAGAAAGTAGTAGAAATGTTTAGAGAAGTAAATATTTATACAAATTCCCAACATATTTTTTATAAAAAAACCGAACTGAAGGAGTCTAGAACTTAATATATTGAGTCAACATTCTATTCACATTTTCCTGTAGTATTTTGTTTCACTAAATAAAATACGAAACAAAAAGATAATATCCTTATATCCTCCTTATATCCTCGTCCTCGTCCTCCTCCTAGCAAAATGATAGTAACGTTGGCTTTTGTCCAAGGGGACAAAAGCCAACGTTACTATCATTTTGCTTCCCCATAATATGGGCACTAAGTATCTTTTAGGCAGCCATTATATAAAATAGGCTCTGATGCCAATTTCGCGTGACCTATGTTAGTTGTGTGTTACAATATTAATGTTTGTGGAATATTTCTTTATTTATTTGTATTTCAATAGAGTTATATTTTTCAAATATTGCTCTTTTATGGAGAAGGTCAGTTTTCACATCTGTTTCTCTTATACCTTGCCTAAGTAATCGCATAGTGGCCCTCAAAGCAACATGTGCAGATCGTACCTTATTAATTTTAAGTGTGTATATGCCGACAGACACGCCTAATAATTTAAATTAATTTTGTGATTGTTTGGGTGCAATAGTGGATCTATTCTAGGTGATCTAAATGCGCATCCTGGGGAACTATTTAGCCGTGAAATGTTAAGGTTTTGTGAGGAACAAAAGTGGATATGTGCTGACTACAGTAATTGGGCCTGATTCTAATACATATACATTTGTCAGTGATGCCTGTGGTAGCAGACGTTGGCTTGACCATTGCTTGGTGACCGAAGCAGCTTGGAACTCACTAGAGTATGTGGAAGTGTACAAAGATGTGTCCAGGTCTGATCATCTTCCACTCGTTTGTGTGGTTAACTTGGGGATGGTTAGACCAACGGTTGTATCTGTAGAACAAAAATCTAAGAATGTTAATAGGGTAAGGTGGGGTGAAAAAATGCTGCGCAAATAGATAATTACCATTGTTTATGCATGCAGAAGCTTAAAGTTATAGACCTGCCACCTGAGTTAAGGGAGTGTTGTGATAACTTCTATTATAATAAAGATCATGCAGAAATAACTGTCTCCTTGTAGAATACTGTTGTAAAATCTATCAGTGAGGCGGCAGAGGGAAGTTATCGATATATTAAAGCTGGCAAGGTTACGCGACCAATCATTGGGTGGAACATTTATGTCAAGAACGCTCACGGCAATGCGAGGAGAGCCTTTATAAACTGAGTATGGCATGGAAAACCGCGAAATGGACGTTAAGATAAGATAAGATAAGATAAGATAGTTTATTTCGCAAACATGGGTACAGTACATGATCTTAAATAAAATTATACAGGTTCAGCCATATTTTACCATTAAGCATGCGAAAGGTACAATACCAACAACATAAATTAAGATTACACAGATACACAAATTCTTGAGCCACGGTTCTCGCTTACTATCGGGTGGGTTGCAGGCTCGTCTGTCACCGATGAAAGAATAAAGAAATGTTATTATCAATTAACACTATTTATTATATATGTATATCAAACTAGCTGTTCCCCGTGATTTCGTCCGCGTGGAATTCAGCTATCTGCTAGTGAAAGGTTCGTCAAAATCAGTCCAGCCGTTCCAGAGATTAGCTGTAACAAACTGACAGACAGAAAGACAAAAGATTTAAATATATTGATTTTTTTATGTAAGTACCTTGTAAACTTTCATACGCATTTAGTAAAAATCTGTTATTATGACATTACAAACAGACATCTGTATAGATAACGAAGTAATTGGGCACATTTTTGAATGCTAATTGATATGAATAAGAGAAAAAGGTACATGTGATTGAATAGTAGGCAGATTATTGCGTTCACGCGGTCAAAGACGACTAACGACTGGAACATAGGGTGCCTAGTGCGTGTTGTATTTACGTGAACGCGATCGAAACGTTTATCACGTTTGGCTCTCTGTTTGCTTGAAAGCTTGGAACAGGCCAATCAGAGCGCCGAACGTCATAAACGTATCGATCGCGATAACGTAAACAAACTGGCACTAGGCATTCTGATCAACGCAAGACCCATTTATTTTCATTACGATTGAGACTGTTGGTTAACAAGAGGTTCAGGCTAAGGACGCATTGCGACGGCAACGGCGATGCGAAACAAAAACATATCCTCATTTTATAATAATAACTAGTTTTTGATCGCGGATTAGCTTGCGTAAAAGTAGGTTTGGTTATGTTAGTAAAAGTACTTTTTATATGTATAATAAAATGTAGCCTATGTTACTCGGTGATAACACCGCTTTATGATGTTGTTAGAATTTTTAAAATCGGTTCCGTAGTTTTTTATTTAAATCGTTACAAACAAACAAACCAACAAACAAAAAATCAAAACTTCTTTATAATATTAGTATAGATAATTAATTAATTAATTTGTATAAACACAATTAACATTTAAATAAACATAAATACACATTCACTTGTTTATACAATATTTATGTAATTTAGTTGACAAATATGTTTGTTGTATCTGCACCCTGCTAGGTTATAGAATAACTTACAATACAGTATGGTACAATTTAAATATATGAGCGTTTACATAAAAATTGGGAGAAAGGAAAAAAAACAAAAAATAAAAAGGGTTGGCCACTATCGTATGTTTAAATGAGATTTAATTTCACGTAGCCACCGGTGCGTCGCTATCGCCCTACCAATCTTTTATATGTATACATATAAGTTTTATATAAATACCAATATTATAATTCAGTATAAAATAATTTTCGCCATCTTTAACCTTCCACCTTCTGCCTAGTTTATATAAATTGGTGTATTAATATTTTTTATTAATTACGTTATGTATGTATATTATTACCTACATGGACCGAAAACATGTAGGCTCTGCAAGAATACCAGCGTTGTGGTTATACTGCAACATAGCTGACGCAGGAGTTGTGTTTCCAACAGGAAATTCGGTTCTTTTATAAGAAATGTGATGAGACTTTGTTCTCCGATGTGTCGTATTTAATTTTCTATATTTTTCTATTACTTTATTCGAAAATGTGCTACCTGGAATGATAGATAGATATTTTGTTTTTAATTCGCCACACATCCACAGTAAGTCAGTGATTTTAAGAATGCGCCGAACGTAAGACATATAGTGACAGAGTTCGTGCGGCGCATATTCAAATCGGCCCGCGGCCGCCATAGTAAAATTGTATGGAGGATTTGAAGTGCCTTTTTTGATAAATATTTATCTTTATTGTCAACAAAATATTTATGTTTCGTTTAAGCTGTAAAATTGGATAGATTTCTACTGTTATAATCTAAAAATCACGTAACACAGACTTACGTTCTTGCATTCTTCGTTCAAATTTACGTAATTTTGTAGGCGAAAATATTAATTTGTAATAATAATAATAATATTCTACTACATACACACAACACCATCTAGCCTAAACTAAGCAGAGCTTGTACTATGGGTACTAGACAATGGATAAACATACTTATATACTTTTTTTTTTTGTAAATACATACATATTATACATAGAAACACCCAGACCAAGACAAACATCCATGTTCATGCACACAAATGTTAATGTAATGTTTAATGTTATTGTGGATTAATAATTTTCTTTTTTTCTCAACGGCCATCAGTTCTACTATAGGACTTTTCAAGGTTATCCATTAATTACCGGACACCCTGTATATGCATTTATGGCGTGTGTAATTTATTTATGATTACTCCTAAAATGTGTTCGAACTATTCAACGTTGGTTGTTCTAAATCGGGTAGTTCTAAAGTTCATGTCAATCTTTATAAAGACAAATACTTTGACCTCTTGATTTAGATAACAAGGCACCTAGGGCGTGTCCCTTTACAGTGGGTTAAACATTATGAAGAAATATCCATGTCTTCATAACGTTCTCAAATACGGACCAGTGTGTATTTGGCCTTGTCATTAAAACCATTTAAAAAGAGGCCCGCGCCCAACAGTGGAGCAGTATATAAGCAGAGCTGATATTATGTGATTAAGTACGTAAAATTATGCGAAAAATATAATAGAGACTTTTGTGATATTCAAAGTTAATAAGACAAGGTGCAGCATAAATTCGCAGCTAAACCTGATTCCGTTTCACTGAAAGTATTTGAGATTTCAGGTAAAAGTATGATTTTGAAAATATACGGTTCAATATTTTGCTAATTCATCTTAGCCTTCGTGACGCAGAGTACATCATAAAATGTGTATTATTGGTGATATTAAGCTAGACTTTTACAAAACTCGCGCATTGTGGGTTTATTTTCTTAGAAGAAAACGTATGAAACTTCTTTAGATTACTTAGTTTTTTTTTATAATTTTTATCATAAATCAAATATATGATTTATGATAAAAATTATATAATAATATTAAAAAAATGGTATAAAAGAGCATAAAGAAGTTAATTATGTTTTATAATGGACAACTAACTATTTCATACGATATCTCATATTGTGATGTAGTAATTCTATTTTTATTTTTAATCGCTTCTGGCCTGTTACATATTTCGTAATATTTTTCTTTTGTTATTGTAAGTTGGACAAGTATTATTTATAACAATTTCATATTACAAGTCAATGAAGTCAAGCAAGTACTAATACTTGCTTGACTAGATGCAGCAACTAGGTACTAGATTTAGAAATTATATATAAATTAATATTTTCAAATTTTTGACCCGTGTGGGGACACATCAAACCCACAAAACTCGGCGCGGCTGCAGTGGCAAGGCGATCACTTAAACCACTACGCCATCTTTGCAGTTTTAGAGTTCGAAAGAACTCTTATACAACAGCTTTGTCCGTCTGTCTGTCTGTTATACAACTTCAACTCAAGAACCGTAAGAGCTAGAGCCTCGCGGTCAACGCCATTTGACTCAGCATAGTCGATATACCCTCGAAATGACTATGACCTTCGACCTCTGAACTCAAGGTCACGTGATGCCATTTTTTCGAACTCTGAGATTTACGATAATTCATTGCCTTTCTCACTTGTTATGAAGACGTTTTGGTCTAATAAACGGTTTTCGTAAACGAATGTCATAATGCGCCTTTGTTTAGCATTTATTCGACGTTTAGGTTTCAAACCAAGTCCCGTATATCGTCACTCCAATATTAACATAATGATTGCAAATTTCAATATTTATGGTCCTGTCATCGGAATAATATTATCCGATTCTATTTCAATATTCACGATCGATTCGCTTATCATATTCTAGAACAATGATTTGTGTTGAACTTGTCAGATCGGTTCGGACTTTATTAAAGCGCGTGATTTGAGTAGGAGCGAGGGGAACATTGTTTATTTTAATAGATTTCAATCTATACTTTTGTACTATATAATTAAAGAGAACGACAGAAAGACAGACAAAGAGAGAGAAAGAGAGAGAGAAAGAGAGAGATGTACATATTATTCAAAGTGCGAATTTTGTGAATTTGAGTGTATGGTAAGCGTGTATTACATGAGTTCAACAAATAGAAAGGCAATTAACGCTTCTGCGACAAACTGTACTGCGACTCACAGTAGTTCGAATACACATTAGTGCGACACACTGGAGCTCAACACCACTCTAGTGTGACAAACGATTCTGCGACAGTAGTTTGATTCTATGGTAGTGCGATAACGATTATGTAACAGTACTGTAAATGTGACACTACGTTGCTGTCAATTGAATCTCAATCATCTGCAGTTAATTGACAAATAGTTTCACTTTTTGAAAGGTACGTTATTCCAGATGTACATAAGCTGTATATTATGTGTATAAAGTTGAAAATATAACATCGCTCTTGTACACACAGCGACATATCAACCTAGACTGTTTGGGCTTTGAACTATTAGAAGGTGAACGCTGCGAATCGTGCGAGAGAATGCGTTATATTTTTGTTACGCTCTATCCTTACCATTACATCGTTACCACTTTGCACTGTCCCTTTCCGACAATTCTCTATTTGTATAGCCTAGTTATGCGTATATAGGGTGTCTAACTTGATATGTAGCCGTGTGTACGGTACGTGAAATTGACTTTTAAGTTTATTGCATAAATTAATCGTTTTGGGTATTATTTTCGATCCCTCTGGTCCATTCAAAGAATGGAAAGCTCCGGTGGCTAGTGCGTGAAGCGAGTTCGGTCGTCGTTGCTCTAGAGATTGTACTACTATTAAAAAATTAAACTATGCTAAGGGATTTTTTATTTTATTTAATTAATGTTAACAAACCAATAACACTTTTCCCAACCCAATAATCTTACATGAGACCTTATGCAAAGCAATCGCATTAACAGCCGGTATTTTAGCGAGACATATATTTCAAATATATTTCTTATACGACTTTAAAACATACAATTAACGGACACAAAGTACAGCCAGATTCAAAACAATGATTTGTAAACATTTGTCTTTGTGGGACTCGAAATCACGGTACTCAGTGCGGCAGCAGCGCGATTGCACCTGGCGCCATTTGTGTAGACAATAATGGTTAACTGAAGTGCAACAGAGGCACCATTTTTTAAACCACTGGCATCTGTATACAGCTAGAGCATAGCCGTAGTATTGGCTAGTTCATATCAACCTGTTAAATATTGGAATGCCAGGTCTGGCCGCCAGTGTGCCGCTGCCACTCAACATGTTAAAATCGAAAACATTTCTTTATTGACCACGCGTTAAGTACTATCAAACATTTTTCCAAACCTTGAATAGTCTTTCTTTTCATTATAAACGTCTGCGAGCATTACACATTTGGCGAATTATTTTTTTATGAAGAAAACTTCCTTACGTACACATTTCGTGATATAATATTAATATACCTGAACAATATGTTCACCTAATCTTCTCCACAATAGGTCACAAACATGTTTAGCTTAACACCGAACAAGTTGCCGCACTACAGACCCTGTGAGCTATCGATACGGTCCCTCGTAAACTGGTATCTAGGGGTACCCTTCTGTTTTTATGTGGACCGATATTGTCCGGTATCCCTGCGGTTGAAGGGTTAGATAACAACCTATATGTGCGAGCGTACAAGAGTTAGTTGGAAGTTCAAGGACAGATAGGCAATTAAATTGAAAGAAACATCGTTGGTACCTTCACTTTAATGTAAATCTTCTTCTCTCTTAGCCTTTATTATTTCCAAGTCACTTGGGGTCGGATTTTCTAGTCTAACCGGATTTGACTGGATATCAGTTTTTACACGGAGTGGCTGCCACCTGACCTCCGCAACCCGAAGGGTAACGATACCCTAAGGCTAGACCAGTGTCAGGATATTAGAGGGTACTGACTTTCCCAATAACGACTGCCATAGATGTTCATGGCAGCCGGGACCGACGGCTTAACGTGCTCTCCGAGGCACGGAGCAGGCGATAATTGTCAATGCACATAATTTCGAAAAGTCATATAACTTCCGAAAGTCATAGGTGCGCGACGTGAGTTCGAACCCGAGACCCTCTGCATTGCAGACTATTGGTCTCCTTAGTGAGCTATCGCTGCTAAATGAAGTGTATGAATTATAAATCCTTATGGCTATACCGTGTTGCTTAATTGTCAATAAATCCTAACTAATAATTATACATATATATAATTATAATAATAGGAATGTGAGTTTGTTAGTTTGTTTGCTTACGCTTTCACACCTTAACTACTAAAATGATAATTATGAAATGTCATATACACGTTGTCAGGGGTGAAGAAAGGGACATCGGGTACCTTTGATCCAGAAAAAAGTACTGTTACTAATATAACCATTCTTTTTTTTTTGCGTGGGTCAATGCTTGAAGCATACCCCTCCGTGGGGGCGAGTGGAGGGGTTATGTCGGACTCGCCGGGATAACAGAAAGATGTTAAGAAGATAATGTACCTCCCGGAATACCGACTAAACCTACCACGGTGTTCCACGACAAAACCACTATCGACGGAGCCGCGCGAATCACTTGCACATGCGGTCGCGACCCCGCCGAGGTTTCGGCCCGCCGTATGAAACGGCAGGCCACTACACGAACAGACCTACCCAAAGGCACTTCTCTCAAATTATCCCTACTGTCCCCCCTAGAGGGGAGACGGACTCGAAACAGAGGCGCGCGTGGGAACACGCACACCACCTCTCGGACCTGGTGCTGAACGGATGGCGGGCAGGCCCACAAAGCCCGCCACCCCCAGGTCAATCCTCAGGGTGGCTGGAGGTCATCTCGCGCCCTCCGGCGCCCGGTTCTGCGGTTGGGGAAAGGGTTTAAACGCTCCCTCTCCTGCTCCGCCGCCTCCTTGATGGAAATGACTTCCTCACAAAAGGAGGCGACGGCGTTCCACGACCTCTCACTCCGGACCATAGACTGAACTACGGCCGGAAGCGAGAGGGCAACCGATCCGACTGCCGCAATCAACTCACGGCGCTGCGATGCCCAGACGGGGCAATCCGCCAAAGTGTGCAGCGCCGTGTCCTCAACAACGTCGCGGCAGTCTCCGCAGTGGTGACAACCGGGCGTCTCTTGCCGGCGTATACGACACAGGAACTGGCCAAAACAACCGTGGCCAGTCATTACCTGTGTCAGCCGGAAGGTGAGGGCGCCATGCCGCCTCTCCAGCCACTCCTCAAACACGGGACTTACCGCCACGATGGTGGCGTGCCCGGCACTGGGATGCACAAGTCGCTCCTTCCACTTCTCCACTAGGACCTGGTGGAACTCGGACCTTGCCGCCTCGACTGCGGGAAGAACAGGTCCTTCGCCCCGAGCAAGCGTCCCCTGGGTTACTAATATAACCTTACCTAACATACATTTACGCGAGCATAATCGTGGGCTAAATCTAGTCAATTATATATTAACAACTAACATTTGGTCTAATTTCGAAAAGAAAAACAAAATATCGGTTGTGTGTATCGACTTACGTTGCTGACTGTGCAACGAACAACAAATCTCGGGTTATCGTGGCACAGTTCCACAAACATCTATAGGCTACGGTATCTGCTTACCACTATGCAGGCCGTACGCCTGTATGCACTACCTTTGTGGTATAAATAATTGTATTGTGGTTTAAATTACATACTATTGATAATATCTTCTCAGAAAAAGTCAATGACAATCTCAATCAATATCTTAGGCTATTCATACCGCGGTTCAAACCGCTCGCAGTGCGAAAAGACTAAAGCCCTGTTTAATCGTGTCCTAAGACAGCCAATCAGAATACACCGCGAATTTATCTTATCTAATTATCCACTGCAAGCGTAAGCGTCAATTCATGCCACGGGATTGAAAAGTCTTGTAGCAAGAATTAGTTAGCAGAAGTATTTCTATGCTCGTTAAATTATAAAATCTATCCACTTGGCAATATGTGATAAACATTAAACCTTATATAAATAATAAATTTCAACTAAGTAAAAACTAAGTAAAGTAATATTTAGTCACTCAAAACCCTGTAAATGCAGAAATAACTTAAGCTCCTTGATTATGTCGTAGATAGTGCTACGAGGCTACGTGCTACGGAGCTACGAAACTCGTAGAAACGATAGCGAAGCGTTGCCTTTGATGGGTCAGTCACCTGGGGATTTGATGCAGTTTTGTGGCTTTAGATAGTATAGTCTACTAAAGATAATGAGTTGTGGTTGTCTTTGTTAGTTGGTATAATTGACGGATCATATTTAACAAATATTGGTTTAGGACGGTGTAATCTTAATATAGTATTGTAGGTATTATGAAGGATAAGAAACTCAACTGTTAACTAACTATAAATCGGATTTAAACTTTACTAAAATATTTCATCTCGGATACAAATCTCGCTTTCAGAGAAGACGTAATGGCCTATAACAGAATTTCAAGACTCCATGCTACCATTGCTTTTTTTTTTAACAGAAATCCTTTTACGCTTTGCTTGAATCAGGCACCGAACTTCACGTCACTTGCAAATATAGGCGTTAAGTAATGCCACTTGAACAATAAGGTAGTTAAATAATTAGAATATGACAATAATTGAATTTTAGATAGGTTTTCTGACAACTGCATAAAAATGACTATTTAGAAAGTTAACAAAAAAATATCGAGTTTCTTGGCGGAACATTTCGTTCACCAAAACTTGTTCACCTTGAAGCATACCATAACTGGATGTTTGCTCTTAGAAACATCTGTGCTAATGGCGAACAGGCTTTTTGTTATTACAAATAGTTTTTTAACCAACCTGCAAAACAGTACCAAAAATTCTATTTCACAAAAGCAAATATAATAGTAACTGCAGCCAAGAATTATATCTTATCTCACAAAAGAGTAACAACGGAGTTTATACCAACTTATTTACCAAGGCTCTATAAACTCTCCAACCCTTCGGAATGTACCAACTAATCAACATGACGTATTATTTAAAGTGAGTCAGTTAACTCCCTCCGCAGACAACTTTCATCAATTAAACCAGATTTATTTTGATTAATATCTTAATCAAAGAGTCTCGGACTTCTTTAGTAGTAGGTTGTTGATAGGCTATTTACTAAATTGTGGATCAAACTCTTACTTTGGAATCTTCGAGATAGAGTTATCAAAGGATCCAGGCGAAGTGGAAATCTAGAGGAGTCATTTTAAAAAAAACTTTATATATACTAAAACGTTTGTACCAACGTCACGGCTCGGATGGCATAGTGCTTTAAGTTGCCACCACGCTGATTATTGTAGGTTCAAATACCATACGGGGCAAGAATTTGGGTGAGCTACAAATGGTTGTTCCGAGTCCTGATGTTCTTTCTGTTCTTTGTTTGAATACTTGTAAAGTCTCCCGCGACACAGGATTTATTCCTAAAGCGAAGTTGTCTTTAAAAATAAAATAAAAGTATAATTTTACATAATTATAATGAATATTGCATAGTTTAACACATAAGTGTGAGATTGTATTCCGGGATATAGATTTCAAAGGTGTATGCATAGGTGTATTACACTCAGATTTTGACAGCTTGTACGTCCCAGGTAATAACGGGGAAGCATTTTACCGTCTATTTAACCCAGTTCCAAACTTTTTGTTGCTTCTGAGAATTCTCTGGAGAGAAAATTCAATAACACTGCCTACCCCGAAAATTGAGCTCGAGACTTATATATATAGTACACATAGTAGCTGCTTTTACTAACGCTGCGCCACTATGAATTATTAGTCTATTGTTATTATAACAAAAGACTAACTAGGTTTCACACACAATAGTCTGGTGTGAAACTGTTGGACTGCCACGCAGAGGTTTCGAGTTCGATCTCAAGGCACGCATCTCTAACTTTTTTAAGTTATGTGCGTATTAAATACTTAATTATCTTTATTTAGTTAAAGCGAGCGCTTTAACGGTGAAGGAAAACATCGTGAGGAAACTTGCATGTCTAAGAGTTCTACATAATGTTCTCGAAGATATGTGTAGTCTGGCAACCCGCATTGGGCCAGCGTGGTGGACTATGGCCTAAACCTTCTTACACTGGGAAGAGGCCCATTCCCAGCAGTGTGACAGTTTAATACAGGGCTGATATTATTATATCAGGGTTAAATACGAGACAACATAAACGTGGAAACAAAAAAATAAACACAGAGTTATTTTATGTTTACTATCTCGATTTGTTAGGCTACGCAAGGCTGGCATTAGCTTAATTTAACGTTCCAACGCAACGGGCTAATAAAAAACATACGACAGTTATTTCTACTTCCCGAAGTGGTAGTTAGAGACTACGGTATTCTTCTTGCTAAGAAGATCCAGGCATTTGCGCTTACTTTATTCAGCTGCATGACGATTGTCATAAATGCTCGTCGATTCATGGTATATTTAACCTAACCCTCAGAATAAGTCCGAAACGAAATTTAAAAGTCATTATATTTATAATTGTTCTACAAAACTACAGACGTTATATAAAAGGATGTGGGAAGAGCACGTTATAACAAGATCTGAGGTGGCAACGTAAGCGGCGGCTGTCTAGTTCACAATGATGGATGGCATGGCGTGTCGCGTGCGTGGGGGATCCATCACAATTACAGACGGTCTTGAGTACCTTTACGTAGCGCTAATATATTACTACCTGTGTCTGTATAGTGGCCTATATTTGTATATGTAGGGTGTATATTGGAGTTAAATGTAGAGGTGTATTCTATCTATATTGCATTAAATATGCAATATAGATAGAATACACCTATAGCTTTGACGAAATAGGCTTATTTTTTATACACTACTTTTATGCCACTTTTAAACGATACATTTAAATTTGATATTAGAATACTTTTAAATAACTACACTTTAAGACAGTGAGATGACCACCAACTTAGTCTCGATGTTTCCAGTCATGAATAAGGCTGCTGAATAACAACCGAAACGTCGTGAAAATAATACTAAATAGCTTTAGTAAATTAAAATAACATAAAAGTTGTGTTTAATGAACTAAGCTACCGGCAAATTTGTATAAAGTAGGTATATATACATTCGCGGTACCGTTACACAGTATTACGTCTAATCTAAATTGATTAAACTTGAACTATTGTTAAATTGGAACTACTTTCGATTATTATGTTCTGATGTTGGGTTTAAGGATCTTGCCTGCAACTAAGTTGTTTTATAATAGGTACATTATATTTAAACCGTGTCGTATTGTTTACGTTGACGTCGTATTGTTTACGTAGTAGTAGACGAAAATATGTAATCCATAGATGGTTATCCTAAAACTGTAGGTCCTAATAGTAGTAGGTTTCTCTGGAAAGCACCTTGGCTGTTAGATATCAGACTTTAGTGCAAGGAATATAGGCTATAAAAAGTATAGAGCAAGCCGATGGGACTGATCACCGCGGACAGACCGGTGCACGATGTAGGGGAACGTCACAAGTGTACGCGGGGACATATGTACTTCGAACGACCGCGAGTCGATAAAATTCAAGTGACAAAATATAGTAATTTCTCTCATAAAACGTATGAATCTACAGTACGGTACGTTTAAAAGAAATATTGTCCATGTACTGGTGAATTTACCTTGAATGTGAAATAATATTTATTCTTACACGTGTATTATAACGAATAATTACACATAGATAATAAAAACTAAAAGGGTCAACCATGTTTTAATTTGCATCGTTGAAATAATTAAATATGCAGATTAATGAAATTATATTATAATTACGTATTTAATTAATTTAAATTGTGAAAAGAAGTATTATGTAAAATAAATGTTATGGTGACGGTGGTTAGTGTAATAATCATAAAGAAAAATATTATAGAGGTAAATTTAAAGTTAATAATTATATAGATATTCTATGTGGCCTATAAATAATTATCAGCCTAATATACTTTTTCAGATGTTCGCCGAGCTAAGGTATTTATCTATACAGTGGCGATAAGTGAGTTGTTGTAAAGTAAAATCAAATGACACTTCCTTGACTCGAAATTTAGAACATACGCGATACTCAATTGAAATGGCTTCAGAGTGAATATTATATACTCGAGCAATGAAATTGTGAACTCAAATAATGTCTTCCAGACCGAGCTTTCGGTTACGCCAGCCAATCTTAACGGAGACTGGGTAACTACTGGAGAGAGACACCTTCCTGAGGTACATCGAAGAATAATTGCTGAATGCTTTAATTCTAGGCTGGTACTGATAAATACTTTCCAAAAAAATTGTTTCGCTTTTTTGATTGTGTATTTCAGAACGCTGTTTATAACTTCGCAAACATGTCAAAGCAGTTTCTCCTATTCAGAGGGACTCCATCTTATTTAAAAGAAGTTCAATTCGTACCCCTTTTAATTAAAATATAAGTGTAATCAATGGCAATCAGTTACAAAGTTTCACTATTTGCCAGTGGAGAAAAAAAGCGTTTTGTTTCAGATGACAGCAGTGCAGTGTTAGCAGAAAGAAAAGTGGCCAAACTAAAAATGCAATTGTGTCGTACTCCGACTCGTAATTTAGCTAAATTGCCCAAGAACTGCTTTTACAATCCAGTCTGAACTAAGTTTTCCAAGAAAATAGGAATTTAAATTATATAACTTTGAACATTCTTTGTTTTATACCAGCATTCTTGAAGTTCTTTAAGAGTGATTGTGGCTAAATATTTGTGATGTGGTAGAATCTGGATGCGATGTATTCTGTAGGAACTAATTAAATTTTGGATATTATCACAGTTTATTGCTGTGTCTAACTGATATTATAAATGAGCAAGCTCGTGAAGATATTTGGATGTTTCTAACTAAATCATGTGTATGCCACTGAACAGATTTGGATGAAACGTTGCACATAGGTGGACCATGTCCTAAATTAACATAGATGATACTTGCTATCTATATCTCTAGTAATAATGCATTCCTATGGAACTCTTGCTGGCTAGGCAGGAGATTTAATATAGTGTAAATTTATATTTATATGATTTACTTTAGTAAATTAGAACCATTGGTATAATTTACATTCCATCATAGCATGAGACATGCTTATTAAACAAACCTGAATGTACTACATACTATTGTAAAGTAATTTAAATAAAAAAGCTGAGAGTATTTCGGCGACTCACACACCTATCTATTCATATCCTTTCTTTTCATCCCATTTTAATATCATAGGTCGGTAAGCGTTACTTCTGGCCTGACTACGGCAACCGATCACCATTGGTTGGACCATATTCTTGATTGTCAACTTAAGTGTAAAAAAGGCAAATAATTTCAAGCTTTTTATTTAAGTCACCTTGCTATTCAGCTGATTAATCTTTAGCAAAGGTAAATTATAACGCTTGTATACTCTTTATTATAAGCAAATATTGGAATTATACCAACGAATAATTGGAGCTAATGGTTGTGAATTATTTGAACAAACAAAGCTAATAGACCGCCTGCGGTGTGAGTTGTTTATAGTGTAGATTGATAGAAATGGTGTGATAATATATTGAATTTGTTTAAGCCGATATGAGTATTAAATATTTTTCGGTGTATTTAATTGGCCTTTATATTTGAACTCTATTAATCAAAGAGACTGAATGTATAATTAAGAAAAACGTTTTATGTTATTTATAAAACAGCGCATATTAATTTGTATTATGTGAGGCTTTCCGTCGACTTAGTAATTCTAAAGTAGTCTGTAACTATGAGCGCAGTATAGTATTGTAATGATGAGTTTTAGTGCCATAATACGCAATCAGCGAGACAACCAAGAACACTACATATTGAGTCTTAATGCTATTTATAAATTTCAGCAACGCAACTATTTATTCACAGGTACTTCTATAGTTACACCTCTTAAGGTGGCTCTGTTTGCAATGAATTTCTTCCAAGAAATTCATTGCAAACAGAGCCACGGGCTTCACCCGGAAGTTTTGCGGGTACAACAAGGGCCAAATACGCCTGCTCACAGGAGCGTTCACTGGCCATTTTGGCACCAACGACTTCCTGTGCAGATTAGGTTTGGCAAACAATTTGATCTGCAGAGCCTATGGTGAACAGGACGAGTCCATATCACATATACTGTGTGAATGTGACGCGTTGGTTGGACTAAGGATGGGTCTGATGGGATCGGCATATCCGAATCCTGAAGACTTCAGGCTTCTCCCTCTGAAGTGTACGCTGCGATTGAGGCAGTACATTCATAGGGAGATAGCTCAGGGATAGATCTCGGGGCCGACACAAAAGATCCCACTGGGTCGAAGTGTCGCCGATCTACACTGATTGGCCCCCGAAATAAGATAAGATAAGATACACCTCTTATATTAAAAATTACTTTCTGTCTGTGAGAATGTAGAGTCTGGAATTGAGCCGGGTAAACAACCATAGACTCGTCCTTAATACCCGAGCGCTAGCAAAATATGAGTGTACACCTATATAATTACCTCTTTGGAAACATAGACGTGAGACAAATGTCCAAATATAAACATAGTTATCACAAATATCTGCACAACGAAATAAATGTAAGACAATTACTTAGAACATCATGAAAGGATACTTACAAATGATGTATGTAGGCAACTAGACACCGAATACACGTACATTTTCTAGACAATACGAATTGTTGGGACACTGTAGTTATTTCTACTGGCCTTGTTCAACAATCACAATAACAAGGTTAATTATGAAATAACAAAAGGTTCTTAGGACCTGTAATAAAACATCACGTTTTGATGTCTTTTAGAGGTTAGGCAGAAGTATATTATATTCATATTATCAAAGATCTAAATCGTAGATCTAGATGTCCTACTCTGTTTTAATAAGGTCACTTTTCTGGACGTTAGGTTGTCATCTGACGCACAATGTCAACATCATGTCTTATCTATGGTCAACATGACATCTGAATTATAAATATAGTACGTACCTATTATCATGTTCATTCGTATTGAAAATTGTACACTATTGTGCTTGATCATGTAAATGTATTGTTTTTTTTTATTTTTCATGTGTTTTTATCAATAATCCAGAGGGAGACCGTTAGACTGCCACGCAAAGGTCTTGATTTCAATCCCAAGGCACGGGCCTCCGTCTTTTCAAAGTAATGTGCGTATTAATTTGTTAAATATCACTTGCTTTAACGATGGAAGAAAACACCGCTAAGAAATTCTGTCTGCGAGTTCTCCATAATATTCTCGGATATATGAAGTCTGCTAACTTTACATTAGACCAGCTTATGTCCTAACCCATCTCGCACAGAGAAGAGGCTCGTGCTAAGCAGTGGAACAATTTATATATAGGGCTAATATAATTATTATATGTATTACAATATCCCTTTGAGTGACATTGGCTGGTTGGCAGCTGTCATGCTCTGAAACTCGGACTCACTAAGCGCAGTAATTTAACAGCTTTACTACTCTTACGCCGATTTCCTTTAAAACGGGAGTACTTCTTCATATAAGCTGGCTTATTCTTGCGGTCACCTAATAATAACAGGCAAGGATTTCAATGATTGTTATATCTGTATACCTGCGTGTCATTGATTTTAAATCAAATCTCAATCGAATATTCAAAACTTGATATTTGATGTTAAATCGATTGATCATGTTTTGTCGTTTATCGACAATGTGGTGTAGCCTGGCATTATAGTGATGACGTTTTTTAGGTTTGCTATAATATTATCTCTCTACCCTCCGTAGTATTTATACTGCATACGATATTTTTTGCCGGAATCCTGAGCACTAAACGTAAATAATCGAATGGCAATATCGTATTCGAATTGGCGTAATGGATGAAACGTAATTTAATTAGGTACGATTCGATTAATTCGATTTTTATCGATAAACGTCCGTCACTAGTGAACATTATACAGCTGACATGATGATCGTGGTTCTGCCACTACTCAAGAGATGGCGTAACATTAGTTTGTTAAGAATAATAAATGAAACAATGGTTCAGGGGGTTGCTACAGTTGTAATCATGGTTGTCGTGACGTTCGGTAGTGTTGTGGTTTCGGTTGTCGGTGTCGAGTTGAACTGGAACATCACTAGCTCGTATGTTACTATTGTACCAGCGACCTGTGAAAAGAAGTAAAAGTTAAACCAACTGTCATGTAGCGCGTAGGCCTTTCTATCCGCGAGGTTAAGCAAGGTCTCGCGGCCATGTCTTTAGATAAGTGATATGGATAGCTTTTCTGTATTAATCTAAGCTTTCAGTTATCAATTCGCGTAGCAATTATCTTTTTGTTGTGGACTGGAATGTAATATATCGTTACTATTATGATATTCTTTAGTATATTTAAGTGTATATTTCATACTTATGTATGCACCTACTACTTTTTATCTCTGCATCACCCAATGCTTGACTGGTAGAAAATGCCTGTGGCATTAAATCCGCCGATGTACTATATTGTGCATAAAGGTTTAAATAAATAAATAAAACAAAGACATGCAAACAGCGGACACAAAGAACAACCAAAAAAGAAAATACAAATCAGAACGAGTTGATGACTTAAGCCACTGCGTCAACTCTGTGGTCAGAACAGATTTTAATCTGAGAAATACTCAAACATTTTATTATACAACCTATTACGACTATTGTCAGGATTACTCCAGAGGAAGTCAATACAACTGCTGTACCTCGCCTTCAATTGCCGGGTGGTGCAAAGTGCTATAAGGTTTTACTGTCAAGAAGATTCGTGCTCCTTGATACTACTTAATCTCTGAGATATCGTACCAGAAATTACAAAATCTTTTGAATACTTTGTCCGAACCGCTTGTCGATCCAAAAGTCTCGCGCACAGCACTTGCATTACCGCTGCGCCAACGAGGCAGATTATAACTAAAATAAATATTCAGATATAACTAATAATTCTTAAATGAGCGCGTAAACATACAAACTTCTCAGCTTTATAAAGTCATATACTTCATTTTCATTGAACAAACAATTTTCTTCAAGAACACCTAGCTCTATTGCAAATATTGATTAAAAGATTGAACAAACCGCATTATGCCAGGGGTGAGTCCACTCAAAGTTTACTCAACTTAGATACCGAGACCTCGTTTATAGAGCATTTTCTTTTATAAGATAAATATTTCTCGAAGCGTCCAATAGGTACCTAGTTTAGGTTGTGTTTCGTTAAAGCTCGGTTATTAGACCATATTTTATAAAACAGAAAATATTACAGCAGTTCTCTTCACAGTAGATCTTAATGGCGTAGTAGATCTGCTGTGTATTAGGTCTTGGGTTCGATAACTGGTTTGGATAAAGTGACAGTTTTTGACACTAAACTCTCAGCAGCACGGAGTCTAATCTAGACACTCCCTATTATAATAAGTTCCTTTAGAATGGATTACGGACACAGCGGCCAATCTTAACGGAGACTGGCCATCTGCGTATGAGATATTATAGTGCACAAGTGTATGCGCAAACTCAAGTGCACTCTCTGTTCCTAAATTATTATAATCAGATGGGACGGCAATTCGATACAATCGGAGACAGATCAGGCGCAGAATCAACGTCTTTACATACTTTCCTAGGCATGAAAAGCTCTCCCTATTAATGCCAAAAAATATAGATAGCAAACACATACAAATGGGTACCCCTAATTGACGTAAATATGCACATGACAATTTTGCGACGGTTTAACAATCTTGACATTGAAAATATTAAGAGGTCATCAATATAAACAAAAGTAACTCACAGTTAATAGAAGCCCCCGCGTCACAAGGAAAAACTGCAGTCCACTTAGTGCCACCTTGTCTCCATTTACTTGATCTAAAAACCTTTGCACCTACAAAAGAAAAATTAGCTCCATATTAAGTGAAATAACTTAATTGCCCTCTTTCATCCAATTCTTTAAATGGCTGCACTTTAGCACTGTATGTATTCTTTTTATCTTTTATGGGGAAGTATTTAGTATTCTGAAGTAGATATCGTTTATTACTCAGTGATAGTCTCAGCAAAATTATAGAGACTACAAAGTTGAAAATACGATAATTAAAAAGATAGCAGCATCTATATTTTTAATAATTAAGATGATAAAGAAGCTTGCACTCTTTAAAAAAGGATTTTGGAGGAATGACGATTACTTTAATCCCTTACTGGCACTTCAGTGTTCCTGTAGTAAATACACAAGTTGTTCAGAGAAGCTCCACATACAAGCTGCTCAGAGAAGTTTTACAAAATCCGAGAACATTTTCCTGTGCCCCACTCTTCTTAAATTTTACTCCTTCTTTTCTTCATATGATAAATCCATAAGTGACAAAAAAGATTTAGAAACATATGCGTTTCATTTAACATAACAAAATCCTTTCTCAGCTTTCTCAGCTAATAACCATTTATATACGGGTGGTATATAAATGGTTACGTATGTATAATGGTTATGGTCTACGTTGCAAATTTATATAATATCCAACACACCATGCATTCTTACCTCAACACAATAAACCGGTGAAGGCACTTCATACAACACAGGAGCGGGCACTGATGAAGCGGTGTTCACTTGCGAAGCTATCAGAGACACAGCGACAGATCTCGATAATAAATACACCAGGGAGAAAAGGAAGTACGTTGCTGCTTCGTGACCACCTAGTGGTCCCACCCTAATAACAAATACGGTAATGTAATCCAACTAATACTTGAATGTGAAATTCTATGGAGACGTTTGGATGTGTAGATGTTTGTTACTTAATCATGCGTGAAATATTAATTGGACTTGAATAACATTTGGCACACAGATAGATCATGTTTTGGATTAACAGATAGGCGTCACGTGGGCAATCCCGGAGGCAGAAGGTTGTATATAATTTTAATGTACAATAACATTATTGATTTCACCTTTAGACATTACTTCACCTTAGTACTGACATGAAAAATTATTTTGATTATATCGCTTACTAAGCAAAAATAAAATATAAATGTCAAATAGACACAGAGCGGGGACTCGAAAGAGCGATTTCGATATAGACCACTGCAGTTTACACGAGGTAGTCTTATAGAGCTGAATACAGTTGTTATTTTTGTGAGATATATGGGCTGAGAATAACAATAAGAGATTTTGTAAGTCGCTGTTACTCCATTTTATTTCACAAATATTACATAATTATACTAATGGAAGTATTAGTGTAGAGTCATGACTCTAGCTTGAGACGAATACTACTTATTATATCATTTACCTTCTCTAAATCCAGTCTTGGTGACTAATGAACCATGGTACATTAGCGACCAAGGCTGGATTTAGAGAAGGTACTGGCCAATGAGGTACCTACATTTTGATTATGACGAAAAAAAAAATCGGCTTTTGCAATAGTTTCAGTAAAAAGTGGACTGATTTCACTGTTAGCCTTTCCTTAATTTGATCGCGCTGGTCATAAAAATATGTACTTTGTATTTTATACTTTTATAACTGGCCACATCTCTATAAATTCGATTATATATGTAATGAAATTATCGTGATAGAAGCTCTAAATTAATCTAACTCCAATTTAAGTATAGTCATATTACCTATATATAAGTACATAACTATAAAGTGGAGTAATCAGTAGCAGGTATTTCATATGATACGAGATTTAGTGGAAAATAAAGTATTACCAGATATGCACTTACTCTTTAGTCTTATTCTGACAGCCTTCCCCGGACCCTTTGAAGCCATCTCTAGAAACAAATCAAAGGATCGTTACAACGTTAACAAGTTTCAATGTTTAACTAGTTTCGAAGTGGTGTTATATACATGCTTACACCTGATAAATCTATGAATTGTTAAGTAAAGCTAGATCAGAGGACTTCATAGTTTAAATACGAAAAATAGTGTTTAAACTCTATTTGTAAAGGTTGACGTAATATATGCATGTTATGCAGATATATGCAGAGTTTAAACATCTTACTTCAATATTACAAGTCCAATAAAAATATAGTCATATTTTTAAATAGTCTCGTAAAATGAATCATTGTATAAACCAATGCCTCGCCGTCGCTGCAATAGTAAATACGAATACTGCGTATGAAGTATCGAGTTCGATTCATGGGTCGGGCAGAGTTAGTGATGAGATGAGATTATGAGATGATCTCGCTCTTTATTACGTAAAACCTGACCAGCGAAATGTGGGTGAAATACACCTTTGCCTTCGAGGACGTAGGCATGACATTTTACACAAAGGAGAAGATAATATAACTCTTGTTGTGATATAAACGACTTTGACTGCTCTGCTGGCTTAGTCGCCAGCCCTGCAGTTAAACTCACCAAACCCCTACGTTTAACTGGTCGTCGTATACGTTGTAACTGGTGTACGCCAAGTGTAGAGTGTTCGAATCCCATATCAAAGTTAGTAGTAGTAGTTGCTCCGAGTCTGGTAGTTTTTATGTCGATTTAGAGATATTGTTCAAGTCTCCTGCGGCACAGGATTTATTCTTAGCGTGGGACATGTCTTTCATAAAGAAGAAAAACTGTTGATTGATATTAGCATGAGCTATAGACTATAATATGACCTTTTATATTGCACACGATAAATAACGAAAATACTATACTCTGTCCCAATAGAATTACTATTTTATGTAAACAATCGTTTCATGCCCACTTCAATATAAAGTCATTTAGAAAATACAAACTCTCTTTGAAAAGTAGTTAATGAATACAATAAGCCGGACAGACAGATTTACAGAAAAATATTTTATGTTAAAGGGTCACTAAAAGTTGTTCACCTTTTTCTCAAATTCTATTGGGATAGACTATACGTTGATTGTCGTTGTATATTCATAGCCACGGTGTCGCCTGTGACAACACAGTCACTTTTGTTTTGAAATATTGTGCGCCTAGTGAAATTTTGTGTGACAGGTTCACAACACTAATAATTCAAACGCTGAAGTAGACAAGTAGAAATGCTACAAACATAGCAATGATTTTTAGCGAGAAATCACTGTTGATATATTGTTTGTTTGGTACGTTTAAAAGGATGAATCGCTGAACCGATATTTATGATATTTGATATAAAGATAAAATAAACTCGCAAGAAAAATCGAGTAAAGTCATGAGTCATAATTACTAACTTGTTGATATGGTTTACACATATTGTACAAAATTTAATTATTTATTTTTGTGCTTACTTTTTGGAATGTTTTTGAGAGTACAGAGCATGAAGCACGCTAGCTTCTTATTATTGACGTTTTGCTTGTTTAAAAATATTTAAACACTTACTCCAATGTATTGAAAAGCTGCAGGCAGATGAAGAACAGGTTGTTGGCAAAAGATATAAAGACTATTCCACTGATGACGTTATCGACTTTCCGTACTATCTGCGTAGCTCTGCAGTAGTCCTCTCGCGTCGCTCGCCAAAATATCTCCGGCAGATACTAAGGAAGATATTCATCGTTACTATTTTGTCATATTATAATAAATAATTTTTTATTGCACCTATGGTCTTGTGGTTTGAGTAGTCGCATCGCCGGTGTTCCGAGTGTTACTGGAGTGATCCATACTCCAGAAAAAAAAATTGTGTGATTACAAATGTTTCAATGTTTGTAATCACACAATTTAGTCTATCATGACACAGGAATTCTTCGTAGTTAGAGAGTTGTTAGGTATTTGCATTAAGTCGTCCGCCTACTTCGGCGTGGCGAAGGCAGCGCGATAATAGCAAAAGACAACTGCTTCCGACCGTTCCAAACGTCAGTGTCACTCGATGCTGATCTTTGGTGACTTTGGCTGCGAGCTTAACCGTCAGACGATAACGCGTACTCATAGATCTAGTATTCACAGGAGTTTGAGATCGACAGAACATCCCGAGGACCTAGTGTAATTAACCTTTAAACTCCTACACCATCTGTGCAGATAACACAAAAATATATACACACTAAACAATATAACATTTCAAAGTTACACGTAAAAGAAATGTCACTTGTAGACAATGAATAGCGACGTACCACGTATCAAGGATAAGTCCTACTCAGACTGAAAGGTTACTTTTTCACTGTAAATATTGAAGCAGCAAACTGGAATGTCTCTGCATAAAACTTGATAGTGTTAAGCGTGGGAACGGCGCCCTCTGTCGAGGTTAGTCACTTACTTGCACGACGAACTTCTGATAAGAGTATTACGTTTACGCTGTTCATTATTAAGCGGTAAGAGGTGTCACAGTTAAGTTGTAAATTCTGCTTGTATTTTTGAAGAGCTCAGATGATGTGATTTTAGATGCAGCAAGAACATTCTATGTCCCTATCATTACATTTTCTCGTAATTATATGAAATATATTAATTATATATATAACGATATGAAAGTAATTTATAAAACTGGGATCATTTTAGAGTTTGTCTGTTTTCGTTTTTTTTATTAATGCATGCATGCATAGAGACGCGCAATGAATGCTGCATGTAGGAGACACGTAACGCGTTCGTTACGTACAGGTCTCGTTTCCTGGTCATACATTGGGGGAACGCGTTACGTGCGTCTTGTCGCGTCGCGAAGATGTATTGACAATAACGAACAGATTACTTGTAGTGGTTTGACAACTAATTATTTTAGACAGGCATGCAGGGCTAAGATTGGACTACGCGAATGGGGTAGTGGTTTAAAACGTCTCATCCCCACTGTCAGTTCGCCAAGAAATGATTGTATTGTTTTTGGGTGCTCTTTTTATCAATTCGTCGTTTCGTTAATCGTTTGAATGTTACACACATTTGTTGTCTGAATACAGACATATTTTGGGAACAAAAATAATTGTATATACTTTTTATACCTATTCTTAAACATAAATTACAACTCACCTTTCCTTGAGCTGCCAACAGTTTCTTATTAACTTGCTCCAAACGTGACGTCAAATAGTAGCTCATGCATATCACGAAGAGATCCGAGAAGTTCCATATGAACGTTGATTGGAAGTGAAGAAACTGGAAAGAAAATGTATTTTAGAGATTTAAATAAAGCATCTCCCATCTTAGGAATAATTCCTGTGTCAAGAAGCGCTTCCTACTTATAATAAATTTAAAAATGTGTGTTCGGATGTTTGTAACATAATTATGCATAAAAACGTTGAACGGATTTCGATGAAAGTTAGTATGCCCTGAATTGATACTTAGAGTAGTTTTCTACTGGTATCCATTCCCGTGAGATTCGTATGGGCGGCGGCGCCGTGGGAAGAAAGTAGTATTTAATCAAAATAATCCTTTTGTTTGGTCTAAATATCCGCGTTGGCACAGTACAGCACGGTTTATCATTAAGATTCAATATGAAAACTGATATAATAAGGAAAACTTACTTACTTACTTTTTACTCAAACTATTATAATAATAATTTAATTTAGCATCTTAATTTCCCCTTTTAATAGCTAAAGTTTGTGCAAAAACTGTGATAATTTAATTTATTAATTAGTTTCCTTTAGAATTTCGGCTAAATAAACCGAAAATGTTATACTGTAGGAAAGGTTTGTGATCTGTTGACAATGAAAATACAGATTTTCTTATTAAGCACCAGCTGTTGCCCACGATTTCGTCCACGTAAAATTCAGTCATATCGCAAACACCGCTTCAAGCGTAAGAAGCGATATTGAGTAGAAATATGATGGATAATACCGCTGTATAATATATTTGTGCAAAGTTTATTGTTTTCTGACTCAACAGTTTGTGCTTTGATCTTAATAAACCCGTTTTTCGCTACTTACTGAACAAAAATCCTCTTGCAACGCTTGTTTATGTATAAGGAACGGTTGTCTATTGTTTACCCGAAGATTATATACCATAACCATCATAGTCCCGAATTTCATTTACCCGAATTTCATTTGCCCGAATTTTTTGTTTGCCCTAAAAGACATATGACATACTTTTAATTGCCCGAAACTTAGATACCATAAGATACGAGTGCCATACGTATTGTTTTTCATATTTTTAATTGCCATAATAATTATTAGACATAATATTTAAACGCCATAATGATTATTAGACATAATATTTAAATGCCATAATAATTATTAGACAAATATTTAAACGCCATAATAATCATTACACATGATATTTACTTAACCTAACCAAACTACTTTTGGGTGGTTTATAAAAAAATAACCACGAAGGGGATGGCGGGGTCTATTCGCTCGCTTCGCTCGTTCAAACGACCCCGCCATCCCCTTCTAACCTAACCTATCCGAGTCGGGGTACCCTAAAGTCTCGATTGCATCCAGTTTCTCCTGATATAACAACCGTTACACACCCAATGTCGATGGCAAATGATGTTATGGCATGTGATAATTAGGGCATGTGATAATTAGGGCATGTGATAATTAGGGCATGTGATAATTAGGGCTTACAATGATTATGACAAATGATGTTATGGTAAGTGACTTTATGGGAAACAAAGCTTCTAGCACGTGACTAATATAGCAAATAAGAGTAGGGCAAATGAATATTACGTCATACAATATTATGGCTGTTGACTATTATGGCAAATGATATTAGGGCAAATAAAATTCGGGCAAAGCAGTTCACACCACAAGGAACTTCTGTGCAATATTACAATTCTATAGAACCAGCTATTTGAGTTGTACGTTTATATATCAGTCAGTCAATTAGTCAGTCGGTTAGTCCTCATACATGTTTAGAAAAATCAATTTAATTTTGTTCTTATTACAGCCCATATATGTATCTCTCTATACATAATAATATATGGGCTGTAATAAGAACAGCAGCAGCGATAGCTCAGTGGGAAGACCAACAGACTGCAAAGCAGAGGGTCTCGGGTTCGAACTCGCGTCGCGCACCTCTGACTTTCGGAAGTTATATGACTTATCGAAATTATGTGCGTATTGATTGACAATTATGGCCTGCTGCGTGCCTCGGAGAGCACGTTAAGCCGTCGTTATTGGAAAAGTCAGTACCCTCTAATATCCTGACATTGGTCTAGCCTTAGGGTATCGTTAGCCTTCGGGTTGCGGAGGTCAGGTGGCAGCCGCTCCGTGTAAAAACTGATATCCAGTCAAATCCGGTTAGACCAGAAAAGCCGACCCCAAGTGACTTGGGAATAATAAAGGCTAAGAGAGAAGAAGATATGTATCTCTCTATAGTAAAACTTTAATATACCTTTCACTGCCACGATGCCTTTTTGAACCTTCTGGGATCACAAAGCTTATTTGGCATGCGAAAATCATACACTTGCCTTGTTTTGCACACGCTTTTTGTAAAGTCGACAACCACATACCATTAGGCGATCAATACGCTTGTTTGCTTCATGAATAGTGTAAAAGGAATATGGGCTCTCTAAGGTTTTTGGATTTTTTATTTATTCAACTTAATTATAGTTATTTGTGACACTGATATTTGGGTTGTATATGTTTTACACTATACTTAAGAAAGGTTGAAACAAAGAGCACATAAAGAACAAACAATCTACCATTTTTGACAGTTCGTCAGAATGTGCTACCTTAACTGAACTCCAATTATAATATAAGGATTATACAACTACTTGAAGGGTGATAACATGAGAGACGTCAGATTTATTCTGCATTGAGGCAATATACACTGTAAATAATAATAAAGAGGAGAGCCTATTCATCGTTCTGTTAGTACCTAAATAATAATAATAATGTCCTCCAAACCGGATTTCGGCCACGGCGGCCAATCTTAACGGAGACTGGCCATCTGCGCAGGAGATATTATAGTGCACAAGTGTGTGCGCCAACACAAGTGCACTCTCTATTCTTTAATCCTCATGATCCGATGGGATGGTAATTCGACATGACCGGAGAGAGATCAGGCGCAGGACCAACGGCTTTACGTGCTTTCCGAGGCACGGAGGTGTCTAACACCACTAACTTCCTAACTCCGGGCTCGTATTGAGATTTCTAAACAGAAAAACCCATTATCATTTTGTTGGCCCGACCCGGGATTCGAACCCGAGACCTCATGCACAGCAGTCGCATTCACTACCGCTGCGCCTCGCAGGCAGTTATATGCGACTGCGTCGAACAAAGTGTCATTAGGTATTTCTGCCAAATATATTCTCAGTGACAGCACGGCTTCTGGAAACAGTGCCCGGTAAATGGCAACTGTTTTTATCTATATTACGTAGGACATAAAACATATGACTGTAATACACGACTGTAATACATATCTGACTACTCCTAAAATTATGTATATGTGTAATTTCTGAATACCCACCTGAGTAATCATGCCTAAAAGAGGTGAATACGGGAGGCAGTTGAAGACCCAAGGGTAAAAATGAGTGACAAACCCCTCGTATGTAATCTTATATGAGACACAGGCTGCTGCGCCCGCGAAAGCCGATAACAATGACAGGATATGTTCCACTGTAAAATAAAGTATTTATATTTGGCTTTGGAATATAATACAATACAAAAAAATATTTAAATTTTGCGTTAGTTGGTTGGTTGGTTGGGTGTAAGTTAAGTTGATGCCTTGGCATAAATATGTGCTTATGGTCGCGGACGATGAGCTCCAGTCCGACTTCAATAAAATAGTTACAGCTATTTTCTTTTGAAAAATTATAAGTAGCAGGACGGAGTCAGGGAATGTACTCCAAACAAAGACAAATGACCGTCGCGTATTGCAAAGTATTAAACATGTTACTGGCTAAATGTCTCTCTAATACAGATGTAATGTCATGTAATGTAATGTCGCCAAACTTGTAAGTAGAGGTCTACTTACGAGTTTGGCGAAATATAGACGTGAGTCTATGTAATTAAGCTGCCATACTAACTATCCGATACTTCCATTCCTTCTGTCATGTCTTTTCTCTAGTGAGAAGAACCGCTTTTCTATATGCTATGTTCTACATTGACATTATAGAAAAAATCTACTTACTCAATGCCAATAACAGTACCACAACACAAGTGATCCAGCACTTCCTATTCAAGTTCATGTCGAAGCTGGGGTCTAACTCCTCAGTTTTCGATATGTGCTGGGCCAGCTGCGGCCATCGGCGAGCCACTTGGAAGAACATCAACATTGTCACACATGTTGTCACGTAGAATATTATAGGTGCTGGAAAATTACACAGACTTAAGTTATTAGCTGTCAGCGACGGAGTTACTCTGGTTTATGATTACTGCTTCTTCCCCGGAGCGATTATAAATAAAAGGAGAGATTGTAAATGCGAATGTGAGTTTGTTTGTTAGTTTGTTACGCTTTCACGACTTAACTGCTCGACCGATCATTATAAAATTTTGCATGTAGGTACTTTGTCAGGGGAACAAAAATGCTCGTAGGGTAAATTCATCCAGAAAAAATACTGATACTACCTAACTTATATTTATGCGAGCGAAGCCGCGGGAAAATCTAGTATAAAATATAGCCTTTTGAATTGGTCTATCAAATTTATAAAATATGTAAAATAATGTTCAAATCTAAATGACAGTTTTTTTTTAGTTTAACTAGCCATTTGGGTTTCAAATTACTAGTTAAACTAGTATTTTTGTTCCCCTCCAGCCAAGCTAGAATGCTTGTGTACATAATATTGTCATTACAAGATGCAGGCGCCTATAAAATAGATTCTCACTGTGGACTCTCATACATTGGTCGAACCAAGAGAAACATAGGCACCCGCATAAAAGCTGATGTTAAACACCAACGCCCGTAAGTCTGCTGTGTGTGAACACGTGCAACAGGGGACCACACGTACTCGCTAAAGAACACCGATTCCTACCAAGGATGCCTCGCGAGACTATTGAAATCGAAAACATCCTAATTTCAATAGAGAAGAAGATGGTTGGAATGTACCACCAGCTTGGGATCCAGTAATAAAAATAGTCAAACCCAAGAAGAAGCAAACCACAGCTAGACTTCATGATACTTTGAGCTCATTCTGCGTAAATAGAAACACCAATGATTAAATTATGTTCGGGTACTTTGAAATGACTACACTGGAACATTGAAACAATTACCATCTTAGTCTCCCCGTGACCATGGCTGTTGTAAAGCAACCGAAACTTCGAGAAAATGTGTAAACTTAAATATAAATAGTTTTAATTAATTTAAATATCTTAAATTGTGGTAGAGTTCAATAATAGTAGTGTTATAGTTCAAAAATATGTAATAAAAAATGTTTTAAAATAAACAACGCGACATAATCCGTATAAAGTAGTTTTAATTTCAATTGAATGCTTGTGTTAGGAGTGGGTTTACGTCAGTAGTGCAATTGTTGGGATTCGAAATCGCGACCTCTCGATCAAACAAAATCCAAACAAAGTCTTCAGTTTAGTGCAGATATGTAGAACTGCTCCTCTGCCCAGCAGTAGGGTAGTTCTGGCCCAATATATATAATATGAAAATAATTATGTAATATACTTACACGTGCCATTCAAAGATACTACTGAGTGAGCCAATTTATTTATACTTGTAACTGCCATAAAGATTTGTCCCATCAAAGATAAAAACAAATACACGCATTTCCAAGAGGTTTTCACAAATCTGTGAAAAAGAAAATATTGGATTACCTAATTTGTATATTTGTCGACAAGAATAGGACCCCACTTCTTTAAGTGTATATTATTGACACTGCAGTGTCTTCTGGGATTACACAGGTGACGACATTTTCGGGAGTTGGTGCTAAGTGTTTTTGAAATTGTGCGTCAGTGTTCGCTGGTAAGAATGATATTTTTGTATTTGTATCTATAAAAATAACCAAGAGCAATCTACAGATCTAGAACACACTAACTACAAAAACACAAACACCTCCATCGTGAAAATTTGGAAAGATGTGTGGATATATTCGGTCACGCATAAAGCGACAACGGATTTGATTGAAATATGGTAATATTTGTTTGTAATTTATATTGTGTATGTTAATATTTAATTATCGTTGATTTTATGTTATTTGTGTATTTTAATTTGTGTGTTTAGTATTGATAAGAGCAGCGATAGCTCAGTGGGGAAACCAACAGATTGCAATGCAGAGGGTCTTGGGTTCGAACCCACGTCGCGCATTTCTGACTTTCGGAAGTTATATGACTGTTCTAAATTATGTGCGTATTAATTGACAATTATCGCCTGCTCCGTGCCTCGGAGAGCACGTTAAGCCGTCGGTCCCGGCTGCCGTGAACATCTATGGCAGTCGTTTTTAGAAAAGTCAGTACCATCTAATATCCTGACACTGGTCTAGCCTTAGGGTATCGTTAGCCTTCGAGTTGCGGAGGTCAGGTGGCAGCCACTCTGTGTAAAAACTGATATCCAGTCAAATCCGGTTAGACTAGAAAAGCCGACCCCAAGTGACTTGGGAATAATAAAGGCTAGGGAGAAGAAGTATTGTTATAAGCAATTTGGTTGTAAATACTGTAAGCTTATATTTTATGAATAAATATAGTAAATAGAACATAGTCTGAATTAACACATAGGATTTTTTTTATCTCGATATGCGTTCCACAGCGGCAAATCCTTAAGCAGAATCAAGTTCTAAATCAATTTGGTTTCGGCTGTCATCGCAACCATGTTTCACAACCAGTTGCAAAGGAAGAATTTTCCTCCTCTGATTGCAACTAGTTGTGAATGAAGAATATTTTACATTAATACACAACCAGTTGCCAACATAGAATTTTTTTATCATATAATTGCGACAAAAGTGTATAATTCGTTTGAACAGTTCAACAGGTAGGAAATATATCATAATAATGCTACGAACGTCTCTCTCGCACTTAGTTGTCAGAAACTTGTAACCTTTTTGCATCTCGCAAAGCATTTGCTATGTTTTACTAGTTTCACAGTGTTTCACTAGTGTCACAATTTTCTATCATGTTTCAGATTTACTTAATTTTCAAATGTCGTTATTATTTACATGCACGTCGCATGTAAATAATAACGAAACCGGCTGCATCGCACGAACTCCTGAAAATGTATATTGTATTTTTGGAAATAGCTGTTCGATGATTTGTTGTTGTAAAAATGGGCTTCGCAAATATTATGTCTTTTGAAAATGAGTAGGAAACCCATTTCTTACCCATTTTTTCGCAAATGTCTTTCGAAAATGAGTACGAAATCCGTAAGAAATGCAATCTATTGAAAACCTTTGTCTAAAGTAAGTATTTTTTATTTTCAACTTATAATTTATATGTGTGTAATATTGTTTTCTCTTTTTAAAAGGTTTTTGAAAAGGGCTATTTATGTTTAAACAATGACCAACCGTAATAATATTTTCTTTTAAGTCGTTTAAGTCTAAATTAACTTCTCGGTCGATTAATTGATATTCTTTGTTTTTCTTATATTTTGTATTTTTAATTCATATGCCTTTTGCCTTCTTTTGCATTAGTCTGCGTTTGTAAAACATCCAACAACTGGGGCAATGTTGGATATCTTCGTCCAATGTAGCGATTTAATTTGGCCGTGCCAGCCTTCTATATTATTATTACTTCGTACCTTTTCGTTGGCACAAGAACAAGATATTAACATTTGATTCTTCTTGAGCCATTGTCTTTCGAAATATTTATTGAATTTTTTATTAAATCACATTTAGGACTTTTCTCGTATCTATATCCATTATCTATATATTCAGTAGGTAGGCGAGCTAGCCTAACACATCGTGCAATGTGCCGTTTTTCAGTTTTAAGTTTAATATGTAAACTGTTTGCTTTCCTCCATAAATAAAGGTTAAAATGGTAAAAAAAAAACCTATAAATAATATTTCTGGAAATAATTTTTGAAACGCATTGATGGCTACAACTTCAAAATCTAGGGTTACCTTCTTTGGTTTCCAATCAATAGTTGATTGAATCATGCTGAGCAAAATTTCATATGTATTTTTTTTTGTCAGGCTTAAGAGCGAACATTAAAGGGACTATTGTATTCTTTTCTTCGTTAAAGCCATGCATAGAATAAAGTTGCGTAAATCCTTTGGACAACTTCGGAATGTACCATCAGCGAAAAAGTGGTAGTACTCGCAATTTTTTTTCTCACTTCTTTAGAACAGAAGATTCTTGAAATTTGGAAGGAACAACAACGTCGTGAGCATTAGCAAAGCGAGATCTGGAAACTTTAAAAACTTTATTTCGTTCAATGTAAGGATTTGATGCTCTTAAAAGTTGGCATATTACTGACCAAATCTAAGCCTTCGGTTTTGATTTCTTGAATGTCTTCTTCATACTGCTTCTTTATTGACTGAAAATTGCAGCTGCTGGCCTGGCCTTCAGATGATCAATTTTATGTAATATCATTATTTCGACTCCAGTCAGCTGCACAGTCACTGTCGTGTTATTTTTTTTTTTAAATGCTTTAGGCGGCAAGCGTGCAGATGGATCGCCTGGTGGTAAGCGACTACCACCGTCCATGGACACCCGCAACACCAGAGGAGTCGCAATTGCATTGCCAGCCTTTTATATTTCCCTCTCCTCCCCAGAGGGAGGAGGGGAGTTGGGCCTCCGGTACCTTCACTCACTCGACGAAACACAACGCGTGTTCCTTTGATTTCTGTGTAATCTCGTTACGAGTGTTTAATGTTAAATTTCCTTTGTAGCCTTTCTTTCCGTGGCATTTAAAAAACGAGTTACCATTTTTATATATCTTTCTCCGGTGTTACCGGTATCCCTCATAGAGTGTATACTCTATGAGGGATACCGGTATATGTACCGGTACCGGTATGGTATATATATTCAGGAAGAGGAGGTGTATGTATATACACCTCCTCTTCCTGAATATATAAATTCAAGCTTAGATGAACTCGGAAATATGTTAGAAGTCGACATCGCATGACAATCATTAAATTAATATGTAATCTACATGAATAGTGATATTAATAATCTTAGAAAGGAAACACGTAATGCATTTGATCGATAACCTAATTCATATGGTAAAGACTCATGAAAATACTGACGAAGATATTAAATGAATAGAAAATGACAGGATTAATCAAAAACCACATTTTTCTTCAATGACCGATACCTATAACACATTAAACAATAACAAACAAACCGTGGTGAGGTGTGGAAAAAATCTTTTTGAATTTAATGGCTAGCCATTGATTTCAAAAAGTTTGTATACCTGCCTCGTCCATATATCCAGTGGCTGAGTATTCAGGTTGCATAGCAAGAAAAGAAAAATATTCTTTGCAATTGGTTGCGAAACTTAGTTGCCATCGTGGAAAATGGTTTACGTGTTGGCAACTGGTTGCGTATTAAGACTAAACATTCGCCTATCGCTACTAGTTGCCAAGGAAGAAGGAAAACTCTTCCCTTGCAACTGGTTGCATAACATGGTTGCGATGATGGCCGAAAGAATCAATGGTTTTACAGTTAAATGATATATTGTATTTTTATCCTTGAAAACCGACTTCAGGTTTAAAATTAGTTGCGAAAACCCAAATAACTTACGCGATTCCATCCGTTTTTATAATTACATTAATTCTTCACCAATATATTATTTTCTTTCTTCTTTGTGACATCAGTTGGTTATTTTTTAAATTTAGATACTCATATATATTCTACGTTATTTTGGTGTCAGTAACGTCCCTGCAATAGTGTTTCGTTTTTATTAAGGATTTGCTAACTTACTTCACATTATGTGCATCATTACTGAAGATTCCAACAACAGGAATCAACGAAAACATCTGTCCTATGATGAGAGTCGGCCTCAGCGCCTGCTGGAATGTGGTAATCTGGTTCTTTGGTTTCAGTTTCACTGCGTGGACTTTGTTTTCTAAAACAAACGGTCATAATCTAAATATGGCTTCTGTATACTATTATTGAAATTTATTAAAGTCGGATATTTAGTTTTGGTTGAATATAATTTGTTCGACAGAGTGTCAACTGACCTCCGCAACCCTAAGTGATAGGTAAGATAGCGAAGGGATGACGTCACCTCCATGGAGGGCCGCAATTAAGATTATTTGAGGGTACTGAACCGGCTTTTAGTTTTCTTGAGTAATTGACGCTCATGGATTTTTAGTATTCTAGTAGAGAATCTTGTAGATGGTCACCCATCTATAAGCGTGAAGGTAGCAAGGTTAATTACCTTACCTCAATTTTATTAACGACTAGGTCTCGGTCCCCTTTACAGTCAATCCAACATTTACTACTTACTTTGTATTGACTAACTTTGATATCACGCACTTTATTTGTCACTTACTTCATCTCATATAAAAATAAGTGCGTCGCTCAGCACTTAGATATACACAGTACAGTTTATTTGCATAATAATTCTAGTTTTCATTGTGCTTGTATAGTACGTCGTAGTACGTAGTAGTCTTGGTCCGTAGGTCAAGAAATGTTTGGATAAACTCATACCAAGTTTGTTATTTCGTTTATTTTGAAAATGTTATTGCCGTTTCGCTTGTTATTCTTAGAATGTAGTGGTTTGTTGCTTACGACGGCATACCGGTGTAGACATTTGAATGTATGTAGGATAAAAATACAGTGCAGTGGTTTCGTATTTTTTGACTGTCACTTTGAGTTATGGTCAATATTTTATTAGTTTACCTTTATATTAGCTATCAATGTGTTTTTTTTTTTTTTTTTTTTTTTTTTTTTTTAACGTGGGGGAATGCTTGATGCATACCCCTCCGCGGGGGCGGGCGGAGGGGTTATGTCGGACTCGCCGGGGTAAAAGAAAGATGTTAAGAAGAAAATGGACCTCCCGGGATACCGACTAAACCTACCACGGTGTTCCTCGACAAAACCACTATCGACGGGGCCGCGCGAATCACTTTCGCATGCGGTCGCGACCCCGCCGAGGTTACGGCCCGCCGTATGAAACGGCAGGCCACTACACGAAAGACCTACCCTATAGGCACATCTAGAAGAAACTCCCTACTGTCCCCCCTAGAGGGGAGACGGACTCGACACAGAGGCGCGCGTGGGAACACGCACGCCGCCTCTCGGACCTGGTGCTGAACGGATGGCGGGCAGGCCCACAAAGCCCGCCACCCCCAGGTCAATCCTCAGGGTGATCAATGTGTAACCTAACCTATACTAACCCTTCGCAAAATTAAAAGAGTACCAAGCAGTGGGACAATTTATTAACTGGTCCGATATTTATCTTTTTATTTTAATTTTTTTTCCGTGGGGGCTTGCTTGGCATGCTTTGACGCATACCTCTCCGCGGGGCGACTGAGAGGTTATGTCGGGCTCAGCAGGGGTAAGATACCCCGGTAATACTGACTAAACCTACCACGATGTTCCTCGCCATAACCAGTCGGCGGGGTCGCGCGAATCACTTTCACATGCAATCGCGACGCGGCCGACGTTTTGGCCCGCCGTATAAAACGGCAGGCCACTATATGAAAGGACCTACACTTGGTCACTCCTAATTTTAACTCTACTGTCCCCTTGAAGGGGGACGGACACATGACACAAAGGCGCGCGTGGGAACACGCACGCCGCTTCTCGGACCTGGTGCTGAACGGGTGGCGGGCAGGCGCACGAAGCCCACCACCCCCAGGTAAAACCTTAGGGTGGCTGGAGGTCATCTCGCGCCCTCCGGCGCCCGGTTTTGCGGTTAGGGAGAGAGTTCAAGCGCTCCCTCTCCCGCTCTGCCACCTCCTTGATAGAAATAACTTTCTCATAGAAGAAGGCGACGGCGTTCCATGACCTCTCACTCGGGACCATAGACTGAACCAAAGCCGGTAGCAAGAGGGCAACAATGCCGACCGCCGCGATCAACTCACGGCGCTGCAAAGCCGAGGCAGGGCAATCTGCCAACGTGTGCAGCGCCGTGTCTGCAAAAACATCACGGCAGTCACCGCAGTGGTGACAACAGGGCGTCTCTTGCCGGCCTATGCGACACAGGAACTGGCTGAAGCAACCGTGACCAGTCATTATCTGTGTCAGCCGGAAGGTGAGGGCACCATGCCGCCCGGAGTGGCGGCATGGCGCCCATTGACCATTGAGTGGACTCAAAAACAGTACTTACCGCCACGATCGTGGCGTGTCCGTTATTGTTAGTTACATCAACGATATACTATACAATTATAATTTAAGCCAGTTAAGGGATGGTCCGAAGTGAAATGACTTCACAGGTGTATACAATAATAAATTAATATTATAATTACCAATTTCCTGTATTCCACATTGAATCACTGCACAGGATATAATTTTTATCCGTGTCCTTAGTTTCTATAATTATAAAGTTTTATGTAGTAATTACTACTTAAATGAGAACTGATTTTTTGAAGACTGGCTGGTTCATTAAGCCGGTGAGTGCAATTAAGAGATCCTAACGTATGTGAGAAAGCTTTATTAGGTTATTTTGTTAGAAAAGTCTTAGCAGACACCATGTCTCTGGTAATGTACCTACATGCTAGATGGCAAACGGCTTGTTTGAAAGCGCAGGTGAAGCTTCTTTACACATGAATTTTATATCAGCGTCGTTAAGGTCTTACGTACCTAAGAGCTAGTGAACCCATCTCGGAACATATGTTGCTACTAAGAATTTGATATCAGTAATACCCAAAAATATAAATATTTATATCTCATTCGGGAATCGGAAAGGATTCCCAAGGTCTTATTTATTTTACGACAACCAAACAAGCATACACTAAAAAATTGTGAAAATACATATTATATACCTAGTGTTGCCTTAATTATAGGATGCCACGGCATGTATTAACAAATAATAAAATATAATTATCCTTGTTCGATAACGATTAACATAAGTGAACATTTGTGCCATGGAGACTAGAATGTGGTGTTCTGAATTATTTAAAATTTCACATATGCCGCAGATATCTGAAAATATTTATATTTCAATAAGATCTAGGGAAAATTTCATATAAGACTATCCAGTCATAATAACATCACAACGGACCCTTATAACATTGTACCTAAGAGTAAATATATTACGAGCCGTACTGCCAAATTCTTCGAGTCCAAGATTAAGAGTCTAGACCAATTTTCATTAAAGTCTCGTAACTGTGTATAATTATGATACAATGTAACAATATAAAATTATATTAATTAACCGTCTGGCAAACATGTCTGTGCTGTTGGTTCCTTGGCATTTGTTTACGCTTATCTTTGCGACCAATTGTAAACTCTTGTGGTCGATTTTCCTGTTGGGCAAAGTGTTATTGGCTTTTCTATTAGGAATCTGTAGTAAACAGAATCTTGCAGTAATATGTCAGAGAGAGCATGTAACATTTGTTAATAGTAGTTATCAGATCTTGTAATTTGATTACTTTTAATTTCCATACATATATAGTTTTCATAAAAATTTATTACTATAACTGAACCACAGCAGATTGTGGCTAGGTTTAGCTAGTACATATTTAAAAATAATAGTGCTGACGCACTCACTGTCTGACTCATCAGCGCCCAGCCTAAGCCCTAGCATTTCACCTAAAAACCTGACTCTTTGCACAAAAGTTAACTTTATGATATAGACAACGAATAATAATGGATTATATGTAATATCCATAGGATAGAGAATTAAAAGGTAAAACTTTCTTACATGGAAGTAATATTTTTTTATATATTTTAAATAAAAGTTGATAAGAAAGAAATGGGTTTATAAATATAAATAACGCACAACAATCCACCGGTATCATACTGGTGTTAAACTACCGGTAATTAAGGTTCCAAGGAGGAACCTATGTACAATGCGTTTCGAGTCGAGCAATACTGCCTTCTGCATCAAGGATTTAGTATAACGTGAATCTCTTTATTTTATTCATTTATCAATTTGAGAGTAGTAGAGCCTCGCTGGTTTCAGCATGAATGGGCCGGCTCGAGCGTGGAAGGACTACCCTCTCACAGAATATCGACGTGAAATACCAGTATTCCTACTGTTGTGTTTCGTTCGGTGAGTGAGAGTGCCGGCGGCCCAATCACCCCTTTCTCCCATTCCCGCTCCTTCTCCTTCCCACTACCTTTCCTAAAGGGTCGGCAACGCGCAAGTGATACCTCTGGTGTTGCAGGCGACCATAGGCTACGGTGACCACTTACCATCAGGTGGGCCGTATGCTTGTTTGCCAACGAAGTTGTATAAAAATAAAAATAAAATATTAATTATCATTAGATACTTCAATTTTGGCATATATGTATGCAATTATTATTACTAATAACTATATTTACGATTTTTTCCAGATTCCCTTGAGATAGGTTAAAAATCACTTAACAAACTCCACGCGAAAAGAGTCACGAGCAAAATCTATTACCAATACAAAAACAGACTTACTCTTGGCAGAAATCCAAAAATATAGGTTCTTGCTAAAGTATTTTGGTCCCATTTCAGTTTATTTTCCTATTTAGTTGCACTGTAGTACTGTTTACAGCTATCATTGAGAGCCGAACTACTAATGGAGTCGTGTGTTTACTGTTTTCGTGACTAACTATTGGGGTTCCGTTAGTAATAGGACAAACTGTCTTTATTCTCTTTGTTATTGAGGCTTTTAAAGTGTACGTTAGAAGTTTACAGCTAATATGTTGTTTGATTGTACTGACAGTGTGTTGGGTGGGGTGGTTTTAAGTGAGTGATTTATTGGTTCTTTTATTAAATTCCAAACCTATGCCTGTTATTTTTGGTACAATTTTGTGGATTACACAAGTTTTTCTTTTCAGAAAATAAACATGAATTCTTTCTTCTTTTTTCTTTCTTCTTTTTTACCCATGTCGTATTCGTAATATTTAATGTACTTGCAGTGGTGAAGCAACCGCGTACGTATGTTTCTTCAAAATATATTAAAGATATTTGTGCTTTTTCTACACTGGAAAGCAATGGTTGATAGAATTTTTGTTCGTTTGTCAGTCTGTTTCTTTCATTGAATTATGCAAAAATCTCCTAAACAATTATTAATGCGCTATTCAAAATTTGGTAAATTGCAATTCAACATAATAATCTAAGATACGTTTAATCTGACCCCGTGTAGCAAAACCAGAGGTATGATGCATTGTTATCCACGTAAAAGATATCGCAAGCGAACTGAAGTTTACATAGACGAAGACTGATGCAACTTATTAGGGATATTAAGAACCGATAATTATAATAATTTACATTGCGATGAAGCTTGAAGCGATGTTTGTTCACATGCGATGTATCCGACTAATAACATATCAGAATAAACTGACGAGTTTAAAATTATCTGTTGTGTACGAGGTCATCTGTGATACTAACATAACGTTAATAATTATTGTAGGCTAGTTTTAAGCCGCGGCTTCGTATACCATAACAACCACAGAAACAGGTTATTTTTTGGCGAACATTACATTTTCCAGGATAATGCATGTTCTGTTTCGTTCTCCAGGATAATGTAAGTACTATCAACATCTAGCAGAAACTATTAATCACATCTTTTTCATCCTTCTATCATTGTAGTGGTACAACACAATACGAACCGTTTCATCTGACGACTTTTTTGTTCAGCATGCCATTATTTCTTGCTTGTGCTTGTAGAATGAGAAAATTGCACCTATAGGTGTTTCTATGGTGCAAGGTTTTCGTGTTTCATACGTACATACATCTTATGTCTATGTCACTGATGGATAGGCAAAGAGCTATCACACCCAAATTTCCTAAGTATAATTTTAGGTCGCACGTAATAAAAGGCGAGTATATTGGCGTCCACGGGGCAAATCTTTAGACTTCTTGCTGCTATTAAACATTTCATGACAGTGAAACAATCCAGTAACCAAATCCAAGAGCTCATGCATAGCAGTAGTATTTACTAACGCTGCGAATTAAATCCTAGCTAATATTATAAATGCGAACGTGAGTTTGTTTGTTTGTTTGTTACGCTTTCACGCGTAACTACTCGGCCAATCATCATGAAATTTCGCATACGCGTTGTCAGGAGAACGGAAAAGGACATAGGGTACCTTTTATCTAGAAAAAAGTACTGTTACTAATCTAACCTAAACTACATTTACGTGATCAGGCCGCAGGCAAAACCTAATCATCTTCTATATATATATATATATATATATATATAAATCAATTACTGTTCGTTTGTCTCGCTAAAACTCGAGAACGGCTGGCCCAGCCGTTTTGCTGATTTTGGTTTTGAAATATTTGTCGTAGTCCAGGGAAGTAGACAAGTGAATAGTGTTGTTATACGGAACTATAAGTCACGGTAAACAAAAAAGTGATTAATAAACGTATTGTGATTGAAGTGAATAATATCTGTAGTTAAAGTCAACAAAGCTTGATGGATAGTTGTAGTTCTTTGGTTAAAAAATTACTGTGTGGGATTCACATTGTAATTGTATTGATGAATTGGAGCTACCCTTCCGTGATTGTTACTTGATTTATTCGATACTAATCGAATAAAGAGGATTCTTTTTATTCGATTAAAAGACCATCACGTGTGGGATTTGCCTTTTAGTAAACAATACTATCAGTTTGGATTAGATATTACTAATACTCTTGTTAAGCTCTCCGGCTAAGCTAGAATGCTTGTGTAGTAGTTTCTGCTTGTGTAGGAGTGCATTCATGTTTTGTTAATTTTAATTATCATAACTTAATACATGTCCGGACAGTACGTCGAGAGACGTGAATTATGACCCTCATAATATGGCAGTACGTCTGTAGGCGGCGATTTAAAATACACTAAAAGTAAAACTCCGTCCACGGCCGACTATTTCCCATAGCATTTATAGGAAGGATATGACTCTGTGCCGTTTTAGGCTAAAATATGCACAGCAAACACTCCTGCCATAACACACGGTTAGAATTCACTTGGTATGAATGTCCGGCTACAGGCGGTTACATTTCTGACCGTTATTACTGCCGCAACACATATGTACTTTTAAAACCATGTAGTGTGGCAATACGTCTCCAGACGTGATGTCACTTTGTATGGAGAGTTTGTGTACCATATCACAAATTATTGAGAGTGGTTTTGTGTCCGTGAATGTGTTAAGGACCGCGAGTGCTTACAACAATAATACATGACTATAAAGACATGGTTGTAAGTTTTTGTTGGTTGTTTAACCTTTGAAAGCAGCCACTGCATGCAAATATAGTGCAACGGGTGGGATTCGAAACCGCGACATCTCTTTTTATGTAATGAAAGGTATTTATTATGTTAAGTTGTGTTTGTTAATCTATTACGTGTACGTTAGGGTGTAAGACGTAATTTCGTAGGAAAAGTTTATTAATTGATGTCTAGTTTTTTATGTTGTTTGTGTGTTTGACACGTTAACCATAGAGCGATAATTATCTTATAATGGACAAATAAACTACTTTTTTTAAAGCTTTTTAGGTTTTGTGACGACCTTTCAGACATTCTAATGTTTACTTGACTGACTTATTAGTAATTTTTTTACATAACTTAAACATGGGAAAGGAATCAACTAGATTCTCAGTTCGGATTCGCTTGTGCAAATCCCACGGCAATGTCAAAATGAAAAGTATTTTACACATAAATCTGGGATAAGATGTGCAAGATAAATTTTTAGAAATTTCGAACCATGGTGTTCATACGAACAACTATATATTTAATTAAATGCTTATTATTAAATTATGCGATTTAATAATAAGCATATAATTAAATATATAATTCTCTCGTGACAAGCTTGCACGATTATAATATTAGTAAAACGTCTCTCAGAGCAGTTTCAATTTTCTTATTAATAGTTCGTGTAGCGCGTTTACATTTATCTATAATATAGAGTTTATCTAAAAGTCACAAGATAGTTCAATTTCGGGGATCGGATTTAAAAAGTAAACACCACAGACAAATTTCAATTTCGTAAAATATTATAGATAGTTAAGGTATTTTTAAAGAGAAGTTCTGTGCTAGATATAATTCCTGTATCGCGAAGAACTTTACAAAAATTTAACAAATAAAGAACACATAGACTTATGACCTAGACTTATGACCTGGGCCACAATTTCTTGATCACACAATTTTTTATCTATATATATACATATATAAGGTATATGCTCGGAATCTCGTTAAGGGACAAAGTCCGGAACGAGATTATCCGACAAAAAACCAAAGCCACTGACGTAGTTCAGAAGTGTAGCAGGCTGAAGTGGCAGTGGGCTGGTCACATCTGTCGCAGAACCGATGATCGTTGGAGCAGACGGGTTCTCGAGTGGAGACCACGACTCGGCAAGCGTAGTGTAGGACGCCCTCCGGCCAGATGGACCGATGACCTGAAAAAGGTGGCTTGAGGTGACTGGATGGCGAAAACGGGAGATCGGGCCTTGTGGCGCACCCTGGGGGAGGCTTATGACCAGCAGTGGACTGCAATAGGCTGAAATGATGATGATGATGATAATGACAAATTTTATATCCCGTGTGGGAATCGAACCTACAGCACTCGGCACAATGATAATGACAAGGCGACTACTTAAATCACTACACCGTGCAGTGCTATTGCAAATACTAGTTTTCACCCGCATAAGTCCCGTTCCCTTGGGAATATCGGGATGAAAAGTTGCCTATGTGAGAATCCAGGTCTAGCTATCTACATACCAAGTTTCATCGCAATCGGTCTAGTAGTTTTTGCGTGAAAGAGTAACAAACATCCATTCATCTATACAAACTTTCGCGTTTATAATATTAGTAAGGATTATATAGTGTATATTTGCCTCGCAGTAATATCCGAAGCGCAAATAATTATTTTCGAACATGTTTTTCTGTTTCTGAATCAGATGGATGGCATTGGAATTCGAATGAGACTTTAAAAAATGCATTACTGTGTGTCTCAGTAATGCATTCATAATGGCCGACGTCGGTAACAGCTAGTTTTCGATAAAACAATCACTCTAGAGATAATTCCGCTATACATGTAACTACACATATACATATACATACACATATGTAGATGTACATATACATATGTAGGTATTCTGAAAAATCATTCGTGCTGAAGATGCCTCGCAAAGAGAGAAAATGCGTGACGACACATATATTTTGTTTGAAACAAATACTATAAGTTAAGGTACGCCCAGCGCCTATACCGCTACTGACTGCTGTCTATCATTATAATCGTGCAATTGAAGGTACAGTCACAGTACATACATATACAGTATTGTAAATCGGCTCTGTCCTTGAAATAATTACCTACAACAGCGCGGTTCGCAGACACGTGTTAGGGCTGCCCGCCTACAGTATTTTAATTGTATTTACCTACTTGAGTTTCTTTCTAGTTTAGTGATTGTAAATATTATATAGGTATATATTATATTATAAAAATAAAATTCGTAATGAATGAAATAAAAAGTGTTCAATAAAACCAAATCATCACAAATCGTACGCTTACTGCTTACAAAACAATCACACCGTCCGTTCGTCACTGCGGCGCAGTCGCGACTGGTTGCGAACCAAGCGCATACCAACGCCGAGGCGCGTAGGTATGACTCGAGTTTCGACCGTTTGTATGAAGATAGAATACTGTATATGTATGTACTGTCCTCACAAGGTGGACCGACGACCTGGTAAGGGTTACGGGAAGCGGTTGGATGCGGGTGGCCCAAGACCGGTCTGTGTGAAAATCTTGGGGGAGGCCTATGTCCAGCAGTGGACGTCTTTTGGCCGAGATGATGATGATGATGATGTACTGTGGTACAGTGGCCTACTCTTTTATAAAGGAAAGATTGGTGGGGATGGCTAAATTATATACTGGGATCGTTAACAGAGGAGTTGATATTGTTATTTTTTACTATGGCTATGGCAGGCAATCCAAATTACTGTTTTACAATAGATTCGATGCGTAATCCGATTCATAAAGTTTTCCATTATGGCAATGGTGTAATGCAAACAAGGCTGAGAAAATATTTGGATTATGATGAGCGATTAATTATTTCCATCGTAATCGTATACAAACATTATTTAAATTAGTTGCCACTATCGTTAACAGCTTCTATATTAACGTTAATCTTTTAACTCATATACCAATATGTTTTTGTTTCATCACTGAAATGTAGGTCATCGATTAGTGTCAAACTAAGTAATACTACTGGCTTTAATTATTTGAATGGGTAAATGTATGAACTTGGTAGCTATTTCGTCCAAATGGACTTCACTTTCGCCGCGATTTTGTTTATGAGAATCACACATTTTATATGACTATTACGTTATATTGGCAGCTGTGCTAAATACAATCAGTTAAAATGTAGCTTTGATTTTCAGTTGAACTCCCAGCTATTAAACTATGAAAACCGTATCAAAATCCGTTTGGTGGTTCTTAAGTAATAATACAAACAAAAAATATAAATAGGATTCTTTTGTATAGTTTATCCTTACTTTTACGCGAATGTTACACATTACACATTACAATGATACTGACAATCTCCTTGTTAATCCGGTCTAAATATAAAACAAATCTCTGGTTCCTCTTAGTCACATACACAAACACACACACATACACATACACACACACACACAAACCTTGTATGCATATAAGTACAAAACCAAAATGTAAAATAATGTGGAGACCTGGTGTTCTGAAATACAAGCCTCAAGCTTAGCTTAGGCACCTGTCTCACACAATATTGTACACTGTAATTATTATGTACATAACCTGTGTAATGTATCTACGTAATATTGTGATGAGAAAATAAACGTTATATTATTATTATTATTATTATTATTATTATTATTATTATTATTAAAATTAAACTATTTGTTACGGATGCAATCGTGGTTTATTTAAATTATTCACATTAAAATATAATTTTGAGAATTTAAATATATGTACTTATAGTCATTAAATTCATAATTGATAGCATTTATTAAAATATTTGATATGCTTTCTGAAAGGGTATCTAATACACAGATACAGCCATGTTGCATTTTAATAATAACATAGAAGATTGATAGAGTTATATCTAAAATCTTGACATACGTTTGAACTTCAATAAATTGTGACATTGTCAACAGAAACATAAACAAGCACAGAGTTGTGCATGTTTATTATTCAGGCTTCCTATGATAAAATGAGTTCTTGTTGGTTTCTATATCACTCCATTGCAGCTTAAGACATTATGTTAAAAGCTAAAAGCAGCGATTTGTATCCGACTTGATTTAGTAGTCAACTAGTGAGATACAAGCTCAGTTATAAGAAATAATAGCACTTGTATATAACGCGGATGACATGAATTGACTATGCACTTGAGGCACATGCGCGGGTTGTATGCATTGTGTAAACGATCAGCGTGAGTTAAATATTAGACGATCGAACATGGTGAGCTCGAATCACCACCACGCGGACCGTCGTATTATTTATATTTTCTCAATACTCAATACTCAATACTCAATACGTTTATTGCACACCATAATGTTACATAGATGTTATTAGACAGGTACACAGTTCATTATGGACCCTGTAGGGCACGGCAGCGTAGGAGAGAGGATGAAGTCACATAGAACTCAAAATTCAATAAAGTACTTATGCAATAATTTTAGTTATGTTTAAATAATTATATATTTATCTATTTTCTTGCAAGTATTTTACAATCTGTATAAACTTTATGCTCTTTATAATAACAAATTGTGTATCCAATTTAGTTCCTATATATATGTAGGTATATGTATTGATTTTAACATAATTTACTACAGTATATGCTTATCAGTTAAGTATTCATTTATGGTATAATACGCTTTATTTATTAATATCTGCTTTAACTTGTGTATGAATTTCTTATCATTTGGTTCATTTCTAAAATGTTCTGGGAGATTATTGTATATTTTTATAGACATAACAAATGGGCTTGTTGCGTGCATAGTTAGTTTAGATGCGGGTAGATTTAGTCTATTTTTATGGCGTAATGAATATTTAGTTTGGATGTCTTGTCTTTTACTATAAAAATTGGGATATTTTCGAACAAATTTACACATTTCTAATACATATATAGAAGGTAAGGTTAGAATTTTATTCTTTTGATAATGGGGTTTGCAGCTGTCAGTTTCATGTATGTTGACCAGTATCCTAATAAGTTTTTTTTGTAATGTGAAAAGTGTTGGTGTGTCTGTGCTATTTCCCCAAAGTATGATGCCATAACTTAGCCATGAATAGGCATATGCGTAATATGTGATTAAGGCCGTTTGCGTATTTGTAGTTTTCTTAATTTCACGCAAGGCATAAGAAAATTTGGATAATTTGAGTCTGAGTTTCTTTATATGACATTTCCAATTTATGTGTGTGTCTATGTTTAAACCCAGTAAAGTAAATTCTGCAGTTTCTTCTAATTTTATATTATTATATGTGAAATTTAGATGTAAGGGTGGTTTTTGACGGGGATAAAAACTCATCAATTTGGTTTTCGAGAAATTAATGGCTAGGTTGTGATCTGCCATCCATTTCGATATTTTTTCGAGGATAGAGTTTAGAATAAGGTTTATATTTAAAGCGTTTTGGCATGGGACGAGTAAAGAAATATCATCCGCGAATAGTACACACGGCCCTTCTATACATTTAGGTAGGTCGTTTATATATAGTAAAAAAAGGAGGCAGCCTATTACACTTCCTTGGGGGATAGAAGAATTTATTGTTTTGGTGTCTGACCTAATATTTTCTATAGTGTGGGTTGTGTGATTAAAATATTCAATTTCGAGCAATTGCTGTCTATTATGTAGGTAAGATGTAAGCCAATCGTGTGCTTTACCACGTATTCCTATTTTGTACAGTTTATTTAATAATATATTATATTGTACTTTATCATATGCCTTGGTCATATCCAGTAGTATGCCTACTGCATATTTTTTGTTATTTATTATGTTTAAGGCTTCTTGAACATATTTATACACTGCTAAGGTAGTCGACCGATTTTTTCGAAAGCCGTTTTGACATTCGCTAAATATTTTATATTTCTCGCAGAATTTGTATATGCGATCACACATGGCTTTCTCAAACAATTTTGATGCTGTGGGCAAAAGAGCTATGGGGCGGTAATTGTTTACATCATTTTTGTTATCTTTTTTGTAAATAGGCTTTATTAAGGCTCTTTTCAGTAGGTCAGGGAAAGTACCCTCCACAAATGATTGATTTATTAATAGGTAAAAGGGTAGGGTAAGTTCGTCAGCGCAGCGTTTGATTAGGAACGGTGGTAGTTCATCTATACCGCAACTACGTTTGTTTTTCAAATTTTTAATTGTTCTATTTACTTCATATGCTTCTACTGGACTGAGAAACATTGTATTTTCAAGGTTTGGCCCGCTCCAATTGGCGGAGTCTCTGCTTGAATGATTAGAGGTCTGATGACCTATTGAGGCAAAAAAGTCATTTAAATAATTTGTTATTGCTTTGGGTTCTGATGAAAGATGATTATTTATGTATATTTCTAAGTTTTGTTTTACGCGCCTTGGTTTATTGTTAGTTCTTTCGTTTATAATATTCCACATGGCTTTAGTTTTATTTTCTGAGGATTTTATTTTATTTATATATTGATTCTTCTTTGCTATTATTACTGCTTGTTTTAATATCTTTTCGTATTTTTTGTAATATTTTATTAGAATGGGATTTTTTGCTTTTAGTATTAGTAATTTTAATAATCGCTTATTTTTACAAGATTTTTTTATTCCTCGTGTTAACCAATGCTTTTTATGTTTAGTTTTTAGTCTTATTTTACAAATGGGTATGCATTTATTTAGAATATTTATTAGTGTATTATTAAATAAATCGTAGTTGCTATTTATATTATTATTTTGTGTTATAATGTCTTGCCAATTTTGTAATTGTAATTTAGACTTAAATAGTTCTATGTTTCTATTATTATACAGTCTTTTTCTTGTATACCATATTTGTGATGGTTTTCGTTGCGGTAGATCTATTTCTATGATGGTTCCGTTATGGTCTGAAAAACCTAGTTCTTCAACAAAAGTAAAGATATTTTTTGTATTGAAATTTGTAAATATGAGATCAAGGCATGTTGACGTATTTTCGGTGATACGCGTTGGTGACTTTATATGTTGTACAAAGTTATATTCAAGCATGAGATCAAGAAATTTGTTTGTTTTTAAGTTATTTTCTAGCATATTAATATTAAAATCACCTCCAATTATGATATCATATTTTAAGTATTTGTTATTTAAGTATTGTAAAATAAGTCGTATTTGGTTGTAGAATACTTCTTCCTCTCTTCTATTCCAGTATATGGTAATTATTATAATTTTATTTTTTAGCAACTCAATTGCACATATTTCTAATACATATTCAATAGACATTGCAGTAATGTCATTTCTTTCTATACTTTCAATATGGTCTTGAAGAAGAATGCAGACCCCGCCGCCTGTCCTTGTTTGACGACAATAGGAAGCCGCCACTTTGTAACCGCTGAATTGGACGACCTCCAGTTTTTCTTTTGAGAGCCAGGTCTCAGTTATACATATTGCTTTGTAGATTGGTCTTTGGAGTATAAATGCTTCTAATAAGTGTCGCTTGTTGTACAAACTTTGAATATTTTGATATAATATATTAAATTTCAGTTCTTGTGTTACGAAAGGAGTGATTTTTATCAGCGATACATTTGTTAGACGATAGACTTTGGTCGTAGTTGTTGCTTGATATTATCTGGTCTCTAGTTTCATAATTTATATGGATTAATAAATTCTGCATAACATTTTGCATTCCGTAGTTATTTAGTTTGCCACTATATTTGAAAAACATGCTATGGTCGTAAGATAACTCAAGGTTTGAATCAAGTACTGTGGCATATTGGTGTGTGTGAATATCAAGATACAATAAGCTGTTGAATGTTTCTATTCGCCAGTTAAACATAGCAGAGTAGTTGTTGCACTTGAACGTAGGCAAACAAAGTATGATATTAGTATGCTTAATATTTTGTAACATTCTTCTCATTTCTATGACTATATCCAGATAATTATTGGTTCTTTTGAAATCTTCTTCTCCGATCAATATTACGCAGTAATCTTTGTTTGTGAAGTCTGATATTTTTTTGTCTAAGCCGCTCAAAAGTTGTATTATTCCGCACTGCGGTGACACATAATGGCATATCTCAGTATCATTGAAAATATTTTCTGCTGTGGATAATACATTGTTCGTCTTATTAGCACTGATTAAACATAGTTTTCTCTTAGTAGGTTTCAATATGGGGCGAGATTTTTCTTTTTCTTGCACTGTGTTTATTGCTTGTGGTGTAGAATAGTTAATTTTAGGTGGATTTTTGGGTGTGTATTGGTTAATCAGTGTGTTACAAGGTTTACTTAGTCTCTTTGGTGTTATATAGGTAGGTTGTGAAGATTTATTTCGAGGCGTCGACATCTTGAAGCTCTCTATATCGCTCGATAGACATTTTGTAGCCTTTTTAAGAATGTCATGTTTTGTTGTTAATTCCTGCACCGTTTTCTTTAAGTCGTGGTTTTCAATAGATAAATTATCAATCTCTTCGTGGGCTGAATTTAGCTGTGAGGTAAGTTGTTCTATTTGATCCTTTAATTCTTGAATCTGTGTAATGTTTTCGTCAGCTGATAAGTTTGGTAAGCTACTAGTGGTGCCATCTAGTTTTGAGCTACTGGTACTACTATCGTCACAGGTAAGAACTTCTGTCATAGATAGTGTACGCGTTTTTCTAAACGTTATATTATCGAAGAAATTCATAGTTCATCTTATTTGAATTGAAATAAACCTCAAAAAGTGTTCTATGTAACTCAGATTAGATCTTGCGACTTTTCTGCAGTGTAACAGTATTATCCACTGTGCCAACTGGGCTTTAGACAATTAGTTGAAATTGATGTTCATAAGCTAGTTATGCAATATTTATAATAGGGGGTATTTGCGACGCTGGGATTGGTCAGATTGTTATCACAGTATGTTCAAATAAAATTAACGAACAATATTTTTCACTGCTTAACGTACTCACTGTTTTAGTTGGTAATTCACTGTTTAAACATACGATATTTGGCAGTTTTTAAGCACTGTAGATAAAATCAACTTTAGTTCAGTGTATTATTGTTTATTTATTTCACTGTTTTGTTATTAGCACTGTTCCGTCGTCGTACAGTCACTTCACTTATAACTTTGTAACTACAGTACATATACTTTCACGAACAATAGGTAGTGAGCATCATGTTATATACGTAAAATAATTGAAGAAATTAGACAGTATTATTACAATATGTATTTTTAAAGATTTAAAATTCGCGGAGCTGATGTTATTACGGCAAGACTAGTGTTGCCACTTGTATTTTATACTACTAAAGTGGCAAACAAGCATACGGCCCACCTGATGGTAAGTGGTCACCATAGTCTATGGACGCCTGCAACGCCAGAGGCATCACTTTCGCGTTGCCGACCCTGTAAAAACCTTTTAACACCCTTTTTGAAGAACTCTGTACTGTAGTCTAATGAGAAAACCTCAAGTTTTAACCTTATTTACAAGCGATCGCACCACCGGTGTTAATCATAAAAGTATTCATGGTGCCAAGTGTGACTTGTTTTCCTTTAACGCGTTCGAAACGTTTACCGCGTTTTGGCTCACTGATTGGTTAAGAACTTGGAACGGGCTAATCGGAGCGCCAAACGTCATGAACGTGTCGATTGCGTTAACGTAAAACTAATTCGCGATAGGTACTCAGAGCACTGTGTGCCACCGGATCGGATATGGCCCGACAACGGACCGCGTTCGTGGTTCGGCCTCACCATGTTCGACCGCCTATTTGCACTTACCGGCACAAGTAGTCTATACATATGATTAATGCGCGCATGTAACCGTAGCTTGCGCATGTAGTTCGCATCAGCTTGTAGAAGAACCATCAAATATATAAAGTGATTTTGTGCCATTCGTTTTCAAGTTTTAGGTTATACATATAAAGAGACATGCCATAATTAGAGACATACTGTTGGTGCACTTCGAACGGATGCGTTTTAAACTGGTACGCAACATGGCATACCTCCATAAAAACACATATGTACATGTTAAAGCGATCCTATAAAACGAAGATAACCATTATGCTTTATCGGATAGGCTATATTTTTAAGTTTATTTACAATCAGCTCCCACCTTGTAAACCAGCTATGTGTTGCAGTAACTTTTAACATCCCGGAGACAAGAAGCTTAATACTTTAGTCCTACTAATATTATAAAGTTTGTGAATATATTTGGATGTTTGTTACTCAGATACGGGTAAGCCGTTGTACAGATTTGAATAAAACTTGGCACATTAATAGACTATGTCTCGGATTAACACATAGGGGACATTGTATTAGGATTTGCGTTCCCGTAGATTCAGCCAAGCGCAAAAACTGATTTTGGAAATATATCTTCTTTCTTCTTTATACTTAAGAGCTTTGCACTTGTCGGTGGAGTATACGCGACCTTCTTCATTATCGATTCGGATCATCTTACTCGATTTTCGACCAATACCTTGACCTCCTTATAAGACATGACCTTCGCCTTTTCTTTTAATTGATCTGTGAATGCCCTTCTGGGTCTGCCCCTTCCTCTCATTTCTTCCACTGTTCCTTCTATGATGTTTTTATAAAGTCATCATGTCTTAAAATTCTCAGTATGTATGTGGTATCTAGAAAGGTGCCCAGTAGACGGCAGAGGGCTTGACGTCTATTACAAGGGACCTAAAACGTAACTGACGTCATGAAAACGTAAGTTCAACAAAAGTGTGTAACACCATGTTGCCATTCTTACTTATGGCAAAGGTAACAACGCAAAGAATGCACCGGAAACGTGCTATTTACACAACCTCACTAATATTATAAATGCGAATGTGAGTTTATATGGTACGTTTTCACGCCGTAACTACTCGACCGATCATCATGAAACTTTGCATACACGTTATCAGGGGTACAGAAAAGGACAGACACCTTTTATCCAGAAAACCAGTACGTACTAGTTCCGAGTGAATCGGGCCGCGGGCAAAAGCATGTTAGCATATTTTTCTTGGTGCTAAACTTTTGAATGCTTAGCATTGATTTTACCTTCCGTATTTGTATGATGAGCTGTTTGCGTGAGGGTCTTCTTAATAGGCACACTTTTTATAGATCGTTATCGAATCGTTTGTAAATATATAATGTCACTTAGTCGGCTTTAATATATAATGGTTGGGCCTTTTTATTTAATATATCAGATATTCATAATCATAGGTTTATATTTGTGAATTCTTATTTTTTTCACAAGAAGGATTTTATTAATTTATGTACTAAGTTTTGCATACGATACTTTTGTATGCGTGGAATTTAGAAGTAGGTACATATCTTTATTTTTCGACTTCCTATTTCGGCATATCAAGATGAAACATGCACAAAATTTTAAGTAAGAGCTCCAGCGATGCTTCCTTGAAAGTCGCATTCATTTCGTGAAATTCTTTTTGTGTGATGCGCGCATAAACATACAGTCATTAACACTGACAAGTCACCTCGCATACATTTTCTAAATATCTTCTATGTACAGACATTGACCACTCATAATTTTTATTATATAACTTAATTTTATTTAATATATTTATTTTTGCACATAAATCAGAACAGTACACAATAGTACAATTACAATACTAAATATCAAGGTAAGGTATAATTCTGTTTTAGTCTAGGTCCCTCAATAAAGACCACGGTCGATATCTAGATAGATCCATGAGTGATGAGTTGGTGGTTTTGATCTCTACCCAATACTACCTACTGACTCACCGAACCTGAACTCACCCTCAACTCTAGCATAATATGATAGAGTTCAGGGTGGCTTGGCTTTAAGGGTAAGGTGGCATTTGTAACTGAAATTCCTAGAAATATATGAAAATTAATGGCGTGGTATAAAACATTTTTTCTTCTTGCAGAATACTAAATATTGGTGTTTTTGGATGTTATTGACATCATAAGATCTAGCAATCCTGAAAATCATTTGTTTTATTTGACTCTACTGCATCGTAAAATATTTCTGAGTGTCCAACCAATATCTTAAGTCATAAAATTTTACAACTCGACTATAAAATTTTTACAATCAAAATATCACATTTTCCGGCAATCAAATTAAAAATATCATAATAAAATTTATATATCCTAGTTTTTTATTAGATAGATAGAGTACTGGAAATAAATCGTATTTTAGTGACCGTACCGGCTTATTGTTACTCTGATGTTATTTTTACGTCCGTGCTCATCGACGACTGACCTGTTTCTGACCAAATCTGTTCGAAGAGTTCCTTGTTTACCTCAGATCGTTAAAATTAATTGTATTAGCCATAGTAAAAATGTTTTACTGTGCGTGTTTATTACAGTTATTCTTAGTTAATATTGTTCTTTGTCAAGACATGTATTATTCCGATAATGTTGTTATCGGCAATCTGAGAAAAAGAGAGGTAATTCCGTTGGCTCAGATAAATAATCCATATGGCTATAGCGGAAGGAGACGGTTCAATCCTAATAGCGAAGCGAACTTGAGTTACAGGCGATCTAGAGATATTCGTGAAAACCATATTGATCGGAGGTTTGAGGTAAGTTTTAAGTTGATTTTAATATTAGTGCTTTTGATAAAGGTGGTCCCAATGTCGCACTCTGTGGTATTCCTTTCTAATGTCATCTATTTGCAAAATGAATAAAAAGCATTTTCAGCCCCAATTTTTAACCAAATAATGCTTAGAATCTTGAAATTTATTACCCTTTAATCAACGACTGACTGCTGTTATTTAACTGACACTCAACGTTGAGTAAATGTTTATAGATGATTTTCTCTAATTGGAGGAATACTTAGGTAGCTATTTATATTATAATACTTGCCTATCTTTTAGGTAACCAAGTATTATAATCTAAATAGCTAAATATTACTATATTTAAAACTAGATTTTTTAACGCCAGACGTCATTGAAAACCTATTGTGTCTAGCCAGCGTGTGCCCCTGTGTTTTAATAGGCTGGTTATGTGATGATTACGAATAAAATATAAGTGGAAAGCATAGATTTTTCTTCTAGAAGTTCGTAAATTATACCAATAGTTGCATCTTCACATTTGAGATCACACAACTATTATGCGTTTCAGCTGTAATTGCCAATAACCTAGCAGATACAGCTACCGTTCTGGATTCAGATAAATGATAACTTAATTTTTATTTGCAGTTAACAGAATCTCAAATAAGAGAGGCAAAAATAGCAGAAAATAAAGATAACCTAGACAAATTGCACAACGAGCTAAGATGGTTGACGATAGACACGGACGAAGGGATTGGTATCGGAATATGATAATACTAATTTCTTCAAGCTGTTTTTGACAAAAGACGTGAAGAATGATTTTTCTCTTCGCAGATCAGCAGCCAAACATGATGTTTATCGGACCACAGTAATGTATAAATGGACGAATGAACCTAACGTTGTTAATCTTTTTTTACGGATTTAATATATAATGTACTTTGTCAGAAGTTCTTTTAAATGTGCGTGAGAAGAATATGCGTTTTTACTGCAACGTTAGTACTGTCAATGTGTGTAGTTGAATGATTTTTGAATTAAAAATGCTAAAAGACTAAGGTAGAACATTTAAGTGTATTTTATTATTGAAATTTTGCCTATAATTAAAATCTTCTATTCGTTTTATCACACATCATTTATCATAAAATTATCTTTTGTTGAGTTTTTTGACTTTGTTGGTTAGTGGTTAGCATGACTCAAAACAAAACTAGGATTTGACTAACAAATTGTTGAGCGTTAAATAAGTTTAATTCATTATTATTATTGGTATTAAGTTTAATAGCGATTGCCTAATAGGGAAACTGACGGACTGTCATGGAGAGGTCTCGAGTGTACAAGCACGCTCCTTTGACTTATCATAACTACGTTTGTAATGAATTGTCACTTGCTTTAACTATAAAAGAAAACATGGTGGAGAAATCTGTCTGTCTGTGGGGTCTCCATAATTTAATATGAAAGAAAATGTATCTGCAACCCCGTGTTGGGCAAGTATGGTTGCCGTAACATATTAAGGAAACGCCGGTGTCCAAGTAGAAGAAGCACAGTTTATAAACGACCGTGGGAGAGCCACGCTTCGGCACGAATGGGCGAGCTCGACCGGAGTGATATCACGGCCTCACAGAAAACCGGCATGATTTAGCGCTTGCGTTGTGTTTCTTCGAGTGAGTGAGGGTACTGGAGGCTCAATCAGGAGAGGAGCAAGTTTAGGCCGGCAACGCACTTGTGACTCCTCTGGTATTGCGGGTGTCCATGGGCGACGGTAATCGGTTACCATCAGGCGATGCGTTTGCCTCCTACACCATAAAAAAATATACTTTGGTGGCACAGCTGTCGTAAATGTGAATGCTGTGCATAAGAATTATGATTCGGAGTCGGAAATTACTGGATTCTTCTGTCAAAAATGTCTTAGTAGTAGCAGGTAGTGTAGGACTATACCCAGTAGACCACAATATGCCCGTTCCTTATTAGGTCTAATCTAAGATTATAACTGACGAAATGGGGGTTTAATGCATCTATTTTTAATACTTTTTTGGAGATATACGCATGAGACTATGTATGTACATAACTTCTTTTTTTTTTACGTCGGGGAATGGATGACTCATACTCCCTCCCTTGGGGTTATGTCGGACTCGCCGGGGTAAAAGAAAGATGTTAAGAAGAAAATGTACCGCCCGGAATACCGACTAAACCTACCACGGTATTCCTCGACAAAACCACTATCGACGGGGCCGCGCGAAACACTTGCGCATGCGGTCGCGACCCCGCCGAGGTTTCGGCCCGCCGTATGAAACGGCAGGCCACTACATGAAAGACCTACCTTATAGGCACTTCTACCACTCCCTACTGTCCCCCCTAGAGGGGAGACGGACTCGACATAGAGGCGCCGCCGCCTCTCGGACCTGGTGCTGAATGGATGGCAGGCAGGCCCACAAAGCCCACCACCCCCAGGTCAAACCTCAGGGTGGCTGGAGGTCGTCTCGCGCCCTCCGGCGCATGTCATGCATAACCGCTATAAATAAATAACGAGACTCCATCATCCAACAGCATAATGCCTTTTTTCTATAACCACAAACCACATATTATATATTAAACAAAAACTGAAGTTGTAATACGTCTGTATCTAAATATTCAGGTTGCATTAACAATTTTATTTGTCTAGGTCACGTAGAGAGACTGACATAGTCAAAATGGCTCTAAGTCCCTTAGAAAGAGAAAAACAAAAAAACTTGGAGACGCGTGAATATATTCGATGTGACTTGGAAGTTTATGTGATTTTAACATACTGAATAAAGTTTTATACTTAACCTTGTATCAATATTGGAGTTTAAATCTTGAATTGACTTTAGAATCTTATTATATTTAGGAAGATCATTGAGCATAGCAATGATTGGAGACAGGGCCGAATTGAAATTTATCATGTAGATACACAACAATTTTGTAGGGTACACGTGATAGAAGGAGAATTATGTATGAAAGGATGACGCTGTGATTGAAGTAATCACCTTGCTGCCAATGCGTCAAGATATTTGGCGTCGCAACACAAATATATTGTTCCATCAGTTTACCATTCAAAGGCTCAAATCAAACTCTACTCTACCGTAGTAACTAGTACAAGCTCTAGCATAGGTTAAGGTTGTTTATCCTTTTTTTCCCTATAATAAATGGTAATGGTGTTTACCATTACGATTTATTATGGGGAAGATAATGCATCGACTATCATATTTATTTTCACAATAACTTTGGCAAACGAGCTAAAAGCCTGATAATGAAGCTATAATTGCTTGCAGTACGAGGTATGCTGGCATGTCGCCGACCCTAAACAAAAAGAATTAAAGACGGGATAACGCAGAAAGAATTGGTAGATATATGTATATAGGCCACCAAAAGTCTCGTTACACCTGACAAGTATCAGACTTATCGGGCGTAACACAGTAACAGTGTTAGTACTCTTTTACCGGTTTCCTGTAAGATAATGGTACTTTCATTATTCATACCATTACCAAATAATTGGCACCTAAAGATTTGCCATTTAAGAAATATGTTACGCAAATTCAAATATTTTAACTCTACTTAAATACGGCTCTGGGTCGAATAAATTAATATTAATTACATATTTACTAACTTTATCGTAACTAATAGTTACAAAGTTCTTGTATGCTTATGAAAGTGAATTAAACTTTGAGAAACTGTTACAGGTGAGTAGACTGTTTACGTAGAGATTTAGGTATACGAAAAGTATTTGGCAAAATGGAATTATAGTTAAATGTTTGTGATTCACCTAGTTTATATATAAAGGCTACAGAACGTAGAGATTTAGTAATTATATTATGTCTGTAGTCACTAGCGTTTTAACGAATATAGCCGTACGTTGCTCCCGTGGCATAAAATTGTGGCAAGTCGTATGGAGTCCCGGGTTTGATATCCAGTCCATAAAAAATTGTTTTGTTAAATAATCTCAGTAACCGCATGACGTCTGTGAATATGGCTTGTAGAAGGCAGTATGCTCGTCTCATGTTATATGTTACATGAGACGTAAGTCTGTCCCATGGGAACTAAGACTAGAGGTGCAAAACACTTGAGACTTAAGTAAGACGTGTAAGACACTGTCTAGCTCTTCAAAGAGATATATAGGGCCAAGCATATGATCATCCACTTGCCACAATTCCAAAGGCCGTATTACTATTGACAAATTGCTTGACAGAAACTCAATATCCCTTTGCCAAACACAGGAATCAAAACCTCATGCACAGAACTCGCATTCAGTATCGTATCATCGAGGTAAAAACAAAAAGGTCAGGTGTAATTAAATGCCAATATATTTTTAAATAATGACGTCATTGTGTCATGTAAACAATTCAAAGTTACGTCATGACAGTAAATACTAGTTGGCTACAATATACAGTTTAGCTTAAGTCAATATGTTATTTATTTGACACGCGATCGTTTTACGATTGCTATCTCTTAATCGCTGTGTATTTATAACGTAGGCCAGTAATTGGCCACAATGATCTATTTTAAAATAAATGTTTATTGTATATCCCTGAGGGGGTAGGCAGATGTATGTTATACAAATACTTTACTAGCTTTATGATATGAGAAGTATTACTACCAATATTTACGAGACACATTCGTAGCTTTTGTGTAGCATTTTTGTTCCATCTGGGAATTGAACTTGGAACCTTAGGATCAGCCCGCAAGCACGGTATTAGATTGCGTTTATGCCTACTTCTTAGTAAGCGCAAAATTATGTCGTTACGCTTCGAATTCAAATTCAAACGGATAGAACGTTATGACCGTTATATCGACCTTGCGTTTGGTCGGTACATAACATTCTACCGATTCTGTTATAAATATGATTATGTTTATTAAAATGCATACATCGCAATCCGCTACAAGTCTTGTGACAGAATGTATATTTGGTGTAGTTTTATATTGTACTAGCTGTCCCTCGCGAACAGTACTTTTTTCTGGATAAATGGACATAGAGTGTCCTTTTCTGTACCCATGACAACATGTAGGTATGCTGAATTTAATGATGATCGGTCGAGTAGTTAAAGCGTGATAGCGTTACAAACAAACTCAGATTCGCATTTATAATATTAGTTAAATAGTCTTTATTGAACACAATAACGAGGACAAAATTATTCACTCAATTATAAATTAAGAAATAAAATATACACGCTGTCCGGTAATTAATAGAAAACCTTGAAATGTCTTATAGTAGAAATGATGGACGTTCAGAAAAAAACATGAAAAAGATCTATCCTGACTACTACCTCAGATATATATTTTTTTAAATTACCGTATATAACTTTCTTGTACACTACGACCATAAATGAATGAATTCCATCGACTTTTTGTTGGTTTATTATTAAACACTAATTTTGCTAATAGATAGACAGTCAAAAGTGTGACTAGCAATATTTTATTTTTCTGAACTGCCGTCAGTTTTACTATAAGATTTCTTTAAATATTTTTTTTGCCTTTCGTTGCATATGAGCAAGTGGTCCACCTGATGGAAAGTAGTAACCGCTGCTCATAGACTTCAGCAATGTCAGGACACACCAAAGCCGCTGTATACCGTGAAAAAAGAACTCTCTTTAAACCTCGTTTGAAGGATGTTCAAGGTTATCCATTAATTACCGGACACCCTGTATAAGAAAAATAAATAAATAGTCTTTGCGTAGCTTTTTTTCGTCCACGTGATGAAACTCGCGTCAGTCGAGTCTAGTGAGGTTTTAGTTACTACATAATAGGATGCATGCCTATTACTGTTTACACCGTCACTATACAAGGATCCGTGCCGCAACTGACAATTTCTTGATAGAAAAATCCAACAATCCTTTGTCAAATTCGTGAATGAAACTCGAGACCCATGCCATATTCACTATCGCTGCGCCATCGACGCAAATCTAGAACCACAATCTTAATTCATAGATTTAGAATGCATAGCATTTCATTAGCAAACTTTTATCAATTCTGTTGGCATCAAACAATGATTGTTTTAATTCAGCAATAGACTAACGAATTAGTCTAAACAGTCCAGGCTTATATATACGCAAATAAGAGTCTGATGATCAGATAAAACTGTCTCATTGTCTCAACACTCTAGCCCTTGCTTTTTCATTAAAGTTTTGTAATCAGTCGCACTTTTATTATACGATTATAGCAACGATTTCTCGGACAATGTTACATTTAAATGTAAAATTTGAATACTTTTAAATGATAAGATTAGATTTCTTTCCATAAGTAGTTAAATTATTATAAAACAGTAACGATGCTATAATTACGTAGATAGTTTTAAAAATGAAATAGGCTTTAAATTAAAAGAGGTTGCAACTAAAACGATGGATAATATATTTTTTCCTGTCTGTGTGTTTGATCTAACATGTCTTATAAACAACAGGATGGATTTTGGTGCTACTTTGAAAGTTTGATAGCTTGGTATTCAATGCAAAATCTAAGTTAACTTTTGTCAAATTCCGTTTACTAGATTCGGATCCGGATATGTTGCACAATGAGATCCGTGTGTATAGCTGGAGGCGTGTTGTGGTCGAGGCGATAAGCAAGCAAATTCTACTTAAGTATAAAAGTAAAAAAATTAGATAACCAAAAGATCGTCTCTTATAGTCAAGAATCAATTAAATAAATTTTAGTAATGTATAATATAATGTATGTAATGTATATTATGTATAATATAAAAAATTATAAATTGTAGTATTCAACAGTGACCTTCTATTTTATTTATTAATTAGTTACTGCTATCTATTAATACATTCGAATAATAATTTATTTAATTAATTAGGATTACCAACATATCACTCTTGTTAAATAAATAGGTACAGTTACAATGAATACTTAGGCTTCCTTCGCACGTACCACACCCACACCCCAACAACATCACATGGGCGGGCGCAATTTTGTATTGAAAATTAATAGTAGAATTTACACGGACCACATTTTTCCGTCATTATCGATGACGTGGGTGATACCGACTACATCGCAACCACAACGCAACTACCAGCGACACCGTGAACTAGCGTCCGACCACATCGCAGACACAACGCTGCGTCAACGCACCGACATTGCGCGCACCCCTGCGCCCTCCCCTGTCATTCATTCCAGGAGTTTGTTTAGTCAAGGCGTGTTTCCTCAAACAAAATCGGTGTCGAACTGTCTGTCTGCATTCATTGCGTCGTCGCAACCACATCGCAACTACTAACGGCAACTCAACCACATCCATATTTTGTAGGAACCACAACGCAACTGCAAAAAGCTGCAGCGACACTATTCACACGTAATCACTGCTTGATCACATTTTGTCGCGTCGATGTGGTGTGGTTGTGGTACGTGTGAATGAAGCCTTATAATGAATTAAGGTATTCATTCTTATTGTACCATACATACCTACATTATTTGCAGCGATACCTCAGTGGGGAGACCTACAGACTGCAATGCAGAGGGTCTCGGGTTCAAACCCACGTCGCGCACCTCTGACTTTCGGAAGTTATATGACTTTTCAAAATTATGTACGTATTGATTGACAATTATCGCCTGCTCCGTGCCTCGGAGAGTACGTTAAGCCGTCGGTCCTGGCTGCCATGAACATCTATGGCAGTCGTTATTCGGAAAGTCAGTTCCCCTTTAATATCCTGACACTGGTCTAGCCTTAGGGTATCGTTAGCCTTCGGGTTGCGGAGGTCAGGTGGCAGCCACTCCGTGTAAAAACTGATATCCAGTCAAATCCGGTTAGACCAGAAAAGCCGACCCCAAGTGACTTGGGAATAATAAAGGCTAAGAGAGAAGACATACCTACATTATTTATTTAATTAACTGATATTAATTTCTTTTTGAGTATGAGATTCTTTATGAGTGGTAGAGCTTCGGTGATTTCAGCATGAATGCGCCGGTTCGACCGGGGAAGCACTACCCTCTCACAGAATATCGACGTGAAATACCAGTATTCCTACTATTGTGTTTTGTTCGGTGAGTGAGAGTGCCGGAAGCCCAATCACCCTCTTTCCCCCTTCCCGCTCCTTTTCCTTCCCACTTCCTTTTTCTCTTCATCCTTTCCTAAAGGGTTGGCAACGCGAAAGTGATGCCTCTGGTGATGCAGGCGTCCCTAGGCTACGGTGACCACTTACCATCAGGTGGGCCGTATGATTGTTTACCACTGGAATTGTATAAAATAAAAAATATATTATCCAACAATTGTTTACACAACACATTATGTATTATGTACATTTCAAGGTTAAAAATAATTTTTTGGGTAACATCACATGCACTACTTAACGTTTGACATTTTGATAAGCGCTAAAATGAACTAATTATAATATTAAATAAGATACAATGAATAATTACAACATTATATAAGAAATAATACATTAGACATTACCAATTATTAAAATGTAGCGGCTTGTCGACGCAGTGTGCTAACATTGCATTTTAAGGTTGAGAACATTCGAAATGCGTGGCGCTCGCCAGTCGTTAATATTGTACCGCCCTGTCACGTTGTCCGTTGTACTCTATATCGTAGAGAAATTAAAGAGTTCTATGCACTATAAATCTTGTTTAATTACATATTAAACAAGATTTATAGTGCACAGAACACTTTAATATCTCTCTTAACACATTACCTCCAGGACATTACACAAAGAACACAATAAAAACAATACAGAATAATAAATAACAAATATACAATAATTAAATATAATCACAATTAATAAATAAAATAATGATTAAATATGGAATAATTATAATTATTTAATATAAAGTGAAAACAAATAAATAATATATTATTTAAAAAAAAACGTTATAAATTATTTAAAGTTGTCGTATTTGATTTATTGTTTTCTAATTGTAGGATTTGTTTGAAGATTTGAATAATCCGATGTTTTTATCAATAATCGCATATCGCTGCTCCATGTCAGTCTTATATCCTCCATAAATCGTATAGGATAGTAGCGATAGCTCAGTGGGGAGACCAACAGACTGCAATGCAGAGGGTCTCGGATTCGAACCCACGTCAAGCAACTCTGACTTTCGTAAGTTATATGACTTTTCGAAATTATGTGCGTTTTGCTTGACAATTATCGCCTGCTCCGTGCCTCGGAGAGCACGTTAAACCGTCGGTCCCGGCTGCCATGAACATCTATGTTAGTCGTTATTGGGAGAGTGTCGACACAAAAGATCCCACTGGGTCGAAGTTTCGCCGGTCTGCACTGACTGGCCTCCACATAAGATACAATCGTATAGGATAGTCAAAACAGTCATATAGGTATTATGCGTCCGTCAGTCTAGACCAAAGGTTCCCAGACTTTTCTTCTCATAGACCACTTTCAAAATGTAGCTGGTTCCGGTGGAACCCCTGAACATTTTTTTAGATATTCTCGGTGCCAAAGCTACTACGGTAGGTTTCGCCCCGATGCTACCTTGTTTTTTTAGTAGTCGGGGTGTTTAGCGGATGATATTTCTCAAAATATCCATTGATCGATATTTATAGGTGAAGGCAAGCCAACATTAGTTCTTCATTATCGGAAGCAAATAAATTTTCGTGGACCTCCGCTTACGAATTTTGAACTCTTATTTTTTTGTCACGCCAACGTAGACTCCCGTCTCGTCTTCCGTGGACCCCTAGGGGTCCACCTGGACTACTTTGGGAACTACTGGTCTAGACAATCGACTAATATCGACTTTATCGCTCAGCATGAAACTAGAACAATAGGTTGCTTACTTTCAGAGATTACTTCTAAGAAACATCTCCTCTTCATTAAGTTACTCAAAAAGTTTCGGCTATCGTTAGATGGTCAAATAAGGCAGAGATAAGCGTCAATTCCAACTGCATTCGAAAACTCCCTTAAAACGTGATAAAATAAACTTTTATTTTATACGCCAATCCAACTCAGTGATTATAAAGTTACTACCCGCAACTTTGAACGCGTAGCATTTCGAAGTTAAAAATACCTTTATACATTTTCTTTCTTACACGCGACTTCTAAGCGGTGATGCATGCACAAAATTTTGGGTTAGTCTAGCAAGACAACTGTGAAAACTGCATTTAATTCCTTGTAGTAGTTATTACATGATGCGCGTCGAACATACAGACTGACATAAATTCGAAATATAATTGTTTTGGCTCCTATAGCTCTTATAAAGACCCTAAACATTATTTTCCCTTATAATATCTCTTTATAGATATCGACCAGTTGCAATTTAAATAGATATGTATCTTAACGAAGTCTTGAGTCATGCAGTGCAACATCTAAAAACTACAATTTAGTCCTGGCGGCGCGAAGAGGACATTTTTATATTATTAAAGGTAAATATGGCGGCGTTAACTGTATAATATTTTATACTAGATGGACATCATACTTAAGTGTAATTCGAGTTTAAATACTAGTGGTTACCAAGTGGTTAAAATCAACTATTAGCTATGTTATTTTTTAATATTTTGATGCCCAACTATATACATTTTTGCTAAGCCAAATATCACAGTCCTCCGTGCGCGAATTAAGCTTAAAGTTTTCTCTTTACTTATTAATATGTGATTGAGCTTTAGTTTTAGGTGACATGTTACAGAGGGCGAGCCTATTGTAGTCTCTAGGGCACAATTCCTCACTTCTTTCTGATAGTAAGTACCTATTTCACTTAGCCTCGGCATTCAACCCGTGATCTCACATACAGCAGTCGTATTCATTACCGTTGCGCCACACAGGCCGGCTTGGCAGCATATGTAAATTCATCCATTACTAACTGTTTGTTAGAAAAGTTTTTGAACCATCGTAATTTATTCCACAACTTTCAGTCCAAAGGAAAAACGAATCACGCTCGTTTGCCTAACTCAAGTGTCAAGTTTCATATATCTTTTGAACAAAAATTTCGAATAATCTTCGTATGAATCTTTAATGAAGTTCTACGAATTACAAATTTTTGTGTCTTGAATTTTTCATAGCTTGTTGGTGGGTTGCGAGTTGTTATGTTTCTTGAGGTAAAATATTCTAATTAATGCTTAACTTATATAAACCAAATGATAACTATATACAACATTAACTTACAAAAAGATTTTATTATAATCTAATGTACGGATGGCAGTGCCTTTTTTATTTGATTTTTTACTTGTGGGTATGCTATACCGACTAAACCTACCACGGTATTTCTCGACATAACCATAGACGGCGGGGCCGTGCGAATCGCTTTCACATGCAATCGCGACCTCGCCGAGGTTTCGGCCCGCCGTGTGAAACGGCAGGCCACTACATAAAATAGTTTGTAAGAAAATTGTTACTAACTCATATGGATTATGTCCGAAATAAATGTTTAATATATATAAAAAATACTCCCTCTACCGTCCTCTTGTGAGGGAATGAAGACACGACACAGAGGCGCGCGTGGGAACACGCACGCCGCCTCTCGGACCTGGTGCAGATCGGGTAGCGAGCTGGCCACGGATGGGAGTCCTTGTGCCAAATGTTGTGAGATTTTAATTTATTTATTTTAGGGAAGAACAAACAGGTGCACATTTATATTACTAAACAATAGGTAACAAGAATTATACATATGTGGAACCCACATTAATTATGAACTGATTTAGGTTAATATGAGTAAAACATAATATTATTACTTTTAACAGTATTTAGAGTAAACTTAAATAATTAGATTTTGTGACCAATAAATACTTTATGTCAATGTTTGTAAAGCCCGCTGCGATACAAAAATCGAGGCTGGTGCAGGAGTATTTTAAAAAGTAAAAAAAGAACAACAAAATTGGATTTCAGAAGAGCTTTGGTATAGCAGATTTTATTATTCTACTGATGAATACTAGTCAGTAAACCCAATATCGCTCTGCCCAACGTGGGAATCGAACCCGTCACTTTACGATCATCAGTAACTATAAGCGTGCTACACTGAGAAACGAGAACACGCACCTCAGATTATAAAAATCGAAAGCAATTCTCAAAACGAATTCAATTTAAAAAGAATACGTAGGTTCTCTTTCAATCAATTCCATCTTATTTTTCAATCAAGACAAATCTGCGTCTTAATTTAAAACACATTTATATAATAGTTTCATCAAAATAAAAAATAAATATAGATGTATTTCTTTTTCTTAGGCACAGAGGTGTTTCGAATGTCGTGCACGACATTCGAAACACCTCTGTGCCTAAGAACATAATTTATGAAGATTTATTACCTACAGACATTTTCCTGCGACTCTGCTTGATACACGCACTTGGGAATTTAGAATCCTAACCAATACTATAAATTCTTCTTCTTTTCGAGTCAATGCTCTTGTCCCCTTTTGCGGTCAAATGGTCTTGCCTCAGAAAGTGGCGACCGCTATGGCGGCAGCAGTGGCTCTTGTCCAGGATGTAGGACATGCTGGACAGGTCATTAGGTGCATCATTGTTTGACGGGGTGCACCACAGTCTAAGTGAGTTTGGGACTGATCTTCCCCATCTACATAAATTATCTTTTCACTGTCCTACTTGCGCTCGTAGTTTATTTAAATACTTACACACTGACCAGGGTTAGTCGTTTCCCGGTGGGAGAGTTTCTTCAGGATCCAGGAGGTCAGGCGGTGGTGGATGCCTGGATTTCCAGAGCTGTATCCTTTTTTTTTAGTGGGTCGGCCTGTAGAGGCTGCGTACACCGAAGAACGCTCTTGCGGCTCCTGAGTCGGGCCTCAGCTATCCTGTAGTCGTGTAGGGGATGTCGAGATTCAGCTTCTTGTTTAGATTTTTCTAGCGAGCAGGTGACAACTCTTCCAACACTTGGTGGGGCTATACCTGCCAGTGGATATAAGGTGTTAAGTGGTGTCGGTTTTATGCAGCCCGTAACTATTCTGCATGTGTCACGCCTTAACTGCTAGGCCAATCTTCATGAAATTTCGCATACATTATCGTGAGCGAAGGTGCGGGCAAAATCTAGGCTAATATATTTCAAGATGTTTTTAAACCTAATATACCTACCTACGTTACATGCGATTGATTGAAAATTATCGCCTGCTCCGTGCCTCGGAGAGTATGTTAAGCCGTCGATCCCGGCTGCCATGAACATCTATGGCAGTCGTTATTCGGCAGTCAGTGCCTTATAATATCCTGACACTGATCTAGTCTTAGGGTATCGGGCCTAGCCTTAGGGTTAGGGGTAGCCTTCGGGTTGCGGAGGTCAGGTGGCAGCCGTTTCGTGTAAAAACTGATATCCAGTCAAATCCGGTTAGACGAGAAAAGCCGACCCAAGTGACTTGGGAATAAAAAGGCTAGGGAGAAGATACCTACGTTACGCGCGAGTCTAATCACTGGCGTCATATCTATGTCACCAAAATAGCTAGAACAGGTGTATTGCACTCAGATACTGAAAACTATGTTTCAGATCCCACTTAGCCGCGAGTTAGCCTACTGCCGTCTAAAAGGCACAATTCTAGGCTCTGAAAATTTCTCTATAGAAAATCCCAAAAAGACTGCCTAGTCTGGTAATGGAACTCGAGACTTCGCACACAATATTCGTATTCACTACCACTGCTCGACCGAGGCAGTCATCAGGATTTAATTAAGACTATAACAATAAATAATAAGTGAGCTGAAGAAGGCAAGTCGGAGGCAATTAAAGTGGCCAGTTTGAATTAGCATGCTTAATGACAGCCACGCGTTGCTTATGTTAAGGACGGTGTATTCAACCCTATTTAGATATTTAATCCTAACTTATATTATAAACTAGATTTCTACCGCGGCTTCGCTCACGTATTTGTAGTTTAGGTTTCGTTACTAACAGTACTTTTTCTGAGGTGTAAGGCGTGAAAGCGTAATAAACAAATAAACAAACTCACATTCACATTTATAATATTAGTATTAGTAAGTATGGATATGAATTTAAGTTTATTTGTTACGCATTCACACTTTAACTACTTGACCGATCATTATGAAATATACACGTATTTGTAAACACGTTGTCCGGGGTACAAAAAAAGGCATGGGCTACCTTTTATCCCGGAAAAAGTCATGTACCTGAGGGATAAAATTTTGACATAACCTAAATTTAAGCAAGTGTAGTTGCGGGTAAAATCTAATTATAAATATATCATTGCGTGTTGTCATAATCTAAAAACAAAAAGTATGCAGTAATACTCATGCGGTGGGCACTTGAGCGGGTTTTTAAGAACAAAGACAATAATTTAGCTATTATATATTAATTTTAATTTCAGAGTTAAATTATTCCAATTTTAAAATCTCTGATTCAATTACATTCAATTTTAAATTAAGATTTTGACAGACTCGATATCGAATTGCCATTCATACATACATAGATTCACGCCTGTTTCCCAGAGGGGTAGGCAGAGACTACGGATTTCCATTTGGCCATTCCAATATTCATAATAAGTATTTATACAGCATTGGTGCAATTTAATTAATATCAGGACCGAATGCGGTGTCATCAACACGAGTAGTTATAATGCTTGGGGACATTTCAGCCGTATATATTGCCCTATATACGGTATTATGCCGTTGTATGAGATACGAGGGGAGAGCAGGATAGCCTACAGGTGACGTAAACACTACTTCATTAATGCGATGTATATCTAGGTATATGATAATGGCAGTATGTATAGCGAGATTGAGTTTTCAATATCAGTCCGTCATAAGGTAAGGTATGTCGTTTTGGGCCTGAGTTTATTCAATAAATCGCTTTACATGGTATCTTAACTAATATTATAATGTTTTGAGGTTGTTTGTTTGGTACGCTTTCACGCCTTATTCGACCGAACATTATGATGTTTTTTTAAACATTTTATTTGGCAAACAAGCATACGGCCCACCTGATGGTAAGTGGTCACCGTAGCCTACAGACGCCTGCAACACCAGAGGCATCACTTGCGCGTTGCCGACCCTTTAGAGACGGATATGGGAAGGAGAAGGAGCGGGAAGGAGAAGGAGCGGGAAGGGCGAAAGGGGGTGATTGGACCTTCGGCACTCTCACTCACCAAACGAAACACAACAGTAGGAATATTTCTATTTCACGTCGATATTCTGTGAGAGGGTAGTCCTTCCCCGGTCGAGCCGGCCCATTCATGCTGAAATCAGCGAGGCTCTACTACTCGTAAAATTAAATAACATAAATAATAAATATATATTTCGCAAACAAGTTGTCAGGGGTCCAGATAAAACGTATTGTTCACGATCGAGGGAAGTGGAGAGCAAATCGCAGAATACGGACACGTCGACTAACACATAATAATAATTATGTATAATAGAGATACCGCGAGTGTAGTATGTGATGGTGCATGGAAAAATAAAAATATGCATAAATGTGTGGGTGTATAAATATATCGCAAACAAAGCCATGACATCGAGTTTATCTAAATTACTTCCAAATTGGATTAGCCGTTTTGGTTAAATAAAATAATTGGAAAGACAGGCACCGACCACGCAGCTTGGGATTGACCACCGCAAATACTGCAATAGAAAAAGGTTGAAAATACTGAACTCCTCTGATAAAAGACAGCGGCGTCGTAGGATCTGGTGGAAACTTGCAATACCTATTCCGCTTCGAATGCGCCGACATATGTTCCGCCTCAGCGCGATGCATCCCCAGGACGATTTAGCAAGGAATGAGCTCAGTCAACTTTTCCTATTGCAATAGTTGCAATAGAAAAAAGTTGAGAGAAGGTGCGTGGTGAGTTCCTTTGTTCGTAATTAATTGAATATGTATTCCTAATTAATAATCTAATCTAATATACAATATTATTCGTATCCAAAGTGTGAAGCTAATAAATGTCAATTATCATGTTCGTTGATAGCCAAAGCCTTTAGGAATATGAATTAGAAAATAATTAATTATTTTATTAAATATCTCTCAGGGATTTAACAAAAACTTCATTTAGGTTTCGCTCTTCTAAAAACAGTCTTAAAACTAATCGGATAAGCTAAATTAATTGTTTATGCTTTTGAATTTAATCAGTTATTTGATAAACGACGCGTTGATATATTATACGCGATCAATCGCATTGCAATTTCAAAATTAAGAGTGGGTTATTTATAGAATTGCAGAATGCTCTATTATTATCGTTAGGCTCTTTCACATTTCGAATAATTCTTGTAGCTGGAGGCCTTAAAAAACGTACACAACGAACACTCGGAGCAACCATTTGTAGATTTAATATTATTTGCTACTACTTAAACCAATGCGTCACCCGTGCCATGCATGTCATCAATGCATATTTGATGCATCTATAAAATAATAAATAAATATTCCCTTCTGTCTGATTCTTCAACTGTGTCATACATTACATTCTGCCATATATTCTGTCTCCACGATGTCCCATACAGTATTGATTCTGTATTATCGAATATATTATTCTAAAAGTAACAAATTCAATGAGCCTTCCTACGTATTTTAATTGAGTATTTTCATTGAATTTAACAATTTAACTAATGAAATGTTGACGGTCGTTTTGATCTCTTTACTACTAGTAAATATTCTGCCAGATTCTGTTTAACCAAGTTTTTTGTTATAATTTATAAATTTATAAATATTGGATACTACTAAATACTGGCTCAATCTTGTAAATCCATTTGCTAAGTACAATTATTTTGTTTTCTTTTCTTTTATAACTAAATGTGCTTAAGCTGTCATATAATCAAGTTGTAAAATAATTGTGGAAGCGTGTTATTGGCATTTATAGATTGTATTTGAATAACTACTTAATTGTAGCTGTAAACGCCACTAATAAATTAAAATAAAATAAAACGAGATGGGTGTAAAAACCCAGGATTCAACCTCTTCGTCTTCAGGTGATTTTTTTATCATCTTTTTGTAATATCCCACTGCTGGGCAAAAGCTTCTTCTTTGGACTTCCAAATCACTCTGTTGGTGGATATCCCCTGACTTTATGACCTATATCTCGGGGATCTTTTGACCAAGAGGGCCCATATTCAAACTCGGCTGAGAGATGACCCCAAAGTGTTTGCACAGCAAGTTACAAGTTAATCGGTTCAGTGATTCCGGAGCTATGCCTGTCACTAACAGACAGACATACAAACCCACAAAGTGTCTTCATTAACCTCTTCGAAGAAGACTCAGAGGTTAATAAAATTAGCCGGCATCGAAGCACTGTTGAAAAAAACAGTGCATTGCTTCGAAGGCCGAGCGTTAGCCAAGTGTTTTCGTTTTATCAAGAACTAGGTTTTGCCCGCGGCTTCGCGCCAGTTAAGATGTATTGTGTCTATAAATTTCTGTTGCTCAGGAACAGTGCTTTTTGTGAATAAAATGGTATATCCTTTTCTTTACCCTTGAGTACGTATATCCGAAATTTCATGATGATCGGTCGAGTAGTTAAGGCGTAACAAACAACATACATATTCGCATTTATAATATTAATAAGGATTAACACAATTTTTAACCTATGAACCTGTCTTCTTGATTACCTATATTATATTATTATTCCCCTTCCCTATTTGTACTTGTTGTTAGTGGCCGGTGTTTTGTAATATTATTGTACCTATAATTTTCTCACAACTTTTTGTTTTAATATTTACTATTTTCAAAAATCTTGAATACAAAGAAACAATGTTCTAATTTGTATCCATCCAGAGTGTAAGACGCTGGCCACTGTGACACAGTTTACACTAGTACAGTCGTCAACGCATTTCTCTAAGATTAAAAACATCATTGTTATGTGTATATAATATGTAAATGTAGATTAAGAGAAAAATTGAAAATATTTATTTGGTAAAATAAACTATTCTATTCTTCTATAAAATACTCACAACAGCTTAGAAGTCCAACATTCTCCAATTTCAAGATATAATATCAAACATTGAACAGCCCAAAAATAAATGTATATTAAAGAAAAGCTAATTTGATCCTTCCAAATTGATTCCATCGACAATATTAAATTACTTTTCCATCTACGTTCCACATCCCTATTAATTTTATAAATGCGGATACGTGTATCTTTGGTAGCCGTGTAATTGCTTGGTTAATATTTAAACAGACGTCTTGACATAAGAGAATTTATAACATCTTTATATAAAAATTAAAAGACGTTCGTTAGTAAGAGCACCACTTAAAAAAAGCGGGCCATTTCAGAAATTTTGTTTTACATGTTTGTCATAGTCTAAAAAAGGTTTTAGGTTTTTACGGATCGAAAACGGAAAAATGTAGCGCAATTGGAAAATTCGGGCGAATATATGGTTCGAGAAAAATTCGTGAGCAGAAGGTAGTCTCTAAGAAAAATAACTTGTTTCGAGTGCAAAAAAACTTAGATTTAAAGCACTTTTTAGATCTGTGGTGAATATGACCACTTGTGTGCAGGGCAAGAAACTAATAATTAAAATCTTGCTGATGACAGCACTGCACCTTCCAAAATAACTAAAAAGTTGTATAAGTTCTAAAAGTAAAAGTCTTTAGATTTAGTTTGTTTTATTTTTTTAGTAATAAAGCAATATCTTAGTTGTTATAGTATGTATAGTAGGTTGTACTCTCAACACCAAGATCAATCTTTCATCCTGCGTATTACTACCTCTTGTCACGCTAAGCAACGCACATGTGTGTGGCCCGGTGGCGATCCAATGTCAAAAATATCTTAGTAACAGCATAGAGTACTGCACGTAAGCATAAAACTAAAAATACATTTGGTACAAAAAATAAGTAAGTATTTTCTCAAACCGATTTTTTTTTGTATTGTGGTGGTGTATGGTGTTATAGGAGGCAAACGAGCAGACGGATCGCCTACTGGTAAGCGATTACCGCCGCCCATGGACATCCGCAACACCAGAGGAGTCAAAAGGGCGATGCCAGCCTTTTAAATTTGAAATAAAATCCCTTCCTGCCCCAGGAGCAGGGGGCGGGGGATTGGGCCTCCGGTACCCTCACTCACTCAACGAAACACAACGCAAGCGCTATTTTACGCCATTTTCTGTTAGGCCTCACTAGTATCACTCCGGTTGAGTCGGCCCATTCGTGCCGAAGCGTGGCTCTCCCACGGTAAAAGTCCATAATCTTATCTTATGTGGGGGGGGGCCAGTCAGTGCAGACCGGCGACACTTCGACCCAGTGGGATCTTTTGTGTCGACACTCTCCCAATAACGACTGCCATAGATGTTCATGGCAGCCGGGACCGACGGATTAACGTGCTCTCTGAGGCACGGAGCAGGCGATAATTGTCAATCAATACGCACATAATTTCGAAAAGTCATATAACTTCCGAAAGTCAGAGGTGCGCGACGTGGGTTCGAACCCGAGACCCTCTGCATTGCAGTCTGTTGGTCTCCCCACTAAGCTATCGCTGCTCAAGTCCATAATAAATGAAATATATATTTTATACATAAGTAATTCTTCACGCATATCTGGGTCACACAACTGGGATCATCGTAAGATCACCTGGGTCACACGATTAAGCTCCATATTACAATTTTTATTAAACTATAATGATATTGTACATTAGATGTATCAGCAATTTTTGGTCGTGTAATAGTGTCGTCTGGGACATCGTCTATGATCCTTGCATTAACCTTCGACTCAACTTGGGCAACTGGTAGCTACTGCTGTACTCTTTGCTCGCGGTTTCGTCCGTGTAATCCTACGGGAATGCATATCGGAAAAACGTTCTATATTATTTATTTATATGGAATATTTAACAGTTACACAATATATAATAAAAGTTTGCATATCATTTACATTTAAGAAAATGTGCACTTACACTGTTATTCACAGATTACTTAATAGTGAACTATCAATTTAATTTAATTATTTTTATTACATATTTCAAATTTAATTTCAAATATTAATTATTTTAAATAATTCAAATTACTGATATAAGTACAAATTTTATTCAACAGAGATATTAATAGTAAGGATAAGGCTATTACGAAATTTATTAGCAGGCAATGCATTATATGTGTTTATTCAGGATATAGTGTAAACGTATGCTTAGTTTCATCCAAACCGAATCAATCATCATCATCATACAAACAAAATTACGGTTTACGCGTGAATGAGTAACAAATATCTAAAACTACAAATATCTTTACATACTTATTAATATTACTAGGATAGCTTTAGTACAAATTAATTGTGTTCTCGAAATGAGAATATTTAATGATGGTGCCAATAAGCCGGCTTAACCGGGTAAGTAGGTACCATCCTCTCATCGGCGTAAGAGAACATTGTAACTGCGTTTCACCTTGACTATTCCCGCACTACGAACATGATTGCTGGTCGGTTGGACTGTATATACGTGAGTCGCTGCGGTGCCAACTCTCACGAAATGGTACAGCGGTGAGTCACGTGTATGCCGTCTAGCCGACTAGATAACTAACCACTAAATCATAATAATAGTTAGTTTATAGTTTGTTAATTATTGTCACACTAACATAGTTTGTAAGTTATACTAACAATTTGATTATTATTTTATTATGAGTCCTAGTTACTTGAATAAATGAAATTTATTATTATGTTTCTCTTATCACAGGTACTTTCTAACATATTATATTAGAAAATACCTGGCCCTTTGGGAGGCTTACACGGAAAAATGGGTCCAACGTGCAGAGGCCCTTCGAGAGTTTTAATCAAAGGTGGGATGTAACACCTACAGCGGCACTAGCCACAGCAGGCATAGGACTATTACTACGTATGGATTTTAATATATGGGCTATGGGTATGGGTCTCTGGTGGACCGGTATATTGCTAACTATGGATGAAAAACGGCGTCTGCCCTGAATACTCTAATAGCATCAATGCAGTGGGCAGACAGTGACTCGCCAACTCACTAGATGGGCCCCCTGAATAGCAACTATAAGCATACACGCCAGCAGCAGAGGGCATCACCGGTGCGAGTGGCTAGGGGTGTCGAGCGGTGCGGCGCCGGTTTCACCATCACGGGTCTCGTGACAACGGAGACCCGGAGCGGGTTTCCCCGTAGTTATGCCCTTAAAAATGACACTTCCACCCCCAAGCATATAGCTCTAGCGGCCTCTCTCTGACCGGCCGACCAAGGCTAGCCAGATTGAGAATCCTACGGGCACTCTTGTAGTTCCTCCCCAATCAACCAGTAACAGCAAGCTGGGGACGAGGCCCTAACCAGCTCTCTGAGACATTCAGGTCCGCAGTGTCGCCACTCACATTCAGCTCGCCACAAGCTGCCCTGCGGTTTGTGCGCTTTTATTTAACCTGGTGATACATTGTTTATATCACAAGGCGAAGGTGATATTTTAAAAGCTAGTGTACTGTGCCCTCCCATATCGCGTTAGTCTCATGATGAGATAACGACTGTCCCAGAAGGGTTATTATTATTATTATTATTAAGCCTGAGTGGACTTACAAACATTCAGAAAACGGACACAAAGAACATTCAGACTCAGAAGGATCATTCGTGGAATGAACAAATGTTATTTTGTCGAATTCGAACTCTAAAAACTTCGCCTAGTGACAGTGGCGAGGCGATTACTTAAACGACAACAACATGCGTGCAGTCGAAAATTAAAAAAACATTTATACTTATATCTGTCTCTCGCCCATTCCTTACTTTTTAGTTACTTTTTTTCTTTCTTTACGCGCATATGATAGCCGGGAATCATAGCCTAGTATAACCGTTTTCAATCGGCCCGTATACTTAGGCGACACCTACTTGCTTTATAAAAAACAAAAACAAACTCATGTAGGAACGATAAGATCAATATTGATTCCTTTTTCAAGTATTCCTTTCGCCAGCAAGTGTGGTTAGTTTGTCCCGAGCAGATGACGTAATGGATTTATTTCTTCCCCCACAGATTTATCGCTTTTACAGTCAAGTCCCTTGTTTGCAAAACAAAACGGTGAAAGAATCAACCCTTTTGCAAATGTATTTATAAAACGATTGTAAAATTACTTACATTTTTAGGTCTGTTGGTAAAACTTTGAAATAAAGGAAGGTTTTGAATGAACATCGTCCGTAATCGCTTTTCTGAATAAAAGTTTAGGGTTGAGTAACCATTTAAACTGGATATTCTGAATAAGATTACGAGATAAAATGTTTGATGCTTAATTTTATTGGTTTGGCAGGTGTCTCGTGTCATTGCTTTAGATATTGTTTTCAAGTTTGAAGGTATGATCTTGATTAAAATCAGTCAAACGTTTATTCAACAGGAATTTAAATTTAACATTATAATTTTGCTTCATTTTATCGTTGCTTGCTTGTGCATCAAAAGAATATATGTGAATTTCTTTGGCATGCTCTAAAGCATGATCTCGTTGAATTGCGTTCAAGAGGTTCGATCGTAGATTCGATTCCTCTCCATTAGTCCGACTCGAAACCGACTCAAAACCAACACAAGCAATTACCTTAACTTAAAGGGCTCACAGGAACACCAGTATTTTCTTTGCTGATAATTTCGAGATAGATTAACCCTAAAAAATTTTGCTAAATTCGGATATCGAATACGACACCCCATTCAGAGTTTATTCACATTCAACACCAAACCAATAAACGCAACTGGAAATAGAACAAAATGTTAATCTTTCTTTAGAGAAAAATTAAACGATATCCAAAGATTGATTAAATCTAACACAATTTCGATAAGAAAAGGCTCCTTTCAAAACTTATTAAACTATTATTTTCAGAGGTTAAGTCATTGAACTTGGATAGGCATTTTCATAAACCATTAATGGAATATCACAAAATATAATCAAACTTCTTAAAACTAGTGTAGAATTAATAATGAAAAGTAGTTCTTTGGGATAGTAAAACTTCAACTGAGGCAAATTATCTTCTGTGCCATGGCCAGGCTCCGTTAAGATTGGCCGCCGTGAGAGTAAAGTTCTGGAGCTTTTTATTACTACACACACACTTATCGTTTTTGGCACACTATACTGCACGTTTGGGCCCTTGTATCTTAGCCACAAATATAAATAAATATGATGTTTCTTTATAATCTATACTATAATATATAATAGATATTATAAAAAGGAAAGATTTGATTTTTATGTTTGTATGTAAATCAAAAACTACTCAACCGATATAAAAAATTCTTTCACTATAAGAAAGCTATATTAACAGCGTGTAACATAGGCTATATTTTATTTAACAAAAATACTGTTACTAACATTACTTACCTAACCTACTTTTATTCGAGTGAAACCGCGAGCAAAAGCTAGTTAAATATAACTCACGGCCGTATAACTTCGAATGTCTAATTAGAAGGTATCCTCATATCGCCAGTTATGTTTTAGAGTTCGGAAAAACTCTTATGCAACAGCATTGTCCGTCCGTCCGTCTATCTGGTCTACAACTTTCAACTTTTCAACAGAACCGTAAGAGCCAGAGACTGGTGGTCAACGCCATTCGACTCAGTATAGTCGATATACCCCCAAAATGACTATGAGCTTTGACCTCTGACCTCAAGTTCATGTGGTATTACATGACCTTTGCATATTCTTTGAACCATTTTTTCGAATTCTACGGAATTCATTGCCATTTCTTACTTTTTGTCTTAAATGAAAGCAAGCCAATTGTGGTCACCCGGGCCCATTTTCAACAACGATGCCGTTAATAAGAGTTTACTAATAGAAAAATTTAACCTTGCTTTACAGGGAATCTATCGTTTCTCCATAAAGAAATGTGTGACTGAAGTGACCAATGCTGTTGGTTTGATAATTTATTTATAAATAATAATACCAGCCCTGTATTAAACTGTCTCATTGCTGGGCACGGGCCTCTTCTCAGTGTGAGAAAAATTAGGCTATAGACCACCACGCTGGCCAAGCGTGGCTTGGTAGACTTCACATATCTTTGAGAACATTATGGTGAATTCTAAGACATGCAGGTTTCCTAACAATGTTTTCCTTTACCGTTGAAGCAAGCAATAATTAATTATAATGCGCACATAACTTCACTTACACTTCGGGGTGGAAGTCGTAAGATGCGAGTCAAACTTAATCTATACATTTTTATAAGTAATTATTGTTATCTCAAAACCCAATTATAAATCATACTTTGTAGTTGTCAAGACGTTTCAAGTAACTTTCGAAGCTTGCTTGCAACAGATAGTTTCAGTAAAAACTTATCCTTTGCTCAATCTGGACTATATTTCAATTTACTTTAAGCTATCCTTAAGTCAAGGCGAGTGGCTCAAAGAAATATTTGAAATGAGTTGACTAACTTTATAAGATACAGATGCAGCTCTTGAGAGAGTTTCTTTTAATCTATGTTGGGAATTCATATTTATCGTTCTGTAGCTTGTGTGTATTTTTTATTTAGAGGTATTTTTTACTGCATCATATGGTTGCTAGACAATCTTGAATAATTGGCAATTATATTACAAATTTGGATGTTTGGGTATTTGTTACGTTATCACTCGTATTTCTAAACGGCTTTGGATAGTTTTGTGAAACGACCTAACCTAACTTTACACATAATATGTCGCAGACAGCTCGGCTACCGGACTCATTGGGCGCGTATTTTCGCCGGCATGACGGGTAGCCTCGATCAATGATAGTCACGAACCACGATGTAACAACGCTGATTTAAAAAAATTCACAATATACAAGCAAGTATTCTCAAACAAACTCGTCCGCCGGGTGCGAGCTCCTATTATAGAATGCCCGCCCGCTCCAATGGTCGCTTCACAATACATACATATACAGTATTCTATCTTCATGCAAACGGTCGGAACTCGAGTTATACCTACGCGCCTCGGCGTTGGTATACGCTTGGTTCACAACCAGTCGCGAATGCGCCGCAGTGACGAACGGACGGTGTGATTGTTTTGTAAGCAGTAAGCCTACGATTTGTGATGATTTGATTTTATTAAACACTTTCTTTTTTATTAATTACGAATTTAATTTTTATAATATAATATACATATAATATTTACAATAACTAAACTAGAAAGAAACTCAAGTAGGTAGATACAATTTAAATACTGCAGGCGGGCAGCCCTAAAGCGTATCTAGGAACCGCGCTGTTATAGGCAATTATTTCAAGGACAGGGCCGAGTTACAATACTGTATATGTGTGTACTGTGGTCGCGTCCAAGCATGACTCATAGAGATATCACACTTGCATTCAGAAACGAATCTTGACTCGTCGATGTATATATAAGGTTAGGTGGAGTAATTCGTTAGGCCCGTGGTGTAAGTGATGCTGTGTGGATGACGGCACGGTAGTGAATTTGATAGTTTGTACGAGGTCTCGAGGTTGATTTTCGGATCGGGTTACGTGTTATGAGATCTTCTTTGTGCAAGTTTGGAAACTGTGCTCAGTGAACGGCAATAGGCTCGGCCCTATTATGTTACATTTTCTAAATCCATAACTGACCAAATATGGGTGAATTACACCTCATATATGTTTATATAATGGTCTATCTATAAACTCTGTAAAATATAGCTCAGGTATATATCTCCATAGCAGTACGTAGAAATATATTATACCTACACTTAAATTTATTGACAGGTAAACCAAGTAACACTTCAACCGATCCGGTAATCAAACATGAAACTTCATACAAAACAGTCGCTATCACAACTGCTGCGCCACAGAGGCAAACACTAATAAGTAACATATGTATTAATTTTCCTGAAAATGTATTAGTAATGTAGTAAGCAAAATAAAATTTTACAAGCACTACGCAAATGAAACCACCTGGTGAGACTATCTTCTAACGGATACCAGCGTGTAGAAAATGATATCTTAGATGTATTGCTTCGGGGAAGCTCTGTGAAGATTCATGAATATATCTGTGCTTGTTGGATGTGGCAGGTGTGAAGGGTATAGCAGGCATAATCTTAAAAAATAACTACATTAATAGAAAATAATAAATATTGGTATTGCTTTGTTTGTTCATTTGTTCCGCCTTAACTACTTGACCGATCATGATGAAATTTTGCATTCATGTTGTCAGAGATACCGAAAAGGATATAGGGTACCTATTATCTACGAAAAAGTATTGTTACTAACCTAATCTTACTTCCATTACGTACGGGCAAAATCTAGTGATAAATAAATGATTATTACCAAAATAATTAACCTTTTGAACGCCAACGTCGTCTATACTCGACATGCGCAAGCGTGCCCTGTGCGCCAACGTCGTCTATACTCGACAAAACTCTTTTTTGTCGGTTCACAGAAAAATACAAAATAAACATATTAAATCATTAGTTTTCTGTGTTTTAGTGATACAACTTAAAAATTTAATCCCCAATTATAACTTAATTGTATACAGCAAACAAAATTGTTATTAGTTATTGAAATATTTGATCATAAAAAACAATATATAATATATCGATTTTCGGGCTTGGCGTACAGGACATGGAGGTGCCGTTATGGCGTGGCGTTCAAAAGGTTAAAAAGCATATTAACAAAAGACATTCTAAACGGGCAGTATCTTTACTGTAATATATAGGCAATACCGGCAATATTAACTAGTAGTAGTAGCAGCGATAGCTCAGTGGGGAGACCAACAGACTGCAATGCAGAGGGTCTCGGGTTCGAACCCACGTCGCGCACCTCTGACTTTCGGAAGTTATATGACTTTTCGAAATTATGTGCGTATTGATTGACAATTATCGCCTGCTCCGAGCCTCGGAGAGCACGTTAAGCCGTCGGTCCCGGCTGCCATGAACATCTATGGCAGTCGTTATTGGGAAAGTCAGTACCCTCTAATATCCTGACACTGGTCTAGCCTTAGGGTATCGTTAGCCTTCAGGTTGCGAAGGTCAGGTGGCAGCCGCTCCGTGTAAAAACTGATATCCAGTCAAATCCGGTTAGACCAGAAAAGCCGACCCCAAGTGACTTGGGAATAATAAAGGCTAAGAGAGAAGACCAGCCATATTAACTAATACACATTAATATTAAGCACACATTAGATTTTGACCACGACTTCCCTTGCATATGTAGATTTTGTCAATTTATTTCTATACCTTGGGTATAGGATATTTTTCTGAATGAGGGTACATTATATTCGGAAAACAGTCCGATACAAACAACTACTACAAAATCTACGTTGCCCGCGTAAATTAAGGTTAGATTAGGTTAGTAACAATACTTTTTCGTAGATAATAGGTACCCAATATATTTTTCTGTACCCCGGACAACGTGTATGCGAAATTTCATGATGTTCGGCCAAGTAGTTAATCGTAGCAATCAAACAAATAAACTCACATTTACATTTATAATATCAGTGTGGATATGGCTATTCAAGAAAATATTTTTGGACGCATTCAAATGTTTTTCGTTGCCTATAATTAAAAGCATTGTAGTCACATACAGCAATAAAAATATTGTCTGTTTAAAAGCCTCTCGAACAAACACGTCCGCTCGGTGCGAGCTCTGATTATAAAATGCCCGTCCGCTCCAATGGTCGCGTCACAGTACATACATATACAGTATTCTATTTTCATACAAACGGTTGGAACTCGAGTCATACCTACGCGCCTCGGCGTTGGTATACGCTTGGTTCGCAACCAGTCGCGAATGCGCCGCAGTGACGTCCGTTCGTCACTGCGGCGCATTCGCGACTGGTGTGATTGTTTTGTAAGCAGTAAGCGTACGATTTGTGATGATTTGATTTTATAGAACACTTTCTATTTCATTCATTACGAATTTCATTTTTATAATATAATATACATATTACAATCACTAAACTAGAAAGAAACTCAAGTAGGTAGATACAATTAAAATACTGTAGGCGTTTTCTTAGTTTACGTGAATGCCACGTCCAAAATTCGTTCGTCTCCGCATAAACCCCGCAAGAGCAGCTTTGAGGCGAACGAGCGAATGGAATTGGGAGATTATCAGAGCTCGACAGTAAGAGATAGTGTGTGAGCTCCGCCTGTGACGTGTCACCTATTCTTATGAGATTTCACCTCCGAGACTGGATTGAGGCAAAAATAGATGCTCACGTATGCAGCCCGTGTGTGGGTATTCTTTGACTTATATGAACCGGATTGAATGTAGGTACTATTTCCCAGTGAAAACCTTTCCAATATCGGCTACTGCGATCCTGCTTTATGGATTATCTTGGGTTTATAGATCTTTATTTTACTCGAAAATATATTACAGTGCGCTTAATAAGCATTTCTTATCACTAAATAGTTAAAAAAAGTTCGCTATCCACATCTGTTTGCCTACGATAACGATAGTAGCAGGTTTTTAACAATATATAAAAAAAATACTTTAAGCTATTAAATTTATAATTTTTTTTGATTGTAGCTTTGCCACTATCGTCAAAATATTTAATTAAATTCACATCTATCTGTTTGTTCGCTTAGTTATATATACATGGTCATAAATGCCAATACATGATCTTAAATAAATGTTTAAATACCAGTGGGCATGCAAAAGAACCAAACCAGTGTAAAATAAAAAATAAAAAATTTAAGCAATTATTAAAAAATGCTAAATTTAATTTCCTTTTTATTTAAGAATTATGTACTGTTATGGTATGTTTTACTTGCTAATTAGATTACGAATTTTTTTTAAACTTAACAGATTGATACGACGCGCATAAACTGTTGAACTGGTTTATATGTAATTTACCACATACATAATATTGTCTTATGTTTACGCGAATGTTATACATTGAAATTATATAAACTTTATACGGATTTTATCGCGTTGTTAATTGCTCGTTAATGCTCGGCGTCCAGGTGTTTCTTGTCACAGATTCCATGAGCTCTCTGAAACAAAGACATTCCCACGGTAGCTAACTGTTTAGGATGGTGGTGAGATTCACTGCTTAAGTACCTATTTGACAAGACCTTGACAATTACATCTAAGAAAGCTAATGAATTATTTGCCTCTAATTCCATAGTAAATTGGATGTTGTTATTAATGGAATTAAGATGTTCTAGGAATACACTTGCACTATCTGTTGGTAATATTGTAAAAGTATCATCTACAAACCTCTTATAAATCCTGGGTGTGATGGGGACAGTCTGTAAAGCTTGAATCTCGAAGTCCTCTATATGTATATCCGCAACAAGAGGCGATACTGAGGAGCCCATTGAAACGTCGGGGAAAGTGTAAAATTAAATCTAAATATAATTTAAATAGCTTAATTGATGTAAACGGTAACTAGTAAAAGTGTTTAACAATTGTAGTTTAATGTTTCAAAATTATGTAATAATAGTGTTTTATAAAAATAAACAACGCGATAAAATCCGTATAAAGTTTGTTTAATTTCAATGTTACCACATACATAAGATACTTTTCATCTCAGTATACGTTCTTCCAGCGAGCAGAAGCAAGTCTCTGATATTATGAAACAGAGCCTGATTCATTTCCTTTGTACCGCTACTTGACACAATTTATTCTCTCTCGTACAAGTACTAATTATGTATATTGTTGAAGAGGTTCTTTGAATAGTTTCTTTAACAGAGGCTTGTAGTCCTCTTCCTCTTTCCCTACTGCAGACAAAGTTCACAATGAACTGCGAGTGGACTAATTATGTTACTGCAGTTACATCTTGAAACTCTGTTTATTTTTGTTGAGATAACAAAAGCAACGCTGAAGTTTTTATAAAAAATAGCTTCTGGGCGGCTTAGTCAGTTACTCAAGTAAAATTAAAGAACAAAATATATGAATTTGAGTTTAGGGGCAGTAGCTTCATGGATAAGGCAGTGGACTTACGGCTGAGAGGTTGCGGTTTCGAATTCTACCTATTGCACTATTGATGTAAACCCACTCAGCATTCTAGCTTAGCTGGATGAGTTATCAAGAATACTAGTAATTTGTAAACCAAATTAACAGCACCCTATTGTTTATAAATAGCAATATTCAACATGTCCTTAGCGCAGCAGAGAGAATTAATAATGTACTACGTACTAGAAGAGACATGTCAACTAGATTGTCATTAATTTCAATGGAGCTATGCACTTACTGAAACGATACGTTTGAGTGATAATGAAGTAGTACCGCACACACAAGAAAGTTTATTTAAGATATTCAAACTTTGCTCTTAGACTTGTGGTTGCAGTAAGTGCATCGCTTAGACTGGATAAGTTAGAGAGCATGCACTCTAACGCGTGCTGCAAAATATTGTTGAGTTGAATGTCTCCTCTAGTACGTATTACGTAATCACTAAATAAAAAAGGTAGTATAATTTAAATACGACAGTTTTTTGTCGTCTTATTTTCTATTCTTGGATTAACTTGTTCCTGGAATGCAAGATATTTTTTAAGAAGGAACGGATCTAGTTAAATCACTTAACCAAACAGGCCTTAAAACTTAAGAGTCCGATCACTCCGTGAGGTCGTTACGCTGTGTAGATCAAGGTGCGCCGAACTTTACTAATTACAATTTGAAACAAAAATGCCATAATTTTATTTTTAGACGAGAAAAGAATAAAAATCTCGAGAAAAATTTAATAAGTTTGTTATTTCGCTTCACGCGCTAGGAGGAGCCTGCGCAATTAAAATTAAGAATACTTGATTAATATCTTTACCAAAGTTAACATCAGAATAATTAATTACCACGAAGTAATCAATTATTCTGATGGTAACTTTAGTTATTTTACCTTTTTATATTTACAGCGATAGCCTAAAGGGAAACCGTTGGATTGCAGCTACGCAGAGGTCTCGATTTTGATTCCATGGCGCTCTCCGACCTTACATTATATGCGTATTAAATAGTAAATCATCACTCGTTTTAACGGTGAAGGAAAACCGCGTGAGGATATCAGTATATCTGAGAGTTCTCTATAAAAGTTCTCGAAGTTATGTGAAGTCTGTCTACCCGCATTGAACCAGCGCGAGCGTGGTGGTCTATGGCCTAACCCTTCTCATACTGAGAAGAGGCCCAGCACTGGGATAGTTTAATACAGGGCTTGTATTATATTATAATCGCTGACTTACACACAGAAAATTCGTCGAATTATAGGACAGCATATATAAGTTACCTTCATTGTTAAAATTTTGAACGTTTCTGCTTTCCCCAAAAAACTATACATTATGGATTGTAAATGTCGTTTTGCAAAGAAAATAAACTTTATAAATGTTACACCCCGTAAGCGGGTAGTTATTATTTTAAAAGCAGTGACGGCTCAGTAAATATATATAATAGGGCAGCAATTTTCTTGATGGACTTTTCGTTTTCACAGTTGCCACGGTGTAATATCAGGTGAGGGGTACAGTTTAAGGTTTCAGTATTAATGGTCATGACACAGTACCTTTCCTCTATTTTCGCCAGATCAAGTAATCCATAATACTTACATAGTCTCACAAATATGCATATTTCATCAGCTATAACTTTAGATCCTTCATAATAAGGTGCCAATTGCTGTTTACTGTGCACAGTTCCCAACTCCCGGCCGTGCTACTGAGAAATCCTTGGGAAGACTCGAGTGTTATAATTATATACTCGGATTCTTCTCGGTTCTCAAGAATAATAAAGGGCGTTAAAATAGTCATGCATATTTTTTACATTTAGGTGCTTAACATTTCGACAAGGTTGCACCGGCCGTGGTCACGAACCAAGTTCTCATGCACATTAATCGCATTTACTGTCACTTTGTCATCGAAGCATAACAATTATTATTTATCAGATACACACATCAACAGAATCTAGGGATATTTTATATTTCATCAAATATCTAAAAATCTATGAAGAATTTTCTGATATAGTAAATGTAAGAAATATAGGTTATTTTAAGGTCTTTAATAAAAATAAAAAACACTTCGTAATTTTTTTGTTTTAAATAAAAAGGAAACATTTTTTAATCGCTGTAGAAAATTAGTATGATAAAAAAGCTTAATTTATTCTTATAAAACTATTAATTTCAATAAAAATTGAAAAAACCTTATAAAGTCTAATTATAAATAATCAGTGTTGCCACTTCTTACATTAATTATACATCGACATCGATTGTTCATGCTTAAAATTAAACTGTCAATATCTTGCTGCGGTATGAGGTCCCAAGTTTTTTGCAAGTAATAATAATAATAAATAATAAAATTTATTTTTTTCTTAACTTGGCACAAAAATACAATAACAGTGTTCGTAAAGTTGTTATTCCGTCGTTAAATTTGGCGGGAAATCTCTCAAAGCTTTTCGTTGTAACATGGATTTAAGTCGGGCGAATGTGTTGCAATGCTGGAACACGTAGCAGTCTTCGAGCATAAATACCAATTCATGTAACGTCCTTTGTACGGTTTGGTCGCTTACCAGCAGCTGATGGTCCTCCCGGAGCCTGTGTGTAAGTTGCATCGCTGTGATATTGGGTTGTCTTCTGGCGGTCACTTGGGGAAATCGATCCTGTATCTGTGTAGTAACACGATATCTACCCCTGTGCCGTTCAACCGTATCCCCAATATTGCGATAACGTGACCACAACCTTGATATCACGCTTTGGCTGGTGTGTAGGGCCTCAGCAAGGACGCGTTGAATAGCACCATTGTCTAACATGCCCACGGCTCGTAACATTTCATCTGGACTCAAATGCATCGTGACATGACTTCTAAAGCTCACACGGCACGTTAAATTAACAAAAGAAAAACAATCTAATCTCTTTTCATTAATTAATATCAATAGAACAATTTAAATTTTCCTTGTCGTAACGAATTACTAACAATTTTGCCGCCGTATTTTGTTTTTCTTTTGTTTTTTTATTTACATTTTTAATTTTTGAAAATAGAATAACAGATTTTTCAGCCTGTATATTATAAAATTTTGATGGCAACTAAAACGATTTTAAACTATAAACTCGTAAATAATTTAGGATTAAGGTATTACTTATACCAATCTGATATACACACATCAACAGCATCTACCTATTTTAAAATATCTGACAGTAAACAATAATGTATTTACCATTACTAACGCTACCAAGTCATCTGATTATAGTATTCGGAGTAGTTTCATCACATAAATACTAAGTAGAGATTTTAATCTCGATATTATTAGATAATTGTAAATAACAATGAATGAGGATTTAATTTGCTACATCTCTATTATGGCTTCTTAAAAACGTGCTGTCAACCAGAATCTTGTGGCATTTCTGCCTCGTGTATGCCGCGCAATGTAAGCAGTCACAATAACCACATATCTTTGGGTGGATTGTATATCTTATTACCGCTTTATTACAAACAGCATACCGATTTTACCCAAGCCTTGCAACACCAGGCACATCACACTTGCCATCTGAAATAATAAAAGAGCAAAAAGGACAGTACTAAAGAGACGGTGAAAGAAAGTGGTTGTGCCTCAAACAGTACGGATAATACCACTTTACGTCAATATTATATGAGAGGGTATTGTCTACTCGGCCGAGCCAGCCCATTCATGTTGAAAACAGCAAATCCTTACCTCTCAAAAATATTAGGCGTGAATGAATTCACTTTGTATCGTGTTATCTATACTTAATATTATAAAGACGGTATATTTGTTTGTAATCAATAAACATTAAAAGTATTGACCTAATTTGAATAATTATTTACCTTTACAAAGATATTTATCCAGAAATAACGTAGGTTATATAACATCACGTACAAGTCTCGGAAGCAGAGCAGTTATCATAAAAGTGGATGAAATAGAACACAAAATTACTAGCAATCTTAAAATAATAATAATATACATAAAGCAGATATTCTCTGATGCAAGTTTTATTCAAGGAAAACCTAACTTTACATAAAAAGCAGCCGCAAAGGAGATTACATTACATTATTCACTCATACGTCCAAAATACGTGACGAAATGGATTTGTTTATACAAACCGTTGAATGTATGATATGAAAAAACTTACGTTTGTGCAGCATTGGACGGCAATTATAGCATAAATTTATATTTTTTAATTCAGCGTTTAGTATATATGTCTCGTGAAAAGCTTTATAGATATTGAAATGATAGTTATAACGTAGTATTATCATTTAAGATTATATTGCTTTTTAAAACTAAAACAGCTGCGCCAACGATGCAAGTTAAATAAATGTAATCTTACTGTGTATTGGGTACTATCTATAATGTTTATTAGCCTTGGTTTAATTAGTAATGTTTATAATTATACTTGCCAACAAAACTCTAAATTTTACTATTCTAAACAGTATCGTACATACATACATACATACATAGATTCACGCCTGTTTCCCTAAGGGGTAGGCAGAGACTACAGATTTCCATTTGCTACGATCCTGACACACAGAAGTGGCTGGTGGCTTCATTCACTTTCATCACATTCCTCGTACACGCCCGTCGGTTCAAGGTGCTCTTAACCTGGCCTTTGTCCAGAACGCCTCCGATCTGATCAAGAAACGTTCGCCTAGGTCTTCCTCTTGCGACTGTTCCATTCACACTAACCTTATAAACTTTCTTAGTCAGTCTTTCCTCGTCCATTCTTTCTACATGCCCAAACCAGCTTAACATACCCTTTTCTTGTCACTATATCCACTTTCATGCCGCATCTCTCTCTAATCACAAAAGTATCGTACTGTTTTCTAATTAGTAATTTTTGCCATTTTGACCTTTTAGTGCTTTTAACTGTTTTTCCTGTTTTTTAGTTATTTGAACCTTTCTGAGAGGTTTTTTAAAATTATAAAACTTTTTCATTATTAATAATAAGAGAGAAAATAACAAGCAAAAATCTGACAGGCCGTCATAGAATTCCTTTACATCCCTGTCAAACGGTAGAGTGTCTAGAGGCCTTTATTCATTTACTAATCGAATTAAGTACACACTAAATCTTAGTCCTAAGTCAGCACAATATAAACCTAAAAATAACATCCAAATTGATTTAGCCATTGTGGAGATTGGCTTTCACACGCAGGCAAAAAGTCTGTTTACGATTTGTTAGTATAGATACGGCTGCTGAAATAAAGCGTATTGCGCATTGTCTAGAATATTGTGCAAGTCCAAATGGGTTTTAGTGTGTTCACTTAGTGGCTTTTGTAGCTTTATCTCGTATGTATAACATTTCAACGTTTTTGAACAACTTAGGCCGAAATGCCGCAATGGAATATTAATGTTCGGCCTTAAATAACAGCAACTGTTTGAAAAATGATGCGTCGTTCAGAGGTTTTGGACGCAGATAATTTATTTGTGTGTAATATTTACACTTTTCGGTATCATATATGTATATAAAAGCTGTAAGGAAATTTTAGTAAGTGATATTTCTGTCAGTTTATTTTATCATTAAATTTTCTTATTATAATAATTGATAACGTATAATATATATTTTATGTATATTCTACGTTATCAATTATTAAGTACTACTTATAAATAATTATAAAATACTTATGATATATGTAGGTATGTATTTATATTATAAGTATATAATATTAAGCACTTAAAATACTTGTTTAGGCGCGCGTCAGCATCGCTGTCAACTGGTGACGTGCCCAGCATAAGTAGCATTTTTATTTAGATATATTATCACGCAGAAACTACGAATGTTTTGGGTAGCTTTTAACTAATTACGAGAAAAATTTACCTAGTTGGATCCGTAGCGTAAGTTAGTGGTTATGTTTGAAGTCAACCGTGAAGTCTTATGATCGATTCCCGGGTCGAGCAAGTTATTGGGTTTTTCTGTCAGGAAGTTGTAAGCGCCAATACAATGTCTGGTTCTTTGCTCTGTAGACGCCAATAGCCTCATTCAGTATTGCGTGGTGTTCAATTTTATAGCTGACACGCTGTGGGTGTTATAAACCTCTGCTTACCCCTAAAGCATAAGGCTATGTAAGTATGTATAATATATTACATAAGAAAATATGTTTGTATTTATATAACAAAACTGAGAATTAAAACAGCCAACAGCTTTATATAAGATTTTTCATCCAAGTTCAGAAAGTTGTGAACAATTTCAATATCTTCGTCGCCTGCGGTTTTGCACAAAAGCAACAATGGAGGACAAAGAAAGCTATATTTTATAGCTCATTCTATTATTACGTTTACGCGGAATAAAATTAGATCATTAAAATGAAAAATCGTCTTAATTCAAAATTACATTGAGTGCTTTCACCTGGTCGTAGACTTTTTAAGCAAACACATTTAATGTTCTTAAAACTATAAGCATTCTATCAGTATACTGCCAGATTAGTCTAGGGTTTGAATCCCTGAGTCGGAGCAACACACTTTGTCGTACCAGGGCGGCACCCAGGAAATCGTCACCTCCAGGAATTGATGCCTGCATAGGGCACAGCTAAGTTGATTGCTGAAATAGTACTAGTTCTATCGACCCACCCACTATTTAAGGTGGCACACCATGGTAGGTTTAGTCAGTGGGACCCGGGACTTTCTGTCTTTCCCCGGGTGAGCCCAACATATTCTCACCAATCCCCTTTACCCGCGGAGAGACATGCGTAAACTGCATACCCAAAGTTAAAAAAGGTAAAAGGGTTTGAATCCCGGGTTGTACCAACATTAAGTTAATAGAATTCAAAGTCAAAAATTTTTTTGTTGCATATCCGTGTTAGAATATCGGTCATGTTTCATCCCCATACCTCGTGAAGTTGTTAAACCTGCATCTGATCTGTCTCCGGTCGAGTCCGGTTGCTGTCCGATCGGACTATGAGAGTGAGTTAATAGAGAATGCAATGTAAAAGGCACACTTTTATACTATATAAGTATTTTATAACTGCATAGCACGTACACTTATAATCGTATAACTCTTGCCCATAAGGCAAGTTTTGTGTGTTAAAAAGGCATGCATACGTTTACAGTTTGAACATATTTTTGTTACAAAATATTCTTATTGAAGGTTTTATTGTTTCTGTGTGCCTGTTCCCTTAATTTTACCCTTTTTCGTGCATGCTCGCATGTTATGACGTCATCAGTTCGGCACGTGACCATGCCTGGACGTAATTATGTATTTATACACATTCATATGGCGACAAAACCTTAATAATATTAGACATTGCGTGTTGGTGGACTTTTCTATCATCCTTAGTTTCGTAATAATCTAGCTTAGTGCTTAACGGTCAATATTAATGATTAACTAATCCAAAATGTTTAGAATAAAGATTTAGGGCAGTGAATGTACTTACTTTTTCAATATCACATTTAAAACAATTGGGTTTGGTTTGTAATTACTTTCAATTGTTAGTTGGCTGGTAAGGCACAGACCAGCAAGCTAGCGATAAAGTGCACTGTCGATTGCAAGGTGCAATGCTTGGTTCCCACAACAGGTGAATTGTTTTTAGGTTTCCTATCCTATGTTACTGAAAACTTAAATTGAAACTGAATAGAAGTAGGGAAAAATAACCACCATGTTCAAATTCTTAGATCTGAATCATGTTTGAGCATCTTTCTCCGGCGTGCGGTCACTATCACTGCACTACACTGTGTAAATTTACAAAATGGCTGTGATTTCACCATAAATTAAGTTATTTACTAAAAGTCTAAACAAAATATTTGAGTTTATTATTTATAATCCAAAAACGAACCTTTTGTGTTCTTTTAAATACATTAAAGATAGAAAAGTTTTCGGTGCCGGACGCTATCTTGTTAGTATCGGGAAAATAAACTCAGAAGACGAAAAAAGTAAGAAATGCAGAAATGCGCCTCGTCATGGTCCAGATCTCATTTATTATACAATTAAAAGAAACGACCAGAATTCCCTGTAAAGGGGTTTTGAAGGAAAAGTGTAATCTAATTGTCTTTATTGCTTTTATACTGTTCTTCTATAAATACGAGTTTTGGAGGCCGTTTCACTTTTAGACGATAGGCAAAAAGTACTGGTTGCTGATTAGGCATCGGTTGGGATGTACTGAGTGCAGAACTGAAAAAAAAGAACAGTGTTCATAAAGTACAATGGCATCATTGATATTGTAATTACTTTAAGTGTGTGGCAGTTTACAGGTAGATATGTGCTTCTCACAAAGCAAGAAATTGGGTAAAAATTGGCTCTCTTTTCAATTGTTACCAATGTCGACTAATATAATAGACAGAAAAAATTTGTATTTAAGTATGAAAATATCATCTTTTCTGTTACAAATTTTTATGACAAACAAAAGTTTGTAATGAATAATCTTCACAATTAACTTCTTCTACTATTAAAAGGATTATTTATCTGAAAGTAGCATAGACGTATGTAACGAGCCACGGGCCCAGGATAGTAATTATAAACGTGGGTGCCACCGCGAGGAACTGCTAATTACATATCTAAACTCAAATCTATTGCCCAGGAATAAAATAGTAGCAGCTCTACCACACTTTTTTATACAACCTAGCTGGCAAGCAATCTTACGGCGAATCTGATGATACACGTAACTATTTATCAACAACCGTATAGAGACCTCTGTGGTAACTTGCAAAACCACGGGTAGCATATGACTTACGCGTTGTCAACATTTAAAGCAAGGAGACGCTCAGCTACTAGCACAAGGTAAGTGTTATTGGTCGCGTGTTGCCAGCACCTCTCCTTAAGGATTAGGCAAGCCATATTTACTGCAGAAACGCAGCACAACAATTCTTGACTGTTACGGCTTAGACATTCTACTTCAGACCAATTTGAGTAAAACGCCAGCCTTATGGAAGAATCTCGCAGCAACTAAGATTTTTAAATAAATATACATACGTTATACGTCAGTAAGGTACAGTTACTGGCTAATATATCAATCCCTATATCGATTTGGAGGTCAAACACGTCATTGTATGCGAAAGCCTTAACACTAAATTACTGCTTTAATTAATTGTACAAATATTACAGCTATCTCCGTATTAATCTTGTTATGATGGTGGATTATTCATTGCACACTGTGTACGTAAATACAATATCTCAACTGATCACACGGACATAGCGATGCAAAGATCGGAATAGATTTGAACATTCGACCAGACGATTCGGCATTCAGTTAGATTAAAAGTCATCATGCGATTTAACCCTCTAACAATGATATTGAATTTAGATTTCCAAGCTTTGTATTTTACTTATAATATAAATGTGAAATTTTGTTAGGATATTCGGCTGTTTGCTATTTAATCACGCTTAAACTGCTAGACGAATTTATAAAAAAAATAATATATATTTTATAGCTCGTTTCAGTAGGAAACATTAGCAAATGTTGAAAATGACATTATTTTAGTATTGTTTTTGCCCCTCACTTTTTTAAAAGATTCGTTTTTTGCTAGACAATTACTTATTGTCATTATGACAATCTAGACTAAATTGGACTTTATATCAGAGTCATGAATGGCCACATAACCTACCGTAATTCATGCTTTTAGAATGTTCAGACGTTTTCACATGACACCTACTCGCATTAATACATAGGTGCTTTATATTTGAGTCGATAAGTAAGAACAAAACATTTTTCGAGCATCAGAATGATTATTGCCAAAAAATCTGATCATACACTAACATAGCACATCCCTATGCGGACCATTGCGGAACCGTATGCAAGTAATGAGGGCGCTTGTATTCACCGCTAGAGTTGCTAGTGGATAGTAAGGTCTCTAGATCTCATACTCTATAGTGACTTCAGCAGTAACCATAGAAACCGACAATTTTTAATACTAAACACGGTATTTGACAGCAGTTATGACAGGTTTGACAGGACCTTACGCGCTAGTGGCGCCCACTGGTGAGCACAAAAATGGTAACCCCCATTGTTCGTAAGATGCATAACCACATCTTATTATGAGATAAAAGCTATTCATCGGTAACAGTTTCTAACAATATAACAGTACTCTAGGGGTAAACGTACGTTGCTGGATTATTAAAGACTAGTCTTAGCCCGCAGCTTGGCTCGTGTAAATGTAGGTTAGGTAAGGTTAGTAACAGTACTTCTTTCTAAAAAGTGCCATAATGTCCTTTCCTATACACCTGACAACGAGTATGCAAAATTTCATGATCGACCAAGTAGATAAGGCGTAAAAGCGTAAGGCACAAATAAACAATTTTACATTTGCATTTATAATATTAGTTCGGATTACTATTGACTTATTTTTAATACTCTAAAAAACAAAAAGTAAATCGAGTCACACGGCAGTATGTCCACCAAATCTGTGGATTACACGATACTCTTCTTCACGAGCACATAAGAACATGATATAAGAAGGGAATGTAAACGCTATTGCTGGATTGGCACTGTGGAATTTATAGGTATAAATAGTTTCCTTAGGCTGCCTGTCCATTGAAGCGGAGTGAGGCTGCCGAGCGAAGAGACGGAGAAATATTAATTAATAGAATTGCATACTGGAGCTGAGTAGAGATTTTATACAATCCTATTGGTTAATATTTCTGTTTCTTCGTTCCACAGCCTCGCTCCGTTTCAATGGATAGGCAATCTTAGTCTATGACATGAATATACTAAAGTAATGGGTTCCTACAAGGTAGACAGTATCTATCCTTATCATCTAACTAGTGTACAAATTATTTCGCCGCCTTGTCAATCTTTACGATACAAAATTTTCCCTATTAATAATACACTTATTTTCCTCGAATTAATGACATCACTTAATTATGGAGAAATGCCATCCAAATGAGAATTGAATCGTATATTGGATTCTGATGATATCAACTAAAAATATTACTTATTTCATACGTTTTTTTTCATGCTTTCTATACCCACAAGTAGTCTTCAATCAATTCCAATGTCTTATTGGAATTGAAATCGAGAAATCAAGGTATCGATCTCACACTTTGCAATTTTTAAGCTCGGCTGGAGTGTATCGAGAACACTAGAAATAATGAGTATTGTAGAACTTTATCAAGCCTTAGTCTGTAATCTGCAGATAGTTTTGATAAGCATTCCGGTCTGGACTATACTTTTAAAAGTCTGAAAAAAAACAATTGCTTTAAGATTTTTTGTCTGCCTGTCTTGTTTTGCCAGTTAATCTAGTAGGTAAAATCCACTAAATGAATTTTTGTTGCGATCATTTGTAGCTTATGGTTCAAATTAATATTTAGGCGATGTTTCGTCTAATTTCGCGTAGTTCTATCGGAGATAGAAAGATGGACGATGGACAAAGAGTTTATCCATCTAAATATCGTTGTGAATAAACTTTCACATTAGAACGAAATCGCGAGCAAGTCTTTAAATAAAACCCAAAAATGCCTCAAAGTAATTTCCCAATATTTTTCTTTAAAAATTCACCTTTGAAGAGTTCACCTTCTTAAAGTTCCGCTGAGTTCGGTGTTCAAAGCTTTTGACATTTGAATCAGGAGGGTCTCACCATAATGAATTTTTAAGTGGCCAACAATGGTCTCTTGATGTCTGCTTCAAAGAGGGTAGAATTGTTTGGAGGTAATATAGGTATGTGTTGTAGATAAGTAGATTTGGAGATTTTCTAATTACGTTCATGTAATTCACATATACACTGGACCGCAAAGAAAAAGGGTCGGTTAGAAAATCTTCAATATCTTCAAAACCTGACCTAGCTTTATGAAATAAAGACTAAATTAAAGAATATTTAATGCCACATAAAATAATATATATAAAACCTTTTTATTTATTTTTGATAATTGTATAAAAAACAGAAAATGTAAAATAATGGTCGTTTTTGAAATTAGTACCAAAAAATTCAAATCAATTGTTTCGCGTTTGTTTTAGTATTGCAATAAAAAAGTTGAAAAGTATGGTGTCTCTAGTCATCATGTCGTTAACCCCTGAAGAATGTACCAGGATCCTGACAATGCTTGAAGATGGGCACAGTCAGCGAAATACATCAAGAACTGTCGGTGTGACCCTTTCTACAGTTCAGCGAGTACTCCAGCGTTTCCATGAAACCGGATCCAATCTTTGAAGACCAGGAACAGGCTAAACAAGGTGCACGACAGCGCGGGAGGATCGCTATATGGTGTCAGCAATTTTGAGAAATCGCTTTCTTAGGGCTGATGAAGAAAATAATCATCATTTACGAGCTGGAGGAAACAATCTGAGTACGGATACAGTACGGATATTAAGACCTGCAAATAGCCTAAAACTAAAAAGACCCCACAGAAACTCAAGGTTGAGTTATGGTAGAGAACACAAGAATTGGACTCTGAATGACTGGTCAAAAGTCATGTTTTCAGACGAGTCTAGATTCTGTTTATACAAGCACGACGGGAGGAAAAGGGTGTACAGAAAACCGGCAGAGCGCTATAACCAAACCTGTATAGAACAAAAAGTACCAGGAGGCCCCGTTCACGTGTGGGCTGGGATTTCTGCCGAAAACCGCACTGAGCTAGTGGTGATAGAAAATGGAACTTTACCTGCAGAAAGATATGTCACTGAAATTCTGAATGACTACGTTGATCCATTTTTAATGGACATGGACGAGAATGCCGTTTTTATGCAAGACAATGCTCGCCCGCATACAGCTCAGATAGTGTTTGCCTATTTTCAAGAAGTCGGTATCACACACATGGAGTGGCCAGCACGCAGCCCCTACTTAAACCCCATTGAGCATGCATGGGACGAACTGGGACGACGAGTTCATCAGTGGCATCCGCCGCCAATCACGCTACGTGAAATGCAAGAAGTCCCCTAGGCTGGCAGAATATTCCGCAGCATCGGCTCAAAAATCTAGTAAAAAGTATGTCAAATCGCATAACAGCAATATTGCGAGTTCGCGAAGGCAACACAAAGTACTAAAATGCGTGAAAACGGTACATCTGTAACCAATCTACATTTATGAAAATACTGGGCAACCTACGCATTTTTATTCATTTTACATTTATTGAAAATAATTAAATTTATTTTCATTAAGAACATTAAAATATTCTTTAATTTAGTATTTAATTCACAAAGCTAGGTAACTTTAACAGATATTGAATATTTTCTAACCGACCCTTTTTGCGGTCCAGTGTATACAGGTTGTCCCAGAATATGTGAATCAAATTGTAACGGGAGATTGCTTAGGTAAGGACCATTACAATTTGATTGTAATGGTCCTTACCTAAGGTATCTCCCGTTATTATTATTTTTGATTGACATTACAGTAATATCTCCTACGCAGATGGCCAGTCTCCGTTAAGATTGGCCACCGTGACCGAAATCAATCTGGAGGACATTATTATTATTCTCTTTATTGACACATTTTTCAATAATAATTATATTTTTTAATATATAATTATAAACAAAAACACATTTAAAAATATATAAACTATGAAGAGCTACCGGCATCGGGCACTAGGTCTAAGCTACCGGTGGTTAAGGCTCCAGCGAGAGGAACCTCCTCACGGTGCGTGCTGTGTCAAGCAATACGGCCTTCTGCATCAGAGACTTAATCCAGCCGTCTAACGCGAGCCTCTTCAGGTAGTGATAGAGACTCTTGGCAATCAGTCCATGTACTGATACGACTATCGGTACAATGATCGCCGAATCCACATCCCACATGTCGACAATCTCGTACGCCAGATCCAGATATTTAACTTGTTTATCCTTTTCAGCTTTCACGAGATTCCCATTATGAGGAATGGTAATATCGACGATTATTGCACGTCGCTCTAATCGGTCCACCACCACAATATCAGGTCTATTGGCTACAAGAGTCCTGACAGTAATGATGGACCGATCTCAGTACAACATTGCATAACCATTTTCGAGAACGGGGTCGGCCACATACCATACCATACCATAAGATCGTATTTTAAAGCAAGTTGCTGATGTATAATCCTGGCTACTTGGTTGTGTCTATATTCGCTATTATCAAGACGAAAACGTCCAAAGATAATATGTCTAAGAGATTCTCCGAGCTGGTGACACGCCCGACATATGTCAACTATGCTATCCTTCAGGATATATCTCCGGTAGTTATTCGTCATCACTATTTCGTCCATAATTGCATAGACAAAACCTTCGGTTTTTCCAAACAGGTCACCGTATCGTAACCAGGATACGGACGATATTAAATCTACGTCGGGCCCATATAGAGCCCGATAAAACCGTCCGTGTAGCTCCTTGCTCTTCCATACAACCTCCGAATGCGATCCTCAGTTGTAAGCACCACCGGTTTGCGCCAGTTTTCTTTAGGCAGAGCGAGCGGAGTGAGGCCTGTATCCACTGCTACCACATCACGATGGACATCCACGTTACTGTGGAAAAATATTCTCGGAGATTGCACACCTCACGGTTATAGTCAAGGGCCTCAAGGTCTTGGCACATAAAAAAGCCACGAGTCCCACATTTCCGCGGGATGTACAACCTTATTACAACAGAACGTGGATGGTGCATTCTGTGAGTGGTTAGCAGTGACAAGACTTTTCTGTCCAGGGCAAATTCCATCCTGATAGAGTTACTAAAGGTTTCGGTTAACTTAAGTAACGCTGCCAGTTGCAAATTGCTGGGGGCAAACAATTTTAAGTCATCCATATAAAGGAGGTGGGATATAACCTGACCATCTCTTCGCAAGCAATAGCCCAGCTCTGAACTCTCTAAAAGAGTGCTTAAAGGGTTCAGAGCTAGACAAAACCATAGCGGACTCAGACTATCACCCTGGAATATACCTTGCTCGATCTTTATCGGTACACCATAACCCTGAATTTCTCGACATCCTGGATAGCGAAGAACAGTCCGTCATTGCCTCATACATGTCTTCAAGAAGGTGCATAGGGTTGTATCAATATTATATAACTCCAGCACCCTCATAAGCCACGTATGTGGCTCGGAATCATAGGCGTTCTTATAATCTATCCAACATGTCGACAAATCCTTTCGGTTACGGCGACCCTGTTGGCTAATAGCCATGTCAATAATAATAAGCTCTTTAGTTCCACGGGCCCCATACCTACATCCATTCTGTGAAACAGATATAATGGAATTATCACTAATATGATTTGATAATTTTGTTCTCAAAATGGATGTAAGAAGTTTAGACCGTTGGTGGACATGTAATTGGTCTATAGTATTTGGGATCCAGGGTACTACCAGACATAAGAAATAGGTGGGTGATGCCAGTTGTTAAAAAATGTGGTAACGATCCTGATTCTAAAGATGATTGGAATTGAGATGCCAAATGAGCATGTGAGCTATGGAGCCATTTTAGCCAAAAATTGTGCAGTCCGTATAGGGCCGCTGATTTCCAATTTGGTAACAAACGGACTGCATTGGCTACGTCATCTGTTGTTTTTGTAATTAACTTTATATTAAATTTGAAATTAATAATAATAATAATAATATTCTACTACATACACACAACACCATCTAGCCCAAACTAAGCAGTGCTTGTATTATGGATAATAGACAATGGATAAACATACATAGATACTTTTTTTTGTAAATACATACATATTATACATAGAAACACCGAGACCAGGACAAACGCAAATGTTTGACTTGTGCGGGAATCGAACCCGCGACCTTAGGCGTGGCAGTCGGTTACACTACGCCATAGAGGAAATTGTATTTGAATTTTCTCTTGTGACATGCCTGTCACACGTCATTTTGTAAAAATACTATTAAATACCAGATTTATTAAAGAGTTTTATCAAATATATATTTTCACTGCGATCTTAGACGTTTTATACTTATTTATAAAAATTTTAGTTCCGAAATGTTGAAAAATATATTTTATAAATTTCACAAAATAAAGGACTTGATTTTTCAATGTTATTTGTCAGGGTTGCCAGTTATTATTATTATTAATTTGTTGTTTATTTAATACAGAGTCCGTGCTGCAGATACTAAGATGAAGCTGTTCTACACACATAATACTTTGACTCGACTTCTAGAGGGCATAGGGTATCAAGATGAAACAAGCAACAGATTTAAAAATGCTCTATCTTAAAATGTTAGGCATGTTTCATTTTCATACGCCGCCGCCTCGAAGTCGAGTATCATATGTCAAGCAATACAACTGCAAAAACGGCATACAATTTCGTGCAGTTATTTTTGCGTGTTCGGCGTACAAACAAACAAACATAGAGGCAGACAAAAATTCTAAAACAATTGTTTATCTTCTATAGGTCTTATAAAATATATCAACGTTATTTTTGTTAAATATTACCTATGTACATACATCGATCGATTACAATTTTATTATATAGGTATAAATACATTAACCACTTAAGCTAATAGGCTAAGTCATGTTATGTAGGATTTAAAATAATCCAGGTGAACTATAAATAGGCGTGTGAGTGTGTGGCAAGGTGTACGACGTCTGCTGACCCCTTCGTAAGGCAACACAAGTATTGACGTGGGTCTATGTATGTTTCACTTACTGGTAACACTCTAGAGGTGTTGGAAATATCAGATACATTGTATGTTGTCATAAGTTTACATATTCAATAGCAATAAGAGCTATAAAGTTGCTCAAAGTTGTAAATGTAAAGATTGATGGAACATTTATGATATATTGGATACCTGTTTGGAATAAATTTCTATTAATTTCAACTCCATATAATGTACACACGGCTACACATCAAGTTAGACAGCCTATATACGCATAACTACGCTACATACTAATTAGAGAATTGTTGGAAAGGGACAGTGCATAGTGGCGTCGATGTAACGGTAAGGATAGAGCGTAACAAAAATGTAACGCACTCTCTCGCACGATTCGCAGCATTCAACTTCTAATAGTTCAAAGTCCAAACAGTCTAGGTTGATGTGTCGCTGTGTGTACGAGGTAAGAATTAACTTGGCGTAAGATTATTTACGCAGGCCTATAACTTTTCTAAGATATGTGCGTATTAAATAATTATTTATCAATTGCTTTAACAGTGAGGGAAAACATCGTTAGGAAAACCGCATGTCTGAAAGTACTTCGTAATTTTTCTAAGAAATGGGTCGGCGTGTTGAACTATGGCTCAAACTCTTTCAGACTGATAAGAGGTCGATGCCCAGCAGTGGGAAATTTTATATACAAGGCTGATATTTTTAAGGCTCTAAATGCCAATATTTGACTTTTAACTGCAAGTATGGCAAGTGATTTAAGTGATTGCCTCACAACTGCTCCTTTGCCGAATGTGTGGACTCGATAACCACCCGGGACAAAAATGTATGTTCCACAACTAGATGTTCCAAATCTGGGTGTTCTTTGTGTCCATTGTTTGAGTGTTTGTAAAGTCTCCCGCGAACACTCACGTCACTCCGTCTCACAGGAACCATGTAGGATATTCCTAGCCGGTGCTATTTTTTTTTTAAGAAATTTATGATAATGCTTTGTAAGCATTACTTACACAAGTTCTCTTTACATATCGCCTTTCTAGCATGACAGTGGTTTAGGAAGAACTGGTAGCCCTTCTTATACCGGCTGAACATCATGCAGACTGGCTCCACGTCGTCATCAAGCAGGTCATCGCAGACATGTTCACAGATCTTGTTCATAGGGGACTGGTCTGCCATGAAGGGGACGAAATCCCAGGTTGGCACTCTTGGCGCTGGTGATACTAGAACTGATGATTAAACAAAATGATAGAAAATATACATCACTTGATGTTTCTTTATCTGTATGTAGTAGCATGCCAAGGATTCTAGAAAAAGGCAAGCGAAATATCGTTTTTTAATCAATGTTATGATATTGGTTATGATCTTACCCCTTCTTATCCTTAAATTTTTGATGAGCTTATTAAGCACTTAAGATATGCTAATAATATATGTATATTCTAAACCAAACAATAAAATGTGGCAAGCCGGATTTTTGGACTTTTGATCATATTGGTCATTTTTAACAGGGACAGGACTACGGAGATATTATTATGGTGCACAAATATGTGCATGAAGTTAATTGAAATTTCCATTCCTCTAATTCGACACAACTGGAAAGAGATTACCTCTTAGTAAACTACATTTTGATATATTTTACTTTTGAATACAATTGACTACTTACCACAACTTTAATTTTAAGTACAGGCCTGAATCTCGCTCGCTTAGACGCGGCGCGTAGAAATTAGTAGTCCGCAATTTCTATGCTCTGTAGGCTATTCTATTCATCTAAACTAAAGCCTAAATATTAACAAAAGTAAGCCTAAATATTACCAAATGAGAAGATATTATTGTATTATTATATGAATATTATTTACTAATCTGAATAACTTCTAAATAATAATTCTAATCTTACCAGTAACAAAATAAAAACGAAGTGTGGTGACGAATACCATGCCAAACAATAAATACAAAGGTTCAATTTGAAATCCAATTTAATATTTATAACAATATTTATATTACATTACAATTCAGAAAGAAAATTATTCGCACACTGCATTGTTACATTTTTATAATCCATTTAAATTTTCAATGGAAACATTATATTTTACTTTGCATTCAAATTGTGAATGTAAATTAATGGAACAATCGAGATTTGATATAATCATATTTTTATAAAAAATGCGTTTAATTTTCTTTTAAAATCCATGTAGAGTATGTCATGCCAGTATATTTAAATCGTTGCATTCGGTACTGTCATATTATTTTAGAAGTATATAAGTAATGAACAAATGCAGTAATCATTTGAATTATATATTTGCTAGCTGTCTTGTATGTACCTACTACGCATCGTAACAAACTTTAAAGACTACCTATATTGTTCATTCATCCACCGATTGATATAAAACAACTAAAATGTTAGCTTAAACATATCGTAAAACCTAATTAGAGATTAATTATAAACCAAATAGAATTTTAGGCAGCCATTACAAAGATTTGTGTGCAGATAGATATAAACATGCAAGTGTGTTTACAATTTTATATGGATTTTTTATGTACGAAGTAAATTTTCTTTTAAGCTTTATTTAAGTCTTCGCTGTTGAATTGCAGGAGTACTAGCTCATACGTCACTATAGTGCCTGCAACCTGCAGAAAAAATACCGATTAAAGAAAGATACGAAAATTACAAGATACATTTTGTACATAAGGCATAGAAAAGAGTAATCAACACGCGATTAATTATTTGACCATTATTCGAATAATATTATGTTGAGTGACAACAACGTACAATTTTTAATTTATTTGATGCTTAATATTGTCTTCTATTTACGCGAATATTATTCATTGAAATTAAACTGCTATATACGGATTTTATCGTCAAATAAACAACGCGATAAAATCCGTATATAGCAGTTTAATTATTTGATGCTGGTGTCTGGCTTTACCCAAGTGAACCAGTACGGTAACACATCAGGATAAAAAGTATCCTAAGTGTTAATCCAGAACTGACTATCGTGCCATATTTCATCCAAATATGTTTTACAATTTACGCATGGTTAAGTAGTAAAGCAATCTGAGAATTTTTTATATTGTGTTGTGTTGGCTTAACGCTTCTCACATTAAGAATAGGCTAGGAGGGTTTATAAGAGGACTGATATTATGGGTATAAGCCGAAAGCGATTGGTTTGTTGCAATTGTACTGACTACAGGAACAGAATATACTGTTGCTAGCCTGCAATCTTTTGAAGTTTGAAGTGGTCTATGTCAGTTAAACTAACCTACTTTGCATGAAACCCTAGGTTTAAGTAGAAGAGCCGCTTTTCCCTTATTCTAAACCTTTCACTACCCCTATAAATTTTATCGGACAATTATTTAAAAAGTAGACATAAAATTGTCCGTACATGAGAAGATCCTTCGTGTTTCGTCATGTCAGCGCCCATGTACTTCAGTAAGACCCCAAAAAATGTACGTATCCACTGATCTCCAAGCAATATTCATGAAACAGGTCCTTAGTTGATTGATTTTCCTTACGAGTTTTTGATTTTAGTTTTCGATTATCATTTTTCCGTAAGCTTTACCGTCCTATTATTTAGGAAAAGTCTGTACGATAGTTTTTCACTGTCTATCTAGAGTTTGCCCGATCTTCTAAAGACACGATGGAGCACAGGATATTTTAATTAATAACTTATATTTGTACAACTTCTTAATTTAAATGTTTTGAAGGCTAAATTTTTTTTTTAACACAGCACTTGCTGTAGTTCATTGGATCACTTTAAAATTGCTGAAATGCTTAGTACAAATATTTATGAGTACCCATTTTTGTTTTGGATCAGGGCCAAACTCACAACGCGGTGCGTCGACAGTGCTTTTATACCCACGTAATCGAATTGTTATGCTTAGATCTAGTACTCTTGTTCTCTCTTACTTTCACTATCTGATTTCAAATAAATCGATTGGCGACAGGCATGTAAAATATTTTATTTAATAATACAGATAATTAAGAATACACATGCTGCTTTGCCATAACGGTATTTATTTATTTCTAATTTTATGATGACATTTAAGCATAAAAATTGTTCTGCGCTTTCACGTAAAACCAAAAGATACAATGTTATTAATGGACAACCAACCCAATTAATGTAACACACTACAGCAATTTATATTTGACATTAAATTATATTCGTAAGATCGACGTCTATCGATATTTTAAAGAATCATTTCACCCAACATTTTCCTAATTACGCGTTTAAATAAAATGATCGAATATTAAATTTTACCTGTTCTTTTAATGAATTCCAGAATTCAATTTCCTTTTCCCGCTTACTTTATTATAATGAGTAAAACTTCATAACGATTTATAAAGTACTTAATTTAAAATTAAACATGTTTTAAAACGTTCAAAAAAGATAATAAGGTCCGCGTTTCATCTACATAATTAATTATTCGAAAAGAGAACGTTTATTTTGAAATAAGACCGTTGTTATTATTGCACATTTCAGTTCATTCGTTTTGTTCGCTCATCATTCGCTGACAGATGATTGATATTGGAGGCATGCAATTTTGTTTTTAAACTTTTATTTATGGTGATGACGACTTTGATAAATAATTGCTGTAGTGTGTTACATTAATTGTGTTGGTTGTCCATTAATAACATCGTATCTTTTGGTTTTATGTGAAAGCGCAGAACATTTTTATGTTTAAATGTCATCAAAAAATTACTTGAGATGTCTAGTACGTAGTACTTAATGGTTGCAGTATGTTAATTCTATATTAAAGTTTTATAATAGTAAAGGTATGTACATAGACTAAAATTGATTAAAATAGACTATCTTCGTCTCCTTTATTGAGAATAAGGGTACATAAACGATGTTTTGTATAATGGATGGTTCACATCACCACCTTACCAAAATTTATAAAAGCAAATAAACTATTACGATTATCTTTAACAATTATTTATTGTTATTTTAGGCAACTCTTAGTAGCAGTATCTAGAAACGTGCTTTGTCGACAGTAACAAGTCCATTTTGAACTATGTTGGACTTAAAAACGTAGCTAAAAGAGTAGGCGATCTAAATAATAATAATATATATTTATATAAGTTCCAAGAATTGATTGAACATCATTTGATCGTGTCATCAATTTGCTCATAATTAGATTTGGCTTATGTTTAAGAATATACTTTACCTTTGTTAATTCATAAGTTTAAAATGTAAAATCTGAACGGGGAACCTTACAATAAAATAAAATTATTGAAAGAAAGATTTCGAATTTTAGTTCTTACTCCAGACATATAACCCACGTTATAAAAAAAGCTCTGGTATAAAAAAAAACTAGAAAACAAGGATTACCAGACACTTGACAAACATAAGAATAAAGCAATTACAAAGATTTTTGTTAATGGATATAAGTATTTATCATACTACTTACTGTTAAGACCAAATCCCTTGTAATATAGAAAAAGTGTAAGCCGCTGAGAGCTACGAAATCACCATGGACTTGATCAAGGAACCTCTGTACCTGCATACAAAAATTAATATATATACATCCATACAAATAAATAAAATGATTGACAATTATCGCCTGCTCCGGGCCTCGGAGAGCACGTTAAGCCGTTGGTCCCGGCTGCCATGAACATCTATGGCAGTCGTTATTGGGAAAGTCAGTACCCTCTAATATCCTGACACTGGTCTAGCCTTAGGGTATCGTTAGCCTTCAGGTTGCGGAGGTCAGGTGGCAGCCGCGCCGTGTAAAAACTGATATCCAGTCAAATCAAGTTAGACCAGAAATGCCGACCCCAAGTGACTTGGGAATAATAAAGGCTAAGAGAGAAGAAGACAAATAAATAAAATTGAAGTGTCCGTTTTTAATCTCAATAACAGCTTTTTACTAAATGCATATGAAAGTATATAATAATAATAATAATAATATAAATAATAATAAAGACGTTTATTTCATAACAGACGAAGGACATGATATAAACAATGTAGGAAAAAAAAAAAATTAAACTATACTACTTAATAATAAATGTACACGCCCGTCGTCCGTACAAAAATAGGAGGCCAGTTCAGCAATATTGCCGGGCATATGTGCCCGACGCTGGTTTTCAACTGGCTCCTTAATAGACACGGACGTCAAGACCCTGAGAGCAATACTTATACCATTATAACATTGAACATTCACACACAGACATTACAGTAACCGAATATCCAGAGATATATTTTTTCTTTTTATATCAAAGCTACATTTATGAACGCACCTTCTTTCTGACATTGACACTAATGACATGACACTTACGCTACATAAAATGACAGATGCACGATCACGTTACATAATCGATATATGATAAAGTTGCATAATCGTAAACAATCTAGGATAATAAACACAAAGAAGAAATGTTTCAACCAATTAAGCATACTGGTAAGTGGGGACACTGTATTCGGGTCCGGCTCATAACAATAAGTAAGAGTCCCGCTCCAAATAAATTTCACCGTGGTTAATAATTGTGAAAAGCAATACTTAACAATGTTGAAATGAGACAAACGACAATGCCTTAGAGCGAGATGTACATAGACGCCAACAGCGGTTACATTACATATACTACCTTCCGCACGCCAAACAATCAGAGTTTATATTATGTAATTATTTTGTAATCTGTAATATTTCAATCCGAATACTATGTCATAATCATGACTCAATTGGTACAAACATCACCAATTATCGGACAGCATCGATTGCCTCAATCGCTGCCATTACCGGAAACAATAAAGTACACAAAATAAATAAAATACAAAATAAATAAAATACAATACAAATGTGTGTATACATAGGCACAAAAAGAATAGTGTTTCATCCTCATCCACAGAACGCTGTTTCATTTGATATTAAGATGGGCAAGTAGGTACTTAGTTCTTTATAACATTCTAATAGGTACCTAAATTGTTAGTTTGCTTGTTCTGAGCATTAAACACAAGTAATATAAATAGGTACAATACATTATGACTGCCAGACATTGATTAGTATTTCAAACATTTTTTACAGATAAATACAAAACTATATGAACTGCAATAATAGCTTAATGGATTATTATTAATGTATCCAGAGCACAGTGAACAGAAACATTGCATAGGAAAAATTATGCAGATTCAGTAAGTATATCAAAAATTATAATTATGTTATATATTAGCACAAGCTGGTACATAAAACTTACACCATTTGGCATCTTAGTATGTTAAGTAAACATAAAAGTTGTCAAAACTGAAAAAGTGTCTTATGGCAGGGTTATAAGCATCAGTGTAAGAATTTCTAAAACAGCTCTCCAATACCTTGAACCGGATTATAAAATTATTTTATATTTGGGACATTTGCAAGTTCAATATAGATCAACTAGGCAATGCCTGAACAGTGATTTATTGTGTACTTTTTTGTGTATTCAATAGAATTCTCTTGTATAAATTCTTAAAGCCCATCCTGCTTATTTTAGATGCTACTGGAGGTGGTAATGAGTTCCAGCATTTGGTGGCTGCGAATTTAAAACTACCTCTAAATGCCGTGGTCCTATGCTGTGGTATTGAAAGCGGGTTGGTCATGGAACGCGCGGGGTATGCAAAGTGATTCTGCCTCCAGTTTAACTTCTCATATAAGTATTTAGGCGAGCAGGTCTTAACAATGCCAAACAGTAATGAAGCCAAGTGAAGCTTTCGCCTGTTGTACATTTTCAACATATTAGCGTCATTTAAAAAAGGTAACGGTATTAATATAAAACAAAACACTTTTTAAAATTATTATCGCTCTGTCTGTCTGTTAGTTCTATTTTTCTGTCTGTGTGTTGTATGATTTATAAAATCTCTAAAACTCGAGGTATTTTATAAATCTATATACGTAAATAAAATTTAAATTTCTTGTTGTAATGTCAAAACAACAGCTTTTTACTAAATACATATGAAAGTATATACGATACATAGGTATACCTAAAAAAATATTTTTTGTTTTTGTCTTTCTGTTTGTTTGTTCCGGCTAATCTCTGAAACGGCTGGGCCGATTTTGACGAGACTTTCACTGGCAGATAGCTGATGTTATAAAAAGTACCTTAAGCATTTTTTATTTAAGATAAAAATTATGGAAACGCTATAAAAAATATTCCACGCGGACGTAGACGCAGGTGACAGCTACAACAGCACTTATAATATTCAGATGTGGTGTTTACCTATTAATGTTAGTTATACTATTGTTAATATTCGTGCTTCTTTTATTGTGTATAACTAATAGTAAAACGATTAAAAAAGAAATAGAAACAATGTCTTCCAGACTGGATTTCGATCACGGCGAGATGTCAATACAATTTCTGTCTCCTGTGATACAGGTTAGCAACTTAGTTAAAGAGACAATGTTTCTATTTAATAGTGTACATTACAGAACCAATAAAGGTTAAAACATCAAGTCAAATTCAAAAATCATTTATTAATTTCTTTCACAAATCAATTATGAACGTCAAAATATATAGATTAGTGAGTTACTGAAGCTACATTTAGGTTAGATGTTAAGTTCAGGCAAAGAGTTATTATTTTTATGCCAATAAAATACGTTAAAGAATATTTTCTTTAACGTATTTTATTGCCATAAAAATTGCCATGGTATTCCATGGTATTACTTGTCTTGACTTGGATGGTTTTCAGCAGCCAAGTTCACGGGTAATAATAATAGTATCATAGTTTCAAAATGATGCAAAAGTGTTTTAAAATAAACATTTAAATTTCTGTGTATAACATTCGCGTCAACGTAAGACAATATTATATAAATGTACTAAAACGCAGTGATAATCTAGTGGGAGACCGTTTGACTACCATGCAGAGGTCTCGAGTTCAATCCCAAGGCGCGCACCTCTAGCTGCGTGCGTGCGTGCGTGCGTATTAAAGAGTTAATCACTATCGCTCGCTTTAACGGTGAAAGAAAACATTATTAAGAAACCTGCATGTCTGAGAGTTATCCATAATGTTCTTGAAGATATGTGAAGTCTACCAAACTGCACAGGGCTAGCCTGGTGGACTATGGCCTAACCCTTCTCACATTGAGGAGAGCTCCGTGCCCAGCACTGAGACAGTTTAATACAGTACTGATATTATTATAATACTAACCTCTTTGCAATAGGCATAAGAAGGTATCGCATATAAGGCTGGAGCTGGTACCATGGAAGCTACATTCACACTGGCTGCCACAAGGGCGACGGTCAGGAACCGCGTAGATAGGAACAACAGGGCATACGTAAGGTGTAGAGGGTATATGTAGCCTCTTAAAAAACTGCAGAATAACATAATTACACACATTAGTACAATAAGAAAGGGTGAGTTAGAGTCCGTAGTGATATTGCCTCATTGACAAGTTTCTATAGAAAATACCACGGGGAGTGCTCTGAAGAGTTATTCCACCTTATCCCGCCCTCCTCTTTCCTATCCAGAACAACGCGTACTGGGCTCAGATGCCATCCTTACATGGTAGAGTCGACTAGAGTGCGTACCAACAAGTTTACCTCTGCCGAACGCAAGGCATGAAATTCTCTGCCAAGGCACATATTTCCTTCTTCCTTCAATCCTGGGTCCTTTAAGCGGGGCGTGAAAAAGCACCTTCTCAGGACGTCAAAGTAGAGACCTCAACATCGCCTCGGCTGCTATGAGGACGGTGTGAAGGCCACTGTTCTTAGACCACACAACTGCTTACCATCAGGTGGAGAGTGATTAAATTGACGAGCAAAAAAAAATTGATAACCTAAAATTTGCTAGATCGTTACCGTACGATCTTAACTAGTAATATTATCAATGAGAATGCGAGCTTATTTATTTTTTTGTTACGCTTTCACGCCTTAACTACTCGGTGGAACATTATAAAATTTTGCATACACGTTGTGTTTCATCCAGAAAAATTGTGTCGTTTTATCTAGAAAAAACAGTCCCGAGTGGAGGGAAGCCACGGGCAGAAGCTAGTATTTGATAAATACGTCCCAACTTTGGCTTTACATACTTATCTCGATATCTTATCTAATAATTTTATTAAATACTAGTAGTTTTCCCGCGGTTTCACCCGCGTAAGTCCCGTTCCCGTGTGAATATCGGGTTTCACCCCTTTCACCCCTCTCGGGGTGGCATTTCCAAAAATCCTCTCTTAGTGCTCCCCTACACACACTCCAAGGAACATACATGCCAAATTTCAGCTTCTTGCGTTCAGTAGTTTCGGCTGTGCTTTGTCTGTCAGTCACTCAGTAACAGAAGAGTTTTATACATATATATAGATTAAACGCAGCGATTGCCTAGTAGCACCTACAACTAGACAGCTACGTATAGCTCTGGAGTTCAATCCCAAGGTCTCACCTCTAACTTTATCAATTTATGTGCGCATTAATTAGTTAATTATATCGCTTTAAAGGAAAACATCGTGAAGAAGCCTGTCTGTGAGTTCTCTATAATATGCTCGATGATATATGAAGTCTACCAACCCGCCGGCCAGCGTGGTGAAATGTGGCATAAGTCTTCTCTTTTAATTTTATTTTAAACGTAATTTTCTGGTTTATTAGTCAAGAGGTGTTTGACGTAAACACAGAATCGAATACGCATCGGGCTTGAAATAGCAGTGAATTGTAAACCTAGAAAGGGCAAATAATATGTCATGTTAGACGTCATTGTGCGTCAATATAGTAAAGGGTACATATGGACGCAGACATAAATCCAATATATTATTACCCCTTCCTGTAGCAGTGTGTTGTGAATGCAAAGTACTCATATTCCTACGATACGTTTTATTATTCAGTGCAGTAGAAGAGTATGTTGCACCTTGACACCTTATTCTCCTTATAAAACTGTAGTGATAATAATAGGGCGTAATATTTTAAAATAGTAAAGCGTAAAACTGTTTAAATGAAGTACTCACCTGTTAGATAAATTCGGACATGTCGCTGCTAGCATATGTTTTGGTTGTATTCCGTTTCTAAAACAGAAGGACTTACAATAAATTTTTATAATAACTAAATAGTCGGGGCATTACTTTCGTTTAAGGAATAATTGTGGCTCTACCAATGCGCAGAGGAAAAATTTGTTTTTGGAACTGGTATTAAATTTTATTTTAATGTATTTAATAGCTTAAATTTTTAACAGTAGTAATGTAATAGTTTTAAAATTATGTAACAAAGATGTTTAAAAATAAACAAAGTGTAATATCCGTATAAAGAAACTGGTTTTATCGCTCTAGAAATTCTGTATTGTGGCGAGTTATGTCCAAACAACACACATAAAGAACGCTGAAACAAATAGCTACTTGTTGACTTAACAAAACGCACTCTTAATAAAACAGAGACTTATCTCAGTATTTTGGATTAAACAAATTTGAACTCTATTGCAATGATTTAACTGAAATATATTATTAGAATTTCAGTGCAGTGCCTCGTTATCTGATAGGACCTGCAAAAGTCAGTGGATGAGTGCCGTTTTGTCATGCAATAGATTTCACGTCCAAAATTCTTAATTTTGATTACTTTTCAGAACAAATAGAAAAACATGCTGAGTTTGATACTAAAAGAATTTGATGCGTCGATAAAAAAAGATGTAACATCTAGTAATATGTTTTAAATAATTTTAAGTACAACCTATAATTATAGGCAAGCATTTCAAACCCACAGTCATAACTTCGACATATTATTATGTATGTATTACAAGATATACGAATTTCAAAGCTTCACGTGCAATATTTGAGCCTTTCATATTAATGCATAAAAACATTTTGCCTTAAGTACAGCATGAAAGGTTGGCTTCTTAAGTTACTATGACCTAAGGAGACCTACAAACCCCTGGCGTTACACTCTCCTATGAGCTACTGTAATCAAGTAACATAAGGCGGGCTATTTTATGTATTACCACAGCAATATACAGAATGCATCATAAAAACTGCAATACTCACGTCAAGATATTGAAAAGCTGCAAGCATATGAAGAAGAGGTTGCTCGCGAAAGACACGAGGATGAGACCACTGAATACTTCATCAAAGAGCCGGACGAGTCGAGTAGCGCGAGTGAAGTCTTCTCGAAGTGTACCCCATATTGACGGCGATAGATAATTCTGGAAAACATGTGGGTAGATTAAAAAACTAGTTACCGCTGCTTCGCAGGTGTGAGACCATGAAATCGCATACTGGGAATTAAATTATCCCACAGTACAAAACCGGACAAATGCGAATCGGACTTACCCACCGAGGGTTCCGTATTAATTTGTATGTACGTAAATATTATTAAAAAAAATCGCCTTGCATAAAGACTGTTTTTTTATGATTTAATTACAAATGTATAGTTTTCAGATTTTTCCTCTACTTGTAGTATAAGACGGTATTACTTGCCAAATTTCATAGTTCTAGGTCAACGGAAAATACCCTATAATTTTGATGCCCTTGAGAGTGTCGAGATGTATGTTTTTTGCGGCATAAACGGCGATATCTTTTTTACGTTAACTTAGTAGTTTAATTTTTTCACAGCTGCAAGAGACTGTAGACTTGAGTATATCGTTTTAATTTCAACTCGATACCTCCACGCTTTCCCGAGATAAAGGGTCTTGACAGACAAACGGACGGACGGACGGACATACAACAAAGTGATCCTATAAGGGCTTGGTTTTTTCCTTTTGAGGTACGGAACCCTAAAAATGGTCTATATATTTGTCAACATTCATAAAAGTGTATACGCGTGATTGTAAGTTACACGCTTGAATTGTTACCAAAATTTTTACTTTTGAACGAAGTGGATTGATTATTCTACAATCTTTGCCGTAGGTACCTACTATATAAATATTTAATCATTGTCAGCTTACGTGTTGTCTTCTTTGAATACTTGTGACTTTTTGTATGCTAACAGAGGAGAATTCAAATTGTTATACTAACATAACGTAGCATCATGCTGTCACACCACCAAAGGATTTAGCAGAGATGTCTCATAATATACTATACATATTTAAGCCTCATATAATAAGGTTAAAAGTACAAAGTATCAAAAGATACGAACAATTTAGGCCAAATGCTCTCAGTAACACTATGTATATGCTCGCCGAGGTAGTAAGCGTGCGTCTAACGAGCCTCCAAGGGCCGATAGCTGTACCCGTTAATGTGGGGAGACATAACATTTAGCTTAATACGTCCCCTTACTCTCATGATAGATTACAGAACTGTTTGAAGCAAGAATAAAGACAATTTGTAAATTTGCCTTATATTATATTTAAATAACTATTTACTACGTTTACACGAGTGTATCGTGTGAATTTGTCGAGTTTGCCTGGACGAACGCCATGAGATTGCGAGTAAATTTAACGATGTATCCAGGTGTCAAGTTTAATCTAAATACGAATAGAGCATTTTCTGAGACTACTGAAAAATTAATCTTATGACAATTCCATACATTGCTAAATTAAATACACGCCTAAACTTGATGCTCGACCATGCTCGAGCTTGCAAGATGCGTGTTTGAGTGTGCGTTATACATGCGCGAGTGCGCTTGAGCCGCCGCCGCGCGCCGCCCGCCCTCTGAATTGCCACAGCGAGAAAACTGTCTGGACGTGTGTTTACTACCTACGGCGTGACCGCCGTCAGTTGGAAATCATGGATCATGACGTCTTATTTTATTTACATATTCTTCATGATCCTCTTCCTCTGCCAAAAGGACGATAATTACGTAGAGCATTTTCAACGGAGCTTGCTCACGGAGGGGCGAGCATGCCGTCTGCATGGTCAAGCAGTCAAAATTTTGCTCGACCATGCATTTTGCATTTTGCAGTTCGGTGTGCACTGACCCTTACACTTACTTGAGTATCAAACATCCGAGCATTTCTAGAAATTTTCAATTGTGTGATTGATGTGTAACGAGTAACCTATATTTCTAGGTATTATATATTTTCTTTCAAAAGCCTACCTTTTCAGCAGCCCTCATAATCTTCTTATTGATTTGATTAAGAATCGACGTTAAGTATAAACTCGTGCATACAATGAAAACGTCAGAATAGTTGTAATTCATTGCCGCAATGATGTTCATGAGCTGAAAGTTAAAACTCTCGTTAAATAAATAATTATAAATTATTCACTAAGGTTAAACTAAGATGTTATGACAAAAGAACCATTGAAGCGACCGCTTAGTAAATTAATGCTCTGGATATTTCTCTTACAACTTGCTCGACATTGCTTCTAAATTAAAGACGTATTTATGCTAAAATTGACCGTAGTCAATTTGTCTGTGAATCCCAGATTTTAGCAGTAAGTATAATGCATTTAATATGTATTTGTAGTCACTTTTTGTGTTCTCTTGTGAAGCTGGATTATATTGAGATTAAACCACTAACTAAAAGGTCATTCCAATTTTTTTCTTCTTTTTGAAATACGGCTTCTCGTTTTTTGGTTAGCGGACAGTAGATATAAAATGTGTAAGTTACAGCGGGGTAATGGTCTTCTAGCTGCTGCTGCCCCACAAAGTGTTTGAATTTCGAATACTACACGGGACGATTATTTGTATGATCCGCACATGATTGTTCCGCGTCATGAGGATGTAGTTTCTGTCAGTTAATTGTATGTTTGTAAGGTTTCCTGCGACAGGGCTTTTTTTTAATTGCAGGAATCGTCCATGTAATAACTAAACTATAATTTTTAAATGCGCTTATGCTGACGTAATTATTGCAATGTGTCGTAGAGACTGATAGTTTTTTTTAAGAAAAGTCTGATATAAAGAGAGCTCTCTCTTTATGTAAGACTTTTCTTAAATAAACTGCAATATAGCAGTGTCCCTTAGAACCGGCCAATTTTTGTTTTAAATGGTAGCTTCCAGAGCTGGACCATTGTAAACAGTTCATTGTAAAATTGGGTGTTCTGACAGGTAATCTATAATAATTCTTATAAATATATAAAATAAATCTTTAAATAAGCTATCTAAGCATAAAAAATACGCCTTTAACTAATAAATACACGATAGTAATAATGCTAACAGTATTTTTTGGGTAGCGGGGTATTTTCAAAAATGTATCTTACACTAAAACATAAAATATTAGCACAAGCTTACTGGACAAAAAACGATCAAATTATTTATTACAACTACTAAAACGACGTAGACGAAACTCTGTACCTGTAATAATATTCCTAACGGCCAGTAGTATGGTACACCAATGTCGAACAGCCAAGAGAATGTCAGCTTTGTTACTTCCTCATAAAGACTATGTTCGTATGCACCGCACTCGTATATTTGGACTAACCTCGATGTTATTGTTAATATGTGCTCGACTGGAATAAATAAACGTAGATTTAGAAAACAAGGTGTTGATAGTAATACTATGGTATTTGTAGATCCTTAACCCTTAAAGGCTACAACGGTGTTTTTACACCCGGGTGATTTATATTTGTGTCTGTATCATTTTTCGTATTTAACTCAGCGCCTTGTGATTCCGTGTATTCTCGTAAGTCGACGATAGCCTTTGAACACATGGGACGACAGATTGTGCGCGAGAGCGGGTCCCTAAATACACTCGCAACCCGGTGTTTTTTCACCTCTTGTAGTCATAGTGGGCTAATGAGTTACAGGATAAGTAATGAACTTTTCATACTTTTTTTTTAGTATGTGTATAGTATATTAGTAGATATACATAAAAATAGTTTATATGTATTATATATATATATATATATATATGTATTATAGCAGCGATAGCTCAGTGGGGAGACCAATCGACTGCAATGTAGAGGGTCTCGGGTTCGGACCCACGTCGCGCACCTCTGACTTTCGGAAGTTATATGACTTTTCAAAATGATGTGCGTATTGATTGACAATTATCGCCTGCTCCGTGCCTCGGAGAGCACATTAAGCTGTTGGTCCCGGCTGCCATGAACATCTATGGCAGTCGTTATTGGGAAAGTCAGTACCCTCTAATATCCTGACACTGGTCTAGCCTTAGGGTATCGTTAGCCTTCGGGTTGCGGAGGTCAGGTGGCAGCCGTTCCGTGTAAAAACTGATATCCAGTCAAATCCGGTTAGACCAGAAAAGCCGACCCCAAGTGACTTGGGAATAATAAAGGCTAAGAGAGAAGAATATATGTATTATATAATTTTTATATGGATTATTATTTTTATCTGTGTTATTATATTTATATCCTATTTTCAGTACAGATTATGTATTGAATGTAACTCTAATAAAAATATTTTGTTTGTCAAAGATTAATGCAATTTATAAGTGATTGTATATTTTTATTATGGTAGTCTGGTAGTCAGTTATTTACTAAAAAGAAGTTGATTTTATGTTTATTTTATCTAAAACACCTTTGAAAAAGATAGCGAGATAGCATTTTGTTAAAAAAAAGAGGTATAGGTATAAATAATAATAATACAACTATCTGAAAAAAAAATACCTCTAGTTTAAAGGGTTTTTAAAGATAAACCTTTTGCAACCTTGCAATAAATAAAGTAAGTTTGATCTACAGTGGCAATAAGTACAGTAAGATATGCTGTACCTATACTGATACACAAAATTGGTTTCTATTCATCAATTAATGTTATCTTTAAACACTTACTTGCAGCCAAAATCAATATGACAACACAAATAATCTTGACTTTTCTGATCATACCATGATCGACATATTCGTCCAAGTTACAATTGAAAATTTCCTTTACCAGATTATTCCATTTCGTTGCAATACGGATGAAAATAAATGTAGTGGCCCAAATTGTGGAGTAAAAGGACACATACACTGTAACAGTAATCAAATAAGTATTTATGTCCATTAATATTTTTCAGTGACGTTAAAGTGACCATGCATAACAAATACACACATACACTGTAACAGTAATCAAATAAGTATTTATGTCCATTAATATTTTTCAGTGACGTTAAAGTGACCATGCATAACAAATACACACATACACTGTAACAGTAATCAAATAAGTATTTATGTCCGTTAATATTTTTCAGTGACGTTAAAGTGACCATGCATAACAAATAATTGCCAAATGCAATGGATGATAATTTATAAATAATCGAGATATACAGCATGTAACAAAAAGTGTGGTCATATTTGAGTGTCATATATGTATAACCCTTCTACAATGAAAAACCGCGACTACTATATCCGTATAAATTATTTTCACTAAAATATAGCATTTTGTTTTTTATCGACTAGTCAATAACAAACACCCTAGTCGATATAGGAACACTATCAGCTGGCGTGTGTGATCTCCATGAACCCGAAAATGAACAGGCGCAATTTTTATAGTGATGTTATGCGTTTATTTCGATGTTTAAATAATAATTCTACGATGCCTAAACCATTTTTGTAAATATTTAGTATTATAATTATTTGTGTTTTTGTAATTATGTTAATTATGTTATCTTTTTTAGTACATTTGTAAAAATAGGTTACATGCATATTGTATATAAATAAATCCGAGCAATAAAAAAATAATAAATATATAGAATGTCTCAAATATTAATAATATTTAAAATAATTTGTTTTGATCCAGAGATAGGGTATAGAGGTTATGTTTTAGATATACATTACGGCACTAAATATGAACACGTTTCTGCTACACGCTGTATAATCAACCCTCTTGGCTTGACATCTTGTAAATAAAATGTGAACTGATTCGACTCTTTTTAATGGCAATGTTGTTATTATGGCTATATTAGTGATTGCTTTATGTTGTGACGTTCTGATAAAAATTTATTGTATAATATAATGTTTATTCACTCTGGAAACCAAAATCCTTTTGATGTCTAGCTAGAAATGATTAAAAATGAACAAAATTTCAGGTATAATTAATATTATCTTACTTCAATAAGCAATAATATTTGTTAACTAATTTGAACAATCAATAGTTGTTACATTATCACTTGCGTCTTGAATATAACTAAATTTTATTTAAAATCTTGATGTGTTTTTTGGCACTTTTTCGCACAGCGTTTCATGTCAGTAACGTATTACCTAATTTACAACGTTTTTAAAATGTGAACAACATGCGAAAAGGGTAACACCGGTGTCGCAATAATTAAGAAAATCTATAGATTAGTAATTAAAGAAAGAATCAATACAAAACAAATTAATTAAACTTACTATACAGATATTTTAGATTTTATTTTTTTGTAATATAAATTGGCATAATAGTTTATTTACTCACCAAGTGATCTAATTGATACTGGTGTACGAAACAGCATATTAAAACATAGACACATCACTATACTTTGTATAATCCATATCACTATTGAATAAAGAGAAAGCCAAGAAAGCACGACGAACCTAAAACAAAAAAAAAACCCATTTAGTATTTTTTAAAGTCAAGTACATAAAAGAACAGAAAAAGGATTGATTATTGAAAATTATTTTTTTAGATATTGCTCAAGGAAAATTCAAGTCTGCCAATTCGCGCTAAGCCTGCGCGGTAGACTATGACCTAACCATACTCACACTGTGAAGACTCTTATATTCAGGGCTGATTTTAAAGTAAAGGAAACTCCAGATTAAGAGTAATAATAAAGAAAGCTCCAGATTTCACTGGAAGTCAGATAAACAATCAATGAATCAATGTCATTTATCCAGTAATTATTGACGAAAACATAATTATCTGAAACGAATATTTTTAAAAGACCTAATCTTCATGACATAATAAATGCACTAACCTTATTTTCGAAACATCTTTTCCTGTTATAGCTGTGACTGGATTCAGTCCAATATACTGTCCAAATACAAGCAGAACTTTCATTGCCTTTTGGAAAGATCTGAATTGAGTTTTCTGTTTATCTTTATCATTCTTTGCTTTCCCTTCTTTGTAATTTATCTTTTTGAATTCATCTTTCTTTACATCTAATTCATTAATTACCCAACTTTTGAAGTCCTGTTTCAAATATCCGCTGGAAATTGAGATAAAATAGATCAGAAATTTATCCATTGCTCAATGAACCATGTGATTTTAACGACTTGTACACTTACTCCTGTACTTTGCGCAGCACTCTGAAATTGATAATTTCTAATTCTTTTGAAACATCTGCGAACCAATTAGATATGAATTATATGGATCCCTAGCCATTAGCATAAAATTTTAAGACCTAATATAACTTAGCATAATTTTGTTTGGCATAATTATATTTTCGCATAATATAATTACGCATAACAGCTTACGCATAATTTTTTAAGCATAATTTCTCTAACCATAATAATGATTAAGCATAATATTCTAAAGCATAAATTTATTAAGCATAAAGTTCTAAACTATAACTTTTTTAAGCATAATATCAGCATGCAGCAAACAAGCAAGCATGCAGCATGCAAGCAAGCATGCAGCAGGCAGAGTTTCTGTCACGGCTCCGGCGCTGCGGGCCTCCGGCGGCCCCACGCTTCTACACGATTTTAAATTACACTCTAGGGGTAGGACAAACAAAACTACGTAGAGTCGGTTTTGCAGCAATTCGGTTCTGTGACTAACTTTTGTTGCACAGCATATTAAATTTTTAACCAACAATATTATTTAATTGTTACAGAAACTATAGCAAAATACCTAAATATTATTATGCTAATAGTCATTAGGCCTACTAACGTTATGCTAATAGTCATTAGGCCTACTAACGTTATGCGAATCAAATTTATGCCAAAACAAATTAGTCTTTAAGATGATTATGCCAACATAAAATGTATGCCTAAAAAAAATATGCCGAAGTATTATTATGCCAAAACAAATTGTGCCAAAATCGTTATGCCAAAGTATATTAGGACAAAGAACATTATGCGAAAAGAAGGGATTCCGAATTATATACTTTGTCGGCCTCGATAGCGTAGTGGTTAGTGTAACTTACTGCCACGCCTGAGGTCACGGGTTCGATTCCGGCACAAGTCAAACATTTGTGTGCATGAACATGGATGTTTGTCTTGGTCTGGGTGTTTATATGTATAATAAGAATGGATTTATTAAAAAAAGTATATATGTATGTTTATCCATTGCCTAGTACCCATAGTACAAGCTCTGCTTAGTTTGGGCTAGATGGTGTTACGTGTATGTGAAAAAAAAGAGAAAAGATATACCTTATTCTTTGTGAATTTCCACGCTGGACGTAAGTAATAATAAGTTATTAAAGTTTGCGCTACATATAAATGGTATGCGGTAGTGATTCGGTATAAAAGTGTTATTTGGGTTTCCGTCTGGTAATATAACTGGTGGTACGATACAATATAAGCTAGTTTTCATATAAATCATATATACATACTTCAAGCTAAAACTGTGAACACATAATATTCTTCAATGGGAAAATATTGCCATATATTTAAGCTCGTTAACTTATTTGTTATCAACAGCTATAAAACTTAAGTATGTTATGCAAAATCACACCGAACTGAACATTTCTTACGATTTGAGAAGCTGTAGTAGATTATAAGTAAATCCAGTCAATATTCTCTCAATAACAAAAACAAAACTATCTAATTCTACTAATACAAATCAAAGATATACCTAAAGGCTTCGGAATGCTAAACTCTTGCTTTTCCATGTTATGTTATGCAAGTACTAAACACAGCTTAATGGGAGACCGTTGGACTGCCACGCAGAGGTCTCAATTTCGATTCCACGGTACGCAATTCACACACACGCTCTGCCTTTTTGAAGTTATGTGCTTACGCATAAATAACTATTTAACACACGGTGAAGGAAAACATCGTGAGAAAATCTGCACGTCTGAGAATTCTCCATAACGTTCTTAAATATATGTGAAGTCTGCCAACCGGCACTGGACTAGCGCCTATCCCTTCTCACACAGAGGACGCCCGTGTTCAGCAATGGGACACACGGCTGATATTAATATTATTACAAGAACTTAATGTCTACTACATGAAGTTCTAGATATCAGAAACAAAGACAACCCGGCACTTAAATACGAACTTATTTGTTCCTTTTCTTAATTATTTATTTATGTATGTGTCATCAAAATTTGAATATTTTATCAAGTTGTCTACTTCAGAATTATTTGACGGGTTGTTTGTGTAAACTTACTAACCTTATGCGCACATTATGTTTATCGGAAATGATAATGCGTTTGGAAACAAAGCTTTGACATTTGATATTGTATGTAAAGTTGTACATGGACGATTATTTATTAATTTAGTTCACAAAGTAACACTTAGAACGTCAAGGTTAGGTTTGTAAGCTAAATAAACTTAGATACATGTATATGTTAGTAACCATGTTCAGGCAAAGAGTTGAGCCAATAAGAAGATACTTGCGAAATATATCAATATTCATTGGGATAACCAGGCGTATCATTATTAAAATTTTTAAAATAAAATGTTAACCTGTTTGAATATTTGAAGCTTTATTTTTTTTTACTCGGTGCAATTCATTGATCCAGACCTCTCCGCGGGGGCGGGTGGAGGGGTTATGTCGGACTCACCGGGGTAAAAGAAAGAGTGCAAAGTTGCAACGATGAAAATGGACCTTCCGGATTACCGACTAAACCTACCACGGTGTTCCTCGACAAAACTGCTATTGACGGGGCCGCGCGAATCATTTGCACATGCGGTCGCGACCCCGCCGAGGTTTCGGCCCGCCATATGAAACGGCAGGCCATAGCACTCACTCACGCAACCTTACTGTCCCCCCACTAGAGGGGAAATGGACTCGACACAGAGACGTGTGTGGGAACACGCACGCCGCCTCTCGGACCTGGTGCTGATCGGATGGCGGGCAGGCAACTAAGTTATTGTAACTTAACTACTTAAAAAGGATTTAATAGTGCTTAATTAAAAAATTACCTACTGTTTTACTCATTAAATCTGTTTAACACTTTCCCCAATGGTTCGGTTGCTATTTAGTAGCCATGGTCACGGGGATATTCCAGCAGTTAGATATATATCCGGGTTCTCTTAAAGGGAGCTGTGGTATCCGCGCAATAATTGTGTCTAGTGTTGTAAGCCCAGCGAAAACGTTTTTGCAGGGTGGACAACGTTTGATATTTCTGGTATAGTAACAATTACAGGCTATTAAAGCCACTTAGTATGAGACGGGCCGTAAACTTGTTTGCTAATATTTTTATACTAAGAGTAAGAGACGATCTTATTGCTGCCTACTGGCGACAATGCCGAACTTGATATAGCCTTCGAGTATATTCTTGGCAAGATAAAACCCAAAAACACTTAGGCAGACCTGGAAAATAATATAGCCAGCTTCAAAGTTCTATTTCAGTCCCTAAGTTTTTACAGGAATTGCAAAATGGTATAAGCAATGTTTTCAAAGAAACGAAAAAATAGATAAAGATTTAATATGGACATTCAGCATATTAAAATACATTCAAAGAAACCTAAGCACAATGGAAAGGCCTACACTAAGCATTGTGAGACAAACAAAGGCTTTTCAAACATTGTTACGGGTTTCTGCGATAGTTGCTTATTTCAAACATTGGAGCTGGGTATCATAGCAAAGACAGAAAATTCTCTACATACTTTTAAGAAAATACTGACAACAAAAGGGCTAAAAAACGACATCAAATGTCGACGGAATAACGATTTGCACTCAATATTTATCTTCAATTCCTTGGTGATCATGGCGAAATATTTATTTCTTTCACTCTTTTTGTCTCGGAGAATTCAATTTATTTGTTTATAGATCGACGAATCAAAGGCCAGAAAATTGAATACCGAAAAACAAAAAGCGATATTTAAATATTCAAAGTACTCATCGGTACTCGGTGTTTATAATCGAATGGATTATTGATACAAGCAATTTTCGATAATAATCGAATATTCGATTAATGTGAGCGTTCCGTTTTCCGTGAAAAATGTTTGGATCGTTTTTATTTGTATTTCGTTGCAGCTACTTGTAGTTGCAGTTACAATGCAATGCGGAGAATGCAATTACACGAGTTTAGCAATTTCTGTGTTTGACAGTGGTATTTTTATTTACTCTTTTGTATCTACTTTTGTGATTTATCTAACAAAAGTAGAAATAATTACATAAAACACTAATGATTAAATGTATTCGATTTTACAATCGATAAATAATTAATCATTATTATTTACCGAATCTGTTGACCTTGCTATTAATATTCGTTATTTCTGTCGTACGTTTTCTTGCCTTGATATCATATAAGCAATTTAAGATGCAAGAGTTTGTGTGTAAGTCCCTGAAACTCTTACTCACGAGGCGGAATGAAGTAATAGAGTCACTACGTTTACGCCAGTTTCCTATAAAAGAGTAATACTTCGTCATAAAAGCCGTAGGTCATTCGTACCATCCTTTAATCCCTCGTTCAAGGACAACGATAACCGCTTACCATCAGACGGCTATATGCTTGTTTCTCGCTTTGGTTATTAAAAAAGGCATTATTTTGTCTACCAAATTTAAACTATTAATCTGAAACAAGGTTACCCATATTGTATACAGACAAACAACTGTATTTTTTCGTGAGGTGTGTGTGTGCAGTTATGTACTTACAATTTAACCGCTATGTCGAATTACTACAAAATAGGATTAAGACTATCGAAGTTTACCAGCGCAAACATACTAATTTATAAGAATATGCCTTACTAAAATTATTGGGAGGAGAGGAATCCATCAGGCACTCTCGGATTGCCTACCCAACTATTGCAATAGAAAAAGGTTGCCGAGCTTCTCTGGATAGGGATAGTCACGCCGTAGGACCCAGGCGCACTCCAACTAGCGGTATACCGCTTCGAACACAAAATATGCGTCGTCACGTCTTTTGCATCAGCAAGAGCCTTGTGAAAGACGCACTTCCTAATATTTTTATTAAAATGGATTGCCCCTAACTAATGCCTAATTCGATTCAATATGTGCGTATATGTTTACTTCATTTATTTTCTATGAGACAAAAGACGCCTTCTTTTCAAATTAATTTTAACCGTCATAAACCAAATATATATGTATATCGGACTCTACTAAACAATACGATATCTTCCCGTTCCTAAATAAAAAAATATGTAAACTGAATATAATACAGAACTTTACGATGACCAATAACACGGTTATTCCCCGAATATAAAGTTAATATTGTTCAAACAAAACTTTGTTGGCAATTACCCGCCAAACGCATATTGTATGCTGAAGAGACGTTTTATCTCACAATCGTTACGTTCACCCTATTTGAGGTTACAGCCACAGAGTAAATAACATAACGAAACAATGTCAAGCTTGTTTATTTCCGAGGCATTAGGTCGAGGTATTTTTTATATAAAGAATAATAAGAATGATAAGGGGTTGCCATAGCCTGTGATAACTACCGTAGTTCAGTCTATGGTCCGGAGTGAGAGATCGTGGAACGCCGTCGCCTCCTTTTGTGAGGAAGTAATTTCCATCAAGGAGGCGGCGGAGCGGGAGAGGGAGCGCTGAAACCCTCTCCCCAACCGCAGTATCGGGTGCCGGAGGGCGCGAGATGACCTTCAGCCACCCTGAGGTTTGACCTGGGGGTGGTGAGCTAGGCGGGCCTGCTCGCCACCCGATCAGCACCAGGTCCGAGAGGCGGCGTGCGTGTTCCCACGCGCGCCTCTGAGTCATGTTTTTGTTCCCCCACAATGGGGACAGTAGAGAAAGTGTCTCATGTAGTGGCCTACCGTTTCACACGGCGGGCCGAAACCTCGGCGGGGTCGCGATTGCATGTGAAAGCGATTCGCGCGGCCCCGCCATCTATGGTTATGTCGAGGAACACCGTGGTAGGTTTAGTCGGCATTACCGGGGTATCTTTCCCCCGGTGAGCCCGACATAACCTCTCCGTCGCCCCGCGGAGAGGTATGCGTCAAAGCATTCCCGCACGTAAAAAAAAAACCTGTGAACACTAAAAATTTTAAAATATTTTGATTACGTTTCGGGTAGTTCAGTAGGAAAACAAAAATTCAGGCTAAGCATAAATGCAGTTTGTTAAAATGATAGTGAATGAGTTTTGCGCACCATGCATTTATACGCGCTGCTTATATGCGAGTATGATAAGTTTGCATACTCTGTAACTAAATAAGACTGTACCTATATATTATAGCATGTGGTTTTTGAACGAAGCGAATATACAAATAAACGGAACGATTTGAAATAAAAACAAAACGTAGCTTCGTTGTCTTTTATTTTCTTTCGATTCTGTCGGAGGTGTTTACGTGAAACATATTGATGTAATTTTTGTTAGTAGGTACTTTTGTGTTGCAAAAGCATTTCAAAGGCGGTAAACGAAATATTGCTTTAGACATTTGGGAGCTCAGTTATTTATTTGTGTTGCGTTTGTTATTTCATTGTTTTGTTTGCCACAGCTTTACGTGTTCGAAAACAAAGTGTGGTTTTTATAATATATCGCTAAAATGTTAGGCACCTTATATGACATCCACAACACCAGCATTGGTTTTTAGTATTACGTAATAGGGTATGAACCTTTTGGCAACCTTAAGGTAGGTACGCTTCCAAGCTCCTTGCTGCTATAAGTAATTATAGAAAAATCTCACTATAACTTTTCATAATTCCCAAAACACGCATACTATTATTGCGATTTTGGTAGGAAGTTTACGGCCCTAAGGCTGGCAATGTAGGATGTGGAGGGCGCCCTCCCTGTTACGTGCCATATATGCTCTCTCCATTACGTGGGCCTATACACATAGCTAATGAATGTGTGTGTGTGCGTGTGCGTGTGTGTGTGTGTAACGAAATTAATATACCTTTGCTTACCTTTTCGTATATAAACAAGCGTGAGATGAATGTTGTACTTAACTAAAGGGATACTATTAAGATAGATGAGAAGTCCGTGTACAAAAGACCATCCTTGCTTTAAACTAACCTTCAATTGAACCTAATTTCTAAGCAAAACAAATGGCAATAGTTGTTCTACGGTAGTTTAAAACTCAACGCACATTGAGCTACCAACATGTATAAAGGATTTTAAATTTATAGAACTGGGACAAAGTAGAAACACTCTTTAACACTAGGGCGCTTTACACGATCGTGACTATCTAAAGTATCTATATGGGATGTGCATGAGCTACAATAAACGAGATTTTTTATGGTAAGCGTAATCTATGGTAAGCGTGTATTTACCTATCATCAACATCTCAGCCGAAAGACATCCCCTGCTGGACATAGACCTTCCTCGAGATTTTCCACATAGACCGGTCTTGAGCTACTCGCATCCAACCGCTTCCCACGACCCTTATGTGGTCGTCGGTCCACCTATCTATATATATACTAATGCTGTAGACATAGATATTTTGTATACTTGTTTAAAAGCGACAGGAATTTGGAATTACGACACCGATTTGAAAATTATTTTGCGTTATGTTTATTGTTTAATTATTTCGGATATCGATCATAATATGAGTATGGGAGCAGTTATTAACAAAATGGTTATAACCGCGGGGAACAGCTATGAGAATGACATTCTATATATGATGGTAGTATATTACCTATACATGATGAGCGAGTGTTTATGTATGATGAGCATATTATTGATCTATGATTAGCAAGTATCCAAGTATAACGAAATACTTAAATACTCGCTTAACACGGATTGAAGTTACGCTTATGCGTAATCAATGATGTGCTTGAACCTATGTCTGTTAACATTAACTATAAATATGCAATATCCTAAATTAAATAGAAACTAAGACTATTTCAACCTATTAACTGCATGCATGGCACAGCGGGCAAGCGATCATATGACCACTAAGTAAGTATAATGAATTCAAATCCTACATCAGACAATTATTTGTGTAATCTACATAATATTACTCTGATTCTTAAGCTATTTATATATTTGTAAAGTCCTCAGCGGTACAAAGCTTGATTACTAGCACAGAATTTATATTTTTAAATCTTATTCTGTTACCTCAGCCGGTATGCGGTTACCTTAACACAAACTGGAAGTGTCATTACGTGACTTGTGACTCCATGGCGATATTCGAGGTCCACGGTATTTGCATAAACTGTACCATTTCATATTGAAATGTAAATGAATTGCGGACTTCGGGCTGTCACTGAGGTTATTGACGATCTGTACCTTTAGTAACTATACACGATAGGTTTGGAAATGGGGTATTACTTTTTTACATATTTTATTATGTTTATTTATTTATTTAATAGGAGATGGTGATTAAAGAGAATTGTTTATTCCAAAGCAATTGCTTTGGAATAAACAATTCTCTATTTAGTTACATTTTTTTAAATTATTACTCCCCTACCCTATTTCTTCTTGTTGTTAGTGGCTGTTGTTTTGAAATATTATAGTACCTATCATTTTTTCACTAGTTTCTGTTTTAATATTTATTATTTTAAAAATCTTGTACACATATAAACAATGTTCTAATTTGTATCCATCCAAGGTGGAAGACGCTGGCGAATGTGACAAAGTTTACACTAGTACAGCCGTCAACGCATTTCTCTAAGATTAAAAACATCATTGTTATGTGTATATACATATGTAAATGTAGATTAAGAGAAAAATTGTAAATATTGATTTGGTAAAATAAACTATTCTATTCTATTTTCATTGCATAAGCTTTTAAGTCAGACACTTATTTCATGGGCTTATAAGTAGTTAAAGTTTGTGTACCTATTAAATTAATTATGAATAGAATATTTTATACATACTAATCCTAATTAATAAAATTAATGTAAATGTGAGTTTGTTTCTCTGTTACGCTTTCACCCCTTAATTACTCGACTGATCATCATGAAATTTCGCATACTTACACGGTGTCTGCGGTACAGAAAAGAACATAGGAAAATAGGATAGAAAATTTACATAATCTGCAATTAAGCGAGTGGCACCGTGAGCAAAATCTAGTTAACAATATTATAAGCAATTATTCAGTAAATTAGCTAATTTCAAATTCAGTGAATAAACGTAATATTATGTTAGTTTCACGACATAACTATGTGTGCCTGTGGTCGTGAGGTCTCGGGCTCGACCCCAGGGTTAAAGCTAAGTGCTATTGGGTCTTTTTGTTCGAAAATTGAATGTAATATTACGAAGTTTCTAAATTTGTATGTTTTACGGCAATAGGTTCGTCTTAGACAACGTGGATATTAAAACGTAGCTGGCATATATAAATTCATGCTTATCTCCTAAAGGCGTAGACGAAGAGCAGCAGTAGCTCAGTGGGGAGACTAACAGACTGCAATGCAGAGGGTCTTAGGTTCGAACCCACGTCGCGCACCTCTGACTTTCGGCAGTTATATGACTTTTCGAAATTATGTGCGTATTGATTGACAATTATCGCCTGCTCCGTGCCTCGGAGAGCACGTTAAGCCTTCGGTCTCGGTTGCCATGAAAATCTATGGCAGTAGTTATTGGGAGAACGTCGACACAAAAGATCCCACTGGGTCGAAGTGTTGCCGGTCTGCACAGACAGATGCCTTTGCCTTCGTGAAACAGTGGATGCACAGTGTTCGGATTTCTGAAATGTTTCTTTCGAGGAATGAACGTTTGCCTCAGTTTTCCCCCTGCCAACTGTTCTATTCACATTCACTTTATTTACTTAATTATTTAATGTTCGTCCTGTAGCATAAGTTTGAATTTATATTTGCGGGCGAACGCGCTTTACAAACATTAAAATATTCGTCTCAGAATGCTTAGGTATTACATACAAAATATTGTCTGATCCGCAAATACGTCTTCAGAGTCAAGACTCTGAACACCTAATTACGGATCACACAATTTTTACTTTGTGTTGGACCTACAAGAAAGCAGATACAGTCGTGTGACTACTACCTAAACAGCTCCACTATTCTTATAATCTTACAAGAAACATACACCACAAAGAACACGACGTGTTACAAAAATAAATTCACAAATATTTAGCTAAAAATTAGTAAAGTTTAATAGTAGTAGTAGAGTAACAATTTTCAAAATTTTGTAATAAAGTGTCAAATAAACAACGCGATAAAATCCGTATATAGCAGTTTAATTTCAATAAGGTATCAATGTTTAACTTTTTGAATTCAATAAACAATTTATTCAATTATCACTTAGTTTCCCCGCAAGCCGTTGGTTCCGGCTGCCATAAACGTCTATGGCAGTCGTTATTGGGAAAGTCAGTACCCTCTAATATCCTGACACTGGTCTAGCCTTAGGGTATCGTTAGCCTTCGGGTTGCGGAGGTCAGGTGGCAGCCGCTCCGTGTAAAAACTGATATCCAGTGAAATCCGGTTAGACCAGAAAAGCCGACCCCAAGTGACTTGGGAATAATAAAGGCTAAGAGAGAAGAAGATCACTTAGTTTCCCCGGTGAGTAAGAGTTTTAGAGCCTATATCTACTTCGAGTATAGTAGGTATATGAGCCTCAGGAACAATTAATATTATTAACTCCTCTCCAACTTCATTCCATCTTAAAATCCTTCTCCTCTTTAAAGATAAAGATCTGTTTATTTGTCACAAACATGAGTAATATAGCATACAATGCATGGTTTTAAAAGAAATACACGCTCATCATGTTTTACCTTTAAGGCATACAAATATTATTTTATATTAAGTAATAGTATTACAGATGAAATTTAATTAATACAAATAATTTAATTTATCATATCCAATATTACATTGCAATCAAATAAAAATTGTTTTAAAAATAAAAATAATAAAAGTATGTCAAATAATACAGTAATAAAATTTCATGCGCCAATACTAAAATCAAATGTCAAATATAATCAATTAATGCAAAATAACAATTATAATAATATAGTAAAAAGAAGAACAATTATATAAATAGCATTAAAATTGGTCATTCAAAATTCTGATACAGTATAATAAAGCTTTGTTAGCTAGAAAACCCCTAATTTGTTTTTTAAACAATAATAAATTATTCTGCTTCCATTGCTTGAAATATTTATTGTAAACGGTTGGACCCATACAAATAATGCTTATATGCATAAGTGCGGTTCTAGAGCTGTGTATGCGTATTTTATCACGCCTGTTACGTTTTACTGTATCTGACAATTTTGAAAACAAGTGCAAGTTGCTTTTAACAAATATAGCAACTTCAAGGATGTACAATGACGGTAGCGTTAGTATTTTGTGCTTAATAAACAAAGGCTTACAACTTTCTGTACTCTGAATTTGAAACATAGCACGTATACAACGTTTTTTAATTTTAAATGCCATGTCTTTATTGGTGGAATTATCCCAGAATATAATGCCATATCTTAGTGTAGATTCAACTAGACCGTAATATGCAGTAAGTATTGCATCAATGTTTAATGTAGGGGTAAGTTTGTATAAAGCGTATGAACTGATTGTTTTACTTAATTTATTAATGTGCTCTTGCCAGTTCAACTTTTGGTCAATTATTAGACCAAGAAATCGAGTACTAGCTACTTCATTTATTTTGTTATTGTCACTTATTATGGTAAAATTTGATTGATTTTGAACTCTTTGAGCGAAATGCATAATATTTGTTTTATTTATGTTAATTTTTTATATTATTATTATTTAGCCATTCAATTATTGATGTCAGTGAATTATTTATGTCAATTTTATAATAGTCAATATTCTTATACGCTATAGTCACAGTGCTGTCGTCGGTAAATAATTTCATGGGTTGTATAGTGGCATTAGGTAAGTCATTTATATACAAAATGAAGAGAAGGGGTCCTAATACGCTTCCCTGGGGCACTCCGTATGTTACGTAGCACTCCTTTGAATTATATGTTTCTTCTGTTTTCATTTTGACATTGAATCTACATATCTGAGTAATTTGTTTTCGATCAGTTAAGTACGATTGAATTAATTTTGATACATTACCTCTAATGCCATAGTCTTCAAGCTTATTGATTAGAATTTTGTGGTCCACATGTTCGAATGCTGGCGATACATCGCAGTAAATAGGACATATAGGTGATGACTTGTCAAGGGAAGATAACATCGTATACATAAAATCGTAAATCGCCAAATTGATAGTCCTATTCCGACGAATCCTTTCTGGTCGTTGCAAAGAATATTATTATTTTCAAGATAAATATTAATTTCATTATAAATGTATTTTTCGAATATTTTCGAAAATATAGAAATTAAGGCTATGGGACTATAATTCTCTATCAGTTCTTTATCGTCTTTTTTTAGGAGTGGCTTAACAATAGCTAACTTCTAGGCTTTTGGGTATACGCCAGTAGATATAGTTAAATATAGGATATGACTTAAAGGTTCGCAAATATCATCATGGACTGCTTTAATTATTTTGGTCGAAAATCCATCGTAGCCTACGCTATTAGTATTTTATGATCGCTATTTAAATTTTTTATAATTCTATAAATGTTTTATTTAAATCGTAAAACAAACAAACTTTTTAACTCATATATTAGTATATATACACGAGTGAATATGTAAGCGTTCAGAAAACATTCGTTACACACATGATTTGTTTTCATAACAAGACGATATCAATATATCAAAAGGTATGATTTACTCGACGCATAATAAATGATAGCTTTATTATATGAAGTCCTTAGAACGATAAGGTTTATTATAAAATACATTATATACATATTTTAATTCGACTGCATAGATGGCGTAGTGGTTTAAGTGATCGCCTCTCCACTGCGCTGAGTACTGTGGGTTCGAATCCCACACGGGACAAAACTTTGTGTGATCTAAAACTGATTGTTCCGAGTCTGGGTGTTCTTTGCGACCGTTGTCTGAATTTCTGTAAAGTTCTCCGCGACACAGGAATTATTCATAGTGCGGGAGTTGTCATTTTCTAAAACTAATCATTGTAGGTCTTTGTGTGTGATTAGCAGAGGTAAATTACAATCACATTTTTCTAGCTTTGGTTAGGGATGATGGGGAGATTTTTGCAACCTACAGGGTTCTATACCAAACTTCGAGCTGCTACTGATAATATCTTAACAGGATACACAATCACAATAGGTCTACCATGAACATTTCTAACCGAAACTCCGGGCCGACCGGAGAAACTGACAATAAAGTTTCTTCGGATTTCCCTGTTTAAAAATGCGATCACTCCGTTGTTCAAGCTACTTCATAAAAGAGTTAAGCGTAATCAAGAGCTTGCGAACCGAAAACGTGGACGAATTTTGAAATAAATGTGTTTACGGTATGAACAGTTAGCTCGAAATTTCTGCATTTACGTTTCATGGTAGGCATATAGATAAGCCGACGCAGGAATCCCAAACAGACCTCACCGCACATATGCGCCGTCAGTGTTACTGGCGCGTTAAATATCCATAAAAAAGATTTGCCTGTACTGCGAGCGATCTCTTGCGCAGTTTCTGCTGACAGAATGTACATAGTGGGCTGTATTTGGAAGGGGCAAATAGACATTGCATTATTCCTACATTTCACCGGCTGCGATATATTTGAGTACTACGTTATAATGGGCGAGCTCATTTATTGGCTTCTACCGCGCATAGTTTTAGGCTCCACGTTGCTATCGAGAATGGCCTGAAAAAAAAAACTAAATTACTAATTGCGCGATCCGGAATTTGGATCTGATACACTATAGTTTCGCTCCTTACTGCTGTCCCAAGAAAGCTTATGTATATATGTATAAGTAGAGGCTATATATATTTATGTATATATAGGCATTAAGTGTTACGATAATTGATTAATGGTGAATGAAAGCTAGTAATTGATGTCTTCGCACTACAAACATCCATTTACAATTATAATAATCTCCTAACCTCCAAACCAATTGGTCACTACAACCAATCTTAACTAAGACTAGCTATCTGCATAATGTACAAATGAGTGCAAAAATACAGAAGCATTGTTTATGCCTTAACACGCATAGTCTAATGAAATGGTAGTCCGACACGATCACATGATGATAAGAGATGCAGGCTTAACGGCTTTACACTTTACCGAGGCAGAATAAAACACCTTCAACTTTCTAACAGAGACATTACTTTTTTTTATTTCTTCTACTTAATTATACACACCAATTACAATAATTAAAGATAAGAATACATTAAACACAAATACATACAAAAATTGAAACAAAGATACAAAACATATAGGTAATATTATATGTTCTGTGGGTGTCATGCTATTGTAAAATCCTTCACAAACTATCCCAATAGGTTTTTGCTGATCCAACCTGGTATCCGAACTCGTGATTTCATTATCTACAGCCCTATTGAATATATGCCAAACCAACGAGGCAGTGAAATAAATTGAGCCATAAATGAGCGAGAAAACGATTTACCTCAAAATTTCTTTACAAGTAATTATGAATGTGAAACATGAAAATTAATAATTTATTAATTTTAAAACGTTTCATCGTTTTGTAAAAGTCTACTACAGGTTAAGAAGATGTATTCATAATTTGAATGACACAGTTTAACACTTCATTTTTAAATAATTTCAGTAGCTGCCTTGAAATTTTATTTAAACCTGCCTTACAGCGTTTTTATATATTCACATTTTAAAGATGTAATTAAGGGTTGGGAGTATTTTTCAGGCAAAAGTTTAAATATAGGGATAAAGCAAAATAATTGCTTCTTGCGGCCAATCTTCCCCTCTATTTAAAATATCGGCAATAATCCACTTTGCTGGTCCAGTGTCGGTTGGCAGATTTCACACATCTTTGACACCTTTATAGAGAACTCTCAGACATGCAGATTTCCTCACGATGTTTTCGTTCCCCGTCAAAACGAAAATAACAATTTAATACGCACATAATTTCAAAAACTTAGAAGTGCGTGTCTTGGGATCAAACTCGAGAAATTTGCTTGGCAACCTACCGGTCTCGCTCTAGGCTATCGCTGCTGTAGTAATCATCTCTTTTATTATTCATTTTATTTTACTAGGCAGGGCTATACATAACAGATAGTTTTTGTAAATCTAATTAAAATTAAGATTTAGTAGAATCCGAATATAAAACAGGATTTAAAATTTTTGCCTGTCTGCTTTTGGCACCACGCTAAAATCATTAAATGGATTTCCTGCAGTTTAAGTCTGATAGTTTGGACTTTAACTTAAAACTAAGCTACGTTACGTCTTATTTTATTTCATGAAACTGCCGGCGTCATTATAAACTCCTGGACGAATATTGTCACAGTTTGGCAACTTGAGGGCGTCAAATTGAATTCGGAGCAGTAGACCCAGTACATAGAGTGACTCACATAAATATCATTGCTCGAAAACTGTGCTCTACTATATTTTGCATGGGGTCACCTAAATAAATGAAATTGTAGTTGTCGAACCAAAGGCTGGAAACTAAACAAAAATATTTTTTATAAAATTCTACGTTCGGTATCGAGATAATGATACACCGGAAGGTGAGACTATATCGCCATCGGCACGACCGGATGTACAGCCAGCAGCGTAAGTCAGGGAAATTATAAATTATTTTATCTACTCTTTTTGTGTCCAATATTTAAATTTGTAAATGTGAATGATTTCCTTTAGATTAAATAGAGTTTTAATATGAATTTAATACAATAAGTAGCCAGTAATGTGTTTTATAAAATCTTTTACTTATTGAAATTAAACTGCTATATACGGATTTTATCGCGTTGTTTATTTGACACTTTATTACTTTTTTACTACCTGAGATTTGACAAACCACAGATTCTCGCTAAAGAACACCGATTCCTACCAAGGATGCTTCGCGAGGCTATTGAAATCAAAAAACATCCTAATTTTAATAGAGAAGATGGTTGGAATGTACCACCAGCTTGGGATCCAGTAATAAAAATAGTCAAACCCAAGAAGAAGCAAACCACAGCTAGACTTCATGATACTTTGAGCTCATTCTGCGTAAATAGAAACACCAATGATTAAATTATGTTCGGGTACTTTGAAATACCTACACTGGAACATTGAGACAACTGCCATCTTAGTCTCCCCGTGACCATGGCTGCTGAAAAGCAACCGAAACGTCGGGGAAAGTGTAAAAATAAATTAAATCTAAATAGTTTAATAATAATTTAATTAGCTTAAAAATTAGTAAAGTTTAATAGTAGTACTTAGTAGTGTAAAAATTTCCAAAATTTTGTAATAAAGTGTCAAATAAACAACGCGATAAAATCCGTATATAGCAGTTTAATTTCAATGAATAATATTCGCGTAAATAGAAGACAATATTATCTTTTACTTATTGAATAATAAAATTATTATTATTATCAAAATCGAAATCAAAATTACTTTATTCATTTAAGTCTTAAAGTAACATGTGAATGTCAAAGTAACAAGAAGTAAGCTATATGTCACCCAAAGTAACAATCATTAATAATTATTAGACAGTATATCGTTGGTCCTTTGGTATAACTCTGTAATCGTGATAATCGATTTCTGGGTCAAGCAAAGCGCTATTGAATTATCTGTTATTATTGGTAGTAGAAGGTACGTCTGGAGATTTGTCCGGTATACGGTATTAGGTTTGCTAAACTATAATTACAATATTAATTTGTACTTTAGTTATCATCTCTATCTTAATAAATATGATTGTGTTAGTGGGCTCCTATTACGTCGATATTGCAATGGATAGGATACGAACTCACGACCTCGATCGTAAATCAAATGTCAGTTAATACCGCCATTTTAATATTTTAAAGTGTTTGATATTAATTCAGTGTTCAGATATTTAACAGACTGACTGTACAACTGAGACATCTATGTATGTATATTGTAAAGGTTTTTATAGAACACCCTTCAGCATACTGCATAGCATTAGTTCCCAAAGTGGTCCAAGCGGATCTCCAGGGGTCCACGGCAGATTCGATAGGCGTCTACGTTGGCGTGACGAAAAAATGGGGGTCCAAAATTCGTAAGGTCCACGGAAATTTATTTGCTTTAGATAATGAAGAACTAAAATTTTGGCTTGATTTCACCATCACTGTAGTCACTATCTCTGTAGGCAGATAATATTTTAAGAAGCTCAGCGACTGTTACTTGTAAAAACTTGCATATTCCATATTCAGTACCAGTGGTCTCGAACCTACCAATTTTTTGGTAGAAAATTAAAAAAAATAAAGCTCATCTCGCCTACCGTAGTAGGTTCAGTCCCGAGAATTTAAAAAAAACAGTTCTTTCTTCATCAATATAAATACGAATGCCAAGGAATATGGTAGAAATGTAGTGGGACCACCGGTACCAACTAAATTTTGAAAATGGTCTATGAGGAAAAACGTCTGGAAACCTCTGCTGTAGAGGATATTTTGTACAATCACGCACAATGAATTTCTAATATAACGCGATGAAATAACCGCCTTTATGTTTTATAATTCTGAATCAAAATTAAATAAATTAACTTATTTTATTTGTTACTTTAACAGCTCTATCAATGTTAGCTCCTCTTGATTACACAGTCTCTGACGTACGTATCTTGATTAGAAAAGTCTCGAGAATAGATATCGCTTGCAGACGTGCTCTTTGAAGTCTTCAACAAACTTGCGACAGCGTTGAAACTCATATCGTTGTCGAAATCGAAGGGATCATTTTGATCTTTCTACGTTAGCTTTACTCTACAAAGAAGGTAAATTATTTCGGTTGCCTGCCAAAAATTACAAGTTTCTTGCTGGGTATAACATTGGCTTTTGTTGGTAGAAAATTCTGAGCATGCTAGCACCTCAGACTGGCTAAGTCTTAATATACGAAGGAGATATTATATTGCATAAGTTCTAGTCCCTTACTCTTATTGTTATTTGGGAAGGTATTCCTATAGGGCAATAAGATCAAGGGGATTATCTGATACGACCGGAGACTTATCAGATACTGGATTAGCAGATTTTGCCGGCCTGAAAATAACTGTTCCGACTGCCGAAGTCTGATTGTTACAGATAATTTCTTGGTAAAACCTAGCTTTCTATTTGGTAGATTTGGGATTCAAACACGGAATCTGTGTCGTTATCGAGAACTGGGTAGTTGTTTGTGAGGAATTGTAAGTATTAAGGGTATTTAAATACTATATGGCTATAGTTTCCCCACTAGCGAGGATACATGCGAGAAGTAATGCATAGATGGATATTCTTTGTACATAAAATCGAAGTTAACTTAAATTTCTTCTTCAAGAAAATAAAGTTTATATTTTCGGATATTTTTCTGCACCTAAAGCATAAGTTGCTCAACTAGCTTAGGAGGTAAGACATTTTATTTCTCTAAAATTATTATTTGATTTTGTCTTGTGTTGAGATCCAACCTACTTGCGTAATACATTGCGTATCCATACAAATATTATATAACTGTCTATCGGATTTAGATTACATTTAAAATGCTTAATAGAGTGCTGAGGGCGACGTCACGCTGCTGCGGTGACGTCGACAGGTGGGTGGAAGCATAAGACGATGATATATTTTTATATTGCGTGGCCGTCGCGTCGCCGTCACTCGTACCATTGCAGCCCCGGCCTAAGGAAAACAAGCAACTTTTTTGAACGAACCAAAATCTCGGGTAAGTAACATCGTATAATAACAATAATTTATATTTGCAGAACTCAATACTCTTCAAAAGCTTTTTGAGAGTGGTAATAAAACTCATTTCCTCTCATAATTTTGGTTAATGCCATAAAAATTTTGTATGTTTCAGCAGAATTACAATTTTATTTTATTAGTCTGGCGATTTCGCTCCGCGGTGTCATTTCCGTAGCAATTTGGGACTAACTTAAAACGGCTTTAAAGCGAAATTTGGTTTGCCGTCATTTTAAGAATTGCTGCTAAGTGTTTTCTGTATGGTTACAATTACTGTATAATTGCTGCCGTAACTAATTCATACAAACATAGCCATGCCTACATTTTAAAAGCGGGAGGCAGAAATATATTACACTAACATTTCACCAACTATAGTAATTGGATAATCAGGTACAGTTCCAACCTCCGTGCTACTATGAAAATTTCTAAAACGAACTCCCGATAATACTACCCTGATCCGAACATCAAACCCGAGATTTTACGTACAAAAGTAATTTCAACTACTGCTGTCCTAGCGAGGCGATATGATGTATGTTATGTATCAATTAAATGTTTGTAAAATATTCGAAGAGAACTAATTACTTATATCATGGTTGATTGTTGTATATAAACTTTATCCTAAAAGCTTTTCAAAAGAACATTTTATATTTGTTAACATGCTGCTTATTGCCAGCTACTAGGACAAAATTGTTTTAAAAATAGAATCTATACTACGTAGGTCTAGTCCATACAGTTTGGCATATTGTACATAAGACTGAAGTGTACAATAAACTGCTGTATACGACATTTATTGACTAAGAGTAGGCTTTCGACTCCATTGAAAGGACATCAGGCAAGCTCCATACAAAATTGGCCTAAAAAAAAAATACGCTGCCGGACCTAGGATTATTTCCAATAGCTAGTTCATATTAAGACCTACAAAAAAATATATGAACTTAACCCTGTAACTGCATTTTCTAAATAGTAGTAGTTCAGTGCAGAATAACAAAATTAGATTTAAAAAATGTCTTAATGCATCAAAAAAAAAAACTAATACGTGTACAAAAATTATGGGGTCGTGCTGGAAATGGGGTCGTGTTGGGAATAGGGTCGTACTGGGAATGAGGTCGTGATGGAAATGGGGTCGTGCTGGGAATGGTGTCGTACTAGGAACGGGGTTGTACTGGGAATGGGCTCATGATCAATTGTTTTACTATTTGGAAGACGTAATTACAGGGTTAAATCCATAGTAGTAGTTTAAGGTGTATATGACCTAGCCATAAGAAATATTTCTAGGCTTGGCCGCGCATTTTTTATTTTTTAGACCAGAATGCCTGATGTCCTTTGGACGGTTCTAGAGGTTATTTTTTAAAAAGACGACTTCCGTTCTAAATGTATTTCCTGTGTCACGAGGGACTTTACAAACATTCAAACAATGGACACCAAGAACACCCAGACTCGGAGCAACCATTTATGGATTGCACAAATTTTTGTCCCGTGTAGGATTCGAACCCACAACACTCGATGCAGTGGCAGCGGCGAGGCGACCACTTAAATCGATACGCCATAAGTGCGGTCATGGTCAATGATGTTACATTGATCGACGTTTTATGGAAGTAGCAAGATGTCTGTCTAAAATATATAAAAACATATTAGCCGTTCAGCTCCAGGACTAAACAATAAACTCCATCGGGCTGTACCGATTTTAATGTAGTTTTGATACTTCTGTTTGACTATTAGGAGACTTACAAATGTGATGCCTTGTAATGTTACACTCATAAGGGATAGTAACATTTAAAAGCCTTACACTTTAGATCTCAATTGCTAAAAAAGAAATTAAATTAAACAGTAAGTAGTAACAAATAACGCAGGTTACACAGTTACAAATATCAAAAGTAAGCGTTAAATAATTCGTGTTATTTTGAAGACATTGCACACAGAGATAATTTTTAAATACTGCAAAACTGTGGTATATATTTATTCATCCTCATTGTTATTTATAAGTTGGATTAAATTTACGAGAAAATAAAGCAATTAACACGTCAACAATTTAAAAATCAACCTGAATTATAGTTCCAAATGATTGCTTTTTAATGGTAGGCTGGAGATTAACACATATGATAACAGTCTTTAATATTGAAGATATGTCAGCTGATAAGGACGTTGAACAAAAAATAAAAAAAAACACTTTTATGAATATATAATCTAGATAGATAATACAAGTTTCATTTTGGATATAGGGAAATAAAAAAAGTATGTAGATCTGTTCATTTTGTTTTTCCGAAGGAAAAAAGATAAACAAGAAAATGTACATATAATGTGGTATTTTGATCGGATAACTTTTAATTTTCAGTCTTATCATCCGTGCGGTAAGTAATTATAGACAAATTATCTCTCCTTTATTTGTTATTTATATTGATTGAAATATTTGACATTTGTTCTATAAACATTCAGACATTTTGAAAGTACCTTAGATAAAATAAACAATAATTTGGTATGTAATGAATTACCTAGTTCTTATAACCACAATAACTCATGACTTCGAGCAAGTTTGCGTTAAATTCAAAGGATTTTTCTCACCCGTAATGACAAAGAGACTCGCATCAATATGAGTTTATACTATGCTATCTTTTTTGCAATTATCATTTGATGATGTTATGTTTAAACTTGGTACGTAAGCTTTGTTGAACATACTCATAATCACTATTAGCGTTTACCTCGGGAGTCGATTCACTTTTTCAAACATTTGTTAAACAGAAACAAAAAGACATTTGACGTTTTGTTGGAGGATGTTTTGTTGATAGGTGTCAAGACGACCAGCCACAGCAAATCAATTTTAAATAAAAAAAATTTAAGCACCTCATATTCTACTATTGTATTTTATACTGCGATAGATACCAAGCAACAAGCGAAAAAAATATAGGTACTAGGATAATCTGTTTAGAGAGAATTTTACTAAGATTGACACGGCGCGTCACGAAAATCCTTCTGATTGATTTAATAAATCCTGGGCCTAGCAGATTACCAGGAAATGCCGTTATTTTTTATATTTCGTATCTGTTTTACTTAAAATTTTGATATTTTGGAATGTATTCGAATGAAATGATCGTGATATTTTAATGTCTTTGGTTTTGATGATATGATTTTAAAAATCTTTTATTTCACTCTTCTTCTTCTTCATCCACTTAACAACAGTCGTATTGATTGGCTGTGTCTATTGACTATTCACGTAGTCAATCAATACGAATGCATTTATTTCAGCAGAAAACAGGAGTATTCTCTATTGTCGAGTAGAAAATATGATGTATTAAGTAGTAGATTACAATGAAAGCATTTTAACGACACTTTTACGTGACCCCTTACATCTTACATTGTATTTTATTAACCTTTATTTGTTGCCGTTGTCGGGGTACTATCTCTTGATCATAAACTTGTTTTGAGTGAGCAAGTCTTATGAAAAGCTGTATTTTATTATTACAATAAAACATATCATACGTTTGAAGATTAACTGTATACTTGGAATGATATAATATATTATGTGCTAGGACGAGTGCATGTAAAAAGTAAAGAAAATAAGGTTAAAATTTTGCTTAGTGGTAATATACCACTATCTTTCTATTCAAGTATATGTACATATTTATGCACATACGTGAGCTCTTGATAGTTTTCCAAAAGTAGAGACTACGGATTTATACTTTCTATAATCCTCTCATAATCAACAATCAATAGACAGCTAGTGAAGAAATAAAATAAATGACAATAGAGAATTGTCATTTATTTTATTTCTTTACTAGCTGTCTCTGATGGTTTCACCCACGTATATGATTACTGCTCCACTCCCATGGCGTGTATGTTATATAGCCTAACAAGAAACGGGCTATAAATATTAAAATACAAATGACTTAGAGCTTAGAGTAATCAAACAAAAGATTTCTTCTTTTCAACCTCTACTGCTTTATCATCATATAATATCTACACTAATATCATAAAGAAGAAATAATTAATATTTTGTTTATTTGTTTGTTTGTAAGAATTTAACTCCAAAACTACTCAAACGATTTGAAAAATTTTTCTCGAGTGATAGCTATAATATCACCGAATAACATAGGCTGTATTTTATTTTCAAAGTACTGTAACTAACATAACCTAACCTACTTCTACGCGAGCAAAGCTGCGAGCCATATATTATATAAAACGCGGTCCTTGCAGACGTTGTCCTGAGTCGCAGTACCACGTACTGGGTCCACTGTGAATTTAAAACCTCAAGAAAAGCACTCAAACACACACGTAGGTGACGCTGCTATCGGGTTCTAGTATCCTTTTTTAATTTTATGGTAACGTTCGAGAAGGACTAGGAAACCTCAAGTCTGCTAGTATCTACAGTGTGTAACAGAAAGGTATGATCATATTTAATTGTCACATAATATAGCGTGGTGGCCTGGTATATTTTGAAAAAGGAAAACTCATCTTCTTCTCTCTTAGCCTTTATTATTCCCAAGTCACTTGGGGTCGGCTTTTCTGGTCTAACCGGATTTGACTGGATATCAGTTTTTACACGGAGCGGCTGCCACCTGACCTCCGTAACCCGAAGGCTATCGATACCCTAAGGCTAGGCCAGTGTCAGGATATTAGAGGGTACTGACTTTCCCAATAACGACTGCCATAGATGTTCATGGCAGCCGGGACCGACGGCTTAACGTGCTCTCCGAGGCACGGAGCAGGCGATAATTGTCAATCAATACGTACATAATTTCGAAAAGTCATATAACTTCCGAAAGTCAGAGGTGCGCGACGTGGGTTCGAACCCGAGACCCTCTGTATTGCAGTCTGTTGGTCTCCCCACTGAGCTATCGCTGCTATATGAAAAAGGAAAACTACAACAAATAAATCTTTAGACATTATTTTCTCTACGCTATAGAATTTTCTTTTTTATCAACTTATTTATATGTTCCACTCGATACTTAAACAACACTATCAGCTGACACAGGTGATATTCGTGAACCCGAAAATGACCAGGCGCATGTTTGATAGTGATGTAATACGTTTCGATAATTTTGATAATTGACCATTTTGGATGCAGTGATTATGATGATGATGGTATAAACAAATAGGCAAAGACGAAAAAGTTATTTTAGGAACAGAGGTCCTTTAATATGATGGTCATATTTAAGGACCTCTGTTCCTAAAATCAGTGTTTCATCTTTGCTAATTTGTTTATACAGCGTGTAACAACACGCCGTTACAAATAGGCAAAGACGAAACAGTTTAGTACCATTTTCTCATCTATTTGTCAACTGACTTCCTTTGTTTTTTTATGTTGACTAGCTATTGACAAACTCTAGTATTATAAAGAAAAGTTTTTCTTATATATATATACATGCTAACCTCAAATATGCAATAATAGCCACATTTAGACCAATGAGCGATTTGCCCACGGCTTCTCTTACGTAAAAGTAGGTTTGGTCAAGTTTTGTTAATAAAAGTGCTTTTTAGAGTTCGAAAAAACTCTTATACAACAGCTTTGTCCGTCTGTCTGTTATACAACTTTCAACTCAAGAATTGTAAGAGCTAGAGACTCGCGGTCAACGCCATTCGACTCAGCATAGTCGATATAACCCAGAAATGACTATGACCTTTGACCTTTAACCTCAAGGTCACGTGATACCAACTTTCAACTCAAGAACTGTAAGAGCTAGAGACTCGCGGTCAACGCCATTCGACTCAGCGTAGTCGAAATACCACCGAAATGACTATGACCTTTGACATTACTTGATACCATTTTTTCGAACTCTACGATTTACGGCAATTCATCGCCGTTTCTCACTAGTTGTTAAATAAAATATATCCTTTGTTACTCGGTGATAATATAGATTTCTAATGGTGAAATAATTGTAATAATAATTGTAAAAAAAAATGTAATCGGTTATGTTGTTTGTAAGTTCAAGCCTTACAACCAAAAATCCAATCTTTCTTCTTTATAATAATAATATGGATTAGTATAGAATTATAGATATACAAGTACGCTATCGGTTTAGATTGAGCTGTGCACAACAATATAACAGAAATTATTAAATTGTATCTCGCTACAATAACATTGTTTAAGAGTCATTGAGATAACGAAGACCTACGCCCGCGGCCGCAAACTTAGACATTCAACCAAGTTTCAAGTTATCATTAATTTCAACTAAGCTGCAACTTATTGTTGCTTTTTAATTATAATTGTCCTGGTTATTATCGTTTTTCTTAAAAACGTGTATTTTTTACTTTTGATTGCTACGGTGGAGCAGCGTTAGAGTATTTTGGTACTGCAGCGACTATTGTGCATGAGTTATCAAGTGTTTGTTTGTTTTTTGAAAGTGTGATTTGGTATACGAAAAAGGTTGTGTTATAAAGGCAAAATATATGTATATTAAACTTCTGTGAAAACTTCTTCTTCTTCTCCTTCTAGAATATAGGTGTGAGTCTATGTTTATACATACATTGTTTATTTTGGACTTAATAATACAATCTTCAGCTAAAGTACGTGGTTATGTTGTATGAACATTATGTGATACTAGTGATACTACAGAATAGTATGCATGCTACGGCCAAATATGGCTACGACGTAGCAATCGTCTACGAAAGTGTAGTACATTTGTGTCTACATTGTGATAGTGTTAGAATCGAATACGAGGTTCTTTAAAACGACGCAGGTTACTCACGGCCGTTCAGAGAAATCCACGGTATTTATGCATAATGTATGGGTGTTGATAGATAGCTTGCATATGTAACCCGTGCCAGATAATAGCGTAGTGTAGAAATATTATAAATATAGTTTAATAATATCAAAGGTGCTACCGGTAACGATTATGCAGTCTTTTTCACTTTATTAAAATTAAATATAATCATTACTGAATCTAGTATAACCATCAATGCAGTCATAGATAAAAAAATAAAGTAACAAGAAATTAAAGAAATCGGTTATTTAATAAAATAATTATTATTGACAAATAGTTACATTTATGTAACATATGTACATAGTTATACAATAGTTCATATCAATATGACTACGACATTGTACTATTCTCCTTGACTACTCCTGGTAAAGTGTACTGGTCAGGTGTTACACTAAATTGTAGTAGCACCAGCTCGTATGTAATTATAGTACCAATTACCTGAAATTATAATAAAATGGGTAGTATTTAACTGTTCCTCAATTTTTTGCCTTTGTTCCACCAAAAATACTAAATGCACAGCAAAATATGGTTACTAAAATATTTTAAAGAGATCAAACTAAGTCGACAGAGCCCCGCTTGCGGGGCTCCAATTTTTGGGTGGGTTTAAGAAGGAACCTAACATAACCTAACTTTTCCGAGACGGAATGCAGGATTTGAGGCGTATAGGTGCTCGTTAGGATATATTTTAGTAAGCATATTTTGCTGCGCAATTTTTGGTGTTCATTATATTTAATCCTTATTAAAATGGGTAGTAGTAGCTGTGTAGTACATACATATACGGTAAACATAGAACGCACACATCAGACGCACTGAACGTGACCAGGTTTTGCTAATGGCCACAAAAATGTTAATTATTTGTTTATAAAATCAAACACAACAATGTAAGTGGAAATATATCCTTCCAGATGACCCTTTTGATAATAAGCTGTTACTATAGCCTATATTGCTTGCAATAGACTATGACTCCAACCAAAGTAAAAATGGAATTAAATATAGAATAAAATAAAATGAATAAATGAAGTAAATATTCGAGCCTCCGACAATCCTTACACTGGACGAAACTTATTTTCAAACTCGGCAACAGTGTAACTACGTTTACACCGGTTGCCTGTAAGAGGGTAGAACTTTCTCAGGTGAGGCGGCTTATTCCTGTCACCAATAATTGGAAAAATGTTGCCAAGAAATAAAAGTAATTTCTCACCTGCAATACTACATTCCTAGTGACATGAAAAAATTTGCCACTCAAAGCAATTTTCGTGAAACGTAGTTGTAACTGAAATCTTTGTACCTGCAAAATATTGATAGTTATATTAATCTTTTAATGATAAAGGATGACGTCATGATTGTATTAGTTTTAGCACAGAATATGGAGTACTGTGCATTGCGCCTGCAATAGCGATAGGTATACATAGATGCAAACAATTATAATCTTACTAGCGACCCACCCCGGCTTCGCACGTTCAGTACAAAACCTTAACAAATTATACACTTTAACATTCCTCATAAATCACTCGACCTTTTGGTGAAAGCCGCATGACAATCCATATAGTAGTTTTTGAGTTTATCGCGAACAGACAGACAGACGCGGCGGAGAACTTGGTTTTATAATATGTAGTTAAGCATATATCCTCAAAGAGGTATGCAGAGGTATTATAACATTAATATTTCACAAAGTATGGTTTTATAGTCCACGTAAAATGACCGTCACAACCACGTGCTACTACTAACAATTGCTGGAAAGAACAGCTTAATAACTTTTTACACAGCATTCTCATTACTACTGCTGCGACACGTACCCAACTGACGAACACCGTCGACTTCAATGTCATTAGCTGGAAAATATAAGTCCCATGTTTTCATAGTCATAAGTTTAGCCGCGTCAGTCAAACGAGAGCGCATATTTTCCCGAATTTTCTATTTAGACATACATTTTTTTTGTAGTGTTTTTCGAACATAACATAAAAACGTTTAATCAAAAATTGACGTTAGCCTGTTCTGAAGTGATGCGTTTACCAACAAATGTTTCTTAGCATTTACGTTGTGCATTCGTATTGTCAATATCAGATGATAGTCATAATAATAATATAATGTCCTCCAGACCGAAATTCGGTCACGGCGTCCAATCTTATCGATGACTGGCCATCTGACCAGGAGATATTATAGTGTGTGTGCGCAAACACAAGAGTACTCTCTGTTCCCTTACACTCATGATCCGATGGGACGGTAATCCAAAACAACCGAAGAGAGATCAGGCGCACGACCGACGGCTTGCCGAGGCACGGGAGATAATGATAGTCATATTCGCATGACTTTAATAATTCATCTCTATATGTTTCTTCGTATATATATAATTCGTATACAAATTATATACATATACTTACTGTACGAATTTTAATAGTTTTTGCCCGCGGCTTTACTCGCGTAATTCAATTGTCTAGTTTTTTTGTCGGTGAGTCTTATGCTGTGTCCTTTCCTGCACCCCTGACAACGTATATATACAAACATTTCATCATGATCGGTTGAGTAGTTAAGGCGTTAAAGTGTGACAAACAAATAATAATAATATTTTTTTGGCAAAAAGGTATTTTACTATAGTTCACATTATACAGTTCCATTAAAGGTTTACCATAACTACCCGCACTAGGCTGAGCCTATCCTGCGGGCAGTTTAACAAGCAAACTCACATTCAAATCTATAATATAAGTTAAAATTTTGAGTGTTTTTGTTGTATATAATCAAATCTAATAAGGTATTAGCATTAACTGAGATTTGTCATGAAATTTAATCACGAACTAAACATGTTTTTTATTATTCGACTGTTGTTACTAAGTTTGAAACTAATTCTCTACGGAGAGAGTCTTATCTCGAGTATTTTTTGAGTTATATTTGGTAGCTCGGTTATTTACATTATTAATTTTACATCAGCGCCAAGGGAATTAACTATATGGGAAGTTTTAGAAATATTATGTAGTATTTTAGGACTTAAATAAATTACACATAATTATGTGGCGTCTGACTCGACTGCCTAGATGTCGTATCGGTAGGGAGAATGTGCATGAGGTTTTGGATTCAAGTTTTGGTTTGGATTCCTACGAAATACCAGGTTGAAGGAAGGGTTACGTCGTGCCTCAACATATATTAAACAGGCGTGGGTGAGAGATTTATACTACTTAAAAAATAGTACAATAGTGCCATTGAATAATATTTTAAAAATACTCGCAAATGTAGTTACTATCTCGGGATATTATACTGCGCCTCGATGGCGTAACAATAAAGTCTACGACAACTGTGGTTTCGAGTTCGATTCCTAGATCATACGGACTATTTAATTTTATGTTAATAAACAGATACAGACTCTTTAACGTTGAACCAAAAACCATATCTTGCAAAATGTTTATGTAGGTATATGTATACTATATATACATGATTAGTAAAGACTTACCTCTCGGTCATACTCTGATGATGGCACATCATACACAGAAACAACCGGCTCTTGTGCAGCTGCATGCACGTTGGCAGCAAAGAGAGACAGAGATAAAGCTCTTATAACTAGAAAGAGTAAGGAATAGAGGTAGTATAGGAGGTAATCAGTAGATGAAAGGAGGCTGAAATTAAACATAAAAAAAGGTTGTAAACTGTTTCTGACATATTGAGAGTGCCGGAGGCCTAATTACCCATTTTCCCCTTCCCGCTCCTTCTCCTTCCCACTTCCTCATTTCGGTGGTCGGCAACGTGCAAGTTATGCCTCTGGTATTGCAGGCGTCCATAGGCTACGGTGACCACTTACCATCAGGTATGCTTGTTTGCCACTTAGTTGCATAAAAAGAAAAAAAATATATATACGTAAAATAAATGTAATATCGTTGCAGTAGGTTGTATTGATTTTTTGGATAACACCCGCACTACGAATAATTCGTTTGTTGTGGGATGCTATATAAATGTTTAAATAAAAATTACAGAGACTCGAAACAACGATTTGTGTATCACACATATCCCCTTCGGCCGCTTACGAAACCAACGTTACGTAACCAGTTACGTGTAAAGAATTATTATTCTTGCTACGAAACCAGTCACATATCACATACTGGAAACCCACAGCTGTAGCACTCGGCGATGCTAGCAGTGCAATATGACTCCTAAAACCCCACTTTATTTAACTTTACTGATTTAGTACTTATATGTTCTACTGATTTAGTACCCATTAACTTATTAATGGGCTACTACCAGCCCATTAATAAGTTATCGGACTTGCGATATCGGGTTGTCAGTTCAAATCTCAGCCATTGCACTACTGGCATGAAACCTTATCAAAACATTTTAGCTTAGCTCGAGAGGTTACCAAATACCAAGCCAGAACACAAAAAAAACAATTTTAAATAAAACTTAAACATCAAAAATTTAATTATCCATCGACGGTTTTTGCACTGAACATTCTGCCACGTTTAGCGGTAGGAACTTCATAAAATAATATATAATATAATCAAGTATTAATTAATGAACTTACTCCTTTGTTTCTGAATCACTACAATCTTGAAAACTGCCATAATTCCGACTGTAACATAAAATTATTAATTAGATATAACGCTCTGTTTCCCTCTTTGGGTATTTATAAATCATTTGTGATATTACTGAGATAATAAATTAACCATCCAAGATTTTGATACCAGAAAGTGTTTCTGTGAAGTTAGAAACACGGTTTCCTTTTAAAATTGGCACCAGTAACACTGATAATAAAAGGCGTGTTATTAATATAACCGCTTCAAAGAACATAATTATGCGATGATTATAGTAACAGTACAGGTTACAGTAACTGCTTACGATGCTAAAAAAAAAACGCTGCATGCATGCTGTTTTGACACCGCCATATAAAAGTAAATTAAGGTAATAAATTCCTTGACAATAAATTATTTCTAAGTAAAAATGATAAATTAATTTTTTTAATTAATTGCAACATATATAGAGCATGCTTTATCTGATTTTTTGGATATAGATATCTTATTTATTATTAAATAATTATTGATAACAATTAAAAGTAAAATAAAAAGCATCAATTACTGCAAAGAGTTAAACAGTTGTAGGCAGATGAAGAACAGATCTGTGAAGAATGATAGTAGAATGAAGGAGCTGATTTGAGCATCTATCTCTTTTACGAAAACAACTATTTTCGAATAATGTTCACGTAGCTGGCCCCAAGATACGGTATGCTAAAAGCAAAAGAAATATTAAATTAAAATTTCGTTGCAATATAAAACACATATCGGCTTAAGCAAGCAACTCGTCTCGATTGATAATTATGACCACAGAGACGAATGCGTAACACATAAACATAAATAAATACATACACACGAATCACAATCCATAGTGTTTTTACAGACAGACATAAAAGTAGCAATGTATACAATGAGGGCTATCGCACTTGTTTTCACCGATAGAGGTGCTAGTGGACAGTAAGGTCTAGACGCCAAACACTTCAACAGTAACCATGGAAACCGACATATATTACTGCCAATAACGGCTTTTGATAGCAGCTGTGACAGAATTGACAGGACTTTACTCACTAGGGGCACCGACTAGTGACTGCAAAAAAGGTAACCCCCATTGTATTTTGAAACATAATCGAATGTATTACAACGCTACACATAAGGACGAACGCCGCGTCCTTGACAAGCTGTATTCGAATATCGTTCAAATTAAATTATGAGCATTATTAAACAAAACATTCATTAACATATTATGGTCAGTTTTAGAGAGTATGGCATGCTCTAAACGCCATGAAAATTTGGAGTCCCTAAAACAATCCATAAGATTGGCAGTGAAGATTTTTCTCATGGAGAGAGTGCGGGTTTCTATTGATAACCGGCCTTAACGTCTAAAGGACAGTATTTATGCCAATGGAGATCATTTTGAATGAGCTTCATATATTTTTAATATTATTATATTAATGTATAAACTAACACACATAACAGTAATAAATGTTTTATGCAATAGAATAAAGAAAGATTTTCTCTCGTAACAATATTTATGGCAAGATTAGGTATATAAGTATATACATATACAAGGACTTTGTCACATGTATGTAACACTCACATTATTCTTTTTGGAATTAATTATTTTATTTAGACTATTAAAATATGATGTGATGTATATACTAAAACAAATGGTCAGTACATCGGTGAAACTCCAAATAAATGTAGCCTGGATACATATAAACTGAAACAAGGCAAGATTTAATATTAGTTTAGCTTAGCTCATAATGTCACAACAGTATATATACTATTTTAGAGTAAACCCGCTTTTCAATTGATCTTGCTTAGGTATACCAGGCAAAAACCTAAGCTTAGTAATATATTTACATATTCATGTGACTATGTTTTCATAAACCAAATGTAAATCTAAATTAGAACAGTGGACAAAATCTTTTGCTTTCAATATTGGTTCTGTATTATGGTACCTATGAATAGTATTATGGTACTTATATAGAAAAAATTTACATCTTTTGGATAATATAAATACAAAATATTTTAAAATCAAACAGTTTTAGTATTGTAAAGAGTTTTAACGTCTAATAACACAAAAATAACATGTCACCAACTACTGCAACATCTCACACCAATAATTTGGAACATGGTGATATTTTACTTTGTTTCAATAAGATCGCTTTGTAGTTTTCAACAGCATAGATCATGTAACAATCTTTTTTACTATGACCGTACAGATCAGTCACTATGTCATCCGAATCAAATGCGATTTATAGGCATAGGTCCACATCACATCCTTTGAGAGCAAACTATTCATAGAGCGCGAAACACTGCTAGCTGCACTTCTAATATAAACGAAAGATATAATAATCATTGGGTCAAGTGATCGTAGACGTTGAATGCAATTAGCTCCGTGTGTTCGACTATATAGGTATAATATTGCTAATCATCATTGTGGTATTCAAAGATAGGTTTGTATTGTAAAAATAAGGCAAGCGGGTATCTAGTACGATTTAGAGATGCTACGCTTGTTATTATGTATTAGTAAGTATTATTATCAAATTAACGCAAGTAATTTAGTTCCGTCGTTTGTAAAACCTTTCATCACTTTTAGGACCGATTAAAAGAAACCTCTTGATTGGTTACTGTGACTACTACAATTTTAAATAATGATAAAAACGTTTACGTCAAATATATTTGAGACAACTTACCTCAGACACTCCCGCATAAAACAAATTATATGACAAATAGTTAAAAACGTACGGCATCCTGAATACAACGTAATTTTCCATCACTTTGTGTGTAATACTAGGTTCATGTAAACATTGCATCACAAACTTCAAATTGAAGTTTGTGCAAAGAATATGTTCCACTGTAAAGCAAAAAGGCAAATAAAAATGTATGAAACTGGCATGGCGGGGTTAATTAAGGATTTCTAGATTTTGTATGATCATACTGATTAAATAGTATTACGGTAAATCTTAAAGATTTAATTTAAAAGTTTGAATCCTATTCTACATGATCGTTTGCTTAATCACATTCACATTTGAAATAAAATTAATATTATAAATGTGAATGTGAGTTTCTCTGTTTTGTTATTTTTACGCTTTTACGCCATAAATACTCGACCGATCGTAATGAAAATAGAATGCCCATACCTCGTACCATGTTGCGTCACAAGTACATTAACACTGAAAATAATGTTTTATTTATGTGTGTAATATACCGAATTATTACCGTGTTTTTAACCACATTGAAAAATACAGTAAAAAGATATATAAATAATAACAATTACCTACCCACTTCCGCAAAAAATGGCTTATCCGTAACTAAAGTTCATTTAGTTATTCATTTGTTATATATTCACTTGTTGGTCTTTATCGTAGGCCTAGTTAGAGTGTGAAAACATTACCCGTGCGTGATAAGTTGAAATCTGAGCGCAAAACGTCACAATATAGGGGAGAACGGCACGCGTGCGGAGGAACAAGCGAACGAGATCGGGTCCCAACGTATTGCGCAAGTGCAGTATATCTATGTATAATATGCAATGCATTTCTCCGCATTGCGGCCTAAAACGCATCTTTATGTATTCATAATAAATAAATTATAATAATCACGACGATTAAAAATGACTAAAGAATCGCATAATCTATATATATTATTATATAACGCGTTTTATTTTTTTTCAATATCTCGTTTATGTGCTTAAATATTGACAAAATCTTGTTGGTACTGTAAAGTTAAATAAAACTAGAGTCTTGAGAGTAAATTTGGTTTGACGCAATTCAGCATTCTCCTTCAGGACAGACACCTTTCATCCAGTAAAAAAGAACTGTTCCCTAGGGATATAAATTTAGTAATGTATCTACATTAAAGCAAACGAAGCCTCGGGTAAAATCTAGTAATCAATAGATGTGTAAGTGCTGCATTTTATATCTTATTGTAAATGAGAATGGTAAGCAATATAGGACATACACAATGGAGATATCCGTGCATCGGTCGGCTTTTATACCTAATGGCTTCTTTTACCTTGAAAATATAGAATCTCGTCTCCAAAAGAGTGTAATCTCGTAGCTTTATAAGTGGTATAGTCTTTGGAGTTTTCACATACATCTTTATTGTACGATAAAATATTAACCAACAGAAGTATCAATCTTTACTGAAGTTTAAAGTTGGATGGTTGATACATTTTAGATTTTCACAAATATACATTTTATCAATCATCAGGCAATATAAGTGTTTTTAAATAGGGGTACATGCAATGCCTAATAAACTTGTTCAAGTTCAAAAATCCCCCGTACTTGGAAGTCATATAAGTTCTTAGAAACGTAATAAAACTGTTTTACTATCGCCATCATATATTTCAAATGCCAGTTTTAAAATAACTTTTACTGTGGAATTCTTTTATGGATATAAAAGGAAGACTCAGATTTCGGCCACATCTAAAGCTCAAATGTATCATTTTGAAAATGAAAATGTAAGCACCTACTGTCAAATTTATTTTTCAAGACATCATAGTTTCGTTCTACATTGCTACAGGGTTTTCCTATCAGGCAATTCTCTTTGCACGGCGCCAGGTCCCTAATTTGTCGGACCTAAACATGACTGAACAAAAGTAGAAATAAATGACTGAATACGTAGGTGTGATAATCCTTTTGCCTTCATGTGATGCGATTTTATTTTGCGAGATCCTTACCTAAGGCCAGCGTCATAATGACGTAAGCAATTATACTGGATTTCAAAACAGCATTATTGTCCAACTTTAGTATTGTTAGGCATTGTTCAGTTTCCTCAGCTTTCTTCATCAACGATTGCCATCGCTGTGCCAATCTTAGAAACAAGATTGCCGAAATAAGACCCGTTATATAAAATATGACGTTGGCTGAAAGAAAAACAAGTATTGTAGGTCTTCTTACAAAATATTCTGCTAAAACTGGACTGTTATTTATATTTCTTGCTATGTAACGGCCAGTCTTACAACTTACAAGTAAAAGTTATCTGAAAGATAAATCGCATGCTGTCTCACTCATGTTAGGTTAAAGAAGAGATGTGGCGAGACTTTTAGCTTATAGATAAATGCTATCTGGAGGTGGTAGCACAAGCCCTAAGCCTTTGATTTATTTCATTTTAGCAGTTAATAATAATAATAATAATAACTTTATTTCGTAAAGGTTTGAAAATACATATACAATAATATTTATAACTGGTCCAGAGAAAATCAATTTAGTTTTTAACGATGGCACCTGTGCTAGTGAAATTCACTGTACAGTTAAAGAAGTTGACAAACAAAAATAAGCATTACTGTAAATAAATGTTTTATAAATATTTTAACCAATAGCACTTGTTATAAATTTAGTATAATTCAATTCCTGTGTGAGCGTATGTATGTGTGTGTATGTGTGTGTGTATGTGTGTGTGTGCTTGCGTGCGTGCGTACGTGTGCGTGTACATGTGAGTGTGTGTGTGTGTGTGTGTGTGCAGTTACTACTACGCCTTGGTGTGCTTGGTTGCAGCTGTGTCGTTTTTCGCATGTATCAGCGAGGTTGTTTCTCGGCATTAGTTCTTCAATGCCAAAAAGCACAGAACTATGTATAAATTGGAATGCCAGATATTTTTTCCTTTAAAAAGGACAAATCACGCCTTTGGGATAAATTAAATTCTGTATCACGGGATCTTTACAAACATTTAAACAACGTACACAAAGAACACCCAGACTCGGAGAAACTATTTATGAATCACACAATTTTTTGTCCCGTGTCCCCACACATCGACCCTACAATACCTGGCGCTGTGTTAGCGGGTAGGTGAGCACAAACCTACTGTGCATGGCCGCCGGCGTGCCGTTGCGACTCAATAGGTTAACGGCGGTTAATGCTTACGATCAGGTGGGGTAGGGGCTTGACTTCCACTAACAGCAAACAAATCTAATGTACTTACATAAAGTAGATAAAGTGACGTCATTTTCAAAGAACCAGATCAAGCAGAAACAGGTCATCATCACTTGGCCTATGATGGTGGCGATGTGGTAGATACTGTACAATGACTTCATTCTACATCTGAAAGTAAACGTAAAAGGTCTAATAGCTGGTAATGAATAATGAATAATAAAACTATTTTATACGGATTTTATCGCACAACACGCAAAATTGAAAACACTACTTGTAACATTTTAAATATAATATCAGCCCTGTATATGAAATGTCTCCTGCTGGTTACTCGATGTGATATTTGATAAGTGTGGCCTTAGGATCGAACTCAAAACAACTAAATTTCAGTCCAACGGTCTCCCGTTGCTATGCTTTTTTATATCTATTCATATTTAATTTTCGCCAACGTTTTAGTTGCTTTCAGCAGTCATGATCACGGGGAGACATCTTGAAGTGTAATTTTTAAACTGAACATAATTACATTTTTGGTGTTCATATTTACGCATAATTAATTAATGACGCTTAAAGCATCATGGACACTTAGTGTATTTTGCTTTTTTTGGATGCCAAAACAGTTGAAGGTTGCATTTCAAAAACAAAGTGCGTTTAAATCTATATTGAGTAGTTCAATTTAAATGTATAACATTCGCATAAAACCGTGTTATGGTAATGACTGAGTTAATCGCATTATTATCAAAACTATTGTGAGTAATGATCATAATGTAATACGTAAATTGGTTAAATACATGACTCTCAAGTTTCGCACCTATGTATGTATGTATCTTATGTGGGGGCCAGTCAGTGCAGACCGGCGACACTTCGACCCAGTGGGATCTTTTGTGTCGACACTCTCCCAATAACGACTGCCATAGATGTTCATGGCTGCCGGGACCAACGGCTTAACGTGCTCTCCGAGGCACGGAGCAGGTGATAATTGTCAGTCAATACGCACATAATTTCGAAAAGTTATATAACTTCCGAAAGTCAGAGGTGCGCGACGTAGGTTCGAACCCGAGACCCCCTGCATTGCAGTCTGTTGGTCTCCTCACTGAGCTATTGCTGCTTGCTTCGCACCTATACTGATTAAAGCCGTAACCCCGGTTGAATTCGAAACTACGAAACCAGTCAAACAAACTTAAGCAACATATAATGTGGTCTAGTAAGTCTAGATAGCATAAGGACGTTTTTTTATCAAGCAGATAGTTTTTCAAGGTATACATTTCACAGATCTACTACACAAAATCTATCTAAAAGCAATTCTCAATTAAGGAATATCTTGTGATTGAAAAACCAACCTCCAGTTCACAGTAGCTTGATATGAATATTTAAATAAATTACATAGTAGTTTCTATCGAATCGTCTTTTACAAAGAAAAGTATTATTAACCTTATCAATGAAACAATTTATTAATCACCATTTATGAGGTGTATTATTATTTTATTTATTTAAAACAATATTCTCAAGTTTTTACGGTTTTAAATATGAAACAAAAATTGATTAGTAGGCGCACCGGCAGTCATTATTATGATCATGTTAAACTCAATTCATTTTAAAAACATCCTCCATTTTAATTTTACCTTGAAAGAGTCAGAATCTTAGAAACAGTGAAAATTTACATAATTGTAATAAAAGTGAAGAATTTTGATGTATATACTTATAATTTGTAAACAACCTTGTGCCGTCTGCAGTCACTTGATCCAGACCTGTGACAGGGAAGTAGCCAGTCCATCGACCGAGCCTCATAGCATGTCGTAAGCACAGAAGAAGCCCACAAGGCTGCTTCTTCGTCTTTAGATCATGCACCTTCATTTCGTAGCTGCAACAAAGAGAAAATCTTTTCAGTAAAGAATTTAGAATTTTAATTCTGATCTTGATATAGGAGATAAGATAGTCAATCTTGACACAGATACTCATATTTAAATATATTTGTTTGGCCTTCGACAAATTAAACATCTTATAAATTGTGGGCGAATTTCGGGGAATAGATATCTTATCATTTATAATTGGCAGTTTCTGGAAACGGTCAATTTAAAATGATAATAAACAGTGACTAAAATTTACATTTACATCTAGTTTAATAGTGTAATAATTTGTATTTACTACAAAATATGGACTCTCTCTTGGATTCTCAAAATCTAAAATATCCTTACATAAACGAAATCCAACACTCAACAAATCTAAGAAAATTTATTGTATATAATATCGATACTATCGTTAGTAAAGGCAGCTAACTGAGTATCGTACACTACATTTGCCTTTATTCCCTTCGTCAAAGTAAGTCCAAGTGATTTGTAGTAAACGAAAAGGTCTGCCAATAAAAAATAAAATCTAACTTCTACTTTCCTAGAGAAATAGTGTTCTAAGAATTTACTTCGAGTGGTGTAATAACTCTTAATACTGAAGAAGGTAAGGATGAAAAATTAGCACTTGTATTGCCTTAGTGATATTGCTTCGCCAAAATTTACTAAGTAGAAATATCGGCGATAAAATCCATAAACAGTATTTTTGGATGAAAGTCACGCAAGTTTAACAATAAATGGAAATATTTTGTTGGTATATGTAAGTTTATTGGCTTAGTGATAATATCCTATGTGTTTATGTATTTTATTTATTACTAGTTGGCCTCGTAGACGCTGGTGTCTTTTCCGGAAGGTGCGGTACTACGGTGATGTATATCGATTACACGGCTATTTATTGCTATTATTATTTATTATCCTTTACCTTATTTTATGCAAATATACATACTTAAATATTATATTAAATATGTAGCAGCGATAGCTCAGTGGGGAGCCCAACAGACTGCAATGCAGAGGGTCTCGGGTTCGAACCCACGTCGCGCACCTCTGACTTTCGGAAGTTATATGACTTTTCGAAATTATGTGCGTGTTGATTGACAATTATCGCCTGCTCCGTGCCTCGGAGAGCACGTTAAGCCGTCGGTCCCGGCTGCCATGAACATCTATGGCAGTCGTTATTGGGAAAGTCAGTACCCTCTAATATCCTGACACTGGTCTAGCCTTAGGGTATCGTTAGCCTTCGGGTTGCGGAGGTCAGGTGGCAGCCGCTCCGTGTAAAAACTGATATCCAGTCAAATCCGGTTAGACCAGAAAAGCCGACCCCAAGTGACTTGGGAATAATAAAGGCTAAGAGAGAAGGATACATACTTAAATATTATTATTATATTTAATATTATTATTTATAGAGGTTACATCACATAATAGTACATCCTTTTTTTATTATCATCGTCATTTGACAATTACTCTTTCTACTTTTGGAAGACTTATTTATTTTTAGGTGAGTTTAATTGTTTGTACTTTAGATTTTGGATAACAATCCTAAAAATTAAAATCAGAATGAGTCAACCACCATTAATGCATGCTTCTGTCATAAAAACTTACCTAAGTTAAAGAGATCACACAGAACTGTCTTTTATAAAAATGTTGATCCTACTAGCTTATATTTTCATAAAATGCCTAAATACTTTACCGTCACGACCGCGGCACAAACGTAAACCTTATACGTTATTATTTTATTCATAATTATGTTGTGACAAGTCACGAACTTGTTTACCAAGAGGGAAAACAAAATATATTTGACATTGAAATAATAATTACAATGTCAAAATTGATAAGTTGATCGATGGGACATTTAAATAAACTTTTATAATATAAACGTGGCCGAAAAGTAGGCAAAAAAAAAACAGAAGTACCTACAAACACAGTGAGTGTATGTAGATCCTCTTGTTTAAAAAAATATATAAGTAGGGGTTTTTTTGTACCTTGCTTTGTGTGAGTTTTGTTGCTACTCATAGCGCATAGCTCGTTAAGCGGCTAAGTGAGAAGTGTCTATATGAACACATAATATACAATTGTCTCACTTTTAGTCCGTTGTTTAAATGTTTTTTAAACGTCCTCTGAAATAGGATGTATGCCTTTCTTAAAGGTGAGTTACAGTTGCCTAATCTATATCTCCAAAATTATAACAAAATTTAAAACAGTATTTCTTCTTTCTCCGTGTAAACACACGGACACGGACACGCACGCTTATTGTCGCATTGGCTGAACTGGTTTGTATGTCTTTAGAGCTATATATGGATAAGCTTGGTTTTGTTTCCAATGTATAGTTATAGTGTAGTTTTATATAGCTTCCTTGCTGGTTTTAGCACGAATAAGCCGGCTGGACCAGTGAAATGTGACACTCACGTACTGTTGCGTTTCGTTTTGGAATTCAACGGATATTTCTTTCCATTCCATCTCCTTCCACCCATATCCTGTAGGATACGGGTTCTTGACACACAACAGTAAAAACAATACACGTGAGAAAATTAGAACGTGTGCTTGTTTGTTTATATGGTTCACGGTGTGCGACGGTTTGGTTAACTTTACTAGGAGCTGCTTCTTCGATGTTAAAAAATACAGCCATGCTCATAAGTGGTGGTTACCGTTAACCATCAAGGTGACATTGCTAGCTCATTGGCTACCATCAGCAGTTTAAAAAAAACTCAGTTAAACGGTAGAACGATGTGCAAAGTTGAAATTGCATTAGACAAATTTGATAATACATTTTAGATGGTATTACTAGTTAGTAAAAAACTTAACACATAGATGACAGCCAATTGTTATTTGCGGTATCAAACTTGAGATTCGTCCAAAAATTTTAATTTATTTTAATAGTAGTAATATCTAAATGATTTCTATAATAATTATAAATTAAATATTTTGCTAGTAAAGTGGAAATTCAAAATTGCTTTGATTGAATTTGTTTATTTTGACTGACATGAAATAGATTTTAAGTACTTAATTACTTGCTTTTACACAGTACTTTGTGACATTTTTAAAAATAACTATGCTAGCTAAAGGAATTGTCCTATGACGCGATAATTTTATAATAATTGGACTTTCATCAAATTAATTTATTATCTATTTATTTATCTATTTCATCTGTATTAATATATAATATATACCTACAATATTTGTAAAGCAATCCAGTGTGTTCTAACCGTGTGACCAATGAAAACATTATATAACGTCTACAGTATCACATAATTATAATGACGGAAAATCAAAATAATTATGGTCAATTCAAATGTTGATTTATTTGTAGTCGAATTTTATATATTCAAATGACATTTGGATGACACAGAGATAAAAGCGCGATACATTTCTAAATTGGTGTCCCTTATTTATCATTTGAATATTCTTCCATTTGCAAATAATCTCAATATTTTATCTTATAAAGAAATTCACAGCGAAACATATAATTTTACTTGAAATAGCTTAGAACGAACATAAACCTCAGTTAAAACTGACCTATATTTTTCCACTGCGCTAGAACTGTAAAGGGGAATTGCCAACAAAGGCTTAAACGGAACGTTTAACACGAAGGAATAGAAGAATTGGTGTTAAAACTTAACAATGTTATTACACGGTTGATATTGCAACGGGCACAGCGCCAGACAGCCGGAAATGTGGGTCTATTTATCAACAACATCATTCATTACAAAGAAAAGTATATTGAAATTGTACGCTCTGCTACTAAACTAAATTGGTTTTAAGGAAGTTTTGAAACGATTACGAGGTTTAGGGGTTGAGTATTTTGCTGTGCGGTTGCTAGTCCTGTTTGGAGTTTTATCTCTGACTTTAAGAGCAGCAATAGCTCAGTGGGGAGACCAACAGACTGCAATGCAGAGGGTCTCGGGTTTGAACTCACGTCGCGCACCTCTGAGTTTCGGGAGTTATATGACTTTTCGAAATTATGTGCGTATTGATTGACAATTATCGCCTGCTCCGTGCCTCGAAGAGCACGTTAAGCCGTCGGTCCCGGCTGCCATGAACATCTATGGCAGTCGTTATTGGGAGAGAGTCGACACAAAAGATCCCACTGGGTCGAAGTGTCGCCGGTCTGCACTGACTGGCCCCCACATAAGATAAGATAAGATATCTCTGACTTTTGGCTTTCAATTGTAATTAGTAGAAAGGAATAGTTTATTTGGTTCTAAAAAAAATTGTGCCTCTCAGGAATTGTTTATACATATATTTTTAGCTTACTCCCTGTCTTAGTTACTCGATTTATTGGGTGTTACCGTTAGGTAGCTCTCAATAGTAGAAGAAATTAATAAGGGCCCGGCAAATTACGTGATAATTCGGAAATATTATTTTGGTTTGATAGTTATAAACGTTAAGAAATCTGATTAAATAGTTGTTCTCTGCTTCTTATACATACATATGTTTGCATAATTATATACACTTATTATTAATTATTTTATTAGTAGAATTCAGTTCATACAATAGTAGATGGGAACACCACGCCTATTAGCGCCCATTCCAGTTTTATTCAAATTAATTTAACAATTGTTTAAATGCCAGAGATAATTGAAAACCTATTGTGTCTGGCCGCCGGTGTGCTGTTGCTATAACTTTTAATTATTAGAAAGCTTTGTGAAAGAAATAGATTTTACATGAGGCTTCGATCACGTAGGTTAGGTCTTAAGCAGTACTTTTTACCCTATGTCCTTTTCTGTTCCGCTGACAACGTATATGCGAAATTTCATGATGATTGGTTGAGTAGTTACGGCGTGAAAACGTAACAAACAAACAAACTCACATTCGCATTTTTTATATTAGTTAGGATTAAAGCTGTAATGCAAAGGAATCTCCCGTTAGATAATAAAACAGGCTTCCGTATGTAGTAACATAATCTCTAGTAGATTATCGATATAATAGATATCTCATCATTCAGTTTGCCAAAAAATGTTAAGACATCTTTACAAAGAAATTTGGCAGCGATTTATATAGCTAGTTTCGAGGTCGTGTAATATCACGTAATATTATGTAATTTAGAATATCAAGGGGAAGGTATAATGGCTTTACAAGTCCCCAGTGAGGTTGTGCCCATTAGTTGGGTTAAGGCTAGACTTCAGACGAGTATTTGCCTCAAACTTTGAACTTGTTAGTAGCCTGCAGTTATGCCACAACAGGTTGAATCAAAGTCAAAGTTAAAGTTATTTATTAGAAGTTCTAAGTAACATATAAACGTGTAAGTTAGTAATAAGTGAGATAAGTTCAGGAAAATAGTTGAGTGTGAGACGATCTTAGCTGGCAATTTGCGGGTTTTTTTTATGCGACTTAGCACGCATACTGCCTGCCTGATGGTAACCGATGTCCGTAACATATTGGTATTTGCAAATCTTTTAAGGGATCATTATGCCGCGTAAAGGGTACTAATATCAGGTCAATAAGCAAGGCTTTTTGGTCTGATAAAAATATCTTCTTAAGATGCCTCGAAGCTCTATTCTCCACATACACAAATCACATATTCGTTTCGCTGCGAACTTGTCTAGGACGGATGAAAATAAGGCCTCTCTCGGGCTGGCTTGACTTTGCGTAAAATCCCTGGTTTAATAAAACTCTGCCTACCTTATTGGGAGGTATGAAGGAGCCAGTTTATGTTATGTTATCCTACTTATATTATTACTAGCTTTTGCCCGCGACTTCGTCCGCGTGGATTAGTTACTTTGGGCAGCATTTTTAATTTTAAGGACACTTATTTTGCAAATGATACACATATAAATGTTTACTGCAAATAGCTTATTAATACATTTACATAAACTACGTTTTTTTATTCTTCCATGCTATGTTTTTTGTTTTGCTAAAACATAAAGATTTTGCGGATTCATACTTGTGAGCACGCTACATAGAGTTGCCTATGGAAAACAGTTTTGTTTATTCATTTCGTAAATGCTGCTTTTAGAGGAATCTGCACTCTTTTAAACTGAAATCGCAAATTGGTCGGCATTATCAGAATACGGGGAATTAAAACATCTTCTCCTTTTTCTTTTCTAGTCATGATTATACAGAGGGCCTTGAATAAGTTCTCGCTGTTTCTTCATAAATGGCAGTAGCAGCACTCCGTGCATGAAATTTCGAATGGTAACGCATCTGCAAGGAAGTACTATATCTTACCTTAAATTTCAGTGTATTGTAATTCACTTCAATAAAAGCTTACTATTTCTTTATTGGTTCTGAAAATGTTAATTTTGTGCCAAATAAACTGTATGTATTTGCGGGGAATTTAATTACACAATTTTATTCAAAGAAACCTGCAGCTGAAGCACACAGACATCTTGTTGAGACTTACGGTGACAATACTCTGTCGTATACGACATGCGGAAATCGCTTGTGAACTATTGCTTCAACGGCAGGAAAGAAAAGGCTTTTTGCACCGGATCGTAACTAGTGATGTAAAATGGATACACTATTATAATCCAAAGCAAAAATTTCGTCTGCAAAACCAAGTATCCATGGTTTGAAGTTTCTTCTCTGCATTTGGTGGGATTAGCAGGGGGTAATCTATTATGAGTTGCTCAAACCGAATGACACTATCACGGGAGATCGCTATTGACTTCATTTGATGCGTTTGAGTCAAGCCCTAAAAGAAAAACGGCTACTATTTGAGCAAAGACACGATAAAGTGATTTTGTTACATGATAACGCTCGGTCTCATGCCGCAAAACCAGTGAAAACCTATATGGAGACGCTTAAATGGGAAGTTTTACCACACTCGCTGTATTCACCTAACATAGCTCCTTCCGATTTTCACCTATTTCGTGCGATGGCACATAGCCTGACTGAGCAGCGCTTCCATTCTTACGAAGATACTAAAAAATGGATCGATTCTTGGATAGCCTCAAAAGACATATCGTTTTTTGGACGTGACATTCATATACTTACCGCCAGAAAGATGGCAGAAAGTAATCTCTAGTGATGGGCAATACTTTGAGTGAAATGTTTTTGTTCTTTGTATCTTAAATAAAGCTGGAATTCTTAAATAAAATTAATTTGTGCAAAAAACAGCGAGACCTTATTCAAGGTCCTAATAGCTTTTATAATATTGCGACCTAGATAAGCAATTTCTTGCCGTGTACCATAACATAGCCTTGGTGCGTCAAGACTTCTCATTGACAGGTCTGGAACACTAACTTTCAGCCTTAACTTATAGGAAGGTAATCCTGCTAATTCTAAAGAGTTGATATACTCTATAGGGTACGATGTTACTTGTTTAGTGTCCACAACGTTGTCTACTGACAGGTACATGACAGCATCTCCTTCAACATCTGACATAATTTATTCGTTTCTCTGGCCAACTGTCTCGTTTGTCGGCGCCAAAATTAAAATTGACCGTCACACAACCATTCTCGAATGCCCATACTTATTATATCACGTCAGTTTTATCGCAACAACAATGCTGAATGGAGACCATTTGTTGCCACAATAGCATAATATGTACTTTTCACACAGAACGACGAACTTACCAACAATTTATTTAATTGTGATTTTTATTATTTTGTCGTTATTTTATACGAAAAATTGTAAAGGTGTAAGTAAGTGTCGCGGCAATAAAGAATGTTCTATTATGATTATGCTGCGAATCCTTTAAATCATCTGTGTTAGCGACAATTTGACAGAATTTACGTTTTAGTGTAATCATGCTGTTACTGTCTGTTAGCAATCAATCTTCTCCGACTTTTAGAAGAGCAGCCGCATATTGCCCTGCGTGAGAATCGTTGTGTAGTTATACTCGCATATTTGTAGTCAGACAAAACTATTTTACGTGTACCCACAGTACACGTAAAAACGTTTTGTATTATAGAAGCTAAACCATAGACGCCTTTAAACAGGCATTTATTTCATCTGCCGGTGTACCCCTAGTAATAACCGGCAGAGTCTGTCTAAAGTCACCAGCTAAAAGTACAACCATCCCTTCCATGATACCCTGGTTGCTCTTGATTATCTTGCATGGTGTGATATAGTGATTCGATTACTCTTTTATGGGACATCGTACATTCATTCCAAGCCAACAGCTTACACTGCTGCAACATTTTTCCGCGCTCACCGCTTTTGCTAATGTTACAAACTCTTTCACTACGCCGCACTGCGCCGCCGCCGCGGCGCATCGTTCATTGTGTATGGCGCTTAGCGTGTCTCGCGCTCGCGCTACGTGTACATATTAAGACGGCATTTTTACTAATTATACAATGTTTACGATAAATATATGTATTGTAGAAATAGACAGGCTTGTTTGGGCTTCTATACGAACTTTAGTCTCCTATTTCATGCATATGTCCTCCCATGGTCTAGTCTATCTCTGTACTAAATTTTATTCAAATCAGTTGTGATTTAGTTGCGATAATGATGAATTTCCATACAAACTTTCATCCCTTATTTGAACCCCTTCATATCTTTTTTTACTACAAAAAGTAGTATTTGTCCTTCCCCAAGGTCTATTCTATCTCTGTACCAAATTTCATTAAAATTGGTTTAGTGGTTTAGGCGTGAAAGCGTAACAGACAGACAGACAGAGTTACTTTCGCATTTATAATATTTAAAATATATTAGTAGGGATAAATATAAAAGTTTGTTACAATTTTAGATATCAAAACAGTTTACAAACTTTCACATTTGGTAATAAATTACGTATAAAACGCTAAATGGATTTGTCTGAAACAAGTCATATACATATACCATGTCTCGGATTATTAAATACTAACTGTGTCCACGGTTTCAGCGCGTTTATGGTTACTGCGCCGCCCCCGTGGGTCGTAGCTTGATGTTATATAGCCTATGGCCTTTCTCAATAAATAGGCTATGCAACACTAAAAGAATTTTTAATTTCAACCAATAGTGCCTGAGATTAGCGCTTTCAACCAAACATACAAACAAACTCTTCAGCTTTATAATAATATAGAAAACCATTTTTATTCCCGATATGCTTTTCTGTTGGATTTAGGTGCATAAACTAGAGTTTCGTAAATATAATCTTCGAAAATATATGCATAATATGACTTAACGGTAAGTACACCTATTTCTTTCAGGAAAAGTCATGAACCTAAATTATATATAGGTCGCTCGCTCTTGAAGTATATAAATGGTTTCAATATAAGCAGCCTTCCCCCAACAATATATCGTAGGAAATGACGCTGGGAAAATTTAGGCAACCGTCTTCATAATATTCGAAATGAATTCAATTCTGAGACGTCTATTTTCAAACGGGTAGGCAGATGTCTATTACTCATAAATTACATCAGCTTGAATGCACGGATTACCACGGCGCTCAGTACTGTAGGTTCGATCCCCACACGGGACAAAAAAATGGTGTGATCCACAAATAGTTTTCCCGAGTCTAAATGTCCTTTGTGTCCGTTGTTTAAGTTTGCAAGTGACACAGGATTTATTCGTACCAAAGGAGGCCTTAAAATGACCTCAAATGTACTTGAGAGCGAGCCTATTACAAAGAACTTCTTAACAAAAACATTTAGTCGAACCCGTCAATCGAAACCGAGAGTAAGACAATCTGTATTCATATTATAAAATATTTATAAACATATTGTTGCTATAAATCAAAAGTTCAACACAAGTCTAAACACTATAATTGCTCACGAAAGTATCATTGAACGTTGTACCAACAAAATGCACGAGTAAACACAATATTGACTCAGTATGCATGTTGTGTCAGCTATCGGTTGCTACAGACTATTGCTGGTCAGAACTAACGTTGCTGTGTTTCGTTTTTCGTATTCAAATTATAAGGTACGTGTTTTCAATAAACTGATCCGTTATCTATATTCCATGTGATATTTTGTGTAAATGAATTTCAAGAATTTGTGTTAGTATGTGTTGCATGATTAGGTTCAGAGTAGAATGTATGAGTGTGTTTCCTTGTAGCGTAAGTATTTTGTAGAACAGATTAGCAACAATTTGCAGTACTTTAAATTTAACAGAAAGCTATGTTTTTAAATGCAATAGAATCTGATAGTTATGATCCATAATTAAATGAAATTGAGTTAATGTTGTATTTTAAAATAATAACATTTTACAAATCTTAAGTTAAAGTGACGTTGATTCGAAAATTATGTTTGCATAGGCAATCGAACCTACTCGAAGAGCTGGTATTGATAAGGTATATCGACACACGCTGACTTGTCGGAGGGGTAGGCAAAGACTGCGTAACCTTAACATACCAAATTATATTTTAGCTTCATATTACAGCCGGACAAATACAAAGAGAGGAGGAACATGCATTTTGCTGAGATAAGGACTCAAATACAGGGAAGTCTCAGAAACTTATAAATATTGTCTGGACAATGTATTTGAATGCTGTGCAGTCGAACTCCTTGATTTCAAAATTGTTATTATTTCAGTCTATAGAACACCCAAAGAAAGTAACCTATATACTTTCCTTCAAAGATTAGAAAACCTTTTATGCTATATTTCAAAATGTAATTATAATAATATATTAATAGGTGGAGATTTTAATATAAATGTTTTAAAAAGTAATAATGTAACTTTAGACTTCGAATGTTTATTATTAAATTACAATCTTAAGCTTGCTTTACACAAACCAACTAGACTTGCCAGCCAATCATGCATTGACAACTTTGCGCATAATTTCAAAAAGACATGTAAAACTGAGATTTTGGAATTTGGTCTTTCAGACCATACCGCCCAAATAATAAAAATTCCTGTAAGAAAAGTACTATCATTGAATTACTGGCGCACTGAAAAACGTGATTATTGTTCTGACAATATAGATAAATTTAAAACGTGTGTTAAAAACATATCTTTCTCAAATATTTATAAAACCTCTGATCCAAATATAGCCTACCACTTATTCATAGAAGATTTTAAACTATTTTATGATTTATGTTTTCCGCAAACACAGTTTATTATTAAGGTAAACAGGAAACCAAAGTGGATATCCCACGGTATCAAGACTTGCAGTAAAAAAAAAAAGGACGCGTTATGGAATTATAGACTCAATCCTACAAACAATAATAAATTAAAATACAAAAATTATAGCAAATCATTTAAAAAAATTATAACCTTAACAAAACGAGCACAAAATAACTATCAAATTATAACGTCTAAAAATAAATCAAAAACAGCATGGCAAATCATAAATAAAATGAGATTAAATCTACCGAAAGAAAATACTTGTCTTATAAAAAATAAACTGAACGAAAACGTGTGTAATCCTGTTGAAATAGCCAACACATTTAATAATTACTTCATAGAAACAGTAAACCCGATCACGGGTGCTGGAAAAAAAGTTACTACCTTAATTAATAAACAAGCCAACTCAATGTTTCTTGCGCCTTGTTCACCTTTTCAAATCAAACAAATAATAAAAGATCTAAAGAACACAAACAGTGTAGGGTATGACGGGATTTCCACAAAAATAATTAAATGTGTAAATGATTATATCTGTCATCATCTTAGCTACATTATGAATTTGTGTATTTCAACTGGAATATTCCCGCAGGACCTTAAAGTATCCATAATACAACCTTTATTCAAAAAAGGTAATAAGTAACTAATGGAAAATTACAGACCCATTGCACTGTTACCAATTTTTTCTAAGATTTTTGAAAAATACTTGTATGGAGAAATAAATGCTTACTTCGAAAGATACAACATTTTTTGCAGGGAACAAAAAGGCTTCCGGCAAAACAAAACCATAAATATGGCCATTTACGAATTCATTAGTAATGTTATATGCCAAATGGACAGAAGATCTCCAGTTTGTGCCATTTACTGCGATATGTCTCGGGCATTTGACCATGTAGATCATAATATTCTCATCAATAAACTTGAGGCATACGGTATCAGAGGCAATATCCTAAACTTAATTAAATCATATTTAACAGATCGAGCACAAGTGACAAAAATAAGTAGAGTAGATACTAAGACAAAAAATGAGAAAACATATACCTCTATGAAACGTTATACAACATATTCCGTCCCTCAAGGCAGCGTATTAGGACCGCTCTTATTTATCATATATATAAATGACCTACCAAAAACAACAACACAACCAATGACATTATTCGCCGATGACAGCACAGTGACAATTGCATGTAAAGACATTACGTCCTATAAATTTGACATTAATCAATCGTTGACATCAATCATATCATGGCTAGATAATAATAATTTAAAAATTAATTTAACCAAAACTTGTATCATGCATTTTGGACAGAGATCACAAAACAAATTAAATATAAGTTTAGTCTATAATGATTATACCATAAAAGAAGTAAATACGGCACGTTTCCTAGGTTTAACCATAGATAGCGGATTAAATTGGAAGGAACATATTAACATACTATGTAAAAGAATAAGTAGTCTATCTTATGCCCTATATAAACTTGCACCCACTATTAATAGAAATGCACTACTGACAGCATACCATGGTCTTGTGGAGTCTGTGCTCAGATATGGTGTCATTTTTTGGGGTAACTCGACCAACACTGACATGGTATTTAAAATGCAGAAACGATGTTTACGTGCTATGTTCCGCCTACAGAGTACCGATAGTTGTAAGCCGATATTCGCTAATAATAATATTCTGACATTACCTTCGATTTACATTTATGAAATAGCATTGTTTGTTAAAAGCAATTCTCATTTATTCCTTCGACTCTCAGACAAAGTAAAGAGAAATCGCCGGGATGCCAACAGATTGTGTGTTCATCCTTCTAAAACAGCACTTCTACATAAAAGTGTAGTATGTAAAGCGCCTATAATATTCAATAAAATTCCGGATTACATTAAACAATTAAGTATAGATAAATTTAAAAGTACATTAAAAGAATTGTTGTCCGCAAAATGTTATTATACTATAGATGATTTTCTTAATGACAAATTATAATATTTTAATAAATACCTATATCTAATAATAACATTTTTAAATTTAAATACTATGTATAAACTATATTTTCTTTGAATTTTACAATGTTGACATACTATTATTATTATTATTACTATTATTTTTACTGACATTTTTATATTATTTTATCTTGTTATTTGGATTATGTGTTAAATGAATTGTTAACTACCTATATTTTAAATAGATAAACGAATCTTTTGGTTATGTTATTGACATTTGATATTTGTACACCAGATATGGTCAAACATGTTGATACAAAGTATTATTTAACATCTGTAACTAAGCATCTCAAAATGTTTAATTATGTACCTACACGTGTTTTAGCAAATAAATATATCTTATCTTATCTTATCTTATCTTATCTTATCTTCCACTTGTTACCATCCTGGTGTATCTTTCATCTTCTATCGATCATTAACTTGCCATGCATTTTTTCTTGATTTAAAATTAAGCTGTCATTTTCCAGAATGTCTCTGATTTGGTTAGATAACGTTTATATGCGGCAAGCTCCTACAAATACACAAAGACAAATCCACATTTAACAATGTTTTGTATACTTACTATAATTTTGTGGAACAAAATGTTTACTGATGATGATGGTTCGATAATGCAAGGATAGCTTGCATTATTGAAATACAAACCAATGCCACGGGAGTGTGTAGACGGCACACAGTCTAGGGCCCTATCAATGAGACCTAAAACATAGAAACATAACACTAGAAATAATTCTTGTGTCGCAGGGCACTTTACAAACATTCGTAGAAAGAACACTCAGACTCGGAACAACCATTTGTGGATCACACAAATTTTTGTCCCGTGTGGGGATCGAACCCACGACACTCAGCGCGGTGGCAGTGGCGAGCCGACCATTTAAACCACTACACCATCCGTGCAGTCATGTCATGTCATATGTATAAATCTCTGCCTATCATCGAGGTATGCAGGGTGCATGTCTATGTATGTAAATCATACTCAACAGAATATAGTATTCTATCTCACATTTTTTGCAACTGTCCATCCCCCTCTGGCCGTAGCGTATTGCTATTATTCGCTATTAAAGATCCACAATTTAATTACTGATTACTATAATCAAATAATTACTTAATATAATTAACACTTGATGGATTACTCTTAAAGAATAATATTAGAAAATACTGTGAAAGATAGCTTTTCTAGAATAATTTAATATTGAATAAATTTGATTTTATTACCATAAAGCTAAATTTTCTACACCTGTTTGAATTAACTTATTATGCTAGTATCTTGAGTGTTGTCTCTTGGCTGTCTGTAATTACATTTTACTGAGTAATTTTCGTTGGTATTTTCACCTGAAAAATTTACAAAGCTAATGGTTAAATTTAATTTTAATTGGATCTGTGATTTTGTGATTATAATGTCTGTTAGAAAGTTTACGTTACGAACATTAATGAGTTCCTGGAATAATTGATAACATCGCTAGGAAAATACATACATATGTATATAGCGTAACGTGTTTATTTCCGAGTGGTTGAGCCAGAATGTAGATAGAAGTGTTTTACACCTATATATCGAAAACTATATTTTTAGGTGTCACGTCGTAGGGTACGAGACTATTATATCTATAAAACTAATAAATATGATTATTTGTAAATTTTAATATTATATAATATAATAACGATAAATATGCTAAATAATAATATAGCTTGCCATTTTGTTAGTAATATTTTAATTGTTTTACCTGTATAATTTGCATGCCTAATACAGGCAGAATATAGCCTGAAGTATTCACCATTGTTAAATCTGGTACCACCTGTATTCTGCGCAAATAAATGTTACTTTCTTTCTTGCTTTCATCTACCGGCTATAATGCCAGACAGCGTAAAGCTATGGAGAGATTTTATCACAGAAACCTAATAACATGCGTTAATCGAACCCGATAACTCATGCACAATCGTCAAAGACGCGTCAAATTTAAATGTGTTGAGGTGATATAGAGTGAAGTAAAAAGAATAAAGAAACCAAGTATAAAAAAATGGTGCATATATAATAGGATTATGGGACAACTATATATGCAAAAACTGTATTCGTAGTAAAAATGAGAGCTGAGCTTGAGGTCTCGGAGTCGATGCCAGCCTCTGGCAAAGTGTCGTGAATGTGCTATTTTCTGTCTAAAAATTCCAGTAACAGTACGGATTCTGGGACTATGACCAGTAAACGGTACTAGGCTCGACCTCCATTACGTGGTACGTAAATAACTAGCTGACGAAATGTAGGTCCAACAAAAACTCTGTCTACCCGTCTGTCTCTGTCTTCGAAGATATTTGCGTCATATTATAAATATGAAATAAGTATGTTTATATGTGTTCAAAGGGCAATTGTTTGATAAATGTCTGCAGTCCAATTTAAACATATTTTAAAGAAAGACTAGATTAAGAATACCCAAAATAACGAGGTCGCATAAAGGACACGAAACCGATTTTGCAGAATTGCCAATAATAGGTGTCATTAAGTGTATGTGTACATAATTCTACTTAGAAATGTAACATTGTCCAAGGGGTGGGGACCTGGTGTCCTGAAATACAGACTTGCCGTCTAGTTTAGGCACCAGTCTCCCACAGTACTTATGCAACATGAAACTTATGTAACACCTAATTTTAATGTAATGTAAATATGTATTGTGGTGAGAAAATAAATCATTATTATTATTATTATTATTATTAATTATAGATTAATTTGGGTTACTTCTGGGACAATAAGCCGCAAATTATGTGCTTATGGAAGTATAACGAAAATTTAAACATGTTTTTGGTTATTTTCTTTCCCTTACCTAACACTTTTTGATACACTATACATAATATATTTATTATTGTTAGAATCTTCGCAATGTTTTCGCTACCTATACATACAACTTAGGTATATATTTTACAAAATATTGATTAAGTGAATAATTTAACCTCAATTGAAGTTTTTATACATAGCTATATATTTATATACCTGACAATTTAAATGAAATCTAGCTACAATATAAATACCAGCTTTGGTTTACATTTTCCAATTGCTTTTTACTGCAGTGGTTGGACCAATAACAAATATACGACAACTGTGCAATAAAAAGCAATTTATTCTTTTTTTAACGTTTGAATACATATCTGTTGCATATTTGAAATAAAAATCACTTCGTTAGTTGTAAAGTGGAGCGAACATTTAAAGACAATTAGTGTTCGGTTGCTTTGAATAAACAATGGCCTCGAATAAACCGTCGCTTGTTTTATTTGCTCGTGACAATTTGAGTTGCAGATGTTGTATAAACATTGACGGATTAAATTATAATTTTTGTTTTGGTATTTTACAAAAGCCAAAACTATTTGTGTTATAATTGTTAGTTAAACTTAGAGCAGCGATAGCTCAGTGGGAAGACCAGCAGACTGCAATGCAGAGGGTCTCGGGTTCGAACCCACGTCGCGCACCTCTGACTTTCGGAAGTTATATGACTTTTCGAAATGATGTGCGTATTGATTCAAAATTATCGCCTGCTCCGTGCCTCGGAGAGCACGTTAAGCCGTCGGTCCCGGCTGCCATAAACATCTATGTAATGGCAGTCGTTATTGGGAGAGTGTCGACACAAAAGATCTCACTGGGTCGAAGTGTCGCCGGTCTGCACTGACTGGCCCCCACATAAGATAAGATAGTTAAGCTTAATAATAATTTGAGTTTATATCTTAACGATCGTCCTTTAATAAGTTAAGATACGTAATAAAATTGCATTTGTCGGCCTCGATGACGTAGTGGTTAGTGTAACCGACTGCCACGCCTGAGGTCGCGGGTTCGATTTCCGCACAAGTCAAACATTTGTGTGTATAAGCATGGATGTTTGACTTGGTCTGGGTGATTTGTATGAATAATATGTATATATTTACAAAAAAAAATAGTATATATGTATGTTTATCCATTTTCTAGTACAAGCTCTGCTTAGTTTGGGCTAGATGGTGTTGTGTGTATGTGTAGAATATTATTTGGACACGTAGTTTGTATGAGATGATGGATAGACGAATGATTTTTTCAAACTAAGAAATAATTTCTCATTGAATGTTTATCGCGGGTTTTTATAAACGCACAAATTATAATTTAGATTGGTGATATTCAGATACAAAATAACTACTATTAAATTTAGATATTTATTTATTTATTAGGAAGACCAACAACTTTGAAATACATAGTAGTGTAAAAAATATGCAACAGAGAGGCAATGATAGGTCTCTACGACTAATTTTTAAATAACAATGCGTGGACAGTAATTATTTTATCACTTAAACATCTAAAATATAACAAATAAAGTACAATTAATCAGTATTACACCTTGTAAAAAAGTCAAGACTGAGCATGCGCTTCACTGCATCCGGTTGAGTATTACAAACGTCAATGTCGAACTTTCTTACTTGTTCGCTTAAAGTATCACTCGCTCACCAGAGAAATGTATTCTGTCTGTAATTTGTAGATACTAAAGGCAGGTGATAGGCTTATATCGTCTCGTGCTTTTCGCAGGTACGTTAAAATTTAATTTAGAAAGTAGACCTGGACAATCGGTTTTGCCAGATAAAAATTCATTAGATACATGACATCTGCTATCATACGGCGGTTGGCTAACGGCAAGATATGAAATTTAACACATAGTTTGAAGTAATTATCGGACTTATATTTCATTTTTAACTTATAACATAGAAATTTTATAAATTTGCGTTGTATATTTTCAATTCGAGTTGCGTATGTATTATATCTCGGGTTCCAGACCTGACTTCCGTATTCCAATATACTACGCACAAAAGTACAATACAAGATTTTAAAAGTTTTAGCCACTTTAAAACTATTAGATGCTTGCATCACAAACCCTAACGCTCGCAAAGCTTTAGTAACTGTACTATCAATATGATCATCAAAAAGCAACTTAGAATCGTGTATGATACCAAGATCGCGGTCACTACGGAGTTTTGTTAGTTTATGGTCGTTTAGATGATATTATGATGGTAATACGACAAGATTTCTACTATAGGTAACTACTACGCATTTGGTAAGATTCAAATCTAGCTTATTCAGGATGCAGTAATCTGATTAGCGTGATAGGTCTGATTGGAGAGCGAGGCAATCGGCAGGCGTTGAAACTGATTTGAAAATCTTCATATCGTGCAAAGGAGAAGAGGCGAGAATGATGGAAGCATTGGTCGATGTCGTTTACGAAGATCAGAAATAACAGAGGGCCAAGAAGTGAACCTTGGAGAACTCCGCTAGGCACCATTACCCAGCTAGACACATAATTATTAATCACTACTGCTTGGGATCTATTAGTTATATAAGAAGAAAACCATCTTAACAGGTCACCTCTGATGCCTATCAACTGTAGCTTAGTTAGTAAGACGGTATGATGAATTCTATCAAAACATTTCGTATAATCGGTGTAAATTACGTCTATTTGCCTACCTCTACTCATAGCTTCTGTTATATAATCATATAATAGAATTAAGTTTGAGGTTGTGGAACGCCCCTTAAGAAATCCGTGCTGAAAACTATTGAAACTATTTTTAAGGCTGGATACATCGGATTATAAACTAATTTTCAAAAAAATTTGATACTATACATAATTAAGACACTGGTTTGTAATTAGTTACATCAGATTTAGACCCCTTTTTATGAATCGGAGTAATAAATGCCCTCTTCCATAATCTTGGTACAGTACATTCTGAGAGCGACTTATTAAATAATATATAGAGTGGAATAGCGATAGTATCTGCGCATTTATGTAGAAAAGACGGAGGTATTAAGTCGGGTCCAGCTGATTTATCGAGATCGAGCGATTTTAGAAGTTTTATTACTGTTGTAATGCTGACGTGTACCTTATCAATGTCGGACACGGTTCTGCGTTCAAGATCAGAGTTATGTAATGTTAAAGGTGTTGCCTGAAAAGGCTGCAGAAAATTAGATGTAAAGTAATCAGAGAAAATGTTACAAATTGTCTCCCCTGTGTTTGCAACTAAGGAACCGTACATTATGGAGCCGGGTATGCTGGCTGATTTATGATGTGCTTTGACGTAGGTCCAAAAATGTTTGGAATTTCTCTTTATTGACGCTTCGACCGATTTAATATGTTTGTCATAACATTATCTCTCTAACCGTTTGACCCTTTCCTGTAACAGTTTAAATGTTTCATAATCCCATCGATTGCCATATATCTTAAACTTCTTATTATATTTATGCTTTAATTTGATACATTTTTTCAATGCCGCCGTATACCATGTAGGAAACGAGTTATTACTTTGCATAATACGTTTTGGAATATAATTTTCAATTACTTGCCTTGTAAGTGAATAAAACAAAGCCACTGCATCATCTACCAGCATACCTGATAGCTTATTATACCAGTCTATACTTCGAATGTCATTATTTATTTTATTATAATTTCCTTTTAAAAACAAGTATTTTGTTCGGGGCGCAGGTTTGAAATAGTTAAATTTAGGTAACGCGAATTGTACAGAAAGAGCTTTATGATGCGGATCAATCGGCAGTAGTGGATCAAAGCATTCGGAAACGTGCAAAGACTCATTTGAAAGAATGAGGTCTAATAACCTGCCATGTGCATTCTTTACGTGGTTAAATTGGTGTAAGTTATGAAGATGTAACGTGTCAATCAAACAGTGTTCATCGGAAGTGTTTACATTACTCGGTGTCGTAGTATAGTCATCAATATTCAAATTCCACATAATCCCACTCATATTAAAATCGCCTAATACTAAAAATGAATCGTTAATATGCGTAGTAACAACCTCATCTACCTTTGAGAAATAATTGTTTAGTTGACTAGGAAATGATAATCCTAAGTTTTGCTTGCAAAGTTACACTACGCCTAAATATAAATTGTTTCGTTGCTTACCTTTAGACACGTTGATAGGTAACGCTTACCAAAGATACTCGGCTGTCGAACTAAAAGTGGGTATTAAACTGGCCGGTATATCTTTTCGTATAGCTACGATAACTCTCTCTTTACGGCTTTGATTAGTGAGCTCATAATCTCTGTCCTGTCTCCACACTAAATACCTGTTATCAAATAATTCCGAGTCACAGTCAGTCAGAATAATGATATCTTTGAACGTAGGCCACGTACGATAATTATATCTATTAGCATTGTAAAAACGATGAGGTACTTTTACTGCGCCCTGTGTACAAAGTTTACTATAACAAAGCATAAAAAACTTCAGAGAATACTTACCACCTTATATCGATGTTCACTTTATAACTTTTAAATAAAACTTAGATTTAGCTTTATTTATAATAAATACGTTGTTTGAACTGCAAGTGTACTGTTGTTTTCCTACAGTTAATAGCAAATGAATACAACATACACATGTCGATTTCACACAATAACATTATAAACTTTTATACAAGTTTATTGTAACTTGAAGTGTTATTACAGAACCCTAATGAAAAATCGCTCGAGCTTTATCACGAATATCAGCGGCAATGCAGTGAATATTAATTGTTGGAGCAAAACATGTCGAGGGGTTATAGCGAATGGCAATATGGACCTGTATTCGTTGGGCAAGTTCAAAAAATACAAGAACGACTGGAATTGTGAGTATTTTAAATACATATTATAATATTATAGTATCTATGTAGCGATAGCTCAGTGGGGAGACCAACAGACTGCAATTCAGAGGGTCTCGGGTTCGAATCCACGTCACGCACCTCTGACTTTCGGAAGTTATATGACTTTTCGAAATTATGTGCGTATTGATTGACAATTATCGCCTGCTCCGTGCCTCGGAGAGCACGTTAAGCTGTCGGTCCCGGCTGCCATGAACATCTATGGCAGTCGTTATTGGGAGAGTGTCGACACAAAAGATCCCACTGGGTCGAAGTGTCGCCGGTCTGCATTGACTGGCCCCCTCATAAGATACATAAGACACATCTATGTAGTCTCTATAAAGTGTCTAAAAACTGAGATGCTGTGTATCCAAAATTATCGACCTTTTATAAATGTGAATATAATAGTAATGATAGCGGTTGTCCAGAGTATATGCCCTGAGGGACTCCAATATAAATAGCTAATTGGTCTGATGACTATCCGCCAATGACTATTAAATTCAACCAGTCCATCAATAAGTCAGAATTCCAAGTACATAATCGAGCAAGTAGTATGTCTACTTGTCTACTGTCCGTCTATATGAAGGAGGTATACACTTTTATCGTATGAAACCCTGTCAAATGCTTACGAGATTTTAAAAGAAAAGGCATTCACTTTACCATGTCTCTCATCGCAAGGAAAACTTCGCTAGATTGATTTGAGTGAAATCCATATTACGGACTACTTAAAAAGCCGGTACACCTTGCTCAAGATGCCAATGGAACTAAATGTTGGTTATTTTCTTTCTAATTTAACATTAGCATAAAAAAGGTAAACATTATGCATGATCGCGTTAATACCCATTATATATTATATATTTAACATTAGTTATCAAAATTTGATTACTAATGTTAATTTTTAATTATAATTTCCTTGTAGATTACGTGGCAAGCGTTTGTTATGCATTTACGTTTTTCAGATTATGCGAATTTAATAAATTTGGTCTGTCATTTCTGTCTGAAATTTGTTCATTCAAAGCCTGTAGATTTGGAATCAGATTAAGGGTGATTCTATGTCAAAGATAATAAGCTCACATATTATTTTAACATGACTTCATTATAATTCAATAAATCCGAAAGTTGCCTCAAATCTCTAAAACTAAGGGAAGATAAAGCTTAGAAAAAAATATTGCCAATGCATATACATTTTTTTTTTTTCAAAATGCAAATGAACAATCAAAACCAAATGTATTCTTATATCCACGATCTACGTAATCCAATGGAAAATGTTAAGATATATTGCTCCCTCGGGTATAACCTAAGGTCAAAAATTAAACGCAATGAATAAAATACGTTCAATGGAAACAAAAACATCGAATTCTCTTTAGCTGATTACTCTCTCTTATTTTATTTTTCGTGTATTTCATCTATGTGAGAAAAATTTCAAGACAACTCCTGCTCTATAAATATTTTCTGTACCGCGGATGATGACTTTAATAAACATTCAAATTACGAAGACATATAACACTTAGTTTCGGAACGACTTTTTGCAGATCATAAAATGATTTGTACCGTGTGCGGATCAGATCTAAAACTCTCGGCGTATCACTGGCAAGGCGACCACTTAAATCACAAAGCCACCCCTGCAGTCAAAGTCGAGATAAAATTTTTAGCTTCACGAATGTTGCTCTACGGTATACATATAATTACTAGCAACGAGAATTTACCCAGTAACAAGAAATTAGCCAAGAATAAAAACAGAAATCAGTGATTTGGTACACAGTGTACATGTTATAGCCGTAGCAAGTACTGCTGCTTAAACAGATAAACAACCATCTTAAATCATACAAGTGCGTGCATTATATTTACATGGAATCATACCGAGTCTATAACTTTGTAAGAAACATGATCTATTTATTTACTAAGTTATAAACTATTTACTTTAGCGATTATTGATAAAAATAGTATGTGTAGCGGTGGTTACCCTATAGATTAAGCATTGGGATAGCCATCGAGAGGCTGTGGGTTCGAATCCCACCCATTGTCGGCCTGGATGGCGTAGTGGTTAGTGTAACCGACTGCCACGCCTGAGGTCACGGGTTCGATTCCCGCACAAGTCAAACATTTGTGTGCATGAACATGGGTGTTTGTCTTGTCTGGGTGTTTCTATGTATAATATGTAAGTATTTACAAAAAAAAGTATGTATTGTCTAGTACCCATAGTACAAGCTCTGCTTAGTTTGGGCTGGATGGTGTTGTGTGTATGTGATAAAATATTATTATTATCACCTTTATTTATCACGTATCAATAAAATTACATTTTTAAATAATTATATTTATAAAAAAACACATTTAAAATATAAAAATTATGGAGACCCACCGCCATCGAGACAAGGTCTAAGCTGTCGGTGGTTATGGGTCCAAAGAGAGGAACCTCCTCACTATGCGTGCCATATCTAGTAGGGCCTTCTGCATATTATTATTATTATTATTGTACTACTGACGTGAAGCTACTCCTAACACAAGCATATTAATTTTGTTGAGGGTTAACAAGAATACTAAATGACTAGTATTATTGTTAACCGCTCAAACTAAGCTAAATAACTAGTTAAAAAAAGTGTTACTCGTCATATCAATATTCTAATGAACTATCTTCACATTTTACAGACCCAGTACAAGTTCGGTATTCACAGCAAATTATTCCTGAAAAGAAACATGCTAATTTCCAATCAGCTATAAGCGTTACCATTATGATCGGACAGTGTTTTGGTTTGAATCCTGTTCTTGGTGTGCGTGAGAAAGACGCAAATAAATTAAGGTAAATTTATTATTATTATACAAGCGTAGTTTAGGACGCCCTCCGGCCAGATGGACCGATGACCTGAAAAAGGTGGCCGGAGGTGACTGGATGGCGAAAACGGGAGATCGGGCCTTGTGGCGCACCCTGGGGGAGGCTTATGTCCAGCAGTGGACTGCAATAGGCTGAAATGATGATATTATTACCTTTTGAAAATATATAGTTCAATGTTGTTTTGGTTTTCTAAATCATTAATGTATTTTTAAATCACGGTAGCAAATAAGTGGACCATTGGCGATCGTGACAGTGATTACAAAGATGTTTCACCGAGACTTGCTGACTTAAAAACCGTTCATGTTCTTTTTAAAAATGTTTTCTGATGTATAAAAAGACCGCTGCCATGCCAACAATTTTTTGGTGATCTTACAAATAAACGGGTTCGGCTGAGTTAGAACACTTCGGTTCCTGTACAAGGATGTTACAGGATACCAATGCAAGAGTAGTTATACTGTAGTTCCGTGATAAAGAGTACTGGACTCACATTTCTATCTAATTCTTTTCTCTTTTTAAAAAACAACTTCCGTACACGGAATAAACTCTGTGTCGCTGAGAAGTTTACAGACATACAGTCAACTGACATAAAGAACACACTCAGAACAACTATTTGGATTGCACAATTTTTGGTCCCGTGTGGGGATCGAACCACCATCAATACTCGGCGCAGACTATTTATTCTGCCATTAAAGCATTCAAATCAGTCCTTCTATTTCTTTATTAGGTATGTATAATTAATTGTGCCTAGGATCGACAAAGCACGAGAAATGCTTTGAAAGAAATCTAAGGCAGGCAGGTCACATAATTATTTTTTTGCTATAGTTATTTGTTGTAAAAATAATGGAATGCAAAATCTTTACGACCGATCCTAAAAAAAAGATTAACAACAACTTTTTTAATGATTTTTTGTCTTTTTTATTTCATTTTCTAGAATTGTTTTATTTATTACAGCCGGAATACAAACAAATATATTTATACATCATATAAAATTAGTAGACATGCATTGAAATTAAACTACTATATACGGATTTTATCGCGTTGTTTATTTTACACGTCTCCCCGTGACCATGGCTGCTGAAAAGCAACCGAAACGTCGGGAAAAGTGTAAACTTAAATATAAATAGTTCTAATAGTTTTAATAATTTAATTAGCTTAAAAATGAGTAAAGTTTAATAGTATCTGGTAGTAGTGTAACAGTTTCTAAATTATGTAATAAAGTGTAAAATAAACAACGCGATAAAATCCGTATATAGTAGTTTAATTTCAATGAATAACATTCGCGTAAACAGAAGACTTTTGAATACGATTGAGATCATAAGTGCTTTCACATTCTTAATTACAATATTATTTTTATGTGGTACACCCATTAGCTATGAATATTTATTTCTTTGAGAATCATAGTTACATTTGTATCTATTTTATTTATTTATTGACGTTAAAAAAGGTTTGATATAGACTTTAAAATAATTATGTTCTTTAGGCAAAGTTTCACCCACGGTGACTTTTCAGAACAGAGACTATCCATATCTGAAGAGACGAGTATAATCGCAAAAACAACCCTTTATTCTTATAGATCATAATCAAAGAAGTCAAGCACAGAATAAACGGCTTCACTTGAATTTTCCTCTTTTACATAAATAAAGTAAGAAGAAGATAGAAATAGAAAATAATGTAATTGTTTAACTCTTTTACTTCTTCTCTCTTTATCTCTCCCGATCTTTAGCTCTTTTACGTTTATTTAAGATTTACCGCGTATTAACTGTATTGTTCTTTTTCAGGTTTAAATTGCTTTCATGGCGTTGCGCCCTTACGTTCTTTTTTATGGTGGGGCAGGTTGGATTTATCTGTATTCTAATACACAGTCTATTTAAAAAAGCCTTATCTACCGTTGATTCTGCCAGTAAGTACCTATATGATGTTGATGGAGACCCGTTTCTAGCTTCTGTCTGTCTGCCTAAAATGTAATTGAAATGAACAAATGCCTAAAAGTAAAAAGTATCCAAGAAATATGAAACGGTCATATCGGGCCGCTGATATGGATATATTTTTAATAACATTTCGCATATCCATATTTTTTTGTGAAAATTACAGACAGCTACACCTATATAATATGTATGAAGCTTTTTGTTTTGTTTCTGAGCTGCCGTAATTATCAAAATTGTAAAAGTTGCACTCATATCACAATTACACAACTATGCGAGATACAATGCTACATGCTTTTCCTATTATGTCTCAGTTATCGGCGGACAAGAGCTTAAAACACTAAATTCAACCCTACGTCATTCAACATGATGTAAACTACGTTGTTCTAATTTCCAAAAGTAAAGGCCGAGCAGATTTATTTATCTTTTCGCTAAAAAAAGATAATGATACATCCTTAGGCGGTGCTTACAGGCACTTAAAATCCACCCGGCTGTGGCAGGATATCCGTTCTTGTTAAATGCCTCCGGTCTTCCAACACGTCCGATAAAATGACACAATCTTTAAAAACGCGTAAATGGGCTTTGGAGATCCCTTTAAGAGTGCTCCAAAGCGCTCGGCTAAAAATAATTTGAGAATATGGTGGTAGCTTTGTTAAGTGAAGTGTTTTATGGTAGAAAATCTCTGTAATACTCTCTGTTAAGTCAAGAACAGAGCCTGCAGTTAAGCATTAAAAACATTCAAATATTTAAAAAAACTAAATAATGCTCACGTATCCATGGTGTAAGGTGCACCTTTTCATGGTAGAAAACCCTTTAATTTTAGCTCTTGGCTGCCTTAGGAAGAACTGAACTTTCAGTTAACTGATCGACAGTGACACATCAGCCGTTTGATTTAGGGACTTTACATTTAACGTTATCAAAATTAAGATACTCATCACAATAATCCATTTAAATTGGTTATATTCAAACTTAAATGTCATGTTCCTTGACCTTACTTGACATTTCCAAATGTCAAACAATGGGAACGCCTGATTTCTTATTAAACCATTTCATTAAGTACCACTGCTGTCTCCCGAAGTAATCTTTCAGTCAGGTATTAATTAACTTCTTGCTATCCTAAAGCTTCAAATGGTCAAATTTGGTATACATTAAGAAACTCGATAATGGTGGAATGTTATTACTTTTAAATGATAATATGTTGTCTGTAAAAATGCCTCGTCAATCTTGACGATTAAGCTAATGATGCCTGATTTTCTGTTTCATTCCCGGATTTGGCAAACTATTGTTAGATTTTCCGCTAAAATAATAACATTATCAGTATTAGTAGTACAGAATCTGCAACTTTTTAGAGGTAGTAATAAGTCCTTGGTACCAAAATATAGCTGTGCAAAATTTGATTCTGATACACTTGTGCCTACCTCATACAGGCATGTGATTAAGAGTTTTATCTGTAAACACAATAAGATAGATGCGATATTATGGTAGTCATATTTCAACATCTCATCTAAATTACTCGGTGTCCCATTAACCTAGTTTACTGTAATGGAAAGCGACTACAGGATTCACGGTTCGTTCGACGCAGTTTACTGAGTTTAGACTTGTTTATAGCATAGCGATAAACGCAAAAAATTCTGTATACCAAAGGTTACTAGTGCTATGTTAGTCTAATCAAGTTTCCTGTCCGACGTACCATAAATGAACATAACAATAGATTTTTTATCATGTCAATCACGAGATGGATATAGGGTTAAATAATATTAATTAAATGTTCAAAGAATATCATACTTGAAGATCTAGCTCTTTTAGTTGTAATTTTTATATTTTTTTTAATTTAGTACACCTATATAACTATTTAGTGAACAAAACATACAATAACAGGTTTTGGTTGGTTGCTTAACCTTTTCAGGCAGCCACTACATGCACAATTTAATGAGCTTAGAAAGAAAAGTACCTAAAAAGAAAAAAGTATGCGGTGTGTATGTCAGAAAGGTTATTTAGACTAACATTAAAGATATCATAGTAAATGTGATACAACATTTGAATAAATAGATTAAGAATAATAAATTATAAAATACCTTATTAAAAATTACATAAAATCAAATTAAATTAAATTCATGACATGACAAGATGAAATAATTAAATAAATTACAATCATACATGATAATTAACAATTTGAAATTCAATACACACAATTATAATGTCAAGTTAAAGATTAAAATAACAAAAATAAATAATCAAATAATATAATCAAACACGACTGTCAATAAATACATTCATAATTGAATATGAGGATAAATGTTCTTAACAAACATACATATATTCACACCCATATACTTATATGGGTATGAATATATATATGTCGGTCGGTGTGCCGATTAATTGCTTGCTGGAGGAACAATGAATAAAAACATTAATTACTGGACTCTAAACGAGGCCATGGCAATGCAGCAGACTCAGAAAGAGATAATCAGATAAATTGTATTTCGGTACTCATTACCCACCCTGCTCCTATCTATTACTATTTTTTTTTCACTACTGGGACGCCTTTACCCTGTTGTGGAATATCAATAAATAGATTAAATTCTAATAATTAATATGTTTTCTTACAGCTACGTTAATTTTCTACTTGTTCAGCCTATTCACTACGCTGCTGTTTCTGCGTATAGCAATTAAATGGCCGAAGTTGTGTAAGCAGATTTCGCAGATGGAAGCTATTGATCCTACTACCGACACTAAGCTGAGGCTCAAGTTTAATGTGTTGTCCTGCAGCCTCCTCAGTTTAGCTTGTTGTAAGTTTACATGTTCTATATATATCTAGCGACCCGCTCCGGCGTCGCACGGGTTGAACATAGAAGTCATAAGTCATTTATTTCAGAACAAATTACATTTGTGTTGATACATGAACATACAACCTTTCTCATAAATCACTCTGTCGTCATACAGCGTTAGTTTTTTAAATAAACCGTGATAACATTCGTACGTAGTAGTTTAATTACAATGTATAACATTCGTGTAAAATAGAATTTCTGTGTTTTCTTTTTTGAGTATTTTGTGTTAACATCCAGAGAACGAGATTTTCTGCGTCAAAATGAAATCAATAAACTTTTATAGGTGCTAATACACGTTTTATGGCCAGTCCCACAATTAACAAGTAAAAGTTATCCGAAAGATAAATCGCATTCTGTGTCACTCTTGTTAGGTTAAAGAAGAGAGTTGACGAGACTTTTATCTTATAGATAAATGCTATTTGGAAGTGGTGGGACAAGCCCTTGGGATAATAAATATTTTCTAACATAAATAATATTTGCAGTGGAACATCTTTTCTCTGAGTTACATGGAGTATCCATAGCTTTAGATTGTCAACCAACGGTCCCTGTCTACGAGGCGTTAATTCAACACAGCTTCCCATGGATTTATATAGCTATACCGTACACTGACTTCGTTGGAGTCGTAACTCATGTGAGCTTTATTCTTTATTTGCACTATAAGTACTTATTCATTGGAATTAAACTACTATATACGGATTTTATCGCGTTGTTTATTTGACACTTTATTACATAATTTTGAAAATTGTTACTCAACTACTACTATTAAACTTTACTAATTTTTAAGCTAATTAAATTATTATTAAAACTATTGAAACTATTTAGATTTAATTTAATTTTACACTTTCCCCGACTTTTCGGTTGCTTTTCAGCTGCCATGGTCACGGGGATACTTTTTCAAAATTATGTAATAAAGTGTCAAATAAACAACGCGATAAAATCCGTATACAGTCGTTTAATTTCAATGAATAATATTCGCGTAAACAGAAGACAATATTATATAAGTACTTATGTTTTATGTAATTGGTAAGATTATATTATACAACTTTTGTATCACTTTTCATATTTCATAATTTGATTGTGACTTATTCATACTTATAAATAAGTCATGGGTAAAATTTTATTAGTATTTTCAATAAATTAAACATAAAGAAAGCCCACACAAACTCTCTTCTTTAATGTCTGTAACTACTTCTATAAATACTAACAGATATTCTTTAATTATAGCTAAGAACCATATCAGTTTCATACTACCCATTCCATGTAAAATAATCATTTTGAAATCGGTAAATAATAATTATCTTTAAACTCATAGGAGTTTTGTAGAGATCATTAAAATAATTAACCTTTCTTCGAATTAGTGTGGACCAAAAAATTGGTAAGCTTTTTTTATGTTTGTTTGCTGGGCAGAACTCTTCTCCCTAGCCTTTATTATTCTCAAGTCACTTGGGGTCGGCTTTTCTGGTCTAACCGGATTTCACTAGATATCAGTTTTTACACGGAGCGGCTGCCACCTGACCTCCGAAACCCGAAGGCTAACGATACCCTAAGGCTAGACCAGTGTCAGGATATTAGAGGGTACTGATTTTCCCAATAACAACTGCCATAGATGTTCATGGCAGCCGGGACCGACGGCTTAACGTGCTCTCCGAGGCACGGAGCAGGCGATAATTGTCAATCAATACGCACATCATTTCGAAAAGTTATATAACTTCCGAAAGTTAGAGGTGCGCGACGTAGGTTCGAACCCGATACCTCTGCATTGCAGTCTGTTGGTCTCCCCACTGAGCTATCGAACTCTACTTTGCTGGGCAGAACTACAAGGAATATATTTATAGACCATCCTGATTAATCTAGTATACAATTTGCAAATTATCAATCATCAATGCATCAGTTTTGAATCTATAAAGCTACAGACAGACATACAGGCAAAGGCATCAAAATTGTAACGTCACTCGCTATTCGTTGGGAGTCAAAAATAGTTTGAAAGTTTTCATCCTTATCCTTTAGATAGCCTTTATTAACGTGGTTGCAGTCCGGACGCTTTAAAGGTTGGCATAAATATTCATACGTCATTGCCATTCATGTTTCCAATCTCTCTGACTTACTTCTGATTCAATTCCTTATGAGAACTCTCGCAATTGTAACTTTAGATTAGTTTGCGTTAGTGTGACTGTCTGGATGGCGTAGCATCGCCTACGCTGAGTGTTGTTTCAAATTCCACATTGGAAGATTATAATTTGTGTAACCAGAAATTATTATTATGAATCTGGATGTACATTGCTTTAATTGTAAGTTTGTAAAGCCTTAGACCCTATTACGGAAGTTGTTATTAATAAAAGAAAAAATTACTAATATAGGCATACATACATATTTGTCAAAGAACCAAAAGATATATTGTTTTTTTTTGTTAAATAGATAACTACCGCACTAGTTCCTACATCAAAGTCAAAGTCAAAAATCTTTATTTTCATAAAAATATGATATACTTATTAAAATATAATAATAAGAATAAATAAAGGGAAATAAAAATGCAGCATTAATAAAAGTCTGTTTTAGGAGTAGAGCTTTCATGAGAAGAATCATGCATGAAACTCAACTGGCCACTCCTTTCAATCGCCAAATGTTTATTAACAATATAATTCAATTTTATATTTCTTTTCTTATATATGCTGCTGTGTGTAATTGTTACAATAGTTCATTCAATAAAATCGCGAGTATCTTTATAATCTACTTCAAATAAGAGACACAAAGATCACGCAGATCTGGCACAAGCATTGTCCCGTGTGGAATCTAACCTAGAACACTCGACGCATTAGAAATGGCGTGGAGACAACATGAGACACTACATCATCCGTGCAGTATCATTTATATGGACTTGGAGTATTACCTTGGTCTCAAGAACTTAGGGTAGCATTCTCAACTATTTTTAAGTTCAAGATTGTAACCTACAGTTATTTTCAGGCCATTAATCTACAGTGCACGTTCAACTGGAACTTTGCAGATTTATTCATTATTTGTATGAGCGTTTATTTAACTTCAAGACTTGAGCAAGTAAATGTTAGAGTAGAAGCTGCCAAAGATAAGGTATGTTATATATATCCAAACCATTACTAATATTATAAATACGAATGTGAGTTTTTTTTTTATCTCTTTGTAACGCTATCACGCCTTCACTACTTGAGCAATCATCATGAAATTCGCAAACACGTTGTCAGGGGTACAGGAAAGGACATAGAGTAAGTACCTTTCATTTTATAGAAATTTATTGATATAACCTACATTAACGCAAGTGAAGCCGCGGGAATAATCTAGTATTAATATAGTTGATTCCCTCATACAGTCTAGAGGTTAGTGTATATGGCTGCGGACCGTAAGATCCTGGGTTCGGATATCGAATCGAGTCAACCAATAGTGATTAGGTTTTGCCCGACAGGCAATTCTCAGTGACAACCCGGTTAGGAAATTCGCGGTGTTTCATTCACATGCCTCAACAAACAAGTTGTGGAGGAACAGGGTGTGATGTCCCTCTAACACAAAGGGAGGATCCTCCGACCAGGCTGGTTGATCGTGCCTGGCTGGCCGCGGCCCACCGGTTGATATCGGGAGCTTGTATATATAGTTAGTCGCTGTGTAAACTCCACTTGTGTGATGCAGAATTGTGACGTCATTTTGAGCACATGTAGCGCCATCTGTTGACAGTAGGCTGAACTTCTTCGTCTGTGCGGAATCGCCACAATATAAACTGTGGGTTCTGTTCTCTTTATGGATTACCAGATTTGACGGGACGTCAATCTCACTAACTCATTAGTGAGATTGACGTCCCGTCAAATCATGAGAGCATAAATATTGCAGTTGTGTTTACGCAGCTACTTCTGCACTACAATATTTCTTGAGGAGATGGTAAGTATCTGCTAAGACTGAACACCGTGACCGAAATTTTGCCTGTAGAACATAACATTAATAATTTAAACATACCTATTTTATGAAAATGTTATAACATTTTAGCGAATTTTGACAAGAAATATTTTTAAGATATCAGCGACAGAAATTTTAATTTAACGTAGCTTAGTTGTATTCTTTACCTACGTTACATTTTCAGAACGCACCACCATCTTTCTGGCGTACGATTCGCGAGGACTACAACAGAGCGACACAGCTTGTACGACACGTAGACAGTGTCATCGGCGGCGTTATATTCATATCCTTTGCTAGTAACCTGTTCTTTATCTGCTCGCAGCTCTTACATGCTCTTGCGTAAGTATGCATAGTGCAGCTAACTGTGTATGTCTTGGCAATGCAAAGACTTTTAATTAACATAAAATGGTTTTAACGTAATCATGCTTGGTATTTAAATACCTTTTTGAAGTTGTATTTATATACCTTTTACCAGTGAAATCTGGCCAAATGGTACTTACATACAGTTTTGGCCAGATTTTACTGGTTGTGGTCACAGAGAGTTTGAATGTGGTCACGTTTTCTGTTATTTAAATCATGCAACCCAAAACGATCAAATGTATTATCTTACTATTCAACTAGTTAGTAGTTTGTAAAGTTGATTTAAGATCAATTAAGTTTCTTATGTACTTACATATAATACATACATATATTTCGTATTTTATCCTATCACATAACAAATATTAAAAATATCAAATAATATTAAAAGTATTTTAAGTGATGTGGAAGAAGATGGATGAGAAACGATTGCATGTAGCAGAGTTGAGAATGTTACGAAGGATGTGTGGAGTGACGAGAATGGACAGAATTAGGAATGAATACGTAAGAGGTAGTCTGAAAATGGTGCCCATAGACGAGAAGGTGAAAAAAATCGTTTGTCTTGGTATGGACATGTTATGCGAAGAGATGACACGTATGTAGGTAAGCAAGTGATGGATATGAGGGTAGAGGGACGAAAAGGGAGAGGAAGGCCAAGGAAAAGATGGATGGACTGTGTGAGGATAGATTTGAAAGGAAAAGGGGTAAACGATCAGATGACGGGTGACAGAGAAGTATGGAAGCGAAGGACACAAATAAATTGGGACCAGGGCAAGAGAATGATGATTTTAAAGTGATGTGGATACATTTAATTATGGCCTGCATATTTTTATTCTCAGCTTATGGTGGAAATACCATACACATTTATTGAGAAATAAAATACATTAGTAAAATACATTAATATAAAGAAAGGCAAGAATATAATTATTTATTTGACTGTAATCAGAGGAAAATTAGAAATTTCGATGTAGAGAGGATAATACAAAATCATTATAATCTAATATGAATGCTTCGTTGGTCACTTACCTATATTCGTCTGTGATGCCGATATCCAGGTTCCATGCCCGGGTTGGGGAAAATGTTAATAGGTTTTCTATAAGAAATATCTCAGTTGGAACATGTCGTCTGGTACCCTCTGCCCTCTATTACAGAAGGTCTAAAGTCATAGATAGTAGAATGTGGTTGTAATACTCCTACTCATTAGGGGTACATTGGCATAAGTTAATGTTATCGTACTATTCAACTAGTTTGAACCTGTAAAAGCTTACTAAGGCGATTATATTAATTAATTTAAGTGATAATAATAACTTATTAATTTATTGTCACTATTTTAGAGACGGAATTAGAGCCACTGCCAGGTGCACCGATGATGGTTCACCAGACCCAAGGTAAGAAGAATAACTACAGCCTTATCTTCTGTAGTGTGACTTAGTTTCGAATTGAAAGATTAGTAGACTTTTTCCACTAAATATAGTAGCAGTTTACGAACTGTTACATTTTGACTGGTAAGTAAGAGCGCTGTTGGCTCTCGGTCCCTACCTTCCTGTCCACATTCTACCTCCTATAGGCCGTACCCTTCACATAGGATACTTCGGTCCCTCATCTCCCTTCAATATATTACCTCGTACACTCTGTCCTCTTCATATAGGCTACAGTAACTGCTAACCATAAGGCAGTAGACAGTGGGCTTGTCATCATATGAGCATATGTAGTTTAGTGGTTGCAAGTGAAGTCACCACGAAGCCGCAATCGCTGGAGTCACTTTTGTCATGTAGGTGCATGTAGCCATGTCTATCATTAGCGGTAACTTTTTATTACCTGGTATGACTCTAGCTTGCCAACAGCATAAAAAATATAACTGGCCGATTTATAGAGAATACTTGCTTCGCTCGTGACTTTGTTTAGATACGGTACTTTTATAATTCGGCTATATATGGTGAATTTTCTGATGAATAATTCAATAACGTTTGACTGATCTCGAAAATCTTTTATAGAATGCGATGCTTGACGTTGTGAGTATCACTCGTCAGTTACGCTAGAATTAGTTCATTGGCAGGAAAATATATAAAATACTAGATTTTAACCGCGGCTTTCATCGCGTAAATGTAGATTAGGTTAGGTTAGAAACACTTCTTTTTTTCTGGATGAAAGGTACCTTATATCCTATTCAGCACCCCTGACAACGCGTATGCGAAATTTCATCATGATCGGTCAAGTAGGTAAGGTGTGAAAACGTAACAAACTCACATTCGCATTTATTATATTAGTTAGGATATTGTCATGGCTTGAAAGCTTTACACTTGCTTTTCCTTCACTTTGCTAAAGTACTTAGAAAATATATGAATTTACGTATCATTATCTAATGCATGAAATACTTAGATTTGGTCATCCATCCAGGTACATGCACGGCTACGAGAACTCTGTCTACTTTGTGTACTCCTTCGTATTCCTAGTGACGAGATTTCTGATGGTGTCACTCTCCGCCTCAAGGGTCTACTTAGCCAGCTTAGAGCCGGCCAATGCCTTGTATGATGTGTCATCTGTTACTTATTGCGTTGAGGTAAATAAAATCTTAATTCATTTGACTTTTAGGACTCGATATTGAAAGTTGTATAGTTTACGTATAACCTGTGCACACAGCATTCCAATGACATAAAGACTCCTCTTCACAATTGGCTTTGGTGATTATTTGTGGTGACTATTTGTCGTGCATCAAACCTTAGAGGAGATCTTGCTGTTTCTTCCTTTTACTTATTTCTCGTATACTGAATTTTAGCCAAAATAACTGAAAGTAAAATACCTGTAGAAGATGTCACATAAATAATGCACAAATGTGTGTGATCCCAAAAACTGACAACGGGATCATTGTCAATAATAAACAGTAATGGGCGTCTACAAACACGTATGCTCTCCATCAAAATCGCCCTTCACAGTCGATTGTGCCGAGAAGCCAAGATGAATATTTTGATTATATCTCAACAATAAAAATACATTGTTATATATTTTTTTTGAATTATAATGTAATGTGATCGATACAATTATCTTTAGTTCAAAGAAGCTGCTGCTTATGTCAAGATGCATTGCTTTAGCAGCAGATTTGCAACCATGATACTGTTTAACTAGAATTCCTTTAAAGTTTACTCTAAAAAGCTTCCACGACTGTAAAATGTACTAAATCATGATAGAAAATGTTTACAGTGGCACGTTAAGTTGAAGCGAAGATTTTCTGCCAGCGATGGTCAGCGCCGTTTGTCGAGGCGTTAAAATGCCATCATACGATAATTTGATTTTGTGCTTTACGAAGTTAATTGCTATTACAATGATTACAAAATGTATGTAAACTTGTAATAAAAGTAAATTTACGTATTATTAAACCAACATTACATAGGTACCAAACATACTGAGTTAGCAGTTATATTAAGTTAACCCAAAACCGTAAACTACTAACTTTACCCAGCATACTTAGGTAGCTCATTCGAATAAAACTATTAATATTATACAAATTAAACTAAAATATACGAATAAAAACGAGGAACTTTGTAGATGAATATACTTAAACAAACTTTCTAACTAAACACTTCCATTTTTGGCGAAATCATCGCAACAACTAGTGCGGGCAAACTTTTTGTTGCGAACTCGGCCAAACTCAAGAAATGTTAAGCAAGGGAATTATGGTGTTAGTGAAGTTTGTCGTCGGATAACTGACGTAGGCACGTGGAGCGTCGACCTGAGAGTTTTTAAGGGCCTTAAGAGAAATAAATTGGATGCATTGATTCATAAGCTGATAATAATAAAGCTTATTTGTGATGTAAGTAACTATAAAAATAAAAGGCCTTTTTGTAGCTAGCCAATGGTTTTTACACATCTTTAAATCATAAGAAAATAGTATAGTTACTTAAAAGTAATATATACATGTAGGTAATAAATAATTACTTGAATAGTTATTCAAATATAAATTAATATTCATCACAAGAATATATAAATTACTTTTAATGTCACTTCCATTGGATATGATTCATATTTCGTATATTAAACAATGATAAGCTAATTAAACAAAATTAATAACATATTATGTTGGGCTTGTGAACTATCATCCAAGTTAGCCTCGTGTCGCATGGAAGTATTTTTATTACTTCGTTAATTCGTTAATACATAACTGTTTAAATATTTATAAAACAATGTTTGTTTGTAACAATATGAAGGTTGTAGTTAGGTACCTTAAATTTCAATATTATGATGGTACGGACTAATATTACTAGAAAAATTTAAGTTGCCTTTTCAGTTTCAGTATGAGAAAAGGAATATGACACGATTGTATGATTAATTTGATATTTTAATATAATTACAGATTGAGCGATTTCTTGATCAAATACATGGAAACACCGTCGCTTTGAGCGGACTGCAGTTCTTCAATGTTAAACGTGGATTAATATTAACTGTAAGTATAATTTATATTTCAGTTATATTATGACTGCCTCGGTAGTGCAGTGGTAGTTAATGCGAATTACTTTGTATGAGATATTGAGTTCGGTTAGCGGATCACGCAAAGCGATATTCGGTTTTTAGAGTTCGAAAAAACTCTTATACAACACCTTTGTCCGTCCGTCCGTCCGTCCGTCTGTCTGTTATACAACTTTCGACTCGAGAACCGTAAAAGCTAGAGACTCGCGGTCAACGCCATTCGACACAGCATAGTTGATAAACCGCCGAAATTACTATGACCTTTGACCTCTGATCTCAAGATCACGTGATACCATCTTTCAACTCAAGAACTGTAAGAGCTAGAGACTCACAATTAATGTCATTCGACTCAACATAGTCAATATGCCCTCAAAATGACTATGACCTTTGACCTCTGACCTCAAAGTCACGTGATACCATCTTTCAACTCAAGAACCGTAAGAGCTAAAGACTCGCGGTCAACGCCATTCGACTCAGCATAGTCGATATATCCCCGTCTGAGACTGCATCCGATAGCCAGCTATAGGTAGCCTATATGGTGGTTATATTTAGTTTATTTCTAAAAAAGGAACATGGACAAATAAGCTATTCTGAACATATAGCCTACATCTTAATGTAGCCTTATAAGATGAAACGTAAAATTATATGCTTACTGTAGGGATAGAGGCTAGAAAGGAAATTTGAAGGGCAAAGTTGAATTACATAATATTATGGTAATACGATTAGCTCCCGAAATATGAGTGTAGTTTACCTTCGCCTACCCCTCCAGGGAAGAAAGCTTGAGGCTACTTCAATGTATATATGTAAATAATAGGTATAATCCCTTTAAAATATTTAGCCAAATGTTCGCAGTATCAGGTTGTTAAGCCAAGTTTACGTCGCTTACGAACTTTACTATACTAACTAGTTCGTTTCAGTAACTTACTGGCATGTGACCTGTTAGGTGATCACGCACTTAATCCTTAAGTTTACTTAGATTTATGAGGTCGACAGTAAAATAGGGCACCTGTGTTTAAGGACGCACTCTGTTTGACAAAGTCTTTATGTTTGCGTGTGATTGTCGAATTCTGGACCAGGTATAGTGTCACAGTATACTAAGAACAGTAAGTCATCTTCACAGAAATGTGCCGCTGCCGGTTTGAATGTGTGCGTGCGCGCCGGGCGCCGTATACGCACGTGCTGCCACGTACACATTAGCATAATATACGGCGGAATACCGTGGCGGCAGCGTGGGCCGTACCGTGAGTCGTGTGATCGAGCGCGTTCAAGTACCTACGCTGCACGCCCGCTCGCATTCGCCTGCTCTCATGTTATATTATATAAATAAAAACATAGTGCTGCTCATAATACGCAAATAATATTTATTAAAAATAAAAGTGACACCTTAAGCAAGAGTAGGCTAATAACTTAAACTACTGTTCTTAGTATACTGTGATAGTGTTGTCGGACTTCTGTTGGGATATTTTAATAGCTACACAGATTCTGGCAATGAGTGCCGTAGACAGCAATTCGGCACTCTCTTTTCTGAGGAACCTATAACATAGTTGGCAAAATGTAGTTGTAATACACCATTGGCAACAAGTCAGTATGTAAATGTCTGTATTTAAGTATTTGGTAAGTTTGTTAACTACTTTTGTTTTATACCTTATGTGGGCAAATTATATCAGCAAAGAAATTCGCAAAACCATGAGAGTGTGAGTGTCCGCTTATTAGGCTCATGGTATACTTGAATTTACCGGCCATACGACCTAGAAAATCGCTGTTTAGTTATGAAGAAAGAGTTGTGTTTTATAATGACAAATATTTTAAAGACAATTTTTTTTATCGCTGTGTCTCTTAGCTAACTAACTTTAAACAGAAATTGTATTAAATATTGTTCATGTAAATTAATTAATAATACATATAATTAATATATACATTTATATACCATATACCCGACATTAAAATGAAATTTCAAAATTACTATTTGATTTTGTAATAAGATGGTACATCAGTATTTTTTAATATGTAAACTAATATTATTTGAAGTATGAAGCAAAGAAACCATAGAAAAATAAATTTATAAGTTCAAAAATAAATTTAGACAACAACGTGCCTTTATATAGTAATTTAAGCCAGACTTGTTGTGATATCCCAAACTCTCACAAAAGACTGATATAATTCTTAATGTGACGCCTTCATAAGCGAGAAACCAAGTCAGAGAGTTTTGGATAAATTTTGTTCCAGGAGATAGAACGAAGCGTAAAAACTATATATTTAAATTAGATTCGTGAAGAACCAAGAATTGGAAACTGGTTTCATCATATGGTATATTTATGTGTTATTTTTAAAAGTAAAAATGTTTAGCTATAATTATATCAACTACGTAGTAAAACTTTGTATATTCATTGTACCTAAATTAAGTTTGGTACTAAAATAAAGAGGTTTAGGAAAAAAAGTAAGTAAAATATTGGTAATAAGGATTTTTAAGGAATATAAAGGATAATAGACAAATTACTTTTTAAAATTTTATTAAAGACAGTATTGGTTTCTAATTCAACAATTATATTTTTTTAATCTCAATCTATCACAACTCAAAGCAATCTTTCGTCTTTAATAATAAATCAACCCCTTATAACTTGTCCGGCACCCAAAACTTACCGTCTTCTGTTCCCAACGGGAGTTGGTAATTAAATAATAATATCAGATTTGAGCTGGCTCTTTGCTTCAACAGTAAGCCAAACTAGATGCTAAAGGTTGTATACAGACGCTCATTCATCAGTATTATAATTTTCCGTGACAATTTTGTGGAGTAACACGGAGCACTTTTTATTGATTACACCAGACATAAACAAAACCAAGGTGATTTACTTTTCTATTTAATCCTTTGGAAGCAAAGAAGCACAATTGTAATGTATTCCGGGTGTTCCGAGTCTGCGTATTCTTTGTGTCTGTTGTTTGAATGTTTGTAAGGTCCTCCGCGACACAGGAATTCCTAATGCGGGAGTTGTTTATATAAGACCAATTAGGTAACTACAAATTTTACCAAAACGTATAGGTATTATTATTATTTTCATCGCTACTAGCGCGGCCGCCGGATTCCTTGCTTTGTGGGGTGTGTTGTTGTGTATATCTCAGTTCTGAAAGTGGGATTATAATTACGCCAGCTTCCAACTTTGTATCAAAATGCTATTAGCTAGTTGTTCGTTTGCAGTCATGAGAATGTACTCACATTTTTCTTTCGGAATATTTATGAGAAGCTTTTACTTTATTGTCGTTGCTTTTTGGAAAATTCTTTTGACTCAGAGGACCTGGAAACTAAACAAAGGGATGTTATAATTTAAAAGCTTATTAAGAGATTTTTTTATTTATAAGGGTTGTGTGTTAGTTTGTGTAGAATGCGAGTTTATGGAATTCCGTAATTAACGTACTTTTTCTACTTTTCATATTTATATATCTAAAGAGTTATTGCATGGATTGTGTAGTGATGGGTTCACTTCCCAGAGTAACAAAAATTTGTGTGAATTACACATATTTGTACGAAGTCTAGGTGTTTTTGTTGCTTCAATCTTTGTAAAGACTTCTGGCCACTCAGATATGCCGAGTGCAGAAATAGTTATATAAGTAAAAATAGTAAAAGAAATAATTAACAAAGTCACCCAGATCAAATTTTGGTAATGGTGGCCAATTTTATTAAACACAAGTGCACGGCAATTCGACACTGCCGGAGAGAGATCCGGAGCAGGATTAACGGTTTTACATATTTTTCAAGGCACAAGGGTGTGTAATACCGTTAACTTCCTAACGCCGGCCGGGTTGATATATATAAACCCCATAACAATTTTATAGTCCAATCGATTGCTTTCTAATAAAACGCCATCAAAGTCATATTTAAGCGTGCCAATGCGCGGGTCGCGAGCGGGTTGCGAACGGCGCGTTCGCAAAATCTAGACACACCCTAGCAGTTATTATTAGTAAACTATGATTCTTGTTACAGATTGCTGGTACTATAGTTACGTATGAGTTGGTACTAATGCAGTTTACCGGCCTCACGCCTACATCTGCACCACCACTACCACTTAGTTAACTATCATAGTAGAAGAAGTAAATAAATAACATGTATAAGAACATTTTTTAAATTGTTTTCTTTTCAAATTTAAATATTTCAACTTATCATATGATCTAAGTACTTATAATAATATCAGCCCTGTATAAATTTGTACCACTGGGCATGGGCCTCTTCTAAGTGGGAGAAAAGTTAGGGTATAGTCAACCACGCTGGCCTAGTGCGTGTTGCGGGCGAACGGTAATCGCCCGCCCGCCAGCCATTGAGTCGGTCCGACGCCCTATGTAGTGCCGGGGCGTCGCCGAGGCGTTGTAGACTGCTGGGTGGGTTGCTGAGGTAGTAACTTTTGCCAGTGGCCCATCCACTATAAAAGGCAGCGAGCGTGCACACCGTGGGGTTTTGGTCCGTAGGCCCGAAGAACGGGAGAGCCGGACATAGCCCTCTCACCTCCCCTTGTGGCGAGAGGGTATGCATCAGGCGCATTTCTCAAAGAAAAAAAAAATAAAATAAAGTGCGTGTTGGGGGACTTCACATATGTTCGAGAACATTATGAAGACCTCTCAGACATGCATGATGTTTTCCTTCACCATTAAAGCAAGTGATAATTAACTATTTAATACGCATGAATCTTGAAAAGTCAGAGATGCGCACCTTGGGTTGGAACTCGAGTCCTCTGCGTGGCAGTATAGTAAGTACTTAAATCTATATTTAAACGTAGTAGAGCTTATCTATGATTCAAATTTTTGTTTGCTTTAGTATTCTAAGCGAATACAGGTTTTCCACGTTAAAGGTAACAAAAAATCAAGTTATTTGAAATGGAGTGGCCGTTTGACTGCCAAGCAAAGATCTTAAGTTTGCGTCTACAGCAAGATTAAGTCTACAGCACAGATTTTATTTATCCGATAGCATACGGCATGTGGTTGTAAACAAATAGTTAAGTATATCTAGTCAAATACAAACACTTGGTTTATGTTAAAAAAGAAATAAATATTTTATTTTACTAAAAACACAAGATGAGTACAGTCTTGTTGAGCAGTTGACAAAAGAATGACTTAATGCTAGGATCTTAAACATGTGTGCTGTCCGTGTGAGATCCCACGGGCTGCTTGAACCAAGTAAGTTCAAGTGACAAGATCAACTAACTTAGTATTTCGTCACCTTTAAGTTTATGGTAATTATTTAAGTTATGGTTTACTTTGAACTTAGATCAAGTACTGTTGCTAAGTGCGGTGACGTAATGCGTTCTTAGCTTACTAATGGGAACGAACGTGGGAATGCACAACTATCTCGATAGCTTAGTGAATTATAACATCGTGTGTAAATTTCGATAGTCTTCCATGATGTTCACGAAAAAGCGTGCTGGGTTAGCGTGGTAGAATTTGGTATAACCTTTCTCTGCGAGAAAAAAGCGCATGCCCAATAATGAAACAGTTTTGACTGCACGGATGTCGTAGTGGTGTAAGTGGTCACGTCGCCACTGCCATTGCCCGGAGAGCTATGGGTTCGAATCCCACACGGAACAAAACTTTCTGTGATCCAAAAATGGTTGTTCCAAGTCTGTTTTTTGTGTCTGTTGTTTGAATGTTTGTAGTTTCCTCTGCGACAGGAATGGTTACTAGTGTGGAAGTTGTCTTTTTGAAAATAGATATTTATAATACCCTACTATTGGCCATGGGCCTCTTCGCAGTGTGAGAAGGATTAGGCCATAGTAGTAGACATTATTGTAGATGGACTGGACTTAATAACCCAAGAGGAATATGTAGACACAATAATAAATTACATACCAAGTTAGAAATTGTGTTGACAGATGACAAAATGTCTTCTGTTGCACGGTACCTAAACAATAAAGCTGTAGAAATTTATCAAAGTCAAAGTCAAAGTCAAAAATCATTTATTAATTTAGATCACAAAGTAACACTTACGAACGTCAAAATATATAGGTTAGTGAGTTTACTAAGTTACTGAAGCTACATTAAGGTTAGTTGCTAGGTTCAGGCAAAGAGTTGAGCCTATGAGAAGAAGCCTGCAAGAAACGAACAGCCACTCTTTTAAATTGCCAATTAAATATAATTTCAGTATTTTACAACTCAGATTAACAAGGTGTTGCAGCCATTATGCTATATACTACTGACTATAAAAAACTAAAGATAATAACAATAATAACTTAATAATATTATAGAGATGAAATAATTTGAGCTAAGGTATATTTCTTTTAAATAATTCTAAAATAGACAGTAGAATGGCATGATGGCGCATACACTTACACTTTGTGACTACTAAATTACATTACTAAATTGACTTTTAAGTAATACAGATCTTTGAATCCTGTATGCAACAAGCAACTAGTTCCATGAGTTTTTGTCATTTAAGTAGTCGTTGACTGAATAATAACACTTCGGAATAAGTTGTATTTTAAAGGCGCTTTTAAAAAGCAAAGTTTATTAAAAAACGTATACCGAGTCCCGCAAATGTATTGTGAACTTTATGTAAACGATGATATGGCCCTACTAACTTATGCTTATTTCTAACGTTTACGTTATGGATGTCACTATTCTTATTATATAAGTGAATATCATGTTTAATTAACGTAATGTTAGCAAATACATATATATTGCGACGCAACAGTAAGTATGCGTATTTCTTTAAATCGATTTTTCAGGGGGCTCGTGTTCCTAAATTATAAATGCTACGTACTGCACGCTTTTGAAGAATAAATATTGTCTCGATGTCAGCTTCTTGATATCTATGATTCATATAAGCTTTTTAACTACATGTCTTATTTTTCGTTTCAATTATGTTTTATAATTATTTAGGTATGCCTGATAAATAAATAAATAGATAAATAAACTACATAGCTCGACGATTAGACAGCTATCATTATACTTATCAATTACTATGTTCATACGGTAGTAGCAGACCCCGGGCACGCCCCCGTAGTTTGGGCGGACAACCTGACGGCCCGTAACATTTCGGCGCATCGTGCGCCACAGCGCGCCATGGGACCTGGAAGCGGCGCTCCTGGCGTCGCTTTATCGTTGGCGCCGGGAGGCGCTAGCTCGGGGCGAAGGACCACCTCTTCCCGCTCTCGAGGCGGCGAGGTCCGAGCTCCGCCAGGTCCTAGTGGCGAATTGGAAGGAACGACTTGTGCACCCCAGTGCCGGGCACGCCACGATCGTGGCGGTAAGTCCCGTGTTTGAGGAATGGCTGGAGAGGCGGCATGGCGCCCCCACCTTCCGGCTGACACAGGTAATGACTGGCCACGGTTGCTATGGCCAGTTTCTATGTCACATAGGCCGGCAAGAGACGCCCGGTTGTCACCACTGCGGTGACTGCCGCGAGGTTGTTGAGAACACGGCGCTGCACACCCTGGCGGATTGCTCCGCCTGGGCATCGCAACGCCGTGTAGTCGGTATGGTTGCCCTCTCACTCCCGGCCGTAGTTCAGTCTATGGTCCGGAGTGAGAGGTCGTGGAACTCCGTCGCCTCCTTCTGTGACGAAGTAATTTCCATCAAGGAGGCGGTGGAGCGGGCGAGGGAGCGCTTAAACCCTTTCATCAACCGCAGAGCCGGGCGCAGGAGGACGCGAGATGACTTCAGCTACCCTCAGGTTTGACCTGGGGGTGGTGAGCTTCGAGGGCCTGCGCACCATCCAATCAGCATTAGGTCCGGGAGGCGGTGTGCGTATTCCCACGCGCGACTCTGTGTCGTATCTGTCTCTCCACTAGAGAGGGGACAGTAGGGATTTCAAAAGTGAGTGGTGACTAAAGGGTAGATCAATTCTGTCATTTTATACAGCAGGCTGAGACCTTGCCGGGGTCGCGACCGCATGTGCAAGTGATTCGCGTGGCTCCGCCGATTGCGGTTTTGCCGAGGAACACTGTGGTAGGTTTAGTCGGTATTCCGGGAGGTCCATTATTATCATCTTTACCATCTTTCTCTTTTACCTCGGTGAGTGCGACATAGCCCCTCTGCCCACCCCCGCGGAGGGGTATGAGTCAATGCAATCTCACACGTGCTTGGTCCCGGTGTAAGATCTTGGGAAATTAACCCGGGTCGGCCAAAGGGTTATATTGATGTTTCTATAAAAATTATCCTCGTAAGATCGCAGACTATGTTCTCGGGCTAGGTTAAAAGTTATTTTTTTCTGCTAAGCAATTTTTGGTAGGTCCTAGGACGAGACCGCTATATGACTATAGGCGAATTCAGTATTACGTAGGACTTAAATCTTAGTGGTCAAAATTTGCATGTACTGAATCACACTGGGTTTTCTAACCTCAGAGGTCTGGACTCTGTAGTAGTCCACTTGACTATCGCTATAGACAAGTGCCTATAGCGATAGTCAATACTCCGTGGTGCAGCGGTAGTGAATGCAACTGCTGTGCATGAGGTCTCGGGTTCGAATCCCGGGTCGCGCCAACAAAAAGTTATTGGGTTTTTCAGGTAAGAAATCTCAATAGCAGCCCGGTGTTAGGAAATTGGCGGTGTAGGGCACCCCCGTGCTACGGAAAGCACGTAAAGCTGTTGGTCCTGCGTCTGAACTCTCTCCGGTTGTGTCGGATTACCGTCTAATCGGATCATGAGGGTTAGGGAACAGAGAGTGCACTTGTGTTTGCGCACTCACTTGTGCGCTATAATATCTCCTGCGTAGTTCTACTTTGTGCTTGTTTGTAAGGGTTTAACTCAAAAACTACTTAACCAATTTTATAAATTATTTCGCTATTAGAAATCTATATCTTCAGTGAGTAATAATATTTACATTTTATTAAAAAAAGTATCTAGCCTGCTTTTACGCGAGCGAAACTTTTATATTCACATAAACAACCGCCCGCCTAGCCGTAGCAATATTTCAGACAACAACCCCCAAAACATGCAAATTATTCGTGGAAAAGTATGTCCCATCGATTACATTACGTTTCCGTATTATATCTGGCGGAGTGCCAAATTGCAATAAGTAGCTTTATAACTGTAACTGTTAATTACATTTTACACGACCTTGGAACCGAACCGAAACTAAGCGGTAGCGTTCATTGCCATTATGTTGATTACAAAACTTTGTATGTTTGATGTAGCTAAGTAAGCATTCATAGTGTTTTATGAACTAGAAAGAACCTTGTTACTGTAAAACTCCTTATAGCCGTCCTTAGACGAACACTTTTCACAATTCACAATAAGACTGTCTTTTTTAGTTACTACATAGTACTGTAGGTGCTTCGGTAGCGCAGCTGTAGTGAATGCGAATGCTCTGTATTTATTTATTGACTTGAACAACTTGTAGTTATTACTAACTACAAGTTGTCATGTTATTTTCAAACTTATAGTTAGTAATAACTACAAGATGTCCATATGCCCAATACAGAGAGATTTAAGAAATTTCTTGATTATAACTTTTCTTTCTGTTACAAATAGAAAATTCAGAATCTTGACTTTATTTTTCTTGGTATCACATCAAAGAGAACCATTTTATTTATATATATCTACAGGTATATTTTAATTGAAGATTCAAATTTGTGAGTTGGTGAAATTGGTATCTGCAAAATACTATACACGTTCGTATAAAACAAGAAAGAATATACTGCCGTCCTTTAACTAAAATGCCGTTAACCCACAAGCGCGCGATTATGACTTTTTAATGAAAAGTAGTGTACGGTTTCGTTACCGTACATACTTATTCTGTCGACGCAGCAATACTAAAATGAGCACACAAAAGCGTTGCAATTTACCTCATATTGCTGTGGTATATAATGATATAATTCATAATAAGATTCGAGTACATTTATATAACTATAAAACAATACACTTGTCGAGAGAAAGATCACACTTATTAATTAACTTGTAAACATTTTACCTTAACTGTTAACAATATAACTTTTAAACGTAACTTGTGGTTCTTTCTGTGTACTCCAACAACTTACATATATCTTCGAGTGCAGGACCAACTAACTGGCTCCTACAAGTAGTGTAGTTTTGATTTCTATACTAGAATATAGGTATAGATAGAAAAATATATAGATAAATAGTTTTAAATTCTAGTAAAATTATAGATAGACAATTCAAAACTATTTTACTATCTATTAAAAAGTCATATTCGCGCGCTTGTGGGTTAACGGCATTTTAGTTAAAGGACGGCAGTATAGAAGTAATAACAAAACTAAAATAAAAGTCACGGGGACACAAACTTTGCGGCGAATCATCGTGTTTGTAGAATAGAATAAAAATGTATTAATTACAAACAAAAATACAAATCTCTCACATTGTTATATCATTGTAGATTTATTGCCGAGGTCACAATTTAAATCGACAATAGGTTAACCACTTATAATGCGGGGTCAAACTTTTATTGCTATGTGTATAACACCGACATTTCGCTGATGTGGATATAAAACACCTACACCTACCCTTCCTAGCACTACCGACTAACTACCCTACCCCATTGGGAAAACTCAAGCAAGAGTTTTGTTTGTACAAATAATAATGATATTCTACTCATACACATAACACCATCTAGCCCAAACTAAGCAAAGCTTCTACTATGGGTACAATGTACAATGAAATGAATATGGTCACAACGGATAAACATACATAAATACTTTATACGTACATATTATACATAGAAACACCTAGACCAAGTCAAACATCCATGTTCATGCACATAAATGTTTGCCTTGTGCGGAAATCGAACCCGCGACCTCAGGCGTAGCAATCGGTTATATTAACCACTATGCCTTCGAGGCCGACGAAATCAGAACATCATATCAGGAAACGGCGGCTAGTGAAGATAAAGATTAACTATCTAAGTGAATTTCGTCTTTCCAAGACGAAAGCTGCGTAATCTCATCTTCAGAATCCCCATAATGAGAAAATGATTTACTTTGATGTAGCTAATAACGATGACTGTATTGTATATGGACCGCAGGCCCAAACCTAAGTGGCTTGACGGGGTGCATGAATGTGATAATTAAGTTAAGCACCCGATCTCTCTGCCGAAATTCGGACCTGCTTTGTGTGGGTTTAAAATTAAGCACATGTAAATACTTAACAAAACAGTGTGTAGAATACGGTATGGTTAGATTAGTTACGGTTAGGTTACGCTACGGTAGAGTACGGTTAAAATATGTATATGAATAAGGCCTTATAATGTTACTAGGAAATTTATGGAGGTTATATATTATTTAATAAAATAATACCCAAGTGTGACACGAACGTCACATTTTATTACATGTTAATTTAGTTTAGTATTTATACCAACATTCTAAGTCTGAAACTTGTTTGCACCTATAACTATTGCCATAATGGACCTAAACCAAAAAAAACCACAAGTAATATCTTGTAGGTGGTCAAAAGGTAATAGAAAAGTTATGATTTTAAAGGACTTTGCATTTAAACTTTTTGTCAGCTTTGGATAGCTATGATCACAACACATGACCATTTTGTCCCGAAGTTAGTAGGGTTGGTCATAAGGTCACATTGGCCACCATTTGTCTACGCAGTCCTACATAAAACGACCTACTATCACGTACTTGATATGCACCCTCTCTTCCCCAAATTCGTCTCTGGCTTGCGGTAGTTAATTCACGATAAGGATCTAACAGGTCCGCAGATTGAATACGAGAATTGGAAGATTTGTAAAGCCTCTTATTGCCCCTCGACGAGTGAAATGGTTGTGTACTAGAAATATTAATGTACTTGATCATTTATATTATTACTACGCAGAATATCCTTTGTCTTTATAATAATAATAATGCACATTAATAATTTTCTACAATATAGTCCAGATACAGACATATTTTTTGATAAACCAACGGTAGTTGCTACTAATGTTATGCGACATATCAATAACCTATGACATTAGAATATAAGGCGTAGTGCAATAAATGAATAATGTAAGCATATTCAATAGTATTTAATAGCAATGTCCAAAAATAAATATAAGTATTATCGATAAAATTTTAATAAATGTAAATAATGTCAATAAGGTAAGCTCAATTGTTATATTCCTTGTTTAATGTCATTTGAAATGTTTAATGTTGTAATTAAATTTATTAATATACATAATATAATTTTTGTAAACATATGCATGCAAACGATTTGGTGACACCACTGTAAGTTTGTATTGCTTAATAAATAAATAAATAAATATGTATTGTTTAGACCTGTCTGCTTCGTCGGTCACATAGGTTAAGTTTAGGCTTGTATTTGCGAAAACTCCTGAGCTTTTGGATTTTAGTGCCCGCGTTAAATAGAGTGTTATTTGGTTTCAGTAAATTGTCAGTACCAGCGAGCAAATGCAAATTTTCTCGATAACCTGCAATTGAGCCGCTATCTGTTACGATGTTCCAAAAACATAGGCAAATATAAACCTATTGCCGTTTACCGGGCATAGTTCTGGACTTCGTTCTGTAACTATGAATATCCTAATAGGAAACACAATCAGATTATGCTCGTCCCAGTAATTGACCTGAGAGCTCATGTCCAGCAGTCGCTTACACTACCAGTACACAACCAAGGCATTTTAAGTTGTGATTAATATATCCTAACTAATATTATATTATATACTGCCACGCCTGAGGTTGCGCGTTCGATTTCCGCACAAGTCAAACATTTGTGTGCATAGAAATGGATGTTTATCTTGGTCTGGGGTTTTCTATATTTAATAGATATGTATGTATTTACAAAAAAAAGATATCTAAGTTTGTTGATTTATTGTCTAGTACCCATAGTACAAGCTCTGTTTAGTTTGGGCTAGATGGTGCCGTGTGTATGTGATAGAATATTATTATTATGATTGTGTTAATCTTTCAAGGGTATTTTCCTAAAGCGTTAGAAAAAACTTAGCCCTTTCGGAGACTAACACGGATATGGGTCCAACATGCAGAGGCCCTTCGAGAGTTTTAATTTAGAATGAGATGGGACACTTACCGAGACACTAGCCGCGGCAGGTGTAGGAGAATATTGCTACATATGGAGCATAATAAATCTGGGCTATAGGGATGGGTGTTTGATGGGCTGGTATAATGAAAACGATGGATAAAAAATGGTGTCTGCCTGATATACTGTTTCAGTACAAAGTCGGAATGGCAGACGGTGACACGCCGACTCACTAGATGGGCCCCCTGAATAGCCACCATAGGCATACAAACTTTAAAGGAAGCAGAAGGCAAACCGATGTAAGCGGCTAGGGGTGTCGAGCGTTGCGGCGCCGGTTTCACCACCACAGGACTCGTGACAACGGAGACCCGGAGCGAGTTTCCCCGTAGTTATGCCCTTGCAAATGATACTTCCACCTTTTAGCTATATGCTCAAGCATAGCAAGCGGCCCTCCTCTGATCGGCCGATCAAGGTAAGCCAGAGTTGAGAGTCCTAAGGGCACTCTTGAAGTTCCACCCCAGCCAACTAATATCGGCAAGCCGGGGACAAGGCCCTAACCTATGAGGCATTCAGGACCGCAGTGTCGCCACACACATTCAGCTCGCCATAAGCTGCCCTACGGATTATGCGCTTTTATTTGACCTGGTGATACATCTTTTATTTATATCACAAGGTGAGGGTGATATTTTAAAGCTAAAGTACTATGCCCTCCAAGATTGCGTTAGTCTCATGATGATATAACGATTGCCCCAGAGGGGTTATTATCATTATAATTATAAATGCGAATGTGAGTTTGTATGTTTGTTAGTAACGCTTTCACGCCTTAACTACTCTACAGATCATCATGAAATTTTGCATACACGTTGTCAGAAGAACAGAGAAAGACATAAGATACCTTTCATCCAGAAAAAAGTACTATTACTAATCTCACCTAACCTACATTTACGCAAGCGAAGGCGCGGGCAAAAGCTAGTTGTAATCATCATCATCAACATCATGGTGGCCTTTTGGCTATCCAATCCTGGATGTAGGCCTCTTCTTCCACTCCTGTCAATCTTGAGCCCGACTCATCTAGTCTCGACCTCCGTGTCGTCGGATGTCGTCCACCCAGCGCTGTGGTGGTCATCCGCGCCCTCGGGTGTCTGCTCTGGGTCTCCATTCTACTCGACTCTCGACGCTCGACTTGTCCAGCGGCTCTTGTCCACTCTCGCAATGTGCCCCGCCCATGTCCACTTTCTTTGCGGTATTACGGCCATAATGTCTCTAACTTTGGTCTTACTTAGAATCCATTCATTCCGTTTCTGGTCTCGTAGGGTGATCCTGAGCATAGCTCTCTCCATACCCCTCTGCGCAACTCGGAACTTCTCGGCGGACTTCTGCGTAAGAGTTATGGTTTCCGTACCATAGGCTAGTAGTGGCATGACACACTGTTCGAAGACTTTGACTCTAAGATGTAGGGGTTTTTTTTCCGCACAGTAGTTGTTTGTTGGCGCCGATTGCAGCCCACGCCTGCGCTATTCGTCTTTCCACTTCCGCTACTTGATTTTCAAAGCCTATTGTAACCTAGTCGTAATATAAATAGTAAATATCGACACTCTATTATGTCATGATAGCAAATTGATCAACATTAGCATGCGTAATCGCATAACTCTAGGATCATTCGATATTTTTTTCTGTAGCAGTTCCTCATCACTATCTTAAACTTTGATATCTAGTTATACTAAATCGAAATCAACACAACCGTCAGTACTAAAGTATGCAAATTAACAAATAGCTCCTATGGGATTCACGATAATCCTTCGCAGGCAAAATCACCAGGCGAAGCTAAAATATATTTCAATTATCAGTACGTTCTATCAGTGAACATAAAACAGACTGCGTTTGTTTTATCTCTGCCATTGTTGGAAGCATGCGGGCTGCGTTTTTCACATCGATAAGAAAACAAACGAACGTTTTTATTTGTTACCATTTATCTGACTAGATTACGGCTTTGTTAACTGCTATGAATAACAGCGATGTTATTATCTAAAAGTGATTCATCTAACGTATCTGAAACACAAATGTTTGCTACATATCGTTTTATGGATATCAGTAATGCACAGGCCTAAGGCTGCCTGTCAATTGAAGCGGAGCAAGGCTGCGGAGTGAAGAAACGGAGAAATATTAACCAATAGGATTGCATTCTAGAGCGGAGCGGAGATTATAAGCTATCCTATTAGTTAATATTTCTCCGTTTTTTCGCTCCGCAGCCTCGCACCGCTTCAATGGACAGGCAGCTTTATACGTAGACTAACTGTGGAGGTTACACTTTAGATGTTATACACACCTTTCTAATCCTTCGAAGATAGTATGTAGATTACTGATTACGTACATACATGACTGCACGGATAGTGTAATCGTTTAAGTGGTCGTCTCACCACTGCCACCGGGAGTCGTGGGATCGAATCCCACACGGGACAACCATTTGTGTGATTCACAAAATGTTGTTCTGACTCTGGGTGTTCTTTGTGTCCCTTGTTTGAATTTTTGTCAAGTCCCTCGCGATGCAGGATCTGTTACAGTTACTGAGAACTTCTTAACAGAACACCCAGTAACATTGCCTTTCGGGGAATCGAACCCGCCGCCTAATGCACGGCAGATGTATACACTTTCGTTGCACCACCAAAGTAATCATGTGTGCGGTTATCGATAAAAATATTAAAACATTCGAATCATGTAGCACAAAACTATATATACAATTGCGATGGACAAAAACTTCCTTCGTGTTTCGATTTGTCTACAATGATGGTAACCCTTTTAGGTCATCATTATCTTAACTGATATTAAAAATGTGAATGTGAGTTTGTTTGTTACGTTTTCACGCCTTCACTACTCAACCAATTATCATGAAATTTTATATACACGTTGTCACGAGTGCAGAAACGGAAATAATCCACTATTACAAACCTTTTTTTTTTTTTTACGTCAGGGGAATGCGTTTACGCACCGTCCGCGCCCGGGCAGAGGGCGCGGGTGTGTGGGACTCGAGCCAGTGAGGCCGGCCCCATACCCACTAAACCCCTGACGACGTTCCCCACGTACCGGTGTCGGTGCCACGGGATTCACGCTAGTATTCACCGTGACACCGACAGGTCTTGGCCCGCCACGTAGCGAGGCGAGCCCCAGCTGTTTGGGGGAGGACTAGATGGTACAGCCCTCCCCTCCACTGAGGGGGGCGCGCGGGGTGCTTACGCCCCTCCCTCGGACCTGTGCTGCTCGGGCGGCAGACTGTCCAAGTCCACCGCCCGCAGGCCGCCCCCTAGGGTGGCTGGAGGTCTGTGCGCGCCCTACGGCGGCGCCCTGGACGTCTCCTGCGGTTTGGGTGGGGAGAGACCAGCTCCCTCTCCCGTTCCGCCGCCTCCTTCGCGGACATCACTGCCTCGCAGAAGGCAACGGCGGCCTCCCATGCACCCTCGCTCCGGACCATGGACAGAACCATTTCCGGCAGCGAGAGGACCTGGACACCCAGTGCCCCGGTTAACGACCGGCGCTGCTCCTCCCAAGCTGGGCACTCCACGAGTGTGTGCAGCACCGTATCCTCGGGACCGTCACCGCAGTGGTGACAACAAGACGTCTCCTCCCGGCCTATACGACACAAGTACCTCCCGAAGCATCCATGCCCGGTGAGGACCTGCGTCAGCCGGAAGGTCAGGGCGCCATGGCGCCGCTCCAGCCACTCCTCCAGGATTGGACTTACCGCCGCTATTGCGGCGTGCCCTGCGCTCGGTCGCGCAAGCCGTTCGACCCAGTCCGCCCTTAGGACGTCGCGGAGCTCCGACCGCCGCGCCTCCACCTCTCTCGGCAAAGGCCGAAAGCCCCGCTCCAGAGCCTCCCCGCGCCATTGGTAAAGCGACGCGAGAAGTCTGGCCTCCAGGTCCCAGGGCGGTGATCCGGCCAGGAGGCTTGCCGCCTCATAGGAGATCGTGCGGTACCCCTTCGCGACCCTGACGGCCATCACCCTCTGCGGCCTCCGCAGCAGGGCGGCGTTACGGGCCGTCAGGTTATGCCCCCAGATGGGGCTCCCATATAGGGCCATCGCCCGCACGACCACCATGAAGAGCCTCCTGCATGAGGCGTTTGGTCCCCCCAGATTGGGTAGCAGCCGCGACAACCCTGCGGCCGCGCCCATCAATTTGGGGACCAACCTTCGGAAGTGTTCTCCGAAGGCCCATCGACCGTCGAGGACGAGGCCCAGATACCTCATCGATTTCTCGACGCCGATGCGGACGCCTCTCACCACGATGTGGAACCCCTCCGGCGGCGCGTTCCGAGGCCCGTAGAAGAACAGAGCCTCGGATTTGTGCAGCGCCACCTCGAGGCCCAACTGCCGGATCCTACCCACGACATGCGCGACCCCTGCCGTCGCCAGGACAGCCGCCTGCCGGTGCGTCGCTCCCCGAGCGAGGACGAGCGTGTCGTCGGCGTAGCAAACTACGCTAACGCCGGGAAGGAACACACCGCGCAGCACCCAGTCGTATCCGATGTTCCACAGGAGCGGGCCGAGAACCGAACCCTGTGGAACACCGCACGACATCTCCCGCCGAGACCACCCGCTCGAACCCGGGTATACAACGGCCCTCGCTGTCAGGTACGCCCCGACGATTCGACGGAGGTAGGTCGGCACCTGATGGTAAAGCAGTGCCTCCCTTATGCAATTCCAGGGCAAGGTGTTGAACGCGTTGGCGATGTCGAGAGACACCGCCAGCACCACCTCACCCCGTGAAACCGCTTCCTCCGCCAGAGCCTTTACACGTGCGATCGCATCGACCGTGGAGCGCCCACGACGGAAACCGAACTGGTTGTCCGCCAGATCCGGTCCCACACCGACCAGATGCCCGACAAGGCGGTCAGCCACCACTCTTTCGAGCAGCTTTCCGACCTCGTCGAGCAACACAATGGGCCGGTAGGCGGACGGACTGTCCGCCGGGCGCCCCTCTTTACGGAGCAGAACCATTCTCCCGGTCTTCCACCTGTCCGGGAATTGGCCCCGCTCCAGACACGCGCTGAACAGGCTCCTTAGTCGGGGCTCGAGGGCCTTGAGGGCTAGGACCCATGCACGGCCAGGAATGCCGTCTGGGCCCGGGGCGGTGCGCTTGGCTTGCAGCCTCTGCATCGCTACCCTCATTTCCACCCGGGTTACCTCGGGCACATCGTCGTCCGTCGTCAGGTCCGCTTCTGGCACCAGAGGAGGCGCAGCCATAGGCGGAGGCTCGTGCTCTCCCCTTTCGGGGAACAGAGCGACCACCACGTCCTCCAGCAATTGGGGCCGGAGACTCTGGGTCAACGGGGGAGCCCAGGAGCGTAGTTTGCCCCTTACCATAAGGTAGGGACGCCCCCATGGGTCCACATCCAGAGTCGCCAGCAGCTCCTCGCGGGCGGATGTTTTTGCCCGCAGGATACCCAGCTGCAACGTCTTCTTGGCCGCTCTGTACGCCTCGTACAGCTCCTCCTCCCTGGTGGCCGCGTACTGGTCGCGGCGACGCCTACGTCGATGTCTGGCATACTGGCGCCGGGCAGCCACGCACGCGCCCCTAAGTTGCGCGAGCTCGGCCGACCACCAGTACACCTGACGCTTTGCAGGGCGAGACTTCACCCTGGGCATCGCCGCGTCACAGCACCGCGACAAGCTCTCCCGAAACCAATCAGCCTCTACTTCTATGTCGGCAGGCCTGTCGGGCACTGAAGCCCAGGCCTGCACGATAGAGGCCTCCAGGAGAGCCTCCCTGTTGAGCTTACTTAGAGCCCAGCGCGGACCCTCCCAACCGGAGCCCATAGGGGCCGGCGCACTCGAGACCTGGGTGGAGACGTCGAACCGAATGTACCGGTGGTCCGACAAGGTCTCCACCTCCTCTTCCACGCGCCAGCCGACAACACGACGCGCTAGAGCGGGGCTTGCGAACGAAATGTCCACAATCGAACCGCCCCGCTGACGCACGCACGTGTGCACATTGCCCCGGTTGAGGACGAGCAGGCCAGATGTTAAGGCCCACTCCTCCAACACCTCCCCCCTCGCGTCCGTAGACGGGGAACCCCAAGCCGTAGACTTGGCGTTGAAGTCCCCGAGGACTAAAACGGGGTGAGGGTGGAAACGACGGACGACTGCGTCCAGGTCTCCGAGGAAGACCTCAAACTCGGCGAGCGATCGGTTGGGTGAGAAATAAATTCCCACCACGGCCATCCCGGCAACGAAAACCGCCGCAAATCCCGACCCCCTGGTGATGTTCTCAGGGAGCGGTGTGCCGGCGCCAGCTTTAACGATTACGGCCACCAAGCCGTCCAGGTCTCCCACCCAATCCCCTCTGGGCGGGACAAAGTACGGCTCGGCGACCACGGCGATGTTTATTTGCCACTGCGCCATACTCTGGAGCAGCAAATCCTGAGCATTGGCGCAGTGGTTTAAATTTCCCTGGAGGAAGCGGTATGGAGCCATTACTGGGTTTCCATTACCGCTTCACCCACAGGTTCGGCAGCGGCATCAGATGGGGCCGCCTCCAATGGGTCTTTTATGTCGGGTGGGCCTGCCGCTTTGCCCTTTCCACTTTTGGGCGCGGCGCAGGCTCTACTGCCAGCCCGATGTTCGGCCGGCCGGCTCGCCGCTGCACAGATGATGCAGTGCGCAGCGGACGTGCAGCTCCTGGCTATGTGGCCCTCTTGGCCGCAGTGGTAGCACCGGCCGGCACAGTTTACCTGCGCGGTGCACCGAGCTGCCACGTGCCCCTCCGCCAGGCAGCGGTGGCACCTCAGGGCCCTCGGCTCCAGGAGCTTAACCTGCGCCGAAACCCACCCGACGAGGAGTCTTTTCCCCCCATTTGTTATATTTCTGGCCGCCGTTACAGGACACGTAACGACGGCCGTTCCCATTTGGTTCAGTCCGGGCCGAATCGGCCCGGACCTCACCGTTTCTGGCGGGCAGTGTCCGGCCTTGGCCACGGCGCCCACCAACTCCTCGGCACTGACCGAGTCATCCAGGCCCATGACGCGAAGATCGACGCATCTTACTGGCCTGGTAACTCGGACGTCCGCCTCATCGAGGGATGACCTCAGCTTCGCAGCGAGGGCGTCCGCGGCCTCGGCGCTGGCAGCGCCGGGCACCTCCAACAGTCTGGCCCCGGTGAGCGTGGGTTTGCACCGGATGCCAGAGATGCCGAGCTCGCCAAGGCTGATGTTAGCCTTGGCTTTGCTGAGCAGGGCCGCGTATGTGAGCCCCCGCTTTTCCGCCCCGGGCTGCAAGGTCATCACTACGGCGGTCGACCGAGGAGCACGCAGCTGGGCTGCCGCCTTGGCTGCCCGCTTCTCCCGGCGTCTGCGGCCCCTGTTGCGCTTTCGCCTCTTCCTACCCTCCGCCTCCTTGGCCCCGGCGACCTGCCATTCGCCCTCGCGGGCCCTGGGGGCCGGTCGAGCAGCAGAGACAGGTTTTTGAGGCAGCGGCGCCTCTGCCGCTTTTTCAGGCTTATTTTGCCTCCCTTTATTCGTCTCCGCGGCTCGGCCGATCCGAGCCCGACCAGGCACAACCCTGTCCCGGCGAGCCCCGGGCACCAGTGGCGGCCACGCAGCGGATCTCTGTTCCGCTGCCACCGCTGCGAATGTGGCAGCAGGCGCGGCCGGCGCAGTCGAGGCTCTCCTAGGGTCCGCCGCGAGTGGAGGGCGCAACACTCTGCCCTCCAGGGCCGAGAACCGCGCACTGAGCCCGGCGACCTCCCTCAGTACGCGCTCCAGCCGTTCATCCGCCGCAGCGGCCAAGGCAGGCGCGGCCGGCGGCAGGGCCGGCGCGGCAGATGGCAGTGCCGCCGCCACACTCAGTTTGAGGAGCTCCTCCCGGAGTTTCTGAGTCTCTACTCGGAGCTCCTCCTGGCCACGCTTGAGGAAGGCGACCTCGTCCGCGAGCCGCTTGTTTGCGGCCCGCAACTTGGCCTCCTCCCCCGATGAGGTCCTATTCGATAGGGCCTCGCCCACATCGAGAATCACAGAAACAGCCTCTTTAAGCTGCTTCTGCGATGTACCCTTGAGGCCCTTTGATAGGCCAGCGACGGACCTCACCGACGACGCCGCCAGTCTGAGCCGCTCGTTGAGCTGCTCCATGGGCAACTCCTCAACGGCGAGCTCCGCGCCCACCCTGGACGCTGCTCTCGAGCCGGAGGATACGGAGATGTCTCTCACTCTCCTCGCCCACTCGACAACTCGAGCCTCCTCTGCCGCAAGCCTCTCTTCACGGGCGGCCACCTTTTGGGCAGCCGCCAACTCAACTTCGGCCTCGCGCAGGCCGACAAGTTCACCCGGAGTCGGAGTCGCCTTCGCCGGACCATAAGGACCTGGTGTGCCGGGTCGAGTTCTTCCTCTTCGGGAAGTTCCCACCTTGGGTGTCGGCGCCGCACTAGACTCGCCGGAGTCGGACTCGACGTGGCGAGATCTGCGCTTGCGCTTCCCGGCTAGCGTCACCTTGTTCGGGCCGGAGCCCAAGGCAACGCTCATCGCAGAGTCGGAGTTTGACCCTGCGGAAACTTCGGTGCCTGAGATTTCGCGCGGCACGGCGCTGTGATGCTGGTTGCCCCCCCCCAGAATACGAGGGGCAGACGAAGCCAGAAGGCTCCGTGAGGGATTCTCCGGATGCGGCGCACCCGGTACCCTCCTGGGGTAGTTCTAGACCTTTACCCGACATCATAAGTTTTGTTTTGTTGTGGCCCTAATGACTGGGTTCCCCCCAGCCATACAGCCCCTCGCCGGGCCACCAGAAACTTGGGCTTTGGGTAATTTTTATAGAGGTTTTCTTCCTCGCAGCCCGAAGGCCCCCGGTCCTGTCAGTTCAGGATTACGGGTTGGGCCGGATGGGGGTCCATGCTGGACCGATCCACCCGCCCCAAGACCGCCCGACTGGGCAGGAAACCCATGTTTCCCACCCCGGCCTAACGGCCTCCACTAGTGATTTTTTAGAGAGGTTGTCTTCCTCTATCCCCCCGTGTTGGGCCGGATGGGGGTCCATGCTGGACCGATCCACCCGCCCCAAGACCGCCCGACTGGGCAGGAAACCCATGTTTCCCACCCCGGCCTAACGGCCCCCACTGGTGATTTTTTAAAGAGGTTTTCTTCCTCTATCCCCCCCGTCTCATCCACGTGTCCTCTGCTAATCAGAGGAACACGTGGAGAGATCCCCAAACGCGGCCCTTGCGAGCCGATAATCCCGAGACAGAATGCCTCGGGTTCCCTACGCGCGCCGGTGCCAAACGCGACGGCACAAGGCACCGGTTGTCAGAATATTAGCCGCCAGCAACAATGAAGAGCATTATTGCCAACGTTGCCCAGGGTGTACCACGAGGAGGTTTTCTGACAAACACCCTACTATTACAAACCTAACTCAACCTACATTTACGTGAGGGAAGCCGCGCCCAGAAACGAGTCATCAATAAAAGTATGAAAATATTATGATAACCTTTTTAGGTCATCAGCATATATAAACAAATATTAGTAACTTACAAAGTTAACTGACCAAAAACCCATATTAGGTATGTTGGATAATATCTAGTAAATTTAGATATTATTGTTCCTCATACTATGGTAGATTCGTGGGTTCGAACCCACGTCGCGCACATCTGACTTTCGGAAGTTATATGACTTTTGGAAATTATGTGTGTATTGATTGACAATTATCGCCGGCTCCGTGCCTCGGAGAGCACGTTAAGCCGTCGGTCCCGGCTGCCATGAACATCTATGACAGTCGCTATTGGGAGAGTGTGACAAAAGATCCCGCTGGGTCGAAGTGTCGCCGGTCTGCACTGACTGGCCCCCACATAAAATACATACATTCATACATGGTAGATGAAAATTATAACAGAAGAAGAAACAATAAACCTATATTGTATGCATAAGATTCATGCACAACATAATATGTGTTTTATTCTTACTTGTATCGAACAATACGTTTGTACTCCTATGGGTATCAAAATGTAATATCATTGAGAGAGTACGAAAACATTAGTACAATATTATTTACCAGGAATCTAATCCACTTTGGCATGTAGTATAATATATGCACTTAAACCATATTACGATATTGAAACGTATTGTATATATTTTTCAGCAAATTATGTAACATGGTATACTAGGAGAATCACAGATCCGAACAACAGATTGAATTAGGAATGCAATATATAATACTAGATATTGTCCGAGGCTTCGTTTGTGTGAATGTAGGTTATGCCAATTTTCTATCCCTTAAGGACTGTACTCTTTTCTGAATTAAAGGTACTCTATGTCCTTATCTATAGGTACTCCTGACAAAGTGTATGCAAAATTTCATGATTATCAGTCGATTGTTTAAGGCGTGAAAGAATAATGAACAATCAAGCTTACATTCGCATTTATAATATTAGTTAGGATAACGCTTTAACTCCAATCACTCAAAATGTTGCTAAACTCGAGTAGAATGAATCTGAGGATTATGACGGAGGCCAAAAGATGCTAACTGACAACGTGGTAGGTCGTGGCACATAACGAACTATACTCGTTTTTTAGGTATTTAACTAAAGGTAAACAATCTTGATGTGTCTTTTTTATCTTATTATCTAAAACTCAGTTTAAAAATAAAATGCTGCTAAAGATTAATGTAAATACAACAATAACGATTACTAAATCAATTGAACCGTTAGTTTAAGCAGTAGTTTATTTGTTAAATATGTGTTTGTGTAAAAAGTCACATCAAAATTGTTTACCTTTATTTAAATACCTAAACAAACCGAGTATAAATGACTACAAAAGTGTGGCAGAGCTTTAGACACGGCTGCCCTTATGCTACTGTAGTGAAAACTCCGACTGCTTATTCAGAAAAACATCATTATCTATATTACAATATTAAAGTTGTATGAGTAAACTCACATACGCATAAAGTGATACAGTGATGACCGAGTAAAATATTAAATAATTATACAGTACACTAATTGAGGTCGTAGGTACGTCTAAAATATTGAGGTGACATAGTTGCAATGTGCCTACACTGCGCGGCTATCAACACTACAGGTATCTCTTGAGTGAGCGAGCACAAGGGACCGCAATCATAGTCCACTAAAGACAGCACCCCGCTTTCTTGAGAACATATTTTTTCCTATAATTATTATGTTTTATAACATGTAAAACAGCAAAAAAATCTGTTAATTCTGGATCTATTATTTCGGTACGCTGTCGCTTACTCCAGGTGTAATATTCTTTACAAGTGTAATACTAGATTAACAAATAAATATTTAGCATCTATTTACTACTAAACATTAAAATAGTATGTACCTATTTAGACAATATAAAATATACAGCCTTCAGGCTATATTTCATTTTATATTTTGCTTTCTTTATTCATAAAGAAAGCAAAATTCTAAACAATGAAATATCAAATACTTCATGTTGTAGTAAAAATGATACAGTAGCGTAATAATTTAATGGCATAAATATTCTGATACACAAAACAATCAATATAGCGGTATAATATTTTCTATTACTTTTACCAAAATGTTGCCACCCTAAAACCCTTCAACTCCACAACAAACAAAGAATCTTCAAACCCCAAATTCTCAATATTTATATTAGCGCGTGTAACCATGTGAACCTCCTAAATATACGTCTATATAGCCACTTACACCCATAGCAAGACTTAAACGCCCCCTCAACGAGTCAAACTACGTGACAGGACTCCAAATACCGTCTAAATCCCGAAAGGATTACATATCATGCGAAGAAAATATTGAAAGTGCCAATATTTTCAAGCGCCAGAGCACGCGCAAAGAATCCATGATGCTCCCAGGAGCTGCCAAGGTAGATCTAATAATGTAAGAATTTTGCTAGTTGTATAGTTCTTCTAAGAAGTCGAGGGTATGTAGTGTTACCGTCAATTATAGTGGCTGTCATAAATATCTTGTTAGATAAATATACTTTCGGTATAATATCATATTAACTTAATACTAGTTTCTTAAAAGATTACTAGCAGTTTAGTCTGTTAATTAACCCGTCTAGGTAAGCACTTACTTACTTAAGAAAAGTTAAAAGTCAAAATTAATTTATTCATTTAAGTCACAATAAAGCTCTATCGACATCAACTTACTTTTTGTAAGTTGATGTCGATAGAGCAATAGATGGTATTCGAATCCATAACCTCTTTATTGATAATCCAATAATTTGTCCATTAGGCTTACGCCACGTTAGTTACTTATATAAAAAGCAATAGGATTGTTTTTATTTTAGGAGCGTATCCTAATGAAACTGGCCACGTCCTTAGTTGACCCCGCAGAACTCCTTATCACGTATCGAAGAGATTAGTAGACATTGGCTGTTGGAATAACTTATAAACTAACAAAATGAGTATACCTACTAATAATTCTTCTTTTGTGTTTCATTCAGAAAACAAACAGCGTTTGTTTAATTACATTAAGTTACGTCAGCAAAATTTTTCAAGTTTACTTTGTGTTTTTCCGGTAGAAATATAATATGGATAACTTCACGGAGCCTGAGAATCCATATTTCCTATATGAGGCAATATTATAAGCTCGCTCTGTATTATGTGGGACGGAATAACATAGCTGTTTATGTGTATGATATTATCTATACCTACCCATTCAGCAATATACAAACATGAGGCTATGGAAGGACATGAAGCCTTTTTGTGTATTCCAGATAAAGCATAACAATTTTTATAACAAAACCACTTTTAATGGTACCAAGTACCATTAAAAGTGGTTTTGTTATAAAAATTAAATTAAATGGTACTACTACGATATGCCTCACACCGAGTTGTAACTTTTAGTAGTAAGGTGCTTTTATGTGTCTTCGAGTTCTTTTCAACAAGTTTGATTCAAGTTTGCGATTTCGATAGTTCTGCGTGTGTCTGCAGCAAAACTAAAGAAATATGATATGGCATAAATGTTATAGAAAATCATCAAATTAAAAATTATGAGTTTACGTACAATGCCTGTGTGACAAACACTCAAGAACATTTTCTAGAGAAAGGCCAGCTTAAGAGGATTAACAAGTGTTTATTAGACTCTACCTATACTTTTAAGGTGCAGGCGTGACTTTATACATATTATACGTACTACACTCATAAATTAAGCATTTGTATGTACCTAAGTATAACATACCTACATATTGAATATTAATATAGAATAATAAATAATTTATAATATTAAAATATTATAAATTTAGACATTAAATATTCTGAAGTTAAGATGCCCACGTTCCAGAGTGCACATTTAGGACCTCAAAACCAGAAAACCTAAAGACTTTCTTATGCTGTACCTCTCAACTACAAATATATTGCAGAAAACACTTTTCAAAAGGAATTGGACATATTGAAGTAACTTTACACATTACTCGTTTATTTCAAACAGTAATAAAACCAAACATAATTATTTTAATGGTGTATATTTTATTGCGAACATTTACATTTTTAGCAGTAGGATCCACTTGTTTATGTGTCGTATTGTATCAATACCAGCTCGTATTTTATTATTGCAGCTGCCACCTGAAATTATATCATTGAGTGAGATAAAATGTTAGCAAAAACTAAACTGCCTTCAATATCTCTGAAAGGAAAGTTATAAATATTTAAAGAAAAAGTAGGCATCATATTAAAAATGCAGTAGCCCAAAATGTTTCTTAAATATTCTTAATTATTTTTTGTTTGCTCTTTAGGCGTACCATTTATTATATCTAATAAAATACTAGATCTTGGCCAAATGAATATGGAATGACAATAAAAGTATGCGTCTTACAATGAAAATGAATTATCCAAATCGGTTTATCTGTTTTCAAGGTGCATAAATGAGATGAAGAAAGACGTCGAATAAAATCTCCATTTTCGAACTCGGTTCAAAATGAGACGTCGATAAATAGGTTACTGCTATGTTCGGCATAAGTTGACCCCATAGGACTTGCTACATTACATATCTTGCTAGCTAAAATAATTTCAAATTAACAATACAATTCTTTTACGCTACATGCTGAGCCTATTTAATTAGGAGAAAATAACCATGTTTATTATTAAAGTGAAATTACAGAAAAATACAATTATAGTTTTAGATGAGAAGCATCCAAAACCATAATAATTGATATTATGCTAGTACTAATTACCTCTAATAGCAATTCTCTTCTGAGTGAGAAGTAACCGCTACCAGTCAAAGCTACGTAATCATGTGTTAACTGATATTTTAGTCGTTTGACCTGAAAACATAAATGAGCTGGATAGTTATAAGAGAAAGCAATGGCAGTAGTAGATCATTGAACTCTAGAGAATATGTCCTGAGCAATTATATTCACAGTTTTCATTTTAAGAGTTCAAAAAACCTCTTATACAAAAGCTTTGTCCGTCCGTCCTTCTATCTGTTATACAAGTTTCAACTCAAGAAACTTAAGAGCTAGAGACTCGCGGTCAACGCCATTCGACTCAGCATAATCGATATACCCCCGAAATGACTATGACCTCTGACTTCAAGGTCATGTGGTATCAGGTGTCCTTTGCATATTACTTGAACCATTTTTCGAACTCTAAGATTTACGGCAATTCATTGCTGATTCTCACTTGTTTATAGACATCTTTCGCATTAGGAATAGTTCCTGTGTCACAGGGGACTTTACAAACGTTCTAGCAACGGACACAAAGAACACTCAGACTCGGAACAACTATTTGGAGAGCATACAAATTTTTGTCCCGTGTAGGATTCGAACCCACAACACTTGGCACGGCGGCAATAGTGAGGCGACCACTTAAACCACTACGCCATCCTTGCAATCATTACTCGTTCTCGTCAGATGCGTACTAAATATTGTATTAACATTAAAGTCAAACATAATACAGAAAATACCTATATGTTAGTGAATCACAAAGTTTTTTTTCATTTTTTATATATAAATAAATAGTCATAGATAGCTTGTGAATTGTAACAGCCAGCACGTAGTTAGCGTAGTGAACCTCAACATATTCCCTTTCATTCTGAGAAGTCGAACGAGCCAAGCAATGTAAAATAGAGCTGTAATAAAGAGAAGCAGATACAAAATATTATATATCTATCAATTTCTATGAACAATCTAGGAACTTCCAATATTGATTTAATAATTATAAGTTAACTTAACTTTATAACGAGATAGAAAACAACCTAAACATAATACAAGTCTCACTTTTAGATTCGTAAGTTCAGGAGGATTTTACGTTAGCATGTTACTTTTAAATAAATAATGCTGTATGTTGGATTTTGATGGATCGAATGCGCCAATCGGATAGAATCTAAAAATAAAAATCTGCGCATAGTACCTACTTGAAAATAAGCTCAGTCACAGTATCGAATACGAGCCTCCTCTCGGAATGAGGAGGGCAACGCGACCGGAACCGCAATATTTTAAGAATTTCAGAATTCAACTGAACTCCTTACGATATTTTCGAGTAGCTACCGTTAAAAAGAGGGAAAATTTGCTGTTTAATAATAAATAATCACCAGCGAAGGATAATATTTATGCGTATGTACATAACTCCAAAAAATTAGAATCTCTATCTATTTAGGTTAAGGTAGGATCTAAATCAAAACCACTGCTTGGCAATACAACGTTTTATCTACTAAGTTGTCACAGTTCTTAAAACAATAAGAAAAATTCTAGCATACAAATAAATGCATTAATAAGTAGAGGAACCAACCTCAACATTATAAGCAGCACTAGGACAAGCGTACAAGAACTTCAAAGCCCTCTGTGAATGTAGGTGAACGTCTCCAGCCGCGAGGACCACGCTGCAGGCTCTGAACAGCAACCAGCCCAGTGACAGCAGATAGTAGCCGCGGTCGATGGCACTGCCTTTGTCTTTGCTAGAAAACATAAAAATGCCATAAGCATACGATAGGAGAATCTGAATAAGTAACAACGAATAATTTGACTGAAAGTGCCATTGAAGAATTTTTGAATCTTCATTAGGTAACAATAGTCAGCAACATAAGTAGATACACACTAGCGTGATTTTGATATGCTCTATCTTTCGAAATTATAATAAATGTTATTGTTATAGCAGTAACAATAAAAGCGCAGCGATAGTGAATGCGACTGCTGTGCATGAAGTCTCGGGTTCGAATCAAGGGTCGGGCCAAAAAAAGTTTATTTGATTTTTCTGTAAAGAAATCTCAATAGCAGCTCGGAGTTAGGAAGTTGGCGGTGTTGGACACCCCGTACCGCGGAAAGCACGTAAAGCCGTTGGTCCTGCGCCTGATCTCTCTCCGGTCGTGTCGGATTACCGTCCTATCAGATCATGAGAGTTAGGGAACAGAGAGTGCTCTTGTTTTTGTGCACTATAATATCTCCTGCGCAGATGGCCCATCTCCGTTTAGACTGGCCGCCGTGACGGAAATTCGGTCTGGAGGACATTATTAATATGTGAGAGATAGCAGATTACTCACAATTCAAAAATACGGAATTAAATAACTTTTATTTAAAATATTATACTTTAACAAATTTGTTCAATGTTTAGCTACTTATGTTACTTACTATACACCTGGAGAATGATAGTGTTTTTAAGCCTGTGGTTTTGATTTTTTGCTATTATACATCTGGATCAGATATTAGAATACACCGTGCAAGAAGGAAGATAAAAACAGCATCGCCAAGTAAAGTTGGGATACTGCATTTATAGAATTGGCACCAACATTCTATCTAGATGTACCAATAATTATATTCAGTGTCAGCCAAGCGTGGTAAATACTTCCCAAAATCGTTTTGGCAACGATGTAAGAACCTTAGAGTAATAATGTATGGATATGCACGCCCCTTGCCACTTAGCATAAAGAAAAGACTTTCACATTTGAACGTGTGAGTGAATTTTAATTCTGTGTTATTTGGTGTAGGATTGTAAGTGCATCAGAGAGAATTTGTTACCTTTAACGAAAATCGTTAAATATACACCTTATCTGAATAAAAAGCTAGATTATATTTCCTGTTAGCGTTTTCCATTTTACCTTTATTTACTTAAATTGAAGAAATTGATTTAAGTTCCATAATATTATTACAGAGTTAACTACAGATTAGTTTTACCTAAACTGTAATGTGTAAACTGTGATGTTTATTTTTTACGTTATACTATATTTTGTCAGACAACCAGATCAAATGAATCAATTGGTTCTAAAATATACGTCCGATATACCGCACTGTCTCAAGACGAAAGTCTTTGACCATTGTGTGTTACCAGTGATGACTTACGGATCAGAGACGTAGTCGCTCACTATGGACGTCATCAGAAGGTTCAAGGTCACTCAGAGGGCGATGAAGAGAGCTATCCTCAGAGTTTCCCAGCGGGATCAAATCAGAAATGAAGAGATCCGCAAGAAAACTAAAGTTGTCGACATAACTCTCCGGATAGCCAATCTGAAGTGGCAATAGCCGTTGGGGCAGAAAACGTCTGAAGTAGCGGCCACGCACCTGAAGACGCAACAAGGGTAGAGGCCCTCCCACACACAAGGTGGACTGACGACCTGGCGAGGGTCACGAGAAGCGGTTAGATGCGGATGGCTCAAGACCGATATGTGTGGCAAACTTTGGCGAAGGCCTAAGTCTAGCAGTGGACGGTTTTCGGCTGAGATGATGACGTTCTACAAGTTACGGCTGACAGAAACAAACCAAAAAAAAACTTATCTAACTCTTAAAACATAATTGTTCAGGAAGAAATTGTAATTATTATACCAATAACTCCAAAAGTCAGTCTTCTGCAAAATATGAAGGGAACCTGTAAGAGCAATGAGCGAAGCCAAAATATCCATACGAGGTACTCTCATTACGGCATTTTTCAGTTCGCTAGCCGTCATTGGCATTTTGCTCAGCGGTGTGTAAAATATGGCAAAGTATCGTGTAATATTAAGTCGTGCAATGGATATTATATAGATTACTGAAACTTTTAATGTATTGCCAAATATTTTAATCCAATTCTTCTGAAACATAGCTTAGCAATCTGACGTGTACATTTTGGACAAGCAGATTTTTATAAAGTCAATAGATTGTATGACTAGCTTCAATGCTCAATTACTCAGTCACACAGAATATTAATGCCACAGTCAAAATTTTACTCAATTTCAGGTTTGGTGATAGTTTATTGCATTGTAATTGTATTTACGCATCGTTATCAACTGCAACACAAATATTTTCATTATGAAATTGTACATGTGTGTGGTTTACAATAAATTTCCTTTTAGTGTTTTGTGTAGGTACACGAGGACTTACAATGATCTTAAAATCGATGGATGTCATCCGTTTTCATATTAACACATTTAACTTACTGAATCCCAAGAAAAAGCTGAAGACAAATAAAGTACAAATTGTTAATGTTCGATAAAAGTACTAATGCTCCAAGCTTGCTGTCCACCATGCGCACGAGTGTCGCTTGACGAACATAGGCTTCTCTGAGGCGACGCCATTTTTGTATTCTCAGGTATAGGTCGGTGCCAAACTGCAATAAAAAATGAATCATCAAAATCAGTTCACCTAGAAAAAAGTTCTAAGGTAACACACATAAAAAATAAAATACATGCAGTTGAATTGTGAATCTCCTCTTTTTAAAGTCGGTTAAAAATTTAAATTTCTTTAAAATGTTGATATAATATAGTGATATATCTTGAAAGAAAATAAAGTCTTCTTAATTCAAAAAAATAACTAAAATATTCAATTTCTTTAAAATACAGACTTTATACAATAGTTTGTTGATTAAAGATAAATTATTTTAGTTTGCTCAATACAATCAGAGCACGGATGGCTACTGCCACCGCACCGAGTGTGACAAACATTCGTGTGATCCACAAATGGTTGTTTCAAGTCTGGGTGTTCTTTGTGCCCGTTGCTTGAATGTTTGTTCAGTCACCCGTGACACAAAAATTATTAATATCTATATATTAATACGTGAAGCAAAAACTTTGTACTCCTTTTTACGAAAATTGCGCGGACGGAGGAGTATGAAATTTGGCATAGTTAAAGTTTTTATGGAGCATGCATTAGAAATAATAATGAAAAATACTACACGCACACAACCATGCATTTGATACACGCAGTCGAATCGCGTTCGTAGTATTTCGACATTGTTTGACGTCGTCGTACAATTCTTCGTAACTATGGTCACATATACCTTATATTTATATAATAAAGAAAACAAAGTAGCAAGCTTAGAAATATCGTCAATGAAACAGTATAGTTAAGTAAATAATAATTTGTTTGAAAAAGATAGGTAAATTAACCTGTATAACCTTGGTGAAATCTAAATCTAAATGTGATTATAAGATTAAAGTTATAGACAATAAAACCTTAATAATGATCAAACTTAAAATTTAAATCTATTATTGTCGAATTTTGACCAGTAGGCGACCGCTAGTAATTATTAAAAATCAGAGAGAAGTGCCTGTGCAAACGAGTACAAAATGGCGGTTATCACAATTCCATTTGAAATTTCAAATTCGTATTTATCATCAACAATATAAATACATAAGCACGTGTGCTGCGTCCTTGACCAGTCAAAGTAAGTATCGTGTTGTGCACCATTGTATTCGAATATCATTCGAATAATATAATGCCCAACTCGTCTAAAACAGTATTGTTAAAAGGGACAAACATCACAAACCTTCTGAGTATCGCCGATTCGTTTCTCAATTCTAATAACATGATAAACGTATAGATTTAGCCTGTTATAACGAGAAGTGAGTCCCATGCTTATTAAAATGATGATCAAATCTTGAAAGTTCCACAAGGCAGTAGCCAGCTTGCTTAGTATAAATATTGGTATAGCGGTCCATAAAGTGTATTCATCTGGGAATCAAAGTAACATTAAATATAATTGTTTGTATGATTTAAATGATTTAAGAAATAAATGTATCTTTCCTTTACATATTAAATATGTTGGAGTGTTGAAATTGTATGACGCTTATAATTAAGTATTTATTTTAATTTTATATTTATACATATATTGTGATATTACAATATAATGTTTAAATATTGTTACTACATATTATTATAAAACAAAATCCTCCGTCGCATCTGTCTGTCTGTTCGCGTTAAGCTCAAAAACTACTAAACGGATTTTCATGCAGTTTTCACCAATAGACAGAATGATTTATGAGGAAGGTTTAAGTGTATAATTTGATAAGGTTTCGTACAACCTATGCGAAGCTGGGGCGGATCGCTAATAAATGAATTAAATATATTGACTTACGCGCCTGCATGATAAATCCGTGTGAGGACAAAATGTATCTTTCAAAATATTCTTCAGGAGGACAGTCTAACCCAGTAGCCGACATCATACTCATCATGTGTTCCACTGAAAACAAAGTATTATAGACGTGTACTAAAAGGTACCTTAGGTAAAGATATGCAAATAGCTGGTAAGGTTATGCATATAAAACAATTCTGAGATACCTCAATCATTTTAACTCGTATTAAAGTGTATGGCATAACAAATTTAAAATAATAATAGCAGCCCTGTATAAAACTATCCCACTGCTGGGCACGGGCGTCTTCTCAGTGTGAGAAGGGTTGTACTATAGTCCACAACACAGACCCAGTACGGGTTGGCAAACTTCACATATTTTCGATTACATTACGTAGAGCTCTAAGTCATGCAGGTTTCCTCACGATGTTTTCTTTCACGCATAACTTCGAAAAGTCAGAGATGCGCGCCTTTAGATCGAACTCGAGAACTCTGCGTGTCAGTACAATGGTCCCCCATTAGGCTTTTTTTTTTATAAAATAAGAAGAAATACGTTGCAACCTACAATATCATTAACGCGAATGAATTAATTTAAATACGAAGCTAATATACAAACCCAAAGCACATGTCACAATAAGGCTGGTCACAAAAATTACTCTTTTCTTTATTCTAATGTCTGGTGCAAAAGTAAGTCCGGTTGAATTTTCTAAACTTAACCAAAACGATGATAGTCTCTGCCATGAATGTACGAACTTGGATGATAACAGTAGAGATAACAATGCGTTGCCGTAGAATATGGAGCCTGAGAGACGTGCTATCATGCCACCTGTAAATGGGTGGTGAGGTTATGCATAATTATAAGACATCCTCAATCCTTTAAACTCGTATTACAAATTTAAAAACAATAGCAATATTATTATATCTAATATAACTAATAAAATATTTGGTGAAAATGAAATTTGGAACTACTTAAAGATGATGTTGCCATTCCTTTTTTTGGCCTTCTTAAAAAAGACAAGCCGTACTAGGAATAATTCCTGTATCGCGATATCGCGAAGGGACTTTACAAACATTCAAACAACGGGCACAAAGAACACCCAGACTCGGGACAACCATTTGCAGATCAAAAAAATTATTGTCCCATGTGTAATTCGAACACAACACTCTGCGCTACGCACCACTTAAATAACATCCGTGCAGTCGATTTGTATCTTTACCATAACAATTTGACGTTCATAAGGATTACTCTGTAACATAGATATTAAACTTATTTCACTTTAAATTTTTGCATACTACTCTATTTGTTTCTTTAGCTGCTGATTTAAAAATAAGGAATGTAATGATTAGATTTACCAATTAAATAAATAAACATAAATTTATGATCCTACTTGACGCATTTGTAGCCCATCCAGCTAAAAGTCTGATGACCTTCCAAATAGAACAACCTTCAAAGACAAATAGCATAGAAAAAAGCATGAGGGTCCAACAAAATGACAAGGTAAGGCCATAACTCGCGATGCCGAAATAGCGAGCTTTTCTAAAGATACTGTTTAATGTTGGTAAAAAGTCCTGAAAAATAAATAAAACGCATATTATAGAAAGCAGATAAATTACGATACAATAATGTGAAAAGTGCTACTGCGATTAAAGATTTAACAAATGAGGAAAAGAGAATATGTTATTTGTAAATGACGTATTGTTGCTTGGTTAATTAATTTGACACTGATATCTCGTCTAGTTTGTTTTTGTAATGAAGGTCCTACAAATAATTGGTAAATTGATCATAGGGTTTCCTTCTACTGTTATAAGCATTGTCCTAGTGTTACTTCAAATAGAGAAAAATAATTGGTATAATAGAGAAAAAGATACATTTGAACATGAGGATAAAATTATTGATACATATACTATATAAATTCCGACATATTCTAATAGTACATTTTAAATCTCATAAATATTATGATATTTAAAATATATAAAATAAACTTACGTCATATTTTTTCCTAGCAGCATTATTCTTTAAAGAATGTAATTTCATATTAGACTGTCAAATTATTTACACCATCCGAATTTGTCAAGCTGAAAATTAAGTTTTTAATTAGCTGAATTTTATTAGGTAGTATTTTTCTTTAATTAAAAGTTGAGCACTTTGTGACAAAATGTTTCATGGCCTTTGGAAACTTGTTAAAAATTCTCAATTTATATTATAGTTTTTGTACAATAGTTTGCTGTTATAATTAAGAACTGTAAATTATTCAGTAGGGCGTTTATTTATATTAATTTATTGCCCAAACCATGTAGTTCAGGGTCAAGTTAAGATTAGTTTATACAATTGTAAAATCTAGTAGACGGTATCATTTTGTTTTGTATCATCAGTGGATGGCACTGTTATAAGATAATAGATCTTAACAAGCATAAAATTAATGTTCTATTACACAATAGTAACTGATTATCTTTCGCATTTGTATAAAATGAAAAATTTTTACTTACAATACCCAAAATTGATTGACACAACGGCTTAGAACTAAAGTTGTAGTCCTACTAATGACAGAATATTGAATGATTACGATACATATTTTTTGTTGGTTTCGAAAAATTATACTTTCATAATGAACATGGCGTTTGTATAATACATCGTTAAAATGTTGAAGAAGCTTTTAAATAAAATATTCCAAATCTCAGCGAGTGTCAAATGAAGTCATTCAATATTAAGAAGTATATAAATAACTCACCTGAAAGTCTCAGTTACGTCCAACTTCTTAAGTCGAAACTACAGCTTTACGAAATCTGCTGTCTCTTTGTACATTTTTGATTAGTCAGCCATCGTTCTTTCACACTTTAATATTTCGAAAACATTCATAGAACATTATACACTTAGCCCCGATTTAATATGAAAATTATTGTTTTGCACCTTCAAGTTGCATGTTAGAGCCAATTATTGAAATGGTATAGTGAAAGTGGTTTAAGGAAGTACATACAATTTTAGCTTTAATATTTTATGTGATAACGTCAACTTTGGAGTGTACTTAGTATATAGCTATTTGTCATATACAAATAGAGTTATAGCGCTTTCAAACAATTTATGAGAATTACTTGTTATTACAGGTTTCAATTTGTTCAGTGACAATTATGATTTGTTTTGTTGATGGTATCGGCGTCTGTCAACATAGGTTTGAATATTTAATTATGAATTCTATTTACATGTTTAGCGTGTACGGTAATGATATGTTTTCTAACAAATAATTGAAACACGTTATTTTTTAATAGCTTTAATAGTAGTACAAGTTAAATATCGAAAGTTTAAATATTTGATTTAGGTGCTTAGCAATATTTGTAACTAAAGAAATTAGTATGAATTATTTATAATGATGACGTAATATGGACGGATTTGTTAGAAATAGGTACAAAATAAGTTATTGATTGAACCGCCATATATTTTAGTAGTCTTAGACATTTTTATCTATGTGTGAGTATACATTATCATTCGATTCGTGACATTATGTTCGTGTGATTTCGATGAAACTTTAAAAAATCGAAATGATACAAACAACAAATTCAAGCTGTTTTATTATATATTTATTGATATTTGTATCTTATTCTAGGTAAAAGAAAAATAAATATTTACATTGAAATATGTGTATGAGTTACAGAAAGTCCTAATTTACATTACAGAATATTATTAATCTAGATTTCAAATTTACAATCAATTAGAATAGATTATTTTTTACATGGTTAAATTAATTTTGTGTTTATACAAAATAAATATTTTAAATATTATAATAGGTCTTGCCCTATAAAAGCATGACTTTGAAACCTTAACTAAATACTAAAAAGCATCGATAATGTAGATCTAATCATTGGAATATTCCAGATTTATTATACTAAAATCAGAGTTCTATTTTCTTATCTCTGAAGCAATGTTTTATAGGTAATTCAATGGGCTTGATGATATAGGTGAAAATGAAACAATAGATCAGGTTTTAGTTGTGTTTAGTTGAAGATTGTCAGTGCCTTTGTCGTCGAACTGTATGAGTACAAGTTCGTAGGTGATTATCGCACCGGTCATCTGAAAGCATAAGTAAGTTGTAACAGACTTGATTAGATACGCTGCTGATGGAAGAAATCTTACAAAGTATTACAGAAAGTTGTGATTTGTTTCTTTATTAAGATCTGTTGTAGTTATCCTTATATTTGCAATGAATCTTTGTTTCTTTTGTTTTGTCAACCAATTTATCATTTTGTTTTCGAGCTGTTTTAATACAGTTTTAAATCTTTACGAAACTGTGATTTAATTTAGCGTAAAGGCAAATTATATTTGACATAAATGATTTAAAGATATGATAGAGCAGGACCCATTATTCTCGGGCACGCCACAATCGTGGCGGTAAGACCCGTTTTTGAGGAGTGGCTGGAGAGACGGCATGGCGCCCTCACCTTCCGGCTGACACAGGTAATGACTGGCCACGGTTGCTTTGGCCAGTTCCTGTGTCGCATAGGCCGGCAAGAGACGCCCGGTTGTCACCACTGCGGCGACTGCCGCGACGTTGTTGAGGACTCGGCGCTGCACACTTTGGTGAACTGCCCCGCCTGGGCATCACAGTGCCGTGAGTTGATCGCTGCAGTCGGTATGGTTGCCCTCTCGCTCCCGGCCGTGGTTCAGTCCATGGTCCGGAGTGAGAGGTCGTGAAACGCCGTAGCCTCCTTCTGTGAGGAAGTAATTTCCGTCAAGGAGGCGGCAGAGTGGGAGAGGGAGCGCTCAAACCCTCTCCTCAATGGCAGAACCGGGCGCCGGAGGGCGCGAGACGTCCTCCAGCCACCCTGAGGTTTGACCTAGAGGTGGTGGGCTTTATGGGCCGCCTGCCATCCGATCAGCACCAGGTCTGAGAGGCGGCGTGCGTGTTTCCACGCGCGCCTCTGTGTTGTATCCGTATCCCCTCTATTTTAAAAGTAGTGGTGACCAAAGGGTAGGTCTTATCGTGTAGTGGCCGTTTCATACGGCGGGCTAAAACCTCGGCGGGGTCGCGACTGCATGTGAAAATAATTCGCGCGTCTCCTCCGATAGCGGTTCTGCCGAGGAACACCATCCCCGCGGAGGGGAATGCGTCAAAGCATAACACAAGTAAAAAAAAAAGGCTATGTAACTATTCTATCATATAATAATAAATTATATTTATTTTTAATTTTCTTCCTCCAGTTCTAAGCATGTGTAAAGCCTAATCATCAAATCCAACCACTAAATGGTTAGATTAAAAGATTCAGAGATCTTCGGTATTTTTTTTCGAACATGCTCCAAACAGACACGCACGATCTGACAACCAAGAAAGCGTGTTATTAAAAATGTGGTAAATATAAATGGTTGTAATTTTCACTTTCAAACATAAAATTGCATGCCTTCAAAATCTAAATACTGTAATAATTTCACTACTCTCTTTATCCAATATAGTTCTATCTCCGTACGTAATAAATCATCCACGAAATTCTCTTAAGCATTCGTCTTCGTCCTTAACTCAAACTATGCCTTTAAACGAATATCAACCTTAACCTTCGATAGTTGAAGTCTAAATTCTATTAAAGCTAGTAGTAATACTGTCCAAACCTGAAGCAAGATAGTTTTATTTAGATAGAAGAAACCCATTCCGCTGAGCGCGACGTAATCTTTAGTGAGTTGGTCCTGAAGCCTGTCCACCTGAAAATAGTTCTAATTGCGGTTACCCGAAGTAAATAGGTTAGGGCGGGCACAAACGAGGTGGAAATTGTCCGTACTTCTAAGTTTTTTGCTCTAGTTTCTGTTTTTGTATGAAGTGAGGGTAGATGTTTGTGTTTAAGTTGCTTATTCAGGCTCTAATCAACGGAGCTTACTGTCGTAACACCAGAGTTGTGTTTCTTCGAACGGTAGGTATGCGTCGTGGTCAAAATATTATGTTTAGTTTTTAGATATGCTGGACATATTTTAGTCTACGGAACACTATCTTGGATTCTATGGCACTGATTGTACCAAGACATTCGAAAATCTATACGTTAACACGTTGACTGTGCAGCTATAATGAGCGAGACTACCCTATAAGTGTAAATGCAAATTGTTGATAATATGCTGCGTGAGTTATAAAATTGATGTTATGATAACATTGTTTTTATTTTTTTTATACCCCCTTCACATAAATTATATTTTTAGCTATTGACCCACCCGTGGGTCATACACGTATGATCTCGTAAATGTGTGCCCCACCCCTGTGGCATGCACGTATAATCTCGTAAAGGCATGCCCCAGCCGTATGTCATACACGTATGACATCCTTGCATGCTTTTGTCTTTATTATTATACTGTATTATCTATGGTTATTCCATAGTCAAATACTTGACAAGTTATAGATTTTTCTTTGTGATGTCAATGTCAATTAAAAGTGGCGCCAAGAGGTTAGAAAAAGATTTTGCAAAGCAATAAAAGTTTGTTTCTACTTTCGTGTTATAATGAATCGATCCAGACCGATGTCTAAACTTACGGATGAACAGTTGTGGAGAATTTTAGAAGAAAGTGATGGAGAAGAAAATATCGTGGAGGCTCTGGAAGATTCAGAGTTTGGTGAGTTTTCTGCAAGTATTGAAACGGTGGAAGATATAACTGAATTTATAAATGAAAATAATGATGCACAATTGCACGTCTTATCACCTGCACCTGCTGCTTCTGCCTTACAAGAATGCATGTACTCGCCTGACCAAGTTTTTCCGCCATTGTCCAATGAAGAATCTGCTGCGTTGCCAACGCTTGAGCTTACTGCTTTTGATCAGTTTAGCGAACATGAAAGAACTTCAAATAATATGCTATCCAGTGATTCGAGACAATCTCAAATCAACCATTCTCGGTTATTGCCTACTGCATGGTCTTTTGAAATACGGCCTTTGGAAAGAGAGATTTTTACAGGATATGATAACGGCAAGCGACAAAATCAATTATTCGGGGAAGATACAGACTTGTGGACCATATTTCGTTCACTTGTTAGTGACGATATGATACAATTGATGGTAACTCAAACAAATATTTACGCCGCACAATTACAGTTTTCCTCTACATTGAAACCCAACTCGCGCATAAAACGTTGGAAAGATGTTACTACAGTGGAAATGCTAAAGTTTATTGGAATTTATTTGTTTACTGGACTTGTTGATTTTCCTACAACAGAATGTTATTGGAAGAAAGATAAACTGTACTTCCATCCACTTTTACATGAGGTTTCTATGTCTTACGACAGATTTTGTCTCATTTTACGATGCTGGCATTTTGCAGACAACAGCGCTGAACAAACTGGAAGACTATACAAAATCCAACCTCTAATAGATATGGTTATAAAGAACTCGCGTAAAATATTTACTCCAGGAGATACCATTGCTGTCGATGGATCTATGGTCGGGTTTAGAGGAAAACTGAATATACGAACCTATAATCCTCAAAAGAGCAGCAAATATGGCATGAAAATTTATAAACTGTGTACGGATACAGGATATACATGGAGTTACAAAGTTTATTCAGGAGAAGATAGAGCCGTCGAAGGTCTTGATAAACCTGGCTCGGTTGTCGTTACACTGGCGAAAGATCTGTTGAATGAGGGCAGGTTGTTGGTGACAGACAATTATTACTCCAGCGTCCCTTTGGCCCGGTATCTAAAAGAACGCAGAACAGATTTTTGTGGCACCGTGCGTAAAAATAGACGAGATCTTCCCCAAGACGTAATCAATGAGACCCTTAGGAAAGGTGAAATTGCTGCTAAGCAAAATAGCTTCCTCACGGTACTAAAATGGAAGGATCAACGTGATGTATTGGTGATGTCAACATGCCACAACCATCAAATGCAGATGTCAACTGGATTTAGACCAATTTTGAAGCCACGCATAGTATTAGAGTACAATCGTGGCAAAAAGGGGATAGATGTGGCAGACCAGCTCGCAAGCTATAATTCACCTGTACGTAAAACTTGCTTTTGGCACAAGAAAATTGCGGGAGATCTGATGGCGATTTGTGTAATTAACGCAATATTGATTTATAAAGACCTGAACTCGCGAAGTAAAATGAGTGTGCTAAAAGGCCACGAAATAATAATAAAAAAACTACTAAGTCTTCAGACTCCTTCGCCTTCCACGGATATCTCTACGCCGCGTTCGTCTAGGTCTAGCCTATCAACTGAGCAGGCTAGAACATCTAAGCATTCTCTCACCAAAATACCAAGACGTGACCCAAAAAGAACCTTTAGAAAACGTTGTACAGGTTGTTACAAAGTTTTAGTTGAAGAAGGCCGTACACCAGTGGAAGCAGCTCGCAAAACAAAAAAAACGGATATGGAGTGCTTAGCGTGCCAAAAAGCTTTCTGCCTAAATTGTTTTAATAGTCTGCATTGAAATAAATACAATATTAATATAATTTTAGTTTTATTTATCACCCAAAATTAAGTTAATGGGGTAGTACCAGTTGACTTTTTTAATACTTACCAGTAGGTAACTATTAAAAAAGTTCGTCGGGTTTTCACGCAATATTTTTACTTAACTGATTGTTCATACGTGTAAACCGATAAAAGTAGCTAAAGTCACACGTGTTCGAGGTTATGAGCCTTTAAATTTGTGAACGTCTCATACCCCACCGATGGGTCATGCACGTACAATGAGCAACTCGATATGCCCCACCCGTGGGTCATGCACAGTGAACGTGTTAAAATACGACAGGCCTTGAAATTAAACTACATGTAACGGGTATTTGAAGATTATTATGTGGACATCTTTTTGAATTGCATATACAGCTTTTATGGTCACGGTGAGACTAGGATAGTTCATTCCCATATCTTGAAGTATAAAGTTATTATAGTCTGTTTTAAGTAGTTTAATTTCAATATGTTACATTCACGTCGTAATACAATAGCATAGCAGATCCTCTGGTCTTCCTTTAGCTAAAATTTCTGTAGCGAAACATAGTTCCTCAAAGTTAGATCTTGAGCAATTTCGTCTAAATTGCTTTCATTGTTTACTTTGATGCATACCGAGTTTAGTTTCAAGCTACACAAATAGCTATTTAATATATGAGTAGGGTACATTATATGACCGGGAGCCGTGGTTTAAGACTGCGCCGAGCGAAATGTGCCAAAACAGGCGGTCACTGTTAAGTGAACAATATCAACACTTTTTGTTTAATCCAAATATAAAATATACATTTACCATAACAATGAATGTGTTTACAAAAACTCCGTGTAAAAACTTAAAATAATTAATATTTTCGCCTACAAAATTATGTAATTTTGCACGTGTTACGTGCTTATGTTACGTGATTTTTAAATTATAACAGTAGAAATTTATCCTATTTTACAGCTTAAACGAAACATAAATAGTTATACTACAATTTGTCCGTCCCAAATATTTAAGTTATTGATTGACAATTAAGATACATATTTATCAAAAAAGCACTCCAAATCCTTCATAAAATTTTACTATGGCGGCCGCGCGCTGATTTGAATTTCGAGCTCTGTCATTCAGTCCAACCGCGTCTTACGCTCGGCGCAGTCTTAAGTGGTCAGCGCGTCACTAATATTGGACTAGTACGACGATACTAGTTCAATATTAGAGAGGCGTATATAGTAGGTACAATAGACACGTATGGTAGATGGATGGCGTAGTGGTTTAAATGTTCGCCTCGCTACTGCTACTATGCCGTATGTTGTGGGTTCAAATTGCACACAGGACAAAAATTTACGTGATCCACAAATGGTTGTTCTGAATCTGGGTGTACCTTCAACACAACAAACATTCAAAACAAATATTCAGACAACCTTTATTCCTAGTGCGGTTGTCTAAACAAAAAAAGAAAACTATAGATAAATATATAAACTAGTTTTATTGTACTGATGTATTTACGTATAAAGTATTTTAGAGACATACCCTGTCTTACATAAAACTTTAAAAACCTTGTAACAACAGACAAGAATAACACTAAAACTATAAACTACAATTCTGCCGCCATAAGAAAAAGCATATCTAACGTTTTAAAATAATGGGAGATACGTCTTTTTTCCTTATGCATTTAAGGTTTACATGGATTTTTCTCAGTGAGGAACAAAACCACAATACTAAGCGCCCTGGCAGTGACGAGGAAACCACTTAAAGTAATGCGTTATCTATGCAGTATAAGTATTGTGTAATCCACGGTACGGAAACTATCCCGTACTGTACATAACATCACCAGATAATCACTAGATAATTGCAAAACTTAGTTCCTCATGAAATAAATTCATGAATTAAATTTTCTTGCCGACCCAAGGAAAATGTTAATTAAGTTGGGATGAAGGAAAAAGAACGGTGGAGCTATATGTGAGCCTCCTGAACTTTAACACACTAGGTGAAACGCAGAAACAGTGTTAGTAATAACACAGGTTTCCATTATGAGGACGAATAGTCGCTGGTACGTACACCGATCATCACTGAATGAGCTGGCTAATATTTGGCTAGAATAGGCAGTAGGAGAGCCTATTCTAGCCAATTATTTGGTATCACCACCTTGAGTGTTAACTTTGCAAGACTAAAATCCAAAAGTAAACTGACATACGCCAGGTTATGCAATGACGTCACTGTATACTAACCTCAACATTGTATACATGTGTATCATAGGTGTATATTTTGTTCAGCGCCGATTGCGAGTTGACATTAATGGACGAAGCAGCGAAGACCACGCTGGTTACTCGAATGCACAACCACATTAAAGACACGAAATAGTATATTTTCCTGAGGGGAGTGCTTACTGGACCTTGCCTGGAAAGAAATATAAAAACACTTATAAGAAATAAGTGAACTAGACAATATTATACACTCGGATATTTTATTTAAAACATGTATTTATTTTTAATAATGAATTGGATATATATTCAAAAATGTTCACATGTGCGATTTCATTGCACCCGAGTGTTTTATGGCTGGATATGGCATGTTGTAGCATATTATCGAAAGTATTTTACGCATTTTAATAAAACTACTATAATTGTAACAATCTAGAAACATATTGAACATCATTCGTTTGCGTAATCTGTTTTTGCAACAACACGTAATTGACGACGTGAAGACATGCGCAGCTGCAAACGGAACATTCGTTGAACGGTGCTCGAGTTAGACCTATGATAATATTGTTGTTGAGTTTGTATGTCTAAATCATTAATAAGTGTTTTTATTTATTCGTAATATATATTTTTTTATAAATACATTATTTACTTGGGTAATGGTAATTAATAAATGAACATGGATAAAGAAGAATAATGATCAAGCTCTAGCTTTTATTGGCCTTTTCTTATTTCCAAGTTCTTCTGTAATTATGGGTTCCACAATTACAGCAGAAAATTACATTTGAAGTGTGTGTCTTAAATGTGACTATACCTTACTATTAACCCTGTATATATATACACACACATAACCGTATAATTTATAAATTCTAGTTTCACTTACGTGATCCCCAAAAACAGTTGCAAACATATGAAATAGAAGTTGCACATTGCAGAGAGTATGACAAGCCCACCGAGTGCTCCATCCATTTTTCGCACTAACGTGGCTTGCCTCACGTAAGCCTCTCGCAGTTTTCGCCAAGTATGCAGTCTTACAGATTCGGTCTTCTGAAAAAGAAAACTTTGTATTATATCTTAATACGTTTTAAAAAACGTGTATGCTACAGTATTGTATCCAACTTTTGTCCCAATAGCTAAAAATCACAGCGCTTTTAGTATTTTAAGTGGTCAATGTCTTTGCCCAGTTATACAGCATCTTTCTTAATTTTATCAGCATTGATTTATCAGTTTACTCGTGAAAACGTACTAAACTGATTGTGGTTACTATAGAATTATTTTATTATGTAATGGGAGGTGGGCCTATTGCTGTATACGCGGCACAGTTCCAGACTTTCCACTGCCACTAAGAGTTTATTGACACGAAACGAAATTACTGTTTGCCGGATCCAGGCATCGGACCCATGACCGCATGTTCAGCCGTTGCATTCACAACCGCTCCTGAACCGAAGCAATCTTTATGGATTATTAAAAAATTTCTATATAATTTATTTTGCTAGCTAGTCCAAAATGTATGTCTTTTAGTTAATAATTATCATTTAAGTAGAAATTATGCGTTTCCTTCTAAATGTCATATCATACTATAGATAGGTAGTTATGATCTAGATCTAGAAATGACCTATGTTATATAAAATCTTATCGTCCGCCGGGGAAATCAAGCTCACCACTAGCAGATCGCACTTGTTCAACTTCACATGAGAAAATGGCACATGTTATACCGTTTATAAATGGTTCAGTCAGCAATATAAGTCGATATATACTTGCGGGAATTCAATTGCCACTATCTTTCAAAATTATAATAAAGGTTAGTTTTAAAAAGTATTTGTTAAAAATCGTTGATTTAATAAAATTTCCACAATTCATCTCAATCATTAACATTTTTAATACATAAAATACTTTTACGTATTTACTTTTATATACTTATGTCGGCGACTGTACATAGTGACATTTGTTTTGAGAATAACACTACTACTGTTTACTTTGTTTAATACATTTACCACGTTATGCATTTATTAATACTGTGTCTCAGGGCGACAAGAGGTCTTATATATATCTAGTAGGTACAAAACTTGTTTGAAATTCGACTACGGAGTATATCAGAACACGTAACTTTTAAAACTAAACAAATTTTCTGAATCTATACTAATATTATAAAGCTAAAGAGTTTGTTTATTTAGTTAAAGGCGCTAATCTCAGGAACTAATAGATTGAATTGAAAAATTATTTTAGTGTTGGATGGCTATTGAACACTAAAATAATTTTTCCTCGATAAATGGGCTCATTTATCGATTATATAATATCACGCTACGACCAATAGCAGCGGAGCATTAATAAAAATGTTGCAAGGACGGGAATAATTCTTTTATATGAAGCAGACGAAGTTGGATGGGTCAGTTAGTCACCACAGATTTTTTTTTTAAATAGAGGATTGATATTAAAAATGTTTTGCTTTAAAACTTATCATTTGTATAGCAACTGCAACTGTTTTTATTTTTAGTTGTATGTCCCTTCCGTGGGCGTAAGCTATTGAGTTTGACCGTAAGAACATAATACCTTTTTTTACAAATCTCCCGCATTGGGATTCAAGCGCTCAGTCGCGGGAATCTTTACAAACATACAATTAACTAATTACGTAATCAACAGATACAGTTATTTTCTCATTTATAATACCTACTAAAGTAATATGAGTATAAATCACATTTTTACACACTCACGGCTTTATATTCAAGAGTTGGGTAAGTATTATCTTGTGAGTTATCAAAAAAATCCCTGTAAACATTACTATTCAACGTAAAGTTAGTTAAATATTAGATAAGTAAAATTGGCAGGCCGTTGATTAAAGGATAATTATTGATCAAGAACGAGAGAGCTATTTAGTTGAGAGGTGGCTAAGCAATAGTTAGCAATATATTTAAAGGTAATGTTAAAGAAAAAAAAAATGCTGTTTAAAGTTGGCTGACGAATACTTACGATATGTTGGATTTCATAAAATTATTATATTTGTCAAACAATTAGGGTTGAATGATATCTACTTTTACAGACGGATATCAACCTGTATTGTTACTTGATTTGCTTTATAGTAGGAAGAGCACGAACAATCAGCCCGAAAGCTTTTTCTTATCAACTGTATAGCATACAGGTTGTCTGGGGTACAGAAGGAGACGTAGGCTACTTTTCATCCAGAAAAAAATACTGTTCTCGAGAGATAAAATTTATTGATTAAATCTCAATTAACGCGAGTGACGCGGCGGGCAAAATCTACTTAAACAATAATATTTACTTACTTTACCGAACCCCGTTTTTTTCTTATCAAGGGTACAAAGCCTGATTAGGTACTGATTCAGGCGATGGTATCTCGAGGACAAACCGAGACTAATCAGTACAAGCAGCACATCTTGGAACATCCATAGCAGACTGGCCAAAGAGCTGATGATGAACAAGGGTATAGCGAACCATTCTGAGTACTCGGCTGAAAATACGTGTTATGTTTTTACAATTAGGAGGTAGGCAAAAGTATAAGATTATGTTTAATTACTCATCTATATTAATATTATTAAGAAGAAAACTTATATTTTAAATATTTGTAATAAATAAACTCTAAAAGTATAAGACAATAAGACAACAAAAATTATTTCATTACAAAGCTACTTTTTCAGAAGTAGCATAGGCTATTTGACGCTGCGAGCCATGCAAGCGGAGCAGTAATCATGAACGTGTATACTAGCTTGTTTTCTAATAAAAACTCCCAATGCTTAGTCAAGGGGTTGAACCCCACCGCAGACGGAAATGGAAGGGTACATTAAATGAAACAGTGTAATTATAATAGTTATCTAGTATTTATAATCCTGTTTTTAAATGACTCTCTGTTAAGTGGGACATAAAATTGCTGGCAAAACGTGGTTTTAAATTATTGTGGATATCATTCAGATTTTGCCACATTCCTCTCACGGCCACTAGTGGTAATAGCACTTCGGAGATTGATAGGCATCAGTGTTAATAAAATAATATACACATATATAGCACGAATGGTGCTATACATTAACTAGCGATATCGAAACCGCTACTATTGTTGTTTCGATCCCACATGGGATGAAAAGTTGAATGATCCACAAATAATTGTTTTGAACTATAGAGCTCTTCCATCTGGTTAAGTAATTATTATAATTATAACTTACTTCTCAATATCATGAATCCATGCGACAATAACACGTATCGGCGTAAAATCTGATCTGGTGGACAATCAAGTCCTACTAATGAAACGATACTGATGGCATTTTCAACTGCAACACAATAGTTTAAAATACTATTGATTGAAACTATATAAACTATTATTATGCTTGTTTCACACGTATTTTAAATCAATAGCTGTATGTTGAATGCTTAACTTAGGTTGATAGGATGTAAAAAAGACAATTCAGCATGGTCGTAAAGTACGTAAGATAGTATCTAGGCAAGCTAAAACGTCATGCACGAAGAGTTGTTTTTATGAAGAGCTATACTTGCTTGATCTTTATAAAAGCTCCTAGACAATGGGTTTCATAGTGCAGGTATGTTTTATATAAGGTTATAAAAAGGCATGTAAATGCTGTGGTGTAATAAGTATCTTTAGACTAGTCCATCCATCCCTAATAATAAAATATGCTTATATAGTCAACTTACAAATACAAAAAGCTAACATAAACCCAGCCATGAAGTACATTCGTCTTTTCAATGTTCTGTCAACTGGTACTTTAAGTGACATACTCCGTTCTGCTTTAGTCCAAGCTGCAGACAGGTCTGGCCAGTGATAGACCAGTCGTGAGGATAAGATCAGAGAAGTGATTGAGATGGAGTAGAATATTGTCCCCGCAAATCTTGCTGTCACACTGCCTACAAAACAAATATTACGGTATTAAAAGCAGACACCAGGTACGATGTCCCAATTGCAAGTCTTATGGTTATATTCGAAGGAGATAGGTGTGATATGTGTATCTTACATAAATCCAAATTCAAATTATTAATTGCTCCGTTATACAATCAGCTTTAATTCTATTTTCAAAAACCCTTTAAAAAAAATGCTATTTGCTATTTTATGTACAAAATTACATAGAGAACTACCCTATTTGATAAGAAACGGTCAAACGCATTTTAATTAACGGGATTGGCCGAGTTATTAACAACCCATCAAATCACTTGACTTAATTTTTATTTTGACACATCGGTGATTAATTATTCAGAAATCAGATAATGCAAAAAGCAAATAACTAACTAATTAACGGATTTTGACTGAAGCAAATTACGTCATGTTTTAAGGAAAGGCTTAATATAATATATAATAACAGGTTATTGACCCTAATCTGTTGGCCTACCATGATAAGTAAATGCTGAAGTGTTGGACTGATTGTTCTTGCTATACGTACCATGAAACACGTAAAGTAAGGTTATGATCTAACTAAACCACACCAAGAAGTGACAATAGATAAAAAAAAAATTATGATGGATGAATCATCATCACTTTGAAAGAAAGAAAGCCGAAATACTACTGGAAGGTTTATTCTGAATATTTTGTTTACCCCGAAGTTTCGAATTGACGTTTTTATAACAGGCCTACTATGAAAATATCTGGCGTACCCGTAACCGGTAAACTGACTTGGACTAGCCCGACTGGGCAAATAGTTCCACCTTACAGATGATCGCAGTCAAATTTCTTTCTTTTGTGTTCCTGCGATGAGAAGTGTTTCCAAAATGTTTGCCACAGCTAGAGAATCAGGAAAACCAGTGCCTGACCAATGTTTTTCAACACAGAATCATTAATGACTTTGTTATAGAGTAGCTTACGTATCAGTGATACCACTAGTGGCAATCAAGGATACGGGCTCTTCTCTTAGTTACGCGTTGTCGACCCACAGAAAAAAAGTTTCTGCGAAAGGAAAAACATCAATTTTATTGCTTAGAGCACAGTGCCTTTTGCTTTATAAGGAGCACTATTCGTCACTGGAATACACCGCGAGGTTATTTTGCGTTCTTTTGCGGGCGGGAGAGAGGGTGTGGCGGTAGATACATAACCATTTCTGATTCTTCACAGAGCACGGAACAAACGCTTACAACGTCTCATGGTTTGGAGCTAGCAAATTTCATACCTAAGCTTTACCATTAAATATTTCTTTATTCGGAATATTATGTGTTTATAGTAATTTATAACCACATAATATTCCGAATACAGAAATTTTATATGATTCATAATTTATCATAATAATATTCATAATTTTTACATCATATTAGCATGGTTATGCCAGCACAATAAAACTTTAGCCATTTCTACAGTGGCTACAAAATGTTTTATAACATTGTTCAGCTATGATACTTACACAAAATCCATGCCAACTATTACAGGCCGTTATTATTTATTGAACAATGGCTAACAGAAAGATATGGTGTAATCAAAGAGTCATATTGTATACCAATACACAGCCACAGAAATGCTTTTATTTTTTGACTAAAATGCTTTAATTAGCGTTATTGATTGAAATGCATGGCTCCACAAGTATGTGAAGTGATGCATACTTGTGAAGCGATGTAGGCGATTTAGGTGATTTAGGCGATAATGTAATAATAAAGCTAATATATAAAGTAAAAGTCTCAACGGGCTTGGTCATCACATATAGTTATATGGTGGGTTTAAAGATATATAAAGACTAGTGATCATGAACGGTTTAAGTGTAAACGAAAATTAACTTCTTCAAAATATCTGTATTTCTTTTCTCAATGAAGCATTTTTGAGATATTGCTTAGTAATCTTATCATCGTATCTAGCTACAGCGTCTTGCCGGTGACCAGACACTATTATTTTTTAATGATGTCTGGCATTCTAGCAATTGACAGATTAATTGGCGGTAAAATTATGAAACTGTCACCACCTTACTCATGTCACAACGCGATGTGAGATTTTTCGATCTGTCAAGAAAACGCGTCACAGGCATGCAGGAATTAATAATTATAGTCCACAAATCTAAATCATCGATGGGCTGCAACGTATTTGAATTGCACAAAAGAGGTATTGTACTAAAAGTGAGCTCACACATTAGATGTATATGTGTACATATACATAGTATGTATATGTACAGTGTACAATTTTGAATATGAGTAAGCGTAATGAGACTGCATTTATAATTTGGATGTGATGTTGGCATTATGTGTCAGATAACAACTTAACGTCCAGAAATGAGATATTTAAATGTGGTAGGGTGCATCGCATCTATCATTTAAATATATGGTATGGTCCATTTTTCTTACATGTTATTAATTAAAATTAACTACTTTATATTATACAGTAATAAAAATGTTATCTTATTAGGTAAACAAATAAACCTTTGTAAGAGCATTTAGTTACTGCCCTCAGACTACATTCGTTCTTTAATAAATAGAGATGACAAGAAAAAAGATAGATAATACAATGTGATAGGTGTTCTGTATTGCCTCTACCTGTACACAAAATATGTTTATTCAATAAGACTAGTTATAAAAAAGCCGTACCAAGTTCATATTAATTCCATAGTCACAGGCGAATTTTATTTTTAAATACTCACGGTGTCCGACCATGTCTACAGCCCATCCAGCCAGAGCCTTAATGACTTTCCAGATGGCGTTAGCTTCAATGAAGAGGAGAGTGCCCATCACAGCTGCACTCCATAAGTAACAGATGTACCTTCTAGAACCCACCACGCCGAAGATACAGGAGAAGTGGAATATTCTTTCCATGACATCTAGGAAATCCTGTTTCGAAGTAAGAAAATTTAGCTGTCGGTATAAACGTAAACGTCTCGATGGTGCTAGGGTAGCGAATACAGTTGCTGTGCATGAAGTCTTTACTGGATTCGTTTGCCAAGAATAGAAGTTTCTGACAGACAAACTCAGTAACCATAGTTGGTGAAATATTGGTGTAATTCACCTCTACCTACTCCTCCGGGGGATAAAATGTGAGAGACTATATATGTAGCAATGAAAGGAGAAGAGGTATAGCAGGATCGTAGCAAGTGGAAATTATAGGTTGATATTTATTGCTTTTCCTCTTTAAACTAGATTACACCTTAAAAAAATTGTAAGAAATAAAAAACTAGTTTAAAATACTAAAAAAATGTCTTAAATAATAAATAGTACTTTGAAAACTAAAAAACACGTTTTAAAACTAGAAAATAATTAATAATTTTAATGTAGAAATGCGTGGGGTGTATAAATGTATAATATCTTAGAAAGCACCCCACGCTTTTTTACATCAAAATTATTAATTATTTTCTAGTTTTAAAACGTGTTTTGTAGTTTTTCAAAGTACTATTTAATATTTAAGACTCTCCTTCACTTTGGATTAATTTTGTATCACAAGAGACTCAACAAACATTCAAACAACAGATACAAAGTACACACAGACTCGAAAGAACTTTGTAGACCACATAAACTTTCGTCACGTCCCGTGTCGCACCCACAATAATCGTCGCAGTTGCAAAGGCGACAAGTTAAACCATAATGCTAGAGGGGCAGTCGCAGTTACAGATCTGTTAGCTTAACCGTATCGAGAAATAATGATAAAAGCATTATCTGAACACCGGTTTCCGTACGCCGATAAATGAATTAAATAATACTTACATCTTTATTCGGCTGTTTGGGCAAAATCAACTTATTTTGCCCCAAAAACGCTTTGAATTCTTGCTCGAACCTATTCATCATATAGGTCAGAATCACTTTGTTGTTTATTAAGCTTTTTTCCAATAGAACTTCGATAAATAAACGGTAACTAATAATTCTAGATCGTAGATAAACGTTTTCTATTTCCTAATAGAATATAAATATCTACCAGTATTACTTGAACTCTAACACTGAACGGAACGAGTTAGGTAGAGGTGTATTTTTTGTTTTTAGTGAAGGTGAGCTGGCTGTTTTAAAATATCAGACACTGGCTTGTAGCTATCCTTTAAAAAAAAGGCGTACTTATACGTCGAAGCAATATATTAATTAATTTTATTTTAAGAACGATAAGTACTGTGAATAATTTTTGTCACGGGGGAATTTACAAATATTCAAACAAACTTACTTTTTTCCAGATATGTTTTCAAACATACAAACCTATATAAATTTACGCCATGTTTCCTGGAAGAAAGAAGGCAGTTGCCAGGTATTGTGTATTTGAACTTGCCAGTATCCTGACATAGCTATATAATGCGATGAAAGTGACTAAAGCAAGAGCTTTAATTTGCATTATCTTGCATCCTTGTCGGCTTAGAGAACTCTTGATCCATCAAAAGCTTACAAAATAGGACTTATTTAAGACTCTCTGCCATCTATTGACCAAGGTCCTGGCATTTTACATTCATATACAATGTGTTTGGTGAGTGGTGTCGGAGATTTTAATGGCATAATATATGGTCATTTATATCTACAATCCATGCTTCAGTATTATTTTTTATGTTACTTGGGCGAAATGGCGGCCATTTTGTTTATTTTGTTATCTAATCACGGACACACGTGGTAATTTAGCGATATCGTCGCTTGTAATAATCCAAAAAAAAACAAAAAAGGTCTTATTTTACAGCTCATAGTATAGCTAACATGTTTACGATAAAAAAATTTTAGAATCTATCTCAGTTCAATTTAAAAAAAAATATGACAACAGAAAATTAAGAAAATTTTTGCTGTTATTTTTTTGTTATTTCACTTTTTCACAAAAACCAAGCTGTCAAGGTATTATTTTTTTAATGTTTTTAGATACTACATAATATCAGCTAAACATGAGTACTAAAATCATTGCCGTAAGTAAGATACTTTTAAAATGACGCTCTTTAGAACTTGACCCCTTAATAGCGTATTCAGGTAGTAAACAATTACAAACCCATCTCAATTTAAGGATCATCCTGATATTTAGGAAATACAGAAATAAAACACAATATTTTTTCACTTAGCTTTAATATTAATAATAATTTGGTCACAAATTTTATAAAAATTGTTCAAAGTGGTCACCATTTTGCTGCAAACATGCTGTCGCCCGTACAGCCAGGTGTTGCGTAGAGCGTCGGATCATCTCCTTGTTTTCCTTTAATTCATTTCCGATGCTAATTATTTTTTGAATCAATTCCTCTCGGGTGTTTGGCACTTCCACGTAAACTTTTTGTTTTATAGTACTCCAAAAAAAAAAAATCCAGGGGTGTTAAATCCGGAGAACGCGGTGGCCAAGCAACTGTCCCTCCGCGACCGATCCACTGCGTGTAATTTTGATTTGAATATGTCCTCACTGCCACTGCAAAATGTGCGGGTGCACCATCGAGCTGCAGAATCATTCCTCTCCGGTTAACGAGTGGTATTTCGATGAGGGCGTCATAAAAATCCGTCTGCAGGAATTCCAAAAATCGTTGACCATTCATCGTCTCTGGTAAAATGATGGGGCCAACAAGAACGTCGTCTATGATTCCTGCCCAAACGTTCACGGCAAACTGATACTGTACAGTACTTGTCCTAGTAGCGTGTGGATTTTCGTGACACCACAGATGCTCATTGCGGTGATTTATGTATCCCGATCTTGTGAAGGTGGCTTCGTCTGTCCACAAAATCTTTTTTAAGAAATTTGGTACAGATCGTACTTGCCGCTGGATCCACGAGCAAAATACTGATCGCCTAGCATGATCAGGCTCCAGTAATTCTTGTACCCTTTTAAAATGGTACGGATGCAATCCTTCTCTCTTTAACACTTTCCACACTGACCATATGGTAAGGTTTAATCTATTAGCAATCCGTCGTATGCTCAATCTGGGATCTTGGGTAATTAATTCCAATATTTCTTCTTCGTCTTGTGGTGACACCAAACGAGAACGTTCTTCAGCAGGTCTTCTAATTCCATTTTCGGCAAGCCTCAAATGGATTCTGACGAACGTGCGAGGATTGGGTGTAACTCTGTTGGGGAATCTTCTGGCGTACTCTCTACTAGCAGCATTGGCGTTCCCGTTGCACAGTCCGTAGACAAAATGGATGTCAGCAACATGTTGGCTGGAGTAATAGTTGTCTTCCATTTTAAAAAGATTAACAAAACAGTTCAACAGTAAAAATAACGAAAACGTAACAAAACTTTTAACAGCGCACAGCAAATTGGTTAACAAAAAGAGAATGTGATCACAACGCAGAGCGAGGGACGACTGATAAGCTTTGTATTGCGTTCCTAAATCTCTGGAAACAAATGTTATTTTGTCTCGCTCACACTTATGACGAAGGAGGTTTTTACCTGCTCGAATCATTTGTTAAAACGGGTTTAGTAGTTCCTTGAATTGTGATAAAGCGGCTTTGTAATTGTTTAATACCTGAATACGCTATTAAGGGGTCCAGTTCTAAAGAGCGTCATTTTAAAAGTATCTTACTTACGGCAATGATTTTAGTACTCATGTTTAGCTGATATTATGTAGTATCTAAAAACATTAAAAAAATAATACCTTGACAGCTTGGTTTTTGTGAAAAAGTGAAATAACAAAAAAATAACAGCAAAAATTTTCTTAATTTTCTGTTGTCGTATTTTTTTTTAAATTGAACTGAGATAGATTCTAAAATTTTTTTATCGTAAACATGTTAGCTATACTATGAGCTGTAAAACAAGACCATTTTTGTTTTTTTTTGGATTATTACAAGCGACGATATCGCTAAATTACCACGTGTGTCCGTGATTAGATAACAAAATAAACAAAATGGCCGCCATTTCGCCCAAGTAACATAAAAAATAATACTGAAGCATGAATTGTAGATATAAATGACCATATATTATGCCATTAAAATCTCCGACACCACTCACCAAACACATTGTATAACTAATATGTTTATTGCCTTTTATAAAGTTAAACGCAAGAAATATAAAGATGTTTCATTCCTTATAGTCTTACGATAAGAAGTTCCTATAGTCTATAGAAGCTGGTTACACCAAGTATCTCTCCTGCATTATCCATTCTTCAAAAAAGGAATCGCAGAAGTGTCAAGATAAACTCGGTGACAGAGTACTGCCTTAAAGAGCTTGGTGACATCAGGGGATCACAACGTAAGGATGTGTGCCTAAGATTTTCTGTATAGTAAAACTACTTTCTTAGTTCAAGCACGACACCGGAGGTGCCTATCTCCCTTAAAAAGTAAGCAGAGAAATATTTTATTTAAAAGAAAAATTCAAAATACATTCGAATAGAGCATACAAAATAAAAGCCTGTCAAGGCTCAATTTATACTGGTCATTTATTATTTGCAACAACACGCGATCCGATCGTCCAATATATTGTTATCAATCATACGAGATCGTAAACGAATAATAACTATTTAATGACAACAACTGAATATTTCAGCGGTTTATTTTTTACCGAAAGGTTAATGTGGAGCCTGTGTCGAATTTGACATGAATAATTGCTTAATTGTACCCAGTATTGTGACAATTGGTATTGGTTGTACGATATATAAATTTTGTTTACAAATGCGTGTTTTATTTATTTTAATGTGTGTTTTCCAATATTGGACCTGGAAAATCTGGTAGTGGATATTAATAACTGCACTTGAGTTGATAATTTAAATTAATAAGTAGGTATAAATGAAAAGAGTTTACGTGAAAAGGATAACTACAATTCGAAAAATTGAAAAATTACTTTTGAAATGTTTTGTTATTGGATTTTGTTAAACCGAATTTGATTTCGGCTCTAATAGAAAAACGTCTTAATTGGGACGTTTTTCCATTCAGTCTTCACTGTGCGTGCACTAGTAACATATTTGTTTCTTTTCTGGTTATAATTGATGAGATCAGTGAAGTTTTATGATTGGTAGGGCTTAGCATGTTTAGTTTCCCGATAAATAAAAATCCGATTAAAGGAGTGTCTCCGCCTTATAGAAGCCTGTAGACAAACAAGGTGAGTTTTTGGGTGAATAGGGTTTTCAGTAAGCGCTGAACTATTAATTGAGTAATCAGGTAGCGATCAAATTAATAGATATATAAAAAATACCACATAATAATTATTTATAAATAATATTAACAGACTGCTGTGCATGAGGTCTCCAGATCCTTTTCCGGTTGCGTAATGAGTTATTGGTTTTTATGCCAGGAAATTCTGAGACGGAGTCTGAAAAATGTGCCCGGTAAACGGCCATAATCTCGCCTCTTTGACTTGGGACCTAAAATATAGCTGGAGAAATGTGAGTATATTGCAACTCTGCCTACTCTATTGAGAATATAGGCGTGAGGCTATTTATTATAATAATATTAGCCCTGTATTAAACTGTCCCACTGCTGGGCACGGGCCTCTTCTCAGTGTGAGAAGGGTAAGGCCATACTCCACCACGCTGGTTGGCAGACTTCACATATCTTTGAGAACATTATTGAGAACTCTTAGACAAGCAGGTTGCCTCACGATGTTTTCTTTCACCGTTAAAGCAAGCGATAATTAACTATTTAATACGCAAATAACTTCGAAAAGTCAGAGATGCGCACCTTGGGATCGAATTCGAGACCTCTGTGTGGCAGTCGAACGGTTTCCCACTAGGCTATCGGTGCTGCTATGTATTATTACTAGAGATTGGAAATTCGGATGCATATTTACCTAAAGTTCAGGTGTTGGCTTTTATGGAAAGCACTTTTTATCGACATTTACTACTATTTTCATTTCTTTTCTATGCATTTTCTGTATGGGCAAAATAAATAAATATTTTGTAAGATATCCTTAATAAATAAATAATACAGAGTTCGATAAAATATTTAGATTTTTTATGTTTTTCTTTACCACACCACCTTTTCCTTCACACCCTACATACACACATACTTGAATGGAGAACTTAAATTTAATGTACGCTAAATATACTTCCGACTAGTTAAGCAATCCCGGTAACCCAGGATTTTATTCTTAATAAAAAAAACTCAAAAGATACCGAAAATTAAGTTTAGGTAAATATGCATCCGATTATCCGATCTCTAATTATAACAATATAAATAAGTCATTAAATGTATAACAATAAAATTATTCATTGACAATGAATTATTCTAATACTTGTCAACTTAGTTGCCAAAACCCAGATAGAATAATTTATTGTTACAGGTTTCAAATAATTTACATGTTATTCTGTGTACTGAATCGCCAATAAATAACAAAGTCGAGAGTGTTCTTTTCGCTCCAAAGTTTCGGATAAGAATAAATCTTCGTAATACTTCCTCTTAGTTACAGAAGCTTGTGTGCCTGATTCAGAATATTGAAGTGGTAGATGCGGCATATGTATACGTGCCAAGCGCATGCACAAAGTTGGCCAAGTGGCCTGCTTTGTAATTTTTGGACAACATGCAGGGAGTATGAGTAATAAATGCAGTTAAACGTGATTTGATCATTTTAATTGTTTATTAATTTTTCTTTAAGAAAATCTTAGCATGTACTGAAATATCTTAAACAATACGGTTCATTCCGGTTGACGTCCCCCTGAGATCATATAGGTATAGCTGCGGGTACAAACCAGAGTTCATATAATAAATCTCGGAATATATTTGGTGACTCCCGTCGCTCGCGCTATATTTAATGCCATTTCTATCCAGCTAGCCTCACTATTCCATGGTCCCTACAGATAGCAGACTAAAACTATCAATCAGTCTATAAACTCTCGAGAAAAGTCCTCGTTAGGATATTCTCGGGATAGAACGCTTTCTACAGTTCAATGATTGTACCATTTGCTTTAGTAGGTACTTAGAAACGTGTTATCAAAGCCATGGTCATAAAGAAAGTAATTAGAAAAGATCACGTTTATTTCTTTTAAAAATTACAATTCTCGCTCTAGGAATCATTCTTATGTTTCGGAGAACTTTACAAATATTAAGACACACAAAGAACACTAAAATGCGACGTAAATATTTGTGTATCACTAATGTTTGGCTCGTGTGGGCATCGAACTTACAAGACTCGGCGAAACGACCATTTAAACCAATACGCCATCCGTGCACTCAAAAAACGATTTTATCATATTGAATGAAAAACGTGGTAATGCATGGACGCATTGCAATGCACGAACGCACGCTAATGCATGCGTTCGTGCATCTTCTTAGTTACTGCTTCATATCTGCATCCATAAATGTCAATTATAAATAAATTATTTCGCCAATAAAAAACACGTATATTCTTTATTATTTATTTTTATCATCATCTCAGCCGAAAGACGTCCACTGCTGGACATAGGCCTCCCCCAAGGTTTTCCACACAGACCGGTCTTGGGCCACCCGCATCCAACCGCTTCCTTTATTTATTTTATTTTATTCAAATCCCACGGTAACGCATCCACACACATCCTTTCTGTCATTTACTATATTTATGGGTTCCATATTAATGAGATACACAGAGCTTGAATATTTTACTTTATAGGTACTTTGAATTTATAAATTTCACGCGGCTGAAGTCGCGGGAATTCGTCTAGTACATCTAGTACAGTAGCATCCTAGTACTTAATACAATAATTGTACTCAGCTCAACAACAACTTGGCTGCCTAATAGTAATAACAGATAAGTATACGAGTTTTTTTTTTTTTTTTTTTTTTTTTTTTTAACGCGGGGAAATGTGCAAATCACATTCCCCATCGCCGGTTTTGGGGCAGGCGATGGGGATATGTCGGGATCCAGCCCATATGTTTGGGCTGAACCGACTAAAACCACCGCGGTGTTCCTCCCACCTTTATGGCGGGGTCGCGCGGATCGCTTTCGCATTCAAATCGCGACCCCGCCAAAGGTTTGACCCGCCGATGGACGTGGCGGGTCCCACAACACAATAAAAGTTTCCGTAGTTGGGGGACCTGGTCCCCGATAACAAAGCGGGGGGACCTAGTCCCTTTCCGACATCGAGAGGCGTGCGTGGAACACGAACGCCGCCTACTCGGACCTGCGCTGGTCGGGCGGTGGACGGCCCCAATGGGTCCACCGCCCGCAGGCTTCTACTCAGGGTGGCTGGAGGTCGTCTCGCGCCCTCCTGCGCCCGGCTCTGCGGTTAGGGAGAGGGATTGAACGTTCCCTCTCCCTCTCCGCCGCCTCCTTCACTGACATCACCTCCTCACAGAAGGAGGCGACGGCATTCCAAGACCTCTCGCTCGAGATCATGGACAGAACCATAGCCTCGAGCGAGAGGACTACTCTACCGACTGCCACGTGCATGACACGGCGTTGCGTGGCCCAAGCAGGGCAAGCCACCAATGTGTGCAACGCCGTGTCCTGGACAACGACGCGGCAGTCGCCGCAGTGATGACAACCGGGCGTCTCCTGTTTGCCTATTCGACACAGATACCGACCGAAACAACCGTGGTCGGTCAGCACCTGCGTCAGGCGAAACGTGAGGGCGCCATGACGCCTCTCCAGCCACTCTCTAAGTACGGGTCTTACCGCCACGATTGTGGCGTGCCCAAGTATACGAGTTAGTGTAACTAAAGTTTACATTCATAATAGGTTTAATTGTTCATAGCAACCGACGCGAGTATTCATGACAACTGGGATTTGAAATATGTACGAGACCTTAATTTACGTTAACATTAATTGCTATTTGAGAGCGGACACTGTAAGCTTTACTTATTAAAGGTGAAACGCTAGAGTAATGCCATATTGCAGATCAAATTAATTAAATATAATTTACTTATTAAAGAAATAATGATAAGAAATATTATTATTATTTTAATAATAATAATAATATTCTATCACATACACACAACACCAGCCCAAACTAAGCAGAGCTTGTACTATGGGTACTAGACAATGGATAAACATTTTTATTTCATTTTTTAAATACATATATATTATACATAGAAAATAATAATAATGTCCTGCAGACTATATTTATGTCATAGTGGTCAATCTTAGCGTAGATAAGCCATCTACGCAGGATGTATTATAAAGGACAATTGTGTGTCCCAATATATTACCTCAATTACATAACCCAAAGGGATAATTATCCGTCATGCGAGAGATCAATCGCAAGCCTCAAAACACCGTCAAGCACTGAGCTACTACTAATTAATAAGTAATTTTTTGGCTTAATCATTTAGAAACCTCACAATCCACAGCCGCACCGTACACTATAGATACTTAGAACGTCAAGGCTGTGATACTCTCGGCATTGCAAGTGCATATTTTTCATCGTTGATGCGCGATAAAGACCTTAAAAAACGAAGTGACTGCTCTGACGGCGTCTGAGCTACTGTAACTGTTTACTATGATGTGGGCCGTAGGCAAAATTTCTACACTGGCTGCATAAAAATCTTGCATATCGAGGCATTTATACGAAAGTATAGATGCCGAGAACGCAAACTTACACAAAAAACAAAGCTTCGTTAATTTTGTCTGAGATTCCGGCAAGTAAACATATAATAACAGAAAGAAACTGGAATGTTGGTCATACCTACACTGTAGCAAAAAGTAAAAGCTTTTAGCTATTAGTATAGACGATCGCCAGATCGATCCATCTAGCTGTAGCCACAAGCTCCAGAGATATCAGTTCAAACATTCCTAATATCATTCGAGATAAACGCAAGGTCTCATCTCGATTACAAATCTTGAAGGACGCGTCCTTAATAAAATAGCGCTTTAGTTCCAGCAATTTGTAATAATTCCAGAAATGGAAAGGAAATAGGGACAAAAAATTATATAAGAATAAAAAGGAAAGTTTGTCATCAATACTTCAAAAGCAAATAACTTGCTTTTAATAACAACATATTTTTGATTTATTTGGAAATTATATTTGATGCTCAATATGAAAATAATGAAGCCTGGAATTTAGATTATTTTCATACCGTTCAATTTTGGAACAATAAATTTTGAAGTAAGTACTTGTAAGTAAGTACTAATGAAACCATATTGATATTATTTTGAATTTACTGACATAGTCTGACGCCACTATCTCCAAAGACGTAGGCGAAGGTGCCTTACAAAATAACAATTTATTTAGTTGTATTCTCGGCCTTCATTGAGTTTTGTTAGAGAGAGTAACAACGTGTATTTGTTCGCGTTAACTAAAGTACACTTTACATAAGCGCAGCTTGGACTCTGTTCAAAATGGCTGCAAACTAAATTGAATCAAATGGGTTTATAGTTTTAACTTACGTAACTGTACGACTGACGTCGTTTCTCTAGGTGTGTGATAGTTTAAAAAGATCATTAACGTAGTGATTATACCTTGGTATTGCAAGTAATCATAAACCACAAATACTAGTACCACAAGTGGTATTTTTTGTTTAAAAGGTAATTTTAATTTCATGATTTTAATATGGCTTAATTATAATCCTAACTAATATTATAAATGCGAATGTGACTTTGTTTGTTACGCTTTCACGCCTTAACTACTCGACCAGTTATCATGAAATTTCGCATACACGCTGTCAGGGGAACAGAAAAGGACACAGGGTAGCTTTTATCCAGAAAAAGTACATAGCTTACATTTACGTAAGCAAAGCCGCGGGCAAAATCTAGTTCTTATTAATGTTACACTTATTTAATATACTATCTATATTAATGTGAGTTTGTTTGTTTGTTACTTTTTCACGCCTTAACTACTCGACCGATTTTCATAAAATTTCGCATACACGCTGTCAGGGATACAGAAAAGGACATAGGGTAGGTACCTTTTATCCAGAAAGAGGTACTGCTCCAGAGGGATATAAAACTGACATGATTTACATACATATACGCAAACAAAGTCGCGGGCAAAATCTAGCCCTAACTAATTTTATATATGCGAATGTAAGTTGGTTTGTTATGCTTTCACTCCTTAACTACTCAACCAATCATCATCTACGTAACTTACATTTACGTGAGCAAGGCCGCGACACAATCTAGTTCTTATTAAAGTTACCCTTATCTAATATACTATCTATGGTTAGCTTAAAATGATCTATATCTAAAGCTCTCCCAGTTATCGCAGCCACTTGCATTAGTTGCCGCAGCGCACCTAATTACCTACGATTCGTTCCCGTGTCGCACAAAGTGCCACTAATAATCTAATTTTGTGAATCTCTTCACAAGAGTACTCTATATGGCTCCTGGTTAAAACGCTCGATGATTATGAATTGATTTAAATTAGTCTGAAAGCTTTAGTGAAGTGAATTGTTTTGCTCATATTCAGTTGAGTATTTATTTGTTGCTTTATAAGTGATCGGTTTGCTCTGTAAAATGTTACTTATTTTATTTGATATGTATACAAAATGGCGCAAATGTTTGATACCACATATACTACTTGGTATTCTTTGACGATTTACAAATTATGAACCAAATGTATTTAGTAGTTTAGCCACAGGACATTTTTGTGTTTTCATAATTTAGAGATTTTGGAACATCATGTAATACAGAGATAACTGCACTTAGGTGTCAAAGACCTTAAGCAGCGATATAAAAAAACCGTCGTATTGTATCGGGTCCGGGAATTGCCGGATCCTAGCGAGTTGACAAAGACGATTTCTCGGAACCTATGACCGTTAAAGAGCTGGCTACAGCGCACGATTGATTACAATGGTGTTCCAATTTGTGTCTAATTTTAATTTATATATTTTGTTCAAAAAAATTAATTTCTTAATTTCTGCGAAAATAATTTTTTTGTTTATGTTAACCGGCATTTTTTTTTCTCGTTTTGGAATGCTTGTCGCATACCCAACCGCGGGGGCGGGCAGAGGGGTTATGTCGGACTCGCCGGGGTAAAAGAAAGATAGTAAAGATGATAATGTACCTCCCGGAATACCGACTAAACCTACCACGGTGTTCCTCGACAAAACCACTATCGACGGGGCCGCGCGAATCACTCGCACATGCGGTCTCGAACCCACCGAGGTTTCGGCCCGCTGTATGAAACGGCAGGCCACTACACGAGAGACCTACCCTAGTCACTTCTCACTTTAAACCCTACTGTCTCCCCTCTAGAGGGAAGACGGACTCGACACAGAGGCACGCGTGGGAATACGCACGCCGCCTGTCGGACCCGGCGCCCGGCTCTGCGGTTGGGGAGAGGTTTTAAACGCTCCCTCTCTTGCTCCGCCGCCTCCTTGATGGAAATGACTTCCTCACAAAAGGAGGCGACGGCGTTCCACGACCTCTTACTCCGGACCATAGACTGAACTACGGCCGGGAGCGAGAGGGCAACCAATCTGACTGCCGCGATCAACTCACGGCGCTGCGATGCCCAGGCGGGGCAAACCGCCAAAGTGTGCAGCGCCATGTCCTCAACAACGTCACGGCAGTCACCGCAGTGGTGACAACCGGGCGTCTCTTGCCGGCGTATACGACAAAGGAACTGGCCAAAACAACCGTGGCCAGTCATTACCTGTGTCAGCCGGAAGGTGAGGGCGCCATGCCGCCTCTACAGCCACTCCTCAAACACGGGACTTACCGCCACGATCGTGGCGTGCCCGATGTTAACCGTCTTATATCAACCAGCTTAATGTATATCATTTAATGTGATTTGCGCCACCTTGTATATAAAAAAAAAATGAAAACAAAATTCAAAGTTATTTTAGCAAAATTAAAATTAATATTTCTCATTTGATTTCTTAAGGATTTTCATTTTATTTAAGAAATGATTTCAATTAGTTATTATTATTATTACGTATAAACTTTAGAGTTATTAAATTCTCATATCAATCTATGCTTAATACTAAAGTTGCGGATTTATGTTGTGATACACTTTATTTTTTATTCATATATATATTAACCTGTAGGATTACCTTAAAGTTTAAATTTTATTTCACATTTCACATGTTGTAAGACTAAGTTAATAAACGTATTATACTGTCACTGTCACCTTTCATACAAACAAATAAAATCTGTAAGTGACAGATTCACAATATTCCTTAACCATTCAGTATTTCTTTGTAAAATTTTGTGAATAAATCGTTGGTTTGTTTATCTATACTATAATATTTGCACCGATGTAAGTCAAAAACTATTCAAACGATTTTATAAAAGGATTTTACCATTAGAAAGTTGTATAATAATAATATATAATATAATATTCTACCACATATACACAAAACCATCTAGCCCAAACTAAGCAGAGCTTGTACTATGGCTACTAGACAATGGATAAACATACATATATATATATTTTATTTTTTGTAAATACATACATATTATACGTAGAAACACCCAGACCAAGACAAACATCCATGTTCATGCACACAAATGTTTGACTTGTGCGGGAATCGAACCCGCGACCTCAGGCGTGGCAGTCGGGTACACTAACCACTACGCCATCGAGGCCGACAAACTATTATCAGTTATCACCGAATTACATTAGCTATATTTTGTATGTACTTTAGCTGCATGTTAATCGATTACTATATATATATGCGATATTGCTGTAATACACTTCTTAAAGACTTGCCCTCTTGCTACATTGGAAAATCTGCCTACTGTAGTCAGTATAAAGAAGGTTTTTAAATAGCTTCATGTCAATAATTCCCAACTGATAGTGCAAGTTCCCTTCACGCATACGTAGAATTGCACGACTTCCAAAAGTTTCTCAATGTAAACAGTCGTGGGCTTGGAACAGGCGTAACGTACACTTGTGGAGGCTTTACCCGAAGGCTGTGTGCACACGTGCCATGTGACGTAGATGACTTCCGGGTTAGGATGTGCTCCGCGTTGAGATTAAAACGTGACGCGTGGATTACGGATGCATGCAGATTAAACTGTATTGTTAATTACGAGAAAATGTGGGTGGAATTGTTTTCTTGTTACCTTTCTTTTTCTTTTCTTTTCGTGTGATTGAACGAGTATATTCAGTACATACAAATATAATTGTAAAATAGAAAAGAAATATATATATTTAACTCAGATGAAAGAAAAGCAATAAATGCGAATGTGAGTTTGTTTGTTATGCTTTCTCGCCTTAACTGCTCGATCGATCATCATGAAATTTTGCATACACGTTTTCAGGGAAAGGAAAAAAGAAAAGGACATACAGAAAAGGATAAAGGCATCCTTTGAAGGAAAATACTATGGCTAGCAATTTATAGATAAATATAGATTACAGCGAGCGAAGCCTTGGGAAAATCTAGTAGGCATATGTTTGAGCTCACTTTCATAGTAATGGATGTCGCAAAACACGTCAAAAAACTCTTACACAACAGCTTTGTCCGTTTGTCTGTTATACAACTTTCAACTCAAGAACCGTAAGAGCTAGAGACTCGCGGTCTGCGCCATTCAACTCAGCATAGTCAATATACCCCCGAAATGACTATGACCTTTGACCTCTGACCTCTGACCTCAAGGTCACGTGGAATTACGTGACCTTTGCATATTACTTAACAATTTTTTCGAACTCTAAGAAATACGGCATTTCATTGGCGTTTCCCACTTGTTTTAAATTAAGTGTAATGATTTTTGTATTTATTTATAATTAATTTGATCAAAATTAGGTTACTGCATTTAGTTGTGATTATGACTACATAATTATTCTAATGTTGTAATGTTCTAAATCTATTTCATGCTGTTTTGTGTAAAATATTTACTGTATAAAAACTATTATTTCCGAAATAAATTATAATGTATTATTTACAATTTAGCAGTTCAATATGTTACGAGGCTGACATTTTGTAAGTCAATAAAAGGATAATAATTGGAATCGTGAAATAAAACGCATTTCCGGCAAATAGAATAAAAGAATGATGTTGACTTGCAAAAGGTCATTCTCATTCGTGAGCTAGTATGGTAAGGATCGTTTTGGAGTAGTTTAGTGAAACTAGTAAAATTGTTTGGAGAATAAACGTTTGGGTGAATCTAACGACTGGAGTGTTTTATTTCTTCTCATTTCAGAAGTGGGATAAGTAAGTACACGCATACATTTTCAATAATCATCTTTTGTAATGGCGTTATTAATTTCTTGTTCTTAAAAGTTCAATTAGCGGATACTTATTTCGATTGTTTAACTGTGAACGAACTGATAAGTATAAAATACTTTGGTATAACCTATTGTCATTCGCCATCATGATGTGTCGACTTGTACAGTACACTTTACAATACACAATACAAATTTAATAAACTACCCACATAATTGCACACAATGACACTATACGCGATTCCCATAGGAATCATCACAACTTAGTGTATTTTCGAGTGTTAAAACTGAACGGTTACCTTGAAATACACTTGGTAACTCTTTAACTGGAGTGCTGTTGGGGAATACCCTCAGTGTATCCTACATATTCAGCTAATGAGTAAGGTTTACTTTCTGGAGGCAACCATGCCGACAAACCAGGGGTCCGCCTGCCTATTGGTTGAAAACTTTACATGCACAAGTGTAAATAATTTATTGCATATGTACCTACATTATAATTCTTTAGTAAAGAATTGAAATGTGTATTGTAAACTAGCAGCGCTTAGATGATAAAATAACATAATCTGATTTTTTTTTTGTTTTTTGAAGATCTGAAGTACGTTTGGTCAGGGTACTCTCTGATAGTGAATTTTTTTTTTTAGTTTTAAGTGTGTATTGTGCTCTTGCTTGGAATACTTGGACGAGGCTACTCTTCGTCAGTATTTTTGCTGGAGCATAGTGCCGTTGTTTGCTTAGGTATAGAACGCTTACGCTTACCTAGTCGGAGTGATTTGGACGCGTAATTGGGATATCCCTATCATGCGTTATCTTTCAAAATGCATTATATTCCTGTCGGATATTTGGCTGAGGCGACTCTTCAGCAGTGTTTGGCTGGGATGTAGTGTTATTAAGTAGATTGATGGGTAAAAGCCTGGCCAAGGCTTTTGTAGTATTGAGCGCATATTAAACAAGCGCTGCTGGTTTATAAAGCTACGCGACTGGAGGCTATTGCCATTTAATTTGGAGGTTATTGCTATTTGATTTGGAGGCTATAACCACTTGACTTGAGGAGGTTATGTGTGCCTCGTGCTTTTAGGAGAGGTTATGTGTGCCTCGTGCTTTTAGGAGAGGTTATGTGTGCCTCGTGCTATTAGGAGAGGTTATGTGTGCCTCGTGCTATTAGGAGAGGTTATGTGTGCCTCGTGCTATTAGGAGAGGTTATGTGTGCCTCGTGCTATTAGGAGAGGTTATGTGTGCCTCGTGCTATTAGGAGAGGTTATGTGTGCCTCGTGCTATTAGGAGAGGTTATGTGTGCCTCGTGCTATTAGGAGAGGTTATGTGTGCCTCGTGCTATTAGGAGAGGTTATGTGTGCCTCGTGCTATTAGGAGAGGTTATGTGTGCCTCGTGCTATTAGGAGAGGTTATGTGTGCCTCGTGCTATTAGGAGAGGTTATGTGTGCCTCATGCTTTAGCCAAATATAGTTTGATTAATATGCCTTTTTAAATTTGTGTGCCTTTGCTTTTTAGCAGAGGTTATGTGTGCCTCACGATTTAGCTAAATATGCTTTAATTAAAATGAGGTTAGGTTCGCCTCATACATATACCATGAATGTGTGTCGACTAGCAGAGATTGGGTGTCTCGTTAGTGAGCCAAGTGCATTCAAATTAAATAGTGTACATCATTAAAATGATCAGTGATCATATTATGTAAATTTTTAAAGTTGAAATATTAGAGGATAATTAGATTGTCTAATAGGCCGTGATACTATGGTCTTTTACTGACTTTTACGATGTTTTATCATCTAAGCATGATAATATCGATTCAATCCTGATGATATTTCATTTTGATTTTTGAGGCCATGAATTCGGACGACGCGATGACTCCTGATGGTGAACCTCCCTGTCGCGAGGATAAAACTAGAAAGAAGAAACGAATCTCACTGAGAGCAGAACCGGAGATTAGACGTAGCAAGAAACAATCAAGAAAACGTAAGCGCTCGTCTAGTTCATCCTCTTCTAGTTCGTCCTCTTCTAGCAGTACGACAACCATGAGGTCGAAAACAATATCAAGGCGCATGGATAAGGAACCACGTAAGGAGTCGGCCAGCTGGTCAACTAAGGAGGTACTGGAAATATTCAATTCTTTACAAGAACATAAAACCAAGGCACCTAACCATTACAATAATCATTTTAATAATGTCATACCGGAATTCGAACCGTCGAGTAAATCCCAAAGTATCAATAGTTGGATTAGGAAAGTTAATGAATGCGCCTTCATTTACGAATGGGACGAGAAACAAACCATTCACTTTGCGCTACAAAAACTTTCTGGCTTAGCAAAACGATGGTTCGAAGCTCTGCCTAGCGTAGTTTTTAGCTGGTCAGATTGGCAGATAAAATTAAAGAGAGCATTTCCTAATGAACAGAATTATGGTCGGCTTCTCGAAGAAATGTTGGCACGCACTACACGAAATAATGAAAATTTTCGCGAATATTTTTATGATAAGTTAACATTAGTAAATAGGTGTGAAATACGAGGTAAAAAGGCCGTAGACTGTATAATTTATGGGATACTTGATAAATCTGTTAGGAATAGTGCTCAGGCATTAACTTGTAATGAACCTGAAGATCTGTTGATTTTTCTGAATTCTCAACGTCCCTTATTAGATAATCAGGTACATGTTAACCGAAAGCGTGGTGACTATTCGGTGATAGCTAGGCCGGTTAACGTTGCGTCATCTTCGAATGATAGCTCTATTATCTGTTTTAATTGTCGTTCAAAGGGGCATCCATATTTTAAATGTCCAAAACCACTCGTGAAATGCTCAAAATGTCAGAGAGTAGGTCACAATAATGACAATTGTAAGCTCAATTCTTTAGAATTGCGAAATAATAACAAACAGACTGATAATCATAATAAGACTACAATGACTATTTCTACATTTAGTAATAGTAGTGATAAGTTTTATAAAAATGTTATAGTGAACGATTCTAATTTCATTGCTTTTATTGATTTTGGCAGTGAGTGTAGCTTGATACGTGAATCAGATGCTCGAGGTCTAGGTTTAGCAAAATCATTCTCAGAATTACCAGTAATCAAAGGTTTCGGCAATGCCAAGGTTTTTCCGATCTATAAAAGTGCCATTAATTTAAAGTTAGATGAAGTCGAGGTTGATATAGAGGTGCTTGTAGTAAACGACGAATTCATGCAATCGGCCCTATTGTTAGGTCAAAATGTAACTGAACTTCCGTGTGTTTCGGTTTTTAAGAATCACAGTCAATTATTATTCTATCGAAGCCCTAATGTATGCGACGAAGGCGATAGCATGAAATGTTTAAAATTGAGTATTGTAAATGATAGAGAGATTTCCCGGTCAGATTTAGTTCGTGTTAGCATATCTGATCCTGACTACTCTGGAGATGTATATGTTGAGGGTTATTGTAATAGTCAACCTAGAAAAGAATACTATTTGCATGGTGGTGCTTATAAAGTAACTAACGGAGAAATGTTATTACCTATCACTAATTTATCAGACCAAGTTTTATCATTTTCAAATAAATATCTCATAGCTAGAGCGATCCCTTTTATTGAGAATAAAGTTAAATATACCTATAGATTGACTAAAGATATGTCAGAATTTCAACCTCTATTAATATCAGACATTAAAGTTGGAGCTGAAGTAAATAAAGAAACCCTCCTTAGACTTCATAGGCTCCTGCTTAATTACCGTGATTGTTTTGCATTTAATTTAGGTGAAATTGGTTGTATAAATTCCACGGAAATGAAAATAGATTTACTAGATGACAAACCGGTGATTTATCGACCGTATAGGCTATCATTTTCAGAAAGAGGTCAAGTTAGGGAGATTGTAAATGATTTGTTACAAAACGACATAATACAAGAAACAAATTCTAGCTATGCGAGCCCCATTTTATTAGTTAAAAAGAAAACAGGAGAACAACGTCTTTGTGTAGACTATAGGGCCCTCAACAATAAGACTCGGAAGGATTGTTTCCCTTTACCGATCATTGACGATCAATTGACAAATCTGAGTGGTAATAAGTTCTTTACTTCTTTAGACCTGGCTTCTGGGTACTATCAGGTACCTATGGCGGAAGATAGTCGTCCATTGACAGCGTTTGTGACGCCTGATGGGCATTACGAGTTTAAAAGAATGCCCTTTGGACTCGCTAACGCTCCAGCTGTGTTTCAAAAGTTTATGAATACAATGTTGGGATCCAAACTATATGAGACAGCTTTAGTTTATTTAGATGACATTCTTTTGCCATCGGTTACACTGGAGGAAGGCTTTAGACGACTGGAAGATGTCCTAAAGTTGTTACGGGAAAATAACCTCACACTTAAACTCTCGAAATGTCGTTTTTTCGATAATTCCCTCGACTACTTAGGATACGAAATTTCTGCTGACGGCATACGCCCTAATGAAAATAAGGTTTTAGCTGTTAAGGAATTTCCTGTTCCTCAGAACGTACACGAGATTCGTCAATTTTTAGGTTTAGCAGGGTATTTTAGAAAATTCATCAAAAACTTCGGCGAAATTGCTAGGCCTTTAACAAATTTATTAAAAAAGGGCAACTCTTTCAAATGGACAAATGACGAGTCTAATGCATTCTCAGTATTGAAAGAAAAGCTGATTGACCGACCAATATTAGCCTTGTATAACCCTAAGTTAGAGACAGAGTTGCATACAGACGCTAGTTCTTTGGGTGTGGGTGGTATATTGATGCAATGGCAACCAGGTCCTCGACTCCTCAAGCCGGTGGCTTATTTTAGTAGGCAAACTACTCCTGAAGAGCGCCATTTACATTCTTATGAGCTTGAGACATTGGCGATCGTATGCTCATTAAAAAAATTTAGAGTCTATTTGTTAGGACTAAATTTTAAAATTGTTACTGATTGTAACGCCCTCCGGACTACACTAACTAAACGAGACTTAATACCACGGATAGCCAGGTGGTGGCTTTTGATAAGCGAATTTACTTTTAATATAGAATATCGCCCGGGTGCTCGTATGGCTCACGTGGACGCTTTAAGCCGTAACACGAAGTTACCACCTGAAGTGATAGATGAATCAGCCGTTACAGTATATAATATTGAAACTGACAATTGGTTATTAAGTTTACAATTAACAGACCCAGATATTTCTCGTATAAATAAAATCCTGAAACCTGAAACTGACGAAGAAGCTAAAGATATTAGAAAAAACTATGTAATTAAAAACAATAGGGTGTACAGAAAGATCGGTGATAAATTGTGTTTAGTAGTCCCTCGCAGTGCTCGTTGGCAAATATGTAGGTCTTATCATGATGATGCCGGACACCTAGGTATTACCAAAACTACTGAAAAGATTCAGTCAATATTCTGGTTTCCTAAATTACGTAGATTTGTAAAGAAGTATGTTAGATCTTGCATTCAATGCGCCTACAATAAAAACTGTACTTCACAACAAAAAAGTGGGCAATTATATCCAATAGAGAAGATAAATATTCCGTTCCATACGATTCATATAGACCATTTGGGTCCATTTGTCAAAAGTAAATACGGCAATGTCTATATTCTAACTATAGTCGATGGGTTTACTAAATATCTATTTGTTAGGGCTGTTAAAGACACAAAGTAAAACTACAATTAAAATACTATTAAATATTTTTTACGATTTTGGGTTACCATCGCGAATAATATCAGACCGAGGTACTTCTTTTACTTCGACAACCTTTAAGAACTTTTGTGAGAACCATGGTATCAAACACGTACTGAATGCCGTTGCATGTCCAAGAGCCAATGGTCAGGCCGAAAGGTACAACCAAACCATTTTAAATGCATTAGCAAAATATAATACTAATGGTGATGAGCGGAACTGGGACATGTACATAGGCAAAATTCAGTGGGGAGTAAATAACGCCACTAACTCCACCACTCAAAAAACAGCCGCTGAGGCATTATTCGGAATTAGGATGAGAGATAGTTTGAGTAACAAATTAGAAATTAACACCGACAAAAATCCGGAAATATCAGACGTTAGGAACACCGTAGCTGCAAATATTGAATCAAGTCAACGTAAACAAAAACAAAACTATGACCAAGATAGAGTCCCGGCGCCACGTTATAGGAAGGGTGACTTGATTAAAATAACCAGGACTAATTATCATAATAAAGGCAATAGCACTAAACTTATGTCAAAATTTATAGGACCGTTCAAAATAGCGGAAGTGTTAGGCAACGATAGGTACAAAATAGTTGAAATACCGGGTTTCAGTAAGCGTAAGAACAAATTTGATAGTGTAGTAGCAGTAGACCGTATTCGACCATGGATTAATATTAATGCATCTGACACGAATGTTGATAAAAACCCGATGTCCGATAGTAATAGTTCATCTAATAGTGAAGATAATAAGAGCGACGTTGAGTCTTCGGAATTCCAATCATCTAAATAAAAGCCGAATGTAATGATTATTATTGTATTTAAGTGATTTGATTAGAGATGGTTTGATCCGTTTTTGATAATTTGATACGTGCATCAGGAGACTGCACGTAGTCGGACGGCCGAATGTAATGATTTTTGTATTTATTTATAATTAATTTGATCAAAATTAGGTTACTGCATTTAGTTGTGATTATGACTACATAATTATTCTAATGTTGTAATGTTCTAAATCTATTTCATGCTGTTTTGTGTAAAATATTTACTGTATAAAAACTATTATTTCCGAAATAAATTATAATGTATTATTTACAATTTAGCAGTTCAATATGTTACGAGGCTGACATTTTGTAAGTCAATAAAAGGATAATAATTGGAATCGTGAAATAAAACGCATTTCCGGCAAATAGAATAAAAGAATGATGTTGACTTGCAAAAGGTCATTCTCATTCGTGAGCTAGTATGGTAAGGATCGTTTTGGAGTAGTTTAGTGAAACTAGTAAAATTGTTTGGAGAATAAACGTTTGGGTGAATCTAACGACTGGAGTGTTTTATTTCTTCTCATAAGCTACTTTTTTACGGATTTAATCGCGTTGTTTATTTGATGCTTTATTACATAATTTTGAAACTATTACACTATAATTGAACTGTAATACTTTTAAGCTAATTATATTGTAAAAACTATTTACATTTAAGTTTACACTTTGCCCGACGTTTAGGTTGCTTTTGAGCAGCCATGTTCACGGGGAGACTAAGATAGTAGTTGTCTCAATGTTTTCTATCATTATCTATTTGTATCATAGTCTATTTTGGTATTAGTAACCGCACGTGTGTTGATAATTTGAACTAATAAGTAACAAAAGAGCTTACGTGAAAGAGATAGCTATAATTCGAACAATTACGCTTGACCTATTTTGAACAGGCTTTGTTGAGCTAATATTGTTTTGAGAACAATTTATAGAAGTCTGTCCCAATTAGGAAGTTTCGGTGCTTTTACTTTCGTGCGCTAATCTATACTACCTATTTTTCTATACTTATATTATAAAGCTGAAGAATTTGTTTGTCTGTTTGCTTGAACTCGCTAATCTCACGAACTACTGGTTCGATCGAAAAAATATTTTTGTCTTGTATAGCCTATTTATCGAGAAAGGCTATAGGCTATATAAGATCACGCTACAACCCACGGGGGCGGCGCAGTTACCATAAGCCGCGAATGATACCGCGGGCACAGCTAGTAACATACATAATTATATCTGCTTATTTTCTGTATATATAACATTGCAATATGCACTTAGTGGCAATGTTACACTAAATATACATATACCTATTTTGTGTTCTTTAATTGTGTTAATTTAGTTTTTTAAATAAAAAGCAGATTGTTGTCCCTTGTCTGAGTGTTTTTGTGCCTGTTATTTAAATGCTTGTAATGTCCTTCGCGATACAGGCAATATTCCTAATTAGGGAAGAGTCTCATAAAAAAAGTAAGAATGTTGGTCCTTTTGTGTACCTACTTTAGTTGCTTCTGCTAAAACTAACCCTCTAGAGTTTTATCACCATGTACAATACGGTCGGAAAGGCCAACTAAAATAAAGTCTCAACGTTTATACTACTCTATAATTAACCCTACTTGGTTTGCATATACTTTTAACCCTCCGCCGAATACTAACCTTTACCCATAATAAATTCGTCCCACAATAAAACACTATCCTTATTTAAGTGTCGTACCACACTGCACATTGCCTCCAATATTCCTCTCTTTATGGAGACACCCTTATAATGAAACACGATAAAACTTCGCGAGTAACTTGTTATCCTAAAAGTTTGCAAATGAGATTTTCCCGAGCTATGTGTGTACTGCAATTTATCTCCAGTGCTTGTATTAATTTGAAGGTATTTGATGAATTTATTTCATATGATACAAGGTACTTTTTTAGATAGTTATAAATAATGTCCTACAGACCGAATTTCGGTCATGGCGGCCAATATTAACGGAGACTGGCCACCTGCACAGGAGATAATGTACAATTATTATGTGCGCAAACACAAGTGCACTCTCTGTTCCGTGACCGGAGAGAGATCAGGCGCAGGACCAACGACTTTCCGTGCTTTTCAGTAATTAAGATATTGAATGATAGGCAACTACGCCCAACTTAATTTAATCTCTTGCTCTTCTTATATGTATAACCCATGTGTTTATTGTTGTATATACTCAGTAAGTTTGTATAATATTGCATGTTTACATAAGAGGTTGTACGTGACATATTCATACGCTGAATTGTACAAATTAAGTTATTTAGGGAAACCTGTTATTGGCCATATAAAATTGTACTATACTAGACTTGTTAAACAGACTGTATTGCTGTTGGTTTTTTTAATAAAAATAAATAAATAAAATAATGTAATATGCCGTTACGTGGATTTCCCACTCTGGCTAATTAAAGGTAATCAGGTTTCTGTTAAAAAATTCTCAATAGAAGATGCAGTTGTACAGTGAATGTCTCTAGAAAGCGTATTTCAGCACAAATTCGAGTATAATAAGACAAGGACTTTTGTTAATGAAAAGTCAATACAAATAAAAAGGGTGCATTGCTTAGTTTAATTTCAATAAAATACAACTTACTTTAAAAATACCGTTTATTTCTACATAACATATGCATTACACAAAAATATTTGATTGCACATCCTTTGAGAAATAAATTAGTATCTATACACTTATCTAATCTATATTACTTACATAGAATAAAATCATTTCTATTACTTATAAATTCACAGAATTTGTATTAAAACACTTATTCTATAATACATTGCTTAGGTACTTCGCAAATAGATTATTTATAACTTAATACTCGAACATTATTTTAATCCGAATTTACGAAAAGAATATCGATTTAGATGAAATAGGAAAATTAAATTTGAATAATATATTTAGAATAAAAATCAAAGAGAAACTACATAAAATACTGTAGTAGTGCCGATGTTGAATAACGCTTTTTATTTACTTAGGTCAGACAGTTATTATCATGTGTCAGATTTTACTACTTTTCTACAGTGAAATTGGCATTAACTGTTCTGAACTACAGCAGTAAATTCAAACTTCACTACAGGCAAGGGATGGGTTTAAAAAGCTGGCAAGTAACTTGCGTCTATTCGTAAGTAGCCTAAAACTTGCATTTTGATTTATTGCTGCTTCATCAGGGTTAAAAGGAATACTTGCTGTAGCTCAAGTCGCCCGAAAGCATGCATGTAATTATTTTGCAGAATTCCAAATCCACATAATGATTCAATCAAATTTAACACTCAGAACTAATACGATAATTCACACACTTGTAATAAATAATTTACTTGTATTTTTGAAGGGTTTTATTAAGTTTCATCTAAATCTTAAGAACGTGATATTTATATTAATACATCTCAGGTATGCAGCTTTAGTGAAAAACTGGCGTTTATTATTTAAAATTAATCAAAACTTTTTTCATTCGTAATTTTAAGCACTTTCTTAAGTATGAAACTCTTTTCTCAACCTAGTTGAATTACTGTGGTCAATTCTTTGAAGAATTTGTAGGATTTAAAAAAGAAGTACCTCTTAAAGTTCTTTAAGATGTTTCAAAGGAATTCTTAATAGGTTGTAAGCGCGTTGCGTATAAAAGCTTGAATACAGATGTCAGATTTTAAACATGAATGTAATGAATTAATGTGAGGCCTTTTGGATGGCCTATAATAACATACAAATATTATAATTAATTCCACTTAATTAAATCAAATGCCAGTGCAAATTGTAATAAACGGCGTCGTACGGCGATATTGTATAATTTCGCCGTGTATATAATAACTATGTGTATGTACTGCCTCATAAAATGTGGATATCTTTTAAAATTGTAAAGAGAGAGACCCTTGGTATAGGGGCTTTTAAAATGTCTTTATATGCATATATATAAACATACATAAATCCTTTCATTAAAGGTAACTGAAAATTATTTTAGGTAACGAAATATTTTTGGACGCTTATTTTCGGATTTGTATTCAAAATTCATTTCCGTGGAAGCGGGTAGATTTCCCGCGATGTCAGATGGACGGGATATGAATTTCGGTATTTCGCCGCTCCGTGCCAAATTTAATTTAAAATATATTACTAAATCATATGGCCGAAAAGGTTTATGTGTTAATAATTGCAATTAGCATACATTAACCAGAAACAGAAACGGTGTAATTCCAATAATTTAAAGTATTTAATAAGCTGTTAAATCTTTAAAATAGCTTAAATATGTTTTTAACTCTTGTTTTGCTGGTGATGTTATAAAAAAACAAAGGGGTTTTTTTTAAATTAACATTATTAATGTAGAAAATACATTTCACGGAAAATATTATTTTTATATAATTAAATATAGTTAAGACAAACATGAGTTATAAATAAAAGGCAAACGAGGTAAGTGTTTCTAAATCAATAATTTAATAAATAAGCATTGATGTACGAATTGAAGTATCGTCATTAATGCTGATGATAAGTAGATTCTTATAAAAGCTACAATACAATCTTGAGCAATAACTTTCATAATTATATTTTTGGCAGAGTTTCGACTAGTTATCAGGGAAAGCCGTTGAATAATTGAATATGCATTTTTAATTAGAGCAATTTAGCATACAATCTTTTTGGAGTGTTTTTGGCACAATTTTGGAAAGACCTTTTAATGAGATAATGATTTTGAGACCAAGGTCAAGTTCTAAAACTTTTTATGCCAATGCAGCAAGTATTGACATAAAAATATCCAGCACGTTTGCCAAGTACTGTCTGGCTAAACTAGCGCACGTGTGTTGAGTTGTGTTTATATAAGAAGTGCTTACTCGAGGTTATACTGCGAAGTTATCTTGTGAAACTTTAGGGACCATGCGTTTTCATTAAAACTTTGTTTGGCGAATACACGACAAAATACTTCAAGATCTGAACTTAGCGTTATTTCTGACAAAATTTCTAATTAAAGAGGTATATATATTTTTGGCACATTAAATTTAGCGAATATGATGATGGATCATCTCAAGTTTTAACTTATAATTTAGGTTGATTCCATAATAATTATTAAATTATAATAAATCAATTATATACCTTTTATTCTATATGGAATCTTTTGTTGGTGTTGGATTTATCTTACGACAAATTTATATCTTAACGTATATATTTTTCAAACAATAATTTTATTCTTAAATTGAATATTAATTCCAAATTCGTTTTAATTGTCTTTGATTCATTTGCTCCATTTTTTTTTTTATTGTTATGAATTTACGTAAATTTTGTCTGCAAATTTAGAATACGCTTATAAGAGCGTTTATTTGTTTGTAGATTAAGACATAACAGGATTGGTAGCTTAATTAGACAAGACAAGACAAGCTTAATAAATAATATAACAATAAAAAAAGGTAATCGAAGTACCTAAGTTAGATCTCATGATAAATAATTAAATAAATAGATAAGTATTGAATACTTTATTTAGTTTGGCACTAGATACAATCAAATCGTTCTTGGTAAACTATATGTTAATCACATATATTATTTGTTCGTGTTATGATATTTTTTTAAATCTAAACTTTGAACGAATATTGCATACCATATAATTAAAATAATGCTAATATACACACTTATTTGGATAAAACATTTCATTCACTCAACATTGATTTATACACAAATTATGATCTTTGAAAACTGTTATATCCCTAATACCTAATATTAAACTCTCCTAATGGTGGTTCTATTAATACTGTTTCAGTAGTCTCTGGTGCTGCCGGTGACGATGTGGGTATACTCGATGGTCGTAATGATATGGCCAAAGGTAAAGCTGATCTGGCGCAAAGTTGTGATGCTCCTCTTGTTGAACCAACTGAACGGTAGCGGGTGCAGCGACCGCGTCTGTGGAACAATGAAAATAGGTTAGATGTTATTATTGCTTTTTGTTATAGAGCCAGCTAGTGGCCCATCATTTTATGTTTTTGTAACATCGCAGAAGTAATATCAGGGATACAAGCAAGTAACAAATCTCAATTTATTTAGCACTTTGATATAAGAGGATTCAGATGTATTTTTTATGATAGTTTGTATGATTGATCTAAACTTGGAATGAATTCAGGTGGCAATAGAAATACTTAAGGTCAGCTACTCCAATATGATATTTTAATTATTGTAATAATAATAATTTATTTTATTCTTCTTTTTTCATTTTAATCACTATAATGTGATTAAAATGGATTGTGTAGCTGAATTCAACAATCGCAAGAAACAATTGAGTATTGAGTATCCAATTATAAATACGAGACAAATAATCGTTTACAAATCAATTTTAATTTTTCCTTTTCTTTTATACCATAGACAAATATATATTTATATTTATACTCAAAAAGAGGATAGGTTAAGAGTTACATTAACTGTTGATTGTGAATAGAAAGCCTAAGGTTTTGTTTACCCTCGCGGGAAACAGGCGTGTTTGTGTATCTATGTTTCTCTCTTATAAGATAAGGTAAGAAAAATTGGTACTCGGTGATGAGTGCGGGACCATATTGTTATTGCATAAATGACTATCGCTCCCAGAATTGTATAAAATTTAAAAATGATTGAAACGTGATCATTTGAAAATTATGGAGAATAATTCTGAGATCTCTTACATTGTTTTCCTTCACCGATAAAGTGAGTAAATATAAGCTAATAAATACGCACTAAGGTTTCTACAAAAAGACGTGCGTGCCTCGAGACCGAACTTGAGACCTCTTCGTGGTGATCTGTCTTTCATATCTACTGCTGCCTCTTATGTATTGAATATCTTTACGTCAATAACAGATAGGTATATTCATGATCATAAACAGAAATAAATAAAGTTTAATTATTTCTACTATCGCATTATCACTGTCTCAAATGTTATGAAACTTAAACTCTCATTGTACAGAGTACATAATTATGTGCCAAAGCACACTGCATTCTACACAGTTCAAGGATTCTCTTTAGCACAAGTCTCATAAAATTAGCATGAAAATGAAATGTTAATAAACAACATGAGTCCTCGCATGAATATTTCGCACGCTTTTAATAATGCAGGGCAAAATTATTAATTTATTAATTAAAACAATCGCGGGTAGTCGCAGAAATTATTGTCTCTTGGCAACGTTCGTGATGAAAATTCAAAATTGTTTGCAGTGTTCGTCCTTTTTTGCTTAAATATTTTTCGTCTTTTGTTTGTTCTATTTTCTTTAAGTGATGAATGTCAATATTTTATCTATTTGTGTGGTTTGATTGATAAGGAATATGGGCAGGTGACATTTTTTGTAGATATTCCGTCAATTTGTAAGCCAATATATTTTATTCAATGATTTGAGCCAGGTTGTCCATACATTCATTTGTTTTTTTCGTTGTTAATCTTTTGAATTAAGCTATTGGACTTGTAGACTCGATGTTCGCTGATCCAGATTTCGACTTATTTGGTAATAAAACACACCAACTACCTAACCAAAAGTAAATTAAATAACAAAAATTAGACCACCTTTATGTCTTTAAAGGGCTAAGCAGATACATTTTATCAGCTACATTTATGATGACAGTATAAGATGAGCCTGTTGCTGTTTACCAAACCCGAGTCCAGACTCCATCCTGTAGCTTAAGATTTCTTGCCGTCACAGGGACCATCAAGATATATTTTAAAACTTAAGTCTAAATTATTTGTATTTACTTTTAATTTTATTATAATACTGTTCCATATTTTAAGCTTACAAGGAAAAGAGGAGGTTATGTAAATATCTGAAGGTAAAATATATGTGTAACATTACATGTTAATTTCATTAGCCATGATTTAGGTCTTGCAATTTATTGCAATTTATATGATAATTAATTAATGATAATATGATCGCTTTGATGCCTATAAGCATAGGCATCAAAGCGATCATTATCCACGAGACACTGCTCTAGACACAACATTTTCCACCGAAAATCGATGGCACATCGTCATGCTTAGATCTCCTAGTTATTTTGGATATAGCAATAATTCTATGCACTGTGTTCGTATATCCTTATTTATAATCAAAATATACTAGCGATCGTCCAGTGGTTGAAAGGCCGTAAAATATTATTTTTGTCTTTTTTAACCTTATCTTTCTTCCCTCTTTCAACATACATAATATCAAGGTAATCCTCCAGGTCCATAATAAGCTTAAAAAGAGGTACAAAAAAGCTTTACCTTCACGTATTACTAAGTAAAATGATAAAATATGAACTTATATTTAAAATTTCTTAAACAAATAAGCACCAATTCAATGAAAACTGTTAACAGAACTAACAGGAGAAACCACGAAATTTAATAACTTTGGCAGATCACAAAATGTTCTGGATACGCGCCAACGAAAACAATTTGATAATCGATGGACAAAGAGTCAAGATTCAATTCCTTTTGTATTCTATATTATATTAATTTTCAATCACATATTTCTTATATTTAAAAAGAAAATTTACTGAACTGTACCCTTTTTAAAGAATGTCGTGCGCACTGAGGAACGTGCAATTTGCCATAGTTAAACTTTATAGAAAGAAGGAGCGCAGGAAGAAAACATTTACAAAAAAAAACATAAAAACTCAAGAATACGGTATCGAATCCGAGACCTCATGTACAGCAGTCACATTCACTATTCTGCCGTCCTTTAACTAAAATGCCGTTAACCCACAACCGCGCGATTATGACTTTTAATAAAAAGTAATATAGTTTTGAATTCTATACTAGAATAAAGATATAGACAGATAATCATATAGATAAATAGTTTTAAATTCTAGTAAAATTATATGTAGATAGAAAATTCAAAACTATTTTACTATCCATTAAAAAGTCATATTCACGCGCTTGTGGGTTAACGGCATTTTAGTTAAAGGACGGCAGTATTGCTGCACCGAGGTAGAGAAGTATCCTAACTAATATTATAATTGCAAATGCAAATGTGAGTTTGTTTCTTATGCTCTCACGCTCTAACTACTCGACCGATCATCATGAAATTTCGGATACAACGTGTAAAGCAAATAAAATACCTTTCATCCAGAAAGCACGGTTACTCATCTAACCAAACCTTATCAATATTTACGCGAGCGTAACCATAGGTAAAATCTAGTACAAAATAAATTATGTGTATTTATTTAAGGTGCTTATATCTGACGCGGGGTTAAAATTGTTCAAGTAGGTTTAGCATTAGGTTTAAAGACATATTTTACTCTCACATAAGATTTACATCACTTCCATACGAACATGGTTAACAAATATAGGAGTGTTCATCTTCACAAAAATTACAATAAAATACAATGTTGAACTTAAATAGATAATATATTCATAGATACCCGTTCAATAGATAAAATTAATTTACAACAGATATAGGTATATAGGTAATTTAATAAAAATAATGATTTATTTTATATAATAAAATGAGAAAGTATCTTTTTAAATGTATTATATGAGTTAACATTTTTTATATCCGAGGGTATCTTGTTGTAAAAGTGCGTTCCTTCGTAAATTATCAATTACCTATCATAGTTTTACCGTAGTTCGTACAAATTCTCGGCAGAGCGATATAGCTAGCGCGGCGCGTGCGAATGCCGAGGTTTGCATTTGCAACCTTTTGTCGAATGTATACTACATTTATGTGGATATTATTATTTATTATTTTGCGTATAAAGATCATCATTAGTTTTGTGTCACAATTATGAAAAATTATTATATTCACATCAAAGTTGGACCTTAATGATTTTTTTTGTACTATTTGTAATTCAGCTATTCTTGTTTCGGGAGCACTTCCTTAGATTTCGATTAGGTATAACAAGTGCGGTTTTATGAGTGAATTATAAATCGTACCTAACGCAGTTAAAAGTTTTAAAAATCGTACATTGATCTTACAATACCTATCTGAAAATACATTTCAAATTAATTCAAATATTTTATTCATCAATAAACTGTTAAAATGATTACTATCTAAATTATATCCAAACACATTTTATTTATAAAGAATACTTAAGACTGTTACCGCTAAAAGGTTTTAGCAGTTAAAACATCTATTCATATTTGTTTTATTATTATACCTGAGCAGTAAACATTATTTAATACTAAATAATCCTAAATAAAAACGTGTTATTCTGAGTAGTATTGTTCTTTACTGATTTTTGCCTATGGCTTTGCCTATGACTTTGCCTATGGCTTTGTGTATGACTTTGCCTATGGCTTTGCCTATGACTTTGCCTATGCCTTTGCCTATGACTTTGCCTATGGCTTTGCCTATGGCTTTGCCTGTGGCTTTGCCTATGGCTTTGCCTATAGCTTTGCCTATGGCTTTGCCTATGGCTTTGCCTATGGCTTTGCCTATGGCTTTGCCTATGGCTTTGCATATGGCTTTGCCCTATGGCTTTGCCTATGGCTTTGCCTATGGCTTAGCCTATGGCTTTGCCTATGGCTTTGCCTATGGCTTTGCCTATGGCTTTGCCTATGGCTTTGCCTATGGCTTTGCCTATGGCTTTGCCTATGGCTTTGCCTATGGCTTTGCCTATGGCTTTGCCTATGGCTTTGCCTATGGCTTTGCCTATGTGTTTCTATTAGATCGTACATTAGGATAAAAACTAACCTACCACTCAAAATTACAAAAATCCTAACATCTTTAAAAGCTTCCATATTTATAATATAAGTAGAACTTCTAGCGGTTTTATTGACTACCTATTTGATCCAGTAGTCAATTGTTTGTAAAACTATTAGTGAATAAGTTCTAATAATAAGGTTCAATAATTAAGTTCTAGTAATCTGGGATTTCTTTAATATATCTACCTTTTTTTAAATTCATTGGTTTTGACGACTAGTCCATGTAACAATAAAATGAAAGCCAAGATCTATGGAACGTATAATAATAATAATAATAATAAAATAAGTTTTATTTTCCACCAAATATAATTTTACAATTTCGCACAATGTGACGTATTTGACGTCTTTGATTTAAAATAAACTACTACATAAAAAAAAACTATATGTTTTAACAACATTAAATACTACGTAGAGCAGTCTATATGTCTATTTGCTTAACACCTTTAATTTCTTGTCTGTCCGTTCGGTAAAATAATTATAATCGATTTTTCGTAAAGTGAAATGAGTATACGCTATATTAAGAACTTGTACAATTTCATTTTTGTTGCAATAACTTTCTTTGAATTTTTACTTTTTTTAACTACTTCAATCTAAAACCATTAGATTTGTGTTGTTGGTTTGCTTTAAAACTTTTTGTTCTAAAATAGCATTGTTATTCACTTCGGAAATTCCCGTAGGGCATTTCTCTTCTGAGTTATTTTTTGAAACAAAATATATTTGAAACTCAAGATTTCAATTACTTGCATCCCGCGGGGTTTTTGTATAAATCACTTTTTCTTGAGCAGTAAATATGTTCTAGACCTATTTATAATCTGTTAAATTTTGGTTGGGGGAAGAACATTAAAATGTTTGAACTATCAAACTACAATAAGCTTCATTTTATAAATAATAAACCGATTTAGATGAAATTTAGCATACACATAGAACATGTCCTGATTTTATTTATTGCCCCTTCAAGCGGAGGAAGCCATGGGGTTTATAGTTTATACCTACAGCTTCGCCCGCTAGTATGAATATTAAGGGTACTAAGTATTATGACTCTATGCTACTAATATACTAATTAGAAGCTTAGGGTCAATTTTCGCAATGAAGACAGTTAAAAATAGAATTCGAGAGAGAGATATTTCCATTCATTCTTATTCTCATTGGTTTTACTATTATTGTGAGCAAATAAGTACCTAATTCAAAATTAAGACCTTGTTCTATGATTTGTGCTAATTTGAATATCATCTATACTACGACATTCGTCTTAAATTTTGCAGTTTTATTAATACCTAGCTATACGCGTTTATGTTAATTTTTTAAGTAAATGTATACCCATCCAAATATGATAATAGTATTATAATTCTTAACATAGCTCATATGCATTTACCTGGTACAGTGGCATCTTAGCAGTCTGAGGAAGGCGGCTCTAAACGTTCTGTTGAACACCGTGTAGATGATGGGGTTGATGGTGGAAGACACGTAGCCCAGCCACAGACAGATATCCACCACGTGCTCTGTAAAATAATAAACGTTAGTGATGTTGACTGCATCGATGGCAAGGTAGTTTATGTGGTCGTTCCGCCATAGCTACTACGCTGAGTTTAGTGGATCGGAAACTCAGATGAGACGAAAATGTTTGATAAAGCACAAAGTTTAATAAATAAATTTATCGTTTACCATCAGGCGTAGTGTAGTCATTTAGACGAGCGAAATAAAAAAATATATAAACAAAAGATTTCGTTCCGTCTGAGTTTTCATGTCTTGACTGTTTAAATGTTGCAAACATTCCAACCTTGTGTTAAAACAACCATGTTTAAATCAAACTAAGTCGCCCACGACACAGAAATCACTGCCAGGGCAAGAGTAGTAAAATAAAAAAGACAGAGTTATATCTAGGTATAGAAAGAACAGGATATCTATATGAATATAAAATATATATAATAATAGCAAGCTTAGCACTTTGAATGCCACGCAGCAGACATAATAGAAAATCTATTGTTCGTGGACACCTGTCGACCGTGGTGATGCTTATGGTTTTAAGTTGCGTATGTCTTCAGTGTTAAAGCTAGATAGTCTTTAGTTTGGCAGCTTATACCGAATTTCGTATTTCGATATACAGTGCATGACTAGGTTTTTATTTACCTGGAAAATCTATAATTATATGCACTACTTCTGAATTAGTAAATTATCAATATGTCTCATACATAGATACATAGATTCCCGGCTGTTGCCCAGAGGGGTAGGCAGAGACTACGGATTTCTATTTGCTAGTTTGCTATTTGTTTCCTGACACACTTCTCTGGCTTCATTCATTTTCATCATATTTCTCATAATATGTTATTTTAACATCACGTTAAACTATAAATGTTATCATGGTTAAATGTTTAAATGTTGGAGTGTCTATGAAAGTCCGTAATGCAACACACAGTTGAGAAAGTTACAAAAAATTAAAATGGTCTGTTTAAATAACTTTAGAGCGGACAACATTACAATAGCCATATATAATATGATATTCCTGTTAGCTCTATAAAATGCTCCACTAAAATGTTTACTAATAAGATACGGTTTATCAGGTAAAGCACTTAGCCTAGCCAAAGGATGCTTCTTTTGTAACAGGTTAATTCGTTTCTACAAAGCGATTTACAGTAAAAGCATTGTTAGTGCACTTTCAAGTACTCGCGTCATGATTTTAATGTGTCCTGATAAAAATTAAAATATTCCTTATTCCCTGAAATCTATGAATAGATTTATGACTAATATTTATTGTACAAAACAAGGGCAATATGACATGTGTAAGTTGGGATACATATATGATAATAAGAATAATATATAGATTGGCACGCATAGTGAGGAGGTTCCTCTCTTTGGACCCCTAACCACCTACAGCTCGGACCTTGTGACGGTGCCGGTGGGTCTCCATAATTTTTATATTTTTAAATGTGTTTTTTTAATTGATATATTTAAGAATGTAATTAGTATTGATTAAATGAATAAAGGTGATAATAATAATAATAATAATATTCTATCACATACACACAATATCGTCTAGCCCAAACTAAGCAGAGCTTGTACTATGGGTTGTATTATACATATACTACATCTAATATAATGTATTGTGTAAGCGACCATATGATTAACTTGCACAGATAGCCATCATTTACGCATGTATCCCGTGAGAGTAGCCAGCGTATTTAGTCCAAGCGACTAGCTTGCGCATATAGCCTTTGCAAGTAGCTGCGCATGTAGCTCGCGCGGGTAGCTACGCATGTACATCACGAAAGTAGTTGCGTGTAAAACCTGTGCAAGTAGCCTACGTATATAGCCTGCGTAAATAACTTGTAAATGTTGCCTCAATAGTAGCTGCGCATGTAAAACATGCGAATAGTTGCCTATACAGTCCTTACAAGTAATTGAGCATGAAGCCTATGCGACTATCTTGCGCATGTAACACGCATCAACTACTTGTATCGAGTCGCGATAAATACCCAATTTTTAACGTACCACAAGTAAAATGTAAACGGAACATAACGCATGATCTAAACGCTCAATAGTCGTGAAGAACACGTGTAAACGATTATATTCATTCGGTCGTGCCGGCTTTTACTTAAACACAATAATTAGGTACGCTCTTTGACGACCTTCGAATAAATGTTACTATAAAAATCATAATATCAGTCTAGACACCTGGTACGATTACGTAACAAATGTCCGTTGTTTTTCTATTTGTAGGCACTAGTCTCAATTCTGTCCGCAATACAGAATTTTCTTATTCATTCGTGAAATGAAACCGATTTGCGCATGTATTTTTTCTATATGAAATGGTTATTGGGGTAGTGAGCTGCAAAATTTTTATTTTATTTAACTTATTTCTAAGTAGGTTTTAGAATAAATTGTTGTAATAATATTAGAGATATGATTTGCTTGCTTTTGTAGCATCTGCGCGTGTAGAGCTAAACTTTAGTAAGGCGGCCATTCACATTGGTATAACAATTACCTACAATGTTATTTATTTCACAGTGATTTGATTTTTTTATGTTGGTAATATAGATGAGCAGCGATAGCCTGGTGGGAAACCGTTGGACTGCCATGCAGAGATCTCGAGTTCTTAGACTTTTCTAAGTTATGTGCGTATTAAATAGTTAATTATCGCTCGCTTTAACGGTGAAGGGAAACATCATGAGGAAACCTGCATGTCTGAGAGTTCTCTTTAATGTTTTCGAAGATATGTGAAGTCTGCCAATCCGCACTGGGGCATCATGGTGGAATATGGCCTTACGCCTCTCACTCTGAGAAGAGGCCCGTGCCCAGCAGTGGGACAGTTTAATACAGGGCTGATATTATTTTAATATAGATTACTGCAGACATACGTTGTGAGTTACCTTGCACGTTTTACCATTAGTATAATACACATAAAGGTCCTAAGACTATACAAATATACAATTAACAGACACAAGGTACAACCAGACTCAGAGCAATCAATATGGTACCGTATGGGTTCCAAATAATAACGGCGCGCGGTGAGGCGTTGCGAAAATGAATTGTGTTATGTTATCAGTATATTGTATAATTTAAATGCTGTTTGTATTTATGGTGTTATTATAATCAATTTAAATAATCGAAATAATGCAAAATAATAACGTCTACAATAATTATCAAATATTCTTTACATATAATAGAAATTTAACTAATATAGTTCGAATGAATAACTAATGTAGTTTCGTTTTTAGTTGAATATTTAAGAAATAATAATATCGTGGGGATACAGAAAACTAAAAAAATTTTTTTTTGAATTTTTGTGTTTATAATTCTCTAAAACTACTGAACGAAATTGAATGCGGTTTCCACAGTAGTATTTGCGCAGTATTTTAGGATTTACTGAATTTTTTAAGGAACTGCATTAAGAATAAGAATGAAAGTCTTTATTTACATAATATAGTCTTCTGTTTATGCGAATGTTATTCATTGAAATTAAACTACTATATATGGATTTTATCGCGTTGTATATTTTACACTTTATTACATAATTTAGAAACTGTTACACTACTACTACTGCTAGATACTATTAAACTTTACTAATTTTTAAGCTAATTAAATTATTAAAACTATTTATATTTAAGTTTACACTTTTCCCGACGTTTCGGTTGCTTTTTAGCAGCCATGGTTACGGGGAGACTAAGATGGTCGTTCTCTCAATGTTCCAGTGTAGTTATTTCAAAGTACTCGAACATAATTTAATCACTGGTGTTTCTATTTACGCAGAATGAGCTCAGAGTATCATGAAGTCTAGCTGTGGTTTGCTTCTTCTTGGGTTTGACTATTTGTATTACTGGATCTTTATTTGCTATAAACAGGGTACATTAATAGATGTTATCAATTATTTACAAGAGTACAAGTCCATTTAGCTATTTCAAATGGCATGCAAATATATTTATAGGTCATATCATTAACACGAACATATTAAAGGGGTATGCCAGTATTAGGATCAGAGGTGTACAAGAAATTGGCTATACTAAAAAACGTTTCCTTGTATTTATTATTCTGTACAAGTTGGTAATATTTTCTTAAAATATTAAACAAGAAAACGACTAAATTATGTTATAGAACTTGGAAGCAAGTACATTAACGTGAAAATGTTGCCTTTACTCAAAATATGTTGACAGGTAATTAACCAAAATAGAAATTTACCAAATATTGCTATATTATTTAATTATTATGTTAATCGTTCAATTTATTTTTATACAAAATTAATACAAAAACTAATAATAATTTTTAGTGTTACCTTTGCAAGATTGCTTTGATTAACTTAAAATAATGTCTATTATCGATGTATCGAGGTTTTGTGTTTATTATGGCAACACCATTTCTAACTTATATGACGCCGGAAAACGTAAATATCAATATCATTGCTTGTTTTGCAACTCCATTGTGACGGTTAGTGTTTATTTATTGCAGTTAATATCGACGACTTTTACCTATAAGCTATAAAACTGCAATGTATTCTGTTGTATCTCATTCCTAATAGATTGTACTCATAAATAAATTAAAATAATGTGTAAAATGATATAGCACATATTTCATATTTGGTGAGAATTTAAAATGCCAAGTTTTTTGTAAATCACTTCTTATGCTAATTAATTATTGGCATTGCTTACTATTATTATCATTAGCCTTTATAGGTGTGCACCATGGGCTCAAATTACTATGGCGTCTTGGCATGCCCTTTTCACTTTTACAATATCAATTATGAATAAAATTATATAAGGTCAATTACAAATCAATTAAAATAGGTTATATTCAAAAAAATCTTTAGTAATTGCAATTGTAATTGAATATTATTTGCATTAGTGTGTGGTTTTACCTGGAACTATGCAAGCAGGGCACGCAGCGAACAGTATATTGAGTAGAAAAAACGGCGCCCAGCACAGTACGAAGGTAAAGAACACCAAACCCAAGACCTTTGTCGCCTTCTGTTCATTGGCCACCGCGTTTGCTGAGAGAGACCTGCCTTTCTTGCGATTGGCTAAGAACCTGGAACAATTAGAAACATTAAGTAAAATGTTGTATAAAATACATTTTTTTTTTTTTTTGAAGTTATAGTAGGCAAACGAACGGACGGATCGCCTGATGGTAAGAGATTACCGCCGCCCATGGATACCCGCCACACCAAAGGAGTCACAAATGCGTTGCTAGCTTTTTAAATTTGTCCCTGCCTCTCCCAGGAGGGAAGGGGAGGTTGGCCCTCCGGTACCCTCACTTACTCGACAAAATACAACGCACGCGCTATTTCACGCTGGTTTTCTGTGAGCCCGTGGTATCACTCCGGTCGAGCCGGCATTTTCGTGCCGAAGCGTGGCTCGCCCACGGTTTAACTCGATCGGATTAAATGGAATGTATAACTATTAAGCGCGTTTATGTTATATCGTTGCATGATGTATACAACGAAACAAGGTTATTAATTCAACTGCATGGATGGCGTAGTGGTTTAAATGGTCACCTAGCTGCTACCACTGTGCTTAGTGTTGTGGGTTTAAATCCCACACGGGTCGAAAGTTAGTGTGATCCACAAATGGTTCTTCCGAGTCTGGGTGTTTTTTGTGTCTGTTGGTTGGACGTTTGTAAACTTCGTGACACGGCAATTATACCTGGTTTGTACGCGGGCATTGTACTTTTAAAAGAAAGCAAGATCTCGGTATTCTCATATTTTTTTAAGGCTTGACATTTCGGCATGGTTACACTGGCCGTGGTCACTAGCAGACAGAGAGAGAGAGAGTCTGTTGTAAATAATTTACCTAATAATATTGTACCCGTGTTTCGTTATATATATGTACTGCGAATTGATTCTATTACTTTGCGAATTAAAGGTAAGAGTTACACGAAGCAATTTTCTTGAAGAAACTGTTGTGCTATCCTTGTTTACTGAATCGAGTAAAACAAAGTCAGCGCGACACGTGTTTCAGGTAATTTTCGTCGTGTAATGATTTTAGGCTAACTATTTTAATGTATCAGTCAAGAGTAATACTTATGTAATTTAATTGGAAACTGACGTTTAAAAAATTGCAGTCTCATTTTAAGTAATTTATAACTGATGTTCTTATCGTGGTTGTGAATTCGACTTCTGTGCATGAGGTCTCTGAATCGATTGACAAGGTCGGAAAAATAATTATTTGACTTTTACGTGGGACCTGCCTTCTACATTCATTTTTCAATATTCTTTAATAAAATTTGCCTAAATTAGTTAGCATAGTTACGAATGTACTAAAAAAGATAACATAATAAACATAATTAAAAAAACACAAATAATTATAATACTAAATATTTACAAGAATGGTTTAGGCGTCTTAGAATTTAGCATAGTTTAATAGTAAATAAAATGCTATGTCATTCAATTCTGACGAAGACCCAGAAATTACAGAAGATTGACCTGGATTTCTCGATGGTACTCAGTTATTACAATAATTTCAATAGAGCACTTTGCGAAAACGACGACATTAATCATTACAACATACAATTAGGCAGTATCTAGTAAGCAGTGCTTGCAATTTATCATATTTTATAAATATGTTATCTGAAGTTCATCAAAGGACACGATTTAGATGTCAAAGGATATTCCAACTTTATATTTGCTTTAAGTTGTTTTACGGTTCCAAGAAAGTAAAAAATTAAAATATTACTACTTTATATAGATTTTATCGCTTTGTTAATTTTAAAACACTATAATTACATAATTTGAGAACTTTTAAAGTATCTACTGTTAAACTTTACAACTATTTAAAATTTAAAGTTAATTTTAAATAGTAATAGATTAAGCTTTACGACGAATCTAACGTTTTGATTCCTGTTCAGCATCTACGGTCACGTGGAGAATTTCTTTGTATTTTTTTGATAAATACAATTTGAATAGTATATTTATGTTTAGTACTACACTTGCAATCACTAACCGGTAAATGATTAGCGAGGTTAAGCAAAGTTGGGTGCGGTCAGTCTGTAGATGGGTATTTTATCTGTGCGTCTCCGTGCTTCGGAGGGCACATAAAAAGTCGGTCCCGGTTGTTGTCAAATTGACAGCAGTCGTTAAGCCATGTCAGAGGCCTACGGGCTTAAAGGCCAATTAGTTTTGCAAGTATTCGTAGGTAATAATAATAATAATAATAATAAATAACAATAATTTTAAAAATAATAATAATAATAATAATAATAATAATATTCTATCACATACACACAATACCATCTAGCCCAAACTAACCAGAGCTTGTACTATGGGTACTAGACAATGGATAAACATACATATATACTTTTTTTTTGTAAATACATACATATTATGCATAAAAACACCCAGACCAAGACAAACATCCATCATGCACACAAATGTTTGACTTGTGCGGGAATCGAACCCGCGACCTCAGGCGTGGCAGTCGGTTACACTAACCACTACGCCATCGAGTCGTCATAGTAGGTGATAGTTTACCATCAGACAAATAGACATACAGCCACTGCTATCAATCACTAATAGGCTGTGAGTGTGATGCACGTGCCGGCTGGTAATATTTTGGTGTTTTATTTAATTCTTAGTAACAGGAGGCTACTAGTTTCACGGTCAGTACATATATGAGTTCTTCGCGTGTTACTTGGTGCTGGCATGATGTTGTTTTCGACTCTCTGCTTAACAGTTTAGCAATATGCAAGCGTCATATTAATAAATATAAGTAGTATAATAACATATATATTTTATTATTCATTATAAACTAGCTTTTGTTCGTGATATCGCTCGCGTATAACTAGGTTAAGTTAAATGTAACAGTCCTTTTATAAAATAAAATATAGCGTTTGTTACTCGGTGATAATATAACTTTCTAATCATGAAAGAATTTTAAAATCGTTTGTGTAGTTTTTGACGTTAAATCCTTACAAACAAGAAATATAAAAACAAAAAATCTAATCTTTCCTCTTTATAATATTAGTATAGATGAAAATATAGGTACTGCAACACTGGAAAACTAGAAGATCTGGAAATAAAATAGTCGTCTGAAAGTAGTCATATAACATTGGGCCAACTTGATCAAACAAAACTTGGGCAAAATTGTTGTACGCGCGCTTTTATGTGGAAATAAATCTGTATTCACTCGTTGTATTGAGCTTGCCTTCTTTACCTTTATTTTGTAAAGGCTCGGTAAAAAATGGCATGCCTGGTTGTAAGTAGTTATCGTAGTCTATAACCGTTTGAGATACCAGGAATTTCAATCGCGTATTGCCAACCATAGGTAATATGGGATGAAAGGAAAGGATTGGGAGAGGAAACTTGGCTCATATGTGCCTTTCGCATTTATAAGCCAAGTGTACTAGTCAGTTATCCATTAGAAACCAGTGTTGTTTCCTCGGACGAGTTGGCTTATTCGTAGGTTAGGTTCAACATCACCATACAAATGAATGAAGCATTCTTCCTCACAAACACATACAGTTATTTGAGGTGTATAGGCATGAAATAGATAATTACATATTTTGTCCTTGTATAAAAGAATAATTCAATCTTATTGTTAAAATTAAAGTCGGGTCAATTCAAAAGACTCCCAAAATATCCTTTCTCAATTTACTTTTTATCGAAATCGCCGATCTGAAACGACGGTCTGCGAACATAATGTCGAAAGGCCTCAACGGCCTCAACAGGAACGGCTCAAATGAAGGCCTAATAACGGCCTTTTTCGAGGACGCAAATCTAGTAAACTTTTTGTCGGATTGATTGATAGGCTGCTATTTACCTTTTGATATTTTAAGTCTGCATTGTTTAAAACAGGAACGTTATTTTAAAAAACTTAACCATTGATCAGTAATTTGGTGTAATCAGTACAATATTGACTTTGGTCGATATTGCGTCAATTTTGGTTTCAAAGTTTAGTAAAGTAATTCTGTTCTATTGAACCGTAATTTTGTAAAGCGTAACGTAGACCTATGCCCAGTAGTCGACGTTTTTCGGTTGAGATGATGATGAATGTATTTAATTGATGTATTGATTCTGGTTAATAGGGTACAATTTGTCTCTATGATATGTTACTGTGAGACAGCTATATCTAGATTCGATGTATTTCGGGTTAGTTTACAACTTCCTACTGGAAACAGTTTTAAACTCTATGCTATTGGCAGATACTCAAAAAGGATAAGGTCGATTAAGAAACGCTTAATTTGATTGCATGGATGGCTTAGTGTTTTCAATGGTCACCTTGTTACTGCCACTGCGTTGAATATTGTGGAATTACTCCCAACAAGGGACAAAAAAATGTGATCCAAAAATATGTAGCTGCTCCAAATCTGGGTGATTTTTGTGTCCCTTGTTAGATTGTTGGTGAAGTGCAAGACACAGGAATTATGCCTATAGCGGCAGTTATTTTAAAAATAATATGTATCTAGATGCCATGTATTTCAGTGAAACTTCTAGTGGATATAGTTTCATTCTCCGTGGTACTGACAGATAGTTAAAAACACCTAATTTGACTCGGAAAACAAAATTTCAACTATAACGCATGCTACCAGTGCAGAATGTATTACTAGCATGCGTGCACCAGTAGCTAAGGTTAAAATTGCATTCCAATAAAAAAAAATATATAATCGGTAATAAAAAGTGACTTACGAAGCTAGAAGTACTACTTTTGAGTTAGCATGCTATTCGTTTTACTATGTAATTGTGCTGGAACTACCGCATTACCGCGTTGTTTACAAAATAAATATAAGATTCAACAATCACGCAGTGTCGTCATAATATAACACAGTTTTCTTATGAAGTAAAAAGTGTTACGTTCCCATCGTTCCTATTTTAACAAACTTCATAAAAATTCTTTATATCGCAGCTCTTTTACGACATAAATAGACAAACAAACTAACACAAAATCGAATTTATAGTCTTACTTATGCCCGTCAAACTAGTCACTGGGTGCTAAAATATTTTATTTAGTATATTTCGCGAATTTAGTTTTATGAGTTGCGACGTTTAGGCAGTGTGGGATATAAACTAGCTGACACTTATTTTTTTACTTTATAGCAGTTCGGTCTGAGAATATATACGCAATATTTGGAGTGGCAGACGCGCCCTCAATATAATATACATATGTATCCTATACCTTAAAATTATTGTAATGTTGGAAAATATATGAATTAAAAATAAAATAAAGTCCTTACGTTGGCAATCGTGAAGGTTTGATGTCTAGGCCGTGCTACGCGTAGTAAATCTTAACACAGGCACAAAGTTTTGAAATGATGTACCCAATGGACGGCTAGAGGCTTGCCATCTATAACGTGGACCGTAAAACCAAAGACGACGAAATATAGGTAAAATACATTCTGCTTACCGGTACACATACGTGAGTCTATACCTTAGACTCACGTATGTTGCTAAGTAAAAATAACTCTATGACAAGATTAGTACATCGGAATCTTTTCTTAATCCTGAAAACGATCGATTGTGGAAGAACTCGAGAATCTTCTTTAGCCGGGCGTTTTATGTACACTATTTTTAAATATGTCAAACTCATTTATTTACTAGCATAAATCTTCTAGTCTCATCATGCCCTGTATATAATAATAATAGTTTATTTCTGGCATTTACCCACAGAACTTAACATAATTGCTTGCATACAATAATCTATAATATAATATAAGCTAGATAATTAATTAAAGATATCATATAGCGCACGATGTACTAAATAATATACCTATAATTATTTCATAGAGCAGACTCAACATTTCTAATGCTTCTAATAAGAATCGCGGTATCGATATTGTTCAGATTCTGCCATTTGCTAAACCTCGTGCTTACTCTTCTCAGAGTGAAAAGCGTTAGGCGAAAGTCTACTACGTTATTCCAGTACAGTTAGTCTGACTTTACAAATCTTTGAAAACACTATGGCCAACTCATATTCATGGAAGTTGCTTAACTTCATCGTTAAAGCGATTTAACAATTAAATACGCATATAACATTAAAAATTTAGAGGTGCGCGCTCGGGCATCGTACTCTAGACCTCTGCGTAGTCCAACTATTCAATTCGGTTCAGCAAGTTATTCATTCGATTCAATTAAAATAAGAAAAACATCCAATACTTCACATGGCTGTGTATGAAACCTCATTATTGTCAGATGAAGCAATTGCTTTCCCTAATTGTACAATAATAACTTGTTTAATGAACTACGAAATTGAATGTAATTGATGCCTGTTTGTTTTATTACATATTACAAAGTAAATTAATTGTGTATAGTAGATAGCTCATAATAATGATAGATAATAATTATGAGCTGCCATAGTGCCTATTACATACCTACATAGATTTACGCGTATTTTCAGGAGGGTAGGTAGAGATTACGGATTTGCTATAAATTAATAAGGTTGGCTACGATCCTGGCATATCTTTCTTGATTCATTCACGCATATCATATTCCTTATGCCTGCTTGTCTTCTGGACGGAACTACGGTGGCATGAGTAACCGAACAACTCTTAACGTCGCCGTCGGTCATACAGTCGGTCGGTAATACTATTTTCTATATTCTGACTCTGGTCAGATCAGAGACACTCTAAAGAATAACCAGGTCGCAGAATGTAGATGATTGTTCTGTGTAACGATTACCTAGATTTTATCCTATCGACTGTCCCATTTACTTTAGCCTATAGATAATAAAAAATAGCCCATCCAATTCAAACTTTATATACCAAATATAATTAAAATAAAGTATAGATTTCATGAGTTCGATTACGTTACACGGAACAAAACTGTGGTTAAGAAAGGACATGCAAGAACATTTTATTTTATAGATTATCGTACTATCTATTGGTATTTAAATAAAATAAATAGTATATATTTATTTAAAAGACCGCATCTATATTCTATACTGAAATTAAAAAGAGGAAAGGTTTCTATTTCTGTATGTTTGTTTGTTAAGACTTAACTCAAAAACTAATGGACCTGGACTGGATAGCTCTTTCTAATTAATATTATATTTAAGCGTAATTATTTCCTTAATTTTCTTTTTGCTGATATAATAAAACATGTAACTCCTTTTTATGTTTTGTGTTTTGTTAGTTTATACCTTCCTCTATCACTAAAACCTGCTGTGGCCTCCTATAACTGAAAGAGTACAGTATAAAAAACTAATGTTCATTTTATTGTCTTCTATTTACGCGAATATTATTCATTGAAATTAAACTGCTATATACGGATTTTATCGCGTTGTTTATTTGACACTTTATTACAAAATTTTGAAAATTGTTACTCTACTACTACTATTAAACTTTACTAATTTTTAAGCTAATTATATTATTATTAAACTATTTAGATTTAATTAATTTTTATTTTACACTTTCCCCGACGTTTCGGTTGCTTTTCAGCAGCCATGGTCACGGGGAGACTAAGATGGCAGTTGTCTCAATGTTCCAGTGTAGTTATTTCAAAGTAACCGAACATAATTTAATCATTGGTGTTTCTATTTACGCAGAATGAGCTCAAAGTATCATGAAGTCTAGCTGTGGTTTGCTTCTTCTTGGGTTTGACTATTTTTATTACTGGATCCCAAGCTGGTGGTACATTCCAACCATCTTCTCTATTAAAATTAGGATGTTTTTTGATTTCAATAGCCTCGCCAATCTAAATAGTTTAATAATAATTTAATTAGCTTAAAAATTAGTAAAGTTTAATAGTAGTAGTAGTGTAACAATTTTCAAAATTTTGTAATAAAGTGTCAAATAAACAACGCGATAAAATCCGTATATAGCAGTTTAATTTCAATAATGTTCATTTGTTTGTGCAATTTGGTGTATATTCTTTGTTGGAGATCCTTAATATATAAATAAAACCCCGTCGGCATTCACGGGATGCCCTGTACATAGAAATTTGTATTGCTTATAAACTGACAATAGTAAAGCTAAGCTCTATGCGTGTCTAACACGTTTGAATGAACCACTTAGTCTCTGTGAATATTGTAAGAGGCGTGCGTTGTCACTACAATAGCATCGATCTATCTCAAAATGGATTCTATGAAGAGCTTGAAGTCTTCAAACAGCACACATACAGCTAACAAGTTATCGTCACCGTAATAATATCGGTGTTGATAAAGGTTTCGAAACCCGAAACTTTCTCATAATTCCACATTTGATGTTAAAATACAAAGTTTTGTGGCGCCCTATGTCACGATATAGGATTATGGTAGGAGTTAATTTGTATGTGTTCCGGATACCCGGGTATTTGTCCTCTGCGGTGTTCGTTTTAGAAGTTGCCGTTTTAATTAATTTATTCAAATGTAGGCGACGATGTGAGCCAATTTGAAAGTCGTGTTTTTCTTTTCGGTTCATGCTACGTCGTGATTAATGAACATATTTAAAAAAAAGGTGCTGGATGTGCTTCAATACACGTTGAAATCATGGAGGTACATTGTGAGACCGATTTCGATATCCAGATCGAACAAAGTGCTATTGGGCTTGCTTTATGGTGATGTGAGTTTCTTGCAGGTTTCTTCTCATGGGCTCAACCCTTTGCCTGAACCTAGCAACTAACCTAAATGTAGCTTCAGTAACTTAGTAAACTCACTAACCTATATATTTTGACGTTCGTAAGTGTTACTTTGTGACCTAAATGAATAAATTATTTTTGACTTTGACTTTGATGTGCCAGGCAGATGGCAAAATACTCGCCCTATTACGTGGGACATAACATAGTTAACAAAATGAAGATCCGCATGCCATCAGGTGGGATGTAGGTTTGTTTGCGATCTTAGTTAGATAAAAAAATATACACAGTAATGAAAATTGAAACAATTGTCTTAATGTATTTTTATTGGTGTTATACTAGTTATAGATTTTTATTGGTGTTATATTAAGAAATAAACGAGGAAATAAGAACATCTATGTAGTAATCGCTACGATATATTTTTTTCTTTAAATGTGGTAATAGTAATGAAGTATGAAAACGTTATGATAACAAAATTAAGAATTTTGTTGATTGCCTTGTTAAATACCATTATTTTATTATAAATAAGGCACTAGATATGAAACCTGTATCGCGGTGATTTTTCATACATTCAAATAACAGTCACAAGGATAACCCAGATTCCGAGCAACTATGATTAGATCACAATCATAATTTTTTGCCCAGTGTGTGGATCGTAATTAAAACAATCAGTACATTAGCTATGTAGACAGTCAGGAATATATCGCATGAATATTATCCAAAATTAAAATTAAAATTTAACCAATTATCTGCTATGCGGTAATTAGCCTTCGAAAACACACACATATATATATAAATATTCACATGTAAATTATGATTCGTTAAAACTTTTATTTGATAAATTGATACAATACTTGAAAACATTTGACAAAACTTTGAACAAAGTTTTAACGCTCATTGAAAATGTGAGAGAAAATTTCCTAACGAAAGATTCTGAAAGGTTGACGACGCACCCTGAAGTGTGACTTTTCTTCCAGGTTAAATATTGAAAAGTGAGATGATAATTAAAATGTGTAACAACAAGTAATCTAAATAGAAAGTTTTATAATTAGCTCAATATAATTTTATATTAGTAACGTCATTAGTTCGTTCTATATACTAATATTATAAACGTTATTGTTTGTAAAGATGTTTGGATATTTGTTACTTAATATATACTTAATCAAGTAACAAACGTTCAAGAACGACGATTGTGTCACGTGTAAACTGGTAAAAGGAGAAATGATGAAACTAAGTTCAATCAGCTTCATAAATCGCAAAGTATATAATATATTATAAAGAGCAGCGATAGCTCAGTGGGGAGACCAACAGACTGCAATGCAGAGGGTCTCGGGTTCGAACCCACGTCGCGCACCTCTGACTTTCGGAAGTTATATGACTTATCGAAATTATGTGCGTATTAATTGACAATTATCGCCTGCTCCGTGCCTCGGAGAGCACGTTATGTCGTCGGTCCCGGCTGCCATGAACATCTATGGCAGTCGTTATTAGGAGAGTGTCAACAGAAAAGATCCCACTGGGTCGAAGTGTCGCCGCTCTGCACTGACTGGCCCCCACATAAGATACATAATAATGTAATATATTTATGTAAAAGTATTTTATGAATTAAAAATCATAATGATTACCGCTATAAAAAATAACATTTGTAATAATTTTGACATTTAGAGGCAATTAAAATGTTACGAGTGTTTATCGACTAATGCTGCTGACTGTACAGTGTATATAGACCGTGCGCTGGATTAACATGTATAATATTTTTATCCCAGTATGCGTTTTCGTGGTATGTCAGCATTCATTTCATTTCATTCATTCTTTTTCATCACATTACTCATACACGCCCGTCGGTTTAAGGTGCTCTTAACCTGGCCTTTGTCTAGAACATCAAGAAACGTTCGCTTAGTTCTTGCAACTGTTCCATTCACACTAGCTTTATAAACTTTCTTAATCAGTCTTTTTTCGTGTATTCTTTCTACATGCCTAAACCAGCTTAACATAATCTTTTCTACTCTTGTCACTATATTTACTTTCATGGCGCATCTCTTTATATATATACCTATATATTAAATTATATCAGTGGTAGCGGTAATTTTTACTTCAGACGTAATGATATATAGTGTCAATAGTACTGTAATAACGTTCAGTTGTAAGCTTTTCAATAGCAGCACAGCATCTGACATCTTGTTTATCAAGTGTTAGGTATTTGAATCATACCTGGTGAAATGTGGATATGATACACATGTGCCTACCCCTTCGAAAAATATAGTCGTAAGTGTGTATGTATAATGCTACGACATAGAATTGTATGACAGTTTAGCAGATATATTATCTAAAATAACCACACTAACTTAGACAACGGTACTTAAGGCTATTTTCAAGAAAGCGAATTATCTCACTTAGCGTTATTTTCGTGTCGCAGGAAACTGTAAAAACTCTTGACTCGAAATTACTTTCTGTGTTTCGCACAAATTAATGTCGCGTGTGGCTGTAGATCCCGCAGCATTCGACGCTGGGCGTTGGCGAAATGATCACTTAAACCAATACACCATCCATGGAGTCCAATCACTAACCTTAACCTAACTAATATTATAAATGCGAATATGAGTTGGTTTATTTGTTTTGCTACGCTGTCATGCCTTAATTACTCGACCGATCATCATGAAATTTCGCTTACACGTCGTCAGGGGTACAGAAAAGTACATAAGATACTTTTATCAAGTAAAAAGTATTGCTCTCGAGGAATAGCTATATATATTATATAATAGTTCTTCTTCTTTTCTTTTTTCTCTTCTTCTTCTTCTAGCTTCCGTATGCTTATGTCCACAAAACACAAAAAGTATTCGAAAGAATTATTTTAAATTTTTACATCACTTTGCATTTTTATATAATAATATCAGCCTTGTATTAAACTGTCCCACAGCTGGGCACGGACCTCTTCTCACTGTGAGAAGGATTTGGACATAGTCCACCACGCTGGCCTAGTGCGGGTTGGCAGACTTCACATATCTTCGAAAATATTATGGAGAACTCTCAGACATGCAGGTTTTCTCACGATGTTTTCCTTCACCGTTAAAGCAAGCGATAATTAATTATTTATCGGCCTTTATTTGTCGGCCTCGATGGCGTAGTGGTTAGTGTAACCGACTGCCACGCCCTAGGTCGCGGGTTCGATTCCCGCACAAGTCAAACATTTGTGTGCATGAGCATGGATGTTTGTCTTGGTCTGGGTGTTTCTATGTATAATATGTACGTATTTACAAAAAACAAAAAGTATATATGTATGTTTATCCATTGTCTAGAACCCATAGTACAAGCTCTGCTTAGTTTGGGCTAGATGGTGTTGTGTGTATGTAGTAGAATATTATTATTATTATTATTACGCATAAAACTTCGAAAAGTCAGAGATGCGCGCCTTGGGTTCGAACCGTCCAACGGTTTCCCATTAGGCTATCATTATATAGCATATTTATATAAGAGCGTTTATATATAATTTTTATCCCGAAGTTCCCTAGTTACGCCAATCATTAATATCAGACTACACCGAAGCATGACCGGGTTTAGCTAGTCGTAAGTTTATTGCTAAACATAACAATAGGACGATCCTATCCGGCCGGGTCTTTATTAAGGATGATAGCTTTTTCGTCGTAAATTGGTCCCAAAATATCTGGACGTGATTAGGGTTTAGCAGATGGAAATAGGATCTAGATAACAAGTTACTATTATATAATCTATTTTTATTTGTAACTAGCTTCTCGCGTAAAAGTAAGTTAGGTTCTTTGTCGTGTCGGGGCGTCGCCCAGAAGTCGTCGCTCGCAGACCTTCCTGTCTGTATTGGGCACCGCTGGGTGGATCGCTTTTATACCACTAAGGTGGCAAACAGGCATACGGCCATATGGACGCCTGCAATACCAGAGGCAACACTTGCGCGTTGCCGACCCTTTAGGAAAAAAAAGGAAGTGGGAAGGAGAAGGAGCGGGAAAAGGGAAAGAGGGTGATTGGGCCTCCAGGCACTCTCACTCACCAAACGAAACAAAACAGTAGGAATACTGGTATTTCACGTCAATATTCTGTGAGAGGGCAGTACTTCTCCGGTCAAGCCGGCCTATTCATGCTGAAATCAGCGACGTTCTACTACTCAAAAATGCTGATGCAGTTTTAGTTCCAGCGACCCACCCATCATACAAAGCAGCTAGATGGCAGAAAAAAAATGTTTCAAAAGTTCTTTTTAAAAATAAAATATAGCCTATGTTACTCGGTGATAATATAATTTTTAATGGTAAAATATTTTTGTAATCTATATTGTAGTTTTTGAGGTCAATCATTAAAAACAAACATACAAAAATCAAATCACTCCTCATATAATATTAGTATAGACAAGGTTACTCTTAATGAAATAAACAAACGCCTACAACTCCGAAGGGGTAAGCAAAAGTGTTTCACATTCTCATTTTGTCAGCTTTGATTTTAAGTCCCATAGGGATTGTATTTCTACTCAACTAGGATGTCTACAGACTCCGTGCTGTTTCTGTGAATTAACTAACAAAATAACTCAATTACGCTCTAAGCGTTAAGCGCCGAACTGCGACTCAAACTTCACTATCGTCTGTATATAAGCGCTATATAGAGTGTACTGTATATAACTCAAAGCAAGGCGGACACATGGTCAGCCGTAAGCTCAAACGCTAACTTCTGACAATGGCATGAGCTATCTCTCTTCCTGTTTCTCTCATATCGGTAATTTAGAAATATTGAAACAACTGACTAGCTAGATGCCATGAGTCTAAGCTTATACGAGCTTACTATCGTAAAACTACGGGTTTGATTTCGGGGTAAAGCAAAGAGCACGAAGTTTGCAAATAAGCATGTATTTTATGACATTATATTCATGCAATAGTAAGGAAAATTGTCGTCCATAAAATGTAATGCGAAGTCATGAAACAGTAATAATAATAATAATGTCCTCCAGACCGAGTTTCGGTCATGGCGGCCAATCTTAACGGAGACTGGCCATCTGCGCAGGAGATATTATAGTGCACAAGTATGTGCGCAAACACAAGTGCACTCTCTGTTCTCTAACTCTCATGATCCGGTGGGACGGATAATCCGACACAACTGGAGAGAGATCAGGCGCAGGACCAACGGCTTTACGTGCTTTCCGAGGCACGGGGTTGTCTGACACCGCCAACTTCCTAACTCCGGTCTCGTATTGAGGTAATACCCAGTTACTGGCAGTGGCCTCCACAAAAATATACCTTATGTATTGAACTTAATCATTGGTATAACTCAGATTATATTATCTTCAATAGGTATCATATTGTTCGTATTAGATTGCAGTAAATAGGTACCTATCATATTAATCTTTATTAAATTATAGATGTATGTATGTATCTTATGTGGGGGCCAGTCAGTGCAGACCGGTGACACTTCGACCTAGTGGGATCTTTTGTGTCGACACTCTCCCAATAACGACTGCCATAGATGTTCATGGCAGCCGGGACCGACGGCTTAAAGTGCTCTCCGAGGCACGGAGCAGGCGATAATTGTCAATCAATACGCACACTAAATTATAGATAGTTCACTAACACAGAAGACCAAATTCAATCATGTTAGTAATACATTTGATCAGTATATTATTTTATTTTTATTTTATTTTATTTTATTTGTTTGGGACATTTAACAGTTACACGTTTACAATAAAGTATTATAAAGTTACATGCACATGAATAAGGTTAACGTATAACCCACACCAATGTCCGCGACATTATATATTCGGGTTACATATAGACGCGTGCGAGACAACTTGATTATAATTATAATTATGAAATAAGGTTCTTATTTAAGGATTCAACGGCTGCTTTCTTAAATTTAGATTGCGAATAAGCAAAAATGTCGATGGTAAAGAGGTGTGTGTTGTATGTTTCAATAAGGCGGCGCAGAGGAGCCCGCACACCCGCGTTAGTTCGACACTTGGCAGTGTGAAATAAGCGAGGTACGCGCACCTCTCGCCGCATAACAGTTCTAGGTACTACATAACATATTTGATTGGTTATGTCATTACAATCGAATTTGTTGTTGCATATTCCATGCAGCATCATGGACATTAGTAATATTCGCCTGGACTCCAAGCTTAATAAGTTATAATTATGTAATAATTGTGGATACGGCAACTTTGAATGATAAAATCTAAAGTGTACGGAACATAAATACTTTTTTTGTACCCTTTCTATTATGTTTGTATACTTTTCGTAATAAGGACTCCATATGGGGACAGCGTATTCTAACTGAGATCTTATAAGAGATTTAAAGAGAAAAATAAAAGTAGAAGACTGCTTAAAGTCGCGGGAGGACCTCATGACAAAACCATACATCTGGTAAGCCTTACTTACAATATTATTAATATGCATATCAAGATGCAGTTTAGTATCTAAGGTAATACCAAGGTCACGCACGTAATCTATTCTACTCAAGGTTGTATCCTGCAAAGTATAATTATATGTAATTTTATGTTTATTTTTTGTAAATGTGATAACATTACATTTGGGTAGGCTTAGTTGGAATTGATTAAAGGAGCAGTATTGAGAAAGTCTATTGAGATCGTCCTGTAGGAGCAAGCAGTCCTGCAAAGATGTGTTTGCCTTGTAGATTTTTATATCATCGGCATACATAAGAAATCGGGCATTCTTGAAACATTGTTTGATGTCATTCACAAATAAAATGAACAAAAGGGGCCCGAGAATGGAACCCTGAGGAATGCCAGAAGTGACGGTAATAGGGTTAGATTCGAAGCCATTAACGACCACGTTTTGAGTCCGTTCAAAAACATATGCCATAAGCCAACGAAGCAAGTTACCACGAATGCCGTTATAGGCGATTTTGTCTAAAAGTAATTTGTGGTCCACCCTGTCAAAAGCCTTCCGAAAGTCCGTGTACACAGCATCTACCTGGACTTGGTTGTCCATATTCTCAAATAAATAGGAGGTAAATAGCGTTAGGTTAGTGATAGTCGACCGGCGCTTAACAAATCCGTGTTGTTCGAAATTGTAATGTATATTATATCTATAATGATAATTAAATCGTATTCAATTAATCTATTATTATCAATTTTGAACTATACACAGCGACGGTAGCCCAATAAATAAGGCGATGGACTTGCGTACATGTCATGTATTGTATTGTACAGCCAAAGTGAACCCACACGTAACACGAACATTTAAATTAGATCATTCAGTTAATTGTAGCCATATACACAAGAGACAAGAATATTAGTAATGTACTACCTAGATGGTCTATAAATGAAGCTTTTATAAAATCAAATAATACAATCTTTAATGTTATAGACATTATCTGACATAGGTAGTTTATTTTTATACTATTTTGGTCGCAGACGACCCTGCGGCCTACTTGGTTAGCGAAAACCGCACTGCAATGCCAAGAAAACGTAACTAAGCTAAGAAATAACGCGTTGAAATCGTAGCAAATTGTATTTCATACCCCTAAAGCCGCAAAAAGAAAATGACTATAAACTATATGTTCCACATAATTATTAGGTATTTTTCTGGAAATGTATTGCAGAAACTGGAATAGGTGTGCATTTTTACTCTCTCCTCGAGTTATATTTTCATTTCACCTTCAGAATTTCGTTTTAAATGACCCCTCATTTGGCAAAACTGGTCCAAAAATGTGATGTAAAGGAGGAAAACGCCGTGAATTTGTACTTTCCTCTAATGGTTGACTATATCTTGGTTTTCGGTTACGGAGAAATTACGTAAAGAGAAATGGTTGATACTGATTGCTTGTTATGATATGCTAGCAGTATAATGTAGATATTATAATTATGTTGATATTGTACCGTGCTGGTAATTATTGTTACGTAACAGTGAAGTCAAAGCAAGTTAAACACACGCTGCTATACTGACGACCTTATTATGGGCAGGTGACTGTAACTAAGTGCAATTGTCATTTGCGAAACATGGGACTTAATAAAGATTACGGAGAACCTTAACCATGGATCCATATAACATTGTTTTTTTTTTTGAGAACTACTGATCCCGCACTAGGAATAAATTCTAAGTCGCGGTGGACTTTACAATTATTCAAATAACGGATAAAACAAGCGAGAATCGGCAATGAATTGCCGTAAATCTTAGAGTTCGAAAAAATGGTTCAAGTAATATACAAAGGTCACGTTATACCACGTGACATTGAGGTCAGAGGTCAAAGGTCATAGTCATTAAAGAGTATATCAACTATGTTGAGTCGAATGGCGTTGAGCGCGAGTCTCTAGCTCTTACGGTTTTTGAGTTGAAAGTTGTATAAGAGACGGACGGATGGACGGACAAAGCTGTTGTATAAGAGTTTTTTCGAACTCTTGAAAACACCCATGCTCGGCTGAACTATTTGAGGATCACACAAATTACGTCCTGTGCGGGGATCGAACCCACAACACTCGGCGTAGAAAAATATCAAATGGATCACTTAAACCACTACGCCATCCGCGCAAAAATTCTCAATCTTTCTATTCCATTTCTGAATCAAGGAAATTGTTTTACCACAGATATTTCGATTTTATACTCTGTAATTTTGATTACAAGAATAGATCTCTAGAGTTATAGGTAGTGGACAACGAACAAACAGAAATGGCCTTGGAATGCTTTCGGCAAACCGATTAGTGGACGATTGTATTTTATCTTTATGGCTTTTATATCTTTATGGCTTTTATATCTTTACAGCTATGGGGCTGTATTTCGGAATTGCGGAAGAACCAATAGATAATTTTGTGCAAACAACGTTCCGTTAAATTTGCAGTTAACACAACAATTTCCATTTTCATTTTCAATTCCTATTAAAATGGCTGCAACTGTTAGCGTAGAAAGTACAATTTTATACTTCTGTTAGATATATATTATAACTGTAGTAATAATAAATCATCACATATCATCCCAGATATCACTAAAGCCATTTGAACAAAAAGGATTCTTGTGAGCGTTAAGCCAGAATTTACCGAAATCTTCAGCTAATAGTCGATACCGATATCTTGAGTAGGATACCTAGACGCATGTTACGTTACTAAGCTCAATAGTAAGATTAATGTCCTGAATTCTTTATATTCGATAGCTTAACTTACCTCAAGGTCAAAGCATTTGGTGCAGCCAATGTCAGTTTCAAGGGCCTGTTTTTCGCTCGTCTCATCTCGGCTGCTATGCTAGGTGGTGTTTGAGTCGCCACGTCGCGTCCACGTCTTGAGCCCATCAATCCTCTGCAGCCATTCATGTACCTTAGCAGACGGTGAGAAAGATGGTCATACCTCTTACCCTGAATACCTGTATCCTTTATTAAGAAACTTACCTCAAAGTCAAGGCATTAGGAGTAGCAAGTGTGAGTTTCAGGGGTCTTAGCCTTGCTCTCCTGGTTTCAGCTGCTATACTAGGTGGCGTTTGAGTAGCTACGTCACGTCCTCGTCTTGAACCAGACCCTGGGCCTCCACAACCGTTCATGTAACTCAGTTGAGGATGTGAGACGCTCATGCCAACTTTGTTGCGCTGGGTCCTATGTAACGAAAATGAAATTTAGTAATAGTGATAATATCAATTTTCCTTAAAACTGCAAAAACAATACTTAGGATTGTAAGTATCTTAATAACCTCACCAACTTATTATGGTGATTAAGATATTTACAATCTTGAGTATTGACTCATGATCATTGTGACGTCATTATGATGACCTTTATATTTCTATCCTTAGCCTTATATGATGAACTTTATCACGAATATGTTGTACTATTTTAACTGTCTGTCCACGCACATGTTGCATTGATAATTAATAGGGATAATAGACCTTATATGTAAAAAAATAACATTAGGTACTCAAGCAGGATGTGGTCCGAAGGATTTTCCTATTAAGATCAAGTATTTTTTAATCAAATGTTTTATTTCAAAAAGACATCAACCACGGGATAATTCTTGTGTCGTTATCTGTCGGACAACATTCAAACAACAGACACAAATAACACCCAAACTCGGAACAACTATTTGTGGATCACACAATTTTTGTCCCGTTTAGAGAGCAAACCCACAACATTTGGCGCAGTGGCAATAGCGAGGTGACTATTTACTTGTAATACATAATATGTGCTAGCATTACACTTCTAAGTAATAAGGCGTGATAGTCTTTTACTATCTCTTACTTGCTTCTCACCATGAATAAAATCACCAAGTCAAACAAAATACCTTCACAAACATTTTTAAATTGGCACTACGAGCGCAGAACGTTTCCCATTTGTTTGTGTAACAGAAAAACTCAATTAAAACTTTTCACGGACCTGAGATTTAAATGAAGCATTCCAACAATACCGTTCTAAAATAAGGGCTAATGAAATCAATAGTACAAAAGAAGCAACCTGTTTATAAAGGTAGTCTTGCGAATTTAAATTAAACTATTTTTTCGGGTGATGATTATCACTGTAATTTAATCAGACAATGAGGCATTTCAGAGTCTTCTACTCGACTATCAATACAGTTTATAGCGAGAAATGGAGTAATTTCAAAATAAAGTTCAGAAGCAATTTCAAAATAAGAGAACAGAAAATGTCAAATCATTTAAGAATAGTATGATGCCGTATTCTTAGTTTATTATTCGAGTTCTTTTAGAATAATAATTTGATGAACCATTTCTGTTGATAGTCATTTTTAGAATAGATTGTTAATAATCTATTTCTAAGGTGTCTGCTATAAATATTAAATTAATTATATTGTTAATGGATTATTTATCAATCAACGATTAATGCATTAAAATTAATTCCATATTTTAAATTCTATCAACATAACATCTCAATTATTAGCGTGGGTATATGTGTATATGGTACTCTAATATAATAGAGAACATTATTCTATTATTTTAAAGATCCAATTAAGTGTAGTACCGAACCAATTAGTACAAATAATTTGTGTAATGAGGGCAGTTACAATGGTTCCGCTCGCCAGTTAAACTTCAGTGCGTTCCTGTTTATATTCAAAACTGGTGATAATAGTTTTTTGTTTGGTATTAAGATCAGTTTGGGTATTTAACTGGTAACGAAAACACTGTTAAACAATCTGAACTAATATTATAAATGCGGATGTGAGTTGGTTTGGGTACCAAACGTATCAAGGTATGACGTAATAACTAGCCGGCCCATCACCATGAAATTTCACTTACCCGTTGTCAGAGGTACAGAAAAGGACTTAAGATACCTTTTGTCCAGAAAAAAGGACTGTTCTCAAGCGAGCGAAGCCGCGGGTTTTTTTTTATAAAAATGGAAAACTGAGATATTTAATTATCTTTATATTCAATATCAAAAAATTTATACAGACTGACTTAATGCCAATAGAAATTATATATCTGTCAACCTTTTAGTGCTACAGAGATATATGAAGTGAGTGCGTGTAAATTCTGTCTAAAAATGTTACAGAAGATAATTTAAATTTAATACATTGTGTACCTTGTAGCAGGCATAATAGAAAATATATTGTTTGCGGTCATTAATGACCGACATGACGTTATATGTTTTAAGTAGAATACATTTCCGCAGATTAATTTTATCCTTCCATTATGATTACGATTTCCGATCTTACTGTAGAAAAGTGCAAATTCATAAAATGTTTGTCTATTTGAATGTATTTTTTTAATATATTACATTAGAATAATATCCGGTCTTGGTAGGCTTACACGGAGGCATGGATCCAACGTGAAGAGGCTCTTCGACAGTTTTAATCAAAAGTGGGATGGAACACCTACGGCTTCAATGACCACAGCAGGCATGGAACTATAGTTACGGATGGACTCAAATATGTCTGGGCTATAGAATTTGGTGAATTGGATGAAAAACGCTATCTGTCCTGAATAATCTAATAGCATCAAGTAGGATGGGCAGACGGTGACTCGCTGACCACCTAGACAGGGATTCGGCGAGTCTGAATAGTTTTCATAGCCATACAAGTCTTATCCACCCATCTTACCAGCAGATGGCAACACCAGTGCGTTATTCTTATTATTAGTACTATTATTGGCTCTTCTGATCTCTCACCGAGGGCAGGTACACTGCCGTCATAAGGAAAAAAGACACACAGTAAAAACACAGTTTATTCAATTATTTTTTTTGTAATTACTTATTTTTTCCTAATGATAGCTATACAAAAAGGTTCAGTTTGACATACCTGGCGGCACTCGTAATCCTCCAAGTCAGCTGCCTGGATACTGTCCTATTTGGAGATAAGTCTGGTGAACTTCGCACTCCTATCCGTCGCATACCCTGAGTTGGACCGTTGTCAAACCCTCCACATTGTCTGCGAAACAAAGTACGAAGTTGTATAAATTGTGGTAGGAACTAGTAACACTTTGAAAGCTCTGTCGTGTTTTCATTTTAGTTCTTGTTGTAGACCAAGCTTAAATCTTCACATCAAATATTGAGAATAAATTTAAATACTAGTTATTATAAAGATCGATTTTATTCAGAAAAGGAGTTTGAAAAATATATTAACTTTTTAGTGACAGCCACAATAAAAGGGAAGACGTCAGTGACGACGACGAGACGACAGACAGAGACGACACTTTATACATCTAAAACGTAATTTCCGAAGTTCTTTGAAATATGTTAACCCTATTAATATTGCTATATATTATAAATACTCATTAAATAGTAAATAAGTTTTACATATAGTTTTTGACGGATTCATATCGCATCAACGTCAATTGCTGTGACTGACTGAATTAGCAGCAACCAATTAAGTTACGTGACTTAAGTTTGCTTTGACAGGTTTGATTAATCTTTTAGTTAAGTAAGTCTTTAAGATCTCAGTCAAACCCTAAGTCGCTAAGGTTTCCGTTTTCTGTCCGTTAAAAAAATCAGATGCTAGCACTTTACTGTCCAAGATAACTACCTATTTTATGGTGGCTTCAAGTTGTCCCTGAACTTCAAATTCAAAGCACATAAACCACACATAACAGATGACAGTATACCCGACCAATTCCGATCACCATAAAACATGACAATAAGTAAGACACCACTAAAACCTTCTCCAATTCACCGATGCGTTTATTGATGGTGCCACATAAATCAAATATCCAAACAGCCAACTTGAGCCAATGTTGGTCCGAACAAACAATTACATTAGGCTTTTAGTGTCGATTATAGCCAACTCTATTTTATGTAGCGATATTTATGACCAACATTGGGCCGGTTTATGACTGCAATTTGTTATAATCTCGCTTACAATAATGTCGTGCCAGTTAGATAGTTTGCCTTAAGGCTTTATTGAGACCATGTGAGGTTTACGAAACAATGGATAAGATATTTAAATAGATAAGCGATTACTTTGAATAAAGGAAATTGGAATAATCGTAGCTTTTACGATGCCGCATCCGAATGTTTATGAATTCATCATCACTGATTACGATTTGAATCCTACAGTAATATTTGAAAATTGATTCGATAGATAAGTCGTAGTCGATCCGATCGATCGACGAATCGTATTTGCGACACGGTGTTTCGTATTGGCTTCAAATTATAACGATAGCCATTTTTTGGAACCTTCTCGTATTATTTCTGTGACCTCTCTGCCGTCATACTGGATGATGCTATTGTCATGCCTAGTGGCCAACGACAATGACCTTGTGCTATCTATGTTCATATTTGGATTAGGCATTAGCCTACGTATTAACGTAATGCACCAATTAATGTATGCCAAAGATTAATGCATTTGAATTTTATCATAGTTTCATAAACGTATTTCAATTTGCTTGAACATTAAAAGGGTTTCGATTTTTGTCGATAATCGCCGATTGTTTTGTAAATAAGAAAAGTCATAAGGAAATAATAGTCTAATATGCTATTATGGTTGCGATGATCACACGAACAAATATTGGTGTGATCCAGTATGAAACTCAACTCTGTGTTGCATCGGGATAGTCACTAGAATAAAAATTGTTTTCATTTTATTATAAAATACTTTATGCGGTTTGTTACCAAAGCTTAAATGTTTCTTTAGTAGTACTTTTAGGCTTAGTTATTTCATTGTGGTGGCTCTACAACAGTGAATAGTACCACAAGCAAAGTTTATTTTTCTAAGTACTACTACGTAACAGGCGGTGTATTTTCTGTCGTTCACCAGGCGCAGACTCTACAGAAGAGCTCAGTATATTATATTGGCTAAGCAATAATTGCATGTACAATGTGTTTTTATGTCATTATTTTTATATTATTTCATTTCTATTGTTTGAAAGATTCAAAAGATTGTGAATGGGGATTAAGAATGAATGAGTTACTTGTCAAATGTCTTCTTTATGCCGTGCAAGTAAAACTTGCGTCATCGACGGAAGAGTTGCAGGCGATGGTAACTATTATGTTTGGTGCTTGTGAGAGTAAAGGAATGAAAATGAATGTAAGCATGACGAAAGTAATGGTATTTAAAAAGTAGGAGTGCATGACGTTGTGTAATATTATGATTGATAGAGAACAAGTGGAGCACAGGCGTGAATCTATGTGTGTATTTAGCTCTATTATATATACAAAAAAGACGATGGGTTTCTCTTTGCTTTGTATAATAATACATTTGACGACTCGATGGCGTAGTGGTTAGTGTAACCGACTGCCACGCCTGAGGTCGTGGGTTCGATTCCCGCAAAGTCAAACATTTGTGTGCATGAACATGGATGTTTGTCTTGGTCTGGGTGTTTCTATGTATAATATGTATGTATTTACAAAACAAAAAGTATATATGTATGTTAATCCATTGTCTAGTACTCATAGTACAAGCTCTGCTTAGTTTGGGCTAGATGGTGTTGTGTGTATGTGATAGAATATTATATAAACGTAATAGTGCTATCATACATACTGGCAGAAAGTACATATTAATACTTTAAAAGCTTGTTTTCACCGTTCGAAACCGTTTATTTCAATTGGTAAGCCCCAATTTCACATTCCCGAACGGGTGCAAAAAGCTTTTTGAAAAGAAATCCCGGCTATAAACTGTGAAATTTAAGGCCCGCCTTATGTTAACTAAGTCGAATTTGAATCCCACCTGCTTCTTATAAGCTCCGTAGGGTTACCTGAAGATTGTTTCAGGCTCCATTTAGTTGTTGTAAAAGTTGAAACTTTCTTTTGGCAAAATTACTAGATTGTTAAAAGATTTGTTTCATGAAACTGTTGACTTCGATTTTGCTTTTTATACATAGGTACATAAGTAGCCTCACGGCTATATTCCCGTAACATAACATCCACATGTCGCCATCTGTGATAGTGATAAAATGTAAATCGTACTAAAAATATCTTGACGTGTAACTAAAAGTTATACGCCAAAAAATGTTTAGTAGCTGCATATAGTCTGGAACTTTGTTCAGTGGACAGCAAACGCAGAAATAGGCTCGCCACTTATAACGTGGGACTTAAAATCGTAGTTCTCAAGATGAGGTTGTAATACAACCTTACAGTAAAGTATAGTACTATGTAAAAGCAGCGACAGCTCAGTGGGGACACCAACAGACTGCAATGCAGAGGGTCTCGGGTTTCAACCCACATCGCGCACCTCTGACTTTCGGAAGTTATATGACGTTTCGAAATTATATGCGTATTGATTGAAAATTATCGCCTGCTCCGTGCCTCGGAGAGCACGTTAAGCCGTCGGTCCCGGCTGCCATGAACATCTATGGCAGTCGTTATTGGGAGAGTCTCGACACAAAAGATCCCACTGGGTCGAAGTAACGCTGGTCTGCACTGACTGGCCCCCACATAAGATACATACATAGTACTATGTATGTTTGAAAGAAAAAAGGAATATTGAGTATGATAAAAATACCTGCCTTAGATTTTTAAAAGATAAAAGGTTCTATTAATCTTGCTTAGCTCATGATTATTATTTAAACTTGATTCTTGTTCATAAAATATAACCAACATGAAACTGATTACAATAATAGCAATATGGCAATAAAAGAAAATAAATTCCCAAGTTTATTTTAATTTATTGGCATATTGCTATTATTGTAATCAGTGCAAATATTATTATAATTATTTCATAGTTAAATGTAATGTAAAGATGGTGTAGTAGCTTAGTGATTCTGCTCCATACAGCAAGAGAATCGATTTCGTAATACTAGACGTGAGGATGCTACATCTAGTATTACGAAATCGATTCTGCTATAAACTGTGATCCCTAGATGATTGTGTTCAGTAGGAATGATATTAAAAATAAAATTACAAAGCAATTCTACACTGTTTGACAGTAGAGTACCACAGAAGACACTTACAACATTATAACGTAGCATTACTTCAATTTACTTTTAGTAGAAGAATGAATTCAAAACTATCTACAACATTATTTAATACAAAAAGATTTCTTACTTTTAGTGGATTTATAGTCTGCCTGATTTCAAGGTTTTACTGCTGCAGATTATATCAGTGCCATACTATCGATACAGATCCGAGCCACTGGCTTGGAAGATTATTATACCTACGGATCAGACCCATCCATTTTTTAAACTCGTTTAGATAAGACTGCTGGAACACCTAATCCTATAGGAATGGAGCAAGATCCAAATCGGTTTATTCCTTAAATAGGTTGTTCTGTAAAAATTCGTCGTAATTCTTGTGCGTATTCACTATGATGTAAAATTTAATAAATCTCGGCAATGATCGTGAATATGTTTGTTGCGAAGGAAAAAATATGATGGTGTTTCAAACTTTCAAACTTTCTTTTCTTAGTCTATTCATTTTTGTGTCCATGATTGTTCTGTAACTTATGATTTGTTTTATGATGTATCAAACCTTAACTGGTGTGAAAAATGTTGGTGAATATATAGACTGGTTAACATGTTGACATAAAAAGTTAATGAAATTAAATCTAGCCATCTAACATATTTTCCAGTTTATATATTTTCCAATAGGTACTTGATATGTCAACATATTGTATCGTATGTGCCTATTTTAAGAATGAAAGAATACCTAAGTGTGAAATGGATACAAACGCTAAAAAAAGTTGAAAAAGAGAATAACGATATAATATCTATTTGCAATTTGATAACATATTAACAACCGTGTCTTTGGTTATTGTTATTCGGATATTATTGTAGTTACAGTAAAATATTTACGCTTTACTACAGTCAAATTCACTTCTACTATATAAAAACTACCCGTTTTTGTAGCTATCTTTTATGATTGTTTAATTGAATCTTTTGGCAAAAACGAAATAATTAAGAAACTTACATTTCCATTCGTAACTTTAAATAGTATACTCATGTAACAGATCGCCAAGGGATTATACCAAGCCGGCAGCATCCAACTGTATTCAATTAACGTTCTAGTGGTCACCAATTATCCGGCTGCTAAGCACAGTAATTATGCCATACGACATCCGATGGTACTGCCGCTTCTCGGATGAGGACGGATTTAATGTGTAAATTTTTATTGCTGGATAATTGTAAAGCTTTAGAGGAAAATGTCAGTTCTTTTTATATACGATTCTGTGTACAATGGAAAATTGGAGATTGAACTTTTTGTGGATTATTTTTGTTGTCTGTAAGTTGCATGCAACAGATTTAATATTTTATTTTCTGTGTTTGTTAGTTCTCACAAATAATTATCCCGTACGGCAATTCGAATCCTCAACACGTGGAGCGGGCAGCGAGGTAACCGCTTAATATTGTCCTCCAAATCAAATTTCGAACCCGACGGTCATTCTCAACCGAGAGGGAAGAATGAAGGCAATCTTGAATTTTATTTGGCGTAAAATTATAATACCTACATGTTATTTCTAACCAGAATAATATAATAATAAGGATAGCTTGTTGATAATATTATTATTCTTTTGTATACTGATATACTCAATAAAATGTGATGATTATTATGTACCTCGGAAACTTTTTTAATAGCTGACATCTCTGGCAAGTTTATGTTAATGTATATATACAGCAGCAAATGGCAGAGTAAGTATGGGATGTTTCTGTAGTTAAGTTCCCATTACAGTTTATTAGTGCGGTGTCTATAAAAACATACAGATCATTGGTGACGACAGACGGCTTTCAGTGCGACTCATCTTTATTCTTATGTAGACGTTCAGACGCTCGTGTCCAGACACAATACTTTTTTATTGAGTCTTAACGGTTTAACGAAACCCCATGCTATAACTTGGGAGTAAAAATGACAAAAAAGAACATAATAATTATAATAATAATATAATATTGTCTTCTGTTTACGCGAATATTATTCATTGAAATTAAAATACTATATACGAAAGTGTAAAATTAAATGAAATCTAAATAGTTTTAATAATAATTTAATTAGCTTAAAAATTAGTAAAGTTTAATAGTAGTAGTAGAGTAACAATTTTCAAAATTATGTAATAAAGTGTCAAATAAACAACGCGATAAAATCCGTATATAGTAGTTTAATTTCAAAGAATAATAATTATAAAATAAATCTGTAAATGTTAAAATAAATTATATTTTATGACACCAAAAAAGCATCAACACGTAAATAATTATACGTCTAGGTAAGAGTCAATGTATCTTTATAAATATCGATACAGTAAATGCTTAGCAATCGTTTCAAACCCTGAAGCCTGCACGTATAAAATATCACCACGTTTAAATTACAGAGAACTACTTATACCAAATAAAAGCTAAAAATAAGGACCGCTTTCCATCCATGCATAGTAGATGTCGATCACGACTGTTATCACATACATATTTATAACAGCCGAGATCAGACTTCGGACTAGGGCGGTCATGACAAAATCTTCATGTTTAATTATTTTTATGATTTCATCACATTGCTATGAAATTCTTATAGGTTAAAAGTACAACAACGCGGTACAATGTTGTACTAAAAAAGTTATTAGTTTTATGCCAAACTAGGTTTCAAAGCACATAAATCCAACATTTGTAATTTATATAACACATTTGCCAGTAAAACTACTAAGACCAAATGAAATAAAGATGACGTCACAACTAGAACAGGGTCAAAAGATAATTTTGCTCTAGGATCTAAACGTAAGTCTCAACTCCTAAACTGCAAGCTAACTAAACACTACTTAAGCCAGACAAAATCCTTCGCGGCCGCTCCAAACTTCCACCCATGTGTTTCCACACTAATACACGCTGGCAGTTATCCAAACGGCTTACGAAGAGGCTCGATCGTAACCATCGATCATAATGAACAAGCGAAGTACGAATAAATCAGTTTGTTTTCGAGCCCTTTGGAAAAAAGGAATAAACAAAGCTCTGGGTAAAAAATTCCGCTGGTGATCTGGCTTTATTGATTGTGTATTGTTATGAACGAAATCGTTTAATTCAGGGCAAGGTCAAGGTCAAGGTTTCACTGCCAGGGATGATTATAAAGCCAATGAACTAATTCCTTGGAAGTGGTAAAGACACTTTTGGAGTTGCAGACTTTTAGACGCTTTGCCTTTAACAAGCGAGGTTTTGTTTTGTTGATCTTAATGCAGGTATATTTTATTTGTCGTGGTTCTTAATGTATTTTGAGGAACTTACAATACAGATAACTGGCAAACTGCGTGAGCCAGTTTTTCCATTGCTAGAAAAACACGTCTTTGTTCATTTTCCACAACTCCCTGTTATTGGCTAACTTAAGCCATTCTGCTCTATAGCTTTTTAGTGCTTATAAATAATTAAATAATTAATAACTACCTTAGTAACCATAAAATATAAACGATACACTAGCAGCTATTATTTAAGGTATCTTGTCTATCTGATAGGGAACATTAAGAACTCGGGTTATGAGGGAACCAGACTGGTTACGTCTGTTTGTTTTTTCAAATTACAATCTCAGTACACAAGGAAAGCCGTAGAAGAAAGATATTTTAAACATCTATATGTATTTCAGCTTCTGCCCGTGGTTTCGCTTGTATATTATATATACGAGTACCACTTCAGAAATTATATTCAGAATATTTGGCCAGTCTCCAGTTTCTATAATAGCCAACAAGTTTTTGTTATTCCCTTAAACATTACAAATAATTGAATTTTTAAATTACTATTATATTTTAGTTAACCTTCCTAGCTAAGTTTACATCGTTAATAATTAAGTTTGGGATTTTGATATATTGACTATTATGGCCTGGACTTGGCGAGGTTTTTGTAAATGGTTTTGCCATTATTGCAGTTCATTGCACATGCTCTAATAATTTCCATAGAAAAATTTATACGTTATTTTCTATATTATATAGACTAGGATAAAATTATCATACCATTACAATAATTAATCCTTCAATCCAGCAGAATTTTGAAACCAATGGAGTCTGTCAATAGGGTTGAATTCCTCACAATCTTATCTGAGGGATGGGCGATAATCTGTTAAAACAGCTCTGGGTTAGTAATTCCCTGCTCGCGGACGCAATTTCGTGATAGCTTACATTATTGAAACTGATCATATACCAGACTAGCTGTGTTTCGCGGCTTGAGTATTTTTAAATAATATTAATGTTTATTACCTTAAGACTGGCTTAAAGTAAGTGAGTATACCATATATCTATCAAAGTAAACTGAATATTTAAGGCAAAAGTTAATTATTTTTAAAATCAGACGTTATTGAGGTAGGCTGAATTCAAGCTCTTCAGCTTCCTCTTATACATAAGATTTTATATAAGCTGAGGGTATATGGGTACATATCCACTTTAGCGATAGTTATATTCGACTATTTATTAAAATGTACAGTTATATGTCAATATTAAATTATAATTAAAATAACTGTATAAAACGGACAAAATAATATTGGGTTTTGTCCATTCCACAGCAGAAAGGAATCTGAAAATGATGTCCGCTAGACGACATGTGGCTCGACCTTTGCTAACGACAAGAATATATAGCAAAATGTGCGGTGTATACACTACCTACTTTTTTGGGTATCCTAAGTAACTTATTTAGATATTATTTTCCCATTATTATAACATATACGCGATCGTCTATAATGACATCAGAACCATCCACTTCCGAAAAAAGATATGTAAAATAAAAATGTATGGCTATCGAGTATTCAACAAAAGTAGTTGTAAACTGCGCTGTTTAAGTTCAATATTGATATTAACACTAGTTACGTTGTCACCGGATACGTTAAAGATATTCTGACAAAGCTGAAAGAACAGAATCTCGGAATTGTAGAATTTTTTTAAGCTAAGGAAATATTAAACAGCATCTTAATAGTAAGCAAGCTTATTATATCCTAACTAATGTTATAAATGCCAATGTTAATTTGTTTGTTTGCTACACGCCTTATGTATCTTATGTGGGAGCCAGTCAGTGCAGACCGGTGACACTTCGACCCAGTGGGATCTTTTGTGTCGACACTCTCCCAATAACGACTGCCATAGATGTTCATGGCAGCCGGGACCGACGGCTTAACGTGCTCTCCGAGGCACGGAGCAGGCGATAATTATTGTCAATCAATACGCACATAATTTCGAAAAGTCATATAACTTCCGAAAGTCAGCCGTGCGCGACGTGGGTTCGAACCCGAGACCCTCTGCATTGAAGTCTGTTGGTCTCCCCACTGAGCTATCGCTGCTCTTACACGCCTTAACTACTCAACCGATTATCATTAAATTTTGCATCACAGGTACAGAAAAAGACACAAAGTACCTTTCATACAGGCAAAAAGGGGTAGAAAATTATTGACAGAATCCCTATAACGCGAGTGAAGCCGGGTAAAATCTAGTATATTTTACTGAGCTTAGTGTATTAATATTAATATTAATATTCTACCACATACACACAATACCATCTAGCCCAAACTAAGCAGAGCTTGTACAATATCTAAACATAGATAATATATGCATTTTTTTTGTAAATTCATACACATTATACATAGAAACACCCAGACCAAGACAAACATCCATGTTCATGCACACAAATGTTTGACTTATGCGGGAATCGAACCCGCGACCTCAGGCATGGCAGTTGGTTACACTAACCACTACGCCATCGAAGTCGACAGTGTATATTCTATATGAAGGTATACATAGACGCACGCCTACATATCCTGAATGGGTCTGTGCTCATGTGCAAAAGATTCGCGCCACATTACGTGGGATTAAAACATAGATAGTGAAATCTGTGCAAAATACATCTATGCCTAACTTTTTGCATGTAAAGAGGCATTATGCGATAAATTTAGTTCTGCAAATAAATATAGGTATAAAAAGTAATGCTAATGTTACCCTTAAGTGCTTGTGAAATCAAGCAACATATATTATGTAAGGCAGTTAATAGCGATAACTTGGTGGGAGACCACTGTACTGCCACGAAGAGGCACGTACTCGGGCTCGATCCCAAGGCGCGTATGCCTGACTTGTCTAAGTTATATGCGTATTTAACAGTAAATTATCGCTTACTCTAACGTCGAAGACAAAACATCGCAAGGAAACCTGCTTGTGCGAGGTTTCTCCAGAATATTCTCGAAGATATGTGAAGTCTGCCTACCCGCACTAGGCCAGCGTGGTGGACTATGGCCTAATCCTTCTCACACTGAGAAAAGGCCTGTACCCAGCAGTGGGACAGTTCAATACAGGGCTGATATTATATTACGCATATGGCATTAGATTCTGTAAATAGTAATAAGTAGTTAGCGGGTTAACGACGATTGCTATCAAAGTTATTATTTATAAGGTAGTTAATAGTGTATTAATCAACGCTGAAATGTAACTCAGGGTAAAATCTAACGTTAAATTTTAGAAAACATTTGTAAGTATGATGATGAGATACTAGCTTTTGCCCCACAGCTTTGCTCGCTGGGAACAGTATATTTTTCTGGATGAAAGGTACCCCATGTCTTTCTTTGTACCTCTGACTGTATACGAAATTGTGTTATGATCAGACCAATTTTTAAGGCGTCAAAGCGTAACAAACAAAGTCACATACGCATTTATAAATAAATAAGTTAGGATTGACTAATCATTTAACTTTGTAGTTACGCCATGGCACTAAGCAATTCGAACGAAAACACACTACCGTTAGGTATAGCGATCGAGAAGTATAGAATTATGTATTGTGAATTATTCTCTAGTCGATATCTACAGCACATAAAACGTTGAAACTCAAAACATTGGAGGGCACTAGATCAGCTGCCGTACTGTATCTTATACATCTAGGTATTAGTAAGAACTTACTGAATGGTGAAATTAATCCGATGGTATTTCGCATGTGGGTCTAAAAATACATAGCATACTTAGATATATTTATTTTCTCCGCTTAATGATGTAGCGGTTATGTATGTAACTGCTGAGCATGAGTTCTAGGGTTCGTTTCCCGTATCGAGAGAAACGTTATTGGGTTTTCAGTCAAGTTATTTATAAACGGCAAAAGGCTCGTCACCTATTACGTGGTTCTTGAAATCATAGTCAATGAAACTTGGTTGTAATACACCTTTACGAACCCTTTCAGGGAATTAAACGTAAAACTATGTGTAGATGTATATACTATAATTCATAACGGGTAATAACGCGATCATGCGTGATGTTTACCATTTGATGCTTGACGTTTCGACCAGGTTACATATTGCTGATCTCTTAAACTACATTCATGCTTTTAAACTCAAGCCTGTATATACCGAAAGGGGTAAACGTAGGTCTAAAAATGTGAAGAGGTATTACATACACATTTCACTTGGTATGTTTTTAAATTCTACCAGTCATAGCTCGCGAGCCTACAGGGCATTTAGCCACACTAAGTTTTAATTGTTTTTTTTACTACTGTTAAACTCCACAAATACAAATCCAATAAAATTATATACGACTCGATTTTTTATTGCCGCTTAGAGAACCATAGATACAGTCTCTACTTACTTTCTCCAACTAAACTCATATTAACATGAAAGTTTTCTAGGACTTACCTATACCAGTAGTACAACTATTACTATTACAGTACTAACTTGAACAACTCTACGAGTATTGCAATCTGCTGGACACATTTCCAGAAGACTAAGATTCCAGAGGCGGGAGCATAACGGCTTTGCCTATGTTTTGGCAATAGGTATAAACAAACTCAGATGGTGTTATAGTCTGTTTTATTTCAGTAAAAGTAAAGCTTATATACTAGTGTGGCGCGTGTATATTGTAGACTTAACTTATCGTCTTACTTATCTTAAGATGTGCTCTATCGGAAATACGTGTAATAATGTAGTCGCTAAATATACACCCCCCTTTAAAAAGCGAAAAAAAATGTACATATTATTACAATTTCTACTTAACTATGACAGTTTCTATTTATAGATATAATCTCAAACGTATGATTAATGACATAATACATTGCTGATTCCGAAAATTAGTCGAGTAAAAATATGTGCTCTATCGGAAATACGTGTAATAATGTAGTCGCTACACGGCCATTTAAAACAGCTAAAAATACATACATATTCCACAACAAATGTTCTAATTTCTAACTAGTTAGTATGCAAACGTTGTTTGCCTACATATTTCATACTGACTATAAAAAATGCAACTATGCGAAATGACGTGTCCGGAGGTTCTGAGATCATGTACAACACACCATGCCGCTTCACTGTGTTTTTTGAATATTCAAATAACACTTTGATCGAGTATCAAGCCTGGTGCCACAGGATCGGCTGCGAACATGAGCGTAAATTTTTTATATTATTAATTAGTATTTATTTATTTATGGAACATAATGTATAAATACGCACACATTTATAAAGCTTAAAATACACATATTGCTATGGTATATATTTAAAGTTATATGAATGTATCCCTACTCCCTAACATAATAGAGCAATACGTCCTCTAATCGCCCCTAAGCTCACGCTTGGTAGACCATAATTGTGATTGTAATGTCAGCTGTAGCGAGAAGTTACGAACGATAGACAGCTATCGCACATCCCTCTAACATAATTATACATTTATACTCTTTCGCCCGCGGTTTCACTCCCTTCTTCGAGAGAAAATTAATATTGTCACAAGAACTGCCTGTTTTTTCGGCGATGAGAAGTTGACATTTTGCGGCCAATAAACGGCATATACATACACAAAAAATCACGTCGAACAATTCAACGTGCGTGAAAGTTGCGTGAAAGGAGGACAAACCAATAAACATAATGAATTTATATAATAATACTATGAGCCCTGTATACCTATACAGTGCCCCACTGCTTGGTACGGCCCTCTTCTCCTTCCTTGCAAGCGTTTAGTGTCATTTCTTACTGAGTTAAGAAATGCTTAACTGGTTGAAGCATATGTTATAAGAGATCTACTATCGGTAATAGACTCGTCTTCCATTACGTAAAGCATAGACAATAGACATAGCGACTGACTGTTCGTGTAGCTATCCCGTCGGCGATATGCTGGCTGATGCTGTATAAATTAATGTTTATTTGTCGAGGTTAATAGGACTATTGGAAAATAAGTATCGCTTACTTATATTCTTATACTAGATGTGCCCGCGGTGTCACCCACGTTTATGATTACTGCGCCGCCCCCGTGGGTCGTAGCATAATGTTTTATAGCCTAAAACCTTCCTCGATAAATAAACTAGCGAACAATAAAATAATTTATCAATTCGAACCGTAGTTCCTGAGATTAGCGCATTCAACCAAACAAACAAACTCTTCAGATTTATAATATAAGGAAAGATTATTATAGGCTTGAAATAATATTACTTAAAAGAACAATACAAGTTAAGTATTTGCTGCAGGTTTGTCCAATTTCATCATCATCATATTTTATTTTCGCAATTAACGCATTGCCTTTTAGTCTTTGATTAGTTTTCTCTATAAACTCCTAACTTTCCTTACTATCTTTTTGATACAACAAAAATGGGAAACAGTCATACAACTCGTCTGAATATAACCGGTTACTGTAGTTTATAATCACTTAAGTATAGTCAGATAGACGCTCTCACGTTGCCGACCCTAGGGAAAAGGAATGGCAACATTGTTTAGGTATGTGAGCCTCAGACTCTAACTTCACGCCAAATTTCGTCAAAATTTGTTCAGTAGATCAGCCTTCACAACTCAACAAACAGACAGATAAGTCTTCAATTTATAATATTACTATAAACCACAGTTTCGAACTTACTAAAGACAAACAACCACATACATTCTCTACCAACATTTCCTACTATAGCCAGATCCAAACAACATGCGTCCAGCCAATCTATGTGCCCGTCAATCATTTTTGGCGCGCTGCTCGCATACTCTCTCTCTCTAACCTAATATCTGTAACTTCATATTCATGTACTAAATTTAATCCAGGCCCGTCAATTTGCCTCTGCGATAGGTTAGCCAATATTACTAAAAAGATACTCCATATATGGTATATACCCATGATATGGAGATTTTACCGTAACGTGTCGTGAACCCTTCGGCTAATAATTTTCCTATTGAAAGGTGTAGATTGTGCAGCAGAAGCGTTATTTTATTTCTTCTTTAGAATAATATTAAGAAATATGAGCCTAAAGAAGAAATAAAATAATGCTTCTCCAAATACAATTTATGTTATGAGTATCAACAATTTTGATGGCACGTTCTCTTTTCATCCCCTTTTTGGTAAATGTGTATCCAAAAAAGCATTATTAGCTCTTTATACTGGCACCAACACTGATTTGATATGTAGAGAAATTGGTGGATATGAACAGAAGAGACATAAAATTAGTATAAGGCCTTTCTTATTCTACTTAAGCCCGGTTAAGAGTACTCTTAACGAGCGAGACTTGATGAGCGCGTATGAAGAATATCATAGAAGTAAAAGAAACAAGACAGGTATGTTAGATTTGTAACAAGCACACAAACAGTTGTTTCAAAGTCTGGGTGTTCTTTAGGTCTGTTGTTTGAATGCTTGTAAAGCCTTCCACGACACAGGTATTATTGATAGTGTAAGAGCTGCCTCTAAAAAAATCTGTTTGGCGACTACCATGATGTGTTTTGAAATGTGTTAGGAATAAGCTGCCTATTGTATGCAATATAATTTCTTACCTATGGCACAAAATGTATCCGGCTGCCCAAATTATATGCCTAACACACTAGTATAAGTGGCCGCTTCATCACTGTTTATACCAAGTCTAGAAGTTCTTTGTGCTTGATGTTATAAATTATCACATGACACAGAAATTATCGTTAGCTCGGAAGTTGTATTTTTGTTTGCCAATAGCTAGCATCCTGAACATAATAAAATTGAATTATCTCTGTCCACAGGCGGGCCGCTAAACATCTAAAATAAACAGAAAAGAACGATGGTACAACAATATAAAATATGCAAAAAAAATCAAAGCTTAAAAAGGCACCGGCAAGAACTTGACAACTTTAATAAGTAAAGCAAATTAATTAAAGAAAGAAACTTGGCGACTAATTAAAACATCAAAATGAAGCTGTACTCGTGGCCTCAGCAACTATGAAGTTTGTTCAAACTCCGTTAAAGTACAATCAGACCTTTGATTATAGAGGATTCTTTTACAAACCTCTTGTTCTTTGCCTACTTTGCCTACATCAAAGAATATTTGCGTTTGTAGAGCCTCGTTGGTCGTTTAAGCAACGGTTTTGTATTCAATCAAGAGGAGTTAAGAATTGAGATGTAAATGTTTACTTCATAAGTTAAATGGAGAGAATAATGGTTTGTTTACGTAAACAAACCGTTTGATTTAAATTACGGTGTTTGCACGTGGGCTTAGGTCACGTAAAAGCATTTTTATTTCTGAGCGCAGACAATATGTCGCATCTAAATCGCCAAAATGGTCAGAATACGATTTCAGATAACGGTGAAGGAGATATAAATTACGCGTTATTAATACGTGCAAGTGGACGCTAAAGAATGTATGTATATTATATTCTTGCAGTACATAAATCCTCATGGAAAATTACTCTTTAATGATATATCATAGAATTTACAAAAACACAGATACATAGATAATTTTAAAATAATAATCGCTTACTCGTGTGTGTATTCCCAAAAGCTTCATAGGCTGTTTTTTTACTCTGATCACCTGATGTAATTTACCAGTTGTTCAGAAATGTGATGGCCGTAGAGAAAACAGATAGTTCTAAAATAATAGCATGTATTTTAGTTCACGAATATATTCTCTAAGACCCGACGTAATAATCCTCAGAGGCAAATAATTGGAGACTACACATCTAAGGTTTCAAGTATCCACTTTAGGGACTATGGTGCATTACCTACGTTAAATGCATAAAGCTAAGTAATAAAAGATAAGGCATATCTTGTTACTATAATATTATAATAACGAATAGGGTACTTTACTTACAGTTTTTTATATTCATCCAATAGTTTGAATAACTGACTGTAGGTTAATTATAGGCGTATATATAACTTACAGTAGCACGCTGGCAGCCAGATCTGGTAGTAGGGGTTAATGGCAAACGACAGAAAAAGGAAACACAATATAAACTATGAAATAAAAAGCCAGATATTCCTACCACGAACCCACTTTTCTTTTATCCAAATTTAAAGTATAAATAACTCCCTTATTTAGAAAAACCACAGACCATATTGCCAGAATCAGAAACTGGGAAAGAGACTGTCATATTTAGTACCGCTGCGCAATTAAGAAAGCGTGTGAATAATAAAAATTCCATTATTTTAAGATAAACATTATTATGAAACTGACTTCCATCAGCTTTCAACAGCATAAACATTTAACAATACGTAATACATGTATGTACATATGTCTCTGATATCAATCGATATATTAACATAAATATATTCCAAACTCTCAATCCTCATTACTTATACAACCTTAATCTATAGTATTACTATTCTATGAAAAACATCTCCCAGCCAAATGAAAGCATTCCATCAATCAAATTTAACTATTGTTTTACCATTCCCAAATTACACAACCTTGACACAAATATCTCAAATTACACCCAAAAGCCGAAGTGAAACAAGCTCATCCAATGCCTTAAGTGCAGAAAGATTCGCGTCATAACCTCAAATGTAGCAAAAATGACATCCACTCTTAAACTGACCCAGGAGAAGATTAACCTTTATTTGATTTGGTTCTTATTACGGTACGTTTTCCTCATCCTAGTAAATGTGATTGATGGTTTAGAAATCTTGCGGCAAATTGTTCGTAGGTATCTACTTCAGTGAGTTTAACACGTTTAGTGTACGTTATAAGATATATAAGTTTATTGGTTAGTTTGTTTTAAGCAATTTCGTTTTGGTAGTGAAGAAACAACTATATCGAATTGTAATTGTTGGAAAGCAATTTAAATTGTCATGGAATGAAGAATATAAAATGAAGAGAATAAAAAATAAAAAGTGCTTTGTCTTTAAATTAAATCAAAAGTAAATAATATTATCACTGTTATAAATGGCAGTGGGCCAATATTTATCTCTCATAATCTTCTTCTTAATCTTGATTACTGGTTGGGAAATAATTTAATTGCTACTACATACCTAAACTTGCGCTTATACTTTCTGATAGGTAGATAGGAACGCATTTCATCTACATATCGCAAAGTTAGACTACATTGCAGAAACAATGCCGCTTTAAAAATATTTGCGATACAGAAAAAAATATTTGCGAATATAATCTAAAAACTGAAAACAGCACGCAAAATCTGAAAACAGCACAAACTAAAAACATAATTAACAAATCAAATTATTAACACTCAGAAACGTTCTCTTTATTTAAGCTCATGTGCTTAGTGTTAAAAATATCGTAGCATCAAAATGTCAGTCGGTTTGTCCATTAATTTATAATGAAGGTTAAGTAAACAAAGAGAGCTGGTTCTGTGAGTATATAGAATAATATAGCTATATAAGAGTTAATTTCGGCTTTAGTGACCGGCAATGTGGACTATCATTTCGCTAATGTGCTCTCAAGCGACTAATTATTGAAACAGAGCCTTGACTCGTTCTAAGTATGAAGCCACAGTCTACATCAAAATGTTGGTCTTCTAATAGTCAGTCCAGAAGTAAATACTGTTTTCGCTTTACATTTTAATGGCAGCCTCATTAGTCCAGTTTCGAGGATTTTGGTTTATTATTTCATCGTATACAGGATTCCAGTATGGTGGCGAGTTGTATTTTATACTTTGTGTACGTATGAATATGATATGTTTACCATACCTGCCGTTGGAGGCAAGCTTTAAAATTTGTTTTAATTTTTGATTATGGTGGCTAGCAGGTAAACCGTGGTCAAAAAATCGTAAAACGTTTGTTGCAGCTCCTTACAGATTTTAATATTAATATAACTATTAAAATATTGCGATAAAAGAGAGGCCATGAGCTTATTTGCTATTCTTGTCATTAGTTCTACGCCGCTTTATTTACTTTGCTAAACGTGGCAACAGGTAATAAAAATGTACGGTATAGCTTAGTCAGTGTAACTTTGACGCTTATGTTTGTTACTTTAGGACTTGAATTAATCAATTATTTCGATTTAATTTATATAATAATATAATAGTCTATCACATACACACAACACCATCTAGCCCAAACTAAGCAGAGCTTGTACTATGGGTACTAGACAATGGTTAAACATACATATATACTTTGTTTTTAGTAAATCCATACATATTATACATAGAAACACCCAGACCAAGACAAACATCCATGTGCATGCATACCCGCGATCTCAGGTGTGGCAGTCCGTTACACTAACCACTACGCCATCGAGTCGTCAAATTTAATATATTTACTACACGGATAGCGCAGTGGTTAAAATGGTTGCTTATCAGTGCGCTAACTGTGAAGACTGTTTTATTTCCAACACAGGACAAATATTTGTGTCATTTACAAACAGTTGTTTCGAACCTGGTTATTTCTTGTATCCGTTATTCTAATGTTTGTAAAGTAACCAGCGGCAAAGGGGTTATTTTTAATGCATAGTCTGCTGTTCATTTTAATTTAACTGGTACCTACATCGTGAGTTTAATATGCCTCTGCATATTCCCTCAAAGATGTTTAGGCGAGCTAGGCCTGTAAATATTTTAAAAGTAAACACCAATTATTTAGCATTCAAGTCGTTATTTGTTTCTTGTAATTAAAACTTTCTAAGCCTGCACAAGTCATTTAGTAAATAATTCATTGGACTACAAAACTATGAACAAAAGAAAAACTTAATTATTGTTTTGACTATATATCTAAGAGAAATATCAAATGACTTGACAAATTACTTTTAAATGAAGTATTGTTGCCGGCCCAAACATTTTGTTATTTTGTCGGCACTAATTGGAACACATATTATTATAAATGCGAATGTGAGTTTGTTTATTTCTTTGTTATGCTTTCGCGCGATAATCACTCGACGGATCATCATGAAATTTCCCATACACGTTGTCAGGGGAACAGAAAAAGAAAGGTACCTTTCATCCATCAAAACGCACTGCTACAAACCTAACCTACATACACGCAAGTGAAGCCACGGGCATAATCTAGCAGAGCAATGGTGGTAGAAAACTGGTTCAGGCACCGTGAAGCTCGTCAGCATCGCATCAAAATTTGTATATACGAGTACATACATGCTATGAGGATGGTGTGGTGGCTACTGCTCTTGGACCACATGATCTCTTACCATCAGGCGGAGGGTGGTCATTTTGATGAGCAAAAAAAAAATGGCATATAGTCTTATGCCTCTGTTCTCGAATACACAGCCAGAGGTGTATAACATTTAAATTGTACCGTTTATGATTTTACGTCCCACGTAATTAGGCTATTGCCGTCTACTGGACAGTTTACCGGCATCCGTGGTACTAATGAAAATTAACTAAAATTTAACTGGAATTTTAGAATGATAATTCCATTTCACTAAATCGTTGTGCGTATCATTGTTCGCTGAAAAAAGCACGCCGTTGCAAACACTTAAGCTGTGAATCGGCTTATTCAAACTACCAGTAACAATATGCCAGCTCGACTACAGAAGTATTATCCTATAATTAAAAACTGGTTTAACAATAATAGTACTACTATTGTGTTTTTCTCGGTAAGTAGTCCACAGGTTCGTATTCACTTACTATTGTTTTTCTTTATTTTCTTGCCTGTACATAGTAAGTCAATGTATATAACATCATCAGTAAACCAGTTCCAGCAGACGGAATCATCAGTAAAAGCCAGTATGGCAATAAACATAAAAATAAAAAAGATATATAATATCAGCCCTGTATTAAATAGTCCCACTGCTGGGCATGGGCCTCTTCTTAGAATGAGAAGGGTAAGGCCATAATCCAGTACGCTAGCCCAGTGCGGGTTAGCAGACTTCACATATCTTTGAGAATATTTGGAAAACTCTCAGGCATGCAGGTTTCCTCATGTTGTTTTCCTTCATCGTTAAAGCGAGCGATAATTTACTATGTTATATGCACTTACTTCTAAAAATTACAGATGCACGCCTAAGGATCGAATTAGAGCGCATAGACCTGCCACGTCTGCTTGGCAGTCGAACGATCTCCCACTAGGCTATCGTTGTATTAAAAAACAATATTACAATAAAATGTTCCACGATAACAATTACGTATATCATTAACAGCTTCACGTGGCGAAACCACAGTATGTGCCGACCTTAATACGGCCGGCATTTGTGCACCTAACACGGCCCACTGCGCACACCTGCATGGGACATGGACAAAATGAGATGCGGTTTTTGCGCCAAGTCGTGATCCCAATTGAGGGCAGTGAATCCGTAATGAGGTCCACGAAAAATTTATGTGCTTGTGAATTTCGGAGGCTTATATTATTTGGGCAGATATTTGTACCAGTTCTAGGAATTTATTATTTCTTATTGTACTAGATTTTACACGCGGCGCCGCTTGCGTAAATGTAGGTTACATAATAATATTATGTAAATTTCCCATCCTTTGTGAACAGTATTTGCCAGGTTTTTTTTCTTTATATATACTACTAAAGTGGCAAACAAGCATATGGCCCACCTGATGGTAAGTGGTCACCGTAGCCTATCGACGCCTTCAATACCAGAGGCATCACTTGCGCCTAGCCGACCTTGTAAAAACCTTTTAACGCCCTTTTTGAAGAACCCCAAAATACTGTAGTCTTGTGGAAAAACCTGTTCAGGGAGTTTATTTCATAACCTGAGCGTCCGTGGGCGAAAATTCCTTTGCAACCGCTTAGTGCGGCACCAATTAAGTTGTAAGGTGTGAGAATGAAATCCCTGCCGATGGCGAGCGGTGCGATGATAAAAAGTAGCTGAGGGCATTATCTCAAACAACTCACCAGAACACAATCCACTGTATAAGCGGTAGAACACACAAAGGGAGGCAAAGTCCCGTCTGTGACTTAGTGGCTCAATACTGTCTGTGAGTTTGGGCTCATCGACAATTCTCAATGCTAGTCTCTGTACCGCGTCAAAAGGATCAAGCTGATATTTTGGTGCTCCTGCCCAAAGATGACTGCAGTACTACATGTGAGGCCGGACTTGCAACTTATATAGAAGCAGTCTTTGCTCCGCAGTGAAGTACCGCTTAGTTCTATTGAGCACACCAAGCTTTTTGGAAGCCAGTCTGACCTAGCTCTCTAAATGACTGCGGAACTGTACATCAATTGAGATGTCGAGGCCAAGGATTCCAATACACTTGGAGGTGGTGAGAGACGTGTTCTGGAGTTATGGAGACACAGTCAATGGGGTTTTCTTAGCGGTGAACGCGCAGGCTTGTGTCTTAGCTGGGTTAAACACGACTAAATTTAGTCTTCCCTATTCAGATACTCTATCTCTAGTTTTTTCCGATTTAAGACACAAGTCGTTCGCGGCTTTCCTCCACTGTGGACCGAGGGATATTAGCACGGCCCGTGTTATAAGTATCCTCAGTACTGTCATCCGCATAGCATTGAATGCTATCAATTGACAACATATCATTGACATGCAGCAGGAACAGCGTCGGGGACAACACAAAACCTTACGGGACGCCAACATTTATGTCCATGCGGTTAGAGCAATGACCGTCAACCACAGTTTAGATGCATCTGCCGGACAAAAAGCTGGCAACCCATTCGCCTAATCCCTTTGGCAGTCCGTAAAATGGTAACTTCGATAGAAGACCTTTGTGCCAGACCCGATCGAAGGCCTTCACCATGTCCAGGCTGACAGCACCTCACCTTGGCTGTCAATGGCTAGTGCTCATAGGTATGTGAGATACACGAGAAGGTCGCTAGTTGAGCGACGATGTCGGAAGCCGTATTGTCGGTCACTCAACAAATCGTGACCTTCAAGGTACCTCAGGAACCGAGAGTTGATTACTCGCTACGTCACCTTGGAGAGAAGTGAAGTTATGGCGATAGGCCTGTAGTTCGATGGATCAGATCTGTCACCTTATTTTGGCACTGGGGGAACGAATGAGGTCTTCCATGAAGACAGAACTTGTCTTGTGGAATAGGAAAGGGTGCTCAAAAATACGAGTCATGTCTGCGTCACCGCTATGAGACTTGTAAAGACACGCATAGATACAAGTGTGTATAATAATCTGTAATCTACGTGTACCCAAAAAGTCGACAGGTCTCTGTCTTAAAGGCCATTAAGACGGTGACAGCAAATATCATCACGGACGTTTACACAGACCCCAGCCCGACGCAAAAAGTTGTGCTCTAACTTGTAGTCAGGGTATTGGAGATACGATGTATCGGTCGGGCAACATATTTGTGACTCTGTAAGGAAGAACAAGGTCGGCTTCGCTGTCTCCATGTGTTGATGGACAGCGTTGATATTCGAGTGAAGTTCTCTTATATTTTAGAAGTCCAACTGTAATGTGCATGAGGATGCCGCTGAATAAATATTTCTTCTAAGAGCGATTTGCCGACGCGGCAGCCGGAGGGGCCAACGGTCCCCTCCCAATACAGTAGTCGAGTCCACTCCGGTCTGCTCCTCCGGCAACAACTACTGCATCGGGAACTTTACACGGGCTGGCAGTTCAGCCTCCCAGGGTAGACACTAAGTAATCCCTGGGTTTAAAAACCCTTTTAACCTGCGGGCGGCCAGCGAACAGCCGTTTCACCGGGTCTCCCTGACTGCCACGTCGACACTTTGCGCCTGTACAGAGCAACGGCGCTCACATACTCACTGGTCCCTTCACTGACAGTGCAACGCCTCCTCAAGGAGCACTGGCACCCCTACTCACTGCAGGAACACAACACACGGTTATTTTGGCTGCAGTCTTCTGTAGGGTGGAGGTATTTCCCCAGACGGGCTGCTTCTGCGAGAGGTAACAATAAACAGTTACCTCTATGTAGGACATCATCTATGTCCTTTTCTATACCCCAGATAATGTGTGTGCGAAATTCTATAATGAACGGTCGAATGGTTAAGGCGTAAAGCTTACAAATTCAAATTCCTGTTTACGTGATGTATTAAGTAGGGATATTAAGATAGCATATTATATTGTATCGATATTAATCTTTGAAATTAAACAATTTTATACGGCTTTTATCGCGTTGTTTATTTGGGAAAACACAATTTTTACATAATTTTGAAACAAATGTTCTAATACTATTAAAGTTGACTTCTATTTTAAGTAATTTAAATTCTTATTTAACATCCCCCGATGTTTGGGTTGCTTTTCAGCAACTATGGTCATGGAGCGACTAAGCCGTCTTGAAGTGTAGGTATTTCCATCTATTACACCAAACGATTGATAATACTAAATCTACAGGATTAAAAAAATATCCAAATTCATCAGCAAATCAAACTGAAAACTAATTGAAATAAACATCGTAAACAACGGTATTACAATAATAGAATATGTTTATTTTAACGACAAAATATTGCAATCGGAATATTCTCTTGTTGCAAAAATATATCAAATGTAATAGTAATATATATTGTACTTATTAATTTTTTAATAAAAATATCTCACATGATGAAAATAATTCCTATGGTGCATTTTACAAACATTGAAACAAAGGAAAAAGCGAATACACATTTAATTAATTATTTTACAAACAAAGTGTGCTTTCATTTTCCGAGGTGACAGCATTATCTTTACATTAACATCATCAGTAAAATGGAAAACAATGTTAATTACCTTTACACATTATAGTCATCAGTAAAATGAAAAACAATACCATGAAATATTCTCGCATCTGGATAACAGTAATTACACTGCACAACAAAATTACAACTTTTTCTGATGAATGACTGTTATCACATGATGTTTACTAATTTGACGTCGCTGATTCTACATATACCCTCATTTTTTTGTAACAGCTCTTGTTTACGAGTTGTAGCTTCCAATAAATTTGCTGATAACTAGAACAATATTAAGTTTTCATAATATAATTTGATATGGCGTCGTCAAGACGTGTTTGTGTGAATAATCCGAATCATTTTTGTTTCATTTGCGGAGAGTATATAAATAATAACAATAAGCTCAGCTCTCTACCTTCAGCTTCAGCAAGGAAGTCAAATAAAATAAAGATTTTTCTACTTAAGAACTAAATAAAATAAGATAATCTTGAAATATACTGTTTTATTATAAAAATATCAATGTCATATTTTGTTAACTAGACCTGATAGAGAAATTTCAGTCACAGATTTGAAATTGTCATTAAAAGTTGGACTAATATCATGTAACATAACCCAACCAACAGACATGTTGTAGTGCAGTGTTATAGTGGCAGCTTTTTTTAATATTAAAGTAATAAATTTTGTATATAGCAAAGTTAGCAATCTAGGAACGGCAGTAGACTAAGATCGCTTGCAATATCAGAAATATCGCACGCGCATTGCCGATTCCAAAAATATAGGTATGTACGTCTTCTCTTACTTACCGGCAATGATAGGACGAAAGCAGAGAATAAGAAAATGTGGGTATATACAACTCTAGCTCCTTAGTTATCGAGCCAAATGCAGTAACAGAGATAATACTCCTACGCCGAATTCCTGTAAAAGGTACTACCCCAAATATGTCTCGTTCGTACCGTAACAAAATAATTTGAAACGGTGGGTGCCACTCACATTGCTGCGACAAAGTTTTGAATCTTATAAACCGACTAAGTAAAAAGTAAAAGTACTTAATTTCGTAGTCAAAACCTACATTTTTGCATAGTCGGTTTATAAGAGTTTGAACTTTTTTTCCATCCAAATAAGTTGGTTTACCACGTTTGCCGAATAAGTTTCTACTGTAAGATATTCAAAAGTTTCACACCGTCGAGGTTTTACCGCTTCTCGTGCTCTGCGAGGCATACACGAACCTCAATATGCAAATAAAGGGCACTTGTATGGAACGGAAAACGCGCGAAGCGTTTTAACCTTGTATGTCAATCGAGAAGTCGATAATTTTAGAACATACACATATTACATAATAAAAAATAAATTTCTTTGTTATTTCTTGAATGCCTCGTTAGCTTAAGCTTGTTGTACCAAACATATTATGTAGATTCATGCCTGTTTCGCAGAGAAGTAGGCAAATATGTAGAGAATATGTGATATCAATACTTTTAAACGCAAAATATAATCATTTTTACTACAGGGTTAATGATTTTATTGAATAATATGTTATTATAATGATAGTATGTAATAAGTATTAAAGGAACGTGTATTATCCTTATTATTTATAATAATTTGAAATGTAAGTCTAAAGTCCTACGTGATTTGTACGCAACATTTGCACACCTGTAAAGGTAATAGATAGACCTCAATAATTGTATATTTATAAGATGTTTTGTTACTTGCATAACGAAAATAAAAGCAATTGATTTGAGACTACGGTTCATTACGATATTCACATATCTCTTTTGCTGTGTTTACTTTCATGATTATATAAAGTAGCAAGCTTTTAAGACTAGAACTAACTTTAAAATGCTGTTAAAATAGTTACGATGAAAAAGAAATGTTAACCAATTTTGATGTTTAACCTGTCGAGTAACATAAGGCCCACGCGGACTCGAACTGTTTATTAAAGCGACGGTAGTCCAGTGGTTAAAGCATTGGATTTCAAATCGAGAGATTGTGTTTTCAATACCCACTCATTGCCTTACTGACGTGCAACTTCTTTCTTTTCTTCAAAGCCTCTTATGTTATTGTGTAATTGTATTATTGTTGCGTTAGTTAGCAGACCATAAAAAATAAATACATAATCAGTAAACTAAAGTAGACGGGCTAACAATAAAATGTAAAGTTGTCCACCATATTTAGCAATATGGGCTTAAGCAAGTGTAGTAACGCTGTAACAGCGTCTCGTCTATAGAGTTTTGGCTTTGGAGACTGAAATCCCTGCCTCACCTATTCCGCTTTTCTGATACGTCTATTATACTTTATTTGTAGGGTCAGTAATTCATGAACGAATCGCTTGCTATTCAAGAGATCATAGTCTCTCAGTGTAACAGCTTACGAAGCGAACCGTATTAAATATTGACACATTGACAATATGTTAAATATTGATTGTATAACACCTCTGTCTAATCCATTATCCAGATATAACCTTAATGTATTAATACTCAACGCCCGGTGCGTTAGGTAAGTATATTCTCCTCCCTATCATTTTCATCGGCACCCCTGGGAGCAGAAATGGTGATCCTATTTTTTATGCCATCTGAATGTCCCCTATCTCCCGCCACATATTAGTATTAGTAATGAATATTCTACTAATATTACAAATGTGTAAGTTAGTGAAGATATTTGTGTGTTCGTTACTCAATTACGCGTAAACTGATAAACGGATTTGGATGAAACTGGCACACAGGCCACAGGTCATGGTCATGCAACACGTAAATTACATTTTATTCTGGTATTGGTTCTCGTATTGATCACACGGGCTAAGCCAGAAACTAGTATTATAAATGTGAAGTCGTTTGTTACTTAATTACGCGTAACCCGTTGCCGGATTTAGATGAAACATGGCAACCATATAGTCCCGGATTAATACATAGGATAGGCCTTTTTATCGCAGTTCTCGTAGGGATTACATGGGTGGACCCGTAGGCAGAAACTAGGATTATAAACGCAAAAGTTTGTAAAGTTGCTTGAATGTTTGTTACACAATCAACGTAGACCGTTGAATAGGTTTGAATAAAATGTACTACACGGATCGACCATGTCCTCTAAAAAGGCAAAGCCACAAGAACAGGTGTTGACAAACGCGCGAAGTCCAGAGACCCAATATTTTTTATTGGGTCTGATTGCCGGCCAATAGACGAGTAACTAAATAAATTATTGAAATAATATTGTCTTCTGTTTACGCGAAAGTTATTCATTAAAATTAAACTACTATATACGGCTTTTATCGCGTTATTTATTTTACACTTTATTACAAAATTTTTAAACTGTTACACTTACTTGTTAATTAAAATTATTAAAACTATTTATATTTAAATTTACACTTTCCCCGAATTCAGTTGAGAAGATAGTTGGAATGTACCATCAGCTTGGGATCCAGTCATTCAAATAGTCAAACCCAAGAAGAAGCAAACCACAGCTAGACTTCATGATACTCTGAGCTCATTCTGCGTAAATAGAAACACCAATGATTAAATTATGTTCGGGTACTTGAGCAACCGAAACGTCGGGGAAAATGTAAACTTAAATATAAATAGTTTGAATAATTTAATTAGCTTAAAAATTTGTAAAGTTTAATAGTATCTAGTAGTAGTGTAACAGTTTCAAAATTTTGTAATAAAGTTTGAAATAAATAACGCGATAAAATCCGTATATAGTAGTTTAATTTCAATATTGAAATAATAACAAACTTAAATAGGTTCTTGAAATGATAAAGAGGAACAAAAGCAACAAACACATTTTCGACCAAAGACCAAATTTCGGAAACCTAATATCCATGAAACATTGACAATAAGTATACAACAGTGTCTTTTATCAGTATCAGTCAGTTTTTATCCACATACAGGTTCCCAAGGGACACGAGCGAAGCTGCGTGCAGAATTCGTATATAAGTCCGTCGTGATATTATTAATGGATTAAACTTCCGCGCCGGTTACGTCATCAACGTTTGATGCAGAACTAATGTGTGTTGACGCGTTTTACCGCCTATACGTCAATAGCACAACTCTTAATTAATCTGCTGCTTTAAATACGCTTACATACTTGCAGTAGTATAGTATTACTGCGTGCTGGATTTACAGAGTAGTGCATTATATTAAATTATGTTATGTTTACACGGAATGGCACTTAGGATTATTGGTTGCCGGATTAGACAGTAGTATTGGGTTTAAATGGATGAGGGAATGGTTGTGAATGCAACTGCTGTGAATAATATCTCGGATTCGGGTATTAGTAAGTTTTTCTGTCAACAAATTCGCACTATTCGCATGGTGTCTGGCACTGTACTTTCTAACGTGAGACCTTCAATCATATCTTACCATTATTTAAATTGTATAACAGATAGCGATAGCTATGGTCCAAGAAAACATGTATGACAGACGCAGATAGCTTAAATTTAATATTAATATTATATTATATATAATATTATATTATATAAAGTATGACCGTAGCGAGTACCATTACGAATGAAAATCCGATTAGATATTCTTTGCATCTGGAATAGTTCACGTGTCAACGTGAGAAACTAATTTGTTTTGAAAATATGCAGTGTACTATCAAATGCAACATATATTTTTCACTTACTTAAAATTTGGAAGAAATCGTGCTACTGGCCGAAAATATATCGATAATAACTTTATTTTGCACTAACCGCCCTCGAACACCAATTACATATACATAAATGGCGTCCTTGCGTGTAGCACCTGTCTTCGCTCATTTACGGCTATAATTGGATTTATAAGTCAAGTAAAGACGTACCACACGGATCTGGTCGTCGTAGTTGAAATCATATCATCAATAATAAAAATAAATATTACTTTTAATAGTGCAATCTAAATGAAGCCTGTAAATTATTCGTAAATAAAATGCAACACATGAATTATTCAGGTCTTCATTATCATCATGAAAATATTAATTAATTAATTAACTTTTGTAGAGTAATTGTTAATGAAAGCATGTAATTTTATGCACCATATGTGATGGAATGCACGTAAAACAGTTTGTTACGTTTTAACATTTTATTTATATTTTGCATGGCTTGTTCACAACTTACATTATGACTATACCTTGTAAACAGACATTACCCACTTTACATAATATGATGAGCAGCGATAGCTCAGTGGGGAGACCAACAGACTGCAATGCAGAGGGTCTCGGATTCGAACCTACGTCGCGCTCCTCTGACTTTCGAAAGCTATACGACTTTTCGAAATTATGTGTGTATTGATTGACAATTATCGCCTGCTCCGTGCCTCGGAGAGCACGTTAAGCCGTTGGTCCCGGCTGCCATGAACATCTATGGCAGTCGTTATTGCGAGAGTGTCGACACAAAAGATCCCACTAGGTCGAAGTGTCGCCGGTCTGCACTGATTGGCACCCACATAAGATACATACATACATACATAATATGATGCACTAAACATGCTTTCTTGCTAAAGAGCCATGTCCAACTTCACGATGAAATAATCACGAATTTATATAAAAACATTGCAGAATCGAGTGACCAAACATTCCTGATTTTTTTATCTCGAAATCCACATGCAGAATTATAACAGTAATAAAGAAGTAATTTTTTTCTCTTCACAAATTTATATGAGACCTCGTTAAGGCCACGACGACTTAGAAATCACTTAGAAAAACTTTTATGTTACCTACGTTTTTGCTTACGCAACTTGATGAAAGTTTTTCAAGAAACCTGCAAAATGAGACTTGCAAAACTCTTAATCTTCCGTCGAGAAGTCGTCATGAAATTATTCTGGCAACATCCACTTAAGTAAAAATTTTAAGCCTAAAGTTCAAAGGCATGCATTATGTATGAGCCGGGGTTAGCACATTGTCATCTTTGGAAATAGTTAAGAAGATTTTTCTACGTAAATATATGTAAAATTTCGGTGTTTAATTGAGAGTAAACCAAACTTATATTACAAACTTACACGAGTTTGTTTGTTACGCTTTCAAATAGTCATGAAATTTTGCATACATATAGTCAAGGGTACACAAAACGATATAGCGTACCTTTCATTCAGTACTGTTCTCTAGCGAGCGAAGCCGCTGGCTAAAGGTATTATATAGAAAAGGTCGTGAGGAAATCTGCATGTCTCAGAGTCCTTAAGGTTCGCATCGAATTGTAATGAATAATATTCGCGTAAATAGAAGACAATATTATGTAAATCTAAATAGTTTTAATAATAATTTAATTAGCTTAAAAGTTAGTAAAGTTTAATAGTAGTATATTGTAACAGTTTTCAAAATTTTGTAATAAAGTGTCAAATAAACAACGCGATAAAATCCGTATATAGTAGTTTAATTTCAATGAATAATATTCGCGTAAAGAGAAGACAATATTATTTAACTAGGTAGTCTAGTAACTATAGCGCGTCAATATAGAATCTACCCTTAATCCCTCGTACACAGATCTACGCAAAACACGATTCTATTTTATTGTATCTGTGAATCCAGGATATAAGAATATCTTCTCGTCTTCTAGTATCATGCCAGGAATAATGTTATGTCGAATATAAAAATAGATCATATAATTTTGCTCTTCTAAACTTATTTGGTGATAAGAATCTATGCCATTTTTATAGATTACTCTAATTAGAACCTGTATAATGTCAACGGTGATCGTTTTTTACAGTTGAGAGTAACCTAAATAACCTTTAACTAATTTTATTCCATTTAATTGGCTTTTGAAAAAGAGATGGTAATTGTTTTTGATTATTATATCTACCAACATTAATAAAGTCGCACATTACAATTTAGAGTTAATTCTAGATCCAAACATGTTAGTGTGAAGTTTCGGTTTAGATGTAATGTAATAGTGAGTGCAGTTGGAGCCGGATCTTTAAGAACTTTTACATAAGATTGGTTATGTAACAGTATAGAAATGAGAATATTTTATTTTTAATCCGTCTCTGTAATTAGTGAAGTGCCATAACTAAATATGGTACATATTTAGTTATATACATATATACATACATACATACATGACTTGAGACTTGGCCATATAACCTTTAGATTCATTAATTTTATTCAGATATATTTAAAATCTCAGAAACTTAGTAAAACTTATAATATAACAAACTTTTCTCAGAACATCACTATTAATTAGGTATAGTATAATTATATTTTTTGTAACTTTTAAGTTAATTATTCAACTTGATTAGTATCTCGTAGTAGTTTTCCAATTATTCTATCTAATTAAGTACTACAGGGCAATTTAGAACTGACCTTTGTTTAAATAAATCTAGTACTATTTTAAGAGATACTACTATTACAATTTACAATGAGCAGCGATAGCTCAGTGGGGGGACCAATAGACTGCAATGCAGAGGGTCTCAGGTTCTAACCCACGTCGCGCACCTCTGACTTTCGGAAGTTATATGACTTTTCGAAATTATGTGCGTATTGATTGACAATTATCGCCTGCTCCATGCCTCGGAGAGCACGTTAAGCCGTCGGTCCCGGCTGCCATGAACATATATGGCAGTCGTTATTGGGAGAGCGTCGTCACAAAAGATCCCACTGGGTCGAAGTGTCGCCAGTCTGCACTGACTGGCCCCCACATAAGATACATAAATTACAATTTAATATTAATCAATGTATATCCACATACATTACATATTATTCTTGTATATAATAAATATACAATCGAGAAAAATTACTCGGCTTTCTTTAACAAAGGAATGTAGGGCATGCAAACATTTATCTAGTGGAAAGCTGCTCTGGAAAATTTATGAGCTATGTCTACATAATTCATATAGTCACAATTTGAAATCATAAATCCAAAGGTATGATATGAACTATTTTATTTCTTAAAGATCGTTTTTAGTGTATGCTTTTTTATTTTATTTTGACTATTAGTGAACACAATTTTTCCTTTACTAATTTAGCAGCTAGGCTATAGTATGAAATTTTTGTAATTACGGATCTTTGTGTATTTGATTCCATGATATAAAAAATGCTTATAATATTACCTTGAACAGTCAATCGGATAATACAGAAACTTTTTATAACTTTAGAGATCTGCTAATCGGTTTGAGGCCTGTCTGAGGATACATTTTACTTAATTACTTTGATCGATAAAAGCCCAGATTTCTGTCATCACTGGTCAAATAATTCATCACTTTAAAGCTAACGAATGAAGTGGAGGTATTTCCATAACTGAATTTTTTGTTAGGCTAGAAACATAAGTTTTACTGGTCCGGTCTGTCTATGTCTGCTTATGGAAAGCTTAAAATTGTCTTACCTTCTTTGAGTTCCTCCAGGAACTGGCGTGGCAGCTAACCTCGCCTGCCTCTTCAGCAGCTGCACCGTCAGCGCAAAGGACACCACCATGGTGAGCATAGGAATGTAGAATGCGACCAGAGAGCCGAAGATCCAGAACAGTCGGTTGTTGATAACGCACAAGTCTGGAGTCGGCATTATGTTTGTGCGGTTGATTAGACCTGGTGAAAATAAATTGTGTATATTAGGTTCTTTCCTCTGTACCATCTATTTTAATAGTATTTGCTCGCTACCACTACCAAGTGCCAAAATATTTGCCTATGCGGATGATACCCCTATAGTTTTCTACGAGAGAACATGGGAGTCCGTTTATCAGGCGGCTGAATCAGGCATAAACGAAGTCGCCACTTGGTTAAAATATAACTTGCTCACACTTAACGTAGACAAGACGAAAGTGGTCAATTTCTGCATTACCACTAAAACTACGTGCCAAGCACAAATGGCTGTAAAATGGCATACTTGTAATAATTATATAGGCTCCGGTTGCTTATGATCTAGCTTTGAACAGGTGGCTCACATTAAGTACCTTGGCGTCTTTATAGAAAAACACCTCACCTGGACAAAACAGCTGCAGTATATCAGTGGATGCGTCAGAAAACTAATGCACATATTCAAAAGAATGGCCTAGATCGCAAATGGAAAACCCTCAAAGATGATCTATTTCGCGCTATGTGAATCAGTTCTCAATTATTGTATTACCGCATTGTTGAACGTTCGCAACATGCCATTCTTAAGATTACTTATAAGAAACCAATAAGGCTTTCTTCGTGAGTGAGAATGAAACCTAAAATAAGACTTGATTTTGGCAGACAATGTTTCTACTTTATGAGTCCCTTTATGGAAACACGGAACATTTATTAAAGAGTCTTCAGTAACACGTAATTACTTTGGAATCTACACACACACACACACACACACACACACACACACACACACACACACACACACACACACACACACACACACACACACACACACACACACACACACACACACACACACACACACACACACACACACACACACACACACACACACACACACACACACACACACACACACACACACACACACACACACACACACACACACACACACACACACACACACACACACACACACACACACACACACACACACACACACACACACACACACACACACACACACACACACACACACACACACACACACACACACACACACACACACACACACACACACACACACACACACACACACACACACACACACACACACACACACACACACACACACACACACACACACACACACACACACACACACACACACACACACACACACACACACACACACACACACACACACACACACACACACACACACACACACACACACACACACACACACACACACACACACACACACACACACACACACACACACACACACACACACACACACACACACACACACACACACACACACACACACACACACACACACACACACACACACACACACACACACACACACACACACACACACACACACACACACACACACACACACACACACACACACACACACACACACACACACACACACACACACACACACACACACACACACACACACACACACACACACACACACACACACACACACACACACACACACACACACACACACACACACACACACACACACACACACACACACACACACACACACACACACACACACACACACACACACACACACACACACACACACACACACACACACACACACACACACACACACACACACACACACACACACACACACACACACACACACACACACACACACACACACACACACACACACACACCACACACACACACACACACACACACACACACACACACACACACACACACACACACACACACACACACACACACACACACACACACACACACACACACACACACACACACACACACACACACACACACACACACACACACACACACACACACACACACACACACACACACACACACACACACACACACACACACACACACACACACACACACACACACACACACACACACACACACACACACACACACACACACACACACACACACACACACACACACACACACACACACACACACACACACACACACACACACACACACACACACACACACACACACACACACACACACACACACACACACACACACACACACACACACACACACACACACACACACACACACACACACACACACACACACACACACACACACACACACACACACACACACACACACACACACACACACACACACACACACACACACACACACACACACACACACACACACACACACACACACACACACACACACACACACACACACACACACACACACACACACACACACACACACACACACACACACACACACACACACACACACACACACACACACACACACACACACACACACACACACACACACACACACACACACACACACACACACACACACACACACACACACACACACACACACACACACACACACACACACACACACACACACACACACACACACACACACACACACACACACACACACACACACACACACACACACACACACACACACACACACACACACACACACACACACACACACACACACACACACACACACACACACACACACACACACACACACACACACACACACACACACACACACACACACACACACACACACACACACACACACACACACACACACACACACACACACACACACACACACACACACACACACACACACACACACACACACACACACACACACACACACACACACACACACACACACACACACACACACACACACACACACACACACACACACACACACACACACACACACACACACACACACACACACACACACACACACACACACACACACACACACACACACACACACACACACACACACACACACACACACACACACACACACACACACACACACACACACACACACACACACACACACACACACACACACACACACACACACACACACACACACACACACACACACACACACACACACACACACACACACACACACACACACACACACACACACACACACACACACACACACACACACACACACACACACACACACACACACACACACACACACACACACACACACACACACACACACACACACACACACACACACACACACACACACACACACACACACACACACACACACACACACACACACACACACACACACACACACACACACACACACACACACACACACACACACACACACACACACACACACACACACACACACACACACACACACACACACACACACACACACACACACACACACACACACACACACACACACACACACACACACACACACACACACACATTTAAAATGTACTTTCATTTTCTATTATATTACATTTCCTGTTTTACTTATTTATTGCTGTAAATATGAAAGAGACTAACTTCCACGACACAGGGAATCCTAGAGTGGAGGTTAGTGTTCTAAAAATGACTGTCTATTTGTATTGGAATAATAAAGCATTATTTATTATTTATTTATTTATTTGGATATCATATTGTCTTACGTTTATGCGAATGTTATACATTGAAATTAAACTACTATATACGGATTATATTAAAGATTATTTAACCGTATTGTCGTTTCTGCGGCTTTCTAATGTTGCTTGTATACGATGCAAATTGTTGACATGTAGCCAATATGCAAGAAGTTTTCTTTGCTTGTTATTTTTTGTTTTCGAAAGGCAACTCCTGCACTAGGAAAAACCGTCACGCGGGGCTTGACAAACATTCAAACAACTGACACAAAGAACACCCAGACTCAGAACTATTTGTGGATTACACAAATGTTTGTACCATCTGTGGATCGAACTTACAACACTTGGAGCAAAGGCATTTGCGAGGCATCCACTTAAACCACTACGCCATCGTTATATCGTGCTAATCGCTATTTGACCCCTACGTTTAGAAGATGTACCTTACTTATACGTCGCGCTAGTTACGTCACCAGTCTCGTACCAGATTAACAAAATAAATTAGCCAAAATAATTGCAGTGATGGCGTCATCAGTATGTCTAGCATTATCATATTGATTACCTAGATTATTTAATAATAATAATAATAATCTTTATTGTTCATAAAAAATACATAGCTAATACAGATAAATCACTGGTCTCCACACTAGGATTCCCTGTGTCGTGGAGGCCAGTCTCTTTCATCGTGGTTCAAAAGATATGTATATTATATTGATTTTTTATATTTTTATATTCTTCTTCTCTCTTAGCCTTTATTATTCCCAAGTCACTTGGGGTCGGCTTTTTCTGGTCTAACCGGATTTGACTGGATATCAGTTTTTACACGGAGCGGCTGCCACCTGACCTCCGCAACCCGAACGTTAACGATACCCTAAGGCCTAGACCGGTGTCAGGATATTAGAGGGTACTGACTTTCCCAATAACGACTGCCATAGATGTTCATGGCAGCCTGGACCAACGGCTTAACGTGCTCTCCGAGGCACGGAGCAGGCGATAATTGTCAACCAATACGCACATAATTTCGAAAAGTCATATAACTTCCGAAAGTCAGAGGTGCGCGACGTGGGTTCGAACCCGAGACCCTCTGCATTGCAGTCTGTTGGTCTCCGCACTGAGCTATCGCTGCTCTATTTTTTATATTTTTATATTTAAAATAAAATAATAAATATGCAAATATATCATTTTAAATACTTATTTTTAAACTATGAAAAAGCTTTTAACTGGTATCATGCTTAATGAATATAGAGGTGATTCAAATTAATCTATATTAAAATTTAGCCACGTCTCGACTTTTTATTTACAAAACGCAATTTTGTCATAGCCGACATGGCGAAATTGCGTTTTGTAAATAAAAAGTTACTTACTTAGAAAATAATTTCAAAATATTTGCATATAAAAGTCATGCGCCTCAAAAATAAAAACCTCACGGTTGGACATAAAGGTACTTTTCAAAATAATATTCTTAAAACATATTATTATTTTCCCGGAAAACACAGTATGGCCAGTACGTTCTTACAGATTTGTCCTGTTTATGTTTAATTTTCCTGGAATATTACAAAGAAAAGTAAATAAGCGAGCTAAACGGATCCCGCGTTGGCTTGCGGGCTCAGCAGTATACAACAAAAAAAGTTTAATATAAATGGCTTTATCTTCTCAATAGAAATTGAAGCTACCGCATCATCTCCTAGGAGGGGTTCTTTCACTGGCAGAAAGCCAAATTACTACAGATTTTTGTTAACACTCTACTGGTAAAAAGACTGGTTTAAGATAAATCAAAAGTGCTCTTAATCCAGAAGTTAACGCTAAACCATTGTTTACACGGTAAATTTAAAATCCTAACCAATATTATAAATGTGAGTGTGAGTTTGTTTGTTACGCTCGCACGCCTTAACGACTCAACCGAACATCGTGAAATATACGATACCAGGGTTATAGGACATTGGGTACCATTCATCCAGAAAAAGTACTGTTTCCGAAGGATAAAAATTTATTGGCAAAATCTTCATTAAGGCAAGCGAAGCTGCGGGAAAAATCAAGTTCATGATTTTTCTGTGCATTGTGAATATAATATTTTACTTACACGGCTATGTATGTTACTAAGTTTTTTTTTTTTTTTTGTAACGTGGGGGAATGCATTGCGCATACCCCTCCGCGGGGGCGGGCGGAGGGGTTATGTCGGGCTCGCCGGGGTAAAAGAAAGATGGTAAAGAAGTTAAAGTACCTCCCGGAATACCGACTAAACCTACCACGGTGTTCCTCGACAAAACCACTATCGACGGGGCCGCGCGAATCACTTTCGCATGCGGTAGCGACCCCGCCGAGGTTTCGGCCCGCCGTATGAAACGGCAGGCTACTACACGAAAGACCTACCCTATAAGCACTTCTAGCACTCCCTACTGTCCCCCCTAGAGGGGAGACGGACTCGACATAGAGGCGCGCGTGGGAACACGCACGCCGCCTCTCGGACCTGGTGCTGAATGGATGGCGGGCAGGCCCAATGTATGTTACTAAGTTAGATTGAGGTGTGTCAACTTTACGAACTCAGTAATGGCTACTAGTTTGTATGTAAATGTAATAACGTAAGTAGGTATAAATTTTATTTTTATTCTATCTGAAACGAGCAGACGGATCGCCTGATGGTAAGCGATTACCGCCGCCCATGGACACCCTCAACACCAGAGGAGTCGCAAGTGCGTTGCCGGCCTTTTAAATTTGCCCTCTCCCCAGGAGAGAGAGCGGGTGGTTGGGCATCCGGTACCCTCACTTACTCGACGAAATACAACGCAAGCGCTATTTCACACCGGTTTTTTGTGAAGCCGTGGATCACTCCGGTCGAGCCGAAGCGTGGCTCTCCCACGGACGACGTGGCTCTCCCACGGACATATCCATATTCTCTAACATTTATACACATAATAATTTTTTTTTATATAGCTATGTTGGCAAACAAGCATTGGGCTCGGCCCACCTGACGGTAAGTGGTCACTGTATCCTATGGATGCCTGCAACACCAGAGGCATCATTTGCGCGTTGGTGAACCTTTTGGAAAGGCAGAAGAGAAAAAGGAAGTGGGGAAGAGAAAGAGCGGGAATGGGGAAAGAGGGTAATCGGGCCTCCAGCGCTCTTACTCACCGAACGAAATGCAACAGTAGGAATACTGCTATTTCACGTCGATATTCTGTGAGAGACTAGTCCTTCCCCGGTCGAGCCGGCCAATTCATGCTGAAATCGGTGAGGCTCTATTACTGGTAGTAGAAGTAGACCTCAACAGCGTTAATGTGTACACGGCTTTAGACGCAGTTTGATTTGTAATTACCCTGTCCTTGGTAGTTAAGTCGAAGGTGAATATTGTTAGGCAATAGAAACCGACTGTTAGCCGAAGTTCTCGAGTGCAGTTTAATTATATTCAATTGGTACTTAAGCCATTGCTAAGTGATATACGAAGTAGATAGTGGGATAGGTTGTGTCGATCTATAAGATTGTATAGATATTACATATACAATCATAATCATATAATGATTCTCCCTTTACGATTATATTGTATTTCTTTATATTATATATATATATTCTTTATATAATTTAAAATATACAATACTGTTAACTTGGCGATTGAAAAGAGAGGCTGTGAGTTTCTTGCCAGTTCTTCTTATTGTTACTACGCCCTTGTTTTGCTGAAAATGGTAACATATAAATGTATGTATGTATGTATCTTATGTGGAGGCTAGTCAGTGCAGACCGGCGACACTTCGACCCAGTGGGATCTTTTGTGTCGACACTCTCCCAATAACGACTGCCATAGATGTTCATGGCAGCCGGGACCGACGGCTTAACGTGCTCTCCGAGGCACGGAGCAGGCGATAATTGTCAATCAATACGCACATAATTTCGAAAAGTCATATAAGTTCCGAAAGTCAGAGGTGCGCGACGTGGGTTCGAACCCGAGACCCTCTGTATTGCAGTCTGTTGGTCTCCCCACTGAGCTATCGATGCTCTAACATATAAATGTAAATGTAAATTCACATTAATAAGCGTAACTTTGACATTCATAAGTGTTACTTTATGACCTATGCACATACATAAACATATTATTATTTAGATTTTGAACGTACAGGTACTAGATACCTAGGTGATGCTGGAGGTAGAGATTTGTCTCTTTGTGCTGACCCTTATCGGATTAGTACCACTGTCTATATGCCAGTCTTCACGCATAATTATGTGTTTTCTAACTAAAGAAGATAATATACGTTATGGTTCGTATAAAAACTAACAAAGAGACAATAGAAGAAAGCTACTATAAGTAACAAAATGTATTTTAAAATTACAAAGAAATTGACGGTAGCATTTAGTGATATATTCAATTTACTCATATTTTGCTACGAGTTTCATCAAATACAAAAAATTTCATGAAACACAAAGCTTAAAAAAATGTATATTCATTTAAATATTATTTTTTTTTTTTTAATCTACTCAAAATTTAATATGATACTAGTATTTCAAATCTAATCTGTATTGGTAATTGTCAAATGACAGAAAAAAGATGTACGATACAAACTGTGACGTAACCACTATTTTAATTGCTGCGGAGACAGGATTTCTCTACTACCCTCACTTTTTTATATCTTAATTTATAATATTAATTACTGCTATGTTTTGCAACTAATATTGAAACTGTTTGCACAAAATATTACTGTTAATTGTTATTTGCCTTAAAATAAATAATAAATTAATATTAAAATAATGTAGGTACACAATCAAACATATGCAACTACCTATGTTTAATTTTATAGAGTAGTTACCCTATTGATTCGGTAGTGTTTTTTTTTAGATCTTGTTAGTATTATGCGGTTAAAATTGCAGATACAAGATAGTGATGTATAACATTTACCCGAATGCCATATGTTTAACCGAATACCACAAACAAAAACCACGTTACTCAATGTAGGCAAATTCGAGGTGCCTTTGGCAAACATAAACATTTGCGGTAATAACTATTGCAGCGGAAATTGTATGAATCGATCGTTACGCGGGAAATTGGGTATGATTACTTGTAGGAGATAAAGAGAAGCTGTGTTTCCGAACGTAAATTGTAGTGAGGATTGTAATGAAAATTCGGCGCTGTTTTCGTCTTCATTTAAGGCTGCCTTTTTATCTTAAATGACAAATAAAGACGCAGTTATTTTATCTTATTGTATTAAAGAAATAAACAAGCATATTATATTTCTTAGTATTAAGATTATTTTAATTTGCAAATATTACTAGTAATTTGGGTTACAAATTATAACTAAGCTAGTATGCTTTTGTTAGGAGAGTTTACACATTGGCAGTGTAATATAGCATTCGAACCCAAAACCTATCGATCGTTATTCCAGTGCCTTACCCATATGACTACCGCCGCCGCCTTAAATTTAGCAATGCCTTGAAAAAATACACATGCCGTAATTTTATCTTATCTGATTTTATCTTAAACAAGCATTTTTATTTAATATATAGAGTATGTGTGTATATACATGATGTTGAAGCAAAATAATAAAATAATTACTAAAACATACAATAATTTTGAATTCACAATAATATTGACATATAATAAATTTGATACTCAGTCTAATGAGACCTTCATTAGACTGAGTGTAACTTAAGCAAAATAGAACTTTATCAACTCTAGGAAGAACAAACATATTAGACAATATTAGCTTAACACATAATTATAATTTCCCATTGTAAAGACTTCGTTTATTTTATATGTTTGTTAAACAACAAATTTATATACATTGTGAATTCAAATTTATAGAAACGTAAAAATAATGCTTGTAAAATTAATCACCCATGAGATCACATTCTTCATTATATTAATAGTTCTAAAGAACGGAATTAAGTAGAACTAAGCTCAACTTTTTATTCGAGGTTTACCTTACCGCATTACAATCCGTGTGGTGGTTTTGCATATTCCAATAAAGAGACAGCAACATTTTGCCTATATGGGTAGCCTTCGTAGCATGTTTCATGTCACAAATAAATTCCTATAAAGTTGCACCATTCTATTAATTATCAATAAGAAATGTACAGTTGATACGAAAAGGATATAATAACTTTCGAAGCAGCGTGGACGCTATATACGTCTGCTGTTCAGGTTTTGGTTTCTAGACCAACTTGCAGCAAGTTTTTCACTAATTAATTATCAGTAGTAGTACTGATTCTGAACTGTTCTCGGACTTCAATAGACCTAAAACCATATCTTATGAAATATGTTTGTATATACCACACCCTTTTGGGTTATAGATGCAAGATATAAATTTATTTGATTAAAATTAACTTTACGGTCATACAGGTCAAGTTAATAAAAGCATATAAATTTACTACTTAATTAATTTGTTGTCAAACCCACACCGCCGATGTCGATCAATACCATTGATAAAAGTCAGAAATACTTTATTTGAAGTCTACAATCTAATTAATCTGTCACGTCAATTGGAAAGCATTAGTTTTTGGCATACGTGTTAATCAGTCCACGATTGTTAAACATCAATCAACCACAGTTCTAATGCACGCGCTGTTGATAGTCTGTCAATCAACAACAGTTGATAGATATGTTTTAGAAATTGTGTTTATCTTTACTAATATTATAAAGCTGAAGAGTTTATTTGTTTGGTTGAACGCGCTGATCTCAGAAACAATTAGTTCTATTTAAAAAAATATTTTGGTGTTGGATAGCCCATTTATTGAGGAAGGCTATAAGCTATATAATATCACGCTACGACCAATAGGAGCGGAGCATCAATAAAAATGTTACAAAAACGGGGTAAATTATCTTATGTGACGCAGACGAAGTTGCGCGGGTCAGCTGTTTGATTGATAAACGCAACGTGATAAATAATATTGTTTCCGTTCCGTTTCTTGATACACGGGTTAGAAGATTGCCTCGTTCGATTGCCTTGCCAACGTGTTTGAATTATCAGTTAAGAAATTTCCAGAAGCTCCATCAAGTCTTAAAATGTATACTGGTACATTGCAATCATTTCAGACTCTATTACGTTCTTACTTAAAAACAAAAGTTAATAATTTACATAACTTATATAGTAGTAAAGTTTGACTATACTAGTGTAATAGTTTCAAAATTATGTAATAAAAGTGTTTTAAAATAAACAACGCGATATAATCCATATTAAGTAGTTTAATTTCAATGTATAATATTTTTGTAAACGTAAGACAATATTATGGGTGTATAGTTATCATTATACGCATATTTTACGCCATGTTTTACAGGTTGTTACAGTTATCCAGGTCTGCATAATACCGAAGGGATAAAGGGTATTACCGTTTAAGGTTTTTTATCCCACCCTCCCCTTTCCTACACAGAACAACACGTGCTGGGCTCAGATGCCATCCTTTCAAGTCGATTAAAGCGCGCACCAACAAGTTTGGGTCGTCATACCTCTGCCGAACGATCAAGGCATGGCATTCTCTGCCAAGTTACGCGTTTCCCTCTTTCTTCAATCCTGGGTCCTTTAAGCGGGACATGAAGAAGCACCTTCTCAGGCCGTCATAGTAGAGACCTCAAAATCGCCTCAGCTACTATGAGGACAGTGTGGAGGCCGCTGCTCTTCGACCACATGACTACTTACCGTCAGGAGGAGAGTGGACATTTTGACGAGCAACATAAAAAAAAATAAGGATATGCAGTCATGGGCCTTAAATTAAGTATACAAGTAATAATAGTACTTACCTAAAACAGTAATAGAACTCGACACGAACATACTAAGGAGCCAGACTAGAGCTATCTTGATGACGACAACCCTCTTGGTGGAATGGTGACGACTCTTCAGCGGATTCCGGATACCCAGGTACCTGTGAACAAAGCAATTAAGTTAAAAATGGATTTCAATCTTAATTTTATAATTTATTTAAGATACCAATCAGTAACACTGATAGCTTAAACAGTAACTTACTCAATATTGTACCGACTAAGTATATTTTACAATAAGCAACAATTGTAGTTTCTTATTGCAACTAACATAACCACACTTTCAATATTATAGTTACATATTTGTATTACAGAGGTAAAAGTTATTGACTAATCTGGTTTTTATAACTTGATGGAGAACATGCAAATATGTCTATATTATAATAGTTTATTATTCTGTGCACCTCTTCTTTCTGGTACTTCAAATAATCACGTTTTCTTTCTGGTATACCAAAAATATGCCAATAGAAAAATCAGCGACATCCTGGTCCTGCCTTTATGCGTATGGTTTTGCCAGAGATATATCAAAATTGACCTAGATACTTTATAATAAACATTAATAATAATAATATATTCAATAATAATATATGGGTATACATTTTTTGTTGTTAGTCTATAATAATATTATACTACAATAAATTGTAATTATCCTTACTCTAGTACACGTTTTACTTAACTTTAATCGGCCGACGTTGTGTATTCTAATTTAATTTCAAGCGCTAGATTTTATAAAGTGATTACCTAAATTAGGTTAAGACTTGTGATTCAGGCTAACATACATTAATGTCAAACCGACATTATTTTGAAGGAGTGATAAAAAAGATAAGGTTAAAATAAAGCTCCAATATTGAAGATTATAAAAAGCGATAATTTATCAAACACTTGTCAATAAAAGTCGGGAAAGTTCTCGAAAGTTCAAACGTTTCTAATTGCTTTCCTTTTTATCTACTTTTAATTATCTTTAGATGAACGATCGGTCTAAAGCTGTGGATGAAAACAATAATTCATAATTTTTATTCGTTTTCTATTTAATTTAGGCACTGTTTATACAATACACAGAATTATTACAATCAGTAATTGCTACATTCAGCAAAATAGTTTTTATTTCTGGTCTCTCATTTTTTTTAATGTCTTGCCACCGAGTGATGTTATAAAATTATTGAATAATACTACACTATTATTATTAAGAGAAAAGATTAGTTATTTTGATTTTAATAATTCTTTCACTATCAAAAAGCTACTATATCTATAAGCGATGTAGTCATATAACATCTCGCTACGAGCTACAGGGGGTGGCAGTAATTATAAACGTGGTCTAAACCGCGGCGAACAGCTAGTTCTTATAAATGTGAACGTGTATTTGTCCTTTCATGTAGCAATGGAATAACGAATAGGTAATTTCTTTTAAATTGATTTTGTTTTAAAGGGCTACGTGGCTACATTTTATCCGGTCGTGTGGCGTCAGTCTTTTACAACCACGATATATCATGATAGTAGTAAAACAAACTAATATTTATATGGCATATCAGACAACCACCATCTAAGTCTTCCCGTGGTTATTGCTGCTGAAAAGCAACTGAAACTCCAGATTGTGAAAATAGCTTAAGTAGAAATTTTAAGTAATAGTTTAATAGTTTAAAATTATGCAATTATTTTTATAATACTATTTTCGATATTATTAATAAGTGTTTTAAAAGAAACAAGGGGATAAATCTGTATTTTGAATGTATAACATTCGTGTAATAGTAAGACAATATTATGTATATGGCAATTTATTTAATTATATAATCTTTAAGAATGTATGTATATTTAAGGATTAGCAATCCAACAAAGACATGACGGGGTACTTATAAAAATACAGTAAATCTGAGCAACTTTATTCTCCGCTCAATTTTTTAGTTGTTTAGGTTTACATTTTAGATTAGACTGCCGTGAAGATAAGCATGATTTGCGACAGCACGTACTAAGAATAATTCTTGTGCTATACTGTGATGAAGAAAACTTTCAGTTATATCATATAATCATATACAACACAAAATCTAGACTTGAAAATAAGTCTGTATTAGGTTTTTCTTATTACGTATATCAGGAAAAATATTAATGTGACCATTCTGACTACAGGTGAGGTATCAACGAAATTGTATGTCTTTTTTATATGAAGGTTAAGTTCAGGTTTGTCTCTTGGATCTATTGCAGCACGAAGTCTGGAACAGTGTCCGGTATAAATAATGATCGATCCACCACGCTGGCCCAGTGCAGGTTTGCAGACTTCACATATTTTTGAGAACATTATTGATAACTCTTAGACATGCAGGTTTCCTCACGATGTTTTCCTTCACCGTTAAAGCAAGCGATATTTAACTATTTAATACGCACATAACTTTGAAAATTAAAAGACGAGTGGCTTGGGATCGAACTCAAGACCTCTGCGTGGCAGTCCAACGGTTTCCCACTAGGCTACCGCTGTATACGTCGGTATACGTCGACCTTAACTGATGAATGAATGTGGTTGAAATACACCTCCGCTGACCTCTTATAAACTAATATTATAAAGGGGAAGGATTAGATTTTTCGTTTGTTTTTTTAGTTTCAACTCAAAATCTAGTCAACCGATTTATAAAATATTTAACCACTAGATAGCTATATTATCACCGAGTAACATAAGACTATATTTAATTCTTAAAAAGTACTGTTACTCATAACAGTCATAACCTTACCTACTTTTACGCGATCGAGACCGCGAGCAAGAGCTTGATGCTGATGTAAAATTATCTTAATACCCACTTTAATATAGATGCATACGATCTATGTATAAATTAAAGTCTACCGATAGTTGTGTGCCTTATTTCAAACAGTTTAAAATATTAACCTTACCTTGCCTTTATATTCTTGAAGTAGCTGTATTTGTAAAAACTAATCCAAATCGTTTTACGCGTCTCGCTGATGTAGTCCCTCGAAATAGGCGCGATAGTAGCAAATTATGTCTGCAGACTGCAAATACGGCACTTATGCGCAAGAGTGTTTTCTGCATGGCCCCACTCATATACAATAAGTTACCCAAATCTTGGAAGGCATTGAGTGAATCATTATTTAAAAAAAAATTAAGTTCCTTTTTAGTTAATAAAGCTTATTACAATATTTCAGATTTTTTTGCAGAAAAAGGGAATGTATTTGTTTGAATATTTTTAAATGTAAACACTTTTGTGTATGGTAAAATATGGCTGAACCTGTATAATTTTATTTAAGGTCATGTACTGTACCCATGTTTGCGAAATAAACTATCTTATCTTATCTTATCTTAATATACGTAAATAACTAAATAGTAGGTATATATAAAAGTTAAAAATATTGGTTTTCTATGATTTCATACGTTCGTAAATGTCTTCTTCTAATGAAAAACATATGAATCCCGAACCAAAGTGCTACGTTTCATTTCGATCCGAATTCAATCCTGCATTACAAACACATAAGTTTGTAACAAAGTCCTTTATGCATTTGGTTTTCGTTCTATATGTCTAAAGTCTATTGAGAATGTATGTACCTACGTGATGAATGGAAACACACGTTCGGAATTCGTAATAAAATCGTACGAGCGGAATTTATGGGAGCGCTTTTTGACCACTGGCAAACAAGCAAAGCTGTCTAATGCTAATAAGTATTTTTTGTTCGAAAGATTACAGATATAACAGTTTAATGTCCAGGACTCCACACTAGGATTCCCTGTGTCGTGGAATCTAATAAAATATATTGTTACACCCAGTGCCATCTCTCGGCATTGTGGGAAAGACTCGGCAGTTCCTTCTAATAATTTATTACAGCGCCATCTATTGACATCTTACGGAACTACGTAGTTTGTCGGTACGCGAATAGTAGAGAGAACACTAACTTTCTACAATATTCGTACTATTACATAACGGGTGGGGCTTTTCTAGAAATCTCCAAAATCGCTGTACCCGTGTATAAATAGAGCGCAAGCGCACTGCCAAGGCAGTTTTACAATCGTAAGCGGTCAAGTATTCATCGAAGCGAACGGAAGCGAAAATACTACGGAGTTTGAAGCAGTTACAGTGAAAAAGTGTAGTATAGTGTTTGTTGTGTTTTAAATATAATTGTGTGTAGAATAAAACGTGTTTTAGTCGGTAATATTGTTTACATTCTTATCCCTCGAACCCAGCACGTAACAATATTAACGAACTTATGATTATATTACATGTGTTATATTATCATTTACCTTATCTAATAGACGGAGACAAATAAGGCTCTTATAGGGCTTAAGTTGTCACTGTTTATAAAGTAACGCGATGTGACATTATAAAAAAGAAATGCTTTGTTGCTTTTCTGCAGCTTCGCTCTGACACAATGTCTTATGAGATTTTATAATTCATACTAACAGCAGTACGAGATCTAAAGCAAATAAAATTATTAGCAGTCTTGATAGTCCACCTGTTGATTGTAAATGCAATGCCTTATTCTTTGGGCTATCACGCCTTGAAAAGTGTAGTTGTTAACGGGTAAGCGTTACCTTATTTTAAGTTTATGAGGCACGTGTAAGATATAGAAACGATTCGTTCTCAATAGATCAATATCTATCGATCGATGTTCAAAGAAATGCTTATAAGACTAAGTTGAATTGAGTTATATTGATAAGATAGTTGTTAAAAGAAATGCTTAGGAATATCCAGCAATTGTTTTTTATGGTATTTGAGGCAAACGGGCAGTCGGATCGCCTGATGGTAAGCGTTTACCGCTGCCCTTGGACACCCGCAATACCAGAGGAGTCGCAAGTGCGTTGCCGGCCTTTTCAATTTGCCCCCTCCCCAAGGTAGGGAGGGCCTCCGGTACCCACACTCACTCGACGAAATACAACGCAAGCGCGTGAAATATCACGCCGATTTTTGTGAGGCCGTGGTATCACTCCGGTCGAACCGGTCCATTCGTGCAGAAGCGTGGCTCTCTCACGGTAAAATTATGATTATAATATATATTTAAGCGACCACGGTTATATAATAAAATTTTAACTGTTAGTTGTCAGTATATAGAGGACATTTAAGAAAAGCTGTGATTGGTCTTTATAAAATATATACCTGTGAATAAAAACAATATTTTCTTTATAATTTTTGTTGGTTCGATTATCTGTAATTTTGTAGGCGAAAATATTAATTATTTTAAATTTTTTACACGGAGTAGTTGTAAACACATTCATTGTTATGGTAAATGTATATTTTATATTTGTATTGAACAAAAAGTGTTGATTTTATCAAATTAACTGTGACCGCCTGTTTTGGCACATTTCGCTCGGCGCAGTCTTAAGACACATTAGTAGTGTGGTAAGTCAGAGTTTTTCAAGCAGCTTACTGGTCTCTGACACTTGTATTAGTAAATATTTTGAAGGTTTTAAAGCCCTTTATCGACCGACATATTATAATTATATTATAACCGGAACTTTGTATGTGCTCTTCAAATTACGAGGTGTCTCTCTACCATGTACTTCAAGTTTTTTTGATCAAGGTACTGAATAACTCTTTACCCAACTTAGCAGTGAAATTGGGATCGTTACTAATTGGATGGATGGATTAGAACATTTGTATAATAAATTTCGTATAATTTTAAATGACATATTATAAATTATAGGACTGACATTTTATTTTTTGTATATTTAATTCATTATTTTAATTTATTCTTATTATTATTTATAAGCTATGACATTTTGCTATTTTTTAAATATATATATGTGATTAGCATGTTTAGTTATAATTTAATTATTGAAAAAGTTATCTTGTAAGCGTTTTGGGTGTAACATCTTGTAAGATGGAATGAATAAATAAATAAAAAATAAATAAATTAATTGTATCTACGTTGGTCTATAATGTATTCACCTATGCATCTATGCCACGTAAAATAAATAGTTATTTTTATAACTAAAATTATAAATGCGAATGTGAGTTTGCTTGTTCGTTAGTTTGTTACGCTTTCACGCTTTTACTACTCGACCGATCACCATTCGACCGATCACCATACTTCATACAGAATAACAGTACAGTTTCCGAGAGATAATTAGTAGATAATAAGTTACTAAGCTCGTTAATTAAAAATAAACTATTCTTATCAAAAGTGTACTCATCACAACGTAGGTCCGTATGCTTTCAATTTTCAATAAAGTATTCCGCACACGAATCGTACGATCGGACTGCAGTCTGCAACCGCATAGTCATCGCCATAAATCTTTTAGAAATACCTTATTTCTCGGTTCGAGGTGATATTGATGACTTTTTAGTATCGAGATAGGGTTGGACGAAGTGTTATATTAAAGTGGAGCACCGAAACAAGCGATATACGCCGATTGGAGTTGTTGAGTTTAAAATACTTTGTCGGACTTTTGTATCCTAACTTATTTTATAAGTGCGAATTTGAGTTTGTTTGTTACGCTTTCATCCTTTACTACTCGATCGATCATCCATCACATTGTCAGGAACAGAATAGGCCATAGGGTACCGTTTATTCAGAGAAAAGTACTGGTCCCGAGAGTTAGAAATTTATTAACAAATCATAAATCATAAATCATTTATTCATTCAATTCATTTTGGGTATCACATGATTACAAAAAGGTTAAATTAGTATCACCAAAATCTGCCTGAGAAGGCGTGTGAATGTCAACTTTAAAAAAAATAATAATAGAAATACATTAAATTATCAAATTACATATTTAGATAAGAAATTAAGCAAAATAATAATGTCAATAAATGTAACAAATGAAATTAAAATGTAATTAGTATGCCTAGATAATTAAAAATGCATTCAGATAAATAATTTTGAATGTCAAAAGCGAAAAGTTGAAATAAATTTAAAATGTCAACAGGTAAGAGTCAAATAAATTTAATGTCAAAACGTAAACGTTAAAATAAATAAAGTAATTGAATTTAAATTTATTTAAGACGATTATCATTCAAAAAATCATTAATACTATAATAACACTTTTCCATTAAGAGCTTTTTTAATTTACTTTTAAATATTTCCCTGTTATACAGTTTTATGTTAGATGGTATTTTATTATAAACTTTTGGCGCCATACATAACAGACTTTTGCCCATCAGGCTTGTTTTTGCGCTATGTAAACATAACCTGTTATTGTTGCGTCTATTTCGCTTCACAACATCTGATATGCGCTGAAATAATTGAGGATTTTTATGGACAAACAAAGCTACCTCCAGTATGTATAGAGACGGAAGTGTCAGGATGTTGTTCCTGATGAAATAAGGCTTACAACTATCTGATGACTCCAGACCATACATAGCTCGTACGCACCGCTTCTGGACTTTGAAGACCATTATGCTGTTTGTGGAATTGCCCCAAAAAATGATGCCATATCGTAGTATTGAGGCAACAAGACCATGATAAGCAGTAAGGACAGCATCAGTGTTAACAATTGAAGATAATTTGTAGAGAGCGTATGCAGAACTGCTAATTTTTTTGCATAGCTCAGCTACATGGTCTTTCCAATTCAGCTGCCTATCAATAGTTAAGCCTAAAAATTTTGCCGAGACTACTTCGCTTATAGTTTGATTGTCATAGCTGACATTGATAGAATTATACAGCTTGGGTCTTTGATTGAAATGCATGACTTGGGTTTTTGTCACATTTATTTTTAAGTTGTTATTGTCTAGCCAACGAATGATTGAAGACAGACAATCATTTATATCGTCTTGATATTTGTCAGTTGCTCTACACTGAATTGAAACAGTACTATCATCTGCAAACAAGGACATTGGATGGCTCTTACATTTACGCAGGTCATTTATATAAAGAAGAAACAATAGTGGACCGAGAACGCTGCCCTGAGGGACACCATACTTAATAAGCTGAGATTCTGAATAATATGATTCCTCGTGCTTGATACGTGAATTTATTCTAGAAATGCTAGTCATTTGTAACCTATTGGAAAGATATGATTGAATTAAACTTAAAATATTGCCGCGTATTCCATAGAATTCCAGTTTAGCTAGCAATATACCGTGATCCACATAATCAAAGGCCTGCGTCATATCACAGTATATAGCGCAAGTAGGAGACCTTTTATCGACATTCGTTATTATTGTTTTGTAGAAATCGTAGATGGCTAAGTTAAAACCCTTATTTTGTCTGAATCCTTTTTGTTCTGGGCAAAGTAATTTATTAATTTCTAAGTAGGTACATAGTTTACGAAGAATATATTTTCAAAAATTTTTGAGATAATAGAAACTAGTGCTATTATTATTATTATATATTGGTCTGTAAAACTCCATCGACTCTTTGTCCTCTTTTTTAAACAACGGTTTTATAATTGTTGTTTTTAAATTGTCCGGAAATATACCACTGCTTATGCATAAATTTAAAATATAACTTAACTGATTACAAATATTTAGACAAAATCTACTTTAACGCGAGAAAAGCCACGAGCAATGTTTATAAGGCACTGTCATTAGTTTGCTTTAATCCAATCGTTAATTCTTCTTCCAGACATCGGCAACTGGTATTACAAGGTTATGGTGAGCCCTTAAAATTAGCCGAATGCGGAGTATGCTTATCCCAATTTTAAAGTTTAAAAACTGTATTAGATATAAATATGTTACTATTGCAATGAAGTAAGTGATCAGATATGTACAATAGAAAATCTATTGAACCTTGTCATCAAAGTGACCAGGTACAATAAAGGTTCAACATCTTAATAAATAAATATATTGCCTTATAAAGTCAAAGTAAAAAGTCATTAAGTCATTCAGGTCACAAAGTAACACTACTGAACGACAAAATATATAGGTTAGTGAGTTTACTAAGTTACAGACGCTATATTTGGGTTAGTTGCTAGGCTTAGGCAAAGGGCTTAAGCCTATGAGAAGATACCTACATGAAACTGACGGCACACTTTTAATCCGGCAATTAAATATGATTTCAGTATTGTACAACTTATATCAACAAGATGTTGCAGCCATTATACCATATACTACTGTCTATAAAAGTCAAAAAATTATCTATATATTAATACGTGAAGCAAAAACTTTGTACCCCTTTTTCGAAAATTGCGAAACGGAGGAGTATGAAATTTGGCACAGTTAAAGTTTATATGGAGAAGGAGGGGCGAATCCTAATATTTTTATAAAATATGCATTAGAAATACATTAAATTAATGAAAAAAACTACACGCACACATCCATTCATTTGACACACGCAATCGAATCGCGTTTGTAGTATTTCGAAATTGTTCGTCTGACGTCGTACTATTCATTGTAACTATGGTTACCTATACCTTATTTATTTGTAATAGAGAAAAACAGAAAGCAAAGTAGCAAGCTTAGGAGTTTTGGTCGAATTTTGACCACTAGGCGACCTCTAGTAACAATAATTACTTCATTAAGGAGATTAGAACATCTATCTCCAAAAATATGTTTTGCCTTGTCTCGTTTACCTCAGAGCCCAACATATAAACAGAAGCGTGGTCTGGGCAACGGCACGATATATTTAAATTATCTTGACACATATTTTTGTAGTAAACGTTAGCTAAGGAAATTCCGTGGTACTAAGCAAAATTTAAAATTGCCTGACTCAAAAGAATGCAATTTTTTATACCAAGTAAAAAATTGTGACTGTAAATCAATTAGTCATAATGTGCGACTTTTTTGATATCTTGTGATGTTGCTAAGTTGGCAATGCTGGATGGTGATTGAGACCTAATTTGTAAATGTAATTATCCATGTACGGACTGACAGCGTCTAAGATTGCTACGCATCGCTAATGGTTTGGCGATGTGAGAAATAACGCAGCTGATCGTTTTTTCGATCTTTAGGCGCCGAACACATCGCCCCGGCGGTCTGCGTTCTGTGGTTTTTTGGGGAAAAGAATGGAACTCCGACAGAACGTGCGTTTTCTTTGATCGCCGCGGTCTAACTGCTTTAAATTTTGTGTGTGTAAGATTCTAAGACACCGCATACATGACAGTGCACGCGGAACGCAGAACTCGGAACTCTGACCGCTAGACCGCCCGCAGTGGGGCCGGCGCCTTATACTTACCATTAACATGTTGTTGTTCTTAACATTATGATGAACGAGTGATGCCTTGTGTATAATAAATTGACATCCATATGCAGATAGGATATTTTTATATTGCTTAGTACCTGCGGTTTGTAGTTAAGAATTAAAAATGTTAATTAAAAATGGATGTCCTTTAAATGAACACAATTCGAATGTATTCGATTAAAAATGGTCTATTCGAATATGTTAATTGTCAATAGATTATGTACTAGCGTAAACTAAATAGTCGAACATTGCCTTAGTAATAATCATTCTAGTATGGTTCCATAAATAAAAATGTTCGTTAAATTCTTAATAGGTACAAAATATATAGAAGTGTTATTGCGTGCTAGTGCAAGCGGATAGGAGGATCGTGTGTTTGTTTGGTACTATAAAAATATGGACATGACTCAATTATATTTTATTTTATTATTAAAAAACAAAATCCCTGTATTTTCCGTCGTTAATAATCAGGCATTATAATATAGCAGCGATAGCCCAGTGGGAGACAAACAGACTGCAATGCAGATGGTCTCGGATTCGAACCCACGCCGCGCACCTCTGACTTTCGGAAGTTATATGACTTTTTCAAAATTATGTGCGTATTGATTGACAATTATCGCCTGCTTCGTGCCACGGAGAGCACGTTAAGCCGTCGGTCCCGGCTGCCATGAACATCTATGGCATTCGTTATTGGGAAGTCAGTGCCCTATAATACCCTGACACTGGTCTAGTCTTAGGGTATCGTTAGGCTTCGGGTTGCGGAGATCAGGTGGCAGCCACTTTGTGTAAAAACTGATATCCAGTCAAATCCGGTTAGACCAGAAAAGCCGACTCCAAGTGACTAGGGAATAATAAACGTTAGCAACAAGGAGAAGAATAATCAGGTGTGAGACGCTCCCAAAATTTACGACACGAATTTGCAACCCGTAACGTAAGGGATAGTATAGTTTTAAACTTTTAAAAAACGGACATAAAAACACCCAGACTTAAAACAACTATTAGTTGACCACACAACTTATTGTCGCTTGTGGGGATCGAATCCACAGCACTCATTGCAGGGGCAGTTGCGAGGCATCCACTGAATCCTCTACGCCATCCGCGCTACCCAATTCTTGGCGAAAATCTTACGATATTCAAAGCTTAATACTAAATACCGCCGGTGACTGTTTTAAGAAAGCTTATTTCTCTCCGGTATATTGTACACCGGTCTTATCCCTGGATACTACAAAGTCCTTCTAATCTTTTTATTATAATAGAGAGCAGATAGCTTACATTTTTATCAGCAACGATATTGCCAAGATTAAAAGATTTCGTGAGAAAATTTCGCGACATTGGACGTTGGGTACTGTGGTGGTTGATTTATTATCATAGATTAAATTAAAATTGTAATATGGAGTACTTTAACTTGTCAATCAAGACATCTGGGCTTAGTTTTCTGAGAAAGATGGGTCTCTGTAGCAATATAAAATGTGAAAATACATTTACTAAGTTTATAAAATGAATAAAAGTTTTTCCATCACTTGTCTTTAAAAAAATACAATACGCGTGTTTGGGATAAATTCTGTGTCGCAGGCTGCTTTACAAACATACAAAAACCCAATAACTCAGGCAAAGGACAACCATTTGTGCATCAAACAAATTTAATCCCGGGTGGGGATCAAACTCACAACACTCGCGCAGTGGCATTTCTAATACAATATAACTCATAAAGAGAGTTTTAGTGTCAAAGTTTACATATATGTTTAAATATTTAAATAATCTATTTTGAAATTATCTGTTTCTATTTCTTTTTCTTTTAATATTATCCTATTATACTATTAACCTATTTTATGAAATTGGTTGCTGTTAAAATCTATAATTTTCATGAATATACCCATTAAAAATATTCTTCTTAGGTCAACAAAAATACGTCCATCAAAACACAAGAATATTTTTTACAATATTATCATATTTTCGATACAAATTTATTCAGAGTAAAACCGCCGGTCACTAGTTTATTAATAACATTAACAGGAGCACACAACGGAAATATGGAGGCCGAAATGTAATTTACGACGTATTATGGTAAACAGGTTCTCTGAAATGCATGGAAATTCATATACTATTTTGATGGAAGAATTTTGTAAAGTGTAAAGTTTCCGCAGCATTATTATATTATGAATCTGTTGATGGCGTCATAAATGACGTAAGCACCTATCCCTATAATACTAGTAGCATATAATATGTACATACATATTTAGTCTTAGAACTATAATATACATATATAGGTGGAGGTATGTACTATGATAATTTTGCCTAATAAGGTTTAGGTGCCACGGATACGAGATTACAGTTTTCTCTGTACTGTTAGTAAATATTTATTGTCAGAGAAATCCAATAACAATTTGGCCAACCCGAGATTCAAACTCGAGACTATGAGGTCTTGAATCTTGGATAGAGTCGCAGTCACTAACGCTATGCTATTAAGGCAGTCTTAGCAACGATATTCACGGCAATTAATGTGTAAAAACTGTATGAGTTTGGCAGTCCAAGTCTCCATAACTTAGGGTGGTGTACTCTACCCAATCTCCTTTTCTTCTAAAAATACTAATATTATATTACTCCCCATGATACAAAAAATAATCATACAGAATTTAAGATGTTTAGAAACAAAAATTGTTAACTATACAATAGTAAAAGTTTTGGTGTAGCATTGTGGCAAGGATGCTTAAATAAAATATACAGAATCGTTCAATCGTTCCATTGACAAGGTTTAGTCCTGTTTTATATAAATAAATAATATTATATCTGGCCTAGCAGAAAATCTTATCTAATGCTATAAAGTCAAGAGTCCGTATAAAATGATGAACAATTTGCTATTTAAACTTGACATTCTGTGCCAATTGGTTGGTTACTGGTACTAAAAGATTTTACGAGTGTGAAATAATGACCTATTAAATTGTAAGACTGGCAAATACTGCTTTTATTTTTACAATCAGCTACAAATAAATTGGACTCTAAGAAACACGGTTCGAACGTGCAACGTCAGCTTATTTCGAGTTCGATTCGATTGACAATTTTCTATATGTTCATTGTAACGTAGATTATATTTTATTTGATTCGCATTGTTTCAAAATCATATGGTGATAGCATTGTTAAAAATCCAAACTAATATATTTTCGCATACACGTTGTCAGGGGTATAAAAAACGACATACGGTATCATTTATCCAAAAAAACCTACTATAACTAATAAGAAAAGAAGAGCGGAGAGGTTATGTCGGGCTCACCCGGGAAAAGATAAAACATCCCGGGTACTACCGACTAAACCTACCACGGTGTGGCAACTGTCTGCCTTGAATGGTAAGTGGGTCGCTGGAACTGAAAATACATCAGCGACATAACTAATCTAACCTAAATATACGCGAGCAAAGCCTAAGGATCAAATCTAGGAATTTATAAAAATTTAAATTATTGTTTTGATATAGATGCTATAGTTTATTTTAAATAATAATAATACAATATTTGCATTTCTACTTGCAACAGCCTCTCCGTGACCACGGCTGCAAAAAAGCAACTGAAATGTTCGGATACGGATAAGTTATAAAAGTTTAAATAATTAATGAAATTATTAACCACGATAAAATCCGTATACAGTAGTTTAATTTTAGCATGTGACACTCGTGTTAATATAAAGCAATATATTGTGAATAAAAAAAGAAAATATATGTAGCCGTTAATGTTATTTATTTGAAAACCCAAGCGATGTAAGCGAAAAATTGAGGGTATGTGCAAAAGTGATCAAAAATCAGAATTCGGTCCATGCATCCCTCTCTCTGAAGATAAAAGAATATACGCTATTATATTCTATATTACTTTATAGATAAGTATTATAATACTATCATAGTCACAAAACTAATTTCGTTCGCGGAATACATTTTATCCAAAATATGTAATACATTAACTTGAGGAAGCTTATCCTTTGAGATTGTGTATTTATATTAATGTTCGTAAGTAATATTTTTATCGACGTGAGTAATGGAACTCATCAATGGAGGAGTTTGGGTTTTTTATATTTATGTTGACGATGCCAGCTGGTAACACTACAAGTATTTTAATTTTATTCTTGCTTTTGCCCAAGACTTTGCGTGGAAACTAAGTACAATGATCTAGACAGTTAAGATCTTGGAAAGGTACGACTTAATCTATTAGCTTGTTCATTATAATCTTATCAAAAGTATACCTTGGAAGGATAAAAACTATAGATTAATTTAGGTTATAAAGTAATACCTACTTATGTATGGACGTCAGTTTAATTTTTACTGATTAGTTTAAGACCCATAATCATTTAGGCATATTTTAGACCTTATCTATTTTGTTTCTTGTATTTAACGGCAATCTGATCAGTCGGTTATTGGCAAACATTATCTATGAAGTAATGAAAAACCGTTAAATTATCTGCATACTGTTGTGCTTATACTTAAGTGAGAGTGTGGCAAAAATCATTATCAATTTTTTCAAAACATTATCCTTTTATTATTGTTTCCATCCTTTACAAAAATGTTTAGAATCCCAACATTCGTCGATAATCCCCTAACGTGCCAAAAAAGATAAATCTTTGGGGAATCTAACCAGTTCTGATGATGTAGTGGCAACAAAACGATATTTATGAACATAATATCTGACGGACGACGAGCCGCGATAACGTATGGGTCTAGAATTATTTTAAGCTGCGTACCTACTGCGATCGCGAATACAATATTCGCCACAACGTTCGCCTTCATTTTGTGATCGTACCGCTGCAGTAGTTAAGGGTTTTATGTGAATGCAAATAAATACCAAGGTGAAATTTAAGATATTAATATGTTATCATACCGTCGATAATGCTAATATGGTACATAAAATTTATGTCTAGCAAATTTATATGTCCTTTAAAGAATTATTTTAATTGTTTTCCTGAATGCTATGAAATAATATAGTCTTAAATTTTAGATTAAAAACGTCGCTGATTACATTTTCATAGTAATTTGACAAAGTTTAATGTACGAACAATTTATTTCATTAAATAAAATAATAAACATTAACCTAGAAACTGACCACGCATTTGATTCAAACATAAATGTGTAGTGGCTTAAGTAAGTATTCCAAAATACATAAAATACGAGCTGTCGTGTTTGCCTGAATTTTAGGTTTCTTCCTTAGGATATAAACTGTGTTCCTACCAAATTACATAGGCCTGTGTTGTAGAACATGCTACTGCTGGCAGGGGTCTTGTGTCAAGTGTTATTGGATTTTTTTGTCAAGTAATTTTAACCTACAGTTCTTGCAATTCACGAAGGCGAGCGGGCTTTATTTGTGTTAAACGCGTATGTATGTATGTGTGTATGTGTGTGTGTAAGTGTCGCTCGCAACTGACCGCTCTGTCAAACACACACTACCGCACTGTGCATGTACACGTTCAACTATAAGTACTATAAGTAAAGCCCGCTCGCCTTCGTGAGTTGCAAGAACTATATCGTATTAAGTTTATATTTTGCTAATACCTTATCCTTTAACTAATCCTTTACACAAAAAATCCATTCGTAGCCGATAAACAATCAGTTTTAAGCGTTGAGATTAGTATAATAAGGTTTAAAGTGGCGCGCTCTTGGTGGCTTGTATCCGAGCCGGTAACAAATTCATGGTACAAATGTAGGGGCGCATATGCGAGCCCCTGTCAAAGGGCAGGTTAAATAACAGCATGTAGTTACGCTCCCTGTTACGTAAGACCTGAAACCATATCCGGCAAAATGTCGATGCTATGTCCACCTATTCCTTCGGGTGTGTAGGCGTGACTATGTATAATATTAATATGGATTCTACACGTGTAAGAAAATAGCAGACTATATTTGAACGGCTACGGATACGTATAAAACAATTTGCGAACGCATTGGGTGCGCGGTTTTATACTTGTATATAAAGCTATTCACTTTGTGAAGATCGGGGACGATATTTATGTACACTTTATTTTTAGTTTAGCATTTTGTTTTGGGATGTTTGTGAAGTCATGATAAGTATAAGTGGGCTTAGATAAAAATAGAGAACAGAAATCACTGTGATGGAAAAGGTTTTAGCATTTTATAGATTATACTTTTTGTACGCCTAGGTACAAAAATAAATTTTCTCAATTTTTGTATAAGTATGCAATACGACTTGCCTGATTATAAACTGCTACCTTGGTAGATAGGAGTTTAAAATGCAGTTTTAAAGAACTATGGTTAATTAAAAGCAAAACCATTTATTAATTTAGGCCACAAAGTAACACTTATAAACATCAAAATTTATTGGTTAGCGAGTTTACTAAGAATAGGGATACATGCAATATCAGATATGTGGACATAGAACATTTAAATTTATGGGCTGGCATGTTCGATAGGACAAAAGGCTCATAACACATTGAATGCCATGTAGCAAGCACAATAGAAAAGTATTGTTCGCGGTCATGTATAAATGGCATAGCGTTCAATTTGTTAATAAGAAAAATAAAAAAGGAATTGCTAGTGCAAGAGGCAAATACAACGCCGACAGATATGGTATATTATGGCCTGGCTGATGGTAAGCAGCTGATGAAAGTTTTTTATATTACATTTTTTTTAAATGATTTTACTCTCATTAGGAATAAATCCTGTGTTCGGCTTTAAACACATTTAAACAAAATAAATAAAAAAAAAGAACAGTCTTGGAACAAACATTTGTGGACCGCACAATTTTTTTGTCCCGTATGAGATTCGAACCCACAGCACTCGGCGTAGTTCTACTGGAGAGGCAACTACTTAAACCATTACGCCATCCGTGCAGTCACTATGCTTAGGATTTACTTAGGAGGAATCGCTCATCATCACATGTACGTTACCCCAATTGACCATCTGGTGCTTTCACTCGACAAACGAAAAGATTCATCTGCCTTAACTCAATATTCTATCAGAAGTACTTCTCCATTTAAATAAACTCATTTAAGCTAAAATACACAAGCTTCGTCAGCAAGACTCGCAAGTTACTATGGGAGTCATCTTTCTTAATTAATTACTAGCAAAGAGACACTAATTATGTTTTTCTTCTCTATTTATAATATTAGTACCCCAAGGTAAATGATGGTAAAATACATAATTAGTAATACAAAATTAGGTTTCACCATTTAGCTAAACGAATACTCTCATGCCTCATAATGTATTCACACGCGGTCAGTTTTAATGGCATCAGAAATGTTGCCCTGAAATAAAATCAACTCGTCGCGAGGTCTAGCTATGAGTTGAAATATGTATTAACACAAGGCTCAGTATTGACTGAGAAAACACGCTGTTGCCTATTATTTGGTAATATTATTAATAAGCCGACTCACTATGAAAATAAAGAAAGTAAAGGGGAAACTATTTTTACTGACACAAATGAACCACATTGACAGATGTAGTTTATTTTACAAATTTAGAAAATGACTTGTACGATGTTTGCAGAAATTGTGTGCTTCAAACTGGGCTAAAGCTGTATTATGGATTATAGTGTTCTCTTATAGCAGATATATAGCACAGTCAAAGGCTGAGACGTGGTCGCTATGTACGAAATAACGAATTATAAAATATGCATCTTCACCTTAAGGAAACCAGCGCAACAGTTGTAACACCGTCACTGTATTTCACATGGTGAGTAAGAGTGCCAGAGGGTCACCTACCTATCATATTAATTCAATATCATAAATGATTTATCTATATATTAATACGTGAAGCAAAAACATTGTACCCCTTTTTACGAAAATTGCGTGGGCGGAGGTGTATGAAATTTGGCACAGTTGAAGTTTATATGGAGAAGGACGGGCAAATCCTAATATTTATATAAAATATGCATAAGAAATACATTAAATGAAAAAACACTACACGCACACAACCATGCATTTGACACACGCAGTCGAAGCGCGTAACTATGGTTACATATATCAACATATAATGACATATATCAGCTATATCTTACAGACAAACTTTGGTCGAATTTCGAACACTAGGCTACTGCTAGTTTTATTAATCGAGCCAACTCCCACCTCATCAAATATCGCCTGTGTTGCGGGGGATTTTACAAATATTTAAACAACGTACACAAAGAACACCCCGCTTCGGAACAACTATTTGTGGATAGCATACATTTTTGTTCCGTGAACGGTTCAAACACAACACTCGACAGTTGTGTCGAGTGTTGTGTTTGAACCGTTCACGGAAACTTTGCTTAGCTGTTCTAGTAGTCGTCTTGCCATTGCTGTTGAGCAAAGGCAAGACGACTACTAGAACAGCTAAGCAAAGTTTAATGTATCACAATAATATAATCTCTTTTCCCAAGGGCTGACAAAGCGCGATTGATACTCATAGTATCGCAAGCGACCATAGGCTACAGTAACCATTTACCAAAACACATTGAAATATCTAGCTACTAATGTGAGTTTATTTGTTTATTACGCTTTCACGCCTCAACTATTCGACCGATCATAATAAAATTTTGCATATACTTTGTCAGGGGTACACAAAAGGACATAGAGTACATTTTATCCAGATTTTTTTAAAATATAGAGCCTTTGATATGAGTAATCAGGATTATAGCAAATTATTCATTGTCTTTCTCTACCATGCTGGAAAATTAGCGGTAATGCGAGAGGTCATACTCTCGCCAATTTCTTAACGAAGAATGGTATGTGGGTGCCAATAAAATAATAATTATGTAAATTTATTTGCCAAGTTGAGCAGTTATCTAATATTCCGTCGTAATAAAATACTTTATACAAGAATTTTACGTTGTCAATTTTAGTATTTTAATTGCCGTTTCTTATGTATATAATTATGTTGCCTTGAAGGGATTGCTAGAGGTGTATTACAACTTAATACTCGATAGCTTTCTTTTATGGCATAGAATGTGAGCGTATTTAAACAATAGTTGTTGTGTTGTCACTAAATAAAACATTTTCTCGTCAAGGCATAAAAACATAAAAATTTTCTGACTGAGTCAAACGTCCGCTATAGAATACGATATAATATTCAAGATTCTATTAAAATACAACACAATACAGACGTGGTGGCATAGTAGTAGAAAGCGACTGCTGAGCGAGAAGTTTCGGATTCAATTCCCCAGATAGGCAAAGTGTTATTGGATTTTTTTGTCGAAAAATTCTTAGCGACAGTAAAGAGGCAGCAAGCAATAAGCTTTCCCCCTTCTATATAGGGTCTCAAACACAGCCAGTTAAATGTTGAGTTAAAGAAATATGTTTATGCCTCTATGTTGCTAATCAAGCATACGGTCCACCTGATGGTAAGTGGTCACCGTAGCCTATGGACGCCTGCAACACCAGAGATATCACTTACGCGTAGCCGACCCTTTATGCAAGGAAGAAGAGAAAAAGAAAGTGGACTCTCTCTCACCGAACGAAACACAACAGTAGGAATACTGCAATTTCACGTCGATATTCTGTGAGAGGATAGTCCTTCCCCGGTCGAGCCGGCCCATTCATGCTGAAATCAGCGAGGCTCTACTACCTATATACCTAAAACCTTGTAAGTTTTATGAATATGGCCGTATAACTTTCAGATTATGAACTCAGTGAAATAAAGCGGTACCACAACACCAAGTCCGTCCAGTAATTTCATCTATAGTGCCCATCTACTTCAGGAAAAGAAACCAAACATACAAATAAGGTCGAACCGGCCCATTCATGCTGAAATCAGCGAGGCTACATCTAGCCTACCTCTTCATCAGGGATACAGATATGATATGACTATGTATATACAATACTGATTAATAATCATTGAGCATTAGAAACAATTTTGGATAGTGAATCATAATGTCTGAAAACTTTCAGCCAATCCATTACAGGTTGTTCATCAAAAAGTTACGTAAGTTTTTCTCACAAATTGATAGCTATGTCACAGTTATCTACAGCCAACGGCGAGAAAATAATGGACGTATAAATCAAGGATAAATATTAAAGTTTATTTTACGCTAGTTTTATCACGCGCCTTTGTTCGCGTGAATCGTACGGATACGCGGACCGGGACAAAGATGAGCAATCGTATCCTGTATGTTAATTCAGGGCATGGTCTATAGACGTATATATGTGTATCAAGTATTATCTAAATCCGTTTAACAGTTTAGGAGTGATGGATTAAAAAACCTTTATTCATAAACTTTCACATATAGAATACTAATATCTGCCTGTAGCTTCGTTTACGTAAATCCTACGGGAACACGTATCGGCTTTAAAAGTATTTTATGCGTTAATCCAAGCGGCAAGTTATATACAAATCCGTTCCCCAGTTTAAGCGTAAGTAAGTAACAAACATCTGAACAAATTTCACGTTTATATAGTAACATATCCTAATTTAATATTATAAATGCAAATGTGTGTTTGTTTGTTACACATTCTCGCCTTAACTACTCGACCGATAATCATAAAATTTTGCATACACGTTTTCAGGGGCACAGAAAAGAACATAAGGAACGCGCTTGGGAGCAGCACTTTTTTCTAGACGATAGGTATTCGTCCAGAAATAAGTGCTGTTCCCAAACGAGCGAAGCCGTGGGCAAAATCAGCAATCGAACTTTAAAACAACATTTTTACATAAAGTGGCGTTAGTGTCATTGGTATAATTTCGAAGTCATTAAAGAAGCTACTACATTCATACCGCGTAAAATATAAAATAATATTAAAAAAGTCTCAGTAAAAGCAATAAAATCATAATATCCGGCCATCTTTTATTTACAGACAATAAATCTTTTACCATCGGTACCTTTTGGCGCAATAAATAAACCTTATGCCTGCTATATCTTGAATGACGGAGACATTAAAGGAATTATTGAAAACATAATTATTTGTAACAACTGTGGACATTGAAAGCATCGACAATTTAAAAGTTTGATGAACCGATAGATTGCGAAGTGTTACTTGGTTTGTATGCTGGTTTTTTAATAATAGAGTAGTTTCTGGCAAGAGAAGTTAATATTTTGACTGGATGATGCAGAAGGCAAGCAGTGACCCCGTCGCTGCCGCTACAGCGAATGTTGAGAGTGTACCTCCTAAACAGAATTAAATTGAGGTGTACCATGTTTTTGTTAACCTATCCATACTTGAAAACCTATTGTGTCTAGTCACCGGTTTGCCACTACGTCTCAATAAGTTAAATGTATGTTTTAAAATGCCCAATTTAGGTCTGATTTCTAATGCAGGAGATGTCTTCGTCAGTAAATGATAGTCCCCGTGGAGATAGAATTATATCAAGCAAGCAAAGCTTTGGTCTGCTGGCATAAGTTTGCGTTAATGTTTAGGAGAAAAAGAAAAGGTCCGGATTAAAGTCTTAGGTCGTGCTAAGTGCTAAGAAAATTCTCCGTTGCAGCACGGAGTCTGGAAAGGTACAGTAGATGGCCATAGACTCGCTTATTACGTGAGATTTAAAACTATAGCGGACATAATTTGGGCATAGTGTAATACACACCTGCCTACTCACTTGGGTATGTATACATGTGCCTATGTATACCCATGTATGTTTGTGGGTCTCACGTAATAGGCAGCGAGCCTATTAACAAACGAACTGTGCAAGCAATAAAAGCAATTAAACTCGTCTGTGTAGCATTGTCAAACATGCGTAATTTAGCAAGTACTGCTTTTGGGTTTCGGGACGCAAGGACTATTCAAAGTCAGATGGTATTGACTCTACACGTAAATTTTACCTAGATTCTTTTCCAGTCCGATTTCATATCTATTCAAATTTAATCAAAAGGGTCATATATATTCAGTTTATTTTAAATTGGCTCGGTGGCGTGGTGTTAGTGTATAAGACTGCTACGCATGGAGTCTCGGCTTCAATCCCGGGTTAAGCGTACATAGTGTAGTAACATTCTCAGTAGGTACATGGAGACTGGTACTGTGTGGTGTTACCTGGTATTTACTGGACATTGTTCCAGGGTCCATCATGTTCCTGGGAGCGAGCCTAATTTATTTATTTATCCGATGGCAAGGTCATCCATTACGCGGAACTTTAAATAGTTGGAAATATGTGGATATTAGCTAGCTAACAGAGATACATGACTATATATATATGTATTTTATTTTAATCTTTGAAACAGCGGAACCAATTCTAATTCTTCTTCCAGTAATTGAAAACGCACTATCACTGAGCAGCGATAGCTCAGTGGGGAGACCAACAGACTGCAATGCAGAGGGTCTCGGGCTCGAACCCACGTCGCGCACCTCTGACTTTCGGAAGTTATATGACTTTTCGAAATTATGTGCGTATTGATTGACAATTATCGCCTGCTCCGTGCCTCGGAGAGCACGTTAAGCCGTCGGTCCCGGCTGCCATGAACATCTATGGCAGTCGTTATTGGGAGAGTGTCAACACAAAAGATCCAATTGGGTCGAAGTGTCGCCGGTCTGCACTGACTGGCTCCCACATAAGATACACACATACATACATACATCACTGAGCAACATATTTTACTGACATATCACGCAATTTTATATGCTAAAGTGGGTATCATACACACATACATAGCCTCACCTCTTCATCTCTGGAAGAGTAGGCAAAGCTGTATTAGACCTACAAATTCTCCACGTAAGGGGGTACACATATATGTATCTGGTGTATGGAGAGTGTATAATTTTTGCAGCATATATGTATATATCAAATTTGCACGTAGGCACAAAGTCTCTTAGCAAACAAACTTTAAATGATGTAGAATAGAACATCACAAAATATAAACGAACAATACCAGAGGTGGTCCACATTCTTGAGTGCCGGTGAACAAAATAATCTCCAGCAAGATAATATTCTAAATAAAAGTAAAAGAATATTCTATTGTTGTGCAAAAAACGCAAATGTATTCAAAGAAATCCTAGCCGTAAACGTAATGATTGTTCCTCAAACAAATACAACAAAACACATTGAAACTTCAGTACGGCAAGAGTTCAAACGAAGGGGTGGTCACAGACTTTCGCTAAGTTGAAGTTGGCGTACACATAAGATATGAATACAGATTGCGCTTTTAGGAATTGTTTGTTTTGAGTGCTGTCGTACACTAGGCAACTAGTAGTTGTGGTCGGGGCTAAGATACTAGATGCAACCACAAGTCGCGAATATCAGTTAAAAATACGTATGCCACTAGTAGCTAAATCTTTCCTCTCTCTCTATTCTATTTTAAAGGACTACGCACTAAGAATATACTGTCGCATGTACAAATATTTATTAACGGACATAGAGAACACTCAGATTCGTAAAAACTATTTGTGGTTCACGTAATTTTTTGACCTGTGAGAGGATTAAACGCACAGCAGTGGACGACCACTCAAATCGCTACACCATCCGTGCATTTCTTGAAGTCTTAAAATATTACTTTGTATTAAACGGGGTGGGTTGTGGCCGATTGTGGTCGAGTGTGCGCGAATGATGGACCACTAAAGACGACCCTAAGTAGCGAGCGCCGACCATTCTCACAGTAAGTTGCTTAGGAACGACCATTCGAATACTCAGTGTCTGTCGGTACCATACAAAATGTATGCAAAACTTCGTCCTCAACTGGTGGCAACTAGTGCCTGTACTGCAGCTACCGGTGACCGAGTGTGCGGCAAAACTAAAACATGTTATAACTTGCATTTGTTTTAAACTTATCAAGTCGGTATTACCGGGGTATCTCTCCCCGGTGAGTCCGACATAACCTCTCTGTCGCCCCGCGGAGAGGTATGCGCCAAAGCATGCCCACACGAAAAAAAAAGGCTTATTGTAAAGCTTTAGCTAAAATTTTATAATGCCACAGGCTTATTGTTAATCGTTAATTTTGTATGATATTTATAATAATCTTACGACTTATCTTCAACAGCGACTTCTATTTGCCGTGTGTGATGCTAAGGCGAGCCGATTTCAACTTGTATAATTTAATGCTTAGTTAAATTACAAATAAGTTAATAACTAGAATTGTGATTAACAATGTTCTTCTCTCTTAGCCTTTATTATTCCCAAGTCACTTGGGGTCGGCTTTTCTAGTCTAACCGGATTTCACTGGATATCAATTTTTACACGGAGCGGCTGCCACCGCAACCCAAGGGCTAACGATACCCTAAGGCTAGACCAGTGTCAGGATATTAGAGGGTACTGACTTTTCCCAATAACGACTGCCATAGATGTTCATGGCAGCCGGGACCGACGGCTTAACGTGCTCTCCGAGACACGGAGCAGGCGATAATTGTCAATCAATACGCACATAATTTCGAAAAGTCATATAACTTCCGAAAGTCAGAGGTGCGCGACGTGGGTTCGAACCCGAGACCCTCTGCATTGCAGTCTGTTGGTCTCCCCACTGAGCTATCGCTATGTTAACAACGATATTTAATTAAATTCTGACTGCACGTATGGCGTAGTGGTCTCGTTTCGCCACTACCACAGCGTCGAGTGTTGTGGGTTCTTTGTGTCCTTTCCTTGAATGTTCGTAAAGTTCTTCGCGACACAGATATTATTTCTGGTGCGACCCTGTCGTCTTTTACAAAAAAAGAAGTTCCTATAAAATTATAAAATTAGTGTGCAAAAATTCCATGATGAAAATCTGTAGGTATCTTGATTTGATAACCATCTATTAGTTGTGGTTTATTGCCAATGGTAGTAGAATGTCTGATACCGACCTAACTTTCAATAGTAACAGTAAAATTCACGGGTGATCCCGTGGGAAATATTCCGAAATTTTCCCGATTTTTCCGCCCGCGAGAAGATTTATACACCTGCTATTAATGGAAGCTTTTCGCTTTCACTAATAGTGTTCGAAAAGATTAGGCGAAAAGATCAAATTCTTTTGGCCTCAGACGTTCTTACTCGTCAGTCTTAAAAGATATAATCATTATAATATATGGCTATCTAGAGGTGAAATATGTAATAATTAATTTCTATATTTGAGGTCGAAAAATGGTAACAATGTCCAATAGAGAAGCAGTAATTTTTATTCATAATTCATTTACATAACCTATAATATTTTATAAATATGGTGCGGATTTTTCAACCCCATTGATTACCATATACAAATCTATATATATATAAAACTTTTCCGTTACTGAGTGACTGACAGACAACGCACAGCCGAAACTACTAAACGCAAGAAGCTGAAATTTGGCATGTATGTTCCTTGGAGAGTGTAGAGAGGCACTAAAAGAGGATTTTTTAAAATCCTCCCCGAAGGGGGTGAAATGGGTGAAACCTGATATTCACACGGGAACGGGACTTACGCGGGTAAAACCGCGGGAAAACTACTAGTTATATATATAATATTTTATTATTTTATTACTACAACAACGGACATATAAAATTCCCGTTCCAAGGATTAACACGTCCTTTGCTAGGCGCTTTAGTCCATTCAAAGACTGTTATATTTATAATAAAGTGGCACGCTCTTGTGATATTAGGCAGAGTTCTATGAAGGAAGTAAAAGTAAAGGTATCAAATTGGCTTTCTTCTCTAAGCTATGACTCCACAGAACAGTTATTTGTACATATTTCTTAACATTTAGAATTATATATCTGCAGATATACACAATATAAAGCTCTTCTAAGTAACAATATATAATATAATATATCTATTGTTTGTATAATTATACTACTTATAGTACATACATATATTTATTATTTGTTATTATCCTTGTATTTATTTCCATTTTATTGTTTATTTAAATGCACGTGTTATTTATTTTTATCATTCACTTATCCTGTATTACTAAGTAGTTAATAGAAAAGTTTAAATGTCTGCTTACTGACTTCAACCGAGCAAACTGTACTAAATTGTCAACTGTAAAAATCGCAAACATCGGCATCCACAGGACAGGCTTGCCTAGTGTGGAGCCAATAGATACTATGTGTATGTATATGTACTGTTTTGGCAATAAATACATTTTAATTTAAAAACAAAAAATAATAAATTTACAGCAATAATTTGTGAATCACAGAAGTAATTTTTCCGTGTGGGATACGAACTCACAAAACGCAGCGCAATGGCTGCAACAACGAGGGGACTGCTTGACTGTTGCGCTATACATGCAGACATTTGTGCTTTTCTACGCTTTCATGCCTTAGCTACACGTCCAATCATTGTGAAATTTCGCATACACGTTGTCAGGGAATACCAGACATAGGATTTTTCATCCAGAAAAAAGTGTTTTTGAGCGAAGCCGCGTGCAAAAGCTAGTTTTAGATAAACATAGATAGAGAAGATTCACAGATATCTCATAACAATCTGTCAATAGCGAAGTGTCCACGTAAACGATTAACAATAAAAAGTTCATTCCACAGTAAAATACTTTACCTAAAATAATGTTATACGCGAATCTCCAAAAAGAATTATTGTTTCACTTTATTTATTTTAAGGATTCGATTTATTCGGATAAAAGATGTTAATCTTAGTTTGTACGTGACTCAGAACAAATGCTGGTGGAATGTTAACTCAGTTGCTATAATAGTCTTCGGTGATGCGTTTATAAATTACATTATTTGAATGATGACCAAACTTTATTAGTTATTATAATAGTTTTTTCAGAGCAGCGATAGCTCAGTGAGGAGACCAACAGACTGCAATGCGAAGGGTCTCGGGTTCGAACCCACGTCGCGCACCTCTGACTTTCGGAAGTTATATGACTTATCGAAATTATGTGCGTATTGATTGACAATTATCGCCTGCTCCGTGCCTCGGAGAGCACGTTAAGCCGTCGGTCCTGGCTGCCATGAACATCTATGGCAGTCATTATTGGGAGAGTATCGACACAAAAGATCCCACTGGGTCGAAGTGTCGCCGGTCTGCACTGTCTGACCCCCACATACGATACATACATACATAATAGTTTCAACGTGTAGGATTACTGTGAGGTCTTTAGACTTAAAACTCAAAAAGAGAGAAATTAATGTAAAATGTCTCAGGAGACTAAAATATCTATATCATTATAGCAGCGATAAACTAGTGGTAGATCGTTGGACTGACATGTCTCGAGTTCGATTCCAAGGCAGGCATTGCAGACTTTTCGAAGTTATGAGCATTTTAAATAGTTAATTATCACTCAATTTAACGGTGAAGGATAACATTGTGAGAAAACGTGCATGTCTGGGAGTTCTCTATAATATTCTCAAAGATATTTTAAGTCTGCCAAACCACATTGTGCTAGCGTGGTGGACTATATAGGCTTATCCTTTTTTTACTGAGAAGACGCCCGTGTTTAGTAGTTAGAAAGTTTATGAGTATGGTTAATATTCTTCTAATACCTATATTAAGTTCTTCAGAAAAAGAGCAAAGAGGATTTTAAGAATCGACACCGAGCTTGTGACTTGCGTAGCATTGCACGCAACCCTGGCCTACGGCAACTGGTTACAATCAGGCGGGTCGTAGGATTGTTTGCCTCTATCGTAGTATAATAAAAACCATTTGAATCATTAGGTAGGCAAATAAATGTATTGACTGTGGCTTACGGCTAATCAATTATTATTAGCCATTCAATTACGCGATTTTTTGCGCGATTATTTTTTGAGTGAGTTTTTGTCAATGACAATAACTCTTTTAAAGTTAAAAAGTTACACTAATCTTGAGTAAGTAAAGCGTAGTAATTTAATTAGTGTCCTGACCTTCTGCGTCACTGCGCGCTCTGTTGGAGGTTCGATCCCCACACGGGGCAAAAAATACATGATCTAAGAGTAGTTGTGTCGAATCTGGGTATTTTTTGTATCTTTACAAACATTCAAACAACAGTTTGGATATTTGTAAAGTCTGCGCGAAACAGCCATCATAAATAGAATAATCTGTATTTTCATAATAGTGCGGACCATATCACGGAAGCCATGGGTAGTAGCAAGCTTTTCATCAATTTAATACTCTTAGGCTGGCGATATACGATCTAAATCCCTGGCTAATAGTATCGGTGATATAATAGGTACACGTATACATACGTAATGAATATGTAACGGGTCGGTTATCAACGATTACATTACTCTACGTAATATCTATACAAGACCAACATTCGGCCTCGATGGCGTAGTGGTTGGTGTAACCGACTGCCACGCCTGAGGTCGCGGGTTCGATTCCCGCACAAGTCAAACATTTGTGTGCATGAACATGGATGTTTGTCTTGGTCTGGGTGTTTCTATGTATAATATGTATGTATTTACAAAAAAAAAAGCATATAATAATATGTATGTTTATCCATTGTCTAGAACCCATAGTACAAGCTCTGCTTAGTTTGGGCTAGATGGTGTTGTGTGTACGTGGTAGAATATTATTATTATTATTATTATTATTATTCTATTGTTTGCATTGCGTTAAAAATGCACCAGCCTTTCAGTATGGCGGTTATTAGTCTTTTGAACAATATACGTTGTGTAGTTCATAACACAACAAAGGGCCCTTGTCAAACATGTTGTGTTATATTTTCATTTCATCAATGCTCTATATGTGATTGCGAATATTTTAACTATATACGTATGTTGCTGCATATATACCCCGTAACTAATGAACAATGAATAAAGTTATACAGAGTATGAACAAAACTACTGTTCTCCGTTTATTAGAACCAGGGGCTCTCACCTGTTTCTTGAATAGGTAAGCAGAGGCTAAGGATGTTTAGAAATAGATTGTTTTAATGGTTAATAGAATTAACGTCTTAAGGTAATTTAAATGAAATGGTGACATACAAATATATAAAATAACAATAAAAACAACGGAGTGAAGGTAGGTGGTCCATAATATATGTATAGTCCTATTGATACATCTACTCATGCCTCAATATTCTGTAAAGTGTAGGCAGATATATATTATAATCACAGATCTAATGTAGAGCACACTCGACGAAACAAGCTTAGGCTTAAAATCATTCGCGAAGACCTGAATCAGTTTCTTAAGTGAATCAAAGTATTGTTCTGCTCTACTTAAGATGCTTACAGTAGCATCTTGAGGACAAACACAAATCCGGCCAATGGTATCCTGATCCTTATTGATGACGTATTTTTAGCCATATAATTGTGACCTGAAAACTTGCTAACAAAATATCAAACACATTTATTTTTTTAAATTAAATTAGAGCAGCGATGGCTCAGTGGGGAGAACAACAGACTGCAATGCAGAGGGTCTTGGGTTCAAACCCACGTCGCGTACCTCTGACTTTCGGAAGTTATATGACTTTTCGAAATTATGTGCGTATTGATTGACAATTATCGCCTGCTCCGTGCCTTGGAGAGCACGTTAAGCCGTTGCTCCCGGCTGCCATGAACATCTATGGCAGTCGTTATTGGGAAAGTCAGTACCCTCTAATATTCTGACACTGGTCTAGCCTTAGGGTATCGTTAGCCTTCGGGTTGCGGAGGTCAGCTGGCAGCTGCTCCGTGTAAAAACTGATATCCAGTCAAATCCGGTTAGACCAGAAAAGCCGATCCCAAGTGACTTGGGAATAATAAAGGCTAAGGGAGAAGAAGATTTATTTTTTAAAATGTAGTAATTAATAAAAAAGAAAAAAAAAAAATTTAATTGTATTGTGTAAAGGAGATACAAATAAAAATATTTTTGTTTCTCCTTTCTATTTTGCCACTAAAGTATAAACTCTGTCTGCCCTTTCGGGTATATTCAGGTGCGAATAAATGAATGTACGATTTAAACAAATTTTATGTGGCCAGAGTCGAGAGTAAAATCAACAAGAAGATAAAATAGAGGTACTCACTTTATCCATATTACGTAATAGTAATAAAATAAACTGTGCCAGACAATTGAATGTTGAATGTGACTCATCTTTGAATTGCTATACCCACTTTTCTATACCATGTACGTGCTCTTTTGGTAATTATATTAACGGTTACATCATGGAAGAATGAATTTTAATTAATTAATATGATTGTAGGAGTGTACAATCATATTAAACATTAAAAAATCATGCGTTTCAAACAAGTTTATTCATAACATAAGTAATATTAGCCATGTATATAGACTGTTCCATTGCTGGATACAGGCCTCTACTCAGAGTAGGTGGTTCTGCCATAATCTACCACGGTGGCCTATTTTGGGTTGGCAGTTTTCAAATATCTTTGAGAACATTATGGAGAACTCCAAAACATACAGTCCTCCATCACTATAAGCAAGCGATAATAAACTATATAATATATGTATGTATGTATCTTATGTGGGGGCCAGTCAGTGCAGACCGACACTTCGACCCAGTGGGATCTTTTGTGTCGACACTCTCCCAATAACGACTGCCATAAATGTTAAATAATAATATTATACATATAATATATTATAACTATATAATATATAATACGCACATAACTTTTAAAGACAAGAGGTGCGCCTTGGAATCGAACTTAACACCTATGCGTGACATTCCAGTGGTCTCCCATTAAGCTATCGCTGCTTTTCCAGTGCAGTTTCGTTATTGCCATAAAAAATTTGGTTCCGAATAATAGGCGAGCCTTTTTGGTTTACCGGGCTCAGTTCCAGACTTCGTGATGCAACTGAGTATTTCTTGACAGAAAATATCCAATAATACTATACCCTGATCGAGAATCAACTTTCTAAGCCGAAGCAGTCACATTGACTTTCGTAGAAATGGTATTTACTTTCGCTAGCAAAGCAAAGCGCGATCACAAGGTCCTAGGGCAAAATTATTAAGTTATTTTGACAGAAAATTCTCAGTAGCAGACACCGTGCGTCTGGCAATGTACCCAATAGACAGCAATAAGATCACGCCTTGTTACTCGGTGCCTAATAAAATAAATCCGTCTAATAGTGGGTATAATATAAATCTGTCTGCTTCTTCGTAAATACTTATATACAAGTGTAAGCTCTCCGGGAATACTTACCTAGCCTTTACATATTAACAGTTTTGAGTAATTATTTTTTTATTAGAGAGAGATGCGGCATGAAAGTTGATATAGTGACAAGAATAGAAAAGGGTATGTTAAACTGGTTTGGGCATGTAGAAAGAATGGACGAGGAAAGACTGACTAAGAAAGTTTATAAGGCTAGTGTGAATGGAACAGTCGCAAGAGGAAGACCTAGGCGAACGTTTCTTGATCAGATCGGAGGCGTTCTGGACAAAGGCCAGGTTAAGAGCACCTTGAACCGACGGGCGTGTATGAGGAATGTGATGAAAGTGAATGAAGCCAGAGAAGTGTGTCAGGATCGTAGCAAATGGAAATCCGTAGTCTCTGCCTACCCCTCTGGGAAACAGGCGTGAATCTATGTATGTATGTATGTATGTATTTGGCAAAGGATATAAATGATTACGAGGTGAAGACTAAAGAATATTAAGAGAAATTTCTCTAATAAAGATTTTGTAAGTCAAATGTGGATGTTGTGAAACATAGTATGGAATATCAAGGTGTTAAATTATTCAATGTCCTACCAAATGAGCTTAAGTAATATTAATATAAATGATATATATTTCAAATTAAATTAGAGGCCTTTCTATCACCATAATATTTTTATTCTAAAGACGAATTAATTTTTTTATTTTTTATATAAAATATGCAGCGGTAGCTCACTGGGGAGACCAACAGACTGCAATGCAAAGGGTCTCGGGTTCGAACCCACGTCGCGCACCTCTGACTTTCGGAAGTTATATGACTTTTCGAAATTATGTGCGTATTAATTCACAATTATCGCCCGCTCCGTGCCTCGGAGAGCACGTTAAGCCGTTGGTCCCGGCTGCCATGAACATATATGGCAGTCGTTATTGGGAAAGTCAGTACCCTCTAATATCCTGACACTGGTCTAGCCTTAGGGTATCGATAACCTTCGGGTTGCGGAGGTCAGGTGGCAGCCGCTCCGTGTAAAAACTGATATCTAGTCAAACCCAGTTAGACTAGAAAAGCCGACCCCAAGTGACTTGGGAATAATAAAGGCTAAGGTGAAGAAGACGAATAAAATTTTTTGTATGTTTTGATTGATTGCTGTGATATATGTGATTATATATATACATTATAATTTGACATAATATTATGTCATATACTTAATGACTACTACATTAATGTTTTTGGACACTGTATCGATTCTATAAAAGTAATGTGACTGATTTGATTTTCAAATATAAGTGATACTATTAAGAAGCATTCTTTTTAAGACAACTGCCGCACTAGCAACTATTTCTGTGTCACGGGATACTTTACGAACATCAAAACAACAAACACAAAGACCACCCTGAAAAACCATTTCTACTTTTTACTCGTATGGGATTCGAACCCACTTGGCGTGAGCAACCACTTTGACCACTACGCCATCGGCGCAGTCATATATGATTGAATATTGTAAATGAAATGAAATAAAAATTAGTGTATAAATGTAGGCAGGTACTCGTTCATCTTAACAAAATGATATGGTAATTGAAAATCTAATATTACTTTGATCTTAATCAAACCAACAAAATGGTCGAAGATCAAAAGACTTATTTGAGCTTAGATTTCAATTACCGACTGTTTGCTAAGCAAATTTTTATGAAGTCTATGTAAGCTGGAATTAATCTATTAGTATAAAACCGATATCAAACATTTAAGTTTTGTTGTTTAAGCGTATTAAATGATCTCTGGTTATACTCTTTAATGCTTTTTTTAGCTGACATCGTCACGAAGTTTATTTAATAAATTTAAGAAGGTCGATATAAACATCGAGAAAATTCGTTTTATAATAAAATCAGCTCTGTCCCACAGCTGGGCACGGGCCTCTTCTCAATATGAGAAGGGTAAGGCCATAGTCCACTACACTAGTCTGGTGCGGGTTGGCAGACTCCACATATCTTTGAGAACATAATGAAGAACTCTTAAACATGAAGCTTGTCTCACGAGTTTTAGCTTCACCGTTAAAACAAGCGATAATTAACAATTTAATACGCACATAGCTTCGAAAAGTCGGAGTCGCATCGAATTTGAGACTTCTGCATGGCATTCCAACAGTTTATCATTAGCCTATGTATGGTTAACGATACAGCTTGATAATTGAATTTTACGTTGTTCGAATATTCTGTCAATAAATTCATAGTAGGAGCAGTCTGGAACTATGCCAGGTATGACAAAGGGCTTGGTTGTTATGTGGGACCAAAAATCATATACACCCAAATTTCGCCGGGTAAATTAATCTTTGCTTTGCCTTACTACACTGTCGGGCATATAGATATTAAAAGCGTGTAAAAAAACAAACCACATCCATTGTCCGAATAAGGTTCTTATGCAGAGAAAATTTTAATAGTTGTAAGGCAAATTATTTATATATTTTATTTTCTTTTATTGGATAATTAAACAGTCTTACTATGTTTAATTAAATTCTAAAACTATAGCTATATACTATTAACAATTTTCGCATCGTAAAACTATAAGGGCACCTATAATTTTACATATGTTCCGACGAGCTCTGAAGAGTCAATTTGACACTGTTATTTGCATAAATGTAGATATATCTGCAATTCTACACCGTTCACTAAGAGGTAGCATATGTTATCTTTTACATCTTAATTCATAATTGTCATGCATAGTCCTACACTTGTATTGAAAATGTCTCGACAATCTTTTCTGAACTAATTCAAGCCTATTTATGCAAACCTTATACTGCGGGTTCCAAATTTGTAAACAATACTCAAGTATGCTACGCACGTATGAGCATTATAGGATTTTTATTACTTTTACATTACAGAGTTGAAAGCTAGACCTAATTAGAAACCCTAATGGTTTATTAGCTCTCGTAAAGAACTTTATAAAATTGGACGAGACAGCGGCTGTCCGGTCAGCTAGTATAGACTAATATAAAAGTTACCTGTATATGCGTCACCAAATCTATATCCAGACTTGTACGTAAAGCAATCAGACGTCCAAATATCAATCATCTATGATCCCGGTACACTCAAAGTAGATGTTTATTACATGATAACGTCTAGATCAATAGATATTATATTGTGCTGAACGGCAAATTAATATCCGTGCAAATGTACAGTAGGCCAAGAAAGTGGTCTACCAGTATTGGCAAAAGTTTCTGTGGGATCTAATTATCCGCTAAGGTTGACTTTTCTAACTTGAAACATGGCATGACCTAAATATAATACATGATAAAGAGAGCAATGGTCACTCTCATAATATTATTGCAAAGGGAAATCGACCTTACCGTAGGGTGCTAGACTATATTTTTGGCTGATTGTAGTAATTTGATAATATATTACGTTAATTCAATACAGTTTTCATTCGAATAACTCGCTGTTGCCAATAATTATTGTGTACGAATAAGACTGCTCGCGCTGGTCATAAATAATAAACAAACAAACCGTTATAAATTCATTCAGTTGCTGCTTTCAAACTTTATTCGTTAGGTAGGTTATACGGTATGAAAAAAATTATAATAAATATGGGTTCATTTTTATACTCTCTAGTTACCAGTGCGCCACATTTGTTTACTATATAAGAAAGATAAAATGGACTACCTCTTACAGGAAATTAGCGTCAGAATAGTGAAATTGATATTCAGTTTTTTGAAACGGTGATAAAATGAAAGGGGTTGAATACATAGGTATGCATATACACCTAACAATTTGTATACTTTTACTATCAGTAAGTTTAAGTTTATATGGATGAAGCAGTGAGAAAACGCTCGCCTTGCCGCTGCCGCCAGTAGTTTTGAATCCCACTCCGGAAAATTTGTGTAATCCACAAATGCCTGTTATGGGCCTAAGAAGTTCTTTATATCCTTAAATTATATATTTGTACGGTTCTTTGCAACACAGAACTTGATCATTGCGTATTTGAAATGATAAATGTATGTATATTGTTTTGTTTATTAAGACATACTGATAAAGCGTAGATTTGCACCGATAGTTCGATATATGAGATTCGAATCTACGACTAATCGATTGCAAGTGCAATACCTTATTTATTGCGCTACCGCCGCATTTTCAAAGATATTAAAAACCCAATTAAAGAAACGTCTTGCATAAACGGAACCATAAATTGATACAAAGTTTTCGGCAATCTGTCTCAACGGTTCTCATAATCGAGACGCCGAAACCTCTGATGTCTGATGACTCAAAATTGTTCGTAATGGTTCTTTAACTTAAATATTTTACGCAACTCAGCTTTTAAGAGAAATGTGCCATTTGTGAAGTAATTATTTTTTATTCCTTCGCTGGTTTTAGGATAAAAGAAAGCTTAGACGTTTCTGTTTGGAAATCTAATGGTTCTCTCGGTGTGAGTGGTTTAAAAACTAACCAAAACCAGTGCTGCTCGTATAGAATAGTAGGAAAAAGGTCTTTCGTTCTTTTTAACAGTGTTTTAGTATAATATTCGTTGCGGTAAGTACTTTTATAGTAATTTATATTTTTGCGGTAGAAGTAAATAAAAAAAATATTGCATGTTTTTTCTTTCATATTTACAGCATCAATCTATTACACAGTTAAGATTATCCCGACAGAGGTAAACAACGGTGAATTGTATACGCATTATAACTCACTTCTTATTTAAATATTGTTTTACGTAGATATAATTATAGCAAAAGGCTTATCCCTAAGCCTGTTGCTATCTATCTACCGTATATATTTCCAGGCTGTATACTGTAATTGGCATTTTTTTTTAATAAATCCCCTATATTGTTATTTTAGATAATAACTTAACATATTTTTTGGCACTACTGTATATTTGTAGGTGGAAACTGCTTTGGATTAAGTGTAGTTAATTTGAACATTAATTATTTTCAAATTGTAAGTATCTGTCTGTTTACCAAATAAAATAACACTTTGCCGGAGTCTGAACCCGGGAATGTAACGATCAATTGCAGACAAACGTTACCTTATTTCAGCGGACCATTGAGACATTTCGTTTATCGATAAATCCAAGATCATAAGAGACGCATGAGGTTGCTTTGGTTAATTAATTGGACGTGTGTTATCCGCAGTTAGCCTTACAGACCATTGTGCGTAAATGACTCACGCGAAAATGAACTTACCCTAAACGCAATGGTATAAAAATTAAAAATATTGAATAGCTTTATATCTAGAAGAACCGAGAACATCTCTCTCACTCATCTGCAAACTAATGTAATAACATTCAATTACTTTCCATAAAACCTTTTAAATACTTTTACATCCCCAAACAAAAATAGTCTTAAAATACTAATTAATAATAATAAAATACCCGATTCACGCTTATAAAGCAATCCATGTTCATAACACAAGATCCGATAAAGATATCATATTGCTGAGTACCAAGGGTCACTTTGGGTGTTCTCGAAAAGTGAATATGAGGGGCGTCCTTTGATGAAAATATTATAAGCGATAAGGCTCCGTAACGTTGCCTTTGTTCACTGTAATTTGGGGAAAAAAAAACAGTACAGAGGGAATTTATATGGTAGCTGGGTTTAGTCAAAAATGTTAAGTACCCTTACTTAAAACTTTGGAATGCGAGCTTGTTTGTTTTGTTATAAAGATTTTTCTATACAAAAATGGTATAAATGGTACGTTTGATGATAAGTAGTTGTAGCAGTATAGCTTATAGTTGCTCTATATTCTAGGGGTTTCACTTGTGTGTTGCTTTTAGAAAATAGACATTACAGGTGGGATTAAAGGAGAAGTATGGGAGATATAGGGATATAAGACTACGAAAATCTTCATACTGGCCGAAACGGGTAAGTAATAGATGATATAACAACAAAATCTCTAATATTAACAACATATAATAACGGAACCTATAATTTTATTTTTATATAGCGATTAATTAATATAATAAACGATTGATATAATTTTAAAATAATTAATTTTTATAAGCATAACATACATTAAATATAAAATCGTTTGACATATAAAAGTATTTTGCTTTGTTTAATTATTTGTAATTTCTATCGTAGTTATAGGTAATAGTAAACTAAGTAGATATTAAACATAACTAGTAACTGATTACCACCTGCGCTAAGATAGGTCGACGGAGCCCCACTTCGCGGGGCTCCTATTCCTGGGTGGTTTAAAAAAAATAACCACGAAGGCTAAGGCGGGAGCTCCGCTCCGCTTCGCTTAGCCTTCTAACCTAACCTATCCGAGTCGGGGTGTTAACCATAATGACGTTTTTTATATATATTAAACGTTAGACCTAATGATTTTCGATTAAATAAACAATATACATATTAAACGTTAGACCAAATGATTTTCGATTACATAAACATTATATCAAACAACGTTATACCAATTAAGTTTTAGAATAAATAAATGTTATATGTAAAGAAATTATATCAACAGTTGGTATATCTCACGTTGATTATATCTTATAAATGACAATAAAATGAAATTAGACCAAATGAGTTTATACGTTATGAGACGCACCCGGCCGAAACGGGGTAAGTTTTATGTTATCTTTTTAATTTTAGAATGATTTACAAAGTTTACAAATGACCGATATTCTCGTTATATACGCTTGTATTAGGAGTAAACGTCCATGTTTTTTTTTCTAAAACAGGTAATTCCCGCACTAGGTATTATGTCTGTGTCACGAGGGACTAGACAAACAAATAAAACAAAAGCACAAAGAACAGTCAGACTCAGAACAACCATTTGTGGATCACACAAAGCTTTTGTCCTGTGTGGGATTCGAACCCACAACACTCGGCGCGATGGCAGTGGTGAGACGACCATTTAAACAACTACGCCATCTGTGCAGTCTACATTGGTAGTGCAATGAGTGGAATTCAAACTCAGTACCTCTTGATCGCAAGTGCGATGCCATATCCATTAAGCTATCACTTTTTTAATCGTGATGTTACAATGTATGCGGTGGTTTATTGAAAGATAATGGGATTTCCGTAGATTAGCCGATCTATTCATATCGTCACCATGTGAATAGTAACGATTAGCTCTTCAACTCGAAGATATCTGTAGCAGTAAAAGGGTAAAGATTATATATCTAACTAGCTGCTACCCGCGACTTCGTCCGCGTGCAATTTTCTTTTCGCAGAACACTATTCTTTTTCTAAAATAAAAGTCACTTAAATTACTCCTTATAATATCGGCTATCTGCCAATGAAAGTCCCGACAAAATTGGTCCAGCCGTTTCAGAGATTAGTTGGAACAAACAAACATACAAAAATTTAAAAAAAAAATTCTATATACTTTCATATACATTTAGTAAAAAGCTGTTATTTTGACATTATAAATAGACACTTGAATTTTCTTATTTGTATATATAGATAGCTAATAACTATGATAACTAAGGGCTTTGGTTACATACCTGCCGATGCTGATGAAACACATATGCATGATGCTGGCCGAGCACGCCAATACGTCACAAGTGACGTATACATTACACCACACTACGCCCAGCGGCCAGTACCCTGAAGAAAAAGAACTCCTTAGTCTGCATCAAACACATAAAGCATCATATTATAATACATTACTGTCTATTGATTGGCTACCGATTTATTTAGCGTTATGCTTAAAAAGACATCTCTCAGATTAAGGACATTTCTTGTATTGCGGTGAACTTAACAAATATTTATACAAAGAACAATCAGATTCGGAAAACATATTTTTAGATTAGATAAATGTTTGCCTCTGTGGGATGGGAACCCATAACCCTGGGTGTCATAGCAGTGGCGAAGCGACGACTTAATTTACTCCACCAACCGTGCTGGTGAAAATATTTTGAAGGTTTATAGCAATTTGACTTTACAGTTAATAACCTAACTCCTTGTATATGAAGTAGACCCATGTAACCAGTGCACTGGGTGGGATTGAAAAACGTCCTCTCATACAAGTTATCCATAGGCCTTCTGTTGTTACAAACATACTGAAGCATTGTTATTTTATACGCGAGAAAAAGACAAAACTATATACTATGTATCGTGTTATCTCGTTCTTGAAAATGTCCAAATGGTGTTAAGGTTATTGTAGTATCAAATTCATGGCATTCTTTTTTGCCTCCATACTCGAATTTTGTATAGATCGATAGATACTCCAAAATAGTAAACATTATGCAGCAGATAAATAGAAAATGCATCCTTGAAACTGCAATTTATTATTGGGTATATAAAAGTATTTGCGAGCTTAAGTCATCGATACTCTACTCAAGTGAACATCTTTGACAGATTTTACTTAAATTGAAGCCGTAAATCTTAGTATACCCATGACCTTTAAGCAGTATTTCATGTATGAAACGTGCAGAATAATACATTCAAAATATTGTATGAGTGGTCAAGTTGCGTCATAGAGTAAGTCCCTGAAGGAACTTTAAGAGGCGACCGTGTTAATAGCATCACAATGAATAGAGGGAGCTGGTACTAAAGTAAAGGCTTCGTGGCCCGTTCCACTTTCCTTAAACACTAATAGCGTTATTGAGTCCATTAACGATTCTCGCACACGACATAGATATATATTTAGTACCTAGTCGCTGTTCCTTTTACTATAATACTGTACATCTGTTGTGATGTTACGAGGGCTTATTGTCTTTATGTCTAACTAGATTTTGCTCACAGCCTCGCTCGCGTTAATGTAGATTTTGATTGTAAAGGACGATGCGTGAAAACGTCATCCCAACTCTTACATCGACCAACATATTTGAAATGTATCTCAATTAAATAATCTTAGCAAGGAGATATTTTTTTACTATGGCGACATCTCTCAAAAGTGCGGGATATAACGAGAAAATCATGTTTTAATATTATTGTTTTTCGGCACAAAATAACAGTTTGTGTTTCAAAGTACTATTATAATTATTCATAATATGTATATTTGCTGTTCATACCATTGCACACTGTTCAGCAATACATCAGTAAAACAAATACCAGCATCGTCATTGAATACACTAAAACGTTGTAACTAAAACTTTGTTGTTTTTCTATGCGTTTTCGGTTTCAGTTAGACTGACCCCTGCATGTTTGTTTACAATGTTGGGCGTCGCACGGCGTTCAGTGTATACATAAGAGCCTTTTATATTGTTATTTTAATTTTTATAACATGTTTGTAACTAATTGGAAGTAATAAATAAAATTATTCATAATTTCATTTTATGGAGGGATATGAAGGGGGGGGGGGGGGATAGGTGAATAGTAAATAATGTATGGGCACTTTGAATAAACTATATACTTTAAGATTGCGATTTAAACCACCTTAGTCTTCCAGTTATTCCATAGTTACTGTGAAGTACGGGACTGAAAAGCCTGCAGCCATCTGCTGGGGTTATAGAAGTAGTCAAAACATCAGAAAATGTGGAAGAATAAGAGTTTAATAATAGTTAAAAAAATGTGTTTTTCTAATGAGCCGCATTAAAATCCGAATAAAGAAGACTAATTAATTAGTAAGACAGAATATGTAAAACCCTTTTTATAGTAGTCATGTTAGATATCAGGTCGTTCAGCTATAGACATAAGCATTAAATTTTAAAAGTTGTGTGCCTTGCTATATTTTTAAACAAACTATATAAATATGCAGTCTATTTCGAAATTGAATTGCAGAACATTTATGTGACAGATAGAAATATAGGGGTCTCCAACGTGACTTCGTAACTCATCAAACGTGTTTAGTTTTTCAATATATGTTGTGCCTAATGTATTTATTAACGTGAAAATAAATAACCCTTAGACATACTTGCTATAAATGACTGTTTAAACAATTTAATGTTAATCGATAAGCAGCCAAAAATTAATTTATTTGTTATATGTGCGTAGTATGTACTATACTGCCTTACGAAAAGTGCAATGACTCGAGTTTTGAGCCGAATTGAGTTAAGTACATATTCGGCATCAGCAGAACGAGATTTATGTAAGATCTAAGCGGATAGTCTGTCGTTACTTACAAACTTTAAATTATGAGGATACTGAAGATTAGTTGATTGTTTTTAAATAAGTAATAACAAATTCCATTATAATAATTATAATCTTGGCCTATTTTTGCATATATTTATATAATAAATACGGTTAATCGTATAATATAACTTAGTTCCTAGTAGTATATTGTAAGTGCCCTTAACGCCTGTGGCACAGATTTACCCTAGTACAGGCACCTATATTATATTACCTATATTAAGTATTTTATTGACTGTATTCATGTTTTACCACTGTAATTAAAAAATATATTATTATTATTACTAGCGGTCGCTTAGTAGTTCAAATTCGACCATAATTGATTAAAATTTTAAGTTTGATCGTTGTTAAGATTTTATTGTCTATAACTTTACTCTTATAGTGATATTTAATTTAGATTTCGTCAAGGCTATACAGATTAATTTACCTATCTTTTTCAAACAAATTATTATTTACTTAACTATACTCTTTCATTGACGATATTCCTAAGCTTCCTACTTTGTTTTCTTTTTTCTTTATTATATATAAATAAGGTGTATGTAACCATAATTACGAAGAATTGTACGACGTCAGACGAACAATGCCGAAATACTACGAACGCGAATCGACTGCGTGTGTCAAATGCATGGTTGTGTGCGTGTTGTGTTTTTTCATTAATTTATTGTATTTTTAATGCAAAGTTTATAAAAATATTAGGATTCACCACTCCTTCTCCATATATACTTTAAATGTGCCAAATTTCATTCTCCAAAGTCCGCGCAATTTTCGTAAAAAGGGGTACAAAGTTTTTGCTTCACGTATTAATATATAGATTATACATATATTCTCTTTAGACAGTTTTTATGTATCAATGGCGGAGCCGGATTAATACTAAGCAAGCAATTAATACTAATTAATAATAACAGCAATGTCTAGGTCCGTGTTATATGATTTACTTATCAAGACCGACATAACTGTAGATAGGAATAACTTAGTTACGCGCTTAAGTATTTTTTTCTAACTATATCTGCAATAAGTAAAGTTATTATACCTATTTATAATTAGAATATTTCCTTATTTGTAATCTTCATTTACTAGGTATAAGTGCATTCCACTACGGCGACTGCCGCGACGTTGTTGTGGACACGGCGCTGCACACTTTGGCGGATTGCCCCGCCTGGGTATCGCAGCGCCGTGAGTTGATCGCGGCAGTCGGATTGGTTGCCCTCTCGCTCCCGGCCGTAGTTCAGTCTATGGTCCGGAGTGAGAGGTCGTGGAACGCCGTCGCCTCCTTTTGTGAGGAAGTCATTTCCATCAAGGAGGCGGCGGAGCAGGGGAGGCAGCGTTTAAACCCTCTCCCCAACCGCAGAACCGGGCGTCGGAGGGCGCGAGATGACCTCCAGCCACCCTGAGGATTGACCTGGGGTGGCGGGCTTTGTGGGCCTGCCCGCCATCCATTCAGCACCAGGTCCGAGAGGCGGCGTGCGTGTTCCCACGCGCGCCTCTGTGTCGAGTCCGTCTCCCCTCTAGGGGGGACAGTAGGGATAATTTGTGAGAAGTGCCTTTGGGTAGGTCTGTTCGTGTAGTGGCCTGCCGTTTCATACGGCGGGCCGAAACCTCGGCGGGGTCGCGACCACATGTGCAAGTGATTCGCGCGGCCCCGTCGATAGTGGTTTTGTCGAGGAACACCGTGGTAGGTTTAGTCGGTATTCCGGGAGGTACATTATCTTCTTAACATCTTTCTGTTACCCCGGCGAGTCCGACATAACCCCTCCGCCCGCCCCCGCGGAGGGGTATGCTTCAAGCAAGCCACCACGTAAAAAAAAAAGAAAAAAGGTATAAGTGCATTAAGTTCGAGTTATTGCAAGGAAGGATTTAAGCTATTAAGTAATTTTACTAACCATATCTGCAATAAGTATAGTTATTAACCTCTAAATCTTCTTCGAATAGGTTAATGAAAATACTATGTGGGTCTGTATGTCTGTCTGTTAGTGACAGTTTGTTAGGTTAGGCATAGCTCTGGAACCACTGGACCAATTCACTTGTAACTTGGTGTGCAGACACCTTGGGGTCATCCCTCGGTGGAGTTTGAATATGGGCCCTGTGGTTTTATCTTGGTTATTGCATTTTTCGTAAGGACGGCAGTGTAGTCCATCTAACTAATGTTATAAATGCGACTGTGAGTTTGTTTGTTACGCTTACATGCCTTAATTACTCGACCGATCATTATAAAATTTCGCATACAAGTTGCCATGGGTGCAGAATAGAACATAGGGTACCTTTCATCTATAAAAAAATAACTGTTTCCATGATATAGCTAGTTAAGTAATAAAACAAAATTAAATATTTCCACGAAACTTCTTTTTGTGAACATATTTTGCCTAAATTTCCCCGTTCATAACACAATACTGAAACAAAAAATTACCTTGACTTGAAACAAGATTTTCAATGATAAATCAGTTCATTTTTGCGTATACCTGTTTGGCAATATTGATAGTTCAATATCGCAAATCGAATTCCATGTGAGGTGCCCATCATTCGTTTTCATACATTTCCATACAACTATAAGAGCGGAATTGCTTCCTGCTGACAAATATCCCAAATCTAAGGCCATCGAAATGGGGAATCAGATTTTTTATCCCCTGCGGGGTGACATACGGCTAATAGGATCAGAAAACACACATATGTGCAGATTGTTGGGTTAGGGTACTCGTATTGTGAAAATATAATGCATATGTTAGAAAAGTTGAAGAATGAAGAATAAGAACATCAGTTAAAATTTTCGGCTTTAGGATCGAAAGCCTGCTGAATCTTAGTCAACACACATTTGACAAACTCAATAAGCTGGATAAAGTTAGGTGTACAGTGGGTATTCACAATGTTATATACACATTACCTTCGGCAAAAAATGTATAACCAGATACTAGGTAATGTCATATATTGCCTTTGTGACAAAAAAAAATCTAGGGAAACCAGCATGGTTAGACGGAGCACACATTCCCACAAAGTCTATTGATTTGGTCATGTGTGGATCATCATCACCATCAGTGATACTGTAAGTGGCAGACTAACTGTTGCCTATTACTTGGCGATGGTAAGAGCCGGCTTGCCTGAGAAAGTTTTCTCTTAAAGGAAACCGACGTAAGAATAAGAAAGCTATTAAAGCGCTTCGCCTGTTTTTCGTTTTATAAGAATTTCAGCGGCTCACATGCATACTATGCCTAGCTCTCCCATCCCTGTCCGTTCATACTGTGTTTAATTTATTTTAAGATAACATACATGCTTTATGTGTTTGCGATTTATTAATTAATTATTTTCCAAGCTAATTTTACTTTTGACTATTTTAAGAAGCATGCCGCACAAGTATCATCTAAGGAAGATGACAGCTGTTAATGCTGGGCTTTATTTTGTCCTACATTCTTACTAACCGTATGTAATAACTACGTGTATTAGATAGCCAAAGAGGAACGCATCCGCGCAATTGGTTCAACTTCCTCTTATAAAAGGCTTGGATTGTGCAAATAGGTACAATTCACCCCATTACGTGTATATTAGAGTAATAAAACGTAGCTTTATGGTGTGACAGGTGAAACAAAAATAGTTAGTGATTTATATGAGACTAGTATTTAGTATATAGTATCATGTAAATTATAAAAAAGGAAGTGCACTTTATGAAGAAGACCTTCCACCTTGAAAAGCAGTGACCTCGCTTTGCTAACTAAGCTATACAAGGACTTACGAGAGGGATTAAAATTTGCCTCTGTATTTTGTGTATAAGGCAATATACAATATGTTTTTGGCCAGATACTCTGTAAATGAAGGATGAAAAAATTGCTAAGATTGTATCGTTCTGCAAGTGCATTGACTATATGAACTATATTTATTGAACTAATTCTATTTATTTATATTCTATCTTATATTTTATCCATTGTCTAGTACCCATAGTACAAGCTCTGCTTAGTTTGGGCTAGATAGTGTTGTGTGTATGTGATAGAATATTATATTATATTATAATTTACACTTTTTCCTACGTTTGAAATACTATCAATATCAATAGTTAAACTAATAGTTAGAAACTGAATGAAAGCTTCCTTTGCATTTGATTTTGCTTTATTCCTACAGTTTTTGTTCTTTTACATCCAAGCTCAATCTTGCAGCGCTGTTAGCAAAGAATTCATTGAAATTCAATTTAAATGGAGTAGAGTAAAAAACGGGAGGTTTAAAATATCCATCTAGTATATTACGGATTGCTAAGATTTACATAATGTTTGAAGGAATTCTGTAGTGTCCAACTTTATATTATTGCCATCCTGCGAACCCATGGCCGTCTATCACATTGCCAGACTCTATGCTGCTGCCGAAAATGTCTTAATAACACTTTGTGCTACGCAGGTATTCTTGCTGTGGTCGCACGCAAAGGGTAAACTTATGCTACGGGACCAACAACACAGTTTAAATTATAATCTAATAGAATAATAATTATAAAACTTTAATATTATTATATACCGCGTGTAAGGGTCAGCGCACACCGAACTGCAAAATGCTCGCGCATGATTGAGCAAAATTTTGACTGCTCGACCATGCAGACGGCATGCTCGCCCCTCCGTGAGCAACCTTTGTTGAAAATGTTCTGGGTTGCCAGGCGGGCGTGCATGACCAGTTTGATGCCAAAATCCGACGTTGGCAGACGTGTTCAATATGGTTGATTGAGACTTAGTAATTATCGTCCTTTTGGCAGAGGAAGAGGAACATGAAGAATATGTAAATAAAATAAGACGTCATGATCCATGATTTCTAACTGACGCCGGCCGCGCCGTAGATAGTAAACACACGTTTAGACAGTTTCAAGGCTCAAGTGCGCTCGCGCATGTATAACACATACTCGAACACGCATCTTGCAAGTTCGAGCATGGTCGAGCATCAAGTTTGGACGTGTATTTAATTTTGCAATGTATGTAATTGTCATAAGATTCATTTTTCAGTAGTCTCAGAAATGCTCTGCTCTGCTCTGCTCTTGGTGTGCGCTGACGCTAGTAGTGAGATGTGGATATATTCTAGGATTGTAAAATAGCATCTCATTGTTGAGTAATAGCATCTTAACTATTGTCTTAGAAATTTATAGACACCATCTTTAATAAAGTTTAGACATAAAACTATAGCGTGATCGTTAGTATATGCCAGTGAGTTTAATATTTTACTAATTACACATTACGTATCTTCGTGTTATTAGACAATTGACTGACTTTACTCCTAAGCTTGCCGTAGTATTATGCCATTGGCCTGCCTTAGACTATGCACGTACACATGTCTCCCGCTTAGTACTTCAAGATTATATTTCGATTGACATTACGTTTTTATCTATACTAATAATAAACAGGAAATATTTGATTAATTGTATGTTTGTTTGTAAGGATTTAACTCAAAAACTACTCACACTTTTAAAGATTCTTTAACCATTAGAAAGCTATATATATTATCACCGAGTAACATAGGCCATATTTTATTTTAAAAAGCGCTGTTGCTCACGTAACTTAACCTATTTTTAAGCTAGCGAAGCCAAGGGAAAAAGCTAGCATACTATAACTTTATTACTTCTCCAGTCTCTGTTTCACTTGAAAAGTATGGTAAAAAAAATTACCCGTTTCCAACTTGGGATTGGAGTTATCTAGTTTCGTAGTATCCCAGTACATAAAAAAAGTTCTGTTCTATGGTATTATGCCAACTTAAAGTGCAATAACACCGATTATTGTTTTACTTCACGCTGAAAATATGCAGGGAAGTAATTACAACTAATTATTCTTCAAGTTGAAATATTGCATTGAAACGAACTTGTTTGTTTAATTAAATTTGTTGAAGGAAGACTGTCTCATTGGTGTCCTGGCATAAGCTTATGTTTTTATCATTTATGTCGGCCTGGGTTTGATGCCAGTTCAGACAAAGTGGTTTTAGGCTTTTCTATTAGAAGATTCTATGACGTAACTGGCGGCAATTTGGTCTTATATACCTCTACCTATACCTGCATGGATATAAATAACTGGGCATAGGGTAATAATATAAAAGTTGTCTATGTTTGTTTCTGCAATTTATATCACATACAACATTTTGTAAAAACAACATGAAAACTTGTTGGAAAATAAAGGAACAATTAATATTATAAATGTGCCTATGAGAAAAAGTGGGCATCTTGCTATCTCTTTCACACACTTCCTCTCAAATAGTAGCTACGTCACAACACAGGCCGTCGTTTATTGTCATTTGACAAATACCCCTTCTACCAAATTACAAATGCATAACTAAACCAATACAAATGGATTTAAAAAGATATATTTTTGATATTGGATGACATGTCTTATTGCCCAATAAAATACCTTATTTATCTAAAAGTATTCCAATCGCTATTAACCCAGTGAAGTACCTTAGCAATATAAAAAAAAATAAACTAGGTTGAACGATTTTACTCCTCTAACCATCGTTTCATCTCTTTCTTTTTATGGTTGAAGAAAATGAACTCAAAATGGAATTGGTACGGCAGGGTGTGACGGTAATATTTTTGCTAGAGCCATCTGAACGAACTTCATCGACAGATGCATTGGGACTATTCTACACTGTAATAACAGTGTCCGTACCGGACTTGAGACGTAGAAATATATTGTATATTCATCAAATTGTGTATTTTTGAAGACAGAATTTGGAACGTATTTTTATGATACGTCGTTTTGTTTTTGTGTAGAGGTACAGTCAATTTGAGTAACATTGAATTTCATTGTAACATTAAATTAAAATTGTAAAACAGTTTTTATTTTTTTCATGCTTAAACTGATTTATTTAAGCACAATCGGCTTGAAATGGAACGTTTTAAGTCAATTTATAAAAGTAACATGTCATTAACAATCTGTCAAATAGAGTTTCAAACATTGAAATTAAACAAATTTTACACGGATTTTATCGCGTTGCTTATTTTTTATAAAACACTATTATTACATAATTTTGGAACTTCAAACTACTATTGTTATATACTTTTACTAGTTACTGTTTACTTTAATTTAAGCTATTTAAATTATACAACTATTTAGATTTAATTTTACTTAAGACAATATTAAGTTTTAAACATTTGCCGCCCTTTTCTGTCAGCACTTTAAAGTGTTACACACACACTTTAAAAGAGTTTAAAGTGTGTGTGTAACATATAAATATATACCTAGTTGCTGTGCATTTCAGGTAAGTTTTATGTTTTATATTATAATAAGACATTGTTCATCATTATGCCATATGAATTATTGGAATATGTCTTATGTTTTCGGCAAAATTTTAAGGTTTCATAGGTCATAAGTTAAAATACAAAATTAGAAATTTATTACGATAGGGTAACTTTGAATGATTCAAATTTACCCTATCGTAATGAATTTCTTAGTAAGTAAATTTATATACTGGTTACCCGGTTTGCGTCTGAAAACTACCAACGTATGTAAATTGTATAATATGTACTTATCTTTTAAGGTTCTTTAAAAATCCCGACAAGAAATTATCAGGCTAAGACTGGTAATAGAAAATATGGCGTCAAAAGCAATTATTCCTCCAAAATTTTAGAGGAAGCTCTAGCTAAAATCAGATCTGGTACGATGTCGACTAGAAGCGTCTAAATATTACAAAATACCTCCCGTTACATAATTTTATAAATTAAAAGTTTAACATAACAAAACTGTTGGACGTCCAATAACATTTACACAAGATGAGGAACAAGTTTTTGAAAACTAATTGCTCTTACTGAGGAGTATATAGTTGTTCTAACTTGCAAGTTGGATTTTCGCGTCATCGTCAAACGATACCTAGATGGAAACAATAAGAAAATTAATATATTTAAAGATAATTTACCCGGCATAAGTGGGGCATTATTCTTAGAGATACATCCTACACTGAAGCAAAAATTAGCGCACAATATACCTAAAAACGAGCTCAAGTTAGTAAGCAGTAACATTTAATCATTTTTTAACAATTTGTCTGAAGAAATTGAGGGCCACAGAATGTTTATAATATGGATGAATCGGGGATTCATGACAACCCGAAAAGAAAAAATCTGGTTTGAAGGGAACGCAGACACCCTGAAATTATAATCAATTCCTCGAAATCTTGATATACTGTAGGCTGGCTGGATCGATATGTCAGTTTTTGAAGATTAGTTAGAATTCCATTTTCCCCCTTTTGCAAATAAGAATGAGGGTATGAAAATGTTATTGTGCGATAACTTGAGTGCCCACGTGTCACAAAAGGCTTTAAAACTATGTGCTGACAATAATATCAAATTCATATGCCTGGTGCCCAATTCCACACACTTACTACAGCCTCCAGACGTAGGGTATTTTGGGCCACTTAAGTTTGCTTGGATAAAGGTTCTTGACAGGTATTGTCAAACAAGTAGGGGGAAAAGAATGGGAGCATTGCCTAAGCCCTTATTTTCTCAGCTTTTATAAAACAATTTTAGGAATGGAGAATCCACGTGCGCCGACAATCTCAAAGCTGGTTTTCGAAGTTGTGGTCTCTATTCATTTTCTCCACACACTGTGTTGAATATACTCCCAGTTTACACTTCCAGGAGGCAGTTGGTACTTCTTTCACAAGTTATATAGAGGAGATCAGACAGTCGGACTTGAACACTTTGAATAAGGGAAGGAAGTTTCAACTACTAGTCGTAACAGGTAAAAGTGTGTCAGTTGAAGAAGTGAAGAGGTATTATCAAGCAAGAGAGAACGGTACGAAAGATAAATAAAATCAAGGAGAGTCAAACAGTCAGCCTAAAAAAGGGGTAGGCCAGGGAGATCGAAAAAAAAAATAAAAAAATATGGACAACATCGGTAAACCCCAAAATCGTCATTCTATTAATTCTAAGGACGATTCAATGAATGAAAATACAGTATTATGAAGAGATTAATGAGCCTGATAGTCAGATCGCAATTGCTCTGGGAAATTTAATATTTTAGCCTGACCTTTACAGCTATTCAAATTTCAAATCGAAAATATCTTTGGTTGCAGTATTATGGTTCCCTATATTGGATTGCTTTAGTTAGATAGCAGTCGATCTGAGGAAATCTGATACCTTTGGAAAGATTCAGATAACTAAATGAACGGAACGGTATGCGCTTGTTTTGTTTCGCCTTAAAATATGGTTACCAATTTTACGAATAAAAAGTTGTACACTTGGCTAAATTTAATATTATTTCTGCATGCTTTAATGTAGTAACACCACCAAATATCATATTTTATGCAAATAAATAATAATTATTATGACTTTCGAAGTGACTATTAGCGATACTGATTTACAATAACTATTTTTCCAATTGTTTGGAAGCTTTGATTTGTTTTGACCGATTTGATTTAAATATCGACTATGACAGATGTTTATTACATCCAAGCCTTAAGTACTAAATTACAGGGTTCAGTGACTTTTAATTAATGGTTCCATTTAAAAACATAATAACAGTAAACTTTTCAACCACGCCGATTAAGCAATCTGTATGGTTGCTCCACTGAGTCTCAGACCCTAATCAAGATAGATTTTAGATTCGTTTTGATTTCAAAATATCTCCTTTTCTAGAAATAATATTATATGTAACATGGGACATTTTACAGAAATTGAAACAATAGACTCAAAGAACCATCGGTACAACAATTTGTCGATAACAATTAGCCCATTGGCCATATTGTGACCACCCGTGTCACCCATGCAATCGATTAGAAATATCATCAAGTAATCAAATGTGCTTACCTAAAAATCCCGGTATCGCTCCCATTGGCATCACGAACAAACTGACTAAGAGATCAGCAATCGCCAACGACAGAAGAAAATAATTGGTAACATTCTGCAGTCTTTTATCTAAACATACAGCCAAACACACCAGTATGTTCCCGACTCCACCCGCCACTATGAATACTATCACAAATAGGAAACTCCAATCGTATCCAGCTTTACCACTCAACACCGTTTCGGTCACATTTCTAAAGTCATAGTTACATTGAAAAGTTTCCTCTACATTTAACATAGACGTTGCATTCGCAGCATCAATGTACAACGTCCGGTTGTGTCTCTCACTGAAGCACAATAGAGTATCCAAATCACAAAAATCGAAACTTGGGAGTCGGAGCCAAAGACTTTTGAGAGCGCTCTCGAAGATTATGGTGACCAGGCTCAGCTTGAGAATAGGGCTGCATAAAGTGTCGTTGCCACTTGCATTCGTACTGTTGCACGAAAAGCAAGTGTACGAAGTCTCATTTTGTATGTCAATGTTCAATTCACAGGAGTAATTGAGGGTAATGCCATCAGTGCTGCAGTCAAGTCCTGAGAAGGTTTCGCCGCAGCCGCTTCCACGAATAAGTCGGCATTGAAATTCTTGTAACGCTGTGTCCAAGAATGTGAAATTAGTCATATCCATGACCACGCTAGGTCACATATTGCACCATCTTGCGACCGAGGCACATTTTATGTTGATCTGAAACCAAAGAAAACATACTGTTAAAGTCAGGCTAACTTAACTTATTATACCACATTGAATAATTTGGAATAATAGCTGTGTCGCAATAGACTTCATAAATATCAAATAATGTTACGTAGAGCACTCAGACGTAGACAGACAATTTGTAGACGATAAAAAATTGGCCCCATATGGGGATCGAATTCACGACACTCAAAGTACTGGCAGTGTAGGCAATTACTTAAACCACTCTACTATCTGTGCAATCAAAATTTTACCCGTATTTACCAGTACTTCAAAAATAGTTACTCTCAATAATGATTGCAAAATGTTTACGTAAATGTATTTCATTCACTAAATATTTGAGAAAAGACGAAGCTAGAGAAATATGTTAGATCATAACTCTCCAGGAGACAGTCTTTCGCCGATATATTGTATAATATACTTTACGCAAACCATATTTGTAATAAAGTCCATTCGTAAGATGATATATTTGACCTCACGCATTATCCAGCTTTAACGTAAATTCCGCCAATACTTGATTTAATATCCGGCAAAAAATTGGTAATCTCTCAGAAATTTTGGGACTGTCCCTATCGTGAAATGATTTCTTTACTTTGTCTGGACATACTGCATAGATGACGACATTATACAAATATTTGTACAGCGGGGATAAAACCCCATGTTCTACTTATTTATCTTCACTACATATCTATCATACATATAATATACATATTAATCTTAGGAGAAACGTCACGAATATAATCCTTTTGTTGTAGGCATACTCATAGCCATAACGATGAAATGGCTCGACGATACGTCTTTAACTTGAAAGTCGATTTAAATAGCTATGAAATACGAAATAAAGAAATGACTTAACTAGTATAAATTGGACATATTTTTATATTATTATTATTATAAAATGATAAAATTTATTTATAGTACGTAAAATGTCATCCCCGGAGTTACAAAATCGATTCTAAAAACTCTTTCACTTAAAGAAAGAAAAGATTTACTATCGATTAACAGAGACTATGTTCAAATGACATACGATTCGAGTGAAGCTCGTAAACTAGCATTGAACTACATACGTGCACAAATTGCACTGAGGTAATGTTTCAACCATCCGATATTATAAATCTGTTCCTAAAAGACAGGGGTTTATGTGTTTCCTAAAGCGCGCGTGGATTTTTACGAATATTTTTATTGCTGCTAAAAGACTATGATGCTACTTATATTTTTACTAATATATATTTTTAATATTATTATACTTTCAATATCTAAAGCCTTATATTTCGATATGATTGAAAATGATTATAACTCAATGCTATATCTGGAGTTTTAAAGGGGTACCCCACTTACAATATGTCTATATGTATGCCACTATGTATGTACATATATGTGTAAATCATCGATACTTCAATTACTATTGTGATTGGCAGCACATACGGTTAACCTGACGATTATTATCAAAAGAGTTCAAGACCAATAGAAGTTTGTTTCTTACATACAAACGCTGTTTATGAACTAACCTCATATCTAAACTGTTCAACGCCCAAAACTTTTATAAACACACGGTGTTCATTAAATTATACTTAGTAAACACACAGCTGTTCACTCGAGACCCAAAAAAGCAATAAGCAACCAATATATACGAAAGAGAGAGTCAATATTCAAAACACAGGAGCTGAGTAAACAAATTCTTACATACATTCGAAACAATACTCGTTTTCGCGAATGCCATCAGCATACATACCGCTCTTCAAACACATGAAGTTTCATACAAGTATAGCATATTCGCGAGGCTGCTTCAAAGGCACAAAAGCACTTACCTCCGCATATTAACGTGGAAGGAGTATCAAGAGCGGCGATGTTGAGGCAAAATGTTCGAGCCTATGGGGTTTTATAGATGTTGCGCTTTTGTTTTAGAATGGTATAAGATTGCTTTGATGTCTTTTTCTGCTGTTTTAGTCTTATTTGTGGTTCGATGTGGTAATGATTGTTATGCTTTAAAAACAATTATTGGTGCAATCTAAGTTTTCGTAAATAATCAAGTTTAGGTTTTATAAATTACGCTGGAAGAAAATTATAATGTAAAAGGATAGCCAATAATTTAAATAAGTAGATCTTAGGTAAATACTTGCACACGTCATCAATTTTAGCGTACGCTTACCAATATAAATAACTTCACTATCTACAACTCCAAATAAAGTTCTTGAAGAAATTATAAGTGATCAACATTTAGTATGCGAAAGCAATTCAAAATCTCTCAATGCTTATAATATCAATCTGACAGTTGTAAGTTTGCGTGTGGTCGTTAAATTCCGTGTCCGATTTCTAAAATACATAAGTCTAATTGGATATTTATAATAAAACAAATTTAGTAGATGCATAAGTGCGGCAGTTTGTCCGATAGACGGCAGTAGGCGCACCAGCTATAATGTGTGACCTAACAACATAGCTGACGTAATGTGTGTATATTATACCTCTGCTCACCCCTTCGGTAGTATTATCTATATACTTGTACATAATATGTATATATGTATGTTTGTATATCTCCATAATATGTCGCTGACTCTAAAAAAGTGGGTCACACAAATATTTACGTTGTGTGCACAAACCCGTATGACACGCTTCCTGTTGACTTGATTTACCCAACGGGGTTCCATAAGGTTCTATGCTCGGGTCAGCAAGAAAAAGAAAGAAAGTGTCTTTCATGGACCGCTTAAGGTAAGGTTAACTGTAAAGCTTGTAAACTCGTCAAAAGCTTAAACAAAAATTCAAACAAGGGATCCTTTCCTCTTATTTACCTCCAGAACCACGTAAAGCCTTTGTCGTCATTTTGACTTATAGACACAGTCATGATTTTATAAGTCAACTAGCTGACCTGCGCAACTTCGTCTGCTTTATATAAGATAAGAGAATTTTCCTCGTTTTGCAACATTTTTCATTGCTGCTCCGCTGCTATTGGTCGTAGCGTGATGTTTTATAGCCTATAATAGCCTTTCACGACAAATGGGCTATCCAATACTAAAATACTTTTTTAATTCGAACTAGTAGTTCCTGAGATTAGCGCGTTCAAACAAACAAACAAACTCTTCAGCTTTATAATATTAGTATAGATATGTTGGTCATATCCTAATTTTATTCTAATCCAAACTAATATTATAAATGGAAGTTTGTCTGTTTGTTACGCTTTCACTTCTTAACTACTCGACCGATCTTGATGAAATTTTGCATACATGTCAGGGGTACAGAAAAGGACATATATTCTACTTTTTTTTTTTAAAGTACCCGAGGTATGGAATTTTTTTTAACAAAATCTGCAGTAATGCGAGAAAACCGCGGGCAAAATACAGTAGACTTATAAAACAGTCAATATGACTGAAGACGGTTGAGTTTATTTAAATTAAGTATCTTGGAATATTCTAACAATTCATGCAATGATCATATGATTCCTGTAACAAAAAATTTGCCGGTACCTACATGCACCGATGACATAACTGGTGATACGGTGGATGATAACGAGATAAACAATGACGTAAGTAATTCTGACTTATGCTATCGAACTTTGTACGGCACCGAGATTATTATAAATACAACTATCTAACAACAATCGATAGAATACGACTCGCTAGGATGCATTGTCCAATTTTATCGGAATATCGTCATCTTATTTTATTTTGATGAAAAATATGAATGTAAATGAACAGAAAGATAAAGGAAGGCCGAAGAAATATGGATAGAGTGTGTGAGAAATGATATGAAAAAAGAATTAATGATGAAGTACTAATTGTCCACTAATGGCATTCACAAAATGACCTCATACAAGCCGAATATGTGCAATACAATACACAATACAATACAAATAACTTTATTTGTTCTCTCACACAGTTTTACAAAAACAAGACAATAGTAGGTATCTAGTTACATATTATTCATAATATAGTACAATCTGTGTGAGGGACTGGTGTCTGTACTAGGAGACCTTACAGATTACCAGCCTCTCCAGACTCTGAATAGGTGGAGCGTGTATTGAGTGAAACTAGTACGTTTTAGTTAACATTAAGCAGTGAGAGTGCGTGAGTGCGTGAGTGTATGATTGGGTGTGTGTGTGTGTGTGTGTGTGTGTGTATGTGTGTGTGCGTAAGTGTGTGTATGTGTGTGTTCATGCCTGTATGTGTGTCATTGTGTGTGTAATAGGTGTGCTGAAGATCGGCCATGAATGTGGCGAGTAAAACATAAAATGAAATACGGTCAAAGACAAAAGTGGAGTAGAATAAAGAATCATAGAAAAAACAATCGCATACAGTTCCGAGCGACTATCTATGTGTGTGTGTGATGGTTCAACGCAAACAATGAAACATTATTCAATGTAAATGATAGTAGGTGAAGTTGCCTCATGATGTTCGTTCATCGTTAAATCAAGCGATAATTAACTATTTTATAATTTATAATAACAAAAGCGAATATTACCAAAATATTGTGCAATGTTATTTTTTAAAGTGGTTGTGTTCCTATGCATGGCAACATGCCCAAAAGACTTGCAGATCAACACATAGCATGAGATCTGAACAGATAATTATTGTACACCAGAATTTACAAAAATAGTTGGATATTTCTAAGTAAATGTACAATAAACGACCTTACACATAGAGGCTACATGTAAAAACCAATTTTTATCCGCCATCATTACTTAAAAGCATCATTGACCTTATGGTAATGTTGAAACACTCTCCCGTCCTTGGCGGCAGTAACGGGTAAACAAGCTTACAGGGATCGGCTTTCAATGTAAACAGATAACCGGACAACTTACGTAAAATACATTTTGAGGCTTCAGCTAACTCGGTATTAGTATAAAGTTGCCTTTATCAGATTTTGTTACTTTACTCACGTGGCAACAAAATCACATCCTTGATTATGTCTACGGTATCTTAAGGTCTTCAGTTCAGTCCATAAGTAGTGCAAAGGGTTATTGCATTTATCGGCTAGGCAATTCTCATAAGAACCGCAAAGTCTAGAACTGTGGGACTTAAAAACATAACTGTCATAATCATTGAAATTAAACTGCTATATACGGATTTTATCGCGTTGTTTATTTGACACATTATTACAAAATTTTTGAAAACTGTTGCACTATACTACTATTAAACTTTACTAACTTTTAAGCTAATTAAATTATTATTAAAACTATTTAGATTTAATTTAATTTTACACTTTCCCCGACGTTTCGGTTGCTTTTCAGCAGCCATGGTCACGGGGAGACTAATATGGTAGTTGTCTCAATTTTCCAGTGTAGTTATTTCAAAGTACCCGAACATAATTTAATCATTGGTGTTTCTCATAATAAAATCCTACTATATACTAACTACCTACCTACTAACTACTATATAAAATCCGTATATAGTAGTTTAATTTCAATGAATAATATTCGCGTAAATAGAAGACAATATTATACAACTGTCATAATTTAGACGCTATATACCTAATGCGATTTGATTTGTTTTTTATTAAAAGACAATTCCCACACTAGGAAGAACGCCTGTGTGACGAAGAACTTTACAAACAATTGAACAATGAACACAAGGAAGACCTAGGCATGGAACCACTATTTGGGGACCACAAAATTTTTTGTTTCTTACGGGGTTCAAACTCAAATCTCTCGGCAAAGTGGTTACGACTTAAAGTTACATAAAGTCGATCAAGGTAAGTCTTTTACTTTGCCCATCCTAAGCTCTCTGGCTTTATCTATGTTCACGCAAGGCTGCCAACAAGCATAATTCAATTCAATTCAATTCAAAATATTTATTGTCAGACTATTCAGTCCAGATATTGCCAATATATGGCAGATATTAATAATGCCGTGTGATAAGCAGTTACGGATTTCGCGTTGCCAGCCCTCTAAGAAACTAGTTGCTATGCTAAAATCGCAAGGAACAACTATTAATGTCATCCCCTGGGTGGTCCCCTGCTGACATCGCGGCGCTGTGGTCTACTTATCTACAAGGCTCTTAGAGTAATAGGATCGGTACAATCAGCACCTTATATACACATTGTGTATACGGGATGCTGACTTTGTTTAGCAATATAATATCTATTATATTATTATGTATATCTCTATACTTCCTAATATTATACAGTTCTTCGTGGGATACACTAGTAACATAAATTAAATAATGATTTTAAATAATGTTAACTACATAAACATACTATCTATTATACTTCATCTCTATTAATATTATAAAAAGGAAAGATTTGAATGTTTGTTTGTGTGTTTGTTGTAAAGATTTAACTCAAAAACTACTCAACCGATTTATACAATTTTTTACCATTAGTAAGCTATATTGTAATGGAGTAACAGAGGGTATATTTAAAAAAAAAGTACTGTTAGTAACATGAAGCTGCGTGCAAAATCTAGTATGTATGTAAAACTATTGTCATAATTGTATCATTATAAAACCATGACATAAAGTATAGCCATTTATCTCAAACTACCTATGTGTTAATACAGGTCTCCAGCTATTTATATACGATGTTTCATCGCAATCGTTTCAGTAGTTTTTGCGTGAAAGTGTAACAAACATCCATCCATCCACACAAACTTTCACATTTATAATATTAGTAGGATTAGTTAGGATTTGTGTATGTACTTCACCATGTATGTATGAGGTATTGTAGGTAATTAAATTGGCCCATGTACATACTACAGTATATCATGCTTTTCCGAGGCATATACATCATATTCTCATAACGTTTAGTCGTTTATAAAGGGTGTAACTGACGTAAATTAAACGCATAATTTTCGTCAGCTAAAATAATGAAAATATATTTGCTTCAAACATAATATATTTTGTTTGGTTTTCTCAATGTAGCTATTTTGGTTCTAAACACTTCAGAATTCATTTTTCTACATGCCTACATAGCCTTACGATTATAATCCTGATAGGGTAGACAGAGGTGTATTATACCGAAATTTCGTCTTGTTTTGATGCTCGTAATAGAGGCAAGCGTTTTGCCCTTTACCAGGTAAAGTCCAAGACTATAACGTGGGACCTTAATTGGCATAATGTGACTATAGATGTAATAAACCTTCTCCTACCTTTTCGCGGATATTGACGTGAGACTAGATTTTTTTTTAAATTCTTCTTCGGCATTAGTAATAATTCGTGTGTCGCGGAGGACTTTAGAAACATTCAAACAGTTAACACAAAGAACACCCAGACTCGGAACAACCATGTGTGGATCACACAAAGTTTTATACCGACGATTCGAACCCATTCTCTTGTATACATACTCAAGCCAAGCCATAGGATTACATCGTTTTAAGACTAAGACCCACATTATCGTGTGTAAACTATGAGATGTTATACCTGACCCTTGAACACCTGAGTAAGCTTGCACATCGTAAGTAATTATGAGACAAATATCGACGCAGCGCTGTCTTGGTTAATACGGATGACGTGGGAATTGACGTGGAAATTACTTACGGTTTGTGAGCTATGTTGTTTGATGTGAACGAGCTAAATATTTTGCATGAAGAATATTAAAATCTATTTTATAAGCACTGTCCATGTTAAGATAGAATACTAATTATTGTAATTGAGGAAAAAGACAAGCGATAAAACAGGACCTGCTTAATGGATTGTCTTTTCCCTGGTTTATAATCTGCAAGAATAATTTTTATTGAAAATAATGCATGAAGATTGATACTATGGCCAACGGGCCAAATAGTTTTGTACAACTAATTTTCAGTTATGTGTACATTTCAGTAATTGACAGATTATATTGGAATAATTTCTAGCATCCAATATTTGCTTCACGTATATTGGTTTACTCCCAATAATTCAATAATTATATTATTCTTATTACATAGAAATATATCACTGTGCTTACTTGTGATACTTGACTATACTTAATAGCAGCGATAGCTCAGTGGGGAGACCATCAGACTGCAATGCAGAGGGTCTCGGGTTCGAGCCCACGTCGCGCACCTCTGACTTTCGGAAGTTATATGACTTTTCGAAATTATGTGCGTATTGAGTGACAATTATCGCCTGCTCCGTGCCTCGGAGAGCACGTTAAGCCGTCGGTTCCGGCTGCCATGAACATCTATGTAATGGCAGTCGTTATTGGGCGATTGTCGACACAAAAGATCCCACTGGGTCGAAGTGTCGCCGGTCTGTACTGACTGGCCCCCACATAATATAAGATAAGATACTTGTGATATTGCCTCTTCAGAAAGGAGCTCTGGAAATAGTGGCAAATCAGGGCAATGTAAAAATTAAAGACATATATATCATTGTAAAACTAAAAAAAAATTAAGTAGTTTAAGATCAATATAAGAATGGTAGATCGGTTATGAGGTGTTTAGCGTAATATATGTGGCTTATAGTCATTCCCCCACGTTAAAAATAAAAAAACAAAAAAGGCAGTGGCTTGGTCTTTTCCCTGGTGAGCCCGACATAACCTCTCCGTCGCCCCGCGGAGAGGTACGCGTCAAAGCTGACAACAGGTAAAAAAAAAAAAGGCATTGGCTTGATTGTGAATCTTTGAATTTACTTTAGTCAAGTAAACACAACTATGTATATCCAAAATGTCCTTTACCGCTTACCATCAGATGGGCTAATAATCGTCTGCCACAAATAGCAATAAAAAATGTACCCACAAAACTGAAGGAATACAAAGCTACTCAAACTTAATAAAGGCAAAATAAAATAGAACACAAAATTCCAGCTCATTACAGCCAACTATGGTTCTTTTGATTATGCTCACGTAAAAGAACTCTGTGCTAAAATAGCTCTCGTATGCGTTCCACTTTATGAAATGATGGCCTTTGAGACTTACTTCAAAAGAAAATGTAGAACAGTACTAATGTTATGTTGAGCCAATTTTCGCATGATTTAAGGCGCTTTGTTCCTTTTGAAGCGCATCCATTTCGTAAGTGATTAAAATTTTCATGTTGTGTGGTTCGCTACATATTTGAAATTTGGCATGGCTTATTGCCAATGTTACTTTTTGTCTACATTTATTTTTTAAGCTAACAACTGCAGTGTTAAACTAAACTTCGTATGACAAACGTCATCAATTTTTTAAATATTTGGTTATAAAAAGTATCCAGTATAGTAAGTATCTTTAGAGATAATTGACTTTTGCCTATTCTTATAAGTAAGACCTTTAATTTGTGTGTGATGTCGGTTACATTTGATAAACGTTGGCATTGACAGGTTGAGCCAAAAGTTACGGCCTCTTTTAAAATTTATCTAGTTAACTTTAGGGTCCACGTAAGCCTTAAAGGTGTTGGGACCTATTTGGTGAAGATTTATTATAGTGAAACTGAGGAATATTTAGGATATTTTTCATAAACTTCATTTGTTAAGGCTATTGCTTAGGCTTCAAATGCATGATAAGACTTAGCAATTACCTCAATGTTGGTATGGCAATTGTACTTCTCTCTTTTTTTTCTTGCTATCCCTGCCGTCCAAATATTACCGTATCTTTGTTTAGCATATAATCTCACTGTCTCTCTATGGATGTAGTCGGTCACTTTATGTAGCATCTTAGTAGTCAAATCAGATCAAATCAATTCATAATTTATTTGTGAATACGGGTTCAATAGTCAATATGTTACAAATGATGTTTGGTTTCTCCACCCTGGGACATGCAAGTGTTATAAAATATAATTATAATAGTGTTAGATAAATGGCTGGATGATATACCTACATGGATTATTTAAGTTATGGAGATCAAATTGACCATCTTTTTGGAATTTGTCAGATACTGACGTTTTATTTTAGTCTGCAGTGAACATAATGGCAACAAATACCTAGATTCAAAACAATTCTTTGTGAATCACGCAAATTACTGTCGCTTATTTTATTTTCGAATCGTCAGCATGTGTCGTTATGCTGCTGCCATAATTGTGATACCTTAAAATGTGGTTCATTTAGCTACTATCTCTGGTCTTATTTTGATGTCCAAATAAATAAATGTGTCCCATTGGCAATACCGAGGCTATCATATAAACCATTGCGGTGTTCATGCAACAAAAAACTCAAACTTTCAAGAATATTCTACTACTGATTCTTAATAAATATCTTGCCAAAAGCTTTCAAAAATCAAAATATCTTCAAATGAAATGAAAAGGCTCCTCTTTGAAAATGGTTGGCACTGAACGCCACAGTATATAGTAGATAATTAATACCTGCTCAAGCAAAATTGACGTTCAATTACAATTTTAATTATATTTGCTTTCGATCAACTAAATAAAATATTGAAGTTTGGTGAAACACCTCGTTGGTACATTGTTTTGGAACAATTGCATCGAACATACTGTTCTGAATTTTTAAAAATAGGTAGTCCAACGTAGAGTAACATATTGAAAAGTATGACGGCTTTTGGTTAAACTCTGCTAAAGTATATTGTTTGTGTTTTTTGCCATATTGGAACGTTAGGTCATTTATGCTTTCCGTTTTTATTATCATAATTATTGTTTTGATTTGCTTTGTATTATTTAAAATGTTTGGGTTTCAAGTCGTAAATTTAAAAATCATTGGATTGTATTTATACATACACTTGAATTTGGAAATATGTCTGCTTGTTATATAATACTAGATTTAGCACGAGTTTTCGATCTGATGAAGGTTAGGTTATAAACAGTACGTTGTTCTGAATGAAATGTGTCCTTCTTTTCCATGTCAATATATATGCGAAATTTCATGATGATCAACCGAGTAGCTAAGGCGTGAAAGCGTAACTAATAAACAAACTAACTCACATTCGCATTTATAAGTTTATTTATTTTCTTTCACAAAGGTAACTTACATTCTATAACATTTTGTAACATATGTAACCAAATGCACCTTTGTGAGAGACTGGTATCTGAACTAGGAAAATCCTGTCAGACAGATTACCAGGCTCCCAAACTTAACAATTAATCACAAATTGTATGAAAACATAGTGAGCTATGTACAATTTAAAAGTTACCATTTTAAATAAAAATAAAAGAAAATTAATGTTAAAACAAAACTATATAGTACATGTGTGTGTGTGAGTTGTGTTTTTATGTTGTGTGTTTATGTTGTATATAATATTAGTTAGGATGTCCCATGATTTGTGACTTAGGGAATTTATTATACATACATCACTCTTTAATATCATTATAATATAACTTTAAAATATTTTCTGTATGCATTCTATTAACACACTGTCTAAGCTAGTTTTTTTAGATGAGAGAATTAAATAGATTCTAACAACGAAAAGATTTAAACTTGAATGATTTAGGGTTAGATTTAAAACTGGTGATTACATTGTTTGTCATTAACAAATGCCTTAGAATTTGTCATGTAATATTTACATAAATGCATGTTACATATATTACGCAATAAAACCCAATTTATGTATGTAATCGAAATAATAAAGCATTGATATGCTTTATGTGAAGTAATTAGAGTTACGCACTGATGTGCGTCATTCCAATTACTTCACTGCAGACGTTAAAGAATTAATGTTAAAGTTTAGTAAATTTCAGAATAAAGTTTTAGCTTTCTCAATGAAAAAGTCAATTATGTAGTTAGTTATCTCTTAACTAAACAGCTCTCATTAATAAGTGTTTAAGTTTGTCCAGCGGCCTGTCTTACTCATTTGGTAAATAAAAATTAATTATAAAATCATTTAGTTCATGTTCACTAATAAATTACAAAGAAAAATAATACATTCATAGATATGGGTCATTATTTGTTGTAGAGACAATAAATAATGACCCATATCTATGTATGTCGAGTATAGAGACAATCGCTACTAGTGCGCTATATTTATTTATTCAATAGGACAAGATAGAAAATATCACTATATTAAAAATCGTCACTATCAATAAATACCACATTTCACAAGCACTATCACATTTTTATTTATTCACCAACGTCATTTATCTCGATTTATTGCGAGCCATAAAACCCTTATAACGTCATACTTCCTGGATGCATCCACATTAACGTTTTAAAGCGTACGTCATGTTAGTTATAAGCAGTGCACGCAACCACTGTGAAATATGTGAAGGTCATGGTTATAGAATTATTACAGAGTGGGGTCATACTTCAAGCGAGAAATAGAGAAATATGTATATTCATCCTTAGAATATAATTTTAATCTTGGTGCATTATGTCAATGTTATACATAATATATTGACTGCCGCCTGTATATACTCGTACTCATAGATAAACCTCTGCTTAATCCAATATTACGTCGTGGTGAAATTTAATGTAGCAAAATGAGGCAAAATATTGTCAAATGTATGAAATATAATTTATTTTACTCTCATTTCGCCAGCTATTTTATTATGTACATATATTTCTTGCATCGGTACTTAGGGGCAAGTACTAAAAAGGAGGTATAAGTGTGGCTAGCTCAAGGAGGTAATTTTAAACTAGTCCGTTGATAACCTTGCGCCTCATCAAGAAATCTGGAATCCTATTTATCGCATTATCGCGACACAATTCCAGTTGAGTTGTTCTACCATAACTTAATCTCTGCTTTCGTCATGTCATAAAGGTAGGCAGAAGTGTTTTGATTGACCAATAAGGAATTATCTCAACAGCAGCTATCATTAATTATTATTGTATAAGCCAAATGCATAGGCATTTAGGCTATAAACGTACTTATAGAATAAATACATGTTCATTTTACATGCTCACTTTGGTATATAAAAATAAATTGTTATTATTTCACTAAATCCAACGCTCTTCCTACACTGGCAGCACACCTCGCATATAAAAGATATGTGATGGTCCCTTACGCAACCGAGAGGAAAGAATGACACTGGAAATGGTTCCGCTTTTGCTGCAAACCTGAATATATATTTTTAGAGACACAGACTTTGTATAGATGTCTAAATGAGATTTGACGTATACTTAAGTATAATGAGTATGAGAGATGAGTATCAACTAAAGTGGCAAAGAAGCATAAAGCACAGATTTACCTTGTGCTGACGCTAATTGGTTTTCGTAGCTTATGGCCGCTTGTTATACCTATGGCGTCACTAGGTAGGTATGTGATTCGAATAACAGATCTCAGCGATAAGCAGATAAAATGGAATGAAACGAAACGAACGGGAGATGAGAGCTAGGTTCTTAAGAGTCGATTTCCTATAAGAGTGTTGAACTTCGCTGAAGTTACATTGTGTGTGTGTGACAGTTCTTATTATTACCAAATAATTACCGATGGCATCTTTGCCATTTATATTTATTTCTTTATTTAATGCACAAAACAAGAAACAATATGCAATTATAAATAAGTATATGAATAATGACGTAACTCATAACTATAAAATAGCGATATTTGAATTTAATTTTATATTGTATTGTCCTTATCGTCGTACCTTCTAGGCTACCGTGCTTTATCGTCGACCACATCGTCGCTTAATATCAGGTGACTTCGCGGTGGGAGGAAAGCCTACCCAGAACAAAAAAGAGTTCTCTCTTTCTCTCTCATCTTACGCAGATATTTGTTCTTAGTAAGCTACGTCATCATCATCATCCTCTTGCCCTGGTCCTAATTTATTTGGGGTCGGCGCAGTACGTACTTCGCTTCCATACTTCTCTGTCACCCGTCATCAGATCATTTACCCCTTTCCGTTTCATATCCATCCTCACACAGTCCATCCATCTTTTCTTTGGCCTTCTTCTCCCTTTTCGTCCCTGTTAGTAAGCTACGTAATGGGAAGAAATAAAACAAGGCTTAGGAAACAGGTGTTTATTTGATACCATTATTAATAGTTTATAGGTAGGCACATACGTTCCGTAGACCTTAATATCGTATCATTAATTACAGCAATAAAAGAGCTTTTAAGAGCGATACGTTACGTATACGTTTTCTAAGAAATAGTACGCCTAGTTCACGCCTAGGTCACGCCAGGTTTCTGACTTTAAATTAACTTTAATATTGTATTGACTACTGCATGATGTATGACCTATTGAAAGTTATATAACTATGTACTAATTAATGTAAATTACCATAGTAGAATGTATAAAATTTAGATATTGGTTAAATATTGTCTTCTGTTTACGCGAATATTATTCATTGAAATTAAACTACTATAATTATACGGATTTATCGCGTCGTTTATTTGACACTATAATACATAATTTTGAAAACTGTTACACTACTGCTACTATTAAACTTTACTTTGATTGCCATATGATATTGTTGATCAGTGCTTGGATATACATAGAAAATACAATGGTATATATATTACAAAAGTAATATCATAATTATTTTCGAACTTTCTAATGACGTAATTTACGTTTTCTGGGTATTAGAAATGAAGGACGTCTGTTCGGTCTACGATTGACGACAATTTAAATTAACAGCTTCTTCAATTTGAAGGGCTCAAGGTTAAGTTATTTTACATTAAAACTGTATTCAAATCAGAGTCATACATTTGCCCCAATTTTGGTCAAACTTACGAATTTAACCAAAATCAATAGCTCAATCGTTGCACTTACACAAGTTAATATTGCGTGAATTTGACTGTTACAAAGGTATATTTATAATATTTAAAGCTGAAGAGACTGTACTTTGTTTGAACGCAAATATCTGGAATTACCAGACAAAGTAAAAATGTTTCTACATTTGGTAGTCCATTTCTTATTCAAGGATATAGAATATAACATCACGTTACGATCCATGAGGGCGGCGCAATGTCCGTCGAACTAATCAAGAACATAGCTAAACATTTTACAGAAAATTGTATAAAGTATATAACACGTTTCTATTCTATCTCAAAATTAAATACTTTATACCATTTCCAATGAACTGCAACAAACATAAAATACATCCATCACTCCTAACTAACTAAAAGAAATTAATGCTCATTCCTTTTGTGAAAATAAGTTCTGTGAAAAATACTTCTTATAAAATCCTCTTAAGACTTAACTAGCTGTAAATAAAACCCTTTCAGAAGTCGTTAGTATAATTATTTTTCATTCATGGCTCATTAATTCTAGCACTAGGAAAGATTTGAATTCGCGCGGACGGTGTTGGGTCAAGTTGCTGACAAAGATATTATAATTCCATGCAAAGGTTTTCGTCGTTTTCAAGTATGCCAACTTGTCATATTCAATTAAAGATGAAATAAACCTGCTTGGTGTGTTTTGGAAGGAAATTTGATTGTGTATCTCTCTTTATTTTAAGGATGGTGGTTTTTGTTTACGGTTACCAATGATCGTGAGTTATGTCTTTTAACCAAGTCGGTAATAACCCAGTTTAGGTAAAATAATGCTTTTCTTGTGGGATATTCTTAGACACCGTGCACTGTGCAGTCTGGAAATCAGACTGGTGAACGCAATTGCCTCGTCCTGTACTACGTTGGATCAGCAAGCGTAGTTTTAATTTATCAATCGGTGTACGGACGGCAGTGCCCAGACAATGCATTGGTTAATTAACCTGGTCATAAGTAACAACTAGCGGTCCCCAGCCGTTTCACCCAGTTAATTATTACTGTGCCGTTCCTCTATATACAGCACCCGAGTAGATAGGGTTTCGAGGGGAGAACTACGGGTTTTCCTCTTAGGATCAGGGTACTACGGGGTCAGGCTAGCCCACTGCGCCTCGAAAGGCATGTTCTATCGGCCGCTTATTAGACTGCGCGGTGCCTGACATTGAGATTGGACTCGTAGTGGCTATGTGGGTAGCCGCAGAGGACGTTTGTTGCTCGGCAAGCACGTGGCGTTCGAGCGTCGGATTCATGCGCGGCTAGTGCAAACCAGTCGGTCGCGCGAGGCACGGAGTTGTCTTTAGCGAAGTGGCAATGTGGTTTCACTGCTACAACGCGTCTCGGGCGCTTACCTGCTCAGTAAATAAGTCATAGCTGGGTGACTCGGGCAATACCCGGCTTGCAGGCCAGAAAGGGTAGACGTATGGATGTACGTTGGGAAGTGAGCGTGCCTTACAGCTCCGGCACCATACTGGAAATATAGGAGGCGGCTCTCCGTCGGCCTCAGCGAGGACATCGTTAGCAACTTTCAGAGTTTGCGAATGGTGAGCGGCTTTATTGGTCCGGCACCTATCTGGACAATAGGTAGTGCCATTTAGGCACGAGGTAGCTCGCTTACGAGAACCGGAACCACTTAGGATTTAGGATTTTGTTTTGGGGATAAGGTCTCAGGTTCTTTTTGGATTTGGGGACAAGACATGTCTATAACTGGTTCCTAAAGGTGCTTTCGGGCACTGGAAGGTACAGCAGCTCTCACTATATACCGTAAGGTGGGTGAATGGGAACGCTATATCATAAACTTAAGTAGCCGTAAAGGAAGGGTCTGTGCCGTTCTCTTGTCTTCTATCTTCTGAATAAAGAATCTTTCTAATAATAAGTGAATTATTAAAATCAGTTAAGTAGTTTCAGAGTTTATCATAATTTATATAGTTACAAACAAAATCTTTTCTCTTTATAATATTAATTAATATAGATGATGATCTATCATATATTATACTGTATGTATCATATGTGGGGGCCAGTCAGTGCAGACCGGCGACACTTCGACCCAGTGGGATCTTTTGTGTCGACACTCTCCCAATAACGACTGCCATAGATGTTCATGGCAGCCGGGACCGACGGCTTAACGTGCTCTCCGAGGGACGGAGCAGGCGATAATTGTCAATCAATACGCACATAATTTCAAAAAGTCATATAACTTCCGAAAGTCAGAGGTGCGCGACGTGGGTTCGAACCCGAGACCCTCTGCATTGCAGTCTGTTGGTCTCCCCACTGAGCTATCGCTGCTCTTATACTGTATACTCGTATTACCATCCACGTCTATCGAGAGACGTCAATAGCAACAGATGGGTCTTAACAGGGATGAACTAGATGTAAATAAATAACGAGAATATTGTTACACAATAGCGAACAATGTTAGCTGTTCAACCCATCTCTTCGCTTTAATGCCTGACTCTCAATGGCCGCTGTCCGAGCAAATTGAATGCAGTAAGCAAATGTTTACTAGTGATGTGACAACATCATCTGATATCATTGTCGATAAACTCCTATTGTATATTTTATTGAAATTAAACTGCTATATACGGCTTTTATCGCGTTGTTTATTTGACACTTTATTTTTCTTTAAATAGAAACACCAATGATTAAATTATGTTCGGGTACTTTGAAATAACTACACTGGAACATTGAGACAACTGCCATCTTAGTCTCCCCGTGACCATGGCTGCTGAAAAGCAACCGAAACGTCGGGGAAAGTGTAAAAATAAATTAAATCTAAATAGTTTAATAATAATTTAATTAGCTTAAAAATTAGTAAAGTTTAATAGTAGTAGTAGTAGTGCAACAATTTTCAAAATTTTGTAATAAACTGTCATATAAACAACGCGATAAAATCCGTATATAGCAGTTTAATTTCAATGAATAATATTCGCGTAAATAGAAGACAATGTTATGTATATTTTATGTTTATTGAGCACTAGTTTCTACCTGTCTAAAGCCTTTGGAAATGCATAAGAGGTAAATAGTACTCTGTGTTAATACACAGGGTACTATTTAACCCTTTATGACTTGATGACTTTGACTAATGTCAAAGTCAATTACCGTTTATGCGTCTAGGTCATAAAGTAATACTTCTAAATGTCAAACTTTAGAGTTTAGTGAGTTTACCTAAATTACTGAAGTTACACTTAAAGGGTTGAACCTATAAGGAGATACCTGCAATAAACACACGGCCAATCTCTGTCAAATGCAATTGATTTTTGCATATTATTATCTAGACAGTAGCATGGTGTTAGCACATACACGTAAAGTTTGTTATAAATAAAGTTTAAGATCTTTATTAACTCAAAATAACATTCAGTCCACTTAATGAGCATAATAAATTACATTATAAATACAAAGTATTGTATATATATAAGTATGACAGTAGTGCGATCTGTTTTAAAAGTAATGACTCCAAAAAAGAGTACTTATAATAAATAACGTAGCAGACGTTTTGTGAAACTTTGCTGCAATAACATAATACGATGGTGTGTATCTTTAATATTTTTTATGTATATACTTTGATGACTTTGGTTCTATATTATTATTAGTATAATTATTATATTTATATAGTATAAAAAAATATATATATATAGACGATCCATGACTGAATGCGGATTAAGCAAGATATATTTCCAAAATATTTACCTGAAGGATATAATGATACTAGATAACATCACAAATTAGTCCAGGACACATTTTATCTGTGTGCTACGTTTCACTTAAATCCATCCAACGGATTACGCATAATTGAGTAGCGAATATCTAAACATGCTCACAAACTATGTCATTTATAACATTAGTAGGATATACCTCAGGCTATAGGTGTAAAACTATAAATAGATTGGCAGTATGATGTTAGAGCATACTTTCAACCTACATATATGCTGCTATTGAGTATTTTATGACAAAATTGTAACGACACTTTTTCCGACCAGGGATCTGCCGTAAACATAAGTTCAAACTTTTGGCGCAAGAATGACAAGTTTCTCAGTGAAGTTTTAAACAAACTTTAGCTTGCCTTTAATATAAAGGTACATACATACATAATCTCACTAAAGGAATTGGCGGAGCGGTAATTAAGTTATGTGGGTTCACCAGCCCTGTTTTAAAATCACTCGTAATATTGGACAGGTATATTGTGGTCTACCCGGAGAATCTCCAAACAGGGCCACTGCGAATTTTTTGTCAAAAATAGCTAATTCGTTGGATCCAGGAATTGAACTCGAGACCTCATGCACAGTTGTTGCAATCTCCACCACTGCAGCACCGCTGGAGTCAGCAGAGCAAAGCTAAGTTTTTGAAAGTCAATGCCTTAACACTCATACAAGATGACTTTTAACCAAAATATTCTATTTATATACCAATATCAACCCACGTTATGAACTGTTCCGTTATCGAATACGAATCCTTCTCCGGTTGAGAAGGGTAAGGTCGTAGTTCACTACGTGGGCCAAGTACAGGTACTAACACCTCACATAACCAACTTTAAGAACATTACGGATAACTTTCAAGCAGATAGGTTACTTTATAAAGTTTTCTTTAGCAGTCAAAGCAAACACTATTAAAGTTTACAGAAAGCAGTATCGATCATGTACTAAGAAATTAGATACTTGTCAGCAAATAGACCTTATTAAAATTGTTCTATTTTAAAATAAGAACACACATTTTGGCTTTTATAATTAAAACATTTAGGAAAATGTATTAATCCTTTTGTTTCTATATTATAAATTTTAGTTTACCATTTATTCATTACACTTGATCTTTTATCGGCAAAGCGAATGAAATGTAGTACCTATATATAAATGTGTAAAATGTATTGAATTGTAAATGTAATAAGAATTACTTGACATTTCAGGATCCTTACTAATCGGTTCGCTTTTTAACTACTCAAAAGTTCAAACACAATTGTAAAGTAAAATTATTTAAAATTGAGTATCTATTTCAGGTCACAGCACCGCCCACGTTCATTCTATGGAAACGCATACCGCTATTATAAAAAAATTTATGTGTACCCAAACTGCGAAATATCTTCACCAAGATTCCCTCATTTCTTTTTTTAATTCTTTTACTATAATAATAATAATAATAATAATGTTTATTTCATCTCCACAAATTACATCATGTTATACAGTATATAGTTGACACGATCAATTGTCAGTAATTCGTAATTTGTGGGAGATCTGGAGTCTAAACTAAGCCGAAGCCTGTACTATAGATCTCCAGGCTCCCCATTTCATAACATTGTATGGATTGTCAACATGTGGAAAGCGTACATGAGAGTTGTGAATGAGTAAACAGGAACAGTTTCAGTGTATAATAATGACATATTTGTATGTGTGTAAGTATATGTTTGTGTGTGTATGTATGTGTTTGTGTGTGTGTATGTATGTATGTGTGTATGTATGTATGTGCGTGGTGCGTGTGTGGCGTCTGTATATAGGAGTGTGTATGTGTATATAGGAGTGTGTATGTGTATATAGGAGTGTGTATGTGTATATGAGTGTTTAAGCAATAAATAATTTTGTCAAATAACAGTTTTGCATGTTTTAACATGTAACAGGTAATAGGGTTCTTAACATTGTGAGTGGTATGTAGATAATGTATGATATAATAGTTGTAAACTATGCATAATTTATTTGTCACGGAGGACTTTCAACAAACATCACGGAGGACAAACATTCAAACAACGGACACAAATAACATCCAGACTTGAAACAACTATTTGCGGCACAAAAGAAATTTCAAATTGGCCATTAAAAAAATATTGATATAATAGTAAGTATGAAAACCATGTTACCGATTTTCTTTATACAAAGCGACAACTTCATATTTAAACCCGTATTACCAGTCCAACAAACAAAAACACAATATTTTGCTGTTGAAAAGTATTACAATAACATATATATAACATAAGCTGAACAATACTGATGTATTGGATTCTCAGTATATCTGATAGTTAGATATGTCTGATAAAATCAACGATATTGTAACTGGTAAGTACTGGAACTACTGATAAACACAATGCTTTTATTTAGATTGTTTGATTTATCCTTGTTGGAGAGATGCTTCATATTGTCAAGTGTAGTTATTACATGTTGTTGATTAAAATTTATAACATAGTTTGTGCAATGGCGTAAGTATAAATATATTGATACTACTATAGTCGTCTCGTCATAGTATTGTTAGATTTTCTTGTCCATAAATGTATAGTATCACCTAAAATACCTGACCTGGATCTTATAGACTGAAAGAACCAGAACCATGTTGCGTAGTCTAAGTATGCTTAGTCAGCTGATAGGTGGATGTAAACTAAACCAAAAACTTAACCTGTTTGTCCGACATTAGAGTATTAAGATAGTCACATGTGATGTTTCAGTGAGTCTAGTCTACGCTTTGGAGATTTGCAGTTTTAGCCTAGCTATCAGTTTTTTGGACACGCCAACGAACAAAACTGATAACTAGGCTATCGCTGCTAATTAATAGACGTTAATAAAGCAGCCTAGGAGAACTCTGCCTGTTCGAAGTTATGTGCGTATTCAATTATTCACTAGCGCTTGCTTGCAGTCTGCCTATCCGCACTGGGCCAGCGTGGTAGACTATGGCCTCGTCGTTTTCATCCTTAAAAGAGGCACATGCCCAGCAGTAAGACAGTTTATATACAGGATTCATATTATTATTATGTCTATTAATACATTTTCTGAAACCACCTCTAACAGAAATATAGGTTAACTAATAAATGCTATGACTCTCATTGCCTAACATATTACATACATATAAAAATGGAAGTTGAATGATTTTATATACAAGTCTCCTCTCCATCAAAAAGACAATTTATGTAGCTTCATATTTATAGAGTAAGAAGTATCATTCACTATCTTACTTTATACATAACGAAATATAAAGCAACTCTTCAATATTATCATCTAAATCACATCGTTTCACCAGTTTTATTGTTCTAGTCGCGGTAACAAATTCAAGCCCACCATATATAGATCCAGCGGTTGTCATATTTTCTTCAACCGCAGTCTATTTATTACGTGAAAGTTATCGCATAATCTGAAATATGAGGCTCGATAGCTGTAGTTTTCCCTTATTCGCAGTTATTGTGGATCCATAGATGCTTTGGTGTATAATTATGAGGTATGAGAATAGCTTGTCAATACGTTGGCAAATTGTGTAGGTAAGTTACGGCTTTTAGGATGGATGCATAGGGTGGATTGACACGTTTGTAGTGAATTATTACAGTGATTCGAACTTTTATAGTAATGTTTCGTTTTACTGTGTTATAATACTGAACCAAAGAGGAATTCAGTACTTTTAAATAATAATTATTATTATTTCTATTATTATTTCTTTATGAACATACAATTTATTTTTTCGCGTTGCTTAAGCTTGACGTATACCTTCAAACGTTGTAGGTCAACGTCATATATATAACTAGTAATTTATAATTTAAACCATCGCAAATATACAGAAGTTAGTCTACGTATATATATGTAATTATTATATATACATAATAAATGCTATAACACATTCCCAACTAATTTGTGCAAAAAATACGTGCTGAAATATTACGCGAATATTTTCTCAACAAACTCTCGCATAGTTTGTATTTAACAAGTTCTTGAATCAATATCGATACGATCATATCGATAAGTATACAGCGCTAGCGCACTCAACAGTGAAGCTGTCGTCACGAACACTCGAGAGAGCGAGTGCAATTCGACTTGACACATCGATACACAGCTATGTAGTCGTCTTGTAATTATTTGCAGACTTAGAGTACACTTCATTAAACTTAGTACAACATGACTCAAAAGCATATGTCTCAAGAGGATAGGCAGAGGAGTACTGCAGAAATACTATATTTTTTTGTTATAGGTTTAAAAAAATTATAGTAGCATATTGCAGGCTATTTTTTAATTGCAGGAATAATAGAAATGCTTTGTGCATTCTTCGTGGGCGCGACTGCATATGGTGTGAATAGAATTATGTAATTGAATTTAAACTAATATAATAACTTTGTATCTATGGACTGTATTTTTGCCTAAAATAAATTATTTTATTATTATTATTATATTACATTTCGGCTTTATAATAATAATAATAATAATAATAATAATAATTTATTTATTTGCTTAAACATAAGTGTACATGAGTGCATGCAAGTTGTTACATAAAAATATTAATTTCATCATATTTGTCATGTGCAATGACGTGCAAATATTCTTACCGACGAAATTTGATGGGTAAAATATTAATTAAAAATTAGATAGAATAAAAATTTATGAATGTCTTAAGTTGGCTTTAATAACGGACTGCTGCACAGATGGTTAAAGTGGTTACCTTACAACAGCCACCGCGCAGTCTATTTACAGTTGAACCTGCAGTTCGATCACCACACGGGATAAAAAATATATAAATTACGGCTAAATGTTTTGAGTCTGAGAGTAATATTTTTTAAACTTCACAGCTTTATTCAGCAGGACAATAGCCAGAAATCCAACTAAGGGCCATCAGTAAGATTCCCACCCGTGAGGCGAACGTTCAAGTAGTCTTACGCAGTTGCACGTGCAAACGCGACAAAGTTCCATAACTAGACGCGAGTTTTGATTCGGAATGAGAACGGTAAAGCCTTCTTAATTTGCGGACTACTTAGGGGTTCTCAGGCAAATGGATTTAACTACAAGTACAATATTTAGTTGCAACGTTTAATAAGTTACAACAGTAATTTGTAGAAGAACACGTAGATATCTCATTAAGCTAGTTGAGCTCTCTATTTTTAACCGACTTCAAAAAAAAGAAGGAGGTTCTCAATTCGACTGTATGTTTTCTTCTTTTTTATTTGTGTTATCTCAGAACTATTTTCCGGGTTAACCGATTTTGATAATACTTTTTTTTATATGAATGCTGGTGCTTTCCATTTGGTTCCGTTTAAATTTTATCAAGATCTGAGCAGTACCTATATTTTGAGTTATCTTTAATAATGCGTATTTGTTTGACTTCAGCTACATTGAGGATGTTCTCATTTTATGCCGATGTAAAATGAACAAAAAGAAACTACTGTGTTCGATGGTTTAGAAGCGCAATGTAGAATTTCAAGTTGGTCAATAATTATTGTTATTTTTGGAGTCGGTGTCAGCCGCTCGCGTCACGTGCTGCGTATATGTGAGTAAAATTGTGCATGCCATTGTTACAAGTATGTTAGTGAGCAGTGATAGCTCAGTGGGGAGACCAACAGACTGGAATGCAGAGGGTCTCGGGCTCGAACCCACGTCGCGCACCTCTGACTTTCGAAAGTTATATGACTTTTCGAAATTATGTGCATATTGATTGACAGTTTGTTGAAGAGAGCTGAAGAGTTTGTTTGTTTGAACGCACTAATCTCAGGCACTACGGGTTCGATTTGAAAAAATATTTTAGTGTTGCATAGCCTATTTATCAAGGAAGGCTATAGGCTATATAACATCACGCTACGACCCACGGGGGCGGCGCAGTAACGATAAACGTGGGTAAAAACGCGGGAACATCTAGAAAGTAATAAAATTGTAGCTGGTCGATGTCTGTACTTAGGAAATATTTAAGAAATATAGTAGGTAAAACGTATTGAATTTTTTCATCCGCGTGTGAGTGTGTGTAGGTGCGTGCGTGTGTGTGTGTGTGTGAGAGAGAGGGAGTATATTATTGCAATTTATATTTTACCCATATACTACTGAAATTGTATAGCATACAATTTCAGAACTTGCTTGGTGTCTTGTCGACTTACATATGTTTAATTATTTTTTTACTACTTATGTTTAATTATTGTCATTATGAGAAAATAAAATTGCTATAAGAAAACCTTATTTATCTCTTGGCCAACTCTCGAAGCCTCGATCCCAACAACATTTTCTATTGTTTCTTTCCGACTAATTGATTAATTAAATAAATATTTCTGTAATTACAATAAAACTATAGTGGAAGATGAAGAACAAACACATACCTACTTGAATTTAATTTACATAAACGCATGTTATTATTGTATGAAATGGGCACTACATTGCTGTTTCTGTATGTAAATGTAGTGACAAGTACATAAGTGCAAGGCGCAATGGAGCGTACATTTTAATTATGTGCAGACATAGCTCAATGCCGTTACATATGCACTAGCTATGTAAATTTCTAGACTATTGATATGAAGAAACTGCCTTGATGGTATAGCGGTTTTGAAGGTGACAACTTTACTTGCAGTTCCGGGTTCGATTCTCCCGTCGAGCAAAGTGTTATTGCATGACCACGTTTTTTATTAAAAGATAAGAAAAATTTGACGTTCCTGTGAGATTACGCGAGGTTTACTGCTGGTAGAAAGTAATAATTCTACTAATATTATGTATATATTTTTACACACGAATACATCTAGATTCGGCGCAATCGTCTGCGGATTGCTTAAATTATTTTTATTGATTTATTTCATGACATCGCTCGCACTAGTAATAATTCCTGTATCCAAGGGGATTTTAGAAACATTCAAACAACAGACACAAATGACAGTCTCGGAACACCTATTTGTGAATCACACAATTTTTTGTGTCGTGTGAAACTGGCGCGGCGACCACTTTTAATCCTAAGCAAATGTGCAGTCAAATATTTTACACACAAAACAAACTACAGATTCAGAATAAAGCCGGTGCAATACTTATGTTTGTGCCGTACCGGTAGGAGGCCCGCAGCTAGCTATGCATGTGAGTACTCGGATATTCGATGACTCGCCCATTTATCTGAAGCGCGCACAGTTACATTCCAGCCTTTCCAATAATTGTATTAAGATTGACATTCTAGTAGGTATCAGTTTTTCCGTCAGCTGTTACATAAAGTCATTAGTGCCAACTTTATGTAACCTTGGACGCACGAATCGTACGTGACTGTGAATTTTTGTCAGATTATATTTTTATTTACATTGAGAGAACACATTAAAAAAAGCCGTAACGGGTATTAATGCGATCATGCATAACGTTTATCTTTTAATGCTTGATGTTTCAACCAGGATATACCGGCCGTGGCCAGAAACTGACTGAGTCTGACTGTATACATAATCTATCATGCATCGCGAAAGTATAAAGTTATGTATTACATAAAAAAATGTGCAATCAATACACACAATGAGAATAAAAGAAAATAACAACAAGAGATAAATTAAACTCAAAATATGGTCACCCATCTATGAACATAAAGGTGGAAACACTCTTGAACCTCACGAAATGATTGATCTGCGCATACTTCTCTACGTCATTACCCATTAAATAGTTAAAAATACAATTTTACAAAAATAAAACTATTATCAATACACAGCAGCACTGTTATTTACGTCATATTTATTTGTTCTAATAACATTGAACATACAAATCTATTTATCAGCAAACCGAAACTTGGGATTTTCCAAACCAATTTGATCGTACAAACAAATCGACGGTAGGAACAACAAAAGCTCTATCAAACCGGTACAATAGCAAGAACGAAACTATGCACTATTGTACAGGTTTTCGGTAAAAGAACTCCTGAATTTATATGTCAGGTCGGTTTACAAAACTATATTTACTGCGGGCAAGCGTAACAGACCTCCATAACATGAAGCATTTCTGCTTTTCCTTACCTGAAATTACGTACGATTTTTCCTCTGAAATTCCTAGCATAACCACAGTCAAACGCTGGTAATATACTTCACTTTTATTTTTTCCTTTTTACGGCTTTATGCCTATTTAGGTTACGTACAAAAGGAACCTTTTTTATACAAGTAAAATAAAGAGAAAGCGTTCAATTCGATTGATGATAAACGCCTACCGTTTCCTGGGTATTTTTGCAATACCAGACGTATGTATATTTGCAAAATCTAGTGGAACCTCGAACTTTGAAAAATGTCGTTATTAGAGATTACAGTCTGTTCAGCTATGATTATTTGAATATGCTTTTCTGGAGGTAGGCATGCTGCTGTTTAGTAACAACTGTTTAGTAACTAATCATTTATGACTAATTATTAAGTGCACGTACCTTCTATATAGAGAGTATACCGAATAATTTTGAAATACTTCTTGTTAGGTAAGATATGTACGTAGTTCAGATCTCAATGCAATGTTAAAAGTATAATAATGAAAAAGCAACGTGTTAGTGTAAAGCTGATTTCGTATACTGTAATACATCACGAATAATTCAATTACATTGCTTTTTGTAGCAGTTTGTGGTATTTTTATACGTAGTAAAAAACCGGCTTTATAATAATTCAAAACCAGAAAAATTTGGAAACGCTGTTTAACTCAGGATAATGGTCTGAATCTACAATTTTATTAATGTTCTTGAGGTGTTGTCTTTTTGAACAAAAGTTTAATTTAAAATTTTTCTTTTATTAAGTCATCATTTGAACATTTCAATCGCCGACTTAAAACCATAAATAGTTGATAAGGTGACGACATGATTAGTTGATATAGTAGTAACAATATAAGCAACTGTTATTACATTTTTCCCCATGAAGAGATCTGGCGACTCACATATTTTTCGTTTATTCCGTCTATGCTATCTCTCACAAAGGTACCTTTTAATTTATTTAAACTGCTTTAGTCTAAGAGTGCAACGCGCAATGATACTTCTGATATAGTAAGTGACTTTTAACTACAGTAATCGCTCATTGTCAGGCGGTATTTATGTTTTTTTGTTATCTTAGTTGTATAAAAGGAATTAATTCTCATCAAAGTTCTTATCTATTACTTTAATTTTTTTCACGTAATCTTTACACATTATTGTGAGTACGTTTCTGTGAGTAAGAGCTTATCGTCGGTTTAACCATTAAAGTCAAGCATCAAGAACACATGATGCTCGAAGGCTTAACATATTAATATGACCTTAAGGATAAGGGCACATGGCGTCGTCCAAATGCATTTGACTGAAAGGGGTTCTTCAATCTTCCTGACATGTTATTAATATAACACCCATGATTGACGTATTAGGATTATAAGTAGTCTGAGATAGTGGGTTTGGATACGGATAGAGATTACACCACGGAATTGCATTACATCTTTTGAATTTCAGAGAAGACTAGTACCTTATGTAACACTAACAGGATTACTTAAGATTACGTCATACTCATAACACAGGCGAGTGTATGTTATTTTCTATCATTATTTTACCAGCTTGTTAGGTCGCAGGTCCCACGTATTAAAAGAAGCGCCTATTGCCATTTAGAGGTCACATTTCCAGAGTCCATTCTTCTTGTTCCTAACAGTGAAATGTCATAATTGTTTGCTCTTGATTCAAAGCCATGTTCAGCAGACAACATAAGCGTAAAATTATGCAACCTTGTCTATTATATAGTGACGTGAGTATAATTATAGTTTTGACTGTACGGGTGGCGTAATAGTTAAAGTGATCGCCTCGCCTCTATCACCGCGCCGAGTGTTGTGGGTTCGAATTCCACACGGAACTAAAATTTGTGTGATCCGCAAAAGGTTGTTTCGGGTCTGGATGTTCTTTGTGTCCGTTTGAATGTTAGTAAAATCCCCCACGACACAGGAGTGAGTTCTAGTGCGGGAGTTAAAAATAAATAAATAGAATTATAAAAACCACTATAAAAAAGCTCTTACTAGAAAGAGAGTGGGCCCAAGAAACATTTTTGCGTCCGTAATATTTATAAAGATAACATTATAATATCGTACAGACTCATGTTTCAATAACGTATCCCAAATTATATTACAGCTATTTCGGTAACCAAAGGTGTTACGTATTAAACGCGGATGAAATAAAAAGTTATGTACGGACATGATTTAATGTATCAATTCGTCAACAGCTCATAAATTTCTCGCCCAAAATGTTGTTACCAAATTATATTAGACGTTTTACAGATCTACTTAGATATTATATCCAAGAAAAAATGATATTAGCTTGCGCTTATGTATTCAATTATTCTGGCATAGGTTCAGACAAAAACTATATGTATCATATGTTTTGGAAAATCTGATCTGAGAGTGACGAATAATAATAATAATATACTACCACATACACACAACACCATCTAGCCCAAACTAAGCAGAGCTTGTACTATGGGTACTAGACAACGAATAAACATACATATATACTTTTTTTTTTGTAAATACATACATATTATATATAGAAACACCCAGACCAAGACAAACATCCAAGTTCATGCACACAAATGTTTGCCTTGTGCGGGAATCGAATCCGCGACCTCATGTGTGGCAGTCGGTTACACCAACCACTACGCCATCGAGGCCGACGAATAAAGCGTACAGTCCCTGCAATTGACCAACCAGCTATATTTGTATGCCACAAAAAAATGCTTCATTATTGACCCAAGACGTAAAGACTAGGTCCTAGCTAACTGTACAGCGTTTTCTTAAAGAGCTAATGACTCTATAAACTGTAGGAGTACAACATATGGCTGCGTAGCTGTGGTCTTTTGTCGTGCCTGGTATTTAGTCCTCTTACCAAAAGAGCTTTGGAAATCCTACTCACCGCAAGGTTAAGTTAATTGGTGTGGTAGCCTAGCTGGGAGTTCGTTGACTTGCCAAGAAGAGGTCTCAAGTGCTATACCAAGATACCTTTGAGACTTTTCAATGTGCGTATTATATGGTTAATAATAGCTCGCTATAAGGTTAAGGAAAACATCGTGAGCAAGAAGGGTTCCCCGTAATGTTTGACATGTGTTGAGTATACCAAATCGCATTGGGCCAGCGTGGGGAATTATGGCCTAATATGGTCCGTGCTGGGAAGCGGAACAGTTTATAAATAGAGCTGATATTATTATTCTGTAGACTGGAGGTTACATGATTATGCACATTAACGAAAAATAATCTTCCGTTTATATCCCAGGAGTGGTGGATAGCTCACATTTTGCCAGTTTTGATTATAAGGCCCCACATAATAGGCAAGCATAATAAGCCTCTTGTAGTATCATTTTTTAAGTTTCCTTGCAGATACGTGCTGCTATTGACAAAATTGCAACAGAAAGCTCGAGAATCAAACCTTTGATCAAACAGTCGCACGCGATCGACAAGGCGATCTATTATTTATAAATATGTTCAAGCAACTATCCTTCACGTACAAGCATTAAAAACGTTTCTGCTGACGCACGCGGTTTATAGCTTACGCAGTAATTCCATTACTTCACATTTCATTCATAAAACTGTTTGCTATACGCTTTATACTTATGCAAAAATATTTGCGCATAGTTTAGAATAATTATGTTTGCATGCATTAGTAATATTTTTATTGTCTTTGAAAACAAATAACACTGCGGTGAATGGGTTTATTTAGCTACTAGATTTTGCCCGCGGCTTCGCTTACATTAATGTGAATTTTGTCAATAAATTTGTATTCCTAGGGAACAGTACAGAAAAAGTACTGTTATAAAATTATGTAAACAGAAACAGAACCTTTTCTGTAATCCTGGCAACAAGTATGCATACTTGTTGCCAGGATTACAGAAAAGGTTCTGTACCCCTGGCGACGTGTATGCGAAATTTCATAATGATCGGTGAAGTAGTTAATGTGTGAAAGCGTAACAAACAAACAAACTCACATTAGAATTTATAATATTAGTTAGGATATGGAGTTTGTTATAATGTCCAGTAGATGGTAATATTAGGGCTGCGAGCCCGTACGCCTCTTGACTTTCACCCCTTTCATAGAAAGACGGAACCCCGCTTGGCGAGGCTCCTATTTTTGGGTGGATTTTAAAAAGAAACCTAACAAATACTTACTTACTTAAATAAACTTTGAGAGGCGAACGGGCTCGCAACTAATATTAGATAGGTATCTATAATTAGTAATGTATGTATGACCTTGTATTTATAGTTAAGAGTTTTAATGCTGTACAAATAAAATACTTGTGTTTTGCTTCAGACAGTTAGTCATATCATTGACTTGGGAATTCTTATGTCATGCTCGCAGTATTTGCGTTTGAAGTACTAGGATATTAGCTATGTTAGTAATCAGTATTGCCATAGCTAATTTAAAAAAAAAAGATTTCTTTTTTATTCATTAATTTATATATGTTTTGGTAAGCACAGGATCGATATTATAAGATTTTAAATTATATTGGCTTGTCTTTTAGTTAGTCTCGTCGACGGCTACGTCATTGAAACAAAATTAATAACCGCGTTTTCTCCTATTACAATTTAAGTATACGTCTCTTATATAGTTATATATAAATATCAATTGCCGTCCAAAAGTCTCACAAAAACAATATTTTTTTATTTTGTTCGCGACAATACTGAGGTTCTTTAGAAAAAAAAGACAGGCAGGGAACGGTAGAAATATCGCAAATAACATTGGTGAATAAATTTGTATGGGCATTTTATTTTGGTGGTATAAAGTCTACCGGATTATCTAGTATCCCAACTAATATTGTTGAATGTGAGTTTGTTGGTTTGTTACGCTTTTACGCCTTAACTACTAGACTGATCATCATGAAATTTCGCATACACGTTTTCAGGGGAACAGAAAAGGATACAGGATATATTTCATCCAAAAAAAATTCTGTTACTAATCTTATTTAACCTATATTTACGCTAGCGAAGCCGCGGACAAAATCTAGAAATATATATAACTTTTTAGAGTTAGAAAAATCTCTTATACAACAGCTTTGTTCCTCCGTCCATCCGTCCGTCTGTCTGTTATACAACTTTCAACTGAAGAACCGTAAGAGCTAGAGACTCGCGATCAACGCCATTCGACTCAGCATAGTCGATATACCCCCGAAATGACTATGACCTTTGACCTCTGACTTCAAGGTCACGTGGTATGACGTGACCTTTTTTGCATATTACTTGAACCATTTTTTCGAACTCTAAGATTTACGGCTATTCATTGCCGATTCTCACTTGTTTTAAGTTCATACATAATTGATGCCTAGCAGCATAGTAGCAGCGATAGCTCAGAGGGTCTCGGGTTTCAACCCACGTCGCGCACCCTGACTCTCGGAAGTTATATGACCTTTCGAAATTATGTGCGTATTGATTGACAATTATCGCCTGCTCCGTGCCTCGGAAGAGCACGTTAAGCCGTCGGTCCCGGCTGCCATGAACATCTATGGCAGTCGTTATTGGGAAAGTCAGTACCCTCTAATATCCTGACACTGGTCTAGCCTTAGGGTATAGTTAGCCTTCGGGTTGCGGAGGTCAGGTGGCAGCCGCTCCGTGTAAAAACTGATATCCAGTCAAATCCGGTTAGACCAGAAAAGCCGACCCCAAGTGACTTGGGAATAATAAAGGCTAAGAGAGAAGAAGATATAATTGATGCCTAGTTATGTCAGTATAGGTATGTACGAACTCGACAGTACATAAATTATCAGTTGCAGCATGACAGCTGGAACTGAGATAGTCAGACAGCTGTAAGCTATCAGCTTATTAGAAACTAAGCATGAGAAATACGGGATTAAACAATCTTATGTAATTAACAATAATAATATTAACTAGTTTGCCTTGGTGATTCTGTGGCGTAAGTTTGCGCTTCAGATCGAGTGTGATCTTGAGGTCCCAGGTTAGATTAGGTAGGAGAGAGTTAGATTTTAATGTAAACGATTTATCAGTTAATAAATTTATTTCATAAAAATCAGAAGTACATAATATATAAAACAAGTTTAAATTTAGATTTTATCCATAATCTCAAATATCTTTATGGCATCTGTGTCTGAACTAGATTAATTAATATCTGTATTTCAGACAGCAGCGCTCTCCCTGGAGATGATACATTTAAGAGATAATAGAACAAAACAGGACAGCAACAATATCATAAATCAAATAAAAATTATAATAATAATTCTACAAAAGAATGGCATTAAAGAAAAATGTCAACAAATTTAATAAACAATCGCAGTGGCTTTAACGTGGCTGGTGAAACGTGAGTGTGCATGTCGGCCTCGATGGTGTAGTGGTTAGTGTAACCGACTGCCACGCCTGAGGTCGCGGCTTCGATTCCCGCACAAGTCAAACATTTGTCTGCATGAACATGGATGTTTGTCTTGGTCTGGGTGTTTCTATGTATAATATGTATGTATTTACAAAAAAAAAAAGTATATATTATGTATGTTTATCCATTGTCTAGTACCATAGTATAAGCTCTGCTTAGTTTGGGCTAAATGGTGTTGTGTGTATATGGTAGAATATTATTATAATATTAGAATATTGTTATTACTCCTCTGCCTAGTCCCTCACCAATAATATATAGGTGTTAATCGATACGTAAAACATTCTTTAAAATATATTAACAAACATATGACACTTCTTTGTAATAAATATTTTAATAGCTTATAAAGTACATGAACTTTTTACAGAGAATCCCGCAATATTTTTTAATTTCTAGTATAAAAACTGACATATTGTAAATAAGATCTTCCAATAAATTCCCAGTATAGCACTTATTTGTAATAAAGACAGTCAGTAAACTACAACAAAATTCTTGACTAAAGACGCGGTTAATCTAAAACTCTCTACTCACCCAATAAGCGGTGCCTGCAGGGTTCCAAAGATAATATGTATATGTTTCGAAAACATCTCCCGCCCTAGTTCCACATCCTGTGGTACGGTAATCTTCACAACCATTCAAACGGATACATAGAATAACCAGACGTGGAACAACTATTTGAGGATCGAACAATTCTTCCTCAATTTTAGTTAAACCTACAACACTTAAACCACAACTACGCCATTTATATAGTCAACTATCAATATAAGTCGTATTCGTATAATAGTTGTATAATAAGTAAAAAAATATTATAAACCGCAAAAGTTTGTATGTATGGATGTTTGTTACTCTTTCACGCAAAAACAACTGGACCGATTGTGATGAAACTTGGTATGTAGATAGCTGGAGACTTGGATTAACACATAGGCTACTGTTTATTCCGATTTTCTCACGGCATCGGGACTTACGCGGGTGCAGTCGCGGGGTGGCACTAGCAGTATATATTTTTTCTGTGGCTGACTATACCGTATGGTTAAATGAACCAGTCACATTAAAATCTTAGATAAGTTTATTAGAAGCGACTGCGAAGACCAGTAATTGGCTTTTTAACACTATTGTTCTGCTAATCTGTTGATATAGCAAGTCTTTCATTAAATAAATAAATAGATAAAGATGTACCGAAATAATATAATTTAGAACAGGGTAAGTTTATATTTCGTCTTTTTAAACCACTTCTCTCGCACTGAGAATTATTCCCTTTTTCGCGAAAGAGTTTACAAACATTGAAACAATAGACACAAAGAAAACAGCCATATAAATATTTGTACAAAGACACTTTCATTGTCCTCACTGTTTTGTAATTTCTGATCGGAAGCAATGTCTAGGAGACTTCAAGCGTAGAGGTCACAATGCCGAACAACAAAACTATCTCAACCGCAATGGAAACTTGCCTTCAATCCAATATGTCCGCCAAACTATGTAGACCGTTTCAAATATGTAAATACATGTATATTGCTCAAACTCTTCGCCTTCGTGGTTTCACTTCTCGTTCTTGACTATAGAATTTAAAGTTAAAGTCCCTTTGACTTTAAATTCCACAACTTTGGTATAAGCAGTGAAGCTAGCAGCCGCTTTGTGATTAGGCTGTTATTTGAGTTTCAAACGAAATTTGTGTTATAGAAAGATATGCTATATCAGAAAGAACAAATATCAATCTAAAAAGGATAAATAAAGAGAAGTTATTACCATCATAAAACGTGCTGCCAAAACGATAGTCAATAAACATGCTTTAAAGTGAACGTTCACTTGGTCGCATCATAGACGCGTAACGCAATTAAGTTAACTTTCTTTTCGTATTATATACCTACAAAAGATAACCTTATAAGAGAAACAAGTGAGAAACGGCCATGAATTGCCGTAAATCTTAGAGTTTGAAAAATGGTATATATAGAGGTCAAAGGTCATAGTCATTTGGGGGGTATATCGACTATGCTGAGTCGAATAGCGTTGACCGCGAGTCTCTAGCTCTTACGGTTCTTGAGTTGAAAGTTGTATAGCAGACAGACGGACGGACGGACGGACAAAGCCGTTGTATAAGAGTTTTGTCGACCTATAAAACTAACTAACACTATTAAAACTAATTTTACATAATAGTTACCAACCTATAACACATTTATTTTTATATGTTTTAAATAAAAAAAATAATGATATAGCTGTAAGAATATATTATTATAATCTGTGCAAATCTTAAATCTTACTTTACGATTGTATAACGTACAATCTACTTTACGATTTATTTACATTATTATACAGCAATAACATTTTATTAACTAACTTTCCATAAACAATTTTTTTTCAATTTCGTATATATAATAAATAATGCAACATCTGTCAAAAAGTTATGTTCATTTAAATATTTTTACCTCTCTCATTATTACATTACATAAAACCAATTTGATGCATGCTTTATGTATAAACAGTTTGTAAACTTAATTTTTATTTATGCGTCTATGAGACAGTAATATAATTCATCTAAATACTGAGCAAATTTTGCGCTGTTTGTGCACTACAGGCAAATGCACACTCATCATTACTTCACAAGCAGTTTAATAACAGTCAGTACCTGCAAGAAGATTTCACTTTCCATGATATAGAGACTCAATATTAACTTTAAGCTGTATTAGTCTACAACTACGTCTACCTCTTTAGGAATATTAGTCTACGATTACGTCTACCTCCTTAGGAATTCCGTGGAAATTCTACTAAGGCATTCCCCTATCGTAATTGTGTGCTACTCTCGGTCTAGCGCTTTTAATATAGTAAGCTCATGCTGGTATTAAGACATACGAGACAAGATTTGCTACACAATATCCTTTCTTAATATAAACGGGAACAAACTAATAAACTTTGTTAGTAGCGCCGATCGTCTGCTTTAAATGTTCAATGACTTTTACGGTTGATCATTTGCACTATATTTATTACGTACTAATATGCACAGTCTAATTAAGTGCTGTTTGATACAAAAGTATCAATAAAAATAATAAGATCATGCATATTTATTTAATTCTTTGTAAGGCATCGCTTATCTAGTTCATTAATTGCAAAAGACATCAGTACCAAAATAGAACTATGTATTTAGGTCTTATGGTGTTGGTTAGTTAGTTGGACGTGTGCTATCCGCATTTGGCCCACAATTGAGCCATTGTGGGTGACTTATGGTGCTCTGACATGAGCAAGTAGCTGGCGCAGGCTTCAAACGCAAGCTTGCGTGAGTTCATGCAACATACTCGCGCGCAAATTAAACAATATTCTGGGTTACTTGCGCGGGTGGCTCGGTTTAGAAGTTTATCTAATCTAGTGCATGTGCATGCATGTTGTGAATGTGCATGTACATTGGTGCAATAGCCATTATTTATACTATTACTAGCGAACTACCCCGGCTTCGCACGGGTAGTAAAAAACTTAAAAAATTATACACTTAAACCATCTTCATGAATTACTCTCTATTGGTGAAAACTGCATGAAAATCCGTTTAGTAGTTTATGAGTTTATCGCGAACAGACAGACGCGGCAGGGGACTTTGTTTTATAATAGTGTGTTGATACCCTTGCCACGGTACTGTATATTATGACTGCAGTGCATGTGGTCTCGGATTTGATGAGTAGGGTGTTTCTGGCAACAATATATTTGAGGCAACATGGAGATTGGAACTGTGCCCGGTAAACGATATTAGGCTCCCTCTGATTTCGCCCTTTATTAAGTATCTGGGAAATAGGTGTGACACACACCTATCTACCTCTTCGGTGATATAGGTGGAAGATATGTACGTTAATATTTGCTGTAATATCTTTAAAAACATCAGAAAATAAAGAAATAACCGTTTCAGACGAGAGACTGTAACAAAAAACAGCAAGTCAATAACGTCAGCTACTTGGCGTCGAACTAAGCAAATCGTGTTTCACAAAAGCTATACGTACGACAAAATAGGCAATTTAATGCTTATGAAACAGGTATTGTCTTTGTACGTTTAGATTATAGTAGTTTTCGCCCGCGGCTTTGCTCCCGTTAACGTAGATTTTGTCAATATTATTATCCCTCGAGAACAGTCCTTTTATCTGCATCACAGGTACTCTAAGTCCTTTTCTGTGCCCTTGAAAACGTGCATGCGTAATTTCATGGTGATCGATCGAGTTGTTAACACGTATAAGCGTAACAAACAAACTCACATTGATATTTATAATATTCGTTTGGATTTTAAATATTCTATGATAGTAACTAATATTCAAATATATTGTCACAGTACAAGCAATACAGCGTGTCACCAAAATTCTCAATACATACAATACTTGTCTCTGGAATGCTACTAATAACTACCGAGCAGAAAATGCTGAATAATGAACCCAAACTTGATTAGCCGCAAATATATGTCACGCGATCAACGAGGCAGTCCTGAAATTAATGACCCTGAAAATGTAATATGCACTAAAAACTACCAGCTGTTACAATAACAGATAGCGATAATAGATTACGAAATTCACTCACACCCAAATTTACTACAGCGAAATAAAATCCATGAATAAAAAGAAAATGTCTGCCGAAGTAAGTAATACTTGCGTTTAAAAGTTTTCACAACCAACAAAAACTGGTGATTTGTCTTCGAAATAGGTCTCGGTTCGGGACTTGTGGAGTTATGGGCCTATAACTGTCATACGAACATTTAGGGCCCACCATAAAAGTTCCATTTTCCTTTAACACTTACTGAAGATCTATGAGAAGCTTTTGAGGAAAGGTATTGGGATTCGAAGCATTGGGATCTGTGACCGCATGGTACTGGGGAAATGGATTAGGTAAAGAGTTATAGACACTGTGTTCGCTTTTTGAACTTTTAAAAGCAAGATGTTAAAATATACGTTTAATTCGTCGCGTGAACAAGAAGGGAATAAATTAAGGCATAGTATCAAGTATTAGTTACTTGGTTAAAATGGTGTAGTGCTGTGGCTTCTTTGGGGGAAGCAAAGAAGATAGAAACAGATGATGATGATTGAATGATTTACGAACTTGTCACATCTTATTAATTAACTGAACTCTTCTGCTAGGGCATCCCCTTTACCAGAGGAGTTCGGTTCCACTCTGCCCAATTGTTTTCTTACAATGGATTCTCACCAAGTAACTTCTAAATAGATTCAATATCTTATGAATTATTTAATACTTTGTAATGTATAAAAAATACTTTTACATATGTAGTATCTTCTTTAACTTTGTTAATTGGAGTCTGTTCGCTTTTGCCTTGCAACCGTTGATTTCATATTGACGTATATATTATAACTGTAATGACACTTTATCTGTACACTGCAGATGTTTCTGTTAAACCAATTGTAATCAATTATTACCAGAAGCCTGAATTTAAAATGTTAGAGTTTTGTGTGTCTGTTTACCTGCCTATAAATTTGTTTGTTTCGACATAATATCATTTGAATGCTATTTTATAGCCCGATATAGTTTGAAATGAATTAATTTTAGTTTGAAATTACTACCACTGCATTTAGCAAAAAATGTATTTTGAGTGGGTTTACCTTAGTAATGCAATGGATGGTATTCCAAATCATGAGTTCTCTATCATAAGTCCTTACCTTATATATTGGGCTACCACGCTCCTATCAACTGTATATAATCTACTACCGAACATAAATCTTTTATTAGATACATCTAAATAACATACGTATAAAACCGGCTATAACGCTGATTAGAGCCGCTGTGCTCTTTATTTATTTATTTTGCTCGTCAAGATGACCACACTCCACCTGATGGTAAGCGATCATGTGGTCTAAGAGCAGTGGCCTCCACACCGTCCACATAGCAGCTGAGGTGATGTTGAGGTTTGTCAAAGTAGGACTAAGAAGTTACTTTTTCACGCCTCACTTAAAGGACCCAGGATTGAAGGCAGAAGGAAATACGTGCCTTGATCGTTCGGCAGAGGTATGAGGACCCAAACTTGATGGTGCGCGCTCAAATCGACTCTACCATGTAAGAATGGTATTTCAGCCCAGCACACTTTGTTCTGGATAGTAAAGGGGAAGGCGGGATAAGGTGGAATAACTCTTCAGAGCACTTTCAGTGATATATTTTGTAGAAACATGCCAATGAGGTGATGTCCCTACGGAGTTATAGAGTTTCCAGTGATCTCGTGATCTCTAGATTGCCGATGATACAGACTTGCTTCTGAAGAGTGGCTATTTTATTTTTATTCATTTAGATAGGGTCAGAAATTCAATGACTATGAATAAAAAAACCTTTTTTTATTCATATGTTGTTGTCGTTGCCAATATATAGGGCTGCCGCTGGGGAGTAGAAGCCGATGGAGGGGCGCCGCGAGCACGGCCGCTCAGCAACGACCGGTCCGCGTCACAACTCCTATTTTAACAAAGGTAGGTAAGACTGCTTGTGTGAATGACATTCGATCCCTGAATCAGGCAAAATGTTATCTGGATTTTCTTTCAATAAATTCTCAGTACTATTGCTTCTGGAGCTTTGCCTGGTAGTCGGTAATAGGCTCGCCCCTTTTTACCTGGGATTAAAAACGATAGCTGCCGAAGCTAGAGGGTCGATTTTAAATATATAATGAAATTGTCACACTTTTAAAATGCTAAATGCTACTTTGTGCAGAAGTAACATGAGCTATATAACATCACGCTATAACCCACGAAAGTGGAGTAGTAATCATAAATATGGGTGAAACCACGGGGCACAGCTATTTAATTTAATTATTTAATACTGTCATACGTCTTTTTAATTAATTAAATTCATCATATGAATGATAAAACGTAGAAGATAAGCCACTTACGTTCAAAATTGTTAATCGATCTGATTTTATATAAATCAAATTTAGATTTAAGATTAAAAGTTTGTTCTGACGGTAAACACATTTTTATTCCTGATGTAAAATTTTTGGACAGATTATTAATTTCGGCCTTTGAAATAAAAAATCCAGCGACTGACAAAAAAATTATTAAATAATGATAGCAGTAAAATACACTTTGATTTCCCGATATTTCAATTAAAATTATGCCAATATCTTACGTCAAAATATGGATGACGTATTTTACTGTATTTACTATTTTATATTCTTTGCATTTTGTTTTTTAATTTTTTCGTTTATTTCCCTTATTACATCGTTATTTTCTTCGTTCATGTTTTATGATAAATATTGTGGCAAAAAACATGTTACTCATATTTTCAAATATTTTCCTTTTTGTGATAAACTTTTCCAATGCAAATATTAGCTATTCAATTCGTCTTTTTTAATAAAGGCGATATCCCAAAGGCATTAGAATGGCGATTCCATCCATTGCATTACCAAGAACCAACTCCTAATAAAAGCCTTCCCATTTAGCCGAAGAAACATACATACATACATACATAGATTCACGCCTGTTTCCCAGAGGGGTAGGCAGAGACTACGGATTTCCATTTGCTACGATCCTGACACGAAGAAACATAAATTCTAGAAATTTATATCCATAATACTTCTTCTATATAATCTTTTAAAAAAAGGCAATCACGAGATCGATCTCATTACAACGGAGTGTGGTTGATTGAGTAAGGAAACATCCTAACATCTCCACAAGCTATCTCATCATAGCTATCCTAATCTTAACTAATTATAAATGCGAATGTGAGATTCTTTGTTAAGATTTCTAACTACTCGACCGATCATCATGAAAATTCGCATATATGTTGCCAGGGGAACAGAAAAGGATATAAGGTACCTTTCATTCAGAAAAAAGTACTTTTAATAACCTAATTTCCATTTATGCGAGCGAAGCCGCGAGTAAAATATAGTTTATAATATTAGTAAGAAGTAGGTAGCAAGCTTCATTAATATTTTTCATAGTTCTTATATTATTTAGCCCACAATATGTTCTCAGTGAGAATTACACGGAACACTAGGCTACAATGTTTTTAAAATAAAGTTCTGCGGCTTGGGAAATACTACAAAATTGCAAAACCATTTTCCACCATCTTAAATTCAGCAGTGTTCTAGTGAACGTACTATGTAATAAATCCCTGTGCTGCCCGCCCGTGGCTTTCTCGTTTACCAACGTGGAATCTGTAATGAAGAACTCGTTACGGAACACCACAATTTATTGTCTATAAACTACACCTCCTAATAATGATGGAGAAACACGTAGATAAACACGCTGCTACATTAAAGGTAGACTTGCTGTAGAATTGGAAATCAAAATGGTGGAAATGGAATGGAAATTAGTCTGGATTTCTATTTTGTTATAAATACTTAGTTTTGCTAAGCAAATATTTAACCACCAGCTGAGCCGCGCAACTTCGTCTGCTTCACATAAGAGATATTCCCGTTCTTGCAAAATTGTTCATTTATGCTCTGCTCCTATTATTCGCAGCGTGACGTTATTATAGCCTATAGCCTTCCTGGATAAATGGGCTATCCAACACTAAAATAATTATTCTATTCGAAACAGTATTTCCTGTGATTAGCGCGTTCAACCAAACAAACAAACAAATTTCACAGTAGTAGAGCCTTGCTGATTTCAGTATGAATGGGCCGGCTCGACTGGGAAAGGACTACCCTCTCACAGAATATCGACGTGAAATAGCAGTATTCCTACTGTTGTGTTTCGTTCGGTGAGTGAGAGTTCCGGAGGCCCAATCACCCCCTTTCCCGCATTCCCGCTCCTTCTCTTTCCCACTTCCTTTCCTAAAGGGTCGGCAACGCGCAAGTGATGCCTCTGGTGTTGCAGGTGCCCATAGGCTACGGTGACCACTTACCATCAGGTGGGCCGTATGCTAGCTTGCCACGTTTGTTAAATAAAAAAATAAAAAATAAAAAAACGAACAAACTCTTCAACTTTATAATATTAGTATAGTATAGTATAGATTGTCACACTATTGTGCACTAATGATACTGTACTGTTCTATATTTTGTTTTTAAATAATATGTTGTTAGTTAATCGCACGTAAACTGTTGAACAGATTTAGATGAAAAAATACACACAGATAGCTCATGTCCTGAATGTAGGATATAGGATTCTTAGGCAGCTATTATTTTTGTTAACCATCCTGAGAATTTTTGGACAGGAAACCCCAATAACATTTGGTCAACCCGGGAATTGAATTATTGCTGACTTATGCACAGTATTTAATCAGTCACCACCGCTGCACTACGGAAAAAGTAAGTATGATTCCCTTATAAAGTTGGATAAAGGTCTATCCACACATATCAGGGTCGTACCGGGGACGAGGACGGACCGTGCCCAGTCATAGGCTTAAAAAAATATCGGTGTGTACATTTTATATGAACTCGTTCACACACGTCCGTGCCCGGGCCGGCACGGCGACGGAGCTTCAATGTACTAGCACGACCACGGCCCTGTAACGTCCCGGGCTCGGCCCTGTAACGTACCGGGATCGGCCTTGATATGTGTGGATAGACCTTTAAGATATAAAGTAACGTTTCTAGAGTTAAGGATATCGTGGTATGTTCTTTGAATACTATCGAAACTTCGGAGGCCTATAATACTAAGTAAGTCTAGATGAGATCAGTAAAGAAGGGTCACAGCCATCTTTGGAAATCCCTAGTGCTCTGAGGAAAAGTAAATGTTATCTGAACTAAGAATATATTCAAACTGTGTACCTAACTCAGTTTGTACTTTGATACGACTTTTTATTTTGCTTTGCACTCTTTGGGCCTTCGGCGTTTTTGTTTGCTATAATCATAGGTTCTGGGGTTTCTTGGATTCTTACCGAGCCGTATTAATGTTACAAGATTTTTCTGCTAAGAAATTCTTAGTAGCATAACGGACGACGGAAATTTGTCTGGAGGTCGTCAATTGATGTGCTCCATTACGTTGAAGTAGGAAAATCCCAAAACGTATCCATCGAAAAGAGTCCATCTGTCTTGGCATAGTAAGATGACTAACATTGGCTTAAACATTCAAAGTGTAAAGAAATTATTCAAATGACTTTATTGGATATTGTTGTATGCATATCTTATCAATATATCCAACAGGAGCAAACAAGAGCTAAATAAAAAATCTACTATAGAATATAGCTTTAAAAAATTACTTATATATACGAATAGTCAATTGAGGATAAGAAAAGATCATGTTTTAATCATACCAGTTTAAGAATCTATCTTTTACTGGAAAACACAGATTAAAGAGTACAAATACCATCATCTTATTAAACTAAAAATATTATTCTTTTAAATAATTAAAATTTAATAATTGCACTTTTAAAAATATTGATCAAATATACTGGATGCAATACTAAAGTAGCATATTTTTTTTAGCAAAGCCATCGAACAATTCTATCAAGAAATTGTTCACGTAACTGCTAGCCTATAGTATAAAGACCGAGAAACATTAGTCAAGCATGGCGAATCCTAAACATTATCCGAAACCACAAATGTATTCAAATGAACCCCAAGTAATACCAGGACAAGGGCGAAATATTTACGACTCATGCCAGCAACAGAATTGACTTTAATACAGTCTAACCACAAGCTCGCGTGACCTTGAAAACAAAGATTATCGGTACCAACTAGAATAGCTTCATAAAACCAATACATCTGATGCATTGAAAGTGCCAAAAATAGATATCTACATAAATATAACAGACCAATACAAGAAATATAGGCTTGTAATGTATCAAACATCTTATGGACAGGAACGGACTTGGTTACTATTTATTATTAGCTGAATTTTGCACGTAAGTCTGCTTGCGTAACGCACGTGATATGACTTTGGTATGTCAAACATGTTTTAGGCTGAACGATAAAAATGTTTTACGATCAGCGTCATAATCATACATGTCAGTCAATTGCTAGACATAGGCCTCACATCCGACAAGCTGATTCCAGACTCTCGAACATGCTTTTAGAGTTGTGAAACTTGATCAAGAATATTTATAAGGGAAATGGGACAACGGTGTGCTCACCTGGTAAACTTTATTCGTCGATATTAAAAACATTGTAGACACCACAATATATTATATAAGAACAAAAAGTTTTAATTTGTATTGTTAAAAATATTATTCTAAGCAATTAGCGATTGAAACAAGTGGAATGATGATGGGAGATGTGGACGTGGGACTTTCTGGACTGCTTATTTTTATGAAAGCTATACTTTTCGGACAGCTTTTCCATTTTAATGCATATTTTTATTATCTAGTATAAATGTACATATATAGGTATATTTAATATGTGTCTAAGATATGTTCATATTTTTTTAAGATGGTGAAGCTGTTAGTATTTGTCTTTGCCAAAAGCGACGTGTTGGAGCCAATCATTTGATGAGATTGTATGATATGAGAGAGATATGATAAGATCATAGCAAGTTTCGAAATAGTACCTACTTATTTCACTACATAAGTTTTAAAGTTTTTGATAAATTGGTGTTTGTTATTTATAAACGCGTAATCTGTTAAACGGATATAAATGAAACTTTGCATTCCTATAATATTTACGAGTGTGATGTCTCTGACAAAAATTTGTTGATTTTAAATTCGAATCATTTTATTTCATAAGTGGTCCTATCACTTGATTTATTATTTCGATAATAATTTTATTCGAATACATTGATAGTGGATTCGAACATCGCTATTAGTAATAAAATAAAACACTTTTCTGTCCATAATATCAAGTCACAAATTCCGTGGCTGGTTTCATCTAAACATCACACGCAATACAGCCAATAAATTAGTGCGATACTGGCTCGTAAATTCTGGTTGCCACATCGATGTGTCGTCACCATATGACGTTGATAGTCAAACATGCAAACTGGAACAAGTTCAGGCCAACATTCGAATGTGTTTGATACATCCATTTTGATATTGAACTTTTGTAACAGTAAATGTAGCTATGCGAGTATTTCGGAAATACCTATGAGCATTGAAAGTTTTTGAAACAGACAGACTTACACCTATAGTCCAAAGGGTAGGTAGAGTCTAACTATACTCACATTAAGCAAGTTATAGAAGATTTCTAGGCAAAAAATGCAAATAACATTTTGTCCGAACTGAGAATCGAACCTGAGATTCCATGCATAGCAGTAACATACAACGTTACCCGGGGTAATGAAACAGCCAATAACTTTAAACGGTATTCATTTTATTATATAAAATTGGTAGTCAATTTAGGTTGCAGCACGAAGACAAAAATGAGCTCGCTTTCCTATAAAGTGTGACTTAAAACAGCTACTGAAATGTACATTATTATATAAAATTTCATTACATATAGGATACATTCGTCAAACATGACTATATAAATCAGTTACATATAAAAAATTAGACGAAATAAGAACACTTCTTCCTAAAACGGTACACCTATAATAATATTACACCGTTCATGCAAAAAGTTAAAAACAGTGTTTTACATAAAAAAACAAATTTCAGTTTTATTCTAGCAGAGACAGCCTTTTAGTAAACAGTTTAATATGTATCTGTACTTCGAATCTGGCTACAAAGGCTTTTTATTCACAAACACAAAATATAGACGAAATTGCTTAAAATAGAAAAGCTTTCTCTAAAAACATAACATGAGTTATTAAAATTAAATGACGCGTGGGTGGTGCTTGCTTTTTTATACAGAAAGGACGGCAAACAAGTATACAATCCGCCTGATGGTAAACGTTTAACATAAATACCAGCTTATAAGAAAGATGGCTTGTGATTCAAAATATTCTAAGGACATTACTGTGTAGCTGGCCTTTATGCAACTCCATAATATTTTGCTATGAAGGCTAACATACTGCGGTAGCCACTAGAGGATATTCTGGCATGACCACGACCCATTTAAACTCCGTTTATATGGTTCGTCAATGATCACTATAATTCAAATACTTGGATATTTATTTTAAAATATTTTTCTGTCCCATTGCAGCAAAGATGTCAAGAATTTAAAAGTAATTACAACAGCATTCATTTTTCAGTAGGTATAACTCTAATAACAGCCTAACTGATATTATAAATGTGATTGTGAGTTTGTTTATTTGTTACGCTTTCATAACTTAACTACTCGATCTCCTTCTCCCTTAGCCTTTATTATTCCCAAGTCACTTGGGGTCGGCTTTTCTGGTCTAACCGGATTTGACTGGATATCAGTTTTTACACGGAGCGGCTGTCACTAGACCTCCGCAACCCGAAGGCTAACGATACCCTAAGGCTAGACCAGTGTCAGGATATTAGAGGGTACTGACTTTCCCAATATCTGCAATAATATCTGCACAATATCTGCTAATATGCAGTCGTCCATAGATGTTCAGGGCAGCCGGGACCGACGGCTTAACGTGCTCTCTGACGCACGAGGCAGGCGATAATTGACAATCAATGCGCACATAATTTCGAAAAGTCATATAACTGCCGAAAGTGCGCGACGTGGGTTCGAACCCGAGACCCTCTGCATTGCAGTCTGTTGGTCTCCCCGCTAAACTATCGCTGCCTTAACTACTCGATCTATCAACATGATACTTTGCATACACGTTTTCAAGGGTACATAAACGGACATAGGGTACCTGTCATCTAGAAAGAAGTTATGTTCCTGAAGGATAGAATTTTATTGATAAAATATAGATTAACGTAAAAGAAGCTGCGAGCAAAATGTGGCAATATTATAAATGTGAATGTGAGCTTGTTTGTTTGTTACGCTTTCACCCCTTAACTACTTGACCGACCATCGTGAAATTTCGCATTCTCATAGTCAGAGGTGCAGAAAAGAGCATATATAGCTTTCATCCAGAAAAAAGGATTGTTACCGAGGGATAGAAATTGATTATCAAAATCTACATTAATATATGCGAAGCCGTGAGCAAAGTCTATTAATATTAAGACTGATAATGGCAGAACTCGTACGGCGCATATTCAAATCGGCGCGCGGCCGCCATAGTAAAATTGTATGGAGAATTTGAAGTGCCTTTTTGATAAATATATCTTTATTGTCAACCAATAACTTAAATATTTGGGACGGACAATTTGTAATATAACTATTTATGTTTCGTTTAACCTGTAAAATAGGATAGATTTCTACTGTAATAATCTAAAAATCACGTAACACGAGCTTACGTTTTTGCAAATTTATGTAATTTTGTAGGCGAAAATATTAATTATTTTAACTTTTTTATACGGAATAATTGTAAACACATTCATTATTATGGTAAATGTATATTTTATATTTGTATTAAACAAAAAGTGTTGCTTTTATTCACTTAACTGTGACCGCCTGTTTTGGCACATTTCGCTCAGCGCAGTCTTAAAAATTGCAAATATTTACTTTCATCTTAACCAGAAAGTTCAGACAGATATGCATTCGTACCACTTGAATTTCCTAAACGAAATGCAGCGGCAAGACACTCAAAATTGTTAGCTCTGTTAACCAATGCAATGTAAACCGCAGCTATGTCTGAACGCCGATGTTTATATCTCCTAGACTTAGATACATATCTGAGGAACAGTAAACAAACAAGGTATCCACTATTGTACAAGCGATTGACTGCATGGATGGTATAGTGGTTAAAATGGTCGGGCTCTCTACTGCCATTTTGCTGTGTGTTGTGGGTTCAATGGGACAAATATTCATGTGAATCAAAAACGAGTTTGGGTGTTCTTTGTGGTAGTGATTTGATATTCACATTCTTATACTATACAGGGAACTCTACAAATAAAGTCCTCCTCAATACAGGAATAATTTCTAATGATAATAATAATAATAATAATATTCTACCACATACACACAACACCATCTAGCCCAAACTAAGCAGAGCTTGTACTATGGGTACTAGACGATGGATAAACATACATATATACTTTTTTTTTTGTAAATACATACATATTATACATAGAAACACCCAGACCAAGACAAACATCCATATTCATGCAAACAAAATTTTGACTTGTGCGGGAATCAAACCCGCGACCTCAGGCGTGGCAGTCGGTTACACTAACCACTACGCCATCGAGGCCGACTAAAGAAGAGAAGAGAAATATTTAAAAAAATAGTGAATTTATTAAAAGATGTTTCTAGTTCGTTGGTGCCGTGTTATAAATGTGCGCCTTTTTTTGTACGTTTTGGAATGCATTGACGTATACCCGAGGGGGGCGGAGGGGTTATGTCGGACTGACCGGAGTAAAAAAAGATGTTGAAATGATGATATTAGAACTCCTGGAATACTGACTAAACCTACTACGGTGTTCCTCGATAAAACCGCAATCGGTGGGGCCGCACGAATCACTTGCACATGCGGTCGCGACCACGCTGAGGTTTCAGCCCGCTGAATGAAACGGCAGGCCACTAAACAATTAGACCTACCCTTTGGGTACCACTTCTTTAATCCCTACTGTCCTCCTAAGGGGGAGACGGACACAAAACACGGAGGCGCACGTGGGATCACGCACGCTGCATCTCGGACCTGGTGCTGATCAGGTGGCGGGCAGGCCCATAAAGCCCACCATCCCCAGGTTAAACCTCAGGGTGGCTGGAAGTCATCCCGCGCCCTCCGGCGCCCGGCTCTGCGGTTAGGGAGAGGGTTTAAGCGGTCCCTCTCCCGCTCCATCGCTTCCTTGATGGAAATCACTTCCTCACAGAACGAGGCGACGGCGTTCCAGGACCTCTCACTCCAGACCATAAACTAACTACGGCCGGGACCGAGAGGGCAACCAATCCGACTGCCGCGATCAATTCACGGCGCTGCGATGCCCATGCGGGGCAATCCGCCAAAGTGTGCAGCGCCGTGTCCTCAACAACGTCGCGGCAGTCGCCGCAGTGGTGACAACTGGTCTCTTGCCGGCCTATACGACACAGGAACTGGCCAAAACAACCGTGGCCAGTTATTACCTGTGTCAGCCGAAAGATGAGGTTGCCATGCCGCTTCTCCAGCCACTCCTCAAACACGGTACTCACCGCCACGATCGTGGCGTGCCCGTGCGCCTATGTTAACTGGTTATGTGAGCTATCAGGTTAAATTTCCGGGATGGGAAAATTATGATTGAATTATTTTGATAATAATAATAATATTAGCCCTGTATTAAACTATCCCACTGCTAGGCACGGGCCTCTTCTCACTGTGAGAAGGGTTAGGCCATAGTCCACCACGATGGCCTAGTGCGGGTTGACAGACTTCACATAACTTCGAGACCATTATGGAGAACTCTCAGACATGCAGTTTTCCTCATGATACGCATATAACTTTGAAAAGTCAGTGATGCGCGCCTTGGGTTTGAACTCGAGACCTCTGCATGGTAGTCTAACGGTTTCCCACTAGGCTAACGCTGCTTTTTCTTTATATAGAATAGCAAAATAAAATTAACGAATGTGCCTGGTAGACGATAATAGATCTATAGGTAACTGGACTCCGTAAGCATTTGACCTACAAACTTTAATGACAAAACTTAGATGTACTACAGTTCTGTCAACCCCGAAGAAAAAATACGGCGTATTAAGGTAAACCAGTTCAATAAAAATGGCTGACGTAACAAAATTTACATAGACAAACAAACTGACAGTAACCATTTATTTTGAGCTCATCCTTTCTCATTTTTAAGCAAAGACTTTTATATAACCATACCACGTAATAAAAAATCGAATAAACTGCGGTTATTATTCAATACTATAAATATTGACATTGAAAATACATCAGGTTACGTCAGAAGAAAAAGAAGTAAACAAGAAGACGAGGGTTATCAGTGCATCAGCCGACGGGTTGACAGTTTGACAGTATGCCACGTCGTGCAACGGGTTTTATTTCCTGTTGGCGACATTGAATACTTTTAATATTACGATATTAGGTTCTACCCACTACCATTTCGTGATTTTATAAAACTCATTTGTTATTTTATTTTATTTAAAGAAGAAATTGTATATATATTTATTAACAGGTATTATTGATAAAGTATATTAATTAATTTGTATACATTGCTCTTTAAAAGTTTAGCTTATATAGTTACTTAAAAACATAGCCAGAGACAAATCTGGCTAATTCAATCCTAACTAATATAGTAAATGTGAAGGTAAGTTTGTTTGTTTGTAATACTTTCACGCCTTAACTATTAAACCGATCATCATGAAATAAATCATAATCTAAGGTTTAAAAAAAGGGAAAGGTACCCTGTGTCCTTTTCTGTACCCCTGAAAACGCGTATGCAAAATTTCATGATAATCGGTCGATCGATATTAATTATAATTATGAAAAGTGGTAAAACAAAACATTTTAAATAAGTAAGTTATGGGTAAACGATTATTACAATTTTATTTACCCTATTTATACTGGGCTATATAACTTACGTTAACAATAAGAATAGAAATTATTCCATGCTAAAAACATCTAACAAAGAACGTATCTCGAAATACTACCTCCGTAAGTGCAGCGTCATCTACTATCGCACAATACCATTTATTTAATCAGAACATATTGTACTGAAGAGCACTTGCGTTGGGTACGACTGAACAATGAAATGCATGCGAATGAATGCATTTACAATAGGTTCATATAAATAGCCTATGATATGTATTACACGTGAGCTCACCGATAAATTTTATTGTGTGGAATATTTCGCGAAAGAAAATGTGCTATTAGAATTGACATAGTTTGGATAAGCTTTAAAGGAGAGTGGACATCTTTCATACGATTTTGGGCCTAAATGTAATAAGACGAAATTGGTATAATTGGATAACTAATATTTTATAATACCGTCACTGAAAATTCAATGGACTTTGGCAGTCTGAGAGCTGAGCTATAAGAGTTTTATATAAAAAACATGTAAGTTCAGTAAAACATACAAGGTCGATTGTTAATAGCAAAACGCACGTATCCAACGAAATATCAGTGTTTTTGCAAACGTTATTAAAGGAATGTACAAGCGTAATCTTGATTTTCGTTATAAAATCACAGAATTATACGAGACGAAAACTAACCAATGTTGACGTTTCCATTTCAAATAAACTGTCACATATCTTGACACTTCAAAGCAAAGACAGATAAAATGAAAATTACAGTTCTCGTACCATTTTCGTTTGAGATCAGCACTGACTAAAAGTTATTTTGATAGACATAAAAAATCGACAGTTTCACCATTCTGTATAAAATAATAAGAAATATGGTTTTAAACTTTCATCACATTTCACTTTTTAGTTAGTAGTAGTAGTCCGTCCGTCTATCTGTTATACAACTTTCAACTCAAGAACCGTAAAAGCTAGAGATTCGCGGTTAACGCCATTCAACTCAACATAGTCGATACACCCCCGAAATGACTATGACCTTTGATCTCCGACCTCAAGGTCACGTGATACCATTTTTTTGAACTCTTAGGCTTACGGCTATTCATGGCCGTTTCTCACTTGTTAAACAGTCTAAATCTTCATAACCCAAAGAGTAAAGTAACCAAACCACAGACTACTCAGATGCTAACGCACGGCAGAACCTTATTTTGTCTATGGTCCGAATTATCACTACCCACTCAGATATAATAAATGTATGTAATCGACTATACAGTTATTTTTGTCAATATTAATTGTTATGCTATCTATATTTTAATATTATATTAGGAGTTAATTATTTTGTTTCATTTACATATTAAGTGTCCATAACTTTTTGTTTAATTTTTGTACATTGTAATCGATTAAATTAATCGATAGTGTTTTATTCAAGTAGAAAGTAAGTATTTTTAAGATATCTCATTTCCCAGACTGCGGTTTGAGCGGAATTTTCTTATTAATTTAGACAAAAATCAAATTGCTTCAAATTTTATCGCGTTATTTATTTTAAAACCCTATTATTATATAGATAATTTTGGAGCTATTATACTACTACTGTTAAGATTTACTGCTATTTAAGCTATTTAAATTATAAAAACTATTTAGATTTAAGTTTACACTTTCCCCGACGTTTTACGGGGAAGGTTGCCCCTATAATGTACAATTTTCGCGTAAATGTAAGACTATATTAAGTTTACGTAAAGCCTCAAAACTAAACTATTACAGTAATCTATTTAACTATTGATTGCGCGGATGCTGCAACGGTCAAACCGCAACTTCACTACTGCTGAGCTAAATGCTGTGGGTTCAAATCCATAATGGGACAATTAATTGTGTATACTACAATTAATTATTGTTCTGTATCTTGGTGTACTTTACGTCCGCTAATTATATTTTTGTAAACGCCTCTACGACACTAGGTTTGAAACCTACACCGGAAGTAGTTATTAAAAAGATATGTCGTTTTATAAATATGTTCATTTAAGACAGGTACCCAAATTTAATAGCTATGCTTAGGTAAGCATATTGGCGTGCATATCACCAGACTTCGTGCGTGAGATTTTTCTACCAATAAATCCTACAACATTTTGACCAACCTAGGAATCGAAACCTCGACAACAGTTTGTGTCTATGTACACAACTAAACAACGGTTTCAGGATCGAATCGAATCAAAGTATTAATGGAAATTTCCGATAGATAACTCTGAGGATATACTTATGGGCGGAAGTATAAGTATATTACTATAAATTAAGATGCAAATGTGTAAATATATCGCAGAAACTAACCTGATAATTTATGTTGTATATAATAATTGTAATAATTTATAATGTGTATGTTTGTTTTAGTATAATTTATTTGTGTTTATCTGATTTATAAAGTTGTAAGTATCAAATGCAACGTTGTTAATAATTTACGTGGATGACGTAACAAATAGATTTAGATGGACGGTACAGGATTTGCGTTGTTATTAAAAAGGATTAAGTGTGAGTTGGGTTTCGAAGCCCCAACGCAGAAGAACATTAATTCGGTATATTTTATAGTCTACTCATGCTTTATTCGTAATCAATTTATTTAGTTATGGTGTTGTGTTATCAATTTACGCTTCTTAAAACGGTCGATCGTGAGATTATAGGTTTAAATCCATGCATGAGGCAGGCAGGCATGAGTTTAGTGTTTATTGAGTTTGTGAGTTACAATATTTTCGATGGCAGCACGCAGTATAAAAACAAAAAATTTAAAAATGTGCATGATAGACGACAGAATTCTCGTGTTAGATGCCCGAGTAAAGTTCTATTGTGTTCATCAGACATCCAATTGTTTGTAGCAGCGCGAAAACTGTGCCCGATAGATGGCAATAAGCTCGCGCCGTATTACGTAGGACCTGAACATATTACCAACATTTCGTTATTTCGCATTGCATTAAAGATATACCTCTGCTTACACTGGCGGGATATAGGCGTGAGACTATGCCATAGAATCAATATTTACATTGAAATTCAACGATTTTATACAGATTTTATCTCGTTTTTATTTCAAAACAGTTTAAGCATATCATTTTGAATCTATTACAGTCTCCCCGGGAGTAATAGCTGCTGAAAAGCAACCGTGACGTCGATAAATGTGTAAACTTAAATGTAAATTAATAGTTTTAATAATTAAAATAGCTTAAATAGAGGTACAGCTTAACAATAGCAGTGTATAATTAATATTCTTTTTCATGAAGATCCTTTATTCGAACCAATGGGTTTTATTAGCTGCCCCAATTATCCGCACTGCAGCGTCCAGTTTCATTCTCTAAGGGAAAGAAATTGACCGTGCTTCTGATCTGAATCGATGCTTCAAACCGAGCTAGATATTGCAGTATTCTGATCTGGTATCGCCGGGAGGTATTCGGCGAACACCGAAATGCATTCTGTACTAGATCGTATGAAGCTACACCAGTGTATGATACTAGTTTGGATCTGGCATAAACTGTTTGTGTCTATAGATACTAACAGTATAATAATACTACAATTAGAAGTACAATTGTGTATGCTCTTAATCAATTGGTTTTTACTGGTTATTTAGAATAATAATGGAATATTCGAAAATCAATTTCATTGCCCCAAGTGTTCAATCCCAACACGGAAGAAATAATTGTGTGATCCACAAATTTTAATAGCTGTGTCAAGTCTGGATGTTTTTAGAGTACGTTATCTGAAGATATTAAAGAATTTTAAGAAAGAAGGTGATGACTTATTATTCAGTCTTGGTAATAAACTGAAATCCCAGAGCCAGACCTTCATAAATTATAGCAGAGCAATTTTTCTTTAACGTTTAATTATGTAGGTAATCAACTAATGCATTATTACGTTTGAGGCCATATTTTCTTTTTTCTCTTGAGTTAAGATTTTAACTAAGAAAATTTGCGAAATGCCAGGTGCAGTAGTAATATCGATTTTAGTTGAGCATTCAAACGAAACTCTCAGAATTATTAACAATTGTGTGAAGATATTTAATTTCGATGTTATTGCATGAATTTAAGTTCGGGAAACTGTCTTTATAATTGTTAACCGTCTGTTTAAAGTTTTAACACTGAAGTTGTCACAAATAGTTGCCTATAATAAACAATTGTTACAGATTTCAAAAGACGATATCTATGTAATATGTATATCTTTTGGACGAAGAGTACAGCTAATAAATGATCTGAACTTTATAGAGACCTTACTAACCAATATAATTCAATCATAGGACTTTGCCTGGCTACGACCTGTAGATCACGTAAATGTTCATCAAAAACTTTAGTCTGAACAAAAAAAATTTACAATGAAGTTTCTTTCGATTTCTTTATTTCATAGTGACATTACTCTGTTGTTTGTACCACTTCGTGGACATGGTTTAGGACAATCAAGAGTTCACGCACAGATTTTCGGGACGAATTTTGCAATTAATGTGTTACACGGTATGAAATAAGTAGGCCCGAAACTTCGGTATTTACGTTTCATAGTGAGCTTACTAATTTAAATGTAGCAAAAATCTTAATCAAAATCTCTCACTGTGTTTTAAAGTAATATATAGAGAACTTGACATCGGCCATCTTGCCTGTATTGTTTGCCCTTGAAGTATGCACTCCTGCGCATGTATACCGGTCTGGAACTGGTTGACTCTTAATAGAGCATGACGTGTCAGGTTGCAACGACTTGATATACTTGGAGAGGTCACTAAGCAGGTATCAAACGTGAAGATTGTTATAAGGACTTAGTTTAGACTACGTCATGTTTAAAAAAGGTTACCTGGCTTCTCTGCTGTGTCAAAGTTATAGGTTTCATTCTTATTTGAGTTTGGGTGGTCTTTGAAATTCTGTTTTTGAATCTTTGAATATTTGTTAAGGACTCGCGATATAGAAATTACTTATAATGCGAAAAGAAGCTTTATAAAAAAATATTAATGATTAGGTATAAAATATGCATATATCATCATAAGCCCATATTCCCGAAGGGCTTAGGTAGAGATGTAAAGCATCCACATTTCGCAAGCTATAAGTCCCAAGTAATAAGGGGTGATCTTTTCGTCGTATACGACGACTCCGTACTACTATTGAATTTCTGGTCAGAAAAATCCAATACCACTTTGCCTGACCCGGATATGGAACTTGTGACGTCAGACACACGAACACGAACTATGCCACCGAGGCAACTCTTAAGAAAAATTGCTTCTGTCATTATTCAACTACATCTTCTATTTACATTCGCGTAAACAGAAGACAATATTACATCTTTTATATTATGACAAGGGAAATAGGCTTAAGTTTGGTATCTTTATTGTATACCTTTGGGATGAGATTATATAAGTAGGTCAGCCAAAATTTGATTCACGTTATATTATAAGGCAATTCTCGTTCATTTCATATGTACTGAAGGATAAAGCTACAAATGATATCATATTTATTTAAACAGTATTAAAGTTGTGAAACCTCACTGAAAAAAATATACATTTGGTAACCTGATGGCTGAATAACTCTTGATCGACAATTAACTTCTGACGGTCCACTGTGGTTAGGTACCTAATTATTATTCAACTAACAGTGAACGCCGAGTAGCGTTTATAGGTGAGATTTCATTCAACTTTTAAATATCTGACAGCGGTTTATAAGTAGGGCTGAATATGGCATTTAAAGTGGCGATGTGCGTTCGTCACCGAATTATTCAAAAATGGTTTAAAGCGTATTTTCTACTGAATTAAGTGACGTCATAAATTACGATTCGAATAACAATAAAGTATTCGATATAATAACGATTTAATGACAGAGTATAAATGTATTTATTTGTTGTGGCCACACAATTGACGATTGAAGGTATGGATGAATTAAGGATGACGCAAACAATATTTTTTCTGCAACTACTAAAATCTTTTGTACTCTTGTTATTCTATTATGCTCATGCACGTGCTCACCAAGACTTTAAGGACTATGTATAGAATTTCATAGGTCTTTTACACGGTGTAAATAACATGCACAATTAAATCAACTCCCGCGGTTTGTATGCATGGGGTAAATGTTTGACCACCACCAGTGGCAGTAACTCGTATAATTAGCTCGTGTGTGTAGCTCTTACGAATAATTTGCGCATGTACACCGTCATAGCTATTTCCATCATATAAACGCATGAATAAATAAATGCATAGCAGTGAAAGTCTAGTAGAAGACCGTTCGACTGTCTCGCAGAAGATTCGAGTTCTTTCCCAAGGCACGCATCTTTGACTTCTCGAGATATTATGGTAAATAGATATTATGGTGCACAGCTGGGCACGTTTGTTAACTATAATATCTCCTAGAGTTAGGGAATGGCAAGCCAACACAACCGATAGAAATCAGGCGCAGGACCAACGGCTTTTCGAGATTCTTTCGAATTCCTGGCAACTTCTTGATTGAAAAGCCCAATAAATTCTCCAATCCTGTATTCAATTCTGAGACTTCGTAAGTGTTACGCAGCAGTCTTATGCAGTACCTCTATACCACTAAGGCAGTCATCTATATAAATAAAGAATCAGAAGAATGAAATATTGCAATGGTGTATTACGCTTTAATCATTCATATGATAGCTCGTAATTTTGCTTTTACTGTAACTATATCTTAGCATAGATCCCTGGTATTAATTAACAAGAGGAACTGAGGGTTGATTTGCAACCGTAAGATAGTTTACCTAAGGATTAATATTGACTGCTATTCTGTTATCGTTACTGGTTCATATGTTAACAAAATAACAACCATGAGATAATGTGCAAAGAATTTTTGATATCCGGATAAAATTACAGAATAAAAATGATATGTATCGTAGGAAAATACAAAATCCTGCAAAAAGTAAAAACCATTTAAAAAGATTTAAGAACTACCAAAGGTTTCTTAGTAAATATTGGGCATAGTAAAGTTTTAATAATGAGTCACTTCAGTAATCATGATTAAGATAAAGGTGATTGAAGGCAAAAGTAAATAAAAGTAAATTAGACGAAACAATGAATACCCTGACCTATGAACATATACATAGTCTTACGCCTAGTTCTCGAAGAGGAAGACAGAGGTGTATAACACCCATTATTAGTCTACCAACCATATATAGATTCCATGAAAAGAAGGCCAGCCTATTGTCAAATCAAACCAGGGACTTCAAGCACAGCAGTCGTTTGCCAGAGCATTCGACTGCTGGTGGCGGCACCAAACATACACTGATTTGTTATTAATTAATTATAAATGAAGTCGGGGACTCTCTTGGGCGGGCCTCCGAATGGGGTGAACAGAACTTAGTTCGATTCAACCCCTCGAAGACACAAGTGTGCGCGTTTACTGCTAAGAAGGACCCTTTTATCATGGCGCCACAGTTCCAAGGAGTTACTCTCCGTATCTCCGAAAGTATTGGGATCCTCGGCGTGGAAATCTCGAGTAAAGTCCAGTTTGAGAGTCACTTGGAGGACAAAGCTAAATTAGCGAGCAAAAAGGTGGGTGTACTGAACAGGGCGAGGCGGTACTTCACACCCGGTCAACGTCTTGTGCTTTACAAAGCACAGGTCCGGCCGCACGTGGAGTACTGCTCACATCTCTGGGCAGGGGCCCCCAAATACCAGCTCGACCCACTTGACTCCCTACAAAGACGGGCAGTTCGAATCGTCGATGATCCCAATCTCACGGATAGATTGGAGTCGTTGGAGCAACGGAGAGACTTTGGGTCTCTCTGCGTGTTCTACCGACTCTTTCACGGAGAGTGCTCTGAAGAACTGTTTGATTTGGTACCAGCGGCCCCTTTCTATCATCGTACCACTCGACAACGAAGCAGGGTTCATCCATATCACCTGGAAGCGTTCAAATCCAGGACGGTACGCTTCCAGCGATCATTTCTCCCACGTACGTGCAAGCTCTGGAATGAACTGCCTGCTTCGGTGTTTCCCGAGCGCTATGATATGTCCTTCTTCAAACGAGGTTTAAAGAGAGTTCTTCTTTCACGGTAGGCAGCGGCTTTGCTGTGTCCTGACATTGCTGAAGTCCATGAGTTACCACTTTCCATCAGGTGGACCACTGGCTCGTCTGCCACTGAAGGCAATAAAAAAAAACAAAAAAAAATGACATTATTTAGAGAATTATTAACTGCGTCTTTCATAGCCGACTACCGATCGTGACGTCTTGGGTTGAATTCTCGCTCCCGTTGGCGTGTTTATGCCACAGCATTTTCAGTAACAATAATATGAATGAATATAAAATTGTACTCTATATCAGTGACAACCCGGTATTTATTTCGAAGCGGCTTAACTGACAAAATATGGGTTTGATAAACCTCTGTTATATCTAAATTAAACCCTTCAGAGGTATACAGATATGATGTTATGTTATATGAAGGTTCGATCGCATGATACGCACCTGTGGCTTTTAGAAGGTGTGTGCTGTGGTGTATTTAATTTTATATATCGCTTGCTTTATCTGTGAAGTAAAACATTATGACGAAAGGTTTCTTTATAGATGTTTAATGCAGGTGCATGTTAAAGAGTTCGTGTGTCGTGTGTTTATGTTCTCAAAGATATGTGAAGTCTACCAACCCGCACTTGGCCAGCGAGCTTAGCGAGCAAATGGCCTCTTTTCTTACCGAGAAGAGGCCCGGCCCAGCAGTAGAACCGTGAATTCTTCGACTACTGAGTAGGTATATCAGCCCTGTTTATGAATAAACAGGGTTGATATAACAATTATTATCTCTGTGGCAAGTGCATCCAGCGCTCAACACTCTTAACAGTGCGAATAAATCAAAACCTGAGTGCAATTTACTCCGTATTCCTAAGGCCTCGGTAGACGGTCATTTACAAATTACCGTGTTCATGCAATTAATTTTGAAGTTGGTAGTCCTTGTTAGTTAGTTGGACTTGTATTTTTGGTACTTAGCTTGGCAATTGAACCATTTTGCATAAATAACTAACGTAAGGATAGGCGGTTATTCATACTATCTTAGCTCTAGTGAAGAAAGTAAAATGATGACCAAAGACGATCAGTGCTTTGCTTTCATTTCATGCTTACGCATCTGCAGTGTAAGAAGAAGCATATAGTCATAAGAAATTAGGTACTTAGTAGGTATAATTATGCAAAATTGCACATACATAATTGCGGTTCTTATTTATAAGCTTAGCCTCTTAATCGTCATAATATGGTGACCATGAAACACAACTGTTAAATATGTATATCAAAATAATATATTAATATCTACTAGCGACATCTAGTATAATGTATGCAAGATTGTTCTTTTATATATTCTGTAATTAAATTGAATACATTTTTCAGTCTGTGCAAAACCATCGTAGTTTTAACCTCTGGTATGCCGGAACGTGGATCTGCGCGAGACACAATGCTTTTTCTATTATGTCTGGTATTCTGGCATACAACAGGTTAATAACAACCGAAACGATGGTATAGTTGTAGACGAAAATATTTTAACTAAGTTATTTTTGTACGCTAAGCAAAAACTATTGCTATTTTTAACTCCACGTTAGTCTTTATTACATAATTGCATGCGGTTTTTTTTTAAAGTATAATGAAGATTTATATTCTCTTCAAACAAATTTTAATACTGTTTTAAATGGAGTAATCCTATTACAGTAAAAATAACATTATAAACAAGCCGCTGGTTTGTTTATATTTTCACCTGCCTTTCTGTAAGTCAATGAGTGACAGCTATCACCTACAGTTAGATAGACTGCTGACACGACTGCCACTAGTAGCAATGAAAAAGGAAAGAAGCTCACCATTTGGTTACCCTTAACTCTAAAGCTTCACATGGCAATTTTTTAATCAGTAGTATTACTTGCTATGTTTATTAGCTCACTAGTAAAAGAAGCAAGCAGCCTGATTGCAAAGCTTCAAGTGTATCGCCGTTGTTATACGACTCATAACTTTATTTACGAGTTTGGTAGATGCAATAAAAATAAGTGATACGAACACTTCCATTTTAATATATTTAATCAGACACGTTGTCAGACAGCGGAATAGCTAGCGATATCCTAGTGGATACCATTGGACTGTCATGTGGACTGCCTCGAGTTCGATATCAATGCGCATCTCGTTCTTTTCGTAGTGCGTATTAAATAGTTAGTTAATAATAATAATAATGTCCTCCAGACCAAATTTCACAATAGTGCACAAGTGTGTACGCAAACACAAGTGCATTCTCTGTTCCCTAACTCTCATGATCCGATGGGACGGTAATCCGACACGACCGAAGAGAAATCAGGCGCAGGATCAACGGCTTTACGTGCTTTCCGAGGCACGGGGGTGTCTAACACCGCTAACTTCCTAACTCCGGGCTGCTATTGAGATTTCTTAACAGAAAATCCCAATAACTTTTTGTTGGCCTGACCCGGGATTCGAACCCGAGACCTCATGCACAGCAGTCGCATTCACTACCGCTGCGCCACGAAGGCAGTTAATTATTGCTCGCTTTAAAGGTGAAGGATAACATCGTGAGGAAACTTGCATGTCTGAGAGTTCCTTATAATGTTTTCGAAGATATGTGAAGTTTGCCAATAGTGGGCCAACGTGGTGGACTACGGCCTTACCCTTGCCACACTGAGAAGACGTCCGTGCAGCAGTGGGACAGTTTAATCTTCTCCCTAGCCTTTATTATTCCCAAGTCACTTGGGGTCGGCTTTTCTAGTCTAACCGGATTTGACTGGATATCAGTTTTTACACGGAGCGGCTGCCACCTGACCTCCGCAACCGAAGGCTAACGATACCCTAAAGCTAGACCAGTGTCAGGATATTAGAGGGTACTGACTTTCCCAATAACGACTGCCATAGATGTTCATGGCAGCCGGGACCGAGGCACGGAGCAGGCGATAATTGTTAATCAATACGCAGATAATTTCGAAAAGTCATATAACTTCTGAAAGTCAGAGGTGCGCGACGTGGGTTCGAACCCGAAACCCTTTGCATTGCAGTCTGTTGGTCTCCCCACTGAGCTATCGCTGCTATGTATACAGTGGGACAGTTTAATACAGGGCTGATATTATAACGAAACAAAACATGTAGCTACAACGTTTAAACTGTTTGTCTGTTCTGGATATATTTATACAGCTTTGAAATATATTTGACGAAATTAAAATAGCGCGCCTGGGTACCTGTGGCTTATTGTTTTAATGTATTTCTGGATGGGACAAATGCTCATGTTTCTACTGTTTGTAAACTGTTCGTCCCAATTCTGTGTTGTTATATAAAACGTTTATTTGGAACACGTTGCTGTGATATTTATTTACTAGAGAATTTTCTTGTAGATCTTTGAAGGGTTTGGTTTTTGAGTACGTTTAAAAGGTCAAGTTTAGGTATAATAATAGATTTATAGCATCATTCAGCTAATACTTTATTGTACTTCCTCAATAGTAGAAATGAGCACAATTGAATTTGAATGTATTGAAAACTCTATAAATATATACGTACATTCAAATTGTATGTATTACTAGTCCATAGTATATCTCTAGAATAGCAAAGATAGCGTGTAACAGAACGGTGTTATCATTGTTTAGGTTCGTAATGTATATTTGATATAATAAAATACGCCATACCCATTTATGTTTTTATTATTTAAACTTTGAAACAAACGCACTATGATACATCATGATTAAAATTGCACCTCGTCATTTTAGGATCAACGGAGCTCACCTGAGTCAGCGCTTAGTATTGTTTAAAATATATCGACTAGAATATACATATGGTATTAATAAGTCGATAAAAAAGAAAATGCTTTAGCTTAGCGACAATTAATATGGATTTATTTATTGCGGTTTTCTACTGGAGCTATATTATATGAGAATTTAATATGACCACACATTTCTGTTACACGCTATAATATTTATAATATAATGTTATTTAAAGATATAACCGGTAGACTTATTTTATTTGGCTATGTAGAATGTCACATGGCTCTTGTTTATGGTATCTAATTGTGGGGAACGCTACACTCAAAGCTTTTGACAAGAACATCTACTACGGAGAATGATCGAGCTTGAAGGAATAATTTCGTAAAATATAGTAGTCTAAAAGCCCTACTCGGTTTCGGAAATGTTTGAGAACCTACATAATATCTTCTCGTCTGAAAAACTCTGTCGCATAAACGTTGTCGGGGGTGCAGAAAAGTTTCATCTATACTCTATTCAAATAGGATTAAAACAAAAGGTAAACAAAGAAAGCAATGTTTCTCAATCAAATGTGCACTCTCATATCAACAAGTTGACAGGGAATGAAAATGACGACTATAACTCGACTTATAACAAAATGATACATTTACTACAAAAAATTTGTACTAGCCATACTTTTTGATTTAGCGGTAATATAATGCGTTCTAACTTTGAGAATCATTACATTTTTAGGTTCCTTTTTATGTCACTTTTTTAAACTAGGGTATTTAAAATTCTCGTAAAATGTTATGTATTTTAATAATAAATTGAGTTTTAGTATTTATTTAATTATAACGGTTGTACACCAATTACAATAATTAAAGATAGGAAAACATGAAAAAAAACGCAAAATTAAAACAAAGATATAAAACAAATAAACAATTATATGGATACCAAGACAAACAATCATTCCTTCCTCTCACAAAATCGCTGACACACTAACAATATATTCGGCCATCCATCTGCAAACAAGTCACAGTCAGGACTGGCGTACAGGAGAGCGTTGAGAGCAGAAAACGAGCGTGGTATGGGTGACTTAGCGCGCGCTACGGAGCAACATGATGGCACGGCAAACAACATGTGCCTTCGGTTGCGACGGTAGTTATTAGGAACAAAAAATCGACACAGCTCGTCATGAAGGTCTGGTGCATCAATTTTTCCCCTCAGAATTTTGCACATGGCTATAAGTTGGTGCATCTCCTAACGAGTTATACCCTAGACAACCCAAAAGAAACATTGTGGGATACATGTATGGATAATATCCATAGACACGCTTGTGCAGGTATCTTAGGAACGCTTTTTGCACCTTTTCAAGCAGAAGAGCGTATGTGCTCTCGTGTGGATTCCACACACACATACTGCTTTCAAGCTTGCAACGAACCAATGCTCCAAAAAGGTAACCTAATGACGTGATGGTAACTTAACTCGCGAGAATTTCTAAGGATGAAACCCAAACGCTGATAAGAATCTTTCGCCAACGCAGTACTATGGTCATGGAATGTTAATTTAGGGTCGAATGTAACACCCAAGTCCTTAATGGTGGTTGGACGAGTTACGCTGCTGCCATTTATTCTATAGTTGTGCGCTATGGGGTGCCTCATGCGACTGAATGTCATGGCATATCATTTGGTAGCGTTGAATTCCATCCTGTTCTCCTGGTACCATTGAAATACAGCATCAATGTCACGCTGCAGAGCGTAATATTGATGCTGTATAGTATCTGTATATAACAACATATAACAGTCTGCGTCAGACTTCACCTCGGTAAAGAGTTTGAGATCGTCAGCATACAGCAGACATCGGGTGTATAATAATTATGCTGCTTTTAAATGCGATACAATATATTTATGAATATTATATTCTAGCCTGTTTATGGATTTTTGTCTAACTTTATAATATTCACAGTCAAACGTGACGTATTAAATAACCTTTTTTATTGTTTGTTTACTTTTTGTCTCAAGACGAAATGAATAGAGTATAGATAGAATGCACTGATTCTGAGGGATAGAAAAATATTGACAAATCTAGAATACCGCGAGCAAAACCGCAGGCAAAATATAGTTATATATAATTATGTTAAACTTTATTATGTCTTTATTATAATAACTATTTTATATATTGTAATAAATATATTCGCGCATCTCAGACTTTTCGAAGTTATATGCGTATTAAATAGTTAATTATCGCTTGCTTTAACGGTTAAGAAAAACATCGCGAGGAAATCTGCATGTCTGGGAGTTCCTCAAATGTTCTCGAAGATATGTGAAGTCTGCCAACCCGCACTGGGTCAGCGTGGTCGACTATGGCCTAACCCTTATCACAGTGAGAAGAGGTCCGTGCCCAGCTGTGGGACAGTTTAATACAGGACTGATATTATTATTATTATATTATAATAACTATATTATGTCTATACTATGTCGCAAAAACAGTAACTGCGCTATAAGACATCAAAAGCTATTTCAAAACTAGCACTAAATTATTTTAAAACAGATCTCAAATGCAGAGCAAGTAAATTTCTCTTCATTATTTATTTAGACAGGCTATAAATTATTTTCAAGTTCATGTCAATATATCTTAAAATGTTGACATGTCATTTGCATTTACTTAGGTATTAAAACAGACTATAGAATCCATATATGAATACATCGTAGATAGGTATAACTTTAATCATTATAGTGTATGATTGAAACATATTTAATGCAAATGTGGAGAAATTTAAATTAACTATAGAGTCTGTCTGTCAGCAGTACGTTCCATTAAGATGATATTATATAGAAAGCGTTAGCAATTTATTATATTTTGATTATTACGGTTTAAAATCTTTATTTTTCTAAGAAATCACTAAATAAATCACTTACAAGAAGAAATAAATTATAAATCAAAGTACAAAATTATTTGAGGTTCATCAAGGCGCATACTTTTGACGGTATTCTTAAAAATATATGAAATATTGCGAGATTTGTACATATGTAGGTAAATCTATATACCTTTGTGATCTTCGCTAATAACGAGTTGTTTGCTAATTATTCCACTATTTTTTCTATTTTAACTGCTTCCGTGGCGCAGCGGTATTGAATGCGACTGCTGTGCACGAGGTCTCGGGTTCGAATGCCGGGTCGGGCCAACAAAAAGCTGTTGGGTTTTTCTGTAAAGAAATCTCAATAGCAACCCGGAGTTAGGAAGTTGGCGGTGTTAGACACCCCCGTGCCTCGGAAAGCACGTAAAGCCGTTGGTCCTGCGCCTGATCTCTCTCCGGTCGTGTCGGATTGCCGTCCCATCGGATCATGAGAGTTAGGGAACAGAGAGTGCACTTGTGTTTGCGCACACACTTGTGCACTATAATATCTCCTGCGCAGATGGCCAGTCTCTGTTAAGACTGGCCGCTGTGGCCGATATTCGGTCTGGAGGACATTATTATTATTCCACTATAAACATTTTTAACAGTAGTCTCAGTAAATTTAAAAGCTACTCTAGAAGCATTCTATGCTTCAATAGTTTCTCTGGTCAGAATAGCGTTTGAGATCTACATATGTATTATTCTAACTTAAAAGACCATAGCTTGGTTTATATAAAATACTCATAAGTTCAGTTAACAACATAGGGTAGTATCATTGAAGAAATTAGTAATAATTATTATTTTATGAATTAAATCTATATTAATATTATAAAGAGCAAAGATTTGATTTTTTGTATGTGTGTAAGTATTTAGGTCAAAAACGACTCAACCTATTTTAAAATTCTTTCTTCATTAGATATATTCTTATTTTATTATCTATTATATTATCTTATGATTATCGTCGAGTAACATAGGTTAAATATTATTTAAAAAAAACTACTGTGATGAACATAACTTTACCTAACTTACTTTTATTTAGACGTTCATAAGTGTTGCTTTATGACTTAAGACATAAATGAATCAATGATTTTTGACTTGAGTATGCAAGCGAAGCCGCGAGCAAAAGCTAATATTTAAATATTATTCTATATTTATAAACTGTGATTATTGAAATTAAACTGCTATATACGGATTTTATCGCGTGGTCACGGGGAGAAGTCTCCCCGTGACCATGGCTGCTGAAAAGCAACCGAAACGTCGGGGAAAGTGTAAAAATAAATTAAATCTAAATAGTTTAATAATAATTTAATTAGCTTAAAAATTAGTAAAGTTTAATAGTAGTAGTAGAGTAACAATTTTCAAAATTTTGTAATAATGTGTCAAATAAACAACGCGATAAAATCCGTATATAGCAGTTTAATTTCAATGAATAATATTCGCGTAAATAGAAGACAAAACTGTGATTATATCAATTATTTTTTAACTATTACTAATAAAAAAATCAAACATGTAAAATAAATTTGTAAAGTAGTAGGTAAGGTCGGTAATTATAAACTGTCAAGTATGCACCGACTTATGTTGCTGACTGTATCTACTCTCACAATTAACTCTGTCACTTGGAACACCTGTGCACACATAGTTACAACTACAACCTGGCTTTGTATGGTATACTCCAATAAACTACTTCCCTATGACTGTAACTTGTTTGTAAGCCAAATAAGTACTAACTAATATAATAGAGATTTAAGTTAAAATGTTATGTTTTCATAGAATTAATATTGTTGTTGGTTTGTAGCAAACAGAGTGTTCCAAAAAGTACTGAAAAACGACATCGACACTTCAGTGGCTTCGCTAGGATTATGTGAATTACGCCTATGTATGTTTTGCGATATTTTTATATTTCCAAGTAAACTTATTCGTATCTTATTGTCAATATTGAATTACTAGAAATTGTTGGTCAAAAATTGAAACTTTGAGAATTGTAATCAATATTGGTATTTAACAATTGTTTACAACGCAGTGGCATCTGATCTGACCAAATTGTTTCAGCATTTGGGACACAGAGTATTCAACTTATTCATAAAAAAACAAGTACCTATCTATGTCATTCATTCCTATCTCGTGACCATTTTTTAATCTAAGGTACAATAAAATACGAAAATGGATCATAACTGTAAAACTACAAAAGGTCGCAGAGTAATCCTTAAGGTTTGATACATACAAAACAATAACTCGTAGATGACAGCCAGCAGGGATGCTATACCTTTGGAAATTGGCTTGACACTATTTTTAGGATTCTAAGTAAATAAACGTTTATGTTAGAGGCCAATCGAGAGATACCGGATCTAGTAAATATTTTTTATTTGATCTATTAAGCGATTATCAACAGTAATAGTCAAAACGCAAGGCATTTTGAATTGACGGTGTCATATCGGCTACGGGGATTAAAAACAAAACAGCGTTGACCATTATTCGAATACTAGACTTTGCCCACGGTTTCGCTTGCGCGAATGTAGGTTAGGTTAGCGTAGTAACTGTACTTTTTTCTGGATAAAATATACCCTAGTGCGTTTCTGTTCCTCTGACAATGTGTACGCAAAATTTCATGATGATCGGTCAAGTAGTTACGGCGTGAGAGCGTAACAAACAAACAAACTTACTTACGCATATTTTATTTATTTAGTTAGGACATACAAGTAACATGAAAGCTTTAAAAAAATAGTGCCTCTCTATTTCACAGGCGTGGGAGTAAATAACTGAATCGTATCATAGCTCATAAAAGTCAATATGCTTTTTTATAACAGCTTTAATGACAATATGCGATGTTGCTTCCACTGCATTTTAATTACGGCTTGTACTGAAAACCCGTGATTTTTATATCAAATGCTTTTATTATTTATTAGTGTTAGCTTATGCAGTAATTAATGAAATAAGAATACCACTTCATGGCATTTAAAACAAGTACTGACCTATGTATTCAAGGAATTTTAAATATTTGTTATTAGAATTATAAAGGCAATCGATACTCAGATTATTTGATTTAGAAGACAGTTTAATGTGTGACCAATATACTAGTTTTGAAAAAAAACTACATTAAAATTTAGTCTTTGGAAATGAGCGCATTCTCTTAAAATGGTGACTTATCTATTGTATTTATGTATGTAGGTTCATATTTGAAAGTAGCTCGCATTTTAAACTCAATTTTGTCTGGCTTCCAGTTCAATTATTAGTATTTTACGAGATCTGCGATTAAGGTTGCTGAAAAAGCCATCGAAACATAGGATAGAAACTGAAATTCACGTAAAATATTAAGTTTTCTTGTATATAATATTGTCTTCTGTTTACGCGAATTATTCATTAAAATTTAAACTACTATATACGGATTTTATCGCGTTGTTTATTTGACACTCTATTACATAATTTTGAAAACTGTTACACTACTACTACTACTAAACTTTACAAATTTTAAGCTAATTAAATTATTAGTAAAGCTCTTTATATTTAAGTTTACACTTTCCCCGACGTTTCGGTTGCTTTTTAGCAGCCATGGTCACGGAGAGACATATTAAGATATAAATAATTTATTTCAAAATAATGTAATAGAGTATCAAATAAACAACGCGATAAAAGCCGTATATAGTAGATTAATTTACTTGTATATTTAATAAAGAACTTAATAAAAAAAAATGTTTTATAAGATATATAAGTAAACTTTATTTTTTACGTGAATTTAATTTTCTATCGGTCACGTAAAAGCGACAGTGATTAAGTAAACATGTGACTAACAAGTTACAGTTGAAGCGCTTGCGTGGGTTGTATGCATCGCGGCAAGGACCGATGACGCAAGCCACCCACGCAAGAAATCCATATGATTAACTTGCACGTGTAGCACAATTGACTTAATGTTGATGCATTACAGGCTGATTTAATTAGAACTATCTAATTATATGTATTCATATTATTAGTAAGAGACGCAATGTGATTTACACAGCTATTTATTTTTTATTTTTTCTACAACTAAATTGGCAAACAAGCATACACCTGATAGTAAGTGGTCACCGTAGCCTATGGACGCCTGCAACACCAGAGGCATCGCTTGCGCGTTGCCGACCCTTTAGGAAAGGAAGTGAGAAGGAAAAGGAGCGGGAAAGGGGAAAGAAGGTGATTGGGCCTCCGGCACTCTCACTCACCGAACGAAACACAACAGTAGGAATACTGCTATTTCACGTCGATATTCTGTGAGAGGGTAGTCCTTCCCCGGTCGAGCCGGCCCATTCATGCTGAATTCAGCGAGGCTAGTAGAGTCTCGCTGAATTCAGCATGTCCATGTTTTAATTATGCAAATTCATGCACGAAAACACGTGTAAATAGGCTGATTTAATGTCTTTATTTGCTAATTGTCGAACTAAAACAATATGAACTACGATTCTCATTTATTACATAATTGATGCGAATACAAATTGTAACGCAAGTAGTTAACAAGAATTGTAATTATACATATGCGATGGGTGATTTGGCTGGGTGGTCGCGTCACCACTACCATTGCGCTAACTGTTGTGGGTTCGAATCCCACACGCGACAAAAAAATACTGTAATCCACAATTAGTTGTTCTGAGTCTGAATGTTCTTTGTGTCTGTTGATTGAATATTTGTAAAGGAATCATCGTTAGTGCAGGAATGGGATATTTATAAATTAAAAAAAAAAGAAATTATAAGTTGGCGAATAATTCAAATCTACAAGCAATCAAAATATTGGAACATATACACATATGTATATTTTACTACGAGAATGCGACAAAGCCCTATAATTGACTGTTTGAAATTTGAAATATCATCAAATCCAAGTAGATTGGATGATATTCCAAAAAATATACGTTAGTGCGTATAATTGATTCGAAAATATAATCAATGATTCGATCTACATATCCAGACGCAGTCATGCTAGTTTCGAATGTCGTATTTTTTGCCCATCGCTAATTTATATTTCGAATTCCTAGTAAGTGACCTTTAAAAAAAGTAGCTGGCCAATTAGAACTCTACATACCAGGAATAATGTAGTTACATTTAAGTACGTATTAAATCTTTTTTAATATCTTCTGTTTGTGACGCAGACCAATTACAGTGACCAGCGGTTTTAAGCCAAGGTTACTAGGGCGGGCGCCAACAAGCTGAAGTATATTTTTAATGATCTCTCTAGACGCCGGATTTACATATTGTTTCGCCTGTTATAACTTTTTTTCAGCACAATAGCTTTATTGATGAATTAGGTTTGGCCTACGGCTTCACTCGCGTTAATATCCATTTTGTCAATAAATTTCTCGCCGTCGGAAATATTACTTTTTTTCTAGATTAAAACGTGTATGCAAAATTTCATGATGATTAGTCGTTTAGTGCAGGCGTGAAAGCGTATGAAACAAATAAAAAAAATCACATTCGTATTTATAATATTACTAGATTTTTCCCGCGGCTTAAATGTAGGTTAGGTTCAGTTAGGTTATGTTGGTAACATTCGGGCTCGCCACGATTGTGGCGGTAAGTCCTGTGTTTGAAGAGTGGCTGGAGAGGCGGCCTGGCGCGCTCACCTGCTGACACAGGTAATGAGCACGGTTGTTTTGGCCAGTTCCTGTGTCGTATACACCGGCAAAAGACGCCTGGTTGTCACCACTGCGGCGACTGCCGCGACGTTGTTGTGGACACGGCGCTGCACACTTTGGCGGATTGCCCCGCCTGGGCATAGCAGCGTCGTAAGTTGATCGCGGCAGTCAGATTTTTTGCCCTCTCGCTCCCGGCTGTAGTTCAGTCTATGGTCCAGAGTGAGAGGTCGTCGAACGCCGTCGCCTCCTTCTGTGAGAATGATTTCCACCAGCCACCCTGAGGTTTGACCTGGGGGTGGTGGGCTTCGTGGGCCTGCCCGCCACCCGATCAGCACCAGGTCAGAGAGGCGGCGTGCTTGTTCCCACGCGCGCCTCTGTATCGTGTGTCCGTCCCCGCCTCAGGGAGACAGTAGGGATAAAATTAGTGGTGCCCAATGGGTAGGTCTATTTGTATAGTGGCCTGCTGTTACATATGGCGGGCCGAAACCTCAGCGGGGTCGGGATTGCATGTGAAAGCGATTCGCGCGACCCCGCCTTTTGCGGCTATGTCGAGGAACACCATGCTAGGTTTAGTCGGTATTACCGGGATGTCGCTCACCATCTTACCTAAGTGAGCCCGACATAAACTCTCTGTTGCCCCGCGGAGAGGGATGCGGCACAGCATACGCTTAAGTAAAAAAAATATAAAAAAATGTTGGTAACATTACTTTTTCCTGGATAAAACGTACCTTATATCCTTTCCCGTCCCCCTGACAATGTATGTTTATGCGAAATTTCATGATGATCCGTCAAGTATTGAGGCGTAAAAGCGTAACAAACAAATAAACAAGGACACATTCACATTTATCATGTCTGATATGTGTGTGATATGTCTGACTAGTTAAATTAGTTTCAGAACATATTAGGTATTAAATCTTTGGGTTATTGAAACTGTTTTCTACGTCGTATTTGGCAAGTTTTCCGGCCAGTAATGCTACAACTGCTTTGAAGATTTGTATTGTATGGAACAAGTGATTGATGTAATCTTGAGTGAAATTGAAATACATAATAATTTCGGTTTTGTATATAAGTAATATGCGATTGAGATGATTCGTTGATCCCATGGTGAGTTTCGCTTATATTTGCAACCTCTCGTAGAGATTTACTTGTAATACCCGGATCGGCATGTTAATTTTGCTGTTACGAAATTTTAGAAGCAGTAAGGATTTCGGCAATTGGTTATTCAGGCATATTGGTGACTGAAAATTTCGCTCTCTGTTACGTGGGACCTAAAGTGGAGCTAAAAATGTTCGTGCTTCACATTTCTGCTTGAACACAAACTTTGGCTAGGACACATACGAGGCAAACATTATTAACTACAAATTACGAGTACATACATTTTCTTTCCGCGTTCTTTCTATGTTCCTCTATGAGCGCAATATGCTTAAAAAGAAGTGCATAGATTTCCTAATTACGTTGTGAAATATACACAATTTAAAGACTCCATTGTGCGACACTTTAATATGATCCCACAATAGTTACTAAGCCTTCAAGTATTTTATCGCCTATATATTATCTTAATCGCTGCCTTCAAAACTTCTTACTATCGTAAGATCGCCGAACGTTCTATATAAGGAAATACGAACAGCTTACAAGCCGTCCATATAAACATATTCTCCAGTTTTCTTTCGGAATAATGACACAAGAGAAATAATACTTTAGAATTTATTTTATATCTACCATTGCCATGTTTCTATGTTTTGCTTTTTATAATGTTTTTTAAAGAATACTTCCTAGGCAGGGCTCCTGTGATGGTAAGGACTTTACAAACATTTAAACAACCGACACAAAACATACAGATTTGAAACAACTATTTGTGGAGTATACAATTTTTGTCTCTTGTGGGGATGGAAACTACAACACTTGGCGCACACCTAAACCATTAAAACCGTCCATGCATTCAACTAATTGATGATTGCCATGATCCTATGCTTTGCTTTATTTTATAATTTAATTATTATTCCCACTATGAACGCCTAAAAATGACAAAATTCGCTCTGTTATTTTTATGTTTTCAGACATCCGGCATACAATTGTTAAAACACAAATAAAATGATTATAATACTAATACAAAAATGTTAGAATCGGTTCAGATGTCGCGGATGAAACGAAGGAATACGAGATGACGATCGTAGAGATATAATCGGTCTGAGCGGCAGTTATCTCTTTTGCACATTGACATATTGTTCAGGCCTAGCGCGACAGCAATAGATCTGTAAAACAATAAAAAGTGAGCATATTGCCTACTAGCTTTTGCCCGCGGATTCGCTCGCGTAAAAGTAGGTTAGATTAGGTTAGTTTAAAAAAATATATATGATCTATGTTATCTTATCTTATGTGGGAGCCAGTCAGTGCAGACCGGCGACACTTGGACCCAGTGGGATCTTTTGTGTCGACACTCTCCCAATAACGACTGCCATAGATGTTCATGGCAGCCGGGACCGACGGCTTAACGTGCTCTCCGAGGCACGGAGCAGACGATAATTGTCAATCAATACGCACATAATTTCGAAAAGTCATATGATCTATGTTACTCGGTGATAATATAGCTTTCAAATGGTGGTGGTGGTGGTGCTTTTTAATAATAATAATTTCTTTATTGATACCAAATAGATGTCAATACATACAACTTCTTAACCTATAATACAATAACTGGATGTATTCAATATTCAATTAACCCTAACGTCTAATCTAGGCCGAACCTGTGTCTCAGACGTTGGTTTCGTTCCGTTAAAATATACATTTAACGTACCTACATGTGTACTAATAATATTAAAACTAAAGGTACAGAATAAAACTGAGGGTAAACTATATAATATAAATTAAAGTAGGTAGGTAACTCATATATTTTGAAGCAAGCATAGAAGAGAATTCCTAATAAACAAAAATCAAATATTTCCTCCATTTATTTATTTATCCAGCACACATTGTTATTACAGGTTACAGACCCAATATGCAGCGATAGCTCAGTGGGGAGACCAAGAGACTACAATGCAGAGGGTCTCAGGTTCGAACCCACGTCGCGCACCTCTGACTTTCGGAAGTTATATGACTTTTCGAAATTATGTGCGTATTGATTGACAATTATCGCCTGCTCTGTGCCTCGGAGAGCACGTTAAGCCGTCGGTCCCGGCTGCCATGAACATCTATGGCAGTCGTTATTGGGAGAGTGTCGACACAAAAGATCCCACTGGGTCGAAGTGTCGCCAGTCTGCACGGACTGGCCCCCACATAAGATAAGATAAGATACAGACCCAATACAGCAATGCAGTAACAAAGCACAATAAAGTAATAATTATTATTGTACTAAAGACAGCTAATATAATCCAGTGCCTCAAATATTAGTTTAGCTAGTATGGACTAGACACAATTTAAATCGCCGTGCTTCTGAAAATGTCGTCACCGAAACACTATCGCACTGTTCGGGATCGAAAAACATTTCTTTATAAGTTTTCATGCCCGCATTTATTCTAGTTTATTCCTCGCCATTTATTAGTACCAGAAAGTTCTAGATAAGCGGACTTACGTCTGGAGTTATCCCGTCAAGTTTGTGAGCTTAGAGATGCGGTTATGCTTGCGTGAAACATGCTGTACATTTATTTTGTGGGATTTGCGTTTATGAAATGGAAGGTGAGTACTGTTTATGTTTACATTTATTTATAGAAGACCAAATGGTTTTTATATTTTATAATAATAATGTGGTGTAAAGTTTGATACTCATTTAGGGCAAAATGTAATTGGATTTGAAGATTTTTAGAAGCAATTTTTGTGCAAGTTATATTAAATGTATTTCCTCCTATTAATTTTTGAAAAGGTTTTATCCACTGCTGTAGTAGACTCATGGAGCCGCCCATATTTCTAGAGGGGTAGGCAGAAAAGTGTTTGTGAATGCCATTGTTGTTCATCAGGTTTAGTTGTCAAAAAACTCTCAGCTGTAGTACGGATATATGTCGCGTATATATGGCAATAGGCTCGACTCTTTGTAAAAGATCAAGAACATCTACCACGCCGGCGAGAATTGTGGTGGCCTATATCGAAAATATTCAATAGCCTGCGTAACCAACTACACCGTTGCTAAATCAATTTAGCGAATTGGGTTGTCATTTGTCATCCGATGTGATTGCGTTACTTCGTATCAGACTATGTCCCGTGTTGGAGAATGCTGGCATGTCTATAGTATCCTTACGGAATGTTCCTAGTTGTGGTTATTGTGGCTACGCACTGGGTGACATAATATAAGTAATGTACCGTTAAGACAAAAATAAATTGGTTCGTCTTTTAGTACGTGGATTCTAAAACCATAGCTCCTAAAATGTGTGTGTAATACATTCCTTCTCCTTCGAGGATATGAGCGTGAAACTATGTATGCATGTAAAGCAACGAACATCCAATACTATGCTTAGTAATATGTTTTACGATCGCATAACAGCGGCTTCATGTGTAACAAGCCTAGATTTTCAGTTTGGCTTCTCGCCACGGAGAAAATTGTACCGATAATCGAGTGGAGGGCTTTTATTAGTTCAAACTTGGCGTCCACAACAATGTGTTGTTATGTAATACATTGTTGGATTTCTAAATTCTAATCGGTACGTGTGGAATTAGGTTTGTTTAAAAATGAGAATTATAATAGTAACTTTTATAAGGATTTATTTTATTATTAATACAGTAGAGAAGAGGTTTTATTAAAAAAATACCATTAGATTCGAAACAGCTGGTCCATATGGGGACTCATTTACGTCACAAGGTATGTAATTCTTATTATCGTCTATGTTGGGTACAACAGCAACAGCTTAGGATCAATGACAAAAACCTGAAGCGTACATATGTATAAACAGGCAGCCATTATTTCTAAAAACAATTTAGTTTCTATATATCTTATAAAGACCCCAACGTTACTTTTCTCAAATATCTCCTATGTACAGACATCGATCACTTACAATGTTATTATACGAATAGATGTGTGTTCATTTTATTACACCAGTTTAGTTTGACTAAGACTAAGCAGCGCTAGCCCAGTGGGACACTGGAACACAAGTGGGATTGGTATGTGAAGCTCTTGTAACACGTTTTTTACCGTTTTAACTCTTCTAGAAAAGCTAGATTGGATTACAGCTACAATAATTATTATATGTACAACCTAAATTAGATCCTCGCCTACACTAATCTAATAATGAGAGATGCAAACAAAACCAAAATAACCAAAATAAAATATCTGAAGTCAAATATTAATAATGTCTATCCGTAAACGAAAACTATGAAAAATGTTATTGAATATAGATTTACGGATCTTGTACACACTACGGGTAAATTTACAAGTTATGATTGTTGTAAGGTTGCACATTACGTGCGAGGTCGCGATCCACATGAGAAAATGATTCGCGCGGCTCTGCTTGGTAACATCGAGGAACACTGTGGTAGGTTTAGTGGGTATACTGCTATCTTTCTCTGGGTGTGTCTGACATAACCTCGCCGTCAACCCGTGAAGTGGTATGCATCAATGCATTACCCAAGTAAAAAAAAATGTTGCACATTGCGCACTCACCTGCTAATTGCGTTGTACCTTTAGACTTAAGCACTGTAAAAATTTCGAGTATTTCTAAATTACACATTAGTCTTTAGATTAAATTGTATATAATAAAAGTAAATAAAGTATTTCATCATAAGTACCTACATACTTGTTACAAAAAAACACAAGCAACAAACTAAGGAAAACAACTATAGGTCTAAAAGAACTCTACATAGAACAATAAAAAGATAAAACGTAACTCCAAAACTACAAGATCGATCAGTTATCACATAAGTAGCAACCATTCTCTCTAATAATATCAGTTGTTACAGTACGTATGTGGGTGAGGGCCTATGTGCCTCTCCTTATCGAATATTGCCACATTTTTCGGATGAGGGTAGTGTGTAGTGTACCTAAAGCAAACATCGAAAGAACTAACAAGCAGAAATCCTTGGTCGGTAAATATTGGACGGCTAACGAGATTTTTCACGGCATTTATTATGAAAATGTGTGTTTTAACGCGAAATGAAAAATAAATAAATTGCATAATTATAATGTTTATTGGAAATAGAGAAAATGCAGTCTCGTATTATTTTTACGGTATTAGATTATTTTTATTGGCTTTATGTATTTATGCTTTACTTTTCTCTGTTAATTTTATGTAATTAGTGTTTTCTGTTGCATTACTTTAATACGTAATAGCGTAATAGAAATTATGTATTTCAGATTACAAGAAAAATTACAAACTTCTACTTTTTCAATTAAATCTGGTATGCATGTCTCTCCCTTCCTTCATTCTATTTAATTTTAATGTATATTGATAAACAATAACATATAATTAAATTAGCCCTGTAAATAAATAGTCCCACTGCTGAATACGGACCTCTTCTCAGTGTGAGAATTGTTAGGCCATGGTCAAACACGCTGAGCCAGTGCGGGTTGGCAGACTTTAATATATTCGAGAACATTTTGTAGACATTTCAGATTTGCAAGTTTCCTCACGATGTATTCCGTCACCATTCAAGCAAGCAATAATTTATTCAACAAGCACATAAAGTCGAAAAGTCTGAGATGTGTGTATCTTTGGATCCCACTAAGCTATCACTGCTTATATAATATACCAATAGCTAAAATTATTTACTTTATTTTTTTAATAAATTAAACAGCAATCCTTAAGACTGCGCCGAGCGAAACGTGCCAAAACAGGCCGTCACAGTTAAGTGAATGAAATCAACACTTTTAGTTTAATACAAATATATAATATACATTTACCATTACAATGAATGTGTTTACAATTACTCCGTGTACAAAACTTAAAATAATCAATATTTTCGCCTACAAAATTACATAAAAATGCAAAAACCTAAGCTCGTGTTACGTGATTTTTAGATTATAACAATAGAAATCTATCCTATTTTACAGCTTAAAGGAAACATAAATACTTATATTACAATTAGTCCGTCCCAAATATTTAAGTTATTGGTTGACAATAAAGATACATATTATCAAAAAAGCACTTCAAATCCTCCATACAATTTTACTATGGCGGCCGCGCGCCGATTTGAACATGCGCCGCACGAGCTCTGTCATTAACTGACTTACGCTCGGCGCAGTCTTTATAAGACTAAAATATTAATTATTTGAAGTTATCTATACAGAGTAATTGTAAACACATTCATTGTTATAGTAAATGTTTATTTTATATTTGTATTCAACATAAGGTATTGATTTTATTCACTTAACTGTGACCGACTGTTTTGGCACATTTCGCTCGGCGCAGTTTTAAAATTGTTTAGGCTAAAATGCGTGACATAAAATAGATATACATTCTTACACCCGCAAATATTACTCTCTTTCTAATAGAGCTGGTTAAATAGAAATGATTTCATTTTACTGACTTTCAATATTATCTTATAAGATGTAGAATTGGTACGTGCTCGAGAAGATTCGAGCTCTGAGCTGCGAGCTGTTACAAATTGGGTTTTCTGATTTTACTACGACGAACTGAATTGTCCGACTAACGAACTGGTTATCCTCTATTGGAACTGTAATAACTATACGTGATAAATTTACTATAAGTATTATCGCGTAAAATAATTTTCTTTATGTGCTGGCTTTTAATAATCCATTTAATTCAACGTTTTATGTCCGGGAAATTCAAAAGTGATAGATGAATTGATTAGAATTTTTTACACGACGTTGCATTTTTATGTAGTAGTACTTTCGTCTTGAATTTCTTATGGGAACGGGATATAATTATTATTACAAATTTATTTCGTTCCAAAATCATTAATATCTCACTGAGCCAAAGGAAAGAGTGGCCGGGTTTAGTTGGTACTGTTGTAAAACTAAACCAGGCTAATGATGAGAATAATTTCATTATAATGATTTTCGTATACTATTTTGCACAACGCGCCACTTGCTTTATATGTTCAAGGACGCAGCATGCGGACTACGAGTATAGTGTTGTCAATTCATTAGAATTTAATTTGAAAACGTATAGCGATATATGCATATCGCTAAATAAGGCATTGTTTGCACTTTGGTTTGTCTTTTTAAAGGCGTCTGACGTTTGTCATTTTTGTTTGTACTATTATCACAAAAATCACCGAATGGATTTTGATGCGGCTCTTAGTAGTCCCAGAGATAATTATGATGCATAATGTAATCACAAAGCTATAGCAGCCACAGCTCAGTGGGGAGACCAACAGACTGCAATGCAGAGGCTCTCGGGTTCGAACCCACGTCGCGCACCTTTGACTTACGGAAGTTATATGACTTTTCGAAATTATGTGTGTATTGATTGACAATTATCGCCTGCTCCGTGCCTCGAAGAGCACGATAAGCCGTCGGTCCCGGCTGCCATGAACATATAGATGTTCATGGCAGCCGGGACCGACGGCTGCGATGCCATAGGGCAGTCGTTATTGGAAAAGTCAGTACCCTCTAATATCCTGACACTGGTCTAGCCTTAGGGTATCGTTAGCCTTCGGGTTGCGGAGCTCAGGTGGCAGCCGCTCCGTTTAAAAACTGATATCCAGTCAAATCCGGTTAGACCAGAATAGCCGAACCCAAGTGATTTGGGAATAATAAAGGCTAGGGAGAAGAATGTAATCACAAAGCTATTGTCCCAAGCAAAGTAGATATATTTCACGCAGAAAACGTTTTGAGCAAACGTGTGTAATTGAGCTAAACCTAGGACTGGTCTTTTTACCTTCAAATAAAGTTGTTAGCATGCTTTGCGTACCAGGCCTACGAATAAATTTATTTTATTTTATACTTTAGTATAACTTAAGCAAATAAAAAATTAAAGCTGTAAAAATATAATAGTTCATTTGTTTTACTTTTACATTCGGTCAGGTTATAATACAGTTGATGGAAGGCTTTTATCAGAGCGCTAATTATTTTCTAAATAATACTACAAAATAGTTCCAGTCAACTCTCAGAGTCATAAATATTACAAATAACATTCTCTTAAATTAAAATGAACGTCAAATATATATTTTTATTTGTAATTCACACAACACACGAACAGTTGAAAAGTTTTCATTAAGAGAACTCAGCCTGTAATCCTCCATCAATTAAACTCTTTGACAGTCAGTCAGTCCGATTCGTTATTGCCTTCAAACGAGAATGTTTATTTGACTTTTCAAAATATTATTAATCTTAACTTTTGAATTTATAACCAATTATTTTATAACTGCCTCAATGGAGCAATTGTCTCGAGTACGATATCCAGCAAACAGATTTAGGATTTCTCTGTAAAATAATTTTATTAAAAAGCAGCATGAATTTTTAAGTGGTAGACTATAAAGCAGCGATAGCCTAGTGGGAAACCGTTGGACTGCCACGCAGAGGTCTCGAGTTCAAACCCAAGGCGCGCATCTCTAACTTTTCAAAGTTATATGCGTATTAAATAGTTAATTAAAAATGCGCCATTCTGCCTATGACAAAACTTTAAAATGATTTACTGAGCTCTATGTCAGTCTATACTAACCTATTGTATATCTGTCTGGGGTGGCGCAGCAAAAACCCACCTATTACCCTTGGAACGTGCGCAAAGAAGTATACTTAAGGTAATGACATTCAAACCCTATAGATATCCAACCACCCAACTTTATAAAGAATGTCAGACTCTTACTGTCAGGCAGCTCTTCGTACTTGCTACCGTTACTCGAAAGCATACATCAATATAATACAATCCAAGCTATTAAAAAAAAACGTCTTTCATACAATATTTGCCAAGTTCCGACTTTCAGAACCACACAGGCTTCACGGCATTTTAATGTTATTGGCTGCCACATGTACAATAGTATAAATAAAAGTTGTAACATCTATCCACTCATTCGATCCCAATGTAAGAAAGAAGTTGCAAAATGGCTCATGAACAAAACTTATGCTCAAACTGAGATCATGCTAAAATTATCGGTACTCTAATTGGACCCACACACACAAACATACAAACACACCGACACACACATACACTCCCACATACACACGCATACCCACATACACACACACCCACATACACACACACCCACATACACACACACCTTGCGTACTTGCACATATTTTTTATAGCTGCTCACAAGAACACCGAATGTATTTTGTAACTATTAACTAAATGTAATACTGCGGGAGACCTAGTACCCAAAACACAAGTTAAATCTTACATTGGGTACCAGAGTTCAACAAATTCTGTATAACTTGTCTCATGATATATTATGTAATGTGTTCATGCAAATTGTAACTTTTTTGAAATAAATGTTTTATGTTTTATTATTATATAATTATCGCTTGCTTTAACGGTGAAGGAAAACATCTTGAGGAAACCTGCATGTCTGAGAGTTCTCCATAATGTTCTTGAAGATATGTGAAGTCTGCCAACCCGCACTAGGCCAGCGTGGTGGACTATGGCCTAACCCTTCTCACAGTGAGAATGGGACAGTTTATTACAGGGCTGATATTATTATTAGAATATAGTAGTAGTATAGACTATGGTAGTTCTATAGGTTTGACTTTAATTTCGTAAATATAATTGGTGAAATTTTTACACCCTTCGGGAATTAAGTCGTTACACTGTATATTATGTGTTTTATATACATAGTTTTTCATTCCACTCTGCGTAAGCTTCCACCAATTAGTAGGCTGCAATACAAGTATTTTAACTTTTCGCGTCCATTTCATCTCATCCACTTACAACCCCTCTGAACCAAGTTAATCCTTGCAACCAGAGGCGATTTTATTAATGTTTTATTTATTTATGCTGCATAATAAAGGTTTTTATTGTTAATATTTTTATATAGCCGCAATTAAAAACATTCTGAAACGTTGGTTTTAGGCAAATATTTTTTTAAATGATTTATATTCGTAAGACAGAAATGCCACCTATTTTCCACCCACAATAACAATAATCAATGTTCTATAGAACTAATCAAGCTTGTATATGAAGCAAGTTGATTTTTGTTTTTATAAAAAGAACATTCTTCACTAAGAATAAGTCCTGCGAGGCCGGAATCTTTACAAACAGATTCAAAGAATACTTATACACCGAACCACTTTTTGGAGATCATTCAAATATTTGTCTCGTTGGGGAATCGAGGCCATAACACTCACAGTGGCCTTCCGTGTAATCAGTGTTGGTAATGCGTGCTTCATACGAAAACTACTCGCGTAGATTTCATGCGCAAACTAATTAAACATACGAATTGTTTGTGACTATGGTTTACATTGTGCATAAAACCCACCCACGTTCAACTAGCAAAAATCATGTACGCCCAAAACTCGTGGATTGCACGTAGGTGTTAAACTGATTCGGAACTAACACATGATATGAATCTAAAAAAATAAACAATAAAATAAATACCAATACCGCAAAAAATAATTATTTAGGTACCGTGGATGCTTCAATATCCACTTACACAAATTACCTATCAAGCATAGTGAAGCATAGATACGAGAATATTTGTAACACATACTGTAACTGAATGTAACAGGCAATCGATTTATCGATACTTCAGGGGACACTTGAGATAATTTGCATATCTCTTGGATAGCAATTCAATCTGCTATGTAGGTCAGAGTATAATAACATTAATATTATCTTTTAACGCGACCCACTGCTGGACGCCTTCTGTTGTAAAGTTAGTTAAATAATAGTTCGCTACGCTGACTTCGAGAAAATTATGGAGAATATTTTTTATACTAATAATATGGCAAATTACTCAATTACTATTGAACCGTTCTTATTTTTATAGCTCCAAGTGGTAGACTAGCCAGCGACTCACCTGATAGTATATATGTATCATACGTGGGGGCCAGTCAGTGTAGACCGGCGACACTTCTACCCCGTGGGATCTTTTGTGTCGACACTCTCCCAATAAGGACTGCCATAGATGTTCATGGCAGCCGGGACCGACGGCTTAACGTGCTCTCCGAGGCACGAAGCAGGCGATAATTGTCAATCAATACGCACATAATTTCGAAAAGTCATATAATTTCCGAGTCATAGGTGCGCGACGTGGGTTCGAACCCAAGACCCTCTGCATTGCAGTCTGTTGGTCTCCCCACTGAGCTATCGCTGCTATTAAGTATGATCAAGTACCACCACTCACCTGATAGTAAGTAGTGTCAACCGGCCCTCACGGATTTCGCCTATGTCAATGGTACACAGCCAAACAGCTGTATCATATAGTCGTAGTACATTTGCAACAAAAGCAACTCAATCGCGCTTTACTGAGCCTTCAATAAAAGAATTACAGACATTACGGAGGCATAAAAGATCTGTTTATGTTAAGTACCTTACAAAATAATATGATTTCGAAGAACACATTTTGGTACATAATTTTGCTTTCTAAATCTTTTTTAACAGTTAATGAGTATAAGAGATGGGTCCTATTAATCTTGGATGCTATAGACAGCTAACAATGCTTTAATAGTGTATTATAACTAGCTTTTGCCCACGGCTTCTCTCGCTCAAGAACAGTACTTTTATTTGGATGAGTGGATACCCTATACTGTACACCTGACAACGTATATACAAAGATGATGATTTCATGATAATCAGTCAAGTAGTTAACGCGTGAAAGCGTGACTATCAAACAAACTCACATTCGCATTTATAATATTAGTTAGGATGCTAAAGTTTTTATTATAATTCTACTAAACTAACTTAGCGTCCGCTAACGCAATGTCATCACTGGCATATTACGTCACGACATGATTTCGCTTAAATAACACACGAAATCTGAACAAGCTTATGCTATATGTGTTACTATGAATTGGTTCCTACGTTATTATCATTGTTGGACAAAGAACCCCCTCACTGCCATGATCTCCAGCCTATTCTACATAAAAGCATCAAACACACGTCTATTCGTTCTATCTCTAAAACGAAGACTCAAGGTTCAACCAATCGCACTTGTTTGCTTTCCTCAGTATTGTAAAAATAACAGTTCATTGTCACTACAATTTGTGTGTATTTAAATACCAGTATTCCCATAGGCACGAAATTTACTGTTTCCTTTATTTTCTGGATATCGTCCAAGTTGTTACAGCAGTGTAAGTAGCTTTCCATTGGCTTGACGTCGGCGCATATCTTTACGTGGACTACCCAACTTTTCGTTGGCAGGGAAATAAGCACGGAACGTATTAAAAATTTCGCTTGCCAATGTAAATTTTGAAACGGATTTGCTTTTAGATTCCTGTAGAATATATTCTTTAAAATATCTTGGTATAATTTGGAGTGTTAACGTTGCGGCTAATTGGTGACCGGTTCAATTGGTTAGGCAAGGGATTATTGGTTTCTTCTGTTGTAATTTTGTCAATGGTTAAAGTATGTAATATAATGTCAGAAACAAATGGAGAGAAAATTGTTAAAGACTATTGTTTTGGGTTCAGTTACTTCAAAAAGTTAAAACAATAAATTTTCAAAAATATCTGCGTTGTACAGACAGTGTCATTACTGATTTTTATTATTACACTCTTTTTTCATTAGACAACTCCTGAACTAGGATTTAAGAACTGTTGCAGGGACTTGACTAACATAAAATTTACGGTCAAAGTGCAGACTCAGAACAGTCATTTGTGGATTACGCAAATAATCGCCTCGTGTTGAATACGAACCGAAAGCACTTGGCGGCGATATAGATAGCAGGATATAGCGATAACAACTTAATTGAAATGTCTGATGTGGAGTTTTTTGAGTTATATACTTATGGAAATATAAGGTTATAAACTTTAGTATCCTTACTAATATTATAAACACGAAAGTTTGTATGGATGTATGGATGTTTGTTACTCTTTTACGTAAAAACTACTAGACCGTTTGCGATGAAACTTGATATTTAGATAGCTTGAGACTTAGATTCACACATAGGCTACTTTTTATCCCGATATTCCAACGTAAACAGGACTTACGCGGGTGAAACCGCGTGTAAAACTAGTAATATAAATAAATTTCATTAAATTTTGTACTTTATACTCTCATACCGAAGGATATTCAGGTATCTTAGCTTGGGCATTAGCTGAATCGCTAAATATATTAAAGTAACTACCTAAAATGTATGTTTAACAACCTGTTTATGAATTTGTTTTAAAATTCAATAATATTTTATATTATTAGTATCTATGTATTTATCATTACACGATTATGTGTGAGATAATACGGTTTAACTCGCATATATTATTAGTATATCTCCACGAAGATTGGTTGCAGAACTGAGAGCGAGTTCTGTGTGGCGCATTACTTCTTTTGCGTTGTGCTTATGACCAAGGCGATGATATAATAATACTAACAGGTTGTACGTAAGTATATACATATTAATCTCTTGACCCGCACTGGAATCCCGAGGCCTAGATACAATGTATTTTTCATTACGTCTGGGTTTCGGCTAATTGAGGAATTTATTCCATGCTCATAAATAAGAAAATCTAACACTAGTTTGAAAGTGGCCACAAAAACCCGATTTGACTAAATATGTGAGTTGAAGATCCATACATAAACATTTTCTTATATATTCCTTAGGCCTATTTATAGTATATGTTTTGAGTCCCAAAATAAATGGTGAGCCTATTTCACCATAACACAGTGTAATATACTTTAATCTTACTACCAAACTCACATTCGAGGCTGTTATAATATAAGTTTTTTACTGTAACCATGTCTCTATATTTATTTCTTCTTTCAGTTGATGTGTATACTTTCCTCTTGGTGTTAAGTAAATGTAAAAATATATAGATAATTGAAGGATTTGGCATTGAATCGAAAAAGATAGAAATTGTTACACTGACAAGCGCATAATGCAATTTAATTTTGGCTGGAACGACTACCCGGTCACTTACAAGGCAAAGATCCTGTTATAATGTTTTTTTTAATATAATAGATCTATTGAACACCTCTACATATTCTAAACTATTACTGAGAAATTCTCATAACAAAATCGTTACGCGAAATCTGTTGTGTATCCCAACAATTTTCTCTCTACTAACATAAACGTAAACTTATGCTAAAATCAACATGGCGTTAGAAGTTGTATCATTTTTCTTATTAACGCTATTAAATTTGTAATATTATACAGATACATATGTATATAGTCTAAAGCCATATCCCCGATAGAGTAAGCAAGGGTGTTTTACACCCTTAATGGCAGCTATGCCTTTAGGTCTCCCGTAATAGGGGTATTGCTGTTTGCTGGGCACAGTTCTAGGCTCCGTATGTACTGTGGATTTCTAGACAGAAAAGTCCAATAACAGTTTGCCCAATCCGGGCATCGAACACGAGGTCTCATGCACGGCAGTGACATACAGTATCGTTGCGCTACTAGAGCTGTCAGTCTGCAAATAAAGTACATTTATATGCAAATGGCCTCTACCGTATATTGATGAAAACCTTTACAAATTTTCCTTAACAGAAAACATCTAAAAAACAACGTTCCATTTTTAGGTATTGTTCTAAGTGCTGATTGCTTTTAAGCAATTATGTGAAAGTGATGCGCACCCACTATACGTGTAATGTAAATCTGTGCCAACAGCCATTGTGAATATGATAGCTAAGTGGAATACTCATTTGTAAATTATAACTATTACATTGAATAAGTAACTGGTAAGTGTTTTATATGTTACCCAAACGGAAAAGTGTTCTGCCCAAAAGGAAGTGTCGAATGTCACATAGCGAGCACAATTTCAAACTCTGTTCTGCAACTCAAAATATTCTAAAAAAAGCCTTGCATGTATTTGCTTTATTTGAGGAATGGACATCGACATTCACCTAAAGTCGAAGCATAAAAAATATCCTAACTAATATTATTGTGAATGTGAGTTTATTAATTTGTTTGTCACGCTTTTACCCCTTAACTACTCGACAGATCATCAAATGTAATTTTGCATACACGTTTACAGATAAGGAGATAGAGGCAGTATTTTTTCTGGATGAAAGGTACTTTAATCCAGAAAAATACTGTTTCCTAGGGATAGAAAATTACCTAATTTACATTTATGTGAGCTAAGCCGCGGCCAAAGTCTAGTATACAGTAAAACTATTTACTACTTTGGTAATATTACTCTTTGCTTGCGCTATCTATATATTTTACAGTCGCGTTATTTCATTATTGCTTTTAATATTGAATCTTGTACAAACAGACAACCGTTTGCATTCAAAATATTTGCTAGAATATTGAACATTGACTGCTTTTGGGGTTCAACAGTAGTGTAGCTGCTGTGCACGAGATCACAGGCTCGATTTCTAGGTTAGGTGTTTAAATCTTCTTATTTTAATTTTAATTTTGTACGGCATATCTAATGACTGCAACACTTGGTACATAAATGAGTTGTAAAATACTAAAATTATATAATAATTTGATGGCGATTTAAAAGAGGGGCCGTGAGTTTTTGCACGTATTTTCTTATAGGCTTAACTTTTTACCTGAACCTAGCAACTAACATAAATGTTAATTAAGTAAACTTAATATCCTCTTTGACGTTCATAAGTGTAACTTTGTGAGCTGAATAAATCAATTACAGACTTTGACTTTAATCTTGGGTTTTTCGGCCATGAAATTTTCAGTAGCAGCGCGGTGTCTAGAACCGTGCCAGCTAAACGACAGTAGACTTGCTCCATATTACGTACAAGCCTATGCTTGGCAGCGTTTTTGTAAATAAAGTCACAAATCGTCTATATAAAATAATTTATTGTATTGATTGCGGAAGTCATACTATTTCCTGGTAGGTACACAGTTACACACGAAAACTGGGAATCAGAGCCAAGTCTCATTGGTGTATGGATAGCGCAGTTGTTACGAGATCATCTGCTGTTCCGAGTATAGAATGTTTAAGACGCTCGTGATAAAAAAATATGTAGTCTATAAATCTACTCTTTCAAGTATGTGTATTTTGTCCGTTGTGAATTAGTGAGCCCAAAAATATGTACATAATTATGTTTGCAAATATTTTTGAGATACTAGGTTTATTCGTAGTACAAGAGATATCATATGTAAATAATAAAAATTAGTATGAACACAATAGAGATTGGCTTTGAGTAGTAATTTATGAAATCGTAGTATTTTAACTGGACGTCATTAAAATATTAATTATAATAATATTCTACCACATACACATAACACTATCAAGCCCAAACTAAGCAGAGCTTGTAATAGTACAAGTACCCATAGGGGTACTATGTTTCATGACAGATAATTTACGACGAGCAGGTTTGTTAAATCTATGAATAACTACGGCATAGAGTTCGGCATATATATATTTACGTTGTTTATGAAATATTTCATAGACATATTAATTTATATTCCTCGATTTGAAATCGTGACAAATACTTATTGACTACCTGAAATCTACCTTTTAATTAAAAATTAAAGTACACGTGCTGGTTTAATGACGACTTCGCAGCAAATAAGCTCATGGAAGAAAATAATGATCACACTAAAAATTGTCTTGTGTGGGATTCGAATACATAGAAAAACGTCGTTGTCAATTTGCCCGCTTAGTTAAATAACTAAGAGGGCAAATGGACACCGCCGTTGTGTTATACGTGTTTTATGACTATGCAAATGCGTAGTCATAAAATAATGAAGTAAAATAATTAATAGTAATGAGTGACTCTCAGTTTCTTATAAGTATCTTCTTTTAGGCGCAAACTATGCTGCTATGCATGAACTAAACAACTAACCTAAATGTAACTTTAGTATTCTTACTAACCAAATATACTGTGTCATTCATAAGTGTTACTTTGCAAACATAATTAAAAAATGTTTAAATTATAATTTTACTACTAGAATCACATTTCATTCCGACTTCCCGTACGAGTAACAAGCATAAGTCTATGTATGTATGTTTTACTGAATACCAACATACCATTAAAATGACTTTTTAATAAATATGTAAACAAGATTTCGCATTGGTATCGGCAAAACATTAAAAGTTTCCAAAATTCAAAGCTTCAAACGTTTGAAATAAAATCCTAATTATGCTTACGTTACTCGATACTTGCTTATCTGTGAGAACAAACTTGTAAACAAAAGTTTATATTTCTTGTTCGGTTTGACCCAACACTGTAATGTGATGCTTTTCATTTGCTAGAACTGTTATTGTTCGGGCGATACGATGTCAAGAGTATGCTGTTTGTTTTGCTACTAGGATACTGTGTGGGTTTAGTTTGCTAGCTGTGTTTGACATTCATAATCGTAAACCTGTATCCTCGAAGAGTGTGCGGTGTATTGCACCGATATTTCACTTGATTTGGTTTTAGGTCCCAAATAGGTGGTGAGCCGGACTACTACTTACTACAGACGGTTGTCTAACGGAGAGCACGTTATAACACTTTGTACGAGCCGAGAATCTGATCCAGGATCTCACGATGCATGCAAACATAAGTGAAAACCTATACCAGGTAATAATAATATCAACAATAATAATAACGTGGGACAGTCGTTTTCTCATCATGAGACTAACGCGATATTGGAGGCCACAGTACACTGGCTTTTAAAGTACCATCTTCGCTTTGTGATATAAACAAAAATGTGTTACTAGGTTAAATAAAAGCGCACAAACCGCAGGGCAGCTTGTGGCGAGCTGAATGTGAGTGGCGACACTGCTGTCCTGAATGCCTCAGAGAGTCGGTTAGGGTCTCGTCCCCGGCTTGCCGTTACTGGCTGGCTGGGGTGGAACTTCAAGAGCGCCCGTAGGACTCTCAACCCTGGCTTGCCTTGATCGGCCGGTCAGAGGGGGGCCGCTAAAGCTTTATAGAGTATTCAGGGCAGACGCCGTTTTTTACGACTTACCAATATACCGGTCCACCAAATACCCATATCCATAGCCCATATATTACAATCCATACGTAGCAATAGTCTTACGCCTGCTGCGGCTAGTACCGCTGTCGGTGTTCCATCCCACCTTTGATTAAAACTCTCGAAGGGCCTCTTCACGTTGGACCCATGTCTCCGTGTAGGCCTCCAAAGGGCTAGGTATATTCTAATATAATTTATTAGAAAATACCTGTAATAAGAGAAATTTATTTCTTAACTTGGCACAAAAATACAATAACAGGGTCACAAACACGATATTTAGTATTTACGATAAACCCTGGTACCCAGAATAAGATTCAACTTGTGTTTAGGGTATCGTCAAAAAAAGACGATGAAACCTTAATTCATTAAAATTCACGACAATTTATTGCCGAGCAAGACGCGTATAAAACCGACATACCTAACAAAGAACTCATCCACACTCCAAGTAATATTAAAAATATGTCGGTAGACAATTTGACGTTCATAAATGACATCTATAATTAGAAAACGCCGTCACAATGCCACCATGACATCAGTTCGTAATGCGGGCATCCACTCTCGCCCCAAGATTTACTAAAAATAAAATGTCTACTTAATTAATATTCTCTTATATTTACACGAATGTTATTTATTGAAATTAAACTACTATATACGGATTTTATCACGTTGTTTATTTGACACTTTTTTACATAGTTTAGAAACTACTACTATTATATATGCGTAAATAGAAACACCAATGAATAAATTATGTTTGGGTACTTTGAAATAACTACACTGGAACATTGGGACAACTACCATCGTAGTCTCCCCGTGACCAAGGCTGCTGAAAAGTAACCGAAACGTTGGGGAAAGTGTAAACTTAAATATAAATAGTTTTAATAATTTAATTAGCTTAAAAATTTGTTACGTTTAATAGTAGTAGTTTCTAAATTATGTAAAAAAATTGTCAAATAAACAACGCGATAAAAATCCGTATATAGTACTTTAATTTCAATGTCTACTTAAATTAAAGTGTCAATCAGTGAGTGGTCGTTTATCTAGATTCTGATCGTTATCTTTTATTCCTTAGGGCTTGCCCTAAATACGATTGGTTTTACCCTTGAAACTAATCGAATGGTATTAATCTCGTGACAGCGTCGTATAAGATGAAAAAAAAATGGGTTAATAACTTTATTCGTACTAACTTTATAGAATGGAAGAAACCAGGCGTTACCAAATATCTGATGACGGCGAACGGGCAGACTCTCTTAGAGAAGAGAAATGGTCTTAATTACGGTGAGACTAGAAAAATTATTACTGCCTTACCTGATAAGTAGAAGTTCCTACCCGTTCCATTCCTATCTAGGATCGGCAACGTACAAATGATATCTCCTGTACTGCAAGCAATAATAGGTAACAGTAACCGCTTGCCTTTAGGCAAGCGCGAATGAATTTTGATTGTTACTTCATTAGTTTGTATAAAAAATGGTACCTATTAAGATTCGATATTCAAATAATACATACATAGCCTCGTAACCATGGTTGTACGTTGCCGTGTGTTACGTCTCAAACATAACATGCTTTGATTATTACAATATTTGCCTCGGTAGCGCATCGGTAGTGATTGCGGCTGTTCAGTATTATGTGGAACTTACATTAATAGCTGGCATAAAGTGAGTGTCATACATCTTTGATATGAGCGTAAAACTATGAATGTATTATTATTTTGAATATTATTATTTTTTTGCCATTCCGTACTTATTAATAGTATATTTGTATAGTAAGCTATCATTTTATTATAGTCATTTATCATTTGCAAGATACTACTTTTACTAGATTACCAGATTATTTTAAATGGATCACATCGACTTTTGGCTCCATTCGACATAGATAATAGATACTAATGATAAAATCACAAAAAACATAAAAAGATGAGATGCCAAATTTTGGTCATTTGGCATCGAATCCATGGTTGGAGTAACTTAAAAGAATAATTATTACTAGTGGTCGTCTAGTGCTCGAAATTCGACCAAAGTTTGCCTGTAAGATATTGCTGATATATGTATGTCATTATATATTGATATATGTAACCATAGTTACGCGCTTCGACTGCATGTGTCAAATGCATGGTCGTGTGCGTGTAGTGTTTATTCGTTAATATAATGTAGTCCTACCTAATGCATATTTTATATAAACATTAGGATTCGCCCCTCCTTCTCCATATAAACTTTAACTGTGCCAAATTTTGTACTCCTCCGTCCGCGCAATTTTCGTAAGAAGGGGTACAAAGTTTTAGCTTCACGTATAAATATATAGATAATAATTGTAAATGACGCTCGATTAAATCTTGAGGAATGTTTAGTACTAAAGAGTATTTATTTACCAAGTTTACTCTCTATTACCTCTTTTCCTAAGCAATTGTCGATTTGTATGAAGAAACTCGGTAACGTTGTATTTTTCATACAAACTATTTTATGTAATTTTATGATATTTCACAGGTAAATTTGTTTGTCTTTTATACAAGTTTAGTTTGTTTTAAATTATCTTAAACATCGACGTTATAATTAATGGCGATTTGAAACATCACATGACTTAGCTTTGAACACAAATAATAAAAATCAATAATTATTCTAGAAACCGCGGGCAAAATCTAGTTTCTTAATATAAATACATTTTTTAAATTACTGTCATGTTTTGAAGAAACTTCATTAATATTGACTTTATGCTAGCACATTACGTAAACTTGTCTACTCTATTACTATTAACTATCTACGTAACTATGTACTATCTGCACCTGGTGCAATGTAAGTCTTACGACATCGTGTAACATTTCGATTTCAAGCTTACATCCAACATTAGATATTGAAAATATAGAATTTTGAAACCGCACTCAAGACCTTGCGTAGAAAAATAGATGATCCTAATCACAGGTGCACTAGTTTCTTATTGTTTGAATTGTATATTTATAGCATCTAGTATCTATAAGAAGTATGACTTAAGCGACCGATTTTTGAACGAAGATATTCTGACGAAAGACAAGGTACATTAAATGAAAGAGTGTTTGTCAATATTGTAATGAGAGTGAACAAAGTAAGAAAGAAAGACCAGGATTGTAGCAAGTGGGAATCTATAGTCTCTGTTTACCCCTCCAGGTAATAAGCGTGTATATATAGCTATATAATAATAATTATGTTTGTTGTATAATAAAAAGTAAAACATATGCACCCGCTCACCAGTTCCTTAGACTCTGGTCTCAAGAGTCCGCTCACTTGGAGTATCATGGTAGTCAATCCTAACTATCCTAATATTATAAATGCAGTCAATCCTAACTAAATAACCTAAATGCGAATTTAAGTTTGTTTGTTACGCTTTCACGCCTTAACTACTCGACCGATCATCATGCAATTTTGCAAACTCGTTGTCAGGGGTACAGAATAGGACATAGGGTAGATACCTTTTATCCAGAAAAAGATGGACATTTATTGACAATATCTACATTAACGTCAGCGAAGCAGCAGGCAAAATCTAGTACAGTATAACTTATAAATTATAAAGCTGAAGAGTTTGTTTTTTTGTTTGGTTGAACGCGCTAATCTTAGGAACTACTGGTCCGAATTGAAAAAATATTTTAGTATTGGATAGCCTATTTATCGAGGAAGGTTCTAGGCTATATAACATCACGCTACGACCCACGGGGGCGGCGCAGTACCCATAAACGCGCGTGAAACCGAGGGCACATCTAGTTTTGATATAATATGCTAGATAGACAACATGCCATCTCAAAGACCTCTTACTGGCGTATGAGCATTTTATTAACAACAGGAAGTATTTATTGCTTTTATGTTTATAGACATAATAATTATGTGGTGAAATAAAGTTATGAAGCTTTCCATTTACTGCAGAGATTGTCCGTTCAAAATAACAGAACGCTTTCAATATGATCGTTATTGTCTAATAAAATACTAGCATGTAGCATCTGTTTTCAATAACCGCTTGAAGCAATTTCTAACTTTATATTAAGACCAAAATCCCAGGACAAAAGATTATAGGAAAGAAAATGTCTTGTAATAGTTAGGAAGAACTACGACCAAATATTTTAGAAAATATAGTCTTATAAATGATGAAATGTATCTTATGTCCGCAAAATTTGGAACAGTACAATGTAAGAGTACTTTGTTACAAAGTATTTGTTTCGCATTTTTTCTTTATTTATAAGGATTTTAAATTAAAAATTGTCATAACTGATTTTAAAAATTGAGTTACATAGGCTAAAAACTACTGTTACGTATCTAACCTACTTTTACATGAGCGAATCCGTGGGAAGAAGCTAGTATTTTATCAAGTGCACAAGTCGATTCGCGAATTGCCACTAATATGGATGAGAAAATAATTAAAAACGTGGTCGACGCAACCCATCAAAGATTTCTTTGATCTAAAAGTCATTTTGTATCTTCAATATATAAATTTTAAACCTAAATAATTATGTTTTATTATTGTCGGCCTCGATGGCGTAGTGGTTATTGTAACTGACTGCCACGCTTGAGGTCATGGGTTCGATTCCCACACAAATCAAACATTTGTGTGCATAAACATGGATGTTTGTCTTGGTCTGGGTGTTTCTTTGTCTATATGTATGTTTATCCATTGTCTAGTATCGATAGTATAAGCTCTGCTTAGTTTGCGCTAGATAGTGTTGTGTGTATGTGATAGAATATTATTATTATTATATTATTTCCATGTGTCTTGATATACTAAATTATTAATATAAAAGTCGTTTTGTATTTTCAATGTATTATTTAAAACTAAAATTATTTATTTTATAGTAAGTAACACATATCTTGACGTAAAAATATGACTTATTGTTGTAATAAATATAATATTATAACAATATATTGTTATAATATAATGTCAGGACATATATTATAACAATATATAATATATACAATATATTATACTTTTTGTGTACAATAACAGGTTATTGTACACAAAAAGTAAACACTTCGTGCTCACAAGGAATCTCGGAGGAATTTCAAAGCCACGATGAATTGTCGAGGCATAAAATTAACTCAGTTATTTTACGTCAAAAGTGAATGTACCGTGTGTGGCATCCTTTTATAAATGAAGGGTCTGAAAAATAACGGCGATAACAGAAATTCCTTGTTCAAATAAAATGGTTTGCTTTCCAAGTATCCTAAACATTAAAATGAGGGTTAATATAAATGAGATTTTAAATGCATTCTCATTTAGAGTTCATTTTAAACTTTGAGTGTATTGTGTAGAGGCCGTCTCGATGACGCAGCGGTAGTCAATACGACTGCTGTGCATAAAGTCTCGCGTTGAATTCCTAGGAAGATAATAACGATCAACTCTCAAAAGAAAAATTGTATATGAATTTATAATGTTAATGTTTATTATATAATTCAATATTCATATTTTTATCGCTTTATAAATTTTCTTTCTATTTTGATTATTTGTTATAATGTATATTGCTATGAATTTGTAAAATATGCTTTGACAAAGTTTTATTAGTATTAATGAAACTTCTCTGTTAGCCTTTATTATTCCCAAGTCACTTGGGGTCGGCTTTTCTGGTCTAACCGGATTTGACTGGATATCAGTTTTTACACGGAGCGGCTGCCACCTGACCTCCGCAACCCGAAGGCTAACGATACCCTAAGGCTAGACCAGTGTCAGGATATTAGAGGGTACTGACTTTCCCAATAACGACTGCCATAGATGTTCAAGGCAGCCGGGACCAACGGCTTAACGTGCTCTCCGAGGCACGGAGCAGGCGATAATTGTCAATCAATACGCACATAATTTCGAAAAGCCATATAACTTCCGAAAGTCAGAGGTGCGCCACGTGGGTTCGAACCCGAGACCCTCTGCATTGCAGTCTGTTGGTCTCCCCACTGAGCTATCGCTGCTCACTGCTGCTTTATTAGTATTCATGAATATTAGTAGATAATAAAACTGTGTCCAGCATTAACTGGACTCCTTAGTCTAGAACTGTGCTCAGAAAACGGTAATAGGCTCGATCTCTATTGAGTGGGTTTTTTTTTATACAACTAAGGTGTCAAACAATCAAACAAGCATACGGCCCGCCTGCTGGTAAGTGGTTACCGTAGCCTATGGACGCCTGCAACACCAGAGGCATCACTTGCGCGTTGCCAACCCTGTAGGAAAGGAGGAAGTGGGATGGCGAAGGAGCAGGAAGGGGGAAAGAGGGTAATTGGGCCTCCGGCACTCTCACTCACCGAACGAAACACAACAGTAGGAATACTGCTATTTCACGTCCATATTCTGTGAGAGGGTAGTCCTTTCCCAGTCGCGCCGGCCCATTCATGCTGAAATCAGCGAGGCTGTACTACTCACAAACTTAAAAAAGACTTAAAACCATTGCTGGTAAAATGTGGCTGTCATACCAATGCCTACCTCTTCGGAGTAATGGGCGTGAGACAATATAATTATGTAGATCCCAACTAATATTATAAATGCAAATGTGAATTTGTTTTTTTACGCTATCACACCTCAACTCCTAGACCGATCATCATAAAATTTTGCAAACACATTGTCAGCACAACAGTAATATTTCATTCTGAAAGATTACTGTTGCCGAGGAATAGACAATTAATAAAAATATTTATATTAATGCGAGAGAAGCCGCAGGCAAAATTTTATATAGTTTAACACACTGAATGCCGCGTAGCAGACACAATAGAAAATGTATTGTTCGCGGTCATTCATGACCGGCATGGCGTTTAAAGTGTTAAAGATACTTTAGTTATCACTCTCTAAAGTTGTATAATATAATAAAAGATGTGCCCGCGGTTTCCCCTGCGTTTATGATTACTCCGCTCCCGTGGGTCGGAGCGTGATGTTATATAGCGTATAACCTTTCTCGATAAATAGGCTACCCAACACTAAAAGTATTTTTCAATTCGAACCAGTAGTTCCTGATATTAGCGCGTTCAACCAAACAAACAAACTATTCAGCTTTATAATATAAGTATAGATAACTCAATTAAAAAAGAATGCGGTCTTTTCGTAATAATAGCTATTTTTATTGTAATTTAAACTTGTTGTTTGTAGTCCAATTAAGCCATTAAATGTTAACGATATTGGATGCCAGGAAAAATATTCTATTAGAAAGCTACACTAACACGGTAATGTTATCTAATAGTATTCTATCTTCACACAAATGGTCGGAACGCGAGTCATACCTACGCGCCTCGAGGTTGGTAAACACTCGGTACACAACTAGTCAACCATCACACAACCATCACACCATGCGTTCATCACTGCGGCGAATGAACGCATGGTGTGATGGTTTTGTAAGCAGTAAGCATGCGATTTGGTAATATTTGATAGAAATAAGTACGCAATAATTATGGCAAAGTACAATCGTAAGCAAAAGTATTTTTAATTAAAGTTTTTACCCGAATGTGGATTTTTTTATACTAAGTATTAAATTTAATTTGAGGTTTTCGTGCGTCTCCAGTCGAGATGCAAATATTTTTCAGTTTTGAATATATATGGTTGTTTTTTATTAAATCTACTAATCAAACAACATAGATGATTTTTATTGAACACTTCCTATTTCATTTACAACAAATTCCATTGTTTTGAATTAATAATATAATATTTACAATCACTAAACTAGAAAAAAACTCAAGTAGGTGGATGAATTTAAAATACTTTAGGTGGGCAGCCCTCTCGCGTGCTTGCGGACCGCGCGGATGTAGGTAATTATTTCAAGGACAGTGCCGAGTTACAATACTGTTAGATAACATTACCGTGACACTAATGTTTAGAATAAACGTGCCAACTAATATTTCTTTTGTATATTTGACAACACGTGCATTGGTTTAAGTAGTCTCCGTGCTATTGCTAGTGCGATGTGTGTTGTGGATTCGATTCCTACATCGAACATAGATTATGAAACAACGAATAGTTGTTTTGATTGTGTTGCCTCTTAAATTTTCTTTTCTTTTTAATCGACATATCTTACTGCTTATTCCTGTATTGCAGAGGACTTAACAAGCGTTCAAACAAGAGAAACAAAGAACATCCAGACGTGGAACAACCATTTGTGCATCACATATTTTTTGTTCCGTGTGGAATTTGAACCCATAACGCACGATCAGAGTCGCCGCATTGTTGCAATGCCGAGGCGACGATCTGAACCATTAAACTTCTTCTTCTTCTTCTTCGTGTCAATTGCTCTTCTTGTGTGAACTATAATAATAAATAATAATAATATTCTATCGCATACACACAATACCATCTAGCCCAAACTAATCAGAGCTTGTACTATGGGTACAGACAATGGATAAACAATGTATGTTTATCCATCGTCTGTACCAACTATATATCCAGCTACATCCAGCTATATATATACTTTTTTTGTAAATACATACTTATTATACATAGAAACACCCAGACCAAGACAAACATCCATGTTCATGCACACAAAATGTTTGACTTGAATCGAACCCGTGACCTCAGGCGTGGCAATCGGTTACAATAACCACTACGCCATCGAGGCTAACATGAATAATATATAAACAAAAGATTTTCACACGCGATGATCTTCCCAACAGTGTTTTTCTGGCGAATACTCATGTCCTTTTCTATACTCTTGACAACTTGTATGCATCATTTCATGTTGATCGGTCTAGTAATTAAGGTGTGGAAGCGTAACAAACAAATTCGCATTCGCATTTATAATATAAGTTAGAATTGGGATCTTTTTTTCATGTGTTTGACTTAAATTTAATTTTTGTTTGACAATTATTAACCAAAAATAGCAACAGTACGTATTTAATAATTAATTAATTAATATTGTCTTCTGTTTACGCGAATGTTATTCATTGAAATTAAACTACTATATACGGATTTTATAGCGTTATTTATTTTACACTTTATTACAATAAAAATAAAATTATTGTAATAAAGTGTAAAATAAATAACGCGATAAAATTCGTATATAGTAGTTTAATTTCAATAATTAATTAGCAGCGATAGCCTAGTGGGAAACCATTGGACTGCCACGCAGAGGTCTCGGGTTCGAACCCAAGGCGCGCATCTCTGACTTTTCAAAGTTATATGCGTATTTAATAATTAGTTATCGCTTGCTTTAACGGTGAAGGAAAACATCGTAAGGAAACCTGCATGTCTGAGAGTTCTCCATAATGTTCTCGAAGATATGTAAAGTCTGCCAACCCGCACTAGGCCAGCGTGGTGGACTACGGCCTAACCCTTCTCACAATGAGAAGAGTCCCGTGCCCAGCAGTGGGACAGTTTAATACAGGGCTGATATTATTATTATTATTATTATAATTAATTAATTCTTTAATAATAGTTGAAATAAGCACGATAGCAGATGAGTCATTTAAACAGATATATCACGTTGGGATGAGGTACCACTGCCAGCTAGACGAGAAATGAGCTAAGCTGCGAGAACTTTAAAGTTATTTTACAGAAAATTCGCGTCCCACGATGTAGAAATTAATCAAGAACACCGTTTAGCTACGAACTGAGCTGAGCTTAGCGAGGAATAAATTACAGTACTTAGAAGAGACACCCCAACATTACGCGCTGCAATTTCTGTGAATCCATTTATTTTAAAATTAATTTTAAACTTTATGTGACATCTGGGCGAAAAAATCTCTCATTTACTTTAAATGTAAGTCGTAGCATTCTTGTGAAGTTGAGGAGGGATTTTGCCACGTTTATCGATACCGTTGGAGCCTCATTAATTATGTTCTAAGTATCAATTACGATTGCGCAAAATGAACAAATTACTTTTATTTTTGAACATATTTTGCGTGAGCATTATTTTTAAACCTTTTAGATATATGGTCTATATTAGCTGCGTCATAAAATGATAAGAGCTTATAATAAAAGTTTAGTAGTGTAGTTATAACTGTTTTTAGAAATAATACAATCATATCAGATTAATATGCATAGTAATAAATGTAAAGATGTTATCTAAAAATTATTTCAAATGCTATAATAATACATCTATATTAATATTATAAAGCGGAAAGATTAGATTTTTTGTTTTTATGTTTGTAATAGTTTTACTCAAAAACTACTTAACCGATTATAAAAATTCTTTCACCATTAGAAAGCTATATTATCAGCAAGTAACATAAGCTATATTTTATTTAACAAAATAAAGGTCGCGTAAATGTAACCTACTTTTCCGCGAGTGAAGAATAAAATAAAACTAGTCTTATAATAGTTTATTTGTGTTACCTCGTTGATCCCTGTGCATAAATTTGTGATTGTCTTTACAGACGATCGTGAGGTAACAAGTTCAATTCCTAGACCTGATAAAATATAGTAATTATTTTAAAATTCTCTTTACTGCATAGAGTCTGGTATTGTACCAATAGGTTAAATCCTTTTTTGTTTTTGTTTGAAAAAGACAACTCTCGCCAATGGGAATAGTTCCTGCATCGCGGGGGACTTTACAAATATTTAAACAACGGACACAAAGAACACCCAGACTCGCAATAACTATTTGACGAACACACAAATTTTTGTCCCGAAATCGAACCCAAAGCACTCAGCGCGGGAGTGGCGAGGCGACTACTTAAACCACTACGCCATCCATATTCATGTAGCAAAATGTTGGTGCCTCTCGGGAATATTCAAGCTTCAGTCAAAGTCAAAGTCAAAATCATTTATTTATTTAGGTCACAAAGTAACTGTTATGAACGTTAAAATATAAAGGTTAGTGAGTTTACTAAGTTACTGAAGCTACATTTAGGTTAGTTGCTAGGTTCAGACAAAGAGTGGCCGTGAGTTCTGAGAGACTTCATATACCTTGAGCTCATTCTGCGTAAATAGAAACACCAATGACTAAATTATGTTCGGGTACTTTGAAATAACTACACTGGAACATTGAGACAACTACCATCTTAGTCTCCCCGTGACCATGACTGCTGAAAAGCAACCGAAACGTCGGGGAAAGTGTAAAATTAAATTAAATCTAAATAGTTTCAATTATAATTTAATTAGCTTAAACATTATTAAAGTTTAATAGTAGTAGTAGTGTAACAGTTTTCAAAATTATGTAATAAAGTGTCAAATAAACAACGCCATAAAATCTGTATATAGTAGTTTAATTTTAATGAATAATTTTAATTATTTATTTTTTCCTGAACGGCCGTCAGTTCTACTATAAGACATTTCAAGGTTACCCATTAATTACCCGACACCCTGTATATCTCGCGCGTGACTCAAGCAACAGATTCCGGTAAATAGGCGAAATAGAGAAGTATTGTACCAGTAATCCTATTTCTGTGTGTAGCATGCGAACTGAATATATGTATATTAGAGATAGACCATCACACACTGAACGGACGACTGATTGTAAACTCACTGGTATGCAACGCAGTTTTACGAGTGCAAGTGTATTTTGTTAGCGAAGTTCCAAGCTGTGTTTAGTTTTTCGTATGCCCATTGCAAGGGGAGCGTGATATTATATGGGGCGGCGGTAGTTTATGAGGTGGAGGAGTATGATATCTTGATCACGCAAAGCGTCGTGAAGATTTTTATTGAATGAAATTCTTATTAGCAGCTCAGAGTCTGGAACTATGTCCGTTAGACGGTAAGAGGTTCGCGCCCTGATTCGTGGGACCTGAATCAACCGTAGGTGACAAAAACCCACAATGTTTTCATATAGATAGATAAATAAAATTATAAATAAGAGGCAAAATAATTATATTCTTACTTGAACGCACTATATATTAATAAACGATTTGTTTAAATAATTTTAGGTCTATTTATTTTTTAACAATGTTTTGTTTTTACATTTTAGTGAAATATTAATCGACTTATTTACATATACCTATTATGCAAAACTTCGGGTAAATTAAACACCGGGCTTCGTTCAAAATGAGTTTACACACAATGTGTATGCACATACTAAACTACATAAATTTAACCCATCTGATTAACCATACCAAGACAGTAATAAAAGCATTGTATCTAGACGCAAGCTTACGCATGATGATCAGCGAGTTAAATAATTTTGTGTTGACGCTACCGTCTATCTATACTTCCAAGATATTTATGTTTATATAGAAAAAATAAGGACTTATTAAAGAGTTGTCTTTAATAAGTCCTTATTTTAGATGAACTGGACCAGAGAAAAATATGAGATCCACATAGACTTGTACTTGATATGCCTAGAAAACAAAATATAATGAAAGCTGCCTAGCAATGTGTGTACGTATATTCAATGAGATACCCTGTGATCAAAAAACATTAAATACAATTACACAAATGGCTGAATGAAAATAATTTAAATATAAAATGTGTTCTTTGAGATAAAATGTTAATTAATGTGAATAATTGTACTGTTATTCTTTGAAAACATATTCTCTATAATATTATTAAATAAAAATATGTATTATAACTTATTTTTATATTTATTATAAAAACCAGGACAGGCAATAACAAAACAGTTTCAAAATAAACTTGTTCTATGTGAGCGACATGAAAGACTCACTTCTATAATGTTTTAATATCTGTACCAAAGTCCTAGGCAAGACTTAGACCACACAGTAGAAAATAATGCGTTGAATTTTTATATAGTCCCCTACAAAGTAAAGCAAAGAACAATAATGCTTAAAGAAACTTTTTCATCGCTGTTTACTGGACCATATTTTCTTTAGATACTTCACTGTAAATATTTTCTCTAGTTAATAAGATTCAAATTGCTTCTCAAGTCATTAAATGTTATTGTGTTTAGACTATTACGGTGGTAAACAAGTATGCGGCTTGCCTGATGATGAGTTAAAAAGATGGTAAGCAGTTACCGCTACGATTGCTTACAACATCAGCGGTATCATTTGATCATAGGGCATTTAAAGGAATCGGGGAGGTAGGTAAGTGGGCCTTAGGGAAAAATAATTTAAAGAAATGTAGAGAGTAGTATAGCCTCGCTGATTTCAGCATGAATGGGCCGGCTCGACCGGGGAAGGATTGATATTCTCACAGAATATCGACGTGAAATAACAGTATTCCTACTGTTGTGTTTCGTTTGGTGAGTGAGAGGGCCGGAGGCCCAATCACCCTCTTTCCCTCTTCCCGCTCTTTCTCCTTTCCACTTCCTTTCCTAAAGGGTCGGCAACGCGCAAGTGAAGCCTCTGGTGTTGCAGGCGTTCATATGCTACGGTGAGCACTTACCAACAGGTGGGCCCGTATGCTTGTTTGCCACCTTGGTTGTATAAATCAGGAATGGGGGAGGAGTACCTTCCCTGTTACTTCCTTTTTTTTTAAGAGAACTCCTGCACTATTTTTAAATCCTAAAAGAAACTTTAGAAACATTTAAACAACGGACTTTGTGGATCACACAAATTTTGTTTCACGTGGGGATCAAACGCACAATACTCAACTCAGTAGCAGTACTGATTTTACTTAAACCACTACGCTTTCCAAAAGCAAAAATATATAGGTTAAAGATACGTGTTTTCACAAACATAAACCATAATACTAATTATTTTTTATCTAATTACTCTACATGTGATTATTAATCAAGCACGACTTTGCTCACATGCATTAAGCTCCTAACTAATGCACAAAGCAGACATGACTTATAAACTCGATCAAATCACGTCGTCGCATCATTAGGGATGCCACTCAACGTCACACACAGTCTGTATAACATTTGAATCATCAAGGCAATTAGTTCTGTAATAGCTTGTTAGCTGTATAAACTATATCAATACAGATGCCCGGATCGATACTACGTGAAAACAAATGCACTCACACAGACATAATAGAAATTGTTATGGATGACGCAAGTCATATGTTTATTTCTTACTAGCTTTTGTCTATCTCCCGGGAACAATAGTTTGCTTCTGGATGAAAGGTACCCTTTGTTTTATTATGTACCCCTGACAACGTGTATACGAAATTTCATGATGATCGGTCGAGAAGTTGACATGAACGCTTTCATGCTAACTAAGAAACATACAAACTCACACTCACATTTATCATATTAATTTGAATTTCAAATAAATATAATAATTGTAAAACCGCAGGTGACAAACTTCTAACAACAGACACAAAGAAAGCCTAGAGTTAAAAAATATTTGAAGATGATTGATGATGATATGATTTGAACATGAGTTCTTTTCACAACAATCGGTTTATTGGCTTAGGCAACGTCCCAGAGCTGTATGACACGGAATAGGCATTCGTCAATATGTTTTACAGTATTGTTTAAGAATTTTTAATAGGTAAGCACAGAAAGACAGTCTAGTAAACACGAATTTAACATCGATATTTGTTATTCCGAATAAACTTCATAACAGTGCGTGAACGTAATGAATTCAATAATCTCGCATAGGATTTCTATTTTAACCAATTCAATAATAAACTTGTGCTTACTGCAACTGCGAAGTTATATTTGTCAAAACTACTGCAAGCGAACGGCAGTAGCACTCCAAAATTGATTTTCAATAATAATATTTTAATGTCTTCGTTTTTCACAAAGATATAGTTTAATATATACCTACTTACGGATTATGTATATATAATATTTTCAAATTTTTAACTGTTGATTATATTTTGGCACTTAGGTATAAATATTTTTGCCCAGTTATGACGTAATAATGTCTACGTCAATGTCTTTCAAAACAATTTTATTTAACATCCTGAGCCAATTTCAGTTGTTATTAGCGAGAGTGAAGTGCTCTACAGCCGTTTTTAGTTAAAATTACTTTTAAAAGGAACCCCGTTTCTATTTTTAAATGTCAATTATAGCCTTAGAAGAGCTTTCTGACCTTTACAAATATTAAATCAACACAAAAGCCTAAATTCGGAACAATCGAACTATTCATGGACCATACGAAAGCTATTACATGCAAGGATTGAACTAAGCTCGGCGCGTTATAGTGGTGATATTACTACTTAAACCACTACGTCACTCGTCCAGACTCCATTTTGAGAACTAAGAGCATTTGCACACGCTTTAAAAATAGAATGAGCTTCCACAAGTTTGAGATACCCACGCGTCTGGACGTTTCTAAAAGCTGTATTCCATTGGAGAAAATGTTAACGGAGACTCGGGCATGAAAATTCGATAGCCACTTCAAACATCCACCCATAGTTCATATTAAAGTACAGATGAATACATTCGCCCTCAAAGTGCGACACAGCTCGCATCTTCGTTGACATATTCTCCAATAAAATTTCACTCTTACAAGCACGCAAAATAATTCGGCATTAAAGCGGCCGATTTGTTTGTGCGACAAACGTAACGTGCAAATAGACCATCGAATAGTGCGGCCGAACCAACGCACGGCACGGTGCTACGGTGCACTCTTTACACCACACGCATCGCACCGCAGATCGTCTTATTATTTTCGGTAGCGCACCGAGTTCGATGTAGCGATCGAACTAGCGTACCGGTAACAATACTAATAATGTTCGACGCACTGTGCGCTACATGATCGAATATGGACCGCTTTCATATCTTAGTCGCACCATGTTCTACCGTCTATTTGATAACACGCGTCGCCTGCTGCGTTCAGCACAAAAACCAAAGCGTAGTAATTGTTTTATAGGTAACAAAATGAAACGTGGCAAACGCAATGCTTTAAACGCACTATACAACGCATAAGTAGGCCGAGCGCTTTTTACTACATTAGAATGAACTTTAAGGTTAATCTGTAAGGTATTTCTGTGAAGTTCGTTCATCCAAACCTTGAATGTAATATTTTTTTTTGTTACACGACAGAACTGTATGGACCCTGTGATATCAAAATGTGTTTGTTGACAAACATAATATTACATTTGTAGAAACAGATGTACAGATTGTGTATTAAACGTTATAGAGTTCCGTAAATATAAGTGTTTTTTTCTCACGTTCATTCTTTCGTTTTTGTAATAAGCGTCTATAGGTGTTGGTAACTAATTACCGTCGGATGGAACATAAGCGTTGCCAATTTTATTGAGATTAACTTTTATAAATTTCACGTTTTGTTTTCGTATCGGGGAACTTTATGCACATAAATAACGATCACAAAGAACAGCCGGACTCGGAACTAAAATTTGTAGTAAACAAATATAATTGCTACGTGTGGGAATAATACATACTTAACACAGTGGCAACGACAATCAATTTGTATTAAAACATGAGCTGCTGCGCTGTTTTTAATGAACATAGGTACTGGTTGGGTTGCTGATATTCCAACGTTCATTACAGGCTTCTCTATAATCCTTTTTTTGAAAAACGGTAATGTCACTTATGGTCTATCTAGCGTCTATAGCAAGAACTTACAATTAATTGGACTGTACGCTTGATTGTTACAAAAATACAGTTTCACGTTGTCAAGAGCTTCAAAGCCTATAGGTAGACAAATTTTACCAACTGAAAACGTTTTTATCCAGCGCGGCACGCTTTTGATTTTCCTATTACGAACAGAATCTGGAATGAACTACCTGCTGTAGTGTTCCCCGAACGCTGTGACATGTTCTTCTTTATACGAGGTTTAAGAAGTGCCTTATTTTTACGGTGTACATCCTTGACAACGCCAAAGTCCATGAGCGGCGGGTAACACTTACTATTAGGTGGGCCACTAGCTTGTTTATTTTATTGTTCCTAGCAATGAAAAAGAAATTGTGGCGATATTATTTTAACCGTCTACATGATATTTCGACTAAACTCGCCCGTTTGTTGTTGACCGAGTCATATAAAAACGCCTTTATTACATACATTTTTGATTTATGACGATAGTAACAGCAAAAATTAGTACTTTATTAGTTTTGCCGTAAACCAAGAATATTTGTTTGCGCTGTACCTACACCTATGTACATATTATGTTTATATGTCGCCGTCATAAAATTTTATTATTGTATACGTAATAACGTAATATTTGCTTTTGCTTATTTGTATGCATAATGTTACATTAAAAACGACGACTTCGAACAAACATTATACCAATATAGAGCATAATAAATGTGTATATATATGTACTCTAGTACATCAAATATTATTAGACGCCTCTGAAGGTATGCAGAGGTCCACCCACGTACTAGAAGGCGAACCAATTGTCGTGCAGTTTTTGAATATTCTTTAACAGCAAAATCGAATAACATCATCGGTCTGGTGTGGGAATTGAACCTGATATGCAGTCTTATGCTATTGCATGCTATTATAAAATAAAATAAAATAAAAATGATTTATTACCAAAAACTTATACAATGAGTACGCAGTGTCCGTTGGCCCCACACTAGACAAGCCTGTCCTGTGGGAACCTAAAACGATTACAGATATATGCTTATTTTGTTGGTCGGACAAATTTATACTAAACATAACATAAATTATATTGCATTTTGAGTCTACCGCTACGCCACATAAGAATTCATTGACTTCAGCACAAGGTTAAAATAATAATATAATAATAAATAATAATTATATTATATAACGTAAATGTATTTTTATACTGCAATTAAGTTAATTTAATATAAATTAATCATAAAAATAGAAATATAAAATACTGATCAGCGGCAACACTGAGAATCTTATAAAGAATCATAATAACTTTTGAGACTTTTCTAGAATAAGTCTATAATAATATTCTACCACATACACACAACACCATCTAGCCCAAACTAAGCAGAGCTTGTACTATGGGTACTAGACAATGGATAAACATACATCTTTTTTTTTTTGTAAATACATACTTATTATACATAGAAACACCCAGACCAAGACAAACATCCATGTTCATGCACACAAATGTTTGACTTGTGCGGGAATCGAACCCGCGACCTCAGGCGTGGCAGTCGGTTACACTAACCACTACGCCATCGAGGCCGACATTAAGTAATGAACAAATTATATTACCTAGTATTACAGAAATTGCGGGGATTAAACGAACAAACTTATGAAGACATCCATTTGCACTATCTTCTACACAGAAGGCTAGCCCTAGGCTATAAGTTACTAGACAGGACATGCATGGCCAGTCCCCCAACTAACAAGTAAAAGTTATCCAAAAGATAAATCGCATGCTGTCTCACTCGTGTTAGGTTAAAGAAGAGAGATGGCGAGACTTTTATTTTATAGATAAATGCTATTTGGAGGTGGTGGGACAAGCCTTTAGTGCTTTTAATAATAATAATAATAATAATAATGTTTATTGACATAGAAATGTGGTACATTGCGAGAAACCTTATTCTAGGACTTAGAGTTAGCACAATACTTACTAACACTGAATTCCAAACTAGGCTATAGCCTGTATTTTGGAAGGCAGCGCTCAGCTAAAACAATGCAACAATGGACACAGATGGGAGTTATTAATTACATACTTAATTTATATTATAGGAATACCTACATAAACCTTACCATTAACAAACAAGTTTGCAAACTAGCTAAAGGGCCGCTTGATCGTAAGTAAGAAAGTATGCTTATTTAATACACCAGGCAACTCATTGGCGTATTAGCGACACTCGGCAAAAATAACTTATAGAAGGAATGAAAAGATAGCAAAGGTTGGCGTGACTGATGTAAGTATTCAGAACTCTTATTTACCAGGCGAAATGAAGTAACAGGGTCTTCTTGAGGCGCTTTTCTGAAATAGGGTATTAAGTATCAAAGAGAACTAATTTCAAGATCGTTAAGTCTCCAGGACCCATCGCGTTTCAGGTCTGTAACAGATAGACTGACTTCAATGCAGTTTTAGTTCACTCTTGATTTTTTAATCTGTCTTTTAAACCATTTGGTCAGTCTTAATAAATTATCAATCTGGATTAGGCTGGTAGTAAAAATTTCCGAGTCGATACCTGGATTGATCGATACGTTATTGAGCATATCGATAAATAAATTATCAGTCTAGACCTTTACCCAGCAGATGGCTATGGCCTTTCTCCATTTACTGGACACAAGCCTGGCTAAATATAATCTTTCATGAATAAACCGTTCTGCTGGTATACCACTCTAAATTGCCGCCTACTAGGTCCAATATTGAAATAGTTTTGACCTTTATATCTAACTAAACATTCGGTGATAATTAACTTAAAATACATAAATAGTGTGCCTCAAAGGTCATCGTTGCAACCCATTAAACTCAGCTAACGTATTTACATATGGCGGCAGAAATATTTTGGTATTTTGCTGCGTATCCGTATAATATGATTTAACGTCCAACAAAGTTTTAAAAGTGTTCGGGTTGTTTGGAGCGGTTGTGCTGTGATTTGTAGCGGTTTTAAATGGATTCACTGAAACAAATATATAGTAGCTGTTACTGCAACGTCGATAACGTTTTTTATAAAGGCCTATCTCTTTCATCTTCTCATAAAGGACCAGAAGAATTGGTGTTAAGTGAAATAATTGTGTCAAGTCTGGATGTTTTTAGGTAAGTGTCTTTAATGCGACCAAGCCTCATGTATTATATGTATTAAGTGAATTATGTAAAATAAAATTACACATGATTTCAGCGTCGGTAGCGTAGTACTAGTGACCGCGACTGCTGTGAATGAGGTTTCAGGTTTAATTCCCGGGACGGTCAAAGTGGACTATTCTGCTTAAAAAATATCTTGCTGGCTTGAGACTGGCGAAAATCTCGCGAAAGCTTCGCCAAAAGAAGCCTTCGTGGGTCTAATACGATAGCTAGTTTAGCAATATATGGGTATATTTGACTGCCCGAATGGCGTAGTGCTTTAAATAGCCACTAGCCGCCACTGCCAATACGCCGAGTGTCATGGGTTCAAATTCCACACGACACAAAAATTTGTGTGATCCACAAATGGTTGTTTGAAAATTCTTCTAAAAAATTTGAATGTTTTGTAACGGCCCCCGCGAGACAAGCATTATACCTAGAGCGGGAGTCGTCTTTTAAATAAATAAATAGTGTACTCAGTATAACAACCTGTCAAGTCAGAGTCGAAATTGCATACCAAGGGATCTATGTATTTATATGATCGGTGTATTTATGTAATTGTTAAGCTTTAAAACTTATACCATAGTTGCGTCAATAAAAGAATCAATCAATAATTCCCTACGTCTATTTTTAGAGGTGGAACTCTAACTATCCTAAAGGTTCCACGCCATTTTTTAATTCTTGTTTTTTGTTTGGATGTTTTACGCATACCGTATGTCAGTTTATACCTTAACTACGAGTAGTTGAGACGTGAAAGCGTATCAACATACAAGCAAAATTTCATGCGGATCAGTTGTGACTGATCTTAACGGAATGTTGCTCACATGATGTAAGGAGCATAAAAAAGACATAAGGTACTTTTCAGCGAGAAAAAACGTACTGTTCCGTAGTGAGCGAATCAGTGAGCAAAACCGTGAAAGTAACCTATACCATAATTACTTTCGTAACAGTATTGATCAATTATTTCTAATGTTCTATGGAGTTGAACTTTCTTTATAAATTTAAACGGGACCAATTTCGACCAATATCTTATCATTTCAAGTTTAAAATGATAGAATAAAGAATAGTGTGATTAGAGAGAGATGCGGCATGAAAGTGGATATAGTGACAAGAATAGAAAAGGGTATGTTAAGCTGGTTTGGGTATGTAGAAAAAATGGACGAGGAAAGACTGACTAAGAAAGATTATAAGGCTAGTATGAATGGAACAGTCGCAAGAGGAAGACCTAGGCGAACGTTTCTCAATCAGATCGGAAGCGTTCTGGACAAAGGCCAGGTTAAGAGCACCTTGAACCGACGGGCGTGTTAGAGGAATGTGATCAAAGTGAATGAAGCCAGAGAAGTGTGTCAGGATCGTAGCAAATGGAAATCCGTAGTCTCTGCCTAACCCTCTGGGAAACAGGCGTGAATCTATGTATGTATGTATATATTCAAGTTTAAAGCAATTATTTATTATTATTTATAAAAAAATATTAAGAGTTTACAGGCAATCATGCTTCTTGTAAACTGAAACTTTTAACAGCTTACAGGTTTTTTGTCAAAAATATCTGCTATAACTGAACATATTCTGGGAATGTAAACAGTTCAAAAGAGTCCTTTATGGGTAGAACAGACAGACGGTGTAAGATTAATAACATGGTTCGTTTGGGGCCTTTTGGGTACCGGACCTTAAAAAGTGTTCATGGCCCATGGTAGACTATTTTAATAATACTTTAGAACCGCAAATTGTATCCAACAGACCATGCTTGTATTAGCAATTTCCTAATGTTGTATTTTCGAATTTTTGGTGCGCTGAAGATTTTTAGCAAGTTAATAATTTACTGATAGACTTCATTAAATTATTAAGGTAAGCGCAAATGGCCCTTTTATTTAAGAAAATGTATATGTAATGATTAATTTATAACAATAGTGAGTAAGGTTTCGAATTCACAACCATTTCATTATCCTGCCGTCCACTTAATAAAAGTGCGTTAAGTGCAATGGAATGCATATGGCCTAACGTCTTTTTAGGGGATGGTATTATGATTTTGTTTCTCAGCCAATGGCCTATCTTTGTGAATGAATGCGCTTTATGCAAACTTCCTCGTTACAAGATAATATATGAGGAGGTTATATCCGGCTCTCCCGCTCGCTGCATCTGCTGTCATGGTTCGATGGCACTATAACTAAATCTGTAATCCGTCCAGCAGTACCCGACGCAGAACGCATAAGCGTCTGCGGGAGACGACTTCAAAGTTCGGTCTTAACCATAAGCTTAGATTAAAGCAACTAATGGATGTTGATTTGTTACATTTTTGACTTGTTTACACGGTGAAGCAGATTTTCGTTTCCATTGAAAGGCAGGGTAGCCGTTTCAGCATCACATGCTTGGCTGTTCACAATTAGCATCGCCATGTCCTTTGGCCGTTATTGCAGCAATTAATATTTAAGCATCGAGAAGTGGCATGTCTATTAACAAATAGGTATACCTAATAAATTATAAGAATTTTACACATCTACAAGCTAGTTAAATGTATGTTGAATATAATTCTGGCTAGCTCTTGACGAAACAACGGAGATGATTATAATTTAGCATGTTTTATATATATAACAGAATAGAGTCACTCTTATTGTGTGGGACTTAAGAAATATTTTGAAAATATGTGTGTAGTACTTTAGCTTTCCTTTTTTTGGAGAATACAGACCTCAGGCTATATGTATTAAAAATGTAGGCACATCAGAGGTGCCCACTAAAATCTAACTACCTACTTTACAGTTAATCAAATGCTAAATTAGCAGAAGCATACTGTTGACCGATTATCAACAAAAAGTATCTTTATTTCCTTGGTTTCACGCGTGAAAATGTTCGGGTCAAACAGTACTATTGGATTTTTCTTTAAGGAAAATCAGAGAATTTAACTATTCCGTTACCTCCAAAATAGATAGGCAGATGTATGTACATTTTTACCCCATTATCTAATTCTTTAGGGAAATTACCTTATGTTGTATGGTTAAAATATATACAGTACTAGAATCAAATTTAGATGTACCTATAGTTCAAGCTACTTTTATAGAAAGCCTTAGGCTGATTTATATAGTCTGCTAACGATTGCATTTGAACAATTGTGCAGCAAGTTTCGGGTTAATAAGGGCACGGAAGGTACCAACTAACCGTTTGATTAACTGGTACTTTTTATACTAACTTATACATGACAACGAAATTGATAGTCATATGGAGGACTATATAAATTAACATTAGTTAGACTTTGGCAATAGTAATTGACAATTGACATAAAATATTTTTTTGTGCCGTGCCAGCCATAATTTTCAGTCATATAGGTCTATAACTGTATTTAAAGTTATTTATTTTTGCCCTGGCTTGCACTTGCATAAATCCTTATTATGTGTTAATTCAATATATGTATAGGCTATTTGTGAACGAAGTTTCTCTGAAATCCGTTCAGAGTTTTTGACGAGTAATTGAATAATAAACATTTACACTAACTTTCATCTTTATAAGTAGGATACCAGATCCGTGGATTATTTTTTAAGAGCACGACTTGGCATTGCTTCTGCAAATAAACATTAACAGTCTTTTTCCTAAAAAAATATCTTAATTGAGGCTTCATACAACGGGTAGATAAAATACTTAGTAGGTATGTCTAATAAATTCATTGTAAAAATACTTTGTTATTTATATTTCTGTATACCTTTTTTATATACAGCATCGTTATTAAGCAAGCTAGCATTCTTGTTCATATTGTGAACAAAACATTTTAGCAAATTTTATTATAACGTTTTTTTTTATAATTACTACTAAGGTGGCAAGCAAGCATACGGCCCACCTGATGGTAAGTGGTCACCGTATCCTATGGACGCCTGCAACGCCAGAGGCATCACTTGCGCGTTGCCGACCCTTAAGGAAAGGAAGTGGGAAGGAGAAGGAGCGGGAAGGGGGAAGGATTGGGCCTCCGGCACTCTCATTCACCGAACGAAACACAACAGTAGGAATACTGCTATTTCGCGTCAATATTCTGTGAGAGGATAGTCCTTCCCCGGTCGAGCCGGCCCATTCATGCTGAAATCAGCGAGGCTCTACTACCTATATACCTAAAACCTTGTAAGTTTTATGAATATGGCCGTATAACTTTCAGATTATGAACTCAGTCACATAAAGCGGTACCACAACACCAAGTCCGTCCAGTAATTTCATCTATAGTGCCCATCTACTTCAGGAAAAGAAACCAAACATACAAATAAGGTCCCATCCAATTTAAGTCGGTAAACAGCTCGTTGACCTTCGCTTTTATTTGACATCTATTTATACTCTATGAGAAAAGTTAGGATATCGAAACTCCTTAGTGTTCGGTACATTGTCTTGCTTTCGTGTTTTGGTTTTGTAAATACAAAAGTTTTAATGCTCTGCAGAAAATTTAAGTGAAATGTGATATTGGTCTTCCGGGTTAGAAAATTTCTATGATTTGCGTAAAAATAACAAATGAAAGTACTTTGTTTAGTGTTTTTACGCAAATCAATGTTTAGTTGTCACTGTATGCGAGATCTTAATATTAATACGAGTCTACTAAAGTTTTGATACGGGATAGGGTGTTATCTATGGACATTAGATATTTTTGGAAAATATCTTTATCAAATAGAAAGGAACGGTAGTCTGTTGGGAGACTGTTGGATTGCGCCGAGGTTTCGATTTTGATTCCAAGGCATCCAAGGCAAGACCAACGTTTTAATAGCTATGCGCATATTAAATAAATAATTATCGATCGTTCTAACAGTGAAGGAACACATCGTGAGTAAACCTGCATATTATGACTAAGAGCTCTCCATAATTATTGTCAAAAATATGTGGAGTCTGTCAATACATACTGCGCCTACGTGGTGGACTACGGCCTTCAAGGGCTCGTGCCCAGCAGTGGGAGAGCTTATATACAGGGCTGGTATTTATTAAATATAAAAGTACATTATTCACAAAGGCTATCTATAAATGACATAATAATAATAATGTCCTCCAGGCCAAATTTCGGTCACGGCGGCCAATCTTAACGGATACTGGTCATACGCAGGAGACAATACATATTAGTGCACAAGCGAGTGCGCATAATATTCGACATGACTCGAGAGGGATCAGGCGCAGGACCAACGCCGTTACGTGCATTTCCAAGGCACGGAGGTGTCTAACACGGCCAACTTCCTTACTCCGGACGGCTATTGAGATTTCATAACAGTAAAACCCAATAATTTCTTGTTGGCCAAACCTGGGATTCGAACCCGAGGCCTCATGCACAGCAGTCGCATTCACTGTCGCAGCGCCACGGAGGCAGTTAACCACGCATGGGAAACCACGAGCGGAAGCTAGTAAGTTAGTAAGACACTGAGTATTACATTTTTAGTTTAAAACTCTAGTAATAGTGAAGTTGCTAATTGGCCGTGGCTTTCCTATATAAGGTTAATAATTCAAACCTAGTAAAAGGCCTTCAACTTTTTACTATTAAGATTGCTTTATTATTTGTGTATATTCACAGTTCAAGTTAGTTAGTTGGACGTGTGTTATCCGCACTTAGCCCCACAATTGGGCCATTGTGCGTAAGTAGCCGACGCGAAATATTATTCGTTTACTCATACCACCTCAGCTCCGTCCAGAAAGATAACAGGGGACCGATGTTACGCAGTACCTCCTTCATCGTTTCTGGACTGTTTAGAAGTTTCGCCTGTTGGTTTCTCACGCTTTTACAATGTAGAAGCACGTGAGCCGATGTCTCCTCGGTCTCCATGCAGCCTCTACAGAAGGGACTGTCAGTAATGCCGATGTTGAACAGGTGCTTGTTAAGTGAGCAGTGGCCCGTTATTATACTCACTAGGTGGCGTAGGTTTTTCCTTGTGGAACGTAGCAGTCTGCGTGACAGATGTTTGTCTAAAGATGGAAGGACTTCCTTCGTCTGTCTACATTCCTTTGTTTCTGTCCACTGTTAACAGTTCTGTTCTGTTGACAGTTCAAGTTATTGGGACGGTCACTAACTTAGTCTCTTCGAAACCATGTCCGCTGAAAAGTACCTGAAACGTCGGGACAAATGTAAATTGAAATGGTTAGCATCTGCTGGACAGAATACGTTGCATAGCCTCAAGTAGACTTACAAACATAAACATAGGCTTCGGGACAAACAAGGGAATACATTTGTTTATTTGATCCCAAGGCCTGTATATCATGTCTATATGTGCGTAATACTGGGACGTCCCTAAAGGAGAAATGCTACGATTCTAGCATTAAAAATTATCCATTGTATGTTTACAAATATATGTACTCGAATGAACCTAGTCCTAACATAACTTTAACTTTTTTATTCGAAGCAGTTCCAAATGTTATTTCATAATATTCAGCGATTCATTCAGTTTCGTTTCGATCTTTTTCAAACACAATAATTACGTTCCTCCACAAAAATGCAAAAACAAATTGCGTTATGTAAACAATGACCCTGTGTCAAAGCCAAATGGAAAGCATGAAATGTAAGTAGCACGTGATACATAATAATTAAGGGTAGTTATAAAATATTCGAATACATGAGCTGTCAGAGATTAACTATTGCCATATCTACAGCATTCAAATAAACTTAAAAACTGAATTAGTATACTACTACTAAAATGGAAATCTGTAACAGAGTGAGTAAATTCTGTACGAGACTGATTACTGACTCGTAAAATGTTGCGAAGCTTAAATGCAAAATAGAGACTCGGTTACCCCATTAGAATAAAATGCTACAGTTGAAACATGCTTGTGGTAGAACGAAGTATTATATTCACTTAACATTAATATATTCTCACGCCCCTAACCCCAAAAGGGTAGGCAGAGGACTATTATATCAATCCTAATATTATAAAGGAAAGATTAGATTTTTGTTTGCTTGTTTGTAAAGATGTAACACAAAAAAAAGACAGCCATTTTAAAATTTTTCACCTTTAGAAAGATATATTACCACCGAGTAACATAGTCTTATTAATTTTAAACAAGAGAAACAAGTGAGAATCGGCAATGAATTGCCGTAAATCGAGTTCGAAAAAATGGTTCAAGTAATATGCAAAGGTCACGTAACACCACGTGACCTTGAGGTCAGAGGTCAAAGGTCATAGTAATTTCGAGGTATATCGACTATGCTGAGTCGAATGGCGTTGACCGCGAGTCTCTAGCTCTTACGATTCTTGAGTTGAAAGTTGTATACCAGACATACGGACGGACAAAGCTATTGTATAAAAGTTTTATCGAACTCTAAAAAGTTTTGTTACTAACATAACCTAACCTACTTTTACGCGTGCGAAACCGCGGGCAAAAGCTAGTCTACAATAAATTTGTCAACTACGGATTTAAGTTCACTTAATACAATACGAGTCTATCCTTTCATAAATATTAAAACCCTTCATTTCTAAAGTGAATGTATGTATATTCTATTTTACCTAATTGTGTGGAGTAACGAGCCTCGATATGATACGCAACAAGTATGTGGTAGTCTCGGCGTTGCCGATGTAGCCGACAAATTAAAAGAAAATGGCTGCGATGGTTTAGACATGTTAAAAGAAGACCGTCAAAATACAAAGGAGACCGTTCGAATAAATAGGAACGGACCCCGGTGCAAGACGGTGGGATAATCGCTAGGAAGCAGGAGAAAAGTGTTATTTGATAAATAAATATGGCGTACTGGTAGATAAATACCCAACTTTTTATTATCTCTCTTTTTGATTTTTATCTCTATATATGGACAAAATATAGAATTAAGTCAGTAACTAAATGATTTTAAATTTATGTTTTATATGAAATAAGTTGAATAAGAGAGGTAAAAAATATACTATAAAAGATAGTAGTGACATCTTAGACACGGCTTACAAAGCTCTTAGTTCACATTAACTATAATAAAACAACTCTAGTCACGTGAAAACTGTTTGTAAAGCCTTTTTTATTGCCCTACTACACAATATAGAGGTCCTTCTGATAGTACCTAAGTGTTAACCACTGGTCATGGACTCATAAGGTCAAGGATATTCACTACGAGCTTGCTAAGTCGGTGTCCAACGTAATACTATTTTTAAAGCTCTTTTAAAGAAGAATATATCACAGTGTAACCTTCGAAAGAACACTGACTTCAAAACAAGTTCTAACCTAGTTTGAAAGGCAGCAGTTTTAAAATTTTTGTAATTGATTGCTAGTCAGTAAGTAGCTCTTAATAAACTTTGTATATCGTGAACTATGTATTGCTGGTATGAATATAAAAAATAAATTATCACATTTCGCACTTTTGATAAAACAGTGACTTAAATCGAAATTTGAATGTAAGGCAATTTCAACTTTATTTGTGTGACTAAAAACTTTAATATAATATTTGTGTTAAGTACTTGCAATAGGGTTCAAATTTATTAAATACAAAATACTGAGATGAGTCTCTGTTTTATTGAGAGTGCGATTTGATGTGTTAATTTATTTTTGCTATGCTGCTAAGTTGTGTAATACGATCATAAATTCCCGCAAAATGTACGTTCTCTATTGTGTCTGCTGCATGGTATTCAATGTGTTAACGTACTTTGTACTAGCTATGTGGCAGGAGAATAATTCTAGAACCTGCATGTACTTGGGGGAAATGGTCACTGCAGCTATACTGGACTGAAACGTTTCCAGGTTGAACTGATGAACTCGGTGTCGAGTAGTATGGTGATGAAAGGAAATTAACAATTCGAACAGTTCTCGTGCCAAAAGGTATTGCCTCTTTTCACTCTAAAATGATACTAAAATATAAAACCATTTGTCATCACATTTGGAAAGAATTTTTAGATGTGCGAAGTAAGGAAAAGGGCGTATGGTATAAAACCATATAGTGTGAGCCTCCTCGTGTGCCTTGGTTTATATAAACACTTGGTTAAATAGATTTATATTAAAATTGTCTTTTAGACTTCGCTCTGGCCACTATCCGTCGGCAAAGATTGCATATCTGATGTAAAATATCAATTCGCCAGATTGCCTGATTTGTGGAAGGGTTGAAGATGTGCAATATTTGCTGATGGAGTGTGTCAGAAGTGTGGTCGAGAGGGAGTCGATGATGAGAAAGTTTGGTATTAATAGGTTGGATGTAGGAATTTTACAAAGTGCTTTGAGTTATCCTACTTCGGAAATAACGTCAGCATTTTATCGGCTAATACCGCGGACTCAGCATCGACTTCCTCAATAGCCAATTTTTTTTATTAGTTAAGCTTTTTTATATGTACAATGGGTTTGAGATGTTTTATTTTAAACAAAATTAATTAAAAAGACAACAATTTCTCAGATTTTCCTCGTGAAAGAGACAGAAAATTACCTAAATTCCATCCATTGTTCTAAAATCTTCACTTCGTCCATGAGATAAAAATATTTACGAAATTTTAAGAGTGACTGCACGGACGGAGTTATTGTTTAAGTGGTCACCTTGCCTTAGCCACTGCGCCGAGTGTTATGGGTTCGATCTACATCCAAACCAAAAAAATGTCTGTACCACATATTGATGTTTCGAGTCTGAGTCTTTTTTGTATCCGTTGCTGAATTATTATAAAATTCTAGTCGACGAAGGACCTAGTGTTCTTTAAAAACAGGTATATGTTTTTAAATGTCTCACTTTCACTACATTTACAAAAGCCTTACTGCCTACCCCTCTGGGAAACAGGCGTGAATCTATGTATGTAAAAAAATAAGAGTTTTATTAAAATAAAGCATAATATAGCCATAAAACGATTGAAATGTATCTTACAAAATAACATAAGCTTTTATTCAAATGAGTGTAGATACTTCTAAATTTTGAATTTCTACATGCGCTTTTGACCTCGTTATATTGTAAAAGCTGACTGAAAAGGTTCTTTGACATCAACTAAAGAGAGAACCTCTAGGCCGGAAATATGGCGGCCACTGTCGTAGCTTCTGAATAATCTGGAATTTCTATTCTTAGCTCATATATCCATACACTAATATTAGTACAAAATATGCCAGTACTGAGTTGAGTTGACATTGAGCCAGCCAAGTAAAATTCTGTGAGTTACCTGTATTGCTAAAACGTTAAATGATAATAGTTGATTTATTTTTTAATAATGATAATACTAACATTCTATATGCATAAATGCGAATGTTTGTTTTTTATGCTTTTACGCCTTACTTACTTGATCAATCATCATGAAATTTCGTATACACGTTGTTAGGGCACAGAAATGGTCATAGTGTACCTTTTATCCAGGAAAAAGAACTTTTACTGACGTAACCTAACCTACATTTACACAAGCGATGCCACGAGCAAAATCTAGTTCTAACCAATATTATAAATGGGAATGTGAGTTTGTTTCTTTGTTACGTATTCACGCTTTAACTTAAATTTACCTACATCGAGAGCGTCATTAAGCTAGCTTCACGAAAACTCAGAGTTCTGAACAGGGTGAGACAGTTCTTCGCGCCTGGGCAGCTGTGCTTATTGTATAAGGCACAAGTGCGCCCTTGCGTGGAGTACTGTTCTCATCTTTGGGATGGCTCCGCGCAGTACTTGCTGGACGCTCTCAACAGATTACAGCGGCGGGCTGTCCGTATCATCGGAGATTCATAGGTCACGAGTTCACTGGAACCTCTGCAACTCCTTAGGAACATTGCCGCATTGGCATATTTCTGCAGAATATAGGGAGTGCTCTGAAGAGTTATTTCACCTTATCACACCCTCCGCTTTCCTATCCAGAACAACGCGTGCTGGGCTCAGATGCCATCCTTACACGGTAGAGTCGACTAGAGTGCGTACCAACAAGTTTGGGTCCTCATACCTCTGCCGAACACTCTAAGCATGTAATTCTCTGCCAAGGCACGTGTTTTCTTCTTCCTTCAATCCTGGGTCCTTTAAGCGGGGCGAAAAAGCACCGTCTTAGGCCGTCAAAGTAGAGAGCTCAACATCGCCTTGGCTGCTGTGAGGACTGAGGCTTGAAGGCCACTGCTCTTAGACCACACGACTGCTTACCATCAGGCGGAGTGTGGTCATATTGATGAGCAAAAAAAGAAGTCTTATACAAGTAGTCAGGGTAGAGAAAAGGGCATAGGATACTTTGCATCCAGGGAAAAGTACTGCCCCGAGGGATTAAAATTTATTAAGAAGATCTACATTTACGCGAGCGATGCTGCCTGCAGTCTAGTGTATAATAATGTGCAGATATAACAAACAACATTCAAAAAATCCAAATCATTTATGTTTACACAGCAATTTCGGCTAAACATTTCGGGGCTCAGTGACCGCGTCAAAGCATTTAGCGATTTTTGTTACCAAGTGCCCTTCGAGAGTAAGCGTCTTGTTATTATATGATAACTCTCACCCAACGTATTAGGGTTGACAAGCGTTTTCAATTACAACGTCGTCTGGAAGTAAATGTATTCGTAGTTCTAATTTTTTACGTGTTGGTATCACAAAACTCTAAGAAAACAGCAATTTTGAAAATAATTATTACTCTATTTCGATATTAAGTTAAACATCTATGGTGCAAATGATTATCATGAGAACAGCATACGATAAAATACAATAAAAAAATCTTATCATTTGAATGTAACTGAAATAAACACAGACATTATTTGGAGTAGAAAATAATTTTCGGTTTGGTGCGCTTTTACGCTCTCACGCCTTAACTACTCGACTGATAGCCATAAAATTTCGTATACATGATGTCAGGAGTACACAAAAGGATATAGAGTGCCAGATCGTGAGCGAAGCCTCGGTCAAATATGGTAAATTATAGTTTTACAGTATCCAGTATATGCGAGAGAACGTAATTATTTGCCACATTCACGAAATAAAAATTTTGAATTACCATATTATGAAACTAATTTAGAATATTGCCAATTATTCCTGCTTATCTTAAATTCATTTGCCTGCACGCGGTCGCAGAATGAATGAATGATAATTTACCCGTAAGACATTAAAATCTGAAGCAGTATATTAACCTGTCGGGCGCAGATGTTAAATATGCTCTTGCCTTCGTGAAGTGATCGTTCTCAATCCTTTAATACTTTATTAATAGCCTCATAAGATGCCACCATTGTGCGCCCTCCTTGTAGCATTATAAGACTATGCAGGGTTTTATAAATGGTTATGGTGTGTTTAGTTAATCTGCAAATTAATTACTGTTTAAAGTGGATGTTTAAAAGATTTATATCAATTAATGCTGTTTTTACGTGGCGATACTGCCTATCTTATGCATACACTACCAGTCGACTGTGATGCGGAGAAATTCTATGGCGCCTATTAGAGAGTTTTAGTTTCCCATTTTTATTTCTGTTTTATAATATGTTAGATATAAGTTAATTTAAAATAAGTAGGTATATAAAGTGATAATGTTAATAAAATAAATAAAAGCATTTAATTGTTGCTTGTTATAAATAAAAGGTAAAAGAAGAATAAGAATCAATTAATCAGCCAATCATAGTTAGTGATAGGCTTATTGATGATTCAATCAACCTATTACTTAGACTACATATCTATTTACGTTCTCTTTCAAACAAGTGAGAAACGGCAAAGAATTGCCGTAAATCTTAGAGTTCGAAAAAATTGTATCACGTGACCTTGAGGTCAGAGGTCAAAGGTCATAGTCATTTCGGTGTATATCGACTATGCTGAGTCGAATGGCGTTGACCGCGAGTCTCTAGCTCTTACGATTCTTGAGTTGAAAGTTGTATAACAGACGGACGGACAAAGCTGTTGTATAAGAGTTTTTTCGAAGTCTAAAAGACAACATCTGCACTATGAATAAATCCTGTATCGCGGCGGACTTTACAAACATTCAAACAATGGATGCAAAGAACACCCAGACTTGGATCAAGTATTTGTGGATACACAATTGTTTGTCCGATGTGGGAATCGATCCCACAACACACAAACAAAACGAAAAAAACGGGGCAGTCTTTAGGGACTGCCGATAGAAGTGAAAACTATGTAATAATCTAATGGCTCGACGATACAATTCGTCGAATTATAAGATTATTATTTTTGAATTTTGAATTATGACGTTCGGTGACGATGACGCGAGTTTCACGCTATTTGTTCAATCAAAATGTACACATACATATATACACATTATACATATAGCTCATGGAAAGCGTTCGGTGACGATCACGCGAGTTCCATGATTTTTGTTCACCCAAAAATTGCTCAACGCGCCTAAAGAAGTTGCCACTTCAAAAAATATTAATCAGAACTACAACACAAGACTTCAAATAACGGACGCAAAGAATACCCAGGCTTGAAAGAATGGCAATTAGTGGATCGCAAAAATGTTTGTTTAGTGTGGGGATCGAATGCTCAACACTTAGCGCAGTGTCAATGACGAGACGACCACTTAAACACTACGCTATCCATTCAGTCACTATGATGTATGAAATCTTAATTGACCTCATTGGAGTTGATTTATCCAGCAAAAGCTGGATTTCGATTCGCTGGACTGGGCTCTAGGAATTGCCTGATCCAGTGGCCATTACTCTTTGAACAGATAAAAACATCCAATTATTACCTAATCAAGCTTATTTTGCGAACTATATCAGTTCCTTTGATCCTTTATTCCCTTATTCCATTACAAAGTTAATTTCTTAAAGTAAAGTCCAAGTATAGAATAATGTAAATATAATTTCTAAACTTTTGAAGCTTATGTTGTGGTTGTCCCTTTTGCGGATGTGACCAAATTTATGTTACAACATGGTGTTACTTTTTATTATAATTTGTTTTATACGTACCCTTCTTCAAACTATAGTATTTAAGTCTCTTCTACAAAGTCTAGTTTCTTGTACAAAATATAGTATTTTAGTAGCCAGACAAATATCTAAATATGATGAAGTTCTAAAAATTTACAATTGCAAACAAAATATACGTGAGACACATAATGGCGTACAACCCTACAGGTTGGATATGAACAACACAGAATACTTTATTACATGCTTAGAAGGATTACGTTACCCTTTGTGTGCGCAACACTACAAGAGTGTCGCATGTAATGACATAAAGGGCCTAATCTTTGTGTTGTGTACAAACATATCCAAGTCTTGTTATATGAGTTCCATAAAAATGTTCAAAAAATGTTCTTGAATGATTTTCACAAAAGAAAGGGCAGGGTATATTTTATTCAAAAACAGAATCATTAGATACAATAAAAAAGAAAGTCTGTAGGCGTTGTTATTTTTAATAGGGAATAAATATAATGACCATCAAAAATACTAATTGCACAGCAAAATATGCTAACTAAAATATATCATAACGAGCACCTATACACCTCAAATCACTGCATTTCATCTCGGAAGGGTTAGGTTATTTCCTTCTTAAACCCACCCAAAAATAGGAACCCCGCGAAGTGGGGCTCCATCGACTTAGTTTGATCTCTTTAAATATATTTTGCTGAGCAATTAGTATTTTTGGTAAGTATATTTTGCTGTGCAGTTAAATACTACTCTTTTTAATATCTTATTGCTAGGCATGTGTCCTCAATGGCCCATAGGTATCTCGTTGCCTCTACTTTAGTAAGCCAGTTTGTCAAAACGTATTTCCGCTTACGAATCATACAATCAATCATTGGTATCTTTCCAAATAGCTCTAACTATTTTACTAAGAGATTTTAATAAAATCGATTTCTCTGTGTAAATCTCATTAATATACTACCAGTCTCAGTAGCATCGATTGCCTTTAAAACGATAAGCTTAAGTTCTAGTCATTTGCAGCAGGTTTGAAGTTATATCGTTACCAAATTCCATAAAAATTGATTTGGTACTTTAGCCATGAAAACGCAACAAACAGACAGCTACTTTTGCATTATTAATATAAGTATGCATTCATACTTTCTGCCGTTTCGCCTTTACTCGCCTTTTGCTTTGTTATACAAAGGGTAGGAAATAGAGATATTCATATTCATTTCCTAATAACAAATTCATGATATTAAATTCCTTGAAGGAATTTTGTTGTACATTCTGTGCGAAGAAGTGAAGCACAGTTTGCCTAGAGCAACTTAACAATTAATCTTTTTCAGTTCCTAAAGCTTAGTTCAACGGCTGTGCGAAATGAAAATCTAGACAATTTTTATGTTAAAGCAAGGGTTTCTTAACTACAATCTGTTATTATAACGTTGGATATAAAATTAAATGAACTAAATATTTTCTGAATTTCCAGTCAATAGAATTATCATAATTTACTATCGCTCACTTTACCAATTACATAATATATCCACATTAAAACAGAGATATTGTGTCCATACCAAACAGGAATATTCTATGTATGGGTAATATCAAGGATTATAGCATAATATTGGATCCATTAATTAATAATTATTATCACTGAAATGGGTACTGACCCATTTACGAATAATAGACCGTTAAGTAGAACCTGAAAATACACAAAGAGATGTAAAACGTGAACGATAATCATAACAAGCTGTTAATATTATGGATGACAGAAACATCATAAAGTATTAAAATTTCTGTATTAATCCTTTTGCGCCCCTATGTATCATCATTATCTCAGCTGAAAGACGTCCACTGCTGGACATAAGCCTTGCCAAGGTATTCTTGGGCTGTCCGTATCTTACTGCTCTCCATGACATTTACCGGTCGTCGGTTCAACTTTGGGATACAACTGCGACGTCGCTTGTAGAGTAGAAATAAAATCGATGAGAGTTTAAAAATATGTTCCATAACACAAATTGTAAAATAAATAATATTATAAACTTGATGATTAAAAAGAGCGGCCGTGAGTTTCTTGTCTGTGCTTCTGATACGCTTTGTATTGATGATTAAGACAATAGATAAATGTAAATTCACATTAACCTACTGAGTAGCACCGGCACGCTAGTGGTAGCACACAATATGTATTCAATTATGTACGACATTTCAACAATTTACAGGTTAGAGTAACTTTGACGTCCATAGTGATATTGACATTGAGACATACATATATAAATAAACATGTTTTTGGTTTCTAACTCCAATGTAAGACTTATTCTTATAATAATCGAATATCTTTGTTTAACTCAGTACCAACAAAATGCCTGTCTCTTAGTACACTCTTGCGTAATAAAGCTGTAAGCGTACATAAGTTTATGAAATTGGCCGGATAATAAGTTGCTTTTCCCGATTTTATTTTACTTCTCAAGTTTTGGTGGTGGAATTATGCCCGTATCGATAAACACAATTGTTTCTGTGATTTGTGTATTACAAAATATTCTGTATAAGTCGTTTCGGGTAACCGACTTATATTCGACTCTCCTCTTCTAAGTATGTTTTCGGGAATATAATTTCACTATGAGAAACATATGATGGCTATCCAGTATAAATGTATTAAAGCAATAAATTAACTAAGCCTATTACAGTTTCCACAAACAAGAATAATTATACTTAACAACATCTAATAGTTCATACACATTTTCATAGCTTTTGGATTTTTTTAAGGATTTTCAAAACTTGCCATGAAATACATAGGAATAGATAGACAGCTCAATACAATATTTGAAATCAGTCAACCCAATATGTACGGTTTAACAATTTCAGATCAACCCACGTTTTTTAAATGTCAGATCAACATAAAAACAACATGGACAGTCAAACACACGTGAATTACTGTGACTGCCTAACTGAATTAGCGACAGCCAATACTCGTATTCAAATAACGAACAGCATAGTGTACACTGAAACAGAAAGTTTTATTGAATCTACTGACATGCATGTGATGTTTGTTTCAAAACGAGATGGGTGTAAAAAATATTTTTCCATCATCTTTTTGTAATGTCCCACTGCTGGGCACTAGCTTCTCCCTTGGACTTCCAAATCACTATGTTGATGGATATCCCCTGACCTTATGACCTTGTGACCCCTATATCATGGGGTCTTTTGACCCCCAGGGCCCATATTCAAACTCGACCGAAGAATGACCCCAAGGTACTGCACACCAAGTTACAAGTCAATCGGTCCAGTGCTTCCGGAGCTATGCCTATCACTTAACCACATAGTGTTTTCATTACCCTCTTCGAAGAAGACAGAGGTTAATAACAAGCAACGTGGGTTTATCAGTTATGTATGGTCGAATGTAGCTCGATTGAAGCTAATATCGTTGCACGCATCTGTGTAGGAGCGTTTGATTTGGCACTTTAAATAGATCAGTCTATCTGTTACTGTTTCGTTTGTGGTACTGGTATACAGCGTGCTACAGAAATATATGATTTTAAGATCGTAATGTATGTCTGAAAATAACATAATATATTATATCATAATATTTTATGAAAATTCCAACAAATTTATTAAATTATTATTTAAACATCGCAACAACACATATTATGTATATCATCACTATCAAAATAGTGCCTGAACATTTTTGCTTTCATAGAAGTCGCCCGAATCAGCTGATGTTAGTGTTGTGGACATATCAATTAGAATATGCTGATATCGATAAGCTGATAACAAGAAAATGTTAAATCTTAGTTGAAGTATTGTACTGGACCAAACATTATTTATAAGTAGGTGCCATATTATGTAAGTATCTGTCATTGTGAAGTTCTACCCAAAAATGTCCAGTGGTAAATATATCCAGTGTTCAATATTTTTGTCGATATTTCTGTAGCACTGCAGTATTTATATGTTTATATGTATTTACACGAGATATTCATTGAGATAAACTTACGAATAACTATCGCAATGTGAATTAATGTTGACTTCTGTTTAACCTTTCAAGCATATACAGGCGTAGAAGTGTATTATAAAAAACTATAGATGATTATTTTTTTGCAATTTATTGAGTTTGTAATGATATTATTTCTTAAGCCATATCCCGCATTAGGAATAATTCCTGTGTCGCCTGGGACTTTACAAACATTCAAACTCGGATCAACTATTTGTGGATCACACAAATTTTTGTACCGCGTAGCGATCGAACCCACAACAGTGTCGGTGACAAGGCGATCATTTAAATCAATGCGCCATCCGCGCAGTCATATTGGTAAGTGACCGTGCATATGCACCAAATAAAAAGTATTTTGCATGTGAAGGGATTTTGGATTCGATTGAATATTATTCTTCGACGATATGCAAAATCACACTGAATTTAAATCTATTTTATTGAAAACAGTTAAAACTTTATTGAAGACGTTTCCAGAGACTTTTCACTTTTATGAGTTTAGAAATGAGTTCTTTTATTGCACCAAATACCTCATAGATCCAATAGGATAAGTATGCGTTTACTTTAATATATGTATAAAACGAGATAATTGGGTACAAACTGTATCTTATTTACGTATTAGGTGTTTCTATAATCTACGACATTTTTAATTTTTATGAAAGTGTTATCTGTTTATTCCTATATGGTCTTATTAATCTTGTAAAAGATGATTAAAACCTTCGTTACGTGAAAAAATTATAAGGTAGGTACTTGTTTTTTGACAATTGCCGCATTTATCAGAAATGCTTAGAATATGATGTAGTCATTTGCAAATACATCACATATTATCACTACCTATTCGTCACACTTAATTACCTGTGAGTATCAAACGCTACCAACGCTTTATTTGTGTATGTATGTGTGTGCAGGTGTGATGATAACCATTGCCAATCAATCAACTTATTGGATAATAGGTATCTATACAATATATGCTAAGAGGATTCACCAGGTTACGGGCTGCCAGAAGTAGAAGTTCTAGACGCACATATACTAGTAATCTGACTCAGAATAGATGCCAGTGGTTTGGTGCCATAACAATACTAATAAATATAAATAATACCATAATAATAATATTTGGGAATTCTAGCAGGCAAAATGTGAGGAGTGTCGATTTTTCCCTTTAAATATCTAGTCATGCCTCGTTATATACCTCGCACACTGGGAATTTCCACTAAGGTGATATTGATGAGAAGAAATTTCATATAACCTAATGTCCTCTGCGAGATGACCTCTGAAGGTTTTTAACTGTAAAAAGTAAAGAAACCACTGCCAACTAGACAATTTATATTGTGGACATAGCCATAGGCGAGCACAAGTACACTGCGATGATGGGAACAGAAATCTGACCTCATTATTCCTTTTCTTTTTAGACTTCACTTTCATTTTTAAGAAAGGAAACTGATGAAACGTTTGCTTAAAATTAAAATGTTATGACGTGACAGAATTTGAATAGGTACAAAGAAAATGTTAAACAATAGGAAATTACCAGCCTAATGGGAAAAATCTTCTTTTATTCGAAGGTTTTATTAATTCGATGTTCGTACTTTCGCAGTGTCAATCAAAATATAATAAATAAATTTAGAATTCCAATTCGATGGATAATATATGTATTTTGTTCAAAAGAGATTGTAAATGTCATAGAATCCGTTAAGCATTCAAATACTTTTGGTAAGTATATAAATGAATATTTGCAAAGATATTTCGGATAATGTTAATTCTCTTCTATTAATTGCACTAGTCTCGTATAATACCTTTTTTTTTATTCCACTAAGGTGGTAAACAAGCATCCGGCCCGGCCCGCCTGATGGTAAGTAGCCTATGGACGCCTGCATCACCAGAGGCATCACTTGCGCGTTGCCGACCCTTTAAAAAAGGAAGTGGGAAGGAGAAGGAGCGGGATTGGGAGAAAGGGGGTGATTGGGCGTCCGGCGCTCTCACTCACCGAACGAAACACAACATTAGGAATACTGCTATTTCACGTCGTTATTCTGTGAGAGTGTAGTCCTTCCCCGGTCGAGCCGGCCCTTTCATGCTGAAATCAGCGAGGCTCTACTATTCTTAAAACACACAACTGTACTATACAACTATTTATTTAAATTATACACTGTTCATTATAATACAGGTATACGACCGTTTGAAACATTTAATATCCTCATTTAAATTGGCAGCTTGATTAATCATCGTGGACAAAATCGAAATTTGTGATTAATTTCCTATAAGGCAATTTCTAGCAGTACATTCCGGCGCTAAATAATTAGATATTGTAGTTAATGGAACCTTACTATTGTAAATATCAAATTAAAACTGATGTTTATTCATTTTAATTAAGTAGGCTTCGCATGTTCTGTCCCGGAAGAGTCATGGTCAGACGTACCAACACAATGGACCCCATTAGCTATAAGCTATATCGAGAAAGGCCCAGAAGAAGATGGCCAAAATTGGATCAGCTTGCGAAGGTTAGGAAAAGGTAGAAGTAGGAAGGCCTTTGCCCTGTAACTAGGCTTATAATAATAAATCAGTAATCCCAACGAATATTATAAATGTGTGTTTGTCTGTTTGTTACACTTTCACATCTTCACTACTCGACCAACCTTGAAATTTCTTATACAAGTTGTCAAGGCTACAGAAAAGAAAATATGGAACGTTTTATTAAAAAAAGAAGTAACGTTTCCGAGCGAGCGAACCCACGGGCAATAGCTTGTTTAATATACGTTAGCTAATAGATCAATTTCAGCAATTAACACTTCAAAGAGAACAGAACAATATCAATGTAAACACCTCTCAGAGTATTTGTAACCAATTTTACATTTAAATCGTTACATCGCTTGAACAGCGTTTAACTGAAAACTGAAATTTTCAACTTCAATAAATTTGTAATAGAGACACTACAACTACCAAAATTCAACAATTCTCTGAGGTGTTTACTCTGAAAATTCTGAATAAAGTTTTACACTGATACTGAGCTAGTTTGTGGATTAAACGCTAAACTAAAGGGTGTATCTACATAGGGTGACTATTGATCTTGTACTTTGAAGTTCTCGTTAGGTTACAATAAATTATACAATAAATAACGTTGTTAATACGTTAACTAGGTAAATTGATTAAGCCAAAACGATTGCTACTACATGTAATCTATATATATAAAACTTTTCTGTTACTGAGTGACCGACAGACAATGCACAGCCGAAACTGCTGAACGCAATAAGTTGAAATTTGGCATGTATGTTCCTTGGAGAGTATAGGGGAGCACTAAGAGAGGATTTTTGGAAATTCCATCTTGAAGGAGGTGAAAGGGGTGAAACCCAATATTCACACAGGAACGGGACTTACGCGGGTGAAACCGCGGGAAAACTACTAGTGTTCTATAAAATAATAAAACCATTTCTATTATTGATAGTAAAAATATTTTATCTTGTTTCCAGATTGCCAGCAGCTTAGGTTACAAATAATCAGTACTTGTCTTTCCAGCTAAACTGGACAGCTTGTTTTAGGAATATATTTATGTCAATAGTGTAATGTCGTCGTCCTGAAGATGACGTCAAGAACAGGTCGAAGTGGAAGAAAAAATTAAGAAGGCTGAAGGAGTCAGCCTTCTTAATTTTTAATTCCATGAGGAATAAATAGCCAAGAAGAGAGAGAGATACGTAATATTCAAATTATTGCTTGCAAATCCGATGACTTTCTCTCTGGACAGTTTGAGTATACAAAAATGATAAATTGCTTTGTGCAACTTTGAGAACAGTTCATTCTATCAGGATAAAAGGTACCCTATGTCCTTTTCTGTACACCTGACAACGTATATACAAAATTTCATAATGATCGTTCGAATAGTTAAGGCGTGGAAGCGTAACAAACAAACTCCGATTGGCATTTATAATATTAGTTAGGAATAGCTACGAGTAAGGCGAGATGCTCCGCGCTCAGTAATGTGAATCCATAAACTTTACTTCTGCCTTTATTACTTTCATTGAATTTTATTGAACTTCACCATTAACCTTGAACAAAAAAGATTCATTTTGCCATTGAACCTTTACGAGAGTCATAATAATCCATTTTCCTTAATCGACAATATATATAACCTTATATTCTTAAACAAGGCTTTCGTGATAAAGAATAGGGGAAATTTCAGCGTTAAGTACACTGTATCATTCAAAGTAATGTGAAGCGATTAAAAGTGAGATCTGCCGTGTGGTGTACTCGTCTATCATTCGTTCACTTCCTGATGCTTACGATATATTTTGATCAAGCTTTTATTTACCTTTACGAGAACAGTGGCTAAGATTGCCTTGGTCGAGCAACGGTACTGAATGCAGATGCTGTATATGAGGTCTTGGGTATGATGTTCGAGGCAAGGTATTACTGGGTTTTTGTGTTCAGATAATCTCAGTAGCAGCGTAGAGTTTGGAACTGTGCCTGCCTTTCTAGTACGTGGGAAGTAAAACATAGCACGAAATGTGGGCGTGCTATGGGGTATAAAAACATCTACATTTCGCCGACTTACCTTTGCAGTTAATGGCGTGGGAATATTTATCAATTTAAGATTAGTAACTAATGTTATGCGATTAGTATTTAATGTACAGCGATACCCTAGTGGGAGATCGTTCAAAAGCCTCGCAGAGGTGTCGAGTTCGATGCCAAGACGCGCATATCTGACTTTTCGAAGTTATTTGCGTAATATATAGTTAATGAACGTTAGCTTTAACGGTGAAGGAAAATATCGTGAGTAAATCTGCATGTCTGAAAGTTCTCCATAATTTTCTCAAAGATATGTGAAATCTGCCAACCCACACTGGGCCAGCGTGGTGGACTATGGCCTGACCCTTCTCACACTGAGAAGAGCACCGTGCCCAGGTTGTCGTCGTGCTGGTATTATTATTATATTATGTAATGTGTTTACTGCAATGATCCACTGAATTAACATCTGATATAATAACCTTAAATTTGATCATAGTAAGTATATGTATAGGTATGTATGTACTAATAAACTAAAAGACAACGAAACTTATCTAATAATCACAAGCAGTTTGAAACAGTGCTCGCAGATAATAACATTATGGATTACGCAAAGCATAACATTGATAATATAATCTTTGCTCTTAACATTAATTAGTTATTCACATGAAGCTTAAGACTAATATTCTATCAATAACCACCTACGCGTATATTTTGAAGGTATACATAGACACTACGATAGAAATTCAAAACTCTCACCAAAAAATTAATAGTAGCACTTCTCCAATATAAAAAAAGATGCAGACACAAATATACAACAACAAAGTTTAGTAGTTATTTTGATCTCGTAAGACTTCCGCGAGCGTTTTCTAATCATATAAAAGATACAGAATAGCATGCCTCTTAGTTGTGTAGTTTTCGCCTAGGGGGTATTCTCGGCGGGGTCGCACTTCGTATAAGAAAACCATTCGCGCGTCCCTGCTGGCTCAGATAATGCCACAACACACCATGATAGGTTTAACTGATTGAACTGACTGTTCGGATGGCGTAGTGGTTTAAGTGGTCGCCTCATCACCGCTACTGCGCCGAGTGTTGTGGGTTCGAATCCCATACGAGACAAAACTTTGTGTGGTCCTCAAATGGATGTTCCGATGTTGGGTGTTCTTTGTGCCCGTTGCTTAAATGTTTGTAAAGTCCCTCGCGACACAGGATTTATTCCTAATGTGGGAGATAGCTTAAAAAAAATAACTTCTCCGTCCGACCTACGGAGAGATATGCGAAAATGATATACCCTCAAAAACAAAACAAAGGTTAATCTTAACAAAATCACGAGCGTGCATGAAGAATATAATGCAAGTGAATGAAGTACGAAAAGTATACCAGGATCGTAGTAAAAGACATACATAGTATCTACCTAGTTTCGCGGAAAATAGGCGTGAGTTAATATACGAGTATGTGTGTTGCAATTTTCTTCACCCGGTCTCTTATTACAGACTTGTGTACTGTACTGATTATATAAATAACAAGAACTTTAGAAATAATAATTTTGATAGAAACAGAATATTTTGTAGGTTAGTAGTGCAGAATACTAGCGATGTACAATAATCAATAATAAACTAATAATTCTAATAATAATTTCATTAATATGTTTTGATGCATTCGTATATAGTTTGCGAAATGTAGATGTGTATTAAACATATTTGTATACCCTTTGGATCCCCCATAGGATACATACCTATGTCCTCAAAAGCAAATAATAATAATAATATATTTATTTGCCAGAATATTGTAGATACAAGGTGTTACAAATCAGAATGTCCCTTATACTCTGCCATTACCGGTGTACAAATCTTTACAAAATATAATGGCCAATAGAAAAATGAATTAAAAATAAATCTTAAATAAACAGAGAAATAATCTTGTCAAAATTTTATATAATGTCATGTTCTAATTTAAATGATCAATATTTGCCTTTAAAATGTCGTTAATGGAATAGTAACATTTATCTAGTAAGAAAATAATTGTTTTTGAATGTCATAAAATTAAGTGTTTTAAAAACATCAGGTAATTTATTATAAACACGAATTGTCATACAGAAAACATTATTTGAAAACAGTGAAATCCTCTGTGGAGTATGGTACATATAATTTATGAATTTCACGACTCTTTCTAATTACAACATCATTATGTATTTCAAATAAAGTTAACTTTAGTATGTAATTACAAATGAAGAACAAACATTGCATCATCCAACACAGGTACAATGTTGGACGATACAACATTCCGCCTCGCCACCTGTCTTCGTTTAGGTACCCCTTGTGTTTCTCCACATCGCTGTCATTACGGAGAAGCCATCGACAGCCTCGGACACCATGGGCTGTCCTGCAGCAGAAGCGCAGGTCGTATTTCACGACACGCTCAGCTAAATGACATTATCCGTCGTGCTCTTATCACCGCTGGCGTACCAGCAGTATTAGAACCCATAGTCTTCGTACGTGACGATGAGAAGAGCCCCGATGGTATGTCTTTGTTACCTTGGAAAATGGGTAGGCCTTTGGTGTTGGACGCCACATGCGTGGACACCATTGCGCCATCACATCTTCCAAGCACGGTGAGCTGTGCCAGTGCTGCTGCTGTAGCGGCGAAAAACCTCAAACGGCGCAAATACAGTAATTTAACTGATAATTACGTTTTCGAGCCGTTTGGGGTAGAGACAGGTTCATGGGGTCTGGGCGCTCGTGCGCTTTTAAGAGATATATCTAAGCGGCTAATCGACGCTACGCGTGACCAGAATGCTGGATTTCTTTTGGCTCAAAGAATCAGCATTGCCATTCAGCGTGGCAATGCTGCTAGTCTTCTGGGCACACTCCCGGTCGACAGCGATGTTGAGGAATTTTACGACTCTGCCTAATCCAGCCATCCCTTTTTATTAAATTTTACAGTCCCATATTTTGTTACTCTTCATTTTGTTCTATTTATAAGTGGTTAGTTTTGTTAATATTAGTTAAGTTGTAAATTATGATTGTTGTTTCTTTATGTAAGTAATGAACTAATTAAGAATGAATGAATCAGAAAAAAGAAGAACAAACATTTGTAATTTAGGCTGCATATTTTTTTTTATATAAGACATGTGAAACGCTAAAAAGTGGAATCTTTCAGATTTGCCAGCGTACATGTTTCTGGGTCAACGGAAAGCACCCTATAGATCTTTATGTACCCAACTTAGTGCGAAAATAAGTGTTTATACAAGTTATCCAAATATATCAATACAATAAACAAATTAATCAACGGTTTTTATTATAATATTTTTATTACATTGAAAGGGGTATAGTATTTTTAAGATTCGAAACGTGATTGAGACCTATGATTCTCTTAAACTATAAATAGTAGGCAACCGAAGAATTAAGCTAGATATTAAAAATTCGTCGTTAAAATAAGACTTACAGAAATATTTAAATGGTATCTACCTGCAAGTAACTCAAAGATTCTAACCCTATCTGGAACAACACAACAGATCGATATAAAAAGTAAGAGAATTCATACACGTATTCAATACTTTTTTTATGAATAACAGCCCATTCTCTTGAAGTTTTCCTATAATAATAAATAGGAAACAACAGCCATTAAGAAGGGAATCTACATGAAAAACATAAAAACTAACTTTGACCTTCCAACGCAAGGATAATCGCCGAGGATGCTCTCCGCACAATATTTATCACGGACGAGAAATAAAGGCATAATATTCTGAAGAATAAAACTGCAACGTCATTTGGAAGCCCGATGACATCATCGAACGCTTCAGCGAAGCGTTTGAAATGACGATGAAAACGTTTATGTAATTAAGAAGAACAATTATGGAATTTACGTGACTTTTAAAAGTAAAATCCAATCCAAATGTAATCCAAGTTTTGGTTAAAATGCAGCAGAGTTTTATAAGTAACTAGGTTTTGCCTATTTTGTCGTATGGATGCCTGTTCATTCGTGGCTTTATAAACAGAAATGAATAAGATAGGTAAGATAAAATATCCGTATCAAAACCTGTTAAGGGGTTTTTCATTATACCGTTATATACAGACATCTAGAGAGATAAAATTACGAAAACATTTTTTGGGTTTCTCGTTTATGATAACTTTAAACTTAATTATTATTTTCGGTATCTTTTTACTTGTTTTTCAAGAGTAGGTTATCTTAGATCTGGGCAGACAACACCCGATCTATTGTCTGCCCCATTCGAATGTCTCTTCAACATTTGCTTTAGATATTTTATATACCTACCTAAGATTGATTGGGTTCATAAAATTTTAACATGTGTATCAATGAATCCCAAGTTATATAATATATAACAATAGTTATTTAAGGTATCTATCATTGGATAGCGAAAGGATTAATATGTTTAAAATAAGTTTTAAGTTAGTATAAAATAAAATTGGTGCAATTATTTTCATATTTAAACATGGAACAGATCACTCATCTCAATGAATACAGTTTGATAATGTTGCTTGACCACTCATAGATGAGCACATTAATCATCGAAATCGAGCCTTCGCCGTAATGTTGTTTCGTCGTAGGCATACATAATGGAATATACAGAACAAATGAAATGCATTGTCATCTACCCAAAGCCCTGGGGGAAACACGTTCGGCTGAAGGTATTACGACATTTTTCTGTACAAATTTTAGCGTGAAATATTTTTGACTGCGAATCTAGATGTGAACAATGAAAAGTATATTGAATTTAAAAGTATTGTTAATGTTATTTCACTAAGACTTAAGATATTTAAATTGAGCACACATGAAAACTAGAAAATAGTGATATATATTTCAAGATCGGTGAAAAATTCAATTTATTGGCACATTCTATATTTTTTTATATTCGTTAGATGTAAGCAATCATATAATTTCATGTTAAGAAATAAATAAGGCGTTACGTTAATTATACCAATAATGACGAAGTATAAAATAGCGCTTTTATGAACGTTTAATAGTATACCTAATGTAAATATAATCTTCTCCCTTAGCCTTTATTATTCCCAAGTCACTTGGGTTCGGCTTTTTTAGTCTAACCGGATTTGACTGGATATCAGTTTTTACACGGAGCGGCTGCCACCTGACCTCCGCAACCCAAAGGCCAACGATACCCTAAGGCTAGACCAGTGTCAGGATATTAGAGGGTACTGACTATCCCAATAACGACTGCCATAGATGTTCTTGGCAGCCGGGACCGACGGCTTAACGTGCTCTCCGAGGCGCGGAGCAGGCGATAATTGTCAATCAATACGCACATAATTTTGAAAAGTATTATTATTTCTGAAAGCCAGAGGTGCGCGACGTGGGTTCTAACCCGAGACCCTCTGCATTGCAGTCTGTTGGTCTCCCCACTGAGCTATCACCTAATGTAAATATAATATTAGTAAAATAATATTAATTGTCGTGTTTAAAAACTAGCCTACAGAAAAGGACGTAACGTATCCTTGCTTTTAGAAAAAAGTACTGTTCCCAATGGATACTAATGAGAAATCTACATTAAAGCGGGCGGAGCCGCAGAAAAATCTAGCACGCCATAATTTTAAAAAGCTTAAAGAATGCCTTCTCTTGTCGTACTCTTGCTGACTCGTTAGATTTATGGTTAACCTACCAATTTCTCGATGCTTAACATTGCATTATATACAAATAAAAATTTACTTAAGTATTAAGTTACCTGATATTTGAGATAACTCAGTGCCTCCATAAATATGTACCGATTAAATGCGTCGTAGAAATGGCAATTTAATTTTTCAATGCCAATAAACATTTCTTTGTATAATAAGTATGTATTTCCAAAAAAAAGTATTTATGTATGTTTATCCATTGTTTAGAACCCATAGTACAAGTTCTGCTTAGTTTGGGCTAGATGGCGTTGTGTGTATGTGGTAGAATATATTATTATTATTATTATAAAAAACGCGACAAAATCCGTATAAAGTAGTAGGTATAATTTCAATAAATAATCTTTAATTATGTTCGGTATACTAAGCTTAACCAAGGTCATCCAATATTGCTTTCAATATTAAACTGAAGCGCTGGTATTCTGATATTCTGTCTGGGTTCAAAAATAAAGGAACTCATAACCCGAATGTATGTAGTCTATATTCAGATATGAGTTATGAATACCGGGCCGTAAAAGTCAAATCTAAATCTGAGGCCACTGCGAGCCGTTGGTTTATATGGAAGTTAGAACTGACATGACATTCGTATTTACAAAAATACGTACATAAGCCTTTTTACTGGAGAGTTAGTATGGAATACGGATTTCTACTTATTCCAAACACGGATTTTCTACTTTTTCACTTCCATCACATTTTACACGCGTGGACGTCAATTAAAGTTACTATAAACAAAGAGATTTAGGTTCATTCGTGATAATTTTAACGACTTCTTAAACTAGGTTACCAAAATAACTTGTTTTGTTGCTCAAATTAATATTTATATATTTTAATATATTATATGAATCGATACGTATTATATGAATCGATAGAGCAGCGATAGCTCAGTGGGGAGACCAACAGACTGCAATGCAGAGGGTCTCGGATTCGAACCCACGTCGCGCACAACTGACTTTAGGAAGTTATATGACTTTTCGAAATTATGTGCGTATTGATTGATAATTATCACCTGCTCCGTGCCACGGAGAGCACGTTAAGCCGTCGGTCCCGACAGCCATGAACATCTATGGCAGTTGTTATTGGGAAAGTCAGTACTCTCTAATATCCTGACACTGGTCTAGCCTTAGGGTATTGTTAGCCTTTGGGTTGCGGAGGTCAGCTGGCAGCCGCTCCGTGTAAAAACTGATATCCAGTCAAATCCGGTTAGACTAGAAAAGCCGACCCCAAGTGACTTGGGAATAATAAAGGCTAAGGGAGAAGAATATATTATATGAATCGAATGGTAGTTTTCAGCCGAATTAATGTATACAATGAATATGTTAAGCGTCTGTTCAATTTATTTTTACTGCACTGAATGAAACCGTGGTTAAGGCTACGCCACTGCTAACGCGCAAGAAATTGTATAATCTACAAAATTAAAACAGTTGTGCTGAACCTAAGGCGTGATGTACCCAATTTTGTAGGATCCGTCAAGATTAAAAAATCGTCATACATACAATGCTGGAGTTGTAATTAAATAAGTATAATATACTACTGGTTTGTTGACGAAATGCTACGCATTTATATCCGCAGCTAACCATGTGGCATATACTATTGTTCGTTTAACAACGTCACGTTTTAAGTATACAATGTGTTAAATAGCTTTTCTAAATTGTACTATGGTATATTTGCATACATAGTTAGAGAAATACGCGTAATTTCTTTGCAGGCAAAGTCTATTATAACCACATTTCGCCAGTGATGGTATTAGAACCTACGTAATAAGAGGCAAGCCTTTAGTCATTTAGTGGACACAGTTCCAGATCAGTGCTGCTACTAAGAGTTAGTTTACAGAAGACAAGAAGACTTTATAAAGAGCAGTCGCACGCACTGCGCCACCAACGCGGTTAATTTCAATTACAAAATCTTTTTCATACTTATGCCGACATTTCAGCATCCAATCCGTATATTCTTTTTTATTTATTGTATTCATCGGTGATAGTCGAGCCAGCGGCCCACCTGATAGTAAGCGAGAACCGTGGCTCTTACACATGGCTGAGTTTTCTCAGCATTACAGAAGCAACGTCAAAAAAACACAACCAAGTCGCTGCCTATGAAGGAAAAGGGGAATGGAGCAGGATGGGGTTTCGGTAGGGAAGGGTGATTGGGCCTCCGGCGCTCTCACTCACTGAACGAAACATAACAGATACTGTTATTTTACGTCGATCTTCTGTGGGTGGGTTGGTGCTACCCCAGTCGAGCCGGCTCATTCATGCTGTAACCAGCGTGGCCCTACCATACCTACTACTTGCTACCATACTACTGACCATAGTCGCTGAGAGACAAGAGGCAGAGATATTGTAATTGTAATTTAATTGTGTACAAGAAATGCAACATGGTTTTGACGTACTATGTTTATATTAAATGTCTTGTTTTGGCCGCCGCAGATATCATTCTGATTTAATACTTAAGTATATTCATAAATATGTATATGTTGTTATCTATTTTTTATAATATATGTACATATATCCAATCAAGTGACATCTAGTTAGCTGAAATAGTTTTACCTGTTTGCCTAGATAGATAATAAATTATTAAACGTTAAGCTTAAACTGACTTCAAGTGTAAACCGGAAAAACCTGATCAAAAAAATAAATTCTCATTGTCGCCTGTAAGACGCGATTGGTAAATGCATTAAATTGTTGATAAATTGACATTCTTATGCTTCCATAGAGTGGTCGTATTGTCATTTTTGTATAAACTCTAAAACTATACCTTTTAGACGGCAGCTTTCGAAATAGACTTTTAAAACTATAAATTCCTATTATGCACCAATCACTCACTCTCATACACATCTGTCACGAACAGCGAGAATACGTAACAACTCCATTAATTTCAACGCAATGCTCGCTGTTTTAGTTATACGATTTACGTATTTATCTATTTCCCTGGGCTGCCACGGTGGCGCGGTAGTGATCGCGACTGCTTTGCATGACATCACGAGTTCGACTTAAAGGCTAGGCGAAGCGTTATTAATTTTTTTCTGCCTAGAAATTATCTATATCACCACGGAGTCCGTCGCTATACCGGTTAACCCAAGTTGACTCACCTCCTACGTGCAATCGAGAACCAAAGCTGGTACAACGTGGGAGTAAAATATCTCTTAGGGGATATAAACCTGAGAAAATATATATTATGTATGTATCGACATATCCTTATTTATGTAAAAAAAATAAGTTCCGCATTCGCCCCTACATTACGTCCCACATTCCAAAATGTTCCTCATTAGCTCCTCTTTTTTAATTATTCCTTTTTCGTCCTACATTTTTGAGCATATGTTTAACAAAACAAAACATGTTTAAAAATTATTTTAAATCTCTTCAATGTTGGGCTCCTGGTGTCATGTAATCATAAGCACAAAGTTTCGCCGAGAGATCAAGGAGGTATTTTAAAATATTTTTCGGCCGACGGTACATCAAAATCTGCTATACAAAAAAAAAGGGTCAGAAAAGGAACATAATTTGGGACAAAATAGGAATTACGTTAAGAAATTATCATTTATCTAAATTTCGGGGCATATGAGTAACAATTTTTGGGGCGAATGCATATTTTTACATTCGGGACGTAACATGAGAGTCGAATGCGGAATAAGCCGCAATTTAATATGTAATTATGTTCGGTAGACGGTAACATACTTAACCAAAAAACATAAATGCTGAATAACCGGTAGGTGTAATACCTTCCCGACTACCCCTTTGTATACACACAAATACCTATACAATAATTACCAACATTATTCATAATGCGCAATAAAATTAAAATAAAAAATAAGTATATTTTAATAAAGGTTTAAACTCTTCTAAATACGAGTATAACACTATCTTAATAAAACTATATAATAATATTATAATAATATTTTCTACCACATACACACAACACCATCTAGCCCAAACTAAGCAGAGCTTGTACTATGGGTTCTAGACAATGGATAAACATACATAGATACTTTCTTTTTGTAAATATATACATATTGTTACGCCCAGTGACATCTCTCGGCATTGTGGGAGGGACTCGGCGGTTCCGTCTAATAGTTTACACCGCCATCTATTGACATCTTACGGAACTGCGTAGTACGGTACGAGAATCTTAGAGAGAATGCTGGTACTTTCTCGAAGCATCGTGCTGTTTACACGTCGAGTACGGCGTTACTGGAAAGCTCTGGAAGCGCTTTACCCGCGTATAAATAGGGCGCACGCGCACCGCCGAGTCAGTTTACAATCGTAAGCGGTCAAGTGTTCATCGAAGCGAACGGAAGCGGAAATACTACGAAGTTTGAAGCAGTACAGTGAAAAAGTGTGGTATAGTGTTTGTTGTGTTTTAAATTTAATTGTGTGTCTGAATAAAACGTGTTTTAGTCGGTAATATTGTTTATATTCTTATCCGTCGAGCCCAGCACGTAACAATTGGTGTCAGAAGTGGGATAAGAATATGCCAGTACTACCGAAGGAGGAAGTGGAAGGGGTGCGTACCAGGAACCAGCGCCAGCAAGATGTGGACCAGAGGCACTTTGGAGACGCCCCCTCGCCGACGTCAGGTGAATCACGTGACTCCGCGGCTGCAGCGGAACCATCTAGTGCAGCTCACTCGCTGGTGAACCCCGACCTCGCGACTCTGATGGCGTTTATGCAGGAGCAGGCACGCCGCCAGGAGGAGCAGGCACGCCGCCAGGAGGAGCAGGCACGCCGCCTCGAGGAACAGCTGCAACGCGATAAGGAAGAGGGCATGCGCCGCCAGGAGGAGCAGGCACGCCGCCAGGAGGAGCAGGCACGCCGCCAGGAGGAGCAGGCACGCCGCCTCGAGGAACAGCTGCAACGCGATAAGGAAGAGGGCATGCGCCGCCAGGAGGAGCAGGCACGCCGCCAGGAGGAGCAGGCACGCCGCCTTGAGGAACAGCTGCAACGCGATAAGGAGGAGGGTATGCGCCGCCAGGAGGAGCAGCTGATGATGTTAAAAGACCTCAGCGCAACGGTTGGCAAGGAGGTGAAGGAGGTGAAAGAGCAAGTCCAACGCCACGAAAGTCGCATCGCCGAGGTGGAGAAAACGATACGTGGGCTCAAGGCTGGCGATGGGATCGTGGCACCTGCGGTTGTGGCGTCTTCACCACGAGGCTTTAAAGTCCCACCATTCGACGGATCATCGTCATGGTCAGCCTATAAGATCCAGTTCGAGGCCGTCATGAAATCGAACGGGTGGACGCAAGAACAGGCTCTGACCGCTCTCACCTTGGGGCTTCGTGACCAGGCCTTGACTGTGTTAGAGGCGCTTGGTCAAGACATCACGTACGAAAAGCTGTTGGAGGCATTAGAAGCGAGATATGGCGACGCACATCTGGAACACGTGTTTCGCGCCCAGCTGAAAGACCGATCGCAACGTGTTGGTGAAACCCTGCAGCAGTGGGCCCTGGAGGTGGAGAAGCTGGTTCGAAAGGCGTACCAGTCCTCACCTGCGCTCATCGACGGAAACCTCGTTCAAGCTTTCACCGACGGGATCCGAGACCTGGAGGTTAGGGCCGCAGTGAGACTCGGACATTTCAAAAACCTGAAGGACGCCCTAGCCCACGCTCTGGAAGTGGAAGCAGTACGACGGGATGATCGAGCTCACCGTATCAGGGAAGTGTCGACTTCGCTCCGGTGCTATAGCTGCGGTGAGAGAGGCCACATCAGGTTGAGCTGCCCGAAGCGAAGGAGTCCACGCAGCAGTAACCAGTCGCCGGTAGAAGGAACACCTGAAGTGCCTGCCGGGCAACAACAGCAGGGAAACGAGTAGACGCCAGGACTACGGGGCGGGTGCTGGCTGGTGATAGGAGAGCCCCAAGGATCTCGATCTCACAATCGTGTGACGGAAACAGCCTAATTATCGAAGGCGAAATTAACAGAATGCCGTGCAAGATGACATTGGACACTGGAGCTTCTCGGACAGTCGTCAGTTTCCGACTAGCAAGACGGTTTCTTGGGGACTACTACGGGAACCATGAATGTATACATCTAAGAACAGCTACCGGTCAGCACATAACCGTCCGAGGTGAGAAGGGGGTGGACATGAAACTAGGTAATAAAATTTACCGCCACAACGTCATCGTGGCTGACATAGTGGACGACTGCATCCTGGGTTTAGACTTCTTACGGAAGCATCACTGTGAGATCGACGTTAGTCAAGGAGTATTGAAGTGTGGCTCAGAAGAAGTATTCATGGAGGGCGCATCATCAGGCAAAGTGTACTGCCTGAAGAAAGTAGTACTTCGTCCGAGGTCGGAAACAATCATACCGGTTTGTCTGCCAAGGAATTCTGATCAGGAAAATCGATGTGTAATTATAGAAGGCTTGGACAACGATGCTTCATGGAAGATTGCACGCACTCTGGCTAGGAATACCAACGTTACATCGGTACGTGCACTGAACCCAAGCGACAAAGAACTGGTACTCAAGAAGGGCACGATATTGGGCACCTGTGAAGGAGCAGTTTGGATGCGTAGATGCCATGAACAACCTACCAACGCCAAAGTTCAAGGGGCAAGGTACGACGTATCTTCTCTCTTGAAGGACTGCGAGAATAACCTGTCGAGAGAAGAAAAGAACAAGGCTGAGACGATGTTAAACCGGTTTGCCGACATCTTCTCGACAAGTGATGCTGACATAGGCAAGACTGCCCTAGTTCAACACAAAATAAACACAGGAAATGAGGTACCGATCCGCCAGCGACCAAGACGTGTACCAGTGGCACGGGAACATGAAGTTGACACTATGATCGAGGGTATGGTGAAAGAAGGTGTGATTGAGCCTTCGTCCAGTCCATGGTGTTCACCAGTGGTTTTGGTTAAGAAGAAGGATGGCAGCATGCGCTTCTGTGTGGACTATCGTCGGCTAAATGACATCACAAAGAAAGACAGTTACCCGTTGCCAAGGATTGACGACACTCTGGATACGCTAACGGGGATGAAGTGGTTTTCTACACTAGACCTAAAAAGTGGCTACTGGCAGGTCGAGATACATCCTCGAGATAAGGAGAAGACAGCATTCTCCACAGGCAAAGGATTGTGGCAATTTAACGTCATGCCCTTTGGATTGTGTAATGCCCCTGCCACTTTTGAGAGATTGATGGAACGGGTACTTACTGGATTGATTGGAGACGCCTGCCTGGTCTACTTGGACGATATTATCATAGTAGGACGCACCTTCGAGGATCACCTTCGCAACCTGGAACGCGTTCTCTCGAAGATTCGAGGAGCCAACCTGAAGTTAAGTCCAAAGAAATGCGCGTTGTTCAGGCGGCAAGTGAACTTCTTAGGACATGTGGTCTCCGAAGAAGGCATCCAAACGGACCCGGATAAGATCATTGCTGTCAAGGACTGGCCAGTTCCGGAGAACAAGACACAAGTCAGGGCATTTCTTGGTTTGTGCTCCTACTATCGACGGTTTGTAAGGAACTTTGCTGACATCGCCCGGCCTCTGCATAAGCTCACCGAGGATAAGATAAAGTTCTGCTGGAATGAGAGCTGTGACGTCGCATTTCAGAAGCTGAAGGAACATCTGTGTAATTCACCAATTCTAGGCTATCCCGACAATGAACATGAATTTATAGTAGATACAGATGCCAGTAACACCGGCATTGGTGGCGTGTTATCTCAACGTAAAGGAGAGCATGAAGTTGTAATAGCGTACTTCAGCAAGGCCCTATCCAAACCTGAAAGGAACTACTGTGTCACACGAAGGGAACTTCTAGCTGTCGTAAAGACATTGCAGCACTTCAGTAAATACTTATTGGGACGGAAATTTCACCTGCGAACTGACCACGCTGCATTGAAATGGCTACTACAGTTTAAAGACCCAGAAGGACAGGTAGCAAGATGGATTGAACAACTACAGGAATTCGACTTCGTAATACAGCATCGTAGTGGCAAGTCACATGGTAATGCGGATGCCCTGTCACGTAGACCGTGTCCCGACCAGTGTAAGCACTGCGCCAGGCAAGAGGCTAAGCAGGAAGGACTAGTGAGGATGTTGAGGACGGATCTTAGTGAAGACTGGAAGGAAACTTTGCAGAGAACGCAACAAGAAGACAAAGACATAAGACCCATCCTCGAATGGAAGAAAACAGGTGTATCGAGACCTCACTGGAGTGAAGTTGCGGCAATGAGCCCTACCACCAAGAGTTATTGGGCACAGTGGGAAAGCTTGGTTATCCAGGATGGAGTTCTGTGCCGGAAATGGGAGAATGCTCGAGGTGACAAGTGTCATCTGCAAATGGTCGTGCCAAAGCTCAAGGTACCGGAAGTTTTACAACTCTATCATAATGGGAGTTCGGGAGGTCACATGGGAGTTAAGAGAACTCTGGTTAAGATCCGAGAACGATTTTATTGGATCCATTGTCGAGAAGACGTTGAGGAATGGTGCCGTAAATGCACGAGTTGTGCTGCCGTGAAGGGGCCACACACTTGCAGCAGGGGTGCATTGAAGGTGTACAATGTTGGAGCCCCGTGGGAACGTATAGCTTTAGATGTTGCCGGACCGTTTCCTGAAAGCCAAAGTGGGAACAAGTACTTCTTGGTGGTCATGGATTATTACTTCACAAAGTGGCCGGAAGTGTTTGCGATTCCCAATCAAGAGGCATCTACGGTCGCCGACAAGCTAGTCCACGAAGTCTTTTGTCGTTTCGGGGTGCCCTTAGAGATACACAGTGACCAAGGTCGGAACTTCGAGTCTGAAGTATTTAAGGAGACATGCCGGGTGATGGGTACCCACAAAACGAGAACGACCGCTTATCATCCGCAATCAGACGGCATGGTTGAACGATTTAACCAGTCTCTGGAAAGAAATCTGGCAAAAGTTGTAGAAAGCAAACAAAGGGATTGGGACAAACACATTCAACCGTTTCTCCTGTCATACCGTAGTGCCGTTCACGAAAGCACATCAGTAACACCTGCTTTCGCTAACTTCGGAAGGGAACTACGATTACCTGCAGACTTGATCACCGGCATCCCACCTGAATCTCCACGCAGCATAACAGATTATGCGAATGATTTGCGCAACAGGATGAATGACGTATACGAGCACATCAGACAGACCGGTCAGCAGATGTCTGAGAGGATGAAGACCCGTTACGACCGGAAGGCGAACAATAAAGGCTTCGAGGAAGGATCGCTGGTGTGGTTACATAATCCGGCACGCAGCAAAGGAAAATCTCCTAAGTTGCAGGCAAAATGGGATGGACCCTATCGCATAGTCACTAAGATGAATGACGTCACCTACCGGATCCAGAAAGGACCACGGGGTACACCAAAGATCGTTCATGTGGATCGATTGGCACGCTACTACGGATCCAACAATGTTCGGGACGAACATGTCTAAGAGGGGGGCAGTGTTACGCCCAGTGACATCTCTCGGCATTGTGGGAGGGACTCGGCGGTTCCGTCTAATAGTTTACACCGCCATCTATTGACATCTTACGGAACTGCGTAGTACGGTACGAGAATCTTAGAGAGAATGCTGGTACTTTCTCGAAGCATCGTGCTGTTTACACGTCGAGTACGGCGTTACTGGAAAGCTCTGGAAGCGCTTTACCCGCGTATAAATAGGGCGCACGCGCACCGCTGAGTCAGTTTACAATCGTAAGCGGTCAAGTGTTCATCGAAGCGAACGGAAGCGGAAATACTACGAAGTTTGAAGCAGTACAGTGAAAAAGTGTGGTATAGTGTTTGTTGTGTTTTAAATTTAATTGTGTGTCTGAATAAAACGTGTTTTAGTCGGTAATATTGTTTATATTCTTATCCGTCGAGCCCAGCACGTAACAATATTATACATAGAAACACCCAGACCAAGACACACATCCATGTTCATGCACACAAATGTTTGACTTGTGCGGGAATCGAACCCGCGACCTCAGGCGTGGCAGTCAGTTACACTAACCACTACGCCATCGAGGCCGACCATATATATATACTTATAAAGAATATATAATATAATATGTTTATTTCTAAAGTTACATTAAACTTGAACCCACTTCTAACATAAACATTCTCACTTAACTGAAGGGGTTAACAAGAAATCTATTCTTAAATTTTTAAAAAGAAAAATATTTCCGTTTTTAGTTGCAGTATTAGTTTTTAAAAACACATCTCCCGCACTATGACTAAATTCTTTACCACGCGGAACTTTAAAAACTTTCAAACATTGGATACAAAGAACACGCTGACCCGAAATAACAATTTATGGATAACCAAACTTTTTTGTCACATATGGGATTCAAACACACAACATTCGGCGTAGTAGCAGAGGCGAGGCCAACACTTAAACCACTACGCCATCAGTGCAGTCAAGTAAATAATAATATAATAATAATTATTATATAATATTTTATCACATACTCACAACACCATCTAGCCCAAACTAAGCAGAGCTTGTACTATGGATAGGTACTAGACAATAAATAAACATACATATATACCTACTTTTTTTTGTAAACACAAACATATTATACACAGAAACACCTAGACCAAGAAAAACATTCATGTTCACGCACACAAATGTTTGATTTGTGCGGGAATCGAACCCGCGATCTCAGGCGTAGCAGTCGGTTACACTAACCACTACGCCATCCAGGCCGACATAATGACTCTGGTGTGTGCTCGATTTAACAACGAGGTAAAGCCGTGGGCAGCAAATAATTTATACATAATGCATGCAACTCAAAATGTTTATTCAGCCCGTACATTACAGTTGTTTACGAAATCAGAGGTAATTCGCTTACTAGGTTCAAATGAAGCTTATATTAACATAAAATCTGCATTGTGAATAGATAAGTGTATGTGTGATAAATTTGAACAAACACATTTTTAGTAGTATTTTATCAGCTACTAGCTGTCCCGTGCAACGTCGTCTGACTCACATAAGAGAATTTTCCCAATTTTTGCAATATTTTTCATTGATGCTGCACTCCTATTGGTCTTACCGTGACGTTATATAGCCTTTCTCGATAAATGGGCTATCCAACACTAAAATAATTTTTAATTCGAACCTTTAGTTCCTGTGATTAGCGCGTTCAACCATACAATCAAACTCTTCAGTTTTATAATATTAGTATAAATGGCGAGCGTTTTCTGATTAGTCAGGAATGCTTTAGTATTAATTTTTTGGTACACAAAACCGGCCCGTGAGTGATATAAAATGACTTTGTATCAAACGAAAAGCCGTAGTTATTGCTTACCCGTCTAATGCGTTAGTTGTTTTTAAATAAATAATGTAGTGTCTCATATTATGTAATATGACTGCCTCGGTAACGCAATAATAATGAATAGACTTTTGTGCGTGAGGTTTTGGATTCAATTCCCGGACAGGATAAGATTTCAGACGGAAAATCCCAATAGTATACCTGTCAATAAATTTCCATTATCAACATTGAGTCTGGAACTATGCACAGTGAATAGCAATAGTATAGATCCTTATTACGTCGGACTAAAAACTCATAATAAGCGAAATGTGGGTATAACATATCACTGCCTACCCCTTCGGGAAAAGAAAGAAAATTAAGACTATTTTATTAAAAAACATCTCTCGCACTAGGCATAATTCCTATGTCGCGGGGGACTTAATAAACATAAAACAAGTGAGAATCGGCAATGAATTGCCGTAAATCTTAGAGTTCGAAACAATGGTTCAAGTAATATGCAAAGGTCACGTGATGCCACGTGACCTTGATTGAGGTCAGAGGTCAAAATAATAGTCATTTCGGGGGTATATCGACTATGCTGAGTCGAATGGCGTTGACCGCGAGTCTCTAGCTCTTACGGTTCTTGAGTTGAAAGTTGTATAACAGACAGACGGACGGACAAAGCAATTGTATAAGAGGTTTTTCGAACTCTAAAAAACGGACACAAAATACACCCAGACTTAGAACAACTTTTTGTGGTCACACAATCTTTATCCCGTGTGGGATTCGAACACACAATACTCGACGCGGTGGCAGTGGGGAGTGAGGGAGTGAGGTGACCACTAAATACACTACGGCGTCCATCATGCAGTCAAACTATGTATGTGAGTAATATGGTTGATTAAATGCACTACGATTTTATTGAATAAACAAGCTGATCCACACAACTTCGTCTGCTTCACATAAGATAATTTTACCACTTTTGTAACATTTTCCATTGATGCTCCGCTCCTATTAGTCGTAGCGTGATGTTATAATTATAGCTTATAAGCTATAATTATAATATCACGCTACGACCAATATATATATATTTACATATATAGCCTTCCTCGATAAATGGACAACACTAAAATAATTTTCAATTTGCACTAGGAGTTCCTAAGATTAGCACGTTCAACCAAACAAACAAACTCTTCAGCTTTATGATGTTAAGTATCGATGACTGTTGGATCTCGCTTAATTCGTTACTGAGAAAATCTTAACTTACAAACAGACCTCAGATAGAAGCTATTTCTACTATTGGAGGTAAGAAACCCAAAAACACTAACGCGAAGATAGACACGGTAATTCATTTTCTTCGCGGTAATTTTGCTAAAGGTAGCAAATATTTTTGTTTTCGGTCCATCGGTGATACCCGTGGGACCAATCCTAGCATTTATTCTTGGAGTAATATCACTATTTACTAGTTTAATTTAGGCAAATGACGAACGGCTGCCAGGAAAAACAACCCTCTAAGGAATCCTAGAATAAGATTTCTCAGTATATTAGATGAAATATTTATATCTATGACAGATATTAAGTAACTACGTATTTTGAAGTTACTAATTACAGGCCAACAAATCACCTTGCAAGTATATTTAGATTTATTTTACAAGCACATTTCTAGGCAAAATAACACAAGATTTTGCGAAGTTTAATTAATGAGTCTGCAAAGTATAGACTGTAGACACATTTATTAAACTTCGCAAATTACCGCAAATAAGCTAACTTTCACATAGCATGATTCTTGTAGACACACAATCGTCCCCAGTCGTAACACCTATAAGTGAAAAAGACAAAATATGTTTGTCTCAAGCGGGATTGGAAGTTTGGAATCCGCTATTCAGCGCGACTGACTACAAGGTGACACTTGAACTTGTGTACTATCCTTGCAGTCTTTATCACCATTATCCGATATTCTTACTGATATTATAAATTCGAATGTGATTTTGATTGTTTGTTACGCTTTCACGCCGTATCTATTCAATCGATCAATATAAAATGTTGCATATACATTGTCACGGGTAGAGAAAAGGACGTTGGGAACCTTTGATCTAGAAAAAGTATTTTTCCCAAGGGATAGAAAATAATATAAACAATATAAGGGCAAGCAAATTTTAGTAATATAATATTTAAGCGCACAAGATTATGTAAGTGTAGACAATAATATATAATACAATAACTGTGAAATACATTATGTAAGCAAAGCAAACAGTTTACATATTAGCTATGTGTCACAAGACTGTTATGATGATTTATATATACAACTAGATTTTTCCCGCGGCTTCGCTCACTCAAATGTAAGATAGGTTGGTTAGGTTATGTTAGTAACAGATTTTTTCTGGATGAAAGGTACCCTATGTCCTTTTCTGTGCCCCTGACAACGTGTATGCGAAATTTCATGATCATCGGCCGAGAAGCGTAAAAACAAACTCACATTCGCATTTATAATATTATATAGGTTAGGATCAATGTAAGCCCGGGTGTCTATAATGTGCTCGAATATCACTTGATCCATTTAACTTGAATGATTAATGGATAATGTTCCATTCATTTTATTGTTACGTTTACCAAATACCTAATATGTAGGAATTGAAAATATTTTATTGAAATCTATTGGTTTGTATTGTTGTTGTTGGTATTCAGTAAATACGTTTACTAATAATAAGATACTCTTTGCCTGAGTACTATGTCATGGTAGATATCGATGGACACTTTCGAGATTTCGATTACCTCTATCATTCTTGTTTATAACTACCTAATTAGTTAGTTTTTATAGCAGTAATAGTTAAAAGATGGTTAACTATCACTGTTATGAAAACTTAATACAATCATAGTTCAAAAACACAATAGTAATTAGAAGTATAGGTGATGAAATACTTTTAAAAATGTCTTCTAGTTTCAGTTACATATTGAAATTAAACTACTGATTACGGATTTAGACTCTTCGAGCATGGCTGCTGAAAAGCAACCGAAATATTAGAGAAAATGTAAATTTAAATAGTAAAGGTTTTAAGTAACATACATAGATTCACGCCTGTTTCCCAGTTTGTAGCAAATGGAAATCTGTAGTCTCTGCTTATCCCTGTAAGCAGAGACTACAGATTTCCATTTGCTACAATCCTGACACACTTCTCAGCCTTCATTAACTTTCATCACATTCCTCATACACGTTCGCCGGTTTAAGGTACTCTTAACCTGGCCTTTTTCAGCAATGAGTATGTTATTCTTAGTTCTAATCTATTGTTATATCTCTAGTTATATCTAACAGTGTACTTTTAATTTTAATGTGTGTATCTAGCTATAAGGTACAATGGGATTGACATATCCTTATGGATAATAATCCCAAAACAAAAAAAGAAAAAAAAAAACCTGGCCTTTGTCCAGAAAAAGTTTCATGTAAAGTTATGTAGTAGTAGTTTTTTTAAGATAATCCGCGATAAAAGCTGTAAACAGTAGTTTATTTAAATATTTATAAATACATCCCACCTAATCTTAACAGGTTACAACCCAATGCGATTGTAAGGTAAAAATGGACTTAATACAATCACTACTTTTGTAATTACACATCTAAATTAAAAACATACATTCATACAACTAAAAAAATAAAAAATAAACTATAAATTTAAATAGGCTTTGAAATCACATAATAGACTAATTATAAAATATATTACGCACCACACACACATTACGCATTATGTATACGATACAACATATAAACTGACTTTAATTTCAAAGTATAAGTGTCGCGTAAAAGTACCTATAACAATGTTTGGCTACTTATGTTGCTGACTATACCACGCGAGTGATACTAGTTTTCAACAAATAGTTCTACTTATCATCAATAGGTACTAGGTACTAATCATCAGTATACTATTCATCGAGCGCGAAAGCAAATTCGGCTAATAGTTAGTCTGAAATAAAATAGCAGCGATAGCTCAGTGGGGAGACCAACAGACTGCAATGCAGAGGGTCTCGGGTTCGAACCCACGTCGCGCACCTCTGACTTTCGGAAGTTATATGACTTTTCGAAATTATGTGCGTATTGATTGACAATTATCGCCTGCTCCGTGCCTCGGAGAGCACGTTAAGCCGTTGGTCCCGGCTGCCATGAACATCTATGGCAGTCGTTATTGGGAAAGTCAGTACCCTCTAATATCCTGACACTGGTCTAGCCTTAGGGTATCGTTAGCCTTCGGGTTGCGGAGGTCAGGTGGCAGCCGTTTTGTGTAAAAACTGATATCCAGTCAAATCCGGTTAGACCAGAAAAGCCGACCCCAAGTGACTTGGGAATAATAAAGGCTAAGAGAGAAGAGAGAAGAAAGTTAGTCTGAAATCAAATAAACAAATAAGGGTGGTAACTTGGCAAAAATAAACATACATGCAGCGTAATGTAAATAAAGTCATCAAAGTTGCAAATGAGACTGAAATACTTCGTTTAAAAATAAATAGATGTACTTACTATATGTAATTGCATGGATGGTGCAATAGTTTGCCTAGCTATCTCGCTACTGAGCTGAGCCGAATGTTAGTAAGTTTGATATCCACATGAGACAAACAATTATGTGATTCACAAATAGTCGGCCTCGATGGCGTAGTGGTTAGTGTAACCGACTGCCACGCCTGAGGTCGCGGGATTAATTCCCGCACAAGTCAAACATTTGTGTGCATAAACTTGGATGTTTGTTTTGGTCTGGGTGTTTCTATGTATAATATGTATGTATTTACAAAACAAAAAGTATATATGTATGTTTATCCATTGTCTAGTACCCATAGTACAAGCTCTTCTTAGTTTGGGCTAGATGGTGTTGTGTGTATGTGGTAGAATATTATTATTATTATTCTCTTTATTACTTTTTTTTTTCTAATAATTACATTTTTAAATATAAATATAAAATCTATACATATTTAAAAATATAAAAACTGAAATGACCCACCGACATCGGGAACAGGGTCCAAGCTGCCGGTGGTTAGGGCCCCAGAGAGAGGAATCTCCTCACAATACGCGCCGTATCGAGTAGTACTGCCTTTTGCATCAAGGACTTGATCCAGCCATCTAACGCGAGCCTCTGCAGGTGGTGGTCGAGGCTCTTAGGTATTAAACCATTGACTGTAATGACTATCGGCACAATGATCGCCGAGTCCACACGCCACATGTCGACAATCTCGTGAGCTAGGTCTAAGTATTTCAACTCTTTTTCTTTTTTAGCTTTCACAAGATTCTCGTCATGCGGAATGGTAACATCGATGATCATTGCTCGGCGCTCCAATCGGTCTATCAGCACAATATCTGGCTTGTTCGCCACAATTGTCCTATCAGTGATGATAGACCGATCCCAGTACAAAGTAGCACGACCATTTTCGAGAACTGGATCGGGCACATACCTGTAATACGGCACTTCAGATTCCACAAGGTCATACTTTAAGGCAAGTTGCTGATGGACAATCCTGGCTACTTGGTTATGTCTATGCAAATACTCTCCATTGGCAAGACGAGAACAACCGGAGATAATATGTCTGAGAGATTCTCCGGGCTGGTGACATGCCCGACATATGTCAACCGTCCCATCCTTCAGGATATATCTCCGGTAGTTGTTCGTCATAACAACTTCGTCCATTATTGCACATACAAAACCTTCGGTCTCAACGAAGAGATCGCCGAAACGTAGCCAGGACACCGATGACTGAAAATCTATGTCAGGCCCATTCAGGGCCCGAAAAAAGCGTCCATGCAGCTCTTTTCCTTTCCATACATCCCTGCGCTCGTCAGTTCCAAGCATAACAGGTTTGCGCCAGTTCTCCTTAGCCAGAGCAAGCGGGGTAAAGCCCGTATCCACTGCGACTACATCGCGATGCACGCCCACATCGGTTCGGAGAAAATATTCTCTGAGATTGCACACTTCACGGTTGTGGAGGGTCTTGGCATTTAAAAAACCGCGACCCCCACACTTCCGTGGGATGTACAATCTCATTACCGAGGAGCGCGGGTGGTGCATTCGGTATGCAGTCAACAGTGTACGGACCTTTCTATCCAGGGCATCTAATTCCGTTTGCGTCTATCTGAGTATGCCAAAGGAGTACATTATTATTATTATTATTATAGTTTATCAATGTTTGTAAAGATCGCGCAAGACGGGAAATTGTTCTTGAGCGGAAATTCTTATTTTGAAAGGACGAGATAGAGTAATAGGTACTAGGCACTTCCTCACTAATGTTATAAATGCGAATGTGAGTTTTTTTGTTTGTTATGTTTTCACTCCTTAACTACTCGACCGATCATCATGAAATTCTGTATACACAAAAAAAAAGTAAAAGTAAAAGGCCTATGCCCTTTTCTGTATCCCTGCCCGGATACAGAAAAGGGCATAGGCCTTTTACTCAGAGAATAAGTCCTACTGTTCCCGAGCGATAGCAATTTATTGACGAAATCTAGAAGGTCATAATATTGACTATGCCATTCAAATATCATTAATAATTCATTTAAAAGACTTCATGAACAAATAATAGAACAATTATTACGATAATAGAATAATTACGATGGCCACTATGAACGTATTTTATCAATTTAGAAATACTATTTATAAATTGATAAACCAAATTTATAATATAGACGATAGTGCAAAAAGTAATAAAGCTCGATAATAGAACAATTATTACGATAATGGAATAATTACGATGGTCACTATGAACGTATTTTATCAATTTAGAAATACTATTTATAAATTGATAAACCAAATTTATAATATAGACGATAGTGCAAAAAGTAATAAAGATCGATAATAGAACAATTATTACGATAATGGAATAATTACGATGGTCACTATGAACGTATTTTATCAATTTAGAAATACTATTTATAAATTGATAAACCAAATTTATAATATAGACGATAGTGCAAAAAGTAGTAAAGCTCGAGAATGTTCATAAAACGCTCCGTACAAATATCTGTATAATGTAAATACATTATTTTTATTATAAACTTAAGGAATGAAGATGCTATGTTCCGATTCATGTATCTTCATTAGATAAATATCAAAATCTAAAACTAATTATAATAAAAAAAAATACATAATTATATTGCTTCGGTTGCCCAGTAATAGCGAAGGCGTAACGTGCATGAGGTTTTTCTCGGTCAAGAAATTCTGTTTGAAACAGTGCCCGGTATATACCTACCAGAAGGCTCGCCCCCTACTGGTAGAGTCAATCATATCTCACAAAATATCTGCCTCTGTCTTACGGGATATAGGCGTTAAGCTATATATGTATTTATACATACATTTCCCGCATATACTCAACTAATATCATCATTTACAAAGCCTATGTGATGGAGTCTTAATTAATCAATACTAATATTATAACGACGAAAGATTTGATTTTTTGTTTGTAATGGTTTAACTCAAAAACTAGTCAACCGATTTGTAAAATTCTTTTACTGTTAGAAAGCTATATCTCATTTGAAAATTACTGTTAACTAACTTTTTTTTTTACGTGGGGGAGTGCATGACGCATATCCCTCCGCGGGGGCGGGCGGAGGGGTTATGTCGGACTCGCCGGGGTAAAAGAAAGATGGTAAAGATGTTAAAGTACCTCCCGGAATACCGACTAAACCTACCACGGTGTTCCTCAACAAAACCACTATCGACGGGGCCGCGCGAATCACTTTCGCATGCGGTCGCGACCCCGCCGAGGTTACGGCCCGCCGTATGAAACGGCAGGCCACTACACGAAAGACCTACCCTATAGGCACATCTAAAAACTCCCTACTGTCCCCCCTAGAGGGGAGACGGACTCGACACAGAGGCGCGCGTGGGAACACGCACGCCGCCTCTCGGACCTGGTGCTGAACGGATGGCGGGCAGGCCCACAAAGCCCGCCACCCCCAGGTCAATCCTCAGGGTGGCTGGAGGTCGTCTCGCGCCCTCCGGCGCCCGGCTCTGCGGTTGGGGAGAGGGTTCAAACGCTCCCTCTCCCGCTCCGCCGCCTCCTTGATGGAAATGACTTTCTCACAAAAGGAGGCGACGGCGTTCCACGACCTCTCACTCCGGACCATAGACTGAACTACGGCCGGGAGCGAGAGGGCAACCAATCCGACTGCCGCGATCAACTCACGGCGCTGCGATGCCCAGGCGGGGCAAACCGCCAAAGTGTGCAGCGCCGTGTCCTCAACAACGTCGCGGCAGTCGCCGCAGTGGTGACAACCGGGCGTCTCTTGCCGGCGTATACGACACAGGAACTGGCCAAAACAACCGTGGCCAGTCATTACCTGTGTCAGCCGGAAGGTGAGGGCGCCATGGCGCCTCTCCAGCCACTCCTCAAACACGGGACTTACCGCCACGATCGTGGCGTGCCCGACTGTTAACTAACTAACCTAACCTAATTTAAGATGCTTTTACGCGAGCGAAGACGCGAGCAAAATCTTGTATTATATAAATGGCTATGCGAAAACACGCATGCTTTTTCATTGTTGTTAAGTGGTTATTACACTAAGTATTGTATTTGGTAATACACCTGTATGCAATGTGTGAAATAAATAATATGATACCGTTGAATTTCTTTCACTTCTTTTTAGAAATTTTGAACGTTCTCATCAATATGGGACGGAACTTCAACCTAGTGTTTGCAGAGCTTTGAAGCTATCAATCAATCTCAGATGCGTACAATACGACTCGCTTAATTGATAAACGACTAGGCACTCTCAAATCATACAATATGTAACAAGTAAATTCAGTTTTAAAAAGAGAATGTGGTGTGTTCCTGTTACGTGTAGATACAATGTCGTTTTAAAATTAGGCCACATATTCGAATTCATAAAAGTTTTATAGTTGTTACACTAGTATATGGCTTTTTACTAGAATTCCACAGGCCAGTACAGAAGAAATCTACATTACGGAATTATATGAACACAGTTTCATTCGTTTTATTATAATGGGGTACTACGAAATAAAATAACTGCCATGCATACTCTTTATGCGTACATATAACTAGTGAACGATTTTCATTTATTACAACCAACATTTTAATCTTTCACTATAAAGCTAATTATTCAAGCCTTATGAGAATAATGTACATGTAGAGAATTTTGTTTGTATATTATTTTGTAGATCGTAGTATCGATTAAATATTTGCTTTGAATGAATATCATCTATATATTAATACGTGAAGCAAAAACTTTGTACCCCTTTTTACGAAAATTGCGCGGACGGAGGAGTATGAAATTTGGCACAGTTAAAGTTTATATGAAGAAGGAGGGGCGAATCCTAATATTTATATAAAATATGCATTTGAAATACATTATATTAATGAAAAAACACTACACGCACACAACCATGCATTTGACACATGCAGTCGAAGCGCGTAACTATGGTTACATATATCAATATATAATGACATAATTATATCAGCAATATCTTACAGGCAAACTTTGATCGAATTTCGAGCACTAGGCGATCGCTAGTATTTATAACTATATAATAATTCGCTTTCAATGGGAGTAATAATTGTATTAGTAAATACTTCATAGTTCAAATCATGTTATTTAAATGGGAATTGTAAACTTTCATAACCTAACTAAAGTGTTATTTTTCTTAACGGTTAAAAATATTTCAACGAATTAGTTATCGACTATGTCCAGCTGTTTTCCCAAAAAATATATGTCTTACTTTATGTTATTCTAAAATATTATCTCAAAACGTAAATTGTTAAATGAAATACACTTGTTGAAAATTAACGATTATTCAACAATTGCATTTGTAGGCATATAGTAATATTTTATTTTATTATCCTAAATTTTATAGAATGTTACAAACCTTTGATCAGAAGGAAATGCCTTCATCCATTCCTTGTCTGCTTACAACACAAAATTTTTCTCAACACTTTTAAAACAAAATCCACTGCAGTTATAAGTTTAAAATCAATTCTTACGTAATATTTCTAACTTATTTTTATATTCAGTAAAACTAACACACCCACTCAACAATGAAAACAGAAACTTATTTTCTGCATGAGAAAGATATTCGCGCGCGAATTTTATATTTGGAACGCTGACGTCACTGAACGCGTCCACAGCATTCGCTCTCTCGCGGGAAACTGGCGGGAAATCTTTGCGTCCGAGAAAATTTGCAATACTCTGTGCGAGGCTGCGTATTATTTTACATTGTTTTTTTTCGTTTCTATATAGATATGCAATTGAGGTAAACAAATTAAAAATGGTGGTCATGTTTGTGCATGTTTACTGTGTACTGGTAATAATTTAGTTATTGGTTACTTGCTTTTGCTACGATCCTGGCATACCACTATTGTCTTGTTAACTCTTGAACGCTTGTCGGTTTCGGATACTCCTAAAATGGCCTTTTTCCACGCGAGCATCGTGATGTCACTTGACGATTTGTTAAGACAACTTTCGTTCACATTTAGATTTAGTAATACGTTCTAATTGTTATTATTCTAGAAACAGAACAAATATTTAAATTATACATTTTACTTTATGCAGTAAAAATATAAACTGTAAAGGCTTACTAAGTTTTTTTTAATAGCGGCTAACCGATAGCATAGTACTTAAGGTCTCGTAAATTTTTACATTCGAATTAAAATTTCAAATTAATGTGTCATCGGTGCAATCTTGATTATATTATAATTAGACGGCACATCAATTTAATAGATCATTTCGTCATCACCGGTATGCTAATATTGTGGATTCAGTTCCTAAACAAGACAAAAAATACCTCCATGTAGTTGTTTTTAGTCTAGATGTCCTTGATGTACATTGTATGAATGTTTATAAGGTACCGCGACACAGATTTATCCTTAGTGCCAGCTTTTAGGCGTATTATTTGAAGAAGAAGGACTTTAAATGACATACAAAAGTAACATCACTCACATCTTACGACATATTTTCCTAAAGTATAAGGCAGAATTATATCTTAACAAAGCAATTACGTTGGTATTTTATAATAGTTTTACGCACTAGATATATATGTATATTATGTGGGGGCCAGTCAGTGCAGACCGGCGACACTTCGACCCAGTGGGATCTTTTGTGCCGACACTCTCCCAATAACGACTGCCATAGATGGTCATGGCTGCCGGGACCGACGGCTTAACGTGCTCTCCGAGGCACGGAGCAGGCGATAATTGTCAATCAATACGCACATAATTTCGAAAAGTCATATAACTTCCGAAAGTCAGAGGTGCGCGACGTGGGTTCGAACCCGAGACCCTCTGCATTGCAGTCTGTTGATCTCCTCACTGAGCTATCGCTGCTACTACTACTACGCACTAGATAGACAAAATATTGTTCTTTGAATATTACTAACTTTTTGATCGTGCCGTATAAGTTTAAGGTTTTCTAAATAACTGGGGCCAGTCTCTGGACAGCTGGGCACCTGGTTTTGGGTTCGAATTCTGGGACGGGTTAATAAAAAAATCTCAATAGCATCCCAGACATACACACCTCCCTGCCTCAGAAAACATGTAAAGCCGTTGGTTCTGCGCCTGATAAAGATCAGTAGAGAGATCCAGTCGTGTTTGATTGTCGCCCATTGGATTATGAGAGTTTGGGAACAAAGAGTGTACTATAATATTATTATCTCGTATTCGTTAAGATTGGATGCTGTGACTGAAATTCAGTCTTGAGGACATTACGTGGGTCTTAAAACAGAGCTGAAGATGTAGGCGTATGTTGTTTTTATATAACAAAAATGATACATATACGGCTCGCTTGATAGTTAGTGGAATTTAAGTACTGTTGAATGTAAAGGAACTTTCAACTTAAAATTATCTGATGATTTTGAGAACCTCGAAGATGATTAATACATACTTGCATAGTAGCATCCCCATACCCCGAACGGAAAAGCGGATGTGTATTATATCTATATTTTGTCTGTCCTACATTTTGTATGATTTGATGTTATATGTGATAGGATGCAATGTTTTCCGTCTACTGGCCATATTCTATTGTACTGATATAAAAATTATAAGATTTCATAAACATAATTTAAACACTGGGCATTAAGTGCAACACCTTTTTTTGTGCAGTATATGGTAGAATAATAGAAACACAACATTTTTATTATTAATAGGTATGGTAAATAAATTTTGTTTTGCAACAATTTGATGACCTTGTGCATTTTTTTTATTGAGGATCTTTGGCACATACTTCAATGATTTATATGTGGACAGTTTCAATCTACTTTTGAAGTATTCTTGTACAACTCTTTACGATGCGGAAAAATTATGACGTTACTTTGATGTTTCTGTTTGTATGTTTGTTAAATGTCTTTTACACACTATTTGACGAAAGTGGGAAGCTATGCTCTACTTCCTACTGTGATGTGTGAGATGTCATTTCAACGAATATTATAAAGATGCAGAGGATTTTTTTGTTTGTACGTGCTAATTTTTTTTTTTATACTACCAAGTTGTCAAACAAGGATACGCCCACCTGATGGAAAGTGATTACCGTAGCCTATGGACGCATGCAACGCCAGAGGCATCACTTACGCGTTGCCGATCCTTTAGGTAAGGAAGTGGGCAAGAGAAGGAGCGGGAAGGGGGAAAGAGGGTGTTTGGGCCTCCGGTACTCTCACTTACCGAACGAAACACAACAGTAGGAATACATACTGCTATTTCATGACGATATTCTGTGAGAGGGTAGTCCTTCCCCGGTCGAGTCGGCTCATTCATGCTGAAATCAGTGAGGCTCTACTACTCTAAAATTACTAGTCAGATATTAAAATTACTTTTGCATTTCATAGCTTCGCTTACCGGCTAAACGCAGAATCTGTATATTGCGGTTATTTAAAAAGATAGTAATGAGAAAATATAGTTATTAGTTCACTGATAAAAAAACAATCATCATTATAAGAGCAATAATAATACTTTATTAGTACACGAAGGCGCTCATAGCCAGTTGTACTCACTGATCAGTAAACGATTAGCGAGGTTAAGCAACGTTGGGTGCGGTCTGTTTATAGATGGGTGACCGCTTAGTGGTATTTCATCTCAGTATCTCCGTGCTTCGGAGGGCACGTAAAAAGTCGGTCCCGGTTGTTGTCAAATTGACAGCAGTCGTTAAGCCATGTCAGAGCCCTACGGGTGGCTTGAACAACTCTTGACAACAGGTTGGCCACTAACCACACGAAAAGAAGAAAGAAGAAGTAGGTACACGAAACGTGTAGACAACACTATTCCATGATTTCGAAACATCAGACAAATTCCTTGCAAGCACAATTGTTCGAATGAAGCTTATCTCTTTCTGGTAAGCTGCTTTCGATTTCTATCGCGCTTCTAATTAAATACCGCACAGATCTTCAACACAAATGCACTAATTAATATTAAATAGTCAGTGTCAGATTTTAACGTCCATACATAATAGTTATGAAAGCGACATATAGTGTATGTAATATAATTGTATATTGGTATAAGAATCCTCTATAGTACTATTGTAATAAAATAAATTACTGACAAAAACAAAAATGTATTTAATAAAATTCAACAAAAAGCCCTATTTTCTTATCTATTTTAAAATCTTCACATAGTTCAACGGATGGATACGTTTGCGTAGATCTGTTACTTAGGTTGTTGGTATTTAAGATTCTTGAGGCGAAGTATACAAATTACCTCGAGCTCACACGAATGAAGCGAAAAGTAATTTCTTTTTAACACGAATTTTCTCTTGAGTGGTTTTGTAAACATCGTATTGTTTTTATTCTAAGTTGTTAGAATAATTGTATTTAGTTTTCTTCCTGGTTAGGCAATAATTCGGTAATCAATGTAGATATTTAGGGACGACGTTTTTGTCCCCCGTCATGCAAAGTTGAGTTGGACGCAAAGAGTTTGCCCAGAAGATCGGCTTTCTCTTTTGCGTCGTGGGCCAACGAATAATTTCCCATTTGTAGGGGTGGAAAGGATGACTTGCAGAAATTTCCTTCGATAGCTTTGGCAAGAAAGAGACCAGAATGCATGTGTTCCCGAAGGAAGACGCTCAAACCGCTCACCAATTCTACCGATGTGCTCCTACTTCGCCCTTGCAATGTCTCTTTTAAAGGACCCGAAAGAAAATTTATGCTATTTTTTAAATTTTTTGTTGATTTTTGAGGTTTCGGCCCGCCGTATGAAACGGCAGGCCACTACACGAAAGACCTACCCTATAGGCACATCTAAGAACTCCCTACTGTCCCCCCTAGAGGGGAGACGGACTCGACACAGAGGCGCGCGTGGGAACACGCACGCCGCCTCTCGGACCTGGTGCTGAACGGATGGCGGGCATGCCCACAAAGCCCGCCACCCCCCAGGTCAAACCTCAGGGTGGCTGGAGGTCGTATCGCGCCCTCCAGCGCCCGGCTCTGCGGTTGGGGAGAGGGTTTAAACGCTCCCTCTCCCGCTCCGCCGCCTCCTTGATGGAAATGACTTCCTCACAAAAGGAGGCGACGGCGTTCCACGACCTCTCACTCCGGACCATAGACTGAACTACGGCCGGGAGCGAGAGGGCAACCAATCCGACTGCCGCGATCAACTCACGGCGCTGCGATGCCCAGGCGGGGCAAACCGCCAAAGTGTGCAGCGCCGTGTCCTCAACTACGTCGCGGCAGTCGCCGCAGTGGTGACAACCGGGCGTCTCTTGCCGGCGTATACGACACAGGAACTGGCCAAAACAACCGTGGCCAGTCATTACCTGTGTCAGCCGGAAGGTGAGGGCGCCATGCCACCTCTCCAGCCACTCCTCAAACACGGGACTTACCGCCACGATAGTGGCGTGCCCTGCGTAAATACTTCCTTATCCAAATATCGTGTAACATAATCCTTCAGATCTAAAATCATACCACACATTTATTATAATTATACAAGATTGAATAATTTTTATTTTTTTATTATTTTATATAAGATTGACATTTTTATTACTTTACACATGATTGACATATTGTAATTTATTTGACACTTTATTATGTAATAAAGTGTCAAATAAATAACGCGATAAAATCCGTATATAGTAGTTTAATTTCAATTGTAATTTTTATTTCTGTATTGACCTGAATCTCTTGAAATGAATTTAATTATTTTACTTATATTCTTAAATGCTTGATTGTTTTGTTTGTGTACTGAAATCTTTTATTATTTGACTTATTTTAATTTTAACTCTATATTTATTTTGAATGTGTATACTAATTTTATGATGATGCATGTATTGGAATTAAACTACTATATACGGATTTTATCGCGTTGTTTATTTGACACTTTATTACATAATTTTGAAAACTGTTACACTACTACTACTATTATACTTTACAAATTTTTAAGTTAATTAAATTATTATTAAAACTACTAAGATTTAATTTAATTTTACACTTTCTCCGACGTTTCGGTTGTATGTGTGTGTGAGTGTCAACATTGAGACAACTACCATCGTAGTCTCCCAGTGACCATGGCTGCTGAAAAGGCTGTAACAGTTTTCAAAATTATGTAATAAAGTGTCAAATAAACAACGCGATAAAATCCTTATAGTAGTTTAATTTCAATAAATAATATTCGCGTAAACAGAAGACAATATTTCGTGCATGTACTTATTTTAACCTACTTAGCACAATTTTTTTAACGAATATTAATTAAAACATATAATGTAACATTTGCATGCCAGTATGGTAGATCAAGGAGAACGACTGAATGTAATGTTAACATCACTGTATACCTTTGATCAGCAAATAAATGATTTATTCCTACTCCTTAACATATTCGTTTGAGTATGCTATGATTTTAGATCTAAAGGATATGTTAAAAATTATTTGTATCACTTTACTATACATCCATTAGCTTATAATTTACCACCAGACAAAACTATAATCGTCATTATCACTCATCGTAAACGAACAAATAGTATCATACAGCATCAATCAAACTATGCAAGACACATCAAAGTTTCTCAATATAACAATGCAATTGTTTGAAAGCAAATTAACAGGAAAACGCAATACATAGGTAAACAACACCAATAATTCACTAGATCAAAGTTTCGATTCAATACAGTTGGGATATACTACAAGTAAACTTTAAGAAGATTAAATGCGAGTAGCGAACAATTAACATTGTATGTTGTTGTTGCGAAACTATTGCTATCGCACTGCACTTCAGTAGTATTTGGTAGTGTGAAAGAGACAACTGAAACATAAATTACGTAAAGCATGGCTTTTGTGGTCACATAATTGCCTGGTGAGTTTACTATTCTTATTATTTATAAATTGCAAGTGGGTCTACTTTATATTAACTTTTTCTGAACCCATAATGAATACCCATGTCAAAACTAAAATGGTATGAACCGGTAATTGACACCATCTAACGGAAATCGATACAAGAACTGTTAAGTCAAATCCGGTTAGACCAGAAAAGCCGACCCCAAGTGACTTGGGAATAATAAAGGCTAAGAGAGAAGAAGACAGCGGTGCACTACTATAAAATAAAAATAAGTAGATTTCTTAATAACGTGTTCATAAATTTACTTTAAACAATTCTAATCGCTTTCTTCAATAATTTATTTTAATAGTTTTTATAACTCAGAAATGATTATTTAAATCATTTCACGGTAAAACAAGAAGCAAAGAATTACAAATGAATTTATATATTTATAGTGGGTAGTTTATTTTATAGATTATTTTGATGACTCGCTATTCTGTTTGTATGCAAACATTATTCTGTCCCTATGTTCAAGTGTCTTTTCGGTTGAGATTATAATTTCTGATATATTTCACCTTTTTGCTAAAATGAGTACGCGTTGCAATATTTATAAAACAATCGAGATCATTCATATTCATTCTAATTCGAGTTTTTACAGGATTTTGGACCTTAAGGTATCAATGCAATATTACATATGACTGTACAAGCATTATAGTGCATTTCAAATAGGAAGTCCCATTTGACAGATGATCGTTGAACAGCGATAGTGAATAGACCGTTTCAATCGACACATCACAAAATCGATTACCGATTAACTTTCTAAACAAACTGTAATCGTAGGTTTACAATCGAAACAAAAATGTTAGAAACAGAAAAACAGAAAAGGAGTCCATCTACATGAAAGTTATATAGGTATAACGTGATTAATAAAAAACACTGGACTGATTAATTCCTAGTATCACATACTTACTCCATACTTAGAATAAGGGTGAAACAAATGTGGTATTACAGATTTTGATTTTCAAGACAACTACTCTTTAAAATGTATGGGATATTTAAACCATACGTACAATATCGCATCTTCATATCCATTTTTGATAAAAAAATATATTAAGTGTTTGCAGAATGGGATTTAAGGTACGTTGTAACGTAATAATAATTAATACCAAATACAAATTTACAAAAAGTATTTCTCGGACAATTGTTTTTATCTCGAATTAGTTCGATTTTAGCCGTTTCATATTGTAGTAACATGTTGTTTTATGTTGATGTTTAAATTATTTAAGACTAATATCAATAAAAATTATTAGTTAATTATGTTTGTGAAACAATTACATAATATTTTGTATAGATTAGATTAGAGATTCTAATTATTTTCAATCATTGTTTATTTTAGCATTTATATGAAATGTGCAGAGGTACGTGCTATGAAGTGTCAAAAGGGACTTCGTATTTTAAACAGACTGTAATACAACGAAACACCATCGGAACAATTATTTCAAGATCGCACTTTTTATATCCTGTGTAGGCATCATAATAAAAATTGGCATTTATCTACACTAATAATTATTTCCAATACGGTTACTTAAATCGGAAAATTACAATAGGAACCGCTTTACACAGTGCATTACGATTAGTAAAAAAGCGCATATATAAATAAAATAATGAAGGGATACTCTAAAATAGCCTAGCGATAGCCTAGTGGGAAACCGTTAAACTGCCACGCAGAGGTCTCGAGTTCGAACCCAAGGCGCGTATCTCTGACTTTTCGAAGTTATATTTAAATAGTTATCGTTTGCTTTAACGGTGAAGGAAAACATCGTGAAATCTGCATATCTGAGAGTTCTACATAATGTTCTCGAAGATATGTGAAGTCTGCCAATCCGCACTAGGCCAGCATGGTGGATTATGGCCTAACCCTTCTCACATTGAGAAGAGGCCCGTGCCCATCAGTAGGAAAGTTTAATACAGGGCTGATATTATATATACTCTAAAATATCAGTTTTAGTTTAAGACTCTGAAGCAATTGAAAATGTAAATATAAATATCTCGGTTTTTATTTAATAATTTAAATAAATCCCGTAAACGTATTTTTATTTCAATAAAGTAAAATAAATTATCTTAAAACTATTCTTCGCTCAATCGCCTCGAAAAAGCACTCGTGTAAATTTACTTTTCCAATATTTTAACACCAAAAATTCAGTGAACACAAACCTCTTGAAGCAACTGTCGTGGAAAAATGTCTTCCTAAAATACAGGTGACGGCTGTTAACTTAGCAATTTGCTAAATGTTCTCTCTCTCTCTCTCTCTCTCTGCTCTCCACTTTGTAGCAATCTCGGAAGGGGTTGCGTTTGCTTGCGAGAGCCCGAACAATTGTTGGTTTTGTTCCTTTACGTGTACACGCCTTCGTTAAGGTAGACGATGTGTTTTCAAGTGATGTAATCATTGTTCTGAGTGACATATTCTGTGATATCGAATATTTTGAAATAAGAATGTGATTAAACGGCTTGAAATAAATATAGCAATGTTGTGTTCGTAATCATTTTTGAAATTCTGAACGATTTTCGTAAACTGGAGGAGCCACGGTTAAAAATGCATCTGCTGTGTATGAGAGTTCGATTCCCACGAGGGGTAACTCAATTAAGGAGTCTGGAATTATGTCTAGTAGGCATCAATAGGTCCACCGTGCTAAATGTAGAGTCAAAGTCGAAGTCAAAGTCAAAAATCATTTATTCATTTAGGTCACAAAGTAACACTTATGAACGTCGAAATATATAGGTTAGTGAGTTTACTAAGTTACTGGAGCTTCATTTAGGTTCGGGCACGCCACGATCGTGGCGGTAAGTCCCGTGTTTGAGGAGTGGCTGGAGAGGCGCCATGGCGCCCTCACCTTCCGGCTGACACAGGTAATGACTGGCCACGGTTGTTTTGGCCAGTTCCTGTGTCGTATACGCCGGCAAGAGACGCCCGGTTGTCACCACTGCGGCGACTGCCGCGACGTAGTTGAGGACACGGCGCTGCACACTTTGGCGGTTTGCCCCGCCTGGGCATCGCAGCGCCGTGAATTGATCGCGGCAGTCGGATCGGTTGCCCTCTCGCTCCCGGCCGTAGTTCAGTCTATGGTCCGGAGTGAGAGGTCGTGGAACGCCGTCGCCTCCTTTTGTGAGGAAGTCATTTCCATCAAGGAGGCGGCGGAGCGGGAGAGGGAGCGTTTGAACCCTCTCCCCAACCGCAGAGCCGGGCGCCGGAGGGCGCGGGACGACCTCCAGCCACCCTGAGGTTTGACCTGGGGGTGGCGGGCTTTGTGGGCCTGCCCGCCATCCGTTCAGCACCAGGTCCGAGAGGCGGCGTGCGTGTTCCCGCGCGCGCCTCTGTTGTTTCGAGTCCGTCTCCCCTCTAGGGGGGACAGTAGGGATAATTTGTGAGGAGTGCCTTTGGGTAGGTCTTTCGTGTAGTGGCCTGCCGTTTCATACGGCGGGCCGAAACCTCGGCGGGGTCGCGACCGCATGCGAAAGTGATTCGCGCGGCCCCGTCGATAGTGGTTTTGTCGAGGAACACCGTGGTAGGTTTAGTCGGTATTCCGGGAGGTACATTTTCTTCTTAACATCTTTCTTTTACCCCGGCGAGTCCGACATAACCCCTCCGCCCGCCCCCGCGGAGGGGTATGCATCAAGCATTCCCCCACGTTAAAAAAAAAAAAAAAAAAAAAAAAAGAAAGCTTCATTTAGGTTGGTTGCTAATAAATAAATTCATAAATTCAATTTAATTTATAAATTTAAGTTTTCGCCGCGAAAATAATAATAACATATAATAAAGTATAAATATTATCAGTACAGGTAAGTACTGTGAGATAACAAATTAATATTAGTATTGGAATAAGCAGACTTCTGGCATGAAATATCACACAGTTAAAAGAATGACTAATTTATGTGAACTCATTTAACATAAATAATTATTTTTGAATAGTGATGTCAAAATAGAATAATTAAAGAGAAAATACAATAACAAATTAACTCTTAATCCACCACCCCTATTAAAATCACAGTAATCACCACCATGAGCCCCAGGGGCTCATTTTGATTTTTGAAATAAATTCTCGTAACATTAATTGAAAATACACCTTTCTTAAGAATATCTTTACCTTATAATGTCCAGTCTATGAAAATCAAGTATAAGGTTTTACCTAAAAAAACAAATATGATTGTGATAAAACTAAAAATTATAATATTTTCTTCAAAAAAACATAATATTCTATATTATGTTTTTATTTTATAAAAAGAATTGTAAATAACAATGGCACAATATAAAAATTTAAAACGTGCAACACGTAAACATACTAATAAACTATAAACATTTACACATTTTTGCTCTCTAGCTCTGATTATTTCCCTCCTTGTGCCATCAATGGTAAATAGTGATAAAATACTTTTGAGGCTGGATTAAAAACTGAAGTACGAATCAAAAGAGCAAGCACAAGTTAATCGCCGTCCTTATCGTCGCAGTGTGGGTCCGGAACAAATCTGTTGAATGACAGCTGCTAATTACTATATCTTCGCACTGTACATTGTCTTCTTGGATTATTTGTTACGTTTCGCGCAGAAGTGCCTGCCTGATTTATTAATTGTATCTTTTGACGTTTAGCTGCCATAATGTAAGCCTAAAATCAAATAAAACAGATAAATATAAATGTAAAAAAATAATTTTTGTAACACAAAACCCCACCATGAGTCCCCAGGACTCATACTTGATCATAACTCACGTTTGCAAATGGCTTGCATGCATGACCACTTACTCACTTCAGAAAACTATCGGATCGCACGACTCCCAATATCAAAAAATACACATCATTTTCGTTATTTAAAAACAGTGGTGAGTCCCGGGGACTCAGGGTGGTGAATTAAGGGTTAACAAAAGTATAAAAACTCCAAAATTATAAATAATACGACGAAATAAAATATACCATTTCAGTAAAATTATTATCATACATAGTTCAACATAGAATTCATAATATCATGATCCATTAATTAAAATAATTTAGCTAATCGTTCATCTAAATACGTTTTACACAAAAATAAGCTTTTGCATTAAAAAGTATTTTACTCAAATTCGAAATGAAAAGAACGCGGGTTCAACCTTTTTAACGTTAACATTAACGACTTGGCTCTACTCTTAACCACAGTATACTAAGAACAGTAGTTTATCTAAGACCGCTCGGCGAGTTATTAGCCTACTCTTGCGTTGGCGCTTAAGGTTATCACTTTTATTTTTAGTTAAATATTATTTGCGTATTATGAGCAGCACTATGTTTTTATTTATATAATATAACGTGTATTATACAATGTAACGTGAGAGCAGGCGAACGTGAGCGGGCGTGCTGCATAGATACTTGAACGCGCCCGATCACACGACATACTCACGGTATGGCCCACGCTGCCGCCACAGTATTCCGCCCTATATTATGCTAATGTGTGCGTGGCAGCGCGTGCGTACACGGCGCCCGGCGCGCAAACACACATTCAAACGGGCAGCGGCACATTTCTATGAAGATGACTTACTGTTCTTAGTATACTGTGTCTTAACACTGAATGGACGGCATAGTGGCCTTGCCACTGCCACTATGCCGAGTGTTTTGGGTTCGATTCCCACACGGGACAGAAATTTGACCCACAGATGGTTGTTCCAAGTCTGGGTGTTCTTTGTGTCCGTTGTTTAAATGTTTATAAAGTATCTCGCTACAGAGGATTTATTTCGAGCGCAAGAGATGTCTTTAAAAAAAATAGTTACATTAGGTAATACTGAATATTTACAATGGCATTAAGGCACATATCGATCATTTAGCCTAACATGAACGTCCGTGATGCATGAGACTTTGCAAACATTACACAATAAATTTATTTATCTATACTAATATTATAAAGCTGAAGAGTTTGTTTGTTTGGTTGAACGCGCTAAACTCAGGAACTACTGGTTCTAATTGAATAATTATTTATGTGTTGGATAGCTTATTTATCAAGGAAGGTTATAGGCTATATAACATCACGCTACACACGGAGGCGGCGCAGTAACTATAAACGCGGGTGAAACTGCGGGCACAGCTAGTTTGTGAATATAGTAGGTATGTAGTTGAGGAACATATTATTATTATCACAATATTGCTTATGTATACCACTATATTTCCCGTGTAAGGTATACAAATTAGAAACGTTCTATAAGTATGTAATAATAATTATAAGTAAGGCATTTACGGACATTATTTCCTTATCAAAGTTTTACCAAAATGGCGAGAGCGTAATGATGTGTGAGTACAAAAATATTTAAGTAATGATACTTCCCGTATTTTCGTAACAAATAAATCAATGACTGAGTTAGATAGTTTACCAGATAGTTTACTACGTAAATACCTGGGTCTCATTCAATAAATTTTTTTAGTAACTACATTGACGTTGATATGATTCTGTCGTACCTCGTTACGACGGGTTCTCGACCAACAGTAGTCTCGTATCAAGTTGTGATCATTGTGAAACTAACCATTTTGAGTTAATTGTATGTTATTAAAATTATTTGTAGTTATTGTGCGATACATCTCTGAATGTCTAACATGTTCAAATTTAGTATGAAAGTTTAAAATTTTACACAACGCTTTTGTATTTAATAAATGACTAATGACTAAACCAGTGCTCCACAGAACAATATATATATTCTTATATGCTCTGTGCCTTACACCATCCGTATAGTCAATATTAAATGGTTTAACAGTCACAGTAACAGTCCGTAAATGCAACGTATAAAGAGGCATCAAAGAAGTTAACTTAATTGATTTTAATCACCCTATTTCTTAACAAATTAACAAACTTTGAGAATTTTCGCTCAAAGGAAGGTTAAATTAATTGACTCACGCAATTTATTAATCAAAATATCCTTTATTAACCGCCATTGAAATTCAGCTTCACCATCCCTCGCATCAATGGTTAGAAATCAGCTTCTTGTAACGTCGAAGTATTTATTTATTTTAATTTTCATAGTTAACGAGTAAAGACTGTTGTTGGGAAGTGAAGAAAACAGCAGAGTAAGTTAATTGGTCACTTGATACGACACGATGACTTCTTTAAAGCAATTTAAATATAAAGAATTGATTGTAGGAGAGTTAAGGAATATCCAGACGTAACGTTATCCAAGAAGTGCAGAAAAGTGGGAATCGTGTCGTATCAATAGGTTAAAAGGAAAGCAGATGATAGAGAGGTGGCGATTATTCTACCGCCAAAAGCTTTAAAATAAAGAAGAAGCATTATGTATGTTATGCTTTTAATGATATTGTATTATAGAACGGTCTAATAAACATTGAAATAATGGACACAAAGAATACCCTAACTCGGATGAAACAATTATTGTCTCGTGTGCGAATCGAACCCGTCACACAAACATTTTAAGTAGTAGAGCATCGCTGATTTTAGCGTGAATAGACCGGCTCGACCGGAGAAGTACTAACCTCTCAACTTATTTAGCAAACAAACATACAGGCCACCTGATGGTAAGTGGTCACCGTAGGTTATGGGCGCCTGCACCACCAGAGGCATTACTTGCGCGTTGCCGACCCTTTAGGAAAAAAAGGAAGTGGGAAGGAGAAGGAGCGGGAAGGGGGAAAGAGGGTGATTGGGCCTCCAGCACTCTCACTCATCGAACGAAACACAACAGTAGGAATACTGCTATTTCACATCGATATTCTATGAGAGGGTAGTCCTTCCCCGGTCGAGCCGGCCTATTCATGCTGAAATCAGTGAGGCTCTACTACTCTAAAACGTTTATGTTTATTTAAGATTCTTTCCGGCTATTTGTGTAAGAATTATTATTTTTGTAGTTTATTAATAACGATTCAGTCTTAAGCAAAACATGCATCACTCAGAGAAATGTCGTAAAAGTGTTTAGGTAGAACATTTGATATGTAAGCTGATAAACGCTATGCCGTCCTTTAGGCGGGCTTAGGTTATAGATGAGAGATATTCTGGAGAAACGCCAGGTTAATGATATTGCAATTTGCAATCCAACGAGTGTACACTGACAGCACAGATGGCGTAGGGGTTATGTGGTCGACTCGCCATCGCTACTGCGCCTAATCTTTCGAGGTTGATGCCCGATTGTTTTCTCTTTGCTTTTGTTATTTTCCTTTTGAGTTTGATTGATAATAATTTGTGTAATAAATAAATAGTTCCGAGTCTGGGTATTCGTTGTATCCAATTTAAGGATCCCAGATAAACAAGACTTACTCCTATAGAGGCTTCTATAATCTTTAAAAACAGTATGTAATGAATATGAATGAAGTTAGTCAATATTTAGTCAGTAGTATTAGGATTGTAATTGAAATCTGCGACATCTGCCTGCCAATTTTAAGCACCGCTGTGGTGAGCAACAGACCGCGCTGCCTATATGCGTTATTTAAGCACATTTTGCAGACATTGAAATATAATTATTAATTAGAAAACACAGACATAGCAATGAATTTCACTATTTTACTACATGCATTATATTATGCTATGCAAAAGTGAAAGCAAAATGCTTCATGCGCGGTGGTACAAACTAGCATATAGTCCCGGCAATAGGTGTGAGTCTGTGTGTGTAATAATTTACAGCTGTGTGACAGTGGTTTTGTAGCACTCTCAAGATAGCCTAATTGATTTTCAATACTATACAGACCACTTAATTTTATAACTAGATAGTAGTTCCGGGTTTATTAGAGTATATTTATGATTCGTACGTTTGTGATATAGGACAGATTTATCGTATAAGAGTCATCTTATAAAACCGTGTGTTTTCTCTACTGGTAACATCGTTCAAAATATATTAATAGATATAGTAGAAATTATTATTTGCTCTTCACATGCCATCAGCAAAATAATAATTAAGATTAGAAACTCGGGCATTAGTAGTCATATTGGACTAGCATTTAAAACTATTGAAAAGTACTATATACGGATTTTATCGCGTTGTTTATTTGACACTTTATTAAATAATTTTGAAAACTGTTTCTCTGTTACAACTGTTCATGGTCACGGGGAGATCTCCCCGTGATCGTGGCTGCTGAAAAGCAACCGAAACGTCGGGGAAAGTGTGAAATTAAATTAAATCTAAATAGTTTTAATAATAATTTAATTAGCTTAAAAATTAGTAAAGTTTAATAGTAGTAGTAGTGTAACAGTTTTCAAAATTAGGTAATAAAGTGTCAAATAAACAACGCGATAAAATCCGTATATAGTAGTTTAATTTCAATGAATAATATTCGCGTAAACAGAAGACAATACTATTGAAAAGTGTTAGATTGATTTACCACGTCATAGAATTGACTTACTCTGCCTAGCTCTTCGATGATGCTTTAGAAGTGAGAGAGTGCCGGAGGTCCAATCACCCTCTTTCCCCCTTCCCGCTGCTTCTCCTTCCCACTTCTTTTCTTTCTTCTTCCTTCTTCTTCTGGTCTCACAGGCGTCTATAAGCTATGTTGATCATTTACCATCAGGTGGACCATATGCTAGTTTGCCAACTTAGTTGTATAAAAAAAAAAGTAAGGACGTGATTCCATATACGTAATGTACACTTACATAGGCTGTGAAGATTAACATTACAAAATAACTTATAAGTGCGTTCAAAACCGCTACGTCGACAACCACACCACTTGAAAGGTACAAACTTGTGATTGCCTCCATTACGAAGCACTTTGGACATTAACGTGTGTTATTGCGAATTATAACTTCAGATCCCCCTGTCATCGTTCTGCGTTAATTATGTTAATCCTAGGTAACGCGGTTTTAAGAGCCCTACATACAGATGAAATGTTTGGTCAACATAAAATCTTCAGTTTTTGGTCTTGCTTACTGCATCGGCACAATTATGTGCAAAATTAGCAGTAACATATAATATATATTTATTTAAAAATAAATTACTCCAAAGCTTGTCATTGTAGATAGCGCATTGAGGCATGTATTGAAGTTCAAGAGGACTCTAACGTGTTTTAAAAGAATCTGTAATAGTAATATTAGCAGATTATGTAGGACATAGCACAAAAGATATGTGTGCTAGTGCTACAGCACATAGTTTTACTTGATTTATTTGTTCCTAAGCTATGAAGCAGTATGTAGTGTGACGAAATTGAATGGAAGTCGAGAACTTGTCGGTTGTCATAACACGCACTGAAATTTAAAGTTTCATTATGACAGTTTGATCGATTACAATCAAGAGTTTATCTTTTCGTAAGTTATTATATAATATTATTTTAGGTTATTGATCATTTATTATAAGCAGCGATAGCTCAGTGGGGAGACCCACAGACTGAAATGCAGAGGGTCTCGGGTTCGAAACACGTCTGATTTTCGGCAGATATATGACTTTTCGAAATTACGTGCGTATTGATTGACACGGAGAGCACGTTAAGCCGTCGATCTTGACTGCCATAAACATCTATGGCAGTCATTATTGGGAAAGTTAGTACCCTCTAATATCCTGACACTGGTCTAGCCTTAGGGTATCGTTAGCCTTCGGGTTGCGGAGGTCAGGTGGCAGCCACTCCGTGTAAAAACTGATATCCATTTAAATCCGGTTAGACTAGAAAAGTCGACCCAAGTGACTTGGGAATAATAAAGGCTAAGCTGAAGAAGGAGAAGAGATTATTTATTATATACTAGTGACCCGCCCAAGCTTGGCACGGGTATTACAAAACCTTAACAAATTAAACATCTAAGCCTTTCTCACGAATCACTCTGTCTATTGGTGAAAACCGCATAAAAATCAGTTTAGTAGTTTTTGAGTCTAACGCGTACAGACGCGGCGGGGGACTTGGTTTTATGATAGGTATGTAGTGATAATTTACGTTTACTTTTGTTTGAAGTTAAACAAGAATATTTAAAAACTTTACTTTTAAAATTAGTTATTTAATGATATTTGTATATACAACTATCAATTCATATCGTAAAAGGTAGGCAGAGGGCAGCATATATTTACGACGTGAAGGTGCCTTCACGTCGCAAATATATGCTGAAACGTAATTCACAAAGTCAACGTGTAAATATGTTACTTATATATAGATAAAGGTGCTAAAGATATCAAATAAACAGAATTGCATTGTAACTTAGCAACACTAGTGCGTTGTTAATCAACATCGTAGCTTATGGTAACCATATAAATATCGACGAAACAATGTTTGTTAAACACTAATTGTATTATATACGAGATATTGTACCTTTTATACTAATCGACAAAAAAAACTAAAACCAGACTATTTTAGTATTATAAATGCACTTGTGTTGACAATTTGAACAAGATGGATGTAAAAACCCAGGATTCAACATCTTCGTCTTCATGACCTAGTTTTTTTCCCATCAGCTTTTTGTAATGTCCTACTGCTGGGCAAAAGCCTCTCCCTTGGAATTTCAAATCACTCTGTTGGTGGATATCCTCTGACCTTATGACCTTGTGACCATTATATCTCGGGCGTCTTTCGACCCACAGGGTCCATATTCAAACTCAATCGAGGGCTGATCCCAAGGTGTCTGCACACTAAGTCAATCGGTCCAGTGGTTCTGGGGCTATGCCTGTCACTAACAAACTGTCACAGACAGACACATAGATCCACATAGTGTTTTCATTAACCTCTTCGAAGAAGACTCAGAGGTTAATAAAGATATGGAAAGAGGTTACGTTAAAAAATATAGATATCATGCACGGCACGCCCTGATGGCGTATTGGTTTAAGTAGTCGCCTGACCACTGCCACTGCGCCGAGTGTTGGGGGTTCGAATCCCATATGGGACAAAAATAGTTGTTCCAATTCTGGATGTTCTTTGTATCCGTTGTTTGAATGTTTGTAAAGTCCCCCGGGATGCAGGAATTATTTAAAGTTCGGGAGCTGTCTCTTTTTAAAAGAAAGTAAGAAAGAACAATTTGATGTAGCTGTTTTGCAAGGAATTTTATTAAACCAACTTTGTAGTGAGAACAATAGAACGGCCGAATCGGGATGTTTTTCTTCTACACTATTCGTGCAATAGTAATATAAAAAAAATATATATCAGCCCTGTAATAAACTGACCCACTGGTGGCACAGTCCTCTTTTCTGCGCAAGAAGTTTAGGCCATATTCCACAACGCTGGTCCAGTGCAGATTGGCATACGTCACACATATTTGAGAACATTATGGAGAACTCTCAGATCTGCAGGTTTCCTCACGATGTTTTCCTACACCACTAATGCGACAGATATATTCTTAACTGTTAAATTTTATTAAATGCTTGACTATGTTCAGTAATAGTTCATGGAGAAATGGGTGCAGCACCTTACAGCTCTTATGATTTGGAAACAAAAACTTGGCTATTAAAAAGAGTGACCATGAGTTTCTTGCCCGTTCTTCTCATGAGCCCTACACCCTTGCTTTGCCGAACGTGGCAGTAAATGTAAATTTGTAGAAAAAATTAGTGTAACTTTGACATTCATAAGTGTCACCTTGTAACCTAATCTGAATAAATTTATTTTGAATTTTGAATTTATATAATTTCATTGCTATAAACCTAAAAAACGAATTATTGTCTTCCACTTCTTTCACAAACATAATATGTTCGGCCATTTCACATCAGTTATTAGTTATTACACACAGTCCACTGCTAATATTTCATCATAAAGAAATTAAGCCATAAATTTTATGTTGTCCGCGACCATAAATGATATCGAACTATGATTTTATGTCGAACATTAAACTATTTTTTGTCGTTTTTGGACCAGAAATTACATTCACAAGTTATTAAGTTATGGTAATAAAACGAACGGTTTTTTGTAGGTATCTATTACCTAGAAAGCTTTATTTTCCTATCGAATTATGTCCTTGTATTATATTGTTTGCTGCGTGACGATGTAATTTTTTTATTGCTCTTATTATACATTTTTGTTGTGCTTAAAAGACATTAGTTTAAAAGTACTCTCGCCGCTATTTGATATAGATTGTAGTTATATCTGTTATCTACGTTATTTTTTTTAAGCCTTCGTGCTATGGATACGACCCCTTTATTTTGGAAGACTTTACAAATATTCACCAAAAACAACAGCAAGACTAAGATATTTGTTTGCGGATGACAAAACTTTTACCCTGTGAGGATCGCAAGTATAGCCTTATCTATACTGAGCTAATATATACTTCATGCAGAAGATGCTAACTGAAGTGAATAAGATTTTGAGAATTTCTTAGGTTTATCAAGAGCAAATCAACTACGTGCTAACTATTAGGAGTTGTAAGCATACATAATTTAGGTAGTGTCACTAATTATTATGAGAGTCAGGCTGTATAAGGCCACGTTTATAAGTTTAGCCGCCAGATACACCAGCTTCGATGTTCTATACAAAAACTGAACTACTATACAAAAACTGAACCTACGAGCGTAATTCTTAACCTATGGACAATTTATTATAAAAAACTAGCTGTCCCGATAGAGGTCGTCTAGTACAAACGAAAAAAAATAAGATCTAAACTATTCTCGAATCCACTTAAACACGCACAAAAAATTTCATCAAAATCGGTCCAGCCGTTTAGGAGAAGTTTAATTACAAACACACGCACACAAGATTTATATAAATAAAGATATAGCCCTCCATAAAATTATTGTTATAAGATTTAAAAATAATTACATCGAGAGACATCTATCTATTCTTAAATAAATAACTTGACCTTTTTGCAGGTTATCTATATTAGTTCGGCCTATAATAAATAGATTAAATTATTAGTGCAAATTACACAAATATTAAAATATATACATTAGATCCATAGAGTTTAGTGAGAATATTTACTTCGAAGGACGATGCTGCCATCTGTTTTTCAATGCATGAAACGTTAATAAACGTTACTTATATATATTTTCTTTGAGTCTATATAGTTCCAAATATTTCAACTAGATGGCAGGGTTATGAAAATATATTACAAAATACCATAACAGTAGCAATCGCAATAAGATTATAGATAACTTATAATTTTTCAAACTTACACAATGCTAATTAAGTAAAATAGAAATATCACAACTCTAGATTTTATCTTATCAGAGCTATTGGTTTTTTGTATGACTTTTCTCATCAGATGTAAATACACCTATTAAAGAAATCTATAGCTCTCTGTTTTTTATAAAGTGGATCTACTATTTCAAATCAAGGAGCGTGTATTAGGTATATGGGTAATTCAAGTGAATAAAGCGAGAGAGATAATATACCTGGATCGTAACAAGTGGATATTCGTAGTATCAGTGTACCACTTTGGGAAACAGGTATAAGTCTATGTAGGTATATAATTATGTGCCTCCGATGCTTGCATTTATTGCGTCTGTAAATACTTACTATTATGTATATACTACATGTTTTTTTTTAATTGCCATTTGTGACAGACGATCAAGTGGTCCACCTGATGGAAAGTGGTAACTGCTGCTCATGGACTTTAGCAATGTCAGGACACAGCAAAGCCGTTGCCTACTGTGAAAGAAGAACTCTTTTTAAGCCTCGTTTGAAAAAGGACATATCATAGCGCTCGGGAAATACCGAAGCAGGCAGTTCATTCCAGATCTTGCACGTACGTGGGAGAAATGATCGCTGAAAGCGTACCGTCTCGGATTTGAACACTTCCAGGTGATATGGATGAACCCTGCTTCGTTATCGAGTGGTACGGTGATAGAAAGGGGCCGATGGTACCATATCAAACAGTTCTTCAGAGCACTCCCCGTGAAAGAGTCGGTAGAACACGCAGAGACCGAAAATCTCTCCGTTGCTCCAACGACTCCAATCTATCCGTGAGATGTCTCACCGGTCACCTTAAACGTAAACAGTAATGAGGATTTTTTGGAACATAAAAGCGTAATTGTAGTTGCTCTTGGTCTACCCACATTTAAGCATAAATCATTACACTGTAGTGCTTAATCAAGTGATAATCTATTTAAAAGATAATACGACAAGCATATTATTAAGTAGCTTTCAAACACCAACTTCCAGAACTGCTATTTACTGGATCGCATTTTTAGATAGAACATCTTCTAGGGTTGTTGGTTGTAGAGTTTGCTCCTTTGTCATTCATGCAATTGGCACTGGCAATTTGATTCATTGAAATGTCGATTTTCCTATCAATGTAGTACGTCTGATATCCACAAACCAAAGAAAAATATATTTTAGGCTTGGAAGATGTCTATATTCGAAGGCACTAAAATACTTATGCTGATTGTTACAAATATTAATTATAGGTAGCAACAAACGCTTTTTTAACTTACTTACTTACTTACTTACATGCTGTCCGATAAATGGAGGGGCGCAATAAGGGCTAAATGACACCCACCATAATTCATTACAAGCATGACTGTAGGAACGTTGTGTAGCTTCTCGGATTGATTGATCGGTCGTCATTGCGTCATGGGAAACTTTTTTATTTGCTACATATAATGATATTATGCGGTTGTATAGTGGATCATGTTACTAATGTGAATGTCATATTCTTAGTACTGAAACTATTTTGAAAATCTGTATAACATAATATATATAAATATATAATATAAAGTCTTGAAAGGTGAAATTGCTATTAGATAAATGAGCTGAATGTAATTAATGTAAGGTGAAGTATAACAGTCAGTTTCTAATAGACTAATCAAAGGCTTGTTAAGTGATTTCATAGGTTGTTGCTAATTCAGTCAGCCAGTCCCAGCAGTTGACATGAGTTTGACCATCTGACGCAAACTTTAGTGTTAATCTGCTCTTCAAAATCCAGGTGTTAATTATTTATATGCAAAAGTTATATAGAATTGTGAATTACCATGGGAAAACAAACTTAGTAAAAACACTTTTTGAATGATAAAAATATTGTATAAAACAAAATCCTAGCTCACGATGCTATTCATCTCATATACTTAACGACCTTAACATATAATAAAATCATAACTTTACACATACACATATGTATGTTAATGAAACAACAACAAATAATTTAAAAAAATACACTTGTAATTAAACTTATAATAATAATTTTTCACCTATTTATTACAGTTTTTAACAATTACACCGCGTCATACTTAAACACATCTAATAAAAATTGTCTATACTCCTCAGTTTTCACAGAGTACGTGATTCTAACGTTGGCATTTTCTGCGTCGGTAAAATCATTTGACACAATTCCTCTCTTATCACCTGTAATAAAATAAATTTTTAAACCACATTTTTACATCTTCGATGAAGTAACTAAAGGTATCTTACACCCACATTCCACCAGCTATGCTTTTTGCTCTCTCTAACAAGTTCGTCTACTGGGTATAGTTCTAGAATCCGTGCTACTTAGAGTATCTCGACAGAAAAGCTTTGCTCAAACCAGGAATCGAACCCGAGATCTCATGCATAGTAGTCGCAATCAGTAAATCAGGACATAGTCTACCCATGAACCAAGTTTCATACAAATCCGTTTAGTGGTTTACGTATGATTTAATAACAAAGTTTAACATCTCAATAAAATTTTACATTTATAATAAAACATTAGTAGGCATTAAGACGGAGATATATTAACCAATAGGATTGCATACTGGAGCAGAGCAGATATTGTATGCAATCCTATTGATTTAGTTCTCAGTTTCTTCGCTCCGCGGCCTCGCTCCGTTTTAATGGCCAGGCAGCCTAAGGCTAGAATTTTCAACAGCGTAGGCGCAGCGCACCTTCAATTATATGGGGCCTTAACCATACCGGATGATTTTTTTTATTATCTCTATGTTGTGGCCCACCTGATGGTAGATGTCAAGGGTAGGTATACATATTTAAGCCGCTGCAAACCGTGATATATTTACCTCTGTCTTACCTGTAGACGTAAAACTAAGTATCTATGTACATGTGTATCTTTATCACGACAATGCGCCACCCTTAGTTTAAAGCGGGCGAAGCTGCATACAGAAACTTGTGGGTCAATATGATCGTCAAAATGTTACTTACCACAAATGGTGATATCATTCTTCGAATACTTGTACTCTTGGACCAAATCTGGCCTAAGATACAGTGCGATGACTGCTGGGTCCAACGCTTGCCAAGTATCTTGCTTAGTCAGCGAAATCTTCTCGTATTTATTCTGGTGTTTCATTATTTCTGTCTCAATGGCTCCTAAGACGTTTATTCTCCAATCCTAGAATATAGAAGAAACAATTTATGTAATGGATATTTTGTCTATACTCGTTTAACAATTAATACACGACTCTTAAATGAAGGAGGTGTTTGAATTAAGTAAAAAATTTATAACAAAAAAAATTGTGTCAACTTTACGGATTAGCTTTTTATGTATCCGCAATGTAAATTATCCAAAATAATCGCTCGGTTCAACGGTGGATGACAATACAGTGAGTGACTAAGTTGTATCTACAAATGAAGAACTTTAAATTTTCGTTTACCTTACACACTATCAAATTGTTTGCTACTGGTAATTAACAATAACCTTAACCGCATAGGTTGGCAGACACTATGGATTATCGCTTGCTACGATTCTGATACACCTGTCTTGCTTCTTCGCTTTTATTATAGTCTTCATGTACGATCGTTGACTAAGGGAACGCGTAACCTGGCCTTTTTGACTGAGATTTTCTTCTTCCGGCTATCCTATTCACATTTGCTTCATATTTATAACAGCTTGCCTATTACTTTTTATCTGTCGTTAATTTCTAATAGATTATTAAAATGAGATATAACATTTTGATTAACCTGGGGTTTGAAACCATAACCATATGAACGGTCATAAAAAAGCGCAAGCTTGGAACAGAGGACTCTAAGTATCCGTATATCTTCATTATTTTCGTATTTATTATTGTTTTCAATGTTAACCTGACGCAGTCAAAATGGCTCTAAGTCTCTTAAAAATAAAGAAAAAAAATGCTAACCTGTCAAGTCTTGGAATGCCTGACATAATTAAAAATCTATTGTGTCTAGCCACTGGGGAGCCGCTGCAACTCAATAGTAGCCTAACTTACCTTTGTAAAATTTAGGTGTTCCTGAACCTGTGAGAAGGGAAATACTGTGACTTTGTGAGCGGTCGCGTTTTGTGCTACTATGTGGTATGCTTCTACGTCTACTTGAGCGTTGAATTCTGGTTCTGGGTTTGCTTCACCTGAAGGTATAAAATAATACTTTAACATGAAAGCCTCATGAAATTAAATAATTGAGCACGCCATGGCTTTAATTTTTTGAAAGTTACTTGCAAATTGTGCTTCATATATACTATTATATAGTTGTACATTTCAGCAGCTAATGTTTAAGACCTATGAAATAGAGGCAAGCTTCTTGCCTACTACCTGGCACTTTGGCTTTTGGACTCCGTGTCGGGTTTCTGTCAGAAAGTTCTGTTTTAAGGAAAGAAACATCTTTCATTTGATGCACAGAAGCAATAGCTGCTCACGATCGATGCAATCTGCGAGTAATATGGGCATTCTTTGTTTATACTTATATATACTCTATGATATGACTACTTACTCTGAATATGTCCAGCTCCAATATACAAATGGTTCAGTCTTCCAATGAAGTCAGGGTCCAACGTTACAGCTAGAGCAACATTCGTCAAAGATCCAATTGTTATTACTGTTAATTCACCTGAAATTGAAAAGGTAATATGTAAATAAATTATGTAAAATAAAACAAGTACTCTTTAGAAATAATGAATTGAATTTACAGCTAGCACTAATCGGCTTTTTTATAAAGATTTACAATGGACATAGACAGAAAATTTTGACGAACCAATTTGACCGACACATCGAGCTAATCAAATTGCATTGCCAAAATCTTCTGGTATTGGTGTAATTGACTTTATTTGTAAAGTTGTAAGGCAATCGTCAAAATATTTTAGAGGATTATTCGATATTCTGGTAAATTCGGGCATGTTTAAATCTTCTATGGTTGTTCGTGACAGCTGAGACTAATAGTTTTATGGGTGCTATGAGGCAGGTGTGACCTCGCTATCCAGAAACTACGCTGCTACTGGCATTTCTGCCAGAAAACCTCAACAATGTTCTTCGTGACCACCATACGTATGATCGTTGAAGTTACCATCAACCGTAAAGTTTATTACAAATAAATCCACTAAGTCCTAAGATATTTATAGCATACGAAGACTCACCTTTATACTTTTTGGAGTAGTCGATAAGAGCTGTAACTGCGCTCTCGTCTTTAGCTGGAATTAAATCTGAGTAAGTCTCACCGCTGTCTCCTAATCCGTCTTTACCATAATAATCAGTAACTTCGGGAGTTTTAATAAGAGATTTTTTAGATCCTCTGTAGATCGGCACCTGAAATTAAACAACTTTACTACAATATTTTGATTGTCTTGATAGTCGTCAAACCGGCAGCCCGCCTATGGTAAGTGGTAACCTCCACTTATAGAAACGCCTGTGTGTGACCCTAGACATCGTAGAAGCAATCATAAAAGAACACATTCAAGCTACTGTCTACTATAAAGCATAAGGCAGTAAGAAAGGCTATCCTAGCCTTCAGCCAAAATGCTAATCTGATCCGCGACTGGTCAATGATCAGAATGCTGGTACTAACTCCCTAGGAGTCAGCAATAAGCGGGCTATGCTGAGGCATGCAAATCTAAGTGAAAGGTCGAAATTAATAAGACAACCTATTACTTCACTATGCTTCTACTAGATAAAAATACCGCGGATGGGTCAGAGTGTACAGTACAGATACATCGATGTCTCAAGAAGTCGATTATTCAATCGAGCACATAATCCATTTAATGAACTTGGATATGCATAAACTCTAGTTAAATGAATATATACGATTCAATTGCAATGTAATACAGTATTTACTGGATCGGTTTAGTCAATGACCCACTAGCTTATTATCAATAGCCCACACAAAAATACACTACAAATAATAATTAATCGATTATCACAACAAATAAATATCGAATATTAAAACAAGAAAATATAGTGTATTGTATAAAGTTATGCAATAATGATAATAGTTATAAAGTTAAATAATAAACAATTGAAACTTGACCTACTGCACTATAGTATTGTTTATCTTTGTTGGTTAAGCCAAAGTTCAATCAATTACGATGCATTTACTGCTAACAAAATATTTACTACGTACGTGAATGTAATAATTTTATTTAGTAATCGTTTCTGCCTGCGACTTCTCGTGTTAGATATACATTCATACCAGGATCAAAATATCCGTTCAAGGGTTATACGGAAACATTTTCACATCATTTTCATATTTTTTTCTGAACGGCTATCAGTTCTACTATAAGACATTTCAAGGTTATCCATTAATTATCTGACATCCTGTATATGCTGATTCTTTTTATAGTTCGAATGATTTAAATTTTAAAGTTTGTGCTTAATCTGAGTAGGTCTTGGCAATTTTAAATACGATAAATACATTTAATATTTAGTATTGATATTAGTGAAATAAAGAGAAAGTAATAAGATATATATAGTGAATTTAAGTTTCAGAAACTTACGTCTTGTCTATTGGCGACTCTTAGGATCCTCTGGTTATTGTTACACACATTGTCTTCATTAGTGTTGCCATTGCCAGTTGTTAACGCCACTAGTTTTGGTCTAAAATGGCAAGAATAAGAAAACGTATGTTAAGTAGTACCTATGAATAAAATACAATATCGATACAATTACATCCAATAGCGTGCAACCAATGAAAATGACTTCAAGACCGAATTCTTTGTTTCTCTTTGATCTAAGGTAAAGTTCAGTGTTCAATCAGTCATTGCCATAAGAACCTAACAGCTTTAAAATATTTAAAAGGTAGACAAGTATTAACTAGAGACTAATAAAAAAACATTATCTTTAAAAATTACTTACCTAAGTATTAGTTGAATAATAGTTAACTAACAGCGGCGTGATTGATCAAAGCGTAATTACTGATCAAGGGCTTGCTAACAATTTAGTTGAGATGTAGCTAAATATCAGTTAGCATTTTTATTTCAGTCAGTCAGTCATTATAATAGTATAAATAAAGTAAAAGACACAGACCCATCAAAATACTTCTCATATAGCAGTGCAAGGAAAATGGCCATTGCGTCATCTCCACCCGCATCATTGTCTATTATGAACTTAGGCTTGCTTTCAGTTTCACTGAAATAAAAAAAAAGTTGTCTACACTTTTTAGTTCAATAAACCGAAATTGGTTATCGAAATATCATGTGCCAAGAAACATAAGCAATACAAAGAAAATTACGCATTTCAAGAAGTATCTGAGCGTGCTTTGTACGTGACGTGGAAAACTTGTACAATAATTTACTGATGTGAGCCACCCGTGCAAGTAACCTGTAGCCCGCGCCAGTAGTTTATGCATGTAGGCCGCACCAGTAGCATTTAGCTTGCATCAGCAACTAGCATCATAATATACACCAACCATTTAGGCTCGCTATACACCGTCCTTATATTTTTACACATATAAAGTCGCGGGTATAGCGAGCCTAGCCGAGCGCTAAAATTAAATATTTAGATCGACTTAAAACAGCACCAACACCAGAATAGAAATCAATTGTTAACTTGCGTCGAAGTGGACACCTGATACTTCTGCAGTTACAAGTTTTATCTGATCGGATTTATTGTTCAGCAGAAATTGCTCGTATGATTGGTTTCAAACATGTGTTCCTTACGTTGTCATTTTCAATCTATCTCGCAATCAAATAATTGAGGGATGTCCCCCGGTGCATACGTCATGCCATTCTATATAACAAATTACTCTATAGACTTGCAATAGTTGTGTTCATTGTTTAAATGTATGCTCTTATAAAATCTCCCGTGACACAGGTTTTATTACGGAAGTTACCTATTTCTAAAGTAAAATAGAAATTAAGAAAAATACTATAAGACAGGAATTAGAATTATATTATTATATGTGGCGAAATATTGTAGCGAATATTAATTTGTTGAGTATTAGAAAAAAAATTAAATAGGAGCACATTTCTTATGTAGACTGACGAAGACGACGGAAGAACTGACAGTTGACGTCTGACAGTTTTGTGAACACCATGGTTCATTCGACAGTAAAGAGTTTAACAATCATAGCTATTATTATATATGCAAATGTGAGTTTGACCTTTTGTTTATTACGATTTCACTTACTCCTTCGATCATCATGAAAATCCAAATACAGGACAATGTCACGTCAGGGCAACAGAAAAAGACATGGGAACCTTTCATGGTGAAAAAGTACTTATCTAAACTAATATTATAAAGAGGAAACATTTGTGTTTTTGTATGTATGTTTGTAATGTTTTTACACAAAAACTATTGGACCGATATCAAAAATTCTTTTACCATTAGAAAGCTGCATCTTCACTGAGTGACATAGGTTATATTACATTTTCAAAAAAAATAGGGATCCTTAAAAAAAAATTGTCATAAAAAATCTGTTATCACGTGCGCTGCGAAAACTATTGATCATAGAACAAAAAAATGTTCTAAAATATTATAGAACGTATCAATATCTACAAAAACGTCCGCAATACCAGATGTCCAACTTCTGTAGTTATGCTACTATAACTACTTTTTTACATTTTAAAAGTTGATAGAAGTGCCGACAATAATCAAACCATATTATGCATACCTCTGTATTAATACAGAGGTATGAATAATATGGTTTGATTATTAAAGACCGTTTCAATACCCGTAAAAGACTTTTTAAATTATTAAAATCAAACATTTCATTCAAAAGATATAATTCTTTAGATATAGTAGGTAGTTTCTAAATATTAGTTGGTAGTTTTTAAGTATTAGCTATATATATAGCTAACTATACCTTTATAGGTGTAGTTACTTATTAATTTCTTTAGTTGTAGTTTTATATATTAAATTAGATAACAAATTGAAAGTAGGTATTGGGTAATAAATTAAAGTCCACGCGGACGAAGTCGCGGGCAACAGCTAGTCTAAAATAACCAACCTAATCTACCTAACCAAAAACTAGTATTTCATAAAGGTACATTCGTACTCAGCTTATACGCGACACTTCAATTTTTATTGATTTACACGTATGTATTTATTATAATTATTCAAGTTACTTAGTTATTTGTTGGCTTATCATGCATATCATACTGTCGCTTCTTTTTATATTTACGCATTATGTTTTAGATTCAAGGTTATTTAATTTTTGATAATTATTGACAATGATATTCACTGATAATTATATCAGTGATTATCATTGTCAACAATTATCAAAAATGAAATAACCTTGAATCTAAAACGGTGATTACACTGTTATAATCAAAGTCTTTGAAAAAGTAACGCTAGCATATAAATGTCGCGGTAAATACACTACATACAAGGTGAGTAAAACATATAATATTTCACTCTGCTTGTATGTAAATCACGGTAGCTGTTTGGCCATCGTTTACTCTTTTATATACTTATCCCAAAGAAGTAGGCAATATTGCACCCACATTTTGCTACGGATTTAGATTCCGTGTAATAGTGCTCATTATCATTGAGCTTATTGCCATCTAGCGGGCAGTTTCAGTCACAATGTTAAAAATGTATTAACGAGTTAAACTCTTGATGACACAGTTCCATTATCTATCATTATGCCACTAAAAACAATTGGTTATTTACTATAGTGACGCGCATAATACAGTTGTGCACAACGCGATACCTAAATTTACATAGTATACATACTTATGTATAGTTATAAACACATTAAAATATACATTTCCACACATATCTAATAATCTTTAGTTAATGTTTCAAACAAGTGTAACTAGTATTAAACATCATGTATAATCTTTCCTAAATGTCAACATTCACAATGTTTACCTATTTGACATTTGTTGTGTTGTTATTTAGATCAACTCAAGATTTTATCTGTAGATTAGATTACGTTTTAAACTAATGATTAGAATGTTTTGCAGAGCCAAGTTAAATAAATACAACTTGAAATAAAATGTGATTTGCTTTTAGTATTATCTCCCGCAGTAGAAATCATGCCTTGTGTCTCGAGGTTTGTTTAGAAACGTAACATATACGGACTCAAGGGACATTCAGAATCACAACAATGATTTGTGTACTACACAAATAATTGGTCCGTGTACGATTCGAACCCACAACAATCGGCGTGGTGGCAGTTTTGAAGCGACTGCTTGGTCACTGCGCTATCGCTGCAGTCAACATTTCTGTACAATTTTTAGGCCATCGGACATTATTACAGATAAAAATTCTCTTTAATTCTTGTCTAAGCATTTTAAATATCGCCATTGTTTTTGTTTGTGGATATCAGAGGTCAGAAACATATTCAATCGGCGAATACCGGACAAGGTAATTACCATACTGTGACATTATTAGAGTCGCATTTTAAAACATACAAAAAGTAGTAATGTTTTGGCGTCTTATATTGGATCTTATGAATAAGACGAATAAAGACTATATAAGAAATCTGGGATTTATTATTGGGAATTTTTTTTACTGATTAATCATGTAGGCTCGGAATTTAGATTATAATCTTAATATTTTTTTATTTAGAACCCTGAACAGAAACTGATGTGCATTACCAATAAGTCAATCTCGGCGATGTTATTAGAATGAACAAATATGTCAAATAATAACTTGTAAAACATTAATTATAACAATTAGACAGCGACCTATAATATTAGCATTGTGTATACTCATTTGATAGATGTAATTATAGATTAGATAAAATCATATCATATCAATCATTATCGATTAGAGTTCATGCTGTCAGCCTAAAACGTTTTTTGAACTCAAGAATAAGATATAATTCTAAGTTAAAGTCAAATCATTTATTCATTTAGGTCACAAAGTAACACTTATGAACGTCAAAATATATAGATTAGTGAGTTTACTAAGCTAGTATACTAGCTACTGAAGCTACATTTAGGTTAGTTGCTAGGTTCAGGCAAAGGGTTGAGCCTATGAGAAGAAACCTGCAAGAAACTCACGACCACATTTTTAAATAATAATAATAATAATAATAAGTATTTATTTCTCTTTTACAAAGGTAAAATTTACAGAATCAAGCACAGTATAATAAAGAAAAATACGATCCTTTGTGAGAGACTGGTGTCTGATGTAGGGTTAACCTGTGTTACAGATCACCAGGCTCGCACCTCTTGGACAAAACTTGTATATTTTACACCTCGTACTTAATCTGTGTAAATAATTAAAGAGAATACAATTTTATGAATACATGTGTGTGTATGTGAGTGTGTGTGTGTGCTTGTGTGTGTGTGGGTGTGTCTGTGTGTACGTTTGTGTGTGGGTGTGTGTGTAATCGCCAATTAAATATAATTTCAGTATATTATTGGGTACTTATACCTCTCTGTTTGATAATAGCGGTTAAAATATGAAGTTGCCGCTTCATACGAAGGAAATCAGTAACAATGTGCTTTTCATACTAACTATTGCATCAATATTTTTTTAATGACCAATTCGTATTCAATTTTTTTTTTTCATGTATAGTTGCTTGAATTTAGGCCATCACGGTTTGTCTTAAATCAATAAAAAAGTCAACTATCATGACGTAATTACAAAGTAATTATGGCGAATTAAAACAAATGGGCAGACACTAAGCGATATAACTTCAAATACAAGTTGTATAAAAGGTTATATTATTTAAAAATAACCGTTGCTTTTTGTACATGTTAGAAAACACAAAATTACATGTAGGACAAAAACGATATTTGATAGCTTAAGACCTAATATATCATTGTTAGATAGTTTACACTCGCCCATAATATTTGACGTGAAACTTACCAATTGACACCAAATAACACAATAAATAGACACAGAAATAATATAATCTTGAGCATGTTCACGGCGACGTGCGATAGTTCTCGCGTCCGAAGATAAACTAACTAATCTACTTGACGAACATTGTACATATATAACAGTTTATCTTAAGATGTAATCTTTAAGGCGCTGTAATAAGCGTATCCTTAGGTAATTTAGGGAGTGAAGCAGACGAGGGAAGCGCATTTAGCTCCGCCCACTGCGGGGCATCTCGTCGCATTCTCGTCACGCGCGGCTATATTCTAGCGACATCCGTATTCTAATCGAACTTATTGAATTGAGATAATTAAATCTAGATTTACATCACTTATTCACGATAATGAAAATCAATTTGTTTGTCATGCTTACACGTTTTTGTGACCGTATACATTTTAGGTATAATATAATTATGTAGGCATAGATAGAAAACGCTATTTTTGTTTTCAATATTGACTCAGTAAAGCCATGAGCAAAAAATAGTTTACATTAAATGGTATAAGTAGGTATAAATTGTAGACAAAAATAACTGCGTGCCGTAAGCAATTTATTTCATTTAGTTACCTGACAGATGTACATATTTAGTTTAAAGATAATCAGGAGAAATTGTATGTGTCACGGGAGACTTTGTCATTACATTGCAAGTTAGAAGTTATTTTTGTCAAAATCAGATACAAAGAAATCCAGACTTGGGGCAAAAATTTGTGTAGTGTTAAAATGTATCGTACTTGGTGCAGTCTTAGTTCGAGGCAACCACGTAAACCATTACGCCATACTTGCAGTCATCTGATCATATTGTGCGGTTAGTAATCATGTGTACGATAGCATTCGAATTATATATAACGAAGCATAAGGTCCAGCAGGGTTTTTAAAAGCTGTGACGTCAGCAGAGCTGACGTCACTATTCTCAATAGATGCATCACTCATTGCAAATTATGAAAGTAATGAAACACGCTTTCCATAATCTTAGTAAATAAATAGAGACCTGATTATAAGTCAATTAGCGGTAAAATTATGTATTAAAATAATTAGTTATGTGGACTTGCGCCGACATATATTAATGTTTTGACCTTGACCCTGTGAAGTACCGTCGTATACTATATTCAAAATAATATTGTCCTACATTTGTTTAAAAAACCCTTCTTACATAATTTTGTTACTATGCAACTACAACTACGATAAAATGTTACAATTATTTTAATTTATTAGACCAGTTTTACATTTCAGTTGTTTTTCAGAAGTGGAAATAACGCAATTATAATATTATAAAGTTTAATTTCAATATGTTCGTAAGACTATTCGAATGCAAATGAGCGAATGAATAACGGCCAATGATCAAGCTGAATATGCAAAAAATTGCGGCTTTAATAGTAATAATAATTAGCAAATTATATTTATATAAATCGTCTATTATGGATTATAATATACACCTACATAACAGGGAGCATAACAAGTAACACTGAAATTAGGTAATTGCGAATTAGATACGTATAAAATGGATTAGATCCAGATTACAGTAAGTGGAAAGAAGTCGAACTAGTATGAAAGCGAGGCCTCAGTCCTGCATTGCAACGGCAATAAGACCCAAAAACAAAGACAATTATCATTCTGTCCTTATGAATCGTGATTAAACACTCGTATGAAATAATATTTGTACTTTAGAAAATAATAGAGCTAGCCACAGCAATGTGATAAGTAATTACAAGCATGATAATCATTTACATTGATATAATCGATTGCAATTTCGGGGGTCGCCTGCATGTTACCGACCTACCGGTTAAAATAATAAAAGATATGGATAAACGGAAACTGAAGAGTATTCTGATCGATTTATTTAGGGATTTAATGTAATGACCATCAAAAATACTAATTGCACACCAAATATTGCAGAGCATAACGAGCACCTATACGCCTCAAATCACTGCATTCCGTCTCGGAAGTGCTAGGTTATGTTAGGTTCCTTCTTATACCCACCCAATAATAGGAGCCCCGCGAAGCGGGGCCCCGTCGACTTAGTTTGATCTCTTGAAATATATTTTGCTGTGCAATTAGTATTTTTGGTAAGCATATTTGCTGTACAGTTAAAACTACCCATTTATTTATAGCACTTATAAAACACAAGTACCCACTATTTACATTCATCATAGCAACGAATGGGTTAAATACATACGTATGTGAATCACGGGTAATCTTGCTTACCAGGCAAAAGGCAGTTATAGCGTTGGTTACTATGGCTGTGCTATGGCTCTCTGTAAGAGGATGAGTGTTCTTTATATACCACGCGATACTGTAATTATATCTAGTGAATGCCTAGGCAAATTAAGTGAACTAGCAGTCGTCCAGTGGTCGACATTCGACCACAATTGATTTAAATTTTAAGTTTGATAATTATTAAGGTTTTATTGTCTATAACTATACCCTTATTTTATAATTTAGATCTCGCCAATGCTATACAGGTTAATTTACCTATATTTTTCATACAAATAATTATTTGATCCACAATTTTTTTTTTGCAATACTATTTTTATTGAGCAAGCTGAATTTCACAAATTATTATAACTATGAATAGAAGTCGCCTTTATAAACCATACAAGGTTACTGTAACTAAGCATCAAACCAATATGGTACTCTGTTTTACAATAAGTAGCTTATTCGTATAGATAAACTTTTAAAATTGAATAGCCAATACCGCCAACTTGCAATAGGTACTTAAGGTTCACCAATAACCATAGTTACGAAAAATTGTACGACTTCAGACGAACAATGCCGAAACACTGCGAACGCGATTTGACTGCGTGTGTCAAATGCATGGTTGTGTGCGTGTAGTGTGTTTTCATTAATTTAATGTATTTGTAATGCTTATTTTATAAAAATGTTAGAATTTACCACTCCTTCTCCAAGTAAACTTTAATTGTGCTAAATTTCATACTGATCCGCGCAATTTTCGTACAAAGTTCGTACAAAGTTTTTGCTTCACGTATTAATATATAGATATAAATCAACAAAATGAATAATGTACTAATAATATCAGTGGAAATTGTGGCAATGCTGTCCAAGCTGCTGACGAATTTTAATACGCTTGAACAGGTTATATATGTCTTATCTTTTAAAAATTATCTTCCTTTTAATACTATACTATGCTATATTAGTATATTGTGCAAATAATAAAATATAATGATATACATACACACATAGACTAACGCCTCTTAGGGTAACTTCAACCATTTTTAACACATTCTTCATGTAGGCTCGTGGGTACAGGACAGGCATAATCTGATGTTTTTTAAAAATGTACCGGTTCCGTAAAAAAAACTTTTGAGATAGCACAAAGCTTTTCTGAAACCTGGAATTTTGCTCAAGTTGTAGTAGCCAGTCTGGAAAACTATTTTTATCCTAAAGAAAATCGTAGCAAAATAACCTTTTGAGTGGAAGAATCCGTAATACATCGTCAGACCGACCGTGAAACCTAGTTCGGCGCTCAACGTTAGTGCAACCAGTAATACTAAATATTTGCGTTTTGCCTGGTTTATAAAAGTGCCATATATAAACCACTGCCTGTGCACCTGTTAGGCTCACATACTCTCTCTTTAAATTATTTTCTTTGAGTTCCTAAAGTCTAAAAGGTAAGGTTAACTCGTTACCTTTTAGGTTTAAGGAACTTAAATCGAATACAATCCATACTAATATTATAAATACGATTATAATTTGTGAACTGAACAGCTTTTAATGAATTTTTTATAGTAATTTAGGCCATGACGAAGAACTATTTACATCGTTTAACAGTGTATGGACGCCGGTATCCAGAAAACATGCATTTTTTAAGGTTACTAGCAAATCGGTTCACGAATTACTTACTAGTTTTCGTGTTAACCTTTCTGGCTAAGCAAGAATGGTTGTGTTAGGCAAGTATTAGTGGGTTCACGTCAGTAATTCAATGCGTAGGGTTCGAACCCACGACTTCTGATCGCAAGTCCAATGCCTTATCCATTGTGCTACCCCTTTTATCATTGTCTCGATAAGGTTAAGCTAACAGATAAAAAACGCGGCAAGATATAAAAGGTAATAAGAACTAAAATGGAACGATCAATATGTTTTAAATATGTATACTGTATGTCAATGACCGGAGTCGAACCATAAATGAAATAGTAGTCAGTATCGAACAAAACCAATAAATTTTACTTTATTTAAATGTTAAGTATGTACTTAATTATTATTCCGATCTATTCGATCAACATTTGCATGTATGCAAGGAATTGAATTAAAACCACTAGATACCTACTGAAATTTTAAATTCAAGTAATATTTATCTGTGCCATTACCCATTACCATTTGCGTCAAACTATTTACCTGTTATTAAGCTTAAACTGATGGGGAGCAGTTACTCACTACAGACATAGAAACCAAAAGACATTATATCTGGAAATATATATTTATATGTTTTATTTATTATTATAATAATTGATTTAATTTTTCTTCTTTTATTTCTTAATATTTTTTTTCCGGATCAAAAGCATCACACCAAACAGCTGTCAAATGATACTTAATTATAGTGAGTACACCTAACAATTTGTATATAAAATACAACGCGTCCGCGGTTAACCTTCTGTTTACTTCTTCTACTTGGTAAAGGTAAAAGCCCTTTTTATACCAACATTTATAGCTAATGTAATTGAAACAGAATCATTTTGTGTACGTATCTTTGTAATAAACCAATCAAAATATTGTTCGCATATGAACTAAAGCATATTGTAACTTGTGACAAATAAATTACACGATAATGCTATTTCTATCTTAAATACAAACATGAAACTTATATACCACAAATAAATTTAAACTATTTCTAAAAACAATAACAAATAAACTTACACATTCGCCACCATATTTCAAAACGTCAAAAACAACACACTACACACACTAGCACCAAAGACAAAGGGAGTTCTAATACTATAAAGCGTTCTTTGTTCAATTTATCGCTGAGCGCGATACGTTTCTATTACACATGTCGCACGTGCTAATATTGGCGCGTGCGTTATGACGTATACGTCTGTACAGTATGGCGATCGAGGCCAAAATGTTAATAACCCGATTATTGGGTGAATGACCTTTGCATTCCCTCCCGGCCTCTGGCTTTCGCCGCTCCTTATTTTGGATGCAATATTATCGTCTTTTCAAAATTAAGGATTTTATTCATCTATTGAGTAGAACTGGTAATTTTTGTAAGCTGGGTGATGGCGTACGAATGAGTTAGGTTATTCGGGGAAGTACCATTTATTTAGGGAACCAGCGAATGTGAAAAGGTTTGATCGCACTGGTATCATAATATAAACCAAACTTACCTATATGAACATAATATATTATTACTATTTAACATTTATGCGACTGTTATATATTGAAATAAAACTACTTTACACGGATTATGCCGCGGTTTATTTACAAAACAAAACCAATTATGGTGTATATAATTACTACGGGTGAGAGGTCGAAAGGTGTTTCCACCTATGGCTGTATCAACGCAAAACTGCTAAGACTTTTAGCTAGATAAAATAATAAGTATATAATATCAGCCCTGTACTAAATTGTCTCACTACTGGGCACAGGCCTCTTTACAGTGTGAGAAGGGTAACGCCATAGTCCACCACGCTGGCCTAGTGCGGGTTGGCAGACTTCATGAACATTATGGAGAACTCTCAGACATGCAGGTTTCCTCACGATGTTTTCCTTTACCATTAAAGCGAGCGATAATTATCTATTTAATACGCGATTAGAGCGCGCATCAACAAGTTTGGGTCCTCATATCTCTGCCGAACGATCAAGACATGGAATTCTCTGCCAAGGCACGTGTTTCCTTCTTCCTTTAATCCTGGGTCCTTTAATCCTGGGTCCTTTAAGCGGGGCGTGAAAAAGCATCTTCTTAGGCCGTCAAGGTAGGAACCTCAACATCGCTTCAGCTGCTATGAGGATGGTTTAGAGGCCACTGCTCTTAGACCACATGATCGCTTACCGTCAGGCGGCGTGTGGTCATTTTGCCGAGCAGAAAGAAAAACATAATTTTAAAAAATCGGAGATGCGTGCCTTGAGCTCGAACTCGAGACCTCTCCAACGGTCGCCCACTAGGCTATCGCTTTTCGCTTTAGCTAGATATAGCTTATTATTATAGATTTTATATAGATATTTAAAGAGGGTGATTGGGCCTCCGGCACTCTCACTCACCGAACGAAACACAAAAGTAGGAATACTGCTATTGTACGTCGATATTCTGTGAGAGGGTGGTCCTTCCCCGGTTGAGCAGGCCCATTTCTGCTGAAATCAGGGAGGCTCTACTACTGTGTAAAATAATTTTCAATAATTTTCTATCCCCCGGGAACAGTTATTTTTTCTGGACCAAAGATACTCCTTGTCTTTTTGTGTACTCCTAATAACGTGTATACGAAATTTTATGATGATCGGTCCAGTAGTAAAACCGTAACAAACATACAAACTTACATTAACATTTATAGTATTTTTTAAGAAGTTAGGATTTACATTTTGTAGTGTTTTTCTACTATCATTTATATATGTACATACCTAAATAGATAAATGGTTATCTGTACTACCTGATCTAAGGACAAATATCACTCTGATTTCCCTGCTAACTGCACAGCACCATTATGGCAACTCTATCTACTGAAGGAATGCAGCACGATTTTTAGGCTGCTAATATGTATATAAGGGTGATTCTTCTCCACCTAAGCTGTTTCAGCGTAATTTCAAGTACCTACATAGTTATAATATAATATTCTACCACATACACACAACACCATCTAACCTAAACTAAGCAGAGCTTGTACTATGGGTACTAGACAATGGATAAACATACATATATATATTTCTTTTGTAAATACTTGTATATTGTACGTAGAAACACCCAGACTAAGACAAACATCCATGTTCATCCACACAAATGTTTGACTTCTGCAGGAATCGAACCCGTGACCTGGCGTGGCAGTCGGTTACAATAACCACTACGCCATCAAGGCCGACAACCTACAAACGAAGATGGACTGAAGAAGACTGCCTTGATAACGCAACGTCAAAGTGCTATTGTTTTTTTGTCAAGATATTTGCAGTTGCAGCACTGAATTTGGACTGTGGCTCTTAAACGACATTAGACTTGTCCCCTGATAGGTGGAACCTTAAACTTAGTTAGCGAAGTGTGGGTTTAATATCATCAACCTATTCCTTGGAAGACATATCCCTGATCTGTATGTATGTATCTTATGTGGGAGCCAGTCAGTGCAGACCGGTGACACTTCGACCCAGTGGGATCTTTTGTGTCGACACTCTCCCAATAACGACTGCCATAGATGTTCATGGCTGCCGGGACCGACGGCTTAACGTGCTCTTCGAGGCACGGAGCAGGCCATAATTGCCAATCAATACACACATAATTTTGAAAAGTCATATAACTTCCGAAAGTCAGAGGTGCGCGACGTGGGTTCGAACCCGAGACCCTCTGCATTGCAATCTGTTGGTCTCCCCACTGAGCTATCGCTGCTCCTATATATATTTATATATATATATCTATATAATTTTTTTTTTTTTTTTTTTTTTTAACGTGGGGGAATGCTTGATGCATACCCCTCCGCGGGGGCGGGCGGAGGGGTTATGTCGGACTCGCCGGGGTAAAAGAAAGATGTTAAGAAGAAAATGTACCTCCCGGGATACCGACTAAACCTACCACGGTGTTCCTCGACAAAACCACTATCGACGGGGCCGCGCGAATCACTTTCGCATGCGGTCGCGACCCCGCCGAGGTTTCGGCCCGCCGTATGAAACGGCAGGCCACTACACGAAAAACCTACCCAAAGTCACTTCTACACTCCCTACTGTCCCCCCTAGAGGGGAGACGGACTCGACATAGAGGCGCGCGTGGGAACACGCACGCCGCCTCTCGGACCTGGTGCTGAACGGATGGCGGGCAGGCCCACAAAGCCCGCCACCCCCAGGTCAAACCTCAGGGTGGCTGGAGGTCGTCCCGCGATATAATTGCTATATCCCTGATACTATGAAATTATGATTTATAAGCAAACACTTTGCTGTGTACCATCTCTCTTAACCTAAATTAAATTATCCCAAATAAAAACCAACTTTGATGATTATTATTTATTAATATTAGCACAACTAGTAAAATAAGTAACAACTTATAATTAAAAACTGTTATGTACAAACGTAGATTTATAAATAATAAATACATCTAACATGCAATCACTGTCTATTTGAAACTTAAAGTATATTATTCTAAGTTATTCGTAACAGTATTCATACATTGATATTATTATAATAGTATACCTATACTGGAGACAGCCTTAGAGTTCAGGCTTTGGGGATTTTTTTTTTTGGCCACCTCCTTGTATAGCTATCACAAAATAAGTAAATATAGAAGGCCAATTTTATTCAATGTAAGTGTTCCCACGTAAATGCATGCGTACAGCAATTTCAGATAAAGTCAACAGAATGCAGTATTCTATCAGAGACCAATGAAACAAAAATTTTACCGAAGTTTCGGACCGCTTGTTCGTGATATTTGTATCGTGAAACCTGTGGTGAAACCCATGTATTAACGTTTAGATTGTCTTAAAATCTACCATGAAGAAATCCGAACAACGAAGTATGTCACTTGAAAGAATGAAGTTGAAAGAAACTTCATGGTAGCTATATCTTTAATATTGGTTCGCCTCGATAAAGTTAAACAATCATCATGTATAATAATCGTGGTGACTTCACTATTATTGCAATATGGAATACTATTAAAATATCTATGTGGATAGATATATTATGGTAGGCCTACTGTACTTGTAGTCTTGTACTGTATATTCGGTATTATTGATCTGAAATTATTGCTCGAACAATGTATATTTATAAACAAATACGAATGTATATTTGACGACTTCGATGTAGTGGTTAGTGTAACCGACTGCCACGCCTGACGTCGCGGGTTCGATTCCCGCACAAGTCAAACATTTGTGTGCATGGACATGGATGTTTGTCTTGGTCTGGGTGTTTCTATGTATGATATGTATGTATTTACAAAAAATACGTATATATTTATGTTTATCTATTGTCTAGTTAGTATGGGTAGTACAAACTTTGCTTAGTTTGGGCTAGATGGTGTTGTGTTTATGTGATAGAATATTATTATTTATGTGTAATTGAGGGTGACCATCTGTATTTATGCAATTAATGGCACGGATATGTATTATGCGAGCGAGCTAAAACATCACGGAGAAATATCCAGGTTGAATAGTTCCCGGAGCTGAGCTTCAAGGTCGCGAACTGAAGATGCTTAAATTGTTACCAACAAAAATATTGCAGGAACAAGTTTGATGACAAGGTATAACAAAACAAAACATTATTTTATGATGTATCTCAAGGAAATGCTCCAAAATTTTGAAGGTTTAGATTGTTATTTACGAAAATTTGATTAAATATTTAATTCAGATATAGTGGTCGTAACTCTTGTCTTTCCTTAAAACGACTAAATTAACATTAACGTCCATAAGTGTTACTTTTCTCTAATAAATACTTATAACTTATTAGGAAACTAGACACAATGGAAAATCATTGTGTCCAGGCCCTGGGTCCAATATTAGTCACTTTAAATACCGTACTACTATAAAATAGTAAGTTAGTATCTTAGAATAAGCCACGATGGGGCTAACATATTACTCTGTAATAAAAGCCTCTAAATAAATAAAGATTAAAAAAAAAAAAAAAAAAAATACCGTACTATATATAGCAGGGAGAATCTAGGGAGACACTGTTAGACTACCACGCAGAGGTCTCGAGTTCGATACCAAAGTACGCACTTCCAATTTTTCGAAATTATATGCGTTTTGGTTAATTATCGCTCGCTTGAACGGTGAAGGTAAACATTGTGAGGCAACCTACATGCCCGAGTGATTTCCTAAATTTTTTCATACTACTGCCAACTCACACTGGACTTGTGTTGTGGACTATGGCATAATCTTTCACATATTTAGATACAGCCTATGCCCACCAGTGTCTGTCTATATATGTATATAGGACTGTTGTATTATTTAATATTATAAAACTGGCATAAGATTCTAATCACAAGAATAGTTGCCTCGTAGTTGTTTCATAAAAGCGAGCTAAACTTAAGCTTTGGTACAAAACTGACATGACGAGTTACAAGGAACAAAGACATCATGTGGTGCTTCTGTAAAGCTGGTTATCATTTTATTCATCTCTTATTGATCCAGTTCAGCCGAGTAGACATCGATCAAAAATTTCTTGTAGTCTTCTACGTTTGCCGAGTAGACTAGTTTTGAATTTAGATCCGTAGATGTGAAGTTATTCGTGTTTATACCTCGCTCATCTCCTGGAAAAGATGGAAAAGATGTGAGTTTCGATGATTTAGTAATGGTCTTATTGATAACTTATATTTTCTTTTCACCCATCTTAGCTTAACTTTAGCTTTACTCAGTAACCAAAAAAGAAATGCTATTGGATTTTGTTGGCAAAAATTTCTCAGTATCATGACGTACTCTGGCATTGGGATAGGTTGACGGCAATAGGCTTACTCCCTATTATGCACTTGCTGACGAAAAGTAGATGTACCCCTTCGGTAAGTGTCAGACTGTATAATTATGTATATAAACATACCTTCAGTCCAACGGCAATAGCCTACTATTGCGTAGGAGCTACAATCATGGCTGGCGAAAAGAGGGGTAATACACTTCTATCTACTCTATTGGGAATAATAAGCATAAAATATATATATATCTTAACTTACCGCACAAAATCATTCCATTATTAGCGTTTTTGAATTCCGCAACAATGCTGTTGTCTAAAACAATGGCTGCGACAGCTGGATCCAGTAAAGTCCAAAATTTAGAAGGAGAAGCAAAAGACAACCGCTCGTAGCCGTTTAAAGCTTTCATAATAGGTGTGTCTATTGTACCCAAAACTTGTGATCGCCATTCCTGAAAAGCCAAGATTAACTCATGAATTATTCGCAAACCAGAAAAAAAGCATTGTGCTTGAACCCTGGCATTTGAGCGTTGGACTAGAGATAAAAGAAAACATTAGGAAGATATCATTTATTTTAGATTTGTAATATGTTTACACTAACTTCTGCCAGAAAATTTGTTCCCGTAAACGCATACTAGGATAAAATATAGGTATCCTATGTTTTATTTTAGGACATGGTATACCTTCGTTTCAAGTTCACTGTTTACATTTGACGACGTTTGTTGTTCAACAAAAATCTTCACAACCTTTCACATAAATAATAATAATAGAATTTAGAGCTGCCTCGTTAGTCATGAGGCACAAGTTTGCGTTTATGTTTGCGTGCGTCCTGAATTCCCAGGTTAAAATGTTATTGGATTTTTGTCATAAAAAATCCCAGTAGCTGTACGGTGTCTTGCATTGTGCCCGGTAGACGGCAATCGATTCGGTCCCTATTACATGGGATCTAAAAAGCTGGTAAACCGTAGTTGTGAACCACTGTTTATCCGCTAAAGTATATACTCGTACCGGCGTGGTGTATGTACACATACTGTTATGATACACGTACTGAGTAAATAATGTTCTTACTTTTGGAATACTTAAAGAATCGTAGATCTGCGAGAACGGTATAAAAGTCACTTTGTCTGTCTTAGCATCCTCTGCTATAATGTAGTACGCTTCGGGGTCCATTTCAGCATTAAATTCTGCTTTTGGGTGGGATTCACCTGAAAAATTGATAAAATATAAAAAATGATAAAATTATAGAAAAGGTAGTTTATATGTGCAAAATCTTGCCACAGCGGTTCACGTGATATTTGATTGACCATAATGGTAATAATAGCATTGATCAGGCTTTGTGTTATTAATTAAGGTCTCACTTAATAAAACACATAAGTAGTAAATATACTTAAACGGCTGTATAGAGGTTTAACGGCTTTAATATCAGCGGAACAATAACCTTGTTTGTGACTATGTTTTAAGGGCCATTTTATGTTTTTCATTTGCTTCTAGTTGGCATATCATATAATTATATCTTTGTTACTTGGTAACCCATTTAATTTTGTTTTATAATGTTTGTTTTGTTAGTTATATCGTGTTTCTTTCTTAGCAATAAATATTTATTTCATAAGAAACTTGCTCCTAGATTCCTGATCATAGATGTAATCACCCAAGGTCAACATGTTACCCAATTAAGTTCTATGATATTATCTCCTTAAGTAGTTATCAAATAATTATCTTCATCATCTTAGCCGAAAGATGTCCTCTGCTGGACATAGGGTTTTCTGAAGATTTCCCATACCGACCGATTTGGTGCCATCCTCAATCGACCACTTCCCTTGACCCTACCTTGTGGGTACGTATCCCTGCCGTGTTTGCCGACTATTCGGATAGCTATGTCTGCAACTTTAGTTCTGCTGCAAATCCCCTCATTTCTGATTCGATCTTTTCATTTCATGTGAATAATAACTTACTGTAAATATGTCCAGACCCAACATATAGTTGGGCAATTCGGTCTATAAAGTGCGGATCCAATCTCATTGCCAGAGCAATATTTGTAGCCGGACCTATCGCCATGATTACGAGTTCACCTGTAATAAATATAATTAATAATGAGACATCTCTTTAATGTTTCAATCACATTGTTCTATAGCTAGAAACATAGTTTCTAGCTCACGAGTTTGCAAGCAACGAGAAATAAGTGTATAGTTAGTTAAAATAATTTTGTAACAAGGCTATTAGTAAGTGTGTAAGGCAATAAGCGTTTAATCGCCTCGATCGAGAACGGCGAGTTCTCGATCGAGCCGAGAGTATTCTAGTTTAGATTTTTTTATAAGGCAAGTCCCGTTCTCAGTTTATTTTGTAGCACAGGGGATATAAGAAATATAAAATAACAGAAGTCAAGAAAATACCATTTGAGGATCACATTCATTTTAGTTCTGTGTGAGATTCGAATCCACGACACTCAGCATAGCAGGTTAGGCGACGAGGGTTCTAAAGAAGTGCGACTGCCAGTATAGATAAATTAATTAGTGGTTATCAAATGGTTTTGCCGAGTCTGAGTACTGTTTTTGCTCGTTAAATATTTGTACCGTCCCTTGAAACGCTTCCATTGTACCACAAGTTTTTACTTCTTAAGCAACAAATGTTGCGAATAATAAGTTTAAAGTTTTACTACATAAAAGATTAGATACCTAAATCAGGCTTCATTACGCGGTAATGAAGCCTGGTAGTCTGAGAATAATTAATAAGGAATTCATTCCTGTACCGTTAAAACAACGAGATAAAATTACGTGAAATATTTCTCCATAAAAATGCAATGACGAAAAAAAAATTTATATCATTATATAGACTACGTATCAAGTTTTGCTGACATAAATATAGGAAAAACCACATTTTTATACATAAGTGGTACCTTCATATTTCTGGGACAGCTCAATAAGTCCAATAGCGGCATGTACGCTCTGAACTGCAACAGGCTCCAGCCGTAAGTAACCATCATCCCCTAACCCGTCATAACCGAAGAAATAGTCTGATATGATGCCTGAGATTAACGTTCTTTCAGCACCTGCATATATCGGAATCTGAAAGTGAAAAGTAAATAAATTAAAATTGATTAAAGGTATTTTAACATACATACGAATTCTCACGCCTATGTCTTTGAGTAAACAGAGGTATACCCTAGAAAGATAGTCTGTGTAACATTGACACACGCATGTTCGAAATATTGCTCTCTTTTTGTAAATAGTGCGAATCCGTTGTTATGCGTTCAGGACATCCCACTCGTCGCTTGGTAATTCCGTATGGCGCACGTAGCACTGAGGTAAGTGTTACTGATTTTGAAATATAACGACCGCGTGAGTCAAAATGGTGCACGAATAACGAAATAATTGTGTTGTTTTTCACTTTATTATATTTGATGCCTTATTTTTACGTTGCTTTTATCTTTTTGTAGATATCGCGACTAAAATCTTTATAATGGGAAGTTTCCGCAAAGATAATTAATCTACTGGGCAAATTTACTAGTACTCAGGAAGTTACTTTGAAATTCATGCGTGAGAATATGCTAGAAATGAAAAATCAACTGAATGAAATTCAAGGTTCAATTCGAACTCTGAATATGGACCTGATGGAAAAAATAGCGCTACCGAAGAAAAAAATGAATCGTTTGAATCGGGTCTTACCGAAATAAAAAAGCACGTACCCACAACTAAACCGATCCATGACACCAATGAAAATATTATGCGAGAATTGCAGGACCGTACAGCTAGAGATAAGAATATAATTATAATGGGCGTACCTAAAAGCAGAGGTTCAAGCGCAGATGAATGTCATTCTTCGGATATGACAGCCGTTTCGAATATAATTGGTGCACTAGTTGGAGATTGTCCATTGCCTAGTAGGATTTACAGGCTTGAAAAATATAATACCACGAAGAACCGCAAAATTAAAGTGTGCTTAGATTCGCCACAAATAGCAAAAAATATACTGCGTAGTAAAAAAAGCCTTCCAACTGGCATCAAAATTAATTCAGATCTTACTCCAATGCAGGTAGTTTACCTCAAACAACTGAAGAACAAATTAGAACGAGAACTAAAAATGGAGAAAATAATATAACGATAAAATACATAAAAGGTGTACCGAGCATTATAGAAAAGAAACACTCAAAAAACTAGTAAGTTCCCAATTAACCCATACGAACGATATTGTAAACAATAGTATAACCTATCAAGTACTTGATATAATTATCAGAATATACTCGCAACCAAGTCCAGTTTAAATTTTTCTACCTTAATATAAGAAGTATTTGTAAACCAGGTAAACTGGACGAGCTTAAGTGTATTCTTCATTCCTTTAAAAAGTGTATACACATCGTTTTGGTAACAGAAACGTGGATAAGGCCAGAACAACAGGCTCAACAATTTTAGCTTCAAAATTATACTTACTATTATAATATTAGGCCTGAGATTATTGGTGGTGGTGCATTCATCTACGTCCATAACAAATTAAGGCACGAAATGACATCGACACTCGCTATTGGTGGTAATAACTACTTATATATATATCTGCATAAATATGCTCTTAATGTAGGAATGTAGGAGTTGTGTAGAAGCCTGTACACTCAAATTTTAATGAATTCCTTGCCGATTATAAGAAACAATTGCCAAAAAGAAAAGATCTATAATCTTTGGCGATACTAACATTGACTTGTTAACTCATGCTGATAAAACCAAGCGATATACAGATATGCTTACTGAATCTTGACACAAAATTATTAATAAAAAAGATGCAACGTACTGCACTCGTGAAACTGCTACAACTAGAATAATTATTGATCATGTTTCAATAAATCTTAAGGAAAACAACTTTAATTTTGCAGTTATTGAATCCGTTTTATCGGATCACAAGAATATCTATGTCGAACTAAAACATGTACAACCACCAAGAAAACAAATTATCCAGTATGAGGCGATTAACTTTGAAAAATGATATAAAATGATGGAAACGACACTATTTGATTCTAAAAATCACGATTTTCTTTAATTAGATGGATTTATCAAGAGAATGGTAACGAAAAACAAAGAACAAAAGTTTAAAATTATTAACGAACCACAAACAGAATGGATAAACAGACAAATTATTACAGAAATCAATGAGCTAAACTAATTATTGAAAATACTAAAACAGAATCCCACAGATGGCGATGGAAAGTAATTTAAAAAACAAAAGAGATAATCTGAAACGAAGAATAAGGAGCACCAAGGACAAGTATTTCTATGGAAAGTTCATGAAGTGTACGAACAAACCTAAAAAGCTGGAAGCTTATCAACAGTCTTTCAGCTGAAAAAATTGTTAATAGTTTTATTCCCTCAAGCTTAACAACGTAAGATGATTAGATAGTCACAAATCTCCATTAAAATATGTGAACATTTTAATAACTATTTTGCAAACATCGGAGCACTATTAGCGAACACTATCCCATCAAAATTTCACAATAACAACAATGAAATATACACGCTGCTTAGACCTTCACCAAACACTATACATCATTAGGTTTCTGACTTCCCTCTATGCATTGGTAACGAAGTAGCTAAAATCATTGACAGTCTCGACACAAACACTAGCACAGGTATTAATGGCTTAAGTACTAAAGTCCTAAAATGTATCAAAAACTTAGTATGAGTGGCGACGCGTACCTTGTACCGTACATAGGCGGACAGGTTGTGTATATGCTCATACACTTCTTACTGTAACCTCAGCCTTATTAATATATCAAAATATCTGAATTGTAAATTTTAAAGAATATATATGCCTACTTACATCTGATCTGTCACACAATTCAAGTATTCTTGCACTGTTGATGATAACTTGACTCTGATTTACATTGCCGTAGGTCGTAGTTAGAGCAACCACTTTCGGCCTGAAAAAAGAATGCCATAATTCAATTATCTATACTAATATTATAAAGTTGAAGAGTTAGTTTGTTTGTTTGGTTGAACGCGCTAATCTCAGGAACTATTGGTTCGAATTAAAAAAATCTTTGTTTTGTAGCCGTTAGTAGTGAATAGCCCATTTATCGAGCAAGGCTAAAAGTTATATAACATCACGCTACGACCAATGGGAGCGGAGCATCAATGGAAAATCAAGGGAAAATTCTCTTATGAGAAACAGGTGAAATTGCGTGAGTCAGCTAGTCTTATACTAACAATGTTACACACCATCTTAATCTCCCCGTGACCATGGCTGCTGAAAAGCATTCCTATGATCATGGCATAAAATTATTATAGAGTATTTTAAATCCAGCAAAATAATATAATGATGTTTTTTCATGTATACAAAAACATCGTAATATAAGATATGGTGTTAATCTATACCTATATATAAAAAACTCGTGTCAAGGTGTTTGTGGTCGTACTCCTCCGAAACGGCACGACCGATTTTTATGAAATTTTATATGTATATTTGGTAGGTATAAGAATACGTCGTAAAGTATATTTCATACTGCTAGGTGATTAGGATATCAACGTAACCTACATTTACGCGAGCGAAGCCGTAGGCAAAAGCTAGTAATTCCATAAAAACAAAGACAATGTGTACCTTGTTATCTGCCATAACAACAGGTAATAATAAAAGAGTTAAGCCATCCGCTACACTACATATTTTTGTAACAAAGAAGGCTTAAAATATTTTACTTTACAATGATCTTAAAATGTATGTTCTTGAAAACAGTTCTTGACCTTGTAGGTTAGGATAAGAATCTATCTTTGCTGAAACAAGCATCGCCGGCCTTGTAACTAATTATAGTCGAGTATTTGGTTGTGTCTGCATTACGGATGAACTACAGAACGGATTGTGATTTAGTATTTAGTTTTGTAGCATGAGGCTTAAGTGAAAAAGTTACGTAGCGATTAAAAAAAATATACTGATGAACTGATTCCAGGGCCACTTACTATGTCAAATTGTAAATCCAAACTATCAAACCACTCAAACAGACACAATTTTTAACAGAATAGGTCCATCCGTTTAGAACAAATTACGTACAAACGTACAGAAGAATTACATATATACACCTAACGTTTGCTATAATGCTACCGCACTCTGGACCATGGGTAGCCCCCACGATAAAATCGCTTGTGGCCGCCACAAACTGTTGACGAAATTTTGCATACATTTTTTATATGGGGCTGATGAACACTGAACACATATGGCTGCTTCTGAGCAAAAATCTGTACTAGTCAGGGCTGGGTACTGGTAGCCACGTTTGTCGGCCCGCTGTCTACGCACATTGAGAACAGTCACTGGCTTCAACCTCGAATATGAAGTGAAAATATAGATCAGATGATTGCATTTGTGGCTCAACTAAGCCACAGTTCAGCAGAACTTAGATTAAACTGAAGAAGATAAAAAACTTACCCATTGAAGTATTTCTCATACAAAAGACTCATTGTGATTGCCAAAGCATCGTCAGCACCACCATCGTGGTCTATCACTAATTTGAGACCTGGTCCAAGTTCAGGTACCGTCGCTTGTGGACTGAAAAATAATGTACATATTTTACATCCTCAAATAGGCAACTTCATATATATTTCTTCTTCTGAAGACTTCTTCAGTCAATTTAGCCAGAAATTTATATAACCTCTGCGCTGCTACGGAACTGGCCCACTCGCAAGAAATAGGATTTCTGTGACAGAAGAAAAGTATCACCTATTTTCGGTGAGAGAATATCACTACGTCAAAAATGCACATAATTAAAATTGTAAAAGATGGCGAGCTTATTGCCGTCTACTTGGCACTATTTTAGATTCCGTGTTGCTCATGATAATTGCTCTACATTTACCGAGTATTAGACTTGGAAATCATCTCCGAGACCTTCATTCTCGCTTGCACGCACTCCCAACCAGTGCTCTATCGATGCAGCAGCACAACATTTTAATACAATGTATTGCCTAAACGCTTAAACAACAGAGCGGTTTTATAAAACATTTTGACGATCACATAGACATTTTGTAATTGGTTTTATTAATAAAACAACTAATAAAGGCATAAAGAACAAACTGAATATTGTTCCCTCATAAAGAACGCTTATAAGATTTTTTTTTGGTTCGCTACACTACAACCTTAAAATAATTCCTAATATAATTACTAAGTTACAATAATAATGTGGATGTGACCTTCTTGAAGTCTATTGTGGCAAATTTGACACTCTAATAGATCTTTTGTTTTCTTAGAATTTATAAAGATTTCCTCAAGCGGAATGGCGATAGTATTTTACATAAAGCATGTTCACGGCTTATGTTACTATTTTTATATTATTTTATTTTATTAAGTAACTCCAACTGTACAATTACAAATGCTTCTTAAATATAGAAAATGCGTATTATAATAGTAATCTAATCATACAAATGACAGGACATGACAAAAAACTTACAGTCTAATTAATTACCAGTAAGATAATATTTGATAGACACTATTTTGCGTAGATAAATGCTAAATCTAAAAGTAGTTGTCGCACAGATACACGATTACATAGTGCAAATACTTTATGCAAGTCAGTAGTTATTTATAATATAGGTGCAGTATAAACATATTAAGGAATAAAAAACACTAAACCATTAGACTTCGAGAGGTCGTGCATTTGAATAACAGACATTGCACTACAAATGTCAACCACTTTCTTACGTGAAGCACTTTAGCTTAGATGATGGTTTTAACAAGAATATAGTATAGTAATTCTTAATCTAAATAGGTGGAGAACGATTTTTTTGCTACTTAAGTTCATCGCAATGATTTGCCCACAACATTTTTACCCGAATATTTTACATGACACCCGCAACACCAGAGGAGTCGCAAGTGCGTTGCCAGCCTTTTAAATTTCCCCTTCCTCCACCGAGGGGAGGGGGGAGTTGAGCCTCCGGTACCTTCACTCATTCGACGAAACACAACGCAAGCGCTATTTCACGCCGGCTTTCTGTGAGGCCATGGTATGGCCTATTCGTGCCAAAGCGTGGCTCTCCCACGGCCCGACTCTGCTTTAATTTGAGAGTTTATAAACACAATCATACTTAAGGTTATTTTTTATATATAACGATTAGTGATAAATCGTATTGTGACTCTACAAAAAAGGTCGGAACGCGTTTGTAAAAACCCAAGCAATATTCACATCATCTGTTTTGGTGATTACAAATTGGTAATTTTAATAATAATTAGTAGAGATAATCAGTCTTTCTTATTTCTTTAAAAGTCAAGTTCACGGATAAGTTATATAAATTACGTTTGAGGATAACTAATTGTTACGCAAGCACCTTCAGAATCTATTTTAGCCTTCAACTTCATACAAAAAGTCAAAGTCGTATTTATGTTACGTAAAAGGCTGCGTCTGTATACTGTAAAAGAATATTACAAGATATAGATAGACGAAGCAAATGACACCTCCAGCCTACTACGCCATAGCAGAATCAAATTAAAAAAAAATTCATTTAGGTCACAAAGTATCACTTACAAATATCAAAATAGGGTTAATGAGTTTACTAAGTTACTGAAGCAACCCCTAGATTAGTTGCTAGATTCGGCCAAAGCGTAAACCTTTTACCTGAACTCAGCAATTAACCTAAAGGTCAAGTCTATCAGAAGATGTCTGCAAGAAATTCACGGCCAGTCTTTTAAAATGCCACTTAAATATAATTCCGTATTTTACAACTCATATCAATAAGGTGTTGCAGCCATTATACTATTTATAACTGACTATATAAAACTTAAATAATAAAAAATACTTAATAATATTAGGACGATGATACCGATTGTAATGGATTTGTTCACCGCTGGCTAGTAAAAATTTTGAATAAAATATGTAGAATTCAATTATTTCCTCATATTCTGTTGACAACAGGAAAATAAAAATATATTAAAACTACAACGATAATTATATAAATTAAACAACCGGTATACGAAAGGGAAAACCCAAAAATGATGACACATTAAAATTATTTCGTTTAGACTTATCGCAAATCTGCGGCATGGCGCTCTCACCTGCTGACACAGGTAATGACCCGCCACAGTTGTTTTGGCCAGTTCCTGTGTCGCAAGAGACGCCCGGTTGTCACCACTGCGGCGACTGCCGCGACGTTGTTGAGGACACAGCGCTGCACACTTTGGCGGATTGCCCCGCCTGGACATCACAGCGTCGTGAGTTGGTCGCGGCAGTCGGATTGGTTGCCCTCTCGCTCCCAGCCTTAGTTCAGTCTATGATCCGGAGTGAGAGATCGTGGAACGCCTGCACCTCCTCCTGTGAGGAAGTGATTTCCATCAAGTAGGCGGCGGAGCAGGAGAGCGAACCCTCTCCCCAACCACTGAGCCGGACGCCGGAAGGCGCAAGATGACCTCCTGCCACCGTGAGGTTTGACCGGAGGGTGGTGGGCTTCGTGAGCCTGCCCGCCATCGGATCAGCATTAGGTCCAAGAGGTGGCGTGCGTGTTCCCATTCCCGTTCCTGTCTCCCTCTAGGGGGGAGGACAGTAGGGCTTTAAAGTGTGTTTTGCCTAAAAGGTAGGTCTTCTTGTGTAGTGGCCTGCCGTTTCATGCGCCGGACCGACACCTCGGCGGGGTCGCGACCGCATATGCAAGTGATTCGCGCGGCCTCGTCGATAGCGGTTTTGTCGAGGAACACCGTGGTAGTCGGTATTCCGGGAGGTACATTTTCATCGTTTCAACATCTTTCTTTTACCCCGGTGAGTCTGACATAACCCCTCCGCCCGGCCCCGCACAGGGGTACGCTTCAATGCAGTCCCCCACGTAAAAAAGAACCTAATAATAGTTAAACAATAGTACAATCTGCATGCGACGTAATATTATATAAAATTTAAAGCCAATTCTTTTTTCATTAATTAAATAAGCAACGATTGAGAGATACTAGAATATTTGTTTCAACTCTAGACGTTCTTTACGCCTGTTGCTTCAATTGTGTCTTATGCGAGAGCTATCTGATAGAATAAGATAATATTATTGTTAAAAATAAATACAGTTACTTTTTATGAGCTCGTGACTATATGACTAATAGAGTCAATGTTTACAAATAATATGTTAATGATAACCTATTCGTGTATCTGTTACAAAATTATTTATTATCCTACTAATATCAATTATTTGCAATTACTTACTCAGTCAAATTTATATTAAAAATGCAAATGTGAGTCTGTTTGTTTGTTTGGTACGATTTCACGCCTTTACTACTTGAAAGATCATTATGAAATTTTGCGTACACGTTGTCATGAGAACAGAAAAGGACATAGGGTACCTCTTATCCAGAAATCTTTTTCATGTATTGACAAAATCTATCTAGATTTTATCAATAAAATGCTCTCCCTAAGCGAGCGAAGCTGTGGGCAAAATCTAGTATGATATAAAAATGCATACAAAAACCTAACATCAATTTTAATGTTTCAATCATTATATTCACTCTGTAAGTTTCGGTCATAATGTAGCTAAATACTAATACTAAAAGAGCCTTCAAAATAATATTGCAATGAAACAAAATGCACTCTACAAACTGTTGCTACTTCAAACAAAAGTAAAGTAATCAATTATTTTATAATATTTAATTGTAACCGTTTTAATATGTATCTATTAAATAAATATAAATGAAACACTTACCTCCCAAACCAACACAACAGCGGCAGGAAAAATAAAGTTTTCGAAGACATTTGGAATACTACACTCAACGAAATATAGAACTAACTGAACTGTGCGATAAAATTTAAATCTTTACAATAAATGAATTCGTATAACCTTAAACTGTTCAATTGTCTGATATGTTTTAAGAACGGGTTTTTATCTTATCGATAGGAAACGAAAACAAGATTTATTTGTTTTGCTATGTTTGTTAAAAAATGTAATGTGTATAATATATATTTTAATTGTAATTATAATAAATAAAATTATATATACTTTATTTTTAAATTTCGATATTTTATTTTTACAATACTTAGTTTGGAAATACTCATAGAGAGCAAACAACACAAAACGCGCGCGAATTCTTTGCGGTAAATATGATTCTAAATGCCAGGGATTGAAAAACTCTATATGTCTTCTAAGGCCCGGCGCACATTGGCGGTACGGCACGACAGGGGATCCTTCAGCATCACTACATGTAAGCGCACACTGGCGGTAACAATGCCGTGACATCCTTTGGTATGCCGCGACGTCCTTAAGCATACCGAAGCGTCTAAAGTACTTCGGGTACGGGCGGGCGCTGTTTTGGCGCAGTATCCCGAAGACTGCCAAAGCGTTCCGAGGGATGCCGAAGCGTTCCGAAGGCTGCTGACATGGCATGCCTAAGCATACCGCGGTATTGCTTTTGTACTTACGTCTGTTAACATTGAAATTTCAACTTAATTTCCATATGATTAGGTTATATTTTTATTCGTCGCCTAAAAATACCTTGCCATGCCGTGCCGCCAATGGGCGCCGGGCCTTAGCCTGCCAGCTGCTTAGTAAAATGCCTTCGTTTATTTATAACATAAGTATTTATTTGCTTGTTTTTTGCTCCGATACAATAAATAGACTTACGTACTTACATCCATTTTTGTTATTCATATACAATATTCTTTAACTATTTAAATCGAATCTATATCGAATATTTATTTCTAGAATAGACTATATATAACTATAATTAATCATTAATTTGCATTGAAAGTTTGAACATTTAGGATGTCTTCCCGGATTCGTTGTTTTAATTCGTCATAATTAGGTGATGGTAGCTGGTTTGGATAATTCAAGACATACCATACTTGGCTTAAAGTCATACAAATAAACATCAATCTTCAATGGACTTTGGTTTGGTTTGTATGAAAAATACAACGTTACCGGTTTTCTCAATACAGCACGACAATTTCATGGCTATTGGACCAATAGTTTTCGAAGAAGGAGGAGGAGGTGAAATATTTCGTGTGATCCACAAATGGATGTTCCGAATCTAAATGTTCTTTGATTCTGTTGTTTGAATGTTTCTGCAGTCACCTGCTATATAAGAAATACTTCTAGTGTGGGAGTTGGAGAGAGTTAAATTATATTGCGTGGGCCTGCTCGCCACCCGATCAGCACCAGGTCCGAGAGGCGGCGTGCGTGTTCCCACGTGCGCCTCTGTATCGTGTCTTTGTCCCCCCCGCTCAGGGGGATGGTGGAGGAAATATTCTTCGTGCAGTGGCCTGCCGTTTCACACGGCGGGCCGAAACCACGACGGGGTCGCGATTGCATGTGAAAGCGATTCGTGCGGCCTCGCCGTCTATGGTTATATCGAGGAACACCATGGTAGGTTTAGTCGGTATTACCGGGTATCTTTTCCCCGGTGAGCCCGACATAACCTCTCCGTCGCCCCGCGGAGAGGTATGCGTAAAAGCATTCCCCCACGTAAAAAAAAAAAAAATTTTAGTTTGAATTTTGCACCAGAAACATATTGTTGTAAAAAGTATAATTTCTCGTACGATTTTTATTTCTTTATTTAAAGTAAAACAAATCTACACAATTAGTAATGTAATGTACCATGCCAATTTCAATTAGTTGTAGTGTTTAATATTTAAATATTAACATTCCAATAACAGTCAAGGCTTATAATGTACATATGTATAATTCCTGACAGCTGTTTTACTGTCTGGCCAGATATTCACAGTATCGGTAACATTACAAGTCTATAATATTATCAGTGTAAATGTATGTACGATATTCTTGGTAATCGTCATATGCTTAGACTTTTGCCACTTTCCACCGGGTGAGCTATTTACATAGTTCAAACATAAATATAACAAGCAACAAGCAAGAGGCATCAGTTCATAAAGTCCTTTACGATACAAAATATATTTCTAGTTGGCAGTTATCTTTTGTACATGATCACGTGAAATAAATCACAAAACTCACATGCATAATTACACTCAAAGATATTGTAACAAATCGCAATATTAATTTGATTAATCGCTGATAAGCGATCCAAATTATGGTCTCAACGCATAATTTTTCGCTTCGCGTGGCATATAGCATAGCTAACGATAGCCTAGTGGACGCAGAAGTCTTAAGTTCAATCCCATCTCTGACTACCGAAGTTATGTGCGTATTAAAATAGTTAATTATCGCTCGCTTTAACGGTGCAGGAAAACATCGTGAGGAAACGCATGTCTTAGAGCTCGCTACAATGTCCCCAAAGATCTGTGAAGTCTACCATCCCGCACTAAGCCAGCGTGCTATACTATGGCTTTAACCTTTCTCAATTTGAGAAGAAGTCAGTGCCCAGCAGTGGGACAGTTTATACTTACATACACGTATAAAAATAAAGTCACTTCGCTTTCAGTGCAAGGAGTATAGTCCACCCTGGTCCCTAACTGATACCACAGGAAGGTATCGCAATATGCTGTTTATCTTAAGAATAATATTCAATAAGATTAATTAGTTTTAAAATTAATAATGTAAATATGGCTTATTCCCGCCCGCTCCACTACTTTGTTCCCAAGCGCTCCAAAACTAAAATAAAACATTATTATTATTATTTTGTAAATTCGTTCCCAAGGGCTCCAAAACTATATGTAAATTTATTTCTTCAAAACCTTTGATCTATTGTAAATGTTATGTTACTAACAAAATAAATAGATCTATCATTAGAAAGACAGCAAAGGTTGTTTGTCTGCTTTCTTGCTTACGCTGGAGTTAGGTACGAAACAACCTGCCACACGTTAAAGCGAGTGTTCTGCCACGTTCCAACTCCCATCACCCACATTTGTAAAAGTCTGGGAAATCGCACCCTGTTTTTGTAACTGTGATCTTTGTTTAATCATCGTTACATGAGCACTGTAACATTGCTTGTCATTCAACGTTTTAATTAGATATCTTGATTGCATTGATGGCGCCGTGGTACGATTTGATCGTTACACGACGCAAGAATTTATGTGAAACACGAATAGTAGTTTCAAGTCTAGCATTAGTCGTGGATATATATATTCCTCGTCCAGGTAGCCGATTATTAAACAGGAAAACATATGTACTGAGAAAGAACCGCACTAATAAAGATTAAAAATCAATCTTGCACCGTATAATGTCATTGGCTAACTCTATCTGTTATCAAATATGAAATCAATATTCACATCTAGTAGATGTCAATCTTAAATGTATTTCAGCTCATGTCCTATGATAAAGTGTGATTGGACATCACTTTTGTGAATTAAATTAAATAAAACAATATTTTGTGCTTTGAATAATTTCAAATATCAGCTGCGATTCAGGATATATTCCTAGCACAGGAGTTATCTTTAAACACAACACGTCAAATAAATCACGAAACTCATATACCTATATATTTACGCCGAAAGAGATTATAACGAATCGCAGTACTAATCTGATTAATCGCTCCTAAGCGATCCAAGTTATAATTTCAACGCATAAGTTTTCGCTTCATGTAGCATTTATTGTACTTATTTGTAAGGTTTACATAATAGGTTAAGCTGGGTTTTAACTGCAAAATGGTAATAAGCGAGAAAACGGCAAGTGGAAAGGTGTCAAAGTAGCTAGAAAATTAGTTCCTTTTAATTAAAAAAAGGCTATGGCATTTTTATAACAAATCTTAAAGTTTTATAATATTTGAGTATTATCGAGTAAAAATATTTGAACACTAACTTGCTCTATTTAAAACGATTTTAACTATTTTCACTCGTTAAATCCTTTTCACTAGACTTATAAGTGGAAGGACTTCTATGAAACTAAATGTTGCGTATTGAACGTAGTTTGTTCGTAGTTGGTCCCACTTCGCTTGAGTGGAAGCCCGGTTTAAGATTACTGTAGACTAACTCCGGATAAAGTCCGTTGAAAATAAAATTTGTTGCTTAGCGAGTAGTGACTATAATAAAAAAGGGGTACTTAGGTGGTTTGGCCATGTAATATCGCAGTAATAAATGCAGTAACAATCTCTCAATGTCATAGAGTGCAAGCCGGTCGTAAAATAATAATTTCGTAAGATTGACATTCTTCTATGAAGACAATTTTCACACATGAACAGCACCGTGAGAGTGAATATACAGTTGCTACAAATAATGAAGTACTAAAGATTGACTGGATAATATACCTATGCATGGCAAATGTGATTGGTACAGCCAGAAGGAGAAGTTCAACGATGCCTGACTAGACATATTGATTTTAGAGGAAACCGAATTAAAAGTAGTTAAACCAGCGCACATGCCTAAACAATGACAGTAAATAGTAGCAAGTGATGCAACTAATGTAGTAATATATTAGTATAATATATTATAATAATGTTGGTGATAATATTATGTAGAAACATTTGTATTCGTGAGTCTTCGTCTCGTTTACGGTCCATCCTTGTAGCATTCAATAAAACCAATGTGTCCTAATTTAAAAATAACCGGATTTCCAAAAAATTCAAGTTCACGAATGGTAAATTTTTTGCAGTATTATTAAAACAACCTGATTTTAAAGGTCGGATAAGATTGTTCATATCTGAACAAAGCTGTTGACCTTATTATAAATTCTGTTTTTAGTAATAACAGTCCATCTGTAGATTCTTGTATACCTACATATCAATGGATTGATTTATCATCTTTCATCCCTATCAATATATATTATAATATCCTCATATCTGAAAACCTTTTTCAAATTTGTCAATTCTTTAAGCTCACAATTTTAGAAGGCCTCGATGGCGTAGTGGTTAATGTAACCGACTGCCACGCCTGAGGTCGCGGGTTCGATTCCGGCACAAGTCAAGTATTTGTGTGCATGATCACGGATGTTTGTCTTGGTTTGGGTGTTTCTATGCATTATATGTATGTATTTACAAATAAAAAGTATATATGTATGTTTATCCATTGTCTAATACCCATAGTACAAGCTCTGCTTAGTTTGGGCTAGATGGTGTTGTGTGTATGTGGTATAATATTATTATATTATATTAATTTTATCCAAAATCTACTTGGCCTTCAGCTATTTGCCTATTCATATTTAATTTTCTTCCTTTAAGATAAATATAGTACAATAAGTAGTAGTTATGCGCTTCGTGTTAGAAAAAATATAAAAGCCTAGATCCAATCAGTCTGTGGATGTATACATTTTTAACTAATGCATAAATCGAACCATTGCCACTTTTGATGAACGACCAAAACGATGATGCAATTGAAATAATTAATATAAAAAAGTATTACAAATTTATTTGTATATCTACACTAATATTAAAAAGAGAAAAGAGTAGTAATATTGAATGCAGAGAAAAAAAAAATACTGCTTTAATTTTAATAATTCTCTTACCATTAGAAACTGCTTTATCCAGAAGTAACTAATATCGCGTTATGTGTCACGGAAGCGATGAAACCTCAAGGGACAGCAAATGTCGAAATTAATAGTTACGTCAAGAATTAAAAATTAAAATTACAAACATCTAAGATGATGTCAAGTCCGGCTGCATGGATTGTCTTTATCCTCGTTAATAATTTACACATCTGTTTAGCATGCTAAATATAAATTAAAACTAATACTTAATAAATTACATCAAAGATGTATGAATGTCGCCTTTGAATATAAACCTAAGATGAATGTCAAGATCTGCTTAATTGATTTTCTTTTGCTTGTTAGAAATAACATATCTGGTTAGCATGCAAAATGCTTCGTAAAATTTATTCTCAATAAACATCGTCAAGTGATAAAAATGTGAACCGCAAAAAGCAGTAACTTAATTTATTTTTAACAAAATACGTCTTTCTGATAACTTCAAATTGATATACGCTACACTAATAAATACGTTTTACCTTATTTTTTACCGCGGGATAAATTTTTGATAAACACTACACTAATAAACACGTTTACCTTATTTTTTTACCAAGGTATCAAAATGTTGTACGATAAACATTTGAATTAATGTAAAAATTTTCCTTGTTGAGTGTTTTATGTTACGAAATTCTCAGTACCAGTACGGAGTCTGGAACTATTATTAAATAGGGTCTAAAATGTAGCTGGTGAATAATTGAGGATGTGAAATACAAACGACAAAAGACTTTTTGGTATTGGTCCCAAATTGAAAACTACGTGTTTTGTAACGATTTATCTGTTATTTTTATCTTTAAAAGGTGCAACTCCCGCTTTACGATTAAATCCTGTGCTGCAGAGAACTTTACAAACATTCAAACAATGGATACAAAGAATACTACACTAGTAATAACCATTCGTGCCGTCCATCACACAAAGTTTTGTCCCGCGTGGGATTTGAACCCGCAACACTTGGCGCAAAGGCAATAGCTAGGCGACCACTTAAACTTAGCCGTTCATGCAGTCGTTAGTTAAATCCTGTGGCGCATGAGATTACAAATATTTATATAACAGACACAAAAATACCAAGATTTGGAACAACTATCGCGTGTGCGATAGTTGTTCCGAATGCTGTTTTGTGTATAAAGTAACGTGTACATGCAAGGATTCTCCTCTGACTTTTTTAAGCTATGATGTGCATAAAAGTAGTTAATAAGCACTCGCTTTAACAGTGAAGGAAAATATTGTGAGAATATCTGCACGTTTAAGAGTTCTCGAAGATGTGTGACATCCAACCCACAGGACCATCGTGATAGATCACCACGTACCATTGTTATGGTGAAAAGAACTGTTGTTATTATTATTAATGCCACTTACCTGTTATAATAAAATATGAAAAATAGTGCAGCGCCGGTCACTAGTAGGAGGGCTACCAGCGGGACGCCGACGTATACGAGGAGTTTCTTTATTGACAACATCACGTCTTTCAAGTTTCTTGTCATTCACGTCTTTCTACCTAAAGACATAGGGAGATTTATTCTTCTCTGTTTCATATCATTTACTCAGACTTTTACTACTAATATCATAAGTGTTAATGTTTAAGATGTTCGGATCGTTGAAAGAAATTGGATTTAACTTGGTACGCAGAGAGATCATGTCTTGGATTTACACATAGGATACTTTTTATTCGGTATGCATTCCTGTTGGAGTAATACGCGGAACGCCCCGAGCAGATGCTAGTTATTCAATCTTAAAGTGTGGACCGCAATTTTTTAAACGTGGGTTAGAATGTCCTTCGACTAGATCGACTGATGATCTGACAAAAGTACTTAATTGGCTTACACTGGATGTAGAAGACATTTTGCAACGTAAAAAAGGAGTGGTTTATCCAGCAGCTAGCTAGTTTGATTTCTTTGTTAAATATTTTAAAGGGTTATAATATAAATCTCAACATCTACCACTACAGGAAAATATAAGTGGTGCTAGACCCGCATGACATTTTTAAATTGCTTTAAATTACTCAGAAGCACTTAATGTAATTAAGATGAATTTCCTTTCTTGTAAAGGTCTTCTTTTAGATAGGGCTAGGACTGAGACCCCTGTTACCCTCCCCTTAACCTGGTCTTATACTATAAAAATATTGAAACAGCTGCAACAAAGAGAACCAATTCGTGTTTCGTGCATAGTTAAAAACTGCAACATCGTATTAACTGGTAATCGTGATGTGACCACTGGTATTCGTGCAGTCAACAAAGTTTTTAAAGTACTATCTAGACAAAGCAATTTCAACGTACTCCACTTGCATGCATACATAGTATAGTCTCACGCCATTATATTCAAATAGGCAAGCACAAATGTATACTCACATTAAATCAGCTATGTTTACCATCCCCGATAAAATTTTAATATAACAAATTAATATAGACTCGCTCTTCTCCGAAGTACTTTCCCTTTAGGTAAGGAGAAAAGCTATGTATGTAAGGCGTGAGGCATGTATTACCAATATTTTTCCAGATATATTTTAGACTTGCTTTAACGGTGAAGGAAAACATCGTGTGGAAACCTACATATCTGAGAGTTCTCCGTAATGTTCTCGAGAATATGTGAAGACTGCCAACCCGCACTAGGCCAGCGTGGTGGACTATGGCTTCTCACACTGAGAAGAGGCCCATGCCCAGCAGTGGGACAGTTTAATACAGGGTTGATATTATTATATTGAAGTTAAAACTTCTTTAAGCGCGTTGAGCACTTTTTGGGCGAACAAAAATCATGGAACTCGCGTCATCGTCACTGAATCCATTGAAAATTCAAAAATAATAATCTAATTCTTGACGATACAATTCACAAGTTACTTAGTTTTTACTTCTATCGGCAGTCCCTAAAGACTGCCCCGCATTTTTTTTTAGCTCCCTACACAAGCATGTAAGTCTATTGCCGTCTACTATAGTCTACGCTGCTTACCAACAGGTAGACATTGTGCTTGTTTACTAACCACAGTTTTGACTGGACGGATGGCGAAGTAGTTTAAGTGGTCGCTCCACCACTACCACTGTGGCGAGTATTGTGGCTACAACTTCTTCAAGCCTCGTATCCACTAGGCAACAATTGACGCACAACACGTGACGCTCAACAAGATCGGCAAGGTTGCACAACAACGCGCGACGTTGCCAGCTGGCGCGCCACATGACGTGCGGCTTGTTGTTTATTTCCGTGCAAGATACTGTTGAGCATCACGTGTTGTCAAGTGGAGACGTGACGCGCAAAAATGTCCGTAGTGTGGTGTAATAAAGTGTGCTGAAATCAACACTAGTTTCTCTGGCGATATGTTGCCGACGACTGGTCATGCGTGGACAGAGAACGTTGCTAAACAAAGTTCCGCGTTGCCGTGTGCAATAATGTTGTGCAACATGTCGCGCGTCAAATGCTGCCTAGTGGATACGAGGCTTTACGGTGCAAATATTGGTGTCCAAATATTTTTAATCCGGGTCTGGATGATGTCTATTTCTGTTGTTTATATGTTTTTAAAATCGCGATACAGGTAAGTATGTAGTAAGCACTAGTGCAGAAGAACTCTTTAAAAAAAACTGTTATGATGGACAGCGACTTGATTCTGTGATGTCAAGAAAATAGTAATATTCAGCCGCTGTTGGCTTGTCTGCCACCAGCAGTAAATATTAAACGCATTTAAGTGGTCGTCTTATCGTCGCATTTGACATTTCGTATAGAACTTTTAAAACATAATCGCACCCTTAATAAAACAGCGACTTAACTCGAAATTTGAAAGTAAGGCAATTTGAACTCTAATTGTATATGTTAAATTCTAATATTATATTTGTTTTAAATCTTTGCAATAGAGTTCAAATTTGTTTAATCCAAAATACTGAGATAAGTCTCTGTTTTATTAAGGGTGCGATATGTAGATCTCAAGTTCATTTCCAAATAACGTTTATTTTTACCTTCTATTTACTTTCCACAACTGCTATCACTTTATTACGAAGTTTTACATTATCACAACCATTTTGTTTTCACTTAAACTATAATACACTTCTAAGTACACTTATTAATATAACTTTTTTTTTCAAGTGATTAGAATGTGTTGTTCGACGTATCGACACTTCAAAATTAGACTTAGCAGTAGCTGTTTAATGACGTTTGTTATCAGATTGTGAACGATAACAATGGAAGAATACATTACATTAACGTTCTGTAGTATATCTACATAATTATCACACAATATCTGGCGTATTTTACATACATTACGATAATAGTTGACAGGAGAGAAAAGGTAATTGGCCACTTAATAAAACACGACGACTTTTAAAACAATCCTACTAGGAAAAATTTTAAGGAAAAAAAGGAACGAGGAAATCGAGCCATACTTCTACTTTTCCCAAGTGAAAGAAAACGTAGAAATCCATCGTATCAAGACGTTATAAGGATAGCAGACAGCGATATGTGGCGATTACTCCACAGACAAAATATCTTACGCTCTAAAATTAAAGTAGAAATACGATAATATTATGTGATAGGATTTAATGATAAGACTAAGGCCCGGTTCTTATATTAAAAAAGAACAGTTACCTATGGACAGTTAATTTTTGATACACATTCTATGAATAAATATGTCAAAATTTAACAGTTCATAGCTAATACGACTGTTTTCTTGATATAGGAACCGGGCCTATGAGAAATCTACGATTTTGCGTGCCTTTAACATATCAGCAAATAAATAGACTTACTGCCATATTTGTAATAGTACAGATGAGTGTAGCATTACGTTGCCAAAGCCATAGTGACAAATGCCATCCACACATCATCTTCCTCGGATAAGATGAACATAGCGTGAATAAATCTACAAATTTCAAGGGCATTTCAACACATTCTCTCTGACTCCAACACTTGTCTCATCGGATCAGTGACTGAGCAGAATATGATCCTAAAGTCTATCGCTCCGCAGTTAGGGAGAACCCAATCGACGAAACCCAAGGCAGCACATTAGAAAACTCAAATGATTCTCTCGAATATTTCGACCTGCCCTGACCGTATAACCTGAAAGTTTCTTAAAAATATTCGCATTCACACCATTGCAAACAGATAATTAAGAACAGAATCTCCAACCACAATACAATTAAGTATTCCTCTAAAGGTCAGTAAAGACTCGACCCCGTTGTTTTTTTTTTTAAGCACTAATATTACATAATTTTGAAACTCTTAAACTAATAATTTTAAACACTGTTACTAGTTACTGTTTATTTCTATTTCAGCTATTGAAATTATTAAAACGACGACATGAACGAATGACGTTTCGGTTGTTTTTCAGCAGCCATATTTAAAGAGATACCGATATAGCTAAATAGAAATTAATAGTTATTAACAGTTATAGTTTAAGAGATTCAAAATGATGATAACAGTCTTCTTCTCCCTAGCCTTTATTATTCCCAAGTCACTTGGGGTCGACTTTTCAGTTCTAACCGGATTTGACTGAATATCAGTTTTTACACGGAGCGGCTGCCACCTGACCGCCGCAACCCGAAGGCTAGACCAGTGTCAGGATATTATAGGGCACTGACTTCCCAATAACGACTGCCATAGATGTTCATGACGGCCGGTACCGACGGCTTAACGTGCTCTCCGAGGCACGGAGCAGGCGATAATTGTCAATCAATACGCACATAATTTCGAAAAGTCATATTACTTCCGAAAATCAGACTTCCGAAAGTCAGAGGTGCGCGACGTGGGTTCGAACCAGAGACCCTCTGCATTGCAGTCTGTTGGTCTCCCCACTGAGCTATCGCTACTTCTGCTTTAAAATGATTAACAGTATTGTAAAAAAATAAACATCTCGATAAAATCCTTATAAAGTAGTTTTATTTCTATTAATATCATTTGCGTGAACGTAAGACAAAATTATTGACATCGGTACGTTCTGCAATGGTATTAAAAAATCAATAGTAATTTATACTAAGTTATAGGAAGATGTGATTAATGTCTTCATTTATGTTTTTTAAAACATTACGCGATCCTTGTACTATCTAGGTAATAAATTGTCAAGTTGAGTATGAAAGGTATATATATCTCAAATAGTTGATTACCAGCTAATTGCAATTTAACTGCTGTAGTTAGACATACATACATACTTAAGATTGACTATGTATGTATCTTATGTGGGGGCCAGTCAATACAGACCGGCGACACTTCGATCCAGTGGGATCTTTTGTGTCGACACTCTCCCAATAACGACTGCCATTGATGTTCATGGCAGCCGGGACCGACGGCTTAACGTGCTCTCCGAGGCACGGTTCAGGCGATAATTGTCAATCAATCCGCACATAATTTCGAAAAGTCATATAACTTAAGATTGACTATTCTCGTCGTCGTAATGAATTATATTTTGTAGTATTTTAAAAGCGTTTACGCCTCGTGGCCTGTTGTTAAATGGCAACGTTGCAAATAAGTGTCGTATTTTCGAATGTTATTCATTCATTTAGTCTTGTGTCAATGTTTTTAATACACTTAAAGGTGTATTATTGATGGAATATAATTACAATTGTGGCACTTTTACAATGCATATTACGCAGTGAAAACTTGCGACCCAATAATTATGTGCATCTCTGGGCAGGCGCTTTAAATAAACCGGCAAAATTAGCAGTCAGCCTATACTACATTTTTAAGATTTTCATTTTCGCTTTATCTTCGCCCAATCGAAAAACATCAGGCACTTTGCAGGAGTAAATACATATATAACCGAAGATGTAGATAGAGGTGAGTTACATACATATAAATACATTTAGCTAGTTATGATTTCGTTTCCACGATATAGTAGACGGAAATATCTTAACAAAAAACTCAAATATCGTAAATAGGTTTAATTATAAAACCGTAACAATTTTGATTCTGGTGAAATTTAGGGCACATATTTTTGGTTTTAGCTATTAGGACATGTTTATTCTTAACATGTTGATGCGGAGTAAGTAATATGGCAACATTACACTATTAAATAACTAAAACTCATAAAAATTTGGTGACATAGAATATATAATAATATATAATTACTGGACGTTAATTAATTTTAATGAGCTAATAAAGTGTTTTATTTCTGTAAATAATTTAAAAGTATACATTACTAAAGCATCTTTAGATCTAATCATTTTTATTCACTCTCTAGATAGTATAATATACTGATAATTGTTTACCCGTGTCTTCTCTACATCATACTGAAACTTTTTTGCTCTACCTCTTTTATCAGACCTAATGAACCTCTTTAACGAGTTTAAAATTTCAGGCGCCCGCCCACGATACAACGCTCCGCGGTCTATTGTTTATTTACGCCGTTGTTTTGTTTTGCGACTGCGTGTAGTCCTAAGTCTTAGTCGTGTGATTAAAGCAATACTTACATAATATCAATGTTTGTACTTTTATATAAAAATCAAATAATGAATAGTGGTAGAACAAACTTAATAACTTTTAAGTAAGATATAATAAGTCACAGGTAAAAAGTAATAAACATTTTGATTTTTGTCCAGGTTTTATATTATTAAGTAATAATAAAAAGTATTTTTATATTTATTATGTCTTTTTAAATTAATTAATTAAATTAACCTTGTATAACGATTTTCCTCCATTATTCAAACACCTTTAAATGTAGTTAAACGAATCGAGCTGCTAATTAACAGCAGATACCTAGAGAATATGTTATAATAATATAATAATAATAATAATATTCTACCACATACACACAACACTGTCTAGCCCAAACTAAGCAGAGCTTGTACTATGGGTACTAGACAATGGATAAACATACTTATATACTTCTTTTTTTGTAAATACATACATATTATACATAGAAACACCCAGACCAAGACAAACATCCATGTTCATGCACACAAATGTTTGACTTGTGCGGGAATCGAAGCCGCGACCTCAGGCATGGCAGTCGGTTACACTAACCACTACGCCATCGAGGCCGACAACCTTATGTAAATGTAAACAGTACCCCATACATATATAGCCAGCCCTATTCTTTATAAAACATAAAACGTTGTGTACACTTGACGTGAAATACCGCTAATTTCCAATGCCACCCAAATTAGACTTAAGTGGCAAATTCGATGCTAGGATAGGTTAGGTTAGAGGTTAGTTCCACGGCGTGGAAATACTCTCGGATATCAAATATAGAGAGTTATTTATTAAAATTATGGCGCTTTGAAAATGGGGTGGTCATTTGCATTGAAAATGTACACTTGACTTTGAAGGGTCCTGAATTTTAAATATTATTTGGGTATAATAAGCCCATCGAAACAAAAGACCAGTCAGCACAAAGCCAAAAAAAATGGCTTTACTTTCAAACTAGCTTTCTTATGGCTGGATAACGTAATGATCAATCGTCATTTATTTTTCTTTGCTGTTTACTATTCAATCTTAGACACTTTTCCATCCATTTTTATATCTGCCATTTTGCGTATTGCTAATTCGGAAAATTATCATTGTTTCGAATAATTCGAATTACTGAGAAATTCGAATATTATAATTTTCTATCTACGTCTTACACTCAGTTTATTTACGTTTGTAGTGGGAGTAATATGAATATGTATGAGTATAGAGTGAAATGATATGTAATAATTAATACATTTTATTACCTGTGATGTGTGGTGACTGCCTTCACTTTATATCCCATCATTCGATCCAATTCAGTTGCGATCGCTGTAAGACGTCACTGGCTTCCCACTGTTCCCATTTCTGTAAAGAAAACCAAATAAAAATTTATTATGTAAGGTTGGTCAATATTACAATGAGTGAGAGAGAAGTAAATTTAGACAATAAATAATTTAGAAAGATCTCGTTTAGTCACTATTTTGGCAAGTAATAGATATTCTTCTTTTCCTTATCTGTCAGAGACCATGCATGTATTTTCATGGCTGACGACTATTTTACTAAGCACGTGAGATTTTATACAGCGCCATCTTACCATTGTAGCTTAAACTAATAAACAAACTGCTGATGTAAATACTAACAGAAATTTTATCAGCGCTGACTTGTCACATTTGTTTTACAAATTTCCACTAGGTGGCACTTAAACTATTTGTTTACTATATGTATAGTAAGATGTAAATTGAAATAAAATAATTATACAAAAACAAGGCCTTATTGACTGTTTATTTACGCTTAGACTACAATTGTTTGACCTTATAATGAAGCATGCCTATCTTCAATTCCAGTTTTGAATTCAAAACCGAAATATTTTCAAAATAATCTTTGAGGAATTATTATTTTTTGTATTTACTGTAGCCTACTACTACTATCTACTAATTCCGATTTGCTTGGAGAGTCCATTTACATGATAAAAGTTTGATATGAAATATTTGAATACGTATTCTTTGAGGCAACGGAAATAATAATCACTTCGGTTACAAAAGAGATTCTGAGCTTTCACTTTTTCATTTTATAGAACCGTTCATCTGACCTGCTAAGCTTCACGAATATGGAAACATGAGCCATGAAAAAACACCAACAAAATGAACATCTACAATATACACCAATTTATTTTCATTAGTAATGTTGTAATGATAGTAAATACAGCAAAATTGATATGCTGGGATCATAGTAAATAGAAAACTAGTAAAATATTAAAAAAAAAAAATTTATTGCCTTCGGCGGCAGACGAGCAAGCGGCCATGCTGATGGAAAGTGGTAACCGGTGCTCATGGACTTCAGCAATGTCAGGACACAGCAAAGCCGCTGTAAAAAAATACCTGTCTTTATTGTTTGTCTGTCTGTGTTGATAATTATCAAGGCCTAAATATGTATGTACGCTAACAGAGAAGTGACTGCTGTTAATTGAAGGTGACCAGCGGCCATGCATTCATACATAGTGTCACGTTAATATCCTCGAATATCAAAGAGGTAAACTAAGGTGTATTACAGATAAACTTCACTAAGTTCCACGTAATATGAGACGAGGCTATTGCCTTGCACCAAGACCCCTTTTGGCTAATTAGAATTTCTGACAGAAAAATCAACTCGAGACCTAATGCATAGCAGTCGTATATATTTGCGGTGCGCCACTAAGGCGATTAATACGTGTATCAAATCCGAAAGATCGGCCTTACCAAAATTTCTTGATCTAGAATATATAATAGGATATTACATTTATTCTTGTAATGACATACCTTTATTATGCTCTAGTGACTTGTGTCACGATATGCAGGTGATAATTCAAATAACAAAGGCAAAAATATGGCATTTACTTCATGTACTATTGAAAATACATATTATATTATTTTGTCTTTATTTTCTTCACTTCTGCCAAAATCATCACGTTCTATATTGCAGGGAACGTTGTAAAACATACAATTAACAGAAACCAAGTACACCCAGACTCAAAAAAACTATTTGTGAATAACACAAGTAGGTATATTTTCCATGTGGGAATTAAACCTACTCAGCGCGGCGACTGCTGCAAGTAGACTTCTTGCCGGCTGCTCTATCTGTGCAGTCTTATCGGGATTGCCTTATGCAAAAGCCATAAGCACGGTACTGTCTTAAGGTTCTAAAAAAGACGGGGTGCTGTCATCAGGTGGATCTATGACTCTTGGGATAGTAAAAAGTCAAGATAAAAATAAATAATAAATGATAACCTTCGCGACTTACGAAAGATAAAACGGGCTAGTGCGAGTCGAATTTTCACCGTGGATTCCGTACCATCACACACTGGTACGAGAACTATGTATTTACATTTTGTCATTATTAGCTGTTTTACTTTACAGCGTACACCAGGTTTGAATTTGGAAGTACTTCCGTATTTTGGTAATTAATCTTCTTAAAAATCTAAATACAAACACCTCTTTTTTGTATTGGCATATCTAATGTTAAGTTTCTGTTCTATTATTTATTTAAATATCCATATTCGTTCAAATCATTATTATATTGCCGCACTTAGACCTCCATTTAGGCCATAATACAGGTAACCAATTAGTCTTTTATACCATGTTAGCTGTGTTCAAAATCACAATAAACTGGCAACCTCTAGGATATTTGTCATAATAATACGTATTCGGTGAAAATTTCGTCCAGCCCGGCTGTATGTTACGGTTCAAAATAGAAAGCACTTTTTAGGTAGAACAAACATATTACTAAGCCTAAGACGTCTGCAGGATTCATAACAGGCTCACCTTTTGGTACTGAATACTAAAGGTCCCAAAAATGCCCAAGGTAACTCATTTTATAATTCCTACGGGAATTTTACTTTAGCTAAAAGCACTGATGAAATCAATTATTCAAAATAAGGCTCATTGTTTCAATGAAAAATGGCACAATTTTGTTATCGCAGGAGATTTTCCGCCATTAGCATAAGCAGCAAAAAATACGGCAAAAATGAATGTAGACGATGATTTTTTTACCGTTATGGTAATTTATTTGTCCACAAATTTGTGCTGTAAATATTTTATACAAAGAGCATAAAATTGCTTGATTAGACTTATATCGAAGGCATAAGGGCGATGGATTGTAAGGTCCTTCTTTTGTTTCCATTTGGATAAAGTGATCTTAAGCATAGCATCTGAAAACTAGACACAGGACTAGCAATAGCTTGCTCGTTCTAAAATTTGAGTGTCTTGAACGTATTATAGGATCAATAGAACGTACTCATATTCAAAACCTCGGAGAGGTAGGTAGACAGTGGTAGAGTCTAACTTTATGACACGAGTTATATTTTTTTAGACCTAACGTATATAGAGGCGAACCTCTTACCATCTACTAGATACATTTCCAGACTACATGCTGCTATAGAAAACTTCCTAGTAAAACTCAATACCTGCCTAATCCGGTATCCAAACGAAACATAAGCAAAAACATACCAAGCGGTAGTAAAAAATACAGAGCCATTTTTTAGCTTACATGATTATCAATCATTTCCACGTCACTACTTAAGCATGGCCGAATTTTCCTGACGCACTGTTCATTTTCTTCGTCAATCTTTTTCAACCATTCTTTTCATATCTGAAACAGTTACAGTTTTTCCATTAATAAAATTACTCACATCTGATTCGTCGATCAATTTTCCTATGTGACTTCCTAAAGCCCATAAGACTAATAGCGGTCACGAGGTCCGTTCGCGTCGGTAACAAGAACAGTAGAAATGATTGATTATTTCATATATGTATCTATCAAAGCGAATCATTTGTCATAGCGGTCGGGCTTTGTGTTTACAGCCTGTTTTTAGATGTGATGACGTAATTACGTTTGTTTTAAGACTTTACAATCCTTATTTTACAAGTAGTATAAACGTGAATGTGTTTATGTTAATTGGTTCGATTTGATATTTTGGAAAAAGAGAGTTATTATCCGTTTCACTACTGATAGCTTCTCAATAGAAGCTATCAGTAGTGAAACGGAGTCTGTAACTTTAGCCAGTAGATGTAATAGGTTTGCCTTCTTTTAAATGGGATCTAAAACCACAGCTGTCGAAACGTCGGTATATCTCTTGCTTTTATGGTAAAAATTAAGATTTATTTGTTTGTAGTCGATTTACTCTGAAACGACTAAATTGATTTTAAAAATTATTTCACCATTAGAAAGCTACTTTATTCACAACTAATATAGAATACATAATATTAAGCTACAAGCCACGGGAGCATAGCAGCAGTCATAAACGTGGGGTACTGAGGCAGACAGCTAGTTTATTATACTTTTTCTATTTCCTTACACGCACGGAGTATATGTTGGAATGTATTTCAACAGCATCTGGCAACAGACATAACCGATTCGAAGGAACTCGCTTTACGAGCAACCCTTACAACGTATCCACTCAGTTATTCGACAAGGAAATGTTGGGGAACAATATTTTTACGAATAGGGAATATCCTTGTCGGCGCGGAAATGAAATAGAGTTCTTGTGTCATGTTCCATACTCATATCGATACAATACTTTTTCTTATAACATTGTTTTTATTAACTTATTCCATCGATAAGAACTGAACGCTTCGTAGGCGTAGTAGCAGGTAGCGAATGCGACTGCTACCAACAAGAATTTTCCTGTTAAGAATTCTACGATTCTCAATAGTAACTCGTATTTGACAAGTTGCTGCTTTACACACTTTTATGCCCCGTTAGTCCTGCGTCTGATCCTTCTCTGACTGTATCGGACTGCCTTCCTTAGAATGTATTCTAAGGAAGGCAATCCGATACAGCCATAATATGGCTGGGCAGTTCTAATTGTAATCTCCGGTAAACTTAACCGCCGTGACCTAAATTCGGTTTGACGGACATTAATATTATTAATGTATCACATCATGGCAAATGTACAATACATTTTTAGCAGAAACTATCAAATTATAAAAAAGGAAATCAAAACCCATTGAGCCTTAGAATACCGAGTAATAAAATAATAATAAATCATTTATTTCAGACAAAAAACCAAAAAAGTTATTACATTAATATTAATTAAGCAACGTCATTTTGGTCACGCCATATGCAATCGCGTCCAGGCCACGAAGAATGGACAATCCATTGCCATTCTTCATGCAATGAGTTGCATTTTTATGTAAATCCGAAACAAAGAGACAGAGAAAAAATCTACTTTAGACTTCAGATCCTATAAATAGTCGATACCATTTGATTCGCAACGAACACCACCGCATTACACTTTATAATAGAACAGATTATCTCTGTAAATGGACATGCCATTTTGTACCACACCCTGTATATATCGGTTCGCATTGTTTCGTACATTGTGCGGTGACAGAAATTATGATGATTAATTAGTATTACCTCAACGGGCTGCATGTCGGATTGATTGGCGATAATTGCATTACATTTTATCGTTCTGACAGTAAACGGTTGGTATTAATGTTTTTGTGCTTTGGTGTTCTTGATTTAGATTTACTTTTAACTAGCATCTTAATTATAGTTGATGATGATGATAAAAGATAGGTTCAGCGGGTGGTTCGCCAAAGCATGATTGTATTATGCGTAGTGGTTTTAGTGGTCGTCTCGTCACAGCTGTTACGCCGAGTGTTGTGGGTTTAAATCTTAGACGGAGCAAAAATTTATGTGATCTGCAAAAGGTTGATCCGAGTCTGGGTATTCTTTGTGTCCGTTGTTTGAATGTTTTAAAGCCCACCGAGACATAATTATTTATTCCTAGTGCAAATTGTGGTACGCCTCTGTCATCCCTATCAGATATGTATATCTCTGACTCACGTTACTATATGTACATGTAGACACGTTTCTTAATATTTTTACACATAGATAGTTATAATAAGTATACTTAAAATGTTCGGTCACGATGTCCATCCAACACTAAATTACCTCACATTTTGCCCTCACAAATACAAAGAAAACAATAGAACTTATTGATATGGATATTGACTCTATCAAAGACTTATTCTGCCACCAATTTGGCGAAAAGGACGCCTAATCTTGCGGACTTAAACGTGCGGCCTCACTTATTCCCTCCAACGAAGCATTTTCTGAAGTCACATCGAATAATACAATATTATTCTAAGAAAAGCCACCGTAGGCGTTTGATTGCTTCTGTTCAAATATAAATGTAAGTGGGTGGAAATAAATCTGTAGCCTACTAACCAGATCCTCTAATAGTGTGTATTGTAAATATCAAAAGCTACGGAGTGGTCTGATTTTTAGTATAGTATTTAAGCGTCAGATAAGCCGCTACTACATTAACATAACACGCCTACAAACTTGATGACCCCAACAAGGTTGCACGAGATAGCACACTGGTGACATATCCTAACTAGTAATATTATAAATTGGAACGTAAGCTTGTTTGTTACGCTTTCACTTCTTAACTACTCTACTCATCATCATGAAATATCACATACAAGTTATCGGGGAAACGGAAAATGACAAAAGGTACCTTTCATCCAGCAAAAAGTACTGTTACCTGTTGTATATGCGAGTTAAGCCGCAGGAAAAATTTAGTAGGCCACAGTTGATTTTGTCCCGATTTAGCATAGTATACAGTTTTAAGATCCCTAACTAAAAATACTCTTACACCTGGGATACAGTTCTTAGCTAGTACAAAGATGGGTGACCTTTCTACTAGCTTAATCATTTTGTACTTGGCATTTTAATATACCTTTACACAATATTTGTAACTATTTTGAAAATAAAAATTATAATTATTACTATTTAAAAAAAATCATGTACGCAAAAGATATAAAAAAAGTACTTTCTATATCGGTACGTATACAGCATGCGATGAAAATTCAATTAGCAAACTTTATCAAGGACCTTATTAACTCATCGCTATCCATTACGGAACGAGAAGCCCATGGTATTCTTGACATCGCTTTTCATTACGGAACAAGAAGAGAATTTCATTTGTATATTTGCGTACGTATGAATGTCATACTAATTTATAAAACGTAAAATATAGTAAAGATTGAAGTAAGATACAAAAAATTGGTAAAATGAAATCACGTGGCTATCTATCATTATAATTATAATAGCCATCTTAGCGGTGCCAGTCGCCGACGACAGAACTATATTTAGACCACAAAACGAATTTATATTTTCTTAACATTACAATAAAATTGATTACTTTTCAGTCCGCGAGGAATAAATCTGATTATACGCAATTATCTCTATTGTAGACATTTCAAGACCTCTCACAAAAGAATAACAAATTACAATATCGGAATCCATTTTAGTAACGGATAGATACTCAATCTATCCGTTAGACGCACAATGCCTTCAGAAAATTTACTTAAAAAATCATAAGCTTAAGATAAAATGGGACTCTACTATAAAGATTTTAATAATTCTTGTATACTATAAAAATTATCAAAATACTTATGTTAGAGTAACTTTTAAACTTAAGCTTATGATTTCGTCACAGTACATTAATAGACAAGATTTCGTTCTTATGGAGGACAATACGTCTGCGACGTTATTTATGTGAATTACAATATACTTCATAATTCCAGTTCTACCGAATGGAATTACTTGGAACTCAACTTAAAATAAAACATAGCTTTGATTTAAGCTAAGTCCCTAGCTACAAAGGTAGCGTAGTGTGTGGCAATATATTAAGGGGTAGACCATTTTGCTGCCTCATAAACGAAGCCATGATATTGCTGAATCATTCTGCTTGTGACCACGGCCAGTACAACCTGGTCGAAAGCCCTGAAGGTATTCAATATTCATAATTGTGGTAACTTCCGTTTCGAATTATATTTTGTTATAATAATTATCAAGTAACTCAAAAATTTACTAAATATTGTGCCAAAGTGTGAACTGCTTTAATTTGCATTCAATAGTGTTACGAATTATGTTGTAATATAATCATTATCTTGCAATGCAAACATTTACAAGTGTTTGCGTTTGTGTTTTACATGTTTTGCGTTGCAAGTAGCGGTCAATGCGAGAAAAAAAAATGTTTTATTCATAGCATAATGGAGTACATTGTGTGAAACTTATTCTATGACTTAGAGTTAGCACAATACTACTAATATGATTCCCAAACTAGGCTAATGCCTGTATTTTGGGAGACAGTACTTATCCAAAACAATGCAACAATTGAACACACTAAAGTGAATTATTACAATACTTACTTTTAAAGATAAGTTAAATAAAATACATGCAGAAAAATTTAATTTCTATTCAGATACGTTCTTTAGTTGTTCTAAGCTATAAATTATCAAAATATTCAAATATTTTGATAATTTATAACATGCTGGTTTTATTTACATATGAAATTACGAGCCAGTACGTACTTGATCTTTATCGGCTTACTATAAGGCAGAACCAGTATTATATATTTTCACGTCATTATAGATTAATTAATTAAGAGATCCATGACGCGATAGAACAACTTAAAGAAGTTCGATATTGCCAAACTTTTCCATTAACGTTGGAATCGACAAGCTGAGAAATATAAGCTCTCCTCGAAGTATAATATTTTGTGATAAGAATATAATTCTTAGTAAAATACGTTGCACATAATAGACTTTTGGGTGTAAAAGCTCACCGTTTGTATAACATAATAGTGTTCTATGTAACTCTAGTACTCTTAAATTGAGAATTCATCGTTAAATTTTGTAAAATATTAGTATTAAGAAATTGCACGATATTACGTTAGAAAGTCTTCACGCCATAAAAAATCTCGGCGTCGATATTAGTACGTGGGACCCTCTACTAGTGCATATCTTGTCGCAGAAGTTAGATAGTGAGTCGTATTCCGAATATATAGAGTCATTGAAAAACTCTCGGGAACTACCAGTACTACAAGAGTTCTTTAATTTTTTGGAAAATAAATTTACTAGCCTCAAAACAGCTCGTCGGCGACAAGATATCATTCCAAAAAAGCATCAATCTTCTAATCAGCAAGCTAGCACATCAACACCGTTTTCTAATAATAGAAAATATCATTATTATAATAAATTTAACGATAGCAACAGCAAGCCATCTAAACCGATGACATTGATATTATGTGCTTGTTCTTACTAACATATTGTAATATACTGATATGACGCCATAGATGGTGTAGTAATTTAAGTGGTCGGTTTTCCACTGTCACTGCGCTGAGTATTGTGGTTTCGATCCCAACACGAAGCAACAAATTGTGAGATCCACCAATATTTAGGTGCCCTGTGCGTAAATTTGTAAAATCACTAGCGAAACAGGAATTATGCCCAGCGTATTTTAAAAAACGAAATGGTACGAAAACGTTTAGTATACATGTTCGCAAATAAATAAATTTAATCTTAACTTATGGTAGGGATGAATCAGTTTGCTCTTAGAAGAAACACGCGAAATACTAGTAACACTTTCATTTCGATGGGTATTTGAGAGTGCCAGAGATAACTTCTTTCTCCATTCCTTTCTTTCCATCATATAGTTTATTAATTTCTTTAGGGATGGCAACACGTGGCAACACGTGGCAACACGTGATTGATAACGACTGTATTGGTATCGGAATATTATAATCAACAGAAAACGCTTAAGAGGGCTAAACACACGTTAACTACCGGATACATATTAGGTATATAGAAAAATAAATGTTACAAACTATAAAAGTTTAAAAATTTGATCTGATATAATATTTTTAATTAATTACATAGCATGTTGCTGTTTCTATTTTCTTTTTTTTTTTAACCTGCGGGAATGCATGACGCATACCCCTCCGCGGGGGCGGGCGGAGGGGTTATGTCGGACTCGCCGGGGTGAAAGAAAGATGGAATAAGAATAATGTACCTCCCGGAATACCGACTCAACCTACCACGGTGTTCCTCGACAAAACCACTATCGACGGGGCCGCGCGAAACACTTGCGCATGCAGTCGCGACCCCGCCGAGGTTTCGGCCCGCCGTATGACACGGCAGGCCACTACCCGATAAGACCTACCCTATAGGCACTTCGCAAAAATAATCTCTACTGTCCCCCCTAGAGGGGAGACGGACTCGACACAGAGGCGCGCGTGGGAACACGCACGCCGCCTCTCGGACCTGGTGCTGAACGGATGGCGGGCAGGCCCACAAAGCCCACTCCGCGGGCCCTCTCGCGCCCTCCGGCGCCCGGTTCTGCGGTTGGGAAGAGGGTTTAATGTTGCTGTTTCTATTAGTTTAATATAACCAACCAATGTCAAGACTATTCTTTTAAGATATACATATCTATTCTAATAAGTCTTCAGTCTTGTCTTTGGCAAATTAAATTATGTATTTATATTTTTAATATTACAAACGTTTTAGAAACACCACTTCAAATTTCAAATTAAAAGAACATTTTCAAAGTTAACCAATGTAAGTTTAAATTTTGGTAATATTACAATAAAGTTTCATTATAACTTTTGTAATTTAATTACATTCATGCTTGAACCCGCGAACTCACTCGCTGTTCGATGCAATACAAAGGAACACACGTTTTGCTGAGCCAACAATATACATACATAACTTAGTCGTACAAGCTGCGCAGATAATTTACTGCGTTTACGGAATGCAAATCAGCTGGCATTACATTATGTATCGGTCAAAAATCATATAAGTAATCTCTTTCGAAAATAAAGAGTCTTAAATTATCCTTGCGTTTATCTTAGAAATGTAAACATCTAAACAATATTGATGTAGTATCAGCCCTGTTTGTAAACGGTCCTACTACTGGTCACCGGCTTCTTCTCAACGTGAGAAGGGTTAGGTTATAGTTTACCACGCTGGTCCAGTGTGGGTTGGCAGAATTCAGATAATACGAGTACTTTAATTAACTATTTAATACGCACTTAGCTCCGAAAAGCCAGAGTTGCGCCTTGGTATTGGATTTGAAAGCTCTGCGTGGCAATTTAATGGTCTTCTACTAAACTATCACTGATTATGTTTATTTTAAATTCAAGTTATCTACATGGTAGAGTTTATAATAACTAGTTCAGCAATTTAGTCGTGACAAAGTAACATAATAATAGAATTACTTTTGTATTTTAATATCAGAGCAGATGCATACACACATTGGTTTGCGTCTGTATATGCCCGAAGGGTATACCGAAATGAGTTTTCTTTTTTTGGCGTTTATGGTTTTAGGTTTCGCGTAATAGATATTTATAATGGTCGGCATCGATGGCGTAGTGGTTAGTGTAACCGACTGCCACGCCTGAGGTTGCGGGTTCGATTCCCGCACAAGTCAAACACTTGTGCATGAACATGGATGTTTGTCTTGGTCTGGGTGTTTCTATGTATAATATGTAAGTATTTCCAAAAAAAAGTATATGTGTATGTTTATCCATTGCCTAGTACCCATAGTACAATCTTTGCTTAGTTTGGGCTAGATAGTGTTGTGTGTATGTGATAGAATGTTATATAATTATTATAATTGCCAGGTACATTTATAGACTCCCTGCTCTTGCTGAAATTTGCTCGTTTGCTAACAGGCAAACCCAATAGCAATTTTCCGCACCTGTTAATGCAAATTTATGCCAAGGGATAAACAAGCACATGGATACGCTCTAAATTGAATAGCAATTTATCACTTGGAAATGTTCAAAAGTCTAGTATGTGAATGAAGGTACGTCAAATTCATAGCCAGTGGAAATATTTAGTCTCTACCTACTTCTGCGGGAAACAGTAAAGAGAAGAAAAGTACATGTATGTATATCGTATTTCTTTAAAATGCAAAAACTTTTTGGAAAATGACATTTGACATTGAAATACGACTTGTTACTTGAGTGTTTTATAAGCAATTAATTTCCTCCAGAGCGAATTCCGGCCACGGCGGCCAATCTTAACAGGGACTGGCTCTCTGCGCAGGAGATATTATAGTGCACAAGTATGTGCGCAAACACAAGTGCACTCTCTGTTCTCTAACCCCCATGATCCGATGGGAGGATGATCTGACACGACTGGAGAGAGATCAGGCGCAGGACCAACGGCTTTACGTGCTTTCTGAGACACGGGGGTGTCTAATACCACCAACTTCCTAACTTCGGGCTTGTATTGAGATTTCTAAACAGAAAAACTCAATATCTTTTTCTTGGCCCGAACTGGGATTCGAACCCGAAACCTCTCTCTCTCACTCGCTCGGATTCACTACCGTTGCACCATAAGCAATTAATGCGGTTATTGTTGCAGCTGCTTCAAGAAGTAATTTGTTATATCATAACTCATATTATAAATACGAATGTAAGTTTGTTACACTTTCACACGACTGATCGTCATAAGATATTTGTATACACGTTGTCAGAGGAAAAGAAAAGAACATAGGGTATCTTTCATCCGGGAAAAAATATGTCACTAATCTAACCTTACCTATATTTACGCGAGCGAAAATACGGTCAAAATCTAGTAAACAATATTATAAAATAAGCGTTTAAAAAGAGCGGCTGTGAGTTTTTGCGGGTTCTTCTCATTGGTTCTACGTTCTGGCTTTGCTGATTATGGCAACAGGTAAATGTAAATTAACACTAATAACTTTGACTCAGACAATTGTTACTTGTGACCTACATGAGTAAACATATTTTTGATTTTAACATCACCATCAAGTCCAAATGTTTTCCTACGACAGTAAAACGAGTTCAAGACGCAGCCCAAGGTGTACAGTAATAAAATACGCTCGTATCAACACCAAGTGTCAGATAACAAAAGGAATTTAATCTGCAAATATGCTGTTAAACCCTCCGGCTGAAGCGATTCACCAGTCTCGATGTTACAGGACCGGATTGGAGGTGCGATTTTATGAGGAAAATGTTGAGTGTCGATTTTCTATATATTTTGCCTTTCAACTAGTATTGTAAATATTTAAGCATTTGAGGGCAGTTAAACAGTGCTTTAAGAAGGTATAGAGCAGCAATAGCTCAGTGGGGAGACCAACAGACTGCAATACAGAGGGTCTCGGGTTCGAACCCACGTCGCGCACCTCTGACAATTATCGCCTGCTCCATGCCTCGGAGAGCACGTTAAGCAGTCGGTCCTGGCTGCCATGAACATCTATGGCAGTCGTTATTGGGAGAGTGTCGGCACGAAAGATCCCACTGGGTCGAAGTGTCGCCGGTCTGCATTGACTGGCCACCACATAAGATAAGAAGGTCGTATAGGTCATTTAGTCTGGATATCAACATTCGACTTCTTCTTCTTTTACTTTAACAGTCAACTCAATCTGTTTTGAATAAAAGGTGGTCATCTCAATAGTGGGCGGACTGGCCGCGTTAAGGTCTTCCCTGGTTCAGGTGATCGGGCACAAAGGCCACATTAGTGGGTGTGACATCAACTGGACTGCATCACCGCTGTCGCATGCAGTAAGGCTAGGATCCCTGAATCCACATTCGACTAATATGATAATAATAAGTCATAATTTGAACTGCTTTTGGAATAAACAAATTTAAAGCATTACGTTTTCCTGTTGAATATCTAGCATACTTTTAGAGCTCCTGGTTACGATCAATCATTCATAATAAGTAACGATCCCAAAATATGACAACATCTTACTGTTACACTCTGTATCCTTTGATTTTGTTTTTTATTAACCTATTGAGTGGCAACGGCACACCGTCAGCCAGACACAATAGGTTCACTTACGCATGTCTGGCATTCCAACAATTCGCAAGTGAGCGTTGGAAAAAGTGTAATTAAATGTTGTTCCACTAATGGCATTACAGGTGATAAGTCGGAGATTACGTAAGCTAAGTAAGACAAGTTAACAATTTCAAATATTTAAATATAATTCATACATACATAGATTCACGCCTGTTTCCCAGAGGGGTAGGCAGAGACTACGGATTTCCATTTGCTACGATCCTGACTCACTTCTCTGGCTTCATTCACTTTCATCCCATGCCTCATACACGCCTGTCGGTTCAAGGTGCTCTTAACCTGGCCTTTAAATATAATTCAAATAATTGGATATTGAAAAAGAGCCACTTCAAGAAGTAGAGCTCTCAACAAAAGAAGCAGTCAAGAAACTCATGGCCACTCTTTTCAATCGCTAATTGTATAACAATATATTCGTTACAACAAAACGCAGCAATAAATCACAGCGTTGCTACAAGCCTTACCCTTCATTACCCCTGCTCAGTTACGCTATGAGCAGCTGCATTGTTGCCATACAAAAGCTGAAGCAGTTGCGTCATCTGTTTCTATTGTGAACACATGTCACAATGAACTGTGTAGCTCTGCGAGTGACGAACATGACATTACGTCAATTAGAAATGCGCTTTCTTTACATAACTTTGTACGTAATTACTGTGTTGTGCGAGTATGTAATAAACATCAACATTATTCGAATGATCAAATAGTTTTAATGTATTCGAATAGAATGGATCGTTACTCGAATGCATACAAAACGAAGGTCTGAATATTTCCTATCCAGAATAGCACGTGCTGGACTAAAGCGTCACCTTACATGGTAGAGCCGATTCGAGTCCATACCAAAAAATATGGCTTCTTTTATCTTTGCCGTAAGGTTTGATTTAATAAGTCCGCCTAAAGTTATCCACGGTCAACTTCCCAATTCATTGTGCTTAATTGCTAGTCTATCTTGTAGTATTCCTCTAGTAGTAGTCCTCTATACCAATACTCTTTGTAGTTTTTTATTCCAAAGTTGTTTTATTCCATTTCCACTAAATAAGAACTTATGTCATTAAAAGAAAGGGCAGTTATACAACCATGAAATAGAATTTCTGGTCTGCCAACTAAGCTAATTGTGGTTCTGCGTTAACAATTATAAATTCTTTTTTCAGTTCACCGATGTCTTATTGCGACGATAAAAAGCTCATTCTTAGAGGAGTCCAGAGCACGAAGTTTATACAAAAGAGGGTGATTTAACTTGACAGCCAGCCATTGCTTTAATTTCCACCCCGTAAAGATAAAAAGAGCATAAAAATAAATTAATCATAGACCCCCAAAGTTTCGCAGCTGCAAGTTAAATTTATATCCTGCTGGTGCGACCGAATTTATGCTAACGTCACTGAAACATTTGCAAGATCATTATGAACTTCGGAGCTATAATAATAAAATTGGCATCGTGTTTTTGTCTATCCGTCCTTAGATTTAATGCATTTTTTATTTATTTTGTCGGTTTAAATGACCACACTACGCCTGATGGTAAGTGATCATGTGGTCCAAGCCTCTACACCATCCTCATAGCAGCTGAGGCGATGTTGAGGCCCCTACTTTAACGGCATCCCTACCTTAACGGCAAATACATGACTTTGTAACTAGCAATTAGAAATACTTACCTCGTTACAGCCAATTTGGTTAATTTTGTATGATTCCCTAATAGGTGGACTAGATTAGTTATTTGTCAATATGGATGGTGGTTTAGCGAAGGCGTAGGAGAAGTTTAGGTCAAGTCAGGGATATGACATTCACTGTTTTCTACATTCTGAATTCTTACATCAAATCTTTCTCTCTCTTATTAATTAGATCGTATGTCCAAGATAGAGAGAGAAGCAGGAGGATTTATGGTGCAATGCATGAATTACAATTCAACAATTAGTCTACGTAGCTTAGTAGAAAAAAATGACTATGGGCAAATTAATTTTCTATAAAATAAAACATATTGCTTCGAAATACATATTATGTTGATATAGATATACGTATTGTTTTACCTTAAAAACATATTCTTTAATCATTTTTAAAATAATATGTGTACTATGCGCCAGTCGAGTCATATTTATGTTCTGTGTTTACTCATGGCAGGCACATGTGTAAGCACTTTAGTAGATATATTTTACAAATTCAATGCGATCGTATCCGCGGGCCAAAGTTACATTGAACCTGAAATACGATGTGCTAACTTAAACTTTTTCGCATAAGACGATGTTTTGTTGGAAACACCGACAGTAGCGGCTGCTCAAAATATATGGGCAAAGTTACCCGTTATACCGAACTTCGTAACTATGTACGTACTTTTGTACTTAAGCATGATATGTTCTGTGAATACCATAAACGAAATAAACGTATTTGGATCATACATTATTCTGTTTTTACTAGGGTTGTCGATTATATATTTTTTTAATATATAAAGGAATTAGCAATCCTGCAAGCGCTGGCTGTTTCGCTGGTGGTAGTGTATGAGACTGCTGTGTATGAGGTCTCGGTTTCGATTCCTCACTTACTCGGGCAAGTTGTAGGTTTTCCTATCAAGAAATTTTCAGTACGGTGTCTGACACTGTGTCCAGCAAACATCAATAGGTGCCCCCTTTACATGAGAGCTGGGAAGATCATAGCTGACGAAATATGTGTGTAATACACCATTGCGGGTATATAGGCATAAAACTTTATATGTAACTATGTAAAACTGGTATAAATATACATTAGTATGAATGGAACAGTCGCAAGAAGAGGAAGACCAAGGTGAAAGTTTCTCAATCAGATCGGAGGCGTTGTAGACAAAGGCCAAGTTAAGAGCACCTTAAACCGACGAGCGTGTATGATGTATGTGATGAAAGTGAATAAAGCCAGAGAAGTGTGTCGATCGTAGCATATAGAAATCCGTAGTCTTTACCTACCTCTCTGGCAAACAGGCGTGAATCTGATTTACTTTTTTTAATTGCTTTTATCGATGACAGACGAGTCAGCGGCCCACTTGACAGTAAACGAGAACCGTGGCTCATACACATGGCTGTGTTTTCTTAGCATTACAGAAGCTGTGTCAAAAAACACAATCAAGTCGCTGCCTACCCGAAGAAAAAGGGGAATGGAGCAGGATGGGATTTGGGAAGGGAAGGGTGATTGCGCCTCCGGCGCTCTCACTTACCGAACGAAACATAACAGATACTGTTATTTTACGTTGATCTTCTGTGTGAGGTTGGTACTTCCCCGGTCGAGCCTGCCCATTCATAACCAGCGTGGCCCTACCACTCAAAAATGTATGTATTATATGCATCATTATTTTCATCACATTTATATTACAAACACATTTTTGTTTTAAGGTTCTCCGGTTTTCAGGTACACCCCGATATCTACGGGGACGAGCCATCTACGTAAGAGATATTACATGGATTTTCACAAATAGGTACAAATGCGTTCTTTACTTGGTGCATGAGACGAGACAAGACAGTTTGATAAAAGTTGTAATTAATACTGAAATTGAAATTAAACTGCTATATACGGATTTTACCGCGTTGTTTATTTGACACTTTATTACAAAATTTGGAATTTTTTTTACACTACTACTACTATTAAACTTTACTAATTTTTAAAAAACAAGTTTTTGAACGCGATAAAATCCGTATATAGCAGTTTAATTTCAATGAATAATATTCGCGTAAATAGAAGACAATATTATCTACTACTACTATTAAACTTTACTAATTTTTACAGAACAGTAAACTCATTATCCAATAGATTTTGATATTCATAGGTGTAACATTTTGACTAAAATGAATAAATGAATTTTGCCTTTAACTTTGCCAAGAAAAAGACGACATAGGCTAAGGCTCTTTACTAGACGAAGGGTTCCTTCATAGGCCATCATAGTGATCCATCTTTACACAATGTCCAATAACATTATGGAAATCTCTCAAACAAGTTCCTTTACAATATTTTTCTTTGCCGCTAAAGCGATCGATAAATAGCCATTTAATATGGACATAACTTTAAAAATATTAAACTTTAAATATATGCACGTCAGTGTAACGGCTTTTTTTTAGGCTGTCACTGCTAAATTATGATAATAAATTAATAAAAGTTTAAACATTTTAACACAAACAAACATTTTAACTACGGACACAAAGAACACCCAGTCTCGGAAAACCTTTTGTAAATCACACAATTTTTATCCCGTATGGGATTTGAACCCCCAAACACTCGGCGTAAGAAATTCAGTCAGCTAATCAAATTGACTGTTAACAAATTTTTGTGTCAATCTGCGTTTCAGTAGGCAGGGTATATGTGTCGCATTTGTACAGTAAATCTACTGATATGTACGCACTCGTATTGTAAGGTATATGAGATGCTAGTCATTCCGTATGGCGAAGAGAGAAGGCGAAGGGAGACTTCTCTTGCATGTCGTGGATGAGCTCACCAAAGCACATTGAAAACATGCTTGTACTAGATTGAAAATGATAAGGTTTAATAAGGAAACCCGAGCTTTTAACCTCAGGTATATGAAGGTTATGTCACTGCCATTGGCCATTCAGAATAAATATTGCTTATATTAATTTTTTCTTCTCTCTTAGCCTTTATTATTCCCAAGTCACTTGGGGCCGGCTTTTCTAGTCTGACCGGAATTGACTGGAATCAGTTTTTATACGGAGCGGCTGCCACCTGACCTCCGCAACCCGAAAGCTAACGATACCCTAAGACTAGACTAGTGACAGGATATTAAAGGGTACTGACTTTCCCAATAACGACTGCCATAGATGTTCATCGCACGAAGGCATCGAGGCACGGAGCAGGCGATAATTGTCAATCAATACGCACATAATTTCGAAAAGTCATATAACTTCTGAAAGTCAAACGTGCGCGACGTGGGTTGGAACCCGAGACCCTGTGCATTGCAGTCTGTTGATACTTTTGTTTAATCATTATACATACATAGTGGTGAATACGATTGCTCTAAATGAGGCCTTGGGTTCGATTCTCGAGTCGAGTAAAGCTTTTTTGTCCAGAAATTCTTAAGTAGAACGGGCTTTTCCAATGCGTTCGATAAACAGTAATAGACTCGGCTTTTATTATGTAGTAAGTACTTAGGTACTTACTACATAATACTAAAACTATAGCTGGTGTAACGTAGGTGGAAAAGGATAAGCAGTGGTGTATCCCAATACACCACTGCTTATCCTTCTCGCGATATATTGGTAAGACTATGTAATTAGGTATGTATGTAGGTATATATACGTGTATACTTAGTAATTGTATAAAATAATATTCTATCACATACACACAACACCATCTAGCTCAAACTAAGCAGAGCTTGTACTATGGGTACTAGACAATGGATAAACATACATATACATTTTTTTTGTAAATACTTACATATTATATACTTGTGTGACTTGTGTGGGTATCGAACCCGCGACCTCAGGCGTAACAGATGGTTACACCAACCACTACGACATCGAGGCCGCCATTATAGTACTAATAAATGATTTGATTTGAAGGTAACATAATATTGCTTGCTCTGTAGTTATTCCACAATTATAATAGCTAAACACAACAAAATAAAGCATTACCACAAGAAAACATCCTAATGAAATCCCATCTGCATTTTCCTCTACCCACTTAAGGTTTCATCGAGGGTATAAGTACCAATTGCCGTCACTAGTAATGCCTCAACTCGGGTAGCTGCCCCAATAAAGGTCCGTCCCGTATTTTTCATTGGCGCGTGAGGTCAATACAGTTGTTTCCGTTAGACGCCTCTTTTCTAGTGATTAAGCGGTTTAATAATAAACGTTACTTGATTGAGAGTTCACTGCCAATTATTGGATTAACCCCTCTAATCTCATAGGTAATTAAATTTAGAATTCTTTATTTGTTTTTTTTTGTATCTCTGCACAATGATTGGGTTGTAAGTTGTCGAAAATGTTAGGTATAAATTGGTTTGTATAGTCATTATTTCAGCACCTCGGTGGTGCACTGGTAGTGTATGGAAGTACTATGTATAAGGTTTTCGGTTTGACGCCCAGATCAGGCAGTGTTATTGGGTCCTTTTGTGTAGAAACGCGAAGTCTGGCCTGAAAGGGAATATATAACGTGGAAATTACAAGCATAACTGATGAAACGCGATTGCGTAATACATCGTAATATCTTCGCGGATAAAGACATACGACTGAAAGAGAGTATGTATGTAGTTTATATAGGTTGTAGTGGCGCAGCGGGAGTAAATGCAACTGCTGTGCATGAAGTCTCGGGTTCGAATCCTGGGTCGGGCCAACAATAAAGTTGTTGGGTTTTTCTGTTAAGAAATCTCAATAGCAGCCCGGAGCTAGGAAGCTAGTTTATTAGACAGCCCCGTGCCTCGGAAAGCACGTAAAGCTGTTGGTCCTGCGCCTGATCTCTCTCCGGTCGTGTCGGATTACCGTCCCATCGGATCATGAGAGTAAGGGAACAGAGAGTGCACTTGTGTTTGCGCACACGCTTGTGCACTATAATATCTCCTGCGCAGATGGCCAGTCTCCGTTAAGATTGGCCGCCGTGACCGAGATTCGGTCTGGAGGATATTAGTTAATTTTATTAATCATTTCTATGTCAATGTCGCCAAAATGCTTTTATTATTGTGTTTACTAATGGTTATATTGACTTTATTAATACTTTAAAATTTTTATTATTGTTATATAAGTTCCTAAATAAATTGAACACAATGTACCAACTATGTAACAAGCATGCTATGGAAGAGCGGCCTTTTCTAATACAGGCATTGTTTGCTTAAAAGAAAGCTCCAATCACGAAAATTATTAAGCACATTTTTGGTAATGAAATAAAACATGTATTAAGTTATTAACTGCAAGTTTAGTCCCTCGGTAAAGTTTTGTGCTTATGTATAAGTACAGCATTTTGTCCTGGGTTAAGGTTTAATGTAATGTTGTAAAAGCACGGTACTTGAGCATAGTGCCAGGTATTACTTCAATAGGCTCAACCTTTATCCCATCAGATCAAAAACAGAACTGTTAAATTAAGAATGTAATGTAAAACAGACCTTTATCTTTTTATGGGGTTATACAGTCGTAAGGAAATGTATGTATTGACTCAATGATTACTAAAATTCGAAGTAAAATGATTAATATTAATATATTGCCACATGTCACATCTCTACACGAAATATGTTTAGTTCAGAAATAAGCTTCCGCTTGGAAACTTTAGAGTTGTCAAGCTGCAAATTGATATATTATAGTTAACTAGATTTTTCCCGCGGCTTCGCTCGCATAAGTATACATTAGGCTGGATTGGTGACAGTACTTTTTTCTGGTTGAAAGGTACCTTATGTCACTTTCTGTTCACCTGACTAACTCGACCGATCATCATGAAATTTTGCATACACGTTATGCAAAATTTTTATTTTTAATTTAAAGTTAATAGCGTAAGAAACAGTCTTAAATTCGCATTTATAATATTAGTTAGGATTACGGTTTCATTTAATTGGATTACATTGACAATTGGACGTTTCATCAGACACCATGGTTCTTAGAAATTCTGTTTGTCTAACCTTTAGTTGGTGCCGTAGTTACACTGTTGATTTTTAAAGCTATGTGTTTTGAATAGTCAAACCTGTGTGGCTTGAACGTTATTGAATCTGAAACCGATGCGTAGCAATCTAACGATTTCCCATTTGGTATTGCATATAATAGATAAATTCACTGCACAATAAAATTAAAAATATTATAGAGCCATCGGCGACGCCTTATTTGGATTACCTGGATTACCTGCGTATATAACTCTTAGACATGCAGGTTTCCTCACGATGTTTTCCTTCACCGTTAAAGCAAGTGATAATTAATATTATATGCAAATACAACTTTGTGAAGTCAGAGGTGCGTGCGTGCCTTGTGATCGAACTCGAGAACTTAAAAACTCACTATCGCTGCTATAAGAAAATTTGTGGATATTTTGACAAAAAATGTAAGAACCTTTTTGTTGATATCGGTAAAACATCGTCATCTGATTCACCACTTTCTATGTTGCAATCAAATTAATCGTTTCATATTTTGTAATATAAATCTATACTAATATTATAAAGCTGAAGAGTTTGTTTGTTTGTTTGTTTGCTTGAACGCGCTAATCTCAGAAACTACTGGTCCCAATTGAAAAATATTTTTAGTGTTGGATAGCCTATTTATCGAGGAAGGCTATAGGCTATATAACATCACGGTAATAGGAGCGGAGCAGCAATGAAAAATGTTGCAAAAACGGGAAAAATTCTCTTATGTGAAGCAGACAAAGTTGCGCAGGTTATCTAGTGTACATATATAAATCATATTCGTTTCTCCACAAAAGAGGTTTGAACCTACCAAAACCTGACGATAAACACTGGTGTTGCCAAAAATTATGGACATTCCGAAACCATATTTTATTATAAATGAAGCCTAAACCACAATGAAAGAACAAACAACTCATAAGGAAATAATAAATGTGTTTGTTTATCTCAGGAAGTTTTTATTGCGTAGCATGCGTCTACCTTATGGTGTGTGTAAACAATACATATCCTATGAACAAAAGTAATAACTTACATTCATAGCCTGATGCTAATACCACGAAGGAATAGGTAGAGATGTATTACATTCTCATTTCTTTAAGTATGTCTTTAGGCAGTAGCGAAAGCCTAGTGGGAGACCGATAGACAGCCACGCAGAGGTCTCGAGTACAATCCCAAGGCAGGCATTTTTCTAAGTTATATGCGTGTGTATTAAATAGCTAATTATCAATCGCTTTAACGGTGAAGGCAACATTGTGAGGAAACCTGCATGTCTGAGAGTTCTCCATAACTTTCTCGAAGATTTGTGAGTTCTGCCAATTTGCACTAGGTCGGCGTGGTGGACTATGGCCTAACCATTTTCATACTGAGAAGAGACTCGTGACCAGCAGTTGGACAGTTTAATATAGGGCTGATATTATTATGTTTTTTATTATTGTCTTTTGTTTTCACATAATAGGGACAATGCAATTGCCATTTACAGAGTCCAGAGAGTTCCAGATTCAGTGCTGCTTTTGAGAATTTCTTGACTGGAAAACCCAGTAGCAGCGTGAGTAAGATACTGGCGTATCGTTAGTCCAATGAAGAGGAAGTCAAGGTGGAATAATGGCATGGATTTTGTAGGTGACATACCTACTAAATCCATCCCGTTATTCCACTTCCCGTCTCCGCTTCTCTTTTCATCTATTCTATGTACAGCGTGAGTTAAGGTGTTGTATTAATAGAAATAAAAAGGAGATTAGGAGAGTAAAGAGGATTCCATTAATAAAGTAGTTATCGTTGTTAATACGATAAAAATTGTAACTGCATAGCTGGAGTACTGATTTAAGTGATCGCCTCGCTAGTACACCGGGTGTTGTGGAATCAACAAAAAATTTTATGATGTGTAAATAGTTGTTCTGGGTATCAGCGTTCTTTGTGTTATTTGTTTGAATATTTGTAAAGTTCTTCGTGACACAGGAATTATTCCTAGTACGGGCGTTGTCTTTCTTTAAAATAAAGTGTATTATTAGTATATCTAACATTTTGTGCTTAACTAGATAATGTCTTCGGCTTCACCCGTGTGCGCTAAGTCCGGGATGAAAATCCAAATTAATGCGCTAACGAAAACCCTCCGACGCGCTAGATACTGTATTATCGCCTGAGAAGTTACTAACAGAAAACCTAATAACAGATTAGCTCACACGGGTATTGGATCCAAGATCTCACAATCACACAAAAATATACAAAATATGCTACAGGGCCAACGAGGCATCATCTACGTACATACATATATATGACTTAATATGTGTTCCATTTTCAAACCTCGCAATTTTTCACATAACCCATCCATTGTTCCCTTTGCCCTTATCCATTCTCATCCGTATAAATTACTCTTCCCGAAACTTTTGGCTCGTCTTCGACTAACCACGACGATCAAGTACTCCTAAACATTTCAATCACCGGCGTCACTTACAAAGTTTATGAGATTAAGTCTTCCTTTGTTCCAAACAAGTTGAATCTAAAAATAAATTATACGGAATAAATCTGTTTGAGGCTATTTGTGACGAAAAGTAAACACATTTCTAATATTCAATATGGATTAACTCTCTTGCTCTTTTTCTCTTAGTACTTACATACTGCATAATTCAGTTGTGAGTTTGTGGTTATTTTTAGGGTTGATCATGTGATCTTCAACTCGATTTTTGGGCCTACCCAAGAATCGAGTTGTCTTTTTCCTAACAAAGTTAGCAATATAGGGGATATTTGTTATTGCTCGTAGTTGCAGACGAGGTAGGAGGCACCAGCTGGTAAATGTGTTAACATTAAGTAATTTGACATTGTAGAAATCCATAGCTGCTCCTACACTGTCTATGGATTTCTGCAATGTCAAGTTTTAACCAAACCGCTGACTACCGTAATAGAAGCACTCTCTTTACACCTCGTTTAAAGAAGAATAAGTCGTAGCGCTAAGGAAACCCCGACACCGGTAGTTCAATCTAGAGCCTACACGTGGGAGAAACAATCGTTGGAAACGAGGCGTGTTATTCGCTTGCAGGCAGAATGGTTGAAATATATGTTTATTTTTTATTTTTTTATTTATATATTAGGGATAACAAACAGAACTACAACTTTATTAAAAATTACATATTATGATTAAATATAAATGTGCTAATCCACGTATTACTTACTACACCATATTATATAAAAATGGAGCATGCTACATGCTATGAAAAACAAATAATCATTTATTTATGTCTAACGTTTAACGTATATGAACTAGTTGCGTTATTTAAAGACTCCAGTAAACATTTTCTGTATTTGAGTGCAGAATGCATGAAAATATCCGTACTGTTAAAATAGTTGTAAGTATCTACAAGCTGTCGAAGAGGTGTTCTTAAACCTGCGTTAGTATTAGGAACATGATCAGTGGTAATCGCCAAGAGACGATGCGAGCGAACCTGCCTTTGCATGATTGTTCTGGGGACAATGTAACACAATTTATTTATTTATTCTAAACAGTCATACCTGTTATGAATGATGTCGTGCAAAAACATAGTTCCCAAAAGAAGCCTCCTGTCTCTCAACGATAACAAATTGTATTGTAGAAGTAGATAATTATATGGCTAATAGGTGTGTCAGCATCTATAATGAAGTGTTCGAAGGAACTTTTTTTGGACGTTTTCTAAAGATTCTATATATTTATTATAATATGGGTTCCAGATTATAGTAGCAAACTCGAGACAATATCTGACAAGCGTTATATAAAGGTATCTATTATATTTGGGTTTCTAAATTATTCTTTCTATCACGCATAACAAAACCGTACATTCTAAAAGCTGATTTGATGATGTTATCCTCATGAATGTCAAAATGCAATTTAGAATCTAGGACGACACCAAGGTCCTTTTAGTGAAGAGACTTTAATCAAAGGTTGGTCATTTAAGTAATAGATGAAGTTGTATAACTTTTTGTTTTTTGTAAAATATATTGTGTTACATTTGAGAAAACTCAGGAAGCTTATTTTGTCTTAAAACAAAGCTAGCAAAATATGGATGTATACCTACCTCTATCTACCCATTTGGAGATACATGTATATTAGAGGTGCACGTAATTGCACAATAGAGTTCAACTTGATCTTAGACGCAGCGTAGACACTTATGTAGATATTGAGTTGTGGTTAGCCTTACTAATATTATCTAAATGTGAAAGTATATTTTATTAGATCACCATAATTTTCTGCCCAAGATAGTTTATAGGAGAAAAAAATAACAAGTCAAGATGGAAGACATGGGTATAAGCTGGTATTCGAATATAATTTGGATAAATTCTCAACACTTACTTTTACCATAAGGTGTCCTATATGCACAAGAATTTTTTGCGGGCTATGTACTAGCTAATGCATTAACTTGCGTATGTAACTACCGTGCTGTACAAAAGACAAATATTAAAATATAAAAGAAATATTTAGGTCACAAACATTTAAGTCGGAAAGACTAACTTCTTCTCTCTAACCATTATTATTCCCAAGTCACTTGGGGTCGGATTTTTCTGGTGTAACCGGATTTGACTGAAATCAGTTTTTACACGGATGCCACCTGACCTCCGCAACCCGAAGGCTAACGATACCCTAAGACTAGACCAGAGTCAGGATATTATAGGGCACTAACTTCCCAATAGCGACTGCCTTAGATGTTCATCGCATCCGGGACCGACGGATTAACGTGCTCTCCGAGGCACGGAGCAGGCGATAATTGTCAATCAATACGTACATAATTTCGAAACGTCATATAACTTCCGAAAGTCAGACAAGTCAGACGTGCGCGACGTGGGTTCGAACCCGAGACCCTCTGCATTGCAGTCTGTTGGTCTCCCCACTGAGTTATCACTGCTTATCGGAAAGCCTAACTAATAATAAAAATTCGAATCTGAGTTTCTTTGAAATTAAACACCTATATACGGATTTTATCGCTACGCGCTACACCTACGCTTTCACGCCATAAACACTCGACCGATCATCATAAAATTTCTCATAGGATATAGGGTACTTTTAATCCGGAAGTAAGTGCTGTTCTTGAGTAAGCAGAGTCGCGGACAAAAGCTAGTAAATAATAATAACGAAAGTAGAATATTGTATTGTACTGCTTCATATAATTTTTTTAATTTTCCATATCTTCAGAACTAGATATATATTATATATATATTAGAATAAACAACGCGATAAAATCCGTATATAGCAGTTTAATTTCAATGAATAATATTCGCGTAAATAGAAGACAATATTGTAGATTAAATAAATTTTGAATATGTACCAATACAGCCTTAGAAATTTAATAAAATTACGAGTTCATATAAAGTTTTGTTTTTGAGATAGGTAGGCAATTACGTATACATTTTTATGAAGAGCACGTTCCTCAAAACTCCTTAATTTAGATATTCCCAAGCATAATGAACTTAACGTGTGGTCTGCCTAAAACTGACTGTACATAACATAGGCACACGATAGCACTCGTCTGAGTTAATTAGTGCCAGAATACCTGTGCTAGGGTACTCAGGTCAGCAGTTTTATTACCTATCCCAGTAGCCAGTACTATTGTATTGGATAATTAACCCTACTATTTAGCCATAAAATAGATACTGAATGGTACTATAAGCTATGTGCTTTACAGTCACGCAAAAATGATTTATATTTAGGTGTGGTTAGAAGCTAATTTATTATCAATGGTTATTTGTATATAGAAAGGTGGTTATGATGTCTTTAGAATATTATACATCAGTCTTCTAAGTTCTAATTATTTTTGGTTTTCTCCGTCCTATTAGATCGATGCTGCTTCGCCGTGCACAGCTTTCTGCTAGTGAAAATTGTATTATAATGGTTAAGCAGAAAATATTTAAATCAAGAGACAGAACCGATCAATTAATTCAATCGTAAGAGCGCGTGCTGGACAGCAGTAACGGCTAAAGTAAGTGTAAAAAAAGAAAGCTGCATTACTGTCTACTTTTAATGTTACAACACATTTGTCGTGATCGATGTCGTTATAAATTATTGTGCCTATCTGCGATTTAATGGACATTTCGAATTACCTTCTATATTGTCCCTAGAGCGAATTTTAGTCACTGAGGCCTACCTTAACCTAACCATCGAAGCATAAGTTACTGGAGTGGCCAAGTATGTACGCCAACATACATAAGTGCACTCTGTATTACTTCTACCACGATGTTCGATTTGACGGGGATCCGATACGATCGAGGAGAGATCACGTGCGAGAAACAAGGCGTTACGCGATTTCCAAGGTACAAGAATAAAATACAAATAACTTCCTAACCAGGCTTGCAACAAAAATTTTCTTACCAAAAAAACAGCAATTATTTGTCAGCTCGACTCGGGATTCGAAGCCCGGATCTCATGATTCGCAGCTGTATACACTAAACACTACTTAGGTAGTCGTAAGTACCATAAAAACTGCTAACATATTTATGTAATAAAATTGCGCTTAGCTTTAATTTATTTCTGGCACATTATGAACAACTGAAAGTAGAAACTTCTAACATGATTGTGATGCCCTATTAGATTTGACTTTAAGATAAATGTAGCTTTTAACTTAGTATCATACAGTTTATAAGATACGACGTGTCATAAGTTTACTCTCATGTTTGCGGCTAACTTCGATCCACGGGTAAGTGTTTTCTGTTAAGTAATTCTCAGTGATTATACGGAGTCTAGACATGTGCCCGGTAGACCGTAATAAAAGGCAACTAGGAAATTCCTGCGTTGCGAGGATTTGTACAAACCGTCAAACAACAAACACAAAAATCACCCAACATCAAACAACTATTTATAGATCACACAATTATTGACCCGTGTGGGAATTGAACCCACAACATTTGATGCAGTGGCAATAACTAGGCAGCCACTTAAGCTTCTCTGTTTGATCAGGTCAATATAGACCCGGTCAAAAAGAGCGGTATCATGAGTTAAACGCAAACAAGCTTGTAAACGAATTAACCAATTTTGATTTATTTTCTTTTGTTTGAAAGCTGACTTGATCGAGAGTGTTCTTAGTTACGGTTGAAGAAAATCTGTTCAGCTATAATTAGAATATCATTTTATTTTTATTCAACTAAGGTGGCAATTAGTACCTGATGGTAAGTGGTCACCGTAGCCTATGGACGCCTGCAACACCAGAGGCAACACTTGCGCGTTGCCGACCCTTTAAAAAAGGAAATGGGAAGGAGATGGATCGGGAAGGGGAAAGAGAATGATTGGACCTCCGACACTCTCACTCACCGAACGAAACACAACAGTAGGAATACTATTTCACGTCGATATTCTGTGAGAGGGTAGTCCTTCTCCGGTCGAGCTGGGCCATTCATGCTGAAATCAGCGAGGCTCTACTACTCAAAAATGAAATTATGAGCTATTTTATAGTTGATGAAAGAATGTAGACAACTGCAAGGCTCTGATCGATTCGAAATTTAGAATCCTGTTACTCCAACGACATTGTATGGATGTTTATCTTGACTTAGAGGTATTTTACATGTGCCTAAGGAGGTAAGACTTTTTTTTATTTATATTATCTTTATAGATATTGAATTGCTATCAGTATTCTTATGGTTGACTTTAGTATAGATTTTTACGTAAGGATTGAGCATTCTTTATTCATAATTAAAAGAAAAATCATTAAATGGATACTGACGTTTATACATGTCGGAAAAGCAATACTGTTAGTTGGGACACTAGCGCCATCTAGTGACACAGAAACGCATTATGGCGGAACGCCAGCGCCATCTAGCGGCGCTAGACAGAGTCTACGATGCGGTGATGTGGCGGTCGATGAGTGCGACGTGATGGGCGGACAGAGCTCAGTCTTCGTGTTACCGTCGACCAGTGCACACCTCGTAGGAACTATCTCGCGTTTCATAGTGATAAGTGCTCTTAGTCTAAAGTAGTTGTTAATTGAATTCGAATAAAAGTGATCAGATTACCTACGTGTTTTCTACTGATTGAAACCAACATTTCCCACTGCACGCCCACGTGCTTTGATCCTATAAAATGGCTGATAAGGACGGTATAAACGCTGCCACTCCGACATACATATGAAGAATTATAAAATATATATAACAATACTAATACTAATGATAATATAACTAACCCATACTTAAAATATTATGTAATAGAAATCAATTACAAATATAATAAAAGTAAAAATGTCCATATATACTAATAACTGTCTTAGAACTCTTACGTATCACAGTGGACCGCCAGTGTGCGCAGAAGACTAGCATCATTGCTACGTCCAATGACAATTTCAAATTATTGTCATTGCGCACATGATATTTAATTCTGGACTGTATGAAGTATTTAGCAGGGTTAAAGACGATTGCCATCAAAGTCATTCCACCATTCAAAGCGGGAACAATATACCAAAGTTTGGCAATCGCATTATACGACACGAAATTAATTATTAGAGTTCACGAACGACTGTTTTGTTCTTATGTTGATATTAGATGTGCCTTAATTTAATTGTCTATTTACCAAATAAAATCATTGTATGCGATGCGATATGTTTCTGTGCGTGCAATTTTGTCATAGAACAGTGACAGGACTCTGGCCCAAAAAGCGTAGGCAGGGGTATTACACATCTGTATTTAGCTAACTAGGCTTTTAAATCGCACGTATACTATGACGTAAGCAAAGTTGTAATTTATCATAGGTAACGTTATAATATTAATATTAATACTATTATTCCATCACATACACACAAAACCATCTAACCCAAATTAAGCAGAGCTTGTACTATGGATACTAGACAATGGATAAACATGCATATATACTATTCTTTTTGTAAATATATAGATATTATACATAGACACATCCAGACTATTAGTATTATACCAGTTGCAATGCTGCCTTGGGTGCTTTACGAGTTGAAAGGGATGCTGACGAATTTTACGACGGCGACTCTTAAACCATTTATGTTTAGATTAACTTTTAACTACCTCTTACTTTCAACTACCTTTTAAATACCATAGACAAAAAAGTTAACAAATAATGTTTTGCTTTTCTATTAACTTATTAGGCGTACTGAGTATTTGAAGTAACCAACATAGACTTTACTAAGACAATTTTTACTGAAATTAAACTACTATATACGGATTTTATCACGTTGTTTATTTTACACTTTATTACATAATTTAGAAACTGTTACACTACTACTACTAGATACTATTAAACTTTACAAATTTTTAAGCTAATTAAATTATTAAAACTATTAATATTTTAATATTTAAATTATTATTAAAATCCGTAATTAATTTCAATGAATAACATTCGCGTAAACAGAAGACAATACAATTTTTCTGTTAAAAATTCAGCTTCGTCCAAATCCCGCAGGTCTAGTGACTTTAAGGACTTGTACTATAAGCTATATACAAATAAAATCTAGCACAAAACAACACATTCTTGGAAGTAGCAAACGTTTTCAATTAAGTTCCTTTCTCGATTCATTTCCCCAGAGCCACGTGGTACGACTTCCTTTTTCCTACTTCATGTCCGTTGTCTTGACGACATGCCGTTTATTGCCGTGTATTCACCCCATCTTATAGAAAATATCTATCGATTTTACACAACTACTATCATGTATGTTGGATTCTTGTGAAGCTGTCTCCGGCGGTTTCATTCACGATTATAATTACTGCTCCGCTCTCTTAGCTAGTAGCGTGATGTTATATAGCCCATGTTAAATCTGGATAAATTAGCTTTCTTGGGATGAAAGAATTTTTAGAATCCGAGCAATCGTTTTTGAGTTTATTCATTACAAACACAAATGCAAATACAAATTGTTTTCAGTTTATAATATTAGTATAAATTTAGATTCATACATACGCGTAGCTTTATTACAGAAGCATATATCACTTGCTTTATTTAAGACGCAGGTAACAGTCAAATTACTTTATTGTCAACAGGCAACAAATTAACATGGATGGCATAACAGCTTAAGTGCTCGTCTCTCCACTATCACTGCGCTGAGTTTTGAGGGTACTATCCCCACATGACACTAATATTTGTTTGAATCACAAATGGTTGTTCCAGGTCCGGGTGGTATTTGTGTCCGTTGTTTGATTGTTTATTTGTTTCCCTCGTGATGCTGGAATTATTTCTAGCACGGAAGTTGTCTTTTTCGAATAAATCAAGAAGATTATAAAACTTTATATACATGCATTCAGCATAACATAATATAGCCGGTTAATATGATGAAAGTAACAGAAGAATGTTAATTTATTATTGACCCGTGACAATATTAAACACCGCACTGCTACTATTCCTACGTCTCATCGGGCGCACGCGCCGGCGGCCGGTAACCGGTTCCGCGGGCTACTACGTCACAGCGACCGAACCTCGGTCGGCCGGCACGCTCGCCACTGACTCGCTCGCCTATCCTCATACACGCCACGCGTGCGCAACGTGCATATTTTTTTGGATTTTTATATTTTAATATAACAGTCGATGGCAACAAAATATTTTTATTTAAACGCACACAAACCCAGCCAAAGAACACTAGCCGCACAACCGGATCTAGGCATTCAAACAGCTACAATTTTACCCGACCTAGACTGGCGACCGCCCAGTAGCAGGGCATGGTCTGAAAATGTGCCTAGTAAATGTCAATAGGCTTCCCCTATTACGTGGAGCCAAAGCTGGTAAAATATAAATGTCACACACCTCTGCTTAGCTATGTTTTGTGGTCAAAGTAAGAATGGATCTTAATTTATTGTCAGTTAGCGACAATTCTAATCTTTTTATTGTTACACTTTTGCTGAACTAAGAAATCAACTCTGAGTTATGATGGTCATCTAGTTGAAAACCAGTGCCAGGTTTCCTTAGCCTGGCATATGATGAATTAGCTCCCTATTAGCAAAATTTATTTACTTTATATTTAACTTGTTAATATTGTAATATTGATTATTTTGTCTAATAAATAAATTTTCTTTCCTTATTTTCATCTCGAGAATGTAAAATATCCTACATATCTAACCATTGCACCAGTTTGAGAGAATTCAGAAATATCGTTCAAACTGGTCAATGTTTAGGAAAGGACCTCCACTCTTTAGAAGGTTGCAGCCATACAATCTGTGCGTACAATATGTGCTTCTTCGGGGAGTTGGATTTAAAGATTCATTAGGCACAGTAATTTTTATAAAGCATGCAAATTTTACGCTCCATAGTAAGGTAACCACTTATCATCTAGTAGATCATATACTATTTTGCTGGTTTATTATTATAAAAAAGCTATGCTTATAACACTGGGTCAAGGAGTCAATGGCAGACAACCAGCTAATCATTATTTTAAGCTAAAACCTGTAAATATCCCACTGCAAGGAAGTGCTGCGCATAATCATTTTCGAATACGAAGACAACATTGTGAGGAAACCTTCATGTCTTCTCAGACATGAAGGTTCACGATGTTGATAAGAATATTATGGAGATCTCGTTCTCTATAATGATCTCAAAGATATGTAAAGCCTGCCAACCCGCACTGGACCAGCGTGATGGACTATGGCCTAAGCCTTCTCACGTTGAGAACAGCCCGTTTCCTGTGCCTAGCAGTGGGTCAGTTTATATAAAAGTCTGATATTTATAGGGCGCTAATCCGACATTACAAGTTACCAGCATAATGTTAACATATTCGAATGCAATTGTATACATGGGTACTATGTGATATGTAGCATACGCCCATCTCAATAAGAATACAAAGGACAAAACAGAATTGCAACTATCCACTACAGATAGAGGAGCTTTGTTAACGAAACGCAGAAACAAAATGTTTATTTTCCCGTCTGTCTCACGCTGCCCGCTTTGTCCACTTCTACTTTAAGAGGAACTGTACAATAGATGCTTTTGCTTCAATATTAAAAACACAAATAACAACGATGTCTATAGACGGTTATATTTAGCTTTTTTTGGTATTTCAGCTCTAAAATCAAAATAAACAAAAATAAGCTATATATATATCGGCGCAAATATTCTAACTAGCTTATATTTGTTAAGATCAGCGTAACTGGCTGAATGAATGTATAAAATTCAAATGTGAAATTCGAACAAACAGTCATGCGACTGTCGTTTCTTTGTGCTTGACGATGGGTATTCAGTCGTCGGTGGTCGAACCCGACGGATCTAACGTGATAGTATTTATTTATTGGTTTATAAAGTGTTACAATAAATGAGCATGGATAACGGGTATAGCATTTTTCAATTCCTTCTTCCTACATCATGGAGACGACCTCTCTCCTATATATATAGGTTGCAAAGTAACACTTATGAACATCAGAGTTACGCTAATGAATGTCAATGTTGCATTTATGAACGTCAACTTATATTTAATAATATGAATTAACTTTTACTAGTTGCCATATTCAGTAAGGCAAAGGCGTAGAAACTATTAGAAGAATAGACAAGAAACTTATGTCTACTCTTTTTAATCGCCAATTTTCCAAAGTTAACCTCTAATGGTAGCAGTATGGTAAAATTGAAACATCAATTTATGTGTACATAGTATAAAACAGCTAGCGACAACATTGCAATTTGAGGTGGAAATTAGACTGATAACATTTGTAAGAAAATAATGGCTAGAATCCACATAACCATTTATGTAAAACTTTTTCTCGGCGAAGTTGACAGAGACCATTGATTTCCACGTTCTATAATTCTAGCAATACCACTCTTATTTTACACACTTATTAAATTCTTCAATATCGTTAGTTTAGAGTTACCTGGACTTATTTCATAATATCTCCGATCTGATCAAAGGTCGTCTATGTTACTCTCACAAGTAAGGTCTTCTGACTTTCCCAAACATATTTATGTGATTGAGTCAGTCAGAAAAGCTTGCTTGTGCTGTTGAGCGTAGTTATCTTATATAAATAATTTGAATCAGGAAAAGAATCCATTGTGAAATAATGATTGAGTGAATGAGAAAGTAAACTGTCAGCTAATGAAATGAAAAATAATGGTTTCTAAATGTCGACTGTGAATAGGCAAGGTTGGTATAAGACAAAGGCGTCTCGCAACATTTTGTTATAGGAATTTACATTGTTTACTTGTACTCGTATAAAAAGCAGGAATTGTAGCATCACACGACTGCCCAAAAGAGAGTTATATTTAATGAATATGATAAAACTATATAATTATAGTAAATAATAATAATAATATTCTATCACATACACACAACACCATCTAGCCCAAACTAAGCAAAGCTTGTACTATGGGTACTAGACAATGGATAAACGTACCTATATACTTCTTTTTTTGTAAATACATACATATACATAGAAACACCCAGACCAAGATAAACATCCATGTTCATGCACACAAATGTTTGACTTGTGCGGGAATCGAACACGCGACCTCAGGTGTGGCAGTCGGTTACATTAACCACTACGCCATCGAAGCTAACAATTGTAAACGTAATCACACATGAAGAGCGGAATACCGTAACATAAGCATATATTTGCTTCAAAGGCTATTCCAAATATTATAAAAACGAGAAATCGAAATAACCAATTTATTATTATTATTTAAGGGATCAATATTTTATATATTGAACCCTTAAATGATAGTAATAAAAATACTTTTTTAAATAATTAAGATATTATGAACTTACTGTTTCTCCTTGTAGCGTCACTTATCGGCTAATAGGAATACACATAGCAAATGAAAACACACAGACAAAAGTTATCAAATTATAATCATAAACATTTTTTGGAAGCCTAACATCGGTTGCTAATTAAAGTTAGACATACGGTGTACCGAGAACATTTATTTTCCATTATTAAGAACGCGGAACAAAAGCTTGTAAACAAGCGATCGCCTAAAGATAAGGCGGATGTTTGGAACTAACACCAAAACGCTCACTCCATCAACCTTCATAAAATGCATCACTGTGCTATCAGAACTGTCGCCACAAAATAATAAGCAACAGCTGTTGTTACTATTCAAATATTTGCTACAAAAGCTAGAGAGCTAATATGTGCTAAGGTATATTACCATTTACGTTGACAAACTTTGACTTCTAATATCTCCGAAACGGTTAGAGGTAGGCAGAGTGTGTTCGAACAAATGTCATAGAGATCGACGAGATCTTTCCAGAAAAGGTCATTTTTAAGGTCACCGTGGGTCATCAGTTTTTTTTTTCGCTGTATCTCTCCCTTCGCCGTCCGCTTGCTAAGAAGCTCATCAATACCTAAAACTATAATATTGTCTTCCGTTTCCGCGAATGTTATTAATTGAAATTGAAGTACTTTATACGGATTTTATCGCATTGTTTATTTTACACTATTAGATAATTTAGAAACTGTTACACTACAACTAGGTACTATTAAACTTTACTAATTTAAGCTAATTAAATGATTAAAACTATTTATATTTAAGTTTACACTTTCCCGGACGTTTCGGTTGCTTTTCAGCAGCCATGGTCACGGGTAGACTAAGATGGTAGTTGTCTCAATGTTCCAGTGTAATTATTTCAAAGTACCCGAACATAATTGAATCATTGGTGTTACTATTTACGCAGAAATCTAAAACTAAACCTTAAGAAATCTAAACCTAAAACTATGTTACAACACCAAAATTTCAATAACAAAGCGCTATAACAAATACTTTAAAATGGCTGAACGTAACACGATCTCTCATCCTTATAATTAGACGCAAAATATTTAAATAACGCAGCGAAGCTTGAAGCACACGAGTGAAAAGTTGATTGCTGAATTTTAATCAAAAACTTCGCTCTTAGAGTTATGCAAAATTAAGAAAACAAACATTGTTTTAAAGTTAAAATATTCTGTCGCGAAACAGCGCCGGTAATATAATTGTTCGAGCTGGAGTGACACATGACAATTTAAGCATTTTCTAATCTTGGGGAGTGTGTACCCTTAGTGAAAGTATTATTTTTAAGCAGTTCAGAGTTTACGGAGTCTGTATACGATGCGTGCATGACGACGCTGTTTACATGCGCAAGTTAATCAATGAGGTAACATGTGGCACGTTAATCACAGGTTACATGCCTCGTGCGTCGCGATCTGTCTAAACCAGCGCATAACTCGTGCAAGTAACTGAAATTGCGCATGGTACTCAGCTTTAACGAATACTTCTTGCCAATGGCAAGACCCAAAAACTAATTAGTTTTAGTTAGACGAAAATTGATAATCTGTCTCGTTGGTGATGTGACATGAAGGTTGGCTGGTCTTTCAGATCGATCTACTAATGAAGACCTGATGTTTATCTAATTATTTGTTCTGTTCTAACATTTTGTATTATTTTATACTATTGTTAGACATTCATTTACAACCATTTTAGTATGATCTAATCAAAAGTTTAATACGGTGGTGGTATTAAAAAGGTAGGTATCTTATTATTCCACTAGTATTAATATCTTCCAACAAACGTGGTATTTCATAAAATCTCCTAAAATTGAAACATAATTCGGCGAAATCCGGCTGCCAGCATTCACAATGTACAATGGTACTAAGTTGGCAAGATTAGTTGCCAACGCACCTGCCAACGAACAACTGTTTGGCATTGTGTCAGTCGCTGCCAGATCATTGGCACGTACGTGACTTTTCTGTATTGTGGCATTATTTTACTGTCACATGAATGTTTAAAGGATAAAGGTGAGACTGCAAACGGTTTATGACTGGGTTTAAAGGGTTAAAGTATTGATGATTAAATTGCGTGAATGACGAAATTATTTTATAGGTACTAAAGTTATGTATTTTCTACTGAGCATACATTTAGCCATAAACCATATAAATTTGACGCCGTCGTTTTTCTGAAAATAATGTTAAATAGACACCGAACATATTAAAAAGCCGTTAAATAGATGTTTAGCTGTCATAATGTGTCGTGATAAGACCACTGGTTTGCATTATCATATGGTCTTAACTTGCTGATGCTGTCCGTTGGTCTAGATCATTATTTCCCAAAGTGGTCCAGGTGGACCTTCAGGGGTCCATGGGAGACTCGACGAGGGTCTACGTTGGCGTGACAAAGAAATGGGGGTCCAAAATTCGTAAGCGGGGGTCCACGAAAATTTATTTACTTTCGATAGTGAAGAACTAAAATGTTGGCTTGACTTTACCTATCAATGTAGGCAGATAGTATTTTAATAAGCTCAGCAACTGTTACTTGTTGTAAAACTTGCAATATTCCATATTCAGTAACATTGGTCTCGAACCTACCGACTTTTCGGTAAAGAATTTCTAAAAAATCAAAAATAGTTCAGCCCGCCTACCGTGACAGGTTCAGTAACGAGAATTAAAAAAAAATAAACAGATCAGCCCGTAGAGATTTAATCAAATATAAATACGAATGCCAAGGAATATGGTAGAAATGTAGCTGCAGGAGGTCCACCGGAACCTGCTTAATTTTGAAAGTGGTCTATGAGAATAAATATCAGGGAACCTCTGGTCTAGATTGTTATAAGGATGTAGTAACCAATCTGAAACTGTGTCCGGTAGATAATTATATGCCACTAGTTACGTAATACCTAAAACTGTAACTGGCGAGGTGCACGTGATAAATACTTCTCTGCCCCACGGTAACAGTGTCGTGACACTATTTGTGTAAAGTTGTATATGCATGTTAACCATTAAGACATTATCCCTCGAAGAGGCAAAGGCTATCCTATAATATATTATCAGAATCGACCTACTTGTGACGTATTTCTATTGATTTCAAAATAAAATCGACTGAACAAAATCACTTACAAAGCAGTCACAACACAATTGTTGGAATGATAGCTATTTCTTCCAAGAAAGTTTTTTTTTATATATTGCGCTACTTAATTTGCCACGTATGCTCTCAAATTTTTAATACAATTACCATTTTTAATGACATATGTATGTTTCAGGTTTCAACGTCCATTACTATAAAAGTGACTTATTTAGTGTACTTATAATACACAATTAATTGCTGTATAGTAAAGACTTCAGATCTTCATTCTCATTATCATATTTGTTCCCTAAATTAAAATAAACGGCGAATGTGAACATAAAATGCATTTCAGTCTAAATTTCTTGTTTGTTAAACTAAATCAGAACTCTGTTTTAAACAGTTTTTATTAAGAGAATTTGTCTTGTGTACAAAATTTTTAACTCTATCGGCTAGGAGGACTTAAAAATTCAATTGCAACATTTGACCCAATCATAATAACTAACAAAGCATTTCAAATAAAGCCTTGCAAATAAAATTAAATATATAACAGTTCATCAACATCGTACGCCATTTTTTACAATTGCTGACCTACAAATCAAAACATGCCTCTCCATTATTCCAAAACATGACACGCACACACACACACAAATTCGTAACATTCCAAATTTAAATGACAAACATATCCACAACTGGAAGTAAAACGTTTGTTAAACAAATCGTTAAAATATTCATCATGTTTTAAAAATGTTCAGTTGTTCCTTTATGCGATACGAACGAGTTTTGTTGAGTGCAGTTTCCAGCCAGGATTTAACCTCTCCATTTACTCATTTTATACTGCACGTAAATGTTTTTCATAGAGGAAATATTTATCGTTTTAAGTACTTCATTTTTCAAAAATGGAAGTTATTATGTGTTCGCATTAAACTCTCGGGTGACTGCAATGTAATTGGTGGAATGTTTGTGTTAAAATCACGTAGCTGTTTCGCAGTTTTTGCTCAATTATTTATAGAAAGCTAAAAGTTGCTTCGTTGGTTGTTTGGTTATACCACCATGGTATAAGTATGCGCTCATGTTTGCACGCAACTGACCTATGAGGTCACGCGTACGATTCCCGAGCGGGACGGTACACAGCACTAGGCTTGCCCTCTTTTAAGTGGGACCTAAAATCATAACTGGTGAAATACGGATGTAATACATTACAGCCAGCATAAATATGCTGGCAAAATATGGAGAGAAGCGATGATAATTCCTTCTCCCTAGCCCTTATTATTCCCAAGTCACTTGGGATCGGCTTTTCTAGTCTTACCAGATTTGACTGAATATCAGTTTTTACACGGAGCGGCTGCCATCTGACCTCCGCAACCCGAAGGCTAAGGATACCCTAAGGCTATACCAGTGTCAGGATATTAGAGGGTACTGACTTTCCCAATAACGACTGCCATTGATGTTCATGGCAGCCGGGACCAACGGCTTAACGTGCTCTCCTCGGAGATTCACGGACAATTGTAGACACAATTGATGGTAGGTATTATATTTATTATTATTTATGGTACAATTATTCAGGTTCTCATTTTTTCAATATTAGAAATTACTAACTAGCAAAATATAAGTATAATACATCTTTGGTTCACTCATGGGGGACAATTTAAAGGCGCCAGCCTACGTATTTTGATAAAACAAAAGATCAGTTCTTGAAGAGCTTATGATACTTAATGGAATTGTATATATGTATATTGCGCCCTGACACTTTTCAAACTGAGAAGATTCCCGAGCCGAGAGCTTATATTATCCAGGGCAGATACAATTATTATGTGGGGCTTTATAATAGAGCTGCTAAAATGTAGGTATAATATAACCGGGCAGAGGCCCTTTGGCGACATACAGTTACTTATCTATAAACGAATATGCCACATTATTATGTGAAACAAACAAAACATGGGTAAGCGTGATGTATATCTTCATATACTTTCGAGGATATATAAAATGTCTATGTATGTATACAATACGGATGAAATTTCGTTCCCCTATCTTTATTTAGGTCACTGCACAAACAAACAAACTTGTTCTTTATTTGCTTTACAACAAAAAGAAATAAAGTGAAGGAATATGGGAGCAAAGGCTATGCATTTCAGAGAATATTTTGTTGATTGTCACTCGTCGTATGTCATCGAAATAGCCTGCGGTGACAGGTGACAGTTAGTCAAAGAGAACGGGTAAAAAGTGGATCTATGGTTCATGGCTGAGTTATTTTATTCAATCTAGCGGTTCGGATGAAATATGAAAGCAAACAAAATAGTACGAGTTTAGATTCTACTATGAAAACATTTTAATACACGTACACATTTCATAGACTCACTGTGTTACCGAGGTAGACATAGGTGTATACTTAAATTCTCGCTCCCGGCCGTAGTTTAGTCTATGGGCCGGAGTGAAAGGTCGTGGAATACCGTCGCCTGCTTCTGTGAGGAAGTGATTTCCATCAAGGAGGCGGCGGAGCGGGAGAGGGAACGCTTAAACCCTCACCCCAACCGCAGAGCCGGGCGCCAGAGGGAGCGAGATGACCTCCAGCCACCCTGAGGTTTGACCTTGGCGTGGTGGGCTGCGTGGGCCTGCCCGCCACCCGATTAGCACCAGGTCCGAGAGGCGACGTGCGTGTTCTCACGCGCGCCTCTGTATCATGTGTCCGTCCCCCCTTCAGGGGAACAGTAGGGATAAAATTAGTACGGCAGGCCGAAACGATTCGCGCGGCCGCGCCGATTGCAGTTATGTCGAGGAACACCGTGGTAGATTTAGTCGGTATTACCGGGATGTCGCCCACCATCTTTCCCCGGTGAGTCCGACATAACCTCACCGTCGCCCCGCGGAGAGGTATGCGTCAAAGCATTCAACCAGGTTAAAAAAAACGTATATACTTACATATTATCATTAGCAATGAGATTTTCCCTATTGCCGTCTATCTATACGAATATTATAAAGCTGAAGAGTTTGTTTGTTTAGTTGAATGCGCTTAACGCAGGCACTACAGGTTCGAATTAAAAAAATCTTAAGATTTTAGTGTTGGATAGCCTATTTATCGAGTAAGGCTACATAGGCTATATAACATCACGCTATGAAATTTAGGAGCGGAGCATCAATGAAAAATGTTGCAAAAACTGGGCAAATTCTCTTATGTGAAGCAGACGAAGTTGCGCGGGTCAGCTAGTCGTATATACAACTGCATGTTACAGATATAACGCACAACCTCAAACACCTTAATTAGATTATTAAATCGTAATAAAAATATAATCATAAAATGTTACTTTTATGTACTTATATATTTTAATATAACGAATTAGTTCTCCTTATTGTGCGAGGGTAGTATGGGTATATTACAATAAATCTAACATTATTGCCTTTATTGCATCAAGCACCTTATTGCCTTGAATTGTGATACATTTTCGTTTATTTCAGCTGTTTAATAAATCGGTGACTATAATTTAATTATATTTAATTATTATTTTGGGGATAAAAAATTACATATATTAAAAATTGGTGGAATTGATTCAGTAGCCGATTTTGAACAAACTACTTTCAGGATGTGCGTTTATTATGTTATAAGTATTATATGCAACTATGCTATTAAGATTTTGCTAACAGGAGATCCCAATGACACTTTGCCTAAACTAAGTTTCTTATGGAGAACCGGCAACATATCATGATTCTGTGCTACTATTAAGATATTTATTTAAAAATAGTGTTACGTCCAGTGACATCTCTCGGCATTGTGGGAAAGACTCGGCAGTTCCGTCTAATAATTAACACCGCCATCTATTGACATCTTACGGAACTACGTAGTACGGTACGATAATCTTAGAGAGAATGCTGTTACTTTCTCGAATCATCGTACTGTTTACATACCGAGTACAGCGTTGCTAGAAAGCTCTAGAAGCGCTTTACCCGCGTATAAATAGGGCGCACGCGCACCGCCGAGTCAGTTTACAATCGTAAGCGGTCAAGTGTTCATCGAAGCGAACGGAAGCGGAAATACTACGGAGTTTGAAGCAGTACAGTGAAAAAGTGTGGTATAGTGTTTGTTGTGTTTTAAATTAAATTGTGTGTTTGAATAAAACGTGTTTTAGTCGGTAATATTGTTTATATTCTTATCCGTCGAACCCAGCACGTAACAATAGTATAATACCTTGACCTTCCCGGGTACCTACTGAAATATTTTTTTTATACTGCTATAGTGGCAAAAAACCACACCTACGGCCCACCTAATGGTAAGTGGTCACCGTAGCCTATGGACGCCTGCAACACAAGAGGCATCACTTGCGCGTTGCCGACCTTGTAAAATCATTCAGCGCCATTTTTGAAGAATCCCATACTGTAGTCTTATGGGGAAACCTGGACAGGGAATTCATTCCAAAAGTTGAGCGACTGCGGGAAAAAATACCTTTGACACCACTTGGTGCAACACCAAGTAGGTTGTAAGGTGTGAGAATGAAATCCTTGTCGATGCCAATAAATGATTATGATTATGAATTTTGATACATTTACAATAAATACGTTACTTTTGTGACGATAATCGCCTAGACGCCCGGCGAACGCAGGCGCACGTCACTAGCCACCTCTCGCGACCGTTGGTGCGAGACTATATAAGGAACGGACGGCGTCAGTCGCGTGCTTGCGGCCCGGCTTCACACCTTCAGCTAAGTGTCCTGATTGTACAAGGACCACGAAGCAAGTCTTTAGCGAACCACGCCCTGACTATAGTTATATAAGTAAAGATTCTCTCTTTTATTTGTAATCTTAATACATTAAAAGTGTATTTGTTATACCTTCTCTCATTGTACTTTCTAATTATATCTACATTTCTCTTAAAGTAAACCCTACAAAGGTTACACTTTCTAAATTTTAAGTACCTATATTATAAGTTATTTAAGCTCATACTAGTTATGATGGATATTGTATTAAGATAATATTATTAAAAGTGTTCTGGACAATATTTTTAGAAGTCTGTAACTGTGTTTGCTAGATGACAACAAGTATACTTACTACCCCTTAATTATTATTTAATCCCAACTAGTCCTAACTAATGTTATTAATGCGAATGTGAGTTTGTTTGTTACGCTTTCATGTCTTAACTACTCAAACAATCATCATAAAATTTTGTATACACGTTGTCAGAGGTACAGAAAAGGACAAAACTGAATAAATAATAGTCTAAAAAAACTAAAAAACACGCTTTAGAAAGTAGAAAATGATTTTATAATTTTAAATTAAAAAGGCGTGGGGTGAGGTTATCAAAATATCTTAGAAAGCACTACTTTTCTATTATTTAAAGCTTGTTTTTTAGTTTTATAAACTATTTTTTTTTTATATTTTCTAAATTATTATATTGTCATCCGTCGGTTTGAAAGGTGAAAATCACGTTCAAGATTCCGTTACATAGGTACATACATACCAACCTAATACAAGCGAGTTAAAAAGTACTGTCTTGTAGAAATTTGATATAACCTACATTCACGCAAATTGAGCCGCGGGCAAAATCTAGTTAGATAAGAAATGAGTATGTGTATGTACACCTACATTCATTTTCTTTAAGTAAGCTTTGCAGCTAAATATACTCTGTAAACATAAATAGTTATTTTTTTATTCAGACGTATGATAAATTAAACTTTATTTAGGTAGACACAATTTCATTTGGATTCCACAACAAAGAACAATCTTGGAAATAAAATTGGAGTCACAATCAGACGAAGCACATCATAGTGATGAAATATCCTAAGGCGCGAAGAAAATTAAAAGTAGATATATACCGTTCCATTCGTTTGGTTTGAATACAATGTCAATGCTTTTACGAATATGGAATAATAAAATAAAGCCTTATCTTGACGTTGTGTTAAATAAAAAAGGAGATGAGAAGTGTGAAAGGGATTTTTGATGTTATTGACTGCACAAATGGCACAGTAGCTTAAGTTGCTACTGTGACGAATGTTGTGGGTTCGATCCATAGATGAGACACATAATTTGTGTAAACCAATGAATGTTTGTAAGAATACTCGCGGCACATGATTTCAAATTAGTACGGTAAATAGTAAAAGCAGATGTATTCTTTAAAAATTAAAAATGTTTTATTATTTGCATTTATTCAAATTATTTACAAATGAATCCGTAAAACCCATACGGGTATAGTAATTCACACATCGAATAGATTATAATTATCTTTCAGACTTACAGCTATTCTGACAAAACAAATAGAGTAGTAGAGCCTCGCTGATTTCAGCATGAATGGGCCGGCTCGACCGAGGAAGAACTATCCTCTCACAGAATATCGACGTGAAATAGCAGTATTCCTACTGTTGTGTTTCGTTCGGCGAGTGAGAGTGCCGGAGGCCCAATCACCTTCTTTCCCGCTTACCGCTCCTTCTCCTTCCCACTTCCTTTCCTAAAGGGTTGGCAACGAGCAAGTGATGTTTCTGGTGTTGCAGGCATCCATAGGCTAAGGTGACCACTTACCATCAGGTGGGCCCTTATGCTTGTTTGCCAACTTAGTTGTATAAAAAAAACTTCCCTTCCCCGTTAAAGTATGCGATAATTTACTATTTATTTATTACGCACGTAACTCTTCAAAAAGTCAGACGCTTGAGATTAAACTAGGCACAACTACGAGGAAGCCCAGCCGTCTGGCACTAAACTATCACTGCTCATAGGTGATTAAATATTAATATTATTAAGGTGTCAAGAAAGATTATAACCTATAATATAGTAATACAGTCTCCTAATACTGTAAATAAGCAGTGATAGCTCAGTGGGTAGACCAAAAGACTGCAATGCAGAGGGTCTCGGGTTCGAACCCACGTCGCGCACCTCTGACTTTCGGAAGTTATATGACTTTTTGAAATTATGTGCTGTGTGATTGACAATTATCGCCTGCTCCGTGCCTCGGAGAGCACGTTAAGCTGTCGATCCCGGCTGCCATGAACATCTATGGCAGTCGTTATTGGGAAAGTCAGTACCCTCTAATATCCTGACACTAGTCTAGCCTTAGGGTATCGTTAGCCTTCGGGTTGCGGAGGTCAGATGGCTGCCGCCCCGTGTAAAACCTGATATCCAGTCAAATCCGGTTAGACTAGAAAAGCCGACTCCAAGTGACTTGGGAATAATAAAGGCTAGGGAGAAGACAGTCTCCTAATACTCTCCTAATACTAGAGCACAAAAGTTATAAAGCTCTTTTTATTCAAACGGCCTTAGACCAACACAAATATACCTACTCTAGAGTATCGCTGGGTAGTAAGCGACGCAAAGACAAGATACTGGTTCAGTAACCAGTAACGGTAGTAGGAGATACATACATAGTCACGTCTATTATATCCTTAAACTCGTAGGTCTGTATAATACATCCACATTTGAGCAGCTATAGTTTTAAGTCCCGCATAATAGAGAGCTAGCCTATTGCTTTTCACTGGGCAGAGTTCCAGACTGCTTGATTTTGCTGGGACTTTCTCGACAGAATAACGTAATTACACTGCCCGACATTCCGATATTGAAATCGATTCCGAGACTTTATGCACAGCAATCGTATTCACTACCACTGTACCATTGACATTCACTATATAATATCTTCTTGTATATAAATCCTTCACTTCAATACTCAAGGTTAGTAACCAGCTACACAAGATCGAGGTAATACAGTGTCAACGCACGAGAAAGTCTTATTCTCAATACAAGAACGTGTCAAGATAATACAAACGGATAAGACACATGCCCCAATTCTGCAGGACAACAAAACGTTTGGGTGTATCTGGAAAAGTAGGTGCCTACTTTTCTATGTTTCGTACGGGTCCCTTTGGAGTTAAGGGAAAGAATTTCTAGGCGATCCTGTAAGTGATAAGCGAGAAGCGGTATGAAAATTTGGTTATATTTTCGAATTATAATTAGTTAAATTTGTCACCTTACAATTAGTTGACGTTTGGTAATAAGTGGTCACTGTGACCTTGACTATTGCTGGGAAAATAAATTATTGATAACGCGTTACCGATTTCAAGGAAAATTTATTTTATCGTGAAATCGGAAAGGCGTCGGCGTCAGCAAGGTGAAAAATATTTTTATTTACATTCGCAGCGGGCGTGAAGTAAAATGGAAGTGTTACTACTCTGATGCTAATTTTTTGGAAGAGGTTTACTACATTTTCCTAGTCAACTAAGATGCACTTTTACCAAATAATGTACAACAGTAAACTCTTACCATCGCAAAACCTTCTTCTCACTTACAAACACTCTAATAAACCGATTTCAATAAAATTTTGTAATGACCTATTAGCGAAGCACTCCGTCATTGAAGAGCTGCGCTCATTCAGCGAGAAACGGACGATGCTATACGTAAAAATGTATAAGAAATTCTTATAAACGCGTTAAATCATGATAAATAAATTAACCCGGCACAGCAGTATTACTAGTAGTACTGCTAGGCAAATAAGTGTCGCTTCTTAACGTAAAAGTTTTTATACTTTGACGCGAGAGTGCGTATAATTATATTCGTCCGTCGTATTAAGCCAACCATCTATATTAATTTAATTTCTGACATTGTCCTCTTTCACGTCATCCTAATCCCTCGATGCTCGTATCTTGTGTCGAGACTCTCAGAAGTGTGGAAAGGCCTCTTGATCCGGTTCTTAAATTCACTCTGTGTACGTTGGAACCTTTTCCCGGTATTCATGAGTTTCCAAACGAAATGAAAAGTAGTACCTACGACTTTTTGTGTGTCTGTCAAATGGGCTTCCGATAATTGTGATTTCTATACAATTACCGCCATATCTTTTTAATGTAATGTAAAAATGTAGGATTAATACATAATATTATTGGGATTGGTTCATCCGGACTAACATTACTGGATAGTAATGTTAGCTTAAATTGAATTTGATTTCTGGGTAAAAACACGTATCGCAGGTTTTGCTAGGTACTAACAGATGGCTTTTCGTCATAACATGTTTAGTTTAAATATCAATATCGTTATATATAGTTCGACTAAACAATCTGCTTTTTATTTACTGACAGTCAATAGTTCAAACCGGTCTGTGTGGAAAACCTTGGAGGAGGCTTATGTCCAGCAGTGGATGTCTTTCGGCTGAGATGATGAATAGTACAAAAACTCATAGGTAACCTAATTCCTACTCTATATATAAATAGTAAACACATTATTAAAAATCTTAGTATGTATGTATGTATCTTATGCGGAGGCCAGTCAGTGCAGACCGGCGACACTTCGACCCAGTGGGATCTTTTGTGTCGACAACCTCCCGATAACGACTGCCACAGATGTTCATGGCAGCCGGGACCGACGGCTTAACGTGCTCTCCGAGGCACGGAGCAGGCGATAATTGTCAATCAATACGCACATCATTTTGAAAAGTCATATAACTTCCGAAAATCAGAGGTGCGCGACGTGGGTTCGAACCCGAGACCCTCTGCATTGCAGTCTGTTGGTCTCCCCACTAAGCTATCGCTGCTCTTAAAATCTTAGTAAGCTGATCATTGATCGACATCTAAAAACCGAATTTCTACTGTCTGATGCTAAATAGTTTACGTAAATTTGAACTCCACTTTTTTTTTATATAATATAATAAATCAGCCCTGTATTAAACTGTCCCACTGCTGGGCACGGGCCTCTTCTCAGTGTGAGAAGGGTTAGGCCATAGTCCACCACGCTGGTCTAGTCCGGGTTGGCAGACTTCACATATCTTCGAGAACGTTATGGAGAACTCTCAGACATGCATGTTTCATCACGATGTTTCCTTCACCGTTTAAGCAAGCGATAATTAATTATTTAATTCGCATATTAATATTTATTTTTCTCATCACAAATGTTTGAATCTAACGTTAATATAAAAAGACATTTGTGGAAGACTGGTGCCCGAAATAGGTATAGGAATACCTGTGTTACGGGTGTGTATATCTTCGAAAAGTCAGAGATGCGCGCCTTGTGTTCGAACCCGAGAGCTCTGCGTGGCAGTTCAACAGTTTCCCACTAGGCTATTTCTTTTTTAATAATAATAATAATATAATCAATGGATTAAGTTGTTTTATTATATTTTTCTTTAAGTAAATGAAACTAAAACGCTTACCTACATTATTAAATTAAATACAATAATCTTAGAACTGGGGTTGGGGAAGAAACGGGGTGGGGTTACGGTTTATGTGAGAAATTGCGCTTTTCAAAGTCTTCATACGGTTACTTCTAATAATCAAAGACTGATGAATCTAAAAGCAAAGTAATAATAATGTCCTCCAGACCGAATTTCGGTCATGGCGGCCAATCTTAACGGAGATTGGCCAACTGCGCAGGAGATATTATAGTGCATAAGTATGTGCGCAGACAGAAGTGCACTCTCTGTTCCCTAACTCTCATGATCCGATGGAACGGATAATCCGACACGACCGGAGAGAGATCAGACGCAGGACCTACGGCTTTACGTACTTTCCGAGGCACGGGGGTGTCTAACACCGCCAACTTGCTAACTCCAGGCTTGTATTGAGAATCATATTTCTTAACAGAAAAACCCAATAACTTTTTGTTGGCCCGACCCGGGATTCGAACCCGAGACCTCATGCACAGCAGTCGCATTCACTACCGCTGCGCCACGGAGGCAGTTTAAAAAGCAAAGTAGACAATAGGTAGTAGCAAACTGCCTATGGACTCTACATTGCTTAGGGTTCCGAAGTCTCTAGAAAATGTTTTTGTCTAATATTCTTTTCCATTTTGACTTATTTACATTACTTACAAGTACAGGCTGGCGACGACAGAAGCGGCCCTTCTATGACATAGCACGTAGCACAGTCAACAAAGCGTATAAAAAGATTTGCCCGGGATGCACAATGCTCACACAAATCTAAGCCCAAGCAAAGTGCAAAAGTGCGCTCACACAATTTTCAAGAAACAACATCTTCTTACGATGCAACCGGCATTATTTGATTCATATATTTGAATATGGAAAATGGAACGCCGAACTCGAATTCGATTTCAACGGAATTTTGCGTCCGTTCGATTTGAATTTTGAATTCAGCAAAGAGGTTTTATATTTAATATCACGTTTATTCAAAATTTGAACGTTTTGAGGCAATCAATTGGAATATTGGTGTTTTGTTTTAGATTTCATTGTAGTTGTTTAAGTAGAAAATACATAATATATCGCAATATTCTGGAAAATACCGGTAGAAGCCTTTTGTGATGGTATCTCTTATCCTGATAAGTTTTTGGTGCATAAAGCAGTACCCATGCAGATAGCACAAATATCCGTAAATATCCTCGGTTAAACAATTCTGCCTTAAACATAAAAAATCTTCTAACAGGGTGTCTTAAGCATAGACTTGTGACCATTATTATAAAGGGTGATTATAACAGTCTTTAAGTGCATATATTATCGACGAATTATCTTAATGTTCAAACAATCGATGCCGTAGATGTGTAAATAATTTAGAGTAATAAGGCACTAACTAATAAGTGTGACAGTCTAACGTATATACAAACGAACATACTCAAAATTATTTTAAATATGTTTCATAGCGGTAGAAAGATAGAAAGAGCGGTAGAAAGAGCCATTTAAAAGAAACCTTTAAAATAAGGTATTGCCTATTTAGGCATGTCATGGCCATCATTTGAAGTGATAGCTTAAAAATTAGTAAAGTTTAAAAGTAAAAGTAGTGTAACAGTTTTCAAAATTATGTAATAAAGTATCAAATAAACAACGCGATAAAATCTGTATATAGTAGTTTAATTTCAATGAATAATATTCGGTTAACAGAAGACAATATTATGCTAAGGTGATTTAAAATTAGTTATTAACAAAAACATAGAACTCGGAAAAGTTTTAAGCCTGCAATACATGTTGGCCAAGCGAAGGCTAACCTGAGTAAAGTCAAACTGATTTAAGGCAAGTACTACCGTCTAGACCAGTAGTACCTAAAGTGGTCCAGGTGGACACCTAGGGGTCCACGGGAGACTCGCTGGGAACCTCTGGTCTAGACGCTCGGCAAGTTTAAAGAAAACCAATGCAAATGGCCAATGTGGACGAGCTTTGTGGAGCTGTCCACACGTTGGGCGCTGTCAGTCTTTATTGAGCATTAAAGCAATATGGACGTTGTAAAAGTTATTTTAGCTGTTGGTATTTATTTAATTATGGCACTCCAACGACTTATTCACGATTAATGAGCGCATATACCTAATTATTATACCGTAATAGACTTGTGAAAATAATTACACACGAAATGTCAGCCGGACCAACATGTGGATGCTATTGGCCGAGCGCAGACCAACGCCTTTGATTTGTGTAGAAAAACTGACACTGCTCCGAAGTGAGACGAGTGGTCGCGAGCGAATTGCGAGTTGTTACAGGCTACGCAAATTAAGCTCTATACACGTTGGCGCTTGCCTTCGCTCTGCCAATTAGGTGAGCGATACCAAGCACTATCCGTCGATATTGGCTGTCACTAGGCAACGTTGGACCAACATGTATTGTCGGCTTTAGAAAACAAACTTCACCGAAGTATTATTAACACTAAGCGGTTATACAATTACAGCACGCTAGTTGTTTCAAGGTTGTAAAAGTATATTTGTTACCAGGTTTTAAGTTTTCCTGCCTTCAATTTCTTTATTTACGTACATAGAATCACGCTAAGAGGTGTATTTATATTTTAAATCCCGAGCCAAGTTCCAGCGTAAGCAAAAGGCAAAAAATTGATAGATAATAGATATATCTTCAATTTCTTTCCTTTTATCGATTTTTGCTTTCAATCTTTTATTATAAGGTTGGCAATAGAAGATTACATCCCTGGCATTGCAAAAGACTATAACCTACACTTACCGTGCTTTTTAAATACAGCCGCACTAGGTAAACGGGTGTTTTTCTGTGTGATAGACGAATAGTTGTTTCAGATTTGGGTAGACGTAGAACAACAATTTGTGAATCACACAATTTTTTGTCTCTTGTAGGGATTGAAGCCTTGTATGCTTGTTTGTCAAATTATTTTTATAATAAGATAATATAACTAATAAATAATAACCTGAATCTTAATATTATGTCTTAATTTATTTCTTCATTATACAATAAAAAAGCAGCGATGGCTCAGTGGGGAGACCAATAGACTGCAATGCAGAGGGTGTCGGGTTCGAACCCACGTCGCGCACCTCTAACTTTCGGAAGTTATATGACTTTTCGAAATTATGTGCGTATTGATTGACAATTATCGCCAGCTCCGTGCCTCGGATAGCACGTTAAGCCGTCGGTCCCGGATGCCATGAACATCTATGGCAGTCGTTATTGGGAAGTCAGTGCCCTATAATATCCTGACACTGGTCTAGCCTTAGGGTATCGTTAGCCTTCGGGTTGCGGAGGTCAGGTGGCAGGCGCTCCGTGTAAAAACTGATATCCAGTCAAATCCGGTTAGACCAGAAAAAGCCGATCCCAAGTGCCTTGGGAATAATAAAGGCTAGGGAGAAAAAGATTATACAATAAAATAAATAAACATTGTCCAGTATACGGCTTAACATACTATAACTGTAAGAAAATTATTTACTCATTTCTTCTACACCATTCTTACGAAGAAACAGAAAAAATGCTTGTTTAACTACCGACAGCTGCGTAGCACTCAAGATATGTAACACAACAACTACACATACACACATACACACACACACACACACAACCGCACACACAACACACACGCACACACAACAGACACGCACAAACAACACACACGACCATATACAAATACACATACACACACAAACACCACACACACATACACAAAATAGTTCTTAGTCATATCCTACTTTCACAAAATTTGCTTACTTATGTTTATTTTACCTTATATTTTTAAATATTTTTGATTATACTATAGTTTAGTAGCAGTAAAATACTAATTTACGTAAATAATAATATTACATAATGTGCTAGTAATCAATTGGGGAAATTGGAACTGTTACTCCTCCATACAGGTTATACTGTAACCTAGTTAGGAGATCAGAACTGCACCAACTATAATTGTAGCAAATCAATAATTTTACCATGTATAAACTGTATACCCATGTACTGCAATATTTGAAATTGATCAATAAACTTTATTATTATTATTATTTATTGTTGTACTGATACTTAGGCGGTCTGAAATTTTTTTATAAATTTATAGATTGGTTAAACTCAGCCCTAGGCGTTAGCTCTTACAAACTGAAGATACACTCAAGACGAGACTGAGAATTATTTTTCAGAACATGAGTAAGTATCTGGGTCAGTTCAGATTGTTATCTTTAAAATATAGAAGCATTTATAATAAGTTAGAGACTTTTCGTTTGTCTCATGGCAACATTTTTATTATCTTTGTATGATCGTGAAGGTTCAGGTTTATATCCTAGGTATCACAAAGTATTCTTAGGGCTTTCTGTGGAGTATTTCTCTGTAACGGCACAAAGTTTGAAACTGTGTCATGCAGATGGCAATGAGCTCGCTCTTTATTAAATAGTACATAACCATAACATAACTGTAATTGAAAATTTCAGGATAAATACCGATATGAGATCAACACTTTCGAAAGTCATTAGCTACAGTTATGTAAGTCCAATCATTTCATCCGTCTGATGACAAATATAATATATCAACATTTTTAAAAATCTATTAATATGTCTATATATATAAAACTCTTCCGTTACTGAGTGACTGACAGACAACGCACAGCCGAAACTACTGAACGCTAGAAGCTGAAATTTGGCATGTATGTGCCTTGGAGAGTGTAGGGGAGCACTAAGAGAGGATTTTTGGAAATTCCATCCCGAAGGGGTGAAAGGGGTGCAGTACTATTCCACGCGGACGAAGTCCGGGCAAAAGCTAGTATTATATAATATATTGACTTATTGGGCGGCAGCGTGGTCGCAGGTTAAAATTATTATTTTCTCTTTACAGTTTTGAGAGTTTACGTCAGTTATGATAGCTTGTCCATTATATGACCACGCCTTATTGTTTCACTCTGTATATACGGAGTTATATGTATATATGTTTAATAAACAATGACATACGTAATTCTGCAGTGCAAAGGAGACAGATGACATTCTACCACGCTGGGGGCCAACAGCTAACTAAGTCATGATGAAACATTGTTAAATTGCAAATTCTCATGCAATGTACTAATATGATTAATCATTGGAGCGACAACACAGCACGGACAAATTAACCCTTGTTTTGATAAGGATTTCTTACGTAGATAAACGATGTCTGTGACCTTTGGAGGGTTAACGAGACAGCTAGACTTTTTGATTAGAATCTAGGTATTTTTAAAATGAATATTTTTGCCCGTAAAAAGAAAATTATTATCATTACGCATCACATAACAGTTCAGTACCGATGCTACGTAGAGTTTATATTTAAATATTTGGTGTTATATTTATCCTGTTTACACGTAAGCAGTGAGCCTCTTCGCACAGTGAGAAAAGGCCCGTGCCCAGCAGTGGGACAGTTTAATACAGGTTTGATATTATTATTATTATTACACGTAAGCATTTAACCGAAGTGTTTTCTAATTACTTAACTTATAATATCTAATAATAATAATTTATGTAACTGAATTTCTTCACAAACATTTTCACAATGATAACTACACAATTTTTAAAAGAATATGACAAGTATTATGTGTCGTTGACACCTGTACTAATGCAAACACTGTATCACAGATGCCAGCGCCTTCCATAGACTTAAAATCACTTTAATTTTATTACAATGACAGTGATATTATCTTGATATAGTAATTTAAAGTGAACATTTCTACAAAATGATTTTACCATTATGGAATTAATAATATATTAATAATTATTCAATTATAATCTCGTCACGGATCAGATTATGTTTGATTATTTGTGAGTTTGTGTGTATGTCTGTGTGGGTTCCCTATTTATTCGCATAAAATTATATGTATAATTTAAAATGGCGTACTTTTAATTATCCTAATAATAGTTACGCACAATATTCATTTGGTATAACTGTTTAGACATAAATTTTAAGCATAATTACTATAAGCATAATAATAATTGTTAAGCACACTACATATTCTAAAGCATAATTTAAAAGATTTGTACATTTTGTATTTGCATTTAATAAAATATTTTTCGTATATAAAATAAACATGTTGGCGGCTTAGGGGTGACTCAAGGGCCATCCCCGCCGCATGTGCGTGTGTTTGTGCGTGTTTGTGCGTGTGTGTGTATGTGTGTGTTGGTGTGTGTGTGTGTGTGTTGGTGTGTGTGTGTGCGTGTGCGTGTGCGTGTGCGTGTGCGTGTGCGTGTGCGTGTGCATGTGCGTGTGCGTGGGCGTGTGTGTGTGTGTGTTTGTGTAATTTACGTTGTCAGCTATAAACTTAGTAGGCTTTTAAGGTTTTCTGTCGCTTGATAATCTTAAGTTAGCAATCAGATGTCGCAATGATCTCAAATAGATAGAAAGAGTCAGCGTATAAGTCAAAGAGGAAGACAGGTCACTAGCGTTTTTTTATTGTAGCTTAGTAGTAGACTTCTCTTTTTAATGACTTTACTGATAAGACTCAGTTAATTGTCTTGACTTCACTGATGGCGTAGTGGTTTATGTGGTCTCCTCATCGTGGTGATTGACAATTATCGCCTGCTCCGTGCCTCGGAGAGCACGTTAAGCCGTTGGTCCCGGCTGCCATGAACATCTATGGCAGTCGTTATTGGGAGAGTCAGTACCCTCTAATATCCTGACACTGGACTAACCTTAGGGTATCGTTAGCCTTCGGGTTGCGAAGGTCAGGTGGCAGCCGCTCCGTGTAAAAACTGATATCCAGTCAAATCCGGTTAGACCAGAAAACCCGACCCCAAGTGACTTGGGAATAATAAAGGCTAAGAGAGAAGAAGACTCAAAGAGTTTTTATAGGTGTTCTTTGTGTCCGTTAATTGAATGTTAGTAAAGTCTCTCTCGACATAGTTACAACAGATAGTGCGAGAGTTGTTTTAAAAAATGGTATTGTCGGTATATGGTGAGCTGGTTTATTTATTCAATCGTATCCGTTACTTGGCGGCAATTCATTGTAATAAATTGATTGGGCAGAGAGGATCCCGCCACGCACCCTTTTTTTTTTTTTTTTTTAACGCGGGGAAATGTGCAAATCACATTCCCCATCGCCGGTTTTGGGGCGGGCGATGGGGATATGTCGGGATCCAGCCCATAAGATGGAAATTTGGGCTGAACCGACTAAAACCACCGCGGTGTTCCTCACACCTTTATGACGGGGTCGCGCGGATCGCTCTCGCATTCAAATCGCGACCCCGTCAAAGGTTTGGCCCTCAATTAGCCCACCTCAACCATTGCAACAGAAAAAGCTAAACAAAAACTCATTTTAAAAATAGCGAGTCGTGCTGCTATATATCGAAATATTACACACTATTTGATATTATAAAAGTGTATATGAATTTTTTTGTTTGTTACTCTTTTGCGCCTTAACTACATGACTGACCATCATGAAATTTTGCATACTTGTTGTCAGGAATACAGAAAAGGACCTACCTTTACCTTTCATCCAGAAAAAAGAAATATTTTCAATCAAGTGAAGCCGTGTGCACAAACTCGTTTAATAATAAATGTTAATGCAGAAGTTGTGTTCTGGAGGGTTAAAATAACACAACCTATATTTACGCGAGTGAAACCACTGGCTAAATCTAGTCTCAGTATAAATTTGTTCTGTAACTATTTGTGTACATATGCCTTCGTATATCGTGGTTTATTAATAATTTCATAACATCTTCAAGGTTTATGCTGAAGAGTTAATGCAAGTCAGTTGGAATTAGTTATGTGACGAGTCAATCCCAATACCTTTCCTATAACAAAAGGGCCTATTGTTAGCACTATAGTGAGCGATAAAGGATAATAATATCTTAAATCTATATTGTTTTACTTTATGTCTCGACTCTATAACTTGGTATTCGAAAAGACCGAAAGACGCTTAAGAGTATTTATAAATATGCATAGATTTGACGACTGTCTGACTGTCTGAACTACATTTGATGTCCGGTTGTGCAAAATGTTGGATTAGCTGTAGGTAGGTTCAGGAGCAGAATGCATTATTTTTATAAGATGGATCTAAATTACATACAGCTCAAAATTATTTATATTAAATTAAGGCGTTCCAAAGACGACGGACAGAGGCAGAAATATGTAAGAATACACACGAAGGACATACACAAAAAATCTGTTAGTGCCCAGCCGAGTCCGGTGGACGACAGAGCTGGACTCTTGCACGCAAGTAACAATTTCAAAAATGTTATGAATTCGTGTACATCAGCTCCCAGGTTGGACTAAATGTTTCTATGTTATCCTGTCGCAAATCGCTTAGCACTTTAATAGAGTATGGAGCTACCCCTGATAGACGGCTGTTGGTTCACCTTTAAAACACGGATTCTGAAACTATACCTTCAGAATTTAGGTGCAATGCACTTCTGGATTGACATTTATTATTAAACTAGATTTTGCAAGCGTCTACGCTCGCTCGTGAACGCTCTTTTTTTCTAGGTGAAAGTTACCCTATGTCCTTTTCTGTACCCTGACAACGTGAACTTGCATGATGATTGGTCAAGGAGTTAAGGCGTGAAAGCTTAACAAACAAACCAACTAACATTTATAATATATGTTAGGTTTTGGAAATGCAGGCGTGGGACGATGCACGTATGTATGCATTAAAATTAAAGTTATGAAACCTCAAACAGACATGAATGTCTGTTTATTTTTATATTTTATTTTTAAATTCTGTTGTGATAATTTTAGTTAAATCTATCTTTCTATCTATCTAAGTACTGTTGTGAATCTCTTTCTCCTTTAAATAACGCTGTTGCAATACTTTTATTTGTGCCACTAGTTCCTAATGAATAATATCTTCTTTTTTGTAATTTGTGGCAAATGTGGTAGATTTTACTTTTTAAAGATATTTTATAAGTATATTTTTTTTATATTTTGCAATGTACAATTGTTTATTATCCCAAAATAAAAAATAAAATAAAATTCCCAGCACAATATAATATCATCCCTCGTTTTAGGAGGTTCTTAGGAGATATCCGAATACCGGAATTGCTTATAATACGAAAATGTTTGAAAAATATGACACATTTTAAAATCCATCCCAAATAATTTCTCCCGGGACTGGCATTTTATAAACAAAATAAATTTAATTAAATCAGGCTCGACGTCTTAAGATAATATTTTGTAACATTATAAATGGAAAACAACGTTCCTCTAAATGGACTCATAAAATTGGCTTTCAACTAGAATTGTATAAAGGTTTGTTTGAAAAATAGCAGAGCTTGAAATATTTGTTTAGAGGTTGAGCCAAATATTTGATTGCCACATCGATTCCTTCAGTACATACGTAGCCGTTTATTCTCATTATGTGCTTCTTGCAGTATTGAGTCATTTGTTTTCATGGCAGCTCATGGTGTATGGAGCAGTTGCCGCCAACACAGTATAGTTTAGATAGTAATGTATTACCTGCTGTTTTTGCGCAGCAGTAGTGAATGCAACTGCTGTGTTTACAATCTAGGCTTGGACTTGCGGGTCGGGGTAAATGTTATTGAACTTGAACTCAATCGCCTAGTGGTTAGTGTAACTGACTGCCACGCCTGAGGTCGCGGGTTCGATTCTCGCACAAGTCAAACATTTGTGTGTATGAACATGGATGTTTGTCTTGGTTTGGGTGTTTCTATGTTTAATATGTATGTATTTACAACAAAAACAAGTGAGAAATTTCAATGAATTGCCGTAAATCTTAGAGTTCGAAAAAATGGTTCAAGTAATATGCAAAGGTCACGTGGTACCACGTGACCTTGAGGGCAGAGGTCAAACCCATTTCGGGGTTATATCGACTACGCTGAGTCGAATGGCGTTGACCACGAGTCTCTAGCTCTTACGATTCTTGAGTTGAAAGTTGTATAACAGACAGACGAACGGACGGACAAAGCTATTGTATAAGAGTTTTTCGAACTCTAGAAAGTATATATGTATGTTTATCCATTGTCTAGTACCCATAGTACAAGCTCTGCTTAGTTTGGGCTAGATGGTGTTGTGTGTGTGTGATAGAATATTATTATTATTTGATAGAATATTGTCTCATTAAGAAATTTTCAGTAGCAATACGAGTCTGGAACTGTATTCGGATGGTTAGCAATAGGCTCAACTTAAAGCTTTAGGCGAAAAGTGGATGTAACACATATCTGGTCATTTTCCCAAATTGAACTTTACTGACGATATTGATGCCAAGAATGTAACTCTCATAGAGTTACTCCTTGGAACTGTGGCACTGTGACAAAAAGGGGTATTGTATGCAGTGAATACGCACAAAGGTTTTGGAATATGTATATAAATGTATATATTACTGGTATAATTTATAATCAACCTATCGACAAATTTGCGCCGTATAGTCAAGATCGATTAGTGACGTCACCAGAAGATCCCACTGTTTCAGCGTTAATGATTAATTGAGTAAACACCGCGTCATTATAATGCCTAATGATTAATGATTGTTCATTCATCGGCAATTCCGGGTCGGGCGTTGATTGACTAACACTGTCTATTTTAATAAAAATAAATATCGGTTTTCATTTTATTATGCTGGTATAGGAATTGACTGCTTTGTTGGTGTAGTGGCTGATTTATACAAATCAGCCGTCGCTCAAGTCGATAGTACAATTATACAATTGTACTATCGACTTGAGCGACGGTTGACCATATAAGAAAAATTTTCGCTTGCACATGTACGGGTTACACGTACTGCACGGGTACGAGTACCAAGTGTTGGCCTGCTATGCGATTTTAACCTTAGCAGTGGTCATCCGTCGCTCAAGTCGATAGTACATAAAAAGTCTGGTGTTCAAATTACAGGTCAAATAAAGAGGTATTTAGGTTTTTAAGAAATTCTTAGTAGCGGCTCGGCGTTAAACAGTGGGCAGTATTTCAACCCTGTATCAATAAGCACGTGAAATCGTTGCTCCTGTGCTTGATTTTACCTATACTGATAATGGCATACAAACATTAACCTCCAACTATCAACTCTGGTATGCAACATAGTAATTGGACTATGAGTATTTGTGAAACACAATTGACAGGACTCTATATATTTATTTATTCAATTATAACCATTCTAAATGAATAAATTAATTAATATTGACTTGACATACATAACAAAGTACACTAATTACTATAAAATGTAATCAATTTGACAAACAAACTTTCACAATAAAACGGTAAACAGATATGAATATGTCATTATTTGGCATTATTAATTTAGTTAACCGTTTATTTTTAGTTAATCGTTTATTTAATTTCATTTTGATTAATGCTTGAGTGTGTTTAGTTGTGATACCATGACAGCTAACGAATGACAACTGACAGATGACAGTTAGTTAATTTGAAGGGCGAGACGTCCGTACGACGGTCATTCTATCGAGAACGCTCGGAACGGTCGGTCATATCGTGTTACAACTAATCTCACTACATTCCACGTGATTGTAATTTTAAATAGTAATTTAATCGTTAAATATTGTAAGCATCCGCAGTGATTTTGTAACTAAAGTTAGGTTATCAATAAATATTGGTGTAACGAACATTACCCTAGTGTTATTTCGAGATTTACCTCATGTCTGACCACCACGTGGACGAACTAGAAAATGAAGATGGGCCTCTTACGCCGTCAAATATATTTTGGCTGTCGGCAAAAATATCGCAGTTTGGGTTGGCTTGGACGACATCAATTATATTATAGTGGAGAGATCACACGTTACGGAGGACGAAGATGTGTTATATATATTAATAATATTATGTGTGTAATTCTATGTTGTAATAACTATGTTTAGTAATATGCACCTAATATTGTCTTACATTTATGCGAATTTTATACATTGAAGATAAACTTATTAATAGGGATTTTGTCGCGTTGTTTATTATCACACTTTTATTTCATAACTAGATTATGCCCGTGATTTCATCCGCGCTAATTTAGGTTATGTCAATAAATTGATTTCCCTCTGGAACATTTTTTTTTTGATAAAACGCCTCCTTCTCTGTACCCCTGACGACGTGTATGCGAAATATCATGATGATCGGTCGAGAAGTAAAGGCGTGATAGCGTAACAAATAAACAAGCTCACATTCGCATTTAAAATATTGGTTAGGATGTAACGTTTATTCTGTTCATCCCGCTTTAGAGGCGTGGTTGACTTAGGAAGTGAACTGAGCAGAGACAATTTAAACAATATTCTACACGATCAAAAGATTTTACATTTGATAACTATTTGAACTAGTATATTAACACTTTTATAGCAAACTATAATGACTAGAAGTTAGATAGGAAAACAGGGCGTGATTCTAAGAGTAAGGCTTGTTACGTGGTCTTTGATAGAAAGACCACCTAACTGAGTAGGCAGCTCGGCAGTTAGAAGGCTCGCATCAGGGCGTCTTGATCTTATATATCGGCTAGCGCCGCGCGCCGGCAGGAGGGAAAGAGGGGGCGCCACCACTCCAGCGCGAACGCGGCCTCTGAGCACGACCGGTCTGCGTGACAAGGACTTTGAAATATGGCACTACTATCATTGAACTTTACTACAATTTAAGCTATTTAAATTATAAAAACTATTTAAATTTTACATTACACGATGTTTCGGTTGCTTTTCAGCAGCCATGTTCACGCTGGGAAAACTTAGATCGTGTTGGTCTCAATATCCTGAAGTGTAGTTATTTCAAAGTACCCGAACTTAATTTAATCATTTCTATTTACGCAGAATGAGCTCAAATTATCATGAAGTCTAGTTGAGTTTTGTTTCTTCTTGGGTTTGACTATTTGAATTACTAGATCCCAAGCTGAACCTGTTGGTACATTCCAACCATCTTCTCTTTTTTTTTTAGATGTAACGGATACACACACAGTTCCATATATATTTATTTAAATTAAACTACTATATACGGATTTTAACCTTGGGGGAGGCCTATGTCCAGCAGTGGAAGTCTTTCGGCTGAGATGATGATGATAATACGGATTTTAACGCGTTGTTTATTTAACACTTTTATCGCTGGCGAAAAAACCGTATATAGTAGTTTAATTTCAATGAATAACATTTGCGTAAACAGAAGACAATATTATGTCAATATATATTTATTACTCTCCATATCGATATGAGGAACTTACTTCAATATTTATTATATTATATTATAACAACACAATAACAGACAACAAGTGTAGGCACCCATTCCATCCTCATACTTTTATTTGATCAAATGAGAAGTTTGGTTTGGCAATAAATGAAACATATTTTATTTGATATCATTGTCGTTATTGTCTTTCAATAATAGTGATGTATGTTAAGTAAAAACATAATATTTATATATGCGTTATATAAGTGTGAATATTTTAAGTAGATATAAGCGTTACTCATGCCTATAATAAAAATATTAAAATGTTTATTTCTTCACATACAGGGTCTTACATTAAATCGTCTTGCACCCTCTTTTAGGCAATATTTCGCTTGTATTAGGGGATGCAGCTCTTCCTATGACATTAGCATTTGTAAGTGAATAAAGTAGAAGTATATTACAGCAACATTTCCCCAGCATAGCTTTAGATTCCATTTAATGAACCAGCTAACTGCAATCAGGCCTAGCTCCAGACTCCGTATTAATTACACGTTAGAGCAAAATATTTAATGATGAGGCGAAAAGAAAAGAGAATTTGGCCTTTCAGTACTCTTACCAATTAATCAATAAAAATATCTTTATTCATTTAGGTCTCAAAGTAACACTTATGAACGTCAGGATTAAACTAACTAAACTATAAAATGAATTTACATTTACTTCAGCAAAGTAAGGGCGTAAAACTTACTTGTAGGACGATATGCAGTAACAGTATTATTTCTCTAACACTGATATCCCGAAATGGTACTTTATCATGTCAGCTGGCCAATTCGTATCATTACCAAATAGATGGCAACTTTGACTCTTGCCTTCTACTTATTATAAGCTAATGGGTTAATTTTTAGATCAAATTAGCAGCATAGAGGCGGTATATATTCTCAGCCACTGGCAATAAAATTTACGCGATACTTAATAAAAGCGTATAACACAGTTGATTTTATTCTTGTATTATCAGCCTTGTATTAAACTATCCCACTGCTGGGCACAAGCCTCTTCGCAGTGTGAGAATGGTTAGGCCATAGTTCACCACGCTGGCCCAGTGCGGATTGGCAGGCTTCACATGTCTTCGAGAAGGTTAAGAATAATTCTTAGGCATGCAGGTTTCCTCACGATGTTTTCCTTCACCGTTAAAGCAAACGATAATTTACTATTTAATACGCACATAACTTCGAAAAGTCAGAGATGCGCGCCTTGCGATCGAACTCGAGACCTTTGCATGGCAGTCTAACGGTTTCCCACTAGGCTATCCTTGTAATGGAATGTAAGTAGATAAAAATATATATAGGCTCACACCTTTATAGGCGAAGAGATATGTAGAGGATTTTCACACCAATATTGCCCCAGGTATGGTGTTAGCGCCATACCTATCTCTTTCTTTATCTCTGGTGGCATCCAGGATCAACAGAGTCGCCTTGGAAGAAAAAGAAATTTTGTATTGTCTCTGTCTGTGACTCTATATCTCACTAGCAATCAAACAAGATTACCATAAAGTTTCCAGGCTTGTCTCAATGCAGTTATCACTCAAAAACCTAAAGAGTATTAATAGAACTCGCGCGGCAACTCTCAACTTTCAACTTGTGTATTTAACTTGGTAACTGAATTGTCGCCTCGTTGCGACACTAATAGAATATGTAACTATCCGCCTGCAGAACAACGCTATCTACTCTTGCATATGCATTTGTAGAACATGTATTTGTTCTTCCAGATTGTTATGATGAATTGTGTTCACTAGAATTCGCCTAGAGTCCGAAATTGGACCACAATTCATTGAATAATAATTAAGTAGGTAATTTATTTTTGTTTAAGTAATATCGCTCTACATGTTTTTAAATGGTCTTTGTAAATAGATTCTACTACTTACTTACTTCGCTGGCTCGGCGATCCGAAGTGGATCTCGCTATTTGACATTACAGTAGGCCATTTCTTTCTATTTTGTGCCAAGTCAGACCAATCACGTTCATCTTTTTCAGGTTTTAGCTATTTAAATAGATTTTAGTGCCATATATATGTATATATTAGGTTATAATTAAATTAATATACCCATTCATAAAATTTACAAAAGCAAATTTAATGAAAAAATATTTTATGTCTGCACTCTTTGTCGATATAAACTTAAACTATGCCATATTTCAAACTCCTATGTGAGCGCAATATGATTAAAAAGAAGAACAAAGTTTTCTCTTCATGTATGAAAAAGAAAACGAACTGTTTTGTTATTGATATCTCTAAGCTCGTCAATCGAGCTACTAAACTAAAGAAAATAAAAATCGGTTGATAAACAGAGGAGAACATAGTACTGAAATAATTTGCCTAATGATATATACATATAAAGTTGTAAATGCTTTTGAACTTTTTCTTGGGTAAAGTTACTGAATTTAATTTTTGTCAGATAAATGCTTTTACATAATGTATCCTTGCTGTTAATGCAAATTTATTCAGAGATAATGTGTTATAGATAATGTGTTATACACTTGGCCTGAAACGGAACTTGATGTCATGGACAGTTATCACATGCACCGTTGCACTACCAAGCTAGTCAACTAATAATCTATACTAATATAAAATTATAAAAAGCTGTAATTTTAAATTTGTAATTGTAATTGAGAATGGAATCCTGCAATAACTCTTTATTCTTGGTGCAGAATTTTATCGAGGTAGTGCACCTCGATAAAATTCTTGAACATCAACATATCAACATTTTTGAATTGGTACATGATTCAAAAATGTTGATATGTTGTATTTACAAAAAAAAAGTATATAAGTATGTTTATCCATTGTCTAGTACCCATAGTACAAGCTCTGCTTAGTTTGGGCTAGACGGTGTTGTGTGTATGTGGTAGAATATTATTATTATTATTATTATTAAAAGCTTTTCATATTCTTGTTTTTCCTTGCGATTGCACATATGCTTCATATTAAAAGTATATTTTTTAAATGGTCTGCCATTGTTTCTTACTTTGTACTGGTATTGTAAATGTTTCGAGAGAAATCCCCAATTACGCTTTGCCTGATCCAAGAATTAATCTCAAGGCCTTATGTATAGCAGTCGCATTCACAGCCGATGGTCCACTGAGGCAGTCATTATGTAATGTAAGTGGATTTAAAAGGATTGCAAGTGCTGTATCTTGTATCTTATGTGGGGGCCAGTCAGTGCAGACCGGCGACACTTCGACACAGTGGGATCTTTTGTGTCGACACTCTCCCAATAACGACTGCCATAGATGTTCATGGCAGCCGGGACCGATGGCTTAACATGCTCTTCGAGGCACGGAGCAGGCGATAATTGTCAATCAATACGCACATAATTTCGAAAAGTCATATAACTTCTGAAAGTCAAAGGTGCGCGACGTGGGATCGAACCTAAGACCCTCTACATTGCAGTCTGTTGGTCTCCCCTGTAACTCAAATATGATTTTAGTATTTTTATTTTGATATTTACACTACAGCAAAAGTTCACACACATCGCTCACATTTGACTTATAACATTTACATTAAGGTCAAAATGAAAGGTATAAATGTTACAAAGAATTCGCGACTTAGCGCTTGCTGGAATATGTTGTGTCCGTCGTCGAATGTTGCTTGGCTCACGTATGCTACATCCAGGTAGGTGGTATTTATATATACATACACCCAAAGCCACGCCTGTTAAATCTCGTAGAGGCCGGTAGTGAACATAGATCCAGATTTCACTAGTCGTGGGTTAAAGTTCTCATTTAATCGAAAGCAAGGCAAATTTTCGTCTGTAAAACTAATTTAATGATACCATGCTAAAACTGATAACTTCCTAAAAAAAAATAAAAAGCCAGAATAATATATAATAAGACTTTACTTTTGACTTAAATTTTCACTGCCAGGTATTGAACTCAACCCAATTGTAGGTGAGCATAAGATAAGTCTACTAGACCAGACTAGTTCTATCGCACCTTATAAACTGAATGCTAGCAAAAGTATTTGCAAATGTACAGTGATACGTACTAATAATGCGTTATAAGTGCCATACTGGACAAAGGCCAGGTTAAGAGCACCTTAAACCGGCTAGCGTGTATGAGAAATGTGAATGAAGCCAGAGAAGTGTGTCAGGATCGTAGCAAATGGAAATCCGTAGTCCTTGCTCACGCCTCTGGGCAACAGGCGTGAATCTATAGATGTATGTGTATAAGTGCCATATCTTATTTATAAATTTCCAAGACGTTCGGATAACTTGGCTGAAGCTAAAGAAGTAATGGATTGATAAATAGCTTCGACAAACAACGCTTAAACTGCACCGATGAAACCGCAATGCAGTCATCAAATAGTAAGAACGATTCCTTATATTGCCTAACCAAATATTAGAGTACCTGAATTAAATGTAGTCACGGCAATGTATCGAACTTCTAATTTCAATTCTATGTTCTATAAGTTAGAGTTGAAATCCGTTTGCTAAAAAGAAATGTGTTCGTAACCTCTGCCTTGGGAAATTTTATACTTTTAAGAGAAAATTTAAGAGAGCTACATTCTCGAATGAGACTCTTATACAGTTATTAGGCATGTACGGATTAATTAAGATCTTGAGAATGTTATAGTTGAGAAAATTAGTTTCTTTTTGCGATATAAGAAGTTGGCAGTTATTTGGCAATTGTACGGGCTAACAATGATATTTAATAATAATAATAATAATAATAATAATATTCTATCACATACACACAACACCATCTAGCCCAAACTAAGCAGAGCTTGTACTATGGGTACTAGACAATGGATAAACATACATATATACTTTTTTTTTTGTAAATACATACATTGTAACCTTTAGGGTTTACTTTAAGAGGAATGTAGATATAATTAGGAAGTACAATGAGAGAAGGTATAACAAATACACTTTTAATGTATTAAGATACAAATAAAAGATACAATCTTTACTTATATAACTATAGTCAGGGCGTGGTTCGCTAAAGACTTGCTTCGTGGTCCTTGTACAATCAGGACACTAAGCTGGGAGTGTGAAGCCGGGCCGCAAGGAGCCCGACTGACGCCGTCCATTCCTTATATAGTCTCGCACCACCGGTCGCGAGAGGTGGCTAGTGACGTGCGCCCGCGTTCGCCGGGCGTCTAGGCGATTATCGTCACAACATATTATACATAGAAACACCCAGACCAAGACAAACATCCATGTTCACGCACACAAATGTTTGACTTGTGCGGGAATCGAACCCGCGACCTTAGGCGTGGCAGTCGGTTACACTAACCACTACGCCATCGAGTCGTCAAAAATGCTTGATCTTATCAAGAAAATTGAAATTGAAAATCTATATCTTGCTTCTATTCTAGAAAATCATTTGAAAATGTATGTATGTATGTATCTTATGTGGGGGCCAGTCAGTGCAGACCTGCGACACTTCGACCCAGTGGGATCTTTTGTGCCGACACTCTCCCAATAACGACTGCCATAGATGTTCATGGCAGCCGGGACCGACGGCTTAACAAAGTGTAAGTAGCTTAAATACAAGCAACTATATGATAAAAAAAAAGAATTCGAATACCTTTAAATAATATTGATTAAATAGAATAAATATATGAAAACCTATTTTCTTAATATAAAGCGGCAACTTCATATTAAAATCCTTAGCTTAAAGATAAAAATATCTAAGGTAATGTCCACTTTTGAAACGATAAATTGTCTCATGGTATTTGATATTATCCGAAATAAACATCACCTTTGGCCATTCGTTGAGTAACAAATCGCTCCCAATGGAGGCTAAACAAACTTTTTTTCCGAGGTCGAGGTTTAATAATATTTACTTTATTTGCGGACTACATCCATAGTCCTATATGGAGACAGTGGATAAGGATCCATGTTCTGTAGGACACTTGTTTTTATTTTAATTTTTGTTTTTTTTTAATTTTTTGTTGTTTCTTGTTTATTTTTATCTTTTATTTTTGTGTGTAAGTTACTAACATAGTTTTAAGTTATCCTGTTGTAATACTAACACTCTATGGATCGAATAGTCTGAAAATAAATGTTTTGAATTGAATTGAATTGAATTTATACTTTTTATATAAACTCACGCGTCTTTGTCCCGAAGGTATAGGGACAGTTTTTATTACAGCCAGATACTGTCTGATATCTTTGAGATGCCAAGTAATAGTGAAAGGCTATTGCCGTCTACCAAAAAAATCACCAGACTGAGATGTGCTAATGAAGATTTTCTGTCAGAAACCCAATAATATTTTAGTTGACCTGGAAATCTGATTGTTTCTCGTTATACCGCTAAACATGACATCCCTTTGCAAATATGTGGGTCCTAATAGAAATGTGTAAGCAAATAACGAGATGTTGGACGTTTGTTACTCGATCACGAGTATACTGACGAACGGATTTTAATGAAACTGGGCATACCAAAAGACTAATTCCTGGCGTTAATCCAGCAATTAGTCTATTAGTGTGCCCAGTATAGTGACCATATAGGATATTTTACACGGCTAAAAGCTTATATGTAACAAAAAAATATAACTTTACTAATTTTTTTACTAATAAAACAAAAAAAGGTTTTTATGTAAATAGTATTACAGTTTTAGTTAGGAAAACTGTATATGTTATACACAAATAAGTATATACTTATTTGTAAAAAAACATCGTTTTTATTTTATTGGTAAATAAATTAGTAGTTATATTCTTTTGTTACATATAAGCTTTTAGCCGTGAAAAATATATATACATATGTATATTTTAATACAAAAAATAAAGCAGCCAACTAATTAAACAACTTCTAGACAAATTTTATCAACAGATGATTATGATAATTTAAAATTACTTCTACTCTCAAGATCATCAATATTTTTTTGCATAATTTTAAATTAAAACAAACGTGATAAAATCCCTAAAAGGTAATTAATTTTTAATATGTAACAGTTGCGTAAGCAAAAGATAAAATACTACGAGATGCATTACCCAATTCCACTTACATAAAATACTCCATCGCTTATATAGTCAGTCTGTATTCAGTATTAATCTTTTGAGAGTGTTATCTCAGTGCTGCATGAGGGTTCGTTAAATTATCTCGAGCCAACGGCTCCACAGGGTGTGAGACAGAGGTGCTATGTGATTGTAAGATGAATAAGATTGAGATATAAAAACCCCACAGTTTCTTCACTTTAATACATACATACATACATACATAGATTCACGCCTGTTCCCAGAGGGGTAGGCAGAGACTACGGATTTCCATTTGCTACAATCCTGACACACTTCTCTGGCTTCATTCACTTTCGTCACATTCCTCATACACGCCCGTCGGTTCAAGGTGCTCTTAACCTGGCCTTTGTCCAGAATGCCTCCGATCTGATCAAGAAACGTTCGCCTAGGTCTTCCTCTTGCGACTGTTCCATTCACACTAGCCTTATAAACTTTCTTAGTCAGTCTTTCCTCGTCCATTCTTTCTACATGCCCAAACCAGCTTAACATACCCTTTTCTATTCACTTTAATATCGTTTGACATACTCTTAAAAGGAATTTCTTTATTGTTTTTCTTGTCCATTGTTTTAATATACAAATGCATAGACTCTTTTTTGTATAACAAGTGGGCAGAGGTATACTTAACTCATATTACACTAGCGAGGTTTTTAGGTTACACGTAATAAGGATTAAGCTTATTGTCAATACGACCGATTTTAGACTTCGTGTTGCTACTAAGAATAATCTAACAGAAAATCGCAACCTACTTTACCTTAGGCATGAATTTTTTATAAGTATTATCCGTTATATAGAAATGTGTTTATGTTTTAAAAGTATTTTATATTTTGAATTATTATATGTTTTTAAAGTATTTAAATCACAAATGTGTTTACGGCTTTTAAAGCATTTCCTACCTTAAAGTTATCTTCATATCAAATTTCATCAACACCGTCTCAGCTATTCAGCTATGAATGTATAACAAGCAGGCAGCCTGGTTTTACTTAAACAATATTAGAATGGTTCATTTGACAAAGTTCTCGAGGAGTTCACACATAACAAATCGTCACATAAATCAACAACGAAATCTGTTTTATTTGTTACAACGACTCAGACGTATACAAATAGTTTATCTACAGAAAACGTGTACGTCAATTGCAGAACGTTTACTCTGAAAATCGGACCGCGTTACTTGAATATTGAGGAGTAACTTTGGAATCGCCTGCTGCGAGCACACGTGGACGAGATGGTACCTCTCTGAGATTTTAGTGACCTTTAAAATGCAAAGGATTTAAAAATGCATAAGAAATCCGTGATGTATTATTGCATTGGATTTATAAAATGCTTATGCACTATGTACGAAGTTCATGGTGGGGAGAGCCTATTGAATTGGTTCTACTTATACGATAATTTGGCGGTGAGTCTAACATTTGTTTTTAATATGACAGTGTTGATGTCGCATTGGTCTCCAAAATCTCATGATGGAATTTGTAGTGAACATTTTATTGGAAGCAAAACTTTAGACTCGCAAGCAAAGACAAGTTATTGTCCTACAATATTCCTTATAGTATAACGAAAGAAAAAGGTTAATGATTCCCAGGCCCTATCAAGATATACACAACTTATAATACAAAGGTACACAAAACTCTTAAGTACGCTATCAAATCCGGTAGAAATTGAACACAGAAATGAATTCAATCAAACTAAAATTGTATGCTTTTAAATATGGTTTTTGTAATTATTATATCCATTATTTTAACTTATTTAACACACTCTTCTCTCTTAGCCTTTATTATTCCCAAGTCACTTGGGATCGGCTTTTCTGGTCTAACCGGATTTGACTGGATATCAGTTTTTACACGGAGCGGCTGCCACCTGACCACCGCAACCCGAAGGCTAACGATACCCTAAGGCTAGACCAGTGTCAGGATATTAGAGGGTACTGACTTTCCCAATAACGACTGCCATAGATGTTTATGGCAGCCGGGACCAACGGCTTAACGTGCTCTCCGAGGCACGGAGCAGGCGATAATTGTCAATCAATACGCACATAATTTCGAAAAGTCATATAACTTCCGAAAGTCAGAGGTGCGCGACATCGGTTCGAACCCGAGACCCTCTGCATTGCAGTCTATTGGTCTCCCCACTGAGCTATCGCTGCTTAACTTATTTAACACACGCCGCACTTAAATGTACATAATATTAATGTGCGTGTTCCCACGTGCGCCTCTGTATCGTGTCTTTGTCCCGTACTTTTTGCCCACATGTGGGTGAAGCTGCGGACAACAGCTAGTATATAAATAATATCATTTTGTATTTCATACCGATGAAGACGGAGACTTAAAAAAAATAAAAACCAAGTACAACAGACGTCAAAGTAAACTATAACTACATAAAAATTACTCAATGTAGCAACTCTTGCAAGCAAACCATTTACTGAAGCACGTCTCAATGCCACACAATGGAAATCAGAGTAAAAGAGGTTCATAATAACGTTGCCAGAGGAACGCATAATATTATATCTGTTCAGACTTTTAAGCAAATGCATTCCGGTTGCCAGTCGGCTTTGTCAATAGACACCTGAATTGAATGGAAATTGAAATGTTCGCGGCACGATCAGAAGCTTTTCAATATCAGAACGTGTATGTATATTAGGTTTTGTAAATCGTGAGGCGAATGAAAAAATAGTTTATTATGCTTTTGTAAGCCTGTGATTTTTGGGAGCGGTACGGTAACAGAAACTTCTGGTGTGTTGACTACTTAATAAATGGATGGAGCTGGTTTATGAGGTCATCTAGAGGCCACGTCATGTCGATCTACAAATGCGATAAGATTTGTGTGAGCTAATAATATTAATGACGAGTATGGGATTTTCTGTTCTTTGTAACAATGGTATTTCTTCCTAATTATAAGGTAAGAAAGTTAAAAAAGAATATGTAGGCATTTAATGTGAAATTATATTATCAACTAACTGGTACGAGTATATTAGTCCAGTAACGACAGATTATTAGGATTCAGTAAGTTACTAAACCAGATAGGGTGTGTTTATCTTTTCTGGTATTTTAAATATTTTCTATATCGCCACCCAATTTGCTAAGGAGGGTAGTTAAATTCTTTCATCCAATTCATCCTATTTATAGTATGGACTCTCTTGTACCAGAAGTGCTGGTCGAATCTCTCGGCACGCTAATCTTAATGACATAATACGTCGTGCTCTTGTCACTGCTGGCGTTCCAGCTGTACTTGAACCCAATGGCTTGGTACGTGACGATGGGAAGAGACCGGACGGAATGTCATTGTTGCCTTGGAAGATGGGCAGGCCTTTGGTGTGGGACGCAACATGCGTTGACACCCTTGTGCCATCACATCTTCCAAGTACTGCGGGATGTGCCGGCGCTGCTGCTGCAACCGCGGAAACCCTCAAACGGCGCAAATATAGTAATTTAGTTGGAAATTACATTTTTGAGCCGTTTGGGGTGGAAACCCTAGGTTCATGGGGTCCGAGCGCTCGTATTTTGTACAGGGAGATCGCAAAACGCCTGATCGACGTTTCGCGTGATCAGAAGACTGGTCTTTTCTTAGCCCAAAGAATCAGCATTGCCATTCAACGTGGCAATGCTGCCAGTCTTCTGGGCACGTTACCAGTTGACAGCGATACTGAAGAATTCTACGACGCCTAAACCATTCTTGTAAATATTTAGTATTATAATTATTTGTGTTTTTTTATTTATAGTAGGTACCTACATTTGTTACAGACAAGGCAGTTTAACTTTTCCTAAGACTTCTTAGTGTCAACCTTGTCGTTTTCTATTGTCATCTTTGCTGAAGCTGACTACATAGTGTTACAACAGTGTACAATCTTATCTGCACTACGCAGATAAGATTAATTCCATAAAACGAAGAAACGTCATAAAGAGAAACGGCATGTAGACTCCTGCTAGTGTTTTTACAAGGAAGTTCTGCTAAATGCACAGTACTTTTTAGAGCGTTATTTATTTGACACTTTATTACATAATTTTGAAAACTGTTACACTACTACTATTATTAAACTTTACTAATTTTTAAGCTAATTGAATTATTATTAAAACTATTGAAATTATTTAGATTTAATTTACTTTTACACTTTCCCCGACGTTTCGGTTGCTTTTCAGCAGCCATGGTCACGGGAAGACAAACGCGATAAAATCCGTATATAGTAGTTTAATTTCAATGAATAATATTCGCTTAAACAGAAGACAATATTATACTTTTTAGAGTTTCCTACGGACGGCAATAGACTATTACACAGAATTTAAATTAATTACAAGATATAGAAACGAATATATATGTATAGTTACCATGTAAAATTAATACTAAAGAAAGTACCATTAAAATGTGTCCATTTCAATTTAGAAAAGTATTATATGCTTCTAATATATTTGATTCGTTATTAACCTATTGAGCCCCAGCGGTACACCGGCGGCCAGACACAATAGGATTTTATTTATGTCTAACATGCCGAGATTTACAGACAGATTCAACAATATTTGTATACAACGTTTTAGATTATTAGGATCATACAAACTTATGAAACACCCACAATTACAAAGTTTTAGTTATGTCTACTTAGAATTGACAAGATGACAATAAATATTATATTTTGCCACAATAGATGAGTACAATATTACGGCATATTGGAAAAATACATTTAAAAAAAGAATTTGTTCCTTTTTTACTTATCGAGGATGAATGTACCTACATTGAAATTAAACTATTTGATACGTATTTTACCGCGTATCTTATTTTTTAGAACACTTTTATTCAATAATTTTGAATCATTAACCTATTATTGTTAACCCTGAATTGCTCGCATGGGGTCAACGTACTTTTGTGTGCCGAAAATTTTGAAAAATTTTCATTTGGACGCAACGCACTCCCACCAGCGGTTATAGGTTCCTTATTCCCAGTAAAGTTATCATTTCAGTGTCAAACAGGATTACAGAGAGTAGGCACTCGTCGCTGCAGTCTTAGTGCGACCCCGTGCGAGTAAATACGTTACTTTTTTTGTTCTCGGTAAGATTATATATTTTGATATTTATTGAGTTTTCGTATAGTTTTTGTATCTATTAAAATAATACATGCATGATTTAAAAAAAAATATTGGAGCCCTTGGGTACATGTTCTTTTTTATTAATTTAGGTTTTCGCCATGGATAGAAGAGAGGAATATATTTTACGATGGCTGGGTGGGGTGTCAGATGAACAACAGCCTGTTGGGGGTCTAGGTATATTATTGTGGATATAGTATAAATTTAATGCAATTCTCAATGTTATAATTTGTACTTTGCTTTTTGTCCTTATATTACTTTAGTTTTTTTTTTTTATTTATCTTTTTCTTTTTAATTAGGTACCTACATACATAAAAAAAGTATTTGTGGAAACTTGTTAATAGCAACATTCATTACAAATTATAACTATATTCTAGAATATTAGTATGTAATCTTTCCAATAAAATTAAATAAATAAATATAAATACACTGGTTGTACATCGTTAAGGGCCTCCTATGCGCCAATGACCTTGAGCGTTTAACGTTTGCGACTCACTTCTAAACATTTTACGATAATTTACTGCCACGTAGTGAGATGTAGCTAATTTCTATATTTTGGATTGTTTGTAAATTATCATAGTACATGATAATTTACAGACAATCCAAAATATAGAAATTGTCCTGTACTACTATTAGACTAATTCTAAACTATTTATTATCTTAGGTTAATCAAATACACTCAAAGATTGATAAAATTCCGTAAATATACGAGAGCATTTTGGGGAAAAAATTGCAAACATCCGTCCGTCACAAAGGCTGGCGGCGTATGCCGCCCGTCCCCCGCGCAGAGACTCGCCAGAATGATTCGACCGAAAAATCGAGAAAAACAAATTTTAAATGAAAAATCATCGTAAATAAAATAAAAATTGCACACGATTTACAATAAATGTATTTCCTACACATAAATGTGAGTTTTATATTCATACTTCTACAGATGAGGAACTTTATACATAAACTTTGTGAACTCAATCATTTTTAATATTGCTTGTATATCTCATAAAAAATAAAATAGAAATAATATAAATGTATGTAATTAAAGTTTATAAATCGAAGTATTGTTTAAATGTTGTTTGAGAATTTTGGGACATCATTTAAGGTACTAGATACGTGTTGAAAATCGTGTATTTTTTACGTTTAGTGGTAGGAGGCCGTTAACTTTCTAAATAAACATTTTATTTTAATAATATGTACTTTTATTATTTCATTCCCCAATAATTTTATTAGAAATCATTTAATATATAAAGTTGGGGTCAGTGGAGGCCCCATGCGAGCAGTTAAGGGATTTTCTTTGTGCGAGTAATTAAGGGTTAAATACTGTTACTAGTACTTCTATTAAAACAGTAAAAACTATTTAGACTTAATTTTACACTTTTGCCAACGTTTCGGTTGTTTTTTACCAGCCATGTTCACGGGGAGATCATCGTAATGCTATACATAAAACGTTTTTCAGCTCAATAGCTTTAACTATATAACGGAAGTTCAAGAAGCAAGCATCAGCAAAAACACGTAGTTAAACCGCACGCTACGTCAATTCTGGCCAGATTGCCTTTTAAACCGGCACGTTACCTGCTACAAAATATTTCTGTTGCGATGTATGGTGCTGGTAATGGCGATTTCATTGTGTCGTTAATTTTCAACCATTTATCATCATCTGTCCATGATTTTCTAACTTGTTTTCCTCAGCTGACCATGGCAACAGGTAAGTATGAATTCACATGATGAATGTAAATTTGACATTGAAACGTTTTAATGTGTTTCTTAGCAAGTACATAAGTATGTGTAAGTACGTATGTGTATGTTTTTGTTTTGACTATGTCCTTAGCATTATCCATGGAGTGGGAGATGCCACTCATTAATATGTTTAAAAAATATCATTGAAGAATATGAATTGTCAGTAACAACACGATAAATGTATTAAGACTGCGCCTAACGTAAGACAGATAATGACAGAGCTCATGCGGCGCATATTCAAATCGGCGCGCGGCCCCCATAGTAAAACTGTATGGAGGATTTGAAGTCCTTTTTTGATAAATATGTAGCATTATTGTCAACCAATAACTTAAATATTTGGTACGGACAAATTGTAATATAACTATTTATGTTTCGTTTATGCTGTAATATAGGGTAGATTTCTACTGTTATAATCTAAAAATCAAGTAGCACGAGCTTACGTTTTTGCATTTTTCGTGTAAACTTACGTAATTTTGTAGGCGAAAATATTAATTATTTTATGTTTTTTACACGGAGTAATTGTAAACACATTCATTGTTATGGTAAATATATATTTTATAATTGTACTAGTAGTTTTCTCGCGGTTTCACTCGCGTAAGTCCCGTTCCCGTGTGAATATCGGGTTTCACCTCTTTCACGCCCTTCGGGGTGGAATTTCCAAAAATCCTCTCTTAGTGCTCCGCTACACTCTCCAAGGAACATACATGCCAAATTTCAGCTTCTTGCGTTCAGTGGTTTCGGCTGTGCCTTGTCTGTCAGTCACTCAGCAACGGAAGAGTTTTATATATATAGATTAAACAAAAGGTATTGATATATTCACTTAACTGTGACCGCCTGTTTTGGCACATTTTGTTTGGCGCAGTCTTAAGTAGACGTAAACATACTTAATATAATGCTAGACAACGGGTCGTACACGCGATAAAGTATTTAAACGGTAATAAATACCGCTGTCTAGCATTATATTAAGTATGTGTACAAATCGCGATAGTCTAAAAACTTTTGACGTAAACAGACTCGCCTCTGGAACATGGAACTTAAAACAGCTGGTAAAGTTTCGGTGTAATACCACTGCCTACCTATCTTATCTTATGTGAGGGCCAGTGGGATCTTTTGTGTCGACACTCTCCCAATAACGACTGCCATAGATGTTCATGGCAGCCGAGAGCGACGGGTTAAAGTGCTCTCCGAGGCACGGAGCAGGCGATAATGGTCAATCAATACGCAGATAATTTCGAAAAGTCATAGAACTTCCGAAAGTCCTCTGACTTTCGGAAGTTCTATGACTTTTCGAAATTATCTCTAGGTCTCAGGTTCGAACCTGAGACTCTCTGCATTGCAGTCTGTTGGTCTCCCCACTGAGCTATCGCTGCTTCTGCATTGTCTACCTATATTAGTAATAGTCTACGAATGTAAATTTCAATATCGCCAACACTGGCACCTCACTTGCCCTATCCAAGTGGTTGCAGGCTGAGGTTAAACAATCGATTTCATCCGATAGATGGAAGGCAAAGCCTTTCAGACTAGCTCGTGGATTTACGAGTATCAATCTGTTTTAGCTTTGAGTTTTCACTACGTTAGTCTAGTTTAGTTGGTTAGGTTAGTATACATTTGACGAGTTAGTTGGATGCTTTTAAGAGGCTTTGTGTCGAAGGCGATGTATACTGGCTTGAAATTTTACTTGGCTGAAGGAGAAACGAGGAGTAGGATTATAACTTTTGTGTGATTATAACATTTTCTTATAATAATAATAATAACATTTATTTGTCAGAATATTGTCAGATTGGTTGGAGTTACATAATATAATATAATCAAATGGACAGGAATATAATTGCTACAATTTTACAGTTTCAGAATGATTAAACAGAAAATTAATGTATGAGATAAAAGCATGAATAACATCTACAATTAGTCTTCTAAATTATTATATCTTTATCTAACTAAATTGGTAACAACAAATAGTATTATTTTTGTAGTAATATTAAGCTATTTAAAAAGGTTAATCATAAAATAAGAATTAAATAATAGTATTATTATTAAGACTGCGTCGAGCGAAATGTGCCAAAACAGGCAGTCACAGTTAAGTGAATAAAATCAACACTTTTTGTTTAATACAAATTTAAAATATACATTTACCATAACAATAAAAGTGTTTACAATTACTCCGTGTAAAAAACTTAAAATAATTAATATTTTCGCCAGCAAAATTACGTAAATTTGCACGAAAAATGCAAAAACGTAAGCTCGTGTTACCTGATTTTTAGATTATAACAGTAGAAATCTATCCTTTTTTACAGGTTAAACGAAACATAAATAGTTATATTACAATTTGTCCATCCCAAATATATTTATCAAAAAAGCACTTCAAATTCTCCATACAAATTTACTATGGCGGCCGTGCGCCGATTTGAATATGCGCCGTACGAGCTCTGTCATTATCTGTCTTACGTTCGGTGCAGTCTTAATCATGTCATAGGATAATGGGTTGCTAATACTCCTTTTTTTTTCATTAAAATCGTCATTTTTGTGATACAGACATTAATTTATGAGTAGTGCATATAACTGTTTCTTGAATTTTGTCATGGGGACATTCTTAAATATGTCTGGTAATTAATTATATAATTATGTAGATTGTCATACAGTAAGAATTTTTGCTGAATACATCAATTCTTCTTTGTGCTGTAAATTTGTGATGAAGACTAAAATATAGGCTGCCTGCGAGTGATTACCTTAACTCACGATTGCTTGTAATAAAGATGCACTGTGCTATCATATTACGCGTACGTTGCTAATCTGGCGCAGACCAAATAACGACTAGCCGAAAACTAATAGCATATCACTATTTCTAGTATCTAAGTAAGCAAGGTCTTACAGATTTGTTTATATAAAATGCTATCCTAGCTAATTGATCGCCTTGGTGGAGCAGCGGTAGTGTAGGCGACTAATGTGCAAGTTCCCGAATTCGAATCTCCGATAAACTTTCTTGTCATAAAACACAGTAACGCTTTGCTCAACAGCATAGCGTTTCTGTGTTTTAAGTCAATAAATTTTGCCCGGTAAACGGCAATTGGCTTACTCCTTATTAGAGCAGCGATAGCTCAGTGGGGAGACCAATAGACTGCAATGCAGAGGGTTTCGGGTTCGAACCCACGTCGCGCACCTCTGACTTTCGTAAGTTATATGACATTTCGAAATTATGTGCGTATTGACTGACAATTATCGCCTGCTCCGTGCCTCGGAGACCACGTTAAGCCGTCGGTCCCGGCTTCCATGAACATCTATGGCAGTCGTTATTGGGAGAGTGTCGACACAAAAGATCCTACTGGGTCGAAGTGTCGCCGGTCTGTACTGACTGGCCCCACATAAGATACAAACATACCCCTTATTACGTGGGACCAAAAAAATAACTACGGAAATATGGCGTAGCACACCTCTGTACCTTCGGATATAGGCATGATATAGTGCTAAATCTGTAAGGTCAAGCTAATAACAGTATAGTACAAATAACTTTAGCTTCGAAACTTGACAAGCTTAAAGACGGTACTTTACAGAACAGTGTAATAACATGCTTGTAACAAAATCAGAGGTCACCATCAAAGTTCAAGGCATCTAATATACACTGACCTTTGGATTTCTTTGCACTTAAATATTGGTATGTGCCGATAAACACATGAAAAAGGAAATAAGGTAATTGAGAACTTCCAAAGCGATTTATTTCTGGACATTTTTATAGTATTTTGAGCGTTCCCTAGACTAGTTAATTGAGCACAGTGGAATTTGTAACCGATTCTTCCTCTACGTGGGGAGAGGCGAGGGTAAGTCTCACCCGGGGAAAGATTGAAAGTCCCGGATTCTACCGACTAATCCTAACACGGAGTGCCAACTCGCTGCCTTAAGAGTGGTGGGTGGTTCGTTGGAACTGAAACTAATCCACCCTCAAACATGTAGCAAGCAAATGCAATCTTTTAGGGGGTGAACACAAAACAATACCTAAATAGACTCGCCTAAAAAAACCTTCTACCCTAACCTCTACCTACCCTTTTGGGCACCTTCTGCAATTAGCATTGCACCCACACGTATTTTAGAGGCTTGGTAAAGTTTAAGTTATGCTGCTAGGGTGGTAAATTCTCGAAGAATGATTGTAAATTACATCTTATTGATGGTCTCGCTGATCATTGCTACTTGAAGACTCTCAATCTACAACCTGCTGATAGTGTTCGCTAGCCATCGCTTCTTGAATACTCCCGGTCTAAGGCAAAAACTTACCTTTAGTCGAGAAGTATGCTTGGTTGCCATCGTAGTGAAAACATCTTAGTCTCGCCATTAATTTACTGTTGAGGAGTTGTGTGAGAATCAAAAACTCATAGTAATTATGTTTTTAATTCGAGCCTTACGCTTACTTTTTAAAACTACGAAAATAGCTGCCAGCGGATTTTAAAGTGAATATATTATTATAACAGCATTCAATAGATTGTGGATTAATAATAATACTTTAATGGCTTTTGTACACGATATGGGTTATGTAAGCAAGTTGAGGCATTTGTGCGTATACATTATATATCAAAACAACCAAGGTGAGTTCCTTATATAAATAACTTAAATGAAAAATCATGTCAAGTATATGACACGATTTTATGCAGTGTGCATACGATGGATGCGATTTATCTACTCAATTAACCTATTTTTAACTTGCGCATGAAGTCTGCTTAAGTTGCTTGCGCATGTAACTCGCGCCAGCTACTTGCATCATGAATAAATGCCATAATTCATACATGTTGCGTATAACTTGCGCATGTAACTCCCGTTGGCCACTCTGTCATGTACGATCACGATAAAGTTTATTTACAGTCAAACAAAAACGAAATACTAAATGAAAATGGTTTCAAATACTGGAGCATAAATAACGGTAGAACGATAGCCGGATCTGCGGTGACGCGAGAACAAAATTCAAACTTAATTTTATCACTTCAGCACACTACAAGCAATTACATAACATGGAACATGTCTATGTATTTGCGAAGGAGTAGTCAGATGTGTTTTCTTATTTTTATTTTTGTAATGTGTGTGACATCTAGCCAGTTAAGCTTTTAAGTCGTACAAAATAGGGGTCGAGGCTTTAAGAATAAGAAGTCTTTATTTACTATAGTCAGAGTACAATAATAGATGTTATAAATTATTTACAAGAGTACAAGCCTATTTAGCCATTTCAAATGGCATGCAAATCTAATATATTAGGTCATATCGCTTATACGAATATATTAGATTTCACGTTTACAATATCAATTATGAATAAAATTATATAATTTGAAATAAACTGCTATATACGGATTTTATCGCGTTGTTTATTTGACACTTTATTACAAAATTTTGAAAATTGTTACACTACTACTACTATTAAACTTTACTAATTTTTAAGCTAATTAAATTATTATTAAAACTATTTAGATTTAATTTATTTTTACACTTTCCCCGACGTTTCGGTTGCTTTTCAGCAGCCATGGTCACGGCGAGACTAAGATGGCAGTTGTCTCAATGTTCCAGTGTAGGTATTTCAAAGTACCCGAACATAATTTAATCATTGGTGTTTCTATTTACGCAGAATGAGCTCAAAGTATCATGAAGTCTAGCTGTGGTTTGCTTCTTCTTGGGTTTGACTATTTTTATTACTGGATCCCAAGCTGGTGATACATTCCAACCATCTTCTCTATTAAAATTAGGATGTTTTTTGATTTCAATAGCCTCGCGAAGCATCCTTGGTAGGAATCGGTGTTCTTTAGCGAGAATCTGTGGTTTGTCAAATCTCAGGTAGTGGTTGGTCCCCTGTTGCACATGTTCACTTTTTTAATTTCAATGAATAATATTCGCGTAAATAGAAGACAATATTATGTAAAAAATTATATAAGTTTAATTACAAATCAATTATATTGGGTATTTCCAAAAATTCATTAAGACAGTAGAAATTGCTCTGCATGAGCCATCAACGTTACCCTTTTGCCATCTATCATATTAGTCGATTTCAATTTAAGTTTTTTATTTGTCTGTTTCGGAAAACTTCAGGCTCGTAAACACAGTTAGAACAATAATAGCTAAATATGGCCAATTGTAAGTTTTCACGTATACATAATAATTTAACTTAACCTTTAGATAACGTAGGTACAATTTAACAATTGGGAAATAAAATATATATACACATAGATTATAACAAGCGATTGATGCCGCGGTGGTTACAAAAAAATGGATCACTGAAGATGCTTTTCATTTTCGCGACACGGGTGGTGAAAAGGTCGATATCTTTATCCTGGCATGTTATGTTGTACATTCGATTCAGTGTTACTACTGAGAATTACGTTACAGCAATACTTAATAACGTTTTGCCAGCCCCGATAACCAAATACAGATTAGGCAAAACGTTATTAAGTTTTAAAATGAGACGAACAAGTCACAAAAAAATATATAACGTAACTAACATTGTTATCCAATCTGGTGATTATGTATGTAATACTAGGTGCATGGATCTTATCTTATCTTATCTTATGTGGGAGCCAGTCAGTGCAAACCGGCGACACTTCGACCCAGTGGGATCTTTTGTGTCGACACTCTCCCAATAACGACTGCCATAGATGTTCATGGCAGCCGGGACCACCGGCTTAACGTACTTTCCGAGGCACAGAGCAGGCGATAATTGTCAATCAATACGCACATAATTTCTAAAAGTCATATAACTTTCGAAAGTCAGAAGTGCGCGACGTGGGTTCGAACCTGAGACCCTCTGCATTGCAGTCTATTGGTCTCCCCACTGAGCTATCGCTGCTCAGGTGCATGGATAGTGGCATGCTTAAAGTAGCCATAGATTACTATTTGTGTCTCGTGATAATAAAAGAGCAGCTAGTTCTATTAAATTATTAGAATTTTATTGCAATTTATGTTACTTTGCTTTCCAATGTTTTTGCTTTTGAGTTCTGCTTACAAATGAACTAATTAATTTAAATAACTTTTCTGGTTAGTACCAGAAAAGTTATACTACTTTACTATATATATATATATAATATATGTATAATATATAATACTACTACTACTCCAATTATCCTCACTCTACTGACGCATACAGCTAAATGGACTTCTTTATACATCAGCGCTGGGTAGGTTTATCTCAAAGCATGCATAATAATATATAATATCAGCTCTGTATTAAACTTTCCCTCAGCTGAGCACGGGCCTGTTCTCAGTGTGAGAAGTGATAGGCTATAGTCTGCCATGTTGGCCACTGCGGGTTGGCAGGCTTCACATGTCTTTGAGAATATAATATAAAACTTTTAGATTCACATCGTGAGGAAACCTGCATAGGTTTTTCTTTACCATTTAAAGCGAGCAATAATGATTTATTATAATTCGCACATAATTTCAAAAAGTCAGAGATGTGCGCCTTGTGATAGCACTCACGACCTCTACATCTCCCACTAGGCTATCGCTGCAGGCATACCGAAATTCAAAATCATATATTCCATTATCCATCCTATGGTAATCCAAGACATGATTTGGAGGCAAATTGGCACACAGTAGTACGCCTGTATATTTATATTTAGGTTCAAAGTTTTGTTCACTTTAACCACATCTGTTGAGTTGTTAACGTTAATTAAATAATAAAAAAAATTGCTAAGTTTCACATTTATAATATTACCACTATAACAGTACTAACATTATAAAATGCAGGACTAATATCAGTAATACATTCATTATACTAATAGGTACACGTTTTTACTTCATGAAAATGTCGAAGCATCACGCAATCAAACCCACGTGCAATTATGTTTAGATTCCATGAAATGTGCGCAAGCCATAATGAGAGCTTTTAGTGAAATCTGATTTGTAGACCTCGGCTTGCTACTGCTAATTAATGCATAAACCTTTATGAAAATCTCAATGTTCATGAAAAAGATTATGGATAGTTCATGAGAACTATTTTTGCCATTCTAAAATATAAAAGGCTTCAGAAAAGTTATATTAAAGCATGTAAAATAGGATAAAAATATATATTGAAAAAGCACAAGAGACAAATCTTATGCTTTTAATTAATATAAGTAGCAGCTTTTGTTAGGTTGCCAGTCTTTTGATTCCTCCTGCCCCATTCTACCATCGGACGACCAGAGACAAACGGACGAGCGCCACGGGACCATGGAGGATATACCATATTTACGCACTTTGTGCGCTTTGCTTCCACTTTTATAATGCATACCGCAAATAAGTGAAACTTACTACCTAAGTCTTTGTTTCCCGATGAGTACAATCTGGATGTCTCAAGTCGCGATTGTATAGGTATCTTCTGGGCAAGCGTACAACATCGTCGACTGCATCGTCTCTTAACGACAGGTGATATCGTGGTCAAACACAAGCCTACACTACAGAATACATAATGCTGGCCTCATTGCCAAATAAAAAAAACCTTAAGTGCAAATATATGTCATAGAATTAACGAACAAGCATTAAACTTTTCTGATAACCTAGTTACAAAAACATAAGATAAATCAACAAAATCTATTCAATCTAAATAGTTTCACTCCAAATACACTCTGGAGGCCTATACATTACAGTTCATTAGGCAGGTTCCAAGTTCCAAACTTGGAAAGTTTTTGGTCAGTTGAACTTAAACAAAAGGTCTCAAGTTAAAGGTTCTTGTAAACTTGCTGCCATCATTTATAAATCGATATGACAGTATCATAATGCTTATAGGGGCAGCAGTTCTAATGAGAAATGATTTTCCAAGTCTTCCTCCAATCGTCTGGTCTTAAGGCAAATAGAAAAGCTAATTTGGTGATGTTACTAATAAGCCGGTCCTCTCGGAAAGATAGCATTCTTTTAAACCTTCGTTAGAGTAGTACTCTGCTACTTTGATTCGCCTGATGAGTAAGAGTACCATAGGGCCACATACCTAGCACTTGCATGCCTTTGTTTTCATACTACTTTAAATTCCCTGATATGGTATTATTGGTTTACGATATAAGCTCACCTAAAGGCAGGTCTCACTTTAAAATTTAATGAGAAAAATAGCTAAAAACTATAAACATAAGGTAAAACTTTTGAATGAGAGCAATATACGATAGAAGATATAATTATCTTATTAAAGAAATTCGTACATTTCTGCCTCATATATATATATATATATATCACAAGTTCGACTTCCAACTCGGTTAAAATGGTATTACCTTTTTCTACCAATCAATTATCAGAAGCAGAACGCAGTCTGGAACTGTGGCCGATACTCGTCAATAAGCGGGCCTCCTTATACGTGACACCTAAAAACACTTTTGGCGACATTTGGTTATAAGACACCTCTGCTTACCCTAGAGAGAGAGACTATGTATGCAAACTTTTAACATTAATAGCTTTATGGTATAAGGTTTATTAATTATACACTAACATTGCTTAAATAATTATTAATTATACTCTAAATTAACTTAAATATTTAATAGCTAATTATGCAGCATTGATTTAAAACATTACAATAATTGACAGCGTTTATATTCTGTTATTACGCGAGCATATAATTTGTACAGTCAACAACAGAAGTAGCTAAAATAGTAACAGAATTTTTCACTGTACGGAGTGGTTTAAGTGGTCGCTTCGCCACTGCCGCCGCGCCGAGTTTTGTGGGTTTGATCCCCACACGGGACAAAAAATGGTGAGATCCGCAAATGGTTGTTCCGAGTCTAGGTGTTCTTTGTGTCCGTTGTTTGAATGTTTATAAAGTCACAACAGGTATTATTCCTAGTGTGGGAAGTGAGTTGAGTCTTTTTAAAATATAAATGAAAATGCATTTATTATTGAAACTGTGATTAAAATAGCTATCTTTTAACTGTTAAGTTAGTTAAGCACTTTACAATCTCGTGAGGTTTTATCGCCTTTTGTTGTTGACTATATAACGACATTTTGTAAATTTTATTTTGTTAGTATCTAAGCGTGCTGTTGTGTAATTGGTGCCGGATAATCAACAACCAGTAGCGCCTAGACCGCTGGCAAGAATGCTCTAAAGCTTGGGATTGATGTTTTTAAACTGTACGTAACTTTTACAATAGGAACAGTCGCATAGTAAGATAGTGGAACTAACCACGAGACGTTTGCTTACTTATCTTAGTTGTGAGTTCGTCGATTAATTCCATAGGCCTGGTTCCTGTATTCAAGGTATGAGTCGTTTTAGCTACGGATAGGTAAATTTTGACATATTTTGCATATTGTGGGGGAGACCGTTGAATTGACCCGCAAAGGTCTCGAGTTACATTCCAAGGCACGTATCTCTGACTTTTTGAAGTGAAGTGCGTATTAAATTGTTAATTATAGCTTGCTTTACCGGTGAGGGAAGGCATCGTGAGGAAACCTGCATGTCCGAGAGAGTTCTTCATAATGTTCTCGAAAATATGTGAAGTCTGCCATCCCGCACTGGTCTAGCGTGGTGGACAATGGCTGAATCCTGCTCACACTGGGAAGAGGTCCCTGCCCAGCAGTGGGACAGTATAATACAGGGCTAATGTTATTATATATGTATCAAAAATCAACTAACTGTAAGTAAAATAACTCGTTTCTTGAATATAGGAATAGGACCTTAGTAAGACAGTGGAAAGAGCCACACGCTTAACTCTTTTGGGCGTTTGTCGATAAATCCCTTAAAGGCCTATGTTACGAATCTGTATAAGTAGGCTTGTCATGTCGCGAACTCGGATGTATCGCTTCGAATTTATCGCTCGAAGATCAATTATGTGTCAGTTCTCAAATTGTTTTCGAACTAGCTATCCCTCGGCAACAGCATCTGAATAAAGGGTACCATTCTTATTTTTCTTTGCCCTTGACAACGTGTATGCTAAATTTCACGTTGATCGGTGGAGCAGTTAAGGCGTGAAAACACAACAAACAAAGATATAACTCACATTCGCATTTGTAATAGTTAGCATTAGGATTTTAAATACTTTAAGTTAGGATTTACGATTTTAAATATTATACTTAAAATATTTCATATATTTTTGTTACTTTGGCCAGCAGGTGCCTATATTGCGCTGATTGGTGCCCTAAGCATTTCTTTTTTAAAAGACTACAATCGCACTTGGGATAGTTTTTGTTCCCAAACATCCAAACAACGGGCTCAAAGACCAGTCAGACTTGGAACAACCAATTGTAGATCAAATTTTTTTTACTGTGTGGTATTTGTTCTTACAAGAGGCGCTAGGGGCAAGAGAGAAAGTGGGCAGAGAGTAGCGTATAGAAAACACTGAAATTACTATATAGTACATTGTATAGGTATATTGTTTATGTTAGTTACAGCTAACATAAACAATGTACCTATTTAAGTTAACTGTGACCTTTTACCCTTATTCACCGCACGTAATTACTATCGATTACCGTAATGCGACTAGTATTTCGTTTTTATTTTTATTGTATCGTTGTTCTTTGAGCAATATTTTTTAATTCAGCATTGATAAGACGTTGCAATGGTGTGCTATTTTCTTAGAAAGTATGGCGGAACACTTTGTTATCTACTTACAAATCTTTTGTTGCCTAGGGCTTGTCTTTGGAACGGATAATTAGTGTTATCGATTCAAAAAGGCACGTAGCTATTAGTAGCAAGCAACAATCTGGAATATTGCTTGCACAAGACGCTAGTAGTTGATGCCGACTACATATGCAAGATCCTCGCGTGGTTTACATGCGCAAGCTACTCGTGCGAGTTACATGCGTGTGTAAATCATACATAAAGGTGACTTGCCTGGGTGACTCGCGTCAGGCGTTTACACGATGCATGCAGCCTTCGTATGTGCCTCGACTTGCAAATATTACCCACGTTGTAAACAAGACGTTTTTGAGTTATGTCCGCATACCTCAAAAAGTAGTTAATGAATTGACTTGACGTTGTATGTCCAAATAAGAGTGTGTTATATATCTTCTTCTTCTTGTCGTGTGGTTAGTGGCCAACCTGTTGTCAAGAATTGTTCAAGCTGCCCGTAGGCCTCTGACATGGCTTAACGACTGCTGTCAATTTGACAACAACCGGGACTGAATTTGTACGTGCCCTCCGAAGCACGGAGACGCTCAAGATGAAATACCACTAAGCGGTCACCCATCTATAGAGTGACTGCACCCAACGTTGCTTAACCTCGCTAGTCGTTTACCGATCAGTGAGTGCAACTGGCTATGAGCGACTGGTTATATACTTTTTAAACTAAACTTTTTACGAGAACGGAAAATTAAGAATATGCGGCTGATCTACAGAAAACTGTGGCAAGTTTATTTTTTATTTAAGGCTGCTCCTTTATTAGCTGTGCTTTAAAAATATTCAAACAACGGACACAAAGAAGACCTCTACTCGGCAAAATAATTTATGAATCACACAAATAATTATTGTTGTCCAGTGTGAGATTCGAACCCACAACACTCGGCACAGTGGCAGTGGCGCGCCGACCATTCCCACTTCGCCAACAGTAGAAGCAAAAGGTTTAGCTAGTAAAACATAAATAAAACAATAACATTATCATGTCTATAAGTAGACAAAAATAGAATGACGGTCGTCCAAGAACTTAACCCCTATAACTATTATTATTACCTACGTCATTCAATAAATATATGTTAGACGTTTCGATTAAAATAAAAATGGAAATTGTAACAGCAAGTGTTGTTTCTCACGAAATAAATATATTTATTTGACCATCGAGTTTGGATCCTTAATAGGCTATTACTGTCTTAGCTTTGGACGAGGGTCTTTGATTTACTTGGTTAGACTGCAAGCGGGTAATCAAAGACGTTTTGAGTCACTGTATTAATTAGTAGTTTTATGGCATCGATTTAAAAGGCGATGCAAGTGGCATTTAGTTCATACAGACGTGTTTCTCTTTTGTCTTCTTGAACAATAACACTAAAGTAAAAAAAATTGCGTATAATTTAATAGCTTTTGCCCGCAGCTTCGCTTGCGGTAAACTACATTTATCAAGAAACAGTACATTTTCTGAACAAAAATTAATGTATGTCCTTTTCTGAACTCCTGAGCATGCGTTTCATGAAGATCGGTGAAACAGTTAAGACGTGAGAGCATAACAAACAAACTCTCATTACTACAGCCATAATTAAATGTTTATTTTTAACAATTTAATAAGGTAGTTAGGTCTATGTTTCATTGTGTACATTATTTTACAAGCAAGAGCGAAAAACAACCAAAATAAAAAAATGTGTCAAAATAAGTTGCAAAGTAAGGAAGTAATCAATATTTTAAAATTGAATATAAGAAAATGTAGAGTCGTAGTGGCAATGTCTCGCTATCTCCCTCGCACAACTGCAGTTAAATGGCGGTTACGTGACAATTCGTATCGTGCATCCTTTTTCTTTCACTTGACAATTACCCTTACTACTAGATTTGAAACGCAAAAAAAAAGTATTTTGTAGTACATTTCAAAATTTATTTTTTATTTTAAGGTTTGAATATACCTACCCTACCCGATACTCAGAACTGTACAACTCTATTATTAACTTGTATCGTAACCCAGTAACGGCGTATGCGACAGCTGTGCATTAGTTTAGGTATCCGAGTTGGCCAAAGCGTTATTGAGATTTTCTGTCAAAAATTTCTCAATAACAGCATGAAGTCTGACACAGTGCTTTGTAAAAGGTTCACCTTTGCGTACTCCTTTAGACGTTATTTTTCCGTGGTGGTATGCATTTACGCATATCTCTCGGCGGGAAAAAGGAGAGCAGAGAGGTAATTATTCATTTATCCGGGGAAAGATGGAACTTCCCGGGTACCATCGACTAAATCTACCACGGTGTGCCTCCTCCAAGGTAGGAATCCTTAAATAGTGGATAGGTTGCTAGAACTGAATCTTTGCAAAGCATCCTAACTAATACTATGAATACGAATGTGAGTTTGTTTGTTACGCTTTCACGCATTAACTACGTAACCAATCATCACGATATTTTGCATACTCTTTGTCAGGGATGCAGAAAAGGACATAGTCATCCAGGAAAATAGTACTGTTCTGGAAGGATAATAATTTATTGACAAAATCTACATTAATGAACCCGCGGGTAAAATCTATTTTTCGAATAAAGGTCGATCGTTCACGAATATTTATTAACAGCTCTCTACTAATTTACACCATCGTTGACATGATAATTATTGTTCAAAGCAAACTATTACTATAGAGAGTTTACACGTTAATACAGTAACGCTTTCAACCTAAAACAAATGATATTTATATTAAAATATTGTATAAGCGCCAAAAGCTAGGCAAAACGGTAGCAGCAGGTATTTTGCACTACAATTTCGTCTAGGCTGCTGAATAAGTTATGGCGATTCGGCAATTTTCTATTTTCGGCACGATGGCGGCGTTTTTATTTAGCATAGCTGTATACTACCGTTCTACTTAATTACCTACAACAAGGTAATGCTGGTGCATGAGTTAGCCTCTCTATGCCTACAGGTAGCTGGAACCTGTCACATAGTTTATTCAATCCGGTAATACAATGTCCTACTTAGTACGAGGCGGTAGCTAACTGCTAAACTGCCGTCCCGCGTCGCATCATCACATAAGTAAATTTGCAATTCTGCAAATGTGATACAATGTAACCTGTACACTGGTATTTAAAGATAGTAGTGTATTGTATACATACCGATCGATTCGTGACGTAAAGTATGTTTATCACCCTCGTGTGATATTATAGATATATGATCATTTTGGAAAAGTCCTCTGTAAAGCGAAGAGAATAGTAGGCCAAGACGTTTGTTCGCCTTTCTTTCATACAAAGTGACATTACTCCGTTGTTCGGTACTCTTCATAGTAGTGTTTAGGATAATCGAAACGTTACGCTACCGTCTTCAAATGTGAATCAAGGACAATTTATAAATAAAGTGTATCGATAAAAAATAATAAAGGTCAGGTACTCCCACCGATGCTTAGTAAAACGCAAGTGCAGCGTAAAGTGCAAGGTAAAACGCTGCATCTACGCATACTGTAGTATGCGTAGATGCAGCGTTTAACCTTACAAGCTTTCGAAGAATTCTCTTATAATTTTGATCACAAAGAAAAATCTATAAAGTTTCATAATGACACTACTTTGTGCATCTTTTGAAATAATAATCGTGTTGAACTGTGTTTAAATTTCTTAGTAAAGTAATCAAAGCACCACATTTATATTAAGGCGCGCTTACTAACTCACGCAGTAAATGTATTTCACTGATGCCACGGTAAAATGAAGGTTAAACATATTTTCTCATAAATAAATCCCGTAAGAGTGGAAGTAGTTGTCGTCACAAATATTTGTTATAGTCTGTTTCAAGTACAAAATCCCTTTTGACACTTCATAGCACGTAACTCTGCACATTTCACATAAATTGCTAGGATAAATAATGATTACTTATGGTACTAAAGACTATTTAAAAATAATTAGAATCTATACAAATCATGATGTAATTGTTTTACAAACATAATCAACTAATAATTTCTATTGATATTAGTCTGAAATAATTTAAATATCAAAATAAAATAACATTTTACTACAATACCATAGTTACGCACTATGGTAATTTTTTTACTTTCAGTTATAGTGACGCGACAATATGAATCGGATAAAATCAAACTAATTTGAGGTAAAAACAATTATCCGAGAAATACTTTTGTAAATTTGTATTTGGTATTAATTATTATTATGTTGCAACGTACTTTAAATCCGACTCTACAAACCCTTAATATATTTTCTATATCAAAAAATAACGACTGCACGAAATTAAAGTTATATTCCTAGAGGACTGACTCAAAATTTAGTATATTTTTGATCTTGATACGCCACCTAGATGTCGAGTATTCAGAAAGAAAATTAACCTACTTCCAAATGGCATACGTACGTGGACAAAAGCTAGATATAGTACAGAATGTCCGGTAATTAATTTTTGCTTTGCTTTTTTGTATACACGTGATACCTTTGATATTAACCTATATATTCAAAAATTATGTATGTCACTGTCAATATTTAAGTTTGATTATAGATAAAAATAACAAGCAACGCTATTTTATTAAACGGTTTTTTTATTAACACATTAAGTAATACTAATATTCGCAGTCATAATTTATTATAAACTAACCTAAAATGCAGACGATGACTACGATCCGGTCCAAGTATCGAAGATACCATATATTCATGGTCAATTCTGTTCTGAGAAACAATAATTAAAACTCTGATGAAATAGAGCTGTACTGTAATCACGACACTACTAAGAATTTTTAGTCTAGTGAAAAAATAAATAAACATATAAAATAAATTAATTTTCTATACTTAATCGAAATTGGTTTCAATATATTTATAATTAATTTGTAAAGACTGATTGTTGCAAATTAAATATAAGAATATGAAATACATTGATTATAAAAATTAAATTGTACTAAAAATAAGTTCAGTATCGCAAGCGTATACGGTAAATTTGTCTATTAAAAATGTCAGATTGAATGCTCAATTATTATTTTAGTTATATTGGCCTTAGTAGCAAAATATGTTGGCAGTAACCGTCATATTCCCTTAAGAGAGAGCGTGTCATTTACCGCAAGCCCAGTTTGTGTCATCGAATCATAGCTGGCTTAATGTGGTTGTGGGTGTAAGATAACCTCTGTCTGATCTTTCAGGATAGACATTTGTATGTGTGAACGTTATGTGCTGCTATAGCTTAAGCTGTGTGAACTATATTGCGATTATACTATCCGAACTGATGTTGCTGCCTGTGTTTGACTAGGCGTCTTTCATTTGACACAAATGTTATTATTATTTTCGTCTTTATTATAACCGCGGCGCGCAGTCAAGTCTATGTATAGTTATCAAAATCTGAACATACCATATTCCATAGACGCTGTGTACAAAAAAGTTAAGATCCATAGCTTTGAAAATTGCTGATAAACTGCATGGATGGCGTATTGGTTTCAGTTGTCGCCTTGCCACTGCCAATGTCTGGCCGCTAGTGTACCGCTGCAGCACAATAGGCTAAAATAAAATAATTATAATCGCTAATCGCTCCCACTCTCACCTTTATTCTAACTTCGAGACTTTGCAGAAAGTCAAGTGGTAAGTTGGTAAATTGTAATCTCCCGTGAAGGGCCACTTCGTCATTTGGATTTTTGGACGTTGTCCTGCTTAAAGCTAAGGGACGCTCCTTTACAACCACTTGATATAGTCTTGAGTGGGGTCTATTGAAGTTTTAATTTCAAATGTCAATTTGAGAGCTATGACTCGTTATGTACAAAATTTTGCCTGCGGCTTCGCTTGCATAAATGTGGGTAAGGTTAAGTTATTAAAAGTTTTTTTTTTCTGTTACCCTAACATCGTTTATGCGAAATTTCATGATGATCGGTCGAGTAATTGAGGTGTGACAGTGTAAGAAACAAACTCACATTCGCATTTGTATTATTAGTTGAGATGTATTAGAATAAAGGAGATCCGAGACCAACCCTTTCTGTGTGTAGCATGGTCATTCGCTTATGACAAAAGCAATCAGACCGTTTCAAAATATTCAACTTAAATTCGTTAACAAATTAAAACATTTATCGGGAAATTGGAAATTATGTATATTACATCTTCCAAGATAGAAAATGCTAAGCAAACTTTAAATAAAATGAAATAAATTATAATAATATGGATTTAATCAACAAAATGGAACATTCATTTAGTCTGTTAATTCACAAAGCAACACAGTGCATGTCGAAGTAACATCCAACCTGTAGACTTTTATTTAGTGTTATTATGATCCAACAAAGCAAAAGTATGGAGCCTATATAAAGAAAGCATATATGGGCTAAAATCTTGCCTTCATTTTTCTTAATCTTGGAGAACATAACAATAAGCTATGAAATTAGTTGTTATTCTACTGGAATTTGGTTCTCCAGGGAATAAAATAAAATGAATTCTTGTTTTCAAAGTGGTTATAGTTGTGCATAATGATATTAAACTCTGAAAAATATCTGAAATATACTCTGATAAATATGATCTACTTATGCAAGAAGCGCCTTTTTAAATATCTCAGGCTACGCGCAAGTAGCCTTCGCAAGTAGCCCACGCAAGTAGCACATGCAAGTAGTCAAGGCAAGTAACCCACGCAAACACCTCAAACAAGTAGCTCGTGCAAGTAGCCCACTCAAGTAGTTAGCACATGAAGCTCATGCCAGCAGCTGGCTAATTCAATTATTTACAAATTCAAAATTTAAATTACAGGTGATTACTTATTTAAAATGTTAAGGTTCTGATCCCTGTTAGAATCGAAAAAACTTTTAAGTAGTCGCAAATTATGCAAATCCACAGCTTATAGCAAAACATAGGCTGTTAAGTTTAATGTTGTTTGTCATTAAGAAATGATGAGCCAAAGGCCTGAGAGACATTTGATATTTATTATATAGCTTACAACAACTTTATCTACTTATACTAGGTATTTTATTGGAACCTTTGTTTACGCCAGACTAGGCTAAGTGGCAAGTTTGCCTCTTAAGGCTTGAACCGAATAAACAAAATTCTGTACAACTAGAAATACATGACCTCAATTTATGTTTTATCAATAGTAAGACGCTCACGTCTAAATATTACTATCAGCATGGCCGAGTTAGTTATGAATAGCTTCCATCGTTCCAGTTTAAATAATAAATAGCATTAACGCCTATCTTTAGTGAGACTCCATTTAGAAATTGATTTTTTTTATCGTTAGAAAGCCTACCTAATAGACATATTTCTATGCAATAACATATTTGTAGAGTTAAATCATAACTGTGAAATGAATTTGATATTCTGATATTTTTCCTGTTTTATTTAACTTGGTATAGATTTGTCGAAAGTAAACTTGGGGTTTGCTTCGATATTTATAATCGACCTTATGGTTCAAAAATTCTAAATATGGGATAGTTATATTTTTAATTACTTATAAAAACAATCTGTAATTTTTATGTATGTAGAAACGTTGAAAAACTGGCCACAAATAATACGTAGGAAAAAAAACATTTTATAGATAAATAAATTTTTCATTAAAAAAATAAAAATAATAAAATTATTTTGCGAACCAAACTTGGTTATCTCTTTTTTCCATTGATGTAAAGTATCGTTCGTACGGTCTAGTATTTGATTCTCGAATTGAAATCCGAAATAAGAATTGCTATTAGATCTATTTCTGCCACCTATTATCAAAAAGTAGCAGAAGAATAACATTTTCTAGCATTAACCTTAAATTTAACTTGACAACAGTAACTATTTGTTAAATAAAACCTTGAAGACTAAACGTAGATGTTGGGTAGGTCAGGCCTCCAAACTTGTTACTTAGACGTAAATAGTAATAACTTTCTAGACGCGGCTATATCCAACTTAGAACCATTATTTAGAGACGTTGTAAATGTGGAAAATAAAGAGGTTGCAGCATTTATCACAAAAGACAGACACTTCGCAGTTATTCGTTTTCTTTCTTCGTTGTATAAAGATATGCCTGTATAATGTGCTGTGTTTAGTGAATTATTCGGATTTAAGCCTCAGGCTTTTTTCTATCGTACCACTACTCAAGTGAGCGTAAAAGAAGTTTATGCTCAGTTTTCAGACGTGTCTAGATTATGTTTATACAAGCACGACGGGAGGAAAAGAGTGTATGGGATTTCTTCCGAAAGCCGCACTGAGTTAGTGGTGATAGAAAATGGAACTTTAACTCCAGAAAGATATGTCACTGAAATTCTGTATGACTATGTTGGTCCATTTTTAGTGGACATGAGCGAGAATGCCGTTTTTATACAAGACAATGCCCGCCTACATACAACTTAGATAGTGTTTGCCTATTTTCAAGAAGTCGGTATCACACACATGGAGTTGCCAGCACGCAGCCCCGACTTAAACCCCATTGAGCATGCCTGGGACGAACTGGGACGAAGTGTAAGTCAGCGGAATCCGCCGCCAATCACGCTACGTGAAATGAAAAAAGCTCTAATAGAGGAATGGCAGAATATTCCGCAGCATCGCCTCAAAAACCTAGTAAAAAGTATGCCAAATCGCATAACAGCAGTATTACGAGCTCGCAGAGGCAACACAAAGTACTAAAATGCGTGAAAACGGCACATCTGTAACCAATCTACATTTACGAAAATACTAGAAAATTACGCAATTTTTAATTTTTTTACATTTATTAAAAATGAAAAAATGAATTCAGGTTTTTTACCTGAATTCATTTTTTTATTTTTTATTTATGCACATTAAAACATTCTTTAATTTAGTCTTTATTTCATAAAGCTAGGTCAGGTAGTTTGAAGATATTGAAGATTTTCTAACTGACCCTTTTTCTTTGCGGTCTAGTGTATTTTTATGTTAAGCTTCAAAACATCCAAATTGTAATTAAATTTAATATTATTATCACTGGGCCCTATCCACAAGGAAATAGGCTCGCCCAGCCTGCCTAAGATCTAAAACCTTAACTGGTAAAATTTGGGTCAAATACACTTTTACCTACGCTTTTCAAATCATTGACGTGTGACTATGTAAGTATGTATTAAAACATCCACCGCTACAATGTCGGGCAATGGCAAATTTTAGTATATTCCTTTAGTATCCCATTTTAAAAGGACAATAGACTTAACTGGTAATTTAATAAAGGAATACTTAAGCTATAAAAGCTCGTAGTAGCCCATTGTTAGGCGCCATAACACTATTGTTAGCAAGTTTAAAAGGCATTTGCTGCTGTTCCTATTTCTAGTGTTTTTGATTTTCTTCATTGTTGCTGTTTTCGCTTATTGGGTGTTCTTATGAGACTGTGAACATTAAACTTTTTTATTGGATTTCCTAATTGCCACTTTGTAGTCAAGCCTAAACAATTATTGAAAATAACCAAAATTCATAAAAATAGCTTAAACCCAAAGCAATATATATTTTTTAATATTAACACCACAGCGGTTTTCCGGAGAGATAGGCAGAGACTACGAATTTCCACTACGATTCTGATATATTCTGATTATGATATAATTATATTTACCTAGAGGCATACCTCTTGATGAATATAATGAAAGTAACCCAATGTCTTTTATTGTATTTATCATGCACGCTTGTTGTTAAAGCCTAAACCAATACTATACACATTACTTACTCCGTTGGCTCACGAGACCCAAAGTATGTCTTGGCCTCCGATACAACGCAACGCAACGTTTTTTGATCTTTGATCGTGGTCTAATTTTTAAATTTTCTCTGTCCGTTTATCTGTTTGAGCATCATGATAAAACACGGTTTTCAAATTTTATTAGCTTGCCTTAAATTATTTTTCTTGCTTCAATTATATATGTATGTAGGTATAATTATGGTAAAGCTAATTATTTAGGGGTTTACTCCTATGTTATTTATCTAAGATTACTTCTACTACAGTACACAAGATTGAAGCCTAGTATTACATTATAATATTATTATTAGACTATGGCGACGGAAAAGCGCTAAGGACCAAACTTCTGATTTTTACTTAGTAGTTGACAGCACCGCAACTTGTTTGAAGATTAATTAAAGTTATCTAATAAAACTGAACTGAACTGACTTTGACTACATCACGAGTAAACCGATAAATGGATAAATAAAAATATACTTATTATTGCGGTATGGTTTTTTATAAATTACACCACCAAACCCATACATGTTAAATACTTTTCAAAAACGTCTTCATTATTATGATAATATAAAACATGAAGAATTTATTTGCGTGGGATTTCTTAAGTGAGTTTTGGTGAAGCTAAAGGAGATTTTGTATGATTACTTGATTGATTGAGATACGCCCACGGCTCGCTCATGTGTTTTTAACCGTTGTTTGAATATTGGGATTGTCGAGATTTATATATTACGATGCTAAATATAGAACTTGTAAATATAGAATATGTGATTTGGTATAAGAACAAAACCAAAATTAGTAGTGTTGAGTTCCTTTGATATATTGGTATCGGTATCGTAACAGGGTGACGTGTCAGGGAGCGAAATGATAGATAGATTTTGTCCAATTCACATATATATTTGTTTAATTGTTCACAAAAGTACACGTTGTGTTAGTAGGGGTGTTCGTGAAGGACTGCCTACCTATGTGAACGCGTTCGTGAGCGTCCCAGCGTTTTGCTACGTCAGCCCCCACAGTAGTTTTTATTGTTTTTCAAAACACTTTTTGCAGTAAATATATTTTTCATAAAGATTGACACAACTTACAACGTTAATCCTTCTCCCTAGCCTTTATTATTCCCAAGTCATTTGGGGTCGGCTTTTCTGGTCTAACCGGATTTGACTGGATATCAGTTTTTACATGGAGCGGCTGCCACCTGACCTCCGCAACCCGAAGGCTAACGATACCCTAAGGCTAGACCAGTGTCAGGATATTAGAGGGTACTGACTTCCCAATAACGACTGCCATAGATGTTCATGGCAGCCGGAACCGACGGCTTAACGTGCTCTCCGAGGCACGGAGCAGGCGATAATTGTCAATCAATACGCACATAATTTTGAAAAGTCATATAACTTCCGAAAGTCAGAGGTGCGCGACGTGGGTTCGAGAGTCCCGAGACCCTCTGCATTGCAGTCTGTTGGTCTCCCAACTGAGCTATCGCTGCTACCTCTCTACAACTTACAACGTTAATATTTACTCATAATACACTTTCAGTTTATTCTGTAATCAAATTATTAACAATGCCACGTTTAACAACACTTTCTTCTTCTTCCTCTTCCTTATTGGTTTCTTGTTGCTATATAATTATATACCTTTTATGTAGTACTTTGAACAGAAGTGTTTCTTGTATTAGTTGTGAGAAGGATGAATTGATATATTAAACTAAATTGTTAAGTCCTGTGTGAGGATCGCATCTGTAGATGCTGTTGATATAACTGCCCAAATTCTTTTTACAGTAGTCCTCAGTGTATGTTATCAATACAATTACAATTATCGTTAAAATCAAGGGAATTTTCCAGGGAAGAGCTGGAGGTTAAACTGCGATGACCTTCATACAACTCTAGAAATGTATAGATTATGAACTTTATGCCATATATAAACAAAATTTGCTTATAAAATATCAACATAATCGAAATTAACTTTAAATACTGATGAAAATAATTGCGTTAAAAGACAATATCGCCGATTTTATTTATACACAACGACAATTTTAGAGGTGAGTCCAATATAATAAGTATAAATATAATAATACCATCTCTCATTGTTTAAATAGCTAATGGCCAGTATGCCGCAAAATAAAAAAGCGTGTAAAAACAAAATTCTAATTCTAATTCAAAATAAATTTATTCAGATTAGGTAACAAGGTAATACTTATTAATGTCAAAGTTACACAAAAAAAATTCTGTGAATTTACATTTACTGCCACGTTCAGCAAAGCAAGGGTGTAGGGCTCATGAGAAGATCGAGCAAGAAACTCATGGTCACTCTTAACTAATGTAAGTGTTTGTAGACTAACTAGACACAATGTATTGGCACCATCTTTCTATATTGGTCGAGCAATAATATTGTGAAACGGCACAGCGTTTAACCTGCACACCTAATCCAATTTTGCTGGCTAACAAGCTATCTTCTTCTTTTCGTGTGGTTAGTGGCCAACCTGTTATCAAGAGTTGTTCACGCCGCCCGTAGGCTTCTGACATGGCTTAACGACTGCTGTCAATTTGGCAACAACCGGGACCGACTTTTACGTGCCCTCCGAAGCACGGAGACGCTCAGATGAAATACCACTAAGTGGTCACCCATCTATAGACTGACTGCACCCAACGTTGCTTAACCTCGCTAATCGTTTACCGATCAGTGAGTGCAACTAGCTATGTGCGCCATTAAACGTAAACTACCATGTTGCTTTTGATTTATTGTTTGGTTTAGAATTGAAGTAACAAGCGATAGTGTCTCATTCCTATATTCCTAAATGGGTTGTCAGTGCTATATAACATGTGGTTTGTATCCCACAAAGTAGAAAAATCTATCGGTGTCTAACGGACACAGTGCCAGCTTGCTGGGACAATAAAAATTCTATCAGGAAAACCACATAGGTAACATTTTTCTCGATACGGGAATCGAATCCGTGCTAGTTTTTATATATATACTAGAATAAATTTAGGTTTAGGGAAATTGAACGAGAGACTTTACGAAATGTCAGCAACATAGATATAATCAAATTGTGTATTATATTGTACTTACAATTTATACTTTACCGATGTGTCTTACAACTTCATGAAAATCAAATTGTATATTATATTGTACTTACAATTTATACTTTACCGATGTGTCTTACAACTTCATGAACTTTATCAGCCAATAGTTATTATCGGCTCAAAAAGTACTTGGTGGTGGATTGTAGCCTAATGCTTTCCATGCTAAGGTGTGTCCTAAGCTCATTAATGGAGCAATTTTAAAGATATTACGACTCTGATTGCGCGCTATAGTTACAACACAATCTATTAAAATAATAATATACATATGTATAAACTGACCCGTTGCTAGGCACAGGCCTCTTCTCAGTATGACAAGAGTAAGGCCATAGTCCAATACGCTGTCCCGGTGCGTGGCAGACTTTATAATTTTTCTTCAACATTACGGAGAACTCTCATACATATAGATTTCCTCACGATGTTTTTCTTCGCCGCTAAACCGTAATTAACTATTTAATACACACATAACTTCGAAACGTTTGACTTGGGATCGAACTCGAGACCACTGTGAGGCAGTCCAACAATCTACCACTAAAAATTGCCGCTTATAAAATTTATATGATAACTTAAACCTTTAAAATTCAAAGCCTTCTACAAGTATAAAATAACGATACTATGATGCCAATAACGCGTATCATGAAATACTCGATGTGACTGCAAAAGGATTTTTCTATCTAGTCAAAATGTTTGCGGCTAACTTTAGTTGAAGTATAGATTTGCTGTAAATAATATACAGTTTGTCGTTATGGTTTTTTCATATTGATTCAATGCTAATATCACGCTTTTGTATTCTTATAGGGCTAGTAAGACGTGTGTGTATTACACATTTCGCCAATTATATTTTAGGTCTTACGTACGTCAAACTGTACCTGGAATATAGCAAGGGACTTGCCTAAAAAGGCAAACCCCTTGCTCTAATCCAGGTACAGTTTGCCGCTTGCTTGCTGATATTGAACATTTTCTATCTCTCGTCACCATTGCCTCATTAATTTGCCAATCCAAAATCATTATTTTACGTGACTCAAATTGAGGGTAGATGTAGTAGTATAAATGTTTCGTAGCCAAACTATTAATTATTCATCGCATTGTTGTCCATCTTTAGAGGAGTTTAATATAGTCAATCGTTTCCTATTACAAAAGCTGGAGTTGGCAATCTGGCTTCTGAGTAGGTCCCTTATTCTCAAATTATTCTATTACCAAACTCTTAAATAACCAGAACCCACTGATAAAGTCAAATTGCTGCAGCAAATTATTTGCCTTATACAGGTAAGACTTTATCTCAGGTATCATCTTGTCGATATTATAAAATGGAATTCTAAAATTATGTGCCTCGTATCGTACCGAGGGTTATTAAGTTCTAGAAGAGATTTTACGAATTGGTATGTAATAAACTGTGATAGATAGAACAGGCCAATAAAGGTTACTTAGTAGCCGCGATAGTTTAGTAAGAATACAGATTGACAGCAACTACAGTCTTGGGTTTGATCACACACGCATTTTTGACTTGCCTTGCCATTGCCTCTGCGCCGAGTGCTGTGAGAGCCACAAATATCTGTTCCAAGTCTGGATGTTCTTAATGTCCCGTTATTTATATTATTATAGTCGGTATAAAGTCCCTCGCGACACAGATTATTTCTATTGCGGGAGTTGTCTTAAGTGAATACATTTATTAAGGCACTTTTTATGACTGGCTTAAGTTTAACCCCTTATACAAAAAGAAAATTAAGAAAAAAAATATACACACATATTCTCAACATCTTGAAATAAACAAAAGGATTTATATTCTTGTTGTTAGCATGTCCTTAAAATATAATACGTTCCTTTAAATACGTTTTAAGATTTTATAATTTGGTCTCTTCAAAAGAATGTGACGTGCATAAAATTTCGTGTACGTGAGCAGCAAGTAAGGCAAATTTTTTCATTGACTTTCTGGTCCTTAATGATGCTAACGTATAAGTAAATTGGCAAAAAAGGAATGAAAATGACTGATGTTTGTTCCTATTTTATCATTATTAGCTAAATAGCCAAAATAGCCTAAGCTTCTGGAGACCTGATAACCTATCCGGTTCCTTTCTTTGCCTACCTCCTATTCCTTCTATATACCTATCACTTTTATTAGAAAGTCTTGGTGGCGCAATGAACGCAATAAAATACTTCTGCTCGGTTTTGATACCCAGTCGGGCAAAGGCCTACTGAGTTTTTAGGCACAATCATTTCAGTAGTGGCACGGAATCTGGAATCTTGCCCAGTAGAGAGACTTCACCTCTCATGTGGAACTGAAAACAAGAGCTGGGAAATGTGGTTGTAGAATAACCTCTGTTTACGCCTACAGAGAGAGAGAGGCTTGAGTACAGACCTAAACCTGGTTATTACAATATCAGTATTGAATAAGTTTACAAACTCAGTTACATACATACATAGATTCACACCTGTTTCACAGAGAAGTAGGCAGAGACTACGGATTTCCATTTGCTACGATCCTGACACACTTCCCTGGCTTCATTCACTTTCATCATATCCCTCATAACTCTAGTATTATTAACTTATTCGATACAAATATTGCATTTTCTGACGAAAATAAATGACGACAAAAATAAATAGCCAGGTATTGTAAAAACGTCAGAAAATATTCCGAACTCATTACCGTACTAACAGAAAATACCTATCTTTTCCAATAACCAGATATCGCTGAAATAGCCCGTAATCACAACAACTGATAGATCTGTGGCATCATTCAGGTCGTCATTAGCAAAATTAGTTGGAAGCCGAACAAATGGTAATGGGTGATACATTTACGTTCGCCTACAGATCCGCCCACACTTTTGGTGAACGTACGATCAAACTTTTTTTAGACCTACGATAGATGTATAAATCTGGAAATACCATTTTATATAATTAATTTGGGTAATGAGGATACTACTACTGTTGTGATTATTATATTTGAACTACATTACTGTTGTAGTAGCTTATAATGATCGTCTCGCCAATGCCATGAAATGCAATGAATGTTGTGGCTTTGATCGGGAACAAAGAAATGTCTGATCTACAAATAGTCGTTGCAAGTCTAGGCATTCCCCGCTGCACACGAATGATTCCTAGAGCGAACGTTGCCGTTTTTTAAATAAAAGAAATCCGTTCTTGTTTCATATGTGAAATGGACTTTGGAAAACATTATTATAATTTAAAAACTATGTTAAAACGAATGTAATAATATTGTTTGGATGACATATGTACATGCATTAGTTCAGTAGGTATGTAGTACCAAACAAGAACAAGGATACGTGTAAGTACGAATAGTTAATAATAATAATAACAATAATAATAATAATAATAATAAAAATAAACACTCATTACACGAAACATCAATAGTCACCTCCATAGAAACAATATATTGTCAGAAGAACAGAAAGGATGTAGGCAGAATCATAGAGGATGTAAAGAACAACTTGTAATAGACTCTACCATTCTAAAATGTGCTCATAACCAAAAGAGAAACTTATTTATATCATACATAGATTACAAGAAAGCATTCGATAGCGTGCCGCATTCTTGGTTACTTAAAATCTTACAGGTATACAAAATAAACCCCACCATCATTAACTTTTTGAAGAATGCTATGTCAGAATGGAGAACGACTTTACACCTTAATAATGGTACAGAGTCTATTACAACAGATGAAATTTATATTAGAAATGGCATTTTCCAGGGAGACTCTCTCAGTCCCCTATGGTTTTGCCTTGCCCTGAATCCATTATCTCACCTTCTTAACAGGACTGCAAATGGTTACAAATTAAATTCAGATACAGCCATCACACATCTCATGTATATGGATGACATCAAATTATTTGCTAAGTCCCAGAAATGCTTAAAATCTCTTATAGAAATAACCGCCCTGTACAGTAGAGATATAAACATGTCATTTTGCCTAGATAAATGTCGCACAATACACATTCAGAAAGGTAAAATAGTTAGTAACGTTGATCATGTAGACGAACCTGATACATTTGAATTCATGGGACCGACAGATACTTATAAATATCTAGGTATTCACCAGTCTAACATAATTGACCACAGTAAAATAAAGAAAGATCTATGTTTAAATTTCACTAAAAGATTGAATTCAATATGCAAAAAACAATTATATTCAAAAAATCTCTTTAAAGCTATTAATACATTTGCAATACCTGTGTTGACATTTTCGTTTGGTGTAGTTAAATGGACACGCACAGATATCCGTAATTTAGAAATTAAAGTTAGGACCACATAAACCAAACACAAATACCTACACCCCAAGTCAGCTATCGAAAGAATTTCAGCGAAGAGAGAAAAAGGAGGAAGGGGACTCATAGACCTAAATGTGCTATGGGAAGGGCAAATACAAAACCTGCGAGATTTTTTCTTCAACAAAATTACCACTAGCAGTATTCATTCAGCAATAGTTGATACCGATAAAAGTTATACTCCACTAAATTTATCCAATAGAAACATTGCTTATAAAACTCCACAGATTCATGTCACTGACAAGATCAATAAATGGCGTTCCAAAGAACTGCATGGAAGACATCTACATGATCTAGAACAGCCACACGTCGATATAGACGCCTCAAATGCTTGGTTGAAATTGGGTTCACTGTTTCCAGAGACCGAGGGCTTTATGATTTCCATACAAGACCAGGTCATAAATACAAAAAATTACAAAAAACATATACTTAAAGATCCAACCGTTCAGAATGATAAATGCAGGAAATGTCACCGCGCCTCCGAAACTATTCAACATATCACCAGTGCCTGTCCAAACTTAGCTCAAACCGATTATACCCACAGACACAATCAAGTTACCCATATTATTCACCAAAAGTTAGCTATAAAACATAACCTTTTACCACCTAAAGTTGTACCCTATTATCAATATAATCCCAAACCGGTGCTGGAGAATCAATATCACAAAATATATTACGACAGAGCAATACTAACTGATAAAACGATACACAACAATAGGCCGGATATAACCATGATAGATAAACAAAATAAACATGCATACATTATAGACATAGCAGTCCCTAACACTCACAACCTACAAAAGACAATCACTGAAAAAATAAATAAATACACAGATTTAAAAGAGGAAATAATTAGAATCTGGAAGATGGACAAAGTATATATTGTACCTCTGGTGCTTTCTAGCACCGGTATAATACCGACACACCTTCTTCATTACCTACAACAACTTGAATTGCCAACAAATACATACATAACCATGCAAAAAGCCGCCATACTAAACACGTGTAGAATAGTTCGCAAATTTTTACAAGAAGATGCAAATATTGAACCAAACCCCCTAAATGAATCTCACTTGGCCTAGGCCCGTGGTTTCATTAGACTACCGGCATTCCTAAAATGCTGAGAAAAACAAAAAATCGATAATAATAATAATAATAATAATAATATTCTATCACATACACACAACACCATCTAGCCCAAACTAAGCATAGCTTGTACTATGGGTACTAGACAATGGATAAACATACATATATACTTTTTTTTTTGTAAATACATACATATTATACATAGAAACACCCAGACCAAGACAAACATCCATGTTCATGCACACAAATGTTTGACTTGTACGGGTATCGAACCCGCGACCTCAGGCGTGGCAGTCGGTTACACTAACCACTACGCCACCGAGGCCGACAAACAGTAACCTAGATTAGTAAAAGATTGACCATGAAAGTACACAAGGTAAATATGAATAGGACAGGCGATTGTAAAGAGTCCTCGGTCAATATTTTCTATTCAAATTAAAGGTATCCTGGATAAAGGTCAAAGTAAGAATAGAAGCCGACGAGTTATCATGAAAAATCTGATGATACTGAAGGAAGCGAGAGAGGATATATTAGGATTATCGCAGCAACTGGAAATCTGTAGTCTCTGCCCCTTCTCTCTGTTCTCCTCCGGGTAATGAGGTGTCTCTGTGTAAGTACGGTTAAAATATGTTCCTTTTAGTAGACAACTCCTCCTATGAATTTAGTTACCAACATTTAAACAAGGAACACAAATAACACCAGACTTGGAACAGTATACAACTACTACAAATAGATAGCTGTAGAACGTGCTTCAGAAAACTCAAAATATTAACAGTACCGTATCTGTATATGTATGAGCTGGTGTTATTTGTCAGATCTAATTTAACGATCTACGAAAATTATAAAAGCATACGCCACAATTTTAAAGTTCACTGTCCTCAACACAAAAGTGCATTGATGACAAATAGTGTATTCTGCATGGCGCCACGAGTTTATAATCGCTTACCAAAAATGTTATTAAAAAGTAGTAGCATCGATGTATTTAAACATAAAGTCAAACAATTACTCGTGGAAAAAGCCTATTATAGTGTAAACGAATTTATAAATGACATGCAATGTAATAATAATGAGAAATAACACATGGTATTATTTATTTATTGACTAGACATATTTTAATTTTTAATTATTGTTTGACATATAATATATTCTTAATTGACTTGTACCACAATAACATTGCCTGACATTTATTATTTTTAATAGAGTTATTATTGTATTTAATTTATTAATTTTTTGTGATTATTAGTAATGTACAATCATTAAAGACAAAATACCAAAAAAATTGCATACCTTCAGGCGGATTATGGAGAGAGTAATTTAATTGTATGTTATCTAAATTACCCATTTTCGCTATAAATGAGTTTGAGTTTGAGTATTTGGGAATCGTACAAATTTTTATTGTTTTTGGAAATCCAACTCACGCACTCGGCGCAATGGCAGTGATGAGGTGACCACTAAATCCAGTTCTTTCACGTATTGGCGATGATGAGGGATAATAACCATGCAATTATTTTACTATGCGATAATCGAGGAAAACCTCACGCATAAACATTTATTCAGCGTTGAGTGTTAGTTAAATATTAGTTAAGTAAGAGCAGTAGGCCGTTGATCAAAAGTTAATTACTGATCAACAGCTTGAAAGTGAAAAGTAGCTAAATATTAGTTACTGATATATTTATAAGTAAGGCTTTATTAATTAATTTAAGTGTAAAGTTGGCACAATTGTATAGAACTAGCTTTTACATAAATGTTTTCATTTTCCAGCCAAAATTCGCTCGTGCATAATGGCATTATTACGCTGTGGTGCAGCAACATAATATAAATATCTTTCGGTAGGTTGGAGCCTATGCTTGTTGCACGACAAAAACCATACTAGGTCAGAATATTCGTAATTTAAAATATTGTTAGTGGAGCTACCAAAAACATATTGTTGTTAAACATATTTTGGAAGTCACACGAGACTTCCAAATATTTAATAAACGGACACAAAGGACATCTAAACACGGCACAAATGTTTGTGAAGTAGTACAACATTCGGTGTCCTGGTAGTTGCGAGGCGATTACGTCAACCATTACAATTTTTCTTATTACTTATTACCGCTCTAGGAATATTTTTATCTCGCACGTTACTTCCTGAAAATTGAAACAGAGGACACAAAGAACAACACAACTAAGAACAATTATTTGTTGAACACACTAATTTATGTCCCGTGTGCAGATCGAAACCACAAGACTCAGTTTAGTAGCTTTACCGAAGACCATTATGCCATCCGTGCGGTCATATTATTTGTGCAACGACTGCACGGATAATATGAACAGAACAAAAATTTGTGTTCCACAAATATTTTCCCAAGTCTGAGTGTTTTTGTGACCGATGTTTGTATGTTTGTAGACTCCCCCACGATACAGAAATTTTTCCAAGTGCGGGAGTTTTTAATCTTATACGTTATAGTTATCATAATTATTCTTATAGAGATATAAGAACTAGTTTTCCATTATAAAGTTCAGATTCAGATTCCGATTCGTCTATTTGCCAGAATGTAGTACATACAACAGATGTTAATAATTACAATAATGGTTCTGTACATTCTACCATAACAATGGTGTACAAAAAGGTCTTATTATATAATTTTATGATTTATAGTCTATTCTAGGAAAATTATATTTTTATCGAAGTTCTTTTATTATATAAATACAAATTATGAAAATAGAATTACTAAAATTGAAAATAGTTAATTATAATTGAATTATGTCATCTTTGTACATTATTATACATTAAATATTTATTATGACATACTATATAATTATATTGTATATTTAAATGTCATATAATCATTTATGTTATAAAAACAATTGTCTAGAAGCCATTTAGTCAATTCGGTCTTAAACTTTGTCGAAGGTAGATCTCTGAATACATTCGGTAATTTGTTATAAATCTTGATAGCATTTACATATGAATTTATTTTAAATATTTGTAGATTACAGTGGGGTTGGTATAATTTATATTTATTTCTAGGGATTACATTTCTTTTTGATAATTACAACTGAAGTTCATAGTATTCCGAATGTCGTTTAACAAACATACAGACTTCCTTTATATACATACAAGCTAGTAAAAATACGTATTTTTTTTTAAATGATTTTCCTTTTGTCCATATAGCATGTCCCGATAATAGCGCTTACGCATTTTTTTTGTACACGAAATACTTGTTTAAATTCTATTGAATTTCCTCACAACAAGAGACCATACTCAAGAACCGAAGAAACATAACCGTGGTATGCACTAAGTGCTAATTCTGTTCGAAGTTTTTTTATAGCATACACAAACTTATTAAGTTTGTCACAGATATACTCAATAAGCGCCTTCCAACTACAATTTTTGTCCAGCATAATAACTAAAAACTTAGCTGTATCGACTTCTTCTATGTTTGTATCATTATAAGCTACATTTAAACCTATGCGACGATGCTTGTATGTTTGGAATTGAACCATTTTAGTTTTATCTAAGTTGATCTTTAGATTATTAATATTGAGCCAATCAATAATATTACTTAGTGCATCATTTATTTCTTGCTCATAGGTATTTATATTTTCGCATTTTATGATTAGAGTTGAATCATCTGCAAATAGCATAGTTTTGTGATGAGTAGCATTGGGTAAATCATTTATATACATCAAGAACAAAAATGGGCCCAAAACACTTCCTTGCGGAACACCATACTTATTGCTCTTAACATTAGATCTGTAGCTCATGTTGTTATTGTTGTGGATTTTAGATATTTCGACGCATTGAGTTCTGCCCGAAAAGTAACTTTTGAGCCAGTCATTAGCATTCTCTCTTATGCCGTATTTGTTTAATTTATGTAGAAGCAGCGCATGATGAACGAAATCAAAAGCTTTGCTCATATAAAGGAATATGCCATTTATGGGTTTATTTTTATCAATCGCTACAGTTAATTCCTTGGCGAGATCAAAGCATGCTAACGACGTGGAACTATTTTGCCGAAAAACAAACTGCTGTTCTCTTTTTAGTATTCCAAATTTTGTAACAAAACCATAAAGTATTTTCAACATAGCCTTTTCAAATATCTTGGAGAGTATAGGTAATTGGACAGTAATTGTTCAAATTGGTTACGACTCCTTTTTGAATAAGGGCTTAACTATTGATTTTTAAAAAGCGTAACTTGTTGATATGGTTTGAACAAGCCTTGATTATTTTTGTTAATTTGTTTAAGTTACTTATCAATTTTATAAAACTATATCGTTTGTGTTTGTATGCCACTTCTACTAACCTTAACTCCATGTCGTCCAGCCGTACCCTTACGACAATGACAAATCAATGGGGAGTCTGATTCGCGGATGAAATATGAGTCTGTCCAGGGTTGCCTACCGTAAATTTGTCTTCATTCCGACCACCGCATTTAGACGGGCTGCCACCAGCTTTTTAACTTTAAGAATTCCATTTATAAACGTCACTATTTTCTTTAAAATATTTTTAAATTATAGTTGCATTTTCTGAGAACTGTTGAAGTTTCACTTATAGATAGCTGACATTTGTGAAGAAAGGTCTGATAAACATGACGTTATTTTCCTAGTAATATTATTAAAAATATGCGAATTGCCTATCATATTAACATCGAGGCATGCTGCACGGAATACGCTAGCTATAGGAATATGAGCGAAAGTAATAAGCAGTATAGTTGCCTGTCTGGCACGCTTGGATTGTATAAAATATGACAAGCGAATTTAGCGTAGATATGCGATGCTCTGTGGTTGGCCATCTGTGGCTATAAACATATGTTAACTGACTCCGTGGCGCAGCAGCAGTGGGACAAATTTTGGGTTAGACCAACAAAAAAATAGAGTTGTCCTGTCAGATAATCTCAAACGCAGTCCGAAGTTAGACACTTAACAGTGTTAGACACCCTTGTGCCCCGGAAAGCACATAAAGCTTTGATCCTGCGCTTAATCTTTCACCGATCGTGTCAGATTGCTATCCTATCGGATTATAAGAGTTAGGGAACAGAGAGTGTACTTGCGTTTGCACCAACACCTGTGCAGATGGCCAGTCTCCGTAAAGATTGACCACTGTATACAAATGTGTAGGTACGTTGTTCTATATCTCTCTTTCAGTATACAAAATGTGGTTAAATATTTTATCGACCAACATATTATTTTTACTCTATCCAGTGTAAATTGACTTGTATAAAGAATTAATAGCTCCGCCACGGGTGAGGTTCATATGTAGTTTATTTTTGCCCCACCACTAGTCACTATCCAGCATTTGAATAACCTGTCGGTATATGTTATACGTTGGCAATTTATGTTGTGCTGTGATCAACCTGATTTTTTTAAATGTTTTATAGTGCAATAAAATAGAGTATGTTCGACGTATATAATATTGCCGCTTCAGGCCGTATTCGGTCATCTAATAAGCCTCTCTGTTTCTCAACTTTTCAGCCCGTGTGCTGTTTAAGCATAGTGCAGGAATAAGCTACATGTTTGACGTATGTGATGTTGCCACTTCAGGCCGTTTTTGATCATGTAATAACCCTCTCTATGGGATGAGTAGCCGAAGGAGAGAGATAGAGTCTCTCTCAGCTACTCATCCCATATGCTGGAAAAGTCATCATTCATTATGCACTTTTGCCAGTGCCCTGTTCTGAACATCTCTGTGCAACGCATCTGTCCACATGGTTTTAGTTCCTCTAAGTGTTTCTTTGGGGACGGATATTCAGTACTTGGTTGACAATTTAATCGGGTGATCTCGTCCTAATATACCCAAACCATCTGATCCAGCCCTACAGCATCTTCTTACCTTTGACTGCTTGAAGGCTTTCACGCACTAACTTGAGTCAGATCTTATTTAGCCTGATTACGCCGTAAATTTATCAAAGCATTTCCATCTTGACAACATAAATGGGATGGGCCATATTCTTTATGCGATATGGATAGAATTAATGACAACACGTCTGTTCACTTACGTAGTTTTATATTGAATAATCGGTTTCAACTCTTACATACCTTACATGATATATGTCCGATTCCTACTGGACAACCTGTTCTGTTATACGCCGCAAACAGTCTTGCCTTTTTTCTTTACGAGTCCATTTAATGTGATGTTTCTTGTAAAGCTTCGACGCCAAATACAAGCCAGCAGTGATCAAGACACCGATAATTGCAGTCAGTATAATCGTATGGTTTTGTATTACTTCTGTATGGCCATTCTCGCTCGATTGTTGCCTTCCGAAGCCGTCTGCGCTTTTACTACTGCGTACATACATACATATATGCCAATTTTCAAATTTTTGTTCGCCTTTGCAGTGTTTTAAGTCGTCACGTCTTATCTGGGTACGTGCGCTCATGTGAATGTGTACCTCTTCAATCACCATATTAGATAAACTTTGGTAATGTAAGACACAAACACATTAATATTACACCTGCTACGCTGCGCATGGCAGGGTTGCCATGTGGTGTGGCGATATGGGGCAAATAAATGAGAACACGTCTGTTTTAAGTAAACGAGTCTGTTTTAAATAGTTCTTTATTGAATAATCGTTTTCAACTCTTACATAATTATGTTACATGATATATGCGTATTTACATACTACAAGACAAGGTATAAAGATTTGACTTCAGTCTTAGTTGATTGCATTTTTGCATTGTGCACACTTCAGCTCTGTTGCACCTAATGGTGCAACAGAGCTAGAAAATAAATAATACTGTAATCAGTATTATTTATTTTCAAAAACGTTGTAAGTAAATTATCCTACTTAGATTGTTAGAGAGGACTTCCAAACCTCACAGATCGTCATAATATCCTTAAACATATGGGCAGTCTGCCAAGCAACACTAGGCTAATATGGTGGACTATGACAATCTGCAAAGCAATATTTGACTCGATAGTGCCTCAAATATTACCTGTGAAGATTTAGAGATTGAAGATTTAAATAGTTTTTAGTTCCTTTTTGTCCTATTTTATGTAGGTACTAAAATAGCACTAAACTTTCTTAAATTTGACCTTTACAATACTTTACCCTAATCTAATCCTCCGAATAGCCAACCCTAGAATAATGGCCTTGCTATTGGCACATTTCCTTGGCCTTTCGTAGGGCGAAGCCCAATTGTTTGGTAAATCTCCCCAGTCCGTGAATTTGATCGGAGAAGAAAAAGTAATATCCCGCAATACCCATTCTTAAGTAAATTGTGCGTTTTCCTGTGTATTATCTCTTTAGAATAGACTGAACGTGGAACTTATTTTTGATGACAGTTTACTTCGACTATTTACGACCATTTACTACAGTGAAAATAGTCGAAAAATAATGACAAAAAGTTTATTGAGGTTCAATTTTATAATATTAATTAGTACGTGTTCATTACGTATGTCAGTATCTTATTTGGACCTTAACTTAATACAACAATCGAGTGCTATTATGTTGTTGTACTTTTAAATATAGTGGTGTTTTTTAATTTATTTTGAATCATTGGTAAATATACATATATTTAAGTTCGCATATTTTGTTGTTCCTTCATCAGGTGTTGCCAGTGCGCCAAACGCTGTACAAAAAATAAACTTGTGTTCTTGACAATGGGTTACTACAGATGCTTGCGATACCAATGATAAATTCCTACTTCAGCAATCGTTCTACAATGCTCAAACCCAAGATAACTAGTTTCTTGTCTGGAAAGCGCTTAGAAACAATATTCATTGCAAGAAAATAACAAAAAGTTGATAGATTAACCAGAATAAATTATATGGCGTTCTTACATTTTAGAAATGTATCTAAAATATCGTTTGTCAAATCTTTCTTTTCTTCTGAAAGCACATTTGCTTGTACGTAGCTTTTAATTTTCTTAAACATATATCATATTATAGATTTTATCTAAGTAATAAAATAATGGAGATGTATTCCGAGAAGTTTATTAAAGGCAAATATGTATTTGCCATAAATTATTGTTTTCTAAGAAATATGTATTATTATGTATTATTAAAAAGTTTATATACGTAATAGCTATTTTCTATTACGTGTTTTACGGATTACCCTTGTCGAATAAATAATACAATAACTATAATAACTACCGTTTTATCCTTTCCTGTTAGCCATGTGGCATAAGTTTAAGGTCAATCCCATTCTCTCTGGTCAGACAAAGAGTGATCACATTTTCTAAATAATGAACAACAAAGAAGCTAACTTCTCTTCTTTACCCAATATCTTGTGATTCCAGTGGGTTGGAGATTATGAATTAAGGAGATAGTTAAACAATGAGTCTTTATTGCGTTGGTAATTATTATTTAATGGCTATAAATACCTATTTATTAGGAGGCGTTTCGACCAATTTACGACATTTGTCACAGGTTGACTTGGGTAAAGAGCTCTCATTTTATGTAAACGTTTCAATTATAGAGAAATGGTGAGCAAGAATGAACCGAAATTAAGTTTTTTGACGCTGCACTTGGGAGACTGGGATTCTTAATTATAATTTTACTAAAGAAAAGCCCAACTGATGATAGGAATCTATTAGCAAACTTAATCCAACATCAGCAGACGTGCCATCACATTCAGAGTGAAAATGATAATGTTTTAAGCGTTTGGGCCTATTATAATTGAAATGTTCGTTTGGGCCCGAGTTAATTAAGGCTGGGTCGGGTCGGCCTAAGCCTTGCAGACAAAAGGATTTGCTCGATGTTGTAATTTGTATGTAAGCTGATGTCGTGATTGCGCAGGTGGAAATTTTTACCTGTATAGATTTGTTAAAGACATTTTATTTCTCTCGCCTATTCTCCCTCTATTTTCTTCTCCTGGTCTGGCTATTTGATTCTACATTTGGAACGTCCAACCTTCTTTATAGTTTTAATATTGGCCGTAGGATAGATAAATTGTGAATTTAATCGTAACTTATTGAGTGATAGCGACGCACCGGCGGCGAGACCCATTAGGATTTTTTTTTATGCAACTAAGCTGGCAAACAAGCATACGGCCCACCTGATGGTAAGTGGTCACTGTAGCTTATGGATGCCTGTAACTCCAGAGGCATCACTTGCGCGTTGCCAACCCTAAAGGATAGGAGGAAGTGGGAAGGAGAAGGAGCGGGAAGGGGGAAAGAGGGTGAGTGGGCCTTCGGCACTCTCACTCACCGAACAAAACAAAACAGTAGGAATACTGCTATTTCATGTTGATATTCTGTGCGGGTAGTCCTTCGCCGGTTGAGCCCATTCATGCTGAATTCAGCGAGGCTCTACTACTCAGAATTGACAGGTTTAGCTGAATTCAGAGGTCACCTAACAATTTGATTACTGCAGGTGATGGTAATCAAAACTCCTGATAGCAAACTATGGCTGCTGCTTAAAAACAAGGTTGCACTGCAAATGCAGTGCAAAAAGATCATAACCATTCCATATCATAACCATGCTATGCATGCCTATATATATATATAATATGCACTTATGCTGTGTAAGCAGCGATAGCTCAGTGGAGAGACCAATAGACTGCAATGCAGAGGGTCTCGGGTTCGAACCCACGTCGCGCACCTCTGACTTTCGGAAGTTATATGACTTTTCGAAATTATGTGCGTATTGATTGACAATTATCGCCTGCTCCGTGCCTCGGAGAGCACGTTAAGCCGTCGGTCCCGGCTGCCATGAACATCTATGGCAGTTATTGGGAAAGTCAGTACCCTATAATATCCTGACACTGGTCTAGCCTTAGGGTATCGTTAGCCTTCGGGTTGCGGAGGTCAGGTGGTAGCCGCTCCGTGTAAAAACTGATATCAGTCAAATCCGGTTAGACCAGAAAAGCCGACCCCAAGTGACTTGGGAATAATAAAGGCTAAGAGAGAGAGAAGAAGAAGCATATGAAAGTATATAAGGCACTTACACAAAAAAAATTTAAAAGTTTTGTCTGTTCGTCTGTCTGTTTGTTCCGGCTAATCTCTCAAACGGTTGAACCGATTTTGACGGGACTTCCACTGGCAGATAGCTAATATTATAAGGAGTAACTTAGGCAACTTTTTTGTAACAAAACTGGGTTTCGCGGCATAAATTAAAACCTATGAAATAGTGAACAACATTCGGTTCAAACTGAGAATTATTTATAAAATAATTATAATAATAATATATATACATCCAACATACAGTAAAATCTCGATTGCTCGAATGTCAAGGGAAATGCTAAAAATTCGAGATAATGAGATTTTGACTTAACACGAATTTCGAGATATGAAGATTTAACTGATCAAATTTCGACATAAAAGCGCAATTTCTAAGAACATTTATTAAAACAAATTACATACATGAGTCAAGTATCGAGTATCAAGTATACGAACTGATATTGAAAGATGTAATGATATCGATGTTATTAAATAATTGATACAAAATCTGTTATCTTCTTTTGATTCAAGTCATTTGCAGATTATATTAATTATTTTTTCTAGTTCATATAATGAATCGAATATATGATGTGGTTGCTCATGTTGTTGCTAGTTAACAGCCAAACAAATACTGACCCCAGAAACAAATAATAACATCCAAGTGACCAACAAGGAAAACCTAACATCTGTGTTTCTTATAAAGTTTAATGAATGTAGTCATTCATTGCACGTGTGCAAGTCATAAACAATAATAATAATAATATTCTATCACATACACACAACACCATCTAGCCCAAACTAAGCAGAGCTTGTACTATGGGCACTAGACAATGGATAAACATACATATATACTTTTTTTTTTGTAAATACATACATATTATACATAGAAACACCCAGACCAAGAAAAACATCTATGTTCATGCACACAAATGTTTGACTTGTGCGGGAATCGAACCCGCGACCTCAGGCGTAGCAGTCGGTTACACTAACCACTACGCCACCGAGGCCGACAAAATAGATTAGAGGCTCCGAATATTCCTTTTGGATTTTATTGCTATGAGTTCGGGGAATCCCAAATAAGAAGTCTTTATATTATATGTATTTTATGAACTACGACTTACTGAGTAAGCTTTTGCAAAACGAGTTATAAAGTATTAAAATGTACTATTTTACCTCGCTGGGAAATAACATTTCGTTTGAGTTACTAAGTCTAAATAATTCGAGATACTGCGTAATTAGGGGTTCAGCGGAAGGGAATTGCATTAATTATTTTCGATTTACTAAGGATTGCGACTTAACGAGATTCGAGTTATAGAGATTCCACTGAATAAAATAAAACCGACTCACAAAGTAGAAGAATCACATTAATTTGAGCATAGGTATTTCTATACGAGGCATAAGAAATGTTAAGATTTCGTTTACTCTGCAAACTGAACAAACACTTTTTAGTTAAAATACACGCGGACGAAGTCGCGGGTAACAGCTAGTTTAAAACAATATCTTAATAGATTACCCATGGCAACACCGACAATTTATAAATTGAAATATCTAGGTATCACTAAAGGTCATAAAGGTTCACCGCCGCCGCGGCGCGCCGCGCTGAATCCTTTGAACAAAGTCGCCAAACGCTAGCCACCGCGCTGCGCGCAGTCTACAAAGGCATCGCTCGAAGACGGTAGATTTACCTAATTCTTTGATATAAACCGCTCGCCACGTTTTACGTGAGCCGCTATAACATAGTAACCTATTGTATGCATCAGCTGATATTTAAAAATAACGCAGAAAATCTTTTTGTTTATGATTACTTTTTAAGACGTTACAGTGTATTTTAATTTGGTTTATCATAATTAAATTAATACATACCTGTAGTTAATAAAAAATATATCAAATTGTTGTAAGCTCTGTCAGTCGTGCTCCATATGTCCACCGAAAACGGACTTGCGGCACCATTTTCTTGAGACACTATGAACACTACGCAACACAGTTTAATTTGATTTTATTTATTCAAAAGCCGTCACAACTCGAGCGCGCATTTCTACATCCGAATTACAAATTTTAACATACAAGATTTATTTTACGTGTCCCCACAAGTAAAAGTCTAATGGTGTTAGGTCTGGGAATCGCTGCGGCCACGAGATTGATCCTGCACACCCTATCCACTTGTTACGAAACTAGGATTTAAGTAATCACGCACTACGCGTAAGAAATGAGGCGGCGCGCCATCATGCTGAAACCACATAGAGCTATGGAAGTTCAATGGTAATTCGCGATTGTGAAGTCTTGAAAAGCGCGTTCCGACGGGATTGCTAGACCTTGTGTTTGTTGTCCTTTCGCGGATACATACGTGAGAATATGTGTGTATTCTTTTTATTTCATGTTAAATCTGAAGGAAAACGCATAATTACATAACGTCGAGTTTTGTACGCAAGAGCGTTTATTGTATTTTACAAATAAAGAACATTGTATCATTCACGTTTCGGTACTGATTAGGACGCCACCGTGCAAATTAGCTCCGTAGTTATTTTCAAAATAAAGTAGTTTAAAGTTACCAACCAGTGCAAATCTTATCATATTACTTTAGTTACATTTGCAAAGAAGACAGTGTCGAAAACCTCATCTCAATAACTCATCGATTGTCGAAGATCTAACAAAATCAATTTTCAAAATTATAATTATCGACGTTAAACAAACAACCGGTGACGCATTCGCCGTTCATCGTTCGCGCCCCGCCTCCCGCGCCCCGCGTGACACCTGCGCTGTCGCAGCTCGCCCATCGCTGTCACCGTGAGTCACTACAGTGTTTGTTTACATTTATTCGGGCTGATATTGGATTTAAATATGAACGCGAATTGCGATGCTTGCGGTAAGAAAATATCGAATAAATATTTTATGAGTTGCTTGAAATGCAAAGGTGCATATGACTTGGAGTGCGTTAATATAACAAAAATATCCTGGGAAAAAATCACAACTAAGTTCAAGCAATCTTGGATATGCCCTAACTGTGTGTGCTCTCAACCTAAAGTCGATAATACCAAAACTCCTGTCCGGAACCCTGAGTTAAATACTGACCAGTCTTCATGCGGTAATGTAAATATGACGAGAGGCACGCGGGGATCATCTATGCCCGACTCTGAAATATCCATACTTGAATTGATCAAAGAAATCCGGGAATTAAGACAAGAAATAAAGGATTTGAAGCAAAATAGTACAGACATCTGTTTACTAAGGCAAGAGGTCCAGGACTTGAGATCGGAGCTATCCAACCTCTCCCCGAGTTTCTCACAACATTTTACAAATTTCAGTAAGATACTTGAAGCCAAAGATCAAGAAATAAATAGTCTGAAGCTAACAATATCGCAAGTTCAAAATACCGTCAGCGCCTTAGAACAATCTTCGCTGAGAAATGAGATCGAAGTATGTGGCGTTCCAGAACAAAATGGCGAAAATCTAACACACATTCTACTAACAATGTCTCAAAAATTGAACGTGGACTTGCATGAGACTGATATTGATACTATTTCGAGGGCAGGTCCAAAACCCAAACCTGGCAATGACTCGCCTAAGCTACGTCCTATCGTAGTAAAATTAACTAGGAAGGCTAAGCGAGACGAGTTACTGAAAGCAGCAAAGATCAGGAGAAATCTAACATCGGAGAACATCGTGAATGCAACACCTTCGAAAATGTATGTGAATGAACGGGTAACCAAAGAAAAAAGGATGTTATTTCGTGAAGCCAGGGCAAGAGCTCATTCGAATGGATTCCGTTTCTGTTGGTTACGCAATGGCAACATTTACATCAGGAAGAATGAGAGCGGGCCAAATGGACAATTTGCTGCGATACGTATACAGTCTAATAACGACCTGGATAAACTTATTGGTTTTTTGATATCTTTGTTATTTTTGTTATGATCTCAAGCTATATAAGTTTTGTTCAAGATTTCCTAAATATTGAAACATCACACACAAACTCAACCTCTCACCTATACACCATTGCTTCACTGCATACATATAATATACATTTCACACTAAAACACATTTATTACATTTACTATATTTTATCAATAATTGTACATTATCATAATATAAGACAGTTAAAACCTCATATACAATATTCAAGGATAACGTTTTCACTCACACTGGCACGCTATAGAATGACTTATAAAATTCATTGCCTTACTTTTCAATTCATTTTAATTGTTAAAAAACCACCATGACTACGCAAGAACTTATACAATGTATAGATAATTCGCTCCCTATAAAATGTCATTCTATAAACTTAGCAGAGGACTGTCATGAAATTATAAAACACCACACATTTAAAGCTTTAACATTGAATATTCGTAGTTTAAATCGCAATTTTGACGCATTCTTAGTAGTTTTATACAGATTTAAAATTGATTTTGATGCAATTATACTTACCGAGTGCTGGCTAAATAATTCGACAACAATTCCACAAATCGAGGGGTATAATTCTTTTCACACAACAAAACTAGGGAACAAAGCCGGTGGTGTAGTAGTTTACGTTAGGAATATTTGGTCGCCATTAGTTCATGAACCTATATTTGAGGATGCTGACTGTATAGTATTGAGCATTCCAAACACAGTTACGATAGTGGGAGTTTACAGGTCTCCTTCTTTTAAAAATACCGACAATTTTATTAACTCTTTACACAGACTGATACCCACACTAAAACTAAAAGATTGCACAATATTCACAGGCGATATAAATATTAACATTAATAATGCGGACTCTAATCATGTTTCAACATATCTGTGTACACTCGCTGAACTAGGCCTGAAACCAGCTGTAAACCGGCCAACAAGAGAGGGTTCTTGTATTGACCACGTATTCTTTTCGGGTAAAATAGATGTAGAGACTATAATCTGTTCATCAAACATAACTGACCATAAAATTATCATAACAGGCATAACTGGAACAATAGTAAAACCAGTCCCTCCTCCTAGGTATAGACTATGTATTGACTACAATTCTATTGCAGACGAATTTATTAATATTGATTGGTCATCTTTAAACAATATTTCTAATATTACGGAACAAGCTGAAGCTTTTGTAGGGATCATAAAGAAAATATTAGATAACAACTCACAACGTTCCCCTATATCTAGATCAAAAATCTTATTGAAACCCTGGATGACCCAAGGTTTACTTAAATGCTCTCGCGTAAAAGATAAGTTACACCTAGATATAAAAAAATACCCTTCATGTTTTATTAAGGCAATAGTTTACGCAAGATATCGGAACTTTTATATTACTCTAATACGGAAAGTCAAGAACCATTACCAATCCAACCTATTAGTTAAGCATAAAGACAATCCCCGTGAACTTTGGAATACTATCAATGAAATCACACACAGAAAAGCCACTTCAAAGTCTCAAAACGTTGAACTTTTAACTATAAATAGTTGTCCTGAAGAATCAGTTAACTTATGTAATCATTTTTTTGCTTCGGTAGGTAAATCATATGCTAATGAGATATTATTAAAGCTAGATACCACGCAATATGAATTGGCACAAAAAGTGAATACTGGCAACGCGCCTTCCTCTTCTTTCTTTTTTGAGCCAACTGATACAGATGAAATTAATAATATTATTCTCAGTCTAAAATCTAATACTGCACCGGGTCCTGATAGCATTTCTATCCAGTTAAAACTACTAACTAACATACTATAGAATCTCATAGTTGTAGTCTGTCAAATTCTAGAAACACCAGTAAAATGTGTATTATCAGTGATAATAATGTTAATAATATACTAAATAGTGCAAAAAACACTTTCCCAAACATGGAATTGTGTCACTTCTGCATGCCAAATGCAAATATAATGCAGTTGATGGAAACTTTAGATCCTAAACTAACAAATTTCACCTTAAATGATTTTTGCATCATATTACTGGGTAATAAAGACTACAAAGTGTCTGAAAGGTATGAAAAGCTTGTGGATTACATAAAATTTAAATTAGAAACTTTGACACATACAAATATAATTCTATGTTCACCTAATTATATGCTAAAAAGTAATGTGAATCTATTTAATAGGAGAATTGAAATTTTTAATCAGTTACTGTACCAAAGTAATAGTAAGTATGAATATGCATATTTATTTGACTCCAATAAGCATCTGAAGTATAATTATGAAATGATCTCAAAATACACAGGCAAAGTAAACAATAGGGCTTTAGCTGTCATTTTTAAACATCTGAAGCAGTACATTCATCAAAATATTAATACAAATTGTGTAGAATCTTCTAATTCACAAGCAGTAACTACAATGATACCACCTAAATTGGCAGCCAAGTATGTGATGGGACAGAAAAAAATTATAGACTATTTCAAAGTAAAAGTAAATAATCCATTACCAGAGTGTGAAACAACTATTGAGTCTACTAAAAATGGTGTGAATAATGATTTTTTTCGTTCCCAATAAAATTGTGCATGGAAATTACTACTCAAATTTTACCATTTATCACCAAAATCTTTGTGGTATAAATAATAAGAAAGATGAACTTGAAATTTACCTAAATGAGTTACATAACGAAGTTAGTTTCATTTGTATAAGTGAGCATTTCTTAAACAAAGTTATGTTATCACAATTCCATTATCCAAATTATATTTTAAGCTCTTCAAATACAAGACTGAATAAAACCAGGGGGGGAACTTTAGTATTAACACATAAAAATAGACAAGTAGAGGATTTAGACATTTGTAAGAAACTGTATAAAAGGGATAATTTTGAAATATGTGGGGTAAGGGATATAGAAACAAATTTTTACTTATTTTGTTGCTATAGAACACCAGTAGATAATAACTTTGACGAGTTCCTAGAACAATTAGAAAATTTGTTGCAATTTGTTTTTGATAAATTATGTTTTATTTGTGGAGATTTCAATATAAATTTAATGAAAGATGACAAAAAAAAAGAATATGTTTTTATCATTATTGACTTGTTATAATTTTAGACACTTATTTAATTCAATGACATTTCTGCGTAATAACTCTGAGTCTTGTATAGATAATATTTTAACGAACATTTGTGATAGCAGTATAACTTCTGCATCCATTGAACACAATGGTTTGGCGGATGGGCATGCGGCCCTTTTCTGCACAGCATATTTAGAAAAAGTTAGCCTAAAAGGATGTGCTCGTTATATATGTATAAAGAGAAGACTTTACAATGACAAAAATAAAGCAATTTTTAGAAATAAGCTTCTTAAGTATGACTGGAATTTAGGTATTAATACATTTATCAGAAAAATTGAAGAGCTACACTCTGGTGCTTTTAGGAAACAGAATTTAAAAATCAATGTGAGAAGAATTAGTGGGTCTGGATGGGTAACTAAAGGTATCCGCCAGTAGAATGAAACGGTTCCTGAATGTTGTTAATAAAGCTGATTGTGATGTATCAATTTTAGAATACCGTGCAAAGTATTTTAGGATCTATAGAAAATTAGTTCGATATGCAAAAAGAAAGGAGACTAGTAATCAAATTAATAAAGCCACAAACTCCAGTAAAGAAATTTGGAACATAGTTAATAATGCTCGTGAAAAAAAAGATAAGATCTTTGACAAAGATAACATAGTTCTTAAGTGTAATAATAAACTTATTCAAAACCCTAGAGATATTGCTGATATCTTCGCAGAACAATTTTCTAATAGTCAGGGTATAAATACTTACAATCAGGAAATGGCTAGGATATGCTTAGTGAAGTATACTGCCAGAGTTCAAAATGCCATGATTTTTGATACAGTCACTCCATTTGAAATTTACAAAATGGTAAACACAATGGATAATAAAAAGTCGTTTGGCCATGACGAAATACCTCTAAGTACAATCAAGGACAACATTGATATTTTAGCTTATCCAATATCAGAACTAATTAATGACTGTATAAATCAAGGCACTTTTCCTGATCAATTTAAGTTAGCCAGAGTTTTACCCCTATTTAAGAAGGGAGATAAAACAAATCCAGTAAACTACAGGCCTATCTCATTACTACCGGTTTTGTCAAAACTTTTTGAAAAAGTGATCAAATCGCGTTAATTATGTCACTTGTACGACGAAAAAATTATAAATTCCAATCAATTTGGATACCAGAAAAGTGTAGGGACACTGGATGCTATAGACTCAATGGTTAATGATGTAGTTAAAAATCTAAATGCTAAATTGAAAGTCGCAGGCTTATTCCTGGATCTAAGCTCTGCATTTGATACCGTGGAACATTCTATTCTTATTGATAAGTTGGAACACTATGGCATAAGAGAAAATACATTAAAACTATTTCGTTCTTATTTAACAAATAGAACACAATATGTCGAAATCAAATCAGTTGAAAATGGTGTAGAAAAAATTCATAGATCCAGACTCTTCACAGTTAATAAAGGTGTTCCTCAAGGCTCAGTACTTGGTCCAATTTTCTTTACAATATTTGTGAATGATCTAACCGCTTATATAAAGAGTGTTTTACCAGATGTAAGCTTAGTTCTTTTCGCGGATGACACTAGCTCTATTATAAGCGCAAATGATGTTGTCACTTTAGAAAACAAATTAAATAGTTTTCTTAAAGCCTGTGAAAACTGGTTTTCTATAAACAACCTAAAACTTAATGTTAAAAAGACCAAGTGTATGCTATTCAAAACCACGGTTAGAAACAATACTTGTATAAATGTTCTATCATTAGGAAATAAAATTGATATCGTTGACAATATAAAGTTTTTAGGGGTACAAATTGATTCGCTTCTAAATTGGAAACCTGAGTTAACCTCAGTTACTAATATAGTAAGTAGTGCATGCTATGCAATAAGAACTCTTAAGGATGCGTTATCAATGTCTCAGCTTCGTACTGTCTACTTTGCCCTGGTTGAGTCCAAAATTAGGTACAGCATCAAATTCTGGGGAGGCAGTTATAAATACAATATAAATGCTGCCTTTATTATGCAAAAAAGAGCACTTAGAACAATGCTTGGCATTGACCAAACCGTATCTTGTAAGGAGTATTTTAGTCAACTAAAAATCTTAACAGTACCATGTCTATACATATTAGTACTTCTTACGCACTTTCAAAAAAATTTGCCTAAGTTTGAGACAAATGAAGAAAGAAAATGCAGAGTAGCAACACGGAGAAAAGATTTACAGACAATTTTACACGCAAAATTTAATATTGTAAAACACTCATCTTATGTGCAGTCTGTAAATCTTTTTAACAAATTACCTGCCGAATTGAAAAATATTGAGAGTGTTAACATATTTAAAAATAAACTTAAGACACTACTACTTGCAAAATCTTATTATACGATTGATGAATTTTGTAATGATAAAATATAATTATTTAAATTGAATTTGTAATTGAATATTTTTAATGTTATACTTAATTTTATTAATTATCATAATGAATTTTGACATGTTTTAAACTTTAATATTTTTGTAATTTGACATGTGCATGTTATGTATTTATAATGTTTCCTATTATTGTTTTTGTTTTTCTGTATTATCGACATATATTTCGACACAAAAATGTATTTTGTTATGAAATTATAATAAATAAATAAATAAGTTCATAAAAGCTATTAAGGATCATATTGTTAAGCCCCTTGCTGTTATCATTAACATTAGTTTAAGCACTGGAACAGTCCCAGATGTCTGGAAATCAGCAGCAGTTACACCGATACATAAAGGTGGTGAAACTAATTGCCCCAATAACTTTAGGCCAATTTCATTACTGCCAGTCTTCTCGAAAATCTTAGAACGAGTTGTTAATAAACGTTTGGTAAAATACATTGAAAGTAATAAATTTCTATCGGTAAATCAATTTGGATTCAGAAAAAAGCGCTCAACTGAGGATGCAGTTAAGCTACTGATTGATAATGTTGTACAAAATTTAGATAAGAGCAGGGTATGCGTGGGAGTTTTTCTCGACCTCGCAAAAGCCTTCGACACTGTGTCGATTCCAATCCTGCTGAGGCGGTTGGAAAGTGTCGGTGTCAGAGGTATTGCTCTTGACTGGTTCCAGAGTTATTTAACTGAAAGACAACAGTGTTTAAAAATAGATTCTTGGGTTAGTTCTTCAGTAAAACTATCATTCGGCGTACCACAAGGTAGTGTTCTGGGTCCTACCTTATTTTTAATTTATCTAAATAGTCTTACCACCATACCATTACAAAATGCTCAAATCATTTGTTACGCTGATGACACTGCAATAATATTTCATGATACTACTTGGAGTAATTGTTTCAAAAATGTTGAACATGGCATGGCAAAAGTCACGAGTTGGCTTTCTGATAATTTATTAACATTAAACATTAACAAATCTAAATACCTATGTTTCCATAAAACTGCAATATCGTCTCCACTAGCCACTTCTGCCATCATGATTCATGAGCGTCATTGCAATGAAGCGGATAATGTAAATTCCTGTAGCTGTAATTCTATACAACGAGTTCGTTGCATCAAATATTTAGGCGTCGATATTGATGACAAACTAACATTTCGCGATCACACTGCAGCTCTATCATCCAGGACCAGAAAGATAATTTATGCCATGAAACAAGTCAGAGACGTAGCAAATGCAGAACTTGTCAAAAATATTTACATTTCTCTATGCCAGTCGATTTTGACATATTGTATAAATGCGTGGGGGGGCACATCAGCGTCACATTTAATTTCACTAGAAAGGGCTCAAAGGTCGGTGTAAAGGTTATGCTAAAAAAACCTATCAGGTACCCCACTGAACAGATATACACAGAAGCCAATTTGTTAAGTATACGCCGCCTTTACGTAAAAGCTGCTGTCAGCTTTACACATAAACAGACATTAAATGTCAACAACTACCAAGGTTTACTGAGTAAAAGAATCTTTAGAGTCCAAGTCCTTACAGTCAATACAACTTTTGCACAGAGATTCTCTCATTACCTTTTTCCTTACTTATACAATAAGATCTGTAAAGTATGTAAATTTAATAGGGACTCTGTGCGCGAGATGCAAGCAAAAGTGATAAAGTATTTATCTGGCCTGAACTATCACGAGGTAGAACGATTATTAAAACCTGTTCAGTGAGAACCTGATTTTTGGACACACACGCATACATTCGCACACATACTCACACCACACACACACCCTCACACACACACACACACACACACACACACACACACACACACACACACACACACACACACACACAAACACTATTATTATTTATATAATTGCTGGCTATATTGTTAAGATATTGTTAAGATTAGTCCTAAGAAAAACGCTGTATCACTGACAGCCGTGATACAGGCTGTGCCTAGTGCGGTTGTCATTGTATATCTTATTTTGTAAACAATGGACTGCCTAATAAACGTATTATTATTATTATTATTATTATTATTTCATATTTAGAAAAACATACATCGATATTTTTATTTGATCGATAGTCATCTCCCTCGCACGGTGCGTCTGTGCATAAGGCGCCAGCTTTGGCGGTGTCTGCGCTTTTGAAAACGCGCCGAACATGACCTTTGAAAAGAAGCCGACGGTTTTTAACAGAAAAATAAACACATCAAAGAAGCCGACTTTTAGTGGAGTGTTGCCAGTCTGTGCGAAATTTCAGGGATTTAAGGGTAAAATTGATATCCATCTTTCCCCGGGTGAGCTCAATATGACCTATTAACCTGCCCTGCGCAGAGGTATGCGTAAAAGCATTCTTCCAATCAAAAAAAAAATAAAAAAATTAAAAAGTAGTCTACCACGCTGGCTCCATGCAAGTTGTCGGGCTTCAAATATCCCCGAGAACATTATGTAGATCTCTTAAACATTCAGGTTTTTCCAGGATGTCTTCTTACACCGTTAAAGCGAGCGATAATTAAATATTTAATACGCACATAACTTTGAAAAGCCAGAGGTGCGTGCCTTTTAAATTAAATTCAAGACATCTGCGTGACAGTTTAACGAGTTCCTACTAGGTTATCACTTCTTTCTATAACTTAATTATTATATACCTATATATAAATAAAGAGCAGCGATAGCTCAGTGGGGAGACCAACAGACTGCAATGCAGAGGGTCTCGAGTTCGAACCCATGTCGCGCACCTCTGACTTTTCGAAATTATGTGCGTATTGATTGACAATTATCGCCTGCTCCGTGCCTCGGAGAGCACGTTAAGCCGTCGGTCCCGCCTGCCGTGAACATCTATGGCAATCGTTATTGGGAAATCAGTACCCTATATTATCCTGACACTGGTCTAGCCTTAGGGTATCGTTAGCCTTCGGGTTGCGGAGGTCAGGTGGCAGCCGCTCTGTGTAAAAACTGATATCCAGTCAAATCCGGTTAGACCAGAAAAGCCGACCCCAAAGTGACTAGGGAATAATAAAGGTTAGGGAGAAGAATTATTATATACCTACATAGGTACATATCATCATCATCATCATCATTTCAGCCTATTGCAGTCCACTGCATAGGTACATATATTATTCTATAATACGTCTAATTTAATGTTTAGGAGAAAATTATTTTTAGCTCAATAGCCGCTCTGACAAATGACTGCTAGCCGAACACTGGCAGACGTCGGTTCTTTTTCAACGATAAAACCACTTGGCACGCAGTTATAGCAGAATATCTTTTGCGAACTTACCTTAGCTAACATTTTTGTCGGTAGATTCTGCCTCTTGGATAGACGTGTTATTTAGTTGCGCAACGTTCCAGAAGACCGCTTTGGTGGCGCAGCGGTAGTTAATGCGATTGCAGTGCGTGAAGTCTCAGAGTCGATTGCCGAGCTGGGCAAGGGTAATTGGAATTTCCTGTCGAAGAATTAACAGAAGCAGCACGGAATTTTAATCGCTGTTGATAGACGCCAATAACCTTATTTTTTCCCTACGTCCTAATTAATACGGAGTAAAGGTTTACTATATAGGTATACATATCAACCAAGAACAATGAACGAAGAAGGTACTACTGATATTGAAAGATTGTACTGGAAAACTGAATAAAACTCTGCCCTTTCCAGAATTCTTCACTAGGACCTCACGATCATCTATAAACAATAGCACCAAAGTTTAAAACAATGTAATTTTAATAACAAAATAAATTCACAACTAACTTCTTCTACTTTAACTTCTAAGTCTATATTACCTCCTGTTTAGCAATCAATTACTTATAAAATTTGCATCACCTTATTTCGCATTCTCTTTACTATAAGCTGTAATCAACCAAAACAGTTTTGTGCTATTATCATGGAGCCTCTTGGTCGGTTTTGTAGCCGGCCTGGGTGGCCGGTCTTGTTCATTATTTATTAATCTATGTACGTGGTAGCCGAACAATGTGGGTTCAAGTAGTTTTTGTGACAACGACTAATCTACAGAGGACGCAGCAAAACATACGCGGTTTTAGCGTACATTGTCTCGGCAAGGATTTTTTGTTCCCTTTTTACGTAATGCTTGGGGCAAGCTCATATTGCTTAAGAATGTTTTTTGAGGAGCTAAGGAATTGTGACGTAATTTAAGCAAAATGATAGACCCACGAGGTTAAACGACATTGCTCGTATCTTTGAGCATGTAAGCTATACATGTTTTTAATAAATAACATAATATTTGAAAGGTGATCTGATCCGATCTGTTAGCTTAACCATATCTAGATATAATCATAAATTATATTGGACGCCGGCGTCCCAACACCAGTTAGTGACGTGAAGTTGTTTCATTTTTTTTTTGGTTAGAATATCATTAGATGATCTTCTTTCACTTTGGGTGGAACGAAGGGGTGTCAGTATTCTACCAACTTAAGTCCGTGTTGTTTCTGATGCCTTTACATTCTGAGGCCGCAAGATTCCATTTGGTTTGCCCTGCGATCCTAGCAGGCACCATAATATGTCTCCGCTAGTGAACTGACAAGTTAAAAAGTGATGAGTATTGGAACATAATGGACGATGAACTACTCTTAGCTCACCGCTCGCATGCCCACGCTCACGGTGGCCGGAGACCGTCAGGTTTCCTTATGTGCTCCAGGTTTTTTCTGCAGCCCCGTGGCCTGTTTGCCTTATGCCGCACGCCATAGTGTCTAACGCAAACGCAAAGTCTTTAGTGTATTACTTAAAGGCTTAAGGAAATGACAGTAAATTGTTGTACTCACAAATGGTATAATCCTAACTAATATTATAAATGCGAATATATGTTTTTTTGTTACGCTTTCACGCCCTAACTGACCGATTATCATAAAATTTTGCATACACGTTGTCAGCGGCACAGAATAGGACATAGAGTAGGTAACTTTAATCCAGAAAAAAAACTAGTGTAAAGCTAGTGTAAAACGTTGTAAACCTTTGAGGTTATGAAAATACGATGCCTGTAACCCCGAGTTATAAAATGTATTGATATATATATATGTTGGTATAGAATAAAACTATATGAAATAAAAACGGCGCAGAGGTTTTTAACACTACGTAGTCACGAGTCATTAGAACAAGAAATAAAATAATGGCCCGCTCATTAATTAACGTTGAGACTTGTGAATATTCAAGAATTTCGAATACAATGCATTATAATGATATATCTTTTAAGACCTTTGATAAATTATTCAGGGTTTGATAAAAATTGCGGTAAAATTCGTAAAAATTGTATAATTTCAATATATAATATTTGGGTAAAGGAAAGTTTATTATAACTAGATTTTTCCAGCGGCTTCATTCGCGTAAATGAAGTTAAGTTAAGTAATTAACAGTACTTTTTTCTCGATGAAAGATCTCAAACCCTATTTCCGTTCCCCTGGCAACGTGTATGCGAAATTGCATGATCATGGGTCGACTAGTTAAGGCGTGAAAGCATCACAAATGAACGAACAAAAACAAACAAACTCACATTCACATTTATAATATTAGTTAGGATAGTATAATTAAAAATTACTATCAAGTTATGATTAAATTCTCAAAGGCATCTAACAAAATGAAGTTCAACACAGTATAATAGGAACTACCTTGTTAAAATTTAAGCACCTCCGTACAGCTTTGTTCGCTAAATGTCTGAGACACAACCTGCTGTATATTTCATCAAAGAGACTGCAGGTTGTATTTGTTTAAACTGTAGGAAATATTAATACGGAGTAGACAGCACGAGGTACTTGTTTTGTTTTACTGTCTAGACTATTGAATAATGCAAACGCTATGTGAACTTCTATAAATGGAAACAGCAAACAATTTTTATATAACAAAAGTGGTACATACTTAATATGCAATTGCACTCCATTGGATGGCTTAGCGGTTTAAGTGGTCGCCTCGCCACTGCCTCTATACCGAGTCTTGTGGGTTTGAACCCCACACGAGGCAATAATTTGTGTGATCCACAAATGGTTGTTCCGAGTCCAGACTCGGAACAACCATTTGTGGAGTTTAGATGTTCATGGCAGCCGGGACCGACGGCTTAACGTGCTCTCCGAGGCACGGAGCAGGCGATAATTGTCAATCAATACGCACATAATTTCGAAAAGTCATATAACTTCCGAAAGTCAGAGGTGCGCGACGTGGGTTCGAACCCGAGACCTTCGGCATTGCAGTCTGTTGGTCTCCCCACTGAGCTATCGCTGCTCTTTTGCTTCTATTTTAATAAGTAATAACGCATAAATTTATGTGAAATAAAAATACAACAAAAATGATATTTTTAATAAATCATTCTGTAAATAAAATCATTATGTTTAAGCTTTATAGTCCTTTACAATGCTCTAAGTTTGTAAAAATGTTTTGAGTCATTCATGCGTAAATCTTAAACAGATTTGAATGAAACTTGGTACACAGATAGCTTAATTCGTGTCCTCAATTAACAAATATGGTAGGTATTTTTATCTCTGGTATGCGATTGCATGAGATTCACGTAGGCGAAGTCACGGCCAAAAGCTAGTAGTTTATTAATCAATACTACTTATCGACCTTGCTGTAAGTCTGTATTCCTTTACAATAATTTCTCATCCAACACAATTGTGCCACGAGCGCAACAAAACTATTTTGTGACGTGTTTTTTAAAAAGATGAATCATAATATTTGTGAAAGTTTTCCCGAGCTGAAAGTGACGGCCGCATCCCGTCGGGATCCGTTTCAATTTAAACTTCCATTCTCCGATTATTATTTTAATGTTCTCTCTTAGTTTGTGAAGTGTTTGTTTAAACGGCTTTTCCGTTAGTCATGGCGTGTTTATTGAAGTTTTTGTTGTTTACGTTCCACGAGGCGTGTTCTGTCAGTCATAAAGTTTGACTGTGAACCTTACATATTATAAGTACTATAGTTCTACCACAATATTCTACCACATACCCACAACACCATCTAGCCCAAACTAAGCAGAGCTTGTACTATGGGTACTAGACAATGGATAAACATACATATATACTTTTTTTTTTGTAAATATATGCTTATTATACATAGAAACACCCAGACCAAGACAAACATCTATGTTCATGCACACAAATGTTTGACTTGTGCGGGAATCGAACCCGCGACCTCAGGCGTGGCAGTCGGTTACACTAACCACTACGCCATCAAGGCCGACACTACCCTTATAGTAACCCTTAGCATCCCGTAGTGAAAGTCTAGTGCAAGACCATCAGAATGCTACATAAAGCTTTCAAGTTCGATCACACCGCTGACTTTTTGAAGTTATCTACGTTAATTATTAATGCTTTAAAATGGTTTAAATGTGTAAAAAATTAGTCTGAGGAAAAAATCATTCTGAAAATTATCCATAATCTTTTTGACGACAATATGTGAAGTCTGCTGTGTCAATAGTAATATTTCGATGTCAATGTGTCATCGAGCGTTTATGCTAAGGCATTTATGGTAGATGATGGCATGATGTGTCACCTTGTCTTAAGAAAATAGTTATAATTTTTCTCGATATTACGAGAGTTCTATCACTAAAAGGAATCTGTCAAAGTCTCGCTAGCATATTAACAATACGGAATATTCGATATTACATAAACACTAAAGCTTACGCTAATAAGTACCTACTATATATATAATACGTGGTATATTCTACAGAATATACCACGGAGAGTGCTCTGAAGAGTTATTCCAACGTATCCCGCCCTCCCCTTTCCTATCCAGAACAACGCGTGCTGGGCTCAGATGCCATCCTTACATGGTAGAGTCGACTAGAGTGCGTACCAACAAGTTTGGGTCCTCATACCTCTGCCGAATGATCAAGGCATGGAATTCTCTACCAAGGCACGTGTTTCCTTATTCCTTCAATCCTGGGTCCTTTAAGCGGGGCCTGAAAAAGCACCTTCTCAGGCCGTCAAAGTAAAGACCTCAACATCGCCTCGGCTGCTATAAGGACGGTGTGGAGGCCACTGCTCTTAGACCATGCTTACCATCAGGCGAAGTGAGGCCATTATGACGAGCAAAATAAAAATAATAATAATAATGGAAGGAGACAATTTAGTACAGTTCTTTGAACTCATTCAGAAAATGTGCAAATCAAAAGTAACATATCACGAAATTAAAACTACTTTACACAACTATTTATATTCAAATTTATAAATTTAAGTCTCTCCGTAAATATGGTTACTGAAACCATACCTGTCGGCCTCGGTGGTGTAGTGGTTAGTGTAACCGACTGCCACGCCTGAGGTCGTGGGTTCGATTCCCGCACAAGTCAAACATTTGTGTGCATGAACATGGATGTTTGTCTTGGTCTGGGTGTTGCTATGTATAATATGTATGTATTTACAAAAAAAAAAGTATCTATGTATGTTTATCCATTGTCTAGTACCCATAGTACAAGCTCTGCTTAGTTTGGGCTAGATGGTGATGTGTTTACGTGATAGAATATATAAAACAAACCAAAACGTCGGGAAAATTTGAACATAAATAAAAACAGTGTTAATAATTTAAATAGCTTAAACAGTAGTAAAGTTTAACAAGAGCAGTGTAATAGTTTCAAGATTATGTAATAAAAGTGTTTTAAAATAAACAACGCGACAAAGTTGGTATAAAGTAGTTTAATTTCAATATATAACATTTGCGTAAACGCAAGACAGTATTAAATATATTTCGAAATTCATTATGACTTCAACAGTAGCCTTAGTATCGGTATAGTATTGCCATGATAACTAAAAATTGTCAAATTTCACTGTCAACTCAAAAGTGAGTTTGGTAGTGAGATTTTACAGAATAACAAAGCAGCACTGGAAAAATACCACTTTATTAACTAAACAACACCAAAGTTAGGCTAAAACTCAACATAAGTAAAAATACTTTTAATAAGATTCCAGAGTAAACAGACATGGATTTATGGCTGACAAAGTTCCAATTCAATAGATTGGTTTGCAAAAACCAACATCTATCATCGACTGAGCTGTACCATGTCATCGAGGGACAAATACAGGGCAGTATTAGTAAAGTCATGGCAGACATTTATATAGAATTGATATCACAAATAGTGCAAGCCTTAAGTAATCATTTTGATATCGTCAATGCATTGCATTTTATGCAGGTAATATTCACTCTATTGTTTTTCGTTTTGCCACCACGGGCAAATATATTTTCTACTAAAAAGCATATGTTTATATTTCTTGCTTAAATATCTTTTAAGAATCTCGTTTATATAATTATGTGTTAAATGTAATGTTTGTGAAATAGGCAGGGACTATACAAATTATGGTTAAATATTTTTATGATTTAAGTTTAATTTAAAGGCAAAACAGCCACAACAAAATCCGCCATGCATCAAAATATTAAACAAAACCATGTTAATACAATGACAAAGTTCAGTGTACAAGACTTGTATTGTTATGAAAATAGCAATTAATGATGTTTCAGAATTTAATGGAAAATAATATGACTTAAACACTACCGAAGTTGAAGAAATAAAGCCCAGACGCATTATTTAATCTTCTAAGTAATGTGTCTTAAAATATATTTAACATTTTCGTAGTCTTTATCTATTATATATTTACACGTGCCATTACTTAAACGAACAAAGTAGTATTAAAGGACAGTGTGAAAGTACATTAACACATATTTAATCTATCATTACATATACTAAGACAGCACAATGACTTAACTGTTAAATTAGCATGTATCATGTATTAAACTATCCTCTCTCAATGTGAGAAGGGTTGGGCCATAGTCCACCATGCTGTCCCACTTCGGGTTGGCAGACTTCACATATCTTCGAGACCTATATAAAGAACTCTCAGACACACAGGTTTCCTCACGATATTTTCCTTCTATGCTAACTTAAGAACAAATTTATTTTTTGAGGCATAGTTGATGTTGATGTAAATTCAAATAAAATCTTATTGCATAGCTGATTAGGCAAGGTACATACATCAGACCACACATCCAGCTACAAACTTGAAAATAAGAGACAAATTAGATAGTTTTACAGTAATTCATTGAAATTAAACTACTATATACGGATTTTATCGCGTTATTTATTTGACACTTTATTACATAATTTTGAAAACTGTTACAATACTACTACTATTAAACTTTACTAATTTTTAAGCTAATTGAATTATTATTAAAACTATTTAGATTTAATTTAATTTTACACTTTCCCCGACGTTTCGGTTGCTTTTCAGCAGCCATGGTCACGGGGACGCGATAAAATCCGTATATAGTAGTTTAATTTCAATGAATTATATTCGCGTAAACAGAAGACAATAGTTTTACAGTAAATTTAAAAGTAATTTAAAATTACGCCTGTGTACCCTAACGTGTAGGTTGACTTTAACGACTATGTTGTAAGTCCCATAAAATAGGCTGCTAGCGTATATGTATAATAGCTGTCAACCAAAGTCATTGCCTGACTTCATGCTGTTACTAAGAACTTCTACCTTAAAAAACAAAAACACGTTACTCAACTTACGATCGGCCACAAACATAAGCAATGGCATCAAAACGGCAGTTGAAACAAATATGACCACATTTTCCATCATCTTTAAAACCTCGATACGGCCCTGTGAAATCACCGCTCATAAAATATACTAAGATAAGAAACGATTCTGCTCTAATAATAGGGGCTATAATATGAAGTATGCAATACTGGCTTATTTTATTGGATGAAAATTAGAACTTTATTCTATTTTAGAATTAGGTAGCTTACGAAGCAGATGACATACATATATGGGATTTGGTGGGGATACCCTTCAAAGCTTGCACTTCCATTTTGTAATAACCAGCTTACTGTAAGTAGCTAACTGTTTACATAGCATAGCATATATTTTAAGTACCGTCTAAGTGGTGCAGCTTTAGTGAATGCAACTGTTGCTGTATAAGGTTTTTCCAAAGAGTTTACATGGTAGTAGTGGCAGTGGCCAGGCGACCAACTTATCCACTAGGATAAGTTGGTCGCCTGGCCACTGCCACTGCGCCAAATATTGTGAATTCAAATTCACACGAGTCAAAAATTCTTTCAAGTCTTCTTTGTATCCGTTTTTGATTTATTGTTATTTGTCGGCCTCGATGGTGTAGTAGTTAGTGTAACAGACTGCCACGCCTGAGGTCGCGGGTTCGATGCCCGCACAAGTCAAACATTTGTGTGCATGAATATGGGTGTTTGTCTTCTGTCTGGTCTGGGTGTTTCTATGTATAATATGTGTGCATTTACAAAAAAAAGGAATATAAGTATGTTTATCCATTGTCTAGTACCCATAGTACAAGCTCTGCTTAGTTTGGGCTAGATGGTGTTGTGTGTATGTGGTAGAATATTATTATTATTATTGTAAAGTTCCACACATTCCAGGAATTATTCCTAGTGCGGATTTTGTGTTTCTCAATAAATCCACAGTAGCAGTCCGGATTCTACAATTGTGTTAACTTAGTAAACGAAAATGGGCTTGCTTTTGCTATTATGTGGCACTTAAGACCATGGCTGGTTAAAGGTGGGTATTACACACCTTTGCTAACCCCTTTGGGAATAATTATAGTCGTTGGACTATGGCTGTAATTGGTGCCAATATTTCATTAGAAAAAAGGATCAATAGTTAAGACAGCTGCGAATTTTCACATAGAGTTCTTGCACACAGACTTTCACATAGACTTTTGCAATATCTATAAAAAAAATAGTTATAGTGAATGCTGACATGATATAAGTTTCTAGTTATTGGTAAGATTTGTGTAATTCCAATTTCGATAGATGGAAAATAGATTTAGATTGATTGGTCAATCAATAACATTATACGACATCGCTACGATTATGCTCTTGGATAGGTGACTATTACAAAAAGCTTAAACGTCATGCCACGGAGATCCAATTCAGGTGATACGACAGCCTGCTATTATCGTTAATAGTTTATTTCAATTATATTGTATTTTTAAGTTTTTGAAATCCATTCAAGCTACAGGTCGAAAGATTATGTTAAAACAATCATACGACATCTCTATTACATTTTCTCTGACTCTCTTTTTCTATATAATTCTTTACCTTCTTTTTTATATCTCCAATCTCCTTTTTTATAGTCCAAAATTAGCGGCATATCGTCTTATATCACGGATATCGATTTTCGATACCTGCATCAGTTATTTTAACGCAATACCAAAAAAATATATATTAGCCTTTAATCGTGACTGCATATCTGGTCTATATTTTGAAATAAGCAAGCTATACTTGTGTATATGTCCACAATTGTTTAGTGTTCCTACAAGTAACAACAATGTATATCAGAATAACCCACTTTACATAATTTGTAGAAACTATAATTCTATCTGCTCTCAAACGGATATTTTTCACGTAAAATTCAGCACATTTAAATATTTTCTGTTGAACTATTGAACTAACTAACAAACCGTGACTTTTAGTGTACCCAATCTTGTTTATCTTGTGTTTCTATTTTTAAATTTGTCATGTACCCTGCCTTTTATAAAATATTTTTTTTTGTTATTTAAAAGTTTAAGCTAATGTAAACTTACACGTATGTACTGTTTATTGCAAATGGTGTGTACAAATATAACTGGATGTCAGATTTACTTATTGTGTACTATTAAGACTGTTATTTGTAATATGCTAATCTGTTATCTGGTTTTGTACCTACTGAATAAAAAAAAATAAAAATAGCTAACAAAGGTATTTAACTGTGAAGACCTTATAAAAATCGATTTTGTAGATTTTATGCGATGTCAGAATGTACAGACCCTGTTCAGACCTTGTTCAGCTCCGCTAAATAAACTATAGCAATTATTTAAAAAATTGTGTGAGGCGCTCATAGCCAGTTGCACTCACTGATCGGTAAACGATTAGAGAGGTTAAGCAACGTTGGGTGTGGTCAGTCTGTAGATGGGTGACCGCTTAGTGGTATTTCATCAGAGCGTCTCCGTGCTTCGGAGGGCACGTAAAATGTCGGTCCCGGTTGTTGTCAAATTGACAGCAGTCGTTAAGCCATGTCAGAGGCCTACGGGCTTGAACATCTCTTGACAACAGGTTATCCACTAACCACACGAAAAGAAGAAGAAGAAGAAAGAAGAAGAAGATTTAAAAAGCCTTAAGCTAGCTGTTGATTGTGGTTTTACGCACACTTATGATTACTACTCTGTTTTTATCGTATTGTGATGTTACTTAGCCTATATTAGCTTTTAGAATAAGGTAGCTTTTTAATACTGAAGGATTTTTTAAATCGGTCTAGTTGTTTTTGAGTTTATTCATTATCAACCAATATTTCATCTTTATAATATTAGTGTAGATGTCTAGTCGAATTTATAAGGTTTTTAATAGTACTAGTTGCTGCCTACATGAACTCTTGGGAATTTAGACGCGTTATAAAATACTAGTGGTTGCCTAGTGATCGAAATTTGACCATAATTGATTTTAATTTTAAGTTTGATCGTTATTAAGGTTTTATAGTCTAGAACTATACCCTTGTAATCACATTTTATTTAGATAGCGATCTATACAGGTTAATTTACCTAATCTGCACACTTTTGCATAATATATTATTAAGATCCCCAATAAACAAATATCGAAAAAAGTACTATGATTTTGTTTTATTAATACGTAAAGTTGGGCATCTCATTTACTTTCGACACTTGTGCGGGCGGTTCGGTCCGGTGCGGGTGTGATTAATCGTACTGGGTACCGAGCCGGGTCTTTGTGGCTGTGACGTCACATGACTAGGACTTACATGATTCACGATGTGCTGTAGCCTTTGCCTGGCTATTTTTATAACTTAGATTTTTGAGTGACCTGTTTATTGTAAGCTAACTGTATACGTAGTTTCGGTTTCGGTCAATCTTAAATGAAAAGCGTCAATGTAGATGTAGATATGTAGAGCCTTAAAACAATAAATCCAATGTTGAGAAAAATCGATACTTATATATACATATATGTGCTCTGTAATACTTCTTGATTTCCACCAATAGCAATACATAAAATAAGTACTGGGAGAGCGGTTTTACCTTTAATTGTATCTCTATTTATCAATCTGTTAGGATGTCATGAAAAATGATTGACTGTATTTTGATGCAGTTTTATAGTTAGGCCTAAATTTTAAGCAGAACTTCAAGCTAAAGTCATGGTTTCAGCCAATTTCTGTAAGTAGAAACTGATGAACTATGGCACATAGTAGGATTCACATATATAAGAACGTTGGCATACCATAGTACACGCGACGCTGGCGCGGGTTAATGTTTTAATATACAAAGAAAACTCCTGACTCACTCACTGTCTCATCAACGCTCAGCCCAAACCTTTGTACCTAAAAAGTTGAAAGTTCTAATGGGATATGGAATAAATACGATATACGTTGTAAGGTTTCTGTGTTATTATAATATATCGATCCTTCGACGATGAAATATAGTGTAAGCCAAAATACAATATATTTTCAGCAACGATATTTTCAGCGAAGCCAAAAAACAAAAATTCTTATCTCTTTTCTTCTCTCTATTTTTATTCTTAGTGCCATTTTAAAATTACTAAAACAGGCAAAATTAGTTCTGTGTGGTCTTTATGTTCTATAGTTATGAATTATTGTTAAGAAATGGTATGACTTCTTCATAGATTCTTTTCTTTTTCTGTGTTCTTAAAAACATTTACAACAAATCGACAATCTGAATAATCAATCGTCATCAAATCAGTAACTCAAGTTGACCAAAAAGCATTTACAACATTTCATTCTAGTACTAACAAATTTCAGGATATTTCGTAATTTCGTCGGTGTAGGATAAACCCACATGGTAACTAAAGTCAATCTGGTATATAGTGTGGGCAAAAGTTAGGTATATGTATAAGGGATTAAATATAATGACCATCAAAAATACTAATTGCACAGCAAAATATGCTTACTAAAAATATCATAACGAGCACTATATACGCCTCAAATCACTGCATTCCGTCTCGGAAAGGTTAGGTTATGTTAGGTTCCTTCTTAAACCCACCCAAAAATAGGCGCCCCGCTTTGGGATTGGGATCTTTGGGATCCTAGTAGTCTTAGTTTGATTACTTTAAAATATTTTAGTAAGCATATTTTGCTGTGCCACGAGTATTTTTGGTGGAGCAAAGGAAAAAAAATTGAGGAACAGTTAAATACTACCCTATGTATAATATCACCATACTAAATAATATTATAAATGGGAAAGTAAGTTTATTTGTTTGTTTTGCGTTCACGCCTTAACTACTTGACCGACCATCATGAAATTTAGCATATTCATCGTCAGAGAAACATAAACGAACATAGGGTACCATACGGAGAAAAGTACTGTTGCCGAGCAATAGGTTGTTGATTATAAATAAACAGTTTCTGTGCTAGGTATGGGCCTGCAACAGTGAGACTGACTGACCACAAACTACGATACCAAGTGTGGACAGCTTATAACTGCTTACGTATTATTAACGCACATAGATAAAAATTGAATTGAAAATTGAATCCAGCAACATCCTATTTATCGTGAGGAAATGAGCATAACGGAATGATAAGACGCCTATTACGAGATTATTTATTAGGAAATGACGAACAGAATAGGATTTTCCTTAATGCCCGTGTTTATGCAAATGATTTAGCTTTTTGATGTTACAGATTGTTATAGAATGTGGACAGCATTTGTGTATGCTTTGAATTATTTATTTATGTTTGTAAACTAGCCCTTTTAGCCAGCATCTCTATGTACGCAATTGTTGACATAGACATACCTAAATACAAAATGAGTCTCGTACTTTTTGACAAAAGTAGAGTACCTACTTCGTTATTGCTTGTTTTTGAGTACTATGTACGTAGAGTGGCTTGACAAAGGAAGACCTTTAGAGGGGTTTTATAATTATCTACTTAGTGACTTCTTAGTAAAGGAGCCCATGTGCCATCTTTACTAGTAATCGTTACATGCTCTGACTGCGGCACTATACTAGTGAGTTTAGGTTTACTTGTATAATCATAACCAAATACAATATTACTATTATTGGTTACGACGGTCTCGCCACGAAATGCTGATGTAGGTACAGATGAATATACCTTTTTGCTCTAGGTTTAGACAGTTAAAATATAAGAAACCTTTAACTTTTTTTTTGAGTCACACTATGTTAGACTTCCTTACTAGTCGCATTTGCATAAGATTGCGAAATACTTCAGGTTAATTGCAAGAACCGAGTAGGTACGATAGGATGAACAAAGATTTGATAATTTTGCCTCCTAGAGATTTTTGTAGCAGCATGGAGCCTAGAAATATTTTCAGAAAACCGGTAAACGGCGATAGAATTATTTATCTCTATCACATGATACTTATCTATGTAATCCTTCGAGGATATTATTTAATGTTAAATCCGCTAAACGTTTTTTATAACGTCAAGAAAATGTATTTCTACTTTAGCCAATTAATGTGTTGTTATAATTATTTTCTTTTGATTACAGAATAACACCTATTTATGTCGCATAAAAGCAAATTGCCACCGGGAGTGTATTGGCACAATAAAAGGGGAAAAATTTTCTTGGCTATGCCAGTAACGTTGCCATAATAATCTAACCATAAACTACGTTGTTTATGACAAAATTATTGGTGTCATAAACATACAGTCATGTTGGGACTACCAACATTCTGCTTGGTAACTTTGTATTATATTGGAAGAGAGGGACAACACTATGGTTATTTAAGATAGATGATGTTTCTTTACCAATCACTATGAAGTGTTACTTATAGGTCTTTGGTAACATTTGCAAGCAGAGCTGTGCGGCTTGTATGTGTTCATGTATAATACAGTCATTTGGTAGTTTTACCTGGAAAGTCTTAAGGGAGTTTTGGAACTTGGTAGTTTTATAAATTTCGATGTGCTCTTTCCAATTGTCAATTTTGCCACCTCGTACCTTCGTCGCTCGCGCCGCCATATTGGGAAAATGGCGCCTGATAGCAGTTTTTGGACAATATTGTCTTTCCAACTCAATTTACAATAAAACCGTATTTTACAAAATTAAACTAGAGAAAAATACCTACAATTTATGTCGTACCCTTATTTTTGTAGAATCTATAGTTTTGGCGTACGAGCCCCTTAAACTTTTATTCATCTACACCAACAGGTGTTTTTCGTATATTTACGTAAAATAACTATACTATGCTCAGTGCCACCAGATTGTGAGTACAAATTATCCTCCTCCAGCATTAAGCATCGTGCTATTTCGCCTTTGGAAAGGGAAATTTAACGATGATCAGGCCGCACTGACTATCTACCTATTGCAGGTATATAGGAATGCCTTTATGTCGAGCCAGTCTCTCTCCCTTCTACGAAACATCTGACGATGAGACGGACGGATGGCGTAGTGGTTTAAGTGGTCGCCTCGCCACTGCCACTGCGCCGAATAATGTGGGTTCGATCCCCACACGGGACAAAAATGTGTGTGATCCACAAATAGTTGTTTCGATTCTGGGTGTATTTGGTGTCCGCTGTAGGAATGTTTGTAAAGCCCCCTCGCGACACAGGCATTATTCCTAGTGCAGAAGTTGTCTTCTATAAAAATAAAAATAGAAAGAAATCTGCCTGCAGCACTCAATAGAAGTATTGACATTTGGAAAGAGCACATCGAAATCTATAAAACTACCAAATTTCAAAACTCCCGGAAAACTTCCCAGGTAATACTCTTATTTCGGACCAAATGACTGTACTATAAACGACGGATGGGAGTTACCCAAACAAGAAGTCTGCATGATAACGTCATCTAGGTACTAGCACTATTAAGTAGCATTTAGCTCTAGTATATCGCGCTAACAAGGGATCAATTGCTTTTTCCAAGGTCGGGGTAAGTGATACCATTAGTATGTCAAGTGTCTAGAATAATTGCTTATTATCGGTCAAGTTATTTATTTCTATTTATATCAAAAGGCGTATCCCTCGATACGAACACGTCTTGTATCATAGGGGACTTTACAAACATTCAAATAATGGATGCAAAGTACATCCAAACTCAAGACGATCATTTATGCATCACACAAATAATTGTGTCGTGTGGGATTCGAACCCACACGCTTACCCACTGTGCTATCGGTATAGCCAATAATTCGTTTATTTGTGAAGACTATTTTCAAATAGATCAATATTAAGAGATAAATAATTCAACAAAGCAAAATGTGGCTAAAGTAACACTCGTAAACTATACATAAATAAACAACAACACGTTGCTGATCAGATCCAGTCGTTATTACCCTCGACAGCTCACAGGTACATTAAAATTGAATGAAGATACCTACCATTGTCGTACAGAACTGCAAAATAGTCCGAAGGCCACGAAATATATGCTCCATGCAAATTTACTTAAGCTGCTTGACGTCATATAATTTATATGACGCTCGACGACCCCGTGACGCGCTGAGAATATAATTTTTTCGAAGATTACTACCGATTTCTTTTTAATTCATTTGGTTCACCAAAAATTGTGTACACGATTAGGTACTTACACTTGATACCGACTTATAGAAAATAACATTGTGTAACAATTAGGTAAACACCACATGAGTTATTTAAATGTTAAAATAATATAATTACAATCTAAACAAGGTTGCTAATATAACACTATGCATGGTAAAAACAAAATAACAAAGAAAGTAATTTTCGACTAATCTGACAAGGAAGACAATAATTTCGACTAATTCCATAAAGATAAAAATATTAAGTACCTATCCGACAATCATTTGAGGATCTTAGATTTTTGTTTTGCAACAGACTCATGGTGTAGGTCAATTTAATCGCTGCAGCCATTTATAACTTTACAAACTGTGGCATATGGTGAATTAGTGCCTAGAAGGCCACGAAATATACGCCCCATGCATTCGCTTAGAGTTGAGTGACGTCATATAAACTATATGACGCTCGACGACTCCTTGACGCACTGAACGTATTCTTTTTGCGAAGATTACTAGCAATTTGAATTGCGATAGCCTCTCCTCGCCTTTCTTCTTTCACCAGTAACCTAACTGCTTACGTGATACGGTATGATATGGTAGAAAATGGCTTGGTTAAGTTTTCTCGGAGTAGCTTCTATGATTTTAGGAAAGCTAGTCATATCCGTAGGCGGTGGTTATCGCTCACTAGCAGATGGGTCTGTGGCTCGCCTGTCAGTAATAGGAATAAAAATATAATATATTGTTGTTTTCAGCCCTCCAGTTTTTAGCTTACAAACTGCTTATGCTCGTCAATGTAACGATAAGACATCAAATAATCGCTTACGATTTGTCCATCGCTTCGCTGGGAGCGTAAATTTAGTGGCCCTCGGTTTGGGCCGTATCTTGAATTAATATGAATAAATTTAGCTTCAGACAGTTTCTTTGTAACTGCACTAGACTCTATGAAGCTACTATTGGTTAAATTTTCATATAAGTAAATGAAAGGCAAAGGACAAAGCGCTTTGTTAATATTAAAAGAATATTCTTGGTAAGTGGGAGGTCTTTGATGTTAATCCGATTAATTCTAATAGAAGCGGCTAAATGAGATTGATAATATTTTTATACAAAAAACGTGACCTTTCGAATAAAGATATTATTATTATTAATGCTGTCTTACAATAGATGATCTTATTAGACTGCTTTTAAGTCTAATGGCTTGAACGTAAATTAGTTATGATTGTCGTACCTGAAGTTTGAGATTTGCCGCTTGAATAGAGATGAAGGGAAAAAAAGGCATTATCGTCCAATTTTATACCAATTATAATACTATATGAGCCTGTTTATGAACTCTCAGACATACAGATATGGTCTCAATATTTTTTTTGTATGAGTAATGTATGTAATATACATATAACGTGGATAAATCAGAGATGTGAATAGAATCGCACTGCAGACCTCTGCGTGGCAGTGTAACGACCTCCGGATATTAACGGCAGTAGCATATGGTAGGTAAGAGTTCAGGGACACACTTTCATTTTGGTCAACCAATATTTCTTCATCTAAAGTAATCAATGCATGTGTGATACAAGCGATAACAGGTTATGTTTACCGTTTAACCACCGAACATATCGCACCCTTAATAAAACAGAGACTTATCTCAGTATTTTGGATTAAACAAATTTGAACTCTATTGCAAAGATTTAACAAAAATATAATATTAGAATTAAACATATACAATTAGAGTTCAAATTGCCTTACTTTCAAATTTCGAGTTAAGTCGCTGTTTTATTAAGAATGCGAATTATGTTCAGCTGAAAAATTACTAGTATTCGTGTTAGCCCTTCCAACTAAGCTAATAATCCTGTTCACATCGATAATGAAATGAGTAAGATTCAAATGGGGTACCGACGCTTATGGTACTAGAACTTGCTAATACAAAAGAAAACATGCCGCCGGTTTCGTTCACGAAGACTGGAAACTCCACTCACCACTTGAACACAATGCATGGTTGTTTGATTGTTGATCTTCTGTAGGGCAAAACTCCTGCTCTCCTGGTTGGGCTATGCCAATTTCGGTAAATACCAGATTTCATTCAGTATCTAAACCTGCCCTACACCATAAACCTTTACCCTTATCTCCAATTTCACGTCTTTTGTTTGAAACATATGTATTTGATGATGTGTTGAAGCGTTAAATTTTTGTTTAGTTCCTTGTTATTTACAACCGTGATATTACATCGAAGCAATATTCCTTTATTATTCCCAAGTGAATTGGTATTGACATCTTGTCTAACACAACTTAGAAGTACCCAAAGGGATAATAACATTAATTGGTAGGTACTATCCTGGTTATCCCGTATTGACTCTTATATACATATAGGTATTCATAGCACTCGTGACAGATGTTTGAGCTGAGATCCAGGTAGGTATGCTGTTATAAACGACAGGCAAGAGAAACGGAAAAATCTTATATTCGAAAATTCTATGCTTCATCATTATTGATTTTAATTTTAATCTAACCAAGTATTCGAAACTTGATGATGGGTCAATCGATCGTATTTTGTTGCTTGTCGGCGTAGGGCTAAATGCATTCGAATAAATAAGCTTCATAGTCCGATATCTTTGAAGATTTGAATAATTCGATTTTTGAATCAATAATTGCCCTCATCTAGCTATTACATACATACATAGATTCACGCCTGTTTCCCAGAGGGGTTAGCTGAGACTACGGATTTCCAGTTGCTACGATCCTGACACACTTCTCTGGTTTCATTCACCTTCATCACATTCGTCATACACGCCCGTCTGTTGAAAGTGCTCTTAACCTGGCCTTATAGCTATTATACCTAGCAATAATTCAGAAGGAAAATATGATATACCATGACACTTGTAATATCAAAAGGTTTTGAGGAAAAGACAAAGATAGGCGATCTCTCAGTTGATTACAAGATGTGTACAACTCACACAAATGCCTTAACTTGCCACTTATAACCTGCGTTGTATACAAGAACCCTTATGCGCTGAATAGAGGTGTTCATTAATAAAACAAAATTTTACGATCCAATCGTTTTATTATTTTTAACGATAAAATCATAATATTGACACCATTTTTTTAAACATTGCCATATATTTAATTTTATTTACATTTAATAATTATTACTGCCATTTAGTATTTCAATAATCTTTTTTTTTATATTTACATTTTTTATTCTCGTGAAACGACTAGATATTATTTTGTTCTGAATCTATCCAACTTACTTAATTAAAAAAATACAAAAATTAAATATAGTTGAGTATTTCACCTCTTATGATTTGGGACCATTAATTAAATTCTATTTTCGTGAAATTGTATTTAAATTACAAGACTTTTGTTAAAGTTAGCTACAAGCCTTCGATTTTCGAATTTTAATCTTTCTTTTATAAAGTGTGTGCGTGTGTTATCCCAGAATTAAATCACAGGATTGTTGCTAACCTTACACAAATAATTTCGTAAGGTTATTGCGTAAATGTTAAATAGCTGTATAAAAGAAGAAGAGGTAATATATACATATTTGTGCGAATATTTGACTTAACATAATCGTATTTATATGAAATCTTATATAACATCACATTGAAATATGTATTACACTAAATCTATGAAACACAAGACTAGAAGCTTGGCATTTCATATGAACAAAACGACTATAATAAACACATATCTACGTACAAATTATTATGTATTTTATACATAAGTGATTAAGGTATCTATTTGGATGTCTTTAACTCTGCAATTTCAAAAATGTACCATAATCTTGTCCATAAAGGTTTCTCTTTAAACAATATTTTACTGCAATATGTAGCTGAACTTGTTACACTATTGCTCGGCCAGATAAAAATTTATTTAAATTCGTCGCATTCCATTGCAAAATTTTGACGTATATTCTACAAGGTTGTGGATAACAACAAAGGATGAGGAGATGCAATATACTGGCCAGCAATAATGCTGGCCCGTACATTGCAGCCACACAGCAGTAAAAAATGCCCGTTTGAAAGTCTTATTCCATATAGTGCAAAATGAGGACGAGATTATTTCAAACAACTGGAAACTGCACTTCACTAGGTAACTTGATCGAATTTTTATAATTTTATAAGGTAATTGATATATTAAATTCTGTTCGTAAATACCATCTTAGGGAATTTATTTTTTTGTACTTACATCTGTTTTCGAATTTATTTTTCCATGTTCTTAAATAAAGTAAAGTTGTTTAACATGAAAATAATAATCATTATTGCAGAGTTTTAGACTACCTGTAACATTAATACGCCTTTATATACTAAAACAAACATACTCCATTATTTGTATTCATAATCCATCGCGACTCATTATTATTTTTACTCTATTAACATACAGACAATTATCGAAATAAAATTAAATCTGAAAGCCAGCTAGGTACGTTCTAATAAAACAATCAGTCTTAAAAATTAAGTCCTTTTTGTCATATTTTTGTTATCTCTAAAACAAAGCAGTTTTTACAGGACAAAAGAAAATTTTAGGAATTGTTTAATTTGTCAGCCAATCCTTTTCACAAAAGTTCGAGAGCCGCAAAAAATGTTAAATTATTTCAGCCTGGAAATTTATATTGTAAGTGAAATGCTGAGTTTGTATACAGGATGCCGTTTTAATCAGATGTAATACTTCGGCTTGGTGCCATAGGGGTTTAAATAATTTATATGAGAGATAAGAAACAGATGCAAATAGGATGCGCACCTGATTGTAAAGTCATACGATAAACATTTCCGAGATTTAAATGTAGTCGATTATACAAAATAATAGTAATTCCCGCTCTTTTATGGAGTAACAGTTAAAGGATAGCTATTTTATCATAATTCATTACTATAGAATTGTAGTAAGTAAATATTTATTCATAAAATAATGTAATAAATTTATTGAATGTGTTGTTATTAATGTCGTTGACTGTATACCGACCAGACACATTGTACCCTTCCTCCTTAACACGCACATACATATGTTTGGCGTGGATTGTGGTCAGCGACTTTGCAGGCTTGACTGCGTTTTTGAAAATTAATGCTTTTTTTTTATACAAAATATAAGTACTTTTTTTATATCGGTAGTACATCGTGGTCAGATTCAACTCTTTCAATATTGGATGTGATTAAATCGGCACCCAGCATAAAATCAATAATCAATGCAAAGTTAATCCACTGATAGTTAACGCCTAAAATATACTCTCGTTATATTATTGATCTATTACTATTTTAATGTTTGGTACATTATACATAATTTGATACAAATTGTAACGTAAAGTAATGAGGTCAGAATGTAGGCAAATATTTCTATTTGTGCGCCGCATTAAAGTAAGTGGTTGGCACACAGCACTATGATTAAAAAAATAAACGTTTATGAAGTTCCACAATAAACGCGAGGGAAGTTAGGGTGACTTTTGTTGCGTTATTTCACATGTTATGACGGGAATTCCTACAAAGTTTATCACCAAGGAACACCATTGTACACTTTGTGGGGTGCGTCAAACATTTTTGTAAAAATGTAGCAATATTTTAGAAAGTAACAAAGGCTGTCCTGGAATCCCACACTTTTATAACTGCACTATATTGAACTGCTATGATATATTTAGGCTTCAATTTATATAATAATGTAGAATATAATAAATTTCCTCGAATTGTAACCACATGCTTAAATAAAACCACTGACGCGCGCTAAAACCTAAAAGCGTAATACTTAAAGCTCTTTTCTGAGTTTATACAAATTGAGATCGGATATTTCTGTTTACTGAGAGCGCTCCCAAGCCCGGGTCTGAAGACGGACGAACGCGCTCCCAGGGTGCCGGCTACCTTCTAGACTTACAATACTCACACATCAGCACCCTCTTGAATGCTTGTCTGAACACCTTATTAAATATCGTGTAGAAGATCGGATTTACCATAGAACTAGCGTATCCCAACCACAACGCACAATCAAAAACCCAGGGTGGGATCTTGGTTTCACAATCAGGACATAGTGCTGGCACCATGTTCAGTACGAAAAATGGCGCCCAGAGAATCACGAAAGTGAAAAACACGACACCTAAAACTTTGGTGGCTTTTTGTTCTAGCCGTAATATTCTACCATGACGAGAAGAATTTCTAGATATCACACTAGAATTTCTTGAATGATGTGTTCTAGGTGTCTGACGCTGAGGACTCGCAGTCACCTGTTGAGATCTAGCTATAGTTCTTTGAGCACGGATGCTACGAACTGGAGTAGACAAAGTTGTTCTTGCTCCACCAAAACTTGAACCCCTTCGAAACCGTCGGGCCTCGTCCCAAGTTACCATGGACGCGGCTCCGCGACTAGACCTTCTAAAAAACGGAGTAGATGTTTCATCTTTCATATTTCCGTTTTTAGGATACCCGTTACACCCATTTATATCTCCTCCAGGAACTATTATTACTTCTGTAGTCCGTCTAGGAGGGGTGGACTCAGATCCAAAGTATGGACAAGTGCATGGCGGTGGCAATAAGAGACCATCCTCAGAACTACGTGATTTTGCTGTCAACGTTGCTGGTGCGAGTAATCCATCATTACTTTCATCGTCAGACGCACTTCTCGGCCTGTGGATTGGAGTATTTTGTTCTCCTGCAGAAGAGGGCCGCCGCCGATCTTGAAGCATGGATGACGGCGAGCTTGATGAAACGCTGACCGATCCTGGCGTGAGCATTCCACCTCGTTCAGATATGTTCGTCCTGTAAAAAATGTACACGTTAAATGGCTTTCTTGCATTGATGGGTATGGCAAACCTTTTCGTTCGAACAGCCAATCACCAAATGGGTTAATTTTGAAGCGAACAAATAATGCCAATTGTTATATACCCTCTGAATTGTGGCTTTGTCGCCGCAGAAGCTTCCAAGCCGCGAGATAGACGCAACATCTCTGCCCCAAACTGATGCAGTGCTGTCATTGCTGACGGAGCAGGCTCGCTGTGCAACACAACACATAATGTATGAGGACTACACATTGACATACACATGGAGACATGGACATGTAACTTGTTGTGTGGATCTGTACATTAGTATATGAAAAGCAAGCACTGAAAGGCGATGATGGAAACATTTCGCTTTGTTTAACATTTATTGTCATGTTGAACGTGCTCAAAGATGCTTGAAAATAAAATGACGTCGAAATTCGTGTTCGTGCCTACTTAAGTGATAATGATTTAATTAAAACCTTCACGTTAATTTATTCTGAACGAGAAACCCACGACACGCCAACCTCGTTTACCGATTACCACACTTATTGACATAAAAATCATATTAATGCCATAATTTAAAATGGGTTTTCATAAACGCTCGTAAAACTTCATTGACAATCTACATAAAACTGGTCTTCATATTTTACGAAAACAATTTTAACAATTCTGCTGCAATTACTCGTAATTCTGTTTAATAATATTTTCGGCTTATTAGTGTACTGTATAGGTATTACTTTGGTACATTAAGCAATAATACCTATTATGAATTCATACTGAGATTACGGTCTAGACCAGACCGACTTAAGTGTGATTGGATTTTCCTGTTAGAAGATTTGGCTATAGTCTAGCAATTGTAACCATATATTACCAATATCACTTAGCCTGCCTGTGATGCGCCTGTACACACAACATCACAAAAATTGAATATTTAAAAGAACTGTTGATGTATTCACCTTATAATGGTATTATATTAAATTATTAACTAGCAATGGAAGCTCTTTCCAAATTATGGACACATTTAAACATCAATGTGATTTGAGCTCGCTGTCAAATGAATACCACTTAAGCTTCACTGAATTTTGTACTTTATGCTAATGACATTGAATTTACAATTCAAATGATTGGATCCTTTGATTTAACGGGATTGAACAGTGATGGAATGGAGGTGACTGATGATGGCTTTTCAAGACGCTTTTTGTTAAATCTAATGTAGGTTGTACAGTAAATTCGTAGCAATTTATATAAAAATGAAGTCCATGATGTAATAAGATTGTCTATCTATATTTTTACATTATTTTACATACAAGAGCAAATAGCAATCAAAAGTATTTTGGTGCTAAAAATATCAAAATTAGTTGAAAATAAGGTAGTTATTAATATTTTAAATTTAGATTTAACATTCTGAGGGTGTAGAGGATATCTTGCTATATCTTTCGGACAACAGCCTTTAAACAGCGGTTATGTCACAGCTTGTCGTGTCTTTTTCTGGCATTTCAGAATCTCTCCTAGTACTAAAATTGCAACACAAATCGTTTTTTATTTTTGATTAGATTTCACAAATTATTTGTTTTTTAGATTTTGGGTAATGCAACATTTGACTTAAATAATAAGCAATGTGAGTCAACTATCCTATTCTTTTAAAACCATAAGCTACACTATGTAAACATTAACTTTATTGTACATTACTGGATCGTGGTAATTTTAAAAGATTCCCTTAAAGTGTAATCTGCCAATGTACTGAAAAGTAATACTGTAATGTAGTTTTACAGAATAATGTTGATAATGACTAAATTATCTAGTATTTCTGAACTAATAAATACTCAGCCCTTCACACATACAAGCAACTAGATGTTACATTTAAGTGAAAAACATTTACACATACACATGAAAGCAACATTAACGTGCAATTACTATTACTTATATACTACTTATAACTTAAATTCTATAAATCACTACATATTATAAAACAAAGTCCTCCGCCGCGTCTGTCTGTCTGTTCGCAATAAACTTAAAAACTACTGAACGGATTTATATGCGGTTTTCACTAATAGACAAAGTGATTTATGAGGCAGGTTTACCAAAACCTGTATAATTTCTTAAGGTTATAAGCCCGTGCGAAGCTGAAATCAGTGTGAAGAAAATTGTTAAGTCACGAGTCTTAGTTTAAGAAGAGAGTTTAAGAAGAAAATATTGAGGCCTTCTTGCTTAAGAATGATTTGTATACACGTCGCAGATAATACACGCAATTTGAGACACTTGCGCGGATTTTCATACATCGTGTGATCTATCCAAAACCCACATAAGTAATACACATTCATTAACTCGGGCATGTAATCCTTGAAAACAGCTTGCACATGTAGCATGCATCAGCTACTTGCATCGTGTACAAGCAAAATCAATATCCAAGTATAAATAATATGGATCACGTCAGTAGAGAAGAGCGACGCGCAATATTTTGTGTGACGATAAATGAATATATCGATATTCCAAAAATATCTTACAATCTGGACTAGAAAATAAACTTTGACTGGTTTGAAATAGATGATTTACGCTCTTATTTTCAGCAATATGCATAAAAGTTTATCTTTCGTATGTTTGTGTCCGCCAAACTCAAAAAGTAGTCGATGGATTGACTTGAAATATTTACACAACGTTATACTTTTAAGATCTGGGTTTAACTAGTGGTTATATAAATGTGTGAAACAAATATTACGTTTAATTAAATTTAACCACACAGATTCCAAATTATTTAATTTAGTTTGTCCATTTGAGGTGGGCGTAGTTATGCTTAGCCAGCAGTGGCCAGTAACATAATATAAGTTACCATTTATAGGCTCACGCTTCTTGGTGCGTAACGTTTCGGCAACTATATTAAACAAGCTCATAGAGCAAATTAATGCCAAATGACCGCCGTTATTCATGCAGTCATAAATTGTTCCAGGATATCAACATGGCGCCGAGCAAAATTCGTTTGGAATTAAGTTATCTTAGTTGCGTGCACTCCATGCGTAATTTCTGTTTATCAAAAAAACCTAGAAGCCTAATCTATCTTAAAATAATAAACGATGACGATGATAACAATTTTAATACAAAACAAAGACATTAATTCACCCGCCATAAATACATCAACAAAGAAACTTTTATTTTGTTCCACATTCAAAAACAAATTTTTTTAAACATATTCATCGCGTTACCATTCAACAGGTGGTTTACTTTACAAATTCAATGTGGCAGTAATTTATTTACAAAAAAATGAGTGCCTTTTTATCTCGCTAACTGAAACCGTCATGTATAGAAAAATATTTTTATGAAAAAACTTTTTTAATATTCATGAAGTTATTACTATGTTGATCTTGCATTGCGAGGTGGAAGGACTTTTGACGGCTGTTGTTTTCCTGCAATGGTTTATTGTATAATTGTGTTCAACTACACAATAAGCGTCTGGAAATTTTTAGACGGCAATGTAAGTCTCTTTTGTTGCCTTAGCAGCTTGTAGAGTAGCACTGTGGCATTTAAACTTAGTGAGTCTACTCTGACTATCAAGTCCGAGACTCAGGATAAGAGAGCATTCAGAGTATACACTACTTGTCTGCCAAATATAGTACCGTCCCACTAAACACCCTTTCTTATAGACGGGGTTTATTAGGTCATAGTCTTACACCAGACGGAAGCAGTACCTAGTTAGGTATTCCTTTACACTTTAGGTTAAGATACTTTATCAAAACATCCCAAAGAGTTGTGTATTTTCCTTAAATAAGGTGCTACTAGCCTAACATTTTGTCAGTTGAAACACAAACATAATATTGTCATGGATACATGCGTAATAGTAAAATCATTATAAAAACATAATTACGTAAGTGACAAACATTTATTGTTTAAGTTATATCAACAACTAATTATTATTTTATCATAATTCCTGCGCGAACGGTGGAGGAAAATATCGTGATTAAACCTGCACGTCTAAGAGTTCTCCATAATTTTCTCGAAGATATGTGAAGTCTATCAACCCGCATTGGGCCAGCGTGGTAGACTATGGCCTAACTCATCTCACAGAGGAGAGAAGAGGCCCGTGCCCAGCAATGGGGCAGTTTAATACAGGGCTGATATTATTAATTGCTGTGCGTGTTAACCAACCTTAAATATTAAATTTATATTAAGTTATTCAGTATTTACACTTCAATCTAATTTACTAAATGCCAGTATATGTACTCTCTACAATTAAATATTAACCAAAAAGCTTTGAAATAAGTGATGCCGATGTATTTAAAATAATTAAAAATTCTCTTCAATAAAGTAAATGTAATCTAAAGTATTGAAAACCAAACCTAACTTATTAGTTAGGTTTGGTTTGCAATACTTTAGCTATTGAAATTAAACTACTATATACGGATTTTATCGCGTTGTTTATTTGACACTTAATTACATAATTTTGAAAACTGTTACACTACTACTACTATTAAACTTTACTAATTTATAATAATGACAGAGTTCTTAGAAATAGACGCGATAACAGCAAGCTCTGTATACATACTTCTAGGACTGCACTTATGCGCAGAAGTGTCTTCGGCATGACACCCGTCATATTTAACAAACTGCCTAAAGAACGGAAGACAAAATGAAGCCTTTAAAAAAAAACTGCAGACATACCTTGTGCTAATGGCTTACTATAATGTCAACTACTTTTTAGCTCATAATATAATAAATTGAATTAAACACTGATTAATAATATAATCCCAATGTTTAAATATTTCTAAGATTTTATTTCAAATTGAATTATTTACTGTTTTTATTATTTTGTAATTTTATTTGACTATTATACGGCAATAACTATTACTTGAAATTGGCGAAGAGAAAAGGCGAATTTTTGTTGATATTTTATCATTATTACAAATATAATTATTCTTTTGACAATTTTCAATTAAAACTATGAATAGTGTTATTTTTAAATGATATTTTACTATGCATATGCTAATTTTGAAATTTAACTTGACAAATATTTGTACGACATACAATATGGCAAACATGTTGGGACAAAATTCATGTAACATCTTTCATGCATTTATATTTCTGTATGTATACACATGTTTACACAAATAAATTATATTATCTCATCTTATCTTATAAGCTAATTAAATTATTATTAAAACTATTAAAATTATTTAGATTTATTCAATTTTACACTTTCTCCGACGTTTCGGTTGCTTTTTAGCAGCCATGGTCATGGTCACTTTAGCTAATTTACTTTTGTAATTAGATAGACCATGAGCTAAATTAGATTTGAAATAATAAACATTTATGTTAAGTAAGTTGAAAAAAAGGACTATATTTACCATTATCATCGTCAACCATCTTAAAAGGGAAAGTCATGACTTACATACCAAGAAATCAAAGAGAGCGATGGAAAAGGTTCTACCGACATTTTTGTTTGCTTGTTTGTTTGTTTTTTACGCTTTCTCGACTTAACTACTCGACTCTTCATCATGAAATTTCGCATACATGTTTTCAGGAGTACAGTAAAAACATAAGGGTACCCTTTATGCAGAAAAAAGGCCTGCCCCGAGCGAGCCAAGCCGCTGATAAAAACCAATGAACCAATATTACCGTGTTTCTAAGAGTGTTTAGAGTCGCCTATGTAGAAGTTTACCTTCTAAATAGGCAACTCTACAAGCTAGGTGAACGGTGATAGCCGATATCAGGCTAGTGATTTCTCTTAGGATATCGTTATTCCTTTTGGATGGCGGACGTTTGATTACAGGCGCTCCAAGCAGAAACTGATATTTCTCTGACCCTAATTAGACTAAAATGCCGACTGAGAATTATATGAAGAGAGTGACGACGGTAAATAAACAATATTTAACTAAAATAAGTCACATTTGAGGGGTGGGAACCTTCAAAGAGCGTTATTAGCTCAGTACTTCAAATTTAAAGATTTTGTCACAGACTGAAATCGACTGAAGTTTAGGCCAGAAATTATACTGGTAATAGGCTCGACCCTTTTAAGCGGCAGTAGCCCGATACAAAAGATTTGTATTGTCATAATAATAATAATAATATGTATCTAAAAGACATGTTGTAAATCAGCATTAGGCTTTCGTCTGTCACATACTGAACAGGGCCTTATTTGACTCTACTATAAGACACTTACATTATAATTTCATTACATTATCAGACTGCAATGCAGAGGGTCTCGGGTTTGAACCCACGTCGCGCACCTCTGACTTTCGGAAGTTATATGACTTTTCGAAATTATGTGCGTATCGATTGACAATTATCGCCTGCTCCGTGTCTCGGAGAGCACGTTAAGCCGTCGGTCCCGGCTGCCATGAACATCTATGGTAGTCGTTATTGGGAGAGTGTCGACACAAAAGATCCCACTGGGTCAAAGTGTCGCCGGTCTGCACTGACGGGAACCCACACAAGATACATACATACATACATTATATTTTTTTTTGTTGGCTTCCGTTCTGCTTATGTTTATGTTTGTACCTATTTCTTTTTATTTTATACTTGTTATTATGTGTTTGTAGTATGTGTCAAATAAACAATTTCTCTTTAATTAATAATAATAATATTCTACCACGTACACACAACACCATCTAGCCCAAACTAAGCAGAGCTTGTACTATGGGTTCTAGACAATGGATAAACATACATATTATTATACTTATGCTTTTTTTTTTTTGTAAATACATACATATTATACATAGAAACACCCAGACCAAGACAAACATCCATGTTCATGCACACAAATGTTTGACTTGTGCGGGAATCGAACCCGCGACCTCAGGCGTGGCAGTCGGTTACACCAACCACTACGCCATCGAGGCCGTCATTTATTTTCTACATGGGTCCAAACAAGTAGAGTGTAGGTCACTAATCCTACCAATATTTAAAACATGAACGTTTGTGTTCTTTTAATGTCGTTGGTATGTTTATAAAATAAAATCCTAACAAAACCATATTTTAAAAAGGAATTTATATTTGGAACATGCAGTGCCAACAGCAGGTATTAAGCCAGATTAAGAACTTAAAGCCGTTGAAAGTCACGTTCCACCAAACGACGTAAATGAAATAAACGCTTGGTTGCATTTGAAACTATTACCGACAGAAAATCTTTTAAATATCTCGCAATAATAACCATTCTTTGAAATTAAACTACTATATACGGATTTTACCGCGTTATTTATTTTACACTTTATTACCAAATTTTAAAACTTTTACACTACTGCTAGATACTATTAAACTTTACTAATTTTTAAAGCTAATTAAATTATTAAAAGTATTAAAACTATTTATATTTAAGCTTACACTTTCCCTGACGTTTAGGTTGCTTTTCAGCAGCCATGGTCACGGGGAGACTAAGATGGTAGTTGTCTCAATGTTCCAGTGTAGTTATTTCAAAGTACCCGAACATAATTTTGTTTCTCATTTTCTGTCATAAAATGATATACATATATAATACATCTCATTTTCATGTCTCTCTTTCATCATTGGTGTTTCTATTTACGCAGAATGAGCTCAGAGTATCATGAAGTCTAGCTGTGGTTTGCTTCTTCTTGGGTTTGACTATTTGAATTACTGGATCCCAAGCTGGTGGTACATTCCAACCATCTTCTCTATTGAAATTAGAATGTTTTTTGATTTCAATAGCCTCGTGAAACATCCTTGGTAAGAATCGGTGTTCTTTAGCGAGAATCTGTGGTTTGTCAAATCTCAGGTAGTGGTTGGTCCCCTGTTGCACATGTTCACACACAGCAGACTTCAACGAGCGTTGGTGTTTTACATCAGCTATGTGTTCTTTCATGCGGGTGCCTATGCTTCTCTTGGTTTGACCAATGTATCTGTATCTTTGTGGTAAAGTTGTCACATTTATACAGATCACTAAAAAAATATGTCATTTAAAAATACTAACTGTGTTTTATATATCTTAGCACAGAGATAGATCATACCGTGGTTATTAGAAGAAAATCCTAACTAATATTATAAATTTGAGTGTGAGTTTGTTTGTTACGCTTTCATGCCTTAACTACTCATCCAATTATCATAAAATTTTGCATGCATGTTGTCATGTACAGGAAAGGACATAGGGTATCTTCATTCAGAAAAACGTACTTTTCCAAACCTAACCTAGCCTACGTTTAGTGAGCGAAGCCCCGGGCAAAATCTAGTGAATAATAAAATTGCTTTTATTTTCGTGAAAAATAGCAAATACTGCTCACGCTCGGTGCAATAATCCACGAGTGATGTCCCCGTTCTATCTTTATATATACTTACTCTAATATTATCACATACTTGGCACAAATATGTCGCTAAGTGGATTCAATGAATGCCGGCTATCTATAATAATAGCTACTCGATTACCTCTTAAAGGCACAATCATCCAAATATCGATATTAATAATGTACACGACATAGTTGATGTTCTCAATAAACGAGGTCTAGATATCAATATAAATAAAACACACATAAAGAACATATTTGTTTTGCCTTAGTATAACTAGAACAAACTTTTTTTTTTAACTGCCTCCGTGGCGCCGCGGTAGTGAGGTCTCGGTCTCGATCTGTCCATGAGGTCTCGGGTTCGAATCCCGGGTCAGACCAACAAACAGTTATTGGGTTTTTCAGTTAAGAAATCTCAATAGCAGCCCGGAGTTAGGCAGTTAGCGGTGTAAGACACTCCTGTGCCTCGGAAAGCACATAAAGCTGTTGATCCTACGCCATCATTATTTTATTTTTTTAAAAAAGCTTCTTATTGTATGACGTATTTTAACATCTGTATATTGATTAAAATACCTGTAGCCGAGCTAGGCCGACCGCATAGCAGTCATAGTCTAATAGGAAACCGTTGGACTGCCACGCAGAGGTCTCGAGATCGATGCCAAGCAAGCACTTCCGACTTTCGAAGTTATGTGCGTATTCAATTATTAATTATTGTTCGCTTTAAATGGGAATTTTCGTAAGTTATACAATGTTCTCGAAGATATGTGGAGTTTGCCAACTTACACTGGGCCAGCATGGTTGACTCTGGCCTAATACTTCTCACACCTAGAAGAGGCCCGTGCCGAGCAGTGGAACAGTTTATATACAGAGCTGAAATTATTATTAGTTATATTTAGTTGCCCGGTTAAATAGGTACGGGCAATACTTAACTGAGCAACTAAATAAATTTTACAAGAAACAGTCGAACACTGCTGCTATGTTTAGTCCGGTAAGTACTTAAATATCTCTATCAATATCTATCATTCCTTTTCTTTCATCACTGTATGAAAGGTTCCCTATTTTCTTTTCTGTACCCCTAACAACGTGTATGCGAAATTTTATGATGGTTGAAAGCGTAACAAACATACAAACAAACTCATATTCGCCCTCAAAATATTAAATAAAGTTAGGATTTGTTATGGCTGACCAACGATGAATTAACATTGAATATTTATCAAATAATAAGCACACACTTAGAGCTGTGTAAATACACGTGTCTGAATACGTGTGTCAAAAAAATTGATTGTATGAAGTTAATCTTCTGCTTGTCTATTAATATATTGTGAAATAAGTTTGCTTTTTAAATAAGATTATTCTTAGAAAACATATTTTAAAACCACAGCTGCAGATAATACAACTGAAGAAATATAACTTCAATACAAATTCATCTTGCTCTGAATGAAATCTTAACAAAAAGTGGCGGTTAAATAAGGAGGAAAATTAACAGTGGGATGGTATAGAGTTACAGTTGCGAAATAAGAAATAATTTACTTTTCAGTAGCCAGCTGCCATAAAACAAAATATTCAGAGCAAGAAATTGTAGTTATAAAATGGTTGCAATTTTATTCATTTGCAACTTGAAGTGGAAGTCTGGATTTGAAGAGATTTATAACTTTTCATAATATCTTAATATATATTAAACGATAAATAGATATATATTAAACTAACTTTTGCTTACGGCTTCACTCGATTGGAAATAGTTCTTTTGTTCTAGATGAAAGGTACTCTATGTCCTTTTCTGTACCCCTAACTGACTGAAAATTTCGAGTAGGTCCAATCATCATGAAATTTTAAGACGTGAAAGCATAACAAACAAACAAACTTACATGTGTATTTATAATATTAATTGCGAAACCAGTTTCTTTCCCTATCTTCACCAACTTGAACACATACATAAATACAAAACACTCCCTTATGAAAATACTTATTTGAAGCTTATCCTAACTGATAAGGACATAATCTATATGTGCGCAATCAAATAATCTGTGTATGTATTACCCAAATCCGTTCAATAGCTTCAAATAGCCATGCAAACTTTCAAATTTACAATATTAGTATACATTGGAAAAGAAACAGAAATTTACCACGTTCATTAATTTACTTAATTATAGCATATTTATCCTAGAAACGCAGGCAGGCAGTGGCGTATGTCTCTCACTTGTCGTTAGCTACATCTTTTGGTTTACGAAAGAGCTTCTCGTCACTTATAGAATAAGTCTTTATACGATGAACTCCTTAAAACAATAATTGATAAGAAAGGAACCCACCATGCATAACTGGATTAGCCACCATACACATAAACAAGTGAGAATTGGCAATGAATTGCTGGTAATCTAAGAGTTCGAAAAAATGGTTCAAGTAATATGCAAAGGTCACGTGATACCACGTGACCTTGAGGTCAGAGGTCAAAGGTCATAGTCATTTCGGGGTATATTGACTATGCTGAGTTGAATGGCGTTGACCGCGAGTCTTTAGCTCATACGGTTCTTGAGTTGAAAGTTGTATAACAGACAGACGGACGAAAGAACGGACGGACGGACATAGCTGTTGTAAAAGAGCTTTTTGAACTCTAAAAAGGTTAACATCGGTGTCATGGTATCCGGCTGTACTCCAACTTATAGTATTCCGCTTTAAACGTTAATTATGCTTTGACACGTGTTTCACTTCTACGCAAGGCATCTTCTGCAGTTTGGTAACGAATAAGCTTCTAAAGCTTATTTCTTGCCAAACTTTCATGATAATATTCTACTACAACGGAAAGCAATATAACGCCTGATTCGATTCAATGATTGTTTAATATTTATACACTTTTCTATTACGAGCAATCACTCGACAGCCTCGATGGCGCAGCAGTTGTGAATGCGACTGTATATATGAGCTCTCGGACTCGTCCTAACAGTTGGTAACGTTGGTAGGAGCTTGGAAACTTGAACGAAGCTTGGTATATGGCAATAAGGTCGCTGTATATGGGGCTTAAATTTACCTGCTATAGGTGGCGAAATGTAATTGCAACACACTTCTAACTAACTCTTCGGAGATTTAGGCGTGATACTATGAATGTATATCAATCAACTCGAAAGGTCTGGTTTTATTTTATCCATTTTCCAATAATTTTGATGCCGCTCTTCAAGTGACGAAGGTGTTCTTGTCAGTCAAGAGTAGGCTTGAGCAAACAAGCCTCTTCAATCCAACAGATGCATTTGGAGTGCTCTTGAAACCTGGTGCCCAAAATTGGTCTTTTCGAGAATGTATAACAATCTGGTATATTTCGGTTGGAATCATTTTGGAGGATAGATTAGGAGTGGATAATCCGTAATCATAAGATGATGTGGAAATCTTTCAAGAATGGAATTTATAGTGTGCCCGTTATTACAGCGATAAGGCAGTATACTAAGTTTCTTTTGAAATATGTCTTTTAAGAATTAATCGAAATGTCAAGTAAAGGGAAAGTTTTATTAATTTGAAATCATTTAAAAAAATGGAGCTTAGCTTGTCAAGTCTTGGATCGCCAAATATAATTAAAAACCTATAGTGTCTCTTCTGTACAACGTGATATAAACCATTTTAAGAGACTACCTACCCCTTTGAAAATACATACATAAGTTAATACGTATGTAAATTATGGTAGTATGTCTATTGTAATATCTATTTACTCTTTAATTTGTCTTCTATTTACCAGAATCCAACTCCACAGTGACGACTACAAAAAACCCAAATTAACTAAGTTCTGTCAACGTCGCTCCGTTTTCATCAATAACAAGTATACCTATTAATTACTTCCCTTAACGAAATAACAATTTTAATCACGTTTAAATACCTATTTACACTTGTCCCTTTTGATTTACAACAGTACTATTTTTAAAGTCTCATTAATTTATAAATATGATGAGATGAGAATCGAAACAATAGATTTTAGTTACAATAGATTTACCTACTAAAATTAGAATCGCTGTTGATACAGTTTTTTGATAGGGACTATATTATTTGTAACCAATATTATATACATACATTGTTTCACGCCTATATTCCCGAATATGTAGGTAGACCTGTATTACAGTCACATTTCGCCAGAATAGTTTAACGCATTGAATGCCACGTAGTAGACATAATAGAAATATACATATATTGTCAGCGGTCATTTATGACCGGCATAGCATTCATAAGGGCCCACGTAATAATTCTACTCACTAACTCAATCTACTGCTAATGAGAATTTCTTGCCAAAAATACCCCAATTATCCGACCCATGATTCGACTAATCGGGGTTTCTAGTGGGAAACCTTTGGACTGCCACGCAGAGGTCTCGAGTCTGAACCCAAGGCGCGCATCTCTGACTTTTCGAACTTATATGCGTATTAAATAGTTAATGATCGCTTGCTTTAACGGTGAAGGAAAACATCGTGAGGAAACCTGCATGTCTGAGAGTTCGCCATAATGTTCTCGAAGATATGTGAAGTTTGCCAAATCGCACCAGGCTAGCGTGGTGGACTATGGCTTAACCCTTCTCACAGTGAGAAGAGGGCCGTGCCCAGCAGTGGGACAGTTTAATACAGGGCTGATATTATTATTATGATTCAAACCCGAGACCTTAGAGTAGTGGCATTCACTACCACTGCGTCATTAAGGCTCGGTTCCTATATAAAGAAAGGAATCGTTTTACCTAAGGACAGTAAATTTTTGACACGTCAAATTCTATTAAAAATATGTCGAAATTTTCCTGAACATAGCTAAAATGACTTGATTCTTGATTAAGGAACTGAGCCTAATATGCATATTAATGGGTCAAAAATAAACAAGCTTGTAATATAATATTATGACAGGATGTCGACCCATCGTTTATCTATGGAAGTCTTTCCCTTGACCGGTTTTGATATGAGTGGAATAAATTATTTCCTGAGTTTGTTACCAAGAATTCAATATATAGGTAGTTGTTATTATAAATCCTTTTGGTGAACAGAACTGCTCTTTTATATATGAATTCATATACATATGTATATTTTAAAAATAAATTTATTTTTTTTGTTACAAATGACTAAGGTTCATGCTTATCTCTCCAGCAAAGCTAAAATGCTTGTCTTCTTCGCGAGGCTATTGAAATTAAAAAACATCCTAATTGCAATAGAGAAGATGGCTGGAATGTACCACCAGCTTGGGATCCAGTAATTTAAATACTTAAGCCTAAGAAGAAGCAAAACACAGCAAGACTTCATGATACTTTGAGCTCATTCTGCGTAAATAGAAACTCCAATTAGTAATTTATGTTCGGGTACTTTGAAGTAACTGCACATAGAACATTGAGACAACTACCATCTTAGTCTGTCCGTGAACATAGCTGCTGAAAAGTAACCGAAACGTCGGGTAAAGTGTAAAATTAAAATATAAATAGTTTTTATAATTTAAATAGCTTAAATAGAAGTAAACAGTTTCTAGTAAAAGTTTATAACAATAGTAATTAAAAGTTTCAAAATTATGTAATAATAGTGTTTTATAAAAAATAAACAACGCGATAAAATCCATATAAAGTTGTTTAATTTCAATGTATAAACATTAGCGTGAACGTAAGACAATATTATAAAATGCTTGTGTTGAGAGTAGCTTTACGTCAATATTGGTGGGACTCGAATCTATGTCCTCTCAATTCAAGATCGAATGCCTTATCTTTTACGCTTCTGTCACATATTGTAATTTAGAAAATGCTGTTTTGCGTTTGATTTTCTTTGTGACCGTTATTTTTATAGATTAGTGTTTGATTATAGAAATGTCGTAGTGTGAAAGTTATCTTAAATTTATGAGTATTCCAGCTCACTGTAAATTATTTTATTAAACTGACAATTTTTTTTATTTAAAAATGCCTGTGTATCACGATGGATTCTACAATAACTCAAACATTGATCACAAAAGCACCCAGACTCGGAACAACTTTTTGCGGATCAGGCAATTTTTTATTCCGAGATGTTAGATGATTTTTATAAAAAATAGATGTTAAAAAAAACAAATTCAATATAAAATTTTTCTTCGATTGTCTGACTATTGTAAATGGTTATAACATCCGGGCTTTACGCAATCCAATGCGTGAAATATTGTCATATTTTATTTTATTAAATTGCTATCCATCTCAGAACTCGAAACCGCAAAGTTGTTTAATCTCACAAATAAATTGATCTGTCATCACAACGTCACAGACTATCCAATAAAATAATATTCCAAGTCGTCACTATCAATTTAACCAGATTTTACATCATTAATGCTAATAAAGGCAGCATGTAGTTAGCACCGAGCTAATTCAGGGAAAGTGTTAATTTTATTCAATTAGTGGACAGTGAATGAGTTCAGGTTGAATAGTTTAATGAAAATAACGTGATGTTATTTTATTTAATACGAACTTAAAAGTGCTGGTTTCCTTCTTTTGTGGATGAGTTTCATTTCCACTATTATACGATTATTTCGTAAACGTGAAAAGGTAAACTTTACCTGCCCCTAAGGGAATCAGCATGTCTACCATGAAATAGGTAGTCTATCCGAAACTTCAAGCCAAATGAAGATACTTCGGATTTCTTTCTTTCAAAATGATATTACTGCGTTGCTTGGACTACTGCATGACAAGGTTAAGTACAATCAAGAGATTACATACACATATTTATTCCAAAATTGAGGACGACTTTCGGAATGTGTTTTACAGTACGATCAATTGGCCCGAAACTTCGGCATTTATGTTTAATGGTAGGTTGTTTTTTTTTGTTTTTTTGGTAGAGTGAGATAAACACACACATACACACAAATGAGAGAGACAATGTGATAGTGTAACAGACGGGCTTAGAAGCTCAAGTCAAGTTCGTAAAAAATAAAAAACTTCGTGCTAATTTACAACACGATATACATTGCTTACTGGCTTACTGCCAAGCGTCCAATTTCCCTATGCAACCGTCGTGCAGTCAGTGAACTTCAAATATGACAATTCATGTATAAAGTGGTTCTTTGTTCGCCGCTCGATTGGTATAGAGTGAGAAGATAATCTGATCAATTTTAAAAGTCTTTAAGTAGTACAAGACTTTGACTACGATTTTGTTGTGTGCACTTACTTAGCAACTATAGTTGGCCCGCACCTTTATGTAAACTAAACTGTGACAATCGCATCCAAATTTGTTTAGTAATAATAATAATCATGAATTTTGAGATGCCGAAAAAAAGAAAGAAACTAAAAGTATAAAGTAAGTTTTTTGGTTTAGTCAATCTCAAACATAAATATTTTTAAATATTTTAATTTATATACATGTAAGAGTTTTTAATGGAACAAGTTTATGCCCACGCTTTCGCTCGCGTGAATCTCATACGGCAACACATGAAGCCATAAAAAGTATTCTATATGTTAATTTAAGTCATGTTCTGTCTGAATACCAAGTTTCATTTGAATCCGTTTAACGATTTATGCGTGATTAAGTAAGAAACACACAAACAACTTCACAAGCGTACACGTTTATAATCTTTGTTTATAGATTCCCTGCTTCGGTGAGCAGTAGTAGTGCATGTGAATGCTGTGCCAATAAAAGAGTTATTGGAAGAGCTAAGTGTAATTAGGATTTCTGTCAATAAATTTTCATCAGCATCCAGTATGGAAGTGTGTCCGGTAGATGGGTTATGTGGGTCTTCAAACTTTAGCTAGCGACGAGTTAGTATAATGCCTGCCGACTCCTTCGGAGATTTAGGCGTGGGACTATTTATACAGGGTGTCCCAGAAGATGTGAATCAAATTGTAACAGGAGATTCCTTATGTAAGGACCTTTCAAATGGGCTAAATTAAAAAAAGAAACGACATTTGGTTATAATAAAAAAAACAAAGTTTGTAAAAAATTACGACCCTTTTTCAGACTTTTAACTACAGGTGCTTCATTTATGACAAATTTAATTTTTTTCCACTATTATTATTTGTGAAGGAAAATCTTGTACGTTTGACCAACAACACAACATATTTTTTTATTGAGCACATTTGAAAGGTCCTTACTTAAGGAATCTCCCGTTACAATTTGATTCATATCTTCTGGGACAACCTGTATACAAACAAAATTTTGCCCGCGGCCTCGCTTTAATGTAGTTTTGTCAATAGATTTTCATCCCTCGGGAACAGCACTTTTCTTGGACGAAAGATATCCTATGTCCATTTTTGTACACCCGACAAAGTGTGTGCGGAATTTCATTATAGTTGGTCAAGAAGTTAAAGCGTGAAAGCGTAACAAACAAATAAACTCACATTCGCAATTATAATATTAGTTTGAATCACGCCTATATCTCCAAAATGACAGACGTAGATATATTATACCCAAGTTTCGCTAAGAATGTTTAGGTTTATGTTGCCCCGATATGGTGAGCTCATTGCCATCAACCGGATACAGTTCCACACTCCGAGCTGTTACTGAGAATTTTTATCAGAGAATAGAACCTTCCAAAGTTCTATTGCCAGATTGCACACCTCATCCACAGCAGTCACTACAACTGTTCCACTGAAGCGGTCGTGAATATTGATTAAATACGTACGTGCTGGTATGTTACATTGGATGTTTGACCGTGATACGTGGATGTCATGGTCTTGTATGTTTACAAACGGTCGCGAACATCGATTGCGAGTATATCACACAGCTGCACGTCATCACTGCGTATTGATTTTCTTTGGAATGACGGCCTTTGCTGGTACCGTCTCCTTGCGATGAATGTTTTAAGCAGTATTTTATATTTTACTGCATTCAGAACTGCGTCAATAGTCTATTGACATAGGTTGTGCGCGCAACTTGTACAGGTTGTGCGAATATTAGTCCCAAGCGGAAGGCCAGAGGTAGAGCAGCCTCAAAGTACCCGAATCGTATTTTAATTCTATGAGAAAATCCTCGATTCTGCGATCTTAACAAAACGTGTCGTCACTTAGCTAGCTAAGCAATTCATGATTCTACATCAGGGAGTGAAATTTTTCCTCTGTTTTTTGCATCTAAGGCGATGTTTTGCGTCATCCATTGTATATTTATAGAAATATGCGATCAGCAGATCAAGTGTGATTGCAGGTTTAAGCGCTGCATCGTGGATTAGCATTTTCCTTGTTTCTAATTTACAATCTATTTGAGAATATGAAATGGTTCAAATCCTATGTTCAATTAATCATCTCCATGTAGGTTCTGGGACATTTTGAAGCATTCCAGTTACAATATATTTCTCGATCTTTTATTTAAAATTAATTATTAATTAGATTCTTCTCAACTAGATGTATATTTTATGCCTTACATGGCATATAAAGAAAATCGTGGAGGACATAAAATACAAATCTTTATACAAAACGACGCTCTTTAAGAATATATGTTTCATTTAATTTTGGCTTACAATTATTTTAGAACATTAGGCAATGATACAAAAAACTTTTAGGGTACTCTAAATTTAGAAATGCACTTGACACTATATTTGGTGTATGTTGTGTAATCTTGAGTTAAATTCTAAGGTCCCAGCGTTGCTCAAGAGATTAGTGACTAAACGTCAATAAGTATGATATGAACATGAACGATAATTCTATTGAAAAAGATTGTTACGTACATATTTTAAGTTTGAATCGATATATTGAAACGCTATATTGCGTGTTGTCGTGACATTTTAATGTGGTTTAATCGATGTATCGAAACGCTAATTGTATTTGTCTCGATATATCGAAATGCTACGTTTATGCGGTATAATATTGTGACGCCTTAATGTTGTTATCTCGATGCGCCGAAAGGCTACAATGCGTTAATCTCGATGCATCGCTATATTTGCAATCCAACTCAACAATATATTTCACAAAATTTTAGCGTATGACCGTGTTTATTGCTTTGTTTAAACAAATAAATTTTACTTTGGTACAGCAGTAGTAAATGTGATTGCTATTCATGAGGTCTTGGGTTAAAGGCCTGGGTCGGCTAAAGCGCCAAGAAAACAAGAAATTTTAATTGCATCTTTCTACTTATCTAGAATCCATAGTTTGAAATTGCCTGCGGTAGATGTTAATAGGCTTGTCCCGTATTATATATAACCTAAAATCATAATTGGCGAAATGTCAATGAAAACTACCAACCCTTTCTAGGCGTATACCATATCATATGATATATACCTACATATATCACTATTTAGGCGTGCGAATATATGTATATAATGTTTAAAGCATCTAGTCTAACTTTCAATTACCGTCTAAAGCACGCAAGCAACCATCTCAAAAATCAATAACCTATTACTTATTGCCAGCAATTAATACTTTGACATCAAATACAAATTTTAATGTAATATTTTTAATTGGAGACGGGCACAGCACTTAAAACCATCGGCCTCGGTAACCACTAGAGCCGTCTGTAGCAGATATCGAGCAAATTGAAAATAAGTTTATTGCTTGAGTGCAGTCCATTAAATGATATATGAACACTTGAAACACGAGTGAGGTGGAGATACGGTTATGTTGTGGAACAATCTGGCATAATATTATAAAGCAAGTACAAGCTCTGCTTAGTTTGGGTTAGATGGTGTTGTGTGTATGTGATAGAAAATTATATTATTATTATTAAAGTGCATAGTTCTACGTATATTACAACTATCTCATTCTAGTGCATGCAATTTGCATTTTCTGAAGAACTAAATAAAAAAACACAATGTTTTATTTTAAGACTTGACAGCGTATACCAGGAAGTGGAGCGAGAGACTTCTTTTTTTATCCCAGGAAGTTATACTGTCTCATCCCTGTTCATGCAATGACACTGCTTTAAGCGATAATAGTATATCGCTTAAAGCAGTGTGTGTCATTGCATGTGCAGGGATGTGACAGTGAGTTACAAAACACGCATAAACTGATCTTGATCTTAGATTCTTGTTTGCTAAGAGTCTTACGTAGAGCACGAGTATTATTGGTTTTCAAGAATAAGGACTTATTTTCTTATTTTTGTAATGGTTGTAGTGGTTAACCTTGTCGTCGGGTGAAAAATAATATTGGAATGGACTATGGCTTTCTAAATCCAATGGATTTTGGACAGTTTAGACGCAAATTACGAGTAAAAAAAACATTTCACACAAAGTAACACTTATGTTGTAGTAAGTAGATATGACTTAGAAAGTATAATGAAGTTACCGAATTTACATCAAGGCGAGTTGCTAGTTTTAGACAAAGAGTTGAACCTATTAAAAGATACCTGCAAAAAACTCACAGCCACTCTTTATTTAGTAGTATCAAGATTTGAATATTTGAAGAGTGTTTGGAAAACTGCTACTTTTATTTCGTGCGTAACTCAACAGTTAACCTAACCCATTTTAAAAACATCTCGTCTGGCGTTTTGGATCTAAGAAGACGTATAGTAATAATAAGTAGGAATGGAAATTATTGTAAACTAGCGAGCGTAGTGAAGCTCTATCACAACGCTCGCTACGGGGGTAACCAACCACCCCGCGCGTTTTGTGGGAATTGAGGTGATTTAATATGATAGCGTGGAATACTTTATTTGTATTGATATGCAACTAAACGGGGTAATACTGACGATGCGACATTAAATTTGTAGGATGGCTTATTGTCTTGTCTGTATCATAGTACTATTAGTAAATTTAATATCTATATTAGGATTGGCTCAGTGGCATGAAGGTAGTGAGTGCCACGTCTCTACAGGAGGTTTAAGGCAGCAATTTAGTATTACAATTCCTCGGAATTTATTCTCAGCTGAAACCTGGCGTTCTCTAATTGGCATTGTTGCACATCGCCGTACCTCAGCAAGTATATAAAGTCTTTCCTCTTGTGCTTGACCTTATCACGGTTGTGTCGCATTACAGTCCTATAAGGTTAGAAGAGTGAAGGAATAGAGCTTTTAGCCATCATAACCGAATTTTGATCTCAATTATATTTTAGAAATATCAATTCTAGATATGTAACCAGTAACATAATAGATTATTAAACACTACTAAACCTAAACTTAAAAATCCTTGGCATGTACCCTTGTAACTGCACGGATTAGGTAGTGCTCCTCGCATTTATGTGATCTACAAATAGTTGTTTCGGGATGGCGACACAGAAATTAACAGAAGAGCGACAGTTGTCTTTTTTAAAAATGAATAAAAAAATTAAAATGTCTTTTTTAATATTAAAATAATGAATAAACATGAACACACAAGGTTTTTGTTCCTATAAATAAGAAGGTTGATCTTTTTTTGACAGATACGATCGAACGAATGTTACTGGCGACCACGCTCCCATATATGAGAAAAAAAACATATGCGTACCTACACGCTATAATACTTCAGTCATAACAAAGTGACTATCAAGACTAACTGTTTCCAATATACGTACAGAGTATACAAGGCTCAATGAAGCCGCTTCAGATCGCTGTCCTATTGTTCTCTAAAAATAGGCTGACGAGTCTGATTGATCCTATACAGATGCCTCAACTGTACCTATGTTGTTTAAGCACATATTTGTATTTCATTTACACAGTGCGTATGTTGCGGTTAACGTATGCAAATTTATACTCTAAATAAATGTTAACAGATATCAATTTCTAGTGTGCTTAAGGTTTTGTTTAAACTTTATACATTTTTAAGTGTATTCGGTAATGTGTGGCAATCTACATATAAATAAGAAATTTATACGGGATTGTGCCTGAGAATCAGCAATAGTTAGCAAAATGTGAATGTGTTATAGACCTCTGCCTAACTCTTTGGGGATACAAGATTGCGTGAATGTATGTATTAGGAGAAGAGTTTATTATATATATAATATGTAACGGGTATTAACGCGATCATGCATAATGTTTACCTTTTTTATGCTTGACATTTCGACCAGGTTACATCGGCCGAGGTCACAAGCTGCCTGGGAAAAAAAAACTACACTTACGGTATCCCTATTACGTACGCTAGCCGTTGTGTCCGTATTCTGTGAATTACCGCGATTATCCGCGGATTATCCGCGACGTGGAATCCCGTGATTAATAATACGCAATTTCGCTGTTTTGCACAGTCAGGTAATTCGCAGAATACGGACACAACGGCTAGCATACGTAATAGGGATACCGTGAGTGTAGTTTGTGACGGTACATGGACAAATAAAAATATGCCAAAAGTGAGGGTGAATCAAGATTCTTCTGCCTCACAAACGGAGACATGACATCGCAGCACCAGTCAGCTTGTGATCACGGCCGGTGTAACCTGGTCGAAACGTCAAGCATAGAAAAGGTAAACATTATGCATGATCGCGTTAATACCCGTTACATATTATATATACATATATCATGCAACGCGAAAGTTTAAAAGAAGAGTTTATTGCCGTACACTATCGTGCCGTTCGAATTTCTTAAGAGTAAAATCCAATACACCGGCAGACGCAGGGTGAACCGCCGACCTGTTAAGGTTAGCGGGAAGCGGATGGATGTGGGTGACCTAAGACCGGTCTGTGTGGAAAACCTTGAGAAAATATTATGTCCAGCAGTGGATGTATTTTAAGTGAAAATCTGAAAATGTTGAACTTGGGGTGATAAGCAAAGCAGTCGCGTACACGACCTCTGCACGACCGAGGCGGTCACTCATTAACAGCTTTATTGAAAATTTGCTTATGCCCGGGGCTTAGCTCGTGTAAAGCTGGCATAGGTAAGGTTGGTTTACGTTAGTAACAGTACGTATTTTTAAATGAAATATAGGATATTATGTTAATTGGTGATGGTATAGCTTTCTAACAGTGAAATTGTTAAAATCGGTTGAGTAGTTTTTGAGTCAAATCGGTACAACAATACTAACAAACGAAAAATCGAATCTTTCCTCTTTATAATATTACTAAAGATAGTATAGACACGTAAGCTCACGACAAAGCGACGAATTTCCAACAGGCCGTGACTTTGAAATCAGAGTCAGTATGCCGTTGACACGTTTCAAAGAAACTAATAATATTTGTGTTGCGTGTCACCCCGTTCTACTTGCAATTCATCATTGCAAATTCAATCCAATAAAAAAAAATTACAGTAAAATTCCGGTTTCATAGAAGTGTGGTTATGCAGTAAAGTGTTCTCAGTAATTTTATATTAAGTGCTACAAATTATACGATGCCATTTGTTGTAAGGCTTGCTATGTAAATTGATTTCTACTTTTTAGTATAAATTGGTACCAGGTGCTATTTATACTGTACTGAAATTCCTAAGAAAATATAAATAGCATGATAGAAATATTTTACAGCCCATTTTGTCAGCTATATCTTAGGTTTTGCGGCAATTAGCCAATGGCTATAGCCACTTGTGAGGCTGTATAAACGGTATTGGTCGGTGGCCGCCACGGGATCAAATTGTCAATAAGACTGTGTGCTTCTCTATAATTATGTGTTAAGCGTAAAACCCTTAGTGGATAGCTAAAGGAAGGTAAGAGGTAGGAGACGAAATTGGAACGGTGTATATGTAGCGGATATATGCATGTTGTGCAGCGAGAGGCCGCAACCGACGGTATGTCGCTGACACTTAGTCACGAGTGCCCGCGATCAGTGGTGTGTTGGGGACACACGTAGGTTACAAAAATCGTGTAAGCAACTTGTCGCTAGCCACCGATGACTGTGGCTGGTAGATCGTTTGTGTTCTTTTACTTTTGGCACCTTCGTGATAAAATACAGTTATTTATACTGCGTAAGTATGACGTAAGATGCTGCCAAGTCCGATGGTTTGCGTGCCCTGAGTACCATTGCAACGCTTGAGTCACATGAGGTGTTACTTGCATATCAACTACTCTGTGTAAGAAGTGTCATCAATGTCATCATCTAGCATCGCAAGGATTGCACTTACTGCAAGTACTGCCCTCCTTAAAGAGCTATGTTATCTTCCGCTAGCAACTACGGTGTACTGGTGGACATATTATATTATAATAAAATTGTAACTGGTTATAAATAGGAGATAATTAAAAAAATGAATGCTAGGGGTTTTAAGAATAGCTATAGAAGCCTAATCAATTATTTTTAGAATATTTGCTGTCTGTATGTTTGTATGCGCATCACACGAAAACGCCAGACCGAAATTAATTGCGGTTTCCTAAATTGTATTACTAGAGGTCTAACTTAAAATCTGATGTATGTTGCGTAAGGCGTAACTACAAGAAATAGTTAGAATATTTTATGGAGATTTCCAAAGAAAAAGGTATGTGGTATCGGGTCCTTCAAGATCGGCCCCCTCAAGTGCCTTGGTTTAACAATACAACTTTAAGCCGCAAGTATATAGTGCAGGCACATAGGTTTCGTTCCGGGCACTATCCATCAAGGAAGTTTGCACATCTGATGGGTAAAGCTGACTCAGCAAATTGCGATATATGTGGTGTCATTGAAGATGTGCAACATCTGTTGATAGATTGTGCCCGGTACGAGGATTGTAGAAGAAAATTTTATAAAGATTTCCATATAAATAAGTATAATGTCGGGCTATGTCTTAGCATACTTGCGGAGCCGACATCAGAAATGGCGTGCATGTTTGTTAAAATTCTTGAATTATAAAGCCATTCTGTCCTAAGGAGACTGACATACCCATGGGCAAAAAGTCTCTAAAAAATAGAAAAAAAAAACAAACAAAAAAAAGAAATAGTTGGTGGATCGAAGAGAGAAACATTAACATATTATTATCATCTGAGACTTACTGAAAAATCTTAGACGCATATAATAATATATTTATTAAAGATCGAAATGACACGCGTGTGTTAGTTTCAAATCGATATAATTAGTATGTATAGCGATGTATTTCATATTGGTATGTAAAAATGTATAAAATAATAATTCATTTAAACGGCGACTGTGAGTACTGACACACATAAATTAGAAGATAAGTATTATTATAATTACTATGTAGAAGGTCATAAAATGATTTCCATGTTATCAAATTATGCTTTTTATTATGTACCTACATTATATTGGTCTGTTACATGTTAGAACTATATGTATTTTATCTTAGATTATTAAATAGAGTTAATATACATAACATCGTTGTTATTCAATAAATGTTTCCCAATCAAATATTTCTTTTACTTTAAAATAATAATGGAATATTAAGTATTTTCGATTAAATGTACGAGCGTGCATGAAGAATGTAATGCGATTGAATGATGCACGATAAATATGCCGCGATTGTCGCAAATGGAAATCCGTAGTCTTTCTGCCCCTTCGGGAAACAGGCTGAAGGCTAGATAAATCAGAATTTGTTGTTATGCATCATGTTATGCAGTTATGCATCCTCTCGTCCATAAGCCACTCTGGTTCCCTGTACTTGCGTTTAAGCAATGTCGGTGTTCATACCAGAAGCCGGTGTAAATAAGCGTATCTCGTTTCCCGTTCTTAATGATGTTTATATTATAAGGTTTTCTTTTCAGACACAATAGAAAATATACGAGTAGTGTAATCTCTCATTGATTTTAACTCTCCGAACAAATCTGTGTATTAAATTTGACGTACCTATTACTATATACCTATACACGTTACAGTTCCCACAGCTACCGTAAGGAAACTACAGTTACTATCGCATTACATATACGCAAACGATTAAAGCAGGCCACGAAATATTCTACGATAATGAAACATCCAGCATGCAATAGGAGTAACAATTTAATAATTTTAAATCAAGCCGACTTCCGTAACTTCAATTGAGAACTATGATTCAAAAATGTATGTTTTTATAAATGAGCAGCGCCTAACGTACTGCCATCATTATTAAATTTAGAAACATGTATTTTTTTAAAAAGGCGAATGGGCCTGTTCGACCGTGGAAGTACTACCCTCTCACAGAATCTTCTTCTCCCTTCATCTCCCTTAGCCTTTATTATTCCCAAGTCACTTGGGGTCGGCTTTTCTAGTCTAACCGGAGTTGACTGGATATCAGTTTTTACACGGAGCGGCTGCCACCTGACCTCCGCAACCCGAAGGCTAACGATACCCTAAGGTATTAGAGGGTACTGCCTTTCCCAATAACGACTGCCATAGATGTTCATGGCAGCCGGGACCGACAGCTTAACGTGCTCTCCGAGGCACGAAGCAGGCAATAATTGTCAATCAACACTACCCGCTCCCATAATATTGACGTGAAATAGCAGTATTCCTAATGTTGTGTTTCGTTTGGTGAGTAAGAGTGCCGGAGGCCCAATCACCTTCTTTCTCCATTCCCGCTCCTTCTCATTCCCACTTTTTTTCCTAAAAGGTTGGCAACGCGCAAGTGATGCCTCTGGTATTGCAGGCGTCCATAGGCTACGGTGACCACTTACCATCAAGTGGCCCGTATGCTTGTTTGCCACATTAGAAGTATAAAAAAAAGATATTCTTGTAAATGAACAGTTATGGTACTTGTACACGACGCATGTAGTAAAATGCGCAAGATAACGCGGGCTACATGCGCGAAACGGGTTATTTGCGTGGCTCGCGATGGATGTTTACACGATGCACATTATTACATTAAAAATTAAAAGATTTTACAAGATACATACATATGTATCTTGTAAAATCTTTTAATTTTTTAATCTGCCTCATAAAGCGTTACCATGTTGTTCCGAAGGAAGTACAAACACAGACGCGCATAAAACATTTTACGGATAAACATATAATATTTTCAAGACCTCATTTTCTAAATTATGGCACTTGGGCGACGCACCGTAAATTTTCATTTTAAAACAAGATCACCTCTCCACTTTGTTTGTGTTTTAATTCATTATTCAGGTGGCTACTTGAAAGAAAGGGTCGCTTGGTCGCCGGCCAAAATAAAGAGGCTGTATGATGTGTCATAAAGAACAAAGCTTTAAATACTGCTTACTGTCGTAAATACAAGTGGTTGAGGCGACTAACATTTTATTACAGGATGAATAAAATCTGCTTCACATCTACAAGTTCAGAAACTGTCCTCATAATACTGTAAGCTTTATTATAGGTACACATGTAGTGATTTAAATTAGTCAGTGCTATAGGTTTGGAAAATATTCGCTAACTGCTCATACTGTATTCGTCGGTACTATTTTGAATGTGAAAGTACTTATAACTGAATTTTCATAAAATATAAAATCATTTTTTTATATTTTGATTTCATATTTTTAAGAACCGATATCTCGATTGTCAGATTGTTATCCGTCGAACTTTTGACAGATTTAGTGCCGATTTTAATGAAGATCAACTTATTAATAAAGTTGACATTATGGCAGTTTACGAGCTAGAAATCCGTCTTAACGTTTTCAAAACCGGTACTTGCTACATTATGCCTAATCGCTTAATTGATCTCTCCATTAAAATTATGTGATGATTAAGACATCAACCGTAGGTAAGCATTTTCATTTATTCTAACAAAACAACCTTTGTATCTTTTTTAAACATATTTTTGAGGAATTCAAATCTACGATACAAGAATCGATTAAACTTTACCCAAACCAAAAGCCAAGAGGGTATTACAGCGGCTAAGCTACCACACCAAATACTCAATACCTACTTCCTGAATACAATACCTTGAGTCTTGGATCCAGAGGTCTCTGGTATCTATAGGAGGCAGTTCGGTCTCCGTGGATGCTGCAGAATGTTGAGGAGTGCCACCACGAGCACCGAGGAACCTCCGCCAAGTGCAGCGACGTCCTGGTGAGAAATAGGATTATTTTATTCAAATAAATTTGGTATTATAAAGTTTGCAAGTATAATATTTATTTTTGTTTTATTTTTTATGACTGATTGATATGACTGCACTCATGGCGTAGTATTTATGTAGTTGCCTCTCCGCTACCATTACGTCCCAAGTGTTAGTGAATTTATCACAGGACAAATATTTGTGTGACCTACAATGGTTGTTTCGAGGCTGTGGGTCTATGTGTCGATTGCTGAATGATTGTGAATTCCCTCGTGATGCAGGAATATTTCGTAGAGCAAGAGTATTTTAAAATTATGGATTCTGTTTATTTCTAGTAACGATGACCGATTTAGATGACACTTACATAGATAGAAAATACGTAACTAGCTGTCCCGACAAGATGTCCTACCCGGCAGTGGAAATATAATAAAAATGAAACTAGAATCCAAACAGAGCACCACCAATAGGATCCAATTGAGAATCTGTACAATCTACCACTTAAAATCGCACAGTTCAGTGGCATGAACATTACACACGTGCAGAAGAATTATATATATATATATATATAAAGATATATATCAATGTGTCTACCAATTTATATTGACCTACATTTCCTTTAAATTAACGTAAGCGAAGCCGTGTGGGCTAGCTAATAACATAACTGTGATCCCTATAATAGTGATGTTTCAAATACACATTGTACATGTCTAATGGTCAAGATCTATATTGATAGTTAACTGGACTGAAGCTTAATTATTACAGCTAATTCCGGACAAGATCAATATTGTCATTGATCTAGATCGCCAATATGAAGATCTTATTGTGGAGTAACTAGCCTTATGATTTCAGCTGAAGGTTGTATGCTTGACATTTCTGTTGAAAATCGTTTGGAATGGTTAACCTGTTAAACATGCTAGCATATTGCACTAATGACACGAGACAATAATAATTAGACTTGAAGAATCAAATTTTAGTTTAACTAGTTTTTGCCGGTGGCTTCGCTCATGTTAATCGTTCCTCGGGAACAATACTTTTTGTGGATGAAAATAACTAATCTGGATGAAAATATCTCCTTTTCTGTACCCCTGACCACGCCTATGCAAAATGTTATGATGGTCAGTTGGGTAGTTAAGGTGTGAAAGCGTAATAAACAAACAAACTTACATTCGCATTTATAATAATAGTTAGGCTTATTTTTCTTTATATAAAAGACGACCCACATCAGACATTTAACATAGGTACAATTAACAAACTCAAAGTTCACCCAGACTCCAAATTTGAAGATCACACGAATAACTGTCCTGTGTGGGCTTCAAATCGGCATCACCACAAACTCTCATGAAAAGCAGTTGCATTTACTAATTGCGTTAGCAACGCCAACAAATCAGGACAATTTATAAAAATTTGACTTAGCCCATCTCGGGTTTCCAACTTGAGTCTTACTATAGCATATTCACAAAAGAGAGACCCTTTGTTTCGTACCAAACTTGTAGTTGGAGCAACGTAACAGTTAATTATTAGTTGACCTTTGAATAATGCCATTAAAGTGCCGAGCGTAACCGAGAACTGATAGTATTATGTACTATCGACTTGAGAGACGGATGACCACTCCTAAGGTTAAAATCGCATAGCAGGCCAACACTTGGTACCCGGGCGGGCGGAGACACTTAAAGTCAACATGTGCAAGCAAAAATTTTTCTGAAACGGTCAATCGTCGCTTAAGTCGATAGTACTTCCACTATCGGTTTGTTTAGAACAATTTTCCAGGAACAGTTCAAATTAATATATATAGAGGTTTTCTATCAAAAAAATCTCATTAGCAGTACAGAGTCTGGAATTGTGGTCGGTCAACTGGAATGTGGCATTAGATACCCAATGTAACCAAGGTGTAAGAATGGCATCAATTTTCGTTTAGAGGATTTTACGTGATAGTAAAACAAATACACCGATTGATTTAGAATAGCCATTGTTTTGGATTCAAACGCCTCTAAACAGTCAATTCTAATTATATTCTGGCCACGGTTTGCCCCGTGTAATTCCCACGAGAAGGCACACCGGTGAATAAGTATCATGTGTGCTAATAGGATATAGTCTATCTGTGTACTAAGTGCCATCTGAATCCCATCAGTGATTTATACGTGAATTAGCGCGACCATGCTTATTGTGCAGATACTATGAAACGGAAACGTCGATTTTCATGCTACTTCTACCGCCTAAGCATCGGAAGTAATGTTTTGATCGTCATAAAGTAGAGTTTATAATGTAAACTCTAGATTATGACGATTAAAACATCATAATACGAACCGAACCAAACATTCGCTTGTTCGAACCAGCCTATGATCTACCATAGGCTGGTTCGACCACGCGAGTAATGTCACTTTGTGAGAAAGGAATCTGGAAAAACTTCTTCGTGGGAATTTTCTGAATACGTTGGTCTTGAAGTTTCATATTGACATTTTATGGTAGACTTGCTGATTGACTTCAAGCACCTAAAGGTAACCAATATGCATTATTCCATTAATGAAATGCCAGTTACGAATTAAATTGATTGCAGCACAAGTAGTCGTTAGGGGTAGGCGTTGGAGTAGACTAGTCACTGCCAAGTGATGTGGGTTTAAAACCTACACTTTACATTAATTTAGTCCGCCGTTTAAATATTTATAGTAAGTGTAATGTACAAAAAGAATTTTCAGGTCAAGCTAAATAGATCAGCCGTACAAAAAATAAGAACCATCTCTTTTTTAATATACTAGTATAAATTTATTGTAAAATACTAATGGCTGACATGATACTATCCATGAGCTTACTGTAGCGGCCACTGCTAGTTATAAAATCTTACACTAAATAAATAAATATGCTTACAACGTAAATCCTTCACTAAGCTACACTGTCCTTGTTTCGAAGTCGATTTTCGTTGCACTTTAGCATTATGGCAATTAATACAAATTTTAATTCATTTTATATACGCATTATAAATAACTGACACCACAGAGATATTATATTAATACAAACTACTCGGCCTAAAGTTATGTACATATATTATTCACTCTAACTCTAAACCGACATAACTTTGCCTGTGTTACGATCTACAAGGAAAGTTCCACAAGAAATTGCGGTGACATTATTGCTGACAGTTTGTTTCTAACTCGACATCTTTCGTAACATTCACGTTCATAGAACTAAAAAGCTTTACCCTTGAAGTGAAACTTAACCTCATATATAATGGCAAATTCGTCCCTGTATTTTGACGCCTACATAACGCTGTTAAGAGGATTTGCTGTGTTAATGTTACACAGGTGTGGAATTAGGATGTCTTATGTAAGGATATTTAACTAAAGGTATTTTAGATGAAATTCTGTGTTATTTACCGCTGTGTATATATTTGAAATACCCGCAAACTATAATACGTGTTTTAATATTTCAGGTATAGTGAATGTAATCTAATATTATAAAAAGTAAAGATTTGATTGTTTGTTTGTTTGTAACGATTTAATTCAGAAACTAAGGAAGTGATTTAAAATATTATTTCACCACTAGAAAGTCATATTATCACCGAGTAACATAAGATATATTTTATTTAAAAAATAAATGTATTGTTACTAACATAATCTAGCCTACTTTTACGCGAGTGAAGTCGCGGGCAAAAGCTAGTTGCTTTATATGTGATTTCATGTTCAATTTCCATATCAAGCAAAATGTTGTTTTGTTGTTTCAATGTTGTTTTCTTAATGTAACTATATTATTTCTTGTGTTCATTCTGCATGCTGCTGTGACAGCAGAACATGATGAGACTAATATCATTGTAAAAGATTTTATACCTACACATGTTCTACAAAATAAAGTTTTGATTTGATCTGATTCAAGGTATTCTCATTAGCAGCACAAAGGCACCGTTCTCTGGAACCGTGCTTGATGATGCCACACTTCTTCAGTCTAGCGTAATGCCGGCTTCTGGGTACAGTTCCAGGCATCCGTATTGTTATAAAGAATCTATTGGTACAAAACCTAATTACACCTTGCCTGATCGACTAGGAATAATTCCAGTATCGCGGGGGACTTAACAAACATTCAAACAACGGACATAAAGAACATCCAGACCTAAAACATCCATTTGTGGATCACATAAATTTTTGTCACCATCCGTGCAGAATAATTAAAAATAACGGTCACTCCTAATCAACCGTAAAGACTCATTTTTCACGTTATGAATATAACATAAGGTGCAGGCTTTTCGTTTCAAGCACGCCCTATCGTCGCTTAACATCAGGTGAGATCGTGGTCAAACGCAAGCCTACCTTAAATAAAATGTATTCTATCCTATTGTGTGTATTTGTACAAATATTGTTTGCAATGCATGCGTGCTGGCAAATCGATCCTCGATAAGGCGGAATAGAGACAGGAATATGTATGCAGAAAATATTTGCTTTATTTGGATAGTAGCATAGTAGCAAGGATCCTTTGTTTTCAGATCCATTACTGTTATAAAATACTAGCTTTTGCCCGCGGCTTCACTCGCGTAAAAGTAGGTCAGGTTATATTAGCCTATGTTAGTAACAGTACTTTTTTAAAATAAAATATTGATCCTTCTAGCCTATGTTACTCGGTGATATAGCTTTATAATGATACTAGAATGTTTAAAATCGATTAAATCATTTTTAAGTAAAATCCTAATCCTATAGACTAGCTCGTTGCCGTGGCTTAGCTGCCGTTTTTCGAAATAAAAAGTAGCCTATGCCACTTATCGGTGCACGAGCTATCTGTCTATAAAAAATGATGTTACACCGTTACTCTTTATTCCGTGTAAGAAAGACTAACAAAAATTATGTTCATTATATACAGCGGTACTGAATGCGAGTGCTCTGCATAAATCTTTAGGTTCGATTTTCAGGACGGGCAAAGTGTCATCGTGTTTTATAATAAAAATTTCTCAGTAATAACATGAGGTCGGACAGTATTTATTATATTTATTAATTACTTAAGCCATAAGGATATCGACGTGATACTGTGTATGGTAACGCTAAAAGGAATATTAATCGATTATGTATCACTTGCATATATTAATTAAGAGAAAAAATATTGTCATTGTGCATTTAATATGATTTTTAAATTGTTTATTCCCCAAAATAAGCCTAATAATATAATTTAAAGAGTTTGCGTATAATAATTATGTACCATTATAAGCTTATTCACTCCAAACAAAGGCTTAAATACCCAATAGCTTAAAACAATTAAAAACAAAATCAAATTACAAATCACCTCTTGCAAATTGTTTTTATCCAAATGTCATTTTCAGAATGCGAGGAGACAATAATTGAATTGATTCCCTGTGGACAACGTTCGATTAAAATAGATTAAAAAGTACGGCTTATAGGTGACGATTGCGTGTCGGGACCCATTTATTTTAGTAAACCTTATCGGCTTTATTAATAATAAATATCATTTAAATTAATTTGGAGTAAAACATTATTAGGTTGGGAAGTATGTATAGCACTTTTAAAAACCACCGTTTTTTTTCATTATGTGTATTTTATTTAATTATTTATTAGAAGTTTCAAAATAATAAATAGGTACTTTATTATAAAATACAACTCCCATACTCTGAATTATTCCTGTATCTCGGGGGTCTTTCAAAACATTTAAACAACGAACACAAAGAACACCCAGGGCTTGAAATAACTATTTATTGTTCCAACAAATTTTGTGCCGTATGAGGATTGAACGCACAACACGCGACGCAGAGGGCGCTGGCAGAGGTTAGACAACCCCTTGAACGTACAAGGATGAACGCAATCATGTATTTTGCACATTAACTTCCACATATATTATAAACGTCATGCACCGCGTTAGTTTCAAAGTTATTATACAATTAACCCTCCGAAGAACATTGTTCATTACATAAAGTGCTAGATAACTTATTTATAGAACTTTTCTTGAGAACTACTCCCCAGAAAAGACACGGGTGAAAGCAATTTGTATTCATTCTATGTATATTTTATAGAGTGCTGTTTGGTTAATAATCTTTTTAGAAAAACGTTAAAGAAACCGTACGTTTACATTAAATATATAAAAAAACTTTATGTATACATAGTATCACGCCTCTATACTTAAAGTGAAAGGTAGAGATGCGAACTTGACGAGGTTTAGGGACAATTCCTTAATCCTCGCTAAGTATGATTTTAGGTTCCATGTATACCAAACGAGTCTAATGCCATTTACAGCACGCATTTCTAGATTCCGTACTGCTCCTAAGAATTTTCCAAATCTCCAATAACGCTTTGTCTCCAACCAAAAATCACTTGTACATCAGTCGTATTCACCACCACTGCAGCACCGAGGCAGAATGACCTCAGGTCAACTTATCTTTCCAAAACAAAGTTTAATTTTCTGTATGTCTGTTTGTTTTTTAGAGCTTTAACCGCAAACCACAGTTCAGTTTGATAGCTTGGGGCTAAAATTACACGATTCATCTGATTTCGTTTGGTAGTACCGGAAAAATAGTTTTGTGTGATCCATATAAATAAATTTGCGAGCGAATCCAAGTCTACACTGACAAAGTCGCAGGCATAATCTAGTTATCTATAAAACAAGAAACAAATAAATTGCAAGTAATTTCAAATACCAATACCTTATTACAGCGTTATTTTTAAGCTAACAAAGCAAGATATCTGGCTTTTTGCCTTGCCTTTGAATAAGAGTAGAATTACAAAGCACCCAATAAATTGCCATCCCATAACATACATATATTCAAATGCAATGGTGAGATTCCAGGTCTGATTTTCTGATTCTCGAAAAAGAGCAATAGGAATATCGTAACAGCAACGCCAGTCACCGTGCTGCTATTGAGAACAGTACCAGCACGAAGTCTGGAAATGTGCCCAGTAGGCACTTCTATGAGGAACCTAAAAGTAAAACTGTCGAATATGGGTGACTTCTAACTATCTGCCTACTCTTTCAGTGATATACCTGCCTAGGTACTAATAATTTACACACACGCTTACTAAAGTATCACAACACGTGTTGTTAGTAGAGGAGCGTTAATGAATTGAAAACCGTTTGTATTTTTATTCGACTAATGACTGCCTACCTCGTTAACCATTAGCCCTTCCAATATTCATAAGAAATTGTATACAGAATACGTATATCATGACATTTTGACCGAAGAAATAAATGGTTAAAAATGAATTCTCGATTGTCGGAACCAAGTTAAAATTAAAATTATCTCGTCAAGTCACTGCGATAGCCTAGTGGAACACTGATAAACTGACTTGACTTTTTGAAGTTATGTGGGTATTAATTAGTTAATTATATTATTGCTTGCTTTAACGGTGAAGGAAAATATTGTGAAGAAATTGCATAGCTGAGACTTCCCCAAAATGTTTTCGAATATGTGTGAAGTCTGCCAAACCGCACTGGACCAGCGTTGTGGACTATGGCTTAATCCTTTTCACACTGAGAACCGTGACCAGCAGTGGCACCGTTTATATACAAGGCTGATAATATAAAAAATCTTATGGTTAGTTAACATTACGTTGGATTAAACAGTATCAATCAATATAGTATATAAAGATATACAACAACTGTCAGAATCAGACAAGCATATTTATTTTCGTTGATTTCCCGACGTGTCAATAGGTTATGTTATCTTTGAAGAAATGTATTCCATGTGTAAGCAAAGTATTTCTGTGTGGTGGAAGCTTCTATTTTTACTGTCAGTGGTAATTTTTGTTTGTTATTAAACGTTTTCATACTACAGTTTACGGTAGAGTTGTGGTTTTTAAATAGTAAGGGGCGTTACAAAGTAAAGGAACGGACGGTATTAAATGAATATTATATGTATTTACGAAGAAATTTATAATATTGGTCTGTTGGTATTGTAATTATTTCTAGCTTTTGCCCGCTTCGCTCGCTTGGGAAAAGCTTTTATTTTTTTGATAAAATGTTTCCCATGCCCATCCTTTACCTCTGACAGCATGTATAGGAAATAAATAAATTTATGACGATCGGTCGAGAAGATAAGGCGTAAAAGCATCACAAACCAGCTCAAATTCACATTAATTATAATATTACTTCGGTTTATGTATTCATTTCGCCAACGCTTAGGATCCGAGGCCTGGACACAATCCTCTTGTCATTGTGTCCAGTTTTCGACTAATTGATAAATTATATGACGTAATTATTTTAGATAATATATATTACTTACAAGTGCAAATCTGGTGAACTAATAAAAAGGTAAACCAAATTTAATATGTATCACAATGTATGGATGACAAACGTTTGCGCGTATGAAACATTTATTTGCTCGTAAATTATTAAACAAACGCACGACTACATGCCACTATTTATAGGAATTGACGTGTCAATACAACCATTTCAATGATGCATAGATCGCTGTTAGTTTATATTCTGTCAATATGATGCATTAGCGTATGCTATTATTACTATTATGGATACTTTATATTATTAGCCTCATTTGCCTACTATAATTTTGATATGAACGGATAGTACGCCAATTAATTAATTTAATAACTTACTAGAAATCGCTAAGGAGAATATTTGACAATTTTGATATTAAATATCAAGTGTCCTAGTTTTAGGAGACAGTCCTTATCAATGGCTATACATGCTTCCCGTAGTAAACAGAGGGATGACTTTTATAATTCACCCAACAAGAACAACAATCCATTAATTTATTGGACTGTCTATCGAGACTTAATAATACAACATATCAGTTTCCTGCAAATATGAGATATGATGACTATGATATTTGGTTTAATTCTATTTTATCACATACACACAACACCTCTAGCCCAAGCTAAGCAGAACTTGTACTAGGGGTACTAGACAATGGATAAACATACATATATATATTCAATTTTTTTATAAATACATACATATTATACATAGAAACACCCAGACCAAGACAAACATGCATGTTCATGCACACAAATGTTTGACTTGTGCGGGAATCGAACCCGCGACCTCAGGCGTGGCAGTCGGTTACACTAACCACTACGCCATCGAGTCGTCAAAAAGCCATTAGAGGCAGTTATCGCTTACCATAAGGTGTATTGCTATTTTGCAATAAAAAATTTAAAAAATACAAACTCTTTATTTTAAATATAATACACCGGTTAGCTTCATACTCAGCATACGTATTTTTTGTAAGTATGGCCTCTTACCCTAATTCAATTACCGCCTGGTCTTGTATTATTGCCAACCTTTATAATCAAAACGTTGACATAATGTCCGTTGTCAATATTGGTATAATTTGATTACGAACATCATGCATCGTTGCGTGTAAACGTCTCTGTTTTGACAGACGGCAATTGACATTCCCCAGTGCTTATGTGTAGGCCGAATAAGCAAGTGAAAATCGAGAAAATTAGCTGTTCAAATCTATGTTACTAGTTAAACGAATATTGTAATGAATACTATACTGTATCTTTATATATATAATTCTACTGTATGTGTGTATGTCACTGAACTCCTCCTAAACGGCTGGACCGATTTTGATAAATTTAGTTGTGTGTGTTCATGTCGATGTTCATGTGGATTCGAGGATGGTTTAGATTTGGGTAATTTTTTTATCGTGTGTACATGACAACGTCTGTCGGGACAGCTAGTAGTACTATATATAAAATATAATAACTACTTTTTGTTTGCCTTTTCATAATTATATACATTGTACACCGGTGGGGCAGCTGTAGTTAATACGACTGTTGTGCAAGGTTCAATTCGCGGATTTGACGAGGTGTTACTCACAAGCATTAGGCGCGACCCCTATTACGTGAGACCTAAGACCATGTGCAACCAAAATGTGAATGTAGTATATAATATATACATATATATAATAATCCATTCTTATATATAAAAATATTGTTTCTATGAAAAAATATTAAAAGATAAATTTGCTAAACCCTTCAGGAATAAACATGCATAATACCGTACCGTAAAAGGAAAGCCAGAAGGACGTCACAGCTATATTGCACCTCATAGTGAAATTCCTATGTTTTAATTCCCGCATAATAGTAGACCAGCTGGAGGTTTTATCCGACAAGTTTTTAGTGCCAGAGCTAGCAGCACCAGGAAAGCTCAATAACATTTTAGCTAATCCAATAATTGCTACCAAAACTGCATGATGAGTAGCAAATATAAATGCAAACATGATTCGTGACCAATACCATTTACGTATATGTAAAGAGGAACTTTTTATTTTAATGTCCAGCTGAACTTCCACCCACGTGAAAGCCGTTTAGTCCCACGCTTTCAGAGCTGTTTGTTTTATTAATGTAAACGTTGAGCCATGGCACTCAGCCAATTGCATTCATTGAACGATTAACAAAGAGCAGGCTTAAGTAATATTTGGGTCGTTTTAAGTATCATCACTACATACAGGTTTTGAGGTTCTGTTTAAAAACAATTCCTGCACTAAGAGTTATTGCTGTGTCGCGATAGATTCAACAAATATTAAACAACGGTCACAAAGAACAACCAGGTTCGGAAGAACTTGTCGATCACCGAAATTATAGTCCCATGATCGACTTCAAAACATTTGGCGCAGTGGCAGAGGTGAGGTGACCACTTAAATCATATTCAGTTCATTATTTTAATTTACATGTTAGTAAGATACCAGAGAAGCAGCGATAGCTCAGTGGGGAGACCAACAGACTGCAATGCAGAGGGTCTTGGGTTCGAACCCACGTCGCGCACCTCTGACTTTCGGAAGTTATATGACTTTTCGAAATTATGTGCGTATTGATAGAAAATTATCGCCTGCTCCGTGCCTCGGAGAGCACGTTAAGCCATCGGTCCTGGCTGCCATGAACATCTATGGCAGTCGTTATTGGGAGAGTGTGGACACAAAAGAACCCACAGGGTCGAAGTGTCGCCGGTCTGCGCTGACTGGCCTCCACATAAGATAAGATACCAGAGAAGCATATAGTCTGCTGGTAGTAAGCGGTTCCCAAAGCCTATTGACACGTTCAAGAGTAGTTCTACACACCTCAGTCGTAGACACCGGGAGACACAAACAAAGATTCTACTGGAACACAATCTAGAAATACTGCTGTATTTGTCACTTGTCCAGCATAATCCTTGTTTGCGTTGTGCAGATACGCTGTGTTTTGAACAAGGATCAGTAGTTCCGTGTTAAACGCACAGCATCTCCTTAAGAAGACAGGCATTTTTCTTTTCCTCTCAATGCAGGAGCCCAATTTCTTTGGTAGACTAGAGATAATTCCTCAGTCTGCTCAAGGTTAGGAAATCTTAGATTTAACTAAAGATCCAGCTGTGCCTTAAGAAGTTATTACACATGCCTAATAAAACTAGAAATACTAAAGGCACTATAATTTATTTTATATTATATTTTCTCAGAACTCACAGATAAAGACAAACATCTCATCAAGATAAGTTGGCGGTTTCATTAGAACTACAATATGAAAAATGTAGACTAAAAGTAGAGTTTCTTATCTTGAGAGCCAAAGACGTATCCACAAGGCATATACTTGGTATTTGACCAATAAATCTCTTTTAAAGCCAACATAATAAACTCCGTCAACAAATATTTTAAAAACTTTAAGACTAGAAATATATTTAAATGTAGTGTTTGAAATTTAAAATATTAGAAATAACTGAATCTTAAATATTTAAAAGTAGACCACTTTGATTAACACAATACAAGTTCAATTTCAAAATAAATTATGAAAACCTTTCAATAGAGCCAATTTTATCACAATTTAAGTCCAACTACCCGCAAAATTGTTCCAGAAGGAAATTAAGACGCAATCTTGCAATAAAGCCAGCGAACGAGCTCAAATGTCTCGTAACACAAAACACACACACACACACAGACACATATGCGTATAAAATATATGTGTGTGTAGGTAAGTGTACATGCGTTAAACTAAATGTGACATTTGGCTAAATGACAAGACATTTACATAAATGCCTCGAGGCGGATTGATCAAGGTCTTTTTTCACGGCTGTTTTAGATCGAGCTAATTCGGGAATGGGTTAAACACTTGTGGAGGTAATAAATGCCACTATATGTATTGACATTTTTTGTTCCTTAGGGGTGTAAAAATGATAATGAATTTTCCGTATGTTAAAAAAGGTTTTATGGTAAAATTTTGTGTTATGTAGATTGTATGCCAAAGTTTTTAATGACATTAATGAAATTAGACTCGACGGTCTTTGGGTTTAAATGATCGCTTTGCTAATGTTTTAGGGAGCAATCTCCACACGAGACTATTGTTTTTGTGATTTACGATTAGTTGTGTTTAGGTACGCATAGGACCCCAGTAGAGGACTGGAATTATATCAGGCACCGATACGGAACAGATAGATAACTCATGACGAATCCTATCAGACTTGCGATCAAGCAGTCAGGGGTGTAATTACTACACACTGCACTACCCTCATGCAGCCGCTCCTACTAAAAGCATGTTGCTTAACTGGGTTACAAGAATACTAGTATTTTGTTATGCAAATCGCTTTTCCTTCATTATCATTGTGAATGACAGCTTCTTCATCTATTAAATTAAGCTTTATCTACTAACAAGTAATCTACGATGCGTCTGACTTGACTTCAAATATAATTAGGTATTTTGTAAAATAATAAAAAGAGTCAATAAAATATAATTAATACCACACAACCGATGACAAGAAGCGTTAAACAAACACAATTATAAACATACTACGTAGCACTGTTACGGCGACGCCCTTGTATAATAAATAATCTAGCAGAGCTCGTTATAGGATTGAGCCTTTGTTACTGAGCAAAACAATACGCCTTAAGACTAAGATTCTTAGAAATTTCACTTCTTTCACGTAACAATATTATCAGGGCCTCGTTGTTGAGAACAATTCAATTCATGAGCACTTATGTAACTAAGAATGATTATTTAGTGAAACGTGTTACGCTCTTCTTATTAGCACTCACGTTTAATAACGTCTGTTGTATACGATGTGGGTAACATGGGGAACTACAAATATATTATGTAAATAATCGATACGAGCTACCCATGCATTAGCTCGTATATAATTAACTCGCGCATGTAATCCACGCAAGTAACTCATGTAGCCAATGCGCTACGCAAGTGGGCAATAGCCTGCTTGCGTAGAGCTCGTAGGCCACATGCGTAGCTTACGTAGTAACGTGAGCTACGCAAGTGGGCTATTGCCCGCGCGAGCAGCTAACACGTGTAGCTTGCATATGTTGATGGCACTAAAAGCTTGCGATGTGTGCTATTTTTGTTAAAAACCGAACTGTCGGATAAAGTTATGGTCTTTTTATTGATAAACGGTTCCTGTATTTGTACCATTGCAGGAACCCAAAACCAATTACAGAGGTCCTCGTAACAGCCTGAACCCCACGTCCTAAGAGTTCAAATTTTTAAACACGACGTTTGCCAATACTCCTGATAGCTGTCAATTGGTTTACTCTTTATCACCTGGAACCTAAAAAATAAAGTTAATATAATCAAACACCCACACTCTTTCTACAGCTATGTAGAAATATGGGTGTGATACATCTCTGCCTAATCCTTCAGTGTTATACAGGTGTAATAAAAAGTATATCTATTCCTAACACAGGTCACGAGTATATTCGTATTCAATCACTAGTGCCGACTTCACAGCGCCTGAGAGTGCCCACTCTCCCCAATTGCGCGTGACCCAGAGTAAAAAGTGGCTTAAGGCTATATTCGTTAGTTTTATTTACTTTTCCATGGCAAATGTACACCTAAAATATATTGTATATAAGTCCACGCAATATTTTTATAAAGTAGAGGACCCTGTCTTCAATTCATAATTACAGCGATCACTTTACAAAGGACTTCTATGATCCTTCAAAATATTGACACAAACACAGATTACAACATTAAAAAGGCAGTTAATCCTAACCAATTCCATGTCACAAATATGTATTAGTCGAGTGCTCTTTCAGCCAAAGGACAACATATAGGTTTGCTCTCAAATATAAAGCTTTCATCGGATTAATGTTGACGTACCAATACTTTCCCTCTCGGTTAAATATTTCTTGCGGTATCGGATTTGGAAGAAAGGTAGTTCGACTTATAGCAAATGTTATGTGGGGAATCATAGTTTGTTCTATTATCTCATATTTCGTTGCTGATTCAGAGTTATTTGGAATAAAATACGAATGTAATAGAATAGAAAAGGTGGTACCCTAATGGATGAGATATTAGACTTACAAATGAGAGGTTGTAGATTCGAATTCCAGACACTATAGATGTCTAGCTTCTACTGATACAAGCATATTAGCTTAGCTGGAGGGACTAAGGAAAATACTAGTAATTTGGATTGCAGTAAAATGTAATGTATGCCATTATGTCAGTTTTACTTATATCTGTATTGGTATTTTTATAAGTAACGAGCTTGCCCGTGACTTCACCCATGTTAAATAATGGCCCCATTTAAGAACGTATTAGAACGGCAACGGGAAAGCTCACCAAGATAAAACGACAGCCCAGGGCATGGTGTACGTGTTTGCTAATTTTCATAAAAACCCGTTCATCGGTTTTACGCGTGACTGAGTAACAAACATCATAATATCTTTAGAAATTATTACGTGTATTATATTAGTAAGATTGTTTATTTTATAGTTCCAATAGCAGCTAAGGGAAATTATTACCTTGTTATCTTTTTGTTATTTCGAAAGTTAAAGTCATAGTTGACGTAAATTTTGCGATAGAAAGATTGATGACGGGTAAATGAATCAATTGGCACTTAAATCCTTTTTCTTTACCTCTACGCAGTCTTAAGAAAAGTAAATTTCACATATTTACATACATAGACAAACGCGTGTAATCCCGAAAGTATAAATAGGTGTGTATTATACCAAAATTTCGACATCCATATTTTAATGCATTATTTTATGACACGAGAGGTAGCCTATTAACCTTTACTGGGCATATTTCAAGTCTTTGCTGATGCTATTGAGAATTTACGTTTGAAAAACTCGATAACATTTCCCAGGCACGGAAATTGTGTTCCACGATTATACCCAATGCCCCATGGGACCAACTAGGCTGCAAAAAATACATTTTATTTAGTATACCTTACATCAAAATATTATTTTGACATTATTTTTAATACACATAGCTATTTAATAGGTCTACGAAATCAAATTCATAAAGTAATTTAGTACGATTGACAGTGAAGCGAGCGGTATGTCTACACCTTTTAAAACCAGGACACTGAACCCATCCAATTCACTTGCCATTCCCAGAACCATAATTGGGTCTTTTATCAGAAGTAAATCTCTATCATTACGACTGAGATTGGAGCGGCGTACCACGCCTAAATGACGATAGAATCTGCCGCGTGGGCGTAAGATAAAACACCTTTGCCTACCCCTCTGCAGATTACAAGGGTGACGGCTATTTATTTTGTTAATCCGACATCTTTTTGGACGTTATTCCGACAGCGAAAAAATGTTGCGCGCCTCTTAGACTAAACACTGCGTGGTTTAGACAGAGAAGAATCATTTCGAATCGATTTCTCTTAGTGACGACAGAGAGTAGCACAACGTAGAATTAAATAAATTACATTCATCGCTCATCAATACTGAATGATGCTGTGCATGAGGTCTCAGGTCGATCATATTGTTATTCGGTTTTAAGAAATTCTTAATAACAGCACGGAGTCTGTAATATCATACATTCATATATTCATGGCGCAGCGGTAGAGAATGTGACTGCTATGCATGAGGTCTCGGGTTCGAATCCCGGGTCGGGCCAACAAAAAGATATTGAGTTTTTCTGTTTCGAAATCTCAATACGAGCCCGGAGTTAGAAAATTGGCGGTGTTAGACAACCCCGTGCCTCGGAAAGCACGTAAAACCGTTGGTCCTGCGCCTGATCTCTCTCCAGTTGTGTTGGATCACCGTCCCATTGAATCATGAGGGTTAGGGAACAGAGAGAGCACTTGTGTTTGCGCACATACACTATAATATCTCTTGCGCAGAGGGTCAGTCTCTGTTAAGATTGGCCGCCGTGGCCGAAATTCGGTCTGGAGGACATTGTATCCCTGTAAGTGTACATAGAGATGAATTAAAGTTACATTTTGTCAGCAATAATAGTAGTTATCACATAGAAGGATGCGAACCTCTTGCCATCTACCTGGCATGGTTCCAAACTCCGTGCTTACCAAGAATTTCTTTCCAGTCTATTACCTTCTTTTACGCTCATTGCCAGACTTCATGTTCCGACTAGAAAGGCCACAGCAAAAATACAAATAAGACTTAGCTTGACGGGAATCGATCGTGTAATCTCATGGACCCAAACTCGTGACACGTGTTTAACAAAGTAATCACAAAGTAACCAGAATAAAATATTATAGAAAAGTAAGGTTTAATATATTACACTAATTAAACTAGACTGAGACACGTAATTTTATTTAATAACATTATGCACTAATTAACTTTGTACATCAAGTTTTATTAAAATTAAAACGTGACGTGATCAAATTATTAGAACATTTTTGATGTTTAATAACTTGGCAAGGATCTGAGAGATTATGTTTAAAATATCACCAAATTTTGGCGAACCGTTGAAATTATATAGTTTTACATTCCTAAATAAATTATGTGAACGAGTTGTTTTTAAATAAGAATGTATTATTATTCTTTATTATTAAGTAGTTTTAATGTTGTACAATATTTAGAACAGCTATGGGTTCTGTTCTACGGCAGTAGTTTAAAACAGGATGACACTATTGCCGCACATGGAGCAAAAGTCCAGGCATCATACTGCTATTGAGAGATTCCTAACAGAAAACCCAATAACACGATCTAAAAACTAAAACCGAACGCCATGACCGCACGCAAACGTAATACTACGGAGCAAGAACTAAGTAATTTTCTTGAATTTTATGGAAATTACAAAAATGTTGTCACTTTAAAATAAATTTCGTTATAAAGTATTTTTTTTTATTTCGTTATTCTCTAATAGGCTTGCTTTTGACCGCGGTCTCACCTGATCTTAAGTGAAGATGCAGTCGACGATGGAGCACGCTTGCCTAGAAGATACCTATTCACTCGTGACTTGAAGACACCCGGATTGTACTCATCGGGAAACACAGACTTAGGTAGCGAATTCCACTCCTTAGCGGTACGCATTATAAAATTGGAAGCAAATCGCTTCGTGCGTAAATGTGGAGGTTTTAAAAACAAACTCCTGCAATTTAAATAACTCCTGCGTCGCGGTGGTCTTAACAAATATTTAAACATCGGACACAAAGAACACCCAGCCCCGGCACAACTATTTATGAATTATATATTTTTTGTCCCATCTGGTCAACTGGGAACGTCTCGTATCAAATCCGTTACACTATGTCATCCGTAGGGTCAGTAAATAAACATACAGGTCGAATGCAGAACGTCCTTTTTAGAAGTTGGTTAAAAAAACAGTTGACTTGATTTAATCCCTCAAATCTCACACAAAACTACGCAAGACACAATTTTATTACGTTGAGTCTGAAATGCTGGCAGACGGGCGGCTAATAAATAACCTTCGAGCAATTTAGTAAGACATCTACATTTATCCTGAGTAATCCGTGTACAATATTCTTCTGAATAAAAGGGAAATAAATGAAATTGAAAAATTGAATTCAAATAACAAATGGAGACAATATTTTAGGATTTGTAACAATGGTGTATATTTTTAAATTCATAGACAGCGATTACTATTCATTACAAACGCACCAAAATTTCGATTCTACTGAACGAAATTAGATAATGATTTGCGTAAACTTTTAAGTTTTGAATTATGATAATTGCATTAAATTCCATGTAGTGCCTTTTGCGTAAAGCTCGAACAAAAAACAGATATGGAGATAGAAAATATTTCCGATAGAGAATGTCTTAATTTTTTGTTTGATCTAATATTTTATATTATTAATGTAAAAAGCTGTTATTTTACAGTTTCATATTACAAACTAATTATATAACTGCCTCCGTGGCGCAGCGGTAGTGAATGCTACTGCTGTGCATGAGGTCTCGGGTTCGAATCCCGGGTCGGGCCAACAAAAAGTTATTGCGTTTTTCTGTTAAGAAATCTCAATACGAGCCCGGAGTTAGGATGTTGGCGGTGTTAGACACCCCCGTGCCTTGGAAACCACATAAAGCCGTTGGTCCTGCGCCTAATCTCTCTCTGGTCGTGTTGGATTATCCGTCCCATCGGATCATGAGAGTTAGGGAACAGAGAGTGCACTTGTGTTTTGCGCACGTACTTGTGCACTATAATATCTCCTGCGCAGATGGGCAGTCTCCGTTAAGATTGACCGCCATGACCGAAATTCGGTCCGGAGGACATTATTATTATATCCATTTATATCTTGCTCGTTATAGTTATTTTATAATTATCATAACATGAGAACATAAATATTATTATCGTATCGAGTCGACACGTAAGCCCACATTACATAAATACTACCTTCAGATTCTATAATTAAAAGCAAATAGAATTATGTATCTCATTGTATGACCTTGCACATCATTACACAACTTTAAAAAAACGTACTCATTATCCAAAACATTTTTTATCAGCCTCATGAAAGTCATTAATTTTTTCTACCGACATTTTATCAAACTGTAGATAATGCTTAAGGAAGGCCAGCCTAATCCACGGATCAACGCGCATATCGCCCTCCAATCACGAACGTAAGAGATTTACTTAAAAAGCATTTTTGCTCCATAATTATTATATCTCGATAATTCCACGGAGATGAAGAGTACTTATTTCGGTTACCAAGAAAAACTGGGACACATGACCGATTACTTATCCGACAGCACTTTTAAATCCGGATTACAGGTACGTATTTTACGCTGAATATACATCATAAACAAAATATTTTGTGTTCATCAACTTTTCCGTTAATGTTTACGTTGAATGTTTTGAATAAAATATTACCTGACAAACGAAAGGTACGACCAATATTTTGCCATACAGAATTGTAAATCCGTTTACATCGTATTGAAATATTGGCACGAACATAAACGTAATAAAAATACGTTTTCTCATTACGTGCCAGTTTATCACATTGATCAAATTGTATTGTATATATCTGGTGTTAGGTATTTTAAACAAAGCATATTACAAAAGGCAATCGTTTAAGAAATAGCTGAGAGAAAATAAAGGAGTAAATTCAACTTACCTGGCTGTGTAATGGTTGTGTGAGCATCTAAAAAGAAAAAGAACTACGGTAGTAAAACTGTTATATTTTTTTTATTCATAGTATACAAAGCAGAAAATAGTAAAGAATTGAGAACCACCAACAAACAAAGTGTATTTTGTAGTCAATATTGACCGTTACTTTTCAATAGGCAATGTTTTACGTACTTAACAGCGAAAGAAAGTTAAGTACATAAAATATTGCCTCGTTGTCCTGCAGCATAAGTTTGCAGTTATGTTTGCGTGCGATCATGAATCCTCGGTCTCAAATTTTGAATCGAGGAATTGTTATTTGGTTTCTGTGTTAAGGCAATCTTAGTAGCAGCACGGCGATGAAAATAATTTTCAAGAAAATCGAAACCTCGTTAAAAAAAATCTCTTGCACTTGCACAAACATATAAACGGACACACTACTTTCTTTTAGACGGGTGCTTCTACTCTGTAAATGAATTTATTAATCACAAATTTTGAATTGTATTTTATTGACTGCAATTTTAATTTACAAATATTTACTCACGTTGTAACTAATATTTTGACATTACTATCCCATTCCTTGACATTGTAATTTAATTGATAATATTCTGAAATTTTTATTGGTAACTGAAATAATATATTAATTTAATTGATTATACTATAAAATTAATTGTTTACTCAAGGAATGAAATCATAATTTTAATATTTCTACACCAGCATTGGTAGTATGTGTGAATCAATGTTGAATATGTATGACCCTAATCTAGTAGTAATATTGTAATATACTTAGAAATAAATGCTATTCTATTCTATTTTTTTCACAAATAACACGCAGACTCTGAACAACTATTTGTGGACCATTAATTTTTTGTCTTATGTGTGTACTCTGCGAGCATAACACTTGGCGGAGTGACAGTGGCGAGAAGACCACTTTAACCAATACGCGACCTATGCAGTCACTGAGAATATAGCCTAATTATCAGCGGTAGAAATTACCCTCCATAAATATTGATCAGACAAATGATTTATAATTGAAGACTGAATTAAATTTTAAGATAGACTTTAATTTGAAGTATTAAACGTTAGATTGAGTCGAAATGACGCCTTCGAAGTATAATGAACATTCAAATAAGATAGCAATCATATAATATTCTACAATTTAGAACCCCGTGTGTACCTCATTCTCTAAATAATCTATATCTTACTAAATGTAATTTAATCTCTAAATCCTATCAAAATCAAGCCTACTCGGTGTGAGTGTTTTTTAATCTGTGGGACCATTTTTGACCAACTGAACAAATCTACAGATAAATTAAGTTGCTATTGTCAAGTCAGATATGAAAATTTATGCATTATGATATTATTTTTTAAATTGAAAAGATATTTAGGTATTATTAATAAGTTTATATAAAAATGCCATTTTCTAATTAAATTTATTTAGCTGATGTTTTATAATTGATGTAGTTTTAGGCTGATTTTATTTTCAAATTGTATTATTATCAATATCTTCTTTCATAAAATTATATTTTAATAGGTAATAATTTTATCGATCTAAGCTACTAGGTAAGCTGTTACCGCGGCCTTAAATCTTGTAGTGCAACATATTATCAGATACGATCGGTGACCATACCACGGGAAACAGTCAGCGATATAAGTGGCTGAACATTAAACAAAATTTGTAAACGAGATTTATGAATGAACATTTAGTACTAATACCAGTTAATAGCGATACTGACGAATTCTTCGACGCCTAAACCAGTGTTGTAAATATTTAGTATTATAATTAATTATTTGTATTTCATAATTACTTTGTATTTTTAATACATTTTAAATATATATCTATATATTAATACGTGAAGCAAAAACATTGTACCCTTTTTTCAAAAATTGCGCGGACGGATGAGTTTGAAATTTGCCACAGTTAAAGTTTATATGGAGAAGGAGGGGCGAATCCTTATATTTAAATAAAATATGCACAAGAAATAAATTAAATTAATAAAAAATAATGAAATATAATTAATACAATCAACTTTTGCTACAGTAATAATTAGAGAATTGTTTATCTTAAAGTGTTACTGCAGCAAAAGGTGACGAATTACCTTTACTGTGTACTAGCGACTCGCCAAGGCTTCGCACCGGTAGTACAAAACCTTAAAAATTAAACACTGAACCTTCCTCAAGAATCACTCTGCCTATTGGTGAAAACCGCATAAAAATCCGTTTAGTAGTTTTTGAGTTTATCGCGAACAGACGCGGCGGGGGACTTTGTTTTACAATATGTAATGATGATCAAGCAATTCAAAATCTAACAACTGTTTATCGACTTATGTTGCGAAGTGCACAAATGTGGCTTACATTTCCGGCAATACTTACTATTTGAACTAATATCAAATTAGAAGTCATTAGTCGCATTAGTAATAAAAACTCCAAGTGGCGTTACAAATATCTTTATTTTAAGTTAATTATTTCACCTTATTCAGATTTGTCACACGCAATAATGTTATACAAATCAGTTCTAGTGAAGCTATTAGCCTAAAATATTAGTTCACGGTAAATATAAATTATTTTCATTTCACACTAAAGCTCTCTGACATTAATAAAGTTAATTAAATAATAGTATTTTGAAGGTATGTAAGAGTATTTAAGCTTGGCAATTTTTTATTTGAGTATATTTATTTGACGATTCAACTATGATGATTGCTTGGCATAGTAGGAGTGAATGTGGCTAATGTTCTTTTGCACATCGACGATATGGTCAAAAGATCGAACCCAAGATCATATAGTAATCAAAACGCGGTTGAAATGAAATATGCTTGACGTTTTGATAAATACCTAACTACTAGGTATAAGGTCTTTGAGATACTGTATATAGAATGATAAGCCCAATGATTGAAATTGACTACTTATATTCACTCTTAAAGTTCAAAATATCTGTCTATTTGTGTGTCATATCAAATCTTATTAATATCAGTTCAATGGTTTATGTTTTATATGTAAAACGTGTCAATAGTGAGTTACTTTCGCGTCTATAATATTAGTGACGACCTTTAAAATAACCGTTTCACCAGGCTTTACCGTGTGCAATTGCTCGAAACGGACATTCGAATAATCGAAACTAGTACGATCTCGCATGCAAAAGTAATCCTATTCATCGTCACTGATTCGGATTCGAATCATAATCGAATATTCGGAACTTGATTTCTTAGATATTGTGTTTGCGACATGAAATATCGTGTTGGCCTCGGATTATACAGATGATCTTCGTAATATTTCTATCATTGCGATGTTTTCATATGCGGTAGTTAACAAGTATTATAGCGGTATCTACGTCCGTAAAAGTATAAACTAATTACCTCGTCCTTGGACTATATTCAGTAAACGTCTTTTAGCTCAGATGATGATATATTATATACATAATCAAATAATTAATTCACTAGTAAAGTTTAAAGCATTTGGTTTTTATCAGACTTTCGTGTAATTCTATTTTCTAAAAGATTCGAGAAAATGAAGTTTATCGATAATCATCAACCAATATTCTGGGTTAAGTCACTTCTGAAAAGTACATATTTTGCTTTTGATAATCTGCTAACTATTCAAAATAAGTTTCAAACAAGCATGCAATACCGATTGGAGGCGCACCGAGCCACCCAGGCGCCCATCCAGCACCAAGCCCTTTCCTCTGCCGCGCCAGGAGTTGTATTGTAAGCGCGTATGTGAGCAGCATCACTCCTAGGGGGATGTAGAAGGAGATGATAGAACCAACAGCCTTGTAAAGAGGGTCGGGCACTTGACAGGAGCCGTCGATAAGGACTGAGCCTGGGTCCTGGAAATAAAGTACAATTTTAGTAAATTTGAAATGATGATAATATATGATAGTTGAGTGGTTTTGGCGTCATTTTGTGATTAGTAAACATTTTGAGCCAAATTATAACCAACCACCAAATACAAACTATAATTAACTTAAAAAAGGATTCCTTTTTAACACATAACGAAGTCAACGGTACCCTCTTTTTTGCATGGAACATAATCTCCAAGCAGAAGTAAAACATTGCAGACACACTAACCGTTATTAGAAGAATATATACAAATAAAAAAATGGAAATTGATTGTCTTCCTTGTTTAAATTTCGAAACAAGAACAGCATTGACAGCTTAGCTAGTTTTTAATGTTGCCAACACAACAAATAACAGAAAATACGTAAATACGATATAATAATTTAAAAAATAAGAATTAAGAAAGTTATTATTAAAGACACAAGTTACATCAATTTCAGTTTTTATTTAGCAGCGATAGCTCAGTGGGGAGACCAACAGACTGCAATGCAGAGGGTCTCGGGTTCGAACCCACGTCGCGCACCTCTGACTTTCGGAAGTTATGACTTTTCGAAATTATGTGCGTATTAATTGACAATTATCGCCTGCTCCGTGCCTCGGAGAGCACGTTAAGCCGTCGGTCCCGGCTGCCATGAACATGAACATCTATGGCAGTCGTTATTAGGAGAGTGTCGACACAAAAGATCCTACTGGGTCGAAGTGTCGCCGGTCTGCACTGACTGGCTCCCACATAAGATACATACATACATACATACATAAATTTCACCCCATTTTGCGATAACTGATTATAGTGAAAGGCAAAATAAATACAAATTTATAGTACCTGTTTTTATTTGCATTACAGTGTAAATAAAGTAAATAAGCTGACATAGCTTAGTGATTTATTTCACAGCAGGCTTTTATCACCGTCCAGCAAAATAAAGCTGATTATTTGCCATTACGTCTGATTACTAATCCAATATTCTGCAGAAAGGTTACCGTCATCTCTCAACACAGCAATATATTATTTATTTACACATTATTTTCTTCGAAAGTTCAGCTAAGTATCGCTTATTTCCCATCTAGACATTCCTTGGCACTCGAGAGCGTAATATCATAACGTTTTATTGTTATTAGTACCTAAGAATCATGTTACAGGGAATTGGAGAGAACGTCTTAGTATCGACACAAAACTAAACTGTACGATGTTTAGATATTAAATGTAATGTATACTGCTTATCTGAAGTTATAACAATTTGTAAGGCTAATATATAAAAACAAGAAACATGGGTTTTATGATAACGATTATTATAGGTGTTCAATATGATCTAGAAAATGGTTAAATAATATGTTTTTTGGGTTTACCTAACATATTTTGGACATAAACTAGATTCTGATGCTATTTGTAGAAGATGCAAGTAAGCTGACGCGGGCTTCATGCGCAAGATACAAACCGGCTACATGCGCAAGTTAATCATTGAGTTACTTATGCAAGTTACTGACTTTCGGAAGTTATATGACTTTACTCGAAATTATGTGCGCATTGATTGACAATTATCGCCTGCTCCGTGCCTCGGAGAGCACGTTAAGCCGTCGGTCCCGGCTGCCATGAACATCTATAGCAGTCGTTATGGGAGAGTGTCGACACAAAAGATCCCACTGGGTCGAAGTGTCGCTGGTCTGCACTGACTGGCCCCCACATAAGATACATACATACTTATGCAAGTTACTCGCATCGGCTGTTTACATGTAGATACAAACTACACAAGTGTACGCTGTCCTGCGTCGAGTATTACCTACTGGCTATCTCTCGGGTTAGTACTTTTAACCCTTAACTATAAGGAAAAAGACATAGGGTACTTTTCATCCAGAAAAAGATCACATCGTCAGGAATACAGACACCTGACAACGTGTATCTCAAATTTCATGATGATCGGTCGAGTAGTTAAGACGTGGAAGCGTAACAAATAAGCCAACAAACCCACATTCGCATGTATAATACTTTTTTTTTTTTTTTTTTTTTTTATTAGTTAGGATTTCCTTAGCCATTAGTTATAGTTGTTGGTTAAAATAAAAGGAACAGAAATATAAAATGTTATCCACAAAGAAGCCTGAGTTAGTCGCGCTGGTGCTTAAAATATTAAGGAGTTGGAAAGCCAGAATAAGGAATAAAGAAAAGGGAAATTTTTAGCACTTGACACAGTTGCTTATGCTAGCACGCAAGTACAAGATGGTTAAGATTTTATACTTTCTATAATTTTATTTAAGTAGTTTACTGTTAAGTAGCGTTGATCGCTATGTAAATATTTTTGTGAAGCCTATGTTTTCATGTTTAATTATGACTTAAGCTAAAACTTAAGCTTTTTGAATAGCAAGTTTTTAATATACGCGGATGATTTGAAAATTTTCGACACAGTAAAGACAGTTCGTGATTGTCAGCATCTGCAAGATGATCTGAATAGATTGTCCGACTACTGTACGCCAAATAAACTGCAACTAAGCGTGTCTAAATGTAAGTACATGAATTTTACTAAAAACAAAACAATAATCAAGTTTAATTATCTTTTGTGCAACGAAACCCTTGTCAGAGAGACAACTATTACGGGTCTCGGTCTTCTTCTGGACAGTCAATTACACCTTAATTTACACATTGATAAGATTACTGCCAAAGCGTATCAGATGTATAGTTTTGTTATGAGAGCTACATCTGATTTCAAACGGCCTGTGACCTACATGTACCTTTTTGACTCATTAGTCCGACCCCTAATTGAATACGCCTGCACAATATGGGACCCATATTATTCTAAATACGATAATATGATAGAAATAATACATCGTAAGTTTCTTAAAAGTATGTAATATTAATGTCACCTAAACTGTTTATCATACAGAGAATCGTTGGATAAATATAACCTACTAACCTTAAAATCTAGACGCCTTAATAGGCATCTAGATTATAGTAGTAACCTACATGCTATGTTCCTCTACGGTCTAATACATAATAGCTACGATTGTTCAGATATTGTAAGCAATATTTATTACATAGTGCCAAGAACGGTCTTGAGGCGAGTGGCGCGCGCTTACCCGCTCTTTGCCATAACTCCTAGTCGTACAAATGCGAGCGAGCGGGCGCCCTTCGAACGTTTGGTTAAGGTATACAATAAGAACTTTAATGATATTGATATATTCGCATTAGCTCGACCTGTATTGAAGAAAAATATTGTAAATAGTCTCAAAGCAATCAAAAGATAAGAGTAAGCTAGTAAGAAATTGTTATATTACGCTTATTTAAAGTCCTATATATAAATATAATATTGTTATATGTAAGTTGGCATACACAGCATTATAGTTAATTTATACATAACATAACATTATTATATTGTAGAACACGTTTCCTTACCCTATTGTAATAGGTGAAAACGTTGTGGATTGTACGTTTAGTTAATATTTTATATTGTACATCTTTTTTTTGTAACGCTTAATGTACAATTGTTTGTCTTCCAAATAAAAAAAAATATGCATATAGAAAAATATTCCAATATTAGAAATATGAGACTGTTACAGTGGTGCATCAGTAGTGTTTACGACTGCTGCGCACGAAGTCACTAATACTATTGCCAGATTGGGCAAACTCATACTGGGTTCGGCTGTCAAGATTTTTTTGGAATATAGTACTGTATCTGAAAAGCGGTTATAGATTCGCTCCCTAGTACGTGGTACCAGAACATATAGTTAGCGAAATGCGGTAATACAAATCTACCTACTCTTTGAGGATATAGGCGTCATACTATGTATGTATTTTATTAAAAACATCAGCATTACCTACAGTATATACGGTCACATACCTTCTATATAGTAGACACAAGTTATTACTAAAAGCAAACGTGTCTAACGAATTCAATACATCGACATTAAAGCCACATATTGAAATCCAGACTTTAACACTATTAACTTAAGTCTCAAAATTCAATACCTGCTGGTCAAACTTCAATTAATTTCATTCATCGGTTTCCATTTGTCAATCGTGTGCCAACTCATAAAGGGATTATCGATTCGTGTGTAATAAGTTAATGTATAAAAGCATTTTCGAGACAGTAACTATAGCAACAAATCAAACAATTAAAAGAAAAGTAGCTCTAGGATTGAAAGGAAACGAAAACGAAGTCGATTAAAATAATATTTGTTTGAAAGATCTCGAAGAACCTAACAAGAAATAACTAGAAGCTAGTATGGTCATTTTTTCACAACTCCCTCTCTAGGAGTAATTATTGTGTTGCGTGGACTTACAAATATTCGGACGGACACAAATAACAGCCAGACTCGGAACAACCATTTGTGGATCACACAAATTTTTGTCCCGTGTGGGATTTGAACCCACAACACTTGGCGTAATGGCGGTGGCGAGGCGACCATTAGAACCACTAAGCTATCTGTGCAGTTTAACAACAGATAGTTTAGCCAAAAGCATAAAACAAAGAACGTGACATAGCAATGCATCTGTATATCGTAGATCGAGTAGGCGTAAGTACACAAACATCAACATATTGTTAGTTACGTTAGGGTGCACGGAGACAAGACTATTCCGGTCCATCAGATACGGTTTCAGACTACAACTGAGAATTCCCTAAGAAAACATCCAATACCTCCCATCTCAATATTTCAGGTAAGGTAACAACGTGTACGTACAAACTTATGTTACCTATCGAAGCAACTTACAGAAGCATTGATTAATTTATCGTATTTCGTTAACCCATTACTTGACCGAAAATTAAATTAAGACGTCCATTCCCAGCCGAAAGCCATTTAAACTAAATCACTCATTAATTTATCATCATACCACCCGCTGCTCCCAACACCCTCAAATACTTAAATCGAACAGCCATTACTTATAAATGTTCGTAACTCAACGTCTGCTTTCATTGAAACCGTAATCGGATCCATTTTCAATTGATTTGAAACAAACACGATTAAAGAAGTCTATCAATTAATTGATCAACATGTTCTCGATTAGTTATGAACTTTGAAAAAAATTAATCTTTTTCTATCTCGTTTCATCGTTCATTGGAAATAAATACAGATAAAGATTAGAAAAGTTCGAAGTACGTGTTTTGTTAAAGTAAAATTGAGTCTCAAATTGGCAATTTTCTGCTAATGCTGGAGGCTTTATTGTTGATTGTTTTAAGCTTGCTTGCATTGCACTTTTGAATTGGTGTAAAGTATACGAGAAACTAGTAAGTAGCAGGCGATTAGTGACTACATCTTTATTCCTAAGTAAATTAATTTCATTCAATTACAAATAGCATTACAGCAGTAATAATAATATTTACAAACAAAATTACTGAAACATAGAGCTTTTAAAACGACAATATATTTAACTAAAATACCGTTTTAAAATACCGTTAAAGCAGCGACAACCTAGTGGGAATTCGTTGGACTCCAACGCAGAGGTCTCGAAGTTCGATCCCAAGGCGCGCATCTTTGACTTTTCGAAGTTATGTGCATATTAAATAGTTAATTATCGCTCTCTTTAACGGTGGAGGAAAATATCCTAAGGAAACCTGCATGTCTGAGAATTCTCCATAATGTTCTCGAAGATATGTGAAGCCTGCCAATCCGCACTAGGCCAGCTTGGTGGTCTATGGCCTAACTCTTCTCACACTGAGAAGAGGCCCGTGACGAGCAGTCGGACAGTTTAATACAGGGTTGATATTATACCGTTTTTAAATTTCTTAGCAAACAGCCAAACTTATTAAGAATTTATTGAGTGCTTCAAGGGCATGACTTATACTGTAATGGATCCATGGAAAGATAACTGATAGTATAATTTACTTAACCATATTTTCAGAATGCCCTCAACTAAAATGAATTTATAGTCTTAACTATGGAATCATTACTTTATAGGGCAAAAAACGGCCTTCAAACAGTTAACTGCTTATTTTTGAGACCAATCTTTACGATGATGTCCTGTAACGTTTTGGATCGTTAAATTTCAATCCCTCCTTTGTTAAAAGCTGTAATCATACCAGACCTGTTCATTAAATGGATTAAGTAAACTGTCTTGTACATAGCTTGACCTGTATAAACGTTTTCATAATATTTGTCAATAATTCGTGTTAAAGTTAGTCGTTAACTGACGACATAAATACAGCCAAACCAATATATTTGGTAAAAATAAAAGTACAGAACACCCTATAATTACTGATTCCATCCTAATACAATTCACCTCAATTCAAAAATTAAGACGTCATCTCTTAACCGGTCGTATACCGCCGGCTCGCATACCAGCCGGCAGATTTGTACCCGTCGTAGGCCGGTGGCTCGCATGCGAGCCACCAAATTGGCGCCAAAACGCCGCGCGCCGCCTTCGCTTAAGCGAAGGCGGCGCGCGGCGTTCGACGTACGACGTACGACGGGTACAAATCTGCCGGCTGGTATGCGAGCCGGCGGTATACGACCGGTTAATGAACAGCGGGGTTTCTCAAGCCTCTTGACCTCACAACAGATATAAAAGAAAATATTAATTTTCTTTCATCGCCAGTCACGCACACAGCAATAAAACGTGAAAATCAATTTATCTCTAAATAGAGAGGTCTTTAATTTTACGGTTCGTGTGTAATCGGTAAGTTATCGTCACGTTTTCGGATTTTGCGGTGAACAAAAATAAAATCGGCTTTAATGAAAGTAAATACATAAAATTGGATGGTCAATTTACACGCTGACCCGAGATGGGATAAAATATTATCTTTTTTGATTAACTTCAATTTTTTTAGACCTTTATCTCTTTCAATTTTTTTTTTTTTGCTCATTGTGGCTGCTTTTTATGTTATATGAAAAAATGGTCCAAGACACATTATAAGAAAAGTAAGACTAGTTTTTTTTTTAATTTTCTTAAACATCTTGCTTCTGTGTACTCTCCAAGTCTGACACAGACGTGTCTGATTACAGACACCATTCAGAATATTGTAGCTAAATAATCTTGTGGTCCGTTTTTAGTTTTAGGTTACAGCTTTGCCTTAAGCAAGCAATGTCTTGATAACAGGACCACATGATTAATTTTTCTTTGCGATCACAGGGCAACTTTTGTGCCAGATTGACAAAATTGTATTTAAGTGACAATAAGCTATGGGACTTGATTGCCATTGAAAGCTAATGGATTATACCACGTTCGTATACTTAAATTTTACCTTAGATAAATTAATAAGAAGTACTTGTTTTTCCGATTTACAAAGGGTTACACTGAATGCATTCAGCTGCTAATATATTTCTTAAAGGATAATTTCTATTCATTATGTTTTAACGTACAAGAAAATTAAGAAACAAACAGTTTCACATTTTATTGGCTACGAGGAAAATGGCTATTCGGACCTACTTCGGGTGAATTTTATGAGCGTCCGCGTTGTAGCTTTTCTCGGAAGAAAAAGGGATTTTACACGAGAGTAGACAATATTTTCATTACACCAATGTTTATTACCGATCGTAAGATAGCCGTGACGGGACATATGAGGCAACTCACTTGAGTAACGTGGTACCAAGCCTACCACCCTCTGATAGGAATCTGGCCTATTAGTAGTAACACTATTACTGCGGTTTGTATGTACTGGCTAATCCCATAACGTACACCTAATTCCCTACTATTCCTTCCTTTTTTAAATATTTTACTTCTTTTACTCATCGATATTAGCTATCATATTCACCCCCTGACATTTATTATAATTGAGCTGTTTTCTACCTACTACTATTATGGTAAAACCATCGTTTGGCTGAGCTCTATAACCTGTCAACTTTTAAAATACCGGACATAATTAAAAACCTATTGTGTTCGGCCGTCGGTGTGCCGCTGTGACTCAAACGGTTAAGCAGCACATAGACAACGCTATATGTAAGTAACGTTCAACTACTTCTCGTTCGCAAGCAGTGACAATTGAATTTCGCCGGCACTGCAGTGCTGCCAGTTGTACTGCTACGTAAATTAGTATCGCATTTAGATATTAATAGTTATCATTTTTTGTCTTTTAAGTTGCTATGCATTCAGCTGAGACCAGTAGTTATCGATCCTGTCTCTAAAAGTGATTTTTTTTTTAATAGTTTTGCATGGGCATAATCTATGTACGGTAACTGCTTAGCATCAGACATGCCGTATACTCGTTAGCCACCTTGGTAGTTCAAAAAGATAATGATGGAGGAGTCGGGTTCCAATACTATATACACTACTGTGTTACGATCTTCTAAAACTAAAATGGTGTTGCTCCAGCCTTGAGTAGACCTAACTCATTCCTGTGTTCTTATCTCCTAAAAATATAAGCCTGGCATTACAGTACATCTACCATTAAACTCATAATACACAGGAAATGGTCTGTGCCTTTTTTCCATTACAAGATCGCTATCGTATTCCATTTCCATGGTAAAACGTAAAAATCAGAAATCAATTCCATCTCGTACAATGGAGAGTAGTCCTTAATTTCACGGTTGGCGATCATTGGCTCGCGCCGTCGCTTTTAAACGTCGCACCGTGTTATGTGCTCGTGTGACGAGGCACGTATTTATGAGGATAATCATTTGATCTTGTGGTGTATTTTGATGCAGAAGTTCGTGAGTCTCATTGAGTAATTGCTTTGTTTTGATTTTAATATTTCGATGATTCGCCTTGTTTTTTATACAGGAGGATTAAAGTAAAATGTCTTGATATCTGAATGTAAATAGAAAAATTGTATAATTATTGTGTAAAATTTGTAAACCAGGTGTAAATACAAGTGTACACACCCATCCATATTTCGCCGACTAGATATGTTTTTATAACTGTCTCTCTAGAGCAGCGGCAGTGCATCCGACTCCGGGTCGGCCAACAAAAAGTTTCTCTCCCAGCCCAGAGTTTGTAAGTTGGAGGTGTTACACAACCCCGTGCCTCGAAATGCTCGTAAAGCTATTAGTCCCGCGCTTGATCTCTCTCTGGTCGTGTCGTATTGTCGTCCCATTGAATTATGTGAGTTAGGGAACAGAGAGGGTGTTTGCGCACATATTTGTGTATTATAATATTATAATATAAAGTTGGGTGAAAGTTGGGTATGGCAAAAGAAGCATGAGAGCAAAATAAATGCTGTAGAAATGAGAGCGCTGAGAAATATATGTGGTGTGACTCTTAAAGATAGAATAAGGAATAGTGTGATTAGAGAGAGATGCGGCATGAAAGTGGGTATAGTGACAAGAATAGAAAAGGGTATGTTAAGCTGGTTTGGGCATGTAGAAAGAATGAACGAGGAAAGACTGACTAAGAAAGTTTATAAGGCTACTGTGTATGGAACAGTCGCAAGAGGAAGACCTAGGCGAACGTTTCTTGATCAGATCGGAGGCGTTCTGGACAAAGGCCAGGTTAAGAGCACCTTGAACCGACGGGCGTGTATAAGGAATGTGATGAAAGTGAATGAAGCCAGAGAAGTGTGTCAGGATCGTAGCAAATGGAAATCCGTAGTCTCTGCCTACCCCTCTGGGAAACAGACGTGAATCTATGTATGTATGTATGTATGTATAATATTGCCTTCGCAGATGGCCAGTCTCCGTTAAGATGGGCCACCGTGACCAATATGCGATCTGGAGGACATCATTTTTATGTCCTATTTAACATGAGACAAGCATATTACCGTGTACTATGCACATTGTTTATCTCCGTACTTATAATAATAAATAAATAATAATATTATAGTGTTCTTCCAGACAAAACCAATAACACTTTGGCCAACCAGGGTATTGAAGCCCAGGAACCGGTGTATTATAACTAAATCTTGTTCAGTGGCATGAACACAAGCGTAACTATCAATAATAATCATGGGCCATTGTATTTGATAGTTGTATAACGATAATAAGAAAACCTTCATATGTTTTTATTATGAGGTAAATACGGTAGAAATGAATTCATCGAAGTTCTGTGACGGTGTTGACGTCAGTGGTGATGAGGATGAGAATCGAACCAACAAACTGTCTTTTTAATCGCAATATGAATGACATATCCCTTAAATTAACATATCAATTAATCAATATATGTTTTAAATATGGCCAAAAGACTTACGTCTTGTTAGACGTAAGTCTTTTGGCCATATTTAAAACTTAATCGATAAAATGGCTACCTATAAATTATACCCTTACTAGTTAGTAAGGGTATAATTTATAGGTAGCCATTTTATCGAGAATTTTTATTTAAGTAATATTGATGTTTCCCTTGGGTATATTTGATTAAGCTTGGGTATTTGTCAATTATGTATTATAACCGGTAGACGACGGTGTGTGCCAAAAAATACATGAAATATTTTATTAATACCCATTCTATTATTATATTTTTTAAATGTTTTAGTTACTTAAATTATTGAAAGGATTTGGTTAACCGGTCGTATACCGCCGGCTCGCATACCAGCCGGCAGATTTGTACCCGTCGTAGGCCGGTGGCTCGCATGCGAGCCACCAAATTGGCGCCAAAACGCCGCGCGCCGCCTTCGCTTTAGCTTAAGCTAACGTAAAACCAATTTGGTGGCTCGCATGCGAGCCACCGGCCTACGACGGGTACAAATCTGCCGGCTGGTATGCGAGCCGGCGGTATACGACCGGTTAAAAACCGAAATACTGATAATACATGTCCTAGATTAACACATTAGAATGTTATCTTGGTCAAATAACGTCAGTTTCACACAGGCTAAGGCGCAGTCTAACTAATTTTACATAATCTTTACTCAATTAATTGTCCTTGTTTTGACTTTAAAACGTTTAAACACAACAGACATAAAGAAAACCCAAATATGCTATAGCTATTTTTTATCTAATGTGCTTATAATACTGTTGCACCACGTAAGCATTTAAAATGGAACTCACAAAATTTAGCTCCATGCAGGAATCAAATGTAAAAATGCGACCTATTAATAACGGCAAGGTTACCCTTTAAACGACTAGGCCATCTGGTATTCAAATTATTCAGCAATAACTCATAAGCTGGTTAACAAATTTCAATATATTTTCAACCTTCGAGAGAACATACATTGCCCTTTGCATAAGAACCATAAATAAAGTACTTTAACATTTAGATATTTCATAAACGTCACTCTTAAACTCTCCACTGCATTCCATTACAGAAAATTTATTCTTTAAGTGCCCGTAAATAAAATTTACTTTGAATGAATTATATTTATGTAAATATAAAATACTTATTGATACTTATTTTTCTATTAAGCCTTGTATTTTACTTTTAAATATATACGCTGAGAACGGCATACAAATTCTCTTTAACTTGTTTTCTTTCTTTCATAAGTCTTTGAAAGGGGCTTTTTATGCTTAACACACAACTATCAAGAGCTTTTATGATTTTATTTATATTTAAAATGTTATAGTAAATTCTGCTATTCAGCATCCAGCGTGCACTAACAGGACGGCATGACAAAAGATTATTATTTGACGAATAATATAACAGCTCAATTAATTTTATTTAAAAGATAACACCCGTACTAAGGATCAGATTCTGTTACTCTCGTGAGTTATCAGTTAAAAGAAATTAATTATGACTTAGAACAATTATTTATGGCTTATATTATATAATAATATCAGCACTGTATTAAACCGTCCCACTGCTAGGCACGGTCCTCTTCTCAGTGTGAGAAGGGTTAGGCGATAATCCACCATGCTGGCCTAGTGCGGGTTGGCAGTCTTCACATATCTTCGAGAACATTATGGAGAACTCTGAGACATGCAGGTTTCCTCACGATGTTTTCCTTCGCCGTTAAAGCAAGCGATAATTAACTATTTAATACGCACATAACTCTTCGAAAAGTCAGAGATTTGCCTTGAGAGTCGCCTTGGGATCGAACTCGAGACCTCTGCGTAGCAGTCCAACGGTTTCCCACTAGGCTATCGGTGCGACATTTTGCGACATTCTAACTAAAATAACAGATTATTCTTAGACAATGCCCGCAATAGGAATAATTCCTATTGCCTAGTTGTCTGAGTTTTTTTCCTGTAGATGGACGTTACAAACATTCAAACAATACAGAGTAACCATTTGTGGATTACACAAATTTTTGTCCTTAGTGGAGTTCAAACCCACAAGATTTGGTATAATAGCAGCTGCAAAGCGATCACTTAAATAAACCATACCAACCAAGCCATCCAGGCAGCAAACCTGCGGGAATACTTTTCAGTGGCAGGCCATTATGTATTTCGAATACCAACATTATTTGACATCTAAATTTTCACTTCAATATCAATTTAAATTTATATTGGACCACACTAATTAATTTCATTCAAATAGTACTTAGCCAGATTAACTTAATTAGTTTGTCTAGATTGTTTTAGATAAAGCTATAAGAACACCTTCAAATTAATAAAGCAATGACTTGACTAGGCAGTCTCAACGACAGTTCTTTGAGTTTGTTAAGAATTAATAGTCAGCAATTTTGATTTAGTGTCCGTAATAGCAACGAGGGCATAGCGAGAGGTCATGCGAATGCTTGTTTTTGTCAAGAAATTCTCAATCCTGTATATGTATAACCCAAACGCGAAACACGTTAGTGGTATACATAACTTCGACAATTTCAAAAACATAATTATACAACGAAGTAGCTGCCTACTGTGATAGTAAAACTCGTTCAAACCTCATTTAAAGAGGACTTCTCATTTTATACTCTGCATGTACGTGACCGAAATGATAGCTGAAATCGTACTGTATTGGAAAAGCCTTTATAAGAAAAGAAATGAACACTGGTACGATGTCAAGTAGTACGATGGCACTGAGGCTGAATATAAAAGTACCTGAGGTTTACGTTACGTTTATGTTACCGAATTGTTTAATATGCTTCATAATATGAAAGGATCTCTTTTCATTTATAGATTTCTCTAATCTGAACGTTGCTATGTGTTTTTCCTGGAGTCAGTTCATGTCAGTATAGTTTTTTGATATCACAGACGGCATCTTGTGTTTTGACATATTTAGTAGTTTGGGAGCCAAGCGAGTTGTTCATCCGTCTGTGTCTAGCTCACTAAGAAATGTTTGCTCTTGTCACTGTATAAAACCGCAGAAGGCTTAAAATCTGCGATGTAAAGCTACAACGTGACTATTTGTAATATTTCACACAGTATTTTTTACGCATTGGAACATACCACTAACGTCCATTGTATTATAATATACGAGGTACTGTTTGCATATTTGTTTTTGTTTCAATAAAGAAATGTGCTACTATGTACTAGCACATTTCATGCCATAATTTACCGTGAATTTTCGTGTGAGTTCGGAATTTTCGTTTATCATTGGCTCCAAACACGTTCAAGCCTTAATGCTACATCGTTATACAAAATATGATCCAACACTAATGCTTCAGGTTCATAAAATATAGCATGCTTAAATCAAACTGCTCAATGAGAAAGCGTCTTTAATCCTTGCACGTCGTTACCAGCTGATTTGAAAACTATTGCAATTAATTTCATAGTAGAAAAATACATAAATTAAACGGTTCACAAGTTAAGCTAAATTGAAAATTAACAATTTCTAGTGTTTAACTTGTTGGCTTTACTTATTGGTTGGTTTTCAAATATTATAAGTAAACATTTAGTCTAAGTTCAGTTCATAGATTAAGAAGATTAATAATCAAGATTTTAAATGAATTTAGATTATTAAGTTCATTTACCTCTTCTTTTTAATCAGTCTTGTAAATTAGCTTTAATATTTTTTGTACAATTAATTTTTGTAATATGCAGTTCCGGCGGTCTCCAAATATATTTCTTTATCTCTACTTTTGCTGGATCTCGTTGAACAAAAAAAGGCGAGACCAGCACAAAAATGTTGATCCAAATTCTTGAACTGACAGCTAAACAATCATATTTAGGCATGTCGTCTACGACGTTACTCAAATGAAACCGGTTCTTCTTCTTCTCTCTTAGCCTTTATTATTCCCAAGTCACTTGGGGTCGGCTTTTCTGGTCTAACCTGATTTGACTGGATATCAGTTTTTACACGGAGCGGCTGCCACCTGACCTCCGCAACCCGAAGGCTAACGATACCCTAAGGCTAGACCAGTGTCAGGATATTAAAGGGTACTGACTTTCCCAATAACGACTGCCATAGATGTTCATAACAGCCGGGACCAACGGCTTAACGTGCTCTCCGAGGCACGGAGCAGGCGATAATTGTCAATCAATTCGCACATAATTTCGAAAAATCATATAACTTCCGAAAGTCAGAGGTGCGCGACGTGGGTGCGAATCCAAGACCCTCTGCATTGCAGTCTGTTGGTCTCCCCACTGAGCTATCGCTGCTCTTTATGCACATGAAACCTGTTATAAAATAAATACAAAAGTACCTAGATCAAAAATATAAATACAAACAAAAACACTTCATATAAATCACTATCAATTTACACAACGCAGTAATATTTATTTTCTGCTTCTTTTACTTTCATGGTTTGTCAATATTGTATTGCTGTCATTACATTTTATATAGATAACATGTTCGTAACGTAAATACATTTTGATAGAGACCAGCGGGTCGTCATATTCCTTAAGGATCAGGCAAATGTGTTGTACACCCAAATTTCTTTAGCTACCTTGGGACTTATCCACGTAAAATAGGATGAGCCTTCTCTACAAACAAATTCTGGGAATATACAAACATCAATTTCAGGTTAATCTTGGAATCTTAAAACCGATCGTAATTGAAATTAAATTATTGTATACGGATTTTATCGCGTTGCTTATTTTAAAACACGGGGAGTATTCTAGTAACCTGCTAAAAAGCAACAGAAACGTCTGTGAAAGTGTAAACTTAAATCTAAATAGTTTAATCCTTACTAATATTATAAATTCGAAAGTAACTTTGTCTGTCTATCTGTCTGTTACCCAAACCACTCAACCTATGACGATTAATGAATATTTGGGACAAAGATACTTTAAAACATATACATAGACGTTTTATGACTGACTTTTAACCACACGGGCGGGGCCGCGCGCAAAAGCTAGTTATTTAAATAGCTCAAATAGTAGTAGTTTATTAGAAGAAAAAAAAGAAACAACGCAGCAATCCGTATAAATTGGTTTTATTTCAATGTATGTATAATATTCGCGTAAACGTAAGACAATAATAATAATAATATTCTACCACATACACACAACACCGTCTAGCTCAAACTAAGCAGAGCTTGTACTATGGGTACTAGACAATGGATAAACATACTTATTTTTTTTTTTGTAGGTACATACATACATATTATACATAGAAATAATAATAAGTTAATCGATCTTATAAAAAAATAAATAATAAGAATTAAAATGTTTATTTGTACAAAAAAAAAATGAGTTACCAACAAAGTAATTACAAAATAATGTTGTTTTATGTTTACAAACGGTACTGGTCCTGTTGCCCAAACTAGACTGTAGCCTGTATTTTGGGAGAACGTGCTCCGTCAAAAAGATGTAATAAACTAATCTTAATATAACTTATGCCCAGTATCAACTAATACATTTGTGATTACGTAACATTTTAAATACTTATTTTACTTAAAATAGATAATTTTAATTTTTCATTCCACTTTAATGTCTTTTGCAATACCTAAACAATCAGTTTTACTATGTACGTCACGGCAATAAAAAAAATATTACTTTGAGTAGACAATAGCAGTGGTAAACTCTATTGAAACTAAGATGGCTGGAATAAAGCTATTTAATAAGATATTTAGCGTAGGCCTTCCCGATGCCCACACGTAACAGGGTTAGGATAATACTCAGTGCTATTCCATGTTTCCAAGAAGCTATACGTATCTATTTCAATTAAAACTTAAGGCAGGTACTGAATACCAGTTGTTTGAAATGTAACGATAATAAAACCGTATTTGAACATTTTATGAGAGGGTAAAGTGGAAACGTCACTTTAAGGTAGGATTATGCTTGAACAGAGGTGGAGTAGAATTAGGTATTGTGACAAGTTTTTTTTTCTTTATAATAAAAAAAATTTATAAAAAAAAAAAAAACCTTATGATTTGTTTTAATAGTTGCTTGGTCTGGTTTCCTTGAGAAGGACGGTGTGTGGTCGAATATATGTATACTAGTATATATAAACTTACGCCTATTTCCCGGAACGAGGTAGAGGCTACGGATTGCCACTCGTTATGATTCTGGCATGTATCTCTTGCTTCAATTACTTTCATAATATTCTATATGTACACTCGTTTTACGATTCTTGCTACCTGGCCTTCCTTCACAATATCTCCGATGTCATCAGAAAACATTCGAAATGTAGAAAATCGACTCCTTTTTTGTAAGGGTTGACAGTGCTACCCTCAACCAAGCCTTCAGAACCTCTCTGATGTGATCAGAGAACATTCGCCGAGTAGAAAAACGCTTTTAAGGGTTGACAGTGCCTATGGTGTTCTAAAGCCAATACTTTACGGTGTTGGTTTTTTAGTAGGCTCACTAATCATCGCAATGACATCCTTCTTTGAATCTATTCTTCAGTCAGGTTCGAAATAAGTTTGGTGCAAAATGTAGTGCTACGTTACATTTAATTCTACTGATAACTAAAATATGTACGTATATGTTACATTGCGGTACAGATGAAAATTATAACAGAGGAATAAGAAAATCCATAAAGCAGGATTTGAACTTGTGACCTCAACAAACCATGTCGTCACTCTGTCTACTGAGTTATTCATGGTCCTACAGATCCTTTAGGGATTGAAATTTGTCTCTGTGTTTTTGCATCTAAGACGATGTTATGAGTCATCTGAGCTATGCGATAAAAGATGTTATATTATTCTATTGCTTACCTTGGAATATTTAAGACTCAATGGAAGAGTCATGGCTGATGACAAAATCCAAACGAAGACGATCTTGACTGTCACTCTTTTTCTCGTTTTGTTTCTTCCAAACCTCATTGGATAGCGGAGGGAGAGGTATCTGTAACATAAAGTTTGTATTAATATTATTTGAGATATTTGATCTTACGAGAAAGGGACTCCATTTGGATTTCCATTGGTTTTATTCATTCTTTTACGTCCAGTACTGTCGTCCAGTACAATGCATGACAGGTTTATGAAGTGGCAGGCAGTATAGTATCATTTGAGTGTCTTCGTCCAATTGAAACTAATAGCTTGATAGCAATACAGTCGACTTTCACATCTTTATAGAAACTAGAACTCTAGTCATATACTGGATACACTTTCTTCCATTCCAGGAAATTTAATGATAGAAAATCCTAATTACACTTTGCTCGGATATCGAGCCCAAGATCTCGTGCATGGTACCGCACCACCAACCAAGTAGAAAACATGACATTAAAATCTTATATCATATATACGCCGGAATAATGTAGATTTTTATGACCATATTTAATACCTAAAGTACGGTTATTTTGCATAAATGTCATCTATTTGCTCTAATCACCTTTCACTCATAAAGAAACAAAAAATGACCATTTCAAACATTTTAATGAGCCAGGTATTTAAAACTATTCTGAGAGCTGTTTTTCAATCGTTAGTTAGCTTACCCTAGAAATCATTTCGACATATTATTGCCCATACAAATCCTGCCAAAAAGGAATATTTATTCGATCGTTAAGAATTATCTAGTGATTGCAAAATCATTCCTAAAAAAAATATTTCTAAATTCGAATTCAAAATTACACCGTATAATTATGCGTAATTGCATTCGAATATTAAATTATTATGCGGCCATAACGAATAAATCAATATTCAAATGCGGAATCGAATGTACATTTAACGAACCATTTATATTTCATATTTTCTGAGTCACAATTGCGTATATTTAATGCAAATAAGTTTGCGCTTTACATTTCAATATGCATCAATGCATATCTGCATTAATTATTATCAATATTTACGTCAATTATACGATTATTAAACGTCAACACTAAATCATGTCAGGTATTTAACATAATCATTTCATTTGTAAAATGTATATACCTACCTATAAACTATGCATTTTCTTGATTTAATGAGAGACATATTAAATAATGGTGAATGTTAACAGTTGTTATAATTACATTTCAATGAGAGAAATATGAGTATTGTAAACCAGTGTGCAATGTGACCGATATAGTTTAGTATAATTTTCCATCATTTTTAAATCACTATAATATCAACTCTGTATATTAACTGTCTTCTGGGCATAGGCCTCTTCTTGGCCCGAGCATGGACAAGCCACAGTACACTACACTAGCCCAGTCCGAGAACATTATTTAGAACCTCAGACATGCAGGTATCTTCACGATGTTTTGCCTTCACCGTTAAAGCGAATGATAATTAACTATTTAATCATTTTATATTTAAAATAAGAAATTTATAATTATGCTAATAAATCTTTTAGTATATTTCATAATAACACACCTGGTTTAAAATATTTACAGCAGTGTAGTTAGTGAAAATAGTTATGCTTCAAAGTTAAATAATGCCTCCACGAATGGTACCAAACAACTTTTTAGTTTGTTTTCAACTGTGCCGAATTTTGTTGCTACTCGTGCTCACAGTTTAAGCTCAACAATTTATTATTAATATACATGACGCAGGTAGCATAGCGGCATACTCGCTTATAGACGGAATTTTGCTCAAACTGGAACAGTCTGTGTTGGTCCAGATTGTGGTAGAGAACTACCTTCCGTGTCACGATTCGCATATGAGAACGATTCGCCGACTCTGGTAACGTTGAGTAACACCGTGGTAGGTTTATTCGGTAGGACCGTTGTTCTATCTTTCGCCGGGTGACCCCGATATAAACTCTCCACGGCTCCGCGGAGAGATGTACGTCAATGCATACTTCAATTTTAAATAAACCTACCACCCATTAAGAAGATGTCTGTAGCTAAACGACATTTGTTTCTGCTATGAGTAGCGTTTCTATACTATTTAAGAAGGTGCTGTGCTGTCAGTAGTACTAGTAATCTTTATTCTTCGTGCTGGTAACATAGCAACTACGTTTTTGGAGAATCAGCGACGCAAAGTGTTGTACTTAGTGTTGTAAGCATCCATTGGCTAAAAAATTCGCCATTTTGATTGTAAAGAAATAAGGGATAGTACTTACCGGTCGACGCTTATCGTACATAGATGCATTATAGAAGCCGTGCAGAGTAGTACGTCGAGGCAGATCCAGGTTAAACAGTAGTTGGCGCGCAACGGAAAATATCCTGAAACAAAAGGAAATTATGATCTTAAAAAAGGCAATATAGAACCATTTGCTTCTTTATCTATCTTTAAAAAGTGAAACTTGGCTATAGAAAGATTCAAAACGTTGACGTGGTTTTCGAAAAATAAAAACCCAATCTCAAGGATAGCTTTTGAAATCTTGTCAAAAACGAATATCAAATACATACGTATTGAGCTACAAGAACGAAGGCATTTGTTGAAAAGATGTATGAATTGTGTGAAAGGTGATGACTTGTTCTTACAAGCTGGTATTTATTGAATTATTAATTGTGTTTCTAATGCCCACCGAAGAAAGTCTTATAGATCTTCATCAGTGGCAACGGTGAATGGTAAATTGAACATACTGTATCGATGGCAAATACCTTAATAGAATGATATGCGTGTCAATAAACATAGCATGAGTCTTGATGCGGAAAGCTATCGAATAAACCCTTTGGTATGCAAATTTCTTTGGGTCTTCCTTCACCGATAATTAGCTATTTTTAACACATATAATAGGTATTATATATGTTATAATACACACGTACGTATGGAAGTGAAAGTTGGGTATGGCAAAAGAAGCATGAGAGCAGAATAAATGCTTTAGAAATGAGAGCGCTGAGAAATATATGCGGTGTGACTCTGAAAGATAGAATAAGGAATAGTGTGATTAGAGAGAGATGCGGCATGAAAGTTGATATAGTGACAAGAATAGAAAAGGGTATGTTAAGCTGGTTTGGGCATGTAGAAAGAATGGACGAGGAAAGAGTGACTAAGAAAGTTTATAAGGCTAGTGTGAATGGAACAGTTGCAAGAGGAAGACCTAGGCGAACGTTTCTTGATCAGATCGGAGGCGTTCTGGACAAAGGCCAGGTTAAGAGCACCTTAAACCGACGGGCGTGTATGAGGAATGTGATGAAAGTGAATGAAGCCAGAGAAGTGTGTCAGGATCGTAGCAAATGGAAATCCGTAGTCTCTGCCTACCCCTCTGGAAAACAGGCGTGAATCTATGTATGTATGTATGTATAATAGGTATTAAATCAGCGATAATTCGCTATTTGAAACACATATAACATTAAATAGCAGAGAAATGTATTTGCTGTGGGACAAAATTCAAAACCTCTGCGTAGCAGTTCCACGTTTTACAATTACCTTTCATAAAAAGTAGGTTAGGTTATGTTAGTATAATGACTGTTTTTTTTTAAATATTGCCTATGTTACTCGCTGATAATATAGCTTTCTAATGATGAAATATTTTTTGATTGAGTAGTTATTGACTTCAACCCTTGCAATCCCCCAAACAAACAAAAATCTAATCTTTCCTCTTTATAATATTAGTATAGATAAAGAACCACTAAATGTCTCCTCAAAACATCTTAAGAGCAGGTATAGGCCCAAAAAACATGACATTTTCTAGGCAGGTTCCATATAAAATCCGGGCTAATTTGATGGTAATTAATAATAATAATAATAACATTTATTGGGCTAAAAAAAGAAGTAATTTTTTTTTTAAATTTTGACTCTGTGAAATGTGCAAATCACATTCCCCATCGCCGGTTTTAGGGTGGGCGATGGGGATATGTCGGGATCCATAAGATGGAAATTTGGGCTGAACCGACTAAAACCACCGCGGTGTTCCTCACACCTTTATGGCGGGGTCGCGCATTCAAATCGCGACTCCGTCAAAGGTTTGACCCGCAGATGGACGTGGCGGGTCCCACACAACCATAACACAAATTCGAAAACACAAAAGAAAAAAAAACAGGATTACTTTAGTGGACTTAAATCAACTTTAAATTAAATATTTATATCTAACAATAACTCAATGCCTTAATAAACTAGTTTATAACCCAAATAATAATTATAGTTATGGCAAGAAAAGATAATTTAACATCTTTAAATTATTATAAGCTACTTGCCTGAACTAGGTTAGACCTGTGTTTCAAGCGATTACTTCTCTATTTTAAAAGTGGACATTTATTAATGTAATCGATTTGAACAATAATATAACTAAATATAAACTTAATCTAAAACTGACTATACAAGTACAAGCAACTGTGACATACAATAAAATGCTTAGGTACCTAAAGTATAATTACATCATTTTAATATTTGTAACAAATTCTCTGTGTCTGCATAATTGAGATTACCTAAATATTCCATTATCATAACATTTCAATTTTTATTACTGACGCTGTATATGCTTAGCAATTTATTAAACTTGATATACAAAAATGGTCACAAGAATATATAAAATCTTTGTTTTTTTGTTTCAAAATGAATTCACGCCTAAGAGAGTAAAGCCGTTATTTTAATTAAGTTCAATGTTATTTAAAATTAAAATTACCACTTATTACATTATCAAATATAATATGGTCAATATTAATTTGATTGATGGTTAGCTTTAATTTAATTTAGATATATTAATTAATATTGATAAGTCAAATAACTTATTGCACCTCAAAATTCATATTAATATACTACAATTAAGCAAATTGTTTTTACTAATACTATCTGCACCGCAATAGTTCACAAGTCTAGGGTTCGAACTGACGACCTTCAAACTGCCAATGACTTTACTAGCTATTAATATTATTCATTTAGATAGATCAGTTGTCAGATTCAAATTATAGTTTTCGCATGAATGGATTGCCTCGACCAGGTGCTATCCTTGCTATAGAATATCTACCACGAGTTAGTAATTCAGCATTGAATAAGGAATCGTAATATTTGTTAACATTGAACTGCTTTAAATGTTCTTTAACTTTATATTTCTGTCTTCTGCTTTAAACATTTGGATACGGCTTTACTCCCACTTTATCCTTTACTTGTGAGTAAAGGAAAAGAAAAATACTTACTAACCTTAGTTATCTATAATATCAATACTAATATTATGAAGAGAAAATATTTAATTTTCTATTTGTTTGTAAGGAATTATAATATAATATATTCATATATCCAACCGATTTTAAAAATTCTTTCACCATTAGAAAGTTATATTATCACCGAGTAGGAGGCTATATTTTATTTTAAAAAGAAATTCTATTACTTTTTTTTTACGTGGTGGAATGTTTGACGTGTATCTCTCCGCGGGGTGACGGAGAGGTTATATCGGTCTCACTGGGTAAAAGATACCCCGGTAATACCGACTAAACCTACCACGGTGTTCCTCGACATAACCAAAGATGCTTTCACATGCAATCGCGACCACGCCGTGTGAAACGGCAGGCCATTACACAAAAATACTTTCTCCACCATCCCCCTGGTAGGAGGGGACAAAGAAACGACATAGAGGCGCACGTGGGAACACGCACGCCGCCTCTCGGACCTGGTGCTGACCTTGTGGCGAGCAGGCCCACGCAGCCCACCACCCTCAGGTCAAACCTCAGAGTGGCTGGAGGTCACCTCGCGCCCTCCGGCGCCCGGTTCTGTGGATGGGGACAGGGTTTAAGCGATATCTCTCCCGCTCCACCGCCTGCTTGATGGAATTTACTTCCTCACAGAAGGAGGCGACGGACTTTACGATCTCTCACTCCGGACCATAGACTGAACCACGGCCGGGAGTGAGAGGGCAGCCAGTCCGACTGCCGCGATCAACTCACGACGGCGCTGCGATGCCCAGACGAGGCGATCCATCAAAGTGTGCAGCGCCGTATCCACAACAATATCGCGGCAGTCACCGCAGTGATGACATCCGGGCGTCTCATGCCACACAGGAACTGGCCAAAACAACCGTGGCCAGTCATTACCTGTGTCAACCGAAAGGTGAGAGCGCCATGCCGCCTCTCTAGCCACTCCTTAAAAACGGGATTTACCGACACGATCGTGGCGTGCCCGATTACTAACATAACCTAACCTACTTTTATGTGAGCGAAGCTGCGGACAAAAGCTAGTTTTATAATCATATATTTGTATGTGGGCGTTAATGACTACGACTCAATTTATAATATTGTAGCCATTAGCGTTTAACTACTGAGAAAATGTGACAAGGTTTTTAATAAAGTATTATTATTATTAAAGGCATTTCCAGGCCTTTCTTTTCCTCTTCTTTCTTGAATTTCCCCTTATAGGGTTGTTTTAAAGAACTCACCAAGACGCATTAAGTGGCCAAATTAAACCATTACACTATTCGTGTAGTCAATTATTGGTTATTCAATTACATGTTACCCATTAAACGGATTTGGATAAAATTTTGAAAACTAATAGGCCATGGAGCAACAACACATAATCAAAATCAAAATATCAGTAGCACTTATGAACGTCAAAGTTACACTTATTGTTGCCATGTTCAGCAAGGCAAAGGCATAGAACCAATGAGAAGAACAGGCAAGAAACTCACGGCCACTCTTTTGAATCGCCAAGTTTACAGTATTGTATATTTACAAGGCTTTTCTGTAAGGAGTTGCAACCATTAAACCACAATAATGTGTTACTATGAGATTATTGAGAGCAAAGCCGCAGGCAAACTAGAACGCATAAAATAAATTTAATACACTTTCTCCATTCACGCTTCATACATTTAAGTAAATTAAACCAATGGACGTTTGATATAATCAATATTGACAAAGCTGTTAAAATTGTTATTTGCTGGTAAAAGTGCCAGCCATAACTAATATGACTTTATTATTTCTATCGAGTATCAATTTACAAAATACAGCATACAAGGGTAATGGCAACTATTGAAAATTAGGTATTTGATGCCCAAGTCGTGCTAAGTTTTATAATTAGGTATTCCTGTCAAAGATAGTGAGGATAGTGGAATAGAAAGACGATAAATCAGGCACGCAAGGCGCAGGCAATCGCTCATTCGTTGCCAAACGGTCCTGAAGATGCCTCGGGCTGATGCGAAATACGAGACGACGCATATTTTGTGCTCGAAGCGGAATATTGCAAGTTGGAGTACGTCCGGATCCCACGTCGTGGCTATTCAGAGGAGTTCGTTATTGTCAACCTTTTTCTATTACAATAGTAGGTGTGGGCAATCCGGGTGCGTGGCGGGTTCCTCTCTTCCCAATAATTTTATTACAATGAACTTACGCCTACAACGATTAAATTTGTCAAATATTTTTAGTAGCGACATGGACTCTAAATACCGATAGACGGAAATAGCGTCATCCTGTTTAATGTGGGACCTAAAACTACCACCTATAAGTTGGCATTGCTATGTTATTGTATGTATAAAAGTTCAATGTTGATATTACAACCCTACTAACCTACTAATAATGTCCTACAGACCGAATTTCGATCACGGCGGCTAAATCTTAACGGAGACTAGCCATCTATACAGAAAATATTATAGTGCACAAGTGTGTGCGCAAACACAAGTGCTCTCTCTGTTTCCTAATTCTCATAATCAGATGGAACGGTATTCCGACACGACCGGAGGGAGATCAGGTGCAGGATCGTCAGTCCCATCCTACTAATATCATAGATGGGCAGATTTGTTAATAATGATGTTACAATGTTTGTCTAAACCATAGAACGGATTTGGATGCAGCATAGTACCGAAAAGACGAAGATTTATTTACACAGACAAAATTTCTTGTAGTATCTATATCTGTATCTTATGTGGGGGCCAGTCAGTGCAGACCGGCGACACTTCGACCCAATGGGATCTTTTGTTTCGACACTCTCCCAATAACGACTGCCATAGATGTTTATGGCAGCCGGGACCGACGGCTTAACGTGCTCTCTGAGGCACGGAGCAGGCGATAATTGTCAATCAATACGCACATAATTTCGAAAAGTCATATAACTTCCGAAAGTCAGAGGTGCGCGACGTGGGTTCGAACCCGAGACCCTCTGCATTGCAGTCTGTTGGTTTCCCCACTGAGCTATCGCTGCTTGTAGTAAATCTTTTAACGAGGGATTCACGTGAAGCGGGCCAAGCCGCAGTCATAGTCTAGTCCAGAGGTTCCCAGACGTTTTGTTCTAATAGATCACTTTCAAAATTTAGCTGGTTCCGGTAGACCCCCTGCAGCTTCATTTCTACCATATTCGTATTTATACTGGTGAAAAATTACCATTTTTGTTATTCTCTGGTCTGAACCTACCACGGTAGGCGGGTCGAACTTTTTTTTTAGAAAGTCATTTCCGCAATATCGTTAGGTTCTAGGTTGGAGACCACTGGCACTGAATATCTATAGTGATAGGTGTTAGGATAGGCTTCATTATCGAAAGCAAATACCCATTTTTTTGTCACGCCAACGTTGACTCCCGTCGAGTTTCCCATGGACCCCTGGGGGTCTACCTGGACCACTTTGGGAACTAATGATATAGTCTTTACTAATATTATACATGTGTATTTAGAGAGTAATCACGGCATCAAGGCACTTATTTTAAAAAGTTTTACACTATTAATCTTTCTATACCACACAGATAGCGTAGCAGTTTAAATAATCACCTTGCTACAGCCATAACGCGACTAAAATTGTGTGTTCCGAGCCTGCGTGTTCTTTGTGTCCGATTTTAAGTGTTTGTAAGGCTTCCGCGAAGTGCTGTCTTTAAAAATAATATCTAACGGTATATTTTTGTAGATGAACATAAGTTATACAATAATTATGTTCTACTCGGCCTAAACGGGGGCGAACCGCTTGTACTAAATAAAATAATTTGCCGATAAAATGGAATTCAGGCATATTAATTTTCTTGACTCGGAAAAGGGCTGAAGCCTAAGCTATAAACATGCCAAATTTCATCTCGATATTTCGCGAAACACGATCCTTAAGGCGTTAGGTATTTGAGGAATCCCAGGCTCATGATTGCGGAAGTTTATATTGCGAGCTCACCCACATAATATTTTTATAGAATATATATCTAGATAAATTTAGGTATTTCTTTTATATTTAGAAGTTAATATTTCGTATACATACATATTATGTAGTCTCACGCCTTCAATATCTTTTCTTTTTGTTTAATGACATCTCCCGCTCTAGTAATAAATCCTGTGTCGCGGAGGACCTCACAAACGTTCAAATAACAGACAAAAAGAACACTCAGACTCGAAACAAACATTTGTGGATCAAACGAAATTTTGTCCCGTGTGGGATTCGAACCCACATTACTCGGCGCAGTGGCAGTGGCGAGGCGACTACTTAAATTATTACGCTATCCGTACAGTCAATATCTAGAATATCTCCGAGGTGGTAAACAAACGTGTTTTTAGAGTTCGAAAAACTCTTATACAACAGCTTTGTCCGTCGGTTAGTCTGTCTGTTATACAACGTTCAACTCAAGAACCGTAAGAGCTAGAGACTCACGGTTAGCGCCATTCGACTCAGCATAGTTGATATACCCCCAATATGACTATGACCTTTGACCTCTGACCTCAAGGTCACGTGATACCATTTTTCAACTCAAGAACCGTAAGAGCTATAGACTCGCGATTAACGCCATTCGACTCAGCATAGTCGATATACCCCCGAAATGACTATGACCTTTGACCTCTGACCTCAAGGTCACGTGATACAATTTTTGCGAACTCTAAGATTTACGGCAATTCATAGCCGTTTCTCACTAGTTACTATATTTCGCCAGCTAAGGCATTCGATGCCACGTGAAAGGCATTACAGTTTTGCTAAGCAAAGTTCCTAACTCCGTGCTGCTAATAAAAATGTCACACAGAAAACCCAATATTTTTTTGTTAGCCAAAACCGGGATTTATAACCCGAGACCACATGCACAGCAGTCCCATTCAACCACTGTACTACGGAGGCAGTCCTCATAACTAATTACAAAGAAATGTACACTTTTAAATACTGCGAATTCGTGATTTCACATAAAAAAGCAATTAAATGTGCTAAAACAAACCAGTGAGTCGAAAACACATCCCACTTTTAACCGGCATATCATTTTCGTGGAGCTTTTAACAATTTTGTAAATAGACTCCTGGGTGCGGCCAACCAAACATGACCTTATAACCCTAAACATTGCTCATTAACCTTCCATCGATGTTGGTGAACTCTAAATTACTAGAAACGTTATATAGTATAAAATGGAAACGATAATTTAAGAAGATTCTCTTATTGTAATTACATTCATAGAGGCAGCCACTTTAAAACAAATGTGGAATTATTATGTTTTTGAAGTGTCTTTGCATATTCGATTTTGAATACTGGTGAAAAAGTAAACAAGCAAATGGTATGCATGATGATAAACTGTCCAAATACCACTACTGTCTCTTTTCTGCTATTAAGAGCCTGGAGACTTTTTTTTATTGCTCCTAATAGCAGACGAGCTTGCTGCCTACCTGATGGTAAATGCCAACCGCCGCTCATGGATTTTGGCAATGTCGAAGGTACACACAGCCAAACCGCTGCCTACCATGACAGCAGTACACTCTTTAAACCTCATTTAAAGAAGAAAAGACATAGCGCTAAGGCAATACCGCCGCAGGTATATCATTCCAGAACCTACACGTTCTTGGGAGGTAAGATTTCTGTGAGTTGTGCTAGACGGGAACGCTTCTAGTTAAACAGAACATCTTTAGTACTCGTACCTTAAGTGATCTTCTGTAAAGTTCGAAACCCAATTTCAAATTGGTATCACTCTGAGCTGTATTCGCTTTCTCGTCTGAATAAATTATTGATACTACTCGTTTTTTTAGCTGCACCGCTATGTCCAAAGAGATCATAGCAGTTCAATTAAAAGGTTCTAGGCTTTTGTGAACGTTTTATATTAAGAGATGGTTAAATTGTTATACTAAGAGTACTTATGTAACCAGTTTTTTACCAGTAAAATGGTTCAAAGTTGCAATATTGATTGAACTAAATAATGAGTGTTACTCGTAACTAAAAGAAGAGATAAATATAAAAAAAGTGTAAGTACTTGTTACTTAATTACAAATAAACAAATTAAGACATAGATTTTTTTTTATTCGTTTATATCCATAAAAAATATAAAATGTGATACATTTTTAACAAACTCGCCAAACTGTAAACATAGTTTGTTGGCGAAAGAGGCGCTCTTTCTTAATTCTAATTACGTAGGTCTCTGGCCTGGACTATCGTATAGTTCTAATACTAGAATGCAATCGCGGGATTCATGCTGGCAAAGCCTCGTGCAGAAGCTAGTACTCACATCAAATAAAATTGACATTTCCAAGATAAGAAAATGAAACCAGGCAACAAAACAAATCCGCTCAAAGTCTTGTTGACTTACTTGAGGTTAAATTATCTGATTTTGTACATGAGAGAGACAGACACAGCAATATATATAATAATAATAATAATAATAAACTTATTATTCTTATTTCAGACTATTGTCCATAAATGTTAGTCATACAAATTCCTTAAAACTATGTTAGTAACAAATATAAACCTAGTTTAGAAATCTGCGCTCCCCTCCTGGTGCACTCGATCCATACATGTGCATACGGGTCCAGTGCCACAGGAACGGGCTGTCCAGTCTGTTTGCAATAATGCTAAAGATACTGTTAGCGCTCCCCCGCAACCGAGACATCAGGGATGTGGTTCTCTTTCTTAAAATAGTTTGAAAGCTATCTATGTGCGCTTCAGCAAACATCCCTGATGCGCTAGAGAACCATATATACACTAGTAATTTTCTGTTGAGTTATATCCCTATGTTATGCAATCCCTTGGTAACAAAAAAGACGTACCTAGGTGTATCCTTGTTTATATTTTGTGATAAGGGATTACAATGACTCCGTTGAACCGACTAATTCCAAATAGTGACATCATTAAGTAAAAGTTTTATCAATCGAACAAGAGGTGACGTGCAATCAGCTTGAATATCACTTTCGCAACGTAAACTAACTCCTTACAAATACATTTTGGCATAATTGGAGAGGTTAAGAAGAAACTAGTAACATGTAACTCAAACAGCTAGTAACCTTTTATATTTTAAATAAATACTTATGAGATAAAGTATCGGCAGAGAAATGATTTATTTATATTAGTTGTTTATGTTAAATCTATTTTTATTACTTCAGTTTAAATCAATTTCAGAAAAAGGTCGAGTATTTTGTAAACTTATAAATAAAAATTATTATACATACACTCAATATTTTTTGTACTACTACTGTGAATTTCTAAATTCCAGCAACCAACTAACTTCATGTGTGATATACATTTTTAGGCAATTAAATACTTATTTAATATACAGGGTGTTAAAATTTTACACTAAAATAGTCAATACAAAACCCACCTCACGTAAACCATAATACATACTGAATTGAAATAAACGTTACGATAAACAATAATGTGCTGTGAAAATAATAATAAGCAAGATATGAAGGCTGGCGTAATCCAGTCAAAACAAACGAGATGCCATATTGTAAACATATATTATTATATGCGAATATATAAGATACATTACTTTTGGATATATTAAATCTTACGCTCGGAATGGACATAGTTAGCGAGATTTTATTTTAATGCTATACGCACTGTCTAATACATTGAGGAACTTATTTCTTTATTTATTTTTAATTATTTTTATTTTATTTTTATTTTTATTTTATTTGGGAAACAAACAGATACAATTCGAAAATAATTAATGTTCAAATTAACTACACTTAATCCAAAGCAGTTTCCACATATAAATATACAATAGCGCCACAAAATATTTGAAGTTATAAGCTAAAATAAAAAATATAATCAATAAGCCATTGCGTAATACATAGGTAAATTAAAATAAATGTATATAACAAGGTTAAAGTGATTTTCAGATTGACATATGCTACGCCGTAGCAGTAAATATTATTTGCTACGGTGTAGCAAATTACTGCATTACTTAAGCGTTGCCGACTTTATAATGCATTTATATTTTTTTAAAGAAAACATAGTGAGGTAACCTGCATGTCTGAGAGTTCGCCATAATGTTCTCGGAGATATATTATGTGAAGTCTGCCAATCCATTCTGAGCCAGCATGGTGGACTATGGTCATAACCTACTCACACTGAGAAGACGCTCGTGGCCAACAATGGGACGGACTGTTTAATACAGGGCTGATATTATTATTATTAAATATTTCTTGGACACTATATTTCTTCGTGACTTTCTTAGTTTTCCTTGACCTTACCTAACCAAAAACGCATGACCGAGTTTTCTAAGCAATCAATCTTTACCGTAGTCTCCAACAATAATTTTAGCAAGAAAGCCTTAAAAACACGCGAAAAGAAATACCCCAGAAAACATTTAATAGGACCAGTGACTTAAAAATGTAGCAAATATTATATGACGACAATCTTACCGACAGTAACATTTTTACGTTTCAATAATCCGTCTGCGTATTTTAGAGAGTCGCAAAGAGAGCAAATGTAAATAATATTTGCATCAATGAACTGAATCTCACTGTTCCGCGACTTACACCCTTGTGTATTGATGTTTAAAGTATATTATTCTGTCATAGAGTTCTCATTCAGCTCATAATTTAAAACGTTGACTACCAGGTGTCTACAAACAATAGATTGCCTATTGTCTGTTCTGTGGCGTTATAAATTTTAACATTCGAACGTTTGTAACAAATATTTTTCATCTTAATAAATACAATTTGATAGTACTAATGCAAAGTCTCAAAAGATATTTTGATATTTGATATATTTTGACAGTTGCGCGCTAAAATACGGACTTTGTGTAATACACGCGATCAACCAGAGCGTTGACAGGAATCCTTACTAATATTATAAATGCGAATGTGAGTGGGCTTGTTTGTTACGCTTTCACGCCTTAAATACTCAACCGATAATCATGAAATATCGCATAAACAACTAGTTCTAGAACAGAAAATAACATAGTGTACCTTTTATCCAGAAAAAAGTACTGTTACTTACATAACTGAACCTACATTTACGCGAGTAAATTATTATATAGCTATTTGGAAGCCGCAAATTTTATTGCTGATATTCATGAACAATACTCTCTTCATTTAAAACCAATCCTAACTTCAACTCACCATTTTCCCACCCAACACATTTCCGAAACATAATAATCAAAACATCAAAGCTAATATCTTATCTCATATTGCAATTACACGCTGTGTACATTTGCTTGTAATAAAATTGACCCAGCTGCCATCAAGGAGTGAAGTCTTGGGCCCTCATAACACAGGCGAACTAATGTAATCCATTAATTTTAGGGATAGGTAAGGTACATGTTATGTTTCAATTATGGCGGAGCCCGGCTTCTGTAATTGTTCTTGTTGGGCTGTTTTCTTGTTAAGTCAGCTGCCTGTAGCTTGTTAGGACTGGCTTGTTTTTAGCACAAATATTATGTTCTTACGGTTTGTTAAACTACGTTAAGTTAATAAATAATAATTATTATTTATTTATTTCTGTCATATAATTAAACACAACAGAACAATGTTGTCAATAAAAGATACAGGAGGACTGGTTTCCAAGCTAGATAAAAATCTGTGTAATGGATAACCAGGTTTCCATTCGACGGAAAAGTCGTACTCTAAAACAGTAAAAATTGGTATTCAATAGTAGACGTAGGCATAAAAAGAAAAATAAATAAAGATCCTCAAGACAGGTAAGTAAAATTAGAAGAATGATTGAAGTATTGATATGTATGTTGTAACTTGCTGCATACACGGCGGCGTATATATACGTCAGGCGGATCATATTCTTATCTTAATAGTATAAAAAATAAAACGATTTGAAAGCCTTTTAAATATTGCACCACTCTGTAAACTTTTAAAACACGTGGACCTAAGTCCAAGGACGTGAAGTGAAATTACAAACAATTGTTTTGGGAAAAAACTTCATGGTCGTCAATTTCGGTTTCTTACTTTTAGGTAATCAAGTTTGCGCAAATGTTTACGCCATCCAAACAAACAAATATAATAATCCAAAGAAAAACAAAATCACCCAACATTTCCGAAAAAATTACGAACATTTTACGTAATCTACGTGTACCTCTTAACAAAAAACCGAGCAATACACCTTCTCAGAGCGTCGTTCTCGACCAATTACATAACATCTGATCGACCCCTTACTCCATTAGCAACATTGTTCACGATGCTTTGTGAGCCACCATCCATCAACGCCTTTCACGCGAACGTAAACTCAAATTATGCGTTCTATGTAAACAAAAATATAAGAAAATAAAGTGTATTATAGTAGCGAAGTAAGTGACAAATGATTGTGAAAGTGTGGACAGTCATGCTCTAGTATTAAAGACTAATGGTGCTTGTACACAACGCAAGTTGCTGGTGCGACTTACTCGCTCGGCTACTTGTTACATGCGCATGTATCATACATACAAAGTGTTCAATATTAAGGCCGCGCTTATTTACATTATTATAATACAATATTAAAAAAATATATATTTATAATATTCATGCTATGGTAGAGACGACGCCGGCAAGCAACGTCATTTCACTTTGTATTAATATTTGGTATGGTAGGATGCTAGCGTGTTTTTCGCTTTGTGACCGTACGAGTTACTTGCGCGAGTGTCTCACGTTAGTCGATTCCACCACGCATGCAGCCTGGACTAGTGCCTCAAATTGCCCATGTTACCCGTGACGTGTACAAGAGCCATTAACGTCACATGTTGGAAGTGTAAAGGGAAAGAGAAGACTTTTATTAGTGTTCGGGATAAGTGCTAATAAAACACAATGTGTGGATTATGTTTTAATAGCACTGACTGACTTGTTGAACCAGAAGAATAAGATTGTGCTTGCGCCTGGGATTGGGCTGTAAAATTTCGGCTTCATAATTTGCACGTCATATATTTTTTTGAATCGCACCTCTTTTACCAGGCATATGTCCTGTGTCACGGGGATTTTTACAAACTTTGAAACAACGGACAAAAAAAGCATTCAGCTTTGGCACAACTGTTTCTCCGAATCACACATTTTTTTGTTCTGTGTGGAGAATATTTTTATGTTTTCCTGATAGAAAATGATGAGTAGTAGTAGTAAGGAATCGGGCCAGGTATTTTGTAGACGGTAGTAGGCTAACCTCATATTATACATGTTGATCTTAAAATATATATGTAATAATAGGGTGTATAACCCTATACCTCAAAAATACGATTGTGCCTCGATGTATATATTCTAGTTACAATTTTGTGGGATAGTGAGTTTAAGAATTTATTTTCTAAAACCCACAATTCTACAATAACGACCCATGATAACAAGCGTTAAGAACTCATGTCTGAAGCAGATAAGATCTCCATATTATACATAAGAAAGGAGCCAGACATCACAACAAGAAGTACGCTAAATAACTTAACGTATTCAAGAAGTCTTTAACATGCAAACAGCTCTATTCAAAGCACCTGAACAACATCCTAACCGCGCAAATCGATGAACATGAAAGCAATTTAGCAACAAGCCTCCAAGAAAATTTACTTTACCTCAATATAATCGTATTGTCTACTCAATCAGTAGATAACAGCATTATTTCTTCCACAAATTAATTCTGCGAACCTCTAATCGACGTTGTGCAAACCAAAATTAAGTTACGCCGCCTTACCAAAGTTATCAGGACTTTCGGAGAAATTTGAGATGAAACTCAGAGTAAGCTTCAAACACTATTTTCTATTTGAATAATCAAAGGATTTATAGTGTTTTTATAGTCTTAACTGTAATTGAGCCAGGTGTTATTGAAATATAATTGGAGATATTGATTTTAATTATCGATTATTTTAGTAAAATATGACTGTTAAATTTACGGTCAAAGATGAAACGTTAAATCTTTAATAAATAAGTTCAGTATGATTGTCCCAGAGTCGCTTCCGGGCACGCCACGATCGTGGCGGTAAGTCCCGTGTTTGAGGAGTGGCTGGAAAGGCGGCATGGCGCCCTTATCTTCCAGCTGACACAGGTAATGACTGGCCACGGTTGTTTTGGCCAGTTCCTGTGTCGTGTACGCCGGCAAGAGACGCCCGGTTGTCACCACAACACGGACACGGCGCTGCACACTTTGGCGGTTTGCCCCGCCTGGGCATCGCAGCGCCGTGAGTTGATCGCGGCAGTCGGATTGGTTGCCCTCTCGCTCCCGACCGTAGTTCAGTCTATGGTCCGGAGTGAGAGGTCGTGGAACGCCGTCGCCTCCTTTTGTGAGGAAGTCATTTCCATCAAGGAGGCGGCAGAGCGGGAGAGGGATCGTTTAAACCCTCTCCCCAACCGCAGAACCGGGCGCCGGAGGGCGCGAGATGACCTCCAGCCACCCTGAGGATTGACCTGGGGGTGGTGGGCTTTGTGGGCCTGCCCGCCATCCGTTCAGCACCAGGTCTGAGAGGCGGCGTGCGTGTTCCCACGCGCGCCTCTGTGTCGAGTCCGTCTTCCCTCTAGGGGGGACAGTAGGGATTATTTTTGCGAAGTGCCTATAGGGTAGGTCTTATCGCGTAGTGGCCTGCCGTTTCATACGGTGGGCCGAAACCTCGGCGGGGTCGCGACTGCATGCGCAAGTGTTTCGCGCGGCCCCGTCGATAGTGGTTTTGTCGAGGAACACCGTGGTAGGTTTAGTCGGTGTTCCGGGAGGTACATTATTCTTATTCCATCTTTCTTTTACCCCGGCGAGTCCGACATAACTCCTCCGCCCGCCGCTGCGGAGGGGTATGAATCATGCATTCCCCCACGTTAAAAAAAAAACAAAAGAGTCGCATGAGATGTGACAAAAGACACAAAAAAGGGAAAGTTATACTGTCCTATGTTTACGCAAATATTACACATTTACATTATTATTCAAATTATACTATTAATTACGCATTTTATCGCGACTTATTTAAAATTATAACAAATTTACGAAGACACTGTGGTGCGTCTTGAAGTTATTCCAAAATACCCAAACATTATTTAATTATTGATGTTTCTATTTGTGCAGAATGTAAATATAAATGGTTCCAAATTTGTAATAATTTAAATAAGCTGCGATAAAATCCGTAATAAATATTTATCGAAACTAAACTACTAAGGATTTTATCGCGTTGTTTACACGGGGAACATGGCTGCCGTGAACTTAAATCCAAATAGCTTAATTAGTGTACAAAATGAAAATAGTAACTAAATTTAAGAGTAGTATAATAGTTTCCAAATTATGTAATAAAAGTGTTCAATAAACTACACGATAAAATCCGTATAAAGTAGTTTAATTTCAATGAATAACATTCGCGTAAACGTAAGACAATATTCCGTAATAAATAGTTTAACGCCAATGTGACTACTTCAGCCATTACGCAATGCATGCAATCAAGTAGGTTAATATTAAAGGTGTCCATATAAATAGCAAAAATATATTCTTTATAATATAAAAATATCGTAAGGTTATAAAAGTAAAATAAACGTAAAAAGAATAACTTTTTTATACAAAACAATACAAATACAAAACTAAATTGTAAAGTATCAATATAAACAGAAAATAATACCCAAAGTAAAAGTTGCCAGGAAATAAACAATCTGTTTAAGCAAACCCCAATACCAAAGTTGACTGTAGCAAGAATAAACACCTTAAAAAAGATTCATGACCTACATAATCCCGTAAGCACATTTTTATTATAAAACCCGTATAAATATCTTCAAACTTTATCTTGTAACGTAAACTAATTAAAGCGACTATACACAGTAATTTGTCAAACTAAATTACAAAGTTAATTTTATTGTCGACACTTAGTGCAAGAATTTCTGGGCTTTTGAAGCAAACTGCTTGTACCCCTTATAAATTTATTCATTATCATCATCCGCACCTCGTTTAAAATTTATTGGGTTGGTCTCGGATTTTACTTAAACTACCATAGCTACCTGTTTGTAAGGCATCAGAATTTGTGAAAGAGCCTTTTGAGGCATTACATTAGTGTCCGCTAAAGGGAGTTGGGAAAATAACAGAAGGCTAACAACAGCCAAAGTTCCATTCATATAGATATTGGTAATAGACTTAACTCTTTTTGTTATTTTGTAAATTCTGGCTCCAATCGTGAAGGTAAGGAATTATTTGGCATTCGGCAATGTTATAATAATGTAATGTCTTTTGTAAGTTTATAGGCTTGTTTTTTCTTTTTTACTACCAGGATCTATGTAATTATAAATAAGCAAAGAAAAATCATTTCAGAATAATTTTTGCTCTGTTTTTAACCGATTTTCTTTATATTGTTTTGTTTCGAAGCTTCATAGCGCCTAATGGTGCGCTATAGTGAAATCAATAAAAATATTAAATTATACGAGTTTTAAATGAAAATTCAACATTTATGTTTTCCTTACATTCCATAGTGATTTCGATTGCTGGGCGAACCCTAGTCATGATAAATTCAAAAAGTGAGTTTTCTTTGAAATTGATTTCTGTAAATGTTTTTATTTGCTTACAATCATCGTCAGTAGTAAAGTTTTTCGATAAAAATAGTTTTTATAGCAATAGATTCGTATCAATTGGCGATGTACGAACGTTATGGTTCACAAACAATTCAAATGAATTTTATTACTTTAGTTTGTGATACAAATGTCATAAACCAAAGTAACAATCCTACTTAAGATTGTAAACACAAATATTAGAATTAATTTCAAATATCATTCCGCCATAAACGTATTATTACACGTATTCAAGAGATGCCCAAATTGTGCCCATTATGTCTAAATACCGCACTGTATGCCCGTCGAGCATTCTCCGAGTTTCTCGGATGATAAATGTGGAATGTAAGCTTCAGAACATCAATGGCCTCATATTTATAGTAATGACTGACAGAGCTATACAATATTATTTTTTGGACCGGAGAGATATGTATTCGTTTGTGAAATAGATATTTCGCTGAGATGGTTGATATTATATTTAAAGTAGCTATGGCTGGGCCTCTAAACCAGAACTTCAATGATTGAACTTATGATGTACTTTGCTGAATTCATAAAATTATTTCAATTATGATACTTTGAGCTCATTCTGCATAAATAGAAACACCAATGATTAAATTATGTTCGGGTACTTTGAAATAATGACACTGAAACATTGAGACAACTACCATCTTAGTCTTCCCGTAACCATGGCTGCTGAAAAGCAACCGAAACGTCGGGGAAAGTGTAAACTTAAATAGAAATAGTTTTAGCAGTTTTAATAATTTAATTAGCTTAAAAATGACTAAAGTTAAATAGTAGTAGTTTCTAAATGATGTAAAAAAGTGTCAAATAAACATCGCGATAAAATCCGTATATAGTAGTTTAATTTCAATAAGTAACAAGTACTTTTTAATACATAGGTTTCGAGAGAAAGTGAAATCTTACAAACAGTATTTAACCAATACTGTGGATTAGGTCACAGTATTTCTTATTCTGTAAAGGTTCTCATCCAAAATGTGGCTGAAATTAATATAAATCTAACTTACTTAATAAAATTAAATTAAAAGTTTTACCTTGAACTAAAGTCAGAATTCCAAGCGGCATCACCAGTATTGCTACTAAGAGGTCTGTTATCGCCAACGACATCAGGAAATAATTCGTTACATTCTGCAGTCTTCTCTCCAAATAGATTGCCAAGCAAACCAGAACATTCCCTGCTGCCGTACAGACCACTAGCATCAAAGCTACTAATGCCCACCAGTTCTTTACTTCTTCGCCATCATATAGAGTCGTAGCATTACCAGTATCATTGCTTAAATCACCAAAGTAACTATCTATAGTATAATTGACTATTTCTTCAATTGGTAAGATTTCATCAGGTACATTGTTTGATAAAGATGTACGGCTCTGTTCATGCATTGTGTACGGTTGTTTCCTTTGTTATCAATCTCATCTTTGGTTGTACTCCATTCATCTTATTTCGTAAATGTGAATCGTGTCTGGATACATTTTCTTTTGCTTTCAATGTGCCTTAATTTTCTTCAGCATCTGTAACAACATGAAAAACGAATTGTAATACAAATTTTAAACTAAGTGTCAATTAAAGCTTTAGTAGCCAAATTCGGTATTTGGAAGATTTCGATTCCCACGCTTTGCACTTCTAAAATATGCAATTTTAGCCGAACTGGTTATCAAGATTATTAATAAATAACTACCTACGGAACGTTTTAATACAAATTTAAAAAGTCTTTATAAAATAGAGTTTTAATTAAATGGTCTTTTTCCCTTTAATATGCGTAACCTTTTTAACAAATTTTATTTGCTACGTATTTCTATAATTAAAATTACTATTGACCTATATGCTTCCAAACCCTTCACCGATAACTTTGAAAGGCTAGGTTCAATTTCAATTTCAAAATGAGTTTTCTAAAAGGATAACCTTTTGGCAAAAGGAGTAAGAATTTAATGTAATATGTACTAGAAATGATCTCACTCAATAGATACGTTAATATAAACATTTTTACGTATTGAACTAGATCTTTGTGACTACGGCAAAGCTGTTGACTAAAGGCCATGTTAACGAGGAGGAGCTTCTTTGTACCAATAGCTGTCTAAAGCCATTCCAAAAAGCTGACATAATTGAATTTATTCTAACATCTTTCTTTATTTTGGTATTCAAAATAAAAGTAGTAAAAAGCTTACAAATGGATGGTAAACATGTTAAAACTATAGATGGGCTCGTTAGTACTACCTTACTAAAAATGTTATTATTTAAATATATGAGGTCAAGTAACGACGTGGTACGGTTTGGTGCGACTGAGAGCGTATATCTAATAATAATCTCATAGTTATTAAACAATTTATTAATTTACATCACTAAATAACATTTATGGACATAAAATTTTTTTTCTGAACAGTGACTCAGAACGTGCTTTGCCTCCCTTTGTGTGTTCTACAGCATATATAATGGATTGTGTTCTGAGGAGTTGTTTGAGATGATGCCCTCAGCTACTTTTTATCATCGCACAGCTCGCCATCGGCAGGGATGTCATTCTCACACCTTACAGCCTAATTGGTGCCGCACCAAGCGGGTCAAAGGAATTTTCTCCCGCGGACGCTCAGGTTGTAGAATGAACACCCTGCCGAGGTTTTTCCACAAGACTACAGTATGTGGTTCGTCAAAAAGTTTTCATATTTGTTAGTTATTAGGTTCAGGCAAAGGGTTTCAAGCTATAAAAAAACTAACGGTCACTCTCATAATCGCCATTAAATTATAATTTTAGTTTTTTGCAACTGATGTATATAAACTACATAATTTATTTACATAATATTATATCAGTCATTATAATCTACAAAAAAATATTCTTACAAAAATTATAAACAATTTTTTGCATTAACCGTCAATTGGTTTAACCGTACAGACTAATTTTCTAAAGCCTTTTTACATCAAATTTTAATAATTTAGAATAATGGTCAGTTGTTTTTGGAAAGATCCAAAAATTATATATACATATATTATAATATTGAGCTGATTGGCGGATATAATATTTATGCCAGACAAATATGAAATACCGTTTCTTGCTTTGTCTGTCTGTATGAGCCACCCTTAAAAGCCAATTCTATTTAAAATTTAAAGCGGGGAAACTCGCGGTTTTGTTCTAGTATAATAGTATAAATCTACTTATGATTGTGTTTCGTACGTTTACAAAGGTTTAATACCGTATGATTTAGGTGGTTTGATATCTGACCTTTTCAGTTCTCCTGCAATCACTACTTCAAGATTTATGTAAATAGAATAGGCAAGTTTGGTTTTTGTTTAGATTTATGAATATAGGTGGCTGTAACAGTACAAGGATCCTATGTAAGATTTATCGCAGCTTCGGTAGCTGTTATATATTTTGCTTCGTATAAAAATATCGTATTACTTCAAAGTTTAGTGTTGATTGCATGATGATAAATCTAATCTCTGGTTGAGGGTAATTTATCAAAAAGGTAACCCATTAGACATGGTCATTAATTCATTTTTCGCCAAGTGGTATGGAGTTTTTTGCCTTTTTGACGTCGTAAGTGAATTAATGACTACTAACGTGATTTGGTTGCAAACCAGCCCTGTTTATAAACTGGTGGGCGCGAATTACTATTAGAGGCCATAACACACTACGCTGACCCAGTATGGATGGGCAGTCTTCACACGTCTTCGAGAATATTATGGAGAACTGACAGATGCAGGTACACAGAGACTCTCGATGGTAAATAGGTATTTAGTATACAAATAAATCCGAAAAATCAGAGTACCTTTGGGATTTAACTCGAGACGTCTGCGTGCCTTAGCTATGTTACTATTTCTTTGTTAAAACAAAAATATAAAGCTTTCAGATTTTTCAACAGTATAAAAATATTTCACAAGGTTCTGAATATTTAGGAAACATTTATAACTAGATTTGTGCTAAAGCGCGTTTCAAAATCCTTCGGGTAATGAAGGACTGAGAGCTGACACAAGTTTCTACTGCTTGTCAATCGTCTCTAACCTAATAATATTAATTAATTCTTGTTCCATTAGGCCCTTGTCAGTAAAGAATTTGTAAGTTGTTTTTGCCGAGATTTCAAATAATTATTTTATAAAATGTAGTTTCTTATTACTTTTATTGCTCGTGATAAAAAAGACAAAACTACGTACCCTCTGACTAAAGATAGTCTTATATTTTTTTCAAATAGTGGCAACTACATCATAATTCATTCATTGGTTTTTAAGTTATGCCGGGCAAATAGAGAGACAGATAGGCAGACGGATCGACAGACAAAAAAACTCAAAAACATTTCTTTAGCTTAGTAGCTCTTAAAATTAAGTTTTTGCTTGAACCTAATTGCATTTTTAAACATTTATAGTATTGTGCAGACAGCTTTATTTTAGGTCTGTTTTAGTATAATTAGATAGATGCGCGTAATCTGACCTTTTTCCGTAATGTCTCTGATTGTCATAATATTGTCTTCTGTTTACGCAAATGTTTATCATTGAAATTAAACTACTATATACGGATTTAATCGCGTTTATTTATATATATATATAGTAGTTTAGTTTAAATGTCTCTGATTGTCTTTTAATGCTTGCTTAAATTTCCATGTTCACAACACATTGTGTTAAACTCTCGAAAATTACGACCCTTGTTCCAATACATTTTGTATCATACGTACATAATCGTCGAATTTCAGTTTACAACCATTGAAACTAAAAGCACATTATTAACACTATTTCCTTGCCATCCTAATCTTAACCCTTAACAACAGTCAATAAGGGTTATTTTGCATTGTTAATCTGTTTATATTTAATATGAGGCAAGGTCTTAAACAAATACAGTAACAGCTGTAGGGCTTGGAACGTAACTTTTCTTGTGTTTACATGATTGTGATATATCGATAATGACGTTAATTAAATGTTGTATTGCTTGAGGCAATATAGGTTGTTTATTAGTGACGATTATTGAAGTATAAATAATAATAATGACTTGTTTCTGTTGAATTACTGTACAGGTTTCTATTATAGGGTAAGATTTGGCTTTAGGACTATAGTCCTAAAGCCAAATCTTACCCTATAATAGAAAGTATTGATATTGATATAAGTATTGATATAAGTACACGTTCAGTTCCATGTTGTATACAACATGGAACTGAACGTGTACTTATATCAATACTTTAACTGCCTTCGTGGAGCAGCGGTAGTGGATGCGACTGCTGCGCATAAGGTTTCGGATTCGAATCCCGGGTCGGGCCAACAAAAAGTTTGTGGGTTTTTCTGTTAAGAAATCTCAATAGCAGCCTGGAGTTAAGAAGTTGGCGGTGTTAGACACCTCCGTGCATCGGAAAGCACGTTAAGTTGGTCTTGCGCCTGATCTCCCTCCGGTCGTGTTGGAATACCGTCCCATCGGATCATGAGAGTTAGGGAGCAGAGAGAGAACTTGTGTTTGCGCTCACGCTTGACCACTATAATATATCTTGCGCAGATGCCAGTCTCCATTAAGATTGGCTGCCGTGACCGAAGTTCGGTCTAGAGGACATTATTATTATTATTGTTATATATCAAAAGCCTCATAAGGTTGCTTTCACGAACATTTAGCCAAAACCCGTACTGCTAAGGTAAGATTTCTTCTATTTTATATTGTATTTCTTCTAGAATAACACAACAGTACTCTGCTTATTTTATAAATGCTAAAGTTTACGAAGATGTATGCAAATATCTTGCAAGCTTTCATGTGTTTGTTACTCGATCACGCCTAAGCCGTTAAGCGGATTTAAATGGCACTTGGTACACAGATAGACCTTGTCGTGGAATTACATATAGAACACTTTTCATATCAAGATTGCGTTGATACCTGTATTAAACATACAACGCCTATCGAAGCTCTTATGTAAACAAAATATATATACACTAGATGTGCCCGCAGTTTCATCCACGTTTATGATTACTGCACCGTCCTCGTGGGTCGTAGCGTGATGTTATATAGCCTTCCTCGATAAATAAGCTATCCAACAATAAAATATTTTTTCAATTCGAACCAGTAGTTCTTGAAATTAGCGCGTTCAAACAAACAAACAAACTCTCAGCTTTATAATGTTAGTATAGATCACACAAAGTCCTTGTTGCATGCTTTATTGAAGGCATGTGCTTTAATACTATAATGTCTATTGAATCTAAATAGGCTTTACTTGGTGGAAATCCATTGTAATAAAATAATTGGTGAGAGAGGAACTCGCCCCGCACCCTCTTATTGCCTACCCAACTATTGCAATAGAAAAAGGAAGACAGTACCGATCTCCTCTGGTAACGGACAGCCGCATCGTGGAATCCGGGCGTACTCCAATTTACAGTACGCAGTTTCGAATTTCGAAAATGTTCAATTATTTTATTACTGGTTATAGATACCGAGATGTATTAAAAGCTGCTACAATAATTTTTAGTATATCTTAAGGCTCTCACTAACCAGAGAGTAGTAAAAGATGTATTACGTACCCAAATTTTGCCAGCTACGTCTTATAGTTCTGTTATAATGAACAGACTTTTTACCCTCTACACGGTTTCATGCCGGTAGTGAGAATATTTGAACATAAAACCCATCAGCCGACATGCAAATTAAATCCAATGACCTCATGATCAGTTATAAATGCACAAGCTTGTACGATGAGAGCATATGATGCGCAGAATTATAGATGAGGTTGAAATCAAATGACCACGAGACAATTGTTTACTTTTAATAATAATAATAATTAAAACTCTCGAAGGGCCTCTGCATGTTGGACCCATGTTCCCGTGTAAGCCTCCCAAAAGGCCGGGTTTTCCTAACGTATTAAGGAAATACCCGTGAAAGCGTTACAAATAATAATAATAAATCATTTATTTCGAGCTGCATAGGCGCATAGATGAATACCTTAACCTAAATATAAATATTATAAAATTTTATGTTAGTAAATACACCTTAATACTATGTTAGTAATACTTCACTTTGCACACTTTAATTTCAATAGTATTAACTATTGAAATTCAACTACTATTTACGGATTTTATCGCGTTGTTTATTTGACACTTTATTACATAATTTTGAAAACTGTTACACTACTACAACTATTAAACTTTACTAACTTTATGCTAATTGAATTATTATTAAAACTATTAAAACTATTTAGATTTAATTTAATTTTACACTTTCCCCGACGATTCGGTTGCTTTTCAGCAGCCATGGTCATGGGGAGACTAAGATGCTAGCTGTCTCAATGTTCCAGTGTAGTTATTTCAAAGTACCCGAACATAATTTAATCATTGGTGTTTCTATTTACGCAGAATGAGCTCAAAGTATCATGAAGTCTAGCTGTGGTTTGCTTCTTCTTGGGTTTGACTATTTTTATTACTGGATCCCAAGCTGGTGGTACATTCCAACCATCTTCTCTATTAAAAGAATGAATGAATAATATTCGCGTAAACAGAAGATACTTAATATTAGTGCGCTCGGCTGGTACTTGTCCGTGGAAGCGACGGAAAACTACGTCTTGCGGCCAAAAGCTTTCGTCCAACACGTTGTGCAGGTAGCAGTCGGGTACGCGCTTTAAAGTTGGAGTTAATAATATGGTAAATACAAAATATTCCATTTCAATCACGTTACAATCACTGAGCACATTTTGATGCGGCTAAGAGCTTTTTTGGTGATAGTTGTACTACATATTCAAGGCACTGAACTTGCAAAGCAGTTAACAGAAATACGAAGAAAAGGACGCTACGATTTATAATATTTACCTTTCCATATTTGCCATCAATTGCGAAATATTGGCTTTTATGACGACAGCTAATCCTTATCCTAATAGCAATGGTGAAAATGTCAATCTTTCTCCGCTTCCTATTTCGGCCATTATTAGTCCTCCATCCTTATTCAATATTTGTCTGGTCTCGCGCGATTTATTACATGTTATTTTTCGTTAGGCCTTCAATGCACATTGTTTTTGTTTGTTCATTGTCTTTATATTTATCGCTATGTTTATTTTTAAATGCATCAAGCTGTTGAATAATATTATACGAATTTTGATACGCTGCATTTAAAATCACAAGTTTGGTGTCTTTAAATTCTATAATTTGTCTATTTAGATCCTACAGGAACGTATACCGGTATAAAGTATCCTATGTGTTGTTATTATTATATCGTAATTCGTTCAGCAGTTTGATCTTGTGACTGAGTATCAGACATCCAAAAACCAAAGTAGAAAGAATATATTTCGTAATTGACGTAGTATTTAGAGCTTACGCTTGTTGCCAATCCAGATGATCTGGATTAGAATTGCTGGTCACCTTACTCACCACAGAAATACAATACAAGTATGTATGTATCTTATGTGGGGGCCAGTCAGTGCAGACCAGCGACACTTCGACCCAGTGGGATCTTTTGTGTCGACACTCTCCCAATAACGACTGCCATAGATGTTCATGGCAGCCGGGACCGACGGCTTAACGTGCTCTCTGAGGCACGGAGCAGGCGATAATTGTCAATCAATACGCACATAATTTCGAAAAGTCATATAACTTCCGAAAGTCAGAGGTGCGCGACGTGGGTTCGAACCCTAGACCCTCTGCATTGCAGTCTTTTGGTCTCCCCACTGAGCTATCGCTGCTCAATACAATACAAGTAACTAATGTGTAATCTGTAACACAAGTTTGCTGACTGCTATCATGGTGCTATATTTGATATACACTACAAGCAAATACTTGAGTTTGAACATAACTTCTACTAGATAGAATACCATCAAATCCATTTCCTCTAAACTCTTTTTACAGTATCTATAATAGTTATTACACTTGGTTTCAACCACTTTAAATCTCAGTGTTCGTTAATCCTTTTACCACGGAAAAGGTTTTAACTACTAAAGGTCTGGTCTCCTTTTTATCGTAGCACGTCGGCAGTCTCGGAAACGGGAGGCTGTGTAAAGCGCGGCTATAAATTATTTGCAATCGCAGGCGAGACTGTCCGACGTGTTTAGTACATGTGGTTTTCTTTTACTGAAGTATCTTTATCGCTCACTGAGCCTTGGTCGTTTTGCAGGATAGTATTGAATTTATACGTCCAGTTCTACGCATTTACACGTATTATAAAAAAATTTGCAAGTTTTAGTCTATGCATTTGTGCAGACTAACTTCCACAATGACTATCCCAATTTAGGTGTGGTTTTAGTAATATATGGATAGAATCCTGAGTATGCATTTGTCGGCCTCGATGGCGTAGTGGTTAGTGTAACCGACTGCCACGCCTGAGGTCGCGGGTTCGATTCCCGCACAAGTCAAACATTTGTGTGCATGAACATGGCTGTTTGTCTTGGTCTAGGTGTTTCTATGTATAATATGTATGTATTTACAAAAAAAAAGTATATATGTATGTTTATCCATTGTCTAGAACCCATAGTACAAGCTCCGCTTAGTTTGGGCTAGACGGTGTTGTGTGTATGTGGTAGAATATTATTATTATTATAATTATGAATGTTTCATTAAACGTTTTAAAGTGCATCGGCCCGCCGGTGGTCAGGCACAATTGTTTTTAAATTATGTCAGGAATTCCTTAAATTAATATAATGAATTCGTGTTGACATAATATGAATCTTTCACATTTATTTTTATCCATGATGAGAATGTTTATTGTTCTACGCACTAATGAAGCAGATCACGTCTGTAATAAGATGTTTAATTTCGGTGCGGTAAAATGTTATTGGGTACTTTCTTAAAGTACAAGGCTATTCAAACTTTGCCAGGTAAACTGCGATAAACCGGCCTTTTATAACCAAGAACCTAGAACTAAAATGAATTGATGAATTGTGAAATATACCCCTGCCTAAAGCTCTGTCGATATGCGTGATATGATTTATTATGCAGTAAACCTCTACCGCTTGCAAATGTTCAGTGGTTTTGCTCAGCATTGTGTTATCTACTCTCGCTGCCAACGCACGGATGGTTTAACGACAGCCTACACTTTATGAGGCTTCTGACTGCACAAGTTTTTGTCAATTATATAGAAAACTTATGTACCTCAGAAAATAGAAAGTAGTTTAGCGCTGCGCACAATCGTTTTCGAATGATATCCAAATTAGCTGTACTACGCGGTTTCATCCACATTAATGATTACTGCTGCGTTCCTGTAGCTCATAATGTGATGTTATATAACCCATATTGCTTTTGGATAAAACCAAAACTGTGCCAGGTTAACAGCGATAGACTCGCCCCTTACCTTAACCATGGCAAAATGGGGATTCTCAATACATCTCTGCCTACTCCTTCGAAAATATAGGGATCGGGATATGCATTGTATGTACGTATTAAACGTACGTATGAGATCTACGTATCAGACTAACCTTAAATTACACCACCATATTTAAAACAAAACCTACGTAATAGTAATAACGTAGAACCTTGCTGGTTTCAGCATTAATGGGCCGGGTCGACCGGGGAAGTACTACCCTCTCACGGAATATCGACGAGAAATAGCAGTATTCCTGCTGTTGTGTTTCGATTGGTGAGTGAGAGTGACGGAGGCCCAATCACCTTCTTTACCCTTCCCGCTCCTTCTCCTTCCCACTTCCTTTTTTTCCTAAAGGGTCGGCAACGCGCAACTGATGCCTCTGGTGTTGCAGACGTCCATAGGCTACGGTGACCTCTTACCATCAGGTAGGCCGTGTGCTTGTTTGCCACCTTAGTGGGATAAAAAAAAAGAACTCATTCACAAGTAAGAATTTTAAAAAGTCAATTGCCGTCAATGTATCGAACAGAATTTTCCAGTCACGTGAAAAACAACCAAGCGACATACGATTTCCTTGAAAGGAGCCTTTTAAACCGCAGACGCGAATGAGACGTCTAGTGACAGCTCAATAGCTCAATTAACACAACACAAGGCGGCGCTGTAAGTGCCACACCAATTATCTCCGCTTCGTCGCTTACTAGTACACGAATCTTGTGACTAATGATGAAAGTACTTATATGTGCTATCTATTAAATAATTTCCTAGACTTATATTCATATATTTGCAGGTACTAAGGTAGAGGTATATAGCCTCTACATCTCATAAACTATGGTTTTCGAGGGGAGAGGTGCAATTAACACATCTCATGTGGGCTCTATGCACCATTCTGAAGAAGAATATACAATATGTTAGTAAAAATAATTGTATTATTCGTTCGCGTATTAATAATCATGCTATCTACACATTTATTTTAAAAACCCTCCCACACTAGGAGTAATAATGTCGATATATTACAGGATATTATATGAACATTTAAAATACGGATACTAAGAGTACCCCATCTCGGTGCAACTGTTTGTGGATTAGATACATTTTTGTTTAATAATGTGGGATATAAATTAAATAATGAAAAGATTTAGCCAGTGTACAATGCTAAGGTCGATCACGTTGTTTACGTTACACTCTGCGCATCATATTGTTTCATTAGTATGCAGCCGTCAGCAGTGCCTTTTTTTACCTACCCCTTAAAATTTATTTATTTAATTGGGACGTATTCTTATATGGTATTTCTATCCCTGTTTCCATATTTTTAAAATGTATTTATAAACATAATTTATTATTCTCTTTACGTTTTCCATGTGTATGTATGTAGAAGAACCACATTTATTGTACTGATATTATGTATAATATTAAGCATTTGCCTCCGTCCGTGCATCACTTATACAGGGTGACCAACTGAAAACCAGCGTTGGTGCACTCAATTTGGGTGCCCCGCTAATGCTGAGATGGTGACCCTTTTCGGCGAGGGCGTACACATTTTCTATCAATTTATATAAATAATTTTATTTTAACTAATTGTGTGTGCTCTGTACGAAATATAAGTGATTTTCTTTCTACTTTCTTCTTCTTTATTTAGCGAATCTAAAAAAGGGAAGGTGAAAGAGTTTAGAAGCAGCAAAGAGTTTTTAAATCTAGTTTAGCCTTAGAGTATCAGGTCAGGTGGCAGCTGCTCCGTGTTAAAACTGTTATCCAGTCAAATCTGGTTAGACTAGAAAAGTCGACCTCAAGTGACTTGGGAATAATAAAGGCTAAGGGAGAAGATTTATTAATACTTGTACAAAATACAAATCTTGCATTAGGAATAATGCCTGTGTCCACAAAGGACACAACAGTTCTGGGGACAAAAATACCACTCAGGCTCGAAACAACCATTTATAGATATATGATATATTTATATATATACATCATGTGGGATCGAACCCATAACACTCGGCGCTCATTCAATCTCTCTATAAATAATCGAATATTGAAGAGTTCTTCCTAAGGAACCCTCCCTGTAGAAAACATTCTGTCAAAAAAAAGTAAAATTGTAAAAGCCTACTTCCGTCCACGTAAAAATAACTTCAAAAATAATCCTATGAGACGCCGCACAAACATTAAGCGTACCTCTAAGAACCTGTTACCAATAAAATAGGTACCAAAAAGGTAGCAAAACCAATACTGAACAAAATTACCGATTAATGTAACCTTACACGTCTAGACGTGGCAAAAACGAATTAAGATTAGCGCTTATGAGATTCTGGCTAAGCTTTTCAGACTGAATGTGTAATTGAGTTTTTATTCCAAAGGTTTTCTTGCTACCTACATAATTACATTGAGTTACTTAGCTCGCTTATTGCTTAAGTGTGCCCAAATGTGTTTATGTATATATATGGTGACTACAGTACGTGACAGTGAATCGTGGTTACCTCTAAGCATTGCTAAGTATTAGTAATAAATTATCGTAAGCTAGGAAATATTAATTCTTGGACATTCATTCATAATTATATTTATCATAATTCATTTCTAAAAATGGTTTATTATGTTTGTTTAAGTAATTAAGCGTCTTAAGTTTTTATTTGGACTTTTCTAGACATATGTACATGTTATCAGCGTCCTCGAAATTTTTTACCTTTAAATCAAATCAATCACCAAGAGTATTTTTGATATTAAAACAATTTCTTTACATAATACATTATCACAAAGAGAATTCATGTAGCCCATGTGTACGTTATGACAGACAAGTTCGATTATATTTCTAAAACTAAAGATTAGCAGACTTATTAAAATATGCCGAAAACTATGAACGACGTCACCCACATTGACGGTAACGCCAATCGGGATAAAACTTGCATTCATGCAACGGTTTATTCAGTGAGAGACATCTTAACATCTGCTCCAATTTACATCTATACTAATATTATAAAGCTGAAGAGTTTGTTTGTTTGTTTCTTTGCTTGAACGCGCTAGTCTCTGAATCTACTGGTCCGAATTGAAAAATCTTTTTAGTGTTGGATAGCCCATTTATCGAGGAAGGTTATAGGCTATATAACATCACGCTACGAACAATAGGATCGGAGCAGCAATGAAAAATATTGCAAAACGGGGAAAATTCTCTTATGTGAAGCAGACAAAGTTGCGCGGGTCAGCTAGTTAATAATATTTGTATGAAGCAGCGATAGCGCTCCTAGTGGGAGATCATTGGACTGCCACGCAGAGGTCTCCAGTTCAATCCTGAGGCGCGCATCTCGTGACTTTTCGAAGTCATGTGTGTATTAAATAGTTGATTATTGCTAGCTTGCAGTGAAAGAAAACACCGTGACGAAACCTGTATGTCTAAGAGTTCCCTAAAATTTTATCTTAGATAATACGTGAAGTCTGCCAACCCGCAATGGGCCAGCGTGGTGTACTTTAACCCAGAAGGGTAAAGCCATAGTCCACCACGCTTCAAGGGGCCTCTTCTCAGTGTAAGAATACACTGAGATGAGACCCCTGCCCAGCAGTGGGACAGTTTAATGCAGGGCTGATATTATTATTATTATATATGTATAAACACTGTCGGTATTGTAATCGAAATCCCACTTACAGTCATCCCTTAAACAAACCGCTATCTGTTTATTCTAGAAAACTGAACTCAATACACACAGAAATAATAAAGCTACGAAGTATTTCTTAACTTGTCATATTTACAGCCTCACGACCAAGAATAGGGCTTTAAGCGGTAAAGCGTTTATTTTATGTGTCTCGTGCCCATTTCGACTAGATGTGCCCCTCTTGAACATATAGCCGCATTATATAGCGTTCAGAATATTTTAATAATATATTTGGCAATTTCATTTGGATAATATTGTCTTCTATTTACGCGAATATTATTCATTGAAATTAAACTGCTATATACGGATTTTATCGCGTTGTTTATTTGACACTTTATTACAAAATTTTGAAAATTGTTACACTACTACTACTATTAAACTTTACTAATTTTTAAGCTAATTAAATTATTATTAAACTATTTAGATTTAATTTATTTTTACACTTTCCCCGACGTTTCGGTTGCTTTTCAGCAGCCATGGTCACGGGGAGAATTTCATTTGGCCTATACGATATGCCATGAGGATTTCAGCGATCTTTATTCGAATAAAGAAATACTTGACTTTATTCGGCACGGAAATATCAATGTGTGCCTTTGTTTTATTTTTTGGATATACTACGACTCGGCATATCTGTTTACTGTTAGACATAATATGAATGTAATCATTTTTATTTGACAGCACTGATGGCGTGGTGGTTTAAGTGGGCGCCTCATCACTGTCGCGGCGCCGAGTGTCGTGGGTTCAATCCCTACACGAGACAAAAAAAATTGTGTTCCATAAATGGTTGTTCTTAGCGTCCATTGTTTAAATGTTTGTAAAATCCAAACACAACAGCCGAAATAGAATGTCGGGAGATTTTTTAAAAGACAAGAAATGATAAGATATTTGTTTCTGTAAGGTCAGTTAGTTATGTTATGTTAGTTTAGTGTCATTATTTTTCGGGCTACATAAAAAAAAAACTTTAAAAAAGTTACTAATAAAAATGTTGGTTCAATCAACATAGGCATCATTTATGCGTTGCCGACTCTTTGGGAAAAACTAAGCATATGGGATGAAAGCAAAGCAATAGTCAATCACTGGGTGAAACGCAGAATTAGTGTTGCTACTCTTACGTTGGTTTGTTTGTTTCTATGTAGGAGAGTCCCAGATATGCCGGCTTTTACATCCCATTATCAAATAATTACTCATGACTCAAAAATATTGAGCTCATCAAAAATATATATTTTAATATCAAACCCTTATCATCTGGGTCTGTTGTTCTATTCAAAAGAGTCGACAACGCGCGAATAATAATATCCATGATAAAAAATCACGCTGTGTTGCCGCGCCGAATTTAATCATTGTTTCTTTATTCCAATGAATATCGGCGGAAAACTCGCCGCATATCATATCGTCCAAATATAATTGTTTCTTATAATTTGTGTATATATTATATTAATTATTTATTTATGTCATTGTATTTGAAATAAAATAGTATTTCCAAAATATACTTGTGTATTTAAATATGATATTTAAATAATATTATATAAATCTAGTAGGTATTATATTATCATAATAAACAATACTTGCCGCACTGGCGAGGTGATTAATAAATCCAATACACTTTATATAGAGTTTTAATGTTGCTCTTATTGATTACTTACTGATTGATGGCTTTATTTTTCGCAGAGATAAAAGTAACATATTCTTCAAAACTACGTGCTGCTAATAAAGAAAGATGTTCTCATTGAAAACCCAATAGTACTGAATCCGTCCCATGGACCGAAGCTGGTACTTCAATATCGGCAGCTGCACAATTTTAAGGTAAGACATACTAACATGTTCAGGTTGATTAATTTGAATTTGTCATTAGCGTTCTACGTGAATCTACGTAAAATATACATTGCTGCCAATTCTGTTGTCACAAAATTCTCTAAACTAAACTAAAAATTACTAAAATTTTATCTAGTTCTGTCAAACGACATTTCGTATTCTGAAATCGTTAAAATTGACAGGACTAAATTTATATTAGTTAGGCAGAATTCAAATTGGCTTATTCATAGATTTAGTATGGAGTATATACTAAATGTATATACTGCATAATAAATCTAAATCTATGAAGGTAGCAGCCATAGCTCAATGGGGAGACCAACAGACTGCAATGCAGAGGGTCTCGGGTTCGAACCCACGTCGCGCACCTCTGACTTTCGGAAGTTATATGACTTTTCGAAATTATGTGCGTATTGATTGACAATTATCGCCTGCTCCGTGCCTCGGAGAGCATGTTAAGCCGTTGGTCACGGCTGCCATGAACATCTATGGCGGTCGTTATTGGGAAAGTCAGTACCCTCTAATATCCTGACACTGGTCTAGCCTTAGGGTTGCGGAGGCCAGGTGGCCGTGTAAAAACTGATATCCAGTCAAATCCGGTTAGACGAGAAAAGCCGACCTCAGTGACTTGGGAATAATAAAGGCTAAGAGAGAAGAAAAAAAGTACTTTTTCTTTATATTTTTATTTTTATTATATCTTATGTTACTCAGTGATAATATAACGAATTAATAGCGAAATAATTTTTAAAATCGGTTAAATAATTTTTGAGTTGAACCCTTACAAACAAAAAATCTAATCTTTCCCCTTTATAATATTAGTATAGATGAGAATATACGTTGGTATATTCGTTGTTTGCTGTTTTGATGTGAGTAAGAAGAAATAAAACGATTTATTTCTTAATAAATATAGCAAAAGCAGCTGAAGGCCTAATTTTTCTAGTAAAATGTTCTTAAAAGTGTACAAAAATATATACGTTTTGCCGCTTAATGGCGCTGCGTACCTTTACATTAACAACTTGTTTTATTTATTGCTGCTGGTGGTATACAATCAGTAGCTCAACTAATAATATGAGCAGCAACCGTCTCTCATTGACATGATTGCGCTTTCTTAATAATATGAGCGGCAACCGTCTCTCATTGATATGATTGCGCTTTCTTGGTATATGAAACAATTCTAGGAAAACACGATCAAGCCACTGTTTACCAGAAACCAAAGTAAGTAAATATTGAATCCTATATGCATTTGCAACACAAGGGATATCACGTATGTGTTTTCACCTAATACGAATGGAGTGGAAAGAATGGTATGGAGGCAGAAAGCGGATCATAGAAGAAGTCTATAATGAAGTAGCGATCATGCAGCTCGATCGCTCCTTACAAATATAATTTTTTAAACAAGCAGCGTTGTGATTAAAATGAGTGGCCGTATGTCTTGCCCGTTCTTCTCATTGGCTCTACTCTCTCTCACTCTCTCTCAGGGGTCTGCTTTGCTGAATTTGGCAACAGGTAAATATAAATACCTATTATCGTTTAGTTAGTGTAATCTAGACGTTCATAAGTGTTACTTTGTGACTGAAATGAAATAACATAATAATAATAATATAATAATATTCTATAACATACACACAACACCATCTAGCCCAAACTAAGCAGAGCTTGTACTATGGGTACTAGACAATGGATAAACATACACATATACTTTTTTTTTGTAAATACATACTTAAATATAGAAACACCCAGACCAAGACAAACATCCATGTTCATGCACACAAATGTTTGACTTGTGCGGGAATCGAACCCGCGACCTCAGGCGTGGCAGTCGGTTACACTAACCACTACGCCATCGAGGTCGTCTACTTTACATATACTTTAAATGTATTAGGCATACTGGCATCTCTTTATATTTCGCTTGGACTGCGATAGACTAACAGAACTGTGGTGGTAACTTCACTCTACAGTCATGAATAAATAAATATGAAAAATCATTAACTTCAATTATTATTCTATGTATAATATGTATGTATTTACAAAATAAAAAGTATATATGTATGTTTATCCATTGTCTAGTACCCATAGTAAAAGCTCTGCTTAGTTTGGGCTAGATAATGTTGTGTGTATGTAATAGAATATTATTGTAGAATATCATTATTATTATTATTCCTATCCGTTGCGAATGTCAAGCCAAATAGTTATTAAAAGATAATAACTTTTAAACTTTCGCGTTGCATGATATATATATAATATGTAACGGGTATTAACGCGATCATGCATAATGTTTACCTTTTTTATGCTTGACGTTTCGACCAGGTTACACCGGCCGTGGTCACAAGCTGACTGGTGTTGCGATGTCATGTCTCCGTTTGTGAGGCAGAAGAATCTTGATTCACCCTCACTTTTGGCATATTTTTGTTTGTCCATGTACCGTCACAAACTACACTCACGGTATCCCTATTACGTATACATTATGCATGATCGCGTTAATACCCGTTACATATTATATATATAGTTATTAAAAGGCATTTGATTTAACTAAAAAGCTAACTAGGCTTGTAGCTCTGACGAGTATCCAAAAGCATTTTAAAGCCCTTAATGAGACAGTATATTTAGTCAAGTGTGGTTTTTGGCAGTCAGATTAAAACCGCAGTCTCTATTTTTTCGTAGTTTGTAGTAAACATGATTTTTAACACTTTTTCATCCACTGTCCTACCTTTCAGTCGATCTGTTTGGCCCTCAGCGATAAAAAAGCAACAAAAAGATAATACTTACTACGTAACTAGGTAATGATCCGTTCAATTCTAAGGCGATCAAACAGTAGAGATACAACAATCTTGTCACTTTGAATGTTGGAAAGGGTGTCCCTAGTTTCCATACGATTAGTTTTCATCTTACGAGTACACAGCGGCCGAATGCGAATAGTTTAACATAACAAGGAGGGACTGTATACGTGAACTACGCTCTTACATTTATAATATGAACAGTGAGTTACAATGGGATCAATAGCTCAGGTTTTCGAGCAACTTCGGCAACTTAATATTTTAGTAATTACTTATCCTTCATGTCGAGAGGTGCGTGCGATTGCGCAAGTTGAGGCAGTTCCGTGGATATACGCATTGTATGAACAACTGGCGCGAACAACCTTACGCAAGAAGCCTGTTTAGCTGATTTGCGCAAGTACCCTACGGGCTGTTGAGTACTAGCAACGATTTATACCCTTTTTTTAAATCCGACAACGTTTAATTATGTTTTTAGTAATGGAAGCAATCATAGGTTTCAATAAATGCTTATCAGGTAGGCATTATGCTTTTAAGCTTATCTTTTTTGCCTAGCAGCATAAAAAAATATATTGCCACATCATGATCCACATTCTTATAAAATAATCGTACTGTCTAGTTTAGCATCGGTTATATTGTAAAATCAAATATGAGATTCAAGGAAAGGTATTATTTAAATTTTCGAGAAAAACTTTAAAGAAAAGTATTTTAAGCGGACTGTATCGGATAAATAAGATAAGAGTGAAGTAATATCATGGAAAGTATCACTTTATGTCTGATTAGCTTAAGTAATGCTCTGGAAAGACAGAGAAAAAAAGGTACGTGGTTTAAAAAAAATGATAGATTTAGTTAGGGATCCGTAGACAAATAATGAGTTTAAGATATATTTATTTCTAAAGAGCTTTTTTTTTTATTAAAATAATTTAAGCAAGTATGAGCGCGCTCAACTTAGATAATAATATCTTGTTACTGAATATCGACGTAAACTTTTGAGATGAATGCACAGATGGCGCAGCAGACAAGTGTAGTGGTTTGAATGATCTCCTCCCTCACTGCCTCTGCGTGAAGTGTTATGGGTGCGATTCCCATACGGAACAAAAGTTTATGTGTCCCACAAATAGTTGTTCTGTATCTGGGTGATCTTGGTGTCCGGTATTTAAATATTTTTATAGTAAGCAAGACAGAAAATAAAACATGTAATATAATTACAAAATACATTCTTCCCTTGCTTAATTCACTATCTCCAATTTATCTCATTGATTTAGTATCCTTATAATTAACAACACAACAGACAATAAAAAACTTTAGTCCACAGTTTAACTTTAAAGAATTTCAAAGTTATATTATTTTCTGTTAATATTTATTTAAATTGCCAGTTTTTAGGCAAGTAATGTTATAGAGGTCAATATTGCTTGTACAAGATGCAAGTAGCGAGCGCAGGTTACGTGCGCAAGCTACATATGCGAGTTAATAACACAGGATCCATACGCGACTGGCTTGCGTCGGTAATTTACATGATGCATATAACCCATATACGATTGTTGCGCATATGTTACTGCCACGTTAGTGTTTTGGCATAAGTTTTCCGCCTAGCATGAGGTGCCTAGATCCATTCTTATTATTTTCGGTAGGAAAATAAATTTAAAAGCAGCACGACGATTTGAAATTTAATTGGTTTTGCACGCTATAACATGTACATAAACATTTAGCTAGCAAAATGTGGGTCTAATGACCATTGTGTTCAGGTCGGCAAGAAGACGAAAGGAAATAGACGATGATAATATGTATTTATTTAAAAATATATATTTGTAAGAAGCTGCAGCCTTTATTACATTTAACCTATTGCCTAATAAGGCAATAGGTTAACGACTATTCTGAATAATTGATACATGAAGGTATCACATATTATTATATAAATAAATTATAGGTACGCTTTAGTCAAGCAATATAAATGTACAATTCTATATATAAATTAAATTACCACGTATGTGTTACCTATAATAGCAAATGTTAAGCCAGTATTATATTACTGTAAGTATTAATAGAATATTCATTCTATAGACAATAGTATTGACTGAGCCATGAATAGAATACTTAATCACGTAAAGTAAAGCCTTATTCAGGTATGCAGAACCTTGAAATTATTTGCATTACAATAACCTGATGATTTATGACATTATTGTAGTGTAAGAAATATATCCAAATGATTTAGTATTTACTTTTACTAAGTTTGTAGGTAGTTAAAGAAAAGGTACTTGTCCACGACGCAAGTAGCTAGCGTGGATTACATGCGCGAGCTACTAGCGTGCTACATGCGAGACAAGCGCTAAAAACAAGAAATAAATAATATATATATATCCTAACTTCTACTAAAATAAAAGGTAAAGAATAGAATAGAACATAGACTGACTTTCATTCAAAATAGTACGTTTTTTCTATTCTTACCTATATTTACGTGAGCGAAGACGCGGACAAAATCTAGTAAATATGAAACGCATATTTTTTATGCCAGCAAAAATAATTATTTGTCGTGAAACAGTTGTTCGTTATTGATACATTTTTTAAATATTGTGTAACTCATTCGTCTCGTGGAATAAATTTGTATATTTTTGCAAGTGATCTTGACCTGATTCAATTTCCAGGTCTAGCAAAGTGCTTATTGTCAGAAAATTTTAAGGTAGACGGCAGAAGGCTTACCCCCGATTACATTGGATCTTAAAACAAAGTTGAGGAAATGTGAGTGTAATACACTACAGCTTACCCTTTCGAGGATAATTAGACGTGGGTCTGTGTATATATTATTATAGTATACATATACATAACACACATATACATACATAATTATATATATCAGCCTCAGCACCTATCTGAGAAATTCTATATTCTTACCGGAGAGCACAAAACTAAAAAAGGTTTTCCAATAATATTATAATGAGAGATAAAAGACGATCCCTCAGAGATTCGACCCATATGAGCCCGTGTCAGGCTACGGACAGAAAGAGCTCAAGTAAAAAACAAAAAGAACTGGACGCCAGACTCACAAAGCATTCGCCACAAAGTTGACCACGGCTCTTAATTAATGAACTTTCTTTTTCCCTAATTAAAACAGCCATTGCAGTTATATTCACATTCTAACAAAAGTTCCGAGAGAAACTATAAATGGATTAGTTCTAAAATAAATTTCCAATCACGATAACCCCTTTATGTATCTACAGAGGAAAATGAACAAAATGAACGAATATTTTTTGGCTTTATTTTTTAAATCTTTACACTTGAATTGTCTCCTACAAATGTTGATTTGGTCCCTTCCTGTGATTATTGCTGTGATGTGGTGCTTTGATAACAAATGATGAAGAGGTTTCAGATATTTTTTGGGGAAAATCACTTTGAGGTTATATTTTTTATTGTATTGTGGTTGAGAAGTCAAGAAAATGGTAAAAAAGTGATATAATCATAATACGTTTAATGTCTGCTTTAATTTTATTGTATGTTAGAGATTTAAATTTAACTATTTTATAAACTGAAAATATCTAGATTTAATGCTTTTGCAAAAGTCCTATAATAGGACATTTCACAGTAGTTACTGTTGGTAAAGCAGCTAGCTCTTGCTTCGGTGCCTGTATGAAACAATAGTTATTAAAACATTTCGTCATTAATGTATTGCTATTAAGCAACTAAGCTCGTTAGCTTGTTCCACGTGTTCACCCTTTCACATCCATTGAAGTTGCCGTCCTTACACCGTATTATTAATTACAATATTTCAATTGTTGTATGATACGTGGGTGGTAATTGAACTAAGATATTAATAGTTCTGAGAATATTAAACTAATAAGGTTTATTTATAGACACGCAGAACCGATTGTTTATGTTTTACAGAAACTCTTCGCTTTTGCTTAATATAATAAGGGTTAAAGTATGAAGTTGCCGTTGTATAGTAATAGATACTTTGAATTGACATAAAACCTGCATGGTGTGAGATTTACGAGTGAAACTTTATTCACATGATACATATAAAATTCTTCTTTTAAAAAATGTGCAACATTTGATTTTTGACATCCAATTTTTTTTTATTCAGCTTAGTCGGGAAAATGGGATACTTCGAAAATCTGATTCATTTTTTTAATACGATTTCCGACGCGGAACTAACGCGGCAGAAACGGCTCGCAATATTAACGCTGCGTTTGGAGAGGAGACTGCTAATTAACGCACCGTGCGTTTTTGGTTTAAGCTTTCGTAATGGAAACTTCGACTTGAAGAACAAACCACGTGGAAGACTGCCTATACAGGTGAATAACACTAAATTGAAGGAGATGGTAGAAGCCGATTCGAGACAAACTACCCAGGAATTTGCGGCATGGTTTAACGTTACCCAACCTACAATATTGGCTTATTTGCATCAAATCAATAAGATAAAAAAGTATGAAAAATGGATGCCTCATGATTTGACTGATCTGCAGAAAGTAATGCGTGTTGAAACTTGTGTTGCCTTGTTGAATCGGTACAGAAATGAAAGAATATTGGTTCGAATTGTGACATGTGACAAAAAGTGGATTATTTACGATAACCGTAAGCGAAAAATGCAATGGCTGACCCCAGGTTAAACGGTGCAACAGTGCCCTAAAGCAAAGCTTACTATTAAAAAGGTAATGGTAACTGTTTGGTGGTCTCTTCATGGTATTATTCACTACAGCTTTCTCAGGTCTGATCAAGCAATAACAGCAGATGTTTACTGTGCCGAACTTCGAACAATGATGGTGAAACTGGCAGTGAAACAGAACAAATTCATGAATCGATCTTCCCAGTATTGCTCCATGATAACGCAAGACACTCACACTGCACGAAAAACCATTGTAACTCTACAGGAGCCGCAGTTAGAAACCATATGTCATCCTCCGTACTCGCCAGACCTTGCTCCAATGGACTACAATTTTTTTCGATATTTGGACAATTTTCTACATGATATCATTTTTCTTCCCAGGAGGCAGTACAAAATGCTTTCACACAGTTTTTCGAATCTAGATTCCCGGAGTTCTATCGTAAAGGCATAAATGAACTTCCGTTTAGATGATAGCAATGTATAGATAATGAGGGCAAAAATTTTGATTAAATAAATATGGTACATCTTAAAAAGAAAACGATAATTTTTCAGTACAAATCGGCAATTTCATACTTTAACCCCTAATAGAATTAAGCAGTGGTGTGTAAATGGCTTTATTTTATGACTAGTGAACACAGATTTTCTATCTGTCTAATTATTGTAATACTAGACCACGATCATATACTGGACTTGTCAAAATTAAACTATTTATACGGATTTTATCGCGGGTTATTTTGAAAACACTTCTTTTACACTATTTTAACTGACTAAACTATTTAAATTTATATTTTACTTTCCTTGTCATTTGGGTTGCTTTTCACTACACGTGTTATTTCAGGTTGTTCAATTGTTAGCCAACCCTGTAGTTGGCTAACAATTGCACACGCTAGGTACATACAGCGTGTGCCGTGTCAGAAATAAAGATAACTATTCCTGATGCTAACGATAAAGTTACTTTTAAATACCTCGGGACGCAACTTAAGTTCTTTTGACTATTATCTTCTGTATGATGCATTTAATTCTACAACATCCTAGGCCCATCATCATAGGAGTGAGCTCATTGAGCGGAACAAGGAGAACGCCATACGTAAGCAAATTATAATTACTACTCGTTCGTGCACGAGCGGTGACAACCGAAGGACGCAAGCAATTTAGCACTGCTAGTTGTACTGCTACGTGAGATGTGTCGTTTCTTTATATAGTAATAATTATTATTTATTGCTTTTACAGTCAAGCTATTTCAATGTAGTAAGAAATGTTGCCGTACCCTAATATACCCTAATTATTTTGTATGCGTCTACGTTGCTAATATTGTTTATACATATTTAGTATAGTAGTCTGTATACAGGCCAGTCAGCAGTGCAAAGGTGGCCGATCCCTTTTTGGTATTAAGGCCGAGTAGCGTCGTGTTCCCAATAGCCTTTTAAAGCCTCGCTCTGAGTAATGTTATTACAGAACGTAACATATATGACGCTTGATTTTCTTAACAATGTTTAGGTTTCAAGTTATAGGAGCTTCTTATACTATCAAACTCTCTACCAGGTTGCGCATAAATCACGGTGCTATAGACTAATAATAACATATATGTATGTAAAATACTGCCTTGGTAGCACACTGCAGAAGATTGCTATGTATGCGAGATCTCGATAGTGTAGTGCCCGGTTTGAGCAAGTGATATTGGGATTTTCTGTCAAGAGATTATAAATAGCTGCACGGAGGCTGGCCCTATGTCTTGTAGACGGTAATAATGTTACCCAAATATGGCTAGTGTTATATGGCTGAAATACACTACAAGTACTCATTCAGAAATACGGACGTGAGACTATATATGAAGATACATATATAAATGCATGTCAAGAGTTAATATTTTATCAAAGTGCTAATGGCATTACGTGCTCAAGTTGATACACTTGTATGTACAAGTCACTTGCAGCTTGTAAGTTGACGGATAAGACGCACGCCATCCGCGTATGTAACCTGTTTAAATGACTCACGCAAATAGCCCGCAAATACTTGCGTCACGTACAAGCTCCTTTAGGATATTGCTATAGTAATTCCAAGTCGACGAACATTTTTTCCTTATATTTTGTATCTCCTCTTCTGGCATAGGTTTCCACTCATATTAGCGTGTGATTGTAGAGCTTTAGATTGAATTCCAGTGACTAGCAAAGTGCTTTTGGAGATTTCTCTTAGTAAATTCTTAGATAGATGTGCGCGTGTAGCATGGAGCCCGCTTGAGTAGCATGCGCATAAAACCCGCATCAGCTACTTGCGCTTCATTATTTATTGTCGGACTCGATGGCGTAGTGGTTAGTGTAACCGACTGCCACGCCTGAGGTCGCGGGTTCGATTCCCGCACAAATCCAACAGTTGTGTGCATGAACATGGATATTTGTCTTGGTTTAGGTGTTTCTATGTATAACATGTATGTAATTACAAAAAAAAAGGAAATATGTATGTTTATTCATTGTCTAGAACCCATAGTACAAGCTCTGCTTAGTTTGGGCTAGATGATGCTGTGTGTATGTGATAGAATATTATTATTATTATTATCATGAAGAGCCACGTCATGACTGCAATAAAATTATATGCTCTCTGTGCATGATTTGATTTGCTGTCTCTAATAAAATTTAAGAAAACTTTGACCTTTTTTATTGCGTAACGGTTTCAAATAAAAGAAATCTAATTACGTAATCAAATTACAGCCGTTCTGCTCCTCTACGTTTACCCTTTTTAAATTAATTAATTTTATACGGGAATTGTAGACTCAGAACCCTTAGTGAAGTTTAAAAAACATTATTACATATTTAGACAGACGATTTATTTTAAAATTAGAATCTCATTTGGTTGTTTCTACGCCAATTTCGAGGGTAACAGATTAGGTAGTTTTATATGATTTTGGAATACGTAACGTGGCTATTAAAAGTGAGAGAGTGAGTAGTGCCGTATTACATTCTCATCTCGCCAGCATTGCTTTTAGATTCCATGTAACAGATGCAAAGTCTATTGTAGTCTACCGGATACAGTGCTTGAGTAAGAGCTACTTAGAATTTAAAGACAAATCCAATAACAATTTGTTCGAGTCCGGAGTCGAATCCAAGACCTCATGCACAGCTTTACCGCTGTACTACTAAGAATTTTTTTCGTTGCTCTTTATTGTATTAACGAACTAGTATATTATAATAAGATTTTTCATTCACGTAACAGTGGTTGAGCCGAATGCCGTCTACCGAGGACATGACCAGACTAAAATACTAGAAATTTACTAGCAGACAACTAGTGCAGACTTTGTCCAATTGAAGATTCGAACTCGGGTGCTCATAATCGTAGTTTAAAATAAGCGTATATCTAAGCCGCGGAACTGGGCAGTCACACTATCCACAATAAATAAATTTTATAACGGCTGCATAAATTAAAAACTTCTCTTATCTGAACATCGATATTGCATAAAGGCGAGCGACAGCAAAAACGGAAATAAACATGCTTATTTTTTCTTTTGTTCCAATGCACAGTAAACGCGAGCTAACCAGCAGTAAAATCCGAACTTTTTGCCTCCATTTTCATTTATTGGAGACATAATATTTAAATAGCCAGTGCCAGTCATAAAAAAAATAAAGCAATATCTTCCTATATTACCTTCCTATCATAAAATTATTATTAAAGGCCCCGGCCAGTAATAAAGTCTTCAATTTTTGAATTTAGAGTTCTTTAAAACTTGTTTGAATTTAAACAGATTTAGAACATTATTAATGACTGAAGATAATAATATTTCTACGCTTACACTGCTCTGCTCAACCCTTTTTTTGAACTAATGTATTTATGTACATACTAACATACGATTTTGGTAGTAATCCTAACTAATATTATAAATGCGAATGTGAATCTTTGCTTGTTTGTTACGCTTTCACGCCTTGACCTAACAACTTGACCGATAATCGTGAAATTTCAGCTCAGCTCAGCTCAGCTAAGCTCAGAAAAGAACATAGGGTAACTTTGATCCAGAAAAAAATACTGTTACTAATCTAACTTACAATTACGTGGGCAAAGCCCGGACAAAATCTAGTCTAATCTAATCTAATTATAATTCGAATTGTCCTCGGTTCAGTGGCAAGTTTTAGCAATTTCATTTACTACCTGATCTTGAGATCTCGAATTCAAATCTCAAGTCGCCCTAAAAACCTATTGTTGGGTTTTTACATCAATAAATTTTAACTAGCTTTACGGACTCTGGATTTGTGTCTGGTAGACGGCGATTGGATCGCTCCCTATTACGTGGGGGCTTAAACCATAACTGAGGTAGGTCGAGTCAAATACGCCTCTGTGTGTATTTCAAGTGCTAATTCAGGACATAATTTCTCTTATCTTGTTTTAAATCCAATTTGTCCGAAATTTGTTCAACAGTTTACGCCTGATTGAGTAGTAGAGCCTTACTGATTTCAGCGTGAATGGGCCGGCTCGATTGGGGAAGGACTACCCTCTCACAGAATATCGACGTGAAATAGCAGTATTCGTACTATTGTGTTTCGTTCTGTGAGTGAGAGTGCCGGAGGCTAAATCACCCTCTTTCCCCTTCCCGCTCCTTCTCCTTCCCACTTCTTTTCCTAAAGGGTCGGCAACGTGCAAATGATGCCTCTGGTGTTGCAGGCGTCTATAGGCTACGGTGACCACTTACCATCAGGTGGGCCATATACTAGTTTGCCACCTTAGTAGTACAAAAAAAAAACATCTTTACGAAATATCACATTTACAAATATAGGTATAAGTAAGATCTACGCGTAAATAACTGTAATAAATAACCATACCGAACACAACTCTGATTTCTATCTACCGAATAATACACCGTAAGTGTGAAATTATAATAAAAGAGTTCGATGTAAAAAAAGGCTATAGTTTACTGGATAAGGCTCATGATTTCTGTAATAGCTGTAATAATACTACTCAGAAATAAAAGTGATTATAATCCGAAACACTCAATTAAATAATAGTTTTCTGTATAGTTTTATGACTCTATAAGGTTACAGAAAATATATTATTATTTTTCAAGCATAAAATATTAGAATGTTTCATGGTTGACGTTTTTAAGATATTTTTTAGCTTCCCTGTATTGTTTTAATATGATTACAATCATTATAAGCTTTAGTGCAGAATTATATTTTTTAACATAAATAGCTTTATATAAACGGCCTGGTTGGTGTAGCAGTAATGCATGTGATTGCGATGCACAAGGTCTCAAGTGTCTCTCGAACGTCCAATTCTCTGGTCAGGCGTAATAATGTGTGCGTGAAATATCCAGAATAAAAGTACAGTTACCGAGAGAAATAAATTTATTAGAAAAAGCCACATTAACACGAGGGAGGCCACGGGCAAAATCTAGTACCATTATAATGTTGCACTTCAGCGTTAGCAAACAATGTTTCTAAGATAAGCCTTACCAAGACTTTTTTTACGGGGGGAAATGCTCATAATGCATACCCCCGCGTTACAAGGAGAGGCAAGAGGGTTATGTCAGGCTCTCCCGAGCTTCGAGTCTACCGATTAAAACTACCACGGTGTACCACCTCGCTGCTTTGTATGGTGGGTGGGTCACCGGAACTGAAACTACATCAGCGACCCACCCGGCAGTGCCCAATGCAGACAAAAAGGCTCAGTAAGCATATACTACGGTTAGCCTTACAAGAGCATCTTGAAAAAGGCAATTTTCCGCACGCACGGCTCGACGGTGTGTTTTGTTTCAAAACTGTCATCCAACTATAATAAATTGACGTTACAACGTTGCTAGTTTTGATTTATATAATTTTGTGTTTGCTTTATTTCGACGCATAAACCCTTGGAAAACTTGAAGAGCTAATTTTACGATAGTTTGTAAGGATAAGTTTAATTTGGAGGGTAGTTTTAATGCTGTTCGACTTAGTTTAATAACGTAATAGAAAATGGACGGAATGAGATTACAGATTATCTGATAAATAGTTTTCAATGTATTTTAATGGATATTATCACGGTTTGTTGAAAGTTTTAAGTAGTTTTGCATTTACATACATAATCTCACGCCTATATACCCAAAGGGGCTGGACTGACATGTTTGAAATCAACATTTCACCTCATTTTATTTTTGGTCTAATGTAATTCTTCTCATCATTAATATAATACGTATGTATGTATGTATGTATGTATGTATATCTATATGAATACATATATATATTTATTTTTATTTTTATTTAATTTATATATGATGTTTATTGGTATGTATATATTATGTACAAGTATGTTCTATGCTACTGTATGCACCTACTTCATTTTATCTCTGCATCACCCTACGGTTGACTGGTAGAGAATGCCTTTGGCATTAAGTCCGCCGATGTATTGTTTTATGTATAAAGTTTAAATAAATGAATAAAAAATAGGAGGCGAGCCTATTGCCATCTATCTAACCCGACCCGGGAATCTAACCTGAGACCTAATGCACAGTACTCACATTCACTACCGCTGCGCCATAGGATCATTTGTTTGTTAGTAATAATGTATATAGCTTATTTATTCATTGTTATTATTATTAGGTTGATATAGTCAGATCCGCGAATAACCTTTGCACACGATAGTGAGGTCCTGGGTTTCAATACCGGATCTCGCTCAGTTATTGAGTAGCAACCCGGTCCGGAAACATCTAAGTAGATGGCAATAAGCACGCTCCCTATTACGTCAGACCTAAACCATAGCTGGTGAAATGTAGGCCTATTACACCTCTGCGTAAAATATTCTGTCTATGTACATATGTATATATTACTAGTTGACCCGCGCAACATCGTCTGCTTAATATAAGATAATTTTCCCCGTTTTTGCAACATTTTTCATTGCTGCTCCGCTCCTTTTGGTCGTAGCGTGATGTTACATAGCCTATAGTCTTCCTCGATAAATGGGCTATCCAACACTGAAATAATTTTTCAATTCGAATCAGTAATTCTTGAGATTAGCGCGTTCAACCAAACAAACAAACAAACTCTTCAGCTTTATAATATTAGTATAGATTATCTACTAGATTTTGCCCGCGGCTTCGCTCGTAAATATAGATTAGGTTAGGTTAGTAACAGTACTTTTTTCTGGATGAAAGGTACCCTATGTCCTATTCTGTACCCGCGACAACGTGTATGCAAAATTTTATGTTGATCGGTCGAGTAGTTAAGGCGTGAAAGCGTAACAAACAAACAAACTCACATTCCCATTAAGAATTTTCAGATCTAATTACCCTATTTTCTCATCTAGATTTAATATAGGCCGTATTTGTACTTAAATGTAATAACATAGTCTAAATTAAAGTTACACTGTGCTGCGGTAAACTTGCTCTGAAGCACAATCGTGACAGACGCCCACATCGTACAATTTGTAAATTGACAAATATTTGGTGTGAGCGTACGGCGAGCTTGCTTCTAGGTTCCTGTAATAAATTAAAGCAGATTGAAATTAGATTGATGTAAAGCTTTCTAGAGTACTGTTTATTTCTAGAAACTTCTAAGATATTTTGTGGGTAGATGTATGAACTTGAGAAAATATGGCAAAGTGCAATAAATGTTGTTGGTTGTGGGTTAAGCGTTGATATAAGTCATTTCATTACAGCTTTATGATTACCCTAACTAACTAAAATGCGTACGTCAGTTGGTTTGTTACGCTTTTACGCCGTAATTAATCGACCGATTATCATGAAATTACGCATATACGTTGTCAGGAGTACAAGAAAGGGTACCATGGATGAAAGGTATTTCATCCAGGAAAAGTACTGTTCCCGATCAAGTGAATCCACTGGCAAAATTTAGTTAACTATATTCGCCAAAATATATTTGTAAGAAATAAGAGCGCCAACATTCGCGATAAACATTGCTAAAATAGAATTTCGATCGATAAACGTGAACTATAAACTGGCATCCAGCTTTTGTTCACATTCGCCGTTTATTTTAAGGAATTACATAGCTTTTGCCCTTTTTGATATAATACTAGATTAGGACACCATTTTGTACTGTTTTTATTGCTAGAAGAAATCCTCAATAATTTGTTTGAACTGCTGATTTCTATATTTTTTTAAATAATCTACTGGCCAGACTGTCGTCATTCTAGTAATAATACACATTAGCTTAATTTATTTTCGAACGATACATAATTAATACATTATTTTTTTAATTTTGTTATGTCGGACTCGCCGGGGTAAAAGAAAGATGGTAAAGATGATAATGTACCTCCCGGAATACCGACTCAATCAATCACTTGCACATGCGGTCGCGACCCCGCCGAGGTTTCGGCCCGCCGTATGAAACGGCAGGCCACTATGCGATAAGACCTACCCTATAGGCACTTCTCACAAATGGAGGCGACGGCGTTCTACGACCTCTCACTCCGGACCATAGACTGAACTACGGCCGGAAACAAGAGGGCAACTAATCCGACTGCCGCGATTAACTCACGGCCGCTGCGAATCCCAGGCGGGGCAAACCGCCAAAGTGTGCAGCGCCGTGTCCTCAACAACGTCGCGGCAGGCACCGCAGTGGTGACAACCGGGCCTTTCTTGCCGGCGTATACGACACAGGAACTGGCCAAAACAACCGTGGCCAGTAATTACCTGTGTCAGCCGGAAGGTGAGAGCGCCATGCCGCCTTTCCAGCCACTCCTCAAACACGGGACTTACCGCCACGAACGTGGCGTGCCCGACGCCAACAAATAACCTAGCAAATAAGGGCAAGCTGTTTTAAGTTCTATATCTTAAGATGTAGATATTATAAGATATTATAAAGAAAAAGGACTTAAGTTTTTGTTTGGAATGATTTTATTTAAATTTTACCAATTGATTTAAAAAATTCGTTCTTTATTAAAAACTGTATTATCACCGAGTAACATAGGCCACATTAAAATTTATTTAAAAAAAAAAACGTTACACTTAACCTTTTTTTACCTGGGGTAATGCTCCTGATGCATAACCTAAAATCTAGTTAATATTGTGTTTATAGTTTATAGTGCGAATGCAAGTTTGTTTGTTACGCTTTTACGCCTTAAATCCTCAGCCGATTATCCTGAAAGTAGATGTGCCCGCGGTTTCATCTGCGTTTATGATTACTGCGCCGCTCCCGTGGGTCGTAGCGTAATGTTATATAGCCTATAGCCTTCCTCGATAAATGAGCTATACAAGAAAAAATTTTTTTCAATTCGGACTTGTAGTACCTGATATTGGCGCGTCCAAACAAACAAACTCTTCAACTTTGTAATATTAGTATTGATTGCCCATACACGTTGTCATGGTTACCGAATAGCACATAGAGTACTTTTCATCCAGAGAAAAATTACTGTCACTAAACTAACCTAGACTACATTTACGCGAGTGAAGCCACGGGCAAAATCTAGTCTAAAATATAATACGCGAACTGTAAATTTCATACACTTCTTTCTGCCTATACCTTTTACTGCAAGCATTTACATGTATATTTTTACAGAGATTTCTCATTAAGAGTTCGCTTTCTTAGAGATAACCAACAATATACTCCCATCATACTTTTCTCATTCTATCCCTCAAAGACATACTCCACATACTTCTAATGGCTCTCATCGTTTGCAAACTTGCCTTGTACCTCGTCAATGTGACTTTCGCATTAAAATCTCGGCGTTCAGCCTGCGTAATCACATTTTAGATAATTATGTACTTGATCTTGCAAATTCATGATGTGTTCTAGTGGTCCTTTGAGGCTGAACGGTTTTAAACAGTGATTACACAAGATGTAGGACGTGGGGTAATTTGCGAGAGCATTATAAAAGGTAATGTTAGGAGAAATAGTTGTTTAAGTGATATGACATGACTTCCATTTTGTTTAAAAACGACATAAAATTAGGGGGAGGTTCCTTGTTTAACGTAAGATTTATATGTAGGTAGGTATTTTTACTACGGTTTCGTCAAGAGATTTGCCCATTAGGATATTCATATGTAATTTAATGTACTTCCATTTTTGTTCACATCGGATAAAATAATCCAATTGCAGGAAGTGTTAAAAAAAATAAAGATATCTGATGAATTGAACTCAATAAGAGTAAACAAAAAATCAGTACAAAATGTTGTAACATAATATTCAAAATAAATCTTATGCTTGATTATTTTAAGTTGGAAAATCGGTTTAATTACTTATATAAATATTATGTAAAATATTTTGATGACTTTTTACTCAACGCATAAACCGCTGAACAGATTTTAATATAACTTGGCACACTTATAAAACATATCCTGTATGGACCGAAAGAACTTTTGATAGTGTTATGCATTTCCGTAGTCGCGGACTAAATCTAGCTCTAAATAAAGTTAGACTGCTTCTAAAAGATAGTGAATATACAAAGTATTTTTATACCTGCTATTTTTAAAGTGCAGATGCATCAGCACAGAGAAAATAACACAGCATTTCTACATAGAATACGGAATATTTTCGGCCTTACTGAGGTGTGATGCCGACCGCAATCCCTGACAGTTGGCGTTGGCAACTTGATTATAGTGCCAACTTTGAACGCGAAATGCTGGCGTATATGTGCGACTCTGTATGAGATTTTCTTCTTCACTGGTGCAATAATAGATGTAATGTTTTCTTAAGTGGTTTGGTTAAAATAAATACATGAGATTATATGTATTTGCAAGCAATTGACAGAACTTTATCTGACTTGATAAATTTATTGCGATATCAAAAGCAGTCTTGTAGTAGCTTAGAGGTGTAGTGTTATTGAATATACCTGCTGTGCGTGAAGTCTCGGATGGGATTTCCTGGTTAGACAATGTATTATTGAAATATCTGACAAGAAACTCTCAGTACTAGAACGGCATCTAAAACTGTATTTATAATAAAAGACGCTGCACGGATGGCGTAGCGGTTAAACTGTTTGCCTCGCCACTGTTTCTGCGCTGGGTGGTAATGGTTGGATCCCCACATGAGACTAAATATTGTGAGAGTGAGAGTTTGGGTATTTGTAAGACCCTCACGACACAGGAATTATTAATAGTGCGGTAGTAATCTTGTTAAAGAGTAAAAAAAAAGAAAAAGTAAAGGAAGAAAAGAAAATTAAAACTTTAAGCGATTTGGTTCATATGACTAAATTACTAACAATTTCGGGTCTTAAATATTACTAGCAATTTGGGTTACAAATAACGTATATTCTTGTTAAGCTTTCCAGCTAAGCCAGAATGCTTGTGTAGAAGTGGGTTCATTGATAGTGCAAGTATATTCAAAACCGCAACCTCTCAATCGCAAGTCCAGTGTCTCATCTATTGGGTAGTGCCACTTATTAATATTATATATAATAATATTAAGTAATAAGTAGTCTTGGTAGTGTAGCAAATACGACTGCTGCACTGACGTCTCGGATTCGATACCTGGGTCGTACAAAGTATCATAGGGTTAACATATTAAGAATATTTCAGTAGAAACACGGCTTCTGGAACTGAATTAATAATAAAAGAAAACAAACTATTATATCGTTTTTATACAGATGGATAAGTACACAAGCTTGACAATCAAAAATTTTCAGCAGATCAAAACCATTGATTATATCACAAAGACTGTTAAACTCAACACTGACTTTCCATCTTAAATATTCATCATTTCATTTACAATCGTTTATTTAATTACAGCCCATAATTTGAATATCAATGAGCAGATTTGAAAATTATACTTGAGTAAATATTTTGAAACAATACCACTGCGGGAATGACTATTATCGTTTCTGTGTTATCGAAACAGGATGGGAACTGGGTCACTAGATATAACCAATCCTGAGTAAAGGCTGATTTGATTATAATAACTTAAAAATAATATATGTAAAGAAAATATTTTTATTACAACGTATAACAAATTAGAAAATGTTAAAATTAAGTAATTTGCTAAGCAAGCATATGGCATATATATATCGCTTGGGGACTTTACAAACATTAAAACAACAGCTACAAAGAACATACAGATTTGGAACAACTGTTTGTGGATTACACGAAATTTTGTCCCGTGTGGGGATCGAACCTATAACAATCGGCGGGCGTAGTGGTAGTAGCGAGGTGACTACTGAAACCACTACACCATCCGTGCAGTATAATACTTGGAAGACCTAAAACAATAACAAAATATAAGAAGTGAGAAACGGCAATGAGATGCCGTAAACCTCAGAGTTCGAAAAAAAATGGTATCACGTGACTGTGACACGTGACTAGGTCAGAGGTCAAAAGTCATAGTCATTTCGGAGTATTTCGACTATGCTGAGTCGAAAGGCTTTAACCGCGAGTCTCTAGGTATTACAGTTCTTGAGTTGAAAGATGGTATCACGTGACCTTGAAGTCAGAGGTCAAAGGTCATAGCCATTTCGGGGGTGTATCGACTTTGCTGAGTCGAATGGCGCTAACCGCGAGTCTCTGGCTCTTACGGTTATTGAGTTGAAAGTTGTATAACAAACAGACGGACGAACGGATGGACGGACGGACAAAGCTGTTGTATAAGAGTTTTTTCGAACTCTGAAAACAAAAGAGTTAATCTCTGCATAGCTGATCCTACGGTATAAGTCTACGTTTATGTTTGAGGCTGATCGTGTACTTTTGGGTTCGATTTGGGTAGTGGTAGAGTGTTATTGGATTTTTCTGTAAAGACATTCTTTACAGCAGTAGATTCTGGAAATTTTCCTAGCAGGTATGTGCCAGTAAGCTCACCTCTAATTATATTAAAATTTAAAACCAATTTGATGAAGAATGAAGAAATGTGAGTGTAATGTATTTCTATTTACCCCTTGTAATATAGTCGTGAGTATGTAACCTTTGGAACTATTATTGAATGGTAGTCACCATATTCTTACAAAGTCTCATTCTCTGAAGTATGATAAGACTGCCACCATCTCGGTCTCCCCGTGACCATGGCTGCTACAAAACAATAAAAAAAATCGGAGAAAGTGTAAATGTAGAAAACACAACTTTTACAGAGTTTAAAACTATTTAATATGGTTTTAAAATATCTAATAGTATTTTTTTTAATATAACCACGATAAAATCCGAATACAGTATTTAATTATAAAAGACAGCATTTGCAAAAAGCATATTGTACTAGCGACACTTTAGTATAAATACTCTACTAGTAACAACATATCCTTATAATATAATAACATGTCAAATATCATAAACGCTCACAAGACATAGGACCGGTACCATGCTCTTGACGGACCCTAAGCTTAAGGGATCTTGTTAAGTAAACAGTCACTCAAGTAAAAGTGGTACAAATTGTCGTGAAAGATACAAATTATTACACATGGCAGCAATATAGGCGTTTGCCCGCTGCTTTGCTTAAATATACATATGTTAGTAACGTTACTTTTTTGGATGAATGTTACCCTAGGTCCTTTTCTGCTGCCCTGATAACGTGTATGTGAAATTACATGATGATCGGTCGAGTAGTTTAGGCGTTAAAGCGTAACAAACAAACATACTCTCAATTGCATTTATAGGATAGGCCGTTTATCACTTGTTTTTTATTGTAACTGCCTAGCATTTACCTATAAACATTATGCTTATAGGTAAATGCTAGGTAGTTTAGACATCAGTTTCTCTACTAAATCCATATGGATTTAGTAGAGAAACTTATGTCTAAGGTTCGTAGCCACCAGTAGACATAAGATTAAATCTTTATTACAATAATAATAATCTTTATTGATTAAAAAGATACAGATACACTAATGTGTATCTGTATCTTTTGTAACTCCCTAGCAAATGCACTTGTTTTTTATTGTAGCATTATGCTTATAGGTAAATACCTATAAGCATAATGTTACAATAAAAAACAAGTGATAAACGACAATGAATTGCCGTAAATCTTAGAGTTCGAAAAAATGGTTCAAGTAATATGCAAAGGTCACGTGATACCACGTGACCTTGAGGTCAGAGGTCAAAGGTCATAGTAATTTCGGGAGTATTTCGACTATGCTGAGTCAAATCGCGTTGACCGCGAGTCTCTAGCTGTTACGGTGCTTGAGTTTAAAATTGTATAACAGACAGACGGACGGACAGATGGACGGACGGACGGACAAAGCTATTGTATAAGAGTTTTTCCGAACATAACAATTTTGAAGATCTATCACAGCTATTCCAAAAAGAGTAGGCAGAGGTGTATAAAACCTACATTTCGATAGCTATAGTTGTAGGTCCCTAGCTAAAATAGCACCTTAAACGAAGGAAGTGAACCTATTTCCAAAATAAACCAATAAATCTTAACCCGATTTGGGAATAGAATTTGAGACCTCATGCATAGCAGTCTCATATTATTAGATACTACATTCTGACCGTGGCTTCGCCCGCGTAAATGTTAAACCTACATTTTTAAAGATTAGGTTAGATTAGCAGAAGTACTTTTTTCTGGATGAAAGTTACCCTATGTCCTATTCTGTACCCCTGATAACGTGTGTATACGAAATTTCGTGATGATCGGTTTAGTAGCTGAGGCGTGAAAGCGTAACAAACAAGCAAACTCACATTCGCATTTATAATATTAGTTTGGATTTAAATAAATATTTCTCTACTATTATCATCAAATCATAATTTAGCTAACATAAGTCAAGAATTAAGAAGCATCATCATGGTATGAGCTGTCTTAGCGAAATAATTAGAGTTTGATAGTAAATTTCTACTAAGTGTGTATAACCAAAGCATTTAAGTACATTTCTGTTAAGTAACTACGAGTACGTGCACGTAATAGTGAAGTTTCAGGAACTTGTTGCAGTTTCAAGAAGCTGATGTGAAGTTAATATATGTATTCAAGGAATTATTATGTCAAGCATATTATAATATTGCCTGTGTAAAGTGTGTCGGAGTAAATTAGCTTTGCAACATTGTATTCATTCAGATGATGAAATGAATCTTATGTATTCAAATGTTCAAATAATTCACATATATTTAAATATACATAATTATATATTCGAGTAAATATATTTATTATGTAACAGGTATTAACGCGATCATGCATGTTTACCATTTAATGCTTGACGTTTTGATCAGGTTACACCGGCCATGGTCATAAGCTCACTGATTGTATATATCATGCAACACGAAAGTTTAAAATGTATTCGAATAATATTGATCATGATTCGAATAACTATGTATTGATTATGTGTTAGCAATAGGTAAACTAATATATTAACTTGGTGCCACAAAAGTGTACTATCCTCTAGTGCCATAAAATATCCTCCTATACCTTTACGTATAAAGGTATACATAGAATCACGCCTGTACTCCTAAAGGGGTATAAATCAAACACAGAATCTAATGATCAATCTTAGGACCAACGAAGCAGCCTGTCAATCAACGACTCAAGTAAAAATTTTTAAATTTTCTTCTTTAACTATCATCATTTTTTTAGTAATATTTAATAAAGACATTTCTTCTTTATCTTTCTTGTCTTTAAAAACATTTAAACAACGGGCACAGAAAACACTTTCCTCCTGTAATTTTTTTTTAAATGTCGTCATATGCACTAGTAATAATTTATATGTTGCGAAGGTCTTTACAAAAATTCAAACAACTTCATTCAAACAACAACAAACAAAGAAGACTTAGAATTACTATTTGTGGTTCACATAATTTGTTGTCCCGTTAGGGAAACGTACCCATAAGACTCGCTACAGTGACGGTGGTAAAGCGAGCCAAACCACCGCGAGCGAGCTGTGCGGCCAACAACCAAACCTTACCCTTGACTACCTTCTCCGTCTTCTAAATAAATATATGTACTTATTAGTTATATGCTGCTACCTCCTTATTAATAACCGTTTTTTCATTCTAGAGCCCATCCTTTTTGCCCTCTTCTCTACCTTTTTCCATTCTCAATACTCCATTATTTTTATTCATTATCCATTTTGAAACTCCAATCTCGAGCTAAGTAAATGCCTTCATAATACATAATACTGAAACTTTATATTAGATACTGCCGCCGGGTGAAGCCTTATCGACAAGAGCTAATATGAAGTGTCGAGATATAATATTAATTTGAGATACCGTGCTAATTAATTATTTAAGAAATTCAATAATGTATATGAGGTATACGTTTTGTACTTGGATATGTATTGTGAAGATCAATGACTTGAATAATATATATGAAGTTAAGCAAAGTAACTTATTATTAGTTTGTGATGGGGTAACTATTGGGTTTACGTAAACTTTTATAGTCTTGCGATTTGTACACATACTTAACTTTACTTTTTGTTCATGCTTAATCCTTATTCGTGTGCTTACTAATATTATAAATGTGAATGTGAGTATGATTGTTACGCTGCTACGCCTATCTACTCGACTCTTTATCATGAAATTTCGCATAAACATTGTCTGGGGTATAGAAAACAACTTACAGTACCTTTTATACAGAAAGAAGTACTGTGCACAGAAAGAAGTACAGGAATAATTAGTATATCGCGCTCTTTCTAAGCATATAACAATCATAATTATAAATCTTTTTATTCTAATAGATTAACAAATGCATAAGGTCGGATCTGTCGACTTTTTTATTTTATATCGTGGATATAACTACTTGATAACAACTACAGTATTTATGCTTAAAATGTTGGTATATTAGAACGTTGTACATAGACTTCAGTTTTTATGCTTTTTAATTATTTTACGCGTAAGTCAGGGACTATTTCGTCATTCGACTTTGTAAATAATTCGTACTAAAAATAATGCGTATTGTCAGATAGAACTTTATGCCTCTTGAACATATATATTTAAACGGTATAGCTTGATCCTGTTATGCCTTGAAAAATTGGTTTGCTCAGTTAAGATCTACAAACATAACACGCATTGAATTTACCAAAAATACAGACATAAATATGGATCTGTACATAGTATTAAAGGTGAATTTTTTTTAGAACTTTAATAGGCATAATGTTCATCAAAAAATAGTTTTTGATTAATAAAATAATATCTTTTATTACTTTACTAACACAAGGGTAAGAGGCTTGTGTAAAACGGTATGTATGTATCTTATGTGGGGGCCAGTCAGTGCAGACCGGCGACACTTCGACCCAGTGGGATCTTTTGTGTCGACACTCTCCCAATAACGACTGCCATAGATGTTCATGGCAGCCGGGACCGACGTCTTAACGTGCTCTCCGAGGCACGGAGCAGGCGATAATTGTCAATTAATACGCACATAATTTCGAAAAGAAAACGGTAAACTATTTTGCTAGTCTAATCGGAAATAAACAATAGTTTTGATACGGTTTTATCAGATATGTACTTTCTTTTAGCTCTTCTATATACTTATGAAATGCTATAACAGACCATTAGGTCTGATTTATCTCGGCCTGAGAAGCTTATGCATCTCAGGTCGAGATATATGTATATTTAGGTTATATTTACTAAATCGCTTTATAATCAGGCACTAAGAGCAAAAATACTCGTTAGACCCTAATTAAATATGTCATGGAGGTTTCAATACACTTGGATGATCGTGGTCATGAGTTGATTACTGCGATCTTAGCGGGGCCTTTGTAAAGTGTGTTTTGTCAACTACCGTTACTCGATCATTAAAAGTATTCATTACTAGTCTTGAAATACCACACGTTTGTTTGCAATCAAATACTTTATTCAAACATTGTTTTTAAAACACCGCGCAATATAAATTTGGTGCGGAATTACCTCTGAAATGTGACTAAACTTATCATATATTTTACAGTAAAAACATTTAGAACGTATACAAGAAAATACATATAATTATATTAAAGCTATTTAATTACAGAAGTCTTTATTACGTTATGGGTGGAGAAGTGATTTATCGCTTACGTTTAATACCAAGCACTTCGTACTAAAGGGTTTTCGAATAATTTCAAAAACCCCACAAGTCCGTCCTGCTGGAACCACATGTCGTCTAGGTCCATACTTTTTCTGGTAAGGTTTCTGGAATTCGCAGATCTATGCGAATAAACGATGCCCTAAAGGTGAACACATCACAAACCGTCGCTTAAATTCACCCAGATCTATGCGAAAGGGTAATTGAAAATTGGACCAATCGGATCCATGCCACTGTAAGAAGCCAAGGCGGGCATTTAAACGATGTCATATTCCATACTTAATGGCATATATGGGCCTTTCAAATAAAGAAAGAACGTTGTTAATACCTCACACACAGCATGTTTTATTTCATTTCAACATCTACCCGCCCTTATTGGAAAACCCTTTAGTATGAAAACATCGATCACGATTTATCCTAGTATGATAATCACTGCGCTGTCTCTAGAGCCATCGTGAAGCTCTTTTTCTCTTCTCTGTCGTTTCGCTCTTAGCAGAGAGGTCATGGTTATTGTGAGGCGTCCACGTCAGCAGACACAGCTCTTCGCACGATCTCCCGCTATCACACCCTGTTGACAGACTGTTTAGCACAGTCTGATATGCGGTTTCCCACTGAGGACTTTGCTTGGTCAGTCCAGCGTATAGGTGACCTGCCGCGCAATCTGGTTCCCTCCGCTTTTCCCTGTACAGCCAGCTGGCTGACGATAACAGCTGATAACAGCTGATAACGACTCTATAGAGCAGCTGCTCTATAGAGTCGTTATCCCACCAAGATACATGTCAACGCGAAGCGCAGTTGCTTAATATGTAATATTCAATATTTGCTAAGCTTTTGAAACCCTTCAACTATATTGTCATACATTTACGCAAATGTTATACATTAAAATTAAATATCTTTATACGGATTTTATGGCGTTGTGTATGTTAAATAGTTTAACAAAAAATAACAAATTAAATGTGTATAAAATAGTTTTATTTCTACCTTTAAACTTTTATTGCAGTGTGATTTCTTTTTTAATAGGAATGACCTTTCTATTGCTTTTTCAAGAGATGCCTTAACTTTATGGATATAATCTACTTAGATCGTACAAGAAAGTATCCACAGTAATAGTAAGGCCATTAGATAGAAAACAGTAAAATAAAAAGAGAGATCATACAGATGTGGTTGAGATCGGTAGTGTAAAATTTGTGATAAAACTATATTAATAATTCAGACTAGCTTTTGAACGTGGCTTCGCTCCCGTAAAAGTAGGTTAGGTTATGTAACAGTATACTTTTTAAATAAATTACATTCTGTGTTACTCGGTGATAATATATCTTTGTAAAGAAGAAAGAATTTTGAAAATCGATGGAGTATTTTTTTAATTAAATCCTTACTTTCAAAATAATAAATCTTTCCCTTTAATAGTATATGTAAGAATAGGTAGTATAGATAACATCTTGGCGTAGTGTGTCAGATGACAACTGAACATCCAGAAACGTGACCTTATTTACACTTAGGCCGCATCCATGATTGAAATCTTTAGGATATAAGACAAAACCTAGTATTTACATATTCCATTATGTTACAAAGGCACACCATTATTCTTGCTATTTATAGTGATCCATTCTTATCCATATACAATCTGTGTAGTAGTTAACTAGTTAATTGATTCGCATCTCATTTAAGAGTTAACAAAGAAAGTGTCTTGTACAACGCTTTGAGAGACAGCTCTTTGTCTTAAATATGGTCAGCGTTATACACAGCAGACAGATTATTAAGAGGGTATTTATACTAGTGGTTGACCTCAAAACACCAAAGGTATATTGAACCTCATTTTGCCCGAAGGGGTAGGCATACATAACAGGAAAAGTGCTAGTGTGCACAATTATTGCAGACTTTACGCTGATGCTGAGATTTTCTTATGCAAACAAATAAATATTTAAAAAATATATACAGGCAGAGAACTAGGCACTGAACGCGATATATCATTTACAGCGTTGCATTAACTACCGCTGCACTCTGAGGGAAGTGTTCGGAGGCACTGCAAAATTTAATTCAACCATTCAAATTTTAGCATCAGATAAACTGACAAACAGGATAGCGGCACGGGGATATGCTGGATATATATATGCTGCATATAGGTGGTTTACACCTATACGCACAAAGACATTGGGAATTTAAAATCAGCTCTACTTGAAAACGTATACTCTAAACGTATACATGTTTCTGAAGTATTCCTAAGCTGCTGGACTGATTATAATAATTTTTTTTGTATGTATTGAATGGGCCTCTGGATGAAGTGGTTAATTTACAAACGAACGCTGTTATCGGGCAAGTCAACGTTCGGCCAGGACAAAGTTTTTCAGGTCCGCTAGTACTGTACGTATGCCACACACTTAACCGCTATCAAAACTATTTTAAATAGTTTAATTTTAATATATCTGTGTATTCTGATAAGTATTGTCTTCAAGTCGTAAGTAAAATAATACTTTTAAGCTACTCTATCGTTGACATTATACATAGATTCACGCCTGTTTCCCAGAGGGGTAGTCAACCTTAGCCAAACAAATTGAATAATAATACATTATTTGTTTAGATTCAATAAATTAAGTACCTAATACTACATAGTTACGGTTAGCGATAACGCGATATTTCGTCTCACTATTCGCAATAATATTTGAGAAATCCGCTTAAATTCAGACAATGGGAGTAGGTACGGCAAACCCGATCCGTTCTCGCTACCCATAGTAGGAAACATATCATTTATTATCTTATATAAACTCACTTCTATACAAGAGTTTTATGTTTAGATATACAAATATAAACTTAAATATAAATAGGTTGATAGAAATTTATTATCGCCCATTACAATTTATATGCGTCATGCTACAGAACGTTGCGCGTTGTGGTAAAATTAAACTATTAATATTAATAATTAAACATTGAATCTAGAACTTCGTCATTGGTTAGAGCACAAACTTATGTTGCCAAAGAGGTTGAGATGTCAATCTGGTTGTCAGTCAGTATATGCTTCACAGGAAATCTATGTACTCTTATTAGAGTACAAAGTTTTATTAAAATCGGCCTATTATACGAGTTATCATACGGGCTTTGCTTTTTCAAAAATCGGTTTTGGAGACTTTGTATTATATTTTGATTTCTATGCAGCAAAAGTTACGTACAAAGTTTAAATTATATTTAGCATATATAATTTATAACAAACTAAATATAATTTAAACTTGCTTATCGTAAAGATAAGCATGTAAATATATAGATATGTGATATTATTTGTTTTATATCGGTAAAATGGGATTTAGAAAAATGCTACAGATATACTTCAAAACTTATTATTATAAACAAGCTAATTGAAATCGACGATTATTATAAAAATCTCTACTAGCTTGAGCACTAAACTGCTTGCTTTCGAAAAAAGTGCGAAGCAAAAGCTAGAAAATAAAAAGATCTAACTGTGCCATCCCAAGGTAGAACGTATCAACATAATCATTAAAAAATACATGTAAATTAGCCTCTTAAAAATATACATTTAAAAGGTTTCCAGACTGATAAATGTTTTTCTTTGAAACAACACGCCAGGGTCTGTGTTTACCCCTATACCCCTTAAGAAATTAACGCATGAGCTATACATACCTTAACTCATTAGACCTTAATGTAACTGTGTCGGATAAAAGGCACCCTTGAACCCCATCCTACCCCTCGTTAGGGTCGTTTTTGGATAAATTTAAATTCGTTTAAGTCGATACTGTTGTGTTGAATGTGTTTTGTAGTTCATCAGGCTGTTTGTCACTGTAGGTACCAGTAATATAGTATTGTATTATCTGACTTATAATACTATACTAGCATATATATTTAACGTCGGCAGCGGTAGTGTATGCGACTGGTGTGCATGAGGTCTCGGTTTCGAATCCCGGGTCAGGCCACCAAAAAGTTATTGGATTTTTCTGTTAAGAAATTTTAATGACAGCCCGGCGTTAGGAATTTGGCGGTGTTACACACCTCCCATGCCTCGGGAGGCACGTAAAAGTCGTTGGTCCTGCGCCTGAATTCTGTCCAGTTGTGTGGGATTACCGTATCATTAGATTATGAGAATTAGGGAACAGAGAGTGCACTTGTATTTGCGCACACAGGTGTGCACTATTATAAAATATCTGTTATTATATATATATATATCACTTTCATTTTGTTAGCTATGAGATTTTAATTGTTGTAATAGATCTGTTTTTAGAAAATCCAGCAATGAAAAATGTTACTAAAACGGGGAAAATTCTCTTATGTGAAGCAGACGAAGATGCGCGGGTCAGCGGCTAGTAAAAAAATAAATGTTAGCTTTAATGTAATTATATAAAATTAAACTTTTAAGTAATTTTATAAAATAAATATTAAATAATATTAACTTTATATATTATATTTTATCTCAAAATTATATTTCATCACAAATAAAATGGTAAAAACACATTGAATAACTAAAACTATTTAGGGTTTCGTTTTATAATTACTATTTTAAATTCTTTAGAAGATGGGTCATTTCACAAGTTTAATTAATGCTAGTTTCAAGGATTGATGACGTGTGACTTGACCTCTCTTATTATTGCAAAGGAACGTAGACTACCGAACTAGAATTAAAATATGGCTCCCATGATTGCTACCTTTTTGTTTTCGTCATTAACAAAAGCTTTCTCTGGATTTATGCGGGGTTATATATTATATATCAGAATATCCTTTCTAGATCGATTTTTAAACGTTTTAACACACACAGCTACGCCTGTTGGCTAAGGTCTAATGTATGTATGTATCTTATGTGGGGGCCAGTCAGTGCAAACCGGCGACACTTCGACCCAGTGGGATCTTTTGTGTCGACACTCTCTCAATAACGACTGCCATAGATATTCATGGCAGCCGGGACCGACGGCTTAACGTGCTCTCCGAGGCACGGAGCAGGCGATAATTGTCAATCAATACGCACATAATTTCGAAAAGTCATATAACTTCCGAAAGTCAGAGGTGCGCGACGTGGGTTCGAACCCGAGACCCACGTCGAACAAGGTAATACATGTAATATTGTAAGGTCTAATACATTACGAATATCCATTCATCACAAAGCTGTCATAATCATTTTATCATAGAACATTATTAATTATTTCTAACACGATTCACTTATGAAATTGTAAAACATTACATGTTCAGCATATTTACCAACACTCCATATATTAAACACTAAAACCAATTGACTGATGAAATGGTTCAACTAGTTTATCCAAAGATTAAACACCAGTTATCAGACTTAGTTGGTTCTCGACAGTCAGGTATCGCGTGATATTATCGGCAACTGAAACTTTGTTGTATTGGTAGTTCGGCCGATCTATATCTTGTTGGAACAAACTTAGTCATCCTGCACTTAACTCTGCGATGGAAAATGTACTTCACAAACGAAATATAAATTAAAAAACTTTTAATTGCAATTTATTATCTTTTTTATGTATATATCGGGCATTTCCAGATGTTTTTTTCAGCAGCCTTATGTTAATTTGTTCATTTAAAGAGCTTATAATCATTATGTTTTACACTCTTGCCAGGATTTTAAAAGGATATTCCACGTCATGTCAAGTTCTATGATTAGCTATTGGTAATTTTGTCAGCCAATTATATCAGTTGACAATTGTGTAGTTCACCACCTCGTGAAAATATAATTATAAAAAGTAGTCTTATTTCAATGCCTAATAGTCACGTAGATGTAAAACAAAGACAGAAAAGAAATCTTTAAGGACAAGAAAACCTAGGTTTTATTTGATTTCATAGATGTATGTATCTTATGTGGGTGCCAGTCAGTGCAGACCGGCGACACTACAACCCAGTGGGATATTTGTGTCGACACTCTCCTAATAACGACTGCCATAGATGTTCATGGCAGCTGGGACCGACGGCTTAACGTGCTCTCCGAGGCACGGAGCAGGCGATAATTGTCAATCAATACGCACATAATTTCGAAAAGTCATATAACTTCCGAAAGTCAGAGGTGCGCGACGTGGTGATTTCAGAGATTAATAATAGCTTAAAACATGGGTGACGGTCCAGTATTGCTTCTAGGAAATACCTCTTAGTTGTAATTAAAACATTGCTTGCTTATAGAATTAATTGTTTGCTATCTAATTTCATAGTACTAGATTCTACTAATTTCTTTTATACTATAACGTTTACTTAAAACGAAGAATGACAGTCTTTAGATATGTCACTCAATTATTAGAAATATCGATTAATAATGAAAATACATAACATCTTTAAGGTAGGGTATGAACGCAAATGTTCCAATCTTCTATTTATTTTCTTTTTAGTTTTAAATTAATTAAAGGATAGTTTCTGCTCACAACTTTACCGGTGTGATATTTAATCTAGACCTGTCTGCCAAGTTGCATTAAAATCCGTTTCATGATCTACGCGTAATTGAGTAACAAACTTCTAAACTGACTTGCGACTCCTCGAATGTCGTAGTGGTTAAGTGTACGCCTTGCCACTGCCACTGCGCCAAGTGTTATCGGTTCGAATCCCACACGAGACATAAATTTGTGTGATCCACAAAAGATTGTTCCGAGTATAGAAGTTCTTTGTGTCCGCTGTTTGAATGTTTTTAAAGTCTCCGCGAACCTTTCACAATTATATTAATAAGTGTTAATGCTTACTACGGTAGATAGTAAGTATATTCAAATATTTACTACCTGGCAAGATCAAACCAGATAATGCTCTTCTATTAACTAACTATACTAGTATGTAGATCTATCTTACGATAGGCTCTGAATCTGTGACTAATTCCCACTCTATAATAGATAGCTATTAGGAAGCTACGATGGCCGCCTTACGTTTATCTTGATACCTCCCATTACTACTGATCAATGTTATAGGCCTTCCTTAACAGATTGATAGAAAGTATATGTGAAATTAAACGAAGCTAGGCCCCGTTTTAAATAATTATTATAGACTCTTATAAGCAACATACATAAGTTGAGATGCATGCGCTATTACATGAGTCGTGTAATTGACCAATGTAAGACAGTCGAGCAACTGGGGGTCTACTGTGAAACGCGTTATACGCAATTGCGTACGTTCGTGCTTATTCTTACCATGAAACATCATTCGCGCCGACATTCGTCACGAATATCGTCGTATGACATTTGTATGTCCTAAAAAATCCGAAGTGTTTTCATGGTAGGTATATGCTTATTATTTCGTTCGTAATTCGTTTCGGCACGTCATTGCGTAAAAACATTTTCACGGTAGACCCGCTGATCCGTCTAATCGTCCGCATGGAGCCTGCACGAGTACCTTGCGAATGTATCCTGCGCGAATAGATTGCACATGTAGCTCGTGTAAGTAGCTTGCGCGTGATTGTATACGCGCTTACTGTTTCTTTCATGTACAAGCTCGATTACATACCAATATCATCTAGATTGTTTAAAATACAATTACCAAAATAGCTAAATGTTAATAATAACTATTATAATAATTATTAAAAACGTATTTTTAAATAATTTATATGCTAATGTTATGTTAAGTAACTTTAAAATCTTTTGCAGGCCATACATATGTGCAAAACATGTCTAATCCATATACCGTAACATTTTTTACACCGTATTTTATGAAAATTAATGTATTATTATTATTACGCAGCATTCTAAGCAAAATTTATCAAAATTATACGTCACTAGTTTTTCCTGAGGCTTTGTTGACGTTAATGTAAATTTTGTCAATACATTTCTATCCCTCGGGATCATTACTTTTCCCTGGATAAAAGATACGCTTGTCCATTTTTGTGCCACTCAAAATGTGCATTTGATGATAATCGGTCGAGTAGTCAAGGCGTTAAAGCGTAACAAAAAAGCTCACTTTTGCATTTATAATATTAGTAAGGATTCGGTTAAGTAAAAGTCTATAACCAAACCACGACTGTAATTGTTTTCCCTTGTTGAAAAGAAGCCTATAAACGCTTATGAACTAAGAGATATCACTCACGCTTCGCAAAGTCTATAAAAAAGTCAATACGCTATTAGTACAAGAAGCACAGAATACTTTGGACGTCATAATAGAGTAATTTAAAAGTTTGTAGTCAACTTTTTCATTATTACTTTGTTGTTTCTGGTTAGAGACTAAGTTGTGAAGAAAATTGCGGCCGTTCGAAAAAAATTACTGCACGGATGGTCAGTAGTTAAAGTAGTCATTTTTATTTTCTCGAACCTCATACCGTACTCTCAACATAACCTAATCCTAACTAATATAATAAATTCCAATGTGATTTTGTTTGTAACGCTTTCACGCCTTATTTACTCGACCGATCATCGTGAAATTTCGCATAAACGTTGTCAGGAGTACAGAAAAGTACAAAAAGTTTTCCAGGAAAAGTATTGTTCCCGAGGAATAGTTATCGTATACATACATATTATTATATAGATGTCTAGTTTTTCTTTGATTTAATATTAACTTAAAGTGCAATAAGGATTATAGGTAGATTTATTCGAGCCGATAATCGCAATTTTGGACAGATTTGCCTATTTATCTATAATCCATCTTGGAATACTAGATATACCATCATCAGAAAACTGGCCAAAAGCAACCTAGAACACAATCTTAATAAAGCATTTTTCATCATCCAACGACTGCTTTGTTTCAAATTAAGTTTTGTACACACAGTAATAATAGTCGATGTAGTCTCTACCAAGTGATATAATAGTCTGTTTGTAACTAAGACAAGGCAAACAACCACTACGGCTCATTAATTGTCTCTAAGCCTGACACTTCCGCAATGGCTTTGAACAACATTGACGAATGGTATCCACAACAGAGCTGAAATTGGGTACAAACCATGAGATAAGTCACTTTGAACGGACCAGCTACTGACGTAAATCTACTAAAAACGTTATTTTCAAGATGTGTAGTTATTACTGGTATTTTTATTTAACACTCCAGCAATGCAAATTAAATGCTTCTGTTAGAATTAGGTTTAAGTCAGGTATAATGGGTTTTCCATTAGGTTGATAATGACTAGGTATTGCCACTTGCGCCTAATATTTTTGTGCTTCATTTCATGCACGCTAGACATCTGACCTGTCCAGCATACATTAGTTACATCAACCAGCCTTAATGTTCGTTAAAGCCAATAAAATTCAGTTTGTCAAAGTATTTCCCTTCCTGCTAGATTAATACAAAGAAAGAAGATAAAATGTAAAATATTTTTTGTGTCCTTTGTTCATTTAGCCGTCTCTCGGAGACATCGTATACCATTATTACATTATTCTACATGCATAAACACCTATCCTCAGGTCTATATACAAGAACAGGTAGGCATACATAGATACATGCGTAACATAAACATACAAATTTCGTCAGCTTTGATTGTAGGTCAAAGAAAAAGTGGCTTGTCTATTGCCGTGGACAAAATTCTAACTTCCAGACTTCATGTTGCTGCTAAGAACTTATTGAGAATTTGTAAACCTCACTAACAGTATGTCCGATCCAGGAATCGAATCGAATATCTCATGCACAACAGCATTCATTACATGTGAATCACCGGGAGGTAGCATTATTCCACAACGCTTTCTTAATAACTCGTAATTTATTACTTCTCAATTCTGTTATTTTCAATACCTTTATTTAATTTTCATCAATTTTTCGCCATGACTGACTTCCACTTTATTAATAATGAAGGAATGAATCGCAACTAATCTATTTTCTGCCAATATAAAGTTCAGATGCAATCAATGCTGGTACTACATAAAGTTCGTCCCTGATTGGAAAAGTTAACTGCAATAAAAATACTGCTTCTGTTTGATGAGTTTGCTTACAGTCGGCGTTAAAAAATAACATCGATGAATCTGAATATACTAGATAGTTATATAAATTTTTATTGCACACAGCATGTATATGTATAATATTATAACACGTAAGATTAATTGTCTAAATCAACCTACATAGCTAAAAGCAATATCTTCCAGCCATTCTGCAAAATTTTACTACCAAACTCATATCAGTATCGCCTGTTATAATTCAAGTTTTCTACTGAATCTATGTATATACATAGTTCCGGGTGAGGTGCCAATCGAATTCAAGATAACATTCAAGCAGAATAATCTATTATTATTCGTATCCATAAACAAATTTAGCAGAGTAGTAACTCTGCTTAACAGCTCGGGTTCATAGACAAGAATGATTACAATACCTAGGACTTAATGATGTATTTTACTATTATACTCAAATAGTTTGAACAAAAGATCGAAACCAATCTATATTTGGAAAACAATACGAATTAAAGAAATATTTTCTAGGTAAGAGATAAGTTTCCGTAGAGGTTTCTTAAAAAAAGGGTTTTCTATCTGAACCAGTCAGCTTGTGACCACAGCTGGTGTAACCTGGTCGAAACGTCAAGCATCAAAAAAGTAAACAATATGCACTATAACGTTAGTACCCGTTAAAAATATATATAGGTACGTATATCATGCAACGCAATACTTTAAAAGTTACTACTCCATGAATGTCTACTACATCATTACGTCATCAAATGAAGATAAATAAATATTTATCATAGTCGTATCTTATGTATCTTATGTGGGGGCCAGTCAGTGCAGACCGCCGACACTTCGACCCAGTGGGATCTTTTGTTTCGACACTCTCCCAATAACGACTGCCATAGATGTTCATGGCAGCCGGGACCGACGGCTTAACGTGCTCTCCGAGGCACGGAGCAGGCGATAATTGTCAATCAATACGCACATAATTTCGAAAACTTATATAACTTCCGAAAGTCAGAGGTGCGCGGCGTGGGTTCGAACCCGAGACCCTCTGCATTGCAGTCTGTTGGTCTCCCCATTGAGCTATCGCTGCTCTTATCATAGTTACTATCTTCTTCCAACAATATAATTAACGTAAACAAGATTTTTGTATCACACTATGTTGGTAATCATCATTCAGTAAAGCTTTGATGTACACTCAGATAATGGAGCCTAAAACGTAGACCGGTAATACAGTTTGTTACTTTAGTGAGAACGAGCATTTGTCCGCGGGTTTGCTCGATTAAAAGTAGGCTACGTTATTCTATAACAGTTTTTTTTTTTAAAACATTGTACCCTATTCTACTCGGTGATAATTAACAACAAATAAACTAACAAAATACAAATATTTTTCACTTATAATATTAGTATAGATGACAGCACGTACTGATTGGTTCATACATAGACATGCATTAAAACAACTTATGAGAACGTTTAATTTGGTATTTTGGGACGTCACTGATTACTGACAAATTTATTTTTGTATCTTAAAAATATTACGCCCACACTAGAGGTAATTCCTGTGCCAGAAGGAACTTTCCAAACATTCAAACAACGGACATAGAGAACTCCCAGTATCGGGACAACTATTTGTGGATCAGGCAAGTTTTTGTTTCGAGTAGGGATCAAAACCATAACACTTAGCGCAGTAGGATTGGCGAGGCATTATTTTTCTGATAATATCAGCGAATGTCAGTGTATTTATACGATGATAACATAACTTAATATAAATCAAAATCGTCAGCATAAATAACGCAGATTAATTCACTATTAAGTTACAGACTATAGGCTCCTTCTATAGCCATTCTGCACGCCCTTGGCTTTCTTTCTTATATGCTCTCGTAACTTTTCATCTTCTATCTACCCCTCTCTAGAAAAAGAGCAGTAGATAGAAAAAATGAGTAAAAGAAAATTTGAATACCCCGCAAGAAACCTCCGAAAATTTGAATAATTTCTCTTTTTCCAGGGAGAGTGAGAGATAAAACTATGTCTCTCTTTCACTCACTCTCTTTTATAAAAATGCCAAATATAAATAAAGGTAAGCAGCAACAAAACATTCAAAATTAATTGAATTTCAATGTCTAAAATTAGCAATGTAAGTAATTTCAACAACAATTATTTTAAAGCGTCTCTGTTCCTAAGTTCGCTATTCTTCCGTCGACGCTACGAACGCTTAGTGATTAAACGCCTGTTAATTACCTGTGAGCATCGCACTCACCCGTTATCTTCGCTTAATTCGAACTACTAACGTGACAAAATAGTTTAGTGGAACTAAGTTCGGCATTATAATTAAACCTTTAAATGGAACAAAGTTTATATAAAATGTATTGTGTATAGCTTTTGCCCGTGGCTCCATAAGCATGATATTTGGGAGTAGGTCTATATTTTCTTTCTTTGCATTGTCTGAACAAATTGTATAGTTCAACTATTTCTTATAATATGTATAATACGTTACAGGTATTAACGCGATCAATCATTAATATTTACCTTTTAATGCTTGACAAAAAAGATCTTGTTGTTACTTATGTTATTATTAATACTCGGCTTCTATGCATATTCATATGAATTATGCATCAGATTTTAAGTTGGAGCTCCGATATGAAAACTGCTTGCAATTTCGTGTAGTAGTTTTTGTGTGATAATACAAATGTGTGTTTATAGCAAATAAAGAATTTTATTCTTATTCTTAAATCATAAAAACATTCAAACATAATTTCTAAATTAATTGATTTTTATTTTATAACTCTTATAAAGACCCCTCGCATTAATTTTGCCCTGCGAAATCACCGGCAAATCACTAAGGATTATACATAATATATTATTCGATAGCCTAATCTTCGATAAATATGCTACAGTTCACAAATGGAAATTTTCTTATTTGAGTGAAAGTAGAAGTTCAGCACGTTTAAACGACACCTCTTCATGTTTATAATTGTATTATATGTTATATTTGGTTTGTAGATGCATTGTCAAGGGGCCTTCAATAATCGATATGACACCCTTAATAATGAAATATTGCTGGGTACTAACAGGCTGGTTAGTTAGTTAAAAAAAATACCGTTCGGTTTTATACTTTCTATTTGTTTAGTATCGTCGAAGGAGAAGGTAAATTTAACTACGAAAATGCTGTTAGTAGTTCCCGGAATAACCAATTAAATGTCAGTGATTTAGTGACTGTAAATGAACGTTCGGACGTCGCTGCAAAAGTCTGGTAAATATCGTATTTGACTTTAGTTTGATTCTGGGGGCGCTATGGTTTGCGTGGTCACTTTGCCAGTAAGATCAAAGATGGCGTTATGTTTTGCAGATTCGGTAAATATACAAAGATTTGTGAGATCCATAAATAGTTGTTTCAAATTTGGTTGTTCTCTGTCTGCGTCCACACAAAAAGTATTTTAAGTGTGGAATATATTTACTTTGATTGCTTTTTAAAGCTACGTAGCACTTTGGTTTGTGAACTATTAGTATTCTTGAACTAATAGTTCACAAACCAAAGTGCTCTAACTCTAACTCCTAACACATATCATTTTAGTTAGAAGGCTTTACCCTACCAGCTCAGCTAATATGTGTTAGGAGTGGGTTCACATCGTACTACGGGATAGCTTTTGAAACCATTACCACTTGATCAGAAGTCTAATGTTTTATACGCTAGCTATACCTCGGGAACAGTAATTTCTCCCTGGATGAAAGGTAGGTATGTTCTTTTCTGTATTCTGGCAACGTGTATATGAAGTTTCATGATGATCGGTCGAGTATTTAAGACGTTAAAGCGTAACAAACAAACAACTTCACATTCGTATTTATAATACTAGATTTTGCCCGCGGCTTCACTCCCTTTAATGTAGATTTATGTTAAAATAGATTTTTAGTAGTCTATATATTATTATAATGTATAATCAATAATATTGTAAAGTTTCATTAACATCCGTTCGGTAGTTCTTGCGTGAAAAAGTAACAAACATCCATGCTTCCCTTATTTAGAATGCAAGGTAAAGTACTCTAAGAGAGAATCTCGTTAAAAATGAAATGTTAGATTTTTTATATTTTCACAAATTTGACACTGTAGCAGCCCTAATTTCCCTTAGAATTACCATTTTCTTTCAACATAAAGGCGCGCTCCTTAAACATGCGCATTTAATTTAAAAACAAACTACATAAATCATCCCCGGTCTCTGGGCACAAAAAACCCTTTGAAAGTCAATGTGCTACTTGTCTTTTCTTCTGCAATGTACTCCCAAGCGATATTCAAAATAGATTAATATATTAAATAAATTGCTAGCTGCTCTGCGTGGTTTTACCTACGTATTGTGTCTAGCAACTAGTACGCTATATGTATTTATTTACTGATTAGAAAAATGGGCTATTGAGAATAATAGTTTTCAGATTTGTCATCACTCTGTCTCGGGGCGGGTCAAAGCTATTCTGGGATTTTCTGACAAATATATCTCAACAACAGCCGTATAGAAGTTGTCTGTGTTCGACACCCCGTGCCTCGAAAAGCACGTAAAGCCGTTGGTCCTGCGCTTGATCTCTCTCCAGTCGTGTCGGATAGCCGTCTAATCCGATTATGGAGAGTTCGTGCACAGGGAGTGCACTTGTGTTTGCGCACATATTTGCTTACTATAATATCTCCTGCTCAGAAGGCTATCTCAGAAGACTGGCTTGTCTTTGTTAAAATTAGACGCCACCGTGATAAAAATTTGGCATGGAGGACATTATTATCGGTTTCTTCCGATATCAAAAACCACTGAACGTCTTTTAAAATTAAGATTAAATATAAACCTTGTTTAATCTTTGCATTTCGTAGAAGATATGGTGTATAAAGTTAAGCGTAAATGAAATTACGGGTGAACTGTAGTTCACGCAGGCGAAATCGCGGACTAAAGCTAGTCTGATAAAATTAATAGAGAACCCAGAGATAATTTTCATTTTACAGCAGTATTAAAACATGAACTTGATTATAATAAATTTATATTAGTAGTAAAAAGCAGAATCTCTCGCTAGTTATTAAGTTGGTGATAAATTATATGGACGGCTAGAAATCATGATATTGGACTTCTTCTTTATAGGCTATTTATATAGATTTTATGTGTATTTTAACAACGAAGTCTATTAGAATTGCCTTGGCATTCCAGTAGTATAAGTTTGCGGCTGGTTATAAGGTCTTTCTATCTCCACTTTCGGAATATAGGCTTGGAACTTTGACTGTAGGTCTATAGAAGTATATAAAGTTTATTTTATCGATTTGGCGATTATAATAGGTGTCATAAAGTGTAAGGACACTTAATTTCTTCTACCACCTGATAACACTAATATATTTTACTTGAAAACGTCTCCGATTTAAAATTTAAGTAATTTAATAATTTGACTTAAAGGGATTTTGTCATAATATTTTTTTACTTTATACAATTTTACTTAATAGTACCTTTAAATTAACTTGTGACTTCAATCGGATAAAAATATATGAAAATATTGGCTATGCTTCTCATGGATAGAGAAACTTTAAAATGTTAGTATTGTAATCATACCTTGCTTATTATTACAGTGAATGCTAAAAGAAAATCAAAATTAACTTATACATTAATCACAAAGTAATATTACTCTTATAATAAAAGTATTGTTGCCTCCATCGACGTATATTTTATTTAATAATAATAATAATTTTATTATTTCAATAATCAATACTACAAATATTGTGTAAAGGTAAACATATTAATATTATAAGTACAAAATGATTAAACTAGTAGAAAGGTCACCCATCCCTGTACTAGTTAAGAAACTGTATCACAGGTGACGAGGCCTTACAATACAACAAATTCAGTAAATTAACGCAAGGAACAGACTTAAGATATATATTTAAATATAGTGCTATATATATATATATCTATATGTGTGTATATAACAAAATTCGTAAATAAATTATAGGTTAGAATCTAGGTTATTATCTAATTCATTATTAAAAACATAGATACATATTGTTCATGTTATAATAATATTTGTTGGTGTACAGTTTTGTGGGTTAGCGACATAAAACCGCGCATCAGCAAATCGCAACACTGGGTCATTGTCTATTACGTAACACTCATATTGAATTTATAAGAAATTATTTAATATAGCGTTCAATTTATTCACTAAGTAGAACAGAAACCAATATGATAAATATATATTTGGGGGTATCTTTAGGCGCCTCCATAATCGATCGAGTTTATGTACCTTTTCTCGGCCATGAGTCTTGCCGGGCAATCAGCAGAGACTGTAATGTGATTCCTAGGTTTCTCAAAATGCAAGCATGTTGCGCATTTAGGTCCCTCTCGCTTCGCGCAGTCCTTTATAGAATAGTATATATATATAGTATATATAGGTATAGTCAAGTTCAAGCAATGCATCGTACGAAATTTAAAAGCATTGACTACGAAAACCATAATAATAATTCTTCCCAATTGTTCTCTTAATAAATAATATATAGTGGTTTTAGTAAAGCTTATAAAATTATATAACAGATGGCGGTAGTGCTGTCAATACGTTTATAAAAAATATTAAACAATTTGAAGAAACGACTTCATCTGTAAACCAAAAGAACGGCACGCTAAGTTTCACAACCAATTTCTAACACGATTTAAAAATTTGTATTATTGTTAATTTATTTCTGATATAATTAAACATTTTTGTTAACAAACCGTTAAAACGTAAAACGTTGCCGAAGTGAGCGGACGACGACTTTTCTTGTTAAAACTTCAAAACTCCTCTGTTTTACGTCTCTTTCGAATATTTTGTATCAAATTAGCATTTTGCTTTATAAATTACGCGGATGGCAACTGGCTGACACATTTGTAGGAAGTTTTTATAAGATAACATTATTATAATGAATGCAGATCCTGTTTCCAAATTAAATTTGTAATATAATCTACTTATGTAAATGTTTCTGTGATATTGCTTCACAGTTACAAACATAATCAAACTTAGGAAATATATTATTATTTTATGATCGCTTGAAACTCGGGGGTTCATTCGGATCACTCGAGGGTTGCCAACCCTGTGCAAAAAGATGAGCCGAAAAGAAATACATAGGAAAATAAGGCATGTGAGCTTCTAAAACTCATACTCTCCTGGTAAAAATCAGTTACTGTCACGGCGGTTTTTACAACTGCTACTTTTACAGGTGAGCTGACTAATTCTACTTTACACTATACATTAGATAGCAACAGTAATAAGTAATTGGTAAAATACGAATAATGCGAGAATCACCTTGTTAGAAAACAAAACAAACTGTTGAACTCAGATAATTTGGCTTCCTTATACATTCATTTCCTTAACAAATTGGACCCTTTCAGTCTATTTAATCAATGTACTCTAATCCAAATCGTTTGACATTTTGGACCCCAAGATTTTAAATGAGACCAATTTCGATTACTGAAGGCACATCATTAGATTCGAGATACGGAAACGGTTCCAATTATAGAATCGATTTTGGTAACAATCGTTATTATTAACTCCCATGTTTGTCGGCTTTAGAGCCATGGTCAATTTTTATCAAAAATCGTAATCGTAAATTGGAACATTAAATGAAATCTCTTTTAATTTAGTTGATCTTTAAATGTGTATTAAGTATATACGTAATTTATAATCGCCTGAAAATAGGTTACGGTTTATTTTACCAAGGCGGCATGTAAAATAGGAATCCATGCGATGGCAATACATGCGACGAATTTCAGTTTTAGATTGTAGTAAGAATGTCTTTTGCATCTACAGCAAAGCTCATCTCAACGAGAGCACAAAACGTCACTTCATTTAATAAAAGCATAGAATATATCGATCCTCTCCAGAAGAATAATTTCCTATCCACACGTTGCAGTCTATGCAGTTGCGATCCAAACAGCTCGGTGGTTGTAAAGTATGCTGTATATTGAAAGCATTGCCAGCATACGTGCTATCTGTGCTCTTAAATCGGAAAATAAAACTGTCTCCCAAATTCGTCAAACTAATGTCTCCAACGTCTGATTTACAATATCAGTGAATTTGGATGATGGCCTTTACTATTGGACCCCAATAACTGCTACCATAGACCGAAATGGAATCATTTTGACATGGAAATATAAAAAATCTTCTTTTCTAGATATAACCTTATATCTTAGTTGTTCTCCTAGTTTCCATAGCTTTTAACACCCCTTTTATTTGGATTAAGTTTGACTACGATACTAAATTAACTTTTTTTATTTGTAGTGTTGTGCTTATTATTTTTGTATTCGTAAATACGATGCTTTAGCTCTAAGCGAGTCTTTACGTCTATATCTAGCAAACTAACATAGGCTGGTTATGATAATGTTGAGTGCTTCGAACACTTGAAGGAGCAAGTGTTTTGAGTAGCCACGTCACTGCTACCAACGCTTGTGGCGATACTCGTATGAAACAAATATTTGCGTGAACTATAAATAGTTTTGGTTGTTTGTGTCTATGATTTGATAATACAGAAGAGATTCAGGGATTTCTTGTACAAGAACGTTGTTCTTAATGAAACTTTTCTAGCTTTTTCGCAAATTGACATAAATGGGCAGTTTTTTAATAACTATACAGCACATTTGAGAAGTGGTTTTTTTTTTTTGTAGAAGCTGTTCCAAAACGCCTAATCTATTTCTCAGTCAAGGTCATGGTAAATAAATATTCGGTTCCTAGTTTCCTTTGTTGTTGAGAAGCATTTAGAAATTCGAATTTAATTTTAGTTTTATTTTCTTTCATCTTTTATTGCTTTATCTGCCAGACGAGCGTGCGGCCCACTTGATAGTAAGCGGTAACCACAACTCATATACATTACTGTTTTTTATTGGTATCACAGAAGTAACCCAGACGCATACAAGAAAAGTTATTTAATTATTTATTGCCATCGTGACATTGAGAAAAGTGCATTTTCTAAAAGAATGTCTTTAAAAATATTATAAATTCCGTTAATCAAGTCAGTAAAATGAAAGAAACGGTGTCATTATCGAGTGAAAAGTATCCGGTGATTTTGGTTTTGTTCTTTTTAGCTACCTAACTTGAATAACAAAACGAATATCACGCTACGGAACGGTCTTATTCACAAACGGGAATAACTCGGAAATCGTGATACATTAATAAAATTACTCTGTGTATTCACGTAATGCATTTATCTCTGTCAAAGCTCACTAGATGGCGCTCTTTCAGATTTACATCGCGCTAATGAATGTTTCACAGCGGCCAAAGTATACCATTTGTCATTAAGAACGTTATTTGTGTAATTCTGGTACATTTATTCGTACTGTTTAAGAAAAGTGACATTTAGAGCTACTGCGATGTACGGGGTGGCAAAGATAAATGGGGAATAACATCGCACGAGGTTGAAAGCATTGGTATTGTGCTGTGGTTTTAAATGTAAGTGATAGCTGCTGCATATTCAAATTTATTTGATTTACATCTTTTATCGGCACTTGTGCTAACTTTTTAAGTTGAATATTTTCAGCATCTATTACGTACCAATGGAGCAAACGATTGACATATTTTTTTTACACAGAGGCAGCTTCTAGGGCGGCGATTGACATAGGTCATCATCATCTCAGCCCAAGATGTCCACTGCTGGACATAGGACAAGGTTTGCACCGCATTCCGGTCTTGGGAAGCCCGCATCCAACCGCTTCCCGCGACCTTACTATGTCCTCGGTTAACCTTGTATAGGTATTGTGACATAGGTGTTCATATAAAATTAATATCGTCTAAAATGCACAATTTCTCTAAGAACTTTTAGTATTAATCTTTCGCTAAAATCATAACAGCGAAGCCGCCTGTTAAAATAACACATTTATAATATTACCTCGTGCGTGTAATTTAAATTTAAAACCACAGCGAGAATATTCAAAGCATAGGTACCTTTAATATAAAGTTTCATAATATTCGTGTCTATGATAAGTAAATATTATGTAAAGAAGCGGTTGAAAATGTTGGCTGCAGTGTCCGAAAGTATTTCATATTTTATAAGCACAAAACTGAAACTTGCAGTAGACAGCCCGCGGGAACGTTCTAAATGCACTGTTTATATTCACGAGTGTGTTATTGCACACCTACTTATTTCATATAAAGCATGTAGCTAGAGTGGTACAGAAATGCGCGGTCAAGTGGAATGGATCGGCCTTATGGATAGAATTAAAATATTATGTAAAGATCGGAGATAATTTCGAAATATTAGTATAGTCTAAATTTTAATGTTGTAAGGTAGAAAATAAATTAAAGTATATTCCAGTGACAAGTCAATGCGATTAATAAACATTTTTTAGAATTTTGGCGTATAATAAGCAGCACACATTACTAAGTTGTTTAATAACAACTTAGCAAAGGGGTCAGTCACCACTTAAGGGGACACCGCGAAAATTATCGTTTAGAATAGCTCCGCCCATATCTGCCCCAATGACACTCATTGTGTATCAATCCTTAAATAGCGGTCATAAGGTCTAAAATTGCGACGCGCCCGCAATGATCGAAAGCTTAGAAATTGTTAAAAAAACTTAAAAAATATTTTTTAAATATGATTGGTTTTAGTTATGGAAATAATGAGCTAGCAAATCACTAATATTGATGTTACGAATATATTTGAGTAATTCATAAGCATAATGATAGTGTAACTTACTTGTAATTTCAAAAATAGTAATTTTTCAGAGGTGTTTTCGAAAATAATTATGATCGAGCCAAAATTACAATATCGTGTTTTTGAGCTAGGAAATTCTAGTTAAAGACATCAATTTACCTATATCAAAATTCTAGATTAATTGATCTTCTCATAGTCCTATACTATTCGATGAAAGTTAGTGCATGTTTTCAGTGTGTCCTCTTAATGTGTGTCAATAATACAATTTTATTTTATTTATTATGTCACTATGTCTGTGTACTCGGAAATATAGAATAATTATGTACAAGTGTTATATGTTATATGCTATGGTGAAAATAAACATTAATATTTTTATATATTAAGAGATTGTCGACGAGCGCGCATGTAAAATGTAATGCAAGTTATGAAGCAAAAGCGATAAGCCAGGATCGAGGCAAGTCGAGGATAAATTTGTTTCTAGCTATTATTATTATTTATATTTTTAATATCTTAGTATTTAAACCACGTATTTTTTCCCATTATACGTCATAATAAATTTTAGTAAGATAATAAAAAACTAAAACCAGTAAAGTTTTTGATGGATGACAAAATTATTTTTAACTAACTTCTATACCTAAAAAAATAAGAAGGCTCTTCAAATAGTTGGGATAGAAGTCCAAAGCACTATAGGATTTCATAAATTTCATACTAGTACTTTCACAAAAGCCCTGACGTTATCATTGCCTAGACTTAGCTTTGAAGCACTAAATCAAAACCAAACTAATTTAGACCGCACCAAATGAGTTGGTCTACAAAATCCTAGAGTTAAGAGCCTTAGTAAACGAACTTACACCAGTAAATCCTCAGTAAACAGCTCACAGATTACGAGAAACAGTCATTAGCAAGCTTAGACTTCCAATTCCCATTGTCAACAGCCTCACCCTTTTACAATTTACAGTCAAAGAAACTAGTCCAACAGAAACTTGCATACAAAAGAATCTATGCGCCGTCCTTATTAAGTTTCTTAAGATTCTAGTGAAGGCAAATTAAGACATCAACACAAAGGTGACGGCGTAAAAGAAAAGTGGCTGTAATTTGAACGAGTTGGAACGAAGTGAAGGCGCGTAATTATCGCTCTCGCCCTATAGAGATTGGGGCCATTAAAGCAGCAATAAACGTTGTCTTGAGAGCTTTAGGCATTGTGAAGGACAAAAGGTTTGCTCTTAAAATTTGTATGTTATACCTTGTTATTGTAGAAATAACAATATTTATTGTATTGTTAATAAGCATATCGCCTTTTAGTTAGAACATTTTTCTTCTTTAGAGGCGCAATTAAAGAAAATTATTGTACATTACGATTCATGCTAAGATACAAGAGGCTTGAATAGGCAATTTGTTTTATCTGAAAAATCTTACCATTAGTTTGTGATAGGCAACATGTTGCAGTCAGCAGTTTGGTAATGTAGAACCTAGTCGCTATAATATATAGCAATAGGCTGATTTGCTATTATTTAATATCCAAAACAAAGCTATGCAAATGTGGGTACCGTACGCTTCATTGTGGATATACAAGCATAATTTTATGATGAGTACTGGGAGAGTGATGTTATAATTAATTTACATAATAATTTGAAAAATAAATCGACTTTATAAACTTAGTATTATAGCAGCGATAGCTCAGTGGGGAGACCAACAGACTGCAATGCAGAGGGTCTCGGGTTCCAACCCACGTCGCGCACCTCTGACTTTCGGAAGTTATATGACTTTTCGAAATTATCTGCGTATTGATTGCTCCGTGCCTAGTAGAGCACGTTAAGCCGTTGGTCCCGGCTGCCATGAACATCTATGGCTGTCGTTATTGGGAAAATCAGTACCCTCTAATATCCTGACACTGGTCTAGCCTTAGGGTATCGTTAGCCTTCGGGTTGCGGAGGTCAGGTGGCAGCCGCTCCGTGTAAAAACTGATATCCAGTCAAATTCGGTTAGGCCAGAAAAGCCGATCCCAAGTGACTTGGAAATAATAAAGGCTAAGAGAGAAGACTAGCTAGGGATGAATTTCCCTTAACTAAGCAATTATTAACACAGTATATGCATTATGCAGGTTAATAAATATATAAGTATTCTATTCATAAACCTCTTGGTAATAAAAATATATTACGTAGTTTTAATAATAATTTTATTACCTTACAAATTAGTAAAGTTTAATAGTAGTAGTAGTGTAACAGTTTTCAAAATTATGTAATAAAGTGTCAAATAAACAACGCAATAAAATCAGTATATAGTAGTTTAATTTCATATACATACATAGATTCACGCCTGTTTCCCAGAGGGGTAGGCAGAGACTACGGATTTCCATTTGCTACGATCCTGACACACTTCTCTGGCTTCATTCACTTTCATCACATTCCTCATACACGCCCGTCGGTTCAAGGTGCTCTTAACCTGCCCTTTGTCCAGAACGCCTCCGATCTGATCAAGAAACGTTCGCCTAGGTCTTCCTCTTGCGACTGTTCCATTCACACTAGCCTTATAAACTTTCTTAGTCAGTCTTTCCTCGTCCATTCTTTCTACATGCCCAAACCAGCTTAACATACCCTTTTCTATTCTTGTCACTATATCCACTTTAACTTTTAGTTTAATTTCAATGAATAATATTCGCGTAAACAGAAGACAATATTTAATATGTTGTTCCTAGTTTGCGTGCCCGTGTGTATATTGTTTGTGTGTCCCACTTTAGTCTGCAATTCGAACTTGAAGATTGTGTTTGATTATGTACAAGTCGTGGTCTATTCCAAAAATAATCTGATAATAAAAGCACATAACAATAATATAATAATATTCTACCACATACACACAACACCATCTAGCCCAAACTAAGCAGAGCTTATACTATGGTACTAGACAATGGATAAACATACATATATACTTTTTTTTTTGTAAATACATACATATTGTACATAGAAACACCCAGACCAAGGCAAACAATGAGTATTTCCTCACAAAAATTCGGGAACATATTAAGGTAATATATATATCTATTAACGAAAGGTACACAATTTTACTCGTGGTAAGACGATTCACCAGATATATAAGATATTCAATATAAGAGACCTACTTTAGTTTTATAACCCGGCCATTCCTTAAATAATATATTAGACTTATTTCATCTACTACAATCTTCCAGCATTACATAATAAAGTAGAGAATAAAGCTATTGTCCGCGTACTTCATAGCCCCGGGTCGGACAATAACACTAAATCAAGTGTACACTATCATACCTGTACCTTTCAGGTTTTGAGTTAAACCATTAACTGCCAGAGGTCTGTTCTACACAGCTTGTAGGTCCTTACACGACATCGACTAAGAACAGTCATAAAAATAGCACTTTCATGCTTTCATTGTTACAAATTAGAGCTCACAAGGACTTCGTGCGAAGTTTTCGTTTAGTATAAAGCAAGGTTTAATTTCTGGATCAGGCAAAATGTTTTTGGGTTGTTCTCGAAGGAATGTCCAGTAACAGTACGTCGTTCTTGTATGCAGCGATAGCTCAGTGGGGAGACCAACAGACTGCAATGCAGAGGGTCTCGGGTTCGAACCCACGTCGCGCACCTCTGACTTTCGGAAGTTATATGACTTTTCGAAATTATGTGCGTATTGATTGACAATTATCGCCTGCTCCGTGCCTCAGAGAGCACGTTAAGCCGTCAGTCCCGACTGCCATGAACATCTATGACAGTCGTTATTGGGAGAGTGTCGACACAAAAGACCTCACTGGGTTGAAGTGTCGCCGGTCTGCACTGAGTGGTCCCCACATAAGATAACAGTAAGTCGAATCAGAAACTGTGCCCGGTAGTTGGCAATAGGCTTATTGTTACGGGGGACCTGAAACAATTGGTAGCGAAATATGGGTATAATACCGTAACTTTAATAAATGACTATTAAATACAATAATAATATCAGTTGTTCATATTATTCCACTACTACGCACAGGCATCTTCTCAAGATGAGAAGGGTTAGTCCATAGTCCACCATGCTCGGGCACGCCACGATCGTAGCGGTAAGTCCCGTGTTTGAGGAGTGGCTGGAGAGGCGCCATGGCGCCCGCACCTTCCGGCTGTCACAGGTAATGACTGGCCACGGTTGTTTTGGCCAGTTCCTGTGTCGTATACGCCGGCAAGAGACGCCCGGTTGTCACCACTGCGGCGACAGCCGCGACGTAGTTGAGGACACGGCGCTGCACACTTTGGCGGTTTGCCCCGCCTGGGCATCGCAGCGCCGTGAATTGATCGCGGCAGTCGGATTGGTTGCCCTCTCGCTCCCGGCCGTAGTTCAGTCTATGGTCCGGAGTGAGAGGTCGTGGAACACCGTCGCCTCCTTTTGTGAGGAAGTCATTTCCATCAAGGAGGCGGCGGAGCGGGAGAGGAAGCGTTTGAACCCTCTCCCCAACCGCAGAGCCGGGCGCCAGAGGGCGCGGGACGACCTCCAGCCACCCTGAGGTTTGACCTAGGGGTGGCGGGCTTTGTGGGCCTGCCCGCCATCCGTTCAGCACCAGGTCCGAGAGGCGGCGTGCGTGTTCCCACGCGCGCCTCTGTGTTGAGTCCGTCTCCCCTCTAGGGGGGACAGTAGGGAGTGGTAGAAGTGCCTTTAGGGTAGGTCTTTCGTGTAGTGGCCTGCCGTTTCATACGGCGGGCCGAAACCTCGGCGGGGTCGCGACCGCATGCGAAAGTGATTCGCGCGGCCCCGTCGATAGTGGTTTTGTCGAGGAACACCGTGGTAGGTTTAGTCGGTATTCCGGGAGGTACTTTATCATCTTAACATCTTATTTTACCCCGGCGAGTCCGACATAACCCCTCCGCCCGCCCCCGCGGAGGGGTATGCGTCATGCATTCCCCCAGGTAAAAAAAAAAAAAGGAAAATAGTCCACCATACTGGCCAAGTGTGGGTTGGCAGACTTCACGTATTTTCAAGAATATTATGGATAACTCTGTGTGGAAATCCTTGGGGGAGGCCTATGTCCAGCAGTAGACGTCTTTCGGCTGAGATAATGACGATGATAGATAACTCTTAGACATGCAGGCTTCCTCACGATGTTTTCCTTTACCGTTAAAGCAAGTGACAATTAAATATTTTAATACGCACATAACTTCGAAACATCAGAGATGCGCGCCTTGGGATCGATCTCGATACTTCTGAGCGCCAGTCCAACAGTCTAAACTAAGCTATCGCTTTTAAATGTAGGTGAATTATTGTAATGATAACTATGTAGTAAGTATTTATTATACTTATAACTATTTTTTTTACCTACCACATTGGGTATTTTAGCGTGAGACTATGTGTATATATAGCAATATATTTGGTTTTACAGTGTGGCCTAACCGTGGTGAGTGTATTACACAAAATAAGAATAACATTCTACCCTTTGACCTACGTCTCGAGTTTCCCAAAGGACCGAATATCTGCCTACAGAAAAATACCAGTGAAAAACAAACAAATGGTTTTATTATTACTAAAATTGCTTTTTTATTCGCTGTTAGGTAGGAAAAATCCGAACAGTCCGCCTGTTGGCTAAGATGTAACTATTATAATTATGGTTATACATTATCTCTGTGGTGTCAAGGCAAAACGGGATGAGTCATTAAATACGATTTTTCAGTAGGGACTTATAAAGAAAACACGGATTAGTCTTTAAACAAATAATTGTACTTTAATAAAAAACTATAAGAGATACAAATTTCAAATTTATATCTATGTTTATGTAACAAAATTGTTGTTGATTGATATATACTCAAAAAATAAAATATGTAATTATTATGAAAACAAAAGACATGTCTCGTTTTGCCTAAGCAATAAATAATTGCTGTTTATTTATTTATTTGACTCGTCTCATTAATGCCTCAAATTTTATTGGCCAACAACATTATTTTATTGATCCTACTCATTGTTATGATATTTTCTTGACGCACAAACACACTTTTAAAACAATTTGATGCGGATAGACGAGCCAACTTACGCGTGCGAAATGCAACTGACGTATTGCAACGAATAGGCATTTAGACATAAGTCGACTCGTCTCACTATGCTTAACCTATTGACATTTATTTCCGTAGGTAAAAATGAGATAACTATACTTAGCTCTCTTTGCTATATTATTAATCTTTTACTAGACTCCATTAGATTTTTATCTTTCACGAAATAAAAATACTTTAAATTGACTCATCTCCTTTTTACCGTGTTAGATATTAGAATGAAGCACTCAAATATGTAAATAGCTCATTTTTCAAAAATCTTGTCTCATCCCCTTTTACCTTAACACCACAGATATATAATTAGCCTCCTGATCGACGTTTCACGTGATCAGAAGGCTGGTCTTTTCTTAGCCCAAAGAATCAGCATTGCCATTCAACGTGGCAACTGCCAGTCTTCTGGGCACGTTACCAGTTGACAGCGATGCTGAAGAATTCTACGATGCCTAAACCATTTTTGTAAATATTTTATATTATAATTATTTGTGTTTTTGTAATTATGTTATCTTTTTTAATACGTCAGTAAATATAGGTATATTATATTATTTCGTTTTAAAATTAATTACATCACGAATTTTACATTTCATTTTTTTTTTGACATTTCCTGGTCTATCCCTTTAAATAATCAAACACAGAATTAATACTTTTATTTCATCAAACAATGTCATACATATGTATGTATCATGCATAGACGCATGCCTATGTGTACGTCCTCGAACGACTAGGCAGATGTATAATATATCCTCGATGGCGTAGTGGTTAGTGTAACCGACTGCCACGCCCGAGGTCGCGGGTTCGATTCCCGCACAAGTCAAACATTTGTGTGCATGAACATGGATGTTTGTCTTGGTCTGGGTGTTTCTATGTATAATATGTATGTATTTACAAAAAAAATAGTATATATGTATGTTTATCCATTGTCTAGTACCCATAGTACAAGCTCTGCTTAGTTTGGGCTAGATGGTGTTGTGTGTATGTGGTAGAATATTATTATTATTATTATTATCCACATTTACATGCCACGTTATAGGCGGTAAGTCCATTCTCGTCGACTAGGCACACTTCAAAACTCTGCGCTGTTATTGAAAGTTCCCTAACAGACAAACCCGATATTACTTTGCCTGAAAATGGAAAATACGATTGCACGAATGACGGAGCGGGCAAGCGTTTGACTCGTTGCTGCCGTCTCGCTAAGTATTATGGCCTCAAACCTAAACAGGACAATTATTTATGTGATCCACAACCATTTGTGCCAGGTTTGGGTTATTCTAGGTTATGAGTCTGTTAATTGTATAATAGTCTGTCCGTCCGTGTATCTCTGCCGAAATTGTCTTATTAAAACAGAATAAACAGCGAGACCCTGGCTATTGGCGCCAAACATAAGCACATGCCTTATGTCATGGACGAGGCAGATAAAGAAATATAAAATATTAAACGTTACAACAAATTAATAGTGTAGAGTAAAAATCCAACCATGAAGTCACAAAACACGACCTCGGCAATTCGTACCGAAACGGCTTAATTTATATCTGAAACTGATTGATTTAATAGTTGGAATTTTTTTTTTTTTTTAAATTGGAACATTTTCGTAAGCGGTACTAAAACTACCTTCCACTAACGTAATTTCCTCCTTAAGTCTGAGCTTCAATACCACGTAATAGATGGAGCTTCGTGTGTAAGCACTTCTCATCACGACCGTAGACATTAGTATTGCAATTTATGTTTTACTTCAAAGCTGGCTATTACAAACGGAATAGTACAGCAGAAACGGAAATATAGTAATTTTGTAAACATGTAGTACTTAAAGGCTCAATAGTATTATAGTGTATGTATGGCATTGGATTTGTGATCGATTTGTGTATATTCAAAAACGACTACCAACCTAAACCCACTTCTGAAATAAACATTAGCTTTAATGGAATAGTTACCAAAAATACTAGTATTTCTTTGAATAAACAATAATAATCTATCAAAAAAAAAAATTTTTGTAATGTTGCAGAGAGGTTAGATTGGCGCAGGAACACCGGCTTCACGTCATGTTTGTTGACGCAGGATATGTGTAATACTGCTAACTTATTGACTTAGGACTACTAATGAGAATTTGTTAAGAGAAAATATTAATAACTTTTTCGACATGATCGAACATAAATATGCATAGCAGTCGTTAAATATATTAAGCATCAATAGGACTTGTAAGTGGCGACGGCATCTTGTTCAATCGATCCATTTTCCACGAAATATTTTATTAGAAAAGTTTTGCTATAGACATCATTCTTGAAGTCATTTAACTTCTCTTTCTTCTGTTCTTTAATTATATTAAAAACTGTGTCTTTTGTAATTATTACTTGCAATCAAGTTCAGATATTATTAATATTCTTACTGCTTCAGTCAATCAAAGCAATTGTATTGAAAACGGTCTTAAATCAGTAATTCAATTTGTGGTTGAGAACCCAAAATTAATCTAGACGGAAAATTGCTGGACCTCGTTCCGTCAACTGTTTTCCTAGGAATTACGGTAGACTCTAAATTGCAATGGGGGCCCCATATACAGGCTCTTGCAAGTAAATTGAGTTCAGCAGCTTATGCCGTTAGACGAATAAGACAGTTGACTGATATTGAGACTGCTAGGCTAGTGTATTTTGCATATTTTCATAGTATTATGTCTTATGGCATTTTACTATGGGGGTCTGCGGCAGATGTCGAAACTATATTTATTCTACAAAAAAGAGCTGTTCGCGCCATTTATAACCTAGGCGGTCGTGATTCACTCCGAGAATTATTCAAGAAGATAAATATTCTTACGCTGCCATCATTATATATTCTCACGAACATCATGTATATTCGCAAAAACATCTTGCTCTATATCAAGAAAAGTGACGTCCACAGCCTAAATACTCGCAATAAACACAAACTTATGGTACCGGGATTTAGACTTAGCAGAACTAGTAAAAGTTTTATTGGAAATAGTATTAGATTCTATAATAAAATCCCATCCCACATTAGTGAATTACCCGTCAAAAAGTTTAAAGAGATAGTGAAACGCACTCTACTCTCCAAAGCATACTATAGCACGAAACAATATATGGACGATAAAAATGCTTGGTCTTCGGTCCCCCCCTGCATACGGCAATGATTTTTTTGTATGTTCATTTATGTTATTCTCAACTATGTCCTTTTAAATACTTGCATTTCCTCGGCCTACTGACAAATAATATATCAATTTCATGTTGTATAATTAAGATTATATACTTCATATTAAAATAATAAAATGTTTGTAAAGGTGTGAGCACGATGTTGGCCCTGGTGTAGGAAATTTATTACATTTAATTTAATTCACTTTTGGAACTGACACCTAGCTTTTGACGATTTAAAAGTGCTTGTTACTCAGGCCTATTTGAAATAAAAAATTTTGACTTTGACTTTTGACTAAAACATCCCAACCAAAAGCAGAAATTGAAAGTCCAAATCTGCAGCTATTGCTATATGCTACTTTAATCAATATGCAGAGTTGGCATTTCCAACCCCGGCGTATCATGCCGTCATGTCACTAACTAATCTATTCAAAGCCATTTATTTGGCGCATAATATCTGCACGCCTACCGGTATTTGCCGAGGTAAACAATTGGTTTTGTAGAACTTTTGACTAACTACATTCGTTTATTAGGCCATTTTGCGAGTCCAACTTATTTTTTTTTTTTTGTTTAGATACGCCATATATAGATACGCAGGGATATCAATATTGTAAAAATAAAAACGTACATATTTTAATGCGAATGAAAATGAAGTGCAGGTATTGCTGAAACAGCACATTTCACGGACCTACAATTCTTCGCTTTTTATATCATAAAGTATAGATAATTTGTATATCGAATAAAATAAACCTTACTTCAGTATCTTTATTAATATATGTATGTATATTCTTTTATACACAACAGTATCTTATATAAATGAATTTATCAAAGAAATAAGTACCTTTCTTCAGTAAATATTTTTCGTTATATCTGAATAAAAAACGAAAACTTGATATAGGTATATTGTATAAGTAGATTGGATAGGAATCCATAAACCTAACTCTATCTACCCACATAAAGTCTCACCGATGTAATATTTTCTAGATCTCGAAATTGAGCTCCAAACAAGCAACGGTCCCAATTTGGGATACCTGGGCCATTATTTTAACGCCTAATAAAAATTTAGTATAAGCAATTTCGTTTTTGCAATCTCGTCATAGTATTTTCTTAGGTAGCCCAATTTGGCAAGACATTTAATCCAACGTCAAGGTGTTTCCATTATTAAATGAATTGGTCTCGCAGCTGTGAGTCTTTCATAAATATTTTCTAAGGAAATGTCGGAAAAATGTATGTTGACTTACGTACTGTGACGCTTTGAGGTGAAAGAATTACGTTGTCATCTTATTTGACGTGTTGTATCAATTTAACACTTTCACCTTTTTAGATGATTGGTTGCTAACTGAATGTAGACTGAATAAGTACTTTTAATTCATGTTGAATCATGGTTCTGGTTAAAGTTTTAAGTAAACTGATTCTATGTAAAGACTATTATTTACAGGTATTTATGACAACTGAGCTTTTATAACCAAATAATAAAAATAATAAGCCAGATACACTTGCATATATGATTACGCCACTAAAGACTGGGGCGAGCGAAATGTGCCAAAACAGGCGGTCACAGTTAAGTGAATAAAATCAACACTTTTTGTTTAATACAAATATAAAGTATACATTTACCATAACAATGAATGTGTTTACAATAACTCCGTGTAAAAAACTTAAAATAATTAATATTTATGCCTACAAAAATTACGTAAATTTGCACGAAAAATACAAAAACGTAAGCTCGTGTTACGTGATTTTTAGATTATAACAGTAGAAATATATCCTATTTTACAGCTTAAACGAAACATAAATAGTTATATTACAATTTGTCCGTCCCAAATATTTAAGTTATTGGTTGACAATAAAGATACATATTTATCAAAAAAGCACTTCAAATCCTCCATACAATTTTACTATGGCGGCTGCGCGCCGATTTGAATATGCGCCGCACAAGTTCTGTCATTATCTGTCTAACGCTCGGTGCAGTCTTAATTAGGCGTATGCATATCAAATTGATAGTCGAACAATTAAAGTCATCCATTCCACTAACGACGTGATCTCAATCCTAACACAAGCATTCTAGCTTAGCTGGAGGGGTTAACAACATACTAGTAATCAATAACCCAATTCCTAGTAACTTCTTTAAAAACAGTTAGTTTTGTACCGAATATATAGAAATCATTAAAGTTAAAAAACAAGTATGGAATTATGTACACAGGAATTGTAAAACAAAGTTGTATTACACATGTAAAGATGCTTCTAGAATGAAACAGTATACAAAGAGCTAAAAGATATTAAGAATGCTAAAAATATTTCATCAACACCTAAATTGAAACATCTAAAACTTAAAACCGAATACCAAGACCGCAAAATGATATTGAATGTAAACTTAATAATGGCTGAAGAATTTAATAGGCAAAACAAGACTTAAAAAACAATCCAGCTAGCCGGCAAAAAGTTTGGAAGCCACAGATTCTATAGAAGCGAAAATACTTAAAGTAAATGTGAAACTGGCCGAAGTAAACTTTTACTTTGCTTCCAGAACTTAAAAATAGTCCATTAAAGTTGAGAACAGGTAAGCTTGCAGCTGGACTTAAAATGTTTGGTGCTATAATTTTGGTGGAGTATCTTTTCACATGTGTTCTAGGCGTAACTGGCAAAGTGACACCAGTACTCTTCTTAATCTTTTGGGAATGGATAGGGTTCAAATTTTGACTTTCAGGATGTGCGTGCATCATTGTTGTTGTAATTGCTTCTTTTGCATATTAATTTCAATGGTAAACTGATTTGTGTCCTTTAAATTGGTTCAGTAAGACACTAGTGCTTAATTTTACCAATAAATCAATACCAAAAAACATCTAGAAAATTGAAACTTTATAAATTTATATCAATACTCTTATGTTTGTTGCAGTAGTATTTAAATTTTTCACACATATTGGTGGTAATTTTTATGTTCTTACATCATTAAAAGTGTGGTATGCCAGGCTAAACGACTTGAATAAACACCTCATTATGTAGGTATTGGATGTCAGATACTTAAACATTATGCACATTAATAATTAGCCCGCAGCTAAAAGTACGATGTGAATCATTGATGCCAACCAGTGCCAACATTTTACTAAGTTACATAATCTATGTCTAAAAATCTACCATTACCCATAGCTTGGTAAATTAATTTAATTGGCTATTTGATGTAATTAAGAGCTTAGAGAAATTATTAGATTACCATAAATGGGCACTAAATAAAGTTATTACAAAATGTATAATATATAATTAAAAAGTTTAGAGTAATAGAGCCTCGCTGATTTCAGCATGAATGGCCGGCTCGACCGGGGAAGGACTACCCTCTCACAGAATATCGATGTGAAATAGCAGTATTCCTACTGTTGTGTTTCGTTCGGTGAGAGTGCCGGCGGCCCAATCACCCTCTTTTCCCCTTCCCGTTCCTTCTCCTTCCCACTTACTTTTATTCCTAAAGGGTCGACAACGTACAAGTGATGCCTCTGGTGTTGCAGGCGTCCATAGGCTACGATAACCACTTACCATCACGTGGGCCGGTTGATTGTTTGCCATCTTAGTTATAAAAAAAAACGATTACGTAGGACCTAAATTTTAGCAAGCATGCGTGCCATTTATATTTAATATTTGTTTGTGCTTTTCCAATTAATGTACATAGGTATATGTGTATAGGCTTAAGTTTAATACAAAATGTGACTTATGTACCACATAAGCTTAAACCGTATATATTAAATAGATAAAACGATGCTAACAGTACAACACACAGATTTACTTCGAGTGGTAATTATAAAGTATTAGCGCTTGACGGTAATAACACGAGACTCGGCAAATAATAAATCCTATTAAATTTTATCATTTGGATTTATATATCCTATCAATAATACAACGTAGTATCATGTCCAAATATATTTAACGGAAATAGACGTGCGGTAGTCCTAAATAAAAATTCGAATCAAATTGAAAATATTGAAAATTAATTGAATACTGTAATCGTCGATGTTGATCGACTAATTGATTACCTACATACTTAACATATTAAAACACGACTGAAATACGGATCGGCTAGAATAAAAGCTCGTTTTAAAATGTATGTGACGACTAATTGATTAACATTTGGATACAGGATTATACTATTTTCAAATAATTGATATTTTCTCTATAAATAATATTATTAATACATATAAGTACATTGTTAGCCCTTTTTATAAGCTGTCCCACTGCTAGACACGGGCCTTTACTCAATGTGGGAAGGGTAAGATATAGTCCACCACGCAGGCCCAGTACGGGTTGGCACTCTCCGATAAGTGAAACTCTTCGACATACAGGTATCCTATGCAGTCTTCCAGGTTAAAAAAAATAGGTTTCTTTCCTTCACCGTGAAAGCGAGTTAATTAAATATAATATATAATACTTCTCTCTTAGCCTTTATTATTCCCTAGTCACTTGGGGTCGGCTTTTCTGGTCTAACCGGATTTGACTGGATATCAGTTTTTACACGGAGCGGCTGCCACCTGACATCCGCAATCCGAAGGCTAACGATACCCTAAGGCTAGACCAGTGTCAGGATATTAGAGGGTTATGACATTACCTATAACGACTGCCATAGATGTTCATGGCAGCCGGGACCAACGGCTCAACGTGCTCTCCAAGGCACGGAGCAGGCGATAATTGTCAATCAATACGCACATAATTTCGAAAAGTCATATACCTTCCGAAAATCAGAGGTGCGCGACGTGGGTTTGAACCCGAGACCCTCTGCTTTGCTGTCTGTTGGTCTCCCCACTGAGCTATCGTTCCTATAATATATAATAACGATAAAATAATATTAACGATTTAATAGGCCTTAGGTAGGAACTCGAGACTTCTGCGTAGCAGTCCAACGGTAAATCACTGCTGTTTTTTTCTGCTCTTTGCTAAGTAAGAGTACTATTACATCTAGTATTGGCCAGCTATGGTTAGGTCCCATCTCAAACTCAAAGTCAAAAATCATTTATTCACTTAGGTCACAAAGTAACACTTAAGAACGTCAAAGGGGTTAGTGAGTTTATTACATTTACTGAATTTACATTTATGTTAGTTGCAAGGTTCAGGCAAAAGGTTGAACCTCAAGTCTTAAGTCTACTATTGTCTATCAATTATCCAATAACCCATATAGTGTGTTAAAACATTTTAAGAAATAAACGCAGAAGCAATTGATCCTTGGACAACCCGTTAGCAAAATCTTTCTCCATTAGATAATTAAGCAGTCAGGTCTCTTCATCAAGGTAAATATAAGAAAGTGTAACTCCTCAAATAAGTCAACAAACTAAAATGTTTAAGTAATATTATGATGAAACATCGTCCCAACATAGGCACAACTATATGAACATATGTAAGTGTTTTCACTTTAGAACCACTAAAGGCTTTACATTGTATTTAAAAAGGCTTTAAAATTGCAGTTGACATTACATTAAGTGCAGGTATTCATTACCAACCTCGCCCGGTGAGGCGCGCCGACGAATTAAATGACGCTAAACATCGGCCAACACGAAAGCTTTTAGATTTTTCGTAACACTATGTTATGTACTCTTGTGGACAAAGAAAATTTGTGTAACCTTTAACGTTATAAAACGCCGTAGAGGTACGTGTATGTTTTTATTTTCGGAACAAAATATGTATGTTTTTGTTCAGACTCTTGGTGCGAATATTTTGGCACAAATATGAAAGGAGCAAGCTTTAGGTGAATATAGAAATAATTGACACAAAGAGTCCACCACTTTCGTAGCGTATTGGAAAATAAAATGTCACAGGGTAAAATATTGTAGAAAAATATAAAATATAATATAATAAAATATATTTTGCTGTGCAATTAGTATTTTTGGTAAGCATATTTTGCTGTGCAATTAGTATTTTATGCTGTGCAGTTAAATACAAATACAAATACAAATACAAATTATTTATTTGCTTTAAACAGGGTGATACATAAGGTGGTTTGTAACAATTCAAGAGAACAAGCCTATTTAGCTATAAATACAGCATGCAAATATTAACAAATGTTAAAGCGGAAAAGCATAATATTTTAAGTACATCATTACAATATTTTTACTGGTTTCTGTGTATGGATTACTTCGGATAAGCGTTTCTAGGTACTGTTTTGATTTAAAAACTCTTGAACCGAGTAAAACGCATTTCCTATCAGCCATTTTTTCAACACTTGATTAAATTTATTTATAGGCAATGTTTTGAAACAATCCGGAATTTTGTTAAAAACTTTAACGCACATCGAAAGACTATTTTTCTGTAGCCGGCTTGTTCTAGGTATTAAGCCCAACACTAATCTATTCGGATTTCTGATGTTATTTCTGTTAGTAACGTCTTTTGCTTGTTTAAATGTGTTGGGGTTTTGCTTTACAAATTTACAAACCTCTAGGATGTACAAACTCGGCAAAGTGAGTATATTTAACTTTTTAAAGTATGGACTGCATGATACATCCGGGGCAATGTCGCATATGGATCGTATGCATCTTTTTTGTGCAATAAAGGCCTTTTGTATATCCGTACCGTTTCCCCAGAGTAACAACCCATATCGAAGTATGGATTCGACGTACGCATAGTAGGCTGTGCATGCCGTATTTTGGTCAGAAATTTTTGCCAGTTTATACAGGGCAAAAGAAAACCCATTTATTTTATTTGTTACCTTTTCTATTTGCTCTTTCCAGTTTAGTTTATTGTTAATTATTATACCTAAAAATGTACTATTATTAGCCATCGATAGATTTTGTCCGTTATAATTTATATGAACATTATAATTTTTTAAATTATTGAAATTAATTATATGTGTCTTAGATATATTTACTTGTAACTTATTATTATTCATCCACTCTATTATTAATGTCAAGGTATTGTTTATGTCAGTTTCGTGTTGTTTTATTGTACTATTTTTGTTTGTAGTCACAACGACAGATACATCGTCCGCAAATAGTATAGTGTTGTGCTGAGTAGCATCAGGTAAATCATTGATGTATACTAAGAAGAGAAGCGGACCCAATACACTGCCTTGGGGGACTCCGAATTTATTCATAGCATAATTAGACCTATTTATTTCAACACAATTTTTTGAGTTTAATTGTGACACATCAACACACTGATACCTATTTTCTAAATAAGTTTTGAGCCAGTTTAAAGCTGGTCCCCTGATACCGTAGTGCTCGAGCTTCATAAGGAGCTGTTTATGTGACACAAAGTCAAATGCCTTTGACATATCGAGAAATATTACTGTTGCATACTTTTTCTCATTTACACTCTGAAGGATATCGTTCACTAGAGAAAAAGCTGCATCCCTGGTAGATTTATTTTTCTGAAAACCATATTGATTTTTTACAATTATGTCATTGACGTTAAAAAAGGAAGACAACTTATCGTGCATGACCTTTTCAAAGATTTTTGAAAATATCGGTATTATTGTAATAGGCCTATAATTGCTGATGGTCTTTTTGTCTCCTTTCTTATACAGAGGTTTTACCACAGACTTTTTGAGTTTGTCGGGAAAGGTACCCGTTTCTAGTGAAAGGTTAACCAGAAATGTAAGTACTGGAGCTAACTCTTTACTGCACATTTTTACAATTTTTGTACATATACCGTCGTAACCCTCAGATGTCGTGTTTTTAAGGCACCCAATTAATTTCAACATGTATGACTCATCTATAGGGGATAGAAATATAGAGTTTGGCTGTTTATTTCTTATACATGTGTCACGAGTGTTATTTTTTAATACGTTAGTTGTCGATGTAAAATATTCATTGAAATTGTTAGCAATTTTTAAGGGATCTGTGATTAAGTTATTGTTTTCGATTATTTCATTAATATAATTTGCACTACTTGCGGGACAAGTTTCACTCTTTATGACGGACCAGGTCGCTTTACATTTATTTTTGCTATTGATGACGTAGTTTCTATTACTAGTCCTTTTAGCGGTATGAATACATTTCTTTAATAACCTGTCATACCTCAGATACGTCTGCTTAGCTGTTTCAGATTTACTGGAATAATATTTTAGCCGCAATTTTCTTTTATAATTACAGCTATTTCGTAGTCCTTTCGTCATCCAATTTGTTTTTTTTGATAAATTTATTTTTACTTTATTAATCGGAAAACAAAGATAGTACAGCAGGCATAAATAGTCATAAAAAGTGTCGAAGGCTAAATTTGTATCAGTTTCATTGTAGTAATTTAAATATTGAATACTAGATAGATATTGGCGAAACTTAGTTATATTATCAATAGAATAGCACCTTTTAAAGTTGTATACATATTCGGGTATTTTATTTTTGTATTTTACAGGCCATGATAGAATTTGTGCAGTGTTGTGATCAGATAAGCACAGAGGCAATAGTGACCCTGATGCAACCATAATATTACTGATAATTAAATCAATACAAGATTTTCCTCGAGTAGGGTCGGATATGTGTGATATTAAATTATATTTAGTCAGAATGTCCATAATATGTCGGGTTGATTGATTTTTAATGTCAAGAGTATTAATGTTAAAATCTCCAGCTATAATTATATTACTTTTTGAATGTTTACATAGATATTTATACAACATAAGGTCAAAATTATCTAAGAAATATTTAAGATGTCTACAGTTCCTGGAAGGAGTTCTATAAATACAAATTATTATTATATTATATGTTATTAATTTAATGGCACAGAGTTCAAAATGGAATATCATTTTTAAGTCGTCAAAAGTTGTTATACATTTGAATGGGGTACCCCTTTTAACTAATATGCATGAACCCCCTCTCTTATTTGGTCTGCTGTAATAGGACGCGAGTTCATAATTGCAAATATTAATGCTTTTTTCCGTACCGGTTTTGACGAAGGTTTCCGTTAAACATATTATGTCAGGATTAGCTACATTCTGTATGTTATTTAGTGTTATCTCTAATAATTCTTTTTTCGAGAGGATGCCATGGATGTTTTGATGAAGTAGTGTAAGTTTATTTTGCGGGGTTGTCTCGAAAAAACAGCACTTCATTTTCGCATGTTGCGGAATTATCGACAACCAAGTCAGAGCACGCACTTTTGTTAATATCAGTACAGGGCACAGAATTCTTCGTTTCAGAGTTTTTAAATTTAAAATAGTACGGTATAGTACCCCTCTTTGCCACATTAGCAACACTTGTCTTCTGCTTAGGTTTGCAATTACAGGTTAAGTTGGATTTCATAATGTGCAATTTAATTTTTTTAGGTGATAGGTAATTTTTTTTATAATCTATATAATCAATACACAGGCTAACCTTTTTTGATACATAATCAGCATAACTTGGATAATTAATGTTTTCACGATAATAATAGTCTAGTACAGTACAATTTTTGAGATGACTAGTCCATAATTTTATAGTCTTATTTAACATATCTATATTCAAGTATGGATTTGTATATACAGGAGTAATATATATGTGGGCTTTATTTAACTTATTAATAATTAAACTAAAGTTATAATGCAATTTTTGAATATTATTGTCATTACTTCCAATGCTAAGAATTACGTAGTCCTCCTCCGCTAAAGTCGTTGCAATACTATCACATTGTGTTAATATTTCTGAGCTTGGAGCTCCTGTTTTTATCAATGCATAGGGTATATATCTGTTGTTGCTTTGTATAGAATTGCTTAATTTTTTTATGGACGCTGATATTCCTCGTGCTTGTGCATGATCCCCTAGTATAAAAATTCTATGCTTGTTTGTTGTGGTACTAGTAGCGCCATCTAATTTCTCGTGTGATGAACTAATTGGTATGACCGATGAGGAATGGTTGTCGTGATTGTGGTAGTTCAGGTTTTTGCCGCATTCAATTAAGTTATTCATAGATGTCGCTGTCCTTAGTGATTGATTTTGATCGGTGATTGTAATATTTTTGTTTGTTAATTGATTATCTGTGCACGAAAAATCTAATTTGGATTTAATCAATTTGCGTCTTTGTGTTTTATTACTTTTCTTTTCCGTTGTAGTTGACTTACAAATTTGCGTTAGTTGGTCAATCCTTAGTTTATACTCAGAAATTTGTTTAGCTTGATTACTGTTTTCCAGCAGTAAATTATCGATTTCGTTCTCTGCGATCTTGAGTTTCTCTTCTAATGTAGATATTTTTTTTACTCATGATATTTATATCATCTATAATATTTCTGCTGAGGTCCGGGCAGCTGCGATTTATTTCCTGAGTATGAAAACTTGTGTCAGGAGACGAGAATTCTTCTTCATTTTCGGAGCATCCTGATAATTCCTCAAATGAATTTTCTGTAGATATATTTATTTTGGTTCTTTGCCTGAGAGTTACATTTCTCTTTGCTGTGTCTTCCATTGATTTACGACGAGTCAGTGGCGTTGAAATTGTAGAATCCATATTAGGGTGATTTGCTTTATAAGCCAAAACGAAATAAAATAGAATATTATAAAATTAAAACAAAATGTCACAAAATATCTATTTTACTTCAGGTTCGAACCCGATTCACCATGTGTTGCCGTAGAGGTGATAGATCTCTAAACCACTCGGCTATTTATGTTGACTTTACAATGTTGAAATGTTTGATTAGATTCAACAGGCCGCATGAGCTAATGAAGTTCAAGGACATATCATATGTCGGTCATTAACCCCGATATGACATTCACTTTTTGCAAACAAACTTTTGATTTGTCAACGTCTTTTTTCTTTATTTGTTTTTTAAGATTATGCACTATTACTTCACTTTTCCACAAAACTGTTTATATTGGTAAGTTCCTGGTATTTTAGGCTACACACTGATATATAGTTTTGGTATATTTATCCACTTTTTGCGCACTTTTCATATTTTTAAACTTAGAGCAAACACTTTTAGCTCTCACACTCAATTCGCTCGTACAACAAACTTTTTATTTCATTCATTTTCATTTTAAATACTACTCTTTAAATTAATTCATATTGTTTATATTTTAGTTTACACTTTTCCTCGACGTTTTGGTTGCTCTACAGAAGCCATGGTCATAGGGAAATGAAGATGGTAGTTGTCTCAATATTCTGAAGTGTAGTTATTTCAAAGTAACCGAACATAATTTAATCATTTGTATTCCTATTTACGCAGAATGAGCTCAAAGTATCATGAAGTCCAGCTGTGTTTTGCTTGTTCTTGGGTTTGACTATTTGAATTACTGGGTCCCAAGCTGGTGGTATATTCCAACCATCCTTTCTATTGAAATTAGGAAGATTTTTGATTTTAATAGCCTCGCGAAGTATCCTTGGTAGGAATGGGTACTCTTTAGCGATTACCTGTGGTTTGTCAAATTGTAAGTAATGGTTGGTCCCCTGTTGCAGCTATATGTTCTTTTATGCAAGCGCCTATGTTTAAAAGAACATAATATAACTGATGTCAAGCACCAACGCTCGTTGAAGTCTGCTGTGTGTGAACACGTGCAATAGGGGACCAACAAGCTTGACAGCATTCTCTACCGATTGTAAGCATAGAAGTGAAAACACGTATAAAATAATTGAGAGTAAATCAAATGTAAATTTAAAAGTTACTTTGGAAAGAAACGGTCCGCGATTGTCACTCGTGTTTACGTATTGTTACAAGTACTTGTAAGAAGTCACACCAGTTTACGTGTTAATAATAATAATATGAGCCCTGTATATAAACTGTCCCACTGCTGGGCACGGGCTTCTTCTCAGTGTAAAAAGGATTAGGCCGTATTCCACCACGCTGGCCCAGTACAAGTTGGCAGACTTCATATATATTTAAGAACATCATGGAGAACTCTTGGATGTGCAGGTTTCCTAACGACTTTTTCCTTCACTGTTAAAGCAAGCTATAATTTAGGTGTTGCGTAATTTAAATTGCGCCAGCCATAAGAAGTTTCGGAATCCCCAAAGGCGGCACTCAAGGTAATTTAGCAAGGTTGAGGTCTTCTGCAGTTTGAAAGTTATGAAGCAATTATACTGTGTAGCTCTTCTCTTTTATTATTTATATCACTTAGTTACTAAGTTTTAAGTTGAGCTTTACTACTAAACTGTAAAATCATAACAAAATCCGTGTTATATATACATATTGCATAATGGTAAAACAAACATACAGACATAAACATTACAGACAGAATACCATTCCTCTTAAAAGAGTATACGAATTAGTAACTATCTTGGAGTCAATATGTAGACGAAAGAAAAAAAAAAAATACTATATATTATAATATATTAGTATAGTTTACCGACGCTCGAATATATAAGCTAGTTGAAAAATTCGGAATATTGTTAATCATTCGTACGCATTTATTGTTGATGGTAATCGATTACGTAAACTAATAAGAATGAATATACCGCCAGAAATATTAGGACGAACTCTAAACACAAACTCACATCTGTCGCCTGCTACGTTCAAAAATACTATCAGCACGATTGACTTATTAATCGCAATATCGTCAAATATGTTTTGAATATTCTATTAAATATATATATTATACTAGTAGTTTTCCCACGGTTTCACCCGCGTAAGTCCCGTTCCCGTGTGAATATCGGGTTTCACCGCTTTCACCCCCTTCAGGGTGGAATTTCTAAAAATCCTCTCTTACTGCTCCCCTACACTCTCCAAGGAACATACATGCCAAATTTCAGCTTCTTGCGTTCAGTAGTTTCGGCTGTGCGTTGTCTGGCAGTCACTCAGTAACGGAAGAGTTTTATATATATATAGATAATATTCGATTCGAATTACAATCAGTGACATCGAATTGATCAACATTCGAATGCGTGATGATTCAAATTTGGAATATACAAGTATATTTTTCCGTAGCAACTACACATTGCCAGTATAAAAAGATAGACTTCATGGTATGATATACTTCGAACAGAAAATTTACACTCTACTTAATACAAGTTCTTCCTCAACTTATAATGATAATACCTTTTGAGTAACAATATTACCGTAAAGATAAGTACAAGTTAAACTTAAGTAGTGATCGCTTTACTTCGCTGTTCGCAATGACGCGACTAACTTAAGCGAACATTAGCTAAAGTATTAGATATTACTTATCGCTGTTTCACAGGTCGCTTACCTACTGTTCAGCGTAGCGGATTATTTCTTATAACAAATTGTATGGTATATGTAATATATTTCATTATTAATATCACGAGTAGAGCGAATATTGTAGTACTGGTTTTTGCCTATGAATCCCACGGGAACTCGTATTAAGATGAAATGAAATCCTTTATATTAATTTAGAATATGGGTATACAATGTTTCACATAAATCGTGCATCCCTTTACGCCTTATTAGGTAGCAAACATTAGTATTAATAGCCTCACACTTGTACCCCAAAATGGTCACATAGAGGTTTTTACAACCATAATTGGCCAACTATGTTTTAGTTCTAATGTATGTTCAAATTTTTAGACTTTGTACAGCTACTGACAATTTTTTACAGGAAAAATATTATTTGCCTGTCCTGGGAATCGAACCTGAGACCTCATGTCCAACAGTTACATTGGCCACTACTGCGCCAAAATAAGCCCATGAGCAACTTAACAGGTTGAACAATATTCTTTGTGTAGCCTCGAGCATTGTCTATCTGCGTGCCAAGGCACCGTGCTCGATCTATAACCATGCTAAAAGAATTTTGGTGATACAAGAATCACCCAAATTCTTTTATAATAATTGTTATCCAAAACAAATATCTTCACAAACTCGCATATTACTAGGACTCGGAGGATACATTCATAGAATCACGCCTATACGTATATCCTAGCGTTAAGGATAATCACATTTAGCTAACTAGCCGTCGTTACCAATGATTTGGTGAGGATTCGAATGAACTGACTCGTACGGAAAGGTACCTTCGTCTTACGTGGAACTGTCATAAAGAGTAGTAATACAGTTACTGCGTTTCGCCTAATGAGAAAAAGAACCGATGGATCACATACCTGCCTCTCTTAGTGCATTCTTTTCATCCCATTTTTGTACTCAAGGCTAAATAACTTTCCAGTATTACACCGGATATTAATTGAAAGCGATCATAAGCTAAGAAAAACGTTTACTATAAAGCGAAGTCTCCGTTTATCTGCCATCTTTGTTATTTTAAAAACATGTTATTAATAACAAATAAGCTTTTTGTATTATTTCAAGTAGAATAATTCGTATAATAACGGAGAAAGTTCGAAAATTTTCAATATAAGATACGGCTTGTGTGTCATTTCGATTTTCTATTTCATCGTTTTCAAATCCGTATCGTCGGTCAAAGGTTTCCTTAATAAATCCTTTGTTTTGGGTTACCAATATTATTTATTTGTTTTATCAAATATTTTCTCTGCTAAAATATAAATATTATTGGATTTTATTATATACCTACATACATATATTGATAGCATATTATATATAATTAAATATATATATATTGAAAGCAGCGATAGCTCAGTGAGGAGACCATCAGACTGCAATGCAGAGGGTCTCGGGTTCGAACCCACATCGTGCACCTCTGACTTACGGAAGTTATATAATTTTTCGAAATTATGTGCGTATTGATTGACAATTATCGCCCGCTCTGTGCCTCGGAGAGCACGTTAAGCCGTTGTTCCCGGCGGCCATGAACATCTATGGCAGTCGTTATTGGGAAAATCAGAACCCTCTAATATCCTGACACTGGTCTAGCCTTAGGGTATCGTTAGCCTTCGGGTTGCGGAGGTCAGGTGGCAGCCACTCCGTGTAAAAACTGATATCCAGTCAAATCCGGTTAGACCAGAAAAGCCAACCCCAAGTGACTTGGGAATAATAAAGGCTAAGCGAAAAGAAGTTGGATTTTATTATATACGTACATACATATATTGATAGATTTTAAAAGATATTTAAACGATTAATCTACGTTTTCTACAAAATACATAAGGCTACGCTTATGTTTGTTTGCTATCGTAACATATCCCTTTTTACTCCTGAAACGGGCAAAGTTATTAGGTACTGAAGTTGCATGTATCGACACAAAGTCTGGTCAGTAAGTATTTACCAGTAATACTCACTTACCAGACTTGAGTTGCTACAGGCAACTTCATACCAGAAAAATCTGATAATACTATGGCTATAGTGTTATCAGATTTTTCTGGTATAATATATATATATAATATATATATATATATATATAATATATATATATATAATATATATAGAAGTACTAGGCTAGTACTTCTAATATTAAACCTGCAACAGAGAGAGCAAATAACTTAATTTCAAAGTTCACTTTACATACTGACATGGTCTAAGAGGTCTATTATATGCGCTATCATCGAATCCACTACTGCAAATTGAACGATCAACCATCATTACGCGATACAAATGCTTCTTATTATTACTAAATGTGTTACGTAAAAAAATTGTATCATCGGCATTTTATAGCAACACATACATACACACTCACAAATATGTCATTATTATACACTGAAACTGTTCCTGTTTACTCATTCACAACTCTCATGTACGCTTTCCACATGTTGACAATCCATACAATGTTATGAAATGGAGATCTATAGTACAGGCTTCGGCTTAGTTTAGACTCCAGATCTCCCACAAATTACGAATTACTGCCAATTGATCGTGTCTACTATATACTGTATAACATGATGTAATTTGTGGAGATGAAATAAACATTTTTATTATTATTATTTTATCTTAGTAAAGTCAGTCATTGCTTGTTTTTTAATCACTAAAATACGTAATGTTCAATTAATTTGGACGTTAAAACTTTGTTGACAAGATTGTGTCCGTAAATTTCTAAATCAATACCCGTTATGTAATAATTTAATAATTGTATTACCGTATACTGCCATAAGTGGAACTGCAACCTTATACACATATTTAGAGAACGTAATAAAATTAAGTTCATAGTGTTGTTACAGAAATGAAGTATGGCATACATTATTCCATTTACCTAATTATGACGTTTTAGCTTTCTACTAATAAAACATAGTTACGACGCGCCGTTTATTAAACTTGGTCATATAAGACTTAGGAGTTTTCATTACCACATTACCTTAGACTTATCTCTTAAGTCGTGCTGTCACGTTTGGTATTAAGTCCCCGTTCTGAAGCAAGGAAACCAGTATGACGTCATCCAACCTACTTTTTTTAAGGAAAACGAAACAGCCACTGATAAGGGGGTACGGAAGTTTTGACGTCATGGAATAAATAAAAGCGTTTTCTTGGAGTTTATTTTTATATCTTATTCAGTTGGCTGTCATAGTACAGGAGTGAGAGGCAGGATGGACGATGATACATTAAATTACTAACAATGTTATGACTTACAGTGTTCCATCGTTGAGTAACGTACAGACAGTATTTGTGTTAGGGTATCAGATGCGACTAATAAAAACACGTGTGCTTATAAATGCAGTAGCTCACTTTTTTATGTGTGTATTCTATTTATACACGCAATCTTCGCTTCCTTGAGTTAATATTATTTGCTCCTCTCCTGGTAAATATAATTTTCGGGCTCATAAACTATTACTATGCAAAACATTATTAGACAAACCAACCAATACATATTTACATTTATAATATGAATAGATAAATATCAATTAAATGTATTCAATCTAACCAAAAATACTATACTTATCGGACATAGGTATATGTACATATATCTGCTATTATGGTTTGGTAAACTTACTTAAATAACGATTGTACACCGCATCGATTACTGTAGATTTTTCGGGAACACAAGCGTTATGTTTAGCAGTAGGTGTTGAGGATGCGACACTTAGTGTGCTCAGGCGGCAGACAAGTCACCAAATAAGCAAATTAATGGAAAACGCCGCTTATAGTATGTTTGTTGCATTGCCTTTGTGAAAGCTATGCTTAACTATATTTACGAGTATAAATTGCATGTAGAGCAGCGATAGCTCAGTGGGCAGACCAACAGACTGCAATGCAGAGGGTCTCGGGTTTGAACCCAGCCGTCGGTCCCGGCTGCCATGAACATCTATGGCAGTCGTTATTGGGAGAGTGTCGACACAAAAGATACCACTGGGTCGAAGTGTCACCGGTCTGCACTGACTGGCACCCACATAAGATACAGATACAGATAAATTGCACGTGCAGTATGCTAATAATTTAACACGGTAACCAACAACCAACACATTCTGAAGAAAAGCATGCAAACATGTATAATTAGAAGTATAATATAAACTGAATGGCGCAAGAAAGTTACGCCAGGATCAGGAAGATGAGGAAGTGGAAATCCGTAGTCTCTGCCTACGCCTTCAGGATACACGCGTGCATTTAGTACGTGAAATTGGATATTTTATGATAGCATCCTGCAAGTCAGCGTAAGCAAGCAATAAAAGGAAATGGCTGAGAAAATTCTTTAATTACTCAACAAAATTCTTTAATTACTCAACAACAGCAAATCACCCAATTCTAAGCATGTTGCCCTGCCCTATCTATGTAAATGAAATATGTTCTTAATTGATCCTCTATCGAAAAAAAAATGTATGTTATATGCTTAGATTACAAAATAAACTCGCTTACTTCTTGTAATATATTTTTCAACCTTTTGTAATTTCCAACAACGGACACAAAGAACATTCAGGCATGGAAAAACTATTTATTGATCACACAATGATTCGTCCTGTGTACGAATCGAACCCACAACACTCGGCGCAGTGAAGAGCGATTACTCAAATCACTACGGTACCCGTGCAGTCAGACTAGGCTATCAATATACAAAATAAGTTATTCGTTTATTGTTGGTAGTCATGCGATGATCGGTACGATAGCAACACTTTCTGTTTTCATGATCTGCATTGCGCAATCAGTGTTGTAACTTAGGTCACTTTATTCTAGACTTTGCAAATTCTTTTAACTAGGAATGAAAGTACATAATATTGTCTTCCGTTTACGCGAATGTTATTCATTGAAATTAAACTACTATATACGGATTTTATCGCGTTGTTTATTTTACGCTTTATTACAAAATTTTGAAACTGTCACACTACTACTAGATACTATTGAACTTTACTCATTTTTAAGCTAATTAATTTATTAAAACTATTTATATTTAAGTTTACACTTTCCCCGACATTTCGGTTGCTTTTCAGCAGCCATGGTCACGGGGAGACTTAACTTTAATTCCAATAGGAATGAAAGCTTATATTGATCTAATTGAATTGTAACTTTGCCTTCTTTACGAAAAAGTATACATATTGGAACGAGTTCGCGTGTTAAATTTCATGATAATTGATAGCATAATATATTTCTGTTTATTTGGCGCGATCAGATGAATGCCTAAGTAAATACTATATACTCAAACATATTTTACAATGTAGTTTTCCCTTAGTCATCTATTGATCATACTGAATAAATCTATTCTTATATTAAATAGCTGAAAAGTAAAATTTGATTTTTTTATTTGTTTTACTGACCTGTTTAATGGAGATATTTATAAACTCCTAGATATCAACTAGCGCGCGGCATCGCTCGTGTTAATGTAGATATTGGAGATATATGAAAGTTACCCTGTGTCCCTTTTTGTACCCCTCACATTTATAATATTAGTTATGATATCTAAAATATTATGACACGATCCATCAACCATTTCTTAATACACCGCAGGGTACATCAAGTATGCTTTGATATAAATTCAAACAAACCAAAACTTTGCAGTCGAATTAGACACTATTCAGATTAATTTTATCAATTATTTGATGGAATGGACGGATGTTGTTGTGGTTTTATTAGATAAAAATTACAAAAGATAGGTATACAATCCTGAAATGAAACTCCCACTTGAAAGTATTCCCGTTGCTCTAGGAGCGAAGAGGTATTATATCAGACTTCTACAGACTAAAACAGCTCCCGTGTTCCATTCTCTCACCCTTTACATTCTGGTGACGCAGGAACCCCGCTTAACACTGGAATTTCATTTTGAGCTGTGGCAGCACATCTTTATAAATGCATCTGTTTAAAACTTTCAACTACTCAGCCCTTATAAAACGATCTTCCTGAAAGGTCTTCTTAAAAGGACAATAATTATATTTGTTAACATTCCGATCTGAACATCTGAATACGCAGTGATTACTAACCACCGAGGTTATTTTAAAGACATCAAAAATAATATGACAATAAGATATGGCACCAAGCAAAAAAATTTATAGGCATAATTCCTTTTTCAAAAATCACCTGATTATGCTCGATCTTGCAGGTATTTGCATATCCTGTATAGTTATCACTAACATGCACAGAGTCTACAAAATATGACAAGTGGACTTCTGTAGTTGGAAGCTATTGCACTGTGCACTGTGAATTACATTGAGAAAACATACAATTTATTTAGTTTTTCGCTACGACATAAATTTAAAACTCAAATTTACTATTGCTACCATAATGATATCGTAGTGGTTTAAGCGCTAGCCTCGCCACTGACATTACGCTGAGTGTTGTGGGTTCATGCCCCATCATCATCATCATCATCAGGCTATATTAGTCCACTAATGCCCCATACCTGTCAAAAATGTATGTAGTCCACAAATACTCGTATCAACGTCCTGTCTAACCTTTGGACCTAGAAATCTGCAATTTTGTACAAAGATTGCATTTGTGTTGTAGATAAGGAAAACGCATTTTCCAAATTTCTACGGCATTACGAATAAATTGAATTTTAGCTTAAAGTTGTTTTGTTATTATATTATGTTATATATTATTATTATTATTAGATATTTCAATATTTTTGCATGTAAGGAGGTAATTATAATTAATTTCAAATTTATAGGATAATTCTGATTTTTAAGTAAAGTTCAATGTTTTAAACAGACGTATTTCTGCTCTGGCCCAGCTTAAATTAAATTCTATTTTTAGGCGGGGTTTCTACGGGAACAGAATGTCTTCTTCTCTCTTAGCCTTTATTATTCCCAAGTCACTTGGGGTCGGCTTTTCTGGTCCATCCGGATTTGACTGGATATCAGTTTTTACACGGAGCGGCTGCCACCTGACCTCCGCAACCCGAAGGCTAACGATACCCTAAGGCTAGACCAGTGTCAGAATATTAGTGGGTACTGACTTTCCCAATAACGACTGCCATAGATGTTCATTGCAGCCAGGACCAACGGCTTAACGTGCTCTCCGAGGCACGGAGCAGGCGATAATTGTCAATTAATACGCACATAATTTCGAAAAGTTATATAACTTCCGAAAGTCAGAGGTGCGCGACGTGGGGTACTGAGACCCTCTGCATTGCAGTCTGTTGGTCTCCCCACTGAGCTATCGCTGCTACGGCAACAGAATGTAATGGGTAAAAACAAATAGTCATTTATAAAACAACGACATATTGTTAACTTTGGTACTAAGCAATATCTTTGGTTTAAATGTCAAGAGATGTCCAATGAATATCCTGTTCGTGACCTTGACATAAAATATCTTCTGAATATCGTATCGCGACCAACATAAGTTGATACTTACTGAAGAAATATAGCAGATCTATTATTTTTATGGAGCACATTTCCAGATACCATGCTGCAAGACAGAACTTATTAACAGAAGAATACCAATAGTATTGACTGCACAGATTGCGTGGTGGTTTGAGTGGTCGCCTCGCCACTGCCACTGTGCCGCGTGTTGGTTGTGGGTTCGAATCCCACACGGGCAAAAAATTTGTGTTATCCACAGATGGTTGTTTCGTCTGGATGTTCTTTGTGTCCGTTGTTTGTACACAACCTAAAGTCCTCCGCGATAAATAAATTATTCCTAGTGAGGGATTTGTCTTTAAAAAAAATGAAACAAAAGCAAATAAATATGTCCAATCTGGGATCTAACCCCTTGCTTGATGACTGGCTGTAATTCTAACAGCATTTTATGTCAAAGGATCAGCAAGTCTAAAATTACTTCTACTGTCTGTACTTGACTAAAAAAGGGCAGTACATAGCTTAAAATAATATGTTTAGTATAACCACAAAACGGAGCCTACTAAATTGATTCCAATAGGTTTTTATGGTACCTTCAGACTACATACGTTTATTGGAATCGTGACTGCACATGAATATTGTTTCGAATCGTTGTCGGCACGCATACATATGGATTACCACAGTATGCAAACAAAATTCGCGAGAAACTCGTAAACAATTTGCATATAGATTTACTATTAATGATATCTATATTGGCGCAGTGGTAGCCCAGTGAATAAGGCATTAAACCTGAGATCGTGGGTTCGAAAAACCGACGTGAATCCACTCCTAATACAAGCGTTTTAACACAGCAGCAGGATTAGTAATTTGTACATCTAAATTACTAATAATATTATTAAAAAGAAAAGCTTCGCTTATACCATTAGTTCCCAAAATGGTCCAGGTGGACCCCCAGAGGTCCACAGGAGAATAGACGGGGGTCTACGTTGGCTTGACAAAAAAATGGGGTCCACGAAATAGGCAGATAATATTTTAAGAAGCTCAGCGACTGCTACATATAAAAACTTAACAGTACCAGTGGTCTAACGTTATCAAACAAAAAAAAGCAGTGGTCAGCCCTTAGAGATTTGATCAAATCTAAATACGAATGCCAAGGAATGAAATGGTAGAAATGTAGCTGCAGGGGGTCCACCGGAACCTGTTAAATTATGAAAGTGGTCTATGAGAAAAAAAGTCTGGGAGCCTCTGGCTTATACGATTATAAGGATTTGTTCAGAAACTGCAATAAAAATATTTCATGTCACTGAAATACCATCTCTTTCTCTCTCTTAAAACTATAGCTTTGCAATCACGTCAATTATCAATCAACCTATTCAATTTATAATGTTAGTGCGACTAAAACTAATCTCATCCTCAAAAAGTTATTCGATTGTTAGATCAAGCAAAAAATGCAGCCAATTTTAAAAACTATTTTATCACTATACCGTAAATTTCTCGACGTTATAAATTACATGGAAAAGTTTAGAAACATTGGTGCAACGAACACTAAGAATACAGAAACTAGGAACGACTATTTATGAATCTCGTGTGGATGGAACCCGAAATGTAAGTCCTAGTAACCAACTTCGAACACAGATATACCAAATCCAAGATTAATACATTAATACATTTTTTATCCTGGTATGTGATGCCGTGTAAATCATGCGTATGAATAAGTAATGGGCAGAAACAATTATTAATACTTATATGTACTTTAATACGTATTTTGTCTTTAAACGAATCATTGAAGATATTTTGGCCTAAGATGTATGTAGGAACGCTAGCATGCACATGTAAATCGTGAGCAGCTTATCGCAAGTGCGTACCTTGCAAACACTTAACTATGTATATCTCACTATACATATAATAGCAGTGATAGCCTAGAGGGACACCGTTGGACTGCCACGCAGAGATCTCAAGGGATCGAGCTTGATTGCACGCCTTGGCGTGCATCTCTAACTTTTCGAAGTTATATGCGAATTAAATACTCAATTATCGCTCGCTTGAACGGTGCAATAAAACATCGTGAGGAAACCTGCAATTTTGAGAGTTCTCCATAATGCTCTCGAAGATAATATGCGAAGGCCGCCGTGGTAGACTATGGCCTAAGCTTTCTTATACTCAGAAGAGGCCCGTGCCTAGCAATTGTACAGTCTGACACGGGGCTGATATTATATTATTACTATAGGTAATTTATAATAGCCACACAATGAGTTTATTTCCCTTTTAGTCTAAAAGGCAATGTTCCAAAGATGCAGTATAGTATATTATAGAGATTTTTAGAAGCGAAAAGATCAGAATAATGACTTTTCTCTGTGCATTGTAGCTAAAGCTGCTTGCACTTGGCGTAATAGTCCACGAGTGATGTGCGCGTTCTATGTTGATGTATATTCTAAGAATAATACATATACACAAAATATGTTTTGTATTTTGAATCAAATTGGCCGTTACTTGGCGGCAATTTATTGGAACAAAATAATTGAGAAGAAAAGAACCTGCCTCGCATTTTTGGATTTCCCGCACCAACTACACCCATAGCAAAAGGTTGACAATACCGGACTCCTTTGGTAAGGGATCATTGTCTATCGTTGCCTAACTGTCGTGAGAATGCCTCGGGTTGAGGCGAAACACGTGTCGACGCATATTTTGTGTTCTAAACAGAATACTGCGAGTTGGATTTTGTCCAAGTCCCACGACTGGGCTTTCCCTTACCAGAGGAGTTTGGTTTTGTCAACCTTTTTCTATTGCAATAAGTGTGGTAAGTAATATGATAGTGCGGGCGGGCGGATTTTCCCAATAAGTTTATTACATACTAGCTTTTTCCCGCGGCTTTGATCACGTATATGCAGGTTAGAGTAGACTAGATTAGTAACAGTTTTTTCAGGATAAAAGGTATCCTATGTCCTATTCTGTCTTTTAGTCGAGTAGTTAAGACGTGAAAGTATCGTAACAAACAAACAAATTCACGATTGCATTTATAATAGGTATTAGTTAAGATTTTGCCTCTACGCGAGTCATTATTGACGCAGCCAGTCAGACTAAGATATGTAAAGTACCTATTACCATTTTCTTTCTCCGAACACCGTTAGTAACTATTGAGACCCCTGTTCAGTACCGCGACAGACATAGTGATCACGATGAACGTAGCTACGTAGGTACCTAATTGACAATGACGAATGGTGCTGGGTGTGGGTCGTCGCCTACCTCTAAATCGATCCCAACGTACAGTCATTATTTTGCCGGTTCTTATCGATAATCTGTAAGCTACCTACCGAAATTTCACGTTGAAATTTGTTCTTTTCGAGGATCAAAAAAGATGGAAATGAAAATTACTTTTCCTTAAAGGTTTGTACACAAAAGTCGTGTTGAAATTGGTTATTTTCTGTAATCTGTAATTTTGTTTTTGGAAGTATCCAATGATTAATAATTGCACCTTGAATTTTACAGCTTTAAAACTCACTTGAAAGCTTTTTCACTATAGACTTCTTCGAGAAATTCTGTGTTACAGAGGACTTTACAGATATTCAAACAACAGACAAAAACAGCCAAACACGGAGAAATTATTTGGTTTGTGGACTCGCAATTTTAGAGTTCGACAAAACTCTTATACCACAGCTTTGTCCGTCCGTCCGTCCTTCTGTCTGTCTGTCTGTTATACAACTTTCAATTCAAGAACCGTAAGAGCTAGAGACTCGCGGTCAACACCATTTTACTCAGCATAGTCGATATACCTCCAAAATGACTAACACCTTCGACCTCTGACCTCAAGGCCACGTGGTATCACGTGACCTTTGCATATTACTTGAGCAATTTTTCTAACTCTGAGATTTACGGCAATTCACTGTCGTTTCTCACTTGTTTTATCTCGTGTCGCAATCGAACCTACAAGACTTGGTGTGGCGTCAATGGCGAGGGTTCCACTATAACCGCTACGCCATCCATGCAATCTCAGATTTGAACACATTGGTCAACCTTTTCATATCTGTACTGAGCTATCGTGTTAAAAAAATATAAGTAGTGGTATAAAGTGTGTGTGAAGTATAAGTGTCGTGTAGACGACAACAGGTAGATAGTAATATTGCTACTGTCCTTGACTCTTGTCCAGAATGTAGCTAAAATGTGCCAGTTAAGGTATAAGCGCGGTTTGTATGCATCGTAAATGATAGATGCAAGCCAACGACACAAGTAGTCCATAGGATGAACTCATTAATGTAAGTAGTATATAGCGCGCGCGAGTAGCTTACGAATATAGCTCTTATGATTAGCTCACACATAATATTTATAGCTACATAGTATTTAATGCCTGCGTGTAGTTTGCGCCAGCTTTTTATTTCGTGCTCAAAAACCAAATGTTGTAGCTTTTGACGTTTATAATATTCTCTATTTCATTTTAATATATAACCGAGATGAATCCTCGATACTCCCAAAGGAAACTTATTAAGAAATATCTTGAATTAGTTATCTTAATACCAAGCAGAAAACGTACCGGTAAACGTTTTACGCGAATCCTACAGACTTCCAATTCTTCGACTTCGTCTTCAAGAGATGCCGCAGGGATTTTTAATTAAAACCAACATTCTTTCGATATGATTCAAAACATCTACATTACCGAAAATGTTTGGCATGAAAAGCAGTAAAGTATTCAAAGAGAATTCTGGGTCGTGTTTTCCTCTTTACATGTTGTCTTTGTGTTGCGTTGACACTAGCGACATCTACTTTTAGAGATGTTTTTATTGTGACAGCGTGATCACCGTTTGGGCCTTCAAGATACGAGAAACGTTTTGTAGAAATACTTGGTGTATTTTTAGATTCTGTTTTCATGTCTTGTAAGAGGCATCAGAGCCTTTTTACTTTTTCAAAGTTAGGTTACAGCAAAGTTTTTAGTTCTTAGTACTAAAAAATTAAGTGTAATAGTAAAAATCCTGGAAAATTTTAGTTTTAATGCTGGTTACGCGTTTGTATCAAAGTTTTCTTTTTTAAATTAATGCTATAAAATACTTTGTACCGTTTTCTACTCTAATAATTTCTTAAATATACACCAGTATCAAGCCATGTGCATGCAGAGTATAACTCCCATTTAGCCAGTTCTTGTTACTTTTCATTCCAAAAGCAAACAGAATGTGAAGGTGGATTTATGAACACCTACCTCACAAACCTAGCCAGTTTGCATGTAACAACATGCAGGTTCAAATCCTACTTAATGGATTGTCTTTTTGTTTCTGTTTGTTTCTGATTAAACAATAAAACATCAGTCAATGTTTTTAAAATTAATTTGAAAATACTATAAAGTGTTGTTTTTAATCAATTGCCAAGTACATACACAGTAAATAGACATTATGATTGATGTCACACACTCCATCACACTATCTACATCACATCCATTCAATCAATTAGGTTGCTACTTATCAACCAACTAATACAGAGTTCACGTGGTAACCAAGCGAGGTCAAGACGACTTACATGACAACTTGCGCAATAATGTCATGACAGAACGCTGACGTCATACCAAGCATGATGCGTGTCAATACGAATTATGAGTGTACTTTATGTTTATAGCTGCTAAATGTTTTTTACAACTATTCATACGTGAATTTATATAAGGAAGAGACAGACAGTTGTATATAATACTCAGATTTCGGGTGCTATGATTTTGGTCAGACGGATAACAGTTACTACTTTAAACTTCATTCATAAAAGAATATTCATAATGGACATTAGCATTTATTACAAAATAATTATTTGTTCAATCAAGTGCTTGGCTCCTAGCTAGCTTATACAATAACCTGTATAAAGGAGCATAAGGCCTATTAATCCAATATTCTTACAGATTATTTTATTCCCTCTTATAAACTACTATTTGATATATACAGTCAGCCAAAATTTTGGAGGTTCATTTGAATGTCATGAAAAATATAATATTATAGTCGTGACCATTGCTCTCTTTATCATGTATTATATTTACGTCATGCCATTGTGTCAAGTCAACTCACCTCTGTTAGAAAAATGAAGCTCAGCAGTAATAATATCTCACAGAAACTTTTGTCAAAACTTTCTTGGCCAACTTTTGGCATTTATTGCTAACAATATTGGAATGCTACAAATTACAACTACTATTGGGCGAGTTTATTGTCTTCTACCAGACACTTTTGCTAGACAAGAGTCTGACTGTAGCCTATTAGAAGGTGCTACGGTAAAACTTAATAATACTTTGGATGATTAGTGAATCGAACATGGACCCCGTGATCAACGCAAACTTAGCCCACAAGCAGGTAGACAGTAGCGAGGCAGTATTTTTTTTCGTTTTCTGTTAAATATCATCAGCAAAATTACGCATAAACAGTTTTACTTATAAAGCAATCTTCAATAATAGAGAGTTAGCTAAGTATAACTAGCGATTACTTTGTAAAATCACCCATAAACATTACTCAACTATGAAAGTCAGTTGAATAATAACTTGGTAACAGTGGCGAGCCGGTGATCAAAGGTTAATAGTTCTTAAGTCATTGATAAATTACTTGAGAACTATTAAGCTGAGAGTAGCTAGGTACAACTTATCGATATTTTAATGAGGAAGACTGATTAATGAAATCAGTCATATAGCTAATATTATAAAACTGAACAAATGGTTTGTTTATTTGAACGCGGTAATCTTCGGGTCTACAAGTTTGATTTAAAATGTCCTTTTTACGTTAGTTATCCTATTCGTTATAAGCTATAAAACATTATAATTTGACCCATTGAGGTGGATCAGTGATCATACATGGTCGAAACTATGGAGCACAGTACATTTTTATTCTACTTACGTAGATTTGTACCCGGAAAATTCAAAAAGCAGTTTATAAATTCACTTGAAATTATGACATAATATATGATATATTTTCTTTTAATCTCGAAGTTCCTAAGACAACGAAATATTAAAAACATCAGTCTGAGCCACAAAAATGCGGACAGGTTCAACGATTAATAATTGATACAAATTAATAAATCTCTAAAGCATGTGCATCACAAATTATAATGAAAAATCTAAGCTTTCCTCAATTACAACGCGTATGCCTATAATGAATACGTAATACGTAGTTATCTTTATAATGTATACCATTAAAATTAATAAACGTCTTTCATTATTTATCTCTTTCATTCAAATAATAATATTTGGTAATTCCCTGAGATCCCATTTCACAGGTGGCCAGCGTCCCCCAGAATGAGGCCTATTTTAAAGCAGCGGATTCCACAATAATTTATTTAAAGACCATCAATTTATAATGGCCACGTAATTTTTCAAATTTAACCTTAAATATTTGAGCAATGGCAACCCGTCGAAATTTATTTAACCGTTTTGCATAATACAGAAACTGACTATTAAGAATTAGGAATTAATTACAAGAATGTTAATTCTAACATTTGAGTCAAGAATTAATAATCTGTACTAATAGTATAAAGCTAAAGAGCTTGTTTGTTTAGTTGAACGTGCTAATCTCAGGAACTACTGGTTCGAATTGAAAAATTTTTTTAGTGTTGGATATCCTATTTATCGAGGAAGGCTATAGGCTTTATAATATCACGCTACAACTTACGGGGGCTGTGCAGTAACCATAGACGCGAGTGAAACCGCCGGCACATTTAGTAATCATATATAGATAACTAACTGACCCGCGCAACTACGTCTGCTTCACATAAGAGAATTTTTTCCCGTTTTTGCCACATTTTTCATTGCTGCGCCGCTCCTATTAATCGTAGAATGATATTATATAGCCTATAGCCTTCCTCAATAAATGGGCTATCCAACACAGAATTTTACAATTCGAACCAGTAGTTCCTTAGATTAGCGCGTTCAACCAAACAAACAAACTCTTCAGATTTATAATATTAGTATAGATATCTGTTTGATAATCTCGGTGCTGCATCAGTGTTTGCGACGGTTCGATTTCCGGGTCAGGCAGTTCAAGCAGTACTGGGTTTTAGTTAAGGTATTCTCAGTAGCCGCCTGGAGTCTGAAATTGCTACCGGTAACCAGCCATAGGCTCCTACTACGTCGAAATTTAAAACTTTATACGGATTTTGTCACGTTATTTATTTTACTTTGTAATAATAATAGTAATAATATGCCTATAGTGGCTATTCAGGGGGCCGATCTAGTGTGTTGGCGAGTCACCGTCTGCCTATTGCATTGATGCTATTAGAGTATTCAGGGCAGACGCCGTTTTTCATCCATAGTTAGCAATATACCGGTCCACCAGACACCCATACCCATAGCCCATATATTAAAATCCATGCGTAGCAATAGTCCTATGCCTGCTGTGGCTAGTGCCACTGTAGGTGTTCCATCCCACCTTTGATTAAAACTCTCGAAGGGCCTCTTCACGTTGGACCCATGTCTCCGTGTAAGCCTCCCAAAGGGCCAGGTCTTTTCTAATGTAATATGTTAGAAAGAACGTGTGATAAGAGAAATATAATAATAATGTATTTATTTGTTAGAATATTGTAATTACAGTGGTGTTACACAAATTTGAATGTCCATAATATTCTGCATATACATTCGCGTAAACATAAGACAATATTCGTATTACGTCGTTTTAGTGGTAGAGATTTGCTGATTTCAGCATGAATGGGCCGGCTCGACCGGGTAAGGACTACCGTCTCACAGAATGTCGATGTGAAACAGCAGTATTCCTACTGTTGTGTATTGGTGAGTGAGAGTGCCGGGGGCCCAATCACCTTCTTTCCCCCTTCCCGCTCCTTCTCATTCGCACTTCTTTTTTCTCTTCTTCCTTTCCTAAAGGGTCGGCAACGCGCAAGTGATGCCGCTGGTGTTGCAGGCGTCCATAGGCTACGGTGACCACTTTCCATCAGGTGTGACGTTAGCTTGGACCTAAATCCTTTGCAAGCGAAATATGGTTTGTCTGAAATGTGGTATGTCTTTTAGTTCCACATAATAAGGGACAAGTCACTACGGTTTACCAGACACAATTCCCACACTCTGTACTGCTACTGATAATAGCCTGGCAGAAAAATCTAATAACCCTATGCTCAGCCCGGCGATCGAATCCGAGACTTCGTGCAAATCAGTCACAGTTATTTCTACACAGTTTACTTCCTAAACACCTTTAATCGTAGATGTACTTTACACTGTAAGTATTTGTAGTGCCAGACTTCACATATAATATCTTCTAGAGCATTGTGTAGCGCACAGATGTGCAGGTTTTCTTTCAGCGTCGAAGCAAGCAAATATTAATTATTTAACATACTAAATTTGAAAATTCAAAGAGAGATAGGAGCACCCTGTAGGATCTAACTGCTTATAAATACGTGGCGGTCCAAAGATTTCTCGACTTGACTATCGTTGCTTAAATTAGAGGTTTTTTAATTTGTTTCAGTAGATTCATAGTTTATATTTTACAAATTAACAAATAAATATTAGCTCTTTATAATCCTTCCTATAATAAATGAATGCTAGTAAAAGTTTGTTTGCTGCCCTTTCACGCCTTCATAACTTGACCGATTATCATGAAATCTCGCAAACACGTTGTCACGGGTACAGAAAAGGACATAGGGTACCTTTTATCCAAAAAAAGTAGTGTTACTAATCTATCCTTATTTTTAGAGTTCGAAAAAACTCTTATACAATAGCTTTGTCCGTCTGTTATACAACATTCAACTCAAGAACCGTAAGAGCTAGAGACTCGCGGTCAACGCCATTCGACTCAGCAGAGTCGATATACCCCCGAAATAACTATGACCTTTGTCCTCTGACCTCAAGGCCACGTGGTATCACGTGACCTTTGCATATTACTTGAGCCATTTTTTCGAACTCTGAGATTTACAGCAATTCATTGTCGTTTCTCACTTGTTTTTATCTGAGGGAATGCTTGGACGCGTACCTCTCCGCGGGGCAACGGAGAGGTTATGTCGGGCTCACCGGGGGAAATATACCCGGTAATACATACTAAACCTACCATGGTGTTCCTCGACATAACCATAGACGGCGGGGCCGCGCGAATCACTTTCACATGCATTCACAACTCCGCCGAGTTACTTATTTAACATTGATCTGCAGAGCCTGTGGTGAACAGGACGAGTCTATATCACATCTACTATGTGAATGTGACGCGTTGGCTGGACTAAGGATGGGTCTGATGGGATTGGCATATCCGAACCCTGAAGACTTCAGGCTTCTCCCTCTGAAGTGTATGCTGCGACTGATGCAGTACATTCATAGGGAGATAGCTCAGGGATAGATCTCGGGGCCGACACAAAAGATCCCACTGGGTTGAAGTGTCGCCGGTCTACACTGATTGGCCCCCGAAATAAGATAAGATAAGATACTTATTTAACATATCCTAACAAACATATTTATGCGAGTGACGCCACGGGCAAAATCTAGTATCAGTATTATCAGATTTACCTTACAGAGGAATGAATATAGTATTAGGGCCTTAATTAAAAGGTCAAAATGTAAATATCTAATAAAACGAGGTGCGATTAACATCCCACATTATTCCTTTGTAAGAGGACATCTGCCCAACTTAACAGCTGTGGGCAGGTATAATCTACTCTTAACAGTTCAACATTTACTCAACACCATCCTAATTAAACAGTAACAATCCCAAAGCTCCCTCAGAACCTTAAACAAAACAGGACAAAAATATGATAACACCATGTGCGAGAGAGAAACAAATTTTTTGATCCGTCAGCTAAAAAGGATTAGCTTCATTTATCACGGAGTGAAGGCTGTGACGTCACAAAGGTCTCGGCACCCTGTCTAATGAACATTCCTAAAGGGAAGAAATTGCATTTTGTTGGAAGTTCGCGTCAGAATTACGCCGCCATGACAATGCAGTTTGTTGGCGTTGAAATAGTAATTTCTGGCTACATTTATTCTTAAAGAGGATTTAAAAGGCAAATCGGAATGTTTTTTGACCCGTAGTCTGGTTTTAAAAATAATATCAGTCCTGTTTTAAACTGACCCACTGCTGGGCAAAGGCCTGTTCTCAGTGTGGGAAGGGTTAGGCCATAGTCCACTACGCTGGCCTAGTGCGGGTTGGCACACTTCACATTTCTTTGAGAACATTATTGAGAACTCTTAGACACGCAGGTTTTCTCACGATGTTTTCCTTCACCATTAAAACAAGCGATAATTAAATTTTTAATACGCACATAACGTCAAAAGTCAGAGATGCGCGCCTTGGGATCGACCTCGAGACCTCTGCGTGGCAGTCCAACGGTATCCCACTAGGCTATCGCTTCTTCTGGTTTTAAAACTTTCTGATAATTAATCGTGCGATACGATAAAATATCTTTGTCTGCTTCGATTCCCGGGCTGGCCAACGTTATTGAGAATGTTTTGTCAATAAATTATCAGACCTGTGTCCGATAGATGGCAATAAAGGCTCTTATTATATGAGACCTAAAATCGTAGTTAGCGAGATTGGGGCCTTTATATCCATCTGCTCACCCCTTCAGGAATACAGGTGTGAGCATTCTTAATCAAATTGTTGGTACCATTCCGAGAAATCTATTATAACCAAATATGGAATTGGATTCGATTACACTGCACAACAAAACTGCAACTTTTGTCTGATGAATGACTTTTATCATATGATGTTTACTAATTCGACGTCACTGATTCTACATATTACACCCTAATTTTTTTGTAACAGCTCTTTTTGACTTGTTGTAGCTTCCACTAAAATTCGCTGTTACAGTGTTAATTTGCTGATAACTAGAACAATATTAAGTTTTCATAATATAATTTGATATGGCATCGTCAAGACGTGTTTGTGTGAATCATCTGAATCATTTTTGTTTCATTTGCGGAGAGTATATAAATAATAACAATAAGCTCAGCTCTCTACCTTCAGCTTTAGCAAGGAAATCAAATAAAAGAAAGTTTTTCAACTTAAGAACTAAATAAAATAAAATAAGATAAAATGACCCATGTGTCATATTTTGTTAACTAGACCTGATAGAGAAATTTCAGTCATAGATTTGTAGTTGTCATTAAAAGTTGAACTAATATCATGTAACATAACCCAATCATCAGACATACTGTTGTCCATTGTTATGAATTGATTACATTCATACATAGATTCACGCCTGTTTCCCAGAGGAGTAGGCAGACTAGGGATTTCAATTTGCTACGATCCTGACACACTTCTCTGGCTTCATTCACTTTCATCACATTCCTCATAAAAGCTCGCTGGTTTAAAGTGCTCTTAACATAGCTTTTGTCCAGAACGTCTTCGATCTGATCGAGAAATGTTCGCCTAGGTCTTCCTCTTGCGACTGTTCCATTCACACTAGCCTTACTGAATACTTTAAGTTAAAAGTCGATTACATTTTTCTGAGATAAAACTTTTTAAGTCGTGTAACTATTCAAAATAAAAATCTGTCCATGGCCACTCTTTTAAACCACCAAATATTTATTATTAATACAATTTAATTTTATATTATTTTCATTTTAGGAACTGCTGTGTCTAGTAGTAACAATTTTACTTCAATGAGATTAAAGAAGTAAAAGATTAGTAAATCTAAGATAAATATTAATCGGGCACGCCACGATCGTGGCGGTAAGTCCCGTGTTTGAGGAGTGGCTGGAGAGGCGGCATGGCGCCCTCACCTTCCGGCTGACACAGGTAATGACTGGCCACGGTTGTTTTGGCCAGTTCCTGTGTCGTATACGCCGGCAAGAGACGCCTGGTTGTCACCACTGCGGCGACTGCCGCGACGTAGTTGAGCACACGGCGCTGCACACTTTGGCGGTTTGCCCCGCCTGGGCATCGCAGCGCCGTGAGTTGATCGCGGCAATCGGATTGGTTGCCCTCTCGCTCCCGGCCGTAGTTCAGTCTATGGTCCGGAGTGAGAGGTCGTGGAACGCCGTCGCCTCCTTTTGTGAGAAAGTAATTTCCATCAAGGAGGCGGCGGAGCGGGAGAGGGAGCGTTTGAACCCTCTCCCCAACCGCAAAGCCGGGCGCCGGAGGGCCCGAGACGACCTCCAGCCACCCTGAGGTTTGACCTGGGGGTGGCGGGCTTTGTGGGCCTGCCCACCATCCGTTCAGCACCAGGTCCGAGAGGCGGCTTGCGTGTTCCCACGCGCGCCTCTGTTTCGAGTCCGTCTCCCCTCTAGGGGGGACAGTAGGGATAATTTGTGAGGAGTGCCTTTGGGTAGGTCTTTCGTGTATTGGCCTGCCGTTTCATACGGCGGGCCGAAACTTCGGCGGGGTCGCGAACGCATGCGAAAGTGATTCGGGCGGCCCCGTCGATAGTGGTTTTGTCAAGGAACACCGTGGTACGTTTAGTCGGTATTCCGGGAGGTACGTTATCATCTTTATCATCTTCTTTTACCCCGGCGAGTCCGACATAACTCTTCCGCCCGCCCCCGCGGAGGGGTATGCGTCATGCATGCCCCCAAGTAAAAAAAAAAAATAAAAATAAATATTAATAACTAATAAAGTATTAGTGACAGAAAGTCATATTTATAATTAACTTAATATAATTAGAAACAGCTTCTTAGTAAAAACAAACATTTTTATTTTCTATATATTGAATTAATCGATAATTGACTTGTAATGACATTTTCAACCTCACAAGTGTGTATGAAGATTGTGATGAGAGTGAAATAAACAAGAGAGGATCGCTACGATTTTGATGTATATGTCACTATCTTTGCTGAAACAGGAGTCAGTATATTATAATGTATTCAGCCCCACTATCTTTGTTGGTTCAGTACCATAAACGTTTGTAACAGCCAATGTTTAGACACATGTATGCCGTCAAGTCGATCCAAATATTGAAATAGCATAAATAGCTAAAATAGAGCTCAGGTTTTTATAGATTACTAGCTTTTGCCCGCAGCTTCGCTTGCGTAAAAGTACGTAACTTTGGATTTTTTAAAATAAAATATACCCTATGTTACTCGTTGATAATAATTATACCTTCCTAACGGTGAAGCAATTTTTAAAATTGGTTTTGTTGTTTTAAATTAAATCCTTACAAACAAACAAAAAATCTAAAATATTTTCTCTTTAGGCTGCCTGTCCATCGAAGCGGAGCGAAAGGATTGCATACTGGAGCGGAGCAGAGATTTTATGCAATCCTATTGGTTAATATTTCTACGTTCCTTCGCTCTGCAGCCTTGCTCCGCTTCAATGGAGAGGCAGCCTTCTAATGTTAGTATAGAAGTTTATATAAACAGCCTGGGGACTAGCTACCCAGAATAATAATCGTCTCCACAATAACTGGCCACGACATTAAAATATTACCCAATCGTATAAAGGTAGTAGAGCCTCGCTGATTTCAGCATGAAAGGGCCGGCTCGACCGGGGAAGGACTATCCTCTTACAGAATATCGACGTGAAATACCAGTATTCCTACTGTTGTGTTTCGTTCGTTGAATGAGAGTGCCGGAGGCCCAAACACCCTCTTACCCCATTCCCGCTCTTTCTCCTTCCCACTTTCTCTTTCTCTTCTTCTTTCCGAAAGGGTCGGCAATGCGCAAGTGATGCCGCTGGTGTTGTAGGCGTCCATAGGCTACAGTGACCACTTACCATCAGGTGGGCCGTATACTTGTTTGCCACCATTGTTGCATAAAAAAATCACTATAAAATTCGAGTAATAATTATGTAGTTACAACGATTGTTTAGCCTAGTCTGGCGGTCAAGACAGCAGGCAGACCAACGGTATCCCACTAAGTTATCGCTAGCCTAGCCTAGCGGTAGTTTAGTGCTATGCAGAGGTCTCGGGTTCGATCACAAGGCTACTCTAACTTTTCGAAGTTATACGCGTATTAATTACTTAATAACCTAACGCCTAACGCTGCTTACACAGAGAAGAGGCCCGTGCCCCAGCAGTGGGACAGTTTATATATACGGCTGATATTATAATGATTCTATACCGTTTAAAAAATTTTCAAAAATTGCACTACACATACGTGACGTCATGTACAATGTTTTGGTTATAATTATATAAGTATTAAAATCCTCATCTGTGGAACATAGTCGTAAACAAAAAGCCACATTTGCTCCAAATTGGTTCAATGTAGAACGTTTTATGATTGCTCACATAAGTGATTTTTCATACAAAGATATTACAAAGGCTCCTCTCAAAGGACATGCACAATATTTTGGTAGACATTGAGAAACTTATATAACGTAATGTACTATAACCATAGCTACGGGAAGTAGACACGATGTCTTGCATATTTCTTAGAGTCAGCAGAGATGCTTCATGAAGTGAGTCTGATAGTTATCAAAGTTTATCTCAATACACTGGCCAAGTTCGAAATTTCGTTAAGAGTATTTGTTAAAATTTGAAAACGTTAATCATATTATTGAAATTGACTTCAGCAGAAGTTCTTTAGGAGTGAGCTTTACTTAAGGATAACATGAGAGTCATTGGTCTGATTTTGTGAACTTTGCCTAATCTTTTACTTGAGGACCTGACTTCTGAAGACGCAATATATCGAGCAATGTTGAGGGATATAAGTAAGGAGGGCTTATAAATAAAGAAATAAGACGGCAATTTTATTTTTGGCTAGTATGTTCAGCACTGGTCAAAACGTTACTTAAAATTATCCTAATTGCAAATGTAAAATGTTGTATAGACATTTGGATGTTAAATAGTTGGACGTTTGTTACTCAATCACGGGTATCCATTGAACGGATGTAGATGAAACTTGGCAAACAAATAGATGTATGCTTTCTCGTGGGCAGAAGCTAGAATATGAAATAGGTCATAATATAGGTACTGAACAAACCACAATTTTAAACCGTAATTGTTAATAGTCATTAGCAGCCAAATACCACAGTTTTAGTTATACTATTGCACATCTATTAATACCAAAACACAACGTTCACCCTATAACAATTCAATCTATGAACGTCTTATATGTTCATTTCCCTATTCCAAAATATGTACATACATTACGTAAGAAATAAATCAATACCGACTTCCATTAACATACATTTACGAGTAATCTCCAATTCCAATAATGTTTGGGATAATATTTCTTGGCGGGCCCTTTGGAGGGAAACTTCATTGAATGGGCTAAAACCAAACAACCTACAAACCTTTCCCGAAGGGATTGTCGTGTCTGTCCGCTGACGAGAAACATATTAATATACAGGATGTGGGTAAAGTCAGGGTGCTTTTAATAGCGACGAAAAATGTAGCTCGATTTTGCCGTTGTTTTGTCGACAGCATTGATTTTCTGCCACTAAAATATTACATGTAGAAGAAACACGACTTTTTATCGTAACCTGCTACATACTACGTTCTTACTAAGCCATGTCTTCTAACATATACAATTCATTAGACAAGACTGAATATCCTAAACATTACCTATTGACTAGACAAAACTACAGCTAGTGGTAATATGTAGTGTTATTATCATGATATTAAAATATTCTCTAATTGTTTTAACGCCTCAAAATTACAGATCCCATCCCTTCTATTTAGGCTGATAATGTCATATTTTTGATATTTTCTAATAATGGTTATTAAGTCACACGAAAATAACCTAAAATATTATATTAGGTTTATTAAATATACGAAAACGTTCTCAATTGACAGGTGCCAAAAAGTGGCTACCGAAGTAGCATGAAAAGGAAATATTTGATGAGAAAGCAGAAGTATTCGTTGACGACGTGACGTGTAAGCAATATATCTAAGTCAAGATTATATCTTAGTAGGAGGAGTCGACTTTAATTTGAGTTGCCTCTTGAAATTATACAAAATATATTAGGATTAATATGAGCTAGTATGTAGATGGACACTCATTTCTACATTTCTTATATAAAAGAAAAATTTTAACTAGGAATGTAACCTGTGTCTCGGGAGACTTTACAAACATTTAAACAACGGACGCAGAAAACACCTATACTTGGAATAACTATTTGTGAATTATTGTAGCGGACTGTACTGCTGTTCAATGTGCTGGACTGAGCTGGACTGAGCAGGACTGAGCTAGACTACACTGGACTAAGCTATACGTAGCTGGATAGAGAAGGACTGAGCTGTACTTTTCGCTTAAGTAATCTAATAAATTTTTCACGTTTTCTTATATTATGTTCACTCACGCAAGCCGATTAGAACCATCATCCAAGTCGTCATGCTTACATGAGAAAAGTTCAAAAAGAAGTTTTGAATGAATCAGACACGTTGTATTTCTTTCCTACATGACACATACTCCACCATGCTGAAATAATTTATTATACTGAAATTAAATATATATTTTAGAGATAATGATAGCTAGCAATCCTTTATAGATAGGATACCCTATATATACATGATATTTACAAAAAAAAACAATTAACTTTATACGAATATTTACAAAACGAATCTCTATTTTTTTAAATTATTTGCTGCTGGCGACTAGACTGTTTTGGCTGGTGGCACATAATTCTAAACTTACTTTTCAGGAAAAATGCAGTGCCGTAACTCAGAAATAGTTCTAACTGCCACGAAATTTACTAGACTCTGGAGAGTCGCTTGTATGACCTATTCACACCCGTAGTAAGACAGCTGCAGTGCACCAGAACTATTAAGCCTAATTTAGTTAACCAGTATGGCAAAAGTCAAATCAATATTGAACCTTTATTGGTGGCAAGGTCGAGGATTATTTTATCTATTAGGTAAGATGTGGCCTATTACACAATATGCTCACATAGTGTTACGCCTGTATCCTCGAAGGCGGCAGATCAACGGGGTTGAGCAGCGATAGCTCAGTGGGGAGATCAACAGACTGCAATGCAGAGGGTCTCGGGTTCGAACCCACGTCACGCACCTCTAACTTTCGGAAGTTATATGACTTTTCGAAATTATGTGCGTATTGATTGACAATTATCGCTTGCTCTGTGCCTCGGAGAGCACGTTAAGCCATCGGTCCCGGCGGCCATGAACATCTATAGCAGTCGTTATTGGGAGAGTGTCGACACAAAAGATCCCACTGGGTCGATGTGTCGCCGGTCTGCACTGACTGGCCACCACATAAGATACATACATACATACATCCTCGAAGGGGTAGTCAGAGTTATATACACGTTAATTTTTCCAGCAATGGTCTTAGTTATTACGTAGACGGTGACGAGGCTATTGTCGTCTATCAGACACAATTCGAGACACCATACTGCTAAAATTCTTCAGGCTAAAAAACCTGTTGCCCCGTTCGGAAATCGCGCCCGGGACTCATGCAAAGTATTTGCATATAATACCGCTGTGTCATCGAGTCACAAGGATGACCAGAATATATATTAGCCGTCGTCACGCTCGAATGTTGGCTTGCCTGACATACTGCCCTGCCACGAAATGGGCCCAATCGTGAATAAAACCATCCAGGTACCCGGGCAAGCACTGAAGAAGTTTGGTCAAAATCGGATTGCTTAGAAGGAATTTTGTAACATGTACACATACAGAAGAATGATATAATATATAAAGTTAATATTAATCCAATTACGTCGGATTCGAGACTCCGCCCTCGCATAAGCGTTTACTGGGGCCCCAAAATATATCTAGACAATCATTTGACGGTAGATTAAGCAGGGACCACTTGGCCATGAAGATTGCAAGCAAGCAAGATTAGGATTGCGTCATCTAAAATGGTTATATGAAACTGACTTAGTTCATTTATTATTTATGACATGATTATTCTTTTAGGGCTTGACATTATCGTTTAATATGGTTGAACTATGATATGGAGTAGGTTAGTGTTGTAGTCTGGTAGAGATACATTTTGCCAAACATGAATTTAAGTCCTGCCTAATAGGTAGGTACCTATTGCCATCAACTGGGCACTGTACCAGATACCGTGGTAATACTAAGACTTTCTTAATCGAAAAGCCCACCAACGCTTCGCCTTATCAACAAATCGAACGTAGACTTTAGGACGTGTACAGGAGCCGCACTTTCTACCACTTATCATTATTCTTTTTTTAATGTACACTCATGATACCGATGATAATTTACAAATCCTTATAGTTTCTTGGCTAAATGGATTGTAGGGAATTATCCAAAATAGCTACCATAAAGTTATTATGGCCAATTGAAGCAACGAATTTTAGACACTAATGACATAACTTTGAATACAAATTGTATAAAATTAAAATAAATATTAATATAAATTTATCTCGAAATAAAACTGAATTCCCTAAATACCCACTGTATTTTGTATAATAATCACGAAAATAGATGTTGATAACAACGGCAATTTCATAGGTAACGACCTGATAATATGGTAACCAATTAACACAGCTATTTATATAGCAGTGTAGTTAACAGCTGTCATAACTAAAAAAATATTCTACGAGGCAACACTTTGAGGCTGCTTTTATTAGCAAGATATTTTTTGTTTATGGCCTAATATTTCTATCGCAAATGGCTTAGGTAAACTTATTCTACGCCAGGCAAATAAATAAGTAATGTGGCGAATACTTTTTTATTTATTACTATTCCCTTTAATATTCTCTTTTACAATTACCTACATAAAGTTGTAACAAACTTATTGCTTTTACAAATATTTACGAATCCCTTTTCGCCAGGGATACAATTTTAATCATACTTGTATCGAAAACTATTGTAAACTAAAATACCGTTATTCGACTTGAATATATAATTATATATTGGTAGCCAAAATTTTAGGTTTATTATTGAGTATTAAATTTAGTTTAAATACATAGTGTATTATTTAACATTTTATAATTAGGTTTGACTTTTCAATGTATAAAGTCAAATATTTTTTAGCTTATAAAGAAAGCATAATTATGTATATAATCTATGTATTATAACAGGGTAATAATATAATAATGTTGACAGCATCTATGTCTCCCACGACACAGCATTTAAAAATAGAGAGGAAAGTGCCTTTAAAATTTTTACGGTTATTTTCATGCCTCGAAAGAAAATACTAACAGCACGAAAAACTAACAAAATGTCCGTGATGAAAAACTTGCGATCAGTCAGTTATATTTTTAAAGGGTAAATAACAAAATAATGTGTGTGTTTCAACAGCCCACATAACTGTATCCACTAATTTGCATTACATTATTGGTGAGTCTGAATGCGCTTGAAGAGCGAGCGATTATGGTAATACGTTGATTTTAATATTCTTCAGTGGTCTACACCCTGTAATTTGAAATGTGGGCCAATTGTGGAATATTTTATAATGAAAATAACACAGTTGGAAGCTAGTCCTTTTAGCATAAGAGGGTATAGCCTTGGTCCAGTTGAAAAAAAAAACCGTTGTATGAAAAAGTTACTTAAATTGAGTCATAGTTGTATGTAATACGTTTTGATATAGATTTCATTACTTATTATGTTGTTTTTATTGAATTTTCGTAGACATGGCGATTTGTTTATTATTGTAGTTTAGTATTGATTAATTAAAATCTAATTTTATCACATTTGTTGTAACTGAGTCAGTTAAGCCTATATTGTTATCCGATATGGCAAACTATATCTCATACAAAGATAGCCAGAGAGATTCATAACCCAAGAAGAGTTATGAATCACTTTTTAGGTTATAAACTATTTAGTGAAATAATCCTTACTTATATTATAAGTTAAAACGTAACGCTATCTGTCTGATGCTTCTTAACAGCTAAACCACTCAACCGATTTGGATGTTTGCTACAGAGTTACCTGTGGAAGGATATAGGCTCCTTTGTATAGATGCAGGTACCGCGCGGGCGGAGCCGTGCGCAAAAGCTAGTTATAAATAAGATCTATGTTATGGTAACTTAAATTACATAGATTGCTAGGCGAGTTGACAGTGAGCGGCTAATGACTCAACTCAACGCTTAAAACAGTACTTTATCGACACTTTTAATTTAGGCTAATAATAAAATACTTAAGCTTTTATCCATTAAAAGATAAACAAAAAGTTATTGAGAAAGTCTTATAATATTTAAAACCACTATGGATACACGTTTGGTTACCACACTATCCAGCTTCGACAAGTCACTAAACTTAGCTGAATATCGCCCTTTCAATATTCATGCACGTCTTCCCACTATACAAAAGTACTAAGTAATTCAGATACAAAGAAACAAGAGGGAACTCTTGCAATAAAGTAACAGAATACACTACATAGTGTACGGATAAGCTCTGAAAACAGCCTTGAGCTTAATACGAGCGGAGCGTGAAGCAAAGCGTACTACGGAGCGTAAGGCTTTTAAACGAGTGTATGTTCCTGTGAGTTTACAGCACTGTTCTTAACAAAGACGTTGTTTTTTTTTATTGCCATCGTTAGCAGACGAGCAATTGGTCCACCTGATGGATAGTGGTAACCGCTACTCATGGACTTCAGCAATGTCAGGTCACAGCAAAGCCACTGCCTACCGTGAAAGAAGAACTCTCTTTAAACCTCGTTTGAAGAAGGACATATCATAGCCCTCGGGAAACACCGAAGCAAGCAGTTCATTCCAGAGCTTGCACGTACGTGGGAGAAATGATCGCTGGACGTATCTGTGCATTAGATTTATTTCTTAAACTAATATGCGTAGACTATTTAGAAGGATCGGTACCGTAAGCAATTTTTTTAGTTTGTTTTAGTGTGACGTAAACCTAGCTAATAATTCGTTTTTATGTGGTTTTTATAGTTTTATAGTTTGGGATTTCGTTAAAATGTATGCAAGGTCTAATATAATATTTTTTAGTCAAACCAGAAATATTGAGCATAGCTTTATTCCGTACATACCATTGGCAGTGAATTCCAGACCTCGTTGACGAAATCGCGGTTAAAATATGTTATTAAATAAGGTGATGAGTTAAACAAAGGCATTCATATTGTGTTCGCAGTCGGACATATTCAATAGCTACAAACTATGGGTGAAAACAAAGATACAGGTTTTTTGGTCCCGATATGTCAGTACGGTTCGGTACTGATAGGTACCGGTCAAACCACATAATAGAAACAGGTAAATCTGTTCTTAGTGACCAACATGTCTTCGAGTTCGTCGGACTATGAGATTTTCTCTTTGAAAGTGGTAATTATAAATGTAAAAATAGGACAGTCGGTGTTTCTAATATGAACAGTAAAAGAAAGAAATATGGATCATATTTTCAATTATTTCTACAAGATATAAAGTTCGATGAATCCAAGTTTCATAATTATACTAGGATGGCACCAGAAACATTTAACTATATATTGAGTAAAATATAACATCGATTAATTAAGAATTGGTGTAACTGGCATGTAAGTACAATCCATTTTACCCGAAGTGGTTTAGCAAATACCAATGGTATCAATACTTCGCAATCCACATCCATTTTCACGAGGACAGAAGATGACACACTACACTTACAAATGTTAAACCCGTAAGGATCGCTGCAGATAATCGGTACCGACAAGTTTCAACTTGTTTCTTTATGAACGAGCGCATAATATTGCTTAGGGCTATTTTACCCGTACCAATCGATAATTATCTGTACCGATCTGTCCGTACCTGTAACCTGCTTCATTATGCAACCACCCTCTCGGTTCAATATGTAGAACACTCGAAAACAGATGCACTCACAAATAAAACAACTGTTTTCTATGTAAATTCCATTTGCAATTTACGTTTAGTCGCCTTGATCCCAAATCGTACTATTTATTTAACCGGTCGTATACCGCCGGCTCGCATACCAGCCGGCGGTATACGACCGGTTAAACTAGCTAAACCAAAACACTTAATAATGCAATCCAAGTTTTCCTAAAGCTAAACACAACAACGAAAACATAGAAAATAAACATAGAATTTTAATAAATTATACATCCAGTTAGCAACACAAAACGATAGCTCAGTGGGGAGACCAACAGACTGCAATGCAGAGGGTCTCAGTACCCCACGTCGCGCACCTCTGACTTTCGGAAGTTATATGACTTTTAGAAATTATGTGCGTATTCATTGACAATTATCGCCTGCTCCGTGCCTCGGAGAGCAGGTTAAGCCGTCAGTCCCGGCTGCCATGAACATCTATAGCAGTCGTTATTGGAAAAGTTTGTACCCTCTAATATTCTGACACTGGTCTAGCCTTAGGGTATCGTTAGCCTTCGGGTTGCGGAGGTCAGGTGGCAGCCGCTCCGTGTAAAAACTGATATCCAGTCAAATCCGGTTAGACCAGAAAAGCCGACCCCAAGTGACTTGGGAATAATAAAGGCTAAGAGAGAGAGAGAGAGTTAGCAACACAAAACATAAAATAAAATAACTGTGACTATTCCTATTTACATACATTCTAAATTCAAGTGCATTAATACAGTTTTAGCCATTCGACTTATATTATCAAAGAATATGTCTGCTTCCTGATTTGCGTTTAGTATATCGTATGACTCCGTATGGACATGTTATGCGAAGAGATGATACGTATGTAGGTAAGCAAGTGATGGATATGGGGGTAGAGGGACGAAAAGGGAGAGGAAGGCCAAGAAAAAGATGGATGGACTATGTGAGGATGGATATGAAAGGAAAAGGGGTAAATGATCAGATGACGGGTGATAGAGAAGTATGGAAGCGAAGGACATACTGCGCCGACCCCAAATAAATTGGGACCAGGGCAAGAGAATGATGATGATACATCGTATGACTCCATTTACTGATGGCAGTACTCTATGGGTCACGTGACGTGCCTAATCTAATCAAAACCTCTTATAATTCAAGTTCTTGTTTGTTTGTGGTGAATATATGTATTTGTAATATCTATTTTTTTTTGTATTTATAAGTTATATCTTTAGACAGGGACTATTTACGTATTAAAAAGCAAAGTAAATTAAGCGATCGATAGTAAATATTTATCCACTCATCGCTCCGCTAATATCTAAGTCTTAGCCTTATGCTGCATCATTCTTAGAGTACGTCGTTTGGTTGACAGTCTGCATACTGATGGTTAAATGCGGTTTGCTCTATAGTTTTTGTATAAGTAGATAGGTATTTTAATACATAAATTAGATTGTTCGTATCCAAACTTGGTGTCTGGGGAGCGAAGACAACTACATGGCTCATTAATACTAAGGATGATGGCACCTATCTTATTGGAATGAAAGTAAAAAGAGGTAGCGTCGTCCACTTTACAAGCACGGTAAAAAGACGCTTTGTATTTTGAGACTATTTTCACTGCAGATGTCACACGTTATAGATTTGGCTGTTTATAATTTTAAACATCTAAGAAATTATGATAAATTATAGACAGCCAGCAGCCAGCGTTCTCAAAGTATCGTAGTTAGTATTATAGTTTTCTAATACTGAGTAATATACATATATGTATCTTATGCGGGGGCCAGTTAGTGCAGACCGGCGACACTTCCACCCAGTGGGATCTTGGGACTTTTCGAAATTATGTGCGTATTGAGTGACCCACGTCAATCAATACGCACATAATTTCGAAAAGTCATATAACTTCCGAAAGTCAGAGGTGCGCGACGTGGGTTCGAACCCGAGACCCTCTGCATTGCAGTCTGCTGGTGTCCCCACTGAGCAATAATTTCTGTAACACGTATAACTTAACAAACATTGCAACAGTGGATGAAGGGAACAACTAGTCTCGGAACAACTGCTTGTAAATTACACTTTTTTTTATCCCGAGTGAGGGTCAAGTTAAGAAGACTCTGCGCATTGGCACTGGCAAGGCAAACACCTAAAGCACTACGCACTGTAGTTGCAGAAAGTGTTTATATATTTCGAAGCGTCATGAAAACGAGATGGGTGTAAAAACCCAGGATTCAACCTCTTCGTCTTAAATGTAAAAGCATTTAAAATACATGTGACCTTGTGACCCCTATATCTCAAGGCTCTTTTGACCCACAAGGCCCATATTCAAACACAACCGAGGTTTAACCCTTAGGTGTCTGCACACCAAGTTACAAGTCAATCGGTCCAGTGGTTCCGGAGTTATGCCTGTCACTTACACCAATCTGTCACTAACACACAGACCCACATAGTGTTTTCATGAACCTCTGAAAAAGGCTTGGAGGTTAATAATCATTGGAATGCAATTTATTTTTTGTAATTGGAGTTGCATAAAGTTTTATGTATTGGTTTGTTTCGGAACGTCAAGCGTAAGCTTGAGTGAGGTCGCTACAGAGCCGATGTGTCAGTTGGAGTGACAGTTATGGCTGTCAGTGTCATATTAACGTTATATAAGCGCCGGAGACGCGTGCGCAGACACATTTGGTGTGACGAACTGGCTGCGTTACCGATCAAATCAGAGATAATCACAGTCAACCTATCATTAGTGTGCGTACGAAGTATAATACCACGCCTATATTTTGTTGCTTCATCATGTCAAAAGCGAGTTGCCGTCCAACTCTACGACATATATATTTATAATAATTATGTAAGATAGGTACAGATGGCGTAGTGGTTTAAGTGGTTGCCTCGCCGCTGCCACTGCGCCGATCGTTGTGGGTTCCAATCCCATACGGGGCTAAAATTTGTGCGATCCAAATATGGATGTGCCACGTCTAGGTTTCTTTGTGTCCATTGTTTGAATGTTTGTAAAGTCCTTAGCAGCACAAGAATTATACCTAGTGCGGGAGTCTTTTTAAAACTAAAAACTAATCAGTCAAGTCTTAGAATACTAAACATAATTAGTTTATACTTTCTGGCCACCGGTGTGCCGCTACGACTCAATTGGTTAATGATAAATATTATCCTTTACCTTGAACAAGGCTTACAGAAGCGAGTAGCACTTTTAATTTAATTTTTATTTACCTATATCTCGCAACAAGTTTTATAATAAGTAACAATAATAATATTCTATCACGAACACACAAAACCATTTAGTCCAAACTAAGCAGATCTTGTACTATGGGTACCAGACAATGGATAAACATACATACATACTTTTCTTTGTAAATACATACATATTATATATAAAATACCTAGACCAAGACAAACATCCATGTTGTTGTGCATGGATGTTTCACATCGTCACAAATGTTTGACGTGTGCGGGAATCGAACCCGCGAACTCAGGCGTGGCAGTCAGTTACACTAACCACTACGCCATCGACGCAGACACAGCACCTACAGCGGCTTTTAATTAAACAGCTAATTGTGCACGAAGATTCTATTTACATTGAATCTGTATCATTGCCCCGGTGGCGCAGGGATAGTGAATGTTTCCCCTGTGCATGAGGTCTCGGTTTCTATGCCGAGGTCTGGCAAAGTGTTATTGGGTTTTTCTGTCAATAAATAATTTAAGCGGCGGTAGCCCAATGGATAAGACATTTTACTTGCGATCAAGAGGTCGCGGGTTTGAATCCCACCCATTGCACTACTAACGTGAACCCACTCCTAACACAAACATTCTAGCTTAGCTGGAGGGGTTAACAAGAATATGAGTAATTTGAAACCCAAATTGCCAGAAATTTTAATTAAAAAAAGAAAAAAATCTTATTAGCAGTGGCGTCTGATAGTGTGCCCAATAGACAGATATTGATGGTCACGTAATGGAGCACGGGCCTCTTCTTAGTGTAAGATGGCTTAGGCCATAGTCCAAGCCGCTGGCCTAGTGCGAGTTGGCATATTTCACACATCTTCAAGAACATTATGGAAATCTTTTAGACATGCAGGTTACCTCACGATGTTTTCCTTCACAATTAAATCAAGCTATAATTAACTATTTGATTCGCATATATTTTTTATTTTGCTCGGCTAAATGACCAAACTCCACCTGATAAGCAGTCATGTGGTCTAAAAGCAGTGGCTTCCACACCATCCTAGCAGCAGCTAAGGCGATGTTGAGGTCTCTACTTTGACGGCCTGAGAAGTTACTTCTTTACGCCCCGCTTAAAGGACCCACGATTGCAGGAAGAAGGAAACACGTGCCTTAGCACGGAATTCCATGCCTTGATCGTTCGGCGGAGGTATGAGGAACTAAACTTGTTGGTACGCGCTCTAATCGACTCTACCGTGTAAGGATGGCATCTGAGCCAGCATGCGTTGTTCTCTATAGGAAAGGAGAGGCCGGGATAAGGTGCAATAACTTTTCAGAGTTCTCCCCATGGTATGTTGTACAGAAACATGCCAATGAAGCAATGGCCCTACGGAGATGCAGAGGTTCCAGTGAACTCGTGACCTCTGGATCTCCGATGATACGGAATTTCGAAAAGTCAGAGATCCGTGCCTTGTGATCAAACTCGAAACTTGTGCGTGGCAGTCCAACAGTTTCCCAAAAGTTCCATAGCGTGGCATACAAAATCATAGCTAACGAAACATGGATGTAGTCTGACTCTTCTTTGAAATATGGGGATGAGACTGTCATATATTTGTTTGGGTATGTATAGACATAAGACTAGGTACCGATATACTGATGTATGAATCTATATGAAGCTTCTGTTTGTTTTCTTTAACATTACGACGGAAACAAAAATGCCTATTAATAATTATAAACACATTTTAACGATTTGTTTTCTCAAGTTTTATGTGTTTCTGTTGAGCTGTTGCAGAGATAGTTGATTATTTAATTCAAAAATAGCAAAAGTTTTAGCTGTGTTTAGTACGAAAATGTTTATATATTTTTGCTTTGGAGAATTTTATCACTAATCAAATAACCAAATCACTAAATAATTATCATAACAATATCAGACCTGTTATTAAACTATCACACGAATCTCTTTTTAGTCTGAGAAGTATTAGGCCATAGTCTACAACGCTGGCCGACTTCACATATTTTGTTCGCTATAAATACTAAAGCTTAAGTGTGAGTAGCTAACAGTATGACATCTGCCGTTATCAATAATATGGTAAGAAAAAAATTAGCCAGCTAGCTAGCGTAAGTAAGTAATTATTTATTTGTCAGATTATGGGTATACATAGTTCTTAATGTTTCATATAGTTTTGAACGATGTTCTACCATTATCTGGCATACAAATATTGATACGTAGTGTATTTACAAAAAATATTTGTAATATCAAAATTGTTATGTCAAAGCATGCATAAGTATATCACAATTTTTTGTTGTCTAAGAATTCTTTAAACATTTATTAATACTTGTATTATGAAATTTGTATGCAATCTATGTGAATAGAAAATAAATCAATTATTATTATTTATTCAATAAAAACAAGTTCATACAATTTTCTCATTAACCTGTCAATTTCTTTGAAACTATTCGCCATACAGTATACATTATTAAAAATACATTAACTTTTTGCACTGCACCGAGCAAAATGTGCCAAAACAGGCGGTCACAGTTAAGTAAATAAAATCAACAATTTTTGTTTAATACAAATATAAAATATACATTTACCATAACAATGAATGTGTTTATAATTACTCCGAGTTAAAAACTTAAAATGATTAATATTTTCGCCTACAAAACAACATAAATTTTTAGATTATAGCAGTAGAAATCTATCCTATTTTACAGCTTAAACGAAACATAAATAGTTATATTACAATTTGTTCGTCCCAAATATTTAAGTTATTGGTTGACAATAAAGATATACATTTAACAAAAAAGCACTTCAAATCCTCCATACAATTCTACTAAAGCGCCCGTGCGCCGATTTGAATATGCGCCGCACGAGCTCTGTCATTATCTGTCTTACGCTCGGCGCAGTCCTAAGTATTGGTAAAAGTATTAATACCGCTACTCCGTTTCTTCCGCTGACTATGAGTTCAGTCTCATATTCTCTTTATTTGACCCATCTGAGAGTATCCCTTTAGTATAACAAGCCACCATGAGCTGCGGTAAACGCTTACCATCAAGCGGGCGATGAGCTACATTTGTTACGAAGTAAATGACATCCACATTTAACCAATTCTAGTCGAATTTTAGGTTCCACGTCCCGGATGGATAACCTATTGGCCTTTACCGCCTACGTAAGGGTAGAGTTCGAGATATTCTAATGGGTATTTCTTACCCCAATAACACTTTGGCAGACCCAGCAATCCAATCTCTAGCCAAGCAGTAACATTCACTACCACTGCGCAAGCGCAATCGAGACATGATATTTTCATATAGATAATTATATTAATAAGTCAATATAAGCATCTAGACTATTAGGAATTAAATTCGTCTGAGAGTTCTTTTGTATGGTTCAGTGTCGGCTAAAGAAACAAAGGAATACTAGATAATGGTTATGAAAGTTCTAGTTATCTTTTTCGCACATTAATATTTTGTTCGAACTCAACGCGACAGCAACAGTTTTAAAACCTTATCTTTAAATGTTTTAATGTCCGTATTTCCTTGTACGACTTCGTTTTTCTCCGAAGTTTTGAATAAATATTTCCATGGTTGATCTACGGGTATTTTCCATTGATCGTTGTATATCGGTAATGGTATAGGTTAATTCCATTAGCAAACCTCTAAATAAACTATTAACAAGAAACTGCTTAGCAAAACTGTACTTAACTATAAATAACAATTCTCAAGCAAAAACAGTACCACCTAGCCATGTGGTAACGCGGATCACAACTGCGGTTCTGGGTTCAAAGTCTGTTTGAGGCAAAAAGTAATTGTGTTTTTTGTGCGTGTGTAGTTGTCACGTTGTTTATTGGTTACGTGACGCGTACAATACATATATGTACCTACATGTAATAATTGATGACATAAAAACCTACATGATGTATCTATACTTATATTACAAAGAGGAAAGATTTGATTTTTTGTTTGTTTGTTTGTAAGGGTATAACTCAAAAAAGACTCAACCGATTTAAAAAATTCTTTCGCCGTTAGTAAGCTATATTATCAATGAGTAACATAGACTATAGTTTATCAAAAAAAGTATTGTTACTATTATAACCTAATCTACTTTCTCACGAACGAAGCCGCGAGCGAAAGCTAGTAATAGATACTTTTACATAATGTTAAATATTATTCTCTTTTTTTAATACATCTTAACATGAAATAGACCTACTCCTACGAGTACTTCGACTTATTTAACACTCCAGACATTTTTTTAGACTATGTTATTATATATTTTAGCGATAGCCTAGTGGGAAACCGTTGGATTGCCACGCAGAGGTTTCGAGTTTGATCCTAAGGCGCGCATCTCTGACTTTTCGAAGTTATATGCGTATTAAATAGTTAATTATCGCTTGCTTTAACGGTGAAGGAAAACATCGTGAGGAAACCAGCATGTCTGAGAGTTCTCCATAATGTTCTCGAAGATATGTGAAGTCTGCCAACTCGCACCAGGCTAGCGTGGTGGACTATGGCCTAACCCTTCTCACAGTAAGAAGAGGCTCGTGCCCAGCAGTGGGACAGTTTAATAGAGGGCTACATTATTATTATTATTATATGTTACTACATAGTCTAAAAAAATGTCAAAAGAACGTCTGGACATCTTCGAAAAAGACTGCCAAGAGATATCTTCAAACAGGCTAATCTGGAACTCCAAAGGAGAGGCTGTTGGTTACCAGTGGAACATCACAATGAAAAATAAATACTACTACTGAAAATTTCCAGACAGACAAACCTGAAAACGTTGTTTGACCCACGTATCGAACCCGAGACCCATACGCAAGGTCATGCCCTGGGATCACCCCCTTTCCCCCATTCCCGCTCCTTTACCTTCCCACTTCCTTTCCTAAAAGGTCGGCAACGCGCAAGTCTCTGGTGTTGCAAGCGTCCAGAGGCTATGGTGACCACTTACCATTAGGTGGGCCGTATGCTTGTTTGCCACCTTAGTTGAAAAAAAAACAACTCTGTAGTAACAAATTCATACTTATCATCTTCTCTCTTAGCCTTTATTATTCCCAAGTCACTTGGGGTCGGCTTTTCTGGTCTAACCGGATTTGACTGGATATCAGTTTTTACACGGAGCGGCTGCCACCTGACCTCCGCAACCCGAAGGCTAACGATACCCTAAGGCTAGACCAGTGTCAGGATATTATAGGGCACTGACTTCCCAATAACGACTGCCATAGATGTTCATGGCACCCGGGACTGACGGCTTAACGTGCTCTCCGAGGTACGGAGCAGGCGATAATTGTCAATCAATACGCACATAATTTCGAAAAGTCATATAACTTCCGAAAGTCAGAGGTGCGCGACGTGGGTTCGAATCCGAGACCCTCTGCATTGCAGTCTGTTGGTCTCCCCACTGAGCTATCGCTGCTATAATAATTCATACTTATCATATTTGTTCAAAAATAAAGTACACATCGATATATTTGAATGATTCACAAAAGTATTTCTCATATGATGTGTTATTTTAATGTTTCATTTCGAGGAAATTTTTGACGCTCCTCTGAAACAATAATAAAACTGTATTATTTTAAATAAACAGATCTGGTAAATCTCATTCTACTTCGAATGCCATTGTTACGCACATGCATTAATTATTTTATAACACAAAAACAAATGAGATGAAACGGAACGATTTTCACATTGAAACAATGGGCACTATTCATAGCAAAAAATTCTATATATCATAACTATACAATACCTCCTTTTCTGTACTCCTGACCACGTGTATGCGAAATTCCATGGGGATCGGTCGAGTAGTTAAGGCGTGAAAGAATAACAAACAAACAAACTCACATGTTCATTATTTAGGATACCATTAATAGGATACTACATATAAAGCAATTCATATAATATTTTAGTTATCATTAATATCATGTTAAGCTTCTACGAAACAGATGCATAGAGGCCATTTATCTTGAGCAATGACTAGACAATCGACTTCACACGTCTAGTGGAAAATGCTTTATCACTGTCTAAGCAGAAAGAGATGATATATCCCAGCTGTTTCTATTATGATATACTTTACTCAGTAAAGTTAGGCAACGTGTGCGCATAATGAACGAGATGGGTGTAAAAACCCAAGATTCAACCTCTTCGTCCTTAATGTAAAAGTAATAAAAAGAAATGACCCCTATATCTCGGGGTCTTTTGACCCACAGGGCCCATATTCAAACTTGACCGAGGTATGACCCCAAGGTATCTGCACACCATGTTACAAGTCAATATTTGGGCATTTAAAATACATGTGGCCTTGTGACCCCTATATCTCGGAGGTCTTTTTACCCACAGAGCCCATATTCAAACTCGACTGAAGTATGACCCCAAGGTATCTGCACACTAAGTTACAAGTCAATATTTTCCCATTTAAAATACATGTGACCTTGTGACCCCTATATCTCAGGGGCCTTTTGACCCACAGGGCCCATATTCAAACACGACCGAGGTATCGGTATCGGTCCAGTGGTTCCGCAGTTATGCCGATCACACAGACAGACCCACATAGTGTATTCATTAACCTATTCGAAGAAGACTCAGAGGTTAAGACTGCGCCGAGCGTAAGACAGATAATGACAGAGCTCGTGCGGCGCATATTCAAATCTACGCGCGGCCGCCATTGTAAAATTGTATGAAGGATTTGAAGTGTTTTTTGATAAATACGTAACTATCTTTATTGTCAACCAATAACTTAAATATTTGGGGCGGACAAATTGTAATATAACTATTTATATTTCGTTTAAGCTGTAAAATAGGATAGATTTCTACTGTTATAATCTAAAAATCACGTAACACAAGCTTAAGTTTTTGCATTTTTCGTGCAAATTTAGGTAATTTTGTAGGCGAAAATATTAATTATTTTAAGTTCTTTACACGGAGTTATTGTAAACACATTCATTGTTATGTAAATGTATATTTTATATTTGTATTAAACAAAAGATGTTGATTTTATTCACTTAACTGTGATCGCCTGTTTTGGCACATTTCGGTCGGCGCAGTCTTAATAAATGGAACGAGAATATTATATTGCAAGTGTTTTTTATACCACCTGTGTCAGTGGCGCAGCGTTAGTGAATTTGACTACTATGCTAAACAGTGAGAAAGTGCTCACTGTGCATGAGGGTTTCAGGTTCGATTTCTTGGGAGGACAAAGTTATTAAGGTATTCTGACAAGAAATTCGCTTTCTACACTCCATATGTACGTTTTTATTATGGCAAATATCGCACTTTGTCATTTATTTATTTATTATTTATTTATTTACATCAAATAGAACGACTTGCGCCAATTACACTATTTAATAATATAATATAAATTAAAAATTTAGCATTCACGCATTCTGCTCACAGTACCTCATACATTCTAATAATAATACTTTCCATTCATCCGCAAAAATATCAACTTCTGGGATAAAGTCCAAGAGAGCGTTAAGCTACTTTAGTGACCGAGGTATGGGTGAGTTCCAGCGTGCCACAGTGCGACACGCTGGAACTGCAAGCAATCGGAATTTATCTACTTTCATGTGCGCATTAATGCTAAGAAAGGGGTACAAAGTTTTCTCTTTACGTTTCAATAGAGAAATTAGTAGTGATATCCTAGTGGGAGATTGTTAGACTACCACTCATGGTACTCTCGAGATCTATCCCAAAGCACACATCTCTGACTTTTCGAAGTTATGTACGTATTATCTTATCTTATGTGGGGGCCAGTCAGTGCAGACCGGCGACACTTCGACCCAGTGGGATCTTTTGTGTCGACACTCTTTCAATAACAACTGCCATAGATGTTCATGGCAGCCGTTAACGTGCTCTCCGAGGCATGGACAGCCGATAATTGTCAATCAATACGCACATCATTTCGAAAAGTCATATAACTCCCGAAAGTCAGAGGTGCGCGACGTGGGTTCGTACCCAAGACCCTCTGCATGGCAGTCTGTTGGTCTCTTCACTGAGCTATCGCTGCTCTATGTGCGTATTAAATAGTTAATTATTGTTCTGCGACGGACCCGCTCCAAGGTCCTTTAAAAAAAGAAATGATAATTAACTTAACTATTTATTGGTAAACGCACAAAGAGAGGAGAAGATCCTTAGGCAACCGATGTTTGTGAGAGCTGAGAATACACTTATATTATAATACATTAATACGGACGAGCTGTCCCTTCAATGGTCAAACTGTTGACCTAGCATAAATGCTGAAATCAAGTTAGGGTACAGTATAGGGTTTTAACAGTTCGCTTTAACGGTGAAGGCAAACATCGTGAAGAAACCTACATATCTGAGAGTTCTCTATAATGCTCTCGCAAGTATCAACCCGCACTGAGTCAGCATGGTGGACTAAGGCATAACCCTTCTCACACTTAGAAAAGGCCCGTGCCTGATATTATACATATATGTAGTAATAACCTGACCTATAGATTAGTATTACTATCTAGAAAACCATACATATTACGTATACAGGCAGGAAGACCTCGCGAGTAAGAGGTCGTTAACGTGAAATATCGCATGAGTGGGTGCCACGAGGTGAATGACCTTTAAATGTTTAACCAATACACATGCAAACTGGGGCCATTTTTGTGCGACTATAGTACTAAAATATGAAGTTATGAATTTACAGTAGTAGTAACAGATGTCTTATTCTGTTCCCCTGACAACTTGTATGCGAAATTTCATGATGATCGGTCAGGTAGTTAAGGTTCTTTTTTTATCGTGTAGTTAGTGGCCAACCTGTTGTCAAGAGTTGTTCAAGCCGCCCGTAGCCCTTTGACATGGGTTAACGACTGCTGTCAATTTGACAACAACCGGAACCGACTTTTTACGTACCCTCCGAAGCATGGAGACGCTCAGATGAAATACCACTAAGCGGTCACCCATCTATAGACTGACCGCACCCAACGTTGCTTAACCTCGTTAATTGTTTACCCATCAGTGAGTGCAACTGGCTATGATTAGAAGTTAAGGTGTGAAAGCGTAACAAACAAAGAAACTCACATTCGCATTTATATTATTAGTTAAAATATTTTATTATAGGTATTATAATTTTTATATATTTTCAACTGAAAGAAGCAGAAACTTCTGCATTCCTTCTTCATATACATTTTTACGAGATATGTCAAATATCAAAATCCTCCTGCATTGCCTTGCTTGGAACTATAATATACATCGAAGCAATGGACCCTAGAAACATCTTATAATATCTTAGTACAAATATTTGCTACTGCAATAATGAGCTGCCAGTAAGCGGTTGCCTCACCGTTGCCGTCGCACTGATTATTGAGAGTTTAATTCCTGTTGCGACAATAATTTGTAAGACCCATTAATATAATGTTTGTGAAAGTCTGGGTGAACATTATGTCTTGTTGTAAAACCTGTCGGAACACGGTCATTATTACTAGAGCGGGAGAAGTCGTATTAAAAAACAAATGAGAAACGGCAACGAATTGCCGTAAATCTTAGAGTTCGAAAAAATAGTTCAAGTAATATGCAAAGATCACGTGATACCATGTGACTTTCAGGTCAGAGGTCAAAGGTCATAGTAATTTCGGGGTATATCGACTATGTTGTGTCGAATGGCGTTGACCGCGAGTTTCTAGCTCTTACGGATCTTGATTTGAAAGATGGTATCACGTGATACCATGAGGTCAGAGGTCAAAGGTCATAATCATTTCGGGGGTATATCGACTATGCTGACTCGAATGCGAATGACGTTGACCGCGAGTCTCTAACTCTTACGGCTCTTGAGTTGTTGACGTACGGACGGACGGACAAAGCTGTTGTATAAGAGTTTTTCCGAACTCTAATAGTAAACAATTATGAGAGAGGTAATAGCCTTAAAAAATTTGGATCCTCAAATTGGCAAACTAATTGTAACGAGACGACCACTAAAACCTTTGCACCATCCATATAGTCACTGCATACGCTCAGCGATATCATTCACTCAGAATATTATAACATCACATTAGTCTTTTAACAGATAATTCTAAAAATAAATAACCCATTTACAACCCTATCTTCAAGCCCAGAAGCTATTTACGTATCCATTATTTCACTTAAGACGAGCTAAAATAAGATGTAAGTGTTATTCTTCCTCATCGCAAATAGAATCGGTTTTAATCTCCTGGCCTTTCGTAGCTGCTTTAGGTTATTAAAGAGACTCGGCTATTCTGAACAGGTAATTATATAACCTAGAAATAGGTATAGCATGTCATTATAGAGCATGTAGCTGATTAGTTAGACCTGAGAGGACATGGGTTCAAATCATATTCAAGTGTTTGAGTATACAGTTTTAGTTCTAATGTAATCAGAGACAAACCTAGTGCGTGCCGTAAACCGGGTATATTTTCTAGTAGCTATGTTCATAATTCTATTACAATGATTGTATATTATAAGACCGTCTGCAGAGTTAATTGAAATATGTATGTATCGTATGTGGGGGCCAGTCAGTGCATACCGTCAACACTTCGACCCAGTGGGATCTTTTGTGTCGACACTCTCCCAATAACGACTGCCATAGATGTTCATGGCAGCCGGACACCGACGGCTTAACGTGCTCTCCGAGGCACGGAGCAGGCGATAATTGTCACTCAATGCGCACATAATTTCGAAAATTCATATAATTTCCGAAAGTCAGAGGTGCGCGACGTGGGTTCGAACCCGAGACCCTCTGCATTGCAGTCTGTTGGTCTCCCCACTGAGCTATTACTGCTTTAATTGGTATATACTAATAAGTATTTACCCGTGACTTATTTATATTTCACTTAACAACTTTTGTTCTACCAATTTCTATAATTAGTTACCTACTTGTTCATTTTTTATGTTTTGAAATTGCTTGCTTTAATCGCACTATTGAGATTTAAGACTACACGTGGCCGCAACAGAAAGCATCGATGTAACCTAATAATCGTAGATGGTGAGGTGTTGTGCTGGAGATGGGGCGCTTGCAATTTGTAAGTTTTTATAAATGCTTTTTGGTGAAAGCATTCAGTTTTGTTAAGTTATTAAGTATCATGTAAAGAAGCTACGGGTAGAAGATTATTAGTATTTTTAATTTAACCTCGTATATGTGCGCTGCTGTATGTGCCTTATATTAATGTACATTAATAAAAAGTGACTAATGCAATAAAAAACTTTGTAATTGAATCGCTTAAATCGCTCGCCAGCACACTGGCTGGAATTAGAACAGGATTAAATTATAATCCCTATATTTTATGACCAGTGATGTATCCTAAATTGCACTGCGTAATCCTGCGCCATTCAGCCTATATAACCGTCTAATTGATTTAGCAACATTGGTTTACTAGTTCTCACGTGTTAGTGCACATATTATATTTTACATTTTGTACTCGATGTTGAAATTGCCCGTAGGTTTACTAAGGAGTTGTCAGAAAATCTGAAACACTTAAGTGTTGTAGTATTGTCTGCGACAAAGAATTTTCCGTCTAGTCTTGACACAATAAATTTTTATTTTTAAGAACTGTATTGTTTCGAACTGTATTTTAATTATTTTTCTTCTCTTTTATTGTATGTATGTACAGTGTCAATGAGTCCGAAATAAAATATTTTCTTCCTATCTTTCTTTTCATATTTGTAATGTATAATGTCTCCTATGCATTTGACTAACTTTCCGACTAAGATAAGCGACCATGACCAATAGTGGACATTAACATAAATACTGTATTCAATATATTTTAAAAACGAAATTCGTTTGAACATCAAAAAGTAGCATTTCGTCCGCTGAAATAAACAGCACCACCACGCTTTGAATTTTTCAGCAAACGGCAATATTTTTAGATCCTTTATGAAATCGTCCAAATGCCTTTCCAAGACGAAAGTCTCACTTTGACACATGACGGTAAGTTTCCAAGTAAATGTGTAAAACGAAATTTATTATTACTAGACAGCTGTTAGTACGAAGGTCGTATAGCCAAGTCAGAAAAAGAAAGACGGAAATGAAAACGCTGTTTACTTTTTGGAACCTATTAATTTTTAAAAGTATACAAATCGTTATTTTTGTATACAGCGTGTAACAGAAAAGTATGGTCATATTTTAGGGCCTTAATATATATTTGAAAAATTACCCATGTGTCCAATATCCGTAATAAATGGATGAACCCATTTCAATGAAATTTATTTGCCTACTAACTTGGACTCCAAGTGTGGCAGCGGCGACAGTAGTGGGTTCGAAACCCCACGGCACAATTATTAATATATATTAAAAGCTACAAAGTCTTTAAGTCTGGTTTCTACTTCGTGTCCATTATTAGTAAGTTTGTTTCCCGTCAAACAAGGCTTGAAAACTATTCAGAACTAAACTCAAAAATAATTAATTTTATTATGTTTTATATGTCTGTCTGATTTTACAGTCAATTACATATAAACTAATAAACAGATATTGATACAGTTACACAATTTGTTAGCTTGGAGTGTGTTTTATCTGATTCTGTTTGAAGAACTAAAGATATCTTCAGTTCTTCAAACAGAATATAATATATACCTAGACATATTATGTATTGAAATCCACGTAAACAAAATTGCGAGAACCGTAGTCCACACAACCGATACCTGTCATTTCTACAAGTAAAGTAACATAATATTTTAAAAATAATAGTTCAGACTGCGTTAGTTGCAGGAGAAGTATAGCTATACGGCTGGTATGCCTGAGGTTTCGAGTTTGATTCCTAGATCGTGCAAAATGCTTTTAGGATTTTCTGTCAAGAAATTCTTTGTAGAAGCATGCAGTCCAAAAATCTACTTAGGTACATAAACAAATATATTACTTAAACGTTGCATCTAAAAATATCGACGATTTCTATATAACGCCCAATTTTCCAAAGATTTCTCCTACATTAGTATAACTATATATCCTCAATGCAAACATAGCCTTACGTCTATACCCTCAAAGAATTATTTTACATCCACAGTTTGCCAGTTTAATTTCTGATCCCCCGTAATAGGGACAAGCCAGAGCCAGCTAACATAGACTGAATATTTCTTGAAAGAAAAACATAATAACACTGACCAACCCCGAAATCGAACCTAAGACCTGTTACACAGCAAGCGCACACTGCCGCTGCGCAATCGAGACAGTTTTAGGCAGAAGTAAATACTAAAATGGCGGATTATAAAAATGTTGCCTGTAGTAATTAATAATTATACACACGTTTCTATCAATAATATTTATTTTAGTTTTATTAAACCTAACAAGACTAATCTATTAAAAATTTTGCCTGTAGTAATTAATAATTATTCACACGTTTCTATCAAATATATTTATTTTAGTTTTATTAAACCTAAAAAGACTAATCTATTAAAAATTACATTGCTTTATGTTATTCGGATTTTGGAGGGACTATATCGTAATGGCGACTACATAGAACGATCACTCCACGACGTTATAATATTTATTAAAAAAAAGGGTTTAAAGTCAATACTCAATACTCAATACTTTATTGCTTCCATAATGTATAATTACAGGTGGTATTCTTAATCTATGGTAGCATTTATGGACCCTGTAGGGCACTGCACAGTGTAGGAGAGAGGAAGAAGAGGGCTTACTTTGTAATTTCTTAGAACTACTGACTATTTATTTATGTTAATTAAATTTAATAATTTAGATTATTAGTTCATTATGTTAAATTATGATATGTTCATAATACAATATATCTGATTATTTATTCAATATTTAATAAATTACAATACTTATTATTATTTATAACAGCACTTATTGCACACTATAATTGCTATTTAATTATTATAATTATTTTATTGCGTTAAGTATTTAATGGAATTAGATTATTTGCTGTTAAATTTATAATTAAAATTGATGTATAGGTAAATATATATTTGTTAAGTTATAATTTATCATTCAAGAATTCTTGTATTGTGTAGTAGCTTTTATTAATTAAAAATTCTTTTAGCTTGCTTATAAAAATATTAAATTTGCTTATATTTTTAATGTATTCCGGTAGTTTATTATATATTTTTATAGACATAACCAAAGGGCTTGTAGATAGTAGCATAGCATAGCATAGTTATTCGTGAAGAAGGAAGATTTAATCTACTTTTATGTCTCAGGTTAAATTTAGTTACTTTATTTTCTCGTGTTGTGTAGAATTCTGGGTATTTACGAACAAACTTACTGATCTCTAATATATATATGCTAGGCAAGGTTAGGATTTTATGGGATTGAAAGTGTGGTTTACATGTGTCTGTTTCCTGTATGTTAACTAAAATTCTAATTAGTTTCTTTTGTATTCTAAATAGGGTTATTGCATCTACGCTGTTTCCCCATAGCATTATACCGTATGAGAGCCAAGAGTAAGCATAGGCATAGTATGTAACCAGCGCTGTGGGTAAGTCTGTGGTGATTTTAACTTCTCGTAAAGCATATGCGAATTTAGATAGTTTCATTCGGACGTTTTTTACATGAGATTTCCAATTTATATGTGAATCTATTGTTATACCCAGCAGAGTAAATTCATTTACAGTCTCAATAGTCATATGCCTTATAAGTCATATACTTATAAGGCATAAAAACCAAAATCCTACGTCATATCAAGTTACAAAAAAAAAATCCATCGACATTAACGCATGTGATGTAAGAAACACATGTATTTTGACAGATGGCGTAGTGGTTTAAGTTTTCGCGTCGCGGTTACCACTACGCCGAGTGTTGTGGGTTTGAATCCTACACGGGACAAAAAATTGTGTGATCCACAAATGGTTGTTCCGAGTCTGGATGTTTTTTGTGTCCGTTGTTTGAATGTTTGTAAAGTCCTCCGCGACACAGATTTTATTCCTAGAGCGGGCGTTGTCGTTTTTAGCAAAAATAAATCTTTTTTATACATACAAGCAGAAGACTAGGTGTGCATACCTATTTTCTAGGCGCACGTATTACGGATTTCCACTTGACATCATCCTGACATACTGTTTTATTTTATTTATACGTAGCTATACAACTAGGTATAAATAATATATATAGATTATATACACATAATGAGACACGTTGGCTTTTGCTTGACCTACATAAAAACACATTGTCATTAAAATCATCTAATAACATAACAATATCTGTCTATTTATCATTATAAACTGTTCCACTGCTGACTATCATCTTGTCTTTTATAGAAAAGCTTAGGCCATAATCTTTCCCGCGAGCCTAATGCAGATTGGTCAACTTCATATATCTTCAAAAACAGTACGCAGAAGTCTTAGATACCTATTTAAATAGCAGGTTTCTTAACGTTGTTATTCACCACGGTTAAAACAAGTCATAACTATTTAGTCAGTCAGAGGTGCTTTCCTTAAGATCAAACTCGAAACTGCTTATATTTAATCAGAGAATTTCTAACTTATAAAGATTTTAATTAACTATTTTATTCTTTGCTATAACTGATTTATAACTAGCGAACCGCCCCGGCTTCGCACGGGTGGTACAAAACCTTAACAAATTATATACTTAAACCTTCCTCATCAATCACTCTGTCTATTGGTGAAAACTGCATAAAAATCTGTTCAGTAGTTTATGAGTTTATCACGAACAAACAGGCAGGCAGACCGACGCGGCGGAGGACTTTGTTTCATAATATGTAGTGATTTTCAACGTGTCTCAATAAATTTATATCATAACTATAACTTTGTAATAATAGTACAATTTAATGAAATTGTTTTACCTAATTAATTAATGTAAAATAAGTAATAACAAATGCCAGTTAGTAATACCTTCTTCTCTCTTCTTCTCTCTTAACTTTTATTATTCCCAAGTCACTTGGGGTCGGCTTTTCTGGTCTAACCGGATTTGACTGGATATCAGTTTTTACACGGAGCGGCTGCCACCTGACCTCCGCAACCCGAAGACTAACGATACCTTAAGGCTAGACCAGTATCAGGATATAAGAGGGTACTGACTTTCCCAATAACGACTGCCATAGATGTTCATGGCAGCCGGGACCAACGGCTAAAAGTGCTCTCCGAGGCACGGAGCAGGCGATAATTGTCAATTTATACGCACATAATTTCGAAATGTCATATAAGTTCCGAAAGTCCGAGGTGCGCGACGTGGGTTCGAACCCGAGACCCTCTGCATTGGAGTCTGTTGGTCTCCCCACTGAGCTATCGCTGCTAAAATGCTTAAATGCCAGTTAGTAAAATAATAATTAATAAATAACATTGTATCACATTTACATACCGCTAGGCAGACGGAACATGATGGACATATGTACATATTATGACAATTTTATTACAACATTGTCAACTGCGTCTCTAGCAAATAAAATAAATTGAATTAAAATCTGATAAATACCTATGTTATATTGTCTTACGCTTACGCGAATGTTATACATTAAAATTAAACAATTTAACTAACAACTTTTTTATTACAAAGTTTAAAATTATGTAATAAAGTTTTTTTAAAATAAACAACGCGACAAAATTCATATAAAGTAGTTTAATTTACAAAATCTATCTGTGTACTACAACATAATTTAAATGTTTTTTACAAGTCACACAATTTATACAATTATTGATATGGAAACATTAATCTTATTATATTTTTTTTTTATTGTCGTTATATCGTATAAAACGATCAATCGACGTTTTTTTTAGATAAGATAGATAATATAGAAATGCATGATATACGAGTAGGTCGCATATGATTTTGATTGTTTAAGAAATCATAATCCTTAACATAATTTAGTTCAGAATAATAAAAAATCTCATCACAGCATCGCATTTGATTATCTGAGAATTTTGATTTCTTATAACTACTCTCCATTTTAAAAGATATTTGGAAAATTTAGGCTTTTTTATAATTACAATTTTAAAAGGCATTCGGAAAATTTTGTGTATTAAATCATTCCAATTTCAAAAGATTATCGAAAAATTTAGCTTTCTTTTATAATTCCAATTTTAAAAGGTTTTCATCTAATTTAATATTTGTTTTATAACTATAATTTCCCTGAGGAGACTGACATACCCATGGGCAAAAGGTCCATAAAAAAAAGAAAGAAAAAAAAAACTAAAATTTCTCTGAAAATCTCATTAAATCCAATATTCATTATTATTTGTTATGTGTGAAATTAATAATAATTTGAATTCCACATTCCTGTAACCATGCTTCATAACAAGTATCCATCAACAGTATTCTAAAAGTTTTGTATCGACGTCCACTCTGTCCGCAGAACTTTTAGAATAATGAATTAAAATAATTCCTGTAAATTAATCTGTCAAGTCTTAGAATACCAGACATAATTAAAAACCAAACGTGTCTGACGACCGGTGTGCCGCTACGACTGAATAGGTTAAATATACCACTCATTAATTATTTTAGTTATTATACCAATTAATTAAACACCGCATGATTAATATAATTATGTATAAAACAACCATAGCAAATATGTATATTCTTAATTAATAATAAAAAAGGCGTAAAGAACCGTTTATTCCACATATCCCCATTGAATATCCCTATCAATGGAGATCTGTGAACTTTTTATCCACAAATCCCCATTGCCACTTATTCAAGAGAGCTGACGTCAATTGATAATACTGACATTATTTTTTAATTTAAAAATGTTCATTGTTATAAAAAAGTAAGTTTTGAAAACAATTATTCGAAAAAATTGCGAAAACGCATGATTAATATAATTATGTATAAAACAACCATAGCAAATATGTATATTCTTAATTAATAATAAAAAAGGCGTAAAGAACCGTTTATTCCACATATCCCCATTGAATATCCCTATCAATGGAGATCTGTGAACTTTTTATCCACAAATCCCCATTGCCACTTATTCAAGAGAGCTGACGTCAATTGATAATACTGACATTATTTTTTAATTTAAAAATGTTCATTGTTATAAAAAAGTAAGTTTTGAAAACAATTATTCGAAAAAATTGACGTCAATTTAAAATATTTACGTCATATATTATTTTAAAAAGTTTATTTCATACGTATATGCTTTATAAGAATTACATTACAATTCGAACGATACTTGTTAACCGATTTCATTTTATTTAACGGAATTCGTCACAGTACTAATAATGTGATGAATTTGCAAGAAGCTGGATTTACTTAAATTAGTTATTCCTCTAATAAAATAAAAACATATCAGACATTAAATTTAAATAAATAATACCCTACTTTACTAAAATCTGATAATACATATAACTAAATAATAATATAAATCGCGCATAAAACTTTTTGAAAATGTAATAGAAATTTATTTAAAAATAGCGTATTCTCGCACATAGGTATGTGTATTTTATTTTACAGATATTATAAAAGGCTTGTTTTTTAAAAACATTAATAAGTTAAATAACTTATCTTTAGATCTAAATTAATCACTTTTCTTAATATTATAAAAAGTATTAAAACAAAACATACCTCCCAAAATTCAAGTCCATTTTTTAAAACACAACACTGAATTCAAAATCGAAATTTGAAAATATAATCTTGGAACATAAACGGTCACTTACGTCACTTTCACAAACACTATTTGAATTTGGAAGTTTCTATTCGCGGAGGAATCGAGGCGCGTGCGGCCTGTTCGACGGTCGTGGCCGAATGAGGGCCGCACCTGTTGTATTCAGGGCCTTGCGTTGACGACAGAACACCAAGTATAAATCGGTTTCAGGCCATTTCGAGTTCTACGTAATGAGAATTAAAGTTTTGTCTGTGGAATTAAGTTGTTAATAATGAAGTTTTGCTTAAATGAATAGTCATCTATACAAAACTTCGGGATCGGGATTAATAGTAATTGGAGGGACAAAAGGTTTGAATTAGCGAATGTTTCAACTCACAGCCTTCTTGAAGTTGTCAATTTCATCATGATGAAAGCCGAAAGAATTTTCATTATTTATTAATTTGTGGGTATTATAATTTGTACTACAAAGGGTATGATGACAAAAAATATTATATTTTAGAGTAGTTATGTATTGTAAATAATATAAATATGTTAATTACATATTGATTAGATTGTCAGCTGTGGAAGTATGTACGCCGGCGAAGGTATCTGACAAAAAATGTTGTGTACGGAACATATTATGAATCAACTTCACGGACTAATTTTATTGTACATATAAATGGTGAAATGTTTTACTATTTTCGCTAAGGTTTTATAGTAAAGATATTTTACTATGTATTTTTTGCAATTTGTGAAATATCGTTTTTTATTTAGTCCCTAAAACATTTTAAAGCAGTTTACACTATAGGTTGTGTTAAATATATTTTATTGAAGATTCTGTACATTTTGCTTTCAATGTATATTTTCGAAACTAAACTTAATACCTATGTATTTATTGTTATATATTTATTTTCAATAAGCTCATTCATTGCCAAACGGTCTTGAAGATGCCTCGCGGTGAGGCGAAACACGTATCGACGCATATTATGTTGAATGCTGCATGTTGGAGTACGCTGAGGTCCCACGACGTGGCTGTCTGCATCCAGAGAAGAGTGGTATTGTCAACCTTTTTCTATTGCAATGGTTGGGATAGGAATCCGAGGGTGCGTGGCAGCTTCTCAATAATTTTATTAACATGGACTTCCGCCAAGTAACGTCTAATTCGATTCAATATATTTATTTTCAAAAAAAAGCATTTGCTATTTTATAGAAAAAGGTATATGCAACAGACAGACAATAAAAAGCTTTTACGCTTACACAATTGGGTACATAATGTGTTCGAATACTATGACTGACTTGGAGCGTAAAGAATTGCCGTCGATCGTGGGGTTCTGGGCTCCATTGTCGAGTCGGGCACATTGTCATTGAATTTTTCTGTTTAGTATATCTCAGGAGCAGTCCGTGTCAGCGAAAAGCCGACCCCGAGTGACTTGGGAATAATAAAGGTTAAGAGAGAAGAAGTCCGTGTCAGCGTTGTGATATGCTGTTAGATAAGCCATTTTTATTTTTGGACTCTGTTTAATATTGCAAATTAACTGCACGGATGGCGCAGTGATTTAAGTGGTACACGCCAGTACTAGTGCACCGAGACAAAATATGCCTAGTTGAGGCGTTGTCTGTGCAGCTCCTAATCTTTATTAGCATAAAATCTCAAAATCTGCCCGACAACCCCTTTTATGGGAAATTTCATGATGATCTGTCAAGTAGTTAAGACGTGAAAGCGTAACAAACAAACAAACGTACTTTCGCATTTATAATATACATTTATGTAATCAGTAACACAGTTCACTGATACTGAGTCTTAAGTGGTCGCCTCACCATTGCCACTGCGCCGGGTGTCGTGGGTTAGTTTCCCATCATCATTTTTATTTTATTTTATTTTATTTTTATTAAATAGGTACAGTAACAGACAACAGATTAAATATTTACACATTACTCAATTAAACATTAAATAGTTGCCAACCTGAAGTCCAATTAAAACTATACACATCACTCAGTTGATATTTAAAACTTTAGTGAGCTAAGTAAACAATGGTAAAAAGATTATAAAAAAAAAAAAAAAAAGTGAAGATATTTCAAACAATTTTCTTTAAAAGAACATTTTTAAAAACATTATACCTATCGTGGCAGATATCCGACCATCATCATCATCTCAGCCAAAAGACGTCCACTGCTGGACATAGGCCTCCTCCAAGGTCTTCCACACAGACCGGTCTGCCCCGTTTGGATGCGGGTGGCCCAAGACCGGTGAAAAAAATGTGCGTATCGATACATAGCTTCAAAGTAATGCTGATTGTCTTACAGACGCCGTAGAATAGGTTTGCACCTAGAATATTTTGCGTACGATCGTGAGCTTCTAGATAGCTTAAGTCTAGAGCTTGAGGTCAGAGCGCAGGCGAAAATTTTTTTTTTGTGTTATATGTTTCTATGTATAATATACATGTATTTAAAAAAAAAAAGATGTATATATGTTTGTTTATCCATTGTCTAGTACCTATAGTACAAGCTCTGCTTAGTTTGGGCTAGATGGTGTTGTGTGTATGTGGTAGAATATTATTATTATTTATTATTATTATATTTACTGGTTCTACGTGAGAATAGTACAGTTTTGAGTTTGGTACTGGGATTCAGCACAGTAATATTAGCTTTTTCTGTTAGAATATCGAAAAACGTATCGGGTAGATGGCAACAAGTTAGTCTTTTATGTAGGATCTAAAGTTATAAAATAAATGTAGCTGTAATACATTTCTACCTACACGTCCTGGACATAAAAAGTAACTGTGTACCCGTAGGCACAGGTTTTCACTTCAGTATGTGTGTAGGCGAATTGTAAGTTCATACAAAACATAAAAAGTAGCAGCGTTGCATTAATTTGTAGATTAATTACTAGTTTTTGCCCGCGACTTTGTATGCGTAGAATTTGGCAGTAGGTTCAATCAGCGACACGAGCAGATCAACACTAAACAAATTTGTAAAATAATTTTGTAAATAAAACTTACTCATAGGATTTTTAAAAAGGTTAGTATTTATCTGTTCCTCAATTTTTTGCCTTTGTTCCACCAAAAATACTAATTGCACAGCAAAATATGCTTACTAAAAATACTAATTGCACAGCAAAACATATTTAAAGAGATCAAACTAAGTCGACGGAACCCCGCTTCGCGGGGCTCCTATTTTTGGGTGGGTTTAAGAAGGTACCTAACATAACCTAACCCTTTTGAGACGGAATGTGTGATTTGAGGCATATAGGTGCTTGTTATGATATATTTTAGTAAGCATATTTTGCTGTGCAATTAGTATTTCTGATGATCATTATATTTATAAAAACAAGTAAAAAAATTTAAAAAAAAGGCGGTCTTAGTAAATATTAAACTAACATAATATTAAACTACTTCCTAAGTTAACTTAAATCTATGTCAAGAACCCCAGGTGGGTAAAGGCCTCCTCCAAGGATGGCCAAATTTCCCTATTTTGAGCAGTATGGCACCAATTTGGGCCTGAAATTTTTTAAATTTCATCTTTCCATCGTGTAAGCTGTTTCCCTCTGCCTCTTTTTCCCTGTGGGCCTCCCCACAAGGTAATTTTGAGGGTTCATCTCTGGTCTGAGAGCCTCGCTACGTGTCCTGCCCGTTTCCACTTGAGCTTCTGAGCATAGCTTAAGGCATTTGTGGCTTTTGTTATTGTTCTTATCCTGGTGTAGATACACCAGGATAAGAACAATAACAAAACCCACAAATGCCTAGATAGGATTATCTTGTCTATTTTCTTAATCTTAAGCATGCTTCTTTCCATTCCTCTGTGGCAGGTGGTGATTTTGTGCTTGGCTTTTGTAGTGAATTTCCAAGTCTGGCTTCCGTTAAGCACGGTAAGAGGCTCGAATTCATTACCTTGGTTTTTAAACTTGTTGACATGTTACTTTTAAATATTTCCTTTAGACTCCAGTATTTGTTCCAAGTTCGCTGTATCTTTCTTTCGATTTCTATGTCATTACTTGCTTTACCAAAACTGATGTCTTTTTCCAAATATATGTACTTTTCTGTGTATTCTAGTGGGTTCCCATTTATTTTTATTTGTTTTTTAAAGTTGTTTGTCATAATTTTGGTCTTACTAATATTGATTTCCAGTCCTACTCTGGTGCTAGCTGTCTGTAGTGCATCAATCATGAGTTGCAATTGTGAGCTTGACTCGGATATTTTATTTATTTATTACTATTTTTTTTTTTATTATATGTCGTCAGCGAATCTCAAATGACTCAGGTAGGCTCCTTGTATATATATTCCTAGCTTGCCCTAGTTTAGCTTGTGGATGTTGGCTTCTAGAATTGCAATAAATATTTTTGGGGATAGCGGGTCACCCGGTCTTACACCTCTCTTTATGGCGAAGCTTGTGCCCAGTGTTTCTAGCTTTATTTTGCCTTTGTTAATGCTGTATATGCTCCTGATAACATTTATGTACTCTTCGTTTACTTCCTGTTCTTTCAAGCTGTGCCAAACGCTATCATGAATTACCATGTCGAACGCCTTTTGGTAATCAATAAAAGCTTGGTACAGTGGTCTCCGTTGTTCTCGGTACTTTTTAATGATTAACTCTATTGCGAGTATATGGTCCACTGTAGATAAGATACTTATAATATCAGCTCTGTATTGAACTGTCCCACTGCCGGGCACGGCCCTCTTCTCGGTGCGAGAAGTGTTAGGCCATAGTCTACCACGCTGGCCCACTGCGGGTTGGCAGACTTCACATATCTTCGAGAACATTATGGAGAACTCTCAGACAAGCAGGTATTCTCACGATATTCTCCTTCACCGTTAAAGGAAGCGATATATAACTATTTAATACGCACATAACTTCGAAAGTCAGAGATGCGTGCCTTGGAATTGAACTAGAGACTTCTGCATGGCAGTCCAATGGTTTCCCACTAGGCTATCGCATCAATCAATTAGATAATTTATCTTATTTAAAGAATATATTGCATATGTCGAGAATTAGCAGATGCTAGTTCCCGACATTATTTTAGTCAAGATCTGATGACGTTTATAAATAGTTAATTATTTTAATGATAATTTTACGTTGCACCTGAAACCACAGTTGGCGAAATGTAATACTCCTTCGGTAATAAAAGCGTGACATTATCTTTGTAATTAAGTATAATACGAAATACAACACTGCGTAATTAACTGCGACAAGGTTGGACATGTTCGGATGAATTCGTACATTTTATCTGAATTTAAAATACGCAACATATTACGGAATTTCCTTTATTGGTTTAAATTTTGGTTTTTGTTGTTTCATGGCTTATGTTTTGCGCTTATATATTAATGTGATTTAGAGGTTTTAGTTTCGATTCTTAAGTAAGTTATCGGACTTCTTATTACATAGGACCTAATATCATAGATGACATGTGAGTATAATACACCTCCAATCTACTCCTTAGCGGATATCCTAACTCATATTATAAATGATAAAGAAAGAAAGAAAAGAAAGGAAAATTATTTAGTTTGGCATACAAAAGGGTACACTCAAAACATGAAGAAATAACGAAAAAGAAAAAGAAAATGCAAAACAATAATAAAAACTAGAAATATAAAAATAAATACTAACATATAATATATACTACTACATATATATTATAAGAATCATTTCATTTGATGATATGAATGTGAGTTTGTTTATGTTCCCCTTTACACCTAAATTACTGGACCGATCATGAAATGTCGCATACACCTTATCAGGGGAACAGAAAAGGGCATAAGGTACCTTTCGTCCAGAAAACGTATATTAGTAATCTAATCTAACCAACATTTACGCAGGCGAAGTCGCGGGAAAAATCTAGTATAATAAGTCTATGTATATATGCTTTCTTTGTTTAAATGGGTACCTATCTCGTTGGTATAATGGTAGAAGTAACTCACCGGCGACATTGACTATAGTGATCTTCATTTTTAATTTGGTCAAATTTTTATTACAATACATTGACAAACATTGCCCAGACATTTCCCTGTAGTTCAGATTTACATGAAATACCTATAAACGTAGTTTGCGTAATGTGGGTGTAGATTTTTCGCTTTATCTATCGTGGTAATACAGTTATGATGCAATGTTAGTTATGAATTCGGTTACGTGGAAACATTACTTAACTTTTGCTTATTTTTGGCTCTACAAAGAGCGTTAACTGTTGACCTTGACTTGCGTAATATTCAAATATTAATTCAAACGTGGCGATAAATACCTAAAGTATTGGAGAGTTCTATGACGTAGTATGTGTGTTTTCAAATCCTTTACCTGTGTGTGTGTGTGGTGCCCCAGCTATGTCCTATCTGCCGGAGTGTCCAAAGTATACATACACACTCTTCACTATTGAACGCATTCATAGCTGTGGTTAACATGGACTCAAACTTTCAAGGTATCGGCTCCCGGGTTTGTCTTTAAAACTAGAACTTTTAAGTTTTTCTGCCAAGAACTTCTCAGTAGCACCATGTAGTCTGAAAATGTGCCCAGCATATGACAACTAACCTGGGCGGGGTTACAACAAGCAAGTGTCACGGACCTCCCGATATTACAAAAAGCATCAGTAGCGCAGCGGTAGCGAATGGGATTGCTGTACATGAAGTCTTGAGCTCAATTACTGGGACCGGCAAAATGTTTTCGGAGTTAAATATCTCGGTAACACGGAGTCTAGTACTGTGCCCAGTAAACTGTGATAAGTCAGCCTAGGGCTGACTTATAACTAAGGCTGGCAAAATGAGGCTGTTTATTAAACCTCTGCCTACTTCTTCAGAGATATCGTACAACTATGTATGTATTATCGTAAGCCTGCCTCACAAGCCACGCAAACTATAGTTTATATCACTGACTAGCTGACTCGCGCAACTTCGTTTGCTTTACATAAGAGAATTTTTGGTCGTAGCGTGATGGTATATGGCCTTCCTCGATAAATGAGCTATAATTTTTTTTTTAAATTCGGTCCTGTAGTTCCTGAGATTAGCGCGTTTAACCAAACAAACTAACTCTTCAGCTTTATAATATTAGTATAGATTGGCTGAGTGTCATTTACTACGCATAAATATATAGCTAACTAATTTCAGTGCGTATTTAATTTGAAACCACGAGCAATTACCAATCAGTGTGTATTGTAACGATCATTGTAAATGACCAGCCACTAGTTGGCCAATAGCCGTTATTAAATAGTCCAAATTGATTTTGTAGATCACGCTCATCTCGACAAAGAACCTTTTTTTTTTATATTAATTGCACAAAACAAATTACAATCTTATTAAAAATTAAAAACAATCAAAGCTTATGTTTAGTTCTAGATTGCAACTCAACACATGTGCATACATTGAAACAATTAAACATCAAGTTAACAGACAGAAGAGATCACAAATATACATATAAGAATATATAGGTTTAATTTCGTAACACAACAACAACAATAGAATATCTTAAAAAATATTAACTATTTGTACATTTATTTGGGATAGAGGATATCCTTAAGAGTATTTAAAAATGTGTAAAATCGAGGATGCAAAATGTCTAACTGTAAATTATTTGTTACTAATTCATTATATTGTCTAGCCATTCTTACCAGCGGATTGTAATAAGAAATATTGTTTTTATAAATTGGCAAGGCAAAGAGATTAACACGGTTCGATCTACGTAAACTATATTTAATGTTAAAAGAAATATGCGAAAGCAATTCGGGTGAATCAATAATTGAATGAATTATTTTATATAAATAAACCAGATCAAAATATTTGCAACGACCTTCCAATGGTTGGACCTTAAATTTTTGCAGCCTCTGATCGTAATTGAAGTACTTACGACCTAATTTTAGGCGGTAACAAATAATTTTAAGGCATTTCCTTTGAACACGCTCTATGTCGGTAATGTGTACTCTGTAATATGGTGACCAGATCGGTGAGCCATATTCTAAGGCACTTCTTACCAGGGCATAGTAAAGATAAAGCACACTTTGAGCATTTTTGAATCCTTTTGTTGTCCGTAGCACGAAACCTAGGAGTTTGTTAGCTTTCGAGATTATATGTTGGTAGTGAGGTCGAAAAGAACGTTTATCATCAAAGAGTATACCCAAGTCTTTGGCAACATTAGACCTATTAAGTACGTGTCCATCAATAATGTAATTATGTAAAACTTTGTTGCGTTTATTTGAAAAAGATATTGAAAACATTTATTGATATTTAAATACATTTTGTTCGTATTGCACCAATCTGAAATAACGTGTAGGTCGTTCTGCAAATTCAGACAATCGGTCAAAGACGTTATGTTGGCAAATATTTTTAAATCATCAGCGTAAAGGAGACATTGGCAGGACAGACGCTCAATTAGGTCATTTATAAATATGACAAAGAACAGGGGGCCTAGATGGGATCCCTGTGGCACCCCGGAATATACCCTCATTGGTGGAGAAAGGAACTCCTTTAAAGCTACCAATTGACTCCGATTATCTAAATAAGATGAAATCCAGCGAAGCAAGTTACACTGTATACCATAGGCGGCAAGTTTATTGCAAAGTAATTTATGCTTGACTTTGTCAAACGCCTTTGAAAAGTCAGTGTAGATAGCATCTACCTGACCACCCACTGAAAAGCTTTTACAAAGGTAATTCTTGTATTCCAACAAATTGGTGACGGTAGATTTGTTCCTAACGAAACAATGCTGCCGTTCCGAGAGAATGGGTTTGACGTGATTATACAAGTAATTGTATAAAAGCGACTCAAACAACTTGGCAAAACAAGATAAAATGCTTATTGGTCTATAGTTCTCGCAACGTGACTTATCACCATTCTTAAAAATGGGTGCTATGTGCGCCACTTTCCATCGTTTCGGAAAAGTGCCACTGTTGAGTGATTTATTAAATATAATGCAAAGAGGAATTGCCAGTTGTACAGCACACGAACAGACAAAAGAAGGTGGAAGCAAGTCAGGGCCAGCGCCTTTGCTTTTATCCAATTTACGTATTGCCAGTATAATGTCCTTAATGCTAAATGACACCGATGACAATACATTAATAATCCTGGGGTCAGAAGCAACGGTCGGCGGATCGGGACAAGATGGCGAGTTGGGTAGGTTGTCAGTCTTAAAAACAGAACCAAAATAATTAGAGAAGAGTTCGCAAATACCTTGACCCTTAGATGAATAAGATTCTCCCAACGACATAACTCGAGGAAATCCTTGAGATCCTTGAGACCTTTGAAATTTAACTATTTTATACGGATTTAATCGCGGTATATTTGCTTTTTACTTGTCCCTCTATGGTCATAGCTGCTTAAAAGCAACTGAAACGTCGGGAAAAGTGTAAAACTAAATATTTCAAAATTTTAATAGTAGCAGTTTAATAGTTTTCAAAACTATTTAAACCTAGTGTTTTTCAATGAACTGCGGTAAAATCTGTATAAAAGAGCCTAATTACAAAATGGGTCAATCAATTTTGGTTTGCTGGTAGGATTGCAGTCATATTTCGTTTGTATTCCTCACGTGAGAGGCAATTCGTCTCTTCCCTCTTTCACCTTTTGATCTTATATGGCAACGTGAAAGTTATGCCTGCGGTCTTGCAAACGTACACACTACACATGCTACAGTTTCTGCTTACCATCGTACTGCCTATGGCTTGCCTAAACCACAACCGATTTTCTTTATACAAAGTGGCAATCATATTTAAACGGCTCTTTCATTGCTGCCTACATTGGGATGTTGGTTTTGAACTATGTATATATGTATCTATAATCATATCTCACAGGTGAATCGGTTTAACAGTGACGTATACAGATGACAGATACTTATACGTAACCGTGCCAAGCAGCGTGTTTGCTAATTGCGATAGTATTGATGAATTATTGGCACGTGGAACCTTGAACGATTGTTGTGCTATAAATGGAAAACGGAGCGTGTGTCGATACGTCTATGATGATTGATAAGTGATTCGCTTACCACGCTATTTCCAGATAAATTTCAAATCATGTACCTGTTATGTGTTTTAAAGAGATCGTTCCGCTACTATTATGGCGCCGGGTGTTCTGAGTTCGATCCCGCATTGGACAATAACTTGTGCGATCTACAAATTATCGTTACGAATCTGAGTGGTCTTTGTATCCATTGTTTAAATATTTAGAAAGTTCCCGTGACACAAAATTGCTTAATCTGTTAGTCATCTTTCATAAAGGAAATGTTGTTGATAAATGGTAGCACACTATTACCTACTTACATGTTTTTTAAAGAAAGTTCTCAAGCTTTAAATATGTTATATTGTTATTTGTGAAGGGGAGGTCCTCAATATTGCAACAATAGACATAATGAACATTTAGACGCAAAAGCTTGTTGTGGATCATGCCATTTTTATCTTTATTTATTATTCCATTTTTATTTTGCTTATCGGGACATCGATCTTGTAGCAGTAAACGCATATAGTTGAAATACTTACTATACAGTGATGGATCATTATGGTGTTCCTACATATTATTATTTAAATACTAATACTGCTTACATAATATTCACCTTCAAATTAATATGTGCATAATATGGTTAACAGCGTGTGAAGGTTATGCATATAGATGCATCAGCATAGCACCAAGTTTTGAAGTGACTTAATTTAATCAATGTATATTTGTAAGGGATTTGATCTCAACAATTTTATAAAATTAAATTATTCTAGTAAATAGCATATTGCACTTATATTGCATTGTCAGGGCATATTTGTCTGAGAGAGTAGTGGTCTACCCGGGTCACGACGGTTGGAGTCGACGAGAGATGTCGTGCGGTGTTCCACGGGGATCGGTTTTGGGTCCACTCCTGTGGAACATCGGTTACGACTGGTTGTTTCGAGGTGCGCTCCTCCGTAGCGTTAGCGTCATTTGTTACGCCGATGATACACTTGTCACGGCGAGGGGTAAGTCGCACCGACCGCTAGGGTCGCACATGTCGTTAATCATATCCGTCGGTTGGGCCTCGAGGTGGCCCTGTCTAAGTTCGAGGCCGTTTGTTTCCACGGCCCTCGGAACCGTCCATCTCCAGGCGCCCATATTATGGTAGGAGGGGTCCGCATCGGCGTCGAGTCAACCCTTAAGTATCTAGGTCTCTTGCTCGACAGCCGATGGGACTTGAGACCTCATTCATTCTTCGAGGCACTGCAGGTGCGCTTGCGCGCCTGCTGTCCAACCTTTGGGGCCAAACACCTCCTGCCGGAGGCTCTACGAGGGGGTCGTGCAGTCCATAGCTCTCTACGGGGCCCCATTTTGGGCGGACAACCTGACGGCCCGTAACATTTGGACGCTTCGTGCGCCACAGCGCTAGGCTATTGTCGATTACCATCCAGATTTCCACACTCATCATCTGATTGTCCCACGTCTTTATCTTTGGAGAGGTAGACGGAGGAGTAATTTGCTAGCTATGGTTATATGTTACACGTAACAGGAGGCGAGCCTAATGACGTTTACCAGGAGAAGTGCCAAACGTTATGCTTCTTTTGAAGTTTTAAAACCTACCTAGTTACACTTTACCAACTTAGAAAATAAACCCGTGACGTTAATCACAACAGTTGTTATTACTAGCATTGCGCCATCGAAGTAGTCTATTTATGTATATAGATTTTTAATGTTGGCAGGTAACTCGTTATTTGGTACAACACTCCGAATAGACAAATAGTGTGACGACTTATACCATGGCCTTTATCTTTAGTGGTTGGTGAAATGAAACTTGAGAATTGGTTACTAACATCTAAACGGTAGACCAAATTCAGTAACTGACAGACTGCCACGCAACGGTCACAAGATCGATCCCACACGGTGTGCTCCGCAGACTTTTCGAAATAATGTGCATCCTAACTAATATTATAATTGCGAATGTGAGTTTGTTTGTTTAATACGCTTTCACGCCTTAATTACTAAACCGATCATCATTAAATTTCGTATACACGTTGTTAGGGGTACAGAATAGGACATAGGGTAACTTTCATCCAGAAAAAAGTACTTCTGCTAATCTTACCTAATCTAACTTACATTTACACGAGCGTGATGTCGTAAGTAATCACCACAAAATCCCACCAGAAAATATAAGCTTATTCATAATGTGTAAAGGAATGGTCGAGAAAACTTTTTGTTTCTCAGAAGTAAATAAAAATTCGTCCCTATAAGCTTCACGCCCACACGAGCGGCAGTGAATTTATTTCACCACATGTAGGTGTATCTATAAACAAGGAATGTTTCATTAAAGCTATTTTTGGTAGCATTTTTTTTTTTTTTATCCATCGATGGTGGCAAATAAGCTTTCGGCCCACCTGATGATAAGTGGTCACCGTAGCCTATGGACGCCTGTATAACCAGAGGCATCACTTGCGCGTTGCCGAACCTTTCGGAAAGGAAGTGGGAAGGGAGAAAGGGGGTGATTGGATCTCCGGCACTCTCACTCACCGGACAAAACACAGCATTATGAATACCTACAGCTATTTTACGTCGATATTCTGTGAGAGGGTAGTCCTTCCCCGGTCGAGCCGGCCCATTCATGCTGAAATTAGCGAGGCTCTACTACTCTAAGCATTCTTCTAAATATCAAAAACTTGCAATGTACATTCAATGATATTGATGTTTATACTATTGAATCAAATTATTTGATTGTAATTTAATATCGCATATTTTGTGTTCGAAGCGGAATACTGCAAGTTGGAAATGCCCACATCCCACGACGCGGCCGTCCCTAGAGGCGTTTGGTATTGTCAATTTGATTCTATTGCAATAGTTGCTTGCGGTGGGCAATCTGAGCGTGGCGGGTTCCTCTCTTCCCAATTATTTAATTTTTATTCTACCTGCCAGGTTAGGGGTGAACCAGTGAGCTGCCATATTGTGAAATATAACACATGCCCACTTAATACAGTTATAACAGTTTAAGAAAATAAACTATCCTCCTACAACACCCATACATTCAGAAGCTCTAGATTAATGAAAACGTAATTTAAGCTAGTAAAATAAAAAAAACGTTTCATTATCTTTTGTTTTTTTATTGCTCTGCGATGTATAACCGCGGTGCAATTTCTTGAAATAATTATTAGATTCAAAGGCAAAATAATCATCGTGTCTTCCAATCAGTATTGATAAATTAAGATTACTATGTAACCAGCTTGCATTAAAAGAAAATGTAAAAATAGGGTAATAAGAAGGCTATAAATACAGAGTAGGTACTACGAAAGCAGTTAGGTGTAGAAAATTCGAAAGAAATAAAATAGAATGGCCCAGTATAAATGTAATAAATTCTTTGAAAATTGAATAATGATGAAGAATTATTAAGGAGTGAACACGCACTTTTCTTTAGCTACGGTTTATGTTCTACGTAATAGTATCCCGAAAATTGCCTTTTACCGAGTATATATCCATACGCCGAATTCTGAAATACCGAGAATATTGTTACAAAGATATCGCTTAAATAAATACTGCCCAACACGTGAGCCAATCTCCGAACAATTGAACGCAAGGTAATGCCACAATTCTACCAACGCAGTTAATGTCCCAATTATTATAGCTAAAATATTTGTTGAATATATTATGTCATATTTATAAGTATTAAAATAGGCTCTCCACCATAAAGTGGAATAAGTTATTTCTGTACTAAACCTGCCTATTCATTTGTGAAGATCTTAGTTACTAACCACGCGTAAATGACGAATGAATTAGATGGAATATAGCACACAGATAGTTTCTTTCCTACACGCACTTTTTATTCTGGTATGCGTGTCATTTCAGTGAGTTAAACTGTAACAAGTGTTTAATATATTATGTATTATTATTTAGATAACGACTTAAAGATTAAAATCAAAACAGTATTTCTTAAAATAAGCAAGTGTCAACTATATTATTTATAAATATGTCGGAGCGTCAAGAAAATAATGATTAGAATGTTATTTATTTCTGTAATTGGAGTTGAGTAAAGCACCACCTATTGGTTTGTTTCGGAACGTCAAGCGTATGCTTGAGTGAGATCGCCATAGAGCCAATGTGTGAGTTGGAGTGACAGTTATAAGCGCCGGAGACTCGTGCGCGGACACATTCGGGTGACGAACTCGCTGCGTTACGGATCAAATCAGAGATAATCACAGTCAACCTTTATTGTTTTATTTCTCTTGTATTATTTGCCTATCATTAGTATACGTACGAAGTAATACCACGCGTATATTTTGTTGACTCATCATGTCAAAAGTGAGTTGCCGTTCTACTCTCTGATACTTATTGACTCATATAAAAAACGAACACAAAAAACAAACAGACTTAACCACCATTTGCGGATCATACAATTTTGTATATGAGATCCACGACTCTCGGAGGCAGTGGCGTGATGACCACTTAAAGAACTACGCCACCAGTAAAGACAAATATCTAAGGTAAGCTAAAAAAAATGCTGTGCTAGAGATTAGGTCTGACTCTAAGAACTCAATCTATAAATCATTCAGGGTAGGTATCATATAGACCACAATCTTAACATCATATCTATTCTCGTAGCAGTTATTATAATTATGTAGCTTTTCATGTCGTAGTCTGAGTCTTCGGAGTCTCGACAGGTAGTTGGTTTATGTCTGCATTTCCAGTTTCTTTTCCGCCAATAAATTGCATTGCTTGCGCATAGCGACACTCTTTCAATATTTATGAAAAGACTGGGTTAGATTTTATGTGTTGTTTTTTAATACACACATAAAATATGAGGGTATTGACACCTTATGTACTCATGTACATATGAATCCATGTTAATAAAAATATATAACAATGTCAAGCCTGTATTAAGCTGTCTCACTGCTGGGCACGGGCCTCTTTTCGGTGTGAGAAGGATTAGGCCATAGTCCACGCTGACCCAGTGTCGGCAGATTTCACATATCTTCGAGAACATTATGGAGAACTCTTAGACATGCAGGTTTTCTCACGATGTTTTCCTTCACCGTTAAAGCAAGCGATAATTGATTATTTAATACACATATAACTTCGAAAAGTCAGAGATGAAGAATGAAGCCTTGGTATTAAACTCGAGACCTCTGCGTGGCAGTCCACCGGTCTTCCACTAGGCTATAGCGACTATTAACTTGACTTCGTGTTAATATCATACTATTTTATGTCAGAATACATTTCATTTTCTTTCTCATCACATTTTTACTGTGGTACAGGCAAATTTAAGCTTATACTTAGGTTGAAATGATATGCGTCTACTTAGTTTGAAACATGGTATAAAGTAAATGATTTATTATAAGAATTACAAATACGGGCTGATTAATTGGTCGAGAGACGGAACATGATCACGTAGGCAATTACAGAATAAGGTCCAAGGTGATTTCGAGTTTTCTTGTAAGCCAGTTGAGAGTCCAGTTGAGCTGAAATGCTTGTCTTAGTAATGGGATTTCACGTGAGTAGAGTATTGGCTGGGAATCAAACCCACGACCTTTTGAGCGTTAGTCAAATGCCTCATTTACCAATTTACCACTGTTACTTCTATCAAGTGAGATCTAAATATACCTTACTAACGTCAGTGCTATTGTCTTATATCTATTTCCCTATCCACTTGGGGATGCGGGTTTGGTGTGGCTTGAACTCGGTGTAAAGCTAAATGTCCACTAATTCTCGAGTGGCCAACATTTCCGATGACGACATTAGATTCGACGCATTTTTGCATCGTAAAATGTAGGTACTTAATAGATTATAAAAACAGACTCAAAGACCGTAAGAAAAATGTATTTGAAGGAATAGCCAGCGTCTGGACAATAAATACTGACAGCAGTAGCCATAACTTTTTATACTCAAATGTTTTTTTATAATCGATTCTTACCATAAATCATCTGCATAAGTCAGTTGAGGTTGACTAAGAAATATATGTGATGAATATGACAGTCAAAAGAGGAGGACCAAAATAAAATGTATCTAAGAAGCTCAAAGAAACTGCGAAGAAGTAGGTTGAAAACAGTAATAATCTTTTACCCATCCTTCAATACATCATACTTAATATTAATAACTTTTGTTCTAATACTTTTCACAAACATCAATACCTTTTCCAAAATCTTGCATGCGCCCTGCTGCCCGTACAACGCCTCCGCTCCTGCAGTGTGTTGTTTCATTACGCCACTTCTTTCTTAAGTCTTAAACGAGCGATTAGGACTATTTTTCGAGGAGTATTATAGGCTATATAATATCACGCTACAACCCACGAGGGCGCCGCAGTCATCATAAACGTGGGTAAAACCGCGGGCACAGCTAGTTCAGTATATGTTTTAAAGAACAACTTAAACTATAATTAACTCTTGCTACTTCTACAAAACATCACTTTAACTTTAAGCTACTTTCGCTTCTACAACACATCAACGTTCTCTAAACACGGGTTAAGACAAACTAAAGTACTCCAAAGAAACACTGTGCAAAGTACGATTTACGAGTAGGTACATAAACTTCCTCCAAGAACGACCAGCTTAGTTTTCAACGCACGATCGTATTAACATATCTTAAGCAACAAGTATTCCTGTGCCAACTAAACGGGATTAATCTCTACTATATCCTTGGTTCTTATAATATTCGGTGTAGATGTTTCTTCTTGGAAAGATTAGGTTAAACGTATACCTTCGCAAAGTATGCTAGCTATAATCCTCGTTATCTCACGTGGTATTTGAAATGTACATATATTATGTATCTTAGATTTCACAAACTTCACTTTTTAAATCTTATTGAAACAATCTGCTGTAACAACAACACACAGCAGCTCATATAAAACAAAAGAAATACCATTGAAATGTATTGTTATAAACATTTGGCGATTGAAAAAAGTAGCCATGAGTTTCTTGGCTGCTTCTTCTCATGAAAGCTCTATGCCTCAAACAGGCTTTTTTCAATGCAACATTTTTATATCCGTCTATTTTATATGATAGTTAATTGACGTGTTCAAGAATTGATTACACATTTTTATGGAAATAAAGATTTTTGACTTTCACTTTACAGTCTACAAAATGCCCCCGATGATGATGACGATGATCGGTCGAGTAGTAAAGGCGTGAAAGCGTAACAAATAAACAACCTGACATACACATTTCTTATATTAGCTAGGATTCAGTTTCGAATGGTTAAGGTGATCTTTATACCAAATTTAAAATAAATAAATACACAGTCAGACCTACAGCCCAGAAAGGTCCGGCAGATGTGTTCCTCTGCCTGCGACTAAATCATTTTGAGAGTGCCGGAGGCCCAATCACCCTCTTGTCCCCTTCCCACTTCCTTTTTCCTTTCCTAAAGGGTCAGCAACGCGCAAGTGATGCCTCTGGTGTTGCAGGCGTCCATAAGCTACGGTGACCACTTACCGTCAGGTGGGCCGAACGCATGTTTGCCACATTGGTTGTGTAAATAAAAAGAGTGTAATACAGCTCTGCCTATCCCTTCCCAAGATTCCTCTTTAGAATAATTCTATCCCTTAAGAATAATTCTATATTATTTTTTTATAGCAGAAATGTTTTGCTCCAGCTTTACCAGCTTAACCAGTAAGGTCTACATTTAGGTACTATTTAGTAGGACATTTATTAAACTACCAAAGTAAAAACAACGATATCTTTAAACCTAATCTTCTATTTGAATAGATGACTAAATTTTTTCAGCGGTTTCACTTTCGTAAATGTACATAGGTTAGGTTAGAAACAGCGATTTATCTGGGTAAAAGGTAATCTATGTCCTTTTCTGTTACCTTGACAACGTGTATGTGAAATTTCATAATGATCAATCGAGTAGTTAAGACGTGAAAGCATAACAAACAAACTCACATTCACATTTATAATATTAGTTAGGATTCCATTCGCAGCTTTATGTATAAACCTCCACAGTATTAGTTTGACTTAATCTACACAAACAACATAAACTTTGTAACAACCTTTTACCTAAATCTGAATTTCAGCCCTCTATATATTATGAGCTGCCTGTAATAATCGTTTCACAACCCACATGTAATAATATTTGAGTATTAACATAACGTGTTGGTTTGTTAATACTCTACCCACATAATTGCATAACTTAGTTTCGAATTTGAAAGCTAGCCAGACATTTTGATAAGTGGATTAAATTAGCTTTGTAATTGACAATAAAGAGATACACGGGCTTGAAAATGGAAGGAAGAATGGAAGGATGCTGGTACTTATAGCTCAGTTCTTCCTATTTTAAGTACCAGCGTTCACAAACTGTAGCTTAAATCATGTATACAAAAATTGTTCCTAATGGTTGTAATTATCTGTGAAATAATAAAAATTATTGTTATTATTATTAAAATCAATAAATTGTATGTGCCTCGCTTACAAAGTTTACATTAACAGATTTAACATGTTTCAAAAACATATTAGTAACATGCATTTAAATAAGTAATAATAAAAAATATATAAGCCTACTGGGAGACCGTTGGACTGTCATAGAGGTCTCGAGATTAAATAATTAATTACCGCACGCTTTAACGATGAAAAAAATCATCGTGAGAAAACCTACATGTCTGAGAGATTTCCATAATGTTCTCGAAGATATCTGAAGTCTGCCACATTAGACCAACGTGGTGGACTGTGGCCTAACGCCTCTTACACCGAGAAAAGTTATTAAACTATCCCAGCAGTTGGATAGTTTAATACGGGGCTGATGTTATTATATATTAAATAATTGATAAATTAGAGCAGCGATAGCTCAGTGGGGAGACCAACAGACTGCAATGCAGAGGGTCTCGAGTTCGAAACCACGTCACGCACCTCTCACTTTCAAAAGTTATATGACTTTTCGAAATTATGTGCGTTTTGATTGACAGTTATCGCCTGCTCTGTGCCTCGGAAAGCACGTTAAGCTGTTGGTCCCGGCTGCCATGAACATCTATGGCAGTCGTTATTGGGAGAGTGTCGACACGAAAGATCCCACTGGGTCGAAGTGTCGCTGGTCTGCACTGACTGGCCCCCACATAAGATAAGATAAGATTGATAAATTAATTAGCTGGCAAGTTGACAATGAAAAAAGTGTTGTGTCTGTACCTGATTTCCGAGCGTTGGCTAGGAGATATACAACCCATGTTGGATTAAAAAGACGTGACGCTGGTGTGTATGTTAGTCTGAATAGAGACCTCGTAAAGATGAGTGAAAATAAGGAACAGGTATGTGGAACTACTGCTGCTACTGCAACTCAGTAGACACGAGAACATAGGAGCAAGTAATGACCAGCATAGAACATATTTTTTGCCTCAAAATATTTGGTCTTCACTAAAGCTATGTCTGATCCGAGAATAATACCTTTTCTGCCTAGTTGCTTGACTTTAAATCAAGAATGATTTGCCAAAATCATTCTTCTCTTGCCTTAAAATCATAAAATTATGACCTTACTTTTAAACATAAAGTGTGTTAAAATACACATATTATTATAAATATACATAATATAGTAATAACTCGAAATAAAGATAAATTCAATATAACTGTTGTTTTTGTATATAAATAACCACCTTTCATAGTATCAGACTGAATACTACAACATTTTTAAAAATATTAATATAGCTCTTTGTTTCGGGCAACAGGTGTAAATCCACTCTATTTTGTGCAACCAAGCTAGGCTGTATTTTCTCATTTTCCATGACAGGTAATTTTAAAATAACCAAGTAAACCAGCACTGTGTAACAACCCACACAGAATAGAGCCTACACTATTTACTAGACATGAGCACAAATAAAATACAGTTTACAGAAACAGCTATCAAAAAATTTTAGTCACGTTTTGTCATATTACTGAAGTAAATCCAATTATATATGTGCCTCATCCAGAATGAATGAGACAATCGTATCTTGTGTAAATGGGAATAAGTTGCTAATCATAACTCTTAATTCTTGGCATGTGGGATATCCATTCAAATGCTGACTATTATGTATTTTAAGCTATATTGTAAGTGGCGGTGATAGCTCAGTGGGGAGACCAACAGACTGCAATGCAGATGGTCTCGGGTTCGAACTCACGTCGCGCACCTCTGACTTTCGGAAGTTATATGACTTTTCGAAATTATGTGCGTATTGATTGACAATTATTGCCTGCTCCGTGCCTCGGAGTGCACGTTAAACCGTCGGTGCCGGCAGCCATGAACATCTATGGTAGTCGTTATTAAGAAAGTCAGTACCCTCTAATATCCTGACACTGGTCTAGCCTTAGGGTATCGTTAGCCTTCGGGTTGCGGAGGTCAGGTGGCAGCTACTCCGTGTAAAAACTGATATCTAGTCAAATCCGGTTAGACTAGAAAAAGCCGACCCCAAGTGACTTGGGAATAATAAAGGCTAAGAGAGAAGAAGATTGTAAGTGGTGGCGGCGGTAGCCAAATGGTTAAGGCATTGGACTTGCGATCGAGAGGTCGTGGATTCGAATCCCACCCATTGCACTACCGACGTGAACTCCTACTCCTAACATAAGAATTCTAGCTTAGCTGGTAATCCTTCAAAAAATGGTGGCAAATAATCAGCGATAACCACATTTAAATATAAAAAAATGGATGGCTTCGATACGAGTGTCCGCTGAATAAAACAGATTATAAATCTAGATATTAAGTACCCTGAAACTACTAACAGTAAGTATTTTTGTAGGTAAATAATAAACGTATGTAAGTACTTACGTACTCGTTGTCCTCACTCAGTAAAGACAATGTGCTGATGCTGCGATATACTTAGGCAATTGAAAAGAGTTGAGAACCATGAGTTTCTTGCCTGCTTCCTGTTGAGGGAGCTCTACTCCCCGATTAGGCCTTATTATATTTTATTTCTTTATTATTATAATATTTTTTATTAATATATTAGTTAATTGACGTGTCCAAGAAGTGTTTACATATTTTATGGAAAAATGTTTTTGGCTTTGACTTTACTGATCAAAACAATGTATGTCCATTATTTACTATCGACAAGAGCGCTTTTATTTATGATTATTTACTTAATCTGTTGTCCGCGTACATCATACCTATTAAAAAGCTATAGTCATTTGTCACAGTGTGATGATTGATGGTCAGCATTCTTTGACAATTAATCAATGACTAAACGCGGTCCATTTACCAGTGGTGATTATAATTAATATCGTTAAAAATAATAAGTTTAGTAATGGAACACTAAACCCAATATTTATTATAAAACTACGTTGACAGACCAGCCACCATTCATTTGTTTCAGCGGGAGGCAGATAACAAAAAATGACAATCAATTCAAGTTGAGTGGTTCATCATTTTCGTTTAACCCTTCATCCATTCTTGACGCTAACCTTCATCGAATCCAATATCTTAAGTGATCCAGTCGGATGGAAAAATGGATATTAATATCTATCTATAAATTTTGCCACAAATTCATCTAGCATGTCCAAAATCTCTTATCTAAATAGAATTATCGTATTGATCCAGGCAAACACAAATATAAATTTAAAAAGAGAATGTAGCGATACTGCTGTCCCTTTAGTTTTATATAGTCAGGCGCAAGCATGCAGAAGCGTCGCGTAGCAGTCGTCTCCCCGCATCCACTGAGTTGAATCGTAACTCAATATGTATTTATATTATCTATACTGGTACCAGTAAATATATATAGAATACATCGGATTACACCTACAAGAATATTTCTTATCATAATAATTTGAACCTGTAATTAATCAGTACAATGATGCCATACTGTCCAGATTTGTGGTTGGTTAGACCTTTTGTTGATCACTCGTCTATACAAATATTTATCCAATAGTAAGACCATTACCTCCTTGATGGAACCCATAGACAAGATAAATATACGAGCATACTTTTGTTATTATTTTCCAATATGGTTAACTGAAAAGAGGTAAATTAAGGACTTTCTCAGTTCAGTAGTAGGTGTGCGAAAGGACAAATAAAAGGTGAAAATAGATTGAAGACGGCAAAACTATTATTTGCTAACTACCAGGTACGGCCGGCATAGATGTGCCGTTTTTTATATTTTTGAAACACTAGTTAATTATGTCGTAAGCCACTTTAATAAGTACGATGCACCAGTAAATTTGATAACTCATACATCCTTTTATCTTAATTTATCTTCTTAAAAAGCTCTCTTAGTGACGATTATTAAAATGACTAGCAAAATTTACTGAGTTTGCAAGCATAACTATTAGTACAGTCATTTGGGCTGAAATAAAGGTGTTAACTGAAAAGTTTTTTTGAAAAGTTTATTCATTAAGGCGCGGGCGGCAGAGGTACGAGGTGGCAAAATTGAAATTCGGAAAGAGCACATCGAAATATATAAAACTACCAATTTTCAAAACACTCGGCAAACTTTCCAGGTAAAACTACCAAATGACTAAACTATATTCAAATAAATGATTTCTTCTTTTTTAATTTATAGATTTTCTATCAGAATGTAAATTTTAAATATTTTATCTAACTTTGCATAATGCATACATCTGACGGACAATTTATCTTAATATGTAACGAGTTTAACAAAGGTTCCACTGAACATCATTCAACACATGATAGATGAATATAACTATGAATCTTTAGATTAATATACTAATAATTTATTTCATAGCAACCCCTCACACAATACTAAAGATATCTCATTTCATAAGTAAACCTATATTTCTGCTAAATAAAACATTTAAGCTTTGACTTTGTAATCCCTTCTAAAGATGAGGTCACAAAAAGTTCAACCAGCCAACCACTTGACGAAACAACATCTCGAATAAAATAACCAAGCAATAACATATATGACAACAATGAACTAAGTTAAGAGAAATATTTAGAATTTGTAGGCATGTAAGCTTTGTTCATATCAAAACTTTTTTCATATTCATATCTACTTAGCAAAGTGTCAGCTGCAGACTCAGATAGCTGAAATAACAACCAGCTATATTATTTCATACTGTTGACAAAATAAAAATGGAGCCAACATTGAACCTTGTGGCACGCTTGGCATTTAAAATAATGTCTATGATATTTGGACAAATGTATTTTGATATCTATATTATTTTTAACAAAGGGTAGGCATTTTACGAGCTCTTTGAACAAGTGTACATCAATTAGGTCCATCGTAATGGATATTTCGATGTAATTATTTTATTGGCTATACAGGCTGTTTAGAAAAATATAGTCTAAAATTAATAACCAGATTTGGTTGCTAAACGAAATATCTGTTCTTATTCCTTTTGTACTAGAAATAGTAGCCTTGACGCATTGTTTCTTTGGCATGCAGGTATAAGTTACGTTACACTAAAGTTATTTTAGGAGCTGTTGAACCTTTGAGAGTCATTTGAGGAAGTTACTTAAAGAGCCATTAAACTCTTAAGTAAATTTAATTTTATTTTTAATGTTGATATTTACTTTATTTTTCTTTTTTTTTGTTGTTTTGTTTTGTTGATATTTACTTTATTTACATATAAATATTGTAATATTAATATCAATATTAAGACAATAAGTGTTTTAATCAAGGTTTTCATAACAAAATAAAGATTTTCAGACTAGGGATAAATAGCTAAAATTTGTATAACAAATTATTACTTATTGCTACTTCACTGTTTTGAATAATTCAACACCTTTTTCTTGAAAATTATTGAAAAAATATAATAATTTTTCAGGCATATCTATCAATTACAAACCTAACATTAAATATTTTTAGTTCATCTAAAACTGTAATAAATATTCGTTCACCAATAGTCTCATGTCTATTTTTCAGAGAGGTAACCAATGACTGTAAATTTTAATGAAGTACGATCCAAATATAATATAAGTTATTCTACATCCACCGTCATCGTATTTTTTATTCTAGCACTTTGATACGCTTAGTCAGGCATTTACCTAGACTAAAAACATGTTAGAAAATCATTGAATTATTCCAAACTACTTTAAAATTCTGATCACAATCGTCATTCTTCTTTAAAACGTCAAAATCGACCGTTAGCTCAGCAAAAGATTGGGCTCCAATCAAGTTTCCACTCGAATAGTTGGCTGAACAGATGTTTTACTTTGTTTTTGTTCAGTGGACAATGTAACTAAATTTCCTAGACATTTATCATTTTATGATCTTTTTTGGTTTTGTAGAAAGCAACGTTGTTTTCATTATGTTGTTGAGTGATATTAAAATGTATGTAATTTGCCATCAATAATCGCATAGGAATTCAAATGATTACAGCGTATAAGAACAGGCCATTGGACAGTGAATATATATAAATATGTACGTATTTTAATTTTTATTGGAAATACCTTTTTTTATTTTAATCAAATTTATACAATAGAAAATCGCACAAGTAAAAAGTTAGTTAGAAACCATACATACGTATTATAGGCGATTACCGGTTACCAAAAGGTAGGACATCATTGCTTGCTGACCATAATCGCATGACATAAAATGATATAATGAAAAACTTGACAACCCGCCCTAAGAAGAACTACTCTTTTGCCAAAAATACAAGCAGCACTCGATTAAAGACTTCGTCACATAAAAATACCAACAGCCTTAAATTACTTAACGCTATTTTGATATTGAGATCGATCGCAAGGAGTTGCGATGCAGTATCGAAGCAGAAATAGCCTACGATGCTAAAATAGCATAACAGCTTTCGGCTTATTTTTGATATAATAATAATATAAGCCCTGTTTTTAAAATGTTCCACTCCTGGGACATGGGCCTCTTTACAATATAAGTAGGGTAAAGCCATAGTCTACCACGCAGCCCAGTACGAGCTGGCAAACTTCACACGTCTTTGAGCACATTTTGTAGAACACTCATAGATGTAGGTATCCTTACAACATTTTCCTTCATCGTTAAAGAGAGCGATAATCAACTATTTATTACGCATATAACTTCGAATAGTCAAAGGTAGGCTTTACAAACAAACTCGAGTTTCCCACTATACTATCGCAGCTATTTTGCATTATAACAGCTTAATTTAATTGGCAGAAGCACGATACAGTAGGGAAATCAAACGGATAGCATTTGGCGATGCATGTTGCAGTAAATCGCAGAAACGCAGTGGAAGCTAAATTGCTGGCCCATAGCCAAGAGGCGCTAAGTTACAATTATTTAGACTATACAGTAATGTAACGAGGATATGGGTTGTGAATTCAGCAGTTAAGTTATTATATCTAATCTATCTCTCTCTATCTAAAGTCTGTTAATTAAGTTTATTTTATAAGGTTAAGTAGGTCTTTTGATTAGGTGAGGAGCTAACTGTTAAAGTACTAATTTTATTAAAGTGTAAACGTACAAAACCTAACATATTTAAACAAAGAAATATAATAATATAAAATAATATACTGATCGTTCGTAAATAACTTTAGGATCATACACGAGCGAATATACTCACATATTTATAAATAAATATTACACATGTCTCACACCTAAAATATCGTCGAACGTTTTTCATTTTTTTTTCATCCACATTTTGCTATTCATGGTTTTTCGGTGCTTTCTAAGAGAGGGCGAGCCTATTGCAGTCTATCAAGATATTTGCAGATACGTGCTGCAACTATGAAATTTTTGGTACAAAATACCGATAAAATATTATCCGTCCCGGAAATCGAAAGGTCATGCACGTCAGTTGCATTTACTACTGATTCGCCAATAAGGTAGTTGTCTTAGCCAAAAATCGTTTGCGTATTCCTTTGAAGAAATACAACTAAATAATAACCATAAATTATTTACTCACTTAGAGAATAAATAGTTACACAAAAAAATAATGAAGAGAATATACGACGTACATTTGTACTAAAAAATTACAGCATTATTTTTCTTCTGTAAGGATATTAAAATAATGAATCCCATTCGGGTGCCGTTACTACTATTTCTTTTAATATTATTTATTTATTTACAAATATTTCCATATAAATAGTCTTTTTATTTTTCACCGGTAGACATTGGACATGGTATGCCTTATCCATTGGCATAACAGCTGTCGGCCTCGATGGCGTAGTGGTTAGTGTAACCGACTGCCACGCCTGAGGTCGTGGGTTCGATTCCCGCACAAGTCAAACATTTGTGAGCATGAACATGGATGTTTGTCTTGGTCTGGGTGTTTCTATGTATAATATGTATGTTTTTACAAAAAAAAAGTATAAATGTATGTTTATCCATTGTCTAGTACCCATATTACAAGCTCTGCTTAGTTTGGGCTAGATGGTGTTGTGTATATGTGGTATAATATAGAATAAGGCATTAGAATTGTGACTGAAAGGTCGTGGGTTCGAATCCTACCGACACCGATGTGAAGCCACTCCTAACACTAGGATTAGTTTAGCTTAAGGGCTAAACAAGAATGCCTGGTATTATTGTTAACCCCTTCATTTGTAGTTCAAATTATTGATATCAATCTTAAAAACATTTCTAGAATGTTCCAAAATTATAAAATGCTATTAAAATATAAATCATGAAGTTAATAATTATGTAGATTATTTCACAAAAGATATATTTGAGAATTATAAAAATAGAACCCAAGACATTTTGCATGCGAATTAAGACCTCTACGTGCTACGAATACAATAAACCTACGCGTGCTACGAAAGGCTACGATGTAGCAATGTAAATTGCTAACGCGTTTATCAAAAACTTTTGATTAATCTTAAATGTCATTAACAAGTTGAGATGAGCCTTAACTTGGTTGATGTCGCACCTCAATCATTGGAACTTTTGAAATGGTCGTGGCGAAAATTGTTCAAAATTGTGAAAATTTTAAAGTATATATTCCAGAAATAATTCTCGCTATTATTTTCACACCCTCTTTCATGACATATTTTTTTAAACTAGGTTTTTACGTTGATGCTGTTACATAGAATTACAAAATTAAGTATGCCTATATTCAGTATATATTATACTAGCTGACCCGCGCAACTTCGTCTGCTTCACATAAGAGAATTTTCCCCGTTTTAGCAACATTTTTCATTGCTGCTCTGCTTCTATTGGTTGTAGCATAATGTTATATAGCCTATAGCCTTCCTCGATAAATGGGCTATCCAACACTAACACACAGAATTTTTCAATTCAGACCGGTAGTTCTGAGATTAGCGCGTTCAACCAAACAAACAAACAAACGCTTCGGCTTTATAATATTAGTAATTAGTAGATTTGACCACTATATTTGACAAGCATCCCTTTTAACGGTAAAAATAGTCACTATAGCTGATATGCATATCCTCGCTCTCGCCTCATCCTATTTATACTCGCCTTACAAAATGGACATACTATTTATTCATATGAATGTTAAAGTTGTGTCTGCGGTGGGTCCACTTCAACAATATATGTACCCATCGCTATCATGGCCTATAATGTAGCAAAATTAAAAGAATTAACAAGTTAATGTAGTAGTTTAATATTTATACACAAAAAGCAAAGCTGGCTCTAATTAATTGATAACAAGAATGGTGCTGAAGTTTACATGGCCATATGCCACCAATGCATTAAGATTAGTGGGACAAAGCATAAACTATACTTATTTATTTATTTATTTATTGATTTATTGATTTAGAACAATATAAGCTTACAGTTACAAACTAAATCGCTTATATGTTAAGTGAAGCTATACAATTCTAAAACTATCTTAGAAAATACAAAATAGAATTTGAACATTTAAAACAGATTACACATTATACAGGACATTACACAATTATATTTATTATTAATTATTTAGATGTCATGTTTAGGAATAGAAATATTGAATTGGATAATTCACCTAATTTATCATAAAATATGTCAGCATTAGGAACAGCTTGTAAAAACTTATTAATTAATTGAATTGCTCTAGCCGTTGGACTATTACTACACAAATTTAATCGCCATGATGGTGGGCAACTAAGTAGTGGATGTTGTCTCCGTCCAGCACCACGTATATAACTATCGGGTACGTAAAAGTGCAAAGATTCCCGTACTGAGGGATTGTCAACCCTATTTACCAGCAGTAAACAATAGTGCAAAATATGCATGTAGTCCCGTCTCAGCTGCAAGGTATCAAGACCAACCATCCCTGACACAAACATGGAAGGATACAAAAATGGATAGTATCCATAAATCCTCTTGTATAAAAACCGTGCAAATTTGCGCTGGACTCTTTCTACCATAAGAGTATAAAGCTTTTCGTGTGGGTTCCATATGGCAGCATTATACTCCAATTTACTTCGAACGTACGCGTTATACAACATTTTGATGACTGCGATGTTACTAAATTCATATGAGGTTCTTATTACGAATCCTAGAGATTTATTAGCGCTTTTACATACGTGCATGATGTGCTCATCATTACACAAAATGAAATTTTTAATTCTCATATTTGTACCGAATCTGTGTTTTATTGATTTTATATTTGGAACATAGGTATCATATGTGGTATTGAGATTAAGATTTCGAATAATTATGCCTGTGCTATAAAATATCTGAATAGCAACGCACTTGTGACTCCTCTAGTGTTGCGAGTGTCCATGGGCAGCGGGAATCGCTTACCATCAGGCGATCCGTATGCTCGTTTACGTCCTAAACCATAAAAAAAAAAGTCAAAGGATAACAAATATGCTATGATAATGGGACACAAAAGAGAATGTCCCTGAGTCTGGTAGTTCCATGTGCTCATGGTGGAATCACAATGTGACGCGATGCTTCGCGTCACATTGTGATTCCACCATGAGTATTGCATCCTTATGCGATACTCGAGAGAACATAATATGGGTGCAATAAATACTACATGGATTTTATTGAAAGGTATTTAACTAAAAATTATATTTTTGTCAATCATATTTTTTAAGCTTTACCTAAATCATCATAATGTAAGGAATTCCCAGGCGCCGAATTTCTTTCAAAATTGTCGAAGCTGCTAATGTCGAGACAAAAACGCAGTAGAGACATTTTATTAGAACTAAACTTTCAACTTCACCAAATCTATGTTTAGAGAGAGCTGTAAATAAATAATCGCCGAAGTTGGTAAACTGATTTAACGGTTTTAGTCAAAATTGGAAGTTTGTAAATTTAATCAGAATCTAATCTGGGTACTTCAGGAAACTCTTCCAAAACAATCCGCAGATGTGCCATAAGTAGTCATTTTATTAAAATTACCATCGATAATCGATTAAGTGTTTTCTAAAGTAGTTTATTTTGAAGGAGACGAGTCTTGTAAACTTCAAACAAACTCCATACAACCTAGTAATCTAAAGCACACGTACGGTTCATGAACTTTAGAGTTCAAAAATCGTTAACCATATCAATATTAGCTATGCTCTACTTAGTTGCTTACTGATATTACTTAGCCAACGTAAATATCTCTGGACACATAAAATATATAAGTATTATGTTATTACAGACATCATCACATCCAACTCTAAATACGTCTAACAATATACCTACCATTCTGTGATTGAGTTACATTCAAACGTCTTTACAAATGTTCACATTTACAATATTCGAAGGCTTTTTACATTGATGACTTCATAAATGGAGTAGTGCGCTGCTGCACCGCGCTCAGTCTTATTACTTAGAATCCCACATGGACAATTGCGGATGTGATAAAAAAATAGTTGCTTTACACATAGTAAACCGAAGCAGGGTGTATTTTGTGTCTGTAAATTGTATATTTGTAGAGTCCGCGATACAGGAGACAATCCTTAATACAAAAGATATCTTGTAAAAGATAACAAACATTTAACCAACATTTTTGTATTAATTATTTGCTTACACTGCTAGCTAGCTCGTTCCGGGAAGTTTCACTCTCATCTAGGAAACCGGTATACGAGTAGCCACAAATCACTGTCAGTGTGGGCTGACAGTGATTTGCCCGCCAAGTAGGAGTCCTGGACGTTCACGTAATTACCTCTCTTTTCTATCACAATTTGTTATCTTTTCCTTAGGTCAACAGCCTACTTGTAATATTTTTGGCATTGCAAATAATAATAATAATAATATTCTACCACATACACACAACACCATCTAGCCCAAACTAAGCAGAGCTTGTACTATGGGTTCTAGACAATGGATAAACATACATATATACTTTTTTTTTTGTGAATACGTACATATTATACATAGAAAGACCCAGACCAAGACAAACATCCATGTTCATGCACACAAATGTTTGACTTGTACGGGAATCGAACCCGCGATCTCGGGCGTGGCAGTCGGTTACAATAACCACTACGCCATCGAGGCCAAATGATGACGCTATGGTAACCAGTTAAAATGGAGCAGGCTATATGCTTGTTTACCATATTATATTGTACAAATAAAATATGAGATAGCGTAAAAACTAAAACCTAGACTTAAATATGTGTCCGGCGCGGTATGTGTCCGGCGCGGTATGTGTCCTTTAGTGGTTAGATCAGACCACTAAAAGTACTCTATAAGTCAGAATAAGCGTATAAAAAGATATGCGTTCAATTAATAGACTCATTGAATTTTAGATGCGACCTAAAACATAGACGCCGTATTGTTGTTGTAATACAACTTTGGCTATCGTTTTAGAGGTATAAGGTCGTGCATACATAATGTATGTATGCATAATGTAGTACAAAACTTTTTCTTTAAAACATACATAGTTATATCCTCACGGGGTAGGCAGAGTTCTATAATTACATACCTACATATAACCAGTTGTATTTTTACTACGTATTCTGCGATAAGATTATTACCGTTTTACGAGCACAATTTAGGTAAGTCACGCATTAGGAGCAAGGGACATAAAGATCACACAAGCTAGAAACAACTACGTGCAGATAATATATTTTTATCATAAGTGGGGATTGAAACCAAATCACATAGTATTCTGCCAGTGGCCAGGCACTATTTATATCACTACGCCATCCTTGATGTGCATTACAAATAGCCTGATATATTGCACATAAGTTTTAATGCATATACATAATCCCATGGCCGTATCCCACAAGCAAAAGGTGTATGTGTATTACACCTACATTCCGGCTAGTATATTTTAGGTCCAACATAATAGGGGGCACGCCTATTATCGTTTACCAGGCTCTGATCTAAACTCCATGTTGTTACTGAAATTGTCTTAACACATTGAATGCCATGCCGATCTTAAATGACCGATAACAACATGTTTTTTCGTGAGTCTGCTATATGGCATTCAATGTGTTAACAGAAAAACTCATTAATATTGCCCGACCTGAAAATCAACCCGCGATTTCTTATACAGCTGTCGCATAGACTACCTCGCCTACGCTGAGGCAGTTTTAAGTACAACAACATTTAATATTAGCCGCCTTGTTCCTTGTAATGTAAGAAGGTCCGCGACCCCTGTAAATCGCTTCATAATTGGACTCCAAGAAAGGAGTTTGGGTAAAGTTACTAAGAGGATCAAAAAGTTAAAATGTAAATTGAGTGTTTTTACACAAATACTGCAGTAATGCTATTAAAACTTTAGCTTTTGAGAGGTTAAACAGTGACAAACAAAAGTTAAGAAAATTAACTGTTGTCAGAACTTAACTGAATGTTTAAGGTTTGTAATTAGTGATATCTTAGTGGGACACTGTTGGATTGCCACGCAGAGATCTCGAGTTCGATCCCAAGGCGCGCATCTCTGACTTTTCGAAGTTATGTGCGTATTAAATAGTTGATTACCGCTCGCTTTAACGATGAAGGAAACCATCGTGAGGAAACCTCTCTCGACGATATATGAAGTCTGCAAACCTGCACTGGGCTAGCGTGGTGGACCATGACCTAACCCTTCTAACAGTGAGAAGCGGTCCGTGCCCAGCAGTGGGACAGTTTAATACGGAGCTGTTATATTATTTAGTGTTTATTGTTGTCTAAGTCTTGTACCTATTACCCATTTTGACTGCCTCAGTGATGCAGCGGTATTGAATCCGACTGCTGTGCAAATTAGATTTGGATACGATTCGCACGTCAGGTAAATTGTTTTAGGTTGTTTCAGTAAATAAATTTTCAAGCAGCCTAAATAGAAATTTGGCGATGTTTCAAACTGGTGTCTTTAAAACCACTTAAAGCTGTTGGTCTTGTGTCCCACCCTCTCCGGTCGTGTCAGATTGCCGTATGAGAGGGAAAAATAAAGAGTGTACTTGTGTTTGTGCACACCTACATATCGCACTCTTAATAAAACAGCGAATTAACTCGAAATTTGAAAGTAAGGCAATTTTGACTCTAATTGTATATGCTAAATTCTAATATTATGTTTGTGTTAAATCATTGCAATAGAGTTCAAATTTGTTTAATCCAAAATACTGAGATAAGTCTCTGTTTTATTAAGAGTGCGATATATGCTTTATAACTTCTGCGCAGATAGCCAGACTCTGCTTTATCTGGTTGCCCTGGTAAAAATTCGGCCTGCAGCACATTATTATTTTTAATAATTACTATCTCTCGACTACATGTATCGCGCGTAAGTCCCTGAAGGAGTAAGCAGTGGTGTGTTATACGCAAATTACGCTAGCTATGGTTTTATATACCACATAATAGTGGTTAGTTAGTTAGTAGAGAACTGCCTCCATAGCGCAGCGGAAGTGAATGCGACTGCTGTGCATGAGGTCTCGGGTTCGAATCCCGGGTCGGGCCAAAAAAAGTTATTGGGTTTTCTGTTGAGAAATCTCAATACAAGCCCGGAGTTAGGAAATTGGTGGTATTAGACACCCTCTTGCCTCGCAAAAGCACGTAAAGCTGTTGGTTTTGCACCTGATCTCTCTCCGGTCGTGTCGAATTATCCGTCCCATCGGATCATGAGGGTTAGGGAACAGAGAGTGCACTTGTGTTTGCGCACATACTTGTGCTCTATAATATCTCCTGCGCAGATGGCCAGTCTCCGTTAAGATTGGCCGCCGTGGCCGAAATTCGGTCTGGAAGACATTATTAGTAGTGGTTAACACTATTTCCATCTACCGCACAGAGTTCCAGACCCATGCTACTGAGATTTCCTTAGATAAAGTCATAGATAATGACACTTTCCCCGAATCAGTAATCAATTCTAAGACAACGCGATCGCACGCAAACAATTCTGGAAACTTACACCACAAGGAAAAGGAGGCAACTGATTAATAAGTGTTTGAATATATTCAATCATTTTCAGCGCAGAACCAACTAGTTTTAAGTTTTGTGACGTCAGTTTTTATTGAGTTAAATAACTTTGACGTCATAGTTCAACCCCATAATCATTCCTAAAGATCATGTAATATCATTACTGATTCTTACTTTTAGGTAATAGATTGTATCCTATGTCTAGTGACCTTTAGAGAAAGGATCTTTGCCGGCGCGGCGAATCGTATTTCGTCCTTGTTGTAGACCGCTACTTGAAACGATTCGCTAGTCGACACTAGATGTAGTATATACATACATATATATACATAATCTTCGAAAGGTTAGGCAGAAGTGTATTACAACCATATTTCGCTAGCTATGCTAGTAGATCCTGCATTATAGGCGAATCGCTGCATTTTGCCAGTCCCAGGAATCGAGCCCAAGATATATACAGCAGACGTAGAATATACTACTGCTTTGCAATTGAAGCAGGCGTTTAATAAACATGTAATAATAAAAAGGTATTTCATCATTACATTATATTGGATAGCATAGATAGCGTAGTGGTATGAGTTATCATTACGCCATTGCGACGGCTGTGCTGGTGGATTGATTCCAACACGATACAAATATAAGTGTGCTTCACAAATAGTTATTCTACCTGCCGCATCACAATACCTATGTATCTTATGTAGGGGCCAGTCAGTGCAGACCGGCGACACTTCGACCCAGTGGGATCTTTTGTGTCGACACTCTCCCAATAACGACTGCCATAGATGTTCATGGCAGCCGGGACCGACGGCTTAACGTGCTCTCCGAGGCACGGAGCAGGCGATAATTGTCAATCAATACGCACATAATTTCGAAGTCATATTACTTCCAAAAGTCAGAGATGCGCGACGTGGGTTTGAACCCGAGACCCTCTGCATTGCAGTCTGTTGGTCTCCCCACTGAGCTATCGCTTTTTTAAGGTAAGTCCCACTCTAAGAATGATTACTGTGTCGCGGACAAACATTCAGACACAGGACACAAAGTATACCTGGCTATAATTTGTGTCCTTTCTCTGAATATTTGTGTGATTCACAGTATCAGATCACAGTTCCTATGTATGTGGTATTTGTTTTTTTAAACACACAAAAAATGGAGGACGTATTAAATATATTTATTAATGTTAATTGTGTGTAGTAGAGCCTCGCTGATTTCAGCATGAATAGACCGGCTTGACCGGGAAAGGATTACCCTCTCTCAGAATATAGACGTGAAATAGCAGTATTCCTACTGTTGTGTATCGTTCGGCGAATGAGAGTGCCGGAGGCCTAATCACCACCTTTCCCTTTTCCCACTCCTCCTCCTTCCCACTTCCTTTTTCTCTTCTTCCTTTCTCAGGGGTCGGCAACGCACAAGTGATGCCTCTGGTCTTGCAGGCGTCCATAGGCTACGGTGACTACTTACCAACAGGTGGGCCCTATGCTTGTTTGCCAACTTAGTTGTATAAAGAAAAATACATATAAATAATAAATAGGCCAGAATATAAATTTACCTAATTTTAGTTTAAGTGAATGCATATCTTTTTTAACTGCGGATCTTGTAGAATTTATGATCTTCTGAGACTGGCCTTCGTGGTTGGTCCCACAGATTAGAAGATATGCAGGCATTTATAAGTTCATTATTACTTTATTATTATTAAAGTTATTATAGCCCCAAAGATAATAAACAGTATAACGGTGAATAAGTTATAAGGGGTCAGTACTTTTTTACGCTCCCTTAGTCGCCTTCTACGATATCCATGGGAAGATATAGGTGTTACTATTCTACTCCGCCGGCTACACTTATAAATGCATGAAATATGTTACATAATTTTTGTCTCGACATGTTTGCCATATTGCATGACGTACAAATATTTGTGAAGTTAATTGTCAGAATTAGCACATGCTTAATAAACTATAATTTAAAAATAACATTATTAATTGTTTGAATTGAAAATTGTCAAAAGAATAATTATATGTGTAATAATAAAAAAAATAAACAACAATTCGCCTTTTCTCTTTGCCAAATACAAGTAAAATAATTAGGGGCAAATAAATTTACAAAATAATAAATAATTAAATAAAAAAGAAAATCTTACTATCGGTATCACTTTTCTACATGGATTGCGTGGTTCAAGTCGTCGCCTCGGTGCTACCACAGCGCCGAGAGTTGTGGCTTCGATCTTTGGCTCGAAACAAACATCAATTGTATGACCCATGAATGTTAGTTGTCTGTGTTGTTTGGATGTATATAAAGTCTCCCACGACCCAGGAAATATTTCTAGAGCGGAAGTTGATCACACTGATATGGTATAATTTTCTGCCCTCATACACCATACGTGCCAATACCCTATGGAGTAGTAAATCATAGCAACTCTGATAAGTTAAACAACCCGCGTGGGATGGGAACAAGCTTGTAAATATGGAAAACATGTGTTTGGGGAATTAATAACTGAAGCATGATAAATACACATGGATGGTCTGACGATATTCATGAATATTTTGGCGCTAGGGGTTAATAACTTTAATAATGTTCTATTTTAAATTTAAATTAGCATTGTACTTAATGTATATATATAATAAAATTCGGGACAGATCAATGTCAGTTATTTATCTATACTAATATATATATACAGGAAAGTTTTGATTATTTGTTTGTTTGTTTGTAACGATTTAACTCAAAGTTTCACAACCGATTTTAAAATTGCTCTCACCATTAGAAAGCTTTAATTTTAGAAAAATTATAATAGCCAAAGAAGCCAGGCCAATTATTTTACAATTTTAGTCTTTATTTTTTATACAACTAAGGTGGCAAACAAGTATACGGCCCACCTGATGGTAAGTGGTCACTGTAGCCTATGGACGCCTGCAATACCAGAGGCATCACTTGTGCGTTACCGATCTTTTAGGAATGGAAGAAAAGAAAAACGAAGTGGGAAGGAGAAGGAGCGGGAAGGGTGCAAGAGTGTGTTTGGGCTGTCTGTATGTTTGTACGCTAATTACGCTGAAATTAAATCTGGTTTTCACAGTTGTCCTGCTGGAGGTCTAACTTAAAATCTGGTACTTGTTCTATCTTGATACGCTGCCAGGAATTCGAGCATAAATACAGTACCTACTTCGAAATTCCACGCGTACGAAAGCTAAATCGTATATATAAATATAGTTCTATAATAATAATCTACTTGTATATATTTATACGTTGTTAAGGCTCCTAGCTGAGAGGGGAAGCGGGGGCCGGAGTGAGCGCGACATTGCCGCGACCGCTGCGGCCATCCTCACTCACCGACAACCACGGCTGAGAACGTTTGCGTTCTAATTTTTATGTAAAATCGTTAATTTAAAATACGCCATTTTGTACTGGAGTTTGGACAGCCTACTTATTTCATCTCCCTACATAGGTCACCAACATTGGACCTTTGAGCCGAATTATAAGCAGATTTTCTAGATCAGCAAGTATCGTTCCAAACTACAACGCAACGGCGAAATCTTACGAGAAAAGATTTAGAAGAAAATCCTGGGACAAAGAGGTTTAGCGAGTGGATTTTGGATAGGTTTCGAATTGTATTAATACCGTGTTATTTGCATTACAGTAATCGTGAATACGTGAACTTCATCTTCGTTCTCGGTGATACTTGTAAGTACCTACCTACTTATTTCTGTTTTCTTCATGGCCACGAAAATGGGTTTAGATCTTGATTTACGTGATTTAATTAAGAAAAGAGGCAGTTTACGTGGAAGAATCACTCTTTTTGTGAAATACATTAATTCGTTAGAAAAAACCTCGTTACTCGATGAGCAAATTGTTGAGTTACAGTTGCGTTTAACTAATACTGAACAGGTTTTTAAAGAGTTTTTAGATATTCAATCTCATATCGAGGATATTACTGACGAGACAGAATTGTTACCACAGTTAGAGATTAGAGAATCCATTGAATCTCAATACTACACAACAATATCGTTGGCTAAATGCATTTCTAACAAACGTGAAGTTATATCCACTAAATGTTCCCATAATACCAACAACGTAATTAAATTGCCTACAATTTCGTTGCCCTCCTTTGACGGTTCATTTGAAAACTGGCTGGAGTTCCGTGATACATTTATTTCTTTGATTCATAATGCAACGGAAATAAATCCAATTCGAAAATTTCATTATTTGCGTTCTTCATTGAAAGGGAGTGCTTTACTTGTTATAAAATCGTTAGAATTTAGTTCAGATAATTATCATGTGGCATGGGACTTGTTGACCAATAGATACGATAACAATAGGTTAATAATTAACAATCATGTTAAATCTTTGTTTTCTTTACAAACGATAACAAAAGAATCGCCTTTTCAAATTAGAAAACTTATTGATTCCGTATTGAAAAATTTGAGATCATTAAAAGTAATGGGTGAGCCCACAGAATATTGGGACACACTGGTTATTTATTTGATAATCACTAAGTTAGATACAAATACATGTAAAGAATGGGAGAATAAAAAAAGTTCATATTGTAAAGATTCCAAAGTTACATTAAACGACTTATTACAGTTTTTAAAGGATCGTTCAGATGTTTTGGATATGGTGCAAGCCCAAGGTCACAAGTATATTAATGAACCATTAAAAAAACCTACAGTTAGCACACCACAATCTTCCCAACAATTACGTTCTTTTATTTCACATAAACAACCGTCTCGTGTGGGTACACATCCAGGGCAGCCGTCGTCGCGCGCTCTTAAGTGTATTATGTGCAATGCCGATCACGCATTGTATTCATGCATTAAATTTTTGAATTTATCTGCACAAGATCGATATAATTTCGTGTCTAACAAAGCAGGTATGATATGTATTAATTGTTTACGTACTGGACATTTAATTGAGGAATGTAAGTACGGATCATGTAAGCAATGTTCACAAAAACATAATACTCTCATTCATTTAGATAATAACACAAGTTGTAATTCACTTCGTTTTAATCCTGCGTACACGCACACTGACTCAAGCGGCGACGATGCTAAGGCAAGTGTGCGTACGAACGTATCTTCATTATTAACACATAGTAATCATTCTAAGCAAGCCGTGCAGTCTATAACATTAGAACAGGTTTTGCTTTCAACTGCGCTCGTCGAAGTTTATCATAACAACACACACATCATTGCGCGTGCCCTTCTCGATAGTGGCAGCCAGAGATGTTTCGTTACAGATTCACTTTGCAAAAAGTTGCGTTTATCACCTATACAGTCCACTCTCACCATAACTGGCATAGGTAATAGTGTTCTGCGTTCAGAACAATCCTGTGACTTGTTTATACGTTCGAGAATTAGTAATTTTAGTACTCATTTACACTGTTCCGTTCTACCTCAAATTACTTTTAGTCTACCTAACACTTACATTGATGTTCAGTTATTACAAATACCGCACAACGTTACACTCGCGGACCCACATTATCACATACCAACAGACATCGATATGCTGATTGGAGCTGATGTATTCTGGAGCTAATTACAGGAAGGTCTAATACGTTTACCGAGTGGGCCTTACTTACAAAATACACATTTAGGATGGATTATTTCGGGCGCGTTATCCCTCAATAGTCATTCCACAAATAAACACTCGAATAATATGATTTGCTGTGCATTTTCTAATTCACTTGATGATCAAATTAAACGTTTTTGGGAATTAGAAGAAGTTCAAATCGGCAAGTCAACAAATAATATTCTTACAGCGGACGAAAGGTTGTGTGAGGATATTTTCACCTCCACTATCATTCGTGACAATCACGGTAGGTTCGCGGTTCGAATACCGTTACGTGAATCAGCTGATTCGTTAGGCGATTCATATGAATTAGCGAAAAATAGATTTTTTGCTTTAGAACGAAGGTTAGATCGTTCGCCCGTGTTAAAGCAGATGTATTCGGAATTTTTAAAGGAATATTTGGTATTAGGGCATATGACACGTATTGATACGTTTACATCGCCATGTTACTTTTTACCCCATCATTGCGTACAACGAGAAAGTAACACTACAAAACTCCGAGTAGTATTTGACGCGGGTGCGCCGACATCTTCTGGCAAGTCGTTGAATGATATACAGTATATCGGTCCTCCGTTATTGAATGATTTATTAGGCACTCTTCTGCGTTTTAGACAATTTACATTCGTGGCTTGTGCTGATGTGGAGAAGATGTTTCGTCAGGTTCTTGTCCAGCCTGATCAGCGCAATTTACAACAGATTATATGGCGAGAGAATAGCCAAGATCCGATTAACATATATCAATTATGTACGGTAACGTACGGCACATCTTCTGCTCCGTATCTTGCCATGAGATGTTTGCGACAGTTAGCTGTCGAATGTGATGATGAAGAAGTCTCTTCATTAATTTTAAATTCATTTTATTGTGATGATTTAATATTTTCGCACAATAATAAACAAAAGTTAATGTCGTTGTGTCGAAATATTAGTAATGTTCTTAAATCAGGTTGTTTTCCGTTGCGAAAGTGGACATTTAATTTCGATATTGATTCATCTGATAGTTTTACAAAGTCATTATCACTTGATAAAAATATACAATGTAAAACACTCGGGCTAGGTTGGTGTAACAGTAGTGACGAGTTACATTTTAAGTCTAATTTAAACACTAATATTGATGTTATTCAAATTACTAAACGAAAAATACTTTCAATCATTTCACAAGTCTATGACCCACTAGGGCTGCTAGCACCTAATATTATTATTACAAAAATATTGTTGCAAAAACTTTGGCTTCGTAAAATCGGCTGGGATGACCCAGTTCCCGCTGATTTAGCATGTTCTTTTAGTAAAATATTAAGTTCTTTGAAACATTTACATAACATACGCGTTCCACGACATGTAACCGCGCAGTACGCACATAATTTACAACTACATATATTCACGGATGCTTCACAAGAGGCTTACGGCGCATGCGCATATATACGTAGCGTTTGTGAGCAATCGAACCAAGTTGTTGTTAAATTATTATGCGCGAAAAGTAAGGTCGCGCCTCTAAAGCCGGTAAGCATACCGCGGCTTGAACTGTGCGGTGGCAGAAACTTAGCTCGTTCAACCGTTCACAAATGTGTTCGCTGCGTTCGGCTAAAAGGTAGGACATTCAGTCCAATAATGGGCAACCTGCCATCTGAACGATTGACACCTGGATTTCCTTTCTTGTACACTGGTACTGATTACTGTGGTCCAGTATATATTTTGAATCGTCAAGGGAAAGGTTCACGTTTAATTAAGGCTTATATATGTGTTTTTATTTGTTTCGTTACACGAGCAATACATCTTGAGCTCGTAACAACTCTGTCCACTGATGGATATCTGCTTTGCCTTAAAAGATTTATCTCACGTAGAGGTAAGCCAGCCGAAATATATTCGGATAATGGCAAAAATTATGTAGGAGCGGCTAACGAATTAGGCGATTTTTTATTAAAACAATCAGCTCAAATAATCGAGAAAACAGCGTTAGACGGCATTTCATTTAAGTTTATCCCCCTTATTCTCCTCATTTTGGTGGTCTATGGGAGGCAGGCGTTAGATCCTGCAAGTATCATCTGAGACGCTTTGTAGGGAACTGTAATCTGACATTTGAAGAGTTTTACACGGTATTGGCACAAGTCGAGGCCGTCCTTAACTCCCGCCCGCTCACTCCTCTTTCCACAGATGCAAACGACCTGCAGGCGTTGACACCAGATCATTTTTTGATCGGTCGTCCACTCACCGCACCACCTTGCGATGACATCACTAAAGTAGTCACCAGTCGTCTACCTCGTTACGACCGGATCGAGCAAATGCGTCAACATTTCTGGCGGCGGTGGTCGAAGGAATACATCAGCGAGCTGCAGACACGAACTAAATGGAAGGTGAACAAGGGCGAGGTCACTGTTGATAGACTTGTTCTCATCAAGGAAGATAACGCGCCTCCGTTAAAGTGGCGCCTTGGACGAATAGAACAAGTCTACACCGGCAAGGATGGAGTATCGCGCGTCGCTAGGATCCGGACAGCCTCTGGGGAAGTGCAGCGTTCCTTCTCAAAGATTTGCCCGCTGCCTGTTGTGATGCCTGCTTCACCAACTGCTGGTAGTACTCTGGAACCTGAGAGCTTCCAGGGCGGGGAGTATGTTAAGGCTCCTAGCTGAGAGGGGAAGCGGGGGCCGGAGTGAGCGCGACATTGCCGCGACCGCTGCGGCCATCCTCACTCACCGACAACCACGGCTGAGAACGTTTGCGTTCTAATTTTTATGTAAAATCGTTAATTTAAAATACACCATTTTGTACTGGAGTTTGGACAGCCTACTTATTTCATCTCCCTACATAGGTCACCAACATACGTGAAGAGAAGTGAGTGTTATGGGTATCGATGCCCACATCGAGCAAAAACTGTGTGATCCACAAACAGTTGCTGCGAGCCTGGATGTTCTTTGTGTCTGATGTTTGAATGTTTGTAAGATCCCCCGTAACACAGGAATGATTCCTAGTACTTACTTCTCGTGTCGATGGCAACACATTTTATATAATTTTGGACCAGTTTTCGGCAACGCGGATTGCATTTGGTTTAGCCTGATACAGGTCAGCCAGTGTGCACGATTCTGGGCTTACGGGGCATGACAACAGATGACCCATTGTCTGTGGTGATACGCCGCACTCACATGCATTTGCACTTATGTCTATATAACCCCACCTTGACAGATTATCTTTACATCGGCCAACCTGGGTACGCAACCTGTTAAGTGCCTTCCAGGTTGGCCAAGGCAGTTTGGCTATTTATTCCTAGTACGAGAGCCGTTTTATTTAAAAGCAAAAATAAAAAGAATAGCACCCTTCCTTTTCTAAATTCAGTGAAGCACTAGTATAGCATAATATAATGTTACTTTAATAACTTACATTTGTCTTTAATTAAAACACTTAAACATTAATTTTCGTTAACTATAACATCAAAAACCCACGACAAACATTTACTGACATTACACGATGCTCACGTTGTAAATATAGGGTCAGCTGTGACCGACGGTCTAATGGAAAACAAATCAGGTCAGTGGGACACGGAGACTATGGCTAGCTAACTTACGATACGATATTAATTCGGTAGCGTATTAATAGATGTATAGGAAAGTATATAGTAATAGCCGGGCGCAATACCTTGTCTAATAGATTTGTATTTACTTACAATATATGAAAGAAAGAATCATTTGTTAATTGTAACAGACCTATCAACATCATTACTTATCAATCTCAACTCTGCCAAGGTATACTTACATTTCTCTAAGATTACTTCAATTGATATGTCATTGGGGGCGAGCCTACTAGTCTACCAAGCATAGTTTTATAGACCGTGCTGCTTGTGTAAATATCATAACACATTTAATTTTTCTAAAGATGTCTTCCACATGCTGTCTGTATTGCAGGGTTCTTTACAAACATTTAATTAACGTACATGAAGTCTACCCCAAACAATAATTTGTGAGCACAAATAATTATCCGTACGGGATTCAAACAGGCGTAGTGGTAGCCCCCAGCGGCGATACTTTACCTCGAAGAATAGAACTCAAAATCGCCTGCGGATACGATAAACCGCTAACATATTATATTATATTGAAAGTACATCAGTTAATTACTTTTGCCTAAAAAAACTAAAAGTTCGTTAGACAAATATAGGCAACAGAAAGTTTTAAAAATAAGGATTCTTAAGACACTCTGTTGCTGGTACAAGAATCGAGTAATCTGATGGTTGCGCTGGCAACAATGCAAATCCTTTTTAAAAAGTTGGCATCGCCCGCGTAGCACATAGTGTTTAAAACTTACATATGTTACGGTAACCGCTTATTATCGAGCGTAGGGCTAGTATTATATAATTTAATTTAATGGCAAACATATTTTAATAGTAAATGTGGTTATACTTTATTACAGCACGGGTGGCCTAGTGGTTTAAGTGATTGGTTTATCCTTACCACTTCACCGAGTTATGTGGTATAGTTTGACCAAAGCCACTGTATTGCGCCTTAGGTATGTGCGCGGCTAGACAGGGAGGATTGCCGTCAGCGTTGATGAATGACAGCGGCCTGTTAGCCTGCGGTCCGCAGAACTAAAAATTTCAATACAGAAAATGCCAAAATTCCGCACTAGGAGTAACTCCTCTGTCGCGGGACACTTCGCAAACATTCAAAGAACACCCAACCTCTAAACGACTATTTTCTACAACTACAACAACCTGTTGATCAGAGTCTGGGTTTTCTTTGTGTCCGCTGTTTGAACACAACGGACACCCCGCGACACAGAAATTTTGTATTTAGAGTGGGATACGATATTTCAAAAAGTAAAAACGTAGGTTTAGTGTGACGTCATATGAAAATAATTCTATTAAAGCTACCGTCATTTACAATTTCCGTCATTTCTGTTTCTATAAAATTCTGTTATTACGTAAAGCTGTTAAACTCTCCCCGCTTTGACGTAAGCACAACTCAAGCTGATGAACGAAAGACGTTTTTATATTTTCATGTCTAAAACATTCTCTAGCTATATAATCGGAATAAATAAAAGATATATTATCTTGTTATTTTTCAATAAGGAGGTATTGAAAAATAACATGCCTTCTTTAGCCTTGAATCCTGAGTCGCGGGGGAATTGGGGTTGTTGGGTCGTAGGTTAAATTGTCTATAGCACTACCAATGTGGATCCAATCTTAACACAATCATTTAACTGATAACAAAAATACTTATCCAATTAGTCCAAATTACTAGTCATTTTATTTAAAAATATGTTGGCAAGGATGGCAAGAGTTTATAGCATGGAAAAACCTTGCTATATTTTTAATATGTGAATGGCTTCAAACATTCAAACAACGGACACAAAGAACACCCAGACTCGGAACAACTATTTGGGGACACACCTCATACACATCATACGCGCGGTCATATCTTAGTGACATTATACATATGAAAGCTTTTGAATGATTGTTGATGTTTGGATGTTGAAACCGCAGAACAGATTGAACCATAATCATAATCATTTATTTGCATGAACATCAGTTCTACATTAGATCTTAAAAGTTCAGAGGCCATATCTTACCTTTTGCAATTAATGTGCAAATTTATAAAATTTTAAATAATTAGTAATACTAACAGTTAATAAGAAATGTCAGCTCAATATAACCTTAACAAATTATACATCTAAACCTTCCTCATAAATCATTATATCTATTAGTGAAATATGCATGAAAATCGGTTCAGTAATTTTTGAATTTATTGCGACCAGACAGACGTGGTTGGACCTTTTTTTTTATAATATGTAGTGATGATTATTAGATCCAATCACACATTGAATATATAATATAATACACCATTATTTTAAGCAGTAATATTTTGTATACCATATCTAGTATTACCACATAAAATACGTTTTATTCCTTTCCATTACATTAAATTCACTAGAACCAAGCTACGAGCAGAAAATAGTTTTACTATATATTTTTCTCTTTATCAAATAAGCAATCCTCGTTGATCCTGCAGCATTTATTTGCGACCGATCTTGAGGGCCCCTGTAGAGAATAAGTATTATTGGATTCGATGTCAAGATATTTTCAGTGGCAGCGCGGGTCCTGGAAATGCCCAAGGTAGATAGCTCAACCGTTCAAACCTATTACTTAAAAGATACCTGGAAAATATGGAAGTAATACAGCTCCACCTACCATTTTAGGATATACTGACGTGAATATACAGCGTGTAATAACATGTGAGAAACAGCAAAGAATTGCGGTAAATCTTAGAGTTCAAAAAATGATTCATGTAATATGCAAAAGTCACGTGATACCACGTGACCGTGGTCAGAGGTCAAAAGTCATAGTCATTTCGTGGGTATATCGACTATGCTGAGTCGAATGGCATTGACCGCGAGTCTCTAGCTCTTACGTTCTTGAGTTGAAAGTTGTATAACAGACAGACGGACGGACGGACAAAGCTGTTGTATAAGAGTTTTTCGAACTCTAAAAAGGTGTGGTGTGCTGTACAATGGTATTCGACTGCATGTATGGTGTAATGGTTTAAGTGGTCGCCTCGCCACAGCCAATACGCCGGGTGTTGTAGGTTCGAATCCCACACGGGAAAAAATTGTGTGGTCCACAAATGGTTGTTCAGAGTCTGGATGTACTTTGTACCCGTTGTTTGAATGTTGGTAAAGTGCCTCGCGATACAGGATTAATTTCGTTTTCTTTTTTATAAAACGATAAAGCCAAATGAAAAGCCGCGACAAATAAAATCATATACATAATTTTGACTAATATCTTCTCTCTTAGCCTTTATTATTCCCAAGTCACTTGGGGTCGGCTTTTCTGGTCTAACCAGATTTGACTGGATATCAGTTTTTACACGGAGCAGCTGCCACCTGACCTCCGCAACCCGAAGGCTAATGATATCCTAAGGCTAGACCAGTGTCAGAATATTGGAGGGTACTGACTTTCCCAATAACGACTGCCATAGATGTTCATGGCAGCCGGGACCGACGGCTTAACGTGCTCTCCGAGGCACGAAGCAGGTGATAATTGTCAATTAATACGCACATAATTTCGAAAAGTCATATAACTTCCGAAAGTCAGAGGTGCGCGACGTGGGCTCGAACCCGAGACCCTCTGCATTGCAGTCTGTTGGTCTCCCCACTGAGCTATCGCTGCTACTACTAATTTTGACTAATATAATTATAGTATTTTGTTTTTTATTGACTTATCAATATCAGCACATTCTAGTTGATAGTTAAACAACACTAACAGATGTAGTGATCTACATGTGCCTAAAAATTACCAGGCGCAGTTTTGATATTAGTATAATGCGTCTATTTCGATATTTTTAATATAATAATCATAATAATATTCTATCACATACACACAATACCATCTAGCCCAAACTAAGCAGAACTTGTAATATGGGTACTAGACAATGGATAAACATATATATATACTTTCTTTTTTGTAAATACATACATATTATACATAAAAACACCCAGACCAAGACAAACATCCATGTTCATGCACACAAATGTTTGACTTGTGCGGGAATCGAACCCGCGACCTCAGGCGTGGCAGTCGGTTACACTAACCACTACGCCATCGAGGTCGTCGTCGTTATGTAAATAATAAATACATAAAATGTTGAAATTTTCATTTAATTTGAAATAATTTATTTTGATCCGAAAATTGGCCACATGGTTGATTTGATTTGATTTGTTTTATGGCCGCAATATACATATATCTGAATATATGTATATTGCGGCCATAAAACATGAACACACCTATCTGTTACACGCTGACGCATATTATGTATTAAAATCCCAAATATAGAAAGCTCAACTACTTCGTAATATTTACAGAGCTGTCAATAAACATGAAGACATCGCCATGTCTAGACTTGGCGTTTGAAATAACATTACTAGTATAGACAATTCAATTTCTCTCAACGTGCAACGCTTCAAAACTATCCAGAAACAATGAAGGAAGTACTCGGTAAAACTGCCATCCACTAACTAAGTAAGTGATATGAGAACTTACATAGATTAACGGAATTTTAGTTAGCAGATGGCAAAATATCGTTCCCTACATTTTTATATTTTTAATTACTTCTATAGGAATAATTTATGTGTCGTGAGAGACTTAACAAACATTCAAATAACGGATACAAAGATCACCCAGTCTCGGAACAATCATTTTTGGATCTCACAAAGTTTTGTCCCGTGTGGGATCGAACCCGCAATACTCGTAACATCGGTGCAGTTACAGTGGCAAGTCGACCACTTATACCACTACGTATATCTATACGTGTATCTTCCTGAATGGGGATGTGGTGGTATGAGTAACCGAAGCAGGAGTAGGCACAACGTGGTAAGTTTAGTCGGAAGGAACCTCGGGTATGTGTAGCCGAACAAACTCTCGCGTTGGTCAGTTACTTTCAATGGCCCGGCCCGATTGTGAGGTTCAAAGGTCCAAATAACCAACAATCTATATGAAAAGTAGCAGTACTCGTACTGTTGCTTTTCGTTCGGTGCTCACACGCGCTTGCGGTATAGTAATATTTTACAAAATTATACCCCCTCATCTTATTAATACCTAAACTATTTCCATAGTACGTATATTGTATACAATTCTTGTCTGTTAGCCAAGAATTCCTTGAAATCCGAAGTGTATAAAGCTGTTCAATCTTTGGACATATACATACGACAGGAATGCCAACCGCCATATTTCAAATAAAACAATAAAGTAAAACATATTACTTGTTCTAAACAAAGAAATAACAATACAAGAATATTGTATGTAACCTTTACTTTTTTCACAAATCCACTTCAATAAAATTGAAAACGTTGGAGGATTAAATAAGGTTTGCTTGTCTGATATATATGGCGAGGGAGGCTCGGAAAATATTAGATTTGATCTGGATGCGGTATAATATGAGAATGTGTATCTTTTCTGAGGTAAAAGTGTACCTGACCTGACTTTAAAGTTACTGAAAAATAATTGTAGGAGCAAAAGCGCATTAAAAGATTAAGATACGACAATTTATGAACTATATATACCATAAACTGCCGTATTGCGAAGCACGAACATTTTCTAAGTATAAAAAAGATATAGTCTCTAAAATTAAAATATAGTTAAATAGTATTGACCGTTATCTGAATGATTGTATTGTTGATTGAGTAAGTATTATCATCAGCCGATGATAATACTTACTCAATCAACAATACAATCATTCGAATAACGGTCAACACTATTCGAATACATTTGAATCAATCGAACTTTTGATCGATAGTTGCACAGCACTGTCGCTCCTACATATGTAGAGCTTGAAAACAGATCGTAGATCACGAAACAGTTGATACTTGCACAGGGACATAATGTCGTAAATATTAGCACTCACACATTTAAATCAACTAGTGAAGTAGTGGGGCGCGTCATTTCAAGTTAGACAAGCTCTAAGTGTATACGTTTATATGTACAATTATCGATAAATAGTGACGGTCACAAATAATAGTGTGTATTGTGTACACACATCCTAACCTCCATCACAACATCTAAGAGCTACACTCCTAAATTACAATAACTATTATCACACGCTTACAAAATACATTCTCTAGATTATAGAGCGTAACCCTCAGAATACTAACTTCATAGCATATTCCAGATAATATAAGAGCCCATAATAGTACATAAATAAGGCAAAGCTGGCGGTTATGGCGACCCTAACCCGTCACCGTCTGCTGAGTTTTATGTAACGGGAGCCAGATGACAATAATGGTAAGTTAAAGCGATATCCGCAGGTAAAGGCTTTCATTTTAAAGTAATGGCGGAACCAAACTATCTTCTGGTGGTTATTTTGAAGGTATTTTTGTGACAGATATATTAGAGGATAACCGGTCTGGAGTTGATGAGGCGTAAGTATAGGCTTATGTTTAATTGCAATTTCAATTGCGTGCCTTAAGGTGTTATTAACTTAAAATTAGACATCGCGTGGTTACTGTTATATACCCTGTCGGTAGACAACTGTGGGAGAGAGAAGGAATAGTTTTAATAGTGATCGAAATAAATGTTAATAATAATTTGTTATTTTTTGTGTATTATAGTTATTTAACTATGCCAAATCCCACATTCCTCTGCATGGTATGCATTAAAAAGTTTACTAAGATTTTTCTTTAAATGTGTGTGTGTGTAATAAGAGTTAAAAACCTTCATAGTTCAAATTATTCTAAAATTGTCCAAAGTGTTATAGACTACCATGTAAAGCAATTATAAAAAAACCGCTGTTATTACCTGAAAAATTTAATAAACATTTCAACAGAAACATAAACAAATTTACAATTATAAACTAATTTATTTATTTTACATTAAATAGAACGTTTTGCACTACAATATCTTCTTCTTCTCTCTTAGCCTTTATTATTCCCAAGTCACTTGGGTTCGGCTTTTCTGGTCTAAACGGATTTGACTGGATATCAGTTTTTACACGGAGCGGCTGCCACCTGACCTCCGCAACCCGAAGGCTAACGATACCCTAAGGCTAGACCAGTGTCAGGATATTAGAGGGTACTGACTTTCCCAATAACGACTGCCATAGATGTTCATGGCAGCCGGGACCAACGGTTTAACATGCTCTCTGAGGCACGGAGCAGGCGATAATTGTCAATCAATACGCACATAATTTCGAAAAGTAATACCTATAACTTCCGAAAGTCAGAGGAGCGCGACGTGGGTTCGAACCCGAGACCCTCTGCATTGCAGTCTGTTGGTCTCCCCACTGAGCTATCGCTGCTATTCTTACTTATTGCACTACAATATCTATCAACGTAAAATATATAACCCACGCATTCTCCTCACAATACCTCATACATTCTTATAATAATACGTTCCATTCATCCAGACAAATTCTTTTTAATCCTGGATTTAAGTTCAAGAGATCGTTAAGCTGCCTTAGCGAACGAGGTATGGTTGAGTTAAAGCGTGCAACGGTTCGGCACGCTATAAACTCTAATAATAAGTATTTTTTTAGCTAACCTAACTTAACCTAGAATACATTAGAGGCAAAATCTATTATATGATACAACGTAGTCTACACGAAAACACACAAATACCTTTACAATTCTTCACTTACACACAATATTAGCTGCATTTTCTGAATTACCGCATCCACATAACTTTCGCTCTTCGGTTCGGACACCAGCTGTCCAGCGCCGCCCACAACAGACACACGGACTACACCACACACCACTGACGTGGATTAAGGCTATTTTTGTTTAAAGCCTCGCTTTTAGAACATATGCGACATTTTACAAAATGAATATTTATATTTACAATATATTTATACAATTATAAATCCAAGATACTTTCGTCAAATTAAAAAAATTTTTAGGTGGGATGTTTAGAATCGGCACCAAGAACAATTTAGTTTGTCTGGCTATGTACATAGCGAGCCATACTGCCTCCGTGGTGCAGTGGTAGTGAATGCGACTGCTGTGCATGAGGTCTTGGGTTCGAATCCCAGGTCGGGCCAACAAACAGTTATTGGGTTTTTCAATTAAGAATTCTCAATAGCAGCCCGGAGTTAGGAAGTTGGCGGTGTAAGACACCCCCGTGCCTCGGAAAACACGTAAAGCCGTTGGTCTTGCGCCTGATCTCTCTCCGGTCATGTCGGATTATCGTCCCATCGGATCTCATGATCCGATGGTACGTGTGCACAAGTGCACAAGTGCATTCTCTGTTCCCTAACTCTCATGAGTTAGGGAACAGAGCATGCACTTGTGTTTGCGCACATACTTGTGCACTATAATGTCTCCTGCGTAGTTGGCCAGTCTCCGTTCACACTAGCCGCCGTGGCCGAAATTGGTCTGGAGGATATTATTATTATTATTACATAGCGAGTATAGGCCAACAGGTATAAAGTATCAGAAAAACAAATAAATAAATAGGCCGACAAAAAAATTTTGCAGTTTCACTGCACGGGTTCCAGTGGTCGCCTCGCTATTGCTACTGCGTCGTGTGTTGTGGGTTCGGTCTCAGGAATGATTCCTAGTGCGGCAGTTGTATTTCTGATATACAGGATGTCCGGTAATTAATGAATAACCTTGAAATGTCTTATAGTAGAAGTGATGGACGTGCAGAAAAAAAAGAAAATAATCAAACAAGTACAACAGTTAGGCATACTTTTGACTGTCTATCTATTAGCATAATTAGTGTTTAATAATAAAACAACAAAAAACCGATGGAATTCATTCATTTATGGTCGTAGTATACAAGAAATTTAAAAATGGTAATAAAAAATTATCATACCTCAGGTAGTAGTCAGAAAAGATTTTTTTTCATATTTTTCTGAAAGGCCATCAGTTCTACTATAAGACATTTCAAGGTTATCCATTAATTACCAGACACCCTGTATAAATTACATGCAAATACAACTAAAAGGATTTTGATGTTGTCGAGTAGGTGGAAATTCAACTTAAAATCTAAGCCGCTTTTCATTTGATTTCATTTAAGAGAAACGTAGATATGATACTTATTGTATGCCAAGTAAATGAAATCATCCTCGTGATGACGTAGCAAACTTCACGTGGAAGAATTCTAGTTGCCCATATAGTACTTTCAAGTATATGCGTCACAACTAACAGTTTGCGGCTTGTGTAGGTTGTATGCACCATGTGAACGACTGGCGAGTGACTGACGAGTCACTCGCATGTATAACTCTTATAATTTACTCGCGAATGTTTTTGTTTAATTGTAAGGTTTTACTTCTGCCTTGAAAAAAAGCGACAACTACCATAGATGCAAGAACAAAGCTTTTAATTAACGTCTGTTTTTAATGAGTTACTATCTGGTTCTATCTGGTTATTTTTTAATCCAATGAATGACTTTATTGTATAACTTAACATGGTATTAACATTCAAATTAATCTTTATATTAAATTAAAAGCATCTTCCGCACTAGATGTATAAATTCCTGTGCCGTGGTCCAACCATGTCAATCACACAAATTTTTGTCGCGTGTAGCATTCAAGCCCACAACCCTCATTGCTATAAAAACTATTTCAATTTTCTCTTTTGCCAGCGTTTCACAGGGAGACGACTGAACGTCAACTTTAGTGAAAGTTTAAATTAAAATAGTATGAAAGATGTATTTTCTAAATATAAGCCGCGATAATATCCGCATAAAATCATTTCTCAGAGGCACGATAGAGGAATACAACTATTTGTAACTTATTTCTTGCCTGACATAACCGTATCACATCTTTTATACTACCACAAGCTAGAAAACATGCACACGGCTTGCCTGATATGTTTATCGTTACCGTAGCTTAAAATCGCTTGCATTACCAGAGCTACCTCGCGTGTTACCGACTCTAGAGAAATGAAGAAAGATGGGATAAAGGAAAATTAATGAGAGAGATATTTACTAAGAGAAACGCGGTAGCAATACCATTATTTTTTCGTCGGTTACCTGTAAAAGGATAGTACTTTCAGGTCGAGCTGGCTCATTCCAACCGTCAACTAATAATTGCCAAGAACGACCTCTTCCATTCATATCACCAACTTGTCTGACGCAACCCTCATTACGTATTCTTAACCCTATCTCCTTACACGACTCCGATTCCTTCAATTTAAATTAACCCTCCTATCTTTCAACATAAAAAGTACCCTTTCTCAAGAAAAGTAACTATTTCCTACCCGTACATTCAATCCTTTCCTCAATTAATGCCAAACCTTTCAACCCGTAAACGGTGCGCCGAAAAAATCAATCACGACGCCTTCCGTGTGTCGTGCACATTGAAGTCGAGTTCTGAAAAAGATTAACGCGCTATCTATCGGGGTCAACGGTCGTATTGTGTTGGCTCACAAAGCCTCCGTTATAAATCATGGTACAGGTAATTTCCTACCATTACCGTATTTCTAACGATTTGTATTGTTCCGTGCTGTATGCAAGCGAAAACGGCCGGCGGTACAAATTGCCCCCATGTGTTTTGCAAGGGTTTCGTATCTTTAGCTGTTATAGTGAAAGGAAAATGCATAGTCATTATTGTTTTTCGTCTGTTTTGGTTTGTCGTTTGGGTAAGGAATGTGCGCTATGTGCGGGTATTAATGGGATATTGTTTATGGTACGACCTTGTGGTAAGAATGCTATACTTACATCCGCCTATATGTTCGACATATTAGACAGAGTTATATTGCATTCAGATTTGGCTAGCTATATTTTATATGAGAAGTTATGGCCGTCTACCGTGCGCAGTTCCATGCTCCGCTCTTCTACTTAGAATTTTTTGACGAGAAAACCACTAACGCTGTGCCCGACTAGCTGTTCGATTTCAAGACTTTCATATATGACAGCACTGCAAAGACAATCAGACGGGCGACTCTATATTTATATTAACATTCAAGTTATCTTCCAATTTAGTCTAATAAAATCCTTAGGGCAGTATTCAATAGCCTGTTTACATCGTATTTTTAGGGACAAATAATAAAACACCCAGTAAACTGAGCAAAAACATCTTTAAAATATCGTAATACTCTGATCTGATTGTTGAAAAAGGGCAAAGAAACTTTGTTGAACAAAATATCGGTATAATAAAAGTAAAAGTGCCATAACAATAAGGAAAGCCTTATAAAAAAGATATTCGACTGACGGCAAGCGTAGACTTTGTAATCAAAGTGAAACAGCGATCGGACAATAGAAGTTTGTGGTAAATAAAATAAGTTTTAAACTGTTTGGTTGTTCATCTGAAAGCCACTTCTTGTAATAAAATATGTTCAAAACAAAGGCGCAATGATAGATGCGCCCTATTGTGAATGGAACAGTCGCAAGGGGAAGACGTAGGCGAACGTCTTTCGATCAGATCGGAGACGTTCTGAACAAAGGCAAGGTTAAGAGCACCTTAAACCGAGCGAGGGTGTATGAAGAATGTGAATGAAGCTAAAGAAGTGTGTCAGGATCGTAGCAGATGGAAATCCGTAGTCTCTGCGTCAACTCTTCTGGGAAACAGGCGTGAATCTGTGTATGTAGATGCGCCCTACTATGTTCAATTATAGTCACCTTTCTGGCCGTTAAGTTGTCATCTGACCAGATCTAATCTCGGCCGCTCAGCGCCTATGAACCGGTTGATGAGGACGTACAATGAGTACCAAACATGCTTTAATAGTATTGACATCTACGCTAACTCACTGTCACAATTTCGAAAAGTACTGTTCATCAGGAGCTAATTGAATTAGACTTTTATTTTATTTTGTTCTATGATAATTTATTATTTTTGACTTGGAATTGATTTATTATTGTGTAATGAATAATTATTAATGTTATATCTAGTTTAATAATTAATTAGTTTAATTATTATTTTCGTTTTCCCGGAACGATGGAAACTGGCAAAGGTAGTACCAATTTTCAAAGCCGATGACGATAACTTGGTGAGCAACTATAGGCCTATTTCAATTCTGTGCAATCTTGCCAAGGTCTTCGAAGCGTTAATATGCCCAATCGTTCAAAGCTACTTTAAAAAGTTTGTATCGAACCATCAATATGGATTCATAGCTGGCAGGTCTACATGTAGCAATCTGACTTCTTTTATCGAACATGTTGTTGAAAATGTTGATTCTAATGAACAAGTAGACGCAGTCTATACAGACTTTTGCAAAGCCTTTGACAAAGTTTCTCATGCAGTACTAATCGATAAGCTTGTTCACGCAGACAAGGCGTGAATCATAGACGGCGCTTGGGAATGCGCGGAGGGCGCGGTGCGGCGCGGGGCGATACAGCAGCTGCGGCCCCGCACGTCACTCCATCATCGACCACGGTCAGCGACGCGCGCGCACTCTCGTTGTACGGAGCCCTAACCAACATTATACTGTCTTGAACCAATATTATAATTGTTATAGTCCATTTCAAGTCTTTATTTTACGAGCCTTTAGTTAGGTCATCAACATTTTGGTCCTTCGAAGCCTTCTATTTATATCCGCGTAACGTATTTCTTCGAAAAATAACGGTCGCGCGGTGGCAGTACGGGCGACGTTGGTGGACTTTGATACGACGAGTCTTCAAAGCGCCGCGTCATTACAAGTTGCAGTCAACGGCAGACAAGCTTCGAGTTGGGGTCGCCTAGAAAATCTGCGGGGAGAGGACGTCTACAAGTTCCCGAAGTCTTCACGTCGACGGTGGTCAATCTCGACACAGCTGATCGAACCCGCCGAGACACCTACTTGCTTCGTGGGAATCAACACAGTCCGCCTTATGGATAAAGATAAGCATATTTGTGTATCGTTCCAAATTCCTTTCCAATTTTTCAGTTAAAATTCAAAGTCAAAAATTTCCGTTGCAACCGTTTTTCAGTTCAGTTTCGATTTTGAGTAAACAAGTGATTATTGACGCTGTTTTAAAGTGTGCTGATATTAAAACTACATAGAACCGGTTTCTTATTATAGTACATTCTGTTATTTTTCTTGTTAGCGAGCGAGCTTCAAGGTCACTGGCCTATTCATTCCGACAAAACATCTGTTTGCTGTTTATTAGTCACAGTATTTATTTGCTTTGCACCATTTTTTGCTTCTAATCTGCGTTATTACTTTTATATACCTATACTTCTTCTTTGTTTCTTCCGATTAAAAATATTTTTTTTATAATGGCTAACGAGGAGTTACTAATGAGAAAACGCAGTGCAATGAAAGCAAAGCTTACGAATTTCTGCAATTATGTAAACGTGCTTATGAGCTGCGAATCAATATCTAGCTTGCAGCGTATTGAGCTGGAGGGTCGACTTAGTAAATTTGATGTCCTATATAATGAATTTGATAATTTACAGTTGGAGATCGAGGTGCTCTCGGACAAGCCAGACGAGGCATACGCGGAACGTACTAAGTTTGAAGAGCGGTACCACGCAGTGGCAGCTCAAGCGCGCAGTTTACTCATCAGTGTTGATGCCGCCGTTGACGGCGGATCTGTAGCGGGCTCAGCGGACAGAAACTCAGGTGCATCGTTCCGTCAAAATTTTGTACGCTTACCTAAAATTAACTTACCTAATTTCGATGGTAGCTATCAGTGTTGGCTCGAGTATCGAGACACTTATCTTTCGCTTATACATAGTAGTGGCGCAATTGACGACATTAGCAAATTCCACTATTTACGTGCATCGCTCAAGGGAGATGCTCAACAAATTATAAAAAATATAGATTTCAAAGGCGATCATTATCAGTTGGCTTGGAATTTGCTATGTGAGAGATATGATAATAGTAAAATTTTAGTAAATAACCATGTACAGGCTTTGCTTAAAACCCCAGTAGTGTTAAAAGAATCTTGTGTAGTTTTGCGTCAATTTATTGACAATATAAATAAACAAATTAGAGCTTTAAAATCACTTAACGAGCCCACTGATCAATGGAGTACACTAGTGGTGATTATGATGAGCAGCAGACTCGACAAAGTAACCAGCAGAGACTGGGAGGAATATAGCAATACCTTACCCAAGTCTCCTACTTTGTCAGAATTTTGTTCGTTTATTAGTCGGAGGGCAGATTTGTTAGAGAAAGTTGAACGTAGTGATTCTGTAGAACAAAAAGTAGACAATAGTACTAAAAGTCACATAGTAGATATACGGGATACTAACAAAAGCGATAGTTCAATCAAAAATCAAAATTATAAAAAATCTAAAAAGGACAGTAAGTGTCCCTTGTGTAAAAGGGAACATTTATTGTTTATGTGTGATGACTTCCGTAAGTTGTCCCTAGAAAATCGTTTAGCAAAGGTGAAGGAGCTTAATGTTTGTTATAATTGTTTACGTCCTGGGCACTCAAGTAAACGCTGTAAATTGTCTCACTGTAAATATTGCAATCGTAGACATAACACGCTTTTACACGTAGAACAGTCTAACTTACATGTAGAAGATCCAATGCCTAGTCTTGCTTTACCTAGTTTATCAGCTGACGTTTCTGGAGGTGCACAATCGCAAAAGGGCACGTCCGATAACGTTGTGCTGTCTAGTAACGCTGCAGGAAGTACTACCCGTTCTGTTTTACTCTCCACAGCTCTGGTGACAGTGGTCAGCAACCGAGGTGAGAAGTTTGACGCCAGGATCCTGCTTGATAACGGTAGCACAGCCAACTTTATCACAGAAACACTGTGTCACAAGCTGGGATTGCCTAGACGTAACACTAACTCTACTATATCAGGTATTAATAAACAGACATCTAATAGCACACAGTCTTGTAGGTTTAGCATTCAGGCTCGCAATTGTAACTACAGGGAAACTATCACTTGTATCATCTTGCCTGAAATAACTAGGTTACTGCCGTCTACAGCTGTAGATCTAGGCAACATCAACATTCCAGCAGACATTAAATTAGCTGATCCATCATTCCATATTCCGTCGGTAATTGATATTCTTGTTGGCGCTGAAGTGTTTTGGAATGTCTTAGATTCCTCCTCTATGAATCTAGGTAGGAATCAACCCAAGCTTCACGCAACAAAATTCGGATGGATACTTTCAGGATCAGTTCCATTGCGCTCACCTGCTAGTAACCAAGCACACTACTGTAACTTGTCTATGAATGAATTAAATAATAACCTCAATAGGTTTTGGGAGATAGATTCTGTACCGTCCAAACATGCCTTATCAAGTGAGGAACGTGCATGCGAAGATAGTTTTCGTCAGAATACTACTCGAGATGATCAGGGTCATTTTGTTGTGACTATTCCTTTAAAAGACAATCCTAACATTTTAGGTGAGTCGTTTCAAATGGCTAAATGTCGGTTTCTATCATTGGAGCGACGGTTTCTGCGTGATCCAAGGTTCAAGGAACATTATGTTGCCTTCATGCAGGAATACGAGCGTCTGGGACACATGACGGAAAATCGAACTTCGAGGAAACCTCATTCAGGTGACAATGTTGAGTATTTCTTGCCTCATCATGGGGTCATTAAAGAATCCAGCTCGACTACGAAACTACGGGCAGTCTTCGATGCCTCAGCGGCAACCACGTCTGGCGTCTCACTTAATCAAATCCAGATGGTTGGCCCGACTATCCAAGAAGATCTCCTATCAATCTTGTTAAGATTTCGGCAATACAAATATGTCATTTCTGGAGACATAGCTAGGATGTATCGTGCCGTTGCTGTTACACCTTCACAACGTTCGTTGCAGCAAATAATTTTCAGGACGGATCCGAAGCTACCGTTGAAGACATACAGTCTTAATACAGTGACCTATGGCACAGCATCTGCTCCATATTTAGCGACAAAGTGTTTAGTCAGCTTGGCTAACGCCGCTACCAGTACAACCGTCAAGTCTTCAATTGAACGAGACTTCTACGTTGATGATTACCTCTCAGGAGGAAATTCAGTCTCAGACGTAGTAGAAATGGTCAAGGAGGTTATATCTGTTTTAGCATCAGCGAATTTTCATATACGAAAATGGCAATCTAATAATTCGACAATCTTATATCAGGTTTGTAAATCCTCAAAAGTTTTAGATTGCTTAAAATTGTCTCAAGATAAGAACGTGGCATCGAAAACATTAGGTTTAAGTTGGATGTGCGAGGCAGATTATTTGGCGTTCTCCATTTCTATTGATGCTGAGAAACAGGTGACTAAACGACAGATCCTATCAGTCATTAGTCAAATATTTGACCCATTAGGCTTGGTTGGTCCATGTGTAGTCGAGGCGAAAATCGTTATGCAGAAACTATGGTTAACTAAATGTGAGTGGGATGAGCAGGTGCCTGAGTCTATATCTAATTTTTGGTACAATTTCGTTAACACTCTTCCATGTTTAAATAATCTAAGAATTCCAAGATGGGTTGTATGTGACAATGCTATAACTCATGAAATTCATGTATTTACAGATGCTTCTGAGAGAGCTTTCGGTTGTTGCGTGTATCTCCGGTCCGTGAATGGGCAAGGTTCAGTTAAGGTACAACTATTTGCTTCAAAAAATCGTGTGGCACCGATAAAGCCCACTACCATACCACGACTCGAGCTGTGTGGGGCGTTGCTAGGCGCAAGGCTGTGTGCTAAAGTTCAGAGTTCTATCACTTTACCTGTTACTAGATGCCGTTTTTGGTGCGACTCAACAATAGTGTTGAGTTGGCTAGCTATTTCACCCAATTTATTAAAACCTTTCGTGCGTAATCGGGTTAATGAGATACAGGAGAGTACTGCAGGTCATACGTGGAGTTACGTGCCGTCCAAGGTCAATCCGGCAGATCTTGTTTCGCGTGGGCTGAAGGCTGACCTTATCAGCGAATGTTCATTATGGTGGTCAGGACCTCAATTTTTGTTAAATGATGAAAAAGACTGGCCAGCTATGCCCAATAAAACTGTGAAACAGGATCTACCTGAAGTCATAACATCCCACTTCACAGATCACTCGTTTCTCACAGATTCACAAAATCATGTACACTCGTCTCACATAAAAACATCATTCATTCATTCATTACTCCATAAATATTCAAATTTAAATCGATTACAAAGAGTTGTAGCATACATACTTAGATTCGTTTATAACTTAAAAAATAAAACCAAGTTACAGAACGCCCTGTCAACTCAAGAGCTTCAAGATTCTTTGAATTTAATTTTACGTGAAGCTCAACTGGAGATGTTTCCTAAGGAATATGCTATCCTTAAAGATAGAAAACCGTTGCCTCGAAAAAATAGGCTTATTTCTTTAAGTCCTTTTGTTGACAAGGATGATCTCATTCGTGTGGGAGAGAGACTTGATAACTCGCCTTATGAATACAGTATCAAACATCCTGTTTTACTATGCTCTAAACATCATGTCACTAAACTCATATTTTACAAATATCATCAAGACTTGTTACACGCTGGCCCTCAGTTATTGATAGCAAATATACGGCAAACTTATTGGCCGCTTGGCGGCAGAAATCTTTCCAAAGTTATTGTGAAACATTGCATTAAATGTTTTAAATATAAATCTCAAACCGTCCAACCTATCATGGGACAATTGCCTACCAGTAGAACTCACTTGGAGTTCCCATTCTTTAATTGCAGTGTGGACTATGCCGGGCCAATATTGATAGCCGATCGAAAGGGGCGAGGGTGTAAGCTTGTAAAGACGTATCTATGCATCTTTGTTTGTCTGGCAGTTAAAGCTGTCCATATCGAGCTCGTTACAGATCTTACCAAGGAGGGCTACATGGCTGCTTTGAACCGGTTTGTTGCTCGTCGAGGCAAACCCAAGAGCATCTTATCTGACAACGGAACCAATTTTATTGGCACTTGTAATGAACTGCACCGTTTCTTACAAGATTCAAATCTTGTTTATGAAGTTGCTCAAAAGGGCATTGAATTTGATTTTGCCCCTCCATATTCTCCACATTTTAACGGAATTGCAGAAGCTGCCGTTCGTTCAACAAAACACCATCTGAAAAGATTATTACAGTTGACACACTTCACATACGAGGAAATGGCCACTTGCTTGACTCAAATAGAAGCTGTGCTTAACTCACGTCCTCTTACACCACTTTCCTCTGATCCACTAGATTTTACAGCCCTCACTCCTTCCCATTTTTTGATTGGACGATCACTTATAGCTGTTCCGCATCCACAGGTGACTGACATAAACATCGGCCGGTTGGAGCGCTATCACAGAGTGCAACACATAAAGCAGCATTTTTGGAAGCGGTTCCATTTAGAATATATATCTCTGCTCCAGCAGAAGACAAAGTGGGCGTCATCTAAAGGACAACTGGCAGAGGGAGCGTTAGTTCTCATCAAGGAGAAAGGACAGCCACCGTTGCTGTGGCCACTGGGACGTGTCACGAAGGTCTTCCCAGGGAACGACGGGACAACACGTGTCGTCGAATTAAAAACGAAGAGGGGGACGCTGTTACGTTCTTTTAATAATATTTGTCCACTTCCATTAGATTGACGTATCAACCCGGGGAGGATGTTCACGCAGACAAGGCGTGAATCATAGACGGCGCTTGGGAATGCGCGGAGGGCGCGGTGCGGCGCGGGGCGATACAGCAGCGGCGGCCCCGCACGTCACTCCATCATCGACCACGGTCAGCGACGCGCGCGCACTCTCGTTGTACGGAGCCCTAACCAACATTATACTGTCTTGAACCAATATTATAATTGTTATAGTCCATTTCAAGTCTTTATTTTACGAGCCTTTAGTTAGGTCATCAACAAGCTTACTGCGTATGGCTTTGCTGGTTCTTTTGTTGGATGGCTCTCCTCTTATTTGACTGGAAGATCTTTTTACGTGGTAGCAAATGGGTATCAGTCTGATATCTTTGAAATTACATCTGGTGTACCCCAGGGATCCCACCTAGGCCCAATATTATTCATTATTTTTATAAATGATTTGCCAGAATATTTGCATAACACTGTACCTTTCTTATTTGCCGATGATCTAAAAATAATTAGAACTATTAAGTCAGTTGAGGACGTTAAATTGCTTCAAGATGATATAAACAGGCTCATGGAATGGTGTGAACAAAATAGCATGCAACTTAACATAAAGAAATGCTCCCAAATTACATTTACTCGGAAGCATAAATACATTGAGTCAAATTACATCATGAACGGTCAGTGTTTGAATAAAGTAGATGTTATTAGAGATCTAGGGGTCCTTCTGGATAAAAAGCTGACATTTGTTCCTCACGTGGATGCTACAATAAAAAAAGCTGCGAAAGCCACTGGCTTTATCATCCGTAACGCTAAACCATTCTCCCAACCTAAGACTAAAATATTGTTGTTCAATTGCTTCGTTCGCAGTGTACTAGAGTACTGTTCGGTTGTTTGGCGTCCTCACTACGCGACACACTCTCTAAGGTTAGAACGAGTACAGAAGCGGTTTTTGAATCATCTGGCTTACTCGAAAGGTATCTCTAGAAGGATACGTGGTTACGATGAAAGATTAGTATTCTTTAATATCAAGCCGCTTGAAACGCGAAGGGACTCTCTTGATCTTCTATTCTTATATAAGCTTTTGAATCATCTAATCGACTGTACGGAACTGGTTTCTAGAATTAATTTCAATATCCCCCACAAATATCCGCGGAAACCTATTAAGTTATTTTACCCACCCCATCGGAAAACTGTTTTAGGCTATAACTCCCCAGTGCCAAGAATTTGTAGACTCTTCAATAAATTTGACAGTCAGTTAAATATTTTTGGCTCCACTCTCAACAACTACAGAAACCAAGTTCATAGGATCAACATAGAATAATTCAGACAGTTTCAGCCTGCGACTTTTCTCGCGACGATGTCGGTGAAAAATATTTTGTGTCTTTATTTTATGTCAATTTGTGTTAATTCGGACAAAAATCGCTAAATTTTATATCATAAAAGTATGTTTAAGTAAGTATGTTTAGGAAATTGTCAACATTAATTTATAATCACAACACTGTAACCCATTAGCATTAATATTCTTTTTTTTTTTTTTTAAGTTTCGGACTGTATTTTAATTGTAAGCTGTGTTTGCCGATTGATATTGTACACAACGGACTTACTATATTGTGCATGTTAATCTACTAGAAAAATGTGTGACAATTGTAGGCAAATCTTTAAATAAATAAATAAATAAATAAATGGTTATTAATTAATTTGATTTAATTTTAGATTTAATTTATGTATAATTTTACTAAATTTTATAATATTAAATATTTTTATTAAAATCATTGTGATTGAATTTTATCTATATATGTTATTGGGGAGACCAACAGACTGCAATGCAGAGGGTCTCGGGTTCGAATCCACATCGCGCACCTTTGATTTTCGGAAGTTATATGACTTTTCGAAATTATGTGCGTATTGATTGACAATTATCGCCTGCTCCGTGCCTCAGAGAGCACGTTAAGCCGTCGGTCCCGGCTGCCATGAACATCTATGGCAGTCGTTATTGAGAGAGTGTCGACACAAAAGATCCCACTGGGTCGAAGTGTCGCCAGTCTGCACTGACTAGCCCCCACATAAGATACATAGATACCTTATAAAAATCAGAATACAAATTTTATATTATGAATGGAATTATTTATTACAGGTTTTATGCATAGATTCACACCTATAAAGCTTAGAAGGAGTAGGCAGAAGTATTTCAAACCTACTCCTCGCCATCTATGGTTTTAGGTTCCAAGTAATATTCGTGTCGTCACATGTATTGCATTTTTTTTTAAATAACTTTGTGCGTTATTATTTTTTATTAAGTGCGTTACGTCTTTTATATGTATTACCCTTCTGTTTCAGAAATGATAATTTTGACTTTGACAATACTTTCCAAAATATTTACCAGACAGATAATAATTAGAATATGAATAAAGTGACTCTAGCAATCGAAATTCAAAATGTCAAACGGACAATTTGAGAGCTTCGTCTCTAGATTACCTATTACGAAGAAGAACACCTAAGATACAATTTTATTTATAATCACGCTTACAAATAGACAGATCAGCAGCGGTAGCCTAGTTGGAAACCGTAGTTCTGCTACAGAGATCTTGAATTCTATCCCAAAGCGCGCATCTCTGACTTTTTGAAGTTATATGCGTATTTAATAGTTAATTATCGCTTGCTTTATCGGTGAAGAAAAACATGAGGAAACCTGCATGTCTGAGAGTTCTCCATAATGTTCTCGAAGATATGTAAAGTCTGCCAACCCGCACAAGGCCAGCGTGGTGGCCTAAACGTTCTCACGCTGGGAAGAGGCCCGTGCCCAGCAGTGGGCGACTTAATGCAGGGCTGATATTATTATACTATTTCTACAAATAGACGTCGTTAAATAAACGCAGAACGATCTATAATATTCCTGTATCAATATCCGAAACATTGTTCCTTCGACGTCTTATTTATCGTAAAAATGGCCATTATGAATAACAAACTTTATTTTTGCTTCTTTCAATGGTATTCAAAGGAAGAGTTATTGTTACCGCTTATTGGTAAAGTGTTATATAAAAGATTATTTTTGTGATAAAAGGTGAAGGTTTTCTTTTGTTGTTCGGACTAATTTTCTTTTACTGAAATAGACTGTTTTTAGGACTTGTTAAGTATTCAGTAGCTAGGCTTATTCTAGCGATTATTACAATTGCATTCGGATACAATTGGTGTTCGAATTATATTCAAATAAATTGTTTAACCTTGTACAGTGAGCTGCAAAAATGCATACCCATGTCCAAACTAAAATAGTATAAGCTGGTAATTGACGCCATCTAACGGAAATCGATACAAGAACTGTTAACTAGTTTAGTTATATCGTCATAGATGGCGTTGCACTACTATAAAATAAAAAAGTGCATTTATTAATAACATAATTTTGTTTAATTTACTTCAAACAATTGATGTATCTCTATTCACTAAAGGTTATTTAAAAAAGGAACACATTTGTTTCATAAATGAAAACCTGAGGTTAAAGCTAATATAGCCGTAATTTATAAAACAACGCCATTTAGTTCATTCATATTCATTATAATTCGGGTGTTTACAGGAATTTAGACATTCAGGTATCCATGGAAAATTACAGGCGACGGTACATAAGTACGTCTGTTACGTCGATAACCATATTAAAGTTTGTATCTTTTTGCGCATGACTATATACCTAACCTTTTAGGCTCATGGTATAAGATAGCAATACTACTCACAGCTAATCATCAGGATTCGGTTTCGATTCCCGAACAAAGCTGGCATTGGCTTTTTCTATTAGGATATTTTCAAGAACTGCATAGGGTCTGGCAATGGGTTCGACTCTCTCTGCCTACCGATATACAGATGAGGTCATGAGTCTATATAAAATGGTGTTTCTCTATAATGTAATATACAAGTATAACATTAATATTAAAATAAAAGTTATTAAGTCATGAAAGATAAAAAGTTAGTTACGATCACATCTGATATACAAACCACTATATTTGTATCAAATTTAAGTTGGAGTATCGTGTTATACTACGGAAATTAAAGCGATCGTGCTTGTTATTTACTTCCAATTGCTTCATATCGTTTCAATCAAGTTATACCTACTGGCTGTTTTTACCACAAGCTGATACGAAATAAATATAAATTTAAGCAATAAAGTAAATAGTTACTTACGTTTGATTTTGTACATTAATTCCTGCCTCTTCATGAGGTCTCGAGTTCGAATCCTGGGTCGGGCCAACAAAAAGTTATTGGGTTAATCTGTCAAGAAATCTCAATAGCAGCTCTGAGTTAGGAAGTTGGCGGTGATAGACACCTCGTGCCTTAGAAAGCACGTAAAGCCATTGGTCCTACGTCTGATCTCTCTCCAGTCGTGTCGGATTATCCGTCCCATCGATCATGAGGTTTAGGGAACAGAGAGTGCACTTGTATTTGCGCACATACTTGTGCACTTTAATATCTCCTGCGCAGGTGGTCAGCCTCCGATAAGATTGGCCGCCGTTACCGAAATTCAGTCTGGAGGACATTATTATTTTACACACAAGAGAAAATAGAAATTTTTTGTGCAAGCTGTATTAAAATTGATTGTAAAATAAGGGAGTAATTTATTATTTTAAATTTGGATATAAGGAAAGTAGTGGAGATTTGTCGCTATATGCCTCGCGCAGCTGCGGTTAGATAGTACGTCACAGTTTGTATCGTTCTTACGTTTACTTTCGACGACCTCGCTGGCGTAGTGGTTAGTGTAACCGACTGCCACGCCTGAGGTCGCGGGTTCGTTTCCCGCACAAGTCAAACATTTGTGTGCATGAACATGGGTGTTTGTCTTGGTCTGGGTGTTTCTATGTTTAATATGTATGTATTTACGAAAAAAAATGATATAAGTATGTTTATCCATTGCCTAGTACCCATAGTACAAGCTCTGCTTAGTTTGGGCTAGGTGGTGTTGTGTGTATGTGGTATAATATTGTTATTGTTATATTGTTTTCTGTTAAATTACCCTTACTACTAGATTTAAAAAGCTTGTATCTTATTTATTAATGAGTAAATTTCAATTATTGTTTTATTTTATTTCGATATTAATATTGTGTAACCATTCGATCCATAGCCTTTGTAACGAATTCATGTGTGACAATAATTAATAGCAGTATTTAATTTGGATTTTTTTATTCAAGAACCTAAAAACAGAACCCAACACATACATACACGCACACAATTAGTGAGCTACTAAAAGAGTTTGGATAATGTAGACTATTCGACTTAAATAATAAAAATATGTAAGACAATTACCCTATGGTACTACTTATACTGCAAAGACCGATGATCCCAATCTAGAACGCATTGGTGACTTCAGAGGAATAGAGAGATATTAGGTTCCTCTATGTTCTATCGACTTTCCATCATATCGCTCATAGCCAGATGCACTCACTGATCGGTAAACGATTAGCGAGGTTAAGCAACGTTGGGTGCGGTCAGTCTATAGATGGGTGACAGCTTAGTGGTATTTCATCTGAGCGTTTCCGTGCTTCGGAGGGCACGTAAGAAGTCGGTTCCGGTTGTTGCCAAATTGACAGCAGTCGTTAAGCCATGTCAGAGGCCTACGGGCGGCTTGAACAACTCTTTACAACAGGTTGGCCACTAACCACGCGAAAAAGAAAGAAAGAAAGAAAGACCGACTTTTTCATGGGAACACCATCATGACAATTAGTTGTTTACGTAGCTTATACATGCTGACAAAAACCATGCTTTACAAAACCTGCTAAAAAGAGTTACTGCGAGGAGAACTGCACGAATGGTGTAGTGGTTTAAGTGGTCGGCTCGCCACTGCCACTGCGCTAAGTATTGTAGGTTCGACCCACACAAGGTCCAAAAATTTGTGTGATTCACAAATGATTGTTCTGTGTCTGGATGTCCTTTGTAGCCGTTGTTTGAATGTTTGTAAAGTCTCTCGCGATACACGATACAGGAATCCCTAAGGCGTCGACCAATGCCTTTGGATCTTACAATACCTGTAACCAGTACATGCTAAAGTTTAGGATCGCTTTCTGAGGGCAACCGTGGGTCCAACACTTTTATTCCATTATGAAAGATGCGTGTCATTTCAGAGCAAAATTCCACATGCAAAGCTTTGAAAAGTAGGTAACGAAATATCATCACTTAACCTAATTAAAGGTAGTTTTCAATGTGGGTCCGAAATATCTGCCCAACATTTAAAGGATAAAGCCGTGATGACACAATACAGGAAATTTAATACATCTTTGATACGATATTGTCTCAATGATGACGGAATTTATCGGTAGCAACAAGGCAGTTGTAAACTTGAGCCGTAAACTTATAGACCATCAACGTTTTATAGCAGCTACGTACGAATTACAAAATCTTATACTGGGTGTAAGGGACGGTGTATCCGGGATTGAAACTCAAATAATAGATTCAGATCATTATTCTGAGTTAAATTTGTTGGAAATTTCTTTTTTATATCTGCTATTTTTAATTTTTCTGTTTTTGAATCATAACGAAACGAATGAACCAGCCAGTACAATAAATAAAAAATAAAAATTAGTTTAAAAACGAAAAAACGTTTTAAAATGTAGAAAATAATTTAATAATTTTAATGTAAAAAAGCGTAGGGTGAGGGATATCAAAATATCTTAGAAAGCACCCTACGCTTTTTTAAAGCGTGTTTGTTAGTTTTTTTAAACTATTATTAATTTTTCATTTTTATATTTTTCTAAATAATTATTATTATATTGTCATTGGTCCTCGATAAGTGTGCAAAGTTTCAAATCAATCCGTCGGTTTGAAAGGGGCGAAAATCACGTTCAAAGATTCCGTTACATAGATTCATAGATACATAGATACATACCAAGCTAATAAAAGCGTGTTAAAAATCAAAGATTACCACATTTGACTAAAATACAGCAATGTAATTAAGTAGTCGTGATTTAAACAGACCAGCTGGTTTTATGCGCGCGGAACGCATTGGTCATTTTCGCCGTCGCGAGCGGTGCGTTGTATTGGTAGCAATTCATTGCGTACCGCGTAATATTGTTAATCAATATAAAATCTTAATAAATAAGTACCTATAGAAAGACGTCTTGCTAAAGTTTGCGGTACGCCGTCCCTTACACCAAGTATTAGTTTACCAAAGTGAGGATTCTAATAACACATATACATGTGTTTGTGTACGGGACATGCTTTATTGCATGTAACGTATATGTAAACGGTGATGGCAGATATTCTCGCAGACTGCTAGGTCGGATTAAGTTTTTATGGTGTCGTTCCCAAAGGTCACCAAGGTGAATATGTTACAAGGCCTACATCGTCTGTCTGTCCTACTTTTAGAAGGTTCCATCTATTTAAAGTGTACGAGTATGGCCGACACTTGCACGATATTTATATATTGTACTAGGTTCCTAGAATCCTAAAATATAAAGGGGTAAAAAGTTGTAACGTTATATATAATATGAATAACGCGATCAATAAGCATGTATTTGCAATTACAAAAGGTGTATGAGAATAAACAGAACTATAATTATATTCAACTAGGTATTTAGTGGTAGTTCAGGGCGTGGTTCAAGATGAAGGCTTGTTACGTGGTCCCGGGTAGAAAGGGACCACTTAACTTCGGTAGGCAGCGCAGCGGAAGGAGCCCGGTACCTTTTCTTTTTGTTATTTTTTTTTTTTTTTTTTTTTGTGAGTGTTAGTTGTTGGCCTCAGATGGCTTTTACAACTTTACGCGGACTGTGGGTGAGCGCAGAGGGTTCCCAACCCGTGGCCCGGCACCGGGACGCGTTGCCAATATATAGGGCCGCCGCTGGGGAGGAGAAGCCGATGGAGGGGTGCCGCGAGCACGGCCGCTCAGCAACGACCGGTCCGCGTCAAAAAGTATGATATGTTAATCCAGCACATAGTCTGCGTGCCAAGTGTCTTTTAATTTCATTTGATAGTTTATTCGTGAGAGAGTAATAAATGACGCTTAGCTCCGATACGCAGTAGCTATACATCTATCCAACTGCAGATTACTCCCAAACGTGCAGTTACTTGGGTGGCTTGCCACTGCCACGACTCAAAATTGTAAATTTTATACCCATACGGAACATTTAACAAAGTTTGTAGATAACACAATATAAACTAACTTTACTATTTGATCATTCGTCACTTTCCGGGTTTTGTTTGAGTCGCATGACATGCATTAAACTCAAATTTCTCTCACGGAAAACCTTAATAATTCTGTGCCGGGCCTCGCAGATTTCAGTGCTGAGTAAATACCGTACAACAATAATAAATAAAAATCTTCTGCTGACTTTTTATACGATTTCTTTAAGCGACCATAATTAAGTATCATTAGTTAATACTTAATAATTGTATTATAAGAACACACATGGAGCTGCCGTTATACCTGAGATTTTGTTCAAACTAGAAGCAGTTTGACTATAGAAGTACCTTCGCCTTACGGAATCCCGTGGTCCTACAAGTTTGTATTGTGTTCTTGCGCTAAGAAGACTTCTCAGATTTAGATCGTCCATAAAAGTATTTAGGACATTAACACAGATAGAATGGGAATTAAATCCAATAAATTTATATCCTTCTTTCCATAAAAATACCATAGCGATGATCATATTTCTTGGCAAAAATAAGCCACGAACATTTTTATGGTGCCTTCCGTAATTGACCTATTAATCTGGAAGCTTCCATAACCCAAAAATTTACTATATTATATACGGTTTTATTATTATTCTACTGCGTATTTATTTCCTATACATATCCAAAAGTATACAATATGTTAAGAATGACTAAGCAAAATTTTAATTACTGATGAATGTCTATAAATAATTAACTTAGTAAAGTAACATAATATTGTCTTCTATTTACGCGAATATTATTCATTGAAATTAAACTGCTATATACGGATTTTATCGCGTTGTTTATTTGACACTTTATTACAAAATTTTGAAAATTGTTTCACTACTACTACTATTAAACTTTACTAATTTTTAAGTCTCCCCGTGACCATGGCTGCTGAAAAGCAACCGAAACGTCGGGGCAAAGTGTAAACCTAAACCTAACCTAGTTTTAATTAATTTAAATAATAACAGTGGTAGAATTTAAAAATTATGTAATAAAAGTGTTTTAAAATAAACAACACGACAAAAGCCGTATAAAGTGGTTTCATTTCATAACATTGAAATTCGCGTAAGCATAAGACAATATTATCTAAAAAATATTATTTTTAAAACGAGTCGTTCTGTACAATTTGTGCGAAACGGCCATTAAGCCTACGATTCTGGTTTATTTCTGTTACGTTATTCGCTGTTATCCATTAAGATAAAATTATGTATCTGCTACTATTACATACGTGGCTTAAGTGCTCGCTTCGCCGTTACCTCTTCACCCTGGGTTGGGGTTTTGATCCCCACACAGTACTAAAATTTGTGTGATACACAGATTTATTGGCTATTTGTAAATATTCTTGCGACACCGCATTAAAAACTAGTGCACAAGTTCCATTTTTTTTTATACAACTAATGAGGCAAATATGCATACGGCCCACCTGATGGTAAGTGTTCACCGTAGCCTATGGTCGCCTGAAGCACCAAAGGTGCCACTTGCACGTTGCCAAACCTTTAGGAAATGAAGTGGGAAGGAGTAGGAACGGGAAGGGGGAAAGGGGGTGATCGGGCCTCCGGCACTCTTACTCGCCGAACGAAACACAACAGTAGGAATACTGCTAGTTCACGTCGATATTCTGTGAGAGAGTAGTCTTTCCCCGGTCGAGCCAGCCCATTCATGAAATCAGCGAGGCTCTACGACTCTAAAAATTTTTTATAATACACTTGAGAGCATATAATTGCTCTCTAACTTGTTCAGATGACATGCCTATGATATGCAATCATGAGATTTATGCTACTGATTAATTAATATTGTGCCCAAACGTGTTGTGTCAGTAATCGCCTGGCTCAAGATAGAGAGCATGTACTCTAACGCCTGTAACAACTGTACGGATGGCGTACTGGTGTACGTGGTCACTTCGCCACTGCCGCGCGAGGCTTCGTTCCCCACACGGGACATAAAATTGTGATCCACAAATGGTTTTTTCCAAGTCTAGGTATTCTTTGTGTCCGTTGATTGAATGAGTGTGAAGTCCCCCGTGACACAGAAATTACAAATAGTGCGGGCGTTGTCAATTAAAAAAAGAAAATATCACAATTTGGTAAAGTTCTTCTAGCACGTATACTTAATAAATAAAGGCTGTTATCGCAGTTTTCAAGTAAGTTCATTGGTTTACGGTATTTTAATTAGTGCCTATCAAAAAACTGATAGCAATGTGCCATTATGTCTACAGATTATTTTGCCGTGTTTGTGTGGATGTTTAAATTCGATTCAATTAAAGAGAAACAGCTAAAGATCAAAGGCTTTCTTTACAATGCAAATTTTGATAAAAACATAAATAGTATTAATTAATCGTTTTCGAAAACAATTCGCGTAGTCAGTAATAATTTTATTAAACCTGTTTGGAAGTCTTTCACAATATATTATTGCACTCACTAACAAGCATAAGATGAAAAAAGTAATAATGGTAAAATATTAAGTTTAAATAAACAGATTAAGTACTTAATTATTAATATATTATTATCTACTACTGTAATATAATATACCTAAGTACATATCTATTTATTTATTTTAGGAAAGCTTACAGTCTAATAAATACATTTGATCAATCACAAGTAGGCTAGTTTGTTGCCAATTATTTAACTATGTAACAATTAGCAACCACACGTTGCTAACTACAAACTTTCACAAAATAATTAGTATACCACTTGTATAACTAGGTACTCTGATTCCCTATGTGTTAGTTATCGTATCTTCAACTAAACAACTGGAAAAAGAAAGAACATAGATAAAAAAAACAAAACCAAGAAACATAAAAACAATAATAATTCATACACTTCAACCAGAAAAATACATCGTGATATAATGAGATTTACCGAGACCAAAATATAATAATTAAATTATAAAGAATACGGATACAACTATATTATGTATGTATATATCTTATGTGGGGGCCAGTCAGTGCAGACCGGCGACACTTCGACCCAGTGGGATGTTTTGTGCCGACACTCTCCCAATAACGACTGCCATAGATGTTCATGGCAGCCGGGACAGACGGCTTAACGTGCTCTCCGAGGCACGGAGCAGGCGATAATTGTCAATCAATACGCACATAATTTCGAAAAGTCATATAGCTTCCGAAAGTCATAGGTGAGCGACGTGGGTTCGAACCCGAGACTTGTTGACTCTGCATTGCAGTATGTTGATCTCCCCACTGAGCTATCGCTGCTCAGTGGGCAGAACAAAAGAATACGGATACAACCATATTAAGATTGTATCCGTATTATTTTCTTATATTATAGGATACAATCGTGAAAATAAAATATTGTTCAAAAAATTGATACACATTTCGACACTATATTTTAGATTTAAGTGGTAAAGGACGAATGTATTGTCATCCAATAAGTATATAAATAAAAAGTTAAGTATATTTTATTTGGCTAACAACCAATTCAATGTATAAACATTTGTCATAACGATATTAAATTAATCATTGAAATTAAACTGCTATATACGGATTTTATCGCGTTGTTTATTTGACACTTTATTACAAAACTTTGAAAATTGTTACACTACTACTACTATTAAACTTTACTAATTTTTAAGCTAATTAAATTATTATTAAACTATTTAGATTTAATTTATTTTTACACTTTCCCCGACGTTTCAAAGTTTAATAGTAGTAGTAGTGTAACAATTTTCAAAGTTTTGTAATAAACTGTCAAATGAACAACGCGATAAAATCCGAATATAGCAGTTTAATTTCAATGAATAATATTCGCGTAAATAGAAGACAATATTAGATATTAAATTAAATCTAAACAATTAATTTGCGGACAAAGACTAGTAAATATTATTATTCTACTCTAAATACAATAGTAATTTAACTGTCCATTCCAGCCTCTGTAATTGAAATAGGTACTCCTTAGTACTCCTTAGTAGATGAAACCTTAAGAAATAAATTTAATACCTACTAGATTTTGCCCGTGACTTCGCCCGCGTAGATGTAGATTGTAACAGTATTTTTCTTGATGAAAGGTAACCCATGTCCTTTTCTGTACCCCTGACAACGTGTATGCGAAATTTCATGTTGATCGGTCGAGTAGTTCAGGCGTGAAAGCGTAAAAAACCAATAAACTCACATTCACATTTATAATATTAGTTAGTATTTCTTAATGTAGTTCTTACTCGATCTCGATGACGCGATAGTCTGTTCAATTGCCGCTATGAATTACTGTCAGGTCGTGTAGAGTTATAGGATTTTCTTGTCAAGGAATGCCTAGTAGCAGCTCGAAGTGTGGCACTGTATTACATGAAACCTAAACCTAAACTAACAGTTACATCATATAGGTCCAAATTCAATGAAAATAGGTTTGGAGTCCCCCAAGGCAGCATAATGGGGCCACTTCTGTTCCTTATATATATAAATGACATCCCTAATACACACAACATAAATGCACACTATTCGCAGACGACATTTCTGTAGTTGTTACTCAAAATAATTCCAACTCTGACTATAAATAAAGTGTAATCACTACAGTAGAACACGTATCTAAATGGCTAGATGCAAATAATCTGACTGCTAATATAAATAAAACAAAAACAATACAATTTAGCAATTACAATAAAAAAATGAATATATTAAAAATAAATCATCGTGGCCAACAAATTGTCGAAGTTGACGAAGCTACATTTTTGGGTATAACAATCGATAAAAATTGCAATTGGAAATCCCAAGTAAAACACGTCTCTACCAGATTTAATAGATTGTATATGCGCTAAATAAAATAAAGAAATTGGCAGGTGAAAAGACGGCACTAATAGCGTATCATGGTTATGTCGGATCAATATTAAGGTATGGGTTACTACTATGGGGCAACTCACCAGACATCAGTAGGGCTTTTATATCACAAAATAAATGTATAAGGGCAATTTGTGATGCTGCCCCACTAGACTCATGCAAACCTTTATTTAAGAGACTAAAATTGTTAACATTCACTTCGATATACATATTTGAAATCGGAGTATTTGTTAAAAAGCATTCATACATTTTTCAAAAAGTAAGTGAATATAAAAAATATTCTATACGAGACCCCAGTAAACTACAGTATAACATGATATCCAACTACTCTGCACAAAAGAAATAGCAGTTGTACAAGCATACAAGTATTTAACAAAATACCAAAAAGTATACGAGAATTGCCTCTGACACAATTCATATATACATTAAAGCAATGGCTCACAAATAAATGCTTTTACACACTTGCTGAATTTATGTTATGTAAAGATAAATAAGTATTTGTTAGTGTCAAAAACTCACACTTATGTAGAAACTGTTGTAATCCCAATGCATTTAGTTATGTTGTTCTTTGTATAGCTATGCTCATAATAATACACACAAATACATATAGTATAATGTGCAAATGTATAAAAATAATAGACTTAATAATGTAATGTAAATAATGATATTATAAATATGTTTTCATTATAATTTAATACAATTTTACAATTCCTTATTCAATGTAATTTAATTCATGACATACATTCACGATGCTAATTAATTAAGGACAATATTTATTTTATTTCATACAGTATTAACGTTATCTAGTATTTACATATTGTTAATCTTAAATATAAATTTTGCATACCGTTCATACGGTGAAACATGCTGTGCTTATTTTATTATTTAAACATCCTTGTAACCGTGTTTCTAGCAAATAAAGATTATTATAAACTGTAGCTACAAATATTAAGTTATTTACGTTCCTAAGCATAATTATCTGATATTATTATATAAAAAAATTAAAACTCATACATTAGTATTAAATAGACAGGTACATAGACTTTTGGGAGGGACCTTGGTTTCGGTACTGAGTGTTCAATGAAACAAAGTCAATCTGTGTAGCACATTCTTATATTCTTAGTTTAACCGTCTTAGGGCTACTCGTTATATTATTATACAAAGGATCAAGTGGCCGCATACTTGAAAAATAATATCCAGAAGACTCTACTACACTACTATACATCGTTCAAATTAAGTGTACCTACAAAACACTGTGCGAAGACTTAGCAACAGAGAACTGGGTAAAAGATGTACGCATAAAACCGCGGCGCAGTGGATTTCGCGAGCAAATTGACAAAACCGTCCAAATTTAAAACCTTTCACTATTCTATCAGAATTTAAGAGGCTTACGTTCGAAATTAGATGTTTGTAAATTGTCCATATTAAATGAATCAGCTGATGTCTTTGCACTCACTGAGACATTTTTAAGCAGTAGTGTAATGATACGGAGGCGTTTTCACAAGGTTATACCATCATACGTAGGGACCGAGCTAACGATACAGGTTGGGGTGTTGTTGGCGGTGCGGTGCCAATATCAGGTACAGCAAATCGTTAACGTTGATGGATATACTGACAATTTAGAACTTGTGATGGCTACTATATGCATAAAATATAAAAAAATATTGCTTTGTATAGTTTACATTCCGCCTAATTCAAGTGATATAAATTACATGAATTATTTCGTAGTAATAGAAAATGTAATAGGAAAATATGCTAAGCGTAATGTTGTAATCTTGGGCGATTTTAACTTAAATTCTGCTAGTGGACATGTAAAATTAGAATTCTCGCATCTTCTAGCATTTGGAAAATTAAAACAATATAATAACATATAATGTCCTCCAGACCGAATTTCGGCCACGGCGGCCAGTCTTAACAGAGACTGGCCATCTGCGCAGGAGATATTATAGTGCACAAGTGTGTGCGCAAACAGAAGTGCACTCTCTGTTCCCTAACTCTCATGATCCGATGGGACGGCAATCCGACACGACCGGAGAGAGATCGGGCGCAGGACCAACGGCTTTACGTGCTTTCCGATGCACGGGGGTGTCTAACACCGCCAACTTCCTAACTCCGGGCTGCTGCTATTGAGATTTCTTTACAGAAAAACCCAATAATGAATACATGTTGGATCTGGTTCTGAGTGATTTAAGCAGTAAGTGTGTGCAAATGAGGCCTGCCTGTATCCTCATACAGTGCCACTTGTACCGTCGGACGCACTCCATCCATCGCTCGGCCTCACGCTGCGCGTGCCGTGACCGACGACGGCGCGATTGCCGTTGCCGTGCTCGGCTGCACCCTTCCCGCTCAGTGATACACCGAGGATTGTCAATTTAGGAAAGCAGATCTTAATCAACTGTACGAGGGTTATTGCCTCATTAACATGGGATGAGCTATTTTCGATTAAGGACGTTAATCAAGCCGTGAATATCTTCTACACTATTATTGGGAACTGTTTACGATATCATGTGCCAGTTAAACAACGAGCTAATCTTCGTTCGAGATATCAATAACCAGCATGGTACACTGCTGAGATTATTAAGGTAATACAGGACAAGTGTTACTTAAAAAAATATTATTTTAGAGTCGAAAAATGCTTATTGTTTGGTTATGTTCAAATTGTATAGACAACAGGTTAAACGTTTAATTAATATGGCCTATAAAAATTATACATTACGAGCAGAGGCGGATATAAAATCAGTACCAAAATGTTTTTGGTCATTTGTGCAAGAACAACGATCATCTAGGAATACCCGTCAAGATTATGAGTACGATGGGAGAGTTGTGACTGGAGTGGAAGCCGCAAATGCATTTGCCAACTTTTTTAAGTCTGTATTTAACACTGACGGGCCGACAGGGTCTCATGACATGGCCGAGCCACTCGTTACTAATAGGTCGTTTTCCAGCATCACACTGGACAATATAAATAGCGTCGACTTAAAATATGCAGTAAGTAGATTAAAGACACATTCATCTACTGGCCCAGATGGAATTCCTCCGTTTATGGTGAAAGATTGTATATCTGTGTTTTAGAAACCATTGTTGCATATCTATAACCTGGCCTTGCAAACAGCTTTATATCCAACGCTTTGGAAGGTATCTCGGGTTACACCCATACCTAAGGATGGCCCAAAATTCAGACGTCACGAACTATAGGCCCATTGCTGTTCTCTCGGCATTCGGTAAGATCTTTGAATCCATTATAAATCGACATATAACGACATATAACTGTCCGATTACCAGCATGGATTCAGATCAGGTAGGTCAACCACCACTAATCTAATCAATTTCATTGATTATTCCGTCACAGAAATGGATCAAAATAGGCAGGTGGACGCGGCATACTTTGATTTCAAAAAAACGTTTGACCGCGCCCGAAATTATGTACTTTTAAAAAAAGTTTGCGGCTGTAGGGTTTGCTCCTAGCTTATTACGACTATTTCACAGCTATTTTGACAATAGAAGACAATATGTTCAAATGTAAGGTTGTCAGTCGGAGTCCTATGTGATAAATTCTGGCGTGAGTCAGGGAAGTATGTTGGGCCCGACACAATTCTTGATTGTGATCAATGACCTGCCGGAGGTAGTGAATTCGGCACGGTGCCTTATGTTCGCTGATGATTTGAAACTGTTTCTAGGTGTTAAAACCGCGCATGATTGCGAAGCGCTTCAGCGAGATATTAACAGTGTTGTAGCGTGGGCTGAGCGCAATCACCTAGAGTTTAATGTGTCAAAGTGCAAAACCATCCCACTTACTCGCTCACCTACACCAATCTACTTTCGCAATCGGCGCACCGCTGGAGCGCGTAGCGGAAATCCGCGACTTGGGCTTGGTTATTGATATAAAGTTAACATTTAATGGCCATATAACTACGATATGAAGTCAAGCTTATAAGTCGCTCGGCTTTGTTATGAGATAGTCTGCTCGCTTCAGTAGTAGGGAAGCGATTACCGCATTATATTTTGCATTTGTTCGTAGCAAGCTCGAGTATAACTCTGCCATCTGGGACCCACACGAAATTAAATATAAGTTACTGGTGGAACGGGTGCAGCGAAAATTCGCCCGTTTTCTTTATAAAAAACTGTACGGATATTATCCTTACTTGTACCCGTCTCTATTCGTTTCGGGTATGGTGGGTATTGATACTCTCGAACTGAGACGAAAATTGAGCCTTATGTCTCATTACTATTTGTTGCTCAATGGCAAGATAGAAAATCCTGAAGCGTTATCACGTTGCGGATTGTCTGCACCTAATCAGTACTTACGACTGCGCTCGCGCCGTTTGCTCGCGGCGCTGACTGTACGCACGTGCACCGCACAATTTGCTCATACTTGTCAGGCCATTTCTACACTCAATGCTCTGATCGCTAACCAACGAAGTGTTGACTTATTTTATAACTGAATTAATCAATTTTTAAAGTATTGCTATGAATGTTCAAATAATTAAATTTATTTAATGAATTATTATTAATATATTTTTGATTTTGTTATTATTTTGAATTTGTTATTATTTGATATAAATTTTACCTATATATATATACCTATATATTTATTTTCTTATGCATGTAATAATGTGTAATTGTTAAACCTAACTCTCTACACGTGTTGGAAAGCAATCTGTTAGTGAATATAGTAACTGTTATAAAATAAATAAATACAGGGCTATATACTATTGATACACTTAGCTTACGCTCTTGCAGTGACAAACTTAGCACACGCTCCGTTACAGACTCATGCCTCTTTCTTAAAGGGAAATACGACGAGGTTCAATTGCTACGACTCTGACATATCTTATTTCATTTACTCGCATTACATTCTTCATTAAACCGTGTCAGTTTAAAGAATTATGACATAGCCTTTCACCAGAATGTTGCCGATCTGGCCAGTAGTTTGCCTAACCCTTCCGTATACAGTCGCCTTACATTATTTCGTGGCAAATCTTCTATCGACATTTTCAAAAACTTTCTACATATTGTATATGTCGGAGAGTCAAGAAAATAATCATTGAAATGTATTTTATTTCTGTAATTTTAGTTGAATAAAGCGCCATCTATTGGCTTGTTTCGGAACGTCAGGCGTAAGCTTGATTGAGGTCGCTATAGAGCCAATGTGTCAGTTGGAGTGACAGTTATAACTGTCAGTGTCATATTGACGTTATATAAGCGCCGGAGACTCAACGACGAACTCGCTGCGTTACGGATCAAATCAGAAATAATCACAGGCAACCATTATTGTTTTATTTCTCTAGTATTTACCTATTATTAGTATACGTACGAAGTTTATTATCACGCCTATATTTTGTTGCTTCATCATGTCAAAAGCGAGTAGCCGTCCTACTCTCCAACATCATCATCTCCCTAGCCTTTATTATTCCCAAGTCACTTGGGATCGGCTTTTCTAGTCTAACCGGATTTGACTGGATGTCAGTTTTTACACGGAACGGCTGCCACCTGACCTCCGCAACCCTAAGGCTAACGATACCCTAAGGCTAGACTAGTGTCAGGATATTAGAGGGTACTGACTTTCCCAATAACGACTGCCATAGACGTTCACGGCAGTCGGGACCGACGGCTTAACGTGCTCTCCGAGGCACGGAGCAGGCGATAATTGTCAATCAATACGCACATAATTTCGAAAAGTCATATAACTCCCGAAAGTCAGAGGTGCGCGACGTGGGTTCGAACCCGAGACCCTCTGCATGGCAGTCTGTTGGTCTCCCCACTAAGCTATCGCTGCTCTCTCCAACATATACATAAAAAATAAATAATACCTTTTCCTGGTGTGTGAAGGTGGCGTGGGTGTCGTTACATCCTACCTATCCTTTCAGGGATAAAGCATTAGACTAAAAACGCTGTCAAAAGTGGCAGTAGCCGAATGGATAAGGTATTGGACCTGAGATCGAGAGGTCACGGGTTCGAATCCCACCCTTTGCACACTACCGACGTAAACCCACTCCTAACACAAGCATTCTGGCTTAGCTGGATGTGTTAACAAAAAAACTAGTAATTTTGAAACCCAATTTCTTTGTTTTTTTTCATTCTTAGTTATCTTCTATAAAGAAGAAGAAAATGTGGTGGTTACGCCTATCTCTTTATAGATATAGGCATAACCCCATAGATCTCCGATATTCCATAGAATTCACAGACGAGCCCCAAGATTTATAAGAGACCACATTAACCTGGCAATACACAGACGATTCCGCCCGAACTAGAAAATGTCTCCTCTCAAGTCATCTAGAGCGCTCGTAAATAAACACTTACAATATTATAAATTGGGCGATCAACCACCATTGTGATACGACGGCGTTTTATTAACATCAATTATTGTGCTAATTAATGTGACTATGTGTCTTACGTAATAATAAAACAGAAGATTTCTTACGTATTGAAGTCAGTTATTGATTGTTTTTATTAGTAAAATACGTAACCAATTAATATCAGGGTTGGTTTGAGGTATAAGACGCAAACCAACAATAAACCTGAGTGGTAACCTCATTTTCATTATATGTACTTTTCTGTTTTTCTGTGTGTCATAATATTGGTGTAATAACGTGTACCTATGTTTTGAAAATAAATATATACTTACCAACTTACTTACTTAAAAATACATAAAGCATCATCATGCCAAATTTTTGCATCGACACATACACTCCTGCAATATTTTGTCTGATGGACAAGGAGGAGTAATGTCCTAAGTCAATGCTCAAGACTATGTCGCACAATATTTTCTATCACGTGGTAGTATTATTATAGGTTATGTATTTCATAGACATTTATTACGTTTTTTAGAGTTCGAAAAAATTCTTATACAACAGCTTTGTCCGTCCGTCCGTCTGTCTGTCTGTTATAGAGTCAAAGTCAAAGTCAAAGTTAAAATCATTTATTCATTTAGGTCACAAAGTAACACTTATGAACGTCAACAACAACTCAATAACCTTAAGAGCTTGAGACTCGTGGTCAACGCCATTCAACTCAGCATAGTCGATATAGCCCCGAAATTACTATGACCTTTGACCTCTGACCTGAAGGTCACGTGATATCATTTTCTCGAACTTTAAGACTTACGGCAATTGATTGCCGATTCTCGCTTGTTTTTCTATACCAGTATATTTTTCAAGTGAACAAGTATTAACGTTGTTACAGTTTGAAAGCCCAAAAGTAGGAACCGTACAAATCGATTTTACCCAGGCATATGTCACGCTGTGCATAAATCATTGCGAGATTAGCCATCAAATATTCACATGGCAATATGCCTTTGATTATCTCGTTCTTGTAACGATCTCCTAACTTCCTCATATAAGGGTCTGTCTTCAAGCCTGATATAAAGGCTTGTTTGTCAATAATTCATTAATAAAATCAATTCATAATAAATAATATTTATAGTATTTTTGATTATGTTTCATGTGAACTTCTTATAACTAGAGCATATTTAAATATTTTTTATAAAAGTAGGTATTTAAATGTATAATACAATCTAATGAATATTGCATGCCAAATGGCGGAATACAGCTGCACTAAATGTTAGTTCAATACTGATAAAACTATGTAAACATAAACATTATCGACCTATATTTGCAATTAAACTATTTGAATTTGAGTTTTGTAAGCCAAGCTCTTTGTTTTATTAGCTAAGCCTTAGCTCACTGTCTGCTGACTAGTATATTTTACTATTAAAAAGATTACTAGTAATTCGATCATATTTTTTTAATAAGTAATAATAATGTTTATTGCCTCAGTTGCATGTAAACGAGTACGTGAAAGGCCAGGATTTCGAAATAATAATAATAATAATATTCTATCACATACACACAACATCATCTAGCCCAAACTAAGCAGAGCTTGTACTATGGGTTCTAGACAATGGATAAACATACATATATACTTTATTTTTGTAAATACATACATATTATACATAGAAACACCCAGACCAAGACAAACATCCATGTTCATGCACACAAATGTTTGTATAATGTTGAAATAGTGAGAACTGTATTACAGAAGCCAGCATTCTATCGTTTGTTTCTCCATTCATTAATCGTAAATAAACAAGTGAGAAACGGCAATGAATTGCCGTAAATCTTAGAGTTCGAAAAACAATATATGCAAAGGTCACGTGATACCACGTGACCTTGAGGTTAGAGGTCAAAGATCATAGTCATTGCGGGGGTATATCGACTATGCTGAGTCAAATGGCATTGACCGCGAGTCTCTAGCTCTTACGGTTCTTAAGTTGAAAGTTGTATAACAGACAGACGGACGAAGCTGTTGTATAAGAATTTTTTCGAACTCTAAAAAGAACAACGAAAATAGCGATATTCTTTCTTTCCACCAGCTAAGCTATAATACTCGTATTACGGGAAGGTTCACGCGCGCCGGTAACATGGCGTAAAAGTTTCAGTCGTCGCCTTGCCACTATACTTCGCCAAGTGTTTTGGGTTCGAACACTAAACGTGACAAAAGTTTGTCTGATCCAAAAATTGGCGTTCTGAGTCTGGGTGTTCTTTGTGTCCGTTGTTTGAATATTTGTAAAGTCCTCCGCGATACAGGAATTTTTTAGTGCGCGAGTTGTATTTTATTAAGATTGAAAATTAAAATGGGTGGTTTGCGAATCCTCGACGTCTCGATCACAAATCTTTATCTATTAAACTGCTGCCACTTAATTCGTGCTAGTTCAATAATACCCAAGCAACCTTAGTTTTTCTTATCAACCCTGTAATATGAAAAGACTACTCAAACAACCTAGCGATCCAAATAATCAAATTATCATTACATTATATTATTTATTTCCCCCCCAATAAAGTTACGAACGTAACAAACCCTAAAATATCTTCGTGTTGCGTAACGTATTTGTCTGGGCATTCTGAGAGGTGATTATTTCCCTCTAATGGGGGTAAAATTGCTCTCCCTGATTTATTTAAGGCTTTACTTTATTTTTAGTCTAGTTGGTGCGTTAATGGGTTATTAAAGAAATGATGATAAACGTGCACTGAACTAAGTATTATATGTGCATATAAGACTTTATTATGATATATTATAAGATATACAGCGATAGCTCAGTGGGGAGACCAACAGACTGCAATGCAGAGGGTGTCGGGTTCGAACCCATGTCGCGCACCTCTGACTTTCGGAAATTATATGACTTTTCGAAACTATGTGCGTATTGATTGACAATTATCGCCTGCTCCGTGCCTCGGAGAGCACGTTAAGCCGTTGGTCCCGGCTGCCATGAACATCTATGGCAGTCGTTATTGGGAAAGTCAGTACCCTCTAATATCCTGACACTGGTCTAGCCTTAGGGTATCGTTAGCCTTCGGGTTCAGGAGGTCAGGTGGCAGCCGCTCTGTGTAAAAACTGATATCCAGTCAAATCCCGTTAGACCAGGAAAGCCGACCCCAAGTGACTTGGGAATAATAAAGGCTAAGAGAGAAGATTATTGGATTGGATTTATTACATGTTTTTATTTCAAAAATAGGATCTATTGCACGTCATCTGGAATAATTGCGCGTATAGATTTTTGTACACAATAGGTAACATGCTCAAATTGAAGCAGTTGCGCGGTTTGCATGCATTGAGTAGGTACGCGACCGATCTGCCGTGCCATGACAAAACACTGTATCTTTAGATAGTGTTTTGTCGTAACAGTAAAAATGAAGTCCTCGCACTTGGTTACACAGACAGGCATATAAAAATGTTGGTTAATTTTTAAAATTACTGAGAAACACCGTAGACTTATACACTGTAGGTAAGTCAAAACGAGTAAGGTAGAGTTTTGTCAAAACACTGTCTTACTTACAGTGTTTGGTCAAAACAGAACGTTAGTTTTGGTCGCTCGCTATCTTAAGATACAGTGTTTTGTCATAACATTATGCCGCAGTTCACGCATACAATTTCACTAGAAGAATTCATTGAGTTCACTTCGTATAGTGTACCTAGTTCCTGTATCTTATAGGTTTATGGCTACAAATATCTAAAACTGAGTAAAGAATGCAATCAATTTATTTTTAACTTAACGAAAAATAATTTTTAACTTAAAGAAGTAGTGACAAATTGTCTGAACATCATTAAGTTAAAAATCATTTTTCTAAAAATCAGATAATCACGATTTCTGAAAACTGTGCCGTTTTCAGATGCTTTATTTTGTCATGACACAGCAGCGATGGAAAACGCAATACGCGCAGGTGAGCAGCTCGCGCATGTAGCCTGCTTCATTTACATGCTTCGATTATTTTGTAGGTAAATAAAAAACGCATACAATTTTCTAATTTAAATAATATACAACTATTAGGTTATTTACGTTCCTAAGCATAATTATCGTAATTAATATTACTTGATATAAAATAAACTCACAGATTAGAATTAAATAGACAGCTGCATAGACTCATGCCTGTTTCCTGAAGGGGTAGATGCAACGAGATTTCACTTGCTACGATTCTGGCATATCTTATTTTATTTACTCGCATTATATTCTATACGAAACCGTGTCAGGTTAAAGAATTATGACTTAGCCTTTCACCAGAATGTTGCCTGATCTTGTAAGAAGTAGTTTGTTTAACCCTTCCATTTACAGTCGCCTTATATTATTTAGAGAGATATATATATATATTTATTTAGATATATAAGTATGTTTATGACTTACCGACATCAATAAAACTACTTCATCCACTGTGTCTAGCGTACATCTTTTTGACTGCGCACTGTCTCCCAAAATACAGGCTACAGCCTAGTTTGGGAAACAGGACCAGTACCGTTTGAAAACAAAAAACAACATTATTTTGTAATTACTTTGTTGGTAACTCATTATTTTGGACAAATAAACATTGTTTTTTTTTTTTTTTATTATTTCGTGGCAAGTCTTTGGTCGCCATTTTCAAACACTTTCTACATATTGTATACATAAAAATAAATAATGCCTTTGCGTGTTTGTTACATTTTTATACCTGTTTTTAGGATAGCTATTTATTAAGTAACGTGAACAAAATCCAGAATAAAAATGTTATTGTTAACCCATGTAACAATAAAAGTGTAATATTATCTTACGTTTACACGAATGTTACATACATAAATAACATTACTTTTTTACGGAATTTATTGTGGTTTATTTAAACCATAATTTTTAACTTTATAACTAATAAGCATCTGCCCTCGGCTTTGCTCGCCTAAAAGTAGATTAGAGTATGTTACTCGGTGAAAATATAGATTTCAAATGGAGATATAAATTTTAAAATTATTTCAGCAATTGAGTTAAACCCTTACGCACAAACAAAAAATCAAACTTTCCTATTTATAATATTAGTAAGGAGCAACGATAGCTCAGTGGGGAGACCAACAGACTGCAATGCAGAGGGTCTCGGGTTCGAACCCATGTCGCGCACCTCTGACTTTCGCAAGTTATATGACTTTTCGAAATTATGTGCGTATTGATTGACAATTATCGCCTTCTCCGTACCTCGGAAAGCACGTTAAGCCGTCGGTCCCGGATGCCATGAACATCTATGGCAGTCGTTATTGGAAGAGTGTCGACACAAAAGATCCCACTGGGTCGAAGTGTCGCCGGTATGCACTGACTGGCCCCCACATAAGATAAGAGATAAGATAAGATATAATATTAGTATAGATTATTTTCAACTACCATATTGTTAAAAAGCAAGCGATTTCCAGCAAAAAGAAAATGCAAGCAGCTACCTATTATTTAACTTAAATACTTCTAAGTCTTAGATTAACTAAATTATTCAACAATTTAAAGTACGTCTAGTCAACATAGTTACTTTAATTTGTACATAAATTTAACTATAATACCTTTGTTGTAGTTTAAGTTATTCGATGGCTTAAGTGGCTAAGTTATCTAGAAACTCAGACAAATGTAAGTAGGTAATTTATGAAATATGTTTCTTAGAAATCTCATCTTATTTTAAATTCTAATACACGTATAACTAAATGTTTCTTTAGCACCATGCCAGAAATTAACGCATATTTTTGGAGCTGATCGTGAAGTACGGTGTCAATTCCCTAGTCAAGCAAAGCAATGTCTTAGGAAATTTTCAGTGGCGTTAAGTTCTCTGGTGATTTTCCGATAGATAATTATAGGCGTATAGTTATATTTTCGATTAGTTTTCAGGGACGATTACGTGACAGTTAAAACATAACTAGCAAAATATAGGTGTCAGTACCCTCTTTCTGGGCTATAGAGGTATGTGTTTACTGTACGCATAAACCCACAGTATCCTACCACTCTTACCGATTTTCAAACCACCCTAATCTTCTACCTTAGCCTTTTTATTATTCCCAAGTCACTTGGGGTCGGCTTTTCTGGTCTAACCGGATTTGACTGGATATCAGTTTTTACACGGAGCGGCTACCACCTGACCTCCGCAACCCGAAGGCTAACGATACCCAAGGCTAGACCAGTGTCAGGATATTAGGGGGATATGACTTTAACAATAATGACTGCCATAGATGTTCATGGCAGCCGGGACCGACGGCTTAACGTGCTTTCCGAGGCACGGAGCAGGCGATAATTGTCAATCAATACGCACATAATTTTGAAAAGTCATATAACTTCCGAAAGTCAGAGTTGCGCGACGTGGGTACGAACCCGAGACCCTCTGCATTGCAGTCTGTTGGTTTCCCCACTGAGCTATCGCTGCTCGCTTTTTCAAACCACCCTAATGCGAGAGTATAAACAAAAGAACAAGCATTTGTAAATCACACATACAATCATCCGTGCAGAATAAGAACCCACAACACTAAGCGTAGCAGTAGCGGCGATGTGAAAGCTTGCTTGCCTTCCGTGCAGTCTTCTGAAATGAAAATGATAATGATTGGAATAATGCAACCTATTTGTGAGTAAAAGCGATTAGACGTAACTTTATATCACATTTTATCAACGTAGGTACTAGCTCAATTCCTGCAATCGTTTATAAGTGTATAAATTCAATATTGTGGTCTACTGGCAACTATATTATCTTGCGCAGCCATTAGATCCTCATAAACAACTCTACAATGTTAAAGTTAAAATGGCTCTGAAGTCGATCTTTATTCATTTCCGCGTAGCAGACACAATAGAAATGTATTGTTTGCAGTCATTTATGACCAAGATGGTGTCCAATGTGTAAAAAGCGTACTATCTAGTCAATCAATATAGACACAGTCTTCGACAAGATAAAAATATACTCGACTTCCTAGGTAGCACAAGCGTGCATCGAATTTTATTGGCTAAATGCCACCTATTCTTGACTGCTAATGTGCTAAGTGTTTCAGGTCCAATTCCTAACCAGGACAAATCTGTATAATCCTTAAATATTTGTTCCGATTCCGGGCGTTTTTATGTCTATTGCTTATGTAATTAGTAACTGGCCACACACGGATTAGCCCTCATGGATATGTTGTCTTTTAAAAACATATTAACATAAATGAGTCTAACACATAACCGTCGTACATTATATAAGTACCTATATTTGACGACATTTCTCATTAAAACTCACACACCACTCAAAGGAAACTCATTAGCCTATTAGGTACACGCCATGCTTCAAAACAAAGTTTAACACTTACGAGTACCAATCATAACATGTGACGTATTCTAAGAAATGATATTCCATCCTATCAAATGTCAGTATGTTTTGAAAATACAGAATCACAGCAGTATTCATTACAAGTTTTTAAAACAGTGTCACTGTACCAGATGTTTAACTTACGGATGCGAACAATCAATATGAGATACTGTCCACAATACAGTCGTGGGAGAACGCCATATTATCTCAATAGATGGACAGACGATCTGTACCGCATTAAGCCAGCGCGGCGCTCAAATCAATGTGAGAGAAAGATGGCCCGGCCCTTATTGTATAAAAAAATAAGATTTTCGATTTAATGCTAACATTGGTTTTATTTGTGTGATGACGTCATTACTTACTTATATAAACAAATACCTACATAATAAAAAAGCTAATAGAGCGATCTTTAAGGATACAAACATTCTTTACACGTTTATATGGATTTGCTTAGAATGTTTTCTATTTTATGTGAACTAGCTATAAATAAATAATATTTTGCAGTACCCTCTAATTTGATATGGCTGTAAAATTCCGCTAAATCAAAAAACTTTTATAAAATATATAGACCTAATGTATGTACACTAAGTTGGCAAATAAATGATTTAAATTTGAAATTCTGGTATTTTTTTCTTATTTGGTTTCGCGGAGAGTCTTGGCGAAGCTTGTAGCATTTGATACTCCTGTTATTTACTAATCTGGCCCTACAGAACATGGCAATCCGATACAATCGGTTAGAGGCCAACCGCATAATCAAAAATTATTTTACGAGGTACGGGGATGAAACATACTTTCAAACTCCAGGCTGCTAATGAAAATGTTCCAGAAATAACCTTTGCTGACCGGACACGTTATTCAAACCTGTAAACCAATGATTAATAGCCGTAAACAGTAAGAACTAAGCCAACGAAGCAGTCACATTAGGATAAGCCTATCAATACATGTAAAAAAAATTACTATCTTAACTTCAAAATGATGGGTACAAAATCTCCGATTTTATGTCTCCAATACCAACAGTGGATGTAAGGCAGAGTCAATGGTGTTGCTATCGATTCGAAGGGGTCCCAGTGACCCTGACCTCCATAAAGTATGCAGACGAATTTCGTGAATTCATTTAGCTTGAAATAAATCTATAAATATAGATACCCGATTTGCATTCGTACGATAAAAATGTTTGGGACGGATTCCGCTGTGGCAAGGTCGACAATAGATGTTTTAAATTTTAAAAAGCGTCTTTTCTTATTATATTTAATTATATAACTAGTAACGGTAATAACCGTAATCGTGCATTTTGTTTACGTTTACGTGTTTTATGTTTCAGGTTGCACCAACACACACCAAGATGATCACAAGGTGACTGGTTCGGCAATGTCATAACTCCGTTTGCGAGGCTGAAGAATCTCCATCCACCCTCAAATTTTGTATTGGATTTTTATTTGTCACATACCGTCACATACTTCAATCACGGTACCATGAGTAAAAGATGTGAGGGTCACCTGCTTGATAATTCGACACTACACTATTACTGCTCTTCGTTTATGTACAAGTATCGTATATATACTTACGCGTTTTTTCCAAAGCTTATGCCTTTGGGAAAAAAAGCGTAAGTAAGGTATATGACATCGATATTTTGCCAGCTATGATTTCAGGGCTCACATAATAGGGTGCCCTTGCCGGCAGCAGACGGCTAGGGCACAGTTCCAGATTCCATCCTTTTATTAAAAATTTCCTAACGAAAATAACCAAAATACTGGTCAATCCAGTTTATAAACCACAGACATCACATGAAGTAGTTTGTTTATGAATATGCTTTTAATGTTATGTTTCACCCTCTACAACTTAACAATATCATTTACACCTAAGCACATCATTATCGGAATATATTCGTTCATTCGGCAAGAAATCACCTACAAAACAAAGCAGCTCAAATATATGGTAGATCGGTACTAAACAGCCTATTTTATTCAAAGTATACTCATGAAATTTGTTAAATCACAAACTCCCTGGTAACTTTCTACGATGATCGTTCGTCACGCAATGCCAGAGAGAGACAGCAATACTTTACTATTGGCATGAAAAGGATGCAGATATAAATAACAGTTTTATCTTTGACGGCTGACGTTAGAATGGTTTTAGGAGCTCAGTATTAGATATCTATTAGGAAAAACGAGAATTTATTTGCCGTAAAAATGTTCATATAGATTATTGGAGATATACGGTTAGATGGATGCTAAGAGTTTAATTGATATATAAGATATCGTCTCTTGTATTATATATACACATACATAACCTCACGCCTCTTGCCCAAAGGGTAGGCAGAGATTGCGCACTCATCACATTTTCACGCATGCTCTTGGTTTTTCTTTAGAATGTATCTAACATAGTCAGAATTTGATTGCCGATCGTATACGAGAATCCCGAGACATAGGTACTTCATATTCAATTAAATTTTATTTTTATATTCGTTTTATCCGGGCCTTCGGACGTGTCGAATTTGGTAGTAACTACCTATCTATATTTTGCTTTCTTCGCATGTAAAAGGAAACTGATGTATACACTTCGATGATTAGGCGGCCTATCATGATGAAATATGCACCAGATTTTAATCTCGACATTTAGCAAAATAAATATGAAAGCCGCATATAAGTTCGTACAGAAGGTTTTGTGTGCTGCTCGAAGAAACATACAGATAGACCAAAAATCTAAAATATTTGTGTTGCTTTATATAGCTCTGATAAAGACCGTCACATTTTTTCTTCTAAAATATTATTTATGTAAAGACATCGACCAGTTAAAGTTCTATTATCTGTATAGAATAAATTGCCTTATTCCTATTTATAGCCTTGTGAGCTATTGGTATATGTACCCACAGGTTTAAATTGTAATTGTAAATATAATTGTTTTGTGACATAACATTTCATTGAAATTAAACTACTATATACGGATTTTATCGCGTTGTTTATTTGACACTTTATTACAAAATTTTGAAAACTGTTACAAAATTAAATTAAATTAAATTAAATTGTTATTAAAATTTTATTAAAAAATTAGCTTAAAAGTTAGTAAAGTTTAATAGTAGTATAGTGTAACAGTTTTCAAAATTTTGTAATAAAGTGTCAAATAAACAACGCGATAAAATCCGTATATAGTAGTTTAATTTCAATGAATAATATTCGCGTAAATAGAAGACAATATTACATAACATTTCGTTATGATTGCTGCCGGCTGTAAGGTATCGAGTTCAATTTTCATGTCATAATTATCTGCGCACTCATAATCCTTATTTATTTATTTATGGAGATCCAACAGCTTATATTAGTTTGACAATAGATATATTTTAATACGTATCTGATAGCCAATTACAAGTCCTCACGTTTAACATTACATTAAAAACTACACACAGGTACTAAAAGAACAGCAATTACATATATAAAATTACATACAACCAGAGTACAATACAGCTCCGCTAGCAATATGGCAGTTTAAAAAAAACAGTTCACATATTCAACAATTTAAAGTACGTCTAGTCAACATAGTTACTTTAATTTGTACATAAATTTAACTATAATACCTTTGTTGTAGTTTAAGTTATTCGATGGCTTAAGTGGCTAAGTTATCTAGAAACTCAGACAAATGTAAGTAGGTAATTTATGAAATATGTTTCTTAGAAATCTCATCTTATTTTAAATTCTAATACACGTATAACTAAATGTTTCTTTAGCACCATGCCAGAAATTAACGCATATTTTTGGAGCTGATCGTGAAGTACGGTGTCAATTCCCTAGTCAAGCAAAGCAATGTCTTAGGAAATTTTCAGTGGCGTTAAGTTCTCTGGTGATTTTCCGATAGATAATTATAGGCGTATAGTTATATTTTCGATTAGTTTTCAGGGACGATTACGTGACAGTTAAAACATAACTAGCAAAATATAGGTGTCAGTACCCTCTTTCTGGGCTATAGAGGTATGTGTTTACTGTACGCATAAACCCACAGTATCCTACCACTCTTACCGATTTTCAAACCACCCTAATCTTCTACCTTAGCCTTTTTATTATTCCCAAGTCACTTGGGGTCGGCTTTTCTGGTCTAACCGGATTTGACTGGATATCAGTTTTTACACGGAGCGGCTACCACCTGACCTCCGCAACCCGAAGGCTAACGATACCCAAGGCTAGACCAGTGTCAGGATATTAGGGGGATATGACTTTAACAATAATGACTGCCATAGATGTTCATGGCAGCCGGGACCGACGGCTTAACGTGCTTTCCGAGGCACGGAGCAGGCGATAATTGTCAATCAATACGCACATAATTTTGAAAAGTCATATAACTTCCGAAAGTCAGAGTTGCGCGACGTGGGTACGAACCCGAGACCCTCTGCATTGCAGTCTGTTGGTTTCCCCACTGAGCTATCGCTGCTCGCTTTTTCAAACCACCCTAATGCGAGAGTATAAACAAAAGAACAAGCATTTGTAAATCACACATACAATCATCCGTGCAGAATAAGAACCCACAACACTAAGCGTAGCAGTAGCGGCGATGTGAAAGCTTGCTTGCCTTCCGTGCAGTCTTCTGAAATGAAAATGATAATGATTGGAATAATGCAACCTATTTGTGAGTAAAAGCGATTAGACGTAACTTTATATCACATTTTATCAACGTAGGTACTAGCTCAATTCCTGCAATCGTTTATAAGTGTATAAATTCAATATTGTGGTCTACTGGCAACTATATTATCTTGCGCAGCCATTAGATCCTCATAAACAACTCTACAATGTTAAAGTTAAAATGGCTCTGAAGTCGATCTTTATTCATTTCCGCGTAGCAGACACAATAGAAATGTATTGTTTGCAGTCATTTATGACCAAGATGGTGTCCAATGTGTAAAAAGCGTACTATCTAGTCAATCAATATAGACACAGTCTTCGACAAGATAAAAATATACTCGACTTCCTAGGTAGCACAAGCGTGCATCGAATTTTATTGGCTAAATGCCACCTATTCTTGACTGCTAATGTGCTAAGTGTTTCAGGTCCAATTCCTAACCAGGACAAATCTGTATAATCCTTAAATATTTGTTCCGATTCCGGGCGTTTTTATGTCTATTGCTTATGTAATTAGTAACTGGCCACACACGGATTAGCCCTCATGGATATGTTGTCTTTTAAAAACATATTAACATAAATGAGTCTAACACATAACCGTCGTACATTATATAAGTACCTATATTTGACGACATTTCTCATTAAAACTCACACACCACTCAAAGGAAACTCATTAGCCTATTAGGTACACGCCATGCTTCAAAACAAAGTTTAACACTTACGAGTACCAATCATAACATGTGACGTATTCTAAGAAATGATATTCCATCCTATCAAATGTCAGTATGTTTTGAAAATACAGAATCACAGCAGTATTCATTACAAGTTTTTAAAACAGTGTCACTGTACCAGATGTTTAACTTACGGATGCGAACAATCAATATGAGATACTGTCCACAATACAGTCGTGGGAGAACGCCATATTATCTCAATAGATGGACAGACGATCTGTACCGCATTAAGCCAGCGCGGCGCTCAAATCAATGTGAGAGAAAGATGGCCCGGCCCTTATTGTATAAAAAAATAAGATTTTCGATTTAATGCTAACATTGGTTTTATTTGTGTGATGACGTCATTACTTACTTATATAAACAAATACCTACATAATAAAAAAGCTAATAGAGCGATCTTTAAGGATACAAACATTCTTTACACGTTTATATGGATTTGCTTAGAATGTTTTCTATTTTATGTGAACTAGCTATAAATAAATAATATTTTGCAGTACCCTCTAATTTGATATGGCTGTAAAATTCCGCTAAATCAAAAAACTTTTATAAAATATATAGACCTAATGTATGTACACTAAGTTAGCAAATAAATGATTTAAATTTGAAATTCTGGTATTTTTTTCTTATTTGGTTTCGCGGAGAGTCTTGGCGAAGCTTGTAGCATTTGATACTCCTGTTATTTACTAATCTGGCCCTACAGAACATGGCAATCCGATACAATCGGTTAGAGGCCAACCGCATAATCAAAAATTATTTTACGAGGTACGGGGATGAAACATACTTTCAAACTCCAGGCTGCTAATGAAAATGTTCCAGAAATAACCTTTGCTGACCGGACACGTTATTCAAACCTGTAAACCAATGATTAATAGCCGTAAACAGTAAGAACTAAGCCAACGAAGCAGTCACATTAGGATAAGCCTATCAATACATGTAAAAAAAATTACTATCTTAACTTCAAAATGATGGGTACAAAATCTCCGATTTTATGTCTCCAATACCAACAGTGGATGTAAGGCAGAGTCAATGGTGTTGCTATCGATTCGAAGGGGTCCCAGTGACCCTGACCTCCATAAAGTATGCAGACGAATTTCGTGAATTCATTTAGCTTGAAATAAATCTATAAATATAGATACCCGATTTGCATTCGTACGATAAAAATGTTTGGGACGGATTCCGCTGTGGCAAGGTCGACAATAGATGTTTTAAATTTTAAAAAGCGTCTTTTCTTATTATATTTAATTATATAACTAGTAACGGTAATAACCGTAATCGTGCATTTTGTTTACGTTTACGTGTTTTATGTTTCAGGTTGCACCAACACACACCAAGATGATCACAAGGTGACTGGTTCGGCAATGTCATAACTCCGTTTGCGAGGCTGAAGAATCTCCATCCACCCTCAAATTTTGTATTGGATTTTTATTTGTCACATACCGTCACATACTTCAATCACGGTACCATGAGTAAAAGATGTGAGGGTCACCTGCTTGATAATTCGACACTACACTATTACTGCTCTTCGTTTATGTACAAGTATCGTATATATACTTACGCGTTTTTTCCAAAGCTTATGCCTTTGGGAAAAAAAGCGTAAGTAAGGTATATGACATCGATATTTTGCCAGCTATGATTTCAGGGCTCACATAATAGGGTGCCCTTGCCGGCAGCAGACGGCTAGGGCACAGTTCCAGATTCCATCCTTTTATTAAAAATTTCCTAACGAAAATAACCAAAATACTGGTCAATCCAGTTTATAAACCACAGACATCACATGAAGTAGTTTGTTTATGAATATGCTTTTAATGTTATGTTTCACCCTCTACAACTTAACAATATCATTTACACCTAAGCACATCATTATCGGAATATATTCGTTCATTCGGCAAGAAATCACCTACAAAACAAAGCAGCTCAAATATATGGTAGATCGGTACTAAACAGCCTATTTTATTCAAAGTATACTCATGAAATTTGTTAAATCACAAACTCCCTGGTAACTTTCTACGATGATCGTTCGTCACGCAATGCCAGAGAGAGACAGCAATACTTTACTATTGGCATGAAAAGGATGCAGATATAAATAACAGTTTTATCTTTGACGGCTGACGTTAGAATGGTTTTAGGAGCTCAGTATTAGATATCTATTAGGAAAAACGAGAATTTATTTGCCGTAAAAATGTTCATATAGATTATTGGAGATATACGGTTAGATGGATGCTAAGAGTTTAATTGATATATAAGATATCGTCTCTTGTATTATATATACACATACATAACCTCACGCCTCTTGCCCAAAGGGTAGGCAGAGATTGCGCACTCATCACATTTTCACGCATGCTCTTGGTTTTTCTTTAGAATGTATCTAACATAGTCAGAATTTGATTGCCGATCGTATACGAGAATCCCGAGACATAGGTACTTCATATTCAATTAAATTTTATTTTTATATTCGTTTTATCCGGGCCTTCGGACGTGTCGAATTTGGTAGTAACTACCTATCTATATTTTGCTTTCTTCGCATGTAAAAGGAAACTGATGTATACACTTCGATGATTAGGCGGCCTATCATGATGAAATATGCACCAGATTTTAATCTCGACATTTAGCAAAATAAATATGAAAGCCGCATATAAGTTCGTACAGAAGGTTTTGTGTGCTGCTCGAAGAAACATACAGATAGACCAAAAATCTAAAATATTTGTGTTGCTTTATATAGCTCTGATAAAGACCGTCACATTTTTTCTTCTAAAATATTATTTATGTAAAGACATCGACCAGTTAAAGTTCTATTATCTGTATAGAATAAATTGCCTTATTCCTATTTATAGCCTTGTGAGCTATTGGTATATGTACCCACAGGTTTAAATTGTAATTGTAAATATAATTGTTTTGTGACATAACATTTCATTGAAATTAAACTACTATATACGGATTTTATCGCGTTGTTTATTTGACACTTTATTACAAAATTTTGAAAACTGTTACAAAATTAAATTAAATTAAATTAAATTGTTATTAAAATTTTATTAAAAAATTAGCTTAAAAGTTAGTAAAGTTTAATAGTAGTATAGTGTAACAGTTTTCAAAATTTTGTAATAAAGTGTCAAATAAACAACGCGATAAAATCCGTATATAGTAGTTTAATTTCAATGAATAATATTCGCGTAAATAGAAGACAATATTACATAACATTTCGTTATGATTGCTGCCGGCTGTAAGGTATCGAGTTCAATTTTCATGTCATAATTATCTGCGCACTCATAATCCTTATTTATTTATTTATGGAGATCCAACAGCTTATATTAGTTTGACAATAGATATATTTTAATACGTATCTGATAGCCAATTACAAGTCCTCACGTTTAACATTACATTAAAAACTACACACAGGTACTAAAAGAACAGCAATTACATATATAAAATTACATACAACCAGAGTACAATACAGCTCCGCTAGCAATATGGCAGTTTAAAAAAAACAGTTCACTCATTCGTCTCGCCACTGGAATATTAGTGCAGAATAAATCTAAATTCAGATCTTTAGCAGTTGAGTTTAGGTAGTTATATCGGTAGATTAACCGGTCGTATACCGCCGGCTCGCATACCAGCCGGCAGATTTGTACCCGTCGTAGGCCGGTGGCTCGCATGCGAGCCACCAAATTGGCGCCAAAACGCCGCGCGCCGCTTTCGCTTTAGCTTAAGCTAACGTAAAACCAATTTTGTGGCTCGCATGCGAGCCACCGGCCTACGACGGGTACAAATCTGCCGGCTGGTATGCGAGCCGGCGGTATACGACCGGTTAATAACAGGAAAACCCGTAATACATTTTAGTTTACGTTTTATAACACCTAAGGATAGTGAAATTTTAACCACGTATGTCGAAGCTTAATATAAATGCATATAAGTTTATAGACTAGACATTTAATGGTATTTCAGGGCGTGGTTCAAGATGAAGGCTTGTTATGTGGTCCCGGGTAGAATGGACCACTTAACTTCGGTAGGCAGCGCAGCGGAAGGAGGCCGGTACCCGCGTTGCCAATATATAGGGCCGCCGCTAGGGAGGAGAAGCCGATGGAGGGGCGCCGCGAGCACGGCCGCTCAGCAACGACCGGTCCGCGTCACAATCCTCAGTTTCATTACATTTGTAAAGATTTTATATTAGCTAGTATATAATACTTTACTCTTCACCCGCATTAGTAAAACGTAGCTTATGTCGGAAAGGTATAGTGTAGCCTTTTAGTAGTGAAAGAGATTTTAGCATCGGTTCAGTAGTTTCAGAGATTTTAACACCCTACCTACAAACGTATATTTTTATATTATTAACCGCTACTGTGGCGGGGTTCTTCAAAACATTTAAACAACTGAACAAAGCACCCAGGCTGAAAACATACATTTTTGATCTCAGTGAAACTCGAACCTATAACGCTCGTCGCAGTGGCAATTGCAATTCAATTACTTAAAGCACTATCCATCCGTACAGTTAGTTCTTTCAATGATATTTAAATGTACCACCAGCTTGGGATCCAGTAATTCAAATAGTCAAACCCAAGAAGAAGCAAACCACAGCTAGACTTCATGATACTTTGAGCTCATTCTGCGTAAATAGAAACACCAATGATTAAATTATGTTCGGGTACTTTGAAATAACTACACTGGAACATTGAGACAACTGCCATCTTAGTCTCCCCGTGACCATGGCTGCTGAAAAGCAACCGAAACGTCGGGGAAAGTGTAAAATTAAATTAAATTAAATCTAAATAGTTTTAATAATAAATCAATAAGCTTCAAAATTTGTAAAGTTTAATAGTAGTAGTAGTGTAACAATTTTCAAAATTATGTAATAAAGTGTCAAATAAACAACACGATAAAATCCGTATATAGTAGTTTAATTTCAATGAATAATATTCGCGTAACAGACAATATTATACTGTCTTGTCATCATCTTCCACGACTTAACTATACTCACTGCTGGATACATCAACCTATTACCCTGAGGTTTGACCTGGGGGTGGCGGGCTTTGTGGGCCTGCCCGCCATCCGTTCAGCACCAGGTCCGAGAGGCGGCGTGCGTGTTCCCACGCGCGCCTCTGTTTCGAGTTCGTCCCCCCTCTAGGGGGGACAGTAGGGATAATTTCTGAGGAGTGCCTTTGGGTAGGTCTTTTGTGTAGTGGCCTGCCGTTTCATACGGCGGGCCGAAACCTCGGCGGGGTCGCGACCGCATGCGAAAGTGATTCGCGCGGCCCCGTCGATAGTGGTTTTGTCGAGGAACACCGTGGTAGGTTTAGTCGGTATTCCGGGAGGTACTTCATCTCTTCAACATCTTTCTTTTACCCCGGCGAGTCCGACATAACCCCTCCGCCCGCCCCCGCGGAGGGGGTATGCATCAAGCATTCCCCCACGTAAAAAAAAAAAAAAAAAAAAAAAAATTATAAATGCGTATGTGAGTTCGTCTGTTAGATTGTTTATTTGATTGTATTTGCTTGTTACGCTTTCACGTCTTAACTACTCGACCGATCAACATGAAATTTTGCATACACGTTGTCGGAGTTACAGAGTAAGATATAGGGTACCTTTCATCAAGAAAAAGTACTGTGTACATTTACGCGAGCGAAGCCGCGGGCAAAATTTTGTGTACCTACTATAAATATATACTCATACTACTGTAAACTTAACTCACTGACTCGTTCATATATTTTCAAGCTCTAATACATTTACGAGTTCTATTTAACATATCCTCATCATACAAGACTCAAGAGAAAACACAATAATTTCACTCCAGTAAACATAACGTATGAGAAACAAATTCATCTGACATTAACTAACGGTATTACCTAAACTTTTCTCATAGAAACTCACAGGGGCCGCTTAATCTATCTTCGTTAATGTTATATATGACTTTACCGAACTATGCAGTACACAACTTATCTTGTGTATGAACGTTTTACTACATATCCGAGGAAGTACAAACACTACAGTCTTACTTATAGCGCAACATGATAACGCTGTGGTCCGAGTAAAAGAGAGTATGTAAGTCCAAGTATTATGCGATCAGCGTTTTTTGGTGGCTAAGGTGCAGCAAAACAATATTTTTGAGCTGCAGCGGTCTACAGCGGCTAAACACGGCTGTTTTTAAATATGTTTGGTATTTCAACTAGTGACATACATACATACATATATTCACGCCTGTTTCCCAGAGGGGTACGCAGAGACTACGGATTTCCATTTGCTACGATCCTGACACACTTCTCTGGCTTCATTCACTTTCATCACATTCCTCATACACGCCCGTCGGTTCAAGGTGCTCTTAACCTGGCCTTTGTCCAACTAGTGACGTATTAACTGAAATAAATTGGCAATGTCCAGGTAAATATGTAGTTATTTAAATTTTAATATAAATTAAACTATGGTTTTCAGTACGTATTTAAATAAAAAATCTGCCGATATTTTCCCAGATATAAATAAAGATATTTTGATTTAATTTAATTTAATTTGTATTGAATATATATGTCTAATAAATATCTTTATTAATTTAAGTCGCAAAGTAACTCTTATGAACGTCAAGGTCACATTAACCAAACTATACTATGAATTAATATTTACATTTACTTTTTGCCACTGTTGAACTTGAAATTTTTTCTTTTAGGTAGCACGTAAAGTGAGCATTCTTACTGTTGTCTACCGGGCGCAGCTTCAGTTTCCAAACCGCTACTGAGAACTGCGTGGCAGTAATAGCAAGTTACCTACTGCTCAAATCAGGCACATAACTCGCACGGTACCGTCGAGGCAATCCTTTAAGTACGTATAGTAGTTTATTTTTTGACGACTCGATGGCGTAGTGGTTAGTGTAACCGACTGCCATGCCTGAGGTCGCGGGTTCGATTCCCGCACAAGTCAAACATTTGTGTGCATGAACATGGATGTTTGTCTTGGTCTGGGTGTTTCTATGTATAATATGTATGCATTTACAAAAAAAAGTATATATGTATGTTTATCCATTGTCTAGTACCCATAGTACAAGCTCTGCTTAGTTTGGGCTAGATGGTGTTGTGTGTATGTGATAGAATATTATATTATTATATTATATTATATTTATTTAATTATTATCTTTAACAAATAATACATCTGACATGCTAAATAAGTACAATAGATTTAGCTCCTTGTGCTTGTTCCATTAAAGGAGAATACAATATGCAAAAGATAATGTTTATAATTATAACTTAACAACTATTCTTATAGTAGCATAAAAACAACTATTCTGTATAAGAACGCTATTGTAAAACAGCGTCATAATTAATATTAAAAATTAAATTAAATATAACTAAAATATGAATTGTAGCTACCAAAAATAAAATAAATCATTAATTATTGCTTATTCTATAATTAACTATTGCTTATTTTATTTTATTAATTATTTATATGATTACGTCATTAGTCCCATGGCATAAGATTACGCGTTATCGTAAGGGCCTCCGTGCCCTTAAGTTCTCAGATCAGCTAAGTATTTTCCTGTTAAAATATTCCCAATAACAACTCAGAGTCTGGCATAATAATAAGTAAATGGTAATAAGCACGCTTCCTGATACTTTATACAGTCAACGACACAAGTAGCTAAAGAAAAAACAAATTTGTAACAATATTTTATGAATGAATAATCTTTATTTATAGAACTAAAGTAATAAATCGTGATTAAAATAAAAGTAATTTATCTATTACTACAATAATAGATTAGAAATGATCATCATTGTGTATGATAAAGCTATTTAAACCCTGATAATCGATTGACGTATGTCGCTGACTGTACCTAAACATTGCTGGTGAAGTGTGTTTCTATTAACCAAAAATATACGTGCTTGTTATTTAGGTACATATGACATTAAGGAAAAACTTTAACAATAGTTATATTGTATCCATAAATAAATATAATTATGAACATACGCTCAATACAATAACACTTTGTTCGTCCAGGAAATCGATCACTTATACATCGTCACCGAGGCAATACACACGCGAAGACATTTCAAAAAGTATACACGAAATAAAACCGATATCGTTATCGCTCCCGCTACATCTTATCTCACCGCTTATCTTCTTTGCCTTGCACCATACGCCTTACGTCACTTATCTCCAAATACAATATCGCATACTATCATCGCAGACGTGGGATGTAGGTGGTGTTTTTAATCAAAAAAGTGCGTTCAGTTTTGGATGTGAGAGTTTAAAAACAGTCTAAAATTTAAATTAAATAGTGTACCTATAATGAAGGCGCCGTGTATTTTTCCTGGATGTTCGCTAATCGTAAGTGATTATCTTATTGATATTATTTTATAGTATCTAATTATGTACATAGTTCAATGTCGAATTAATATTTTTGTTTGAATGTTGGTAATTGGTTTTATTCTAAATATAAATTAGTGTCAATGAAGCATTTACAGATATTTTTTTTTATATTTTTTAAAAGTCTAACTTGAAAAGGTTTTTATAGAAACAGTATTTTATTATAAAACAGATTATAAAGTCGTTTAATAATGGGGTATTAAGACGGTTGTAAACTATTCAGATAAACATCTGTAAAAATATGACGAATCCTAAGTAAACAATAAGTGCATTAAGTTCGGTGTTCTGAGTCAGATCTTCATTTTTTATCATATTTTTATATTTTGATCATAGCAAAGCAATATATTAATATTAAAAGGAAAATATTGTTTGTAATCTAATAATTACCAAATCTATAGAATTAATAATTAGAGTTTATGTTTATTTTTATTACTCATGTGTCTACCCACGGCTTCGCTCGTGTGAATCCCATGGGAACATACATACATGCAAAGATAAAATGTATATCCTATGTGCTTATGCAGGATCCATTGACAGAGCGATAAAAAGCATCCTGTGTGTCATCAAGGATGTAGTTAACTGTTACTAAATCATGCTTTGAATCGATTTGAATGAAATTTGGTCAATATATAGTATTCATAAATTACTATATGTATACCAAATTTCATTCAAATCGATTTAAAGCATGATTAAGTATCAAACAACCATCCAATAAATATCATCAATCAACATCTTTACAAACATTCAAATTAAGAAGGTTTGTCGTTAAAATTCTTCATTGCTATAGTATTTTTATTTTCTTTTTTACATACGCCATTAATTATACAGTCACTCAGTTAATGCTTACTACATTCGTTGTCTGATAAATACAGATGACTAGAAATAGATAGATAATACATACCTATAGATGCATCTCCCTCTATTTACGGTCTCTTGCTCCTGAAACAAAAGGGACTGTAAATCCATTAGTTAGCACACTTACATATATTTACTTATATAGCAGCGATAGCTCAATGGGGAGACCAACAGACTGCAATGCAGAGGGTCTCGGGTTCGAACCCACGTTGCGCACCTCTGACTTTCGGGAATAATATGACTTTTCGAAATTATGTGCGTATTGATTGACAATTATCGCCCGCTCCGTGCCTCGGAGAGCACGTTAAGCCGTTGGTCCCGGCTGCCATGAACATCTATGGCGGTCGTTATTGGGAAAGTCAGTACCCTCTAATATCCTGACACTTGTCTAGCCTTAGGGTATCGTTAGCCTTCGGGTTGCGGAGGTCAGGTGGCAGCCGCTCCGTGTAAAAACTGATATCTAGTCAAATCCGGTTAGACCAGAAAAACCGACCCCAAGTGACTTGGAAATAATAAAGGCTAAGAGAGAAGAAAGACATATATTTATTTACTATTACTGTATCATGCCAGATTCTTAGCCTAATGCGATAGTAAAGTAACGTATCTAATACCTTATACTTAAATCCTTAGTAATATTATAAATGCGAACGTCAGTTTGTTTGTTTGTTACGCTTTCACGCCTTAACTACTCGATCGATTATCATGTAAATTCGCATCCACATTGTCAGGGTAACAGAAAAAACATAGGTTACCTTTCATCCGGAAAAGGTACTGTTATTTACATAACCTAACCTATATTTACGCAAGGCAAGCCGCGGGCAAAATTCAGTACAGTTGTATAATAAAATATCGCAAATTTATTAACAACGAGATGGGTGTAAAAACCCATGATTCAACCTCTTCGTCTTCATGTGACCTTGTGACCCCTATATCTCGAGGGTCTTTTAACCCACAGGTCTCATATTCAAACTCGACCGAGGTATGACCCCAAGGTGTCTGCACACCAAGTTACAAGTCAATCGGTCCAATGGTTCCGGAGTTATGCCTGTCACTAACAGACAGACACACAGGCCCACATAGTGTTTGCATTAAACTCTGAAGAAGACTCGGGGGTTAATAAACTTTATGTCCTGTACGTTGGCAGTTGGAAGGTTTTTGCTGACCTGTTTTTACATCTATTAGTTGTGCTAACGATAAAATACGGTGTTCGACTATATTAATTTCTTATATCGTTAGTCATAAAGATGAAGTTGTTTGAACTAACAAATACATTTTATTATGAATAATAAAATTTATGAGCCGTCTTGATTACGAATGTTTTTTATAATGGTTTCAAAAAATAAATGGCCTGCCTGATGGTAAGCGATACCGTAGTCTGTTATTACTTGCAATGCCGATCATGTATAATTCAAAAAAGATATTCAAGATGGGGTGAAATGAAAATAATAGGACAGGTCAGCGTGTAAGCTTTCGGCTCTACTTACTAAAATGACGATACGTGATAAAAATAACGAGAGAAGTAGAAACCCTTTTTTTTATCCTTGGGAAATGCTGCTGAAGTAAAAACCTGTCCCATCGTAAAATCCTATCCTATGGGGTTAGCTACTCGCGACTGATACCCCCTGCTTTCTTATTACGATAACTGCTTACCATCAGGTAAGCTTTATTCTTTTTTGGCACCGTACTGTTTAAATATCAAGTATATAAATAAATCTAATTCTATAGTGAGAAAATGATTCTTTATACATGGTTTAATATAACTAGTGATCTGCAATTGAGTGTTATTCATATCTTTATATATATAATTCTACTATACGTGTGTAACTCCTCCTAAACGGCTGGACCGATTTTGATAAAAAAAATCTGTGTGTTCATGTGGATTCGAGGATGGTTTAGATTTGGGTTTTTTTGTGTGTACAGGACGACGTCTGTTGGGACAGCTAGTAATTATTATATTTTGAATACATTGTAGCATTCTGCTCTTTCTCTTACAAATTTTAACAAGCCAAATTTAACACTGTCATAACCGCCATATTCTTATTAAGACGTTACTATCTTCACGCATTAAAATAAGATACCCACATATTATGTGTTATATACTTATTGTTGACTGTAATCTAGTCTTTTAAATCTATGTATATATATCATAATACATGAACAAGTTTAATAAAGTCGTGTACATGTACGTTTAAATACCCTTGTTATTGTGTTTATTTTGATACGATGTTTTGGTTCTTGTGATAAAATGAGCTGATTCTATTTATAGCGAGACAACACATGGCTTTAGTATATACCATCTATTCTGCTAATTGTTTACAGTATCGGTCAACATAAGAGCTCTATAATTAACAATATTGAGAACAAACTTATAATCTAATAATAATAATAGTAATTATTCATATATATATGTTGTTCATGCAAAGGCCGTATATTAACTGCATTTTTATTATTTTGTATACCATTGCTAGCCATTGAGCCATACCTTACTTTCACCCGGTTTCCGAAACTCTAATATATAATATTATAATAATAATATTCTCCCACATACTCACAACACCATCTAGCCCAAACTAAGCAGAGCTTGTACTATGGGTACTAGACAATGGATAAACATACATATATACTTTTTTTTTTGTGGTAAATACATACATATTATACATAGAAACACCCAGACCAAGACAAACATCCATGTTCATGCACACAAATGTTTGACTTGTGCGGGAATCGAACCCGCGGCCACAGGCGACAACGACGCTTCAAAATCAAACTTATGTCAAGCAGTTTCATTGGTTGTTGCTAATTTAGTAAGCAGCAATCGACCGATTCTTAACATAAGTATTGGTTGATCTGCTATTCAGAAACCGGGAGTAAATGACATACGTTATTCCCCAATCATAGATATAGCCCTACTATCTGAGTATTGCAAGCTCTTTCTAAGCTATGCTTATAGTAAAGAAAAACAAATTCTAAACTGCTTTTCAGCAATTCAGTCACTATGTAGATCTGCTTGAGGGCTATAATAGGTAGAATGATTGTACCACCTTTGAGACCAATCTGGGAAGACTAGCATTAGTCAGCAATTAATTCAGTACCCTGCCACCTAAGATGCCAAGGCGAACGCAATTATATCCCAACATCGCAGATGGCACAGGGTTTGCGCTATCCATGACTCAATATCTCGGGTGGAATACCCGATTCAACTGCTTTGCAATTGGATAGGTTCGATAGTACATCCAGTATAATCCTATAAATAATAAACTATTGTCCTTTTTACATACATGTATAGAATCTGGCAATGTTTCCATGACAGGGTAGGCAGAAGTACTTATAAAAGATATAAGAGTATCTTGTGTGTAATTGTAAATGCAGGCAAGGAACATTGAAGTCTTCTACGAGTTTAGGATGAAACATCCTCGTGTCACTAATAAACACTAATGTTTATCACGCTTATCCATACTAAGGTCAATTTATTAATATGTTTAAAATGACAAAATACATTAAAAAGCACTTCTGTAGAATTAACAATGTACCAATTAGCAAGTTGTTCAATGCAGTGTTTAAATAAATATTCATTCAATGCCTCTTCGTTCCAAAAATGGAATCACTATAGCACAAAATCAACAAAACATGGAATCACCTTTGGATTGGAGAATCATGTGGCCATGGCCCATAACAATATAATAATTATTTATTCCGTAATAAGCTCATAGACTTTTGATAACCATCTCAACAGTTACAATTAACATATTTTGATTTAGCCAAGTAATGTGTTGTATACAGTAATGTCCATTTTTACCATATTTCCTACTTTTTGTCGGTGTAACCAACAATATATTATAGGTGTGTATGTGTAGAATATTATATTATATTATATTATTATTATAATAATAATAATATCCTCTTGACTAAAGTTTGGTCAGGGCGGTCAATCTTTACGGAGATTGGCAATCTGCGCAGAAGATAATATAATAGTGCTAAAGTGTATGTGCTTTTATAATCCCATGAGACCACAATCAATCCAATACGGCCGGAGAGAGATCAGATGCAATCCCAACGGTTTCACGGGCTTCAGAGGTACGGGGTGTCTAATACCGCCAACTGCCTAATTCAGGACTGCTTTTGAGATTTCTTGGCAGAAAACCTAATAACTGGGGTTAAGGTACATATGCAGCACTCGATCCTTATTCATATATAGCATTGAAATGGCAAACAAATATATGACCGAACTTGTACTGTGCCGTTACACGTGCGTTGTTAAGTCTGGAGAAAATAATTTTTGCTTCTCTTATATTTTAAACCATCATGTCTCTAAATACATACACACTAAAAACTTGAATGGTAATAGGTAATTGTAGAGTATACTGTAAAGAAAGACAGCAAAAAAACAATGATTCAGCGTAAGTCGGATTCGGCCATTTTGGTACACAAACCTGGAAATCGCGAGTCCAACGTTGGCGGTTTTATTTCTTCTGAGCTTTAAGTCAGTCGTTTATCAAATATATTCAGTCTCATTTTACCGAGCTTAAATATATAGTCAAAATTATTTGCTTAAAATGCTTTTTAGAAAAGGAGGCAGCAGCCGTCAATGTTTACGTGAACTTTATTTATGATAATTACATAGTTTGCGACTTCGACTTGCTTACAAACATTCGCCATAAACAACGCCGGCTAAAATCTATTTTGAAAAATAATAAATAATAATTTTGGAATAACAAATCATTTGTTATTCTGATTTTAAATAATTATTTATTCATGTTAGTTTAAGTTGAATAATTTGATAAAATTTATGCCATAAATAACTATATACATTATTGTTTTTGTTTACCCTTTTAAGGATATAAGTTATCCCTGACGAGGTAGGCAGCCGTGTACCATATTTGCAAGCCAACTATATTCTAGCTCCTTCGTAATAAAAGTCGAGCTTATTGCCGTTCACCTCGCTGAACGACAATAGCCACACCCTGATCTCGATGTGATCAGACTCCATCATTTTGCCCGAATTCATTCAACCCGTGACCTCATGCACAGCAGTTGCACACACAATCATTATGCAATTAAAGCAGATAAGCAGTATTAATTATATTCTAGCGTAAATAGCAAAGAGAGATAAAGAAAGCCTATCTTCGAAAATTCCTTGCTGGGGGAGTACCTAAAAAAGATTGCAGGCAAAAAACATAAATAAGTACCACTACTATTACTGATATATCAGACAGCCATTGCTAATTAGCACTCTGTTTTTATCAGATGCATTGTTGCATAGATGTGCCGATAGCGTGGAAGGCGATCGTAATGTAGCTACATATCTTATCAAGGACTGATAGCTAGATAATTTCGAGAATAAAAATATCTTTCGGACATATCTGGATTGAGAGCGTGTTCTGACCGAATTTTTGGCTATATCTTAAGTCGTAGAAATCATGACGTAAATGTTTACACTTACTTGTTTTATTTAAAATCAACTGCACTAGGAATAATTCCTGAGTCGCGAAGGACTTTACAAATATTCAAACAACCGACACAAAGGACACTCAGACTCGGAATAATCACTTGTAGAGCACACATAGTTTTGTCCCGTTTGGGGATCGAACCCACAACATTCGGCACGGTGCGACGAGCGAGGCGACTGTGCACTCAATACAAGTTAAATCATTTATTTGTCTACTAGCCAGCTATTGTGTCTAGGCAGTTACCGCTAGATCTAGGGACACCGTTTTTATTACAGCAGTACTGTTATGGAGTTACTTTGAGAAAGATAGAAATTGTGTTATACATAATCATTTGCCAACTTCGTCCCTTCATTCATGTCATTATCTAGTAAAGTAAGTTTTATCACCGTCTAAAATCACTTCACTTCAACCTACCACTTAAATATTTTTTAAATTAAGTATTAAATTTACTTGATATTGATATGCTTAGTTGTTCCTGTGCTGTCGTATGTATGTTTATCCATTGTCTAGTACCCATAGTACAAGCTCTGCTTAGTTTGGGCTAGATGGTGTTGTGTGTATGTGGTAGAATATTATATTATTATTATATTATTAAGTGGCCAAATTTGGATGCCGTACGTATAATCCTTTAATTATATGAACGTGGAATAAATACGATTTCAGACCTCACAACTTGACCCAAAACTACGGATAAAGGCAGTGTTAACACATAAGACTTTGAATTGCGTTCGACCGAATTAAGCTAGTCGTATACAAGACAAACTCGTTTGATATATTAGTGGTATGACCTTAATTTGTATCCTAAATTCAAGAATCCTTATTAGCTCATGTCCCCGTTAAATTCAGCTTCAAATATTATATTACAGTCTATTCAATTTTGCGTTAAGCATACATAATATTGTCTTATGTTTACGCGAATGTTTATACATTGAAATTAAACAACTTTATATGGGTTTTATCACGTTGTTTATTTTTATAAAACACTCTTCTTCTCCCTTAGCCTTTATTATTCCTAAGTCACTTGAGGTCGGCTTTTCTAGTCTAACCGGATTTGACTGGATATCAGTTTTTACACGGAGCGGCTGCCACCTGACCTCCGCAACCCGAAGGCTAACGATACCCTAAGGCTAGACCAGTGTCAGGATGTTAGAGGGAACAGACTTTCCCAATAATTACTGCCATAGATGTTCATGGCAGCCGGCACCGACGGCTTAACGTGCTCTCCGAGGCACGGAGCAGGCGATAATTGTCAATCAATACGCACATAATTTCGAAAAGTCATATCACTTCGAAAAGTCAGAGGTGCGCGACGTGGGTTCAAACTCGAGACCCTCTACATTGCAGTCTGTTGGTCTCCCCACTGAGCTATCGCTACTATTGTATGTTTGTATGTTTATAAAACACTATTCTTACATAATTTTGAAACTTTTAACTACTATTGTTAAACACTTTTACTAGTTACTGTTTATATCTATTTAAGCTTTTTAAATTATAAAACCTATTTAGAATTAGATTTAATTGTACACTTTCCCCGACGTTTCGGTTGCTTTTCAACAGCCATGTTCACGGGGTGACTAAGATGGTGGTTGTCTCAATGATCTTAAGTGTAGTTATATCAAAGTACCCAAACTGTAAAGTAGTGTTTCTATTTACGCAGAATGAGCTCAAAGTATCATGAAGTCTAGCTGTGGTTTGCTTCTTCTTGGGTTTGACTATTTGGATTAGTGGATCCCAAGCTGGTGGTACATTCCAACCATCTTCTCTATTGAAATTAGGATGTTTTTTGATTTCAATAGCCTCGCGAAGCATCCTTGGTAGGAATCGGTGTTCTTTTGCCAGTAGGGACCTGTGGTTTGTCAAATCGCAGATAGTGGATAGTGTTTAACAATAGTAGTTTAATGTTTCAAGATTATGTAATAATAGTGTTATATAAAAATAAACAACGCGATATAATCCGTATGAAGTTGTTTAATTTTGTTTTGAATGCTTTGGTGAGCTCATGTCGACATTTTTAGGGTAACATGATAGTTCATTATTAATTACTAGCTTTTGCCCGCGGCTTCGCTCGCGTAAAAGTATGTCAGGTTAGGTTAGTAACAGTACTTTTTATAATAAAGTATAGCCTATGTTACTCAGTGATAATATAACTTTCTAATGGTAAAATATTTTTTTTAAATCGTTTGCGTACCTAGTTTTTGAGTTAAATCCTTACAAACAAACAAACAAATATACAAAAAATGAAATCTTGTCTCATTATAACATTAGTATAGATAATTGTGTCAATACGGCAAAATATTTGCCTTAAGCCGTTTCACTTTTTATAACACATAATTTGACGCGTGGATCTGTATTCATACGAGAGGTTAAAAAGTTCGATGAACTTATTAAACGTATGGAATATCTATACTTATTTGCATGTACCGTATGTACATGTACAAAAACTCCAATGAGGAAAGTAGGTTGCTGTGTAATGACCACATACCGGAAAACAAAAGTGGGGAAACCCCAACTAAATTGAAAGGCGTCAATAAAAACCTGCAAATTTTAGTTTTTTGTGTTAGCTTAAATATATACATATATATTAGATTTTGCCCGCAGCTTTGCTAGCTTAAATGTAGGTTGTGTCAATATTCTATCCCTAGGGAACAGTACCATCCTGTACCCCTGACAACGTGTAAGTATGCGAAATTTCACGATAATTGGTCGAGTATTTAAGGCGTGAAAGCGTAACAAAGAAAAAAATAAAGAAACAAACTCACATTCGCATTTATAATATCAGTTAGAAAATATATAATTGCCCCAAAAGGTAGGCAGCGGTGTATGACAATCACATTTCGCCTGTCATGTTCCAGTTATTCCGTCCTATTGATATTTATCAGGACATTTAACATAGATACATACATAGATTCACGCCTGTTTTCCAGAGCGGTAGGCAGAGACTACGGATTTCCATTTGCTACGATAAGTAGACATTTCACACACATTGTTAAATTAAGCATTTTCTAAAGGATAACTATAAAATACAAAACAAAGCACAGCTAGACTTCATGATACTTTGAGCTTCTGCGTAAATAGGAACACCAATAATTAAATTATGCTAGGTTACTATGAAAGATTAACAGAGATAGCTCAGTGGAGAGACCAACAGACTGCAATGCAGAGGGTATCGGGATCGAACCCACGTCGCGCACCTCTAACTTTCGGAAGTTGTATGACTTTTCGAAATTATGTGCGTATTGATTGAGAATTATCGCCTGCTCCGTGCCTCGAAGAGCACGTTAAGCCGTCGGTCCCGGCTGCCATGAATATCTATGGCAGTCGTTATTGGGAGAGTGTCGATACAAAAGATCCCACTGGGTCGAAGTGTCGCCGGTCTGCACTGACTGGCCCCCACATAAGATACATACTATGAAAGAATTACACTACAAGACAATGAGACGACCACTTAGTCTTAAATTTCCCGTGACCGTGGCTGCTTAAAAGAAATCAAAACGTCAGGGAAAGTGTAAATTTAAATAGTGAAATAGTTTCAAATGTATATAAAAGTTGGGCTTTAAAATAAATCGAGATTAAATCCATAACAAATAGCTTAATTTCAAACAAATAGCAAACATAAATGCAAACATATACCACACTTCATATAACAAGAGCTGCCAAGAGCAAATACCTCCTTAGCGAGATCATTCAACCCTGCTATACACGTTAGATACCCATAGTGCATCTGCATCGCCGTGGCGCAGCGGTATTGAATGCGACTGCTGTGTATGAGATCTCAGGTTTGAATCTTGGGTCAGGTTTAGAAAATAGTTATGCGGTTTATCTGCTAGGAAATTTCGTGAAGCCGTTGGTCCTGCGCCTTATCTCTTCTGAACGTGTAGGATTGCCATCCCATCTTTTCACGAGATTGAGGATATACAAAGTGCAATTGTGTTTATGCATACAATTGTGCAGTACTTATAATATCGCCTGCGCAGATGACCAATCTCCTTTAAGATTGGCCGCCGTGACCGAAATTCAATCTAAAAGACTCATCAGAACTGGCTTTTCCAATTTAAGGCTCTAATTCCGCTATGACGTAACAATATAAAATATCAGCTCTATTTATAAAATGACCCACTATTGAAAATTAAAATTAAACAAGTGAGAAACGGCCACGAATTGCCGTAAATCTTAGAGTTCGGAAAAATGGTATCACGTGACCAGTCAGCGGTCAGAGGTCAAAGGTCATAGTCATTTCGGGGGTGTATCGACTGTGCTGCGACGAATGGCGCTAACCGCGAGTCTCTAGCTCTTACGGTTCTTGAGTTGAAATATGGTATCACATGCCTTGAGGTCAGAGGTCAAAGGTCATAGTCATTTCGCTCAAAGGTCATAGTAATTTCGGGTGTATATCAACTATGCGGAGTCGAAGGGCGTTGACTGCGAGTTTCTAGTTCTTACGATTCTTGAGTTGAAAGTTGTATATCAGACAGACGGACGGACGGACGGACGGACAAAGCTGTTGTATAAGAGTTTTTTCGAACGCTAAAAGAGCACGACCTCTTTTTAATATAAAGAGACTTTACATAATATTTCCGGAAACATTGACTGCGCGAATGACGTAGTGGCTTAAGTGTTCGGCTCGCCATTGCCGCTGCACCGATCGTTGCAAGTTTGATCCCTCACAGACGAAACATGTATGATCCGCAAATAGTTCTTCCGAGTTCTTCGGGGTGTTCTTTGTATGCGTTGTTTGAATGTTCGTAAAGATCCCCGCGACACAATATTTAGTCGATGTGCAGCAGTTGTAAAAAATACAAAAAACATTACAAAGAGCTATCAGACATGTAGGTTTATCTCACTATATTTGACATCACTAATAAACTCAGTAACATGACGTACCTCTTAATACACTTTATGTGCTGTAGACGAACAAGTACTTTTTGTAACTACGTCTGAACTGCAATAGACACAAATTGACGGCATAGTCTAACAGTACACAACTATCAAACTCGACTTAAGTACTCATCCTCATAACCACGTATGTCGGCTGCCGTTCTCACAATTATTAAGGTTAACGACCAAAATATGACGTTTCAATTAACTTCACAACTCAGTTGGTTAGGCTGTCTGCACGCTTCACTATTTATAGTCGAACAATTCAAGTAATTATATTTTCAATTTGTAATAAATTGTATGTAGATACTTATAAAAATCTCACTTTCAGAATTAAAAATTATAAACTCATTTCCTTTTGAATTAGTGTTAATCTTACGTACAGTCATAGTCAATTTGTATTTTTTTTTACTTTTTTTATTATCTCGTATTTTAATTTTTTATTTGGTTTTAAATTTAACTTTTAATTTTATAGTTTAATCGACTTTTCCCGCGGCTTCGCAAACGTTAATCGAGATTTTCAATAAATCTTCTCGATGAAAGGTGCCTGTGTCTCTTTTTATACCCCTGACAATATATATGCGAAATTTCATGATGATCGGTCAAGTAGTTAGTCGTGGCAGACTAACAAACAAACAAACTCACATTCGATTTTAGAATATTAGTTAGGATGTACCTTGTTTACATATTACCTACAATTAGGTAACTGAATTTAGCTTTTAATATAATTAGATTTTTATTTCTTGTTAGATCTTCCTATATCTGAATCTGATCCCAAATGAAAATATGCCAGTATTGCGATTTATGCCTTGGAGACGCAGCGATAGTCACCGCGGGTGCTCTGCAGATTGTCCGGGATGAGCAAAGTTTTATTTGGATATCTGTTCAAAAATTCTCAGTTTAGAGTCACGGAGTCTAGAGACACGTAGTCTAAACCTGGGTCCAGGAACTGGAAATAAGTTTCCCAACTATTACGTGGGCCCAAAGTTTGCGAAATGTGGATGAAATACACTTCTGTCTACCCAATCGAGAATGTGAACTTGAATCAATGTATATATATGACGATTTCTCAATTACATTGACAAGAACGGTGAAGGAAAAGATCATGAGGAACTATGCATGTATTGTCTGAGAATCGGCCAACTAGCACTGGGCCAGCGTGGTGGACCTATGGCCTAGCCCTGCTCACACTGAGAAGAGGCCCGTGCCTAGCAGTGGGACAATTTAATACAGGGCTAATATTATTTATTATATATTGAAAAGAAAATGAATATATGGAGGTATTTATCAAGCCAAGCATCTATCAATTTTGTTTTTCACTTAATTATTCCGCCATAGTGTAATCAACTAATCACCCGCGATTATATTTGTATTATTATGAAGTAGCCTTTGTTGTTCCTCAGATTTCAAACTTACTAATAATCAACGAAATTGGTTTTGCTGTTTAGCCGAGAGGCGTGAAACTTAGTAAATATATATAGTTACCTTTGGATTTATTCAAATATTAGTAATTAGTTGTTAAACAATCATACGCCTAAGTGTACTATGAACATTAATTAGGTATAATTGTAACATTTCGACGTATATATACTTCTCCTGCAAGAATTTCTTCGCAATGCAAATTATTTATTACAGATAGATTACTATTTTTTTTATGAACATCCAGGTGTCCATTTGTTAATTACAGCTTGACTTGATAATATAATCTTTCTGAAACTACTTGCGTAACTTAGTAAGTAATATAATTAAGTGGCTGTTTCACAAACTCCAAATAGCATATATCTATAAGATAAAGACTCGCCGTCCCTCTTCTTTAACCTAACTAAAGTGAGACAACATGCTATTTATATTTCGGATAACGTTTACTTGATAGTTGTGAAACTGGCCATTAGATAATGAAATATGCCATATTGATTTTCATAATTTATGAAATATCGACGCAACGCCTACGTCTTATAGGTTAATATTATAAAGATACAGTACGTATTTGGAAATATATACAATTTAATTTTGATCGCGTTGTTTATATTATTTCATAACTTTAACCTTTTTTATCCCATTGATATACAGAAATATAGATGTTGAATAGAATTTTTAATAAGGCTAGTATGGTGGTTGGAATGTACCACCAGCTTGGGATCCAGTAATTCAAATAGTCAAACCCAAGAAGAAGCAAACCACAGCTAGACTTCATGATACTTTGAGCTCATTCTGCGTAAATAGAAACACCAATGATTAAATTATGTTCGGGTACTTTGAAATAACTACACTGGAACATTGAGACAACTGCCATCTTAGTCTCCCCGTGACCATGGCTGCTGAAAAGCAACCGAAACGTCGGGGAAAGTGTAAAATTAAATTAAATCTAAATAGTTTAATAATAATTTAATTAGCTTAAAAATTAGTAAAGTTTAATAGTAGTAGTAGTGTAACAATTTTCAAAATTTTGTAATAAAGTGTCAAACAATGTCAAACAACGCGATAAAATCCGTATATAGCAGTTTAATTTCAGAGAATAAAGATCTTCAACCAAATACTAAAACTTGACAGATTTACCTGCAATAACATTTTATATTACATTACCTTAACTTATTTGAACCTTAGATGCGACAATGATACGCCAAACCCCTCCAATGACATGAATAAGAACGACTTGTGTTAACATCAGTCAGTTTGCAACAAACCTAATTAGTCAGTACGAATATTCACTAACATTTTGAACTGTGGCACAGTTTACAACAAAGGTTTACGTGTGCTATCATTTTGCGTGACAATCGTATATTTTATACAACGTGATGTGTTTTCACATTGTTCTGACAATGGTCAAATAGTTGACCGATTCTGTTTTGCAATACATGCGTCCGTCAATGTGATTTTTTGTGAAACTTTGGAAGATATTTGTTTAAGTGTAAAAAATGTACGGATTTTTGAGCTCGAAATCAAATCTGGCGCGTCGAAAATATGAGGTAATTTTACATTTATATAAAACTAATTGTATGATAAAAACTGTATGGGAATTAAAAATTATAAATTACATTGGTAGATAATATTTGGTATTACATAAAATTATATTCTATAGGATTTTTTTATAAATCTAAATATGTAAAGAAAAAAATTGTAAGTACCTCTTTTTAAGCATATTGCGCAAGGAACAATGTGGGATTTGATAAAGTTACCTACAGTTTTTATGAACGAATATAGAACAAAAAATATTTAAGTATATAATATAAACAATGAATTGATCGAATTTCTACCACTAAGTGACAAGAACTTTCTTTTTTGAATAGTTAGTTTAATAGTATTAATATCGGATATACGTGACAGTAAAAAGTTAAGTAATTATCTACTTGCGCCTTAGCTAAATTTTTTTGAAAACGTTTTCTTGCTATAGCAATTGTTCGGGGCAAAGTTTATACTGATCTCCCGCTGATTACGCACCATCTTAAGGGTGCGTGAAAATCTCACACATCGCAGGAGCACAATAGTTAGCAGTGATTATATTATCTGCAGGCTTGATTCTTTTTCAGAAGAGCTATTTCAGTTTCAGTGAAATACCCATAATGTGCCTAGTCAATAAAGCTATGGACATTGGTAAAACAAAATACTTGTAAATTTTCGTTTACAATTCAACAGAAAATGTTGGTTACCTTACTTATATTTCATATTTAAGCAGTCCCAATATTTTTATGAAGCCGATGCCTCTGCTAGTCTTTGTAGGTATTTTGGAACGATATAGCCACTCTCTTTTATAACCGTAAGGTTGGAATGAAGTGTATGATATATCACAAATTTTGATTGACTATTATGGTTAGAATGTGTTCTATCGGATGTAAGTTATTAAATCCTAATTTATATTATAAATGCGAATTTGAGTTTGATTGTGTCGTTTTTACGCTTTACTATTCGACCGATTATTTATAAAATTATTCATTGTCAGATTTCCTCGATTATCTGAGAATTTCGCATACATGTTGTCAGGGGTACTGAAAATGACATAGGGTTCATCCAAAAAAGAGTGCTATGCCCGAGGAAAATAACTTTATTGACAAAACTTACAGTAACGCGAACGAAACCACACGGTCAAAATCTAGTAATTAATAATCATTACGTCTATTATACGATGTTTGAGATGGTGATTATGTTTTGTTCTAAATCCAAAAGTCATTGACCGAGATTCTTTAATAGTCTAATAATTATATTACTAATTGTTGGTTTTTCCTGTCATTGACTAATCATTGCGAGTTTGCAAAGTAGGTAAATGGTAGTTTAAAGAAAATTGGATAAACGTTTTGAAAGTATGGTTATTTTGTGAGTTTTAAAACTATTCATAGTTAGTTAAGAACTAAATGCAGATATCGCTTTGTTAACAATACCGTCTAGGTCAATGTTGCTCAGTTTTAAAGAGAAATATAAAACGCATGAATTAGTGTTGGAAAAATATATTTATTTCCTACGCCTCATATTTTTAGCGGACACTTTCTAAGCCTTTATTAGGTTTCAATGGAGCAAAATATTGGTTAATTTTTTATGAACAAAATGTTGGTAAAACTTTGTACTAGTAGCATAGCAGTAAAATAAATTTAAATTACCACCAGGGCTGTTTTACGTGGTGATCATAAAGCCTCGGTGACGCTACAGCATATACAATGGCAGTGTATGAAGTATCAGAATCTTTTCCTCGTACAGAGTATTATTACAGTTTTCTGTTCAGAAATTCTCATTAAGCATATATTCTGAGACTGTGAGACCTAAAACGATAGAATTGTAACTGGAAGAAGAAGAAGTTGAACAATAACATTTAAGCATTATGAACTCAGTAAAATCACGTTGCTGCATTAACAAACATAAGGCACTTAGACTGGGCCTTCTGTTAACAAAAAAATGCCTTCTTGTACTTCTAGAGGTACTCCTCAAAGCAGAAACATAACACATTGTAATTTCATTCTGGTCTTCCATTACATAAGGTAGTTCAAATCATAATGGTTTATTTTTTAAAGGATACCTTTAAATTTTTATTAAAATATCTGTTTATTTCTCGATGTCTAATATGATATTACTTTGTTTCTCTATGGAAGGAATAATTTCTGTATCGCGAGGGACTTTTCACACATCAAACTAAGTACACAAAGAACACCAACATATATAAGTATATGTGTACAAATAGATAATTGTAAAAACTTTAAATTAATTATTATTGATTGTGGTTAGCTTAATAAAATGATTGAACTTACAACTATATTTAAATAAGATGCTAAAGGGTCAGACAAAGGAGTGCCTTTAAAAAGATAACTGCAAGATAGCAAGTTTTGTTAGGCTAAGGGCTTTTCCCACCACCTCCAGATAGCATTTATCTATAAGATAAAAGTCTCGCCATATCTCTTCTTTAACCTAACATAAGTTAGACAGCATGCGGTTTATCTTTCGGATAACTTTTACTTGTTAGATGTAGGACTGGCCATAAGTGTGAGTTGAATTTAAATTGTGTGCTATCTCTCCTAAAATATCTATCTATTTATAATGTGAATGATAAAGGTGGATACGAAAATATATTTTACCCTTATATCAGTTACATAGTATAATTTTTTCCTAATTTGTCTTAGAATTGTAATCCGCTACTTATAAAGGAAAGATAGATATATTTTACATCAGTTTCGTCAGTCATCAGATAAATACCTTCGTATTATGTACCATATTATGTGCAATTGGATATGGTGTATTAGTTAAAACAATCAACACAACTCGTTTTATATACTAAACAGTATCGGTTGTATTTAAATACAAAATAATATATCTTATTAAATCTCTCTACTCGAGTTTGTGACCACTGTCTTAATGTTTGTAAAATCTTCATTTTTATTTATCTTATGTGTAGATAAACAAAAAACAAAAAAGGTTTTGTCATATTAGGGCGACTCTTTTATACATACAAAGTATCACGCCATTATTTTTGTAGGGATAGGCAGAAAAGACATGAGGTAAAACCAAAATGCCGTTTACTATGCTCAAGTCTACGAAATAGGCAACAATGGAGTCTACCAGACACAGTTCTACACTTGATGCTGTTACTGCATTCTTGTAAGAAAACTTTACTTTACCCAAGAATCGAACTTGACATACACAGCTGTCGCATTGACTACAGCTGAATTTTGTATTATATCCATAAATATGCAAAATCTTATTACCATCTATTAAACATTTCTGTTGCCTTCTGATGTAAAAATTACACTTGATTATTCATGGTCGCGATAATATAACACGTCGTTATCAACATAACGCTTTATCAGCTGCGATTGTATCGATAAATATAAAAAAGTGCGTTTAGTCGATTTATTTCCTGCTTCGATATATAAATCGATTCTATAATTCAATTACGAATATTGGATTCGATTTATAAAATATCGATTTTATGATTTCATTGATTATGACAATATTTAACTCTTATTACTTAAAGTTAATATTTTAACCGTTCTAAACTCAAATAATATAGTATATATTTTTACATCACCCGATAACATATGAATGTTTTTTATATTATCAATGTTATGTCTATCAAGTTTAACTTATAATTACACATTTAAAACAAAGTGTTGAGTCTGAGAGAAAATCTCATCGACGCTGTTTTGATTTTGAAACTAACGGCATGACCTATTTTTAAATTATATTTGCTAGGCATGATAAACATTATATTATAACAACTTTCATACTTTCATATTGTATGATTTAGGTTGCCTGTGACTGCGGCCTGACCTGGTCGAAATGTCAATCGTACCAAAAAGGTTCGCAATTTTTGCATAAATCAATTCCCGTTACCTATTGTAATCAATGACAGGCATGCGAGCAATCATGCCTAGCATTTAAAGTATTATGTAGTTAACTTTATACTTAAATCGAAATATAAAATCAAACGAATTGATTTTCGATACTATGGAGTCCTTGCCATTCATAGATCATATATTGATAATCATAGATTTTAATGTTGCCATCATAGCTTAAACTGTGTTTTTATTTGTGATTGTACAAACACTAATTTTAAGACTTAATATAAACTGCATATATAAGAAATAAAGTAGAATTAATATGTTAAGTTTCAGGAAAGTTACTAAACTCTACTGAATATTGTCTAACACTGAAATAAAATTGTTTTTATCTCGATTTTTAACGCTACTCGATTTCAGCTAACTCGTGGCTACATTCGTTGAAACTCTTATCGCGATAACAGTTTTATACGAAGGATAAGTAGAGCAATTGGTCAGGATATCTCCGGCCTTTGTGTTAGGGAGACGTACGATCCATATTGTTTTTTATTATTATTTATTGCCTGTCATTTTCGTGGGAGAAATGGTAAATATTGGTTTTTTTTTATTGTTTTGTTCTGTGAAGTTATCAAGTGTTTAAGTTGGGTTTAAAGTGTTATTGTTTAATCGGATTCTGGTTTTAAAATAGAAAACTTGATATGAAAATTCAAAGTGAGTTTTCGAATTATAGAAATGGCAATTCGGACTTTCTATTGGTTATTTATGTCTTGGAATACTTACTTTAAAATAAAAGTGCACTTATTTCGATGTTTAGATAACAACAAAATTGCATCATTATTGCAGACGATATCGTAATTTAGGTAAGAAAAATATCATATAATATCTTAATCCTACCTAACATTGAAAGTAGAGAAGTATTTTGACCTTTCCCCATGTCTGTTAAAAAAAGTAACACAGTGCCTTTAAGAATGGATTAACAGAAGGACCGTTGACATTAACTATTTGTTAATATAGCATATTATAGGGCATAACATTTATAACCTTAACGTATTAACCAGTAGCCTATACAAAAGGTTACAAAACTTGACCAACCAACTTAAACATTTTAAAACTGGCGCATCTTGTTAAGCTTTGCACAACTAACTTCTTTCATTATCAACGCTTCCACACGTTATTTTATCGTACTCTGATCCTGGTCTATCTCTAGAACGATTTTGACACCGTCAGAGAGTTTTTGTATATGTCCATTTTAAATGGTTCCAATCACCTTTGCTGCTTGATCTATATTTTGTTATTCGTTCTTTCTTTTTCCATTTTATATGTACATAATCTATGTCACCAAAGTGTTAAATAGAGATATATTACACCAACATTTCCCTATGCTCTTAGGTCCCTTGTAAAATTGAGCAAGTCTATTGCACTAAAGCTGGCGCAGTGTCAGACTCTGAGCAACTACTGACATTTTTTAAACGATAACCCCAACAATATTTTACCCGAGTAAGCATTGAATCTGAGTTCTAATGAGCAGCTGTCGCATTTACCACCGCTGCGCAAGCGGCGCTGTTCTATTTCATCAGTATTTTTGAAGGGATCCTGATAACTTGTAATGTTAAAACTAGTGAGAAAATAAAAGCGTCTGATATTTAAATTTTTCGTTTGTCTCGGTGGCGCAGCGGCGTTGAATGCTGAATTTCCCTAGGTAAAAACTTCTTAGTAGCAATATGATATCTGCCAATGTGACCGGTGAATGGCAAAAAGCTCGCCCTCTATTACAAATGACCTAAAAATCAGACTTGTTGAAACGTGTGTGTAATACGACTATGCCTACCGCTTCAGGGATAAGACTGAGATGTATACATATGTATAAACAAAGCTGATTAATCTAATACCGCCTTGTAACAGACATAATAGAAAAAAAATTGTTCGTACTCATTTGTGATCAGAGTAGTAATAATATCGAATCATAATACTAGCTTTGCGATCACAAAGTAAGTTACTGTACCCAGTTGTAAGCGAGATCAGTGAGCCCTTTACTGTTATTGAATAACAAGCATGCAACAGGAAGTATCTCTTTAACTCTCCATTGTATTGTCTATATACAGATGATAGGATAAAAGAATAACAGAATAGAACTGTAGGTATCATCTTCGTTATACCTCGTATAAACACATGATACGGGAGAAGATATTAAGACATCATTACCCTGGTAATTAGATTACATTATCTTAATAATTCTGTCCCTTATCCTAACAATACAGTTTCTTTATTCTATCAATGATTTTGTTGTAGCCAGTTTAGTATCGTTATTCTGCTAATCCAACAGTTATTCTATAAGATAACTTCATATATCTGATTCTGTACTGGTTTAGTTTTGTAGTTCTGCCAATTGTGATTTGCTTATTCTACTAATTATGAGTTCCAGCCAGTTTGGTATTGTTATTCCGCTAATCTGACACGTTATTCTGTTAATTTACTTCATATAATATATTTGATTTAGTACTGCTAATTTTTGTTCCATCCTGGCAACTGCTGTGTTTCGTTATCTTGCTAGTTCCGGTACATTATCTTGTCAACTGCGATTCGTTATTTTATTTTAACTTTAGATTTGTTTTAAATGTTATAAAGCTAGCTGTGCTAAAAGAGATAATAGGTTTTTAAACACTAATATGTTGTGTCTATAACTACCTGTTTCGATGCAGCCCGTTTCGTTTTTCTATATATTTTGATTTTAGAGTGATGTTCAATGTAATATAGAAAAACCTTATATTTGTTTTATCATTAAGAAATTAGTTTTGTTGTTCTGCCGATTATGTGTTATTATCCTGTTAATTTCGGTATTTTATACTGTTAATTCTGATTTATAAATTATGACTTTGGAATGATCTTTAATGTATAATATATGAACATAATATACGAATATTCTATTTAAACTAGCTCATTCCACTGATCTAGTAGCTGAAGGTTAAATGGGGTCATTGCGTGACAATTATAACTAGACACATAAAGCGCTTTACCTAATTAAAAATAGCATGTCGATGTAGTCTTATACCTACTGGAAAACAAGGTCTTTTGAGTGTTTTATGAGTACCTAACGAAAGTATTAAATAAAAATAAATAATAATTTAAACCATATGCAGCATTATGTAAATGTACGAATTGCTTATCTGCTTATATATTTAATTATAGATATATTAAATTTATAGATTCCTAATAGAAAAGCGTAATAACATACTTTTCCCGATATGGAAATTGGTTTAGCGCAAGCTCGTGGATCATCAAGGTAGTGTTTACACAATTATATTATAGATAAAATACGTACGAAATGGACTTTCAGCTCACTATGTCATACATTTATTAATACAGACAACTAAATGTTTATGTAGTGATAAATAATGAGAAAACTTGAGGCTGAAATTTTTGTGCAGGTTAAATGGGTGCACTGTAAAAAATTACTGACACTAATACGTAACCCGTGGGATTACCTTGCGCATGTAGCCAACGCGAGTAGCTTGCGCATGTATCTTGCGCAAGAATCTTGCGCATGTAAAAACTTTCATTAATAGTAATTATGTAATACCGTACCGCAATTATTAGAACTACATTCTTCCCATGTACCATGACAATATAATTTTATATTAGCTTATCTTAATAGGTTTCTAACACCGCACAGTTTGAAACGATCTTCAATTATAACATCTTTTTAATTTCAACGTATTTGGATTTATAATCGCTTCTTGTGATAACATTTCGTTTTAAGATCACTACGTTTTTGATCTGGTTAGAAAAAGTTTGCATAGATCTTTTTCTTTCTAGTGTTTCAGTCAAATTTGCCTTATTATTATTTATTTATTTAATTAGTAATTTATTATATTAGTATTATATTTTATCTATTATATTAGTAAAATATTTTTTATATTATATTAGTAATCTATTTTATATATTTTATTACTCATATTTTGTTTACTATCATATTTTTTTATTCATTGAAATTAAACTGCTATATACGGATTTTATCGCTTTGTTTATTTGACACTTTATTACAAAATTTTGATAATAATTTAATTAGCTTAAAAATTAATAAAGTTTAATAGTACAAGTAGCAATTTTCAAAATTTTGTAATAATGTGTCAAATAAACAACGCGATAAAATCCGTATATAGCAGTTTAATTTTAATGAATAATATTCGCGTAAATAGAAGACAATATTATATTTTTTTATTATTTACCAATATTTTATTCTTTCTTTTTATTTGGGATTCACATATATTTCTTTGAAGCTCATACTCAAGCTGTGGTAGCAACGATGTATTCATTTTTATTTATTTTTCTTACTCGGATCTTTCTTTTTTTATTAATGGTATTTACACAAAAAAATCATCAATCATAAATATGTTTTAGTTTTTAATATACAGAACACTCATGTTTATGAGAGTTGATAAATCTTAAGAGGACACACTGAAAAATGCACTAACTTTCATCGAATAGTATAGGACTATGAGAAGACCAATTAATCTAGAATTTTGATATAGGTAAATTGATGTCTTTAACTAGAAATTCCTAGCTTAAAAATACGATATTGTGAATTTGGTTCGATCATAACTATTTTCGAATACACCTCTAAAAAATTACTATTTTTGAAATTACAAGGAAGTTACACTATCAATATGCTTAGGAATTACTCAAATATATTCGTAACATCAGTATTAGTGATTTGCTAGCTCATTATTTCCATAACTAAAACCAATCATTTTTAAATAATATTTTATGTTTTTTTAACAATTTCTAAGCGTTCTCGATCATTGCGGGCGCTTCGCAATTTTAGACCTTATGACCGCTATTTAAGGATTGATACACAATGAGTGTCCTTGGGGCGGATATGGGCGGAGCTATTCTAAACGATAATTTTCGCGGTGTCCCCTTAATACTGCAGCGTTATAAGCTATCAAGGATTTTAAGGATTCTATTCTCAAGTACACAATTCTTGTTGGGATTTTCTGTTAGGGCATTCTTTAAATTGCCTCGTCATTTGTTACGTAATTCTTCAAAACAAATTACAGTTGGTGAAATATCAGTGTCATACACCTCATCTGCGTACTCTTTTGGGATGTATTGTTTCAGCATTAACTGCCTCCGTGGCGCAGCGGTAGTGAATGCGACTGCTGTGCATGAGGTCTCGGGTTCGAATCCCGGGTCGGGCCAACAAAAAGCTATTGGGTTTTTCTGTAAAGAAATCTCAATAGCAGCCCGGAGTTAGGAAGTTGGCGGTGTTAGACACCCCCGTGTCTCGGAAAGCACGTAAAGCCGTTGGTCCTGCGCCTGATCTCTCTCCGGTCGTGTCGGATTGCCGTCCCATCGGGTCATGAGAGTTAGGGAACAGAGAGTGAACTTATGTTTGCGCACACACTTGTGCACTATAATATCTCCTGCGCAGATGGCCAGTCTCTGTTAAGACTGGCCGCCGTGGCCGAAATTCGGTCTGGAGGACATTATTCAGCATTCATTGTTTAATTTGTTTCATTTTATGTGACATCATAATTTTTCTAGCAAATACTAACGGACTTCGTCTACTAAAGGATTAATAGATTAACATCGTGCCTCTAAAGATTATAAATACATAGAATGATATCACTTATCTAATGTGTCATAAAATAATACATTTGTCTATTTTTGCGATAACATTTCGGGTAAACAATTTGCATGTCATACAAGTTTATTACAGTTTGTAATGATAGGACATGCCTAGACTCACTCCTATTTCACGAAACGGGTAAGCATGGAACAGACATGATTTTTAACACCCAGCTAAAACCCATTATAAGAGATGTGAATATTAACATAATATATCAGGCACAGTTGCAGACTCTATACCGAGAATTATTTCGTCGTATAATTCCAGTAACGCTGTGTCCGAGCGGCAATTGATCCCGAAACTCCATGCACAGCAGTGGCATATATTGCTGCTGCGCTACCGAAACGATAAACATTACAAAAAAACGGTTACTGGTTTAAATTAACTATTGTCGGCCTCGATGGCGTAGTGGTTAGTGTAACCGACTGCCACGCCTCAGGTCGCGAGTTCAATTCCCGCACAAGTCAAACATTTGTGTGCATGAACATGGATGTTTGTCTTGGTCTGGGTGTTTCTATGTATAATACATGTGTATTTACAAAAAAAAGAAGTATATGTGTATGTTTATCCATTGCCTAGTACCCATAGTACAAGCTCTGCTTAGTTTGGGCTAGATGGTGTTGTGTTTATGTGGTAGAATATTATATTATTATATTATATTATATTATATTATATTATATTATATTATATTATATTATATTATATTATATTATATTATATTATATTATATTATATTATATTATATTATATTATATTATATTATATTATATTATATTATATTATATTATTATATTATATTACAATTATGACGATAAACAATTTTACAGGAATTTCTGTTACGAGATGTTTTCCTAAAATCATTCAAACCAAAAACACCTACTTTCGGAACAACTATTTGTACATCTCCCAAATTTTAGTCCCATCTGGGGATCGAACCCACAAGACTAGGCGCAGTTGCAGTCGCGAAACGATCTCTTACACCACTACGGCGCACAGTCGTTGTATGTATATTACATAATTCTAAAATAATTCTTAAATGTAAAAGTAATGAAAAGAAATGACCTCCATATCACGGGTGTCTTTTGACCCACAGGGCCCATGTTCAAACTCGATCGAGGTGTTACCCCAAGGTGTCTGCACACCAAGTTACAAGGTCTTAAATGTAAAAGCATTTAAAATACATGTTACCTTCTGACCCCTATATCTCGGTGATCTTTTGACCCACAGGGCCCATGTTCAAACTTGACCGAAGTATGACCCCAAGGTGTCTGCACACTAAGTTACAAGTTAATCGGTTTAGTGGTTCCGGAGTTATGCCGGTCACTAACAGACAGACACACAGACCCACATAGTGTTTTCATTAACCTCTTCGAAGAAGACTCAGTGGTTAATAATTAAAATGTTTTATAGGCGCCATACAAACGTTACATTAAACGTTATCAGTTATAAATAAAAATCTTCGAAGCCATTACCAATTATACAACAATTTTCCTATTACAATAGTCACGTAAACACTTGTCATTTTCACAAGAGTTCATTATCTTAATACCTTATCATTGCAAAGTATTATTACAAAGTTCTTATCGCCACTAATATGAAAGAAACACTTTAGATTTGTAATTATATGATAATACTAGCTGTGCCCGCGGTTTCACCCGTGTTTATAGTTGCTGCGCCGCCCCCGTGGGTCATAGCGAGATGTAATATAGCCTCAATAAATAAGCTATCCAACCCTAAAGATTTTTCAATTCGAACCAGTAGTTCCTGAGATTAGCGCGTTCAATCAAATAAACAAACTTTTGAGCTTTATAATATTAATATTGATATTTTGCATGCGGCTTTGATCTTGTTAATGTAGATTATGTCATTGAATTTCTATCTCTCGAAAATTGTACTTATTCCTGAATGCAAGGTGTATGGTCTTTTCTGTAACACCGACAACCTGTATGCAAAATTTCATGATGATCGGTCGAATAGTTAAGGCATAAAAGCATAACAAACAAATAAACAAACTCACATTCGCGTTTCTTATATTAGTTTGAATTAGCTATTTATTAGTTTCGATGAATATTCTTGGTCATATTGCATATTTTCAAAAGCTACGGTAGGTTAAGTATAGGCCTTCGAGCATAAAAGTGAATTAAGCAAAAGAGCTTTGCCATAATCGTAACAAGTTGATCTGTGGTCTCTACCTACCCCTTTGGAAAACAGACTATATAGCTATTTATATAGCACCAGCTTTTCCTCGCGGCTTCGCTTGCGTAAAAGTAGGTTAGGTTAGGTGTAACAGCACTTCCCCCTATTGGATGAGAGAGGGAACACCCAAGGTTTTTTAGTGGGTATACCAGCCCGTCTTGCTGGGAGTCCCACACTCCCCCGCCGGTGCCGTCCCCTAGCCGGCGGGTAGTGCATGAAGCATTTTTCCTGGGAAACAAAAAAAAAACGTGTCTTCGAATGGAGACCACGAATTGTGGGTACTACAAATAGTTGTTCAGAATCTGGGTAGTTTTTCTAATAGTTTCAATGTTTATTACCCACGACACAGAAATTATTCCTAGACGGGAGTTACGTAGATATTACATCATCATCGCATATGATTGATTTTAATGCTGAAGTCAATATCTTGATTAAAGGAATAGCCTCTGCGGAACAAGGTGAAATAAGCCTTCATGGCCAAATGCATACAGCCGTCCGAGTAACTTCTTCAGCCGTGTAGAATCCAGTATTAGTCATGACTTAAAATTTTATATATAATATATACATATCTTTAATGGTATTATCAAGTTCGACAAGACTAATGCATTTACTCGTTAAAATGGTAATTAAAAAGATAATTATTGTGATGAGGTCATCAAAAAATGTATCGCTACTTAAAATATTATTTGTGTATATGTGTGATCCTTCCTCGACGGGCTGCTATGAATGAGGTCTTGCCTTTACCTACCCATTCAGTGATACAGAGGTTAAACTATGCATGTATGTGTAGCGGTATTTTTTTTTATGGAAACCAATTAAAATCAGGCTGCGTGCACCGCTGCTTATGATTGTGTGCAATACCAAGGATATCATTCGCGCGTTTTCCACCCCAAAAACAGGAATGAAAAATAAGATGTAAGAAAAGGAAACGCTAAGATAACTATGTAATATACAATAGCAGTTTAACTTTATGAAGCTGATTGGTTGTCCGTCACCAAATAATAAGCAATGGCGGTCGCAACTAATTTTGTCAATAAATTATTTAGTCATGCTATTGAAAAAAGCAAATACAATCAGCTGATAAAATTTAAGTTCCTTATGAAGCAAACATGGGTGAGTTAGGAAGAAAGATTAAGCGATTAAGTGTGACTTGCTTGTGAGTCAGTCTGAAGGAAATTGTAGGCAGGAACCGTGATAAGGTGACCTTGAAATTTGTAGTACTTTATGAGTAACCACAGCTATTAATAAAGTTATTGAGGCTATTGATGAACATCAATAAACGATAACTCTACATAAATGCTTATGCAAACAATTACAAGTGTTTACATAAGTATCTAATTGAAGTCAGTTGATAAATAGTAGATTATGTATGTAGGATCGTTTTATCTGCAAATACAAACAACATGTATAATGTAGAGATGCGTCCACAGATGTGCTGAAACAACAAGCGCAACAATTACGCTTATTTAAAGCAATCTATGTAAATTTCTCTTGAATATATTTAATTGGTACTAGCGACCCGCCCCAGCTTCACACAGGTAGTACAAAAGCTTAACAAATTATATACCCAAATCTTTCTCATGAATCACTTTGCCTATTGCTGAAAACAGCATGAAAATTCGTAGTAGTTTTTGAGTTTATCGCAAACAGGCAGACAGACAAACAGACCCGGAGAGGGATTTTGTTTTATAATATGTAGTGACGAGACAACAAATTATTTGCAAATGAAATTAATTTGCAAATAATTATATTATATATTAACTATAGCATGAAAAAATTACACGCTATAATGTGGACGGCGTATCAGTGCAGTACCTAAAGTCGCATGGCAATGTTAGAGTCCAATGTCCGGTTAATCAGGTTTAGGCCGTAAATTTTACACACTTTCTCACGACCTAAATACACTTATTTTATAATAAATATCTATAGTAGTAGGTTTATCCTAATCGAATTTTCTGTGCTTTTTATAAAATACGACAATTGAGGTTTAAGTCTCCGTGAATTTATACCTAAAATACCGAAATCAAATAATTTGTTAAACTGTTTATGGCCTATATTAATATAGTATTTTGCAATTTAAATACCATAGGCTTTATAGCAAAATATTACATTCTTAGATTATTGCAGAGACAATTATACCAATTAAATACGTAATAAAATTTGAAATAGTACGTATTTATACTAACCTTATTATGATATAGCAACTTTATAGACTTTAAAAAAAGAAGAGGTAGAGCAAGTTTGATAAAAACAGAGTAATTTAATCTTTAAACACATAAATTATAGTACACATTCACGTAACATATTTGCAGATGTCAACAATGCTTATCTGTATACTTACAAGATAACTAATCCATTCATTCATTTTTTCCAGAGTAAACTCTTCACTTCGAAGTCCAACGAGTTCGAGCTCGAAGCATTGGAAGTCCACAATGAACTGCGAGCAGAACATGGAGTATCACCTTTGGTTTTAAACAAAGAGATTAGCAAATACAGTCAAAAATGGGCTGAAGAATTAGCCAAAAAAGATGCCATGGCATACAGTCTGAGCCAAACTTATGGAGAAAATGTATACTGTGGCTGGTCAACAGACCCTCACACAAAAATAACCGCCAAAGTTTGCGTAGACAAATGGTACAATGAAATAAATGATTTTTCTTTTGGTAGAGAACCAGAAGTCCTTAACTGTGGACACTTCACACAAATTGTTTGGAAAAATACTACAGACTTAGGAGTTGGTAGTGCCAAGAGCAAGTCTGGAAAGCTGTATGTTGTAGCAAATTATTATCCACCAGGAAACTATAGTGGACAATTCACCATAAATGTCTTACCACCAGGAGCTAACCAGTTCCGAGGAAGCCACAACACATCCTTTAAGTCATCAAACAATAATTTGGCTCCTCCATCCCCAAACCAAAGGCATAGCAGAAACTTGAGTGATTTGGCTACAGATTTAGTTAGCAAATTCAAATCTACTACGATATCTAGTGATAGATTCGAAGAAGACTTTTTGAACACTCACAATGACTACCGAAGAAAGCATGGCGTGCCTCCATTGGAATTAAGTAAGAAGCTTTGCAAATACGCAGAAGAATGGGCAAAAACATTGGCAAAGAAAGGCCAAATTGATCACAGGGACCAGAACGAGTACGGAGAAAATATATATTCGGCTTGGTCATCGGATCCAAACTTCACAGTAGCAGGAAAAGACCCTGTAACTAATTGGTACAAAGAATTGTCTAACCACAGATTTGGTGTGGAACCGACTGGTTTGAGCTCCGGGCACTTTTCACAAGTTGTTTGGGAAGATACAAGGGAAGTTGGTGTTGGTGTCGCTAAAGCGAAGGATGGTAAAATTTACGTTGTAGCGAACTATAATCCCCCGGGCAATGTGATCGGCAGTTTCGCTACCAAAGTTAAGCCACCTATTGATTAAGTTTTAGACATCTTAATTTATTGCCTGCCAAAGAAACATTCCTTAGAACTTAGTTAGCTAAGTCACTTAAAATATAATTTGCATTTTCTATTTATTTTAGTAATATATTAAGCTAAATATAAAATTCTAGTTAAGTTTGTTTGTAAGTCTTATTTAATATTTTTATAAGATCATTCTTAGTAGCAGAACGAACTCATCTTTTATTATGTGAAATAAAATCATAGTTGGGAAATTGTGGCTGTTTTTCAACTATGCCTGCCACTCCGATTATAAGGACCTGATACTATGTGTTCTACATTTTATTCTATAGGCTGTGTCAAATGAATTCTATTACCACAGCAATAAAAATTATCCCCGGGAGATTCAATTTGGACGTTGTTTCCAGTTTCCTTAGATTTATGAGACTGCTGGAAATTTAAATTATTTTCTAAGGTCAAATAAAGGACATTAGGGCTTGTATTTCTAAATAATACTGCCAATGAGGATCAATTAACAAGTTGATTGATTAAACCTATTTATTCTGAAGGCGTCTGCAATTCAGACAATTTAATAGTAGCCATTCTTCAGACTGAACCAAGTTTACTTTTTTATTAGCAAACAAAGAAAAATCTATTTGCACATTACTAAACATACTCGTATAGTATATCACCAACGCATTTAATCTATGTATACATACATAGATTAAATTAGCTTGCAATAAAAATATATGGTAACACTTATAATACAATTTATATAGCTTACATTATGTTTGATTTCAAAATAGATCTTTGTATGATAATTTTTAACGATAATTTGGTATCTTCATGTCCTGTGAAGACATACAAATTATGTAACATGGATATTACTAGATAAATTCTGACGTTACTTCAATTTCCTTGAAATTTGTTGCGTAATGTTCAAATCAGCAGTTATTTCTCAAGTGTAATTGGCAATACTATCAACAATGTTAGAAGTCAGTGCAAATCAATTAATAAATGGTTCTTTTATGTAAAAATTGTTTATTTTAATATAATTTGTTTGTCTTATTCTTACAGTTGATACAATTTTTAGCTTTTGCATTATTATAGAAACTTTTGTAAGAAGTAATCTATAGAATGGTTTAAATCATGTGTTACACAGGCTTTACCCTAACTTTATAATTCGATGCTTCAAATCTCATTTTTGTTTATAAAACAACAATGCTTCAAGGCTGTCTGAACGTGAAATTCATTTCAAGCCTAAAATAGGCGTAACAAAGTTACACGTTAAATGCTAAACTGTTGAGATATTTCTGGCCGTGAAAAGGTTAAAACATGAAAGGTGCTTCATATCGGCCTTCAACTGTTCGCTTCGAGAAGTTGGCCACAAAATAGATGTAGATAAAGCATGAATCGCTGCAAGGGTATCTACAAGCACACTCCACAACTAAAATTTGTGACGTCTACAGAATTGTAAACTCAACTTTATTCTTAGCAAAGCTAAGTTCATATTGGCTTATTTTTTTATTCAGTTACGAGCTCACTAAGGTGGTCGATGTCTCGTCGGAATTTCGTATCATTAGTTTCGTAAAGCGTGTTTCAGTTCAGAACAGTCATTTAGTGGGCTCGTAAATTTCTAACGAGACCCTTTTAGATATATTTAGAAGCTTGATTTATCTTTTTGACAAATTTAATGATGTTTTTATTGATTCTAATGTAGGTACGTTATGTTTTGAATTGAATGCACGCCTAGTTATTATATTAGTTTGCATTGAATGAATAATATACGTGGATATCAGATATTTATAAACGACGCAAGTAATTGGCGCGGGTTACATACGCAAGATACTTTTTGGCTGCATGCGGTAGTTAATCATAAGGGTTACTGCGTGGTAAGCTCGCGTCGCTTGTTTCAAATACATGATTGGCTCATGTGCCGTAACAGCTTGCGCATGCTACCTGTATCCTATACAAGATATACTAACGATAACAGCAATGAAAGATATCAACTTAAATTTGGGCGTTTTGGTTTTTAATCTGAGTTATCATGTTATGTATTGCGTAATTGGCGAAAGTACCTTACGTATTTTGTTACATATTACTCAAAACGCTGCGGCGCTTATAGCCACTTGCACTCACTGATCGGTAAACGACTAGCAAGGTTAAGCAACGTTGGGTGCGGTCAGACTATAGGTGGGTGACCGCTTAGTGGTATTTCATCTGAACGTCTCCGTGCTTCGGAGGGTACGTAAAAAGTCGATCCCGGTTGTTGTCAAATTGACAGCAGTCGTTAAGCCATGTCAGAGGCCTACAGGCGGCTTAAACAACTCTTAACAAAAGGTTGGCCACTAACCACACGAGAAAAAAAGACTCAAAACGCTGTTTCTTCAACATTTTAAAGAAACTTGTTGAGCATAGTATTGTTAATGGTTAATTAATAATATTATTTTATGCTCAACACATTTTGTTATAAGAATAGGAGCCAATACATGAATTGTAAGGTAAAATGATCATCGCCGGTATCGATAATTAATATTTAAATATCGGTATTTATAATGTATGTATGTTTAAATAAAACAAATAAAAAATACAATACACATTATTTTATTGTATTCCTTACTAACTCTAGAAATAACTAAACATACTACCTTTTAGATCTAGACGTATATAAGTATAACAGTGTCTATCAGTCCTAATGAATACATCATTTTTGGCGTTTACAAATTATACGAACAGTACAACATTAGGTATAGACACACGTAAATTTCCCAAATTCACCCTAAATGTATAGGTAAAGGTGTATGTCTTCCTCATTTCACCAGCTTCTTGTTTTACGTCCTACGTAGCTGGGTGAAACTACTGCCACCTATCGGACTACATTTCCAGAATACGTGCCCATCTGAAAATTTTCTAACAGTCAAAGTCAATACCACTTTACCGACAATTGAACGTAGGACTACAAGACCACATATAAACATAAGCTTAAACTAATTTGCACCACGGGGGGTTAAGTGCACAGAACAGGCGAAAGAAGATTACATTACCCAAATGTCTAGGGGCGTGCAATCTTTCTTGCGTATCTTGAATGCAATGAAAGCAAAGTCAAAGTCAAAAATCTTTGTTTCCATAAAAATGTGCAAACGATTCTTGGACACGAAACTATAATATGAGATTTACACATTTGTACATAATACAAGAAAATTTTTGGTTTGGATATTAGGTTCTTAATCTCGCTTAAAGTGTTGAACGTATTTAGAACAACCTAATGCAAAGATATATAGTAGCGATAACCTAGTATAAAACCATCTGACTGCCACTCAGACGTTTAGAGTTCGAATCTAAGGAACCAGACTCTCGAGAAGACTCTCGTAAAACGCATGACTTTTCGAAGTAAGTATTAAATTGTTCATAATATGCCGTTTTAACGGCGAGGAAAATATTGTGAGAAAACCTACATGTCTGAGACTTTTACATAATGTTTTCGAAAATATGTATATCAAGTCTGCCAACTCACATTGGGCCAGCATGGTGGACTATGGCCTTACCCTTCTCAGACAAAGAAGAGGCCCGTGTCGTGCCATGTGGGAAAGTTTATAAATAGGTCTGATATCATTATCCGATATATTGTCATTATAACACAAAGGCCATGTCCTGGATTATTATTCATTTATTGATAACTAAATTTTGCCTGCAGCTTTGCTAGCATAAATGTAGGTTAGGTTAGTAACCGTAGTATTTTCTTGATAAAAGATATCCTGTTTTTTCTGTACCCGTGTCAACATGTATGCGAAATTTTATGATGATGTCGATCGAGTAGTTAAGGCGTTAAAGCGGAACAAACAAAGAAACAAACTCACATTCGCATTTACGATATTAAGTATGATATGTTAGCGAAGTAAAGCCACAGGTAGAAGTTAGTCACTTCTATTTTTAGTATGAATTCACTACGAAATAATTATTACTGTAAGTAAAATATGTTGCCTCTTATTTCACGGTATGCGTTCAATATTGTGCATTCAGCCGGGCTGATGAGAAAAGTTTTATTACTCCTTGCTCCTACGACATGTCGACGCTGGTGTTGTGTTTTGTATAGTGCATCAATATGAACGTAATAGTTGTAGCTTTACTTCTGATATGTTGTTTTTTGGTATGTATGCATTTTGATCTCAATATGCTACTTATGTAGAACGGAAAACCTGTCTCACACATTATTTGCGGCCGTATTTTGAAAGGTAGCACCACGCAGTTGATTCTCGTACACTACGCGGTCTGCTGGAATCGCGGAGCAATCCAAAACAATCATGTGACTCTAGAATGAAAAGGTCTTCACTTTGGACTAGGCAGGGGGATCATTTGATGATTTTTCACCCAGAAACAAAAGATTTCTCATAGGTACTATGAGTTGGTTTGATGTTTAGATTATATAAGATGTGATTATATTGTGTATGTTTCTTGAAACTGCAGTTTGAGCTGTGCGTTTATAAGTCTGTCTGTGTGATATGCAACCGACGAAATTTTAATGAAGCGAAATCTTCCATAATACATTTTATTATGGACTGGTCAGCTATACGGTCGTGGAGTAAACAGAAAATACTTCTGCAGAAGTTAGTCTAGAAGGCAGACTGGTTCTATCGAATAATTGAACACACTGATTTCTACTTGTTTCTAAAATATGGCGAGAAAACAGATCATCATATCAGTAAAAGTATTATGTTTTCTCGATAGAGTGTCTGCAACTGCGTGAAGTTGTTTCGAAATATACACATACCCTCGAATTCTGAAGAACGGAAGACATCGGTAATATGCTTTGACAATTATTATATTAGTAGTTGTAGATTTCTATTAAGAAGAAGTCTTATTTACTAGTGAATTGAGTTATAAATGATTTGTGCTCTTGTTAACTCCTTCAGCAAAGCTCGTAGCTTGTATTAAGAGTTAGCAGTTCAATGAGTGGAGATGAAATTACCGATTTCCCTCTCCTCGATCGCAATATCTTAACCAATGAACCGTCGATCCATTTTTAATATATGTCAGTACAAATTCAACTCATGTATTTCATTCAAATCTTTGAAGTTCATTCGTATTAAATGTAAATTTGCTACGCATGGGAATTGAATCTGCTGTTTACTGACCATAACAAGGCACAATCATGTCTCCAAGGCGCTACTGCTGAAATTTTATATATGAAATATACCTCTGCCGTTCCGTTCCTGGAACATGCAGCCGTGTTAAAACGAAATCTTTCCGTAGTCGTCCCGACGTAGATTTGATACATCATAACATCACTATTTGCAGAAATAAACTCAGCGATATAAGTAATTGAACTATGTCTTATTTTAATATTATTATTATTTTATTTATGAATTGGATAGATATTGGAATAATTGTGTATTGTAATAAAATTTGTAAATGTAAGATCTTTTAATTAAATTTTACTTTCAAAAAAGGTATCAACAACAGGATTGGATTATAAATTATATCCCTGACACGCCTGTACTTAAAATATTTATTAATTACTAGATTTCAATAATGCTGCTGTATTTTTTATACTTTTCTTGTCTTTTTATCACAAGCCCTACGAATAGTTGAAAGGTTTACGTCAATTTCTTTTTGAAGTTTCTTGGTCTACATAATATGTCAGATTTTGGAAAAGAAAATATTTTTCACGTAATTTTAAATTAAAAAACAGGTAGAGTCATCTATCTACTATAATTATTGTATAAGACTAATCAAATAATAGTCTCACAATTTTTTATTAATTTATGTCGCTGAAAATTATGCATAAAACATAATACGCTGCCGTAAAGCAAGATTGTTTTAGTAATTGTGTTTTCAGAACGTGGACGACCCTCCACAACATGAAGTTCGGATCAACAAGGTCATAAGGATCGTAGATGATGACGTAAGACAGTTTTATTATTAATAAATCATTTTAACCCTTACAGGCTACAATGAATTTGTATACTGCTAAGACTACAATGGGTGTAAAAACACCCGGATTGAGTAATTGGCATAAATAGTATAGTTAAGGATATTATATATGTTTTTTTATATATGTACTTCAATTATGCTTCGTGTCCAACGGTCATTTGATTAATTGGATTAATTTCTCTAAAAAAACACTTTAAATTGCGAGTGAATGCTTCTCAAAATTATGAAAATTTTAAGGAATACGAAAAATTTTGACAAAATCCTGTTATGTTATTGTAATCAGTATATTTAATACTTTTTTAATAGCTACAGATAAGCCTTTATTATATCTATATCAAAAAATACAATATTTTTAATATAAAAGTGAAATCTCGAAATCTTTTTCAAAAATGTTTATAAGATAAAATAAACATAAAATTAGTAATTATAGTCTTCAATAATAAAAATATACAATCACTTCTAAATTGCATTAATCTTTAGCAAACAAAATATTACTTATTACAGTTACATTCGATACATAATCTGAAATGATATTAACATATAAATATAATAACACATTGAAATTAAACATTAAGTAATAATAGTGTTTTATAAAAAATAAACACGGCGATAAAATCCGTTTTAAGATTGTTTAATTTCAATGTATAACATTCGCGTAAACATAAGACAATATTATATAATAACACAGATAAAAATAATACACATAAAAATAATAATTATAAGACATATAGTAATACACATAAAAATAGTATATACCAAACACATACTAAAAATATAACATGCAACAATGATCATTACTTACACTGTTACTCAGTAAGCCTTTATGTCTACAATAGGTGAAAAACACCGGGCTGCGAGTGTAGCTCGGGACCCGCGCCCGCGCACAACCTCTCTCCCCGCGTGTTCGAGGGCTACCTTTGACTTACGAGAACATATGAAATCTTAAGGTGCTGAGTTAAATACGAAAAAAGATACAGGCAAAAATATAAGTTACCCGGGTGTAAAAATACCGTTGTAGCCTTTAAGGGTTAAATCTAAATAATTAACGTGACTTCACTCGCGTAAAAGTAGGTTAAGTTATGCTAGTAATAGTACTTTTAAAAATATGAAATATAGCCTATGTTACTCTTTGATAATATCTCTTAAAAAATAAAAATCACTTGAGTAGTTTTTGAGTTAAAACCTCACAAACAAACAAAAATCAAATCTTACAGAATTCATTCCAAGCCGCAGGATGCCATAAATTATGCAGTTAATATAAGCACATGGTCTGGCAGCAATCATCATGTTTTTATGAATAAGTCCAGCACTGGGCTTGAATTCCTGTGTCGCAAGGAACTTTACAAACATTGAAACAATGGACACAAAGAACACCCAGACTCGAAACAATTTTATCTGGAATCACTATTTTAGAGTTCGAAAAAACTCTTATACAACAGTTTTGTCCATCGTCTGTCTGATATACAATTTTTAACTCAAGAACCGTAAGAGCTAAAGACTCGCGGTCAACGCCATTCGACTCAGCATAGTCGATATACCCCCGAAATGACTATGACCTTTGACATGTGAACTCAAAGTCGCATGGTATCACGTGACCTTTGCATATTATGATTATTAATTAATCTCCATTTACCCGAAAGATGCCGCGGGCAAAATCTAGTACGTAATACTAATAAAATGAAAATGATAATGAATCTAAGAGAGAAAGTTCTGGAAAGTTCATTACGTAATATTTCTTCGCGTCTTACAAGATGTTACCACCAGGTGTTGCCATTTATGACGTAAATGCCATCTCCAATATCATTCAACGCTCAGTCCGTTTATGTAGCGATAGTTAAAGCTATGCTTTTGAGAATTTACGTAATTGAAGTATTCCGTGAATAACAATTTACTGTTTAATAGCTTTTACACTTAAGCGGTGCAACATTTATGTAATACTAGGTTTTGCCTACGTAATTGCACGGAAACATATCTTCTCTCTTAGCCTTTATTATTCCCAAGTCACTTGGGGTCGGCTTTTCTGGTCTAACCGGATTTGACTGGGTATCAGTTTTTACACGGAGCGGCTGCCACCTGACCTCCGCAACCCGAAGGCTAACGATACCCTAAGGCTAGACCAGTGTCAGGATATTAGAGGGTACTGACTTTCCCAATAACAACTGCCATTGATGTTCATGGCAGCCGGGACCGACGGCTTAACGTGCTCTCCGAGGCACGGAGCAGGCGATAATTGTCAATCAATACGCACATAATTTCGAAAAGTCATATAACTTCCGAAAGTCAGAGGTGCGCGACGTGGGTTCGATCCCGAGACCCTCTGCATTGCAGTCTGTTGGTCTCCCCACTGAGCTATCGCTGCTATGCACGGAAACATATACCAAAATAAAAAACCATAATTTTCGTATCCAAAATATGTAAAACTTGATTTTGCTCGCGACTTCAACTTAGACTTAAGTTAGTACTACTTTTTTTGGATGAAAGGTGCCTTGTGTCCATTTTTGTTCCCCAAACTACGTGTATGCGAAATTTTATGATAATCGGTCGAGTAGTTAAGGCGTGAAAGCGTAACAAACAAACAAACTCACATTTCGTATTTATAATATTACTAGCTGCCCGGACAGACTTCGTTGTGTCAAAAGTAATTTTTCTTTTTTATGTTTACTTTATCACTAAGGGGTATGAAAAATAGATAGTAGCCGATTCTCAGACCTACTAAATATGCATTTAAAATTTCATAAAAATCGGTCAAGCCGTGTCGGAGGAGTTTGGTAACTAACATTGTGACACGAGAATTTTATATATAAGATATAGTTAGGATGTTCCATCTGTATTCCAAGTTTCAATTAAATACTTTCAACGGTTTACCTACGAGTGATTACATAATACAATCAAACATTTTCATAAATTGCCACATTTATTTTATTTGTGGGATGAACGGTAATTATTCCAATATTGTTAGCTGTGTAGGTACTGTTTATGTACCTTTTTGCCATGCTTAAAGTCTCAGTCAAGTTAGACTGATCGTAATTACAAGCATACCATGGCTGCGTTAACTCTTACGCCACATTTTAATATTTAGGCAATGATTTTAAAACCATATAATACGAATTGTCTCAATTCTCTATTGATCGAATCCGGAGATAGGCCAGATTAATAAATCGGCGTTTCTCAGGTAGCTCTGGAATCATCTCACTAATAGTATAAGTGTTAAAATTTATAAAGATGTTTGAATATTTGCTACTCGGTAACGCGTAAACCAATATACGCATTTGGATGAAACTTGACACAGAGATAAATCATACTGGTCCATGGTAATACAAGATATTTTTAATACCGGTATACGTTTCTGTTGGATTTACGCAAGCGAAGTCATGGGCAGAAGCTTCTGCTACTATAAAATCGCTCAATTTCGCATCATTTGCATTAATATTTATTTATAGTAAATAGTGAAGTATCAAATTTAAAACACTATTGAATGTTTAAAAGTTGTGATCTAGACTTTATTTAAGTTAAAGTGTTTCTTTGTTACAAATGCAACGTCCATTAATGATCAATTTCAACTTTGTTATTGTGAGATTATCCAGATGGAAATCTACACAGACAATAAAGTATAGACATTGCTTATTCTTGAATAAACTTTGACAGTGCATACTTAGTTTGTCTACGTATTTCTTGATTAGCTTTTGCACTCGACACTGCCCGCAATGACTGTCATGTAGTAGACACATAAGTAAATGCATAACGGTCATTTATGACCGATATGGCGTTTATTGAGTTAAATATTAAGCTTAAGTCACACCTGGCAAGTTTACTTGCAGCGAACTATTCGTTGCGAATTGCTCTGAATAGATTGGTGCGAGCAAACCACTCGCTGCCAGATTACCACATGTAGCAGTCATGATTCGCGCGTTTTAAGCAAATCTATAATCGGTTGTTAAATGTTCGGTGTGTTAGTTGCTTAGAAAATGTCGTTAATCGGTCAACATAAATTCGCATCGGGTACCATACGACCCGAGCAAGCGCTGCCATTCATATAAAAACAAATAGAACATGCTCAATTCCATAATTATGCGACAATTTAACCCGCATCAAGTGATCTTTGATTGTGGCGAGTAGCATGTCATACTTTGCTATTTGCTCGCGGCAATTGCATTCGTAGTTAGTATTCGCCTGGTGTAACTTGACCCTTATGACCGATTCTACAGCATTAGACATTTAGGTTAACGCCAAACTGGGAAACCGTATCAAAATACGTTCTGTGGTTTATGCGGGACATTTATACATACAGACAGACAGATCAACATTCTAAATTCGTTGTGTGGGGTATAGAGGATCTAAATCCAACTTATCTTTATAGACAAGTATTTATTTTTATTTTTCCTATATACAGTCCCAACAACATGAATGAGGTCTTGGGTTCAATTACAGAGTCGGACAAAGAGTGATCGGGGTTTATTTTAAATAAAATTTTCAGTGGCTATCGAATCTACAACAGCTATGGCAGTAGCGAGGCGACCACTACGCCGTGCAGTCATTTCAATTTAAAACTATTAAATAAAATCTTTACTTTAAAATTCAAAGCTCCTAATGCCAGTCAAAAATACTTCTTGCAATATGTACTTACTGATAGATGGATTCAAAGTCACGTACGCACACTGGCAATTTAACTTACCAAGTAAATGATTTATTTACTCACACAATTCAGCACGCGCAAATAACTAATAGAGAAATTAATTTTGATAAATTAGATGTCAAATGTAAACCTAAAACTGAGTGAACTAATTAGAAACCGTGCCGCGGATTTGTATCCGAGTTTATCCGAATATCCGAGTGTATATTCGAATTTAATCTAGCGTTATGAGTAACTGGAATTGAGTGACAATGTTTATATGTAATGTATGTACAAATTAGATAGTGCTTGTTGTATTAATTCCAGCACTGTACCATGAAAATGTATATGTGAAACTGCGAGCCGAGCGAAATGTTAATACCTAGTTGGTACCCGCGGTTTCACCCACACGTTTATAGCTACTGCTCCGCTCACGAGGCTTGTAACGTATATTTTACTTCCTGATATATTTTAAATAGATCAGTTTTAGTGTACAAATAAAACTATCTTAAAAATATTAGTGTAGATGTAGATATTATGCCTGGCATAAACATGTTTTTGTTTATATTCCTTTAAATTCCTTTAAAGTGTCATTATCTCATTGTTCGGACCACATCAAGGTAGAATTTAGGAAGACCAAATTACTACTTCAGAAGTTATGGTATGAAATCATAATCAACATACTAGCAGAAAACGTAATTGGCGAAGTTTCTCACTGAGACCGTCCGCTGCGTTAAGCGGGTGCACGGAGCGGGCGCCCGCTGCGGAGACCCGCGCCGTGCTCCGTCACGGACTCGCGGGCGCCCGCGATGGACTCCCGCCTCTCGCAGCGCCAGCAGTAACAAAGTAGTGGTCACTGATTTCCTAGAAACAGCTCCGCTCGACCCATGATAATAGAAAACAGCACGCCGCGCGGGCGCTCACTCCGTGCACCCGCTTAACGCAGCGGACGGTCTCAGTGAGAAACTTCGCCAATTACGTTTTATTGTAGTATGCTAGTGGTATAAAGCAGCAATAGCTCAGTGGGGAGACTAACAGACTGCAATGCAGAGGGTGTCGGGTTCGAACCCACGTCGCGCACCTCAGACTTTTGGAAGTTATATGACTTTTTGAAATTATGTGCATATTTATTGACAATTATCGCCTGCTCCGTGCCTCAGAGAGCACGTTAAGCCGTCGGTCCCGGCTGCCATGAACATCTATGGCAGTCTTTATTGGAAAGTCAGTGCCCTATTATACCTAATCCTGGTCTAGCCTTAGGGTATCGTCAGCCTTCGGGTTGCGGAGGTCAGGTTGTAGCCGCTCCGTGTAAAAACTGATATCCAGTCAAATCCGGTTAGACCAGAAAAGCCGACCGCAAGTGACTTGGAAAAATAAAAAGAGGCTAGGCTAGGGAAAAAAAAGAGAGCTAGTGGTATTTTATTTATGTTTACTTTCAATAATTGCTTAATAAGTTAGAAACCTATGAAGTAGTACTAGACCAGAAAAATTCATGAATTATCGTGATCAATACCACGAATATTCGTGGCTTCATCTTGAAATTTTCTTAATATTTTCTGTATTTTAATTAATATTTGAAAAGCAGGTATCAGACATAATAAAAAACCATTATGTGTGAATTAAGGGCTCCAAGCAATGACCGACAAGTACATTCGAAAGTGTAAAATGTTACTATTATGGAAAACAATTACCTACCTTTATTTCCTTTGCATTTTCTTAATCTTTTATGCGATCGGGGTAGCATCTGTTTTTCTTCCATTCATCTTTATTAGCCGTCGTCTTCAAGAAATTCACCCCCTTTCCAGCTACCCTTTCTTTTACACGATCAATCATATTCTTTTATGGTGTCTCGCCCCTATTATTACCATAATCTTGACAATCACTTAGTAATTGTTTTGGTTCTTCTCCCCTGGATCACATCTGCATATTATGTTCTTATAATGGTGGTTCTTTTGTATCTAGGATGGTATTTTGACAGCAAAGGTTCAATCTGTCACGTCACCTCACCACTACTGAGCGCTGAGTATTGTAAGGTACATTAATGCACAGAAAAAGTATGATTCACACTGTGTTTGAGTTTTCTTTATGTCCATCGTTTCGATGTTTGTTAAGCTCCTCGCTATATAAGAGTTTGTATTGGCACAACGTACAATAAAATTTTCGCCAACTCTTCGCTTCTTTGTGCCTCTAAAAAAAGATCCGTCGTATTAATATTGGATCTAGATTGCGGTGGATTTTAATAACATTTAAATGATGGACACAAAGTACACCATACAAATTACATACAATCATACAAATTTTTGACCCTTGCAGGAATCAAACCCAGAACTGGTAGTGACGAGGTGACAAATTCAATCACGACACGATCTGAACAATACTTTTTATATCTATAAAATACTTATTAAACATCTTTATTCCCTCATTTTAGTGAGCGCAGGTGGTACAAAAAAAAATCTTACTATAACTGCATTACAACCTTTCCAAATGAAGATTGTACGACCAAAACCAGTTACACGTATTTTTCTCATATTTCCTAAGTTGCTTGCCTATTATCGTTTATGGGGTAGTTATAAGTGATGGAGCGACCTAACTTTGCACGTGACAAAACTTCGACTAGCAATGGGAATTTCCCATTTCATATTACAAACGACGACGGATTAGGAAAACATATGAATCTCGGGAGATTAGGCACAGAGTATTTGCATGTGTAAGTGGAACGTTCAAGTTTGTTACAATTTCAGGATTTCAGTGCATATGTACTCAAAAGGTGACATTTTTTGGGAAAGAAGCGACTATAATATTATATTTAAAAATGGGTGGGGTAAATGAATTATTCGCCGTCTTTGCGCTACCCAAATATTGAGGATCGTGACCCCATTTTTTTGACCTACCGTGTAACTGAATGTAGATTGAATATATTTTGCTGTGCATAAATTTTATTTAGTTGGTTCTTAAAGTGGTTGCTTTGGTTGCCTGCCAAGATATAAGTTCGATCTACATACAGAACAAAAATTTGCGTAAAATAATAATTGTAATTTTTGTAGTAGAGTTGGTAGAGTTTTGTATAATTTTTTTCTGTGGTACTTTATTGATCTCATCGCATTAGATTGTATTTATGTTCATAATACGGCCCAGCATAAATGTCGACAATAATATAAACCTATGTATACCTGAAATTGCAAAAACTCAATTTGTATTGAGATGAAGACAGTTGACCAATGAAAGGTTAATGCATATCGTGGGACGAGTCCAAATCCAATCTGTGTAGAACCCTCATGACGAGTGAACCAAGGAAAGGTCACACAATACATATTAATTGTCTCCTAGGAAACTATGCGCAGAACAGCAAGGTAGAGCACACGCTAACGATGTTTGTACTATGCAAACGTATATTTCAAAAGCAATTGGACCGTGTTGTGCAGAAATGATCCAATCCACAAAAACATAAATAAAAGTTATGCTGATTTGAAACATAAGCTTGTTCATTTGCTTGTTACTATTATTCTACTACATCATGTTATGCATATAGTTTTATAAAGAATTGAATATATATTTTTGCATTACTTGATGTTTATTCAAAAAATATTCATACTTTAAGATAATTTAAAAAAAGAACTCCTGGATCATTTCTGCACAACACGGTCCAATTATTCTTGAGGATGTTGTGCAAATATCTAATTCTTAGATGCGTTTTTATAAATTGCAATATTGTTTAGGTGTATGCAGGTAAAAGACCTTGCAATGGTTTCTTTCGGTGTGACCCGGTGGTTCCGATGGTGGAAACCATTGGAAAGCTATTGGAAGTGATAGAAGGGTTTCTAACACTTAGAAGAGGCTCATGCCCAGCAGTTGGACAGGTCATATGCAGTTTCTAATATTTATGATATTACTATGTGTACGCATACACCTTGTCAGGGGCAGAGAAAAGGACAAAAAGTAACTTTCGTCCAGAAAAAATACTGTTTTTCATTGAAGGTGCACTCAGAAGCTAGGTAATAATAAAATCGATTGGAAAATATTGCTGTAGAAGTCGATGTCCTGCTCGTTTATATTCGTGGCATCGTTCCCGTTTTCCGGAATAAAATAAAGCTATATCACTCTACGGCCCATAAACTACATCTCTGCAATAAATCCTGAGGATCCTATGCTGCATTGCTACGTAAAAGTAACACTAACAAAAAAATAATATATTTCTGTATATATTTACTAGTTTTGGCCTGCGACGTCACTCGTGCGAATCGCATGATTACTCGAACCGGTTTAAAAGCCTGGGTAAAAGGTAGCATGTGTATTTCACCAGGACATAATCTGTCTCCTTACTAAATTTTATTAAGATTCGTTCGGCCGCTTAGTTTTAAAACGATAACAAAGAAACACAGTTAGTTTTGCATTTATAATGTATGTATGTTCAAAAATGTACTGATACTATTACTTATAAAAAATTTTACTCGGTGATTGATAGTATAGCTTTGTAATTGTAAAATAATTTTTAAAATCTGTTGATATTTTGAGTTACATTTTTAAAATAGGATGAGTTATTGTGTTAAATCGTTACAAACAAACACTATCTAATCCTTCTTCTTTATAATATTTATAATATAAGTATAGATGGGTTTGTAAGAATCGTTATACTGACGCGCAGCGGGAAAGCGGTCGTCTCGCCGATGAGCCGCGCTGAAGGTTGTAGTTCATTATCCCAAATGGACCAATTGTTTATGAGATTCTCAATTGGTTTTTCTGGGTGTACTTTATATCAATTACATGTATGTTTGTAAGAGTGCGCGCGATACGTGGCTTAGTTACTAAAACTAAAAACTAAACTAATTATAGAGCAGCGATAGCTCAGTGGGGAGACCAACAGACTGCAATGCAGAGGGTCTCGGGTTCGAACCCACGTCGCGCACCTCGGACTTTCGGAAGTTATATGACTTTTCGAAATGATGTGCGTATTGATTGACAATTATCGCCTGCTCCGTGCCTGGGAGAACACGTTAAGTCGTCGGTCCCGGCTGCCATGAACATCTATGGCAGTCGTTATTGGGAGAGCGTCGACACAAAAGATCCCACTGGGTCGAAGTGTCGCCGGTCTGCACTGACTGGCCCCCACATAAGATACATTATACATTATACTAAAACTAAGGCGAGTGTAAGTCAAATCTAATTAGGGCTTAAACATAGGCTTTTCTTGTCTAACCTTACATAATAGCGTCATCGAATAATATATAACACATTGTTTTCAAGTAAAAAGGAAGAAAACAACTCATTGCATCCTAACTGATGTTATAAATGCGAATGTGGGTTCGTGTTTTACGCTTTCAAGCCTAACTATACGAGCCAACATCATGAAATTTCACATACACGTTGTACAGAAAAGGACAAACGGTACTTTTCATCTAGAAAAAGTACTATTAAAGTGAAGTCGTGGGAAAAATCTATTTTGTAATAAAACTCATATATATGAAAAATTTACATCTTAAATCTTGTATGAGGTTTCGTGGCAAACTTCACGTACGCGGGTAATATTGATAAATGTAGCCACATCGGATTTGCACGTCAAAAGCTAATCTCAGCTCGTGGAGATCATCCGCAAATACCAACGCCTCAGTCGGATACATCGCGAGATTGTAGCAATAATACAACGAAATAATATCTGGGAGTTACCGCGGAATATTTATACACGAAAATTTTGTAAGGATATTTTCTTTTGGTTTAAAGTCATGCATGATATCTGTAGGATTATTTAACTATACCGTTAAGAGAAATGCAGGTTGGCAAGACAAGGATAGTGTTTTATATCTTTGAATAAATATATTACAATAATTATTCAATGAGATAATTTAGAATGTGCCTTTTAAGTTTTACACAGAGGACCAATTCTTGTAAATATAGAATCTGTTCAATAAACTTTAAAACATCAAATTCGAACTGAAATGCAATATATGTTTATACTAGTAGTATTCCCGCGGTTTCACCTGCGTAAGTCCCGTTCCCATGTGAATATCGGGTTTCACCCCTTTCACTCCCTTCAGGGTGGAATTTCCAAAAATCCTCTCTTAGTGCTCCCCTACACTCCCCAAGGAACATACATGCCAAATTTCAGCTTCTTGCGTTCAGTAGTTTCGGCTGTGCGTTGTCTGTCAGTCACTCAGTAACGGAAGAGTTTTATATATATATATAGATTTGACATTTATTTTAACTTTGGAGTTTTATAATATTTAAGACGCTGAGACAAGATCGGCGCTCTATTTTGAAGAGTTGTTATTACCAGAATTTGCCCTTTGCACTGATCAAAATATGACAAATAGGCGCTCATAGCCAGTTGCACTCACTGATCGGTAAACGATTAGCGAGGTTAAGCAACGTTGGGTGCGGTCAGTCTATAGTGGTTTTGTCGAGGAACACCGTGGTAGATTTAGTCGGTATTCCGGGAGGTACATAGATGGGTGACCGCTTAGTGGTATTTCATCTGAGCGTCTCCGTGCTTCGGAGGGCACGTAAAAAGTCGGTCCCGATTGTTGCCAAATTGACAGCAGTCGTTAAGTCATGTCAGAGGCCTACGGGCTTGAACAACTCTTGACAACAGGTTGGCCACTAACCACACGAACGGAAAGATGACAAATTACACGCAAGACGTATAGTTCATTATTCTGCGGTAGTTTGTTATTTTCTATTGCAATTTCCCACAAGGCCTCATTGTTTTAAACCAGTAGCGTAGAAATGTACAAGCTATGATCTTAAACGACTTACCATGCAAACTGAAAAAACATAATTTGAAATATAAATTACAAAATTGGTTGCAGTCCTTGTCTTATGAAGAAACAGATAGAATGACATATTTAATAAATATCTTATCTTATCTTATGTGGGGGCCAGTCAGTGCAGACCGGCGACACTTCGACCCAGTGGGATCTTTTGTGTCGACACTCTCCCAATAACGACTGCCATAGATGTTCATAGCAGCCGGGACCGACAGCTTAACGTACTCTCCGAGGCACGGAGCAGGCGATAATTGTCAATCAATACGTACATAATTTCGAAAAGTCATATAACTTCCGAAAGTCAGAGGTTCGCGACGTGGGTTCGAACCCGAGACCCTCTGCAGTGCAGTCTGTTGGTCTCACCACTGAGCTATCGCTGCTCTTTATTTAATAAATAAATAAACATTGTTTTAGTTTTAGTTATATTCTATAGCAAAAATTGTAAAAATTTAAATAAAAAAATTTGGAATAAAAATTTTACTTAGGTTTCGCTGTATTGTAGTAGACACGAATTTGTTAAACCCTCTTCCCAACCGCAGAGCCGGGCGCCGGAGGGCGCGAGACGACCTTCAGCCACCCTGAGGTTTGATCTGGGGGTGGTGGGCTTCATGGGCCTGCCCACCACCCGTTCAGTACTAGGTCCGAGAGGCGGCGTGCGTGTTCCCACGTGCGCCTCAGTGTCGAGTCCGTCTCCCCTCTAGGGGGGACAGTAGGGTTTTATTAAGAAGTCACCATAGGGTAGGTCTTATCGTGTAGTGGCCTACTGTTTCATACGGCGGGCCAAAACCTCGGCGGGGTCACGACCGCATGTGCAAGTGATTCGCGCGGCCCCGTCGATAGTGGTTTTATCGAGGAACACCGTGGTAGGTTTAGTCGGTATTCCGGGAGGTACATTATTCTTATTCCATCTTTCTCTTTTGCCCTGGGAGTCCGACATAACCCCTCCGCCCGCCCCCGCAGAGGGATATGCGTCAAAGCATTCACACACGAAAAAACAAAATACTTGAATTTGTACATGTTTATAAAATGTATATAATTGTATCATTCTTCATCAAAATACTTTTATTTTTTGTGTCGTCTTTATCTTTATGTTGCCTTTATCTAGAGAAGTCTTGTTTTATAATGTGCATCAAGTCCACAAAGTGCGATGGTAAATTATGACCCAAATTGGAGAGCCATCGATTTCTAAAATACGAGCAAGTCTCAGTTTAGGAGTCGCTGTGTCTTTTAGTAATATGCTATTGAACAATATCATAATGTATGCCTTCCCATATTTTATGTTTACATATTGTTTGTTGTTCTTTAAAGCAATAAATATTTATTATTATTAATTAGGAACTGTACAAGATAGCTATTTCAATGTCTGGACGCCATGGCTAACTCGCCACTTATAATACTAGCTTTAGTACCCTTTTTTTTAGTTAGATAAAAATAAATATTAACAAATTCAACTTCAAACTCAACCACTTCATGTGAAGCGATGCCTGAATGACTCAACAAATCATGAATAATACTATAAAATGTAATTGAACATTCTAGTAACATCTAAAAAGAACAAAAGCTAGTACAAAGTCCTAGTACTTAGTAGGATCATACTAGAAATAACCAATCCATAGTACTGACTACAACATAAACCACTAAACACAAAGAACATGCCTTATTAATTAAAATTTTCTCAGACCGCCCATCACCCGGCCGATTAAAATTGTCTCCGTTCCAGTATAAATTCCTTCGGATGTGTGTCCAACGTAATTTTCTAACGTAACAAATGTATACCCTACATAATGTAAGGTAGTCGAGTTAGCGTTAAAATCGATTTTATAACAGGGTGAAGTGTGTTGTTAGCGGCAGTCTAGAATATATCTTCCTTATATTTTTAGTTCTGCACAGAGAGCTTTTAGCGTTTAATATATATTTTATAAGAAAAATGAAGTGTATGATGTGGCAACAATTAAACGTTTGTTTTGCATAACTACATTTTTGGATGACTTATTTAAGAGCTGGAGCCGATGGCTCTTTAAGTCGGTCTGACCTCAAAGTTCTAAAATGTTTATCCAAATAAGATTGCTTTATAAAAGTGGGTACTTTATAAAAATATATTATCAGCCATGTTTATAAAATATCACACTGTTGGGCAGTGTAAGAACGAATCAACATAACAGTATTATAACTAAAATTTAAACTTACGACTAACGAGTAGACTAAGCCTTTGTTGTAGAAGAAAGCATTAAATTTGTATGCATAATGTAAGTAGAAGTTTGCTCTTATTAGATATAGGATCGTATGTCATATTCGAATTCAAAACAACCTTTTAAGATTTTTTACTAAGGTTTTTCCGGAGAGATTCTGACATGCAATCAGCACGCTCAATATTTGAAGAGTTCTGCGTTAACTACATGAACACATACTTTTTCGATTTTAAAATCTGACCACTCCTGTAATACTTTGTACAGAATTTCATATGATACACATATTTAAATATATATATTATCCATGATATATTTTGAGTTTCAAAACTTATACCTACATTCTACAAAACCCTATACATACATACATATATTCACGCCTGTTTCCCAGAGAGGTAGGCAGAGACTACAGATTTCCATTTGCTACGATCCTGACACATTTCTTTCGCTTCATTCACTTTCATCACAATCCTCATACACGCTCATCGGTTTAAGGTGCTCTTAACCTAGCCTTTGTCCAGAACGCCTCTGATCTGATCGAGAAACGTCGCGAGAAACGCCTAGGTCTTCCTCTAGCGACTATTCCATTTACACTAAACCTTATAAACTTTCTTAGTCAGTCTTATCTCGTTAATTATTTCTACATGCCCAAACCAGCTTAACATACCCTTTTCAAGTCTTGTCACTATCTTCACTTTCATGCCGCATCTCTTTCTAATCACACTATATATAAAACGAAAATCCTATATATTTTTTTATTCATTTTTTAACAATATTTTACATTGTATTTGAATTTGGCACTATGCATAACACAGAAATTGATTATACATTATGGCATATAATGGAATACTTAATAATTTTTTTTTTTTTTTTCTCTTTATTTAAGGGGTTTTATCCTGTTTTGGATAAGCCAACCCCATAGTATCCATCATACATTAAACTAAAAGATGTTAAACAAATCTCAAATTGTTTTGAATCATCGCAAGGACACTGAAGCCAAATAACATAACAATCTAGCTGCTTCTGAGTTGGGTTCAGAAAGAATACTCTGCACAATGCCAACATCATTTAAATTTAATTTCAGTGTCCTTGTTAAAATTTCTCTTTCAGCTTGATTTCTAATACATTCCAATATAATGTGATGCACATCTTCTACAAAATTACAGTCATCACACTTCGGAGAATCTACTTTTTTCATTAAATAATAAAATTTCTTAGATGGTATGTGACCGGATCTCAACCTTAAAATTAATTTTATGATATGTCTACTGCGTTTATAATCTATAAACCAGGGTATACGAAGAGGCTCTGACTGTATCGTTCTGTACCAGATACCTTTCTCCTTTGATATATCGTTAAAATACTCCTTCCACTTATTGTAATTATGTATTTTAAATTTATGTAATGTTTCCGAGTAGTCGGGTAAAATATCTAATTCTATTCCTTGAGTACATCCCTTTTTAGCTAGTTCGTCAGCCTCTTCGTTACCAGGAATACCAGAATGTGCTGGAATCCACTGCAATTTCAAATCCCTACCTTTTTCTTGCAACTGTAAAATTTTATCAAGAATAACGTAGGCTATCGAAACACCTCTGTGTCCAGAGGCGCATCGAGCCAGGTGTTGTAAGGCACTCTTACTATCTGATAAAATTACAGATCTATTCCAACCTTTGTCATTTATAAACGTTAAAGCTTCTGAAATTGCAGTGAGTTCTGCTGACATAATAGTAACATCAGATTTAATACTAAAACAAGTACGATATGCTTCTGATACAAGTGCCGCTCCCAGTGTATTATCCTTTTTTGACCCGTCTGTAAAAATTTTATGCCATCCAGAGTATTTTTTTAATAATTCCTCAGTGACGTTAAATTTTAAGGAATATAAATTATACTGAGTCTTCTTCTTATTTATGCACTCTAAATCAATATTTAAGATATTCCTAATATCTAAACGTGAAACCCATATATTAAGTTTAAACATGTATGAGTGGTAAACTATACAGTTTTTGGTCTCATTGTACATTACGGACATTAAAGGTTTCTTTTTTTTTCGCCAATAACTTAGATTACTTAGACTATTCAGTTTATTAATATATTCTGTTGTTATATTATTAGACCAAGATTGACACTTCAGACAGAATTTATATGCAAGATATTGCCTTCTCAACTGAAGAGGTGGTAAACTAAGTTCACTTTCCATCACATGTATTGGGGAGCTTTTAATAAATCCACCGATTATACGTAAAGCCTGATTCTGGACTTTATCTAGTTTGGCAACATGACTTTTTGCACTGCTATCATATAAGAAACATGCGTAGTCCATTCGACTTCTTATTATTGAGATATAAAGTCTTCTTACATGCTTTTGATGAATACCCCACGAGGAGCCTACTAAAACTTTTAATAAATTCAAATATTTTTACTTAATAAATAATAATATAAACATTATTCATAAAGATGTCAATGGAATAAATTAAATAATATTATAAAGCAATTATGTATGTTAAGGGTTAATAAATCAATAGCACTTATTAAAAAACAAATTGAATATAATAATCCATTAATAAGAATTATTCCTTAATTACGCAATAAGTTGCTTAATTCTTACTTAAATGTTTTTTTAAATATTCAACAATTTCAAGGTATGCTATAAAAGCATTCATTCAACAAAAACTGCTTTAGTCTGGTAAGAATTTCATTAGTTTACAATAATGTCTTAACTTCTGAGGGAAATTTATTAAATAATTTATTGACTTGAAACCTGCACTATGTTTAACAATATCAAGGTTATGAAAACATTTTGATTGTAAATCTTTTCTCCTTGTTTTCTCTCTCCTTATCCTTTCAGAATCATAATCATGGACATGTTTTGAAAAACTACTAAGTAGAACAAGAATGTACAATTTTGGAACAGTCATTATCCCTATTTTTTTGAAGTGTGGTTAAATGATTATTGTTACTTAATTATAACTGTTATACATAATATTATGCATACTATACTGACTAAACTTTTCTTGCAAAGTTTAGTAGTCAGTATAGTAAGAGTAAAAGTAATAGAGCAGCGATAGCTCAGTGGGGAGACCAACAGACTGCAATGCAGAGGGTCTTGGGTTCGAACCCACGTCACGCACCTCTGACTTTCGGAAGATATATGACTTTTCGAAATTATGTGCGTTTTGATTGACAATTATCGCCTGCTCCATGCCTCGGAGAGCACGTTAAGTCGTCGGTCCCGGCTGCCATGAACATCTATGGTAGTCGTTATTGGGAGAGTGCCGACACAAAAGATCCCACTGGGTCGAAGTGTCGCCGGTCTGCACTGAGTGGCCCCCAGATAAGATAAGATAAGAGTAAAAGTAAGAAACAGTACTGACTTTTTTTTTTACGTATTGGTATTCATTGACTCATACCCCTCCGCGGCGGCGGGCGGAGGGGTTATGTCAGACTCACCGGGGTAAAAGAAAGATGTTGAAATCATAACGGACCTTCCGGAATACCGACTAAACCTACCACGGTGTTCCTCGACAAAACCACTATCGACGGGGCCGCGCGAATCACTTGCACATCCAGTCGCGACCCCGCCGAGATTTCGGTCCGCCGTATGAAACGGCAGGCTACTACACGATAAGACCTACCCTATGGTCACTTCCCTTATTCCCTACTGTCCCCCCTAGAGGGGAGATGGACTTGACACAGAGGCGCGCGTGGGAACACGCACGCCGCCTCTCGGAAGTATTGACTCTTCCAACTTACTTTGACTGCATAAATGCGTAGTGGTTTAAGTGATCGCCTCGCCACTGCACTGAAAATTTGTATATATTATCCTATTTTATTTATCATTAAACCTTCACTTTAAAAGTAAACTTAAATATTACCACTAAACCTTCACTTTAAAAGTAATCACTAAAATACCTACTTACGATCTAATCTGGTGGTCTCACTTCCGATAATTGGTACATTCACCCTCTATAAACTCGTTACGTGTTCGCTCGCTACATAGATGGGAAATTAAGTACACATAGCGGCACAGGTTGCAACGCCTTAGTTCTTGGCTTAGCGTACATAGATATTCGCAATATGTGTTGCTGGCTGTACTAGAATGAATCTCGTTAAAATTAGAAAGTTAGTACACTTGATTATTATAGTTTAAGAATGATTTATTCTTGAAGTTTATATGTTAAAGAAATGTTGTAAGTAATTTTTTTGTTCATGGATTCATTTATGGTGCTTCTTGCTCCTAACTTTTATTCTTGCGTATAGTTTCATCGTATACATATAAGCAATAGCTCAGTGGGGAGACCAACAGACTGCAATTCAGAGGGTCTCGGGTTCGAATCCATGTCGCGCACGTCTGACTTTCGGAAGTTATATGACTTTTCGAAATTATGTGCGTATTGATTGACAATTATCGCCTGCTCCGTGCCTCGGAGAGCAAGTTAAGCCGTTGGTCCCGGCTGCCATGAACATCTATGGCAGTCGTTATTGGGAAAGTCAGTACCCTCTAATATCTTGACACTGGTCTAGCCTTAGGGTATCGTTAGCCTTCGGGTTGCGGAGGTCAGGTGGCAGCCGCTCCGTGTAAAAACTGATATCCAGTCAAATTCGGTTAGACCAGAAAAACCGACCCAAGTGACTTGGGAATAATAAAGGTTAAGAGAGAAGATAGTTTCATCGTATGCAATACCGGATAATACTTGTTTGTTGATATTGTTGATGAACTGGTCCAAACGCCTTGTCTTTTAAGCTTCTTATATCTAGGTAGTTTATGCCATATCATATACATATATAAATGTATTAAGGCAATTTTCTACAGATATAGGTAAATACAATTTTACCACAAGTTTCTTTTGATTATTTATTGATACGTATATCAAAATTAGTTCTGCGAATAAGGTTATTTTTCCGATCTCTAGTGCGTTTATTACCATAAGTAACATATGATATAAACGTATCACATAAAACTGTAATTTTGCAAGAGATTATTATAAGAAGAAAAAGAGGCAGACAGATGTGTTTTACATACCAACATTCGCCATATGTTTGAAGGGTGGTTGCTATCGTTTTAAGTCCGATGAAATAGAGGGCAAGCGTATTTTCGCTTCCCGACGGCAAATCCAAACTTCATTCAATTGAGAATTTCTTCACAGATAAACTATGACACTTTGTTCAAGAATCGAACCCAAAATCTCATAGTCGCATTCACCGCCACCGCGCCACCGAGGCACGCGACGAATATTCGTGTCAATATTTCAGTGTTATAAATCCTGTAGACTTTCATGCGATACCACACCACGGTTGACTTTAAAGTTGTTGATATAAACTAACTATGAATAAATATAATTTACTGAACGTATTAAAGATAGACGCAGAAGGTTAGGTTCGTTTTTGTCTTTGAAATTATGATATTTGACGGCTTTATCGATGGTGGTGCCACATTTTTTTTTCATTTAATTTTAGAGAAATGGCAGGTTTTGCAGCCATGATTTACTTAATTTTTATACTCCTGTGCACATGAGGTAAAAAGGTAACAGGTCCACCTGAAGGTAAAAAGACGTAAAACCTTTTCAGCAAGGGGAGCATCATAGAACCTCTTATCACCTCTCATGAAGAACTCCATACGTTGTATCCTCTTGGGTAAACCTCAGCATGGAGCTTATTCCACAATTAGAGCGTTCGTAAGAGAGAATTCCTCTGCAAGAGAACTCGATTCCGAAGGGGTATGCAGTAGCTATGAATTGCCATTAGCTATAAACTTGACGTTGCTCTCTTGATTCGTTCATTTTTATAACATTCTTCAAACACGGACGTGACTTAAGAGTATAATTAAGGCAGCCTAATTCTAGAATTTATTTTTCTGGTCAGTAAATAATCGTCTACTTACAAATGACATAATTTTATATATTTTCTAGACAAATTCTTGTGATAAGGGTGATAAGGCCTCCTGCACTCTCACTCAACGAACGAAACACAACAGTAGGAATACTGCTATTTTACGTCGATATTCTGTGACAGCGATAGCTCAGTGGGGAGACCAACAGACTGCAATGCAAAAAATCTCGGGTTCGAACCCACGTCGCGCACCTCTGACTTTCGGAAGTTATATGACTTTTCGAAATTATGTGCGTATTGATTGACAATTATCGCCTGCTCCGTGCCTCGGAGAGCACGTTAAGCCGTTGGTCCCGGCTGCCATGAACATCTATGGCAGTCGTTATTGGGAAAGTCAGTACCCTCTAATATCGTGACACTGGTCTAGCCTTAGGGTATCGTTAGCCTTCGGGTTGCGGAGGTCAGGTGGCAGGCGCTCCGTGTAAAAACTGATATCCAGTCAAAGCCGGTAAGACCAGAAAAGCCGACCCCAAGTGACTTGGGAATAATAAAGGCTAAAAGAGAAGATTCTGTGACAAGGGTAGTCCTTCCCCGGTTGAGCCGGCCCATTCATGCTGAAATCAGCGAGGCTCTGCTACACAATAAGTGAATAAATGTAATAATAAATACTAGTTCCACTCGTTTACTGTTAATCATAATATTTCATGCTGTTCCACATTCCTCAACTTGCATTCACTTCAATCCTTTTCCCCACAAAAGCTGTATGAGATATAGTTACTACCTCATTAGTATATAAATAGGTTAAAACTAAAAAGAGATCCTAACCAAGTGAAAGAAGGAGGGCAAAATATTATGTATATAAAATAATCATTTTACTTTGTGATTCTTATACCCTGTGTCTTTTTAGTACGTCTGAAGCGATTCTCTTTGACGCCAGTTTACAAATGTATCAATTTACACAGCAACTACCACGTTGCAACCTGACATTGTAATGTTAACCTTATCTTAATCCAATAAGGTCTAATATTGAATGTTACATAATGGATGTTGTTTCTCATTTGACTTTTACGGGGTATTTTGAGTGTAATGTTTTCTAAGTCTCAGTAGTTCTGCAGGTGATTTTCATGGTAATATGGAGATTATAGAGAAAGGGTCTTTGGAATATTCATTGGACTTGATCCCTGTAAGACATCCTTTGTTGTCATTAGATACCATCCGTCCTACTAAAAACCTATTTATAAACAAAATAGCAACGCACAGATTTTTATCATTATATAGGAGAAAGACTTCTTGGCAGTTAGATGGCAAATGTCAATTATTGTCTTCTGTTTACGCGAATATTATTCATTGAAATTAAACTACTATATACGGATTTTCTCCCCGTGACCATGGCTGCTGAAAAGCAACCGAAACGTCGGAGAAAGTGTAAAATTAAATTAAATCTAAATAGTTTTAATGGTTTTAATAATAATTTAATTAGCTTAAAAATTTGTAAAGTTTAATAGTAGTAGTAGTGTAACAGTTTTCAAAATTATGTAATAATGTGTCAAATAAAAAACCCGATAAAATCCGTATAGGGAAAGTGCTATGAAACAGGTTTTGAATGGGACAAATCGAATTATTTCTGATTAGAACGCAGTAGTCGATTCTTGATTTTAACAATCTGACAACACTAACCCATAGAGAATATTGATGCGACTGTCACTTAGTTGTCAAACGTAATAAAATGGCGAAGCTTTGTTGAATATTTTTGTACTAAAAAGTAATTTATTTAAGGTTTTTGAGATTCGAGTATTAGATTGTTTTTATAGTGTTCGATAGTGGTTGTCTTGAAAACTGATTCGTAGTTTTATTACATAAAAGGTGAGTATATAATTGCATAAAGTTACTTAACAATATTTTTTACTGTGAGGTTAAGTTTGAAAATGCATGATAGTCTTGTTTGGGACAATTCAAACGGTCTTGAAAGGGACGTCCCTTTCATGACTGTCCCTTTTACGACTCGATTGTTGAAACCATGCATGGTGGTGGATTTTGATTTAAATTGCTAATTTTAATTGTTATAGGTTAAACTTAAAGATGCCTCCAAAGAAAAGAGATATATTTCTTTGGATATTGACAATGATCTGACAAATCTGTCTAAGTCTAACATGGATAAAACTATATTGTCAAATACCGCTTTTGATTCCGTGTATAATAATCCTGTGCCATCGACATCAGCTGTTCTTAGTCCAGAAATGGTCCGCCCGTTTCCTAAAGCACCACTCCGCAAAAACCCACAAAAACAGTCCAATAGAAAAATTACGACTAAAATAATTACGTCAACTCCAGAAAAAGATCGTGCTAAATAAAAAACAGGACATCACAGATATTACACATGTGAAAGATATTTTTAAAAATTTATTGTCTAATAAAGATAAAAATTAAAATAAGAAAAAAGGAAGCAAGCAATAGAAAAAAGTATTAAAAACCCCAAGATACTAGTAGAATCATCCAGTGACAGTGATCAAACAATTTCTAATTTAGATTCTAGTGACGATTTTTCTGATTGCGATAATGAGCCTTTACAAAAATTAAGAAAACTGCCAACTACGGAAGAGAATATATGTTGTGTCTGTAAACAGAAATTTTCGATTAGTAAGAAAGATTGGTTTCAATGCAAACTTTGTCAGAAATGGGCTAATGAAAAATGCGGAGTAAAAGGAGTCTTTAATTTTATTTGTAATTTATGCCATTAGCGTTGTTACATTTAACAATATAATAAACTTTGATCTCATAAATGTAAGTGTAATTTTATAATATATAAATATGAAGAGGTGTGTACGTGTATTAGTTAACTATTATGTTATAATATATCTGTACTTAACAATGAGATTTTTTTTTTTTTTTTTTACGTGGGTGAATGCATGACGCATACCCCTCCGCGGGGGCGGGCGGAGGGGTTATGTCGGGCTCGCCGGGGTAAAAGAAAGATGTTAAAGATGATAGAGTACCTCCCGGAATACCGACTAAACCTACCACGGTGTTCCTCGACAAAACCGCTATCGACGGGGCCGCGCGAATCACTTTCGCATGCGGTCGCGACCCCGCCGAGGTTTCGGCCCGCCGTATGAAACGGCAGGCCACTACACGAAAGACCTACCCAAAGGCACTCCTCACATATTATCCCTACTGTCCCCCCTAGAGGGGAGACGGACTCGAAACAACAGAGGCGCGCGTGGGAACACGCACGCCACCTCTCGGACCTGGTGCTGAACGGATGGCGGGCAGGCCCACAAAGCCCGCCACCCCCAGGTCAAACCTCAGGGTGGCTGGAGGTCGTCTCGCGCCCTCCGGCGCCCGGCTCTGCGGTTGGGGAGAGGGTTCAAACGCTCCCTCCCTCCCAACAATGAGAATTTGACACAACTTTACTTGTCCCTTTCATGACTAACTATGTCCCATTCAATACTACCCAGTCATGAACGGGACAAAATGGAAGTTTTTTGCTTATTATGCTGGATTGATAGAAGAAAAATTGGTTTTTCATTTATTTTTCTAAAGATGAATATATATACTTGAAACGTAAATGAAAGTTTTTAATTTATCTCCCATACGTTCCCCAACATCTATACTTATAGAATTTTGTCCCATTCATGTCACCTCTCCCCTAGGCACCCCTGATAATTCTAAAGAGTATTAAAATCTACAGGGTACGATGTCACTTGATCAGTGTCCATAATATTGTCTACTGAGAGGTACACGACATCTCCCTGAATATTTGACATAATTTATTCGTTTATCCGGCCTACTGCCTCATTCGTCGGTGCCAAAATTGACCTGTCACACAACCACTCTCGATTGCCCATACTTATTTGTAGATGTGGATAGACATTATTATTTAAATCATCTGTGCTTTCGACAATCTGACAAAATTCACGTCTTAGTGTAATCATGCTGTTACTGTCTGTTAGCATACAATCTTCTACGACTTTTAGAAGAGCAGCTGCATATTGCCTTGCGTGAGAGTCGTTGTGTAATTATACTCGCATATAATTTAATAATAAAAGTATTTTATTAGTTTTCAAACTCACCGCAATAAAATTTGTAAAACTTAGTTTATTTTTAATGTATAACATTCGCGTAAACATTACTATATTATAATAATTTCGCCTCCTGAATCCTAAAACAGACAAAGCTCATAATGTTCTAGAAACTTCTGTTTCCTCTTCAACGTAAACTAGTATATAAACATTTAGGATGAGTTTCACAGCTTCCGAGTGAAATTTCGTGTAGAACTGTTAAATCCTTTTATCTTCGCGCAAATTACTAGCGGCTAAAGTGCAGTGGAGGCCGTGATGTAGTACACAGCTGTTTTAGCTAGAAGTTAAGTGACCATTGATTGCCCGTTTACTGTATGAAGAAACTGGTCGCATAGATAACCGCTAATGTACGCTATGCTGCGGTTATGACTTTTAAATCCAAAACGTGTGATATAATTATATTATTTTCGTTTTTGTAGAGTTTTTACGTGATCCTTTTGTAAAGTTTATATATAATAATAAAAGAATAACGTGGAAATATATAAACATCCAAATATATTGCCAGTGGAACAGTGTTTGTATAAGTATACACATCTTAATAAAAAGCAGCGACATCCTAGTGGGAGACCATCGGATGCAGAGATCTTAAATTCGATCCCAAGATCTCTAGCATTTCGAAGTTATGAGTGTATTAAATATCAAATTATTTATTGCTTGCTTTAACGGCGATGAAAATCATCAAGTTTTTAAAGATATGTGAAATCTGAGCCACTCTGGGCCCAGCAAAAAAGAAACTTGGGCCCAGCAATGAGAGAGCTGATATTATTATACACATTTCAATGACATGACTTATTTAAAATAGTGATGTCGATAAATAATCTAGTTGTGATATCTCCCAGTACATAATATTAACTCAATGTTTTCTAGTCTTTATGATCAGTGGTGTGTGTGTGTGATCTTTATGGTCCATACACCAACTAATAAATATTGTATTATACAAACAAAACATTAATATCAGCTAACCATGCTGAAAATTATTTATAAGCAATCTATGAATACATTATCATAAACAAATGCCCCTAAGTTATTATGACAACAAGCAAATACCAATAGGTTTTTGAGTTTTAATGAGTTGAATACGCTTTGCATGTTATTAGCTTGTTAACGAAACGTTTTTGTTGTGATTAGCCAGCACTGGTGGTCTCGAATAGGTATATTAATAAGCAGTAAGCTATATTTGATAGCAAGCTTGCTGATGTTTAGTAACCTATAAGTAACGATGCCGCAGTGTCTATACAATAAAGCCTAGTTGCATCAGTCTATCACATCCACAAGAAGAATTAATCAGTGTAAATAGAAAATATTCGCAATATCCCAGAATTCAATAACAGTAAATGCAAACAACAGTGCCACAATAAAATTACGAGTAATATATCACAGCAGCATACATCGGTGACTAAAATATGTATCAATACTTACTCTTCTCACGGTCTGCACCAGAATATTTTCCAAATAGTAGACATATTGCTAGCTTTGTTTTAAATTCTGAGTATTAGGCAGCTAATAATTCGCGTCCTACCAAGCACATTGCTACACTTAAACTGAATATCATTATCAGTTAAAATAATGGTATTTGAACGGTGATCCACAATGTCCAGTTTATTATGTTTACGTGTGAACAGTAATACAGCTTCATATTTTTTTACTCGATCACATGCCATCATTACCTACAATATATTTCATACAGCTCATTTATCTAAAAGGACATATTCAGTATCACAATTATTTTAATCTATACTCTGAGGCTTTAAATTTTTTTTTTCATATCTTGAGCGTTTTGTCACAGACTACCTCTTAACTAACACTCAGACTCCGGCGTTCGAACGTAACCAGACCACTAGAAACGTAAATTATAGTCTAAAGAAATTCTTTTTTGTATTTTCCTACTCTCGACAATTGTATTCGCTGAGAGGTAAAAAGATTTTGCAATATGACCACACTTCATTGTTACACGCTGTATAAGCAGATCAGAGAATAAATATATAGGTTAAAGTGAGCGTTTTCCTCAGCAATAAAAGCGGTGCTACTAATAATGCGGCCAGCAGTGCTCGCAATCTATCACAGCCATAAAGCGAACGAACCGTGGGCGACAGAAGCAAATCTGTTGTCAGATTTTATACAAGAATATTATTCATTTTTCTCTTGTAGACGCCATTTTGTTTTTACCTGTTGAATTTTATTACTAGAGTAATATCATATTCATATGTTAGTGGAGGGTTTGTCCACGTCGCGGTTGCATGTGAAAGCGATTCGCTCGGCCCCGCTGACTATGGTTATGTCGAGGAACGCCGTGGTAGGTTTAGTCGGTATTACCGTGATATATTTTCCTGGTGAGCCCGTCATAACCTCTCCGTCGCCCCGCGGAGGTATGCGACAAAACATTCCCGCACATATAAAAAAAGGGTTTGTCTGTATTGAGTTATTGCCTAAATTTACTTTGGATGATTTTCGTGTCATGTCGTATTAAAAGTATTACAGATGAAAGAACATCAAAACTTCTCTTAAATCTCTTTATCCATTCCAAGACACTTTACGAGAATGTGTCTGTCGTGTAGATGATAGATACTGCACAAAGGGCGTAATGGTTTAAGTGGTTACCTCCTTGCTGCCTCTGCGCCGAATGTTATCGGTTCGATCCCTATACGGGCCAAAATTACAAACAAAAAGTTGTTCCTAGCCTAGTTATTCATTTTGCCTATTGCTTTAATATGTGTAAACGCTTTTCTTGTTATAAATGTATAATTGAAATTAAACTGCTGTATACGGATTTTATCGCGTTGTTATTATATAATATTGTCTTCTATTTACGCGAATATTATTCATTGAAATTAAACTGCTATATACGGATTTTATCGCGTTGTTTATTTGACACATTATTACAAAATTTTGAAAATTGTTACACTACTACTACTATTAAACTTTACTAATTTTTAAGCTAATTAAATTATTATTAAACTATTTAGATTTAATTTATTTTTACACTTTAATAATTTAATAAGCTTAAAAATTAGTAAAGTTTAATAGTAGTAGTAGTGTAACAATTTTCAAAATTTTGTAATAAATTGTCAAATAAACAACGCGATAAAATCCGTATATAGCAGTTTAATTTCAATGAATAATATTCACGTAAATAGAAGACAATATTATATAAATGTATAAGTTTAGCCTTCGTAAATGCCGGATTACACTAATACCAAAAAAATTCATTTATAAATACCAAAGAAAGCTTCAACGCTAAGAAAAATTACCGCCGCCGTCATAAAATTAAAGCGTAATATATATTATACAAACATCGCTCTTTTATGGCAATGAAATTATTCCCCTACATAAATTGTATTCTGACACTAATGAACGATAAAAACAAAGTTAACTCCCTTTTATTTTTCTAAAAGCACTTTGTTAAGTGTATATTGTCTTCTAGATAACAAAATTAGTTATGGCATTTTACTTAAGATATTTCCGAGCCTGCCTCGGTAGCGCAGTTTAATTAAAATGGCGTAGAAGTGTATTCGACTGCTGTGTATGTGATCTCGAGATTAGTTTTTATACGGTCCTTCTGTCAAAAACTTCTCAGTGGCAGCGCAAAGTCTGTAACTGATCTGTGCAGACTGCAAAAGACTCGTCTCCTAATACATGGGGACTAAAAACTGGCGAAATGTGGGTGTACTTAATACAAATTTCACCATAGCATAGTATAAGATTTAAGAATGGAATATGATTATAACGTATATTCCTAACACAAGCGGCAAATTATTCGAAGCTCGTTTCGATTTTATTCAACTTATCTGATACACTTTCTAAGTCAATCTTATGTCGTCCTTTTTTAAAATAAATATATATAGCGGCAAGCTTGAAAACTGGATTGCAATACAAATTCCACCATAGCGTAGTATAAGATTTAAGAATGGAATATAGTTATAATGTCTATTCCTAACACAAGCGGCAAGTTATTCGAAGCTCGTTTCGATTTTATTCAACTTATCTAATATACTTTCTTAGTCAATCATAAGTCATCCTTTTTAAAATAAATATACATAGGGGCGACCTTGAAAACTGGATTGCAGACAGCAAAAGAGTCTAAAACAGTATCAAAAATATATTGTGTGTCTTAAATAGATAACATAATAATATGTTACAATACGCCTCTATGGCGTAGTGGTTAGTGTAACCGACTGCCACATCTGAGGTCGCGGGTTCGATTCCCGCACAAGGCAAACATTTGTGTGCATGAACATGGACGTTTGCCTTGGTCTGGGTGTTTCTATATATAATATGTAACTATTTACAAAAATAAAAAAATATGTTTGTCTATCCATTGTCTAGTACCTATAGTACAAGCTCTGCTTAGTTTGGACTAGATGGCGTTGTGTAAATGTAATAGAATTTTACAATATATTATTATTAATAATAAAATGCTACTGTTTCATTCGCAAATCAAGGTCATACGTTATCCAAGATTACTTCAACCTGTAGTAGTATTTTTCTTGATCCTACGACCCCTGAGGAAATCTACAGAATCATTGGTAACTTAAACAATACACAATCAGCAGGGTATGATTGTATTACGACTGGGCTTCTTAAAGATATTCGTCGCTACGTGTCAGCACCGTTGTCCTATATCATTAACTTATCTATGGAGCAAGGATATTTTCCGGATAGACTCAAATTGTCAATCATCAAACCTCTTCATAAGAAAGGTTCTAAATTTAATAAAGATAACTACCGTCCGATAGCATTAATACCTGTCCTTTCAAAGATCTTTGAAAGGGTTATGTATAAGAGATTGTTATCATTCTTCAATACTCATAACACTTTTACAGATGCGCAGTATGGGTTTAGAAAGGGCAAGTCTACAACATTGGCTTGTTATGACCTTGTGAGTTCAATAATAAATACTTTAAATGCAAGATCCTTTTGCTCAGTCCTCTTTCTTGATTTAAGTAAGGCCTTCGACCATGTGGACCATACCATCCTATTAAAAAAATTAGAAAAATATGGCATTAGAGGCCCAACTCAACAATGGCTCACAACTTATGTGACTAATAGAACACAGATCACCAGAGTCACAAAACTCGACTTAGATTCAAACAGTCTTATCAATTATGATTCGGAAGCCAAAAGCAACGGTTGTGGTGTGCCTCAAGGGAGCATTTTAGGACCCTTGCTGTTTCTAATTTATGTCAATGACTTGCCGTCAGAAATTGGACATAAGAGTATATTGTTTGCAGATGATACCACCATAGTAGTAAAATCTGGTGACATAAAAAATCATGAAATTGATGTTAATAATTGTTTTAGAAATGTAATTAATTATATGAATTCAAACAGTCTTAAAATAAATATAGATAAAACTAAAATAATCAATTTTAAAACATATAAAAGAAAACCTGTAACATTAAATATTAAGAATAACAATAAAATTATAGAACAAGTTAATAATATAAAATTCCTAGGTATACATATTGATGCACATTTGTCATGGAAGAATCACATTGAAGCTATTTGTATTAAACTAAATAATCTGGTATTTGCTTTAAAAAAATTAAAACATTGCACACCTGCAGCAACTTTACTGACAGTCTACCACGCCTATGTTTGCTCGATAATCCGATATGGTATTATTGTTTGGGGAAATGGAACAGACCTACTAAGGGTATTCATAGCGCAAAAGAAGTGTATCAGAGCTATTTATGGTATGCGATGGGATGAATCTTGTAAGCCTGTATTTAAAACTAAAAAAATACTTACTGTGCCTAGCATCTATATTTACGAGATGGCCAAATTTGTCAAACATAATATGACAATGTTCGAAGTCAATTCAAATTTCAATAAAAGGACGACTACACACATTAGTCTTAAAATGCCTGTTCCTTCCTTAGAGTTGTTCCGTAAAAATTGTTCATATATGGCACCTTTAATATACAATTCTTTGCCGCGAGAAATAATTAAACAGCCTTGCAATAAATTCTGCATGGACTTAAAAAAATGGTTAATTGAGGAGAGCTTCTATACCGTTGAAGATTTTTTACAGAAAGGGTCATGTCGATTTTATAGATATGGAAATGCACTGTAGATGAATAAATAGTGAATAATTATAGCTATTATGGTAATTATAAGTTAAATATAAGCTTAAATATTTGCATGCCAACTTTATTTGGCGGAATGTGTCGCTGCTCTAAATATAATAATATTGTACCAACTTTTGTATATACCACATTTTAGGCAAATAAATGATATTATTATTATTATTATTATTATTATATTATTATATTAAAAACGACTGCTGTGCATGTGGTCTTGCGTTTGGTCGCATAGTGCAAAGTGCTATTCGGTCTTTCTGTCAAGAAATTTTTGTCAGACGACAAAAGGCTCGACTACCTAAAAACATAGCTGGCAAAACGTGAGTGTACTTAATACAAATCCTACCATACCCAAGCGTAATATTTAAGAATCCTAACTATTATTATATATACGAACGTGAGTTTGTTTGTTTGTTATGCTTTCACGCCTTAACTACTCGACTGGTCAGTCGTCAGAGGAACAGAATAGGACATAGGGCTAGGGATCTTTCATCCAGAAAAAATTACTAATCTAATATTTTAAGCTAACCTACATTTACGCAAGCGATGCCGTGGATCTAGTGAAATGGTTATAATGACTATTCCTTGCACAAGCGGCAAATTAATTACCTAACACCCTTTCTTAGTCAATCATATGCCGTCCTTTCTTAAAACAAATATACATTGGGGACGACCTTTTTGCTGTCTGCAGTTCACAGTTTCCAAACTCCATGCTGTTATAGAGAATTTTAAACAAAAAACGTCAAGTTCACTCTGTATTTTCATTAACCAAACAGTTATCTTCCGCCAATAAAAGACCGATATATTGAATCAACAATTTGGGCGCGTTTATTGGCCATCAAAATTGCTTTCTCTCTTTGATTTTGATGCGATTGCTGTGTTGTTTTAATATTTGGCCAACGCCAATATTTGCGATCATTTAGTCAGAATATATTTTATGAAACTTCTGCTATGTGTATTTTATCTGTGGATGCAATAATATTATCTGTACATAATGTAGTACATAAGGTATTGATGCGCATAAATTCACTCGAATGATTTGTGCAATACAGATAATTTATTTTTCATAGTATATCAAACAGTTGAACAATTTATATTACAAATAATTGGTATGAGTATAACAGTGGGTACAATCTATTACGGTTTTACATATTACTATTCACTTAAGAGATAAACAAAGAGATATCTATATACTAACTAACGATCCACCCCGGTTTCGCACGGGTAGCATAGCATCAGTATCGCATCAAGCGAGTTTGTGAGTGTGTCTCCCTGGTCTTGTGACGGCATCATTGTGTTTACAAAACAAGTGTGTGTGTTTGCGTACAAAATTACAAATTTCAAAGATATACAAACTAGGTAGTGGCAAAATATTATGTTTCTTAAAATAATCCTTATAACTCTCAGTCTGTTGTAAACAGAATAATGCTCGTATACATTTTTTCTGGACAATGAAGGCCTTATTTACGTCAACTGATTTGCCCCATATTATCAGACCCTACCTTAATTTTGACGAAACATAACCGTGGTAGGCAATTAAAGCCGTTTCTAAAGTAGAGGCTTGTCTCAATCGATACAAGGCATAGACAAATTTATCTAAGTTTATAGAAAGATTCTGAATATGTACTTTCTAGTTGTAGTGTTTGTCTATTATAATACCTAGAAATGGTGTTGCGTCTACTTCTTCAACTACATTGTCGTTGTATTTTATAAAGTTTCGTGGGTTCTCTATTATAAGTTTTGTAACTTTTGTATAAAAATGAAATGAACGATTAAAATAATAATTATATAATATAGCAATGGTAAATTACTTTTCTTTTCCCTTAGCCTTTATTATTCCCAAATCACTTGTGGTCGGCTTTTTCTAGTCTAACCGGATTTGACTGGATATCAGTTTTTACACGGAGCGGCTGCCACCTGACCTCCGCAACCCGAAGGCTAACGATACCCTAAGGCTAGACCAGTGTCAAGATATTAGAGGGTACTGACTTTCCCAATAACGACTGTCATAGATGTTCATGGCAACCGGGACCGACGGCTTAACGTGCTCTCCGAGGCACGACAATCACCCGAGACCCTGTGCATTGCAGTCTGTTGGTCTCCCCACTGAGCTATCGCTGCTTTTTGTTTTATTTTTGGTAAATTACTATTTCGATTAAAATTACCTGTCAACATATTTTGGGTAATGGCAACATTTTCACGTTAATGTATTTGCTTCCAAGTTCTATTACATAGTTTAGTCATTTTCTTGTTTAATATTTTTAGAAAATATTACCGCCTTGTACAGAATAATAAATACAAGGGAAAACTAGGATATTTGATAGAGATGGATATTTACTTAAAGATAGGTATTTATTTTCGAGTGCGTTTATTATTTTATTTTGCGATATCTCCTAAAATAATTATTTAAATTATAAAACGTAAGAGGCTATCATAATGTGCACCAAATGCTTAAACTAACTAACGTATTTAAGTTAATAAGGATTAATACTGTATCTGTATAAATTTGTAAAAAGGATTTGGTAATACCGCATTGTATGTGACCATTTCTTTAGAAGTTAGAATGGGTATAGTAAGTTATCCTTAAAAGATAGATACATGCCACCTTGCACTTTTCAGTAGATCTATAGAGGAATGATATTTCCATACATTATTTTGTTATATCGCAAAGGGATAAGACAGCGTTTTCGATTAAAGTTCCCATTTGTCTTGTTTTCCCCGACATCTTAAACAAACATCGTCATATTTCAACCAATTTACACAAAACCTTAACGAATTATATACCTAAACCTTTGTTATGAATCACTTTGTCTATTGGTGAAAACTGCATGCAAATCCGTTTAGTGGTTTTTGAGTTTATCGCGAACAGACTGACAGACAGACAGACAGACGCGGCGGGGGACTTGGTTTTATAGTAACTTATTAAAAAATATTTTTATATAAATAGTGTGTTAAATATATATACAACTTGAAACTGAAAGGTATGGTTACATTTAAGCTCCACGTAAAACAATAAACGCGACAAATAAATCTATTTTTTTATCGACGCTGTCGATACTTAAGCAATAGTAATAAGTGACTCGCTAATTCCCGTGAACCCAAAAATGACCAGGCGCAGATTTGATAGTGATGTTATGCGTTTGTATCGATGTCTAAATAAATTATCATAAAATTATGAATATATTTTTTTTATTCAGCGTTCTGGCACATAGTTTATTTTTTAGATATACATTACTGTCCTAAAGTATGACCTCACCTTTCTACTGCACGCTGTGTAAATATAATAATATATAGTAGTGCACTAGTAGAACTAAAATATAAATATAATATAATAATAATTATATTTTAAAAATAATCTACAACAGAAAGCAAATGGAGTACAAAAGAAGCATTTACCTACACTTAGTTTTGTATGACAGCTGTCACGGAACACTACCGTAACTGTTACAGATAAGTTTCAAGTATACAAACTTTCGGTTGGCGAACAGTAAGAAGTTTCTTTGTTTCTTGATATCGTCGCCGTAATCTGTCTGACAACTTATACACGGAAACTTTGAGTACTTCAGTTTTATTCAGATTGTGCATGTATTTGGAAGAAACTTTTGTATTAAATAAATAAATTGTTTATTGGAGTCAAAATTTTGCAACAAACAAATACATATTTTTTCTTTATTTAAAAAATACAACATCCGTATCTTTTCACATTGTGCATCGCGAAAGACTTTACAATCATTTAAACAACGAACACAAACAACACCCAGACTTGGAAAAACCATTTGTTGATCACACAAAGTTTTGTCCCGTGTGGGATTCGAACCCACAACACTCGGCGCAGAGACAGTGGCGACTCGACCACTTTAACCACTACGCCATCCTTACTAATATTAGAAATGTGAATGTGAGTTTGTTTGTTACGCTTTCATACCTTAATTACTTAATCGATCATCATGAAATTTTGCATATACGTCGTCAGGAGTACAAATAAGGCACCTTTGAGCCCTTAAAAAAGTACTATAAGCGAGGTATAGAAATATATTGCCAACATCTAGCTGCGGGAAAAATCTAGTCGAAAAATAATAATAATAATAATAATATTGTATATTGTATGAACTCTGGTACTCACAGAAAGATTAAACTTGTATTACGGGAACCAGTATTTTCACATTAATGTAGAACTCGAGGGCTATATTGGATACATCAAAACTCAGTTATAACAATTATATTTCAAAGATCTGTGAATACGACTGCTGTGCATGAGGTCTCGGATTTCAAATTAAAAGTCCGGCCATCAAAAAATTGTTTTGGGTTTCTGGCAAAAAAAAGCTTAATGGCAGCCCGGAGTTAGAAAGTTGCCGGTGTTGCATACCACACGCAAAGCACGTAAAGCAGTTATTCCTGCGCCTGATCTCTCTCCGGTCGTGTCGGATTGCCATCCCATCAGATTATGAGAGTTAGAGAATAGAAAGTGCATTTGTATTTGCACGTATACTTGTGCACTATAATATCTTCTGCATAGATAGCCAGTCTCAGTATAATCCAGAATCTACAGTACATTATTACTGGAATGGTGTATATACTTTTTATATTATCATTTTGTTTGAAATAATTCCCTGTCACCAATTGTTTAGTGATGATATAAGAAAATTTGTTTAATCGAGGACGTGCTACGATCTTAAAGGAAACTAGCCAAAGAGTAGAAATACTATTACTGCGTCCTGTCGCTGTGTAAAAGTTTCATAGCCTCACATACCTATATCTTCCATTCTTTTCATTGCATTTTTATTTGCTTTCCTTGGGGTCATCTCCTTCGTATTGCTAGCAGTCATTGTTTACGGTAATCGTTTGCCATTAGATAGACCATATACAAGCTTTCCACGTTTATACCTAACTTAAAACAAAATGGACGAAAATAAACAGATATAAACACATGGAGTCAGTCTAAGACTTCAATATCTCGCAAGCGCGGCAATAAGTCTATGTGCAAATTTATACCAATATAGCAATACAGCTTTTGACTTTCGAGTGAACACATGTTAATCTGCGAAGTCTTAGAATATCAGGTATATTTCTTTTAAAAAAATATTTTTTTCTATTACGAGTTCAAATTATGTACTAGTATTCTTGATAACCCCTCCAGCTAACATAGAATGCTTGTATTAGGAGTGGGTTCATGTCGGTAATGCAATGGGTGGAATCCGAAACCGTGACCTCTCAATCATCGATCTCGAATTTAAATCCGTTGCATCTGGTCACCGGTGTGACGCTGCATCTTAATAAGTTAGTGTTCATAAATTTCAGGCGTTGAGTATCGGCAGTGCAGCCGAGGATTACTCAAGTATAATAATACCACGCCTGTATTGGTCATGCAATCTGAATGATGTTTACACAACCAATTATGTTATTTTCAGAGAAGAAGATTCTTAAGGCACGGAACCCGTAGACACAATGCAAAGTCATCCGAGAGTCACGCTTCTTTACCAGGCCACTCTCTCATCAGACCAGCAATAACTATGCTCAAGTCAGCCGTAAACTTTCCACATGATGACCAAAATTTGGTATACGGGAACTTGGATAATCTTGGCATCACGTAAGTATTTATTAGGCCAAACAGTTTTTGGTAATTTTGACGAAGCTATATTTAATTGTTGCTTAGTCTCTGCTAAGAAACAAGATGTACCTATCTTTAAAATAATCTTTTGTATGTGTTATATCCTTAGGATTATTTAAGAAGATCATTATTTATTGATTCATTTATTAATACAAATCCACAACATCCGCAAAACCAACTTCCGCAAAACCAACTTCCGCAAAACTAACTTCCGCAAAACAAAATTAAAATTGCTCTTAATCATTATACAGTCAAAACTTATAATAAAGTTACTTGTTAATATTTTTTATGATACTTAAGTACCGATTTACAAAACGTAACGTTAACATATGTATATACATACATGATTATTATTAACACCCCTTATAGATTTATATAGCGGCACGCAGATCTATGCAAGACACGATGTTTCTTTTTATTATTTTTGGGAGATGTTTCGTGTGCATCTTGACAGAAATCCACAGTTAATGTACACATAATATAATTATAAATATTTCAGGTTCGGTAAATCAAGTGAACGTGATTTATACGGTGGTTTTAGAAAGGAAAACAATTTTCTGGTAAGCTTCTTTTTAATAAATAGTAAATTTCATATCAACACTCACACAACACACCTCACCAAAGCCTGTATACTTGAAGATTAAACTGAAATTAATCACAAACTCTCATATTCTATATTGAAGCCTTAATTGATAAGCTCGAGACTACTCAGACTCACCGTAACGCATAGTCGAGGCTCCTATTTTAAAATTTTGGTATAATATCCCAGAAAGGCTTACGTCAAATCCGGAATTAAGTTTGAGACCTCAGAAGGACTAATAGTTACTAAAGTACTCATAAGCACTTTTAGGATGAGTACGTGTACGTGCGTCGCGACGCGAGTAGCTGGCACACGTTACATGCGCAAGCAACTAAGTCTACATGCGCGAGTTAACCGTATGAGCTACATGCGCAGGTGGTCTGCACTATTTATACAAAAGCCAGTACGATATAATACCAACAAGTAATTCCCATTTTAATATATAACCAGCAGAAAATGACTTCCATTGTGTAACATAATAGTTCCCAATTTAAATAATGAAAATTACACATAACTCTGTATCAGTTTTTCACAACACAGTATCGCGATGATATTCAATTATTAATTAATTACATCATTCAGCCGTAGTAATTAACAAGGTACTCGTAACGAGTATCCATGATAATCGTCGTTTCAATTTTTAATTAATTAGCGCTACTTTCCAGGCGACTCTTGTAAAAGCAATCAAAAAGATCAATGAAAATGAAGAAAGGAATAAAAAGTAAGTGAATACTATATTATTTATAATTATCATGATTGATGTTTCCAATACGCTTTATTTTCTGTATATGACCTTAACTTCCTATGTATAAAATTAAAATAGCTGGATCTAAACCACAAATCTTAGCATTCGCTTGTATATCTATAACGTGTAATCGATTATATTTTAGAATGTCTATTTGATATTTAATAATAACAACACATTATACTTTTACAGATTCACGTAAAAGTATGAATGCGTTGTTCAAAAAAAGAAAGCTGTATTTTTATATCAGTGCAATAAAAAAAAACAAAAACAATCATAATATAATCACAAATTATATACCTTAATAAATAGAAACTTAAATTAATAAAGAAAACATAAAAATAAATATAGTTCCAGGTCTTACGTAGTAGGTATTAAGTTTGTTGATCCTATCGTGTATAGTCCCATGAGAATTTTTTGTCCAGAATCTCCGATAACACATTGGAAGTGCTCATACATAGCAGTCGCGATCAAAAGAGAACTCTTATATTTTGTTGTAATCAGTTGATAACTCCCTTACATTCATGCAATACAAGAAAACCTCACATATCCAAATGTAAAATGAATCAAAAATTAAAATTAATAGTCTGATAGCATTGTTTAAATAAAATAATTTTCCTGTATGTAATAGCTTAAACCATCGACCGCTACGTCAAAAAATCAAAAGCATGCTCTCAGCGCCAAACTACGATTTTATCCTTTAATTTGTCATGTAGTCGTGGCCGTGGCGTGCTGGATACATTTTGCTTTGTCATGTATACATGACTGTGGCGGTGAAAAGGTTAACAAGACGTGGGATATACACGATCAACGCGAGCCACTTGTGCAAGTAACTCGTATGTTTACCTTGCGCATGAAACCCGCTCATGTAGCTTGCGCATGTAACCCGCGACAGCTACTTGCGTGTATTAAACGCACATTGCATATATTTATGAGCAAAAAAGTCAAAATATTAAAAATAGACCATCTCCATTTGATTATTTGCGTAAGAAGTTACTCAAGGATTACAATAGCGTATTTCGCAGGTGACCTGTTTTCTGTGAGGAACAAACAGAGTGTGATAATTGCTATAATTATAAGCAATTATTTACCAGAAAGGATATTTAATAGCTTTATTTTGGTTTGTTTTAATATAAAGCCTTTTTATTAATAACTAGCTTTGTCCTCGGCCTTGCTCGGGAGCAATACTTTTTTCTGGATGGAACGTATCCTGTATCCTTTTCTATAACCGTGACAAATTATATGCGAAATTTGATGATGATCGGTCGAGTAATTAAGGCGTTAAAGCGTACCAAACAAACTAAGTCACATTCGTATTTATCCTAACTAATATTATAAATGCGAATGTGTGTTTGTTTGTTTGTAACGCTTTCACGCTTTAACTACTCGACCGATCATAAAATTTTCCATAAACGTTGTCACGAGTACAGAAAAGGCCATAAGGTTCCTTCCATTTCAAAAAAAGGTAGTGTTACTAACCTACGTTACACAAACAAAGCCGCGGGCAAAATCTAATGCAAGCTAATTATAGCTTGTGGGGTAAACCTTTTTATTAATAACTTAGTTAATACAAGGGTGATTGATATAACCAAGGCATGGTGCTCGAGTCCATACCATAGCTTTACTTTTATTTTTTTTATTATTTTAGGATTTTTAGCCTGATCATTATGTACGCTATGTTCAAAATATAACTTAAGTATACTAGAAAGAAAGAAAGAAATCATTCTTTATTGCCACAAAGAAATATAACTACATATTTTTCTAACAAAATATCGACATAGTAATAAAAAAGACAATTAAATAAACAGTTCTTAAGTAAAAAATAGACACATATTATGCTATTGTGGCATCAAATGGTCTCCATTCAGCATTGCTGTTGCGATAAAACTGACGTGATATCGCAACGCTGATTTTCAATGGAGACCACCGTTACGCACGGACGTCAAGCCAGCTGCATACAATTTTACTAACTAACTACTAGTGGCATTTATTTTATTTCAGAAGTCCTTCTTTTGTAAGTACTGTTCAAAATGATATACATACATAGTCTTATTCTACGCCCCAAACTAAAAAAGCATTACAACCGTATATATTCCGTTAGCGTCGATTTCAATAAGCCTTTTGCCGTCTTCCATACATTTCTAAGCTTTTTCAGCTAGCAGAATTTTTTAACAGGAAAACCTAATGATATTATGCTACACCTAGGATTCAGACCTATTTCCGGTAGACGCAAATGCAGTAGGTAAGTATTATACCTTCTGCATTTGCGTCTAATTAGTAATACTATATGTACATACATACATAGCATCACGCTTATATCTTCGAAAGAACACTTCGAAAGAACACCCAGACTTGGAACAACCATTTCTGGATCACACAAATATCAGTCCCGTGTATGATTCGAAGCCATAACACTCAGCGATGCGACTACTTATATCACTTCGTCGCTGCGACTCATTAGATTAAGGGAAAATAATCTTGTAATTTTGCAGATATTAGTTAAACCAACACCCAAACCGAAATTCAAACCAAACATAGGTAATAAATTGTAAGTAATTCATATTGTTGATGCAGTTTAAGGTATTATAACTCGTATATGCATTTCGCTGTTATAAAGTCGCGCCATTCACTGCCGGGCAAACATTTACTAACTTAACGTTTGTTCAAAACAGGACTTGTTTGCTCTGCAATAAAACAATGAATGCTAGTTTTAGCTTTCATATGATAGCGTTCGTTCACTATTAATGAATTAAGTTACGTGAGAACAAATTTACTAATGCTCCTTTGTTAAGAACTCTGAAGTTAGACAAAATTCTGCTTAAGTTAAAACGAAATAATAATTTTCTATTTATTTTAAAAAACACAATAGGTACTCATAAATTCAGGGTTACAGGAACTATATCTTCTCCCTTAGCCTTTACTATTCCCAGGTCACTTGGGATCGGCTTTTCTAGTCTAACCGGATTTGACTGGGTATCACTTTTTACACGGAGCGGCCGCCACCTGACCTCTGCAACCCGAAGGTTAACGATACCCTAAGGCTAGACCAGTGTCAGGATATTAGAGGGTACTGACTTTCCCAATAACGACTACCATAGATGTTCATGGCAGCCGGGACCGACGGCTTAACGTGCTCTCCGAGGCACGAAGCAGGCGATAATTGTCAATCAATACGCACATAATTTTGAAAAGTCATATAACTTCCGAAAGTCAGAGGTGCGCGACGTGGGTTCGAACCCGAGACCCTTTGCATTATAGTCTGTTGGTCTTCTCACTAAGCTATCACTGCTATATACTATGCTGCTACTGTTTATATATAAGTAAAGATGAACAGGAGCAGTTTAATATAATAAGTGTAGTTGATATAATAGTGTTTTAAAATAAACAATGCTATAAGACCTGTATAAAGTAGTTTAATTTCAATGTGTTACATTTGCGTTATCGTTAGACAATGTTACATAACAATAATTGCCAACATGGAGTAGTACTCGTCATTTAAAAAAATATATTAAATACTCTAAATTAAGTTATTCCATAGTTACAAAGTTATGCTATGACCCACTTATAAATATACCAATTGTATATTTTTCAGAGCAGAAATAACAACGGACATGCTAAATATGCTTGAGAGCAAGCGCCCGGTAAGTACAATACATAAAAAAATATATTAATAGTTTTAATAATTTAATTCGCTTATAAATTTGTAAAGTTTAATAGTATCTAGTAGTAGTGTAACAGTTTCAAAATTATGTAATAAAGTGTAAAATAAACAAGTATATAGTAGTTTAATTTCAATGAATAACATTCGCGTAAACAGAAGACAATATAACAAAAAAAATTAATTCCTGAATCGGAAAAAAGGCCGACGCTGTGAATGAAACTGATGACCTTACGATTCGTCGCCAACGTTAAATTTACGACTTAGAACCGACGAAAAAGTTAATAGAATTATTTGTTGTTGTTTTCAATATTCGCTTAAGATGTTATTTGGTTCCACTTTATAAGTGGTTGGTATATTGCCATCTAACGGCCACTTTACTAGCCATTGTGCTGCTTCTTAAAATGGTCTAAGTCCGGCTCAAATATCAGGCAGGTATATTCGAGCCTGAGACCTCCTGATACTTCAGTTTGATTCGAAATTTCGATTTAAGAATGAAAAGCATCCGCTCGCCGCACTTATTAAAAAAAAGAATCAATTATGTTTCGAGATTTGTAAAGAACATAGAATAGTTTACTCTGTAAATTTAGTTATTTGACATTGCAGATTACAATTAAACCAAAACCAAAGCCTTTAAAGGTAAAAAAAATGTAAGTATCTTTATTGCTAACTTGTTTCTTACAAGACACATATTAACAGTCACACATATATATGCAGTAGGCACAAAGGAGTAGGCTTTGGATATGATTTTAGGTTCTACGTAATGTCTCCTACCAAACACATTTCCAGTTTCTATGGTTCTAATAAGATTCATACGATCTCACGCAAACACTAGTATGGTATAATTATACTTATACTAATAATTGATTGGGAACTAGCTTTTCCCCACGGTTTTATCCAATCGGGCATAGTATTTTTTCTGGATGAAAGATTCTTCATGTACTTTTCCATACACCTAATAACGCGTATGCGAAATTTTATGATGATCGGTCAAGTAGTTGAGGCCTGAAAGCGTAACAAACAAACAAGCAGCCTCACATTTTCATTTATAAATAAATTAGTTAGGATATTTACAAGTGCATATACGTATGTATATCTCGTATATATACCTAAATATGCTGAACAAAAAAATTAAAAGATTTTACATGTATATTTTATTTCTTATATTTTAGAAGGCCTCCTGTGGTATGTATAAATCTAGTCGTATAATGTTTTGCACCCTCCAGCTAAACTTGCTTGTTAGGTAACCTATTTAGGGTTCCTAATGAGCACAGATGCATTTGCTAGTCGCTTCATGCTGTCATTTCGTTTAGAATTCAAAATTTAATTTTCTTTATATTTCTTACATTTAACTAACTAACCCGCTCAACTTCGTGTGCTTCACAAAAGAGAACTTTCCCTGTTTTTGCAACATTTATCATTGATGCTCCGCTCCTATTAGTCATAGCGTGATGTTATATAGCCTTGCCTTCTTCGATAAATAATCTAGTTCCTTAGATATAAGCGTTCAAATAAACAAACAAAATTCTTTAGTTTTATAATATTAGTATAGATTGTATTTATCTTTACAGATTTTAGTCAAACAAAAACTGAAACCAAAAATTAAACCGTTTGTGGGGAATAAATTGTAAGTATAAAAAGACCAGTGTCGTTTTAGGTTTCAATCATTCACGAAGTTTATACTCTCTAATTAAGAAATTGCCATTTCTTGTCATTTAATTTTGTGATTCCTAATTTTATACAATTTGTTTCCAAAGTTGATCATTTAGTGTCATTCCAGATGCGTTACTTTATTAGCCATAGTTATTTAACGACTAATATTTTTTGAATAATTTTAGACATTATTGAATTTATATATATTATTTGGCGTAGGCAAAATTGTACATTTAAAATATTATCGAACTCGAATTTGACATTGCCATGCCAAATTTATTAATGGAATAGTTAGTAGACAAGCACAGCCTTTCTGATTTTCTTCATACAAAACTGCAATTCTACTACCTATTATTCAAAACTTTCCTAATATGATATGATATACTTGTATTTTGTAGAAATACAAGTCATAACAAACGTAAGCTATACTGTCGTCGTAAGGGAAAAAGACGATTCTAACATTTTATTACGAAATTAATATTTTACCTATTTGGAATCAGTAAAAAAAGACGCATCTGGTAGAATATTTATTAAAAATAAAATATAATGTCATATTCGTCTTTTTACCCTATGTCGGCAGTATATTTGCAACGCCATTTTGAGCTAATAATGAATAAATTTTTTTAACATAATATTTTAGGTATGAGTTGGATTTATTACAGTATCCAAATAAATAATTTTTGTTAAGGTTATTTAGATTATTTTAACTAGATTTTTGTATTAATTATGTTTATGTGTGTGTAAACAAGCGCGATTGCAATTTAGTTGAACTGTGACAAATAAGTATTATATCATTATTACAGCAAAGAAATAACTATGAAGGCACTTGATTTTCTTGGTAACAGTGAACCGGTAAGTACTTCGTAATATTACTTTCTTTAAAATATCCCCCTGGTAACCCAGTGTCTAAATTTTTACTTTATTAAAATTAACCTGTGGTCACCGAGTGGTCGAAATTAGAACGTAATCATTATTAAAAATTAAAAGACAATCCTGGCAGTGCTTGGAATGCCAGAAATGATTAAAAACCTATTTCGGCTGCCGGTGTACTGCTGACAGGTTAAATAGAAAATTGCTTGACGTTTTTTACCGGTAAAAATCATAGCTTGGCAATAGCTACTAAACAAAAAAAGGGTAACAAAGAAAGGGCGAAAGGTTACTTAACTTTTTGTTTCTGCCTATTTATATATAGATTATTCCTGCTGAAGTCTGTTTGTGAAAAGCGTTTGTCGTGTTTCAGACTTCTGCTCAAACGAAACTAAATTCAAAAGCTTCTATTGCGAGTACATTGTAAGTAATCAAAATTTGGTCGTTTCCATAATACGATCGATACGATGTATAGATTCGAAAGTGTTTGCAGAAAGATGGCGTCGCTGGCAAATGTCTTAAATATAAGCTCTTGCGTATCTTTTGACTCATAAAGTTCTGCTTCAATAGCCAAGTAGGACACACTAATTTATTTCAAAATTTATCAATCTCATTTATAATAATTTATTAGTTTAGTATGATAAATATATTATTAAACTGCCATCTTTTAAGTAAAACTTTTGCTCCTCAAAGAACTTTAAGGCGAGTCCACACCTGTGTAAGTACACGAACAGTGCGCTTCGCGTGCATCTTAAGAACATAGTATTGACACTATTAGACATGTTCGCGAGCGGTTAACTAGTTGTTTGAATGTAAGTTATAATGTCCTCCCGCGGACGTGAACTATGTGGTTTGAGTGCATCCTAGAAACATAGTATGGACCGCAAACACCACTGGCACCGGCTCCATTAGTTCTCCCAGTGCCAATATAGGTAGGGCTAAACTGGCTATATAGGTAGGGCTTGACACTAACTATATGAACAACAACTTTACTTTAGTTTATAAGGCTAGTGTGAATGGAACAGTCGCAAGAGGATGACATAGGCGAACGTTTCTCGATCAGATCGGAGACATTCTGGACAAAGGCCAGGTTAAGAGCACCTTGCACCGACGGGCGTGTATGAGGAATGTGATGAAAGTGAATGAAGCCAGAGAAGTGTGTCAGGATCAAAGCAAATGGAAATCCGTAGTCTCTGCTTACCCCTCTGAGAAACAGGCGTAAATCTATGTATGTATGTAATTTCTTCTTAAGAAGTTTACCAAACTAGGTATATTATACTAGATTTTGCCCGCAGCTTTGCTCGCATAAATGTAGGTTAGGTTTGTAACTGTCCTTTTTTTTGGTATCCTATGTTCTTTTCTTTAGTCGGTCGAGAAGTTTATGGGTGAAAGCGTAACAAACAAACAAATAAAAAACAAACTCACATTCGCATTTATAATATTAGTTAGGATTATTAGGTATTAAAATTAAAATTTGCAAACTTCATAGACACTCAAAGAACAATGCCAACCCTTCATAATGCCACCGGCCTTGAAGTGGACAGTCAAAAATTGTTCTATTTGTTATTACATTATATATATGAGTGCTTAACTAATAATCTGAGATTAATTACAGGTCTGCCACGTTCATAATTTTATTGAAAAAAGTACTTTTAGAACCTCAACAAAAAAATGCTTATGTGTCTAATGGCCTAGTGAGTTTTTGCTAGTTACTAAGCAAATCATTATGAGTTGATAAAATATTAAATCGATTAACAATATATGATTATAATTATATTGTTAATCGATTTATTATCATGATTTTTTTACTGCCAACTTCTTATCTATTACACTTTGACTAACTAGTCAGACGTTGAAAACATCTTTTTAAATAGAAATTATGAATAAGTTTCTCGGCACACCTTTAGTAATTAATATCTTTAATGATATTATTATTTATACAATCATTATTCCACAACTAATTATTGTGTTGTCCATAAAAAAAGTGGGCCAGTAATAGACATTGTTCTTTATGCAGTCGACTCCCCTAGTATAAACACTTTTAGCCAATTGTTCGCAGCATGCGAGCATACGTTGAATGTAACGCGTCCATAGCCATTCCACGTGTGTAGTACGCGCAGTGTGGACGCGCCTTAAAATGAACCAACTAATTACGACATACTTCAATTGATTATATGAACTGCACGGATGGCGTAGTGGTTTAAGTGGTCACCTCGCCAGTACCACTGCACCGAGTGTTGAGGGTTCGATTTCCACACAGCACAAAAAATTGTGCGATCCACATTTTTTCCAATGGTTGTTCCGAGTCTGGGTGTTCTTTGTGTCCATTGTTTGAATGTTTGTAAAGTCCTCCGCAACACAGGAATTATTCCTAGTGCGAAAGTTGTCTTTTAAAAAGAAAAAATAATTATACTAGTTTTGATTACAAATTTAAAAGTAAGGTACCGAAATATAATAATATAATTTCAGACAAGAAATCACTATGAAGGCAATCAATTTTCTAAACTACGGGCACCAAGTAAGTATATAATATCAGCGATAGGAAACCAAAGTTTATCTCATCATTTTATTTGAGCTTTATTTAAAATTATATGAGCGATATACAACAGCTGTATATTTTGGCAATACTGCATGTTCTGCAGGCCCAATGCTTGCTAACACAGTAAATATTAATCAGGATTAGCCATTTACGGTGAAAAATCATTGATAGAAAAATTCAATAAGTTTTTATTGCCGCGATCCTGAAAATACTTAAGATGGATTTATAGACAAATTAAAAACATGCGGGGCAGTCTTTAGGGGCTGCCGATAGAAGTCAAAACTAACTAACCTGTGAATTGTATCGTCGAGCTATTAGATTATTATTTTTGAATTTTGAATGCGTTCGGTGACGATGACACGACTTCCATGATTTTTGTTCACTCAAAAAGTGCTCAACGCGCCTAAAGAAGTTTTCACTTCAAAATCTTGATAGGAACTGCATATGCTGCACTAGTGCGAGGTACAAAGGTTTCAACTAGCTCACACATGAATGTTTGTTTTTAATCGCCGGTAGATTATAGGAAATTTTTCAACCCAGCTACTACAGGTTGATTTAAATCGAGCCTACGTAACACACAGAACATTATAAGCCCCACATAAATTAAAATTCGATTATTGCTGCCATTGCTTCTTCTTCTTTTTTATTAAGTGTATCGACTGTATTTTCTGATTCTCTATCTGTATGTATCTCTGATGCTTAATATGTTTTGTGTTACAGAAGCCAGATCAAATAAAACAAAAAGCAAAGTCTTATTTAGGAAATACATTGTAAGTAATTAAATATTTTATTAGTTAAGAGTTTGATATACTTTAAAAGTTGCGGCAACACAGTTGCTAAAATATTAGTCTTGGGATTGAGAAGTTGTGTATTTTCAATTGGCCGATTGAAGATTACTTTTAAGCTAATCATTATTATTTAGTAGAAGTGATAATGGGCCGGACACGTTTACCGTAAGCACCCAGAGAGGTGTGCACAAATCAAATCCAATAGGCTTTTTTTTTGCCATTGGTGGCAGACGAGCAAGTGGTCCACCTGATAGAAAGTGGTAACCGCTGCTCATGGACTTCAGCAATGTCAGGACACAGCAAAGCCGCTACCTACCGTAAAAGAAGAACTCTCTTTAAACCTCGTTTGAAGAAGGACATATCATAGCGCTCGGGAAACACCGAAGCGGGCAGTTCATTCCAGAGCTTGCACGTACCACAAGACAGTTGACAGCGACGATCTAAACGGAGATGGCGGGATGACTTGGACGATTTAGAAACGGACTGGCGGGGAATATCTTCGAACAGAGTTATTTGGAAGATCAAGGTAGAGGGTTTTGCCTAGCAGTAGGACAAAACAAATGGCTAATGAAAAAAAATGGTATTTGTTTTAAGGTACCATATTAAAACAATAGTTAAATTAAAAGAAATAATAGTAATATTTTATATTGTTTTAGACAAGATCTTACCATGAAGGGGCTAAGTTTGCTCAATATTAAAAGCCCAGTAAGTAAAATAAATTCATTTAACTTATATACGTTTTTGAACATCAATTTTATATTTAAATACATATTTGTCCTTTTGCAGAGTGTAAGTCAACAAAAATCAAGCCTTATATCTCCTATAGAAGGAAAATTGTAAGTATATTGTTATTGTGATTAACAACATTTTATATAGACAACTGGAGTTGTCTATATAAAACTTGATCCTTAATGCTGTCGGATTAAGGATCAATATGTCACTTTAAAAACAAATAAGAAAAGGACATACAGTACACCCAAAATCTATAGATGTTGTTTTACGTGGAATCATGATTGCAACACAATAATGGCCTCCAAACAGAATTTCCTTCAACGCAGCCATTAGAGCACAAAACTTGTACGCAAATTAACGACCAAACCCTACTCGTCTTTGCGTTTGTTTCCTCGAACTCATAGTCCATTAGATCAGTTATCCAAGATGGTCGGTGAGAGTTTAGGCGCAGTCCCGTCAACATCGCCATGTGCTTTCCGAGGCTAGGGAACAAACGCTGGCCTGCAATTAAGTAAATTTTACAGAAACGTTAAAACGTTTTCTGGCTCAATCCGCCTAAAGCCTTTTACACTAACTACTTGACTATCAAGGCTATCAATATAGTAATAATATTCAATACGTAATGTATAAATCCTCTTGCGTCAAAGTTAATTAAGTTTTGACTGCACAGATGGCGCAAGGATACGAAATATTAAGACAACGGTCCAACCGAGATTACATTGAATGTCATATGTATGAAAACCCGTGTCACAAAAATATATTGCAAAGAAGCAACTTGAAAAGAAACCTTTTATTATAAATATTGAGTTGGTCCCCAACATATTTTATTCGTTCTATGGCAAATGTAGATTTACGCAAGATACAAGGCTTTCTTCATTGTATCGAAGTTTCAGGCAGTCAATATTAATATTGATAAGATAGCCTAGTGGGAGCATATTGGGCTACAGAGGAATTAAATTCGATACTAAGACGCACCTTGGCAAACAATTTGATCTGCGGAGCCTGTGGTGAACAGGACGAGTCCATATCGCATCTACTATGTGAATGTGAACCGTTGGCTGGATTGAGGATGGGTCTGATGGGATTGGCATATCCAAACCCTGAAGACTTCAGGCTTCTCCCTCTGAAGTGTACGCTGCGGCTGATGCAGTACATTCATAAGGAGATATCTAAGGGATAGATCTCGGGGCCGACACAAAAGATCCCACTGGGTCGAAGTGTCGCCGGTCTGTACTGACTGGCTCCCACATAAGATAAGAAGACGCACCTCTGTCTTTCTGAAGTTAGTCTTAACAGGGTAGGAAAACCTGCATACCTGAGTTCTCCGTAATGTTTTCGAATATGTGTGAACTACTACTTGCATTAGGCCAGTGTGGTAAGGCTATTGTCAAAGCTTTGGTATAACCACGCTAACCTGGCTCTTGCGTGATAAAATATCAGAGTAGAAATAGGACCGACCTTTACAAAAAATTTTTTTTTGTGTCGTACTTAAATGTTAATAATTCTGTCTAATGCGTTACGTGATCGCCATAGTATAGCAGATGTGTGTTAAATTTATCCTTACCTGTCCAATAGCAGTCAATTGGGTATCCAATATTTATAAGCTTGAATCCCGAGACACAGGTTATAATTGGCTTAGCATTGGCATTTATTTTATAAGTAAACTAGCAGTTTTCCCGCGGTTTCACCCGCATAAATCCCGTTCCCGTGTGAATATCGGGTTTCACCCCTTTCACCCCCTCCAGGGTGGAATTTCCAAAAATCCTCTCTTAGTGTTCCCTTACACTCTCCAAGGAACATACATGCCAAATTGCAGCTTCTTGCGTTCAGTAGTTTCGGCTGTGCGTTGTCTGTCAGTCACTCAGTAACGGAAGAGTTTTATATATATAGATAAATCCTTTTACACTAAAGCCAAATTATCTTTACTTTTAGTTTATTTAGATATCTTGTTTAAAAATCAGGCAAGTTCGTCACGTTTTAACACAAGCCAAATTAATTACAATATTCTAAGGTAACATTGATAAGTTTGCCACTAAAAACTTTGCCTTGTTTCAGCAAAGAAGCTATTAAAGCACTGAGTTTTATTGACAGCCAAAACTTAGTAAGTATAGATCAATTGCTCTTATGAATTACTTTCTCTTAGACAGTTCCCAGTAACAGCCCGGAGCCAGGCAACTTTCCCAGTAGATGGCAATAGACCTCTTATTTCGTAGGACCTAAAAAATATGTATGTAATTGGCAAAATGTGTGATAGATAAATCTCAGCCTGCCACTTCGCGGGTATGTAGACGAGTCCATCTGTGTGTCATCACTCATATCGCAGTACCATAAAAAGCCTAATTCACAGAGAGACGATGATTGCACCATGATTACAATTAATAATAAAAATATATAAGTAGATTTCTGACAAATTTATACTGACAACAAAATAAAAATTTTGAAAGGAATAATTTTAAAAGCATTAAAATGACTCTCTTTCTCATGAGGTTAAGGAAAATGGGAAATTAAATATCGAAGAAAGGAAAATAAAGAGAAAAGTAGGTATGCTAGACACTGAACATTTTATTCATCGGTCGAAACGCAGTAACTGTGTATCCTATTCTTAAGGCTGTCTGCAAGAGAGCTTCTTTAGAAGAACCGGCTTATTATTATTTTATATACAAAATAACGGGCTACAGTCAACACTTCCAATCATATAGTCGTATTGAATAAAATCTGTTTCAAAATGATTTGGACTTTTGTATTTAATACGCAAGTATATTAATTAATTTTTCATAAAACAGATTCACAGAGAGTATATTAATTATTTAGTACCTTCACCATTTAAGCCAATATTCATGATTGGCTCTATTGTCTATAACTAATTAGCACCAAATTACAGGCCACAATTTTAAAGCCGATCAAAAAGCTGATTGAAAATGAATATAGTAAAAAGTAAGTGGCATTTATTTTTATTCACACTTTTATAGTTTCATACACCAGTTTACCACGATAGCAGCGATAGCTCAGTGGGGAGACCAACAGACTGCAATGCAGAGGGTCTCTGGTTCGAACCCACGTCGCGCACCTCTGACTTTCGGAAGTTATATGACTTTTCGAAATTATGTGCTTATTGATTGACAATTATCGCCTGCTCCATACCTCGGAGAGCACGTTAAGTCGTAGGACCCAGCTGCCATGAACATCTATGGCAGTCGTTATTGGGAAAGTCAGTACCCTCTAATATCCTGACACTGGTCTAGCCTTAGGGTATCGTTAGCCTTCGGGATACGGAGGTCAGGTGGCAGCTGCTCCGTGTGAAAACTGATATCCAGTCAAATCCGGTTAGGCTAGAAAAGCCAACCCCAAGTGACTTAGGAATAATAAAGGCTAACGGAGAAGAAGACACTTGTTTACCACGAAGCTTGGTACAGGCTAGTTTGCTACTAGGGAGGCTTTGCTTGTCGTATCCTATACGAGCCCAGCGTGTCAGTGACAACTATATAGACGGTAGAAATATGACACTTATGTTGTCGAGCTAACGATGCTGCCTGCGCTCGATGCCGTTTATCACTCGGCACGAATATTATTACTACTTTCGAAACTAGTAGAAGTTGGATGCAAAGATCATTGTCGCGTTTAAATTGTGTTAAGGAAACTTCGGTTTTGACGCATAAGGCATACCTGCATACTTTTTGTGGTTAATACAGCTCCGAAAATAATATTCGGTATATAGTTACGATCCTCTTTAGAAAAAAATGCAATCAACTTAGACATAGATGTCCTGAGTATGGAGTGCTTTGAATCTGCTTCGATTTCAGTCAGTATCGTGAGTTGATGTGTGTGTGCGCAACATTGACATTTGTACAAAAATATCTATTACGCAAACTTACGCAAGAGGTTATTTCACTGCAAAAGTGAAATTATCGCATTGCCTAAGTTTGCGTTATTGTTATGTGATATTTTGCTTAGACAAAACTAGCCTGTGTGCTGTATTTAACTTATGCATTGATGTAACAATTGTTGGTAAAGCAATAAAAAAAAACTGTGAGGTATTTCCTTGTAGTTGAACAGTATCTGTGTATGAGCTTGAGTTTTTATATTCCTGACTTTATGTATTTACTGCGTCGTTGACAGATCCGAAACGAATTTGATTGCTGTGCATGAGGTCTTGGATTAAATTCACAGCTCACCCCTTCTTATTTGGAACCTTATTATTCACTATCTGTTATTTGGAACTATGTGTATAATTATGTCATAGCAAAAAATATATTTAATAACTAAAAAGTTCTATTAAATATGTACCCTTTTTATGTTCAGTTTCTATGTATCTTATGCACTACTTACGTACTTTTAACGCCTGCTCCGCGCCTCGGAGAGCACGTTAAGCTGTCGGTCCCGGCTGCCATGAACATCTGTGGCAGTCGTTATTGGAAGAGTGTCGACAAAAGATCCCACTGGGTCGAAGTGTCGCCGGTCTGCACTGACTGGCCCCCACATAAGATACATACATACGTACTTTTAAAATTGTAACTTTTAATGGTTTAGGTACCTTTTTCACCATTAAAATGCTCGCCTGATTTTTCGGAGGAAGGGGTAGTGTGGATAGGTACTTCGGATTTCTACATGTTACGATTCTAACAAATCTCATTTGCTTAATTCACCCTCATAGCATTCATCGTATATGCTCGCCAGAAAAAATAACTAGACGTTTTAAATTATTGCAAAAGTAAATATATTATTTTATTTTTGCTGTAGAAAGTAATAAACTTTACTAATTGATGATATCGATATTTACCGTTACAGATGTTACGAATGTAAAAAAAAGTTGGTACTAATTAATTAACGCTGTGAGCCTCGAAAATACTATTCGAATATCCAAATTTATCGATAAATATCGTATCAAATATATATGGAAATGATTAAGACTGACAAATTTAAATTCATGTTTGCGAATCCATAATATGATGAAAGATATGAAATTAAAGAAATTCCCAGAAATACTAAATACCTTGGACATTCTATGCAATGAATAACAAATCTGACCATTTATAATGAAGATTAATAAAGTATCAATTCAATCAATCAATATTTCACTAACATACGGTGTGTCAGTTTATTAGAAGTCAGTTTGTATATTTACCTACTGTAATAATTATGTTTGTATAAAGTTCCTCTTGAGTGTCAAGAGGACATACGAAAAAATAATAAAAAATAATTGTGCAAACAATACGTGTACAAACGGATAAACATGTGTCCGCTCGACACTTGACTCGAAAGGTAAACAAGAATAGGTTTAAAATTGATACTTTTAAATATTTACCCATTGCTGATAATTTTAGAAAATGATAATAAAAGCATTAAAAAAACCGGCAGATAAAAACGCGATATTAAAGGAAAAGTGTGAGTTTAACCTTTGCAATAATGGAACAACACAAGTTTAAATAATACACTTGTAAAATTTTAAACATCTGAAATGGCGCTATATAATTGTCTTAATCAGTGGTGTAGCGTAATGGGGGCGGCAGGAGCGGCCCGCCCCGAGCGGCACTACTAGGGGGGCGGCAAAATTTCACAATATCTTGTAAATATTTGAAATGCACAATACACAATAATGATGACTGTTCTTGTCGAAAAGTTCTTTAGAATTATTGAAAATTATAATCCTTTAAATTGAAATACCTAAATAAGAGGGCGGCAAAAAAATGTTCCGCCCCGGGCAGCTTACACCCACGCTACGCCACTGGTCTTAATAAAATGAACAACCAAATGATTAAATTCATTTGATTCTCTTATTTTTAGTATAATATCAAATATACTACTTACCTATATGAACAACTCTCAACATTTTACCATACTGTCTTGGGATCCAGTAACACAAATAGTCAGACCCAAGAAAAAGCAAACCACAGCTAGACTTCATGATATTTTGAGCTCATTCTGCGTAAATAGAAACACCAATGATTAAATTATGTTCGGGTACTTTGAAATAACTACACTGGAACATTCAGACAACTCCCCGTGACCATGGCTGCTGAAAAGCAACCGTAACGTCGGGGAAAGTGTAAAATGAAATGAAATTAAATCTAAATAATTTTAATAATAATTCAATTAGCTTAAAAATTAGTAAAGTTCAATAGTAGTAGTAGTGTAACAATTTTCAAAATTATGTAATAAGGTGTCAAATAAACAACGCGATAAAATCCATATATAGTAGTTTAATTTCAATGAATAATGTTCGCGTGAACAGAAGACAATATTATACTGTCATGTCATCATCTTCCACGACTTAACTATACTCACTGCTGGATACATCCACCTATTATAAAAAGTATCATCGTTTTAGATGTTTTATAAAATACGCTATAAATCCTTACTAATATTATAAATGCGTATGTGAGTTCGTCTGTTAGATTGTTTGTTTGATTGTATTTGTTTGTTACGCTTTCACGTCTTAAATACTCGACCGATCAACATGAAATTTTGCATACACGTTGTCGGATTTACAGAGTAGGACATAGGGTACCTTTCATCAAGAAAAAAGTACTGTGTACATTTACGCGAGCGAAGCCACGGACAAAATTTTGTGTACCTACTTTCTTCTCTCTTAGCCTTTATTATTCCCAAGTCACTTGGGGTCGGCTTTTCTGGTCTAACCGGATTTGACTGGATATCAGCTTTTACACGGAGCGGCTGCCACCTGACCTCCGTAACCCGAAGGCTAACGATACCGATACCCTAAGGCTAGACCAGAGTCAGGATATTAGAGGGTACTGACTTTCCCAATAACGACTGCCATAGATGTTCATGGCAGCCGGGACTGACGGCTTAACGTGCTCTCCGAGGCACGGAGCACGCGATAATTGTCAATCAATAAATATATAAATAAGCTATACTCTAAAAGTTTTAACATGCGTCCCCGTTTAGAAAGTTACTCAAGGATAATAATTAGGGCGCAGAGAGCTAATCGCCTGTAAAAGTAATTTATGCCTTCACTATGATGACCCATCCAAAGGCTCACAGTTGCCGAACTATGAACAAAAGTGGTATATACTTTATATTTGAAATATGTAATTATGTTATTTAGTTTTTACACAACCCCGGCATTGACCACCGAGATTTTTTTGCGTAGATATGTAATTTATGAAGTTAACATCTAGCGTCTTGATTTGAAATATGTGTCGCATGGGTGCACGCATCTATTAGCTATTGTAGAAGTGTAGGGTAATATGTCCAATTAAGCCCCATGAGTAAGCGTCAGGCCAGTGCGAGTCGCTAGGCCATTGTGACCATTGCAGCAATGTACAAATATAGCAATCGAAAAAAATGTAAGGAAAGCTCCTGTTCTGCAGTAAGATGAAAGGGGCTGATAACCCTCACTAATATTATAAATGCGAATGTCAATTGTTTGTTTGTTACACTTTCACTCCTTAACGACTCAACTCATTATCATGAAATGTTACGTACACGTTTTCATGGATACAGAAAAGGCTATAGGATACCTATTATCCAGCAAAAAGTAATGTTACTAACCTAAACAACATTTACGTGAGCAAAGCTGCGGGTAAAATCTAGTAGTTTATACGCCTAAGACGTCGCGTCTTGGCTTACAGAACTCTAAACCCTCATCTTTAGTAGATTTATAAATTCTAAAAATTCTTATACACCAACTTTATCCGTCCGTCTGTCTGTTATACAACTTTCAACTCAAGAACCGTAAGAGCTAGAGACTCGCGGTCAACGCCATTCGACTCAGCATATTCGATATACCTCCAAAATTACTATGACCTCTAACCTCTGACCTCAAGGTCACGCGGTATCACGTGACCTTTGCATATTACTTGAACCATTTTTTTGAACTCTAAGATTTACGGCAATTCATTGCTGATTCTCACTTGTTTCATAATTTATTATCAATCTACGTGCAAAGAAATCTTAATTCTTGCGAAAACCCTTATTTTCGTAACTTTCACTCGTAACTCTAAGGGCTTGTCCCACCACCTCCAAATAGCATTTGTCTATAAGATAAAAGTTCCGCCTTCTCTCTTCTTTAACGTAACAAGAGTGAGACAGCAGGCTATTTATCTTTCGGATAACTTTTACTTGATAGTGGTGAAACTGGCCGTAACACTAATAATATATCTGCGTCATATGTCCTGATATAATTTGTGTTTTGTTGAATGAGGGCTATCATTTGTGTCTTAGCTATGACGTACTAAAACTGTCTTTCATCAAATATGCTCTTTGGGGAAGGGTAAATGAACTTACTTATGTCATTATTATTTAGAGATTTGCGTAAATGACAAAGATGTAGACTTGTAGTGTTAAATTTATACTTGTACAACTATTTACGTTTGAGTGAGTAGCTTACATACAAACATCCAAACCTCATCATAAAGATTCCCATTTTCTAACAGATATAAGACACTTTTAAGAAAGGGTACTGAAATGCACTCGATAGATGGTAATATAATCATTTTAATATATTTTTATTATTTTCAGAACCAAATCGGTTGTAAGTATTAGTTATATGTTAGTAACTTAAGAATGTATTGTGTATTGTTTTATAGAAACATAACCAAAAATCTATAAGTACATTGTAAAGCTTAAAAAAATAGGTCGCCACGAAAATTTTGTACAAAATCTAGAAACTTAAAAAGAGCTGTCTTATATAATTCAGAATTTGTGTCTGTATGTTTTTCTCTAAAATTTGAAAACGGCTAGAAGGATTTTAATCATACTTATACGAACGTGCCACTGTTACTGAAACTTAGAATCTTAAGCATGTTTCATTTGACGACCCGATGGCGTAGTGGTTAGTGTAACTGACTGCCACGCTTGAGGTCGCGGGTTCGATTCCCGCACAAGTCAAACATTTGTGTGCATGAACATGAGTGTTTGTCTTGGTCTGGGTGTTTCTATGTATAAAATGTACGTATTTACAAAAAAAAAAAAAAAGTATATAAGTATGTTTATCCATTGTCTAGTACCCATAGTACAAGCTCTGCTTAGTTTGGGCTAGATGGTGTTGTGTGTATGTGGTAGAAGGTAGAATAGAATATTTCAATCAGACTAGCATTTCTCGAGATTGACGTCTCTATAGCAGAGGTCACAATTAATTGGTTCAACAAATGTTTAGTAAATATATTAGGTATGCCAATAACATTTATCTCCTATTATTTTTATACTAGGCATATTTCCTTAAAGCCGCGTTAAAATAAAGGTTTTAAATTATAAAGGTATTTGCTGTGGACTTTAGGTTACTATTAATGTCCATCTTCCAAAAATCCGCACCTACACAGTAATTACGGTCACAACCATTGTTAACTAAACGCATTTTCACATTTATTTTACACTAATATTTATTGTTGATATTGTTGTAATTGTAGATTTTAGTTGGACCGAAACCAGAACCAAAATTGAAGCCATCTTTAGGCAAGAAATTGTAAGTATTATGAACCACCACTGTTTTATGAAAAACCTTCATAACTGTCTTTGCTTGGAGAAATAAGCTTACTGCAAAGATATTTGCAGCAAAATATTTTTTTAGAAATAACTTCAGCGTTAGAAAATAATCTATGAAGCGTGGCGTGTTTTATTTATAATTTAAATAAAGAATAGTCCTCGATCATTTAAAATTGGAACAAACTTGCATTCAACATTTAAAATTCGAGCAATGGGTCATTGGTTATTTAAAATTGGAACAATCATTCGTATAAACTACAACTTTATATTGTCTTTCTTTTGCCGATACTCATTATTTTCCGATATTTTTTGTAGTAGGTAATTAATAACAACGTATACCCTTGACTAAACTAGTTCAATTCATGTAATATAAAATAATATCAGAACTGCATACAAAATGTTCTACTGCTAGGCATGCTCCTCTTTTCATTGTGCGAAGAGAGGTTCAGGCCATAGTTCTGCAGTAGTTGGCTGTCTTCATATCTCCACTTTTGATAATTAATTATATAAAACGCACAAAACTTCATAAAGTCAGAGGTACGTGCCTTAGAATCGAAGTCAAGCCCTCTGCGTGGCAGTCCAACATTCTCCCACTTGGCTATCGTTATATATATGTTAACATAATAATCTTTAATGTGGGATTTAGAGAAATCTCTTTAAGAAGTAGTGTTTAGAAAAATTAACTGGGTGCAACAACTTTAGAAGCTGTTGTCAATAATTTAGAAATCTATTGTAACACGTAGAAATGTATTCTGCATTTTCAGAAAAGAAATTTCTGTGAAGCTATTAGATTTTCTTGGCAACAGAAACCCTGTAAGTGCAACATGATTATTTTAATTATCTATCTTTCTAAGTTCAAAAAAATAATGGCATAAAAAAATGGTAATCTGCAAATGCTTTTCTCGGTCAGGATTTCCTTTGTACCTGTTGTTTGATGGTAGTTTCTTGTGATACAGCCTTAATTAAAATAATGGCATACGACACTTACAATAACAAGCGGTTTTTATTAACGATCTTACAAATAAGGAGTTACTGCACTTTCAGTAGACAAAATGAACTTATTTTCCAACCGGGATCCTCTTGGCTAGGGGAAGAATGCCGCAATACCTGTGCATTTGTTCCGTTAAGCGCCACGTCTAGAACAAATACTATTCTTACTCATCCTTAACGTCAAAGTCTGGATCAAAATCATTTAGGTAACCCAAAGTAACACTTATGAATGTCAAGGTTTATGAATTAGTTAGTTTTGTGAAGTTACTGAATTTACAATTGGTTGAGTTGTTAAGTTCAGACGTCCTAAAAAAAGTACTGCCTTTTTTTTAAACGCCATTTAATTATAATTTCAGTATTTTGTAACTCATATGTTTGGTATTACAGCCGTTATACCATTTATTACTGACTATAAAATCAGAAATTATAAATAATAGTAAATACATAACTTACCACTATATTGTGTTAAGAGTCAATTATAGTGCAATATAGACATTGAGCCAACGGCATTTTGATCATTTTAATATGTTAAATAATTATTGTTATCGCCATATTTAGTTTCATAATAATGGGCTAAAGTTGATATAGTGACAAGAATAGAAAAGGGTATGTTAAGCTGGTTTGGGCATGTAGAAAGAATGGACGAGGAAAGACTGACTAAGAAAGTTTATAAGGCTAGTGTGAATGGAACAGTCGCAAGAGGAAGACCTAGGCGAACGTTTCTTGATCAGATCGGAGGCGTTCTGGACAAAGGCCAGCTTAAGAGCACCTTGAACTGACGGGCGTGTATGAGGAATGTGATGAAAGTGAATAAAGCCAGAGAAGTGTGTCAGGATCGTAGCAAATGGAAATCCGTAGTCTCTGCCTACCCCTCTGGGAAACAGGCGTGAATCTATGTATGTATGTATGTAATAATGGGCTATATTTTTCCAGACTCCAATCAGACCAAAACTTTCAATGAAAGAGAAAATGTAAGTATGAATATAGTATGTGGTTATTCTTAATGCTTAAGTTATTTTTCTTTATACGGCTTACGTTTTATTTACTTAATGAAATTTATATTTCATCAACGAAGAACAACAGTTACGCGGTTGTTGAGCAAAGAAAACCTTACATATAAATATTAGTGAACTAATACCTAAGACTCAACTGCTTTACTTGCTCTTGACTGCTATTCGCGTAGATTATGGATTTTAATATAATATATATACCCATTGCAACTGGTCCTGGTCATATAGACGTCACACGCTTGTAAACGTCATCTATCATTGTTTGCTGTCCAATATTTATTTACAAACATGTTACGTCACTTGACGACTCGACGTCATGTTGCCGGAGCCTGTTTTGACAGTTCAATTATTATCGGTGTATTTTGTGGTAAATATTTTTTATAAAATACTTAATATGAATAAAAATAAACATTATTTGTAGGGTTCTTAGACACCACAAAATAATGTCAGATGTGGCAAAGATTTTTGTCCTTTCAAGTATGCGATTATTTAATGTTGTTCTGTATATCGTGCCATGAGTGCAGCCACGTTCTTCATCCCTGCAAGTTGGTGGAACTGCGCATTAAGAAGCGTGGCTGTCTGAAATATTGTGAATGTGGTTTTATTTCTATATCAAATTAAATATTGTATGCACAGAAATAAAAAAAAAGCCTTGAAAAAAGAGAAGAAGATACAAGCACTACTTGATAACAAAGGGCAAGTAAGTATACATCATCATTATTAATAGATGTATTTGCTTATCTGACTGCTAATCTGTATGATTATCGACAGACTGCACGGATGGCGTAGAGGTTAAGGTGGTCGCCTCGCAACAGCCACTGCACCGAGTGTTGTGCTTTGGACAAAAAATGTGTGATCCATAATTGGATTCTTCGAGTCTGGCTGTAATCTGTGTCTATCATTTGAATGCTTGTAAAGTTTCAGCGACACAGGAATTATATCTAGAGTGCAAGTTGTCTTAAAATGAATTATGAATAAGGCTGACTCGTATAGCCTGCGCGATTGGTTTGCATATGTAGCTCGCTTCAGCTAAGTACTACCACTATATACAAGCAACATTAGGTACCTACTAATGCCAAGCAGTTTAAAAGCCTTTGAGACAGGCTCTCTAGCATTGATAGTTTTCTATCTTAATAACGGTTCCGTTTCTCACTACCTATCGCCTGCTCCGTGCCTCGGAGAGCACGTTAAGCCATCAGTCCCGGCTGCCAAGAACATCTATGGCAGTCGTTATTGGGAGAGTGTCGACACAAAAGATCCCACTGGGTCGAAGTGTCGCCGGTCTGCACTGACTGGCCCCCACATAAGATACATATATACATACCTACATGGATTGCATCTACAGTATATATTTCTTTTTATATATATATATAACCATTGCAACTGGTTCGGAGACGTTAACTTCAAAACGTTTAAGATAGATGCGAAAATATTTTGAGATGAACTGAGCTCCATTCATACGAGGTTATATATTTAATACATTTCTGTGACAAATATGCAACTATGTCGCATATATGTCGAAATTTTACATTATAATATATCAGTTTCTCTTCTGCAGATTGAATTTGAGATGATACCTCCTGAAGACATTCTATTGTAAGTAAGCTAGCTGTTACCCATGACTTTCAATTCCTGAAGGTTTAATTTATCTGGAGGTTATAATATGCTTTAAGACTATGGATCTAACTGTGTCATCAATCATGTCATGTCTGATAGTTTAATTTTCCGTGCCACCATATATAATAATACATTGATTCTTGACTACATGACTGTGTATTGATATCAGTTTAGTACATAGTTAATCAAGTAAAATATAAACAGTGATTTTCGGTGTAGTGTAGTGTTTATTTGTGTGCAAAAGTTCTTTGATCTACTAAAAGTCGTATGTATTGAAGAAGTCTAAACAGTACTTACACGCTAACATACAATTTCGTTTAGAGGTTTTCAAATTTCTAGGTGCAGTTTTTTTTATCAGTTTTTATCAGTTATTAGTTTTATTTATCTGACAAATAATTGTTTTGAATTTGGGTATGTTTCGTGTCTGTTCATTGTCTTTGTAAAATCCCCAAAATACAGGGTTTGATGACTAATTTAATAATATAATAAAACATTTATTTCGGACATAACCCATATGAGTCAGTAACAATTTTCTTACAAACTATGTTAGTAAAAAGAAATAAATTAAGCATACATTACAGTTTTCCCGTAACGATGCCTACCCAGTGTGCCTATATGGGACAATCATTACGGGAGGCAATCATTTGCAGAATGCTGTTGATCTTACTACGCAATCTCTGAAAAAGTGACGTCGCTTTTTTCCGCATTATAGTGTGAAAACGCGCACAACTGCAAACATCTGCGACGCACTGCAATGACGCGGTAGCCCCAACAACATTCTGAAAGCGTTATTGTATTGTATACGCAGGACGTTGTAGGCTCGTTTCGTATACCGAACCCACAGGCCGCTCGAGTAAAAAGATTGCATATGTTATCTTCTTAAAGGAAAAGTATATGTCTATTTGCGAGATTTATCAGATTGTGGTTATGGTGACCACTAAGAACACGTGTTTATGGCCACCACTTCTTTTGTTTTAGAAAGGATAGAACAAAGAAAATTCAAGATTTCCTAAATAGCCATATACCTGTAAGTAAGACAAGTATTCTTATTTTTAAACTTGTGTGAACTAGTCTATTTTTATAAAATTATTAAAACATGCATACTATTTTAAAGATATGTTTAAATCTGAATACCCGAAATAAACTTATTTTTTAATATATTTAGGTCATCAATGCACAACCTCTTAAAGAAGACTCTTTGTAAGTATAACAATAATCAAAAATCTATAAGAATAAGTAATATAAACCATATTTTTGATGCCCTATGTTGCAAATACCTTTCTCGACTCAAATCTGTATGAAAATAATCGGTTCCTTTATCTAGAGAGGGGATACTCCAAGCAGGCTGGATCGACCCTCCTCGAAAATAATCTCTATTATATACTATTCGTACGAAAACATACTTTATTCGACATGAGCTTTGACTGTATCATTGGCATATACCTATATAAGGTCCTCTAAACAAGAAATATTCTAAGATATTTTCTTTTTCAGAGTTGACAAAACCAAGAAAGTACAGGACTTTCTTAACAGCCAAGTACCTATTCGAGTGAGTTTTACTTTATACATATGGACTATATATTAAAAAAAATATAATATATGATTATATAACTATGGTTATTTTTCATTAAGACTGCGCCGAGCGAAATGTGCCAAAACAGGCGGTCACAGTTAAGTGAATACAATCAACACTTTTTGTTTAATACAAATATAAAATATACATTTACCTTAACAATGAATGTGTTTACAATAACTCCGTGTAAAAACTTAAAATAAATCATATTTCGCCTACAAAATTACGTAAATTTGCACGAAAAATTCAAAAACGTAAGCTCTTGTTACGTAATTTTTAGATTATAACATTAGAAATCTATCCTATATTTCAGCTTAAAGGAAACATAAATAGTTATATTACAATTTGTCCGTCCCAAATATTTAAGTTATTGGTTGACAATAATGATACATATTTATCAAAAAAGCACTTCAAATCCTCCATACAATTTTACTACAGCGGCCGTGCGCCGATTTGAATATGCGCCGCACGAGCTCTGTCATTATCTGTCTTACGCTCGGCGCAGTCTTAATATTTCAGCCATTTTTTTAGGAATATTACTAGCAATTTGTTTTACAAATTACTAGTTAGTTTTCTTGTTTACCTCTATAGCTAAGCTAGAATGCATGCATTAGGAGTGGATTCGCAACGATAGTGCAATGAGTGGGAATCGAAATACTCTCAATTGCAAGTCCAATGCAAGAATCAATTACCACCGCTCTCAAAATAAATTTGAAATATCTATATTTATAATATTTGTAGGTATTAATATGGATGATGACTGTAAAGTTAAGCTGGACAATGTAGTAAATATACTGGTATTTGTAATAGTCTCCAACTAAGCTATCATAATGTTTTCAATCTGCAAAGTAACATTATAACCGTGGGAGAGCCACGCTTAAGCACGAATGGGCCGGCTCGACCGGAGTGATATCACGGCCTCACAGAAAACCGGCGTTAAATAGCGTTTGCGTTGTGTTTCGACGAGTGAGTGAGGGTACCGGAGGCCCAACCGTCCCCTCCCCCTTCTGGTGGGTGGAGGCAAATTTAAATGGAACGCAACGCACTTGTGACTCCTCTGGTGGTGGGTGTCCATGGGCGGCGGTAATCGCTTACCATCAGGCGATCCGTCTGCTAGTTTGAGTCTAACACAATAAAAAAAAGAAAAATACATTTAATTACAAATACGTGTTAAAATTATTGAATTTTCTTAACAGGAGAAAAGGGACAAACTTTCTTTGTAAGTAAAAATGCGCATTTTACCTTTTTATATAACACTCACGTTTATAATAACTGCACCGCTCCCATGGCTTGTGGCATGATGTAATATTGGCATATATTACTCCCGCATAACATACATTTCTAATGATAAAGGAATCATAAAGTCGATTTAGTCGTTTTTGAGTTTATTCATTATAAACAAATATACAAACATACAAAAACACCCAAAAACACAAATGTTTTCTCTTTATATATTACTGAATTATACTAGCTCACTACTTGTCAAATGGTAGATATCAATACTTACTTAGTACTATCAAAATGTTTGTAACATATAAACAAAATATCTTTGACATAACTTTAGAGCAGATACACAGGAAAATAATGGAAAATATGGTCAATACGAGTATACTACATACGTAAGCTCAGTGCATATTCTGAGTGACTGAGAATATTCTCAATGACAGTCAAGCTGCTCTCAAGGCTCTGGACTCGTGTAGGGTAGACTCCAGAGTGGTCCTGAACTGTGTTAAGGCCCTCAACAAACTTGGCAGGAAGAACACAGTCAGACTGGTGTGGGTTCCGGGGCATGCAGGGGTGCAGGGCAATGAGGAGGCTGATGGATTAGCCAAAAAGCACAGACTGGAGTGGATGGCCCTTAGGGGTCTGGAACACTCCAAGAAATTCATTGCAAACAGAGCCACAGGCTTCACCCGGAAGTTCTGCGGGTATAACAAGAGCCAAATGCGCCTGCCCACAAGAGGCTTCACTGGCCATTATGGCACCAACGACTTCCTGTGCAGATTGAGATTGGCACACAATTCGATCTGCAGAGCCTGCTGTGACATCTACTGTGTAAATGTGACGCGTTGGCTGCATTGAGGATGGGTCTGATGGGACTGGCATATCCAAACCCTGAAGACAGGCTTCTTCCTCTGAAGTGTACCCTGCATCTGATGCAGTACATTCATAAGGAGATAGCTAAGGGATAAATCTTGGGCCGACACAAAAGATCCCACCAGGTCGAAGTGTCGCCGGTCTGTACTGACTGGCCCCCACACACAAGATAAGATAAGATAAGCTCAGTGCATTAATATTCTAAGCATAACCAAAGCTATCTAAATCCAACTGTCTGTATACTTCGATCTAAATATTATTTGTATATGCAATGATTACAATATGAAAGCATCCCAGTTCAGTCTAGTTGGTTCAATACCATAGCTTTGATTGGCTTTACCGGATATCATTATACTCAAACTTAGTATTTCCATATAGATACATTCATTTATTAAAATGTAGCCACATCACATACATTAGTTTTATTTTTCCAGGATCGAGAAAACAAAAAGTATACAAGATTTTCTAAACAACCAAGTACCAGTAAGTGTCTTATGGAATTTTCGTTTGTTCTAAACCGATTTTTTAGGTTTATGTTTTTGCAGCCTAGCCTAATCTGTTGATCGGTTACGTTTAACCCACAGCTCTGTAGCTAAAAGAGTAATATCTTACATGTAGAAATTGTGTGTTCTCAAACACGATTCTTTCTCCATGGTCAAATTGTATATTACCGAATAGAACCGAATGTTACTGAAAAATTTATCACATTTACACCTTGTAGCCTGTTCTGAATTAAAATAATGCCCAAATAAATTGATAACATTTAAAAAATTCAAAATATCGCACTTATATACGACGTCGCCATTCGGAATAGACCACAAGGCGTCAACACTCTTCATCATGGAGGTAGTAAAAGGGATTAAAGATGACCCGATAGGAAAGATGTATTAAATGCCTCCGGCATTCTTGGTTGCTAGGCGAAACGCATTAATTCTGCTACGTGCTGCTCTTGGTCCTTCCCTTGTCAAGATGGCCCTTTCTCTCTGTCATTCAATAATAGACAACGGGTCGAACTCTTTTATTCTAAAATATCCAACCCAGCATAGATACACAACATCACTATTTGGTTGCAGTTTAGATAGGGTGGAGCCAGTAAAGGATTAAATAAAATTTTAATTGTGCTTTCTTAGTATTAAGTAAAGTTACTCTTATTTCCAGATTTTTATTAATAGAGATGCTTTGTAAGTATAAATTTTAAAACTAGTTTTGGTTTTAGTTTAAGCATATAATAAGGTAAGACAGGGATAGTGAATATTGCATTAAAATTCATATACGAACCCATGTGGTGAACGGTTTTAATATCGCGGCCACAGCTATAGTATGTATTAGTGGTCGGTGTTTCCAAACCGCGAATATGAATCATTACGTATCCTATGTACATTAAAATTGATAATGGTATTTATTTGTAATCCGATTTAAACAAAACAAACACTGAATGTTAGCCCAATGTTGGCTTTTAGATCACTAAAACCACGTCCGAATTCGATAAGCGGTTTTGGAAATTAACGTACACCAACACATACACAAAATCGGTTGCAGAAGTTTTTTGAGGATACATCACATAGTACTACATTCGTGTATGTTAATTTGCATACAAACACTTTTCTGAAATTTAATGTTCAACTCACGTATTAAGGTTGTTAAATTTTATGACGCCATTTTCTTTGCAATTATTTTCCTCACCAAAAAAATTGCTTCGTATACCATAAAATTGTATAGGTACTTTCTTGTAAAATTATACCCAAATGGTTGTGATGTGAACCTAGCTTTGTATCTGTTTGTCTATGATGTTATTTCCTTTTTACAGAAACGACCGAAATGCGAGTGTACAAAACTTTTTTAACGGATTCAACTTAGTAAGTAAATCTTCCAAGGAAGTTTAAAAACATCTTACCTTTAACTAATCTGTGGAAAATGCTGTGGTAATTGTATTAATTACTAACAAGAAAAAGTGTACTATTTAAGTTTGTGCAATGTAATAACGTTTTTTTTGTCGTAATAAAATATAATAAAATAAATAATTTGTTGTCAATATCATTATTATTGTGAAAATATGTTTAATATTTATTTTTCATGTTGCAACCTAAAATATATCGTATTACCCTTTCCTCAGCACAACACTAAAAAATGAATTTTATTATTATGAAAATAACAATACAAACAATTTTAAAATAGGCCAAATACTGAGGGGTACTAACCAATTTTTTTATATAGGTAAATTTGTATTGACTTCACAAGAAGGGTATACTTACTAATTTAATAAGTTAAACTTTATTTGACCTTCAAATAGACTCATCGCCGGCAAGACCAAGTAAGTGATATGTTTACCTATAGTCTCGTGCTGGATAGTCGACTTGAGCCTACTGAATCTTTTTTACTAGGGAGATATCAGTTGCAACAGGATGTCTAAAATCTGCATAGTTCTTTAAGCAGTACCTCACCAAGAAATCATACATAAAAAATTGTAAAACAATATTTTTGTTTTACACTTTATGGCAAACAAGGATGCAGCCTGCTGAAATATGTTATTTCTTGGATGTAAATATTCTAATGGGAGAGCAAAACTAGTGCTGCAGGTGTAAAGATTGTACGGGATCCTAAGGGAATCTGGAAATATGAGGTGCAGAAAACAAGGGCAGTTTGTTTAGCTCTAAACCTCAGACAAACTGCAGCTAGTTTAAATGAAATTCCAGATTTAGGCGATGATTCCGCTATGTTCTTAATCTGTCAAATCTTATAATACCGGATATAAATAAAAATGTGTGCCGCTGCGACTCGATAGGTTAATTTGTGTAAATTTACTGAACTAGTCGTATTTTATTTCCATTTTAGATCGACGAAGCAGAAAACAATGCCAACGAAGAGTTGGATCTGTGAGTATCTTTATTTATCAAAACGCTAAACTCGAACAATATCCTTAAAAATATATGTGAATAGAGTAAGAAATTAATTTTGAACAATATGATTTGAATCACAATTTAATAAGACTTTTTCAAAAACGAATCAGTATGTTGCCTCCTGAGTTTTCGTTGTCGTGGTGCCAGGTTCGATACCGAAATTGAGCAATTATTTTGTTTCTCTAAGAAAAATCTCAGCAGCAATTTGGTATTTGGATATATGCACTATATGCTACGGGCTTAACTCATAATAGGGGGTAATAAGGCTCGCCCGCTATTATGTCATGTCACGCTTCGACACGAAAGGGTCGGCTCGAACAGAGTGATAATCAACAATTTTTTTAAATAAAAGTAGCCTAAGTTACTCCTTATAATATCAGCTATCTGCCAATGGAAGTCCAGTCAAAATCGGTTCAGCTGTTTGAGAGATTAGCTAGAACAAACAGACAGACAGACCGGCAGACAGACAAAAATTTACCAATTGTTTTTTTTATATAAGTACCTTATATACTTTCATATGCATGAAGTAAAAAGCTGTTATTTTGACATTACAAACAGACACTTCAATTTTATTTATTTGTATAGATTGTATAGATAATAAATCCCTGTAGGAACACAAAGCCTGTTATAAATTATAATATGTTTGCAAGAATTCGAGAGCATTGTTTTTCTATTAAATAGAAATATAACAGTACCTACATAATAACCTTATATCTTCATGATAATTTTTCAGTGATGCATCAGAAGAGGTTTGTATCTTACATAAACATTATATCTCTTAAACTAACATCACAGAGCACCCAAGACCTTTGTAAATTAAGCGGTTTCTCAACATAGAATGTAAGGTGCGTCGTTATTTTCAAATTTTCGTGTCTTGGGGCTAATAAACTCTTCAGATCACTCTTGCCGTTTACAAATAAACTCAATAAAGTGAATATATGAACACTTCAGGTTTACTTATCGCAAATTTTATTGATATTAGTAAAAAGTTATTTGATAACCTACGTTGTATTAAGATTCTTTTTTACTTTACTTGCGCTATACTATTTGTGTCTGTAATACAAACAATATTCTTGTTTAGCAGCAAAACTACCGTCGAGCGGCTAAAAAGAAAAAGAAGAAATTTAGGAATCGAGAAAGCAAATATGATAGTAAAGATGATGAGGAGTCCGGGCTATCAGCCTCTTCAGACTATGAGAAAAATCCTGGCAATCCATTCACTATTCACAGAAATAAATATGTACAAAACTGGATGTGGAATCACTATGTAAGTCATATTTTTTCTTTTTGAACATCTTTTATCCAGTTTTTAATTAGCTGATCGATGTAATATATAATACTAATATCAATCAAGCTCTGTGTCACGGTAGATTTTGCAAACATACAATTAACTTGAGTCGTATTTTTTTTTTGTATATAACACAAATAATATTGCCTCGTGTGGAATTCAAACTTGTAATATTCGTCGCGGTTGAGGCAATGCGACCGCTTCTCTGATGTACCACCATTTTATCAGCTAATAGGTATAATACTGAAGTCCTAGTAATATAAATTATAAACCTTTTATCTTGTAACATTAATAATGTTGTAAAAATGTAAAAGTATACAAGCTAAATTTATATATTATTTCGAAATTGCACTAATCCAATGAATTATTTTTAAAATATTAATTAGCGAACGACTGGTATACGTTGCAATGTTTCATCCTTTTCTATATTGTAAGGAACTTATGCAAGCGCTCGCACAATAACTCAACAAAGTTTCATCGCAATAGGATGAATAATAATTCTCCTCTCATAGGAACAAAATCTTTTATGGAGATAATTTGCTATAGATAGATACACAACAAGAAAACTAGATATTATTTTTACAATTCCCAAATGAATCGGTATCACTAATATTTAGGTCAGCCCAGGCCAAAATGATTACTTACTTTTGAGGCTCAGAAATCCGATGAGATATTCTTGATAAATCCACTGTTGATACCGAAATTATTAAACTAAGTAATTAAAAAGAAAACCATTCCTGATTTTAGTATCTACCGCTTATAAGCAAAGTTCGGTTCCTGAGTAAGGTATCTAGAGTCAGTGGCAAACGTTGTGCAACTATGCCCAAAAGTAGATATGGACTTACTCTTATATAACTTAGTGTATAAGAAAAAAGGCAACTCTCTTGGTATGTCTAGAGAATCATAGTATTGCCGTACTTTTCAGATGGATGGTGACCATATGAATATAAATCCATTTGGGCCGCCATTTGCAAGTTTAGGCCCGTCTGGAGCTGATCTGTTCTTTGGTAGAAAATGGTGGTATTTCAATCAGGTATGTAAACGCATCTTGGGTGAAAGGCTCATCCAAGATGAGATACTATAAACTAATTAATCGTGTAATTGAAAATATATTACTGATGTGCAGTCATAATTGTTATGGAAAAATCGTGTATTGCGTCTTTGCTGTCACTGACAATTCGAATAAGAATCATTCGAACACGATAACTACGGTACACTGATATTATGTTAGCTGGTGTTGACGATTTATACGTGCCGGTCGATGACTGTGATGCTGATCAATGATAGAAATGCCGGTCAATGCCACTTTAAAATTTGAATGATTTCATTATTTAATCAATTATATAACGTTGCTAGATCATACTAGACATCACCAGTGCACTCAGCTTTGTTTCGAAAATGCTTACATAGTTTCAGAAGAATATATATTACTGATTAGCGTCCTCATCTGGCACCTAAAAATTATTTAGACATGCTATTTTCCGTAACCTATTGAGTCGCCGTGGCACACCAGCAGCCAGATATGACTTTAATTATGTCTGTCATTCCAACAATATACATTATTGGCAATAACTTATTAATATTACCTACTATTTCCAGGATGACTATAAACCTATGGGATAAGCGGCGACCAGCAAAAACTAAATATAGTTTATATGAAAATATAGACACTACTTTTATAAAATCGTTTATTTTAATACCTGAATACGATTTATCCGAAACGAATAATTTAGTATAATTTGGCGTTGTAGCACGAATTCTTAACATCAATATGAAGAAATATAATATAATATAATACATTCTCTGAGATTGACGTGCAAGACAGCTAACGTTGCAAGTGATGTGTGATATGATTCGCTGTTTTGCTTATCTTGAGCTTAGATGGTGCTCGTGATTTCTTTCTTTCTATACTGGCTGTAACCTTTTTTCCTTTATTAATGTGTTTAAAATACTTGTGGAGCATGGGTTCCTTTATAGATTGGTATGATCAACCTACAAAAAGGCAACTTTCACTCTATGAATAAAACTTACAACTGATACAAAGAACACCCAAACTCATCAAGAGTATTTGTGAATCACGCTATTTTTTGCCCCGTGTCAGTGTCGTATCAGAACAATTATATTCGGAGCCATGGCACTGGCGAAACTACCACTTGAATCACTCATCTACATAATAGTATATGCTTTATTGCCACTAAAAAAACATAATACATTCTTATTACATAGATTGGATCCACCTTTTAAGAAGGCTCTTCTCCAACACGATATCTTGATTTATGTATGTTTCATAAAGTGCAGACATAGATTCACGCCTGTTTCCCAGAGGGGTAGGCAGAGACTACGGATTTCCATTTGCTACGATCCTGACACACTTCTCTGGCTTCATTCACTTTCATCACATTCCTCATACACGCCCGTCGGTTCAAGGTGCTCTTAACCTGGCCTTTGTCCAGAACGCCTCCGATCTGATCAAAAAACGTTCGCCTAGGTCGTCCTCTTGCGACTGTTCCATTCACACTAGCCTTATAAACTTTCTTAGTCAGTCTTTCCTCGTCCATTCTTTCTACATGCCCAAACCAGCTTAACATACCCTTTTCTATTCTTGTCACTATATCAACTTGCAGACAATAAAAGAAAAATATTACATAAGACAATTTTAGATATATATAAATTAAAAAACGATACACAACACCTGATGTCTAACCAGCTGCACAAAACCATAACTAATAAAACGTAACATAATATCGTCTACAACAATCTCTTTCCGAGACGACGGTCTCGAAAGTACCAATTGGCCGTTAAGGAAATATCTAATACTGGCCAGCGAAATATCACAACATCCCGCAGTAACACGTTCCTGAAACCCTTTTTAAAAAGAAATCCATTTCCCGCCGCTACAAATATTTCAAAAGAGCCCATTGGATGCGATCTTGAGCGGGTGTTCATAGAAAACTTCATATAGCCGGTATACATCTTTATTTTTTATTCGGATGGACTTTCTTGTAGCAGAAAGGGTATCGGACGAAAACATATTACATTTAAAATCCGAAGTTCCTTTTTAAATTAAGTTATATTTTACTATTACGGATGGCACGCCACTCCACCACTTAACTTTTTTTAAATATTCACTCGGAAGTTGTCTCTCTTTGACCATAGGGCTAATTCTCGTTATAAAAACTGAAAACACTTTTCATAACGAGAATTAGCCCTATGGTCAGAGACACTCAACAAAATAGAGATCTGATCTAGGCTATTAAACGTCTAAGGTGATACAATGTATGTATTCGACGATTTTCTATTTAGAAGAACACCATTTGGGATGTTTTTGAGATTAAAGTAAAATATAAAAGGTTTTGTTTCATGAACTGGCCGTTTGATCAGAGACGTTTTGTAGAAAAGACAGACTAGAAGAATTCTCAATAGCAACATGGTGTTTGCAATTTTTCAAGGAGATGGAAGGGTAATCGCCTCTTTTAATTTAAGAACTAGCTAGCAAAAATTAGACAATAATTACCTGGCTACACCTTAAAATATGGCCGCACCCTTTTACGTAGCACTTAAAATATAGCAGTCGTAATACCTACCCCTTCAGGGATATCTGGTGAATATAATAATAAGAATCAGTCTATAATAATGTATGTACTTAAGCACCATAAATTAATTCTAGCCTAGCTTACTAAGATCCAATTACTATTTTAGTCAACCTCGATGGCGTAGTGTTTAGTGTAACCGACTGCCACGCCCGAGGTCGCGGGTTCGATTCCCGCACAAATCAAACATTTGTGTGCATGGATGTTTGTCTTGTTCTGGGTGTTTCTATGTATAATATTTATGTATTTACAAAAAAAGTATATATGTATGTTTATCCATCGACTACGGGTACCGGCCATAGTACAAACTCTACTTTTAGGCTAGATGATGTTGTGTGTGTGTGTGCGATAGAATATTATTATTATTATTTGTTTCTCCTTCACGGGTATTTCCCTAATACGTTAGGAGAATACCCGGCCCTTTGGGAGGCTTACACGGAGACATGGGTCCAACGTAAAGGAGCCCTTCGAGAGTTTTAATCAAAGGTGGAATGGAACACCTAAAACAGGACTAGCCGCAGCAGGCGTAGGACTATTGTTACATTTGTATTCTAATATATGGGCTATGGGTATGGGTGTTTGATTGACTGGTATATTGGTAACTATGGATGATAAAACGTCGTCTGCACTGAATACTCTAATAGCATCAATCGAATGGGCAGACGGTGACTCGGGTGGAATGGAACACCTAAAACAGGACTAGCCGCAGCAGGCGTAGGACTATTGTTACATTTGGATTCTAATATATGGGCTATGGATATGGGTGTTTGATGGACTGGTATATTGGTAACTATGGATGATAAAACGTCGTCTGCACTGAATACTCTAATAGCATCAATCGAATGGGCAGACGGTGACTCGGGTGGAATGGAACACCTAAAACAGGACTAGCCGCAGCAGGCGTAGGACTATTGTTACATTTGTATTCTAATATATGGGCTATGGGTATGGGTGTTTGATGGACTGGTATATTGGTAACTATGGATGATAAAACGTCGTCTGCACTGAATACTCTAATAGCATCAATCGAATGGGCAGACGGTGACTCGCCAACTCTCTAAATGGGTCGCTGAATAGCCACGATAGGCATACAAGCCAGCAGCAGAAGGTAACGCCGGTGTAAGCGGCTAGGGGTATTGAGCGGTGACAACAGAGACCCGGAACGGGACTGCCCGTAGTTACGCCCTTGAAAATGACACTTCCACCCCCAAGCATGTATTTCTAGCGGCCTCCCTCTGACCGGCCGACCAAGGCAAGCCAGAGTTGAGAGTCCTACGGCTCTTGAAGTTCCACCCCAGCCACCCAGAAACGGCAAGCCTTAACTGACTCTCTGAGGCATTCAGGACCGCAGTGTCGCCACTCACATTCAGCTCGCCACAAGCTGCCCTGCTGTTTGTGCACTTTTTTTTAACCTAGTGATACATTTTTTGTTTATATCACAAGGCAAAGGTGGTAGTTTAAAAGCTAGTGTACTGTGTCCTCCAATATTGCGTTAGTCTCATGATGAGATAACGACTGTCCTATTATTATTATTATTATTGCTATGTATAACAGAGGTCCAATAACAAACTTTAGCAATAATAGCTAAAACGGTTTCCATGCTTTTAAGGAGTCCAGCCGAAATTTATTGCTTTCGACAGTAATTGATACAGGGCTCGGACCTCAAGTAAGGGTCCGGGAAATATGATGTGCTAACTTTTGCTCTGAGAAATGAAATGTAGATTGTAATATATACAATACGTACGTAATTTCACATCTAGATATATTATAAAACAAACTACATAAGATCTTCAATTATCTATTTCACATTAACCTCCAAAGCCCAGTGATTGTCAGTGTAATTTCTGTCCTAAAGAAACTCATCTCAAAATCTAATTTATAAAAAAATTATGTTTATTTATAAAATATGTCTGTTGTTTTTTTTATAATAAAATAACCAATTCGCGTACTGTAATTCTGTAATCTGGAATTGAAAACCTTGTAAATAGGAAGTATATCTTTGAATTAACTCCGCTACATACCTAACTTAGGCAATCTCGTCCCTAAAACGAGATTGTCAAACTATAACGTTTCACCCATATAGAAAAAAGATATGATCCATAAATAGCTAGTTCATTCTTCCATGTATCCGTTTCTTTAACGTTTGCACAATTCCCCGCTATATAGAAATGATGCCGAACGCGTCCTCTTTTTTAACAAATAAAAATACTTACACTACGCATATGAATCTGATAACAAGCAACAATTTTGATTAAACGCTCTATAAGTGGTTTTAATAGGTCGAATTATAGCCGAAAACAGCCTAAAAGGTATGAATTTCATGTTGACCGCAATCTATTGACGTAGCCACACTGCTCGTATCTAACTTCCTGGCTTTAGACGCGTCAAAAAAAAAGCGATGCAGCCGGAACAAAGAGCTACGAAGACTGGATTAGTTTGGAGAATGTTATTTATATCATATGGTTTCTGCGCCGCAAAGGGGCCAATTTAGCATATGGTCTAATTGAGGGTACGCATGTTTTTCAACTGGATACTGGACGGTTACTTAACGGACTGACCTGTCTGTTTGCAAAACAATTGGGTATACTACCCTAGTTTCTGAAATCATTGATATTACACATTAGATCTTATCTGCGGTAATGACATGTTACTGGATCCCGTGTTCTTCATTTACGGATTGTGTTCGAATTAGAGAATCCTAATTTCTTCTCTAATTTGAGGCCAGCACTCAGTGGGAATCCCACTGATAAATAATACCCAGACTAGTAGCCTCAGACGGTTGGTTCCACCACACCGGACAAGTCACAGAGACTCAGCAATTTGATCCAGGATACAACTATCATCATGAGGACAAACCTATGACACGGGATTAACAAAACATTCGTAATAGACCTAGTCTGCAGATATACTAAAACTAAAAATTAAAAGTAAGTATCAGTGGTTTAAACAGTAATTACTTAATTCTTCAGTTATTTTCTTTCTTTTTGACAAAGAAGGCACAAAAAGCTAGGCTTCTTTGGAATAGACTATTCCTTATAGGCTTTGGATAAAAAGAGAAAAAAAGATAGTGGGGAGGCTTTTGCAAGGCAGTAAAGCGAAATGGACTTCAAAAAATTTCATTGCGCTTCCATACCTGTCTTCTCCCTAGCCTTTATTAGTCAAGTCAAATTAGTCAGTCAAGTCACTTGGGGTCGGCTTTTTTTGGTCAAACCGGATTTGTCTGGATATAAGTTTTTACACGGGGCGGCTGCCACCTGACTTCTGCAACTCGAAGGCTAACGCTAACCCTAAGGTTAGACCAGTGTCAGGATATTATAGGGCATTGACTTCCCAATAACGACTGCCATAGATGTTCATAGCATGGCTGCTCCAAAGCACCGAGCAGGCGATAATTGTCAATAAATACGCACATAATTTCGAAAAGTCATATATCTTCCGAAAGTCAGAGGTGCGCTACAATACCTGATCGATAAAAAGTATTTAAGAAGTTGGATGAGCATCGGTCAAGACAATATAATATAAACTCAGAAAAACAAGAATCAACATTTGAAATCCCCTCGGTAAATAAATTATCAAATTTTTACTGTTTTCCTTAACGGGGATTTGTTGGGTCAATTTTATTTGGATCTTTTGTATAAAACAATGGGCTTTGTTATAAAGTTAAGTAGCTAAAGATGAAAGATCTAAAGTAAAATAATTAAGTGTGCCTCGTGTAACAGAATTTGAAGCTCTTTTTTAAGAGTCGTTTAAAAATCTTATTATAATGAAGGTGGTCTTATATTGATTCTTTTTTTTGTATTCTACTAAGGTAGCAAACAAGCATACGGCCCACTTGATGGTAAGTGGTGTACGGTGACTATGGACGCATGCAACACCAGAGGCGTCACTTACGCGTTGCCCACCCTTTAGGAAAGGAAGTAGGGAGGAGAAGGAGCGGGAAGGGGAAAAGAGGGTGATTGGGTCTCCGGTACTCTCTCTCACTGAACGAAACACAACAATAGGAATACTGCTATTTCACGTCATTATTCTGTGAGAGGGTAGTCCTTCCCCGGTCGAGCCGGCCTATTTATGCTGAAATCAGCGAGGCTCTACTGTCTTTAATACTTTCTTTAATAGGTAGCAATGGTAGGTTATTTAATGTGACTGCTTGGATAGTGTAGTGGTTTAAATGGTCGACTTGCTGCTGCTACTACGCTGAGTGAGTGTGTGTGAATCCCACACAGGAAAAATAGCCATAGCTCGTTGCACTCACTGATCGGTAAACGATTAGCGAGGTTAAGCAACGTTGGGTGCTGTGAGTCTATAGATGTGTGACCGCTTAGTGGTATTTCATCTGAGCGTCTCTATTCTTCGGATGGCACGTAGAAAGTCGGTCCCGTTTGTTGTCAAATTGACAGCAGTCGTTAAGCCATGTCAGAGGCCTACGGGCGGCTTGAACAACTCTTGAAAACAGGTTGACCACAAACCACACAAAAAGAAAAGAAGAAGAAAAAAAACAGGGCAAAAGGTTACAAAATGTCTGGATGTTTTTTGTGTTCGTTATTTGAAAGTTACAAACAAGTTCTCCACAACACATGATATATTTCTAGAGCGGGAGTCGAATTTTAAAAACATGCTTATTTTTATAGTTTTCTCTTAATTAGTTTACCATTTACTTAGACGACTCGATCGGCGTAGTGGTTAGTGTAACCGACTGCCACGCCTAAGGTTGCGGGTTCGATTCCCGCACAAGTCAAACATTTGTGTTAACGCGGGGAAATGTGCAAATCACATTCCCCATCGCCGGTTTTGGGGCGGGCGATGGGGATATGTCGGGATCCAGCCCATATGTTTGGGCTGAACCGACTAAAACCACCGCGGTGTTCCTCACACCTTTATGGCGGGGTCGCGCGGATCGCTCTCGCATTCGAATCGCGACCCCGCCAAAGGTTTGACCCGCCGATGGACGTGGCGGGTCCCACAAAACTTTATACACATAATTGGGGGACCTGGTCCCCGACAACATAGCGGGGGGACCTAGTCCCCTTTCCGACATCGAGAGGCGTGCGTGGAACACGAACGCCGCCTACTCGGACCTGCGCTGATCGGGCGGTGGACGGCCCCAATAGGTCCACCGCCCGCAGGCTTCTACTCAGGATTGTCTAGTACCCATAGTACAAGCTTTGCTTAGTTTGGGCTAGACGGTGTTGTGTGTATGTGATAGAATATTATATTATTATATTATATTATATTTATTTAATTATTATCTTTAACAAATAATACATCTGACATGCTAAATAAGTACAATCGATTTAGCTCCTTGTGCTTGTTCCATTAAAGGAGAATACAAGATGCAAAAGATAATGTTTATAATTATAACTTAACAACTATTCTTATAGTAGTATAAAAACAACTATTCTGTATAAGAACGCTATTGTAAAACAGCGTCATAATTAATATTAAAAAATTAAATTAAATATAACAAAAATATGAATTGTAGACACCAAAAATAAAATAAATCATTAATTATTGCTTATTCTATAATTAATTATTGCTATACACACATGTATGTGGTAGAATATTAATATTATATTATATCCTAGTACTCTTATTGACCTCTATAGCTAAGCTAATATGCTTGTTATTAGAGTGGGTTCCCGTTCGAAGTGTATTGATGTGATTTGAAACCATGACCTCGCAATCGAAATTCTTGTAATAGATTTTATCCACATTTTTCCAGTTTTGTTATAGTTATAGGGTTATTGGGTTCTACTGCAAGAATATTATCTATAGCAGCACGAATCACTCGTGTCTGAATAACCCCGTAGGTATAGGCAGAGATCCATTGGACTCACATCACAACTATATTTTATTACCCATGTACGCATGTGTACGAAGTGGGTCTGTAATATAACCTTTTAATTAGGGCAATACTAGATTCCATTTTACTACTGAAAATATTCTTACAGACAAACCCGCTCATGTTTTGACAATTCGGCAATTAAAACCTAGACATCTCAATCAGCTGGTCACCATAACGCACCCCTGTGCCTGTCTGTGACCAAAATAATAGATTTATTAATTAAAAATATATTTGAGTATCAAAAAATATGAATGAGAAATAAAGTAGCATACAAATAATTTGGTTAACTGTTTACCAATTTACCAATAAAATGCTGCAACGAAAATACGAATTGTGAACTGCATGCGATTTCATAACTTCACAACACATCGTGGTACAAGTTATAAACGATATGCATCTAAAATAGCAACAAGAACAGAAATATCAATATGATAACTGCTTGGGCAAAATGTTACGAACACGGAATAGAGAAATAAGGGTTTATAAATGTTATTTGGTTTCGACCTATAACGAATTTAAATAAGTAGTGTTCAACCAAAAAAATATATCTTTCACATTAGGGATAATTTCTGTATCGCAGAGGCTAACAAACAATTAAACAACGGACACGAAAAACATCCAGGCTTGTAAGTTGTAACAACTGTTTCTAGATCACACAAATGGTTGTGCCGTGTGAGATCAAACCTACAAGCCTCGTCACGGCCGCAGTAGCGATCTTATCTACGTCCGTTTGGGATGATTACTAATTTCACTATATGGCACTGTTTTTTTTAATTTTGTTCCTCTTTTACGTTTTAAATACTCGAGCGATCACCATTAAATTTCGCATACACGTTATTTTGGGTTCATAAGAAATATAGGGTCTCTTCCTCCAAAAAAAATAATTGTTCCCGAAGAATAGCAATTTATTGGCAAAACCTAGATTAAAATGACCTAAACCGCGGGCAAAATCTAGTAACCAGTTATAAATACGAATGTGTGTTTGTCTGTCTGTTTATTACGCTTTCATTTCTTTACTTCACGACCGAAAATCATGAAATTTCGGATACACTTTGTCAGGGTTAAAGAAATGACACGGTACCCTATGTCTTTTCTATACCCCTGACAAAGAGTATTTTATCCAGAAAAATAAAATGCAAAAGGTAGCTAGTATGGTTGTTTAATAATCTTGTAACTTAGACCAACAGGTGATGCCGACACATCCGACTATGCCATTAGCAGGTTGTTGCAGAGTTCCACCTTTAAATTAGGTGTTGTACACATACACTGGTAAGAAGACTTAATACTGTGTCATTGTGGCAAAGAAAAACTCTATGGCCTTGTAGCGTTAGTTTTCACTTAAATTTGCGACTGATTATAAAATCTTGTATTCTAATGCGTGTAAAGAGAAACGATCTTGGATTTTTCTGTTAGATATTTTTCATACGAAGCACGAAACGTATTATGATGGATCCAAAAGCAGCTGGTGAAATGTGGTACAATAAATATTGTCTCATTACCGGTTCCTACTCTGATTGAATTCAGAGAAATTTAAGAAAGGTAAAGCATAATTGAATCTGTTCTTAAACTAGTATTAGAAGAAAATATTCGAAACAGTAAAACCAAATATAGAACTTTGCCTAACATTCTCTCGGCTTCTGACTATCCGCCGCAAATATAAACACCAACGTACACCACCGGGCCAATGAGGTGGCGACGAATTTAAATAGATTATTGCTTCTTTACACAGAAATCCATCTTCATCGGATGATGAAGATGTTAGATAACCATGAGACCATATCATAGTGTCAAGTGCCGGGCTCTCACATTAGGCAATGACAAATAAACGTGTACGAAACGACCCATTCAAATATTATTATTTATTTAAACAACGCTGTTTTCCTCTCTCTGTGTTAGTACTTGTGTAGTTTGAACGCTGAATTTGGAGTGTCACGGCTGAATGTCATAGTCAGATAAACGCTGCGCCCGATACGGGTTTTCGTTAAAGGAATTTCCAGGCAACGGATGTCACGTCCTGTGACAATGCTGCACAGATTTGTAGTCACAGAACGGCTAGTGCAACGTGTATGCTTTTAGTGAAAGTGTTAATTTAATATTGAAATATCGCAGTCCATGATCGTCGTCCGTCTACAAGTATTATTATAAGGCATTTGACTACCTCTGTGACGAGCCTCGAGTTTGATTCCCGAATGGGGTCAACAAAAAATTATTGAGATTTTAAGTCGAGGAACTCTTTTACCAGTCCAGAGTTAACATAGGCGATGTTGCACACCCCATACCAAAAAGCGAAAGCACGCAGAATCGTTAGTATTGCGCCTGATATGTGATCGATCGTGTCAAATTGCCTTTCCATCGGACTAGGAGAATATGGGAATAGAGAGTGCACTTAAGTTTGCGCACACGCTTAAGCACTATAATACATTCTGCGCAGATAGCTATTCCTAAGATTAGCCACACATTCCTTCTAAAGACACACACACTGCACATGCAGATAGTGGAGGTAGTGCAGTACCGGTCGCGCCATTATTAAAGTGTTTCATACTAATTCGAACAATACATGTCATTATGATTCCAAAATAACAATATTCAGAATAAAGAATATATACATATGTATCTTTCTTTATTATGGTCAGAATGACACGTTTTGTTACAGCCTTTTACTTCCCGACGCTATAACATCAGTGCCACTAGGTCAACTATCGTAGGTTGGGTCTGCCAGTTTATTTTATAGTGGTGCCATCAAATCAAACTGTATATCTTCAAGCTAGCTGTATCCACGACTACAAGAGAATGGTTTTTTAGAAATGCCGTTCTCTTTTTTTATTTAGGGGAATACTATATGCGAATCTCCCTTTGCGGGAAAAGAGAAGCGGAGAGGGTATGTCGGTCTCGGAAAGATGAAAAATCTTGGGTTTTACCGACTAAACTCACAGTGGTGTGCCAACTCGCTAGAAAGGTGGGTTTCAGAAATTAAAACTACTTCAGTGATGGGTCACTGAAGTAGTTTCAGTTTCTGAAACCCATATATTTTTTAGATAAGATATGATTTCTTTGCTTTGGAGTCAATCCTTATGGCGCAGTAGACACTTAAACAATGGACACAAAGAACACCCACAACACTCTGCTAGATCTACAAAATCGAACTCAACTCTTTACAATAGCAAACATTAGTGCAGACTTATGCCAAAGGAGTAACTAAACAGACTAACGACCCTATCATTATATTTTCTTAGACAATGTGTTTTGCGAGTAGTAGAGCCTTGCTGATTTCAGCATGAATGGGCCGGCTCGACTGGGGAAGGACTACCCTCTTACAGAATATCGACGTGAAATCGCAGTATTCCTACTGTTGTGTTTCGTGCGGTGAGTAAGAGTGCCGGAGGCCCAATCACTCTCTTTCCCCCTTCCCGCTCCTTCTCCTTCCCACTTCCTTTCCTTAAGGGTCGGCAACGCGCAAGTGATGCCTCTGGTGATGCTGGGTGGGCCCAGCAGTGCCTCACGCAAGCATAAACTGCCCGCGGGTGGCGACTACTGGGCGAGGCCTCGCTTCGACTCAATGGCTTGCAGTTGAGATTCCTATAGGAGTAACAAAACACGTGAAGATACAGCTGCATTTTTCTGCTAAAGATAATACTGCCTGAGTCGGGCTGATCTAGATTTGAAAAGAACATTAACTTATTTCTTACTTCTCATAAGGTTTCGAAGTATTTACATTTTGTTCGTCTTCTACTACACAAATATATTTCTAGTCTTACGCGTATAATGGCGTGTGTCTCTGTCTACGCTTTCGGTGATATCTCTGAGGCATTTTACAGCCACATTTCGCCAGATATAATAATAATAACCATTTTATTTTACGTAGCATAGACGCATAGATAGAAAACGCCTTATAGACTAACATACATACAAATTATCACGATTTTCAATTAATACCGTCGTCATACGCCAGATATGGTTTTAGTTCCGACATTATAATTGAGGGTAAGCCTAATGCTATCTACCAGGCAAATACACAGACTCCTTGCCGCTACTGTAAATATCGAAACTCCTGGATATCGAAAATGGTACCTCATGATCACACATACTTAAATATAAATAACATGACTAACGGGGCAATCTAGGCTATACACAAAAATAAACCTGTTCCGCAAAACAAGAATAAAAATAGTTTTATTTCTGTCCTGGTTCAAAGCTACAGCGAAATGACAAAGCTATACAATATTAATGAACTAATATCGTACAATAATTATATATAAAGCTCACAACCAATTTCCAATCATATTCCCTTAACATAAAGCCTATTTTTTATTTGAATATCACAAATAGAGCAGTTGTGATCGGCTCTTCAATCGATATCACAATTTGCATTAAGCAGGTATTCGAGGCCAACTTTTACCAGTATTTTGTATGCCAAATGAGATAGGATTCAACTTCCTTTCCTTTGTTTCCGGATAGTTCGTATATATGCTAAAAGATATATAAATAATTTTCAATTTAAATTTAACTACATAAAAATATTATGTGTATTAACACGTAAAAGGATGATTGTACAGTTTTTACACAATATTATACAATTCAGTACCTAACAATTATGTTCGTATATTTTTCTAAATGTATTATGTATTTTTTTCTAACATCACTAACCTTACAGGGTTGCCAAAAGCAACAGTGTGTTCCTTAATGATTATAATACGTTGTAAATATAGCATTTTTTGCAAAATTTACACAGAGAATACGACAGTACGTAAAAAGTTATATTATTGTGCATATTTACATAGTGTTAAGGCCCCTAACTGAGAGGGGAAGCAGGGGAGAAGGGAACGTGATATTGCTGCGACCGCTGCGGCCATCCTCACTCACCGATAACCACGGCTGAGAGAGAATTATTTATTTATGTAAAATCGTTAATTTAAAATACACCGTTTTTGAAGTGAAAACTTCTTTAGGCACGTTGAGCACTTCAGATCATCGTCATCGAAAGCATTCAAAATTAAAAAATTATAATCTAATAGCTCGACGATACAATTCACAAGTTACTTAGTTTTCACTTCTATCGGCAGTCCCCAAAGACTGCCCCGCTAAGCCCGCGCATAGTTTAATAATATTATCAATACATTGAAAATTGTTGAATAGATGCATGCGCTACATTTCGCCATTAGCAAAAATATCGTCACTACGTCTTGCGTTTTATACTAAGCCATTTGATGGTTTATTTTACAAAGCTTTGTGTACTTTCAAAAGAAGCGAGTTACAATATTAAGTCTTCTGAGAGGCACATGACTTAAAGAATAAATAATCCTAAAACAACTTACACTAGAGCTATTGAGAGACGAAAAAAAAATACAAAAAAAAAATATTTCTCCTAAAATATGGCATTAAAAATTACTTTTTCACAATATTTTGCTATCTGTATGTTACAGCTATAAATAAATTAAAACATGCGTATTTAATACAAATTTTCGAATAGTATGCTTCATTATTTTATCTCGTGTAACAACGAGATTATTGCTATTAATATGCAGAAACAGTAAATTTCATATTCACAAACATTCTTTTAATATTTTATTTTGTGCTTCAATAGCTCTACATATTACAGGATAATCAATTATTTACGTAGCAACCTATATATTGATGCTAACTGACTACGGAAAAAAGAATATACTATACAAAAGAGCACAACTATACAACAAATTACTAGATGAAATTATAAAAAGATGATAAATAAAAACACTAAAGCAAACACATTGTATAAAAAACGTTTACTAGATTATGTCAAATGACATTGTTAACACATTCCCGGACAGTAAATCGAGAGACGTGAATTATGACCCTCACAATATGGCACTACGGCTGTAGGCGGCGATTTAAAATACACTAAAAATAAAACTCCACGGCCGACTATTTCCCATAGTATTTATAGAAAGGATATGACTCTGTGCCGTGTGCTAAAATATAGACCGCTAGAGCCACAGCAAACACTCCTGCCGTACCACACGGTTTAGAATTCACTTGGTATGAATGTCCACCTACAGGCGGTTACGTCCCTGACAGTTACTGCTGCAACACATACTTTTAAAACCGTGTAGTGTGGCAATACGTCCCCAGACGTGATGTCACTTTGTATGGAAAGTTTGTGTGCCATATCACAAATTATTGAGAGTGGTTTTGTGTCCGTGAATGTGTTAATTTACCATCTCTTACCTTAACGTAACTCTGACTGTATTTTATAGAACACACATAATATAATATATAGAATCTCAATATAAGTGAACTGTACCTGTTCTTTTTGAGAATAAATAAATCTTTAACCCGAAAATCAATATTACTTTTTTAACCTACATCAAAAGAAGTAAGTGCGTCTAATCATTAAGGAGTCTATATCATTTTTTTTTAACCTGGGGGAATGCTTTGATGCGTACCTCTCCGCGGGGCGACGGAGAGGTTATGACGGACTCACCGAGGAAAGATGCTGAGCGACATCCTGGTAATACCGACTAAACCTACCACGGTGTTCCTCGACATAACCGCAATCGGTGGGGCCGCGCGAATCGCTTTCACATGCAATCGCGACCCTGCCGAGGTTTCGGCCCGCGTATGAAACAGCAGGCCACTACACTAATAGACCTGCCCTTTGGGCACCACTAATTTTATCCCTACTGGCCCGCTGAGGGGGGGATGGACACACGGTACAGAGGCACGCGTGGGAACTCTCACGCCGTCTCTCGGACCTGGTGCTGATCGGGTGGTGGGCAGGCCCGCGAAGCCCACCAGCCCCAGGTCAAAAGGAGTCTATATCTATACTAATATTATAAAGAGAAAAGATTAGATTTTTTGTTTGTGATAATGTAACTCAAAAAATAAACAACTTATTTAAAAAATTCTTTCACCATTAGAAAGCTACATAATTATCACAAATTCACATAGGCTACATTTGATTTAAAAAGTACTGTTACTAACTTATCTTAACCTAATTTTACACGAGCGAAAAAAGCTTGTAGAAAAATAAAGTTTTTATTCCAGCCACCGCAACGTAACTGAGTTTCATTCTTAAGAAATCGTTCACTCGATATTGCATTACGTGATTGTCTTTGAGTTAGTTAGTTGTTCTGTTAGTTAAGCCGCTTTTGCAGTGCTATAGACTGAATGTTCTTTAAGTATTTAATGGACGACTTTGAGTGCTAAGCCATATTGACAAATCTCTATCACTATAAATTTTATTAATCTTTAGGAAAGTTTGTCGGTATATTAACGATTTTAGATGCACGTTAAGGATTTATTAATTTATTTTCCTATTATATATTCGTCATATACACGATATTTAATGATTACCACATGGTATCAATTAGTAATGGACTATTTGTATGTAAGAGCAAACTACATGCATATAGATAATAATAATAATATTCTACCACATACACACAACACCATCTAGCCCAAACTAAGCAGAGCTTGTACTATGGGTACTAGACAATGGATAAACATACTTAAATACTTTCTTTTTGTAAATACATGCATATTATACATACGCCCAGATCAAGACAAACATTCATGTTCATGCAGATAATTTCGCACCCTTAATAAAACAGAGACTTATTTCAGTATTTTGGATTTAACAAATTTGAACTCTATTGCAAAGATTTAACACAAATATAATATTAGAATTTAACATATACAATTAGAGTTCAAATTGCCTTACTTTCAAATTTCGAGTTAAGTCGCTGTTTTATTAAGAGTGCGATTTATCTTCTCGTATTTGGTAAACAACAAACTTACTATAAAAATGATTGAGATATGGTTTTCAAACTATGTTCATCCTCTAATAAATATAGATGATAAAAAGTCAATACAGAGAAGTGAGTAGAGATCACTTATGTTCTGTGTTAGAGATCATCAAGTGACATATTAATTGTCATATACTGGGATACATTTTCAAACTTTATTACACTGATACAAACTGGGTATTATTTAAAAAAAATTTAAGTCATTTAAAACATTTAAGGTGCTAAGAATTTATTGTACTACTCTAGCTACAAATATGTTTTTTTTTGTGTATATTTAGTAAACTAAATAAAACAAATATGAAAAATGGATCATAGAGCCATGCGTATTTTCCATCAACATTACGCCAGCTATGAATCTCACGGTCACAACTTCAGGTGACGTCCAGTTGTACACTGGGATGCATATTCAAACTTCATGATACTGGCGCCGATTGGGAAGTATACAAAAAAAAATTATGGTTTCTACCCACAGAAGTGGGTACAGATCATTTAACTTTTGAGTCAATACATAGAAATGTATTGTCTCTAGCTACCGGTATGCTATATTCATTCACAAATAAGAAAACATGAGCTATAGAGGCATGCATATTATTTTCCATCAAAAGCAAACCAGGCACGATTATACGGTCCCAAGTATAATCGAAGCGCAAATGCACCGGGTGCAATATCAAACTTCGTGATGCTAACAAGCATTTTCTAGCATAAAATTCGATTCCATTACACCCAACTCGTCGAAACAAACTCCCCCATGCAAAGTTAGTGTTTTGAATCCTTGTTGGTTTTGTCGTTTTGTAGAGACCCCGCGACTCAACGTTATTACCTTGTGCAATCTTTTTCTGTTTGAAAAACGTCCTTTGTCTGTTAAATCCTCATGCAAAATTCTATAATTTCAATGTTTTTCGTCTCGTCGTATTAGACGGCCTCGCAATGGACTAATGTATGTGAGGAAGTAAATAGTGCACTTGGTTGCGCAAACGCTTGTGCACTATATTTTCTGCGCAGATAACTAGTCTCTGTTAAGATTGACTGCCTTAACCGAAATTCGGTTTGCAGGACGGTATTTTATTCTCTGTTTTTATATATTATATAATATTATTATCTACTTCTATTATGATGCTTTCTTTCGTCAATTATTTCCATATTTATCTTCAGGCCTAACACAAGGCGTTTCCATTACACATATACCTATTCCAATAAGCACGAGATCGAGTATCGATAACAATCGGGTAAAAGCACTAGCTTTCAAATATTGAATTGAAAATGTCAAATATTAGGTAATTAGGCTACTAAGCTTACCTAATATTTGACACTAGTTACTGCTTTGCAGCTTTGCCTGTAAGAATCCCACAAAACCACATTTGATTTTGCCCGCAGCCAGCAAAATACTGACCCTCGGGAACTGTACTTTTATCTGAATAAAGGGTACTTCATGTCATTTTCTGTACCCCTGATGATGATGATGATGATAATGTACGTGATATTTCATGATGACCGGTCGAGTAGTTAAGGCGTAAAAGCGTAACAAATAATCAAACTGACATATGTATATATTCGCATGTATAATATTGGTAAGGATTAGGAAGTAATCACAACGTTATAACCAGCTACAATCAGCTAGTCTTTGTTTGCCACTAAAGTCTTATAAAATGTAATTACTTTTCAATTCAATCTACTTTTCACAATAACATTGATTGCGGAGCAACATGTTAGGCTTCCTCTGAGCGCAATCAATCAAGTTTTCAACAATACTTTTCATTAGTAAGTTTTAATTGTTTTCTAATTGATTCTTACTTGATGCTATTTTAAACGTACGACTTTTATACTGACTATAAATATCTCTGTAAAATTAAAAGTTTCTCAACAGGTTCTTATACTTACAGTAGTTAATTCATAAAGGCTTCGGCGCTGAGAAGACTGTTGCCCTTTTATTACCTACTTGCTGTCAACATAAAAATGGTTTTGTATTAAAAATTGTAGACACATTCTCACACCTATAACCATAAAGGGGTAGAAAGTGATTACAGCGACTGTTCGCAGAGTATGTTTATTGGTGTCACGTAATGGCAGGCGAGTTTTACTGTCTATCGTACATAGAACCAGAGTCCATGCTACTACCAAGAATTTCTTAACAATAATGACTAATGCGTGCCAAAAAGAAATACTGTGCAATCAAATTACATGCACAGTAGTATCCACTAAAGTTGTGCCACTGAGACATTCTAGTCCATTGAGAACACCGCTTTACAATAGTATTTTATATTTAATTATATTAAATACAAAAAACTATTGTAAAGGCAATAATATTCTAAAATTTTCGAAAGTGATACCACTGCAAAAAATTAATCGATATAGCAAAGCATAATTTTAAACTGAAACTTATTACATTTTTGTCGCAAACATTGCATTGTTAACCTAAAATAAATGTAATATAAATAAGTTCGGTTCGGCGCATGCGTGAAATGCTTTCCGATTCACTATATCGAATAAAATAGCGTTTCATATAGACTCTTAGGCCCAACATTATCGCCTACCCGAAGTTTTGGATAAACGTGTTCATTAAAGACCTTCTAAATCTATATATTTGTGGCCCTAGTTAACGAGCCAAAAATAACATAGTAATTCTCAATGTTGTCACTCAGCTATGACATAAAATACTTAATAAGACTGCAAATTAATATTCCTCTTAAAGAGTAGACGATTCTTGGAAGATAGCTTAAATTATTCATTGAAATTAAACTACTTTATACGGATTTTATCGCGTTGTTTGCGACGTTTCGGTTGCTTTTCGTGGGAGGAGTTTAGTCTCCCCGTGACCATGGCTGCTGAAAAGCAACCGAAACGTCGGGGAAAGTGTAAAATTAAATTATATCTAAATAGTTTTAATAATAATTTAATTAGCTTAAAAGTTAGTAAAGTTTAATAGTAGTATAGTGTAACAGTTTTCAAAATTTTGTAATAAAGTGTCAAATAAACAACGCGATATAATCCGTATATAGTAGTTTAATTTCAATGAATAATATTCGCGTAAATAGAAGACAATATTATAGCTTAAATTATGTTGTTATGAAACTAGTTTACTCATTCACAGACTGACGATATTCCCGAAACTGGCATGAACTGTTCGATCACTGTCACAGCGACCCTATCCTATTTAATTCAACGAAATTAATTTGCTATCTTATCACTACCGAATTGTCACGAAGGTACACAATATAAAAATGTAAGCCTCAGACGACGAACACAGACGAACAGATGAATCTAGTAGTTGATATTATTTGACGATAACAATCTACGAGCAATTTACTAGCTTCAAGACTGTTTAAGACTGCGCCGAGCAAAATGTGCCAAAACAGGCGGTCACAGTTAAGTGAATAAAATCAACACTTTTTGTTTAATACAAATATAAAATATACATTTACCATAACAATGAATGTGTTTACAATTACTTCGTGTAAAAATCTTAAAATAATCAATTTTTTCGCCTACAAAATTACGTAAATTTGAATTTTTGTGATTTTTAGATTATAATAGTAGAAATCTATCCTAATTTACAGCTTAAACGAAACATAAATAGTTATATTACAATTTGTCCGTCCCAAATATTTAAGTTATTGGTTGACGATAAAGAAAAGTATTTATCAAAAAAGCACTATATAATTAATATTTTCGTCTACAAAATTACGTATATTTGCACGACAAAGGCAAAACCGTAAGCTCGTATTACGTTATTTTTAGATTATAGCAGTAGAAATCTATCCTATTTTACAGCTTAAACGACACATAAATAGTTATATTACAATTTGTCCGTCCCAAATATTTAAGTTATAGGTTGACAATAAATTTACATATTTATCAAAAAAGGACTTCAAATCCTCCATACAATTGTACTATGGCGGCCGCGCGCCGATTTGAATATGCGCCGCACGAGCTCTGTCATTATCTGTCTTACGCTCGGCGCAGTCTTAAGGCACATCCCACCACAGGGGTTAAACCCTGTCTAGGGAAACGATAAAATCGTACAATAATTAACAGATACAATGTACACCCTAAACTCACAACAATGTTTATTTTGTTTCTTACTATTGTTTGTTACAATTTAATTAGTATTAGAGTTCGTTTCTTAAAAAGTCCAAGTCACAAAGATTTAAAATCCTAGTCGAGGTATATCCAAGAAAAATAGTAGTCCAGGCAATTTCCATTTAATCTTTTATTTTTATTATTTCCATCTACAAGATTCTTCGAAGTCATTTCATGGCTATGCTTTTCGAATAATTTGATTGTAATTTAGTTTTCAGTTAAACAGAAGCATGCATTGAACAATGGATTACGTCACCGCTATTTTTATAGCTCTTGTAAGATGTTACATTTTATTCGAAATTTATTTATCTGCATAGCGTTTTTGATAGGTAATAATAAACGCGATCAAACTAGATAGATCTTTATCGTTTTTAAATACTTGACGTTTCGATCAGGATGCACTTGACATGGTCACAAACAGACTATGTGTTTTTAATATATATTATTCTCATATTAATATAATTTTCATATTGAATCCAATGGAGTTTTTTAAAGATCGCTGTCAATTTGGCTAACCCATGGTGCTTGTGTCACTTTACGTCCCTACTGGGATTCGAACCTATTGTAGTTTCGAATCCCAACTCATTCGATATACTAGTTAAAGACGAATATATGGATGAAAAATTATAAAATCTAGGATTTGATCTATCTCTGTGCCAAGTTGCATCCAAATCCATTCTACGCTCTACAAACTTACAAACGAAACAAGATAAAAAAACAATCAGACTTTCTCAACATGCGTGAAGTTGTCGCCGGTGACCTAATATACGTGGTTCACATATGCACCATATCTACGGTAATGCCAAATATAATTAGATAAAACCTAAATTAATTTTCATCTTAAACCCTAAGTTATCAAACTATAAGGATGTATCATAAAACTTTTAAACGTTTTTACGTGATCCATCATCACGTAAAAACCAACAAACTGACAGATTGTCGACCGGCAATCTGTAGTATAGGCGATATTCGCAGACAAAAATAAGTAATTAATTAAAATGTATTAGTTTCAGAACATTTGGCTTTGCCATGGAGCCAGTTTGAAAGAACAATTGCGCCATATTGCGGTAAGATATGAATTCAATTTTTCTTTCACGAGGATTTTCGAAGGGTTGCAGTGGAACTGGAAGGTTAGCATGGGCTCATAGGTCCACGGCTAGTGCAGATATTATCCGGGCACGGGTGCTTCGGATACTACCTGCACAAGGTCGCGAGGAGGGAATCGAGTCCCGTCTGTCACCACTGTGATTGTGGTGAGGACACGGCGCAGCATACGCTGGAGTTCTGCCCGGCGTGGACGCAGCAGCGTCGTGCCCTCGTCGAGACCATCGGTGCGGATCTCTCGCTATCGGCCGTTATCCCCTCCATGGCCGATAACGACAGGAACTGGTGTGCGGTCTCATCCTTCTGCGAGGACATTATCTCGCAGAAGGAGGCGGCGGAGCGGGCCAGGGAGGAAAGTCTCCTCGCTGACCCGATCCGTCGCCGGCGAACTGGGCGGCGTCGGCGCGCCGATGCGCGCCTGATGCCCCCTAACGAAGCTGAGGGTGGGAGATTGGGGTATTTATTCTCCCACACGCACTCTTCCGCGTAGAGGCGGGGTCTCTGGTGTACCCAGACGCCGCCGCCAGTTTTGGTGCCCGCGAGGCGTGGGCAGTCGCTGGGTGGGCTGCTGATGTTGTATCAGGTTCCAACGGCCCACCCGTCAAGGCGAATTGACGGTGCACAGGGGGGTTTTAGTCGGTATGCCGGCCGTGTTGTAGGCCGGTGAACCCGACATAACCGTCCCACCACCACCACCAAGTGGGGCGGTACGTATAGGGAGCAATTCCACCATCAAAAAAAAAAAAAAAAAGGGCTCGTATGTCCAATGTGCAGGAGTCCTTCAAGAGTTTTAATCTTAAATAGGATAGTATACCTGCTGTGACACTAGCCGTGACAGGTATACGAGACTATTACAACATTATGGATCTGAACAAGTATAAAGACCTCTGTAGATGAAAAAATACATTTACCTTAAATCCTAATCCTAATTAATATCATAAACGCAAATGTGAGTTAGTTTGTTTATTTGTTTGTTACGTTTTCACGCCTTAACTCCTCGACCGATCATATTATATTTTCGCATACACTTTGTTAGGGGAACAGAAATGGACATATTGTACCTTTCATCCAGGAAAAAGTACTGATACTAATCTAACCTAACCTTAATTAATGCAAGCGAAACCGCAGGCAAATCTAGTACTCTCATAATATCATGACTATTATCTATACTAATACTATTGAAAGCGAGTGTGATATTTCTACTACAACTATCTTCGATTCCAAAGATGGCTACTGATGTCGCCTACAAATTCTTATCTCCTGATTTATTCTGCAAATCCTCTAGCTAGACACATTATCTAGATTAGAACGATATAATATGTAATATAACTTAAATCAGTAGATGCCGAAACTTCTTTACAGAAACATTGAGCAATATTTCACATTATTTCCAAAAGATTTATTTTTCTTTATTTGAATCATAGTCATTGTCCACAGACAAAACGCCTGGAAAACCTGGGTTACTCCAATGGCCTGCCTGGATTTGTATGTTATTATTGTTTAGTATTTAAAACAATGGTGAAGACTTAGAATAGTTATTATGAGCTGCGAGAGAAAGAAATTTTAATATAACAATAAATCGGTAATCGGAATTTCACCGATTTATATTATATGCAATATGTTTCTCTGTTGATTGCTTAAATATTACCGATAAATTAGATTTGACTTTGAACCCCATATCTTTATCTATTTTTAAAGATCACTAGCAGTTTGGTTTATAAATTACTAGCATTTTCTAAAGCCTTCCAGCTAAGCTAAAATACTTGTTTTATGTGGCTTCACGTTAGTAGTGCAATGGGTAGGCTTCGATCCTGCGAGCTCTCGATTGCAAGTCCAATGGATAAGGATCCATTGGACTACCGCCGCTTGGGCTTAGAGAGAAACTACATTTGTCTTCTTCTCTCTTAGCCTTTATTATTCCCAAGTCACTTGGGGTCGGCTTTTCTAGTCTAACCGGATTTGGCCGGATATCAGTTTTTACACGGAGCGGCTGCCACCTGACCTCCGCAACCCAAAGGCTAACGATACCCTAAGGCTAGACCAGTGGACCAGTTATTTAAATTTAATTTTTTTTGTTTACATGTAATAAATTTTTATTTTTAATTTTTACGTGATAATAATAAGTAACTGTTTTGTCATTTTTCAAAAATTGAAGCATTTGCACACCAAATGGTAATAATATGGTGAAACCCTAAAAATACTGTAAGACCTGTAAACTGACCTGTATTATGCAAATAAATGAATTATTATTATTATTATTATTATTATTATTATTATTAGAGGGTACTGACTTTCCCAATAACGACTGCCATAGATGTTCATGGCAGCCGCGACCAACGGCTTAACGTGCTCTCCGAGGCACGGAAGAAACTATATTTGTATCCTAACTAATATTATAAATGCGAATGTGAGTTTGATTGTTTATTATACTTTCACGCCTTAACTACTTGACCGATCTTCATGAAATTTAATTTAATTATTGCATACACGTTGTCAGGGGAACAGAAAAGAACATAGACTACCTTTCATTCAGAAAAAAAATTGTTACTACCTAACCTAATCTCCATTTAAGACAAAACTATTTAACCTCAATCCTGAGCAATTGCTATAACATAATAGGCACTCGCCTGAGAATATACTAACTGATATAGGTATGTTACATACTTACAGAGAAGATTTATGTCCTTTAACCCTGGAGAGAACTCGTTGATACTTGGCGCACCTTCCATCCCGAGCCATCTACCAGAAGCTGAGCCGATACTGCCGGGGCATACCCTGATCCGGCCAGCTCTGGGTATGCTCAAGTCTTCTGTCAAATTCCCTCACAAAGATTGGGAAAATGGCGCTGGAGTTTATGGCAATCTCAACAGTTTGGGCATAGCGTAAGCTAAAATTGATTTGTTTTACATAATATTGTCTTCTGTTTACGCGAATGTTATATATTGAAATTAAACTACTATATACGGATTTTATGCGTAAATAGAAACACCAATGATTAAATTATGTTCGGGTACTTTGAAATAACTACACTGGAACATTGAGACAATTACCATCTTAGTCTCCCCGTGACCATGGCTGCTGGAAAGCAACTAAAACGTCGGGGAAAGTGTAAACTTAAATATAAATAGTTTTAATAATTTAATTAGCTTAAAAATTAGTAAAGTTTAATAGTAGTAGGTTCTAAATTATGTAAAAAGTGTTAAATAAATAATGCGATAAAATCCGTATATAGTAGTTTAATTTCAATGATTTGTTTTAACTTTTACGAGTCCCATAAAAATATTTTTCGAAGGAGGTCTCCAAAACTGATACCATAACTTATGCACGGTTACATAAATAAGCGAGGGTATCAATAATTAATAAACGTATATAATTTACCAAGCTACAATTCAATCGTAACAAAACTTATAATTATGTCACTTATTATAGTGTTTGACTGCCTGAATGGCACATTGGTTTAAGTGGTTGCGTCACCACTGCCACCGCGACGAGTGTTGCGGGTTCTATCCCCACACGGGACAAAAATTTGTGTGATCCATAAATAGTTGTTCCGAGTCTAGGTGTTCTTCGTGTCCGTTGTTTGAATGTTTGTAAAGTCCCCCGCGACACAGAAATAATTTGAGAGCGGGAGTTGCCAGTAAAAAAAATTTTCTTAAAATCTTTTTATACACAAAGAAGGGTGACTAAATAACACAGGCTTTGTTTGAAGACAGCAAATATCACTTTTTTCAGATATGGTGGTACAAATGAAAGAGTTTTATACTCTGGCTTCCGAAGAATGGGCAATGATGCCGAAGTAAGCTTTTTTTAGTACTGTTCCACTTTTATAGAATTCTGACTTCTTCTCATAATGAAAAAATAGTTCTCACTGGCTAAGTGCAAGCTTTTAAAAGAGCTTTTACTTATGTAGATTAATTCAGGATGCTTAACATAAAAGCCGCAGCGAAGGTTTAAAAAATGAGATTGGCGGAGATCGTATCTAATTGTCATCTCACATTATGTTCATATCCATTGAGTAATACTTCAGAAACCTCACTGTTAACTTGTATAGTAATACATACATATACCAAACTTGTAAAGTATATAACATTTTCTACAACATTATGTTACAATTTAATATACTAAACATATGTATATTTATTTTGCAGCTACCATCTTCAAAAGAAAAATCCTTGTAAGTTTTTAAACACGCTTTCTTCTTCTGAATCAAAGGCAAAAACTGTTATTGTTGAGATAGCAAGCAGATTGTGTTATTAAATGTCCCCATAACAAATCGCAGTAGAACTCTGGATATTAAAACTAAACCTAATAGAAAGCAATAATTATCTTCTCTTCTTATAGCACTGAACTTGTCAAGTCTAATATACATATATCCTTGGTTGGAAAATATGCGAAATTTAATTCTTGGCAAAGCATTGCATAATTATTAACCTCTGAGTCTTTGTCGTGTTTGTGTGTCTCTCTGTTAGTGACAAGAAAACCTTCTGAACCACTGGACCGATTGATTTGTAACTTGGTGTGCAAACATCATTATACCTCGGTGGAGATTGAATATGGGCCCTGTGGGTCAAAAGACCCTCAAGATATAGGGGTCACAAGGTCATAAGGTCAGGGGATATCTACCAACAGAGTGATTTGGAAATCCAAGGGAGAGGCTTTTGCCTAGCAGTGGGATATTACAAAAAGATGATGAAAAAATATTTCACATGAAAACGAAGAAGTTGAATCCTGGATTTTTACACCCATCTCGTTTCCCTTGAAATCCTTATAGTTACGAATATTATATGCAAACGCAAATTAGTTACATGCTAGTTTGTTCTTATTTTATACATAAACAGATTTTATGGACCGTAGGATTCTATCCTAGAAAATGCGCGGATTCTGCTCCCGTGGAATAGTTATTTTAACCTAGAAGAATGACGAGAACAAGACCGTTGATCACTCGATTTTATGCGCATTTCTAATAAATTAAATTAAATAAACTTTTTCATTTTGCCAGGATCGTTTTGTTGATTCCAACTTCTGAAGAGGATGAGGTAATTTATGATAGTATAGTAATATATCTCAAGATGTTAAGATCCTGTAAAAGTGATTTTATATTATTTTTATATCTTTCTTCCTCAGAAATAGTTTAAGAAGCATTTAAATATATATATAAATTTTATAAAAAATAATTTTGCTATTTTCTCTGGCCACTTTTAGGAGAATATTAAACTTTAGAAACTTTTGCAAAAAATATAACTAAAACTATACCTTTTTCAATTTTAGATATATGATATTCACGATCACGTATCAAGAAAAGGCAAAAAGTCGAAAAAGCGAAAGAAAAAGAAAAAGGAACTACATGGGTACGCACTTATTATTTTGATACATAGGGCCTGAAATTTTATGACGTTAACAAATATTAGCCAAAACTACGCACCGTTACAGTTATCAGTTAACGTCTAAAGCCTCGTAACTCTCATAAGGTTTACTGCGATTCTATTCTGTAATAGTTTTCATCTCGAACTCGAATCTCACTTCGATAACGTCGGATAATATATATTTTATTTCAAGTCTAGGTAAATTTGCTCACAGTATATATAGACAAGTTTAGTGCCTAATATTTATAATAAAATATATATAAATATTATACTTTGTATATCACAATATCAGTCCTGTATATATAAAATTGTCCCACTGAGCATGAGTCTTCTCTCAGTGTATCGCACACTTGGTTGCACCATAGTCAGCCCTGTATTAAAACGTCCCATCGCTGAGCACGAGCCTCCTCTCAGTGTGACAAGGCTTAGTCCATAGTCCACAACGCTGGCCCAGTGCGGGTTGGCAGACTTCACAATCGCAGAGAACATTATGATGACCGTAGATATGCGGGCTTCCTCACGTTGTTTTCTGTCGCAGTTAATGCGAGCAATAATTAGTTAATATGCACATAACTTTTAAAGTCAGCGGTGCATGCCATCAGATTAAGACCTCTGCGTGGCAATCCAACGGTCTCCCACTAGTACGAATTACTCCTTCCCCCTCATCAGTACGAAGCCTGACTTTGTATCCGGTAAAAGACTATAGTGTAGCTTAAATATAAACGGTATAATGTAACAAAATTTTGGGTATAAATACAGCGTTTACATTGTAGAGGAAAGTGATGTGATGTCCCCCTCCAACAAAGGGAGGGTCCTCCGACAAGGCCGGGTAATCGCGCCTGGAGGGCCGCGGCGCGACCTTTGATGTTCAAAACTTGTAAATATATAGTACTAACTGTTAACCCGTGACTTCGCCGCCGTTAAATTTAACAAAAATAGTGATTTGCAGCGGATTCCTTATTTTCTAAAATAAATGTAGCCTAAGTTACTCATTATAACATCAGCTACCTGCCAGTGAAAGACCCGTCAAAATTGGTCCAGCCATTTCAGAGATTAGCCGGACAAACAGACAGACAAAATTTATAAAAATGTGTTTTTTTATATAAGTACCGTATATAATTTCATACGTATTTAGTAAAAAGCTGTTAATTTGACATTACAAACAAACTTTATTTATTTGTACAGATTGTTAACTTCGCTTGCGAGTATTGTAAAAAAGTAACAACGATATCATTATTATTATATACTTACTTGTATATTGTGTGTTATAATAAAAAAATATCCAATTTACAGAGAAAACAAAGTGCGTAAAGAGGTAAGTCCAAGTTTCATATTATTATGATGATTTGATAGCAACACTTCTCCTTCTGTTCTATTTTAAAGGAAAATATCACTTTTCTGTCGTATGACAATGAGGCAATCAAAAATATCTTGTACAATGTTTTCTTTTAAAATAAAAACACATAAAATATCGGATATGTGAAAAATACCTACTAGGAACTACATATCTTCGTCGTTTCGGTGCATAAGTTTACTTACTACTTTTACACTTGTAAAACACATGAGGACCCGAGTTTGATTCCAAAGTTGAGCAAATACGATATGAGTTTCCGAAATTTGCTTTGGTAACAAGCAGTTCTTCTTTCACGGTAGGCAACGGCTTTGCTGTATCCTGACATTGCTGCAGTCCATGAGAAGTGGTTACCACTTTCCATCAGGTGGACCACTAGCTCGTCTGCTACCAATTGCAATAAACAAAAGCAATAGCTAGTAGATGGTTATAAGCTCACCCCATATTATATGAAACTTAAAATACTTCTTTCTTGGTAACGATAACAAGATAGTAGGCTTGGTAAATGTCACATTTATCTGATTTTCTATTATATCACAGAAATACCGTGGAAAACGCAAAGACACATCCAAAAAGATACGTGATAAAAAGTAAGTATAATATTCTATCACATACACACGACACCATCTAGCCCAAACTAAGCGGAGCTTGTACTGTGGGTACTAGACAATAGATAAACATACTTATTTTTTGTAAATACATAGGTACTTATTATACATAGAAACACCCAGACAAAGACAAACGTCCATGTCCGGTTATACTAATCGGTTAATCGGTTATACTAATCACTACGTATGTAAAATATGGCATGTATGTAAAGTATGGCAGTAGATTGCATATAATAATCCCTTCAAATTAAAAACAGAACAGCGCAATCTCCTCTTAAAGATAATCGCAGCCAGCCAGCTACTGTTATATTCCTGCAATAAATTAATTATACCGATATACTTAATAATGCTATCATGTCAGCAAAGAGACCAATACTAATGTTTCCTTGCTCAGGCGTCGTGGCTACACCTACTAGTATGAACATGAACAACTGGCAGTCGTTATTGGGAGAGTGTCGACACAAAAGATCCCACTGGGTCGAAGTGTCGCCGGTCTGCACTGACTGGCCCCCACATAAGATAAGATAAGATCCTTTGAAATTAAACTGCTATATACGGATTTTATCGCGTTGTTTATTTGACACGTTATTACAAAATTTTGAAAATTGTTACACTACTACTACTATTAAACTTTACTAGGTAATTTTTAAGCTTATTAAATTATTATTAAACTATTTAGATTTAATTTATTTTTACACTTTCCCCGACGTTTCGGTTGCTTTTCAGCAGCCATGGTCACGGGGAGACTAAGATGGCAGTTGTCTCAATGTTCCAGTCCAGTTCCAGACAGACGACGACAGACTGACGACAACTGCCGTCTCCCCGTGACCATGGCTGCTGAAAAGCAACCGAAACGTCGGGGAAAGTGTAAAAATAAATTAAATCTAAATAGTTTAATAATAATTTAATAAGCTTAAAAATTACCTAGTAAAGTTTAATAGTAGTATAGTGTAACAATTTTCAAAATTTTGTAATAATGTGTCAAATAAACAACGCGATAAAATCCGTATATAGCAGTTTAATTTCAATGAATAATATTCGCGTAAATAGAAGACAATATTAAGATAAGATCCTTTTCTCATGGACGCTTATAACTTGAGGTTTGGTTGTCTAGCGCAGTGAAACACTTAATATCTTGCATGAATAAGAGAGAGAGCTTGCTGTCTTTAACCAATTAATTCGTGTCGGTGGTGATGGTTACAAGCCACCAGTGTAATATTATGAATATTAGTTCTGCATTTAGTACAACGCGTAAAGTTCCAGAGGCGTAAATATCCACTTATGTTATTCCTTTATGAAGTTCGTGAAGCATGAGAGCAGAATAAATGCTGTAGAAATGAGAGCGCTGATAAATATATGTGGTGTGACTCTGAAAGATAGAATAAGGAATAGTGTGATTAGAGAGAGATGCGGCATGAAAGTGGATATAGTGACAAGAATAGAAAAGGGTATGTTAAGCTGGTTTGGGCATGTAGAAAGAATGGACGTGGAAAGACTGACTAAGAAAGTTTATAAGGCTAGTGTGAATGGAACAGTCGCACGAGGAAGACCTAGGCGAACGTTTCTTGATCAGATCGGAGGCGTTCTGGACAAAGGCCAGGTTAAGAGCACCTTGAACCGACGGGCGTGTATGAGGAATGTGATGAAAGTGAATGAAGCCAGAGAAGTGTGTCAGGATCGTAGCAAATGGAAATCCGTAGTCTCTGCCTACCCCTCTGGGAAATAGGCGCGAATCTATGTAATTATTCCTTTATTATTCTCTTTTGATCTTGGCTTTTATTCATTTTCCTAGGTTCGCTAAAGCATGAGTGATATAGTGATGGTACTGCAGGTTCAGAGGATACATCCTATGTGAACTAAACACAACAACGTAAACAAGCATTGTAAGCTACAATTACAATGCTTACCATAATTGTATAATACAAAATTGGTGATTCGATGGGAAGATCAATCTGTACATATTATTGCCATGGTGCACGAGATACCACTACGATTTAATAAACTAATCGGGTTAAAAATATGCTTACCACAAACGTGTTTATTGGGAGTTAGTGTTGGAATTTATATTTATAATATGAATAAATAATATTATATAATTTTCAGTAAGAGGCCCAGATTCAGAAAGGTAAGTGTCCATGTAGTCGTACATATTTCTATAAAACTTACGGGCGATATATTCTTTTTAAATAGGGCATTCAATTTATTATTCAATTTGTTATTTTAATGATGTTATTATATTTATGGGTTAAAATATGCACATGATCACTTGAAACATGAACTTTTAACAACATCATTGTAACAGTGTTTTCTGCAAAAATATTTGAATTTGAATTTGATTAATAGTTATTAAAAGGGAAACGACTCGACCGGGGAAGTACTACCCTCTCACAGAATATTGACGTGAAATAGCAGTATTCCTACTGTTGTGTTTCGTTCGGTGAGTGAGAGTGCCGGTGGCCCAATCACCCTCTTTCACCCTTCCCGCTCCTTCTCCTTCCCACTTCCTTTCTTAAAGGGCCGGCAACGCGCAAGTGATGCCTCTGGTTTTGCAGGCGTCCATAGGCTACGGTGACCACTTACCATCAGGTAGGCAGTAAGCTGTTTTGCCAAATACGAAGAAAAAAAAATCAAATTGTAAAGTCCCTCGCGACATAATAATAAATCCTAGCGCGGAAGTAGTCATTTTTCAAAAGAATTTTTAAATGTACATATATGCTTCACCATATTCATCAGGCCCACTACAAAACCTCAAATATAACCACATTTTAACGTAGCCAACGATAAACCGTTTACTAAAATTTACCACCATGTTATAAATAACCTAGTGGTAAATTTTAGATATTATCATCTGACCACAAATGCCGTTACCACGCTGCATTCAGGTGGACCAACAAAGCAAATCATTAAACCAACTCTACACAGAATTAATTATGAAACTGAAACCACTGAACAAAATGCTACAGTTGAAAACTAATTACCGCAATGCTCGGCAAAAATACAAAGCAAGCGTTTTGTAAAGATGATGTATACTGGTGTTTTTATTGCTCCTTATAAATATAAACTTATCAATTGTTGGGATATCAGATATAATTGAAAACCGACTGTCTGGCCGCTGGTGTTCCGCTGCGACCTAATAGGTTAATAAATCAAACAATCGCGCCCAGCAGTTGGATTATAAACACAAACCATCAGTAAGGTTTGGCCATACGCAATTACGCTGGCCAGCGAAGGATCGCAGATTTCACATAGCTTTGTTAATAATAAGATTACTGTAGAAAATCTCAAATGTTCATTACATACATATTCATAAGTGAATTGGATAATGAGATTTCCCAAAATTGCAGAAAGGCGCGTGCGAAGTGAAAATGTACTTATACAATTAACAAAGAAAATTTTAACCGTACAACTTCAGCTGTAAAAACACTAGAGTTTTAGTACAATAGAATTAATCGCTTCGTCGCCACTAGCACGTCTGCGCTGACCCTAAGTTTTAAATGTGCGTTCGTATTGTGTGCATTCAATAGCTCTGTTTCAGTTATACATAATATGACAAACCAAGCGTAAAATTTCCTTTACTGCCTCTACAAATGATTATGCTTACTCTTTTAACTACAACACAAAGACCCTTCGATAAGGCAAGCATGCGTTAGCATGTACATGTAACAGTAATTTTATGCAATTACAGATATAATTATTTTGAAATTACCTCGATGGCTCTGCGGTTGTGAAAGCGACTGCTGTGTCTGAGGTCTCATGTTTGATTCCCGGGTCGGGCAAAATATTATTGGTTATCCATTATACCCAGTATCAGCACGGAGTTTTGAAAGGTGCATGTGCTTGCATGCATGCATGTCGGCTACAAGATCAAGCTTAGCAATACTTACCCCATCAAGGGAAAACGGAGTGAGACTGCGCACGTTTGTATGTTAAATATAGATCAGCATTTTTGGCTCAAGTCACTTTAAATAGCATACAAAAATGAGATACCCCGAATAAATATGAAAGACGCTTTAGCTAATACTGATTATTACTCATAAAAACAGATTACATTATAAATTCATTACAATGTTTTACATTATTTTTACCTGAATAATCAATAAAACCTAATTAATTAATACCAAATCTTCTGCACAATACTACATACTTTATTGTTTTATTAAATCACACACATTTATAAGTGGTGCTAATAGTGAACGAATTGTTAAAGACGGTCCCGTAGTTTTGATTTGAGATTACCTGAGCCACAAAGAGTTTAGACATTCTTTGTGACTCAGGCTGTCATCGGCAATTTTTTGAGTTTCGCGGACACAAAACAAAAGTTGAGATTTTGGATATAAAGCTAATAAAACATATATTCTTATCACCTCCTCCATGAATCACCTGACAAATGCCTTTACATAGGTATCTAGTTTCAACGATCAATATGATAGTTGCAATGTTATTCAGATCACGTTATATGCACAAAAAAACATGCGTCACATCCATTTATATCAGTAATAAATCCTGCGGCTTAAGAGAATGACGCGTGTTTAAACGATCCTGCATATATCACAAAATATGTGATAGGTAGCTTGGAATTATTTATCGTGTAAATATTGTAAAACTTAACAAAAAAAATATAAAATTAAAAACATTGAAGTATGAGGCAGGACTCGAATTAGGCACCTCGATGAATCTTTGTTAACTTTATCTATAAAGCTATTGGCAATTGTACTGTCAGCCAAAACTGTGGTCTACCATCCTACGGTTGAGGTTTATTTGAACGTAATGAAACAACATGATCGATTTCCCCTTGCAATAATATTTTGACCATGTGTGTGGTGTGTGTGACAGTGCCTCTCTTTATCATATATTATATTTACGTCGTGCCATGTGTCAAGTTTGAATTATCGCAGCTAACACACTTCTTTAGAAAAGTCATTGTTAGCCATAGAATTAGATCTCACAGAAACTTTGGTCAAAACTGGTAGAACTAAGTGTTCTACCAGTTTTGACCAAAGTTTTCTTGGGCGACTGTACTACGCCAGGAATTGACCTTTTTGTTCTTTTTCTTCTTATTTCTGGATTAACCTCTGGTATGCCGGAACGTGGATCTGCGCGAGACACAATGCTTTTTCTATTATGTCTGGTATTCTGGCATACAACAGGTTAAACCCTATGCCCCGTTTTGTACCGCTGACAACGTGTATACAAAATTCCATAATGATCGGTCGAGTAGTTAAGGCGCCAAAACGTAACAAACAAACAAACAAACAAACTCACATTCATATTTATATTATAAAGTAAGAATATTCTTGTGTGTATATAAAACTAACGCATCAAACATTATGTTATTTTTTGTGTCGGTGGGTAAAACAAAGTTAAATTTCCTTGGTTTGTTTTTTACAGTTGGTGGATGGGACAGGCTATCTGTACGACAGAATAAAATTACACAATGAACTGTAAGTTTTCTGTAGTTTTACCATTATAATAATACTTACTTAAGCCTGCAACATTGCCTGCTTTAGGGACAAGTATACCAGGATAAATAGTATCTTATATACATGTGTACCAAGTTGCATTCAAATCAGTTCAACTGTTAAAGTTAACTGTGTAACAGATATCTAAAAATGTACACAATTTTAATCAATAGGGTAGTAGAAATAATTTTTTTATTATATTAATTCAAAAAGTTACATAACCCAAACTCTAAAATACAAAGAATTTTTGATATCTGCTCTAAAGAAATAAGATACATACGTTTCAAATTTAATAATAATTGTCAAATGACAGATAAAAAGATGCGATACAAAATGTTTCATAACTGCTATTTAACCGCAGCGCTGCGAGGAAGATGAGGAGACATCACCATTACGACTCCCAAGTTTGAAATATTATTTACTCCATGATTCTGCAACCAATTTTAATACTGTTTGCACAAAAACATTTCTTTGATTGCTATTTGTCTTCTGTAAAATAATGTACAAAAACAAATAACTACCCTATTGTAATATTAGTAGTTTATATATAATACAGCCACCTAAACCAGAGAGCACAGAACTAACTCATGCTAGCATCCTGATAGTGACGCCCAACCTGTCATATTCTATACAATCCTAGAGTGTAGATTGTAAAAGGAGCGTAGCGATGCATGAAGCGTAAGCTGCATGCTCTGTGATCTTATCTAAAATTAAAAAATCGTCGTAATAATATGAAACTCACGTCGTTTTCAGAGCATATATTAAAAAATTGAATGTAAGTAAAGGTTTTATATATAAATAAAGCATTTAAAGATATCGTTTCGGAAGCATGTGTAGGTTATGAGCATCGTAATATTGTCCATGTTTATGCGTACATATATTACACATTGACTACAGATCATCTTTGAGCACATAACATAAAACTTTCTGTCATTCAGGTTTCTTTACGATATTTCCCTAACCGTTAAAGCGATAATCAGCAATTTAATATGAAATCATGAAAGTCAGTGGTATGTGCTGTGTGGTTGAACTTGATTTCTCTACGTATGCAACGGTCTCCTTAGTTGATTACTGGTTTTTATACTGTTAAGGTGGTAAATAAGTATAGGTACCCGCTTGACGGGTAAGTAATTAAGATTACTTGCCTCTATCGTATCACGCGTTCACGCGTATCACGCGGTGCCAACCTCAGGTGTAAAAGTCATTAAAATTCGAAGAAAGTGAAAGAAAGGGAGATCTAAATGTGACCTTATACCACGGCAAATGGGTATTAACGAGATCATGCGTTTCGGCCAAGCTGCATCAGGTTGCTAGTCGTAGTCAGAAGCAGACTGAGTGACCCTGTTTGTGACATAAATCGTGCATCGCAAAAGTATCAAAGTAATTAAATTTGAGCTTTTGAAACTTAGTTCTGTTAAGTTTAAACTAAGGTTATATTTTCAGCTCCCGCACTTAGGCTACGACGGATACTCGAAACAACTTCGTGATAAGAGACGCTATGACAACCCAACCACACACGAAGACCCTAATGATATCAGTTCAGACGTAGACATTGAAGATACGAATCCGCCAGTAGACAATAATCTACATCCAAAACTCGCATGGTTTATTGACAGTCAGGTATTCTTACATAACACAATATTACTTTTATATATACAAGCCTGAATAGCATCGACGTGGCAAGCAGAAGACTATAATACCTATCTTTCACCAGCTATCTTTGTAGGTCCTACGTAAAAGAAAGCGATCCTAATTTTGTCAAGCAGAAACATTGTCAGGGCCCTAGCAGCACCTGGAAATTTCATAAAATAATAATCCAATAATACTTTCCCGATACGAAAATTAATTACACCTCAATATCGCACGCAAACATCAGCGTGAACTTATACCACGGGGCCAAAAAGGCAGTCTTTTATAATATGATGATGATATCTTTATTTGTAAGCTGTCCTTACGCGGGCACAAATCTCCCAGAATAATCTGCAGGGCTAAGTGTAAATCTACAGCTCAAATTTATGAGTAGTAGGACATAGCAGCGTCTCTATCTCTCATACTTGGCTGTTTAACCTATACATGGACAATTGTGTAAAAGATTTAAAAGATTGTGAATGGAGATTAAGAATGAATGAGTTACTTGTCAAATGTCTTCTTTATGCCGATGACCAAGTAATACTTGCGTCATCAGCAGAAGAGTTGCAGGCGATGGTAACTATTATGCATGGTGCTTTTGAGAGTAAAGGAATAAAAATAAATGTAAGCAAGACGAAAATAATGGTATTTGAAAAGGAAGAGTGCGTGACGATGTGTAATATTATGATTGATGGAGAAAAAGTGGAGCAAGTGAAAGAGTTTGTATATTTGGGTACTTTGTTTACAAGGTATGGTAAACATGAGGGAGATATTGAAAGGAGAACGATTGCTGGCAACAAACTGAATGGAGCTCTACGCGCTTTTATGAACAATAGAGGACTATTAGTGACCACACTTATGTATGGAAGTGGAAGTTGGGTATGGCAAAAGAAGCATGTGAGCAGAATAAATGCTGTAGAAATGAGAGCTCTGAGAAATATCCGTGGTGTGACTCTGAAAGATAGAATAAGGAATAATGTAATTAGAGAGAGATGCGGCATATAAGTGGATATAGTGACAAGAATAGAAAAGGGTATGTTAAGCTGGTTTGGGCATGTAGAAAGAATGGACGAGGAAAGACTGACTAAGAAAGTTTATAAAGTTAGTGTGAATGGAACAGTCGCAAGAAGAAGACCTAGGCGAAAGATTCTCGATCAGATCGGAGGCGTTCTGGACAAAGGCCAGGTTAAGATACATTGAACCGACGGGCGTGTATGAGGCATGTGATTAAAGTGAATGAAGCCAGAGAAGTGTGTCAGAATCGTAGCAAATGGAAATCCGTAGTCTCTGCCTACCCCGCTGGGAAACAGGCGTGAATCTATGTATGTATGTACTATCTCTCAAGCCGTCCAGGCTCAAAGTTCTAGGTAGGTAGGTATTTGAATACAGGAGAACGTAACCAACAAATATGGCCTGTTTCGAAAAATAAAAGATTTGTTTCGACAATTTTTTTTGTCGTAATTTCATTTTGGCATAACGAGTTAGGCATTTTCTTTGGCATACTATTTCGTTAGGCATAAATATAATTGGGATTAAATATAATGACCACCAAAAATACTAATTGCACAGCAAAATATGCTTACTAAAATATATCATATACACCCTTTAGCCGCCAACATGTTTATTTTATACACGAAAAGTATTTTATTAAATGCAAACACAACAAAACTTCAAATTTATGCTTTAGAAAAGTATACCTAACTGTCTTCTTCTATCTTAGCCTTTATTATTCCCAAGTCACTTGGGGTCGGCTTTTCTGGTCTAACCGGATTTGACTGGATATCAGTTTTTACACGGAGCGGCTGCCACCTGACCTCCGCAACCCGAAGGCTAACGATACCCTAAGGCTAGACCAGTGTCAGGATATTAGAGGGTACTGAATTTCCCAATAACGACTGCCATAGATGTTTATGGCAACCGGGACCAACGGCTTAACGTGCTCTCCGAGGCACGGAGCAGGCGATAATTGTCAATCAATACGCACATAATTTCGAAAAGTCATATAACTTCCGAAAGTCAGAGGTGCGCGACGTGGGTTCAAACCCGAGACCCTCTGCATTGCAGTCTATTGGTCTCCCCACTGAGCTATCGCTGCTCTGTAAAAAGAATATAAAAGAAAAAAAATGAATAAAAAGTATACCTAACTGTGATGCCTAACAATTATTATTCTTATAGCAATTACGCTTAAAAAAATTATGCCTATACAGTTATGCCAAATTAATATTGTGCGAAACTATTATTAGGATGAGTAAAAATATGCCATGTTAAATTATGACATGTAATTTTATGCGAATAAATAGGGAACCGATGGGAGATTATCGTTAAAAAAATCGAATCTTCAAAGTAATCGGAGTAATCGAAATTGATTATTTGATACATTGACGAATATTCGTATGCTATAAACTTTGATATTGATTGATTGTTTACGTTTTTTTCAACATCCAGGATTCACTTGCAGGACTTGTACAATCACATAAAAATAAACCAGGACGCTCCAGACTGGACCGAGTTAATGCCGGTGGTCCCTAAAGACTATGATGAAAAGGAATGGTCGCTTTTCCCAACAGGTAACTGGAAAATACGTTTTTAAAATATTTCCTTTCTACTACCTGTTCTATTTAGGTATTGTATGCTGGGCTTTTGGAGCATTTCTACACATAAACGGTAAATGGAGTTGTCGTACACCAGAGCGAAAAAAAAATAATGGTTATATTTAAGTATCACGTAATATAATGGAGAAACTGTAAAAAATAAATCCTTAGACACTATTTTCACTAATTTATATACTTAGCATTTTCTTTTTTATCGAGTTATCAATATCATGCAATCTGACCGATACCTAAACAATACTAACAGCTGTTAGAAAATGATCAGGCGCAATTTATAAAGTGATATAACGCTTTTGTTTCGACGTTTAATAATAAATAAAAAATGTTTGAAATTATCATAAAATTCAATTACTTTGTAATCTGGGTTAGTGCACATATGTTTTTTAATAATAATAATAATAATACAACAACTCATAACTCTGGTTTGTGTTGGTCGGCCGGTCAGAGGAGAAGCTGCTAGAGCTATATGCTTGTGGGTGGAAGTGCAATTTATTCAAGGGCACAACTACGGGCAAATCCGCTCCGGGTCTCAGTTGTCATGAGACCCGTGATGGTGAAACCGGCACTGTTTTTCATCCATAGTTACCAATATACCCCTCCATTAAACACCTATTCCTATGGGAATATGGGTTATGACCCAGGCTTATTAAAATAATATCCTCCAGACCGAATTTTGGCGACAGCGGCCAGTCTTAACGAAGACTGGTCAACTACGCAGGAGATATTATAGTGTACAAGTGTGTGCGCAAACACGAGTACACTTTCTGTTTCCTAACTCTCATGATCCGATAGGACGGCAATATAACGACGGCAATCCGACACGACCGGAGAGAGCAGGCGCTGGACCACCGGCTTTACGTGCTTCCCGAGGCACGGGGGTGTCTTACACCGCCAACTTCCTAACTCCGGGCTGCTATTAAGAATTCTTTAGTAGAAAACCAATAACTTTTTGTTGACCCGATCCGGGATTCGAACCCGAGACCTCATGCACAGCAGTCGCATTCACTACCGTTGCGCCATGGAGGCAGTGTATTTATATTTATATATACTTATTGGAGTACATGTGTAGCAATAGTCCTACGCCTGTTGCGGCTAGTGCCACCAGTAGGTGTTCCATTCCACTTAGATTAAAACTCTCGAAGGGCCTCTTCACGTTGGACCCATGTCTCTGTGTAAGCCTCGCAAAGGGCCCGATATTTTCTAATATGTTAGAAAAATATCTGTGATAAGAGAAACATAATAATAATATTCTATCACATATACACAACACCATCTAGCCCAAACTATGCAGAGCTTGTACTATGGGTACTAGACTAGAGTAGAGAATGGATAATATACTTTTTTTTTATAAATATATACATATTATACATAGAAACACTCAGACCAAGACAAACATCCATGTCCGTGCATACATATGTTAAACTTGTGCGGGAATCGAACCCACCACCTCAGGCGTGGCAGTCGGTTACACCAACCGCAACGCCATCGCCATTATCAGATGTATGTACATTGTATTACATTATATTACGTCCCTAAAATATGACCACACCTTTCTGTTACACGCTGTGTTTCGCCAGCTATGTTCAAGAGTCCTAGTAATTAGGGCCGACCCTAGTGCTATGTACTGGGCATATTTTCAGCCAGAACCGCTACTGAATATTTTACCAGTAAAACTTTCTTCTCACTAGGCTATCACTGCTTTTAGTGTGAAAAAAATTATGCATGCAAAGTATTTGGAAGCTTTCCAAAGTACTCGTTAATGTGCAAATAGGAAAATATTTTTTAATGTTCTTTGGTTTAGTTTATGCTAAAGACTACGGTCCACGCGCTTGTGATGCGCATTATTACATTCGAATGACATTCGAATACGACTTTATAAAACTCGAGATATATATATATATATATATATATGTGTATATATAGAGCAGCGATAACCTAGTGGGAACCGTTGTACTGCAACGCAGAGGCCTCGAGCTTGATCTCAAGGCACGTTTTAAAATCATTAATATATATATCGCACCCTTAATAAAACAGACTTATCTCAGTATTTTGGATTAAACAAATTTGAACTCTATTGCAAAGATTTAACACAAATATAATATTAAAATTTAACATATACAATCAGAGTTCAAATTGCCTTACTTTCAAATTTCGAGTTAAGTCGCTCTTTTATTAAGAGTGCGAATTATGTTTAAGTTTGTTTATACTTATGTGTATATTTATATACGTACACTAATTTTATATAATTTATTTAAGATAGTTTGTATGTTATCAAGGGCTTAAGTATTATTTTAAATAACAGACATTATTTTAGATGAAACACTTTAATCAAATAAAACATATTTTGTAAGTAACTATTGCCATATAAAGACTAACATAGGTACATTATTTTAGATAACAAACATGAAGTATACTTATCTCGAGTTTACAGCTGACTGGTAGGTGTGTACTGTCCCGTGGTCGCCGAGCAATAACGTGTCGTTTGCCACGCGGCAACGATTTATATAGCAATACCCCCACCAGCCGGGACCAACGGCTTAACGTGCTCTCCGAGGCACGGAGCAGGCGACAATTGTCAATCAATACGCACATAATTTCGAAAAGTCATATAACTTTCGAAAGTCAGAGGTGCGCGACGTGGGTTCGAACCCGAGACCCTCTGCATTGCAGTCTGTTGGTCTCCCCACTGAGCTATCGCTGCTCAGTTATATGTTATTTGCAAACGTATGGATCATTAATTATGTAGCAATATGTACAATTTCATTACCATTTAGAAGTATAAATAAATTTACGTTTTATACGTGACTGATGGTACATGAAAATTAATTACATAGTATGTTAATTACCTCTTATTAATTATTTCTTTTTTATTTGCAGGCTAACCTCAATACATCTAATTATAGAAATATAATAAGACTTCTACTTCAAGGCTTTTTTATTTCCTTGCCACTATTTCCAACCTATACATCATACTGGCATCTGTCTTTATCGGAAGATGTTCATATATACATATCTCCGAACGGTTAGACAGTGGTATGAAACACAACTACATTTCACCAGGCATGGTCTTAGGTCCCATGGTGTTTGGGTGAGTCGATTGTCATCTAACGGGCACTATTCGAGACTCCATGCTCTGGTGAGGTCCTGATTTAGTTTTAATATCATAATTAATAGTTTCCTGAATTAAAATAAACGTCAGATATGAACATAAGTTGCAGTTCAGTTCACATTTCATTTTTATATAAATGTTCTAATCTAGGCTAATGCCTAAATAGGAAATTTATCCTAAACAAAAATTTGTTTACAAAAGCTTGCCCTCGGCTGTCTACATTCCCAATACTTCCACAACAAGTTACTCCTCAATAAGTCACAGTAACACTTACTTTTATCCACCATCCCTCTCCACATCCAAAAACATCCCTAGAGATCATCCATTAAGAAGCGCTTACTATAAACCATGGCGGAGCAACAAAACCGAAGGTACTTCGGGTCCATTCGGCTTGTGTCGTCAAAGTTCGTCGAAGGAGTAAAATAATACCCAGGGGAGTACTGGAACTGTTTCACAGCATACCTCATACAATATTCATGGGGAATACCCGTGCTCTATTTAGGAGTACCTCGATGCAAAAATTGGGAAACTGAAAGTACCCTGGAGAGTTTTTAATGCGGTATTTAAGGTTAAGATGTCTTGTAAATAATGTGAAATATATAAACTGGTTAAGTGTGAGTGAAGACTGACGCGCTGAGGCTTCTGTGCCATTAATGATGTGAACTAAATAATAAAAACCGTTTTGGGTGTCCAAAACAAAAACTGGTCCCTTATGGAATCATTTCGTTGTCTGTGTGTCAATTTATAAGTATGGTGATATACAAAAATTACGTTAGTTGAATAAAAGTCATTTACAGTTCCCCTTTTAATATAGTACGAGATATACTAAGATATTAAGACAGGATATGAGTAGTTTGTTACATAAACGTCAAATAACTCTATAAGTATACCCTCATACATATTTATATCCCTGAAAGGGTAGGTAGAGTTGCATTACTTCTCTTTTTTCCAGCTTCGCTTTTGGCTCCCACGTAGTAGAAGTGACGCTATTTCCGTTGATTAGCTTAGTTCCTGACTATGTTATAGTATCAATAATTTCTTACCAAAAAATCTTATAACACTTTACCCGACCTGGAAATTGAATCCGAGACTTCCTGCAAAGCAGCCACAGGTTCTACCGCTGCGCCTCCAAAGGTTTCCTGCAGCAATGCGGCAGTATTACACGTGTTTTATTATGCAACAGTAAGTTAATGGTATGTTTATGAGCGCAAAAGGTATCGTTCATAACACCAGGTGGGAAATTGAGCGCATCGTATATTATGGCGGTACAAAGGGATTTTAATGATGATTAAAATACAAATTTGCTTACGCAGTAAACTGTGAGAGCGTCTGAACAATTTCCTATATAATGGATGGGAAATCTAGTCATTATTAAACATAGAATAAAGACTTTGACTGAATGGATGGTGTAGTGGTTTAAGTGGGCAAATCGCTACTAACTGCCACTGCGCCGAGTGTTGTGGGTTCGAACCCCAGACGTGGAAAACTTTGTGTGATACACAAATGGTTGTTCCGAGTCTGGGTGTTTCTTGTGTCCATTGTTTGAATGTTTGTAAAGTCCCCCGTGACACAGGATTTATTCCTAGCGCGGGAGTTATCTTTTTAAACAAAAAATAGAATACGTACCTATCTCAGAAAAGTGCCAACTTAAACTATGATTAGTAATGACCAGATTAGTATTGTACAATCTACTAAGACAACACATCTACATGAACACATAATCTCATGTCTATATTCCTGAAGGTAGACAGAGGTTTTTATACCCACATTTTGCCAGTTATAGTTTTAGACCACACTTAAAAGTAGCCTATTGATGAATATTCCTTAGTATATGCAAATGTAAAGAAGCTGACCCTGAATAATTTGGGCTGAACCCACCACCAGGAGTGGCTTTTCCCGTACCAGTGCTTTAAGCCTCACCAAATGGTCCAAGAGGCAACGATGTTGACGGTTCCAGATGTTGACGGTCAAAGAGCCAACTGCTAGGACATTCTGCTGACAACTGACGTAGACCTTTACTTCGTGTCAGTGATTGCACCTTTAGGTAGTTCCGACCACTGTCTGGTGAAAACTGTATCAGTCTACTCCCCGCCCGTTTACGACTCCAGTAGCTCCCGGCGGGTCGGGTGATACAGGTCAGCAGACTGGGATGAGATGCGGTCGTTTTTTACATCTTATCCTTGGCAGCTTACTTGCTTCTATTTGGGTAATCCAACAACCTACGCCGATGCTATCACCGATGTGTTGCGTCAGGGAATGGAATATTTTATTCCTTTTTCTGACTTGAACATATCAAGCAAGGCTCAGCCCTGGTTTGCTACCAAATGTGGACGCGCTTAAGCGCTGAAGCACAAAGCTTACCTTGCTTGGGTTGACGCTCGAAATAGTAAGGCTAAGGATTTACTAGACAAGAAGAGAGCCTTTAGCATGGCTGCCAAGTCTTGCAAGAGGATTCTACGGTAAGTTCAATTTGACCACATACGTCGGGCCGGATAGGAAACAAACTAGCTTCTTACCCTGCAGGAAACAAGCCGTTTTGGTCCTTGTCAAAGTCGGTCGAATCAAATTTTTGCCGCCCCTCACTGCCACCAACCTAACTAACTGCAACTACCTAAACATACATTGGATGTTATACCCTGAGATGATAGGCACAATTGACGCGGTTATTAATTTATATGGATGAATGGCCTACATCACGCCACATAATCCCAAGGGGTTACAACACAATTACGTAATGCTTCACCCACTCATTGAATTAGCGATGCATATGGATCAGTGCCTAATACAATGGTGGCAATTCTGTTGATTGCTAGTGGCACTAATTTGAATCTCATTACGCGCCTTTAACCCCAAGAGGGTTGGAAATCAGAATCATATTTCGCCACCTATGTTGTCGATCACACGTGCTACGCTCATCATCTACTAGGATATAATATTCAGACATCGACAAACTACTGAAAAATTCGTAACAGACTTATTAATAAGGTAGTCATTGCATTGTTGAAATCATTCACTGTTATCAATACGATGGAAAAATAAACGCAATCAACACGATGCTGGGGAAGTTTTCCATCTTGCAGAAAATCGTAATATCTATAATAGCTAAGAAGCTGAAGTAGATACTGTGCTGTTGGACGGCTATATATTATTTATTTATACCGTGTGTTAGGAAATCTTTGAATTTTTCTTTATTGTAATCTGAAACCACAGTATTGTATCCAGTATTTTAAGAAGTTGATATTTATATAGATGCTGACTGTTTCGCATATTATGGAAGGCTGTAGCTTGTCTCGTCAATTCTATTGTATATTTGTAATAAACTTATCTTTATGTGAGGCGAACATCATTGTGGCAAAACTGACATTTAGTCGTTCCTTGATAACCTAGAAGCTGGTTCTATACCTTTTTCAGAATATTCATAAAAGAAAAGCAGATTAGCAATATTGCTACAAGATTTTTCTGGCAGGAAATTATTAGTAATATTACAGAGCCTTACTCGGTAGATGACAGTAAACTCATCCCATATTACGAGACACAATAACATAGCTAGCGAAATAAGAAGTGCACCAGTGTGCCTCTTCAGGATATACTACTAGCTCACAGCTAAGCTAAAGTATTTTCCGAATTGATACAATAAAAATCAATTCAATATCTTCGGTGTCCCTCTCTAACGTCCAGGTTACAATGCAACTTTTTCCCCTGTCTCCACTACAAAGGTATTATGCTTTAAAGAGGTTAAAAATAAAAGCGCATCGTGGGTTGTTTATTCCATAAACTAGCCGTCTTTTGTTGGCTTGACCCAGTTTATTGTAAATGGAAGTAGTGCTTTTTAGCGAAGGAAATATTGGTTCTTTGATTTCTTTTTTGTGTTTTTTTGCAAGTTCTCAACTACACTCTGTGCCCGGTGATTGTTTACCTGGTACTTAAAATTACTGATAATTTGAATGGCAGGCACTTTCTTTAACATTTGTCTGATAACGAAATAATAATAGTGATAATGCTTTAAGTTTTATTGATCTCGTTTTTATATTTAAATTTAACCCAAGACTTTGGTTTCAATTGGGTAAGCCCTATGATTTTTTGCTACTTGTTTTAAGAATATCTCAATATTCTAAAATATGTTATATTTGGATACTTAAATATTATTAGAAAACAAGCTAAGTAAAGATTATATACGATCGACATGAACGGTTGAAAAATAGAAAAATAAGGCTGGTAAGACTAAATCGTATAAAGTAATTGCATCACGCAAAATACATGAGCTCACTTTGATATTACATGGTTACACCACAGCTTTCTGTGGTCCTGGGAATATTTAAAGTAAGCGCCGTTACATATTTAAAGGATAAGTATCTAACAAAGAAACTTACCTTAGCAGGAGTATACACAAAACATGGTAGCTTTAAGTCTACGATTTCAATTGAAGTACTTCAAACCATGTCCAATTTGCGGCGAATCTCTTAGCGTGTGGCCCAAATATCTTTGAAGAGCTTAGAGTTATTGTAAACGAGCAAGTAATATTCATATTTCGCTTATATTAATGTCTCTTAAAAGAAGTTCGAAGTACTTATTAGAAGAATAGTGATTTAGATATCGGTCGAGGGTTTGTGGGTTCCATTCCCAATCACAACATTTTCAACGTGAGCCAACTTCTAGTACAAGCATTGAAATGTGTACGAGCTTTTCAATAATGACGAAATTTAAATATTTCACAAAAACCTTTATTTAACGTATACAATATTATTGAAGTAACAGGTTACCAAATATCAAGTAGAGCAATCCTGTCGCAAATACTTTCATTAATTTTCAAGCGAAAAAGGTAAACTTCTGACAACATTTTATCTTTTTAAAAGAGATCAGGTATTCTATATTTATAGCTAAGAACATGTTACACAAGTCATGTTTCAATTTGCACAGACTGATACTGACAAACTTAGAACGCCTCTCGGGTTGTGACAATTTATAATAATATGAGCAAAAACACTAAGATATAATCCATCGCTTACGCTTCCGCTACTTGTACCGCTTCCGCTTGCGCCTAAGCCACACCCTAAAAGCGGTCAACAGTGCACGATTGGTTAGCAGCGTAAAGCGATGACCAGAGATACCCCTTTAGCGTCAAAGGCTCAAATGTTTAGACTAAGTGCACGGCTCAGAGCAGCCGCTTTCTACTAAATAATTTATGGTGATTACTGTTTGAGAAGCTGTGTCTTGTACTACGTAAACATATTGTTACTTAAATGTGTAATCTTTATTACAATTGTTACTATGCGGTAAATGTTTTAGTCATCGTACATTTTATGTAATCTATACATTTTATGTAAATTATCATGTTTTGATAAGACTGTTTTGTAGGTCTTAAGGACGTAAGTCTGCGTGTATACAATAGCTTTAAAGATCTCGGTTTCAGATAGGTACTAGGTTGGCCAAAGTGTTATTGGGGTTTTCTTTAAGATATACTCCTTAACATTTCGGAGTTTGATAACGTGCTCAGCAAGGGCCATAGGTACGTGGTATTACGTGAGATTAAATATACAAAAACGATAAACGACTGGTGTAAAACACAAAAAAATATTAATTGTAACAAACAGTTACTTTTGTAACTTAAGTTTAAGAAAGTAGTTTAAGCTATTTTAAAAGGCTATAATTTTAAGGGTACTTCTGAATGGGTTCGAAGGAAGCGACAACAGCTATTTAAAAGAAGAAAATGCTGTTTCGAACCGAATACAATTTACTTCCAAATGTTTTCACATTAAAACATAATAGTTTCAAAGGGTTATTCGTTGTGGTGTTTGTTGTATCAGCGACGCAGGTACTCGTAGTAGGAGTAAGGCGCGTACTCATACGCGTAGGCGGCGTGCGGCACGTGGTCGTAGTAGTCGTAGTGCGAGCTGTGCGAGTACGCGACGGGCGCCGTGTACGCTGCGTGCTCGTACGCCGGGTACTCCACTACTAGCGGCTTGGGCTCAGGCTTGGGTTCGGGCTTGGCTGACGCGAAGGCCATGAGAGCAGTGAATAACAGCACCTGACAAATAATAGTAACGCAAGTTAAGTTTGATTGAATTAAATTTTGACAATTTCCTGTCGTGTTGGCCACTCTGCACCTTCTGTCTCAAAAATCCTAGTTACACAATACAAGATTATTTGGCTGTGATATTTCGTAGAGCAGAAGTTCTTCAGACTGTCCTTGATGGAAAAAGTACTTACCTCAACCGCTGTGAAACTCTAATCTTAGAGTTAAGTTGGGTCTAATATATACATACCTAGGTATTTGCAAGACTATTAGAGTAATTTGGTAGATAGTACCGACTGCTATGTAGTTGATTCTATAATCCATCTCTATTCGGCTGGATCTACATTCAGAGCCAATATCTGGGCGCCATTAATATTGCGACCCATTACAAATTTAATTGTATGTATCAAAATATGCTAGTGGCCACAGACTTGAAGTTTATACTGGTATAATATATAATTATATGAAATCCTATGTTTTGTTATTCATTCTAGAAACATATTCTATAATAGTCTTAAAATATTTAACAGATTAGCAAACGACATCCATCACTTTTTAAGAATATATAACTATTTCGAAGGAACCACGTATTTGTTTCGGAATAAAAAGCGTTACTCTACGATCTATAATTTATATCGACCTACATTTACGACATACAATATTTTATTATTATTTTATTAGTATGGAAGAAGAAGAAACTAAAAAAATCACTTTTACAATAATTATAACATGAATTAACAAACAGAAGGTACTTACAATTTTGAACATATTGTTTAATTTAATATTCCTTGAGACAAGTGACTACAGGATGCAAGTTCCGATGTATATGATAGGAATGAATGGACACCTCTTTTATATAAGTTGTAGATACAGGATAATATAATATAAGGCATCGATACCGGATAAATAGTACAAATATCCTCCTTCATGACTTTAGTAGTGCACTCACGCACAACCATGTCAAAATTTTTTGCTCTTCATAAAGGACGGTGACTTAATTATATGGCTAATATATTCTTGTTATTGACCCAAATACTATTAAATTTCTAGGACTACTAAGAAATAAAAAGAACTCGATGGACACCTTAAAAAAAAAGCAGTCTCGGCTAAAGTTTTTGACAGAGATTATTACGAAGCCTGAAAACCTTATAAACACTAGTTGTTTATAAGGTTTTCAGGCTTTCGTAATCCCGCCCCGGCTTCGCACAGGTAATACAAAATCTTAACATATTATACACCTAAACCTTCATCATTAATCATGCTGTCTATTGGTTAAAACCACATAAAAATCCGTTCAGTAGTTTTTGAATTTATCACGAACTGACAGACGGACGCGGCGCAGGACTTAGTTTTATAATACATATATAGTAATGAGTGCACTGAAGTGATTTAAGTGATAGTTTCACTATTGCCACTGCACCGTGTGTTGTGGGTTTGATCCCCTCACTGTAATAATATTTGTGTGATCCACAAATGTTTGTTCCGAGTCTGGGTGTTACTTGTCTGTTGTATGAATGTTTGTAAAATTTCCCACAACACAGAAATGTATTATAGAGCGAGAGCTGTGTTGTTTTCTAAGTCAAACAAAACTAGCGTTATGTTTAACGCAAGATGACTTACGGGCGATTTAACCAAAGGGTTTCTATCTACCTTCTGAACTCCATCAGTATTAGCTAAATCTCGATTAACCTAGTGAAGGCTTTATTATAATATCATAGGTTCATTGCGATGACACTATTAAAATAATCTTTACGGCTCTTTCATCATACATTAGTGCCCTTAACACGGTGATGGGCAGTACAACCTTGGCACTACCAGTGCCTGCTGAGACACTACTAAATTTCATTCATTGCCTGTAGGCGTAGCGTCAAAACGCGTCATAACTTTTATAAGTATAAAAGTATGCTTTAGGCGTATACGCCTATATCCGTAGTGACGTATTTTATAGAAATATGACCGAAATTTTCCTTATACGCCTTTAGGTAAACGACAGTAGTTGGGGAAATGTACGAGGAAATAAATAAGCTTTTAAATCAATCAATACCTTATTTATTTATTAAATAATCAAGATAATATCTTACAGATACTTATACTTTTATTTTGTTTAACCATAAAACTTAAAATTATACATTTCCCGTGTACACTTTTAAATTTTGCACTTAGCCATCGTGAGTAGTAAGTCCGTAGAATATGATGCAATACCGAAATTTTTTCGACTTCATATTATACGTGTATTGGCGAAATTGTATTAGTTCACCGGTTCAGACAATGATAAGATCTCACTGCTACTCTTAATGTATGCTGAAAAGTATCCAAAACATTGCCATAAGTTAGAATATGTCAGGGCCTTGTTAGCCTCGACAGTAATTAATCATTCATGCGTCCGTACTGTTCGGAGGGCAATACCATTTCGTGTGACTGCGCATGAGCGTACTACCAACGTAATTGACGAGGATATTTTGACTATTTGTACAGTCACCTTACTATATACGATATATGCATTATCCTGTATCTATTACTAATATAAAACAGGTGTTTATTGATCACAATCATTATACATCGGCAATAGCGCCTTGGGATCACTTGTGTCAAAGAATAATTATATTATTAAACAAGATGTTTAAATACGTAAGTACTTTGTTTATCAGTTTGTATTACTTTCTATTCTTGAGATAGATAACGGTGGTTATTTTCTCCAAATTAGTATATTTATATTGTCAAATATTAACTTTGTGTATTTAAATTTACGTATCATTTTACCACAACGCAATAACCTTCATCAGGAGTATATATTATTATTATATTTACAAGAAGTCGTTCTGAGTGTGTGTTCCTGACACGATGCGAGGTTATTTTAAAAGAAATATATTATTAAATCTGCTGTCAACTATCGTATTTGCTCTTTATTTATTACTTTGTACAATCTTTACAGATTGTGTAATTTGTTCGCTCGCTTTAGTTTAATATTTAATACAAAACACTCTCCACTTTCACCTCACTTGTATACTGTCAATTCAGTATCGCACTAAAATTCACTGCAAAGATAACTATGCTGTGAATGTTTGATTTCCAAGGGGGATAAATAGTCGTCTTTTACATTTGATCAAATCATTTGATACATCGTTTACATTAATAGTTGTGCAAGCTCTGGATTTTCTTTGTGTCTATAATTTTTGTTTCTAATATTTATGGCTAAATCAGAAAATATTGTAAGGGCAGAAGTTGTCTTTTTCAAATATTTTTGTGACTTATTTTCTTTGCATTGTTCAGGTGCTGTTATTTGCTGCTCTCGCAGCTTTTGCGTCAGCAAAGCCCGAGCCCAAGCCTGAGCCCAAGCCCCTAGTAGTGGAGTACCCGGCGTACGAGCACGCAGCGTACACGGCGCCCGTCGCGTACTCGCACAGCTCGCACTACGACTACTACGACCACGTGCCGCATGCCGCCTACGCGTATGAGTACGCGCCTTTCTCCTACTACGAGTACCTGCGTCGCTGATACAACAAACACCAACACGAAACACTACAACCGATAACGCTTTGAAACAATTATTTATAATTATGAAAACAATTGGAAATAAATTAAATTCGATATTCAAATATTTTGTTTCCTTTACAAATATGACACGCTAAATAAATTCGGGTTCCCAAGTCGGATAAAGATTTAGCTATTATTTTAAAATCATTTTCTGCCCAGTTGCAGTATATTCCCAAATATACATTTTTCTAGCATTGTCGTAGACTCTGCTTCTTTTAGGAAATGTGATTCATGTGATGTAGTGTAGCAGGCTGAAGTGGCAGTGGGCTGGTCACATCTGTACCGATGTACAGTACTGTACAGTACCGATGATCGTTGGAGCAGACGGGTTTTCTAGTGGAGACCACGACTCGGCAAGCGTAGTGTAGGACGCCCTCCGGCCAGATGGACCGATGACCTGAAAAAGGTGGCTGGAGGTGACTGGATGGCGAAAACGGGAGATCGGGCCTTATGGCGTACTCTGGGGGAGGCTTATGTCCAGCAGTGGACTGCAATAGGCTGAAATGATGATGATGAATGATGATTCATTAACCAAATTTCTCTTCAGTTCGTTCTTCGTCTTCATTTATTTTTTCGTCTTCGGTAACTGTGCGAATGAGTCGCCTTGCTTGCGTCCGTTATTAAAATGTGTATAAAGTCGTCAACGACATTCAGACCATTCCAAGGGTTTATTTTTGAAAAACTAGTAATCCCAAATGCATCATCTGACGAATCTGAAAGCGCCCATAGATCAACGTTGGTTTGCCATAGGGGGTACCACTACCACTGAGTGTCGAGAACTCATTTAAAAATTCAAATTCACGAGGTAACTATCTTTAGGTCACCTTTTTCATGAAACCAATGACGGCAAAACTGGTATTATACTGCTCGCCACTCCTAGCCTCGCAATGATGTTGTCTTTTCTGTCTATATGGCAGTCAGCCTGTAGCAGGTATTCAGAGAGCCCAGCGTATCTAGTTTGTTAGCCAAGTCACGTCTGTTATTCCAATTTTGTACATAGACAATATAAATATGCAGCAAACGTAAATTTAAAGGTAAAGTGGCAGGTTAATACTAAGATTTTGATTGAACTTCTTAAAACTATGTTTTATATTTGCGTCTAGTGATTCTTTAAGCTTAGCGTTAAATCCAAAGTTGCTAAAATAGATATGTTATATACACAATTTCATAGAAAATTTACGTTTACATATTTGCATTTGCAACAAATTTAACATGATTACAGTTTGTTTTAGTCTCGTTCTTATATAATAAACTATCAGCCACCTCGGCTTTGTACGGCTATAAATTATATACCTAAACCTTCCTCATAAATCACCCTGACTATTGGTGAAAACCACATGGAAATCCGTGTAGTAGTTTTTGAGTTTATCGCAAACTGACAGACAGACGCGGCGGGGGACTTTGTTTTATAATAATGATGTTGTGATAGTGAAGTGATACTGACGTGAGATCGACGGGGACTGGGACAATTAGATGGTCAACAGTTGGTGTAATGTGCTATTACTTGAACGAACTTTTGAAATGCTCGAACGTAGTTGTTTAATTGCTCTCGAATGATATTCGTTATTCTAATAACAATTATTGTAATTTAAATCAAATATGTAACAATTAATTATCTGTAATACGTAAACTAAAATCGGATGTTGATTACATTCTTGATGTAACAGCTCTGATCGATGTGTTATTCGAATTAAAATCAATTACAACGAATATATTTTCATTCGAATGTGGATTTATTTTTTGTAATTACATATCTATTGCTTATTGTTAGTAAAGCGTAAACGTCGTTGAATAAAAAAAAATGTTTCGTATCGAAGATAATTTAATTCCAATTATTATACATAGTTATAATTATCAGTTGAGGTGATTCGTGGTGATGCGTGTTGTTTCAGCGGCGGAAATACTCGTATTAGGAGAATGGCGCGTACTCATACGCGTAGGCGGCGTGCGGCACGTGATCGTGGTAGTCGTAGTGCGAGCTGTGCGAGTACTCGACGGCCGCCGTGTACGCCGCGTACTCGTATGCCGGGTACTCCACTACTAGGGGCTTGGGCTCAGGTTTTGGTTCAGGCTTGGCTGACGCGAAAGCTACGAAAGCAGCGAATAACAGCACCTGAGAAATAAAAACGATTGTAAGTAAAGCAAGTGCAGTTTAATTGGATTGGATTTTCACAATTTCCTTCTCTGCTGACAGCGCCTCCGAACTGGAAGCCGAAGCCTGAAAGTCTTCGGAATGCAGCTAGACAACTCAAGGCTATTTGTCTGTGATCTATCTTAGAACATAAGTTCTTCAGGCCTTTGAACGCCAGGTTAAAAAAGTGAAACGCATGCTCTTGGCGCTTATGCACCTATGCAGTGCAAATGACGCGCAACGAGTTAACTGATAAAGTACCGCTGTTCTATTGTAATCTCAGAGTTAAGTGGGATTTAAGACTGCGCCGAGCGAAATGTGCCAAAACAGGTGGTCACAGTTAAGTAAATAAAATCAACACTTTTTGTTTAATACGAATACAAAATATACATTTTCCATAACAATGAATGTATTTACAATTACTCCGTGTAAAAAACTTAAAATAATTAATATTTTCGCCTACAAAATTATGTAAATTTGCGTAAACGTAAGCTCGTGTTATGTGATTTTTAGATTATAACAGTAGAAATCTATCCTATTTTACAGCTAAAACGAAACATAAATAGTTATATTACAATTAGTCCGTCCCAAATATTAAAATTATTGGTTGACAATAAAGATACATATTTATCAAAAAATCACTTCAAAACCTCCATACAATTATACTATGGCGGCCGCGCGCCGATTTGCATATCGAGCTCTGTCATTCAGTACAACCGCGTCTTACGCTCAGCGCAGTCTTAATATATTTGTGGCAAAACTAGTAGTGTGTAGTATTATTATAGACGGCATTATTATCGCGTCCTATTACTAACCTAAATATATGTATTAAAATATGCAAGTGGCCATGTACTTGCTAGTCCATGAAGGTATAACAAACTAAACCCTTTTTTTGTTGTGTTATTTATTCTTATAAACATATTCTATAATAGTTATAAATATTTAACAAATTGGCAAACGACTTGATCACGTTCTAAGAAAATATACCTACTATACGATCCGACCGAATTGAGTGCTTCCCACTCAATTTTTTCGTGGTGAAAAGCGTTAATCTACAATCTATAATCTGTCTCTTTATCACTTCAACCCATTGCTATATAGTTGTATGAAAGAAGAACAAACCAAAAACTTATAACACATCAAAAACGTTTGACTTGTGCGGGAATCGAACCCGCGACATCAGGCGTAGCAGTCGGTTACATTAACCACTACGCCATCGAGGCCGACAATTGATAATATCTAATTGATTTTTTTACAACATATATTATCCACATCAACAGATTGCTCTGTAGTTGTGTGAAAGAAGGAGAAACCATATAACTTTCACAATTATAACATCATTTAACAAACAAACGGAATACTTACAATTTTGAACATATTGTTTAATTTAATATTGCTTTAGACAAGTGACCATAGGATGCAAGTTCCGATATATATGATTATATTCTATCATATTATTCTATCACATACACACAACACCATCTAGCCCAAACTAAGCAGAGCTTGTACTATGGGTACTAGACAATGGATAAACATACATATATACTTTTTTTTTTGTAAATATATACTTATTATACATAGAAACACCCAGACCAAGACAAACATCCATGTTCATGCACACAAATGTTTGACTTGTGCGGGAATCGAACCCGCGACCTCAGGCGTGGCAGTCGGTTACACTAACCACTACGCCATCGAGTCGTCAATTGAAATGAATGGACACCTCTTTTATATAAGTGGTAGAGACAGGATAATTTAATATAAGGCATCGATACCGGATACATAGTTACAAATATCCTGCTTTGTCAAATTAGCAGTGCACTCACGCACAGCCATGTCAAAAGTTCTTGCCCTTCATGAAGGACGCTCACTTGAAAATATGGCTAACGTATTGTTGTTCTCCGTGGCGCAGCGGTAGTGAACGCGACTGCTGTGCATGAGGTCTCGGGTTCGTATCCCGGGTCGGGCCAACAAAACGTTATTGGGTTTTTCTGTTAAGAAATCTGAATAACAGCCGGAGTTAGGAAGTTGGCGGTGTTAGACACCCCCGTGCCTCGGAAAGCACGTGAAGCCGTTGGTCCTACGCCTGATCTCTCTCCGGTCGTGTCGGATTATCCGTCCCATCGGATCATGAGAGTGAGGGAACAGAGAATGCACTTGATATCGCGCACACGCTTGTGCACTATAATATCTCCTGCGCAGATGGCCAGTCTCCGTTAAGATTGGCCGCCGTGACCGAAATTCGGTCTGGAGAACATTATTGATCCTAATATTGGTCAGTGCCTAGGACCACTCAATATTAGTACTAATACTGCCGCTTTGGTATCGTGGCATTAGATAGTGTTTAACAGCCAATCGTGCAGTTCGGATTTACATATCAGGCCTTTGCCATGTACAATAAGAGCTGCTTTTCAATATTTCCTTATGCGAGACCCTTTGGTCTTGCATAAAGAAATATTCCAAAGCAGCTCTTATTGGGGTAAGTAATAGATGATATAACAACAAAATCTCTAATATTAACAACATATAACAACGGAACCTATAATTTTATTTAATATAGCGATTAGTTAATTAATTAATTAATTAGTTAGTTAATAAACTAGTTTTTCTTCTTATTTAAGTCTAAGTGACTTGTCGGTGTAGCTTGTCTCTCCATATCTGTCTGTCTAGTGCCATTTCTTACATTTCTCTGTACGACATGACACCTAACTATTCCCTGATCAGACTAATGTAACTTATTCTTGGCCTTTCTCTTCCGCGCTTTCCCTTTACCTTTCCCTCAATGATGTTTTTAATAAAAGTGTCATGTCGTAAGAGATGGCCAACCATTTTATGTCTTCTAGCTGCAATAGAGTTAAGTAGCGTTCTGGTTTCATTGATCTTTAACAAGACGTCCTCGTTCCTAACCATTCCTGTCCAGCTAATCTTTTCCATTCGTCTCCAGCACCACATCTCGAACGCCTCTAAAATTTCTCTATCCCTTTGTGTAAGTGTCCACGTCTCACACCCATACAATGCCAGACTCCATACATATGTTTTTATAAACTTTTTCTTGGTGTTCCTGCATATTTTCGATGTAAATATATAGTTTTAATTTTTAAACGCTTGTTTTGCTATTGCTATTCTAGCTTTAATAGCTGGTGTACATCTGGAGTCTGCTGTAATTATGCTACCTAAATATTTAAAACTTTTGACATTTTCTACTGTCTTATCTGCTATTAATATATTCCTTTGTGAGCTGGGTTGTGCTTTTGATGTAGTTAGAATTTTCGTTTTGGTGGTGTTAATTTTTAAAGAGAATTCATTAAAAGTGCTATCCATTATCTGTAGTAGATTTTCTAGATCCTTATGGTTTCCAGTTATTGCTGCTATATCATCTGCGTATCTTATAAACTTTATAACTTCTCCGTTGAATTTCACTCCTACGTAAGTGTTCCACTTTATTTTTGTAATAGCGGCTTCTATAAAAATATTAAATATCAGTGGAGATAGTAGACATCCTTGCCTTACACCTTGTCTGATTTTTGCGTTTCCTGTGTCATTTCCAATATTTATAACAGTTTCTTGTTTTTGTACAACTCGAATATTATTTTACGATCTCTATAGTGTAACCCTACATTCTTTATTCTTTAATCTACATTTTTTAGTTAATAAACGATTGATATAATTTTAAAATAACTCATTTTTATAAGCATAACATACATTAAATATAACATTATTTGACATAACATACATTAAATATAAAATCGTTTGGCATACCACTCAAAGGATATAAAACTTATTTGGTCTAATATATATAATATATACTGCAGCGGCAAAACGAATATTCAGAGTGTGAATTTTTACGAGCTGTGGTCCATGGCTGTGGGTATTTTTTTAAAAAAATACCCACAGCCACGAGATTGCTTTTTTGCGCTACTATCACGCATTGTTAAATAAGCGTATACCTTATTGAATTAAAATAAACTTTTTCGTATCGAAGATAATTTATTTCCAATTATTGTACATAGTTTAAATAATTATCGGTTGTGGTTTCTTGGTGGTGTATATAGTATTAGCGACGGAAGTACTCGTAGTAGGAGTAGGGCGCGTACTCATACGCGTAGGCAGCGTGTGGCACGTGGTCGTGGTAGTCGTAGTGCGTACTGTAAGAATACGCCACGGGCGCCGTGTACGCCGCGTACTCATACGCTGGGTATTCCACTACTAGCGGCTTAGGCTCGGGCTTGGGTTCGGGCTTAGCTGACGTGAAAGCTACGAAAGCAGCAAATAACAGCACCTGAGAAATAAAATACATATTTAATGTATAAATACATAGTAGGCTCACGGTAAAATAATAAAATTAACCACATCTTACCATCAAATTATTTTTGTTTCACGGAACGTGCAAGATTACTGCTGTTCTACCAGGTATATTTATAACCTCCATGCTACTTACGACTATACTTGTGATAACTCAAAACTTAATTGCATTTGACAAACTCGCCAACTAAACTCGTGGCCGCACGATTCTTATGCCTCGAGAACAACGTGCCTAATTAAATGAACTTATACCAATCTTAACTATCAGAGCAATTTAATAAGTCACAATTTATAATAAGACTAGCTGTTGCCCGCGACTTCGTCCGCGTGGACTTTAATTTATTACCCAATACCTACTTTTAATTTGTTATCTAATTTTAATATATAAAATTACAACTAAAGAAATTAGTAAGTCTAACTACACCTATATATTTAGGTGTAGTTAGCTATATATATAGCTAATACTTAAAAACTACCTACTAATATTTAGAAACTACCTACTATATCTAAAGAATTATATCTTTTGAATGAAATGTCCGATTTTAATAATTTAAAAAGTATTTTACGGGTATTAAAACGGTCTTTAATAAAACATCATTTAATGGTATAAGGATTAATACAAAGGTATGAATAATATGGTTTGATTATTGTCGGCACTTTTATCAACTTTTAAAATGTAAAAAAGTAGTTATAGTAGCATAACTACAGTAGTTGGACATATGATAATGCAGACTTTTTTGTAGATATTGATACGTTCTATAATACTGTAGAACATTTTTTGTTCTATTATCAATAGTTTCCGCAGCGCAAGTGATGACAGATTTTTTATGACTAATTTTTTCACGCCTTGGGTTATATTATTGCATTTTAATTAAGGATTCCTATTTTTTTGAAAATGTAGTATAGCCTTTGTCACTCAGTGAAGAAGCAGCTTTCTAATAGTGAAAGAATTTTTGAAATCGGTCCAATAGTTTTTGTGTGAAAACATTACAAACATACATACAAAAACACAAATGTTTCCTCTTTATAATATTAGTTCAGATTTTATTAGGTATAGCTTTTACCACATACTTGTGTAAAAATACTTAAAAACGATGTCAAAAATATTTGTTTTAGTTATTAACGTGACTGTTACTAACCTAACATACATTTTCGCGAGCGACACCGCGAGCTAAATCTAGTATACTATAAATATACAAAAAATTATAAATACAGCAATAAAATTATATTTTGCCGCCACCTTTATAGTATAATCGGGCCTAAAAAGCATTTTGGTATGGCATCGGCGTACCTAATTTCAATTTCATGTTGAAGCTGAATACGATAGCTATCCACATTGAATGTAAATGACGCGGTCAGCACGTTCAATTATAACGATTACAAGCACTTTGAATTATATAATATAAAGTGAAACTTTTCACATTATTTTAATGTTTTCGAGCGCCCATTGAAGTTATACTGCTTGTGGAACAAACAATGTAGGATAACAATAATAACTTTTAAACTTTCACGTTGCATGATATATATATATAATTATTTTTTTTCGACCAGGTTACACCGGCCGTGGTCAGTGGTCACAAACTGACCACGGCCGGTGTAACCTGTTTGAAACGTCAAGCATAAAAAAGGTAAACAATATGCATGATCGCTTTAATACCCGTTACATATTATAATGTAGGATAAGCTTATAAGATATTTGCCTTTTGGTTTATCAAATTATGCCTAAAATTCTGTAAGTAGCGAACATTTGGCATAATATTATTTTATAGAATTTAGACCGCGAATATAAAAATTTAAGTTATCTACATATAATTTGTGATTGACATCTTGCTAAAATACTTTCACTCTCAGACTATCTTTATTAAACAAAAACAATAAGAAGAGGATAAAATATTTCCGTTACGTTATTCACACATTCATAATTTCTTGCATTTCAAATAAATGTATAGAGATGGCTATTAATACTAAAGTAAAATGTATTGGAATTAAATTCGACTTTCTCTTTATAATAAGTTACATTTCTAATAACAATATTAAAGCAGTTATAAGCATATAATGACTGCACGAATGGTAGGAATGTTGAAAGCTCGATTCTCACACAAAACAAGAATTTGGATAGTATTCATATTTGTGATATCAGAAATTATATACGGGCATTATTCTTAAGAAGAAAAATATATTTTAGAAAAGAAGGGAAGTAAGGCGCTATCCTCCGATATAGCATTTAATAAATTAACTATGATTATATTAAATAAAAGCAAAGTACTTACAAATTTCAACATCTTGTTGAGAATATTTTCCTTTGAGACAAGTGATCACAGGACACAAGATCCGATGTATTGACTTCAATCAATGAACGCCTCTTATATACCACCAATAGGAACAGGATAAAGAACTACTGTGACCGGATAAACTGTCAAAATATCCTCCATTTTTCTGTTAAGAGTATATTCACGTGCAACCTTGTCAAGTATCAACTTACAGGTAAAATTATTAGATCAAGGACATAGTAGTATAACATTATGGGTAGGACGATAGTACTCATTAACATACGTATAGTCATTATTAATAAGCAGCGATAGCTCAGTGGGGAGACCAACAGACTGCAATGCAGAGAGTCTTGGGTTCGAACCCACGTCGCGCACCTCTGACTTTCGGAAGTTACCTATATGACTTTTCGAAATTATGTGCGTATTGATTGACAATTATCGCCTGCTCCATGCCTCGGAGAGCACGTTAAGCCGTCGGTCCCGGCTGCCATGAACATCTATGGCAGTCGTTATTGGGAAAGTCAGTACCCTCTAATATTCTGACACTGGTCTAGCCTTAGGGTATTGTTAACCTTCGGGTTGCGGAGGTCAGGTGGCAGCCGCTCCGTGTAAAAACTGATATCCAGTCAAATCCGGTTAGACCAGAAAAGCCGACCCCAAGTGACTTGGGAATAATAAAGGCTAAGAGAGAAGAAGTCAATATTAATAAGTATCGTGAGCATAGAAACCCATCTTAAAGTTTGTTTTTATTTAATCCCGCATTAGGTAGTATGCCTGTGTCCCGGGCGACTTTTCAAACATTCAAACAACAAATACAAAGAATACCCAGACTGTTAACAGCTAATTGTGGATCACACAAACTTATGTTCCGTGTACGAACCCACAATACTTTGCGCAGTGTTAGTAACGAGACGATCACTTAAACCACTGCGCCATTCGTGCAGTCAATATATTGTCTACTCATTCTCACGAACGACACTAATACAACAACATATTTTCTTTTTAGAGTTCGGAAAGACTCTTATGCATCAGCTTTGTCCGTCCGTCCGTCCGTCTGTCTGTTATACAACTTTCAACTCAAGAACCGTAAGAGTGAAATGACTATGACCTTTGACCTCTGACCTCGTGGGTCACGTGATACCATCTTTCAACTCAAGAACCGTAAGAGCTAGATACTCGCGGTCAACGCCATTCGACTCAGCATAGTCGATATAACCCGAAATTACTATGACCTTTGACCTCTGACCTCACGTCACGCGATACCATTTTTTCCAACCCTTAGATTTACGGAAAATCGTGGCCGTTTCTCACTTGTTTAATAATTAGTTATGATTAATATGTAAGTTAAGTAACGTCTCCAAAAAGTGTTCACGGATTTTTATAGAAATAAGGATTTTTGAGTTTAAGTTATTGTCTTACTTTTCAGACTGAAATAAGTAACTGAATAGTTTTAAAGTAACTTTGTTGTTTACCAAATAAGAGAAGCATATTATAGTAGCGAAACGATAGAGGTATTAAATTCATATTTCATCGATACTAATGATCCGACTAACCAAGGGAAATACTCTTACAGGCAACCAATGTGGAAGTAGTATCACTAGTACAGAGATTTGTCCCGTTAGTGGTGCCCATTTGAAAATGTTACACATCCCTTACTTATAAATTTACTTACAGATACATTTACTTATAGACTAAACAATAATGACTTTAAAATAAATGTAACGAAAACCCAAGTAATGCATTTCGGTCAAAGATCCGACCAAAAAATCTGTATAATCCTATCAATGTCAGCTATGACAATCAAACTAAAAGCGAAATAGTTACGACTTAATTTTCTAAATTTCTTAGTCGTTGATAGACAGCTAATTTGGAAGGAACATATAGCTGAGCTATGCAAAAAGGTTAGCAGTTCTGCATACGCTCTCTACAAATTATCTTCAATGGTTAATATTGCTTGCTTCAGTATTACGATATGGCATCATTTTTTGGGATAATTCCACAAACAGCATAATAATTTTTAAAATCCAGAAGCGGTTCGTTCGAGCCATGTATGGTCTGAAGGCATGAGATAGTTATAAGCCTTATTTTATTAGGAACAACATCCTGACACTACGGTCTCTATACATACTGTAAGTGGCTTTGTTTGTCCATAAAATTCCTCAATTATTTCAGCGCATATAAGATGTTGTGAAGCGAAATAAATGCAACGATAACAGCATGAATGGGCCGGCTCGACTGGGAAAGTACTACACTCACAGAATATCGACGTGAAATAGCAGTGTCCTACTGTTGTGTTTCGTTCGGTGAGTGAGAGTGCCCTTTTCCCCCCTTCCCGCTCCTTCTCCTTCCCATTTCTTTTTTCCTTTCCTAAAGGGTCGGCAGCACGTAAGTGATACTTCTGTTGCAGGCGTCCATAGGCTACGGTGACCACTTACCATCGGGTGAGCCGTATGCTAGTTTGCCACATTGGTTGTATAAAAAAAAAGATTATGTTTACATAGCGCAAAAACAAGATGGGCAAGATGGATTACGTATGGCGCCAAAAATTTACAATTAAGTACCATGTAATATAAAGCTGTATAATATAGAAATATTCAAAACTAAAATAAAAAGATCTTGACGACAAAGTGTTATTATAGTATTCATAATTTTTGGATGATAATAATCTTAAATAAATGAAATTTTGGTTGCTTTAAGTTTATTTTAACGTTTACGTTTTGACATTAAAATTTATTTTGACTCTTACCTGTTGACATTTTAATTAATTTTATCTTATTCCTTGTCATTTGATTTTATATATCTGAATGTATTTAATTAGCTATACATACTGTTAACATTTTAATTTAAGTCGTTACATTATTATTTTGCTTGATTTCTTGTCTAAATATGTAACTTGATAATTTAATGTTTTCACAATTTTTTATACTCGACACGTTCATACGCCTCCTGAGTCCTGAGGCAGATTTTGGTGGTACTAATTTAACTAACCTTATTTTATTTTATGTGGGGGCCAGTCAGTGCTGACCGGCGACACTTGGACCCAGTGGGATCTTTTGTGTCGACATTCTCCCAATAACGACTGCCATAGATGTTCATGGCAGCCGGGACCGACGGCTTAATGTGCTCTCCGCGGCACGGAGCAGGCGATAATTGTCAATCAATACGCACAAAAAGTCATATAACTTACGAAAGTCAAAGGTGCGCGACGTGGGTTCGAACCCGAGACCCTCTGCATTGCAGTCTGTTGGTCTCCCCACTGAGCTATCGCTGCTCTCTAACTAACCTTTTTGTAATCATATAATATCCAAAATTCATTGGATGAGTAAATGATTTGTGATTAATCGTTTATGTATGTTAAATAAAATGTATCATCGTCTGATTTAACCAAAGGCGTTATACATCTATATATTAATACGTGAAGCAAAAACTTTGTACCCCTATTTACGAAAATTGCGCGGACAATTCAACAGAGTATGAAATTTGGCACAGTTCAAGTTTATATAGAGAAGAAGTGGCGAATCCTAATATTTTTATAAAATATGCATTAGTAATACAATAGTTAAATTAATAAAAAAACACTACACGCACACAACCATGCATTTGACACACGAAGTCGAATCGCGTTCGTAGTATTTCGGTATTGTTTGTCTGACGTCGTACAATTATTCGTAACTATGGTTACATATACCTTATTTATATGTAATAAAGAATAAAGAAAACAAAGTAGCAAGCTTAGGAATATCGTCAATGAAAGAGTATAGTTAAGTAAATAATTATTTGTTTGAAAAAGATAGGTAAATTAACCTGTGTAGCCTTGGCGAAATCTACATGAAATGTGATTATAAGGGTAAAGTTATAGACAATAAAACCTTAATAACGATCAAACTTATTCAATTATGGTCGAATTTTGACCACTAGGCGTCCGCTAGTATAATTAAACCTACGTATCAAATTTAATTTGTTATTTTATCTTGTTCAGAGTTTTCTAATTAAATTGTTATTAATATTTGACGCTTCATATTGCTACTAGAAAAATTTACAGGCCATAAAATGTTCTTTAATAAATTACGTTAAGGTATCTTAATTTAGATGTAATAAGATCACCGCAATATCGAGTCTTAACACGAAATCTTATAATACAAATAAAACTAATACCAAGTTCTTGATTGTCGATTAGACTTAAACCAAGGCTCAAAGTAATTAATAAGTTTGAACAAGGTCCAAAGTTGTTGACATTTACCAACTAACTGGGTTAAAACGGTTGAAAACAATTGTTGTGCTGAAACTAAAAGCAAGGATTTTGTACTTGGGATTTGTTTTGGCTTCCTTTGCACGTGTTTTAACACAATTTGGACACATGTAAGACTCCTGTAACTGTCTACGAGGCGCAGAGTTGGTGAATGCGACTGCCGGGTTCGAATCCCGGTTCGGGCCAACAAAAAGTTATTGGGTTTTCTTATAAGATATCTCAATAGCCGCCCGGAGCAGCGATAGCTCAGTGGGGAGACCAACAGACTGCAATGCAGAGGGTCTCGGGTACGAACCCACGTCGCGCATCTCTGACTTTCGGAAGTTATATCACCTTTCGAAATTATTTGCGTATTGATTGACAATTATCGCCTGCTCCGTGCCTCGGAGAGCACGTTAAGCCGTTGGTCCCTGCTGCCATGAACATCTATGGCAGTCGTTATTGGGAGAGTGTCGACACAAAAGATCCCACTGGGTCGAAGTGTCGCCGGTCTGCACTGAATGGCCCCCACATAAGATAAGATAAGATAGGAAGTGGGCGGTGTAAGACGGAAAGCACGTAAACAGCAAGCACTGCAGCCAGCACTGTTGGTCCTGCACCTGCTCTCTTTCCGGTCATGTCGGATTACCGTCCCATCGGATCATGAGAGTTAGGGCACAGAGAGTGCACTTGTGTTTGCGCACACACTTGTGCACTATAATATCTTCTCTGCATTTAATAAGTCGACGTTAAGATTTGTCGCCGTGATCGAAAATCGGTCTGGAGGACACTATTATTACACATGTAAGATTATCCCATCGGTCCCGTGACAAGCGCTTGTAATGTTAGATCCTGGATCTGATTCTAGGAATAAATGCTCACTAGTAAAAATGTCGTAGAAAGCCTTTAGTAATTCTTTTCTTACTTATTATTTAGTAAACAAATATGGCATATTGGTAACTAGAGACAATATATCGAGGCCTATCTCTTTGTATTGTCTTTTTATATACAGGCTGTCCCAGAATATGTGAATCAAATTGTAACGGAAAATTCCTTAGGTAAGGACCTTTCAAATGGGCTAAATAAAAAAATAAAAATGTATGACCTTTAAGTAAAACTTTTAACTACGACTTACAACTACAGGTGCTTCGTTTATGCCAATTTTTCATTTTATCACTATTATTATTTGTGATGGATTGATTCGTCAAACTACAAACGATTTTTTTTTAATCTGGCTTAGTTTTGAAATCGGAACATTATTTTGGTGCATTTCATACTTTTTTAAATATTAGATTTTTAATTTTTACACATTTGTCATAATTTTTTTATTTGTTTTATTTAGCGCATTTGGAAGGTCCTTACCTTAGGAATCTTCCATTACAATTTGATTCACATTTTCTGGGACAACCTGTATAAGTATATGTCTAAAAAAATAACTCTAGAAGCAAAAACCAAATAACATTTTGCTCAACCCGGGTATCGAACTCATCATCATGTACGGTAGTCACGGCCGAGGTAGTTAGGGTACATACACGTATAACACATATATGTACATATAGCAGTATGCCTGTTTACGAACTAGATTTTGTCTGCACGGATAGTTGCCTCACCATAGCCAATGCGCCGAGTATTGAATCCCTTATGTGACAATATTTTCCATGATTCACAAATAGTTTATCGGCCTCGATGGCGTAGTGGTTAGTGTAACCGACTGCCACGCCTGAAGTCGTGGGTTTGATTCCCGCACAAGTCAAACATTTGTGTGCATGAACGTGGATGTTTGTCTTGGTCTGGGTGTATGTATAATATGTAGGAATGCACAAAAAAAAGTTATTTATGTATGTTTATCCATTGTCTAGTACCCATAGTACAAGCTTTGCTTAGTTTGAGCTAGATGGTGTTGTGTTTATGTGATAGAATATTATTATAGTCGAGTGTAGGTTCAAATCTCTCACGAGATAAAAAAAAATGTGTGAACCACAAATAGTCGTGCCGAGTCTAACGTCCGTTTACAATATCCTATCTATATGTTACTAGCGATAGGTTTTGACATTAGCTCCATACAAGATACGTCAAAAGTCTATCTCCAGTAAACAAACCCACAGATGGATAGGATATTGAAAACGGTTGTAAGTGTTCTTTGTATCTGTTATTTGACTGTTTGTTACGTCACCATTACACAGGCTTTTTATAATTAGACTAGATGTACCCGCGGTTTCACCCGCGTTTATGATTACTGCGCCGCCTTCGTGGGTCGTAGCGTGATGTGACGCCTGTAACCTTCCTCGATAAATAAGCTATCCAACAATAAAATAATTTTTCAATTCCAACCGGTAGTTGCTGAGATTAGCGCGTTCAACCAAACAAACAAACTCTTCAGCCTTATAATATTAGTATAGACAGGGAGAAAGCCGATTTTAAAAAAGAAGAGGTTAATTATAGCGTCCAAATTGCCAAAACAGTGGCACGAGTATGGTAGCTATATGCCACATCTATCAACCTCCTTTTTCGCTGGTCATGTTTTGGTTCATTTACGACTGGCGTTCCATTAGCTGGTTGATCAGAAAATTTCGTAAAATCATGACAGGTGGCGCGCAGCGAAGCATTTAATTAAAGTTGCGGCAACTGTTCGGAATAAAGTTTTCTTTCATCCATCCCGGATAATATGGCAGACAGGCATTGATTGGAGAGCTCGGACGAAGCGATATATATTCTAGCTTTTGCTCGTAACACTGATAAGTGCGTTTTACTCTATGCCGTGGATATGGCATTAGTGATTATTATTACATTACTATATATTGTCCACGGCTTTACTCGCCCAAATGTAGATTAGGTTAGATTTGTATCAGTACTTTTTTCTGAATGAAAGGTAACGTGTATGCGAAATTTCATGACGATCGGTCGAGTAGTTAAGGCGTGAAAGCGTAACAAATAAACTTACATTCGCATTTATAATATTAGTTAGGATTTATATGATAGATTTGAAATTCTTGTAATATACAGGGTGGAACAGAAAGGGGTGGTCATATTTAAGGGTCACATAATATAGCCCATGTACAATGGAAAACCGCAAGAATTATATTTGTACACATAATTTTCAAGAAGATATTGAATTTAATTTTTATCGACTTATAAATATCAGCATATTCTAATTGATACGTAAACAACACTATACTGCATGCACGTGTATTGTTTCTAAGAATTACAAATGGCCCTAAACTCCACAATAACAATAGGTAACAGTATCCATACTATTACGATCTATTCAAATTGTTTACAATACAGCTGGTTGTTCTAACATAGATCGGAGACCCCACAGATGTTGCGAAACGTTAATGGGGAGATGATGCAACGGACACAACTATGCATCAATGAACAAGTGATAAATGAAATAAATAATTTAATAAAAACATGTTTATAAAAATTAATAATCATAAAAAGTGTTGGCTAAAAACTGTGTGATGAATTGATATCAGTGTCGTATATCGTACCGATACAAAGCACGCCGACGGCGTCAGCGTTGACGTCACGGCGAATGTGTAAGCGTGAATGCGTGAAAAAACAAAAGAGACAAACATTACGGCATTTTTTGTATCGCACAATTTAACAATAGATTTGGCGGCCGGCCAATTTTTTGTAACTAAGAATCAATGACCTTTAGTTGAAAGGATAAAAACGATAGTGATGTAGCTCGTTTTGTATCGGTATTTAAATAACAAATAAATAAAATTATTAAAATTGTCATAAAATATAAAATTCGATATTTTGCTATGGGGTTAGGGCACATAGGTTATTTATCAGATATACATAGCGACCCTAAAATATGACCACACCTTTCTGTAACAACCTGTATACCATAAATAAATATGTCTGCACTGACACCATAGTGGTTTAAATGGTCATCTTGCTACTACTATAACGCCGAGTGTCGTGGGTTCGATTGCCGCACGAGACAAACTTTGTGTGACACAAATGTGTTTCGGGTCTCGGTATGCTTGTCTGTTGTTTGAATGTTCGTTAAGTCCCCAGCGAGATATAAATTATAACTAGTGTAAGAGTGGAAAATTTTAAGAAAATAAGTAATTCAAGGCCACTTTAAAGAGAATATCCTAATTATTACCTGTACGGTTTCACCGTACATCGCGACTTTGTACGCTCGTGCGCTCGTGTCAGCATATTTTTGTAATATTGTTAATTTCATATAATTCATATTTAGTTCATTACCAGACACCAACCGCATCGCGTGTGTACTCATTATCAATCATACATAGGTATATCATAACATGATCATTTTTACTTTATATCAATAAACTAGTTCTGAATCTCTAAGCCTCTTTCAATTCTATCAATCTATCAAACAAAGAATCCGTACATTCCCTATTCCGTAGAAATTTCAATTTGATTTGTAAATACATATGCAATGTGAGCAATGTATGAACATTATAATTCTTTATGTTGTTAATATCTCTCTACCTACCCCTTCAGGTAAACGTGACTGTGTATTTGGGTTCGTGCAAGTGCCAACTAGGAGTATCTTTAATCCCCACGGATTTGGAAACGAGTCTGCCAACCACAATGCTACACTGTGTACTATATGAAAACATTCGTCACGTCAAACCTAACACAATGTCCGTCGCAAACATTGAACCTAGGTCGTCACGATAGATCGCCAACTTAACCGTTTCTGACATCGTACCTTATTGAATGCACTAGGTCACATAGCGCGGGTCATCGTTCATCGGAATCCAATTAAAACTTTCTACGCCACTGTGTGTAGAGAAAACTAATTAAACTTTAAAAAATTATACTGTAATGAGCGCTTTAACGAAAGGACTTTTAGAATTTTAAAATGTCATATTAATATTGATGACTAAATTATACAATATGCTTACTTCACTTTTCAAATCTTATTGAAATAAATTATTGTTACTACTATATACAGCAGCTCATATAAGAAAAATATGACAGCTCTTGACAGCTCCACTCCTCGAACAGGCTTTTCCATTGCTGAATTTTTTGTTTTATTATTATTTTATTCATGTATTTATTATATATATTTATATTAAGCAGCAATAACATAGTAGGAAACAATTGGATTGCCACGCAGAGGTCTCGAGTTCGAACCCAAGGCGCGCATCTCTGACTTTTCGAAGTTATATGCGTATTAAATAGTTAATTACCGCTTGCTTTAACGGTGAAGGAAAACATCGTGAGGAAACCTGCATGTCTAAGAGTTCTCCTTAATGTTCTCGTAGATAATATGTGAAGTCTGCCAACCCGCACTAGACCAGCGTGGTGGACTATGGCCTAACCCTCCTCACAGTGAGAAGAGGCCCGTGCCCAGCAGTGGGACAGTTTAATACAGGGCTGATATTATTATATTAATATATTAGTTAATTTATGTGTCCAAGTATTGATTACACATTTTTATGGAAATAAAGATTATTGGCTTTGACTTTGCGTTCGACTGAAGAGATGGATTAGTGTAAGTAATATCTTTGCTCCTGCGAATGCGCCGAGCGTTTTGATTTTCTTCTCGATCCGAAACAACACTTTGTATAATATAAAAATAACTATTAATCTGTATTTTCTTTGTGTTCGTTGAACAAATATAAAGCACGTTTTTCGTAACAGGTGTTGGTTAGGTTTTTAACAGTTAAGCCTTACACTATCCTAGCTAAGCAAATAGCTGACCTAATTTTCATTGTTTTTATTTTAAGATTACCTACTAGGCATTCGAGTTACAAATTACTAAGCAGCGATAGCTCAGTGGGGAGACCAACAGACTGCAATGCAGAGGGTTTGAACCCACGTCGTGCACCTCTGACTTTCGGAAAGTTATATGACTTTTCGAAGTTATGTGCGTATTGATTGACAATTATCGCCTGCTCCGTGCCTCGGTGAGCACGTTAAGCCGTCGGTCACGGTTACCATGAACATCTATGGCAGTCGTTATTGGGAGAGTGTCGACACAAAATATCCCACTGGGTCGAAGTGTCGCCGGTCTGCACTGACTGGCCCCCACATAAGATACATACATACATACAAATTACTAATGTTTTGTTAACCCCGAGGTAAGTTAGAATGCTGCTACAGATTCGCGTCAGTAGTGCAATCGGCGAGATTCGAATTCGTGCCTCTTGTTTTGCAATCGAGTTCAACGACTTAACCATTGGCCTATCGCCGCTTCTGACTTTACGGATGTGTAGCATAATGTTGAGTAGATAGAAGATGAATTAACAAATCTTAGTATATACAAAATTTGCGTCTACTTAACCGTTGCACCCAAGACGCTGATATTTTTAAAGCGACACTCTAATTTCAAGTTTAATGCACTAGTCAACCGGCAATCTCACTCAAAATTACCTTGAAACTGTAGTAGGGTGACCAGAAAGATATTTTTTTTCTAAGATAAATTCATTTTATTTATATTATTTTTAATAAAATGTTTACATAATTGTGTACGTACTTAATTCACATATGGTCGTATAGAGTCTATTTGTTCTTTCTAGTAAATCAGCAGCATCGTTTAAGGTGTTATCTTAAAAAAATATGAAATTACTCAGTGTTGCTATAATTTACAGTATTTTGATATATTTATCAAATATTTTTGTAATTCTTGGATTATACGACTAAGTATAATATACATATACCTACTGTATACAAGAACAGAAAAAGGATACGAAAAAAAAAATCAGGTATTAATATAACACAGTTTCTTTGAAAGGGTAAGCGGAGGCATATAACACACACATTTCGCTTCTCACGTTTTTAACACGCTTTTATTAGCTTGACCTGTGCCTATCTATCTATCTTACGGAATGTTTGAACACGATTTTTCGCCACTTAAAAGATCGAATTATCTTGAAACCTAATTTAAATATTATATTTTGTTAAATTATTTTGTTAATCATTCTATTTCAATTCTAAACATATAGATGATTATTTTTTACTTTTTAATTTAGTTTTACTATTAACGCGTGTTTTCAAAATAAAAGTGTTGTGTCCATACAACTGACACATTTCCAAACTTCGTGACAATTGATTAAAAGATAAATCAAATTCTATTATACCTAATCCAGATACGAACAAACATAAACACATACATATGTATATATCAAAGGACAAAAGAGGCAAGTATACAAAAGTCGAAATCTTTTAAGATAACATTTTGTGGATCATACAAATTTTTGTTCTATATGGAACGGAACCTATAACACTACTCGTAGTGTCAGTGGGGAGACGACTACTTAAAGCACTGCGCCATCATCGCAATAGTTAAATTATGATTGATAGAGTGCAATGCAGCCACGGAAACAATTATGTATAACGCTATATTTTATTGGTTTATTCCGCATTCGACCCCCTTGTTTCGTCCCGAATGTAAAAATATGCATTCGCCCCAAAAATTGTTCCTCATATGCCCCGAAATTTAAATAAATATTAATTTCTTAACGTAATTCCTATTTCGTCCCAAATTATATTCTTTTGTTGACCTTGTTTTTTTTGTATAGCAGATTTTGTTGTACCATCAGCCGAAAAATATTTTAAAATACCTCTTTGATCTCTCTGCGTAACTTTGGGCTTATGATTGCATGACATCGCGAGCCCGACATTGAAAATACTAAAAAATATTTTTTGAATGTGTTTTGTTTTGCTAACCATATGCTCAAAAATGTAGGACAAAAAGGAATAATTAAAAAAGAGGGGCGATTGAGGTACATTTTGGAATGTGGGATGTAATGCAGGGGCGAATGCGGAACAAACCATTTTATTCCGTACGTGGTCACGCTGCGGCACATGTATGGTATGATGAATGTAATTTATATAACAAGTCATGTTGGCTATTAGTAATAATTCCTTTTAATTTTCTATTTGCTACACCCGGACACGCTATGCTGTGGCTAACTCTGTAGTTTTAATTTACGAGTTCCCGTCGCAACTTGGAATAAAAATTACATTAAAATAATCTTTTAAACTCGTTGTGTAAAACATTTTGAGACAATCAATAGGTGTCTATAGTTTTGCGGACACAAAATAAGGTATATATTCATTGAACAAACATTGGCCTAAACCGAAGACAGTATAAGTTATACATTTTTTTATTTATATCTCTATGTAAAATATATAAAGATGAAACTTCAACGTAAATAGTATGATTTGTAAGACATGTCGTAATAAACTAAAACAAAGCAAGCAGTAAGATCAATAAATACATGCGCTAACTTAGTATGACACATGATTTTAATATTTAGATGAATGCCTCGATACTTAAGCGGCAGTGAATGTGACTTCTGAATTCACAAAGGTGAACGACCTCATGCGAGACCTTGAGTTCGATATCAGGGTTGGTCGAGAAAATCTCTATTTTTTTTCATTTTTATTATATAGGACGCAAACGAGCAGATGGATCGCCTGATGGTAAGCGATTACCGCCGCCCATGGACACCCGCAACACCAGAGGAGTCACAAGTGCGTTGCGTTCCATTTAAATTTGCCGTCATCAGAAGTGGTGGGGACGGTTGGGCCTCCGGTACCCTCACTCACTCGACGAAACAACGCAAACGCTATTTCACGCCGGTTTTCTGTGAGGTCGTGGTATCACTCCAGTCGAGCCGGCCCATTCGCCCAAAGCCCTTAGTTTGGAACTTTCTGGTAGACGGCAATGGTCTCATATTCTGTTACGTGACCTAAAATCGAAGTTGCAGACATGTGGTGCACACACCTTCCTGCCCCTTCTCTATTATGAATCTATATTATGAATTCGAAAGTAACCACTTAACCGATTTACATGAAATTTAGTACATATATACTTTGAAACCTGGGAAAGGACGAAGGCTACTTTTTGTTCATATAGGTACCACGAGGGCGGAGCTGCGAGCAAAAGCTAGTGGTACATATGCACTTTTTAGATGATAACAGAAAAACGCTGTGAAGTATCTATACCTCATTATGTACTTTGTTTGGACTTGACTGCTTAAAACAAGACTATTCCTGTTATCTCTGAAGTGTGGTTACTTAAAAATGAGGATACTAACTGTAATTTATACTAACAGTTAGAAATATATAAATTGCATAGATTGTACTTGTACAGGCAAATATGTAAGACTAGATTTGGCCTGCGGCTTTGAACGCGTTAATAAATTTTTATCCCTCGAGAACAGGACTTTTGTCTAGATGAAGGGCACCCTACGTATTGTACCTCTGACAAAGTGTATGTGAAATTTCATGATTATCGGTTGAATAGCTAATGCGTGAAAACGTAACAAACAAACAAACGAGCAAGTAAGCTCACATTCGGCCATTCTTGTCGGCCTCAATGGCGTAGTGGTTAGTGTAACCGACTGCCACGCCTGAGGTCGCGGGTTCGATTCCCGCACAAGTCAAACATTTTGTGTGCATGAACATGGATGTTTGTCTTGGTCTGGGTGTTTCTATGTATAATATATACATATGTATTTACAAAAAATAGTAGATATGTATGTTTATCCATTGTCTAGAACCCATAGTACAAGCTGTGCTTAGTTTGGGCTAGATGGTGTTGTGTGTATGTGGTAGAATATTATTTTTATTATTATTATTCGCATTTATAATATTATATACTTAGGAAATATTAGTAAGATTGGTTGCGTAAAGAATTGTACGGTATCGGTTCAGTGTATGTTTGCCTGTCACCCTACTATGTCAGAGGTATCTTATTTAAAACTTAGCAACACGCGAGAGACATACCTGGTATCAATGAGCTGCAATAACCGCTTACCATTAGATAGCACGTATGCTCATTTTCCACCTTGGCCTAAAAATTCACTCCTAAGTCGCAAGAATATCAAAATCTCATGAAGGCAGGCGCTATATATACTGATGTCATATACTTGCGAGAATACCTTAATATACGATCAGTGTGCAGTTGAGCGTCTCGAGGGACATACATTTTACATAAATATTCCACTTCGTAAGTTTAGAATAGCTTAGAGAACCTCGGGAGATGTTACTTACCTATAGATGTGTGTTTTATGCTAAACAGCTAACTTGATTGAACTTAACGTTTGAGAAAGGTATAAATTTGGCGAATTGATTATTCGTTGCTAGTGCAAGACTAGCAACGAATAATTAATTCGTCTTGTGAATTTTTAGCTAATGATCGAAATTATTTGCATCCATTTATTGGATTTTATAGCCGCAAGTCAGTTTACAATAAATAATATCGACATAACTATATTGTGGAAGTACTACCCTCTTACAGAAAACCAGCTTAAAAGTAGTTAAGACATTGTTACTGCGCGTTTCGTCCATTAGATACGAGTGCCGAAGGCTCAATCATCTATTTTTCTATCCTGACATCTTATTTTTAAATGCCCTGATCCCTGTCTCCTGTTTTCGCCATCGTTCTACGCGACAGCATTTTCATCGCCATCATTTAGATCATTAGTTCCCAAAGTGGTCCAAGTGAACCTCCAAGGGCTCCACGGGAGACTCGACGGGGGTCTACGAAGGCTTGACAAAAATGAGGGTCCACAATTCGTACGCGGGTGGTTCACGAAAATTTATTTGTTTTCGATAGTGAAGAACTAAAATGTTGGCTTGACTTCACCTATCAATGTAGGCAGATAATATTTAAAGAAGCTCAGCGACTGTTACTTGTAAAAACTTGCATATTCTATATTCAGTACCAGTGGTCTCCAAAGTACCGATTTCTCGATAGAGAATTTCTAAAAAAAAAAATTTGTCAGCCCGCCTCCCGTGGTAGGTTCAGTCCCGAGAATTTCAATTCTTCACCAATATAAATACGAATGCCAAGGAATATGGTAGAAATGTAGCTGCAGGGGGTCCACCGGAACCTGCTAAATTTTGAAAGTGGTCTATGAGAAAAAAACCTTGGCTGGAGGAAACCTCTGATTTAGATGGTTGGCAGTCTAAAACTGTGCGTTTTCCAGAATTGTTCTGCCTCGCACAACAAAAATGTGGAATGCACTATCGCCTGCGGTATTTCCGGACCAATACGACCATCAAATCTTCAAGAAAAGAGCATACTCCTTTTTAAAAGGCTGGCAACGCACTTGTGATTCCTCTGGTGTTGCGGGTGTCTATAGGCGGCCGCGGCGGTAATCGCTAACCATCAGGCGATCCGTCTGTTCGTTTGCCTCCTATTCCATAAAAATGGAAAATTTTCAGTTTAGAAATCTCAATACGTTCGCGGAGTTAGGAAGTTGGTGGTGTTAGTCACCCCTGTGCCTCGGAAAGCTCGTAAAAGCCGTTGGGGTCCTGCGCCTGATCTCTCTTCGGTCGTGTCGGATTACCGCCCCTTCGGATTATGAGAGTTAAGGAACACAGAGTGCACTTGTGTTTGCGCACACGTTTGTGCACTTTAATATCTCCTGCGCCGATGGCCAGTCTCCATTCAGATTGGCCGCCGTGACCGAAATTCGGTCTGGGGGACATTATTATTATTATTAGTTAAGATTGCCTCTCCAAAGCATTTTACTACACCAAGTAATATAGCAAACTTTAATAACAACAAAGCAAATCTACTAAGTACTTATAGTATATATATGTATGTACGTGTGTATGTATATACTCTTGATGTTATATATGTCTTTGGACTACGTTAACTGCTTACCATCAAGTACAATAATAATTTCATTTTAATTTCATTTGTTACATTTATTGACATAATATTTTGCTTAATTTCTTATCTAAATATGTAATTTGATAATTTAATGTATTTCCATTTTTTTTTTTAATCTTGTCTTTCATACGCCTCCTCAGGCAGATTTTGGTGATACTAATTTAACCTTTTTGTAATCATGTGATACCCAAAATGAATTGAATGAATAAATTATTTATGATTTATGATTTATTTATGATTTAAGGGGTAATAGTCAAAATACACAAAAAGGATGCAAAATACAAACTTTGACGTAACCGCTATTTAATCGCAGTTGTCCGAGGGAGATAGCTAGATATCCCCACTATAATCCCACTTCTTCTTCAGATTTTAATTACTCCCTTACTTTGCATTCAATCGGGCAGCGATAGCTCAGTGGGGAGACCAACAGACTGCAATGCAGAGTATCTCGGGTTCGAACTCACGTCACGCACCTCTGACTTTCGCAAGCTATATGACTTTTCGAAATTATGTGCGTATTGATTGACAATTGTCGCCTGCTCCGTGCCTCGGAGAGTACGTTAAGCCGTCGGTCCCGGCTGCCATGAACATCTGTGGCAGTCCTTATTGGGAGAGTGTCGGCACAAAAGATCCCACTGGGTCGAAGTGTCGTCGGTCTGCACTGACTGGCCTCCACATAAGATAAGATAAGATACTTTGCATTCAATTTTAATACTGTTTGCTCAAAAAGGTTTCGTTTGATTGCTATTTGCTGTTGTGTGTAAAATTACGTACTTACAAAATAAAACAAACACATAGCCAACTACCCCATAGATAGTTTCATATTATAAATTATAGTCGTATAAAGACAAGTATTACAACCGCAAAATACATTTGAACACATCGTACAAATACTTGAATGTAATTAAGCGGTTTGCTAATTAATATCCAATGTGGTCGCTAATTTGAATTCTATACGTAACTGTGGCATTAGTACCTTGAGGTTTCAATGTTAATAATATAATATATTAAGCCTAATCTGTTGCAATTGTTATTGGTATGTTACTAAATACGTACAATCACGACTATTTATCTCCAAAGTGAAAGGCACTGATGGTTTTAGGTCTCATGTATTTGGCAAAAAATTTCTTGACTGATAAGCCAAATAATATTACACGACCAAGACATAAAACTCGCGACCACATGCACAGCAGTCGTAATTACTTACACTGCGCAGCTGCGGCAAGGCAATAGCCTTGTGTATTTTCCAAATAGAAAGCCATTATGTCATCAGATACTTTCTTTGAAGTGCAACACTGCTATATTAAATTGCCTTACATTTACGCGAGTAAACTGAAATCATATTATTATATATTTATACATATAATGGAAGTCCATATTATATATTTTATACTTTAATTAAACCTATGTATGTATGTATGTATGTTGGAGCCAGTCAGTGCAGACCGGCGACACTTCGACCCAGTGGGATCTTTTGTGTCGACACTCTCCCAATAACGACTGCCGTAGATGTTCATGGCAGCCGGGACCGACGGCGTAACGTGCTCTCCGAGACACGGAGCAGGCGATAATTGTCAATCAATACGCACATAATTTCGAAAAGTCATATAAGTTCCGAAAGTCAGAGGTGCGCGACGTGAGTTCGAACCCGAGACCCTCTGCATTGCTGTCTGTTGGTCTCCCCACTGAGCTACTTCTGCTTAATTATTCTAAACTGCCGTAGTCATGTTTAACAGTAGTAGCCCTATAGTTTTAAAATTATGTATAAACTAGGTTTTGTCCAAGGCTTTGGTCGCGTAAATGTAAGGTAGATTAGGTTGGTAACCATATTTTTCTCTGGATAATAGGTACCCTATGTCCGCTTTTGTTCCCCTAACATCGTGTATGCGAAATTTCATGATGATCGGTCGAGTAATCAAGGCGTAAAAAAACAAACACATTCGCATCATAATATTAGTTAGGATAGTGTTATATAGTAAACAACGCGAAAAGATCCACATAAAGTGGTTTATATTTTCTGATATATTGCTTTTCTCCTATTAAACCATAGACAAAACAAATTTGACACCGTACAATACATGGGAATTTTATTTACAGCAAAATGTTAGTACCGACCGGCATTAAACCATAAAATTTTATCATCGGTCGGCGAATGACGTCCATTATCGTCAAAAATCATCTCGTACTCCCTAATATCTGCCATTTGGGGTATAACATTGAGCTAATAAAATCGTTAGGGTCAATAAAAGGGTATTACTAACGGCATACAGCGGCAACCTTAAAATTTTACTTATGTACCTCTGAGGGATTGACAGAGGTATACAGTAACATAATTAGACCAGCTCTATTTTAAATTCTTCGAATATAGCTAGCTTGGTCCTTGCTGCTATTGGAATAGGTTTTATTTCGTTTCGTTTGGTATAAGATAAACTCCCACACTAGGAATAAATCCTGTTTCGCGAGAGACTTTATAAACATTCAAACAACAGGCACAAAGAAATCGGAAGAATTTGTAGAGCACACAAAATGTTTGTTCTATGTACAATTCGAAGCCACATCACTTGGCGTAGTGACAATAACGAGGAGTTTTGTTAAGACTGCGCCGAGCGTAAGACAGATAATGACAGAGCTCGTGCGGCGCATATTCATATCGGCGCGCGGCCGCCATAGTCAAAATGTATGGAGGATTTGAAGTGCTTTTTTGATAAATATGTATCTTTATTATCAACCAATAACTTGAATATTTGGGACGAAAAAATTGTAATATAACTATTTATATTTCGTTTAAGCTGTAAAATAGGATAGATTTCTACTGCTATAATCTAAAAATCACGTAACACGAGCTTACGTTTTTGCATTTTTCGTGCAAATTTACGTAATTTTGTAGGCGAAAATATAAATTATTTTAAGTTTTTACACGGAGTAATTGTAAACACATTCATTGTTATGGTAAATGTATATTTTATATTTGTATTAAACAAAAAGTGTTGATGTTATTCACTTAACTGTGGCCGCCTGTTTTGGCACATTTCGCTCGGCGCAGTCTTAAACTTCTACGCCTTTCGTGCAGCCAAATATATAATAATCCTACCATAGAATCCTAATAATATTTTCATCGACCTAAGAATCGAACCCACTTCCTTATCCGCAAAATCGGATCGGATCAAAAGTAACAAAAATAATATTATTCGAAAGGGTCAAAGTCACACTACTAATTGCAAACAAACCAACATTTCTAGCCATTATGATATCTACAAATGTTGGTTTGTTTTTAATTACGTAAAAAGCTTTGAAAAGATTCTGGATTAGCGTTTAATAACTGTCTTACCAAATATGGATTTACTCACAACCCGGAGACATATTTACTATAGTGCAAGCAATATTTGACTGCTCGTGTATTTCAGTGTTTGCCTCGCTACTACCATTGCGCCGATCGTTCAGGGTTAGATCGCAAAACAGCAAAAAAGTTTTGATGCACTTATAGTTGTTCCGAGTCTGAGTATAATATGTGTCCGTTTTTTAATGTTTATAAGGCTTCATGCAGAACAGGACTGGAACCTAGAGTGGCTGGCTTTAAAAAATATATATTGCTTATAATAGAACTTGTTATACAAATTGCGTTTGTGAACTAGTTACACTAATTTTGTACTATGCTACAGGTTTTACAAGGCTCATTACAAACAGTAATAACGTTAAACAAGAATGACCATTCCAGAAACTTCGCCGGACGTTTTTGTGGTCAGATTACAACAACTGTTATCTACCACAGTAAAATCAGTGCTGCCAACTAGAGGTACCATAATTACAACATAACCTCGGTGCCTAAACAATGAAAGCGAGGCAATAACGTTAAATTTTAATTATCTAATTAACCCAACGTGAGTTTTCTAAATATTTTGGCTAGCCATTCTTTAAGTAGTTAAGTAGTTAGGCAGGTTTTAATCTTTTAGGTGCTCTGCAGACGATTGTCCATTTGTCCCAACGAATACAACAGATCGGCTATGTCCTTTGTTGATTATGAACCCGACGGCCGACAGAACTGCATTTTTTGTCAGCCGATGTCATGTTCGCTGGAATCAGCCAGGCACCAACAAACTTTTCAGACGTTCTGCAGAAGACCGTATTTTTTCAACGTCCTAAAAGACCGACTCTGTTGTCGTCCGTAATTACCTGTGTATCAGTCACCACAGCGGACTGCTGCGGTTAGTTTTGTCCGACGCACTTGACCGGGCACTAACAAACGTTTTATCTTTGACCTTCATGTCGTTGTTGTGTAGAATTCCATATGTTCTATAATTCCGGTGAAATTGTCCGATCTGCCACTGTCTGTAGTGTGCGGAATGCCTTATAGGAGAATGTTTTCTGAAATAACTTAATGCTTTATGCTTATTCGCATTTAAAAACAACAGTCATGTATTATTATTTACGAATATCACACCTGCATATCCTAAAGGGCAGGTAAAGGCGTTTCACAACATTTCTTTTTAGGTCTTCAGAACTAAACCACTACATTGATTATGTTCATATTGAAATAACTTAAGCAAGAGAGGTATGCCAGGATCAGGACAGCCTATCTCTTATATACATAGCTTATATAGCCTCGAGTCTGTGTGACATAGGCTACGGTTAAATCTTGTGTCTAACCTAACCTAACGTGTGAGTTTAGGATGAGTGGCGATCACATGCTGCATATCAACTGACGTAGTACTAGATAATCTACGTAAGACTGGTGATATTGTTGGAACAAATCAACAAAACCTTTTCAGAATGCCTTACCGAGCTTAACTAAGGGCCGATACACATCAAAGCGAGGCAACATATCATTGTTATCGCTCGATGTATTGTGGCCATTTGAGACATGCTTCATAAGATAATTTGCGAGCGTTATGTAGGTAGTACCTGTGAGATGGAGGACGAAGACTAACATTTTAGACTGTGTTAAATTAATTACCTACAAAGACCTACCTTGGTTTTTTTTCTAGTAGGAGGTAAAAATAGGAATTGTATAATTTTTTTGTTTTAGTGTCTTTGTAGATGATTGCAGGTCATTATCTTCAATGGATTGGGAATTTTTCCTTACTCTATTGAGTCACCAACCGAATCCAACCAAAATGGAGTCGTGTAAACCTACAGCTTTATCTAACTTTATAACTGCATCATTTGACCAGTCAATTATAATAATACCATAATTTTAATTATTATTTTATTTAGTAATGTGAGTACACATGTAGTAGAATAGCAAAAACAGTACAGTCCATACCAAATGTAGGTTTATTGCGTTCATATGTAGACAGTAACATCTATGTATCTTATGTGGGGGCCAGTCAGTGCAGACCGGCGACACTTCGACCCAGTGGGATCTTTTATGTCGACACTCTCCCAATAACGACTGCCATAGAAGTCCATGGCATCCGGGACCGACGGCTTAACGTGCTCTCCGAGGCACGGAGCAGGCGATAATTGTCAATCAATACGCACTTAATTTCGAAAAGTCATATAACTTCCGAAAGTCAGAGGTGCGCGACGTGGGTTCGAACTCGAGACCCTCTGCATTGCAGTCTGTTGGTCTCCCCACTGAGCTATCGCTGCTCCAATAACACCTAAATACTCGACGGAGTATACAGAGGTCCTACTCCTTATAGTATATAAAAAATTTATTGTTCTTATATAGGCCACAAAATAACACTTATAAACTTCAACGTTACCCTTAGAATATATAGAATACCCCTGTATTACATCCATATTACGCTAGTTACGGTAACAACAGAAGCATATTGGCATTAACCAGGTACAGTCATAGACCCAGTGCTACTACCGAAAAATGCTTTATAGTACGATATCGCAACCCATCGCAAGTTTATACATCGCATTGCAATTGATGTGTGTTATCCCTTAGATGACTCAAAAGGTAACACCGGAGTGAACGGTTGGCCTCGTTTGATACATACCAAACAAGCTGTGAGCACATGTAATCGATACTTGGCATGAAACTGAAGCGAATGCTTGTAGCACTGCCTTTAGTGTTTGTGCAATATGCATATACACCGTTGATCAAACGGACTAGTACGGTATACGATGTAGGTGCCTATAAATATAAGTTAATTTCGTTTTCGTTAGTAACTGTATTCAATAGTTCATTCTCGCTCGTTTTAATGGTGAAGGAAAACATCGTAAAGTAACTTGCATATATTCTTCGACGATATGTGAATTCTGCCAACCCATATTGGGCCAGGAGGGTGGAGTATGGCCTAACTCTTATCTTATTGACAAGAAGCTCATGCCCAGCAGTGGGACAGTTTAATACAGTGCTAATATAATAAATATGGATACAAAAAGATAAGTTTTACCTCATTCAAGAATAGTACTACATGAGCGGAACAATGCCGAAATAGTACGAAAGCGATTTGACTGCGTGTGTCATATGCATAGTGATATATAAATTTAAATTAGTAAGTGTTACTTTGTCATGTTACTTCGTGCATTGATTTCATTTTAGCTGGCTCAATGCTCAAGCTATTTAGGTCCAAGTGCTGGCCAATCCCTTGGACAGAGAAAGCTAAAATTTTTCACAAAGGTTCTCTTTATAACGTAGATAAGCAATTTTTCGTATCTATAAAGGAATAGCCAATAAGTTTTGATGTCAATCGTGATACGAAACGAGTTATTCGCCTATTCCCAGAAATTCATCTTTGACCTCAAGATTAAACATTCGTGAGAACGCTAAGGATCCCGCGAGGAAATTGGTTCTAAAACATTACTTAACTTAAGCAAATTCCTTTCCCTCGCATAAAGTACTTTTTCTAACGTAAGCCACTACTAGAAACTATAATATACACGTCAGCAATATTACTGTCATCAAATCTCTTTTTATCGATTCGGGCTCACCTCAGACATATTACATTTTAGCAGCTAGCCACAGCAACTCGTAAATGGAACGCGAGAATGGCGAACCCGAATATAAATTTCCGAATTGATTCCAATGGAATATTGGGTGCAGCGAACACTTCCGATTATTGCCGAAAATTGCCGAACGGTCGTATATTTGTTCATTCAATAGGCTCGTAAAGTTTCAACACATTCTGTGGCTTATTACTTTCACATAACCGCAAACTGATGTAAATTGTATTGCGGATTATATCTTCGTCGGCGAAAAGTTTAGGGTCAGTTAATTTTATGTTAAGTTGTTGATAATGTCGGTTTATTACGCACGAGCTATTTATGTATGGAGGGAGAGGAATGTATGGATACCTTTAGAGAAGGAGATGATATTTATCTTATGTTGCAGGATAGGTATACTAGGCCTACTATAGGATGAGAATGCCTTTGTCAAGTATTTGATTATGATACGATTTTACTAGCGTGCCCGGGGGAGTATCACCACAAGTAGTAACTTTGGTATATCCATTTCGTCTGCCATCTTTAATTATTTTGTCCTTTGATCATAGACCACGGCCGTCGGTCTATACTTATGTGCCATTTTTCTTATATAAAATCAAATATTTTAATCCTTGTATAGATGTGGATGGAATATTTTTCTTTTTTGTAAATGAACGTAAATATGGACTAATTGTATCACAGAGGTAACTACTCAAATCATTCGTGCAGTAAAACATTGTGGCATTATGTAATTGAACATTACGCGTGAAAAGATGTTAAAAAAATAAATAAAACAGATTAAATTTATTTAAAAGGGTAAGCAAAGTATTCGATTCCATCACGCGATTCTCACATTTAAAGAAAAATAAAGTTGTGTAAACTCTATTCCTAACATTGTATAATGAAAGTAATCGGTATCCATTTATAATTAAGAGACATAATACTATCCTCCAGACCGAATTTTGGCCACGGCGGCCAGTCTTAACGGAGACTGGCCAACTACGCAGGTGATATTATAGTGCACAAGTGTGTGCACAAACACAAGTGCACTCTCTTTTCCCTACCTCTCATGATCCGATAGGTCGATAACCCGACACGACCGTAGAGAGATCAGGCGCAGGACCAACGGCTTTACGTGCTTTCCGAGGCACGGGGATGTCTAAAACCGCCAACATCCTAATTCCGGGCTGCTATTGAGATATCTTAAATGAAATACCCAATAACCGTCTGTTGGCCCGACCCGGAATTCGAACCCGAGACCTCATGCACAGCAGTAGCATTCACTACCGCTGCGCCACGTAGGCAGCCTATACCAATATTATAAAGAGAAAAGATGTGTATGTGTGTTTATATTCGACAACTCTGAAACCACAAATCCGATTTTAATAATTATTTCATCACTAGAAAACTACTTTATTTAGAAGTAACATCACGCTACAAGCTACAGAAGCGAAGAAGTAATCATAAAAGTGAGAGATAATTATTCTTCAATAAAATGAAAACAAGAAGAACTCTTCTACGCTAGAATATAATTTTTTTCGCGTACCCACCTCGTTGGCCCTTTGGGATCAATTGCCAATTAACCGGACGGTTCTCGTCTCGGATAAAGGAAATTTTGTTTTTCTAGCAAGAAATTCTTCGTAGCTGTCTGAAAATGGACCTGGTAAACGGCGCGCCATTTATATCGTAGAACATAAAACATGGCTGACGAATTGTGGATGTAATACGTCTGTGTTATCAGTTTTCTTTTAATAATCTTGTTAGTTACTACAAAGGCCTGAATTGCGGGTGTGCTTGCTTTCACTTTTACGGTGAAGGAAAGCATTGTAAGAAAACCTGCATGTCTGAGAGTTCTCTATAATGTTCTCGAAGATATGTGAAGTCTGCTAACCAGCACTGTGTCAGCGGGGCGGACTTGACTAACCCTCTCGCCCAGACAAGAAGCAGTGGGACTGCTTAAAAACAGAGCTGATATTATTGATTGGCACAAAATACATCAAAATATATATAATATAATCCGTCCCTTTCGATTTTGCCTAACGGTGTTTCGTTTAAGACTGTGCCGAGCGTAAGACAAATAATGACAGAGCTTGTGCGGCGCATATACAAATCGGCGCGCGGCCGCAAAAGTAAAATTATATGGAGGATTTGAAGTGCTTTTTTGATAAATAAGTATCTTTATTATCGACCAAAAACTTAAATATTTGGGATTGACAAATTGTAATTTAACTATTTATGTTTCGTTTAAGCTGTAAAATAGGATAGATTTCTACTGTTATAATCTAAAAATCACGTAACACGAGCTTACGTTTTTGCATTTTTCGTGCAATTTTACGTAATTTTCTAGGCGAAAATTGTAAACACATTTATGTTATGGTAAATGTATATTTTATATTTGAATTAAACAAAAAGTGTTGATTTTATTCACTTAACTGTGACCGCCTGTTTTGGCACATTTCGCTCGGCACAGTCTTAAGAAGATATTAAATGGAGAAGCGAGCCTACAATCATTGGATGATTGTTTTGTTATCTTATGTACATAATATATAAGCAGATATCTTTATATGTCTCTATATGCCTTTATAATTATATATATACAAGATATATTTGAAAATCATTATAAAATTAAAATACATATCACTTAATAATGTTTAAACAACTTCACACAAAAACCACTGAATGGATTTTGATAGGGTAGATGTTCTCGGTTTCCAGATGATTTTCAAAAATCAAATACATTTAAATCGGACAATACTATCTAAAAAGTACAATCCTAGTAAATTATATTTAAATTAACTCAAAACAAAAATCATTTATTTTGTGGCATGCTTACAAAAATTATTAAGGTTACATTTATGTTAGTGGCTACGTTTAGGCCGTCTTTTACCGTGGCTAGCTGTAGTCCATACAGAAAAAGTGACAAGCATAATCTAGCTCCGTGTATGTGTAGCCTGCAGTACAAAGGTACATTCACAGACGTGAAATATTTCGGCAACCGGGTATCCGCTTCACGCATGTGTAGACATGCCTCAGCTGTGTGCCCGAATAATGTTATGCATGTTGTTTATGCAGTCGTTTCAAGGTATAGAAGCGAACTCACGATGGGCCTACTGACAGCGATTTATCGTTTAAGAGGTAGATCTCTCTCTGTGTCTTCTAGGATTGCCATCAATCTAGGACGACTAGGGACCAACATTCACATAAGATCGCAGTAAAACAACTTTACGTTGTGTTTCTATGGTGAGGCTCCTTGTAAATCTGAGTTGCTGGAAGTATTAGAGCTATCGTGATCATCATTGCGCCTTTAAATAATTACAGTTTGCAATATAAATAAAATATGCGTTTACAACATTGGCAAAGGTAAAAACTAACTAATATGATAAATGCGAATATGTTTGTTTTTTTATTTGTTACGCTTTTGCGCCTTATCTACTCGACCGATCATCATGAAATTTTATATAAACGTTATCAGGAGAACAGAACAGGACAAAGGTTACCTTTTATTTAAAAAAAGTACTTTAGTTACTAACCTAACCTATAATTACGCGAGCGAAGCCGCTAACGAAATCTAGTTATTTATATAATTAGTACAAGTGAGAAACGGCCATGAATTGCCGTAAATCTTACAGTTCGAAAAAATGTTATCACGTGGTCAGAAGTTAAAGGCCATAGTCATTTCGAGGGTATATCGACTATGCTGTGTCGAATGGCGTTGGCCGCGAGTCTCTAGCTCTTAGGGTTCTTGAGTTGAAAGATGGTATCATGTGACCTAGAGGTCAGAAGTCAAAGGTCATAGTCATTTTGGAGGTATATCGAATATGCTGAGTCAAATGGCATTAACCGCGAGTCTCTAGCTCTTACGGTTCTTGAGTTGAAAGATGATATAACGTAATCTTGAGGTCAGAGGTCAAAGGTCATAGTCATTTTGGAGGTATATTGAGTATTTTTATTTTTTTTATTTATTTATTATAACTTTGGAGTACAGTCCTTTACAAATATATAATGTCCCACAAAACCGGTTTAGCGGTTTAACTGTGGGTGAGTTGCATTTTATATAACTAATTTTAGCCTAGGTTATACGTATATATTAATACAATAATACTATAGGTTTATATTAAATCCTTACAAACTAAGTTTCTGAATACAACATATACTTATTAAGTTTCTTTTTAAACCTTAGTCTATCCGTTTCATGCCTTATGTCCGCCGGTAAACTGTTCAGCAAGTATGGCACACGTTTCTTTAGAGTTCTATCACCAAAGTAATTACTAATTCTAGGAACATTAAATTTACCGGCGGTCATCGACCGAGTACTATGGCTATTGGTTACCAGGGATAAGTTATGCTCTTTTCTGCCATGTTGGTTTATTAAGAGAAGGTATTTATGTTTTAAACTAACTGGTTGGATGTTACATATTTTAAATAATTTTCTATAGTCACCTTTACAACTTGCTTTTGTCTTTTTTGTTACTAGCAGTTTAAGAAATCTTATTTGCAGTGTTTCTAGTTTATCAATATTAGTTTTAAATGTAAGTCCATAACTATAAAAATAGCTGAGTCGTATGGCATTGACCGCGAGTCTCTAGCTCTTACGGTTCTTGAATTGAAAGATGATATAACGTAATCTTGAGGTCAGAGATCAAAGGTCATAGTCATTTCGTGGGTATATCGACTATGCTGAGTCTAATGGCGTTGACCGCGAGTCTCTAGCTCTTACGGTTCTTGAGTTGAAAGTTGTATAACAGACAGACGGACGGACAAAGCTGTTGTATAAGAGATTTTTCGAACTCAATAAACTAGTACTCTACGGTACATTTACTTATTATCTCGCGTCTGTACGTAAGTTAACAAATACGTTTATTTATGAAGTGATCAATTAAATAGAACTAACAAAATAAATTATAATATAAATAAGTAATAATGCTCGCTGTCACTCAGCCCATTTTCAAAGCAAAGTTGAGAGGATGCCGCGTGACATATACTCAGAAGTAAATTGTAGCCTCACTCAACGTGCGACGTATTATACACTCCGTTGAACTGAGACATGGCGATCCGTGTGTGTTATATGTAGCGTTTACTCCAGACGATTGTCTTACTTATTCTGACAACAAATCACGAATACGAATATACTTTCAACGTAATATCTGTTTTATTTAGACTACATGGATGGAATAGGCGGGGCGTTTTGGAACCATTGCGACTATGATGAGTACTGTGGGTTTGAATCCCACACTAGACAAAAAAATTGTGTGATCTACATATTACTATGAAATTTTTTGTAAAATCCACCGCGACACAAAAATAAACGCAAGAGCTTTCGTGTTTATTTATATTTTTTTAGAGTATGAAAAAGTTCTTATATAACTGCTTTGTCCGTCCGTCCGTTCGTCCGTCCGTCTGTCCGTCCGTCTATCCATCCGTCCGCCCGTCCGTCCGTCCGTCCGTCTGTCTGTCTGTTATACAACTTTCAACTCAAGAACCGTAAGCGCTAGAGACTCGCGGTCAACGCCATTCGACTCAGCTTTGTTGATATACCCCGAAATGACTATGACCTATGACCTCGACCTTATGGTCACGTGGTGTCACGTGACCTTTGCATATTACTTGCACCATTTTTTCGAACTCTCAGATTTACGGTAATTCATTGCCGATTCTCACTTGCCTTTAAAAGTATATCAAAATCGAAACATCAAAAAAGTTGTAGACACGGCAACTGCTGATTTGTACTGTACGGTATAGTGAATGTCTTGCCACTGCCACGACGCCGACTGTTGTAAGCTCCCACACATGACAAAAATGTGTGTTATCCACAAATAGTAGTTCTCAGTCTAAGTGTAGCGCAGGAGTTCTCTCTTTAAATAATTACTCAATGTGGGGCCACCCACACCGATGACATGTAATAAAACAGCCATTACTACGCTGCCAAGTACCGATTCATTTAGTAGAACACCAAACTTTCTAGAAACCTTCATTACACAGGATACCTATATCAATACAAACGGCTCTGGCCGTACGAGATATCAATATCAAAGATCCAATTACTCTTCGAGAAAATGAAGGACGTATCCAAAATATCAAATTCCAGGCACACTTTATTGGTGTCTGTCTTCTACTGTAGACTGAAGGATATTGACACGGTTCGAGTAATACGTGACCCTAGTATTGTCGATCGCATAGCAATGAGTGCCATCGACGTAAAAGATGTCATTGATATGCAGAAATAACAGCGTAGAGGATAGCATCGAACCTTGTGAGATGTCAGCGTTTATGTAAATGCGGTTTGTCGAACTCTCCAATTATATTACTGTTAGCTGTTAGTCTTAACAGGGAATAATCATGCTTTTTAAAAAGTTTTTAAGGTATCTATTCCTTTAAATTTTCTCGATAGATGACGTGGCGTCATATATTTGTGCTTATGTTTGCATGCGATTGGTCTTGAAATTAGTTCAGGCAAAGTTGTTTGACATTTTTTTAAATAAAAAGTGTTACGTGGTATTTAATCTATTACATGAAATTTCAAAAACAGACAGCGGTAACTCAGTGGGGAGACCAACAGACTGCAATGCAGAGGGTCTCGGGTTCGTGCCCACGTTGCGCACCTCTGACTTTCGGAAGTTATATGACTTTTCGAAATTATGTGAGTATTGATTGACAAATATCGCCTGCTTCGTGCCTCGGAGAGCACGTTAAGCCGTCGGTCCCGGCTGCCATGAACGTCTATGGTAGTCGTTATTGGGAAGTCAGTGCCCTATAATATCCTGACACTGGTCTAGCCTTAGGGTATCGTTAGCCTTCGGGTTGCGGAGGTCAGGTGGCAGCCACTCCGTGTGAAAACTGATATCCATTCAAATCCGGTTATACCAGAAAAGCCGACCCCAAGTGACTTGGGAATAATAAAGGCTAGGCAGAAGACATGGCAAGTCTCTGTTAATTTTTTGGAATGCACGACATAATTAAAAACCAGTTGTGGTCCAAACCTATCTCTTAGACGCAATTGCTTTTCAAGAGAACTACAGATGAGTGTACCGACTTTACACAGGCGAATAAATACAACGATAAATGTCGAGAGGTGGCACTGTATCTAATTACTCCGTGAGTTATTATAAATAATAAAATCCTTAATCATATCAAAATATAACCGTTAAATTATTTACATAAAGCGGCTAATCGACGCTTCGGGTGACTGAACTGGACTTTTTTTGGCTCAAAGAATCAGCATTGCCATTCAGCGTGGCAATGCTGCCAGTCTCTTGGGCACACTTCCGGTCGACAGCGATGCTGAGGAATTTTACGACGCGGCCTAAACCAGTATTCTCATTTTATTAAATTTTACAGTCCCATAATTTGTTACTCTTCATTTTGTTCTATTTATAAGTGGTTAGTTTTGTTAATATTAGTTATTATAAATCTATATATAAGTTCCCAACATCAGGTTATGGGCCGCGGCCCTTCCAGCACGATCACCCAGCCTGGTAGACAGGTTAAAATGATTATTCATCTTCTGAATTTGACTTATCACTTCACTTGAGAAATGTAAATATTATTTCTTCAATATGGTTACAACTTTTCGTCCCACGATTCTCACTAGACATAAGGCGACTGGTACCGTCAACTTAGACAAATGAGTCTCCCCGGCAGACAATATCAATATTGCATGCAACGCTTCGGTATTTATTCAGCTTAAGACTGTCGTATCTTTATTTATACAACTATATTCTGCCTGCAGCTTCGCTTGTATAAATTCAACGGAAACTCATACAGGGATGAATATTCTTATATGTATGTAGTAATCCAGGATATCTTTGATCTATTTTATCTGAATTATTCAATGGTATACGCTTTATTGCCCGCGGCTAAGCTTACTCAGAAACAGTACATTTTTCTGGATGTTAGCTACCCTATGATCTTTTCTGTATTCCTGATAATGTCTATGCAAAATTTCATGATAATTGATCCAGTAGGTAAGGCGTGATAGCGTAAGAAACAAACGAACTTACGTTCGCCTTTATAATATTAGTTAGGATTTCTGTTATCCTTTAACAGATCTACATATCTACATATCCACAGTAGGACATCTACCTAAACCTAGCATTTCGCTCGAACTAAAAGATGAACGCGAGCAAATAATTTGGTGGTGTGTTTTTGCAGTAGGTATAACTTCTAGGCCTTTTAAGGAGCCAGAAATATTTGTTTCTAATCCACTACACGCAATTTAAAGCTTCAGTGGTGCAAAAATAACAGACAATAAATACACAACCGTATTACATTAAGTTCGTCTCATTTCTTCGTTTCCTTCTCAACAACTATCAAAGAAAAGATGCAATTCAAATAAAAAAAGCTAGTCTACGGTTTCGAGCGCTATATTTTCCTGAACGTATGGGGTATAACAAAGCGCTCTTTAACACGGGACGATCCCAAGAACGATACATCATCGAAATTGGCAACACGAACCAGGAGTAGGATGACCAATTCATTAGAGAGACACGGATTTTATATTAGTCCTATCTAATCGATAAATTCCTTTTATTTAAAGAGTTAATTAATTAGTCATGTTTAAGTTTAAGAGCTGCTATCAAACAGTTCTTAAAGCAGCATTAGATCCCTACTATAAAACAAAGTCCCCCACCCCTGTCTGTCTGTCTGTCCGCGATAAACTCTAAAAGTGCTGAACGGATTTTCATGCAATTTTCATCAATAGACAGCGCAATTCATGAGGAAGGTTTAGGTGTATAATTTGTTAAGGTTTTTACTACCCGTGCGAAGCCAAGACGAATCGCTAGTAAGATATGAAATTATTTTAGCTTCGGCATTAAACTGAAAAGAAAGAAAGGTTTTTTTATTCTGGCACACCCAAAACAAAGAAAAAAAATAAAAATTAAATTAAATTAAAATAAAAAAAAATAAAAAAAAACAAAAAAAAATTAAAAAAAAAATTTAAAAAAAAATTTAAAAAAAAATTAAAAAAAATAAAAAAAAAATAAAAATTATATAGAAATAAAACAAAAAAATAATAATAAATAAAATAAAATAACAATAAAATAAAGATAAAGAAATACAAAATAAAAAGCAGAACAATATATAATGAAACTAGAAAAATACAACAAATACTAAACACTATAATTTCATTTCGTTTCTGCTCACTTAGACAACCATAGATTATATGACGGAAACTGCCTCCCATCAAGTCAAGGCTAGTATTGTCAGTGAGCAGGCGATACAACAATAATCTATTGAATTATACAAATATAAGTTTGAATTAAGTTTTAAAAATAATATGAAAATGTGTGTCTCGTCAGTGCCAAAATTTGGACATCGCTCAGCGTACGTTGCGATTGTTAAACCGCAACACTGGTATCCTGCGAAATCCAATTTAGTTACGCCGGCGCCTAGTGTCTAAACAATAAAAATAAAATATACTTAAATATGTAAATATACGAATAAATAAGATATAAACATAATTACTAAATGGTGTAGAAATGTGTGGAGTAAGATATGAAACATTTGAGTGTGTTTTTAAAGCAAGCGTCAGTGTGATATAGATACCTACCTACATATGTCGCATCCACCATAATGTACGTGCAACGCCAGCAATTCCAGAAATTGTGAACAAATCTAATATCTAATGCGCATTGCGCAGTGACATAGACTGAGAGATGCAGATCTCAAGAAAAATCTTTTGCCTTGCCTGTTCTAAGTAATGCAGTGTATTATTATAATAATATAATACACTTGTATGGCAAGATGAAAGCAATATAATAATAATAAATTGTAGCAGTCTCACTCAAACAAAACAAGACAGGTTATGACACACAGCAGATATATGATATTGTATATCAAGCTATACTCATCAAAAGAGTAGAAACCAGATTACAGAGCATGTCAACAATGAAAGGTAAGCACAGTATATCTTAATTGAAATTTAACAACTTTGTACATAATATTTAAATTGTCATTTGAATAATATAAATAGGTAATATTTAGTGAAAGTAAAAAATGCAAGAATTAAAATCAAATTTAACATAAATTACAATATACTTAAGATAAGTTTAAAGTATTTAAAATCAAACCAGTTTTGTTACAGGACCAGGAAATAAAGTCCTGCCGACTTCAAGTACGCCTGCAGTGTTGAAATACACCGCAACAACAATACAGACTGGAAACCTTTCCATCCAATACCTGACGACTAAACCCAAGAAGGTGAGTAGGTGTTTGTGAGGATTAGAATATGTAGAAATTAAAGGAGTGTTACAATATTATAATACATTGAACTGAAATAAAAAAATTGTGTATCACTAATTAAAATAATAATATTTAGTAATTGGAATGGTATGATTACATATATATATATGTAAATATAATTATATAGTTTTTGTGTTTCTAGTAAAATCTTTTTTAGATGAAAAAGAAAAGACTTTCTGGATTTCAGGCTGCGGACTGGTGGTGGAAGGTTATTCCAGCAGTGTGATGCGGCAAACCTGAAACTATCTCTGAAAGCAGCGGTTCTGTGCTCAGGAATGGATAGTGGATTTGTGACTGATCTCTTTGTATATTTGGACTGAGATTCTCTCCAACATAGCTTGTCATACAAGTATGTACGTGTTTTTGTTTCTATAACTCCAAAAAGTAAAGAGGCTTGGTGTAACTTCCTTCTGGCAGCCATTTTGAGGATGTTATGTTCATTTAGATAGAGAGTGACATGGCTGCGCTTGGGTATAGTTACACAAAATCTTGCACATGCATGTTGTATGCGTTGTATAAGCCGTGCAGTACGTGATAACAGACATGGCCCATACACAATATCGCAGTAATTCAACTTGGACAATACTAGACTATCTACCAGTTGCTTCTTGATTGGTATACTGAGGAAGTTTCTTAGATTATACAATATTTTAAGCCGGTAAAAACAGTTACTTAGGGTCTTGCCTATGTGGGCCTCAAAATGCAATTCTAGGTCCATAGTTAAACCCAGATTCTGCTCTATGAGTTGCCTCATCTGTGATAATTATTTCGGGCTCAGCAGAGAGTATATCTCTGATTTATTGTTTGCTACCTAGCACCATAAACTTTGATTTATAGCGGTTCAGGACCAGGGAGTTTTGCTTTGACCACTCAGTAACTCTTTGTAGGTCTTCATTAAGTTTCTGAACAGCTGATGACATTTTGTTAGGTTTAAAAGAGTTATACACTTGCAAGTCATCAGCATACATGTGGTATTTACAGTTCATGAAGGACTGAGCTACATCAGCACTGTAAATTATATATAATAGAGGCCCTAGTATTGAGCCCTGAGGCACACCACTGTGGACAATACGAGGCTCTGAAGTCTTTATACTGCCATTTCCCCCCCGAATTTCCACAAATTGAGTTCTGCTTAATAGGTAGCTATCAAACCACTGTACCGCTTCCACTGAGAACCCATAGTAGAAAAGTTTTGAGAGCAGCAAAGTAGGATTTATTGAGTCAAAAGCTCTGGAGTAGTCCAAAATAACCAAAATTGTTCCTTCCCCCTTATCACGAGTCTCAAGTATGTTTCCCACAACATCACACAGAGCTGTAGCAGTTCTCCGTTTCTTACGAAAACCTGACTGTAAATCAGGGAGGGTGTTGTTGTCCTCTAAGAATGACACTACTTGGGCATATACTACTCTCTCCAGTACTTTGGATAAGCATGGCAGTATACTAATAGGGCGTAGATCTTTCGTAGATTGAGGGCTACTGATCTTAGGAATGGAGCGCACCACTGCACAACGCCAGAGATCAGGAAAAGTATTTGTGAGAATAGATTTATTTACTATGTCTGTTATGGTCTGTACAGTGGCTGGCAGTGTCAGGGAGATCATGTCCAAACTGATGTCATCAATACCCTGAGCGTTTGTATCTATATTCCTTATAACTTTTAGAACGTTCTCTGTCGCCACAGGCTGTAATTTAAAAGTAGCGGGTCCATGTCTGCTCAGCTGCAACTCTAAATATGTTAAAATAACTATAACCTGTTGTAAGGTGCAAATAAATGACTACAAGGATGGCATAGAGGTCCTTGCGAGTGTTCGCCTCGCCACCGCTGAGTGTTGTGAATAAAATCAAATATATTATCTATTTGCTTTCCAACGTAGTTTCTTATTTTCGTATCAAATTTTATTTTATATAATCTTGTCATGAAATCCAAAAGAGTAGAGTAATATGTATATACATTTTTATATGGAATACAATCGTATCGTCAATGAACCGCAAGTAAATCTGGTATTTCTAGTGAAAATATAGCACCGAATAATACAGCTCCGGCAGCTTACTGTAGAAATAAAACACAAAGTAATTGCAATCATGTGTAGTGAAGCTACTACCTCTTAGAATTAATTGGTGCCTGTTCATGTAGGATAGTTCAAAAAACAAGTTATAAGGAAAGAAATTGAAATGCAAAGTACGAAGGCTTTCAAAGGCATGACCATAGCTCTTAAAAAAAAACGACCATAAGTATCTATTTTCCAAAAATTCAACCTAAAATTTGCTTTTAAGACGAATCGGATAATACTTCATCTATCAAGATCTAGTAAGTCGTCTTAATTACAAAATGCACTAAAATATATACAGGTACACCCAAGACCATAAGCTACAAAAGAACGATAAGATTATCCTAATCTTGACTAATATTTTAAATACGAATGTGAGTGTTTGTTTGTGTGGTACGCTTACACGCCTTAACTACTCGACAGATCATCATTAAATTACGCATACACGTTATCAGGGCAAAAAGGACATAGGGTACTTTTTATCCAGAAAAGTACTGATTTTTTACGCGAGTGAAACCGCTGGTAAAATTTTGTTTCAGACAAATGCAATTTATTGTGAGATAGTTCCAGAAACATTTAAATATGGTTACCCTAATTTTAGTGGTCAGAGAGCTAAGATTTATCACAACACGTGCTAACGTGGAGAATAAATATCCTTCACTACTTATTTCATAGAAATTCGCTGGTTTTTTCTCTCGTGCCGGTTGGAAAATAACAAAGTTAGGACACAGATATAAAGAATGGTCTGCGTAATAAATTCACGGGTCTGCCTTTTTTCAGCGTTTATGAAATAGGCTAATCCACTTTTATATAACGTAGTTAAAATATAACTCTTTTTTTTTTATCCGTACACGCGCGAGAGCGTCTCTTTTTTGTTTATTATTTTCTCAATTTTATTATTTTGCCGGCCTGATACTTTTTATGATTTATTTCAAAATAAAATGTATAACTTTAAATTATTACTTTTCACTGAAAACTTTTTCGAGCAGCAAAACTGCGTCATATCGTCAAAATCACGCAAAGAATGCATGGCTACTCATCAATCGCTAACTGTTTACAACTATTAACTTTTCAATTGTTGGAATGGCAGACATCTGTTAAAAACTGCTACTTAATAGGTTATGGCAGTATTCATTGGCAGCTCATAACAAAAAACGACATATTATGTAGACTTAAAGTACAGCCTTGTATTGTCACAAGCATTATCAAGGCATAGATATTTTATTATATTTGTGTCAATAACAACCATAACAGAAACATTTATGTACGAATTTCGTGTGTCAGTGATGGTTTGCCTTCTACATGATCATCACAAACAAAAGGTGATGTTATCAAATCGTCATGCAAAATAAAACAGCGGATAAAGGCCGGCCGTCCTGATAAAAATCTTTATCCAGTCACGTTTTAATATAAAAGTGCAATTAGTACCGAACCCTTTTAAAACTGCGCACTTGAACTAATTTTTCCCTTTTCACTCTCGCCACTGGAATACAGAAAGTCCGATTATGTACTATAAAAATGCTCTTATAATCTTGAAGTAATTTGTGCGATGGACTTGTGAGATATTTCGCTAAATTAAAAATAAACCCTTCAGCTGTATCGTAGAGTGAACGAAAGTGAAGTGTTTTGATAAGCTTATACATCTTTGTTTGAATTAATTCAATAATATTTTGTTTATTCGTATTTATAGAATACTTAGTAATTCGAATTATTGATCATTACGCTGATACGGCTGGTACTACGACAAGTGTTGTGGATTTGACTCATACCATGGGCATCTTTTGTAATATACAAATTGTTGTTCAGAGTCAGGCTACTTTTTGAACCAGTGTTTGAATGTTTGTAAATTACTTTAAGTGCGTAAGAGAATTTTATTGATTGATTCTTAATAAATTATTTATAAACTGTTCGTAAATTAATAGTTCAATATCGGTTGGAGTCATCGTACAATAAGCTAACAACAATGTTTAACAATACTATCACACGAATATTATTTTATCTTATCTTATTTCGGGGGCCAATCAGTGTAGACCGGCGACACTTCGACCCAGTGGGATCTTTAGTGTCGGCCCCGAGATCTATCCCTGAGATATCTCCCTATGAATGTACTGCATCAGTCGCAGCGTACACTTCAGAAGGAGTAGCCTGAAGTCTTCAGGGTTCGGATATGCCAATTCCATCAGACCTGTCCTTAGTCCAGCCAACGCGTCACATTCACACAGTAGGTGTGATATAGACTCGACCTGTTCACCACAGGCTCTGCAGATCAAATTGTTTGCCAAACCCAATCTACACAGGAAGTCGTTGTGCCAAAATGACCAGTGAACGCTCCTGTGAGCAGGCATATTTGGCCCTTGTTGTACCTGCAGAACTTCCGGGTGAAGCCCGTGGCTCTGTTTGCAATGAATTTCTTGGAGTGTTCCAGACCCATAAGAGCTATCCACTCCAGCCTGTGTTTATCATTGCTTGCATTGACGGTACTTTCAGAGAGTCCTACGAATGGCTCGGGGCCAACAAATAGTTGCTCCAAACCCTTCCTGGCTAATTCATCAGTCTCCTCATTACCCTGCACACCTGCATGCCCCGGAACCCACACCAGCCTGACTGTGTTTTTCCTGCCAAGTTTGTTAAGGGCTCACAGTTCAGGACCAGTCCGGAGTCCACCCTACAGGATTTCAGAGCCTTAAGAGCACTATCACACGAAACTGAAAACATATTTAATATCGTCATTCGAATAATCGACTGCCATCGAATAAAATCATATGACAATCGACTCGAATTATTCATTTAAAATACAAGCGTGTCTCATGGGCCGCATTTAGGAGCTTAAAAACAAAACTGAGTAATACGTGTAATGGTAGCTAATTTTATAACGTATCATCATTTAATTTACACATCTCTGGGGATACTATAATATAAGGCTTTAAATGCATATAAATAATATTTGGACAAATATTCATTAGAATAATATATTTTAATCAAGACACGTTTTCCATTTTAGTTTAATAGTAATTTGTTTTTTAAATCTATACTAATATTAAAAGGAGGAAAGATTTTGTTTGTTTGAAAGTATTTCGTTCAAATTTATACAACCGATTTAAAAAATTCTTTAATTGTTACTAATATAACCTAAGCTAATCTAATTTTAAGCGAGCGAAGTCGCAGGCAAAAACTTGTGTTTTATGTGTAGCTCGGTTTAACTTTCCCGGGACCACTAGTTCTGAGATTTACGCTTATGGAGATTTATTGATGCAAATGGGCCTAAGCCGTGTTCACAGTTCAGATACAGGCAATACTCGAAGCCGTCTGCGGTTTTCATTTGACTATAATGTTCATGCACACACAGTGACATTCGTTAACGCTTCAGGCTAAATACTGTGGTATTGCCAAGCTATGAACGTCTAATATCAGATGAGGCGGTTCATTTTACGTGATTTTATAAAAATATGTTCTTGTTATCACTATAAGAAGTCGTTTATTATGGACCGTTATATGCAGACAGTACATTGTTTGCAAAATTAGATGCTTAACCCATTAAGTCGCAGCACGCCAGTGGTCAGACAAAACTGGTTATCAACTATTTATATATTTAATATAATTAAAATGGTTTCATAAACCAATTACACTAATTATTAGTATATTATATTTAACACATATATTTAAATTATATAAATATAAGTAAGCTTTTCAGAAAAAGCATTATATACAATCATGACTACTTTCAAGTCGTCAGCAAAAATATCACAGTCAGGGTTGGCTTCCACGAGAGTATTAAGCGCGTAGAGGACACGCGACACTGGTGATGTAGCCCGTGCAACCGTGTGGCACGTGGGCATGGCGAGCAGTCTGTGACTTCTGGCTCGTAAAAAAATGTTTGGCACGTTAAGTCAAAACAAGCTCATCATAGTCCGGCGTACCACTCAGACCACAACATACTTATTATCTGTCATTCCAACGATTGACAGGTTAAAGCAGCCACAGTATTATTATTGTTTAGTTTGTTTGATGGAGTAAGTTTGTGCTTATGTTTTCAACCGACTTTGAGGTCCCAGTTTGGATTATCCGGTTTAGCTAAGTATTACTAGATCAATCTGGCAAGAAATTCTCTTTAGCAATACGGAGTCACGAACTGTTCCCAGCAGACAACAATAGCTTCGGCCACTCTTACGTGAAACTTACAGCACAGGTGGTTAAATGGTGGTGTAAAATATCTTTGCTTATACAATTTAGATATTCTACACAGAGCCTTTAAACTTTTTACAAGCAAACAAACCCATTACTACAGAGTTCCAAACACCATCCCAAAGAATTTCGCCGAAGAGAATTTTCACTGAAACTCGGCAAGTTTTCACTTACCTTTTTCCAAATAAAACTTTCAACAGAGTTTCGGTACACCTATTTACAAAAGGAAAGATAAAGTTTGAAACCAGTGTTCAGTCTCTTTACTTTGTTTTACTTTTGTTTTACAGTCTAACAGTGTTGCCTGCTTTTAGGAATATTGGATGAATAGCACTTGGTTAAATTATTTCGAATAATTGGACTGAAGACTGTGTAGGGTTCTCAGTTACGAACAATACAAATTTTTGACGTTATATAGATTATAAATTAAATATGAGCACCGATAGCCTGGTGGGAGATCGTTTGACTGCTACGCAGAGGTCTCGAGTTCAATCTCAAGACGCAGACGAAGTTACGTGCGTATTAAATAGTTGCTTATCGCTCCGTTTAACTGTAAGGGATCATCGTAAGTAAACTAACATGTCTGACAGTTCGCCATAATGTTCTCGAATATATTATTATGTGTCCCTGCCAACCTGCACCAGGCCAGCGTGGTGGACTACGGCTTAACCGTCTTCAATCTGAGAAAAGGCCCATGCCTAATAGTGGGACAGTTTAATACAAGGCTGCAATTACATATGTCATATGTGTATATTTTTTGCTAGCGGCATTATAAAATTATATAGTTCGATGCTGAGGTGTCCATTCAGAGTATACGTGTCTTATCTACATCTCCCTCTCATAAACGCACGCTTTATATTGCTGTCTGCTCGCACTTTATAGAAATAGCATTGGGCTCGCATAGCCTGTCGTCCAGTTTTCAGGTAGGTCTAATAATGTCATAATAATGTCTTCGTGACGCTTTGTTAATAAGGACCGATAGTGTATTGCCGAATGCGAGTCCCATAACTGCTTTATTAATCCCATGAGAATTCCTTTACAAAAAGGCTCGCTGCTTGATATTGTTTTTTTTTTCTTTCAACACAACACCCGCATTATGAATGATTTCTGTTTCGCGGGGGATATTACAAATATTTAAACAACGGGCACAAAAAACACCCAGATTCAAAACAAACATTTGTGGATCACACAAATTTATTTATGTCCCGTGTGACATTAGAACCTGCAACACGAGGCGCAGTGGTTGTGGTGGCGCGACCACTTAAAATGCTACGCTATCCGTGCAGTCGTTTAGGGTACTCTGCCACGCATCTTTGCATAGAATGTCTTAGATTTGGTTAAAGATCATTCGCCTAGTCCTGTATGAATCCGTTCTCCTTGAAAAATAACTTCAGCACGTTTTATTGTGACAAAGTAATTACACATGAATAATTATTATCAGCTTTTATCGGGTCTAGCGTAATCCCGTTTTAAACCAAAACCCCTTGTTAAACATTAGTTATAAACCCGAATTTTATTAATTAATATTAATGTTTATCCTATTAAGCTGGGTGTTCGAATCGGTTGAGTATTACAGGTAGGGAAACGGTTATGTGTTTTTAATAGAAGAGTGTTAATTTGACCCTACTGGTACTTTTCACGTGGCGTTGAGAAGTTATCTTTTCGGCTATTGACTGTCTCGATGGCGCCATCGGGCTTATTTGCCGAGTCTGGCAAAGCTTTATTGGGTATTCCTGTCAAATTATTAGTATTACTGGGGCAAAATATTACAAATGCTGTTCGCCTAAAATAAAATTAACGTTAAATCCTAACAAATATTATAAATCACGCTTTAAGTATGTACTCCACCGCTTATCATGGAAATTCAACATCCAGAAAAAAATATGGTATTCCAACAAACCCACGGGTAAAAACAAACACAAATTGGATTCCAGATCATATTTGACATCTATGAGACTAGATCAGAACATATCATTTTATAACAAGAATTGTCTTTTAGTAATAAGTACGTAAATTTAATCTATAAATTTAATATTATACATCTTGCTATAAATGGCCCTTTGTTTCCCTATACATCTTAAGATGCAAGCGACAGTATTCCCTCGGATATTAAGACACATTATACATCATTTACCTGTCTCAAGAGACTTATTATCGTAGTGCAGGCAGTCAGCTGCCCCTTAGGGATGGGAGTTAGTGTAATCGAGGTGCATACGTTAATGAGATTGTTAGTAGATAGTAGACTGCCTAGATGGCGCAGTTGTAATTAAAGTGACTGCTGTGCATGGGGTCTCGGGTTCGATACCCGGGCAGAGAAAAAGTTATTGGGTGTTTCTGTCTAAAAATTCTTAGTCTACTACTAAGAATTTCTAGACGGAGACGGAAGTGTGCCCGATAAACGACTATAGATTCGGCCTCTATGACTTGTTATGTTCTAGGGGTTCTAAAACTATAGCTGGTATTAATGTACCTTTTCTGTGTAAATAATTATTTTATTTATTTATTAATGATAAAGAAAAATATTCTGTGAAAGTAATTTCATTTAGATTCAAGTTATTTTATCAGAATATCAACTTATATTCTAATAACTAGCAAAGCCACATTTCAATTCTTAAAAATAATTATATCTAGACCCACGCAAAGCTTTTTATACAATTCCACTAATTTCAATACAGCTAATTTATTTATAAAATCACGGGTAAATCAGAAAATAAAGTTGCAAAATAAAATAAAACTTTTGAAGTCAATTACTTTCTGACATCTGTCAATTTCCCTAAGTAATTATTGAGTGCGAAATTTTTGCTCTGCCAAAGCAAATGGATTTTAATTGTTTAATGGATATTAAAATAGACACAATTTTAAAGTCAGAGAGGGCAAAATATACATCTCTATCTTTACTAATATTATAAAGAAAAATCTTTATATTTATGTTTGTAAAGACTGTGACAGATTCTAAAATTTTTCCACCATTAAAGAGCCGCATTTACCAATAATAACATAGGCTATAATAAGTATACCAGACAGATACATAAATATATAACTTTGAAGAGTCAGTGATGAAAGTGAATGAAGCCAGAGAAGTGTGTCAGGATCGTAGCAAATGGAAATCCGTAGTCTCTGCCTACCCCTCTGGGAAACAGGCGTGAATCTATGTATGTATGTATGAAGAGTCAGTGGAGCATACCATGTAATTGAACTCTAGACCTCTAGTGGCAGTCCGACGGTACCAGACTATCATTACTATTCGCCTTTATTACGAAGAATCTAAACTTAGCTGACAAATTGTTGGAATACTGCACGGAGGGCGAAATGATTTAAGTAGTCAACTCGCCACTGACCCCGCGACGGGTGTTGTGGGTTCGAATCCCACACGCCACACAGCCACTTTCACACACTTTTCTGGATATTCTTTGTGTGTGACACAGAAATTATTCCTAGTACGAGCGTTGACTTTAATTAATACATAAAAAAACGAATGCTTGTTGCATAGTTACTTAACAAGGGCAAACACGTGCAATACATTTTTACTAAGGATAAACGCTTCATATGTTCGTCATGTCATGTGGAATATGAATTAATGATTCACCCATCGTGTGATAGCCAAGACCTGATTATTTTATTAGTACTCATAATTCTTGGCAAGCATGTGCACACGTCCAATAAATATGATTATATACCTTGCGCCTAACTTATAGTTCTCTCTAAAGATGCTTCGACTAGTGTTGCAATGCCAAAAAATAGGTGTAAGAGAAATAATAATAATATTCTACCACATACACACAGCACCATCTAGCCAAAACTAAGCAGAGCTTGTACAATGGGTACTTCTTCTCCCTTAGCCTTTATTATTCCCAAGTCACTTGGAGTCGGCTTTTCTAGTCTAACCGGATTTGACTGGATATCAGTTTATACACGGAGCGGCTGCCACCTGACCTCCGCTACCCGAAGGCTAACGATACTCTAAGGCTAGACCAGTGTCAGGATATTAGAGGGTACTGACTTTCCCAATAACGACTGCTATAGATGTTCATGGCAGCCGGGACCGACGGCTTAACGTGCTCTCCAAGGCACGGAGCAGGCGATAATTGTCAATCAATACGCATATAATTCCGAAAAGTCATATAACTTCCGAAAGTCAGAGGTGCGCGATGTGGGTTCGAACCCGAAACTCTCTGCATTGCAGTCTGTTGGTCTCCCCACTGAGCTATTGCTGCTGCTAGCTTGTACTATGGGTACTAGACAATGGATAAAATACTATATATACTTTTTTTGTAAATACATACATATTATACATAGAAACACCCAGACCAAGACAAACATCCACGTTCATGCACACAAATATTTTGTACTTGTGCGGGAATCGAACCCGCGACCTCAGGCGAGGCAGTCAGTTACACTAACCACTACGCTATTGAGGCCAACGAGATGAACGCGGGGAGTGGTAGGGCAATAATAGCAACTTCAGAGTAAACTAAAAACTTGTCAAAAGGTATAACTTGTTCTCTAGTTCAACTTACTTCTTCTCTCTTAGCCTTTATTATTCCCAAGTCACTTGGGGTCGGCTTTTCTAGTCCAACCGGATTTGACTGGATATCAGTTTTTACACGGAGCGGCTGCCACTTGACCTCCGCAACCCGAAGGCTAACGATACCCTAAGGCTAGTTCAACTTAATGATAACAAAAAGGCTAATGATCTTGATAAAAATCTCGTAGTAGAAGACGAGACCTTACAAAGCACGGTTTTACATTTAATTAGAATTTCTGTTATCTATATTTTATTTATACATCTACACAGCCCATTTGATAGTAAGTGGTTTAGCGTATGGACACTTGCAATACCAAAGGCATCACTCGCACGCCCTTAACAAAGTGTGTCGTAGTACTATCAGCACAAAAAACTCTTTTTGACATTACAGTTGCTCGTTTAAAAGCCTGTACTTATTCATGACAGGAACATAGTGCAACATTTTTCGGTTAGGATTGTTTGTAGCGCGGGGTACTACTTCAACCAAGCTATTCCAGTATACCAATACCCAAAATTTTAAAGGAATCCTGCTACGCCGTCTCTCTTAATATTATTCCCTTACCAAAGTTATTCTTGACGCAAAGTCCGTCACGATCGCCCCAAAACTTAAGCGGAAACTCTATCAAAGAATCAGTCTACCGAATAAAAAAATGTTTGTCAAATTCAATTGACAGAGCCTTCCGCAACAGTGCGTCTTACATTTCTAAAAAGTACTGTGTAGTCTTATTATGTGGGTCGTGTTATTAAATCGGTTCTTCCGACATCCACGTCACAACGTGTGCGGAATATTTTCCCTGGGGACATTTTCCTGACTGAGCTAACTGAATGCCGCTGAGGGATTTCGAGTGGAATAGCTCACTGCAACCAATTTTAGTAACGAAACGATTGGGCCAGCTCTATCGTGGGAACACTACCCATCTTAATAGAATCCTGACGTATGAGTAGTAAACATTGTTACTGCATGCTGCATCCTAGTCCTAATCCTAACTAATATTAAAAATGCCGGAGTAAGTTTGTTTGTTTGGTACACTTACACGCCTTAACTACTCGACCAATCATCATGAAATTTCACATACATATTGTCAAGGATATAAAAAAGGATATAGAGTACCTTCTATCTAGAAAATGAGTCCTGTTTCCGAGGCTAGAAATTTATTGACAATATCTACATTAATGCAAGCGACCCTATTCTGTACTCTTGACAACGTGTATACGAAATTTCATTATGATCGGTCGAGTTGTTGAAGTGTTAAAGGGTAACAAATGAACGTACATGTACCCTTATAATATTAGGATTTCTATTAGTTTTCACTAGAAACATACATACATAGTCTCGTAACCATATCCTTGATGAAGCCTAAGATGTGTATTACAACCACATTTTGCAAGCTATGCTTTGGGTCCCACGTGACAAGGGTCGTACCCATCAGGCATAGTAAAACCAAATAACACATTGCCCAACTCGGAAATCAAATCCGAGATCTCATGCGGTTATATACTTTACAACTGCACCACTAAGGCAATCTCACTAGGGAAGTTTAGTAAGATACAGTTTGCTTAGTAAGGACAATGCCTCACAAATACAGATAGTTGGAATAGAATCTCGAATAGAATCGACTATTACCGATCCGGCAGCTGACATGAGTAATGAACTATTGAAGCCAATCGAGAGTCGTGTGAGGAACGCTACTCGAATATAAACGAGACGAGTAGCCGTTATGAATCTAATCGAATACGAAGTGCGTAATAATTACATATATCTTGAAGGCAATCAATTTATTTTTTCTTTTATATAATACCAGATTTTCCTGGCAGCTTCGGCGATAAATATAATAATATATAATATATTAATATTCTATCACATATACACAACACCATCTAGCCCAAACTAAGCAGAGCTTGTACTATGGCTACTAGACAATGGATAAACATACATACATACTTTTTTTTTTTGTAAATACATACATATTATACATAGAAACACCCAGACCAAGACAAACATTCAAGTTCACGCACACAAATGTTTGACTTGTGCAGGAATAGAACCTGCGACCTTAGGCATGGCAGTCGGTTACACTAACCACTACGCCATCGAGTCGTCAAAATGTAGGTTAGATTAGATTAGTAACAGAACTTTTTTTTGGATGAAAGTTATACTTTGTCCATTTCTGTCTGACGGCGTGTGTGCGAAATTTCGTAATGATCGTTTAAGTAACTAAGGCGTGAAAGCGTAACAAATAACCAAACAAACAAACAAATTAATTCACATTGGCATTTATAATATGAGTCACGATTACTATCAAAATAATGAGCAGCGATAGCTCAATGGGGAGGCCAACAGACTGCAATGCAGAGGGTCTCGGGTTCGAACCACGTCGCGCACCTCTGACTTTCGGAAGTTATATGACTTCTCGAAATTATGTGCGTATTGATTGACAATTATCGCCTGCTCCGTGCCTCGGAGAGCACGTTAAGCCGTCGGTCCCGGCTGCCATGAACATCTATGGCAGTCGTTATTGGGAGAGTGTCGACACAAAAGATCCCACTGGGTCGAAGTGTCGCCGGTCTGCACTGACTGGCCCCCACATAAGATACATACATGTCAAAATAATTGCACGACGTAGAGGCTTAAGTGTCCGCCTTGGCCGGGGCCTTGGCCCTGCTACTGCGCCAAGTGCCGTTAACAGGCCACAAATTTTCATCCAGAACAAGTGAGAAACGGCCATGAATGACCTTGAGGTCAGAGGTCAAAGGTCATAGTCATTTCAGAGTATATCGACTATGCTGAATCGAATGGCGTTGACCGTGTGGTCCACAAATACTTGTTCCCAGTCTGGTTGTCCTTTGTGTACGTTGTTTAAACGTTTGTAAAGTCCCACTAACGCAGAAATTACTGTGAGCAAGAGCGAACTCTTTTAAAAAAAAATAGGTACGAAATGCAGTAAAACACTTGCCCATCCGTATGTATTCTGCAATATTTGAATTCAATAACATTTCGTATAGCAGATGTCGGCAAAATGTTTTTTATGACGATATTAGTTTACGACTCGTGTTCAGAATATCTCACAAAAAAATAAAAAGGGTACTATGGTATATATTTATATTTCATATTCTACACACGAATGTTCATTCATAAGGCTTTTGCCACTGTGAAAAAAACTACATAACAAAAGGTATCACCGTGCCAAACTTCCTACACACCACATCTGTCGTATATAGATTTACGCCTATCTCCCACGATGTGCAGACACTATGAATTTCTACTAATCTAGTCAGAAAATATTTGGCTACGCATTTAACTTTACACTGTGCTATACAGAGACGGTATCTGTACATAAGCTCAAAGCAACTTCCGTTAAAATATTCAATCTAGCACTAAATTGACACGCATCTCACGCTACGATTGATGATAGCAAGTGCTACTGCTGTGGAAAAGAACTTGGATGCATTGTGTTACTGAAATATTCTAACAAAAATTCTCGAGCTCGGCGTATGGTATATTCAGTACCATACGCCGAGCTGCAGCTGGTGAACCGCTATAGGCCTTGATTTTTTATTTTTTAACATGTTTTAATTATTGTTCTACACTTTTACATAATCAGTCAATATTATTCCTTTTTTTTTAAATACAACTCCCGCACTATTAATAATTCCTGTATCGCAGGGGACTTAACAAATATTTAAATAACAAAGAATATCCAGACTCGGAACAACTATTTGTGGATTACAAAAATTATTGTCCCATGTGGGACTCGAACCCACAACACTTAGCGCAGTGGCAATGGCGAGGCGATCACTTAAATCACTACGCCATCCGAGCAGTGAGATTTTTTAAATCCAATGATTAACTTTGCATGTCTTTGAGGTAGAATAAAGCTACATACGGATTTTATCGTGTTGTTTATTTTACACTTTTTACATAATTTAGAAACTGTTACACTACTACTAGATACTATTAAACATAACAAATTTTTAAGCTAATTAAATTATTAAAACTATTTATATTTAAGTTTACACTTTCTCCGACGTTTCGGTTGCTTTTCAGGGGGAGACTAAGATGGTAGTTGTCTTAATGTTCCAGTGTAGTGAGCTGTATAAAAAGGGATATATTTACATAAATATTTCCCTATTTAACATTGCATTTAAAGTCGCAAAGACTGACTCCTAATAACTCATTTTTTTTCCGAAACCCACCAGAACATTTTCGGCAAAAAGACAGTTAGTAGCAAGCACAAGTTATCAACGCATTTTTTGTGTCAACCCTTTCTTGTGCCGCTGGAGTCAAAGTAATAAATACCCTTTGTAATTAACGGGCTTATTGTCTGAAGTAATTTTGGGTCCAAAGATACCTTTATTAACTTAGCTTGGCTTACGATGAATGAAATATTGTGTGCAAGGATTGCTTATGTATATTAAGCTTTGGGGGGTTTGTGAATTCACGTATCAGTTAATGATTTCAATCTTTTTATATATAGTACTGTTTTACATCCACGGAAAAATGATACATTGGTATCTTGTAATAGGTAATCTCGGTATCGAAACTGGTACCGAACGATCAACACAGCAAGTGTAAACGAAAGTATTATTATGAGGCTATCGAGGTAGCAACTTCTATTAATAATAATATCAGCCCTGTATTAAACTGTCCCACTGCTGTGCACGGGCCTCTTTTCAATGTGAGAAGGGTTAGGCCATAGTCCACCACGCTGGCCCAATGAGGGTTGGCAGACTTCACATATCTTTGAAAACATTATTGAGAACTCTTAGACATGCAGGTTTTCTCACGATGTTTTCCTTCACCGTTAAAGCAAGCGATAATTAATTATTTAATACGCACATAACTTCGAAATGTCAGAGGTGCGCAACTTCTGTTATGTTATACAAATTAAGCTTTTATCCGGGACTTCACTTCTGTTTTCATGGCTTAAATGTAGTTGTTACTATAGTCCAGCCCTAGCTCTTTCATTTTGTATTGTTTTGTATTTGTATCGTGAGGCAATGCGCGTTATAGTACCTCTCGTCGCGGGGAGACAAGGAGGTTATGCTGTGCTCACTTGGAAAGATTCAGGCCTTCCTACTAAAACTATCGAACTCAGTGGCGGTCGATCATGGCTCTGATCACGATAGGCCCTAAGCCAGACCTAACTTACACTATATTTTATTACTCCTTTCCACTTGATTTATTACTCCTTTGTTGCATTAAAGAACAACAAACAAACACACACGCTTTATTTTTTTAATTGCGACTGGCCTTTTTTATTTCTAGCCCTATTACATGGGAGATTTTACAAGCATACAATTAATGGACACAAAGTATACACAACCGAGAACTATTATTTGTGGATCACACAAAATGTTATTGCAAAAGTTATGATTCGAACTCACAACAGCCACGACATAATTTACCCGTTATGCCATCCGTCGCAATAATAACATTCGGTTAAAGAATGTAACTATTAGTAGATAACAATAAGGATTTCCCAAAAAAGTTGGCCAGAATCACAATATTCAAATACTAGATGTCGCTCAGGGTCAGTACCTTTTATCCCGAAAAAGGTATGGATAACAGGTACCCTATGTACTTTTCTCTAACCCTGTAAACATGTGTGCGAAATTTCATGATGATCGATAAAGTAGATAAGGCGTCAAAGCGTAACATACAAAGGAGTAAACTAATATTCGCATTTATAGTATTAGTTAAGATAGCTGGTTATATAAACACTATCAAATGAGACTTACAAAAAAAATACTGGGTAAGCTGCAACATAGTTCTTCACGTAATCAAGCAGTTAGCAAAGCAATTAATATATTGCACTATCTGTAATCCCTCGAGATTTAACACGTGGCGGCCGCGTAAACAAACTAAACGTAACTAGAAATGTAAGTTCCTGTACACAACACTGCAACGCAGTAACGCATCGCTTTAGTGGCTGGATGTCGTAGTGGTTTTATAATCGTATCTCCATTTCCAAAAGTCTAAAGCCCCCCAAGATACAGGAATAATAACAAAAACAGGAGACGCATTCCATAAAAGAAGTGGTCGAAGAAAGTTTTGGCACATAAAATGAGTCTATAACTTTGATACTAACCATCTACGAATGCTTTGGAGGGAACGGCGAATTTTTTTATTCATAATCTATATGAGAGGGATTTTGACTATGACTGTATATTTTTATTTATTAATTTGTCGGCTTCGGTGGCGTAGTGGTTAGTGTAACTGACTGCCGCGCCTGAGGTCGCAGGTTCGGTTCCCGTACAAGTCAAACATTTGTGTGCATGAACATGGATGTTTGTCTTGATCTGGGTGTTTCTATGTATAATTATGTAAATAAATACAAAAAAAAAGTATATATGTATGTTTATCCATTGTCTAGTACCCACAGTACAAGCTCTGCTTTGTTTGGGCTAGATGGTGTTGTGTGTATGTGGTAGAATATTATTGTTATTATTATTATTATTATAATTATACTTGTTTGCTGGATGTCTGAAAACACCAATAAATCTTAGTGTTGTAATTTTTGAAGTAGTTGCGACCTTATGATGAATAAAATCAAGAACAAACCAGTGGTAAATATCGATTAACCTGTTATTCAATAGAGATTAAGTAGTATTAAATATCCTCATACGACTTTCATAATTTTCATTTGTTCTTTTAAATTCTCCTTTACGTAACGGACTCATTATGAACGAATACTATTATTATTGTGGCGTATAGGAATTTCCGGCCTTCATTTTCATTTCTTAAAAACTGTTTAATAGAAATCAATTTCGTAACCATCGTGTATCATGCCAGCTTGGGTGATCATCTTGTATGTAGTAAGAAGTTTACGCGTATCAGATAAACAACGCTTTAGAGAATGCAATGCGGCCCCCTTCATGTAACGCGATGTCACACCGCAGTGTTGTGTACGTGTCCTAAGCGGTGCCACGTGACCTAATTAATCGAAAACGGCTATCTGTATTTCTCTGCCTGTATCTCCTCTAGGGATTTACCAAAGGCTTATTTTTCCAGTCAAGTGTACGTGTAACCGAGACTTATAGTAGTTACTCAGAACCGTTTAGGATTTTAGTAAATTGCTAGTGTACAATAGCTTACACAAATACCGAGTATTTGAAGCTAGCTTTGTTGGGCTAGCTTCTAGCTTCCCGTTTCGCATTTTAATAGCTCGATATGCCCAGGTCTTTGAATTTGAAACTTAGGATATAGTTAGATCAATAGGTTATTCGTATCCTGTCATATGTAAATACTAAGCTCAGTTGAATAGGGTAAAAATAAGTACTAGTAGCTGGTAATCTACAATACTAATGGTCTAATTAAATCAAATGATTAAAGTTGATTCCTTGATGAGTATTCACACTTACACGGCCACCGATTGCACTAATTCCATGATCGGCTTATTTTATGGTTATATAATGCTTTAAAAACATTACAACAATATAAATGTAGATCTTCTTCTCTCTTAGCCTTTATTATTCCCAAGTCACTTGGGTCGACTTTTCTGGTCTAACCGGATTTGACTGGATATCAGTTTTTACACGGAGCGGCTGCCACCTGACCTCCGCAACCCGAAGGCTAACGATACCCTAAGGCTAGACCAGTGTCAGGATATTAGAGGGTACTGACTTTCCCAATAACGACTGCCATAGATGTTCATGGCAGCCGGGACCGACGGCTTAACGTGCTCTCCGAGGCACGGAGCAGGCGATAATTGTCAATCAATACGCACATAATTTCGAAAAGTCATATAACTTCCGAAACTCAGAGGTGCGCGACGTGGGTTCGAACCCGAGACCCTCTGCATTGCAGTCTGTTGGTCTCCCCACTGAGCTATCGCTGCTCCTATATATTTATATAGCATATTTATATAACAATATAAATGAAGATAAATAACAATATTCTGATTTCAAGGATGGTGCATCGGGCAAGCGGGCACCTCATCGCTGCCGCCGTGCTTATTTTAAATGTTATTTGAGCACTCATGATGAGCTCGACGGCAAAATTATTTTGTGTCTAGGTGAACTATGTGTCCGCTAATTGTATGCTTGTAAAATGAGAGAGCAGAAGTAGTCTTAAAAAAGCATAATGAATTATGGTCCAACGCTTTCGAATACAGAAAAGATCATGTAATAAACAGGGATATAGTTTATAAACAGGGCCGATACCATCCTACCTAATATTATAAAAGCAAATGTGAGTTTGTTTGTTACGCTTTAACGTTTTAACTTCTTGACCAATCATCATGCAATTTCACATACACATTATCAGGGGTATAGAAGAGCACATAGGGTACCTTCCATTCAGATCCATCCAGAAATAAGTATGTAATATTTACGAGGGACAGCTGGCATTTATATATAAGAATGAGTTGATGTTTGTGAAAAGCTCTACACGCAAGATTCCTCGTTTTAGCAATTACGAATTAAGTCACCAACCGTCCATACCATCGATGGACAATGGCACTACAATACTAATATATTAAAGGTCCGATATAATCCTAACTAATATTATAAAAGCAAATGTGACTTTGCTTATTACGCTTTAACGTCTTAAACTTGTCAACCGATCATTGTGAAATTATGCATACAGGTTGTCAATGGTACAGAAAAGAACATAGGGTACCTTCCATCCAGATCCATCCAGAAATAAGTAGGCGGTATTTCCTAGGGATAGCTAGCATTTTATATTTAAGATTGAGTTCATGGTTGAGCGAAGCTTCTACTCGCAACATTCTACGTATTAGCAATTACGAATTAAGCCACCAACCGTCCATACTATCGATCACAATGCCTCTACAATACTAAGTTCGCAGACAAGGGTCCTTTTTATATATTTCGTTTTTTCATAGTTCCTTTCAGTCCTTACTTACGTACTAGAGTCACGTAAGAAAAGGATCGAACGTGTATATAAAACGTATCGACGACAGCTGTGTTAGAACTGTGACGGTAATGATAAAGAAAAGACTTATACACCGATACGGTTATATTGAATTTATTTAACCTATTCTTGATACTAAGTATTCAGTTAGGAGTTCTAGAAATAGTTTCTTTGATGTGTATTTTCCCAATAGTTATTATTAGGAGGGAACAAAAACCACAACTGAGTGAAAGCTGAAAAATCGAAAATATTTAAACCAGTGGCTTTTGTAGTGCAAATAGCTTGTTGCCGCGGCTTACCTTACGTAGATCATACAGGAATGCATGACTTTATAAAAATCTCTATATGTACAGACATGATCTACCTGTGTGTCAAGTTTCATCTAAATGCATTTAACTACGCTTATACCGCGTAGTTATGTGACAAAAATCCAAACATCTTCACAAACTTTATAATATCATGAATTAATCAATGTATGCTTTCAGTAATAAATTAGTTCAGATTCAATGTAATATAAACCAACAAGGATGAGCAGATATCGCGACCATGTTTAATTATCTTGTAATATTACTAAGTGCCTGTTACGCTTTAAATCAAAGAACTTTTGTATTCAATATAACCAAACATACAATTTTGTCCAGCTTGCTATTCTGTAAATATCAGCATATTCATTTGAAACTTAATCTCATCTTGATGGTGAACAAGACTAGTTTAAAATTGGGGACGTATTTAATCTACAGATATACACATCATATTCCAATGAATAAAGTGCACAATTAATACAAGATGGCCAGCCTTATCCATATATGTATATAAAATGAATCCCTTGTTTGCGCTATAAATTGAAAACGACTTTACTGATTTCATCCATCTTTGTTTTTAAATTTTCTAATACTTTGTAGAAGATTCATACGGAAAGAAAAATTAAGAACATTGCGCAGAACATTAGATAATTTCAGAAACTTAATATTTACGAAGACAACGCTTCATTCACTCCCACGCCTTGACTCGTCCATTTTGTTCACTCAGTGAACAAGCCAAGTTTATAATTTGGCACGTATTTAACTTACACATTACAATATAAAGAATAAATTACATATTTAATACAAGATGACTGGCCTTCTCTTTAAATATTAATCGTGTAGATAACACTTCATTCATTCTCACGCCTCGCCTTATTTATTCCGTTCACTCAGTGAACGAGATATGTCTAAAATTGATTGTATGAAAAATGAAGTTGACACTCAATACAAGATGACCAACCTTCTATTTAAGTATTATTCATAAAGACAACGCTTCATTCACTCCCACGCATTGACTTGTTCATTCTGTTCACTCAGTGAACGAGACAAGTCTATAATTTAGCATGTACATAACCTACACATCATATTTCAAAGAATAAAGTATACATTTAACGCAAGATGATCAGTCTTATTTTAAAATATTATTTGTGATGAGAACTGCACTCCTACGCCTCGACTTGTTCATTCCGGCCACTCAGTAAACGAGACAAGTAAAACTTTCGCACGTATTTAACTTTCACATCACAATTCAGATAATAAATTACACATTTAATACAAGAAGGCTAGCCTTCTCTTAAAGTATTATTCATAAAGACTACGCTTCATTCACTCCCATGCCTCGACTCGTTCATATCGTTCACTCAGAAAACGAGACAAGTTTTTAATTCAGCACTTTCTTAACCTACACATCACATTCAAAATGACCAGACTCCTTTTAAAGTATTACTGAAAAATACAACGCTTCATTTACTCCCACGCCTCGACTCATTCATTTCGTTCACTCAGTGAACGAGTCAAGTCTTTAATTCAGCACGTATTTAACCTACACATCACATTTCGATAATGCGCCGATCCCATATTTTATATTCACGAAGGATTCGGTTCCAAAATTAAGCCGATTTCTATATAATCTAAAATCGATTCGGAAATCATTTATCACTCGCCGTGGTCTACGAAGATAATACGAAGTTCGAATCCTATTTAGCTAAGCACCTTATAATTGATGGCTAACCATGTATTTGTAATAAGCTTATATTTGAATGTGCGAATTTTATGAAGGGCTTATCTACTATACATTAAGTACAAAAGGTTTGCCCTTTTAGTTGAAAGCAAGGTGAACCACGATTTTTGTTTTGACATACGTACATAGTCTAATGCCTATATTTATGAAGGGTTACCTAAATATTACCAACTATCGCTTTAAGTGCCACGTTATAGAAGGTTACCCAAAACCCGAGATATCGTCTACCAGCTTTAGACTCCGTGCCACTACTAAGAATTTCTTGACAAAAACATAACACTAACAAATAATTCGTAACCACGGCTAGTGACTGGTCGAAAAGTCAAGCACATAATGGTCATCAATATGCATGATCGCGGTAATACTCGTTACTAATTATATACAGACTGTCTAGTAAAGAATAGATAATCCTAGAATACCTTACAGTTACACTAGTAGAGAACCAAATAAATAATAAAATCGTTTATTTTAGGCCCTAAAAGGTCTATATCACGTAAGGTGTATGAAAGGAGCCTCCCCGAGCGACTGTAGTATAAATCGTATTGCGATTCTGATAGTCCGGCGCACCCTGGATAGCTAGTACTCAGTAACGCAGAGTCTAGTTAACTAATCCTTTCACCACGATGGCACATCCAACCGGTTCCTCACGGAACTACAACAAACGGCCCTTGTCAGCGCCAATAAAAACAAACACTCCTTCACAAGGCACACGTGGATTATCCATTTATTACAGACACCTTGTATATTATTGATAACGGGCATTAACGCAATCATGCATATTGCCCCTCCGGACACTAGGATCCCACGACGCCGCGCCGCTCCCATGGAATCCACTAACTAAAGGTGCTTAACGTTTTGGCCAAGATACCTGTATATGTATATCATACACCGCATAGAATCATAAGAACTATAATATTAGAGATATTATAGTACTTTTGAATCTTTGCGCTTGATTTCTGAATCGAATCCAAGACGTCATACAAAACAACCGCATTCTCTACCGTTGCGCCAACGAACCAGTATTTAAACCAGAAATTCAAAATACATATTTTTAAATTACACTTGCTCCTTATACGGTCTTACAGCATAAGTTTGTGCTGATAACATTTCCTATCGAATATGAGCGAGGCCGCATTCAAATTCTAAGTCGTACAAAGTTTTATTGGGTTTTCCTGTCGAGTAGGAAATTAGTACGCGGAAATAGGCTCGTCTCCTATTCCGTAGCGCATATATATACATAACTAGCGGTACCTACATCTCTGTGTAAGTTATCATGTATATAATCGTGTATATGCTAAAGAGCGGTTCCTATAAAGAAACACACAAGTCAAACATTTGTGTGCATGGATATGGGTGTTTGTCTTGGTCTGGGTGTTTCTATGTATAATATGTATGTATTTGGTTTAAAGAGTTTATTTCTCAAAAGAAAATTACATAGTTCATTTAAAATATGAGAAAAATTCAAACAATTATAACATTACAAGTACATATTAACATTTTATATTCGATTAGTCGAGTTTAGGTTCAAGTCAAGCTTGTTTAATAAGTACATCTTTAATCTACTTTTAAAACTATTAATAGATAAAGAATTTTTACGTTTTTAGGTAAGTTATTACATAACTTAGCTCATACTGTAATTGTTTTTACCGTACAATTTTTTTATGCGAGGTAGTTCTATATTATTTCTATTTCTTGTATAATATTGTCTTCTATTTACGCGAATATTATTCATTTAAATTAAACTGCTATATACGGATTTTATCACGTTGTTTATTTGACAATTTATTACAAAATTTTGAAAATTTTTACACTACTACTACTATTAAACTTTACTAATTTTTAAGCTAATTAAATTATTATTAAACTATTCTATTTCTTGTGTTATATCTGTGTGATTTGTGTCTGTATATAATATTAGTATGAGATGATTTCGGTAATATTTTTTTTATTACAAAAATAAAGTATGTATGTATGTTTATCCATTGTCTAGTACCCATAGTACAAGCTCTGCTTAGTTTGAGCTAGATGGTGTTGTGTGTATGTCGTAGAATATTATTATTATGGCCTAGCTCTACATAGATTTCCTTCAGATTTTTTAAAAGATATCTCCCGTTCTAGTTTTAAGTCCTTTGTCGCGGGGGACTTTACAAACATTCATACGACGGAAACAAAGAACACCCAGACTCGAAACAATGATTAATAGATCACACAAATTACTGCCCCGTGTGGGGATTGAACCCACAGCATTTGGCGCAAAAGCAGTGGCGTGTCGACCACTTAGACCTACGCCATCCGTGCAGGAAACATGCTGACATGGACAGGTTTCCTCCCGATATTTTCCTTTAACGTTCAAAAGCAAGATTGTAAATGTATTCGTATAATCAAATTATAACGTCGAGCATGACGGTGGCACAAAATTCCACCGCAATATCACTGCAATCTGCGGTCGCATCGTGATACGTCGACTCCGCGAAGCTGAAAGACTTAATTAAGATAGCCTAGCCTGATAGCCTTTCTTCGGAACGTATCTAAGTTGGTAGGAGAATAGTCACGCTCGCGTTTCATATCTTCTTTATCAATAATTAGTTTTTCTCGAGACTTTGTTCGCGTAGACTTTTGCGTTTAGGGGATTTTAGCTCATCCCTGGGTAATAACAAAAAAGTAGTTACAGATATAACAAAGGAAGTTTAAGACTGCGCCGAGCAAAATGTGCCAAAACAGGTGGTCATAGTTAAGTGAATAAAATCAACACTTTTTGTTTAATACAAATATAAAATATACATTTACCATAACAATGAATGTGTTTACAATTACTCCGTGTAGAAAACTTAAAATATTTATTATTTTCGCCGACAAAATTACGTAAATTTGCAAAAACGTAAGCTCGTGTTACGTGAATTTTAGATTATAGCAGTAGAAATCTATCCTATTTTACAGCTTAAATGAAATATAAATAGTTATATTACAATTTGTCCGTCCCAAATATTTAAGTTATTGGTTGATAATAAAGATACATATTTATCAAAAAAGCACTTCAAATCCTCCATACAATTTTACTATGGCGGTAGCGCGCCGATTTGAACATACCTTAGGGTGCCTATTCCACGGCAATTTCGAAACATCCTTTATATTGTCTATATTATAAATGGGACCTCGGTGCAACATTTCTGCTTTCCAGGTTCAAGGGTTTAGGCGGTGAGTCAATCAGTGAATTAGCCTGGTCTCTTTTTGTATATTATATTGTCAGTAACACCACATGTATATTATATTAGAAAAACTACGTACTACTTTTCCATTGACTAAATTTTTGAGATGTGGCCATAGAGGTAAATGCAAAATATAATCTTCTTTAACATACTTACATATAATTTCGCAAGCTATTTAATGATATCACATGTAAGCCACGACAGCCTTTGACGTATACCGGGCACAAATACAAATAATACTTAACCCTACGCTAAAATCAAATCCTCAGTCATACTTACTATCGCTGTGCTATCAATGCAATATAACGTTACGATACAGTAACGAGACCTCACTTTTTTTATAAAATCAATACACCTACACTCCGCTACGGTCATTCAGAACTGCACCTTTCAACTCTCGATCGATGGTCCTCCAGTCTTAGTGGGTGGAACTGACTAATTTGATTGCGGAGCGAGCACTGTGCATAGCTGTGGCTGACCACACCTAATGCTCTCATAATATTAACACACCGAGGAATGTTCGTGTATTCATAGAATGTCTTGTTAATTAAACGCACATGGAAGCTGCATGATGCTATACGGAGTGTCCGGTAATTAATGGATAACCTTGAAATGTATTATAGCAGAACAGATGGCCGTACAGAAAAAAAAAGTGCAATGGCTAGTCATACTTTTGACTGTCTATCTATTAGCATAATTAATGTTTAATAATAAAACAACAAAAAACCGATGGGGTTCATTCATTTATGGTCGTAGTGTACAAGAAAATAAATATGGTAATTAAAAAGAAATCATATCTTAGGCAGTAGTTAGGCTAGATTTTTTATCTAAACGACCATCAGTTCTACTCTAAGACATTTCAAGGTTATCCATTAATTACCGGACACCCTGTATATACATTCACATTGTATTGTCCAAGCATAGCAAACATGATACTTCTAGTATATGTAGGTATGTCTAGATTTTGCCCACGACTTCACTCATGTAAATGTAGGTTAGTTTAATAGCAGTACTTTTTTCTGACTGTAAGGTAGCCTATGTTCCTATCCAGGTATCTTTCTGTATTCCCGTGACAACGTGTATGCGAAAATAATCAGATTTATGGTAATCAGTCGAGTAGTTAAGCCGTGAATGTGTAACAAACAAACAAACTCACATTCGCATTTATAATATTAACTAGATTTCGCCCGCGTCTTCACTCACGGAAATGTAGGTGAGGTGAGTTTAGTAACAGTACTTTTTCTAGAAGAATGGTAGCCTTATGACCTTTTTTATTGCCCTGGCAACGTGTACGCGAAATTGCATGATGATCGGTCGAGTAATTAAGGCGTAAAAGCGTAACAAACAAACTTACATTTTCATTTATAATAGTAATAAAGTTAGGATAGCAGAGACATTGTATTTTCCAGTGTGGGTAAAGCAAACGTGATGCTTTTAGTTTTCAGTGGTATGTAATTATGAAAGTAGATTGATGCCGTTTCGCTTTTTGAGTGCACAGGTGGTATGTCTTAAGAGGTCGACTTGCCACTGCATAGGCGACAAATGTTTAGTAGTCAATAGCGTATGGGATATGTTTTTCGTGTCACACAAATAGTGTGTTTTGTGTAGTTATCGTAGTTTTAATTGCAGCGGTAGTGAATGTGACCACTGCAAATGTGGTCTCTTGTTCAAAATAATTCAGAAAAGCGCACAGATATTGTATTAATCTATCATATTTACATAATTATTAGTAAGAAACTTCGCCACTTACGTTTTATGGTAGTGTGCTAGTTGTATAAAGCAGCGATAGCTCAGTGGGGAGACCAACAGACTGCAATGCAGAGGGTCTCGGGTTCGAACCCATGTCACGCACCTCTGACTTTTGGAAATTATATGACTTTTCGAAATTATGTGTGTATTGATTGACAATTATCGCCTGCTCCGTGCCTCGGAGAGCACGTTAAGCCGTCGGTCCCGGCTGCCATGAACATCTATGGCAGTCGTTATTGGGAGAGTGTCGACACAAAAGATTCCACTGGGTCGAAGTGTCGCCGGTCTGCACTGACTGGCCCCCACATAAGATACATACATAATTATTAAACAACAGTTGTTTATAAGGTTTTGTGTTATTATGGGCATACAAACTTATGAAACACGTTTACAAAGTTTTGGAACATACATAATTATGTTTACTGAGCATGAACAAGCAATAGCAAAAATGTAAACTTAATAGAACCTTATTCCATCTTATCAAGGGTGTCTGTATATTATTATGGGAATTAAGATATACTTACGACCATATTCATAAAACTTTCTTGCTATAACGTCGTTGTAAGCAATATATCTAAAAGTATTGTTCAAAAGAATGCTAGCTTACTAAATAACGATCCTGTATATAATAAAAGTGTACAGAAAATGTATGAATAAAGTATGTTTATTGTTGTCCTATTAAGCTTTTAGAGAGATCATTTTAAGAATAAGCCCGTTAGAGTTGAGGAAGAAGAAGAGAGGTGAAGGAAAGGGCTGAAGGGAGTGATAGGACTTTCAACTCTCTCAAAACTGAAGAAAATGTAACAATACGAAAACACATCATATCGATATTCCGATATTCTGTGAAAGCATACTTCTCTGGTCGAGCCGGGTCTATTCATGATGAAACCAGCAAGGCTTTAATATTCAAAAGTTATTTTATTTTACGGAACACTTACTGCTAATCAGGCATGACTATGTGATTAGAAGAAATTACAAATGAAGGCCAATTAATAGTTATCACACATTAAAATAAAGACTAATTGTATAAAAATAATATATTAAAATTTATAAGGATCTATGAAATCGACAACTGTCAACCTCCTGGCAGGCTGCATTATAGAAACGATGCTTTTATAACGTATTACTTTCGCGTATAAGTACTTCTTGTTAAGGGAATATGCAATAAATAAGAAAGTCATTTCTTCAGCAATTCGGAGTTTGTATAACATTACTGAAAATGCCATGAACTCAATACCCAAAACTATTAACCTTAACTTTACCAGATTTCAATACACTCCGTTGAATTTAGCCTCTTAGCCGAAAGACCCGAACTACCCGTCTATATAAAGCAATGTCAACAAATTTGCGGTGGTAATACAATTACCAAGTATAGTGCCGCCAACGTGTGCCCTGGACTGTGACTTACATGAATCTGAACTTTGCTTAATAAGTTCTTGGCAGTTAGCGACCCGACGTCTCCAAACTTGAGAGATGCTAAATTGATATATATAATATTATATTAGTATATTCGGAGACAAAGCATTACTGTCTTACGTTTTCACGTTATACATTACAATTAATACATTAAGTCGCAGCGGCACACCGCTGACTAGACCTAATAGGTTTTTAATTATGTCTGGTCTTTCAAAACTTGAAAGGTAATCTTCTTATATTTTTGTGTCAACTCGTAGCCATGGCTAAGCAGCCAAGCAAAAGCAAATAAAACGTCGGGAAAGTGTGAAATTAGCATTTGACCATTTTAAAAATTGTTAATAGTTGTGTTTTACCTAAACCGCGATAAAATCTATAAATAATAGTTTAATTTTAACATAAAAATTGATGTTTTGTTTTAATGTTTTTTTATTACCATGGTAATTTACGTAGTTGGCTATTGTACCAACCAAATACGTATTAAGTGATATATTGTGACACTTAAGTGTATTACGGGATAATGAATAGAGGAAAAGCTTGCAGTCTAGTTGTGGGTGCCCCCCGTGCCTTAGTTAAGGATCGTGATATTGGAGTCTCTGTGAGAAAATTCTTAATAACTACACAAATATTAAGAAAATTAATTAAAAACATAGGTAAATTCCTCATGTGACAATAATTGATCGACCTTTTTCATCATCATACGCCGTAAAGAAAACTAGTTCTTGTATTGGTTCTATCAATACTGCTACTTCTTCTCTCTTAGCCTTTATTATTCCCAAGTCACTTAGGGTCGGCTTTTCTGGTCTAACCGGATTTGACTGGTTATCAGTTTTTACACGGAGCGACTGCCACCTGACCTCCGCAACCCGAAGGCTAACGATACCCTAAGGCTAGACCAGTGTCAGGATATTAGACGATACTGACTTTCCCAATAACGACTGCCATAGATGTTCATGGCAGCCAGGACCAACGGCTTAACGTGCTCTCCGAGGCACGGAGCAGGCGATAATTGTCAATCAATACGCACATAATTTCAAAAAGTCATATAGCTTCCGAAAGTCAGAGGTGCGCGACGTGGGTTCGAACCCGAGACCCTCTGCATTGCAGTCTGTTGGTCTCCCCACTGAGCTATCGCTGCTATCCATATAATCTATCAATACTGCTACTATTGGTTTAAAATTTAATTCCGTTGAACACAGATATTTGTCTTGCCTGAGGATATCGTTGGTTTAGTTTCTGTTCAAGGCTTTTACTTTAATGAATTAGATTACTATGTCAAGTCATGCTGCACTTGCCGATATTACAATAATATAAACTAATACAACTGTAGTGCAGGCTGTTTTATTTATAACACTGTACTTTTATATAAAACTAAATTTTGCCCGCGGCTTTGCTTGCTTCAAAATAGGGAAGGTTAGGTTATAGCATAACTGTACTTTTTTTTATTAAGTTTGGTCTATTTGACTCGGTGATAATTTAGCTTTCCAATTAAGAAAGAATTTTTGAAGTACAAAAATAAGAAAAAGATAAACTTTAACTTGTCTTAAGAAGCTCTTTTTACGTCTCCCAGAATACCCAAAGGGCAATAAAAAATGCTGCAGATTTAAACCGCATTCTGATGGTCTATGGTTCAACCGGCGGGTTTACGGATCAATACGATTAAATCATGTATGTAGCTCGCAAATGAAGCTCGTATAAGTTTGAAGCGCCATAAGTTTAATGAACTTAGCGATAGTATTCGCGAACAACAAAAAATTTGAAATATTTATGTAGAACATAAAAAAGCAATTTGGTAAGGTTTTGTTATGACATACACACCATCTCTCCCCCTTTCCTTTTTAAATCACGATGGCGCAGCGATAGTTAATGCGACTGATGTGATGGTCTTGGGTTCAATTATCAGTTCAGGCAAGATTTATTGGTTTTTTGGCAAGACATTCTCAGCTGCAAAGACTCTGGAATTATGCCCAGTAGATGGCAAAAGGCTAAATAATATCAGGTTAGATGTGGATATAGTGTTTTACACCCACATTCCGCTTGATATATAAAATAGATTTAGAGAAGGGTATGTCTACCTACCCTTTGATTGGTATTGGTCCCTATGCATGTACTTATGTATAATTTTAAGAAAAATTACATTAATATGTAAAACATGAAAACCTTCAGATCTAAATGATTCGCTATTACGTAATACTTTTTTTAATTACAAGGAAAACCTCGTACAATTCTGTAATTCTGGTTTGTAGAGCGCCTCGATAAACAACATTGAAACAGCAAAGAAACGTTATTAAAATTCAAAGGTTACTTTTCAGGTGAGTAACGTTCACATAAACAAGAATCATTAATTTAAAAAGAATGTTTATAAAACGGTAGCTACCTATTATAAAAAAACTCTCAGAAAGCCACGCTATTAAAAACTGAGTGGAGAAGACCAGCGCGCTGTTATTTATTTATTTACTAGAGTTTGCCCGTGGCTTTGTTCGCGTAAATATAGGCTAGGTTAATTTAAGAAAAAAAAAATATTGCTTTTTTAAATATAGATGTCTTGTATATGACTCATAATCATGGCTACTTTTCCGTTTTTGGCAACAATTTCCATAATCTCGAAACATGATATAAAAGACAATTTTGAAGTACCGTCTAAAAAAAATTTCTCATTTTTCGGCAACATTCGGCAAATGAAACGGTTGTAATAAACATATACGATAGCTGTTCTACATGTATAAAAAAAATTGAAATGGTGATATTTGGTGATTTTTTTAAAACCTTCGTTGAAGTTACACATACATATTTTTTGACCCTAGATCCTTAACGCTATGTACTTACCCATGGTTATAGATTTTTTAACAAATAACTTTATCAGCGCACGAACAAATATCTCACAATACAAATAAAATACAATATTTATATTAATTACAGCACAAGAATGCACAGTAAGTCGTCTTTAACAGCGAATTTATTTCTATGACAAGTAAACGTTTTAAAAGTACCCACTTTAAAACAAAGTTTTAAATAACACCCATGTAAATAGTTTTACTTAGTGTTGTCTTTAGGCAGTGTGACTACTGCTTAATGATATACCATGCCTAAAATATGTGTCATAAATAATCTTTATTTTTTATTTTTGTATAAGGTACGTTACACTATGCGGCGCGCCAAAACCTCGGTGGAGTCGCGATTGCATGTGAAAGTGATTCGCGCGGCCCGCCGACTCTGGTTATGTCGAAGAACACCGTGGTAGGTTAAGTCGGTATTAACGGGATATTTTTGCTCTGGTGAGTCCGACATAACCTCTCCGTCGCCCCGTGGAGAGGTAAAGTATTCACCAGGTACAAAAACTTTTTCCTCGATGAAAGGTACCCTTTGTCTTATTCTGTACCCCTGGCAACATGTATGCAAAATTTCACGATGATCGGTCGAATAGTAAAAACGTGTAAATTAGTATCAGAAGTCTCCCTAATTAAACAGCGTAGTTAATTTAACAAGTACCTAAGTATAAATTAAACAAGTGAGAATCGGCAATAAATTGCCGTAAATCATAGAGTTCGAAAAATGGTTCAAGTAATATGCAAAGGTCACGTGACATCACGTGACCTTGAGGACAGAGGTCAAAGGTCATAGTCATTTCGGAGGTATATCGACTATGCTGAGTCGAATGGCGTTGACGCGAGTCTCTAGCTCTTACGGTTCTTGAGTTCAAAGTTGTATATATATAAGAGTGTTTTCGAACTCTAAAAGTATAAAAGAAATATGCATTTCTTAATTTAAGAACTCATCAATTGTTTGTAACGGTTTCACACCTTAACTACTAGACTAATCATCATGAAATTCAGCATACCTACACGTTATCAGTGGTACAAAAATTATATAGGATCTGCACATCCTTCATCCAGAAAAAGTATCTGTTCCCGAGCGAAGCCGCAGGCAAAAGCTAGAAATAAACAAAGTCATCCTTGTGAATTCACTCAGAGCACAACAGGATAAGTGACTATTCAGTCCTAGATTAACGCAGAGTATTTTCTCCGGGTATACGTCTCCTTGAGATTCACGTAGACGAAACCGCAAACAAAAACTAGTTTCTCAAAATAAAAAAGTCAAAAATCATTTATTAATTAATGTCATAAACACGAGCACTTTTATAAACATAATATATCATCTGTAGCGCAGGAAAGATTAATCAATCAGCACAATTGAAGCCAAAATATCGCTGTTTGTGTTTTTACCTTTAAGGGGACACCGCGAAAATTATCGTTTAGAATAGCTCCGCCCATAACCGCCCCAGTGACACTCATTGTGTATCAATCCTTAAAAAGTGGTCATAAGGTCTAAAATTGTGATGCGACTGCAATGATCGAGAGCGCTCAGAAATTGTTAAAAACACTTAAAATATTATTTAAAAATGATTGGTTTTAGTTATGGAAATAATGAGCTAGCAAATCACTAATATTGATGTTACGAATATTTTTGAGTAATTCCTAAGCATAATGATAGTGTAACTTCCTTGTAATTTCAAAAATAGTAATTTTTCAGAGGTGTTTTCGAAAATAATTATGATCGAGCCAAAATCACAATATCGTGTTTTTGAGCTAGGAAATTCTAGTTAAAGACATCAATTTACCTATATCAAAATTCTAGATTAATTGGTCTTCTCATAGTCCTATACTATTCGATGAAAGTTAGTGCATTTTTTCAGTGTGTCCTCTTAAACAATGTCAGTGAACACGCCTAACGTATCCATGTGATTTCATCTTGCAATGCCGAGGGCACTCAAGTCAAGTCGAAGTCAAAAATCATATGTTCATTTAGGTCATAAAGTAACACTTATGAATGTCAAAATATATGTGTAGGCTAGCGAGTTTACTAAGTTAGTAGCTGAGTTCGTTACAAAGGGTTGAGCCTATAAGAAGAAACGGTTACTCTTTTCAAATTAAATATATTTTCTCATAAAAATAGTAGATACGAATTTAATATCATACACAATTTGCAAGCTACATTTAAGTTGTAACTAAAGTTCTTATAGCGTTTCTCATCTCGCCGGCTGAGATAAATTTAAGACCGAGCAATTCGTTATAATTTGACATTTTAATATAAATAGCGCCTCACTTACTTTTTTAAGTAGAGTTTAACGCAGTAAAATCTTTTCAACGTGATACCTAAGATGGTTTTAACTGTTTAAAGATGGATATAGGTAGATAACAATAATACTGCTAAATAAAGAAAATAATAAAACTATACCTATATACATATATATTTATTAACGATAGCATACACATAAAATGAGAGTTATTGTTATTATTGCGATAGTCATGTGGGAGACCGTTGGACTGCCACGCAGAGTTCTCGAGTTCGATCCCAATTTGCGCACCTTTGACTTTTCGAAGTTATATGCGTATTAAATAGTTTATGTCACTCGCTTTAAGGGTGAAGGAAAACATCGTGAGGAATGTTCTTGAAGATATGTGAAGAAGTCTGCCAACCAACACTGGACCAGCGTGGTGGACTAATGTTTAACTCTCACACTGACAAGCTTCCCGTGTCCAGCAATGAAACAGTTTAATACAGAGCTGATATTATTATATTACCTCAGAGTCCATGGCGTGAGAGTGAATGCGATTGCTGTGCATGAGGTCTCGGGTTCGAATCCCGGGCCGGGCCAACAAAAAGGTATTGGGTTTTTCTGTTAAGAAACCTCAATACGAGCCCGGAGTTAGGAAGTTGGCGGTGTTAGACACCCTCGTGCCTCGGAAAGCACGTAAAGCCGTTGGTCCTTCGCCTGATCTCTCACCGGTCGTGTCGGATTTCCGTCCCATCGGATCACGAGAGTGAAGGAACTGATAGTGCACTTGTGTTGGCGTACATACTTATGCACTATAGTATCTCCTGCGCAGATTGCCAGTCTTTGTGAAGACTGGCCGCCGTGGCCGAAATTCGGTCTGGAGGACATTATTTTTACTAAACCTTATACCAGACTCGGACAACAAACACAAGATCTCATGCATAGGAATTGCATGAACAACCGCTTTAACATCGAGACAGTCTGTTTTCTCATTAACCCTAACAAATATTATAAATGCGAATGTGAGGTTGTTTGTTTGTTACGCTGTCTTAACTTAACGCTCGTCTTAACTACTCGACCGATCATCATGAAGTTTCGCGTACCCGGGATACAGAATAGAACCTTTTATCCAGAAACAAGGCGAGGCGGAATATGAACGCAAAGAGGGTTGATCCTATCACCATACATACATATATACATAGATTCACGCCTGTTTCCCAGAGGGGTAGGCAGAGACTACGGATTTCCATTTGCTACGATCCTGACACACTTTTCTGGCTTCATTCACTTTCATCACATTCCTCATACACGCCCGTCGGTTCAAGGTGCTCTTAACCTGGCCTTTATCACCATGTAAGAAGAATAGTTGGTGATAAAGTGAGACAATATCACTCGCTCATGAAACATGGCTATACAACTGAACACACACACTGAGCATATAAAGTACCAAATAAAACAATGAATTGCCGTAAAACTTAGAGTTCGAAAAAATGGCTCAAGTAATATGCAAAGGTCACGTGATACCACATGACCTTGAGGTCAAAGGTCAAAGGTCATAAATATTTCGGGGTATATCGACTATGCTGAGTCGAATGGCGTTGACCGCGAGTCTCTAGCTCTTACGGTTCTTGAATTGAAAGTTGTATAACAGACAGACGGACGAAGCTGTTGTATAAGAGTCTTTTCGAACTCTAAAAACTATCTACTGTTTCCAAGGGATAAAAATTTATAGACAAAACACAGATTAACGCAAGCAAAGCTTCGTGAAAAATCTGGTGAAATATTAATAATCTTTTTGTTTTGCGCCTTTGTCTTTCCCTCCGTCCATTTTAATCCGAAATAGCTGCATAAACAAGTCTAGAAGTCTGTTATCTCGCGGCGTCCTATGGCGACTCTCTGACTAATTATATTATATTAACTTTCCTACGTATATACAAACTACTGCATTTTAGTTAGTGTAAAAGATTGTGAAGAATTTTACTCATGTCTTACTTCAAAGCGTAATCTTTCTAAAGGGATTTTTAAATATTTATCTAAAAAAGACAACTCCCGCACTAGAGGTAGAACCTGTGTCGCGGGGATCTTTACAAAAATAGAAACGACGGACACAAATCACACCCAGACTCGGAACAATCATTTGTAGATCATACAAAGTTTTGTCCCGTGTGAGATTCGAATCTACAAAACTCAGTTTAGGCATACGTGCAGTCAAAAAAATTAAAAAAGGTTAGTGAAGATTTTTACTTTTGTGTCTTTCTCAAACGCGTAATCTTTCAAACAGATTTTAATAATACTTAGCACATTGACAAGCGGTGCCCTGAAATAACAAAAAAAAAGTTGATTTTATTTATTATATTTCATATAATTTTTTTATGGTATAGCAGTCAAGCGAGCAGACGGATCGCGATCGGTAAGCGATTACCGCCGCCCATGGACACCCGGAACACCAGAGGAAGCAAAAGTGCGTCGCCGGCCTTTAAAATTTGCCCCCCTTCCCCTCTCCAGAGGAGAGGAGGGGGGTTGGGCCACCGGTACCCTGACTCACTTGACGAAACACAACGCAAGCGCTATTTTACGCCAGTTTTCTGTGAGGTCGTGGTATCACTCCGGTCGAGCCGGCCTATTCTTGCCGAAACGTGACATTCTCACGACCGAATATTACCGGTTTCCTGTGAGATTCACGCAGGCAAAACCACAGTCAAAAGCTAGTTTCCAAATAATTCATCAAGAGATTATCCTGCAGAGACTAAATACTGTACAACAGTGGAAACTAAATTTAAACAAGTTTGAAACCTAAATATGTTAGGCCGTTTGAAGCTCCAACTCAAACATAGCAATGACTAAAGTTTAATACAGTTCGGGTTTTACTCTAATTTGTGTTGTTCAACAGGATATCCTTTATCAGTTTAAGTAAATTTTACTGCTATTTATATAACTATTTATAGTGTGGCGACTCCGCACAGATGAAGAAGTTCCGCCTACTTTAAACAGATGGCGCTACATATAATAAGCGCTCAAATGACGAAATACTATTCTGCATCGCACAAGTGGAGTTTACACAGTGACTAAGTACCTATATATAAAAGCTCCCGACATCTGCCACCGAACTGCGACCCGCCAGGCACGGTTAACCAGCCTGGTCGGAGAATCCTCCCTTTGTGTTGGAGGGACATCACATCCTGTTTCTCCACAATAGTGTTGGCATCGATCGTATAGTGGTTTAAGTGGTTGCCTCTGCTGACGGCACGTTGAGAGTTAAGTTCGATCCTCACATGTCATTTATAAACTGTGTGATTTTTGTATAGTTGCTCCAAGTCTGGGTGTTTGTTTTAATGTTTCTAAAGCCCTCTACGATACAAAAAATATTCCTAGTGTGGTATTGTCGTTTTAATCTGTAATACCAGTAATAGACAATTATCTAGGTGGTGTATGAAAAACTGGTGCTTCGTTATTTTAATAATATGTACATACATACTTACATAATCTGAAGACTATATCACCGAAGAAATAGGCAGACGAGTATTTCATCCAAATTTCGACAAAATTTTATGTCTCATGTAATTGTCATTATTTCTAGATGTTTTTTATATATAATGGCTGCAATACCTTGTTAATATGAGTTGTAAAATTATGAAATTTTATTTAATTGGCGATTTAGAAGAGTGGCCGTGTGTTTCCTGCAGGTTTCTTCTCATAGGCTTAACTCTTTGCCTGAACCTAGCAACTAACCTAAATGTAGCTTAGTAAACTTAGAAACCTATATATTTTGACGTTAATACGACGTAAATTAATAAATGATTTTTGAATGTGACTTAATAGAGGGCGTGCCTTTTGTTGCTTACCGGGTATAGTCCCAGACTGCGTGCTGTTACAAAAGCTAAAAATATATTTAGTGCTTCATTGCCATCTGCCTTCTACAATTCATTTATATCAACCACTATGTTATATGTTATTACGTTAAGCCACATATAATCATAAAACATATTAACGTGTATTTTAGAAAGTTTTTTTATTGCTGTTGGTGTCGGAAAAGCCAGCGTTCCACTAAATGCTAAGTGGAAACCACCATTCATAAACATGGCTTTGTTTTCTTGGCATAGAAGCAAAAATACAAAATGAAGTCGCTGCGAATGTATGAGGTTAAGGTGCATTTTTGTAACGTCATAATTTGTGTTGAACTATGTATAATCATACATTTTGGTGACATACTCCAAAGGACTTTTAAAGTTCATATTTAAACATAATTCATAAAAATTCAAATAGCTTAATATGCATTCGAAGCAGCCAAGTTAAAATTTAAATAAGCAATTTTAAAGCATCCTTTTTAAATTTGGAATAAAATGTTTCAACGACATCATTGACCTAGGAATTTACTCATAACGAATTTCTAACATCCAAATATGACAGGAGCATGAGAGAAGTCGGTATGTGTGAGTAATTATACATTAGTAATTGTAGTGCTAAGAAACAATCAATGACCCACTTTACCACTTAAAAATGGCTCATTTTTATTTTCGCCGTCGCGGTTATGCTATATATCGGTTAGTCGGCCAATTTGCAATAGTGTTCGTACACATATACAGACACTCGCGCACGTATGTACGGGCGGTCCGGCCGACACGAGAGGAGATAATTTGTAGTTTTGGAGGCACCATCTGTAAATTTCTAAGTCTATGAACGTCATTTAGTAAATTTATTAATCCTCTGTAATAAAAATACACAAATTCGTAACAGTAAAGACATCTACTCAAAAAAGAAAAGATTGAAATCCCTAATTACGAGAATTTTTTTATTGTAGGGTGACACGCATATAGCTATAGAAACCGGGTTAATATAATAGAACGATATCCTAGATAGTAGCAGAGAGACTTACATTATTTTACCCAATATTATAAAAGTGTATTAAGTAGAATAAACAACTTAGCGTACTCGCTAGTTTGATAGCTGGACATTGACTTTTATTTTTGTGTGACCCGAAGACCCGAATCGGTCTAGACGAGTTCTAATTGTCTAAAATAGTCACTGAACATATTATATTCTTGCATTACACACATCTTTGTCCAGGTATGGTTTTAGTTCCCACGTAATAGGACATGGGCATAATGCCAGCGAATTAATCCAGGGCACATTTTGAAGACAAAGCCTTTTATGTTTGGCCGTAATTAAAAGTCAGCCACCAACTTCCATCACAGAATTAATAATTTGGCAAAATAATATGTTTTTCAAATACTACTCTCACATTAGAAATAATCCCTGACAACGGACACAAAGAACAGTCAGACTCAGAACAGCTATTAGTGCCACACACCATTTTTGTCCCGTTTGGCGTTTGAACCCACAACCCTCGACGTATTGGCTGTGGCGAGGTGACCACTTAAATCAGTTCGCCATCCGTGCAGTCGTATACATGTGAGCGTGTGATCTTAATAAAAACGAACACCGGAACTCGAGAATATTTCTTTCATTATTTTTAACAATAATTGTAGCAAAATTACATGCACACTCTTTTTTACAAAAACCCACGCGTCCTGCCATCACACGCCTCACAGTCTAATCCCCTCTCTCTCTCTCTCCCGTCTCTCCGTCCCTTTCACTCAGTTACGTTCAAAAATCAGCTTACATTCTTCACGTTCAGTAATTCAATCCATCGCACATACATATCTCATCAAGTCCTACTTAAAACACTACTTCTATTCTCTATGTCTGAAACATGGTCATCCTATAATTTATGCTCCTGATACTTTATTAAGACTGAAGATTAATAAGTGTCCGCAAATACTGAAATAGCTATAAAATATGTATACTTTGAATCGTTAGACTAAGTAAACATTGTCTTCTGTATCAAAGCTAATAAAAGTAAAGATATATTAAAAATACTTAATTAAAGTTATAGGATCAGATGATCTGTCTTTACTGCAGTTGTTAAAAATTTTAGTTGAGATCAAAGCTGGTTTTTCTTCTCTCTTAGCCTTTACTATTCCCAAGTCACTTGGGGTCGGCTTTTTCTGGTCTAACCGGATTTGACTGGATATCAGTTTTTACACGGAGCGGCTGCCACCTGACCTCCGCAACCCAAAGGCTAACGATACCCTAAGGCTAGACCAGTGTCAGGATATTAGAGGGTACTGACTTTCCCAATAACGACTGCCATAGATGTTCATGGCAGCCGGGATCAACAGCTTAACGTGCTCTCCGAGGCACGGAGCAGGCGATAATTGTCAATCAATACGCACATCATTTCGAAAAGTCATATAACTTCCGAAAGTCAGAGGTGCGCGACGTGGGTTCGAACCCGAGACCCTCTGCATTGCAGTCTGTTGGTCACCACATTGAGCTATCGCTGCTATAATATAATATAATACGCTGGTTTCTATAATATAATAAATTTAAACATAGTAGGATACAGATTGTAATGCTCTAGTATGTATGTGTCATTGAAATAAGGACCGTCAGTTTATAATTCAACTAGTGAGATTGTATACTGACAGAATATTAAATTTATATTCATACATACATAGATTCACGCCTATTTCCCGGAGGGTTAGGCAGAGACTACGGATTTCCATTTGCTATGATCCTGATACACTTCTCTGGCTTCATTCATTTTCATCACATTCCTCATACACGCTCGCCGGTTTAAGGTGCTCTTAACCTGACCTTTGTCCAGAACGTCTCCGATCTAATCGACAAACGTTTGCCTAGGTCTTCCCCTTCCAACTGTTCCATTCACATGCCTTATAAACTTTCTGAGTCAGTATCTGGAAAAAATGGATGAGGAAGTCCATTTTTTCTACATGTCCAAACCAGCTTAACATACCCTTTTCTATTCTTGTCACTACATCCACTTTCATGCCGCATCTCTCTCTAATCACACTATTCCTTATTTTATCTTTCAGAATATATGTATGTTTGTCAGCGCTTTCATTTATACAGCATTTTTCCGTTCTCATGCTTCTTTTGCCATACCAATACCATAAATTTACAATATAGCCGATTTGTTTTCCTAAGATTGGTTCAATGTTGGTTGGGCAAAGTATTATGGGGCTTTTTTCTATCAAATAATTACACTGCACAACAAAATTGCAACTTTTGTCTGATGAAAGACTTTTATCACATGATGTTTACTAATTCGACGTCACTGATTCTACATATACCCAATTTTTTTATAACAGCTCTTGTTGTAGCTAGGAACGAAAGCAAAGGTTTTGGGGACGAATACTATTGTATCCATACATATAAGAAAACAGCAGGATTATCAAACTCTAGAAGATACTAAAAATAGCACTGATAATAAACTGCTGGGTCGGATCATATTTCACTACGCTGGCCCAATGCGGGTAAACAAGAAGAATATGGCAAATTATTGACATGCAGGTTGCCTCGATATTTTCCTTCACCATCAAAGCAAGTCATAATAAACTACAAGATAATTGTGATTATTTATGTGTGTCCCTATCTTTTAAAAGCTACATTAACGTTAAACTAACTAATTCAGTTTTAAAGTTTAATTTTACTTAACGGTATATCCAAACGTGTCTAAAATATTCTTCAGTTACTAAATACTGAAATAACTAACTATATTTATAGGTTTTCAAAAAGTTATTGTTACGAAAACAGCTGGTTTTCTTCTTATCGAATTTTAAAGTCAACAAAAAGTTACGCGCCAACAAGATCTCAGTAAATATTGTATGTTAAACAGTTATTTCTGAACAAAGTATGTCTAAATATGGTACAATTTTATTCGGTACAATAAGCACTTAAAATCCTAACTAATATTATAAATGCGAATGTGAGTTCATTCATTACTGTTTCACGCCTTAACTATTAAACTAGTCATGAAATTTTGTCATGCGAACAGAAAAGGACATAGGGTACTTTCATCCAGAAAAAACTATTACAAACTTAAGCTACATTTACAAGCGAAGCCGCGGGCAAAATCAACAAATAGTGTGGAAACAATTCCCACACGACAAAAACTCCAAAATTGATGGACTTATACCCCAGATGGTACAAACATTTTTGTATGATCCATTATTTGAATCTGAGATTTAAGAATTAGAATTAATTTATTTGCCAAAACGTGTTGGTACAGTTTAGATCTTAAAATTAGTAAATGCATGTCCAATAACACTTGTCATTATGTCTTTAAAAAATATTTTTACTGCTGGTAGTTCACTTATTTTGGGCGGTTTGAATGACATCTGCCACATCATTCCCGTATCGCGGGGAACTTTACAGATATAAACAACGAACACGAAGAACATCCAGACTCCGAACAACCATTTATGGATCACACAAATTTTTGTCTCGTGTGGGATTCGAACCCACTCCGTGCAGTGGAAGTGGCGAGGCGTCCACTTAAAGAGCTACACCATCCATACAGTCAATAAGTTCACTTTCAAGTTAAACTGTTGCCGTACGTGAAGAGTTATAAAGTCTTGCTATATACTTAGTTACTTTTTATATAAGTGAGAGCCTACCATGATTGCTTCAAAGTCTATTACTTACAAGTAATACACACTTCTGTTGTAACTCAACACTGTGGCAGATTCTGTTCAGTTCAGTTCTGTTCTGTTTCAGTTCTGTTGTAACTCAACTGGCGTCACGTTTGATAGATTGTAATGTGAAAATAGACTTGTAATTCACTAGACGAGTTGCGCACACGACATATATCTGTTTCTGCTTTGTGAAACTATATTGCTGTTGCTACGCCGAGAACTGCAACGAAATGTGCGTGTAGATGGCGTTAATGTCTACGACATATTTTTCTAATACTGTAACTTTTTCTTTCTTTTAATAGATAATTTTCGCACTGCGAATTATTTCTGTATTGCGGGGGACTTAACAAACATTCACTGACGACTCAGAAAAACTATGTAGATCATAAAAAAATTGTTCTGTGTGGAGATCTGGCTCACAGCACTTGGCGCGGCGGCAGTGAGGTTATATGATAACATCACGCGACGAGCCACAGTAGCAGAGTAGTAATCATAAACGTGGGTCGAACCAGGGACAGCTTGTGGTAAAATTATAACATGACCGTTTCTGTACATGAAAATGTAATAAAAACGATAATTTATAAAGATTTGTTACAGTGTTTGTGTTCGCACTCCTCCGAAACGGCTCGATCTATTTTTATGACATTTCTCATATATATTTGGTAGGTATGCGAATAGGTCGTAAAGTATATGTCACACCGCTAAGAAATAATTTGGCAAAATAACGTTTGCCGGGTCAACTAGTATATAATATCACATGAAACCCATACAACAGATTTTAATACGGTTTCACACTATGCTAGCTCGGAGTTCAACTTAAAATATATCCCCCTTTTTCTCTACAAAACGTCACTATACAACGGTACAAGATATCTCTTCCAAGCATATTATCCTTTTCCTTTAGCTAAAAAGTTGGAATATATTTTATAAGATATTCAAGAGAATTTTAAAACGACAAGCAAGCGAAACTTATTCCTAACACTTTACTCCAATCGGCAATCAAAACCAACACCTCACATTTAGCCGTAAGTTAGCACTAACCATGATATCTTCAAGCCAATCTAAAGTAATTGCAGAACCATTACATAATACATCAAACTTTGCGCTGGTTCAAGAAATTCTAAAGAAAACTTAAATCTACAATATCAGAAGAGACTAGTATCAACATTGTGTCCACACGAACATATTGGCGAAGTAATATCAGAACTTTAATCCGAACTGCGCTGTGTGAACAATGGAACGTCTTATGAAAGAATAATAGGATGGACACAATAGCCGTCCTTCCATACTTCGTCGACAAAGTTTCAACAAGTGCAACGAAATGTTACATAGTTATATTTTTTCAAGAAGCATGAAATTATTTTTGTAAAAGCTTTTGCTTCCGGGGCTATACGGGAGGGCAGGTGTTGGTTAGCGCTGTAAATAACACTTTAGGAATATTGTTGAGGTATTAGTTTTGTAGAGACGATCACACAGTTACATTATATTATGACTGCAATGCAGAGGGTCTCGGGTTCGAACCCACGTCGCGCACCTCTGACTTTCGGAAGTTATAATAGCAACCGTACCCAGTGCCAGTATTTAGATAACAGTGAGCGTTTATATATGTAAGAATATGTAAGAATAAAGAATATGACTTTTAGAAATTATGTGCGTATTGATTGACAATTAGCGCCTGCTCCGTGCCTCAGAAAGCTCGTTAAGCCGTCGGTCCCGGCTGCCATGAACATCTACGGCAGTCGTTATTGGGAGAGTGTCGACACAAAAGATCCCACTGGGTCGAAGTGTCGCCGGTCTGCACTGACTGGCCCCCACATAAGATACATACATATAATAATATTACATTTATATATAGGACTTTTAATATATCAATTTCTTACTAGCTTCCTCTAATGTTTCGGTTGCTTTGAGACTAATTACAATATTTTTCTTAAGTACAGGTCGAGCTAGTGCGAATATATCAATATCATTAAACTTCTTACTTCTAACACCACCGTGGGGTCTGTAAAAGTTATATTTTAACACGTAATATACGATTTTTTATGTTATTACCCAAGTTTTTCTGTTTACGTCGGACCGTTGACCTTTAGATATTGCAGAAATGTATTTGAGCTGGAAACTGAGATATTTTCCCCCCCCTTTTATGTACGCCTACGCAATCTTTTGTGGCATTGAATGTGCGTTGTGGGCGTTCTATGAATACCGCGCTCTTCACACTCGTCATAACTACCGCACTTGTAGTATTAAAAGGTTTATTTTTATATGTTGCTAGATTTCACCCACGGCTTCACTCGCGTAATTGTACGTTAGTTTATGTTAGATTTGTAACAGTACTTTGTTCTGGATGAAAGGTACCCTATGTCCTATTCTGTACCCCCGACAACGTGTAGGCAAAATTTCATGTTGATCGGTTTAGGAATTAAGGCGTGAAAGCGTAACAAACAAACTAACAAGCCACATTCGCATTTATTATAGTAGTTTAGTAAGTATTAAATTCAGGAGATATAAAAGTGCCACAAAATATTGTTTCACGTATTTTCGTCTGCATCGTTACCCTTATGATACAAGTTTATATTTATAATCCAACTAGCAGCTATCACACACAGACATTATTAAAGGAAAAGATTTATTTGTTTGTCACGGATAAACTTTGAAACTACTAAACAATAATAATAATATTCTACCACATACACACAACACCATCTAGCCCAAACTAAGCAGAGCTTGTACTATGGGTACTAGACAATGGATAAACATACATATATACTTTTTTTTTTTTTGTAAATATATACATATTATACATAGAAACACCCAGACCAAGACAAACATCCATGTTCATGCACACAAATGTTTGACTTGTGCGGGAATCGAACCCGCGACCTCAGGCGTGGCAGTCGGTTACACTAACCATCACGCCATCGAGGCCGTCAAACAAAATTTAATCCTGCTATCACAATGTATATACAATTCCAATGATCGCGTTAATATTAAAAAATGATTTATAATGTATATATCATGCAACGTAAAAGTTTAAAAGTGTTTAATCTTTCACCATTATAAAGGTATTTTATCCGGATATAATATAAACTGTATATGATATATGATCAGGTAAAAAAATTAAAAATTAAAAAAGATACCTAATTAATTGCTTATAGGGGGATTCTGAGATCTTGCGTTCGAATTCATAATGGCAAAAAGTTTAGTTTCGCTTTCTTATAAATGAATATAAATGTTGTTTAAAAGTATTATATTACCTACTATTAATTCCACGACTTCTTTCTGCGACCTACGTGTCTCTTGCCTGCTACTTTGTCCATCATAATGAGTTGCAAGAGGCTGTATCTTTCTAGTCTAAATACATGTCCCGGATAGGCAATTTTGCGTTTTCGGATGGTGCCCAATAGTTCACGTTTACACTAAAAATTAAAATACACACTAGACTAATTATAAATTTATATTGATACGTGTTGCACTACATTCTGGCAAAATTAATAAATTGACATTGAAGAAGTATATAAACAGCGTAAGTATATCCTACAATATCAATAACAATTCAAGAAATACTCTGGAACTATCTGAGATATCTTATCTTAAAATATTGTTGTCCATTTAGATCGCAAAGGTCAGGTGCCAATCGGGCAGTGGAAAAAATGTTTGCCGTATTGGGTCGGACTAGATACCGATCCAATATACTTGAGAACAATAAGAACATTGGTATTGGCTCGTATTGAATCCGGACACGACAAACAGATAACGACGCTTCCAATAAAATGGCGCGAACAAAATATTAGACAGACAATGAGGCTGTTGAATCTAGTCCAAAAAATAACCGATTACATTCATATTGATAAGGGTTGCCTAGTGGCTGTAGAACGTTTACGCAAATGACCAAATTGGAGAGTGTACCTACTACTGTTCCGTAAAGGTCTTGAGTTCCATCCAAAGGCACGCATTTCTGTCTTTAGGAAATTAAATAAGTATTAAATTGTTATTCCGATAGTAAAGAAGATAGTGAAAATCACTTTATCAAACACACAATTCTAACGCTTCCGTCTTTATATACATATATTTGAAGTCGCATTATTTGTTAATACAATTCCTCATTTATTTCTCAGTCTCTCTGATTTTGTTCTACGTAATAGACGCAAAAACAATTTCTGCATACGAAGAGCTAAAACTACCCTCATGTGGAACAGTATATTCTGTTTTGGTCCAAAAATCTATAATAAGCTACCGGAGGAATATAAACTATTAAATTTAAAACATTTTAGAAAATAGCTAAATAATTTATTGTATAAAAAATGCTATTTATCTGTCAAGGATTTTTTAAATGACACGTTGTGTTAATTTTTGGTAATTTCTTAAAGTTAGATTGAGTTTTATCGCTATAAATGTAATTTAGACTTAGATTTGTTTTGATTAATTATTTGATTTATTTGTGTGTTTAAGTTTTATCATTTTAATTCTTGTACGCCAATTGTATTGGCAAGACACAGCTATGCACTTCCATTTGTTTTTGTAAGATCTTTTTATAAACCTGTGTTTAACAAATAAAAACAATTTGAATTTGAATTTGAAATTTGAAATTTGAATTTGGGAACTCAAAAATGTTTTGAAGACAAATTACGATCTGCCAACTTGTAAGGGGCAGCGTAGTATGGATATGGATATTATTATCTCTCTAGCCGTGCATAATTTCAGACTTTGGTTTTAATTATGGCCTAGTAGTTCTTATACTAAAAAGTGTGTCGCAACCGCTAAATTATAGTAGATTCACCCTGCATTATGTGTATTAACTTTTGAGGTATTGCAATGAAGAATGTTTGAAGTATACCTATTCTTATAAAGTTATACCATGTAAGTGTAAGGTTTTAAAGACAGTAATTTAAAGTGTTTGCCAACGATACGCAAAGAAGAAGAAAACAGTAATAAGCGGGATTTATTGCAAAATGGTCGTATTATCAATTAGACTTCACACATACACCTGTGGTACATTAGACTTAACGTAGATTCAAATTTACCAAACCGAAAATTGCATCACAATCCGTTCGTTCGTTCTTGTTAAACAAACAGATATATAAACACATACATATTATGAACAGACTGATATAAAAACAGATAGATAAACGTCATTTTAAAAGCCTTCCTACTTCATCAAGAACTTTGTATCAATCTGACAATCTCATTCATAAATATCTAAGATGCACAGACTCAACTTATAAAATTATAACAATATAGATTATATTTACAAAAGTGAAGACAGGGATAATTTCATAGACAGCGTAACTATAACGTTTCGAGGTGACATTAAATTTGACCTTTACGTAACCTCGAGGCGTTATTATGGAGTGTTGTTGCCATCGGAATTCCAAGAGCCTTTCTTATTATAATATTGGATTTCATACTCTTTGCTTTATGTTGATGGGATTAGGGAATAAGAAAAAGTATAAGAAACAAATGCTTCTTGGTGTAGATTTGAAAATGGAAAGAAAGATTTATTTACTGGAAATAATATTATATACAGAAAAGAAGCAGATATATTACCACCGAAAAGTTAAGACTAAAATTGGTATAAAACAAAATTGGTTCTACAAAATCGCTTGCAAAATAGTCAAACTCCAATTGTTTGAAAGATAATGCTTATTTCCTTCACGTACACGTAAGTTCGTTTGTTAAATATTGCGCTACTTATTTACAAAATGTTTAACACAAGTACGGTTATTAATTTATACTACTAATAACCGAACTTGTGTTAAAAAATAATTGTGTGTATCAGATTTTAACGTCCATTACTATGACAATGCACAATATGTATCATATTTAAAGGATTTAATGATAAACGTATAATAATGAAAATTAGCGCGATGACGTTAGGTTAGGACCCTACAAGGTGAATCTGAAGTAAGGTGACCTTGTAGGAGTCGCGGGAAGCGGTTGGATGCGTGGCCCAAGACCATTCTGCATGGAAAACCTTGGAGATATATTGCCAGCAGTGGACGACTTTCGGCTGAGATGATGATGACGTGATTAGGTTTTTAGAGTTCGAAAAATCTCTTATACAACAGCTTTGTCCGTCCGTCCGTCCGTCCGTCTGTTATACAGCTTTCAACTCAAGAACCGTAAGAGCTAGAGACTCGCGGTTAATTCATTTGGCCATTCGACTCAACATAGTCGATATACCCTGAAATGACTAAGACCTTTGACCTCTGATATCAAAGTCACGTGATACCATCTTTCAACTCAAGAACCGTAAGAGCAGGAGACTCGCGATCAACGCCATTTGACTAAACATAGTGGATATACCCCGAATGGAGTATGACCTTTGACCCCTGACCTCAAGGTCACGTGATACCATTTTTTCGAACTCTAAGATTTATGGCATTTCATTGCCGTTTCTCACTTGTTATTTTAGCAGACTGATTCTACTCGTGACCACAGCCAGTGCAACCTGACCTTAAATGGCAAGTGTTTCAAAAATTAATATGTGATATGTTTATTAAATCCTGCTACCTTCCACATTAATTAAGCAAAGCAAATGTATTTAATAGTTAAAACGTACAGTCATGTTTAAAAATATGTACACGGAACAAAGTGCCATTAAAATGTCTACTTCCAATGTGCCAAAATGGTGTATTCGTCTATTGCGGCAAAACATGATATTTACTGTCAATTCTAAATACAACATCTATTCCAAAACTTCGTACACGTGGCTGTTTCATAAGCTTGTATGCCTCTATAATCCAACAAGTAACTGTATAGTCCTCCAAAACTGCCGACTTGAACCCACTCCTTACACATTAAATTGGCAAACTTTCGTACCTGTTGGTAAGTGGTCACCGTAGCCTATGGACGGCTGCAACACTAGAGGCGGCACTTACGCGTTGCCGACCTTGTAAAAACCTTTTACCCGACTACGGTAACGCCAAAAGGAAGAGTAATGATTTTGGCAGTCTGTGCATGTATGTATGTTTGTATGTTCCACCGTAGCGCCTAAACTACTGAACCGATTTTCAATTAATAGGTGTCAATAGATGTGTAACAATAGCTCGGGTGATATAGGCTATATACATTTTATCAACATTTTATATGTCCGAACTTAAACCTCAGATAACTATGATTATGTGGGTGCCAGGAATACCTCCATTATACAGACAGGGTAGGTATACAGAGGGTGCGACCACGGCTCTACCTTGATAATTTTAGTACCTATGCATTTCTGGATTTCTATCTGAATTATTTTCTTGCTTTGTACTTTTTAGACCCCTTTTTTACGTACTCGGGTTATAGTTTTATAAAAAGTTTTGTCTGGCCACCGGTGTACCGCTGCGACTCAATAGGTTTATTTATTTATTTATTCGGTTAACTTACATCATATATATGCAACATTTTAGTGAAAATTTAAATGATAGGGTTTATATACATGCCACTTACGAGCTAACACAGCATTCATAATTGAGACAAATGTTAAGTGTTTACAAACAATGTAAACCTTAAATATAAATTAACATAAACTTACGTTTTAAAATTTAACAATATGTACACAAACATAATAGAAAGAACAAACATACATACACTTCACTTAATTAGGTTAATTTCAATGTATAACTTTGTGTAAACGTAAGACAATATTAGTTGTATTTGTAACCCGAATTGCAAGAAATCTATAACAAAAAAAATCTTTCACTAAATACTATTTCAAACCACATTCTAATTTTAAAAAGAGAAAAAGTTAACTACGAATTGCCTCAGCAAATCTCAAGTAAATACTCCAATACAAATATAAGTGTCGCCCATTCAAGTCCAAATATAGCTTGCTAGAGCACTCCTACACATGCTCGGCGTATTGAGTAGACACGTGTAATTACACGTGTAGGTTTCCCTGTCTCTGTCAGTTGGTATTGATTTTGCAAGGTTGACCAAGGGTTTTAATAATTTTCCTCTGTATTTATGACTGGCTCGTTGGATCTGTAACATGAGTACTCAAGTCAGGTAAAGTGTTCCTTGGATGAAGAACTCTCGCTGCCGGCTGTGATCAAAGCCGTGATCGACAGCGAGAGGAAGTGGGCAGCGGTCGCATCCTTCTACGAGAACGTCATCACGTGGTAGGAGGCGGCGGAGCGGATCCGTGAGGAAAGTATCCTATCGGATCCGTGAGTAAAGTATCCTTGCGGATCCGAGCCGTCGCCGGCGAACCGGGCGGCACAGGCGCGCATTACCACGCCTCATGCCACCATAATGAAGGCTGCGGGCGGGAGAACGGTGATCTCCCGCCCGCTAGCCATTGAGTCAGTCCGACGCCCTCTGTAGTGCCGAGGCGTCGCCGAGGAGTCGTAGTCTGCTGAGTGGGTCGCTAATGTAGTCTCTTTCGTCGACCCATCCACTGTACAAGGCAGCGAGTTGGCACACCGTGGGGTTTTGGTTCGTAGGCCCGAAGTACAGGAGAGCTGGACATAAACCCCTCGCCTCCCCTTGTGGCGAGGGAGTATGCATCAGGCGCATATCCCCAGGTAAAAAAAAAGGTAGTGTTCCTGGGTTTTACTGTCAGAAAATTGTTACTAGCAGTATAGAAGTTGGAAATGTGTTTGGTAGACAGTTACAGATTAGCGTAATATAAGGGTTTAACCTCTTACTTCTTCGAATGTATTCAGGCAGTCGAATTCTTTATCGAATATATTTGTAAAATATAAACTATATATGTATATTTCACTCTATGTTTATTATTTATTGGTTTCAAAGAATTCCGTCTAGACATTTTTCTCAGTAGCTAACATTATATGTCTGAAGTAGCTGCTATAGAATCAGCTAAATAGTAATAATACTCTATATGCGTGACATTAAAAAACAGGGTTCTTATTAGTTACATAGTGAGTCTTGTTTTTGACACAAACTAACTTGGCCTTGACACACATGTAGATACAAAAAATATGAAGAAACTTTAAAGGCAATGTCTAATTTGAAGTCTCAATGAAAGAAAAATCAACATTTCTATTTATTATAATAATATCAGCCCTGTATTAAACTGTCCCACAGCTGGGCACGGGCCTCTTCTCAGTGTGGGAAGGGTTAGGTCATAGTCCACCACGCGCTCTGGCCTAGTGCGGGTTGGCAGACTTCACATATCTTTGAGAACATTATTGAGAACTTTTAGACATGCAGGTTTCTTCACGATGTTATCCTTCACCGGTAAAGCAAGCGATAAATAACTATTTAATATGCACATAACTTCGAAATGTCAGAGATGCGCGCCTTGGGATCGCACTTGAGACATCTGCGTCGCTGTCCAACGGTTTTCCACTAATCTATCGGCTGCTTTCTATTTATTAATTTATTTCATTTGTTTAAACTGTCTTAGAATACTAGACATAGACATATACAATCAGTTGTGTCTGGTTACCGGGGGTGCCACTGCGACGCAAGAGTATAAACGGGAAATGTAGCAAAGTAAAAACATAGTATAAACAGACGATGTCCTTGTTTATGCCCTATATGGTTTACTGGCAGTGGCATGCCTTATCAGCCATGCCCACAAGCTGCTATCTCGCTTACTATCAAGAGACTAGAGCAGTCAAGTCTGCTAGCAGCAACAAAAAAAACAGCGCCACGCAGTATATGCTCTGTAACATAATCTAATATGACGAACATTATTATATACCTTAACCTATATAAGGATTCCATTTTCACGTAAAAAGTACTCTAAAATGCTTATTAGATCATGATTCCTCGCATTTCAATTTCATAAAAGTACGTAGGGGTATGTTGTATCACCCTCTGCCCTCCTTTATCGATAATGCCAGGCATCTTTATACCTACGAATATTGTCATTGCATAAATGTGCGTATCCAATCGTACTGATATTCAAAATGTAAAGATGTTTGGGAGTTTATGTTTGTTAATCAATCAGGCGTGAACACAGATAGATATCCTGGATTAATTCAAAGGATACTTTTTAACCCGACTTTTTAACTAAAGCCTTGAAGAAAATCGAACTATAATTATAAATGAAAAATTTTGTAAAGATGTTTGTTATTAAATCATGCGTGGACCCTTGAACGGATTTGGATGAAACTTAACACACAAATAGAACATAATAATACTAATAATATCAGCCCTGTATTAAACTGTCCCAATGTAGGGCACGGACCTCTTCTCACTGTGAGAAGGGTTAGGCCATAGTCCACCACGTTGGCCTAGTGTGGGTTGGCAGATATCACATATCTTCGAGAACATAATTGAGAACTCTCAGAGATGCAGATTTCCTCACGATGTTTTCCTTCACCGTTAAAGCAAGCTATAATTAACTATTAAATACGCATATAACTTCGAAAAGTCAGAGAAGCGCGCCTTGGGATCGAACTCGAGACCTCTGCGTGGCAGTCCAACGGTTTCCCACTAGGCTATCGCTGCTTACCTTAGCTTAGAACATACCTTGGATTATTTAATAGGAGTTAGGAGCTTTAGCCATGCATGCATTGCCGTGGGAGTCACGTGCAGACACCAGTATTTTAAATGTGAAAGTCTGTGATGATGTTTAAATGTTTCGAGATTCACGCATAAATCACTGACAGGATTTAAGAAGCAAAACCGTGGACAGGAACTAGTATAGAATAAAGGTATCAAGAATTACCGACATCTTAACGACAAACCAGCGACGACGTTTTTCTAAATTAAATTTGTTGAAGCAAACTGAAATTTAAAGGGAAAATGAGAAAATTTTATGAATTCACTCGCGCTATGAGTTTCGGTTTCATATTCTTTAATTTATTTTTGTTTGAAACCCGTCATCTAGGCTAAATTATAGTGACGTTTTTGTAAAAGAAATGTTCCAAATATAATATTTCTATAGTGCTAATAAGTAACAGTTGTGCGTCTCGAATTAGATACCTAAGTTACACAATTATTTTTTTTGGATTCTCTACCAAAATTATTGTCTTAGTAGCAGCAGGGGGTATAGAGCTGCATTTGGTAGATAGCAATAAGCTCGCTCCCTATATGGGATCTAAAACAACTAACAGCTTGCTATAATTATGCGTAATAAGGATCTAAAACCACAGCTGATTGGTGAAATTTGTATGCATTAGAACTCTATATGTGGGGATGCAGGCGTGTGAATATGGATATAATTATATTAAAACATTGCTTGACTTGAAATAAACAGACAATTGTCAAGCTTAGTTTGTGGATTTTAGACATCGAATCAAGGTTGTCAAAAATATGTTATGTAGGGGATTTCTAAATGGGTAATATTTTACTGCAACATGTGGCAGCAAAGTTTCCGTCCGTCGGTCGACCAGCTCAGAAACAATTAAATGCGGCAGGCAAACCAAACATAATTCTTTATAAATGTAACCACATGCTATGTATTTACCTGTATTCTATAATAATTTAGTTGTTATTGTCGGTCGATATATCGCAGCCACACATTGCAATAAATATAGTGTAAATGTCATTGTAAATGTAGGTACTTAGCAATTTATTTTTGGCAACACTGGTGACGTTTTGCCCCGTGTCTTTTAGATTAGTCAATCTATTCTGTGCTAGTAGCCCATAGCTTTTGGGTTTGTTAAGTGTTTGATTAATTAATTTCCTTAAACAGAGCGCAGGCCGCACCCGAAACTGAACCGAAATAAAAACCAGTTTCCTTGCGTAGTAGTGAAGAACATCGTTTTGATAAGGATAAAACATTTTGTTAAAGTTGGTTAAACTGCAATTTGTCAAATGAACTTTTAATTAGTTTATTATTTAATTAAGTATTTATAAAACTAATGATTATTTTTGAGTTCAATCAGGGTTCTTAGTCGTGAGCGCGGCCGTCCTGTTGTAATGGAGTCATATGCTGTAGGTACATTTGCCGTTTTATATATTACATTTTATTTTTGTTTTTTATTTTACTTTATGGTTACCACTTAGAAACTTTTATCATTTCTATCATAATAGGTAGGGTAGATAGCCATACAGTATTTGACTGCACAAGTAATATGACAGTTTAAGTAACATCGGACTACTGCCGCGGCATATTACCTATAGGATCAATTTCCACACAGTTTCGAATCTGCCTGTTCATATCATCATCTGATGTAAGATGATTCATCTGCACGGATTGCATAATGGCTTGAGTAGTCGCCTCGCTAATACCCCTGCCTCAAATGTTGTTACTCCGATTCCCACACGAGGACAACATTTTTGTTATCATGTGGATAACAAATAGCTGTAATTCTGAGTCCAGGTGTTCTTTGTGTCCGATATTTGAATGGTTTTGATGTCCCACGCGATGCAGGATGTATTCCTAGTGCGGTAATGGTCGTCAATAAAGACACAGCATCACATACCTAGATTAAAACTTCAATTTCCTTAAGTTAATATAAAATTCGCCCACAGAGTTGTTAAATATTTACTAAAACCGCTTCAAATAAGGCTTTAGTTGCCTTTAAAACTTGATAAAAATCGTCCACCCTGTTGTTAAATTTTGACTAAAACTATTTAAATAAGGCGCATTGAAATAAATGGCTATACTTTACATGTATGCATTAACTATTTTAAAATGTTCTACAAAAATTTTTAATACTTAAATCGTTTCTACACGGATTTCAAACATTTAGAACAACTTTATACAAAGCTAAAATGTTTCTATGCGCTTTAAAATACGAACTCATTTTTTCTAAGTACCGTTTAATGTACATTGTGCACTTTAAGGCTTCTAGTAATCACTGTATTTTTGTTATTAAATTTAGGTGTAGTAATGGAATGTATCTGATGTTTGATTAGATGTAATATTAGCTTTATAAATTATTATATTATAATATCAGCCTTGTATTAAACTGTCCCACAGCTGGGCACGGGCCTCTTCTAAGTGTGAGAAGGGTTAGCCTATAGTCCACCACGCTGGCTCAGTTCCGGTTGACAGACACCACGTATTATCAAAAACATTACGTAGAAGTCTCAGAGATGCAGAATTCCTTACGATGTTTTACTTCACTGTTAAAACGAGCGATAAATCTGCGTGGCTCTAACAGTCTCCCACTTGGCCATCGTTGCTATGGTGTAAGACAAATAAAGAGACCTACCCAAGTTGAAATAATAAATTATTTCATATTACTGATTTACTCTTTTAGTTATATAGAGCAGCAATAGCTCAGTGGGGAGACCAACAGCCACTTATAACCACGTCGCGCTCCTCTGACTTCCGGAAGTTATATGACTTTTCGAAATTATGTGCGTATTGATTGACAATTATCGCCTGCTCCGTGCCTCGGAGAGCATGTTAAGCCGTCAGTCCCGGCTGCCATGAACATCTATGGCAGTCGTTATTGGGAGAGTGTCGACACAAAAGATCCCAGTGGGTCGAAGTGTCGCCGGTCTGCATTGACTGAACCCCACATAAGATAAGATAAGATACTCTTTTAGTTCAGAGAACTAAAGTATGCCCAGTTCGCCGATACAAGAGAACGCCACTTTCTTAGGTCTTTGCTTGGTTGCCGCCAGCCATTGCCATTGGCATAAAGCTCTCGCAGATTCGCTTCTGCTACTCCAGATATCTGGGACGACCGAAGAACGAATAATGAAGTTGCTATAGAACATTTTTAAAAATCTAAGGCCATTTCTAGTAATAAAAGATGTTCGAAATAAAGCCCCGAAGTAAGTCTCGGTGTCATATCCTGACTATACCTCAAAAATATTTACATAACAGTGAGTAAGTAAGTATAAAAATACCACAAAGTATTCAAATTAGTGACGTTTATTAGACTAGCTTAGAACTTTAGTGTGAACAGTTTTTATTACATGAACTGGGCCTCAGAATTCCTAATCATAAATACATTAGCCTTTCAAAAGATTCTCAGAGTATTATGCCAAGCATTTAAACGTTACGAGGCGGCTCAGTGACAATTGATGTCAAGTTTAAATTGATATAATAGCCTCGCGTTACCTTAAATGTGTTATTTGAGATTTTACAGTGAGTTATGGTTTTGTTAGGGTGAGAGTGAATTTAGAGATATACTGTACAAAATTATGTTTCTTTGACATTAACAAATTCTAGAATTTGACATAATAAATGTAATTATGAAATGATTATTCATATTACGTAATTTTTTGTATAAATTGTATGTGTCGATGGTGTAGTGGTTAACCACCAGTGGTTTAGTAACCGACTGCAAGCCTGAGGTCGCGGGTTCGATTCCCGCACAAGTCAAATATTTGTGTGTATGAACATGGATGTTTGTCTTGGTCCAGCAGGCCAACTGGGTGTTTCTATGTATAATATTAAGTAAGTATTTACAAAAAAAATGTATATATGTATGTTTATCCATTGTCTAGAACCCATAGTACAAGCTCTGCTTAGTTTGGGCTAGATGGTGTTGTGTGTATGTGATAGAATATATGCTCTGCTTAGTTTGGACTAGATGGTGTTGTGTGTATGTGATAGAATATTATTATTATTATATATATTATATTTATGGAAGCCACTATCTGGTAGAGCATGCTGGTCTTAATTTAACATATCATCATATCAATGTATATATTAATACGTGAAACAAAAACTTTGTACCCCTTTTTACGAAAATTGCGCGAACGGAGAAGTATGAAATTTGGCACAGTTAAAGTTTATATGGAGAAGGAGGGGCGAATTCTAATATTTTTATAAAATATGCATTAGAAATACATTAAATTGATGAAAATACACTACACGCACACAACCATGCATTTGACACACGCAGTCGAATCGCGTTCGTAGTATTTCGACATTGTTCGGCTGACGTCGTACAATTCTTTTTACCTATGGTTACCTTCCTATACCTTATTTATATGTCATAGAGAAAAACAGAAAACAAAGTAGCAAGCTTAGGAATTTTGACCACTAGGCGACCGCTAGTTTTATTAATTTTATAACTACGCCATATTCGCTTGTCAATCCTATTGTAATAGACATGTGAGAAATATTGGTACTTAGCATGGTTACAGTTAAAATTCGCCGTGCTATTTCTGAGAATTTTGTGACAAAAAAACCAAATATCAAAGTACTGTTCGATTAAGAAATCAATTTACGTACAAATATGGTCTCAGGCCTAGGTATAGGCGATGTTTCAGATTCCGTGTTGCGACTGAGAAGTACTTGGCAGAAAAGTCCAAAGTCTCTTTTTTTTATTCACATAAGGTGACAAACAGTCATACGACCCACCTGATGGTAAGTGGTCACCATAACCTATGGACGCCTGCAACACAAGAGACATCACTTGCGCGTTGCCGAACCTTTAGGGAAAGAGGGTGATTGGGCCTCCGGCACTCTCATTCATCGGACGAAACACAACAGTACGAATACTGCTATTTCACGTCTATATTCTTTGAGAGGGTAGTCCTTCCCCGGTCAAGCCGGCCCATTCATGCTGAAATCAGCGAGGCTCTACTACTCATAAGTGATAGCTACTTCACTGGTTTACAGTGAAATCAATAAATTGGATTATGCCATTACTGTTTGCATTAAACCAGTGTAATCAATTAAACTAAACTCAATGTTACTATTTATTGAATCTCTCGATATGGCGACGAAAGTGGTCAGTGTTTCAGCCTTCTTTATACTTAAAAACTATTTGTACAAGAGAGCACGCACTGGTGTATTTAATGAACGAACTTAAAGTAATATTTGAGCATTTGTGTAATTTAAATTATACTTAAAATGTTCTTCTCCTCTGTTAGCCTTTATTATTCCCAAGTCACTTGGGGTCGGCTTTTCTGGTCTAACCGGATTTGACTGGATATCAGTTTATACACGGAGCGGCTGCCACCTGACCTCCGCAACCCGAAGGCTAACGATAACCTAAGGCTAGACCAGTGTCAGGATATTAAATGGTACTGACTTTCCCAATAACGACCGCCATAGATGTTCATGGCAGCCGGGACCAACGGCTTAACGTGCTCTCCGAGGCATCGAGCAGGCGATAATTGTCAATCAATACGCACATAATTTCGAAAAGTCATATAACTTCCGAAAGTCAGATGTGCGCGACGTGGGTTCGAACTCGAGACCCTCTGCATTGCAGTCTGTTGGTCTCCCCACTGAGCTATCGCTGTGTTAAATTATACTTCAAATGTTAAGTATTAAAATAAGAATAAATTTAATTTTAACCGTAATAGAAATACAAATCGATGATAATATTATGATTGAGAGGTATGGAGTTTATTCAGACCCTAATGAGATGAATCCCCCTTCTAATACAGGCATATAGCCTAAAAGGGAAGCTTCCGTATAAAACCAATGATATGCAGTTCAAATTGCTACTAATCTATAAAAATATATTCCTACTAAGATTATAAATGCCAAGTTTTATTTCATTTTACAAATAAACGATTACGAAGATATTAATGAGACATCTCTACATATTATAAAACAAAATCACCCACCGCGTCTGTTCCCGATAAACTCAGGGTATGGGTAGGGTAGGGTAGGCTTCATGCGGTTTTCATCAATTGACTGAGTGATTCATGAGTAAGGTTTAGGTGTATGAATTGTTAAAGTTTTGTACTACCGATGCGAAGCCGGGATGGAACGGTAGTTTTAAATAAAGAAAAGGCTATAGAATACTTTAAAATACGTTAACGTTCGTGTTAATGATAATTCTAGTCGGTACATTCATCAGTAAGTATTTAGCCACACGAAATTTGCTGTTTAAATAAAGTCCCCCGCCGCGTCTGTTCGCGATAAACTCATAAACTACTGAACTGATTTTCATGCGATATTTGCCAATAGACAGAGTGATTCGTGAGGAAGGTTTAAGTGTATAATTAGTTAAGGTTTTGTATTACCCGTGCGAAGCCGGGGCGGGTCGCTAGCATACAGAGTCAGATTCGATACTTTTAAAATTAAATTAATCAATTACCATAATCAAACTGCTATCCTCATATGAGCAAAGTCTTTGCCAATAGTTATTATATATAATTATGTATTCTTTGTCAAAGTCAGACTCAAATTTTCATTACCTTCATCAAGCGCAATGAATTGAAACATTAATCAAATACATCGAATAAATTCTTTATAAGATATCGAATTAATTTATTCGTCTAAGTGAGACTATTTCATTAGAGCAATATCAAATATAATGGTCAGCTCTTGTTACCTAAGTAGTGGTCGGTCACTCCATAAAATTAAATTTAGTAATCTAAAACCCTTGAAACGACTTGTGAAAATAAAACCAGGTTTAGTAATTGTGATGTATGTGTCTTAATTATAATTAAATATGTGGGTAGTGCATCATCAATGTTTCTGATTGTAAAATACTCGGCAGTCTGCGAATATATGCTGTGCTACCAAGACGTCGTTTCATTCCTCACTATACATACCTACCTACTTGTGAATATATCAGTGGCGACGAGGATTGAACAATTCGCGTGTAACTACGAAGTCATAATGTCCATCGGAAAAATTGCCGCGTTTGATGTGCAGAAAGACGATTGGCAACTGTATGTCGAACGCTTAGAACAATATTTTGTTGTGAACAAAATACCGGACGACCTACGTGTACCAACATTAATAACCGTTATGGGGGCAGAGAGTTACGAGTTGTTAGTTAACTTGTGTACACCGAAAAAGCCGAAAACGGAAAGTTTTGAGCAATTATCGGAGATTATGAGTCGACATTTACAACCTAAACCAAGTGAACTGTCTGAGAGGTATAAGTTTAGACACAGGAAACAGAAAGAGGGTGAATCAATAGCCGAGTACGTGGCGGTGCTTAAGAAGATGACAAAGACCTGTGAGTTTGGCAGTTGGCTCGAAGAAAGTTTGCGCGATCAATTGGTGTGTGGAATAGCGAGCGAGAACATAAGACAGCGGTTATTCGCAGAATCTAAGTTGGATTTCGGCAAGGCGTACAAACTTGCCTGCAGCTGGGAAGCTGCAGAGAAAGACGCAGCGGCAGTCGAAGGACCGAAGCCAACGGTGGACACGGGTGCATCTATGGTGACGTGTCAAGCGATGACGGTGAGACGGAAAGCTGTGGGTGTGGCGGAGCGCGACGGGCAGCGCGGTGTTTCGCGGCAGAACGTACGTGAGCGGCGAGACGGGCGAGAGCTCGAGCGGCGCGCGTGTACCGAGGTAGCTAGGTCGGTGCCGGTTGAGCGGGCTCGGCTTGCGGAGCGAGTTCGGCCTCAGCGGGCGTGTCGGGTGTGTGGCGCTAATCACAACGAGGCAGCATGCAAGTTCTCGCGTTACGTGTGTAGGGTTTGCAATCGTCAAGGACACCTACGGCGTATGTGCCCCAATTTAGTAGAGCAATATCAAGTAGATGTGCAAGTCAGTAACAGTGATGCCGAAAGTGACGAGGTAATTTTTGTTGATGTTTGTCAACTGTCGATTTTAAATTGCAAACCAATTTATATAAACTTAAACGTGCATAATAAAAATATAGCTATGGAATGTGACACAGGTAGTGCAGTATCATGCATTAGTCAAGAATGTTACAACAGACTATTTCACGATCTTACCCTACAACCCTGTAAATTAACCTTAAGATATTACACGGGCGAAACTGTTAAACCATTGGGTATAATAAGGCCCTTAGTCAGATATAAAGATAGAAGTAAATATTTGGAATTACTTGTTATCGAAAAAGGAAAAACTGTACTTTTAGGGCGGCATTGGCTAGCGGCGTTAAAGATACAGCTTCCCGAGTTTAATTATAATGTACATAATTTGGTGCAAAATAGTGAATTTGAATTATCCTCTTTCAGTTCCAAATACTGTAATGTGTTCGCGGAGGGTCTCGGGCGCTTCACGGGCGGCGCCGTGAGTATACATGTGCGGTCGGGAGCGCGGCCGGTGTTAATGCGCGCACGGCCGCTGGCCTACGCGCTGCGCGAGCCGGTGGAGCGTGCGCTGGACCAGCTGGTGCGCGACGGAGTTCTCACCCCGGTCGAGCGTTCCGACTGGGCTACACCGATAGTGCCAGTGGTAAAGAAAGATGGTAGCATTCGAATCTGTGCTGACTACAAACTCACATTAAATAAAGTTATAGAAATTGACCGTTATCCTTTGCCGAGGGTAGAAGACTTATTATTTCGTCTCAGAGGGGGTGAATATTACAGTAAAATCGATTTGTCTCAAGCGTACGCACAATTCGAATTGGATGAAACTAAGAAATACACAGTGATAAATACTCATAAGGGACATATATATATATATATATATATATATGTACAACAGGTTAGTGTATGGATTGGCATCTAGTCCGGGTATTTTTCAAAGGCGAATTGAACAATTATTCGCGGGTATGCGAGGTGTAGGTGTATTTTTAGATGATATCGTTGTAACGGGGGGTACGAAATCGGACCATATAAATAATTTACATAAAGTTTTTCAACGGTTGCAGGACTATGGACTTAGAGTAAAAAAGGAAAAATGCGTTTTCTTTTCAAAGTCGGTCACGTACCTGGGTCATATTATAAGCAAAGATGGGGTGCATACGTGTCCAGAGAAAGTAAAAGCAGTGAGGGATACACCGGCGCCTACCAATACTACAGAGTTACGGGCGTTTATAGGTCTAGTCATGTATTATGCAAAGTTTATTAAGAATGTTAGTACTATTCTCGCTCCATTGTATAATCTTCTTAAGTCGGGCACTAAGTATGTTTGGAGTGAGGAGTGTCAGAATGCTTTCGTGATAGTCAAACGCCTTTTAATGGATAGCAAGGTTCTAATTTATTATAATCCAGATCTACCGCTGGTGTTGACGACGGATGCGAGTAGTGTGGGTGTTGGCGCGGTAATATCGCATATTACGGCAGATGGCGAACGTCCGATCGCGTACGCCTCGCGGTCACTTACTCCGACTGAGCGCGCATATGCACAGATAGACAGGGAGGCTCTGGGAATTGTATTCGGTATTCGTAAATTCCACCAGTATCTGTATGGCCGTCACTTTATACTTCGTACAGATCACAAACCTCTGACACATATTTTTGGTAATAGAACGGGTATTCCTGTTATGGCTGCTTCGCGATTGCAACGCTGGGCGGTACTTCTAGCCGGCTACAGTTACAATATCGAGTACATCGCGTCGAATAAAAACAGCGCAGACGCTTTATCGCGCCTACCGTCTAAACGTTATAATAACTTAAATAAGTTGCAAATAGAAAATACTTACGTCAACTTTGTAGAAAATTTTTTACCGGTCACTAGTAATGATGTCAAAACAATGATACCCAAGGATAAAATATTGTCTAGGGTTATGTTATATATTCAATCAGGATGGCCATCAGATTGCCCTAATAATTATGAGATTAAGCCATTTTTCTCTAGGCGTAATGAATTATATATAGAATGTGGGTGTGTAATGTGGGGCTACCGTATGGTAATCCCACAACTATTACAAAGACAAATATTGAAGCAATTACATAGCAGTCACATGGGTATTGTAAAGATGAAAAGTTTAGCTAGGAGTTACGTTTGGTGGCCTAACATAGATAAGGATATTGAGGAAATTGGTAAAAGTTGTGAAACATGTGCAGCGGAAGCGAGGGCGCCCCCGCGGGCTTCGATTCAACCGTGGCCGTACTATGCTCAGCCGTGGACTAGGCTCCATATTGATTTTTTGGGTCCGTATCGAGGAATGACCTTCTTAGTATTAACGGATTCGTCTTCAAAATGGTTAGAAATATTTGAAATGCCACGTACTACCGCATCTAATGTTATTAAGGTCTTGCGTTCGACTTTCGCTAGGTTCGGATTACCAGAACAGCTTGTATCAGATCAGGGACCACCGTTTACAAGTACCGAATTCAAAAACTTTCTTACTAATAATGGGATTAGGCAGTATTTTTCACCCGCTTATCATCCGTCTTCAAATGGTGCCGCAGAAAATGCTGTGAACATCTGCAAGCGTGCTATTAAAAAGGCAATTAGAGATCGTGTAGACGTGGATTCGGCTTTACAAACATTTCTGTTGGCTTATAGAAATACAGTGCACTGTACTACCGGTGAGACACCCTCAATGTTGCTACAAAAGCGAACGTTAAGATCCAGATTGGATCTATTACGGACGAATCGTTCAGTAGGTGCTAGGGTACAAAGTGCGCAGCAGAGACAAATCGATTCTGCAGGTGGAGTGCCGCGAATTTTTGATGAGGGTGAACCTGTTTGGATGAGAGATTATGGCTCTTCAAATAAATGGGTAAAAGGTACTATTTCAAATGTAGATAGTGCTCGTAGGTATTTGATAGCTAGGGATAACGGTCAATTTGTCAAAAGGCACGTAGACCAAATACGGCGGCGATCCCGTGTGTCAATCGGTGGCCCTAACACGGATGAAGAGGAGACGTTAAAGGATGAGAGCTCCGTCCCGCACGCGGGGGAAGATTCAATAGCGTCGGGGAAGAATGAGGATGAATGTAAGGATGCAATTCATTGTGAGAGGAATATGTCAGAACAGTTGATAAATAGTGAAGTTGAGCTGGAGCCTGTACAGCCTCTTGATAAGTCACCTGGTTTGTCAACTGAGCAACAAAAGGAGTACCCGAAGCGAACCCGAAAGCCGGTTATAAGATTCCAATGTACTTGAAATATTTTTAGTATACTTAGATATAGATATATACCTATATAGTGCATTTTAAGAAGAGAGGTGTGATGTATGTGTCTTAATTATAATTAAATATGTGGGTAGTGCATCATCAATGTTTCTGATTGTAAAATACTCGGCAGTCTGCGAATATATGCTGTGCTACCAAGACGTCGTTTCATTCCTCACTATACATACCTACCTACTTGTGAATATATCAGTAATTAATGATACTATAGAAGCCACGAGTTACGGTCACTTGAAGATAAGTGTTTACCGTAATTTTAATGTCCTCCACACCGAATTTTGGTCATGGCATCCAACCAAATACAGACTGGCTATCTGCGCAGAAGATATTATAGTGTATGCTCAAATACAAGCACACTCTCTATTTTCTCACTCCCATAGTTCGATGGCACGGTAATCCGACATAACCAGATTCCTCTCGTTATGTCAAATTATCGTGATATCCCTATCAGATACAGTACGCTATCCCAATGTTTTGGAAAGCACGTGAAACTGTTGTTACCTTACAGGCTTTTATAAGACTAGTTATACCGCCGACTTTTTAACTTCATAGCCCGAAATTAGAAAGTTAGCGGTGGTTTTAACGAATTTCTTGACAGGACAAGCTAATAAATATGGTTGGTCAGACCCGAGACAGAAATAATAATAATATTCTATTCTATCACATACACACAACACCATCTAGCGCAAACTAAGCAGAGCTTGTACTGGTACTAGATAATGGATGTTTAAATATTCACCAATATTTAATGTAGAATAAGTTACATACAACTGAGGCACTGGTAGTTATACATGAAAGATAGAAAGATAGAAAAACGTAAAAAGATAGAACGCGCGCGACGTGTGTTCGCGCCGTCTGCGTTGCAAGAGTGTCCTTAATGGTGGGGGCGTGGGGCCGCGGGCCGCGAGCGCAGTCCTCGCGCCCACCACCTCAGGCGCCGCTGCTGGTAGGGCGCACAACAGTGGATAAACTTACATTTTTTTTTTGTAAATGATACATACATATCATACATAGCAACACCCAGACCAAGACAAACATCCATATTCATGCACACAAATGTTTGACTTGTGCGGGAATCATACCCGCGACTTTAGGTGTAGCAGTCGGTTACACTACCCACCACGCCATCGAGGCCGCATAGAAAGCAGAGACCTCATGCACAGCCGTCGCAATCACTATTGCTACGTCACCGAGGCAGTTACACCAGATGAGTTGCTACTGTAGCGTTAGGATACTTGCGACACCAGCATGCAAATAAGCACGCTACTAACCTTTTATAACCTCGGGAACCTTATCTTCATCTGTTCAATAAAAGAAGAGCTGTGTGTCATTTCCCCAATGGCGACCGACCTATTGACAACCACGGACAAACGTCACAGCAAAAATTTCGAATGAAAAAGCCAGCCATGCCAATGTGGACAAACGTTTTGTGTCCACCAGTCGGCGCCACTAGCAAGGCATGTTAATTCTGTTACAGCTGCTGTCAAGACTACTTGGCGGTAATATTTGTCGGTTTCGATGGTTACTGTAGAAGTATTTGACGTCTAGACCTTAGTATCAACTAGCAACTCTAGAGGTGAGTTCAAGCGTGATTGCCCTTATTATTTGATGACCATTGATTTAATTTTGTCGACCTCGATGGCGTAGTGGTTAGTGTAACCGACTGCCACGCCTAAAGTCGCGGGTTCGATTCCCGCACAAGTCAAACATTTGTGTGCATGAACATGGATGTTTGTTTTGTCTTGTAGAATTAACAAAAAAAAAAGTATATTATATGTATGTTTATCCATTGTCTAGTACCCATAGTACAAGCTCTGCTTAGTTTGGGCTAGATGGTGTTGTAAGTATGTGGTAGAACAATATTATTAAAAAAAAGTTACTCGGAGCAGTACCACCCTCTTACAAGCAACCAACGGAAGAGTAGTACCACTTTTACTGCATCTCACCCGGTAACTAAGATTTCCAGAGGTTTACGTACCTCTAATTACCACTACCTCGGCCATTCTTGTCATTCTACTTCTTTTTTCTAAAGTCGGTGCTCATATGTGATACCCTTGGCATATTGCAAGCGATCATTGTTTGCAACCTTCGTAGTATAAATAAAAATAGCCAGACGTCTTGTTATTAAGGATTAGGAGAAAACTTAATAAAGTTAGCTTCACGATCGTCGGTAAATAGGTATTCGCTAAAATGACAGCCCAATGCAATAATATACTCAGAATTAAATGGACTTTATAAATTAATTAAATAATGTGAACAATTTAAATTAATACGGCAACGCATATATTAATGTTGTTATATCTACAAAGTTTATAATGGTATTATAATTTATTATAGCAACACCTACATAGATTAATTAATGTGCTTACTCATGATTAATTAGTGTACATGATTACAATTTAAAACACGTAGCTTGTAGAAATATATTGGAATAAGTATTAGTACTATACAACGACAAACGGTCTTCTGTCATTAGCAGCGATAGTATATATAGGTCTCAAGTTCCCAAGGCGACCTCTTACTTTTCGAAGTTATGTGCATATTGATAAGTTAATTATCGCTCGCTTTAACGGTGGAAAAAAACATCGTGAGGAAACCTGCATGTCTGAGAGTTCTCCATAAAGTTTTCGAAGATATGTGAAGTCTGCCAACCCGCGCTGGGCCAGCGTGGCTATTACCTTACCATCTTACACTGAGAAGAGGCTCGTGCCCAGCAGTGGGAAAGTTTAATACAAGGATATCATCTCAACGACAAAATGTCAAACGTTATTATATTTTTTATGATATGGCTTGACTGCCTTGATGACGCAGCAGTCGTGGATACGACGATTGTGCGTGAGGTCGCTGCGGCACATTCGCGACTGGTTGCGAACCAAGTGCCTACTGACCTCGACGCGCGTAGTTATGGCTCGCGTTCCGACCGTTTGTATGAAGATAGAATACTGTTAGATAACATTACCGTGGTGCAACTCACTGTTAATATTTGATTGAAATAAATACAAGTACTTACATAATAATTATGGCAAAGTGCAATTGTAAACAAATGTATTTTTAATTAAAGTTTTTATCCAAATGCGGATTTTTTATATCTACTATTTTTATCTATAAAACTTTTCGTACGTCTCCAGTTCCAGCCTCAATTATATAAGGTTGTTTTTTATTAGATCTACTAATCAAAAAACATAACATGATTTTTATTAAACAATTCCTATTTCATTCACAACAAATTACATTTTTTTAAATAAAAATATAATATTTACAACCACTAAACAAGAAAAAAACCTCAAGTAGGTAGATGAAATTAAAATACTGTAGGTGGGCAGCCCTCTCGCGTATTCGCGGACCACTCGGCTGTAGGTAATTATTTCAAGGACAGAGCCGAGTTACAATACTGTTAGATAACATTACCGTGGTTGCACGGATGACGTAGTGATCGCCTTGTGCGTCGCTGCCACTGCGCCGAGATCTGCGGGTTTGGTTGATCCTCAAATACTTGTTCTGAGTCTGCGTGTTCTTTGTGTTTGATGTTTGTAATGTCCCCCGAGACACAGAAATTATTTCTAGTGCGGTCGCATTTTTATAAAAAATAGGTTTATTATAATTTCAAATATAAATAAACTGTCTTACATATAAGTACTATTAAAGTGATCTAAGTGTTACATTTATGGACTATGTACTATTAAAGTGATTTAAGTGTTAGATTTAAGAATCAAATGGCCGCATATGCTGCCAATTAATCACAATCGTAACACTAGTTTTTAACTGCTATTGGTAATGTATTGTTTCTTTCAATTTCAAACAGGTTACTCGTTTCATTTCGCTTTTAATATTTTTTGTAAACGGGAGTCAATGGTTTAAGCTGAAAACCAGCGCTTGGTAATTCTCCGGGACCCAAGCATAAGCTGACGCTTAAACCTTTTGCTTTCGGTATTATAGTTTATTCTGTAATTAATAAAATTGCTGTAATACTGAAACCAATAAACTTCTATTCTATTCTATTCTATTCTATTCTATTCTTTAATAATATACAAGTTTCAATGTAATAAGAAATTAAGTTATTATTCAATGCAATGATCTCATTAACAAATTGTGTTTGACTAATGTTTAAACGATGTAAACTGTAATTTACCGTAAGAACGTATTACTGAATTTTTCAGAAGATTGAACAAGTTAGTTAATTGTTGATGCTTCGCACCCCGTGAATCAAGGTTACGAATCCTAACAAATATTATAAATGTGAATGGGAGTTGTTTATTTCATTTGTTATGCCTTTACTACTTTGATTTCGCATACAGGTTATCAAGAGTACTAAAAAAACAGAGAGGAACCTTTCATCCAGGAAAAACTACTGTCCTGCGAGATAGGTAGTTGTATATATAGCCCTCAGAAAACACAAAACTGTGCCTATAACTAACAATGTGAATACAATCACAACTTCTGTTACATATTGAGCTTTGAACATACTTTGTATACCTGCGTCGCATTACAAAACATTTGTGGAAGTATTCCGCGGACCGCAAATTTGCGGTGTTGTCTAATTAAGCACACAATTATCGGCTTCACATGCAATTTGTGTATGAATGTGTTTGTGTGTCTGTGTGTGGGACCAAACTGCGGTTCAATGCGGTTTTTTACTACATTACAATTTATATCCGGATGTTAAACTAATAAATTAAATACTAAGCCTTATGAAGATATATTTATATATTGGCACTAACTGATTGGTTCAGTTCTATTATATAAATGTGCAACTGTTCCCCATAAGCTCTCGTTCCTTCGGCGGCCAAAATAAATTAGTTATAATTATTTGCCTCAGTGTTGCATCTATAGTTATTGTTAGCGGTAATGATTTTTAATAATTTTCTTATATCTTAGATATTTGTAAAAGGTTTAAATATGTTATAAGTGTAAATGTGCTCTGTTTAATACTTGAATCTAAATAGTTAATTATTGTACATTATCTATGAAACTATTCTGTGCCCAAATCAGTTAATGTAACTTTATTTTTCATACCACCTTATTAATGCTTTACAATAAAGAACTTGATACAATGTATTATTAGCTTTTCTGCTTGGTAATTGCCAGCAATGGCTCTGTTGAGTCTGCCTGGTATATAGTAGGGGTGTTTGTGAGGGACTGCCTATGTGAACGCGTTCGCGAGCGTCCCACCGTTACGTTATGACAGCCCCCACAGCTCTTACTATAATATTTATAGATACCTCAAATTATATTATTACAACGTTGACGTATATTTTTTTTTTTAAAACGAGACAACTGCCGCACTACAGTTAATTTCTGTATGGCGGGGAACTTTACAAACATTCAAACAACGGACACAAAGAATATCCAGACTCGGAACAACCATTTGTTGATCACACAAATTTTTGTCCCGTGGGGGATTGGAACCCACAACACTCGGCGCAGTGGCGAGGCAACCTTTTAAGCCACTACGTCGTCCGAGCAGTCAAGATGTGTGAAGGTATACCGTACCTATAAGATGTAACTTCGCACATCTTCGAGATCATTATCAACAATTCTCAGACATGAAAGAAAGATGAAAGAAGGAAAGAAAAATGATTTATTTTGGTACACTCAAAACATGAAGAAATACCAAAAAATAAAAATAAAAAATGCAATAAAATTAAACTAGAAATATAAAAACAAATACTAACATATAAATATACTACTATAATAAGAATCCTTTCATTTTATTTCTGCTCACTGGCAACACCACACCTTCCGCTTAACTAAACGGAAGCCGACTGCTTCCATTAAAAGTCAAGGCTAGTGTAAAAAGGTGAATAGTCAGCGTGGCGGCGACAATGAAGACACAAGTTGTACAGAAAAGTACTTATATTATCTTGAATGCACGTTTCAACGGTTAGAATATGAATGACCCCAAAATATTCTAACCGTCGGTATTTATACAAACATTTGACACACCGGATTTATTACACCGGAAGCAGAGGCGCCGGTGTGACAAACATATGCCTAACCCAAAATTAATAAGAATCTAATAGCTTTATCATTATATTATACATAGTAAAACAAAATAATTATAGGATTGATTATTCGACATAGTGTAAAAAAAGTACTGAGATCAGTAACAATACGTACTATTTATTAATCGCGCCGGAAGCTGACAAGCGGAAGGCGCCAAGCTAATAAATATAATCTTGATACTTAATAAAGAAATATGAAATAACTATTTAGATTATTGATTATAAAATTATTAATTAAATTACAAAACGATAATAGGTTTTAATGTAGATATAGTGATTAAGATGTACCCGAACTAGCAGTACATGTGAGGCCGGAATTGTAACTTGATAACTGTTTAACTTAAATTTAAAAAGTAATGTGAATGTGTGTGTCCCATCAGTGCCAAAATTTGAACATCGCTCAGCGTACGTTGCGATTGTTAAATCGCTACACTGATATTCTGCGAAATCCAATTTCCTCACGATGTTTCATGTCACGTTTAAGACGATCGATAATTACCTATTCAATATACATCAAATCTATGTTTATAAGTATTAAATAAATAGCAAAGCCGGTTGTTTTTCGTTCTGTACAACTGGCATTCGACTCTCTTTTATGAATTGAACAACTAAATCGTCTTAAACGTTCTTCTGAGAGCTCATTACAACAATGAGTGCAGCGATCCTTTTGTTTCTGTGATGAATAGAGTGGAAAAGTGGTTTCTTTTTCTTTATTTTTGTTTTGTACTGGATGCTTTTCCTAGATTTTAATAATTATAGTATTGGCTTACGTGTTTTCTCGTGACGTTTTGTGGAGATATAATCTTTTAAATAAGCTTAATAAAAGTTTACGCGAATGTTATAAATTGAAATTCTTTGCTAAGGTTTATTTAAATAATTTATTTACTACGAATTTTTTCATAAATACTTTCGATCTGTAACTTTAACATCGGGTAAGGCTATTTTTTATACAACTAAGTAGTAAGTAAGTAAGTGGTCATCGTAGCCTATGGACGCCTGCAACACCAGAGGCATCACTTGCGCGTTGCCGACCCTTTAGGAAAGGAAGTGGGATGGAGAAGGAGTGGGAAGGGGGAAAGAGGGTGATTGCCTCCGGCACTCTCACTCACCGAACGAATCACAACAGTAGGAATACTGCTATTTTACGTCGATATTCTGTGAGAGGGTAGTCCTTCCCCGCTCGAGCCGTCCATTTATGCTGAAACCAGGGGGTTCTACTACTCTTAAATTTAAATAGAAATAACACTGTAAAAATTGTGTGAATAGACCAACTTTTCAGCTTTTGCGTTGCATGATATATAATTCGTAACGGGAATTAACACGACCACGCATATTATTTATTCCGTGTTTTATATTTTGTTTTTCTCTGGTTTGCTACCAAAATGTGTTTACATAATAATGTTATATTTTATTTTTATTTATTATTTATCAATATTACCCATATATACAAATTAAATAATTCTTTCTAAATCTTTATCACTTATTAATGATTAAAGAGACTAAGGTAACGAGTTCTACGAGCCTACGCCTCACAAAACTATGAACTTATCCTATATACTAAAATATAAACAACGGAAAAAGATCAAAAATAAATAATCCCAATCGTCTCCTCGCAACCTCTATTCTATATCAGGTGACACAGAAGAGAATCTCTCAGTTGTCTTCATTACTCGACTCTGTGACATAGCGATACTCAATTTGCGAGTACTCAGCGTCGAATATTAAGCGTATTTTAATGTTATTACTGCTGAAAACGTTCTTGAAAATATTAGAACTTAAACTTTGGTATTTACTTTTGTAATAAGCCTCGAAAGTGCTTGCCTAAGAAGTGTTCGATATTTTTGTAAGCTGTAGAACATACCATTATAGGAAATATAAAAAATATAGACTCGAGCTAAGAAATATTCGATATTTATGTAGGCTGTAGAACACGGCGTTCCAGAAAATTTTAAATCTCTGATATGTAAATCACTCTGATATAAAACAATATATACATACATAATTATATACTTAGTCTCACGGTTTTATATAATGAAAGAGTTAGGTAGAAGAAAAAGTCTGTTTTACATTTGGCAGCTTTGATTCAAGACGATTAGACGGCATAGTTTTCATGACATATTAGCGAATCCTATATTATATGAGTAAGAAAATATATTGTTTGCCTTCGTATTAGATAAGTTATTATTAGTTAAATTAGTTTTATATAGTCAGGCGCAAGTATGCAGTAGCGCCGCGCGGCAGTCGTTTCCCCGCAACCACTGAGAAAAGTGGAGCAGGTGGAAGAGTTTGTATATTTGAGTACTTTGTTGACAAGGGATGATAAACATGAGAGAGATATTGAAAGGAGAACGATTGCTGGCAATAAAGTGAATGGAGCTCTACGCGCTTTTAAGAACAGTTGAAATGTTTTCAGAAAGGCACGTTTGGCTGTTCGTAGAGGACTATTAGTGCCCACACTTATGTATGGAAGTGAATGTTGGGTACGGCAAAAGAAGCATGAGAGCAGAATAAATGCTTTAGTAATGAGAGCGCTGAGAAACATATCTGAAAGATAAAATAAGGAATAGTGTGATTAGAGAGAGATGCGCATTAAAGTGGATATAGTGACAAAAATAGAAAAGTGTATGTAAAACTGGTTTGGGCATGTAGAAAGAATGGGCGAAAAAACGCTGACTAAGAAAGTTTATAAGGTGAATGGAACAGTCGCGAGAGGAAGACCTAGGCGAACGTTTTTCGATCAGATCGGAGGCGTTCTGGACAAAGGCCAGGTTAAGAGCACCTTAAATCGACGAGCGTGTATGAGGAATGTGATGAAAGTGAATGAAGGCAGAGAAGTGTGTCAAGATCGTAGCAAATGGAAATCCGTAGTCTCTGCCTACCCCTCTGGGAAACAGGCGTGAATCTATGTATGTATGTGATTGACACACTGGCACTTGCGTACTTAAATCTCTATAAAATAAGAAAGTAAATTTAAAAAGTAGTGCCTCTCTAAACAGCTTGGGCCTATAAACATAGCTAGCAAAATGTTGGTGTAATACATTCATGCCTACTCCTTCGATGATAGATACGTGAGCCTATCTATATATGTTTATAACTTTATCTTTTCAGTAATCCTTAAACCAAAATTCATGAAATCTTATCAATTATAAGGACTGTAACAAGATTAAAGTAAACGCTGCCTACCTCTTCTTCTATTAAAAAAAAAAATCCCAATAAATTCGTTTATTTAAAAAATATACTTTGTATTTTGTGGTTTACCTAACCAATGACAAAAAGAAATAAATAATACGGTAGTACCATTCCATAACGTAATTTAAAATGGTTGGCTTTTTATGTACAGAAGGCGAAAACTGTGAGCCTCTCTGTATTAATTTAATTGCGTGAATATGAATTTCTTGTAACTTAACCACAATCAATGAAAATATTTATACAAGGGTTATTTATTATTCTCAAAGTATCCTATAATTATGCGACAGTTTGTTGTAAGTAATTTATTAATACTATATACATATATGTACTACATTTGTTGAATAGTCCGTAAGCTTCTGTAAAATATAAAAACTAAAGAAATGTTGTATTTTGCCAGAATATATTATATTAAAAATCTGCGTTTAGGTTGGTTGGCAATGATTTAAGTAGTCACTTGGCTATTCACCGAGTACTGAGTATGTATGTTCCGAAGTTCAATTAAAAGTCTCGGCTAAAAATAAGGCCAATGTACCACACGGAATAAAAAATGGCCTAATTTTAGCCGGGAACGACTGAAACCGACTCCGGGACTGAGAGAGATCTCGGTCGGACCTTACTAATTATACACACATACACAGTGACATGAACTCTTATATTGTAGAATTGACAGAGTCACGCACTCGAGGCTGTCCATCACTAAGCATAAATACTATTATTACTTTCATTTCTAGCAGAAGTGTGGCTATAAGTATTCCGTGTTCAGTGCGCACTTAACCTACGGCTTTATCTACTAAGTGACATTTCTCGATACAATTTTATCACGCCCCCTGCGGACCACGGATAGGCTACCGTTTGATAACGCACGTTACACAGTAATTGGATTTCGGCATTTGTAATTTAAATTATACAAATTTTATTACAGGCCGTTTATTTCCCAGCACTGGAAATTTCAGGGTAAATTATGTAAAGATTATATAGATATCTACTTTCTGCCCCTGGTTTTACTCACTTCAATCTGGCAGGAACGCTGTCCAAAGGGCCAATTCTTGTGATGAAAACGGTTTAAAATAGAATTCCGTTCTAGTCTAATAAACGCCGAATGTGAAATGTTTTGCAGTTTACGTTCAAATTTGATATTTATTATCAAATTGACATATTTACGGTACAGAGACTACATTGAGTGATTGTACATAAAAACATTCCTGTGAGTTGCAATTGTGTCTATAAATATTTAGGTTTTAGGCACCTAAATCCTAAGTATTTATCATACTATTGTGTAAATTCTGCCAATCGACGTTCGTTAGAGGCAAGGAACCCAGTCAAACTATAACGCCACGCCGATTTTGCATCTATTGCTAATTATAGAAGTATTTTATTTTTAGTTACAGACAATGAATTCATTTAGTTACGGGTCCAATGAATAAATATTAAATTTACTTTGTCATAAAATAGCAATAAGCAAAAACGGCCCGGCGGAATTTCTGTCGTGGATAAAAGACCAAAATCCCTTCGGTCCGTTCTTAAATAAATACACAATATACGAATATTATATTGTGAGGAAATCTTTTGTCGAGAAATGTTGGAATAAAACCCTCTATGGCTTTAAGGATTTGACGCAAGAATTTCTTATGTATGAGAAGAAAGAAAGCTATCGGCGTAACGCATATTTATTTGCTGTTTACTTTGAATATTAAGTGAATAGTAATTTCTTTAGACAAGAAACTGCTGAGTATTGTGACCGTTGGAATGTAATGCAGAAGTCTCGAATTTAATGCCACGGCACGAACCTCTGATATTTTTAACATAGACAATAATTAATTATCACTCGCCCCATCGGTGGCTAAAAGCATCGCAACTCTTGCCGGCCATTATTTTAGAATTGGATATCTGCCTAGTAACGCAATATCATATTACTCATGAATATCCCATTTCAATTTGTAACAACAACATACATAGATTTTTTATTCCTTCTCTTTTTGTAGGCTGTGATCACGCATATTCTTCCCCTCATCGTAGAAGACTGGCACCATTGTCACATTGCATAGCAATGCAAAATTCTTTGAGCAAAGAAAATGCCAGCCATCTAATCACGTGAGGCGTCGATCAGCCGCTTAGTTAGATATTTATAAACAGATCTAGCACTTGGATCCCAAGGCTCCAGTGTTTCGGCACCAAATGGCTCAAACGATAATTATAGAAGTCCACAACGAAACGTATTTGCGCCGTTTGAGCGTCTCTGCTGATGCAGCAGCAACACTCGCACAACCAGCGGGTTGTGCGAGTGTTGCTGCTGCATCAGCATAAATGATTTTGTGCTGTCACATATTCCCAGCATAGCGATGCTGGGAATATGTGACAGTACAAAATCATTTATGTCATATATTATTTTAAACTCAATTGTGCCGAGATAGCAATAAATTGTTAATTTTTTTCTGGAATTCTGGAACAGTACTTTTCTGTATGAAAGGTACCTTATGTCCTTTTTTATACCCATGACAACATACATGATGATCAGTCGAGTAGTTAAGGCGTGAAAATGAACCAAACAAACTCACACTCGCATTTATAATATTACTTGACTATTGACGTGTTCGAAAATATTTAAAACCATTTTATGATTCATATCATATTTACAGATGGAAACCATAGATTTGCTTGTTACCTTCGTTGTATAAAATATCGCAGTATACTATTGATAACTATGGCGATGCCGTGTGTGCATTGCAGATATAAAACGGTGAGAAACCGTTTAACAACGCGGTTTACATCTTACGGTCGGTACATACTGAGGAAAACCTAAGGCTTACATTATGATGAGAGTGATGTTAACGTAAGTGCAAATAATAACTGAGAGTGATGTAAGCGTAAGTGCAAATAATAACTGGTTTATATAAATTTAGTGTCATGTATTCTCAAAGTCAGATAACTTGCAGAATAGTCGACACAGATATAATGAATACTACCAATATAGAAAATGATCTTTTTCAACTTTATTCTAATGCGATGCTTGGGGTGGGCAATACGTGGGATATTCTTTTCTACCAAATTATGAATGTACCTTATCTTGTCGTGCCATGTTCTTCTCATGCCTTTATTAAGGTCGGCGGTGTCCTTCACCTATATTCTGCCAGCTATAGTTTTAAATTCGTAAATGCGTCGTCAGCCACAATTTTAGACATCGTGCTGCTACCAAGCTATCTTTGATAAAAAAACCCTTATAAAACTTTACCCAACTCGGAAATCGAATCTGTAACTACATGGTACAGCAGTCTTATACGCCATTTTACATTTTACAAAGCTGCGGCAATACAAATAATATTCTGCAAACAACTCTCCCAATGAGTTCACATCCTAAATCGTACTGTTTGCTCCTGCCACGCGATGCGAACATTTGCTCTTGTTAAATTTTCGTTTTGTTTTTGCAAACGTACGGTAAATCAGGAGCGGTTCACGTGAATTTTGTACAATTTACAGCGGTGAAAAACAAAGGGAAACGCGTAAAGCTTAATAAATACGTGCGAAGGATCTCACGAATCGTTGGCGTAAATGTTGTTTGTATTTATAATATATTTTCTTTATTTGACATAGTACAGCGTACCTTCTGGCATCTAAACACGATGTATACAGATCTATCTATATGTATTTTTAGAGTTCTCCTTTTATTGGATAATGAATATAGGCTAAAAGCAGTAACTGAATGATTTTATTATGAGTATTTAATATCAGCCCTGTATTAAGCTGTCCCACTGCTAGGATAGGCCTCTTCCCAGTGTGAGAAAAGTTTGGCTTGTCTAGTGTAGCTTGGGAATCTTCACATATCTTCGAGAACATTATGGAGAACTCTCAGTCATGCATGTTCCGGGATCGAACTCCCACTAGGCTACCGCTGCGTATATTATTAACCAAATAAGATAAGTAAAAAAGATGGACTACATATAATACTAGCTGACGCGCACAACCTCGTTTGCTTCACATAAGAAAATTTACCCCGATTTTGCAAAATTGTTCATTGATGCTCCGCTCCTATTGGTCGTAACGTGATTTTATATAGCCTATAGCCTTCTTCAATAAATGGGCTATCCAACACTAAAATATTTTTTTAATTCGGATCTGTAGTTCCTGAGATTACCGCGTTCAACCAAACAAACTTTTCAGCTTTATAATATTAGTATAGATTAACGAGAAGGATGTATTCGATTATTCGCTATCCAAAACAATCGAAATCCTCCAATATGTCTCACTTGTCCATTAATTGATATCCAACTCCAGAAACTCGAAAAATTATTTCTGCCCCTCATTGTTCACAGAACACCTAAATCACTTATCCCAAACAATCTTGTTTACTGATAACTTCGTCGATTGTGCTTGAAGTTAATAAAAACACAAGTAAAGCACAAAGGAGGCTTCGTTAAAACAAACAAACAAAGAAAAACAAAGACACTGTTTGAGAATTTTGCCGAGCGCTTGATAAAGGCTGTCTTAGAATGAGAAACATTGACTGAAAAATATGTTGCTTATAAAACGCCTTCTTATCCTTGTAGAGTTAGGTAAATTGATTTTATTTAAAACTAGATTTTGCCCGCTGCATCGCTCGCGTTTATGTCGATTATGTCCACAAATTTTTAACCCTCTCGAACAGCCAATTTTTCAAGATTTTATTTATTTTCTGTACCACTGACAATGTGTATTCAAAATGTCATGAAGATCGGTGTGAAAGCGTAAGAAACGAACAAACAAAAATCTCACATTTTTTTAGTTAAGATTGTGTCTCGGTAGCGCAGTAGTATAATATACGACTGCCGTGCTTGAGTTTCCCGGATGGACAAGTTGTTATTGGGTTTTTGTCAGATAATTCTCAATAGTAACATGGAGTCTACAGCTGTGGCGGGTCAACAGCAATAGGCTGCTCCCTATTACGTGGGAGGTAAAAACATGTCTGACGAAATCTGGATGTAATACATCCCTGTCTACCACTTTTTGAAAATAGACTATAATAATAATAATCGTTTATTTTTCTCTCTCACACAGAAATAATTACAAACAGCGATAGCTCAGTGGGGAGACCAACAGATTGCAATGCAGAGGGTCTCGGTTTCGAACTCACGTCGCGCACCTCTGACTTTCGGCAGTTATATGACTTTTCGAAATTATGTGCATATTGATTGACAATTATTGCCTGCTCCGTGCCTAGGAGAGTATGTTAAACCGTCGGTCCCGGCTGCCATGAACGTCTATGGCAGTCGTTATTGGGAAAGTCAGTGGCCTCTAATATCCTGACGCTGGTCGAGCCTTAGGGTATCATTAGCCTTTGGGTTGCGGAGGTCAGGTGGCAGCCGCTCCGTGTAAAAACTGATATCCAGTCAAATCCGGTTAGACCAGAAAAGCCGACCCCAAGTGACTTGGGAATAATAAAGGCTAAGGGAGAAGAAGACACAGAAATAATTACAAGAAATCAGAATCTTATGCTAGGTGTTGCAATAATAAAAGGGTGAATCTGTGTGAGAGACTGGTATCTGTACTAGGTAGACCTGTATGACAGAGTACCAGCCTCTCCTGGCTCTAGACAAGTTAGTGCTCGGATATGAGTAACCTGATTTTACAATGTACCTTTACACGTACCTTTAATATGTGAGGTGAGTAATTGAGTAGACTATAAAATAATATGGAGTGCGTACGTGCACGTGTGTGTGTTTCTGTGTGTGTGTGTGTGTGTGTGTGTGTGTGTGTTCATGTGTGTGTATGTGTATGCGTGCATGCAGGGGTTCATGTTTGTGTGTGTATGCAATTATGAAGTCGCTAATTTGAAACAATTTAGTATCATTGCAACACAAATGTTTCCTAACGAACACAAAGCTTCAGAATATCTCCAGCCCTCGGCAAAGCGAAGTGTTGTCGACGGTTTATAATTGTTCTACAAGGCGCTTCAATATCCGCACCGGATAATCAATTTGAAGCTCTATTTTTATCTGCTGTTTGTAGTTTTATACACATTCCATTATTGTTGGATCTTCTTTAATATTAGCTTGAGGGTGTGAATTACTCATAGCTGAATAGATTCGGCCCGCTGCTTCGCCATTAGGGCTTCTAGGGCTATTTACCAAGGGAAGTCGTCGCCTTGCCGTGCCCTTGAACAGTGATGACCTACGTATTACCCTATAATCCTAACTAATATTATAAATGTGAATGTGAGTTTGTTTGTTATGCTTTCACGCCTTATCTACTCAACCGATTATCATGCAATTCCGCGTACACGTTGTCAGGGGAACAGAAAATAATGCATCATGCAGAAAGAGTTCTGTTACCGATATAACTCAACCTACACATACGCGAGCAAAGCCACGTCAGACAATTTTATGGTAGCCATGATTCAATTAGCTGGTCGCCTTATATACACCAATGTGCTTCGCCGAATCTATCATAAAGCATTGCTAAGTAAAAATAATTATTTACTAGATTACGTCCGCGGCTTCGCTCACATAACTTAAGGTTGTATAAATTTTCTACCGTTTGGAATAATACTTTTGATATGTGAAACCTTTGAAAACATGTTTGCGAAATTTCATGATTGGTAATTTAAAATTGGTCGGTTGAGTAGTTAAGGCGTCAAAGCGTAACAAACAAACTAACATTTGCGTTTATAATATAAATTAGGATTATACGTGCTCATCCAAGACATGGTCTATCTGTATGCCAAGTTTTATCTAAATTCGTTCAACAGGTTATTCAGTCACAAGAAAACCACGTGTGAATGAGTAACGAACATCCAAAGAATTTTATAAACTGTCACATTTATAATACTAGATTCTGACCGCGGAATCGCTCGCGTTAATGTAGATTTATGTCAGGATAGATTTTTAGTAGTCTATATGTAATTTTGATGTATAAACAATAATACTGTAGGTACAATTTTATCCGTTCAGTAGTTTTTGCGTGAAAGAGTAACAAACATCCATCCATAATCACAAATCTTTTTTTATCATTTATTATATTAGTAGGATTAGTAAGATAACATTTTTAAATATACTAGAGGTCGCCTAGTGATCGAAAATCGACTATAATTGATTATAAAGAGCAGCGATAGCTCAGTGAGGAGACCAACAGACTGCAATGCAGAGGGTCTCGGGTTCGAACCCACGTCGCGCACCTCTGACTTTCAGAAGTTATATGACTTTTCGAAATTGTGTGCGTATTGATTGACAATTATCGCCTGCTCCGTGCCTCGGAGAGCACGTTGAGCCGTCGGTCCCGGCTGCCATGAACATCTATGGCAATCGTTATTGGGAGAGCGTCGACACAAAAGATCCCACTGCGTCGAAGTGTCGCCGGTCTGCACTGACTGGCCTCCACATAAGATACATATATACATAATTGATTTAAATTTGAAGTTTGATAGATATTAAGGTTTTATTGTCTAGAACCCCTCATAATCACATTTAATTTAGATTTCGATCTATACAGGTTCATTTATCTATATTTTTCAAACAAATTATTATTTACTTAACTATACTCTTTAATTGACTATATTCCTAAGCTTGCTACTTTGTTTTCTTTTTTCTTTATCTTTATATATATAATTCTACTGTACGTGTGTATGTTACTGAACTTCTCCTAAACGGCTGGACCGATTTTGATAAAAAAAGTTGTGCGTGTTCATGTGGATTCGAGAATGGTTTAGATTTTTTTGTTTGTTCAATACAACGTCTGTCGGGACAGCTAGTTACATATAAATACGTAGGTATTTACGTTTATAATTGTTATATTTATATATATATAACATATTTATATTATAGTATAAATAGTTTATATCATTCCAATCCGCCCAAAGTTTGCCTGTAAGATATTGCTGATATATGTCATTGGTCATTATATATTGATATATGTAACCATAGTTACGAAGAATACTTCATCAACCGAACAATGCCGAAATACTACGAACGCGATTCGACTGCGTGTGTCAAATGCATGGTTGTGTGCGTGTAGTGATTTTTCATTAACTTAATGTATTTCTAATGCATATATTATATAAATATTAGCATTCGGTCCTTCTTCTTCTTCTCCATATAAACTTTAACTGTGCTAAATTGCATACTCCTCCGTCTGCGCAATTTTCGCTTTACGTATTAATATATTATAGATATAATATCCTTTTTCACGCTTGGAATAATCCCATCGTTGAGGTAACCTTACAAATATTGAAGTACAAAAAACACCTGAGCTCAGAACAATAAATTTATTTGTGTATCAAAAATATATTTGGCACGTGTCGGAAATATAATCTCTACATTCTGCCATAAATTATATAGCTATAGATGGACGTCTGCAAATAACAAGGGGAAACATGCGTCCATGCAGAGAAAGCTATAGTCCGTAAAATATAGCTTGAGTATTGTGACAGATGTCACCCGAATACAAAACGCTTTACGTAAAATTATGTAATGTTTACTACGTCATGACTCATGTATTATATTCTATCATAATATTGTACCACATACACACAACACCATCTAGCCCAAACTAAGCAGAGCTTGTACTATGAGTACTAGACAATGGATAAACATACATATATACAATTTTTTGTAAATACACACCACACCCAGACCAAGACAAACATCAATGCACACAAATGTTTGACTTGTGCGGAAATCGAACCCGCGACCTCAGGTGTGGTAGTCGGTTACACTAACCACTACGCCATCGAGGCAAATTTAGAGAAATCAAAACTAATATTATAACTGCGAATGTGAGTTTGTTTATTTGTTACGCTTTAACGTCATAACTACTCGACCGATCAACATAAAATTTCGCATACACGTTGTTAGGGGAACAGAAAAGGACATGTGGCCTATGTCCTATTCCTTACTAATCTAAGCTAAACTATATTTACGCGAGCAAAGCCGCTGGCAAAATCTCGTGACATATATAAATATATATACGGTTGTCTATCCCCTAAAAAGTAAGCAGAGATATATTACACTTATATTTCTTTAACTACAATTTAAATCACATAATAAAACAAGTGAGAATCGGTAATGAATTGCCGTAAATCTTAGAGTTCGAAAAAATGGTTCAAGTATTATGCAAAGGTCACGTGATACCACATGACCTTGAAGTCAGAAGTCAAAGGTCATAGTCATTTCAGGGTGTATCGACTACGCTGAGTCAAATGGCGTTGACCGCGAGTCTCTAGCTCTTACGGTTCTTGAGTTGAAAGATGGTATCACGTGACCTAGAGGTCAGAGGTCAAAGGTCATAGTCATTTTGGAGGTATATCGAGTATGTTGAGTCGAATGGCGTTTACCGCGAGTCTCTAGCTCTTACGGTTCTTGAGTTGAAAGTTGTATAACAGACAGATGGACGGACGGACAGATGGACGGACGGATGGACAAAGCTGTTGTATAAAAGATTTTTCGAACTCTAAAATGAGCCATTTGGCGTCTAAAGGGGATATTTCCAGACCACGGCCTGTTTCTGAGAACTTTGTAATGAATAAATACCCGACCGGGATTTTAAATTTATATCGCATCTCAGTGCCCAACGAGGCAGTTCCGTGTTAAGAGTAATAAATAGAATATTGTTAGAATAAGCTTTTGCCCGTGACTTTGTACGCGTGGAATTTGGAAGTAGGTATCAATCTATATTTTTCTTTCTTTTCATTTTTAGAAGATATAAGGTATAAATTGTTATTTCTCTCTCTTTGGCCCTTCAACTATATTTGCTTGTTACATGTTCTCGACGGCAAATCAGAAATTTCTTATTATTATTTATACTTGACTTACAGGCGGCGAATCAAATTAAAACATTCATCATAACTTGAAGTTAGACCTCCAGCAATACAACCGTGAAAACCGCATTAATGATTGTGCAGTAGTTTTTCCGTGATGCGCTACAAACATATAGATAGACAAAAATCCACAATAAAATACGATACAGTAATCTTCTTCTCTCTTAGCGTTTATTATTCCCAAGTCACTTGGGGTCGGCTTTTCTGGTCTAACCGGATTTGACTGGATATCAGTTTTTACACGGAACGGCTGCCACCTTACCTCCGCAACCTGAAGGCTAACGATACCCTAAGGCTAGACCAGTGTCAGGATATTAGAGGGTACTGACTTTCCCAATAACGACTGCCATAGATGTTCATGGCAGCCGGGACCAACGGCTTAACGTGCTCTCCGAGACACGGAACAGGCGATAATTGTCAATCAATACGCACATAATTTCGAAAAGTCATATAACTTCCGAAAGTCAGAGGTGCGCGACGTGGGTTCGAACCCGAGACCCTCTGCATTGCAGTCTGTTACGATACAGTAATAAGAAAAATAAAACATAATTGTTTTGGCTTCTTTAATAATAGTTCTTATAAAGACCAGCCACAATCATTTTTAATTTTATTATATGTATGTACCTATAGATGACACGGTGTCTTTAGTAAGAAGCTAGCATATCCAATATTCTGTAGAGCAGTTCACTACATAATTCTGCAGCCATTCTCTAAAATAGTTCAGTTATGCGACAGTCTTCTATCGATTAGCTATGTAAATGAAACACTCAATTTTAATCCAATCAAAAGTTCAATGTGTGCGGAAAGCCGCGATAATTGAAATAATGGATATTGAGTGGTCCAATGTGAGTTCGATGAATTGTGTTTTGTTTCGGAATCAATCCGATTAGTTATGAGGCAGTGTTCAGTGAAACCTCCAATATATAGACTAAATTTTTTATCGTAACTTATATAAAAACCACGCTCATTTCACGAGGAACTTTGAAACCTGCTAATATTATACATTTTAACGTGCAAGTTTATGAAAATATTTGATTGTTCGAGAATTGGTTAAGGAAAAAATGGCGAGGAAAGCTACATGTCTGCGAGTTTTCCATAATGTTCTCAAAGATATGTGAAGTCTGCTAACCCGCACTATGCCAGTGTGGTGGAGTATGATCTAAGCCTTTTTACACTGAGTAGGGGTCTGTCCCAGCAATGGACAGACTCACAGGATTGATATTATTATATTTAAAAAAAAATATACTTTTATATGGTTAATAGATTCAATAATTAATGTGTCAATCAACCAGATATATTATTTGTTTCTAAGTAATTTTAATTCTGTAATGTTCATAATCCAAATTGGTTATTTTAGATACATTTGTATAGTTATGGTAGGATTTCTATAATATATCATTTTCTTCTAGAAATAAACGACTCCTGCAATAGAAATAATTCCTGTGTCGCGCGGGACTTAACAAACATACATACAACGAACACAAAGAACATCCATACGCGGAATAACTAATTGTGATTCACACAAGCTTTTTACATATGTGTGTTAATGTCTTTAATCCGTCTAGAGCTATAACTACATTCATTACAATTAAATACTCTAGATGTACCCTGGCCCTCAATACGAAGTTTTGATGCTCCAGAACAGTACCTGTTCTTTGTTTTGATATACAAATTAAATAATTTATAGGATTTAAACATTCTTATACAGTTTGGCCAGATTAGTTTTTCTGGCTGATGAACTCTTTTCATGGATATCATACCCACAAAACTCGACGCAGTGCCAGTGATGACTTTTGATTCGAGGTCACCAAAAGAAGAATGATTTGTTTTTACAAAATCATTTTTATAACAAGGCAGACAGTTTATAGTTTAATTCCCACAAACCATTTCCCAGACAGTAGGCAGTAACAATATATTATGCTTAAGTTTAAGAAACGTATTTAAAACTTAAAGACCTTCGCCAAATAAAAATATTGGAACACTGAAAGTACATGCAAAACTTGGGCTATTTCATTCGCTTTTACATTAATTTTATTGCTCCTTAAAGTTATGTGGGTGTTGGAAAAATACCAGCCTGAGTTATATTACAAATTAAAGTTTTTGCTGAACCAAATCGTACTTTAGTAGTTTTACAGTACTTTCATGTGAGTGATTCTGTTTCCACTGGAGAGATGTTACTTATAATGTAAAATATAGAGCCTGCTTTTATTATGTGTAAATGTAGGTTAGGTTAGATAAGTAACCGAACTTTCACTGGATGAAAAACAAAGGGCAGAGGTAGGCAGAGGGCACTATATATGGATATCATGTCTTCGTATGTTCCCATGACAACGCGTATGCGAAATTTCATAATGACCGGTCGAGTAGTGAAGGCGTGAAACCGTTACATAAAAATAAACAAACTCACATTTGCATTTATAATATAAAGTTAAGATGTGAATGTTTATTAAGATGTCTGAATGATATTGGAACGATCCCTGAAATTCTGTAAGGATTTTTAGATTTATATATTATATGTTTATAAAATTTTAAATTCTGTAAGGATTGGTAGAATTCACACGTCGTTATCGATAATTAATTATTTAATCTCTTGGCCAGCGCTCAAACTTCAGGGTTCAGATGTAACGATTTTTATTGTATCTGGATTCCAGCTATTGAAGTACTAATATGCCAATACCTATTCGAACCCAGGTCGCGCACCTCTGACTTTCGGAAGTTGACTTTTCGAAATTATGTGCGTATTGATTAACAATTATCGCCTGCTCCGTGCCTCGGAGAGCACGTTAAGCCGTCGGTCCCGACTGCCATGAACATCTATGGCAGTCGTTATTGAGAAGTCAGGGCCCTATAATATCCTAACACTGGTCTAGCCTTAGGGTATCGTTAGCCTTCGGGTTGCGGAGGTCAGGTGGCAGCTGCTCCGAGTAAAAACTGATATCCAGTCAAATCCGGTTAGACCAGAAAAGCCGACCCCAAGAAACTTGGGAATAATAAAGGCTAGGGAGAAAAAGGACCTACGAAAACTCAAAGGCACGTACTGCGAGACCAAACTCATGACCTCCAAATGGCATTCTTACTGTCGCCCCCGCTTGCCAGCATTAGCACAATTCTTTCAAACTTATATTTTGCAAACACAGTTTTTAATAACTTTGATAAAGCCATTGCATGCATAACATTAAACCAAACTTAAAATGCGTTTTACTTTTCGGAATGTTTCAAACTATTCTCTTTATCATATTGCACGATAAGCTTGTACTCATGCTAAATGGGTTCTCTGCAAAAGTTTTGGCGGGATTAGTATGGAACAACAGCAATATAAAATGTGAACTTTAGAGTGGCGGTGTATATTTTATGCATGATAAAATGGATTTATTTATTGATGTTCAACATGGGAGCAGTGCACTGTAATAAATCACACAAAGTCTGGAGAAATAAAAGAGGATTATATACGGATAAAACAGGATAGAGTAGAAATATGACGTCCTTGCCAAATATATTTTACACTAGATATGTTACTTTTATGGACGTCGAAAATCTGCTGCGCACTTTACTTTATTATTGTGCATGAACATGGATGTTTGTCTTGGTCTGGGTGTTTTTATGTATAATATTTATGTATATTACATTTTTGACGACCTTGATGGCGTAGTGTAACCGACTGCCACGCCTGAGGTCGCGAGTTCGATTCCCGCACAAGTCAAAAATTTGTGTGCATGAACATGGATGTTTGTCTTGGTCTGGGTGTTTATATGTATAATATGTATGTATTTACAAAAAAAAAAGTATATATGTATGTTTATCCATTGTCTAGTACCCATAGTACAAGCTCTGCTTAGTTTGGGCTAGATGGTGTTGTGTTTATGTGGTAGAATATTAATATCATTATTATTTACAAAAAAAAAGTATATACATACATACATACATAGATTCACGCCTGTTTCCCAGAGGGGTAGGCAGAGACTACGGATTTCCATTTGCTACGATCCTGACACACTTCTCTGGCTTCATTCACTTTCATCACATTCCTCATACACGCCCGTCGGTTCAAGGTGCTCTTAACCTGGCCTTTGTCCAGAACGCCTCCAATCTTATCAAGAAACGTTCGCCTAGGTCTTCCTCTTATGTATGTATTTACAAAAAAAAAGGATATATGTATGTTTATCCATTGTCTAGTACCCATAGTACAAGCTCTGCTTAGTTTGGGCTAGATGGTGTTGTGTTTATGTGGTAGAATATTATATTATATATTATTATTATATTATTAGTCACTGCATTTGTGTGGATAACTTGAACTAATGAGTAGCGTAATAGATATGGAAAGAACTTACGTTAAAGAGATAGTTATTACAATTGCACTCTAAATACAATATTTAGAGCGCATCGCTTTTTCCCATTGCCTTGTGCCATTTGATTCTACAGCCAACTTGCTGTTAGCCCAGATCCTTAAACTAAAAGAAATACATAAATATAGCGCTTACAATACACCATTAGTCTAGGCGGTCTGACATCTTCTGATGAAAGTATTTAGGTACTATGGTACGTTTATTTCATCTTCTCTTACCTAACAATACTTTTCAGTATCTTACGTCCCGAAAGCATTCAAGCCAGAGCCACTAAATAACTTTCTCAATTTTTACAAAGTGCCGTTCTCAAATCGATATACCGAATGCCTCTCAAGTAAAAATTGCAAATCGACTTTTGTAATTTACTACGATATTGCGTACGCACGAACGCTCCCGAACGAACCCCGTCCCGAAAGTGGAAAACTGAATATGCGAATCGGTCGTGCGTTCACACGCGTATGTGATGTGTCGACCGATACGATTTAAAAAGATAATGTTTTTTTTAAGAATGTATGAATCCGATTTCGTATTTCGATGATGTTTGCTTAAAGAAAATTCTTTATTCAGTCTGGTCACATGTGGCCTTTTGTATAAAAAGTTTCTTTATATATTTCTTACTACAGAAGTTCAAAACCCGTGTTTAATTATTTTTATTCTATTTTTATAAATATATTACTTAATTGGCGTGAATTTTAACACATTTATATGGATATAAAGATTTTTGACTTTATCTTTGACTTTGAATTATATTTGGTATTCCAAGACTAAATAGATAAAAGAACATTCTTAATTCATTATGGTTACATGTGATTTTGCATACCATGAATTAAATTTAAAACAATTCAGAAGTCTTGGCAAAGTAGCTCAAACAAGTATGATTTTGATAAACCAAAAAATTGGTGTAATTTCTTTTTATGTTAGGTATAATATCTATATTATTTAATAAAAATATATTATTACTTCTCGGATGGATCTGTTCGCTTACAAATATTATTTATATTATATCGGTCCGAAAAGTCTATCAACTCTCTAATATATTATACTAGACACACAATACTTTACGTCATGAAGACGACTGTACAGCTTATTATAGAACGCAGAGGCGGCACTTTCAATGAACCTGCGGCCGTGTTATGACGCCGGGTGTTATAACTCAACCCTACGTAAAAAGAGCTCCGGTTTGCATACATTTTGTATGGCATCCGGAGCTCTTCTTATATGTGTCGAGTTACAGCAAAGCAAGACGCGCCACGAGCGGCTCTTACAATAGTAACTTTTGTTTCAACATGAAATAAATCTTAAAATAGATAATTATACATAGATTATATTGATGTAGTAGTGAGTGTCGCATCACTACCAAAGGCGCGTGCCGGCATCTGTTTTGATTCGTTTAAAAGCACGCCGACAATCATTGCGAATTTGACTGTTTATAATAAAAAATAAAGTTCAAATTGACATAGACGAACGCGGCATTTCTCAAAGGCTAGGGACGTACGCGTGCCGCACTTTGAGTTCTACCGCTCCGCTACACCGTAATTTTGCGAAATAAGCCTTGACGTAATGGATTAAGTATTATGTTTAATATTTTATAACTATAATGACAATTGAGGTATAGCTTAATTATTCTTTTTCACAAGGAAAAGAGGATTAGAACTTAACCTCAATTCTAACATCGTCAACCAGCCAGCCCCTATTTGAAACAACTTTGTTTAATATTTAGTGTGATACAGCTTAATACATCAAGCTACAATATTAACACACATAGTTCGCAACGGTCTCGTCGGTATGATACCCTTTGATTCATAAGCATTCACGATTCATCTTCGCTGAGTTTGGTTAATAAGTAGCGGTCTCCCACTTCCCGCCCGACTTTTTAAGTTCCCTTCTTCATCAAATCGTTTCACCCAACAACTAACAGTATTTTTCTGAAATAAAATCAAAAATCTTATGACATAAGCGTAGATAGCGATTCCTTAATAGCGAAATCGTAAATCACAATAGCATAACATAATATTTAAAAAATAACTTACTCTTATGGTTTAGTCCAATTTCGTAATTAAGGCCGTATTTTAAGGCCATAATTATGCCATATATTTGCCCTGGATTCAATATTTATATTAGTTTGCAATTCAATCATAATATTTAAAAAATGATTGCAATAATAATGACACAAACGCTCGTAACAAAGATCACCAACCAACAACATCACTTAGTTCTATTCAAGTGAGAAGCTATTATATTTTATAAATCCACACTCATCTTTTGAATAACTGCGGTTTAAATAAGTTATAATAGTAAAGTCATTGATATTTCTAATTTAAGAAAAAATACAATATGATTATTCTCTTCCTGGGGAATCGAACCAACAAGCGTTACATTTCAAATCGCACTATTACCAACGTAGCTAGAACATCAATTATTCGTTTATTTGAAATTAATACTCACAATCATAATTAGATCAGGCGACAGTATAAGTGTGGCGGGTTTATGTGTATGTGTCGAATGATTTTATTGAAAAAGGTCGTAAGTACAACTTCTTGTGATCCTATTGCTTTGTAAAATTGCTACTCGACTTTTGCACCTGACCGTACATTGTCCTAGCATAAAGCTTACGGATTCTGTCAAATGTATCCCAATTAATATTGAACATACAGAGTTTGACATGAGGTCGAAATTAGAATGAAGAAATTTGACAGATGTGGAACGCTTGATACGAGGCCCAGAGAACCTATTATTTTCCGACATCATTTAAAATTGCACCATTTGCACCCGGGTCTCTATTCACTGTTGTAAATATAAGGTGTTTGGTAAACACCCTAACAAGAAACGTTCCCATGTTAAAACGCCTATATAAAGGTTAGATCAATGTCAAAAAATAGAAATTGTAAAAAAAATTGACTCTCCACACAAAATGACCGATCAGCTAATCGAGTTAGTATGAAAGTCAGTATTTTACAATTTCCACTTTTAACAATGACATAATATTTATTTAGACATGTTAACATTTGTACCTATTCAATTTTGACCGCGCGCTTACTAGAGGGCGCGCGGGCGCTAGGGTAATGATTGCACACGGGCGCTACATGGGCTAAAGACGCCTCTGATAGAACGTTATGTACGTAACAGCATAGTTGAGTTTTGCCACATAAGCAAGCTGTTCTTACATCACCTACCACTACAGCTAAATTTATAAAAAAATACCTACTTACATACATTTTGAGAAAGAAAAAATAAACCTTTACATTGAAATTAAACTACTATATACAGATTTTACCGCGTTGTTTATTTGAAACTTTTTTACGTAATTTAGAAACTACTACTATTATTAACTTAACTAATATTTAAGCTAATTAAATTATTAAAACTATTAAATCTATTTATATTTAAGTTTACACTTTCCCCGACGGACGTTTCGGTTGCTTTTCAGCAGCCATGGTCAGGGTGGGGTGGGACGTCTACCCGTTTCTAAATTATGTAAAAAAGTGTCAAATAAACAACGCTATAAAATTCGTATATAGTAGTTTAATTTCAATGAATAACATTCGCGAAAACAGAAGACAATATTATGTAAATCTTTACATAGCAAAAGAAAAACGTTTTTAGACTTTCGCAATTTATACACATAATTACTTATATTAAACCCAGCTTTTCTAAATGAACTATTTATGCAGCTTACTAGACAAATAAGTAAATAACAAAATTAAACATATTCAAAATTACAGGTCTGTACCACAGTACATCTCCAAATTCAATGGATTATATTATCGCCATGCTTTGTAACGTGCAACCTACTAGTTGCGTGCTACCTACAAAGGAGCGTACGTCACTGACAGAAGCTCAACATAAGCTGTATTTGGTCTCCTCACCACAAATGTTAGGCGGTGACCGTAGCATCGACTAAAACTGAGACTGGTACACTGACAGCGGTTTAGATGCATCTACAGCTAACGACTAATACGCACAAAGCAAACGAAACTAGGTTAATTCTGCCTAAAAGACGAGTTAAACACTCTTGGGTTGAACTGCGTGGCTCTTTGACGCGATTTTGAAGGCATCAGATGATTTTGATGGTGTGTCCGCCATGTTTCATAGCAGTGTTAACCCGGTGGCGCAGCGGTATTAAAGGAGACTGCTGTGCAGGAGATCTCGCATTCGATTCCTGGACCGGGAAAAATTTACTGGATTTTTCTGACAAGAAATTTCTAAGTAGCAGCTTGAATTCTGTAACTGCGCCTAGTCTGGCCCCTATAATGTGGGACCTAAAGCATATAGAGGCAATAGATAGATATAGATATTATTGTAATGATTCTTTAGTGATAAAAAATCCAGATCTGAGTAGGTACATATAAAACGTCATTCTTCTTCTCATTAGTTTACAGGTGATGCTTGCGTTATTCCAAGTTGCAACTTATATTTAGACTGTTGGGGAATTTTGGACTTCCACGTAAAGGTTTGGAATTTAAGTGCCAAGGCACCAGAGTATTTCTTACTTTTCGAAGTCATGGGGATATTACCACTCGCTTAAACGATGAACGAAAACAACGTAAGGCAATCTGCATATCTGTGTCATTTCTGCCTCCGTGGCGCAGCGGTAGTGAATGCGACTGCTGTGCATGAGGTCTTGGGTTCGAATCCCGGGTCGGGCCAGCAAAGAGTGTTTGGGTTTTTCTGTTAAGAAATCTTAATACGAGCCTAGAGTTCGGAAGTTAGCGGTGTAAGACACCCCCGTGCCTCGGAAAGCATGTAAAGCCGTTGGTCCTGCGCCTGATCTCTCTCCGGTCGTGTCGGATTATCCGTCCCATCGGATCATGAGGGTTAGGGAACAGAAAGTGCACTTGTGTTTTCGCACACACTTATGCACTATAATATCTCCTGCGCATCTGCCATCTGGCCAGTTACCGTTAAGATTTGCCGCCGTGATCGAAATTCGGTCTGGAGGACATTATCTGTGTCTAAACTCATGAAATTGTCTGTCTCTATAAAGTTCTCGAAGATATTTGTATATGCCAACCTTCCCTGGGCCAACGTTATGTACTATAGCTTATACTTTTCACATTTAGAAGAGGGCCGTACCCAACAGAGGTAAGTTATAAGCAGCTGGTCTGATATTATAATTATATTAATATGGCATTGGTTAGAAAACATTTCACACGCATATACGCTTTTATTTGTATGCTTCTAGCCATGCCACTAACGTAGTACACCTCTACCTACCCTTCAAAGGCCTGTGAATGTATAACTTGCACTCCAGTATTAGTCAAATTCTACCTTATTTTAGAAACAATACGAACGGTTTTCAAACAGACACAAATAACCGCATTATGATATGCAGCATGCAATTACACCGACCACGTTACTCCTAAATCAAAACAACTGCCTTGTATTTTACCAGTACATTTGGTGTTCAGCTATTAGAATTAAACAGGAGGCAGAAACAATTTAGGTCAATTACACATTTCCTAGTGGAAGATCGTCGGTTTGCCACGCAGAGGTCTCGAGTTCGATCACAAGACGCATCTATTTTTTCTTCTTGCTGGTAGTTGCTTTTTTAAAGAAAGAAATAAAGAATCCTTTCTTTCTTTCATTAAAAAGGCAACTTCACACTAGGAATAATTCCTGTGTCGCGGGGGACTTTACAAACATTCAAACAACACACACAAAAAACACCCAGACTCGGAACAACATTTGTGGATCACACAAGGTTGTGCCCAGCAGTGGAACAGTTTAATACAGGGCTAATATTATAATTATATACACATGTCGAAGTTTTAGTCAAAATCGTTCTGACTGCTGGCTAGGAGAATGGAGGAACCAGCCAAATAAAACTGTACCCCCATGCGTCGGGTATCACGTCATGACGTCTGTTCTACGCCTGATCTCGTGCCTAACCCTTATGATCCGATGGGACAGCAATTCAATACGACTGGAGAGAGATGAGGCGCATGACCGTGGTTTTTGAGGCACGGGGTTTCTTACACCGCCAAATTCATAACTCTGGGCAACGTTTGAGATTTCTTAAGAGAAAACCCAATAGTGTTTTGCTGACCTGACCCGGGATTCGAACCCGAGACCTCATACATAGCAGACGCAAGCATCACGAAGGCAGTCGAAGCTATAAGAGTGAGTAAATAAAGAATGCACACGTGTTTGGGCTCATAGTTGTGTACTATAATAATATATTCTGTGCAGACGGCTTCTCTTGTTAAGATTGACCGCCGATACCGAAATTCGGTCTGGAAATCTTTTTGTTGTTAGGAGCAAAGAGTCCAAATATGCGCTCGCTAAACAACCATAGGCTAACACCACATTTTGTGACATCTACAAATATAACTGGTAAAATGTAGACTTAATACATTTCTGCATACTTCTTCAGAGATACATATCTTGCGTAGCGTTTGTCGGTGTTCGAAAACAATGTATGTTTACTGTCCAATAACTTGAAAGTAAACAAAATAATGACTTCTTAAGATATTCGGTATTAACAATAGAATATGCAGATGCATTTTTTTTATTTATCTTACGGGCTTTTATTACAATTAATAGATGATTACGTTATTTAAGTACGGTCTTAAACTTTTGGCCGGCACGTAAACGTCAGTGTTAACTACAATTCTTTAGAATTTTTACAAAAATTTATAGCAATCTTAGCAAAGTTAAAACAAGTTTCAGCTATATTTACATATTATTTACTCCCTGTTCATATATGCCCATGTATTTACTTATTTCTTTTTACACATCTCCTTAGAAATAATTCCTGTGTGGCGGGGGATTTTACCAAAATTCAAACAACGGACATAAGAACACCCAGACTCGTCACAACCATTAGCGGAGCACTCAAAGTTTTGTCCCATGTGGAATTCAAACCCACAACACTAGACGCACAGACAGTGGCGAGGCCGTCTCGACCGGGGAAGGACTACCCTCTCACAGAATATCGACGTGAAATACCAGTATTCCTATTGTTGTGTTTCGATCGGTGAGTGAGAGTACTGGAGGCCCAATCGCCCTCTTTCCCCCTTCCCGCTCCTTCTCCTTCTCACTCCCTTTCCTAAAGGGTTGGCAACGCGCAAGTGATGCCTCTGGTGTTGCAGGCGTCTATAGGCTGCGGTGATCACTTACCATCAGGTGGGCCGTACGCTTGTGTGCCAGGTTAGTTGCATAAAAAAAAACACTACAACATTCGTTCGATTCACCTAATACGTTTTTGTTGGCTCGACCCGGGATTCGAACCCGAGACCTCATGTATAGCAGTCGCATTCACTACCGCTGCGCCACGGAGGCAGTTAGAATTACCTTAGATGCCAAAACATAGAGGCAAATTTCAATTCCTGGCGTAAACCGAATAGCTCAGTTGGCAAAGCGATGATACGATTTAGACGACGAGGTCAGAGATTGAAGTCCTGCTCCATAGATTGTCTTTTACTTCTGTTATAATTTACGATAGAAGAGATTTTCGCATGCGTCGGTTATTTTTGAAAATATAACCATTGGGTGTAATAACTAATAACACTTAAGTGTAACCAACTAAAACATGAGTTAGTATGCAATGAGCCTTAATTGTTTTAGCGGTAAACGAACCCGCAAATCGTCCATTTATTCTGTACTCTCCGTATTAAAATAACATGAGTGTACAAAATGCAGTAACATTGTAATTTTGTTCATTGGTCTTGCTTTCGTGTTTTGCTAATTCGGTAGGCGAAATTGGTATCGTACTGGTAATCCTATTTATATTAGTATTGCAAATGAGCTGATTCAATTTTAAAATAATGTCGCATAGTGTTGTTAGGGCCTGAAATATAGATAAGACCTTAATTCTGTGAATACTGAGCATAAGCCCGATTTTAATTTTGTTCTATGATTAAAAGTTCTTGAAAGTTCCATATTTATTTATGGTTTTACCTTAGAAAAAAAGCTCATCGTTGCTCATTTCCAAACCCTAGCTGCTATTGAGAATTTCCTAAGAGATAAGACATATAGCTTTTTTATAACATACTAGCTCTTGAATGCGGCTTCGCTTGCGTAAAAGTAGGTTAGGATATGCTAGTAACAGTACACCATTAGAATTCACATTGAGTTGAGACCTTACAAACAAAAATTCAAATCTTTCCTTTATAATATTAGTATAGATAAAACATTGGGTCTTGGAAAACTTTGACTAATAAAGTTATAATGGCCTTATAGGAATAATGACTAAAACACCGCTCGTATAGGTATATTAAGGCGTACGTGTTCTTAAGTTATCAAATAATATAACTGTTCTCATAAAATCAGTCTAAACCTCTAAAATATGTGAAATTCTCTGAATATGTTTGCATGTTTGCTCCCATTGGAACAAACCGTTGAACGGATTTGGATGAAACTTGGCCCACAGATAGACTTTGTTCTTGATAACGCATAGCATCTTTTTATCCCAATGTAGTAAATTCTAGTCTGTCTACGCGCCAATCAAGAAACGAATAAATGGCGCGGTCCAATCAGGAGCGGCGGCGATGGCGTGTACTCACCCGCGCGCGCGCGGGTCGACTCGCTGCGCGGTGGCATCCTGCGGCCATTTTGTTTGTGAAGAGGACTTCTTTGATTCTCAACTGATCAACCACGAATTCTTGTCGGGTTGCTAAACTTTATAATACCAGTTTTAAAGTAATAAATACGTCTATTTCATCATTATCTACAAGTCAGGAGTTTCATTTGAACCAGTCAAAAATACGCATACCTACAATTCAGTTTTTTATTACTTGTCTTGAACAAGTAAGCCGTCTTGGTAGCTAGAGACAATACAAAGAAAGGTATGACTATGTATTTTCTTCTTTCTTTTTGTCATATCTATTTAATAGAGACGAATATAGTCTGGAAGAGGAAGCTGAATGATTTTATAATGTGTTTGTTTGTTTAGCAAATAAGATTGCTAAGACAAAATTGACTACTAAAATACGAGCAAAAGATTTGCTCGGAATAAAATTGTAAGAAAAGAATCTTGAATAACGTTTTACTGTTTTTTTATTATTATTATTTAACCAAGAATACAGACAAACTTAAGTATCACCCGACGGTTAACGGTTACCGGCGCTTATGAGCACTTGCAATAGTAGGGATATCAGATTTGCGCACTAACCTTAGGGTTAAAGAAATAAAAATGGCATAAAAGATGAGCCTTCAAAATTCTTACTTATCAAACAAATCCCCATGTTATTACGTTCTTGGCCAGAGCATAGACTGCTCGCGGTCGCATTGGTACAAACAAACATAATCTCACACTTATACCCCGAAAGACAGAAGCCAACTACATAATTTTTTTTATACTAATGTCGTGGCAAGCATGCATACGGCCCACCTGATGGTAAGTGGTCACCGTAGCCTATGGACGCCTGCAACACCAGAGGCATCACTTGCGCGTTGCCGACCTTGTAAAAACCTTTTAACCCCCTTTTTGAAGAACCCAATACTGTAGTCTTGTGGGAAAACCTGGGCAGGGAGTTCATTCCACAACCTGAGCATCCGGGAGAGAAAATTCCTTTAGGTTGTAAGATGTGTACATTTCGCCAAGTACAGTTTCAGATCCAACGTTATAGAACCTAGCCTAATAATCTGTCAGGAACAGTGCCAAACTCCAATACTATTTAGAAATTCTTAACAGTAAAATTCAATAGCATTATACCCGACCCGAAATCATATCCGTTATTGCATTTAATCCGTTATTGCATTTACAGCGTATTGGTCAATTCGATACCTGAATTGCAATTAAGTATTTGGAGGCAATCCATCTGATCCTATACGCCCAAAATACGGGGCTTGTATAGGTGCATTTAATGGATTGGTGTGCTGTCGAGTAGCGCACTTTACAAATGCAAAAGCGTACCGACATTTCCGAGTACCATAGGACATATTCATTGCATTTAAGGAATTAGCTCTGAGGGCCCATTCTCGTTACAAGCTGTACGCCAAATGTGAATCGAAATGCAATTTTTGTTCATATGTAACGTTTATTTCAAATGGATACTAGTATAACCTAAAACACAAGTTATATTTTACCATGTGGGCCAGTAATCTACAACTTAATTTATCCATTACACAGTGATGTCATTAATGGTCATCTTTTTGTGCTTATCTAAACTTATATATTTTACTGTTATAAAATGTTATATTAATTTAGCAGAATATGCTTTCACGCCTTACGCAACATGTTGTCCGGGGTATAGAAAAAGACAGGATACAATTCATTTAGAAAAAAGTATAGTGCCTGAGGGTTAGAAAATTGACATAAACCTTTACCCGAGTGGAACCCAGGGCAGAATCTTGTATATACCTATATATAAATCAGTAGTAATAAATCAATCATCAATCAATCAGCTTCGCAAAATCTCGATACATATATCTAGACTGACTAGAACAAATATTTTTGTGCTTTTTCGCCCCAGTACTGGTGTGGTTTAAAAAAAGACAAATTTGGAAAAGCGAAGTGGAAGCCGAAAATCGAAATTCAAAATTGGTAATTTTATATAGAACTATATTTGCCACTTCGGATTATCAATTTTAGGTGGTACGAAGATACTACATATTCTAGTTTGTGATATTTATGATTCGGTATCATAAATATCACAAACTAGAATATCCAGTATCTAAATTGTAACTCTATTTTTTTTTACTCTCTACTTGCTACTAGGTACATAAGAGTAAGCGTATGTATTCGGCGTGTTTATATAGAACTCGAAAACGCAAATGGAGACAAAAACGCATTGGTATGGAGGTGCAGTCTCGGCATTGATCCTCGGTTTAGGCAAAGTGATATTGGCTCATTTTGCCAAGAAATTCTCACTAGACGGAAATATGCTTGTTCTCAAAAATCAGCTTACTCCTTCAGGGTTATAGCCGTGAGAGCTCAAACTTGGAAGTAGATTTTAGGTATGGTTTATGTATCCTAATGACTAATTTAAATGCGAGTGTGAGTATCATGAAAATTCTATACACGTTATCGGGAGTCAGAAAAAATATAAATGATATTTCATCCAGAAAAAAAGTACTGTTGCTAAACGAAGCCGCGAGCAAATTTTACTGTTTAATTAAATAAAACTGAAATTTTTAAACTACGTTAGTGTCCATTTATGGCACGATGCATGTCGCAATATAAGTCTGTCTCCACATGGTTCCAAAGCTCACATACCTACATCTAACAGCCTTCTTGAGTTAAAGAAGGGATATATTTAAAAAGCATCATGTCAATTAATATTTCACTTTAGAGCAGAACAGCTTGCATTTTTTTAAATAACTATAGATTTTTATCTGGATGAGCCCAAAACATTCCTAATATTCAATCATAACGTATCTTGTTTGTAAATAGAGGAAAATTTGGATGCTTGTACTTTTTTAAAGTAAATTGATATGCATCATTGTGCATATATATTCACAATTATGTATTTTTACCGAGTCAAAGTCAAAGTCAAAGTCAAAAATCATTTATTCCCTTAGGTCACAAAGTAACAATTATAAACGTCAAAAAACTAACTACTAAATTTTGAAATAGAAAAATAATATCTTTTTTTTTTTAATAACTAGCTATCCTCGAAATAACTATATACTTGTGTAAAAAATTGATAGTTTTTAACCCACAACCTCTCAATCCCAAATCCAATGCCTTCTATTTTGGGTTTACTATTTATTTATTTATTTATGCATAATTACAGGGTAAACACAGACATTCACATATAATTGACATTTATCCAAGTCCATGTGCTACACCAGTTACAAATATGCACAGCACTGGCAGGTAGACGACATGCAAAAACTAAAACTAAAACTTAATGCTTAACTAAGATGAAGTGTTTCTTAAAAAGGCCGCTTACAGACTTTAACCGACATTTAAGGCCAGTCTCTCTTTTAAAATCTAGTTTTAAAGAAATTATCCTAGTGGTGGGTAGGTATAGTATTAATTCAAGTACTATTGTAATTTTAAATCTGAATATTATTCTTAAGCTTAATAGAAAATCTAGTTCTCTTTGAAATAACCCTCAGACACGAATATAATTAAAACTTTACAGCATATAAACATTTAATCGTTCCTTTACTTTACACACGGGTTTAATGTATCAGCAACCTAATATCGTATTACATGTAATGGTTTAACATACCAGAGTTTTGTAGTGGAAGGACGAGCGAAATCATACTTAAATACGCTAATAGCTTCGAAAAGTCAGAGATACACGCCGTCGCTATTACATACTACATTAAAATGAAATAAAAGATCTTTTACGATTACTACTACTAGCTTTTTTAAACTATTTATAGTATCCGACCAATACTCTGCACTTATGTTAGCCATGAATACAATTGACCGACCAGATGAATATATTTTTTTTTAAACAAAACATTTTTACTTTTAATTACTATATATACATAATAAAATATATGGATAACGGCAATTTGATTACACCTGCTTTAGGATTTTGCCCGAGGCTTCGCTCGCATAAAAGTAGGATAATTATGTTAGTAACATTATTACTTTTTTATAAAATATGTGTAGCCTATGTTACTCGGTGATAATAGGAATGAGGAAAGAATTTTAAAATCTGTTGAGGTGTCTTTGAGTTAAAGAACACAACAACGACGCGGCAGTCGCCGCAGTGGTGACAACCGGGCGTCTCTTGCCGGCGTATACGACACAGGAACTGGGCAAAACAACCGTGGCCAGTCATTACCTGTGTCAGCCCGAAGGTGAGGGCGCCATGCCACCTGTCCAGCCACTCCTCAAACACGGGACTTACCGCCACGATCGTGGCGTGTCCGACCGTATTTTCCCTGTCGCAACTACCGTAATTTCTTTGAATCTACCGTTTTTTTAATGGAATCACAGTCGTCTCGATTTTTGACATGACAACACTGGCCTATGCCAATATTTACTCTTTGGCCAATATTCACTCAATATTGTCGTTAATCGATATGTCGTGCGCGTGCCGATTAAAACTTTTTTAATTAAATACCATTTTACAATATAGTTATATACTTATTGTTATAGCTCCATTCACATGCGTAGTAGCCATTTGTTTTATTACATGACTTTGAAATATCAACTAACAGTCTGCAAACATGTATTAAATGTGCAAAGTACATCAATACGGAACAATGTTTTCGAGCAAAACGTAGTTACTGTATCAGTAATCAATGAGTGGGTGTCACTATAAATCGTAAGTAAATCTCAACTATAACCTATTTACAGGTTATGTTAAAGAAAGTGTAATTTTTGTGATATTCTCGATCTATCTATACTCCATTTGGTTAGGTACTTAACTAAAGGTAAACAATCTCGATGTGACTTTTTACACAAACACATATTCAACAAATAAACTACTGCTTAAACTAACGGTTCAATTGATTTAGTAATAATTATTGTTGTATGTACATTGATCTTTAGCAGCATTTTATTTTTAAACTGAGCTTTTGGATAAGAAGACACATCAAGATTGTTTACCTTTAGTTAAGTACCTAACAAAATGGAGTATAGATAACAATCTTAGTTGCCGCAGATTACAAATGTGACCCGTAACCGGCAATAAGCTTGTCTTATAGAAATTGTTGTACCTATTAAATGACGAAATGTATTTAATTAATACACGAACGTCTACCCCCTTAGTGGTCGTAAAGCCGTGTGTGTACCGCCTGAGCAGGTAATGTGCGAAGATTATAGTGCTACAACATAATTGAATTGATTTTGTAATACAAAAAGAAAACCAATATTTATTGTTATGGTCAATGCTCAGACCCCAGTGGCCTCACACATTGCTTTTTCATTGTGTCTGAAGTAAGACTATTGATGGATTAAACTGTCTATCAGTAAAACTTTGAACCACAATGTGTTGATAGTACTTTACAATAGAATAGAAACCATATGAATATACAGCAAATTAATTATTTATATTTGAGCAGGTTATAACAACAAGATATTATTTTATTAAAGTGTCAAGTCTTAGAAATATTTATTTCACACACACACATAAAACTATTATTACAGATACTTACTATCGAATGCAATAGCCTATGTACATAAATATAAACGAAACATAAATGGTAACTCAATGATAAACTAAACTTAAAATATTGCACAATAAGATTAAACATCATATAGGGGACAGGGGTGACACTGTCTATGTAATGTTCAATACAATAAATCTATGTTTAAAAATCACATTAAAGAAAAGATGTTTGAAGAGGCTCAGTCCCAGAGTGTTCAATTCTCAAAATGTCTACAGGTCACAAAATGTCCATTTCATCCAGAATGTCTCCTTCATAAAATGTCCCTTGTTTTGATTTCCTTGTTATCAGTAAAAAATTGTCAAGTATGGATGAAATTTGCATATATTCCATAGTAATATATTATGCAGATAGGTATCACAAAAACTGCAATAAAAAACCTACATTATGTAGTATGTACATACTCTATAGAATGATATGAACAGTAATTTTTATGTGTAAGATTTTATTTATGAATAATTTTGTCAACTAAAATCTCTTAAGTATTTTATTGTAGTTTTTATGATAACTATCTGAATAATATATGACTTCAATTTTTTACATGTGACTTCGTCCGCATGGAATTTAACAAAACAAATGTATGTTAGTTTGCAAAGATATTTTCTAAAATAAAAGTATCCTAAGGTACTCCTTATAATCAGTTATCTGCCATTGAAAGTCCTATCAAAATCGGTTCAGCCGTTTCAGAGATTTGCCAGAACAAAAAGACATTATTTTTGTTGTATTAGTACCTTGTATACTTTTATGTATTTGCATTTATTAAAAAGCTGTTATTTTTACATTACAAATAGACACTTCAATTTTATTTATTTGTAAAGATGGAACCCTCTACACGCGAATCTGATTTCTACTCAACAGTTTTTTTTACTGATACAAAGGAATTGGAAACAAGGCACATTTTACGAAAGAGACTTTTTGAGAAAGGGACCTTTTGCGACCTGTAGAAGTGTAGACATATTGAAAAGTGGACATTCTGCGACTGAGCCTTTAAAGATATACTTATGTTTAATCTTTTAATTTGATAAGTATACATAATAGTAGTAAGTTATTAGTCTATTACAGATTACTGATGCTGATTACATATGCCAGCTCTGCTGGAAAAATGCTCTTGAAGTTGTCAACATGAAACTAGAACTACCTAGTAAAGAAAATGTAGAGACTAAAACTGATAAACATTTAAAAGTCCCCTAAACTTGAAGACAGATACATCTAGTACTGATGATAAAGATACAGAGAATAATTATGTTCCCAAACCCAAGAAAATTAAGCTTGAATCAGAACATGACAAATCACAAAGTATGTGTAATAAAGACACAGGAGACAGCCATGACAATAAAACAATAAATATTAAAGAGGAACCGCTAAGTACTTGTGATGAAGATGTAGAAGACAGCGATCATGACCATAACACAACAAATGTTAAAGAGGAACCACTGTGTACTTGTGATAAAAATATAGAAAACAATAATTGTTATGATAATGTGAAAGAGGAATTGCATGGTACATGTAAAAGGAAAACGACAGGCTTGACTATGATAAATTATATCTGAAAGAAGAACCAGTCAGTATATGTTATAAGGATTCAAGCAACAACTGTCATGAGAATGAAACAAATCAGAAAGAAGCACCATCAACATATTTGGTAGCAGATCAAGCCAATACAGATAAAGAACAATGGTTTTACTAGTGTTAAATAACAAATAAAACAAATGAATGTTATGATTTAACTAGTGTAACAAGACGTCCTCGTACACGCGGAGGGCAACGCGGTCGCGGTGGTCGTAGCCGGCGTGGTGGACGGCGCGCTGGCCTTGCGCATCTCCCCATCCACCAAGAGCGACCTGGACCTCAAACTATTGACGAGTTAGTTTTTATGTTTTGTAACACTCTTTTATCTTTATTCACTTACAGTTTTTTATCTTTTTCACTAATCAAACTCATTTTGATTGTTACAATTGTTTATTTTTGAATTTTAGACTAACGATCTATGACATATCCGAGGTGCCGGCTGGCCAGGGTTTGAGACCTCCCTACATCCCAAGCGTATGCGCATATAGCAACCGTAAGTAGTTCTACTTATGTATGTTAGTTTTATGTATATTATTCTTTTTGTATAGCTGGAAAGTTTTAACTTTTATTTTAAAATGTCCATCTAGATCTAACCTGGCTCCCGCACCACAAACCCCACAACCACCACCATCGACCGCCTCCACCAGCTCGCATCAGGTCGACATGGAAGTGGTGGTCGAAGTCGCATCGGTGATGCAGTGTCTTCCTCCTCCTCGCCTTCGCCAGAGTCTGCGCGATGAAGACATTGTCTGCGAGCTCAATTTTGGTAAGCAGTTGCTGATTTTAGCTTTGGTAAGCAGCTGCTGATTTTAGCTATTTTATCCCCACCCCATTGGTCTGGTCTCCACCAGATTTTATACCTACCTATAATATTACAGAAAGCGAAGCAGACTCTGACGAGAGTGACGATGACGAGTTGGTGTCTCCATTCATCCCTAGGATGTTAAAGGGCACATTGGAGACACCAATAGACGCTGACGACGACCAGCCTTCTGCCGCGGACGACGACGAAATCTCTGAGCCCAGCAGTGTCCTTCCAACGGCGACGGACCGGCCTTGGAGTTTATATGAATTCCAGTGGGAAGCGTTTCCGAATGCTCAGATTCCACCTGAATCGAGGCGGGAAACGTTTTCGGAAAGTAATGTTGGTCCGACTACTCCATGTGACGATCCGTATGACATTTTCGTTGCAATATGGGATCGGAAATTTATGGAGCACATTGCCTCGGAAACGAATAGATACGCTCAGCAGGTGGCAACCCAGATGCTCAATAACCATAACCTCCATCCCAATAGCCGTATCTGTGAGTGGCGTGACACGACAGTGGATGAACTATATGTTTATTTTGGCCTTATTATTGCGATGGGGGTTGTGGTTAAGACTCAAATGGAGGAGTATTGGAGTGTCACCCCTGACGTATTCTACACTCCCAGTTTTAGCGCACACATGTCTATAAACCGTTTTACTATTTTAAACAAATGTCTTCACTTTAATAACAACGCGCGTGCGCTAGAACTGCTCGGTTCCGAGGCCAAATTATTTAAGATACAGCCAGTTTTGTCACATCTGGGTCCTTATAACAAACTCGTATTTGCAGGCAGTATAAGGCGTAAAATAAACTGCCTTGCAATTTCGTATTATAAACGTGCTAACTCCAGCCAGTCAGCGGTCACGTGACAGGTGATCGAGTATTGGCTAGCATATACCGTATTAAGAGCCTTCATTTGACATTTTATTTTATACTAAAGGCGCCATATTGTATACAAAACAAACCATTCAGTTTACGCAAAGCTGGAGTGACTTTTTTTGACATACATTAATTATTGCTTTTATTTTTATGTAAAATACCTAGTTTTTAGTTAATTTCTGAAATGTGTGACGATGAACTTATTGTTTGAGTTTTTGGAGAGTGACGCTACTCAGCAAAACGCTGGAAAAAAAGCTAAGAGAAGACGGGTTCGTGACGAAAACAATGCTTTCAATAATATTATGTCCGAACAAGTATTTATTGCACGATACCGTCTTGGCAAAAAAGGTAACATTTTTAATGCGATGCCTTGACATATGCTCTACTTACATTACTTAATAATAATTATAAAATAAAATACAAAAATCTTATATGTACATTATGTACATGTGTTATGTACATTTTGTATTGCTTTATTTATGTATAAAATTACGTTTTTCTATGGTAAGTCAATAAAATTCAGTCAATTTATGATTAAGACCCATAGTACAAAGGTGGAATTATGTCCAACTAGTTGTACCACGAGGACAGGTACCTAAAATAAGTTAGTAAAAAATTGTGTAAAACAAATGAACGTGTCTACAAAACAAATGTACGTCTACAATACAAATGACTATCAGAAAGTGATCAGCCAGCGATAGTGCTTACAAAAAACAGGTGTATGCGATTTTCGACCTTATTGACAATTCATGACTTTTTCTTGCATCCTGACATTAAAAAAATGGAGGTGCTTTTTCAATTGTGTATTGAATAACAATGTATATTGTTATAAAAAATATATAAACATATTGATATAATGGTTTTATTTTTTAATTATCACGACTTTTATCCAATAAAGTGGAAAAAATTAGATTACCCTAGTTTGAAATTAGAATTAACAATATATTGCAAGGCAAAACTATACTGATTCATACATAACCTGTTAGCTTATTTCATAGCAATTTCAACGACATAAGTTTTATATACAGTTCCCGTACAAAACTTTAGAGATATCCTCATTTTAATCATACGCGCCGATATAGCGCAAGAAAACACGGGAGTAGCGTGACAGATGCACTAAGTCGCGCTAAAAGCCCGTTTACAGCTGAAGGGATAAATCACATTAAATAACAAGTGATATTAATAAATTTCTTCCAAATCTAAAGATACAATATCTACAGCAGCTAAATGAAATTAACTCGTGTAAATATGTATATCCAATCGGTAACATTGATTTAGGTAAGTCGTAGATAAAAAGTGGCAAGATATCTGCGTCACTAGTAAATTAGATTAATAAATAATTAGTGATAATGAAAATCAGTATAAATATGATTTATTTGATGCTAGTATATCTTAGACACGGGAATTTTGTAAGGTAAGTGTGTCAGTGTCAAGAGTATGTCCTAAAATATGTGCTTTGTTGTTCAGTTAAAGAGTGACGCAAGTTTAGTTTAGCAACTCGCAGAAAATCTTTATACGTTTATACTTATTGCGTTCGGTGGTATATTTCTAACACTGTAAAAATGATGTAAGAAATTATGTGCGTATTGATAGACAATTATCGCCTGCTCTGTGCCTCGGAAAGCACGTTAAGCCGTTGGTCCCGGCTGCAATGAACATCTATGACAGTCGTTATTGGGAGAGTGTCGACACAAAAGATCCCACTGGGTCGAAGTGTCGCCGGTCTGCACTGACTGGCCCCCACATAAGATAAGAAAAGATAACACTGTAAAAGCAATTTAGGACATAATTATAGGTATAACCAAATCGTTGCCTCGAAGTAGAATAAAATAGTAACAAGAAAATTTTGCGTCAGTACGCAAAACTGCTAATGAAGTAAATGATGGTACCTACCAAACTGATTTGCGTCAATAGATATTGATTAGTCAATCCTTAATAAAAACAGTCTGCCGCCAGTGATACGATTTGGGGAGGCAGAGAAAGATACCAATAACAACCTTGTTGATGGTAGAAAGTGTGAGACATCTATAGTTCAAATAACAACCTTGTTGATGGTAGAAAGTGTGAGACATCTATAGTTCAAACTAGATCCTATATGCTAATTTACTTTCTTACAAGACAGGTTCTCGTATTTGAAATACAAAAATAAGATATATAGCAACTGCGATCTATTTTGAAGCATTGCTATTACATTGATTTTTATTATGATCTAATAGTTTTCTTCATTTATCAGACCGCCAAGATGAAATTCTTCGTTACATTTGTTCTTCTCATCGCAAGCATCAGTGCTCTGCCCCAAGAAGAGCCAGGTAAATACAACATAGAAAACTATACCTATTACTAAAAAATATTTAAGCTTTAGTAGTATTATAACTACTTTGAATATAAAACTGGATAAGGTAAGCACATACATAAAAGTATATTATATTATGTATTATACTTGTACCTATGTGCTTATTTTTGTCTGTGTACCTTAAAATGGCTGGATATATTTATATCAAATATACCCAGAAACTCAACCACGTAAACTCATAATTTATGATGAAGTAATCCATTTGGTGAGCTACCTAACTTTGTATAAAATATTCAATGCTGTGCGATAACTATTTGAAATTTACAGTTGCTGAGCGTAACATCATCACAGACCAAATTATTGAAGCTATTGAAGATTTTAGCCAAAACATTAGGGATGCTGGTTTTGACCCTCTGCACATTAAAAGAGAGGCTGGCTCTTACGCTTTGCCTATACCTGTGTAAGTTTTATAAATTTACTAGTAACCCGCCACAGCTTCGCACGGTTAGAACAAAAGCTTAATATATTATAACACCTAAACCTTTCTCGTGAACCAATCTGTCTATTCGTGAAACCTGCTTGAAAATCCGTTCAGTAGTTTTTGAGTTTATCGCGAACAGACATTTAACAGACATAAACCAACTGAGGACTTTGTTGTCTTTGACTGACAACAAAGTCCTCAGACGCGGCAGAGGACTTTGTTTTATAATATGTAGTGATAGTTATTTGACCATTGTCTTGTTTAACGTTATCTATACTAATATTATAAAGAGGTAAAAATAATATGTGTTGGAAACCAACTCTGGAATTACAGAACCGATTCCACAATTCCTGTAGGTTCTGAGAGGAAACTTTACTATCCTACAGTTATCGGCCGCTTTCTATATCCAATCTCAATCAAAATGTTGCTATCTGAGTTAGAATTTTGGCATATTTTCTATGTAAGATCTGTCAACATTGGAACTCATATAGTAATATTTCAATTGAGATTGAATTTAGAAAGCGGCAGTATATGAACTAAGTTTTAAAGACATACCGCGCGAGAGATTTGTGCTGTAGATAACGTTAAATAAATTGGATAACTTTTTAAAAGGTAACCGTTTCAGGGATTTTGCGTTGCCTTTCATATTCCATCGGTTCTAGTCTAGTCGACATTAATACTACTTACGAAAAAATCTTAATAACACTTGTTGGACTTTATAATAATAATAATATTCTACCACATACACACAACACCATCTAGCCCAAACTAAGCAGAGCTTGTACTATGGGTTCTAGACAATGGATAAACATACATATATACTTTCTTTTTGTAAATACATACATATTATACATAGTAACACCCAGACCAAGACAAACAGCCATATTCATGCACACAAATGTTTGACTTGTGCGGGAATCGAACCCGCGACCTCAGGCGTAGCAGTCGGTTACACTAACCACTACGCCATCGAGGCCGGCCGACATAATAGTGAATTTATACCCAAAAGATTTTGTACGTTTGATCACTATTTAAAAAAATTATATTATAAATTACTGAAAAATATTATGTAAAGTATTGAACGTATGTGTTTAAACAGGATAGGTACCTACATATATTTTGTTATAATTTATTTTATTTGCAATGTTAATTAATATTTCAGCACTATCCACGATCATAGCTAATTGCAATTAATATTGATGAGAAATCTAAATATGTTTATAGCTTATATACCTAGGTAGTTACATTTCTTTATTTTCAGAATCTTCAACGCTGCCGGTTTTTGCGAGGAAGTACTGAGTACCGGTCTTAGCTATATTGTGATAAACCAAATCAACTATAATGTCTTAAGCTTCACCCTCACTTTTGATATGGAAATTCCTCATGTCCACCTCTCTGCCCGTGAGTAAATTATTATTTTTAACTAATCCATTGGACTGACATGCAGTGGTTGAGATCGACCTAAGTCTTTCCGAAATTATATATGTATGTATCTTATGTGGGAGCCAGTCAGTGCAGACCGGCGACACTTCGATCCAGTGGGATCTTTTGTGTCGACACTCTCCCAATAACGACTGCCATAAATGTTCATGGCAGCCGGGACCGACAGCTTAACGTGCTCTCTGAGGCACGGAGCAGGCGATAATTGTCAATCAATACGCACATAATTTCGAAAAGTCATATGACTTCCGAAAGTCAGAGGTGCGTGAGGTTCGAACCCGAGACCCTCTGCATTGCAGTCTGTTGGTCTCCCCACTGAGCTATCGCTGCTCTGAAATTATATATAGGTATATATATATTAAAAAATAAATTATCGCTTTAACAGGGACGAAAAATGTAGAGAGGAAATCTGTATGTCAGAGGGATCTCCATAATGTTCTTCGCATTAACTTTTCTTTCGCTGAAAAGTGACCCGTGCCCAACAGTGGGACAATTTATATACTGACCTGATATTGTGAATACTTATGGGTCCCTTCTCGTTTTCCAGGATCAAGTCTATAAGACTCTAACACTCGTAACATATCCATATCTGTTACTATATCTGTTTACTTATGTAAACCAACAACACACTTTCTCATTTTTAATATTAGCATAGGTAGTTAAAAATCAATTGCCACATGTATGACAGAGCATCATTTAAGAACGGCACGACCGATTTAGCTGTTTTGTTTTTTGTTGTGTTTGGAATTATTAGGACACGTTTTGTATAAACGAAAATTTGCGAAAAATACGCCGGAAATACGAAAATATTTAATTGTATTTTATATGGAAAATTTACGTTTTGGTATTGAATTTAATTACGTGAAATGTATTTTGGTATAGATTGACAGAACAACGATTGTCGCGTCAACTAGTTTGAAATAATTGTTTAGCTAAATTCAACATAGATGTTGGCTTTAAATTCATGATGCACAATGCATAGGTTTTGCATTTTTTTTGCATTTTTACCGAAACATAGACGAAAAATAACTAAAGATTCAAGTGTTGAGTTATTTATTCAGATTAATATATTGTTTACAATGAATGAAGAAGAAGTATATATACTTATATAAATAATAGATTTTTTCATGTTTTAATGATCATTATATATTTCCTCATTACAGAGAGTGCTGCCGGTGAAGCCGTTATATTTGACAACAAACTCTTTGGTGATGCTAGTGGCAGGTAAGCATTACATCATCATCAACCGATCAGCATATTCTAGGCATAATGTCCAGGTTGGATAAACATTTTTTCTCATTAAATGCTTGTTAGTAGCCATCCAACAAAGTGTTACGTATTATTCGATAAAAGTTATGCATCTGTAGACAACAGTATTGACTTTTGAATACATAGATTGAAGTCTCTCCCAGGCGGACTTAGGACAAGTCAAATGTACTTAGCTCACAATGAATTTAATCAGAATTATGAACTGTAGATAATTTTACTATTGTTTCCTAAATGAAAAAAAAGCAGCGATAGCTCAGTGGGGAGACCAACAGACTGCAATGCAGAGGGTCTCGGGTTCGAACCCACGTCGCGCACCTCTGACTTTCGGCAGTTATATCACTTTTCGAAATTATGTGCGTATTGATTGACAATTATCGCCTGCTCCGGGCCTCGGAGAGCACGTTAAGCCGTTGATCTCGGCTACCATGAACATCTATGGCAGTCGTTATTGAGAAAGTCAGTACCCTCTAATATCCTGACACTGGTCTAGCCTTAGGGTATCGTTAGCCTTCGGGTTGCGGAGGTCAGGTGGTAGCCGCTCCGTGTAAAAACTGATATCCAGTCAAATCCGGTTGGATTAGAAAAGCGGACCCCAAGTGACTTGGGAATAATAAAGGCTAAGGGAGAAGAAGAAGTTTCCTAAATGAAACAATACTGATTTCTTTTTTTTATAAGCATTATTTACACTTATAAAGAAACGAAATTAATAGAATTGAGAATTAGGGATCCCATTTTCTAAGCTTACCCTCTACGAAAAACATTACTAATGTATAGTACTATTTTTCGTAGACCTCTTATCACAATTTGGTTTTTACACCCCAGTGTACCTATGATGGTGTTTAATTACTATAGATTAGATTATAAACTTGCTTTTATAATTATCAAATAGATTTCACATGAGTCCATCATTCTCGATATTATTTGCTGTAATATGTATATCTACACGGATTACAATAATCTCACAAGGTATGCGGCCCTGATTTTATTTTTAAAATGTTATCTTTAATTGTTATTGGTGCTGTGGCAAATGAGTCTAAAGAAGTCTGCCCACTACACACGACACACTGACACGATCCTAGCACGGTCATGGTATGAGACAGGGTAGTGGGCAGACTCCTTTAAAGGTAACTGCTACTTAAGACTGAGTTATTTTGACGAAAAGCTGAATTGCTGTTCGCCCCTTTAAAAATTACTATTAAACTGAGGCTAAATCTTAGCAAATGTGCTATGATGTATAATAACAATTCCGCAGGTGGAATAGATAATCTATATCGATGGCTTCAAAAGCTGATTTCACATTTCTGCGTTATCTTTAGACAGGTAAAAATTTTACAACCTTTCCTTCCTTATGTACGAATATCAACTAAATAAGGCGCAATAAACATAGCATAGACTCATTCCTGAATCTTATAAGATTTTCAGTGTTTGTATTCCAATATCTCCAACAACGCCTTGAAGGAAAGAAATTCTTAATAATCACTTATTACTGCTTTAGTATACTGTAACTATCCTATCAGGATAAAAAGCAGCGACAGCTCAGTGGGGAGACCAACAGACTGCAATGCAGAGGGTCCCCTAAACCACGTCGCGCACCTCTGACTTTCGGACGTTATATGACTTTTCGAAATTATGTGCGTATTGATTGACAATTATCGCCTGCTCTGTGCCTCGGAAAGCACGTTAAGCCGTCGGTCCTGGCTGCAATGAACATCTATGGCAGTCGTTATTGGGATAGTGTCGACACAAAAGATCCCACTGGGTCGAAGTGTCGCCGGTCTGCACTGACTGGCCTCCACATAAGATAAGATTCTATCAGGATCAAAGGACTGACCCTGGCTTTTCTTCAGAACTTCACTTACTTAGTTGCCACCCATATCACCTGCAGGCAACAGATTGCCTGAATAGTCATCAGGTTGTCTGACTATCATAGGCTTTCATGACAGCCAAGTTCAGGAAATGACTTACTTAATCTTTGAGAAAAGAAATGTGCTTTGAGTAGTAGAGCCTCGCTGATTTCAGCATGAATGGGCCGGCTCGACCGGGGATGGACTACCCTCTCACAGAATATCGACGTGAAATACCAGTATTCCTACTGTTGTGTTTCGTTCGATGAGTGCGAGTGCAGGAGGCCCAATCACCCACTTTCCCCCATTCCCGCTCCTTCCCCTTCCCACTTCCTTTCCTAAAGGGTCGGCAACGCTCAAGTGATGCCTCTGGTATTGCACTTACCATCAGGTGGGCCGTATGGTTGTTTGCCAACCAAGTTGTATAAAAAAAAGTGTGCCATATTATTTAAAGCACTAAGGGAACTGTCCATTATTGGCTTAGTGTGAACAGAATTCATACATAAAAACAATGAACGATGATCCTAGGGTCGACGGACAGTAGGTCGCTGCGCCCATATAATGACAATTATTTGGTTTTAAAGTTCGGCAAAATATCAAAACAATTTAAATCCACCAGCCCAGTTCCTAGATAGATAACATTTTGGTAACATATGAAACGGAATAATAAAAAAATAACATAAAAACAATGATTTTTTATTTCAAATACCTTTATATAAATCACCACAACAAACGAATAAGGAACACCTGGACACAAAACTTTGTTATTTTTTTAATTCCTACTGGTTAATGTTTCTAAATTATTATATAATTATTATTCTCAGTGGCTGTCCATTCCAAGCCAAAACCCCCATACAAAGTGGACAGTTCCCTTTTACACTCTAATATTTTGTATATAAGTCGATGCCTATTTGTTTCTCTCGGCAATAATTAATATTTATATATATTTTTTTTAGCATTGACGCTTACAGTGTCAGGGTTAAAGGCAGTGTCCGCGTCGGCGTTTTGGGTGGCATCACAGTACGCACCGTCAATATCGACTTCAATATGGGTCGCATAGATGTAAGTTTAATTTTCTTTGATATACTATTTTATAAGACGGCGCTTGCTATATAGGATTTGCGATCGAGAGGGCGTGGGTTCGACTCCATGTATTACACTATCCACGTGATTTTATTCCTTAGCATTTTAACTAAAGGGTTAAAAGAATATTAGTAAACTTAAAAACTGTCTGGGATTATCATTATTATAAGCATTGACGTTTAGTAGAATGTACACACAGCGACGCATCAACCTAGACTGTTTGGACTTTGAACTATTAGAAGTTGAACGCTGCGAATCGAGCGAGAGAGTGCGTTATATTTTTGTTACGCTCTATCCTTACCACTACATGGACAACACTGTGCACTGTCCCTTTTCGACAATTCTCTATTTTGTATGTAGCGTAGTTATGTGTATATAGGGTGTCTAACTTGATGTGTAGCCGTGTGTACATAATTATGTAGCCGATCATTAGTTGTAAAATAGGTGGTCCTTTTAGTGTTGCTTTTCTTTTGGACCGCTCCTTTGGTAACGTGAAATATTTATGCACCTATTTTTTTGCACGCCGGATATGGTTATCGGAAAAGTGATATTGGCTTTTCCTGTTAGGCAATTCACAGTTACAGCACCGGGTCTAAAATACGAAGTCAAGTAATCGGTAATACCGAAACGTGACTCGTTTAAAATAATATATTATTTAATAACTCCAAGCTTCACCAGATCCTAATTATAACGATAAAATTATAAAATCGCCATCTAGCGACACTCGATATTAATAATTTTTTATCAAATTTCACCTAGCCGTTTGTGGTGGATATGGTGGAGTCCTAAAAATGTCAATCTTCACATCTAAACTGATACTAGAATGAGGAAAGGAATCGATAAACTCTGCAACTAATGAGTCGCCTTTAATAATTCTCATAATTAAAAAGGTAGTTCATCCAGAAATTACATAAACTATATAACTTCACGCTATAAGCTTTGCGAGCGGAGAGGTAACAATAAACGCCGGTAAAACCGCGAGGGACATCTAGACTATGGTACAATTTCAAAATACCTAACATTTTCTTTTCTTCCAGTCCAACATTAACCTGAACATCCAAGGCTACAATCTCTCTAATCTGGTGAACACATTCCTTGGCGAGACGATACCGAACACACTTCAAGAATTCAAGGTAAGTTACAATATTACGTTCGAAATAGAATGTAGATCTAAACACAATAGTGTTTTATTATTATAAAACATTAGATGTGGCCGCGGTTTCGCCCACGTTTATAGCTACTGCAGCGCCCCCGTGTGTCGTAGCGTGATATTATAAAGCCTATAGCCTTCCTCGATAAATAGGCTATCCAACACTATAATAATTTTTCAAATCGATCTAGTAGTTCATGAGATTACCGCGTTCAACCAAATAAACAAACTTCACCTTTATAATATTAACACAGCTTTATAATGTCTCATAACTTTGACCATTTGGACACGGATGACGCAGTGGTTAAAGCTGTCGTCTCGCCACTGCCACGACACCGGGTGTTGTGGGTTCGATCCCAGACGGAACAAAAAATTGTGTGATCCACAAATTGTTGTTCCAAGTATGTGTGTTATTTGTGTCCATTGTTTGTATATTCCCCCGCGACACAGGAATTACTCCTCGTGTGGGAGTAGTCTTTTTCAAAAACGAAAACGAATCGATCAGTACATCCTCCTTATTGAAATTAAACTACTATATACGGATTTTATCTCGTTATTTATATTACACTTTATTACAAAATTTTGAAACTGTTACACTACTACTAGATACTATAAAACTTTACTAATTTTTAAGCTAATTCAATTACTAAAACTATTTATATTTAAGTTTACACTTTCCCCGACGTTACGGTTGCTTTTCAGCAGCCATAGTCACGGGGAGAACGTCGGGGAAAGTGTAAACTTAAATATAAATAGTTTTAATAATTTAATTAGCTTAAAAATTAATAAAGTGTAATAGTATCTAGTAGTAGTGTAACAGTTTCAAAATTTTGTAATGAAGTGTAAAATAAATAACGCGATAAAATCCGTATATAGTAGTTTAATTTCAATTAATAACATTCGCGTAAACAGAAGGCAATATTATGTAAATCCTCCTTAGTTTTGTGATTATTGGGTTTTTGGGCTTGAGGATCAAAAATTAATGACGCTCTTTTGCAGTCTAATCTATATGGTTCATACTTTGGGCATTAGTGGTAGAGTATGTCTACCCGTTTCATTGTTAGTTGGATGGATAATATACCAAAAGATTAAGTTTAACGTATTAGTTTAACCATATACCTATATTGTATCTGCATTAGCACCCGTACGCCGATGGATTAATTGAACAGATTCAAAATTAATTTTATCTTTATATATTAAGACTGCGCCGAGCGTAAGACAGATAATGACAGCTCGTGTGGTGCATTTTCAAATCGGCGCGCAGCCGCCATAGTAAAATTGTATAGAGGATTTGAAGTGCTTTTTTGATAAATATGTATCTTTATTGTCAACCAATAACTTAAATATTTGGGACAGAGAAATTATAATATAACTATTTATGTTTCGTTTAAGCTGTATAATAGGATAGATTTATACTGTTATAATCTAAAATCACGTAACCCGAGCTTACGTTTTTGCATTTTTCGTGCAAATTTACGTAATTTTGTAGGCACAAATATTAATTATTTTAAGTTTATTACACGGAGTAATTGTAAACACATTCTTTGTTATGGTAAATGTATATTATATATTTGTATTAAACAAAAAGTGTTGATTTTATTCACTTAACTGTGACCGCCTGTTTTGGCACATTTTGCTCGGCGCAGTCTTAATATATGTATTTTTATGTCAGAAACATATATTCAGTCCTGATCTAAACATTTTAGTAATCTAAAATGTTTAGATCAAGATTGAAAATATGTTTCTTGTTATACATAATTAATTTCTATAGTTAATATATTATGGTAACTGTCAGATCTTTGACATATTTGTTTCTTTTTTCAGCGCGATGTCGATGAGCTCATCTCAATAATTGTTTTAGAATACATCAAGGATAACATGTTGTAAATGATTCTGAATGAAAAATAATACTTGGCAATAAACATAAATTAATTTGCTTAACAGTGCAATTTATTTTAACCCTCGCTGATAAACAAAGTTTAAGTTTGATGCCCCCCTTTTCCATCTGTGACGTCGTAACTCCCAAACAGGTGGACCAATTTCAATGTGCTCAAATTCTGCGACTCTCAGCTGGATTAATCGGTGCCTATGTCACCTGTCAAAAATCCATAGCAGACTGAATGGCATAGAGGTTTAAACGGTTGTCTCGCCATCGCCAGAGGTGTGGTATTGGAAATCTACACGAGACAAAAAAGATAGCAAAAGGCTTATTTTTTATTATTTAAGGCGTCTATCGGATACCTAACCTAGTGATATATGAGTGAAATACTAATATGTCTTCGACTTCACAGAACTGCAGGAGAAAGTATATATAGTTTTGTAGGGCACTATCCCAATATTAATTATAATATTATATATTTTAGGCTTTCATGCCTTAACTATTCAACCGATCATCATAAAATGGGTCAGGTCACGGTTTCAGAATAGGACGTAGGTTATCTTTTATTCAGTAAAAAGTACTGCTCTCGAGCGAACTCATGGGCAGAAGTAGGTATAGTATAATTAAATATTTAATGTATTCTATCGCAGTACTAAAAACCAAAAACTGATGAATGTAAGCTATTTTTAATTGAAAGACATTTGTATGTGTTATTTTATAATTGTTAATAGTATTTTTGTAGTTGTTTTCTTGCTGTAGTGGTGCTACGGAGTCTTGGAAGTCTAAAATGACGAGCCGATAATATTGATCAGATTGGTATCCCTCAAGATTTCGTTGCCATACTGCAGTACAAGCGAACTAAGTGTTTCTGTTATTTGCTCCTGAAAGAAAATTGCGAAGAACATTACCCAGAAACCTCGTGCATAGCAGTCGTACTCACTTTCACTGCGTCACTAAAAGAGTCTTAACATAATATTGACAAATAAACAAAATTATGCATCGTTTCCTTTCAGGGTCCCGTACCCAAAAAGTACCAATGGAACCTATAACTAAGATTGTGCGGTCTTCATAAACCGTATTAGATAGTCAAAATTGTCATAGAGTATGTAGGTATTTCCATTAACGCTATAACAAGAAATTTTATGTTAAAAAGCATAGTGTTATACCTTGTACGATGATAAGGAACCCTTCGTCTATGAGACCGATTCGCACGCGACCAGTTTAAAAAAAATGGATTCCAGCCATTGAGTTATTATGTACTAGTTACTACAGGACACATCTCAAGTCATATTTTGTAAATGGAGATAGAGTGCATTCTTTTTAACTTACTTAGCCAATTATTGCAACGACACGTTTGAATGCAACATTTAAACCATGCCATCGTGTGTTTGCGTTATTGCTGAATTATTATCGCACTCAAACTCGTAGTTTTATTAATTGCCTAGCTTTGGTTAAATGAGTTAGAGATCCTCTACCGCAATAAATCTCATCGGTACTCGTGTTACAAAAAAAAACTTAAGATGTCTCATCTAATACGTAGTGCCTTATAACACAATCATACAAGCACATGTATTTCAGAAACTTGTTTTTACCCGACTACGGCGAAGCCAAAAGGAAGGGTAATGATTTTGGCAGGTTGGGTATGTATGTTTGTATGTTCCACCGTAGTGCCTAAACTACTGAACCTATTTTAATGAATCAGGTGTCAATATATTCGTAATAATAGCCCGAGTGACATAGGCTATATAAATTTTAAATTCGTCTTTTTAGACCCGTTTTTTGACGTAGTAAACTTAAACTTATTCTTTATTCTTGTTGAATAAGACTAAGTGCTTACCTCGTAAAGTATGATCAAGTCGGGTACAAAGAACCTTAAGAATGCGTTTATGAAAGCACCGACAGCCGGATCTCCACCCAGCAATCCGTTGATTTGCGGCTAAAATAATAACATTCATACAATAAACGCATTTTTACATGAATAAATAAAACGAGACTTAAAAGCAGGCAGGACATTTCGAGATTGGAGTAAGGTAGTTGGTTAGTTGGTTGAAGCAGCGATAGCTCAGTGGGGACACCAACAGACTGCAATGCAGAGGGTCTCGGGATCGAACCCACGTCGCGCACCTCTTTCGGAAGTTATATGACTTCGAAATTATGTGCGTATTGATTGACAATTATCGCCTGCTCCGTGCCTCGGAGAGCACGTTAAACCGTCGGTCCCGGCTGCCATAAACATCTATGGTAGTCGTTATTGGGAAAGTCAGTATCCTCTAATATCCTGACACTGGTCTAGTCATAGGGTATCGTTAGCCTTCGGGTTTCGGAGGTCAGGTGGCAGCCGCTCCGTGTAAAAACTGATATCCAGTCAAATTCGGTTAGACCAGAAAAGCCGACCCCAAGTGACTTGGGAATAATAAAGGCTAAGGGAGAAGAAGATAACTAGTACCCAATTTTGGTACGGTTGGTATGGTTGGTTGGTAGTGTTATGTGTTGTAACCCAAGACCTCTCAAATGCAAGCCTGATACTCTATCCATTAGGCCACAGCCGCTAACCTGTGCCTGCACATTTGTTTCAGACGTGAGTCACTTATCGAAAATATATTCACTTACTTCAAAAGCTTTAAGGGAGAACTTGATTTCACATTCCTGTAATTGAATGAACAAGGTACCAAAACCCATGCGGGGTCTTGCGATCACGTGACCTGTTATTCTGGGCTCTATGATATTGATCCTGGAAAAAAAATGGTATTCAAATCAAATAATAATAATAAATATGTTTATTTCAGTTAAGTTACACATATATTAACATGTACTGTGACAGCCACACTAGGCACAGCCTGTGTCGTGGCCATCAAACTATACGGATTGTCATATACCTAGAACTTAACTATTATAAATAACTAATATGCATGAATAAATAGATGTGGGAGGGGTGTGAGGGAGTGGATGTTTGGGATAAAAAAATAAAAGATAATTATTCATTTAGGTCACAAAGTGAAATTCATGAATGACAATATTTTGTGGTTAGTTAGGTTACGAAATTTACTAAATATATAATCTACAAGTACGAGTTGTTGAGTTTTGGTATTCAAGAAACTCAAAACCACTCTTTTGAAAAATGCTAAGGTTCACACTAATCTTTATATATAAGTGTATATTTTTTCTGTACATGTGTATACAACCATTCAAACAAGGGACAAAGAACACTCAGGCTCGGTATAACGACATGTAGTTGACACAAATTATTGTGCCGTGTGGGGATCGAACCCACAACACAGCGTATTTTTGCTCTAAGCTGACTTCATAATTTAAAATTTGCCGCTATTACTTACTTAGCGTCACCAGTGCCGTCAATTGTATTACCATTCACTAGGACCGAAAGATCGTAATGCCCTGGAATAAAAAAGACATTAAATATTATAAATATAATACCAAATGTCCAGGCTATAATAGTAATACCGAAATTTTATGGGTACTAGATTTCATTGGCATTACATCAGGGTATTTTATTGACGTTTTCGTTTCAGCCACAAAAACAAATTTTTTTTTATATTTACTAAAATACATTTCTACCTTACTACCATTCTACCTAGGAATAAATCCTGTGCCGCGGAGAACACAAATAACAATTGGAACTAGTGGGAATCGAACCCGCAACACTTGGTGCCGTGGCAATGGCGAAGTGATCACTTATACGACTACGCCATCCATTCAGTGTGTTCATTATGACGAGTTGTTTACTTTACGTTTAGTAACGCTAAAATTGCGAGGATTAAACTCGAAACCTATGTCTAAGAGGACTCCATAAAGTTCTCCAAGATATGTAACGTCTATCAACCCGTACTGGACCAGCGTGAAGGTCAATAGCTTAACCCTTCTCATACAGACGAGAGGTCCGTACCCGACAATGGGACAGTTTGATACAGGGCTGATATTTTATTACTTATTGTACTGTTTGTAATTTCTACCGCTGCTCAATACTACGAGATCTTATGTGAAGATAATACTAACGGGCATCCACTTCCACGACAGGTATCAGCAAGTCGATATTGGCTCGGTATCTTAGAGGCAGCAGGGTTGTTCGTTGTACCGTCAACTCCTCAATCACGAAGGTGCTTAATTTAGTCACCGTTGCATCGCCGATCGCAACATTCAACCTGAAAATATAATAAATATAATGAAGTATGAATGCTTGCTTTCCTAGCTTCTTAAAGTTTTGACCTAATGGAACCTGTCAACATCACTGCGGGCTACACTACTCCCTAGTATTTAGTGCTTTTGTTTCTTATATTTTGTAGTGTAGCTGTTTGATGTTTCTTTCATGATAATAATTCGTGCCTTGTTGCTGACGAATTGCCTTCTACCGTTATGCATGAGCTGCATGCTTCGACCGTTAAGCATGAGGTCTTGGGCACTTTGGTGGATTGGGATTGAGATAATATGTTATGGGATTTTCCGGTTAAGAATTTCTCACTAGCAGCACGGCGTGTAGAACTATGGCCAGAAAATAACGACAGTTTCACCCTCTATTACTTGGGATATAAAATCAATTTTAGTTACGACAATTAATCATTCGCGCAGCAAATAATACAGCACAAGCGTGTGCCGCAAATACTAGTGCACGCTCAATTCTCTAACGGGTCTTGTACTATGGAAAGTATTCCGTCACTTTACGGGGTAAACGAGATATGGGCATTAAACATTTTTAACATCCTAACCCCGGCCTAACGAGAATTACACAACTGAAATATCCTATTCATCATGTATAATGTTGACTGTTTTAAATATGAATGGCAATTACAACCAACAGCTTCACATGTCCTCCAAAAATAGGTTTTGTCTGATCTTGCTGCAAAATATGGGATTATTTGAAACAGTGCCAAATGTGCAAAATTGTCTTTCTAAACGTCACATTACTCTTGATCTGTTAATCAAATCTCTGACGACCCGTAGTTAAATACTTATTTTAGGACCAACGAAAGAATCTTTAATGGCTTACCCTGGAATTGGAACAACGTGTTCATCTATAGACAGATAGTCTAACTTGAAGGGGTCTAAAACTGGTACGGATTCAGACCCAGTCAAGATGGTGCCTCGAAGGTCTTCAAGCAGCGATTTCAACTGTTCTTCCAGTACACTGTTTCTAGTGAGATCTGGAAGTATATTACATATATAGTCTTACGCCTATATCAATAAACAAGTAGGCCGAAGTGTATTACAGCCACATTTAGCCAGTTGTAGTTTTAGGTTCCACTTGAGAAAGGTGAAATTATTGGAGTTACCGGGCGCAGTTGCAGACCCCATGCTGCGTAAAACCCGATAATATTTTACCCCACCCGGGATTCGAACGCGAGACCTCATGCATAACAGTCGCATATATTACCACTGTGCCACCGAGATAATCTAAAATTATGCTATTATATAACAAATATGACATAAATGATGATGTTTGTAGTGCATGAGATTTTTCAGTGTCAATCTACGTGTCGAACAAAGTATTATTAGATCTTTCTGCATATCAATTCGCAGCATGGTGTCTGTAGCCACGCCCGGTAGGTAATGGTGATAGACTCGCCTCCTTCAAAAGGGAATATGGGACAATGCGTGTTGTCCGATGTGCATTGCAGAAATATTCCAATTTCTGCCTCCTCAATCGTCAATTTCTTCTGTGGGCGGTTCTGCTAACCGCGCAAGACAAAAATAAGGACTTATAGACCATTGATCAAATGAGGCTTGCAACATCATTTGTGAGATCTTAGTCCAGATAATAAAAAAACATAAAGAAATATTCATGTAATTGCTCGGAACAATGATTTGTTATCGATCTATTATCGCTTTCGTAATATTTGTAGAAGATTATATATGATTTGAACAGGTGTTTTCAAAATGGTTGTTTGATTGGCAGGCGAGGTGATGGCCATTCTGAAGGTTAGTGGTAACCGCCGCTCATGGACACCGTGATGCTAGGAAGACAAAGCGATTCCTAGGTAACTACTTAACCACATATAACAAGTCGAAAATAAGCATACAGATGGTAAGTTGTTATCAGAGACTATGTAAAGAGGATGGGTTGAAGGGGTAAGGAGAAGGTAGGGATTGAAAGGAACAAGCATAGTATTTGTTGGGGCAACGGCTAGACTATAGAGTGTGCTGCAACTTACCACTATTTAATAGAGCCTCTTCAATAGTCTTGCTGTCAATGGGCGAAGCTGTTACTAATCCAAAGATGGATAGCAAGACCAGTGACCACTTCATATTTAGATCTGAAATCAGCAAAACGTTAAATAGAACGCATTTAAAATCTATTCCTAAGAGAAATCAAAAAGCTTATTTCAAAATTCATTGTCACTAGCCTGTCTCTATATTACATCGTTATTTGCCACGCGCCAAGTGTTGTAGATTTAATACCCAAACAAGGCAATAAATTGTATGATCCACAAATAGTTATTCTAGGTCTTCCAGTCTGTCTATTGTATCTATAGTTTGAATTTTTCTAAAGATTTCAGCAACACAGAATTTAAGCCTTGTGCGGGAGTTGTCTTTGAAAGAGTACCATCTTCTATCCGCGGCTTTGCTTACAGGAAACATACAGGGCATTCCTGTCAGGGCATGCATGTCATACTGGCATAGAGGCTTGCCTTCTCCTTCATGATATACACGTCGGCCTTAGTGGACACGTTAATAATTAAAAACAATACAATTACAAACATAAAACTCACCTATCTGTTGCGTTCAACCAATTGAAATGCTAACGAAAATACCTTGTATAGAGATAAATACTTAATTAATTATTTACTTACACGATAAAGATTAGTGTTATCTAGAAAATTGGATAATGGTAGATTGTAGTTATTGAATCAGTACTTGTATTTTATATACAAAGGTACATAAAACCAAACCCTAAATAAATATGCTTAAGAGTAGACTAAATTCACAACTTGAAATTTATTGAATCGGTGGCGTAGTGGTTAAAATGGTCACCTCGCTACTACGCTGCGCTGAGTGAACCAGGTTCGAACATGAGACAAAACAGAAATTGTGAGATCTATAAATATACAAGCGTAGTGTAGGACGCCCTCCGGCCAGATGGACCGATGACCTGAAAAAGGTGGCTGGAGGTGACTGGATGGCGAAAACGGGAGATCGGGCCTTGTGGCGCACCCTGGGGGAGGCTTATGTCCAGCAGTGGATTGCAATAGGCTGAAATGATGATAAATATACTGTGTGTATAATAAACCCTGTGCGATCCATTAAGGGCTTGTTTCTCACATAAAAAACATGCTAAGAAAAATAATAAAAATAATCCATATCATCGTAAAACGTATTCATACCTAATATTTTTAAGTACAATATTTATCAGCATTTCTACCCTTAAATCACTGAAATTTCGCGCAGTCTAGCAACACTCCACTAAACTTGACAAGAACGCGGAGCGTGTCATACCTTTGGCGGCATTTTTTTAAGGCGTAGGTAGGAAGGCGCGGCGTAGCGCGGCGCAGCATCGGTGAATCTTTATGAACTTTAGTGATACCATGCCATGCCATGGGTTATATATTAACATATTATTTTAAATACTCATAATAAGCTACTGTATAACACCTTTAAGGATCGGACAGGGTTTATTATACACACTGTATATTTATAGATCTCACAATTTCTGTTTTGTATTAAGTATGTTCGAGTTGTTCAAAGTTTGGGTTTTATTATAGTTTAGAGTCATTTGTAAATCATAGAAATAAATGGCCTGTAAGGGATTCAAACTGACAACACTGTACTCTTACTGTACTTTTGATTTCAGCATGAATAGGCCGGCTCGAACAGGGAAGGACTACCTTCACCCCCACAGAATATCGACGTGAAATAGCAGTATTCCTACTGTTGTGTTTCGTTCGGTGAGTGAGAGTGCCGGAGGCCCTATCACCCTCTCTCCCCCTTCCCGCTCCATCTCCTTCCCACTTCCTTTCCTAAAGGGTCGGCAACGCGCAAGTGATGCCTTTGGTGTTGCAGGCGTCCATAGGCTACGGTGACCACTTACTATCAGATACGCTAGTTTGCCAACGAAGTTGCAAAAGAAAAAGAAAACTGCGATTTGGAATATCCCACACGCAGGCTACTTTACAAATATTGAAAAAACGCAACAGTAGAACACCTTCACTCAGGATTTTTTTTATGGATTGCTCAATTTCTTGTCCTGTGTGAAGATCACAAGCCACAACACTCGGCGCAAAATGCGTATGATGGATGTTGGTGACTTCATAAGTATTTTAGCTGAGCCACTGTCTAAAGTAGCTATTTTAGTTTATAAGATAATAGATAAGGTTGACTTAAGGTAGAATGATGATGATGATGATGGATGAATAGTTATTAAGTTTAGGGTATGATAGAGCTGACATGACCGTGTGTGGCTAAACGATCCCAAACAAAATAAGAATTAAAAAAAACATTCGGCGCAGCACTTTTCATATCTCCTACCAACTTACAAATTTACTGGAGATATAAATAGTGCAATGAGTACAATCATATTCTGAAAACAAACAACCTCAGTTGTAACTAAGGTTGCCTGTTTTGAGGATATGATTGTCACATAAACCACACAACAACGCACTGATGTGTCTCTAAAAGCTTCAGCATGTTTATTAATGAAAGAGATTATTGTTACCAATTACTTGGTGACCTTACGAATGAGCCAGCTCTTTCTAGAAAATTCCAACCTGTTATAGAAACCATCGGGGAAATTTTAATTCTGTTACTGCGCTTCGTGCCGTAAGTAAGAATTTTGGAGTCTCACATACCTTTCCCATTCCTTTCCTTTCTTATCTTTAATTCCTTTACCCTAAGATCAACGTGTAAGGCTTGTTATTGCAAGCGATTTCAGGTTACAGGAACCGCTTACCATTAAGCAGGTCAAGCGGTCAGTACTTATATTTATTTGCTGCTTCAGTGTTATATACCTATTGTTTACCGACTGCTTCTACGGCGCAGCGATAGCAGAATATGTCTGCTGTGCATGACGTCTTGGGGTCGTCCAAATTTTATGGAGATTTTCTGTCAAGAAATTTATTGTAGCAGCACGGAATCTAGTACCCAGTAGACAGATAGTACACTTGCTCCTTATTACCTAAACCATAGCTGTGTGAATGTGAATGTAAAGTATTATAATTCTAATTTCATAATTTTAGGTCTTACACAGTGGGGAAAAGCCTAGTACCATCTACTACGTACTTTTTAGAGTTCGAAAAAACTCTTATAAGTACAACAGCTTTGTCCGTCCTTCCGTCTGTTATACAACTTTCAACTCAAGAACCGTAAGAGCTAGAGACTCGTGGTCAACGCCATTCGACTCAGCATAGTCGATATTCCCCTCGAAATGACTATGACCTTTGACCTCTGATCTCAAGGTCACGTGGTATCATGTAACCTTTGCATATTACTCCATAATTGAACCATTTTTCGAACTCTAAGATTTACGGCAATTCATTGCCATTTCTCACTTGTATTTATAATACCTATCGCACCAGAAATAATTCCTGTGTCGCGAAAGACTTTACAAACATTTAAATAACGGACACAAAGAACACCCAGACTTAGATCACACAAATATTTGTCCCGTGTGGGGTCTGAACCCACAACCTGCGTGACGGCAGTGGCCAGGTGACCACTAAAACCACTACGGTATCTGTGCAGTCAAACAAACAATTCAATACAATTCATATATATCTCTGCATACCCCATTAGAGATATAGGTAAGCGCCTATGTATATTTTATCATCTAATACCAATACTTCATTTAACATGATAGCAAACAATCTGATTATTTCTATACCATTGTGTCACATAAGTGGTACATACTTACGATAACATTAAGGTGTCTGTACAAATAAACGTGTATTAATTTATTTATTAACGACGCAACAACGTAAACACAAATATAGGCAGTAAATAACATTTGTTTCGAATAGAACTAGTGCTAACAATAGTTATAAATGTGCACAATATTTGTAAAATTAGATAAACATATTATATCTAGAACAAAGAGAAATACATGAAATAAAAACAATTTAAATATACAACAACCATAACCTAGTGACAGACTGGTGGACTGACACGTAGATGTCCCAAGTTGGATCCCACGGCACGTAAATATGATAGATAACAATGATGATATCTGAGAGTACACCATAATATTCTCAATGATGTGTGGTGACTGCCAATTCGTACTCGCGTCGTGTATAAAAACCCGTTGGGTAATCGTGACTTTCTATTCCCGTGACAACGTCTATGCGAAATTTCATAATGATTAAGAATTATCATTTATTTCCATAAACAATAACATATTAGAAAAACAAAGATAAAAAAAGAAATGTTGTATAAACATAATATTGTCTTCTATTTACGCGAATATTATTCATTGAAATTAAACTGCTATATACGGATTTTATCGCGTTGTTTATTTGACACTATATTACAAAATTTTGAAAATTGTTACACTACTACTACTATTAAACTTTACTAATTTTTAAGCTAATTAAATTATTATTAAACTATTTAGATTTCATTTATTTTTACACTTTCCCCGACGTTTCGGTTGCTTTTCAGCTGCCATGGTCACGGGGAGACTAAGATGGCAGTTGTCTCAATGTTCCAGTGTTATCGGGGAAAGTGTAAAAATAAATGAAATCTAAATAGTTTAATAATAATTTAATTAGCTTAAAAATTAGTAAAGTTTAATAGTAGTAGTAGTGTAACAATTTTCAAAATTTTGTAATATAGTGTCAAATAAACAACGCGATAAAATCCGTATATAGCAGTTTAATTTCAATGTTGTATAAACAGTTACGAAAACAAATTGGATTGATTGATCGAGTAGTTACGGCTTGAAATCGTTACAAACACACAAACTCACATTTGTATGTATAATATTACTAGAATAATCTACGATTGTAAGATTCGAGATGTAAAATGTCAGAACATCTTCGCGCATTCGAGTCAATGCAATCAAATTACTATTAATTGCGAAGTAGGGATAACAGAGACATGAGTACAAGTGTACAAACGAATTGCTTAATGAAGAAATATTTAATGTCGTAACGAACTGTATTACTTAAATGCACACATCACAGGTTTTGTCATCGTAATCCAAAATTTATCAAAATCTGTTCAGAGGTTTAGGCGTGATAGCGTAACAGACAGGCAGACAGAGTTACTTTCACATTTATAATATTAGTTGATTATAAATGTGAAACCGTAAATGAAGGCTAGGGTAGATAAGTAACAGTCCGCGTCCAGTCATTAGTACGGACATGACACAACAGTAGTTAAGTGCACTGTACACTACATTCGGTATTAAGGCAACTATGATGAGTCAACACTTCGCGAAATTGTACTTGATTCGTAATTCATTGTCGTTTTTCGAGAGAGCCACGCTTCGGCAGGAATGAGCCGGCTCGACCGGAATGATACCACGGCCTCACAGAAAACCGGCGTGAAATAGCGCTTGCTTTGTTTCGTTTAGTGAGTGAGGGTACTGGAGGCCCAAGGAGGGGGAGGGGAGAGAGCAAATTTAAAAATACGGTTACGCACTTGCGGCTCTTCTGGTGTAGTGGGTATTCATGGGCGGCAGTAATAGGTTACCGGCTTTACAATAAAAGAAAAGTGAGCTGAATGATGTACTTTGTTATTAACACAATCTTGCGGACTACGTGTGTATTTCATTGCTCGATAGTTAAGTACAAGTCCTTGATATCGTGTGTAAACGAATTAATCCTAACGACTCGGACACACAAAACAAAGTATACAACCTGCCATTCTTCGGTCTGGTATAGTACGATTTTATTAGGATTTACTGCGTATTAAAAAATTAAGCGATTTAAATACTTCTTTGTGCAGTGCAGCAAAACATTGATGTAGCTTTTGTAAATATTGTAGGTAATTCAAGTGAAAACTGTGACAAAATATATTGAAAATTCAAGTACCTACCTACCAAATATTGAAATTGAATCTGTAGATATATTAAAATTAAAAGAATTAAGATCCGCGGACCGTTTGTTTATATTCTTTCTCTCGGTTTATTGTGGTTCTAAATTAATTATGGGCAGTACTAGGCTCTCACTATAGATCTTCTTTCTTTTCGTGTGGTTAGTTGCCAACCTGTTGTCAACAGTTGTTAAAGCCGCCTGTAGGCCTCTGACATGGCTTAACGAATGCTGTCAATTTGACAACCACCGGGACCGACTTTTTACGTGCCCTCCGAAGCATGGAGACGTTCAGATGAAATACCACTAAGCGGTCACCCATCTATAGACTAACCGCACCCAACGTTGCTCTTAATCTCGCTAATCGTTTACCGATCAGTGAGTGCAACTGGCTATGAGCGCCTAGTTATATATATAGTTTATCACAATGATATTTAAATTATACTAATAATCATAATAGCTATCACAGATGACGAAGTGGTTTAAGACTGCGCCGAGCGAAATGAATCACAGTTAAGTGAATAAAATCAACACTTTTTGTTTAATACATATATAAAATACACATTTACCATAACAAAGAATGTGTGTACAATTACTCCGTGTAAAAAATTTAAAATAATTAATATTTTCGCATACAAAATTACGTAAAATGCAAAAACGTAAGCTTGTGTTACGTGATTTTTAGATTATAACAGTAGAAATCTATCCTATTTTACAGCTTAAACGAAACATAAATAGTTATATTATAATTTGTCCGTCCCAAATATTTGATTTATTGGTTGACAATAAAGATATATTTTTATTGCAGGTAAAATGATGGGTGGCTTGTAGAGAAACTGGGCTTCGAGAACGAAGCCTGGGCATGAAGGCCGTGACAGCCACACTTAGTCATAGTTAGCTATATATAGAATAATGTTAGTGTATACATACTTAGGATAAGTCGCTGTAACAAGTGCAGTTCGAATACATACTCGGTAGAGCGATAACGTTGTTTTTATTTTACATCGCTTCTATCATCAGAAGTATGAAAAATGCACTTTAAATCCTCCATACAGTTTTACTATGGCGGCCGCGCGCCGATTTGAATATGCGTCGCACTAGCTCTGTCATTATCTGTCTTACGCTCGGCGCAGTCTTAAGTGATCGCCTCGCCGCTGTCACCGCGCTGAGTGGGTTCGATCACCAAACGCGGCAACCAGAAAAAGTTGATACGGGTCTAGGCGTGCTTTTTGTACGTTATTTGTAGTCCCATACTCGGCGCAGTGTCAGAAGCGAAGGCGCCACCTAAACCACTATACCGTCCGTGCAATCAAAATAATAATAATTAAAAACAATTGTATTCATTTTTTCACAGGAGATATATATACCCACAGCGACACATCAACCTAGACTGTTTGGACTTTAAACTATTAGAAGTTTAACGCTGCGAATCGTGCGAGAGAGTGCGTTATATTTTTGTTATTTTGTCTCACTCACGCTGAACAGGACGCGACGCTCTATCCTTACCATTACATCGACACCACTATGCACAGTCCCTTGCCGACAATTCTCTATTTTGTATGTAGCGTAGTTATGCGTATATAGTGTGTCTAACTTGATGTGTAGCCGTGTGTACATACTCTTCTTACAGTTTTATAATTTACAATATTTTGCACGCCGCTTCGCTTACGTTAATGTCTATCCGTCGTGAACAGTTCTATTTCTCTGGATGGAAGTTGCAGTAGTAGTTGTACCTCTGACATCATGTATGCGAAATTTCATGATGATCGGTCGAGTAGTTAGGGCGTGAAAACCTAACAAACAAACAAACTGACATTCGCATCTATAATATTAGGTAAGACTAGCGAAACCGACAGACGACCGACGGACGTCGACGCCCGAATGCAACGCCGCCTACCGGGCGCTTTAGAAACCTACACCATTTAGTATAAATTATATTATCAATACACATTTGACTTAAAATAAAACGATTCATATTGTCATAGCATTTATTTTACTTAAACATATTATTCAAATTTTAAAATCCTATAGACTGTGTTTTTGTGACATCTTTCCGCCAAGCTCCATGACTAATCAAACGCACAGGGCCTGTATAACAAAATAAATGTATTTAATAAATTAGGATGCAATGATAGCCTATTCTTAATATGATCTCAAGGCGAGTCAAAATCTCTGACTTTTCGAAGTTGTTTGCGTATTAAATAGTTAATTATCGCTCGCTTTAACGGTGAAGGAAAATATTGTGAATAAATCTGCATGTCTGAAAGATCTCCATAATGTTTTCGAAGATATATGAAGCCTGCCAACCCGCACTGGGCCAGCGTGGTGGATTATGGCCTAACCCTTCTCACACTGGGAAGAGGCTCGTGCAGCAGTGGGATAGTTTGATACAGTGCTAGTATTATAATTATATCAAACTAGATAATTTAAACTAACGTTAAATCTAACGAAAAAAAAGTCAAGGGGCGGTCGTAGGATTTAGTAGAAACTTATAGTTATTATTGTAATCTTTTTCACCTCCTCTTATGGCGAGAGGGTATGCATAAGGAGCATCTCCACAGCTTGGAAAAAAGGTATTTTTGTGATGTAACTACAAATTTCCAGTTTTCCCCTTTACATTGCTTGCAGCGGGAAGTGCTCTTTAGGTTTGGATTCCCATACGAGTGCCAAAATATGCTTTAGAAACAGCTGTATCTTTTGATTGCGTTGACTCAGATGTTTGATTATACAACTCCAAGGGACCTGAGTGTTTGAAATTAATTTCAATCTTAGCCTCTACAAAAAAGGCCCTTGACAGACAGATAGACGGACAACAAAATGATCCCATAAGACCTTTTTCTTTTTTAAATACGGAACCCTAATTACTGATTGCCTAGTTGTGGGATAACTGGACTGCCATGGTCTCGAGTTAGACTCCAAGACACGTATCTAACCACAAAAAAACTTAATGATAATTATCAATAATTCTTTGAGTCAAATCTGAGTCTTTCTAATACTAAGAAGTCACACGGCCACGGCAGCTGTGCTAGCTTTTAAACAGGTTCAAATATAATTAATATGTATATAGTTATTATAGGTACATTTGATTTGCTATGTTTTTTGCTTTAACGTTATAAGTGACGTGCCTATTCTCTGCTATGTCTTGTTAATATATTATAATTCCAATATTACTTTGCCTGTCCCTCGTGACCTCATGCAGACCAGTTGCATTCACTACTGATGCGCCTTATAGATATAAACTACTCATTTTCATACTTACGCTTGCATTTCTGGCACGTGAGTGTTCAAAAACTGTAAAATGGATTCTTCATAATTCTTCAATATAAGCTCCTGGAAAAACAATTAAAATATACGTAATATAATAAAGCTGAAGTTCGTTTTTTGTTTGAATACGCTTATTTCTGGACCTACCGGTTGGATTTTAAAAATATTCTTGTATTTGATGACTTGGTCCTTGAGGTGACTATATAACATCACGGTACGAGCCACGGTAATGTAGCAGTGATAATAAATGTGGATGAAACCGTTTGGAACAGCTATTATACAATAAAAGGACAATGGCGAGATCGTAGCTAACGTAAATTTGAGCGTCTAAAAGTGAATTACTTAGAAAATAAATTCTATTAATTGTCTACGTTTTTTTAAAGTATCACATTAATTAGTTAGGGCTTAAGCAGCGATAGCTCAGTGGGGAGACCAACAGACTGCAATGCAGAGGGTCTCGGGTTCGAACCCACGTCGCGCACCTCTGACTTTCGGAAGTTATATGACTTTTCGAAATTATGTGCGTATTGATTGACAATTATCCGTGCGTCAGAGAGCGCGTTAAGCCGTCGGTCCCGGCTGCTATGAACATCTATGGCAGTCGTTATTGGGAGAGTGTCGACACAAAAGATCCCACTCGGTCGAAGTGTCGTCGGTCTGCACTGACTGGCCCCCACATAAGATACAAGATACAAGTATTGATAATGTTTACTTACTAGGATAAAGTTGAGTACAGCGGGCACTTGAGTCCGTAAAACAGAGGTAGCCAACTCAGAGTAATCCTTTTTGTTGACAGTTAATTTAATATCGGTCTGAAAATAAAGTATACAATCAGAAACATTAAATGTAAAAAATGGCTGGAGTTGGCGTAGGCACTGGCTGGAAGGCGAGGAGGTCCCGCGGGGAGCCCCCGGGGTGGGAGGAGGTTGCACACATGCGGCGACAGGCGCGGGCCGCTCTATTGAGGCGGTGGACGGAGGACCTGGCTCCACCGACCCCGGGCCAGTTCACGGTGGAGGCCATTCGCCCGGTCCTCTGGGGGTGGATAGGGCGGCGATTCGGGTCGCTGTCCTTCCGACTGGTGCAGGTGCTTTCCGGGCACGGATGCTTCGGAAAGTATTTGCACCAGATCGCGGGAGGTGACCCCGGCCTGCCACGAGTGTGGGGCGCTGTAAGACACAGCGCTCCACACGCTGGAGGCGTGTGCCGCGTGGAGGCCGCAGCGGCACACGCTTTCGGCCATAATAGGCGGAGATCTCTCCCTGCCGAGCGTGATCAACGCGATGCTCGGCGGCGAGAGGTCGTGGCAGGCAATGGTCTCCTTCTGCGAAGCTGTCATGACGCAGAAGGAGACCGCGGAGAGGGTCAGGGAGAACAACCTCCTCGCTGACCCTCTCCGGCGCATACGGACGGGAGCGAGAAGGAGGCGATTTGCCCGCCTTCTCGCTCCTGTATAGTGGGGTCACTGGTACAGAGTCGGGGGACTCTCTACCGGCTTGCACGACCCCACACGTCTGGGGGATGGCCTTGGTGAGCAAGGCTGTCCCTCCACAGGTGCTGAGGCCCGGTCACCAACAGCCGGGCCAACCGCCGGGGCGGGATGGTGATTGCTAACGCGACCCCATCCCGCCCCACTCCGTCGGCGGAGGGACTGCTCACCCCAGGTTTTTAGTGAGTATACCGACCCCCTTCAGGGTCGGAGAGTCTCACATAACCACCCTTCCCCCCCGGAGGAGGGAGTATCCATAAAGGATTTTCCTGGGTCAAAAAAAAAAAAAAAAAAAAGGCACTGTCTGGATTTTAATAATACATGCGCCCTACTATGTGTAAATATAGTCACCTTTCTGGACATATGTAAGTATAGTTGTATCCACTCACTCGTATTGAAAATAGTAACACTATTATTCTCTATCATGTACATAATTATAATAAAAGCTCACTTTTATTAATGTGGACACTTTTTCGTGCGAGCACATCTGTGATTTAAATATTTGGTAGTTAATATTGAAATATGATCCTCCGCACCGAAGTTCGGTCACAGCGGCAAATCTTAACAGAGACTGTCTATATGCGTAGCAGATATTATTGTGCACAGATGTGGGCGCAAACACAAGGACCCTCTCTTTTCACCTTTCGAAATCGATGGGACGCAAATCTGACACGACCGAAAAGAGATTAGGCAAATAAACATAGACTACGTGTTTTCTGGAGGTTAAAAAATACACTATTGTAGTCTATTAGAAGATAAGTTCCATCAGACCAGACATTAGATATCTCGATCGAAAGTCCCAAAGCCTTATTGACAGTAGCCATACCGTTGCTTAAACTCGCCGTTACCATATTCCTCTATGAATAATATAATTATCATTTTTATTAATAAATTCTTTCTCGCGGGGGCTTTACAAACATTTAAACAGCGGACTCAAAGACTCAGAACAAGCATTTGTGTATCACACAAATTTTTGTCCCATGTGGCATTCGAACCTGCAATACTCGGTGTAGTAGCAGTGGCGACGCGACCACTTAAACCACTAGGTACATCATCTGTGCAGTAAGTAATTTATAAAATAACATTTTAATTACATAAAGGTGGACAATTACTAACAACTATACTTACATTGATAGTCGATATATTAGGTTTAATGCTTATATGGTCGAATTTAAAACTATTTCTCATGTCCATGGAAATGGCGCCGGTGACACGAATGTCTGTGAGCTGAAGCCTAAAAAAAACAATTAAGTATAAAATAATAATAATAATAGTAATCTTCTCTCTTAGCCTTTATTATTCCCAAGTCACTTGGGGTCGGCTTTTCTGATCTAACCGGATTTTGACTGGATATCAGTTTTTACACGGAGCGGCTGCCACCTGACCTCCGCAACCCGAAGGCTAACGATACCCTAAGGCTAGACCAGTGTCAGGATATTAGAGGGTACTGACTTTCCCAATAACGACTGCAATAGATGTTCATGGCAGCCGGGACCGACGGCTTAACGTGCTCTCCGAGGCACGGAGCAGGCGATAATTGTCAATCAATACGCATATAATTTCGAAAAGTCATATAACTTCCGAAAGTCAGAGGTGCGCGACGTGGGTTCGAACCCGAGACCCTCTGCATTGCAGTCTGTTGGTCTCCCCACTGAGCTATCGCTGCTACTAATTAATAATAAAATAATATAATATTTTCTTTCTAATTTGTTTCTTAGTTATTTTGTTGATATTTTGATATATGTATGTGTATGTGGTATAATGTTTTTATAATGCTGACTCTCTTGACATTCCTTATTTATAATGTATGGATTTAAAATCTGAAATAAACGTTTTATTATTATTATTATTATAAAACATAATCGATAGGTACAATTTTATTTAAGATCATGTACTGTACCCATGTTTGCGAAATAAACTATCTTATCTTATCTTATCTTACACTATACTAATATTATAAACAGGTAAGATTTGTATTTTTATTCGTAACGAATAAATTAAAACATGACAGAACCGTTTTCAAAAATTCTTCTTCTTTCTTTTTAGATTCTTTATCCAGAAGTAACCTAGGCTATATTACACACAAGCTACGGGAACAGAGCAGTCAATCAAAACGTGGATGAATCCACGGAGAACAACTAGTATAATAAAATGCCCGAATCTTATCCTGCAACATATTTTCACGCCTAGATCATTTAAAGGTTAGGCAGAAATTAATTACACCTATATTTCGCAAGTATGGTTTCAGTAAGTAGTAATATAGTAGACCAAATCTATTGTTGTCTATGGGGCTTGGACTTATCTGTATTTCCATGACAGTGAAATTCAATAACACTTTACCTGACTCAAGAATCGAAAAATTTCCCTTTCTCATAATAGAAAGAGACTTTTTGCAAAGCAACATTCTGTGAAAGAGACTTTTTGCGAAAGGAATATTCTGTGAAAGAGAACTTTTGCGAAAGGAACATTCTGTCAAAGAGACTTTTTGCGCAGTGGACATACTGCAAACAAGTGAAATTATATTTAGCGCCATTTTATGTAGAACATAGTATGAACATATAGTCGCCTGTAATATTGCACGGATACTTTAAGGTCCTGTCCTAAAAGCCTGTGAACAGTCGAGTTAGAATAAATATGAATTAACTAGATGGCGTTGTTTTATAAATTGCGGCTATATTAGTTTGATCCTCAGGTTTTATTCAAGTATGAAATGTGTTGCCTTTTTAATAAAACTTTGTAAATAGAGATTCAGAAATTGTTTAAAGTAAATTAAACAAAATCGAGTTATTAAGAACTTCGAATTTGCTTTTTATTATAGTAGTGCACCGCCATCTATTACTATATAACTAAACTACTTAACAGTTCTTGTGTAGATTTCCGTTAGATGGCGTCAATTACCGGCTTATACTAGTTTAGTTTTGACATGGGTATGCATGTTTGCCGCTCACTGTACATGTACAAAATAAACTTCATGTTGGCAACTATTTAATGTTAAATGTATGGAGGGCAGAGGTAAGGAGAGTCATCTCATATGGTAGAAAATTTTAAAAAGTGTCTGCAAGCTTTAAGTAACAGTTCAAAAACCTTCCAGAATGGCGCTGGTGTAGACAAAGGGTATGGTATGAATGTAGCAATTGTAAACGAACGCAAGTATGCCAAGTTACAAAAATTAATATTTTTGTCGACTAAAGTAGTTACTTATTGAAAATTTCAACTACTTGCGCAGTACAAAATAATGTAGTAAATATAACCTTGAAGAATTATTATGAGAAAACGTGTAGCTAGAGTGATTTTATTTCGTGAACTGTGAATATTACACAGCGTTTATTGATGTTTTATCATTTAATTTTATGAAAAAGTTTTCTTTCCTTGTTTATTTCTCAATTCTACTCTAATAATATTTGGCGCTTCCTTTAAAATTTACCCTGATGCTAATGTGGCGCCACCCTAATTTAATGCATTTTGACGGACACTATTTCATGTACACAGATGATTCTCCTTACCTCTACCCTCCACAGTTCAATGAAGTAATGTGTAAATACTTAATATGTTGTCTGTTACTGTACCTATGTAATAAAAACAAAAATTAAATTAAATAAAAATTCTTATGCGTTATATGGGTTATCCAAGATTGTTGATATTTCTACAATCTTATCTGCATACTATGCTTAAATATGTAGATTTACAACTACAATATGGCGTGATATTTTAGGGCAATTCTACTCATTGAGAGGCTATATTTAGAACTCATAAACAATGCGTAAGGGCAATACACATACTTAAAGGCCTCAAGGTTGCTTACCTTACTAAGTTTATACATATTAAGTTGCCGTTTTCATAAAAAAGAATATAAGTACATATATTCGATATCTTTAACGCCATACAGGTCAGTATAAAATAATAAATAACCATATCCGATAGACGATCCTCTTAAATGAAAGCGTTTTCTGTATGGTAGGTATCAACAATAGATAACAAATTGCTAGCTAAACTGTGCAAAATAGAACACATATTTGACAAAATCATGTAAATTATGGGTTGCATATTAGAAAATCAAAACTTTTCTGAGCAAATTTCAAAAGAACAACGTACAAATCAACAAAGTTTAAAATAACGATGGTTATTTGATCAAAAGTTCAGCTGACCAAAGTCTGGAATATCAATGTTTATATTATTTATTACACTATTGACCAAATCGTTTAAAGGTCAAAATGGATTACTGGATAAATTATGATATTATATGTTACGGCTAAAGGTGGGAGTGAACATAAACTTAAGATTAGCCGGCTACAACTAGGTGCAGCCGGCCACATGCGGTTAGGTTATGTTAGGTTATTTTTGAGTTTAGCCGGCTAAAACTAGGTGTAGCCGTACTTCGGCTATTAGCCGTAACATATACAACAACGGGACGGTAAAACATTAAGATCATTTATTTAACTTTTAAATTGATACTTATCATAAGAATTATTTTACTCATACGTATTTACTATTAATACTTTAGTTCCATCGATCGCTTAATTGCTTTTCGATATTTTACATCCGGCTACAATACAGTTTTTTTTTGTGTTTGTGTTGTTACGAAATGTGGAATTTTGTGAGCGCTTACTGTGTCGGTTTTGTTATGTTTTATTAAGTACTTAATTTTAATTTTTTTTTTTCAAATTACTTCATGTATGTATGTATACTATTTTGAGGCACTGTTATCATAATTTCTGGACAAATTAATGTGTTAAAATTAATGATGTACTTCAAATATAAGTATACCTACATTTAAATTAATAATTCTTAATAAGAAATCATTTGTGATTATAAAATTTGATTAGTTATGATTTGATATTTTAAAATTACATCTAGCAACTTTTGATCAGTCGTTCATTTGATGTCACATACATTGGGATTCTAAAATTTTTCTAAATAAAACATTTGGTCATTTAAATTTTGTTATTTCTTTATTTTTATTTTTGAAATTTGCTCGAGAAAGTTTTGATTTTTTAATATGCAACCAAATTATGTGATATAATTGAAATACGATATTTTACTTTTACTTTACTTAATTTATATTCATTGACATGTACATATATATAATTGAAAGAATACGATATATGATAATTTAATTGTTAAACTTAACTTTAATATTGATATTTCGTCACTTTTAATATTTATCTTTGTTTCTTATGTCATATTATTTATGTAATGTTTAAAATGTAATGCATGCTGAATTCACCTGTAATTAGTTATACAATTGGTTAGACTCAAAATGTTTGTCTTATGTGTATGTGATATTGTAGTAACTGTTGGTGAATCTTAATAAATAAATAAATAGGTACTTTACTTTTAATTTAATGTCTAAATATTTGTACGCCACAGCATGAGGCTAAACATGACTGGACATATTAATTCATTAAATATAACTACAACGTGCATGCTTCTGTATGTAACAACACACATGTTTTTAACAAATAAAGAATTATTATTATTATTATTGTATTTGTTTTAGTGCAGCGATAGCTCAGTGGGGAGACCAACAGACTGCAATGCAGAGGGTCTCGGGCTTAAACCCACGTCGCGCACCTCTGACTTTCGGAAGTCATGACTTTTCGAAATTATGTGCGTATTGATTGACGATTATCGCCTGCTCCGTGCCTCGGAGAGCACGTTAAGCCGTCGGTCCCGGCTGCCATGAACATCTATGGCAGTAGTTATTGGGAAAGTCAGTACCCTCTAATATCCTGACACTGGTCTAGCCTTAGGGTATCGTTAGCCTTCGGGTTGCGGAGGTCAGGTGGCAGCCGCTCCGTGTAAAAACTGATATCCAGTCAAACCCGGTTAGACTAGAAAAAGCCGACCCCAAGTGACTTGGGAATAATAAAGGCTAAGGAGAAGAAGATTATTGTATTTGTTTTATATTTAGGCTCCCTTTTATTTCAAAGGGGTAAAAACCTGACACACGGGCCTTAACCAAGTGTGCCAGAGGGGAAACAGTTAAGAAGTAGATGATGCAAGAAATTTACGTGTGAGGCGACATGTGTTAAGAAGAACGGCTTTTTGTATGAGTGTGATTGTAGATTTCGGCATGTCAAGTATGCTCAGGCTATGTAGAAGTGTCTTAGGGACTACGCCGGTTGTAGATATTATTATTATGGTAAAATATTAAGCCATAAAGTATAATACTGTCAAAGAATATTTAGATGATAAGCAAATCTTAATACTAATATAAATATAAGATGTAATTGACATACCTATGAACTATTTACTAATTTTTTTCTAGTGACTACTCCCGCTCTTATCTCTGTGTCGCGAGACTATACAAAAATTCAAACAACGGATAGAAAGAACATCCAGACGAGGAACAACCATTTTTGGATCACAAAATTTTTTGTGCCGTGTTGTGATTGAACCCACTATACTCAGCGTGGTGACAGTAACCACTTAAAACACTACACCAACAGTCGTTCACTATACAGCGTGTAACAGAAAGGTGTGGTCATATTTTAAGGCCGTGATATATATCTGGTAAATAACCTATGTATGTGCCCTACTCCCGGATCAAAAAATCAATTTTAAATTTTATGACTATGTATTTAAGTTTTATTTAAACATCGAAACAAACGCTTTATGTCACTATCCAAATAGCGCATGATCATTTTCGGGATCACAGAGATTCTCCGAGTCAGCTGTTTGTGTTGTTTTAGTATCGACTAGAATATGTAATATTGATAAGTTGATAAAAAAAAATGCTGTATCTTAGTGAAAATAATGTATATGGATTTGGTTGTCGCGGTTTTCCATTGTACGGGGGCTAATGTGATGCTTAAATATAACCACACCTTTCTGTTACACGCTGTTTATAGATAATATCATTGTAATACTTTTATACTCACCATCCCATAACACCACAACTAAATTTAGGATCATTGCAGACAAAGCCCGCTTTTTCTAAAACCAATAAAGTAAAAATATAAACACCAAGCTCTCATGGCTTTTAGTAACTCTCTTATGTTGAAAAAACATGATTTTGGCTCAGAAACTTTCCTCCATAGAATACATTCTCGAATAGAGTAATTGCCTGTGTATGAGTTTTGATGTTATTTTAAACGCAACATCAAATAGTTTAAAACCGTATATCTTTTAGTATAAAGCATAAAAATTGGTGGGAAATTAAACAGTAATTTTATGAGTATCAAATTTGAAAATATGGAAATTAAACTGCTATATACGGATTTTATCGCGTTGTTTATTTGACACATTATCACAAAATTTTGAAAATTGTTACAGTACTACTACTATTAAACTTTACTAATTTTATATATAGCAGTTTAATTTCAATGAATAATATTCGCGTAAATAGAAGACAATATTATTTAAAATATGGTTCAAATTTAATCCTCGGGAGAAGGTTTATTGGGAGCACTTCGCTATTAATTTGCCTGTGAGTCAATTTAAAATATTTACCCCTAGGAACAGATACTCTAGTTTAAAAATAATAAAAGTAAATTGTCATGCCGTAAATCTGTTATGTCACACATGATTCATTAACAAACATCAAAATATCTTAACAAATATTCACATTTATAATATAACTAGCTTTTGCGGTGGACTGACAGACATTTTGTCCAGCAATCAAATTGAAGGCTTCGGCTCGTTGTTGAGGACACGGATGCCATGAACTTAACGCACATGACAGACAATCCGACCGCTATGTTCTAGTGCGGTGCAAATCAGGGCAAGTATATAAACAGAGAAATCCAGTTATTGCGTACTAGCTTTTGCGCGCGGCTCCGCCCGCATGGTACCTACATCAATAAAAAGTAGCCTATGTCCTTCCCCAGGTTTTAAATTATATCTATATCAAATTTCATCTAAATCGGTTGAGTGGTTTAGCTGTGAAAAGGTAACAGACAGACAGAGTTACTTTCGTATTTATAATCTTAGTAAGGATTACCAAATTTCAATAAAATGCCGGGTATCGTCAGGTCAACGCGTAATCGTCCATTTTCCTCTGTAGAGACACCGTTTAGAAGAAATAGCTGTTTGGCACTTATCGATGATTTTCTGGCGAAGATTTTGCACCTCGGATTACTGTAATAAAAAGTAAAAACTTCATCACTACTGATTATCCCCGAAGAGTTAATCAGTGGTGTTTAGGTCTGTCATAGTAGCAGAAGGCTACATATTTGTGCTGCTATGGAGTATTTCCTCTTTCTCATTTCACACTATAAGTACAGAAAGAGATCAGGTGCAGGACCAGCAGCTTTACGTACTTTGAGCGACACAGGAGCTTGCAACTCCACCATCTCTGTTATTCTAGGCAAAAAATTTCTTGAAAGAAGAATCCAATAACATTTATTAAGCTGGACATAGGTTTTAAAACCAAGACATCATGGACAGCAGCCGTTGTAACTAACTACGCTACTGATTACACAGCTACAAAGACTAGTATTCAAATTAATAGTTATTCTGCATTTCATTGAAACCTATTGACTAGAACTAGAGCTACGATGTATGTATCTTATGTAGGGGCCAGTCAGTGCAGACCGGCGACACTTCAACCCAGTGGGATATTTTGTGTCGACACTCTCCCAATAACGACTGCCATAGATGTTCATGGCAGCCGGGACCGACGGCTTAACGTGCTCTCCGAGGCACGGAGCAGGACTGTGATTTACATAAATGAAGTTACAAAAGAACTGTATGTAGTTCACGGAGATAGATTCACGGGTAAATAATATTATCAGTCCTGTATATCAACTGTCCCTCTGCTGTGCACGGGCATTTAAAGGAATATAATATAAAGAACACTTACTTGCGGATGCCGTCTATTGTGAATGTCTGTTCATAGTCAAAGCTGTAACTATTATAACCAAGACTTTGGAGTTTCTTAGCAGCTTCTTCCATTATTGCATTTACTATTATGGTGGCAAGATTCCCCATTTTCACGCTGAAATCGTATGATTTAATTATTTATTTAAATTGACTCAAACAACGTAAAATTCTCCCAATTATTAATCAAACTCGATCTCCATGCGCCACCCGAGCTATTAAGATCTGCAAAACCCTTGCGTGTGCTTAGATCTTCTTCTAGATATCGGCCAAAACTCCTTCATAATTCATGCGAGCAATAGCTAAGCTGAGTTAACTCAACTGCTAAAGATCTGAATTTGGATTTACTCTGCACTGGTATTCCAGTGGCGAGACTACGAGTGAGTGAACAGTTCTTTGTTTAAACGGCTTTATTGCTGGCTGAGCTGTATTGTACTCTGGTTGTATGTAATTATATACGTGTAATTGCTATTCTTTTAGAAACTGTGTGTAATTTTTTAACTAATGTTAAACGTGAGGACCTGTACTTGGCTATCAGATACTTACTGAAATGTATTTTCAAACTAGGATAAGCTGTTCGAAACATTACTATAACAATTAACATATTCAGTGGCCAGACACTAAAGGTTTTTAATTATGTTTAGCATTTCAACAATTGGCTGGTTAAAACCAAAATAACCAAATTAAACATGAAAGAAAATTACAATTTAAAACAAAGATAAACATAAAACTATACCAACTAGATAATTCCTTGTTTTTATAAAAACGCTCACAATATGTCTAGCCATCCTTTCGCTAACAAATCAGTCAGGATTGGCACGCGAGAGAGCGAGAGAGGATTATAATAACAAATTAACAACTAGACATGCGCGAATTAGCTCACACAAAAGAAAGAGAGCGAGTAACTCTTTTACTATCACTCATTTAGCTCTTTAGCTCATCTATAGCTCATTAGCTCTTAATACATTTGACTTACGCGAATCGAAAGCGACCAATAGCTCAATCGCTCTTTGAACGTCTACACTCTTTCTTAATGTTTATTTATGACATAATATACCACAAGTAGACAAACATTATAACAAAATCATTAAAATTCTTTTAATCACCAATGATTCAATCATGAATGAATTTTAGGTCATATAATATTGTGAAAGTCATTGATTTTCCTCCATACTTTGACACAGGCTTAGGACTGTCAATCTAGATTTACAGCGACATGGAGCTATCCTTGAAAAGAGCTAACGATATGACACGAAGTGTGTCGAATATTGCTGAAGCAAATCGTATGAGTCGCTTGTTAGCGCGGACCGATTGCTGGTTGGCTGCAATGAGCTACAAGAGCTAGTGAGCTGTGAGCTACATACCGAGCGAGTGAGCGATTGGGAGCGAAATTAATCGAAAGGAGCTAGCTCTTTTTATCACTCGCTCGCGAGCTACCCAAAAAAAAGAAAGATAGATTCTAAAAACATACTTGCAGGTCCAGATTTACTTTACTGCAAGCTTATTGTTAATAACAGCAAAGGAAATCTGGCCCTGCAAGTATGTTTTTAGAATCTTTCTTTCTTTATTGGGCACTTAATTGGGCATTTTAACTGTACAATTAAGACGACGTCTATCGCAGTTTCATAGCGGTTGTGAATTCAACTGGTGGGAATAAGGCCTCAATTGCCAATTGGAATGCCGAGCCAGCTAATATGTTATAAGAAATTATTCTTAAATCTGACTGTTTGATTGAAATTTGCAAGCGTTCCTCAGCATACTTTTCGCACTCTTAATAAAACAGCGACTTAACTCGAAATTTAAAAGTAAGGCAATTTGAACTCTAATTGTATATGTTAAATTCTAATATTATATTTGTGTTAAATCTTTGCAATAGAGTTCAAATTTGTTTAATCCAAAATACTGAGATAAGTCTCTGTTTTATTAAGGGTGCGTTTTGTTCACTTAAACATTTGTGTTTATCTCGAATGTATACTTCATACTAAATTATTACTTTATACGACATATTTATTTTTACAAGTAATCATTTACTCGTCCAGGTATCAATTATTACAATAAATTAAATGACACGTCATATAAAATGCATGAAAGTTATTAAGCCTACTGAGCACAGATATCAATACTGATTAAAATGAGCGGCGATAACATACATATTTTTATCATTATGTTCGTACTACGTACTGTAGGAAACAATTTAACTTCATTGTTTTAACACGAATTAATATGCTTGCTCTGTAACTTTGTCAGGCCTATGCACTTACTTACTGCCTTATTTTGGAGTGCAAAATGAATTAAGCACTGTAGCATGTATATAGGTATATATAATATTTGAACTATAATTTTGCACTGAAACAGTAAGCGCAAAACTCAGACTGACTTAGAAAGTAGTTAAGTATACACTAACGCGTGTTATATACCATCTACTTCAATTGACTCCTGTAATACATAATATTATCTCAATAAGTTTAATATAAAAAACATGTGGGACAATTCTCGTGACAAAATTTGTTCAAAATAGAATACCGGGCTCGACTTAGTGTCATGAATATCAAAAAACGTCAAATGTGAACTCATGTTGCATTCCAGTTTGCATCTGACATCTATTTGCTATTTGTCTTCGGAATTGTATTTTGAACAGTTTTTATTACTAGAATTGGCTCTCTAAATGTGAATGAAACTACTAATATAAGAAAATATATTTTACTTACGCGAATAGTAGATTATAAAAGACCAAATACTATATTGAACTACACAAAACCACACTTAACCAGTTCTTATACTGTACTGCGAGTTTTGCACTAAAACATCGATGCCATTCGATGCACTGAGAATAGGTTATTCCCCGCGTGAAGAACGCAATGTTGCCAAGGTTTAAAATACTGGCTTGCGCTGCGGTGTTGCTATTATAATAAAATATTGATAATAAGTTAATAACGTTTTATTTAGACGTTTATACATTTCTAAATATATGGATAAAAAGGATTCAGCCGAAACAATTATAAATTAAATACAATATTTATAATAATTGCGTCATTAGTCATTACATCGTATTGATAAGATATTATGTAAGTATTTGCTTAATACGAAAATTTTATTTGAATTACATTCTTAGTATTACGCCTATATCTACGAAGGGTAGGCAGACGAGTATGGCACATTTCGCCAGCTATAGTATTAGGTTCAATGTCATCGACGACGAAATATTATGTATAGTTACGTACCTATTTGCTTTTACCTTTATAGTTTCTATTATGTATTACATTCCTTTTCGTTAAAATATTAGTCATGGCACAAAACATTTCTGTGTGATAATTTAATTACCATGGAAGTACATGGATTTAGGGCATTTTTGTTTAAAAATGTACTTAATTATGTGCAGTGCCATAAACATTTTTATGTTTTTTTTTTTTTTTTTTTTTTTTTTGGTTACGCTCTCACTTGAGCCTTATCATATGTAGAATATCTATTACTGTATAATAATTAGGTATTTTACGGGCATATGTTTGTTTCGTGTACTTATGTACAACGTGGTTCATTCACGCCACATTTTGCGAACATATTATTATAACTAGATTTTGCCCGCGGCTCCACTCGCGTTCACATATATTTACTCAACAATTTTCTATCCCTCGGGAATAATACTTTTTTCTGAATGAAAAGATTAGTTATGGCGTGAAAGCGTAACAAACAAACAAACTCACTTTCACATTTATAATAATAGTTAGGCTAGGCATATTTAGAAATATAAATAATAATGTACATTTTATTTATTAACATAACCACTCTAAACCTGTTTTTGTACTGTACTGCCCGTTGTTCATTAAAACATCGAGGCCACACAGAAAAATAGGTTATTTTCCGTTTGAAGTACGCAGTGTTGCCAAAGATGAAATAAGTATTAGGTCTTGCTGAGGTGCTGCGGTATTGCTTTTTTAATTAAATATAAATAATAAAGTTTCATTTACATGTTGATTGATATAATATATGTATGTGAATATAGTTTTGGATTTTGGATTCTGTCAAAATAATCATGAATTAAATACATGTTTCTAAAAACTCCTGTGACACAGAAATAATTGCAAGTACGAGATTAAAAACGAGAAAACAAAATTGTCTTTAATTTGAAATAAGTATGTTATTGAATATTCTACATAACATTTGGCCTAGATACAATCACATATACTTTAAACACAATATTTTCGAGATAAGGTAATTACTTCATATAGTACAAGCTCTGCTTAGTTTGGGCACGGTAATACTATATAACAGTATTGTAACACGGCCAGCCGGCCGGCCGGCTCAGCTTTGAAATAAATGTCTACAGCCGCACGGTACGTAAACATGCGATGCATATTAACAGTAAATATGTAGTGTGTATTGTAAAAGAAACAATATGAGACATACAATAATTATGAATATTATATTAATAAATATATAAGGTAGTATGTATAGAACCAAAAGATTAAGAAGTTTAGGTTTACAACTGATTAAATTTTACTTAAACTAGTATGTATGTTTACAAATTTCTAAACATATCACGAAAAAAAAAGTGTACAATAACACGTTATATCTATAATAATAATTAATCTTAGTCTAAAATATTGCGCTTACAAATTATGATATAAGATAGATTTTATAAGAGATCTGGTTAACAATTAATAAATATTATGTTCACGATATTATCTTATCTATGTCTTCAGTAGCATCATAAGTAAGGGTAGACAACCATTTAAAGATCATCTGCTTGGCTTCATGTACTGATGTAAAAATAATACAATTGAAGAGATAGAATCAGCTGGTATAAGAAACGCCTATACAACGCTTGATAGCAATTACACTGGTCTACATTTTTAAACTATGTTAACCTGCAACGGTATCTTTCGATTAGGGCCAGAATGCTTTAGTTCGATTTGACAAGACACAAGCATTGCATTCACCGCCAAGAAAGCTCCATTTACTGGGGCCAACATTTCCAGGTAACGCAAGACGTTCATGCTTCGATTTACCATCTCGAGATGGTAAATCAAAACATGATCTTGTCGAATCATTACACTAGATTGTTTTTAGGTCCCACGTATTACGAGCCTGTAAATTTGCCCTCTACTGGACACAGTTCTAGTCTCCAGACACTTCTACAGAGAACTTCTTGAATTTTTCTACACTCGAGATTCGAAACCTTAGCCTTTATTATTCCTAAGTCATTTGGGGTCAGCTGTCCTTTTTTTTTTTTTTGACCCAGGAAAATCCTTTATTGATACCCCCTCCTCCGGGGGGGAAGGGTGGTTATGTGAGACTCTCCGCCCCTGAAGGGGGTCGGTATACACACTAAAAACCTGGAGTGAGCAGTCCCTCCGCCTACGGAGTGGGGCGGGATAGGGTAGCGTTAGCAATCACCATCCCGCCCCGGCGGTTGGCCCGGCTGATGGTGACCGGGCCTCAGCACCTGTGGAGGGAAGGCCTTGCTCACCAAGGCCACCCCTCAGACGTGTGGGGCCGTGCAAGCCGGTAGAGAGTCCCCTGACTCTGTACCAGTGACCCCACTATACAGGAGCGAAAAGGCGGGCAAATCGCCTCCTTCTCGCTCCCGTCCGTCTGCGCCGGAGAGGGTCAGCGAAGAGATTGTTCTCCCTGACCCTCTCCGCGGTCTCCTTCTGCGCCATGACAGCTTCGCAGAAGGAGACCACTGCCTGCCACGACCTCTCGCCGCCGAGCATGGCGTTGATCACGCTCGGCAGGGAGAGATCTCCGCCTATTATGGCCGAAAGCGTGTGCCGCTGCGGCCCCCACGCGGCACACGCCTCCAGCGTGTGAAGCGCCGTGTCTTCCGGCGCCCCACACTCGTGGCAGGCCGGGGTCGCCTCCCGTTTCGCGATCTGGTGCAAATACTTTCCGAAGCATCCGTGCCCGGAAAGCACCTGCACCAGTCGGAAGGTCAGCGACCCGAATCGCCGCCCTATCCACCCCCGGAGGACTGGGCGAATGGCCTCCACCGTCCACTGGCCCGGGGCCGGTGGAGCCAGGTCCTCCGTCCACCGCCTCAATAGGGCGGCCCGCGCCTGTCGCCGCATGCGTGCGACCTCCTCCCATCCCGGGGGCTCCCCGCGGGACCTCCTCGCCGCCACGAAGTGGTAAACTTCGGCGAGGATCTCCGCTTGTAGCTCCCAGGGGGGGTCACTGGCCAGCACGCACGCCGCCGTCCAGGACACCGTCCGGTAACCGCGTATGGCCCTCGTCGCGACGACCCGCTGTGGACGTCGCAGCAGGGTCTGATTGTCGCGACTAAGGGCGTCCGCCCAGACCGGTGCCCCGTAAAGGGCCATACTCCGGATCACTCCGGAGTACAGTCGGCGACAGGTGGCACTCGGGCCACCACGTTGGGCAGCAGCCTCCCCAGGGCGGCCGCCGCTCCCAGGACTCTTGGGGCTAGCTGGGTGAAGTGTGCCCAAAAGTCCACCTCCCGTCCAGGATGAGACCCAAGTACCTCATTTGGGTCCCAACCCGGACCAGGACCCCGTCCAGTGCCACTCGCGTACCTGGAGGAGGTCGTCCCCGAGGCCCATGGAACAATAGGGCCTCGGTCTTGGAGAGGGCAACCTCCAATCCCAGGGCGCAGATACGGTCGACCACTAGGGCAGCTCCCACCGCGGGGGGTCAGCTGTCCTAGTCTAACCGGATTTGACTGGATATCAGTTTTTACACGGAGCGGCTGCCACCTGACTTCCGCAACCCGAAGGCTAACGATACCGTAAGGCTAGACCAGTGTCAGTATATTAGAGGGTACTGACTTTTCCATTAACGACTGCCATAGATGTTCATGGGAGCCGGGACCGACAGCATAAGATGCTCTCCGAAACACGGAGCAGGCGATAATTGTCAATCAATACCACATAATTTCGAAAAGTCATATAACTGCCGAAATTCAGTGGTACGCGACGTGGGTTCGATTCTGAGACCCTCTGCATTGCAGTCTGTTGGTTTCCCCACTAAGCTATCGCTGCTTAATAATCGAGAATCGAAACCAATACTTCAAAATCAGTATATTCGCAATCCAGAATAAATAAAAGCACATGAATTCTTGAAGAAACTGAAATTCTTGGTGTTGATATTTCCATACATACATACATAGATTCACGCCTGTTTCCCAGAGGGGTAGGCAGAGACTACGGATTTCCATTTGCTACGATCCTGACACACTCCTCTGGCTTCATTCACTTTCATCACATTCCTCATACACGCCCGTCGGTTCAAGGTGCTCTTAACCTGGCCTTTGTCCAGAACGCCTCCGATCTGATCAAGAAACGTTCGCCTAGGTCTTCCTCATGCGACTGTTCCATTCACACTAGCCTTATAAAATTTCTTAGTCAGTCTTTCCTCGTCCATTCTTTCTACATGCGCAAACCAGCTTAACATACCCTTTTCTATTCTTGTCACTATATCCACTTTCATGCCAATCTCTCTCTAATCACACTAATCCTTATTCTATCTTTCAGAGTCACACCATATATATTTCTCAGCGCTCTCATTTCTAGAGCATTTATTCTGCTCTCATGCTTCTTTTGCCATACCCAACTTTCACCTCCATACATAAGTGTGGGCACTAATAGTCCTGTATGAACAGCCAAACGTGTCTTTTCGAAATCATTTCGACTGTTCATAAAAGCACGTAGAGCTCCATTCACTTTGTTGCCCGCAATCGTTTTCCTTTAAATATCTCCCTCATGTTTACCATCCCTTGTAAACAAAGTACCTAAATATACAAACTCTTTCACTTGCTCCACTTTTTCTCCATCAATCATAATATTACACATCGCAACGCACTCTTCCTTTTCTTATACCATTATTTTCGTCTTGCTTACATTTATTTTTATTCCTTTACTCTCAAAAGCACCATGCATAATAGTTACCATCGCCTGCAACTCTTCTGCTGATGACGCAAGTATTACTTGGTCATCGGCATAAAGAAGACATTTGACAAGTAACTCATTCATTCTTAATCCCCATTCACAATCTTTTAAATCTTTTAAACAATTGTCCATGTATAGGTTAAACAGCAAAGGTGACGCTACACATCCTTGTCCAACACCTTTTTCGATGCTAAACTTCCAACAACGTGTTATTCCGGAGTCACTTAGAAGATAAGGTCAAGCTGGCGTCAAAAATCTCTTTGTACTAAATAGAGCTAAGCAGTACCTCACCTCAAGGCAAAGGACGGCACTGTGTATGTGATGCTCCTGGTGTAGCAAGAGTTTATTAACTACGATAACCGCTTACCATCAGGTGTACATTATGCTTGTCTGCAACCATCGTAGTACAAAAACTAAAATTAATCAAAATGTCTCGCCATTCACGATCCGCACCTGCAGTGCAGCTATGGTTGCAGATCTTACAACGTATGAATGTTTCAAATATTAAATCTTTGTGATCAATTTATATAAGGAATGTCGTTAAAATAAGACGTAGATATGCGGTCAATAAACAATAATAAACGAACCGACCCTAGAGCCGCGTTGCGTACCCCGCTGCGATGATCACAGTTCTAAGAACGTCCGAACATTGCAAATATAATTTCTTCTAGATCAACATAAGTAAGAAATATCTTTCTAATGTAAAATGGATAAAATATCCCGTAATATTACAAATTTATTATTATAATCAAGGATCAAATTAATTACACAAACGACATAACATTGGAACCACGTAGTGAACTAGTGGATTTATGAGTAGTGGATTCACTAAGAACCCCGATTGTGAAATATAATTCATATAAAATAAAAATAAATAATAATAAAATAAATGGCTGTTGCATTGTTTTTTGTGCGGGAATAGGTTTATAATATTTATTTATTTATTTATTTATTTATTTATTTATAACATACTCACATATACCATTACAGATTTACCAATACGGTATACGCAGACAATAATTTTATGCTTAAATGTACTAAACTAATTATTATAACTATTACTACCTATAACTAAGCACATGACAAGTAACCTTAGAGAGTTCGCTCAATGAACATGTAAATATGTCGACAACATCAGACACCGCGTTGAGCGCGCGCAACGCACGCGTGAGCGGCGCCCTTTGAAGCAGGTTGGTGCGCGCGCGAGGCACAGCAAGGAGCTCGGGCCTCCGTCGTCGTCGCACGTAATCATTCGGAACACATAGGTTAATCTGAGATAAAATAGGTGGATATTGTATCCCACCACGTAATACCTTAAACAAATAAATGACTAGTGCAGCTTCAATATAATTGTAGTAGCTCGCTGTGTAAACGTCGTTTGCGTGATTCAGGAATGCATGGTGAGGTGCGAATTGTATACATCAAGTTATAATTGACTTGAACAACTTAGAGCAACTAGATCAATTTAAATAGAATTACAATGCATACGCGCATAATGCAGCCGTAGTGAAGCCGCAGGTAGAAGAACGAGGATTGTCATTTATTACATGATGAGAGGCGACGCCTTAAGATGTGCCAGGTTTTGGCTTCGAAACCGCGGTACTGTTTTGCTGTTGCCGCTGTCCAGAGACAATAAAGTTGTCACAGTTTCTACTAGAAGTAGCGAGCAGCGATAGCTCAGTGGGGAGACCAACAGACTGCAATGCAGAGGGTCTCGGGTTTAAACCCACGTCGCGCACCTCTGACTTTCGGAAGTTATATGACTTTTCGAAATTATGTGCGTATTGATTGACAATTATCGCCTGCTCCGTGCCTCGGAGAGCACTTTAAGCCGTCGGTCCCGGCTGCCATGAACATCTATGGCAGTCGTTATTGGGAAAGTCAGTACCCTTTAATATCCTGACACTGGTCTAGCCTTAGGGTATCGTTAGCCTTCGGGTTGCGGAGGTCAGGTGGCAGCCGCTCCGTGTAAAAACTGATATCCAGTCAAATCCGGTTAGACCAGAAAAGCCGACCCCAAGTGACTTGGGAATAATAAAGGCTAAGAGAGAAAAAAAAGAGTTTCTACTAGAAGTGCAGACTAACTTGACGTAAGCACACGTAGGTTTTAACCAACAAACCCTCCAGATAACGATACTATCATCCCTGGATAATCCAGTAGGCGTTCGAGCATTTCTACCGTCGAAAAATGTGATTTAAGACCATTATTAAGGTAAAGAACAATATTAAAATGACCACAAGTTATGACTGTTCCAATGTACAAAAAAGCATTTTAAGAATTTAACCTATTAAACAAGGTATGATTATTAGCAAGCTGACATACCTTTTAATAGACGAGCAGCGATAGCTCAGTGGGGAGACCAACAGACTGTAATGCAGAGGGTCTCGGGTTCGAAACCACGTCGTGCACCTCTGACTTTCGGAAGTTATATGACTTTTCGAAATTATGTGCGTATTGATTGACAATTATCGCCTGCTCCGTGCCTCGGAGAGCACGTTAAGCCGTCGGTCCCGGTTGCCATGAACATCTATGGCAGTCGTTATTGGGAGAGTGTCGACACAAAAGTTCCCGCTGGGTCGAAGTGTCGCCGGTCTGCACTGACTGGCCCCCACATAAGATAAGATACCTTTTAATAGCTGTATTATTATGTAATTATTAGAATGCCCAACACTTCTATGTAACAAAAAATATTTTTATGTTATAAGCGCCTTTTTTAAAACATTATTGTGTTTTGTTTGTTTGATAATTTTAATTTATATTAATTCTAACTAGTAGGTAAGTTTTTTTTTTAATTATGTGACATGCTGTTGTAGTATAAGAAGAAAAGTTAAGATATCGCACTCTTAATAAAACAGCGACTTAACTCTAAATTTGAAAGTAAGGCAATTTGAACTCTAATTGTATATGTTAAATACTAATATTATATTTGTGTTAAATCATTGCAATAGAGTTCAAATTTGTTTAATCCAAAATACTGAGATAAGTCTCTGTTTTATTAAGAGTGCGATATGTATACTTAATCGTTTGCGTGTTGTGTTCTCCTATAATTAAAAAAGAAAAACGAGTTGAATCTAGTGTACCTATTTAGCAATTAAGTATTCTATATTGGTGATTGTAATTAAATAAATACATAATATACCTTATATACTAAACCTTGAAAATAAACTTCTTTTACCGTACCCATAGCCCGTAGCCTAGAGCTGTGGAAATTGTATAAGGTTCAAAGAAAATCAAACGGCCGTTTCATGTGAATATCAATTTATTACGCGATCAACGCTAATAACATGGAAATATACACTTAAAAAACAAAAACATGCGAACAAAAATATTAAAAATAATATCACATTATTTTATATTACTTAACCATATTCATAAAAACTTCATCGAGAAATGAGCTTTATAACATTTCTTCGATAAGGTCGAGCAGTACGATTTCAATGAGCTGGTTGATTTCAGACTGAAATAAAAAAAATTTTTGATAAAGTAACACATTATCAAAAATTTATGCATCGAGAACAATGCCAGAATTAGCATCTCATAATTGCATCTCAGAATTTATTGATAAATAAAAATCAGTAATAATTTTTTCGTCTTTGATCATTTATTCATCCGGGCTCTATGTATAACCGTCTCGAACGTTTATCTGCATAATATTTTTTGACATATTTATAAAGTAGGATATGATATATCAGATTTTCAATTTTACTTAGTGAACAATGTACTAATCCAAGTTACACTACACGTAAACACTAGCAAGTAGTCTAGTGTTGTGTTTTTACAATAAGCAAGGTTACTATATACGTTGAGGCTAGCAATAATTTTAGATGTTGCTTTATATTGAGGTACTACTCCAACAAAACTATTTACCTCAATCAAACAGCTTATTGCGGTCCTCTGGTAGACGCAGACTTCTCCCAATTTAAACTACAATACACGTATATCTTCAGCACCCAGTCTTTACTCTCATTTATCTACTGTTTTCAGGTTTGATTGCTGGCAGATAGGTATAGCCATTGTATTTTTCATCGGATATTCTCATTTAGAAGTTTGTCCTTTGAAGATATATCCATTAGCTATTGTTTTCTATTCTATTTTATTGCAAAGTAATAGCTTACCGAGAAAGATTGAAGAGTATTCGGGATAGTAGCGCCAAGGAATGTGTTCACAAAATCAGTGAGGTTGTAGTTTTGGATCCTAATGTTAAGTTGAGACTGAAAGTAAAAAAATAAATAAATTAATTGACATATTATAAAATTACATATGTTTTTCTATTCGAATGATAATACACCGTTAGGATTTATTTTCTATATTTGAATCTATTTTGTTAATTTATTTAAAGATTGTAGGCTTATGGTTTTTATAATTTAGAAATATAGATTTAAAATGTAATTTTATATTCCTTTTTGGCTGTAAAATACTTACGTCAATGGAACGAAGAGAGAAGTCAATTCTTAGGTCCCTGACAGAGACGCCAGAAATGATGCCAACTCTGACTTGGGCCCGACCAACGACACGGATGCTATTGATGTCCACGCTAAATGTGGCAAAAAATACGTATTAACATTAACAATAAGTATTTACTGTCATCTATAATGTAGAAAGTCGGTTAGATTTACACCAGAATCGTCTGGTACCCAATCCAGGAAGATAGGTTCATATTTTAGGGCTTTATGCAAGCCATTGCTGTTTAGGAGCTTACATTGGCGTAGGTATCTAGAGTATCCAGGTACTAGGATACCCGTGTCCTGGATAATAACCCTAGATACCCCGGAAAGGGAATACCCTACCTGGAAAGCCTAGCTACGCCAATGTACCCAATAGGGGAAAAAAAGCAAACCAGCTCAATGACAGCAATAAGGAATGTGGCTGTTGATTTTTGCCTCGGTTCCTATCCCTGGCCCAGACAAAGTGATACTGGGTTTTCTGAGTTTCCTATGACTCTATATTGAAAGATTTCTGTCATAAACCCAACAATACATCGCCAATAACTAACATATGGCACTAGGCCAACGAATCAGTTAATGACTATGCTATGATGCCCTATATTTTTTTATCATGAGTACTCAGTTATAACTTTCGTAGCCCTTAATATCCAAAAGGTTAAACAGTGGTATGTCACGCCCATTATGCTAGCATTAACTAGCGCTCTGCTTTTCCTCCCAAGTCTATTTCCATCTACCGGGGACAGTACTAAACTTCCTGCTGCTGATGAGAATATATTTACAGATCAACCCAACAACATTTTTTCAACCGGGAATTAAACCAGAGACTTAATACATAGCTGCGTCGTATTTTTATCTAATCTAAAGTTTGGAGTTCTTCCTCAGCAATGAAAATGAGATCATATCTAAATAATTATAACTAAGCTTCTATCTAATCTGCTATTTATCCATAATATTTATGATATTTATCCGTAGGAGTTGTTTGCTCGCCGGAGATGGCCGGAGATATTGCTAAAATGATTGCGTTTTTACGAGAAGGATGGATTATTCTGTTTTCTTTAAATTTAATTTGTTTATTTTATTATGTTAACACAACGATTCCGATATTTTCAAACAAAACGATTGTTAAATACATAATTATGTTTGTTTTAAATTTTTAATACTTAAATCGACGGCAAAGATATTCTTATTTATAATTTCTGATTCTTACCTGCCTGATACTTCGGCGTCCAACTTATTATCAAAGACGGTCATTTCACCATACGAATCTCCTATAAATATAAAAGTTACAATGAACAAATAACATCAATTATTATATTACTAGTTACCTTATTTTATTAATCAGCTATATTTATACAATACATGTTAATTATTATCTACAATAATATTAGACTCGAATATGTACGTTTGTGATAAAAAATAATTAATCAATTATAAAAAGGTAATATTTGTTTCATAATTGGAGAGTGGGCATGGTAAAATTCTTTGGCATTGTCCAGTAAAATTCATAGATCTATAGGTTTTATTTATTGGGCATGTCCTTCCGTAACACTAAAAGTTAGCCTAAAATTTAAATTTGAACTTGAACTAGGTAGGGCTAAAATGCTAAACGTAAATTATATCACCGGCAAACTGTATGCCGATGAAATCGCGAACACATTCTCGTACGTAAACAAAATAACAGAATAAAATAGAAACAATTATAAACACTGCTATTTAAAATAAATATTGTAAAAGAAAACATACCAATAGAAAAGTGGATTTGGGGTAATTCCAGATCAAAATTGAGACGGAAGGTTAGAGCATTGAAGGACATTCTGTTGATACGAATATCACTGAGACCAACGCTCAGGACGTCCTCGACGAAAGCAACGGCGTTGAAAATACTGTAAAGAAAACATACAAACATAGACTAACTCTACCTTAGCCAGGCTTTGATTGACATTAACGAGAGCGATGCCGCGGGAAAAATCTAGTATTGTATCAACTTAAAATATAACACATGTTCTCCTCACAATGTCTGTACATTCTAATAATAACAACGTGTAACGCGGTATAGATGAGTAAGAATGTGCGACGGTACAGCACACTGGAACCGCCAACAATCTGTGCTTTTTACCACGACAATAGTTGTTAGGCACAATCGATCTGCAGCATTTATTGTGCATAATTTGATACAATGCCAGTAAAAATATAAATTATATATTTTTGAATACTGTAATAGAATTTTAATTATTCTCCGAAAAACTTTTTTCGCAGCTTTCATATTTGTACTACTCACACAGGCACTGGCAGGGCATAGCTTCTAGCCTCTCTCTTGATGACGAATGGATCCAAACCAGCGTCCTTAATAGATTGCGAGACGTCATTGATAGCTTGGACAATCTGGCCAGTGACAAGGCGTTCAGTTGTCATAGCTGAAAAATAAAGCTGCACTTAACACAAATGATTATTAATATATTATATTGGGGTATCTAAACAATTGCACACGTCTAAACGCTTCTGGGTTGTTTGCGGAGGCAAGTGTAGACGGTTTTTATGCCATTATCCGCAAACGGTGTGCTTCCCTGCTACGCAGAATGCGTAGTAGTTCCACAGCTTGTTGAGCATATTGTGTGATCAGTGGGACAGTCCGATTTTGGGACGCTGGATACGACTACACATGACGTAGACAGTGTTCAGAAACCTGGCCTGTCTCATAATATTACGTGTGAAATTGATGTGTTACTAACACTAGGTTAAGTATTTTGTCTGTTACTAACACTTTATGGACCCTGGTCTGCTAATTAAGCAATTTGATTATGAGTACGATATATACTTATAGAGTAAGATGCAAAATCTTATGAGACAAGACAGGCGCATAAGTCGAGACAAATTTCAGTTCCGCAGCATTTCACATATGCGTTTGATGGTCTAGCCGAGAATGATTCAACATTTTTTACCGATTTAACCAAGTATAATATAAGTAAAAACATAATAAACTGACCTGCATCCTCAGTCTGGGGCAGAGCACTGACGCCCGCGACGAAAAACGCGAAAGCAATTATGAATTTCATGTTTCTTACTTTGTAATATGTAACCTTAAAGAGAAACCAGTTTCTAATTTTACAAAATATTTAAATACTTTAATCGCATTTCAATAATTTTGGAAATGTAAAATTATCATATGATTTTTTTTGCAATGTATTTTATTTCTTCGCCTTACTTTATAAAAAATAAAATATTGACTATAACAGATGATCAAGTATAATGAAAATAGTGTGCTTAAAATTATACAAAGAACTACTTTCGTTATGGTTTTCTTAAAAAAAAAATACATTTATCCTTTTAACGGGCATTTGACCGATAACTTATTAAATTGTACGAGAAATTATTAACTTACTTTTCACCAATCTTAGAATAATTTACTAAAGCTCTATAATTTGAAATCAATTTATGACAATATAAATTAATATTTTAATAATTACACTTACCCTTAGGACAACAATCAGAGATATAAAGAATATCATCAATTCTTTTTACATTTATACTAGTGGCCGTTGTTTATCTGGCTAATTACCAGAGGTATCTGTATGAGTCACGTTATTCTAATCTAAAACCTTGCTAACTAATATTGATTGACTTTTACGCATCTAATAAGTATAATCTACAATGTTATTGAAAATAATACAATACCAAGGCCAAATGTACTATGTTTTGAAAAATATAATACAATATCAAGGCTAAATATACTATGTTTTGAAAATATAAATAACATTTTACGCATTTACGTATTATCTACAATAAGTGGAAGAATAATACGGTTTCAAGCCTAAAATGACAATGTTTTGAAAAATATGATCATACTGTTAAAACCTTAAAGTTAAATTTATTCTACTTTTATTTTAATACTTTTATAATCTTATAAAAAATTATTACTATAATTTGAATTTTGTTACACAACTATTTTGAAGATGCCTCGCGCTAAGGAAAAACACGTGTCGACGCATATTTTGTGTGTGAAGCGGCATTCTACTAGTTGGAGTACGCCCGGATCCCATGACGCGGCTGTCCTTATCGGGAGGATTTCAGTATTGTCAACCTTTTTCTATTGCAATAGCTGGAGTGGGCAATCCAAGAGAGCGAGACAGGTTCCTTCCTTTTCGATTATTTTTTATTGAATGATCTTAATGTACATCATAATATACTAGCTGACCCACGCAACGTCGTCTGCTTCACATAAGAGAACTTTCCCCGTTTTTGCAACATTTTCATCGATGCTCCGCTCCTATTGGTCATAGCGTGATGTTATATAGCTTATAGCCTTCCTCGATGAATGGGCTATCCAGCACTAAAATAATTTATCAATTCGAACAAGTTCCTGTAATCGCGCGTTTAACCAAACAAACAAGTTCGTTTGTTTAGTTAGAAGTTATTATAAAGCTGAAGAGTTCTTCAGCTTTATAATAACTTTTAACTCAACAATAATTAAATAAATACAATCCAAATACAAAACTACAGGTTTTCATTTATTAAAAAATATACAGTCAACGTATATCGGGTGACAACCTTTGCGCCATCTTGTATAATTATTGCTAAAATATTTAATCGCTGCCAAGTTATTTTTTGGTACCAAATAGTTAGTCGCCCTTGAAGTTGTTAGTAGTCTGGTATATAATTAGCCTTAACTATCTTATCTTATGTGGGGACAGTCAGTGCAGACCGGCGACACTTCGACCCAGTGGGATCTTTTGTATCGACACTCTCCCAATAACGACTGCCATAGATGTTCATGGCAGCCGGGACCGACGGCTTAACGTGCTCTCCAAGGCACGGAGCAGGAGCAGGCGATAATTGACAATCAATACGCACATAATTTCGAAAAGTCATATAACTTCCGAAAGTCAGAAGTGCGCGACGTGGGTTCGAACATGAGACCCTCTGCATTGCAGTCTGTTGGTCTCCCCACTGAGCTATCGCTGCTCTTAACTAAGTAAACGCAGCAAAAATATGATTGGTGAATTAAAACAGTAATTGTAATGAATATCATATGATGACACCATGTATAAAATCTTTGATGGAATTATATCTTCAATAGTCATTTATACAATTTTCTTTTATATGAACTTTTATATAGCAGGTTTTGTAATTTATTGTATACCTTTATTATAATAGACATAAAAAATGATTATTGTTTTATAACCTGCACTGGCATAGAAACTATAATTTTTCTGGTACCTAATTATTTAGATTATACATGATAATTATAGCTTAACATTGTTTAATAGATAATGCTTTACCAATTTTTGGTAATTAAATCTTACGTATAATAAATACAATTATTTTACATAATATCATTTTGATGAAACTTATCTTATGTTTTATCGCACCTAATCCGATTTGTAAATAACACTGGGCAACAAAAAAACATTATATAATATTTTCTGCGCCATTAATTTTGTTACTGGTTTTACCTTTGACTTTCGAAAGTTATATGACTTTTCGAAATTATGTGCGTATTGATTGACAATTATCGCCTGCTCCGTGCCTCGGAGAGCACGTTAAGCTGTCGGTCCCGGCTGCCATGAACATCTATGGCAGTCGTTATTGGGAGAGTGTCGACACAAAAGATCGCACTGGGTCGAAGTGTCGCCGGATCACTGACTGGCTCCTACATAAGATAAATACTGGTTTTAATAAACACATTCATTATTCATACCCGAAATGTTTTTACTTTTTATGGATTGACTCTGGTTCTTGAGATATTCAACATAAAGAACAACCGTTCTTTATGTTGAATATCTCACCATCAGGTCATTAGAACAATGAAAGAAAAATACCAAGGCCGATGGGACAGCCATATTATGATGGCAGACTATCGCTTGTGTTTTATAAGGGATTGTCCTGAACATAAACACAATAGAAAAACTTACAGATAAAGTATTTCAAAATTATTTTTAATGATTTTTTGTTAATTGCTTAGTTATTAAGTTTTCTTGTCGTTATTATATATGTAGATGCTTCTAAAATATATGTCGGAGTTTACCCATTTGGGGTACCTCGTTATCAAAATCCGAGTTCGACATCGTGCAAGTACGAAATAATAGTCTCCACACGCATTACAACCGTTTATTTATTCACTCCCGATAACAAAATAACAAAATCACAAGTGATTGAGCAGATGGCAATGGATTAAACTTTGATTAAAGTACAGAAACGCGGTAAGTTCAATACAGGTTGGCAGGACGACCTCTTGCACTCGTGTCTCACCAAAAAGTGAAGTCTCTCCAGTCAAATGCGTCTAATGTCAACAATGACAACTGACAGCTGTCAAACGAGACCAGCCACGCCCTGAATCGACCACACCTAGGCATACTGCTTGACGTTTCCCATAATCAATAGCGATTCTAATAATTGTGCCTCTGTGTTGATTCTACGACATATATATTTAATATGTAATTGTATTTTATTTCGACTTACTTTCAGTCATATAGTTATAAAGTCTTATCTCATAAACTAGAGTCAATTTAACAAATCTAATATTTTTCTCGTATTTAGCACACTGAACTTACACAAAATTGACTTTAACTTACCAGTGCGCAAAATGACTGTTCCCCAGTGTAATTAATATGTGTCCAAAATACCTGGTAGTGCTAATTCATTATAATTTCCATAATTGTGATTGCATAGACGACGTAGTGATTAAGTGAGTAAGTTTTTTGAGTAGTAGAGCCTCGCTGATTTCAGCATGAATGGCCCGGCTTGACCAGGAAAGGACTACCTTCTGACAAATTATCGACGTGAAATAGCAGTATTCCTACTGTTATGTTTCGTTCGGTGAGTGAGAGTGCCGGAGGCCCAATTACCCTTTTTCTCCCTTCCCGCTCCTTCTCCTTCTCCTTCCCACTCCCTCCTTCTCTTCTTCTTTTTCCAAAGGGTCGGCAACGCGCAAGTGATGCCTCTGGTATTGCAGGCGTCCATAGGCTACGGTGACCACTTACCATCAGGTGGGCCGTATGCTTGTTTGCCACAATAGTTGTACAAAAAAAAAGTGTTCGCCTCACTACTGCCACTGCAGCAAAAAATTGTGAAATCCATAAATGGTTGTTCTGAGGCTGAATGTTCATTTCGCCCGTTGTTTGAACGTTTGTAAAGTCGCCCGCAACTCAGATATTATTCGATTGTATCGATGGTGCAATGCACGTGACTACTGGGCAAGAAATCTCGGATTCGATCCCCGAGTCAAACCATCAAAATGTTATTAGATTTTTTGGCAACAATTTCTCAGTAGCAGTCTGGAGTTAGAAAACAGGTGGTATAGCACACAAAATTGTTGTTCAATTAAAAATCCTGATCTCCATCCAGTATTCGTCTTGGCACTTTAACCAGCTTTTCTATATATAATAGGTTTATTTTTATGGTATATGACGCAAACGAGCAGATGGACACTCGCAACACCAGAGGAGTCACAAGTGCGTTGCATTCCTTTTAAATCTGCTCCCACCTGAAGGGGGGGATGGTTGGGCCTCCGGTACCCTCACTCACTCGACGAAACACAATGCAAACGCTATTTCACGCCGGTTTTCTGTGAGGCCGTGGGATCACTCCAGTCAAGCCGGCCCATTCGTGCCAAAGCGTGGCTCTTCCACGGAAGGAAAATATGACTGGCATTGACGAGTTAAGAGCGTCATAACTGGGTGGTCTTTGGTGGTCACCCCTGCTGTCTACCTAATTGGTCCTCTGCTATCGCCTTTGTAGTAATGTTTGCGCAAAATTTGCTCCCTAAAATGTGATTGGATTGTACAGTCAAATAATTCATAAGTATACAATAATCTGCGATTACATTTTGTTTAAAGTCAAAATTCTCGCGCGTTTTTCATAGCCTCTAGATTAAACGTGTGCACGTGTCAGAATGTGTTTATAATTGTTGGCTTTTTCCATAGATAAAAATTGCTTTGTAAATAAATAACAGTGACGCAGTGCTAATAAATGCTTCTGCAATGCATTAGTAGCATATATTCTTTATATAATTATAGCACTTGTTTTTGGATTACAGGCGTGATCTTACGCGTGCTTTACCCGTGACACCACCAAATGACACCCCCAGTGGTGTCAGGGGGATATTAATTCTCTGTGACACCATCAGTGGTGTCATAGGTAATTACCTATACCCTGTGACACAACTGAATGCTAGTGATAGCCAAGAGCGTTGTAGGCTCGCCTCTATCCCAGACGTCGTAGTCAAAGGTATGTTACGCCATTCATAGTTTTAAGTTTCGCATAATAAGGGGCGAGCCTAGCGTCATCTATTGGGTACAATTCCGAACTCTGTTCTGCTATGATGATTTTTTTTAACAGGCAAACTCAGGAACACTGCCTGACCTGAGATTCAAACGAGACCTAATGCATCAATGCTATAAATTCTAAAATATTGAAATCCAGAATAAATGTTTAATAAAAATCAATATGTATGTGTTATTATTTATATATTTTCTTAACATTTATTCATATAAGTAGGTATTTTTAATATACATAATCTTAAAATAGGGTCACTAAATACTAAATTTATAAGATATTTTATAACTAGACTTATTTCAAGTTAGAATTGATGAGATTCAACAGGACGATTTCTATGAGTTCATTGATTTCCGCCTGAAAATAATAAATATGGACATTAGTAAAAAAAATATTTATCTATTAGAGTTAAAATTTTTGTCATTGACAAATAGTCGCTTCAAGGATGATGTTCTTCGTTTTCGTGGATTTAATATTCGTAAAGGACTGTCTATGTGACTGGGTCTCTGAATGCGTCTGCTCTTGCTGAAGTGTCGGATTCGAATAGCGGATACAGGCACAAATTGTTACTGGGATTTTCTATCGTTAAACTCCCAGCAGCAATCCAGAATTAGGAACTTGGCGATGTTACACACTTTCGTGACTCGGACAGCACGAAAAGCCGTTGATTCTGCGCCTCATCTCTCCCCGGTCCGATGGTACTGTCCCGGTAATCCAACACGAGTATTGGAGTATGAGAGTGAAGAAATAGACAATGCGCGTTTACGCACACACTTGTGCACTATAATATTTTCAACGTTTACTGGCAGTGTCCGTTAAGGTAAGCTGCCATGACGGAAATTCATTCTAGAGGACTTTTGTAAAGTCTCCTGTGATACAGGGATTCAACTTACAGCAGGAGTTATCTTTTTAAAAAGAAAAGGTAGAAAAAAAGTAGTATCACTCATGCTATGTTCCTTTAATGTCTTCGGGATCGTTGAGTTTAGAAATGTGTTCATCTTGTCAGAGTAGTCGTTGCCCTGGATGATTAAATACACTTCCGCCTATAAGAAAAAACATATAATGAACTCATTTTGCAATAATATATTAACTGTTGCAATTTATTGTGAATAGTTCAGATGTTTAAAAAGGGACGGAAACTGTGTATATAATTATGACTCTCGAAAATAATAAAATTAAGACTGCAGCTATGTGTTACCAAAAGATTAGGCAAAGATGCTCCTTTGCCAAACAGCACACCAACATTTTCCCGTTTAGTTGTTGAGTCTATTACCGTCTACCAAATATCCAGACTCCATACTACTACTTAAAATTGCTTTGCAAATATTTGCAAAGATTAGTCGAAGTCAATATCAAAAATATTTTTATTAGGTCACAAACTAAAATTTATAAACATTAGCATTTAAAGGTTAGTGAGTTTAGTAAAGTTTCTGAATTTACATTTAAGTTAGTTACTAGGTTCAGGCAATAGGCCTATGAGAAGATACCTGTAATCATTGACGTAAATTGCGGTGTACATGTATGATTTACTCCAATCAAGTATTGAATCTGATATCAACAATTTCTACAATCAATGTTAACGTAAAATTAAAATATCCTGCTGCACCAACGAAGCAGTCATTAACAAAAATCTATTATATTATTTAGTATTTTAAATTCCATTTGTATTCCAAAATTTATAAACTTACATTAATGCCTCCCACAGTGAATATAATATTGATGCTGCGAATAGAGACACCGGCGAAAACGCTCAATGGTTAATGATGTAGTTAAAAATCTAAATGCTAAATTGAAAGTCGCAGGCTTATTCCTGGATCTAAGCTCTGCATTTGATACCGTGGAACATTCTATTCTTATTGATAAGTTGGAACACTATGGCATAAGAGAAAATACATTAAAACTATTTCGTTCTTATTTAACAAATAGAACACAATATGTCGAAATCAAATCAGTTGAAAATGGTGTAGAAAAAATTCATAAATCCAGACTCTTCACAGTTAATAAAGGTGTTCCTCAAGGCTCAGTACTTGGTCCAATTTTCTTTACAATATTTGTGAATGATCTAACCGCTTATATAAAGAGTGTTTTACCAGATGTAAGCTTAGTTCTTTTCGCGGATGACACTAGCTCTATTATAAGCGCAAATGATGTTGTCACTTTAGAAAACAAATTAAATAGTTTTCTTAAAGCCTGTGAAAACTGGTTTTCTATAAACAACCTAAAACTTAATGTTAAAAAGACCAAGTGTATGCTATTCAAAACCACGGTTAGAAACAATACTTGTATAAATGTTCTATCATTAGGAAATAAAATTGATATCGTTGACAATATAAAGTTTTTAGGGGTACAAATTGATTCGCTTCTAAATTGGAAACCTGAGTTAACCTCAGTTACTAATATAGTAAGTAGTGCATGCTATGCAATAAGAACTCTTAAGGATGCGTTATCAATGTCTCAGCTTCGTACTGTCTACTTTGCCCTGGTTGAGTCCAAAATTAGGTACAGCATCAAATTCTGGGGAGGCAGTTATAAATACAATATAAATGCTGCCTTTATTATGCAAAAAAGAGCACTTAGAACAATGCTTGGCATTGACCAAACCGTATCTTGTAAGGAGTATTTTAGTCAACTAAAAATCTTAACAGTACCATGTCTATACATATTAGTACTTCTTACGCACTTTCAAAAAAAATTGCCTAAGTTTGAGACAAATGAAGAAAGAAAATGCAGAGTAGCAACACGGAGAAAAGATTTACAGACAATTTTACACGCAAAATTTAATATTGTAAAACACTCATCTTATGTGCAGTCTGTAAATCTTTTTAACAAATTACCTGCCGAATTGAAAAATATTGAGAGTGTTAACATATTTAAAAATAAACTTAAGACACTACTACTTGCGAAATCTTATTATACGATTGATGAATTTTGTAATGATAAAATATAATTATTTAAATTGAATTTGTAATTGAATATTTTTAATGTTATACTTAATTTTATTAATTATCATAATGAATTTTGACATGTTTTAAACTTTAATATTTTTGGAATTTGACATGTGCATGTTATGTATTTATAATGTTTCCTATTATTGTTTTTGTTTTTCTGTATTATCGACATATATTTCGACACAAAAATGTATTTTGTTATGAAATTATAATAAATAAAAATAAAAATAAAAAAACGCTAACGTTGATACGAATGTGACCGCTGATACGAATACTTCGGATATCCACCCTACAAATAATTGTAAAATTGAAAATGACTTTCATAAAGTGTTACTTACAGTATTGTTATTACCTACTCACAAAATATAGTAGGCGGTCACTATGCCCCTGCACTGAATGTTATGAGTTCGAAAACAACACAGGACAATTTATTTATAATCAGAAATTATAAATCTGAATCTGGGTCTACTTTATGTAAAAAAATTGTTTGTTTATAAAGTCAAAGACACAGATGTCTTGTGGATGTCAATACTTTAAAAGAAGGAGGGTAGACAGCTCGGCAAATCATTCTTTGATATTTGATTAGTAAATAGAAAGTTACAAGGTAGTTTAGTATAAATCGATTGTAAAACACATTTACAGTCAGGCCCGTGCATCCCCGAAGAAGCAGGCAAATATATAAAAAGGGATTTAAATCAAAGTAGTTAGAGCGTGAAAGTGTAACAAACAAACAAACTTACATTCGTATTTATAATTAGATTTTCCCACGATTACGCTTGCGCAAATGTAGGTTAGGATAGGCTAGTTTGCTAATAGTGTTTTTTCTGGATGACCCTATGTCCTTTTCTGTGCCCCTGACAATGTGTACGCGAAAGTTCATGATAATCAGTCTAGTAGTTCAGGTGTGAAAGCGTAAGAAATAAACAAACAAAATCACATTTGCATTTATATTAAGTAAGGATATTAGTATGTATCTTATGTGGGGGCCAGTCAGTGCAGACCGGCGACACTTCGACCCAGTGGGATCTTTTGTGCCGACACTCTCCCAATAACGACTGCCATAGATGTTCATGGCAGCCGGGACCGACGGCTTAACGTGCTCTCCGAAGCACGGAGCAGGCGATAATTGTCAATCAATACGCACATAATTTCGAAAAATCATATAACTTCTGAAAGTCAGAGGTGCGCGACGTGGGTTCGAACCCGAAATCCTCTGCATTGCAGTCTGTTGGTCTCCCCACTGAGCTATCGCTGCTCTTATATTAAGGATATTAGTAAGGATTCTGCTTATTTTTATTTAAGGTAGGGCGATAGTGAAGCTTTTGTGCAAGCTTATTTATACTTCCCAATGTTCCTAGACGATTATGGTAAATTTTCGATTTCTGGGTTCGCTCATTATAGAAAATTTGACGAAAACATATATAAATATAAATGACACAACTTTTTTTCTACTCTTTTACATTCGTTCGTTGATAGACACTAAACAAAAATAAGAAAATCAGTCAACAAACAGTGGAATATAAGGTACTGAAATGTATTGTCTTTGCCAATTTATCTATAGATACTTAACTGTGTTAAATAACAACTTGTGTCGAGCAGCAAATCCTAAAGATCGTACACGATGTCAGTAGATGGCGTGGGATACATACGTCGCGAGGGCTACATGCATGATGTGGGTTTCTTGCGCAGGAGCTAGCGTTTTTCGATTACATGACGCATAAAACACATGCCAGTGCCTCTCCTTGCGCATGTTACCTTCGTAGTGTACAAGAATGAGTGACATAGATTGCACACCGAATGTCTCTATTACTTATGTTAAGGAAGAGTAACTTTCTTCAACACAAAAGGAGGATTATCTGAGTAGGCTGCGTGATTGTACCTGTAGGACCAGAGCCCATCGGTTTCTGTCGGTAACTTGATTATATAGTGACCGGTATTGAGAACTTCACTTGCGTGATTAAGCGCTTATATGGATTAGAATGAATTTGTTTACAGCGCCATCTCTTGTCGTTGGCCGTTACTTCTTCTGCGGACTTGCAAGCTTGAATGCGTACAATGTGTTGTCCATGATAACCATGGACCACCTCCATTCGTGTAACATATGGTGGTCATAGACCACCACACACACACATAAACCACCATATTATGTTACACGAAATAATCAGACCTCAAAGGTCGAAATCACGTGATGCCCGCTTCTCCTCATACAAGATAAAAGAAATAATAAGTTAATAGTTGTTCCGTCTATAGATACTCTTTATATCAGTCAAGAACTTTTAGATTTATCAACAAAATGGATCATATAGATAGACATGTTTCCTGCAGTAAGATATTTATCACTATAAACTCTAAATACATATACAATCAATTTTATATTATCATAATATGTTTACTACCTTATCTTGATTGTACAGGGATCACTATCTTTTGATTGTATCTACTGTGCAATCAATATATTCATAAAGACGATTATTTGCTGGAAAAAGCCTCTTAATAGATACAAAGAAAACATTATTTCAGCCAGACGATTTTACGATTACAATTATTGGTGATTGATTCACTCATAGCAAGGGAACGAGTAACAATGGGTATACGGGTATAGTTCTTGATATACTTAACATTTTAATGGGTAGCTATTATGGTATATGATAAACACTTTTATTTTGCATAGCATTATCAGCTTTTACTGTTGTATCTTGTATCTTATGTGGGGGGCCAGTCAGTGCAGACCGGCGACACTTCGACCCAGTGGGATCTTTTGTGTCGATACTCTCCCAATAACGACTGCCATAGATGTTCATGGCAGCCGGGACCGACGGCTTAACGCTCTCCGAGACATGGAGCAGGCGATAATTGTTAATCAATACGCACATAATTTCGAAAAGGTGTATAATTTCGGAAAGTCAGAGGTGCACGACGTGGGTTCGAACCCGAGATCCTCCGCTTTGCAGTCTGTTGGTCTCCCCACTGAGCTATCGCTGCTCTTCTGACGAGCTTCAGCTTCAGCTTATACTGTTACCGAAGAATATGCAATATAAGAATACTTTTGCCCTCATCTTTGCTTGTGTGAAAAAAGGTTTGGTTATGTTAGTAACGGTACTTTTAAAATGAAATATAACTTATGTTACTCAGTGATACATAAAGCTTCTTAAAGGTTTATTTTTACTCTATGGGTGTTTTTTATAAAATCCTTGCAAACAAACAACATATCAATTACTTCCTCTATATAATATTAGTACAGATTAACTAACACATTATATTAAGTGAATGAAGCAAGAGGTATGGCAAGATCGTAGCAAATGGAAATCCGTACTTTCTACCTACCCCAGCGAGGACACAAGCATGAGTAGGTATCTGTCAGCCAATATCATATTTTGCTTTTATTTAACGAAGGTGAATTCCTTTTACTCATCTCTCTCCGCGAAAAAAGAGGAGCGGAGAGGGCATGTCAGGCTCACCCGGTCAAAGATGGAAAGTCCCGAATACCTACTACTCATTAAACCTATTACGGTGTTCTTAGTCACTGCCTTGAACCGTGAGTGGGTCTTCGGAACTGGAACTACTTCAGTGAAATACCCAGCAGTGCTGAACACAGGCAAAAACTGCCTGCGGGTTACGACTCCTGGACGACACCCCGATACGACAAAGGGCGTCGCTTCGACTCAATGGCCTGCAGATGGGAGTTCCGACAGTCAGTATCCTCATATTAAGTATTACACATACGTATCTACTAGTTGTCTTTATAGCCTAAATTTCCTTACTGCCACTAAAAGTCATCCATGAAGCAGTACTTGAACTCTTGACCACGATAAACTGTGTTATCGCTTTACTAAGCAAGTTGTTCTGCTTTACACGTTAAAATTTTCGTCTAAAGCATCTAAAGAACCTAAAGACTTTTAAGTATAATGAGATAAATATTTAAAAAGGAAACGAGAGTCAATACGTAACTCAGTGACAAAAAAAGGTGCTGTGAAATTGTTCTTTTTATCATAACTTAACAGATTATCGTTTATTGTCAAACAAAGGCGAAGACCTAAATATAATAGGTATAGATCTAATAAATATCAAGTAGATTTAATATATATTCTACCACATACACACAACACCATCTAGCCCAAACTAAGCAGAGCTTGTACTATGGGTACTAGACAATGGATAAACATACATATACCTATACTTTTTTATATTATTATATATTATACATAGAAACACCTAGACCAAGACAAATATCCATGTTCATGCACACAAATATTTGACTTGTGCGGGAATCGACCTCAGGCGTAGCAGTCGGTTACACTAACCATTACGCCGTCGTGGTCGACGATTCGATTGGTAGTTAGATTCTGGTTATTAGTTAGTTAATTAATGAAAATACTATTATATTATTCAGCAGCGATAGCTCAGTGGGGAGACCAACAGACTGCAATGCAGAAGGTCTCGAGTTCGAACCCACGTCGCGCACCTCTGACTTTCGGAAGTTATATGACTTTTCGAAATTATGTGCGTATTGATTGACAATTATCGCCTGCTCCGTGCCTCGGAGAGCACGTTTAGCCGTTGGTCCCGGCTGCCATGAACATCTATGGCAGTCGTTATTGGGAAAGTCAGTACCCTCTAATATCCTGACACTGGTCTAGCCTTAGGGTATCGTTAGCCTTCGGGTTACGGAGGTCAGGTGGCAGCCGCTCCGTGTAAAAACTGATATCCAGTCAAATCCGGTTAGACCAGAAAAAAGCCGACCCCAAGTGACTTGGGAATAATAAAGGCTAAGAGAGAAGGCTATTATATTATTCAGCCGCTAGAGTTTTATAAAATAGGACCAAAAGGATAATCTGAAAATGAAGGTATTGGTAAAATACCGATGAAATCAGTATAGTCACTAGTAGTTATACATTATGAAGTTCTTTTACAATATTAAAATCATTGCCATCAACTTAAATCTTAAAGAACTTTAATAAAAAACCTTTTATATACAAGCATTTATTTTTTATAATTAAACACAAACGTTGCAAACATTCAATAATGCAATCATAGCACTAATATTATTTAACTTACTTGAATCACTATTAGAATTGAAAAAGATAACTTTGAATTTAAAATAACAATACGGAAATTCTCGTAGGCCTTGTCGAACCTTCTACTGCAGTTTAGGCCTTTATACATTGATTATTTATTTTACATTAAACATTATAGCCCAAGCGGAGTATCCAAGCAAAGTGTTAGTGAAGCAACGGAAGAATCAAGTACTTTTGTGAATTTTAAAAAACGAACGCTGGTCACACATGTTTTTCATGAAATGCTAAATCACGATGCAGATTTTATAATTAAAAGTCCATTTTATCGTAAAATAAAGATGGTCATATAATTAAGCAGTAACATTTTGAAATAGTATTTTTAAATTTTTTGAAAGTATCCCTTATCAGTAATAAAAATAACCTAAGTATAAGTTAGGTTTTATTGGTTTCGGTAATATTCGCGATGTCATAAATTTATATAATATATTACAATAAAAACAAATGTAAAATGAAATCAAATCATAAAACTAAGTAATAATAACTCACTGACTACGATAAGCTAAAGTTATTACTGAAGAATATTACTATATAATAATATCTAACACAAAAAGTAATAATAGATGACGTAATACTTTCAAATACTGAAGTATTACCTGAAAATCAAAATACATATTGAAAACAGTTGACTAAACAATAGAGCAGAAAATTATATTAAAAAAGGAATCGGAAAATATATTAGAAAATTAAAAAAAGTCAAAAGAAAATAAAATTCCGGCCTCGTTTTCTAAAATTCACAACATATATTATTAAGGTTAGGACTACGATCAGTTGCGAAAAGGTTTTGAATATTAAAATTTTTATCTTAAAAAATAAGTCTGGAAAAATATTTTATTGTCATAGCAATATTGTGTGTTATTTAAAATCTTTTGTTGTTTCAAGGTTACGTTGAAAAATAATGTTGACTTATACTACAATCTCTTGACACTTTCAGACTAGAATAGACACACATTCAAGATCACTTCAAGTACTCCAGACCATCTCAAAATTGTTGTTCCACGCTACAAAATTCTATCCAAACATTATTTTACATACCGCAACATTGAACCAACCACTAAAAATGGAAAAGCACAATTTTCAATAAATCATATATTTTATAATTCACTTTTAATATTTGAAATATACATTTCCACTATTATTCAATAAAAGCTTAATATTCTGTATCGCGAAATTCAAACTATATACCCCTTCAGATTTCACCTCTCATTTGGCACTACGCATCTGTCTTCGGATAAGTAAAAAATATAATAATAATACAGTGCATTGAGAAATAACGCGTTACTACAACTACCAGTATCACCTATGTATCAATATATATAAAAGTGAATAATAGGCACTATATAGGTTTACATACGCAGATTTAAAATAAGCGTAATCCGTGAAACATCGAACGTGGAACTAGAGACATGGATACTGTTACTAAACATTAACTAACATAGCGAATAAACACCGTCCATATTTAAATGCACGATTGTAAACATGTAGCCTATTCAAATAATACAACAGAAGCCCCAAGTACTACGTAAAAATACATTTAGCTTCTATATCTCATAGGTATCGTCTTTCACAACAGGTTTCATTTTTTTTTTCGATAAATACGATATAGGCACCCGTTTGATCTGCCCTTTAAAAAAGAACCAAGGGCGATACGAGTTCCTACGATATGCTAACATTCATTTATTTACATCAATGAAATATTCGGTTGTCTAGTCGACTGTCGCGAGAAAACTTACAGTATTGTACTAGTATTTTTATACCTTAAATCTCGAATTGTAAAGATTCATTTATCGTCCACCAATATTTGAAAGCTGAACCGCTGGCACTACGATCTCTAAGCTATCGCCCCTAAACGTAATGTACTAAATTCTGTATTCTCTAATACATTCAGTATACTACTTTCTGTACATCTTCCTTTTCTTCGTATTTCATTTTGTGTCCATTACATTTGTGTTCATCATCTTCAACTACTGTATTATTATTTTAAAATTTAGCCTTTTTAATTCCATATTTATTATTGTTTTGTTGATTTCATATTCAATAATATTATGATTTATTTATTAATGAATTGTGTTTTTGAACTCATTCCTTATTACGAGCCACTATATTCCCACCGACTGAATAACATCGAACCATTAAAACACGTACAACTTTCTAATATTGGTCCGCTACAGAGTTGTGAAATGATCTAGCTTATATTTAACTTACGACCTAAGGCTAGAATGAACTTAAATTTTCCTATGCCTTGCGTGATATGTATTGCGTTAGAGGCGAGTTAAAGCTAACATTTTAATCATTTTTCTCATATCTACGCCTTCTTAGAACTCCATTACACACCGCAGACTCAACGAAAACATTTGCCCCTTAGCATTATGAAGACAAAGTTGACATTTCATGATTACGTCACACCACATGGCAGAAGTTCTTTAACCTACAAAAGATATGTAGATACTTATTCTATGACGAAATTACGACTACCAGTAATCTATAATTTGTTATTAACAAGTGATATGTTGTTGGAGAAATCACTCCTTTTAAAATATAACATTAAATTTTAAACAATACGTTTACATCGCTTACATTTAATAACTATTGAACTTAATAAATATCTAGACGAATATTAATGGACTCAGCAATTCAACACTCGAGGTGGCTTACAACTAAAATACTCTACATTATAAAAATAAGTTGATAAGAAAATATTCCAGAGATTCATTTGGCGGCAACGCATATTTATATACCAGTGAACAACTTCTCTACTAATAAGAAACTATCAATTATAAACTTAAACTAAACGTGAATTTGGAACAATTACATGCAGTTCATACCAATGATTGATAATACAAAAATATGTTAGCGTACACAATCTAAATTATTAGAAGATCCACTAACCTTACAACAAAAAATATAGCTTATTCAGAAAATAACTTAGCTAAACTTTTGATAAAAATAAAATAACTACAACTTAAATATTTAAATAGGACTTTGTGTCGAATACTTGAAAACAGCCTCGCGCTTCAATTGAAATATTAAACAGCAAATCCTATTACGAATGTTCGAGTACATTATTTTGAGTATTGATCAATAGAAAATTTGAACGATAGTTTTATTTTTGTTCCACATTTAGTCTAGTTTGATACTGAGTATTTTAAATATATTAGTTTAGATCTAAATAAATTATAGCATAAATAATCTAAAATGATCATAAAATTAAGTTGCATTTAACGAATCGCACAAATCAATTTGATCGATATTAAGATAAGTTTTTGTCGGATTTGTCAATAATCATCAGTATCTTCTTAGTAAAGAAGCATCGGTTAAACAAAGCAAATTAGAGGAAAAGGCAGAGCACAGACTAAACTCATATGATATACTTGAACAACGTGCTCTGGGCCAAGCCGATGGCTATTACGACACCTATGCCAAAGATCTCATAGGGTACTTTGACTGGAGCGGCGCTGCTCGTGCAATTCTTCGGCGGCTCTGGCTTATCTGAAATTGAAAATGATTAATAATAATAATAATAATATTCCATCACATACACACAACACCATCTAGCCCAAACTAAGCAGAGCTTGTACTATGGGTACTAGACAATGGATAAACATACATATATACTTTTTTTTTGTAAATACATACATATTATACATAGAAACACCCAGACCAAGACAAACATCCATGTTCATGCACACAAATGTTTGACTTGTGCGGGAATCGAACCCACGACCTCAGGCGTGGCTTTATTTGAGATAAGAAATGAAGATTGAAACTAATAATTGAAATGATATTAACATTTTAATAGACTATATCTCATTTTTACGGTACAAAATATATTCATCTTCTAATACAAATTATTAACTCTATATGCTTTACATATGGCTTCATTACAATCAGTTAATCTGAGGTTATCAAAATCTAATAGAAACAGAAATCATAATCGTAAACTTATGATTATTAAAATTTCAATCATTATTACTTTCACTATCAAGATCGTGAAAAACATTGACTGCAGGCTAAAGTAATAATGTTAAACCAACACTTATTTCGTTTAAGTTAAAAAGTTTGTAAATGCTTGCCAGTTCATGTTAAACTATTACTGTGTTAATATTCTAGTTTCATAGTAATTTAACAGATAAAATTGTATAATAAAATTACAATTGTCGATACCACGCATAACATTGAAAGTTCTAAAATTAAAATTGATTATGATACATAAAAAAATATATTAAATTAAAAAAGTAATTAGTAAATTTAAAATTAAACTACTTCATACGAATTTTGTCACGTTGTTTATTTTAAAACACTTAGGTATATTACTTAATTTTGAAACTAACACTACTATTATTGAACTTTACACAACAGCAGCTACGTTCACGGGGAGGTCTCCCCGAGAATATGGTTGCTGTAAAGCAACTGAAACGCCGCCGCGCCGGGGCAAAGGGTAAAATTAAATATAAATAGTTTTAATTAATTTAAACATCCTAAATTCAGTAAAATTCAATAATCCGTATAAAGTAGTTTAATTTTAATGTATAACATTCACGTAAACATATATATAATTTTATAAATTGCTAATAATTTTAAGATTATTTCAGTTCATATTGAACACCAAATCCGTAAAATGTCTTTAAAACTCAAAATATGATTAAATCTGGAATACTTGGTAATGTTTACTACATTAGTTCTACTTCCATAGTGTTAGTTAGCGTAACAAACAGTTAGGCGTACGACGATGGTGAGGAGCAATAATAACATCTTCAGCATCGTCGTAGGCCTTACCATCCGTCACAAAATGTTTCTGCTCGTGAGATAACTCCAAATCCTTTACTGCAACACTCCTATCCGCAGCTTGAAGTAAATTGGACTTCGCTGGACCTTTCGCTAACAGTCGAAATCTTGCTTAGTAGAATCACGTAGAAGTATTCAGTTCAGTTTCACCACAAGGATCTAAATATAGAGCATTATATAACACTTAAAGTAAAAGAAACAAATAGGTCAATGAACTTACTAGTAGCAGCCATCAATTGTGGCAAGTATTTTTGCCAGAAAGCGCACTGCTTGACGCGCAGACCATGGCCTATTGCGCTCGAGTTCACGGCCAGGGACAGATATTCTCTGCCAGTTGCTGAGTGGACGGGCCAATGGATCTTTGTCGACTCCCCATTAGGATTTATTGACGGGTTCCTGTAATACACAAGGCGTTTATTTAAGATGTTAATGCTAGGGTCACGAAACAAATAAAGCATATAATATATATAATGATAATATTAAAAAACAGTTTTAGTACTGATAATTTATACCGAATGTATAATTAAATTAAAAGGTATCTACATTCATCCTTATACAATACAAAATTGCCAAATTTTACTGGGATATGTTTTAATAATATTATGAAGACATAAAGTTTTATTTAAATTAAGTAATTAATTCTTAGCTGAGACCTATCTCGCGAAAGAAAAGATATCATATTGTATAATATCAACAGCCGACATTCCGTTAGATAAACGAATAAACGTATGGTATCCTTTGACTCATCGTTCAAGCTGGCGTCCAGACACAATGCTGATATATCATTATATCTCGATATAGCTAGGCTAGCATGTTATAAAGGACGTTGTATAATTATAGTACAAATTAATTTCAGCATAGCTATGGACGATTTATTCAATAATATATTTCAAAAATAAGAACATTAATTTATCAGTGGCAACAAGTTATACAAAATCGCTACCTGGCTGGAAGTCAGATTTCAGTTACTGACTATAGACTAAGTAAAAATAAAATATTATATTTCTTACCCGCTTCTTGCGAAATTCGCCCAATATCTCATCAAACGCTTGCTAAACTCCACTTCTTCTGGAGAATAATTCTTGCCCGGATTCAACGGTTCCCCAAATACATAGTTTATTTCGTCAGCGTGCATAACTCCTGTCCAAGATGGCCAGGGATTATTCTTACTGCGATGCTTATAGTAATAAGTGAAGACATTATTACCAGTCTCTGCATAACGATGGGAAAATTCGTTCACTCCGCAGGTAAAGTGATAATCGCCCACCATTTTGTCTAAAGCATTGCGATTCTTGATAGGGTCTTCAGGATTTAACCAGTCTGTATATTCAAAAACTATAGCCTGTCGCGCAACGTCATTTACATAAGGATTTAGTTCCCTCACAGCTTGCAAAAACTGTTCTCTATTTATTCCCACATTTTCTTCTTTAGGAAATAGCTCAGTCAAATAATATAGTATGAAGTAATAACCCTCTTCGGTGTTCGACCCCATCAGAAGATTAGTCTTCTTAAAATTCTGGTGGGCCAAAGATCGAACAGGTATCTCATCTAGAAAAGAACCATCAATAATTGGAACAAACGGGAATTCGCATATTCCTAAAGTTCCCCACTCATTGTTGACTAATTCATCGGCGCTCTTTTTGCGCAAACATTCAATCATAGGTCCCATATCAGTCCTAGAATGTGGACAGTGGACCGCCTCTGCCAAGCGAATGCCTCGCAATATACTCTCTTCCCTCGATATTATAGCCCAAGGTGCAGTAGCGGCCCCGGATTGCATTATTGCTTGGGAAAACATGTTCCTCGAGAGAGGAGAAAGCAGGTGTAACGATACTGATACAGCACCAGCGGACTCGCCAAACAAGGTTATGTTATGAGGATTTCCGCCGAAGTAACCAATGTTATCTTTCACCCATTGCAGTGCCATAAGTTGGTCAAAAAGACCGGCATTACCGGGTACATCAGGAGTATCGAAAAATAGAAAACCAAGTGATGCAACTCTGTACTGCATCGAAACGTAGACGATTTTCTCTTCGGATACCAATATTTTTGGATCATAGACATCTAAAGTGGTAGTACCCGAGTAGAAGCCTCCTCCGAATACCCACAGCATAACAGCTGCATTCTTGGGCCTCGGTCTAGGTGTCACTATATTTATGTAGAGACAGTCTTCCTGCATATCAGTGTTGGGGTTCCACATCATGGCCCCAGGGAAATCGCCGAATACAGTATCTATAATTTGGACGCATGAGTGTGGCAGTGTTGTGGTATTTAATATCTCAGCGCCCCAGCTCTCTGCTGGTCTGGGGTGTCGGAACCTCAAGTCTCCTATAGGTTTTTGTGCGTAAGGGATGCCGAACCACGCGTCGACTTTCTTCCCTGTTGCTGCTGTGAGTGTGATTCCCCGCACTCGTCCCTTTCTGGTCCGGACGACTAAGGGGTCGTCGTCTTCTGGCCCGAGCTGAGGCTCGTCGGCCATGGGCTTCTCCTCATCGGCCCGTTCATGATTAGAGTAAAATCTCTCGTCGTATTTAGCCCTCTTGGAGGAGGTTTCGGCATCATCCAACTTGGCCCGTTTAGAAGAAGTCTCGTGGTCTTCAATACGGGGTAGGATAGTGTCTAACTCGGGGTTGTATCGGACGGCCTCGCCATGGCCACGGTAGGGCTGAGGGGGCGCCGGCGCGGGGAAGTGCAGAGAGTGGTCAGGCGCGTGGTGCCGCGCGCGGTGCTCGTGCGGGCCAGCGAGCGCGCGCGCCGCCAGCGCCGTCAGCGCTGCCAACACCACGCGCATACCGCCGCTCCACCCGCTCCCACTCACACCACCTGAAATTTAACAAAACATGGGTTAAATAACCATCATAAAATAGCACTCCAAAGTATATTAATTTTTATCAATCTGAGGTACCGACATAATTTCATAACATAAAAAGTATGTCGCTCTGATAATATTTTATTCCATGTATATAACTATAAATCTATGGTTTAATTTATTTATTTATGATCGCAAATCTCCAGTAAAATGTATGGCGAGTATACAACAGTTCAGTTATTCATCAGCCCTGAAATAAAATTATTGTAGATAAATCTTCAAAACATTCTAAGCATATCTAGAGAAAACTATATTGTAAAACGAATGGTCGGAACCAACAAATTTATACGTTAAAGCAATTCAAGAATAAATTGGATTGAAATATTGCACTAGACTGATTTATTAGTGTCGATGTACTTTCTTGTAGTCTAGACAGAAAGGTTATGTTGTTATCCTGTATTTAATTGGATTCGATGTCTTGTTTCAGGACGCTTGTAATTGTTGTAACAAGAAAACTAACTAAACTAACATTTGATAAGACTACGGTGATAAAAAAAATTATAGAGATCTTTTTCTTTCTTTCTTTTGAAAAGGAACAGCTCCCGCACTAGGAATAACTTTGGACACTAGGATTTTCCATTGTACAAACATTCAGATAACGAACACAAATAACATCCAGACTCGGAACAACCATTTGTGGATCACACAAATGTTTGTACCGTGTGGGATTCGAACGCACAACACTCGGCGTGGTGGCAGTGACCACTTAAACCATTACATCATCCGTGCAGCATGATCAAATCCCTCCTTAGAACGCAAAATGTGACTTTTTGTCCGTTGGTTGAACGTTTGTAAAGACTTCCGAGGTACAGAAATTATTCGTAGAGCAGGATGTAAATGTATATAAAAAAATATGTGTATGTATTTATAATATCTAGGAATATAACCATTCTACTCATACTCAAAAGTACTGTTAATGTTAGAAACTAAGTCTTCTCTCTTAGCCTTTATTATTCCCAAGTCACTTGGGTTCGACTTTTCTGGTCTAACTGGATTTGACTGGATATCAGTTTTTACACGGAGCAGCTGCCACCTGACCTCCGCAACCCGAAGGCTAACGATACCCTAAGGCTAGACCAGTGTCAGGATATTAGAGGGTACTGACTTTCCCAATAACGACTGCCATAGATGTTCATGGCAGCCGGGACCGACGGCTTAACGTGCTCTCCGAGGCACGGAGCAGGCGATAATTGTCAATCAATACGCACATAATTTCGAAAAGTCATATAACTTCCGAAACTCAGAGGTGCGCGACGTGGGTTCGAACCCGAGACCCTCTGCATTGCAGTCTGTTGGTCTCCCCACTGAGCTATCGCTGCTCTAATGTAAGAAACTAAGTATAAATAATAATTGATCGTTGTTGATTATAACTTATAAGGTAGTACTAAGAATAATTTTTAATATAATTTAGTTGCAATAATATGTAAACTATCAGACCACATTTTTCGCCAACAAACTGTATGTGGGACGTTCTTTTTTATCGAAAATCTGACCGGCAAATTTTTATTTATTTATTTATTTTATTTATTTATTTATTTATTAAGATTCACCAACAGTTACTACAATATCACATACACATAAGACAAACATTTTGAGTCTAACCAATTGTATAACTAATTACAGGTGAATTCAGCATGCATTACATTTTAAACATTACATAAATAATATGACATAAGAAACAAAGATAAATATTAAAAGTGACGAAATATCAATATTAAAGTTAAGTTTAACAATTAAATTATATCAAAATCCAGTAAATTTTAACAATCAAATAGAAATATAAAGTTAATAATGTAAATATATTGTTAAAAGATTATTTGATATTTATATTTGTTAAAAGAGTAAACATGTGATTAAATTATTGCCTCGTTATTGTAGATTTGAAAAACATATAATGCATCGAAGTATTACTTGTAATTTTTGTTTTACTTCAAATGTTGTAGGAATGGTAACAAAAAATTAACACATTAGTCACAAAAATGATTTATTTTTTTATTATCCCTTCAGAGTCAGATCTTCTGTTTCTTATTACTTTCTTATCAAGAATACAAACATTTATTTTTAGCTAGCTCCATGGGATGGAATTCATAGTATGAACATTTAAAAAATGTTATCCAATACCTGTCCAATACCTAACTGTCACAGTTTTGCTTCTTAAGACAAAAAACTTTTTAATATTATGAAGGTCTTCCAATAAAGTAACTCGAACATCTGGTGAACACCTTTATTGTTTAGCATGTAATACTAGAAAAAGTTATTTTTGTAAATATTACCAATAAACTGGATCATACACTACTTTGAACTTAAATTAGAAGGGTGACAAAATTATGAGAGTGGTTAACGAAGTTACGGAGTGGTAAATAATGATTACCCACCGAACAAAGTTAACCTTATAACAGTTTTCAATTTTAGAAAACCATAACAAATTATAATATTTCCTTAAAATGCTACTATGAGTATTTTACACGACAACGTCGCTGTCTTTCAGCCGCAGATAATGCCATTTTTCCATTTACCTGATGATAACACCTTAAATTAACAAAATAATCGACGATTTAAGAGGACACACTGAAAAAATGCACTAACTTTCATCGAATAGTATAGGACTATGAGAAGACCAATTAATCTAGAATTTTGATATAGGTTAATTGACGTCTTTAACTAGAATTTCCTAGCTCAAAAACACTATATTGTGATTTTGGCTCGATCATAATTATTTTCGAAAACACCTCTGAAAAATTACTATTTTTGAAATTACAAGGAAGTTACACTATCATTATGCTTAGGAATTACTCAAATATATTCGTAACATCAATATTAGTGATTTGCTAGCTCATTATTTTCATAACTAAAACCAATCATTTTTAAATAATATTTTAAGTTTTTTTAACAATTTCTAAGGGTTCTCGATCATTGCGGGCGCATCGCAATTTTAGACCTTATGACCGCTATTTAAGGATTGATACACAATGAGTGTCATTGGGGCGGATATGGGCGGCGCTATTCTAAACGATAATTTTCGCGGTGTCCCCTTAATAACCAACATAAGAAAACTAACAATCATCTATATGAAAATGAACTAAGGCTCTAAGTTCCTTACAAAAACGACCACTCCGTCACGAGTTATACAACTCCGTCACATTTTTGTGACAGAGGTGCCTCGTGACAGTCGTGACAGAGACATGTTCGAGATTCTCAGCATTCGCCTAATTATGATTTACGCACAAAACTGGGCATAGATGAAACATTTATCAGGAATCAATAAAATATTATTAAAACACAGAAATTACAATAACATTTGGGAGTAGTAACTTACGTGACAGAGCGGACGCTAAATAAACACACGTACCTCCTTTTACTGTTTGCGAGCGATTGACTGGTATTTGCCAGGGTGTAGGGATGCATTGCGTGGGTCCGGGGTGGAGGGGGACTATGCTCTTGTCTAGTGACTAAGGTCAAAATTAACGCACATTATTTTGTACCATAAAATGAGTGACTAAAATCATATATGTACGTCGAGAGACAGCTAATAAAATATTTTTTTATTTAATAATAGAACCTTTAAAATTATTTCTTCTTATTAATTTAATAACAGCGGTTAAGGTGTTCAGTAAATGTTTTTGGATAGAAACTTTTAATTTGATTTTTTTAAGAGATCAGTTTGTTTACTTTGGTCGTCACAGAGTGACACACTTTATTTGTATGTAAAACACTTCCGTCACGCTTTTTGTATACCTACTATGTCACAATAATTTAGTAAAAAATATTAATAATTAAAATCTAGTTTTGAGGATATTATAATTGTTGAATTGTCAAGTGTATTTTTGTAAGAAAAAAATAAGAAATTTAATATTTTGGAGCAATAACATTTTATTTTGCGGAGAAGACATACAGAAGGTCATTGTCGATAAAAAAGAAGAACGTCCCATGTACGTTTTAGCATCCTTGTATTATTTTATGTATTACTAGATGTGCCCGCGGTTTCACCCGCGTTTATGATAATTGCGCCGCTCCCGTGGGGTCGAAGCATGATGTTATATAGCCTATAGTCTTTCCCGATAGCCTTCCCCGATAAATGGGCTATCCAACACTAAAAGAATTTTTCAATTCGAACCAGTAGTTCCTGAGATTAGCGCGTTCAACCATACAAACAAACAAACTCTTCAGCTTTATAATATTAGTATAGATTTTAACCTATTAAGTCGCTTAAGGTTATCAAAAATGTATTTTTATAAGTTTGACAGTTTAAAATTATTTAGTAAAATAAATTATCTTGTTTATGAAATAAAACAATTTTCGGCCATAACGAAAAGTATCAAACTTGCCATCGAGAACTAACCCGTCAAGCCACTCCTAATACAAACTTTCAACGAATAAACTCAACTCGAACAAAAATATCTATCGATTTTATATGACTCATAAATTTAGCCTGCGTCCGTCGTCGAATATGGACCGGTGGAAATAACTGAACTTCGTGCATTTCATTCATGACATGGACTTTATATAGAGTTTAGGGGAGAAACTGATGAAGCTTTGTTGAAATGAGTAAAAGTATTCTAGCTATCATGTTTTGTCTACACTAGACAGAAGTGCGCACGACTCTCCAACTATTTCTTGTTGTTACGGTTGTTATTTATTAATACTTGACTTCTAGGCGATGTATCAAGATGAAACATGCCTCCAGCAATACAACTGTGAAAAACGCATTCAATTTTGTATAATAAATAGCTTTTGCGTGATGCTCGTAGACACAGATAAACTAAGTACAGATACTAAACTAAATACAGAACTAGGTACAGATAAACTAACATTGAGAGCTCTCAGATAATTTTTGCTCAAATATCTCATAATATATGTACAGACATCATCTAGTTACAATTTATTATAATTATGTAGATTCTGTGCTACTACTCATATCAGTCTAAAGAAGCTCAGCAGAATATTGCTTACGAGTCCAGCCGCATAAATCCATTATCATATTGACGGATCGCCGGCAAACTTTCATCACAATATTTTTTGTTGGCCGATGGACCGTTGTTTGTATTGACAATACAGTACAAATATTGTCGGTTTATCATTGTGAAACTCGTCTCCAAATATTTATTTTCTCTCTCTAAAATTGGATAGCGCTTTAATTGTATAATATCGAATTGCAATCAAAAATATGTTGGGGTAGGTTACTGCCTTTTATTAATAGTTTTAATTTATCATTTGTATCGTGATGGTATTATAACAGAGCGCGGCTGCGCGGATGGTATTGCTGGCAAGTGCTCACCTTACCGCTGTCGTTGCGCTGGGTTTGAATCCCACACTAGACAATTATTTGTGACATATACAATTATTTTCTGAATCTAATTTTACATCGTGTCCATTAATTGTATGTTTGTGGCATCTCTCGCAGTACAGATCAGGATCCCTAGTGCAGGATATGTCTTTATAGAATACGTTTCAGATCGAATATTAAAAGCCCGCGCTTGTTTGCCCGACTCCATAGTCAACAAAAGCCTATAGTTAATGGCAGTAATCTGGTTTCCTGTTACATAGTACATAAAACATAGCTGGTAAAATGTAGGTGCAATGAAGCTTTACCCACCCTTTTTAGAATATATAGACACAAGTCAATACGGATGCATGTATAATTTACTGTCATCTTGCGTCTTACAAAGCAAATGGGTATAATTTAGGAACCAAATCTGAAATGCTATCTTTAGCATGGGCAGTTTCAATGCATTTCGGGAGCTAAATTCAGAGACTCACACACCAAAATGCAACCATTGAGTTGCTGTGTAGGAGCTCAGTATAGTGACTGCACTTTTAAAGTCAAGGATAGAATTGCCTAGAGGCGATTATCAATGTGTGCTTGATATATCTCAATCGATTGCAGAGAATTAATAATCGCGACATTGATGCAGGTACTAAAAATATGTATATATTTGTATCCGTATTTTTTGTGCTTAAGCCAAGCTCCTATTGTAGAATCACAATTATTACAAATGTATTGCATTTTACCTATTAAAATTTGCATTCCCTTAATAATGCCAGAGAGATCTTTTTATTATGATGTTGACTAATTTAGGAACTATCCAAGTTTGCAAGGAATAAATTATTATGATTAGGATGCCCCAATCGATCGCTGAATGTCCTGAAAACGCGTTATAAATATATCTATTTGCAGGGTCCACCATATTATAACTACCGACATAACTAACTGAGTGACTGCGTTAGGCATCAGGTGCTAGAGACCTGTGGTGCCTTGGTGGTAAGAAAACTAAATAGATATATAATCTAACAGGAACCAGGGAGGCCATAGTATGATTGCACTCCTCCCTTAAATTAACTGCCTCGGAGCAGCACGGTCAATTTAATTACTAAAAAGCGCGGTTATTGTATAGTGATTGATCATATAGTGCCGTAAAGTCTATGCATCAATGCGATAACTAAAACGGCTATGATATCGCGATCCATTGCAGAGTTACGAAATCGTGACGCAGCATCAATGCAGTGAACATCATATTGCGGCTAATTGCAGAACGCGGTGAATCGTCAATTTAGATGTATAATAAAGTTTAAATTAAATATTTTTTATTGAAAGCATATTCGAGATCAAGAACTAGGTTTATGGCCCTATACTAAGGGTCAAAGGGGAAACGTACCGATTGCCTAGTGGGAGACCGTTGGACTGCCACGCAGAGGTCTGGATTACGACCCTAAGGTGCACGTATCTAACTTTTCGAATGGGTGTTTATTAGTTAATTATCGCTCGCTTTAACTATTAAGGAAAGCGTCATGTTAAAACCTGTGTATCTCAGAGTTCTCCATAATGTTCTTGAAGATATGTGAAGTCTGCTAACGCGAACTGGGCCTAATCCTCCTCACAATGAGTAGAAGCCCGTGCCCAGCAGTGGAACAATTTACAGGTCTGATAATATGAGATTCTCTAAACAAATGTTTCTGAACATAATTTTACTCACAACCATTTGTTTTTAACAATGACGCCCCGTCATATGCCAAGTGGCAATCTCGCGCTGAACCAAAATATACGCTCTAGTATCGTTGAATTCAAGTACATTTTAGAGTGCTAAATGAACTACACAGGCTTTTTCAGCCATGACAAGAACAGTGTATGCAGTAGTGGTTTTAATGTCTGCTATAACATGTATTTCCTTCTTCCTTCGATCCTGGGTCCGTCAAACGGGGCCTTAAAAGCACCTCCGTAGACCGTCAAGGTAGTAACCTCGGATAATTTGAGTTGTAATGAGGATGTGGTGTGGCGAGCCCTGCTTGTGAATTACACGACTGCTTATCATCATGCGAAGTGTAATCATTGACTGTTGATAATAAAAAAATAGAGGATAATGGCGATGCTTCGAATGTGATTGTATATACATAACACTGTAAAGGATTAGTTACCAAATATTACTTTCTTTGTATTTACGATCGTAGCAGGTGGAAATCCGTAGTACCTGCCTACCCCTCAGGAAAACAGGCTCTAGGTATGTATACATATATTGTCATTGTATTCGTTAGTGTGTAAGATAGATATATCTTTTAATTTATTTTCTTGGTCAAATTATAAGAAAACGGCGGCGCAGCGATAGTGAACGCAACTACTGTGCATGGAGCAGGTGTGGAGGATTCATTGTTAAGTAATGCCCAGTAGCATGATGATATTTGAAAATGTGCTGGTAGGCGGCGATAAAGCCGTAGCCTATTACGTCCCATAAAGCCTTAACTGGTGAAATGAGGGTCTAATACATGTCTGCCAAACCTTCGGTAAAAATGATAATGTTTCCACAGATAAATCGCTACGCGGACTGTTATAAAATTTTGATATGGACATAGACAATATTCACACTTTTTGCGTTACCATCATCATCATCATAGGCCTCCCCCAAGGTTTTTTACACAGACTGGTCCTGGGCTTACCCGCAACCAACCGCGACCCTTACAAGTTATCGTATTTAAAGATACTTTATGCAATGTTACTTCAAGACCGCATTTGAGTTCTTAAGCGTTACTCTATTTTTTTTTGTTCATAAATCCATATTTACACTCCAAGCATGAACATACCTACATTCTTTTTTAACGCGGTTACCTGTGCAAATCATATTCCCCATCGCCGGTTTTGGGGCGGGCGATGGCGATATGTCGGGATCCAGCCCATATGTTTGGGCTGAACCGCCTAAAACCACCACGGTGTTCCTGACACCTTTATGGCGGGGTCGCGCGGATCGCTCTCGCATTCAAATCGCGACCCCGTCAAAGGTTTGACCCGCCGATGGACGTGGCGGGTCCCACAAACACAACAAGAATTTACACACACAATTGGGGGACCTGGTCCCCGACAATGAACATACCTACATATATTAACCTAACCTAACCTACATTTACGTGAGCAAAACCGCGGGCAAAATCTTGTATCATAATACAGCATAATAAATAGATATCGTGTTACAATATTCACTTAAGATAGTTTCACAATACGCGTTGTGTGACGCCGGGTATCTTTTACAGTGACGGATACCAGCCGTCCTCGGGTACAAATTGATGTCACATTTGTATTGCTCTCATGTGCTCATATCGTAGCTGTGTTATTGTGTGAATGCCTTTAGAGAAATAGGTTTTGTCGTTAATTATGTTACGTTAGACACTATGTCTAATTGTTGGTTCAATGTTTATGTATATTGTCTTACGGTAACGCGAATGCTACACGTTGAAGTTAAACTACTTAATACGGATTTTATTTGGTGAAGAATATTTTCATATAAATCGCGACGGTATTTCAGGACAACCAAGATATAAACCATTACTTTTAGGCTAGTAGTAATAACTTTTATTTGGCGCTACCTTACTTAAAAGTTGTCATGACATAGTAAGAAAAAAATCATGCCAGACAATAAGATGGTTGTAAGATGCGCCAAAACAAGTTTTAAACATTTTGAGTCTTCTCTCTTAGCCTTTATTATTCCCAAGTCACTTGGGGTCGGCTTTTCTGGTCTAACCGGATTTTGACTGGATACCAGTTTTTACACGGCTGCCACTTGACCTCCGCAACCCGAAGGCTAACGATACCCTAAGGCTAGACTAGTGTCAGGATATTAGAGGGTACTGACTTTCCCAATAACGACTGCCATAGATGTTCACTGCCGCTGGGACCGACGGCTTAACGTGCTCTCCGAGGCACGGAGCAGGCGATAATTGTCAATCAATACGCACATAATTTCGAAAAGTCATATAACTTCCGAAAGTCTTAGATGCGCGGCGTGGGTTCGAACCCGAGACCCTCTGCATTGCAGTCTATTGGTGGGTCTCCCCACTGAGCTATCGCTGCTAAGCTAAGTTTTAAACATTTTGAGTAATCTGTAAAAATAGCAAAAACACTTTTAAATTTCAACTAATGTTTTTGTTTAGTTACTCATAAATAAATGATGAAAGATGTATTATGACTCACATTTTGCCATTTTTAGTATTAGGTCCTAAGTAACAGCGAGCTAACCAATCTCCGGCTACCGGGGTTCCAGACGCCAAGGAGAAAGTCTTGATGGCATATCATAATTAATTTATGTTTATACACATTCAACTACCTAACTCCAGACTGCTACTAAGAATTAAAATATAAAACATAAAATCAAATTAAATGAAATTCATGAGATAACAAGATGAAATAATTCAATAAATTATAAAAATAAATATTAATTAACAATGTGTATTGAATTTCAAATCGTTTATTATTATAATTTATTGAATTCTTTTACCTTGTTATGTCATGAATTTATTTTAATTTGATTTTATGTAATTTTATGTATTTATTCAAATGTTGTATCTCTTTTACTATGATATCTTTAAAGTTGTTCTAAATAACCTTTTTGACATACACACCGCAAACTTCTTTCTTCAGGTACTTTTCTTTCTAAGCTCATTTAATTGTGCATGTAGTGGCTTAGAAAGGTTAAAAAAGAAAAAAAAAAGTTACGCAACCAGCTAAAACCTGTTATTGTATATTTTTTTGTATTGTTGTTGTAATCACTGTTGGTCCTAAATAAATAAATAAATATTTTTTTAACAAAAATAAAATCTTTTTAATGTTCTGACTCAAGCATCGAACTAGAGTTCTCTTGCCCAGTAATCACATACACTGCATCACCGATACAAACATATGTATATATATTATTTTACATCTGCCGCACTATCACTAATTCCTGTGTCGCGGTCCGTTTACAAACATTCAAACAGCGGACACAAAGAACACCCAGACTCGGAACAAGTATTTGTGGATTACACAAATTTTTATCCCGTGTGGGACTCGAACCCACCTCACTAGGCATGGCGGCCCTTTAAACCACTACGCCATCCGTGCAGTCACACTATCCGAGTTGGTAATATAACCCTAAACTTCACGAAAGTAATCGTAATTATTACTGTTGTGTCATCAAGCCCGTCTCATATTGATTAATTACTTTATAATTATGATTTTCTACATCAATTGTTACAATTAACATTGACATTTTTCTAATTAACTAGATGTGCCCGCGGTTTCACTCGCGTTTATGGTTACTGCGCCGCCACCGTGGGTCGTAGTGTGATGTTATATAGCCTTCTTCGATAAATAGGCTATCCGACATTAAAATAATTTTTCAATTCGAACCAGTAGTTCCTGAGATTAGCGCGTTCAACCAAACAAACTCTTCAGCTTTATAATCTTTATTAAGCTTTATAATTCTACTGTACGTGTGTATGTCACTGAGCTCTGAACGCTAGTATTAGTATAGATTATATTGCCTTTTCGCCTCAAAAGGCAATTATACACAACTTCGCGCCTGTGCACCTCCGAATAATAGCCAGAAGTGAAGTGAAGATTTTGATTCAAATAATTGATCGTCTATTTCCGGATAATCGATTGAGTCCTCCTATCCTCCTATTATATTCCTGAAATACAGGCCTTGAGCCTAGTTTAGGCATTAGTCTCCCACAGTTATAATAAGCAACTAAATCTCGAAAATTCATGTTTTGTAAAATGTATATATTGTGGCGAGAGAATAAATAATATTTATTGATAAAAAATATATATTTTGCCCGCGGCTTCCCTCGAGTAAATGTAGGTTTTATCAATTATCTAACCCTCGAAAACAGTATTTTTACTGAATGACAGTGCCCTATGTACTTTTGTATACCTGCTCCTGACAACGTGCATGCGACATTTCATGATAACCGGTCGAGTAATTAAGGCGTGAAAGTGTAACAAACAAAAAAGCAAACTTACATTCGCATTTAACATTACGTTACGATTACATTTTCTTCTTAAGACTGCGCCGAGCGAAATGTGCCAAAACAGGTGGTCACAGTTAAGTGAATAAAATCAACACTTTTTGTTTAATACAAATATAAAATATACATTTACCACAATAATGAATATGTTTACAATTACTCCGTGTAAAAAACTTAAAGTATTTAATATTTCCGCCTACAAAATTACGTAAATTTGATTTTTTGGTTAATACAATAGAAATCAACCCTATTTTACAGCTTTAACGAAACATAAATAGGTATATTGCAATTTGTCCGTCCCAAATATTTAAGTTATTGGTTGACAATAAAGATACATATTTATCGAAAAAGCACTTCAAATCCTCCATACAATTTTACTATGGCGGCCGCGCGCCGATTTGAATATGCGTCGCACGAGCTCTGTCATTATCTGTCTTACGCTCGGCGCAGTCTTAATGTTGAATTTACAATTTATTTTTCTACCTACTATTTCAGGGATTAACCTGACACTATATACGTAACTAAACTACAGAGTATTTAAATTTTAAAGAACCATAGGCCGTCTTCTTCAACCGTCAACCAATCACAATTATGGACCAATTAAAGCTCTCCAAGGTTAGAAGCACGACTGATAGCTACGGCTGTCGCACAGCCACCACTCACCGCTAGCTTTTGAATTGCAAATGGGCTCTATCTGCATCAAGCCTGGCCTTCGGTCACGCGAACGGGCGATATCGCGGACTTCACTACAATTTAGAAGAATTGAAGTGTTTCTTTTCGGTCTTTTTTTTTTGTTCACGATGGATTCAGTTGCTATGTTGTTTCTTAAGTTTACGTCATACGATGGACGTTGAAATCAAATTACTTTATACGTATTTTAGAATGGTTTATTTTTGCAATACGGTATTCTATAATTGTTTTTTAATATTAACTATTTGAACATACTATTTAGCCGACACGTTTCGATTGATTTTCTTTTATTTTTAGGTTAACGTTAAGACATGTTGGAACATGTTAAGACACGTTGGAACACGTTAAGACACGTAGGGACATGTTAAGTTAGGACATGCTCCGGGCGCCGGAGGGCGCGAGACGACCTTCAGCCACCCTGAGGTTTGACCTGGGGGTGGCGGGCTTTGTGGGCCTGCCCGCCATCCGTTCAGCACCAGGTCCGAGAGGCGGCGTGCGTGTTCCCACGCGCGCCTCTATGTCGAGTCCGTCTCCCCTCTAGGGGGGACAGTAGGGAGTGATAGAAGTGCCAATAGGGTAGGTCTTTCGTGTAGTGGCCTGCCGTTTCATACGGCGGGCCAAAACCTCGGCGGGGTCGCGCGCGCGCGCGGCCCCGTCGATAGTGGTTTTGTCGAGGAACACTGTGGTAGGTTTAGTCGGTATTACAAGCGGAGATCCTCGCCGAAGTTTACCACTTCGTGGCGGCGAGGAGGTCCCGCGGGGAGCCCCCGGGGTGGGAGGAGGTCGCACACATGCGGCGACAGGCGCGGGCCGCTCTATTGAGGCGGTGGACGGAGGACCTGGCTCCACCGACCCCGGGCCAGTGGACGGTGGAGGCCATTCGCCCGGTCCTCCGGGGGTGGATAGGGCGGCGATTCGGGTCGCTGACCTTCCGACTGGTGCAGGTGCTTTCCGGGCACGGATGCTTCGGAAAGTATTTGCACCAGATCGCGAGACGGGAGGCGACCCCGGCCTGCCACGAGTGTGGGGCGCTGGAAGACACAGCACTCCACACGCTGGAGGCGTGTGCCGCATGGGGGCCGCAGCGGCACACGCTTTCGGCCATAATAGGCGGAGATCTCTCCCTGCCGAGCGTGATTAACGCCATGCTCGGCGGCGAGAGGTCGTGGCAGGCAATGGTCTCCTTCTGCGAAGCTGTCATGACGCAGAAGGAGACCGCGGAGAGGGTCAGGGAGAACAACCTCCTCGCTGACCCTCTCCGGCGCAGACGGACGGGAGCGAGAAGGAGGCGATTTGCCCGCCTTCTCGCTCCTGTATAGTGGGGTCACTGGTACAGAGTCGGGGGACTCTCTACCGGCTTGCACGACCCGACACGTCTGGGGGATGGCCTTGGTGAGCAAGGCTGTCCCTCCACAGGTGCTTAGGCCCGGTCACCAACAGCCGGGCCAACCGCCGGGGCGGGATGGTGATTGCTAACGCGACCCCATCCCGCCCCACTCCGTCGGCGGAGGGACTGCTCACCCCAGGTTTTTAGTGAGTATACCGACCCCCTTCAGGGGCGGAGAGTCTCACATAACCACCCTTCCCCCCCCGGGGGAGGGGGTATCCATAAAGGATTTTCCTGGGTCAAAAAAAAAAAAAAAAAAAAAAAAAAAAAAAAGTTTAGTCGGTATTCTGGGAGGTACGTTATCATCTTTACCATCTTCTTTTACCCCGGCGAGTTCGACATAACCCCTCCGCCCGCCCCCGCGGAGGGGTATGCGTCATGCATTCCCCCAAGTAAAAAAAAAAAAAAAAATGTTAGGACATGCTGAAGACATGTTGGAACATGTTAAGACATGTTGTTATGTCGAGCCAGACTTCTCGCGTCGCTCTACCAGTGGCGCGGGGAGGCTCTGGAGTGGGGCTTTCGGCCGTTGCCGAGAGAGGTGGAGGCGCGGCGGTCGGAGCTCCGCGACGTCCTAAGGGCGGACTGGGGTGAACGGCTTGCGCGACCGAGTGCAGGGCACGCCGCAATAGCGGTGGTAAGTCCAATCCTGGAGGAGTGGCTGGAGCAGCGCCATGGCGCTCTGACCTTCCGGCTGACGCAGGTCCTCACCGGGCATGGATGCTTCGGGAGGTACTTGTGTCGTATAGGCCGGGAGGAGACGTCTTGTTGTCACCACTGCGGTGACGGTCCCGAGGATACGGTGCTGCACACACTCGTGGAGTGCCCAGCTTGGGAGGAGCAGCGCTGGTCGTTAACCGGGGCACTGGTGCCCCGGTTAACGCGCTGCTCCTCTAGCCAGAGAGGACCTGGACACCCAGGTGTCCAGGTCCTCTCGCTGCCGGAAATGGTTCTGTCCATGGTCCGGAGCGAGGGTGCATGGGAGGCCGCCGTCGCCTTCTGCGAGGCAGTGATGTCCGCGAAGGAGGCGGCGGAATGGGAGAGGGAGCTGGTCTCTCCCCACCCAAACAGCTGGGGCTCGCCTCGCTACGTGGCGGGCCAAGACCTGTCGGTGTCACGGTGAATACTAGCGTGAATCCCGTGGCACCGACACCGGTACGTGGGGTCACAGGGTCGTCAGGGGTTTAGTGGGTATGGGGCCGGCCTCACTGGCGCGGACGGTGCGTAAAGGCATTCCCCTGACGTAAAAAAAAAACCGCCTGGGCATCGCAGCACCATGAGTTGATCGCGGCAGTCGGATTGGTTGCCCTCACGCTCCCAGCCGTAGTTCAGTCTATGGTCCGGAGTGAGAGGTCGTGGAACGCCGTCGCCTCCCTCTGTGAGGAAGTCATTTCCATCAAGTAGGCGGCGGAGCGGGAGAGGGAGCGTTTAAACCCTCTCCCCAAACGCAGAGCCGGGCGCCGGAGGGCGCGAGACGACCTCCAGCCACCCTGAGGTTTGACCTGGGGTGGCGGGCTTTGTGGGCCTGCCCGCCATCCGTTCAGCACCAGGTCCGAGAGGCGGCGTGCGTGTTCCCACACGCGCCTCTGTTTCGAGTCCGTCTCCCCTCTAGGGGGGACAGTAGGGAATGTTAGAAGTACCTATAGGGTAAGTCTTTCGTGTAGTGGCCTGCCGTTTCATACGGCGGGCCGTAACCTCGGCGGGGTCGCGACCGCATGCGTAAGTGATTCGCGCGGCCCCGTCGATAGTGGTTTTGTCGAGGAACACCGTGGTAGGTTTAGTCGGTATTCCGGGAGGTACTTTAACATCTTTACCATCTTTCTTTTACCCCGGCGAGTCCGACATAACCCCTCCGCCCGCCCCAGTGGAGGGGTATACGTCATACATTCCCACACACTAAAAAAAAAAAAAAAACGTTTGTTTTGTCGAGGAACACCGTGGTAGGTTTAGTCGGTATTACCGGGGTATCTTACCCCCGGTGAGCCCGACATTACCTCTCCGTCGCCCCGCGGAGAGGTACGCGTTAAAGGAATCCCCAAGGTAAAAAAAATTTTGGAATTAAAGCAAAATGCATTTATTGACTTCTTATATTTTCATTAATTACGCTTGTATATAACTCTGAACGGGTACGCAGTAAGGATTCCATTCCGATAGCTATACTTCTCGAACAACCGTTTTATAATGTTTTTAGTTCCTTTTATTTATTTATATTTTAATATTTTAAATAATATATCAGTTAATTGATGTGTCCACGAATTGTTTATACATTTTTATGGAAATAAAGATTTTTACTTTGACTTTGACTTTGATACACTCGAGACTTGATGACTACTGACTGACTGTGTACTATGTATAATGTAATAATATGCAAGTTTTCTCATTGGGAAATATTTGCCAACTATGGTTTAGGTCGTTGTGGTGAATCTATTGGCGCATGCTGGAAAAATGTATATGCATTGAAATTAAACAACTTTATACGGCTTTTATAGCGTTGTTTATCTTTATATATATAATTCTACTATACGTGTGTATGTCACTGAACTCCTCCTAAACGGCTGGAACGATTTTGATACAATTTTTTGTGTGTGTTCATATGGATTCGAGGATGGTTCAGATATGGATATTTTTTTTCGTGTGTACGGCACAACGTCTGTCGGGAAAGCTAATAAAATAAATAAAACTCTCCTACTAGTTACTGTTTTTTTTTAAGCTATATATATAGATTTAATTTTACACTTCTTGAACGTTTCGGCTACTTCAGCAGCCATGTTCACGAGGAGACTAAGATGGTGGTTGTCTCCGTATATCCGTACAAAGTTTTACTTCAATGTATAACATTCGCTTAAACGTAAGACAATATTATAAAATTTTATGCCTTCAATAATATTGTAAAGAATTTTAAAATACACAAAACCTTGTCATCGTCGCTTTTTATATGCATACCGCTTCAAACGGTATGTAATTTAAACTCAAATGTCTGACTTGACACTATTAAATTATAGGGGAGCTACTCATGAAGACCTACCAGCTGTGGCTATTTGGCATTGAGTCTAAAGAATCAACACATTTATTTATTTACAAGTGCTATGTCGGCTTATATGTCTTTTAGAAATTATGTGCGTATTGATTGAAAATTATCGCCTGCTCCGTGCCTCGGAGAGCACGTTAAGCTGTCGGTCCCGGCTGCCATGAACATCTATGGCAGTCGTTATTGGGAGAGTGTCGACACAAAAGATCCCACTGGGTCGAAGTGTCGCCGGTCTGCACTGACTGGCCCCCACATAAAATACATACATGTCGGCAACACATACTTGCTAATTTTGTTTCTTAATACGTGCAGAAAAAACTATGTACACACATATTACACATTCGGCAGAGTAAAAGATTTGGCATACTTAAAACTATAAATGGAGGTCAACCAATAGTTATAAAACGACATCAGGTTTACAACGGGAAGAAAGAGGGTTTAAGAGAAAACAGTGCAATAAAGTCAATTGCCAGTCAAATTAATATGTTGTAATATTACAAGATAAGTATTGTAGTCAATAATATGACGTACTAAAACAAAAACTCAAATAACAGATTTAAGTAGGTATGCCTTAAGAACAAGGTGACACACCACCTCATAACATTTCTTACGGGAAGCTCTTACCGTGGCCTATAAATGCTTATATTACTGGAAGTATCCCTCACCTATCGCCAACCCTATGAAATTGGTAAAATAAGGTCATCTACACAAAAGATAAAACACAACACGCGACCACAAGCGAAAGAAAATAATTTATTGCACTTCAAAATCTGCATATCCGTATTTGTAATGCGGTTCTACTGCCTACATTGACCCTCGATGCTCAGATATCTTCGGCCTATATGCATACTATGCAGTAATCCCCCAATTCAACTCACAACACCCGCGGGAAATAAACAGCGGTCTACTCATACCTATCGCTCCAAATTCACACGTTTTATTGCCTGAACATACCAAATACTTGCGCCGTTAGACCGCCAATATCGCTGTCTTCAAGGCACAAGCTCAAAACGAAATTTATGGACGATTTTATATCCCACGGGAGCCTATTACAGAGTAGCGCCGACCAACGTTACAAGAACTCTTTGAACGCCCCATCTATTTGGGTCAAGAAGGACACATTTAAATATTATTACATGATTTAAATTTTTGAGATGTTTTGCTTAAGGTGGATGAGAAATAGCTGGGTTGGATTTTAAGGTAGTGTTTTTTGTATAATTTACAGTTTTAGAGTATAATGATAAATATATCAAAAATAAATAGTTTCTGCATACTTACATTATCATGCCTATATGACTGAATGGGTAGGCAGAAGTGTGCATACCTACATTTTTCCAGGTATGTTTTTAGGTTACTTGTAATAGGAAGACCGGGCACAGATTTATACTCCATGCTACTATTATGAATTTCGAATCAGAAATACCCCATAACACTTTGCGAGACCAAGCCACTACCCGGGAATCGATTTACTACCACTGCGCCGATAATCGATTTTAGGCAAAAAAATGGTTTATTTAATTTGTGGATACCCGAGTCGAACAAAATGCTACGTGGTATTTCTTTCAAGAAATTCCCAATAGCAGCACGAAAACACGAAAAGTTAGACCTAAAGCATACTTCTTCAGAAATATAGGTATGATATACCCCATAAATTTTGCAGCAAGGAATATATAATTGTACCTGTATCACACTATTCTATACCAACGTCGAAGGCTAACCAAGCGACGCCACCCATTAACGACGTAACCAATTTCAACCGTCCAGCCAACAATTTTTCATCAACGGCTACACATATTCCAAAAATGAATAAAACCGCAGTTCGATCAAAACATATTCACCCTACCAGCCCCTACGTGCCTACATAGTTCAGTTTTTGCCTCAAAGTCAGAGATTCTCAACTTTTCGTATATTTTCTTGGAACAAAATTACCAGCCGATGACGAAAGGCAATCGGTGGATTCATAAATTTATAAAATGGCTCGGGTGGCCGCGAACACCGCTGCGGAATATTTACGGTTGATTACAAGTAACTTAACGGCAGTTAAGATGCAGCTTACATTGTTACTTATTAAGACAATTTCGTGTTTTTAAAGATATAGCCACGAAAGCCGCGATTTTATTTTTTTCTTATAGAGCGACAACTCTTGCACTTGCTGTTTTCAAAGAATAATCAGACTCAGACCAACTATATCGTCGTCAACAGCATTTGACGCAGTGGCTATGACGAGACGACTATTTAAACCATTAGGCATTCATGCAGTCTTTTTGATTAGCAACTGTTACAATTGGAACTCGTACCTTATGAGTTTATAGGACAATACAATAGATGACGCTTAGTATCGCCTTAGATGCTTATTCAGAAAGATTCAGAAGCAAAATTAAATCCCTAATAAGCAACGACACGGTTTATCGCGATCTCGGCAAACCGGGTTCTATTCCTACATAGTCTTGACAGCATCATCGTACATATATAATTTATAAAATCAGATTACATTATTACATAACTATTGCAATACCATGGTAAGGCATAGGGTAAAGGTGCCTATAACCATGAAAAAGAAAATACAACACAAAGTATAGATATTCTTATTCTCCATTTTTATTTGCCTTCACAAGCCGTCAGTAAATTGCCAAACCTCTTTATTCCGTACATAATAATGTATGCCCTACCGAAGCTATATACCCTAAAGTTTCACTCAGGAATCTAACCCTATAACACTAAATTAAAATAAACCATAAACCGTGTCATTATCCATGATACCCAACTCAATTTCACCAGCACCGAGATCATATCAAGAAAATAGGTTAAACTCATTTTAAAGTCCGTCGCGTTAATGGAGCGAGGTGTAATACGCTCTTAATGACGTCACTAATGAGTTTTCATTCTTTCCTCATTTCCGCGGTTCTACGGCACTTCCATGTCCCCGAGTATCTAGGATAACCTTAGGAATACTTTGCTCTTGAGCGAAAGAGACGGTGGCTTGTTTACCTCGAGTTGTGTCGAGAGTGACTGCGATGGAAATATGGACAGATTGCTTGCATTCTTGGAATAGAGATGTTTCTTACAAGAATGTTCTTTGTTATATGGAAAATTTTGACGTTTGTTGCTAATGTTGGTCCCTATTGGCAGTGGTCCGAGTATTCGTTTAATTTTATGTCTACTTTAATTGTAAATGGGTTGACTTTTTAGTTAGGATGGCTTCTGAAGAATTTGTTATAGTGATATTGTGCACTTAAGTTAGAGCGTGTACCTATTTGAATAGTAAGAACGGTTATAAACAAAGTTAATCAGCGTTAACACGTGAAAAAGGTGTGGTTACATCAAAGGATGTTTGCTAAAAGGCATCAATGATAATCTTTTCATCAAGCTTTTGTTAATAATATCTCTTGCCGGTTTTAAAAACGATTCGCGTATTAGCATAAATATTCACTGTTTAGCGTGGAACTTTATAGAACATACAAACAAGAAAGCAAAGAATATCTACACAACGCAAAAAGAAAACGAAAGAGCAATTTTAGGAGCACATACAATTATGTGCTCCTAAAATTGCTCTTTCGTTTTCTCGACCACACGTTACACAATTGTAACGTGTGGTCAAACCTACTATACCCAGAGAACTGGCAGTACCTAGCAATCACTTAAACACTGATTTCACATTATAGATCACTTTTGTTTTTTACTGTGTCTATCAGCTATCGATATTTGATACATAGCTATCTTTTGTTTTATTAGTTGGTTAATAAATAACCTAATGTAAGATTGAAATTAAACTACTATATACGGATTCTATCGCGTAGTTTATTTGACACTTTATTACATAATTTTGAAAATTGTTACACTACTATTACTACTAAACTTTACTAATTTTTAAGCTAATTAAATTCTAATGTAAGATGTTCTGGAGTCGCCCGGAGGTCTTCAAATTGGCATAAACGTCAGTGGGCGCGTGGGGAGCATTTAGCCGCCTCTTTTCATTGACCATTTTAAGTAGGAATACTGCATTTAATTTAATCTATTTTCTCAACATTAAGTAAAACCACAAATAAATAAAGACAAATCAATATATTTATTAAATTCTGTTTGATGAGCTTCGGTTTACAAAAGATTTTGGAAAACGTAACATTTCAACTGATTTTTTAACTTATTTTACATTATCATAAATAATACTAATTAAAATGGAAAAATTAACAAAATAATGTATTTTCTACATCTACACGCTATGCTTTAGCAAAATAGTATAGTATAGTATGTGCAATGTTCATTGCACAGTAATTTTGAGCATCTGCAAAATCCTTTTTTCGTGCGCCTATTTTACTTTGTTGGACATATACTGTATTGCCCTTCTTATTTGAAGATGATGCTTGTCCTATAGGCCAAAGCGAGCAATTTGGTTCCTCTTAATCTCTCAATAAAAGACCCTGTGGTCATATTATGGCTTAACTAGGACCATCGCAGTCTCTTTTAAATACTGTCCCTACAGCGAACTTGCTGTACTAACGGTTCATCATCATCATCACTGCGTACGTGTTGGAGATTAATCACCTGGTTGTATTGTACGTTTGCGATGATGAGATCCACGCTGATGACATGTTGTGGTAGCTGGTCAACGGCTATAGCTTCTCTCTGGAGTAGGTGTGAATTAGTCTCGCGTAGATGGTATTTAAAAGGGCACTTAATAAGGGAGAACCTTCTTCAATAAGGAGGTTCTTCCTTGTCAGAATCATCGTTGTCTGCTGACTGTTCTGTGTCCATGTTATACTTATTATGTTGAATAGATCGATCACTTTGAAGATACATCCTCATCTACAAACTGTGAACTAGCATCTTCAAAATCTGACATTTCCTCTAACCAAGACACTATATGATCTTCCATCTTGTTATTTATTTTAATCACGTGATACCTTTAAATCCTGAAATTATCAAGGTTTTTTTTAGGTTTAACAATAAATGCACTATGAAATATAGTCTACATTTCAATATAGCAAAAAATATATGATATAATTTTTACTTACGTGAGTAGGCGCGCGGTGAGCAAATTGCCGCATGGCGACGACTGATGGTTAAAGCCTCCTTCTTTAGCGACTCCCCGCGCACTGATGGCGTCCAGCCTTTCGGCACGAGTTGCGAACGAAAATGGACGCAGCTACTAAAAAGCGCAAACTTAACGGCCTATTTTTTTTACGAATTATTAACATTTTTTTCGTGAGGTAGGCAAAATGCTCATAGCGCGCCCACTCTAGGGTTAAGGACATCTGTATTTTATGTGCCTTATTACATACATACATACATAGATTCACGCCTGTTTCCCAGAGGGGTAGGCAGAGACTACGGATTTCCATTTGCTACGATCCTGACACACTTCTCTGGCTTCATTCACTTTCATCACATTCCTGTATGTACCTTAATAGACATAGAATATAAGTATACGTAGCAGTCAGTAACGAAGGCTCCATGATACGAGGTGGATGCCACTCATCTTTACACGCTCCTTACTGCTAGTGAATATCTCGGCCTCGATGGCGTAGTGGTTAGTGTAACCAACTGCCACGCCTAAGGTCGCGTGTTCGATTCCCGCACAAGTCAAACATTTGTGTGCATGAACATGGCTGTTTGTCTTGGTCTGGGTGTTTCTATGTATAATATGTATGTATTTACAAAAAAAAGTATATAAGTATGTTTATCCATTGTCTAGTACCCATAGTACAAGCTCTGCTTAGTTTGGGCTAGACGGTGTTGTGTGTATGTGGTAGAATATTATTATTATATTATTTCCTGCCTGAATACCCAAAAACACATTGCCCATTTTAGGAACCGCTTCTAGAACCTTACGATTGACCATAATCATAAGCTAAAACTCATATCAACAAAGTATACCTAACTTCTTCTCTCTTAGCCTTTATTATTCCCAAGTCACTTGGGGTCGGCTTTTCTGGTCTAACCGGATTTGACTGGATATCAGTTTTTACACGGAGTGGCTGCCACCTGATCTCCGCAACCCGAAGGCTAACGATACCCTAAGGCTAGACCAGTGTCGGAATATTAGAGGGTACTGACTTTCCCAATAATGACTGCCATAGATGTTTATGGCAGCCGAGACCAACGGCTTAACGTGCTCTCCGAGGCATAGAGCAGGCGATAACTGTCAATTAATACGCACATAATTTCGAAAAGTCATATAACTGGCGAAAGTCAGAGGTGCGCGACGTGGGTTCGAACCCGAGACCCTCTGCATTGCAGTCTGTTGGTCTCCCCACTGAACTATCGTATATCGCAAAGTATACCTAACATGACCGTAAAATATAATACAAGTAGAACAAGACCAAACATACGATATAACTCAAACTCGACTCCCGTTCAATACGTGACGGAATCTCATAATGTAAATAAACCCTTACCAACGATAAGCCACGTCCCACCATACAACAAACAGCTGAGAACATAAGCTGTTCGTTCTGAAGCTGATAACACACGGTTAAATAAAAACCCTGGTTCAATTCCGTGACAAAATATACTGAGATATAGCAGCGTTGTTATTATTAAAATTTAGGCAGCGTTTTTTAAGTATAAAACATGACACCGCTATGAGAAACAAGCAGGCTAGAGAAAACAGGGATGGGAAATATCGATATTTAGTATCGTATTTTATATAATAAGAAATGGTCGTGTCAATAAACTATCTTACTGATGCGCACGTACCTCCTATCAATATGAGAAGAGGTAGGCTATTGTCACCACGCTGCCTCAGTGTGGGCTGACAGCCTTCACACATCTTGGAGAACGTTATGGAGAACTTTAAGCCATTCAGATTTTCTTACAATGTTTTCCTTTATCGCGAGCGATAACTAATAATTTATATGCACGCACATAACTTCGAAAAATCAAAGGTGCGTCCAGTGGAATCTGACTAAACTGTCGATTTTACTATTAGTTATATAAAATTCTTTTAGGCGATGGTGATGTTAGGTGGCAGTGTGGATTTTAAAGAAAAAGTGACAGCTTGTTTAGCTGTAGTTGCATAGCTACACGTAGTAGCCGGCTAGCAGGTTGTTAGTATCTTATCTTATGTGGGGGCCAGTCAGTGCAGACCGGCGACACTTCGACCCAGTGGGATCTTTTGTGTCGACACTCTCCCAATAACGACTGCCATAGATGTTCATGGCAGCAGGACCGACGGCTTCACGTGCTCTCCGAGGCACGGAGCAGGCGATAATTGTCAATCAATACGCACATATGTAAATTCGAAAAGTCATATAACTTCCGAAAGTCGCGATTCGAATCCGAGACCCTCTGCATTGCAGTCTGTTGGTCTCCCCACTGAGCTGTCGCTGCTCTTAGGTTGTTAGTAACTAATTCATAAAGGTTTTTAATGTGATATTGGAAAAAATAATTCCTGTTCAAGCTCATACCAGGAGGAATTAGTTATCCAGTCAAATACCTGGTCCTGCAACCAGGTATTTGACTGGATAACTAATTCCATTGCAAAAGATTGCAGCCAAGTAAGGTTGTGTTGCCTTTTATGAATTGGGACTCCAGGCTTTTATTAGTGAACCCTGCGACGTTCTCTGGTTGACTAAAGACCTTTATACCTTGCGCTATGCAGCAATATCTTTTTTACACAAAAAGTAGTTCTGCAAGTTATGTACATAGGCTAAGGTCAACTTACATCACATCGTATGCATGACGGCCATGATAGTGATATAAAAACCATATTTATTTGCAATAGTCTAAGTGATTGCCACGCCCTTGCTACAGCATTAAGTATTATGGGATCCACATATAATGTATTTGCTGCGATTTAAGATGTTCTTTGTGTCCATTATTTGCATCTTTCTAAACTTTGCCACGACAGAGGGCTTTGCAGAATATTAATAGAAGATAGAAAATTGATACGGAGGTGAGCTCCTTTTATAAAGCAGACACTTTGCAGAAAAGATTGTAACATGAAAACGTATTTAAAAAGTAAAGAATCTTACTCAAATTTTGACCGTCTACAAAAACCAAACCTTAAACAAATATCGACAAAATGTCCCAGCACTAGACTGAACTTCATCAACTCGCTGCACGCCTGACTCCGTGACATCACATACAAACGACTTAATTATATTTTTAACCCGACCATCTTGTTAAAAAGCTATGCTTGCTGACAAAGGCTATCAGTCTTCAGCACAGCATACAACATTTTCTTGCGGTAAGTGGATTGACCTAGCTGGCTTAAGCAAATATTTTCCACCAGATGTAACTTAACAACTAAATCCGTAGGATTATGGAAACCATTGTTTGCAATGTACATATGTGTAACTATTGTAGCATCGTTATGAAATATGGAAACTGCTACTTTCTGAACTTTATAATTATTATGTTACGGTTTCGTAAGCTATATACCAAACATAAGTAGAAGAAAACCATGGCACTAAACTTTACAGATCAACTGGCACTTCTTTCAGCGTCTAATTTTAAAAATTGTATCTGCGCATAGACTCGTATGTCTTCTATGGAATTCAGTTGGTACCCATAGTTAAAATAAAAGGTTTAAGTGATACATGTTGATGTATTTTAAACACCTTTTTTATGTGAATAGTTAGTCACTAACTTGATACTGTTTCTATGTACTTTACAAACCGATTTGGAAGATACCCAATCATTGACTGCTTGTAAAGTCCATTTATTATGCTATTACAAATAGATAGCATTAACCATATGATAAATAAATGCGTGGCATTTGCAAGAAATGCTAGTGGAATTTTTTGCACTAGCTACTGTGTAGGCTATACATACAAATTAACTACTACATTATCACCCTGTCCACTTAATCTATCAGACAAAACTTAGTATAATGACGTTACCTGGCACTATCTTCGGGTCGCCATGTCTGCTGCTAGCGGCGCGTGAGCAGCGTGCGTGAGCACTACTTCACATCCTATTCGTCACCACCTGCAACAAGCATAATGAACTAGAATTATTCTTCTATAACATCGGTGAACATTCTTCAAGAAAAGCATACAAAGACTCCAGAGTCGAGATTGCGAGCAAAATACCGACAGTATTTATTCGTTACCAGTATAAATTGTGGACTACGTTTCGAATGAATCGACAATTGCATAATTCTAAATTCGATTGCCGATTTATTCGTTGCTGTTACATAACATTCGTATAAACGTAATTCGAATACAATTGCGTGCAGCGAGATGTCTACTTGTGTGGTCAAGACTTGTCAAATTTAAAATTGGAATACAAAAGGGCATTAGATATTAAAATCCGTTAAAGCTGGCCAATATATTTAGCTGCCAGTATTATCAAATTCAAAATGATCTTGAAAACGCTGCAACATAGCAGTCACCGTCTATGGAGCTTTCGCGGGACTCATGTCACAGCCAGAGTGATTGGATTCTGTGCTCTATTCTGACACCTCATTTACTACCTAAATGTTCACAAAACGCTATACATCAAACTATACGTTTTTGGATTTTTGGTCAATAAACTAGAAATTGCTGAAAGTAACAAGTAATTCAATTTACTACAAAAGCGCCTTAGAATCCACGATGTAACCCAATCACCTCGAATACTAAACTCTATTCACCTTGTATTAACCGTGTTTTAACCCACTTCCTTCACCCGTTATAACTCAAGGGAATAACGCAATACATCCCATAACAACTAGAGAGCTATACACCTCTAGTATTGTATAGAACGTAGATATAACGGCCTCAATCTCAGAGCACTTACTTGATTGCTTACTGGACTTGCCTTGTACTAAAACAAACACCGTTCTTTGTTTAGCTGTGTAGTTTTGTTGATTTACTGTTTTTATGTTTGTGCGGATCTTTTTTATACGAGGGTTATACATGTGGTGGATTAAAAGTTTTACTTTAGTGATTAATCTGTAAAATGTTTTTGGGATTCGCAAAGTAATTGTATGTGGAACGAATGGGTTGAAAGTGTTGAATGGTGATGTGGTTTCTTTTATATGGACGTTGTAAGTTTTGTAGTAGCAAAACGCGTATTTTACATACATATGTTATATGTGAATTTATGTTACGTGAAGCGTTCTGTATCGAGTGGGATATGCAAGGAATCTACAGCCAATTCGTGTCGTAAATTCCTTTGTGCTCGTCAAAGCACTGACAATTGGCGAAGCGCGTTGAGCACAGACGAACGCTCGAGGCGCGGTCTAAGCGTGCTCATTCGACGTCTCAAATAGTCCGTCTACGCTTTGCTTATTTCCCTACATGCTGCACTCATGCTAAGTTCTACCATATCTTTATAACTTAAATTTCCAATTATATTTATTTATGCACACAAACTCTAATAAGAGCCCTTTTATAAGCTACCCAAATGTGGGCTTGGGCCTCTTCCATATATGAGAAGCGATAGGCTAAAGTCCACGATGCTAGACTGGGTTGGACCACATATCTTTGAAAACATTATGGAGACACGCAAACGCAGGTTCTTTATAGAAAACGATCAATAACTAGTTAATACGGATATAACTTTAAAAAGTCAGAACTATGTTCGATGACAATCCAACTGTCTATCCACCCAGCTATCAGTGCTTTACTTATCCAACCTATCGCAGAAAAACAATATTCTAATCCTCTCTATTCAAATGAGGTATATTTTCTCATCTCTCTACATATCCCACACTTACACAAACAGCCCATTTGATAGACTTCTACAGTTTCAAACATCCATTATTCATACAAGATGTAGGACAACAGCAGTAAATTTTACGCCTTGCAGAGTCGATTGTACAAATTCCATAGCCTTTCAACGGTTAAGAGCTGAAAGCTTTGAAGAACACTTGGCAGAAGTGTTACTTGACTCTAAAATGCCAGGAAAGCTTTCGAACTACATAAACCTAGTATTTATGGTCGTTTTAAACATCCATTTAATAGCTCGAGAGTACAGCTCTATGGATAAAGTTTGTGAGGATAATATGGAGGCGGGCTTCGCGGCCACAATGAATAGCTTTATCGGGATAAGTACTGGTAATATTTGTATAAAATTTTAAGATGTTTGTCATCGTGAGATCAAGGATGATATAAATGATGATGTATTTTTGTCTCATAGTAATTGAGACGAAAATTCGTTTAATAACAGGGTTGTTTAAATATACTATGACTTGTAAATATTACCATACCTTAGTCTGGTTCTACTACTATTACCAATTTATGTGAAGATGTTTAAAAGTTTGTTAGTCAGTCATACGTGAACGTCTGAATGGATTTGGATAAAACTGCAGACAGGTAAGAGAAAAACACAAAGAATATTTTTTAAGCAGGTGTGCTGACCTGAAGGTCGTGCGGTCTAGAGCGCAGGTAGAAGCTAAATTTACATACTTTGTATCATCTTCTAAGAACAAGCTTATATAATAAGGTGATGATGATGATTTCCACATAACTACAAAAAGTTCGATTTGATCCGATGATATAATAACGACACATTGCGTTACGATGTATTTTAGATGCATTGTACTTGTTAAGTACCTACTCTTACTTTTTCATGCTACTGAGCCGTCAATATAAACCAAAATTGCGGCATTCCCATAACTATGACGAGAGCAAAAAATAAATGCAAGCATGCGCGAATGCTCACTCCTCATTCCATTCATCCTAATTTGTATTATCGTAATATTAGTATATCTTAGACCATTAGATCTATGTTCCAATTAAAATTAACGTTGGCCCAGTTGTCTCTACAAAAGCTATCTGGAATAACTAGCAGAAAGTAAGAGAGATCCTCCACAATAGAAAATATTGTGGGATCCTCGCCCTGTCGTGTGATACAAAGGTTGAAAAGAAAATAGAATTGAAAATGTTTATTTTGACTACAAAGGATGTAGCACAAGAAAGGATCCTTTCAAGATACCTGTGCAAAGTTGTAACATGACATTCGTACAATATATTTCTAGATATTATTAAAAAAGGTTATTTTATTATCATATACATAACATAGAATTACGTCTCTGTATTTTAGAAGAGTTAAGCCGAAGTGCATACTGTCCACCCAGTATCAAACACAAGATGGTTGAAAGCATACGCTCAAATTCATGCCATCCCATACTATTACACTCGTTGACCGCAGTCAACAAGGCATTTTATTATTATAGTAGTAGATTTCCCGCGGTTTCACCCGCGTAAGTCCCGTTCCCGTATGAATATCGGGTTTCACCCCTTTCACCCCCTTCAGGGTGGAATTTCCAAAAATCCTCTCTTAGTGCTCCCCTACACTCTCCAAGGAACATAGATGCCAAATTTCAGCTTCTTGCGTTCAGTAGTTTCGGCTGTGCGTTGTCTGTCAGTCACTCAGTAACGGAAGAGTTTTATATAATAATATAGATTTTACATACATAGATAGTCTCACACGTATAATTCTAAAGGGTTGTTATACAAATACCAAATAGACGATCATATTGTCATCACCGGGCATAGTACCCAATTCCGTGCTGGTACTGAGATCTTCATGACAAAAAGCTCCAAAAACATTTTATAACAGAAAAGCAACGCAACTATCATTACTAAAATTAGCGCTCATAAATAATCCCAGCAAAATAACCATCGCAGTTTTAATATCACAACACAATATCACTGTGTCAAAATTTAACCAATTTGCGAGCCGAATATCAAATAAACTATGTAATAAACAATGACCCCATTCCAAGTTATGGTACAGTAAAAAAGAAAACTTGACGGCGTCTATTATGCCCCAAATAAACAAACTACATAAAAAAACATGTCTGAATTTCTGGCAAAGAGGGAAATATAACACTTAAACCCTTGGAGAGACAACGCAGCATTTGAAATTTAGACGAACGAATGCGGAAATGGGGACTCAGAGAGAAAACACACGGGGGAGGATCCGGCGCTATGATTATCTCTTATCTATGATTATATTATAAGCTATGACTTTTAATTAAAATAATATCACTTTAAAAAAAATATAAATAACGAATTACGCTTAGTATAATTCTTACAACTCATGAAGACGAGGGGGCTTTGTATGTGTGTGTGTGTGTGTGTAAGTGTCGCTCGCAACTGACCACTCTGTCAAACACGCATACTACCGCACTATACATGTACACGTAAAGCCCACTCGCCTTCGTCGGTTGCAAGAACAATAGCTGTAGAGCAAGCAAATACAAAAACATAATCTTAATACGTTCTTTTTTCGGACATAGTCAACTGTATATCCCAGAACGGTTGGGCAGACGTATCACATCGAGATCTCTCCAGCTAAGTTAAATACTAAGCAATAGGGGTAAGCAAGGAGTCTAAAACTGTGCCTAGGAAACGACAATAAGCTCACTAGTATTACCTAGAACCTTAAACCAAATCTGGCATGAAATATAGGTGTGTAATTTTTTACTTTATCTCAATTATATTTTCAGATATCAGGGTTCTGAGTAACCCTTCGGTGATATAAGCAATGTATATAAAACAAATGAAGATCCAATAAAAAAAATTTATAAACCTATTGAGTTGCGGTGGCACACCGGCGTCCGGACACAATAAGTTTTTAATTATTTCTGGTATTCCAAGACTTGACAGGTTAAACCACCTAAATTCTTCAAAATCCCCCGGCTTTTCATCCCGAAATATAGTAGCGTGTATATCCAAACCTCTGGAGTGCAATTTGTCCAAGCAAGCCGGCCGAGTACCCTCACTGTTGAAACTAAACTGAACTTGTAGTTCGGCGAGCTTCCCAACTTTTTTTTTAACTAGCTTAAAAGTACTTGACTGATGAGAATATTCCGCAGTGCCATTTCCAGTGACCGAACCGTAGAGAGTGGTTGGATTTCCTTTTTATTATTTTAAATATATTTTATGTAAATGTGGCCTTGGTTTAGTTGGTGGAATAGAAATGACCTGATTTTCGTTGCATATTTTTGTAGTTGTGTATGTTGCAGTAGGCTATGTGGTACCTTTACTATGTATCTTGTAACAAAGATACCACAAAGTAGGTACGGAAAAACGGGGTAATAAAAAGCGTAAAAAGAGACGCATTGACACAAACGAGTGGATACAAGGCTTTCGGATCAAGTTGGTGGAATGTCAATCACTGCGCTTGGATGATCGAATTTTAAATATTTACTTTGCGACAAGCGTATTTTTTCGGCGACCTTGCCACTTATCAAGTGAAATTGTGATCAAACGCAAACATACCATATTTATATAAAATATTATTTTTAAGTGTGCACAATTTTTCATTCTATTATTTTTTATTGGTACAATAGTTGACAAGAGCTTTTTTTACATACATCGCTTTAATCGGTTATTAGATGTAAGGCTAAGTGGCATCTCTTCTTAAACCTCTTTTTATCACTCTGTGTCGCGGTAAATTTACAAACATACAATTAATGGATAAATAGAACAATCATGGAAAGGAGATTCTATGTAATCATAATATCCAATTTGTACAAAGTCATAAGAACGGAATGATATGATGTCACTGTATTAATATTCCTACTATTCATCATCGCTGCCACGTATTTAAAACCATTCCAACACGAACGGAAAATCAAACAAAACAAATTGCCCGGAAAAAAATCAGCAACAACCTGTATACAACGGGAGGTGTACATACACCCTGTATGTGACGCGAGCCATCACTTGTCAGATATTGATTTTGGGCCGCGCCTCCCGACTTGAACAAACACTCACCGACATTTTATTTAACTGACTTACTCCGTTACCTACTTCTGGATTTGTACTACAAAATATGGTACTTACTTATATACCTATACTTAATATTATATACAACAGGAAGAAGCATATAGAATAATGCTTTCTGCGAAAACAGCATCAAAATTGGTTGGAAAATTAAGAAGCAATACGCATAACAAAAATTAAAGCAGAAGTGTGGATATCTAACTTACTCACTCGCACGCTTGAACTTAAATAGCGTCTACGACACAATGTGTATCGTGCATCCTATTTACGTAATTTTACATTTCTACTATAATAGTAAAGTTTTTCGTACTTGTCATATTTGGTAAACAAATAAATAATTGTAAATATATTCAGTTACTCCTTCCAAATATTTTATTTTATTGCCTTGTACATGTATACAGCCTGTTTAATAATTATTTATTTAGTAATGTGAAATGTTTTCCTTAGAGTTGTGTAATTATACTGTTGGTGTGCTTTTTAATAAAATAATAATTAATGAAAATAGACGTGACAAAAAAGACAATATATGGAGTTGGGTCTATAGCTAGCCGGGGTCGGGGACTGGGTCTATACCAGTATTTGTTTACCATATGAAAAGCTGCTATATCATTTGTTTTTAAAGGATTTAAACTTTTGTGCTATATATTTCGTGTAACCGAACACTTTTAATAAAATAGTAAAAAATATTGAGCCAGCTACACTTTTATAAACCATTCAGAACCAGTTTTTCGACACGTGTCATGTGTCCGGCTTGCTCGTAGTGACGGATTAAGCTTGTTTTGTTTGCGATATTGATTTGCGTACACATTTTAAATCAAAATGAATCTGCAGATTTTATATACCGAAACTGTTTTGTTGTTCCATGGCATAAGTTTTTGTTATGTTTGCAGCTGAACGTGAGGTCTCGCCTTTCATTGGATAGTGCTACTAGATGTTTCAAAAAGAAAATTCTTAGGAGCACCACGAGGTGTAGGAATGTAGGCGACAACAAGCCTAATCTTATGATCGGGCCTGAATACATTTCCCTAATATTGAATTTAAAAAAAAAAAAACAGTTTTCATGACTGCGTCGATAGCGCAATGGTAGTAAACGCGATTGCTATAGACAAGGTCATGGGTTCGATTTCCGGATCGAACAAAGTTTAATTGGGTATTCTGCCAAGAAACTATCAGAAGCACGACACAAAGTTCCCACTAAACGGAAATAGACTCATTTTCTAATACATAGCACCTAAAACAGCTAGCTTAATGTCAGTTTAACACACCACTGCCTAGTTCCTAAAGAACTAGGCAGTGGTGCGAACCCCGGTTTCACCCGCGTTTATCGTTACTACGCCGCCCCCGTGGGTCGTAGCGTGATGTTATATAGCCTATAGCCTTCCTCAATAAATAGGCTATCCAACACTAAAATAGTTTTTCTATTCGAACCAGTAGTTCCTGAGACTAGCGCATTCAACCAAACAAACAAACTCTTCAGCTTTATAATATTAGTATAGATAAGCCGACACGTATTCAGCTTATTGAATCCTTGTAATACACACACATATAAATGCACATACACACAGATACAACTAACCATTCAGCATATTGATTAATCATACACTCACATACACACATACAACCAACAATGAGCATCGAGACCTTTCCATATAAATCCACCCGTATTTCTCCTCTCCAATACATTTTATTCCCGATAAAGTTGGACTGCATATCGAATAACAAGTCGGAGTGCAACTCCGCGTATAGAGTTCTGACTGCTAACTTCACGACTGCGAGGGGCGAAATCATTCGGCGAGTTTTCGATGTTATTCTTCTGCGATATTAGTTTCGAAACAAACAAACTTGAAATATGGGTTAAGTTTTTAATTTAGAAGGGTGAAGACGAATTTATTAAGACTGTATTACGTTCACGCGAATATTGTAAATTGAAATTAAACTATTGTTTACGGAAACTGCGATAAAATATCGCAATTTCTTTTATAAAACTACATTCAGATAATATTATTTTTTTTTAAATTTAAAACTTAAAACTAAATTTAAATTAAACTTAAAACTGTTATTATTTAAATTTGCACTTTTCCTGTCGTTTCGTTTGCTGTTTGCAGCCATGGTCAAGAATGATGACGGTGGTCGTTTTATCTCCCAAACGTAATTTAATTACTGATGTTTCTATCAAGCAATTACTTTAATATCTACCTATCTTTATATATATAACTAGTAGTTTTCCTGCGGTTTCACCCGCGTAAGTCCCGTTCCCGTGTGAATATCGGGTTACACCCCTTTCACCCCTTCGGGGTAGAATTTCCAAAACTCCACTCTTAGTGCTCCCCTACACTCTCCAAGGAACATAAATGCCAAATTTCAGCTTCTTGCGTTCAGTAGTTTCGACTGTGCGTTGTCTGTCAGTCACTCAGTAACGAAAGAGTTTTATATATATAGATTCTACTGTACGTGTGTATGTCACTGAACTCCTCCTAAACGGTTGGACCGATTGTGATAATTTTTTTTGTATTTATGTGGATTCGAGGATGATTTAGATTAGGGTTTTCGTTTTTTTTTCGTTTGTACTGACAACGTCTGTCAGGACAGCTAGTATAATTATAAAACTACATATATCGACAGTTTTATAATCGAACAAGTAGAAGTGAAATGTAATTGCTTGTATGTTATATTTCCAAGACTGCACATTATAATTATTTTGAAGAAATGTTGTATGTAGTATTGAAATTAAACTACTATATACGGATTTTTAATTTTTCAATTAATAATATTCGCGTAAACAGAAGACAATTGTATATAGTAGTTCAGAATCTGTTATAGATATATCAGCATATTTGATCATTTTTGAGTATATATGGCATTTTGTTAAAATACTAATAGAGTATTTATTTATTTTTTAGGCGTCGTCACTACACAAGCGGTATCCGAATACCAGCCTTCATGCTGCATTAAGTTGAAGTGGAGGCCTTTTCGGGCTCACAGTTCTGATCGATGTTTTATTTTTCATCACGTATCTGTCTTTATTAAATGTAACGTAGTGCGTTTCTGATTAAACATCTTTTTAGGACCATACGAGAACTCACAATACTACATCGCCGAATATTGTGGGTACCCACACGGGACAACATTTTGTCTGATACATGATACATAAATTGTTATTCCGTGTCTAGGGTATTTTTATGTCCGTTGCTTGCGTTCTTGTAGTCTCTCGCGATACAGGAATTCCTTCTAGTGCCACAGTTGTCATTTAAAAAATATATGTATGCATTTTACCGAACTGTTTTATAATAATTACCACCGCAGGTTTGAAGCTGGGTACACAAGGTTATTCTATTACAGACTTCAATTCTTTCACTAAGGCAAAAGGCGCCGTCTTAGTTCAAGGGCTTAAAATGTATTTCTTCTTCTCCCTAGCCTTTATTATTCTTAAGTCACTTGGGGTCAGCTTTTCTGGTCTAACCGGATTTGACTGGATATCACCTTTTACACCGCACAGCCGCTCCGGCTGCCACCTGACCTTTGCAACCCGAAGGCTAACGATACCCTAAGGCTATACCAGTGTCAGGATATTATAGGGCACTGACTTCCCAATAACGACTGCCATGGATGTTCATGGCAGCCGGGACCGACGGCTTAACGTGCTCTCCGAGGCACGGAGCAGGCGATAATTGTCAATCAATACGCACATAATTCCGAAAAGTCATATAACTTCCGAAAGTCAGAGATGCGCGACGTGGGTTCAAACCCGAGGCCCTCTGTATTGCAGTCTGTTGGTCTCAGGTCTGGAGAAAAATTAAATAAATAATATTTATTATATAGGCTATCTCAAAAGAAACAGTAACAATTCAGGTAACAACTGGTACGTAATAAAACAATATAGTCATGTAATAAATTATAGAAGCATTGACAATGTCTTCATGATTGATGATGCTTTGATGGTATATATTAATATTGAATGGATGACTCCTTATGAATCATGATAAATTGTACCGAAGTTTTTAAGTACTCAGGCAATTAATTAATTTTCTATATTAACAAAGTTTTTCGTCCAATGGTTGGTAGCTAACATAGTCAGTAATCTTAAATTGTTTGACTTTTAGTTTGTAATTTAATATGTGTTTAATATCTTTACTTTAAATGGCTACACACGTTTTAGTTGTCAACCCCTGTCTATATCGCGTGAGACATACAATCAATGGACACAAAGTACAACCAACGTCAGAACATTATTTTGTATATCACACAAAAAATAGTTCTTTGTGGGACTCGAACCCCCACCGCGGTGTCAGCGACGACGCAACGCTTTCCTGTTACACCATCCATGTATTTAAATTATCCCCTATTTAAAATTGAAGTGCTATGCAATTGTCGATGTAGGAATTTTCATCTTTCTCGATCCATTTCCAAATCCTCCAATTCTCTATACTTTTTCTTTCAGTTGATCTATGTACACACTTTATCCTTGGTCTTTCTCTCTTCCTTCTTGCTTCTATTTTCCCTTCCATTATATTGGTAATAATTTGTCATGTCAGAATAAGTTACTAATCATATTTCCTCTTTTCTTCTCAATATTTCTTCATAAGTCACAAAATTATTTAATAATATAGATAGGTTTCGGGGTGGAAACCACGAGTCCAGGTTGGTAAACCTTTTTATTTCCACGTTACCTATCAGACAATATGTAGTGCCACTGGGTACGAGGTATCATATCCTACAACAAGAAGCTGAATCCGAAGATTAGAGGCCAAAACCCCTCTATATGTATGTATGTATCTTATGTGGGGGCCAGTCATTGCAGACCGGCGACACTTCGACCCAGTGGGATCTTTTGTGTCGACACTCTCCCAATAACGACTGCCATAGATGTTCAGTAACCGATACTCGTTCTGGAGGACATTAGCAAAAAGAACTAAAAATATATTCTGATATGTTGTAGAAACTACCAACATCTGTCGCAGTAGGAATTTTGCACCTCTCTATACCCCCCAGCACCCCTCTATAACTGATCACTGAAGGTGTCATCAGACATTGCAAAGTACAGCAGCCATCTCCCTTAGGACGTATGTTACTCTTTGTTGTTTATTTTATCAATTACGTACACCTATCTGTGTATCGCGAGGAATTTTACAAATATATAAACAACGGACATGAAAGAACACGCAGATTCGGACTAGTGTTTGTAAATCACACAAATGTTTTTCCGTATATGCATCGATCGTACCCAAAGTACTCGATGCAGGTATAGCAGCGAGTCGGCCACTTAAAACGCACACACACACACACACACACTCACTCACACACACCAATTCACAAACAGCAACTAACACACAAGACTGCACACTAATTTAAATAAAAGAAATTCCTTGTATAGACCATATACTTTGACCTATGTACAAATAAAGGCATGTTGACGTGTACCGATAAAATTCGACAACCAGTAGGGGGCCGGCACTGTACCTCCTTAACACAGGCTGCTCAGTAGCCTATCTAGGAGAACAGTAATCCACCCACCTTTATTGTAGTTAATGTATACTGTCATCGTGTATAGCAATAAGACTGTGTGTATAACTACAATGTAATTTCATTTTTAAATAAATTATTATTATTATTATTGTTATTATTATTATTAATATTATAAATACGAATGTGAGTTTGTTTTTTTATTTATTGCTTTCACGCCTTAACTACCTGACCGATACCTGACATAATGAAATTTCACGCACGTTGTCAGGGGTACAGAAAAGGACGTTCTTGAGGTATGGTAATTTACTGACATAACCTATCTTAACATGAGTGCAGCCGTAGGCAAAATCTAGTCATGCATATATAAGTTATAGATGGCTGCTGTTAATATTAACACACAACACAAACCGCAGGGTGTTAAAACTTTCAATTTTACGCACAAGTTCCTTGTACAGCGTAGGCATCTACGGAAGGGATTTTAAAAATTCATACCCTACGTTCTAAAGTTGTTATAAAGAAAAAGTTTTTAATGGGCCTATATAACTGGAACTTGGTAGAAACATCCTAAAAAATAAATAAACAAAACATATACTAAAGTTTTTAACAAATCCACCCGGGGTGAAATGGATATACAGAGTGTCCCAGAAGTCGACGTCAAGCCGGAATCAGGTAACAGTCTAAGTTATAATAACTAATGCTTCTTTAATCTCTCGCTTTTTTTCGATTATTCAAGATTACATAACAAAAAAATTTCAAAAAGTAAATATATGTAGTACCAGGAGTAAAAAGACCGTCACAGGGTTTAGACTTTTTTTTTTAAATGCCTGTAATTTTAAAACACCTAATTTAGATTTTTGTTTATATTTCTGATTGCTATTTTAACTTAGCCTGCTACCTGATTCCGACTTGACGTTGACTTCTGGGACACCCTGTATATATTTCTTTATATAATATATTTTTATACGGTTCTATAATAGAGATAAAGGTTAGGTTAGTTATTTATGAAAATCTTTATTTACAACGCATTCATTTGAAATACTAAGTATTTTAACTACTCATCGTATCACGTTAATCTATGTATACATGCTTATGTACTATGTATATATGTACTATACATATTGTATCAATATTATATCTAAAAAGGAGCGCACAGAGGGATATACTCTCCAAAGCGAATCATCTCTGAAGATGTCCCATCCAATATAAGATTGGAACCTTGCGTATTTATTTATAGAAGATTTCCGCACGAGGGCTTATCCCTTCGTCATGGTGGGCTTCACAAACATTGACTCAACGGATACAAAGAAAACCCAGATCTAGTTCAACTGATGGCGTAGTGATTTTACTGGTCATCTCGGAATTGCTACCACGGCAGACACTGGCTTCAATAATAGTTAAAGGCGACAAAAATTTTAGCACTCAATTTTTTTTTTAAAGTCCCCCGCTCTCTCATGTATTCATTCCTAGCTCGCTGGTGACTTTATTAACATTCGAACAATAGACAGATAAACCACCCAGTCTTAGACTATAATTTGTGGATCATACAATTTTTGTACTCGACCACGCAATATTCACATTGTAAATAGCAAGGCATTATGCCGTCAGCCATAGTCAAATTTTTGTTTAAGTCTGAATATTCTTTGTTAATGTAGTTGCTATATTTAAAAAGATTATTATTATTAGAGTATAGAGCGTTTTGTCTATATATAAAAATAAAGTAGCAATCATAATCACACATTTTCCATATCATCGACGACACAACACCCAAAGTCTACATATTAGGTACAGCGACACATATCCTAAAAATAAGTCATAAATGTATTGATTAATTTATGTAGACCAAAATTATATCGCCTGCAAAATTCCTACTGCGACAGATGTTGATAGTTTCTACAACATATCAGAAAATCTTTTTGGTTCTTTTTACTAATGTCCTCCAGAACGAGTATCGGTTACGGCAGGTAATTTTTAGAGAGCAGCCATTTGCGCAAGACACCTTATAGTACACAAGTTTGTGCGGAAACACAAGTGCTCTCTCATAGTACGATGGAACCTTCAATCCAAAATGACCGGTAAGAGATCAGATGTAGAACGATGGTTCTATTTCTGATCTCTCACCGCTCGTAACAGATTGAAGATAATCAGGGTTCAACGTAATCCAATGGGATTCACATGCTTTTCAAGGCAGTCTTTTCTTTTCACTGCTAAGCATACGACCTATAGGTCTGCGCCAACCTAACCATAAGCAACGATTTGGGTACTGTGGTATAGCTGAGCCTTTACGAAATGAGTTACTATGCTCTATGGACAAAGATTACTAGTCCTTGATACTTAAGACTGCGCCGAGTGAAATGTACCAAAACAGGCGGTCACAGTTAAGTGAATAAAATCAATACTTTTTGTTTAATACAAATATAAAATATACATTTACCAAAACAATGAATGTGTTTACAATTACTTAGTGTAAAAAACTTAAAATAATTAATATTTTCGCCTACAAAATTACGTAAGTTTGCAGGAAAAATGCAAAAACCTAAGCTCGTGTTACGTGATTTTTAGATTATAACAGTAGAAGTCTGTCCTATTTTCCAGCTTAAACGAAACATAAATAGTTATATTTCAATTTGTCCGTCCCAAATATTTAAGTTATTGGTTGACAATAAAGATACATATTTATCAAAAAGCACTTCAAATCCTCCATACGATTTCACTATGGCGCGGGCGGCTGCGCGTCGATTTAAATATGCGCCGTACGAGCTCTGTCATTATATTCTGTCTTACGCTCGGCACAGTCTTAACGTCCAGAAAATGTACTATATTAAAACGTAGTATCTTTTTTTATTATTATTATTACAACTCTCGCACTAGGTATAAATCCTGTGCGCGGGAAACTCCACAAACACAAAGAACAAAGAGACTCCATTTGTTGGATCACACCATTTTTTATCCCGTGCTAGATTCGAAGCGTGGCCAGGCGAGCACTTAATCCATTGCGCTATTTGTGCAGTCACTCGAACCCACAACAGCAGCGATAGATCAATGGGGAGACCAACAGACTGCAATGCAGAGAGTCTCGGGTTCAAACCCACGTCGCGCACCTCTGACTTTCGGAAGTTATATGACTTTTCGGAATTATGTGCGTATTGATTGACAATTATCGCCTGCTCCGTGCCTCGGAGAGCACGTTAAGCCGTCGGTCCCGGCTGCCTTGAACATATATGGCAGTTGTTATTGGAAAAGTCAGTACCCTCTAATATTCTGACACTGGTCTAGCCTTAGGGTATCGATAGCCTTCGGGTTGCGGAGGTCAGGTGGCAGCCGCTCCGTGTAAAAATTGATATCCAGACAAATCCGGTTAGACTAGAAAAGCCGACCCCAAGTGACGTGGGAATAAGAAAGGCTAAGGGAAAAGAAGACTCGAACCCACAACACTCAGCGCATATCGGATCTACGATTTAAATATTTGCACAATGTAGTTAGATATTTATTGAACGGGAAATTAAGGTTGCCCCGCAGCCATCTTGGAACGATTTCTCACTTATTTGCGAGGTAACTAAAACGGTTAGTGGAGTGTTTACCCAAGGCTTCTGACTGGAACCGATCGAGTTAACGAGAAAATGGTTTTTTTGAACTACTTAGTTACAGAGTTCAGCGTGGATTGGTTTGGTGGTAACTGAATTTATGTACGAAGCTATTAGTTATATAAAAGTGAAAGTTTGTTGGAATGTTTGCCTGTTTGTTACTCAATCACGCGTAAACCATTGAACGGATTTAGTTGAACATAGTATAGAGTCTAAACTATGTTCATCCAAATCCGTTCAATGGTGTAACTCCTAGATTCCGTCTATACTTTAGGTGATATCCTGGATAAATACATAATATATGTAGCTATTATTTATATTTTTGGACATAAAGCATTTAATTTTCTTATTAATTAATTTTTAATTTTTAATTATATTGTTTTTATTTTATTACGCGATGTATGGTGACTACATGGTTGCCTATGTAGTTACCAAATGGATCTAGTTGAAGACCAGTGCTAGAGTATACTGTAATTTTATGACAGAAAAACTTTTTTTTCTAAGCCACATTATGATCTGGTATTTGAATCCAAGAACTTGTGAACAGTGAACAATTATAAACGCTGTGCCACCAATTCTGTATTGTTATAAAATTATTATTACGTAGTACCTAAATGTACTACTTAAAATATAACAATACATTGTGTCCTAACTACCAACAAAATTATTCCATCAGGCCATCGTATAACCTCTTTTCCAACTTCACTCAACCAACTTAACACGCTACCGACGAGATAACTCAAGAAATAAAATAACCGCAGCAAGACTTGCAAGAGGCAAGTATGAAGAATCACGAAATAAGTTTTGTTCTGAAACGTTGCGAAGCGAAATAAAGCGGGATTTAAGTTTAAGCCATACACTGACGTGGAAATCCAAAGATATTTCTTAAGATATATAGTCCTAACTAATATTATAAATGCGAATGTGAATTTCATTGTTTGTTACGATTTCAGGCCTTAACTACTCGACCGATTATCATGAAATTTCGCATACACGTTATCAGAGGTATAGAAAAGGACATAGTGTACCTTTCATCCAGAGAAATGACTGTTCGCGAGTGAAGCCGCGGGCAAAAGCTGGTATAACATAATAAAGACGTGAGACTTTGTCGTGAGTCTTGACAATTGTGAAATTGTATATCCCAGGAGGCAGTTACTCTAATGCCTAATTAACGTAAATAGTTTCGGTCCGTATTACATGGTATCCAAACCTATAATAGGTATAATACTAATAATATCAGATCTGTATATAAACTGGCCCCTGCTGTGCATGGGCCTCTTCTCAGTTTTAGGCCATAGTCTACCACGCTAGCAAAGTACGGGTTGGCAGATTTTACATATCTTCGAACACTTTATGGAAAGCTCTAAGACAAACAGGTTTTCTCAGGATGTTTTCCCTTCACTATTAAAGAGATTGTGGCGACTCCGCACAGACGAATAAGTTCAGCCTACATCTAACAGATGGCGCTACATACAAATGACGTCATACTATTCTGCATCGCACAAGTTGAGTTTACACAGTGACTAAGTATATATACAAGTTCCCGACATCAACCGTTGGGCCGCGGCCCGCCAGGCACGATCAATCAGCCTGGTCGGAGGATCCTCTCCTTGTGTTGGAGGGACATCACACCGTGTTCCTCCACAGGAGCGATATTTAACTATTTAATATTCACGAAACTTCAAAACGTCATAGATGCGAATTGGAATTGACCCTATTACACTTGACTACTCAAGTTTAACAATAGTAGTGTAATAGTTTTAAAATTATGTAATGAACGTTTTATAAAATAAACGAAAATCAAGTGTAAATGCTAAACATATTTGGGTAAAACTTAGCACACAAAAAAATACCTTGGATTACCAAAATAAGTTTAATTTTTATCCTCCTAAAGCGTTCCCGTGAGATTCGCGAATTCGAATGCTTAGGCAGGGTACGATTTGGTTACAATTTGAAATACGGGCCGGTATCTACCTAAATGTCAGCACACTTCAAAACAAGTATGATAGATCAATATAACGTAATACGATGTCAATTTCGTGCCCTGGATCGTATTTGGCGAATGTAATATCATTTTGGACGGTATAATCACGTTTATGAGCAATGGTTTCCGCATCGCTATGCCGATGTCTGCATTATACGGGGGCCGGCCTTAAATTGTTTCGTATTGTCGCAATCATGATAATATTGTTGTAAAAATTTTGTTTATCTCTGATTTTATGAGTGCCTCGAATGTGGCGGTTGTGACTGCGACTGCTATGCATGAGAGGCTGATTTTCGAGCAAAGTGTTAAACGGATTTTCTTTCAAGAAAATCTTAATTGCAATATGGGTTCTGAAACTGTGTCTGTTAAATAATAATAACTTTATTTCCAAAAAATATGATTGTATGTTTAATTATTAATAATTAATTATGACGACCGCGATGGCGTAGTGGTTAGTGTAACCGACGCCACGCCTGAGGTCGCGGGTTCGATTCTCGCACAAGTCAAACATTTGTGTTTGTCTTGGTCTGGGTGTTTATGTGTATAATATGTATGAATTTACAAAAAAATAAAAAGTATATATGTATGTTTATCCATTGTATAGTACCCATAGTACAAGCTCTGCTTAGTTTGGGCTAGATGGTGTTGTGTGTATGTGATAGAATATTATTATAATTACAAATGTAGTATACATGTAGTTTTAAACAGTTCTTCTCCCTAGCCTTTATTATTCCCAAGTCACTTAGGGTCGGCTTTTCTGGTCTAACCGGATTTGACTGGATATCAGTTTTTACACGGAGCGGATGCCACCTGACCTCCGCAACCCGAAGGCTAAAGATACCCTAAGGCTAGACTAGTGTCAGGATATTATAGGTCACTGACTTCCCAATAACGACTGCCATAGATGTTTATGGCAGCCGGGACCGACGACTTAACGTACTCTCCGAGAAATGTAGCAGGCGATAATTGTCAATCAATACGCACATAATTTAGTAAAGTTATATAACTTCCGAAAGTCAGAGATGCGCGACGTGGGTTCGAATCCGAGACCCTCTGCATTGCAGTATGTTGGTCTCCCCACTGAGCTATCGCTGCTTCAGGAGTAAGACTATGCACGTATGTTATAAGTTTTTGGACAGTATAATCACGGTTGAAATAACTAAAGAATGAACAAAAAAGACTGACTAAAAAAGTTTATAAGGCTAATGTGAATGCAACAGTCGCAAGAGGAAGACCTAGGCGAATGTTTCTCGATCAGATCGGAGACGTTCTAGAGAAAGGCCAGGTTAAGAGCACCTTAGACCGGTGAGCGTATACGTATGTGATGAAAGTGAATGAAGCCAGAGATGTGTGTCAATATCGTAGCAAATGGAAATCCGTAGTCTCTGCCTACCCCTCTGGGGAACAGGCGTGAATCTATGTATGTAAGTATGTATGAAATAACTTTTTGGACATTTGGTATAATCATGTTTACGAGCAATGGTTTCCGCGTCCCCATGCCAATCTCTATATTATACGAAGACCGTTCGTTCGTACTGTCGTAATCATGATAATATTGTTGTAAAAATGTTGTTTACCGCTGATGTCATGTCAACAGATTTATGTAATGGCATGTTTTTATGGTTAGATGCCATTCATACTGAACGCTTAAGGGGAAGGCAGAGTGTATGGTACCCACATTATTATCTTAACTTAAGTTTGCTTGTCTGTTCATATTTGAAACTTACCTGTTTTAATATATTTTTATGCTCTTAGTCTACTCGGGATAGTGAACATTTTGCGCTGATTTAGGATATGACTACTTCATAGAATAAAAGCCTGTTTATATATGTTAATTTTTTATAGAAATTCCTCAAAATAATGATACGGAAATCTTCTTCTCTCTTAGCCTTTATTATTCCCAAGTCACTTGGGGTCGGCTTTTCTGGTCTAACCGGATTTGACTGGATATCAGTTTTTACACGGAGCGGCTGCTACCTGACCTCCGCAACCCGAAGGCTAACGATACCCTAAGGCTAGACCAGTGTCAGAATATTAGAGGGTACTGAAAAAATAATGATACGAAAATATTATAGTTAAAATGTAATAATGTTCGCAATTAAGAAAACTTCTATACAAATAAATAACATTGAAGTGTCTGTTTATAACGTCAAAATAACAGCTTTTTACTAAATGCATATGAAAATATTTATGTCACAAATATAAAAAAAACTGTCTGTTTGTTCCGGCCAATCTCAGAAACAGCTAGACCGATTTTGACCGGATTTTAACTTGCAGATAGCTGATATTATAAGGAGTAAATTAGGATACATTTATTTTAGAAAAATAGGTTGCCGTTAAATTTAACGCAGACGAAGTCGCGGATAACACTTAGTATAGTAATAATTTTAACTCATCATAGTCACTATTGTAAATCTATTATATCTGTAGATATGAAAGATATTTTTAAATGAATTGGTGTTATCTATGTAGAGATATCCGAACCCAAAGCAACAGATCTTAGAATTAATGTTTGCCTTTCTGTTTAATTCAGTATCAAGCGAACACCACTCAAGGTACTTTTCACAATTTGTTAGTTTCGGCTTCCAACTAAGATAAGTATCATCTAATTCTTCAACAGAACCAGAGGTATGGTGCATAGAATTGATCAACATAAATGAAGTCACAGCTGTAATACATAAAAAGTTTGTTTGTGCTTGATGGCGTAGTGGTTATTGTAACCGACTACCACGCCTGAGGTGGTGGGTTTGATTTCCGCACAAGTCAAATATTTGTGTGCATGAACATGGATGTTTGTCTTGGTCTCGGTGTTTCTATGTAGGTATATATAATAAGTATGTATTTACATTATTTATTATATATATATATATATTATTTCTGTATGTTTATCCATTGTCTAGTAGTACAAGTTCTGCTTAGTTTGGGTTAGATGGTGTTGTGTGTATGAGGTAGAATATTATTAGAATATTATTAAAATATTACTAGATCTTACCCACGGCTTTGCTTGTGTAAATGTATATTAGGCTAGGTTAGTAACAGTGCTTTTTTCTGGATGAAAGCTACCGTATGTTCTTTTCGGTTCCCCTGAAAACGTTTTGCAAAATTTCATGATTATCGGTTGAATAGTTAAGGCGTGATAGCGTAACGGACAAACAAACACATTCGCATTTATAATATTAACGAGGATGTATATAATTATATATATATACATAAGTAGCTTTCGTATGTTTGTGTCCGCAAAAATCGAAGGGTAATCAAAAGATAGGAGATACCAGCTGAATATTATAAACGCGACTGTGAATTTGTGTGTTTGTTTGTTACGCGTTCACGACTTAACTACTCGACGGATCACCATAAAATTTGGCATTCACGTCGTCACTGATACAGATAAAGACATAGGGTATCTTTCATCCAGAAAAAAGTACTATTTCCGAGCAAGCGGGCAAAAGATAGTAAATAATATCAGCCTGAAAAACAGCTAATATATATTATCTCGGCTGCGAACAATCCTTGACACGTCATAGGTGTCGACGCGATGAAAGGAATTGAACTGAAAATCTGAAAAGTCCTATGAAGCGTTCAAGGGGTAACATCGGATGATTGCACAGACACGTGACATACAGCCACTGGGCCATCACAGCTTCTTATTAGAAGATATTACTGTAATTTTTTGCATCAACACTAATTAGTCAGCTTCCTGTGTATGTTTATAATATAACTAGTAGTTTTCCCGCGGTTTCACCCGCGTAAGTCCCGTTCCCGTGTGAATATCGGGTTTCACCCCTTTCACCCCCTTCAGGGTGGAATTTCCACAAATCCTCTCTTAGTGCTCCCCTACACTCTCCAAGGAACATACATGCCAAATTTCAGCTTCTTGCGTTTAGTAGTTTCGGCTGTGCGTTGTTTGTCAGTCACTCAGTAACGGAAGAGTTTTATATATATATGTAGATTTGTGATTTTTATAAGATAAACAATATGTGTATTATTGGAAATAGTACAAACAATTTAAAAATGAACTTTAAAAGCTACCAGAGCTAATATTAAGCTTACAAAGAATTTCACGTAGTGAGGTAATCGACTAGCAGAGCTTCTGCTAACTATACCACGGCTATCCGAAAAGTTCAATGTATTGTGAATTCAAATGGGAGAATATACAATGCCGTGCAATGGGCCTTCGTTTGATTGCATATTCCTAACACAAGTACAAAGTAGCTCAGTGGGGAGACCAACAGACTGCAATGCAGACGGTCTCGGGTTCGAACCCACGTCGCGCACCTCTGACTTTCGGAAGTTATATGACTTTTCAAAATTATGTGCGTATTGATTAACAATTATCGCCGGCTCCGTGCCTCGGAGAGCACGTTAAGCCGTCAGTCCCGGCTGCCATGAACATCTATGGCAGTCGTTATTGCGAAAGTCAGTAACCCTCTAATATCCTGACACTGGTCTAGCCTTAGGATATCGTTAACCTTCGGGTTGCGGAGGTCAGGTGGCAGCCGCTCCGTGTAAAAACTGATATCCAGTCAAATCCGATTAAACCAGAAAAGCCGACCCCAAGTGACTTGGGAATAATAAAGGCTAAGATTGAAGAAGTACAATATTAAATTTTATTTAACCGAAGAATTTAACTCATTTTGTTAAGTTTAATATGGTTGTTATTATCATTTTACTAATTTTGTTATTAGACAATTGCTAAACATATTAGAGAATAAATATTACTTTACATTATTTGCAACTATAACAATATCGGCTATGAGCATTCTTGTCTTTTTCAAAAGTCTTTTTAAAAAGACTACTCCCGGTCTAGGAATAAATCCTCGGTCGCGGGGGTCTTTACAAATATTCAAACGACGGACCCAAAGAACATCCAGACTCGGAACAACCACTTGTGGATCACACAAATTTTTGTCCCGTCTGGGGTTCGAACCCACAACACTCGGCACGGCGGCAGTGGCGAGGCGACCACTGAAACCACTACGCCATACGTGCAATCAATCAGTTTTTTAAATACTTAGTATTTGAGTAAAATATTAAGCGACAAAATATGACCCTATAACATCAATGCCTGAATGAACCGGGTCATTTAAGATTGATTGGTCAGAATTATGTATGAGCAGCAATAACTCAGTGAGGAAACAAACAGACTGCAATGCAGAGGGTCTCGGGTTCGAACCCACTTCGCGCACATATGATATTCAAAAGTTATATGACTTTCGAAAATCTTGACAATTATCGCCTGCTTCGTGCCTCGGAGAGCACGTTAAGCCGTCGGTCCCGGCTGCCATGAACATCTATGGCAGTCGTTATTGGCAAGTCAGTGCCCTATTATATCCTGACACTGGTCTAGCCTTAGAGTATCGTTAGCCTTCGGGTTGCGGAGGTCAGGTGGCAGCCGCACCGTGTAAAAACTAATATCCAGTCAAATCCGGTTAGACTAGAAAAGCCGACCCCAAGTGACTGGGGAATAATAAAGGCTAGGGAGAAGTAGGTCAGAATTATGTATTGACTTCGGTTTAAAAAGAAAAAAATACAATGATTCAATAATTGCCACAAAGAGATATAATATATTGCCTCCCCTCATAAACTTTTCATAACAATGCCTTGCAACTTTGACGTTTGAATTCGAAATCAGATTTCAAAATTACCTAACACAGCAGCCAACATTAATTGACAAATACTTGATCAGATACCAACATTCGAAGTTTAAACTCGATTTAGACAATGGCGCTAGTTGTTATAGATACGTCAGGCGCTCGCCGGAGTCCGGAAATTGGCCTTACAGTAGGTTGCCTTTGCTTCATTCGCTGCAAAGAGCATGTGTGGCTTGTCTTTTGACCCGGTGAACCATGCGAATGGCTACAGAATGCTTAGGTTATTTTTAAAGAGTAAAAAGGGTACTATTTCTAGCTGATTCTAAAGTTAGTGTTGCGTATTTTTAGAAGTTAGCTTTTCTGATTATATTTGCATATTATTGTGGCAAGAAAATAAAATGTTTAACGAAATAGACTCTATAACTTACGTATGTACGGCATGAATGCCAAAAACGCCTAATACGTTATTAAGTAGTAAATTAGCACTATTGATATAAATCAATAGTGCTAATTTACTGAATATTTCGCAGCACTGAATGTAACACAGCTTTTGGGTCAAATATGTATATTTTTAATTTACATTGTACTTTAACAGGTAATTAACCGTGTTAAACATTTAATTACAATCGTATTGGTCTCAGTATTCAGTGTTTTATAGATTTCATAGCCCATATGATTACGTTCTAATTTAGATGACATAGCAACGTGATTCTATTAATAAGGCAACAGTGGCGCCTGTGCATTTTGTCCATCACAATAATAGATATTTTTATTTATAAATTTCAACATGTATTAAAAGGTTACCTTATACGAACATCAAATTTGTAGCAGAAAAATAATAAAAATGTAACTATAAAAGATAAAAAACAATTAAAGGAGACCGATATTATTTGGGTGACTTAAGTTTATACATACCTATATATATATATCAGGCAGGCGTTAAATACGTTAAATGAAAATAGAAAATCAAATAGAGCTACGCTCAATTTTATGTATATTTCATATCACGCATTACGTAACCAAACTAACTCCAGCAATTACGCCAGAATCCGAAACGAACAACTTAACAAAAATTAATTACAACAATTAAAGTCATAATTGACTCAACAATAAAAATCGAAATAAGAACATTTATCGGTTACAAGAAAAGCAATGGATGATCGACCATTTTACTGTTACCTATTAATTACCAAGTAATTTGGCGGCAATAAAAGCCGTGAATTACTCGTATTAAGGTGAAAAAATTGTTCATAATTTATAAATCACACCTTGCTAGCCTTGCGTGACCTTTCATTAGAACATAACTACCAATTTTGTATACAAACCAAACTGTACAGATCTAAAACTACATTTACGACCATATTTTTCTAACAATAGAGTTGAGAATTAAATACATTTGAGTATAGATACTGTAGATATAAAGTTGCCGAAGTAAAACATTGTTTTCGATGTTAGTGTATTGTTGGCGCTGTTATGTCGTGTACATCCATCGTAACTTATAAAATTATGGCCCAAATCATAGTGAACTCTTTCGTGCCATTGTGCAGAATTGTTTTTAATTTCCACTTTATTTATATGCGATCGAAATGGATTTGGCATAAGTTATACTGCATGCGCTTTATGGTAAAGAACAAGTAAGTTACAAAATACTTATAATAAAATACAGTTGATGCAGTGTTTTAAAGGTCTCCTATGAATACATAGCATACTAATTTATAATATCTGTGGATTATTCAAAAGCCCCGTATCTATCCACGGATACTTCTCTAAGTACGCGCGTTTTTGTTTTAATACTGGTCAAAGCTAGGCATAATACACCTCTATTGTGCTGGAACTATATTTAAAAAGAAAAAGAACACGTTCGAAATTTGTAAAAACGTATTCTAGAAATTTTAACATGCATTTCTGGCTGTTTGTATATTTGACTGGTCAGGTTATAAAGACTGATTGCTATTTCCCAAAAAGGCAGAAAAAATGGCTTTTACTTGCTACGATCCTAGCATAGTTCTATTACTTCATTCACTCGCATTTTATTCTCAACAAACGTTTATTGGTTTACGATACTCTTAATATATCCTTTATCCAAGATGTCTCTAATATGGTCAGAGAACATTCGCGTGGGCCTTTTCCTTCCTACTGTCCCATTAATAAAAATAATGGCCATAAAAATGCCAACATCCCTTTTTATTTATTTACTACTATCATTGGATCGTGAATTTGTCCGCGTGAAATGAAAAACTGTAATCGAACTACGGTTCGTAATTTCATTCGTTTGTAGATTTAGTAGATGTCATGACACTAACATGACATTTCCGGCTTAATTAAAAAGGAATCACATGAAACGTAGCTTAGATTTTAAGTTGAACTCCAGACTACTAAACTGTAAAAAATACTGAAACGTGGTTTACAATACATACTAAGTAATTTATTCTTATTAAAATTTACTAATGGTCCTCTTCACAAATAATTAGTTCTAGTTAGATTTTTTAATATCTCCATTGCACAAACATGGGTTGTTCCAAAAATGTAAATCAGCACCAATATTCCCGGCATTTCATCATAATTCATTTACATCAGCGTCAGCCTTGATCGTTGATTATTATAAGCGGTAATATGATGTTGATGATGTTTTCATTTGGTAATTTTGAACAATCGTTTTAACCACTGCGGGGAATGCGAATAAAAACTAACACAAATATGCATCGTTGCGTCTTAAATGAATTAAAGAGTTTTCCGGTACAAGGTTTCAAATCTAGTCAGAATTTAAGCTGGGTCTTCTCTGTCCTGTCCGTTATGTAGCCAGCTACGGGGTTTTCAAGGAAGGCCTGGGCCTTCCTTGAAAACCCCGTAGATACCAATGGTATCACGAACAACCCTGGTCTAGACAAAGCCTCGTTACAGTTATATAAAGGTATAGATAGATAATATAAAAGAGCAATATCGGGCAGTCTATCCCCCGAGCGTTGAAAATAAATCTAAAAACATTAAAGATACCCCACGAGTTCCAAGAAAAGTTGTTCAATTCGAAATTAATATTCCCGCGGCGTACTCAGTCTTCCCACCTTAATTGCTGCGCACCCGGCTGTGGTCTTAGCGTGATGATTTATGTCTAAGAACGGCCACAAATACCCTATTAATTAATGAAAGTAAATTGTAGTGTTACAAGTAGATAAAATTGGTGTAATGGCTAAAGAATTTTTGCAAAACCGGCGTTTAGTATTGACGAAATTCACATATTATATTTTTTACTGATCTAACTGACTTTGACTGATATGATTCATCTTTTACCAGCATTTTTGCTCTCGTTTTGCAGTTAATATGGGAATATGCTGACATAGGCTCCTTATGTCATAAACTCTCACTATCGCCAGCCCATAAGCTATCTCTATGTAAAAAATAGTGCAGTTCGATTGCTCCGTTTATACAAGAGAGTCGGACGAACCTACAAACACTTTCGAATTTAACATATTATTATGTCGCCTCACGTGCTTATGTCTTTCTTGCCAAAGGGGCTAGGCAGGGATATAATACAGTTAGACCTTGCCAAAGTTTGTTTAGTCTCACGTAATAGAGCATCTATTGTTGTCTACTAGATACATTTTCAGTTTACGTGCTCCTATGTAAATTTTTAATTTCAAGCATTCTAATTGCTCTCAAGCTATTGTAAGCTTATTCGCGAAGTATTAAAGAATTCTTAGAAGCCACATGAAGTCTGGAAATTTGTCTGGATAAAAGCTGTAAAGACGCTCCATATTATGTGTGATTAAAAACATAACTGGAGAAATGTGGTAAATATATATATAATAAGCCTGCATGTCTGAGAGGTCTACATAATGTTCTCGAAGATTTGTTCCACGAACTGGGCCAGCATAGTAGACTATGACCTAACACTTATACTGAAAAGAGTCCCATGCCCAGCAGTGAGACAGTCTATAAACAGGCTGATATTATATAAGAAAATAAGAAATTAATAAAAAAGCTTTAATGGATATTGCTGTATGAAAGTAGTTACATATAATGTCATTCCGAAAGGTTAGGAATGTGACGACAGTATACGAAAGAAGAGAAATATTGTAGGTACCTAGCGATTTTCTAAATCAGCTAACTTCATCAAAAAGCAAGCATGCATACCTATGTAAACACATAAAACAATTGCCGCATGGGGTGTTCCCTCAAGCTTTACAACTTGCAACATAAAGACAAGGCTACTTGCATATACCACACAAACACTACATATCAGCAACCGACACATACAAATACACACACACTAACACATACAAAGTAAACTAGTTCAATTCTATTTTCCAGTTATTACGTCAAGTGCAGCGAGATGTATTCAGGTCAGTGATTTCGGCTGGCAAAACGCCACCACATCAAGTTAACATCTGATGCATAATCTAATGAATTAGTCTGAAAAGTATAGTATGTGCTTAAGGCAGAATTATTCAACAGATTTTTGGAGTATTGTAAATTATTACCGTAGTCTAGTAATAACTTAATTTTGTATATGTATATAAAAGTAAAAAACGCAAAAAGTAAAAAGTAAGTAAGTGTTTCGGAGGGCACGTAAAAAGTCGATCCCGGTTGTTGTCAAATTGACAGCAGTCGTTAAGCCATATCAGAGGCCTACGGGCGGCTTGAACAACTCTTGACTACAGGTTGGCCACTAACCACACGAAAAGAAGAAGAAGTAAAAAACGCAGCAAGGGTAGGTTACAAGGTTGACCGACAACCGGGTAAGGGTCGCGGGATGCAGTTAGATGCGGGAAAAATCTTTGGCTGTGACATATGTTCAGTAGTGGACGTCTTACGGCTGAGATGATGATGATACAAAAGTCACGTATTACATTCATCACCATTAAGCACACATCATTCTGAAAGGTGATGAATAATTAGACGAACTCTCCAGGACTTTTTTTGTTTATCTCTTGCAGAGTGGAATATTTGGGATCCCAAATTCTTTTAGCTTATCCTATAAGCTTATTTAAAACGTCGACTTACAATTGTTTACCTCGCAACTGTAGAATTGTTTGTATATCTTTAGCACGATTAGCAGGTCATTGAGATAGGGTAAAAACCCTAACTCAATTACCGATTGTACCATTTGTACGTGCTAGCAAAAATGCAAGTACTACTAAAGAATAGAACTTAAAGTTATATTGCTATATAAGTAGCTATGCCTGTGAATTCATATGTGTATATGTCATCTACGTACACAAATGCGATTTATAATGAATAACTTTATTAATTATCTGACTATTTGATTAAAACAAATACTAAATGTTAGCCAAAGCTTATTTCAAACATTAGCTTAAAGCCACATCCAAATTAATTAAACTACTGTGGTTCCATAACTTCAATGTAACGACCACACAAAACTGTAGTGTGCACAAATGCACTTACACACAAGCAAAAAGTATGTTTCTTATTTTATTATATGTATAGAATAACTCACAGTTATCTATTCTCTAAAATATGTTAAGTCCAGCTTGCCTTTACTGCATAAAGTTTCCAAAATGTGCTTGCACTAAGTATTTAAGTTTAAACAACTTTAACTTAAGAGAACTTACTAACTATCCTGAACTTAAAACCAATATTATAATAAGAAATCTGAATATAAATAAGTCTCATCACTATGCACACCTGCAATCACACTGCACCAATCCCAATCCAAATAATTAAACACAACTTAAAATAATTTATTGCTGACCTTGCAATACGCCCCAAAAATCTAAGCTTTAAATAACCTAGTTATACGAGGCCATACTGTTTATACAAGGCCATACTAAGTTAAACTTTATTAGGCTGTTATAATGCGGTATGCAATGAATTTGGGCTTATCTGCAGCGATGCCGTGTCAAGGAATCAAAGGTCAGAAGTCATTCTGATGCATTGGAAACCCTTGCGGGTTTGTTTAACTGGTTAGCTTTATGCTTTTGCGGTTTAAAATTCCGACATGTTTTCGCTAGGTAAAGCTCGCGGTGAATTTTACAATGATACATTTCAACTTCTGTTGAAGTTTGAATTTACTGACTCGGCATACTGTAGTGATTAGTCAGCGTATTGTGAAGTTGGCTAATGGTAGTTGTTTATTGTAGGTAGACAGGATATCTGTCTGCCTAAACGTAGCAGAAAATATTGCCTAAGAAAATAAATACTAATAATATAATACATTTTGAAACAAACTCTGCTATTTGTTATATTTTCACGGTCAAACCATTGAGCTGAATAGACGTAATGTTAATGTTAGATTTGGTTTTCAAACGTAAATATAAAATATATTTAAAAAAGAATAAATCCGTTGATGTAACTAGGTCATAAAAATGATAGATAAAAGTAGAGGTACTACTTCTACCTGTGTTGGCAGATACCTATTTAAAAAAAAATTATAGTTAGATACCTATCCGACTATAATTTTTCCACTTTGGTTACTTGTTTTTCAGTTCGCAGTATGACTAACAAATAAAAAAAAAATATTGAAAAAGCTTATCACTAACTAAGAATAACAAAAATGAAGTCAACTTTTAACTTGTTTTACACTTAATGCTAAATTTACTTATCATTTTATTAATATCTATTTTGGTACGGAAAAGCGGCTATACAACTTACTGCAAAACATACCATCAACAAAAAACTTATTAAAATATATCTAATCTTGTACAAATCTAACGAATAATCTACTGGAAAACTCAACATTTATACTAAATGCTGTCTTTAAAAATACTTTATGTACCCTGAGCTGTGAAACCAAGTAAACATTGTAACAACATACATAAAAACCATCTAGACTCATAACAACCATTTATGAACCACTATTCTATCGTATAGAAATCGAAGTTCCAACAATACATAAGAAGTGGTTACGCAACTTAAAACAAGGCATCCATACAATAAGTATTAAGCAATTGCACAATGCATGCCCAAATACGTTTATACAGGTGAACAATCCAGATGTTCACAATATGTGAGGTGGCGAGTTGCCAGCTCAATTCACTGACCCGTTTAGTTCCCGCTGCACTTGGTGTAATAACTGGAAAATAGAATTGAGCTACTGAACTGTATTACACTGTGGTAAATATGTTTATGTGTGAGTGAGTGTACGTGTATATCTTTGTATGTATTGTTAATATGAGAACGTGGAATGGAAATAATTGTACTGTATATACCTGTTTTATTATAGACAATATCTTATGTACATTAGAGCAGAAGTTATAATGAGATCTCATGGCCAAAGTTAGAGCTTATGTCAATCGATCCGAGGCTCAACTACCGTACAAGGGAATATGTTAATAAAATTTTCTGAAAGGGTATGACCGATTGACGGCAATAGGCTTTTTTTCTATTAGATGGTACATATGTATTAATAATGCTGGTGAAATATAATTGGGATACAACCCTACTGAGGATATATAGGTGTTTAACAACTCTCAAAATCTACTATTAATAAAAGTGACTCGAAACTGCCAGTGTAGCTTATCTGGGAAAACAGTACCGACGTACATAATTGTGCATTATAATTCTTATTTACTATGTTACCATACTATATCAAGCTATTACATTATACTAAGCTAACTATATAAAGCTAATTATTTAAAGAGATATATAGACTGACCAACCGCCGGGGTAGAGCTTTATTTAAATTTCAAGAACGCTTAGTCCATAGTCCGCCACTCTGGCCCAGTGCGAGTTAGTAGACTTTGTTTTTTTTTATGGTATAGGTGGCAAAAGACGGATCACCTGATGGTACGCGATTACCGCCGCCTATAGACAACCGCAACACTAGACGAGTCACAAGTGCGTTGCCAGCCTTTTAAAATTGCCTCTCCCCCAGGAGGGGAGGGAGGGTTGGGCCTCCGGTATCCTCACTCACTCGACGAAACACAACGCAAGCGCTATTTCACGCCGGTTTTCTGTGAGGCCCTGGTATCACTCTGGTCGAGCCGGCCCGTTCGTGCCGAATCATGGTTCTCCCACGGTAATAATGTCTTAGAGTCATATATAAAGCTATCAAATATGCAGGTTTTTCACTATGTATTCTTTCACCATTAAAGCGGGTGATAATCAATCACGTAATACACACATAACTTAGAGGACCTTGCGTTGCAATCTAACAGTCTCCTATTACGCTATCCCTGTGTCCTAATGTTATTTTAGAAATAAACTCAATATTATTACATAGGCGTGAGATGTTTACCTAATTAATGTTCTATTAGAATTTTTATACCCACGGTACACACGTTCTGACTAACTTCGAAGGGTCATAGATGCAGTCCAGGAGTTCGGACCTCCAAATATGACTCAAACAATTAAAATTACGTGTTTTAGCCAAGCGGCAAAAACTACCGATACTAGATTAACTACTGACCTCGACAACACTACAGCAGCAATCCCCAGCTTCCTTCACTCATCTCACCCGGAACGAAACAATCACAAAGAGAAAAACACCAAACCAGTTGGAACCGGTACAAATGGACTCCAGTTCTAAATAATTTGAGCTGCGCTTGCGCATGGTGTGTTCATGTTCGGCGATTGACGCTCAATCATGACGCCCCACGTCCGGGACCAAGTGACAGCTTTATGACTGTGTCTGTTATGCCGGCTGTGACTTTACTCTTTTAAACTGGTACAAGGGGCTGCAGAATACTGTGGAGTATTTATTCGTGAAATTTGCGAAAACATGAGAAGAATATGTGAATTTGCGTCAACTATAATATGGATCAAGCGCACCGATTAGATACTGTTACAAAACGGTATCTTATCAGTTTCCTTAACTCATACAAAAATATTAATTTGATATACCGATCCGTAATGCAAGGATATACATTTTCTTTCGTTTTCTATCATTTTCGTTTTCATAAGCGCATGTCTAATTTTGATTTCCATGAAAAGGTGAATGTTTCACAAATTTGATTGGACAAATCTGGCTCTCCACATACATATTACATTGTAAAAATTGTAGCATATTATGGAAAAAGAGATGAGAAACGCCTAAAACTATGACCGAATGCAATAATTTTATAGCTGATCTAGCATGATTGATTTTTACACGTTCTACGATATCATCGATCATCTTATGATCACTTCGTGCCTAATGTATCGATTTTCAGTAACAACTACAAATATTATAGATACAAATCTGTTTGTAAAGCTTTTGTTAAAAAAGGCAACGCCTGTTCGTGGGGAACTTTACAAACATTCAAATAACGGACCTACAATTTGTGGATCACACAAATGTTTGTCCCGTATGGGTATCTTACCGCAACACTCGACTTAGTCGTAGTGGCGATGCGAACATTTAAACCACTACACCATCTGTGCAGTCCACGTATTATGACACTTACGATGTCGAACTCAGCGAACTGCTTGCGTATCTCGCCTTCAGTTGTTTGACGTCGCTCAACATTTTTATTACTTTCACGGCTTCTATATTTCTAATGCACAATGGGATTTAGACAGCCTAAATGTGAAGTTTGACATAATTCAATCACACGGTGACAAAAATTACGACCACTTTCGGGTTGCACCTGTGGTCGATATGCATTAGTATTTCTTCGTATTATGAAGATTATATTTAGTGATTCCAATATATTACAATATACAAGGGCAAATGCAGTATGTAATATATTAAAGTTTATGAATCACGCAATGACACTATAGGCATTCATCGAAAGCCAACTCACAAATAATTACGAGGTACCTCTACATTACTACATTGACTTATAAGTAATACAGATTTTTGAATCCTGTATGCAACATGCAACTAATTCCATGAGTTTTTGTTATTTAAGTAGTCGTTGACTGAATAATAACCCTTCCAAATAAGTTGTATTTTAACGGCGCTTTTAAATTTAAGTAATGATAATTTAATTATATTAATAGGTAGTTCATTAAAAGAACGTATATTGAGTCCCGCAAATGTATTGTGAACTTTATGTAAACGATGATAATATGGGACCTACTAACTTATGCTTATTTCTAGTGTTTACGTTATGGATATCACTATTCTTATTATATAAGTGAATATTATGTTTAATAAACATAATGTTCGTAAATATATATTGCGATGCAACAGTAAGTATGCCTATTTCTTTAAATCGATTTTAGATACCATTATTACTAACTATAAAAATCTAAAGTATTTATTCTATAATAATATTATAAATAAGCAATTCTATAATAAAATTACAAAGAGGATAGATTTGATTTTTAGTTTATTTGTAAGGAATTAAGTCTGAAAATACACAACCGATTTTTGTTTAAATTTATCTTTAACAAGCTCTATTATCACCGGCGGAGTAACAAAGGCTGTATTAATAAAATAAAAAAGTACTGTTACTAACATAGCCTAACCTACTATTACACGAGCGAACCCGCGGGCAAAAGCTAGTTAATCATATGATTAGAGTTCCGATCTAGTCTCAGTATCATAAATATTACAAATGGTATGGTATTCTCCTCAATTGAAATAAATGTCAAATGTCCACGTTAGTTACATGTTAGTTCATATTCGAAGTAAATTAGACTAGATACATATTTTATAACAAGAATTGGTTTTCTGAGTGTTCACTGTTTAATACTTCTATGGCTTTCTACCAGGCAGATCCACCAGTGATCCTATATTACACTCTGTCCCAATAGAATTAATATTTTATGTAAACAATCGTTTCATGCCTAATTAAATGTAAAGTCATTTGGAAAATTCAAACTCTCTTTGAAAAGTAGTCAATGAGTACAATAAGCCGTATGAAAGTCTTTCTTTTGATAAATCCATAAATTTATTTTACAGGGAAATATTTTATGATAAATGTCACTAAAAGTTGTATACCTTTTTCTCCAATTCTATCGGGATAGACTATACATTCATTCATGTTAATTAAAGCCATTGATGTTGCCAAGATGAAAATGTTAAGATGGATGTACGACGTAACCAGGCTGGACAAGATCCATAACAACTACGAGCCAAGAAATCTAGAAATCAGTGTCATAGCATAGAATCTGATAAAGAACAGAATGGATGGATATAGCAGAAGAAAAAGATTACGTTGGCAGCCAAATACTACCACTGCCCGTCCCCAGACCTAAGCGTAGAGGAAGATCCAAGAACAGTACATACTTGAGTAGTAGAGTCTCGCTGATTTCAGCATGAATGGGCCGGCTCGACCGGGGAAGAACTACCCTCTCACAGGATATCGACGTGAAATAGCAATATTCCTACTGTTGTGTTTCGTTCGGTGAGTGCGAGTACCGTAAGCCCAATCTCCCTCCATTCCCCTTTCCGCTCCTTCTCCTTCCCACTTCCTTTCCTAAAGAGTCGGCAACGCGCAAGTGATGCCTCTGGTGTTGCAGGCGTCCATAGGCTACGGTGACCACTTACACAAAAAAAAACACTTGGACAGTCCACAGTTGCACAGATATCTGTGCAACTGTAGACTGTCCAAGTGTTTTTTTTGTCTATATATATAAAGGCATGCAATGTTTCCGAAGGTGTCGTCAAGGACAGGGTTAACTGGAAAAAGTACCGAAAAAGAGTTTGCCCTCTACAATATGGGTTAACTAGCGGAAAAGACAGAGAAAAAGATTAAAGACATATCCTACCATAATTTGGCTAAGCGAACACTTTCAAACACAAATAAGGTAGTTGTAAACTCATAGGCAAGGCCATACAGCCCATTTTTAGAGTAGGTATAAAAACATATTTTAATAACACATTTTATTGAACTCATAAAACCGTTGCGTGCGACTGTACTGGCAGGTGTTGAAGTAGGACAAATAAATCAAATGTACTAATATTACAAAGGGGAAATTTTGTGTTTGTATGTACTCTATATGAACTTATAACACGAGTAGTTAATTTCTGATTATTTGTAACTAGATTTTGCCCACAGCTTTGCTCGCGTAAATGAAGGTTACGTTAAATTTCTTTTCCTCGGAATCAGTGCGTTTTTCTGGATTGAAGGTAACCTATGTCCATTTCTGTAGCACTGACGACATGTCTGCTAAATTCCATGATTATCAGTAGAGTAGTTAGGCTTGAAAGCGTAACAAACAAGCAAAGTTACAATGATTAAGAAAACGACTTATATAATATGATCAGATGAATGAAAAGAAAGATTTTACAACATTGCATACCTATATTGCTTTGAAATAATTTTCACGTTCGAAAAAAGTTCACGTTCATGCTTACCGATCGTGATCCCATATTTGATACCCGGATCAAAAAAGTTAAGATGTTAGAAGATTTTGTAAAATTTTCCGCTAGTGATTCGGAATCTAATATCTAGAAATCTATTAGGTGGTATAAGTCTTGCTCACAATTATCTGCGAGGTAAACTCGTGTGAAATGTTGGTAAAATACACTTCTAATTATCCCTTCAGTAATATACATAGCATATAGACGTAATATTTATTTCCAAATATGTATAATTTAAGAGTGTTCACAGATATACGTAATCGTACAATCTCTGCAAACGTGTTTCATACAAATCGAGCTTATTATTGCTATATGATCGACAAAATGATAACTCGACACGAATTCTATCACGAAATACGGAGTTTTCAAAGTAAATTCATACTTTTCGGTGCAAATTATAGAAGTTATAATGTTATTTCGTGAATTTATGTTCGTATATAGGTTTTTCTGGGTGCTTCCAGCGGCTTCGGTAGCATTTCTTTAAATATTAAGACCGTTATTAACCGTTATATCGTTGCCTGCAGCTCATGCTATCCATGCATTCATTAAAATAAATTCGAAACAAGTGAGAAACGCCAATGAATTTCCGTAAATTTTAGAGTTCAAAAAAAAGGTTAAAGTAATATGCAAAGGTCACGTGATACCACGTGACTTTGAGGTCAGAGGTCATGGTCATTTCGGGGTTATATCGACTATGCTGAGTCCAAAGGCGTTAACCTCGAGTCTCTAGCTCTTACGGTTCTTGAGTTGAAAGTTGTACAATAGACGAACGGACAAAGTTGTTGTATAAGAGATTTTCGAACTCTAAAGGAAATAACGAAATTTATCAATTTAAAATATGGATATCAATTTTAACAATGATTAGCGAAATAAGTCATCATCGAGCGTATAATAGCATTAACAGCGTTAGAAAAAATAACATACATAAATACGCATCGCATACACGTTGTCAGGGTATAAAAGGACTTTCGATACCTTTCATCTAGAAAAAGTACTCTTCCCAAGGGATGGAAATTTATTAAAAATCTACAATAACGCGAGGATAGTCGCAGGCAAAAACTAGTATTCGATATACGGCAATAGGCTCGCCATGTTCTATGGAACTTTAAACTGGCAAAATATAGGTGATATTAATATTCTATCACATACACACAACACCATCTAGCCCAAACTAAGCAGAGCTTGTACTATGGGTACTAGACAATGGATAAACATACTTATATACTTAACACCCAGACCAAGACAAACATCCATGTCCATGCACACAAATGTTTGACTTGTGCGGGAATCGACCTCAGGCGTGGCAGTCGATTACACTAACCACTTCGCCATCGAGGCCGCCAAGTGTGACCTATCTCTGCTTATCCTTTCAGGACTATATAGGCGAGTGTCTATGTATGTACGCTCATACTAGCACGCCGCGTGCCCGGCACAAATTGAGCTCATTACTTGTCGACACATCCATCACAAGCAGAAATTTTCACGCTACGGAAAAAAATGTTAACGGAAAACTGTCAGCTGAATTGAGTTTAGGAGTTCTTTGACTTTGAAACGATCCATTTATATAATACTGAGGTGGCAAACAAGCTTATGGTACTTTTGATAGTAAGTGGATACCAAAAGCCATGATAACTTGCAATACAGGCCTCACAAGCGCGTAGGGCCCTTTCAAACGAGGAGTAGTTGTGGTGCCAGCGCAAGGGAGATATTACTTTTCTTCTGCTGATAGTAGCAGCTATCAGGCGCTTAAAGAGTAAGGAGTAAGTAAGGAGTAGCTACCAGGAGGAGTAGGATTATATGTAGGTAACTATACGAGTAGATGGTATAGAGCAGAGTGAGCATCCTCCTCCGCAGTTCAACAGTCATGCCGGGCAACTACCCGGCAACCCTAGGCATACGGTTATTTTATAGAGTAACTTGTCAGTCCAATTTAACGTTATAACCAGGCAGTCTATTCCATTGTTTGGCTTTGTGAAAACTCACTTGATGATGAAGTCAGTGAATCCAGTTGAAACTCACTTGATGGTAGCCTTTGGATCCTTGCAACACCAGAAGTACAACTGACGCATTGCCATTCAAAAAAAGGAATCATGGTGTTGTCAGGCGTAATGATCGTACTGAAGCTCGGCCTGTACAGGGCCTCCTTGATGACCAGGGTTCTTCAAGACATTGATTATGAAATTCTGGTGTAAGATAGTTTTGTGTTTGTGTGTTATGTTTTATGTATGCGACCAATTGTCAAAAGTCCCACATTCGAAGACCGTGGCAGGTAATGTGCTAGTTGGATCTTCTATTATATATAATTCTAATTGATTACACACAGAGTCTGACAATATGCGTAATAGACCTCAATGAACTAGCCTCTCAAATACGTTAGTTTTTTTTGAGAAAAGGGCTGGTGCGCTGTACTTGTTAGAAACCTCTGCTTACCCATAGTTAGAGGCTTTTACACTATAATACACTCTTCGGTATATAATATGTAATCAAGCAATAAAAGTTTCGTACAGTTTCCAAAGAAATTGGTTGTATTCCACAGCTAGGAGTGGTTCTCTCTAGTTGCAACTCAATCCTCGTAATAAGTCACGAACTTTTCAAATCAAACTTGTAACCTCGTTGACAGATACTACAGACACACACATGCGTATCGATGATATAGCTATTCGTGTGTGCGTGTGTGTGTACCGTCAGCAGAAAAATATAAAGATTGGTTTATAGATCGGTAAGATGTGTCTGACCAAGAAGTAAGATCGTCAGATCGTCGCTCGTGAATATTGCTTGTTTGTAATGTACTGGATTGACTTCTGTGATAATAGTGTTTGCTCCAGTGTTACCTGGTTGATTGCTTTTTTATCAAAAGTTTACGGTTTAACTTGCAACTGGGTCCGGTTCGAGATCATTTTTTCATTTTATTAGAATCCCTGGTCCGAATTGAAATTTAAAACTAATAAGTATTCCCTCAAGAAAATCCTCAGTAGCAAGAAGTCTAAAAATGCAATTACTTGTCTTCCTATTGCGGGACATGGGACTTAGAAGATTGCTTAAGAAATATGGATGTAATACTTCTTAGTAATTCGAGAAAATTGTGTATAAGTATATGTATGTATATACGTAAAGGAAAATCTTTATACTCCTTTTTACAAAAATTGCGCGTACGGAGGAGTATAAAATTTGGCACAGCTAAAGTTTATATGGAGAAGGATTGGCGAATCCTAATATATTTTTTTAATATGCTTTAGAAATACATTAAATTAATGGAAAAGTACTACACGTACAACCATGCATTTGACACAAGCAGTCGAATCGCGATCGTATTACGGCATTGTTCGGCTGATGTCGTAGAATTCTTTGTCACTATGGTTACATATGTATGTGGAGTAGGTGACTAAATAAAATGTAATAGTAAGGGTATAGTTATAGACAATACAATCTAAATAACGATCAAACTTACAATTTAAATCAATTATCGTTGAATTTCGAACACTGCGACCGCTAGTTTACATAAAATGAAAACAACTTTATTTTTGCTAATGCCGTTGCTGACGGCACGCTTGGACAAACCTAGATTCCCATTAACTTTTATTTAAAACTCAGTCGTACGTATAACGAAACTTTTTGTTGTAAGAAATATTAAATTATGGGAACTTATAACGGCATCGATCAATACTTGGATAGTTAGGTGACTACAGGAGCATACTAACAAACAACATACAAAAATCATAACTTAATATTATAAAGGCGCATGTGAGTTTGTTTGTTACACTCTCACGACTTAACTACTCGACCCATCATCATAAAATTTTGCACATTAGTACTAAAATGGACATACCTATACGTACCTTTCATCGAGGAAAAAGTACTGTTCCAGAGGAATAGAAATTGATTGACAAGATCTAAATTAACGCGAGCGTAGCCGAAGAATACAACTTTACTAACTTCACACAACATGGTAATTTTTAGGTAAAATCCTAGAAAGAAGATTTATCGCTATGGATATGTTACGGTCAAGTTGGAAAAGTGGTCGTCTATAAATAATTTCCGTCGTGTAAAAAGGTTGGCAAATAAAACCCATCCCAAACTAATTACTGACGGGTCATCTGTCAAATTTACTGTGAAAATACACAACAGCGTTCACGTATCAGTATTCTTTCTTCTGAAATATATTTTAGTGGAACACGTAATTTTTTTCATACATTCGAGCTTCTTTTAACCAGTTTCAAACAATAACGCAGTAACGAAATTTTAAAAGTTTCTCGCTACGGCGTCAAAATCAAAGGTCATTTATTAATTTAAGTTATGTAAAAGTCTATTAGTTAATGACTTTACTAAAGTTACTGAATTAACATTTTTGTTAGTTGCTAGATTCAGGTGAAAGGATGAACCTATGAGAAGATACCCAAAAAAAATTCACGGCATTTTTACATCATCATACTTGGCATATTATTATGTCTTCTTTGTATATTATGGGAATAAACTATGCTAAAGATACAAGCCCTAAAGTTACCATAACATTCCAATACACGTTGTTGGTCAAAATAATTGCATTTATCTGAAATGTTATCTATAAATAAATGTATGAAGCTCAGTTGCAAGTAGCGACATCTGGTTAGCTTTATTGGAATTAATAATACACTCCATTGCACCGAGCTACATGTACGTACGTATTCGCACATACCCATGAATATCGTAATGGCTTATGTTAGTTTACGTAATCCTGTATTGTATATCGTTATTATTCATTACATTTGAATATCGAGTAATCTAGGATTATTATACTATAGTTTAGTGCTTTTTTAGTGCTGTATCGCAATAATAAGTGCAAAGTTATTAGCACTTATGACTGCGGTCGATCTTGAGACCTGGGAATTCTTAGATATTTTTGTTTAGTAATTGCCGTCATATTACGGAGTTTGGAAATATGCCCGATCGCTTGGTGCAGCGCAAAAGAAATAACATTATGGAACATTATGGAGAACACTCAGACATGCAGGTTTCCAGGAATTTCTAGGATGCAGGAGCGTATGTATGTGTTATTAAATTAAACGTTCGTTACAAGGTTCAAAGATATTTAATGGGCTTTAATATAACAAGTAAAATATACCTTCTGTCTTGCTTTATCCGAAAATCGAATAATAACGTAACATAAAATAGTTATCAAAATATGCATATGATGCACCTTTACCTAATCCTTCTGGGATTTAGACAAGAGACATTTAAAAAAGACGAATAGAATCGCTCGCGATTGTATCGACTATCTCTACATATCTGTTGTTAATACAAGAGCGTTTCTGTTACATCGATGCCATAAATATACATTCTAATCTTTGATTTATTGATCTAAGTTACATAGGACGGGACGTACATATTTTTACGGGTTCACAAATTGGTTTTCTGATACGCTCTGTGACCGAGGCTGGATTTAAAGGATTGAAGATATGGTTAACCAAGAAGCAGAAGCTTCGAATAATATTTTAACCAGAGAAAAACTCCATCGTTTACTTTTTACAAATAAGTTACACTTTTATGCTTATTATTATGTCACGGTTGAGTGTACAAAAAGAAAACCAGGCGTAGTCTTGGAACAATCATCTATAGATTACATTGAATTTTTCTCCGAGGTGGTAAAGAACCCATAATACAAGAAACAGACTACTTAAACTCCCACACTGTCTGTGCAGTCCACTAGAGTCCGATTTTTATATATGACCAATCCAAATTCAAAAGGTTAGCTAAGTTGCCAACCTATTAAAACGATATCGCTTCATTACAACCCATCCAATAAAATACAAGTTGATACATAGAAATATGACGTTTTATTTTTAGCAAAGGCCGTGAAAACCTAGACAACCCAGACATTTACAATTCAAGGTAAAATTCTGTTTAACATTATTGCTGTGGTAACACTACCGACTCCATTATATAAACACACGGGCCAAAGTTAGCACCGCACCCGTTTGCCTAAGTAAAAAGCCGTTTCCGATTATTTATATATAGAATACTTTGGCTTCACAGCTCAAATAAAACCAGTATGTTTTTTTTTAGTAACGTGGCCTGCATGGCGGTAAACGATATCTTAGCCTGTAGATAGATATATCATTCGCGACTGACTGGACAAAAAGGGATCCTTGAAAACTAACCATTTACTGATGGTAAGTAGTTAGTAGACAGATCGTATTCTAGCAGCCCAGTACTTATAAAAAACACAAAAACTAAGTTATATAGGCCGAAGTCGCTACCTCGTTTCTTCTAAATTTGCTGAGTTTTATGACTTACGAGTGCAATCCCCGCACAGGCCAATAATTTCTGCAGTCAACGGATGTTTGTTTGAAGTTTATGTTCTTTGCATTCGTTGGTCGAATGTTTGTCGCTCGACTTTCGACGTTCAACTTTTGTAGTAGTCAGTTTTAAAAATTTATCCGCAGGGGTCATATTATTATATATTTTAGGCCACTAACTTGATAAAACTGTGTGTTAGTCTCAGTTGTAATGACTATCTTTAATGTGAAACGCAGGCCGATTAATTACAATAACATAATGGAAAAGAAAGCCCGCTATTTTTCCTATATGCGCAAACTCACTTCAAATACAAGTACATATTTCGTTTTTATAACACCAGGTGGCTGTCACATGGTAGGCGAGTTACTGCAACCTTTGGACCTTAGCCACACAGAGACACGACTGTCAAACTTCAAAAAAGGAACCGCTAAATATATAATAGTAAAACATTTAACGAATATAAACATAAACTAGATAAAGATAAAGCTTATTACTCAATAAATGAGTTTATTAACGATAAGCTCTAATTTATTATTATTAATGTTACTAACATATCGACTATTTCAATCTGACATTCTCTTAATTATAATTGTATTTTTTTATTAATTTCACTATGTATTTGAATGATTCTTTTTTAAAATTTAATGTTTGTATTCCATTTTTATTTTTAATGTGTAATTTTATAATATTTATGTACCATTGATTTATTATTGTAATATTTGGTGCAATTAATATTTTGTATGCCTTTCGGCGGGACATAGATGGTTGCTATATTTTTATAACATAATACCTTGCAAAACCTATGGACACAAAATAAAAAACTTGAACTTGAGCTATACTGTCAGCGCATGGAAGTTAAGGTTTTCTGATTCTCTGCTGACGTTACGTCGCCTCCATAAAAAAACCTGCACAATTAATTGCCAGCTCCATTCTTTATGAGAACACTGCTTAAACCTCATGATATGAGCAATTAGATTATAATTTACTTATACTTACTATACATTATCCGTATTAAGGTTTCTTCGCGTGTGAGTAATGTAACCATAGTGCTTTTTGGAGTATAGGCATTAACAAATGGTTTTGAATTTTCACCGTAAACAAACCATAATACTACACTCCGAAATAAACACGGTATTTTAAAATGAGGCCTTTATTAATAGCCATTTGACACGGAAACTTAAAACTAAAGAAATTGTTACTTAGATTTGTTACTGAGATAAAGATATTTATTAAAGTTAGTTAAACAAATACTGGACCTATATTAGTAATGTTACGAAATTTGGTTATTATTACTTGTGTTTAAGTAAAGTATAACATCGTGACAAAAGCTGTTTGTTTAAATTATATGCGGTTGTATATTTCGATAGAGTTCTAACCTGCATTTTTACAACCTAATGCTCAGCTATGAGACATACTACAAACATTGCTAATACCATTATTCTAATTTACGAAAGAGCAGAATATCGCCAATATCGATTTTAAAATAATATAATACATAATTGATTGTACATTTTGATTTTCAAACCTTAAAAAGTATAAATCTTCTGAATGTCAAGCACTACAAGTTTCGTAAACCAATTCGAAATTTAAAAATAAACGGCACGCGTCAAACGGCATCCATTATTTAATTTCTATAAATTTTACGCGCGAATATTGTGGAGCATAAAAACAACATGTCACTTATTAAATCTAAATTAAAAATTATAAATCCCTTTGGTAGGTGCTGGGTACAATCCGCTTTGGTTCAAGGTCGACGGATCAGTATGAGAGCTACAACGCTTTATGCCGGGACACATGAAAAATATATTATATCCTTTTTTGACTGATTATTTAGCATATTCAAATACATCAAAACAGTTCATGGCAAAATAATGTGGATTGTTGTAATCTGTTCATGAATGTAATGGATATATTCATCACACGCGTGACATAAATTGATATTTTTTATTACATATTGGTCTAAAGAATGTCAGCTGACAACAAAAAAGGTTTCTTCCGATAATATTATTACATAATTTAAGACTAATTACAAAGGTTTTAATTTATAATTCATTTAACGAATATAAATTTTACATTCTAATAAGGAATAATTTTACAACCATAATAACTAACTGCAAATAAATAATGATAACAAATTATTTATAAATAAATAATAGTCTTCCTAATGTCATACAAAAAAACAGACGCAGCAAAAAGAAATCAAACATTTAAAAAAAAGAATGCGTTTAAAATTTCTTCTCAACCATAAAACCCGCTATGTTTTAAAAGAGTGCGATTAAAATTTTCTTCTAAAGCATAATTTCCTCAAAAAAGTATCTGTATAAAAATTGGCCGGTGTTTGGTTGTCCGGGCCGGCAGACGAGCCGTGTGTACCGCACTGCGGCGTGCTGCGTCACGGCTGCGGTGACGCGGGACAGCCCTAACTGAGAGTAGCGTCGCTTTTCAAATTAGAATTATTATATTTCGTGAATTTTTGAACGACGCGGTTAAGATTGCATTGGCAGGGATTTTTTTATTTTTTTGGCGCGATGAATGTTGCCTTTACTTTTTCGTTTACCCTTTATTTTGCTGGCTATGTGCGGATACTAAAATTAAGCTTTGGTCACCGATAGAGCAATTTTATTTTGTGATCATTCCAGTGTTTTATAGTTAATACATTTTACTGTAACTATAACCACTATCGTGATGACATTTAGAAAATAATACGTTTGATTACCGGCAATTTCCTTTTTATAAAATATCAATATTTTAGTGGGCGATATTGAAAGAAGAACGATTGCGGGAAACAAAGTGAATGGAGCTCTACGCGCTTTTATGAACAGTCGAAATGTTTCCGAAAAGGCACGTTTGGCTGTTCATAGAGGACTATTAGTGCCCACACTTATGTATGGAAGTGAAAGTTGGGTATGGCAAAAGAAGCATGAGAGCAGAATAAATGCTGTAGAAATGAGAGCGTTGAGAAATATATGTGGTGTGACTCTGAAAGATATATAATAAGGAATAGTGTGATTAGAGAGAGATGCGGCATGAAAGTGGATATAGTGACAAGAATAGAAAAGGGTATGTTAAGCTGGTATGGGCATGTAGAAAGAATGGACGAGGAAAGACTGACTAAGAAAGTTTATAAGGCTAGTGTGAATGGAACAGTCGCAAGAGGAAGACCTAGGCGAACGTTTCTTGATCAGATCGGAGGCGTTCTGGACAAAGGCCAGGTTAAGAGTACCTTGAACCGACGGGTGTGTATGAGGAATGTGATGAAAGTGAATGAAGCCAGAGAAGTGTGTCAGGATCGTAGCAAATGGAAATCCGTAGTCTCTGCCTACCCCTTCGGGAAACAGGCGTGAATCTATGTATGTATTTTAGTATGTTAGGTAGTAAGACTGACCAGTTTTGTCTTTGTGCAATTAAGTGTTTTCGTTTTTGTTATCACGGACTCTTAAAAGTATCATCGTACTGTTTTTAAAGTGTATAAATAAAGTAAAATTTTATAATACTACGATTCAGACAACTCTTAACAGCAACACGAAATACGGCACTTAATCCTCCTTTCTCCTATAATCCTTATGCCACGCGGCAGGCTTTACAAACATTGTAAACAACGTTCACAAATAACACGAAAACCAAGTGCAGGGCTCGAGTTCACAACACTGAACGTATCAGAACCGGTGAAATGAACAATGCGTTCTCCGTTTTATTTAGTCTTTAATTACGGGCAGAAAATATAGTTAGATTTCCGCTCAAACTATCGGGGAAAACATGATATAATAAGATATTATGTTCTGTAGTAAAAAGAAACATTCAAATCCGTAAATCGATTATTTTCATTCCTAAGTTAGGCATTGAAAGTAGTATTATTTATAGTATTTTCAACAAGATTTCAATAATAATACCAGCTCTGTGTAGAACCATCCCACTGCTCGGCACGAGCTTCTTCAAACAAACAAACTCACATTCGCAATTATAATATTTGCTAGGATATATGTACATTTATTTTGAGTATTTTATTTATACTGATAAAATTATTATATATTTTTTTATTCAGCGAGATTTGGCTATACAATAAATAAGCCAGCTCATCCGATAAAATTGGTATTTTATTGGATGAGCTGGCTTATCAGTTCTTCTACTTCTGTAAAGTGGTGGACTTTACAGAAGATTGGATAAAAAAAGTAGCATCACCACTGTATACCCTTCAGTAAATAAGAGTTCTGCAGACCCGGATACTTGCCTCCACCGATAACTTTGTTTCGTCTCATCCTTAATTTCTTACCCTCTAGATTCGACAAAGCACACGAAATACTTGTGGTATTGCAACCGCTCATAGGATACGACAACCACCATGCAGACCGTCACCAAGTTTACCACTTATGCTCTATAAAAAGACAGCTCGTTTGGGCAGTATTTGTATGTTAAAGATGACCACAGCTACAGCTGGGCAGTTTCCAGAGAAACAAAGTGGCATTAACCTCAGAAAGATTTAGTCATCTTGGTGACTTCTTACACAAGGAACGCAGCGAGTCTTTTAGTAGTCAACAAGGCAGTAATGCACCTAGTATTGAAGCATTTACAGTAACAACCCACACAGTTTTAAAAAAAATCGCACACGATACAATTGATTGTATGCCACACAATAAAGAAAATTATCTTGCCTTAAAACACTTCCAACACACTTATATTCTCACAACTGAAATCGATGCGTTTCATAAATCCGAAAAACTTTGCTTTAAACAGTTCGCTATAAAAACTATTCTTCGAAACAGAAATCAGTGACATAGAAAATATAATAAATATACGAACACTTCACTATCTGCGCCCACAGATGATGTATAGAGTCAACTCACGAAAATCAGAAGGTCAAGTATTGTTCAAGGAAGAGTGGCTAATGATTTCAGCAGAAATGGAAGCGACATGCTAGGTTTCCTTAGAAAATTATAGACTATTACTATTTATTCGTTCGTATTGCAGTAGTACTGTATATGATTATATTTTAAGTAGAGTTGGGTATATGGCGACGATTTTATAGCAAGTGAAAAACATTATGCTTGAAATGATCGTGTATGATTCCGAAGCAAACATTTTGTCAAAATTTTATTTAAAGTAAATGGTTATGTTAGATGTGGGTTCACAGCAGTTGTATTTTAGTATAGATTTGGTCTCACGAACTACCGACTAAAAACTCTAATGCCTAGTCAAATAATATGCCGATTCAGTGTTTGACCTAAATATCCTAAGGAAAACTAAGGCCGTGACAATACCAAGCTAAAATAAGCTGTATAGCTGACTGCAAATTATTGATGACAAACAGAGGAGATAAAGGTATTAAACTATTTTATCTTTGCCTATGTATATATAATCGTTTATATTACAGAGCACACCAAGGAAATAGACACACAAACACCTTAAATACATAACCGGTCTTCTTACTTAGTCGGACAGAACAAAGATATAAGCTCTTTTGAAACTCGATATATGTGCAATTGAAAATATCCTTTATGGAAGGCACTTCCATTGGCTTAGCTTCTACATTTATAGTTCAAGTGGCGATTGGTCGAGTTTACGAGGAAATTATGTGAAGTTTCTTAGAATGTCTGACAATAACTTCGCTAACGATTTCATTTATAACAGCTATTGTTAGAACATTTCTATTAACCTGCTCACCTACATACCATATGCTTGCGCAAATTGTGGTATCCCCAGTTTAATGCTTGTAAAGAAAAAATATTAAGGGGTGTGTCTACTAAAACATCAATCTGGATTCTCATATCCCACATCCCCAAAAGAGTAGGCAGAAGTGTTGACATATCCTCATCAGAAGCTACTAAAAAGAAATGGCTACTGAGAATTTTCTACCAGAAAACCCCAATAACACTATCTGACCAGAAAATTTGACCCGGGATCTCACAATTGTATGGAAACGCAAGTGCAAACTTATGCCACGGAACCTGTCAGACAGTCTTAGTAAATCTTACAGATTAAAGATGTTACCTTTCTATATACGAGTTGAAGAGAACAGAAAACAGCCAAGGAAGAAACTTATTGTCTTATTCTCAAAAGAAAAATGTAAAAGAGGTAGTATTAAGCATTTCAATACAGTTTAAACACTTCCCTAGTAGTAAAAATGTTTTTGTACTATGTGGAAATCAAACTAACGACAACTGGGAGCCTGCAATGCCAGGCATCGGCATTGGTGCGGCTACTGAAAAGGTTATGCGTGCAACCGAAACACAAAATTAAAGTCAAGAATCCTTAATAATTTAGATTATGAACGACAAAGCATAGTCGTTAGTAAATTTACTAAAATTACATTCAGGTAAGTTGCTAGGTTCATAGGTTTTGGTTATGTCTGGCATTCCAGTGGTAGTGGTACTGGACTGGTAAAATTATTGTAGAGTCCTCCGCTACACAAAAATAAGTCTACGTCTACGATACAATCTGTGCAATTCTGTTAAATCTCACCGCCGAACTCACATCCGAGTCGGCGGTTATAATTTGAGTTTTCTGCAGTAACCATACAGACAAGGCGACAATCAACTTCGTGATAATTTTTTTTGCATAATAGCACGCCACGATGATAAAATCTTCCCCGGTCAAACTGCGTCAAGCTGGAACGGAGACTATGAGCCTCACTTCAATAAAATCATCTTATATCAAGAACTTACCATTAAATACAGACATTATAACATATCTTGCATCTATTTGATGGAAACAGCAATTATTATTCATAATAGTTATAATATTTGCATACTAATAACTCAATTAGCTTGTCGTGTCAACATATCGCTCAATAAACATATATTTTATGTAAAACTATAATTTAAGCAGCATAATATTAAGGAGTGACAATCTTGGTTAAAGCGCCACCTATTGGCAAAGTATTAAAACTTTGATTGACATTATTGATTATAATATTTTTAACCTATTAAGTCGCAGCGGCACACCGGTGGCCAGATACAAAAGATCTTTAATTATGTCTGGTATTCTAAGACTTCACAGATTAAGACATAACATAGAACATAATATGTAAGCGTTCCTGTTGATCTTAACATACCAGGATCTATTTACATAATTATGTTATCTCCCGTATTTTGAAATATGGTGTCAAAGAAGCACACGGCCCGCCTGATGTTAAACAGTAATGGTCGCATATGGGAGCTTTTAAACCAAAGCTAATTATATTATTTGAATTTAGAAACATTGTTTAAATTATAACGTAAAATTACATATCTTTGAAATATGGAGTAAAAGAAGCACATGGCCCGCCTGATGTTAAGCAATTTCGGTCTCATATGGGAAATTATAAAACCAAAGCTAATATTTGAATTTAGAAACATTGTTTAAATTATAACGTAAAAGTATACATATCGCATTGAGTGAAAATGTTCCCCTGAGGCGACTTAATGGACCAAATTAGGAAAATCGTCTGCATAATACACCTGTTCCCAGTATCAATGGGTATTTCGATCTATTGGACCAATGAAGAGCAACGAAAAGGTATTTCTGTCCAATATACAGAATGTAAAAAAACGGGGCGTTATTTCAAAATAATATAAACATGACTTCGACTATTTTATATATTTTCTATTGGTCAAGATTACATCATGTGTAGCGACTGCTCCACCACCAAGAACTACACTCTTAAATTAAATAATAAGAAAGAAGTTATCTTCTTTAGGAATAAGATCCTGTAATCTCCTTCTCACGCAAAGTGCGAAATATATTTTGAGATAGCTGGAGTCTTTTTATGAGCCCAAAATAACCAAGAACATAGATTAATCATTCTAATTCTGTTTTATACACGAGAAATACATCTTGTCCCTGAAAGGCAGATCGATACAAAAAATTGTCAACATAACAACAACAAATTGACGACTCGATGGCGTAGTGGTTAGTGTAATCGACTGCCACGCTGACACTGAGGTCGCGGGTTCGATTCCCGCACAAGTCAAACATTTGTGTGCATGAACATGGATGTTTGTCGTAGTCTGGGTGTTTCTATGTATAATATGTATGTATTTAGAAAAAAAAAATGTGTATATGTATGTTTATCCATTGTCTAGTACCCATAGTACAAGCTCTGCTTAGTTTGGGCTAGATGGTGTTGTGTGTATGTGGTAGAATTTTAAATATTATACAGTCATAAGCATGTCAAAAGCATGTCAACTGCTGTGATTGGCTGACTAGATTAGCAACAGCTAATGGAATCACTTGACATGACTTTCATTTCGAAACAAAATCGATGAGCTTTCCAGCAAACTTGGCAGTTAATATAACAGAGCATCAATATACAATCTTTTTGGTATCACGGTATAAGCTTCCACTTACGTTTGCGTGCCATCGTGAAGTCCTAGATCCGAATCTGTAGTCGGCTAAGTGTGAAATTCTTAATAGCATCACGAGTCACGACGAATCTTGCAATATGCTCAATAGAAAATAATAGCTCGCCTGCTACTAGGTATGAGCGCTGTTACGTTTGATTTCAAAAACAGCTGGCGAAATAAGAAAGGAAGAAAGAAATCTTTATTGCTATACAGCTTTTAGATGGACACGATGTGTATGAAGATAAAAATAAATAATAATAATAATAACAAAAAGGAAGAAATAAAAAACACAGTAACATAAAATACTCAATAAATCTCTTGAGACACATGCGTCCCACAGCTGCAGCAATCAGGACTCCAGTTCAACATTTGCCTGGTCCCAAGAACCAGGCACTGGTCTTCCACTGAAGCCTGTCATTGTGACGTAAGGAAGCTAATAGCGTGAGAAGGTAGATGATAATTATATAAAATAAAAACGACAGTAAGTTAATAAATGTCGTAAGTAGTAAATAATAATTATAATAGAAACAAACCCATCACAATAACACGAGCCAACGTGAGTTCAATTACTTAACATTGTTTATAAAACAAGGCTAAACATAAACAATAACTTTAATAGATATCAGTTCTCAACTTTCCCTCGGTAGCCATTTAATTGGCATATCAGTTACAACCTCTGACATGCAACACAGTGATTGGTTGCTCTGTTAATTAGTCGAGATAAATCCCCACACAACGAAGATAGTTTTTATATACGTAACGTGAGCTTAAATCGATAAAAACATGTCGACGAATAAAAGTATAAGTGAGTGAAGAGGAAAAAACATCAGGGGCTTTAGCAACATCTCTTAAAGCGTTTGCATCTTGTCTCATTCTTGCGCATGCAATGACAATCATTGCATGAATGAAGCAAATTTATATACTACTACTATATATATACTATGCAAAAACAATGCTTTCAAAGCTAATGATAAGACACCTAGTCATGTGTAAAAACCGGAACATACACCGATAATAGAAAGTAAGGTTTAACGTTTACGCGAATGTTAAGGAGTACTCGTACATTGAGATGGAACTACTGTATACGGATTGTACTGCGATCTATTTTAATAAACACTTTATTTAGATTTACACTTTCCTCGATATTTCGAGAGAGATGCCAAGTGATTGGAGACTAAGATGATGGTCATCCTATTGTCTTGAAAACTTCAGGCTTCTCCCTCTGAAGTGTACATTCATAGGGAGATAGCTCAGGGATAGATCTCGGGGCCGACACAAAAGATCCCACTGGGTCGAAGTGTCGCCGATCTACACTGATTGGCCCCCGAAATAAGATAAGATAAGATTGTCTTGAAGAGTATCAAAATACCCAAATATATTTTGTAGTGTTTTTATGAAAGAACATAGGGTACTTTTCATCCAGGAAAGAGTACTTTTACAAACCTAACTTAACCTTCATTTACGCGAGCAAAGCCGTGATCAAAATCTATAAACAAAATATAATTTACATAATTACGGTCTAATTTCAACTACTGCCTACTAGTTCTTATTACAACTTTCAACTGAAAAGGGCTACAAGTATTGAAAGGAAAATTTTCTGTCGAAATTCACTTCGGACTTTGTAAAAGGCTAACCCTGTAAAAGAGGTATGCTTTCAGCTACAGTCAGAGTTTCTGTGTGTAGAACATGTACCTCTAACCGAAATAAAATCCTTCTGGCATCACAGTGCATCGGAGAAGTTCTATTTTGTACCCCTTTAATTTTACCTTACCTTACGTAATGTTGATATGACAGACAGACCAAAATTCTAGAAATACTTTTTAGGTTCAAATAGACTGCACGCATGGCGTATTAGCTAAAGTTGTCACCTTGCCAGTATCACTGCGCCAAGTACAATAGTTTGATCCCCATAGGGAACAAAAATATATATGATCTACAAATAATCCGACTTTGGGAGTTCTATCTAAACGTTTTTTTACGTGTAACACGCGTCATGTCTGTCGTCGTCGTCGTCGAACGTCTCCCGCGACACAGGATTTATTCCTAAAGCAGGAGTTGTTCTTTAAACACAATGGTAACTTAAATGATTTAAAAGGAAATAAAAATAAATGCTAGATTTAATAAAATATACTAGGCTTTGCCCGTGACTAAGTCTGCGTAAACTTGAGATGTAATTTTTATGGATCAGTAGATATTCATTATATTCCCAATTATATTAATTATATGAAACGTAGTTGTAATTATCAGTTGAACTCCTATCTGTAGTATTGACGAGACGTTCAAATAGACTGCACGCATGGCGTGGTAGCTAAAGGATGTCCAAATAAAATAAAATAAATTAATGTTTAAACAAACAGGCTACGAGAGTTGCTTACTATCAGCTGGCTAGAACGCTTATCAAGGTCTTTTTGTTCTACCAAGTTGGCATGACTTGGTAAAGCAAAAGGGCCATGATACGACAAAGACCCATAGACCACGGCTACCACTAGCTAGCCGTGGTCTATGGATCTTTGTCGTATTATTCTAAGTGTAATTATAGTAATTTATAGGTTAGGTTTTTAGACCTAGTGTAGTCACCAGCTCTAAAAACCTAACCAAAATTACATTTTTAAACACTTCCTTCAAACAAAATATTATTTAATTGCTTTTAAAGAAATAATTGCGATTTATTTAATATATAAAATTTAAATGCTACAATACTTTCCGTTAGTTAAAAACATTTGCCGACGTGTTGACTGCTAAAAGGCAGTGTAAATTCAAAATTGTAACAATATAAATAAACCGCTACACAATCCGTTAAAAATAGTTTAATATCAATGTGTAACTTTCGCGTAAATGTAAATATTATGTAAAGTAAATTATGTAAAGTATGTTACTTTAACATTATAAGGTGCACAACGCCTTTATGTGAAACTATATATCCCTCGAGAACAGTACTTTTTCCTAGATGAAAATGACAAAGTGTACCACTATATCCTTTTCACCTCTATTTCCCTTGACAACGTGTATGTGAAATTTCATAACAATCGGTCGAGAAATTAAGGCGTGAAAGAATAAAAAACAAACTCACATTCGCATTTGCCATATAAATTTGGATACGACTAAAGCGCAAACACGCATAAATCCTTACGCTATGGATACACGCAAATTTACGCCTCTAGACAACGTATAGACTAGTCTATAAATTAAACAAGCCAGTATTTTTAAAACGGTATCAATAGATTCCATCTACACCCATCAAATCGTATAGTCTTCCCCCTAGAACAGTTTGTAGCTAAATCAAGTCATGCAAAAACTAGGTCAGCCGTATAATAAAGTTTATCATCACGTGGCAATCAGCTGGGTGGCTGGTTGCGTGGGTGGCCACCAAAATAAAACCGTGGAGGACTGTAGGCGTCCAGGGTTCAAGGTTCAACTGAGTTGCAAGCGTGGGATGAATATTTACCCCCGTTTCGCTAAATATAGGTTCAATGCTTATTGCACTGCGTTACAACACTGTTCGAAGCTTACAGTTATTGATGAGTTCTAAATTCAAATATCGACATTCTAATTTCAGCAATATTGTCTGAAAATTGAAAAAGACATAAAACAAAAAATTTTAATATCTTATTTATTGCAGATTTGGTTAGATTACGAAAATATATCTTAAAAGTGAACTATTATATAAATAAGCGACAAAGTACATAAAAAAATATATATCATAATAGCAAATAATAATAGACATTCCTTAAAAAAATATTCAGCTTGTTTCCCTGCAATCTATTTTAGGACGGAGTTACTGTCTCAGCCGTGCATACTTAGTGCTTGGAAAAATAGTTCAGAGTGTCAGGCTTTGCCAAAGCGCTCTTTGACTTTAATTGTTTAGTCCTAATTAGTCTTCAGGTTATTACTAGAACTAGACATAACAAATATGTTTTAGGTCACATGCAAGGCGAACCTATTACCGTCTACCGGGCACATTTCAAGACTCTGTGCTGGAACTAAGAATGAACTAAAAGAAAATATTAACAACACTGCGCAACATGAACATCGAAGCCAGTACATCACATCGCATGCAATCTTTAGCCGTGGAAACATGAAGACAGTCTTATAAAGCAAGTAATAGTATGGAGGTGATTGCGTTTTAAAAGTTCTTATCTTAGAAAACTTTGAATTATCTGCCGAAATACATGTTTCCTTCTTATTCGATTCAAGCGGAGCGTGAAAAGGCACCTCCTTAGGCCAAAAAATAGAGACCTCTACACCACTTCAGTTGTAATGAGAAAGTGTGGTGAAATGTTTTGCTTTTGGGCTATACGACTACTTACCATCAGGCGGCATGTAGTCATTTTAGTATCAATAAATTTTCTTATACTCACACAAAATATACAAAAAACACTCCCTCAGACAACTGCGCAAAAAACGTCCATAATTCTCGAGCAAGCGTCCATTGCAAATATTTCATCATCGCGGTCGTTAGGCAAATGCCACGGTTGTAATGAGGCGACAGAGGAACAAAACAAACGATTATTATGGTGTTTTCGTGCAAGGTTGCAAGCCCACGCCTGGGACCACCGATAGGACCACAAATTATGAATGTGATACTTTTAAATAAAGGTCCAGGATGTTTTTAACTGTTGTTCATTTAACGCATCCTTTTTGCAAGAGATTTGTGTTGGGAATTGGCTTTTGATTTCTTGTTGCGGATGTGATGTTGCCGCGTAAGTGAGAAGCTTAAACTGATGAATTAGATATGGTTAATTGGTTCATTATACATATTAGTTTTTTTTAAATCTGGTGTATTTATTATTTTATTTGTGAGATAATTTCGTACACTTAAACTAGAAACGACATACTTTTAGTAACTTTACTAAAATCACAAACTATTTTGAGGTTCATACATGTGTATGTGTGTGTGTGTGTTTACGAGCTTCGCTAATTTCAGCATGAATGAGCCGGCTCAACCAGGGAAGGACTACCCTCTCACAGAATATTGACGTGAAATAGCAGTATGCCTACTGTTGTGTTTCGTTTGATGAGTGAGAGTGCCGGAGGCCCAATTACGCTCTTACCGCTCCTTCTCCTTCCCACTTCCTTTTTTTCCTAAAGGGTCGGCAACGCGCAAGTAATGCCTCTGGTGTTGCAGGCGTCCATAGGCTACGGTGACCACTTACCATCAGGTGGGCCGTTTGCTTGTTTGCCACCTTAGCAGTATAAAAAAAACATGAATACAATATGATGTTTGATTTCATTTAGACAGTAACATGTGTTTATTAGACTCAGATTTAAAGTGGCCCAAAAAGCTGAAAGGCATGTGATGAAAAGAGATAAAGAGAATATTTCAAACAGGACGTCATATATGGATAGGCAACATAAATTAATAGCCAGCATAAATTTAAATGGATAGTTATTTTACACATCATTTTATCAGCTCTGTATATGAATTCTCCTATTGCTGGGCACGAAATTCTTCTCAATGTGAAAAGGTTTAGGCAATAACCGCGCGAGCCCAGTGCAGCAAAATTCACATATCTTCGAGAACATTATGGCTAACTTTTAGACATGCAAGTTTCCTCGCGATTTTTGTTTCACCGTTAAAGCAAGCGATAATTATCTAATTGCGCCTGCTTTTACATACTTCTGAATAAATATTTTCCGGGCTCAAAGACACTTTAACGTTTTCCAGGACTTCACGAATGCCAATAGTGCCAATACTCGGTTTCTTCCATAGTAGTGACTACTATTAAACTTACTACGAGCATCACAGAGACGGGACTGCGATTGGAATTAGTTTAACAAAAACCTAGATCCTTTCCAAACCAGGTCACCAAAACGTTGTGATAAATTTCCGCCTATGCATGAAGTGTAGTAACAACAAGCTCGTGACTCCAGTCCCCCACCAGTAAATCGCGCGGTAATGTTCGCCGCGTGACACTGTTTGTATTTCGGGGCATGTCAAGGTTCGCAGAAGGCCACGGCTCAGTCCTGTGTATTCCGGCGTTAGTGCTACTCAAATATTAGCCGAGCTACTGTTGCATGTTCCATTCTGTTGTAACAGAGTAAAGGATAATAGTCGTACTAGAAGTGAATCTATGTGTTGCGGGCAATATCAAATATTAGACGTACAACATTGTAACGTACATAATGAACATTTAAGCTTGAAACGACTATTCTGTTGATGTTTATGAGAGAGTTACCTTTACCAAATTGCAATAATGCCATCTGCGACACAAGGAACAACACTAATATTTAAGGTCTAAAAAATATAACGCGGCTTATAAATAGGAAGATGAAACAGTATTTTTAATATACTTTTTGGTAATCCCAGTCTCGCAGGTTATTTAACAAACAATGGACACAAAAAAACACCTTTATTAAGAACAACTGTCTTTAGATCACACAATTTATTGTCCCGTGTGATGATCGAACCATAACACTGATCACACGACTACTTAAACCAGTACATCATCTATATAATTGACTTTCAATAACATCAAAAACTATCCAATACCTATACACCCAAAAACCAATAACATAAACACTAGCTTACGTTAAGAACCCGGAAAATTCTGTCAAGTATACTACACTGCTATTGCAAGACCATTTTATAAAACCGCGGTGTATTTCGGTCACGTAGACCGGGCCGCACAGTCTTACTTCCAAAGCCGACTAATGCAAACGGTATATTGTAAAAAATCTACCCGGCAAATAAGGGAAAAATATTCTGATATTTCTTACCCGCTGCATTCATTTTGCAGTAGGTTGGAGTGGAAAGTTAAGTAGGTACGGACATACATGCGAAGGTTCATGACGTATTAATGAATGTGGCCACAAAAGCTTCGTTTGAGATTGTGCGTCTGTTCTGCTGTTTGGTACTTTGGTGTTACTGTCGAAATAGTAGCATCAATGCAACGATTTTGGATATAAGAAACTGTCGTTGCCAATTATTTGGTAATAATTGAGCCTACTCGCCCGAGAAGTCCTATTATGGAAAGTTGGCGTAGGAGTATCAACACTTTTACTACAAAAATTTTAAAATACTGCTCTACTTCGGAATCCTTAATACTCTTTTAGCTGTTTAAAATTAATTAGATTTATATTTACACTTTTCCCGACGTTTCGGTTGCTTTTGAGCAGCAGCCATGTTCACAGTGAGACTAGGTTTCAGTGCTTGCCACCTTTGCTGTATAAATTGAATATGGTTTTCTACTTCCAACAATGCAGTAACTAATGTCGCCAAAAATATATAGCTAAATACTATTGATGTAAGCAATGAGCTAAAGTAATATAATTTTTTTTTATTTTTGGATTTCTGTCGTATTCTACAAAAGTCGCCATCGCTTCTGACTAATATTTTGCAGATTTTAGTTGTAATGTAGTGGTCTTGGGTTTCTTGCAAGTTTCATTGGCTCAACTCTTGGCACGATGTGATTGAAGCTACATATTTTAAGTTAAAGAAATACTTATGACCATCAAAATTTAGTGGTCACTGAAGTCAGTAACCACAAAATTTTGATGATCATAAGTATTTCTTTGACTATTTTTAAATACATTGATCTATTAAATAGTCGGCCTCGATGGCGTAGTAGTTAGTGTAACCGACTGCGACGCCTGAGGTCGCGGGATCGATTCCCGCACACGTCAAACATTTGTGTGCATGAACATGGATGTTTGTCTTGGTCTGGGTGTTTCTATGTATAAAATGTATGTATTTACAAAAAAATAAAGTATAAAAAATTTATCTATTGTCTAGTACCCATAGTACAAGCTCTGCTCAGTTTGGGCTAGATGGTGTTGTGTGTATGTGGTAGAATTTTAAATATTATACAGTCATAAGCATGTCAAAAGCATGTCAACTGCTGTGATTGGCTGACTAGATTAGCAACAGCTAATGGAATCACTTGACATGACTTTCATTTCGAAACAAATTCGATGAGCTTTCCAGCAAACTTGGCAGTTAATATAACAGAGCATCAATATACTATCTTGTTGGTATCGCGGTATGCATGTTTATCCATTGCCTAGTACCCATAGTACAAGCTCTGCTTAGTTTGCGCTAGATGGTGTTGTGTGTATGTGGTAGAATATTATTATTATTATTATTATTATTATTATTATTATTATATTATTAAATTCATTTAAATTTAATCAATTTATAAAAAATAATTTCAAACCTTTATATCACATTATTGCTTACCCTGCTATTATACTTGACTATTTTTATTACACGATATAAATACAGCAAAAACATAACAAGTACTGCAGAGGAGAACCTTCTTATCTCAGAGGGCTTCATAAACATCGAAACGGTAAACACAAAATCCACAAAACTATATTTAATTCTTCACGTTTACATATGTTATACTAAGATAAAAATGCATATTTAGTTTTGCTATAGGCTATATAACATCACGCTACGAACAATAGGAGCGGAGTATCAATGAAAAATGTTGCAAAAACGGGGAAAATTCTCATATGTGAAGCAGACAAAGTTGCGCGGGTCAGCTAGTACCAATATAATATAGATTGGTTTTTTGGTTTGTTTATTTGAACGCGCTTATCTCTCGAACTTAAAGTCTGATTGGCAAACTGCTTTTTTCATTAGACAGTTTTTTTAATGTGGCAGATTATAAAATATATTACATCACTGTCTGCCACTGGAGCGAAGCAGTAATTATGAACGTGGGTGAAACTAGGAGGGAAAGGCAATAGAATATAAAAAGCGTGATGTCTCTAGTAGGCAGCTAGCTAGTTCCGTGCTATGTAATGAACTCTTACTATTCCCGTTAGACGGATCATATGCTTTTAAGCCACATTCATAATATTATAAATAGTTATCTCTATACAGGGTATCCGGTAATTAACGGATAACCTTGAAATGTCTTATAGTAGAACTGGTGGCCGTTCAGAAAAAAATATGAATAAAAATCTATCCTGAGATATGATTTTATTTTTAATTACCATATTTAACTTTCTTGTACACTACGACCATAAATTAATGAATTCCATCGGTTTTTTGTTGTTTTATTATGAAACACTAATTATGCTAATAGATAGACAGTCAAAAGTATGACTAGCTAATGCACGTCTTTAATTTTTTATTTTTTTATTTTTCTCATCTGCTATCTGCTAACTGCCATCAGTTCTATTATAAGACATTTCAATGTTATCCATTAATTATCGGACACTCTGTATATAAAAAATCTGCTTTCGTATGGTCAAACTCAAAAAGTTGTTGCTGAAGATGAAATTTTTACACAACATTGCATTTGTGTATAAGTAATAGTGTTTTTATATAATATTTTTCATCACGAATTTGCCACGAGAAACGAAAAATACCAGAGTTAGCTGTAGCTCGCTCTAATATTTTTTGTTTCTCATCCACCACGCTAAGCTGTAGCTTATCGTGGCTGGGTTTAGCTCGTATATCATAAACAAACAAAAATAGCCCACAGCAAAAATATGTGAAAATTGGCTGCTACCATGGAAAAATAGTACCAACCAGCAATATCGAATTTTGACAAAAAAACATGGTGCATTTGAGTACCACTATAATCTAACGCTTAAGGATTTTACAATAGTTTCTTGGTATGTCCCACTGCTGGGCCTAAGAAAAGCCTCTCTCTTGAACTTCCACTTACACTTTCAACCTCTCTGTTGATGGTCTCGTCCCATCAAGAAATATGCTCAATAAACATACTCTTGTTCCGACGCAATTAACGAAGTGAGTGTTTTTGTTTGTTACACTTTCACGCCTAAACTGCTCGACCGATCATCATGAAATTTCGCATACACATTTTTAGGGAAGTAGAAAAGGATATGGGGTACCTTTCATCCAGAAAAAAGTACATGCATTTACGCGAACGAAGCCGCAAATATATTGTGGTATATATTTTCAAAGGAGAAAACATATCAATAATAATTTACGCAGAATAACGACGTATATAATTTCCCTTTACAATTTCGGCATGATTGGAATCTGTATTCACGTATTATGAATAAAAACCGAAGGCCATAGTCCCGAGCCGATATTTCAATAAACATCTCCCTCGTTGACAGGGTAATGACTGATGAAAACAACCTATGAATAATAATAATACATAGCCTCACACTTGTGTCCCTTAAGGGGTAGGCAAAGGTTTTTATACCCACATTTCAGCAGATAGTTTTAAGTCACACATAATAGAGAACCTATTGCCGTCTTCTGGGCACTGTTCCAGACTTCGTACTGCCACCGATAATTTCTTGACAGAAAATCTCCTAACACGTTCTCCGACGTGGGTATCGAATCCGAGACCTCATGCACAGCAATCACATTCACTACCGGACATACCGGATATTACAGAGGCAGACAACATCTATACTATAAACTAGCCTTTCCTTACGATTTGGTCCACGTAGACCAGTGGTCGGCTACTTTGACATCCAAAACAGCCAAATATAGACAATACGCAATTGAAATCTATTCAAAGAGCCATATTTTAACTTAAGTTTTGCTTTGGCAGAAGACATTATTACAGAAATAATTAGGATTCAATGTAGGTACACTCTCGAGCTTACCTTTGTCAAAAAAGTCTTAGTTCAACTAACAGTAAATTAAATAAAATTTGGTATCATACTTATAAGGCAAGATAATAAGTAATATGCCGTATGTGCACTAAACATTTTGTAGAAGAGACGCAGCCGAGGAGTCAAAGAGGTTGCCGACCACTGGCACCCTTAGCGATATCATTTACGTAGATTATTCTATGTACTCTATATTCCACTAGCGACCCGCCCCGGCTTCGCACAGTTAGTACAAAACCTTAACAAATTATATGCCTAAACATTCCTCATGAATCAATCTGTCTATTGGTGAATAACGCATAAAAATCAGTTCAGTAGTTTTTAAGTTTATCGCGAACAGACAGACAGACGCGATACATAATTAAATGAAACATAGCCTAATTTTCAGTTGAACCCCAAGCTATCAAACTGTGAAGCCGAATTAAATTCTGTTACGTATTTTCAACACGCTTTTATTAGCTTGACTTATCTATGTAACGGAATCTTTGAACGTGATTTTCACCCCTTTCAAACCGACGGATTGATATGAAATTTTGCACACTTATTGAGGAACAATGACAAGACAATAACTAAAAAAAGAAAAATTAAAAACTATAAAACTCTTCAAAATGTAGAAAATATTTTTTAAATTTTAATGTAGAAAAGCGTGGGTTAAAAGTTGGGGGTTATCAAAATATCTTAGAAAGCACTCCACGCTTTTTTACATTAAATTTTTAAATTATTTTCTACTTTATAAAGCGTGTTTTTTAGTTTTTAAACTATTATTTATTTATGTAATACCGGAATAAAAGACAGAGTTAATTTTTTTAAAGTTCTTTTACCATAATATTGTCTTCTGTATACGCGAATATTATTCATTGAAATTTATCTACGTTACGTACGTTAATACGGATTTTATCGCGTTGTTTATTTGACATGTCTTTTACCATATCAGGTATAGTTTTATTCGGTCTTACTGCCAACAAATTCTTAGTAACAGTACAAAGTATAGCACTGTGTCCAGTAGACGGAAATAGACACGCTATTTGGTGATACCTTAATTCATAGCTGGCGGAAAGTGGTTGTAAAACACCTTTATCTACCTACCTACTTCTTTGGGGATACTCTCAGACATGAAAGTTTCCTCACGATGTCTTTGTTCACCGTTAAAGCAAGTGATAATTACCTATTTAATCTATATTAATATTATAAAGCTGAAGAATTTGTTTGTTTGTTTGGTTGAACGTGCTAATCTCAGGAACTACTAGTTCGAATTGAAAAATTCGTTTAGTGTTGGATAGCCTATTTATCGAGGAAGGCTATAGGCTATATAACATCACGTTACGGCTCACGGGAGCGGCTCAATAACCATAAACGAGAGCAAAACCGCGGGCACATCTAGTACGCACATAACTTCGAAAAGTCAGAGATGCGCGCCTTGGGATCGAACTCGAGACCTCTGCGTGGTAGTCCAACGGTCTCCCACTAAACTATCACAGTTTATATTTATGCACATTATCTAAAAAATTGATGTATATACAGATAAGAATTGAAAAGCTACGATTTATTAGACTGTTATTCTACAAGGCAATCGCTACTCAAATATCATAAAGTCAGTAGATTATTTTTCATTTACCATTAAGTTGACAAAAACAACATAGAGGAGTAATGAAATGCTCGATGGCACCGATACCGCGCCATTGAATAAATATTGGACATCAATTTATGTCGTAAGTCGTATTTCGAATATATTTAATGATCACTTTGTATAATTTCTTTTATGGCGTATATTGAGTATGTAAGATTAGTCGATCGATTGCCTAGATCGTTTCGTAGCTGATATTTCATTGTTTGCTTCACTGCTGGGTCCTAGGTTTAAAGCCCGGATCGAGTAGATTATTTTTAAAAGCAGCACGGAGCCTGCAAATTTGCCCAATAGACGGCAATTAGCCTGCCCAGTATTATTATTCCATAAAATACACATATACTCGTAGCTGATTAACTTTAATTCTTGGCCTACCCCTTCTAAGTAAGTCTTTGATTGTTATTTTTCTATACTATATATAATTATTATTGTTTATTATTGGACTGTAAAATATGAACACCCCTCTGGATTTTACATATATGTTATTATTCCTTTCCTTTCATACATATATAAAATAAAAATAATCTGTATTAACCTGTCCCACTGCTGGGCACGGGCCTCTTCTCACTGCGAGAAGCGTTAGGCCATAGTCCACCACGCTGGCCCAGTGCGAGTTGGCAGACTTCACATATCTTCGAGAACATTATGGAGAACTCTCAGATATGCAGCTTTTCTCACGATGTTTTCCTTCACCGTTAAAGCAAGCTATAATTAACTATTTAATACGCATATAACTTCGAAAAGTCAGAGATGCGCGCCTTGGGCTCGAACTCGAGACCTCTGCGTGGCAGACTGGCAGTCCAACGGTTTCCCACTAGGCTATCGCTGCTGCTACATAATATAATACTCATATATATATGGTTCCTAAAATATGATCAATATTTATGTTCCATACATTTTTTTTATTGCTCTTCAAAATGACCACACTCCTCCTGATGGTAAGCAGTCGTGTGGTCTAAAAGCAGTGGCCTCCACACCGTCCTCATAGCAGCCGAGGCGATGTTGAGGTCTCTACTTTGACGGCCTGAGACGGTGCTTTTTATACATATAAAAATGTGATTACTTTTTGTACATGGGTACTAAAATAGATCCTTATATTTGATTCTGGACCCTAAATGTTTATGATCACCATATCTATCCCATACATATATACCCAAAAATATGATAAATATTTCTGTTCCATACATACATATTTTATTGCATATGTATATGAACTCTAAAATATTATCACCATTTCCGTTCCCTACTTGGTGATCGGATGAACACAAACGGTGATCATATTTTAGGGTACATACCACAACAAAATATGATCACCATTTTTGTTCTAAACATACACGGACCACAAAATATGATCACCTATCTATTCCATACAAATATAAATACATATGTATGGAACAGAAAGTTTGATAATTATTTGATGTGCAAAAAATAAACAAACATATATATTTTTCTAATGCAAAGTGTGATAAAATTATAGAGCCTTAATGTACATAGAATGCATAGCCACCCCAAAAACGCAATTACTTAAACATTTTTGGTAATATAATAAATAGAAAATATTTTATTAGTTAAATAAATAAACTTTAATTATAATTCATTAAAAAATTAAATTCGTTTTCTTATGCGGATTAAAAAAATACATGGTTTATTATTTGATTCGCATAACCGGATTTAAAGTTCTCTAAATGGAGAAAACTTCGCTGGCTGTTCCTCCTCGAGAGATTAGAGTACTTCCAACCGAATTACAAACCTATATAATCAATAAATTAATAATTTCTACCCATAAAATTAATATGGCCACACCTTACAAACGGTGTAACAGTATAATATATAAAATAAAAAGCTACCTTCTCTTCCCGCAATAAAAAAAAACAGTCCGCGGAAACAAAGAACGCATGGTCCGTTTGCGAAACAAGGTCGAGGCTTTCAGGACAATTATGGCAAAATGACAGCGCACACGAGCAACGAACCGCGGCCGTGGGACAAGCGCGCCTTGTGGCACTGCCTTCACCCCGCTGATCATACCAACACCGATCCCACCCTGTTCGACAGTTCCCACACGAGACCTTGGCTTGACCGTGAAAGATTCACCTCCAATCTTCTCCCCAATTAATACTTCCGCCAATTTATCTTCTCAACAACTCGCCAAAATTTCAGACGCATTGTTTGCTACGGCATTGCTACGAGATGCGTAGCACAAGCGTAGCGCGTAATTGTAAAATAAATTACAGCTACTACGCGGTCCATCGAACAAGAGATCTCGATCTGATATCTTTAGATCTAATTAGTTATATTATATAACTATCATTTTATCTATATAGTCCACTGGAGATGAATTTTCGCTCGCGAAAAATGCGGAACGCATCCTTTTTCGAGTTTCAAAAAAGAACTTACCTGATATAGACGTCTCGTTCTCACGAATTGAAGGTCGGAGTGTCAGTGTTTGTAGTGTAAGGGCACTGGTGCACTCGCGGTCGCGTGCGGCTGCGGCGGGCGGTGGCAACTGACTGACTGAGCCCGGCCAAGAGCCCCGTCGCCCGCGCCCCGCGCCGCACCCCCGCGCCCTAGCGGATAAACAACGTGCATTGTGGGCCCGATCTGTGGGCCTACCCTGCTGTACACACACACGTACACTTCTCGCGAGATACACTGATATAGACCTCTCCATTGCACGTTTTGATCTCCGTAGCAACGAGCTTCAAAGCCAACTGAGCAATGTATTCAACATTTAGAAGCACGCGATGTTATCAAATGGAAGTATAATGCTTATCAAATAAATTTTCCGCCCAGATAGTAAGTCTAGCGTTATAGATTTTGGATTTAAGTCTCATGATTGTACAGATCCGGGACAATGATTGTGTTTGAGGAGGGTGTGTGTGGTGGTACGGAGTCAGCACAATTTGGCATAATTGTTTCCTTTGGATGAATACTATGACGACAATAATACTCGTTGATATGCTGATAAGCAACTCTATTGCAGTATATTTTTGTGTAACGCTGTTCCATTGGTTTATAAAGAGGGTGTGTCTGAGCGGGAAAATGCGCATTTGTTGAGCAATAACGCGGGCTAGTTGTATCGAGGAAAACATCAATACTAACACTTAAAAACTATAGCGCTGCATAGTGATAACTACCTCTCGCTTGTATTTACTGGCGGATAAAATAAACACAGATAAACTCACGCCTATCGTCCGGAGGGCTAAGCAGCAGCTAAAGATTTCCACTTGCATTACTCTCTTGATTAATTTAACAACATAACTTCTCTGCGATATGCGTAGGTAAAAATTTACTAGTCATCTTTATAAATATTAGCTTAGTATCCTTTCCTTTGCGGAGCTTTAAAGACCCCGAGAACACAAAGAACCCGGTACTAAAACATCTGTGGAGTCACGCGTAAACATACTTGCTCCGTGCAAGAACGGAGCGGGCTTTTTATTGTACTACTAAGCCAAGGAATTAGCTTACAATCCGCCTAATGGTAAGCAGGTTAGTTGGGTAACAGGAAAATAATATTTTATATTTATAAATTATTAATGAGTCATTTATGCAGCGATAGCTCAGTGGGGAGACCAACAGACTGCAATGCAGAGGGTCTCGGGTTCGAACCCACGTCGCGCACCTCTGACTTTCGGAAGTTATATGACTTTTTGAAATGATGTGCGTATTGATTGACAATAATCGCCTGCTCCGTGTCTCGGAGAGCACGTTAAGCCGTTGGTCCCGGCTGCCATGAACATCTATGGCAATCGTTATTGGGAAAGTCAGTACCCTCTAATATCCTGACACTGGTCTAGCCTTAGGGTATCGTTAGCCTTCGGGTTGCGGAGGTCAGGTGGCAGCCGTTCCGTGTAAAAACTGATATCCAGTCAAATCCGGTTAGACTAGAAAAGCCGACCCCAAGTGACTTGGGAATAATAAAGGCTAAGGGAGAAGAAGATTAATGAGTAATTTATTATAAATGATTGTACCTTATTTAAATAAATATTATTATTATTATGACACTCAATGATACTCATTTTGAATTAAATAAGGCATTATTTGGCGAAAATTCATTATAATATAATAATTAGGCAGAGCCACCATGCATCCGCCTCAACTATTGCAATATAAAAAGGTTGACAATACCGAACTCCGCTGGTAAGGGATGGCCGCGTCGTGCGATCCGGGCGTACGCCAACGTGTAGTATTCCACTTTGAACACAAAATATGCGTCGACACGTGTTTCACTTCGACGTGGGACATACTCAGGATAGTTTGAACACGAATGAGCCTGTTTTCTGTTATTGGGTATGCCAAAGCTTTGAAAGGAGACGCATATCCTGTCAATGTAATAAAAAAATAGTATTGGTGATGAAACTATGTAACGTAGTAACTCATATTCGCCATAAAAAGCCAACACAGGAATAATTCCCTACAATTTTTAGTAGAATAATGTAATTTCTTAAGTCAGGTCTCAGATTTCGAAAGATTCTACTATGCTCTTCTTAATGATGTATGTCATATCTATATATTAATAAGTGAAGCAAAAACTTTGTACCCCTTTTTACGAAAATAACGTGGACGGAGGAGTATGAAATTTGGCACAGTTAAAGTTTATATGGAGGAGGAGTGGCGAATCCTAATATTTTTATAAAATGTGCATTAGAAATATATTATCTACATGCACACAACCATGCATTTGACACACGCAGTCGAATCGCATTCGTAGTACTTCGGCATGGTTCGGCTGATGTCGTATAATTCTTCGTAACTATGGTTACATACGTTCAGTACCTATTGCAATTTTGCAGTATATATAATAACGACTAAACTTAAAATTTAAATCAATTATGGTCGAATTTCGACTACTTGGCGACCGCTAGTTATTTTAATTAGTCCAATCTTTCGATGTGCAGCGCGTTATTGATAATTACGTGCGTAACCTCACGCCTATACCCCCAAGAGGTAGTCAAGGTACACACATATTACAATAACGTTTCGTCAGCTATGGTATTATAACCCACGTAATAGGGTCGCGCATCGCCATCTACCAGGCACTGTTTCAGACTTTGTGATGCTATTGAGACTTCTGAAAGAATATAATAACAAATTGCCTGATCCAGGGATCGAACCGTAGACCTCACGCACCCAGACCGAGCAAATTATTATTTGGTTTTACTGTTAAAAGCAACACGAATTTGCAGTAGTAACACGAAGTAGTCTTGAGTAGTAGAGCCCGCTAATTTCAACATGAATGGGCTGGCTCGATCGGGGAAGGACTACCCTCTCACAGAATATCGACGTGAAATACCAGTATTCCTACTGTTATGTTTCGTTCGGTGTGTGAGAGTGCCGGAGGCCCTACCAGCCTCTTTTCCCCCATTCCCGCTCCATCTCCTTCCCACTTCATTTTCTAAAGGTTCGACAACGTGCAAGTGATGCCTCTCGTGTTGCAGGCGTCCACAGGCTACGGTGACCACTTACCATCAGGTGGGCCGTATGATAGATCGACAACACAGTGGTAAAAAAAAAAAGTCTGGAACCTGGCCTGGTTGTCGTCAATAGGTTCGCTAGATCTGACTGCGTAGAACCTATAATAAAAGTTGCATATTGTGTATGTATTATTCCTCTGCCTACCCGTTTGGGGATATAGTTGTGAGACAATCCATGTATTTATACAAAGAATCACATATTTAGCCTTATTCCTAAAGGATAAAATATATTTTAAGTCCAATTTATAGGAACGCGCTTATCGCTATGCGGAAGCTACTAAGAACTTTCTTAAAGAAACAAGTGAGAAACGGCTATAAATTGCCGTAAATCTTAGAGTTCGAAAAAATCGTATTACATGACCTTGAGGTCAAAGGTCAAAGATCATAGTCATTTCAGGGTATATCGACTATGTTGAGTCGAATGGCGTTGACCGCCAGTCTCTAGCTCTTACGGTTCTTGAGTTGAAAGATGGTATCACGTGATCTTGAGGTCAGAGGTCAAAGGTCATAGTAATTTCGGTGTATATTGACTATGCTGAGTCGAATGGCGTTGACCGCGAGTCTCTAGCTCTTACGATTCTTGAGTTGAAAGTTGTATAGGTAACAGACAGACGGACGGACGGACAAAGCTGTTGTATAAGAGTTTTTTCGAACATTAAAACCCAATAACACAGCCCGACACGGGACTCAAACGTAGACCCCAAACCCCGCCTTAAAGAAAACCTCGCGAGGCAGCCGAGTTAGATAAACGTTCTACAACCGTAGACCGCAGAGAAAAACACGGCGCAAGCAACTCTATTACTTCTGAAGTAATTAGAACTACGGTTGCAACAATAGCCTTTCCAGTAAATACTTGGTGCCCGATAAGTTTTTGTTTTGAATACATGCAGCGAGCAACATGACATTAGTCTAGCCCTTATCTTATTCCTCCTGCCCTTAAGCCTTATTTCCACTAAAGCAATGAAAAACAGAGACAAAAGATATTCTGTCAATACTACTATTATTAGAAATGTGAAATTTTATAATTGAGTTAATTATACGCGAGGAATTTGAAAGTAGGTACGTATCCATATTTATCTTTGCTGGTCTACAGACATAATACTTTACATCTAGGTAGAGAGTCACAATGTAACATGCATCAGGTAGAAGTTAGTCCTCCAGCAAGATAAACGTGGGAATAAAATTCAATTTCGTGTAGTAGTTTCTGCGTGATGCGCGTACAAACATACAGGCAGACATACTTCTTCTCTCTTAGCCTTTATTATTCCCAAGTCACTTGGGGTCAGCTTTTCTGGTCTAACCGGATTTGACTGGATATCAGTTTTTACACGGAGCGGCTGCCACCTGACCTCCGCAACCCGAAGGCTAACGATACCCTAAGGCTAGACCAGTGTCAGGATATTACAGGGTACTGACTTTCCCAATATCGACCGCCATAGATGTTCATGGCAGCCGGGACCAACGGCTTAACGTGCTCTCCGGGGCACGGAGCAGGCGATAATTGTCAATCAATACGCACATAATTTTGAAAAGTCATATAACTTCCGAAAGTCAGAGGTGCGCGACATGGGTTCGAACCCGAGACCCTCTGCACTGCAGTCTGTTGGTCTCCCCACTAAGCTATCACTGCTAGGCAGACATACAACAACTGTAAAAGTAATTGTTTTGGCTTCTATAGCTTTATAATATTGTCTTCTGTTTACGTGAATATTACTCATTGAAATTAAACTACTATATACGGATTTTATCGCGTTATTTATTTAACACTTTATATAGCTTTTATAAAGACCCTTCACATAAATTGTTTTTAAATATCTGCTTTGTACAGACATCGACCAGTTACAATTTTATTATATGTATGAATAGACATTAAAAGGAAAAAACAGAAAAAAAAAGCCGACCCCAAGTGACTTGGGAATAATAAAGGCTAAGGTAGAAGATATAATAAGATATTATTGTTCATATAATAATAATAATAATATAGTAATATTCTATCACATACACACAACAACACCTAGCCCAAACTAAGTAAAGCTTGTACTATGGGTACTAGACAATGGATAAACATACATATATACTTTTTTTTGTAAATACATACATATTATACATAGAAACACCCAGACCAAGACAAACATCCATGTTCATGCACACAAATGTTTGACTTGTGCGGGAATCGAACCCGAGACCTCAGGCGTGGCAGTCGGTTACACTAACCACTACGCCACCGAGGCCGACTAATATAATGAAATGTTATACAATACCGCAGATGAAACAATTTGCTATGTATTTTTATTGCAACGGTAATTAATGCGACTGTTGTGCATGTGGTCTCAGTTTCGGTTTCTAGACCGGGAGTTTCCTATTAAAAAAATCAAAGTAGCAGCACGAAATCTGCAATTATGCCGTATACGGTATTAAGCTCAGTCTCTGTTACGTGGACAAAGACATAATTGGCAAAATATATGTATGTAGGTATAATATACCTCTGTGTTACCCTTTGGGATAAACAAGTATGGATGTATGTAGGTATGTATGTAACGAAAAATTTGAAGGTTCATAAGAATAGACCTTATGAGGCTTTGAATATTTTCGTTTATTCTTCATTTTTGCTTCTTGTTTGGACACAGTGTTAGAAAAATTCTCGTCGCTTTGGAAGGATTATATTGGGACATAGGTCGCACTAGCTGGGGCCCTTAAAGACTATCTATTTATAATTATATTGGTCTTATTATTTTTAGCAGCGATAGCGATTAGTGGGGGCCCGTTTTACTGTCACGCGGAGGTCTCGAATTCGATTCCAAGGTGAAGGAAAACCTGCATGTCTTAGAGTATTCAGCGTTGAGCCAGCGTGGTGATTTTAGACCTAAACCTCCTCGTACTAAGAAGAGGCCCATGCCCAACTGTGGGACAGTGTATACATATACAGGGCTGATTATTATATTTATTCTGCTATCGTAAATATAAGCAACAAAATAATGGCACGGGGCGAACGGTACTCTGTTATAATTTATGGCCAACCGGTCTTGGGCTTGACCATGACAATATTTCTTAACCTCGCCGTACAATCGATTTGCATCGCCACCGCTCCATTACAAGCCCTTCAAATGATTAAATACTAGATTTTGCCCTTGGTTTCGCTCGCGTACAATCAGGTTAGGTTATGTTAGTAACAGTACTATTTTCTGGATGAAAGGTACCCTATGTCCTTTTCTGTTTCCTTGACAATGTGTATACAAAATTTCATGATGATCGGTTTAGTAATTACGGCGTGAAAGCTTAACAAACAAACTGTCATTCGCATTTATAATATTAGTTAGGATTAGGATACAGCTTAACATAACATCACGTCATATATCCCTAAATAAGACGAATATCGTAGTAGTTTAATGGTCGCCTCGTCGATTGTAGTGGATTTGATACCCATACGAGACAAAAATTTGTGTGATCCACAAATAATTGTTCCGAGTGTAGGTGTTATTCGTGTCCGTTGAATGTTCGTAAAGTCCACCAACCACAACACAGGAATTATATTTGGCGCGGGCGAAGGTTTTTAAAACTAAAATAAAGTAAATTTTGCCAGTCAGTTACACTAACCACAACGCCATCAAGGCCGACCAATTTTATCAAATTTTTTATATTTAACCAAAATTATCAAACAGGAACATTAATCATCGGTAACAAATAAAGTAAATATTTGAACCTACTCTTATATGTTCTGTGTTTGAACCAATAAAAATCTATGCATACACAATGCCCGTACAAGTTACTTATATGCTGTGTTTAAGAAAATACTAATGTCGAACTTTTAGAAAAACGTTTTATTCTCTTTGCAATACAGGGGTCCAATACATCCATATATTAGATGATGCAAATGAGCTGAAAGACACTTTCATTATAATGATATTAAACTACTTTAAACAGGTTTTTATCGCGATTTATTTATTACCACTTTTGATTTCTTTTTTTTAATTATGTATAATTACACTTTCCCGACGTTTTGACTCATTTTCAGCAGCCATGAACGGGGACACTGATATATACCTTATTAAGTACTTTAATTTCATAAGCGAAAGACAAAATTGCATTATCCTTAATTATAAATACTAGCTGATCCGATAGTTGTTGTCCTGTCAACCTATACAAAAATACATTTCACGTAATTAAATTCATTATCAAAACGTCAAACAATTTTCTTTAATAATTTTCGACATTCCACGCGGAATTTTCGCAAATTTTCGTTCATACAAACCTTGTTCTGACAATTACAATCTTAACAAAAAATAAACAGCCAAATCAGTTGACTGTACTCACAGTAAAAGCACAACACAAGATCATTGGGCTACGAACTTTTGCAGGATGAAGGTACTTCTTCAATCAGGCTGTACCAGGATTGAGCTAATGCCGTTAAACTACAAATCAAACAAATCATTTCTTTATAACTCAAACTAAATTACTTTCATACAAACCTTGTCCTTAGTCGAGCCGTTCTTAAATGATGGTCCGTCATACATGTGGCAATTGATTTTTATTTATATATAGATGAGGATGCTTGATACCAGAGGGCCAGTTCTCGAAATAAAAAATGTTTTAATAGAGATCCGATATAATATCAAACCCAAATTTAAAAAAGAACGTCATATGAGTACATAACTAGGTTAGGTAGGGCGTTTCAAATTTGGTAAGTGTTGTGGTTCGAATCCCACACGGGACATGTATTTTTGTGATCTGCACAAATGGTTGTTCCGAGTCTGGGTGTTTTTTATGTCCGTTGTTTGAATATTTGTAAGCACCTGAAAATAATGCACCATACAAACTGTTACGTAACCGTTATTTAACCGCAGTTTTGTGAGGGATATAACGAGACAATCCTACCCCACTTTTATATCCAAACTAGCTGACCCGCACAACTTCGTCTGCTTCGCATAAGAGAATTTTCTCCGTTTTTGCAACATTTTTCATCGATGCTCCGCTCCATTGGTCGTAGCGTAATATTATATAGCCTATAACCTTTTCGGTAAATAGGCTATACAATACTGAAATAATTTTTCAAATCGAACCATTAGTTCCTGAGGTCAGCGCATTCAACCAAACAAACAAACAAACTCTTCAGCTTTATAATATTAGTATAGATTTAAAATATTAATTACTTCTATATTTTACAACCAATTTTGATACTGTTTGCACAAAAAGATTTCTTCTGATTGCTATTTAGTCTAGTGTGGTAAATAATGTATAAAATTAGACTATTTCATTTCAGTTCACATTTGATGTTTATTAGACTAGAACGAAACGCTGAACATATTTTATTAAGACTTATGGCCTTCCGCTGTCTTAAATGTTTTATGACTAGTTCTACTTGACTACGGTATGACTGTAACGTCATTTACATACATAGATAGAGCAATATATAAGTGTATAGCACCGGTTATACTAAACAATATTAAATAAAACGTAGATTTTATTTAACACCTGAAACTATATCTCTGATAAAAATCAAAATCCATTCAGTGATTTTAACGTGTCAATGACAGTAATTTCTTAACAATTGCTTCAGATTTAATACCCTGACCTTATGAGCTGCTGAAAAGCAACCTAATAATTTGATAACCTAAAAGTATTTATAATTGAAATACCTTAAATAAAAGTAGTAACAGTGTTTAACAATAATAGTTTAAAGTTCCAAATTATGCAGTAAAAACAGTGTTTTTTACAAAATAAACAACGTGATGAAATCGTTTGAAATATTTTAATTTCAAAAAAGAAAAGTAATTGGTATAATTTCTTTTTTTGTCCATCTAATAATATCAGCCCTGTATTAAACTGTCCCACTGCTGGGCACGGGTGAAAAGGGTTAAGCCATTGTCCACCATGCTGGCCCAGTGCGTGGTGCGTGCTCTGAGATCGAACTTGAGACCAATGCATGATACTCTAACGGTCTCCCACTAGAATATATCTGCTGTTGTCCACTTAGTAAAATTATAAAAGCAAAACTATCCTCCTTACTTACTCGGTTGGCTCCCAATTTTTGTCCCGATGGACACCCAAAGTGTGCCAGTCATTGGCTTGAAGCTCTCACAGATCCGCTGCCACGGCACCAGATCATCATGTAATTTCGCATACACATTGTCAGGGGTTCAGAAAAGGGCACAGAAAATGTACTGTTACTGAAGGATAGCTTCTTAACTTCAAACATTAACTCCTGGTTTCTTAAAGGCTAATCAAGAACATTTCAAATCGAACGCATGTCACGTGATTTAATTGGCTGTTACTAATTCAGTCAGCCAATCACAGCAGCTGACATATGAGTGACTGACTGCAAACTTTTTTTTTCATGCGCTGTCAAGCAAACGGATCTCCTGATGGTAAGCGATTACCGCCCTCCATGGACACCCGCAACACCAGAGGAGTTACAAGTGCGTTGCAGGCCTTTTAAAAAGGAGTACGCTCTTTTCTTGAAGCGTTGAAGGTCGTATTGGTCCGGCAATACCGCAGGCGACCGCTCATTCCATAGTTTCGTTGTTTTTTGTTTTATGTGTTGTTCTGCCTTTTGGAAAGCGAGTGTTAGCTTAGTATTATTAGTTTATCATAACATGATGAATCCACGTTGAATCTAGCTGAGCAAAACAAACCTCCTAAACACAGGCTATCCTGTAGCCTATACAGGAGAACAATACTCCTCCGACGAAATTGTAGATCCAAATTTAATTTTCTAACCTGTTATTGTAAAAATTTTACAATCCTTTGTGTGTAAATAAAGTTATTATTATACTCTTTATTTCTATCTTTGCAATACATTTTCATTTTTATTTATACATATATAAAAATATACATTTAAAAATATAAAATGTATGGTACCCCACCGGCATCGGGCACAAGGTCCAAACTGCCGGTGGTTAGGATTCCAGAGACAGGAACCTCCTCACAATGCGTGCTGTATCTAATAGCACTGCCTTCTGCACCAAACCCCTGATCCATGCACCTAACGCGAGCCTCTTTAGATGGTGATCGAGGCTCCTGGCAAGTAGACATTTAAATTATTATTATTATTATTAAAACAAATGCATGAGAGAGACAATCAATAAATTTTATGAAAATATAAAGTTAACTCTCTATTTATCCCGATATTCATTCAAGCATTAATGCTAGCAAAGATAAAAAAGATAAGGGAAGAGATGCGAGATCACTAATATACTCGGTGCAAGTGACTGCGGTAGTGAAGTTACGGACCTCACACATTTGTACAGTATGTAGCAGTAACGTCAAAGGTAAAAAAAAATGTTAATAAACCTTTAAATTAAGAATAAATATTTTAATCATGAGGATAGATTAAAATAAACTTATGATACACAATTACGTAATGAAACTTAAGGTTGCTAATGGCATGCCCGACAATATTAAAATTTTAGAGTAAAAATTATAAAGCCAAATTACTGACATTCAAACCATGATATATTATGTGTAGTAACGCATGCTCCATAGTATTCTACGGGTTAATTCGGGACATAATCTATCCGCGAGATGACCTCCAGCCACCCTGAGGTTTGACCTGGGGGTGGTGAGCTGCGTGGCCCTGCTCGCCACCCGATTAGCATCAGGTCCGAGAGGCGGCGTGCGTGTTCCCACGTGCGCCTCTGTATCGTGTCTTTGTCCCTCCCAGGGGGACGGTGGAGGAAGTATTTCTGTGTAGTGGCCTGCCGTTTTACACGGCGGGGTCGCGATTGCATGTGAAAGCGATTCGCGCGGCCTCGCCGTCTATGGTTATGTCGAGGAACACCGTGGTAGGTTTAGTCGATATTACCGGGGTATCAATTCCCTGGTGAGCCCGACATAACCTCTCCGCGTCGCCCCGCGGAGAGGTACGCGTAAAAGCATTCCCACACGTAAAAAAAAATAAAAAAAAATTACATAATCTATCTGGGTAACAATTTTCTTACAAATCTTTTCGACTGTTTACGCGCAATTTAGTAACAAATATCCAAACATATTCGCAAACTTTGACATCCTACTACTCTCATAATAACTAGCGGTCGCCAAGTGCTCGAAATTCGACCATAATTGATTTAAATTTTATGTTTGTTCATTATTAAGTTTTTATTGTCTATAACTATACCCTTATAATCACATTTCAATTAGTCACCTACGCCACATACGTAACCATAACATAACCATATGTAACCATAGTTACGAAGAATTCTACGACATCAGCCGAACAATGCTGAAATACTACGAACGCGATTCGACTGCTTGTGTCAAATGCATGGTTGTGTGCGTGTAGTGTTTTTTCATTAATTTAATGTAATTGTAATGCATATTTTATGAAAATATTAGGATTTGGCACTCCTTCTCCATATAAACTTTAACTGTGCCAAATTCCATAATCATCCGTCCGCGCAATTTTCTTAAAAGGGGAGAACAAAGTTTATGCTTCACGTATTATATATAGATAAACTTTTATTTCAGATAATATTACAATCCATAATGTTAGTAATACATTTTTTTAAAACTATTTTAGTAGGTATTAAGAATATAATTATAAAATGGTTTTAATAAAATCGCGGCTGTTGGTGAGAATGGTGCAGCCGATCAAGAAATTCTTTATAACAAACACTTCTACCATATCTATAACTTTATCAAAATCTAAGTAGTATTTAACAATGAACTGTATAACGCACAAGCACAAAACCAACACAATACATCGCAGCGATTTGTCGCCGAATGTAAAGGGGTCACAGTAACAGGGGCGGTCACCCTCCCGGCCTCTCGTCCGCCCGGCCAGCCCATACATGCCGCAGAGCAATTGGACCTGTCAGGTAATACCCATGCATAATTCTATACCGCACCGGTGCGGATACTTTCCAGCATCACAATCGCTCTCATCGAACACTGCAGAGTGAAACTACAACTTAGCTTTACGGCTGCTATCTATTCAACGGCAGCCTTCACTGTTCTGTATAGAGATGTGTTGTTTTACCGAGTGAAATATCGAATGAATGCGATTATTTAGTATCGATTTTAAAGAGTATGTATTGGTGTATGACGAGTAGCTTTAGCGAACTTATTAAGACTGCGCCGAGCGAAATGTGCCAAAACAGGCGGTCACAGTTAAGTGAATAAAATCAACACTTTTTGTTTAATACAAATATAAAATATACATTTACCATAACAATGAATGTGTTTACAATTACTCCGTGTAAAAAACTTATCGCATACAAAATTACATAAAATTGCGAAAAATGCAAAAACGTGAGCTCTTGTTACGTGGTTTTTAGATTATAACAGTAGATATGTATCCTATTTTACAGCTTAAACGAAACATAAATAGTTATATTACAATTTGTCTGTCCTAAATATTTAAGTTATTGGTTGACAATAAAGATACATATTTATCAAAAAAGCACTTCAAATCCTGCATACAATTTTACTATGGCGGCCGCGCGCCGATTTGAGTATGCGCCGCACGAGCTCTGTCATTATCTGTCTTATGCTCGGCGCAGACTTAACCACTATACTATGACGTTCATAAGCATACCTAGTAACCTTCATTCTTGATTTTGACGCCGCGCGCCGGTACTATAAGTGCAGCGGCTTTACATGAGGGGTTATCGGATTTGATTTCCAAGTCAGGCAAAATGTCACTGAGTTTTTTTGTCATCTGTAGCACGGAGTCTGAAATGTAACCAGGAGACGGCAATAGGCTCGCTCTCTATTAAATAAGTTCTATAACTATAGCTAGCGAACTCTGTGTTACATCTGAGGTAGATGTAACACATTAGGGGATGTACCAAATGCTAGGTACCTGCCCACTCTGACAAAAACAACGACAGATAAATTCTCACAGAATTCGGATTAGGTACCTATATTCCTCTGTCGTGGTTTGTAAGAAGCTGATCTTTACACTTAAAACATACCTATAGACATTCATTCTTAATATCTAATCAAATACTTCTATTATTAATACTCAACTTCTAGCAGCGAAAGCTCAGTGGGGAGACCAACGGACTGCAATGCAGAGGGTTTTCGGGTTCGAACCCACGTCGCGCATCTCTGACTTTCGAAAGTTATATGACTTTTCGAAATTTGTGTGCATTGATTGACAATTATTGCCTGCTCCGTGCCTCGGAGAGCACGTTAAGCCGTCGGTCCCGGCTGCCATGAACATCTATGGCAGTCGTTATTGGGAAAGTGAGTACCCTCTATTATCCTGACACTGGTCTAGCCCTAGGGTATCGTTAGCCTTTGGGCTGCGGAGGTCAGGTGGCAGCCGCTCCGTGTAAAAACTGATATCCAGTCAAATTCAGTTAGACTAGAAAAGCCGACCCAAATGACTTGGGAATAATAAAGGCTAAGGGAGAAGATTAATACTCAACTTCTAGATGGCGTATCAAGATAAAACAAGTTAGACCTTCAGCTTTACAACCATGAAAACTGTATGCAATTTGGTGTAGTAGTTCTGTTTTATCATAATGCGCGAACAAACATACAGACAGAGAGACAAAAGTACTAGAAAAAGGTTTGGCTTCTGCAGCTCTTATAGAGACTATCGCATCATTTTTCTTTATTAGGTACCTCATATTAGCTATCCACGGGAACAGTTCTACTTTTTTACGGAATAAAATATTTCCTACGTACTTTTCTGTACCCTGGCAACGTGTCTACGAAATTTCATGATGACTGGTCTAGTAGTTAAGGTCGAAAAACGTAACAAACAAACTCACATTCGCATTTGTAATATGAGTTAGGTTTAGATTTGGCTACGCTACTTTTTACTCCTATCAATAAACCACCTGCGTCAAAGTTGCATAACCTATTGCGGTCTCAACTACAATATAGTTCACAATATTCCTATGAATCGTTACCCTGACCTCCATAAACACACTGTTGTCGATAAATAGACCTTCGACCTTCGAAGGTAATACATTAATCAGAATTTAATGCAATCAATACGTAATGTCTTATGAACTTGCGAACTGCCGAAGTAATAGGCTACTTGTAGCGAAACTGTAATAGAGGACTTGATTATTCAGAATCAGGGTAAGAAATATTTCTTGGTACCTAGTATTTTTTATGATTTAGTAAAACTGTAGTAATTGTTGGCTAAATGTGAGTGTAATACACAAACCTATGAATACTCTTTCGAGGGTATAGACGATTATCTGTACCTATAATTATGACCATAAAAATAGCTTATTAGCTATTTTTTTTTGCTATCTATTGCGATATATTTTTTATTTAAAGTATTACAAAGATTTAAAGCTATGTTTATTTTTTAAATATAACTTTCGCACTTGGTATTAGTTATTTGACGTTTACAACAACACAACATCCATATCCGGAACAAATATTTTCGTAACACCGTAATTTTTGTCTGGTGTACAAACTCACAACAATCGCATTCGTGAAAAGACATTAAAATTATCACTTTCATTCAAATCTCTTTAGTTGTGTAGCTTAAGAAAGCATTTATGCGTGAATCACTTTAATATTTAGCTTCGGTGGCGTAGTGGTTAGTGTAACCGACTGCCACGCCTGAGGTCGCGGGTTCGATTCCCGCACAAGTCAAACATTTGTGTGCATGAACATGAATGTTTGTCCTGGTCTGGGTGTTTATATGTATAATATGCATGTATTTACAAAAAAAAGTATATGTGTATGTTTATCCATTGTCTAGTACCCATAGTACAAGCTCTGCTTAGTTTGGGCTAGATGGTGTTGTGTAAATGTGGTAGAATATTATTATTATTATTATTATTATTATTATATAAATCTCTTTGATTTTGTGTGAAAGCATTTCTGCTTACGGCCGTCGTGCGAACCTGGGTTCCATTCTCGCAGCAGTCAAAGTGTTATTGGCTGTTAAAATTATCTTAGTAGCAGATAAAAATCTGAAAATATGCCTGACCTAAGCTCACTGCCTATAACTGTCTGATGAAAAACAACCGAAAAGTCAGAGAAAGTGTCAACTTAAATATAAATGGTTTAATCATTTTAATAGTAGTTAAATTAACAACATTTGTGTAATAGGTTCAAAACTATGTAATAAGTGTTTTAAAATAAACAACGCGTTCAATCCGTATAAAGTAGTTTAGTTTAATTGGTTTATATTTATGTATTTAAAACTTTATGCACAAAATAGTACATCGGCGGACTTAATGCCAAAGGCATTATCTACCAGTCAACCATTGGGTGATGCAGACATAAAAAATAGTAGGCGCATACATCAGCATGAAATATACACTTACATATACTAAAATGTTTTTATTTAATTTATTTTTATAATCTAAATAAAATATATACAAATATATATATAGATAGATACGTACGTACTATATTATTGATGAGATGAATCTGATAAACTGTCAAGCAGAAGAGCACGTACTTTCACCTTGAAAGTGTTACAGTTTATGGAAATCCTGACTTCATGAGGGAGTGCATTCCATAGTAAAACGGGATACGTGCTGCTACTGAAAGGGGTTGACAGACTTGTGTTTACAGGAAAATTTCACTGGCTACAATTTGATTGGAATTTTCATGTAAACACAAGTCTGTCAACCCCTTTCATTAGCAGCACGAATCCAGAAACGTGCCTGGTAAACAGCTTAAACTCGCATTCTGTCACGTGCAGCTAAAACGCAGCTAATGGAGTGTTCACGTAACACAACTCTTTATATCCTATAGGTAAACGAAAATTTATAATAAGGTGCCAAACTCTTACAAAGATTTAAACATAAATTTATTTATACTGCTGATGAGCAAATGCTATTATAACGTAAATGACTTTCTCAATGATAAACTAAGTATTATCTACCTATGCTCTTATGTTATGTATGTAATATTATTATTAATATTTACTAAATTGAATTTGAAACTAATATTTCTATTGCTTAATTACATACATACATAGATTCACGCCGGTTTCCCAGAGGGGTAGGCAGAGACTACGGATTTCCATTTGCTACGATCCTGACACACTTCTCTGGCTTCATTCACTTTCATCACATTCCTCATACACGCCCGTCGGTTCAAGGTGCTCTTAACCTGGCCTTTGTCCAGAACGCCTCCGATCTGATCAGGAAACGTTCGCCTAGGTCTACCTCTTGCGACTGTTCTATTCACACTAGCCTTATAAACTTTCTTAGTCAGTCTTTCCTCGTCCATTCTTTCGACATGCCCAAACCAGCTTAACATACCCTTTTCTATTCTTGTCACTATGTCCACTTTCATGCCGCATCTCTCTCTAATCACACTATTCCTTATTCTATCTTTCAGAGTCACACCACATATATTTCTCAGCGCTCTCATTTCTACAGCATTTATTCTGCTCTCATGCTTCTTTTGCCATACCCAACTTTCACTTCCATACATAAGTGTGGGCACTAATAGTCCTCTATGAACAGCCAATTTTATTGCTTAATTAATATCTTTAAAATGTTGTCTGAAATGACATTATTGTAATAATATAATTGTTTTTTGATATGTGTCTGGCTTTGATTTGTTGCCTATTAAAGTAGAATTATTATGATATTGTTGTGTTCGGTTTATTAACCTCACAAGTTACAGCGTCAGCGACATACTGCGCACGTTACCGCGTCAGCGCATTACAATACTTATACATTTATTTGTTTGAATTATTTACTTTACAATAAGTCATTAGCAAGATAAACTCGTGTGTCAAAAAAATAAATATAATAATATATAATATTCTACCACATACACACAACACCATCTAGCCCAAACTAAGCAGAGCTTGTACTATGGGTACTAGACAATGGATAAACATACATATATACTTTTTTTTTGTAAATACATACATATTATACATAGAAACACCCAGACCAAGACAAACATCCATGTTCATGCACACAAATGTTTAACTTGTGCGGGAATCGAACCCGCGACCTCAGGCGTGGCAGTCAGTTACACTGACCACTACGCCACCGAAGCCGATACATTCCAAATCATCAAGGATTTTTCATTTAGCAAGATATATCAAGTGTGTCGTTCCGCGGCATTAAGGCAACCACACGACATTGTGGTCAATCGAGCCAGATTTGAACCAGTGACCTATGGATTTTGCATGTGAGCCGAATTTCTGTTACTTTTTACAATGATAACAATAACTAAATAATAAATAGATGTAAGTCTAAAATAAGGGACCAAGCATGTTGAAACCATAATTATATTATTTATGTAAGATACACACACACACACACACACAGGTTTTTACAAATAAACGTATCTTATCTTATCTAAAAACAGTCGTGAGAATAAATCAATATAAACCAATGAATATTAAACTTCTTTATACGTATTTTAACGAGTTATTTATTAAAAAAATTTACATCTCGGATGGCGTAGTGGTTTAAGTGATCGCCTCGCCACTGCCACTGCGCCAAGTGTCGTGGGTTCGAATCCCACACGGGACAAAACTTTGTATGACCCACAAATAGTTGTTCCGAGTCTGGATGTTCTTTGTTTGAATGTTTGTAAAGTTCCCCGCGACACAGGAATTGTTCCTAGTGCGAGAATTGTCTGTTTACAAAAAAAAGGCACTTTTATTACATAATTTTGAAACTATTACACTATTGTTGGTAACTTTATCTACTATTATTTAGCTTTCAAAATTATTATTAATATCCAGTTTCACAACTGTCAAGTAAAAGTTATCCGAAAGATAAATCGCATGCTGTCTCGCTCTTGTTAGGTTAAAGAAGAGTGATGACAAGACTTTTATCTTATAGATAAATGCTGGAGGTTGTGGAACAGACCCTAAATCTATAAAAACTATTTATACATATTAACACTTTCCCTGACGTTTCGGTTGCTTTTCAGCAGTCATGTTCACGGAGAGACCATGAACGTAAATTCTACGTATATAATTCTAGCTCTGTTCCTTGAACTGACTTTTTCTGAAGTAATTTTTAGAGTAGTAGAGCCTTGCTGGTTTCAGCATGAATGGGCCGGCTCGACTACTCGGAAGGACTACCCTCTCACCGAATATCGACGTGAAATAGCAGTATTCCTACTGTTGTGTTTCGTTTGGTGAGTGAGAGTGCCGGTGGCCCAATCACCCTCTTTCCCCTTCCCACTCCTTCTCCTTCCCACTTCCCATCCTAAAGGGTCGGCAACGCGTAAGTGATGCCTCTGGTGTTGCAGGCTACGGTGAGCACTTACCATCAGGTGGGCCGTATATTTGTTTACCACCTTAGTAGCATAAAAAAAATGACTATTTCCTGTTTCATTTTATATTTTTCTTATTTTAATGAGTCTGTAGATTATTTTTTAATTGCATTTATCTATATTGTGTGCCTCGATCTCATAGGCGCCCTCTATTATGTGGGAACTGGCGAATGTGTGTAATACACTTGCCTGCCTACTTTTTCGTGGATATAGGCATCAGATTATACAAAGTGTCGCAAATGTTATCACATTAATTAATACCACATATGCCTACTACTTGGCACTCTTTGACGATTTACAAATTACGAACCAATTATATTCAGTAGTTTAGCCACAGGAAATTTTTTTTGTTTTCATAATTTAGAACATCATGTGTAATGCAGAGATAACGACTCAAACGGCCGCGCCTCGGTGACACATTCCGGCGCTACGTCCGCATCGCGCGGCTAAATTATGATCCGCGAATGACGATTCGTTTGACAATTTTGTGTGGGTACTTATTACAAGGGTGTTCTAATTTGTGTCAATTTTTTTTTTTATCAAAAAATTATGTCTTAATTTCTGCGAAAATAGGTTTTTTGTTTATGTTAACCGTCTTATATCAACCAGCTTAAGGCAGTATATCATTTAATGTGATAACATTTGCTCCACTTTGTATATATTTGTATTTTATGTACATATTATGAATGTTCTTATGAAACTGTGCCTACGTAACGTCAGTAGGCCCTTATTTATTTAAGGACGACCGGTGATTACACAACAATACTTATATTACGTACATGTTTTGATATTCTTTGTTGGTTGTATAGTTTTTTAAGCTAGCCACTGCAGGCACAAATTGGGTAGCTTGTATATTAATTAATTGAATTTGATTTAAATATAATGTACATTTAAAAGATGATGCAACCAATGATATTAAAACAAATAGAATCGTCAACAACAAACACAATAGGAAATATAGTAACAAGACCAAGAAGTAAATTAAAAACTTAAAAAGTAATTAGCTGTTTAAAGATATTAAATTATAAATGAAATAAATAAGTTATCATTAATTAAAATAATCTTTACAGTGAAATAATCATTATAATATTTGTACATAAAAAAAAAATTAGCAATCAGTATTATTTGATTGCACACTTAGATCGTTATACAACCTCTCATTTGCTGATAATCGACTCGCGAAACGTCTCAAGAAAGTCGAAGTGAAATCACTTAGCACATCACACCTAAACCATAGCTAGCGTAATAGTGTCTAATACATCTCTGCCTACCTCTTCAGAGATATAGGCTTGATACTATGTATGTATGAGAATTTATAGCCGAACTATAATTATTCTACAAGTGCCCTCACTTAATTTTCCACCGAAACTTGCAGATAAGTTAACTCGTTGCGCTGACCGCACTGCAGTGCCTGAAACATTAACGCTCGCGTTCCGACACGTGTCATGTGTAACCGTGTATCAATACACGTGCCGAAACATACGTAGGTACGTATCAAAAGCTTTTGTGTAATCACTACGTTGTTTTATACACATTAGTTATTGATTGCAAGTCGATTTTCTAGATAAATTTTATTGGGATTTACTGGCAAAATTTCTTGCTATTTCTTTAAGAAGAATCGACATTATATCCAAGTGTTATGACTGTTATGAGGGATTTTATAAACTTTTATATTAATATACTAGCTTTTGCCCGCGGCTTCGCTTCCGTTAAAGTATAATATATAATAATATCAGCCCTGTATTTAACTGTTCACTGCTGGGCACGGGTCTCTTCTCAGTGTGAGAAGGGTTAGGCCATAGTCCATCACACTGGCTTAGTGCGGGTTTGCAGACTTTACATATCTTCGAGAAGATTATAAAGAACTCTCAGAGATGCAGGTTTTCTCACGATGTTTTCCTTCACCGATAAAGCAAGCGATAATCAACTATTTAATAGCGGCGATAGCTCAGTGGGGAGACCAACAGACTGCAATGCAGTGGGTCTCGGGTTCGAACCACGTCGCGCACCTCTGACTTTCGGAAGTTATATGACTTTTCGAAGTTATGTGCGTATTGATTGACAATTATCGCCTGCTCCGTGCCTCGGAAAGCACGTTAAGCCGTCGGTCCCGGCTGCCATGAACATCTATGGCAGTCGTTATTGGGAGAGTGTTGACACAAAAGATCCCACTGGGTCGAAGTGTCACCGGTCTGCACTGACTGGCCCCCACATAAGATAAGATAAGATAACTATTTAATACGCATATAACTTCGAAAATTCAGAGATGTTGCCTTGGGTTCAAACTCGAGACCGAAGTAGGTTAGGCTAAATTAGGTTACGTTAGGAATACTACTTATCTTTTCATGAAATATAGCTTGAAACTATATCTGGCGAAATGTAGATGTAATACACCGCTGACTACCTTTCAAAGATATAGGCGTGAGTCCTTTTTTTATACAACTCAGGTGGCAAGCATGCATACGGCCCACCTGATGGTAAGTGGTCACCGTAGCCTATGGATGACCCTTTAGGAACGGAAGAAGAGAAAAAGGAAGTGGGAAGGGGGAAAGAGGGTTATTAGGCCGCCGGTACTCTCACTCTCCGAACAAAACACAACAGTAGGAATACTGCTATTTCACGTCGATATTCTGTGAAAGGGTTGTCGTTCCCCGGTCGAGCCGGCCCATTCATACAGAAATCAGCGAGGCTCTACTACTCATATATCTATGTTATTGTAAATTCTCCCTTGACGGTGCAATGAAGATAATATTGTGGTTGTCTGTAAAATCACTGCATGGATGGCACATGACGGTGATTTAAGTATTCGCCTGGTCGCTGCCACTGCTCCAAAAGTTGTGAATTCGTTCCGTATACAGGACAAAAAATTGTGTATCTATCTTTGTGTCTGTTTGTGAAGCAGCGCGGCGGTAGCCCAATGGATAAGGCATTGGACTTGCGATCGAGAGGACGCGAGTTCGAATCCCACCCATTGAAATACTGACGTGAACCCACTCATAAGCATTCTAGCTTAGCTGGAGGGGGTAACCTTTGAAAAACAAACAACTTCCCCGACACAGTACTTATACTCAGAGCAGAAATTCTTGGCATATCCGAACCCTGAAGACTTCAGGCTTTTCCCTCTGAAGTGTACGCTGCGACTGATGCAGTACATTCATAGGGAGATAGCTAAGGGATAGATCTCGGGGCCGACACAAAAGATCCCACAGGGTCGAAGTGTCGCCGGTCTACACTGACTGGCCCCCGTGATAAGATAAGATAGAGCAGAAATCGTTTTTTTTTTAAATAAACAACAAAAATTTTGTTTCTGTTATACATGATTCATCGGACGTTAAAAGGAGATAGACTTCAGTATACATTTAAAAAGCAGAGCAAGTCACAAGTAACAACAAGTATGAGCGTAAAGCGTGACTGAAGCTCATTTTACACTTTAGGACTTCATCCTATGCGCTCTCAAACGAGTTGAGAATATTCTTGTGATTGTAGCGTGACATTGCTGGAATAGCCACGTGACTATAATCTTCCAACTGTGACCTATTTTATCGAGTTAACACAGAGATATTCGATATCAGCGTAATACCAATCGATCTTTGTAACGTAACCGAGTGGAGAGACCGTTCAGCGGCGTCTTCGTGAAGAGCGGGTTTAGGCACCTACCCTCACTTGGTCACTATTATTTATATTCGTACTGTCGGTATTTCGACACACAACACTAACGACGTCTACACACTGACGACCTAAGTCACTACGGCGACGTTTACATTGGCTGATGACTGGTTTCCAAGATGTAGACAAACGGTACCCATCCTCCCGGTTGAAACTGCTATATTTCTTAATTTCAACCGCTTCACGTAGTATCCTGGAGTAATAGTGACGATCGGTGGATAAAACTTGTGGTTTATGTAACTCAATCCAGTGATTTGGTCCAGACTCCAGCAAATGCTCGCCTACAGCAGACTTGTTTATTGATTGGTTCTTGTCAGCTGTGATATGTTCCTTGACCCATTCAGCTCTTGTGCGTTTGGTCTGTCCGATATAAGAACTACCACAACTGCAATCCGCCTTGTAGACGCCAGGTATTTATCTAGCATTATATTAAGTACCAGCTTCTGCCCGCGACATCGTCCGCGTGGATTAGTTACTTTGGGCTAACGCTATCTTTAACCCGCGACTTCGTTTCCGTAAGGTGAAAATATTTTTAAATAATACGCACGTTAAGGACCTAATATAGGTACCTACATTACGCTTTTATGATATTTTTGCGATGTTATTTTGAAACTGCGATATTTCCTAAGATATTCATTGAAATCGAATGATGTAAAGGGCAATTTTGTTTTAAATTAAATACTTGTGATGAATAACGTATTTATTTGGATAAGGATTAATATCATGTTTATAAAAACACCTTCGCAAATAATGTATTATTATAGAACAAATTTGGTTAGAATAAAAAAGGTTATAGTCAGCCAACCTTAAAAGATAGACATGCTGTCGCGGACTTTTTTTTAGAACTATTAAAGGGGAACAATTCTGTCATACATGATTTTTGCGAAACTTTAACTGTTTACGCAGCGCACGCAGTGGAAGCTCTCAAAAGGAAATAAAAACCCTGCGATTTTGAAACATTCTTCAATGGTGCTCCGCTCCTATTGATCTTAGCGTGATGATATATAGCCTGTAGCCTTCCTCAATAAATGGGCTATCTAACACTGAAATATTTTTTTAAATCGGACCAGTAGTTCCTGAGATTAGCGCGTTCAAGCAAACAAACAAAAAACAAACAAACTCTTCAGCTTTATAATATTAGTATAGATGTGTACAAATCGCGATAGTCTAAAAACTTTTATTTTAACAATAAATATTGAGCAAGCTTTAATAAACACAATAGTGATAAAACTTTAAATACAAAACTAAATTAAAATAATTTATACTAACATTGAGTCTTCTCCCTTAGCCTTTATTATTCCCAAGTCACTTGGGGTCGGCTTTACTAGTCTAACCGGATTTGACTGGATATCAGGTTTTACACGGAGCGGCTGCCACCTGACCTCCGCAACCCGAAAGCTAACGATACCCTAAGGCTAGACCAGTGTCAGGATATTAGAGGGTACTGACTTTCCCAATAACGACTGCCATAGATGTTCATGGCAGCCGGGACCGACGGCTTAACGTGCTCTCCGAGGCACGGAGCAGGTAAAAATTTTCAATTAATACGCACATAATTTCCAAAAGTCATATAACTTCCGAAAGTCAGAGGTGCGTGACACGCGAACACGAGACCCTCTGCATTGCAGTCTGTTGGTCTCCCCACTGAGCTATCGCTGCTTTAAATACAAAACGAAAATAAAATAATTAATACTAGCATTGAGTGAACTACATTATTATTTTACACAATATACCTATTCTTTAAAATTAAGAGAGATTTTTCGAAGTTATGTGTGTCATTATCAGTTGCTTTAACTTATTCAAAATCAAAATATCCTTATTTTTTTAGGTCACAAAATAACACTTATGAACGTCAAGGTTACACTAACTAAACTATTATATAGGCGACCTCGATGGCGTAGTGATTAGTGTAACCGACTGCCACGCCTGACGTCGCGGGTTCGATTCCCGCACAAGTCAAACATTTGTGTGCATGAACATGGATGTTTGTCTTGGTCTGGGTGTTTCTATGTATAATATGTAAATATTTACAAAAAAACAGTATATATGTATGTTTATCCATTGTCTAGTGTCTAGTACCCCCATAGTACAAGCTCTGCTTAGTTTGGGCTGGACGGTTTTAAGTGTATGTGATAGAATATTATTATTATTATATGGATTTACCTTGTTGCCACTACTACTATTGAGTCGTAGCGGCACACCGGTGGCCAGAAACCATAGGTTTTTATTGATGTCTGGCATTCCAAGCAGTGACAGGTTAACGGTACACCGTTGTCAACCAACCTGTCAAAAGATGCTGTCGAACATCGTGAGAAAACCTGCATATCTGAGAGATCTGCATAATGTTCTTCATGTTTATGTGTTCTTCAGTTAGAGTAGTAGAGCCTTGCTGATTTCAGCATGAATGAGCCGGCTCAACCGGGGAAGGACTACCCTCTCACAGAATATCGACATGAAATACCAGTATTCCTACTGTTGTGTTCCGTTCAGTGAGTGAGAATGCTGGAGGCCCAATCACCCTCTTTCCCCCTTGCCGCTCCTTCTCCTTCCCACTTTCTTTCCTAAAGGGTCGGCAACGCGCAAGTGATGCCACTGATATTGCAGGCGTCCATAGGCTACGGTGACCACTTACCATTAGGTGGGCCGTATGATGGTTTGTCACCGTAGCAGTATAAATAAAAAAAAATTGTTTTTTTAAGTCTGTCAATTCTAGTGCGAATTGGTAGACGTCATTTGCCAGCTTCAAAGAGTATAGCTTAACCCTTTGTTTACTGAAAAAGACCCGTGCCCAGTAGTGGGTCAGTAAATAAGCAGGGCTGACATTATTCTTGTTGTTCTAACACCGTTATGCCACAAACCATATTATTGTAGTTTATAGTCATAGTTCTATAGTCAGTCATTGAGACAACTACCATCTTAGTCTCCCCGTGACCATGACTGCTGAAAAGCAACCGAAACGTCGGGGAAAGTGTAAAATTAAATTAAATCTAAATAGTTTCAATTATAATTTAATTAGCTTAAAAATTAGTAAAGTTTAACAGTAGTAGTAGTGTAATAGTTTTCAAAATTATGTAATAAAGTGTCAAATAAACAACGCCATAAAATCTGTATATAGTAGTTTAATTTTAATGAATAATATTCACGTAAACAGAATACAATATACTGTTTACAGATTTTATCGCGGTGCATTTTAGGAACATTACTTTCAGATAATTTGTCCTCTTGAACTACTTAGATTTACCTACACTTTTCCCGACGTTTCGGTTGCTTTAGAGCAGCCATGGGAGACCGACACATAAAAAACGTAAGACAGTTATGTTAATTATTATATTTGGATCGATTTCTTCCAAATAGGTACAGCACGGCTGTACATATAACGTATCTCTATGTATGTACATATATTACATTTACCGTACATAAGCTTTTTAAAGATCCATGCTGTTTGGAGTTCATTAGTATTTTTATTAACCTCTTCTAAGCTTATTGCTTACATTGGGAGTCAGTTGTAGTGTGGGTTTTAGTCAGTAATGCAATAAATGGAAATTGAACCCACAACCTCTTAAGATCGCTCTTGATCGCAAGTTCAATATTCATTAGATTACCGCCGCTTTTCATTACAACCAAACAATGTTGTGTAGCGTTGGGTGGCAACGATCCTTAATGAAGCGCTGTACTGTATGTATCATATGCATATATTTATCATGGTTGTTAGACACATACACACACGGCAATTATACTAATATAAATAAAAGTTAGTGTTTGTGAAGATATTTGAAACTAACGCGTAAAGCGTTGAACAGATTTAGATGAATCTTGCACGCAAATAATGTCCGTTGGACCTTATTTCGATCTTGGTGGCCATTTTAACGGAGACTGGATATCTGCGAAGGAGATATTATATACAATGCACACTTTCGCATTGTAATATCTCCTTCGCAGTGCTTGTGCAAAGAACAGAGAGTGCATTTATGATTGCACACACACTTAAATTAAAAATGCACGATGGGACGGCAATCCGACACGACTGTAGAGAAATCAGGTGCAGGACCAAGGGCTTTACGCGCTTTTCGAGGCACTGGATGTCTAACAGCATCATCCCTCTAAATTCGGACTGCTGATGTGTGTGACGTGCTTTCTTGAGATAAACGCAATAACTAACCAAATAAAGACATCATGCACATTAGTCGCATTCAATAAACCATGACCTAGACGAACATATTGGACACTTATTTCCCAGGTATGCGTTGCCGTAGAATTCACATGGACAAAGCCGCGAGCAGAGACTAGTTACACTATCATTATTATTATACATAGATCTAAATACAATATGCAACATAAAATACCGCTTAACGAGCTCACGGCTCACGAACCCTGTACAATTATACAAACAAATAATTTACTGAAAACTGCGCTAAAGTTCGGTTAAATATGTTTAAAAAACCGTCATAACAATTTCCATAAAAAATCTGTGTAATAAAGTTTACGACTGCACTATGCCACGTACACAACGTACCTACATACGAACGCAAAGCATTTTACTACGAGAGACGGTTCTCTACCGTTTTTATACGGTTTTATTGCGAGAATATTGCATTTTATCCGTAAATAGTATTTTGCATGGTGTGTTTTAATATCAGAAGGGTGACGTATAAAATATCTTCGTCGCTGTATTAAATTGGGACAGAAATTCATAAAAGTGCAGTTTTTGTATTGTATAAGCGCAGTATTTATATTTTAAACCTTCTTCCGTAATCCTTGAGTCGTAATGGTCGACTAAAGAAGCAACATCCTTAGTATAAAACAGTATCATATCCTTTGGAAAGGATTGAACACAAAGGAAAACTGCGTACCACGCTTCTATTAGAGAGGAAAGCAGTTACAATATTCGTGTCCAGTGTCCAATGCCGAACGCAAAAAGCTCAGTCGATTCGGTATTGTGGTATTTAGATACACGAATATTATAAATAAAAGATTTGTATTTTTGATTGTAATGCATCAACTCAAAAACATTGGGATCAATTTTGAATTTTCTTTTATTGTATAGGAGGCAAACGAGCAGACTGATCGCCTAAGTAAGCGATTACCGGCACCTATGGACACCCGCAACACCAGAGGAGTCACAAGTACGTTGCCAGCCTTCTAAATTTGCCCTTCCAGGAAACACAACGCAAGCGCTATTGCACGCCGTTTTTCTGTGAGGCCGTGGTATCACTCCGGTCGAGGCGGCTTATTCGTGCCGAAGCGTAGCTCTCCCACGATCTTCCTAATGTTGAACCGGTAGGATGATAATTTATCCAAATACATATAGAATAATTGTGGCAAATTAAGATCTGTTCCTGTAAAATTCATCGTCTTAGTTTTGTGTTGAATAGGGCCATTTTGTATGTTGTATACTGTAGCTGTAACTGTATCGTTAGCCTTCGGGTTGCGGAGGTCAGGTGGCAACCGCTCCGTGTAAAAACTGATATCCAGTCAAATCCGGTTAGACCAGAAAACCCGACCCCAAGTGACTTGGGAATAATAAAGGCTAAGAAAGAAGATACTGTGCGCTAGTGAAATCGCTGCTTTCTTATAGACTGACTGACATGCTTTTGACGTACATTTCTTTCTTTTTTTCTATTGTTCTCTTTTAAAAAAGACAACTCTCGCTCTACAAATAAGTCCTGTGTCGCAGGGGGACTTAACAAACATTCAAACAACGGACACAAAGAACATCCAGACTCGGAACAACCATTTGTGGATCACACAAATTTCTGTCCCGTTGTGGGATTCAAACCGTCAACACGTTCAATCAACCAACCTACCTGGACAAAAGGTAAATAGAAGTTATAAAGACCTATTTTGCGCTTCTAAAATGCTGCCAGTGCATGAGAAAGTAGTGCCTTTAGTAGTTTTAAAGCAGTATGTCAGTGCTGGCTAAATATATGTGTAATATACCTCGGCCTGCCCTTAAGGCGTCTACTCGTATGACTATGTATGCATGGGTATATATATCCACCCGAAATCTGACAACCAATCGTTACCGCAACGTAAAATACTGTTGTTCATTTTTATTATCAACTAATATACTTATACCACTCCTACTATTAGCTAATCTAGCAAATACTACATGTCAAAAGTAGTTTTAAAACATCTAGCCGCCGTCGGGACGTTGCCGGTTAAAACAAATAGATAGACACCTATTTAATCCATCAAGTCATTTTCCTAAAGTGTACCAAATTAAACCTATACATACATTACACTTTCGAAAGACATAACTCTTCTATGAATTAGGCGGACAATGCCACATTTGCAAAATGACATATTGGAATTTCGCAAAATGTCATATTCTCAGATTGTCACATTCTGAAAACGCCATATCGCAAAATGTCACATTAGCAAAATGCCATTTTCGCATAATGTCAAATTCTCGAAATGTCACTTGTCACTCACAAATAGCCATTTTCTAGATTAAAGCATACTTAATATTGTAATTAAAATTACAATCAAACAGCTGACACCTGTGCAGCTAAATCGCTACTGAAATCTTAAAATTTTAGTTATAAGTTTTTTTTTAAATGTTACTGTATTTTGTGTTTAAGATTCTCAGCGTCATTCATAATGATTTCAGTTAACATTTACGATTTATTTTATGTTCAAATAAATGGAAATTAATAAGTAATGTAATTAAATACTGAAATAATTAAATTAGTATTATTTTTATTCATAAATCATCGGCCTACTGCAAGAAGTCACTAGCAAAATAACAATCTTGGCATTTTGCTAGTGTGGTATTATGCTAGTGTGGCATTTTGCTAATGTGGCATATTGAGAAAATACATTTTGCGTCAATATGTCATTTTGCGAATGTGGCATTGTGCGGCTAATGCCATAACTTTCTATTATGCAGTCGTGTAATAAAATTAATAAACATGAAATCCGTATTGCACATATTCATATACTAATAGAAATCGAATGAAAACTGCCCGCACAAAAGCACAAAGCGACGGTGAATACTATAGCTATCCAATCTGCGTTTCACGTGATTCAAAAGCTATTAGTGATGGCCAGTGTGCAGTGACCAAAAACGTACCTATTTAGTTATTTTTGTACAGATGGTGTAAAAACCGTTTTTGCATTGAAATGTTGTGATAAGTTTTAATAACACAATGTGTTTTAAGTTTTGCTGAGCTTTGCTTATAGTATATTTAGTATTTCTGAAACGTAACTTCTGCTATAGACTTAACAATTGTGTAATTAAGGTAATATTCAAGGGATGAAAAACATTGGATATAAATATAAAGGTGTTCTAAAAAAAGATATTTTAAAGGACACCAAAACAATGTGTTCTATTTTTTTAAGCATTACTTATTATGTTTGCATATCAATATCAGTAATTAAATATCTTTATTTATTTACTTGGGTATTCCCAGACTAATTCAGACATGACAGTGTCATTGTCTAATTCTAAATAGTTCATCTACTTGATGTAAAATACACTGTATTGTAATGCGTTTTCTTGACATCACCGAAGTACAAACAAGCACACGGTCTGCCTGATGGTAAGCAGTTACCGAAACTCATGTGAAGGAACAGAGACAAAAGGTAGAGATCGAGGCTGTTTGGGCCTTTGGCGCTAATTCATGTCGATATTTTGTGACCGATTAGTGTTTCCCCGGTCTAATCATCTCAGCCCATTTATGCCGAAACCAGCAAGGCCCTATTACGCCATCTAGTTTTGTTTTAAGCGTTTCGCAGACAACTAACATCGGTGATCCGAGCAATGTAACCATGATTATAGAACATATCAAATCCTAAGCAACAACACAACATGACGCGGTAGACGAGGCAATATGATCGGCATTATAGAACATATCGAATTCTAAGCAACAACACACACGAAAGAAAAGGACACGAAGTCCGTTGGTGCCCAGCCGAGTCCAGCAAACGGCTGACAGAACAGACTGCACCGTCACCAACTGCCCACCTTGGCAATCATCTCCACAGGCGTCGGGCAGCCGTGGACGATAACAGACAGAGACAAAGTTTTCTGTACGTCGGAAAAAAAAGACCGTCGTCTTCGGATAATTATATTTTCCTTATTATATTTTTGTTAAACAAAAGTTGTTAGCCAATTTTGTCCCATGGTGTGTCAAATAATAATTGACTAACTTTGGCCACACAGGGCATCGCTTGCAAGCAGAAAATAACGAAACAAACTTACCACATCCAAAACTAGGTTAGTAAAACTTAATTAGTCCAAGATCTTAAGGGAATACACTCGAAATATCTGCAACCAAACCGCATCTTAAAAGTTAAGTGTTACAGACTTAATCTAGTCGTTAGTCGGTAGCGCAATAGTGGCGGATGTGACTGCCGTGCTTGAGGTTTTGGAATTTGATTCCTGGATCGAATTAAGTGACATAATCAGTAATAATATTATACTGGGTGTAACGGACAGCGTATTAAATACAAATATACTTAATTCAGACTATTTATTTCGAGATAAAAATCGTTGGTATTTTCTTTAGGAAATGCTCAAGCTTTTCCTGCAATTTATTTAAATACGTTAAGAGAAAATTTGATACCGCTTTTAATTTGGTATTTGGTTATATTTGGTTAAAGTTTATTAAGAAGGAATGCAGAAAGCTAGAACTGGCCTGCCCGCCATCCGTTCAGCACCAGGTCCGAGAGGCGGCGTGCGTGTTCCCACGCGCGCCTCTGTTTCGAGTCCGTCTCCTCTCTAGGGGGACAGTAGGGAGTGTTAGAAGTGCCTTTGGGTAGATCTTTCGTGTAGTGGCCTGCCGTTTCATACTGCGGGCCGAAACCTCGGCGGGGTCGCGACCGCATGCGAAAGTGATTCGCGCGGCCCCGTCGATAGTGGTTTTGTCGAGGAACACCGTGGTAGGTTTAGTCGGTATTCCGGGAGGTACTTTATCATCTTTAACATCTTTCTTTTACCCCGGCGAGTCCGACATAACCCCTCCGCCCGCGGAGGGGTATGCGTCAAGCATTCCCCCATGTAAAAAAAAAAAAAAGCTAGAACTACTAAGAAAATAAAATATGTGTATTGTGTTTATAAAAACATAACATACGTATTTTCTTTTTACATGTATAAACTACGGTCGTATTTCGATTACTTGGCGACCAATATAATATTATTGAATGCTGTCAAAATCCTTGCTGCATGCGCTATTTTTAATCTGGTATCTATCATAGTAGGTACATCTCTACTACGTTTAATTAAAAACGTTCCATGCAAAACTAAAGACTCGGGAGTGGGTGTAATATTTAATATTCTTTATTCCCCTCCTGCGCCTGCAATTCATTATGCGTTCGCATTTCTGTTTGTATGTAACAATGTTTATACCATACAAGTAAAATGTAACGAACTTTTTATTAACATTTTCTTTTTTATTGTAACTGTATTGAGAAGACAAGCTGTAGGTATGGCGTAGTGGTTTATGAGGTCACCTCGCCTCTGCTGTTGATTCGAGTGTTGTGGGTTCGAATTCCACACAGGACAACATTTTGTGTGATTCACAAGTAGATGTATCGAGTTTGGGTGTACTTTGTGTACGTTGTTTAAATGTTTGTTAATTTCAAAGCTTCATTACAATCTGTAACATTCACGTAAACGTAAGACTATATTATGTATTAATTATTTATATGCAAAATGTGAAGCAGAATTATCAAAATCAGCAAACAAATAAATCGAATTCTAGCTAGCAATTTGTATTAGTGAGCTCGTTTTTTGAGAATATTTTTGAGTCGTTAACCAGGTAGAAAATTTATTTGTATATGTACTGTACCTGTATGGACCTACAACGCAGGAATATAATATAATATTCTTAGCATACAAAAAACCAAAAGATTTCTGAAATATTTTGATAGTTACACTGCAGTATTCGCCACCATGCTAGTCGTTATACGATAAACTAAAACCATAAAAAATAGTAGAGAAAAAGCTAACGCAAATCCAGCTGACGTAGCAGATTGTAGTTTTTATCCGCTTTATTTGAATGAAATTGAATATCCTTTTCTCTGTGTATCGAAATAATTATGAACAATTTCTTGTACAATTTAGGATACATTTTCAATCAAAGTTATACCTATGAGACAGTAGTTATATCTTGTCTCCGAAAATTTGTTGAATTTAGTGTTTAGTTTATTGATAGATGATTGAAAAGCCCAATAGCTTTTTTTGGCTCGACCCAGGAGTCGAATCCGAGAGCTAATCACAGCATTCGCATATAATACCGCTGCACCAGCGAGGCAGTTACATTTTAAAATAACTTATGTTACAACCTCATCAATATGGTACGTTTCCATTTTAATAAAAATTAAAGTGTTTTTTTTTTTCAGTAAGCAGCGTTAGCCTAGACTGCGATGCAGAGGTTTCGAGTTCGATCCCCGAAAGAACGCACTTCTAACTTTTCGAAGCTATGTGCGTATTAAATAGTTAACTACCTCTGCCTTAAAGGTGAAGTAAAACACCATGTATGACATATGAAAACCTGCATGTCCCAGAGTTATCTAAAATGTTTTTAAGTGTATGTGAACTCTGCCAACCCGCTGTGAACTAGCCTGGTGGCCTATGGCCTAAAATTTCTTACACTGAAAAGAGGCACGTGCCCAGTAGTGGGACTTTTTATATATAGGGCTGATATTATTATATTGTATTTTAACAATTTAGCAATGGTTGGCTGCAACATAATGAAATATCAAATGACACAAATATTCTACATAATTACAGTAATGCACTTAACTGCTAACGAGAATGAAACAATTCTATTTCAAAATCAAATTGAATCGCAACCGTTTTCTACGTGAACGAAGCGAACAGTTCATTTAGAACTCAGCTATTTCATTAGCAACGCCTTCGTTCTTTCAGTGTCCGCATTGTGCGGGGGGTGGGGTAGTTCAAGTTGTGTTGGACGCTCGCTGAATCAGCCTCCAGCTATTGGTGGGATTCTTCTATTTTCATATCCAACGTATTCAACCTGAAGTCTTTTCAGTTTAGTTATAATAATTATGTTTTAATTACGGCTGTGAGGAATATTACCTGTGTTGCTTAGACATTTATTTTGCTCCATGGCTGGTAAGAGGATGATATAATTGTATGGCATTCTTGGTTTTGCCTTTACTGTAACTGTTTACTTATTATAAAAGCGCATATATAACAGCGATTAGGGTATTCAACCATCTACCTGTAGATATAAAAAAATTGGAAAGCAAATTGTTTAAAAATGTCTGAAAAAAAAAATCAGTATTATACATATATTTATTGAATAACATTACAATTAGGATCGTTATTTTCACATCTAATTAAATTTTACATAATTAATTTTAATATAAAATAATCTAATAACCTATATTTACAAACGTACTAAAAAAGATAACAATTACAAAAACACAAATGGTTAATCAAATCTGTATTCTACGATATGCAAGCGTATTTTGCTTTCAAGTGATCCAATGGAAAATACCACACTTTTGTAAAATTTTATGTTTTTATTATTATGTCCATACTGCTAAAATTTACTGTTAATTTATACTATTGCAATGCCCGACAGGGTAGACTGTTGAAACGAAATCTAATTTTAAGAACACATTTCATGTACCTACACAGTTTAAGCAATAAATGTCTTTGTCTTTTGACTTTGTCTTTGTTAGAGGAATTACTAACTTACATGGTGGAATATAGCGTAAGTGGCGACAGCCACTGAGATCTCAGCAGTATTAGGGACACAACTAAGCGTGCTACCTCCAGGGATATTAGTATTAGCATCATTCTAAACCTTGCACGTACCTAGGGGAAATTATTACTAAAAACGTGCCATGCAGCAAGGTTCATCATTTTCACCTGAAATTTTCAGGTGTAAGTTGTTGTGTTTCTTGCGATTCCGGGTAGTTAAATCTGTATATTTTCCTGCATCTTTTATATCTAAATAGTTGGTACAAAAATAATATTAGAATTTGTTTCATGATGTTTCACGCAATGAACAGTTGGCAACGTGGTATTGACACCCTAGACGTGGTTAATGGTTAAGAATACATCGCCTGCAGTTTTAAGAGGTAGCTCAAAGTGGAATCACTATTTCAATCTTATCGCTTAAATTGAGATAACTTGACTAAGAAAGTTTTCCATCGTACAGATACATACAAACAACCTTGTTTTCTCTTCTGTGAATATGGCTTACAGGTTCAGGTGAGCAGAGTTTGAAGACTCCATAAGAAGACGATGTACTGACAGCAATAATAGGTACTCTTTTTTGTAACGTGGCATCGCGAAATGTATTCCAGTACAAGTCCAAAGGTCGCCATAGCCGATTATATAAGTAATGCAAGTAATACATTTGTACGAATACGAATATTATTTTATATCACTTATTCTGTCTGCCTCGGTGTTGAACGAGACTTGTCTCGGGATCAATTCTAGCATCGGATAAAGTGGCATAGTTAGTATATATTATCGGGTAATAGGTTTTGCTGGCAAGAAATTCTCAGTAGTTAATAACGTGGTGTCGGAAACTGTGGCCAAATAATATATACGCGATATCCCCTTTTATGTGCGATCTCAAACCACGACACAACAACCCGCAATACTGTCCATTGAACGATAGGTAGTTGCACACACACAGCCACACACACACACACACACACACACACACACACACACACACACACACACACACACACAAACACACACACACAGACACATACACACACACACACACACACACACACACACACACACACACACACACACACACACACACACACACACATACACACACCATCACGCACATGCACACACATTTTGCATATTACGTAGAATTTTATTATAGTATCTTGTATCTTATGTGGGGGCCACTCTACCCAGTGGGAGTGACACTTCGACCCAGTGGGATCTTTTGTGTCGATACTCTTCCAATAACGACTGCCATAGATGTTCATGGCAGCCGGGACTGATGGCTTAACGTGCTCTCCGAGGCACGGAGCAGGCGATAATTGTCAATCAATACGCACATAATTTCGTAAAGTCATATAACTTCCGAAAGTCAGAGGTGCGCGACGTGGTTCGATCCTGAGACCCTCTGCATTGCAGTTTGTTGGTCTCCCCACTGAGCTATCGCTGCTCTTTTTATTATAGTAACTATATTTAGATATAAAGTATGTTTATGACTTGCCGACGTCAATAAAACCACGACCTCCACTGTGTCTAGCGTAAAACTTTTTGACTGAGCACTGTCTCCCAAAATACAGACTACAGTCTAGTTTGGGAAACAGTACCAGTACCGTTTGTAAACATAAAACGACACTATGTTGTAATTACTTTGTTGGTAAATCATTTTTTTGTTTAAATTAACATTTTTGGTATTATTAATTATTAACTAAATAGCTCTCAAGTCCAATAACCATGATCATACCATAACATTATTTAACTAGAACTCAATGTTTAGTAATGTTTATAGGTGCTATTTTCTGATGTTATGAGTAAATATTACTCTTAAATATTAAAGATTGATTTATAAGTAAGGCTAATATTTGTAAACATGCCTTAATATACAACAACAATAACATAATTAACTGACTGAATTAACAACAGCCAATGAAATCACTTGACGTTTTAAATTTGACACGTCGCTGATAAGCATTTCAGAAAAAGTATAAAAACAGACTGGGGTATGAGTCGTGAGCAGTTTTGCGCGAGAACATTGGTAGCACTTATTATTACCTAATCACAACTACAGAACCTATTTGTTTACACTTGAGACTAAGAGACAAGCTGAAGCTAAAGCGGCTAAAATATATCAAAACAAAAAATTATAATTAAAATAAATAAAAATATACTTATCTTTTTGCGCATAATTGCAAAAGCTGCTCAGACACAGTACAATAGTCTACGAGAAATGCGCACAATCTATCTTTATGTATACTCCAATAATACACTTCAATTTACGGATGACATTTACATTCTAATAATGACTTAAAACCTCAATTCTTAAGTAAAATTAAGTAAGTACTTATCTAAAGGTCAGGGGATATTCAATTAAATCGTCGCTTTTCCTCAAATCTCATATAATACGGCATTTACAATTTACTTAAGACGATTTAGTTAAGCGGGCTTCGATTTCTCTTGGCGCCATTTTATAACTAAAATGTCAGATGGTAATGAAGTCGCGACCACTTCTTTTTAATACCTAGTAGATGAGATTAATCTTATGAAGGTATTTTCTTTTTGATTAAATTATTTAATACGCTGTCTCGGTAACGCAATGTTAGTGAATCCGACTGCTGTGTATGAGGTTATTATAGGGTTCTGTACTTAATCGGTGGTATCGGACAAAACTTAATTAGGATCTCTATTTAAAAAAGATAACGTCCGCACTAGGAATAATTCCCAGTGTCGTGGGGGACTACGCAAATATTCAAACAATGGATACAATGGACAGAACAACTATTTGTGCATCACAAATTGAAATGGCTGTGACGAACGACCACTTTAACTTCTACGCCATCCGTGTAGTTCGATTCTGCTAGCATGAATCAGCATGGAGTATGAGACCTTCCCCGGTTGATGTTAAGAGGCTCATCCACTGACCGGCCAAGTCAAAGTGTTTTTGAATAATATATAAGATATTCAAGTGATGAATCTGGTGTTGCAGGCGTCCATAGGCTACAGTGACCTTCAGTGGGGCCTTATGCAAGTTTACCACTTCAGCAATACAAAAAAGAAACCTAATATGGTCTGTGTTTTAATACTCATTGGTCCCAATACACATCAAGATATATTTTTAATGTTCTAGTTTTACACTCAACTGTGTCACTGCAGTAATTGCATGGTTAAGTGCTAAGTGAGTAAGAGAGCATGCACTCTAAGACATGATAAAAAATATAGAGGTGAGATATCTCCTATAATAAATATTAAATAAATATTAATCCTAAATAATGTTATAAATGCAAATGTGAGATTGTTTGTTTCTTTAAGTTCGTACGTTAATTACTTCACCGATCATCATGCAATTTCGCATACACTTTGCCAGGTGTACAGAAAACCGTACTTAGTTTCTGGATTAAAGGTATTTAATCCAGAAACTAAGTACGGTTATCTCTAGAAATTTATTGATAAAATCTAGATTAGTACTGAATATTTATTTACACTAAGTAAAACACAGACAGCTACGCGTCAAAATAATCCTATAATGATCCAACTTTAAGTTAAAGCAAATGTACATTCCGAAGTAATTACGTAGCGAAACCTTCAATATATCTGAAGGAAATCGATGAGGCGCCGGATCACCGTGTCTGTTGCAATTTTATACGGAGATGAAAGAATGCCGGCAAATTACTGTAATCCCAAGGCTCCCGAGTACCGCTCCTTTGTCCAAGCGACGTACTAAAACCATATTTTATATAGAAAATGATGATTAGTTTCCAGATTGAAAGGTAAGCTTATCTTTATAACGTTTTATTTTTTTATAATTATATTTTATTGGTTTTTTTGGCAAACGATCTTACCGTCCTCATCTTTTGAATGTCTTGTTTTTCTTAGAATTTTTGTTTATGAATTATTGTTTTTGGAACCTAATGTTTCTCGTAAACCACATCAAAGGAGCACACTGTCTGCCAAATGGTAAGCAGTTACCACTATCTCACATAGGTAATGTGACAATGATAAACACAGGCTGGAGGGGATGGCCCTTAGGGGTCTGGAACACTCCAAGAAATTCATTGCAAACAGAGCCACGGGCTTCACCCGGAAGTTCTGCGGGTACAACAAGGGTCAAATACGCCTGCTCACAGGAGCGTTTACTAGTCACTTTGGCACCAATGACTTCCTGTGCAGATTAAGTTTGGCAAACAATTTGATCTGCAGAGCCTGTAGTGAACGGGACGAGACCATATTACACCTACTGTGTGAATGTGACGCGTTGGCTGGACTAAGGATGGGTCTGATGGGGTTGGCCTATCCGAACCCTGACTTCAGGCTTCTCCCTCTGAAGTGTACGCTGCGATTGATGCAGTACATTCATAGGGAGATAGCTAAGGGATAGATCTCGGGGCCGACACAAAAGATCCCACTGGGTCAAAGTGTCGCCGGTCTACACTGACTGGACCCCGTAACAAGATAAGATAAGATAGGTAATGTGAATGGGATGCTGGCAATGGGGTCGAAAATGAAAGGGCAGAAAGAGACCAAGGAGCTTATGCTCTTTAATATATAATTATAATGATGTCTGAGATGCTTTTTTTTCTTTCTTCGAAACAACTCCTACTCTAGAAATAATTCCTTTATCATAAGGGGCTTTACAACCAACGGATGCGAAGAATATCTAAAGTTAACATTTTTGTACCGTGTGGAATTCGAACCCAGAGCACTCAGCAACAATGACAAGCCGACAACGTAAAATACTACGCCATCTGTGCAGACCTTATTACTTTAATATATTAAGCTTAACATGCCTCATTACCATCAGGTCGAGCGGTAATAACAGCGACTTCTGCACATTAGGGTTAAGGGAACGATATCCGAGTCCAGCAGTGTTATTAAAATATTCTGTTAAGTTTAGTTCTAGTCCTAGAAAAAGCATTCTCGCATGTACAATGACAATGTTTTCACAAATGTTAGTGATAGACAATAAAACACTCTTTTTATTTATTTATATATTCTCACATACATACAACTATTATCACAGGTATTAACCTAATACAACAGCGTAGCTATAGTACTTGTATCTAGTTATATCTAACATAAATGCTATATTCTTATACTAATACCTTTATAATGATAGATACCTTGTAGAGCAGCGATAGCTCAGTAGGGAGACCAACAAACTGCAATGCAGAGATTCTCTGGTTCAAACCCACGTCGCGCACCTCTGACTTTCGGAAGTTATATGACTTTTCGAAATTATGTGCGTACTGATTGACAATTATCGCCTGCTCCGTGCCTCGGAGAGCACGTAAAGCCGTTGGTCTCGGCTGCCATGAACATCTATGGCACTCGTTATTGGGAGAGTGTCGACACAAAAGATCTAACTGGGTCGAAGTGTCGCCGGTCTGAACTGTCTGACCCCCACATAAGATAAGATAAGATAAGATCAGCCTTGTATTTGAACTGTACCACTGCTGGGCACGGACCTCTTTTTAGTGTGACAAGGATTATGCCATAGTCCAGCACATTGACCCAGTTCGGGTTGACAGATTTTACATATCTCCTAAAACATTATGTAGAACTCTCAGACACGCTGATTTCTTCACGATGTCATCCTTCACCATTAACCCGTCTCGCGTCGCGAGCCCAGGGATGGGCGCAAAACAATGCTTTTTCTATTGTGTCTGGTAATTAGACGCGAGATGAGGTAAGACTGCGCCGAGTGAAATGGCCAAAACAGGCGGTCACAGTTAAGTTAATAAAATCAACACTTTTTGTTTAATACAAATATAAAATATACATTTACCATAACAACGAATGTGTTTACAATTATTCCGTGTAAAAAATTACAATAATTATTATTTTCGCCTACTAAATTACGTCAATTTGCACGAAGAATGCAAAAACATAAGCTCGTGTTACGTGATTTTTAGATTATAATTTATAACAGTAGAAAATTATCCTATTTTACAGCTTAAACGAAACATAAACAGTTATATTACAATTTGTCCGTCCCAAATACTTAAGTTATTGGTTGACAATAAAAATACATATTTATCAAAAAAGCACTTCATATCCTCCATACAATTGGCGGCCGCGCGCCGATTTAAATATGCGCCGCACGAGCTCTGTCATTATCTGTCTTACGGTCGGCGCAGTCTTAAAGCAGTTAGTAACCATTTAATACGCACATAACATCGAAAAATCAAAAGTGCGTGGCTTAAGATAGAACTGGAGACCTCTGCGTGGCAGTTTAATATAGCTATCAAAATATAGTTATGATAAACCTCTGCCTACCACTTCGGGGATATTCAGACCTTAATACGCCTACGAACATGATGACCAATAACGCAATGAAGCTATAAACTGCATAATTACGTTGTGTGGCGCATTGTGAACGAAATTGCTTTCTGGAAGCATAAGCTCTTCGGTACGAGCGTCGCTGCACCGTCACTGTATACAATGCGGCTTTTCTTTTGCGTAATTTGTTGTACACTTGGGAGTAGGGCAATGGATAATGCGCTACAGTTGAATATACAATATGCCGTAGAAACGTACAGTTAGATAGCGAAAAAGTTTTGTGTTTTTGATATAATATAATGTACATGTATTAGTATGTACATTTATGTTTGTATAGCCCTAAGGATGAAGGTGTATTACACAAACTTTTTGCTTAATGACTTAAGACTGCGCCGAGTGACATGTGCCAAAACAGGCGGTCACAGTTAAGTGAATAAAATCAACATTTTTTTAATACAAATATAAAATATACATTTACAATAACAATGAATGTGTTTACAATTACTCCGTGTAAAAAACTTAAAATAATTAGTATTTTCGCATACAAAATTACGTAAATTTGCACGAAAAACGCAAAAACGTAAGCTCGTGTTACGTGATTTTTAGATTATAACAGTAGAAATCTATACTATTTTACAACTTCAAAGTAACATAAATAGTTATATTACAATATGTCCGTCCCAAATACTTAAGTTATTGGTTGACAATAAAGATACATATTTATCAAAAAAGCACTTCAAACCCTCCATACAATTTTACTATGGCGGTCGCGCGCCGATTTGAATATGCGCCGCACGAGCTCTGTCATTATCTGTCTTACACTCGACGCAGTCTTAAGTAATAAGTTAAACTTACATACAGTTACAAGATTTCGTTCATATTGCTTAAAAATGTATGTATCCCGATGGCTTATGCTATGGCCATACCAAATTTAATATTTTGGCCTCGATGGTGTAGTGATTAGTGTAACCGACTGCCACGCCTGAGGTCACGGGTTCGATTCCCGCACAAGTCAAACATTTGTGTGCATGAACATGGATGTTTGCCTTGGTCGGGATGTTTCTATGTATAATAAGTATGTATTTACAAAAAAAAAGTATATATGCATGTTTATCGATTGTCTAGTACCCATAGTACAAGCTCTACTTAGTTTGGGCTAGATGGTGTTGTGTGTATGTGATAGAATATTATTATTATTATTATTAGCGCGTTCAAACAAACAAACTCTTCAGCTTTATAATATTAGAATAGATTATAATGCTGAAGAGTTTGTTTGTTTGTTAGTTTGTTTAAACGCGCTAATCTCAGAAACTACTGGTTCGATTTGAAAAAGTCTTTTAGTTTTGGATAGCGTATTTATCGAGGAAGGCTATAGGCTATATAACATCACGCTACAACCCACGGGGGCTGCGCAGTAACGATAAACGCGGGATCATCTAGTATTAGTATAGATTTGCACAAAGAATAGTAATTATTACAATTTAAATATAGGTTAAGTATGTCAATTTGCTATCACTTGAAAACAGCACTTTTTTCTTGATGAACAGTATCCTATATTCTTGTTTTCTATATCCCAGATTAAACGGTCGTCATAGCGTCACAAAAAAATAAAGAAACGAACTCACATTCGCACTTGTAATATTAGTTAGGATTCCACTATTGCTTTTCAGTAACTATATGATAAAATAGATTACTATCTAAAAAACGTTTTTCCGTGCTTCGGAGAACACATTAAGCCGTCGGTCCCGGCTGCCATGAACATCTATGGCAGTCGTTATTGGGAGAGTGTCGACACAAAAGATCCCACTGGGTCGTAGTGTCGCCGGTCAGCACTGACTGGCCCCCACATAAGATAAGATAAGATCTAAAAAACGTTGGTGTCGGAAAATTGTTTCCAATGACTTATCATTAATAAATACCCGCTTTCTGCCATTCTAAAATACAATAATAGGTATACAACCGAAGACTTATATGAAAACCTAACTTAAAACATAATAACGTTTCAAAACATAATTGGAAGCCTCGGCCCGAAACGAAACAAAACGCAATCCCGAAAAAGCTATTTAAAGAACACCTGCGTGAAAATGTCGTCATCAGCAGCGCGATTATCCGGTATATATAATCTGTGGTTGGGCGCGAAAACCGTTTTCAATTACCGATAAATATCGGAGAATTCTTCAACCGGGTATATTCTGTGGTTGAACGACATAATTAAGTGAATTATAGAAGACCTCGTTCTGCGCACAGTTCATTTAAACAGATTAACATTTTGTTCGTTTTGAATTTCTCTTTCTCTGCTCTACTTTTTTATCTATGTTATTATTCTGACATTTTGTTTTGAAATGTCAGACTACACGTTATAAATTCAAATGAGCATTTGGTGCACTCATGGGGCGCGCAATGAACAACGTTTGAATTATTATTTACGGCACTGTTTTTACATTTGCGGTATATATAATAATAATAATAATGAATAATAATAAAAGTTTATTGATCAATTTCAAATATTACAGTACATGGGTATACAGTTTATTATACATGGTAAAATTATTGATTTGCTACAATTATAGTGGGTGCAGCTCTGATCTCCTAACTAGGTTACAGTATAACCTGTAAGAAGGAGTAACAGTTCCGATTCCCCCAATTGATTTATATATAGACGGTTACTTTTTAAAATATATAATGATATTAAACAAGTATGCAGCTTACCTGCGATAGTAGCCGGCTACCATCAGGCGACTTCAACGAAATCAGAAGTACCTATCATTCGCACATAGCCGCGCTTCGAGGAAATCATTATGCCATTAGATTCATTTAGTTAATATGTAGGTACTACACACAAAAGAGACAAAACAACAATTATTTCTGTTAAGCCGCCACCGGAACACAACACAACTTTTGTCATGATGCGATCTTCTATAGTGTGTAGAAAGGTAAAGAAAGATAAGCTCATCTTTATTAGAAGTATTTGCCTAGCTGCAATATTTTGGTCTGCGACCGCCTCGGCATCGAATGTGTTAAACCGTAGTCCCGCTGAGCTATAACAAAACGGTACATATAATATAATTGAAAAACGATCAAAAGCACAGCAATACACCTGAGGGCAAAATTTGAATATGTATATATTTTGTGCTCTGACATACTAAAGAAGTTAAAACCCATGAGCTCTTACGTGTATTACAAACTATTTATTTATATTGCCCTCTACAACGTAGTACTTACATATTACCTCAATGTAAAATTTACATTAAAAACTAATAAATCTAATTCTATATATAATAATAAAAATCTAAAAAATCGTATTAAAAAAGATAACATAATTACAAAAACACTAATAATTACAATACTAAATATTTCCAAAAATGGTTTAGGAATTGTAGAATTCTTCAGCATCGCTGTCAACTGGTAACGTACCCAGAAGACTGGCAGCATTGCCACGTTGAATGGCAATGTTGATTCTTTGGGCCAAGAAAAGACTAGCCTTCTGATAGTTTGTGTGGCGTTTTGCAATGTCTCTATACAAAATACGAGCGCTTGGACCTAAGGTTTCCACCCCAAACGACTCAAAAAAGTAATTTCCGACTAAATTACTATATTTGCGCCCTTTGAGGGTTTTTGTCGCTTGCAGCAGCAGCGCCGGCACATCTCGCGGTGCTTGAAAGATGTGATAGCGCAAGGGTGCTAACGCACGTTGCGTCCCACACCAAAGACCTGTCAATGAAATGAAAAGAAAATTTAAAATTTTGTATTATGTTATCGGAACGACTTCAGGTAAAGACACAAACACGGATGCATATTCTCGATAGAGTAGCCTGATGTATACTATTATACCCACTTTTCTAGCCTACCCCTTCGGGATTCAAGCGTCTACGTATCAATCTCGTCGAAAGTTTTACTACGTCTAAATATAAAATCCAATAGCAACTGTATCACAGGCGCACCTGTATTTTAAAGCAGTTTTTAATATAACTCTGTTCTTTTATCCGAGAGAATCTTTATGGGGGAAATTTTGTGGGAATTCTAATTAAATTTCTTGAAGGCACAACGGGGATTCAGTCTCCGACGATGCGACCCCGAGGTACGCTTGAAGCCTCACGAAGCAAGAAGAAGCGGCGAACTTATAATTGTGTGAGCATTTAATTAAATAATAAACGTACAAATACTGACATTATTAAAACAAATAGTTAGTTTTAAAAATATTTGCTATCGTATCTTAATTTGAGTTGAACAATTAGTTTCTTGTGTTTATTTCAATTTATTAATCTTTGTGAATGAATTTTTTATTTTCATTTTTATTAACATTTTTGTAATGAATGCAAAGCATGGTTTATCTACGTGCGAATTTTCATCCCAATCTGTTAAGCGGCTAATCCATTATCAATGAACAATAATAATGATTTTTTAATATAATTATTCAAAAATCTTCACAAACTATTACATTTGTAATGTCGCCAAATATTACTATACATTTCTGTTGCACGTCATACCATTTATGTTTATATTCAGTAGAGATATACTACGGTACACACACAGAGCAAAGATGCATTTACTTACTAATCCTATCTCGTCGTATATGAACTCACGTTACAAAGACTTGTCTACGTCAGACGCTGGTTCAAAACGTCGGCAACTGAATATTAGGTCTTCAAAGTAAATGGCTAGACTACGTAATAGTACAGTATGTAGGGTATATACGATCGGACGTACAGTGTAACTAACTAAAGGAAGATCTTTACAGTTGCCGACTTGCCGATATTGGTTTTATGAGTAGTAGAGCCTCGTTGATTTCAGCATGAATGGGCCGGCTCGACCGGGGAAGTACTACCCTCTCACAGAATATCGACGTGAAATACCAGTATTCCTACTGTTGTGTTCCGTTTGGTGAGTGAGAGTGCCAGAGGCCCAATCACCCTCTTTCCCCTCTCCCCGCTCCTTCTCCTTTTCACTTCCTTTTTTTCCTAAAGGGTCGGCAACGCGCAAGTGATGCCTCTGGTATTGCAGGCGTCCATAGGCTACGGTGACCACTTACCTTCAGGTGGGCCGTATGATTGTTTGCCACATTAGTAGTATAAAAAAAAATTGGTACTCGTAATATTCTGCACTAGGTTTTGCCCGCGATTTTGCTCGCGTAAATGTAGGTTAGGTTAGGTTACTAAAAGTACTTTTTTAAAATAAAATGTTCCTTTTGTCCTTTATTGTTCCCCTGACAACGTGTATGCGAAAGGACAATGAACAATTTGGCCTATGAATACACATTCCACGACACATTTTACCTAAACAATAATTTGTATTTTATTTTATGACTTAACAATCAATCATTACAATATCACGGACACCTTCGAATCTTATTTTCGTGTTAAAAAGTATTTTCACGATTTCAAATACATCGGCATCCATTGTTTACATCTGAGACAGGCAGTGTTGCCATGCCTATAGTTTTTACAATATGTGTACGGTTTTATCAGATAAATTATTTCTTATTTAACTTGTCTGTAATTTTTCTTACGTAGTTAATACGAATGCTATTCTATAAATACCATTATTGAACTTCATCATAGATAAGACCAATTTATTAAAAAGTCATAAGCTTTAATGTAAAAGACCATAATAAATACCACTTTCTCGGTATTATACGTTTTTCTATAGTGCAAGCATGGCAACACATTTTTTTTTTACGTGCGGTAATTTATTGACTCACACCCCTCCGCGGGGACGGGCGGAGGGGTTATGTCGCACTCACGGGTTAAAAGAGAAAGATGGAATAAGGATGATAATAATGGACTTCCCGGATTATTCAGGAGCAATTTTCAGAAGTGTCTGTGACTTATATTCACTTTTAATTGAATGTGGTCATCCCACATATTTATAATTTTTTGTGGCTGTTGGTTCTTAGGCTAATAATGTATGGCAGCTGAACAATGTCCTTTCATGATGATTGCTCGAGTTGTTAAGGCGTGAAAGCATAACAAACAAACAAACTTACATTCGCATTTATAATATTAAGTTACGATGTCGCAGGCGACATTACAAACACTGAAATACAAAGAAACCCCCAGACTCAGAACTACTATTTGTGAAACACATACATTTTTGTTCGTGTGTAGTTTATATTTAAAATACTCGGCGCTCTAGCAGTGAAGAGGCAGCCAGTTGAACTACAGCGCCATCCAAGCAGTCATAGCTACGTCAAGAAAATATTTTTATATCATTTATTAGTAGGTGAGATGGCGGCGTGCCAGCTACCCAACTGAGGGTTAGCAGACAACACTACAAAAAGAACTGTATTATATTCCTAGGTAATAACTGATTATTGATAAATCGATCCTAAGGTGTCAAATAAGCGTGCTTATAGACTAAGGCTGAGCAGTCGGAAGCCTATAGACACTTATAATACCAGTATCACTTAAATGCTACCAACTCTTGAAATTAGGAGTGGTTGTGCTGCCTGCGCAAGTAAAAAGATTACTTGTACCATGCTCACAGCCTAAAACCGCAGCAACCTAAAACTCTTTTCACCGCTTTGGGTCTAGCAGGATAAGGGAGCGTCAGCGGCCCAAAAAGGATAATTTGAAAATAACTTGTGTGGTAACATTGGCGAGGTAAAATATTAGTCTACATTATATATTTTTTATAGAATTTCTATATTGTACACACTTCTAAAAAAAATGTTTAATAAGGCCAGCAATGAAGATTGATCATATACTTTAAAAATATAATTTGTATTACAATAAATAATCGGTATTTTCTTTTAATTTAATTCTAATTATTCTAATAATAAAAAGTTTAATCAAAAGATAAATGTTAAGTCATTAGTACCCATGACCGTCATAAGAGGCTTTAATTTATTTTTGAAGGTTGCATTTTTCTTTAGTAATACTAGACCTGACATAGTAAGCTACATTATATATTTTTTCTGTAATTGTATCTTTGCGTGAACTATCAATAAGATCACGAAAAAATATATCTTTTTTACTATTATATACGATATAAAAATTCTGTAAAAATATATAATGTAGAGTAATATTTCTTCTAATGAATAGTTTTTGTTTTATTAGTGAAGCTGCAATACTTTTTGAAAAATACCCGCTTTAGCGTCTATTCGATCTATTATCCCCAGAACGCAGCAAAATAAGAGGCTGAAATTGTGTCAATGATGAGTTTGTACCTCGCCAACGTTTCCACACAAGTTATTTTCAAATTATTTTTTTGGGGCCGCTGACCCTATCTTATCCTGCTAGACCCAAACAATCCAATATTGTTTGTGTGCAATGGTATATTTCCAGCTGAGTAATTGGAGCAATCCAGTTTGAGCGAAATCCAAAGCTAGAACAAAGATGCCCAACTCCTCTTGTTTGCCTACCACTTTACATGAAAACCGGCTCTCTGCATTTGGAAACAAAATTTCTCTATAACTGGTCCTTGAAATTGTCTTTAAAGGGTACGGCACCTCCCACAATAAACTTTTTTAACCTTGCCTTTTTCTATAACCTACGTGTTGGATGAGAACACCGTATCATAAAACTATCATTTCGTCATAAAGGTGTGATGTCCAAAGCAAGTCACGATTTATATAAAAAAAAACGCTTTATCTTATTGAAAGGTATTTTGATCAGACATCGCCATTCAGTATCATGATAGAAGTATGCATGTACCTTCCCGTACATATTTTATATCGGTGTCGTCACGTTGCAGTATCGACTAAAACTATTCAAAGACGGCACAGAAACTGTGATTTACTTGAGAGTCGAATTAAGTGATTGGCTGTACAAATACCACACGAAATGCAACACAGTATGTTATACGAGCCGAGTCTATTGATTAGTTACATGGACTACTCTCTTAATTAAAAATATAGTAACACTTAAGAAACTTCATAAACTAAACCTTAAAGTTTTCATTCAACAATATAGGTACACGAAAACAGGTTAACGCAGTCTAGGAATTACCCTCGGTTTCTGAATTGAGAATCACATGTAGAGAGCGACTTAAGCTCTAGCTAAGTATTACTTAAATATATTTTTATTTTTAGTCTTATTAAACTGTAATACAATTTAAGCAGGAATTTGAACATCATAAATGTATATAACTATTGCTTATTTGCAAGCGGTTTGACGAAATCCGATTCTATGAAAAGTATGAGATTACTCAGATGAAATTTGCTACTTTTGTCAATTTAGAAACCGAGGGTAAAACCTAGAGTGGATAATTTTGCAGATGAATGGTGGTTGTTATTATTATAATGTATGAGTTATTGTGAGGCAATCGCGTAAATGCTAGATTTTAAGTTAATGCTATATTTAAAATTAAGCGAATAATCAATAATAAGTCAGGAAGTGGTTGGATATGTAGAAAACCTTGGGTGAAGCCTATGTCCAGCAGTGGACGTTTTAAGGCTGAGATGATAATGATGATATTTAAGATTTAAATAAGTAATGCAATTAACGCAAGTCGTGGTGTTTTTAATATTAATTTAATTTAATGTAAAATAGATTTGGCCCCCGGCTACGCTCGCGTTAATGTAATTTTTGACAATAAATTTGTATCTCTCGAAAGCAGTCTTTTTGTCTAGATCATTAGTTAAAGTTATGTTAACCGGATTTGACTGGATATCAGTTTTTACACGGAGCGGCTGCCACCTGACCTCCGCAACCCGAAGGCTAAAGATACCCTAAGGCTAGACCAATGTCAGGATATTAGAGGGTACTGACATTTCCAATAACGACTACCATAGATGTTCATGGCAGCCGGGACCGACGGCTTAACATGCTTCTCCGAGGCACGGAGCAGGCGGTAATTGTCAATCAATACGCACATAATTTCGAAAAGTCATATAACTTCCGAAAGTCAGAGGTGCGCGACGTGGGTTCGAACCCGAGACCCACTGCATTGCAGTCTGTTGGTCTCCCCACTGAGCTATCGCTGGCAGCGTATTAACCCAATTTAATTAGCTGTAACCCGCAGAGCTGCATCGCGCAGATGCTACGATGCTTTGCCAACTAAGGCACTGTAATATACTGTAGCCCAAAATACGTGTTATAGTATTATTGAGGTTAAATATTTATTAGAACTAGCAAGCCCACGGCATTTTTTTATTATGTATATGACATCTCCCGTCATGATCGTAGGGTTTAAAAACATACAATTCAACGCCAAAAATCTTTATTTCCATAAAAATGTGCAATCAATTCTTGCTATACATTCCTAATTGAATTATATTGATTTTTAATTGGTATTAAGTTTGACTAATAATGCTGACAATTTATTTGATTTATATTGGACTTGATTTCAATTTGATTTTTATTTAGGTTGATTTTTATTGTTATTTTTATCGACTTTGTCTGATTTATACTTATTTTATTTGACTTCAATCTGGCTTATTTGATGTGATTTGATTCTTATTTAATTTTTATTAGACTTGAATTCAATTTATTTCATTTGTTTTGATTTTTATTTGACTTGCTTTGATTTAAATTTATTTTTTATGTGAATTTATTTATTAATTTGATTTTGTTTGTAAAGAGATATTTTTGTCAATACATAACACAAATTTAACTATATTGTCAAAACCACTATTCAACACAAATGTAAATTTGTTTATGAATAAATGAAATGAATAATATATAAGATATATTAGTAACAAATTAAATAATAAAAAGGAAATTAAAATTTAGCATTGGAAAAGCCTGTTCGAGGAGTAGAGTCTTTATGAGAAGAAGCAGGCAAGAAACTGATGGCCACTCTTTTCAATCGCCAAATATCCAAGAATCTTTTCTTCAACTCGCCAATACTTTACGACCCTAACTTTTATGTCAAATGCTGTATAAAATTATTCCAAATTTCATGTTAATAGCTTGTGCAGCTATTGCGAGATGCAACTACGACAGAAAAATTCTCCAAAATGGAAATGCAAGCTCACGGGTAGGCAGAGGTTTATAACACCCACATTTAACCAACTATGGTTTTAGTTTTTTTTTTATACAACTATGTTGCCAAACATCCATACGGCACCGTAGTCTATGGACGCCTGCAACACCAGAGGCATCACTTGTGCGTTGCCGGCCCTTTAGGAAAGGAAGTGGAAAGGAGAAGGAGTGGGAAGGGGGAAAGCGGGTGATTGGGCTTCAGGCACTCTCACTCACCGAACAAAACACAACAGTAGGAATACTGCTATTTCACGTCTTTCCCCGATCGAGCCGGCCCATTCATGCTGAAATCAGCGCGGTTCTACTACTCATAACCTCATAGGTTTCCCGTCATATGCCATTTACTGAGCACAGTGCCAAATTCCGTGCTGCTAAGAATTTCCTGACCCCACAATACTTTGCCTGACTCCAGAATCGAACCCGAGACCTCATGCACAGTAGTCACATATCCCGCTTCACCACAGTGGCAGTCACGACTGTAAATATAAACGCAATAAAATGCCGCTGGACGTAGCAATCGTTTTTAAACTCGTTTAAAAGTAAAGAGGTGATTACCATAAAGTTTATGACTTGGAGCATAAACGAATGGTCCAATTTGTGAGGTATACAATTCAAGCAGTCCACCCAAAATACCTTCATACATCAACAATGTTTGCACACTTATTTAATTGCAACTCTACAATGCATTATATTAAAAAGGTCTAAATATAAACCTTGGCCTCTAGCACTGCGGTAGTGAATACGACTGTTGGAAATGAAGTCTCGTCTCGATTAACGGGTTGGCAAAATGGTTTGGGGCTTTGTCAAGAAATTCTCAATAGTGGTATCAAAAGTCAAAAATCATTTATTCATTTAGGTCACAAGGTAACACTTATGAACGTCAAAATATACAGGTTAGTGAGTTTACTAATTTACTGAAGCTACATTTAGGTTAGTTGCTAGGTTCAGGCAAAGGGTTGTGCCTATGAGAAGAAACCTGCAAGAAACTCACGACCACTCTTTCAAATCGCCAATTAACAGGTACAGGTCTAAAACCCCAGTATGAGCTTGGCAGTACGTCGACTGGGTATGTACAGCAGAGACCCAGTCCGTACCCGATAGGTATTGTATTGGTACGCGCCCACAGAACACTATTAGGTATCTTTACGCGCCGAACCTTACTCTTCTTCGAACGAAATCTTATGACGGTACGGCCCTTACGTACCTGTACGGATCGTACCTAACTTGTTCCCGGTCCCCGTTCTACACCGCGTCCGTGTCGCGCGCCGCCACCTCGTCTGACGGCTGCGGATTGAACAATAGCTGAGCTTGACTTTTTGGCGCATTTTAGCTGTTTATTACCCGACTACGGCGAAGCCAAAAGGAAGGGTAATGATTTTGGCAGTCTGTGTATGCATGTTTGTTTGTTCCACCGTAGCGCCTAAACTACTGAACCGATTTTAATGAATGAGGTGTCAATAGATTCGTAATAATAGCCCGGGTGACATAGGCTATATAAATTTTAAATTTGCCAGTTTGGACCCCTTTTTCTCGTAATCGGGGTATAGTTTTTTAAACTTTTATTATCATTCGGCGCGCAACACTAAATTAAATATAATTTCAGTATTTTACAACTCAGATTAACAAGGTGTTGCAGCCATTGTGCCATATACTACCGACTATAAACAAGTGAGAAACGGCAATGAATTGCCGTAAATCTTAGAGTTCGACAAACAATATATGCAAAGGTCAGACGTCAAAGGTCATATTCATTTTGGGGGTATATCGGCTATGCTGACTCGAATGACGTTGACCGCGAGTCTCTAGCTCTCACGGTTATTGAGTTGAAAGTTGTATAGCTAACAGACAGACGGACGGACAAAGCTGTTGTATAAGAGTTTTTTCGAACTCTATAAACTAAAGATAATAGCAATATATATTTATCGAGTTTGGAACTGCGTCTAGTAGACGAAAATAGGCTCACCCTGAAGAAGCTCCCTTTGAAGAATCATTGCGCCATTCATTGGCCCACCCATTTTCTTTCTTGTCGCAATCTGCGCTGTATCTGGATCCGCATAAAAAACCGCGATGATTATTACGGATGCGGATGCGGATGCAGATGTCCAAATCGATGCGGAAGATCCGCAATTACGGATGCGGATGCGAATATTCGCAACATCCCTAGTACGTATGATAGTTAAATGCATGGGTAAAACGACAACTCCCGCAGTAAGATGAATTATGCCCAGTCTCAGAAGATCTCCTGGACGACCTGATGTACGCTTGCGATAAGAAGGGTTTGCAGATACCTTAAAAAAACGCTGTGGGGAACCAGCAAAAGATCAGTGTGATATTTATGCCTTAGATTTTTATTTAAGCAACGACTACTTTTTGATGGATTGGCGACCCGACTGTTTCGCTGCCAATGTTGCACATTAAGTAAACTGTACGATTGTTTATTACTAATATCAGCCCTCTGCATAAACAGGCCCATTGCTAGTCACGGACCTCTTCCCGGCATAAGAAAGAATAGACATAGCTTACGCAGGTTTGTCCGGGTTTATGCAACGCGGGTTTGTCGCGGCAAAATCTTCGACATGCAGATAGCATTATTACATTTTACTTTATTTATTAGTTAATACGCACATAACTACCGAAAGTAAGAGGCGAAGATGACAGCTGGACAGCCAGGCTGAGTTCTGTATCTAACTCCAGTTTGAGTTGGATTCTCCAGAACTCAGCCTAGCTATCCAGCTTGGTTCGTTCGCTCGCTTCGGTCTCTTAATCTAGCTCGGCTTGATTTAACACTTTTTGCCACATCGGTAGAAAAATAATTGTACCTAATAGTGTTGTTCATTATGAGGTAAATTGACTATGCTATACCATATAGAAAAACCAAGCCAACCATTTCAAACACTAACCTATTCATACGGAAAAGGCTATAATACGTTTGTTTCACACTAATTAAAAAGGCAGCAGAATAAAAATTGTGTAAAGTACCTCTAGAAAGCTATATTTCAAATATTTCCTTTTATATTAAATTTATTATATACCTTCATACAACTTCATTTTGTAAAGTGCATATTCCGGACATTTTCGTAGCGAAGCTTCAATTATTTCCTACGTCATTATTACCGAAATTATGTTATGAATTTTCAATGATATTGGAGTAATGCTATCAATGCAGCCAAATGTAATTTAATATGCTGATGCCGCATCGACTTTGTAGATATAGGTGCTGCAGTAATTAATTTTAAATACGAAAGTAATGTAGTTCTTGCATAATTATTAAAGCAACACGGTGTATGAAGTACAACTAATATTTAATTTATTTAAATAAAGGTACACACAAATTGATCTACAAATGCTATAGATTTACGATCGAAATTTTGTAGGTAATTAATATAATGTAAAATCTTATGCCTGAACATTTAGCTGAAAACTGTATTCTCTCTCTCTGAAGAATACCTCGGTAGAGCTGTGGTATTCATTGCGACTGCTATGCATAAGGTAATATATGATGCACGGTTCGGATCATCAATAAAATTTTTGTGGGGTATTTGCCATGAAATTCTCAGGTCAGATAGGAAACTGCGTGCCTTGAAATGTAAGCCATTGGCATTCTGCACTTAATCTTTCTCCGCTTGTGTCGGATTGCAATCCCATCGGTCTATAAGTCAATAGAGAAGCACTAGAGTTGCACCCCCGCTTGAAGGTATACTATATCTTATTATCTCCAACGCAGATCATACCAGTCCCCGTTAAGGTAGACCTTCGTGGCCGAAATTTGTTCCGGAGGACATTACTTTTATTATTTGTGACAATTTGCATTGACAATTTCAATAGACGAAAAGTACTTACTTAAAATTTTAAGCCAGCACCCAACACATTATGAATGAAATAGATAAAATAATTGACATAAGTGACTATCTATATATCCCACGATTACACTAACACATAAGCTCCGAGCTAGCTAGCTAACGTAGCTACGTTAAACGTTTCAGAAAAATGTCCGGGATCCGCCGCAATCAATCAATCTCTCCATCAATCAATGAAGCTAAAGTAGTCCATAGATCAATACTAATGTGTGTCAAAATGACTTGTCTTGCAACCTACGGCGTTCAATCTATTCTTACCATCTCCTGTAGGTTGTTGGTCTATTCTGCTTGGGGAGCATCTTTATCTCAAGTTTACCAATACGCGAACTTCACTCTAAGACTTAATGGTATCAGCGGCCATAAGTTCTTCAACAGTTATGGTCAGCCCATTGTCACTTTATGGAACACATTCTGATCTATCATTTGCCATATATTTTGAACCTTTGCCTTTTTGTCACTAAATGTGACGTTATAGTTTGTGCTTAGGTACCAGGTAACAGCTTGCAGTTTCGCTTTCGTGTAAAAGTGGCGACATTACTCGGTAAGCACCTGTGATATTTAATTCAGAAATTAAATGGTGTAAAATAACATTACAACTTATATTATTCCATGGAAACATTTTAGCGGGATTAAAAGGACCTGAAGTGATGTGCATGATTCAGTAACAAACATTTATACATCTTCATAAAGATCAATATTTATAATTGTACTAGAATTAATGGAACTAATATATTACAAAGGAACAACGTTCAAGCCCGTTCAAGCAAATACGGAGCAATGAACAAAAATAAATATTTAATTCGCAACTGGCAACATTCGCTAATGCATTAAGCAGTTACTATAAAAGCGGGTAATTACAGGCCGACCTTTCCCGCGCTGCCGATGACACTAAACTTTTATTGCACGTAAAAATAATGTCCGTCCGAGAATCGATCGTATTACTAACTTTTTGGCTCAGTAACCTATAAAGCTGATGCTAGATTGTTTCGTGGCAACTGGTGGATTGACAACAAAAATTGGTTTGGGGCTTAGACATGAACACACATCTATGTATCCCCGAAAAGATAGAAAGGAGTCTATTACAATCCCATTGCCGGCTATCATCTTAGTCTCACGCATTAAAGTATAAGCCTATCACATTTTTTGTGCCGCTGCTTAGTAATGCCTGGCGGAAAATTTAATCCTTTGACGCACGGCACGATCGGTAGTAAGCTGAAGTGTAAACTTATGCACCGGGATCAACGTAGCTATGAACAGAACGAGAATACAAGAATTTTGGATGTATAATATTATATTCCTACAATGTTAGTTATAAAATAAAACTTAATTATAATAATATCAGTCCATAAATATAATGTCTGTAAAAGTAATTTGTTTATATACGTTCTGTAAGTCTTTATTCGTAAAAAAATAAGCATTACATAACACAAATTCATATATTTTTTATGAAGACTTGATATGCTGCTTGTAACTTCTTATGAATAAGTCCACAGCCAATGTATAAAAAATAACAGCATTAGACATTGTACATACCAGCATTCTTTTTATAATTTTCTAAATAGTAGACCCTTGCTGGTTTTAGCATAGATGAGTTCGCTCAATCTGAGAAGTATTACATAACTACTAATATCAACGTTAAGATACAGCATCCGCAGCATCAGCATAGAGTTTCGTTCAGTGAGAGATAGCGCCATATCTTCCCTTCATTCTCAGCCTTATCCCTCCTTGCCTTTAAGCAACAGGCCTACCAAAGCCTTTAATTTTATCAAAACATCTGAATACAACAGATTGGATCTGTTAGGATTAGGAGTTGTTGTATATTCTGATCCGGTATATAATAAATAAACAGAACATATCAAACCAAGTAGCATTTTATAAGAAAAGAAAATCACTACCTAACTCGATAATACATAAGTAGGTTTAAGAGAGTGCATTCGCTCAAAAATTGATTTTCTAACGGAAACTTTTGTGCGGCAGAACCCAACGGATCTAGTCTCTCGTTTGCCATTTAACTCGATTTTATTTTAGTGCAACTTTATTGCAGCGCCGCTCTTTTATATTGCTGGATCTATAATACATACATAGCATGAAGCTTGTATATCTTCAAGAGGTTAGACAGAGATGTATTGGTTCCTCGTTTACCTTAATATTCGATAAAAGAATATAGCTGTGAAAGTGTGTGAAGTGGAAAACACCTAAACAGGGTTTAACCTAGTGATAGAGTCTCATACGAGTGAAAATGTAGAAAGATTTATAATTGTATAATAAATAGAAATTATTTAAATTACCACTGTTCTGCATGAGGCGTCTTTTGGGTTAGGTTAAATATTATAGAAGTTTTGGTGAAAATGTGTAAGTAGCAGCACAGAGCCTAAAACAGACCCGGTAGAGCGGAATATTATAGAGTCTGTTTAGGGAGCGAATTTACATTGGGCCTAAAATCATAGCCGATTAAATGTGCATATAATACATAATCTCCCATCTACATTCCTGAAAGGCTAGCTTTCAGGCATATAGGTGGGAGCCTACGTACATATATATATGGCTAAAAGTAAATTTCAACTTGCATTAATTCAACTAATATTACCATCTATATTATATCCTAAAATGTATACTCACGTTAATTGTTTCCATTTATTTCTACTGAAAACTACGCAATACCGCTAGAATGTTTAATGTAGGTCATAATATGAAAATGCACTTATAAAGACTTGAGACACAACAGGCACAGGAAATATCCAGAAACCCTGACTCTAAACTACTATTTGCGGTTCTCACAAATTGTCCCGTGTAGGATTCGACTTAATAGAAATATTGGAAGAGCATTAACTTTTTGAGTGGCACTGGCACACCGGAGGCCTGACACGAATGTTGACAAATATTTGTATTCGCCAATTTTTGTAGAATTATTGACTATTAACCAGGGTCACAAAATATTTTTTCCGAGGTGTCAGCCGTACTGTTCATACGATCGAGGAAAGCCACTTAACCACTACACCATTCATGCAACAATACGCCAAACACAATCAAATGTTGAAAAGTACAATTAAAATAAATGTGTTTAATAAGAACTTACGTGCTATAACGTTAAAGTACAAAAGTCAAGTCATAAATCATTTATTCATTTAGGTCACAAAGTATGAACGTCATAGAGGTTAGTCAATTTATTACATTTACTGAATTTACATTTATGTCTGGCAAATGGTTGAGCCTATAAGATGATACATGCAAGAAACTCACTCTTAAATCGCCATCAAATTATAATTTCAGGCATTATGCCATATATTACTGTCCATATAAAACTAAATTCTAAAAATAAAGAAAAGTTAGTAATATTATGTAAGAAGTATTTCAGGTTTGAAGTAATATTTATCAGTAGTTATTTGTAATATACAGTAGTAAGGCATGAGGACGCATACATTTACACTTTGTGACAGATGGAAAGGCAGTTAGTGACTAAATGCAGTTAAAACAAAATTTACGTTAATGCTTACAATGGTTATTTAAAAGAAAAGAAATATACTTTAACATTACAAATTATAACGAAGTACCTTCACATAACTAAATTGAATGACTATACTTAATACTTTTGAATCTATGTTTTTGCAATGAGAAAAATACAATAATGCCAAAAGCCTCATAGTCAATGACATATAAACAAGTAACGTCAAAATAATCACCTGACTTACTAATGAATGTCAAAACAACGTCATTGCCGTCATTGCGACACGTAAAGGGGAAATTTCATTTGTGTGAAAAGAGTCGTAACTTTATAAAAATACATTAAATTGTGCTAAAACACCTAAAAATGGCATCTATACCACTAATGTTTGCGCAAGAGGACTGCGAGCTAGGTGGCAAAGAATCTATTGAGGTAAAATTCTTGATAATTTATCGTAGGCCATGAATTTATAAACAGTGAATGTTGTTCTCTATGTTTGTCCTTCAATATGTGTTTAGAACATAAACTTGCTTGTACCAACTATATTACTGCTTGAAACCATTCTTATGTAAATTTATTTCTATAATAAACACCTCCGAATCGTCTTTTGATTTTAACGAACGACATTATTTGACAAACATAAGTATTCGCGATTATTTCACGTTTTGTGTATTCTAAGCGATGTTAACGATAAGATAAACGACTTAATTTAACAATAATGTCTGTTTTATTGCTGTATTATTTTAAAATAACTATATTCACTTTCTTACAGTTTATTTTTCTCATTTTATTATCCTTATTGTATAAATTACGAGGAAAATGGTTGCATTTAAATAAATTCATGGCTGTTTAATCAGTTATATGTTAACAACTTATCAAGCATATTTCATTGAGTTATTTGATAAGTGGGTTTCATTAAGTACATCAGTTAAAATGTAATATAGCTAATTGCTTCTGATACCTTGCTGTCAGTATATTGCCATATCTACAATGTTTATATTTGTGTTTGTCGTTTGAATGTTTGTAAAGTCACTAGTGATACAGAAATGATTGATGATTGCTAGTGTGGGAGTTGTGCTTTATAAAGAAAAACAAAATCAGTCCTCCTCAGATTGCCAACCTCTGCCTCCTGTGTTATTGTGTCAGTTAGAAAGTTATGAGTTCTGCTTTTCTTTTCCTTATCATTCATTCCTTATCATAGAATTCTGCTTTAAAAATAAATTAATAACTTAAAATAAATAAATGATTGACTCAATGAGATGTTGTCTCTATATAAGCTGTAGTAGTATGTGTATGCACATTTATTTATTATAAATTATATACTACTTATTTATATACTGTCTTTATTATAAAGTAGATACCTTAGGAACCATATTTTTTTCTAAATAAAGATAGCCTATGTCCATTTGTGTATTCCCTACAACATGTTGCAAAATTTCATGACAATCAGTCAAGTAGTTCAAGTGTGACAGTGTAACAAACAAACTCACATTTATAATGTTAATTACAATAGAACTCGTAATGTTACACTTTATTATTAACTTTGACTTTACTGATCCTTGCATAGTTAGCAGCAGACAGCAAATCTTGACATCAAAAGTAATGCCCTCCTTTGTATATCAGCTTTCTGCATTTATTATGTGTATTATATCAACTTTCTAATCATCCTCAACATGCATTGTGAATAATTTAGTTAGGTAAACAAATTATGCAAGGATGATTTGCATTTAAATAAAATCAACATAAACTTAATGTTAACATAGAAAATTCTTATAGGTCAATTATTCATTTGACTATTACATAATAGTAAGCAATATTTTTTATATCTACAAAACATTTCCTAACTAAATGCAATAGATATTTTATTATTAAAATGTATCTACTTTTGCCAGTTTGGAATTAAATCTAGCATCCACAAATAGAGACCTCAGCTTTAACACACTCTTGATTTGGAATTGATAAGATTATTTGACCTATTAAGCAAACCTTTATTGTCTAGTCTTGTTTTTATACCATCGAAGTTATAATCAGACTAGCTGTTGCCCGCGACTTCGTCCGCGTGGACTTTAATTTATTACCCAATACCTACTTTTAATTTGTTATCTAATTTTAATATATAAAACTACAACTAAAGAAATTAATAAGTCTAACTACACCTATATAGGTGTAGTTAGCTATATATTAAAAAAATACATATGGTATCGCGGACTTTTTTGTAGACATTGATACGTTCTATAATACTGTAGAACATTCTTTTGTTCTATCATCAATAGTTTCCGCAGCGCACGCGATGACAGATTTTCTATGACTAATTTTTTCACACCTTGGGTTATATTATTGCATTTTTTATTAAGGATCCCAATTTTTTTAATAATGTAATATAGCCTATGTCACTCAATGAAGATGCAGCTTACTAATGGTGAAAGAATTTTTGAAATCGGTCCAGTAGTTTTTGTGTGAAAACATTACAAACATACATACAAAAACACAAATGTTTCCTCTTTATAATATTAGTTTATCTTATCTTATCTTATCTTGTTACGGGGGCCAGTCAGTGTAGACCGGCGACACTTCGACCCAGTGGGATCTTTTGTGTCGGCCCCGAGATCTATACCTTAGCTATCTCCCTATGAATGTACTGCATCAATCGCAGCGTACACTTCAGAGGGAGAAGCCTGAAGTCCTCAGGGCTCGGATATGCCAACCCCATCAGACCCATCCGTAGTCCAGCCAACGCGTCACATTCACACAGTAGGTGTAATATGGACTTGTCCCGCTCACCACAGGCTCTGCAGATCAAATTGTTTGTCAAACTCAATCTGCACAGGAAGTCATTGGTGCCAAAGTGACCAGTAAGCGCTCCTGTGAGCAGGCGTATTTGGCCCTTGTTGTACCTGCAGAACTTCCGGGTGAAGCCCGTGGCTCTGGTTGCAATGAATTTCTTGGAGTGTTCCAGACCCCTAAGGGCCATCCACTCTCGCCTGTGTTTATCATTGCCATGTGCATTCATAGCTGCCTTGACGGTAGTCTCAGAGAGTCCTACAAATGGCTCGGGGCCAACAAATAGTTGCTCCGAGCCCTTCCTGGCCAATTCGTCAGCCTCCTCATTACCCTGCACACCTGCATGCCCCGGAACCCACACAAGCCTGACTGTGTTTTTCCTGCCAAGTTTGTTAAGGGCTTTAACACAGTTCAGGACCAGTCCGGAATCCACCCTACAGGAGTTCAGAGCCTTAAGAGCAGCATAATATTAGTTTAGATAAGTCGTTAAATATATAGTTACCTAATCAGATAGGTAATTAAATATTATCAAAATAAAATATAGGCATATTTACCTACAATATTAGTACAGGTGACTATAGCCAACATGGTAAATACTATGCAAATAATTCTTGTTGATGTTGCTACAACTGTATGAAGTGATAATATTTTATTTGCCATGTGTCTCTGTGAAAAGAATATTAATAACATAACCTTAGTTATTTTGTTATATATACCTACATTGTGTGTTTTCACACTTAGGCTATTGTACATAAATCATGATATTGTTCAGTTACTCATAATACTTTAACTTTGTTCAGAAAGACTGTAGATAATATTTTATAATAATAATAATATTTATTTATTAACAGAAAAAATAAGATACATCTTTACACCACATCATACAAATTACATCGACAGAATTAAAGCAAGCCTGCTTTAAATAATTTAAGCTTAAGTTAAAATTAATTCTTAACTATGTTAATTTATAGTGTATACAAAATAAATGAAGCTTAAAAGGTTATGTTTAAGCCTGCCTGAACTAGAATAAACCTGTGTTTCAGGATATCACTTGACAATTTTATTTTATACTAGCGCATTATTAATACAAATATTTACAGTCAAGTACATCTACGATTAAATATGTTTAGGAAGTAATATACAACTTTAAATTTACTTTTCATAATTCATTATATCATTTTAAGACTTCTAGCAGTTTTTCTGTGTCCATATAATTTAATGTTCCTAGGTATTCCATTAACATAGAACTACATTTTTTATAACTAACATTATATATTGAAATTAAACTATTATATACGGATTTTATCGCGTTGTTTATTTGACACGTTATTACATAATTTTGAAAATTGTTACACTACTACTACTATTAAACTTTACTAATTCTTAAGCTAATTAAATTTTTATTAAAGCTATTTAGATTTAATTTAATTTTACACTTTCCCCGACGTTTCGGTTGCTTTTCAGCAGCCATGGTCACGGGGAGACTAAGATGGTAGTTGTCTCAATGTTCCAGTGTAGTTATTTCAAAGTACCCGAACATAATTTAATCATTGGTGTTTCTATTTACGCAGATAGATAGATAGATCCGTATATAGTAGTTTAATTTCAATGAATAATATTCGCGTAAACAGAAGACGATATTGTGTAACATTATATATATTTAATATTTTATTTAACTTGTTATATAAATATGGTCCTAAGAATACGTAGAATTTATTGACAAATGCGTGTCTGGTTTGAGACTTTGTACAAACTAAGTCTTTTCTTCTCTTATCTAAGCCCGGGGTAAACGGGACTCCAGTGTACTGTTTAAGTATAGTGTGCATAATAAATAATTGACGAATGATTAGTACCTTGCAAGCGGTGTAAAGCTGATGTGTGGAAAACAAGAATGGGCGACGTGTGGCTACCTTAAGAACAGCTCTTTGAGCTCGTTCTAGGGGCAGAAGAATTGATTTGGCTGCTCCACTCCAAGAGGTTATGCAGTATGTTAGAATAGATTGACACAACGCTAAATAAACCTGTTTAATTAGCGTTGTGTCAAGTAGTAGTAGTAGATGGCCAGTGTTTAAACAAATGTTGTTTATGAAATGCATTATTTTTCTTTAGATTACAACAAATAGTTTGCTATATTTATAGTCTTGTATATAAGTCTTTCCCAATTTGGATTCTGGTAATTTAATCTGAACCCAATTACCTTATTTACATAATCCCTCTACTATGACAGATAAAATCCTGCCTTATGTTTTATCAATTCATTGCCTGCATTGTAAGACCTTATATGGCTGGCCCATTATCTGATGGCAAATAGCCTGAGTAAAGCTTTATTCAAGCTGCAATTAACTTGCATATTGCTTTATGGTGGCTCAGGTTCTTCATTGGATAATTTTATGCCAATGCTTTTAGTTTGACAGAGATTCTTTCAAAGAGCAAGACAGCTCACCAAGATCATTATTGTGTATTATGTTCTCCATACTATTATAATTAACACAGCTTAACAATAAGATGTATTACATCAGTAGTACTGTTAGTTTTTTTACTAGTCATATAATGGCAACGTTTGTTTACACATACCGCATATACACACAATATGCAGTAACAATAGCACATGACATAACACTTTCACTGGCACCCTAATTTTCATGATACACTTGCGTCGCCGCCATACTAATTAAGTAAACACAACGAGGTGTTTGCCTTTAGAAGTGAGAATATGTGATTACACTACACGCAATCACGAGCACTATATAGATATACATACACAGATAGCCAAGCTGAAGTGGCAGTGGGCAGGGCACATAGCGCACAGAACCGATGGCCGTTGAGGCAGAAAGGTTTTGGAGTGGCGGCCACGCACCAGAATACGCATCAGGGGTAGGCTTCCTCCACAAGTTGGACCGACGACCTGGTAAGGATCGCGGAAACCGGTTGGATGCGGGTGGCCCAAGACCGGTCTGTGTAGAATACCTTGGGGTAGGCCTATGTCCAGCAGTGGAGGTCTTTCGGCTGGGATGATGATGATGACATAGTCTCACGCCTATGTCACCGAAGGGCAATCCAGCGTTCTATTACACACACATTTTGCCAACTATGGATTAAGGTGCCACATAATTGGGTACTGTTCTAGACTCCATGATGCTAATGAGAAAAGGTATATAATCCAAATAGCACTTTGTTTTACCCGGGAATCGAATCCGAGACCTCCTTATGCACAGCATAGCATTCACTACCGCTGCGCCACCGAGGCAGTTGTCAACATTTATTCGGTTATTTTTTATATCAAAAACTTATGCTATTATAACTAAGTATAATATATCTAATATATCTTTAAGTCTAGAATTAGGACCAATATATAACACTGGCTGACCCGCGCAACTTGGTCTGCGTCACATAAGATAATTTTCCCCGTTTTCGTATAATTTTTCATTGATGCTCCTCTCCTATTGGTCGTAGCGGGATGGTAAGTATATAGCTTAAAGCCTTTATCGCTAAATGGACTACCCAACACTAAAAAAATGTTTAATTCGAACTTATAATTTCTTAGATTAGCGCGTTCAACCAAACAAACAAGCTCTTCAACTTTATGATATTAGTATAGATTTCAAAAGTTTACATTACTGGGTACGGCCTTTACACGGTAGTATGAAGAAAATGTTCATAACTCTGAGCTAGCAAACAGAAAATTGTCACGTTCTCATAATTTCCAAACAACAATTCCATAAGCACTTCATTATTTTGAAGAAACATTATCGATAAACTAAAACAGTTGTTTGATGACGTCACAATCGCTTGTAATCAATTGTATGCGCAAGCGCACGGTTCTGGGTGCTCACAATAATTGCAGTTAAAGACATCAACGTCATGCATTTCTGTCTATTATGAATTTATGAGTTATGACCTAGTGCTGCTAATCGGCGAGGTAATTACCTATTAAGGTATGGGCCTGTGGACTCATAAAAATGTCTTATTCTCATTGTATGTGCGTAAATAAGACAGCGCACTACAGTGTGTATAGCGTTATCTCGTTTTTGCGCATAAAATGGCCCCTGCGCGAAGTTTGATTTAAAAAGTGGAATGCTCGAAAACGAACAAAAGAAAAATATTACCAATATTTCTAAATTAGAAACAAAACGAGTTACTTATGTAGAAACAAAATATTTTCTAGTAGTCGTAAAAGATACAATACTGAACACATAGATATGTTAAGACTGCGCCGAGCGAAATGTGTCAAAACAGGCGGTCACAGTTAAGTGAAATAAATCAACAGTTTTTGTTTAATACGAATATAAAATATACATTTACCATAACAATGAATGTGTTTACAATTACTCCGTGTAAAAAACTTAAAATAATTAATATTTTCGCCTACAAAATTACGTAAATTTGCACGTACAAAAGCGTAAGCTCGTGTTACGTGATTTTTAGATTATAACAGTAGAAATCTATCCTATTTTACAGCTTAAACGAAACATATATAGTTGTATTACAATTTGTCCGTCCCAAATATTTAAGTTATTGGTTAACAATAAAGATTTATCAAAAAAGCACTTCAAATCCTCCATACAATTTTACTATGGCGGCCGCGCACCGATTTGAATATGCGCCGCACGAGCTCTGTCATTATCTGTCTTACGCTCGGCGCAGTCTTAAACTAGGAGTGGAAAATAGAGCGACAAATGATTTAAATACAATTATGCAGATGAGAGGATACACGAGGGATTATTGATTCGGATACAATATTAACGGACTAAAGTAACTACAGTATAAGTTTTATAATTTTTTTACAATCTTGGATTCCACTCCGTTTGACGCCCAATCCCCACACGGGACAGAATATTGTGTGGTCCGTAAACAGTTGTTCCGAGTCTGGGTGTTCTTTGTGTCTGTTGTTTGAATGTTTGTTAAGTCCCTCGCGACACAGGAAAGATTTCCAGTGTGGCAGTTGCCTAATATAAAATAATATATAGAAAAAGAACGAACCGTTTGAAGGGTAACGCGTATTTGCAGTGCACAAACGACTGAGTTTTCTAAATGTATTGTATATTCTCACATTCAGATACAGTGAGTGAGCCTTAACCTATTGAGTCGGCGGTTACACACAATAGGTTTTTAATAATGTGTGGCATTCCTTGACAGGTTCAATCACTGCCTTATCAGTGCTGACACATTTTGATAGACAACACATTGTTTCCAGGATGACTTCTCATACCGCAACAATGTCGCCAACGCAGACAAAGAGATCCGCCTCGGCTTCGTGCGCAAGGTGTACGGCCTACTCAGTGTCCAACTGCTGGCCACCGTCGCAATCGCTGGTACATTCCACTTCGTCGAGCCTGTCAAACTCTTCATACATGCTAAGTACGCTGATATTATCATCTTATATTATAAAGCAAAGGTGACATATTAACATACGTTCTAGTAAGTAGTTACTGCAGACTGATTCCTTGCAGTACCAGTAGAGTAAAGATGTCACTAACTCGTTGGGAAGTAAAGATGTGATGAAAAAAATAGAGGAGGTAACTGTGTAAGTCTCTGACACTAGCAAAACTCAGTAACATTTTTACTCCAGTTTTCTGAAAGAGGATGGTACTTCCCCAGACGAGCGGGCTGATTTGTATCATTAGCAACAGGTAGCTTAAGCTCAATGTCAAATTCTTTATTTCTATAAAATTGTGTAAACAATTCTTGGACTCGTCATTTAACCGATACATTAATAAAAGGAAATAAAAATGTAGCATTGGAAAAAGCCTTGTCGAGGAGTAGAGCTTTCAATAAGCAGGCAAGAACTCAAGGCTCAAATAATAATTTGGTATTTTTAATACGCTTAAACTTTACTCCTTAAAACACAGCTGGATTAAAACTTGAGAGACACCTCCATAAAACGCCATAAAAAGAACCACCTTACCCTTGTGATTTTACTTTACGTTAGAGAGAGATGGTTGGTCTACATGTATATATATAAGTATGTTTAAGTTTATTCCTTTTACACGTAACGTAAGATGAAAATGATACTGCGATAACGGATGGTAATAAGACCCAAGGGTCGTTAACCTATTAAGAGGCAGCGACCCGCCGACAGAGATGCTTAAATATGTTAAGGGGGCGCTTTATCGTTAATAGCAAGTAGTCTCTATTCCTAGCTTTTAGTGGACAGCACATAAGTAATATACATCTGGTGTTACACGCGTCCATAGGCAACGGTAACCGGTAATCATCACACCGTATGCATATTTTAAAGTTTATGACAAAAATCATTGACGAAACACTATAATTTAATTTGCAGTGACTGGATGGTGCTGGTAGCGTTCGTTCTCAGCATGATAACGCTGTTCGCTCTGATCGCAAAGAGGCGAGACTCACCGGCCAACTTGTACCTGCTAGCAGCCTTTGTAAGTATTATTTACGACTAAGGCGTATTATCTGTTTTCTTTTAATAGAGATAGCCACTAAGCCTAAATTTTGTAGCTTAGTCACCTCTTTGCGTGAAACTAAGTCATGGTCATTGGCTGACATAAGCGGGTTTTGCAGAGCACCGACCAAAAAATTCGCCGAATTGCAAGCTTTTGGAATGTTTTGTTCGTAAATTGCTATCGATAATCAGCGATCTCCTTACTTGACTGATTGTTGATACATTTCTCCACTTGTAAATAAGGGTACTCGTCTAATTCATAAGAACTGTGTGCTTGAACACAGACCGTAAGTGTATAAACTTGACCACTATTTACGTACACAGCTAAACCGAGAATGACAGTTCTGGGTGGGCCTTCGGCATTCGCGTGATTACACGACTACCGTACATCGCTATTTGTCTAAGAAATACATTATAAAAAATTATGCATATGAACTACCAAAGGCAAAACTGATATACAACATGTCACAGATATAACGCACAACCTCAAACACCCCAATTAGATTATTAAATCGTAATAATAATATAATCATTCAAATGTTACTTTTATGTATTTAAATATTTTAATTTAACGAATTAGTTCTCCTTATTGTGCGCGGATAGTATATTGGTATATTACAATAAATCTAACATTTATTAACATTTATTAAGCCTTTATTGCATCAAAATCCTTATTGCCTTGAATTATGATACATTTTCGTTTATTTCAGCTGTTTAATAAATGGTTGACTATAATTTAATTCGTTTTAATTATTTTAGGGATAAAAATTACCTACATTAAAAATTGCTGGAATTGATTCACTAGCCGATTTTGAACAAACTACTTTCAGGATGTGCGTTAATTATGTTACATGTTATATATCTTTTTACAGTGAATGTATTAAAATTCTTGTTTCCTTTTGACTTTTAAATAAGTTTTGGACATCGTGGATGACCTCACTAAAGACTACTATAATTATGAATAATGAAAATAACTTACAAAATTATTATTTATATTTTTGAAGTTTATCGGCGTCACTATTGCATATAAAAATACATTTGTTATTGCAGACTGTAGTACAGGCGTACTCAGTGGGCGTAGTCGTGTCATACTACAACACGGGCGTAGTGCTGCAGGCACTCATACTCACGTTCGCCGTTGTGTTCTCTCTCACCGTGTTCACGCTCAACACCAAGACGGACTTCTCCTTCGTTGGATACGGGTGAGTATTTACATTATTCACCTGGTACTTTTTTTTAAAAACCAATTTGAGTAAGAACTTGTCTTATCTTGTTAATGTTTGGATTCCTCACGGATAAGGAAAAATCGGTAATTTGGGTTAGGGTAACAGAGCACACTAACACATTGATGTTTATGTAAGGCCGATGTATTTTATACTTTAATTTTAGTTTATATTTATTTACAAAAGCTAATAGGACGAATACAAATGTAGGATTTATATTTATCGGTTCTACGCACATATCTTATCTTGTGTGGGGGCCAGTCAGTCCAGACCGGCTACACTTCGACCCAGTGGGATGTTTTATGTCGTCTACGCACATATACTTGTGTGACATGTTACCGTATCTCAATTACAGGCTGTATCCATTCCAAACTGTGATTGCCATGGAGATATTGAAAACGTGTATCATTAGATCATAAATGAAATCGTAACATATCGCAAAAGAATATTAATAAATAATTTAATAAAATAACGAATTTGTGTGTGGGATATTTTCAAAGTGATCTTTTAGGTTTTCAGGACCGTCGAATCAAAGGCCGTCAAAGTTCCATAAAGTGTATAATAAGACATTAATCTTATTTTGCATCCTTGGGTTAAAATGAAGCTGACCTTGTTTAGTCATGGTTCATAAAAGTCCCAAATATAAATAGGTATTCGTTTTAATGACTAATAATTTTAATAATTTTATAGAGATAATTGATATTAAATGTACCAACAGTCTATTGTGCCCTCGAATTTGATCTGATGCCACGCACCTTGACTTTTCAGATATAATTTTTAATTATTCAGTATCGTTGCAGCGTAGATATTGTAATATAATTACACCTGTCTTAACGAAGTTCGCAGACACTGTAAGCAGTTCTACGACTGAGCGTTCTCTACAATGTTCTTAAAGTTGTGTAACATTTACTAACTCGCACAGGCCCGCGTGGTGAACTATTATTTTGCCCTTCATACTCTAGTTGCATCTTGCCCAGTATTTAGGCAACATCGAAATGCGTCTAATAAATATGTTTAGTTATCTTGTTATAGTTGCACCCCTACGGTTGTTGGTCCTTTAAACTACCCTAATAATATAAAATGATAATCTTTGTTGTTAATATAGTGTAAACCGTTGAACGAATTTGAATGAAACTTTCCACGCAGTTACACATAACATGTAATAAAATAGGATTCTTTTTATTCCCGTTGTTACATTTTATTCACGGCGGTTTAGACTAGGCATGGAACATTTCACTTTTAACAGTGAAAAATCATATGAAATGATTTTTCATCAGTCACATTTGCTACTTCGCTCCATTACGCCCGCTAAAAATCACTCACGATATGAAATCACAGATTGCCAAAGTGGTTACCTATACTTAAGGAATACAGTTGCATCGAGTAAGCGCGACGCCTAGCGAACGATTACAGTGCATGGACAAACATTATTTTGTTAATTCGTATCTATTACCGGCTCATCGCATCGCCTCGCGTGGTGACGTATTGATGCACTATGACCTTGATTAGTTCGAGAGTATATACAAATATAGTCCTTACTCTCATAACATTATAAGGCTCACTTTTCTCTGCAGTAAAAAGTAGCAGGTTACAATTTCGCAGTGTTTGTTTACATTATGATTCTATAAGAAATTAAATTTCACAGTACGTGTTACAGTTACTTGAACACGACGTTCGTTAGGTTTTCTAATTGAAGTTAGAAGTACTGTTAGTTACTCGTACGTAAAAGAGATTATTATTACTGTAAATAAATCTTCATGTTAGTTTAAAATTGTATTAAGTGTATATAAGTTAGGTAGTAATAATTATTCTTTAAATATTATTTAAATTAGAAAAATGAATGCATTGATTTGGAACTACTACTTAAGAGAAACGAGCATTGCACTGTTAGGTAGGTACGAAAGTAAAACAAGCTTTCATTATATTTAATTCATTATGTAGTCTTATGCTATAATTGATATTTCATACTCAAGAAAATTGTAACAAATGCAAAGTTACTGCGACTCAGAATGAAAAATCATTGACTGTGAAATTTCACCTGCGAAATCACTGTGAAAAATTCGTCATTTCATTGAATGAAAATGAATGAAATGTAGCAATCATTTCCATACCTAATTTAGACCACCCTGACCACGCCTTATCTCTCTCCGGTCGTGTTGGATTATCCGTCCCATCGGATCAGGAGGGTTAGCGAACAGAGAGTGCACTTGTGTTGGCGTACATACTTGTGCACTATAATATCTCTTGCGCAGATGGCCAGTCTCCGTTAAGATTGGCCGTCGTGACCGAAATTCAGTCTGGTGGACATTATTATTATTATGTGTAATTCTATTACTTTCTCGACCAATAGCTGGTTTTTAGAAACGGGTACGGGTTTATACCAAGTGTCCTGGTCCTTGTGTACTAGTTTATAATGTTATGCTGTGTGATGTGTGACTGTGTTGTGTGGTGTACAAGATCTGTTATTATTATTATTCACGGCTAGAAACTAGTGTAAAAATATCTTTAACTTCCAGATTATTCGCCGGCCTGAGCGTGCTGATACTCGGCGGTATCCTGCAACTCTTCATACAGAGCTCAGCGTTCGAAGTAGCGCTGTCTCTCGTCGGAGCAATTCTGTTCAGTCTCTTCCTGATCTTCGACACACAAATGATGATGACCACTCTCTCCCCTGAGGAGTATATCCTCGCCACCATCAACCTCTACCTGGACATCATTAACTTGTTCCTCTATATACTTCGTATCCTCAACGAAATCAACAGGAATTAAAGTATTATATATTAGCAACATATATGTATTTAATGCATTTTACTGCACTTATTTGTTGTTTCGTTTGGATGTTAACGGCTGTGATTTGAAAATTGTATTTTGTAGACGCTACTTAAATTGTGGGTAGTTTTCAGTGACATCTTTGAACGTCACATCCGCCATTTTGTTTTTTTGAATAACCGTCTCGAGAGTGATGGGACTGTGTTGAAGATGAATTCGGGCTTCCTAGTCCAATACAAGAGGAAAATGATTTCTTATATTTTCGAGTCCAAATAGCTTCAAGTCTGTTTATTTTAAGATACAAATACATTGATGTTAACTAGTTGAACGGGAAACGCGAAGGCGCGTATTGGACAATATAATTTTGATAGCGTCCACGACATTCAACGTAATAAACTTTCAAAGGCATCTTTACAGGACTTTTTTGTATTACATTTATCTAGCCATGTATTGTTGTGTTATGTGCATATGTATGTGTTAATAAAGATTTATTTATAGTGACGTCATCATACACGTTGCACCGTCATTTGACTCGAGTATAATTAATTGTGTAGCACAACTGTTGAAACAGAAATTATATAATTATATTGTTTGATTAAATATACGACGCCTTGTTTTATTTACCGTGACCGACATACCATTGCATTATTGTAATCAAGTTATAAATTTTACGATATATATGATTACTTGAAACTATAACGTGCATTATTATAAAATGGTATAGCTACTAATTATAATGTGAGACAGCAAGCACTGTACCGCATTACGACTAAGGTGACCTACTTCCCGGTACTAAAAGGCGATGAGGTCAACCATTGAGACTTGAACTAGAACAAATAAGGAACATTCTAAGGTACAAAGAAGATGTAGCAGACTCACTCCAATAATGCAACCACTCTTGTTTGAAGGTAGTATCAGCAAAGAAGTAGCTTTTAACAAATTTGTAAAAGTATTTTATGAACTAAAATTCACAATTATTATTATTCGATCTTTTTGAACTGTGATGAAATTAACTATATTTGCACAATTACAATTATTAAAAAAAAAGCATTTGTCATAATTTTAAAGGTAAAGGCACTTGAAATCTTGTAAGTGTAGATCTGCCCCTTGCGGCGTGCAAAATTAAAAGGAAAAAAAAAACAAAGTAAGTATATGTAATAAAATACAGTTATGTTATGTGTCCACTGCATAAATATACATTACTACAGTAACAAAAATTCACTGTTTAGTTTCCAGTTCTAAGGGTAATCGAAACAATCCTAGCGTGTCGGGTATGACTACACAAGTAATACCAATTACACTTATAGGCCCAGCGCACATATGACGAGGCGTGGAGCAAAGCATTTTCTATTATATCAATCCATTATCGACTTTGCACATATTGTAATAAAGTCGGAAATCAAGTAGTACACTATTAGGCACACAAGCACTGGAACAACTAACGGCGAAAGGTGGCGCACAAGACGCATAGTATTACAACGACAGCAGAGGCTATAATGGCTTGGCAGTGTAAATGCTCCGTTCTGTGCCTGTAGTGAAGTGCACCGGTCCCTGTCGTCCAACTGACGGACCTGCGAGCCATCTGAGCATAAAATAATATTACATTGTTTTTAATACCTGCAGCTTTTGGTACATCTACACTTATATTATAAAGCTGAAGAGTTTGTTTGTTTGGTTAAACGCGCTTATCTCAGGAACTACTGGTTCGAATTGAAAAAAAATTTTTAACTAGATTTTACCGGCATTTATCGTTTTCGCGGTTTCGCCTCCGTGGGTCGTAGCGTGATGTTATATAGGCTATAGCCTTCCCCGATAAATAGGCTATCCAACACTAAAAGAATTTTCCAATTCGGACCAGTAGTTCCTGAGATTAGCGCGTTCAAACAAACAAACTTCAGCTTTATAATATTAGTATAGATTATAATTATTTCAATTATTGTTTATTGAAGAAACGTATAGGCTATATAACATAACCAGAGAAAAGCGGAGCATCAAAAAAAGATTTTGTAAAAACGGAGAAAATTCTCTTATGTGTAGCAGACGAAGTTGCGCAGATCAGCTATTGTTGATATTAACCGATTCGTTGCGGATGGCACGACAGGCGTGCCATTAAATTTTTTCGTATATGGCGCGTGACACAAATGTCGTGTCATTTTTAAATTCCTTATTACTCGCTCAAATTGACTTTTTATGAGGTGCTTCTTGAACTAAACATTAATTGTTTTGAATTCAGATCATGCCTATAGTCTTCGTTTCTAGATATTATGCGAATCAGATAATTTCAGGAGTTGAAACCTTGATAAGTAGCATTACGAATACTGCGATAAGGTACCTATTAATGCAACGCATTACCTAATTTTACATTCACTAAATCTCGTTGCGATTGCTTAAGAATTTATTTTGAAGAATTTATTATAATTTATTTATTTTCAGCAAGGTTTTGGAAAGGACCATTATGTTTTCGTCTTATGGTTTCTTTTTGCTTAAAAGAGATAAACTATTGCTAATATAATAAATGTATTATTGAAATGAGTGTTTGGACCAGCGAAGTATCTATTGTATGCTCGTGCGTGATAAGGTTCATTTTTGCGTGTAATACTGGACTCATAAAAAAATTATAATAGACAATAATCCTTAGCATAAGAAATGCTTATAAATAAAACTTAAAATGTTTTATAACTAACAAGCCCAGTATGATATATATTACCTAAATCATAAAAACAGTACAAAAGGTTTACAACATCTGAATAAAAAAGTTACTTACCATCCATTTTCAGTAAAACACGTAGTTATTCACTTCAAAACCACTTTACACAACGTAAACTGTTTACGTCCGATGTTTGATGTCAACTGAACAGAATTCAAGACTAAACAAGTAGAAAAGCATAAAAAGGGCATTTTGTTTTGTACATGGCTGATGGCACAATAGGCGTGTCATCAACTTCTATGGCGCTTGACACGACTCGTATCACGAAATATTTGTTCGCCGCCACCGATAAAAGTGCTCGAAAATGGGCGTCGCAACGAATCGGTTAAGTTGACTTGATGCTTTGTAATAACAGTATATTATAGCGAATAAAGTCCATTCCAGTATCCATAAATTCTTCAAACAGACATAAAACAAATAGGAGGTAATTGGGAATAATATTAAAAGCTGTGGCACTGTTCAAAACTGGGGGAAAAAAATGATTTTAAAATTGAAACGCTGTTCTCCAGATGCACGCAACGATATTTTTTTTTAAAAGTCGTGTCAATGTCCAACAGTCGAAGGGAAATAATATAAAAGATTATATCTTGGTCCACTAGTGGTTGGCAAAACAAATATTTTGAATAAATCATTGCAATGTCCACCAGTCTGGAACAACACGAACGATTGACTAGAAGCTTCGCATAGAATATGCCGCGATTAGGAACTATAGGCATATATATATAATAAAAAACCAAAATAAAATGTCACAGTTGCGAACCACAACAATATATTTACGCAGAAACATTATTTCATACATCACATAATCATAACCTAAAAGTGTCACAAAGTATTTACACAAGGATGAATGACAAATTTACACATGAAAATGACAAGAAACAATTTATACTAATTCGATCGACATTAACAGATCCTACTTTAAGACTGTGCCGAGCGTAAGACAGATAATGACTAAGCTCGTGCGGCGCATATTCAAATCGGCGCGCGGCCGCCATAGTCAAATTGTATGGAGGGTGCTTTTTTGATAAATACGTATCTTTATTGTCAACCAATAACTTAAATATTTGGGAAGGACAAATTGTAATATAACTATTTATGTTTCGTTTAAGCTGTAAAATAGGATAGATTTCTACTGTTATAATCTAAAAATCACGTAATTTTGCGTAATTTTGTAGACGAAAATATTAATTATAATTATAAACACATAAATTGTTATGGTAAATGTATATTTTATATTTGTATTAAACAAAAGTGTTGATTTTATTCACTTAACTGTGACCGTCTGTTTTAGCACATTTCGCTCGGCGCAGTCTTAAGAGATAACAGTAATCGATGCTATTGTAACTTAACGGATGAAGATTATAATACATATATTAAACGCTGAATGGCCAGTATAGTAAACGCTTGCTAATACAAGCATAAATCTATATGAAGCATATTTTCTGCTAACGATCGCAATAAAAACAACCGTGTGTGCAAGACAGGCGAAGAACGTACCGACTAACAACTTAATCTGCCGGTACCTACGTCACCTGTCGACGATCGACTACCGGCTGTATATATCATTACCTAGATCGTGTTATTCATAATAATTGCTTATCGGTAATAGAAACCTAGCCCTAGAACCTGACGATAATATAATTATCGTAGATTGTGAACCACAGTAAGAAACGACGAGTATTTAAAACATTATAGAATCTGTATTAGGCGTACTTAAGTGAGTTTACATAGTAATTTCATGCTTCAACATTCATATTACCTCGTTGAAATGCTAGTTTAACAGCTCAGCTATTTACACATAACTCAACATTTCAAACACATATCCCGAAATTTCAAACGCGTATCCCGACATTTCAACCATATTGCCACGGTCCCCAGACAAGACCAATTGACACAAACAAATCCAACCTTTCCAAATTCATAAAAACTTTTACATTTCATTTATTCACGTCAACATAGTTCATTTAAAGTTTTACAGACGTATTTTTTATATTTACAGATGGTTAGTCACTTTTTACAATAAAATTTTACTATTCAGAGCTAACTTATAGATTATAAGTCTAAGTATTTCTGTGTTATGAATAACATGCACACAAACGTTTTAGGTAAAACTCCTTGATAGAATAATATCGTATACATATATATTAATATGTATACTAATAATGGACAAAATTGCATTTCAATAATATTGTTATTATTTTTAGAAGACTACACTCACACTAGAAATACTCCTGAATCGCGGGTGGCTTTACAAATATTCAAACAACGGACACAAAGCACATTCAGACTGGGGTCGACCATTTGTAGATCACCCAAATTTTGTCCCGAGTGGGATTCGAACCCACAACACTCGGCGCAGTGCCAGTGCCGAGCAACACTAAAACCACTACGCCATTCTTGCAATTTGCGATCTTTTTTATGGTCAAGGACGCAGCGTAATTAAGTATAGAGTTGTCAATATATTCGAATAAAATTCGAATGCTACTGTGCCTATCACTTGCAGTAAAAGTAGTCATACTAATTATGAAAACACTATAGGTAAGTATTCAAGGAGTGATACTATAAATGCACCATTATCTATTTCTATAAAAGGTTTTTGCTTGTAAATAAATATGCAAATAAATATTTCTATATACGTAAAACCAAAGCTGGGAATTCCTAGAATAGCGTCCCCTATCCTTTGTTCAGACGTCCCAGAGCCGTCTTTTAACGGTAGCTAGCTAGAATGCAATTTATAAAGCATAATCAGACTTAGATAAGCGAGCCATCATCATCAAATTCTTTAACAGTAGAATTGTTTCTAATTAACACAAAGATGAAATTGACAAAGAAGAGTTATGACTCATCTAATTCTGCATTCGCCCTTTAATGCCGCAAAAATACGCAAATATTCAAACTACTATCAGGTTACATATTATGCTTCTGAAACATACATTTTATTAAAATAGCATCTATTAAATTTTAACAATTTTATATGTATCAGCCATGCAGTCTGTAAAATAAATCAGTTTTATACGTTATTAATCTAATGCAAAATGCTTATATAGACATTTAATTCTGTTATTGCTATAATTATTTTTAAGAAAATTAATTATTAGAGAGGAAAAGAGACTTACAAAGAGGGCGCTTTTCGTGGCAGTCTTTCATAAACTTCAAACAATACAATTAAAACATTACTTCTAAATGTAAGACAAAGTATTGTAGTTATATTGTTCATGTAACATTGGTTTAATGTTGCTACAGAATTGTGATGTCCGGCAAAAAGTTGTCGACAATATATTAATTATTTATTTTTTGCTAATTAGAACCAACCCATGCTACCAAGTTTGTGTATGCTTTTAGTTTGGAAAACATTTGACACATAAATTCATGAAAGTCAATGTTTGTGAAATAATATGACCGATATATCCCCAATATTTGTAAAATATGTTGTAGCACAAATTACATAGTAACATTTATATACATTTTAACGTGTTGAAGATACAAAAGTTACAGCCATTTAGGATTAAATAAACCAATATGTTAATTAAGGCTAAAATTACTACATAACCTACACAATTCTGGATCTTTTAGCCTACCAATGATAATTTTTTGACATGCATCTGGATACCAGCTAAACGATTCTTCTTTAATATTGGTGTCTAGCACATTTAAACGACTGGGTGCGAAATCGCTATACGCACTTGTACATGAGCTATATTTTAGAAATGTTTTATACACTATCCTAGATCAAATATAATTTTATTTGTAATGCTTTCCCTATGAAAATAACTGATCGAATATTGACAGTGAAAAGTCTACAAATATAATTATTTAGCATCTACACTTTTACCTTAGTCTGTAGAATGTATTAAAATCATTTCATTTTCTTCATAAGCTCTAACAATCTTCACACAAGCCAAAACTAACAACATTGATTATCTTTTTTGCTACATAATATGATATATATTGTGTAGCAAAAATGATTACCAATGTCCTAAAGCAATATACTAAAACTTATTTCACTAAAAACTGCGTTTCCAAATTTCATTTTGGGACGGTTCGAGTATTGCGTAACTCAGTTCAGGGTCTTGTAAAACGGAACAATGTGTTACATTGGGAAGAAAGAGAGCTTAAGCAACGAGTTGCGTTACATATATTACGTTTTTGTTAATCTATATATATATAAAAGTCTTCCGTTACCGAGTGACTGACACACAACGCACAGCCGAAACTACTGAACGCAAGAAGCTGAAATTTGGCATATATGTTCCTTGGAGAGTGTAGGGGAGCACTAAGAGAGGATTTTTGGAAATTCCATCCTGAAGGGGGTGAAAGGGCTGAAACCCGATATTCACACGGGAACGGGACTTACCTTTTAGTACTACACAAATATAAATAGACTAGCTTTTGCCAGCGTGGAATATGAAACTAGGTAGTTACTTCCCGCCGCCTAGGAGCCGAAAATTATGAATGTAGACTGGGGAAAATTATGAGTCTACTACATAACACTCAACTTCTAGCGTTTCAAGGAAAAACATGCATCAGATTTTAAGTCAGACCTCCAACAATACAACTGTTAAAATCGCATTCAATGACGTGCAATGGTTTATGCGTGATGTGCGTACAAACAAACCCAACACAAATTTTAAAAGAAATTCATTTGGCTACAAGCTTGTAAGAGCTTGAAGCTGATAAAGCCTCCTTACAATAATTTGGAAATATCCCCTATGTACGAACATCGACCAGTTACAATTTTACTATACGTACAGATATGACGGATAAATACATAGTAATATTATAAAACAAAGTTTCCCGCCGCGTCTGTCTGTCTGTTCGCGATAAACTCAAAAACTACTCAACGGATTTTCATGCGGCTTTCACCAATAGACAGAGTGATTCATTAGGGAGGTTTAGGTGTATAATTTGTTAAAGTTTTGTACAACCCCTGCAAAGCCGGGGTCTTTCACTAGTGAAGGATACTAAGTGGATATTGGAGTGCGTTACTAGGTTAAAATCCTCCAAAACTGCGTTACGTAACACTTGAACGACCCTATTCTTCAAGTCTTTTACTTTTATTCTAGAATGAACACTTCAATTCCATACTCAAACGAACCTAAAATTTAATGCTGTTTAAATCAGTGAGTAAATATTACTCAATTTAACCAAGAACTACTTACAAACATAACCTAAGCATTCTTATAGCGGACATCGTCCATAATTCTATGACTGTGAAAGACCTATCCACTATATTTAGTAGGTTTACCATACTGACTCCAGTATGGTGGGTTATGACCTTAGTAGGCATGATGACTAAAATAAGTTTTAGTCCGTCTTACCTATAGATTAGCAAAAAATATTGGACACGTGTTTTCTTTTGTCCCACAAACTAATAACAACGAAGATACAACGCGTTTAAATTTCGTGTTACGTCACTTGTTGGTACAAATTTTACAAACGTGTGACGTCACAAGGCCCCGCTCCCGAACTTAATTGCGATATATTATCTTTTATAGCTTTGTTAATACAAGAAATAAGTGTCCAATATTTTTTGCTAATCTAAAAGATGGACTAATTAGAGTCACTTATTTTAACCCTGTCGTCATGCCTATTGTCTCCCATCTAAGCGTAATACCTAGAAACAAAGCACATCGCTCAATTTTTTATGTTCTAAGTACTGCAGTCTTCGCTAACACTCTCCATATTAGAGGCACCGGCACTTCCCTCAACTTCTTCAATCTCACTCTTGAGGGAATGCGTCTCACTCTTAAGAGATTGAGCCTCACTTTTAGCTGAATGTATTTCTAAGTGTAGCTTCATACTGTTGTCCTTTGAATCCTCCTGATTGTGCTCTGAAGTATCGACGTCTGAGGTTTCCAGTCTTTCTTCTTTTACTGGTCTGGAAATCAAAAAGGTTCGTAAGTCTTTGGTATGAATTTAATAATTGCAGGCAATATTTATTTTCCCTGGATATTTTAAGTTCTTAAAAACATAATTTTATTTTGACATAAGTAGTGTTGCAATTAGAAAATAAACTTACTAATAATCTGGGTATCTTTGTACCAATAATATAAAGGCTCGAAGCTTTTGCTATAATATTGCTTATGATATCATTTAAACCTTTGTAAATGTATATTATAAAATCCATATTAACACATACGTAAAATCAAAAGTCCTCAAACTCCGCCATTGCCGGTCCCAAGCCCGGATGTAAAAGTAGGAGGGTTGGAGGAGGTCTGAATAACTCACCGTAAAACAGCAACGCCGAACATCGGGCGGCGGTAAACTATACACCCCTCTATACACCCACGATATAAAGAGTGGCCTTCAGTGACCATGAGGAATTAAATCCCCTCAAAAAGACTGCCGTGGAAGGATCTGGGCGCCCACCACGATGTACCTGTCCAAGAAACCTCCCCCCCAATGAATGGATATGACGACTGATAGAGCTAGTTTCTTGGACGATCCGACTAACCACCGGCGCCGTTCGGTTACCGGGCCGGACGGTGTGAAATTGGCGACCAAAGCCGCTGCTAGAAAGGTCCTAGCAGGCGGTATTGCTACTGGTGACACAAGCAGGATCTCAATTAGAATAGCTGGACATTGTGGAGAGAGAGGCCGAATTGCATAAATTAGCCTCGCTTGGAATGACCGAGACACATATGAAACGACAAGGGCATCACAGAACCACTAATGGAAACACCTTATACTTCTCAGGCCTTACAGACTCCAGTACCAATGGGGTTGCCATCTGGCTACCTCGTCATTTACATAACTTTTTGGTAGGATACAATCCAGTCTCAGAAAGGATTGTCCTTGAAACTCAACACACGCCCCTGCATACTAAACATAGTCGTGGTATACGCCCACACATCCACTTCGGATGCGGAAAAGTGTGACGAATTCTATACAGAGCTTGAATCAGTACTCTCTAAAATTGCTAACCGGGAGATAACATTGTTGTCAGGTGATTGGAACGCAAAGATAGGCAGCACACAAGACGACGATCATATCAGAGACACAGTGTTGGAAAATACGGTCTCGGCGCCAGAAATGATAGAGGAACCCGACTTCTTGAGTTCTGCATCGACAAGAAGTTTACAATACTGAACACCTGTTTCCAGCAGCATCCTAGACGTCTCTACACCTGGGTGTCGCCTGGCGATCAATGTCGCAACCAAATTGATTATATATTAATCAATAGCCGCTGGAAAACTTCAGTCACAAAGATCAAAACATTTCCTGGAGCTGATTGTGGTTTTGACCATTGCCTTTTGGCTGCTAATTTCGTCTTGCGCCTAAAAGCAGTCAGAGAAAAATGTGCTAATCCACCACGCAACTTAGTGCAACAGAACAACAGCAATTCCAATCCGCAAATCAAAATGCATTGGAATTTATCCAATACATTTAAATGTATTTGTACTGGCAAACATATATTTTGGATAGCCATATGCAAAATATTGACGTCTATTTCACATGACAGTTATTGCGAGCCAGATGCTCCTTAGTTACAGAAATATTAACAAAAATAATGTCTTTATACATCGTTATAAAGATATTATATTTATTTAATGTATTTTTACAATAATATAAAGAGTATTTGAAAAATACATCAGTGGATGTTTTGTTCCAAATACTATTCAGATCTAGGGTTAATACTGATCTAGTCATTAACTATTTGTCATGACAAAGACATATAATTAAAACAGTTATCTACAGCCTTTTTCGGGATACTGCCTGCATTTTCTTCTGTTTGAATCATTGACCAATAGTTTTTCGTCCCAGCTAACGGCAATCAATTATAATACCGCTTCTCATACTGATTGTAGTAGCTTTTTATCAAAATGTTAATTAGAAAATGTTACATGCCAGGACTCACCTTGACAGGTAGAAGCTATTATATATTTTCTTTGCAAATGGTCTTTCTTTTGTCAGTCGCTACCAGATTTTTGATACTAACAATTTTGATAACATTTCTCATGTGTTTATTTTGCCATACATTCTGGTATTTGTTAAAATTCTGTTACCTTTAATTTAAACGGTATCAACTGTAGGCCATTTATTATACGCTCCTAAATCTGAAGCATTAATGCGACAATTTTGGAGCTACAACCCGACATCTCAAAAGAAGCATTCTCCATTCTTTGCAGCGCTTTTATTATCTTTAAATCAGGAGTGACCAGTTGAAGGCTTTTTAGTCAATCCATTCAGATCTCTAAAGGGATAATTTTATTTCATTTCAAACATTTGAGCGTCCGAGCATCCAATGTGACGAAAGACACCATGTCCACCATGCTGGCAGATAAACAAATCCTATCCTTCCTAACCTACCTAATGATTATTGGTGCTGTGACCATGTTCATTAGGTCGATACAGTCTTTAATCTTTGTACACACAGACATTACTCGATTAATCAGAAGACAGATAGATAATCAGATATGCTTTAAACATGACACTTCTCTTGTGATAATATGCCTGGATGAATTAGTTTTTATGGACTAAAAGAATTTGTAGTCACTGTCATAACATCATAATTTGCTAACTTGCCTTGAAGAATGATATCAACCCACCATCATTTCATTAACTACAGGAACTAAGTACTCGTAGAATTGTAGTCATCGCCTGCTACGCTACCTAAACGAAGACTTATAAGCCTGGCCTCTCACAGGAGTAAATATATGACTTAAAATGGGATGCCTGTCTAAAAACAACTTGCCCCAATCCGAACCCGGCATATTATTAGTGAAAGTCGGAATGTGTATATTATTAGAGTTCAAGTAGTCACGAATTATAACTCGGATATCTTTAAGAGTGAGGGTTATCCCACTGTTTGCTAGTTCTAGTATATGGTCAACGAACACATCCTCTTCCTCAATAGTGAATACTGTCGGTTTGCCAATCTTTTTGGCGTGTTTGTGCTGTAATTTGTACTTTAGAGTACTTCTTGGTATCCCATACTGTATGGCCGCAGTACGTTGAGACATTTCACCAGATCTAACCATAGATACCACTCTGTCTAATGTTTGCTGTGAATAGTTTGAACAGGTACCGTATTTTCTTTTGCCCCGGTTTATTCGTGCTGGAAGTTTTTTGCTGAAAGGTTTAAATAATCTGTTAATATCAGTTGTAAGTTTAAAAATTATCCTGATTTTGCCTGAAATAATATTACTTAAGTTGAGAAATAAACAAAAAGGTTTAAAAATATATATTGAATCACATCAAATCAAATCAGGTTTAAAAAAGCTGAGTGACACTCAAAAAAAGTTTTAAGTTCATTCAGATTATTTAGTTGCTTTTTAAGATGTATTTAGTTTTGAAACATAATATAAAATGGTTTTAAAACAAACTATATTAGAATTTATTGTATCGTAAAAACAAAATTTCATACCAAAAAAATGGTAGGTATTTTTTAACTGCAATATTACTTAACTGACTTTTAAAATGATGGCTTTACGAACTGAAACATTAACCAAATTCAGACAAACAATTCTTTACTGAAGACAATATCGATATAATGCTTGTTTCGAACCCTAATGTCAAAGTTACCCAGATTATTGTTATCTAATTTACATAATAATTAATTTAAATTATTTTCATAAAGTAGGTACATAACATGACCACTTATAATGGTATTTCTATAATAACTGCTTTCACTAATATCTGTCAATAAATTATTTATAACAATTGACGTCAAGCACCACACGCATTTTAAAATAAATATATTATTTTGTCAATCACTATTTATTTTCTAAATTTATTGAAGATTATTTTTCTACTCTTAGTTTGATTTTCTATTAAGGCGTGTTTTATAACTATTATTTATTATTGACTATAATAAATAATAGTTATAAAACACGCCTCAAAATCCCCGAGTAACTCATTAAAAACTAAAACTAAACCTCTCGGGAAAACTGATACTAAAAGGAAGATACGTAAGCAGCCTGTTATACCAGTCTTTAATGTATATCCTAGTGACACTGGCCAGTATCCATGGCCAGGATACTAGGACAAACTTATGAAATTATTGTTTTGTCATTGGTCCTTGATAAGTATACCAAGTCTTAAATTAATACTATCCCATCTTTTCAGCAATAATTGTAAACGTGAGTGCAACTGCGGAGAATGGTTAGTACAGATTTTAAGGATTAACATTCAGTTTAACTGTACGGTTTAACAACCGTACAATGGGTAAAAACTGGAGTCAGCAGAATTGCGACACCGCTGCAGTATGCACATCGTTCGATCGTTTGTGCCATAGTACGTAGATTGTCATCATCCGCGCGTAACTCATACTCATCCCATATATCTCATTTCTTTTAATAATACTGTAGTAAAGTTATCTTTTTAATCTTTTATTCTAGTTTATCTTAATCTCCCCCAACCCCGAACACTCACCTTATAACATCGTCTAATGTCTTAGGTTTCTGCGCAGTCTTGCTGAGCGGCACCCGACAACGTTTGCGATGTTTGGTGAGCTGTTTGAACGTGTCGAACTTTCTCGAACAGCCGTAACACGAGTGCTTGTTGTGACACGTCTCGTGGACCATTAGATCTGTCGATGTTGTGAAACCTGCACACAATATAAAAGATTTATATAAATTAACTAGCTGACCTGGCAAACGTTGTTTTGCGATATAAATTATTTCTTCACCTAGTGGTATGAAATATTACATATATTTCATACCGCTAGGTGAAGAAATAATTTTTACTTTACGACCTATTCTCATACGTACCAAATATACATAAAAATTTCATAAACATCGGTCGAGCTGTTTAGGAGGAGTGCGACCACAAACACCGGGATAGTGTTGTAAAAATACCGTATGATACCAAAAGGTTATGTATTAAACAGGTATTTTATTATAACTTACGGTATTATTGGTATTTTATGTATTTTATATTTTGATTCCATTTTTAAGACTGCGATATTGCGACAAGTTCTAGTTTAATACATAACATAATTTTAAGTTTCGATTGTGTTCTATATTGTAGAATTACTAATTTACAACATGTCACATAATAAACGCACATCGTGAAAGTAGTTTGTTCAAAATCGGCTATTGAATCAATTCCACCAATTTAAATGTATCATAATTCAAGGTAATAAGGATTTTGATGCAATAAAGGCAATAATGTTAGATTTATTGTAATATACCCATACTATCCGCGCACAATAAGGAGAACTAATTTGTTAAATTAAAATATCTAAATACATAAAAGTAACATTTTATGATTATATTTTTATTACGATTTAATAATCTAATTGGGGTGTTTGAGGTTGTGCGTTATATCTGTGACATGTTGTATATCAATAACTACTTAGTAAACATTACAGATATTATATCTCCGACTATTTTTCGTTATTGTGTTTGTTAAATATTGAATGTATGTACCGCTCGGTACGATTTACCGCGTGATCGGTTCAGATCGGTTCCTGTGCAATTCCACCGTATTCAGTATTTTTAATGATTACTCACATAATTTACTTAAAAAAATATAGTAACAATGGATTTATACATAAAATACCGTAGCAAATGGTACAATACCGTATTATACGGTATTTTTCGTTTTATACATTTCAATACAAATGGTATAAATACAGCACTTAAATATCTACACCAGGACACGAGATTTTTATATATATAGATTTATATTAATGACTCCATGACTTAGTAATATTCATAACTATATCTGTAAAAGGACGCCCCTCTAGAAAAAGGATTTGTATTATCAGATAGCTCAGATAAAATCGTAAGGGATTTAAGTTCGGAGGGTTTTGAATAATGAGAATGCCTTATAAGCCACGTGTCATCCGTTCTTATGTTTGTGTGCGATCGTTAGGCCCTGCGTGCAATCCTTGGAGGTCGGCGAAAGAATCTAACCTAAGGACGAAGAACGAAGAAATTCGCAGTACGAAGAAATTCGCAGAACGAAGAAATTCGCAGGACGAAGAATATCGCAGGACGAAAAAATTCGCAGCACGAAGAAATTCGCAGGGCAACGAAATTGACAGCACAAAGGAAAGTGTTCTCAGTAGCAGCACAAAGTCTGGAAATGTACTTTGACTGCACGGATGGCGTAGTGGTTTAAGTGGTCGCCTCGCCATCGCCACTGCGCCGAATATTGTGGATTCGATCCCCACAGTGGACAAAAATATAACATTTTTGTCTGGTAAGTAATTGTTCTGAGTCCGAGTGTTCTCTGCTTCCGTTGTTTGAATGTTCGTAAAGTCCCCGGCGATACGTGATAGGTTGATAGGGATAAAGAAATATTTCAAATAAAAGTACTCACATCTTCTACATATCTCACACTTATATTCATCTTTTTGTTTCTTCTCTGGCGACTCGCTGCCTGCCTTTCTTTTGACCGATTTATATGAATGTTGAGCTATCACATGCGCCTATAATGAAAATATCACAAATATATACTTTATCCTTTGACCGATTTATATGAATGTTGAGCTATCACATGCACCTATAATGAAAATATCACAAATATATACTTTATCCTTTGACCGATTTATATGAATGTTGAGCTATCACATGCGCCTATAATGAAAATATCACAAATATATACTTTATCCTTTGACCGATTTATATGAATGTTGAGCTATCACATGCGCCTATAATGAAAATATCACAAATATATACTTTATCCTTTGACCGATTTATATGAATGTTGAGCTATCACATGCGTCTATAATGAAAATATCACAATTATATACTTTAGACACTTAGATAGTAAAAAAAAATTATTAATAGTATAACATCCATCGCAACTACGGAAATTTTCACAATAAATTATCCAACACACACTTGATTTTTTATTTTATTTTACGGAGCAATTGCGTACTTCATTCTGGACCACCCTATTATCTACTAGCGCACCCGGCAAACGTTGTTCTGCCATATAAATTCATTCGATAGGGACACCCTAATCACGTAGCGATATGAAATATACTTTACGACCTCGACGACCTCATACCTACCAAATATACATAAAAAAATTAATAAACATTGGTCGAGCCGTTTCGGAGGAGTGTGACCACAAACACCGTGACACAAGATTTTTATATATATAGATTAAGTTTTAAATATTACACAAAAAGCCGTGATCCCATGGGTCTCTGAAAACTATAGAATTGAGAACCTACGACCAATAGGATCGCGTATCTTTTGTATACTCGTGTGTTTAGCCCACACTCAGCTATGACCTAACCACCTAGTCAACAAAGCGATAATTCGAAAAGTGTGTGTCTTAGAATTAAACTCGAGACCCCTGCGTGTCAGTCGAACGGTCTGTCACTAGGCTATCGCTGCTCGAATCCTCCCCCCTATCAATCTAAATCTTACCTTAAGGCCTGTCACACTATTGAACGACTTGGTACACAGCAGGCAGTCTAAAGATAGATCAGGTACATGTTCCAAGTCTTCCTCTTCACTCTGAGGCTCTTCCTTTACAGCAGCTTCTAGAAACTGCAACAAGAAACTATAAATTTCATACTCTGACACAGTAACCCAATAAGATTTTTATCATAGAAATACTGTTTTTCTAACAACAGCTGAGCATTGAATCATTATGTTTAAACACGAACTTATGTCATGCGATCAAGAAGAAAATTATATATACAGTGTGACTGGTTTAACAAATAATAATATCTATAATAAAATAGCATTTTTCATCTTGATATGCCGTCTAGAAGTAGATAACTGACGAAAATACAATTTTGATTCGCCGCTTCGAACCCGAAACAACGACGAATAGTTAAAAGGTAAGCTGTCTTTATCTTATTCTTTCTGAAAAAACAAAGTATTCATTTTGATATTGTCACGTGCTGGGTTCGACGGATAAGAATATAAAACAATATTACCGACTGAAACACGTTTTATTCAAACACACAATTAAATTTAAAACACAACAAACACTATACTTCACTTGTCCACTTTAACTAGCTTTAAACTCCGTAGTATTTCCGCTTCCGATGAACACTTGATCGCTTACGATTGTAAAACTGACTCGGCGGTGCGCGTGCGCCCTATTTATACGCGGGTAAAGCATTTCTAGAGCATTCTAGTAACGCTGTACTCGGTATGTAAACAGTACAATGATTCGAGAAAGTACCAGCGTCTTCTCTACGATTCTCGTAGGCATACCTACTACGTAGTTCCGTAAGATATCAATAGATGGCGGTGTAAATTATTAGACGGAACTGCCGAGTCTTTCCCACAATGCCGAGAGATGTCACTGGGCGTAACAATATTATTTTATTGATAATTTTTTAAATGGCACGAATCGGTGTATAGTATTCTCATGAATGAAGCAAAAAAGGTATATGATCGTTTTCCCTTTCATACTTCAATAAATATACCTATGTAATTTATTGGGTGATAAAATAAGTTTAATATTTATGGGCTACTTATTATACACATTTACAATGAGAAACAATTATTCATGATCCTCCGTCAACATATCTCTTGATAACCAGTCATGCTATATAATTTTTTTTTTGACGAAATCCAGAACCAATACGGGTGTGATGCGGTCTCCGAGAATGAAGCCCTAGCCAAACTGCATACAAGTTTAAGACTTAGACTTACTTGTTCATTATGTAAGTGATCAGTTCCATTAATTAAAGCCGCATGCTCTGTACTGTCTGAAATTATTGCTTCATATTCTTCACTACCGTTTATTAATGTTTTATTCTCAGGTTTTGATGGGTTAAGTGACATTGTGCCTGTAAGCAAAAGTATTAATGAGTAAAGAACGAACATACAAGAGACAAGGAAGTGCGGCTTAGTGGTCATTTCGCTTGAATCTGTTGGCACGTATTGTCGAAACAACACTTCACAAAACTTGCTGTACAAAACTACACACTCAAAGATGTGTCGCACATATAGAAATAATTTGAGTGCGAAACGACCTCGTCTACACTACTTTTGTACTGCAAAACTATTGCAGATCGAAATAATAACACATCGAAATAATTTGAGTGCGAGACGACCTCGTGTACACTTCTTTAGTACTGCAAAACAATTGCAGATCGAAATAATATCGAAATGTAAATGTATGAAAATAATTTGAATGGAAAACGGTCGCAATTTTTCATATTTTGATGTGTGCGGAAGGAAAATATTCTTTTTTTAAAGTGTCGCTTCGCATTCTTGTAAACAGATTCATGCGAAATTACCACTAAGCCAAAGTACATAGTATGCCGACAAGTGCCGCCGTGTAACCTATCCCTGGTCCTGTTCAACTGTAGTAGTACTTTTTGTTTATTAACTATTAATGGGTTATTGTAGACTTGCCACATTGTCGATTCGCTACAGAAAAGAGTATGTGTAAACAAATATTTAAATTGAAATGAATGTTTACAATAAAAATAATGGTCGAATTTTGACCACAAAGCAGTTTGCCTAGTAGAAATAATTAGAAGAGAGTTGTTGCTGTAAGACCTATGAGAAGACATAACAATAAAAGGACTTACAATTAATAGTAATTGTTAAAGGTGGTGGTTCTACAATCTCCTCAGGTTCAATTTTAATTTCCATATTACCAAGCTCCTGGTCTGTGTAACTATTATCTGCTATGTAAGTGTTATCCGTTGTTACAGGATCATCATACTCTGCATCAGATACTATTTCTTGTTTTATCTCAATGTCCATTTCTTGAAAAATATTACCATTTATATTTTTATCCACTTGGATGGGTTTAGGCCACACTTTTTCTGTATAATCGAATTCTGGTCCAAGTCGTAGCCTAAATATATGATCAGTTGATCGCACTTTGGCAGCAAAGGAAGAGGCTTCTAATAACTTTTGGTAACATGGTTCACATATAACTTTTGAAAAACAGTCCGTATCCGATACCTATAAAAATAATTAATTTAGACAGGTAAACAATTAACTTATTGAGGCATTTAGTACTTGCATACTTAAATAGACTGACACCTGCTTCTGAAAGCCACATTTACTCAAAAATTTGTTAACAGACAGTAAAATGCATATTAACTGTTATTGTCTGATTAAAAAATCAACGATAACATTTCCGTGTGAATATTGACAAACTTTAATTACTCACTTTATTATTAGTTCTAATTGTAATAGATTTTATATTTTTATTTTTTATTTTTATTTGCTATACCTAATTTTATTTGATTTATTAGTAATATAACATTTACAATATGATTACATTATTAATTTTATATTTCTATTTGATTGTTAAAATTGCCTGGATTTTGATATAATTTAATTGTTAAACTTAACTTTAATATTGATATTTCGTCACTTTCAATATTTATCTTTGTTTCTTATGTCATATTATTTATGTAATGTTTAAAATGTAATGCATGCTGAATTCACCTGTAATTAGTTATACAATTGGTTAGACTCAAAATGTTTGTCTTATGTGTATGTGATATTGTAGTAACTGTTGGTGAATCTTAATAAATAAATAAATTAGTAATACCCAATCAAATCAATGGACACAAGCTCTACTCAAACTTATCATTGATTACCTTTCAGAAGTAAGGTGTCATACTTTCATGGCTCTTAAGGGTAGTAAGCTAAGCACAATGTGCCTTCAGATAAAGCAGATTAATGAAATGGGTGCTGCAGTCTTTACTAGTAACAATATAAACAGCCCTGATAAATGACACTAGACACCTATATCATTGGTATAAACAGAGTTTTGAAAAGACAAAATTCAACAGCATCAATCTAACATTTGTCACTGAGCAAGTTTTGGGTTGACTGAACCTGATGGCTAACATTTCACCCCTTTATCTCTATACAAGAATACTAAAATAACATTTATCAAATTTAATAAACAAATTTACAAAAGTAATTTACAGTACAGTAGGTCTCTCACTTATAAAATGATTTACTAATGAACAGCAGCATCATTTGCGCATTGCCAACCCTTTAGGAAAGGAATTGAGAAGGAGAAGGAGCAGGAATGGGGGAAAGGGGGTGATTGGGCCTCCGGTACTCTCACTCACCGAATGAAACACAACAGTAGGAATACTGCTATTTCATGTAAATATTCTGTGAGAGGGTAGTCATTCCCCGGTCGAGCCGGCCCATACATGCTGAAATCAGCGAGGCTCTACTACTCTCTACTGGATAAAGTGACAAGAATAGAAAAGGGTATGTTGAGCTGGTTAGGGCATGTAGAAAGAATGGACGAGGAAAGACTGACTAAGGAAGTTTATAAGGCTAGTGTGAATGGAACAGTGGCAAGAGGAAGACCTAGGCAAACGTTTCTTGATCAGATCGGAGGCGTTTTGGACAAAGGCCAGGTTAAGAGCACCTTGAACTGACGAGCGTGTGTGAGGAATGTGATAAAATTGAATGAAGCCATTGAAGTGTGTCAGGAACGTAGCAAATGGAAATCCGTAGTCTCTGCCTACCCCTCTGGTAAACAGGCGTAAATCTATGTATGTATGACCACTTAAATTACTACGCCATCCGCGCAATCATAGCTTTATTTTACTTGGTGATAGAATAAAACTACATAGGTGCATGCAATAATACTTATAATAACCTAACTTTTACACGACTTCGAAAGTATTTATTTTTTTTACTAACCTCAACATTCGCCAGTTTGGCCAGGTCCTCGGCTATAGTAGATTCCATGCCCGCCCAGGGTATGGCCCAGCTTTGAAATATATTACACACACTTGTATTACTTTGCATCCTCTTCAAGCAAGCACGACATTCACGAACCTCCTGCTTTTTTTCATCGAGTTCATTTTCCTCCTCTACCGCCTCAGTCATCTTTTCCTCCCTTTAAAATAAATGTTAACAATGGTAAAACTAAAAAAAAACATTATAAAATTTAAATCGCTAGGCTATTTGACAATTAAGGTGACATTTGACGTATAGATTTTGCAATAGTAATGGTATAGATAAAAATGCACTCCGATGTTTATAATAACAATTATTCAATATTATTAACAAATTCGTAACATTATTATAGTAAACCTATTACTTTCGGATAATTACATGTTTTAAAATTTCGTTAATGCAATCTCGTCAAAAAAGATTTCGGCTGAGTAGAGAGTGGTAAAGTGTAAACGTAATAACACAAACTCATTTCTTGAATTAAATATGACATTCACTCATAAGTCTATATTTACTCTTTGGAGACTTTAAAATAATCACAGAATTTGTTGAATCACTTGATACACCGATTTTACTGCACTTTTTACTACATTATTGTGAAAATTCCATGGTCCAAACATAGTGGAACATCAAAGAGCATGTAAAGAGCAAGGACAACTCTATATCTGTCACACATTGGGACCGAATGATTGAATGTATTATTCAGGCATCATGGGATTACTAAACACCCTACACTAGACCGGATAGTCGAATGAACAAAACAAAGCTAGTCTTGCGAGCACCGCTGGAAAGCCACTCTAAAATGTTAGTTTTTTTGTATGACATCATTATTACTCTTTACATTACATGGAGCATGAAACTAAATTACCTCAGACCATTGCATGATCAATTGATCAATGTAATTATTATCTAAGAAACCTAATTATTTTATTCTGAATAAGTTATATTGAGCATGCACTCGTTATAGGTATTTTTGCAATATAGATAGGATATCGTTTTTTATGGGTTTACCTTGTATACATTAACATTCGTAACGGCATTTTTTTTATTTGTAGGTATTTTCTTTGATAACGGTAGTTTAAAAAAATAAGTCCTTACTCTAAAACATTGATATTTTTCTTTACCAACATTTTGCATGCAGGAACGACAACGCGACGGTATACCTTGTGTCATTCACAACAACGACATACACTTGCTACGTAATTCCTTTCAATATGCTGATGTCAAATTAATATTTAAAGTTACAGACATCCTAAGTGTCGACTCATCATAGTAGATATTGTGTCGTCTATTCTGACATCTTATCGTACAAATCGTCTTAAATATTTTTGATCAAAACAATCATTTTATTAATTCTACGAAACTGTGCGCTATCTCTTTCACGCAAGCACCCTATCCATCAACCCTCTGATGAATCATGAAATGTTGCGCTTGCCCGTACAGGTATCTTTTAGGTAACATAGCAAGCCAACAATAATATTGTAGTCTAGGTAATTTCTTGGGCTCAAATATAAATCTACTGCTTGTTATCGATAGATATATAATTTATCTATCAACATTAGCGCACTACAAGCCTGCAATGGATGGCCTTGGTTTCATTCATAACGTACATTTTTATGATGCCCAACAGTTTCATAGCTTTCTTATTAATTTAAAACGAATCTAACCGAAATCACGATACTTAACAATTTTTTTAACAGATACACCTGTTATTTTAAACGTTTATGGACAACAGATATTTTATACATTTAAAACTTTCGCAACGTGATTATTTGTCTTGGGCCTTTTTATATAGTCACTTACCTTACAGCCAAAGTACAAACCGATATGGCGTCGGAACTACTTAAAAACAAACTAATTATTTGTTTATAATTTTGTTATCTTCCGAATTTATAATTGTTTATATCATTTCCTAGCAATGAAATCGTAAATAGTATGCTTGTCGTTAAATATGAGTGTAAAATGTAAATCCTCGTGTTTGTATTTTTGGTAGTACATATTAAACATTGGTAGGAATGCCGAAAAATTGGAGGTGCATCATTAATACACAAACATATAATGTCCGTTACTTTGTGCTATTTAACTAGCATACATATTATGATTATTTGAAATGAAATGATAAATATCACTGCCAAACAACTGTCAATGTAATTTTACACTAATCAAAAATTTTTATAAAATCTTAGCTAGTATATTGACTTAAATAGGCATTTAGTTAATTTTATTATTATTTTAATTATTAACACTACAAATAATTCTTCTAATGATGTTAGTAATTACGTTATTTTTAAATAATAATATTAAATGCGAAAAATTTACTTTGTTTAACAAATCTGAAGTTTGTGGTCACCACAGGTTCATTAGTGTGTCAACAAAACATTGTTTATTGTAAAAGAATTTAATTTTTTTATATCTGTCAGCTGCATACTCAGGAAACAAAGATGTTATACATAGGTTTCTTCAGCTGTATTATATTATTAATGCCAGTGCCTTATAACTTATATGTGATTATGAAACTCTAATCAAAGGGTGATAAACTGTAATAAAAAATTTAATTATGCATGCCCAATGACCTGCTTTAAATTATGGTACTTAAGTACTTACTTTTTAATAGTCTTCGGTTTTATAATCTTTTTCTTTGAATGTACCCTTTTTCTTAATTGAATTACTCTTGTTGACCTCGGTAATTTCTGGGAAGGCACAGCATTTTGTTTTAAGGTCCGACTTTCCCCATTTTCTAAAATAAGATAATGTTATATGAATATCAATATTTAAAAAAGTCATAGTTTTAATATGTTTATATTGGCATACTTGATTTGATGTAATCTGTGTTCAAAAAGTGTTGGCTGCATATAAGCATGTTTTTAACAATGTCTCTATTAACTTTGAATACTTCAGCCCATTTTTTTCTCACGGACTCTTGGTTTGGACATGTATGTAACGTCACATTTTTGGATGAGGCCGATTTGCACTGTAGTACTGAGCATCTTTGACTTAAGCTGCAAAAAAATTTTATTATATTTTTATACCAAGAAACAATAAAAAAATATTAAAGTTCACTAAACAAATTTTATTGATATGATTCTGCATGCATTTAGCTTTTAAATAATTTATTACGCCAGTTTCCTTTGAGTCCTTCTTATTTTTCCTGCTAAACTATATTCATTCCACGAGAATTTACTTGGCACCGAGTCTTTTTTCAAGACTAACGTAGCTGAAATGACAAACAAATCCGCGTCAAAATATACACTACTAAATAAATTCAAAATATAAAAGATCTCATTCATTAAGATTCAAGCTAAGCTAGTATCGACCGTAACTCTTACGATTATGTAGTACAGACTCCTTTGGCGGCCTATAGTCTTCCTTGTTAAAGTGTTTCTTGCACACTATAGAATATTCTGAAGGTACAAAATTAGCACGACGAATTGCTGCAACCCACTTTTCCCTAATTATGCGATCACGCGGAAACTTATGACCACCTATTTTGGAGGAGCAATTAGGTACCACACAAGTTGAAGGCATAGTTAGAATTTATTACGAACACCTAACAACGTATAATATTCAAACGCAACACAAAAAACACAATAAACTTCTATCTCCAATCGGTATTTGTGATATTAGTTTTGACACTGACAGGTCTAATGACAATGTGCTGCCATCTGGTGAGCATTTAAAAAAGTGAGAAATAGCAATAATAGACGACGTACCTACACTAAATAAACTTATCAGATGAAACATAAATTCTAACATACATAGACTAAGCATATTGTAGTATCTACAATATCTTTGATAAAGTACCTATACAATAATTACGATATCTTTGACATAGGCAGAGTGTGTACGTTAGACGTAGTGTAGACAATTTGTTATAGTGTAGCCAAGGGAGATAGCTCAATCCAATAATATTGTATGGTTCTAATACAATATCTTTGTCTCGATCTATAAAATGTACGTAATCTGTGGTACATAGCATTATTTTATGACTTCTAAGTTTTATGACGTTAGGTTCACATTGCTAGCTAAGTAAATTTACCAATATTCAGAGTAATTTAAAAATGACAGTGATATGTGTGTTTTACACAGTTAATTAAGGATGAAGATTAAAGCCAATTGAATGAATTATTTTAAATTTCTAACAGAAATTAGACCATAGATACATACAGATGATACAGATACAAACCATAAACACAACTCTGATAAGCGCTGTATCTCCATTTCTCTTCTAAGATTTAGAAAATTATTTTGTTTTAAATTTTCGAAATTAAAAATATATCTTCTCACTGTAATCTTTATGTGTAGGTATAGGCAACTTGCTATTATAACAGTATTTGAAAGATGAGAAAGTCAATTTACTACCAATATCTGTCAAGGTTACTAATAAGAAATGATCTTTATAGTTTTTATCTTCAAACATCTAAGATACATTGCGGGTCCCACAATTATAACTGTTACCTGTTAACTGTTTACATTGTATGAGTATTTGTTAAATTGCTGTATCTCATCTTGAGACCTCTAATGGAAATCTGATGAGCCCGTTCATGCACAAAGAGCTGTACCTATTAGAAGAATTATATATTTTCGTTATGGATAACGAAATTCAACCAAACAGCACTATGAATAGGTATTGTGTGTTAACGGTGCGACAACTTATAAGTACTCCAAAATGAAAATGAAAAATGTTTATTTTTCTGTTATATGTATAAGAAAATTTGAAATTAGTCACAAGTTCAATAATTCAGTCTTCTATACACACGTAATGCAGTAAAATGCGCTCTACTGTTTACTGCACCAGTATCAAAGTTAGATGCGGTTCCTGAACTACATTTGACTGAAATATAAATTTTGATTTGAGTTCTGTTTCTAGTGGTGAGTTAGAGACCCCGCAAACTGCAGATTTTGGATCAGGTTTTGCTGTTAAGCGCGCACACTGGCCCGACGAAATAGTCGGGTCTGTGATGAGTGCGCATACTAGACAACAATCGGCCGACAATTCTCGGAGGATTTGCTATTTAGTTTGAAATCGGCTTTTGACGAGAGTGGTCGCATAATGAAAGTTACACAATTCTCCAGAAGTGTTATTATTGCTTTTGTACAACGGAGGAGGAGGATCAAAAGAGAAATCGAGAGTATTGGGTGCATCCTATCTACAGTGACAGATTATCGCAAAGAAAATTTTACACTATGCATTCCAAATTACTAGATTATCCGAAACAAAACAGCCAGATCATGAAAAATAGACATGACTGCACAACTGAACTATAGCGCGAGTCTGGCCGACTAAACAATCGGTGGTATGCGGGCCTGGAAGAACGCCGCGCCGTACTGATTTAGCAGTCGGCCGATAGTTTGCCGACGGTTCTGTTACAAGGCAATCGTATAGCCCATCAAACTATTTTATCGGCTGATATCGAATCGTTATAATGTGCGCACTTCCGTACATCTTCATACTGATTAAGAAACCAACCAAACTATCGGCCGATCGAAAGTCTGCAGTTTGCGGGGACTCTTATTATTCAATATGCCATTATAATATTCTTGAAACGATCTTTTATTACCAGTTACAATATTTGTGTAAGAAGATTTTACTACAGATTTTACTTACGTACTGATTTTACTAAAGTTTGAAAAATATTTTCAATGATTTAGCATAGTTATGCTAAATCAAAGATAATTTTATTTTTTATTTTTTTACGAGTACGCATCTATGGCCAATAAAATTGAGAGAATTAAACACTATTACATTTTTATTATAAATATCAAGTACTCTATGAAGGTATGGTGAAACAAAGCAGCTGTAACATAATCCACACTAGCACAGCTGTCAACGATCGGGCACGCCACGATCGTGGCGGTAAGTCCCGTGTTTGAGGAGTGGCTAGAGAGGCGGCATGGCGCCCTCACCTTCTGGCTGACACAGGTAACGACTGGCCACGGTTGCTTTGGCCAGTTCCTGTGTCGTATACGCCGGCAAGAGACGCCTGGTTGGCATCACTGCGGCGACTGCCGCGACGTTGTTGAGGACACGGCGCTGCACACTTTGGCGGATTGCCCCGCCTGGGCATTGCAGCGCCGTGAGTTGATCGCGGCAGTCGGATTGGTTACCTTCTCACTCCCGGCCGTAGTTCAGTCTATGGTCCGGAGTGAGAGGTCGTGTAACACCGTCGCCTCCTTTTGTGATGAAGTTATTTCCATCATGGAGGCGGCGGAGCGGGAGAGGGAGCGCTTAAACCCTCTCCCCAACTGCAGAGCCGGGCGCCGGAGGGCGCAAGACTACCTCCAGCCACCCTGAGGTTTGAACTGGGGGTGGTGGGCTTTGTGTGCCTGCCCGCCATCCAATCAGCACCAGGTCCGAGAGGCGGCGTACGTGTTCCCACGCGCGCCTCTGTGTCGAGTCCGTCTCCCCTCTAGGGGGAGGACAGTAGGGTTTCTGAGTGAGAAGTGCCAGTGGGTAGATCTCTTCTCGTAGTGGCGTGCTGTTTCATGCGGCGGGCCGAAACCTCGACGGGGTCACGACCGCATATACAAGTAATTCGCGCGGCCCTGTCGATAGCGGTTTAGTCGAGGAACACCGTGGTAGATTTAGTCGGTATTCCGGGAGGTACATTCTCTTTCCAACATCTTTCTTTTACACCGGTGAGTCCGACATAACCCCTCGGCCCGCCCCCGCGGAGGGACATGCGTCAATGCATTCCCCCAGGTAAAAAAAAAACTTTCGACGATGATCTCTCATTGTATTTAAGCATTATAATATTGTTTATCTAAAATTTAGTCATTGATGTATAAAAAACCTAGATACACAATCAGCGTCAAAAAACGTCTTTACCAAATGAGCAGCCACTTGAACATTTAGGTGCTCATTTAATTAAGTACCGTTCGATCGCTCCGAAAGTAAACATGTCGCTGAGCTCATTTAAAACTTGTAAAATCACACTTCCAGGACACTGAAAAAGGACGATGTTTGATATTTTCGGTGAGTAATATTGTTACTATTATAATTATGTTATAATATCGATTATTGCGTCAAGGAATCAACGTAAAAATTTTTTTTTGTTTATTTCGTAACTAAGAGCAATCATATAACACGCCTCATTTAAATGAACACTTACTAAATGCATTAATCGTACTATTATATTTCCACTTGATTAGTCCGGGTTACATGTTGACTCTGTTCTAATATTAATAGAGCCGCTGTTACTTTTTAAAAATAAATATATTTTCATAATATTGTCTTCTGTTTACGTGAATATTATTCAATGAAATTAAACTACTATATACGGATTTTATCGCGTTGTATATTTGACACTTTATTACATAATTTTGAAAATTTTACACTACTACGACTATCAAACTTTACTAATTTTTAAGCTAATTAAATTATTGTTAAAACTATTTAGATTTAATTTAATTTTACACTTTCCCAGACGTTTCGGTGGCTTTTCAGCAGCCATGGTCACGGGGTAAAGTGTCAAATAAACAACGCGATAAAATCCGTATATAGTAGTTTAATTTCAATAAATATATTTTATATGGTTTAAAATGATAATGCGATTGTATATATTATTTATTACTAGACTTGTTTTATTACAAACCATTGTAGTGTTCGGTTAATTTTTTTTTTTGGAATGATCGTTATGGTATCTTTGTGGTGGGATATTTATAAAATGTATCTACATACTTATGTTGGATTTCAGCTTTCCTCAAGACTCCGTGCGATGTGCAAATTGGATATCCGTCATAGTACAGCAACGATCACAAGCAAGCACAGCAACAACACTTATCATAATTTTTGTGAGTCAGCTTATATTCTTCAAAGTGCAATATTAACAAATAACAATCATGTACATAATACTATTAAACTTATTATCGTGAGATATATCAAGATAAGATTGCCTTATGTAACAAAGAAAGATACGGAAGAAATTAAAATCCATCAAAAAGAAGATTATACAATAAACTCAATTTATTTCAAGGAAATTAAAAATCTTATTATGTCGTATCTTTTTTCCATTTTGAAATCTTATTTTTCTCTCTCATTTTATTGTTTTATATTACTTTAGTTTGTAAGTACAATCAGTCTCGTAATGTTAAAACACGTATAATTTCAAAGTCGGGCAGCCAAGTATATGAACAGCAATGAAACATACTCTTAATATAATTTACAAGCGTATATTTCTATTACTGTTATATATCAAAAACATGCTAATTTACAAATATTTTACTTGTCTTGTCTATTTTGTTAATTATGTACCACTGTTATGTCTGGTAAAATAATAAAAGATTTTCTTCCATCTGTTTAAGAGCTGCCATATATAAATTATAATGGCAGTACATTATTTTCATTTTATTGAACATCATAGGACACAAACTTGGTAAAATACCTACAGGTAAAATTAAAAACAAATATGTGTTTAAAACACACATTCATATGCATTTTATAAACTGTAAATAATTACGTCAGAATATTAACTTACATTAAAATATGTAAAAGCAATATTCGACTCCATTCATTCTTAATTCTATCGATGAAGTCAGCTCGTAATATTTTATTACTTTTTTTAGATAGCCTTGTAAATTCAACTTTAAGTTAAGGCGGTAAGGTTTAATTTGCATTAATGAAGGTTTATATAGTTAATATAACTACTTATAAACAACTGAGGACAGTTTTAAGTGTAAGTTTTGTATGGGATTGTGTATCTAGGATTTTTATAGATCAATGCATTTAGTATATAAAATGTTATAATAGCAATATAAAATAATAAACTAAATGTATTTATTATGGCGCGATGTTTAAATATACATGTAGTTATGCCGATTACCGATATTTGTTTCAATATCTTATTTATAATAGCAAACAATGAATTTGGCTAAAATATAAGACTGAAATTTATCTTACAACATAGGTTTCTTGTTACGCAAAATTGGCTTGTTTGCAGTACTCGGTTCTTCATTTTTTATGTTAATATTTTCTTGCAAATAATTCAAGGCAGGAACCACATCCTGTGTCATACAACTTTTCAGCCATGGAACTATAACAAAAACAATACCTTCGTTAATTTGGGACCAAACTTGCTCAATAAACAATGTAACTGAAATCAAAAGAATGTCATGCCTGATAAACATCACCAGCGTATAATTAAATTGAAATATTAATAATTCTCAGTTTAAGCAGTATATATAGTAGTGCTATCTAGTGTAAATATCAGACTATTCAACTGACAATGTTAGTGAATAAAACCAAGTGGCATAAAGAAACTTATAACAGTGTCCAAAATAATAGTGAGTAAACTTTCAAAATAGTGTAAATAAACAATAAGTGCCAATATTCAAACCATAAGACGTTTAAGTTGACGATAGAGAGAAGAAACATATGACTCCAATGCAGTTTTATTTGTGATACTGTGAAAAACCTACAAAATATACATTGCAAAGCCGTTGTAAGAGAATATTTTATCCGAATATTAAAATATTTGCGGCCCTAGAGTCGAACAGCTGAACCAAAATTGACAATACCTGACAGTAATACGAGGGTTGCTGCTACAAAAAAAAATACCTCTATTGCTATAATGAAAACGAAGTGGTGATACCACAGTAAATAAATTATTTTAAATTGGCATGAAATAGATAATATTTAAAAATAATTAGACAGAATGTCCGAAAACATTACATTTAGAAATCGTCGTCGTTCAATGTCATTAGACGAATCGATTACGTCCTTGTTCGACTGTACAACGACTAATCTACCGGGTACCACTTCACAAAATATTGAAGTAATAAACGAAATTAATGAAAGAATTAAAAAACTGAGTGCCGATTTACAATCCGCACACCAGGAAATTGAAGGCCTTTTATGTGAAAACGTGCAACTAAAGTAGACTTTTTTTCTAGGTTAGAACCTAGTGAAAAAGACAAATAAAATAATTAATATGTATAAAAAAGTTACTATAAATGAAACAAGTCATCAAGACGTAAAAGAGACCAGACTAGACGTAGTACAAATAATACTCCAGCGAAGGAACATATAAATGATAAAAACATAGATTGTATTACAATGACAACACCACTATATGTGTTAAATAATACTAACAATAAAACCATACGAGAATAAAAAGGACAAATATATATGGCAAAGTTGCTGCAAAGTCCTCTGACAAAAACTTAGACATAAATAAACTGGATGAGAAAGTACTATATAACAAAAATTACCGTCTAAAAGGGATAAAAAATAAAATTTCAAATTTTGTGTCATTACAAATAGTGGCAACAATAGAGGGAAACAACTACGAGTTTTTCAGGATACCTTTGCTGACCGATTTCATTGCTGTCACTACATCAAGCCGAACGTTAGTATAAAGCGAATTTTAACTAACATTGACATCAAACTGAAAGGTTTCGATATGAATGATTATTGTTTGGTAATGATAGGCGAAAATAACTTCAGAAATATAGGCAACTATACAGATATGGTGAAATATATCAAGGAATGCTTAGAACATAATATAACCCATACAAATGTTATCTGATGTCTTCCCACGTACAGACGAGGGGCGCCTATATATAACTATAAAATTGAAACATTTAATAATTTATTATTCCTGGACGTACAAACGCATAAGTATTCGTATATATTTGACAGCAATCTTGATCTAAACTTAACCTCCAAGGCATGAAAAACATATACGAAAATATTATGAAACGGATACTTGTAGGCTTGATTTTTTTCAGTCATCAAAATATTTCAACATCAGAACACAAAATTAAACCAAACCATATTGAAGCACACAGTACACACTCCGAGGCAACAAGCAGTTTATCTATATCCTCCACCAGAATATTGCCGGAGTTTTGAGTAAATCCGACGCTTTGACTGTACACTTAAAAAAATCCAGTTGTCGATGTTGTCTGCATTATAGAGCACTTTATGACATTTGAATGTGAAAATATGTTAAATATACCGAGTTATTGTCTAGCCACAAGTTATTATAGAACTAATAAAAGAGGAGGCGCGTGCATTTTTAATAAAGGTCGGCCATAAATATAAAACTTGGAGCGTTGCTAACCTGTCTGTAAGTAATGTTATTGAATGTTGCGCTATCGAACTTGTCGAACACCGTGTCGTCATAATATGTGTATACAGAGTACCAAAGTCAAACCTAGATACTTTTTATGATAAACTGAATTTAATTTTACAGAAAACATGTGATAACACAAACATAAAAGTAGTGATCTGTGGCGATTTTAAGATTGAAATAGACAAACATTACAATTCGAATATTTTTTGTTAAGTCATAATTTAACACTACAGTTTAACAAACCAAGTAGGCTTATAAGTAAGACTTGTCTAGACAATTTCGCGCATAGTTTTAAGAAGTGTAGTTGTAAGTGTGTTGGTCTCTCCGATCACACTGCACAAATATTTAAATGTCCTGTAAAGAAAACTTGCTGTATTAAATCTTGGCGTGTTAAGCGCCGTGACTATAGTAGAAACAAGACAGACAGACTATAGTACAAAATTTAATTACTTTGCGTTTAAGTTTATTCTTCCAGTGAACCTAATGAAGCATATGCACACTTCATAGATTTATTTTGTGTTTTTATTAACTATGCTTTCCTTATACCACGATTACAAAAAACTTGACTAAAAAGGAAAAGTGGGTTTCCTGTGGTATCAAAACGAAAAAGTAAACGAAAAAGGCAGCTTTTACAACAGTACTATAGGAATCCAATTGGGAAAAATATAACAGCGTATAAGACATAATCAGCTAGATTTAATTAAAAAATTATAACTTTGACGCAAAAATCACTAATTGACTTTTATATTAAAACAGCTGATAACAAATCTAAAGCTACATGGAATATCATCAACAAATCAAAATTAAACTTACCAAGAGAACCTATAACTGAGATTCAAAAGTAAACGACACCAAAATCACAAGTCCCACAGAAATAGCTAATTATTTTAACGACTTCTTTACTGACCCTTTATTACCGACAATTAATAATACTGACATAAAAGATAATAAATTTAATATATTAATTATTCTCAATATTCGCACTCTTTTTCATGAATCCAATAATACCGCAAGACATAATAAGAGAAATAAAATTACTTAGAAATACTAATAGTGTCGGCTATGATGGTATATGTATGAACGTTATAAAATACGGCTCAGAAACAGTAGACCCACATCTTTGTTATATTTTTAACTTAAGTATTATACATGGAACATATCCTGAGAGGCTTAAAACTTCAATAGTAACACCACTATATAAAAAGGGAGTTAAAACAGACATAAAGAATTTTAGACCTATTGCATTAATAGCCATAATATCAAATATTTTACAATTCATTATACTCTTACTTAGAGAAATATAACATATTGGCAAAAGAGCAAAATGGATTTCATAAAGATAAAAGTATTAATTTGGCAATTTATAATTTAATTAAACCAGTCATGTATACCTTGATAAAAGGATTCCTATTTGCGCAATTTTTATGGACATGACTAAAGCCTTCGACTGCGTAGATAAATAAACTCTTATAAAAAAAATACGTATGGAATACAAGGTAATGTATTAAACCTCATACAGTCGTACCTAAATAACAGAATACAAATAACATAAATCTCTCAGATATGTCCATAAATTGCTAAAGAGCAGGAATATAAATCTCTTCCCAAAATTAGTAAATATGGAATACCACAGGGGAGCATTTTAGGCCCATTGCTTTTCCTAATCTATATAAATGACCTTCCAAGATATGTTAAACATCCTATGGTTTTATTTGCCGATGACAGCACGGTGATAATAAAATGTGATGGTCGTAATACCTATGAATCCGAAATAAGTAACACATTAAATACGATAATACAATGGTTAAAGCGTAACAATTTGAAAATAATCTTAGGAAAAACCAATATTATGCATTTCCATCTGAAGGCCAATATCAAAGACATGAATATTAGAGATCTAGGTGAAGTAGTAAATTCAGATAGTGTAACAAAATTTTTAGGTATATTTATTGACAATAATCTATCGTGGAAAACACATTGTGATAATATATGTAAGAAATTGAATAAATCCGCCATTGCTTTATATAAATTATCTAGAATAGTCAACCGAGCAGCTGTTTTAAGTGCCTACCATGGCAATGTCGTATCTATTATAAGATATGGCTTTATATTCTGGGGAAATTCAGTTCCGAAACAAGCTGTCTTTATAGCCCAGAAAAGATGCATCAGAGCTATATGTAATTTAGACAGGACAACGAGTTGCGAACCTTACTTTACAGGCTTAAAATTATTGTTAACATTTCCGTTGCTGTATATTTATGAAGTGAGCATCTTTGTTGGGCAGAACTCTGCTCACTATAACACTGCATTTAAAAGCTGTTCGCGACAACGTCAACAGTAACTTAAAATTCATATTATGCTTATAAATTCCATACGTGTTATTTAAGTATACTGTATCAATAAAGTTTATAGTTCAGAAATAGTGTCGAATTAGGTCACATATAGACCTAATTAATATAGTTAAATAGTGTAAATAACGTAATATTATGTTTCTCCTATAGTTTATAGAAATATTTTGTGAATATGTAAACATTACTGATAAAATGTACATTTTTACCTCAAGTTAGGTATATCAGGGTTCCTAGGTCATAAGGCTTTAATAAAAGGTTTCACCTATTGTGTTTTATTTGTGCGCTAAGAAAGGTGCTATAGGATGTTGAAGGAATTATATTCCTATATATCATAGTTATAAAGTTATTAAACTTTTTCTCTTTGTAGATATAACCGCAACTTAGATTTTTAGCATAAAACCTAAGTTATCTATACCTAGACCTAACTTCCGAAAGATGAACATTATAGCACTAGCTAGGTCTTTTCGTGCCCTACGCGGCACTGGTTGTACCATCGCGCTAGCTAGCATAGTTCCATAGTTATAAGCAGAAATGTGTAATTTTTATAAATAAAATAAAATTGTTGAACAGTGGTTTCTGGCCGGCTCTCGTTACAGTAAAGATCTGGGGTACCTAAGCGACACCGTATCGATCGATATTGGGTGCTCAAGAAACCTCATCTTCAAGCCTCAAGAACCGAATGGAGCCAGCCAGAAACTTCAAGACAACTGAACAGTGAAGCATGTGTATTATTTATCGAAGCCCCGACCCGCACATCGTATGACACGCCTTTCAGCACCTCCACTCCGAGACCAGTAACCGCTATAGTACAGTCCACACACCGTGTATAGGACGTCAGCGACTTGACGGCTGTTATCGTAACCATCGCCATAGTAACCTCAGCCCCGAGTTCGCCCGTCCAGTACAAAAGCCATTAAAGGTGATTGCGTGATAAGATAATAGATTAGAGCTAGAGATAACGTTTGGTGCAACGGCTCTGTTAAATAAAAGTTTACATTGCATGGCACAAAAAATTTATAATAAATTACCAAATGACATAAAAAAATTAAGAACAACTCAATTTAAATAATGTATAAAAAAAATCTTAATTATCAAATGCTATTATACAATTAATGATTATTTATTAGACACAATTAATATGAGTAATTTCAAATTCTGATCATATTGTAACATAATTGCTACATCGTGGGATTTATTAACACAGACATTGTTTGACAATTGACATTTTACTTTGACATTATAGTATGGAATTTTGATATAATTTAATTTACTTTGACATTTTTATTATTATATGTATTGAATATTTGCACGCTATGTGTGGCAAAATGTAGAGGTGCTTCATTTTGTATAATAAGAAGATTTTATACATATATTAATGCAAATAAACTGATTTGATTTGATTTGCCAAGTTAAAATATATCAAAAGTTGTTCACCTACCTACTCATAATATATTTTAACTTGGCAGTTCTTAAAATATAAGTTTCTGAGTCAACAAGCTCAGGCATAACTTTAATTTTTAAAACACTAACGCAAAACACTACAGTTTGCAATTCCTATGTCCAGGGTTGCAAGCGTCATCACTGGAATTCACTACATATTATAAAACAAAGACCCCCGCCGCGTCTGTTCGCGAGAAAATCAAAAACTACTGAACGGGTTTTAATGCGATTTCCGCCGATAGACAGAGTGATTTATGAAGAAGGTTTAGGTGTATAATTTGTTAAGGTTTTGTACTACCCGTGTGAAGCCGGTGCAGGTCGCTAGTACCACATAAAATTCATTTGATGAATTCAATTTAATTATAGACATATTGCCTCCGTTGAGCAGCGTAAGTGAATGAGATTACTGTGCATGAGGCCTCGGGTTCAAATACTGGGTCGGGCCAACAAAAAGTTATTGGGTTTTTCTGCCAAGAAACCTCAATAGCTAATAATGCCCGAAATTAAAAAGTTGTTGGTGTAAGACACTCCGTTTTTCGCAAAACACGTAAAGCCGTTGGTCCTGCGCCTAATCCGTCCCCAGTCATGTCGAATTATGAGATTTAGGCCTAGACATTTTTAGTTAGCAGATATCTAAAAGCAGACTAAGAACATTTTTTTATTGATTTCATAAATTTATCACATTAAATATTCTGGAGTCAGGTTATTTTCATAAAATAGTTTCTTACCTTTCCTACTTGAAAAATCTTCAATTCAGTCGACTGACCTGCTACTGGATTACTGCATTTTTGACAGAAGATCCAAATAACATTTTGCCCGACTCGGGAATCGAACCCAATGCACTCGCGCCCCGCAGCTGCATTTACTACCGCTGTGCTACCCATATAGCATAATTATAGAAAAACAGTCACTATAAATCGGTCATACTAATACCAAACCCATACATCAAAGATCAAGCAAAGGGCTCAAGTGTCAAGAATTCAATACACAGCTGACAAATTTCTTATTTCGTTTCTTCCATCTGCTAACTGTGGTCAAATGTCAGATTTTTTTCATTTTATACCGCTTTAGCGTAGAAGAATAATGTACATATACATAATAATTATAAAGACAAAGTCAAAATATACAGACAAAGTTAAAGTAATTTGCGAGAGCATACATAATATAAAGATAAAGTTTGTCATTTGAGAGAGCACGAGCGCCCGGACCTCTGAATCTGGCCCACCCCAAACGGCTCAAAATGTTTGAGCCGTTTTCAATGCTGCAGCAGTACAATCACAGCCAACCGTGTTCGGCAGATGTTATAACGTGAGGGTGTCGACGCACGTAGTGTCCGACACCAAAGGCCTGCCTATTTTCCATGGCAACAAAGACACTATCGGTCTCTACCTACTATCACGAACCAAGCCATTGGATTCAGGAATGGCTGGTACGCTAGCAGTGTCAAGAGCAGAATGGATTATGTCATTTAGGTGCATATGTCGAGTAGTAAAACCTGCACTTTTGCTGCAGGGCAATCTATGGTGCTCAGGCGCCATGAGGCTATCGACGACTTCGACTTCTTTTCTTCGTTCACACCCAATTTTGGTCGAGTGAAGTTTTAATCGTTTGTTGGAAATTATACTTGAATAAAGTATACTCGTATGTTTATTCAGACAGGCAAGACGATAATATGAATACTTTTTGAATAAGAAGAAAATGTAACGTGTATCGGCTAAAAATGGTGCCTGTGGCTCTTAAATCTAGAAACTTGTTTCCAAAGCGGCTGAAGCGACCGAGTTAAAGTGATTGTCGCATAATTGCCAGTCAGCATAGCCTGAAGAATTATTTTTAAGCACAGTTATATTGATTTAAAATAATATTTCTATTAAACATAACGTTAACCAAATTCTGATTAAAGTGCCTAAAAAAATTTAAACAATTTAATTGAAGCAAGCTATGTTTTTTATAACAAATCACGTAATTAGATGAGAGCATCATAAATCAATAAAAACTATTTGCACTAAGCGGTTAGTCACGAGCGGATTGCTGCCAGTAAATGACTTTATTACAACAAAGTGCTAAACAAGTAGGTACTGTCGTTTGATAGTAAGCTGTTACTGTAATCTATAGGTGCTTACACTATAAAACTCGCCTGTTGTCAACTCTTTTGGAGGGTTGAAAGGACTGCAGACAGTATCTACACTATTTTCCCAAGAAACGAAATTCTCTACTGTCTACGGGATCACGATATAAAATTATTTGACTGCAATCTTTGTTAAGGTACGTCCACAGTCATGCCTGCTGTTTGGTAGAAATCTCTAGTTTAGGTATTTTCTGTACCGTAACTTTCAGTTATCGCGCCATGTTAGATTTTGCAAGATTTGCAAGTATTTTAGTATACCGGGCATTGTTTTATGACCTTACTTTTTGACGTGCTACGACCCGGTGCATTGGCAGTAGGTACTGATAGGTCGCTAAAGAAACACCTGAATTAAATGCTAGACTAATTATCGCAGACAGCCATCAAAATCGAATATTACAACTATTAAAGTCGTTTTAAATTAGCCGTCATATCAGTCTGTATTTTTTTGGTTGAACTCCTATTCCGTTGTTAAAATACATACCTTCATCGATGTTTTCCTCATTTTGAACATTTAACGACGAAGCCGTAGAAGATTTATGATTTTGATTCCATGGGAATATACTTGGAATTACTCCTTTTTTCAAATATCGGTTCACTTGAGGGCGACCTGTATACGCATTACACAAATAAATATAGAAGACGGAGTATGAAAAGATCTCGCACACAAAAGTAACTTACCTGTATACGCAGATATTCCTACATAGTCAGAATCTTTGAAATGATCTCGACAAAGCCTTAAAAAGTCAGTTGCGTGTTTTTCCCTACGTATTGCTTTTTCCCATTTTCTTCTCAATCTTGGGTCTTTTGGAAATAAATGGACACCGCTATTTCGGCAACCCGAAACAGAACATACAGGCATATTTAATATGAAAATATTAAATAGTATTTTCTATTTTAAATTGCCTTTTAATTTATTAAGTTGACAGTAAATGACAATAGCCGTGTCGAAAATACGCCACCTGGTGAGGTTTGGTGATGATGACATTGGTGAGTTTACATAAGTACTTATTTCAAAGAGTATTTATACTTGATTTTTCATATCACCTATTATATTAAAACTACACTTACCTACTGGTATTCTGCGAGAGTTAATATAAAACACATCATGATAAGTTAATTTTATACGTTTATTATAAATAGGTACCTACTTATTTAAATATTTGATTCAGTTCCTGTTACTCTGACTATATTCGCTCAAACTGACATCAATGCTGATTTTCGTAAATCTTTTGGTTGGTCAATGTAATGGCATTGAGGATACGTCAACAGGCTGCGCAGAAATCGTCACATCGATGAGCGATGATAATGCTATCTGAATACCTAAATTTCAATTCCGCTACCCTAATACCTTTAATGTCTTTGACACTAACCATATCCCTTGAGCAACATTTTGTGCCGTGCGGCAACCCGAAACAGAACATACAGGTATATGAAAATATTAAAAAGTATTTTCTATTTTAAATTTTCTTTTAAATTATTAAGTTGACAATAAATGACAATAGCCGTGTCGAAAACACGCCACCTGGTGAGGTTTGATGATGATGACATTGGTGAGTTTATACAGGGTGGCCCAAATATCGTGGATCAAACGAACCAGGGTGATAGGGGACGTGATTTCTAACAAAAAATCTTTCTACAGCATGGTCATAACTTAATTGGATAAAAAGTGATGATCATTTTTGTTTTTTTCAAATAAACTACCGATTTATTTACAATTTCATTAGTACAGAAAAAAGTTGATAAAAAACAACAAAACAAAAGGTGTTGTATTATGACTAGATAATGTATCATTACAAAAAAAAATGAATTGCAGCTCTGGGTACCAATTTCAAAAAGCAATTAATTTTTCCCGTCAATTTTGAAGCATTACAAAAAATTACTACTCAATTTGAGAGCATCCTGTGAAAAATAAAAGTATTATGGAAAAGTGACCCTGTATTTAATAAACTTGCTGATTTAATGCTGATTTAAATGAGGTATAACACTTTAATGTCAGACTTTTAGTTCAGGTTTTATGCGAGTTTTTTTCATGTCAAGGAGCAAATTTGTTAGAAAGGAAAATTTTAATAAAAAATATGTAGTAATTAAAAAACCATCTTGAAATAAAAAAACAACAATTATGAGTTGATAATTTTATTAAATTAATTTTTCACAGTAAATGTTCAAAATTCCTGCCTCTAACCATTATGCACAATCTGCACCGCCTAATAAAATTGGTACGTAATCGCCGGAAAGCACGTCTGTTATTCATAATTTGTACTTTAGCAGACTCGAGCTTTTGTCGTAATTCTTGTTCAGTGTTGTTCTCTCTTTGATATACCACTTCTTTGAAATAACCCCAAATAAAAAAGTCTAATGGATTAAGGTCGGGCGACCAGGGTGGCCATGCAATAACTCCGCCTCTACCAATCCACCGGTCGGGGAAGCGCTCATTCAAGTGTTGTCGAACTGATCGAGCGTAATGAGGCGGGGCACCGTCCTGTTGCAGCCACATTTCTTCTCTTATTTCTTCCGGAACTTCAGCTTCGTTGAGTGTTGGGTTCAAATCATTTTGTAAAAAATTTAAATACGCAGCACCGTTTAGCCTTGGTGGCATTTCGTGTAGCACCAGCTTCTGGTCAATGATACCAGCCCACATATTAATACCAAACTGATGCTGGAATCGATCATTTCTGATGATATGTGGGTTCACTCTGGAGTAGTAGTGTAAGTTATGGATGTTAAAAATTCCCATTCTTCTAAAACTTGACTCATCCGACCATAACACTTTATAGAAAAACTGCGGATCCTCTCTGTGTAGTCTTAACATCTCTCTACAAAATCTCACTCTAGGTTCATAGTCAGCTGGCAGCAAAGCTTGAACTCGTTGCACGTGGTAGGCATGATATCGTTTTCTTTTTATAATACGCTGCACCGCCGAACGTGGGATCCCGAGATTTCGTGATATTTGGCGTTGGCTAATACCGGGGTCCAATCTTAACTCTCGCAGTATTTGCTCTTCATTGTCAAATCTTACCACTGGTCTACCTGCTCTCGGAGCATGCGTACCGGGCAAGACTCCCTCCATGTACGCGCATGCATTATGCACGCGCAAAAAGACCCTGTAGTCCGGGAAACGGTCTCGGTTAGGGTACCGTTGTTGATATTCCTTGGCAGCCGCCCGAGCATTGCCGTCGCAGAAGCCATAAAGGTAATGCATTTCTGCATACTCCCTTTGGGTGTATTCTCTCCTCGCAGCAGCCATCTTCCGTCTATCTAGCCAATCCGTAGCGATCACAAAGTCCGGTTCACACAGCGTAGGTCACAGGTAGGCAATCTAAGACAAGTCAAATAACGATGCGTAAGTCACAGGTAGGCAAGGTCACAGTGCAGAATACGTGTGCGTAGTCACAGGCAGAAAGCGAGTTACTAACAAACAAAGAAAGACGCTTACGCGCTTCCCCCGGCCCCACCCCGCCGGCCTCGCTCCGCCCGGCATTCTTCTACCTGAACTGAACTGATAACGCATCGCCAGACCTTTTTCGACAAAGGATTTAAATGGTTAGTGTAAAAAGCTTTTTTTTAATACAGGAATGGTTAGAGGCAGGCATTTTGAACACTTACTGTAAATAATTTAATAAAATTATCAACTCATAATTGTTGTTCTTTTATTTCAAGATGGTTTTTGAATTATGTACTACATAATTTTTAATCAAATTTTCCTTTCTAACAAATTTGCTCCTTGACATGAAAAAAACTCGCATAAAACCTGAACTAAAAGTCTGACACTAAAGTGTTATACCTCATTTAAATCAGCATTAAATCAGCAAGTTTATTAAATACAGGGTCACTTTTCCGTAGTACATTTCTTTTTTCACAGGATGCGCTCAAAGTGAGTAGTAAGTTTTTGTAATGCTTCAAAATTGACGGGAAAAAATGAATAGCTTTTTAAATTTGGTACCCAGAGCTGCAATTCATTTTTTTTTTGTAATGATACGTTATCTAGTCATAATACAACACCTTTTGTTTTGTTGTTTTTTATCAACTTTTTTCTGTATTAATGAAATTGTAAATAAATCGGTAGTTTATTTGAAAAAAACAAAAATGATCATCACTTTTTATCCAATTAAGTTATGACCATGCTGTAGAAAGATTTTTTGTTGGAAATCGCCTCCTCTATCACTCTGGTTCGTTTGATCCACGATATTTGGGCCACCCTGTATAAATAATAATTTCAAAGAGTATTTATGCGTGATTTTTCATATCACCTATTATATTAAACTACACTTACTTGTATTCTGCCAGAATGAATATAAAACACATAATGATAAGTTAATTTTATGCGTTTATTATAAATACCTATGGTCGGTATACACGACAACGATTTATCGTAGCGATGTGACTGCGCAGTCCGTTTGTGCAGTTTTATCGATGGTGTGTACGAAAATTGGCGCAGATTTTTTGGTTGGTGCAAACGGTTGGAGGCAGGAACAAAATTTATTCGATAAATCGTTGTCGATCGCGGTTCCACAGTTTTATCGTAGTGTGTGGGCGGGTTGGGCCAATCATTCATTCAGTTCGTTCACAAGTCTTGCTGTAGGCGAACGCGTCCGCGCACGTCAAAACATGTCGCAAGAAGATTGTAGCGAAATCCGTGAGTTATTGGAAGAGTTTATCCAGTGCTATAAAAATGAAGTTTGCTTGTGGAATAAGAAAAGTAAAGATTGTTACGACCGCAACAAGAATAATGCTGCCTACGATAGTTTAATAATTATTAAGTACAAACCTATTGATCCTAATGCCAATAGGGAGACGGTAGTAAAGAAAATAAATAACGTGCTATGAAAATATATAATAAATAATTAAATACCAAACCCAAACCAAATAGTCCATAAAATCTACTTCGACTTGATGATTTTTTTATATGATGAAGAAATCTTCATCATATAAAAAATTCATCAAGTCTCCCCGTGACCATGGCTGCTGAAAAGCAACCGAAACGTCGGGGAAAGTGTAAAAATAAATTAAATCTAAATAGTTTTAATAATAATTTAATTAGCTTAAAAATTAGTAAAGTTTAATAGTAGTAGTAGTGTAACAATTTCCAAAATTTTGTAATAAAGTGCAAATAAACAACGCGATAAAATCCGTATATAGCAGTGTAATTTCAATGAATAATATTCGCGTAAATAGAAGACAATATTATATCAATTTTACTTATACAAAAATGACAACGCTTAAACTACTTAAATACAGATACAGTTACAAACTTACAGTTGGAAGAATTCTCGAGTCTGAAAATCGGAATTGACAAACTTATCGTACATTATGCACTTAATCTCTCGATTATTAAGGCCTCTTAACTCGTTTAGAACATACTTATAATCTTCTTTGTAATGTAGACAACACTGAGACGGTAAAATATTAAATGCAAATATATACATATCATTCGTTTTAAATTCGAGAAATGCTACGCTAGCGATAACCAATAAATCATCATATTTGATCTCAAATGTTGGGATTCGAACGGCTAATGTCTTCAAATTGATTATTAATTCATTCTGAATACTGGGCAAGAATATTTTATAATACATATCTTTTACCATAAATTCTTGAATCAAATTGCCGATATCTTTACCGAAGTTTAAAACACCACTTCGACACATAGCGCGCTTCTCGACTTCGTCGTCTATGGTTGAAAGATCATTAATGATTTTAACTAATGCCTTTCTTGCCAATGTATTCATTTGTATTGCCCACATCATCATATATATATCTTCAACAGAAAACAGATCATGAAGCATCTGAAGTGCCGTCTCAAATATAACATTGAGATATTCGTAGCATTCAAAATTCATCACATAACTTAGTGAAAAAAGTTTCCGAAGAAATTGGTTAAGAAATTTTCGTATTATATACGTATCCTCGTCCACTAGATTATATTTACTCGAGCATTGGGTAATAATGAGTTTCATCAATTCCAATTTGGTTTCAAGATCATCTTGATTCTGCATGTATATAATGTAATATGAAGTAAGGTCCCACTTACTATCATTCAAACCCGTCGGTTTGAGACTTGCTTTAATCGCGTCTTCCGTCTTAAACGCACCTTTAACAAATTCTTCAACAATAGATCGTATGATGTCTTGACGAATTGATTGATGGCAAGAACACATATATTTAAGAACATCATTCATTCGTATACAATTAATTTTATTATCTGGGTCTAAGGCACTTACAGTTGACCACAAAACGCTAATATAGTCCGACATTAAGTCTTTAGGTAGACTGCGTGATATCCAATGTGTAAATACATCACTACTATCGTCTTCGCGTAGCTCTCGCGTTAATATTTTTAAAGTATCAAATAATGAACCCTGTGCATTTTCATCATTCAAGACCTTATTATACAAAGCTTTGTAAATAATGAATCTAAGAGAAATATTCTTAGTTTTTTTCCAAATATTTAAAATAAGTTTTATTAGATTTTCCTCGTTAAAATACTCAAAGGCAAGACGTAAGCCGTGCTTTTGTATCGAAACCGGATTGTCTAATATTCTTTCGATAAATTCCAAACAAAGTGGTAGAGGTAAGTTCACTGAATAATATTTGAACATATTTAAGCAACTAGGAACATAGTCGCCCTTCACATACATCAGCATATTGTTTAGCGGTACTGGTGGACGAGAATAAAAGGCAGTAGAACATATAGCTTCTTGAGTATATAGTAAACTTTCATCGATCTTACTCCTATTAAATTTGCCTTTTTTCGGAGCATACTTTGTCATGAAATCCACCTTAAAACTATCTTCAGCTAAATTAAAAATACCGTAACATGCAGCTACCGCGCTTGATGGACTTATGCGACTTGCTGTTAACATTTCTTTGTAAAAGTTAAGGTAGTCCTTCGCAATATCATTTGAAAAATAAACCTTCAACTTTTTCAGAAGTTTTCCGAGTTTGTATCTAAAATTATCTTCAATACTGTTCTTCACCAATGGAAGATTTTCAACGACAAGATTTGCCTCTTTTTTTAGCAAACGTACTAGATCTTCCTGAGTAGTTTGCTTCAGTGGTTCATAAAATATCTGGTGACGGTTAAATTCATCCCAATCTAACTTCATATACTTCGTAACCAGTTCGGGAATATCGTCTTTAGTTCTGTTGTAATTCTGTAAAACATCCAATATGTTGTGGATATATTTTCGGAGCTTGAATTTTACTTCTTCTTCATATGAGATGGAAATAAGTTCATTCATTTTAACCAAGTAAAAATTTAATAGATATTGATACACCATCTCTTGTTTTTCTTTTGGTAATATTTCATTTTGTGTTTTTAACTTGTAGAATTGTACGTGAGTATCAATAAATAATTTTAAGGCATCGTCAACATCAATATTGTTAATAACTTGGTAAATAAGTGCAATTATTTTATACATACTTTTGCATTTGTTAACATCCGACTTACTATACACATCTAAATTTTCAAATATTTTATTAAAGGCTTCCCAGCAACTGCGATCAAATTTATAAACATTATGATTATACAATATCCTATCAATAAATCTCTCTTTGATGAAACGTTGCTCGTTGTTATGTCTGTTATCATAATATTTAAATAACTTATCTAAATCACGTTGTGTTTTTGCTGACTCAATAAGAATATTGACTATTTCATTCCGCTTATCGCTATCAGGAGTAATCATAACTAATTTCTTTACCTGGTCAAAGGCTCTATCAAAGCTGACAAATTTATACCATTTATAATCATTGCCAATGCCGAGTATCTCATTTTTGCTAGCGATCTGATCCAGAGCCCACTTCTCTTTTTGTTCTTCCGTCATAAATCTAAAATATTTCAACGAGAAAAATTTCAATTTCATTTCAAACGGTTGGTCTGGATATTTGTCATTAAATAACTTTTTTAGAAAACCAAATCTCTCCTCAGCTGGGATCATTTTCAAAATGTATTCATAATGAGTACAAAAGTAATCAGTCCAGAACCGGTCTTCATCCTCGGGAAATAAAGCCATTGCATATATTTTGGCATTTTCTGTAGTGCTATACTTTATTATGGACGACTTGTTTAGAAAATTAACATAAAGAGACGGTTTTGCAAGAATTCTATTTTTATGTTTTGTTAAAATATCTTTAGAAATTCTCAATCCCAAGCGTGGCAACGTTACTTGAATGTTTGGATGGATATTAACATGTTTCTCTAACATATCTAAATATTTAACGTCTGATACTGAATATAAGAAGTTAATCTCCTTAAGTGCTAACAGCTGACATGACTCCCATACTTTCCATTTTAGTGTAGCTAAAAATTCATCTGCTAGAGTAAACGAACTACCAATAAAATATTTTAAATCATTTTTATATTCACGCTCAGCCAACACATCTGAATGTTCTTGCATAAATACTAATTTAAAATCATCACTGGTAAACATTGCAAATTTAAGTGCAATATTTGCCATTTTAACATTCATACAATAATCGCAAAAAGCCTCCGCACGATTTTCATTCCTTACATTGATAGAAATATGTGTCAAAAACATCTTCTTCATTTTCAGTGACATGTATGAAAATACATTGTTTTGGAGGTAGTCCACGTTTATGAAATTTGAAAATTGATCATCATACATCCAAGTACATTTCAGAGCTCTGGATATATGCAAGGTATCTCCTGATTTCAGTACCTCTATAATGTATTCAATGTTCATGTATTTGGATGCAAGATCAATTTTGAACAGCTTGTCCACATCAGACTGCTCAGTTTTATCCTTGATTTGTTCAAAGTCAACATTATTCAATATAGCTTCTTTGACTTTTATATTTAGGTCCTTCTGCCTTTCGCCCAGGTTTTTACCATTTAATATCAACATAGTGATATAATTGATCTGGAATAATAAAATACAAACCATTAGAGATTTTCTTGCAATTATAAAATACGGATTTTGAGAGAGTTGTACCTACAGGTTAATGTATTGTATGATTTAATATTATATACATTATTGTTGTTGTAATCATTCGATGAATGAATGAAAGTCAGTAATTGCAACAATCATAGATAATAATAAATACTACAGTTTAACATAAAACAAATACACTTGTGGTTTGTGGAACCAGGAACTAAACTAAATGTAATGTCCGTAATGAGCCGTTTACGTACCTAATACTTTTCAAAGTAATTTAGCATTTTTTATTTTTATTTATTTATTTTTATTTATTTATTTTTATTATATTTTCTCAATCGAATTAATCGAGTTCTTTTTTGTTTTGTTTATTTTTGTTGTTTTACGAGTATCAAAGTATAAGATTTCTATAGCTGTGCACTTGTAATTACTACAAGGTATTAACGTTTTTTTTTAAGTTTCAATATAAGGTAAAACCAAAACGTATTAAATAAAATAATACATTATGGGTTCTATATTATCTAAATTCATGTATGAATATTATAGATTGAGAGTGAAAACAGCGTGTTCTATGAACAGTGAATAGGTAAATAATAATAGTACTATTAAAATATTTGTAGTATAATACAATATTTTTGATCTAACTATTGTTTATCAGTCTTGGGTCTCTTTGACAAATGATAGCAAAGTTTGCAATGTTTTCGACCAAACTTTCGATCAAATGTAAAAATATCAATGGTTCGTTCGACCACGCTAATGTTTATCTAACAGTATTCTATCTTCATACAAACGGTCGAAACGCGAGTCATACCTACGGGTCTCGAGGCCGGTATGCACTCGGTTCGCAAACAGTCGCGAATGCGCCGCAACGATGAACGGACGGTGCGGTGTGATGGTTTTGTAAGCAGTAAGCGTGCGACTTGTTAATATTTGATTGAAATAAGTACAAGTACTTACATAATAATTATGGCAAAGTACAATTGTAAATAAAAGTATTTTAATTAAAGATTTATCAGAATGCGGCAATTTTTTAAACTATTAAATTTAACAATAAAGCCTTTTGTACGTCTCAGTCGGGGCGCAAATATTTTTCAGCCTTAAATATATAAGGATGATTTTTTATTAAATCTACTAATCAATAAACATAACATGATTTTTATTAAACATTTCCTATTTTATGTGGGCAGCCCTCTCGCGTATTGGCGGACCGCGCGGTTGTAGGTAATTGTTTCAAGGACTGAGCCGAGTAACAATACTGTTAGATAACATTACCGTGGTTCGACAAAATCTCTTTTGGTCAATTGTTTAGTCGATCAACTAAAGAATGACTAATAGAATTCTCGGTCTTGTGTTAAACGGTCAAATGAATTTCGACCCCTAGTGGTAAACTTGTTTCACATGGCGGGCCGAAACTTCGGCGGGGTCGCAATTGCATGTGATAATTATTTTCCCGGCTTCGCCGACTCAGATACTGTTCAAGAACACCGTGGTAGGTGTAGTCGGTATGACAGGGACGTCGTCATCTTTCCCCGGGTGAATCCGACATAACCACCTGTAGAGATTTACTACGATAACATGGCCCGCCCCTCCAAATTACTGTTTTAATGTGTGTAGTTACATCCTTACGAAAGACTTTGTATTAGTGATGTAACGAATATTCGCATATTTCTTGACATTCGTATTCGCATTCGCATTCGCAAATCTTATGCGAATGTTTTGCAAATATGAACGTTTGAAAAAATAAATAAGATGTCAATAACAAAAAGGTAAATCAAACAAAGAAATATAAATTTCTTATAATATTTATTACAAAACCTTAAACTTTTAAAGCATTTGCGTGTTCATTTTTTTCTCCGTGTCGTATTATGCTTTTATCAATCTAAACTATTAAGATTCTTATGTATTATAAACCTATTAGAATTCTTATAATATTAACGTATTTGTAAGTAATAATTTGTAATATTATAAAATATATCAAGAAATTGGTCAACCTAGAATACCAATTACGATCACAGCCCATTCTTGTTCCTCAAAGTTGCAAGCTTTTTGTTCATGCCCTATTCTAACTCCTGTAAACGAGACAAAATATCTTGGTATAGTCCTGGACAAACATCTTAATTTCAGACGACATATTAATCTTCTTACAGGCCGCATTCGAAAGCTGATATACATATTTAAAACTCTGCGGCAAGTAGCCAGTCCATTTATCATTAGAAATGTATATTACGCACTGTGCCAGTCAATTTTGACCTACTGTGTATCCAGTTGGGGAGGCGCCGCGACAACCATTCTAAAACCCTTAGAGATAGCCCATAGAGCTATACTTAAAGTTGCTACCTTTCGACCTATTTTATTCCCAACCAACGAGCTCTATAAATCATGGAATGTCCTAAATGTCAGACAAATGTACATATTGCAATTAACTATGCTGCAACATCGTCGTACTCCGTATCAAATAATCACCAAACGTAGAAAAGATAAAATCTGTACTTTGCCGCCTGCACACACCGCTTTTATTAAAAAATTTGCAATATATCTCGGTCCCTCAATATACAACAAGATTAATACTATGTCGCCAATATACGGATTATCACTATTTCAATGCAAAAAGACTGTCACCAAAATCCTGCTTAGACTAAATTATGACGAAACAGAAACACTCATAACTAAATGACATCACTCTCACACACACACACACACACACACACACACACACACACACAGATACACACACACTCACACACACAAACACACACACAGACACACCCGTGCACACACAGACACACCCGTGCACACACACATGCACCTATGCACACACGCTCACACACATTATCAAACAAAACATGCACAGAAAACATCATGTATGTTCAAATTTTATAAAGAAATGCGATTACTTAAAGATTATTGTATTAATTTACGCACGAATACGCAATATAAATATCAATAACCAATAGGGGATTGGCACTGTAACTCCTAAACACAGGCTACCCAGTAGCCTTTCTAGGATAACAGTACTCCACCCAGTTTTATTGTAGACTACATTATATTGTGGAATAAACAATTTATTGTTATGATATGATACAAATAATATCCTTGTAACAAATACTATGTAAGCTAAAATCTCATTTTATAAATAAAGTTTATTATTATTATTATTAATAATTTAAAAAAAAAAAATATAAATAATTTGACATAGAGTCATATTATAGAAACAATATAACTTATAGTAAATTGTATTATTTCTAGATATATAAAACGAAGAGAATAATACCGGTGATTTTGTCATGATTATTTGCCTATTTTCACAAAATGCCTTTTTAGAGAGAATAATAAGCTGTATTTCTTTATTTGTTTATTTGATTATCATAATTGAGTAATTTCATAGAATAAAAACCTAAAATTATATATGGGTGATTCTACGATAAGAGGCAACTTACGCGGCAATCAGTTTAAAATCGGTTTTTTATTCTTTATCTTGTTATTTTTTGCATTGAATGACATCATCTTAATGTACTTTATTAAGTACAATCAGGATTAAATGCCCAATTAAAGCACATTTGCCTGAAATTCCTTACAAAGCCTAAAAAAGTCTCTACCCTGGCCTGTCCCCCTGCCAGTTTCCGTTTTAATTTGCAGACAAAACATACCTTTTGTGTATCAGTTGCTAAACAAAGTATGTTTATCACAAACTTAAATAAATATACTTAAGTATTATTATGGAAAAATACAACGATATTTGTTCATTTTCAATAATTATTAAACTTAACTTTTGTCCCGCTTTTTTTGTGTATCTACCCTGCCGAATTTCGTTTCTCTACTACAAACATAAATAAAAGGCTAGCATATGCCAAATATTGCTCATGGACATCTATTGACGGGAAGTTCGCAATACAAAACACACGAGCCATTAGAGCGCCGCCATTTGTTGGTTGTTGTGACGCGACAGTGCGGTGTAGTGGTTTCGCAAGATGATTATGTCTCTCCTCTGGTAAGTTGTGAAATTTATAATATCCATTTAATTTACTTGTATTTTCTACCCTAGTTCAATAATATTGTAATAGTTAAAGTGCGATATATAATTAACCCAAAAATGTCTTATATCAATTAAAAAAATTGCATTTGTCATGAAAACGTCTCTTCCCTGTCGTATTTCCCCTGGCAAGATAACCACCAGGGGAGATACTCACTGACCAGGGGAGATAATATGCATCATAAGATGTTTGAGCAAACTAACTCAGATATAGCTAATTTCTATCAACCTCAGTTTTAAATGACTCAAATAATTATGGCAAATGTAAATTCTTATGATTATAAAAAAATTAAGTAAGTTCTTAGTTCATATTGTTATTATATTATTGTCTAACATTGTTACAGATTACGGCAACGCGCTTTCTGCTTTTTAGACTAAAAAGATAAATTTCATAGAAAAGGAAGCTGTGATTCATATGGATTTCAGTGAAAATTACTTAACTTAATACGCAGAAGAAATTCAGGCATTCCGTTTTGGAGGTTCTGATCAACAGAGTGTGCACACGGTTGTAAATTACACGAAAGAAGAGGTATCAGGTGCAGTAAAGATTACATGCTATTGTTCGATGTCACTTAATTTGTTACATTCGCCTCTAGATATATTTGAACAGCTTGTCACCCGAAGTAGTGATCCTCCATTTTTGGAGCGATGGATCAGTAGCCCGATGTAGCCGTAACACAAATACATGTTATACTTTCTTGTCACTCATTTAATAGAATTCTATTCAACCCTCATACACTTTACGTAGAATTACCATGAAGCTGGACACGTGAAGGGGGATCCTAATGATGTCGGTCCTGTTTGCAAGAGATCAGACCAACCGTTTGGTGGCTAGTGACAAGGATATAGCATATCTGAGCGAGTTGTCAGATGCTCTTCAAAGGAACTGTCCTAGCATCAATGTTTTCCTTATTCACGACAAAAATATCTTAGAAAAGGTGCTTTGCTTGCATTTGCCAAATAAAACAGACTTTTCCCGGTACTTTGCGTGTCAATCGAAAACAATAACAATCTAAAAAAAATCTACGTAGTATTTAAGCCGCTTTTGCAATGAAAATGAATAATTATTTCAAAATTGATGTCATGACATACTCGTCTAATAAAAATCTCCGAGTCGAGGATGTTTACGGGCCAGATTTAGAGTTCGAGAACGAGAAAGAGAATCCATCTAACAGTGAACAAATGACCACACCAAAAGGTGGCAAGCATCAGATATAGGATGAACAACAACCGTCGACATCCAAAAATACATTCAAGAACGGTAACTTTATTTTAGTCATACTACTATAAAAAATAGTACCGTTATGTGGCGATGTGTACCTACGGGTTTGAAAGAAGATGATGAGATACGTGTAGTTTTCTGTAAAAAAGGGGATCTTAAATTGTTTATAGTTGATTAACAAGATATTTCATTCATTTCAGAGATAAGATTTTCCAGACACTCCCTACGCTAAATCTTATTTTGAAAGGACAGAGGATGTTCTACTCTGTCAAAAAGTCGGTTAATGTGTTTCAGAAAGCTTAAACATTTTTTTTTCTATTATGTAGGCGAGAGTATGCCTTTAATTTGTTATTTATTGATATTTCATGGTTTGAGTAAAACATGTTAATTTAATAAAACATATAGCATAAATATAGCTAATATGTAAATTATCCTGATTATCACAAGTCTGATTATCACTTAAAAGTATATTTTATTATTTGTTGAAGGTACGATAGCATGTTAATTTACATATATTTTTGTAAATGAAATTAATGACTCTTTTGTTTATTAGCTACAAGTAATGGCTGTAATATGATAATCTGATTATAAGTTAAGCAGAATGTTTAATAAAGGTGGATTTTATAAATTTTATTAACTATTTTATTGCGTCAAAGTATCTCCCCTGGTCAAATAAGTATCTACCCTGACCTTGATGTCTCTACCCTGTCTGATGTATTTACCCTGGCCTTCTAAAAAGTAACAAAATATGTATAAAGTGACTTGCCCTTCCGTGAAAAGGTACATAAACAGGACATAAACCGTAATATAAGTGATTAATGGAAAAACTCCAACTTTTCTCATTGGCCGTATCCTCTATGGGCGTGAAACCTCTTATCGTAGAATTACCCATATATAACGTAGGCGCCGGATAGGCTCGACAATGCTCGGAATGAGATGCAAACGATGACAAATGTGTGCGTGTGGCTCGCGTGCTGAGTAAGCTGTCAAAATAAAGCCGTAAAGATAAATGGCGCCAAATTCAAAAGTGAATGATTCGCATTCGCATTCGCGAATATCAACGGCAGATATTCGCACCCGCATTCGCAATCGCGAATGCCTAAAAATTGACATTCGTTACATCACTACTTTGTATGTACTTGTAAGCACGGTAATGTTATCTAATAGTATTCTATCTTCATACCAACGGTCGGAACGGGAGCCATACCTACGCGCCTCGAGGCTGGTTTGCACTCGGTTCGCAACCAGTCGCGAATGCGCCGCAACGATGAACGGACAGTGTGATGGTTTTGAAAGCATTAAGCGTGCGACTTGTTAATATCTGATTGAAATAAGTACAAGTACTTACATAATAATTATGGCAAAGTACAATTGTAAATAAAAGTATTTTAATTAAAGTTTTATCAGAATGAATGAATTTTTTATACTATTAAATTTAACAATAAAGCCTTTTTTACGTCTCAGTCGGAGCGCAAATATTTTTCAGCCTTAAATATATAAGGATGATTTTTTATTGAATATACTGTAACGCCCAGTGCCATCTCTCGGCATTGTGGGGAAGACTCGGCAGTTCCGTCTAATAATTTATTACACCGCCATTTATTGACGTCTTACGGAACTACGTACTTCGTCGATACGCAAAGCGTAGAGAGAACGCTGGCACATTCTCGAATCTTCGTACTGTTTACATACCGGATATGGCGTTACTAGAAAACTCTAGAAACGCATTAACCGCGTATAAAAGGGGAAGACCAGCGCTCGTCGAGTCAGTTTACAATTGTAAGCGGTCAAGTATTCATCGAAGCGAACGGAAGTGGAAATATTACGGAGTTTGAAGCAGGCAAGAGAAGTGATAGCTACAGTATACCAAGATATGAAGTATGAGGCTGAAAATGGAGTGGAGCTTGACAGATGCTAGATAGAGAACTTCAAGAGCTGTGGGAGTGGAAAAGACTATAACAAGAATTCTTAAAGAAAAAACGAAATGTGATGCAACTGACACACAAATAAGTTCACCACATAAAAACAAAAATCCTCTCAGACGTTTAAAGCGTGAATTCGATGTATTTGACAACGGGGTAATGTCAGTAACTTTCATACAGAGTATAAACAATATCCAACATTAAAAGCTCTGAAAAGGGTGCTTAATGAAAAGATAAATTTTGATGAATTTAGGATATGAGTGGAAAACTACTGAAAACAATCGTCAAGCGCTTGTTGAAAAACATGACGTGCAGTTGCTCCGCTATAAATATTTAAAATAATTGACGAAAGTGTTGTCATCGACACGATAAGTCAGTAATTGACGAAATATAAGGCAGAAATATTGTTTATACTGATGAAAGCTACATTCATACCACACATGTACAAAATAAATCATGGGGTACTAAACAAGGAACTGTAGCAAAGAAAAAATTTCTAAAGGTTTATGCATCATAATTGTCCACGCCGCGCTAGAGGAAAAAATGGTTTTGTCCCCAATGCTTTTTTAATTTATAAGGCTAGTTCCGAAGACAGGCGACTACCACGACGACATGAACCAGGACAACTACAAGAAGTGGTTCATAACACAACTACTGCTAAACATACTAGAAAAGTCCGTAATTGTTATGGATAACGCTTCATGCTCCTACCATAACACATTTACTGAAAAAGTTCCCACTTCCAACAGCAACAAAGCAGCCATGAAAGATTGGCTGGTGAATAAACACATTGACTTCGAGGAAGACATGAAGAAAATCGAACTCTATGATATAATTGTACAAATAAGGATAATTTCTTACGCTATTGATGGCGAAGCAAAAAAATATATGTCGGAGCGTCAAGAAAATAATCATATGAATGTAATTTGTTTCTGTATATGGAGTTGAATAAAGCGCTATCTCTTGGTTTGTTTCAGAACGTCAAGCGTAAGCATGAGTGAGGTCGCCATAGAGCCAATGTGTCAGTTGGAGTGACAGTTATAACTGTCAGTGTCATATTGACGTTATATAAGTGCCGGAGACTCGTGCGCGGACACATTCGGTGGATAAAATCAGATTTGCATAAAGCTCCCCATTTCCCAATAATTATTAACTATACCAACCATACCATAGTTTCTCAACTTTATTTTGCTCACTATTCACTTTGAGGTTTTAAGATGCATGGCACGCATGGTAATTTTTGTACGTATGGTTTAACAAACACCAATTATGCGAATTATTAATAACATATAAGTTTTAATCAATATAAATGATTATTGTTTGCAATTAGCTTCGTAAATGCACCTTCATGATCAAGTGTGATGCGAGTAGTTGCTAAATAATTTGCAATTTGCGAGTCAATATTGGAAATTATTTCCTGATTAATCATACGAGCTTCATAGTTTACAGCACGCAAATAACTTTATTATCATTTGTATAATCTTCATTGCAATCATATAGAATTAATCATTACGAAACGCGGAAAAAAATTGTTGATATAAACGAATAAAAAGTGTTTTGTAAATCCAAACATTTCCCATCGTAAAATAATTTACCTTCACTGTGCAGTGAAATATTTTCAAAAATATCTACTGAACTTCAGCAAAAAATATCGCCTGAAGCACTATATTTCTCGATTTAAAAAAATTTTGAATACTTTTTCATGTGGATGATGACAACACTAAAGATGAAAATTATGTGGGTTTAGAGACTAAAACGGATGTCGAAGATATATTCATTACGAAAGATGTTGATGCAGAAGAAAATAACGAAGGATAAGTTTTGCGTCGTGGATAAAACTACATGTAGTGAAGAAGGTAAATCTTTATTCTTAATGTTTTACTTGATTTATATCAATGGAAAAGAGAATTCAAACAATTTCAAAATGCTCTGTTCGTGTGAAAGCTAATTATTCAGTTAAACAAAAAAAGTGGATATTATCTAAAAATGAGTGGGCAGACTTGTTAAAAGAAAAAATTTGGGAAAAACGAAATCGCGTTGCAGCTGGTGCTTTAAAACCTTTGAGGACACGGCGCTGCACACTTTGGTGGATTGCCCCGCCTGGGCATCGCAGCGCCGTAAGTTGATCGCGGCAGTCGGATTGGTTGCCCTTTCGCTCCCGGCCGTAGTTCAGTCTATGGTCCGGAGTGAGAGGTCGTGGAACGCCGTCGCCTCCTTCTGTAAGGAAGTAATTTCCATCAAGGAGGCGGCGAAGCGGGAGAGAGAGCTCTTAAACCCTCTCCGGTATACCGGGAGGTACATTATTCTTATTCCATCTTTCTCTTTTACCCCGGCGAGTCCGACATAACCCCTCCGCCCACCGCCGCGGAGAGGTACGCGTCAAAGCATTCCCCATGTAAAAAAAAAACAATGGTGCTTTAAAACCTATTATTTTACACGCAATGAAAGGATGACTTTTCTCGGTGCATGTAAAGAATGCAATGCTAAAATAAAATTATTGATTACGTATCCTACAGATAATATTGCTTCATGCACCAGTTTAATTACTACAGATTTTAATAAAAAATTTAAACATTATTTAAGAAAATATTAAATTGTCACCGATAAAGCGCAAAGAATTGATGGAAAAATGGAACATGAGGCTCCGATAACAGTTCAGAAACAATTAATTTATTATGCAATGGAAGTTGGGGAATCCTCAACCACCCCATCACCTTCACATGGAACTTTATGACAAATAAAACATGAAAATAATCTTAGTGAGTATTATTATGAAGATCCAATTTTAGCTTTATTGTACATAGCTCAAAACGTAAAACTCTGTAACGATAATATTAAGCACATAACAATTCATCCACATTTTTATATTTACTATTGGTCTACGTCACAAGAAACATACTTCAATCAATATCATAAAAACCACAAAGTTATACTAAGCATCGAAGCAACTGGTAGTATTTTTAAGAAAACTGATTTAATTGTGAAAATTACTCTTTGCTGTATGTTGCTGTAATGTACAGTAAAGAAAATAAAAGAAGTATTCCGATTGCTCAAATGATTTCTAAGTTCTCAGACGATGGATACTATATTAAACTGATTAAAATCTTGGAAAGGTCAGAAATCAATTCCTAACGAAGTGGTTTTGGACCGATCTTCAGCGCTTATAGGAGCCACGATCAAAGCTTTTACGGAACATAAATGTACTAATGATTATCTTGTAGATTCGTTCAGGAAGCTTAACACTGAGGAGACATCACGCGACGCCTTATATGTTCGCATCGACATGAGCCACTTTGTAAAAACGATTTATAACCTTAACTGTTTTCGGAATGTAGACCAAAGAACTAAAGCTTTTTATAGTAAGTGTATTTTGTATCTTAAACGTTTACATGACTATGGATCTGCAAAACAAACAATTTTGGAAATAATAACCGTAGCTCTCAATATACACGATCATGTTGGGTCTCGATGCGGTGAAGCTAAAACGAGGCTAAAAATATCGGAATAAACCATTAATCTTCCAGATTAAAAAGATCTATAACATTATAGTTTGCCAGAACAACTTATATTGAAAGAAAATAAAGACGTTGAAGAGGATTTTACATTTCCCAAATGGTATCAGGATAAATTAGTTCGCGAAAATCTGTTAGTTACATTAACAGATGATGAAAGTGACTCCTTATCACATGAAAACTTATTTTACATGCCAACTTTTATACCAACACTAACCAGGTTAGTACAGCAACTACCATTGTGGTCAAATGTGATGATTCCAATTTAACATTCAAAAAACCAAACTCCGTCTTCATCCAACGTGGAAAGTTATTTTAAAACTCTTAAGAGATACTTACGTCATATTGGTGTTAAATCCAGTAGATTGAGATTGGATCAATTTATCAAAGATGCAGATTTATTAGATGGAGAATTAAAAGAAGCTTTAGGTAATTATAATAATGATAATAATAATGATTTTTATTGTTTCTCAGTTAATTACAATTATTAGGAACAATTTTTGTATACATGATTTAAGCTACAATTTGTGAACGCCGTGCTAGTATTTAAAATAGGAAGACCTGAGCTATAAGTACCAGCAACCTTCCATGACACATTTTATATACTAAATCTACATAGAATTAACAAGTTAAAACAATATACAAGTAAAAAAGTAATAAAAACAGAAAATTAAAGCAATTCATAACATAATTAATTTAGTAAACGTTTGTGTGCGTGCGTGCTTGCGTTCGTGCGTGCGTGCGTGTGTGTGTGTGCACGCGTGAGTGTGTGTATGTACGTGCTGCGCTGTGTTAAGTTAATGGGTGAAGTAAATTCTCTGTATCTTTGTATGACAGTTTTAATAGCCATTCACTTACATTTGCTTTACACTGGCGTTTGTTATTGTTTATTATGGTTAATGCTTTGTTTATTTTATTATAAAGAAACCGTCCAAGAAAACAAAAACATCTCTGGCTAAATGAAGTTCTGCGGGTGGTACCAAGTGGGCCATCTTGTCTACGAGACTGTTAAGAAGATGGGTTCGACCGACCTAGTTTTGAGGTATATAAATGTTGTCTTAAAATGATCTGAAGGATAAATAGTTTTCTCACTGATATGACCTCACAATATTTATGTAGATCTTTGGTAGGGAAACGGAATGGCTTAAAAGTGGCCACCGTGGCCACTTGAGTACTGCTCTCTGTGCTCGTTCGACTCGTATTAAATGTGTTCTGCAGGCACCACCCCAAGAAGAGATACAGGACGCTACCAGGGATTGACACAGGGCATAGTAAACCATCTTTAGGACACCAGGCTCCGCTACATGTCTTTAGCTTACGGACTCGGCTCGTTAGAAGATCTATGTGCGGTACGAAGCTTAGTCTTTCATCTAATATAACTCCCAGGTACTTTACTGCCGAGACATTTTCCAACTTAGGACAATCACATGTGTAATGGGTATTCAACGTATGTTTGTGTGCAATAATAAAATATCTTGCAGTGTCCAATGACACAGCTGGTTTTCTAATACTAAAAGTTAAGTATTTCGTTTTTTCTACATTCAGTGACAGGTAGTTTAACGTTAGCCAGTGAGTTATCTTATTTAAGCTAACCTGTGCTGCTTTAAATGCTTGTTTCCATGTTCGCCCCGTAAAAATAAGAGCCGTATCATTAGCAAATGCAAAAAGTTTTCGATGTTCTATTTTTATTTTGCACACCTCATTTACATATATTAGAAACAACGTAGGGCCAAGTATACTGCCTTATGGCACGCTGCTTACTACTGGTAGACTGTCACTAAGATGATCTCCTATTTTCACGCATTGTGTTCTATCAGTTAGGTAGCTCTGGAACAACTTTAGCTGCTTATCTCTAACACAGATTTGCTCAAGTTTTACTTTTAGTGTGGGGATGGAGAGCGTGTCAAACGCCTTAGCCAAATCGAGGAAAATGCCTATTTTATCGCGATTATCCAGTGCTTCCACGATATGATTAGTAAAATCATGGACAGCGTCATTTTATTATTACGGAAGCTTTTTATTAGATAAAAAGTTATTGACATCAAGATAGTTTTTGAGGCGGATGTTCATGATTTTAGACAATGATTGCAGCACTGAAATCAGTCAATACTTAGTGACACAATCTCCATTCCCAGACTTATATATGGGATAAACAAGAGACCTTTTCAGCAGATGCGGAAAATCTCCATTGATTATACAAAGATTAAGTATATAAGTTAGAGGAGGAATCAAAATTGTTCTGTACTCTTTTAGAAGGCTTGATGATATGTCGTCAATACCAATTGCGCAGTTAGTGCGTAATGTTTGTATAATGTGCTCTACTTCAGTCTCATCGGTTTCCAGAAATACGAGCGGAGAATGAGATGAATAAAATGGTACATCAACAGTACTAATGTTGTAACCAACAGCTGTGATGATATCTTTTCCAATATTTGTAAACGTTTCATTAACAGCGTTAAGAGATTCATCAATAGAATTGTTTATTTTAAGTAATGCGATAGCCGTATTTTTTACTCTTGAGTGAGTGAGTGAGTGAGTGAGTGAGTGTGCGTGTGCGTGTGCGTGTGCGTGTGCGTGTGCATGTGCGTGTGTTAGTTTAATATAGCTTATATTTTTGATAATATTTTGATCAATGCAATTTACAGTGCTTTTGTACAAGAATCATGTACGAACTACGAATACTGAATGTGTCATTAACAGATTCCAAAGAAAAATTGCTTTTTGCCACTTAATTTTAATATGCCAAATATAACAATGCTAAATCAATCGGCAGAGTCTAAGTTATGTGAAGATAATAATATTGTACAATGTCGACGTAATGACTGCAACGGCATACGAACATTTAAATACGAACTAAGTAATACAATAGCGTTTGAGCTGAATCAAACAGATGTAATTTGTCTTAAAGACATACCTCTGGAAATAACATTAAATTATACAAAATACGACGTTCTTGGATTAATTGAGTTTTTGGCGTCCGGCGGCGATGTTACAGACATTCACAATATTGGCCACTATCGGGTTCATTGTCGTTGTAATGCTGAATGGAAATGTTTTGATGATCTTAATAATTTTATAACCAAAACTCCGAATTCACTTATCGCTAATTGCATTATGTATGGCCGAAAATAAAAAGGTAATAACTTTGTCGCGTTAAGGCTAATTCAGATTAGGCGGAAAAATGATATTTATTATTACCACTTAGCATTTTTCGCCTGATCTGAATTTATCCTTATTGATATTCATGAGTAATAATTTCATATTATCCCTGAAAAATATATAAATATGTACCTACATCAATAATTATTTATAACAACAATAAACATAATACCGTAAACGAGACAGTTGTTCTATTTCTCAGTAATTATCGAACTGATCAAGTGTGTTTTTTATTTGAGGTACTTTTTAGGTACATTTTTTTGGTGTTATTATATTTTATTAGTAATGGTTAAATAGTAAAATATTATAGAACACCCGCCATATTGACGTCAATACGGCGGGTGTACCTAAATTTAGCTGTGGTTTCCTTCGAAAGGAGTTACAATTTTTTTTAACCGAGGCACAAAATAGTACAATTTAGGTTCATTTTTTGGTGTTTATATATTTTATTTAATGGTTAAATAGTAAAATATTATAGAACACCCGCCATATTGACGTCAATACGGCGGGTGTACCTAAATTTAGCTGTGGGTTTCTTCTCAAGGACAATTTTTTTAAATTTACTTTTTTCTAACTGTACATGTTACAACAATTATAGTTTATTCTTTGACACTAATAAGTTTTTAGTAAATATTTATTAACTAAAGATACAATTTATCTATTCTATTATTATAAAAAGCAACTTGCAAAATTGTTAGCATTTAATATATTATGTAGCGACTCGGGTACTAGTAGGGTAGTGAAGATTTTAGGACATGGTAGTATTACTACTACAAATTTTCATATTGACACTTCTAGTAGTTTAAACTGTTAGATGAGACAAAGGATAGGCAGACACACAGTATTAGACTTATTCATCAGAATTCAGGGTCTATCCGGCAAGGAGTAAGAAATAGATTTATTTTTAAAACAACATAACAATCAAATATGTTGCATAACGGAACACTGGTTAAAAACTAATCAATTAATATTTAATAACGAATATTATTCAATTGTAAGTGCGTTTGTAAGACAGAATTCTATACATGGTGGCTGTCTAGTATATGTATGTAACAATCTAAAATGTAAAGAACGTAAAGATATAGTAAATATTTCTATCGAGCGCACTGTTCAATTATCCTGTGTGGAATTAGAGCAACATGTCATAGTTTGTGTGTACCGACCACCGCAGAGTAACTTTAGTGTATTTTAAACTGTAATAGAGGATATTTTAAAACGCCTGAATGTTAGTAACAGGCATATTGTAGTGTGTGGTGATTTTAATATTAATTAACTTGAGCAGTCACTTACAGTACTTGAGCAAGCAGCGATAGCTCAGTGGGGAGACCAACAGACTGCAATGCAGAGGATCTCGGGTTCGAACCCACGTCGCGCACCTCTGACTTTCGGAAGTTATTTGACTTTTCGAAATTATGTGCGTATTGATTGACAATTATCGCCTGCTCCGTGCCTCGGAGAGCACGTTAAGCCGTCGGTCCCGGTTGCCATGAACATCTATGGCAGTCGTTATTGGGAAAGTCAGTACCCTCTAATATCCTGACACTGGTCTAGCCTTAGGGTATCGTTAGCCTTCAGGTTGCGGAGGTCAGTTGGCAGCCGCTTCGTGTAAAAACTGATATCCAGTCAAATCCGGTTAGACCAGAAAAGCCGACCCCAGGTGACTTGGGAATAATAAAGGCTAAGAGAGAAGAAAAGTCAGTTCTCTCTTTGAGACTTATTAGTTTATTTGGATCATTTAATTTAAAGCATTTATTTTTTGAACCCACTAGTATCACTTCACATTCTGCTACCTGCATGAATAATGTATTTTGCGACTGCCAATTTCTTAATAGGGCCATATTGAGTGAACTGACATCTGACCACTGTGGGCAAAAGGTAGTATTTCCCGTGAGTACAATTTATAAAGAGAATAAGGTTACATATAGACCGATGACATCTAATCGCTTAAAGGAATTTAATGATAACATAAATGCCAAAGATGTCAATACGGACCTTTCTCTGAATAATCCAGACGATCTATATGAGTCTTTACTTAACATAATTACTTTAGAATATAATAATATTTTTAAATGTAAGACCTTTAGTCAGTATGATAAGATTAAGTTTTGTGATTGGGCAACATCTGGGATATATAGAAGTAGAGCAAAATTATACGAATTATAGGGTATGAAACAATACAAATTCGATCCAATATGTTAAAAATTATTTAAAAAGACTTGTACCACTGCCAAGTCCCTTTGCCTAAAAACTAAAATTCATATTTCTAATAATAAAATTAAAACTACATGGAACATTATTAACGATGAAACAGGTCGCAACAAGGTGCAAATTTGAACTGAATGTCAATAACTACTTCGCAAAAATACCTTTAAATACAACTAGTACCCTTAGGTCTTGCCCAGCTCGAGCAGAATACTTGGTTAGGAGTAGCGTGGAAGAGTGCAAGATACAATTTAGTTTTGTATGTGTACATCCGTATGATATAAAAAAAGTATTTAAGTCACTCAATTCAAAAAAATCAGCCGACTTCTAGGGTATTTCGTTAAAATTTGTTAAAAGTATTATTGTTAATATAGCGCCACATCTAGCCGCAATATTCAACGGATGCATTGATGTGGGCATATTTCCAAATTTAATGAAATGTAGTAAAATAATACCTTTATTTAAAAATGGATGCAAAAGTGACCCTAGTAATTTTAAGCCAATTTCAATATTACCTGCTACTAGTAAAATATTTGAGAAGATTATATTACAGCAATTAAAGAGCCACTTTAGTGTAAACAATTTATTTCATGCCGATCAATATGGTTTTCGGAAGGGCCGTTCTACGATAGATGCGGGTGTTACGCTTTAAGACATATTCAGTGCCTGGGAAAATTCACAAGATATCATTGGCGTATTCTGTGATCTCTCTAAAGTCTTTCACTGCGTTGACCATCATACACTGTTGCGAAAACTCAGGCATTATGGCATCAGAGAACTGCACTTGACTTAGTTGGTTCCTACCTAAGCGATAGACTACAACACGTTGATATCAAAGGAAATAGATCTTCTGGATTACCAGTCACAATGAGCGTGCCACAGGGCTCAATATTAGGACCCTTTCTGTTTTTAGTGTACGTAAATGATTTGCCGTTCTTCGTGCAGGATTTGTGACAATGTTTTATTTGCAGATGACACATCCCTTATTTTTAAAGTAGACAGAAGAGCAACAAATTTAATTACTGTTAATGATTCGCTCGCGCACATCCTGGACTGGTTTACGTCGAATAATTTACTACTAAGCTCTAAAAAAACAAAATGTATCTAGTTTACATTGCCAAATGTAAAGAGTCCTAACATAAATATATATTTAAATAATGAAATTATTACTTTCGTACAATCGACAATTTTTCTAGGTTTGACTTTAGATCACAAAGTTCAGTGGGGCGCTCATATATGGTGTCTTGCAGGGAAACTTAGCTCAGCCGCATACGCAATTCGGAAAGTAAGACAGCTTACTGATGTAGATATTGCGAGACTAGTATACTTCAATTTAATTTCACAGTGTCATGTCCTATGGTATATTATTGTGGGGCAAGGCAGCTGATATTGAGACAATTTTTATTCTCCAAACGCGTGCAGTACGTAGTATTTATAATATAGGTCCACGAGTTTCCCTGAAAGATCGATTTAAGGAAATAGGCATACTTACTGTTGCATCGCAATATATATTTGCTAACATTCTGTTTATTAAACATAATATTCACTTATATAATAAGAATAGTGATATTAATAACGTAAACACTAGAAATAAGCATAAGTTAGTAGGCCCATATCATCGTTTACATAAAGTTCACAATACTTTAATAAATTACCTATTAATATAATTAATTTACCATTGCTTAAATTTAAAAGTGCCGTTAAAATACAGCTCATTTGGAAGGGTTATTATAGAGTCAACGACTGACAAAAACTCATAGCATTAGTTGCTTGTTGCATTCAGGATTCAAAGATCTGTATTACCTATAAGTCAATTTAGTAATGTAAAGGTATGTGTACCTCGTGATTATATGTGATGTTATCAAGTATCCTGCTTCTCATTTTGATTATTATTGCAAAATACAAATCCACAACCGCATTTAGTCACGGATTGCATTTGCATTGTCACAAAGTGTAAGTGTATGCGCCATCATGCCATCTTACTGCCTATTTTAGATTTATATTAAAAAATATAACTAGACCCAAATTATTTTATCTCTATAATATTAAATAATTTGGGTCTAATATTAACTTATTATTGTTATTATCTTTAGTTTTTAAAGTCAGTGGTATATGGTATAATGGTTGCAACACCTTGTTGATATGAGTTGTAAAATACTGAAATTATATTTAATTGGCGATTTAAAAGAGTGGGCGCGAGTTTCTTGCAGGTTTCTTCTCATAGGCTTAGAGGTACCCTTTGCCTGAACCTAGCAACTAACCTAAATGTAGCTTCAGTAACTTAGTAAGCTCACTAACCTATATATTTTGACGTTCATAAGTGTTACTTTGTGACCTAAATGAATAAATGATTTTTAACTTTGACTTTGTAGTAAATTTCTACCCGCGGAGGGGTCGGCGCAAACGCATTCACACAAGTGCAAAAAAATTTACTCATAACAACGTGATTATTTCATTGTCTGAAATAATTTATCAACAATACTACCAACCTAAAATATGACCACACCTGCCTTTTACACGCTATATAAACATATAAGAACCCTAACCGAAAAGACGAATGCTATTCCTAAATAAGACAAATTAATAAGGAGTAGTCCGAGTAGTGCCACAGGGTAGTGGTTAAGGCACCATGTACCATGTCATACATAATTGTACAATTCAAAATAAATAAATCGATATAACAACAGCTATAACTACTAAACACACGATACAGCCAGTGTAACTAATGTCGAATGAACATATTGATATACCTAATCTATTTCTTATGTTCATTGAAAATAATTTTCAAGGCAACTTTCATTTCAGATCAATTAATCACGTTTCCTCAAAATATATAAAGTTGTAGTAACATTAATCTGAAAGTTTTAGGCCGCCCGCTGCGTTAAGCGGGTGCACGGAGCGGGCGCCCGCCGCGGAGACCCGCGCCGCACGGGCGCCCGCTCCGTGTACCCGCTTAACGCAGCGGACGGACTTACAGGGTGATATACGCACACAAATACAGGCATGGCGAGTGTTAAACAATACATACACATACACTAGTTTAGCTAAGAAGTTCCTCATAATGGAATGTGTTGGCTTAAGGTGCCCGATGCCTCAATATTGAGACATGTAATTACATTTTAATCAAAGAGCAACATGAATTTACGGTTGCTGAGGTTTGTATTCAATGGGGGTTAGTTTATCCAGGCTATAGTATCAGTTTCCACCCGGGTTGATGCAATATTTTCATTGATGTTTTCTATGTAGAATAAATTAAGGACAATTTTGAAAAGCCTGCTAGTATCTTAATCAAATTTAAGCCTCGCCTCATATAATATGAAAGATATTATCAGAAAAAGTAGTCATGATTATGATTACAAACTAATAATCAATAACCACCAAATACGATTACATTGTACTTCTCTGTAATGGTGATTGACGATTACACATTGTAGGTAATCATAATCATTAATCTGATTACAATTTGCCCAACTCTGATCAAGTCAATGACCATTGAACTTCTTTACAGTTTTTATGGTGATGTATCCCATAGATAATCTACTACATAATCCATTCTTCTTCAAGAGCCGTAGATGTGTTTTCAGTTATTATTTGTGACTTTATCAACAGCTTTTGCTTTTGTGTTAGTACAGACAATTGCATCCAGGTAGATTACTTTTAATATTATGTCAGATGCTTAGGCAGACAGGTTAAATACAAGATAAATACTAAATAGCTTTTTATTTGGACTTATTATGGAGGTAAGTAACCTATTTGCCTCGAGAATCTCTGGCAGTGATCACTGCACCTACAATTGAAGATGTATCTAGAAATGTTGGTACCATTATTACAAAAACATGTGAGACCAGGCACTACTGTTCATTCAAACTTTTGAGATCTCAATAATATTTAAGTTAACCGATCAAAGCATTGGATCCTGGTGGCAGGTGGACTTCTGAAGAAGATTGGGTGATAAAAGGTCTTAAAGTATGCACTTATAAAATAAACAATAGGCTATCAGAAGTTTTTTTTCGCATTTCTATATAAACATTAAAATTTATCTAATTATTTTATTTAAACCTTTGTCAAAATGCAATAATATGGATTTAAATTACCAATCCTGGTTTATTTATACTCAGAAACCCTCAAAAGCTGTAAGAAGCTGTTGATATGGCCAGACATGGGTGTGACCTCTAAATGTGATATTCCCTTAGAGTTTCTTTAGATATCATAATATTGAGAAATTCGCCTATTTGTGTGGCTGTATGTACTAAGTTTATTCATACAAAAGTTCTCACAGCTCACAAAGAAAACAACAATACTCAAGCAAAATGATAATGAATGTCGACAAGACAAACATTAAAATAGATGTACGCTTTCTCCTTTGCTTGTAATGTTAGGTAGGTGGTTACTGTCATTTAGTTAGTGCACAGTGGTGATACGATTTTTTTTTATATTTGAGACCAATTATCGAAATTGTAGATCACCACTGTGGATTTAATAAATAAATAAATGCGTACTAAATATATAGATAGGTAGGTACTTTACCTCTTAGTAATAAGCAAAATCTTTTCAGCTGCACACTAACAATGCCGCTTTGGTTCGGCACCACCTGCAGGCTGCACCACAAAATACATTTGCGTAGAATGCTATTAATATTATACTATATGTATAAACATATATTTCTTTTATAAAGAACAATACCGGCTACCGCTTGCGCATGCCACGATGACGTGTATTTCTCAGATAGTGTTTTATTTAAGCGATGCATCACATCACATTAATTAACAGAGAAACCCGGTTTGCGAGTTAACCCCTTGGTCCCCAAGCGGTTATACAGTGTGACCCGCGTTAAAGTGCAACCCCGAAAATGGGTGAAATTAGACCGAAAACTATCGACGAAAATGGGTCTGAAAAACTTCTAAAAAAAAAACTAATTTTTTTATACGCCACTGAACATTTGTTTCCCGAATTTTGACCTCTATGTACAAATAAATTTATTCCTCCCAAACTAGCTAGCCGATTTTGATGAAATAAACGACAAATCAATGCCAAGTATTTAGCGATGAGGATAAAACAAAAAAAAACAGCAAAAAATGGCTTTAAATACTTCATTTTTTTAAATACTTGTGAAAAAAGTCACTTTTTTTCACTGTTTTTTTCAATCAACTCAAATTTCTATGAAATAAACCCCTACATCTTGATTTGTTTTATAATTTGTTATTATTCTTGACTGTATTAGCTTTCAAAAAAAAAAAAATCAAACATTGTATCTCTAAAAATACAGGAGTTACGAATTTTTAAAGTTCACTACTCAGAATGGGCAAATCCAGGTAGAGACCCTTTTTTTATTCCTTTGTTATACCGGTGGTCGGCTGCTATTGTGTTCAATGCTTGGGGAAAAGGGAAGGGGTATTGGTACAGTCCGGCAGTCGCCCGCGCTAGTCCGCTCCGATCACATCGCTGCTGCTGTACGTCAGCTGTTGTTCTCGCATTAAAGTTACAGTTTTTCGTTGAGTTTTCGTTATTGACTACTTGTTACGTTTTTGTTATTGACTGTTTGTTACGTTACTCGACTGTTTTCGTGGTTGTGCTGGGTTGAGATGCCGCGATTAAATGCATTCTCCCCGCGAGAAATCGCTGACATCCATTATTATTATGGAATGTATGGTGGACGCACAACAGTCGCTCGATCGGCATACGTAAATGCATTTCCGAACAGACTTGCACCGTCGGCAAGGAACTTCCAGGAAGTTCATCGGAAGCTCTCCGACATCGGACTTGGATTACAACACACAAGACGTGAACAAGAATCCATTGTAATCGACACAGCGATAGAAGAAGCGGTTTTAAGTACCGTTTTTGCCACTCCTACTATTAGTACGAGGCGTTTAGCTTTACTTCACGGCATATCACAAGCCTCAGCGTGGAGAATCTTGAAGAAAGAAGGTCTACATCCATATCATTATCAAAGAGTCCACGATTTGCACGGGGATATGGATTTCCAATCAAGGTGCGTTATGTCGATCTGGCTACAACGACAAATTCGTCGCAATCCACAATTTTTAAAAAAGATTTTATGGATGGATGAGTCGAAGTTCACCAGGAATGGCATCACGAACGCTAGGAATTTGCACGAGTGGACACATGATAATCCACATCTGAAGAGGGCCTCGTCATTCCAGGTGCAATTTTCAATAAATGTTTGGGCAGGTCTACTCGACGACATGTTGATAGGACCAGTAATTTTACCAGCGACATTAAATTCGGAACGATTCCTAACTTTATTAAGGGATGAGCTTCCCCGTCTGTTAGAGGATGTGCCGCTGGCATCGAGACAGGGCATGTACTTGCAATTGGACGGCTGCCCTGCTCACTACGGGCGCAATGTCCGTGAATTTTTAAATAATAATTATGCCCAGTGGGCTGGCCAGCCCGCTCTCCTGATCTGACGCCGCTCGACTACTTTCTATGGGGCCACATGAAGCAAAAGGTGTACAGTGCACCTGTGAATTCAGAGGCTGAGCTTCATGACCGCATCATGAGGTGCGCTGAAGAATTGAAAAATGAACCGCAACTTATACGGAGGGCCACACAACACATATCATTACGCGTGGCAATGTGTTTGCAACAACGCGGAGCACATTTCGAAAACCTAATACATTATAATCTAAGTCAACAATAATTAATAATAAATCATTGTTTTTGATTAATTTTTGTTTTATTTCAACTGTCAACTAAAACGGAATAAGCTCATTGGAAGCTTATTTCGTTTTGTTATACACCCCAAGCATTAAATACAATAGCAGCTGGCCACCGGTATAACAAAGGAATAAAAAAAGGGTCTCTACCTGGATTTGCCCATTCTGAGTAGTGAACTTTAAAAATTCGTAACTCCTGTATTTTTAGAGATACAATGTTTGATTATTTTTTTTTTGAAAGCTAATACAGTCAAGAATAATAATAAATTATAAAACAAATCAAGATGTAGGGGTTTATTTCATAGAAATTTGAGTTGATTGAAAAAAACAGTGAAAAATAGTGACTTTTTTCACAAGTATTTAAAAAAATGAAGTATTTAAAGCCATTTTTGTTGTTTTTTTTTGTTTTATTCTCATCGCTAAATACTTGGCATTGATTTGTCGTTTATTTCATCAAAATCGGCCAGCTAGTTTGGGAGGAATAAATTTATTTGTACATAGAGGTCAAAATTCGGGAAACAAATGTTCAGTGGCGTATAAAAAAATTAGTTTTTTTTTTAGAAGTTTTTAGACCCATTTTTGTCGATAGTTTTCGATCTAATTTCACCCATTTTCGGGGTTGCACTTTAACGCGGGTCACACTGTGACCGCTCTATATTTCGCGCCATTCCGTAAAACCCCAAGCGGTTATATATGACCGCTCTCACCCATACCACTTTATACCTTATTTTCACAGTGTTAGGGAAGGTTCATATCTGACGTAAAATACGCCGAGCGTATCATCAGTCGCGTCTATTCGGTCGAATGTGTCAGTTCACATCAAACGGAAAATGCGTCGAGCGTAACATCCGTCCTGCCACATGTCAGTTTCTGCGTTTAGCATCTATAGAGCGGTTGTCTTGTGTGATACTGAATTTTAACATGAAGCCTATCGAAATAATTGCTATTTGGGAGGCTTTAGAACAAGACCGAAAAAGGAAACGTCGATATTGGGTGCATCCTTTAAATACTAAAAGAATATCAAGTGGCCAATTTAATTGTCTATATGCAACTTTGAGAGAGTATCCGACAAAATTTATTCAGTATTACCGCATGTCCATAGAATCCTTTGATGAACTCCTTACGATTGTAAAAGGTTCCATAACTAAGTATGATACGAAATTTCGATGTGCCATTACTCCTGAAGAAAGACTGACTATTACATTGAGGTAAGAGATATATATACATATATATATAAACAGGAAAGTTGTAGGTATAATAATAACTGCTTTTGTTCTTGACATTAATATTTTAATATTATTGACATGTATATTAAAATGATACAAAAATCCAAAATCAACCAATTTCAAATAAACGTAACGGATTAACTCTGCATTAATGCTTCAATATCTTCTTCAGTTGAAACCTGCGAGGTCGCTGATTGTGGTGAGTCCGTATAGTAGTCAGTTGTATAATAACCGGTGTGTTCAAACTGAGAAGTCTGCGGCAATGATATACGACCTTGTTCGTAATTACTTTGATCGGACAGGGTGTTATATTGTTGCACTGTACTTGTTGTAGCAAATCTATATTTTTTTACCAAATTCATAATATCTAAACGGAAGTCAAAATTTTGTGCTTCAGACATTTTTTTCATCTGTGGGAGTAACGACAGCAAAAACTGTTTATCTGAATCACTATCATCTTGTGAAGATTTCTCCATACTGTTAATTAATTACTTCTGAAACAGTGTCATACTCTGGTCTTTGCGACTGGCAGGCTTGGAACTGGAATTTGACGATTCGCTTCCAGTCTCTTGAAGTTGGTTCTCTTCACCACTTGTTTCATAAAATTCAGCTTCTATATTACTAGTTGTAGGGCGCATTTGTCTTGACACATCTAAGAAACGAAGCATTTCTACGAATGGCGTTTTCCTCTTCTTTGCAGCAGCAGAACTTCCACTGCGCACATTGTTCTCTTTTTTTTTCTCTCTAACGTAGTAATCACGGAGATGCTTCCATTTTTTCTGGAGGTCAATAACTGAAATAAAAAGTGTACATGATTATTAAAATTAGAAACGGAATAATTGTTTAATTTACTGGGTTAAAGAATAGTTAACGAATATTTAAGTTTAATTTATTTTCAGATATTTATCAACTGGAATGTGTTTTAAAACATTATCCCTGGACTTCCTGGCGGGAGTATCTACAATATCTGGAATAATTAAAGAATGTTGCAAAATGATATGGATGACGCTCCGAGAAACAGAAATGCCTTGCCCGAATGAAGAAATGTGGTTAAATATAGCTGATCAATTTTATGAAAAAACTAATTTTCCAAACTGTGTTGGAGCAGTAGATGGGAAACATATTCGCATAAGAGCTCCGAATCGCAGTGGTTCCCAATATTTTAACTATAAAAAATTCTTTTCTATTGTCCTTATGGCTATTTCAGATGCAAATTACTATTTTGTAGCTATAGATGTTGGTGCTTATGGCAAAGAAGCTGATAGCAACGTTTTTAAACAATCAATTATTGGTAAAAAAATTTTAGAAAATGACTTCAATATTCCAAGAAACAAAACTTTACCAAATTCTAATGGACCCCCAAAACCATTTGTATTAGTTGGAGATGAAGCGTTTCCTTTACAGAAAAATATAAAGCGGCCGTATCCAAGTGGCAATATTGATAGAGAAAAACGAATTTTTAATTATGGACTCAGTCGAGCGCGTAGATGTGTTGAGTGTTCATTTGGATTATTGTGCACTAAGTGGAGGGTACTTCACACTGCCATTCTTACCGAACCCGATTTTGCTATGGAGATAGTGAAGGCTGCTTGTATACTTCATAATTTTGTTCTTCGACGAAGAGACAGCTGTCTTAATGACATTCAAATATGCCAATTACAGACTTTACCCACAGCAACATCAACTAGAATAACGACTGCCACCGATAATAGGGATTTTTTAAAACAATATTTTTGTAACGAAGGAATATTGCAGTACCAGGACCAATATATATAAGAATGCTAATAATAAAATAAACTTTAACTTACGTGATTCATTTTTCTTTTTTGTATCATACGTCTCCCACTCAACTATTAATATTTCTCCAATTTCCTCCCAAGCCCGTCTCTTGGCTTGTCGATCGCTATAAGATTTTTCTTTTATGTTCCATAGACATATTCTATTATGCACTTCCGTGATAAATCGTTCTGTATCAAACATTTTCAAAATGCTTGGAACGGCCTGTACACAAACGATCTCTGCTGATGTTACGCCTAGATTGAATGCATCAATCAAAATACAAGTAGCGCGTGGCGCGCGAGACGTTGCCGCTCTTACGTCGACCGACAATGCGTTGACGGAAACGCAATAGACGCTGTACGCTCGACGCACTAACGTATCATCGGTTGAGTGTGAACGGTCAAGTGTTTTTCTATACCTTTGTCTGTTCTGGCGTTACGCGACCGATAATACGCGACGCATGTTCCGTCAGATATGAACCTTCCCTTAAAGACTTCTTTAGTATTGAGAAGTTATATCATTCACGTTCTTTGATATATTATCTACATTTTGAATACAAAATATTGCATAAACTGTGCTCGAGTGTCATTCTTGTGTCATTCTTTTGGAATTCCAAATTTGTTGTGTCTATTGGATTTTTCTAAAGTAAGTACAGTTTTATATTATAAAAGTGTTGTGTTTCTGTGCAGTTCTACTGATAATAATTCTATTTTGATAATTAGTTCAATGAAATACATCGTGATAATTAGTAGATAAAGCGCGGTAAAGTCGGTTAGCGTCCTACCGATTTCGAAGTAATTTCTAACGATATTTGTTAGTAAATACAGTAAAAATATTATAAAAAGCAATTAGAACCGTTTACACAACGATATAATAACGTATTTCTTCATTGTTAGTGAAATATATCGTAACATAAATTTGACATTTTTTTGATTAGTCCAAAAAAAATGGCGGTAATCTCCCTAACTGTTTTAGTCTTTATTTGTATGACACTAAGGACGTTGTTCCGTTAGCCGATTCTGATGCGATAAGGAGACGTATTTCACGTAGTGCGTGACAAACTATATGATAATTTCGATATTATCGATAGTGATGATGGTATCATGTTATGATTTGTTCATTCAATATTTTTACATAATGGCTTTGTTATTTATAAAGTAATTGAATTAAAGATTTTAATTTATGTTTTTATTCAACAAAAATAACGGCACAGTTGTCTCTTTTTGTTTCATTGAATTAAATGGTTTATTACGAATATAGATAAAAATACATGGATGGGAAATATAATTCAGCTATATTCAAATATTCAGCGTGCAGTTATATTTACAAACTCATAAGGCTTATGTTATTGTAATTATGCTATTGAAGTAGTCGGTAAAAAACAGAATTTAAACAATGTCAACATATTTAATTTGATATCATTTTACTATTTTAAGCATGTCTATTTGGCGCGCCAATGAAGAGGCTCCGGCCAATTTTGTGGACCTGCTCTACCAGAGCGACGAGGAGCGGGCAATGTGTGAGGCGGACTCAGATGAAGAGCTAGATGTACTTGAAGAGGATGAGGTTGGTATAATATTGAATCTGAAATATTGGATTTTAGTTACTTTTTCACGCTCAAGCTGCTGGCCCCATTTTAATGGAATGGTATGGTGATAGCTAGCACCCTGGATTAACTCACAGGCTACATTCATCATCATCACCATTTATAACCACAACCATCACCACTTGGATTGCAGTGTACTTATATGCGTTTTATGTATGCTTTAGGATCGCGCATGTAGCTCTTCACCTGAGCCGCCTTCATACTCCCCGCTCACATCTTCAGAGCGCCGGGAGAGGTCACCGCGAATGGTAAAGTATTAGTTCAGTTTGCGGTCTTATTGTATTTTATTGCAGTTAGATTTTCACATATTTTTGTATATTGTAGGACGAACAAGCGCTTCTTCGGGCTGCGTCCCGCGATAGGTCCAGATCGCCATTAATCATCCCATTAGAATCGTAAGTTTAATATCTATTGATGCTTTTTATGTACAATTATGTAACAATTTTTACATAAAATATATGTAAAAATAAAGCTGTAGAGTTTGTTTACTACTATTGAATAATTCTAATAATAGCACTTGTCTTTACAGCGCAGCGGAGGCGGCGCCCGCAGAAGCTGCGCCTGCAGGAGTTGTGCTGCGGATTTGGGATGAGTATGGTGTGTCGCTGGACGCACCGCTGGACGCAGACGAAGACGCCGAATTCGTGGTTCCGAATACCCACCAGTTGTATGTGTCCCCTGAGGTGCGAGGTGTGAATGAAAGCACTACTGAAAGACGAACGAGTGGACGAAGAGGTGGACGCAGAGGTGGTCGCAGAGGGGGTGAGCGAGGACAGAGTGCACGTGGGCGTGGGTATTCGAACCGGGGCCGTAGGGGGGGACATCAGTGGGAGGTGGGACACCCACTGAATGAAATTTGGATGAATGATGACGACGTCCCCCCTGAACTGTTAAATTTGGCGATGGATGTATTAAGGAGACGTCAGGTGAGAATGCAAGATGCTGCTAGGGCTGACAGGAACACTGAACGAGAGGATGGAAGTGAGAGTGAAAATGACGACGAATTTCTCGACGCTAGTGATGGATCGGATGCTCTCAGTAGACTGGAACGCCAGAACCTCCACTTTGAATGGTCTCCTATGGAGTCCTTTCAAGGTCAAGAGGAAAATTTTAAGCTGGAGCATACTGGTTCGGTTCAGGTTCACAATTCGGCATATGACGCTTTTCGTTCCTATTGGGGCGATGACGTCTTAGGTCTAATTGTAGCTGAAACGAACCTCTATGCCACTAAAATTACATCTGCTGCCTTCCAGGCTGAATGGATCCCCACTAATCTTCATGAAATTTTATGCCTCTTCTCGTTCTGGATGATGTTGGGGATCGTCAGAATGCCAACTGTTACCAGTTGCTTTTCTGTCGATCCTCTCCTGAAAACGGAAGTTTTCAGCCGCATCTTTACGCGGAGGAGGTATGAAATGCTCACTAGAGCTTTACATTTTGTAGATTCTGACCCCGATGTAAATAATCCAAATCCTTCCAACACTAGCGCTAGAAGCTTTGACCGATTACATCGTTTGAGACCAATAATTACACATTTAAATTCAGCTTTTCAGTCAAATTATATTTTAAGTAAAAACATTTGCATTGATGAAAGTTTAACCCTTTGGAAAGGAAGATTGAGCTTTAAACAGTATATTCGGAGCAAAGCTTCTAAGTTTGGGATCAAAACATTCGAGCTTTGCGAGAGTGTCACGGGATACCTGTGGTCTTTCATTGTTTACACAGGTAAACAATCCGCAACAGAACTGGAGCAGTCGCCCGGTGTACTAAAAAGTACAGCTGTTGTGAAGAAGCTCATTGGTCCCTTACTAAACAAAGGGTATAGGTTATTTATGGATAATTGGTACAATTCACCCCTATTAGCTAGGTTTCTAAAGCTCAATGGTACCGACTGCGTCGGTACTTTGAGACCTTCTTGCCGCAACGTTCCCCTTGTAATAAATAAGGCTCCGCTTAAAAGGGGAGAGTGCATTGCCAGACATTCTGGTAATGTCTCAATATTATCATGGCAAGACAAGAAACGTATAACCATGATTTCCACATGTCATGGTTCATCTATTGGTTTGCCGACAGTTTCATCCCGAACGACAGCTCGGCCAGTACCATTTAAACCACAAATGGTACTGGATTACAATAAATTCATGGGGGGGGTTGATTTAAAAGACCAGATGCTGGAGCCTTATTTATTAGAAAGGAAACGTTGCATGAAATGGTACATGAAGCTTTTTAAGCGCTTGCTTAATGTATCCATTTTAAATGCACGCATTCTTCTACAATCATCCATACCTCATAAAAATCACGATCATTTAGCCTTCCGCCTTGAACTAGTAAATTCCATTCTTTCTAATCATCTTTCACATTGTCCGGTGAGCCGTAGATTTACTGCTTCCAGCAGTAGATCTACGCACTCACTCCCGGACCGAGCCAATCTTAATACACATTGGCCCGTTGCACTGGAACGGACAGATGCAAGCGTAGCGCACAACCGTGGTTTTTATAAGCGTTGCTTCGTTTGCCTTCGTAAAGGGAGAAAATCAATAAAAACACAGTTTTGCTGTGAAACCTGTCGCGTGCCACTGTGTATTAAGAATTGCTTTAAATCATACCATACTTCTCAATAGCCTTGCTTGCTTTTCTTTCTTTCTCTTTCTTTCTTTCATCTTACTACCAATTGTACATAAATAACTATTGTGGTAGGTGTTTTATGAAAGCAGAGTGGTAGGTAATAATGTCTGTGGATTTTTACCCGACTGGGTAAGTAGGAGGGTGTTGTTTTTAATGTATTTCTTTATCACGTTCTGTGGACTTAGCATTCATTAATCATGTAATAGATGCCGCCAATGGACTAGTACACTTTGACTATTCAAATTATCTACTTTGCAAGGAACTGTTGTCAGCTGTCAATAAATTTCCAGTCGATTTCATTTGGGTTGTCATGAAATACAAATTGTATAAACAAACCATGTATTATATCAAAATTTACTAACTATAATGCCAAGTTGCATAGTGAAATAGTGTAAAAGCTGTTTTAAGATTTTAATAATGACTCTATAATTATATGCCATAAGTATAAAAGTTCAGTTACGTATATTTTATAGGTAAGTCATATATAGTCATTACTACGATGTTTAGTTTTCCTTTCCTTATCTATAAAAGAAAATTAAAAAGAGAAATTATAAAGAGTGGCCATGAGTTTCTTGCAGGTTTCTTCTCATAGGCTCTACCTTTTGCCTGAACCTAGCAACTAACCTAAATGTAGCTTCAGTAACTTAGTAAACTCACTAACCTATATTTCTTTGACGTTCATAAGTGCTTTGTGACCTAAATGAATAAATGATTTTTGACTTTGACTATACTAATATTATAAAGCTGAAGAATTTGTTAATAATACATTTCACTCGTCAACATTATCATCATCGTAGCACTAGTCCCAGTTACATACTCAGAAATCACTTCGGAGCCCGCTTTCCTACTCCTATTCCTCCACTTTGCATGATTATGCAGGAAACCCTAGTGGTTATTTTTTTAACATTTTTTGTTATGCATTTCACTATACATTATTATAAATGTTTATTAATTATTATTACTGTTCAGATGGATTTTTGATACCTTCGAACTGTTTGTGAACCCTGCAAAATATGATTATTCAATAGCAAATCAATAGGTTAAATTGTAATACTGTAAGATTTTTCACATATAAATGTGTAAATAAATAAATAAACAGATTTATTTGTAAAATACCAAATACCTCTTAGGTAGTGATGTACTCATCATTACAAACAACTTTTGTTCTGGAACTTTCCCGAAATCGCGAAAGAAATATCAGCTGTTCTATACATTTTGTCGGGGTCAAAGTTCAAATTTGTAAATAAATAATTTGTAATTAATTATTGTAGTAATATATTTATTGTAAATAAACTTTTTTACATTAAGTTGTGTTTTATTCACGTAAACTAAATACAGTACAAAAAAACAATTATCGATAACTATCGATAAAATCAAAACAAAGTGAAGCCACATCCCTAGTTGGTTTTTATACTTCGTCGCGTCGGGTTTCAAGTGGTATATTGTAAACATCTCAGACCCTTTCGTCAAATTGTTTACATAAGTAGACAGCATAGGTCCTTGTTCTTTAGAATTTATATGAGTCATTCGTTTTTTCTTATACTTCAGCTCACAACATGGTTCCCAAAGTTTGAAACTGTATTACAAATGAAATATTTATGTATTTGTATGTTATTCTGATATCAATAGATAGAAAATATATCAACGAGTAATTTGTCGTTTACAGAATGATAAAATATGGATTGGTTGTAGAGTTATTGTATTTTTTGCAAAATGCATAATTGCACGCCATTATACCTAATTCAAATCTAATTTATTCGCTTTTTGACATTTCAAGGTCACAAGACCGAAGGGTTAATAAACTGTTTACGAGAGAGTAATATCTACGATATTTTACTATAATAATATTAGCCAATATAATGTACGTTTAGTTATCATAAAATCTTGGAATAAGTAATTATTCGCGATTAGTAATGCCGTGATCTTATTATTTGTGATTAAGAACATACCCTAAATTAGATTATAATGGATAAAAAGTGAATCGTATGCTACATACTATATCTGAATCACAGAACAATAATACTCTTACGAGATCTGAATGTGATAAAAGGGTTGATGATTGATTGATGCGATTAAGCTTAGAGCACAACACTATAATAATATATACTCAATATTATATCTGTATTGTGACTGATAATAATTATTTAACGTTTATCAAAATCAATTAATGTTTTTGAAAAAGTTTTATAATATTTTATATTTGTCTCCAGTGGTCTCCAGGTTTAATTGAATAGATCAATCATCAATCCTTTTATCAATAAACATTTCTATTTTTTTATATATTCCTATTTTCAATAAGAAAAATACAGATTATACAAAATATATACAATATACCTAATATATACGATTCTTAGACTCGACTAAATTCCTACAAAGATATTTTAGTTCTACAATATCTTTGAATTTCTATACAAAATGTGTCAAATGTATTTCTTCATCATCATCATCATCATTTTAGCCTATTGCAGTCCACTGCTGGACATAAGCCTCCCCCAGGGTGCGCCATGATATGTAGATAATTCTTCATTGTTCACTTTTACTAATGCAATAACGCGTATCAAAAGTAGTTGCTAAAAAGGCGATCATGTTTAACGCCTAAGTTTAACGCAGTCATTTAACTCTAGAGCTATACTATAACTTGTTTGTTTTAAATCGAATAACTCACATCGCTTGTAAATACATAGGTACTATAAAAAAACATATTTTATTTTGACACATTACAATAGCCTCTGTCAGTTCTGTCATTTGTCAACAAAGAACATTACCTATTACTCCTACGGAGTTTTGACCTGTTTGTCAATGTCTATTGCCATGTGGGTACATGTGTTCGGTTTGTTTTGGTGAATTAATAAATTCGTACTTTCCAAACTTTATTTATTAACTTATCATGGACGAACAAACGCCGACAGTTAGCTTAATATCATGCATGCACTTTGTGCGCCGTGGTGTAGCCAAAGCGGTGCCGGAAAAGGTACATGTGATTACCAATAATTGAAATAATAGCCAATTTTTTGGAGTTTGTTTATTTATCATTTTCTTATTACAGATAGAACTAACAGAGAAAGAATTGGAGAATATAATTAAACAGACAGCAGCTGAGTTACGGTAATTATAAGATTGTTAAATCTATTGCGCAAATAATAGCATTTTTTAATATATTTACCTACATAGTTTTTCGCCTATTTTACGCAAATTGCGCAAGCCATGGTTTTAGGTCTCATGTTATAACGAGCAAACCTATTGCCGCTACCCCACACAGTTCGCGGACTCTGTGCTGGTACTGAAAATTTCTTGACAGATAGATCCAATAACACTGCTAGACCCAGAAATCGAATCCGAGGCCATGAGGATATGTCTGAATAAAACTGCCTTGCATGAGCACTGCAGTTGTGTTTAATATTTATTTTACCGTTGAGCATATTGAGTGATATCTAAACAACATACCTTGCTTATAAGCCGTTTTCCTTGTTGTAAGTCGGTCTGTGAATGTGTAAGAGTGATTAATATAATTTCCATTAATGTAATAAGTTAATATATTCTTCAATTCCTGCGCTTTTAGGATAGCAGAGGCAGGCGATGATGAGAGTGACGAAGAAGGTGAAGCTGCTGCAGCCCCCAGTGATCCTCCTGCTGATCCTAATGATGAGTTCAACTTCGAAAAGTATGATGAAGAAGACAATGGTATATTTCTATTTCTTTAGGCCATACTTGGAAACAGGATTGTAATTGTTGTTTTGAACCGAATCCGATTTTGAATTGAGAAAATTAATTATTTTAAACCAACTGCTAAAATGGTTTTATAAATGATAGTTCATATTTTTGGAATTGTACAACTAATTTAGCTCTTTTTATTGGGCTTCAAGCCAAAAAGGTATATCAGTAAAAACAACTTGATCTCCAGGAACACCTTTATGGCTAGAAGCACACAATATATTCAAGAACTTTTCACTGCAAGTATGTAAATTTAATGTTAGGATATTTTAAAAGATAAACTAATTGACTAGGTCACCATTTTATGTTGTAACCCTAACTTCAAATTTACTGCAAAGCATGAAATAAAAATAATTCTTGTAAGGTGTTAAACCTCCCAATCTACCCCAACCATATAATTGGTAAAAATAACAAAAAACTAATTGTGATTGAAACCCTTAAATCGGTAATCAGTATTTACCCAAAAATTTTTGATTGAGTAGTCAAGTCTTGCTGGTTTCAGTATGTATGTGCCCATGATGAGAACAGTAGGTATAAGATTTATAAGTTATACTGATTTAGATGATGATTAATTATTATTCTTGTTTATTGCAGTTGGTAACCCTGTTGGCATTGGGACTGTAGCAACACTACCAAATTTAGGCGACCTCAGTGAAAATGTGCAGATCAGGGTAAGTGTTATTTATAAGTGATTACAACACCAGGTAAATTGTTAACACATTTTGTGAGATGCTTCTCTAATCACATTTCCAATTTAAATCAAATCCAATTACTATTTCCTAAGACTTAAACATACAACAACAGCTAATAATTGTGGCCCCTTTTTTTTTTTTTTTTTTTTTTTTTTTTTTACCTGGGGGAATGCTTTGACGCATACCTCTCCGCGGGGCGACGGAGAGGTTATGTCGGGCTCACCGGGGAAAAGATAATACCCCGGTAATACCGACTAAACCTACCACGGTGTTCCTCGACATAACCATAGACGGCGAGGCCGCGCGAATCGCTTTCACATGCAATCGCGACCCCGCCGTGGTTTCGGCCCGCCGTGTGAAACGGCAGGCCACTGCGCGAAGTATATTTCCTCCACCATCCCCCTGAGCGGGGGGGACAAAGACACGATACAGAGGCGCACGTGGGAACACGCACGCCGCCTCTCGGACCTGGTGCTGATCGGGTGGCGAACAGGCCCACGCAGCCCACCACCCCCAGGTCAAACTTCAAGGTGGCTGGAGGTCATCTCGCGCCCTCCGGCGCCCGGTTCTGCGGTAGGGGAGAGGGTTTAAGCGCTCCCTCTCCCGCTCCGCCGCCTCCTTGATGGAAATTACTTCCTCACAGAAGGAGGCGACGGCGTTCCACGATCTCTCACTCCGGACCATAGACTGAACCACGGCCGGGAGTGAGAGGGCAACCAGTCCGACTGCCGCGATCAACTCACGGCGCTGCAATGCCCAGGTGGGGCAATCCACCAAAGTGTGCAGCGCCGTGTCCACAACATCGCGGCAGTCGCCGCAGTGATGACAACCGGGCGTCGCCTGCCGGCCTATACGACACAGGAACTGGCCAAAACAACCGTGGCCAGTCATTACCTGTGTCAGCCGGAAGGTGAGGGCGCCATGCCGCCTCTCCAGCCACTCCTCAAAAACGGGACTTACCGCCACGATCGTGGCGTGCCCGGCACTGGGGTGCACAAGTCGATTTCTCCATTCTTCCACCAGGACCTGGCGGAGTTCGGACCGTGCCGTCTCTAAAGCGGGAAGACTTGGTCCTTCACCCCGAGCTAGTGCTTCCTGGCGCCAACGATAGAGTGACGCCAGAAGCGCCGCTTCCAGGTCCCAGGGCATCGATCCGGCTAGGAGACTCGCTGCCTCGAACGAGATCGTGCGGTAGCCTCTAATTAACCTGACGGCCATTGCACGCTGTGGCGCACGAAGCGCCGAAATATTACGGGCCGTCAGGTTATCTCCCCAAACTGGTGCCCCATAAAGGGCCATGGACCGCACGACCCCTTCGTAGAGCCTCCGGCAGGAGGTGCCTGGCCCCCTTAGGTTCGGCAGCAGACGTGCGAGCGCACCTGCAGCGCCCAGAAGCCTGGGGGCCAGACAACGAAAATGGGCTACAAAGTCCCATCGGCTGTCGAGCAAGAGACCCAGATACTTAAGGGTTGGCTCGACAGCGATGCGGACCCCTCCTACCATGATGTGGGCCCCTGGAGGTGGCCGGTTCCGAGGACCGTGAAAACAGACGGCCTCGGATTTGGACAGGGCCACCTCAAGGCCCAATCGCCGGATACGACTCACGACTTGTGCAACCCCAGCGGTCGCCAATATGGCCGCCGCCCGGTGCGTCTTACCCCTAGCCATGACAAGAGTGTCGTCGGCGTAACAAATGACGCCGACACCACGGAGGAGCGCACCTCGCAGCATCCAGTCGTAACCGATGTTCCACAGGAGCGGGCCCAGAACCGATCCCTGTGGAACACCGCACGACATCTCTCGCCGACTCCAACCGTAGTGACCCGGGTAGATTACTACCCTTTCCGACAAATATGCCCTGACAATGCGACGGAGGTAGGTCGGCACTCGATGGAAAATAAGTGCCTCCCTAATACAGCTCCAGGGCAAGGTGTTAAAGGCATTCGCGATGTCTAGGGACACCGCGAAGACGACCTCGCCCCGGGACACCGCATCCTCCGCCAGGCTCCTCACGCGCAGAACAGCGTCGATAGTGGAGCGCCCGCGTCGGAAACCATACTGGTTGTCCGCCAGATCCGGGCCCACTGAAGAAAGACGTTGGACGAGGCGCTCCGCAATGATGAATTCAAATAATTTTGCGACCTCGTCCAGCAACACGATGGGCCGGTAGGCGGACGGGGAGTCCGCCGGGCGCCCTTCTTTCCTAATCAGGACCAGTTTCCCCGCCTTCCACTGACGCGGAAACTGGCCCTGCTCTAAACACTTGTTGAGGAGCCCTTCTAGTCGGGGAGCGAGCTCTTCTAATGCCAAGGCCCACGCACGGCCTGGAATGCCGTCGGGCCCTGGGGCGGTGTTCTTGGAACGGAGTCTTGACACCGCCGCTCGCAACTCTGCTTGGGTCACTACGGGAACCACGTCGTCGTCTAAGTCCGCGTTGGATGCCATGGAAGGCGGAACCATCGGTGGAGGAGTGTGCTCCGCCCGTGAAGGGAAAAATAATTGTGGCCCCTGAAATATATTATGTAGTTATAGGCCCTGGAAGAGGCTTATAGCTGCAGTATACAAAAAATTGCATACTTTTTAAAAGCAGCCATAACAATGGGGAAAATGTAAATAATATAATAATATTCTACCACATTCTACCACATACACACAACACCATCTAGCCCAAACTAAGCAGAGCTTGTACTATGGGTACTAGACAATGGATAAACATACATATATACTTTTATTTTTTTTGTAAATACATACATATTATACATAGAAACATCCAGACCAAGACAAACATCCATGTTCATGCACACAAATGTTTGACTTGTGCGGGAATCGAACCCGCGACCTCAGGCGTGGCAGTCGGTTACACTAACCACAACGCCATCGAGTCGTCAAAATATAAATACTTAGTTAAATAGTCATAAACAAAATAAACCACTGTAAAAACCATTTAAAGTACACTTTAAATTTTAAATGTATTTTAATCTGGTTTATTTGATTGCTATTTCGAAGTAAATATTTAGTTTTCAAAGTTATCTTTAAAATACTGCCTGTATCTTATATTCATATTGTTAGTCCCAGCTGGACTCAATTGGTTTCAACCATTATATGTGGAATAAACCAGTATATTTATTAAAATAGCGTTTAAAATCGTATTCGCCGTATTTTTCAACTTTGACAGCACTAAAAACCAATTGTTTGCTCGCCTCAAGCGGGTTGGGCGGACTCCTACGTTAGTCCATAATTATATAGGTATTTTTGTCTTCAGACGGAAGGTCCGGACAGTGATGAAGAGGATGACATAATTAAACCGAATGACAATCTATTGCTGGTTGGACACGTTGAGAGTGACGCTAGTGTATTAGAAGTATACAGTAAGTCTATTTTATTTAATTTTATAATGACCTTTTAGAGTTCGAAAAACTTATACAACAGCTTTGTCCATCCGTCTGTTATACAACTTTCAACTCAAGAACCGTAAGAGCTAGAGACTCACGGTCAACGCCATTCGACTCAGCATAGTCGATATACCCCGAAATGACTATGACCTTTGACCTTTGCATATTACTTGAACCATATTTTCGAACTCCAATTTACGGCAAGTCATTGCCGATTCTCACTTGTTTTATAATAGTTTATTACATTTTGTACATAATGTAAGTTATTTTGTCTGTTTGTTATGTTACATTGGACAATGGTTTCTCCCTCCGTTCTTGTCACAGCTGGCTTTATTATCCCAAAAATATATTATGTTATAGTAATTTAATTAATATACAATTTATATAAAACTAAATACAATTAAAAGAGGTAGCATTTAAGCTGTACTAGTACATATGTCGATGCTTTAATAACCAAATAAATGAAAGATGTGTTGCTGTGTTTACTTAGAGGTAATTCCTTGTTCCAGTATACAACAAAGAGGAAGACTCGTTCTATGTGCATCACGACATCATACTGCCATGGTTCCCGCTGTGCATCGAGTGGCTGAGCCACGACCCTACTGATCCTAATCCAGGTACAATATCACACAGTTAGTTATAGGACAATCTTTGAACACACGCATATAGTAAAAGTGCGATAATAATTATTGTCGGATAGTATTTTATTTTGAATCTCCAACAAGAAATACACATTTATTACAAGGCACGGGCACACTAAAATAGGACATGTGTTTCCTCAATAAAAAGAGATCACAGCATGCAATATAAAGAACATAATAATATATTATAACGAAAATACAACCATGTCAATAATTTTATTAATTACAAATATACATCAATTAATAGAAAATTATATAAAACTTACAATACTGTAAAAGTCAATGAAACAAATAAATTATGAAAGCAATGGATTTGATGAACCTATATAAACACCAAATCGTCATAAAATATTATGCTTTTGTTTCTTTTTGTAACATGCTTACCAAAACCGTTTATCCGTTTTTAGTGTGAAGTGCGCAGGCGCGCAAAATGTTTTGTCAAAATACCAATAATAATCGTTAGTTAGTCTATACTCTATACCATTAGTTCCCAAAGTGGTCCAGGTGGACCCCAATGGCGTGACAAAAAAATGGGGGTCCACAATTCGTAAGCGGGGTCCACGAAACTTTATTTGCTTTCGATAATGAAAACTAAAATGTTGGCTTGACTTCACCTATCACTGTAGACACAATATTTTAAGAAAGCTCAGCGACTGGTAGGCTTAGTCCTGAGAATTTCCAAAAAAAAAGGTCTTTACACACCGTTGTAAATATAAATGCCAAGCAGGGAGTCCACCGAAACCTGCAAAATTTTGAAAGTGGTCTATGAGTTTTCTCATATGGGAGCCTCTGCTCTATACTAATGTTATAGATAGAAAAATTTGTATTTTCTTTGTAATGAATAAACTCAAAACCTATTTGACTAATTCAAAAACATCTTCCACCAATAAACAGCTTTATACTTACTTACGAGGCTAGAAACGTATATAGCCTTTTTTACTCAGAAGTAACATAGGCAATAACAACATGTTTCGACGAGCAGCGGGAGAGGAGCAGCAATATATAACTGGGTGAAACCGCGCAGGATAGCTAGCTAGTTGTAAAGCTTATAATCAGTATGTATTTGTTGCAGGTAACTTATGTGCTCTCGGTGGTATGGACCCAGTGATCCAAGTGTGGGACTTGGATATCGAGAACTGCCTAGAGCCTGCGTTCAAACTGGGCAAGAAGCCCAACAAGAAGAAGAAGACTAAGAGAGTGGGGCACAAGGATGCTGTACTGGATTTGTCTTGGAATAGGAACTTTACGTAAATCCGCTTTTATCTCTAGATTTGTTTAAATTGGGGTTTGCATACTTAAAGATTTATATAATAATTATTATAATAACCCTGTTAAACCGATGCTGGTGGGTCAAAAACACATTTATAATATAAACAGTATGAAGCTTTAACTGCCTCCGTGGCGCAGTGGTAGTGAATGCGATTGCTGTGCATGAAGTCTCGGATTCGAATCCCTCCGAAGTCCCCGGTCGGGACAACAAAAGTTATTGGGTTTGTCTGTTAAGAAATCTCAATAGCAGCCCGGAGCTAGGAAGTTGGCAGTGTAAGACGCCCCTGTGCTCCGGAAAGCACGTAAAGCCTTTGGTCCTGCGCCTGATCTCTCTCCAGTCGTGTCGGATTATCGTCCCATCGGATCATGAGAGTTAGGGAACAGAGAATTCACTTTTGTTTGCGCTCACACTTGTGCACTATTATATCTTCTGTGCAGGTGGCCAGTCATCGTAAAGACTGGCCACTGTGACCGAAATTCGATCTAGAGGACATTGTTTTTCTATTTTTTAAGTGTGTTTCTTTTATAATTATATATTTAAAAATATAGCAATAGTTGTAATATAAAATAATAATAAAGATAACAATAATTATGGTGTCGTATCTTAATGGAGTCTGGCCATTTGCGCAGGAGATATTAAGGTGCACAATTGTGTGCTCCAAGACAAGTCTTGTCCACTTTCTATTCCTTTACTCTCATAGTCCGATCACTGTCACAACCAGCAAGAGATCAGACACAGGATTCAGGAATTCATAGAAATATTAAATGAGGATATTTATAGAATTGTTTTATCTTAAGTCTCCTCGTGACCATGGCTACTCAAAAGCCAAAGCAACGTGGGGAAAGTGTAAATTCAAATAGTTTATATTATGTATAAATATATATATATATATTATATTATATGTAAAAATACACTATCTCTAGAGTATTTTTTAAATAAATTGCTATAATGTCCGTAAACAGTAGTTTAATAACTGTTTTGTTTTAATACATTGCAGGCACGTGTTAGCGAGTGGTTCTGCGGATAATACAGTTTTATTGTGGGACCTCGATGAAGGCACGCCGCATACCAAGTTAGACTACTTTGAGGACAAAGTGAGTACGCTATATACTACCTTCTATATATCAGTGTACAGTCACCTGTAATAGTGCATGGATAGCTTTAGGTCCAAAATCCTGTGAACACTCGAATTAGAATGAATATGAATGAACTAGATGGCGTTGTTTTATAAATATTGCAACGCGTACGCATTTTAGCAAATAGGTGAAAGTTATAAGAAATTATAATCTCATCCGAAAAGACAGTCGAACACAAAGACAGAATAATGTTTGCGTACGAACATAATAGCGGAGTCATCGAAAGTATCTATAAAATAAACTACCCACTATATGTAAATGTATAAATTCATTTGTAATTCTTTGCTTCTTGTTTTACCCTGAAATGTGTTCTTTTTTTAGACGAACTATTTTGTATACAGATTACAATTTGTTTTTAATCCGTATAAAAGCAAATTTATAAAAATTTAGTTGTTAAGAAATCTACTTCTTTTTTATTTTATAGTTGTGCACCGCCATCTTCTTCTCTCTTAGCCTTTATTATTCCCAAGTCACTTGGGGTCAGCTTTTCTGGTCTAACCGGATTTGACTGGATATCAGTTTTTACACGGAGCGGCTACCACCTGACCTCCGCAACCCGAAGGCTAACGATACCCTAAGGCTAGACCAGTGTCAGGATATTAGAGGGTACTGACTTTCCCAATAACGACTGCCATAGATGTTCATGGCAGCCGGGAGCAACGGCTTAACGTGCTCTCCGACGCACGGAGCAGGCGATAATTGTCAATCAATACGCACATAATTTCAAAAAGTCATATAACCTCCGAAAGTCAGAGGTGCGCGACGTGGGTTCGAATCCGAGACCCTCTGCATTGCAGTCTGTTGGTCTCCCCACTCAGCTATCGCTGCTGTACCGCCATCTGTTACGATGTAAATAAACTACTTAACAGTTCTTGTATCGATTTCCGTTAGATGGCGTCAATTATCGGCTTATACCATTTTAGTTTTGAAATGGGTATGCATTTTTGCAGCTCACTGTACAGTCAGCAACATTATGTATAACTTAATCTTTTAAATAATAATTAGTCTTACGATAACGCGAATGTTAATGATAAATTGAAATTAAATTTTACAATGATTAGATTTTATAATTATTTATTTTAAGTCGATACACACTTGCAAGATTTCGAATGGCTAAATCTTTCAAAATTATAACACATTACATTTTTATAATAGCACACCTAGGAATTAATCTTGTGTAGCAGGTGAATTTACAAACATTCAAACAACGGACAAAGAGCATCCAGACTGTGGGTCACACAATTTTTAGTACCGTATAAGGATCTACCTACAATATTCGACGCAGTGGCAATAGCGGCATATCCGTGCAGTCGAAAGGATTTCAAGATGAGATGAAAGACAGAAGAATGTGTTATTTTAAAATTCTAACTCACAGGACGTAATGGAGCTTTTTAGAATTCGCAAAATCTCTTATACACAACAGCCTTGTCCGTCCGTCTGTCTGTTATACAACTTTCAACTCAAGAACCGTAGGAGCTAGAGACTCGCGATCAACGCCATTCGACTCAGCTTAGTCGATATACCCCGAAATGACTGTGACCTTTGACCTCTGACTTCAAGTTCACGTGGCATCACGTGACCTTTGCATATAACTTGAACAATTTTTTCGAACTCCAAGATTCACGGCAATTCATTGCCGATTCTCACTTGTTAATAATTGACTACACGGATGGCGGAGAGATTTAACCTCTCAAACCCGTGATCGCCACTGCGCAGGGTGTTGTTGTAATGACAAACATTTGTATGATCCACAAATTGTTGTACAGAGCCTAGGTGTTCTTAATGTCCGTTGTTTGAATGTTTGTAAAGATGCGAAACGGAGTTTATTTCTAATATGGGCACTGTCTATAATAAAAAGAAAAGAATCGGATCGTGTTAATGTGTTATTTTCTTCCTATAGGTGCAATCACTAGCATTCCATCCGTTAGAAGCGCAGACCTTAGTGAGCGGGTCTTGCGACGGATACGCGCGCGTCACTGACTGTCGCACACCCACCGCGCACCGGGACTGGAAGCTCGCGCCGGAGATCGAACGAGTCGTGTGGGACCGACAGAATCCTTTCTGTTTCGCTGTGAGTATAAAATAGTCATGTTCGTGAACAGGATGGAGTTATCATGCTCGTGAAGGGACGCTGACAGATGACTGACAGCGGCAGACCGGATAATAATAATAATATTTATTTTGAGGCGACTTCGCAGTCCGCACAGACAAAGAAGTTCAGCCTACATCAAACAGATGACGCTATATACAATAAGCCCTTAAAATGACGTCATACAATCCTGAATCGCACAAGTAACATTTACAAAGCGACTAACTATGTATACAAGTTCCCGACGTGAACAGTCGGGCCGCGGCCCGCCTGGCACGATTACCCAGCGTGGTCGGAGATCCTCCCTTTGTGTTGGAGGGACATCACACCCTGCTCCTCCACAATTTTACAAAAACTTATTTTAAATATCTTAATACATTTTTGCACAAGGCATTAATTTTTGCATTCTCGATAAAAAGTGGCCAAGCGATGATAAGCTGCACCTCAAAGAAGATGCAGATTTGTCTAAAATATTAACCCTGACTTTTGAGTATCTGCCTGTATCTTAGAAGTCAGTGTCAGGTGGAGGTGGGGGTTTAGGGACCCCGGCCTTGCTCAGTGTGACTGTGGTGAGCTGGAGCAGACAATGGCACATTTGTTGTTATTATTCTTGCCCGAGCACTTGCACAATATCTGAGCTTTGTGCGACCACTCCTAACGAAATAAAACTAGCCAAATATTATACAAATAATATATAGTTCACACAAGAACCATTGACACTAAGAAGAAAAAGAAGACAATACAAGCCTTTATAACTTATGTCATGATATAATTCTAATTTTGAATGAAAACAAGGCAAATATACAACAGAATGCTAGGATGATTTTAGGGCGATGATAGATCATTTGGTACACTATGCTACAACATAGCAAGGACAAAACGACAGAGACAAAATGTACTTGGATAGAGCAGCCCGGGGCTAACGGCCATTCAGTCAAAGGAGCTGGTTTGTACGCACTAACCGCGGTGCGATCCCTTAAGAGCACGCTGTACCCAATACTCTAGTGCTTAAGTTTTATGTGTTTGTATGTCAAATAAGCAACAACTGGATTTCTCTGTTTATATACTTGCCCTTACATAGCGGTCGAATAGTCTGTGATGTGCATTAAGTTCATGGCATCCGTGTCCTCAACAACGGGCCGAAGCGGTCAATTTGTCTGTTGAATAAATCGTCATCTGTCTGTCGACCGCTTAAGTAGTCACGCTTACAAATTGTTTAATAATAATAATAATAATATTCTACCACATACACACAACACCATCTAGCCCAAACTAAGCAGAGCTTGTACTATGGGTACTAGACAATGGACATACATACATATATCTTATCTTATCTTATGTGGAGGCCAGTCAATGCGACACTTCGACCCAGTGGGATCTTTTGTGTCGACACTCTCCCAATAACGACTGCCATTACATAGATGTTCATGGCAGCCGGGACCGACGGCTTAACATGCTCCCCGAAGCACGGAGTAGGCGATAATTTTCAATCAATACGCACATAATTTCGAAAAGTTTTTTTCCAATTTATGTGCATATTTAACTGCCGAAAGTCAGAGATGCGCGACGTGGGTTTGAACCTGAGACCCACTGCATTGCAGTCTATTGGTCTCCCCACTGAGCTATCGCTGCTCAACATACATATATACTTTAACTCAACATACATATAAACAATAAAGTATAACATACATATATACTTTATTGTTTTTAATATAAGTTGTTACCAAATTTATTATAAGTCCCGAATTTATATATTTTTACTGCTTCTATGATTGTAAGTAATTTGTGTTTCCAGATGGCTAACAACATCGGCCAAATAGCGTACGTGGATTGCAGACAAGACGAACCTCTATGGACAATAAAAGCACACGAGAAAGAAGTTACAGGTAATTAATTAGCCTTTTTTAATTGGGTTGATTATTTATATCTTTGTATATAAATAAAAGACATAATAAAATAAAGACATTAGGTAAGTAAAGTAGTAATTACTTCACCAAAAAAAAATATCTCGTAAATAAAGTTAGATGAAAAGACTTATAATATGAGCATTCAGTCTTCGGGATGCACGCACACGCTTTTAGTAAATGATAATATTTACTATTTCAGTAAATTATAAACTACTTTTTGCAGGATTAATATTAAGCGATCAAGTGCCCGGTCTAATGGTGACTGTCAGTATGGACGAGAAATTGAAGACTTGGGATATTTTAAGGTAAAATATATCTACGATACCTATATATAATGTGATTCGAAATAGGAAATTAGTCGATCCCAAGGCGTGCATCTCTGACTTATAACAGTGAAGGATAATATCGTGAGGATGCTGCATGTCTGAGAGTTCTTCATAATATTCACGAAGACGTGTGAAGTCTGTCAATCCACACTGGGCCAGCGTGGTGAACTATGACCTAACCCTTCTCACACTGAGAACGAGGCCCGTGCCCAGTAGTGGGACATTTATATAGGGCTTTGATATATTATTGTCATGGACTCGAATTCATATTTTCTTTTGTGTTTTAGACTCTAATAGGGTTACCTTTCACCGCGATCTCACCTGATCTTAAGTGAAGATGCAGTCGACGATGTAGCACGCTTGCCTAGAAGATACCTATTCACTCGCGACTTGAAGACATCCAGATTGTACTCATCGGGAAACACAGACTTAGGTAGCGAAATACATAATTGCGGTCTACTTTAATTTTTCTTCAAATGATTGGCCCAGAATGGGCAATCTTTGTTCTTCCCCCCGTACCGTCGAATCCATTGGTTACACTTTCACGCGTTAATTGCTCAACGGATCGTTATGAAATTTCGCATACACGTTTTCAGGGGTGCAGAAAAGGACAGAGTTTCATTCAGAGAAAAGTACTATTCCCTAGCGAAGCCGTGGGCAAAATTTTGTGTTAGTATAAAAGCTTGTTTATAATGGTAGTAATATGTGTGTTGTATTGATCCCAGTGTTCCGCCAGTACAAGTGAGCGAGCGCACATCTCGCGTGGGTCAGGCGCTGTGCGCCGCCGCGTGTCCCGACGCGCCGCTCAACGTGGCGCTCGGAGGAGACAACAAGCAGTGCTGCATCGAAGTACTCGACCTCACTGTCAACGAACAAGGTAACTACTTCACCTTATTTCTGCGTGAATTGTCCCACTGCATGGCAAAAGCCTCCACATATTCCTGTTATGCGCAAATTTGCTCCAGTCTCTCCTGTAGCTACTTAATTCGTCACGCCATCGACTCTTTGGTCTTTACCTTCTCATCTATATATAATTAGGCGAAGATAAAACAGTTCAGTACCGTATTCTCCTCTGTTCGCCAACCGATTTCCCATTTGTAGAGTTCAAAAAAACTTGTACAACAGCTTTGTCCGTCCGTCGGTCTAGTCTGTTATACAACTTTTAACTCAAGAACCGTAAGAGCTACAGACTCGCGGTCAACGCCATTCGACTCAGCATAGTCGATATACCCCCGAAATGACTATGACCTTTGACCTCGGACGTCAAGGTCACGTTGTATCACGTGACCTTTGCATATTACTTGAACCATTTTTTCGAACTCTAAGAATTACGGCAATTCATTGCCGATTCTTACTTGTTTTGTATGGTAGCAACAACAAATTTCACATTATAATAATGTTAACAAAAATAAAAAAACATCAGATAGAAAGTATAACCGGATTCAGATACATACATTAAATATTTGTTTTGTTCTATTTACAGTAACGAGTCATTGTTATATTAATGTGTTGTTATTACTATTTATTTACATACATAGCCTCACGCCAGTACCACCGAAGGGATAGACAGGTTTGACTGCTATGGTGCCGCGTATAGAGGCCAAACCCATTGTTGTCTGCCAACTCTAGCCTTCAAGCTGCTATTAACAATTCTTGATAGAAAACCTCAATAAGTATTTGTGCAACCCGGGTCATCGAAACCTGGCACTTTCATAGCATTCACATATCATACCAAAACATTATATCACATAAAGATTTAATGAGTGATTCGTTTATTTCAGTTGCATGCCGTTTCGGTTCCCGCCCTCTGGTACCTATCACTACACCCACAACTGAAGATGCTATGGAGACATAGATTCATATTATATATACATATGCAATAATATCGAAATGTATTATAATGAATAAGTATTACGTTGTTTTTTTTATGCCACTATAGTGAAACCAAAGAGAAGTTATAAAGATCAGGTGAAGGAAAAATGAGAGTCGTGTCGTACCAAGAGGCCAAAGTAATGGCAGAGAATAGAGAGTAATTGAAAAGAATCCACAGACAAGAGCAAGGCTCTTAAATTTATTGATTGATTGATGGTTAAACCAGACAAATCTAAATCTTTACACAATTTATTTCAACTAACTACAGTTCGTCAGCTCAACCGCATAACAAACACGAATGGACGAATTCTTGACTTGGCTATTACAGATTGCCCGGAACTTGTGGAAATTATATCTGCCCAGCCCATTTGTCGTTTGGATACTCACCATCCACCTTTTGAACTTATAATACATACTAATACGCCTTGTATTACCAATAACTCGGTAATTAAGAGATTACGTTATCGAAAAATAGATTTCGAAAGTTGTTTACGGGATATTAATGGAATCGATTGGTCACAGCAAGCTTTGCGTTTGGGATAGTTTTGTAATTTTTTTCTATAACAGTATTTACACAATTATAGAAACACATACCCCAAAGATAAAAGTAACAAACAGTAATTACCCAAGATGGTTTTCTTAAATTTAATTACATTGCTTAAAGCTAAAAGTAAGGCAGAGTCTAGATTTAAACGTTGCCGTAATCCTAAAGATTATGATGAATTTTCTACACTCAGAGCCAGGTCTAAAGTTGTTGCAGATCAATGTTTCAAGACTTACATTGAACGAATCGAAGATGATCTTAGGCTCAACTTTAAGGCTTTTTGGCGTTATACAAAAAGTAAACGTGTCACACATAACAATCCCAGTAGTATGTTTTATCAGGGCGTAATAGGCAGTTCCGGTGAGGATATACTTAATATTTTTGCCAATTATTTTTCCTCGGTCTACTGCTCTAGTTCGAACAATAACTATTCTTCTGCATTTCCAACTTCCAATTATAATATTGGTAAACTAGTTATAGATAAAGACGACTTGCTAAAGAAATTGAAAAATATAAATCTATCCAAGAATGGTGGCTTTGATGGAATTCCCACCTATTTTCATTCGGCTCTGTGCAACTGCGCTAATAACACCTCTTTTCATAATTTACAACAAGTCGTTAGATGAAGGCATATTCACCGAACTTCAGAAAATAGCCAAAATTACACCTATTCACAAGTCGGGCGATAGAAAAGATATCTCTAATTATCGCATTGTGTGTGTTCTTAACTGGTTTGCTAAAATCTTCGAGGGTTACATCTACAATCACATGTATTATCATTTTTTAACGCATTAACAGCCGGCGGGCATAAGACAGGTCCGTAGCTGGGGTTATATTGAAACAAGTAGACTGATTCAAATGAGAATATATTTTCGATTTTTAAGCATTCTTATATCTCGTTTATTGTTTATATATATATATATATATTGTATATATATAGGAATAGAATTTCCTGTCAGAAAATCCCATGAACACTGCCCGGCTGAGAATCGATCCCGAGACCTCTAGGACAGAAATCGCATACGCTGCGCTACCGAGGCAGTTTAATAGTTATAAACAGAAAAATACTTTTGATCAAAGATATCTGACTGTGACGTAATAAATGTGTGTAAATTATTTAGTAACACGAAACAAAAATCAAACCAAAAATATATCGATTAAGTTTTATTGAACTTTATTAATAATTATACAAAAATATAGCGCTACAAATATATTGAATTTGATTCATAAACATAATATTAGGGGTTAAACTATGAAATTGCCGATTTTTACTGAAATGATATTTATTTAATCGAAATATTTACCCTCATTATCTATACATTGCTGCCATCTAAACGGAAGTTCATTTATGCTTTTACGATAGAATTCCGGGATCTAGATTCGACAAACTGTGTGAAAGCATTTTGTACTGCCTCCTAGGAAATTTTTTTTTATCACGTAGAAGACAGTTCAAATCACTAAAAAAAATGGTAGTCCGTTGGAGCAAGGTCCGGCCAGTATGGAGGATGACGTATGGTTTCTAACTGCAGCTCCTGTAGAGAAACAGCGGTTTCTCGTGCAGTGTGAGGTCTTGCGTTATCATGGAGCAATAATGGTGAAGATCGATTCACGAGTCGGGGCTGATTCACTGATCATTTTGCCATCATTGTTTGAAGTTCGGCACAGTAAACATCTGCTGTTATTGCTTGACCAGACCTGAGAAAGCTATAGTGAATAACACCACGACGAGACCACCAAACAGTTACCATTACCTTTTTATTGGTAAGCTTTGCTTTAGGACACTTTTGCGGCGTTTGACTTAGGGTCAGCCATAGCATTTTTCGCTTACGGTTATCGTAAAGAATCCACTTTTCGTCACATTCCACAATTCGATCTAATATTCCTTAATTTCTGTACCGATTCAACAAGGGAACACAAGTTTCAACACGCATATCTTTCTGGAGATCAGTCAAATCATGAGGTACCGATTTTTCATATTTTTTTATCTTTTGATTTGATGCAAATGAGCCAATATTGTAGGTTACGTTAAATCATGGCGCTAATTCCTGGGTAGTTTGACTCAGTTTTCAGTGTTATTCACCTGTGTGAGCGGTCTTCCACGTGATTCGTTTTTTAGTTAAATTTTCATTACGAAAGCGTTTAAACTAAAAATGCACGGTGCGTTTATTAGCAGACTCCTCTCCAAACGCAGCGCTGATATTGTGAGCCGTTTCTGACGCGTTAGTTCCGCGTCGGAACTCGTATTAAAAAATGGCTCGGATTTTCGAAGTACCCATCTTTCCCGTCTAAGCTGAATAAAAGAAACAATTGAAAGTCGAAAATCGAACGTTGCACATTTTTTAAAAGAAGAATCTTATTGGTATCATGTGAAAAAAAATTCACTCGAAAATATCACACCATGAAGGTTTTGTCATTTCAAAGTATCTTTTACTATATAACGGCAACTTCATACTTTAACCCCTTTTATTTACTTATACAAAAACGACAACGCTTAAACTACTTAAATACAGATACAGTTACAAACTTACAGTTGGAAGAATTCTCGTGTCTGAAAATCGGAATTGACAAACTTATCGTACATTAAGCACTTAATTTCTGAATTATTAAGGCCTCTTAACTCGTTTAGAACATACTTATAATCTTCTTTGTAATGTAGACAACACTGAGACGGTAAAATATTAAATGCAAATATATACATATCATTCGTTTTAAATTCGAGAAATGCTACGCTAGCGATAACCAATAAATCATCATATTTGATCTCAAATGTTGGGATTCGAACGGCTAATGTCTTCAAATTGATTATTAATTCATTCTGAATACTGGGCAAGAATATTTTATAATACATATCTTTTACCATAAATTCTTGAATCAAATTGCCGATATCTTTACCGAAGTTTAAAACACCACTTCGACACATAGCGCGCTTCTCGACTTCGTCGTCTATGGTTGAAAGATCATTAATGATTTTAACTAATGCCTTTCTCGCCAATGTATTCATTTGTATTGCCCACATCATCATATATATATCTTCAACAGAAAACAGATCATGAAGCATCTGAAGTGCTGTCTCAAATATAACATTGAGATATTCGTAGCATTCAAAATTCGTCACATAACTTAATGACAAAAGGTTTCGAAGAAATTGTTTAAGAAATTTTCGTATTATATACGTATTCTCATCCACTAGATTATATTTACTCGAGCATTGGGTAATAATGAGTTTCGCCAATTCCAATTTGGTTTCAAGATCATCCTGATTCTGCACGTATAAAATGTAATACGAGGTAAGGTCCCACTTACTATCGTTCAAATCCGTCGGTTTGAGACTTGCTTTAATGGAGTCTTCCGTATTAAACGCACCATTAACAAATTCTTCAACAATAGATCGTATGATGTCTTGACGAATTGATCGATGGTTAGAACACATATATTTAAGAACATCATTCATTCGTATACAGTTAATTTTATTATCTGGGTCTAAGGCACTTACAGTTGACCACAAAACGCTAATATAGTCCGACATTAAGTCTTTAGGTAGTCTGTGTGATATCCAATGTGTAAATACATCACTAGTATCGTTTTCGCGTAGCTCTCGCGTTAATATTTTTAAAGTATCAAATAATGAACCCTGTGCATTTTCATCATTTGAGACTTTATTATACAAAGCTTTGTAAATAATGAATCTAAGAGAAATATTCTTAGTTTTATTCCAAATATATAAAATAAGTTTTCTTAGATTTTCCTCGTTAAAATACGCAAAGGCAAGACGTAAGCCGTGCTTTTGTATCGAAACCGGATTGTCTAATATTCTTTCGATAAATTCCAAACAAAGTGGCAGAGGTAAGTTCGCTGAATAATAATTGAACATAGGCAAGCAACTAGGAACATAGTCGCCCTTCACATACATCAGCATATTGTTTAGCGGTACTGGTGGACGAGAATAAAAGGCAGTAGAACATATAGCTTCTTGAGTATACAGCAAACTTTCATCGATTTTACTCCTATTAAATTTGCCTTTTTTCGGAGCATACTTTGTCATGAAATCCACCTTAAAACTATCTTCAGCTAAATTAAAAATACCGTAACATGCAGCTACCGCGCTTGATGGCCTTATGCGACTTGCTGTTAACATTTCTTTGTAAAAGTTAAGGTAGTCCTTCGAAATGTCATTTGAAAAATAAACCTTAAGCTTTTTCAAAAGTTTACCGAGTTTAAATCTAAAATTATCTTCAATACTGTTCTTCACCAATGGAAGATTTTCAACGACAAGATTTGCCTCTTTTTTTAGCAAACGTACTAAATCTTCCTGAGTAGTTTGCTTCAGTGGTTCATAAAATATCTGGTGACGGTTAAATTCATCCCAATCTAACTTCATATATTTCGTAACCAGTTCGGGAATATCGTCTTTAGCTCTGTTATAATTCTTTAAAACATCTAAAATGTTGTGGATATATTTTCGGAGCTTGTATTTTACTTCTTCTTCATATGAGACGGAAACAAGTTCATTCATTTTGACCAAATAAAAATTTAATAGATATTGATACACCATCTCTTGTTTTTCTTTTGGTAATGTTTCATTTTGTGTTTTTAGCGTGTAGAATTGTACGTGAGTATCAAGTAATAATTTTAAGGCATCATCAACATCAATATTGTTAATAACTTGGTAAATAAGTGCAATTATTTTATACATACTTTTGCATTTGTTAACATCCGACTTACTATACACATCTAAATTTTCAAATATTTTATTGAAGGCGTCCCAGCAACACCGATCAAATTCATAAACATTATGGTTATACAATACCCAATCAATAAATCTCTCTTTCATAAAACGTTGCTCGTTGTTATGTCTGTTATCATAATATTTAAATAACTTCTCTAAATCACGTTGTGTTTTTGCTGACTCAATAAGAATATTGACTATTTCATTCCGCTTATCGCTATCAGGAGTAATCATAACTAATTTCTTTACCTCGTCAAAGGCTCTATCAAAGCTGACAAACTTATACCATTTATAATCATTGCCAATGCCGAGTATCTCATTTTTGCTAGCGATTTGATCCAGAGCCCACTTCTCCTTTTGTTCTTCCGTCATAAATCTAAAATACTTCAACGAGAAAAAATTCAAATTCATTTCAAACGGTTGGTCTGGATATTTGTCATTAAATAATTTTTTTAGAAAATCATATCTCTCCTCAGCTGGGATCATTTTCAAAATGTATTCATAATAAGAACAAAAGTAACCAGTCCAGAACCGGTCTACATCCTCGGGAAATAAAGCCGTTGCATATATTTTAGCGTTTTCTGTAGTGCTATACTTTATTATGGACGACTTGTTTAAAAAATTAACATAAAGAGACGGTTTTATAAGAATTCTGTTTTTATGTTTTGTTAAAATATCTTTAGAAATTCTCAATCCCAAGCGTGGCAACGTTACTTGAATGTTTGGATGGATATTAACATGTTTCTCTAACATATCTAAATATTTAACTTCTGATACTGAATATAAGTAGTTAATCTCCTTCAGTACTGACAGCTTATATGATTCCCATTTTACTGTAGTTAAAAATGCATCTGCTAGAGTAAACGAACTACCAATAAAATATTTTAAATCGTTCTTATATTCACGCACCAACACATCTGAATGTTCTTGCATAAATACTAATTTAAAATCATCACTGGTAAACATTGCAAATTTACATGCAATATTTGCCATTTTAACATTCATACAATAATCGCAGAAAGCCGCCGCACGATTTTCATTCCTTACATTGATAGAAATATGTGTCAAAAACTTCTTCTTCATTTTCAGTGACATGTATGAAAATACATTGTTTTGGAGGTAGTCCACATTTATGAAATTTGAAAATTGATCATCATACATCCAAGAACATTTCAGAGCTCTGGATATATGCAAGGTATCTCCTGATTTCAGTACCTCTATAATGTATTCAATGTTCATGTATTTGGATGCAAGATCAATTTTGAACAGCTTGTCCACATCAGACTGCTCAGTTTTATCCTTGATTTGTTCAAAGTCAACATTGTTCAATGCAGCTTCTTTGACTTTTATATTTAGGTCCTTCTGCCTTTCGCCCAGGTTTTTACCATTTAATATCAACATAGTGATATATTTGATCTGGAATAATAAAATACAAACCATTAAAGATTTTTCTTACAATTATAAAATACGGATTTCGAGAGTTGTACCTACAGGTTAATGTATTGTATGATTAAATATTTATTATACACATTATTGTTGCTGTAATCATTAGATGAATGAATGAAAGTCAGTAATTGCAACAATCATAGATAACAATAAAGACTATAGTTTAACCTAAAAAAATACACTTGTGTTAGACTCATATTTGTGCAGTATCCGTAGCTAGCTTATATTAGGGGTTAAAGTATGAAATTGCCGATTTATACTGAAAAATGGAAACTCGTTGTTTTCTAAGATGTACCATATTTATTTAATCAAAATATTTACCCTCATTATACAGGGTGATTGGTTAAAGACTGGACATATTGAGGTAGGGTATTCAGTACTCGATTCTGAATACGAATATCTAAAAGAAATAGGTACTTAAAATTTGACCTTGTTATCCAATAAAAACTTATGTCGACACTCTTCGCATATACCACAGCTGTGTTACAAACGATGAACCGATTGGCCGTTAGACCTTGGTAATTCTCGTTATTCCACGAAACGACTCAGTACAGTAACCAAAACCTCCACCCCCGCCCCCCGGACTCTCCCGTATTTGCACCCCCGACCGTCCTTTTCTTGTCAAAGATCATTAGCCTCGGTAGCGCGGCGCGCACAGCTGTGTGCGACCCGCGCAGTGTCCACATTTTATGGATATTTCATACAAATTTTCTTAAAGGTTTTCTTTGCAGATTACACAGACTTAATTTTGTTTTAATACTTTTAGTCTGAGCGTAAATTATTGTTCTTAAGTACGTACAATGTTTAACCAGTTATCCTGTATATAAGTTAATTTATGCCTTTACGATAGGACTCCGGGGATCTAGATTCGACAAACTGTGTAAAAGCATTATGTACTGAGTCGAGGAAAAAAAATTTTCGTGTTTGCTTAAGGTGCCCCAGTATTGAGACATGTAATTATATTTTAATCAAAGAACCACATGAATTTATGGTTGCTGAGGGTTGTATTCAATAGGGGTTAGTTTACCCAGGCTACAAGTATGTACCAGTTTCCACCCGGGTTGATGCAATGTTTTAATTTATGTTTTCTATGTGGAGTAAATCAAGGTCTATTGTTCACAGAGACTTTTAGATGGCCAGTTTGAAAAGCCTGCTAGTATCTAAATCTAATTTCAGCCTCATATATTAAACATACTAGCTGACCCGCGCTACTTTGTCTGCTTCACATAAGAGAATTTTCCCTGTTTTTGCAACATTTTTCATTGCTGCTCCTCTTCTATTGGTCGTAGCGAGATGTTACATAGCCTATAGCCTTCTTCGATAAATGGGCTATCCAACACTAAAAAGATTTTCAATTCGGACCAGTAGTTTCTGAGATTAGCGCGTTCAAGCAAACAAACAAACAAACTCTTCAGCTTTATAATATTAGTATAGATTATCAGCAAAAGTAGTCATGATTATGATTACAAACTAATAATCAATAATCACAAAATATTATTACATTTTGTACTTCTATGTAGTGGTGATTGAAGATTACACATAGTAGGTAATCATGATCATTAATCTGTTTATATTTTGGCTAACTCTGATCAAGTCAATGGGCATTGAACTTCTTTACAGGTTTACTTTACACATTTTATGGTGGTGTATCCCATAGATAAACAAATGTACATAATCCATTCCTCTTCAAGAGCCGTAGATGTGTTTTCAGTTATTATTTGTGACTTTATCAACAGCTTTTGCTTTTGTGTTAGTAGAGACAATTGCATCCAGGTAGATTACTTTTATTAATATTTTGTCATATGGTTAAATCTATACTAATATAATAAAGCTGAAGTTTGTTTGTTTATTTATGTTTGTTTGGTTTAACACGCTAATCTCAGAAACTACTGGTTCGATATAAAAAATTCTTTTAGCATTGGATAGCCTATTTATCGAGGAAAGTTATAGGCTATATAACTATAAATGTGGGTGACACCGCAGGCAAATCTAGTACAAGATATATACTAAATAGCTCTTTATTTGTATTATGGAGGTAAGTACCCTACTTGCCTCCAGAGTCCCTGGCAGTGATCATGGGGCCTACAATTGAAGATATATCTAGAAATGTTGGTACCATTAATACAAAAACATGATTGTGAGACCAGGCACCATTGTTCATTTAAACTTTTTGAGCTCTCAATAATATTTAAGTCAACCAAATAAAGCATTGGATCCTGGTGGCAGGCAGACTTCTCGAGAAGATTGGGTGAGAAAAGGTAAAAAGAAAAATATTTAAATTCATAAATGTCATAAATTTTGTACTTATATAATAAACAACAGGATATCTGAAGTTTTGTTTTATTTTTGTATAAACATTAAAATTTACCCAATTAATTTAAATATCCCTATTAAAAAATACAATAATATAATAATTTAAATTACCATACTGGTATATTTATACCCAGAAGCTTTATTCCTATATGGCCAGGCATGTTACACGTCTAGATGTGATATTCCCAATTTGAGTGGCTGTATGTACTAAGCTTATTCATATAAAAGTGCTCGCTGCTCACAATGAAAACAACAAGCACTCAACTCAAGCAGAATGATATATTGAATGTAGACAACCATAAATAGATGTACACTTGCTCCTTTGCTTGTAATGTTAGGTAGGTGGGTACTGTTATCTAGTGGGTGGCACATACTTATTGCACAAGGTTTAACACAGTGGTGATATAAAATTTTGATGATCGATGTAATGGATTAATTAATTAATTAATTCGTAATAAATATCTTGATAATTTACCTCTTAGTAGTAAGAAAAACTTTTCAGCCGCGCACTACAATAACAACGCCGCTTTAGTTTGGCACCCACTGCACCACAAAGTACATTTGCGTAGTAGTAGTATACTATATATATTATATATTTATTATATAAAAACAATACCGGCTACCGCATGCCACGATGACGGGCGGTGTATTCTATATCCAGTTATACAGTGTTTTAATTAAGCGATGTATCACATCTAAGCATAGATAAGACACTATATCATCAAATAACAAAGAAACCCGGTTTACGCTTTACAATTTCTCAGTATAAAGCAAAGAGCATAAAATATATACTATAGAAATACGGTATAAACTGTATAAACTATAAAGTGTTATAATATCTATGTTTAATTGTTTATGACTCATAAAATCAGTGGTCTCGAAAGCAAATGCAAAATCGGTAGAGTGCCAAGTAAAATCGGTATATTCGGTTCGGACACTTCGGACCAAAACTCGTTAAATTGGATTTAAATTAAATTTGATCAAATCTCTATATAGTTTCGCTGAAGACAGGGCGCTATGGCGCTCATTAGGGGAAGGCTATGTCCAGCAGTGGACTATTATAGGCTGATGATGATGAAATCTCTATATTTCAGAAAGGCTGACCTTTGTTTTCTTTTTTTAGATATTCTCGGATCCTACCATCTGAACCTACAACCTTCAAACTATAAATGTATAAGTACCTCCATTTGGTACGTAATATCTTTATATTGCTTATCGTTGGAAATAATTATTCATATGTATTGAACACAATGGTATTCCCTAAAATCCCAAAATATCCGTCGATCGACGTTTAAGCAGGAAAGAAAAAATAGGGATACGAACTAAGATTGTTGGAAATCGGTAGAAAAATCGGATGAAATTCCTTACATTAACAAAATCGTTCCATTTCGGTAGGACAAATTGGTAGAAATACCTCGGTAGGCTCGAGTCTCGAACCTACTGAGGTATTTCTACCAATTTGTCCAGTGGTCTCGAACTTCGAGACCACTGCTTAGACTGTAAATTACAAGAAAGTAATAACTACGATATTTTACTTTAATATTAGCCAATATAATGTATGTTTACTTATCATAAAACCTTGGAATAAGTAATTATTCGCGCTTACTAATGCCGTAATCTTATCATTTGTGATTACGAACTACGTTATATAAGATTATAAAATAGAATAAATAGGATAGAAAGTTAACTGTATGATACTATATCTGAATGCGATAAAAGGTTTGATGATTCATTGATGTGATTAAACCTATTATAGAGCAAAACAAGACGAATAGTGTTGTAGATACTATTCGACCTATTCGTCTTGTCCTCTACTTATAGGCTGAAAATAATTAATTTTGTAAAACATTTTGTATCAGACAATATCTCCAGGTTTAATTGAATCAATCAATCATCAACACTTTTATCAGTATTAACATGTTATGTAGAAACTTCGGAATTTACGTTTCATGGTATTATTATATGGCCTATTGGACAGCGGTTCGGCAATTTTAGCGCGATGATAGAATATTTGTTGCAACATAGCAAGGACAAAATGACAGACAGACAAAATGTACGCGGATAGAGTAGCCCTGGGCTTTGAGTCAAAGGAGCTGGTTTGTATGCGCTATGTGATCCCTTAAGAGCGCTTTGTACCCAATACTCTAGTGCAGTCCAGTACTGTCGTTTTATGTTTTTGTATATCAAATCCTTACTTCCTTATTAATATTATAAATTGGTTAGTAACTCTGCCTGTCTATCAGCTTTTCACGGCTTAACCAGTCAGCCGATAGGTATGGATGAAATTTGGTACAGAGATACTTTTTTAAGCCTGGGGAAGGACATAGCCGATTTTATTGATGTAGGTACCACGCGGGCGGAGCCGCGCGCAAAAGCTAGTACGCAATAACTGGATTTCTCTGTTTATATACTTGCCCTGATTTGCACCGCACTAGAACATAGCGGTCGGATTGTCTGTCATGTGCGTTAAGTTCATGGCATCCGTGTCCTCAACAACAAGCCGAAGCCTTCAATTTGATTGCTGGACAAAATGTCTGTCAGTCCACCGCTTAAGTAGTCACGATTGCAATTCGTTACTTATATAAATAGTTCCCGAACGAATTGATCTATTAGTCGGGTTGGTGCATAAAATATCTATTTTCTTTTCGTTCGCCTCTTTATTTTTATTGCTTCTATAATTTTAAGTTATTTGTGTTTTCAGATGGCTAACAACATCAGCCATGTAGCGTACCTACGTGGATTGCAGACAAGACGAACCTCTATGGACAATAAAAGCACACGAGAAAGAAGTTACAGGTAATTAACTTGTGTTTTTTACTAGATTGGAGTAATGTAAATAAACATAACATAATAAAAACATTAACAACTAGCGACCTGCTCCGGTTTTGCACGGGTCGTACAAACTCTGTCTATAGGTGAAAATCGCATGAAAATCCGTTTAGTAGTTTTTGAGTTTATCGCGAACAGACAGACATTTGTTTTATAATTTGTAGTGAAGATAATATTCTTCACTTCACCCATAAGATCATAACTCGTAAATTATCTTATAGGCAACTCCTGCATTATAAATAATTCTTGTGTCGCGGGGGACTTTACAAATAACGTAAACACAGAACACCCAGACTTGGGACAACCGAGCGCACAATTTTTTGTCCCATGTGGTGATCAAACTCACAACCTTCGGCGCGGCAGCAGTGGCGAGGCGAACAGTAAAACCACTACGCCAACCAGAAGACCATCCATCAAGAAGACTCATTACAATAATAGAAGTATTTATTCTTGCAAGTTGTACCATGTCCCCGTGTAAGCCTCCTAAAGGGCCGAGTATTAGCCTAAAGTAGGTACTAGGTAAACAACTGTGAAAAACAAACAAATAATACCTAAATCAATGTAAACAGTAACGTCTGAACTAAAGAGCAGCGATAGCTCAGTGGGGAGACCAACAGACTGCAATGCAGAGAGTCTCGGGTTCGAACCCACGTCGCGCACTTCTGACTTTCGGAAGTTATATGACTTTTAGAAATGATGTGCGTATTGATTGACAATTATCGCCTGCTCTGTGCCTCGGAGAGCACGTTAAGCCGTCGGTCTCGGCTGCCATGAACGTTTATGGCAGTCGTTATTGGGAGAGTGTCGACACAAAAGATCCCACTGGGTCGAAGTGTCGCCGGTCTGCACAGACTGGCCCCCACATAAGATACATACTAGTATGGACGAGAAATTAAAGACTTGGGATATTTTAAGGTATGCATTAAAATATTAAATAATGTGATTAGAAATAGGAAACTATTAGCTACCAACGAAAAGTAATTTTAAAAATGTTACGATGTCAATGTCGTTTTGGCTTTATATATATAAATTGTGGACAAACAAGGACTAAAACGACTGTCAGTCAAATTATCTAAGAGCTGGACTCTTGTGTTTCAATGTTTGTTAAGCTGTCTGATGTATGCATATGAACACTCAAACTCACTCAGTACCTACCGGAGTTGAAAGCATGTTACAACCTACAAACTCTGCGTAATGTAAGTATAAATTCTTGTTCATAATCGTAGTAATATTGGTGATGTATTGATCCCAGTGGGAACACTGGCGGAAGCCAGTACAAGTGAGTGAGCGCACATCTCGCGTGGGTTAGGCGCTGTGCGCCGCCGCGTGTCCCGACGCGCCGCTCACCGTGGCGCTCGGAGGAGACAACAAGCAGTGCTGCATCGAGGTACTCGACCTCACTGTCAACGAACTAGGTAACTACTTCACCATATTATTATTTCTGCCTGAATTGTCCCACTGCATGGCAAAAGCCTCCACATATCCCTGTTATGCGCTTTGCACCAGTCTCTCCTGTAGCTACTTAATTCGTCACGCCATCGACACTTTTATCTTTACCTTCTTATCTACAGGATGTTTGGTACATCGTTTGCCAAATTGAATTGGCTGAAAGAGAGTATCACTTGCTATAGTTTAAACACCCTAGCCAACTTTTCACGCGACGAGATATTTTTTAAATAACTTACGTTTTTAACTTTGAAATGTATCACCACGGTCGAAATAAGGCAAAGATGTCGTGCGTGTATACGTAACAGAGGTCAGCAATTTGAGCAAACTTTGTAATAAAATGTAAATAATAAATGATTGAGAGCAAACCATTTTTAACTTAATGCCCAATAAAAACTTTGTTGATATGGTAGGTTCACTGAATTTGTGTACATGAGACACAAATTTAATAATTTAACTAAGTAATTAACTATATTGCATACCGTTAGAAAGTAAATAGACTAGAGATTTTTATACAAAATTGAAGATCACAATCGCTTTTACTTTGTTTTTTATCGCGATGTAAAGTTGACTCATAAGTAACATTTTACCGTTTACCAAACTTTGACAGTAAATAAAAAGTAGAGTCCGTGTTATTTGCAAGTAATTCAAAATGTTATTGAGAAGCAACGGTAAACATAAAAACAAGAGCAATATTTATAGGCTATATCAGCAATTTTCTTTTATATTTAGGTTTAAAATCTGAGTAAGGAAATTTTCAATAAAAGAAATGTTTGTTATTTAAAATATATCTCGTGACGTGAAATGTCTGTTTGGGTGCTTAAACTATAGCAAGTGAAACTCCCTTTCAGCCAATTCAATTTGGCAAACGATATACCAAACACCCTGTATATATCATTAGGCGAAGATAAAACAGTTCAGTATCGTATTCTCCTCTGTTCGCCAACCGATTGCCCTCTTTTGTATGGTAGCAACAACAAATTTCACATTATAATAATGTTTACAAAAATAAAATCAGATAGAAAGTATAACCGGATTCAGATACATACATTAAATAGTCGTTTTGTTCTATTTACAGTAACGAGTCATTGTTATATTAATGTGTTGTTATTACTATTTATTTACATACATAGCCTCACGCCAGTACCACCGAAGGGATAGACAGGTTTGACTGCTATGGTGCCGCGTATAGAGGCCAAACCCATTGTTGTCTGCCAACTCTAGCCTTCAAGCTGCTATCAACAATTCTTGACAGAAAAACTCAATAAGTATTTGTGCAACCCGGGTCATCGAAACCTGGCACTTTCATAGCATTCACATATCATACCAAAACATTGTATCACATAAAAATTTAATGAGTGATTCGTTTATTTCAGTTGCAAGCCGTTTCGGTTCCCGCCCTCTGGTACCTATCACTACACCCACAACTGAAGATGCTATGGAGACATAGATTCATATGTTATATACATATGCAATAATATCGAAATATATTATAATGAATAAGTATTACGTTGTTTTTTTTATATTAAGGCAAAATGGAAGTCATGACGTACCAAGAGATCAAAGTAATGGCAGAGAATAGAGATATAAAAGGGACTGCACCAACAAGAGCAAGGCTCTTAAATTGATTGACGGTTAAACCAGTAATTACAAGCGGCGGTAGCCCAATGGATAAGGCATTTGAGTTGTGATTAAAAGGTCGTATATTCAAATCTCACATATTACGCTACCGACGTATATTCACTTCTAACAAAAGTGCTCTAGGTAAACTTGAAACTTACAAGAATACTAAGAAATTGTAAGCGTGTCTTTAAAAAATATTTATAATATCCTTTGCTCGAAAGTGGAAACGATGTTTGGGGATATATCAAAATTACGTAAGCATAGGAGATAGGGGAAGAGAGTGTTAAAAGCTCTGCTAATACTTTTGCTGATAAGAGGTGGAAGGTGATTGAATGACTAATACCTTGCTAATGTTATATTAGAACGGCACCTATCACACTTTCTGGAGACCTGGCGAATAGCTTGTAATGGCACTCCGCTTGTAGTCATTCGTATTACAAACTGTTTCTTCAGCGTGCGTATAATTATAAAAAAAAGTCGAATAAAATACCCAGGCAATAAGAATGTTACAGATTGCGCTCCGCTTCAAATGCGATAAAAACGGCATGTGTTGTTATCAAAGGTGTATAATGTATAAAAAATTTAACATTAAATGTATATTATGTATGTACATTTTATTTGGTTTCCCATCACCTGTAATGGCAACACATACCGTTCTTGCAGCAACTGCTATCGCATTCTACCCTCTGACGGTAGACTTCGTTATAATTTGGAGCGCGCGTCGCTGTAAAAGAAATCACTATTTAGTGTAAGCTCTTAAGCAAACACAGAAGGAGCAGGATCATAATAAGTAAGGTCAGGGTGATAAATGATTTGGAAAAAATTAATTATGTATTATATTCCAAAGTACACACAGCGACACATCTACCTAGACTGTTTGGACTTTGAACTATTAGAAGTTGAACGCTGTGAAATCGTGCGAGAGAGTACGTTATATTTATGTTACGCTCTATCTTTACCATTACATCCGACACCACTATGCACTGTCCCTTTCCGAAAATTCTCTATTTTGTATGTAGCGTAGTTATGCGTATTTAGGGTGTCTAACTTGATGTGTAGCCGTGTGTACCTATATAACTTTGAAATTATTCGAATATAATTATATTATTAACAGTAAAAGCTTGCGATCCCTGCAATTTATATGGAGACATTGGTTGTTAAAACTAATTTGTCGGATTCATCACACGATGTACGATTTAGACCTTTAGTTAATACCAATTATAGTTTGAACCACAAAACAGTTTAAATTGCTTAGGACAATTAAAGTCAAGTTTAAACTCTTCGTGTAAACTATGATTTATACCACAGGCCTAAATAAAAACCTACTACTAAAGGATTTCTCTAATAATAAAACAACTTATTTATAACAATTAAGTTTATTTAACTGCAACATAATTATTTTAAAATGATTCTTGTAACACAATAAATAAATTGCTAGATTTTATAAAGGCATTGAAAATTGCTTAAACTGCTGATCTGGTCAAACTAAAAGCTTAATACTGGCTCTTAAACAGAAAATATAAATGAAGAATATAAGCAGCATTTGTGAACACACTATAAGAAGGCCGTAACAGTCTACCATAATTTAAAGTTTTTCAGAGTTCAAACTATATATCAAGACTGACTTTTAAACTTCTTGACATATAATTTAAAATTCGCTTTACAGTTTACTACGATTGACATTACGGTCCTAAATGCAAGCGTAAAAACAATTTCAAATTTAGAAACGCGTCACAGCCAATTCATATTATTATAAAGAGTTTATCAAAAAATTTATAAAAAATATTTTTATGCACACACGCATCTATGTTATTGCTCTTCTTGTGATAAATGATTGATGAATGAATTATGTGATAGAAATCTGACCTCAATTTCGTTAAGGTGACAGTAAAGATTAGAGTGGGTAGAACAAAATATTAGTTTTAAGACTGCGCCGAGCGTAATGACAGAGCTCGTGCGGCGCATATTCAAATCGGCGCGCGGCCGCCATAGATAAATTGTATGGAGGATTTGAAGTGCTTTTTTGATAAATATGTATCTTTATTGTCAACATTGGTTGACAAAATTTAAGTTATTGAACTTAAATTTTTGGGACGGACTTGTTTCGGAATTGTTTCGTTTAAGCTGTAAAATAGGATAGATTTCTACTGTTATAATCTAAAAATCACGTAACACGAGCTTACGTTTTTGCATTTTTCGTGCAAATTTACGTAATTTTGTAGGCGAAAATATTAATTATTTTAAGTTTTTTACATGGAGTAATTGTAAACACATTCATTGTTATGGTAAATGTATATCTTATATTTGTATTAAACAAAAATTGTTGATTTTATTCACTTAACTGTGACCGCCTGTTATGGCACATTTCGCTCGGCGCAGTCTTAATGTTAGACTGTTTGAATACGTCCACAGATCTTGGCTATATATCAATTCGTAATTACTCGAAATTGGACCACCTATTCCGTTTTTTACATATTATCACTTAACGAAATGACGAACAAAACTATTGTAAATGGCGATATCAACCAGTCCATCGAAAAAAAAAATTGCCATTGGACTTTTTGTAGCAATAGCTATAGTTTCATATAAAATAAGAATTTAAATTAGAGAAAGAAAAAAATTCACCTATTTAATTTATTCCTATTCTGTCCACTTCATATATGATGACCTCGATGGCGTAGTGGTTAGTGTAACCGACTGCCACGCCTGAGGTCGCGGGTTCGATTCCCGCACAAGTCAAACATTTGTGTGCATGAACATGGATGTTTGTCTTGGTCTGGGTGTTTATATGTATAATATGTATGTATTTACAAAAATAAAAGTATATATGTATGTTTATCCATTGTCTAGTACCCATAGTACAAGCTCTGCTTAGTTTGGACTGGATGGTCTTGTGTGTATGTGGTAGAATATTATAAAAAAGAAACAAAATCTTCACTTCCTTGGGGGACACATTTTAGAATCAGTGTTGCTACTATGAATATTGAGCAGCTGTCAATAAGAGAAATTCTCGAAATCCACAAAAGATATAAATACTTTTCTTATTGGAAATATTATATTTTAAATTGACACGGGTTAAAGTAAGCCTCATTAAACAATGTTATATATTATATATCATACTTTGACATAAACAATAAATTAGTATGCTTAAAAAAGAAATAAAAAAACGAGCTCCCATAAAATCTTGGTTTTTCATTTCATCTGATAAACTTGCTGTAAATGGGCAAAGAAATTGAAAATTATTATATGTTTTGTAGTAAATTATAATTAAAAATGTTATACTAGTATAATATTGTTCTATCTTTATTGCTCACTAGCTCTCACTCGCGACTTTGCCTGTGTGTGACATTGTTATGTATTAGTCCAAGTAAGTAAGTAGTCTACTCTGCGTTCCTAAAACCTATGCTTGTTTTGTTATTATTTCTTTTCGCCTGCCTGGCGAAACGAAACATACTTTCGCAATTATTAGGATAAATCACCATTTAATATTTGCATCCTAGAAGTTCATACACATTACATAATTGCATCTTATACGAATGTAAACAAAGATTTAAGGTAATTTCACATTATTAATCTCGAAATGTGTTTTCACCCTTCAGTAGTGTTTTGAGGCTTCAATAAATTTCGAATTATACCGAAGTGCGATATATACCTATTTATTATGTTTCTACTTTGTACATACATTTTAAATGGTCGAATATGATTATTGTATAAAGTCTATCAACTTTTAATTGCCAGTACATTAATTTGTGTACATTCATATTAAGTACTTTTTCAATAAGACTGCAATATAAGGTCTCAAATATATTAAAATATATATTTTATACATAATCTCAGGCATATAACCACGAAAATGGAAGCAGATCTTTGCTGAGTGAGTGTTCACCTGAATTACAATCATATTTAGCTAATTATGATTTCAGACCCACGTAATAGAAAGGGACCCCATTGCGGTCTTCTGAACACAGTTCCAGACGCCGTGTTAGTTACCGAAAGTTTCATAACAGAAAACGCAATAACCTTACCCGACCCGGGCTATAAACCCAAGATCTCATACACAGCATTCGCTTCTATTATTCGCTCCACAACCGTGGCAGTATATTTTATTGATTATTAATTACATTTAAACGATAGGTCTTATGCTTAGGTAAGTATGACAATATACAATTCAACACCATACGTTTGATAGAACTATTTCATACTTTGGACAGACTTCATACAATATAATACAAGCTATAAGTAATTAATGCTATATGTTAGTTAACTAGGTGCCACATTAGCTATGCTATTGCGATGCTATTCAGCTAATCTCGTGATAGCTGGAGACGTGTGAGTGCGCTACTGTGACGTCACAAACCAAAAACTGCCTTAGGCACAAAGCACGACAAAAATATACTTCATTTGCGTATGACTACTGCGTGCATGATTATTCTTTGATCTCATGGTCAACGCACAGACCTACGATGTCATGATTGATATTTGATCTCTTAGTCAACGACTGGACACCGAGGTCTAGACACAATGCTTTCTTCATTATATCTAGATTTCGGCTATTGATGTACCAACTGATGGGTAACAGTAACCGCTGTTTATGAATATGTGTTCCCTTGGCACTGTGATATCATTGCCAAGAATTGCATACCAAAGGAACAGATCTTCGCTTTGGTTGGCATATATATTATTTTATTTATTTTTATTTTTATTAAATAACTATAGTAACAGACAACAGATTAAAAATTTACACATTACTCAATTGAACATTAAATAGTTGCCAACCTGAAGTCCAATTAAAACTATACACATCATTCAGTTGATATTTAAAACTTTAGTGAGCTAAAGTACACGGTAGTTATTATGTTCTTGGTAACTGAATAGTTCATTAAGCCGCACGGGACCAGCGTTAGGTGGAAAGTATTCGATTGTGCCATATTCGAATAATATTGTGCAATTATTTTGAAGGCCTATGGAACCCTAAGGTTATATACCAGAATCAAAAACAGTCACATAATAGATGATGTTTTTGTAAATATAATATTTTTGTGACAAATAGCGATAATACGATTGTAGGCTTTTACAAAAATTGGCTTTAAAATAACATCATGGAACAGCGGATTCTGCGGCGGTATATTTTTGTGGTGCTACATACCAATTTTACTATGACGTCACAACTTCTATGACGTAGATGTTACACTGGAAATGAAAGTGATACTGCTATATAACACTATCTAAACAATAGTACATAATACCGCTCACACGCTCCTATTGGCGACTGAACTGTATTGCTTAATAAACTGAACAGCTAATGGCGCTAGTGTGCCGAAAGCCTTTGGAAAACTTGTAGGAGATGATTACAAGTTTATTTACTTGAGAATTGACTTTAATTTAGGGGATTCAAAGCGACCTTATTAACTGCAACGTGTGGTTTTAAAATACTGGCTGGCAATACAATCCAAAGAATTATATTTGGAATCACCAATCCATTCAAACGTTTTGAGCTGGCCGGTCGCCACATAATGTAGTAAAAATTATGTCAATTTCGTATCCCCTTAACTTTTGATTCAAAGAACAACCAGACACTTGGTCTTCAAAAGACTTGATGTGTAATGACATAATGGTAACTGGCTTACTAAGTTCAAACGAAACGGTTTTTTCGTTACAGTTCATTCGCCATTTAAACTAAATATATAGAAGAAATTATTTACTCTTCAGCTGGGAACTTGAGTACGGCGTCGTTCATAGCGCGTGCCATGTACTGAACGTTGGAAGGGTTCAGTCCACAGACGTTGATACGACCAGATTTGAGCAGGTAGATGTGATGTTCGTTAATCAGGTATTCCACTTGCTTCGGGGTAAGACCGGTGTATGAGAACAGGCCGATCTGGTTGACGATGTGGTCCCAAGTGCCGGGGGTTTCCAATCTGAAAGAGTTTTAGATTAGATCAGTATTGTAGGGGTTCAAACGCCACGCCTGTAGACACAAGAAACGAATTGTTCACGTACATCTAGTGACTGCTGCGGCGTTCAACAATATATTATAAAGGTTCGACCAATCACATATGATATATAATAGGTTTTCTATTACGTCTATCATGGGGTAGGGAAAGGATTAACAGTAGGTACTTAATAGATGCATTATGGATGTCCATGGCATGCGCAAGTCCAGCCTCTTATAGATTCAAGTCAGCCATTAGCGTGTATACAGAAGGGCTGTTGCCCACCGCAAAAGTGTTTGATGCTCACCCTAGGTTATTAGGTTTCTACTCAAAAGGATAGCCATTGTATCGTATCATAGGGGACGTACATAAAAATGTCCAATATCGGCAAGGGTCGGATATTTATTAAACATTAAACGACCTGTTTTCTATAATGTTTGCGAAAATGTGTGAAGTCTACCAAGCCGCACTCGGAGAAGAGGCCTATGTCCAACAGTAGGACTGCCTGCAAACGGGACTGTTATTATTACCATTATATATTTTAAAGATAATATTCAACTTACTTGATAAGTTCAGCTCTCAAAGCTTCCCTCATTCCTATAACTCTGTCTGCCATCAGCTTGATGTGACCTCGCCTGTATAATTTAAATAACACATTAATATTTTTTAATGATGTGATGTTGATGCAAATGTATAATTAATATTCGCTGTTCCCGCGGTTTACACAAGTCTATTAATACTGTTTCACTACCGTGGCTCGTAGCGTGATGTCATATAGCCAATGCCCTTATCAAGAATTAATATGTATAGACATTAAATACAATTTCATAATTATCAAATATATTTTTGGAATTACTATTCAGAACTGAAAATTCTTTTAAACGGATTAGGCTCTGGAGAATTGCGCGTTCAAACAAAAAATCTTCAGCCTTATTATAATTTAAGTATGGTATAGATAAGTATTAAATGAATGGAATGGAAATGTATTAACTAGCTTTATCTGATATAGACGTAATGAGCTAACAATACTACAGTATGGTACTACAGTATGTATATTCGGCAGCATGTATAATTGATAACCTGTATATTGGGCAGCCTGTATAATAGGCAGCCTGTATAATTTGCACCCTGCATAATAGGCAGCATGTATATTAAGCAGCCTCTATATAGAGGATTAGACATACATATAGGATTAGGATTAAACAGTCTGACCATAATAGAGGGTGCCTGTTATACAGGCGTATAACAGGCAGCTCTATTATAGTCAGACTGTCTAATAAGCAGTCGGTATAACGAGCAGCTTATGTAATTGGCAACCTGTATAATAGGCAATCTGTATAGCGCGCTCTCTGTAAAATAAACAGTCTGTATAACGGTTAGCCTGTATACTAGGCAGTCTGTACAATGGGCACATAAATACGTAGATGCGTACCACTCGTCGAAGAGCGTCTTGTTGGAGAGCACGTTGGCGACGACTCTCGCGCCGTGCGCGGGCGGGTTGGAGTACATCCCGCGCACGATCCACGTCATCTGGGACTTCACCGCCGCCGCGCGGGACGCGTCCGATAATACCAGCGTTAGGTTGCCCACGCGCTCGTCTGATAAACAATTCATATATTAATAAAAGCGGAAAACACACTTGCGTCATTTGACTTTTATAATTATTATAACAATTTTTATAGCATATATATTAGTCAAAATACTGTTGATTTAATAAATAAAAGGCAGAAAACGAGTATGGATCTGTAATAATAATAATAATATTCTACCACATATATACAACACCATCTAGCCCAAACTAAGCAGAGCTTGTACTATGGGTACTAGACCATGGATAAACATACATACATAGTTTTTTTTTGTAAATACATACATATTATACATAAAAACACCCAGAGCAAGACAAACATCCATGTTCATGCACACAAATGTTTGACTTGAGGCGGGCATCGGACCCGCGACCTCAGGCGTGGCAGTCGGTTACACTAACCACTAAGCCATCGAGGCCGACTCGATCGCGTAGTGGTATAGTGTATTCGATTATTAAAGTAATTTTTTAAACATATGTACATTCAAATTTCAATAATTATTTTCCTATTATTCGAACTCTAGACTTCACGTTGGCAACCGTAAATATATGGTTCCAGAAAGGTATTCAAAGCTGCCTTCATTGAAGATAATTACTCAGGCCGCGTGAAATGATAGAAGTAGCTAAAAAAGGTTTGCATCAACTAGTAAAACAAACGAATATAGCTACTCACTGTAGAGTCCGAAGTTCTTGGCGTAAGACTGCGCGCAGAACATCTCGAAGCCTCGCTTCAGGAAGTACCGCACCGGCCACGCATCGCGGTCTAAGTCGCCTGACGCGAAGCCCTGGTACGCGCCGTCGAAGAACGGGAACAGCTTCCCTTCCTACAAATATGACCATATTCCTTAGCGTGATGTATAATTTTCCTACCGAATACACACCGGGATAAAAAATATCCAATGTGTTAATCGAGGATCCAAATAAAATTGGTATTCCGTTGTATTATATATTAATATTGTATAATATACTCCAAGATTAGTGACGCACAAAATCGCATTCGATTGTCTCCAGCACATTTGTGCATTACCTTGACTGCCTCGGTGGCGCAGTTGTCATGTATGCTACTGCTGTAAATGAAGTTTCGGGTTCGAAACCCGGGTCGGACCAACAATAAATTATTGGCTTTTTCTGAAATGAAATTCTCAATAGCAGTCCACAGTTATAATAATAGCTTGTTTATTTTCATTAAACAGATTTAAATTTTTTGTGTAGTGATCAAAGTCACCTTGTAAGCAAATTATGCCTGTGAGAGGCGACTACACTCTTCCATAGCTAATAAAATCTAAAACATTATAATAATTATTTGTACATAAAACGTGAACTTAATTTTTAAGTTGTGTGCACATATTAAATTACAGAATAATAATAATTCAGATTAGTAACTTAATTAATGATTACAATCATTCTCACTTTAATGTGTGTGTGTGTGTGTGTGCGTGCGTGCGTGTGTGTGTGCGTGCGTGCGTGCGTGCGTGCGTGCGTGCGTGCGTGTGTGCGTGTGTGTGTGTGTGTGTGTGTGTGTGTGTGTGTGTGTGTGTGTGTGTGTGTGTGTGTGTGTGTGTGTATGTGTGTGTGTGAGTTAGGAAGTTGGCGGTGTTACACACTTCCGTGAATCCCTTGGTCCTGCGCAGGATCTCTCTCCGGTGGTGTCGGATTGTCGTCCCATCGAATTATGAGAGTTGGAGAACAGAGAGTGCACTCGTATTTGCGCATACACTTGGGCACTATAATATTTCCTGCGCAGATGGCCAGTCTTCGTTAAGACTGGCCGCCGTGACTAAAATTCAGTCTGGACGAACTCACCTATTTTGCGTGGTCAAGAACAAAGCGCACACACTTATGTGTGTGTTGTTACTATGTCAAGTCTTAGAACACCAGACATAATTCAAATCTATTGTGTCTGGGCACCGAGGTGCCGCTGCGACTCAATAGCTTAAATTATTCCAATTATTGTTTGCGTGGACAAACATTTTAACACTACATAAACATGTCTATCTGAACTCTTACCTCCATAACATCAGCGAGCTTCTCCCATTGTTCATACGTGGGATCGATCCCCGTGGGGTTGTGGGCACAGGTGTGGAGGATGATCACTGAGTTCTCAGGCGCATTCTTGAGGTCTTCTACGAAGCCATCGAAGTCAATGCTGCGGGTCTTCGCGTTCCAGTACCGGTATGTGCGGGGGTTCGCGAACCCAGAGTTGACGAAGACCAGGTGGTGGTTCTCTGGTGATAAAAATTTCAAAGTAAATATTAAAATTAAATTGCTATATACGGGGCATCTCGACGAGACAGTCTCCCCTTGATAATTGCTGGTTAAAAACAACCGAAACGTCGAGGTCAGTGTAGGTAAATATAAATAGATATAATTGTTTAAAATATAAAATAAGTGTTTTTAAAAGAACGAATTGTGATATAATCTGTATTACATTGACTTAAACGTAAGTCAATATTATGGAAAATAAATTATGAAATTTTATAATGACATAATGAAATGTTGACTCCAACTGACCAATAGATGGCACTTAGATGCTTTAACGCATCTAAGCGTCATCATTCGGTTAGTTTATAGAATGATCAGCATTTTTAATTACAGGTACCACAGCATGTGATATTTTAACAAAATATATGGAAAGACTATATTAAATTGTGACGAGATTCATCGATAGCTATAGAAACTTATAGATGACTCTTAGCACAAAGCCATAATCCTTTACAGTGACCATCAGACATTATACTAGAATGCACTCGAGTTGGCCCTTTATGTTATCATGTTTACATTATACAAATAAAAGTAAATGGGTATTGTGTAGTACTGTTACTATGTTGCCAAAAAATGTTAAGTTTAACCGAGATAACGTTAAGGTATCCACTTAATGTTACTTGCTTTAGATATTGCCTCGTCAGCCAGTGTCAATAAATGCAAATTTTTTATCGACGTTTTCCATTTGATGCACCAACTTGACAGTTTAATTTGGTTATGCTTTCAAAAAATTTTTAGTAGCACCGTATTTAAAATACGCGGATGGCTCAATGTCACTGTATTTAAACTGGAGATGACGAAATGTGGTTGCGATACATCTCTTCCTTTGCGTTTCCTTAAAATCCCCTCTGTTATGAAAACAAAATATAGTCATGTCCATGAACGGCGCTTACCGCTTGCCATTAAATGGACCAACTTCATTGGGAACATCCATTAATTACGTGAGCTCAAAATAGGGAGGGAGAGGTCCAGTGAAATCTCATCAAATCTCATTTAAACTGGGGGAATATTTATTAATTTAATATATATATTTTTTTAATTATATTGATAATTGAACTAACATCAACTTTTGAAAACAAAAATTATTATAAGTACGTATACACAAAAAAAATAAAAATCAGCTTCTACTTTTCTTAGAATATTCCATTTCGTACGTTAAAAAAATTGTTACCATAGAAAAATTAAATGAATGCCCATGGAGTGAGTGAGACATTAGTAAAAGTAATGCTGTATGAATCAACATAAAAAAAATTGAAATTTAACTGAATTCATTATAACACACCTTAATGTTGTTTGGCTTGGTATGGACATGTTATGCGAAGAGATGAAACGTATGTAGGTAAGCAAGTGATGAATATGAGGGTAGAGGGACGAAAAGGGAGAGGAAGGTCAAGGAAAAGATGGATGGAGTGTGTGAGGATGGATATGAAAGGGAAAAGGGTAAATGATCAGATGACGGGTGACAGAGAAGTATGGAAGCGAAGGACATACTGCGCCGACCCCAAATAAATTGGGACCAGGTCAAGAGGATGATGATGACACCTATATGTTGCATAATTTTTCTGCTTTCTGAAAATAAATTTTGTCTTTTAACAATTAGAGCGTAAATCTCACGTAAGGGGGACGAGCGGTCCCACTAAATCTCACCAAGGCGGAGGGAGGAGTCCAAATTAAATGAAAACAGGTCACGAAATTAATGGATGCTCCCATTAAAAAAATGGCTGTCCAAATGGAAGCCATGCCAAATAATATCACATAAATATAATTATGTGCTTACCCCACGTAGGTGAAGAATAGTAGAATGTGTTGTATTTGAGCTGTTTGTTGAGGAACTCAGCACCAACACGCAGAGCGCCGGTACCTGACAACGTCTGTACTCCGAAAGCCTGGGGACCAAACAAGAAAAACATTTATATTTACTATGGCAACGATATCAGGTTATATTTCTTTTCAATTGTCAATCTGCACTACGTGCAATAATAAATTAATGGTGAAGTAAGATATACGCAGCGATAGCCTAGCGGGAGACCGTTCGACTTCCACGCTAAGGTCTCAAGTTGGAGCCCAAGGCGCGCATCTCTGACTTTTCGAAGTTATGTGCGCCTTAAATAGTTAATTATCGCTCGCTTTAACGGTTAAGGAAAAACATCATGAGGAAACCTGCATGTCTAAGAGTTCTCCGTAATGTTTCGCATTTGGCGTGCGTGGTGGACTATGGCCAAACCATTCTCACACCGAAAAGAGGCCCGAGCCCAGTAGTGGGACGGTTTAATACAGTGCTGATATTATTATATAAGATATACGGAAATACTTATCAGCTAGTTATGCAGTTTTATACCACTGGTATAAAAAATATTTCTGCACTACAGAATATCGCAGGCTAATAGGTATAGCGAGTTTGAGCCCTACACTGGACAAATATTAGTGTATTCCACAATTATTTCTATTGAGTTTGGGTGTTCTTGATGTCCGTTGGTTGAAAGTCTCCCACGACACAAGGATTAGTGTGAGATTTGAATGCCTCTTTATCATGGTTTCTGTGAAAATAGTCTCGCTTTTATTTCAGCCAATACCAGTATATCCCGGAATAAATGCGCCTTCCCGGTTCCATCGGCAAAGTGGTATTAGGTATTTCATTAGGCACTTATCCGTATGAGTGCCAAATGAAACACCAAGCAATCAGCTAGCTTCCTATTACTTAAGAGTAAAGACCTGAATGCATTGCTGCTGAAACTTACAGTTCTGTGCTACTAAGAATTTCTTGCCAATAACTCAATTAGGCTCGGGCATCGAATCCGAGACTTTACGTACAGCAGTCGCATACAATACCGCTGAGCCACCGGGGCTATTACATAACGATGATATGCAGGTGTATTTCTGTGTATATGTGTGTATTAACAACCAAACAATTTGCATATAGAATTTAATATAGACAATTTAATATAGAATAGATAATTATGTTGCCTCGGCAACATCGTGACAATGGTCTGCGGTGTGATGCTGCGCAGCACGACCACGGATGATAACCTTATTTTTTATGCGGTACATATTTATGAAGAAATATGTACTTTATAGAGTAAAAAATATGTACTCTCATATTTTCGCTGTTTTAACATACAGGGTCTGTCGTTATTAATGGATAACCCGTTAGCTGGAGGTTAACCAGTTATGAGGCAGTAAGAAAATAATATTTTATGTCAGGGTTGCCAACAGCGTGAAAATGGCGTACATTTTTGTGTATTTTGTTAAAATTCAATTCTTTACCCTTTCAATTGGTTGCCATTTCAACAAAATTAGTTTTTTTTGGGCAATTATTTTGCCATCATACTTGCGAATACTTGTATTATTTAATTGAACTGTATTTTTAGGCGCCATTAACGTAAAACAGTACCAAAATTAACATTTTAATCAATTTCTTAAAATCTTTCCGTACGTCTAGTTTTAACCACTGATAGTGAAAAAAAAAAGTATGGCAACCCTGACATAAAAATATTATTTTCTTACTGCCTGATAACTGGTTAACCTCCAGCTAACAGGTTATCCATTATTAACGACAGACCCTGTATAACGGCCCTGGCCGTGCTAGGTAGTACCTTTCTGGTACGACCACTATTATATAGATGTTAGGTATTTTTATCAACTATGATGAAAATGGTATAAATTTAATTGTACTCAGTTGTACTCCATTTTACATTACACAGATAATTTTTAACAGTCTTTTACCGTAAAGTATATTACCTATCTATTACGTACCTGTAAAGTACTTCTTTTTTATGAATATGTTTTGCATAGAAATTAAGGTAATCATCCGTGGTTGTGCTGCGTAGCATCACACTGGTCGGCACTTATATTCCAGCCTATTAAAATATAAATAGCCCTCAGTATAGTCTAGAATAAATGCGCATTCCCTGGCTGGATCGGCAGTGTTATTGGTTTTTCATTTGGCAGTATTACGGCAATTGGCTCTCTTTCTATTACGTAGGACCAAAAGCAGAAAGTTCGAAATTTCGTGCTACTAAGAATTTATTGACAGCATAAACTAAATACTTTCCGTGAATTCGGAATGAAAACCAAGCTTTATGTACAGCTGTCGCACACATTACTGTGGTTTTAAATTTTATTATCATTTTTATTTTATACTTCTTAGATGACAAACAATAATACGGCCCACCTGATGGTAAGTGGTCACTATAGCCTATGGACGCCTACAACACCAGAGGCATTACTTGTGCGTTGCCGACTCTTTAGGAAAGGAAGTGAGAATGGGAAGGAGCGGGAAGGGGGAAGGAGCGGGAAGGGGGAAAGAGGATGATTGGGCCTCTGGCACTCTCACTCACCGAACGAAACACAACAGTAGGAATACTGGTATTTCACGTCAATATTGTGTGAGGGTAGTTCCCGGTCGAACCGGCCCATTTATGCTGATATCAGCGAGGCTCTACTATTCACCATACTGGCAGATACGTCTTTTTTACTGATTCCAAATAAGTCAGAACCCTAATTTAAAAATATATTTTGTTAGGCCTGTTTTCCTTATGACGGCAGAATATCGCTGTGGCATCAAGGCGATCATCACGTATTTGTGTGTATGAACGAACAAACAATTTCGCATAGACTACAAATATAAGATCTATTTATAAACAGCACCTACACAGTGCAGTATAGATAAATATGTTACGGATATGCCTGCTATTATTGTACGACATTGCATAACTAAATGTCACGTGCGTCATTTACATAGGTAAGTGTTAAAACTGGGGCGCGTCGCCGGATACATCTAGTTAGTAAACTGCAGTGTGAAATGTTTCATGAACAATACAATATACTAATCTTATTTACTTTTTTCTTTTCGTGTGGTTAGTGGCCAACCTGTTGTCAAGAGTTGTTCAAGCCGCCCGTAGGCCTCTGACATGGCTTAATGATTGCTGTCAATTTGACAACAACCGGGACCGACTTTTACTTGCCCTCCGAAGCACGGAGACGCTCAGATGAAATACCACTAAACGGTCACCCATCTATAGACTGACCGAACCCAACGTTGCTTAACTTCGCTAATCGTTTACCGATCAGTGAGTGCAACTGGCTATGAGCACCTCATACTATATAATATACTAATAGTATTATTGTTATATGGTGACCATTTGGAACTGTATTATAACATAATAAATGTGTTTAGAACGATACAAGCAAATATGTCGATATCATAAAAACATTGGCTGGATTTTAATGTCCATCATTTTCTATGGAATAGTACACAAAAATTGACGAATATTTCCATTCGCCAATTTCATAGAGTTAATGATAATTTATTTTTATTTTTATATTACTCTCAATTTGGGTTTCAAATGACCTACTTGTATTCTTGTTAACCCCTCCAGCTAAGCTAGAATGCTTGCGTTAGGAAATGGGTGGGATTCGAACCCGCAACCTCTCGATCGCAAGTCCAATGCCTTATCCATTGGGCTACTGCCACTTTTATTAGCCAGGAGCTCAAAATTTTGGAGGGTAGGGGAGGCTCAGCCTTATCAGTAAACCCACGAGGAAGGAGAGTGGGAAATCTTTAGCCCTACCCCTAATACTTTTGGAAGGACTCAGCTCTACCAATAATATCATTGGGGGAACTCTGGCACCCCCAAGTCCTATGCAATTGGGGTTAGTGTTAGCAAGCATGGTTATGGAGAAAATGTGATTTAGTGTAATGTTGTTTAGTGGATAATGCTACGGATTCCTTTTTATTTAGGCGTGACTAAGCGTGATGTCTCGCTTAGTTATGCAATAGTGAAGAAAACAATTACTGATATACCTTGAACCGACGGGCGTGTATGAGGAATATGATCACGCTCGCCGGTTTAAGGTACCTCTACCCATAATTAGGTATGCATAACCTAGTCCATTTATAAGCGTTATTTTGCATTATAAAATATTGAAAACTAGCTTTTGCCCGCGGCTTCGCTCGTGTAAAAATAACAGTACTTTAATAAAATAAGACATATGTTACTATAGCCTATGTTACTCGGTAATAATGTAGCTTCCTAACATTGAAAGAATTTTTAAAATCGGTTGAGTAGTTTTTGACTTAAATTCTTACAAAGAAACAAAATATCAAATTTTTCCGCTTTATAATATTATGATTATACTATATAAGACACCACTCTCCTTTGCTAATCTCATCCAGGTTGGACCCATGATCGCAACAATCTCGTCTTGATTCGGTCACGGCTTGGCTCCTACTGTCTTCACCACGCCTTGCCAGGTATCCTACCCATTTAGGTATACATAACCTAGTTCATTTGTAATCGTTACTTTGTTACCTAAAAGATTGAATATTAGGATGGTACTTACGCGTCCTTCGGCTATGGCGGGGTTGTCTTGACCCAGCAACATGGAGGTGGCGGCCGCGGTGAATTGTTCCAGACCTGCGAAATAATCACTATATTTATTTAAGTTTTTTGTTATATTCTACATAATATGAGCTCTGAAATTAGATACTTAACTAGATTTTGCCAGCGGATAAAATACAATTTTTCTGGATATCAAGAGATTTGTTTTTATCACATACATGAGTACCTACTGCATTATATCTTAGTAATCTTTAAATGGAGGCTATCTTTTATAAGTAAAAACGATACCTGTGTCCGGATTACACAGAAGGAAGGATACGCAGATTAACGATGCAGTATTTTCTATAATCCTGACACGTTGTCAGGATTACAGAAAATACTGCATGTAAAATTTCATGATGATCGGTTCAATCTTTTAGGCATGAAAGCGCAACAAATAAACTCACTTTCGCATTTATAATGTGTTTTATAGGTAAGATATTAATACGCAAACTTTTTGTATGAGTACTGCTTAACACTTTGTGGTTTGTTTCAAACTTCATACAAACAACGTTGCCTTGCGACGAATAAAACCCTATACCCTGGATCACCAAGTGCACACATTTATTAAAATATCATTCGAATGCAATCGTCCTGAATAGCCTGGAGTTTAAATATTAGGGAATACATGTTTAATTTTAAAACGTGTATTTCCTTGGGTCTCCTCTCAGTTTAAGTAGGGTTAGGCCAGAGGCCAATAAAAGAAATAAAAGGTATCATCTATGGATTACAATACGTATACAGTACAGACTAAGGGTATATTAAACTTTGATAACACCCCGTAAATCGCTGCATCAGATGGGACTATTTTTAAATGCGGGTCATAAATGACTTGTTAGATATAATTCCAGTCGATCCCTTTGTTTCATCCAGTCATTGTGATAACACAATAAAATATATCAATTTTGATGACACAAGAGATATAAAAAAAAAATGTGCTAATGATAAAGGGATATTTATCAAGCAGCTATCACAGTATAATACATTACTGATGCGAGAATAACAGCGACATCATGGTGATAATCAGGTATTATATCATGTTTACGTGACATTAGGTAATCACAGCATATTATCTAGATACTTAGAAAATGCATAGCTGTGGTTTGTCTTTGCATTTTCTCCACTGTTTTCGTGGTCTGCAGTGGGGACCTACATGCTGACCTAGAATTTTGACGCGTTGAATCCTTTCATCCTGAGTTCCCACCCAGAAAGAAAGAAGCCACCAAGCTATCCTAAATGGACACAGCTCAACATGCTGTTCTAAAGTGTAAAAAAAATTATTCCAGGATTCTAAAGTGGAACCGTTGAATAATGTAAATAGTTGAGGTTGTTTTTAATATAAAAACTTATTACTGAAGAGAGTATGTTTGCATTTTGGGACGTAGCGTAGTAAGATGCAAAGACAGACGAGGAAGACAGACGAAAAAAAACATGGCTTCCATACAAAAAAAAATGGCCGGCATACAAACTTTGATCTATAATATCTCCGAAACGGTTAGAGATAGGCGGGGTGTGTGCGAACAAATTACATAGAGGTTGACGAGATCTTTCCAGAAAAGGTTTTTTTAAAGGGTTTTTTTCCTTTTTTTTTTACCCCTCGCTGTACATCCCCCTTCCAACCACGCGAAATACTAGTATATGTATAAAAATAGATATTGCGATTTATGTTTGCCACGCGGGTTAAAAATATATAAGTTATATACAATAAATATTTGCTAAGAGTTATGGTGTTCTTGATACCGTTGTTCCAATGCTTGTATAGACATTTTATCTTACTGCCTTATTTGGTTAACAAATAAACACATTATAAAATCATTCGCCTACTGCTTCAGACTATATTCGTCCTGTACTAAATAGATATGATAATAACGATCACATCACATATACATATGTTTGAGTATTGTCTGTAGATAACAGTAGGTACCTACATCATAATCATTTACAATATAATACTCTATGAGCAATGATAGCTCAGTAGGGAAACCAACAGACTGCAATGCAGAGGGTCTCGGGTTCGAACCCACGTCGCGCACCTCTGACTTTCGGAAGTTATATGACTTTTCGAAATGATGTGCGTATTGATTGCCAATTATCGCCTGCTCCGTGCCTCGGAGAGCACGTTAAGCCGTCGGTCCCGGCTGCCATGAACATCTATCGCAGTCGTTATTGGGAGAGTGTCGACACAAAAGATCCCACTGGGTCGAAGTGTCGCCGGTCTGCACTGACTGGCCCCCACATAAGATACATACTATACCCAGAACGTAGGAGCATTTTATTTTAAAACGTAAAAGTAAAAAGAACCTAATTGATGGATAGAATGGAATTATTGTAAACAAATGTCAAGTCTAACATTAAAATACATTATCCGTTGACGTTGGAGTAATCAGTAAACATGACCTACGAGAAAAGTTGAAGTAAATACATAAACTTACATAATATCGTTTTACAATGTAAACAAGTATATTTATTAGCTTCGCTGAGAACCTTGTAACTATGATAACTTTATGTTTAACGTCATCCATCTCACAGCAATTTGTTTGACATGCAATTGGATAAGCAGTCTCTTGATGTGAAAAAACTCCATGACTAATCGGTAGACGGTACTGTGATGCGGCTCATTTACACGGTAGTCTGCTGACTTTAGCAGATAACTTAGGTACGCTGAAGGCGGTTTGGACGAATCGTTACTTGCGTATCTAGCGTTATTTTCCAGGGGAGATCCCTGTCCTTAAGACTGCGCCGAGCGTAAGTCAGATAATGACAGAGCTCGCGCGGCGCATATTCAAATCGGCGCGCGGCCGCCATGCGTCATAATAACATTGTATGGAGGATTTAAAATGCTTTTTTGATAAATATGTATCTTTATTGTCAACCAATAACTTAAATATTTGGGACGGACAAATTGTAATATAACTATTTATGTTTCGTTTAAGCTGCAAAATAGGATAGATTTCTACTGTTATAATCTAAAAATCACGTACTTAACACGAGTTTACGTAATTTTGTAGGCGAAAATATTAATTATTTTAAGTTTTTTACACGGAGTAATTGTAAACACATTCAAACACATAAATGTATATTTTATATTTGTATTAAACTAAAAGTGTTGATTTTAATCACTTAACTGTGACCGCCTGTTTTGGCACATTTAGCTCGCGCAGTCTTAAGTAACAGTGATATCTTGATGATTTTATAATATATACCCACCGGTTAGTAAAAATTTTAAAGCTAGTTGTATTGTACATACATCTATGAAATAGATTATATACATTAATATATAATATCTATGTATCTATTTATCTGTCGTTTCGAGTGACGTGCTCTACTGGCGGCGCGGTAACGGAGGCATTAGCTAGCTAACCGGCGCGGGGTGAAGACAGCGCGTGCACGGCGAGCCGATATACATTTATTGATCATTGCTAATTATTCATACTAAAACTACGTGTTACTTAAAAAGTGAACACTACACTAGTATTAATAATAATTTATTTCGTTAACAAGAGTCTTTGTCCGTAAAAACATTTTGTATCTGGATCGAGTACATACAAACATAGGTATAAAGTAATCAAATATTACTAAAACTGGAAACATCAAAATTTTTTACCTGTCCGCTTTACGTGGAGTGTTCATTTCAAAATTCCTGTGTCGAGAGGGACTTAACAAACATTAAAATAACGGACACAATGAATACGCAGACAGATTTTTGTCCCGTGTTGCGAACGAACCCACAACTCGACGGGGCGGCCGTGGCGAGGCGACTACTTAAGCCACTGCGCCATACGTGCAGTCGAAGTAAGATAGTAATTATATAAGACTAGCGACCAGCCCCTGCTTCGCACAGGTAGTACAAAACCTTAACAAATTATACACCTAAACCAGAGGTTTCCAGACTTCTTTTCTCATAGACCACTTTCAAAATTAAGCAGGTTCCGGTGGACTCCCTGCAGCTACATTTCTACCATATTCCTTGGCATTCGTATTTATATTGGTGAAGAAAGACTTTATTTTATTTTTTGTAGTTCTCGGGACTGTACCTACCACGGTAGGCGGGCTGACCGTTTTTTTTTTAGAAATTCTTTACCGGTAATCCCATTTTAGTTCTTCAGTATCGAAAGCAAATAAATTTACGCTTACGAATTGTGGACCGCCATTTTTTGTCACGACAACGTAGACCCCCGTCGAGTCTCCCGTGGACCTCTGGGGTCCACCTGGACCACTTTGGGAACTTATGACCTAAACCTGCCTCATGAATCACTCTGTCTATTGGTGAAAACCGCATGAAAATCCGTTGAGAGATTTTTAAGTTTATTGCAAACAGTCAGAGACAGACGCGGCGGGGGACTTGTTTTATAATAAGTGGTGATAAACAACACGTGGATATTTTGAAGTGCTATTGTCAATCCTCGTATTATATCTTATCAATGATTAATAAACACAATGGTCGTGGGGTGCTTGATATCAGTTACTATGGTTTTAAAGTAATACTTAACTTTACTTGATATTCGTAATGTCATGAAAATGTACGTAAAAGGCAAGGTAACTCAATTTTATGCGTTAATTAAAATTATATTTAAAGATTATTTTGTAAGAACTTAATTCATTATAGCCCGGTATTCTCGATTTTTGTTTTGTTATTCTTATTTTGACAATAATTGTATCGTCATCGGTTCTTCTCAATATATGTAGATGAAAATTGTGATCACTTAGTGCGTTTATCTGCCCTGAATAACTTTAGCGGTGCCCCATGCCATAAGATAATGAAACACAGAGCAACAACTGTATTTTCATCAAAATCTTGCAGTGACGTCATTATACAGCGATAGGAATAACATTTATCGCTATCCGCTTAAAAATATGGTATCATCAATAAAATTATATAATCATTTTGTATACACTATAAATGAACATAGATTAAGAATTAATTTTAATTTAAGCTTGAGTTATTTAAGGCAGGTATGCTTTAACACTGTTCATGTAATATGTTTGATGTAATGTAAGGATGTATCTTATTTTTCCTGTCAATAAATAAATATTATTATTATTATATTATTTTAAATTATTATTAGCTTTTGCGCGCGTCTCCGCCCGCGTTGTATGTCCCTACATTAATAAAAAGCGATGGGAATGGGATCTATACATTTCACCGCGTCAAAAAAAAAACGTCTATTCAGGTTTTAAACTATCTTTGTACCAAATTTAATTCAAATCGGTTGAATGGTTTAGCCGTGAAAGGTAACAGACAGACAGACAGAGTTACTTTCGAATTTATAATATTAGTAAGGAAGTAAGATTTATAAACCCCTGCTATTATTAAGACTGTGTAATAGCGCAGGAGTAAAACTGACGTGCATGAGATTTCATGTTCGATACCCGGATCGGTCAAAGTGAAATTGGATTTTCCATTAACACATTTCTACTACCAGCACAGAGACAGGAATTATATCGGATAGAAGGCAACAAGCTTTCCTAATCGCGCATCAAATAGGCTCCCAGTCCGTTTGCCGCCAATAGCAATGAGAAAAAAGAACCATCAACAATATGCATAAAATTTTATGTCTATGGTGAAGTCAAAAGAATTGAAACTTTTCATTAATAGACTGTTATCAATCTAGATTAAAAAAGCATTGTGTGTACTGAGTACTGTTGATAAGCAGTTCGTTACTTATTAACAAAACATATTACATCATACAATTATTGTCAGCTATTTTATCTTCTGATTAGATATCTGCCTGTATTTTAGGGCACCTCTTATTTAGTATTACTATTTATGTATTTTATGTAACCAGCGTTTTCCCAAGCCAATCTATGCTTATAATGTAACTACTTGTCCGCAGTGAATTCTCGTACATTTAGGATTATAGCTTTTTAGCCTATGTTACATCTAGCTACTGTAGCTCTACAGACGACAATTTGCATCAAGGAGGCGGCGGAGCGGGAGAGGAAGCGCTTAAGCCCTCTGCCCAACCGCAGAACCGAGCGCCGGAGGGCGCAAGATGACCTCCAGCCATCCTGAAGTTTGACCTGCGTGGGCCTGTTCGCCACCGGATCAGCACCAAGTCCGAGAGGCGGCGTGCGTGTTCCCACGTGCGCCTCTGTGTCGTGTTTTTTTTCCCCTCCTCTCCTCTCCCTCCCCCAGGGGGACGGTGGAGGCAATATTTTTTGTGTAGTGGCCTGCCGTTTCACACGGTGGGCCGAAACCACGGCGGGATCGCGATTGCATGTGAAAGCGATTCGCGCGGCCTCGCCGTCTATGGTTATGTCGAGGAAAACCGTGGTAGGTTTAGTCGGTATTACCGGGGTATCTTTTACCCGGTGAGCCCGACAGAACCTCTCCGTCGCTCCGCGGAATACATTTTAATTATACACTTTCAGCTACGTTTATGATTATTGCTCCGCTCCCGTGGCTATCGTGCGTATCAAATGCAAATAAAAAAAATAGTTTCAGAGATTAGTGCGTTTAAACAAAAAATAAACAGTCTTTAGCTTTATGCTTAAACGTTTTTAGACTATCGCGATTTGTACACATACTTAATATAATGCTAGGTAACGGGTCTTACTCGCGATAAAGTAAAAGGTAATAATTTACTACACTTCATATTTTATCGCGATTTACTATGTTCATAACGATTTGGATCATTTGAATTCACTTTCCATGACCATGAAAACAAAAAATTGGAAAAATACAAATTTCAATCATTTAAAAAAGTTGCATTTGAAAAGAATCGCGATAAAAATAGTTTTAAGTGTTTTATTTTAATGATTTGCAAAACGAAACGAAATTTAAGAGAGAGTATTAGTGTTAACGTAAAACAATAGGTACCTACTATGCTTTTATCATAGGTATTTCTTAATAATAATTGTAAATTAAATTGACTTGACTGCTATGTGTAAATTTCCTGTTTTGCACACCGTTAAGTTTATTATTACACAGATATTTTATCAGTTTGTTATTTATTTAAAAAAGCATGACTCTTTTTAGAAATAATTCCGCTATCACGACAAAATTTACTACATAAATGGCGTAACGGCAAAGTGTTGTAGGTTAGAATCCCACATGAAGCAATTATTTGCGTGATCTGAAATGTCTTGGATCTGGGTTTATTTGGAGTCTGTTGATTGTATTATAAAGTCCCCGCGACACAGGGACTTTTTTTTAAAGCCGTTTAGGTAGCTAAGGCGTATGAAAGCGCTTTAAAAAAAAAGAAATATTTGTCAATGGTCACAAAAACTGCAACGCTTGGTACATTGGCAGCAGAAAATGACAAATTATGCCATGAATCGAAGCAAGTATGTATTTAACTTAAGCTGAATTAATATGACTGTATGTATTGACAGATATATATGTAGTTATACATATATACTGAAGTCCTCTCCCTAGCTGTATCCTAACTAATAATTTGTTTGTTACGCTTTCACATCCTAAATACTCCACTGATCATCATGCAATTAGGCTTACACGTCTTCAAGGACATAGGGTACCTGTCATCCAGAATAAAGTATGGTTCCTGAGCTCGGCTGCAGGCAAAAGCTAGTATATGAATGCAGGCTTCATGACTTCATACAATCATTAAAGGCTGTATAAGTATAGGTAAGGAAATGTGGTTGTGTGACTAATTGAGTATTGGCAGTATTTTAACAACCAAGTTATACCTACAACCTTATTGGTGAAGAGTAAGTACAACCCTATAACATGATCATTAGTAACAGCTTATGGTTACTATCATAAGAATTCTGCATTTATACGGGGGCTATCTATTACAAGGTTTTATTAGAAGAATTTTTCATTACAACCAATAGGTTCATCTTAAAATATCTGGTAATTAAAACAGTTCTAAAATGTTGGTGTTTAACCTCTGCCTACTGCTTTAGGTATAATCAGGTCAGAATGTATGTTTGTATGTCAAATTATTATAAAATTTATTAAGACTATTATCTCATAATATGCTCTATCAACTTCATATGTATAAATAGATTACAAGCTGCTGTTTAAGCTTTTAATATATTTTGTTGCCATGATAGAAAATTCTGGATGATATAATTTATTTGTGGCAAAAATATTTGTCTCTACCTACATAATAATGTTTTTGAAAATGTATGCGATACTTTCAGATAATATTCAATAACTAAATTATAAGTTTTGAAAATCATTATAAAATAAACTCTTATCATCCTAAGCCAATTTAGCCTTACTAAAGCATTTAAGAGAAAATACAATATTAATTTAAAGCAAGTATAAAATAAAGAAAATTCAGATAAATATTTTCTGAACTAGCTGGATGTATTAGCAATATTCTAGATAGAGATTTGTTACTTTTAAGTAATTTGTGTAAAATAATGTTTCCTTAAAACTTATCCTTAAGAACTTATCCTTTTCTAAAATTATTATTTCACATTGTATATTAATACACTTTTAGAGACACATGTTTACCAGCTTTCTATAATTATTATAATATATTTTAGAATACATTGTACATTATTAAGTATATAACTATAGCATAGCAATGACAATGAAGTTCACTTACCCAGCACTGGCAAGTATTCATGCAGGAGAGTTTCATCAGCAGCCATCTGCTTCTCCATCTTCCTGACCACAGGCAGTACCCATGGTTTGCCTGACTCATCTCTGTAAGCTGTAATAATTATCAAAAGATATTAATGATAAGTTATTACAATTTCAGAAATTACTACATTACAGGCTAAAATGTATTGTAATACTTTTGAATTATTATTATTCATATGTTTTCAATTTTAGAACATTATTAAGGTGTTGAAATAGATACTTTATGTAAGATAAAAGTTGGAACTCGATACAAAACAAGTTTTCTTAACATGATGTAATTAAAGATAACTTAGAGAAAAAGAACCATAATCGACTGATCACATACGTAAATCTTAATCAAAACAAATACATAATAAACAAGAGGAAGATTGCATAATAAGGTTAAAAGGTGGCCAAGTTTCAAACTAAAATAAACTATTTTTTTCTAAATTGAACAATGTTGGCTGTGACTTTCAACGTACCTCCTACACTTAAATTGATTTTAATTTGGTGTGTATCATCCAGGAACATCTTATTACACTGGAAAACCTCTATAGGAGGGCCCTGTTGAACACCTTGGAACCGGGAAGCCATATTTTAATTATTAATTTACACGACCGGTCAAACAGAATAACAGGCAACGAGTCAGTTAGCAGCGAACGATTGCACTGTTTCTGGAAAGTTGAATACAAATAGTTAGAAACTATCTATGTTTTTTATTCGGCAGGCTTTTTTATAACTTTGACCTTTTCAATGACAGTAACGTCAACGTCACGGTCGTCACCTCACAATAACGTCAATTTGACAAACTGATATGCGTTTAATTACTTGCTAAAACAAATAAAACGCGTTATATAAATCCTTTAATATATTGACATTTTATTTGAAAGAATCTTACTTTTGGAAATCAAAGTAAAAGTCGACTGTGATGCGGAGGAATTCTATGACGCCTAGTTAAAGGGTTTTAGATTTCTTTATCTTTTATATTTCTGTTATATAATATTTTAGGCGCAAGTAAGTTTTCAAGAACTGTGTTAATTGATAATATTCTTAAATAAATTTAATTATAAAAAAAGTAAAATTCTATTTATTTAGACTTTCAACTAAAGACTTCTTGTTTAAAGAATGACGTTTAATATATTTGTTTCAAAGAGAACGTTCATCAACGTTCATTTATAAGTACTCAAAACATTCAAAACGTATTACGTAAACGTATATTATTAGGTATAACGTATTGTATTGCCAAAAGTGTTTATTAGATTATTTAGAAATGACACCAGAACCGAAAATAATCGGACACCATGTTAAATTTGAAAAATCGTTTGTCGGTCTTATACGGAAAGCATGTTGGTTTATACCCGAAATTATGGGTTCCTCAATAATGGCAGTGCTCGGTATAGGATTAGCTACTGCTGGCTGCTATAAATATTTAAAAAGTGATGGTGATAATAGAGAGTATAAAAGTGTTTATATTATAGTTCGACCAGGTGATCCAAGAGAATGTAAAATTAAAAATCCTGTATTTACTGAGTATACATGTTAGAGCATAATTCCTTGCCGAAAATAAAATTCTAACGGTATTAGTTAGAACAAATTATTAGTTTTATTTCATCTGGTCTTAGAATACCACACAAAAATACAAATCTATTGTACCAGCTAGCATATCAGCATTCAAATAAATTTAATATTGCCTTGTTTCAGAAAATAATTAGAATTAATATTAGTTAAATATTATAACAATATGTTTCTGGTGCCTATATGCTCTTGTCAAATGCCTGATCCATAGCCTGATCCATGTGTCACCATTAGACTTGGTCTTTTTACACTCTTGACCGAAAAGTGTTCAAGGGATGATGGTCTTCATTTTTCTATCTTAACTGACGTCATGGCTTACGTTTGGTGTCGTTGGGATACGGATGCGTCGTCTGTTTCATGCATTTATCCTGGCTCAGTGGAAATCCTATCCGCCCTAATTGTAATTGATTGATTCGCATAAGTATTTTGTCTTTGATCTTATTGGGCATTTACAAATATTGCCCTTTAATTTAGCTCCTATAATACATAATATGTATGGGATGTTGCAGACTTTTTTTCATCCGCGGATGCGGATACGGATATTTAAAGGCTCACATCCGCGAATGCGGATGCAGATGCGGATGTCCAAATCGATGCGGAAGCTCCGCAATTGCGGATGCGGATGTTGATAAAAATTGTGCATCTTATTTAATGAAAAGTATTTTATCATCTTTGTAGGTTCAAGCCTGTTTTGCAAAGGTTGATACATTTAGTCATACCATTTTCTGATGTTTCATGATTCTCATTTTCACTTAAAGAATCATCGCGCCATTCATCGGCCCTCACATTTCTTTCTTGTTGCAACCTGTCCTAAATCTGGTTTCGCATTAACATCCGCGTTGATTATGGCGGATATCTGCATCCAAATCAATACGGAAGCGCCGCAATTACGTATGCGGATGCGAGTATTCGCAACATCCTTAATACATTTTTCCATTGCAAAAGTATGTGTGCACCTTTTGAGAGAAATCAATTAATTTATTATTATTATTATTCTCTTTATTACTATTTTTCTTCTAATTATTACATTTTTAAATATAAATATAAAAACATACATATTTAAAAATATAAAAACTGAAACGACCCACCGGCATCGGGAACAGGGTCCAAGCTGCCGGTGGTTAGGATTCCAGAGACAGGAACCTCCTCACAATGCGTGCTGTATCTTATTATTATTATTATTATTATTGCACGCTAACATAATGCAAGTTTCTCGATGTAGCAGTGTAATAAAGACCATGCTTAAAGCTATAAATATAATATATGAGAAATATTGTAAAATTAAAAATATTGATATTAAACTGCTATATACGGATTTTATCGCGTTGTTTATTTGACACTTTAATACAAAATTTTGAAAATTGTTACACTACTACTACTATTATATATAGTCTCCCCGTGACCATAGCTGCTGAAAAGCAACCGAAACGTCGGGGAAAGTGTAAAAATAAATTAAATCTAAATAGTTTAATAATAATTTAATTAGCTTAAAAATTAGTAAAGTTTCATAGTAGTAGTAGTGTAACAATTTTCAAAATTTTGTAATAAAGTGTCAAATAAACAACGCGATAAAATCCGTATATAGCAGTTTAATTTCAATGAATAATATTCGCGTAAATAGAAGACAATATTAAATTTAAAATAGCTTATTTACTCAGGAAAAGTGAAGATTTCTATGATTGAATGGAACATAAATGGAATGGAAAAAAATACATGGAATACACTGACCAATATATACGCGTCCCGCGTCGTAGTACTATAGAAGCTAGTAGTCCAATAGTTCTAGAAGTTATACCTAAATATAAATCTACAAATTTTACGTCTTTCTATTATAATATTTAAACATACATACTAGCACGACGTCATCATTATGCTTATATGAGGCCAGCCTGTACTGTACCATAGTGTACTATTTTGTATGTTATTGCCTTGTTTTTTTTTAAGCTGTTTGTATATTTCCTGTCTGGTGTTTCTTGATAAAATGGAAAAAGAGCACTACCGATCCGTAATTAGATTTTTATTTTTGGACGTGAAAACATAGATCTTAAAAAAGTAAAGTTGGATGCTGTTTATGGGGACCCTTTGCCTCCATGACAACCGTTAGATATTGGTTCAACGAGTTTAAGCGTGGTCGTACAACTGTGGAACAGTACAGGAGGCGCTCCGGTATCACGGAGTGCCCCTGTATTTGCGGAGGCTGTTGGCCGACTACCTCCAGGACCGCGAGGTCCTGGTGGAGGGACGCGACGGTTTGAGGCGCCGTCGCGTATCCTGCGGGGTTCCACAGGGGTCGGTGCTGGGACCGCTCCTGTGGAACGTTGGCTACGACTGGGTGCTTCGGGGCACGCTTCCCGCGAGTATGCGGGTGGCGTGCTATGCCGATGACACCCTGGTCGTAGTCAAGGGGAGGTATCTCGGGGAGGCGGTGCGGTTGGCCGCGGTGGGAGCTGCCCTAGTGGTCGACCGTATCCGCGCCCTGGGATTGGAGGTTGCCCTCTCCAAGACCGAGGCCCTATTGTTCCATGGACCTCGGGGAGGACCTCCTCCAGGTACGCGAGTGGCACTGGACGGGGTCCTGGTCCGGGTTGGGACCCAAATGAGGTACTTGGGTCTCATCCTGGACGGGAGGTGGACTTTTGGGGCACACTTCACCCAGCTGGCCCCAAGAGTCCTGGTAGCGGCGGCCGCCCTGGGGAGGCTGCTGCCCAACGTGGGTGGCCCGAGTGCCACCTGTCGCCGACTGTACTCCGGAGTGATCCGGAGTATGGCCCTTTACGGGGCACCGGTCTGGGCGTCCGCCCTTAGTCGCGACAATAAGACCCTGCTGCGACGTCCGCAACGGGTCGTCGCGACGAGGGCCATACGCGGTTACCGGACAGTGTCCTGGACGGCGGCGTGCGTGCTGGCCAGTGACCCCCCCTGGTAGCTACAAGCGGAGATCCTCGCCGAAGTGTACCACTTCGTGGCGGCGAGGAGGTCCCGCGGGGAGCCCCCGGGGTGGGAGGAGGTCGCACGCATGCGGCGACAGGCGCGGGCCGCCCTATTGAGGCGGTGGACGGAGGACCTGGCTCCACCGGCCCCGGGCCAGTGGACGGTGGAGGCCATTCGCCCGGTCCTCCGGGGGTGGATAGGGCGGCGATTCGGGTCGCTGACCTTCCGACTGGTGCAGGTGCTTTCCGGGCACGGATGCTTCGGAAAGTATTTGCACCAGATCGCGAGACGGGAGGCGACCCCTGCCTGCCACGAGTGTGGGGCGTCGGAAGACACGGCGCTCCACACGCTGGAGGCGTGTGCCGCGTGGGGGCCGCAGCGGCACACGCTTTCGGCCATAATAGGCGGAGATCTCTCCCTGCCGAGCGTGATCAACGCCATGCTCGGCGGTGAGAGGTCGTGGCTGGCAGTGGTCTCCTTCTGCGAAGCTGTCATGGCGCAGAAGGAGACCGCGGAGAGGGGGTCAGGGAGAACAACCTCCTCGCTGACCCTCTCCGGCGCAGACGGACGGGAGTGAGAAGGAGGCGATTTGCCCGCCTTTTCGCTCCTGTATAGTGGGGTCACTGGTACAGAGTCGGGGGACTCTCTACCGGCTTGCACGACCCCACACGTCTGAGGGATGGCCTTGGTGAGCAAGGCCTTCCCTCCACAGGTGCTGAGGCCCGGTCACCATCAGCCGGGCCAACCGCCGGGGCGGGATGGTGATTGCTAAAGCGACCCCATCCCGCCCCACTCCGTCGGCGGAGGGACTGCTCACCCCAGGTTTTTAGTGTGTATACCGACCCCCTTCAGGGGCGGAGAGTCTCACATAACCACCCTTCCCCCCCGGGGGAGGGGGGTATCCATAAAGGATTTTCCTGGGTAAAAAAAAAAAAAAAAAAAATGGTCGTACAACTGTTGTTTTCGACGAGGTGCTGCCAGGACGCCCGTCAGACGTGGTTACCGAGGAAATCGTCGAAAAGGTCCATGATATTATTCTCGCTGATTGCCGAACGAAAGTGCGCGAAGTAGCTGAGACCGTAGGCGGTTAAAAGTTAAGATTCGTTGTGTTTATGGAGGTTTATGATTGAAACTGAACGAATCATAGACTAAACAAACTACAAGTGCCAACAATCAGTGACAGAAACCGATCAGAACAGTCACGGGGGGACACTAGTATAAATTACATTTAAAAAAGAGAGGCGTGCCATCTGTGTGTTGGCGATAGAAAGAACTCTTTAACTGAATATACAGAAATCTCAATAGATGGCTGTTATCATTTACGAGGATCGCCTAGTGGTGTTAGTAAGAAGAATAAAATTACTCAAGAAAACTAAGCGAGACTATTCTTAAACTAGTTCAGTGATTATATACGCAGTAAATGGTAGCAGATTTGGCTTCATGATTTCTTCCTCATAATTTAAATCATCAGTTACTGCGTAATTTATAAGTATTTATATAACTATATTAATTTTCTTGAAAATAGCTGATGAATTTTATTTGCGTGGTCACACTATAAACTTTATAGAAAAATAAACAAAAATCAACTGTCACAAATTGGCGGTCACAGTTTAGGAATGTTTCCTGTGAAATTTTAATTCATAACTATGTATGGTACATAACAACCCAGTTTTGTTGGAAAAAGGAAACGTAGAGTGAAACGTGATTCTCAAGAAATTATTAATCTAATCAAAATCTTCGAAACTATATTTCCAAAAGTTTCCCTCAGTTATTGCGAAAATCTCAAAATAAATTATTGCGAAAATCTCTTGTTCCAAGGAATAATTTGCCTTAGAATGAGAGATTTTCACAATAATTAATTAAAGTGACTGCCATACAAATACAATAAGATACCGTTATCATTCCTCTATTTCAATAGCGACACAATTGAATGTAAGCAATATTTTTGAAGAAGCATTTAAAAATTAGAATATTTTTTAATTCAATTTTTAAATGTTTCTTCTGAAATGTTGCTCACATTATACAGCTTGCGAAACATAAATAATTTCTTTATTTCTTTAAAAATGATATCATGCTTTTTATATATTGCATGTGATAACAATTTTTTAATCTATTGTGATGATTTTTGAATAAAATATTATAGCTGCAAATATAACCTTTCTATATCAGGTTATATTTTTATCCTTAGCCTTCTAGTTTTGGAGTAAAATCAAATTTACCCTTCCACTGCTGTTTGGTATGAGTTAGCACCGCGCACGAAATTTTACGTTGAATTATCGATGTTTTCCTGTAAACTTTCCAAGGAAAACATATGTTTATTTTGATTACCACGAAAAAATAAACTAATAGAGCTATGAAATAAAAAATAGATATAGATTTTGATATATTTAGCAAAATATCGTACAAACCGATAACGAATATTCTTGTTTGTGAATTTTGATGGCAGTTTACAAATTATTTCTACACTTCACCATCAAGTTTTTTTACTAAAACAAATGGCTCTTTTTATCAGCTTCTCGGAACAGATATTTGTTTAACATTACTAGGCTTGAGTGGGCTACAAATCAAGTATTTATTGACTACTTGCTACGCGCACCCATACGGCCGCACTCACTGATAAAATAAGTCGGGGGCGCCGCGCAGTGGGAGCGATCAAGTGGATAGCTGGGATAAGAAATAGAAGAAGACACGGTTCCATTTATCCAAGAAAAAGGTATTGTATTGTTTCACCATGACAATGCATCAGCACATTCATCTCTTATTGTGGCGGCAAAATTGCAGGACTTGCGCTACAAATTACTTCCGCACCCACCTTACTCGCCCGACTTGGAAACCTGTGCCTTTTTTTTATATTCCCCAATATGAAAACATGGTTAAGAGGAAAAATATTCACATCAAATGAAGAGATTTTGTCGGAAACGAAGCCTATCTTGCAGAGTTTAAAAAAATATTTTGTGGAGTGGTTAAGGAAGTGGGAGAAACGGAAAAAGTTGGAAAAAGTGTATAAGCCTAAAAGAGGAAATTGCGTCTTCATTTACACGGGTACTTATTGATCAACCCTCGTACACGTCTATTGTATTGTATTTAAACTGCTCTGTCTTATTGTTGACAAAGGGAGCCCATGAATACAAAATTCTACCGGACTTTGCAAATCTAATAGATAATAAATGTTGTAGATCAGTACAGATAGTTCAGTTATAACTTAAAAACTCGAGACCATATAAAACACTGTACCATCAGTGCATTTATTTTAAATGAATTCATCAATATATTAAAAACAAGGCCTGGCTCACTAACTACAGGACTCATCAGCGTTGCAAAGAAGATCCACTAATAGTGTAGTCAAGGAATAAGGCCATTTCATTTTAAAGCTGCTTTGTATGATATACAAGATTAACGGTTTAGGCACCACAAACTATCTAATTTTCATTCAGTGTGTTAAGACAATAAAACACCAACTAAGTTAACATCCGACGCGTTGTTGTAGAGCTTGGCTGATATTGTCCTTAACCAACAATTATCAATATTAGTGTATACCTTGATATATACTGCTTAAGAGTACCTTAGCGAATCATAAACAGCAATTAGAGGTTTTATTGTGGCGTTGTAGACTCAGGTCAAACTTTAGAATGCAACACTTACTGCTGTAGCATATATAGGTTGCATTTATTGTGTTGTACTAAAGTGGCGTTAAGGGGACACCGCGCAAATTATCGTTTAGAATAGCTCCGCTCATATCCGCCCCAATGACAATCATTGTGTATCAATCCTTAAATAGCGGTCATAAGGTCTACAATTGCGATGCGCCCGCAATGATCGAGAACGCTTAAAATTGTTAAAAAAATTTAAAATATTATTTAAAAATGATTGCTTTTAGTTATGGAAATAATGAGCTAGCAAATCAATAATATTGATGTTACGAATATATTTGAGTAATTCCTAAGCATAATGATAGTGTAACTTCCTTGTAATTTCAAAAATAGTACTTTTTCAAAGGTGTTTTCGAAAATAATTATGATCGAGCCAAAATCACAATATTTTGTTTTTGAGCTAGGAAATTTTAGTTAAAGACATCAATTTACCTTTATCAAAATTCTAGATTAATTGGTCTTCTCATATTCCTATACTATTCGATGAAAGTTGCTGAAAGTAGCTGATGCCGAGTACTATCTAAGTTAAACTATAACTAATTTGTAAAGCTCTCCACGAAAAAAGGCTATGTGACCTAAAAGTATTTGTGGATCACACCACATTTTTTATATCGTGTGTGGGGTTCGAACCCACAACACTTGGCTTAGTGACAATGGCGAGGCCATTAAACCAGTACGCTATCTGTGCAGTCAATACAAGACACAACATTATAATCTGTCATGTGTCAATGCAACGCTAAGTGACAACTGTCACACTGGCCCTTATCTGTCAGCTGTCAAGAAGAACCTGGAGCTGAAAAGTGTGTGAATTGTGGGAAACTCATTTATAGAACGAAATATTTGTTGAAACGAAATGGCTGCTGCCTCGAGACGATCTCTCGGACAACTACTCCAGCAGGGTTGGAACGAAATCCCTGAAGTAATAGCCACAACGGGCCTAGCTTTTGTCGGCATGGGCTTGGCCACAGTGGGATGCTACAATTATTTGAAGCAGGATGGAGACAACAGAAGATACAAAAGCACCTACGTCGTGCTGAGGCCAGATGACCCTAAAGTTAAATTAATTCGCAAAGATTAATTCTAGAACAAATTCAGTCAGAAGCAAATGTGAAATATTAGTATCAATCATTATGTAATAAAGTTCGCTGTTATTATCTCGTTGTTTATTTTCAGCATATTGTTTTTATTTTAGGTACCTACAACCTGAGATACTGAACTTATTTACAATATTTTATTATAAGCATGCATGTGTTTTGATTGAATTCAATAATGACAAATTGTAAAGAATATAAGTACCACTATGCAAAACTATATGATGTGACGGATATGGATGTCTCCTTGGTCGCAAGCTATAACAATACAAGTCAAACATTTGTGTGCATGAACATGGATGTTTGTCTTGGTCTGAGTGTTTATATGTATGTATTTACAAAAATAAAAGTATATATGTATGTTTATCCTTTGTCTAGTACCCATAGTACAAGCTCTGCTTAGTTTGGGCTAGATGGTGTTGTGTGTATGTGATAGAATATTATTATTATTGTTTCTCTTATCACAGGTACTTTCTAACATATTATATTAGAAAATACCTGGCCCTTTGGAAGGCTTACACGGAGACATTGGTCCAACATGAAGAGGCTCTTCGAGAGTTTTAATCGAAGGTGGGATGGAACACCTACAGCAGCACTAGCCACAGCAGGCATAGGACTATTACTACGTATGGATTTTAATATATGGGCTATGGGTATGGGCGTCTGGTGGACCGGTATATTGCTAACTATGGATGAAAAGCGGCGTCTGCCCTGAATACTCTAATAGCATCAATGTAATGGGCAGACAGTGACTCGCCAACTCACTAGATGGACCCCCTGAATAGCCACTATAGGCATACACGCCAGTGGCTAGGGGTGTCGAGCGGTGCGGCGCCGGTTTCACCATCACGGGTCTCTTGACAACGGAGACCTGGAGCGGGTTTCCCCATAGTTATGCCCTTGAAAATGACACTTCCACCCCAAGCATATGGCTCTAGCAGCCTCCCTGTAACCGGCCGACCAAAGCAAGCCAGAGTTGAGAGTCCTACGGGCACTCTTGTAGTTCCACCCCAATCAACCAGTAACGGCAAGCTGGGGACGAGGCCCTAACCAACTCTCTGAGACATTCAGGACCGCAGTGTCGCCACTCACATTCAGCTCGCCACAAGCTGCCCTGCAGTTTGTGTGCTTTTATTTAACCTGGTGATACATTTTTATATCACAAGGCGAAGGTGATAGTTTAAAAGCTAGTGTACTGTGCCCTCCGATATCGCGTTAGTCTCATGATGAGATAACGACTGTCCCAGAGAGGTTATTATTATTATTATTATACATATTTAAAAACTATTTGTGTAACTTACTACCATCATAAATATAATATCATTGGGGTACTAATACCAGTAAAGGCCATGTTATGGAGGTTAGGTATGATAATCATGGAAGAAACTTCATGGCCTGGTGGAACCTATAAGATTTCTCAAATTAAAATTAAGCTTAAATTAAGTTAGTTGGCCTACTAAATGTGATTCCATTTAAAACATTATTTTCATACTAGTCTTCAATTTATCACTCAAGAAGACAAACCATATAAATTTTCTATTTTATGCTTTGTTGTTATAATATAATTATGTTTGTGCATGCTGTGGTCTATAACTAAAGGTCGAGTACACTTTACAAAATAATGTCCATTAACATTAACAATTTTGTTACCTATATACATATATTCTTTGTTGGAGATCCTTAATATATATTATATTATTATTATTATTATAATAAAATAGCATATTGCCATTGGTTGTCAGGGTATCAATGAAACACAATTTAAAGTAGATAACTTTAATAAACACAACTAAAAAAAAATAAGATTCAGTGAAGAGACAAGTTGACATGGACAGAAAGAACCTATTTATTATGATTTTGAAAGATTTTTATTGAAGCAATTAGCCAAGACTAAATGTTTCTGCCTGGACCTAGACACCCAAGTGCTGACTTTAATGTTTAAATGTGCTGGAGCATAATAGGCTCGTACCATATTAATTTAGAGAGTAGTAATAACTATGTCCAGCAGTGGGTAAGTTTCTATATGTGGATATAAAAACTTACCCACTGCTGGAATTAGAGTTCCACTTTCAACCAGTGCCGGCTTTAGGGGGGAGCGATCGGGGCGGCTGCCCGAGGCGCCAGGTACAACAGGGCGCCGCGCGCGCCAGCTCAACTTTACCAATTAATTAGAATACGTATTATTACCGATCTAAAGGAAAACTACATTCAGTGTATTAAGACGGCGCCGAGCGTAAGACAGATAATGACAGAGCTCGTGCGGCGCATACTCAAATCGGCGCGCGGCCGCCATGGTAAAATTGTATGGAGGATTTGAAGTGCTCTTTTTGATAAATATGTACCTATATTTATTGTCAACCAATAACTTAGATATTTGGAATGAACAAATTGTAATATAACTACATATTTATGTTTTATTTAAGCCGTAAAATAGGATAGATTTCTACTGTTATAATATAAAAATCACGTAACCACGCGAATTTACGTAATTTTGTAGGCGAAAATATTAAGTTATTTTAAGTTTTTACACGGAGTAATTGTAAACACATTCATTGTTATGGTTAATGTACATTTTATATATGTATTAAACAAAAAGTGTTGATTTTATTCACTTAACTGTAACCGCCTGTTTTGACACATTTCGCTCGGCGCAGTCTTAACTTTTATAGACTTATCTCGTAGGAGTGAGTATGAGTATTCTATGTCTAACAAACCAATCACGATCTGTCATTTTGTCGCTTCTCGTATGCCTCACTAAATAATGTAGAACGAAATGAGATGCAATAGGCAAGAAATTGCAACTCGTATTAGGCCCCCTGCATTATACATACTTTTCTTTCTTTGCTTTTTACCTACTATGTTCACAAGCAAATTAAAATACCTTTTTAGAAAACCTGTACCTGTAATCATAATAAAAAAGAACTAATGCGACATTATTCTTTACTGCAAGAAAAGGTAACGGTCAACTTTAAATCTAATATTGATGGAGATTTGTTGTGCAATGAAATTTTAGGTTTGCAACACTATTTTCAAGACAGTCAGAAGAGTCCTATCAAAACATTAAACTTTATCGAAAGACATAATCCCAAGAGTTACATCCCAACGTTTGGATATCCCTGTGTATTCTGTTAACAATACCAGTGACTGTTACAAGTGGCGAACGAACTTTTTCTAAATTATGTCTAACAATGTCTCAAACAAGATTGACTAGTTTGGCCGCGCTATATGTATATCGAAAATCAAGATGCAGAATATCAGGGTTTTAACTAGCAAAACCTAGACTAGCTTTTTCTTAGAAATTCTCTGGAATTTGCTGACAAAAAAAAGCTAGGAAAATAAGATATTTTTTTAATGGTTCGTGATGTGACTGACTGTCAATATATCTTCATAGATAGGTAAGGTGCCTTGTTTAGAAAATTAATGGTTAAAATATGTTATTAATAATAATAATAAATACATGTGATATTTGTAAGTTTCTATTATTTCAATAAAAGATATGGTACAAATTCAGAATAAGTTTTTTTTCAATTGTAATGAAATAAGTATAACTAAAAGGGCGCCAAAGGCATGACTCGCCCGGGGCGCCTAGGTGGCTGAGGCCGGCTCTGGCCACAAATATTTACAAAGCAGATGACTATGAATAAAACTTGTCTTTATTACTGACTTAAAACACTAATGATTTATCTTTAAAAAGCCTAAATAAGGATACATTATTTTACTTCTTCACTCTTGTATTAAAATACATAATGAAGTCGAAAATTTTTGAGATTTTCGTAATTTCACATTAGGGTTTTCCTACCTGAGTTTTATTATGTATTTTGTATAATATAACACAGGTCCTTGAACACTGGTTAGTTATTATTACTAATAGACTTTAAATATTTTTAAAGATTTATTATACAAACAACAAGAATGAGCTTTGCCATATATTTAGCTTAAAAGGGGTGGTTTCACATGTATTGAGGTAAGCAGCAAATATTTGTATAACAGATATTTGTTCAAAAGGCATATTTTCTGTTCGACTATTTAGCTATACATAATTATATAGTGATATTTTTATCGGCAATCTACTACTGCCATTGAGTAGCCATAGTATAATATATAATACTAAGTATAGAAATTGATTCTTTGATGAAGATTTGTTCCATAAACAATGTTTGATCTTTTCTATCTTTAAAATAGCTGAAAGTAGATACATATACAACTATGTCTCCATGGCCAAATCAGTGAATAATAAACATATTTCCTTGTAACCAAACTAAAAAAATAACCACAGTATGGGTCCTTTTTTATTTGGCTACAAAGTGTGGTACTAATGGTCAAAATAATTTAGTTATTGTCATTATAATCTCTGTTTTCGACAGACATTTTTAATTAAAATAATGGATACAAAAATTACTGCGATTTAGAAGAACCATTTGATGATTACACAACCTATATTACAATAACTTTTATAACAACATCATTTAAGTGAAATACTAATTCATCAGTATCTTGGATGATATAATGTTCATAGCACTGTTTATTGGTATACAGAGTACAAGTTATCATGCAGACCTTATTGTCTAATTCACAGGTACAGGAAAATGTATTCAAAAATAGTACTAGTTTCAGAGATACGTATGTAAAAACCAAACCAATTATACAAGAAATTATAGTTCTCCATAATATTAGAATAGATTAATTTGTTTCTATGTAAATATCTTTGGAACCACTGCACTGATACCAAATATTATTTTACTTACATGAAGGTAAAGAATCCGTGAGAAGCATAAGCTATGTTTTAATGATATACCACACTAGTGAAGCCGCAGGTGGAATTTAGTAAATTTTACAGATTTCTTAAACAATCAAATAGTTATATTGACTACATCCTTTACCGAAATAATTAGGCAATAAAACTGCCCAGACAGGTTTTAATTCTTCAACAACTACTAAGAATCTTAAATATGTAATTTGACTTCTCATATTCATCCTTAGGCTGTCCAGCAAAAGTTCTGTGTTCTTATTGCAATACTAACAGTAATCAAACCAACAAATCAATTATGTGGAACTGTATGGACACTGGCAATAGGCCTACAATCCCTTAAAATTGCTTAATCGCTGTATACCTAATGACTCTTGTCGCGTACGTGGCTAGTCACGTGCTCTAGGAACTCTTAGGATTAAGAGCCCGGCAACATGACAAAGGCGCGGCGCTCGTAGATGTAGCCCGCGTGAATAACCGGCGCTACTTTCATTACGTACCATAAGGCTTCATATTAACCCCTAACATCAATAATCCACACAAAACTTTCGTTGTACACAGGCCCTCAATGTAAACATATCACTCGACAAATCTGGTATCACACTTTGATTAACTCACCACATCCTCTATTTAAAGTTTCGTATACAGACTTGTTCATTTAAATCACCATAGAACTACGGCACAGTATATCACACATGTTCATAGAGTTGTTCGTTAATCTCACTATCACTGTATTATTATTTCACATGAGTATTTTAGTGAGAGGTCCGCGTCCACTTGTCTCCTCATCTGAAGAGGAACGCCATGACGGAGCGCCGATGCTATTTCTCTTTTTTCTTCTTACTCGTAGACGGCTTGGAGGCCGCTTTCTCCTTGCTCGGGCCTGGTTTGTCGGTGTCTTTGGTTTTCTTTTTCTAATGAATATAAACGAGTATAAGTAAGTGGTTATGGTATATACTAAAAGTGTAAACAGGCAAAATTCGAGCAAATACTTATTAAAATTTAAAATATAATTTTATCTTCATACTTGTTATGAAACCGAAACACCAATACTAATCTCTAATTATTTTTGATGTTGTGAAATAGTTTTAAATTATGTTTAGTATCGATTTTAACTGTAATTTACTGCCAAATTACCAACAAGTGATTTATTATTGTTTAAATTTCCGCCTCGACATTGACTGGCTATTCTCAGACTGCTAATGCATAAATAGCCAATGCGGGTTAAAATCTAGTAATGATTAAAGAGGTTATAATCAGATTGTACCAGCTTGTTTTAATGTTTCAATGTTTACCACGAACGCCTACAGTTAAAAGATAAAAAACATCATGAGTGGTTTGATGACAGTGAACCTCTGCATCACCCGATACATAAACTGTACTGTACCTTAATCAGCGCATCGTTCTCAGGGTCGCTGTCGGCCTGTTCCTCCTCATCCTGTTGGTCGTCGTCGCCCAGTTCGTCGTCCTCGTCCTTGGCTCGGCCGCGTTTAATGACGCCCGGCGCGTACGGGAGCGCCGTGGCTTTCTTGTTATATGTACGAGTCATCGCTGCTTTCACCTGTTTACGCAATCAAATTAAAATATTATTAAAACACTTTAAACTATACTAATATTATAAAGAGGAAGGTTTTGATTTTTTGTTTGTAAGGGTTTAAATTCAAAACTACACAATCGATTTAAAAATTCTTTGTGCATAAGATATTATCGGCGTGTAAAATAGGCTATATTTTATTTAAAAAAGACTGTTACTGAGAGCAAAAGCTAGTCTATAATAAAAAGAAAAGATTTATATTTCTGTTTTCAATCTAATAACGAAAAAAATAAAAAACAGGTTTTTAAAAATTCAACCATAGTATTCAACCATAGTCATACACGTGGGTAAAACCGAAGGCACAGCTAGTACAAAAACAGAGTGAGCCTAATAGTATTTGTATTATTGTATAAGCATAGCAGTGCTTAACACTTTCACGACTATACAGTTGGACCGACGTTCACAAAATGTATGAATTTTACACATTTTGTCGCGGAATACCAATGTATGTACGAAGAATTTAGTCGCGTCAGGTACCCATAGGACAGGCTTGCCTAGTGTGGGGCCACAGGATATGACTTTTAACATTGTAAATACTTTTTGGCAATAAACAAATTTTTATTTATTTTAATCGCAAGTTGTTCTTTTTATGAAATATTGCACTCTATGTGAGAAGGAAACAACGACGACGACGTTGACGGAGACCTACTACCTACCACCTAGAAAGTCCTGCATACCACTACCTGGAAAAACCTGCCTAGCGCCGTTTACCAGATCATTGGTTTTCACAGTTTTCGACGCATCACAACAATTTTTATATCTGAATAATTTCACACACTATTTTATTACTTCGTCAACGTTCTTGCTTAGACGTCAATTATAAGTCAACCGAAGATCATACTTATCGCGAGCTATGGGTGGGCTCAGATGCACGACTTATTGAAGATAACAAGGCAACAGAATGCAAGTATTACCTTCGGATCTATCAGCACAGTGGGATTTCTCTGTCCAGGCCACACGGAGAGTTCCACTAAAGAGTCCAGGTCTTCTCTCAGCAGGTGGTATGACTCCAGCACTTCTAACGAGCGCGGTATGCCCTCAGACTTGTCCTTGATGAGCGGGCTCACGATCGCGTCGCGGATGTGAGATGAGTAGTCCAGGAAGATGGACGATTTTGAACCTGACGTACTGTGGAATAAGGTTGATATTTGTATGTTAAGGAAAATTATCTCGAGGGTTTATAGTACAGATCTGATATAGAAGTAAGTTTTTTGTCAACAAGAATAAAGAAATAAATTATTTTAGATTTTTTGTGAATTAGTTTTTACTGCTACTCGTAACGTACAAAGTTCGATTACCAGATTGAGAAGTGCTTTGCGCAAGATTTTATAGAATCTGGAATCGTGCTGGGTAATCCTAACTAGTTACATAGACAGAGACGGAAATCGATGTATTATGTCTGCAAATCCTCGAAATGACAATCTAACCAAATTTTAATTGCCAATAAGTATGGTTTAAAGTTAAACGATGCTTTGCAGAGCTCTTTCAACTATCGAAGATATGTTCATATTAAATAGTTAGTCCGCTTGCTTCTTCAATGAAGTGATAATGCTAGAAGGTTCTTATAATTCCATTCATATAATGTTTACCTGAGTCTGGTGTGAGCATGTATCTCCTGACAGAGGCGGCGCATCTTGGTGTGGCGCGAGTTCTTGCCGAGCCAGCCCGGGAACTGGATCTGACCTGTCATGTGACCCGACAACTCGTGCCCGGGGATCACCGACGCGTACATCGCCTGGATAAGTAACCATTGTCTTGATATACTAAATAATGATAATATACAACTTAACTAATATTAACAAACCTAATTTCTAAAACGAATGGCACATAATATATGATTGTAAATAAAAATAATGGGTGGTTTAGGCAGCGCAGTTAAATTTCTATAAGCATCGCTGTAGTCTGGCAAAGTTGCCGCATTGAATGGCTATGCTGATTCTTTGAGCCAAGAAAAGCCCAGCCTTCTGGTCACGCGAAGCTACGATTAGCCGCTTAGGAAGATTTCTAAAAAGAGTACGAGCGCCCGGACCTCGTAAACCTAGCAAAATAATTAGTTTAGATCATAAATCAACAACTATAAACTTCAAAATAGTTGATAATAAAATAACAAAATTATATTTATATTTGTTGAGAGGTTCAGGCAAAAACTTGAGGCTATGAGCATAAATCTGTAAAAAATTCATGGCCGTACTTTTCAATCGTCCTTCAATTTTGATATACTGGATTCATTCACGATATTATGTAATTAGTTCAACCCGGATTTTTTTAACAAGATTTCTAGCAATTTAGTTTACAAAGTACTAGTATTCTTGTTAACCCTCCAGCTAAGCTAGAATGCTTGTATTAGGAGTGGGTTCATGTCGGTAGTGCAATGGGTTGGATTCGAACCTGCGACCTATCGATCGCAAGTCGAATGCCTCATTCACTGAGCTACCGCCGCTTCTTTTTTGAACCTGGTATCTCTTAATCCGTCGGATTTATAAATGCTAAGTTATGCTATAATATTAGCGAGGCAGTATTTCAGATTTATTGTCATTTCGACACAATTTTATCATTTTGTATTGTTATACAGAAAAAATATGTTAAGTTACCGCGTACCTGCAAGGGGAGAAGACTCCAGGCCTGACTGCCACGTATCCTAGCGTCGACCAGATCACCCATGCTGATACTGTCTGCTGCACTGCTTATCCTCTGTAGTACTTCGTGCCTGTCGACAGAAGAATATAATCATTGGCATCAGCTTTACATTATTAAGAGCCGATATCTGAAACTACCTACGCATCTCGACTGCTGAAATTGAATGACTGATCTAGCAGCAGCCAAGGAAATTAATAATATGCGTTTGATTTCGGCACAGCGTTTATTTGTCTTTTAAAAACCAGTTTACCATAAAACGTAAATGTCGAAATTTCTGGCCAACTGTTCGCACCGTAAAACACATTTAGCCCGAAAATGGAGTAATGTTGTTTTGATAGAAAGAAATCCGAAGGAAAGTAATTAAGTATTTTTCGTTTGGCGCAAAGTTTCACATAGACGTGTCTTCACGGTAAACATACTAATGTTCGAATAGTTTCTTTGTGGTGTTCTTGTAATATAGAGTTTTATTATATATATTAACAAACCTAATTTCTAAAACGAATGGCACATAATATATGATTGTAAATAAAAATAATGGGTGGTTTAGGCAGCGCAGTTAAATTTCTATAAGCATCGCTATAGTCTGGCAAAGTTGCCGCATTGAATGGCTATGCTGATTCTTTGAGCCAAGAAAAGCCCAGCCTTCTGGTCACGCGAAGCGTCGTTTAGCCGCTTAGGAAGATTTCTAAAAAGAGTACGAGCGCCCGGACCTCGTAAACCTAGCAAAATAATTAGTTTAGATCATAAATCAACAACTATAAACTTCAAAATAGTTGGTAATAAAATAACAAAATTATATTTATATTTGTTGAGAGGTTCAGGCAAAAACTTGAGGCTATGAGCATAAATCTGTAAAAAATTCATGGCCGTACTTTTCAATCGTCCTTCAATTATGATATACTGGATTCATTCACGATATTATGTAATTAGTTCAACCCGGATTTTTTTAACAATTTATGGTACTATAAACTCACTTGGGACAGTGTGGCGCGACCTGCAAATAGTTCTCCTGCACGAACAGTGGCGCCAGACTATAGTCGTAGAAGAACAGATCACTCTTATCAATGATGCTCATCGTCTTGTGATCCTCCGCTGAGAATACTTTGCGGATAGCTTCCCAAGGACCCTGAAAGTAAAAGCAGGTTACTAACTGAACTAAAACTAAAGTTGTCCACATAGCTCTCCGGATAGCCAAGCTAAAGTGGCAGTGGGCAGGCCACATAGCGCGCAGAGTCGATGGCGGTTGGGGCAGAAAGGTTTTGGAGTGGCGGCCACGCACCGGAACACGCAGCAGGTTTGGCCTCCCACAAGATGGACTAACGACGGTAGGGGGTCGCGACCGGTCTGTGTGGAAAACCTTGGCGGAGGCCTATGACTAACAATTGACGTCTTTCGGCTGAAACTTGACTGACTGAACATTCAATTTGTCTAACAGGCTTATTATTATAAATAGATAGTCTATTAGTAGTTGCGTAAATTTGTCGTAGTCTATTAACACTTGGAACAAATGTAACACTCAAGTTTTGTTGATCCTACTGAGAATAGAATATTTTTCTAAAATCTTTTCTTTAGGTTAATGAGTATTTAAAGAAATTATTAATTTTATTCTAATTGAAATCACGCTATCTCTTTTATTTACATTTTTATAATATGTATAAATGCTTTCTGTTTTCTCTCTTACTCTCTATTTATTATTTATTTTATAAAGTCAACATCCCGTACTCGGAATAATTTCCTGTGTCGCGGGAGTGTAAACATTCAAACAACGGACACAAAGAACACCAAGACTCAGAACAACCATTTGTGGATCATACAAATTTTGTCCTGCATGGGATTCGAACCCAGAAGGTGTAGTGGCAGTGGTTAGACGAACCTTTGTACAAGCTTTGATTTAATAGAAACATGAATGAAGAAAATAGCATGTTAGATAGGTATTAGAATTAAAGAAAAACTACATTTTGGAGACTTATACTACCAGGAGATCAATCTTAAGAAGATCTCTAGTCAATCTGTTCCTCATCTCATAATTTTTTACTATGCACTAGAAACAGAAGCTATGTGTCTCAAATCTTACCAGTTTGACATCTTTCTTGCTGATCTGAGCATCTTTCCTGAGTCTGTCCGCGTCAGTTCTGGTGGGGTCTATGGCCCACATTGACAGTAGATTAAGAGTCTGCCGCACATCCTGGTTGGCGGAGGTGATGAGCTGGGACAGGACATCTTGCGGTATCTTGATGCCTTCTTTGAAGCATATTGACATCATAGCAGACTGGAATACAGAAGCATTAAATATTATTTAAAAAAAGAAAGATATGGATGTACCAATTAAATATTATTTATTAAGCTAAGAAGTTAAATATATAATTTACTAGCTGACCCGACAGTCGTTGTCCTGTCAATCTATACAAAAAATACATTTCACGTAATTAAATTCAATATCAAAACGTCAATAAATTTTTTATCACAACTAATAAAATACCATTTAAATGACAATTTCGACATTTCCCGCGGATTTATTGCAAATTTTTGTTCATACAAACCTTGTCTAGACAATTACAAACACAATGAAAAAGAAACAGCCAAATCGGTAATGCTGTTCTAGGATGCTCTGTCATACATGTGGCAATTGATTTTATTTATATAGATATAGCTAACAATTTATATGACCATGTACCGTACCTTAATTTGGTCGACTCGAGGTCGATTAAATCTTAAATCGTAGCAGTAGTTGACGAGCGATCGCATTTTCTGGCTGTTACGATCGTTGCACATGCATATTATCGGCACCGACGCTGACTTTATCAGGCCTATCAGCTCCTGAAGACCACCTGAAATGAAAATAGTCACATTATATACATGCCTGTGGACTTTCGACTGTACGGATACGCCATCCATGGTTTAGTGGTCGCCTAGCCACGGCGGCCACGCCGTGTTTTGGGTTCGAATGTTCGATGCCCTGTGTGGGCAAAGTTCGCTCTCTGGCGGCCGTAGGCGGAAGCGCGTGAGTTGTTTTCGCTGCTGTTTAGGGTGCGTTTGAACGTACGAGTAGTTGTTTGTTACTCAATGAGGGATAAACCAATGTACGGATGTGACGAGGTACACAAATGGATCATGTACCATTAAAGCATTTTTGATTTCACTTTTCCCATACGGTTTACCCGGACAAAACCGCGGGATATCTACTTAATAATATATAATCATACCTCTGTCTTCGTTGCCAGCCATGCCGTCTACTTCATCCATGACCAGCACGTGTTTCTTGCTGACGGCCTGTTTACCAGTTTCACCTGTAAAACAACAAAACTGTGATGTTTTACACACGAACATATGCAAGCGATAATGCAGTGATCGATATTCTCATTGGCATCCTAACTAATATTATAATTGCGAATGTGAGTTTGTTTATTGCGCTTTCACACCCTAACTACTCCACCGAGTATTATGAATTTTTGCATACACATTGTCAGAACAGAAAAGGATATAGGGTACCTTACATCCAGAAAGAAACCGCATACAAAATCTAATTAGAAAATAAAAATTAAATCAATTAATATTAAATTAACAAGATGGGTGTAAAAACCCAGGATTTAACCTCATCGTCTTCATGTGATTTGTTTTTTTTCATCGGCTTTTTTGTATTGTCCTACTGCTGGGCAAAAGCCTCTCCCTTGGACTTCCAAATCACTCTGTTGGTGGATATCCTCTGACCTTATGACCCCTATATCTCGGGGGTCTATTGACCCATAGGGCCCATATTCAAATTCGACCGAGGTGTGACCCCAAGGTGTCTGCACACCAAGTTACAATTCAATCAGTCCAGTGGTTCCGGAGTTATGCCTGTCACTAACAGACAGACACACAGCCCCACATAGTGTTTTCATTAACCTCTTCGAAGAAGACTCGGAGGTTAATAACTAGTTCGCTGGCGCAGCAGTAATTAATACGACTGCTGTAAGAAAGGTTGTAAGTTGGAGTCTCGAGTCGAAAAATTACATTGGGTTTTTCTATCAATCAATTCTTAGTAGAATTGCTCGTCGCGTATTACGTGAGACCGTAAATAAAAGTTGGTGAAATGGGCTTAATGTGGGTGTGATATTTTCTGCCTATCCGTTCAAGGCTATAAGCGGCGAGACTATGTATGTATAGAAAACAAGAGTAGTATAATAATTATTAAAGAAAATACCATATTTTACTATTGTGTTAATGTTACTCCCTGACCTATGAACAAATATATGCAGAGAATTACGTCGATCCGTTGCTCCATCGTTAAAAAGGAGAGACTAACGTCTGTCGCATTTACAATAACATAATGTATGTGTAGAAGGATAATAATAAATACAATGCATCTGACTCAACCTTTAGCGTAGCCGGACAGAGAGGAAGTAGTAAGCAGTTCGCCGATCTGTTCCTTGATCAAGGTCTTGTTGCGGGTGTCCGATGCGTTAAACTCCACCATGTCGAAACCTAGCTCCTTGCATACCAGCGATACTGTTGTTGTTTTACCTGAAACATATAATAAAAATTTTACATGTGCAATTGACCAGCAATACCCCAGTGGGAGAGACCGTTGAACTGCCATGCAGAGGTATCGAGGTCAATTCCAAGGCAACCACTGACTTTTCGAAGTTATGTGCGTATTAAATATTTAGTTAATTATCGCTTGCGTTGACGGTTAACCAGAAATATCGTGGAGAAACCTGCATGTCTGAGAGTTCTATATATTGTTCTTGAAGATATGTAAACTCTGGCAACCCGAACTGGGCCAGCGTGAAGTTGTATGGCCTTACCCTTCTCACACTGAGAAAAGGCCTGTGCTCAGCAGTGATACAGTTTAATATAACAACTTACAGTTTACCATAATTTTGAATGGAATGGCTCACAAAAGGAATGAGATCCATTGCTGACAAAAAATATATATAAGTTGGCATACGTTCTTGTTGGCCCAATGTGAAAATGCCTATCCGAAAGTTCGGGACGAACGAAATATAAAGAACTATGAACTTCAGTAGATAGAAAGATTGAGCAGATTCTAAATTGAACATACATATGCTGCAACCCTATTTGTATATGGTCGAAAGCGACAAGGATGTTAGGAGACAACTACAACTGCCAATGCTTATGTCAGGGCAGCACAGGAGCGGAGTTAAGAGCTTTGCATAACTTTGCTGACTAGGAGGAGGGAGGGATTAAGAATGGCCAAAATCCTGCTTACGAAATACTTGAACGGCCCCTTACTTCATGCAAAAACTATAGGTTTGAAGCTTCGGCATTTACTTTTTTTGGTAGGCCTACAGTTTTACAGTATATTTGAGATTGCTTCAGAAATACCAATAGTAAACCACCAAGTCCTTGAGTTATAAGGCTGGTTGTTGGCAACTTTCACATATGCAGCAATTCTGATTGATTTATTTTGAGTCTTTTATCAGTGAGGTAGAAAGGTCTTTCGTCTCATGGCGATTCGATTCATGGCCTCAGTGATTGGCCTCTTACAAGGCGGACTGACGACTTGGTAAAGTCGCAGGAAGCGGTTGGATGCGGGCGGCCAAAGATCGGTGTGTGTGTGTAAATTCTTTGCAAAATTTATGTCCAGCAATGGACATAAATCTAGCGAATTTTTTCCGTTTTCAGTTGAGATGATGAGTGTCGTATTATGATAACACTTACCGACTCCAGGAGGTCCAGATAGTAAGGCTGCCTTATAATATCCGCCATCATCGTTCTTGGCCCACGGGTTCGGTTTAGGCAACTTAGCCTTTCTGTTCACGTACCATTTCGTTAACCAATTGATTAATCTGGAAATTAATAATTCATTGATTTGAATTTTAAGAATATTTTTGATTCTGTTAAGTCTGTCCACGGACAGAGATTCCATATGGGCTCAGTGTTAATTCGAAGCGGTTAAAATCTCGATAAAGATTAAAAGAGAAAATCGCTTTTTTCAAACAAATTAAATCAATTTTATACGCAAACATTATATTTGATAAACATCTGTAGTCTTCCATTGTTGTTCTTCTTTCATTGTTTCATTGTTGTCACCGGTTTATTTATTGCTTCCTTGTTTGTATTACAAACTAATGGTGTAAACTAGTGGTGAAAACACAAGCATAACATATGCTTGTATTTTCGTGCTTATTGCGCTAAGATTAAGACTCACTTTGGCGTGATTGTTGGCTACTGTAATAGTGTATACTAAGTATCAGAGCGGCAACGTCTCCTACACTTTTATCGCTTTGAGGTGCATGACCTTATATACCTATTCTTAGACTCGGTCAGCTGTTAGGAAAGATATAATCCGTAGCAGTTTAGCAAAAACTAAAAATCTATCTTGTGGCTACTAACTAACTAACTAACTAACTAACTAACTACTGCTCCTATTGAACTGAAATTTGGTGTAGAGCTTGTATGTGGTACATACTATATGTAGATAGAAATAAAGCCGAACTGTTTAATCAACCTTGTATATATTTGGCGAAGCAGTTAATTCGACTGCTGTGCATGAAGTTTTGAGTTTGAGTCCTAGGTCGAGCAAACATTTTTTATGTCAAAATCTCAGTACCGGTATGGAGTCTGGAATCTTGCCGATAGACTACAATAGGCTAGCCTCAAATACATGGATCCCAAAACCATACCTGGCGATGCGTGTGCAACGAACCTAAGTCCTTCGGTGACATAATTGAATGATAGTTTTTGTTTTAGGAGACTCCTTTAAAATATTTCTTTGGTATTTACTATAGTCTAAAATTTGGTTATGTGCACATGGAATAATCACCCAGTATTATCTATCAAGGTTAAATATGTATCTTGATAATATTATTTGATGCAATAATATAATCCCGCGAATCTAATGCATGTTACTTTGAGTTGTTTCTTCTACTTACTTTTTAACATTGCTGGCATCACCATGTTGACCAATGATTTGTTTAATATTCTGCGGTTTGTACTTCTCTACCCACATATTCATGTTTGCTGGTACTTCTTTCGCTGGTTTAGCTGGACCTATGATAACAATATCATTAAAATTTAATTAAATCTAGTGTTGGCTCTAAGAGACTTAGTGATTATAGTACTACTTAATGAAAATATACACTTTAATGTGTACATGATAAAACTTTTATTTTGTTATTAGAATTATCATAATTTAGACGTAGATTTAAAATACAATGGTGGTAACTATGGTTCTTAAGGCTTTTGAGAGAGACGTAACATTAACGTAAGTGAAATGATGTCTCGACACTTGTACAAAAATGCTGACGTGCTAAAGGATGACGCATCATAGCCATTCTTAAGTTATCCGGCTAAACTGTAAGCAACTTAACATCCTTAAAAATGTAAATGTGAGTTAGTTTGTTTGTTTCGCTTTCATTGCTCGACTGATCATCATGAAATTTCGCATACACATTGTCAGGGGGACAGAAATAAATATAGGGGACCTGTCACCCAGAAAATAGTACTGTTGCCGAGCGACGCCGCGGGCAGAGCTAAGTATAATTAAAATGTTTCTCACCATTAACATGATTTGTAGATTTACTTGAACTTGATCCATTAACTTCAGATCTCTTTTCTGTTTTAGGCTCTATCTTACCTTCTTCTTTAATCTTCTTGGGGCTTTTAGATTTATCACGAAGTTTACTCTCATTCACATCTAAATTATGCTTTGTAGATTTCGATTCAGATTTAACTTTTTCAGGACTCCTTTTAGATTTACTATCAACATGATTATCTTTCTTATCTTTGCCTTTTGCACTTGATTTGTCTCTACTTTTATTTGGAGTTTTCTCTTTCTTGATTTCTTTCTTTATCTCTGGTTTCTCATTGGGTTTCTTTGCCGATAGATCTGTGATCATTTTGAGGAATTCATCCTCGTTTATGATTTTGATGCCTAGTTCCTGGGCTTTTGCCATTTTTGCGGGGCCAGCGTCCTCCCCAGCAAGCACATGTGTTACCTAAACATATTTATATCATATATGTATTTTTATATGTCTATCAATGAATTACATGACAACAATAAAAGAAAGTATTAGTTGGCATCTATACAGATTACATTTGAATTGGGATCAGGGTTAAATAATGATGAATATAATAATTGTTTTTAAAGTGTATTTTTATATGTCTATCAATGAATTACATGACAACAATAAAAGAAAGTATTAGTTGGCATCTATACAGATTACATTTGAATTGGGATTAGGGTTAAATAATGATGAATATAATAATTGTTTTTAAGGTTCTAATAAAGCCTCTGCGCTTAATTCAATTACTGTATCCAAAAATAGGGATTTAACGCATGTCAAGGTTTCAACCTATTACATCTTGCACATTGACAGCCATTTATTTAATCAATGTTGGTTTACTGATTACTTGATAATTTGGAGTCACTAAAGACACTTACCTTTTTAGTGACTCCACTCTTAACACATCCTCCGAATTTGTTGATGGCTGCTGTTACTTCGTCTTTCTCAAAGGAATCTAACACGCCGGTCAACACAAAGGCGCAATCTTTTAAACAATCGGGTATTCCCTGCAAATAAATCCATATTTTAATCATTATAACTTGTTGTGTTCCATATATCTTACGCGCAAATATATATCATAGCACATTTAAATTTATTTTAATTTTAATGATCAGTTCGAGAGTATAATTATGTAAGTAAATACAGTAGATCTTCGACAAACGTATTGCACGGCAGTGTCGGACTATCGAATTTGTCGGATTATAGAGTACTGCCACAGAACCCCTACAGGCCGGCATTTTTTTTAAATAGTTCCTTGTAATGCGACAAATTAAAATCTAAGTGATAAGATTCTATTTGAACTATAATACTTCGAGCACAATAGTGGTGGCGCGTAGGTACAAGTTACAACCTGTTCAATCATGCATTGTATTAGTGAAGATTTGCCGAAATCAATTTTATGTACAGTGATAGGCATGTCAGATTACAGAAGTGCCATATTAAACAGCGAAAGGATTACCGGGGGTCCACTGACATTATGTAGTTTGTGATTATTGTGCACGTTCAAAGTCAATGTAAGTACGTACTTTGTTATTCAGCCTTGGTAAAGATAATACCTAGAATTACCGCAAAACTATATATACATTCCTAAAATATTCATTATTCATTTTTATCTTATGAGAGCTGTTACATTACAAATATGACACATTAGCTTTAGATATATTAAACTATTTTTAAATAGTTTGCAATTATTTCTGCCAAACACATATTGTTACTGATGACATACCTCTGGGATTTCCTTAGCTCCCAAATGTTTAGGTCCAGATCTGTTGAGATAGCTTTTGTACAAAGCAGCAGAAGCAATTTTTCTTTCATGTCTTTCTTCATCGGTTAGAACTGAAATTGTCAAAATAAATAATATTGTTGGCACTATGTATTGCTAATTATAAAAGTGGTTTTCATAAACTACTATTACAGACATTACTAGAATGAACCAACTACAGCAAACATTTTAAGGAAAAAAGCTGTTGATGCAATAAATATTAATTAAGACTGATTTGTTTGTATGTTTTAAGAACAAGAAACTGCCTACTATGGTTAACCCTTACTCATAATAAGGGAAGTGTAGCTAACAGTTATAGCACTGCATCATGAAGTTAGTTGATAGTACTGAACTGAAGTTGGTTACTATGTTAGCATTTACTGATCCCAATTAGAGTTTGTGTGTAAATGGCACTAAAGTTCGAGGTTATGTGTTCACAAATGGTATGAATGTGTGTGTGATTCCTAACTTAAAACCCTGCAAATGTATTCTTACCAGAATCATTGAGGCTCTTATTAAACTTCTTTGTCTTAGTAGTGTCTTTACTGTCTACTTCCATATCTTCAGATGAAATTTGTTCATCATCATGTTTTTTCTCCGATTTTAACTTATTTTCAGCCTCATGATTATCTATTAACTTCTTCTTTTTGCCACTACTATGATCACCACTTGTGTCAGCGTCTATAAACTCTGAAAACTTGCGTTTGCTATTATCAGTCTTTGATTTCTTGTCACCATTGGACTCAATAGACACAGATTGATTATGTTTTTTGTCATTTTTACTTGATTTGTGATCATCTGATTTCTTTGAGTTCTTGCTAGATTCTGCATGATTGTTATGTTTATGCTTCTTTTCTTTGGACACATCATTTGATGATGATGTTTCTTTAGATGATGAAGTCTCCAGAGACTTTTCTGTACATGCAGCTTTTTTAGATTTTGATGTTGAATTCTCTGCATCCGATTCTTTCTCAGACTTTATTGGAGTTGTATCAGAAATTGATAGTTTAGAATCATTTGCCTGTGATTCTAATTCAGCATTATCAATCTCTAACAGGCTTTTTTCAAATTCATCATCAGAATGGATTCCTGTTTCTGTTTTCTTCTTCTTTTTAACTAGTGGTTCTGTTCTCTTTATGGGTCCACTGCCAAAAAGGTCTACAGGTTTAACTGCTTTCAAGACTGGTTTGGCTGACTTCTTACTAGATGTGTCTGCTCCTTTATTTCCTTTTTTCTTATTTGAAGAGAATATATCTTCATCTGAATCATCATTCAGGACCCGCCTCTTTTTGGTTTCTTTTTTCTAAAAATAATCAGTCTTTTTATAAGGTATATGTACTATTTTATAATTATAAATCATCCATTTACAAAGTTACAGAAGCATATGGAAATATCAGGCAAAAGTGAAACTCAAATATGTGATGGCATTACTGCTTTTACTAAGAACAGTTCACCTGAAAAAGTACTATTACCCTACATATTAAGACTTACTAAAAAAACATTTGAGCTGTATTCTTGTATAGGTATGTTTATCAGATTTTATTTAGTATCTAATTGGCATAAGAGGAAATCAAAGTTCAGCAATCATGCAACTGCATAATGCATACAGGATATGTAGTTACATGCTTACAGACCAAAACTCTATCAGAGTAAGGTTTTTGAGTTTGTCTCAAGTTAAAAATGTTGTTACCTATGTAGTGGAGTCTAAAACAAACTATGGGCAAGATGACATTAAATTTGTTCTATTTAAGCCCATAAGCAGTTATAAAATGCTATGAAGCATGAGGTTGTAGTATTAGGGCATCAGATGTCCATTACCAACCTAATAGAAAACTTTTAGTCACTGTCGTGAAAAAGAATGGACTTCGGCTCCGCGCTCAAAAGTGTCCGAACCAAAAGAGTATTAAAACGCAAAAAGAGTATGAATTTCGCGGCAGTCTTCATTCGGTCGCCCAACTGACTACGCGTCCAAACTGGCGTACTGCATAATAAAAACGTGCAAAAACTACTCCACTATAGTGAGAAAGACGATGGTGTGTCATATTTCCAGTAAGTAAACTATAGTTTTATCATTTTAAAGTATTACTTTGCTTAGAAACACAGTATTTTATTTAAATGTGAATTAATTCTGAAAACACATCACGAAACTAATCAAAATGAACAAATAATATATATCTGTCCTTGTCTCACACGTTGCGCGCCATAGACAAAAAAAGACCAATGATACGTCAATTACGTTTGGTCATATTTCCATGAGCGATTGACGGTTTTGGAACAAAGATTGTAGAGTGGTATAAAATTAAATTTTATAAAAAAATTATGAGATTTTAGTTACTTTTTCTATTCTAATATTTATGGTATATTATGTTTATTTCAGTTTTCCTCGAGATCTAAGAGAGAGAATTACTTTGTTCCTTCACATCAAATCTTGCGACTGATGAACCGATTGAGCTGACATTTTGCATACTTATGTAACTTAGGTGACTGTGCAATGATGTAGTACCACAGAGTTGTTCTGACGATGGAGCCGGAAGGTGTCCATAGCAATACTTTGACTATACAACATAACCCCATCGTGTTTGGGCTCGTTGGCTTTGTCTCGATAAGTACTATGGCCCTAGGTGGTGTCCAAGGTCTGATGATGGAGCCAGGAGATGGCCATAGCAACTCTTTGACTACACAACATAACCCCATCGTGTTCGTTTTTATTTAATGAAAAAAAGCAATATCTCCATACAAACTGTCCAATTAAAATAAAATTATAATATTGTATAGAAATGCATGACGTTTTTTTTTAATTTCCTGATTATGTTTCTTTAGGAGATTTTTCAGTTAGGTTGACCTATCAAGTCTTTTCAGTTTTCAGAAAGCTATCCCACCCGAGCTGTATACTTAATAAATAATAAATGGTAAATTATAACAGGTTTATATTTGAAAGCCCACTTCATGATACTCTTAAAATAAAATCCATAATAAATGCGAAAGTTACTCTGTCTATCTGTTTGATACCTTCTCACGCCTAAACCACTGAACACTACCTACAAATTCTATAAACGTGATTTTTTGTTCACCATAATATAAATTACATATATGCTTGTTCAGACCATCAAACTGAACAACTTTAACTCTGAAATCGCTAAAAAAGAAACAGCTGTTTAATGCCTACTCGACCGAAATGTATGAAACAGCTGTTTTTTGTCTCGCGACTTCAGAGTTTGTCCCATAGTGACAGTTGTTCAGTTTGATCAAACTTTATGGTGAATAAAAAGTCACGTTGTATACCCATGAATCTGAACAACGTTCCCGCAAGACAAGGGACGAAAAATGAAAAAAATAACGGACTTTCCATACAAAATATGTATCGCGATCTGTAGACTTACTAAAGGAATTTGTTTTATTTTTTCGTTTTTCTATGTATGTTTCTTGGGGAAAGTTGTTCAGTTTCATTGCTAGGTATGACTATACCTTATATAAAATATCAGTGTCATATTAATATTTTTACACCTTATATAAACAAAAAAATTAAAATAAAAGCTACTCCATTCATTCCGTCACTCTGTTGAGAGCACCGCTTGAAGCTGCGTAGTATGATAATAGTGCGCCAACCAGTCGAAGCTGAGTAAGGTGATAAATTGTTGCAAGCAAAAATCAGCAGTAATGTAATGATACACAATCTAAATTAAAATGTTTTATTTTCTTATAAATCTATACCTGTACCAATGTGTATATAGGTTAACTCAGGACACTTTTCTTTGTTGATTTTGTATTACATTCAAGGTCCATTCTTTTTTATGTCAGTGCTTTTAATGCACTTCATAAAGTACTCACTCCAGGAGTCCAGACTACTCCAGAGGTAATCATCATAACACAATAAAAAGACCACCCACTCTTTGTATGTTTAGTTATAAAATATTATTTGAATAATATGTTGATACATTATATAAGAAAGATCTAAAAGGTAAAATATATGCAGATACTAGGACTGCATTTTGTCAACCATGCTGAACATAAACCTTCTCCAACAATTTCCATATAAAATATTTGGAGTCTAGCTGCCATAGCTGTGAGAATAATGAATAAATCTTTTAATTTATTATATTTAAAAAAAATTAACAGGAAGTTCCTTCAACTTTTAACATATATTTAAGGCAGGCTGTATATAAGAACTGAGAACATGGCCTGCATTCTATTCTCCAACAACTTACATATCAAACAAAGCTATGTTGCTTAGAACCAATACCTGTGAAAGCAATTCTTAATTGAAATATGACACTTACTTTGTTTTTAATTTGTACTTCCGGTGATTCTGGTATGACATCTTCATCATCTTGTATTGTAGACTGCTGAACCTTCTTTGGTTTGAAGAATGATCTAATATCCTGAGAAAATGGAATCAGCCTTATATGAAAAGGAAATATGAAATAAGTATTTGGTTACAGAACAGATGTAAATCAAAAATATATGTTTTGGTATATTGCTTAATAGCTATGTATGTAATATTGTTCTTAATTTTTATCCTCCATCAAATTCTATTCTGCACCTCAGTGCTCAAAACACAATGTGACAAAATTGTGATATAATGACTGTCAATTTTATATATAATAAATATCTAAACTAATATATCTAATCTATACTAATATTATAAAGCTGAAGAGATTGTTTGTTTGTACATGCTAATCACAGGAACGACTGGTTCGAATTGAAAAATTCTTTTAGTGTTGGATAGCCTGTTTATCGAGGAAGGCTATAGGCTATATAACATCACGCTGCAACCCACGGGAGCAGTGCAGTAACAATAAATGCCAGTGAAACCGCAGGAACATCTAGTATATAATAAATTTAAAACTGTATCAAATTCTATGGTTGATCATTAAAAATTGCCTTCAAAAGGGACCACTCTATTTTGAGAATTTCGACCAGGGTAGGACTATCCTCTCACAGAATATCGACGTAAAATAGCAGTATTCCTACTGTTGTGTTTCATTCGGTGAGTGAGAATGCCAGAGGCACAATGACCATCTTTTCCCTTTCACCCTCTTTCTCACTTACTTTTATTCCTAAAGGGTCAGCAACATGCAAGTTAAGTTAAGCTCTAGTGACTCTAGTAATCTCTAGTGTTGCAGGCGTCTATAGGCTACGGTCACCACTTACCATCAGATGGGCCATATGCTTGTTTGCCAAATTAGTTGTATAAAAGAAATATATTTTTGTAACAATGTATACTGGTTTGATTAAAGTAACAAACATCAATCTTCAATATTTGGAATGTTAGACTAACTGGTACTATTTACTACCAACTAAAATGGTAGCAGCCCAATTGTTTAGGCATTATACAATCAGGAGGTTGTAAGTCCAAATCTCACTGCTAACACAAGCAGTTTTGCACAGCTGAAGAGGTTACCAATAATACTAGTTTGGATCAAGTTTATAAACCAAACGAGTTGTTTTCTGTAATAAAATAGTGTGTGCTCATGTTATGTACTATCTATGTATCTAAGATGACATTTACAATTTCAGAGTGTGTAGAAGGATAAAAAGGACCGGTAGATAGTGTTTAGGCCTACATTTAGATGTAAGGTATTGATAAAAACTTATTCTCAAAGAGCTTGTTATTGGATAAGGCGATATAGTATATCTCATTGTCGCTAAAATGCATCCGCTAGGCAATTTATAAGATAGTGATACTGCGACGGTGCATATGTATTTACTAGCACTCAGTGTAACAAAACAATAACGATTATATCTAAAACAACATTTTCCATACACACGTACCTCCATATAACTGTTAAAGTGTCATATACATGATAAATACGGCTATAAAGATAGCAATAATTAAGAAATAAATAAAAATATAATTTAAATAGATCGTGCAAAACATTCTATAATTGCAAATTGAGAATCAGAAGTTACTACTCACTTTAGACATTGTGAAATGAAGTGACATAAATCTACTTTTCACAAAATAACAATTATCATGATTCTTTCGATTCTTTTGTAGGTTTATTTAAACATGCGGGTTCAGAAATTTACAAATTAGATAAAACTACGGATAAAACGATAAATTCGCCGCGAATTAGACTTGTTGACAGATTTGACTAACGTCAAAACTCAAAAGATCACTCAGAGTTGCCATAATCTTTATATTGCCAGGTAAAACTGATAAATATATAGAGGTTGAAGATATTGACAGGTATAGTAATACGTAGACTCCAGATTTCTGAATGTATATATTTCATCACCAGTGGTTCTTCTCGTAGACCCCTACGGAGTCTCGGGGTAACCAGACCAGGCCGTCGGCCTGTCTTGATGGTGATCGTTGCCGCCTGCTAATACAGGGTACACTAGGATGAGCCCGTGTGGTCCTGTTGGTCAGTCCGGGTCGTCAGAGCAGGTGAGTAGCACAGCTAGCGAGGTCCAGCCTGCAAGGGTAAGTCCTCGCGGGCGACTAGCATGCCAGCCCTCCTGCGCTTGGCGAGGTCGAGCTCCTCGGGAAGGGTTTCCCGGGGAGCGCCCGTCAGCCAGCATCACGGGAGGCGTTGATGTGGGTCCGGTGGGGTGCCACGGAGACGAGGTTTCGTGGCAGGGCTATCCTGTCCGGCAGTCAGGACAATAGCACGGATCACAGGAGGGCGCGCGCCGTGCGCGCTTGGATGACTACGTTGTTGACGTGGGGCTTTATGGAGAGGTCGCGGTCGATGGTCACACCGAGGTATTTCACCGTCGCGGACCACTCGTTGTTCTCTCCCATTAGCTTCAACTGCGGCAGGGCTATGCTGTCCATGGAAATCGTCTGAGTCTTCGTCACGTTGACCGTTAGTCTCCATCCCTTCAGCCAGCTGGGAAGTGCGTCTAGGGTGCGCTGCATCTTGGTCACCGCGTCGACACCGTTCATCGATGTCTTGTGGTGTCGTGCGTGCCTACAAATATAATAAGCATCAAAGGAACTGACATAAAACTCTTGAGCCCGAATGCTGTCTTATCTTTTCTGGGTAAACGGGTAGACATCAGCACAGAAATCTTTATTTCCTCACAGTTAACCATCAATAATAGAGTAGTAACTAAATGTTCGTCGGTTGCTTCACATGATTGGAAAAACACAAATCGGAAAACTTAGCTGTCTGTCGGCCCACAATAACAGCCCCGGCAACTAGCAGATGACGGATCTAAAGAGGCGTTGTTTGTGTGTGGGTGTAAGCTCACGTGTGTCCACGGGTAACGGTCAGCATATTCGGTGCGTAGAATACTTTTAAGCACCTCCTGGTAATATTTCCTGTTATCAGAATAATTTTGCTACGTAGAAACTATGATGTCAGTGCGCTAAACGCGATTAAGATTAAAAGATTAGCTATTGATTTAAGAGAAAAATAAGTAAAGGGTGCTTTCCATTGGTTCCAAAATAATGCACTTCTTTTCTTGGCTCTCTTCCACTCTGTATGCAGTTCATAATTATGCGCATGCCCTTGCTTGCAAGATCTCAATTTGTGACAAGTTATGTTCTATACGTATTTTAGGCAACTTGGTTCGGATAATATACCATTTTTTATATACAGGTTAAATTGCTAGATTCCATTTGACGCATTACGAGGTTTGTTTACCGCTACTTCTTGTATACCTGTGGTTGACCGACTAAGATGCTCGAATTGATGCATTCGCACATAACCCTACGCGTAGAGCGATTCCGCATAAGGTCAGTTGATCAACATTTAATTTTGAATGTACACACAGCGACACATCAACCTAGACTGTTTGGACTTTGAACTATTAGAAATTGAACGCTGCGAATCGTGTGAGAGAGTGCGTTATATTTTTGTTACGCTCTATCCTTACCGACTTACCTTATCCTTATCGACACCACTATGCACTGTCCCTTTTCGTCAATTCTCTATTTTGTATGTAGCGTAGTTATGCATATATAGGGTGTCTAACTTGATGTGTAGCCGTGTGTACACATGTGTATTGTGTATACATACACTCTTTTCACCGATTGTATTGAGCTGATTATCTGTAACTATACAGTTTGTGCGTGAGTTTGAGCCAAGGCTTCATGAACTTACAGTAAAGTCTCCATTCAATCTCGGTAGAAAGTAGCTTTTTATTATGTAAAAAATGTCAAGTGTTTATCATAGATTACACACTACATTCTTTTTGAAAGTTGACAATAGTTACAGACAGTGAGGTTTCAGTGTACATTTTGCGTTATTGAACATGTTACATTTTGAATTCAATGTTATTTTTTATGGTATGTCTAATATTTTGTAGAGTAACATACGTTACGAATGAAAATGCAGGCAGTGCAATATTCAATAGTGCCAAACTAAATTTCAATTGTTGGAAAAGAGAAGACGTTGCAAAATTGCAAGCTCGCAAAGCATTCGAAGAACTAATACCACCTGAAATAAACCCAGAGAGAATAAATAATCAATACATAAAAGATATACTGAAGTACTTCAAACATGCTTTGATTTCCGTTCAAAAGGATGTCGATAATCAGACAGCAGAGATACTCACGGAGGCTTTATCTGATACTATAGGAGCACATCTTAGATCGGAAATCCTGCCTACTGTTAGATTTGCTTATTACGCCGGTTACGTTTCTTACAAACACACAAGACAACTTCATGACCTTTTGGATCAAATCAAAATATTACTAAACACTCAAGGAGTGGGTTGGAAGCTACCTGCGCGACAACTTAAATGGTCCAACTTGACAGTTGCAAAAATAACAATTGGTAGTGGGAGATTATTGGATCCTTGCGCTTGTTTAGTTATCAAACGTGATGCCAATAACTGTATTCATTTACCATCACCGAAATTAGATGACAACAATGAACCCTCTGCAATATCATTGCCGTTCAAAAGTCAGGGACTAATTAGTTTATTGTCTCCCAATTCAGAGAATATTCTTCTAACATATTATACGACCGCGTCCAGATGTATATTGCACAGTTCCCCAGCAAACTGCCGCCACGCAGATTTTGTAAATTTGAACAATGACTTGTGGCATTGGATGAAACGTGATGTGGCTTCGCATTTGGTGGACGAAAAGCTATATGCCGCTTACGGTGGTGTCCTAAGAATAGCAGCTGCAGTACAAAATTATGGTAAAGGATTATCCAGGCGCAATCTTTTCGAATATCAAGATGCTGGTGGATCTATATGGAATCCTTGGAGAACATTAACAGAGTCTTATCTTTACATAAATTCAGACCGGACTCCAGCGTTATATATCGGTATAGTTTTTGTAACCGCTGTATGTATTTGCCTTTTGCAGATATGTTATAACTACATGTTTGGAGAAGTTGATGGGTGTCGTTGTAGAGGTAGAAGGGATGTCATGCAGGTTGAATATTCGAAGACAGACAACAACTATCCACCCCCAATGCCGCAACAAAGTTCTGTATTTTATAATAACCAGAAGCGAAAAAAACGTTTCCAAAAATCTAAAACTTCTGTGACCTCTGCGACACATAAAGTGTACGATTTAAACGATAATACGGAGAAATTAATGGCGGTGATGATAATTGGAAGTGAAGATAGTCATGAGAGCTCCACAACATCTAAAGATGACTCTGAGGAAGAGTGTGAACAGAAGCCTCAGATCACTCCAACCGAAAATAGGCCTAAAAGTCCACCAAAACTTGAAACATCCATCGCGCAATTGACGATTGAAAAGCTGCGATCTCCACGTCCCGATAAAAAGGGTTCCAAACCTATGTATTCGACGAGTACATTAACTCGTTCGGACATAACTTTCTGCCAAGATCGGAAACTGAGCGATTCTGTGTGGTCTGTTACAACTTCTAGTACATCTGGTAAATCTGTTAGCTCTACAAGCTCAAAAACTCGAAGTCATAGGTCGAGAAGTTCTCGAGATTTAGCGTGGGCGCGTCATGTTATCTCGAGACATTCTCGGAGAGGTGGACAGAACCCTGGTTCTGAATTAGACGGACACTCGTTTATTACAACGCCATCGCGCCGGTAGCAAACGTTCGTATGTATTTATATTGATAAACAGTTTAATTTCTAGGATATTTAGTTAGATAATGTTATTGTATAAGACATGTTGGGTATTTAAGAGGTATTTGAGGTTTTTAAGTATATATTGGTATGTGCTATTTTTGTTTTATTAAGACAACGAGATGAATTGTAACAATAGTTTTGTCAACGTAATAAATTTGTGGTCATCTTATAGTCATCATAGAAGTTTTAAACTACACAAAGCACACCTATCATACATCTTAAGTGTTAGGGTCAACTCAGATAGATTACGATTACATGGGCTTACTATAAATACTTCATTCAAGCAGATATGAACAACCGAGTCGGGCAAAGTTTAATCGGGTTTACTACTAAGTAACTGTCAGTAGTCGCACAGTGTCAGAAACTGTCCTATAGATGGCAATACGCTCACACTTCGAAATGCAAGTATAATGCACCTCTGCCTACCTCTCCGGGAGTCGAACCCGAGACCTTATTACCGAGGCAGAAAATTAAATGATGATGAATGAAAGGCCACGCAATAGAAGTTCTAATGTTTAATGTATCCTTGTCTAGATAGAGATGTGACTGATGAAAATGAGTTTAGAATTATCGTTACGTTTGGTATCTGTAAAATCAATGAATAAATATATACTTTAGTACAATTGATTTTTTTATTAGCCTTGTTGATCTTGACATGCCGGTCGCCGCGACTGGGGAAGTGCACTCTCAGAGAATATCGACGAATAGTACCAGTATACGTACTTTAAAGTTTCACTCGGTTCCTTTCACCTCCTACCCTGCTCTTCCAGTACCTTTGTCATAGGCTACGCCGTAGTCGCTACCTCAGTATATAGTGTCTTATCTATGGTCGCTACGGCAAATGTATACCATTAGGCAGCAGACTGTGTGCTGCCCGCCGATGTTGTGTTTCCTTTGAATCGGTTGTTCAATGGCAAGAAAACATATTCTACCGTAACCTTATTCTTGAGCAGCAGTTACAGTTTACCATTAGAAGACTGCAGGCTCGTCTGTTACCAGCAGCAATACAAATAGAGAACATGCATACCAGTACTTACTTTCAGTGTTGTAGTTTGAAAATAAATCGAATGTAATTGTCCACATCGCTCGAGCGAATATAATGTAGCGATTTTACCATACATACACGGTTTTATATGTGATTTCGTCCGCGTGTGTATCATTTTAAACTGGAATCCTTATTTACATAACCACAACATGGAAACATTTGATCAATAAAACACAGAATAATCATATAAAATATTATAATTTACAGAACATTATTCATATGATTAACATACCATACGCACCAACACTTAACAATACATAACTATAAAATAATAATATAGTTTAAACCAAATAAATATTATTATATATATATCACATTTAACGCAATTTGTACCTTGTTCAAAAGTATTGGAAAAAAAGGTTATTTTATAATCTCTTAGCGAACAAAAATTGATTGGATCATAGCTTATAAAATTAATGTCATATCAATATAATTAAAACGAAATTGTGGGTTGGCAATTATTTATAATATGGCGTTCCAAACACCACGACAAAAAAGAGGAAACCTCTTTCTAAAGTATTTCCTATTCGCTCTTCAGGAGTCCTGAAGTCAGTCTTAGGACAGGTCGATAAATAGTTCTCCAGAAAAGTTGAACACCTATTAGGACCACTGGCAGATTATGAAAGAAAATACAGGCTAGTAGCAGCCGTAGCAGGAGTGTGAGTAGAAATGAGCAAACACGTAAAAACTAAAGGTCTGGGACGCCTTCGAAAAAGACCAGGTTGAGAATATCCTGGATCGATGAGCAGGCAAGTAGCAAGAGAGATTTACCAGGATAGTAGAATGTGATAATTCGTAGTTATTGTCTATCTACCCCTCCGGGTAGGATTAAGGCATGACAGAGCGTAAAAGAGGCCATTTTACAATAAGGGGTAGAACTAAAGTGCTATAAAAATCTTATTGCATTTTATAGCATGGTTGAGTATGGCTCTGTGTATATTTTAATATTTAGCATATAGGTCTTAACAGTTTGCAAAATAATGCAATAGCTAGCGCACATCGTTTCCTTTAGGAATTTGTTATACAGACAAGAAAAAAGGAATATCGATACCACTCGTATCATGCAAAAACATAATATAAATATATTATCATGTTATGACTACCCACCCATTCTAACTTCTTGCATGATACTCACGGAAGATAAAAACAATATTATTCCGACCACAAGTAATAAGCCAGTTTAAAAATAAGATTGTAAACATGGACGGAATTTAAGAGCTACCATTTTGATAGCACCTAGACGGACCAGTGAAGCAGAAAAGTTATGGAATAAGATGAAAGAGAAAAAGGTAAAAGAGATTACGCACCTGCAATTGAAAATTCAAGAGCAATTTTCTACTCGATGCAGAGGTTACATTGATTAGCCAGAAAATCATGCATTGGCGTTAAAACCACGTCATCGTTACGTGCTTGTAACAACTTAGCAAGTTCGTTTTCACCACCTCGTCGGCTGATTCCCTCTGTTGTAACCGTAGATTAGCGACCTAGTATCCATTACTACACGATTCCAATCAACTTTTACCTTGTGGATCTACAATGGGACCAGTGGACCCACAAAAAAAAACAATGCACAAAGAACGACAGTTCACGCAGTTTTTAATCCTCATAGAAATTATTCATAACTCTATTACCGTTCTTGGATTTAGAAAGTTTTAATATTTTATATCATCATTTTTATTTATTTAGGTCTAATGGACCCATGATATTTTTCGCTACTATAGTTTATAATTTAATGATAAGTAACCTGGAATTTTATATGATAATGAAACATGACTTCAAAATTGAATTCGATTACAAAGAATGAACGCAAATATAATGTTGTATAGATATGACAAGATGGATCCAAACTTTTTGCTCGCAAATTACGTCAGACATTATCTATGGAATCGTTGCGCTTACACAGCTAAATTATAAATAAAATTGGATCACAGCGAATACACAATCTCGAAAAAAAGATAACAAAAATAAATTATAATTAAATAATAATTACTAGGTTGATTTATTATAACGTTTCTAAACCCGACTATAAAGTGATGTTTATAATACTTATATTTTTAACGAATACAATTATTTTCTCTCAGATGTTGGACTAATTCTAGCAGCGAAAATGGTATGAAGTCTTTGGCCATATGAGATGCTATACACATACTTTGAGTCACCCAGCAGGCCGGTACAATAGAATATGTGTAGTCAAGAATATAGCTTGGCGATGCTAACACGAAGACGTCAATTCTGGTTGAAATTCATTGGCACAAGTATTAACAGTTAACTTATGTTAAACGAGAGTAATGAATACAAGCCGAATACATGAAGAAATTTCTTCAGATCAGTTGTAATATTGAACAAAAATTGCTAAACTGAATAGGACGACTTGAACATGTGCATAGCAACTTATGACGAGCGCGAACGCATGAGTATTTGACAGTTTTTACGCTAAACATACAGTAAGACTACATAGCTATAAGCGTTGAAATTAACTATAGGTAGCATATCGGGATATAACTTAGACAGCCATTATGATTATTGTAAAGTTTCTTCTTATATCTATTGCACTCGAAACATGTGAGAATAGATTGAAACTAAAATTGACGAATAGGACTTAATCACCGTGGCGATTAATTTTAATTTTCTGTTGCTTGTATTTGGAATTCTTGTTTTTCTGTAAGTAATGACCCAAAGAGTAGTTAACTAGCTGAAGAGTAAAATAGAGTAATTGTTTGTAATTAATGCTAGCTACTCTTAGTTACGTCGAGTCGCCATTTTCGCTGCACCAGAATACAGTCCCTCAGTACATACGTTTGTAGACAAATCGTTTTAAGTGTCATATTAATAACCCATCTTTTAATTACCTGGCCGAATAGAGATAGCAGTTCGAGATCTCTACTATGGAGAGATGGTCAATTCGTTTCTTTTAAATGACTACTGTCTCTATTAGTATTATTCCTGGGTTACAAAGATTGGAACAACGGACACAAAGCACACCCAAATTAGGTGAAACTATTTGTAAATCATACAATTTTTGTCCCGTGTAGGTATCAAGCGCACAATACTCAGTGCAGCGTCAGTGGTAAGAGGAACACATAAACCAGTATCCGTGCAGTCGAATCTCTAGTCGGCCATGCAACCGTAAGATAGGCTACTAACTTTGGCCTTAAGGCGAAAAGTAATATTTAATCATCCTTTGTGTTTACACAGCCTTGAAGTTGTTTGATTATATACTATACACTGACAAGGCACATTTTACAGATGACGTGGCTCAGTAAACACAACAATAATCGTTACAGATGACCGATCCAATACGAAAATAGGTTCGCTCATAGACATGTGTGTTGCACTTTCGGATCCAATAGGCCGAATGTCAACTATTACATTCAGCCGATTAGACCGAAATGTTCTGTTGTATTGAGTCGATCAATTGTATCTATGTAAATTATGTTGTAGTAGTTTTTGTATACGCGAGTAACATATGCAAGTTGGGACACTTGCGTCCGCAGGTGACACGTGTAATCGACTGAAGCTACCCGCGCAAGTAGCATGAATAGCACGCATTTAGTCCGCATGAGTAACTTGCGTCGCGCTTGCACCAGCTTCTTGCGTGTACAAGCACCATAACGTCTTAATAGCATGGGTGTAACTATGTTAGATAAGTTGTTATGACTACTACTATTTTGGGAAAAATTGCTAGGATTTTAAAAGGTAAATTATTCTTCTGTGTGTATGTAATTTTTTTCCAGTTATTACAAAAAGTCACAATCATCTATAAAATGAAACCAGTCTCCTTTTGCCTTAAACATATGAATACATAAACAATTAATTATAATACACATCAAATATACATAATAAACTATACCTGTAATAATTATAACTTTATAATAATGAATACTTTAATTCCTCTTATCTATGCTAAGCCTGCTCTTATGAATATCGAAAATGTTTAAATTTTTATCATTTTTCGAGGTTGGCCAATCAACATTCTTATTGTTGTTAATACAACAAAGCCCATTCACTATTTTGTGCTGTGTTTAGCAAATACGGTTTTTATAGTTTAGAAGAAGGAAAGGATTGCAACGCATACATAATACAAAGCGATTTTCGTCTAAAACACAGCACCATGTGCTGTATATGAAACTATTTTAAAGAGAATCAGCTAAACAAAGCAAAGAAAAGATAATATGCTGTGTTTAGCAAATTTCCTTTAAAGGTTTAGCAGAAGAGCTTTCTTCTGCCATATTACATTGCGGTATAAAACGTAGCCTTGTAGGCTACGTTTTTTGTAAAACACAGCACGACATGCGATACGTGGAACTTCACAATCTTGAATGCATTATGGTGTTTCTTGTAGACAATACAAAAATGAACTAAATCAGCTCATCTCTGCATAGCACTCGCTGTTGATTGATCATTCGATCCCTATACTTGCGCTATTACGTTATCAAAGAAAGATTAATTTTATGTTAAAGAAAAACTAATATTTATATAGTTCTAATGGTCGATTCTATACATATAAGTAAAGCTTAAAATACGAAAGAAAAGAGAGATGAAAATACAGTGATAATTTTAAATCTAAGCTAATTACCGTTTTCCCTTCTTTAATAAGATGATCGTTAAGACAATGTATAGTTATAGTGTTTTGTCTTCTTCTTATACAGGCAATAGGGTATTTGCCTATGTTTGTACATTATTTTACACGAAAAAGAATTTAAAAAAATAATTTTGTTTAAACGGTATTTAAATTGGTTGCAAATTAAGGGACAAGTTATTTTAAATTTGGGTATAAGAAAAAGTAGGGGTGTATTGGAGATATCTCGCAATCTCCGTCGAAGGGCTGCATTTAAATAGTCGTTATACCATAGTTTGTAAGGTGTCGCCCTTTCTCTGTCATTTTGACAACTACCCCTACTACCAGATTAGAATAATTGTAATCTATTTATTTCTTAGAATTTTTACAGAAATCTTTGTTTTTAAGAACTTGAGTAATGTAACTATTTGTTGTTAAATAATTAAAAATGTGATTTAACTACCCAATTCCAAATTGAAAAAAAAAAGGATACAAAACACTTGAATATAGCGCCCCTTCAAAACTTTATTATACGAGGGTATGTGCTGAAGTGAGAAAATGTTCTATACACGAGCAAAAATTAATTACTGTTCAGAAACCTTAAGTGAAAGAATCCTATGATACTACATCCGTAAAATGTGCATTAGGACTTAAAGTATGAGTGAATCACATTGAAAAATGAACCTAACTTACAGCTAAAAATTATTTTCGTATGTTTTTGTACTGGCGAGCGCTCCATTTCCTATGCATGTGTTTGACGATGTACAGCGGTAGACAGGAGACCAGAGTTATGACGATTACCTTCCACCAAAAGTCCCAGTGACGTATGAAGTCAGCGTCTGTAGACAAATATATCGGTGATATAATTATGGGGCACTGGTGAGCAACTCTTCAACAAAATACTTCGCATTACATTCTTAATGAACGTCGGCGCGTCGTTCATGAGATGACTTCTTATGGTGACAAAGAAACATCACAACGTTAGTGGTAGGTCTGATCCTAGCTTTACTCAATCAGAGCCAGCTAGTGAACCAGCATACGGCTACCTGATAAGTGGTTACTGTAGCCTATAGGAGCTTGTCTGATCCTAGGACCTGAAGAACCTACTCACTGTACTAACAAACCACATTTAGTAGGAGACACTTACTGTATTTTCAGATGACGATCATCCGGATATATAACCTTGTCGGCTTAACCATATCCTGTATATGGTTAAGCCGACAAGGTTATATATAAAATAACAGGTAACAGGCAAAGCTATTAAAAAATATATAGCCTGTTACCTGATTCCGGCTTGACGTCAACTTCCGGGACTTCTTCTTCTTCTTTTCGTGTGGTTAGTGGCCAACCTGTTGTCAAGAGTCGTTCAAGCCGCCCGTAGGCCTCTGACATGGCTTAACGACTGACAACAACCGGGACCGACATTTTACGTGCCCTCCGAAGCACGGAGACGCTCAGATGAAATACCACTAAGCGGTCACCCATCTATAGACTGACCGAACACTTCTGGGACACCCAGTATAGACATAATGGTAAAAGTGTTCAGAAGCCGACGTCCATATGCAGATGGATGAATTAATATGGAGATATAAGTCGATTATGTAGCTATCCTTCAGTGACTATCCATTGATCAAGCAATCCACCCTGACCAAGCCAAGACCGCTCCCCTTCTAGTTCTCACGTAGTAATTCATAAATATGGATTTAAATAATCCTTTGCCCAATCATAAAATAATATTATTTGGCTCATATTTGTCGCTAATATAGCACTAAAAAGCGCGAAGTTGCTGTAGAGGATATTGACTACGTGACGAAATCCTAAGACTACCCTTCGCCCCTGTGACCAAGCGTAGTAATTTTCTCTTTTTAGAGTCCGGAAAAACTCTTATACAACAGCTTTGTCCGTCCGTCCGTCGGTCTGTTATACAACTTTCAACTCAAGAACCGTAAGAGCTAGAGACTCGCAGTCAACGCCATTCGACTCAGCATAGTCAATATACACCCGAAATGACTATGACCTCTGACCTCTGACCTGAAGGCCACGTGACCTTATTACTTATTTTTTCGAACTCTAAGATTTACGGCAAATCATTGCCGATTCTCACTTGTTTAAAATATGAATACCACTCTAAGAATAACTCCTATATTGTGGGGCACTTTACAAACATTTAAACAACGGACACAAAGAGCACCCAGACTCGGAACTATCTGTGGATCACACAAATTTTTGTCGCCTGTGAGGATTGAATCCACATCACTCTGCGCGGTGGGGCGAGGCGATCACTTACCAATACGCCATTTTGAAGATCCTTTCCGCACTGAACGGGTCACGTAGTATACGTTCTGTCGGTGATGTTAGGTGATACTCACCGAAGTAGGTAGTAAATATGAGTAGCGTGGCGATGTACATGAGTAGGCTGATGAGCTCAGCGCCGACCATGAGCCAGTGCCACGTGACCACGGTAAGCGCCACCATGATGAGCTCCGTGAGGATCAGCGCCGTGTAGCTGATCTCCACGATGTGGATCAGCTGGTCCTCGAACAGCACCAGCGCGCCGTACATTATCACACCACCTGTTAACACATCATATATACATGTAGGGTATTTAGTTATATATATTTGATTTTGTGTATTATTTTACACACTAAAGAAAATAGCAATCAAAAGAAATCCTTGTACGCAAACCCTATCAAAATTGGTTGCAAAATTAGGGAGTAATTAAAATTTAGAATTTCGCTATAATAAAAAGTGGGTATTTCTCGCTATCTCCCTCGCATAACTGCAGTTAAATAGCGGTTACGTCACTGTTTGTATCGTGCATCCCTTTTTTATCATTTGACAATTATCTCTACTACTACATTTGAAACGCTTGTATCCTTATTTATGACGGTATTAGATTAAAAATATCGTTGCATTAGGGTTTGGGCAATGAATTCATTATGTTCTCGAAGATGTGTGAAGAAGAGACCTGCACTAGGCCAGCATAGTTGTAGAAATTTAATAGCGGCTGTAGCCCAGTGATTAATGGGTCAATCGAATCCCACCTATTGCACTACCGTCATGAACACAAAGCAATGTAGCTATAGTTTAACCGAAACCGCTGTACCGCGCCTTAGGTATGTGCGCGGCGAGACGGGGGGAGAACGCAGGTTAACAGGCCGCTGTCATACGTCAACGCTCACGGCAATATGCGATCATGCGTCTCGCCGCGCACATACCTAAAGCGCGGTACAGCGGTTTTGGTCAAACTATAAGGTAAAGGGGTTTCAATAGTACTAGTAATTTCAAAAAAAGTTTTGCGAAACACAAATGACTTTGTCTCCATAAAATGTATGTTTTACATCCCTCAGGTCGCGTATATATATATAGAAAAGCTACTTAAGTACGTCTCCGCCGAACTGAATTAGCATTTTCTAACGATAAACACGCGAAAATGCTTCTCCGATACGTCTCAGAGAGTGATGAACTGCAGTAGGATTTCTAAGTTAATACGCGTTTAGATGTTCTAGAAACCCTCATGCTATTCGTCAAGCTCGCGTGACGTATTGGCGTAGGATTTCTAGTACTTGAATCACAAAATTGTCTTAGAAAAGTTAGCGCGATACATTTCTCTAGCTAGATATTGCTATCAAACGGACATAGTATGTTATTGCGTATTTTCTAACTCGCTCTGCGCACACCGAACAAGCATAACACGTGCGATTTGTTTATGTCCGTAATTAGCGAGTGCAAAAAGATAACCTCAATTGTTGTAAAGACAGGGGAATATCAGAAGGAAGGATGAGATAATTTTGTTTGTTTGTGTAAATAAATTTGTTTCAGCGTTGTATGGTCGCAGTTCTAACCTAACCTAATCTACTATTTTCTTTACTGGTACCTTTTTTCTTACTGTATTTGCTTTATTAGAAGAAACCTATAGTTAATTCTTATCCTTCCTTAAGTATTAGTTTCACGTTGACGAACTGAATTAGGACAAGCTCTACGTTGCGGCGCATTATAAAATATAAAATACTACTGCAGTACATCAACCTCTGAAACGTATTGGAGCAGCATTTACGCGTGTTTATCGTTAGAAAATGCTAATTCAGTTCAGCGGAGACGTAATGAAATAGCTTTTCTATATACGCCCCCAGGTCACCAGAATTAAACGCTAATGCATAAGGAGTCTTTAAAAGAAAGCAAAAGGAATAAGAAAGAAATGATTGTGAAGGTTTTTTTGACTGGTATTGTGGTTGGCATATATGTGTCAGTCTTTACGTTTTCATCCGTAATTTTTGTAATGCATTTACTTTGCTCCTAGTCCTGTGGCAAAGTTGAGAAAAAAAAGAAAATAGATAATGACAGACAGATAGATGATAGAAGAATGAAATGAAATTGGGTTTTTCTGTTAGTAAAATTCTGGGTAGAAGCGCGATATCTGGAGTTTGGAAATGTGTCGGTAAATGACAATAGACTCGCTCGCTGTTACATATACATAACTGACGAATAAATGACCTACGAATATTGTCTGTAATACACTACCGACTAAATGTATATATGACAATCTAGGTGCATATCGGGATAATGATACTTAGTAGAAGTTCTTCAATCATAACGTATAAGTTTACCTTGATATATGGATATGCCGGTCCATATGTAGAAGGTCTTGTACGAGAGCTGGCGACCTTTGGTGAGCTGTTTGTACAGTTGTGGGTACCGCAGCGCCGTCGAGCCTGGTATGTCTTTATCTAACACCTGCAACATACAATAACGATTAATTGTCGTCCTTCTTACGTAGAAAGGGTTTTCAAATTTACAACAAATAAATATGAATGTATTTCAACCCTTAGCTTTCACTGTTCCGTGATAGATACAATAGATTAGATATCTATTGTTACGTTCATCCGGATACTTTTGGCACGGAATCTGTTATTGCTCTTTCATTGACTTGACCTATCCTAGTAAATACATATAATTTAGAATGTAGTGGACCTATAACCAGACTTTACTTTGACACGTATTGAGAACCGATGATAATACATACATTTTATTTTAGTAATTTACGTGAGAAATATAATGTGGATTAAAGTAATTTCGAAAAAATGATTAATAAATTATAGAGCTTTATATTTGTTTCACACAAAAACACGGTGCGAATTTTGTTTTATCGAAGCTACTAAATTCAACCTTGTTAATAAACTGACCTAATGCAGGCCCAATTCATTTTAAAAAGAGAGCTTTGTCTCTTCTGGTTCCGAGAGAAATCAATCTTGCTATGTGATCTACAAGAATAGTTATATAAACATATTCACTTACCATCGAGAATACTGGTAACATAGTGAACACAGTTCCGTAGCCGACCATGAGGAATCCAGGGTACAAGGAAACAGAAGAAAAGTAGAACACCACTGAGAACACCGCCTGGAAACAAAACTAGCACTTAATATACTTGCATTGGTTTTAACTCTTTAACATTCGTATAGTAGGTCAGATGACATAAGTAGCTGAACATTGCAATCATATTTTAAGTGCGAAAGTTTGTTATGTTAGGATGGTTGTTATTTAGTCACTAAAAGAAGCTGCTAGGCATTAATTAGATACGCTTTCAAATTTATTAATAAATTATATTTTTTCTTTGCCGTAGTTCTGAGTTGTGATTAAATGAACACATAAAGTAGTTTAATTAGTACTTCAAACAAATAAATGGGAATTAATTTACATCTACTTAATTTAAAATTTGAGTATTTTTGAATGATCATCGATTTATGCCATTTATCATTTGCAAATGTATCGTGTATTTTAGTTTAGTTTTTGGTTGAGATTTTATGAAGTGGAGGTGAGTTCACTTTTAGATTGGACTGTTTTATATTTGACTTGGAAATTTATATCTATTGGATTTTCAACCCCAATATTACGATATTAATATGTCGTACTACACCTTAGCATATCAGAATTGCTGCAGCAGTATTTTGTGACACCACAAGTCTGTAGCTAGACGTTTTATTTACCAAAGTCGTAGTACTGGTTAGCATGGGAGATACCAGTTGCTGATAGGAGATACCTGCATGATGAACGTCGACGACGCACGCTCACCGCTCGCCTGCGGTACGTTACCTGCATGGTGGACACGATGAGTCCCCTGTGCACGATGAACAAGCAGAGCGCGGCGGAGCGCATGGCCGAGCGGCGGCCGTGCACCAGCAGCAGGCGCGCCAGCCACGCGAACTGCCGCACGCTCACGTCGCCCGCCAGCGATGCCGCGCGGCCCTCCGCGCCCTCGATACCTACGCCTAAGAACCCAAACGTACACAATTTGTAAAACATAATCAGAAACTCATACACGCAAATACTTCTAGTAAGGTCGCCAACGGCGACATTTTGCCGCAATTTAATAACAAAATCCTAAGATAAAAACAGTTGCGATACTAGCATCGATACTATAAACGATCTGTACGCATTACGTATTGACACTGCATTGCGTCTGCATCGAATTGCGACGGTTGTATCTTATTAAATTCATATGTTACATACGATGCGATATTTTTCAGAATTCATATAGCTGCGTTACAGCATCAATGTAGACGTGATGCAGAATTCATATAGCTGCGTTGCAGCATCGATACAGACGTGATGCAGAATTCATATAGCTGTGTTGCAGCATCGATACTGACGTGATGCAGAATTCATATAGATGCGATGTGGCATCGATACTGACGTGATACAGTATTCATATAGATACGATGTGGCATCGATACTGACGTGATACAGTATTCATATAGATGCGATGTGGCATCGATACTGACGTGATACAGTATTCATATAGATGCGATGTGGCATCGATACTGACGTGATACAGTATTCATATAGATGCGATGTGGCATCGATACTGACGTGATACAGTATTCATATAGATACGATGTGGCATCGATACTGACGTGATACAGTATTCATATAGATACGATGTGGCATCGATACTGACGTGATACAGTATTCATATAGATGCGATGCGGCATCGATACTGACGTTATGAAGAATTCATATAGCTGCATTGCAACATCAATACTGACGTGATGCAGAATTCATATAGATTCTATGCGATGTGGCATCTATACTGATGTGATGCATAATTCATACAGATGCGATGCAGCATCGATACTGACGTGATGCAGAATCCATATAGCTGAGATGCAGCATTGATAAAGACGTGATATAGAATTCATATAGCTGCGTTGCAGCATCGATGTAGACGTGATTCAGAATTCATATAGCTGTATTGCAGCATTGATACAAAATTCATATAGCTGCGTTGCAGCATCGATAAAGATGTGATACACAATGCATATAGCTGCGATACTTTCTTGAGCAAACGTATACGACCAGTGATGCAATATTGATACAGTCGTGATGCAAAATTAATTCTGACACGATTCAGAGGTAGTATATTATACAATACTATACTACATCGCACATCAGTATTTTAGGTTCTATGTCTATCTTCTAGAGAATGAGCTTATCTGCCGGCAACCTTGCAAAATAATCTAATAACTCATTGAACTATCTGCGATTTACATCCAGGATCTCACGTTTTGTCAAACGCGCTATGTCCTTGAACAGCTAAGTTGTCCAAATGAATATGTAGTGAGTACTGACCGATATCCGCCTCCTGTATCATAGCGACGTCGTTCCCGCCGTCGCCCACAGCACCTACGACATGTCCCCTGGCTCGCAACAGCCGCGCCACACGCGCTTTCTGCGTGGGCGAGCAGCGCGCCACCACCACACCGCTGCAGCGGCACAGCACCTCCACGAACTCCTCCTCGTAAGACTGCAGACACACCTGACGGCAAAAAACCTAAAGTCACCAATACTGGCAAACAGGTAACAGATCACAAGATAGTAATAAAAAGACAATCAAATCCTAATTAATATTATAAATGCTAATGTGAGTTTGTTTGTTTGTAACGCTTTCACGCTGTGACTACTCGACAAATCATCATGAAATTTTGCATACATATTGTCAGAGTACAGAAAAGGTTATAAAACACCTTTCATTCAGAAAAAAGGGCTGTGCCAGAGGGAGTTTAGTCGTGGGCTTGTAAACAATATGTGAACGAGTATATTAGTTTATTTACTTCGCTTTAATATGATTATCGCCAAGGTCTTCCTCACGATAATGAGGTCAGCCGCCCAGCTGCAGCGAGCGGGCGATCTCGCGTTTCTAGTTTCTCGCCCGTTAGCATCCAGATCTGAGCACGTATAGTATTACCTCCAGGGTCTCCCCCTCGATGATGAGGTCCATGTCGTGTTCGGCCGCGTGCAGCGCCTGCAGCAGCAGGTGCGCGTCGCGGCGCGAGGCGCAGTCGCGCGCGCTGTGCCAGCCCGCGCCGCCGCCCAGCTGCAGCGAGCGGGCGATGCACAGCGCCGTCTCTAGCTTGTCGCCCGTTAGCATCCAGATCTGTGCATGTATACTTAATATATATGTATACTAATACTAGTGGACACAACAGAAAGATAACCTGGCAGAACGAAACTTATACCAAGAACTCGATCGCTAAGCCAATTGTAAGTCTAAACCAGGGATGCAGGTAAGATATTAGAAGGTTCACATCCACGGATACGGATATTAAGTATTTTTTAAAAGAAATTTTGTAAGGGTGCAGAAAAATAATAAAATGATAGTATATTTTTGTTTGTAAACATAAAAATTGTGCATATTTTTTAATAAAAAGTAATATCGCCTTTGCAGGATCAAGTCTGTTTGGCAAAGGTTCACAAATTAAACCCGCACTATTAAACAACTGTTCACCAGAAATACTGGCTGGTGATGACAACAAAACATTGCGTGCTATTGTTGATAATATTATCAATTCTTCTCGATAAGTAATGACACTGATGAGACCATAATTGTGATTGAGGCATAACAGCAAATTCTTCTTGAGTATGGCAAGAAACATCAGAAAATGGTAGATAGCGCTACCATTTTCATGTACCCATTTTCATTCGTGTCTCAACCTGCGCTACACCTGGAGCCGGATGAACATCCAATAGTTCATGCAGATGCGAATATTCACAACATCCCTTGGAACTATTCGGCAAACCATTCAAAAACATTCAAATAATTTCATCTAAAATAGTCCAACAGTTGAGAAGACCTTCAGTAGCATACACATTACACACGTATAGAAGAATGATATAATAATATTAGAAGATTATAATAAAAATAATAATAATGTTCTATCACATACACACAACACCATCTAGCCCAAACTAAGCTAATAATAATAATAATAATTTATTTCTCAAAAAGGTTACAAACAGTATGAACACAGAGAAAACTTACGATCTAGAAACAAGCTACAGCATACATTTGTTGAAACACTGGTACCCAAGGTAAGAGTTAACTTGAGTTTTGGGTACCAGGGCTCTCGCAGGATATTAAAAACTTATTTAAATACATTATGTTGAGATGTTCGTGTGATAAGTAAGTGTGATAAGCTGAGTTTGTACTATGGGTACTAGACAATGGATAAACATACTTATATACTTTATTTTTGTAAATTCATACATATTATACTTAGAAACACCCAGACCAAGACAAACATCCATGTTCATGCACACAAATGTTTGACTTGTGCGGGAATCGAACCCGCGACCTCAGGCGTGGCAGTCGGTTACACTAACCACTACGCCATCGATTATTTGTAACTGATAAACTCTGACAGTATTGAATTGATTGAAAAAAGTAATTCTTTAATGGGAAACTATTTTATCCACAAGTAATCTATATATATAAAACTCTTCCGTTACTAAATGACTGACAGACAACGCACAGCCGAAACTACTCAACGCAAGAAGCTGAAATTTGGCATGTATGTTCCTTGGAGAGTGTAGGGAAGCACTAAGAGAGGATTTTTGGAAATTCGATCATGAAGGGAGTGAAAGGGGTGAAACCCGATATTTACACGGGAATGGGACTTACGCGGGTGAAACCGCGGGAAAACTACTAGTATAGCTATATAACATGACGCTTGAACCATGTGAACGAAGCAGTAATCATAAACGTAGATGAAACCTCCTGGAACAGCTAGTAAATATTATAAAAAGATAGATTTGTTTGTTGGTAATCAATAATCTCAGAAACTACTACTACTTTCACAATTAGAAAGCTACTGTATCCAGAAATAACATAGCTATATAACATGACGCAACGAGCTATGGGAGCGGAGCAGTAATTATAAACATGGGTGAAACTGCGGACGACAACTAGTTACGTATAACTTAATAGATGTGGTCATAATTAAAGGTAGTCACTTACCTGTAATAACAACTATTACTGAGAGTGACGGTGAGCGTAGTACCGAGTTTGTTACATCGTCGTCGACGTTGCACGTGCACGTATTATTTGTACCAGTCCGTGTACGTTATAAGCACATGAGATTAAATATCCTGTCTGAGGATGTTAAAGCTATCACATTATGATATGGTTCAGTAATTTCTTTGACCCAAATATCATGTAATGTTATATCAGTTATATGCATTTATATACAGGGTTACTGGTGACTCGACGTATTCCCGGCAATAATAGATAGAGGAGCTAAAATGCAATAAATTTAACCCCCCATATGTATGGCGGAAAGTTAACCGTTTTCGATATATGCTGAATTTAAAGATTTTTTGCGCCTACGACATAATAAAAAAAATTGATTCATTGTATGTCTTTTTAAATTATTTTAATTTATAAAGAACCTAGTAATAAGTTACAAAATATCTATAAATGCGTAATAAACAATAACCATGACTAAAAATGTTTTTAATTTAATTGATAATTTTAACGTTGCTCGTGTTAAAGTGCTTCGTAAAATTAAATAAAAATAAATTAAATTAATTTCTTCCGTTAAATTTATTGCATTTTCGCTCCTGGGTATACGTCAAGTAACCAGTAACCCTGTATTAACGGATATTTTGAAATGTTTTACGGTATTCTCTTTAATTTAAAATATGAAATAATGATTCAACTAAAATTTAAATTGAAAGCTAAATTTCGTTGTCTAGTTATTTTATATCTTCCATCATTTTCTATCAAAATGCTTCCATTCATACACTTTAGTACCCTTGTACACACGGCTACACATCAAGTTAGACACCCCATATACGTAACTATGCTACATACAAAATAGAGAACTGTCGGAAAGGGACAGTGCGTAGTGGTGTCGATGTAATGGTAAGGATATAGCGTAACAAAAATATAACTCATTCTCTCGCACGATTCGCAGCGTTCAACTTCTAATAGTTCAAAGTCCAAACAGTCTAGCTTGATGTGTCGCTGTGTGTACACTTTAATTTATTGGCACCTATGATGGAGCCCGCCACCACAATTGCGAACGGCCGAGAACGCTAATTGATACATTGACACTTTTCCACGCGGCCTCGAAGAATTAGAACAAATTTTATACTTCAACAGTACCGATAGCCTAGTCGTAGTAACTATGACCTAACACTTCTCGTATTGAGAAGAGGCTCGTGCCCAATAGTGGGGCAGTTTAATACAGGGCTGAGACTATTTATTTTATTAACTAAATCTAACTAAATCTGTAAATCTTGGATCAGATTTATTCTTACTATCGATCGTTCAAGAACTTAGGACACAGTATAATCTTTCGATTTATGCGCTCATTGTTTACCTTGATACCAGCAGTCCGCAGCATGCCAAGTGTCCTGGGTACATCATCAGCGAGCCTGTCCTCGACTCCCGTCACCGCCAGCAGTGTGAGGCCGTGTTGAAGTTTCGATAGAGCGGCTGCAGTACGTTCGTTCCTATTCGTAACGCATAGCCGAGCTTCTTTGTATTCACTCTGTAGAAAAAATAAAATACTTCATTCCCTATTTCAGCAATCGGCGCAAAAGGTGTCACTGTAAAATTACAGTAAAAGAATATCGGGTGACAACTTCTGCGACTTTTTATATGCGGTTAATACAATACAAGGTAACGGGTCTTGCTCGCGGTGAAGTATTTAGAAAGATAATAAATACTCGACGTTTCGACCGACTTGAATCGATCGCGGTCACGCGTTAACTTTTTTTTTGTATAACTATAGTGGCAAACAAGCATACGGCCCACCTGATGGTAAGTGGTCACCGTAGCTTATGGACGCCTGCAATACCAGAGGCATCACTTGCGTGTTGCCGACCCTTTAGGAAAAAAAGGAAGTGGGAAGGAGAAGAAGCGGGAAGGGGAAAGAGGGTGATTGGACCCTCAGGCACTCTCACTCACAGAACGAAACAACAGTAGGAATACTGCTATTTCACGTCGATATTCTGTGAGAGGGTAGTACTTCCCCGGTCTAGCCGGCCCATTCATGCTGAAATCAGCGAGGATCTACTACTCATAATTAACTGGTCTACATATAGATACAAAAAGCAAATCGTCTAAAAACGTCTATATGCGGTTAACTAAACAAAAATTGATACTTTTCTATTACTCAAAATACAAGTAAATACGTCGATTTTTACAGTGATAAACATTCGTGATTGTTATAATTATACTGATAATTGTTCCTAAATATATCTCCATCTGTTTGGGTTGCCATCTAACGGCAGCCGCTACTTGTAAAATGAGATATTTAGTCGTACCTTGTACATATCTCGGTTGTGCAGCGGTATTTGAAACGATTGCAGTGCGTATAATCTTGGGTTTGAAACCATGGTCGTGTAAAGTATAATCGGTTTTACTGACAAGATATTCTGAGTGAATCTGGAACTATGCCCTGTAGACAGCAATATGTTCGCTATTGAATGAATAACATTCGCGTAAACAGAAGACAGTATTAAATATGTTCGCTATTTAAAACTTAAGCTGTCGAAATATGAGTTTTCTATTTACGTTTTCGGACACATGTACTTGAGACTATATGACATAATATATGGTCTCACGACCATATCTCCCAAGGTTTATCCGTTTGGTTTCTTCTGCTCTTGCTTCTGTCACATATTCGATACTATAAAAAATCTGATATTCAGCCGTATCTTGATAGTCGCCAATATCTTAAGACTGCGCCGAGCGAAATGTGCCAAAACAGGCGGTCACAGTTAAGTGAATAAAATCAACACTTTTTGTTTAATACAAACATAAAACATACATTTACCATAACAATGAATGTGTTTACAATTACTCCGTGTAAAAAACTTAAAATAATTAATATTTTCGCTTAGGAAATTACGTAAATTTGCACGAAAAATGCAAAAACTTAAGCTCGTGTTACGTGATTTGTAGATTATAACAGTAGAAATCTATCCTATTTTACAGCTTAAACGAAATATAAATAGTTATATTGCATTTTGTCCATCCCAAATATTTAAGTTATTGGTTGACAATAAAGATACATATTTATCAAAAAGCACTTCAAATCCTCCATACAATTTGACTATGGCGGCCGCGCGCCGATTTGAATATGCGCTGCACGAGCTCTGTCATTATTTGTCTTACGCTCGGCACAGTCTTAAGAAGAGAAAAGCCGATACATCTGATAATACGTGACGTGCAGGTTAAGACTTATACCTCAAAGTCTAGGTACTCTTGTTCGGAGAGCACCTTCTTGCCCATGACGAGTGTGCGCAGTCCGTCGGCCGCGAGCTTCTTGCACTCGGCGCTGTGCCACGCGGAGTCCAGTAGTGGGGACAGCGCCACGTCCGCGCCCTTCACGTAGTACGTGATCTCGCCTGATACCTCCTCCTGTACAAACATATCATATAATAGATGTTTCTCGTGGCTTCGCTTACGTAAATGTAAGTTATGCCAAAGGAGACCGACCACCTTGTATGGGACCCTGGCCTGGGCGTGAACAATTATATATTGGAATAACAATATTATTTTTGAGTAGCCTAATCTAAGTAGAAAACATAATTCTATGAAGGTTAGTATCATGTTCGTTAAATAATAAAATAAAACACATTGTTTAAAATAAATATTTACTTTCAAGTGTCACCACCACCTTCATAAATTATTAAAATATTTGCCAAAAACTGGGCTGGTGGAGTGACATTTTCATATCTTGCCCAGCTTAGGTACCATATTACAGACATTATGTAAGCACAGCAACCAACAGCCCTTCGGCCGACTATGCAGTTGCAGTAATACTGACTTATTGCTTCCAGGCTGTGTGTATTGTTTTGATATAATATTGTCAATTTCATACTAGTGGATAGTAACCAATATTTATTATATATTAAAACAAAAGATTTAATATTTTACTTTGTTTATAAGACGATTGTCCACGTTCAAGCCGAATATGGACGGTCTCATTAGTCGAGTAGTTATGGGGATAAAGCGTCACAAACTCACATTCGCATTTATAATAATACTAGATTTTCTCCACGGCTTCGCTCGCGTAAATGTATGTTAGGTTAGTAACAGTACTTTTTAGAGTTCGGAAAAACTCGTATACAATGGCTTTGTCCGTCCGTCCGTATGTTATACAACTTTCTACTCAAGAACCGTAAGAGCTAGAGACTCGCGGTCAACGCCATTCGACTCAGCATAGTCGATATACCCCCGAAACGACTATGACCTTTGACCTCTGACCTCAAGATCATGTGATACCATCTTTCAACTCAAGAACCGTAAGAGCTAGAGACTCGCGGTTAACTATGACCACGTTCACGTGGTATCACGTGACCTTCGCATATTACTTGAACCATTTTTTCGAACTCTAAGATTTACGGCAATTCATTGCCGATTCTCAATTGTTTTGTGTAAAATTTTGTTACGTTTTCTGTGCGTAAGTGAGGAAATAAACATGTGGAAGAGTGTGGTAGCGGGAGAGCGGGGATTCAGATATTAAAATTGTATGAGGATGGGATGGTGGGCCAGCAGAGGGTCAGTGGAAGATTGGAAGAACGGCGCAGTGGACGATTAGAAGAGTGAAGCTGTAATATACTAGATGAATGCTATAATAGGATTTTGGAAAGTTAGAGGGAATTATAATATTGTCTTCTGTTTACGCAAATGTTATTCATTGAAATTATACGCGATATATATATTATATAAACGCGATAAAATCCGTATATAGTAGTTTAATTTCAATTAGAGGGAATTGTTAACAATAAATCACTCTTTCCCTTCCAACGCACTTTGTTGTACATACGTACCTCTATTCATCACACTTCGATTTTAATTCCAAAGTCTACAAATGCTTTCACGGTACAGCAATTAATGCTTTATAAGTGTGCTTATATCGAAAGAAGAAAATGTCTTCTCTAAGTAGGTGTGCGTGTTCGTGATACTTACTTGTACAATGATGCCCATCATCTTGCTCTCGCTGGTGAAGGGGAATATCTGCTTGATGGAGTACTGCTTGATCTCGTTCGCAGCTCGTAGCTTCAGCGATATGTTGTGGAGATCGCGCCGGTATAGCGATATGCCCATCTGTCAACCAAGTTTTAATGTTACTTAAGTTCGAGTCGAATATAGTCCAGATAGGCCTGATTATACTACTAATATTGTATATTTATTTATTATATATCAACGGAATAGGAGCATTGATTAACAAGCAAATGCTTTTTAAATAATAAATGGCAAAGAAAATACGAACACAGTAGCATACACCCACCGGGCTACGATCGTATTACAAAGTCCTTAAAAAAGAAAAATGCGGCAATTCATGACCGTTTCTCACTTGTTTTTAAAAGTGAGAAACGGTCATGAATTGCCGTAAATCTTAGAGTTCGAAAAAAAATGGTATCACGTGACGTCACCTTGAGGTCAAAGGTCATATTCATTTTGGGGTATATCGACTATGCTGAGTCGAATGGTGTTAACTGCGAGTCTCTAGCTCTTACGGTTCTTGAGTAGAAAGTTGTATAACAGACGGACGGACGGACAAAGCTATTGTACGGCTTACGGTTCTTGAGTTGAAAGATGGTATCAAATGACTTTGAGGTCAAAGGTCAAAAGTCATAGGCATTTCGGGATATATCGACTATGCTGAGACGAATGGCGTTGACCGCGAGTCTCTAGCACTTACGGTGCTTGAATTGAAAGTTGTATAACAGACAGACGGACGGTCGGACAAAGCTGTATGAGTTTTTTTGAACTCTTAATCAGCTTCGTAAGTTTTGTATATTTTAGGTTAAATACAATCGGCATAGATATAATAATTAACAAGATAGCAATTAGGATTTGCGACTCATTGTGTGTATTTTAGGCGACATTTTGTTGTGAGGGCATAATATGACGTTCATTGATTGCTCTCACTATTCCGTGAGAATAATTCAGTAGTATAGAATAAGAAAAAACCAAGGCAAAATGTTTTATAAATGATACATTATAGACGGCTTTGCAAAATTGTTAGCTAGCGTGAGTATTTATTGCAGTTATAGTGAAGCGCCAGTCACCGTATCGGTCCATTTGACGAGGGCCACCTCATCAGGGCTCGAGGCCTGGTAGTCGCATAGCTGTTGTTGTGGGATCGCACCTCCGCAGCTCTCCGACATCACTGAGCTGCCCATATCTGTATGTAATAAAATGAACACCAATAAAATAGATCAAGTCATATTTATTTTAGGATTCGCAAAGAAATATAGCAAATAGTCAGCTGTAAAGTTTTTCTCGGTAGAAGTAAAGCCTTTGACACCTTATCCTACAGTTGTATTAAGGAAGTAACCATGTATCTTGGATTGCCATACTAATTTGTTGTAATATCTGTTTCTATTTGTAGGAGCGGTTCGTCATCTGTCTAAATCGAGAGATTGTTTGGTTTTGGCGGCAGAAATTGTGTGGTGTCCCACAGGGTTCTCTCCTTGGCCTTTTCTTGTAGTAAGACTGATTATGGCGCGGTTCGCAATATAATCGTGATCTGTTATGTCGACGACACGCGGTAAATTTTTTATAATATATAGTAGTTGTTGTTATTGTTAGAATATAAATAATTAATATTCTAACAATAACAACAACTACTATTAAGTGCTTTTCAGGACCAGATTCAGGGGCGGTCAACAAAGTCTTAACAAAAAAAAGGGATTTATTGTAATGTCTTCGAGGATTGTATTCTTTAATCGTTTAGTTTAAATATTATTCCGGTCCTGCAGATCTTCGTTGCAACAGGACCTCCATGTTTTTAAAGCCGGAGCTGGGTAAATAGTCTAAGAGAGAAATGGGAAAAGTTACCGGACTGCGCTTCATCAGCCTGCGTGTCACTAAAATCATACACAGGCGTGACGTTATGACACAGCGCTATGGCGAGTACAGCCTGCCATACTTGGCGCGGGCTGGCGGCGAGCGCCTCGCTCGTCGAAGTGGTCGGGGAGGTCGGCAGCGACGGCGCGTCGTTCGTTACGTACTGGGTTAGCAGACCTTCTATCTGGAGGAGACAAGAAATCTGGTTGTAAGCGGCAATAACAAATGTTGAACTGTGTGCTTGTTTGCTACGTTTTTGATTTAGAGTAGGCAGCGGCTTAGTTCGTTCAAGATGGCAAGCGACATCGGTGCCGGCTCAGACTAAGATGGGGAGATGAGCTGGATTATAAATATTTGTCTTTAGCGTCTCTAGATAGAGGGAGATGAAACGAGACTGGTGGCAGCCTTTACCCTGCAATAGGACGTTACGAGCTTATATAAATATACTTGTAGTTTTCCCGCGGTTTCACCCGCGTAAGTCCCGTTCTCGTGTGAATATCGGGTTTCACCCCTTTCACCCCCTTCAGGGTGGAATTTCCAAAAATCCTCTCTTAGTGCTCCTCTACACTCTCTAAGGAACATACATGCCAAATTTCAGCTTCTTGCGTTCAGTAGTTTCGGCTGTGCGTTGTCTGTCAATCACTCAGTAACGGAAGAGTTTTATATATCTAGATTATAATATTCTATATGCACGCTGTAAGCAGCAACACAAGCCGGACTTATGATTGGGATTGAGAGGTTTCTCACCCGACCCGAACCATCTCTAACCACTCTAACATCAACAAGCTATAACAAGCATACTAGTAGTTTACAACCCAAATAGCTAAACTTTATAGAATAAATAGTTTCTATTTTTTTTCAAGTCCTGTATTCTGCACTACACGTTTGGATTAAAAAAATGTTTTATGCTAACATATAATAAATAAAAATATATACTGAAACAAGCTCACCTCATCAAAATTATTTTTGTCGTACAGCGCATTTCCTAAATGTAACTTTTGGAACACCATCTCGTTCTTGGTCAACGTTCCAGTTTTATCTGCCAGCAGGTACTGGATCCTACCTAATTCCTCGGGGATGGTGGTGGACCGCATCACGGTGCCTTCGATCTTTTTGTCACGCTGGATCGTCCAGGAGTAGAACGCTTTACCCATGTCCAAGTTTACTCTTAAACTGTGAAGTAAAATAATTTCAAAGTAAGAACAATGATTACACTGAAAGGAGTTAAGGGGGTCATTAGTTAAGCCAGTCTGATAAAATTATCGTCCACAGGTTCGCACGGTTTATAACATAACGCAATTATAAGTGGCAAAGAAGATCAGGCCAGGTGATGCAAACGTCGTTTTTTTAAAATATAACTTATGACCTACTTAATTAATTATTTTTGACCTTGAATTCGTACATGCGACGAACGGTGACCAATACAATGGAATCACGAATTTTAGGCAATGTAAATTATGTAACTAAAATACAAACGCATTTTTCAGGCTTACCTTATAGGTATAATGTAGGAGAAGAGCAGCACGAATCTGAAGAGGAACCCGTACCAGGGCCCGGCGAAGCCCTTGAGCGTGATCAGTAGCATGGATATAACGAGCGTCGCCACGAACAGCACCTTCGTCAGGCTGTTCACCTGTAGGTCCAGCCGGCCCACCTTGGAGCGAGGGGTCGCGTTGTTCATCACGCTACGAGTTTCGCTACCTACAAAATAATATCATGATAACAAGCTAACTCAAAAAAAATTACTTTTGATTAGTGGGAAGAGACGGTTGCAATACCAAGATTAGTCCTTATTGTTGCAATTGATCTTTGGCTAACCAGAGATGTACTGAAGAAAGGCTTGATTAAGAATGCCTTAAATCGACGAGCGTGCATGAAGAATGCCCTGAGAGTAAATAAAGCAAGAGAGATTTTGTAGCACTTCACAATTGACTTCATTTATATACATACGTAAATGGCCGATATTCTTGATTTTAGATGGAATACGACCTTGGCTCTGTCTAAAAAACCAAAACATGGTTTCATGATTTAAGAGTTCTGTCCGTTGCTCACTCATGATTTTTCAGTGTAAGAACACATGTGCTGGTATCTCTGTATACTTCAAGCAGTCTTTATCTAGCAGACTGTCAGTAATGCCGATGTAAGAACGACTTCAATTTGGGTTACATATTACAAGCAAGCAGCGTCTCCAGCTAAGCTAGCTTAATGTTTGTTTTAGGAATAGGTTTATGACGGTACTGCAACGAGGAGTTCTCGAAGTCACGATCTCTCGGTCGCTAATGCTTTATCCATTGTTGTTAAGTACTAAATACTGTGGACGTATCTTACCAGTATAAATGACAAGTCCCGTGGTCTGTCCTGAAGCGACGACGCAGCCGCTCCATAAAGTATTTTCAATATCCAAAGAGTCACACTCGTCGTTCTCCAACCTAGTACAAGTGCCGATGAACGAGTGAATGTCCTTCTCAGGGTTCTCCACAAAGATTTGTGCGTTAAAGTCCAGAAGGTGTGCGTCAGTGGGCAACTTCTGCGTTGATGATAACGGGATTCTAGAAAAAAAGAGCCGATATTTAAAGTTTTGAACATACATAGACTCAAACCTGTATATTCTGTTAACGATAAGAAGATATGGATTACACATGTTTACGTTAGCTGTGTTTTTAAAACTTGTCTTGAATAACATAGCTAACGGAATATAGGTGCTAGGAAGATTTCCTGTATTACTGGGTCTTTATAACTTGGGACAAGCATTTGTAGGTCACATATTTTTTGATGGATTGAACATATACCACGTGGTGTAGTGGTAAGGGCTCGATAATAACTTAAACCATCTGTCCCTCATTTAAGGGCCTTCAGTTGTCTTGTCTTGTTCTTCTTTCAACTTTTCTAACTAAATAGTTAAATACGAAAAAACCTTTGTGCGACCTACGAATGAAAGCCGAGACTTCAAGATATTTCGTGGAGTTTTATCGAAGTCGGCATTTACAAAAAGCACAGGCAACATGTCTGTCTGTTAGCTCCTTGTATTGCATTGGCAGGGTTTTATAACACATCAGTGATTCCCCTGGTGGTAAGCATCTGTAGACTATGCTAACCGCAGGTGAAATGGATATGAAGGAGGATTTTGTGTTTGTTTGATAAAAAAGATAAGACCATAAAGTATTATGACAGTTAGACAAGTTTGTTGCATAAAAAAGATAAAAGCCGTCGAGTATATGTGACATTATAATTGTCGACATTTTTTAGTTATCGCGCATTGTTGATTGTTCGTAAGGAAGCTGCGGTGACTAACGTCAATGACATGACCAGAGATAAGAATACTTTTTAAAGTACCTATTTATTTTTACGACGTATTTACTAGGTAAGCCTCTATCGGTAAATTATATATTATTAATTTTTATTATCAGCGACTGTCTTTTTGTTGTGACCTACATTAATATCAAATATTGAGGTCTCCGTCCTAATAAATTATCTCGACTAGCTTGTTTTCTACGAAATAGCGTGCTGATAAGTTATTTCCTGCTTGATCCAGTTTACGTAGACCCTTAAAAGCGGACTTACTTTAGATCCTAAGATACAAATAGGAGCCTCGTTATATTGGTTGAGAACGGAAAGAAGCGAGAGGTTAACAGCACTGGAACCAACCCATTCTCGCATTGAAATAGCTCATGTCTGACACAATGCTATACATGTAGTCTCACGCTTATATTCGCGTCGAGGATTTCCTCAAAGGTATAGGAAGAGGTGTTATACATACCCACGTTTCGCCAGCTACGATACTAAGACCCAAGTAAGAGTGGGCAAGACTGTAGTCATTTCTCGGGCACGGTTCCAAACTCAAGCCTGCTACTCAGAATTTCTTGACAGAATAATCCAGTTGCATTCATTATCGATTTACCACCGAGACTGTCAATAATATCTGGAATAAAAACCTACCTTAACTTCCAATCGATCTCTCCGTCCAACTGGTCGGTCCTTATAAACGCAGTGCCCATGGTCTCGTTGGTCCTCAGCAGGATCATATCTGCGGGGACTCTCTGTCCCTTCTGAAGCATCACGATGTCACCAACGCGAAGCTCCGAAGCCGGCACTTGTTCCGTGCAGAACGGACGGTACCCGTCTATAGGGGAGTCCAGGACAATGCGCTCGTAGCGTTGGCGGTTCACTTCTCTGTCTCGTCTGCGAACAAATAACGTAAACGTATGAGGTAGGCACTTTTTTTTTATCTACCCACTCACTATGATTTTGTCCTGTGTCGCGACGGACTTTACAAACTCACGAGTTAGTAGCAAATATGAAATGCTAGTTTATAGCCCTTGGCTGCGCTTCCATATTTGGAATAAGAAGTCGCCTATCTCATCCTCCGGTTATAAGCTAATTCTATGTAGTGTAGATCTGTAGATTTGTTGCACCGTTACTAAATGACAAACCAACAAACAGACTTTCACACAGCTTCTTTTGTATAAGACGTATTATATAAGTATAAGTTCTACTATAAAATTAGGTCATAAAGCAGTTGTAGTTTTTAATCTAGGGAGAGTTTATATTAGGTGTTGATTGATTAAAAAATAAGGTTTGTAATACGACTGTTTCCTTTTTTATGTAACTGAACGTCATATCCGATATTTTGATTAATAAAATAATTGTAAAAAAATAGAGGTGTTTTAATTCCAAGGTTCCAAGACCCTAATTAATTCGACCGAGATGATGATTATATATTTTAGTTTTAACTATCCTTGAACTTTATTCGCTCGTAATCGAATCTAGCTGAAATCTTTCTTTCATAGGTCAACATAACAGGTAAGTAATGTCTGTCTGTCACATAATAAGTCCCTTAAGCTAAGGCGCAAGTCGAGTCGTATACTTAAGCGTCACTATAGCTGTTCTTATAAAAAATCTATATATGTCGTTGCCTATAATTAAAGAAAAACAAACTTTACCTAATCGCTTTCGAAACTCGCTTTCGATGACTCGTACATTATACAATCGATACCATTATCGGGATCGTGTAAACGATTACAATAATTTTAGCAACAACATCGCGTGAGCACTAGAGCATTATCGATAATATTAACGACAGTAATTGGTATATAATGAAGCTTCGTATTTAGCTGCGTAGTGAACCGCGCGCTGACTCACCATGTGATACATAATTTGGTTAATAGTATGATGTGTAACTTACAGCATAATAAAATTATAAACGGTTGCATTCAATTTTGCCAGTCTATGAAATGCAAGTTGGTTTTCCTAACTATGTGTGTGTGGTGGCGGGACGTTGATATATTTATATTGTTTCACGCCTAAGATATATCTCAGAGGAGTATTAAACCCACATTTTGCCAGCTATGGTTTAGGCTCCAACTGGTGGCGGGCACAGTTCTAAATTTCGTGCTACTACCATAGAATTAACCCGACACTTTATGTACAGTAATCATATTCATTACGTTGCGCCACTGAGCCAGTACTTTTATATCAGGCCTAAAAGCCCAGCCTGTCTTATTTAAACCTAAAATTTGACTCAAGATCAACCAATCGCCGCCTGCCGAATTGCCAGAATTGTAGGAATCTTTCAGTACTAGCCCGGAGGTACTAAGAGTTTCCTAAGAGACCCCAAAATGCCTAATCGATGACCCGCAATAAACACAAGCGCAAATTTGCGCTATTGTGTCATTTTTCAAACGATAATTCAAGATACGTCATTTTTGACATCTAGATAATTGAGAGCATAAAGTATAATTGATATAACATCGACCTTATCCACTTTGCCGCACGTTATCCACTTTGAGACAGTAATTGCATCCGGTAGGAGCGCTTCTGCAAAGATTCTGATAATTGAGAGTGTGCCGAGAGGGGTCAATACATGAATGGAGTACATCGTCCGATGTCTAATATCTTCGCGACTTTTTAAACTACACACATCAAGTGTCTAGGGATCAAGTACATTTTTAAGTATTGTTACGTGCTGGGTTCGACGGATAAGAATATAAACAATATTACCGACTAAAACACTTTTATTCAAACACACAATTCAATTTAAAACACAGTAAACACTATACCACACTTTTTCACTGTACTGCTTCAAACTCCGTAGTATTTCCGCTTCCGTTCGCTTCGATGAACACTTGATCGCTTACGATTGTAAACTGACTCGGCGGTGCGCGTGCGCCCTATTTATACGCGGGTAAAGCGCTTCTAGAGCTTTCTAGCAACGCCGTACTCGGCGTGTAAACAGCACGATGCTTCGAGAAAGTACAAGCATTCTCTCTAAGATTCTCGTACCGTACTACGCAGTTCCGTAAGATGTCAATAGATGGCGGTGTAAACTATTAGACGGAACCGCCGAGTCCCTCCCACAATGCCGAGAGATGTCACTGGGCGTAACACTGCCCCCCTCTTAGACATGTTCGTCCCGAACATTGTAGGATCCGTAGTAGCGTGCCAATCGATCCACATGAACGATCTTTGGTGTACCCCGTGGTCCTTTCTGGATCCGGTAGGTGACGTCATTCATCTTAGTGACTATGCGATAGGGTCCATTCCATTTTGCCTGCAACTTAGGAGATTTTCCTTTGCTGCGTGCCGGATTATGTAACCACACCAGCGATCCTTCCTCGAAGCCTTTATTGTTCGCCTTCCGGTCGTAACGGGTCTTCATCCTCTCAGACATCTGCTGACCGGTCTGTTTGATGTGCTGGTGTACATCATCCATCCTGCTGCCAGTGCGTGGTCCCTTCATGTCAGAACAACTCGTGCATTTACGGCACCATTCCTCAACGTCTTTTCGACAACGGATCCAATAAAATCGTTTCCGGATCTTAATCAGAGTTTTCTTAACTCCCATGTGGCCTCCTGAACTCCCAATATGACAGAGTTGTAAAACTTCCGGTACCTTGAGCTTTGGCACAACCATTTGCAGGTGACACTTGTCACCTCGGGCATTCTCCCATTTCCGGCACAGAACTCCATCCTGGATAACCAAGCTTTCCCACTGTGCCCAATAACTCTTGGTGGTAGGGCTCAATGCTGCAACTTCACTCCAGTGAGGTCTCGAAGCGCCTGTTTTCTTCCATTCGAGAATGGGTCTTATGTCTATGTCCTCTCGTTGTGTTCTCTGCATAATTATCTTCCAGTCTTCGCTAAGATCCGTCCTCAACATCCTCACTAGTACTTCCTGCTTGGCCTCTTTCCTGGCGCAGTGGTGCTTACACTGGCCGGTACACGGTCTACGTGACAGGGCATCCGCATTACCATGTGACTTGCCACTGCGATGCTGTATCACGAAGTCGTGTAGTTGTTGCCTGGCACGCACATCAGGTGTTCCTCCTACCGGCGACTGGTTTCTGTTACGTGGTTTCCTTCGCTTCGGGCAGCTCAACCTGATGTGGCCTCTCTCGCCGCAGCTATAGCACCGGGGTGAGGTCAACACTTCCCTGGTACGGTGAGCTCGATCGTCCCGTCGCACTGTTTCCACCTCCAGAGTGTGGGCCGGGGCATCCTTTAAATTTTTGCTGCTTAGATTCTTTCGCTTCGGGCAGCTCAACCTGATGTGGCCTCTCTCACCGCAGCTATAGCACCGGGGCGAAGTCGACACTTCCCTGATACGGTGAGCTCGATCATCCCGTCGTACTGCTTCCACTTCCAGAGCATGGGCTAGGGCGTCCTTCAGGTTTTTGAAATGTCCGAGTCTCACTGCGGCCCTAACCTCCAGGTCTCGGATCCCGTCGGTGAAAGCTTGAACGAGGTTTCCATCGATGAGCGCAGGTGAGGACTGGTACGTCTTTCGAACCAGCTTCTCCACCTCCAGGGCCCACTGCTGCAAGGTTTCACCAACACGTTGCAATCGGTCTTTCAGCTGGGCGCGAAACACGTGTTCCAGATGTGCGTCGCCATATCTCGCTTCTAATGCCTCCAACAGCTTTTCGTACGTGATGTCTTGACCAAGCGCCTCTAACACAGTCAAGGCCTGGTCACGAAGCCCCAAGGTGAGAGCGGTCAGAGCCTGTTCTTGCGTCCACCCGTTCGATTTCATGACGGCCTCGAACTGGATCTTATAGGCTGACCATGACGATGATCCGTCGAATGGTGGGACTTTAAAGCCTCGTGGTGAAGACGCCACAACCGCAGGTGCCACGATCCCATCGCCAGCCTTGAGCCCACGTATCGTTTTCTCCACCTCGGCGATGCGACTTTCATGGCGTTGGACTTGTTCTTTCACCTCCTTCACCTCCTTGCCAACCGTTGCGCTGAGGTCTTTTAACATCATCAGCTGCTCCTCCTGGCGGCGCATACCCTCCTCCTTATCGCGTTGCAGCTGTTCCTCAAGGCGGCGTGCCTGCTCCTCCTGGCGGCGTGCCTGCTCCTCCTGGCGGCGTGCCTGCTCCTCCTGGCGGCGCATGCCCTCTTCCTTATCGCGTTGCAGCTGTTCCTCGAGGCGGCGTGCCTGCTCCTCCTGGCGGCGTGCCTGCTCCTGCATAAACGCCATCAGGTTCACGAGGTCTAGGTTTACCGGCGAGTGAGCTGCACTAGTTGGTTCCACTGCAGCTGCGGAGTCACGTTGTCCACCTGACGACGGCGAGGGGGCGTCTCCAAAGCGCCTCTGGTCCACATCTTGCTGGCGCTGGTTCCTGGTACGCACCCCTTCCACTTCCTCCTTTGGTAGTACTGGCATATTCTTATCTTACTTCTGACACCAATTGTTACGTGCTGGGTTCGACGGATAAGAATATAAACAATATTACCGACTAAAACACTTTTATTCAAACACACAATTCAATTTCAAACACAGTAAACACTATACCACACTTTTTCACTGTACTGCTTCAAACTCCGTAGTATTTCCGCTTCCGTTCGCTTCGATGAACACTTGATCGCTTACGATTGTAAACTGACTCGGCGGTGCGCGTGCGCCCTATTTATACGCGGGTAAAGCGCTTCTAGAGCTTTCCAGCAACGCCGTACTCGGCGTGTAAACAGCACGATGCTTCGAGAAAGTACCAGCATTCTCTCTAAGATTCTCGTACCGTACTACGCAGTTCCGTAAGATGTCAACAGATGGCGGTGTAAACTATTAGACGGAACCGCCGAGTCCCTCCCACAATGCCGAGAGATGTCACTGGGCGTAACAGTATAAAAAACTATCAAATTAATATTTGCCAAATCTAGTCTTCCAGACTAGCTTTTCATTTTAATTCCTATGGTTAAGTTATTAAATGATATTTTGTAAAAATTAAGAAAATTCAAGTTTCTTGGAAATTGTGAAAAATTAACCCAAGCTAATGTTTTCAAGTAAATAGGAAAAATAGGCAACAGTGAGGATATTTCATAATTTTTATTTTAAAGATAAGAAATGTTATAGTCTGTGTTTCCACCATTGACACGAATAACACAATCACAGCGATATAGTATGCTTAAAATCAGTTCATCAAAATCACTTTCAGGAATGGCCGCCTACGTTCTTTCTAAGTCAATAAGTTGTTGTGGAGTATGTACGGCATCCATACACGGCCGAGCTTTTCTTTGGAGTATATCCCATGCGTGTTCAATTGGGTTGAGGTCTGGAGATTGAGTAGGTTACGGCAGGACGTTGATACGAGCATCGGCAAGAGTACGTGTTACGACTCTAGCCGTGTGTGGACGTGCATTGTCATGCATTAGACGAAATGAATCATACAACAAGTTTCGCAAAGGAATGATCACGCCTGAAACAATACTTTCCGCATCAATCTGAGCATTGACGTTGCCCCTGATCCAAGTGAGATCGGATCTTCCACCGATCCAAATACCGGCCCAAACCATTATTGTTCCACCTCCATATGAATGAACTTCCTGACAAAATTTCAAACGTTCTTGACGCCCAGAAGTCCTTCAAATCAGAGTACGTCTTGTATCTGGTCTCACACCCAAACGAGATTCATCGGAAAAGCAAACACAACGCCAGTCTTCTTCCTCCGAATTTCTGTTTCTGTTTGCGAGTCCATTGCAAATGGGACCTACGATTGCAGGGTGCTATAGATGGAACCCTCAGCGGCCTTCGGGAACGCAGACTCACTTAACGGAAACGATTTCGGATGGTTTGGTCGCTTATCAGCAAGCCTGAACAGCTGTGGAGCCTCGTAGTTAACATCATGGCGGTCATGTTACAATTCCGTCAAGCAGTATTTTGGATGTACCGGTCCTGTCTGCGAGTGGTGATGCGAGATCGTCCTCCATGTCGCTCGGTGATACGTGATACGATAGCGTGTCCATAGACGACTTATAACGCTCAGTGTAGTGCCAACAGCGACAGCCACAGTACGTTGCCTGGAACCAGCTTGCAACATTCCGATGGCTCTCATCATCACTTCTTGTGTTAAATGATGTCTTCGCTCCATATTGATGCAGATTTTTTCAGTTCCGATGCAGAAATTGTAATGGTTTTATAAAAACACTATTACACACTTTTATAGAAATCCTGATTGACTGTTGATTTTCTATTTTTTATCAATATTTAAAGAAAATATTTTTTTCAAATAGTGAAAATCCCTAAAACTACCTATTACAATTAAAACGTATTTGATGTCTAGACTCTTTTGATGTGTGTATATGTAACGTATTAGGATTCGTATCTCGGTTTATTATTACTTTATTAACTTTTTTGAAAAGTCGCCTGCTCTCGAGACATTCTCTTTGTCCTATCCTGACCTGTGTTTTTTATCTCATTTGGAGATCGTATCCACATCACTCGCTGCAGTTTTTGTTAACAAGTTCTCAGTAGCAGAAGATAGCAGCATGTATACGCTCCTGCGTATAGTATCACATCACAGAAACATGCGCCGCAGAAAACTAATAGTTTTTTTTTTAATAATAGCCTCTGACCAGGCAATCTGTTGCCTAAAGGAAGCTTGAAAACCCACTTATCCTATCTTATCTTATGTGGAGGCCAGTCAGTGCAGATTGGCGACACTTCGACCTAGTGGGATCTTTTGTGTCGACACTCTCCCAATAACTGCCATAGATGTTCATGGCAGCCGGGACCGACAGCTTCACGTGCTCTCCGAGGCACGGAGCAGGCGATAATTGTCAATCAATACGCACATAATTTCGAAAAGTCATATAACTTCCGAAAGTCATAGGCACGCGATGTAGGTCCGAACCAGAGACCCTCCGCATTGCAGTTTGTTAGTCTCCTCACTGAGCTATCGCTGATCTTGAAAACCCACTTAATAGAGGCTAGTCTTTTGCTTTAGATAGCAAAGACTAACCTCTTATTAAGTGGGACCTAAAACTTAACTTTGCATACCACTTCAGGGTGGGTATATCCTAAAGTGGTAGACGCATCTGTAGGCATACAGATGTGAATCCAACTAACAGCTAGCCGAGTCAGAGGCTATTATTACGACTATTTCTTTAAATTAATTTCTGGTGTTCATGTTTCTGTGATGTGATACTTCAAGACCCCGTGGTTCCTGGGATCCAATATCTGGTGTTGCATTACGAAGATAATGATCTGATTGAAGATACATAACGTGTATGACGACCTATTACAAAAATGTATATGTTTTATTCCTATATTCATATTATTTATTCCACACAATATCTAAGTTTTGTTTATTTATCACAAGGTCGTATGTGAGAGAAGTTACATGTTATGTGACTAGCTGATTCGCGCAACTTCGTCTGCTTCATATAAGAGCCCATTTACCCGTATTTGCAACATTTTCAATTGATGCGCCGCTCCTATTGGTAGCTTGATAGCCTATAGGCTTCCTCGATAAATGGGCTATCCAACACGAAAATTATTATTCAATTCGAACCTGTAGCTCCTAAGATTAGCGCGCTCACTCGAACAAACAAACTCTTCAGTTTTATACTATTAGTATAGATATGGATATTATTATTGGACTAAAATAAGGTAAAAGGTGGGCACCAAAAGTTACGCCACCGTTGTGTGCTACGTATAAACAACGTCTGCCGTCAGCTTGTTTAACAATCAATTACATTAAAAGTATTTTTAATGATACTAATACATGTTACATGATCGCAGTTGTACACATAAATGACATAATATACACACAGCAAGATTACTGAATGGCTTTTTACGTATTGTAAACTCGTATTTTCATGTATGCATATATTTTTTGGCTTAATCTTATTTGTAACTAGATGTGCCCGCGGTTTCATCCGCGTTTATGATTACTGCGCCGCCCCCGTAGGTCGTAGCGTGATGTTATAAAGCCTATGGCCTTCCTCGATAAATGGGCTATCTAATACTACAATAATTTGTCAATTCGAACCAGTAGTTCCTGACATTAGTGCGTTCAACCAAACAAACAAACTCTTCAGCTTTATAATATTAGTATAGATACAGGCACCCCTTATATATTACCATTACGATGTAACCTAAGCTCTGTATCAATTTGTACCAATTTAAGTTGAATAAATGATTATTATTATTGTTATTACTTACAGTCAGCCTCATAAGTCGAAGAACACTACCGAGATTTTGAAGTGGTCTATCATTAACAATAGCGGTAATTTCTCATCTTTTACAGCATTAACAGGTAAATGATAGTTATTTTAGTCACAATTTACTAGGTTGCAGAATAATAAGTAGATGTTAATTCATAAAATACTGTCACAAAATTGTGTAGGTAATGTTCAGCTACTTATGTAGCTGGCCGTACATATAGTCCAAGTTAGATGTGGATACACCTACTATTGCCATTATACATATATCGCCACGGAGGAATAATATCGCAATTCATAGAGCAATATTTTCGTACCACCTTGTTTTTTGGGTGAATCTAACCCAAGGTCCAATTGTCAGTAGTTCTTGTTGAATTATATACATTTATATATCGCACTCTTAATAAAACAGCGACTTAACTCGAAATTTGAAAGTAAGGCAATTTGAACTTTAATTGTACATGTTAAATTTTAATATTATATTTGTGTTAAATCTTTGCAATAGAGTTCAAATTTGTTTAAACCAAAATACTGAGATAAGTCTCTGTTTTATTAAGGGTGCGATATATGCAAAAATAATTAATTATTATATTTAACTATTTAGAATAATTACACCTTAGTAATTGTATAATATAACATCATACAATATAAGTAGGTAGTAGTCAAATACTTTACAGTTTGATTAGCTATAAAAGACGTAGCAATACTGCTATCTATCACTTCTTGTTGTGAGCTGTAAGTGAACGGACATATAAAACTTCCTTGTGTCAAAGTATAAAATAAATAGTTAAAGTGTTTGTACAGTGTGTTATTTAATCCATAACCTCTAATAGTTCTCCCTATCAATGTATGATGCCAACATTAGACTAGCAGACTAGCTATCTCTTAAGTCTCACATAATAGGGGCAAGACTAATGTCGTCTACCGTGCCATTTCTAAACTCCGTGCCGTCCATGCTGATACAAAAAACTCCAAATAGAAAAAGCCATAAACACTAATTGACCCAGACATCAAACACCACAGTTCAAAGTTTACTATGAACATAGACTTATACCAAGGGACCAACGAGGTAATCAAATAAAAAGCTCTTAAAATTTGCAAAGTAAAAGAGCAAAAATATTGCATCCGCTTTGCCAAAAACTACATTAATGTGGATCATACATACAACACGTAACTGAATTATTTCAGCGTTAACAATATTTCTGAGTTATGCTGTTATTCAATTATATCCATATCCCTAAATAAGGATCAGTCAAAACATATTGTTTAATAGCGGACACACAAGTAATTCATAAAAACCAGGTTAGACTCCAATGATATGGTAATAGGTATACGCCAAAAAAATTAAATCAACACGCGACCATTGTAGACCAAGGTCAAAAATAAGTGGTCATAATGCTTCGAGAAATATTCGGAGTGGATTGCCACATATCCGAATCATCTACTAATAGTGACTAATTACCGCAGCTTTACAAGATTGGAATATCAAGGATGTTTTAAGCGTTTCATATTTACATTTAGCCGACTCTCTATTCTTTTAGCCTTTGTTATTCCCAAGTCACTTGGTGTCGGCTTCTCTGGTCTAACCGGATTTGACTGGATATCAGTTTTTACACGGAGCGGCTGCCACCTGACCTCCGAAACCCGAAGGCTAACGATACCTTAAGGCTAGACCAGTGTCAGGATATTAGAGGGTACTAACTTTTCCAATAACGACTGCCATAGATGTTCATGGCAGCCGGGACCGACGGCTTTACGTGCTCTCTGAGGCACGGAGCAGGCGATAATTGTCAATCAATACGCACATAATTTCGAAAAGTCAGAGGTGCGCGACGTGGGTTCGAACCCGAGACCCTCTGCATTGCAGTCTGTTGGTCTCCCCACTGAGCTATCGCTATAATACGTACTATAATACGTGTAGGGAGTTCTCAGATGTTTGTTGTTCGATTGATGCTCCCATATTTCTTTGACTTCAAAACGCTAACGCGATAAAAATATAATATCGTTATAAAGATATAGGTATGTGTAGTTCGCTGATAAAAATATAGATTCCAATGGTGTAAAAAGCTTGTCAGGCACGCGCATATTTAGTTAGTTACATCTAAAAATCACGTGTGAATGATGCCTGGTTGTTTTGCAGATACGTCAAAAAGTCCATCACTGTGTGTGTCGAACCACTCAAGTTTGCGCAACATCCCAGATTTGAGCTGCGTTTAGGCTAGACCCAAATTAAAGTAGCAGAACGTTTTGCGTTTTATTTAATGAGTGACTAAATCACACCCTTGGACATGTGAATGCGGGTTGGAAAAGAAAGAATTATTTTTTTCAAATCCGTATTCACGTGTCCCCTTTACATAAGCTACGGGAAACTGCTTACCATCAGGTACACCGCGCGCCTGTTTAGCACCTATGCGATTTACGGTAAGCAGCGGCATGATTAAGTTTCCTTGGAATTTATTTTACGATACCGATAAACTATAGCCATGTTCATAAGCGGTAGTTACTACTTAGCCATAGGTTCACTGGCTCGTCTGTATCAGATATAATAAAACTTTTTTAATATTTTAAAACTTACCGATATCTTCTAAAGTCATCCACAGCTTCTCTGAATAGCGTCACAGCCAGTACGAAGCATAATGGTCCCCAGTACGTGTACAGATATCCGATACGAATGCTCGGGATGAACTGACTCACAGCCATCACCAGGAAATACATGTTGAGGAAGAAACGGAACTGCTCGTACAGCACCAGGGGGAGGAATGTGATGATGTTGTATTTCTGAAAAGGTAAATTCATACTAAGATTGCTTATGTTATAGTAACTGTGTTTATTTTGTTTTTGACTTATCTAACTTAAATGCTGGACCAAAATGGATGCATTTTTTTGTTTTTTAGCTAGGCAACTTCCGCACTCGGAATAATTTCTGTGTCGCGGGTGACTTTACAAACATACAAACAACGGATTCAAAGAACATCCAGACTCGGAACAACCATTAGTGGATCACACAAATTTTTGTCCCGTGTGGGATTCGAACCCACAACACTCGGCGCAGTGGCATCCGTGCATAACTTATGCCATAGTACAAAATATTATGTTTGTTTATTTTACAACTCAATCACTGAGACTAATTGAATAAATTTTAGTATGCAGTGGGATATATTTAATAGAGACTAAAGATAGGTATATCCCACACTGGGCATTCCGTGTATTATTTTGCAGAGCTAACATTGATGCGACATGCACAAGGAAACCTACCAAATAAAATCGAAACTACCACCGATACGACGTTATATGCAGTGGTGTGCCTAGAGTGTAAAATATGAGCAGCCCGATAGATTTTTTTTAGTAAGTCGAGTGACACTCGTTTTTCCCCACTTTATTCTTCAAATTTAATAATATGTTATTGAAAATCCCACCAAAGCATGTGGAACTCTTATACTAGTGTAAGATCGAAAATTAATAGTATATGTATTACTAGATCAACCATTTTAATAAGTACGAGCCCCAAAGTCAGGCTTGGCTTAGCCTGACTTTCGAGCTCATACAAAGGTACGTCACTGCCCCTGTGCATCATATCGTGTGTAGGCATTGAACTTTTTTCGAGCAACATATGGGACCACTTGAATTACTGCAGCGCCTTGAAGAACACCTGTGTATGTGATGTTATTTTACAAGTTACACAATCGCTTTATTGACCTTGAGCGACATGTGTTGAAACCGTATCATTTTATAAAAACAAAATATGTTTGATAGCGATAATACATGTGAATAGTACTTTATTAAAGATTAGCTTTTGCCCGCGGTTTAGCACGCGTAAAAGTAGGTTATGTTAATAAAATAACCTACTTTTTAAAATAAAATATAGCCTATGTTACTCGGTGATAATATAGCTATCACGCGAGACGACCTCCAGCCACCCTGAATAGAAGCCTGCGGGCGGTGGACCCATTGGGACCGTCCACTGCCCGATCAGCGCAGGTCCGAGTAGGCGGCGTTCGTGTCTCCGCGCACGCCTCTCGATGTCGGAAGGGGGACTAGATCCCCGCTTTGTCGTCGGGGACCAGGTCCCCCAATTGTGTGTGTTTTTATTGTGTTTGTGAATTTGTGTGATGGTTGTGTGGGACCCGCCACGTCCATCGGCGGGTCAAACCTTTGACGGGGTCGCGATTTGAATGCGAGAGCGATCCGCGCGGCCCCGTCATAAAGGTGTGAGGAACACCGCGGTGGTTTTAGTCGGTTCAGCTCAAATTTCCATCTTAGGGGCTGGATCCCGACATATCCCCATCGTCCGCCTTAAAACCAGCGATGAGGAATGTGATTTACAAATTTCCTAGGGTCAAAAAAAAAGGAAAAAAAAAGCTATTACAAACAAACGAAAAAAGTTCAAATCTTTCCTCTTTATAATATTAGTATAGACAAGAGCTGGCACTCTCGTAAGGGTCTTCGTGAACATAGAAAATTTGTCACCTGACCACATATATTTTTTTAGGATTATGTAGAGTCTTAACCTATACGAAAGGCTTTCTGTAAACTATAAGTAATTCTAATAATATTGTAAAGAGTTCGAGTTTGTACGTAATCAATGGGACTGTTGTGTGCTTGTTTGTACATTTCTTACTTTATGAACACGTATCACGTGATTATTACTGCACAGATGTGAATCGAAATTGTCTGCTCTAATAGCCTTTTTGCCGACTCATTTTCTAAGGTTTATTTGATTAGAATCGGTTTAGTAGTCCATGAAATACAATATGACCGCGATCTTTATTTTACATGAGGTTTCATACAAAGCGGTGTTCATCGTCGCTCGTTAGTTGCTTTCGCATACTAACATTAATTAATGAAGCTTGGGTAGGTAATTCAAGCACTTGCTATAATTTATTTTCTGTTACTTAGAAAAGAAGCAATTTTCTTCGTTATATCTCAATATTCTAAACAGGAGTTTGGGTTGGAGTTTGCCAAAACTTGAACGCGCAGGCTTGATAATTGAAATAGATAATTTTCAAGCGAACGAAGTCTTAGACAGAAATCTATTTATATAGGTAATTAAACAGTAACGCACTCAAAAATGTACTTCGGATATTATATACCTACTACGACAGCTGAAGCCCGATTTCTTTATCAAAAAACGAGTCATTTTATCTGCGGACAATTAATTTCTGACACATAACAAAGCAACATCAAAATGTAACTGTCCGTAGCTAAAACCACTAGTTTTCTGATATAGGAATCAGGCTTGATGACAAAAACACAATTTATTGATAAGTATTACTAGATGCATACCAGCTGCCAAAATCTCTTTGTTTCCTACAAATTTGCGTTTTATATACGTCTCAAACATTAAAAAAAAACATTGTTTGTGTTCGAAAGTGTGCGTAGCGTAAGATAATATCTCAAATGAGTCATGATTACGTATAATACTTGGATGGCAATCAAGAGGAAATGTTACAATAAATGTAATTAAATAGAATATTGTGGAACTATGTAAATTATAACAATAGGAGTATGTTTTTGTATTTTTTTTATTGCCTTTGGCGGCAGACGAGCATTCACCTGATGGAAAGTGGTAACTGCTGCTCATGGACTTTAGCAATGTCAGGACACAACAAAACCGCTGCCTACCGTGAAAAGAAACTCTCATACCATAGCGCTCGGGAAACACCGAAGCAGGCAGTTCATTCCAAGAGCTTGCTCGTACGTGGGAGAAATGATCGCTGAAAGCGTACTTACTGCCTTAGATTTCTAGTAAAACAAAGACTTGTGAATATACATGACAATGTATTGAGTATTGACGTAGTAACTAGTGATGACGTACATGCATAAACGTTTGACATATAGTGAGTACGACTGCGTTGAGGTCTCGGGTTTGATAAAGTGTTGCGGTTTTCCTCTTACGAAATTATCAGTGGTAGCGAGACGTTTGGTACTGAGCACGAATAACGGCGATAGGCTTGCTACCTATTACATTTAATATCATAACTGGCGAAATTTGGGAGTAATACATATTTTCCTACTTCCTCAGGGATATACCTATGCGTGACTTTATGAATCTAAACATACATAATATGTATAATACAAAGTTTGGTTAATTTTTCCTCCATTCCAGTAATATGAATTTTCCAGCGATTGTTGTGCATATGTAAATAATAACCGATATGGTATTAACAGGTTCCTTGTCCGATGAGCCACATTATAGTTATACATACGTAACAATAGATCAGAGAGCATCCAAAGAAATGTATACAGTGGAATTTCGCCCATTAGAGAGACAAGGTTATCTGTTGATATAATACGGGAAGTCTATGCTACGGCCAGCCTTCATTTATAGGCCAATTAAGAATAACGTGAGTCCGTGGGCGGCACAAAGGCTAAACAAAGTCTACAGTTTAATTTTATTCACAAGTATAAGTAACTCTCCACCTATTTACTTCTGAATAAATAAACTGCAGGTTCCAGGGCAATGCAATAATCTCCAACCTTTTTCAATGAAAGGAACCATGTGGACCTTTCTGAATCTCTGACAACATGTATATGCAAAATGTTATCATCATCGGTCGAATTGTGAAGACGTGAAATTGTAATTAACAAACAAACTCACATTCGCATTTATAATGTTTACGTTTGTATATTTTGTATGTTTTATAATGTCCAGTTCCTTTGTCCCAAAATCAATAATTAATAACTGAAAGGAGTGAAGAAATAGTCACTTATATGTATATTCAACCAATCACAGAAAAGTTGATAGTATTATCGGGACTATTGTCGAACGAAATTTAAATTTATTAGTATCGGTCAAGGCCGAAAATATCGGCGCTTTAGCTGAGACTAGCATTGCCTAAAAGTCAAAGCATTGGTCAGAACTACATTTTAAATAAAACAATGGTAAATCGGCACACAATCACATTGTTTTGAACAATACAATTCTCTTTGTTTTCTAAATAAAAATAGTTGATGAGAGCACTAAATGCTAAATCTAAATACGATTCAATTAGTTAATGTGATGTGTGCATAGTGATAAAGGTATTGGACTTGCAACTTAGCGAGGAGGAGGGTTATTTTGACCCAATGCCAACTCCTTGCAGTATTTCAGTGTTATTTGCTACAATTTCAACATTATCTTCTAAAACAAGTATTTAGTTTGACTGAGTTTCTGAGCAATTTGGTTTAAAAGTTATATTAAGTCATTTATTAAAACTATATTATTAAACTAGTTTTTGCCCGAATCTTTGCTCGCTCGGGAACAGTACTTTTTTCCATGTGAAAGGTCCTATATTATGTTCTTTTCTGTACCCCTGACAATGTGTATACGAAATTTCATGACAATTGAGTAGTTTACTTTCAAAATCCTCTAAAATATTTTTCACCAAATAATGGTAAATCTGAAAAACCATTTTAAGACAATATATATGGACTATTTTAGTGGTGTTTGCAACAAATTGCTTCTTTTGTGAGCTGATTTAATAGAATTTTAGTAGGTTTTGTTGAAAACTAGCAGTGCAATGCGATAGAAGCAACAAAGGAGCTTCATATTCAATCGGAACATTATTTTTGTTCTGATATAGTTTTGGCGGGTTTTGAAACTATTCTCCTCAATTAGTCGTGTAGTTACGTCTTCAAAGCGTACAAACAAACTGGCAAACTCACATTTGCATTTAAAAATATTAGTAAGCATAATCCCAAATGTCATACCATACAACACATAAACATTGTCTATTTACTACAGATATAACTATACTTTTGTGGTAACTTTTACTCTCACCAGCGACCTCCTTAACCACATTGTATGAAAAGTAAGAGTTAACTTTCTAGTTATAATATTTCTGCTGCTTGCTTCAATTGCAATTCAATTGTTAAGAGCACTTTGAACTGACGGGCGTGTATGAGGAATGTGATGAAAGTGAAGAAAGCCAGAGAAGTGTGTCAGGATCGTAGCAAATGGAAATCCGTAGTCTCTGCCTACCCCTCTGGGAAACAGGCGTGAATCTATGCTTGTATGTATGTATGCTTCAATTGGAACTATGTTATGTTGTTATGGCTTTTTTTAAACAAAGACTTATGATATGATAAGATTTAGTAGATTATAAGCCACCTAACACAAAATTCCTCTAAGAAAATGTATGAATAAGTAGAATTAAATGGTATAAATTAAATAAATAAAGTTGAACACTGAGAACCACATATTATTATGGTCAATAGCTTAATTTTTGACAATTGGATATCTATTAGGTTTCTGTAAAACAGATCAACATAAATATTAGTTAACAGATGATCAAACACATGTCAGCTGCTAGGTTTGGCAGACTAAATTTGGAACATCCAATCAAATCACTTGGCATAAGATTGAATTTGACACATTGTTGATTAGCCTTTCATAAGCCTGGTGTAAAACTAAAGTTGGTACTATCTTTAGTCCACTTATTTTGATAAAAATAGTACAGTAGTCTAATTAGATAAGCCAGCATCAGTCTTGTAAGGTTCAAATTTAATTGAGATCTCCGTGTGTTTACTGAATGCATAACTAATGATTTCAGTGCAATTATTAGTAAACAATATTATTCTATTATTTATCTCTCTGGTACTGTTAATTAGCTATAAAACCTATTAGCTTTATGATAACAACCCACACACATTATAAGGAAGTAAAAGCTGTATTAAATATCAATATATACTTAATTTGAAAAATGAAGCTAATATACTGATCATAGCTATTTTGTTTTTAATTTAGAGCTAAACAAAACTCATGCATCTTTTTTATCCTAATAAAGTAGGTATCTATTCATCTTGGTAATATATGTGAAGCGGGCAATTTAATAAGGATTATTTAATTTGTCGAAGTCTATAGTAGACAGCTTATTCTTATGGTAATTAATATTATACTGACCTGATTACAAACATAGTTAGGCGGAAATTCTTCGTCAGGCAGCTGTCCCATATTTATAACTCTAGAACTAAACTTCTTCTTTCGAAACCTCCAACATTGTAACCTAAAATAGTATGTAAATGTAAAACCAATCAATGATAGTCTTATTACTTCGTCAAACAAAGAGCAAAATAATAAAAAATGATTACCTTGACCATAAGGATTTCTTTTTAGGTCTCGTCAGCAACGGTGTAGTTTCCATATTAGGATGAAAATAACTAATACATAGGTTTATATCTTTTCACATTATATAAATCGATTAAAAGTAGATAATTTTTGATTTTCAATCACAATATTATTACTATAGACAGCAACACAATCACAAATACAAACACAAAACCACTTTGACAACAGCAAGGCGTGTACTGTCACTGTCATTCATTGTCAAATTGCCATAGACTACCACAATACATCAAAATTTTTGAAGATGGTAACTTCTAAATTTGTAGCTATCAAAATAATTCAGACAATAATTCTTACTTGCATAGGATTAACATAATATGCTATTGGAAACCAAATATTTTACATTATATAATTCATTCTTATGGTTGTTTCATATTTATCCCTTAATTCTATTTTGGCTATGCACAGTAATCAGTGGTAGTTTTTTTTATTCAAGCTACAAACTGAATACTGGTAACATTGAATAGGTAAATAAATATGGCGGTGTTGTAATATCGGGGCGTGTAGAAAGGCTTTAGCGAGTATTTATGCATTTTACATAAATAAATTGAGATAACATTATCTTAAAAATTTGCTATAGTGTTATTGCTACCATTTTAGGTAAGAAAATAGGTGTGTGTAAGTAATGACCACCTAGATCAATGACTTGGGATAGTGTACGGTGGTTGACATGTAGGGGAGTCGGGGCTTCGCTGCTTCGTCGGTTTTCTCCCTCATCTGCACCTTGTTAGAAAGTAAGACAAGATGTGTTTATAGTAATGTTTATTTGTACGTTATACGTAGTTAACGTAATTGCGGGCTCATGTTAATTATTTCGCGATACTTGACGTCTAGTGCGAAGTTTTCGTAATACACAGTAGCTGGTAATTGAGTTTGCAAAGGCTCTTATTAGATTGTGATGCGTTGCGAGCGTTGGAGGCAGTGCGTCTGTTGTCTCTGTCGCGGCGGCCGGGCACACCTCCGTTGACCTATTTTCTGGTTATTGCATTCAACCTAACTATTTATGTCTTGGGGTGTAAAGTGGGCCGCCGGTTTTGCATCTCCTATGCAATAATTCGCTGTAGCCACCCTCAACCACTGTTACATGATTTAATTCTCGTTTATTTTTCCGTTCACCATGTAGATAACAAAAAAAAGTGTAAAAGTGATGTGACAATATACTGTAGTGTTATAAATATTGGAAAAATAATTACGATGTTCGATTGCCGTAGATATCGATAAGGGAGCGGACAGTGTGAATAAACAGTGTTAATGTGTAGTGTAGTTGGTACAATGGCATGCTATGTGCCACTATTGGGTTTGAAGAAAGCAGGTGAACAAACTGCAATATGATGGACTCAGAACTGCCACCGGGTAGCTGTAACTCTACTGGACATCTGTCCACCATAGGATACCATACCCTGCCGGGTGAGTACAACAGAGATGTGTATACATTATTTTAAATTTAGGAAATAGCTTTAAATTTATGTAATCCTTCATGTTTATTTTAGAAACCTTGTCAATTCCTAGATCCTGTATGATATATTAATAAAAAAATATTTCATATATTGGAACTATGTCTTCCTATAAGCCTCATAAAAACAAAGTTTCTTACAGAAAATATTAGGCAATAACAGTAAATAAGAGAAATATAAATTGGTACTCTGGGTAAAATTGTTGATGTCCAGCAATGGACTGCAATAAGCTGATTGATTGACTGTCGGGTAGTAAAAAATAAGATATATATATTCCTCTTTTTGCTTTGCAGCAATTTCATATGCAATAAATCATATGCCATTACTATTGTAAACATCAAAGTTATCTGCACACTGTTAATTAAGATATCAATTACACAATCAATTATTAACATCAGTATGTTAAAATAATTACACAATTTATGTTTACTTTGTACTATGCCTGGTGACTAGGTAATTAATTAGTCATTATGAATAAAAATGTATACATCAAAAATCTCTGTACTATCTATATTGGACAGGATGAGCAAAATATTGAAGCAATGGTTGGATAAGCTTTTAGTAGGTACTACACTATGATTTAAAGTCTTCAACAAATTAAAAAGTAACAACATTCTTAAGATAGCATCAGCCTTAGCTCTTGTTTGTGTAGTCCATACCACTATGTACATACCACTTATCTCAATGTACATCATAAAAAAGACAGGCTTATCTATTACCATGGTATCATAAAATAAACATGATGGGGATACACTTACTTTAATCATTTACTAATGACTACACTGATAAGCCAAACATAATTTTGCTGCTTGACTTCTATTATGACAGCCCAAAAAAAAAAAAAAAATATATATATATATATTTATAATGAACTAGATGACCCAGTTTACTTCGTATCACCTATCCTAACAAATTTTCCTATATTTTCTCACCATTTAAACCTTCCCTGTACTACGACAAACATTTCAAAACCAAAATCAGCTAAATCTCAATAATTACAAGCTGTATCCAAAATGAATGAGGAAAATCCCTAAAAGTTCTAAGCTATGTGTTCATTTATTTAATACGAAATTAAGATTACGCCAATAGATTTCTAAGTTGTAAACAAAAAGAAAGAATGTCTAATTAATTTTATAAGGTTATTTTCCTTTATAGCTAGAGTGATCTTAAAGTAGATATTTGAAACCAAATTATGACATTTTTATACAAAATTTCTTACTCATGATAAATGAGGTCTTGTTAAAACTAGAAAGATATCATGTGATAAGCGAGCACCTAAGAATAATATTGTCATCATGTGTAGGCTATTTTAGTAAAAAACCGTTGTCTGATGTCATCATGCCGTAAAGATTAGTGAACAACTACTTTAGAGTAATTGCTTTAACTGTGAGCATTCAAATAAACGTTAAAGGAGTCTGCCCATTACACCATCTCATACCATGACCGTGCTAGGAATGTATCAGACACGAAAAGCAACACGATACGCCCTGCTATAGGAACTGCTGTTCGGTGACGGAACGGTCTAGTGGGCATAGTCTTATACATTTCCTTACAAAGAATTTTTTTTTGCCTGAGTCTTTCCTCGCACTGTCGTGGTATGAGACGGGTTAGTGGGCAGACTCCTTTAACACTTGCACATCTAAAGAGCACTTTGAAAGAGATTTATCTAAGAAAGTTTCATTTTCAGTGAAGTTTAAAGTATAATGGTAAGACAGAGCACATTGCGGTGTTGCCGTCTTTGCGCGTCTAATACTAATTATTCTTAACCATGTCCGGAATTGTCGTCGTTTTTGCTAAGAATCGTGACCGAACAATTCGGCGGGATTTTTGGATAAGACCCACATCGACACTGCGATCTCGGACGGATTTCAGCGATCAATCTATTGCCCTAGAAAATTAACTTCAAGTGATGTTTTCTTTGCTAAGATACGTACTTATTGATGCTTTAGCTAACTAGTCTCGGCCTCTTAGATAGGCAGCATTGGGACTTTTGTCTTGTAGGTTCTTAGACAATGCGCGAGTGACACCCTTGGTGCTGCCTGCGCTCCTAGACTTCGGTAACCGCTTGCCATTTAGGTGCTTATACGTTCATTTATTTCTGATGTGGTATATAAAGCGCTTAGGCTCCCCCCATGAATCTTGCACAACATATCCCTATGTTTTTTAAGATAATTTATTCATCTTCGGCTAGCAAAACTTAAAACACGACAATAATGGGAAAACTATTTTTGATTACAAACAATGACTTTGAGGGTGTTGCAGCCTTTACGACATTTAATACTAATACTCGTCGCTTGAAAAAAGCTATTCTGTATCAAACCTTCGAATTTTTAAAAATATATACCAGTTCATTTGTTCGAATAAGGCCAAGGTTTAGCATTACAACTGTGATACAAGCGGTGGAGCGATAAGCGAGATCCTGTAAATTTAGACAACAAAGTTGCTACAACATTGGCATTTAAACTATGTGCAGAATCGGCATTCATCCGGAGGTATTCAATACTGAATAATATATTTATTGCATATCGCCAGGGCTCATACTAATTTCATATTCTCGAAATCCAGGTCGGAAAGGTCTCAAGTAATATTATGTTAATGCATGCGTGCCTCCAACTTTTTGAGTAGTAACTTTAATGGCTATTAATCGTATGATATACGTATTCCCATAAAACCACTACGGGAATTATAACTAGTTTGTAATGTTCAGCAGTTAAAGCTAAGCAGCCGTGTTAAGTGACATTTTCAATTCAATGATAGTCCTTACCAATTCGATAGACAGGTCTGACTTGTACATATTATCGTAGTTTACATACTTTACACATGTGAATTGAATGTGTTTCGATTCAACAAGAAACCTGTAAGTGTACCATCATCTCTTTAAATCTTGTTGCAAAACTATTGTCTGTCCCAACTTCTATTATAAGTAGGAAAAATTACTAGCATCGGCTTGTACAAGTTGCCTCTGCTGGCGAAATATAATCTAAGTCTAATAATTTAAATACTCCTAAAGTAACAAACGGGCTCGTCTAATGCTAAGAAATTACCGTTGCGTCGGCTAAGGTCGCTTCCAAAAATTGTCGTTGCGCAGGGCAACTGCTGGCACTCATTTCCCGCTGGCACACAGATTCTCCAAAAAGCATTTATGCTCACATCAAAGTCAGTTATATTTTTTCCTATTAATGTAGGAAACTTCTTTCATAAAACAGCAGACATTTTCTTTATATCCATTTCTTTCCCATTCTTAATCATTAGGTCTGATTACCTAAGATGCGTAGCGTGTAAGTAATAGCCCTGGTATATGTAACGTGCGCCTTTATGCCATCTCTGATGTATAAAAAAACATAAAGAGGTATAATTCAAATGTTACTAGTATATCGATAATCCTGCAGCGCTAGCACTTAGACTACAGACTATCCCTTCATTCTCAGAAGAGACCTGTGCCAAGCATTACCGGTATAGTTTAAAATAGGACTGATATAATTTTAATTAAAACCCTGCTATCATTAACTCGTCCATTTAACGATGTGACTAATAACCTTAGCTTTGTGAGAATCATAAAGCTTCTTATTTTATTGCGGAAATATTAGTGTCGTGATCGTGTTACGTGGCTATAACGTAGCATATAATGGAAATTGTCATTCGAAGGCTAAACATTTATCTATATGTGTGCATATAGCAGAATAATTATGAACTTCAAAGTTATGACAACGAGGCAAATGCCAAGAAAATCATTTTATGCACCTACATACATTATTTTTAAATTACAGTAAGGTTGGTGGAGAATGCCTGCGGAACTGTGTTTGCCTTTGTGCCTTAGTATATGAAAATATTTGTTTATTGCATAGCAGGGTTCATCCTTTCTATCAGGCAACATTCTTGTCCAGTAGGCTACCGGTACAGCTTTTAATTATCATTTAGCCCACGTACTTGTTAAGTTCCTGAAGGAACCACGGTGTCTCCCGACCGCTGACTTGTTTTTAAACCAGTGTTAAAGTAAGTTACTATCATCTATAAATATATACCTCTACATCACTGAAGTCCATGACCAGCAGTTACTACTCACTATCAGATAATGATGTCTTTTACAAAACGCAATCCTAACTAGTATTATAAAGGCGAAAGCGAGTTTGTTTGTTTGTTACGCTTACACGCCTTAATTACTTGACCTATCATAATAAAATTTCGCATACACGTTGTCAGGGTACAGGAAAGAACGTAGGATACCATTCATACATAACTACTCATAGTTAAGGCGTGCAAGCGTATCAAATAAACAAACAAACTCACATTCGTATTTATAATGTTGGTCAAGATTGGTGCAGTTTTTTACGCACGTTCTTTGCGACTGTCCAGTCAATTTCTTTACTATATTTAACCCTTAACTACCTACCTGGAGTCTCTCAGACTCCATGTAAGGTATTTTTGTTTATAACTTTACGCGTGTGCGTCTTTTTCATTCGCGCGTCCGTGTACATTCGCCCCGCTACCCGCAGTACCGCGCCTGCGTAATAATCTATTTCGTGGAGTCTAAGAGACTCCAGGTAAGTAGTAACGTGACTATTACAGAATTTTTTTATTTTTGTTTTAGTTGAAAATTACATTAATTGATGAAATTATTGCGTGTTGGTTAGAAGATGAGCATTCTTCAAATGAAGAAGATACGTTTATCGAAGATTGTAGTGATGTGGAAGCAGATATTGGTGACGATTTTGTACTGCCTTGTGACTCCGCATCTGACTCCGAAATTGAAGGTGATGAAGAGGCGAATTTGAGGAAAATGCCGAATCTCAACCTCAGAGCACACATTGTGATTCTTCGTCAGACGACGACGTTCCTTTGAATCAGTTGCGATCAAGATCGAAGAAAAAAGATGGCCACTTGCTATATTTTATACATTACTGGATATATCAGCATCCAATTCATATATGGTATACCTACTTATCTACCCAATCGGAAAAGCCTAACAGCCGTTTTAAATTTATGAAAAAGCTGTCTGGTTAGCTTTCAAGACCACACATGGAGCGTAGAGAAAAATTACGACATAAAACTTTTTCTTTGTCGAGTGCTGAAACTCGACCAAGAGGCACTTCCTGGCTCTGCAGGATATAGTGCTGAAGCACCAGAAAAGTCAGCAGTACGCAAGTACTGCTCTTTGTGTAATGCAAAAAAGAAACGTAAGACTCAGTACTTATGTTTCATGTGCAAGAAGCCCATTTGCCTGGAGTGCTCCCACATGACGTGTTTATTTTGCCGTGAAAAATTGTAAACTTTGATTGGGTATTGCAATTTTATAAAAATATGTCCGTTATGTTAAAAGTTTGTTTTAGGTTAAGTTTGTTGATTACACATAACTTTTAAAAAATAATGAAGAACGTTTCTAATATTCGTTCATTTTTGTTACTGATCTCATTTTATTAGAATGTTATAATTTTTTAGTTTTCTTACTCTGTTAAAATGTTGTTGTTATGTATGTTATGTTTTTTAATGACAGACTTATATTTTCAAAGATTTTCTAATTTTAATATAAATAAAAAATTATACGACAAACCTTTTTTGTTTCAATTTTTTACCCTACACCAGAGGGTCCCAGACTTTTCTTCTCATAGACCACTTTTTAAATTTGCCTGCTTTCGGTTGTCCCACTGCAGCTACTTTCTACTATATTCCCTGGCATTTATATTGGTAAGAATAAAAAAAAATTTGATCAGGTCTCTACGGGCTGACTTTTTTTTATTTTAACTCACGCTGAGCTTCTTAAAATATTATCTGCCTACATTGATAGGTGAAGTCAAGCCAACATTTTAGTTCTTAACTATCGAAAGCAAATAAATTTTCGTGGACCCCGCTTACGAATTGTAAACCCCCATTTTTTTGTCTCGCCAACGTTACCCTTAGGGTATCGTTAGCCTTCGGGTTGCGCAGGTCAGGTGGCAGCCGCTCCGTGTAAAAACTGATATCCAGTCAAATCCGGTTAGACCAGAAAAGCCCACCCCAAGTGACTTGGGAATAATAAAGCCTAGGGAGAAGAATCACTGAGTCATAAATTGCGACATTAATTCTAGAGTTTTACTGCATTATCACTGTGCCGAATGTTGTGTTGCTTTATAAATGTTCAAACAACAAATATATTTATGTGATCCACAAATAATTGTATTATAGTTATTGTACTATTTATTGTATATTATATAAGAAGCCTTTGTGTAAAATTCCGAGTTCCTTGACTTAGCACTTTGGGCTGTGCATTAATGAATGTCAAACATAGGACAAACTTGTAACCAAAAAAAAAAAATGGTGCTTCTTTACATTATAATAGCCACCTCAGTCAGTCAATCAGTTTAACCTTTTATATCTAAACGTTGTACTTGTATGTTACAATGTTATATGTACGGAGCGACAGTGGTGTCGACATCATAATCGCCCTGTGGCAGTTCATTGTTGGACTTGGACCTCGTACTGTCAGTACCCGACATTGGAATTCGTACATTAATGCGTATATAAAGGGAATTATATTTCATACTTTGTTATTTATTAGAAACGAGAACATATTAGTAGAGATAGGTACACCTAATTTAATAAAACTGCCTCGTTTGCGCAGCGGTAGTGTACGTGAATACTGTGCATTAAGTTCCGAGATCAACTCCTAGGTCGGGCAGTGTTATTGGGTTTTTCTGTCAAGATAATCTTAGTAGTAGCACAAAGGCGGGAACTGCTCGGTAAACGGCAATAGGCTCGCCGTCTATTACGTTGTACTTAGAACCATAGCTGGCGAAATGTTGTTTAACATACCTCTGCCCGCCCCTAAATCCTCAGTCAGTGTAACATCCTCAGTGCCCAAACATTTATAAAATTACTAGTCGCGCACCGCGGTTTCACTCGCGTAAGTCCCTATGCCGTGGAAATATCGGGATGAAAAGTAGACTATGTGTTAATCCAGGTCTTCAGCTATCTACATACCAAGTTTTATTGCAATCGGTTCAGTAGGTTTTGCGTGAAAGAGTAACAAACATCCATCTATCGATCCTCACAAACTTTCACCTATATGATATTAGTAGTATTTATAAGATATTCATAGTCTAATGCCGGATAAGATATCCATATAAATTATTAGTGTATCGTAACTCAAGGCAAGGATACTAAGTCGTTCATTCGTCTCCAGGCCGCATGCACCACTCCGCCAGCACACCGGCGGGGGTGGACGGCGCGGGTGGAGGCTCCCGGACGCCGCCCGCTACGCCCAAGAAAGGCGGCAAGATGTTAGCTGTCAGGGTGCAGATGCTGGATGACTCCATATCCATGTTCCAGATACAGGTGAGTTAGAAATACTATATTTTGTTAACATACTTTTATATGAAGTTTTCAGGTATATGCATATAACGAATAATACAAATTTGAGTAAAGCACGAGTCTACTGTTCATGTTATGTCAGCGTCACAAGCGACAATTCGGCAACTACCCTCGCTTAGCTTTCACGTACATTTAACAATTTTTTTTAATAGCACTCAACCGTTCGTACTCTATAAAAGCTTAACATATTGCATAGAATTAATGAACATGTAAAGTTCACCCGCGTTATTAGTAGATACGTGTCTTAACACTAAGCCAAAAATGGCTTACGTTGTCGCATGTGCAAAGAAAGTAATTAACAGTCAAGTTTGCGATATGAACCCGCCGCAATCGTATGAAGGACAGCGTTTTGCCAACAATAGGGATTTTTTTGTCAGAGCAAGAATTTGGCTGTTCTGTTAACTTAGGCACTTTAGAACAGTATCCATCTAGTAAAGATTTTTATAGATTATCATTTATCACCCACGTTAAAATATACATTTTCAACGTCCTCAGTACTTGGTCTTGTTAGTGGCTAATGTGCCATGCTACCGTCGGTTCAAACTCGTGTAAACGCGTAAATTAAATTTGGCCATAACCTAGCGTCGTTCCTGATGTCCTATGTCTGTCCCAACAACATCAAAACTTCCCAAATCTTAATTCGGTTTGCAATTATAACTTGAAAACTTCCGCGTTGTATGGTTTTATATTTGACTGCACGGATGGCGTAGCAGTTAAACTGGACGTCTCGTCACTGGCACTGCGCTGAGCGTTATGGTTTCGATTCCCCAGAAGACAAAAATTGATGTGATCTACAAATAGATTTTCTTGTTCTTTGAGTCTGTTGTTTGAATATTTGTAAAGCCCCTCCTAGTCCTCGCAACATAGTATTTATTCCTTGTGCTTTTCTAAACAAGAACAACACAAACAAGTTGAATTTAAAATATATTTATTGTAATTCAAAATGGGAATAAAAGCGATCATGCATATTGTTAACCTTTAGGTGCTAGATGTTTCTACCAGGTTATACCGGTCGTGGTCGCAGACTGACTCAAATCTAATTCTGATATCCAAGCGATTATTATCTAAATGAACTAATTAAATACTATCTGCGGTAGAAATTTGAGATAATTATGTTGTTTTTGTTGGCATAATTATAGTTGTAATTGAGAACTTGTTGTTATCAAGGTTATTAATAAGCAGGTCTTGATAGGAGTATATTTCTGATTATAATGTAGTATCTATAACTAGCTTCTGTGTGCGATTTCATTATGTTGGATCAAAAGTATACGATATGCATGCCACGATAACATGTAGTCTTGGGCATAAGGAGCGTGTTTTAATCATTCTAACTGAATTCATAAGGCAAGGAATAATTTTAACAAACCTTAACAAATTATAGATACACCTAAACCTTCCTCATGGATCACTCCGTCTTTATCTTTTTTATTTCTGTTTTATAATATTTAAGACGTAAGTTAGTCTAAAGAATTGTGTTAATTGATAATAGTCTTACAGTACTCCGTACCATCGAGGTGGTCAACAATATATAAGGCTACATATTATAGTTAGGTTGTGCTATTTTAATCACTGGATTCCACGTCGCAGGTAGTTGGAAGCCTTCCTCCTGATTGAAAGTCTGAGATTGAAATACGCTTACGTATTGAGCTATCACCTTGCTGTGCCCTACCTCACGTAACATAAAACTAGTTTCCACAAAAGTAATTATGGCTTTTCAGAAGCTTTTGATAAAACTTATACTAATGGTTTGATGACGACCAGCATTAATATAAACAAATCATCATAGTAACTTGTTTAAGTGTTGAAAAACAGGTATTTAAACTATTAACTGCATGCTGTCCTTTCGTAGTTAAGCAGACTGTATGAATAATCTAAATTATATAAGAGTGATGACATAACGTTATCTCATTGCTATAAGCTAACTGCGAACTTGGTCGTAAATATATTTATATTGTAAAGATGATAATTCAATCAAATTCCTTGCTAATAAACGACTTTCAAATAGATCAAACATAAAAATGCAAAAGGCTGTTTACACCCAATAGTTTTATTTAATTAATATTATATTTAATTTATATCGTATGTGATAAATATTACTATGATCATATTCAAGGGATATTAGCGCTATTAATGTTTACCTATTTTTAAGGCTTACAAAAGTAAATAATATTTTAGCGTAAAATTTCTATCAAACAAGTAGTTATTAGAAAACCACATAGAATTTTAATTGCTTAAATATTGTATAAATTCAATAAACAATATTTAAGCTAACAGCTGTCAATTAAAATTCTATGTGGGTAACCACAGTAATTGTAACAACACAGTAACAAGTAATTGTTTGATAGAAATTTTACGGTAAAATGATATTTACTTTTGCAAGCCTTAAAAATAGGTAAATGAATTTGGTTTGAGTGTAGACCATAAATACTTGCGATGTTAAGACAACAATTATTTATTATTCCAAATAAATAGTAACTTTCCTTGATATGATTACAACGAGGTATTTCTAAGTGCTTGTTACGTAAGGTTCGTATCGATACCATTAGGCATTGCTAACTTTGGTAATTGGTATAAAACTTTCGTTAATCAGGAACGAAAGCAATTGGAGCGCGATATCCATAAAAGAGTACGTTGTATGGTTCGACCTTAGATCGGATGGCTTATATATGAAGCCATGATTGATAGATTCTCTTATATATTTATTTTTTATTCTTGCTTTTTATAATGCACTCATATTTAGAGCTGTGTTTTGCTGGAGACATTACGAGATATCTCCAAATAGGACAAAATCTGGTCTCTCTTTTATACTCTTTCGTATCTTTTCGCGCCTATTCTCGTGGTCATTTTGTTTGCGAAATTTAGATTAAAATCTATGATAGTCTTTACAGTGGAAGAGGATAGAACTTAGTGTTCCACGCTGTCGCCTGAGTGCTGTTTGCCAACATTTACATACACTGATGGAGGATTCAGGCATATGTGTGCTAAAGAATTCTATGTCATATTGTCGTTCAACGATGAACGAAAACATTGTAAACACTATGCAATTAATGCTCACGATGATTTCCTTAAATGTTAAAACAATATTTTTTACGCGTACCTTTGCTTTGACCTTCTGATCTTTGACTTGGCAGCCCAATAGTCTTTACAGTGATTCGTTTGCACATCATAATGGAAATTTAAAACAATATTTTCCAAAACAATGCGCTTTATTAAAGATAAACGAATTCATTATCATTATTCTGGTCGAATGTTCCAAAATTAAGGGTAAATATTTAACCTTGTCGTCAGCGTTTTATTTTTAGATACAGATGAGATAGCACTTCTGTCAGGCGGGGCCGTACCGCGGCGGTTATAAAAAATTATCAGGGCAATGTAGGTGATTAAGGGTAACTTCCTCTTGCTTGGTAAGTTTACAAGTCTACGTAAATGGAATATTAAAAGTCTGATACATATACATTATCCACACATACTTTCATTACGTCTACGTTAATATTGAAATTAAACTATATATACGGATTTTATCGCGTTGTTTATTTGACACTTTATAAATAAAAAATTATCAAATTATAAATAAACAACGCGATAAAATCCGTATATATAGTAGTTTAATTTCAATGAATAATATTCGCGTAAACAGAAGACAATATTATGTCTACGTTAAATTTATGAAAAGGGTATGGTTAGATGGCTCAGGTGACGCTTAAAAGAGATGGATGATTGCATACATGCATATACAGAAAATATGTAAGGAATGGTGAAAATACAAGAGAAAGTCACACCACACCAATGTTGTCTGTCAATCATCAAAGTCCTGAAAAAAAGAAACTACTACTGTTAATATATTGACTTAGGCCTGTGATGGCGAACCAAAGGCGTACCTATGCTGGCAAGCGACAAAATGATTCGGGCAAACTAATAATTGAATAAGTATTATTATGTTATTGACGAATCTATGAACAACTTGATTGAAAAACGAAACATATTTTTTGTTTCTTTGACGGCACATTCAAGCCACAGTATTATTTTATTATTTAGCTAGACTATTGACCTAGGATATGTCTACATGTTTGCACGTAGAATAACGAGGCAATGCGAGCGAGTGGGACTGTTATAAGCCTTTTGGATTAATATGACAAAAAAAACCTGGGTCTATAAGTGCAAAAAACATTTCCTATTTTCGGCGTTTACTTTATTCAAGGGTTACGAGACTGTAATGACCAAACTTCGCCGGTGTAATATTACTGTGGCATTGTAAGTTAAGTATACCAATTAGTGCCATTTAGATGTTAGCCACTTATACTTTATTAGCGCTTGAAAGTGTTAATGTAATGAGCTGTTAATGGTATAGCGCTTTTAGTAATTATTTGTTGTTAAATTTAATTGTAGCTGTTCAGGCTCGTTGTAGATCTGATTTGATTGTGTGTGAAAACAGCATCGGTGTTTTTAGCACATACAGGTTCCTCGGCTTTCTCGGTAAGAAGTCGTAACAATTTAATCTCCGCAACTAAAAGAATATCTATATTCTAAAACTAGACTAATTGCCCGAATGTTTTAAAGTTCTGAAATCTAATATTGAAGTTTTGCTTGTCGTATAGTTCCGTATTAAATCGTAAGCAGTTGGCTAAGGAGTGCACCAATAATAAAATTTCTATCAACGTGAAAACGTATTGACTTTTATACCTCAAAGAAACGTGAAAGCTCTTTCCATAAGTTATCCTTTCACGACTACCAGATTATTTATTTAACTCCAATTCTATCCTGTTATATTTATCAAACAAAAACTGTTCTTGTGCATCATGATTCACATACACCGAACAGACGTTTCTCTCGTCTCGTTGTCGAATTCTCGCACAAATGTGGATTGATGCGTAACGATCCCATCTCGGCCTCCCTTAGGAACAGAGGTGCTTATCCTTGCCAGTTTCCTCTTGACTTACCTTTATATTTAACTTGCAGTCTTCGCTGCCCATTTTGTAAGGACTTCCTCGTACTAAATCAGATTACGTATATGATTTTATGAATGTGTATTTGCGGTGAGTGGTTTCCAGGAGTCATTGGCACTTAAACTGGGACGCAGCCGCTACTATTTTGCAAATTCGAGGACGTGATTTCCTCTTGATTTTGCAAATGTTCTTAGAATACCCTTAGAATACAGACAAATTATTTGACTTGTGCTTTCTTAATTGTGCGACGAAATCAATCAAAACGACAATATATTGGCCAACACAAAAATAAGCAATTAAGAACGTATTCTTTGTTTGGCTAATCGATGTGTCGCAGTGGAACGAAGAGGCTTGCCACCACTTAAGGTAGGATAAGAAAAATTTAAAAAGGATCGTTTAAGCTTACCATGGTCCAAAACTCTCAGAGGTATCGTAACACGACTAAGCTTTCTTATTTTAAAAAAGATTCTCACGCTTGGGAGCCAAGTTTACAAACTTTGGAATCACAGACTGTAAGCACCACCTATACACGTCATAACTTTGTAAGGTTCGTAGGTACTAAATAATTTATGAAGCGTGCAAGAATCGGTTACGTAGCACTTGGTGGATTGATTTATTAATAGTTGATTAACTTTGCAGACTGTTCTGGCGGTTTAGTGGCCTAAGCTGAGCTTATGTAATTCATGCTACGTTGATCCTAAAGTTTCAAGCTAACTCCCAGACCGTGCAGAGTTATTAGACTTTTCGCTAAGGCAGATTTAGTGCTTCTACTTAGTGTTACTTTACAGTAGAACTGATTATCATATTTTGCCTGGCCATATGACCTAGGCAGCATATACAGTCTTCCGTAAAGAATGGATCATCTTGTATTTTATTTTGGGCTCCCAATGGCTCTGCTATAAAGCGTTTTAGGAACATCCATTCTTTACGAGACATCTTCTAAATAGCGAGCATATGTAGAGTCCACTGTTTGATTTTCAGATCGAGGAGAGTTGTTCGAGTATTCATAACGAAATTCTCAATAGTAATTATTATATATAATTTTGGTGTTGTGTTGGCGTTTAGAGTGGACCCGGCTTCTATTAAGTGGCAATTAAAATAGCTTGTAATATGTAACCGTTTGATGATGCGCTACGATGCTATGTTAAGATTGACTTTGAATGTGCAAGTGGTAAAGGATAGAAATATTTTATTACACAGGTATAAGGTTTGCGGTTTCCAGCTGCACGTGCATTTAAATGAAATATTTAAATAGCTCCTGCCGCTCATGACCTACATTCTTGGACTGTTGCCTTTGAGCTAGTCATCAGATCATGAAATCGATATTCTTATTTATATATATTCAAGATCGGGATATTTTGCCTGCCATACAAGCGCCTAACTTTATGGATGTGAGTATGATGAGATTAAAATAGTTAATTTGAAATTTGTTTGTATGTATTCTCTTACACAGACAGGCACAGAAGACATCGTGTCGTGTATTTTTATGGAATGGTGTCTTGTCAGTTTATATATTCATGAGCATGTATTTAGTATCTTTAATAATTATTTGTTCAAATTTTATTTTCACGATTTCATAGACAACGCAACGGTCTTATTGGAATATGTTGTAATTTATGCTAAGTCAAACTTCCATTGACATAATGCCAATTATTATTGTGATTTAAACATTAAGTTGTATGTTCAAAAGTTTACATACATATACATACATATCTATCTATATCCCAAAAGACTCTCTGTCTCTTTCCGTCAGCTATTGTTTTAGGTCCCACGTGATAGATATTGCCAGAGGAAACCATATTAAAAATTAAATCAAACGACAAAATCTTAAGTAATCCTGTTGAAATAGCACAAGCTTTTAATAATTATTTTGTGGATCAAGTGAAACCAGTTACTAATTCAGACATTCATAAAAATAAACATAAAATAAACAGCAGAATTAGTTCTATGTTTATGTCACCTACAATACCGCTAGAAATTCACAAAATTATTATGTCACTAAAGAATACATCTAGCACTGGGTACGATGATATAAGTACAAGCATTATTAAACAGGTATCCACAATAATTGCTCCTGTGTTGAGTCACCTTATCAATATGTGCATATTTCATGGTCACTTTCCAGAAGAATTAAAAATAACAATTATAAAACCACTCTTCAAGAAAGACAACAGAGAAGATATGTCCTGCTACAGACCCATTGCGTTAGTACCGATTTTCTCAAAAATATTTGAGAAAGCAATATATTTTCAACTTACTTCATACTTTGAGAAAAACTCCCTTTTTGTTGATAACCAGAAAGGTTTTAGGAAAAATAGATCTATTGACATGGCCATCTACGATTTTTTACATATGGTTACCGGCAGAGTGGATAATAGACTACCGACTCTGGCGCTTTATATGGACATGTCAAAAGCTTTCGATCGCGTAGACCATAAAACACTAATAAGTAAACTAAACGCGTATGGCATAAGGGGAAATATATCAAACTTAATAGAATCTTATCTCTGTAATAGACAGCAAATAACGACAATCAGTAGAATTTCTAAAAAAACCGTAGTAACCTATAAATCTAACCTGAGAACGGTAAAATATGGAGTACCACAAGGTAGTGTACTGGGGCCATCCCTTTTTACTGTTTATATTAACGACTTTCCGACAACATCATCATATCCTATGACAATGTTTGCAGATGACAGCACTTTACTTTTCAATTGTGACGACGTGAGTAAAATAGAGCCTGAAATTAATTCTACACTACTATCAGTTGTGAATTGGCTACAAAATAATAATTTGGTTATAAATCTTGACAAAACAGTATTAATGAAGTTTCAACAAAGAGTAAACTACAATCTAGACTTAAATATTAAATACAAGGACAAAATTATTAATGAAACAAATGAAACTAAATTTCTTGGACTAAACATAGAAAACACTTTAAAATGGAATTCACATATTGACAAAGTATGCAGTAAGCTAAACCAGCATTCCTATGCTTTGCATATGCTAAGAAAAACGGCCAATCGAGCAACAGTTTTAACGGCTTATCATGGTTTAGTAGCTTCAACATTGAGATACGGAATTATATTTTGGGGGAATGCCACGGGTAAAGAAATGGTATTTAAGTGTCAAAAGAGGTGCATTAGAGCTATTTACAATTTAAAGACAACAGATAGCTCCAAACCATTTTTTAAAAATACAAAAATATTAACGATGCCCTCGCTGTACATATATGAAACGTCTATGTTCGTCAAAAATAATTTACATAAATTTGTTCGAGTAACTAGTCAGCGTCGTTGTGATCGGTTACAAGCAGTTGGGTCTAGAACTGCGCTATATGGAAATAGTATTTTTGTAATGGCACCAAGGGTCTATAATAAATTACCAAAATGTATAAGGAGTGAAGATAATATCCGCAAATTCAAAAGTAAATTGTGTTTATTTTTATTAGATAAGACGTACTACACCATAGAAGAATTTTTAAATGATAAAATATGACATTGCTAACCTTTTGATACAATTTACCTTTGACATGCATGTAACAATAAATTATAATTGATTAATTGCCTAATAACAGTACCATTAATTGAAATTATTTACAATATGATAAAGTGGAATATTATTTGCCTTTTGCTTTAATTAACATTATTTACTCGAACTTGACTTTTTATTGCATAAATTCTAACTTATTACTAAAATGAATAGATTTGTACACCAATTTCATTGGTAGGACATAGAGCTCAATTAAATTGTATCCATAAGACCTTTATTGTAATACCTATGTTCACAAATAAAGTTTGATTGATTGATTGATTGATAGAGGGGCGAGTCTATTGTCGTTTACCGCTAACAGTACCAGAATCTGTGTTATTGATAATTTTTTGATAGAAAAACCAAGTCACACCTTGTCCGGAAATCGATCCAAAGACCCCTTAAATAGCAGTCGCTGTCATTACCGAATTTATAGAACTGGCTCACGTAATAAATTTTCATGTACCATATTTATTTGTTGCTCGTCGGAAATAACTTTCTTTTCTCTGATTTTTCGTGTATGTATAAGAAAATATTGATAGCATTGCAATACACTTTCTTATTACGTGACTATCATATAGTATTGTTCAATCAATGCCTCGGAAACTCATTAGTTTATTGCATTTTCGTGCGCCGAACATGGATCCTTGGCATATCAAGTGCTTCCGCTAATCACGCGAACACTAGTTCAATGACGGATACATATTATCCTACCTACTGTTTTGGATAATGGCGCGTGGTGTACGTAGTACTGTGCCATGTTTATACGGCTCATGCCTGTACCTGCGCAGAAGATGTATTGTTCAAGCGCCGCACCGTAAAGGCGCAGATATTTTCCATCGCCGCAGAGCTGTAATTCTGTGCTGTTATTGGCAAATTCATTCGACATCAGATGTACAAAAATGTACAGTACACGTGGAATGTGCAAACAAAAAATACTACACAATCTTTTGTAATAGTAGAGTTAGATGATTAATAATTAATTTCGTTGACACCACTGCAATGATAACGGTTTTCAGCACAGCATGTTTGAATTTCTTAAGCCTTGATTAATAAATAAAGAACTGGTATTGGATTCTCAACAGTAGGTCTGCTCTTGTTCACCCGGACGAGGTTTAACGACACCACCATATAAACGTGGTCAAGCTTTATACCGGCGAATAATAGATTCGCCGGCGTGCACCGATGTGTTGACGATGCATAATGAATGTTCAAGCTCTCGCTAATTTTGACTCTAACTATTTTGAATTTAAAATGAGGCCTCCTTGTACGGCGCGGCCTCCGTGCATAATGTGACCGCGGTCCGCAAACCGCCTTAGCCACGGCTCCCAAAGGACGCGAGGCTCGCTTTATAGTTGCAAGTTATATAGCTAGGCTGTGGCACGGAATATCTTACCGTTATGATAGTTTGCAAGTGGTTTTTGGTAAAGATACATTAAAGCTACCTATACTGGAAGTGGTCGTACATAGTAATAAGATTGCTTATCCTTTATTTTGTTATATTTTGTGTCTATTATAGTGCTTTTGTGTATATTTATATAGCACTAGTAGTTTTCCCGCGGTTTCACCCGCTCCCGTGTGAATATCGGGTTTCACCCCTTTCACCCCCTTACGGGTGGAATTTCCAAAAATCCTCTCTTAGTGCTCCCCTACACTCTCTAAGGAACATACATGCCAAATTTCAGCTTCTTGCGTTCAGTAGTCACTCAGTAACGGAAGAATTTTATATATATAGATTGTGGCCAGTTTCACAACTATAAAGTAAAAGTTATCCGAAATATAAATCGCACGCTGTCTCACTCTTGTTAGGTTAAAGAAAAGAGCGAGAGACTTATTATTTATCTTATAGATAAATGATATTTGGAGATTGTGGAACAGGCTCTAATACTTATATTTCGTAGAACAGACATATTACAACTTTATTTCACTGGCGATCATCTTACGTATAGTCTAATAGATCAAGCATAGGATTTGCAATCAAGAGGTTCCAAAACCATAGATAGCAATACCGAAGTGAACCCGGTATGGGTTCAACACAAGCATTCTAGCTTAACTGTAAATGTTAACAAACTTACAAGTAATTAGCATTCCCGATTGTAGTAAACATTTCAAAGAAATAAGTTGCTTACGTACGCTTCAATGGATGTTGGATTTGTTTTCGCGCGTTGTATAGAATTGGTCATCTTTATCCATGTAGTCTAGGTCAGCTACATCTACCGGCCACAGTTTCGGATGCCAAACTACTAAGAATTGTCCAATACAAAAATCATAAGCAATTTGCTCAACCCGCTAGTGCTATCCGGGCACTATTACAATGGCAAGCACTTGCGCTTAAGGTTTCTGCCGATATAAATAAATATGGGCTTTCATGCTTCTTGAATATGGCCTTAGATGGAGTTAGAGTAGCGAATATACATCTCGACGGGTTTGCGACCGCATGTGCAAATGATTCGCGCGGCCCCGTCGATAGTGGTTTTGTTGAGGAACACCGTGGTAGGTTTAGTCGGTATTCCGGGAGGTACATTGTCATCTTTACCATCTTTCTTTTACCCCGGCGAGTTCGACATAACCCCTCCGCCCGCCCCAGCGGAGGGGAATGCGCCATGCATTGCCCCACGTAAAAAAAAAAAGCGAATGTACATATTATTATGTAATGTAACATTAGTTGAGTGGCTCTTAGCGATGTATGATACCATGCAATTAAACATATCCTAACTAATATTATAAGTGTGAATGTCAGTTTGTGTTTGTTTGTTACGCTGTAACGCCTTAACTACTTGACCGATCATTATGAAATTTAGTATACAAGCTGTCAGGGGTATAGAAAGGGACATAGGGTTTTTAGGTACTTTTTATTTAGGCAAAGTACTGTTCACGAGCGAAAGTAGCGCACAAGCTAGTTAATATTGTAAATGGGATTGTAAAGATGTTTGGAGGTTTAGATTTTTGTTACTCAATCATGCGTAAAATGTCAAAGGGATTTTAATGTAACTCGGCGCACACATACACTATGTTCTGGATTCATACATATGATTTTTTTTAGCCTGGTGTACGAGAGATTTCTGGGCGGCAGAACCTGGTAAAATAATTAGTTACAGCCCTTATAAATACCTATTAAAAAGAATCTTTTTATTAAAGAAGACCAAGGAATACCTCACATGTATTATTACAAATAAAACCTTCGCTTAAAAGTTACTAGCTTCTGTCCGCGGCCTCGCCCGCGTGAATTACAAAGGAACATACATAAATTCATTCAATGGTTTATATGTAAAAAGAGTAGTAAGCATCCAAACGTATTAACTATTTTCCCATTTATTTCAGGACACCATAACAATAACTTATTTTTATGTTATATGCCGTTACATAATTCGTAACAGAGTGTCTTAAACCACCATGTTTATGTATCATCAATCATCTGTTTATTATTTGTGCTATACATTATTGAACAAACGCGGATGTATTCATCAATATTATTTTCGTGTTTATTGCTTATGGTGGTTCTACTGCTTCTAATATAAATAATCGTTCGGGAAATGGCCGTAGCTATATTGGAGACGTGAATTAAGGTGCCGTGTACTCTAAGTGGAAATGGATTTCTTAATTGTACAATTAATAATTGCCACGCAGAGGTCTCGAGTTCGATCCCAAGGCGCGCATCTCTGACTTTTCGAAGTTATGTGCGTATTAAATAGTTAATTACCGTTCGCTTTAACGGTGATGGAAAACATCGTTGGGAAACCTGCATGTCTGAGAGTTCTCTATAATGTTCTCAAAGATAAGTGAAGTCTGCCAACCCACACTGGGCCTGTGTGAGAAGAGGCCTGTGCCCAGCAGAAGGACTGTTTAATCCAGGGCTTTTTTTATTACACAATTAATTATAGTAAGGTAATAACTGAATTAAATCAATTTAATAGTTATTATTAAGTTTATGATATGTCCTTCATTATCAAATCGTGTTCTTTCTTATAAGAATGATTTCCTTTTCAGCAATGACTGCTGATGCCGTTGTTGTTTGCAGGTTTCTGACAAACGAAGAATAACTGATAGAGTTCTAATGCAAGCCGAGCATTGTTTAATAGTTATTGTACATTTTAAAATAGTATATAATTATCCAAATACCTAATAAACACGATAATTTAGCGATTATTAAATGTTAGTTCCGTTCGGCTGGTGTAATGGTCGTGTTTAGAATGCAGTTAACATTTTACGCACGCTATGAAATTACTAAATATCTAAATATTCCAAATGTGAGCAGCCGCTAATAACATTCGTAATACCAGTAGTAATTATAATTGTCACTGACTAATTACAAATTAAATAATAAAATCTAGTTTGTATATTGTCATTGGCGATGTGTGTGAATTATTATAATTGTAGTAGATTTTGCGGCGATATCGTTCGACATAAGTTAGCCGGCGAATGTAAAAGTCTACAGTCCTTTTGCATAAAAATGCCTAAGGAGTAGAAAATAGCCTCATGTTCCTTCTTCAAGCAGGCAAGAAACTTACGGCTACTCTTTACATTCGCCTGTTGTTATTATTTACATGGATCACTCACACACACTACATTGCCCCTGTTGTCAAAATTATCTTACATTAAAGGAGTACCACTACGGGTAACCACTACCCCGTCTTATACCATGACTGAGCTAGGAACGAGTCAGGCAAAAATATATTATTTGTAAGGAAATGTATAAGACTGCCCACTAGACCGTTCCGTCACCGACCAGCAGTTCCTACAGCAGGGCGTATCGTGTTGCTTTTCGTGTTTGATACGTTCCTAGCACGGTCATGGTATGAGAGGGTGTAGTGGGCAGACTCCTTTATCCTAATTTAATTGGTCTCTATTAGTTGATGCCTATCAGACGTCATTATAGCATCCTTTTTCTTCCATATTCTATATTATATATTCTATCCTTATGCGTAAGTATATAATATAATACATATATAATATAATAGAATGTAAATTTTAACGAGCACTTTAAGTTACAGAATTGTGAGGATCGCGTGATTGACTTTTGATTGATATTGGGACATACAGTAACATTGTAAAAGCCAGGTTCATACTCTTCTAAATAGTCGCTCTCAATTAATTGTATTATACACACACAGTCTTGTTACAGCTTTATAATAGCATCTACAGATATCAGTTCGGATGAATCACTCACGTTACTTTGTGCTTCAAACTTACCTAGAAAAATGGTTAAGTTAATATTGTTAGCATTGTTTTACTGGAATGCCCTTCAAAAAACCTGGATATATTTGATACTAATGACTGAAAAACAGGTGGCGAGGGTCAAAATACTTAATATAAATATATCTCTCTCCTGTTTACCAGAGGTATAGACAGGGCCTACGGATTTATACTTGCTACGATCCTGAAACATGTCTTGCTTCATTTAATCTCATTATATTCCTCATACTCGCTCGTCGGTTTAGGGCGCTTAACCTAACCTTCAACAAAATATCTCCCCTGTGGTCAGCGAACCTCCGTAGAGGACTTCCCTTGTCAGCAATCCCATACAAATTTCTTCGTCAGTCTTCAGTCATTAAATGTCTCTAGATATCAATAAAAGTCAATTCACTGCTGAACTATTTTATTTATTGCAAGCTCATCACCACTATCCTACAATGATACACTGACACAGATATTTCGATTTAGCACAATAGCAATCAACAATGAATGGCCGTTGTTGGATTGTTCATTGTGTGCAGCATACTTGTGTTCTAATTCTTGCGAGGAGTTTAATTAGGTCGGTTCTATGTGTACTATACGAAGCAGTAGGCGTTAGAAAAATGCGTCAACATTTTTAATTATTTTACTCCTGTTTATGATGCATGATTTAGCAGCGATAGCTCAGTGGGGAGACCAACAGACTGCAATGCAGAGGGTCTCGGGTTCGAACCCACGTCGCGCACCTCTGTCTTTCGGAAGTTATATGACTTTTCGAAATTATGTGCGTATTGATTGACAATTATCGCCTGCTTCGTGCCTCGGAGAGCACGTTAAGCCGTTGGTTCCCGGCTGCCATGAACATCTATGACAGTCGTTATTGGGAAAGTCAGTACCCGCTAATATTCTGACACTGGTCTAGCCTTAGGGTATCGTTAGCCTTCGGGTTGCGGAGGTCAGGTGGCAGCCGCTCCGTGTAAAAACTGATATCCAGTCAAATCTGGTTAGACCAGAAAAGCCGACCCCAAGTGACTTGGGAATAATAAAGGCTAAGAGAGAAGATATTCCTGTTTATGATGTCAACTTAATTAACGTCTAATTCAAAATGTAAGCGTATGCAATGAGACTCAATGGCAGTTTGGAGGCTAATTTATGTTAGGTGGATATCCATAGCGATATATTTCGAATTGAGAAATTCTAGTGTTTTACACATGTGCGTGCGCAGGTTGAGCCACCCGTGCAAACAATCCGAATGATTAAGTCGCATTGCGCTCTAGTAGCCTGCACGTATAATCCGCGCTGGCTACTAGAACCATGTCCAAGCATCGTAAATGATAGCAGTCATAACTGGCGCGCTGTTATGACTCAAATTACAAAGTATATTAAAATAATTGAAATTTATACACGCTGCCCTGCAATTTCCAAGTTTTACAGAAGAGGTTGATCCAGCGCGTTACTAACTGGTTCGTTGGACCATACGTGTTATATCTGACGACAGCTGATATGGGTCATCATCCCCGAATATCCTAACGAGTCTTCTGAACTAGGCTGTAATTAATGTCTGAAAACAGCGTTTTGTAAAACTTAACATTTTTGTAGCAGCTAAATAATTAGTTTTGTAATAATTTTAAAATGTCCTGATATGGTTTTATTACACAAAAGCTTGAGGTTGGACGAATAACCGTTATGTTTGCGATGAGCTCTCGATTACATTCGCGTACTTTGCTAGAGCAACTATTGCTAGCACTCAAAGCAACATAGTTAGTTTACATTTATATTACTAGTAAGCTAATTTGCCTATCAAGTATTGATAATACTGATAAATATTCTTACCTAATTAACACTCACGACGTCAAGAACATAAAACACTATTTGCACATTTATTTGCGAACAGTTAGTCATTTGTTCCGTCGTGTCGGACTGTCGATGATAACAGATAGACATCGTGACTAATGCGTTCGACGAGGCTCTTATCGATGCTTTTAACATCTCTATTGTGGTGCGATGCAGCAGATATTTTTATAAAAGGGTGTTGCTCCCATGTCGAGTAAGTACGAACAAAGTCTGTTATATAGTTTCTTATAAAGTCAATACTAGAAGGCAAAACTGAACTTTTGTTGTCTATATAAAATACCAAATAATATGTCTCGTTTCGGTTAAGTTAGCTTCGGGGTTGTATATTGTTTGAGGGTTTAGCAGAAGAGTACTCCCAAGAGAAGTCGCATGACTCGTCATTTATGACTTGGTTAGATCTAAAAGTGGGCAAACTTATTGGTGTTTGTTTTAAAATAATGACTTGAGTTTTATGCAGACATTTGCTCGGATCCAGCAACTAACCTAAATTGTAACTTCTGTACACTTAGTGACCACTAAAGTTATGTAAGCGTTACTTTGTGTCTAAAATGAATAAATCATTTTTGGCTTTCAATGCCAACTGGACACATTGTTATATGTATCAAGTGCTCAATTTAATTACAATTATTAAAAAATTTAAGATCAATTGCATTTATGTCATAAGCATATTTGAAAATTTGCAATTTGTCCATTTGCTACGCATACAATTGTAGTGAAGTAAGCATATATGAACCAACCGCAACACTAGGTGTTCTTATATCTACTTCTGCCAAAATAGGGCATAATCTTTGCAACGCAGAAGGTTTTTGTGTATTTGTTGTACTTGTAAACTCTAAACGCAAAACACTCACAGAGACGACAATCTGTAAATCACACAAACCCTGAATACGGTTCGTACGTAAGACGATTCGACCACTTAAACCACTGCAAAATCCAAACAGTCAAAAGAAAATCTTGTGAGATAAAGCGCCAATCTTTTCCATCATGACGTAGCACTTCAGCCAAGACGGAGGCGATATTTTTTCTTTTTCCGTGATGAAAAGCCGATCAATTATCTACTGCAGTCTAGTGTTCAGTGCCACGCCCCGATCGTTATTCTCTCGCTAAACTTTGATGACACTTATCCTTTTCGCGTTTTTAGGTTACGATGTGAGGGCACACCGCGCGATTCTGAATGTCCCTGACGTCATGTGATCGTTTATGGATGGATACCAAATATACATATTGTTGTTTTCCTCTTTAGCTCACATACATTGTGCTGTCCATAAACAAGCCTTTTGGATTGTTATCAATATTTATATAATTATAAGCATACTGTATAACATTATTTAATCTGTTATTTAAATTCAATAAAAGCTGCTGTCAAATTTATTAATTTAATTGGTTCGTTGTTTTCTTTGTCTCTCTTTCTCGGCCATGCAGTTATTTACACAAATTTAAATAGATGTGTTGTGTAAATTGTTTGTATTAATTACATCACAGAGTTTATATGACACTACTGAACAAAAACTATATGAAATAAGTTTGCGAAACTGGACTGTGCAACCTGGTTGAACGTCAAGCACGCAAGGTTTACCTTAGTGTGAATTTAGTATACATACTACGTTTGTTTTGTACACGCACGATATGAAACCTCACGAAGGAAAGACATAGCACTCCCCAAAGTGTTACCTTTATGTGATAAATGTCGTATGAGAATATGATGATAATATGAATATCTTATGAGACTGTAATGAACTGTGCTTATGATGTATGGAGAACATTACAGTTTTCTTAGTATGTAAATGTTCAGTGGAGTTTGTTTATACTGTAACTTAAGTGGTATAATACGACGACATGCAATTTGGTAAGGGGTTATTTTAGATTGGTCATCTTATTCAAACAGACATACGCATTGATCTAGTGGCATATGTTTGATTAATATAACTTTATACATAGTATATACTGCAATACCATAATCCGAATATTTTTATGTCGAATACCTACGCTAAACAGCGTAACCAGAGCTCTTAAAGGAGCGTTGAGTTGTAAGTAGGCAAGCATTGCCCGAACTACCATCTTTTTGAGCATGCATGGGCGAGAGCGAGACCAACCTATACGTCTGTATTGTGCTAGCTCCTTCACGCGCGTGCAATAACAATATTTGAATGAAAGTATTGACAGAGATACCTATGACTGTCATTAAAAATAATATTGATTTGTTAGCAGCCCCGTTAGCACCACTCTTCAACGAGTGCATAGAAATAGGTATTTTTCCAGATCAGCTTAAAATTGCAAGAGTTCTTCCAATTTATAAAAAGGGTAAAAAGACAGACCCTTCGAATTATAGATCGATTTCCTTGTTACCAGTTTTATCAAAGTTATTAGAAAAAAATATGAAGGATAGACTCATGAGGCACTTAAGATCTCAAAGTGTATTATATAACGAGCAATACGGATACCAATTTTTAATCAGGCCGGCTAGGATGTAACCTGATTTGTAATTAAAGAATAAAAAATAAATTGATACCTATATATTTAACATCTAGCTGTTTGTACTTTGTGAATAAATGTCCATCCCCAAGGAATAAGTGTTCGTTGATATTTCTTTACTTTAAAACTAATATTCTTTGGCTCGGGACACGTAGTTCAGTTACCCGCTCAAGGGTTGAATGCACTCTAATTTATTTAAGTCGTCCAGCAGACTGAGCGAATACATTTTTCACAGAGTGCACATTTTTGCTCGAGTGCCTGCGATTAGTGGTACAAAGGGTAATTATGTTAAAATACTAGTCTATTCGGGTAAGGTTTGTTAGTCTAGAATATTCTGACACAACACGAGTGTAAAAATTAAACAGAAATTAGCCAAGATAATATTGATTGCAATTTTACAAATAACAAACCAAAGTTCAAATTATATCTTTTAAATAGATTCTTACCAAGTCGATCCTGTCCGCTGCTTCGACCGAATGAATCCACGTAATCGCATACCAGGATTGAAAGTAGGTATTCTATGTTTTAAACCAGATCATGCCAAATTCCACGAGTGATTATGTGACAAAAATACATAGGTACATCTTCACAATCTGCCACATATATTAGTAGACTCTTATGCGAAGGTCAAATTGCGTAAATAATAGGGAGAATTCTGATCCCTAAGGTGATCATCATTATCGTCATTGTCATCCTAATTTGAACCTTCTGCTGAGCAAACATGTCTTCTGGCTTATGCTGCTTTAATAACTTAACAAAACAAATTTATGCATAGACAGAAATGTTATATTTGTCGTGAAACCTGACTGAGCAATATTAAGCCCCAAATGATTTCGTAATTTCCCCTCTGTCTCGATGTTACGTGATTTTAATAAATCCGAGGAAACGGCTCGTCTGCTACGACGACGGGCTTCGCCGAAAATTTCGTATTTCCTTCTCAAGTCTATGCATCATTGAGTTTTCACTTTACATATTGACGTTTTTCAGTGTTCCTTGCAACACATACACACGATAAATTTGTATCAGTCAACCCTCTTCCGTTATTGCACAACGAATTGCTTGAACACTATTTGGGTATTTTTCACTAATTATAGCTCAAAATGTTAATTGCCCATCAATTTTAATTAGCCATTCATCACTTAACAGTGTTACGTAGTTTGAAAACACGAGCATGAAAATATTATTTGATATGCATGTTCTTGAACTATATATCACATGTTATATGATTATCCCCAAGTTTGGTTATAATGGGCTCTACCCATCACAAACTTTTTTTATGTGGAGCCGATTTTTAAGCTTATTAATCAAGAAAATGGAAAATGTGTGTCTGCCTCTGTGGCGCAGCAGGAGTGCATATATGATGGCTATGCACGTGGACCAAAAGTGTCTTTGGGATTTTCTGTTAAGAAATTTTCAGAAAGAGCACTGAGTCTGAAACTTTTCCGGGTAAATAACAATTTATTTGCTCACTTACTGTTACTAGAGACCTAACAAGTCTTAGCAGCACAGACAGATCTAGTCTGAGATTATGTATCTATGTAATTTGTTGATTATTAACACTAGATTCCGACGCAAAAATGTTTCTAATATAATAGGGTCAGAAACAATATACCTAATATTGACGAAAAAGTCAGTTTGTCTGAGAGCTACATTATTTTAGTCCGTCCCTGAAAGTAAATTATCTTCCACGACATCACTAGAGTAACTAACGACATTATTAATTAGTGCTCAACAATGACGTCACCGAAAGGTCGCAGTTTAAATAGAGTGAAAGGCGTCTAATTGCTTACGAAGGGGCTAATTACAAGTTGGCTCGGTTAACGTCATCCTTCTGCTTCGCTTCTGATGGCCTGTCATGATGCTCAGTTGTAGATAGATTACAAAAATATGTGTGTCTCCTCAACTAAGTTATCCCGGTTGTTTTACTTGAGTAGTTACTAACTGTTGTATATCGAACTGTACCTACTCGCCTACTGAAAAGCTACCTACCTACTAAACCTACTCGCCGCCTTGAATTATGGTTAGGTCGCTGGAACTGAAAATACATCAGCGACCCATTCAGCAGTGCCCAACGCAGGCAAAATATGCCTGCGGACAATGCCACTGACTACCTAAATCTAATCGCAAAGGTCGCAAGCTGATCAAAGGCTGGTGAATACTTATAATAGAAGGTATTATGTCATTTACCTAACGCGGTATTCGTTTCCACAGTGAGAAGTAGTCAAAATTGTTATGATTTAACTTACAGTTAAAAACGATGCCCCACACGCAATCTTAGATACGCCATACCCACAACTTGAGCAGCTGTTATCGTTTTTGCCGTGCGCTGTAATCTTAGCCGGAATTGCGCAGTCATGTAGATACCATTAATTTGTTTTTATTATTTATGACAATTAAAACACACCAAAAACAGTTTTGGCTATTTGTCTGTGGAAAGAATAAAAATTGTAAATATGAAAATACCAACAATATTAATCTATTGGAGTCGCAGCGGCAAACAAGCGGCAAGATACAACAGGTTTTCAATTATTTCTTTCATTCCAAGAATTGACAGGGTAATGCTTAAGGAGTTACTGATAGACACACCATATAAAATTATAGTAGGTATCTTAAAACACGCGTACTTCTATAAATTGACACTAGTATTAGGGCCCCTATTTCTGTGCAATTTACAATTTGCTCTTATTTCTGTGAAATGGGTTACAGCGTGACTTCAATTCGTTTAGTAGCCAGTGAGCACGCGTGGGGTGACGGGCGTTATAAACCTACCCTTTATCGACGGCATTTACGATTCACTGACTTTCCCACGATCGCGCCTCGCTCTGTTTAACTACGATACACTAATGATTGTTTTGTTTGTACGACTAATTAATTTGTTTTCTGTGTTTGTTTTTACATTCTGTTGCAATTTATTGATCTTATTTACATGGTTCTCTCGTACGAGTTGCGTTTCTACGATGGTTGATTATCGAAAGAATAATTGCTGATTGTTGTTTCTGTAGTTGGAATGAGTTTAGTATGCTAAACTATAGTAAACTAGGGATGAGACTGTATCGAAATAGAGAAAACTGATTGAATAGTCATGATTATAATATGGCATACCGTTATATCGTTTCAAAACCTTGTATTTTTAAGAAATGTTGATTCTAAGTTAAATCTATTCGATCGTAATTTATAACTATGAGTATAATAGTGGATTTCCTGAGCATCCACCGCAAAACTTCACCTCACATGGTGACAGGAGGAAGTAGGACAGTTCTCGTGGGACGAACTTTAAAGCAAGCGGACCGGTGCTTGACCAAATCCTAGAGATTCTCGTCACGTATTAAGATAATTTAGATTTTGGTCCCCAAGAGATCGAATCGTCTAAAGATTTTCTCCAATAAAGGAATCTAAACGTTTTTTTGCTAGAATTTACAGTTACAGTTGTGTTGAAATAAACTAGAAAATCGCAAGACGCGGGTCAACATTCGCTCGAACATGGGATGAATGTCGTTTTTATTGTGTACGTCACTTGACATCCTTTGTGCGTTTGTGAATGCGTTGAGCCGTCTGCCCGGACCTATGTGCCAACAATTACATAAAAGATGGCGTACTGCAGCATCCAGGGACTAGATTTATGTACAGTTAACAATGGCGTAATCGTACTATGGAAACGGCCTTTCCTATCTTCTAAAGGCTTTGGATAATATCTAAACGGAAATGGCTAACGAACCCAAACTTTTCCAATTGGTACATACTATTAGAGATTGTAATTTATTATTTGATCGTTTTGGTTTATATGATACAGTTTTGGTTCATTGCCATATTAAAATTGCCAATTTGCCAGTTAGGATAATCGTTTAAAATGTCGGGATAAATCTGAATAAGTACCTAAGTATAACATAAGATACATATCGAGATGATGCCAGTCCAATGAGAAGTTTACTGATACAGCGTAAACTTGTGTCGGGAGATTTATGTTTTGTCGGGAGTCTAGCCATTAAGAGTTAGGAGAGTGCAAATCAATCCCCACTATTGGCAATCCTAGTCAATTATTATAATATAACAATGTTTTATGTTAAGGTCCTTTATGTTTTTGAAGTAGTGTGTGCACTCGAGCAAGTTGGTGTCTGATAACCTGGATCAGTCAACGCAATCGATTCACTGATCACAGACATTCCTAAATGTAGAACGGCGGCGGTCTGTGATTATATGCACCTATTACTTTAGTCTATGCGAAGACATTATAGCCAGAGTAAAGTGGCCTGTGGGGGGAGGCTGTGCACCACTCGATTATTGCAAAGGAAACGGATCGTGAACGACTTGAATGGTATTAATCGCACGGAAGATTCTGGCTTATTGCCATCTCTCCCTCTAGTTGCCATCTTAGAGAATTTTCAGTATTATGCAACCAGCGTTTTATTAGCATTGTAGTTATGGTACTTAATTTTTTTTTAATATAATATGTTGGTGTGTTTTGGTAAAGTGAAAATCTGAAAATTTATCGTCTTTAAAACTGTGAAAGTTATGAAAATATCTTTGCATTTTATTAACGACTAGCTGTCCCGCAAACGTTGTGCTGTAAACACGAAAAATAAAAAAACCATTCTCGAATCCACATGAACACACACAAAAATTTCAAATTAGATCAATAATTGGTCCAGCCTTTTAGGATGAGTTTAATTACAAACACACGCACAGAAGATTTATATATATAAATATTTATTTGCCGCTTCATCGTATCCTAACAGACAGTACACCATGAGATAGAAAGATGCCGTGTTAATAAAATAAAGCTGCGGTTCGCCATTAGTTCATGATTAATCAAACAAGATGTCTCGCTTGTGATTGCATTGGAAGGAGCTCATGTTGATCTATTTATTATGAATTTTCTAATTCAATTTACATGTGTTAATCTTCATGGTCTCATAAAATAGAAAGAAAATAATCCTGTTTTCATAAATAGGTACATGGTTCGCGTTTATGATTTAAGTTCTTACTTTTGACTAAATTATATAAAATTCCATTAAAACTTCGCACATAACGTTAGTTAGCAGTACAATGACACCAAACGTTGTTTTTAATTACACGCGAATGTCAAATGCTCGAAATACAACTTTTACTGTCGGCTTCACCCACTTGACACTTTAGATATATCCTGTTGGAATCAAGCGTTTTGCCTAGATTGAAAGCCTATTAATATAGCACATGTGATTGGAGCACTAACCAATAAATACATTTTCGCATTTATAACATGACTAAGGTTGATATAAAGCAATGCCTTCTAGAACATTAAAATTTAACAACAAAATTTAAGATGTTGCCCGCTTAAATATTAAACTGTACGAAAGTTAAGCTTCGTGAGCGAAATGTGGGTCACTCGAAACTCAAATCCTAGGACCCTTTCTGCCATAAACATTGCTATTTATTAGACTAAACGCTCTAAATATTAGCATTGCTATTCTGTTCGAATCTCGGGCTTAGTTTAAGCAGATCTTTATAAGGGACACGCTCGGGCGAAGCGATTTTGTCCCCTCAAGTTATATAAGAGCTAAGGACCCAGTTTCGGTGTACTTACATGAATTTTTATTCATAGCAGCTAACTGTTACTGATAGTAGATAATAAATATGTATGAACACATAATGTTTATATACTTATATATTATATTATACGTCGTTTGATTGCTTTTAGTATAGATAAATACTACCGTGTTGTGTTGTGTTTTAAGAAGATAAGATGTTTGAAACATCGATAACTCGATGCGATTTGCGATAGTAAGTGACTGTTTATGTGATTTTGTATACTTCCACTATTGATGTTGACTACACTTAAATAGTGAAACTAGTTCACTTAGAGGGGTTGCATTATGTTAAACTTATAATGGAGACAGAGAGAGACAGAATTTTTATTCAATCAATTTTTTTTCTTTTGATGTTTGGTATAAACGCCATCTTACAAGCTATCGTAGGAATTTATAGATTGTAGTAATAATATGTAATAACAGGCTATGGTTGAACGGTTAGTGAAACCCACACTAATATAGCTTAAATACCAGGAAAGAGATTGTTAGGCAAAAATACCGCAAGTTGCATATTGATTTAAAATAATGTACCTAATATTATAAACGTGGCAGACTAAAGATTGAAAATTTTCTGCTTCTGCACTTTACTTGCACGCGTAAACCGTTGGATGGATGGTTTAAACATGCGGGGCAGTCTTTAGGAACTGCCGATAGAAGTGAAAACTAAGTAACTTGTCAATTGTATCATCGAGCTATTAGATTCTTATTTTTGAATTTTGAATGCGTTCGGTGACGATGACGCGAGTTCCATGATTTTTGTTCACCCAAATAGTGCTCAACGCGCCTAAAGTAGTGTTCACTTCAAAAATGAAAAGATCTTATACCACATAAGGCTTTTAAGGAATAAGGTGGTTAGTTTACTAACCACCGTGACTATATGCATAATAAATAAACAAGGCAAAACATAAATTATGGGCATAATCTATTGATAATTTATTTTTTATACAAATGTTTTGTTTTTGCGGATACAAAGATCGACTTTACATGTGCTGTAATGCCATTTAGTACATGCTGGACTTTCCTTATGTGCTGTATTTTGCGTATCTTCGGGGAATAGATCGTTCTGGTTGATGCTTATTACTCTTTAGGCGTATTTCTATTGGCTTTTGGTCTTATTTAATCTGAACAAGTAATGGAGAAGGTGTTGCAAAGTTATTAGGAGAGCGTTTGAAGCATTTTCCCGCCTGAGCTAATGCGCGGAGCCCTTAGTAAACACTTTTACGAAAGACTTGTAAACAATTGACCGAAATCTGCATCTCACCATCTCACCATCTAAAAGTATTTCCTCGCGAATAAGGTCTTCTATATCGTGTTCACGGAGTAGACGCGACATCATGGAATTTTATAAAATTCAACAGTACTATTATGTTAACGAAATTCTGAAAATAAAACCTATTATAGCCACGGTGGTTAGAAATCTAACCACCTTATTACTTATAGATGTTATTTATAGAAAAGTATAAAAGAGGCTATTTATATTTTATCATAATATCAACCAAATAAATGGTTTATTCCAGTTAACGTTTGGGTGTTATTGGATGGGAATAAACCAAATAAATACCAAACTAAAAATTAAACAATAAAATTGGACATTAATCATTCTTATCTTCATTATTGAATTTAAAAGTACTCATGCATAAATTTGCACAATGCCTCTTTTGAATGGATGTACTTATTAAAATGAGGCACCTTATCGCTAAAGTTCCACAACATACGGTCAATAAGGTCTCAAGAAAACATAATAGCTAAGGAAATTGTCAATAGATCGTATTTAAATATGTTTAAATGACCTGACAATAAGTCGTTAGTAATCTAACCACCAAATCTGAAAGAGTTAAGTAAAACTTGGTATTTAGATCGGCTGTTTTGGATTAACATATACATACATAACATAGTGGGATAACCCGTTTGGGTCCTCGTAGAAATCACCCGGACAAACCCGCGGGTTAAAGCTAGTAACTAACAGGTAACCCTTTTCACGTGCTCTATGTAGAGTTGAATGTTCCACATTCTGTGACATTTTCGTAACAAAAACAAACAGTGACAGAATTTTGGCCACATGTCAACAGAATAACTGACATCATCATACTATAGCATATGATGGCAACGTTTACCAGAAAAATGTGTCACTATTTCACGAGTCCTCCTACGTTACATAATTCTGTTTTAATTTACAATGAGTTACCACTGGAAAGAAAATGGTTTTTCATTCAAATTCAAATGTTTCATTGCGACTGTAATTGTAAAAATTTGTGATGATTTTTGAATGTTTGTTATTCAATCATGCTCTCGTGGAAGCCAACCTGGACTGTGATATTTTTGCTGATACATGAAAATAGTAGTAGTAGTACAATGCTTTTTGTGCAAAGCTAACATCAATTTGTATATGTACTCATAATTAGTGTTATTGGTATATGTAACCCTTCTAATTTATTAGATAAATAAGTCACTCGTCAACTGTAAAACCGATTTGTATAATATTTTACACACAGATAGACCTAGTTGTGTAACACATACGATACTTTTTATCTTTGTATGTATTACCGTGCTTTCACGGTGGCAAAGCCGCGGACTGAAATTAGTCAAAATAAAAAGTTTAATGTTGAAAATTGCTGGTCTTTCAAGACCACCTAAAGATTTAAAAAGAATAGCTCTACAGAGTTCGCATAAAGCTATCCTTTTATCATCGCACTATTACAATGCAACGAGTATATTCAGAACAAAGACATCTGAAAGAATGAGCTGAATGAGGTTCGTAGGTGGCAGCTAATAATACACGAATAATTTCGTACTCCGACTGACTCATACTGAAAATGCTAGTACTTTAGATATCTGAAGAGACATGAGATGATCCACGACGAAATCCATCACTCACGTTAACGTTACAGTACCTGTGTGACGTAACGATTGTCATGTATGTGTACTGAATGTATTTATTTATGCCCGCCAGTGGCTGTTACATAATCTCTGCTAAACAATAGAGATATTTTTATTAGATATAAGTATCTTTATAGTTTTGTTCTACAATGGAGTACTAGGTACATACATAAATAAGTATTTACATTTACCGTTCTGTTTTCACGATTCAGCGTATTTGTGATATCGTATTTTATAGAACTCTGATGGTATCTGTATTGCTTTTGTATTGTTCTAGATCTTGCGTAAATGGAAGTTGATAATATGTACCCTATGTTCTTTTATGTACCCCTGACAACGTGTACGCGAAATTTCATGATGATTGTTCAAGTAGTTGGGGCGTGAAAACGTAACAAATAAATAAACAAACTCACATTAGCATTTATGATATTAGTTAGGATGGTACATCTTTGTGAAGTTATTGTCGCATTCTTGCTTTTGATGCAATTACCACTTATCAATATTTTCTTAACGTCTTCCACATTATACTTATGTTCGTGACTACCTTTCTCTAATTTGACTAATGTAATTTAAACCGGGTCTTCACTTCCTCGTTTTCCATCAATTTTCTATTCAAAAAATATTTCTTTTCAAGTCATCGTAACTTAACAGATGGCGAAATGAGAGGACATTTCGGATCCTGTTTTCATTCAACTTCTTCTTCGTTTAGCTAATCCTTATTATATTTAAGAAAGCCATGGTACATAGCCTTAAATCTTTAGAAAAATATAAGTAACTATTAACATAGCTCCTAAATATTTTTAATATTATTTTTTTAATTAATTTATAGAAAATACGACCTTTCGAAGTTATGTGCGTATTAAATAGGTACTTAATTATCGCTTGTTTTAACGGTAATAGAAAACACCGTGAGAAAATATGCATGTCTGAGAGTTCTTCATTATGTTCTCGAATATATGTGAAGTCTGCCAATCCGCGTTGGGCCAGCGTGGTGGACTATGACCTAACCCATTTCACACTGAGACGAGGCCCATATCCAGCATTGGGCTGTCCCAATGCAATGCAAAACGTAATAATATTAACCCTGTATTAAACTGTTTTAATACAGGGTTAATATTATTAAGTTAATCTAAAACGTTCTGGACAAAGGCCAGGTTAAGAGCACCTTGAACCGACGGGCGTTTATGAGGAATGTGATGAAAGTGAATGAAGCCAGAGAAGTGTGTCAGGATCGTAGCAAATGGAAATCCGTAGTCTCTGCCTACCCCTCTGGGAAACAGGCGTGAATCTATGTAATATCTAAAACGCATTAAAAATTATTTAGTGGTACAAATATCGATTTATTTCTCGACGTTTCATTTGACTTGCTTCTGTCGTAGTCACGGGTTAGCTGACCAGTCAACCCGTGACTACATAACACCTTTCAATACTTACTAACACGATTAACACCCGTAGTCTAATATTGATCTGAGCTACAAAAACTATCGATCTCATGAATATAATAAAATCTCATCTATTCTGAGGCACGTTATTTTCAAAGCTTCAGACTAAAGGTCAGGCTGCATTTATAAAAATAAACGCAGAATTTCTACTGTGATCTAGAAATGAAGTGCCCCGAGTGCCTCGCTTAAGCTCCGTCTTTAACCGGCTAGAATTGTCTGCAATTGAGCGAAGGAAATGCATTTTGTCGGCGAGTTCACTGCTTCAGTATTAAATGAGGGTTTTAGAGAGTGTGATTTTTTATTTAAACTGTTTTAGTTCTTGATTTCGTAAATGTATATCTAATATGTATGTAAAATTTGTATTTGATCTTGTTTTGTGTCTATCACAAATAATGGAAATGTACCTATATTATATACGAATATGTTGGACATATTAATGTTGCTCTTATAATTAAAACCTTATTTATTTAGGCAGTATTTCATTTAACATTTTGAACTCCAACGTCGTCTATACTCGACATGCGCAAGCGTGCCCTGTGCGCCAACGTCGTCTATACTCGACAAAACTGTTTTCTGTCGGTTCACAGAAAATACAAAATAAACATATTAAATCATTAGTTTTCTATGTTTTAGTGATACCACTTAAAAATTGAATCCCCAATTATTATTTAATTGTATACAGCAAACAAAATTGTTATTAGTTATTGAAATATTTGATCATAAAAAACAATATATAATATATCGATTTTCGGGCTTGGCGTACAGGACATGGAGGTGCCGTTATGGCGTGGCGTTCAAAAGGTTAAATAACAAAATATCTACCCGTATTAGACATAATTATATTACCAAAATGTTAACATCAAAATTACAATAACTACGTATAGCCCTCCGCTGTACTTTGAACATACAATATACACAATGCGTTGTGCACAACTGTATTCAAATATAATTCGAATGCAACCATGCGCATCACTAGTTCACTAGTAAGTATGTATGGTATCCTAACGAATATTATAAATGCGAATGTAAGTTTGTTTGTTTGTTTGTTACGCTTTCACACATTAAATACTCGACCGATCATCATTAAATTTCGGATACACGTTATCAGGGGAACAGAAAAGGAGATATGATACTTTTTATTCAGAACAAAGGACTCTTACTAATCTTACCTAACCTACCCTACATTTACGCAAGCGAAGCCGCAGGAATAATCTAGTAAAAAAAAACTATAAACAAAACACCTACTTTATCTACGCTTCAATTACTAAGAAACGTTGATACGATAATAATATAAAATTAGATACATTTGTTTAGCGAGAAACATGTACTAGGGAATTCGTAGTAACTATGAGAAAAGTGAGGTTGAAAACAACATATTATGTTGAAGCTGCAGTATATTATGTCAAGAGCACGTACTGATTACAATGCGGAATATCAACAATCGGCGATCGCGTGCTGTGCTGTAATAATACTCGGAGTTACAATAGAATAATAGAGTAAAACGCAAAACACAAACTGGTCCTCATGTACTTTCTACAAACATTTTTTTAAGTTTATCGCTCCCTATAGGAAAACACAGGTTTATACAGATACAGAGCTTGATCTAGTCTAAAACCCCGGGATTTTACAATCGTACAACCAACGGAAAAAAGTACATCAAGATGTAGAACAATCATTTGTGGATCACATAAATAATAATTGTATCGTGTGGTATTCGAACCCACAACATCATCCGTGCAGTCGTTGCATTCTAGTTACTAAGATTAAACACTAGTTATTTTTTATATATTACATAAATAGAAGTAATTAGTTCGGGAGAATGGCTTGACTATATCTAGCTTTTCTTCAGCACGTTTCGTTACTAATTAATGTGTATACAGAGTGAATAAAGCATGAGTTATATGTAGTAATCGGAAATATTACTTCGCTACCGCTCTGGCAAGCAGGCTTGAGTTTGTACATGTAGGTAGGTACTATGTAGGAATAAGGCAAATATGGACTGGTGATGATACTGTGCTATCGATAACTCTTCTGATTGAAAGAGTTACACAGACAGAGCACGGATTGAGCTAGCATGATTTGATTTCGTGCTCTGAGGAAATGGTTGAATCAGATATAGAAGGTAAACTGTATTAGTAGGTGGATGGAATGTGGATTTGTGCTATCACCATTATAATCAGTTTGTGACAGTCCATTGCTGGACATAAACCCTTTCTAAATACTCTGAGCCGAACTTGTAATCTCAAAGGACATTGTTCAGCTGCCGTACATTATTAGCCTAAGAACCAACAGCCACAAAAAATGATAAATATGTGGTTAAGGATGACCACATTCAATTAAAACTGAACATAAGTCACGGACACTTATGAATATTGCTTCTGAATAATGCGGCAGGACCATTATTATCATCCTTATTCCAACTTTCTCTTTTACCCCGGTGAGTCCGACATAAACCCTCCGCCCGCCTCCGCGGAGCGGTATGCGTCAATGCATTCAACCACGTAAAAAAAGTGTTGCCATGATTGCACTATAGAAAAACGTATAATACCGAGAAAGTAGTATTTATTATGGTCTTTTCATTAAAACTTATGACTTAAGAAATTGGTCATATCTATGATAAAGTTTAATAATGGTATTTATAGAATAACATTCGTATTAACTACGTGAGAAAAATTACAGACAAGCTAAATAGGAAATAATTTCTCTGATAAAACCGAACACATATTATAAAAACTGTAGGCATGGCAACACTGCGTGTCTCAGATGTAAACAATGGATGCCGATGTATTTGAAATCGCGAAAATACTTTTTAACACGAAAATAAGATTCGAACGTGTCCGTGAGATTGTAATGATTGATCACTAAGTCATAAAATAAAATACAAATTATTGTTTAGTTGGAATGTGTGTTGATTTATAGGCCAAATTGTTCATTGTCTTTTAATATGCTGTGTATGGTCTATTTCTCTTTGTCTTATTTAGTAAACAAATATGGCGTATTGACAGCTAAAGACAACACAGAGAGTGTATGTAGTATTTTTTTACCCTTTATTTATTAGAGAACGAATGTAGTCTGAAAACAGTATGTAATTAAATTATGTTACAACAAATTGTTTGTTTATTAAATAAGACAAGCAAAAATAAGTGGACTTCACTTACCAATATCTATAATTTTAGTATATGCTTTGATTGGCCTATGTCCAGCAGTAGACGTCTTTCGGATGAGATGATGATGATTTTGATGCGTTTTAATGGCGAAGGAAGAGATCGTAAGGAAACTTGCATGTTCTCCATAATATATTATTATGAAGTCTGTTAACACGCACTGGGCTAGCGCGGTGGACTATGGCCTAACCATTCTCCCACTAAGAAGAGGGTCGTGCCCAGCAGGGGGACAGTTTAAAACAGGGCTGAAATTATATTATATTTGATTGAGATAATACGATAGTACAAAATGACGTCGACGTAATTAGAGGTAGTACGTGGCTTATACCTGATATAAACAGAGTTTAGCTAAAACAATCGTGCTAACCACTTACTTAGACCTTACGTCACCTATCAATGCTCATTGACAGTCGGTAACAGACTGTAAGTATCAGGCATATACTGTTTATACTTATGTTACACATTAAAAATACCGTTAAGTAAATAAAAAAGAAATGATTTTTATTACGTATGCAAAAGCTTTATATTGGTTGAGACTTTACAAACCCACCATACTTTGCGAGACGTCGCGCGTCATCGTCGACAGCTTGCTAGTAGTGCTATCCGTGGAGTCGAACATCAAAGCCAAAACTTGATGTGAATGCCAGCAATTTTATAGTCCACTTGGCACACGTACTTTCTACAGTCTTACATCCTGTTACAACAACTTTTTAACCTATTGGAATTCGAGTCGGTTTGCGGCGCCGTTGCCAGTGCAGCGTTTGTACAATTTTGCATGGCAGCTTGCACCGCTGCACGAATTCTATTATCGCAGACGGCCCGCCGCCGAGCCGCCACCTCGTGAATGTAGCTCACGTTTTCTCTCCTTATAGCACTTTAAATGTGCTCTAGATATCATATTGTTTTAGTGTTTAAATCTTATGGGTAATGGTTGAAATAACGATTGTGATGTTAGCACTTTCTTTAAGAATGCGCCGCACTGTTGAAGTTAAACGGCTTATGCTTAGAATGCCAGACGTAATTGAAAACCTATTGTGTTTGACCGCCGGTGTGCCGCTGCAATTTAATAGGTTAAGCCCAATACTTACATTTAAACGATAGATGTAGAGATCGTGTATCGAGCTTACACTTACATAGCCTTATGTCTATATTCCTGAAAAGCTATGATTTTCGTTAGTCTTGGTATTTTAAATCCTATGCAATAGGGGACGAACATATTGTCGTTTACCGAACACGTGGTATGGTTACCACTTAACCTTTCGAGTATATACAAGCGTGACCTTATAGTATGCAAATTTCATTATGATAGTAAAAGCCGTTTAACCTTACAGTAACTTGTGTGAATATTTATGGGATGGGCAAGTTATTAAATAATCGCCGGTACATTATGAAGATGCCGAGTTCAGCGGGTTATATCCTCAACGATAGATAATATATGTTTATTTATATAAACACTTTACCTTAAAATAGAGGAAATAACATACTATTTAACTGGCAACACCTTCGCAAGCCGCACTAGCCGCCTGGACACTGCACCAATGCGGCATCCGTAGTCATTATGTCAAGACAATTTGCACAGTATATTTAGGTACAATTTTGCGCTCGGTGTCGCTGCAGTAGTGAACGATGTTCAATTCCCGGATATATAAAAATATTATTGGGTTTTCTGTCATGAAATTCTAAGCAGCAGCACGGATTTCAGATATGTGTTCGTTAAACCGCAATATGTTCGTCCCCATTATACCTATAATGCATCCACATTTCGACAAATCAGTTTAAGTGCCACATAATAAACATTGAGCCTATACATGTGTGCTGGGCATTCCAGGCTGCATGCTGCTGTGGGGAGTTAACGACCTCACTATATATCCGCACGCAAATAATTCGGAGGTAAAATAATATGCTTTATGATTGTCACAAAGTGTATTTAGAATGTTTTGCGACCCGTAGAGGTTCAAAAGTATGCCTGCGATCACACGCAATTGCAATGATGAACAAGTAATGATTAACAGATTACTAAAACTTACCACCAAACCCCACACGCTCGACAGTGTAAACCTATACCGTCAAACCGATATACTACATTTAATCACAATAAAAATAAGCCTAGACAGCCACACATAAATCATCTTTGAAATCGATAGCCTGTAGTATCGAAACATAAAACGTCTAGTCTGAAACACGTACCTCATATCTCGTAGACAGAAAACAATATTTCGGCAGATGTAGAGCAAGAATGCGATATTGAAACTGCCGAAAACAGAAACGAACTCCCATATTTTATTAACTTCAGAAATAAAATTATAGAAACGATAGAGCATTTTCAAAAGATTGTAACATATTGAAATTAAACTACTACATTAAGATATAATCGCGGTTTGTTTTATTAATGTTTGTTAGGTACCTACCCGTGACCATAGTTGCTGGAAAGCAGTGGAAACGTCTGACAAATATGTATGTATATAATAATATAAAAACCTATATATCCATAGACAAAGATAAAACTGTTTAGTATCCTTTTCTCCTCTGTGTGTCAATCGATTTAGTTTTTTTATCTAGTAGCTATGTTTAAGCGATACCGATACCAATAAAAAAATTGAAAACTGTTTGCTTCTTTATAATATACCGAGGTTAGAGGCTGGAGGTAGAGGAGGTAGAGAGGCAACACTTTTATGGAATTTCAACGGCTGGGCGAACACAAGTAATATTTAAATAGCTTTAAATTTTAATTAATATTAAAGTACTTAACCGTAATAAATGCATCACAATAAGAAGTTTAATTTAATAGCTTATTTTCCTTATTGGATTTCATATTTAAAACCTGTGATACTTAGTACTGATTGCCTTGTTAATATACGTTTGCGAGATGCCGAGCTGATCTGATCTATATTAATTTCTTCTATCAGCGAATTTGAAATTCTATGGAATACCAGCTTATACAGAATGACGATAACAAATATTTGAACCTTAATAATTATCTAACAGACACTAAAAAAAAACAGATTTGTAAAAAGTGTGCTGGAAGTAGAAAAACGAGGCAACTAAATAGTAAGTATAAAAAAAGAAAACAACTGCTAGACATGGCTATCTAAGACAATTGTATACTTGACTCATTATGTGTAGCTAATAGAACGTTTAAAATTCTTGCTGCATTTTTCTGTAACAATTGTATGAATATCGTATAACATACTCGATTATCCTCGGTGATTGGAGCGCCATTCCTTCGCTTAATATGCTTGTTACATTATGATTCACCTCTGACTTTCGGAAGTTATATGACTTTTCGAAATTATGTGCGTATTGATTTACAATTATCGCCTGCTCCGTGCCTCGGAGAGCACGTTAAGCCGTCGGTCCTGGCTGCCATGAACATCTATGGCAGTCGTTATTGGGAGGGTGTCGACATAAATGATCCCACTGGGTCGAAGTGTCGCCGGTCTGCACTGACTGGCCCCCACATAAGATACATACATACATAAATTATGATTCAAAGTTTAAATTAAAACTAGTTCTCAAACTGTACAGATAGAATTTCTCGTGAAGTATACGAAAAGGCAAAAATAAATTTTACAAACGGTGAGAAATATTTCAAGAGTATTTTGAAGTTAAAAAAATTGGTAAAATATATAAGACAGATGTCTCGTAGGTCTCTGTCTAATATTGTAAATGCGAGATTGTGTTCGTTTATTCTTCTTTTAGACAGCAACAGAGTAATGTATCGGTATGATTTTTGCATAGAGATAGGATAGAGAGTAATATGTGCTAATTATTATCCCAAAAGACAAAATTCATTTCTTGTGCAATCGTTAAAGCTACTTTACAATAATGATTTGCTTTCTATTTATTTAACAGTGAAACATAGTTAATGCATAGAATTACACTGATTATATATTTTTGTCTTTCATATCAAACAAGCGTAAGCATTTAAGCATACGATCCTTAAATAAACCTAAGTATATATTTCGTATATTATTTAGCATATACTCTTGTATATCTTGCCTATCTAACTAGTTTTCCTCTTGTGGTCATACAACGACGATGCAGCCGACATATTGTTTACAAACAACACTACTATTAATCTTGTTGTCACGATTGTGCGGATAAAAAGCCGTGCGACTGTCGTGTTTAATCTATGTTTGTGTCAACCCTTATCTGTGTGCCGGCTGCTGGCGTACAGCCAGGAATTTATCGTGGAAGCCCTGAGCCAGCCAGTTTTGATTGCTTCAATGAGCCTATTGTTCCCTTTCCGTCTCCCGCCTTTTGGTCAATTTAGCCCGTAGCTTTAGCCAGTTTTAGTATCGAGCGGTATTTTATGTTAATGCTACCGTTTATATAAAATTGTTTTGTTTTACTTCAGTTTAGTTGTGTTCACGCAATAGATAAATACGAATTCTTGAATTATGATAAACATTCCGTGAGAATTTGCACAGGTCTTGTAACTGATTATATCTTTAGCAGATACAGTGAATTGAGATAAAAGTAAGCACTGTACAGAGTGACTCTTTGGTCAAGTAAGATTCGGATTTTCATATTATAACGTAGACTTAAGTTACATCTGAAAATTATATTTTGTTTTAAGTTATCCATTTCTTCCACCAAACAAGCATTTTAAAAATGTGTAGACAAACCCTACTTATTTAAAAAATAAAAGTGAATGTGCTTGTTAGACAGGCCATCTATTTAACGTTGTATAAAATTCTACAAAGCAAAGAGTCCTGCTTGACACCTGTCCTCTCTAAAATGTTTTCGCCTCTAAACTAATTCAACCAAGCCCCAACTGTTTCAGTATGAGATAGTGTGTAGTAGTAGGTCACCTACACAAGGTTGATATTCTATATAATTATATAGAACGGTGACCCAAATAGGTGTTCAAATGTGACCTATTATGTTTATAATAGACGCTAGGGCTGGTGGCCGTGATTAATTATAACGCTTATTAGCGTTTCATTACGCTGTTTCCCCTAACGAGCCTTTGGATTGCTCGTGAGAAATTAATTTATGCAGAAATAAATTGTTTGCAAATGCCAATTTGCTTCAGCGAAAATATTTTTCCAGTACAGTAAATAACGTTCATATTTAGGTCTTATATACTTTGCAGATTTATTTGGGTCAGAATATAGACGTTAAAGGCTTGCTAATAAATTTAGTCGTTTTAAACTTTAAACCATACATGTAGGTAGATGTCTGCACGGATGGCGTAGTGGTTTAACTGGTCACCTCGCCATTGCCACCGCGCCGAGTGTTGTGGATTCGATACCCACACGGGACAAAAAATTTGGGTTGCCCACAAATAGTTGTTCCGAGTCTGGGTGTTCTTTGTGTCCGTTGTCTGAATGTTTGTAAAATCCCCCGCGACACAAGAATTATTCCTAGTGCGGGCATTGTCTTTTTTTATTGTCTATTAATAAATACTGGTAAAAGTATATTATAGTATCTAAATAACAACGTTCATATAGGTAATGTAGCATAGATCCTTTAGGCAATGAGACAAATCTGCCTTAAACAAATAAGTTTTATTAGTAACAATGTTTTCTCCACAACTTAATATTTTGGAGAAGATAAATTAATTCTGATTCTTGTAAATGCATTTATTATGTATTCATTGTATGTTATTGAATTACTTACGTTTGAAGTCGAAAAGATTGTTAACATAATAGCCTGATATCAGTGTTCATCATTAACATGGCAGGTTTTTTTTAATAATTATCGTACTGCTAGTTTTTTAGGTTTAATTACTTTGTTGACCCCATGCGTTAGTGGTCAACAAAGTAATTAAACTTTGGACTACCTTCTCTGGACTAAAAATACGGGTTATTCTTGCATACAAGATTATCGATATTTTATGTTAAAATATGAAAAATGTATGTAATCTTTGTACTCAAGGTTACTCCTACGACATTCTTCATGTACATTTAGTTTATGTCAAATGGCGTTTTTCTTAACCTCCTAAAATGCTGTTGTTAGTAGTATATATATACCATATATTACATAAGTAGAATTAGGCCACTTTGTTTATATATCACACAAATACGCAGTATTCTGTTGCATTTATTTAAGTCGTGCCAAAGTTCTCATACTTATTTAAATGTTGTGACACTGTAAACCATTTTCTACAATTGGTTATTGCAATATGACGTCATTTAAAAGACTAAACGTAATTTATACTGATAGTTTTATATTCATTACATCTTGTGACTCATTTTGCTATATTTGCAATAGTGTTGTATGTCAGGAAAACTTTCCATACTAAAGATACGCAGCGAAATTCTACCCTTACTTTGTGTATATAAAGAAAGTAGCAGTCACAATGGGTTTGCGATGATACTGACGATTTTACTCGAAACTACTTCGCTCATATTTTCACAGAGATTATCGCTACACAATAACTAGTGACGAAGAATTTCTACAGCACGAGGGACTTTTCCGAATTGGAAAACGTCTAACCATTTAATGACTGACAATTTTCGTAGCTTGTTTATTATTTCATTCAGATATTGAATATCAACTAGCGACGCATCTACTAGATACTGCGTGAAAAATTGCATTTGAAAAATTGCATTCGTAGGATATTAGCGCGCATCAATAACACTGCAATTGTAATCGAATGCAGTTGTGCATATCACTATTACTAAGCTATCCGTATATATTATCTAAACATGAGACATTCTTTTTAACCTAGGTTCGTGCTTCGGCACGTGACGGCGGAGGGGTTATGTCGGGATCACCCGGGAAAACATGGCAAAATCTCGGTCCTACCGACTAAACCTACCACGGCGTTCCTTCTCGCAAACTGTGGCCGGGTCGCAGGGATCCCTCGCGCATTCATCCTGCAGCCCCGGCAGATTTAGGCCGTCACTTAGTCGTGGCGGTCTCGGTCATATTTTTAATAAGACTTTATTAAGAGGCGCGCGCGGAACTCTACGTACCGCCGTCTTGGGGCTGCTTCTCTGCGCTGGCCTGGGGCGAAAGACTAGGGCAGTCTGACGTCCGTGCGTCAGACTGCCCTAGTCTTTCGCCCCAGGCCAGCGTTCATGGGGTCCATAGTAGTTTAGCACCCTTCAGCGCCCGGTGCGTCGACTGCGGGCTGGGCTGGTGTTCGTGGTTGCGACAGATAACCTCAAATAAATTGACCTATCTAAAATGGCACATACGCTTTTATATCACAGAAATAGTATAATTTTCTTCTTCAAACTCCGCTCTTACAAATAAAGCCTTATCTTCTAAACGATAAGGTTTATTTCACAACAACGTAACCATAGTACATTGCAAGAGAACCTTACCCAGTCCATAAATAAACTGAGGCAAAAATAAAACGGGTTGCCCTAATTGTTTACTTTAAGAATAGGGTGAGTTTTTATGTGGCACGGTACACCGTGGACTCCTCGGTCTTTACGTCTCGGTAAATATGGCGCTTTTATTGCGTCTCAAGAATTTGTTCCATGACCTTACTAAAGAACACGAGGAATGTGTTATGTAAGGTTTTACTTTCGAGTTCCAGCTATTACAGTTGATGTGAATCATATGCTAGCACTAGTGTTTGTGCCTAATTTTAAACACTGAGAATTCCAAATTAAAACTTTGTTAATAATGATTGACTTTTTTTAAGCCATCATCATCATTTATTAATCATATTACAGTGCTTCAAGGAATACACATCTTAAGCGTGCTATACTCCTATTGATAGATAGATGCAATTACTAGCACATATAAAGCATAATCTTTGGCATAAAGTTAGTTTATACGAGTTTTCACCATACGCACGAGTAAGATTGACCTATAGTTGTAATTTGTAAGAGATGTAGCTATTTAATTTTTGTTTGAACTTTCAGCTTCCATTTACTATAGTGACTTTATTCGAAATTATTGAACTTATGTTTCCTTTAATTCCTGTTTTATGAATGCCCACCATATTTTTGCCTTAACGAATGAGCCCAAGTATTGGACAATTACGAGCCGATATGACAAATAGGTGCTCTGTCTTGTCCGAAATCCAATTACTGTGTTGGTTGTGAAATATGACCTGGATGTGGTACCATCGGTTGCCAAGTATTCGCCACGACATGTTAAGCCAAAAGATGTTAGTAACGCCTCACGCCAAGTTTTAAAAAAGATGACAGAAAGCTTTCACGCTTCGAAGAGTGTCGGACTACAAACATGATTAGTACTTGGTCAAGTCTTGGCAAGTGATTAGATTTTTCTCTTACTACTTATATTTAAGAGGATTTTTTTTACAATATACACCGTTGTTTCACGTTGACAAAAGTGTGCGGCACTTTTGCGTTTGTTTGAAGGTTATGAAAATGTAGGTAGATTAAGAGATAAGGTATATACAGATATACAGATATATTTGATGTGTTAGGACCCCTTTCACGAGATATGAAATTTTATGTTATTAAGTCTTCTACAGTTCCGATGACACTCTTCAATGCACTGTTACTAAAGCATAGTTTATGCTTTTAGCTTCTCTTAAATAATAATGTATCAATAAAGTTACTGATACGATATACTTAATCCGACGTTTAATGAAGATCTTCGAAGTTTGCTTTTAAGTAAATCGTAGTGTCAATAGTAGCTCTAATTTACTGCGGTAGAACCTCATATAAAATCTGCAAGAGATTTAGACCTCACACGAGAGTGTATCGTACATTCTACTCATGTTTAGTCACATACAATTTTCAATTCTTTGTTAGGCACGTATACCCTGTGCCTCGGTATCGTGGCGCCAGTACACATATATAGAAAACACGATACGCGGTAACGAAAAAACATCCTTTCGGATTTTATCTCAGCGATGGTTGTGTAAAGATTTTGTGGCAAAATTCGCATTCGTATTTCGCCTTCTATTTGGAATACGTCATGTATTTCGAAGTATAGATGAAGATATGTAGTCTCTTGTATCGGTGTATACGTATAATGTCAGCATAGGTGACCTTTTAAATCAAGTTAAGTATGTAGTGGAGCGAGGCTTTTTGCTGTAATTTAGACAAGGTACCTAAAACTTAATTATGTTATATAATTATAGAACATCTACTTAGATATAGGCAGTAGGATTCCACTCGGTTTCATTTTAGTATGTTGTGGAAAAAACGGCTGTTAGAACAGCATTTGATTGCTAGTTTTAGGTGATGTTTCATGTCAATAATCTTCTGCATGAATCCTGCTGGTAGATGGTAGTAGATTTGCTCCATAAGTATCAATCCTCATCAAGGAACACGTGAAGCTTAATCACTCGTCCGTCTAACCTGTATAACGATTTATCCAATCATCCAATCATCCAATCCAAGACATTATTTGTAAGATCACGCAACCGCAGGTTTAAAGACAAAATAATATAAAATATCGGCTATGATCGTCGTTGTTTTTGTACGTCTAAGTAGATTTTTGCAACTCATGACGCAAACGTACTAAGTAGTAGCGATATCCACTTATGGTAAGTGGACAAACATAATCATGAGATGACGTAGCTCTAATTTGAGTGGTTCGTAATTCCATTAGTCATGTTAAAATAGACTCGACCAAAATTGGTTGCAGTGGCTGCGCGGCAAACGGCACGTTAGTAAAAAGTGGTCAGCGTATATGGCCTGCGCTCGATTAATTGTTTTAGCTTTGTGTATTTTGCTTCGTGTTTATTCCAAAGGTTGTCAAGAATTAAAGCTATTGTATAATAAAGTTACGCGGCTGCCACAGTTTTTACAGTATACAATAGTGTTCTTTGAAAGTATTGTAATGTTTTTATAGCGCCCGATTGTGATGGGCTTTGTTGAACTAGACAAATTGTACGAAGAGACAAGACGAAACTTTGTCATTTCATACATTTTAGCTTATTAAATTTTCCTATAATAGTTGTAGTAGAAATATGTTGATCAGGGCGACAACGTTAGTAGTCGAGGGTTATAAATACTCGTACAATATTCAACTTAGAGAATAAATAGAATATTCATGTAAGTAAAATAACACTATGTCAATCAGTTTGTATAGGTATTGCCAATTGATTAATTATTGTTTTGCCTTTTTATTGTCTATACCAACTCTAAATGTTATCTATTGGTCTTTAAAACTTGTTGGGTTCGAGTGTTATCAAAGGCATATGCATATCGTTCTATTGGCATAATAATGATCGCGGATATGAACTAACAGCCGGTACCTTTGTCATTCAGTTATTTATGTACTTACTATAGAAAAAATTCTTAATGTAAGTTTGGTCAAGTTGTTCTATCGAAGTATCACTTACCAATCTAAGAGAAAAGCATCAGCATTTAATACCGACAATATTGTAATTAAATGATAAGATGCCTTATTGATATGTTAATAAAATAGCTGCAAACTGTAACTATCAAAGCGACGGGCGCAGTATGCCGCTATCGTAATCTAAACTGATCTTCAACCTGTGCCCTTTACGAGTTGCAGGAAAACATAATATCCGCATCTTCCGGTAATAATATGTGTATGCGCATCGTCAATCGACTTGTTCGGAAATCAATTAATTTCTATATTGATGTGTTTACGGTTTAATAACGGTTGTCATAAACGCACGTAGTTAAATATATACACCATGACATTAAAGTGACATACGCGGTCAAACAAACTGGTGTTTCTGGAGGCGCTGTTAGCAGCAGACTGGGTAATATGATCTTTCATTGACTGCGACAATTTTTTTTATAGAATGGGCATCACGCGATTATTGTTAGTGTTGTATGAGATGATAGTATATAACTGCTTACCATAAAATGGGACGTATGGCTGTTTGCCACTGTGGTAGTAAAGAATATCTAGTACAGGTTTTCATGAACATCTATCTATCACAACAACCATCGATTACGCTGAGAGCGCAAATTCGATCGCACAGGCGATAACATTGTTCAATCCATGATAGCCGCTCCGAATCACGGCGGTTTTATTGCTACTTGTTTTTCAAAATTTGCCGTGAGTCAGGGGTTAGGATATATACCAGGGTGTGGGATTATTTAAAAAATAGGTAGAAATATCATGCATAGCCAATATCTGAAGTACATATCTCCAAAAGATTTAAGCATTTAATGCTGTAAGCTTTTGGCTGCTAAACAAAATCTGAAGCTATTGCTTGAACTATACGAAAAATAAAATAAAATACCACATTCCTAACAAAAAACTGGCTTATGTGGATTTTCAGCAAATAACGGTTGTGAAATTTTTAGCAAATAAAAGTAGGAAAAATGTGACTACCCGCCAAGATTTTTCCGGGCGGATGTTCTGGGACGGGTTATGTTCCGGCTCCGAAGACGTTGCTATTGATATTTCAATGCGAATATTACTTACTACTGGTTTTAAAAACATTTTCTTATGAAAATACCAAGCTGGAGAGATATGGAATGTATTTATTAAAAGAAGGCTTAAAGACGATGAAATATTTTATCCATTGTGTATCATTTGGCTACCTAGTAATTCTACATGACACCCAAGGGAGCTGTAATTCTTAAAATATACTAATAGGTTTACCAATTAGGGTTAATTTACCGCTACTACGAATAAAACGGTAATCCTCAAACTGTTAGATCGTTTCACTAGTCAATTTTAGAACTAAAAAGCTAATTACGTCAGGTTATCCGCAAATATCTTTTAGTGGTTTAATTTTTTAAATAGTTTAACCTGAAATAATATATAATTTGCTTTTTTATCTATTTCTATGCAAGGGTTTTACTGCGTCTTAGGTTCGTGCCCTTTGGGCCCATTCTCGTTATAAAAAGTATTCAGAATAGAGTTTCGAGTAGTCTCATAATTAAAAACGTCAAAAGTAGTTTATTTTCACATTTGGTGTTTAGGTATTTGGAAAAATCGTATTTGGTGATATTTATGACATGAAGGCTAATCCGGATCTCTATTATGAACAGTTGTTATCACTAGAATTGGCCCAAAGCACAGTCGAGCAAAATGCTGCGTTTTAGTAATATTTCCGTTAAAAATCTGGATTTTTGCCCGAAACACGGCAATTGATTTACTCTTTGTTACGCTACAAAACATGCATTTCTATCGAAATGTAGTTTTGATAACCTCCACCTAACTGTACAGGGATATACAAGCGTAATGATATAGTTAATAATCATTCTGCATACCAAACTGCGTAATAAACCGCTCATATTTAATGCAGTCGTTATAGGTTCTGATGGCAGCTCGTTCCTGCCAAGCTGCTAAATAATATTAACGCAGCGTTTCATTACGTTAACTAGCAATTATTATGCGTTCTCGGTCGCCTCTAACTAATATACAGAGTACTGTTAGCGCATTATAGCGGTAATAACTTCTAGAATGTTCACCAAATATACGTTAAAAGATTTTTTTTTATTGGATTACGCTGTGGAGTTTTGGCTTCGGACAGCAATAAAATTGGTTATACGCAAGGATCGTGATGTAGTAATCTGATGGAAACATCTTCACTTATAATTGCAAAAGTAAGAGTTCTATTTAGTGTGATCGATCATTACTTTGTTGATTGATCACTGTGTACTAATATATCTGTTTTTATCCGGTATTTCGTTGCACTCTCAGTCACGTGCAACTAAAACCCTTTATTTTGCCGGGATTAAAAGTAGCCTATGACGTTACGTAGCCAACTTTTAATCCCGGAAATTCGCCGGCTTATAAATTTATCTATTGCTCTGCCTATGTATAAAAGAAGGACAAACCAACATAACACTTTACATTTATAATATTATTTTCATATAATGTACATCTTTATAGCAATACAATATACCGAGTGCCGAGAATACTTGGTTACGCACGTCGTATGATCATTTGTTGCTCACCTCATTGTGGTTTACAGTCATTTGTTTGTCTGTGTATTTATTACTCATAACCACATTTACAACACATAATTAACAATATACACGTTTTGTTTATGTTATCGTCTCATTGCCAAGTTGTCATCTGTTGTGGGACCTCATCGATCTGTTTATCAGGTTCATTTTGATTAAAACATTTGGATATGATCACTTCAAAATATAATCTTTATAATTTTGTGCTGCAATACAATTCGTATGCCAATATGCTTTTGTATTTATTTCTCTTTGCCGTACTTAAACTTTAATTTATTTGGTCTTATATTCTTGTTCGCCTATATGGCTCACTATTTGTGGTATAGGAAGGCCGAGCCAATGAGGCCGGCGAAGTGATGGTCTCCGCATCTATATATAGTTCATTATTACCTAAGCCTTATTGTGTAAATGATCGTCACTTTGATGAGCTCATGAAAAGCTTTTGCAATTCTGCGGAAGGAACGTAAGATTAATGGCAGAATGGAAAAATATATTTCTGAGCCGGGCAGGCTAGTATTAAGTTTTTCTGTCAAGGAATAGTTAATACGGAGTCTGAAATGTGCTTGCCCCTTTTTTGCGTAGAAACTAAAACTAGCTGGAAAATGTAGTTAATTTTGACAAAATGAGGTTATAACATAATAGGTATGCTGGACAATTTGTAATATTTTATATAATCGTTTTCATAGGTAGTTATTATTTTAGTAAATGCGACTGAACTTGGCGCTCATTTAGTTCTTAACTCTTTTGTAGGCATCACCAGACCCTTGGCGTAGTTTGTTGTACCGAACTTAGCCTCTTTCTTCACATTTTGTTTTTGAGATTAATGCCTCTACCTGTTCGTTACAATGCGAATGTGAGTTTGTTAGTTTGTTACGCATTTACGCTTTAACTACTTGACCGATTGCCATGAAATTTTGCATATACTTTGTCCGGGGTACAGAAAACGACATTGGTGGGTAACCTTTCCTCAAAGAAAAAGGTACTGTCCCCGTGGGATAGAAATATATTGACTAAATGTACTAGAACGCCAGCGAAGCCGCGGGGAAAATCTAGTATGTATTATGCAGCGACGTACCAGCCCAAGAATTAAGGACACTAATGACCTTGTTTGGCAATAGTATTCGTTTATTTATAACACCAGTGTTAGTCCCCTCGCACGCGTGCCCTCGCAGTCGTCTCCTACACCGAGGGTTCCAAGGTCAACGGTTTGATACGAGGGGATATGGCCCAGACTCTTATTGATTTATCTCTTTTGTATCGAGATGTGTCGCACTTGTTTAGAGGACGTGGAACAAAATCGCACTAGTATTGAGTGGATGACTGCCGCTTTTCCTACACCTAAGCTATGTATCTTCTCTTTGGTCTACCCCTTATGGATAGTTAGAAGATGGTCTTTTTACTAAACGAGGTCAACATTCCGATATTTTTTGTAAAGGCCACTCGCTCTAGGGATTATACCTGTGTTGTAGGAGAATTTACAAATACTTAAATAACAGAGCAAAAGCACATGAGGACTTAACAATTATTTTTATAAATTTAAGTCTTTGGGTGAAACCTCAGGCAATGTCTAGTAGAGAATATGGAAGACAAAAATTCCTGAGATTAACTTATAGCCAGGGTAAAACATAGGTACCCGTTTCAAATATACAATCTCGAAGAAGCCATAATGGTGGTACTATTTCGGCGGTATTGCGAGCACTGCTTAGTTTTCCTTCGATTTATTGCATAGTTCTCCGCAAGTTTACTACTGGAATGTATTACGGATTTTATTATGCAAAGGTAGGCGGCACGGTACGCCCTCGGTTGTAAAAGGCTACAATAGGCTACAACTTTAATAAACGTTTGTTTGTATTAAGAACGGTTGTACTGTTCGAAAGTTGTATTAATGTTTTTCATATTTATACTAGAATTTATATATTTCGTTAACGATGTCTACTACTGTAAAATTCTTTACAAATTTAAAGCGGGGATATATAAACAGGATCACGTATATTCTTTTTCTTGTACTATATTTAAGCAGATTTTCTGATCGTTCCAAGTAACTTAGAATAGAAGAAAATTAATTATTGTTATTGTGTGCAACCTCATTGGGAAATAATGCAGCTTAGGTATGGTGCAGATCACAAAATTTTGTTTAAAAAATAAATATAAAAGATATCGTAGTCCACGAAGGCGAGAGGAAATGCTAAAAAACAAAAACGTTAAAGGAAAAATGTGGTTGAGATTTTGACTCGGTATATGTGACAATACAAGTGATATCAATTCAACTAATAGCATTGGTGTCAAGCAAAATATAATATATACCTATCTACTTGACAGTCAAGGTAAAATTACCCTTAAATTGCATTGGACTTTTATTTCTGTAGAAAGTTTAATAGAGAACGATAATTTATCACGAACATATAAGAGGAATGATAAAAAAAGATATTGTTCAGAGAGATGCTCTGCTTTTTTGTTTTTTTTATTGTATGTAGCTTTCAAGTCATGTGCACAGCTATGGTAGAGCGGCTAAGAGATGGCGTTGTACTTAATTTACAACATTCCATACAAATTGTACTACAGACTGAATCGCACTAACGAAGTTTGTAAAGAGAGTTAGCATATATCGAAGTTGTCTATATGTATTAATCGCCTTGACGCTGTCAGCTTCGAACGGTCACCGAGTCTGGTCGGCGGATATGAAGCTAAAATAGTGCAGGGGCTTAATGGCGACCTTGTCATTACTTCTCACGAAACCGCACATGCAACGATTTGCGAGAATCACAGGCATAGAATTGATAGCTGTAGGTACTACAGTACTCTGAGAGAGATGTTTCATATATGGGTGTTCTTTCATCTATATATATCTTCCGTTACTGAGTGACTGACAGACAACGCACAGCCGAAACTACTGAACGCAAGAAGCTGAAATTTGGCATGTATGTTTCTTGGAGAGTGTAGGGGAGCACTAAGAGAGGATTTTTGGAAATTCCAAATGAAAGGGTGACACCCGATATTCACACGGGAACGGGACTTACGTGGGTGAAACCGCGGGAAACCTACTAGTCATAGATATTGTTACAACGTTGGATATAATCATCTGATATCAGAATTCGCAACCCGATATCATAGCCTATACTATACCGTCCTGATAGACGACAAGATATTCTTGATCATACTTACCCTATACCCATCACAGCGTCTTAAGTAGTTTACCGTCGAAGTACAACACAAGTTATTTGACCAAGATCTTTTGCAGGGTGTACATTAGCTATATATGGAACTGCTTTATGTTTACCTGGTCAACAAAGCTAACCAAAGAAAGATAACGATCAATACCACCAAGGCAACTCTTACTAATGTAATAAATTAGTTCAGGTCTTAACACTTTCCCAGTGGGAGTTATTTATTAGCCCGCGCGAGCAATTTTTTGGGTTTCTTTTTCACTTTTCATAACATCATAACTATTTGATATTTTCATTAAAAGTTTTTCTATATTATAGATACACTATTATATTTTATAAATAAAGAATAAAACTACCAAATAAGATATAAAGGAATTATTTATTTTAGTTAACTTGTACACTAATTTTGACAAAATAAAGAACCCTGACAACAGGTTAGGTACATTCATGTGTAACTAGTGTAAAAGCATTATCTGTCACTATAATTCCTTTTTGTGTGATATATTCTAAAACACGTATAGTAACATAGGGGACATTGCAATCAGGACAATTATTACTCCGACGACGAGCCATTTCACGCCAAAACTTACGTACGCCTGTTGAGCGCGCGGTTCGTCCCCGCCCGCGCGCGTCACCATTGTTCCCTAACATATGAAATTTTTATTAAAAATGTGTAATATATTTATTTTCTTAGAGCGGATCACAGCTTAGCGACGTCAATTTCAAATAAACTGTACAGGAATGTGCGTTGTCGTGAGGCCGTGATCCGCGAATTACATTAAAATCGTCATCACGTTCTGAGGACATCGTCCGCTGGGAAAGTGTGGCATATAGGTACTTACCAGTATTTTCTTGCCCTGCAGCAACGATCCCGAGACCACGAAGTTTTAAGTCGCTTAATTATTCCCTCTCGCTGGCCTGTTTGACTCCGTACACGGTGTGTGTCAACACAAGGAAACTTTATATATCGAGTTAAAGTTACGAGCCAAGCAATACGAAACTCGATACCAGTATAACGTTACTTATATTGATTTACATGTTTATGGTGTAACCGCTGCTGTAACTTTGAATCGTCAGGTGAACGTGTAACTCTTAGCCAATTATCTAGGATCTCGCTTGCGGCAATTCGGTTCCGGTAATATATACCTAAATAAGTGAAGGTATTTTAATATATATAGGTATATAGAAATTAATATCATGATTGCGTGCCGCTTAATGATTAGACATGGGCATATCTGCGCATTGCCTGCTGCTTTTATGTAATAAAGAGCTTATTGATGCCTGGCATAGGTTAGCGATGTGCACAATCGCATTCGATTCATATTCGAATGTCGATACTTTCGAATATGAATCGAATGCGATTGTGCTACTCTATACGTAAGCACGTACGCTTTTTGCTTGATCATACAACGGAGGTATCGCGTTGTGCACGATTGTATTCGAATGGTAATCGAATACAATTCTATACATTGCTAGTACAGGTCTAGATTGTTGCTGACTGTTCGTGCTGCTGAGAATATTAAACACAATCAAGAAAGATAAACACATAGCATTGCGTTAGCCAGCAATATAGACCAGGACGTTATGTTCAACAGTTGTGTATGATCCTGAATGCGTTCAAGTTTACGCCACTGAGCTAAAGTACTTGTGAATGAAAATAATAACAAAACTGAAGTATTATTGAAATACCAACAAGTTTCCGTTCTGGGAAATTTTTGTTTGCGGTTGCATTAATGTATGTTTACACAACCCTCGCATCTTGCGTTAGATTTAAACAAAACAGAACTTACGTCGGCTGTAACACACTGCTACTTCCTTTATTTATTTGTTTACTTCACGTACCCTTAGCTCACTTTATAGAGAACTACGGTCCCAGCAAATATTCCATCTCCCTCGATACCTTTAAACATAGCTACACGAGAAACCAAAAGTTTAAATAAGGTATAAGGAAAAAAGCTTACTCTGCTTTGATGACACAAAAACGCCTAGAATCCGTTTTTATTTTCGAATATGTCCTCTGCGGTGCAACGCAAACGAAAAAGAAACCAGTTTATAAAAAGGTCCACAATGTTATTGTGAATGCTTAAAATAACTGCGCCAAGTTGAACAGCCATGTTACAATGAAAGGATCTATGTGAAAAGTTTTTAATCGTTGTATAATTCTCTCCTACGCTTTGTACGAAGTATTCTTTGGGTGGAATTTTCCTTTTATAGCAATGACAATGTGATGATATACGTGTGAATATTTTTGAAATAAGCTTTGTACAACTTGAAACTTTATGTTGGTTTGTATAACATTTTCATTAGGTATATATCTGACTTAAAGCGATTTCTTTTTTGGATTCGTTAAATATGGCTTTCCTGCTAACATACCGATCGTATTTATACAATATTGGACGGAATAAATACATACATAATAACTTTTAAGTTTCGTTTGCTGGTTCGTAGCTATATATAGTTCATATATATAATATATATATATATTAATATAATATTAATATATATATATAAGCGACGTTTACTAGATTCGTTCTGACTGTTACGGTTTTTATGAATAAGTTTTCTGAAACGGTTAGCCATATATGGAAAGGACGTTGTTACGCCATTAAGAACCGAATAAGAAAAACGTTACGGAGTATTATGAACAAACGGTTAAATTGAATGAGATGTATGTTTGTGTGGTTCACATATGTATTGTTAAGAGTTTGGCGTTTTGCACCACTGATTTGCACGTATAAATAAAGCCAAACGACCCGGCAATTACTTTTTATCACTAGAGTGCTATTAAACAGTCACGATACAAAGTACCAGGCTCGTAGTAACTGCGAGGAGCATGTATGAATTCAATACTGTTGTCTCCAGGCTCCGTCACATTTGTCATCTCTATACCAGCTGTTCTTTCGACCACTTCTACTTATTACAGAAATAAATGTAACTATCATTCTTATTTTCGCTATTGGTTAATAAGTGCGTTATGGTGTTAGAATTTGCTAGCTTACCTATGCATTTCTGATTTGTCTTTGTTTCTGAAGACTGCGTTCAGTTAGGTGTTTCTTGTTTACAGTTTTTGACGGATTAAAACAGTGCCTTAACCGCCCTGTTCGTTTATAAATCATAGGGTGCGTTAAATGCATTGCGATTGCCGGTTACTATTTTATTACATATAGTCCTTGCGTTAAACTCGGCGTCAATTGCAACTTAAGACGCGTGTCTTTTTGACGGACGCAGACGCGGCAAACGAAGTGCGTTTGCCGCGTGCGTTGCAACGTATGATGCATAAATTAACCGAGCGCTTTATTGTTCTCTAATGAAAAGCAAAGTAATTAGAATAGCCTGACATCAATAAACGGTACGGTTATCTAGATATTTTTAAACGCATATTTATTTTATATTGTTTGCTTGTTACAGTCAAAGGCGCTCGGTAGGGTGTTATTCGACCAAGTATGCCGGCAGCTACATCTGTTGGAAGCGGACTACTTCGGCCTGGAGTACCAGGACGCCAACGGCACAAAGGTATGGGTACGTATCTGCGGCAAGTCCTTTTTTTAACTTTTAGACTGTAATTGGTATACGTAATTATCATAGTTTTCTCGAAATTTGATAAGATGATCATCTCACGCCTAAATCTCCAGGTGGGTAGGCAGCTGTGTATTATACCCAGATTTCACCAGCTTTGGTTTTCGGTACCGCATATTAAAGGGCCAGCCTATTGTTCTTTACTGAGCACCGTTTTACACGCCGCGATGTTTGTGTTTGTGTGTGTGTTTAAAATCTCAGATCCACGTGGTCCAGCTCGTAAAACAAACCCAGGACCTCATGAACGGCAGTTGCATACTACCGTTGTGCCTCCGAAGCAGTCGTTGCTAAGTGTCTGGAAAGCGATAATAATGATTTAAATCTTTTAACCAAGAACAGTGAGCTCACTACCGTAGAGTCTTAAACAGCGGGACTGTCGTGTAAAGGGTGTCTCTGTTTCCACTTTTGTAAACTTAAAGCATGTTTTACGTATTAAACAGCATTAAAAGGCTTCCGTGTAACAGATTCGTTACCTAAACAGCGTAGCCATTTGTATCCCACATATACAATAGTTTTGGGATCTAGGTGCAATTTATGTCAGCAATTTGTGTGTCCGCAAAGCCGTTGAGAAGGATTGTCCCTAGCGCCAGCTAGAATCGTAGTATTAAAATCTTAATTACTTTTTTTCACCCAAAAATTGCAGAGGTGGATCACCATAGCATTGTAACGGCTTGTGTAAATACTTTTTAACGTACTTCAAAAAAGGAGGATGCTCTTAATTCATCGGTTTTTTTTCTTTTTTTTTTAATTAATAGTGATTGCAGTAATGACTTTGTGGTTTAAGTGGTCACCTCGCCTCTGCGCCGAGAATTATGAGTTCGAAACCCATACGGAGGAAAAATTAAAGACCACACAATTTTTTTTACATTTAGTCTAGGTATTCTTTGTGTTTGTTGTTTGAATATTCGTTAGGTTCCTCGTGACAAAGTAATTATTTACAGAGCAGAAGAAGTCTTTTTATACAAGGAAAACAGGAACAAATTATAAGTAAAATATAAAATGAAACTGCGTATAAACAATGTGCGGATACAAGAACATCCTGTCTGAAATTATATAATCAAGTAATAAAACTCTTGTAAAGTAAAACGATACTCGGAAACCTTACGTACAAGAACCCTTTCTTGAGCTGTAATTGGATAGCGCAGATTTTAACGATTGTAGGACGGAACATCCTTAGCCGCTCGGTTATTGCAGCTCGCCAGATGAAACTTACTGTGAAAGATCAATTTCTAATACAGTCCTGTACTTTCAGCTACATAAGTCGTGATTGGCACATTTTAATTTGCTCTATCTATTAAAATTCTGATAAATGTTAGTTTTATCTATACTAATAAAAAAGCTGAATAGATTGTTTGTTTGGTTAAACGCGCTAATCTCAGGAACTACCGGTTAGAATTGAAAAATTACTTTGGTGTTCCCATTTATCGGGGAAAGCTATAGGTTATATATTACGCTACGACCAATAGAAGCGGAGCATCAATGAAAAATGTTGCAAAAACGGGGAAAATTCTCTCTTTATGTGAAGCAGACGAAGTTGCGCGGGTCAGCTAGTAGTTAAAATAAAGTTGACTAGCTGTCCCCCTTATGTCATCCATGTTTATGATTACTGATCTGCTCCCGTGGCTCGTAGCTTGAAGTTATATAGCCCATGTTACTTCTGGATTAAGTAACTTACTAATGGCGAATAATTTTAAAACAGGCCTGTCGGATCTGAGATCAATTTATAGGAAAAAACAAATTGCAATATTAGTGCAAATTGAAATATAGTTGAAAGTACAGAAAATAACAATGATTTTTAATCATGAAATACCTACTTTGTTACAATTTGTTCGATTTTCGACTACTTAAGAAGCTGACTATACTGGGAATACAATTTGCCGATTTGAAACAAAGTACTCGACAGTAAGTAAGCTGCAGTGCTGAAGTCGGATCGACCTGGATAGCATTGCTTTAATTGCATTGCTGAATGCTAGGTGATTATAGTCCCAAACCACTTGTTCAGATAGCATTTTCATTGGTGTTTGCTAGAGACTTTATTAATTAATCCTTTATACGGCCATACGTTTATGCGTTATGTATACATTACGTCTATATCTCGAAAGGTTAGGCGGTACCTCTGACTTCATATTTCGTCACTTATTATTGTTAGTAGCATGTAATAAGAGACGACTCTATTGCCGAATCCCGGATACAGTACCAGGCTAGTGGTGCTTCTGAGAATTCCGACAGAAAACTGAATAATGCTTTGAAAGACTCGGGCACCAAAGACACCTTATGCAAACTAGTCGCATTCGCTATGGCTGCGACATGGATGCAGTCAATCAACCAGTTTATTACAAATCTACTTCTGGATATTAGGAAAATAATGTTTCCTACGACGAGAATAAGTATTAAAGCGGAGTGATGGCTAAAAAAACAAAATTAATCACACAATCCGTACTAATATAATTTTACTTTCAATGCATACAAAAAATCATTAGCATTAAATTCATTAAGTAAGAGATTGGCAGACATACAATATATGAAATGGAATGTTGGCTTTCATAGAAATAGCTAGACGTACTGCATTGTTGTGTAAATAGCAGTGGAACAGTAAAGCGGGCTGCAATAGCGTCGAACGAACATTATGAATCGTACACAAGACGAACATTTTTTTTTTTTTTTACTATTCAGTCGAGGAATAGTATTATTACAATGAATATGATGAGAGGAATGAAACAAGTGTACCCCTCTTGTTTCATTCCTCCGACAGGATTGTTTTAAATGGAATTGCCGTATTCTTTGTTTACTGTCGGAAACGGGGAAAAATCTATGTATATGTCGGAGAGTAGGACTGCAACTCGCTTTTAACATGATGAAGCAAAAAAATATAGACGTGGTATTATACTTCGTACGTATACTAATGATAGGCAGATATAAGAGAAATAAAACAACCAAGGTTGACTGTGATTATCTCTGATTTGATCCGTAACACAGCGAGTTCATCACACCGAATGAGTCCGCGCACGAGTCTCCGGCGCTTATATAACGTCAAAATGACTCTGACAGTTATAACTGTCACTCCAACTGACACATTGGCTCTGTGGCGACCTCACTTAAGCTTACGCTTGACGTTCCGAAACAAACTAATAGATGGCGCTTTATTCAACTCCAATAACAGAAATAAATTACATTCCAATGATTATTTTTTTGACGCTCCGACATATATATGACTAGCTGTCGTTCAGTTTTCGGTACATTACACTTTTTTGCTTAACTTCCTATTTGGGAAACGAATATATAATTCTTAACGCATTTTCATAACAAATTGATCAAGACAAGAGTTGTACTTTGTATCGGATTGGTTATTATTAAAGGTCAAGTTGTATCCCTGGAACTATTCAACTGATTCAGATGAAACATATCCAGTTTTTAAGTTAGAGTAGCAGCTGTACTTTGTACAAGTATTATTAAAATCCAGTCATTCAGAAGTTTTTAGAGAACAAACATACAGACAGATTCCAGCAGCAACAAAAACAAACGACCTGTTGGCAGTGACAGGACATTAAATAGCTTTGTTTATTTTAACAGTATTGGCTGGACTCGGAGAAGCCGATGTGCCGGCAAGTGGGCCTGTCAATGCTGGAACCAACTCTTCGTTTCTGCGTGAAGTTCTACACGTCGGACCCGGCGCGACTCGAGGAGGAGTTCACGCGCTACCTGTTCTGTCTTCAGGTGAAGAAAGACCTCGCCACCGGCTGCATACAGTGCAACGAGAACACCGCCGCGCTTATGGCCAGTTATATCGTTCAAGGTAAATAAATAAACAAGAGATGTTATTTTTCAAGTCTTTGTCTGCCTAGACTTCTTGGATTCAGGACTTGGTGTCTATTCGTCGGGGGTCTTTACAAGCATATAATTGTAGGTCACAAAGTACATTCACTCGTTTGCTGATCACTCGCTTGTGTGTCCGAATCCCACTCGGAACTAATAATTGTCTGGAGTGGTATTCAGATTCACCACATTTATATCGAATGCATCAGTGACCGCTTGCCTGTTGCTCTATCTGTGTATTTGGCAGTAGACCAATGGACGAGACAATGAATTTGCGATCGAGAGGTTGTGGTTCATTCTTTACCTATTGCACTGCCGCCGTGAACCCATTTGGAACACAAGCACTTGGCGTAGCTAGAAGGGTTGTCAAGTATTTATATTTAACAACCGAAATCACTACTATTTATCACATATCGCCAAAAAAATAACATGGACCTAAATTTGTCCGGTGAAATGTGTCTGTAACCAAATTCTATACTGCTCCTAAAAAACATAATAACCTTTTGTTTGACCCGGCAATCGAATTCATGTCCTCCTTATCGAACGCAAACTTATGACATTAGACCACCGAGGTAGGCACGACTATTTATATAATGATGTCATGCATAGAACACTGCAATCACCGATTCGCTTAGCCATTACAACTTATATGCCATAATGTTAGGGCCGCACCTATAAGCTATCGAATTATAAACTTAATTCCTTAGATACCAATTAGAGTACACTATTTTATCTATCTTGGAGTATTTCTAAATGGAACTCATGGTTTATTGACATACATAGACTGCGTCTGAATATCAGAAGGGCTAGGCATATGTTTATTACACCCTCAATTCGCTAGCTGCGCTTTTATTACCCCTATAATAGTGACAGAGCCCAAAACGGTCCACGAAGCTTATTCCGAGGCACCAGGTAGCTACTAAGAATTTTGTTAGAGAAACACTAAGAACCCAGGACTTTAGTGTCGTATGCAATATGTCACGAGAACCAACGACTCACTCACTTATAATGGGTTTAAATATGAAGTTGCCGCATGGTATGAAGAAACTCGGTAACGTTGTGGTTTTCATACTATGTCATCAATATTTTTATACTGGCCAATTGGTATACTGTTTTTATTTTTATGTATAGTTGCTTGTATTTGGACTACTATGGCTTTTCTTAAATTAATAAAAGCATCAACCATCATGGAAATATGGCTAACTAAAATAACTAGTATGGAGAAACAGTGATATAAAATACCCAATGCATTTTGTACATGAACCACGAATTACAAATTAATTTATTCAAATAGAGATTTTTCTTTTCTATGTCCATTTTTATATTATAGATTAAATGGAGTGTTAACTATTTATAAATTAAACTAGTAGTTTTCCCGCGGTTTCACCCGCGTATGTCCCGTTCCCGTGTGAATATCGGGTTTCACCCCTTTCAACCCCTTCAGGGTGGAATTTCCAAAAATCCTCTCTTAGTGCTCCCCTACACTCTCCAAGGAACATACATGCCAAATTTCAGCTTCTTGCGTTCAGTAGTTTCTGCTGTGCGTTGTCTGTCAGTCACTCAGTAACAGAAGAGTTTTATATATACATATATAGATTTGGTTAGCTGTAAGAACATATTACATAATTATTTACAAATATTGTCGTATGAGCAAATTGAGCAGTACTTCAAATATGTAAATAAAAATTTGCTGATCTGTCTTAGCAAATCATTATTACTGACCCACTTATTACCAGGTACTGCTAGTTACTTATGCAGGTTATTAAAATGATTGTTGAATTGTAGTTATGTAAATTTATACTGGTAAAATAGTTCGTAAGCACTTCTTCGCCCGAGCCACTGGTTCAATCTAGTTCGGGCAAACAACAACAAATGTATTTTTATAACTTAATGAGTCATTTATTATAAATTATTGTACCTATTACTTAAATAAAGAAATAATAATAAAAAAATAATTGTAGAATATAAACAGCAATTTCATATAATATTGTCTTCTATTTACGCGAATATTATTCATTGAAATTAAACTGCTATATACGGAGTCACTGACAAGATTGGCTACATCTTGAAGCGAGCTTCAATCAACACATACTTCAAGCCGCCAACGAAGATAAGTCAATTTTTACCATCCGTCAAGTGCCAACTACCTTTACAAGATGCAGGGGTCTATAAAATAGATTGTGACTGCGGACTCTCATACATTGGTCAAACCAAGAGAAACATAGGCACCCGCATAAAAGAACACATAGCTGATGTAAAACACCAACGCTCGTTGAAGTCTGCTGTGTGTGAACATGTGCAACAGGGGACCAACCACTACCTGAGATTTGACAAACCACAGATTCTCGCTAAAGAACACCGATTCCTACCAAGGATGCTTCGCGAGGCTATTGAAATCAAAAAACATCCTAATTTTAATAGAGAAGATGGTTGGAATGTACCACCAGCTTGGGATCCAGTAATAAAAATAGTCAAACCCAAGAAGAAGCAAACCACAGCTAGACTTCATGATACTTTGAGCTCATTCTGCGTAAATAGAAACACCAATGATTAAATTATGTTCGGGTACTTTGAAATAACTACACTGGAACATTGAGACAACTGCCATCTTAGTCTCCCCGTGACCATGGCTGCTGAAAAGCAACCGAAACGTCGGGGAAAGTGTAAAAGTAAAAATAAATTATATCTAAATAGTTTAATAATAATTTAATTAGCTTAAAAAAATTTGTAAAGTTTAATAGTAGTAGTAGGGAAACAATTTTCAAAATTTTGTAATAAAGTGTCAAATAAACAACGCGATAAAATCCGTATATAGCAGTTTAATTTCAATGAGCAATTTCATAGCTAAAGACTAATATTAAGTTGTTTATTGTTTTGTAGCGGAGTGTGGCGACTTCGTCCCTGAAGACTACCCGGATCATACATACCTCAGTGGCTACAAGTTCTTTCCCGGACAAGACTCGGAGTCCGAGCGGCGGATCATGGAGAATCATAAAAAACACTTGTAAGTAATCTACACTTTTACGACTCATGTACATATGTTGGCTCTAATGATTATGCTATTTATGTGTTTGTGTCATATATGTAAAAGTTAACTGGCTAATTACCCGCGACCTTAGTCCTGTGATAAAGCTATCGTTAAAAGATTTGAACTAAGTCCTGTGATAAAATAATTGTTGAAAGATTTGGACTCAGACCTGTGAATAAGCTATCGTTGAAAGATTTGGATTTAGTCATGTCTTACAGCTATCGTTGAAAGATGTGGACTTAGTCCTGTAATAAACCTATCGTTCGAAAATGTGGAATTAGTCCTGTGATAAAGCTATCGTTGAAAGATTTGGACTAAGTCCTGTAAGTAAGCTATTGTTGAAAATTTGGACTTAGTGATGTCTTATAGCTATCGTTGAAAGATGTGGACTTAGTCTTGTGATAAAGCTATCGTTGAAAGTGTTGGACTTAGTCCTGTGATAAACCTATCGTTGAAAGATTTGAACTAAGTCCTGTGATAAAGGTATCGTTGAAAGATTTGGACTTAGCCCTGTGAGTCAGCTATCGTTGAAAGATTTGGACTTAGTCATGTCATACAGCTATCTTTGAAAGATTTGGACTTATTCCTGTGATAAAGGTATCATTAAAAGATGTTAACTTCGTTTTGTGATAAAGCTATCGTTGAAAGATTAGGAATTAGTTGTCATAAAGCTGTCGTTGAAAGATTGATCCTGTTAAAAAGAATCATTAAAAGAATTAAAAGAATTTGGACTTAGTCCCGCGATAAAGCTATTGTTGAAAGATTTAGTATTATATATGATATCATAAAGGTATCATTTAAAGATTTTGACATAGTCCTGTGATAAAGCTGTCATTGAAAGATATTGACTTCTTAACTATAATAGTGTCCATAGTCATTCAAAGATTGCGAAAGCAATGACGAGTAATAATGACTCCGCTTTGTATGGAGCTCCATACTAGAGATCAAGCTATATCTCAAATTTTACTGTACCGATCCTATTACATTTTCATCGAAATCTGTGCATTATTTTGTTCGGACAGCTAGTTATGATATGATTTTTATTTTATTATTTCTAAAATATGTTATAAGGTCTCAACGCACATTTCTACGTCGATTGTATAAATAGGTCCAAGGTTTTCAGCAAACAGCGTGGCTTAGTTATTTTCGAGTTAGGAAACCATTGGACTATCACTAGGTCTTGAATTCTTCATCAGGCGATTCTGACTTTGTGAAGGCTACGTCAAAATGTTCGCTTGTGTTAAAGTACTGCTTACGTATTTATAATAATACGTTTATTTCGGACTAAGTCCATAAGGTGTTAGTAAAGATTACTTATAAAAACTGATCTATCATTGCGGGTTTTTAACCTAATGCGATAGTATAGTAAAACAACTACAATCTATCTTTTAAATCAGTAATATAATAAAATATCTTAAATCTGTTAACAATATCCAGCCTTTGTGAATTCGCTCAATGAACATGAAAATATAATTCTAATGTTAGTAGAGAATACATGAGTAATATGCATGATTAAATCTCAGCATGTAGCTACATCCATCTCTGCAACTTCGGGGTCTTCCAGCGACCCGCGAACTCACTCAGTATGGTGTCGGTGTGTATACGCCAATACGTATTTTACAAAATATTGTATGTACAAACTTGTTACAATTTAATACATGTGTTCAGATAAATAAATTTTCTATGCATATTTCGGCTTTCAATGCTCTCATCACATTACTTAGTACAATAACCCCTAAAAATACAGTCTAGAATATTCGCAGCATTTTACTTTACTTTGCTTTGTCCACGAAATAAGCTATTCGAAACGTAAACAGTAATTCTCTGTCACAGGTTTTATTCACGTACGCTCGCTAAAGAGGATTAAAGTCTTTAAACGAACTTTAGAGTGTTCTAGAACTTACATGATGGAATTTAAACTAGTATTATAGTTGGAATGGAATAGAATTGAATACAATAACTATAGATACATTTTAACTGTGTTCGATACTATGTAATGGTAGATAGACAGTGCATAAACTAGACCATATTGACAGTAACGCCAGATTGACAATAACGCTTTACTATTTGATATGTAAAGACTCAGAAATGACGATCAATGAGTGACTTGACAAATGCGTGACACAAAGTTTTTCTGCGACACACGTTGGCGGGAATATATTCGTATTACTTTATAATGTATAGCGCATATAAGTTTTTCTACCACCGTCTTACAGGTAACTGGCGTAAGACTAGTAAGCATAGGCTTGCTCGGTTTTAAGAATTTAGGGGTGGTAGTTTAGGACTGCGCCGAGCGAAATGTGCCAAAACAGGCAGTCACGGTTAAGTGAATAAAATCAACACTTTTTGTTTAATACAAATATAAAATATACATTTATCATAACAATGAATGTGTTTACAATTACTCCGTGTAAAAAACTTAAATTAATTAATATTTACGCCTACAAAATTACGTAAATTTACATGAAAAATGCAAAAACGTAAGCTCGGTTACGTGATTTTAGATTATAACAGTAGAAATTTATCCTACTTTACAGCTTAAACGAAACATAAATAGTTGTATTACAATTTGTCCGTCCCAAATATTTAAATTATTGGTTGACAATAAAGATACATATTTATCAAAAAAGCACTTCAAATCCTTCATACAATTTTACTATGGCGTGCCGATTTGAATATGCGCCGCAAGAGCTCTGTCATTATCTGTCTTACGCTCGGCGCAGTCAAGATTACGGCATTGGACTTCCGATCGAATAGTCATGGTTTATTGCTTTTCACTAGGGTCATCAATACGCAAGTTATACCCCTTGTATAGCAAGAAATGATAAGAAGATAATTTGTTGCTGCCAGGAGCTGTTTGGTGGCCACCATTATTTAAAATAAGTTATCAACGACGGTATAAAGTTGTGAGACAAGTCTCATAAATACGATTAGCCCTTAAGTTAAATCATACAGCATAATTTTAAAATGTTAGGCAGCCTGCCTTAAAATTTAATTAAATTGCGTCTTGCATCGTGTCCGCCTGCTGCATGATTAGACTCAGTAAAGGAAATTACAGGCGATATAACAAGCTCATTCGTAGCACCAGTAAATCAATATCGTATCACCGTTCGGACATCTAGTTTAATCGCAAATAGATTTACTTGACTCTTAGATTTATTGTAGCGTGAATAATATTTTATAGACATTTATTTATGATTGTTTTATATTGACTAGATCGATTGCGTAGTTATTGTACTAAACGGATGTTATCTACAGGAGGTTTTTAGAGTTTGAAAAAACTCTTATACAACAGCTTTGTCCGTCCGTCCGTCTGTCTGTCTGTCTGTCTGTCTGTCTGTCTATCCGTCTGTTATACAACTCAAGAACCGTAAGAACTAGAGACTCGCAGTCAACGCTATTCGACTTAACATAGTCGATATACCCCCGAAATGACTATGACATTTGACCTCTGACCTCAAGGTCACGTGATACCATCTTTCAACTCAAGAACCGTAACAGCTAGAGACTCACGGTCAATGCCATTTGACTCAGCATAGTCGATATACCCCAGAATGACTATGACCTTTGGCCTCTGACCTCAAGGTCACTTGATACCATTTTTTCGAACTCTAAGATTTACGTCAATTCATAGCCTAGCCATAGTTTCTCACTAGTTACTATATTTCGCCAGCTAAGGCGTTCGATGCCACGTGATAAAAGACATATCGATTACAGTTTTGCTAAGCACAATTCCTAACTCCGTGCTCACTTGTTTGGATCTGGATTTTATTGTGGTGTTTGGAAAAATTCTGTGCTAGTTTTTACCAGTTGCTTCGCTCGCGTAAATGTAGGTTATGTGTAGGTTATATTAATTTTCTATCTCTCGGCAATAGTATTTTTTCTAGATTATAGGTACTCTATGTTCTTTTTTGTAGCTATGACAACGCGTATGCGAAGTTTAATGATGATTCATCAAGTAGTTAAGGCGTGAAAGCGTATAACCAACAAACAAACAAACTCACATTCGCATTAATAACTATTTACAATACGTGTATATACACACATGTATTACGCTGTTTCCTCTTGCATTTTTATAATTTTGTGTTTTGATATATGACTACAAATCAATTGTCTTGTTACTGAAATTTTTAATAATATTATCATTTTTATCGTCTTTGCAGAGGACAAAGTCCTGCAGAAGCAGATTTAAATTTATTAGAAACCGCACGGAGATGTGAATTATATGGTAAGTGTAATTGTTTCTAATAATTATGATGACCGGCTATGTAGACCAGAATGTTAAACGCCCAACTTATCACCGCTAGTGTGCAGTGTGATCAAATGCCACACGAGACACTAAGTGCCTAATCTGCAAATAGAAGTATAATTCTCATAAAATCGCCTGCAGGCTAGTGATTGTCTCTATTTTAGTAATTTTAATGTATTATGGGCCTAAATACTACACAATTTGAAGCCATCTAACTTAACTGAGGCCCTTTCCACTTTTCTATGATGCTAAAAACTTACATCCACCTGGAAAACAATAAAACACATATGTAGTTCCATCTCGGCCACACTCTTCAGACTTGACTTGACAAATTGAATAATTGAATCTATTTTATTGTTTACAGGTATAAAAATGCATCCGGCAAAGGACCACGAAGGCGTGCCATTAAACCTCGCAGTCGCGCACATGGGTATCATCGTATTCCAGAACTACACAAAGATCAACACGTTCAGCTGGGCCAAGATACGCAAAATATCCTTCAAAAGGAAAAAGTTCCTGATCAAACTGCATCCTGAAGGCTATGTAAGGAAATTATTTTCTAAGTATACACATAGGTACATGAAACAGTCACGCTTATGCATAAAAATATTTATGACACATGACTGATTTTTTAAAAAGCTCATTAGGGACGTGTCAAATTCGAATTCGGGTGAATGAATTGTGTGGTTGTTGCTAATTTATTTAGCCAATCCCTTGCAGCGGACATGGCTTTCAGTAACTAGATGTAAAATATGTATTAAAACGGTCAACCCACTTTTAAAAGGGTTATTGCGCTTTTCTGACTCAGCAAAAACATTTATATTATGCTCTGTTTGAAGGATACGTGCATGGAAGACAAGTCAGACAAGTAATTTTAATCGTTAATAAATGCTTATTACTATTAAAAATTTAATCAATCTAAATTATCAGAATTTGTGTTTTTTTTTATACAACTAAGGTGGCAAACTTGCATATGGCCCACCTGATGGTAAGTGGTCACCGTAGCCTATAGACGCCTGCAACACCAGAGACATCATTTGCGCGTTGTCGACCCTTTAGGAAAGGCAGTGGGAAGGAGAAGGAGCAGGAAGGGGGAAAGCACTCTCACTAACCGAACGAAACACAATAGTAGAAATACTGCTATTTCACGTCGATATTCTGTAAGAGGGTAGTCCTTCCCCGTTCGAGCAGGCCCCTTCATGCTGAAATCTGACGATCTAAACAAAAAAATATATTTAAAAAATATTATATATTAGATCAAAATATTTATTTCGTCTTTGCTATTGTATGCAATAGCAATAAGCTAAGTAGCCTACAGCATTCTAATCTTACGATAATTCTGTGTGGCTTTCACCTAAAAAGCCTGTTGTCTCACTAAACGTAAAATTATTTATTTTAAATAATATGTGTTTCTATATTTTTCTACCAGGGTTACTACCGGGACGTGGTAGAGTTCTTCTTCGACGGTCGCAACGAGTGCAAGAATTTCTGGAAGAAGTGCGTCGAGAACCACGGCTTCTTCCGATGTTCGAGCGTGCAGCGCCAGCCCAGGCACAAGACCAGGGTCATCTCTAGAGGGTCTTCGTTTAGGTCAGTATTAAAACGTCCAAGGTAGCATACCATATATTTATAGCCTCACGCCTCTATACCCTAAGGCTATGTAGAGGCGTATTACAATCCTATTTCACAAACAATGTTTTAGATCGCATGTTGAAAGCAACCCTATTACTGAGAAAGAATTCATGCTTTAAATTCTTTGACAAAAAAGACTCACTATAACTTTGCTTGACCCTGAAATCAGACCCGCGTCTTTAGCCGCATTCACTAATGCTAGGTCACCGGTAGGTAGTCTTGCAAATTCTTCAAAAATCCTATTCCCTGCGGGACTCAATAGAAGATTGTTTGCTGCGATCGTCTGTAGGGCGTACTTCCCCATTCGTTCGCTACGATTTAACTGTAATCTCAGTTCTGTGTGAAAATTCTTGTGCTATATACTCCGCAGAACATGTTAAACGCAAAACATACCTGCCTATAACTTACCCATGCAGGTATGTTTACTACTTAACATTTTGTGGAGACTCCGCACAGACGAAGAAGTTCCGCCTATATCTAACAAATGGCGCTACATACAGCAAGCGCTCAAATGACGTCATACTATTCTGAATCGCACAAGTGGAGTTTACACAGTGACTAAGTATATATATACAAGCTCCCGACATCAACCGTCGCCGTCGGGCCGCGGCCCGTCAGGCACGATCAACCAGCCTGGTCAAAGGATCCTTCCTTTGTGTTTGAGGGACATCACACCCTGTTCCTCCACAATTTTATACAGAAAATCGCATGCACCACACAAAAAGGCCTCGAATAGGCCACTTCGACAGATGAGATATTCACGACTGATACGTGTCGGATATGCGTTAGTTACTCTGACGCATATCAGATATACGTTGGATACTAAAAATAGTATCCAACGAGCACGAGAAATTCTACTTTGCACACCCCCCCCAAAAAAAAGGTCATATTATGTTATTGCTAGTTGTTAAGTTCAAGCATACATTTTTGTGTTATACGTTTAAAGGTATAGCGGTAAAACGCAGAAACAGATCGTGGAGTACGTACGGGACAACTACGTGAAAAGACAGACATTCCAAAGGTGCGTTGATATCACACTTCACTTGTCTTGTATCTATAAGCTTAGCTACTATGTACTACGCAGCTATGTACCAACGTAGACTTACATACGACACGAGATACAAGCGACATCACTGTCACTTCATTAATATCATCTAGATTTAAAGTCCCATGTCACCTTTATCTCGTGTCCAAATCTATACTGCATGTATAAAATAAACTATTTGACAGCTTAAGCTCTAGTTACAATAAATAGCTTTCTTACTGTACACTTATGTTTGATGGTAGGCGTAGCTAGACGCTTCTAGATGTAATATAGTCGTTTGTTACATTGTACAAGTATTGTTGAGGGCGTAGGCAGGTGTTATGGGCTCGTGTGTAACATAAGCGATTAACATAAGTTAATTCTAGCATAAGACTTGAAGGTGAGTGGTTAGCATGGGCGGGAGACACTAGCTTTTGGTTTTGTCTTGTGGGCGTTTGTGTGACGAGAGCCAACGACTCGGTAACGATAAAGATTTGCATGATGTAACTTACGAAGTGTCCCTAAAATCGACTAATCGAAAACGAATTGGTTAGAGTGAGGCTTCGACATAGTTTGTATTTATCGATGGTGATTAGCATAATCTCGAGCATGCGCTGTATCCGTTGAAATTTCCGCTTCTTCCAAATAAACGAGAAAGTATAACGTGGTGTAGTTGGAGAGGGCGTTGCGTTGCGACGCCGCTGAGACTATCGGTCGGAGGATGGTGTTCTCGGTTACTGTACTAGGGAGATCGCTCACAGCCAGGGTCTGCGCTCTCGTTGTTGTACATGCGGTCCGTACTGGCGTCGCGTAAACAACCCCCACAGTTCACTCGTAGCCAAACATTATCGATATACTACTTTCTAAGTCACCGTTCATTTACATAGAAATCAAGCGAAGGCAATAAGATACTGACTATCACTGCACTTTTTAAATTTGATCTGGATCTGTATGGCCTCGAGGCGTTGTCAGCACCCACTAAGTGTACACGTGCTAGTTGTTAAGACGGACAATAGAACTTAGTCGGTCACACGCCCGCTTACATAGTGGCACGGGGAACTCGAGAGCAGGCCCGCGGACTCGCTCGCGCGCCTTGCTGACCGCGGCGGCGGCGCGCGGGCCCGCGTCGCCCGGGGGCGCACGCTCGGGACGAAACCAAAAGCTGGTGTGTCACCATCCTCTGCCCGATGTCGGCAGGTCGGGCTCGTTCCGCGCGTCGCGCTCTGTGTGCGGGTCGCGCGGCAACGTCGCCGCGCCGCCGCCCGCCAACTCGCTCGGCACCTCGCTCTCCGCGCACCCGCTGCTGCCGCTGCCGCCCGGCTCCGACGGTACGTACACTCCCGACCCGCCCTCCTTCACGTCTCGAACACTGCGCCTAGACCCGGCTGTCAGCGCCCAATCATTTATATGCAGGCATTATCAGTACCCTAGTATTTTGAGAGCAGCCACAGCCGAGTCTATCCGTTTTAGTATGTGTATAAATTATATGTCCATGTGTAGGTCCAAATTTTATAGTTATGCTAAACGTGAACATACAAACAAGGTTTGCGTTACAAACTCGATGTCGTGCCTAAGTATTTCCAAACTCAAAACATTTTAATTATTCCTATTTTCAATTTTCCTGCATCACGTTTTAATTTCTATATTTTTTATATTTAACCCTAAATTGGATGTGGTCCCAACTCTGGTCGTCGTGTGTGGTGCTTCGGTGGTCAGGTGACGCGAGGTTGACGTGGTTTGACGTTGCAGCGATTTCCCTGGAGTGGGACAAGCAACCTCACTACCTGGAGGCTTCTCTGATGATGAAGGGCTACAGTGCGGAGGAAGCGCGCGCGGCGGCGGGGCGGGCGCGCCGGGCGCCGCCGGCCGCCACTCGCCCGCCGCTCGCAGCTACCGCCTATGTCGCCACGAGGGACAAGGTACGACCCGCACGCTACACTCACACACAACTACACCCACACACTCACACGCAACTACACACTATAAGAAAACCACTTTTAGTATCTTATAATTTCTAAGATATTTATAATTTTTATTGTCTAAATGTTATGGCGATATACCTAAATAAAATGTCTTCAAGCTAATTTGCCATGGCTGTAAAAGCCCGCTAAGTTTTGAGTAACTATTATAAAATATTTAAGACCTAATGTATGTACGGTCAGGTGCAAAAGTCGAGTAGCAATTTTACAAAGCAATAGGATCAAAACAAGTTGTACTTACGACCTTTTTCAATAAAAACATTGCACACATACACATAACCCGCCTCACTTATTCTATCGCCTGTTCTAATTATGATTGTGACTATTAATTTCAAGTAGGTACGCGAGTGATGTTATAGCTACGTTGGTAATAGTGCGTTCTAAAACTTAACGCTTGTGTGGTAATCTTTAATGTGCTTTTTTTTTCTAATATTAAAAATATCGATGTCTTGTTATATTAGTTCAAGACTTATTTAAACCTAAAGTTCATTTTTCGGTAATCATATTTTGACATTGTTTTTTTTATAGAAAAATAATGTTGTTACAAATTAAATAAAATGTTTATTTAGTTATTTTAATTATAATTTGTATTATTTATTTATTAATTTAATAAAAACATAACGTGATTTTATTCATTACTAATTTTAACTAATTTTGATAAATAAAAATTTTAGTTTAATTCCTAATATAACACTAAATTTGGGTAATAAGCAGACAAAGGTAACGTTTTATATTAGTAATAAAAAAAAGTGGAAGTAGACCCCAGGATTTGAACCATCCTTATTATACTATCGTCTCAAAGTCATAAGACTCGTTATCCGCTCCGCTATCGGAACATCTAAGCATAAATTTAAAATACTGTTGTTAAATATTAGTAATTATAGTTATATATACAAGAACTCGTTTTTGTCCCGCTTTGCTAACATGCGCATGACTTTACATTGAATAATGTTTCATTGTTTGTATTGAAACATCACACACACAAAGGTATTCGCTCGGAACTGTATGCGATAACTTACTTTATGATGCTACTCGACTTTTGTCTTTGACCGTACACTTAGTTTACATATAAATGTTTTGAATTTGAATAAAGAACAATGCAACTACTTATTGAATTGATAAATTTCATAGGCTTCACTAATAGTGCCAGATCATTCTGCTTTGTACACGCTTCGATCTTCAAATTTAGAGCATAGACAAACTTTCAAACTCAAACATGATCTGTCAAATCTGTTGTATCTTTTGTTTCGACTTCAATAGAAATTGTATTTGTTTCTTTCAGCTGACAAAACTGTACTTCGATCAAATCGTAAGAGCCCTTCAATTGGCTTGTTACTATACTACTCGTGCAATGTCTCTAAACTGTTCAATAATTCATTTCTAACAGCCTTCGTCGCATATCATTTTAGTGTTGAACCTCACTTAGCGGTACGCGAACGTATTGGCAGATATGTACATACATCTCATTGCCTTGGGTTAGTAAGTTCGTGCGTAACGCACGATACAGTCCGTAGTAACGAAAGGCAACGTGTGACGTCATATATAAACTGAGATTTATGTAAACTGCCGGAGGACTAACGTGAACGGCTAAGTAAGGTTCTATCCTAACTCTAATTTGGTAACACGATGTTCATATTTCTTATCGATATGCAATTGTTTAAATTCTAAATTCAAATATTTCAGGAACAAAAAAGAAACAGTTGGAAATACATTTTAAATAGTGAAATTGATTATGATAGTTTACTTAAATTATAAACGGGGCGTTTCTGGTAGTAATGTATCATGTGCATCTCTACTGAGTGATGTTATTACTAAAATCAACTATTTGACAAAATTTTATCGAAAAATATAATTTATTTAGGGCAATGATATTCTCCTTATTGATCACTTTAAGAGGTCGATAGTGGGATGGCCTCTTTTTAGAAAGTTTTTAAGTACATATGTAGTTTATTAATATTTTCGTCAACTACCCTATTGGTCGTCGAACTCGAGTACTGTTGATTTATTTTAACATGATAATAATTTCGTCTGCGTAACGATTTTATATTAGAATCGAAGTCATATATAGAATAACGTGTAACCAATTTAGTATAAACAAGCATGATCATGGGTCTCTCTGATAATTTCAAATAAGTAAATGTATATCACATATAATGTGTTGCTGCTGTTCAATATCTTAAGACTGCGCCGAGCGAAATGTGTCAAAACAGGCGGTCACAGTTAAGTGAATAAAATCAACACTTTTTGTTTAATACAAATATAAAATATACATTTACCATAACAATGAATGTGTTTACAATTACTCCGTGTAAAAAACTTCAAATAATTAATATTTTCGCCTACAAAATTACGTAGATTTGCACGAGAAATGCAAAAACGTAAGATTTAGATTATAACAGTAGAAATCTTTCCTATTTTACAGCTTAAACGAAACATAAATAGTTATATTACAATTTGTCCCAAATATTTAAGTTATTAGTTGACAATAAAGATACATATTTATCAAAGAAGCACTTTGAAATCCTTCATACAATTTTACTGTGGCGGCCGCGCGCCGATTTGAATATGTGTTGCACGGGCTCTGTCATTATCTGACTTACGCTCGGCGCAGTCTTAATGTTTCAAATGTAATGCTGTGACTCTAACGCTAAGTGGTTTAAGTTTAAGGTCGTAACTTTACTGAGAATGCTATAACCAATTTCTTTTACTTATTTATCAGAGGTCTTGCCTCTTTATTTTGCTCAGGTCTCCTCCCTCCTTAGTCTTTCAAGAATGTCTCTAGCTCATCAAACTATCGTTTTATTTACTTACTACGATGATCAAGAACCTAAGACGTTCGATATTTATATTATAAAATTTTAAAAGTATCAGTTCTGCAGTTTAAAGTTATCACCTTTAATGTTAACTTAAAATTGATATTGACTTAGCGATTTTAACGCATACTGTGAAGTTACGATTTAAACTTATGTCCCTTTCCACTAGAGGCACAAATTTTATCATTATCAAAGAAAATTAAGTTACTGACCAGTGAATCGAGTTAGCATTTAACATATTTCATATCTAAACCTAGAACCTAGAAAATTTTTTATTACATCAACCATGTGTTAGGTAAAGGTCAAGAGTTTTTAATTACTGTTGGCTGAATGCTAACTCGACATTGCCCAATATAATAATTTTTTATTGAAAGGTATGGAAGTGATCTTAGTATTTTATCCTTAACGCCGACATTCATACCTATTTATTATTGGTAGGAGCGGATCACTTCTAATATCTTCTGGGAGAAGGTTTATCAAATGCAACTGTTAATGCACAAATCCGGACATCTAGCACATCTTCCGTAAAGCACGTACGGCACGGGGTTCAAATCACCAACATTTAATGTGTAAATGTGTATATTATGTGTAACATCAAAATTCAGTACATATTATAGTGTCGGATCGAGATGCCAGCACTGTACTATGAACTAAGTATTACAATACGTTAATTGTTATGAGTATTAAAAATGTTTTCAGGCTCCCGAGCTAGTGACCCATGCCGAGGTCAATCATCATCCGGATACGGAGGATTCGCCTCTGCCTCATCGGACGACGACACCATTGGTGAGTAGATAATTCTTTTAAGTCAAGTAAAATATAAGTGTTTGCCGAGATCGCTAATTGACCGATACCGTTGTGTCGCAGGTTTCTCCGGAGAGTACATGGAGCCAGGCGAGTTTGTCCCGTGTGAGTGGTCGCGGCCGCGCGCCCACTCCGCCGCCTCGTGCCCCGCGCCCCTCAGGTCAGAGCCCGCCCGTCACGTCCCCCCCGCCCGTGTCCCGCCCCGCCATCGCCTCTAGCGGTTACCCGGACTTCGTACTGGCGAAGCATTCCTCGAGCTTTAAGAAGTCGTCCGAGCGCCTCGAGTACGAGTTGTCGCAGAGCAACATCTATTCGACGTGCCCCTCCACTCGCTCCTCGCACTCGGGCGGCTCCCTGCCCGTGGAGGACTGCGAGGACAAGCGTGACGTCACCGAGGTTCGTGCCCGCACTACCTGGCGCCGTAGCGCGTCGTGCCGCAATCTTCGGGACTACAGCTTCGACTCTGCGGGCCGCGCTAAGCGTCGCCGAGATACGAGGTCCATGCTCGCTTCTCTCGACGCGTTGTCGCGTCTCGATTCTCCGGTCACGCGGTACGATGAAGCCCGCACAAGGGCATTTGTATTTGGTGAACGTGGTTCTGTAGATTCAGCTCGAGCGATGCTCGGGCGCGCGTATTCGTCATCGTTTCCGGGTGCCATTGGGGAACCGCGCCTCGATGTGCCGTTTGCTCGCACCGGTTCTCAGGATGATATTTCACACGATAGTTACGAGTTGATCGAGCGTTCAGACGACGAGTCGGAGCGGCGGTACGCCCGCGCCGTGCCGCAGGGCCGCGCACACACGCGCTCGTGCTCGCTGGACTCTGGCAACGACCTGCCGTCCGATGACGACCGCTCGCTGTCGCATTTGTCCGAGAGTGATGACCGCGAACATGATTTAGGCGAACCGGTCGCGCGTTATCGCAGTGATAATGATATTCCACTTGATCCCTTCCTCGTTGACGACCCGCGAGTGTTGCCTCGAGAAAAACTTTCAGTACGTTCGGATGGCAACTTCTACAAAGAAATCAAACGCGCTCTTGGTTCGCGTACTTCAAGCCAGGAATCTAAGAGTGATATTTATGACTCAAAGCATTCTAAGAGTAGTGCTGAGTCTAGCAAAAAATCTCGCGACAGTGTCTATCATACGGACAGCAAGAAGTCTCGCGAGACGCTGAAGAGTAAGAGCTCCGATAGGTCCGGGTCGCGCACTTCCAGTCAGGACTCTAAATCAGATTACTATGACTGTAAAAAGAACTTGTATGAACCTGACGAAATCAGCATGCGACGTCGTAGCATCACTAGTATACAAAACGCTTATATCGATCCTTTCGAGCCCATATCTCCTTCCTCTAGTCCCGACTCTGGTAAAGATTTCTATGACACACAATCCACGTTTATCGGTATGGAAAAACCCGAGTACCGCGAGAAGACGCTATTTGATAAGTCTCACGAAGACTTAATCGCTAATTTGGCAAATTCTCCTAATTTCTATCATATCACTACACCGTATTCTACTTTCCCTAGTAATAGTAAGCACCATAAGGAGCCAAGTCCAATGCACTCTGCAAGCTTACAAAATGTTGAACTGGAGCAATACAGTGGACAGTTCTCGGACTTGAGTCCTCCGAAGAAATGCGATGAATTATCAACCGAGGAGGAAGATAACCATCCTCAAACGACGCATATTTGGCCCGAAAAAATAGTAGGTTTGGATACAGAGATCGATAGTAGCAGGGCTGCGAAAATACACAGCTATCAACGACGTAGATCATCAGAAACCGTGTTTAGTTTTGATAAAGAGAAAATAGAATCTTTGACGCGATCTATTAGTAAGGAGAATGCTCAGTCATCTCATCTCGTAAAGGAATCCTCGAACGAGTCTGACGTTAATGTCAGAATATTGCCAGCGATGGATAGTATTGAATACGCTAAGAACAAAGCAAAGGCGGCGGCTATGCAGTCAGGCACCGTGTCGATTCTGCAGTCAGAATTTGACAAGCGAGGTAAAGTACATACTCACATTGTTCGCAAAGAGAATTTGAAAGAAGAATTGATGGCTAAAACGCACTTTGACGAGTATAATCCGAAGCTTATTCTTGAGACAAGCTCCAGCAGTCGTCTGGCTGATAATAATGTTCCTTATACTCACCCGACTGTCGAAAGAACTAAGAGCGATCCGAATAGTTTGGCCAATCGGCCTCGGTTCAGTAGTGTCAATTCCCGTAGGCATGTTTTAATGCATCAGAAGTCCATCGACTTGACCCCGGCAGAGTCTAGTGATGAAGATTACATCTTCCGGCAAATACCCAGTGCTCCACCGATCGCTACCAAACGATCTCATTTCGAGCTACCGTCAAGGCTTCCAGAACATATGCGACCGCAATTTGATTTACCAAAAAACTATTTCAAAGAATTCGATGCGTTTAAAGCCGGTTTTAAAGATAATAAGAAGGTAGTAGATGATGGGTATGACATTCCTTACGTGCTGCATAAGCGTCATGTAATGAATGGAACTGCTCCATCGCCCCTTGAGGATACTAGACAGCCTCCGGACATAGTAATGATGCCACCACAAAATGGTCGACATGTTGTCAGTGCGCATCCTAGATGCAAGTACCACGATCATCCGAAATCACCACGCTCACCAAAGTCACCAAAATCACCAAAATCGCCGAAATCTCCTAAATCACCTAAGTCTCCGAAATCGCCGAAGTCGCCTAAATCGCCAAAATCTCCACGAAATAGTATCCAAGTAGAACATACTTCAAAGTTTCTGGAAGTAGAAAATCGTGACTTTTTGTTCACACAAAACATCGACTTATCTAAAGTAGACCCAGTTACACTAGAAGTTGACAAGAGCGGTCAATTACAGCATCTCCCTAGTCCTAAGCGTGATATCACTAAGAATCTAGATCCTATATTACTTGAAACGTTAAACTCTAAATTAAGTCAGATTGAAAGTGACTCTGCTACTAGCTCAAAAACTGACAGTATTAGGCAGGAGCCTATATATCCGCATGATATTAAGTTCGCCATAAATGGTCGAAATGTACAACAACCGCCTATATGTAAAGATCCAAAACCATTGTCTGCTGCGGAGAAGCTACGAGCCGATATTAAATCAAAGTCAGAAAAATTGCCTCCAAAGAGGGGACAAAAGGCTAGAGGTACTGGCAAGAAAGGACCTGGTAGTAAAATAAAAGGAAAAAGTAATAATAAGATTAGAATTACATCGTTTTCTTCCGATGATGAAAGCGTGGATTCTGATGATGTTTTCGGTACTACGGAAGCGGCGCCTAAACTGGAGTTCTCTCCACCACAGTCTCGCAAGGATTTAGAACCTATTCTTCAATTGGAATATGATAAAATTACATCAGGTGCATGGCATAGAGGTCAAACAATGAGTTCAACTGAAATCGAAGGCTCCCCGCCACAATGTAGAAAATTAGCTGAGCTTGAAGCAAAATACAATCCTCAAGTACTTGACAGTATTAGTGGTAATGCAACAGAATTGCGTCGTATCTCTGAACGTTCAATATCTATCCCTAGTTCTGAAGACGATGTAGCTATAAAGATGCCCGACACAAAACAAGACATTACGACTTGGGAGTACCAGGAAAATATTCCTTCGCCGATATTAGAAAGTACTGAGTTCCTCAAATCTGATGATGAGCATTTAGCAGATTTAGAAATAGCAAAAGTTACTGGGATTCGTTCACAATCTGAAGAGAAAAATGAGAGCAAAGATGATAAAAAAGAAGGTATTAAACTTGATATAAAGAAAAGTTTAAGGGATGAATTGATTTCACCAATGTTGCGTAAGACTGGTGGTACCCCGATATTATTTGCTCATGCTCGGCTTAATCTATCGGAAGGATCCGTGTTTTCTTTGCAGCGTCAGAAAGCTACTCAAGATTCGCCCACAGCTAGCCGCAGAGCCAAAAGCTTAGATACACCCGTTATTCAGTTACATAGATTGCCACCTATGAATGCTTTCTCTTCTAAAGATGATACCGTAGAGGACATAAATGAAGAGGGTGAAATATTGGAAGAGAAACCTTTAATCGACGATAAAGCAAAAATGTCTCCACCTAAGAAGGACACTATTGATAAAATTGAAGAAGTAGAAGAAGAAGCTGGCAATGAACCAGAGGAATTAAAGGCTGTTGTTATCGACAATGAGGAGTTGGCCTTACTGGAGAATTTAGTAGAGCAACGGCGTCCTCGGTCGTTTAAACGCAGATACGACTTGACTAAACTAAAATCGCAAGCATCTCGGTCACCGCTTAGTAGATCACCACTATCTCGCTCACCTTTATCAAAATCACCATCAAGATCGCCGACGTCGTCTTTGAATTCTCCCAGAGGTAGCATCAGGAAACTGTCAGACTTAAGCGAAGACCAGATAGTGCCGGATATTGAGAGAATCAAACGTAAAGAGAAAAAGAAACTGACTCTTAAAGCTAAGCCTGATGAGAAACAGAAAATTACTAGCAAACTAAACAAAGGTGGTTCTTTAGACACTAACGCTACTAAAGTTAGGGCTTTACAAACTCAAAAATCATTGCCTTCCTCACTCAAAGAGCGTCCAGATTTTTTGACAGTTCCTCCACTTGACATAGCCCGAGCTAAAAGTCAGGAACTAGAGCAAACTGCAAAGAAAATCGCTAAAGAAAAGTCCAAATCTTTAGAGAAAATGGAAGTTAAACGTGGCGGCAGTAAGGAACGAACAAAGTCACAAGAGGATAGTGACACCGAAATAGCTAAACGTAAGGAAAAACAACAGATGCTATTTGAAGCCGCCTTAAAACAAACTAAGACATTAATAAGTCCAGTGAAAGACACAATGCCACCTTTCCCACCGCCAGAAGACAAGATAGTAGTCAAAACCGAAGGCGACAAAATCATCATAGAAACTAAAATTAACAGCAAAGCTGAAGATCATGTATTCATAGCTAAATCACCCAAAAAACTGGATAACAAATTAGGTGGCAAGATCAGCAGGAGCTTTGAAGATCAAAAGACTTCAAAAACAAGTAATAAAATAAATAAAAGTATGGATGACAAATCTAGCCAATCTCTGGAGGACAAGTTTGATGATCTTGCAGCTTTACAGAAATCACCTAAGACTTTGTCTAAGAAACAGGAGATAAAGCAGCAAATAGAAGGAAAAGTTGTTTATCAAAAGATAAGCCCTGGAGCCAAGTCAAAAAGTCTTGACAGAAAAGCGGATATCCATTTAGATGCTAAAGCAAAATCAAAGAGTTTAGATAGAAATTATGTAACACCAGCATCTATGTTACCTCCAGAGAATGAAAAGCATTTCAAACAAGAAGTGGTGAAAGTGGATGTTCATCCGACTGTTGTTGAAGAACCAGAAATACTGCCAAAGGAGTTCGAAATTAAAGAAACAAAGGATACGTCACCGTCAAATAGTTATAAAGAAAAGACAGAGGATGACTCATCTATTGAATGGATGACTAGCTCTCAACATACTGTTATTGAGAACGATACACAAACAGTTATAATGGAACGTCGTAAAATTGACATTTATAATAAACAAAGACAGAATGAGCTCCAGGAAAGTAAAAGCAATCAAGATGTTCACGAACTAGTAACATCATCATCGGAAAAGAAACCAGAAGTATCACGTTTGACCAGCGAGGAAGAATCGCTGACTGAAGTTAGTGAATTGAAAGTTTCCGACGAAAGTCACATGTTGGGTATTACTTTACCATATATTGACGCAGATAGTTCGTCTGACCAAGACCAGGGTTCTAAGAAGGCTAAGATACCTCGCGCGAAGAGCGGTGATTCCGATTCCTGGGTCACGGTCGATTACGAAGAGACTACATTAGATACAGAATTACCACTTTCGGAAGCCAGCAGCAAAATTCGTGGTAAGAGAACATTAGATCCTCAAGGAACATTCGATGAATCATCCGCGAGCTTGGTAGAGTTCCTCAAACAAGAAACTATGTCACAAGTAATGTCAGACAGTGAGATTGAATCGCGAATAACTCGCGATCCACCTAGATCTATAGATCTTTCACGAAAATGGACCAATAAAAATAAGATTATTGTAACTCCGCCTCAAGAAAATAGTCCAACTATTGAAAACCTACCGTTTATTGACTCAAGTACTTCTAAGTCAAATAAATCTGAGGGTGAGCATACTGGTAGTTCTGGGAGTGACAAATCTCCCACTGAACAAAAACCGGACCAAAGAACATTGTTGACGGCCAAGTCCAGAAGAAGTGAGCTGCTTAAACTAAGTGCAGAACGCTCTAGAAGTTCTGAGTCGACATCTTGGACCAGTATAGAGAAAGATGTTAGTCCTTCAAGTGCCATTAAAGGCAGTTCTATTGACGATGAATCCAGTGTAAGTTGCTCGATTGCTAGACCTTTAGGTATATCACAAGATATCGAAAAACTTAACAAGAAAGATCGAGAGTGCCTGGAGGAGTTAAAACAAGCGATGGAATATGGAGAAGAACACTTGCTGTCTCAGCATACCTTATCTAGTGAACATTCAAAGTCAAATTCTAAATCACCTTCGCCAATAGCTGAAATAACACGTATTGAAAGCCCCAGGAGCCCCTCGAAGTACGGTGCAAGAAAATCTCCCACGCCTACTTTAGAGAAGCAAGGCCAAGTAGATTCTCAAAAAGCTCCATCAGATTCGGACTCTACTTCAGAGAGTATTGACAAAACCGTAGAACAGCTATCGAAACCAAACGTGAGGAAAAGTGGTTTGGATAAAATAGGCAAATGTGTTATAGAAGAATCTGAATCAAGCCAATCAGCGGCATCCAAAACCTCCGATGCGGCTAAAGAACTACAAAAGACTGTTAAAAAGACCAAAATCGCAATAACGATATCACAAGAAGACCAAAACACAACCATAGATTTTGATGACGATGGTAATGTCATAACTTCTTCGTTCGAAAGAGAACTTCGTTTGAAAAAGAGAGCGCTCAAAGAAGACCAAAAAAGTTCGTCGAAATCAAGCATTGACACTACCACAACCACTACTCCTTCTAAAGGATCTCTTAGTGTTGACGATTCCTCCTCTAGAAGGAGGCGTCTTGACGACCAAAAGAGTTCATCAAAATCTAGTATGGATTCTAGAGGTTCATTAAGCGTGGAATCTAGAGGTTCTTTTGAAACAACAGAATCTACGTCTGGATCTTTAGGTGAAGCTTATAGACGCGGTGAAGAACTTAAGCCAACATGGCGACCATTTTTCGGCGCTTCGGGTAGCGAAAACAGTACTAGTATCGAAGAAGCTTGGATACCGCAAGATCATGAAGGATATGAAAATTTAGCTATTAATAAGGAGGTTTTTGAATACAATAACCAAAGGATGATGGATGATTTCCAAACATTTTCGAAAAATCCTCCACTCTCTGCTAATACATCAAAAGATTCAACCGATGCTGATTTCACTGATGATCTGAATGATTTTCCAGTCAATTTCTTGTATCCAGCTACTTCGTCAAGTAATACTAATGATGTTGTCATTGGTTATGGACAAACTTTTGGACGCACTTTATCACGCATATCAGAACGTAGTACCGCCTCCGAAAAGACGAGTGCCGATGAAGATTCCACTAAAGCGTGTTCACGTTCGGAGAGTATTAACGAGGAATCACTTAATTCTAGCGATCATCAAGCTAGTCTTAGCTCTGATCCGCCTAGCAACGCTAACGTAGCCTACATATCTGATACGGATAGACGAACGTCTGCCGAAATGCCTGATATACCAATTGACCAAACTAAAATAAGTGAAATGTATGAATCTAAAAAAGAAGTCGAAAAAGCAGGTAAGATGATTAACGATGCATTGGATTCCAAGAAATGTAGTGAAAGTCCCTCTAAACCAGGCAAACTTGCACCCAAAATACCATCAAAACAGTCTTCTGCAAGTGAGAGTCAAGAGTCTGATGATTGGCCACTACCAGAGTTGCCACCGCAAGCTGTTGGTAGACCTGGTACTATTGAAGAGATCGGTAGAAAAGAATCTAGCGATTTTGACCAATGGCCTTCCCTACCATCAAGTCTATTAGAAACACCTATTATAGAAAAAGTACACATATATTACATGAGTAACGAACCGGAACAGCCTACAAAAGTAACTTTACAATCGGAAAGCTCAAAGGATCAGCTGGCTGGTTCAGATGATGACAGCGATACCTTAAATAATGATGACGAATTAGAAAAAGATATACCAGAATCAAAGTCTGAGAAGTCCGCTGAGTTAAGTGAGGATTCTCCCAGAAGTCCTAAAGTAATACCTTATGATCAGTCTGGATACATGGTTGAACCTTTGGAAAAACACGAGGAGTATACTTGTCATAAAAGCGTAGTGCCAAATTACGATAAATCGTGCCTTAGTGGTACGATAAGTAAAGCCACATGCCTTATGGGTGACGTCGGCTCTTGTTGTTCGCGCTCTGAACATAAGTCGTTCAATATTAAAAGCAGTTTAGACGATAAAGTGATAATTAACCAGCCCCAAAAATCGCCTACAAACCACAGTCCAATATTTGAGGACGACCATTTATATGCCGACGACGTTTTTGGCGCTGATAGTAAGTCGTTGTCACCTGACTTTGACAAAGGTTTTTCGCAACTAGGTACACAAAAGTATTCCTTCGGGTCAAATAATTCTGATACGTCTATTGATGACCTCCTGTCACAGACGAATGCTGAGGACACAGTTCGTGCTGTAGCTAAGTTAAGCACTGGTAGCGCCGGCACTTGCAAAAGATGCAGTCATAGTAGTCATTCAGAGGAAGAAACTAGCTCTTTCGGTACTGATTTGGATGGCACGGTCAAAATCGGTTTGCCACAAAAGAAATGCACGCATAGTTCACATTCTGAGGATACATCTATTTGCCTTAGCATTTCTGAATGGTCAACTGGTACTAACACTGTCCGCCAGTATGCAAATCTATCGGCTTCTGAAAGCATATCGGCCGTGTCTGCTAATAAAAGTGATAAGTCTGACAAAGCGTCAAATAAAGTTTACTCGTCTTCGCAAGCCAGTAAAAAATCTGACCATAAACCCAAAATGAGTTCGCAAGCGGAAATGAGCTCTAAGAGCAGCAGTCTCGATAAAAGCTCAGATAATATAAAGTATGATAAGCTGTGTAGCTCAGAGACGACTATTTCGAGGAAGGGGATCGACAGCAGTTCTGGTACTAAGAGCGATAGTACCTTAACTCTTGCACAGTCAATATCAGATTGGTCTGCGAGTACGAGCCACACCCTTGTGGCTACAGCTCGCGAAGATCAGCAAGACGCAGACAACACAAAGTCTGAAGAGACTGTAGTGAAAGAACCAGAAACCGAAGACAAGCCTGACACCGAAATTGTTATTACTAAAGTGTCTTCGCCTCCAATTGAAATCGAAGAGCCAAAAGAACCGGTTCTGAGATTGACTGCATCATATACTGGCAAAACGGATAAGTCTTCATCTATAAGCTACAGTGATAAGTCAGATAAATCAAGCTCTAGTTCTTTGAGTAGTTTGCAAAAGCACGCGAATGGAGTGTTGAGATTTGACCAAAGTTTTCAGCCACAAGACGGATCCCATGAACGATACCCGAAAGTACCGTCGAAAAGTTTGAGCTACGAAGAACAAACGCATAGGTATGCGAAGCCAACGTTACGGTGTCAGAGTGAAGATAGTGGCTTTAAACCTTATTTTGTTAGTCCACAACCAGAATTAGATATCGATATGCCTTCTCAACTTTATAGTCAAGAAGAAAAACACAGCGAGCGCTATCAAAGCCAAGAATTTTCAAATATCATTCGCGAAGAAGGTAGTAGCAGTAAGTTCATAAGATCAGATTACAAACCGCTGGCCAAACATGCAAGTTATGACGACAAAACACTTTCAAAGAATCAAATAAAAGAATACAAAACATCTCAGCAATATCGAAGTAAACCAAAAAGTTGGTCATTCCACGAACATTATCTTGCTTCTTCTGATCTGCCCATCATCGCTGTCCCTGAGATACCTTCAGTACACAGAGAACTGTCAGAAAAGAAGTCCATTGATAGATCTACTAAGACACCTTTATCGCGTTGCTCACCTTATTACTCTAGCAGTCTAAGCTCGGAGTCGCCACCGATACAACCATTAAAAGCTCCCGTTAAGAAATCGCTTCTAGTTCGTAACATTTCACTGAAGAGTCCTCCGAGTGGTAATGATACTGATAGTTCACTAGATGTCATACGAGATCCAAGAGAACGTATGAAGACGTTTAGACGCAAGAAACAAGTAACTAGCGCACGCAAACGCCAGGAGAGAATACAAGATGTATTAGAAGAAGACTCTACTAAAAGTCAATACTCGTCTGAAAGTGATAAGCTTGGTGGCCAATACTTGGCTGTAGAGGAAACTCTGCGTCGTATGGAGAGCTCAGAATGTTCCGATAGCTACCTGCCTGAAGTAGAATCGGGTTCTTCAGAAATGTCTAAAGGTGATTCTAAAAATTATGACATCCAAGAAGCCAGTTATTCCGAAGATGAAGGACAGGATGAATACGCGAAGTACAAGAGTGCCAATTACGAAGCACAGCAGTTTCCGATCAATATTGCTCCTATGCAATTTCAAGGATTCGGTTCTTCTGCTGATGAGGACGAAATGGGGTTCCCGCGGTTTGACCGATTAGGTCGCTTGCGGCATCCCTATCTTGACTCGCAAGAACCGCCATACGTGTCGGAAGACAGTCCTCCGCGTATTTCTTATTCAAACAAGAGTAGTCGTCAGTCCTCTTTGAAGAAATCCAAGTCTGCTTCTTCAGGCTATCGCCAATCTGACGACACGCTTGGTGAATCTTCTGGACAACATCAACAGCGAGGTTTCTACGAGGAACAGAGCGATAGAGACGACTCAGATGATTACGCTTATCCGATCGACACTATAAAGCGTGCTCCGAAAATGCACAAGTCGGGTAGTTACTTGTTCGATCGCGGAGAATCAGTTGCGTATTCTGATACAGATCTGCCACCAGACAAAGAAGAATACGAGGAATATAGAGGCAGTCCCTATCCAGAGCATTATGAGGAGGTCGATATGTTTCCGACACAGGAATGCTACCCGCAATATGAGCATGATATCGATGGGAGTAGAATTGATAGTCAGGATCATTACGCTCGCGATCTAGACCAACGTTTCAGTCTGAATAATGTAGAGAGGTTCTATTCTAGTCACTACGTCGACTCGCAAGCTTCCAGCGACAGCCCTGAACAAAAGTTCGACGTATCCACGCTGCCTCCGCCTCTTTGCTCCGATGACGAGAACGATTAAATAGAACTTTCTAATTAATCGTTTTGGTCGCTGTAGTCGCGGTGCAATTTATTATTATATTTAGTTTGGTCGTTGTCACCCCTCGTCTCGTCGGCTGAACGTTTAGTATCCGGTGTGCGAGCGTGCCGGTCGATCAGCGTTTCGAAATTTAAATTCTAATTAATACAATTATTGTTATATTGATATTTGATATTAAGGTACTCATTATATTGAATATTTACATTGTCATTTCAAATATTTAGCAAAATAATGACTTAAAATATCTAGTGCCAATTCCCGGATAGCGCGACCCTTTCAACTATCGTGTGTACGCGGACGTAAACCTATAGCTTGTTAAGTATTTAGGTGTAGTTATATGTGTACTGATCCAAATTATACATTTTCACACATCTTACTCACGGAATATTGATCAATATAACGATAACTCAATTATATACATGTCCCTAATACTCGTTGCGTTAGTTTGTTTCCACCTTAGAGCTAAAGCTTCAAGGAAATGCAATACAGGTAAAATAAGAACGTAGTGCCAACATTCTTCTAGTTGAATATTTTACTGTTTTCAACCTTTATAAACGTTAACTTCGATGATAAAAATAATATCCTGAAAATAGTATTATTGTAAAGGCTGTGATTTACTTTGTGTGGTGAGATCCAAGATCTTAGTTGTTTTATTGAAGCGTTTAATGCTCAAACGATAGTAAGACATTGTTTATCGCACGTATCACCTTGTTTATTTATCGATTTAAGTTCGTATATATATATATACTGATATTGTTTACTTTTGTCCATGACATAATACTAGTTTACAAATCAACTTTGGATCTGTATTCGTGCCAAATCTGCTCAATTTTTTCCAACACTTTATTATGATATAATTTATTATGTAACGTTTTCTAATAATGAATTTTGAAAATCTTAATACGTTATAGTTGACATAGATATGTGAATATACGTGTCGTGTGTGTATGTGTGGGTAAAATAGAGTTGTTTAATTGACAATCATCGAAAATTAATGATTGTGTAAATTGATTTTAAATGCATTGATTGATTTTGAGGTACAGTTATATGGCCGGGTTAAGAAAAGTTTATTTGACATAAAATACTTAGTAACGGCTAGTTGCAAAATCCATTTATAAAAAAATATATAAATCAAATAAACGAATCTCTAGTTTCTTTTTTGTAGATGACTGTACCTTCTATTATATTGTTTAAAGAATATAATATTAAGAACATAGTAACATCAATTTTCAAATGCAAAGCTTGCATCGACTATTTTCGCTTTTAGCAAATTTTAGTTAGCGTAATATAAAATTAGATCTGTATATTAATTTATAGTATATTATATATGTATTGCAGATATTATATATTTTGCAGATATTATATATTTTGCAATAAATCTATGATAAACATCGTATCAAGGGATTTATTGATGGAAATAAAATAAATATTCAAATTATAATAATAATTAATGTTCTATCAGTTAAGTAGCATGCATCGGTTCATATTAAGACCTTATTCCATACGTTCAGTTATATAAAGGAAATGTTTATTTTTTATCAAGGCTAACACTGTCACTTCCAACCAGACTCACTAAGACCAGTAGGTACATAAGAAATGAAAAAAAAATGTCATTAGGAAAATCTACTTAAAAAAATATAATAAAAATTCACGAATATGTTTTATATGTTTTCTGCTATATTTGTTACATACACAGCATAATAACTATACAGAGTTGATTTATTATTAGATAGGAATAAATTAACGAACAAATAGACGAATTGTGTGTTGGTGTAGAGGAGACGCGACTTTTTCGTGGATTTAGACTTAGTTAAGTCACTCGATTTGCATGTCAGACTTATTGAAATGGATGTGTATTATAAACTTCTACAATTGAAGAAATAACTCTTTTTCGTTAAAACTACTTCATGTATTATATTATAGTATTATTATCATTATAGAAACAATTATTTTAAATATATTTATGTTTGATGTAGAACTTATATTTACAAAGATTTTTATTTTGTTAATATGAAAGTTGGCTCCTGAAGCACAAATTGATTTTTTAGCAAATATTTAATTAATGTGACGACGTCTTTTAAACATGACGATGTTTATAACAAGAAGATTTGTTATATCGTATGCGTCGATAAATCCTAAACTTATGAATATTATATACCTTATAGTGTTTATAATGTTTTCACTAACTTTCTGATATGCAAGCAGATTTAATCGATCAACTTATATGCCCTGCTTCTAAAATCTAAACACGGATCGGGTTAGATAGAAATAGTGCATGGCCGACGTCAACACTATTTTTAATTACTGGGACCTGCTTACCAATAAAAGGGTTACTAATTACAAAGATTTAAATCGTACATACATATGTATTCGCCCTACTATGTATAAATATGGTCACTTTCCAGGCGTTAAGTCGTCATCTGACACACAATGCCAACATTACATGTGATTTATAAATATGGTATTATCACACTCACATATTGAAAATTGTACACTATCGTTATCTATCATGTAAATGCAACGAGTGAGCTCGCTCTTTGTAGTGTAGACATATTTTCGTGTGAACAGGATACGGTGAGGGCATATGTATAATTTAAACCTTTGACTAAAAATTACTCCTACCCCATTTCTATGAGGCGAGTTTCTTGAGCTAATTATCATACTACCCCTGTTTTACTCACCAAATTAGAGAAAGATAGCACAATATCACAAGCACAAGTCTTGCTTCAAGAAATTTGCCCTGTCGAAATGGGCTTTTAGATTTTCCAGATCCGATCCGATTCCTGTTTTGATATATAGCAAGCTCGGTATTTAATATTATTTCCAAAAATCTGGTGCTGATTGAACAAACTAGCTTTATCTATAAACGACTGAAACTGCAAGACGCTTTGAAAGAGGATTACAAATATTTAGATTTGTTTGCATATCAGTAACGCAATATATTCGAAATATAATCCTATAAACCCTGCGCTAAATAGTGTTCAATTATAATTGAAAGATGTAAAACGGTCGTGTGTGCACGAAGCAATTTTAGACTATTAGTGTTTAAGAGGTACGCGGGCCTCCCTAGTTAGCGCAATAACTGTCGGTACGATATTGAAAAAAATCTTAGTACTTAAGTATTTCGACTTTTCGATTGAGAGTGTACAAGCCGAATAGACTGTAATGTTACGATTTCATTGAATTGTTTACGTTGAGACGTCTGCTTCGCACGGTTATGGCGAACGCAATGGATGTGTATAGTATTATCAACATTTCTTGTTAGTCTAGCTCAGATACAAAAATAGGCAAAATGCGCCTCTACTTATTTTTAATATTATTGAATTGTCAGGATGAGTCTTTTAAATGCAATTAAGAGGATAAAATAGAAACTGAATTACTGGAAATCTCATAAATTACCCGTGAATACACAATGAAAGACGCATTGGGGTTGTCCCGGGATTCAAATGTTGGCGGAGAGAAAAAGATGTCACCAATTAAGCTATAGCAAACGAGAACTGCTTATAAAAATTAAACCTTTCTGCACAACACTCTTCACTACACAACTCCCCATTCATAGGTGCAAATATAATTATTTTCAACAATCAATTATTAGTATCAAAAGTTAACAATATATGTAAATCGGTATGAATGGATTTGCTTTCTTCATTATCTGTTACGCAACGTATGCTGCCCGAACACGGTTTTTGCTCAGTTTTCAATTCCACTCTACCTAGACATTACACCTATATGATCGCTCCAAAATTGTATTGCACTACAAAACATAGTAGTTCTATAATATGCGAGCAAATAGTTTGTTTTGCATTGCCATACCGTGTGAAGTGGACGCCTTATCGTCACGTAATTTAAATATTGTTTCGATTATTGAAACGTTACTTCCTTTTTGAATTTATATGTGAGTGTAAGTGTACTGTGTCCCTGCAATACACGACACTACCCCGCCACGCTCGGGGATAGTTAAACAATAAATAAATAAAAGTATTATGCGTTTTAATGTTCATATGTTCTGTTGAGTACCCGTTTTCCTAAGCTGCCAGGATTACAAATGTAAGTCGTAAATGTACTCAAATGTCATGTTGCATAAATCATTCTTTTTTTCTTTATTTAAGAAGTTCGTATAAGTTATTTTTAGTTTAACTTATTGTTTAGTACGTTTAAACAGGTTAACTTTTAGTTTATATAATTTCTTTTCAGATTTTTATTTGAATTTGCTTACAGATTTCCTTTCCTTAACCACTACTTGTTTATACAATTTTATTTTAATTATGTTACGCATCTAATCCACAGATATAGTTTTACTTTTGTTATTTTTATGTCTTTATTGCTTAACATAATCAGATATGACTCCGATCCATCGTCATCTATTTATCAGCTAATTTCTTAATTGTGTATTATTATACTTTCATATAAAAATATGTTTTTAAATACATTTGGTGATCGACTGGAGACTTTCTGATACACCATTTTGTTATGAATTTAATTTATAGTTTTTATTTTAACTATCATAGTCACAAACAACGGATGACAATCGTGTTAAAGTTTTAACTGTATATTTTAGTCATTAAATATATTTAAATCTAATATACATATGTTTCGTGAATTGAAATGTTAGCAAATTGCAGATTTCTAAAATACCATAATGGTGATTCGTTGTTTATATTTAAAGTTATTAATGTTTTTGGGCTGGTGATTAGAATGATACTTAATGCTATATTTGATTTAATCTCGACGAGATATAAAATTTTATATTTTATTTGGTACCCTCTGTACTCTGTGATGACTTCGTTGTTATAATATAGGTACGTTTACGTTGGTCGTTAGGTACACCACGTCCTCACTCAAACACTGATCAGGAATCAAATCCTTTTCGTGAGATCGTGGTGAAATCTGACTGTGCGTGTTTATTACAACTTGTCTGGATTTAAATCTCATAGACCGCATTTTCAATAATTACATTTCTAACAGACGAAACGTCGGCCGAGGAGGAAGATAACACGGTATCATCGGCCAGCCTGTGCATGTCGCCCTCGTCGGTTTGCGAGCGGGAAGAGGGGGCGGAGGGGTCGGAGGGGGTGGAGGGGGCGGAGGGGCGGCTGCGGCGCGCAGGCTCGCCCGTGTGCGCGTCCACTCCGCTGGCGCACAGGCCGCTCACGAACGGACACGGCGGCGTCCACAACAAGCCCGCTGTTGATAGCAACGACGATACGCTCAATGGGAACGTCACGGGTGAGTGCCATGTTGTACTTAGTATGTCTCCTGGATCGACTGGATCTTTGAAGTGAGTTTGCAGTTACGTTTACGAATAATCGTAAGGATCCGAAACAATGTTGTATCTATTTTCTCACTTTTCAGTTAGTTATACTGAGTTATTTGTTATTTTCTGTGTAAGCTTGGAGTTTTAAAAGTGTAATATTGTCTTCTGTTTACGCGAATATTATTCATTGAAATTAAACTACTATATACGGATTATGTAATAAAGTGTCAAATAAATAACGCGATAAAATCCATATATAGTAGTTTAATTTTAAAAGTGTGTCATAAAATAGAGCTTTTTTTAAAATATATTAGGCGAGTTTTGAGAATAATACAACTTTGTCTATTCTTTCATTGTTGTATAGACGGGTGTAAACGTATGGGTTTGTCTTATCCTTAGTATAGTAAATTATATTGAATCAGTAGTAGTAGTTTTCATGTCTTAGATATTCTGTCAAATTCGCGAGCGCGTTAAAATAGCCATTAAGTTTTCTGTATCCAATTTTCTGCTCAATTTTCCTAACTTTTCTTTCCGTAAGAAGCTTCTAAAGAATAAGGTAACTTATAAAATAAAAATGAACGAAGTCGACAAAGTCGTTCTTAAGTCATGGCTTGACCAATAGAAACAAATTTATTTTATTATATTTAAAATATAGCTATCAATCAGTTGAACTAACATTTGATGCATAGGCGAATCGTCGGGATGTTTAAGGAGTACTCACTGATTCAATACAAGTTTTTAAGGTTACCGAAAGCGAAACACCAATGAAAGCAGCAAGTGGTTTGTCTTGCTTTCATGGGCATAAGAAGCGTGCCAGTACGCACTACACCACAAAAATTTTAAAATTTATTCATTGATTGTGTTTGCAGCGCCTGTAGTGTCAGAGTCGGTGAACAGCATGGATGTACTGAGCGGTGGAGAAAGCGATGCTGGCGACACACTCTCGAGACGCAATAATAATAGGTATGTTTTCTTAATATACATATGTTCAAATCATTTAAATGTACCATCAAAAGTAAAACAGAGTCACTAATATAAATCATGACATTCACACATGTATTCGTAAATATCTAGCACAAATTTTTTGGTAGTTATTTGTTTATATAGGAAAGATGGAATCTGCTTAATATTGATTCTTAGTAGCTATCCACCATTCATCGCTACATATTTATTCGACATTTTATAGCATCTATAGTTGTCTGTAAAATATATATGTACCTATATTTATACTGTCGTGTCACCAGCATATCGTCCAACCTGTTGGGCACACTACGCGAGGGCGTCAGCGAAGGTCCCCGACGACGCAACATGGATATCACGTATTTCGTGGCTAAAGAACTGCTCATGACAGAACGCACGTATAAACGAGATCTAGAACTCATCACTGTGGTAAGTGCAATTATCTTTGTATTTTGTAGACATTGAGAAAATTAGAATTCTACAATTATTGATAAAATTGGTGAAAATATGCAGAATTGTGTTAAAAATGAATTTTGTTTTTTGTTTTGTCTAATTATTGCTTATCACTATCGAATTTGTTTTGTCGTAATATATCATTTAGTTTACAGGTTATATAGTTTTGTTTACAAGAGGGTCACAGTAGCAAACAATTAATTTAAAATTTGATATATTTTGTTTTATTTTTTAATATGCTTTGTGAATAAAATTAGGCGGTTTCCCTTATTTTAATATATGCACATTATGAAGACTTACTGTATACTAGCTTAATTCCTGTGTTCGGACGGATGATGGTTTCTAGCCACCTTATTGAGTAGGAGAGCCTCGCTGATTTCAGTATGAATGGGCCGGCTCGACCGGGGAAGGACTACCTTCTCAAAGAACATCGACGTGAAATACTAGTATTCCTACTGTTGTGTTTCGTTCGGTTAGTGAGCGTGCCGGAGGCTCAATCATCCCCTTTCTCTCATTCCCGCTCCTTCTCCTTCCCACTTCCTTTCCTAAAGGGTCGACAACGCGCAAGTGATGCCTCTGGTGTTGCAGGCGTCCATAGGCTACGGTGACCACTTACCATCAGGTGGACCGTATGCTTGTTGCCACCTGAGTTGAAAAGAAAAATAAATAAAAATAAAAACATACCACGCCCGTCGGTTCAAGGTGCTCTTAACTTGGCCTTTGTCCAGAACGGCTCCGATCTGATCAAGAAACGTTCGCCTAGGTCTTCCTCTCGCGACTGTTCCATTCATACTTGCCTTATAAACTTTCTTAGTCAGATAATGATTACTTACGGATATTTTTCAAACTAAATACGCTGAGGATCTTGTATGTTAATTTCGGTTATAATTTCATAACATTCAGTTCAGCGGTATTAATGTGACTAATAAGGAAATATTCAAACTTTGAAATTATTGTAATAATAATATAAGTAGAAATTAGAATAATGTGATAAAGTAGTTTGTACCAAACTAATTCTGGTTGTATCTTTTGACTTACTAGAAAGACAACTCTCCTCGGTAACCTCTTAAAGGCCACAGGCTATCATAACCACCTGGCACCCGCCTCGCCTCGAGGAGTTAGTATTCTTAATATAGAATAGTATGGTTGTGCGGACGAAACAATGTTGATAAGTGAGTACTTCGTTGAGTCGTTGTTGAGTCGAGTACATTAACATCTTATCGTCACTGGATCGCGTCGCTCGCAACTTGTCCATGCGCGAACGGCCAGTGCATCACGCAGTGACAATCCGCTGCTCGCACGCTTGCTTTACGTTGACCACACGCTGCCCGCTGGTCCTTCAAGCGAGAGCGGAGCGCCCAACTTACCCTCTATTCGTCGACCACGCGACAATTGCTCGTCGGCCATGCGGCGTCTAGTCGTAGACAATATGTCGACAACGAGTAGACGCCAAGCGATGAGGCCGGAACAAAAAAAAAAATCTTTTAAACTTCACGTAGCAGATGGTGACCTTGGCGGCGCTTAATGTAAAATGAGTCAGCGTCACACGAGTTAACGTGTTAACGTGTTAATGTGTGTATAGAAATGGAGCGCGTGTGTGTCGGAGCTGGCCGTGGAGGGCGCGGAGGCGGGCGCGGCGCTGGCGCGCGCCTGCCTCGCGCTGGAGCCGCTCGCGCTGCCCAGCGGCAAGCTGCTCGCGCGCCTCGACCGCGCGCTCGCCGCCGGCGCCCGGCCTGACGGTGCGACACACGCTTATATTGTACCAGTACTCGCTATTCTTATATTTGTTTTTTGCACGAGTGTATTGTATTGTTGCCTTTTGCAGATGGAGAGGAACCGGAATACAAGAAAATAGCCGAAGTACTCTATGAGCATTTAACGAGTACCGCTGAAGTAAGTAGAGATTCAAGACTATAAGTATACTGTGAGTTATCGATGTATGTGACTGACGCTAACAACTTTTGTTGGCAGGCATACCAGTGGTACAGCAGCCGCGCGGGGTCGCTGGTGGGCGTGGTGGAGAGCGTGCGGCGCAGCAGCGCCAGCGCGGCGCGCGCGGCGGCCGACTTCGACGCGCGCGCGCCGCTGCCGCTCGCCGCGCTGCTGCTGCGCCCGCTGCACCGCGCGCTGCACTACCACAGGCTTGCTATCGGTTAGTTGTGTCTGTCACTCGTACCAGTGGTACAGCAGCCGCGCGGGGTCGCTGGTGGGCGTGGTGGAGAGCGTGCGGCGCAGCAGCGTGGCGAGGTAACAACCTCAAGCATCAGAAATTTACTTGGTCGCATGGCTCAGTTCGACTTCAGAAATAGTATCTTAAGATCGTATAACTCGTCCGAAATCGTTAAAAAAACACAGATTACAACGTTATTACTTTGTTTTAGAACTCTACAACGCGTTGGAGAGTGAGTCGTCCGTGGGCGCGCTAGAGGTAGGCAGCCGCGTCGCGCTGCAGGCCAGCGAGCAGCTACAGCACGGCGAGAACCACGCCGCACTCTGCCAGCTACAGCGAGACATTACAGGTAACACAGCTGATCGAATTGGCCGATTTACATCAGAGAATTGGACCTAAGATAGTCCCCTGTAGTATACCACATCCATATTAATAGTACAATGTTCCTTGTGAAGCTTTTATGAGTCCTGTAATAAAGTATAACATTTTAATAAATTTATTTTGCTATTGACTTGTTAAGTCTCTTCCTATCAATGAAACTAATTACACCATACTTAGAACAATTTTGAAAATAACTTATGTATCATAAAGTCAAAAGCTAGTCACATGTCGAAAAATATATTGTATACTAAACGTATACAATGTTTTTCGCATGGAATACTTTATCTAAATATATTTGTTAATGTTTTAATTTCAGTAATAGGTAATAATATCATAGTGTTTATAGATACAAATAACATATTAAACTATTTCAGGATACGACAAAATCTTGGTTGCTGAGCGAGAATTTATTAGAATGGGTTGCGTATACAAACATTCATCAAGAGGGTTGCAACAACGGATGCTATTTTTGGTGAGTCACAATTTTCGACAGGATATATAGCATAAACACGACGCTTTTATTCTTACAGCTTCATATAAAAAAGTAGACTTATGAATATATTGTATGCTAGGCAACTTTTGAGTAAATTTATTGTACATTATAAAATGTACGTGTCTGTTCGTATCGCAGTTCAGCGACGTGGTGGTGGTGACGTCGAAGTCCGGCAGCAGCGCGTTCCGCGCGCACCAGGCGCTGCCGCTGCACGCGCTCGCGCTCCAGCGCTCGGAGCTGCCGCACTCCTTCGCTCTGCGCGGTAAGCACTGCGACGCGCGACATACTCCTGTCGTACTAGGATTGTGTATTCACAATCCTAGTACGACAGGAGTATGTCGCGACAGCCATTGCTTATTGCTTAACTGTTAGCGTCGAAGTGTAAGTTGTAGTGTCGCAAATGTTGTTTTCGGTTGCAAGTTTCGATCAATTGTGGCATCATTGTCATTGTGCGTGCATAATTTAAAATATTATTTTAACAAAACAATGGTTTGGCAAACAAGTTTTTTCAAAATAGTTAACAAGTAAAGCTGTAAATAATTGTAAATGAGTAAATATTACATTTAAAATAAAAAATAAAAAACCAGATAGAAAAATAATTACAAAAGTTAAAATAACAGCATTATATTATAATGTGACAAGAAAAAACTGCATCAGCAACAACCCTGCCTCGTACTATCCAATGAAATTTATTTAGCAAACGTCATACACTACCGTCCAAAAGTTTGCAATCACCCTAATTTTCGTCGACAGAAAAACTATACCGCAATAAATCCATCAAAAAACGTATTGTTATTGGAGATTAGTATTTTTACGACCGTACTAACAATGACATTTAACAAAAACACTAATTTCTTATCAACTATCCATTATTTCCAAAAAAGACCGACACGTGTTTTATGACCACTCAAGTTGCGACACCGCCGTTTGATGATTTCTTAGAATTGGCGCTTTTAAACGTTATTGTAGTAATGAGTAGTAATCTTTGGAATACACTTCTTTGGGTGTATTATTGCAAAAATTATCAGTTTAGAGTTCAGTGTGATTTGTGATAGTTACAAAAGTTCGCAAGCTCATAAAATGGCAAAAAGGAAACAGATTTCGCTTGAACAGCGGAGTGCTATCTGTACTTTGAGCGAAGAAGGCTATTCTATGCGCCAAATCGCAGAAAAGGTCGGTGGTTCATACAAAGGTGTACATTATACTCTTGTACGAAAAAAAGCTACTGGAGGAAATCAAGACCGGAAGAGATCTGGACGTCCCAAATCTACGAAAAAGCAGGAAGATAACTACGTTGTGACGTTATAGAAACGAAATCGACGTTTAACTGCACCTCAAATTGCCGCTATTTTAAATGTAACCCGAGAAAAGTCAGTTTCAATAACAACTGTAAAAAGGTGTTTGCTATCTGCTGGTCTAAGAGGATGTGTAGCAGCCAAAAAACCCAGATTGACTAGTGTTCATAAAAGAAAAAGACTGGAGTGGGCCAAAACACATAAAAACTGGACAGTAGAAGACTGGAAAAAGACCTTTGGACGGATGAGTCCAAATTTAAAATTTTTGGATCTAATAGACGAGTTTTTGTGCGCCGATCAAAAGAGGAGCGGGCTTTAGAAGCGTGTACTGTGCAGACTGTTAAGCACGGCGGTGGTAGTGTGATGGTTTGGGGATGCTTTGGTAATAATAAACCCGGTCATCTGATCAAAATCACCGGGAAACTGAATAAAGAAGGCTATCTGAAAATACTTGAAGAAAATGCCATTTCCTCTGGAATTTTGTTTTTCAACAAGATAATGACCCTAAGCATTCATCCAAATTATGCCAGGTGTTCTTAGAGCAAAAACGAAGTGAAAAAGTTGTGCAAATTATGAAGTGGCCCTCACAATCGCCAGATTTGTCTCCGATTGAATTAGTATGGGATGAACTGGATAGAAAAGTGAAGAACCGGTGTCCATCGAGCTCAGCATAGTTGTGGGAATATTTACAGAGCGAATGGAAGTCACTGGACTCCGAATACTTCAATAAATTAATCAAAAGAATGAGTAAAATTTGTGAACAAGTCTTCTTCTCCCTAGCCTTTATTATTCCCAAGTCACTTGGGGTCGGCTTTTAAAATTTGTGAACAAGTAATTAAGAATAAGGGTGGCCATTTTGACGAAGCCAAAATTTAACGAAGACTGTAAACTTTTGTTCTTATTTGTACTGATTTTATTTAACTGAATGCTAATCTAAGGTTTGATTAAGATTTAAGTGTGCATAAAGTATACTTTAAACATATTATAGTTGTTTAAATTAAAATTACCCTAGTGATTCCAAACTTTTGTCACTACCGTACTAAAGTTTGTGTGCAAATATGTATGAAACATGTGCCCTTTTCAACATTGCACTTTCAACTGTTTTTTTATCAGTGATAAAACATGTTGTATTCTTTCAGGTGAGGACGTGAATCTGTTGCTCAGTGCTCCCAACGAGAGCGAGTACACGGGGTGGAGCGAAGCTCTGCAGGCCACCATTGAGGTGGCGCGCGAGATGTACACCAACGTGGACACGGAACTGACACCTTATGAACAGGAAATTGGTATGTATTACTTATTTAAGATCTGTTGTCCTCATATTATGGTTTGTTACCATGTGTCTTGATTATTTTCGTCGTCTATTGTTTTACCGCTTATGATTTCTGTAGTTGAGCCATTCTATTTCGAATTATTTTTAAAGAAGAAGATACTCTCACATTGGCAATAATTTCTGTATCGCGAGGGACTTTATAAACATTCAAACAATGGACACATATTGCCGGTATTACCGAAGCAAATCCTTACTATATTAAAATTTTATATGTTTTTCATTGTTAAACCTTTTAGAGTTGGAAAACAACACAACAACAGCTTTGTCCGTCCGTCTGTCTGTTATACAACTTTCAACTCAAGAACCGTAAGAGCTAGAGAGTCGCGGTCAACGCTATTCGACTCAGCATAGTCGATATACCCCCGAAATGACTATGACCTATGACCTCTGATATCGTATTGTGCACGTGTTATCACCTTATCTTTGCATATTACTTGAACCATTTTTTCGAACTGTAAGATTAACGGCAATTCATTGGCGATTCTCACTTGTTTATCAGTTATTTGTATAATTGCTGTTGTAAAAAATATATTAAAATATTATTTCTAATTTGCACTAGTAGCAGCTATTAACATTAATAGTTACATAGTCTCAATACTGTATCCCCATAATACATAGGTATAGTTCTTGTAAGTCACGAAGGCGAGCGGGCTATGTATGTGTGTGTTTAAGTGTCGGTCGCAACTGACCGCTCTGTCAAACACGCATACTACCGCACTGTGCATGTACAAGTAAAGCTCGCTCGCCTTTGTGAGTTGCAAGAACTGCATGTATATTTGAATCAACTTGATAGGGAGCGAGTCATTTGCTTTTTACCGAAATCCTTCAATAACATTGTCCGACCTGGTTATCCAAAACTTCATGCAAAGCAGTCACATATGCTACCGCTAGGCCATGCGCCAAGGCAGTCAAATACGTGCCTTTTTAATACATTTTTAAATATGCCAGTTTTCTCTACTTTTAAGGTAACCATTGTAAATGAGAAGTTTGAATAGTAACGTGTATTACAGAGTCTACGAGCAGCTGCGGCGGGGCGGGCGGCGGCCTGGCGCACGTGTGCTGGCACCGCGTGACGTCACTCGACCGCGGACACCTGCATCTGGCCATGAGGGTATGTGCATGTACTATGTGTTCACTAATATACTAACTAGCAAACTTAGTTCCGCATTTGCTGAAACAAATGTAACGCCTTGCTAAGATTATAGACAGTTGAAGGAACTGAGAGTAATATATGTTACTTTTTATTATGTGTACATTAACGTTTCGAACTGCAGCGACCAACCGGCAGAGAATAAACTTTAATACCAGCAATTGAAAGATTACAAAATATATTATAATAATATGTTAGGTTGCCCTAAGTCGCGCCGCGTCCCTTAATTTATTTTTCGGTGTGTATTTGGATGTGTGCGACAGGTATGAATGGAAGGTATTTTATTTTGACATGTCTTTAACCAGCAAAATTTCGATTTAGGTAATATAGAGTCATTCTAACATAATGCACAAAATGTATTTGTTTGCTCTATTAGAATGAAATAAAATATAAACCGTACAGACTTAGTGTATGTATTTAGTTGTTTATTTACACGCGGTATCTTTAATAATAATAATAATGTCCTCCAGACCGAATTTCGACCACGGCGGCCAGTCTTAAGACTGCGCCGAGCGTAAGACAGATAATGACAGAGCTCGTGCGGCGCATATTCAAATCGGCGCGCGGCCGCCATAGTCAAATTGTATGGAGGATTTGAAGTGCTTTTTTGATAAATATGTATCTTTATTGTCAACCAATAACTTAAATATTTGGGACGGACAAATTGTAATATAACTATTTATGTTTCGTTTAAGCTGCAAAGAAGGATAGATTTGTACTGTTATAATCTAAAAATCACGTAACACGAGCTACGATTTTGCATTTTTCGTGCATATTTACGTAATTTTGTAGGCCAAAATATTAATTATTTTAAGTTTTTTACACGGAGTAATTGTAAACACATTCATTGTTATCATAAATGTGTATTTTATATTGTATTAAACAAAAAGTGTCGATTTTATTCACTTAACTGTGAGCGCCTGTTTTGGCACATTTCGTCCGGCGTAGTCTTAACAGAGACTGGCCCTTTGCGCAGGAGATATTATAGTGCACAAGTATGTGCCAAACACAAGTGCACTCTCTGTTCCCTAACCCTTATGATCCGATGGGACGGTGATCCGACACGACCGTAGAGAGATCAGGCGCAGGACCAACGGCTTTACTTGCTTTCTGAGGCACGGTCAACATCGCCAACTTCCTGACTCCGGGCTCGTATTGAGATTTCTAAACAGAAAAACCCAATATCTTTGTGTTGGCCTGACCCGGGATTGGAACCCGAAACCTCATGCACAGCAGTCGCAACCGCTGCGCTATGGAGGCAGTATCTTTATCTTTACCGTGACAGTAAATGGAGTGTACCCGCCTCCGTCGCTTTAGCCTTTAATATTCATTCATGTTCGCCGTTAACTAAATATGCCATGATTTTAGTTCAATGAACCTCATGTAAATTCGTATTATATGTAACTCTTTGTATTAACAGATTTATATAATTATTTATTTCAGACGCAGTTGTCAGGGTACCTGCTGCGCAAGTTCAAGAAGTCTCCCGGCTGGCAGAAACTGTGGGTGGTGTTTGCCGTGTTCACGTTGTTCTTCTACAAGAGCTGGCAGGATGACACGCCTCTAGCGTCCTTACCGTTACTCGGGTTAGTGTAGCATAAGTTGACGTATATTTCAAGCATAGCGCTTGTATGTGTTATAGTAGCGTTTCTATATACACGAAGACGTTACGATGAATGTCAAGTGATGGCGCTGTAAACAATTACTGTTCACCATGCCATTTGAAACGTACAAATAAATTTTACATAGCGATATTAACTGTTGGGCTGCGACCCGTCAGGCACGATCACACAGCTCGACGGCGATGCCTGCCTTAAACCTATTCTTCACGGTCGGGTGAAACGCCCAACCACCGTGACCTTACTTAAGTCAACCAAACTGCTCGGCGGTTCTACACTATCGCGTGGTTGGTAAACAACTTTAGTTGTAACGTGAGCGGCGAGCAGTACGCACGTCGGTGGGGCACCCTTTCAAATACGCAAAACAGTACCCATACTGTCTATCTACCTAATAAAACGATTGTCTATAAAAACCTTCATTTAATAAATACCTACTTACATAATCTATTATTTAGGTACTATATAATAATATTAATTTTACTTAACTTCTTCGCTTTCCTTTTGTAAGCTGTACCCTACGCATTTATGTTCTATACGTTTTTTTTGTGTGCATCAGAGTGGTGGGTGTAATGTTACAAATCAGCATGAAATAAGAATGTATCAAATCTACCTTGAATCTACCTATAAAGAAAGCAATTCTACCTGTTTGAGTTCAGAGATAGCTCAAAAAGAAAGTGAGGCGCCAACCTGACGTCAGGTCCGCGGGTATATTTCTGTTTCTGAACGAAATACCTATTGTTTAAGTATGGATTCACTTCCATATAAATCTACCTGTATACTACCTTACAATACTACAAGCAAATATTAAATTTAAGGAATTAATAAAGCGGAATTTGATAATAATATTTAGAAATTATTAAGAGCCTGGCAAATTGGCAATAGCAAACGTTAGATTCCTGCTTGTCTCTTCACTAATTGCTATCATCAATTTTCCAGGCGTTTTCACACTATTATTTTCAAATTTCGCTTTATTAATTCCTTAGATTTAATATTTGTTTGTAGTATTGTAAGGTAGTATACAGGTAGATTTATTTATAGCCTAATGGTAAACTGTTGGACTGCCACGCAGCGGTCTCGAGTTCGAACCCAAGGCGCGCATCTTTGACTTTTCGAAGTTATATTATTATGTGTATTTAATAGTTAATTATCGCTTGCTCTAACGGTGAAGGAAAACATCGTGAAAAACCTGCATGTCTAAGAGTTCTCCATAATGTTCTCAAAGATATGTGAAGTCTGCCAACCCGCACTATGCCATCCTGGTGGACTAAGTCTTAACTCTTCTTACAGTGAGAAGAGGCAGGAGGCAGGCAGGACAGTTAAATACAGGGCTGATATAATTTATAATCATGAGTCTCACAAACAGGGAAGATCTCTGAAGAGTCCTTAAAACTCCGACAATGTTGCATGCTCGCTCGCCATTGCGCGTCCTCCTCGCGCGACGCCTCGACGCAAATGAATGCGCGCGGTCGGGCAACAAGCTTCCACACGATTGGTTTGTCATCACAACGCCGTCTATTCGCACTTTGTTGCGAGCGCAGCGCTGGCAATCAAGGTCGTTTGGATGTCAACTCAATTTGGTGGTCCGACCATCGACCACACGTTCAATTTTAGCGTCAACTCAACCACATTTGACGTGACCGTGGTTGAGTTGGGCGCCTGATCCGACCGTGTAGAAGGCCTTTTAGTGTTGGAGACATATAACCACGTACCTACAAACGCTTCTCAATGTATATTTTGACGTCGATGGCGACGACGGGTCGACGTACTTATTTTTGTTCAGCTGCGCGAGTTTTGAGCGATGTATAATTCATTCTTCTAATTACATCTGCGTCTGCAACTTGATCAAGTTTATCTTATCTTAATTAAAAAGACAAGTCCAATAAAAAAAACTCACAACTAGGAATAATACCTGTATCGCGCGGACTTTTTTTACATACATTCGAATAACAGACACGTGGAACATACAGACTCGGCACATCTATTTGAGGATCATACAAATTTTTGTCTCATGTGGAAATCGAACATACAACATTCAGCGCAGTGACAGCGGTGACACAGTCACACATGCTTACTTACAATACGTGATTGCTTACAATACGTGCTTGCTTTATAATCTTTTCATAACAGTCATAATGTGTTACATGTTCACAGATACAGTGTGTGCGCACCTACACCGGACGACGGCATCGACAAAGAGTTCGTGTTCAAGTTGCAGTTCAAGAACCACGTGTACTTCTTCAGAGCAGACGGTTATTACACCTTCAACAGGTAACTTCACTTCGCATATTAGTTAACACTCTCAATAATAACAGCTAATTTAAGGTTAACTTGGATATGGTCATATTGTACACACGTCTACTCATCAAGTTAAACACCCTATATACGCATAACTACGCTACATACAAAATAGAGAATTGTCGGAAAGGGACAGTGCACAGTGGTGTCGATATAAAGTCAAAGTCAAAGTCAAAGTTATTTATTTGTAAACATAGGTAACATTACAAGATTGACAAAGGTTATATTATATTACGTTCTGCTATGTTTTGCTTATAAAGCATACAAATTCGATGAATTAAATAATCATTAAAAAAAAAACACACACATAAATTAAGTCATAAATTATAAATAATAAAAAAGGAAATAAGTCATCAACAAAATTATTAAATTCAATTATACAGTTATAAATCACATACATTACTTATTTAAATATTCATTAATCGAGTAATACGCTTCTTTAATTAAAATGTCATACAATTCTTTTTTAAAAATGTCAATATTCCGTATTTCCAATAGCGTTTTTGGTAGACTATTATAAATTTTAGGAGCCATCCCTAAGAAATTTGCATTAAATATGGTATAATGGTAAGGATAGAGCGTAACAAAAATATAACGCACTCTCTCGCACGATTCGCAGCGTTCAACTTCTAATAGTCCAAAGTCCAAAGAGTCTAGGTTGATGTGTCGCTGTGGGTACAATAATAATATGAAGTACCTAAATAGCGTTATTTTTAGGATACTTTTCAGTTGGTCTATAATTCGATTGAAAGCGATATTAGTGTCATCGATTCAGACAGAAATGTTACACCAATATTTTTTTAATATTGTCGATATGATATTTTGAACATGTTATAAAATATGATCAACGCAAAAAATTTAAAGGTTTAACGTAATACACTTCGTTATGTACACGTTCTGTTATTCATAACATTAATTGGTTTCAATCACTATGTTTCTGTTTCTCCACAGATGGACGGAAGTTCTACAAACTGCGATGGTGCGACCCGCTCAAAATTGATAGTTAAATAATTAATTTAGCCAATTCTACATACCTGCACGTAATACAAATTAAATTAATCGAATCGATACAACATTGGTGCCATATCATTGTGCCCCATATTATATATTTTTGTACGAGTTTTACAAACTATTGGCATTCTATGTATGTACCTTTCGTCTGTTGTTTGAATGTTTATAAAGATCTTCATGACACAGAATGTATTCTTAGCGCGGGAGTTGTCTTTTTTAAACAAGAATAAATTACGAGGGTACGAAAAAGCTTGCTAAATATAGACGTTTACACATCTGCCTACCCCTCCGAGGACCATATACTATATTTAAATATAACCACACCTTTCCACACGTAACTTAATTTGAATTTTATTTATATGCTTTGTGCAATCGTAGATATGTGTATAACGTTGAGTATCGTGCAAAGTGACTGATACTCGGTGTCGAGTGGCGAAGTTAGTACTAGATCTTGCCTGTATTTATAGTGTGTATGTGCACGATACTAGTATTAGTTGAAGACTGACGACATGTCGATAAACTAGTGATGTGCGTAAATTCGAATGATATTCGAATACAATCGTGTACGCCTCACCCTCAAAAAGATGTAAAAGGAACAAAGTTTCATAAAATATCTATGGGTATTCAATACGCCAACATGTATTTACCTATAGTGGTAAAATATGATATTGTCAGTAACTTGTTAATTCTAAGTAAACGGCTGTTCCAAAATGTTGTAACCATGAATGTTTCATAAGTTTGTATACTCCTAATAATACAAAACGTAGCATACAATTAATGTTTAACCTTTTGAACGCCACGCCATAACGGCACCTCCATGTCCTGTACGCCAAGCCTGAAAATCGATATATTGTTTTTTATGATCAAATATTTCAATAACTAATAACAATTTTGTTTGCTGTATACAATTAAGTAATAATTGGGGATTCAATTTTTAAGTTGTATCACTAAAACATAGAAAACTAATGATTTAATATGTTTATTTTGTATTTTTCTGTGAACCGACAAAAAACTGTTTTGTCGAGTATAGACGACGTTGGCGCACAGGGCACGCTTGCGCATGTCGAGTATAGTCGACGTTGGCGTTCAAAAGGTTAATAACAAAGTAAATAAATAGATGAATACAATATATTAGGTATATTGAATGCAGTCATTTTAATGAAAATGTTCGGTATACATCTTTTTAAGGTTGTCGGTATCTTGTATAGTGATGTTGCATTCGAATATTTTCGTGTACATCGCTGCAATAAAGAATATTCGGCATATCTTCGTCGTAATATTAATATTAAATGGTTTATAATTGTTATAAATGAAAACATTTAATTTGCAAAGGCTGGTTTACGGTGTAGCTCTTATCGACACAAAAGTTCCCACTGGGTGGAAGTGTCGCCGGTCTGCACTGACTGGCCCCCACATAAGATACAAGGTGTGGTCATGTCGTACCTAACGTTTCAGGATAAGACACAAATATATCGATATATTTAACAATGAGTTGAGTTAAATCTATATTATTCACGCTTTATTATTTTATTTCACTTGCAAGTTTCGGATGGGCTCGCCAAAGTACAGTGAATAAAATAATTTAGTTAGACAAGCGAACTTTTGGGTTTACATAACCGCACTATCATTGGGTAAGAGTCACAGTAACTTATTATTAGGTTTTTATTCATGACCACACCTTTCTGATACACTTGACTGTGGCTTTAAGTTGACAATAACAATTTGTGTCCATCTCTGTCACCCACGTCATGAAAGACAGAGATAGAATTGCACCCAGATACTAACTCTGTAAATCACTTTCATGTGTTTATATTTGTTATTAAGACAATAATCTTATAAATAAGCAGAAATATAAAAATCTTTTCCAACGCAATAAATATGGTATAAAAATAATGATGTAAATAATGATTATTTTTATATTGCAACAAAAACAAATTAGATTAATATGTTGATATATTTTTGTGTATTGACGACGATTATGAATGAAAATTAAGTATGCGTTGTGATAAAAAACAGTCGAGCTGTAAAACAGACATTTTCAAATTATCATCGCAATATATGATAATTTGCCTGCCATATTATCGACAGATGTGTAGTAGATATTTATTTTAATTTAAATATATATTATTTATTCTCCTAAAAACAGAAGAAGTAAAATATTTAAAAACTGAAGCAGCACTTTACATCTAGACCACATTGTGTATATATTTTCTGTAAATTATAGTCGCGTGACGTCATAACCTGGTAGTGCTGTCCTTGTCTACATATATGTATATGATGATATATACTTTAAACTTTTGAAACCACTTTTTTTCTAAATAATTTTTATTTTCAATATATTTTTTGATATAGGATTTGATCTATATTTTATCTAGAAAATATGTCTATTACCTTAAAATGTCTAGCACCAAATTTTAATTGAATTATTTATCTGTATTCTACTGTGTATTATCTCTAATGCGTATTCAATAATGTTTGTAAATAACTTACGATTGTAACGCATGTTTAATGTGCATGATACATTTCTACACACGAATCGACTGACAAATAAATATTTTCTCGGTATTTCCATCGCATATCTTTATCAAATATGGTAGCGTATCTATATATTTTCAGCCTACTAGTGTCCGCATATTCGTTCTTCTTCACAATAGCCGGTACATCAATAAAGATCCAAAAATAAAATGTGTGACTTAGACAAAACTTTCCTATATTCAGATATATTGTATTTTCTATTCGATTCGTGTTACGACTTTAATTTTATAAGGCTGAACTCGCACTGGTACGCTGACATATGGCATTGGCCGCATTTCCAAATAACATGATAATGTTTTGTGTCTCGTCGCCATCGCTATACCAATGCAGTCTCGTCCTAACATTAGCTTATCAGCCTGTCGATATTCCTGGATATTACAGTACACTATAGATTATAAGCGAAGTATATGAACCGGCTACTTTATAGCATAATTCATATTGTACGTATTTTTAGCATGTTGTAAATAGTTGGCGTTTTAAGACAGTAGAGGGTCCAAGGCGAATCATTTAATTATAACTCAATTAACATTTTGTACGTAATTTTAACAACATAAAATCATTTCCAAAATGTTTGTCGGCTGTGTAGTATAGATTATTATGTAGTGTTTAGCACGTATCTGCGGAATACATCGTTTCAAATAAAACTTTACATTCTTGGGTTAAGAAAATCCGATCCCTTACAAACTTTATATAATATAAGATACACAGATAAAATAGTATTAGTGTCACCTTGACTCTAGCGTCGAGTAATCCCCACACTGGTCAAAAAGATTGTGTGATTGTCAAGCCGACTGTTCCTTGTATCCGTTGTGTTAATTTATAGAACAACTGTGACGATATAGGAATACACCATAATGTTTTTATTAAGGGGACACCGCGAAAATTATCGTTTAGAATAGCTCCGCCCATATCCGCCCCAATGACACTCATTGTGTATCAATCCTTAAATAGCGGTCATAAGGTCTAAAATTGCGATGCGCCCGCAATGATCGAGAACGCTTAGAAATTGTTAAAAAAACTTAAAATATTATTTAAAAATGATTGGTTTTAGTTATGGAAATAATGAGCTAGCAAATCACTAATATTGATGTTACGAATATATTTGAGTAATTCCTAAGCATATTGATAGTGTAACTTCCTTGTAATTTCAAAAATAGTAATTTTTCAGAAGTGTATTCGAAAATAATTATGATCGAGCCAAAATCACAATATCGTGTTTCTGAGCTAGGAAATTCTAGTTAAAGACATCAATTTACCTATATCAAGATTCTAGATTAATTTGGTCTTCTCATAGTCCTATACTATTCGATGAAAGTTAGTGCATTTTTTCAGTGTGTCCTCTTAATTATGAATAAGCAATAATAGTAGTAATTGATACATAAGACGCAATTTTATTTATAAAACATGTAAGCCTGCGAGCGATGTATTGTAATAGGTATACGTATACGTTATCGTTCAATCTGCACACTGCGTGTTAAGTGCGCAGTTACAGGCAGCTTTATTTAGGTCGCTCGCTCGTTAGTTTCCGCAGCATATCTGTTAAAGAATTGTAAGCAATAATTCATCACAGGTAAGTTGATATTAGAGATAATTTTGTGTGTATTTTGTAAAATATTTTACAATTATAGCGATCGGTGAAAGCTAAGCGTCGATATGATGGTACAAACAATGTTGATAGAACGAATGATAAATGAATGAAAGATTTGGGATACAATGAATGAATGTAATTGTGTATAGAAATCTCAATAGATTACATTTTTACTGAAAGTTTCGATTATTTGTAGTATTTTTGATATTTGAAAGTTTAATCATCGAAAAGGTATACTGAATTACGAGTGCTATAATGTGTGAAATATTCCCAAAGCTTATTATTTATTAAGAGTTATTTATAAAATAATGTATAAATATTACATCAGAATGGAAGGGTTACGATAGCATTTGAACTCACACCAACAATATCAATTTAGTAATTATGCCATTCTAAAGTCCAAACAGTTTTATCATAATAAAACCTTTAATTATTGTTATTTAAAGCCAGTCACCGGCTCGTGACATCAAATGTTATTCTATGAATAATCTGTTCAAAATTATATTGAAATAAAACATTGAAACTCATTTGAATTTTTAATTAGAGACCTTCTAAAATGTTTGTTCATAATGTACTTATAGTTAATTTGGCTTTGGCAACACCGAAGTAGCTCTACATGAAGGGCCTGTTTACAATGACGAGATATCATGTTATATCGTTTTATTATCTATGACTACAATAGGTACACGATATTATACTGTGATCAACTGAACTGTAGCATCCAATAGGGCCCCGTCTTTATTTTTCATACAGGAATACACAGATAGCAATCTGTTACATTTTCATTTCACGAGCTGTTACAAGTATTTAATAATAGAGCCTAAACCGATTGCCGTCAAAATATTAGGTTCAGCGCACACCGAACTGCAAAATGCTCGCGCATGGTCGAGCAAAATTATGACTGCTCGACCATGCAGACGGCATGCTCGCCCCTCCGTGAGCAAGCTCCGTTGAAAATGCTCTGAGTTACCAGGCGGGCGTGCATGACCAGTTTGATGCCAAAATCCGACGTTGGCAGACGTGTTCAATATGGTTGATCGGGACTTAGTAATTATCTTCCTTTTGGCAGAGGAAGAGGAACATGAAGAATATGTAAATAAGATAAGACATGACGTCTTGTTGATTTCCAACTGACGCCAGCCGTGCCGTAGGTAGTAAACACACGAGAAAACTGTCTGTTTCCTCGCTGTGTCAATACCGAGCGCGGGTGGCGCGGCGGCGGCTCGTCGCTTGTACAACGCATACTCGAACACGCATCGTGCAAGCTCGAGCATGGACGTGTATTTAATTTTGCAGTGTATGGAATTGTCATAACATTAATTTTTCAGTAGTCTCAGAAAATGCTCTGCTCTGCTCTTGGTGTGCGCTGACGCTTGGGAGATTATTTGCTGCTACTAAGATTTTTTATTTTGAACTTTTGAACACTGGAAATGGTAACCGGTACACTACAAACTTCTTAATATTTGTCAAGACTGCCTCAGTGGTTTCTAAGTTCGCGTGCGACCGTGAGGTCTCGTATCGGGCAGTGTTGTTGGGAGTTCAAGAAATGTTCATTAGTTTCACGGAGTCTGGTATGGTATTATACCAGGTAGACGGCGATAAGCTCACCCTCTATTACATGCGTGCTAACAACAGTTCTAGCGAAATACAGTTGTAAAACGCATCTGTCTACCACTTCGGGATATACGTACTCATGGCGTTTTATGCCCGTTCTCATTTATACATAAATCACTCTGTCTATTGGTGAAAACCGCATGAAAATCCGTTCAGTAGTTTTTGAGTTTATCGCGAATAGACAGACGCGGCGGGAGACTGTTTTATAATATGTAGTGACTTTCAGTTTATTGCAGGTGGGCCGGTGGACCGGTCTGTGAAAAACCTTGGGTGAGGCCTATGTCCAGTAGTGGACGTCTTTCGGCTGAGAAGATGAGTTGAAACACAAATTAGAACGGTTCTTGTAGTAATGACTATTCAACTAACAGATAAGTTGGTCACAATATATCATCTAAATAAAGGGTTATTACGTTGTCACAAAAGAGAGAATAGTGGTACAATGGATCATCAGAATCGTTGATCTATTTGTTAAGAAAGGAATATCGTGTTTCATATGATTTGAAATCATACTCTGAGTGTACTTCCATTGAGTTTCATAGACAGTGAGTTTACAATATCTAGATACGAGAAAAATATATCTGCAGATAACACATTAGTACATGTAAGTTCCTATCAACTTGAAAGGAAGATTCCTTATACGACGACGGATACCCCACAAAAAATTTACTCAGATAGGTACCTACTCGTCAACTTTTTGTAAATTAGGCAGAGTGTACAATACATATAGGATCAGATCTTAAATATTCGATACATGATTTTAATTTACTTAGGTTTATTTTGTAAAATGCTTTCTGAGATCATAAACAATCTTTGGCGTTCTGTTCTACGGGTAAGGTGGCACATTCACTTATCTCTAAAACATAAAATGCTGTCTGATTCCTTAGGGCTAAAGTTACACTTAGATATAGCCACCAGTCACAACTGATCAACCCTCCAGTCTTACAGACAAAAAGAAGCACCAGGCAATTAAAAATAGAAGGCAATAGATAGCTTTATAATAATTATGTCGATTACTTATTCAATATTTGTGAAGTGTGCAATTCATTTGGCCTTCACGCAATTTGTCTGCAAATACATGATTGATATGATATACAATTTTATAAAATAATTTAGTTAAGTACCTACTGTATTTGGCTAGAATTTGTGCAGTTTTTATAATAGATATATGTATATGTTTGCCAGTTTATCTTGATGGGTACTTTGAATAAGCCTTGTGTGACTAGAAATCTAAGAAAAGTGATTTATCAATCCATAATATTGTTATATAGAATGTAAAAAAATAAATGAATAATAAATTAGAATGTTCTCATTGAGATATTGCCAGATTCAATTCGTACTAAATCTTCCTAAATGGGCTAGCAAAATTAGGTAGGTACTCTGATCTTTCTTCTGTAAGATGTCTAAATACTTAAATTACTTTCATCCAAAACATTCGCTTGGTCCCACGCCAAGAGCTCACCAATTATGACTGGCTCGTTAAAATATTTTACAATATTTACATCCGAACTACGCTTAGCGCACCCGAAATAAAATTAAAAATTGCAATAACATAGTCACATAAATACTACATTTTGTGCATTCAATAATAAATAATACAATCTAAAACATAGATTAATTCGTAATGTCAAAAGAGTATAAGGTAAATAATAAATAATTGTCATATCTGCTTATAAATAAATAGTTTCTAAAAGCTTTTCTTATATTAATCTATACAATATAGTCATGTGCTTAAGCGGGTTAGTAGTAAAATCTATGTCCTTTTTGCTAGATTAACCATTGTGATGGTATAAGCAATGGTTTTCTTAAATTCCTTGTTTCGTAATATACATTAATAATCTGTTGGGTAACGGAAAAACATTACATAAACAATGTTTTACTTGGTTCATCCGTAGTTACAGCAAGCATACAATTGTGATATAGATTTAATTTCGGACCAATTAGTTCAATTTTTAATTAGTACCTACTTATACAATAGATAATAATTTTCTATAAAAGTTTTAGAACTTCATGCACTTGGATTGCAAAAATATACGTTAAAACGAATTAACCAGAAAACGTATTCCACTCACTGTGAGAGTACATAAAATATCACTTTTCTGATCACCATCTCAAACCGATCTATCTTACATTCGTGTAGACACAGCATCCCCGTTCTCTTTCCCATCATTTTGAACCGGTTCCTTATTCTTCCGCTTTTTGAAGAAGGAGGCGGCTGTACTGGATCGTATGCGGAAGGAGCCCGGCGTGCCGTTCGCTATGGACGTGCCTGAACCTTCGTTGGGCTGTTCCTGGATCTTCGGCGATTTGTCTCGTGGCCGCGATCGGTAGGAGAAACTCGCAGCTTGCAGTCGCGCTCCTATCGAAATAATATTTTTCTGTATAATAAAACATCTTCCTAGAAATAATTACTTACAAACAAAGAACACAGATTACACTCAGACCCGGAACAATTATTTTAGGATCATATAAATTTTTGTCCGTGTGGAAATCGAAACCACAATACTCAGCGCAGTGGCAATAGCGAGGCAACCACTTACACCACTTATTTATCCATACCCATTTATTTATCATTATATCCATATAGTCAAAACTACAAACAATATTTTTAGAGTTCGAACAAACTCTTATACAACAGTTTTGTCCGTCCGTCTGTCTGTTATACAACTTTCAACTCAAGAACCGTAAGAGCTAGAGACTCGCGGTCTACGCCATTCGACTCAGCGTAGCCGACATACTCCCAAAATGACTGAAATAAAATAATTATTATTTAAAAAAAAGTTATATAAAATTGGTCACGTGATACAAGTTTTCAAACTAAGATTTACGGTAATTCATGGCCGTTTCTCACTTGTTTATAAATAAGTAGATAAGCCATCCATTTTTTCACATTTCTCACTCCCTAAGATGTTTAGAATATTGAATTTAAACTAATGTCAAAAATCGTTTTAAATTTTGGGTCAATCACCGCTCAATACACTAGGGATTTCAAAGCAGACAATATTAACGTTTATTCACCTAATCCCTTATGTTGTTTGTCCTTTGGCGGCGGTTGTTGTTGGTGTCCGTGCCCGCCAGTGGGCGTGTGCGGCGCGGACAGCGAGGAGGGCGGCGCTGTCGTCACCACGTCGACGCGCCGCACCACCATCGAGTGAGACGTGCGCCGCATCTCACCCAACTCCATCTCGTCACAATTACTAGAAGGAACAGATGATTTTAAGTTTTGTCAATAGCCTCACTGGCTTGGATAGTTTATATACCCGTTTGGTTAAGGCAGCTAAGCCAAGAAACCAAAATGACAGTAAGTAATGCAAAAGTAGTACATCTGGTTGCAGATGCTACTGTGCTACCCTGATAGTAGTTTTACGATCCGAAATATAGAACCCCGTACCAAATATATATTGAGTGTACTCCTCAGATTTGATTTTGATTTTGGCGCCTGAACCAGATGTTCCATTTTCCACAAATAAGACCCCAGCCGAGAGCTGGCACTCATTTGTGTGGGCTTCAAATATGCTTGACACTGGTCAGTTTATGTTAGAAGGTTACTGAGAATTTGCCTTAAGTAGATACTAACGGTCTATGCGCATGCCTGGTCCTGGCTCGCCGTAACTCGGAGCGATGTCGGGGAGAGCCCGCCGGCGCCGTCTCTGCTCGCGACGACCGCATGCTGCCGCCGCGTTTAGCTGTTATAACATACAAATACCTTTATTACTGTATAAAATATTGATATAATGAATAAAACTCGGCTTTACACTCGAAATATGCGTTACCTGAATTTGTCGCTACAATAATTAAGACAAGCAATCTATGGAATACTTACATTGTGAGCCAGCTTCACTTAGGTAAATACGTAGACGATAATGTATGAGATATAAAGCTATCAAAAGTAATGGTTATTTGCCTAGTTTTTCCTCTGGTGCTTTGGTGTAGCGATGGCTTACATTTACAACCTAGCATTTAGAGTTGAAACATCCTGGGATGGGCTCTAGAAAATTCTGGCGCGGCCACGTGCTATATACGCCAATGTTGAACTACCTACAAAATCAAGATATTACACCTAACCTTGTATATAAGCTCCCTACGAAGAAAGTCGCTAACATAGAACATGTGATGTTAAACTCACGCATGTTGGCGGTGTCGAGTGGATGCGTGTAGATGCGCTTGCGCGCCTGCAGCATGGTGTACACGAGCGACGCCAGCGAGCGCGGCGGCGCGGGCGGCACCACGGCCGGCGCCGGCGCCGCCACGGCCCCGCGCGCGCCCACCACCCACCACGTCTCCATGACACCCTTGCCCTTGACTTCCACTGGCCCGCGCCGGTCGAGCGTGTACCCGCAGCGCTCTAGTAGCTATAGTGACATCGTTTTAGGATAGGCGTCAAGCATACTTTCACATAAAATTTAAGTGCGTGCAAAAGTCTGAAAGACCAGGTTAGTGTTTGTCTATGCTGAATGTTAGAGAGCGCTGGAATAAGGAGAGACCTAAAACTATGACCAAGAAATAATTGATCTAAATGATTAATTATCTGTGTGTCATAGTTTCGAGTACCCGAAAATAAGGCTCTATTTTCGGGTGCTCCAAGTGAAATATCTTTTTTAAATATATTGACCTGTTTTCTGTGTAGAATTATAGCAAAAATAGTTTAATTGACCAATTAGCACGTAAACAAACACAAAAAAATTATTTGTGTCTGGGCCATAGATAAAACACTATATGGTCTGGGCTCCGAAAGCCGAGAGTTTGTCAAGAGATTTAAAAAGAATAAAAGCTATCATACATATGCCAAACTTCCCAAGTTTATTATAACTAAAGGTTTATATATAACAAGTATACTGAAATACTGTTGACTTGCAGTACTCACCTGCTTGGTATACTTGGTGACCTGTATCTTGTCCATGGCGCCGGTGGTTTCCATGCGCGAGGCTTCATTTACAGTGTTGCCCCAAATATCGTACACCGGCTTAAGTGCACCGATCACGCCACCCACTAGTGGACCACAGCTTATACCTGAGTAACAACACGTTCACGGTTCTATATAATTACGTACCTTTAATAGACGCGATTTTCCTTAATGGTTAACGGTTGATAATAACGGATTTGTCATAGCAATATGCAGATTTGCACTAAAATAATAGTTATTAAAACGTTATGACTTAAGACTATTCATCCATAAGCTAATGCGCTGCTTACTTAATTATTTAGCCATGTGAAGTATGTTATCGCGTTATGCACTACCGTTTCGTTTAATTCGAATGCATTATTCGTGTTACAGGTATGTGGTCATCGGAAAACGAGTGTACACAGATACTTAAACATTGGACAGTAAAGTATTACTTACCCACTCTGAGCCGGAACTTGTTGAAGCTGTGTTTGTTAATGTCCTCGAGCGCCTCCCTCAGAGCGAATGCGTAGTCCACTAGCGCGCACAGATGTTCGCAGTCGTCTTCACCTGACTGACAATAAATTTTAACTCAATTTCAGATAAAAAATTGTAATAGTAAATACAAGATTTTGCCCGCGGCTTCGCTCGCTGTAATGTAGATTTTGTCAATAAATTTCTATCCGTCGGGAACAGTACTTTTTTTCTGCATGAAAGGTAACCTTGTCCTTGCCCAACGTGTCAAAGGTGTATGCGAAATATTTGAAATATCAGTCGAGTAATTATAGTGTGAAAGCGTAACAAACAAACTCACATTATTATTATTATTATTATAAAACAAAATTGTATAGCGAAATAGGCAGAAGTTATTACACACCCACATTTAGGTATACAGCTAAGTATATTTTTGGCTGCACGTAAACTTAGATAAATCTATTGCCACTGTATTTCAGATTCTGAAATGCTTTTAACAGACATGCTTATTAATAGGTTGCTTGACCCAGAATTTGGATCCGAGATTTCATAGTCCGCTTATGCCACGTGACGCACGAGGCGTATAAGCTAAATAGAATTATAGTTTAGAGTGTGTAAGAGTAAAGGACATCTTTACCTTATTCTGATTAGGGTTGAGTCCAGATGCCGCCATGTATGTGGCAGCAATTGTCTTGATCTTCTCAATGCTCTTGAATCGCTGCTGCATTAACAACTTGTCGAAGTCAACTGTAAGATTAAAGATTATAAGATTCTTATTAGTATTGCTGAATATAAATGTACCTATTAAAAATATTTGTGGCCCAGACGCAATTGCGTTTCTATTATATCTGGCATGCCCGCAATTGACAGATTAAATAAATAATATTATCTTAAACATTGACGTTAAACTTCAATATTCTTTTTGTTTTACTATTGTTATACATAGATAGTGTTTTATTATGTCAACGGCTTTTAAACTATTAGGCGTGCTATTAGGTGCGAATTTTTAGATTTAAAATTTCCTTAACGTTTTGGTTTTTAGCAGCCATGTTCCTTGGGAGACTAGGATGGTGAACGTCTCAATGATGTAAGGTATAAATAATTATTTCAAAGTACCCGAACATACTTTAAATAATTTAAGAATGTTCGGACACTTTGAAATAATTATACATTATACTAATAATAGTTATTATATTTACGCAGACCGAGTTTAAATTCTCACCAAGAATGTAACTCAATGTTAATAATCTGCGGCTTAGAAGCGTGATATGCCTTCCATGACCGTCGCTTGTCGGCAAGGCGAATGGCCGGGGAGAGATTTTGGTCTAAGGAGGGTAAGAATAATAATGTGTAATAGGTGAAAGCAACAGAATTTGTACCTAACGATTGAAGTACTTAGCACGAGATGGATATTTTAAGATGAATATACGTCTTCTCTCTCACTGTCCTGCCTTGGCGGTAGATATGGTAAGTTTGTGGTGAATAACGCATTTTTATTTTGTGTCTTAAATAAATAAACGCTGTCAACCCGAATGACTTATTTTTAGGATACCCGCGGTGTCCTTCCCTCTTAAAATTAGATTAATTATATTGTGTGTATACTTATAAAATGTCATGGTACATTACAAATGATTTCGTTGAGAACTCGCATGCAGTCCACCGCTTTCTGCTCCGAATAGAATTCGTGGAAGTTGGGAATGCCTGCAAACATGACGCCCACTTCGCCTTGCCACTGGGAGTACAGCTCCTGTCAATAAACAATGTAAGTAAATAATAATAACACAACAATAACAAAATGTTCTCTTTTTAACACGCTTTTATTAGCTTGGTATGTATGTATCTATGTGTCTATGTAACGGAATCTTTGAACGTGTTTTTCACCCCTTTCAAACAGACGGATTGATTCGAAACTTTGCACACTTATCGAGGACCGATGACAATACAATAATACAGAAAAATATTAGTAGGTAGTTTAAAAAAACTCAAAACAAAATGCTGTTTTTAGCTCGTCGTTTGATAGAAAGGCAAGGGTAATTTAAATAAAAAAGCGTGGGTCTAAGATATTTTGTTAACCTCCACACCATGCTTTTTTACATTGAAAGTATTAAATTATTTTTTACTTTTTAGTTCAGTTTTTTTAACGAAGCGTGTTTTTTAATTTTTAAACTATATTTTCCATTTATTTTTAATTTTAAATTATCCTTGCCTTTCTTTCAAACAACGAGCTAAAACAGCATTTATATACGATCGAGCGTTGAAGGAATTTGGGTAAAACTTAGCATAGGTACACATAGACCGTGTCTTAAGTATTTTGTGCCATTAATGTCGATCTCATAATAAAGGCGCCAGCACAATCCTGGCTTCTGGTCCTGGTGAAATTAGAATAACAAAATGGAGACAATACTACGTGAGCAAGATTTAAAAAAATGTTGTTGTAGTAAGTAACCCAAACATGTAGGTTTAATCGATCAGTTCCCACTTTTAAGTTGCACACTGACTAACACTGGTATTTATATGACTTGGCATTACCATATTTATATGGCGTACGCATGTATCTGTCTACCGGTAGGTACTACCTACAAGTATTTTACAGCGCAATGTGAGCTATTGAATAATCGAGATTATTATTGACACTCAAGTTCAGTTATAAACATAATCGATTCCTGTAAGCAGAAACAAATATATCGACAAAGAAAGAAAAAAAACTTACATCACACCTGTCTTTGCTGAGAAAGTGATTAACGACGTGGTCCGGTAGGATGTGCTTCAATAGGTGTCTGTTCGTCTTCTGCGTGTCTTCCATCTCGTCGAGGTCGGTCTCCGCCTGCAGTTTCCACACGAAGTCCAGCCGTGAGGTGCCTTCTACCAGTCGCGCGTGGTAGATCACCACCACGATGAACACCCCCATCAGGATCAACATTGGAACGTACGCGGGTAAGTTTCTGGAAGAGATGTTTTTGATGTTCTTGCAAATGGTTTATGGGACTGTTCATTAACAGGAATCGATAGCTCGTTGGTCTACTGGCGTAATCAACTTCGCAATAATCAAATGTTCATGTAATTCTCGAATTATTTATCGGAATTTGGATCAATTTATTATTGGAACATCATTCTTATCCACATATACTCTTAAGACAACATAAATGTTCAAAGTTATCAATCGCCCTAGCCCTTGACTATTCGATTGCTATTTAATTAAGTATATTGCCCAAACGATTGCTCGTTTGTTGTTACGTAAAAACAGTAATCAGGTAGCTGCAATTTTAATCAACATTACACGTGGTTGGTTGATATTGATCTCTTTTTTACTTTACGCGAACATTTTACAAACATTTTATCAAACAGATATTTTCTGTTTTATGCGACAATCACTGTCTGACTGTTTTCGCAGTACAGCATGTTAATTATTTAGCAGCGTAATGTAAACTCAGCTTTATACCAAAGTTAAGATATTCGCAAGCATCCAAGTAACAATACCTTGAGTATATAAAGAAATTATGTAAAGTTTTAGCGCTTACGTTTGCACGAGTTTGTCGGCATGATTGTAGTAAATAGGCAGCAGTAGGCAGTACATGGCGACGTTGACGACGGCCATCATGGACTTGATCATGTAGTAGAGCTTCAGCACCGACGTGAGCGCCACCAGGCACAGCACCCACGTGAACACCACGTACTCCGGGTGGTAGCACTCACCTGGCACACAAAACGAAGCATTCATTTATAGATGGTGAACGCTGTGAATGATACTGGATTTGGAGTAGGTATAGAAAAGATGCAGTTATTAAAAGTTTTAGCAATTCTGGGTATCCGTAATTCCAACTTTACAAACTTCTTTTAAATGGTGAATATGATAAGATAAGCCCTTTGTTAAAATTGTATTTGGATCTGTCAGTAAAATGCTATGTTCAAATAAAGTTAAGTTACTAATAACATGTTGTCAAATTTTGACAAATATGGCTTAGTTTAACTTAAATATAAATTTAGCTTTTGTATTAATATTTGTAAATTTTACTGTAATATTGGCAGCAGCAGTCCTAAGTAGCTACCAACGATGCATCGAATGTTATGGAGTGGAAGAAGAGTTATATAAACATATATTTAAATGTTTATAGGCTGCGATATTCGTTTACCATCAAGCGGGACGTACAATTGTTTGCATTACAAAAATAATGAAACGCTTAAAGGAATAGGTAAACCGCTAAAATTGCTTATGACAGCGGCCACTATTGACGATTCTAAAAATACCTCTTGTACTAAAAATGTATTTAAGCTGGTTAGCCTTCAACGTGTACCTAAGAAATAGATATATACATAAGTACATAAATACATACGTACACTAAAACATTGCTTTACTTCTGAAACTGTAAGTTATAAAGCAAAAACAAACCTGGGTCGTAAGTGTTGATCACTGTCGTTGTGTTGCATTCTGCTATTGTTGCGTTCACAACAAACGAGTGGTTACATACATACAACTTGAGCGTGCTGCAAAACAACAAAACGTTTTTATTTCACGTTTATGCGATTGACACAAAAACTTTTCATAAAATCATACAAGAAGCTTTCAAAGTTGTTAGAAGAAAATTTCTTGTCTTATAAATGCTTTTCAAAGAACATAATCACAATATACTTATAGATACATGACTATGTAGACCGATGTACATGACTATGTAGACTGATTACAAGTAAGGGGTACTTGGTCAGTAAACAGACATGAGTCTACATAGAGTCTACATGTAGACATGTATAACAAATACATAACAGTCTTAATAAAACAGCGACTTAACTCGAAATTTGAAAGTAAGGCAATTTGGACTCTAATTGTATATGTTAAATTCTAATATTATATTTGTGTTAAATCTTTGCAATAGAGTTCAAATTTGTTTAATCCAAAATACTGAGATAAGTCTCTGTTTTATTAAGGGTGCGATATAGCGAGCAATTTTTGGGTGTCATGTCATTTTGGGTGAGTGTTTTGTCGCCTTTCGGGCACAAAGTAAGAAATCTGGCAATCTATACATACATACATAGATTCACGCCTGTTTCCCAGAGGGGAAGGCAGTGACTACGGATTTTCATTTGCTACGATCCTGACACACTTCTCTGGCTTCATTCACTTTCATCACATTCCTCATACACGCCCTTCGGATCAAGGTGCTTTTAACCTGGCCTTTGACCAGAACGCCACCGATCTGATCAAGAAACGTTCGCCTAGGTCTTCCTCTTGCGACTGTTCCATTCACACTAGCCTTATAAACTTTCTTAGTCAGTCTTTCCTCATCCATTCTTTCTACATGCCCAAACCAGCTTAACATACCCTTTTCTATTCTTGTCACTATATTCATTTTCATGCCGCATCTCTTCCTAATCACACTATTCCTTATTCTATCTTTCAGAGGTCACACCACATATATTTCTCAGCGCTCTCATTTCTACAGCATTTATTCTGCTCTCATGCTTCTAAAATATCTCATGCAATCTATCCATATACCATTTTACGTAGCAACAATATAAGAGATATTGTATCTTTATCTTTAAAAGAGACAAGTACGAACCCGCACTATGAATAATTCGTGTATCGCGGCAGACTCTACAAATATTTAAACGACGGAACAACTATTTGTGGATCTCACAATTTTGCAGATCGAACCCGCAATACTCGACAAAGGTAAGGCAATCACTTAAACCACTTCGCCATTTCAAGTCTAATAAAACAGCTGGGAAACTGAAATGTGGATGTAATAAATATCTGCTTAATGTTTTCGGATTATACAGACGTCAAACGGTATATGTTGAATGTTTAATTTATACATTTTGTATTAGTTACCTAGATATAGACATGGTCATTATGAAGCAGCAAATATGGATGTTCCTTCGTTGCCTGGTGCTGGAGAGGCAGGTGGATATCTTGGATAGGCGCGGCAGTGTGCCCGGGAACTCCTCCAGCATCACCAGGAGGAAGGTAAGAGTCAGCGGTATAGTCATCACCGCGAGAACTATCATCAGCCTCCAGCAACTATAAAGAGACAACTATTAAGTTAAGCGAATAATACAACCCTTGTTTTTTATATTACTAGCCATATATTTTAAATTAGTATTTCGCGTGGTTGCGCGGCCCACTGGCGGCCCGCGAGGGGGGTGTACAGCGAAGGGGGAATGACAGATAGTTAATTCTTTTTCCGTTAATGTTCCCAGGGTTTAAGAAGATTTTGTTCGAGAACGACTCCCAATGATATCACTGTTTCCGAGATCCGTTGGGGTACCACCACCAAGAGCTGACCTTTCGAATGTCAGGCATTTTTCCCGGGCCTTCTGAACGATTCTCGATACGACGCTATATTTACTTATTTCCTACGACTCCCCCTTGTATGACTTCTATTTCTCTAAGTCAGTGGTAATTTAGGTTTATATAATATGACTAGTATTTCGCGTGGTTGCGCGGCCCGCAAGCGGTCTGCGAGGGGAGGTGTACAGCGAGGGGTAAAATAAAAGTGAAACAAAAAAACCGATGACCTTGATAATGACCTTTTCTGGAAAGATCTCGTCGTGGTAATTTAAGTTTATATGTAGTAAATACCAATTAGGTACTAAGGTACTACAATTTAAGCTTATTATATATAAAACTATTATAATAATTATATATTGAACCTAAAGTAACGTTCAATAATAATATAATATAATATAATATAATATTCTACCACATACACACAACACTGTCTAGCCCAAACTAAGCAGAGCTTGTACTATGGGTACTAGACAATGGATAAACATACTTATATACTTTTTTCTTTTTTTTTTGTAAATACATACATATTATACATAGAAACACCCAGACCAAGACAAACATCCATGTTCATGCACACAAATGTTTGACTTGTGCGGGAATCGAACCCGCGACCTCAGGCGTGGCAGTCGGTTACACTAACCACTACGCCATCGAGGCCGACATAAAATAGCATTGGTAGAGTTAAAAATTAGGTAATAAAAGTGTTTTAAATATACAACGCGACAAAATCCGTAAAAAGCAGTTTATTTTCAATGTATAAGAATTGCTTAAACGTAAGACAATATTAGGTACTAAGTATTCTTGCTTGTGTTTTACTTCACTACTGATGACGTGAACTAACTTCTGTTAGTACATCAATAGTGCAATAGGTGGAGTTAGAATCCACATCTCATCAGGCTACAGCATTGAGCTACCGCGCTGCTATTCCATTTTACTTTATTACCTGATTCCCGAATGAAAAATAAATTGAATCGCGTAATTAATGCTGCATCCGGTTCATATAAAAGTTTGGTTTGCGTTGTACGACGACTTCGACGTTCATTTGCCCGAGATATTAAAGAAACTCGGTATTTTTGTGGGCGTAACACCGATCACAGTTATTACAGCGGTAGGGACTTTGGTAGGCTCTATAAAAACCTTTATCTACCAGTAGCCTGGAAAGAACGATTTATTTAATAACATAATTCGATAAACTTACTTGTAATGCATGATACATTGAACAATCACAATGAACAACCACAGCATATAGCAGCACATCACGTTGGACTTGAAGGTCCTCTCATCCAGCTGTCCATAGCGGTCTTCCAGAGAAGGTCTTCTGAACCGAAGTGACCATAAGTGCATGTTCCTGTCCCTCATGCGACGGTTAGAATCCACTTCGATCAGATGGTTTATTAAGTCATCCTCCTATAATAAAGTGTTGCTTTAGTTTCAGATAATCGTGAATCGGAAATGCAAATTAAAGATCTTACTTGCAATACGTTTAACTTGACAATTTTAAACATATTTAGTAAAATGTATGTACCCACTACATAAAATCAATTTTATGTTGTGGGTAGTTTTATATTTTCTGTCAACTTTTATTGATTGGTGTTTGTTCTTGCAATTAAACAAGGCATAGTTCATGTATAAAACTTAGCAGCGATAGCTCAGTGGGGAGACCAACAGACTGCAATGCAGATGGTCTCGGGTTCGAACCCACGTCGCGCACCTCTGACTTTCGGAAGTTATCTATATGACTTTTCGAAATTATGTGCGTACTGATTGACAATTATCGCCTGCTCCGTGCCTCGGAGAGCACGTTAAGCCGTCGGTCCCGGCTGCCATGAACATCTATGGTAGTTGTTATTGGGAAAGTAAGTACCCTCTAATATCCTGACATTGGTCTAGCCTTAGGGTATCGTTAGCCTTCGGGTTGCGGAGGTCAGGTGGCAGCCGCTCCGTGTAAAAACTGATATCCAGTCAAATCCGGTTAGACCAGAAAAGCCGACCCCAATTGACTTGGGAATAATAAAGGCTAAGAGAGAAGAAGAAGTTCATGTATAAAACTTATACTCGATTAAACAGCTTTGTTTTAAACTATCGGTCTCATTCGTAAAAAATATCTTACTAAAGGCATAATTCGATGGGTAGATAAAATACTTATTAAGTATTTCTAATAATAATAATGTAAAAATCGTTATTCATTAATTTGTTATAAACCTTTATTATACAGGGTCTGTCGTTAATAATGAATAACCCGTTAGCTGAAGGTTAACCAGTTATCAGGCACTAAGAAAATAATATTTTTATGTCAGGGTTGCCATACCTTTTCTTTCACAATCTGTGGTTAAAACTAGATGTAAGGAAAGATTAATTTTAAGAAATTGATTAAAATGTTAATTTTGTTTCTGGTTTTAAGTTAATGGCGCCTAAAAATGTAGTTAAATGAAATAATACAGGTATTCGCAAGTACGATGGCAAAAGAATTACCCAAAGAAAAACTAATTTTGTTGAAATGGCAACCAATTGAAAGGGTAAAGAAGTGAATTTTAACAAAAACAAAAATCCACGCCATTTTCACGCTGTTGGCAACCCTGACAGAAAAATATTATTTTCTTACTACCTGATAACTGGTTAACCACCAGCTAAAGGGTTATCCATTATTAACGACAGACCCTGTATACAGCATCGCTATTCGGCAAGCTGGCATTCTTATGCATTATTAATTTGGATTAAACAATACTTTTTAGAATTTTGCTTATAGCGACGTTATAACCCCTTTTATGAGTTTTATGAATATAGTCATATGATTCTATGTGTACAAATCATGATTATAAGATAAAGATACGAACAAGAAGATATTGCTTGACTCAGTAGGTATCACTCATAACTATTTTCTTATTTCGCCGTATAAAAATGTTCACACTGTGCAAAGTTATGATTACAACCAATTGATAGACTAGTTGGACGAAAAGTGGACAGGCAAAAGAAGATTACATCATAACAGCAATTCTCGCAGTTATTTAGCCTAGATTGGTGCACGTTAAAATATTATTTACAGACGAAAAGGAACAGCGGAGAGCTGGGATAATAATACTAGATGATTAAAACTAATTATGATCTATTAAACCATAAAATAAAGCAGTTTCTTAAGCAGCCCTTTCTATACCAGCCACAACTATATTTATACTAAAAACGACTACTTGTAACTCTGTCTGTTTGCTGTATTTTCACAGTTGAACCAGTATTAATAAAATTTATTTCAACTACGTACGAGCATATGACGTTCAGGGTATTCAATCATAACAGCTAGTCTGGTTATCAGAAAAATTTATAAAATATAGTCCCTAAATAAAGACTATATTTTTTATGTTATAGAACATTTTATCGTCTAAATAATTAAATTTCTAAATAATTTGTACTAAATATTCTTAAAAAAATTAAATGTGTCCAAAGACATACGTCGATATTTGGCTGTACCTACTCGTTTCTAAGCAGATAAAATTATAGCGTTCCAGTATTATCTATGGTTTGTAACAAAAGCAAGCGGTCACATTTTTGAACATAGAACATTAGTAAGAAAGAAATAAAGGATCTGGTTAGACAGATAGAAAGAAAGAAAGAATAAAACAAACAGTGATGGTTCCGTCCTCAAGAGGTGAGCTCACCTCCACGTCGGACAGAGGGGGTACGTCGTCGAGGTCTAACTCGGCCTTCATATCGTCCACCTGGCGGCGCGTTCGGACGACGCCTGCTGGCCCGTCGTAGTACTGGAATATGTATTTAATTATTTAGAGCTCAGTTATCGCCGCCTGACTGCACGGATGTCATAGTGGTTTAAGTGCTCGCCTCGCCACCGCCACTGCGCTAGATGTTGTGGGTTCGATCCCCACACGCGACAAAAATTTGTGTGATTCACAAATAATTGTCCCGAATCGGGTTGCTGAACATTTATATTGGAGTGTTCTTTTTTATATTATTAATTTATGGCAATATAAGTGGTTATAATATAGTATTTTATATTTTGAATTTAAATTAATTGTTAGATGTTTTCCTCAGCAGCGATAGCTCAGTGGGGAGACCAACAGACTGCAATGCAGAGGGTCTCGGGTTCGAACCCACGTCGCGCACCTCTGACTTTCGGCAGTTATCTATATGACTTTTCGAAATTATGTGCGTATTGATTGACAATTATCGCCTGCTCCGTGCATCGGAGAGCACGTTAAGCCGTCGGTCCCGGCTGCCATGAACATCTATGGCAGTCGTTATTGGGAAAGTCAGTACCCTCTAATATCCTGACACTGGTCTAGCCTTAGGGTATCGTTAGCCTTCGGGTTGCGGAGGTCAGGTGGCAGCCGCTCCGTGTAAAAACTGATATCCAGTCAAATCCGGTTAGACCAGAAAAGCCGACCCCAAGTGACTTGGGAATAATAAAGGCTAAGGGAGAAGAAGTTAGATGTTTTCCTCAAATTCTTATCTTATTCACAAATTCGTTGTCAAACTTTTCTAATGTTTAGCTATTTATGTCACTTAACATATTTTAATTATTTTTATACTATGATTATTTCGTTGCTCTATCGAAACGTGTTTGTGAAATAGTTTATGTTGACCGTGAGGTAACACTATAGGTAAATATGGTATGAAAGACGTACGTGTTGAAACGGTAGTTCTGGTGTCCAGTCGACGGCCATTTCATCCTCAACGATGCTTGCATGTCGTGGCGTGCTCTCGTATTGTTGCTGCTGTTGTTTCATCCGCAAACTGCTTACATACACACGTTAATGTCAAATGCATTCCAGAAATCTAGGGCATAGCGCTTAGGTCTGTAATTTTGGCAGCAGCTCAACTGGGCAGTAATTGGGCCTTGATTCAATTCAAATTACCTTCTTGAGGAAACACATGATTGACGACAAAGCATTAGTAATTTTTAACACAGATACTATATAAAATCGGTATGATATTTACTTCTAGTTTTGTTTTACTGGCTGAAATTGTTGTAATATTCTACCATTTGGTTAATCGTTTAAATATCGTTATCACCAAATATTTAATTATCGCTTGCTTTAATGATGAAGTAAACTTCATGAGAAAACCTGCATGTCTGAAAATGCTCCATAATGTTCTCGAAGATATGTACATATATGAAGTCTGCCAACCCGCACTGGGCTGCTTGGTAGACTATAGCTTAACACTTCCCACTGAGAAGAGGCCCGTGCCTCGCAGTAGGACAGTTTATCTACAGTTTATCTATCTGATATTTTTATATTCACATAATATTGTCTGTAGATTTTCTAACCGGCGTATTTTTGTTGGTGTTTTCAGTCTGTGCGCGAATGTTATACATTGAAATTAAACTTCTTATACGGACAAAATCAATATATAGTAGTTTAATTTCAATTATTATATTCGTTATAATAAGTCTAGAAAGTCAGAAGACAGAGGTGTTCTGCTGTCCCAAAAAACCTCTGTCTTCTGTTTTGTTGACGACATTCTTGCATTTTTGAAGACATTCTTGGAAAACAAGTAAGGAATATGAAAGTACCTGTTTCTGTCTTTAACTTTAGTGGGTTGTTCGGTAGTCTTGATGAGGTATGTGGTGAGGTTGTGTTCCCGTAGGTAGGGGTCGCGGTCGCCACCGTTGCCTGGCTCCACCTCGAACGCTCCGTTGAGGCACTCCAGGGTAGAAGACGAGATGTGGACACGGCTGTAAAACAGGAAAATGATTAAATTCCTTTATTGTTATGTAACTCTATAGACAGATGTGAGTCCTGTGATTCAATTGATATATTGTTTATAAATACATATACGTCGCCCAATGGTGTTATTATGCGTGACTTCTAGTTGTGATGCCATGAACTAAATAGATGCGCGAAATCAGACGCATCCACTTATAGACATTTAAGTACAGCAGCCGCGGTATAAAATGCGATTAGTTTAGACTGACTTGGTTTGGAGAAAGCAGTTTTCCCATTAATACCCTACTATACGCAGGAATACAACATAAGATTCTTTTGCTGTGATCTTTTGTCAGCTGAAGTAGTATTGCTCCAGATTGAGTAAAATCACAGGGTTTGGCAGAAATCTTATTAACCTCTGAATTTATAAAATATGTGCAAATCCGATGTTCCATTGATCTGGTTTGGTGTATTACATATTTTGTGGCATAGTTACCCGGGTAAACCACCGCTCTCCATGTGATTTGCTAGGGTGACGTCATGGGACCACAGGTCGAACTGCCATTTGAGAAGACCCAGCACGCCACACAGGACAGTGCCGCTGTGGATGCCAATGCGCATGTCAAGGTCCACCTATGTTTAAAATAAGACAGTTTCATGAGAAAAGATTACGGCACACTTAGAATTATAACAATGTTATGTGAAATAATATTGTCCTTCGAAAGGAATGAACTTGTATCTATGCCTTTTGGTTATTAACGTGACCACATTCTTTTTCTTTCTTTTTTATACAACTAAGGTGGCAAACAAGCTACGGGCCACCTGATGGTAAGTGGTCACCGTAGCCTATGGACGCCTGCAACACCAGAGGCATCACTTTGGCAAATTCTATTATAATTTTTTATTTTACTTGTTATTATTATATATTTTATTTTGCCAAATAAAGAAATTTTCTTTTCTCTTTCTTTCTTTCTTTCACTTGCGCGTTGCCGACCATTTAAGAATGGAAATAAGTAGTTTACTTCATGGTCTGAATTTGTAGTCTAATAATAACCATGATAGCATTACACATGTCATGCATGCTCTTGATATTCTACAAATATTGAAGCTATTATATAAGGAGCCTGTCTCTATGGTCACATAGGATAAGGTAGGGATTATGTTTAGGTTCCAGCTTCGGTTTCCAAACGGGCAAAGTGTTATCAGTTTTTGTATTTGTAATTTTTCAATAGCAGCACAACGTTTATAAATATGTCTCGTGGCCAACAATAGGCTTCTCCCATGTTATGTTTTACGGCCTACTAAGGGTCTAAAAACATAAGTACTGAAATATAAAACACTACCCCTTTGCCTACCGAAGGTGCGATTATTCTTTAATCCATCCACACACAATGCTTTTATCATTATATGGTTAAGCTGACTGGTAAACCTACCCCGGAGCGAGGAGTGATAGACGACGGTATTGGTACCTGTGCATTGTACCGCACATCTCTGATGGCGCGGATCATGTGCAGGCCCATGTTGACGCAACAGTGCGCGTGGTCCTCGCGCTTTTCGGGCAGACCGCTCACGCAGAAGTAGCAGTCGCCGAGCAGCTTGATGCGGAGGCAGTCGTTCTCCTACAACATGAGCAGCAGTTGACGTATTGGCCATACACTTGGTAGTGACATCAAAAGACCACCGGCAATAAACGAAGTAAGGAGAAATAGGTGGTTGGTTTTGTTAGTACCTGTTTTTAGGTTAAGAAGGCAAGCACTGACACAGTCATTATAGTTTTTGCGGTCCACTTTAGTCAGAGATGGCATCCTGATTATAATGGAAGATACCATATGATCCAAAAGGGTTAATTAGGATTATTTATACGAACATAATGTCCTAAGGTGGTAATCCGTGTGACAGGATTTCTTAGTGCGGATACCAGTCTCCCACAAAGGATTTTATACTGATCTAATTAAAGACCTTTGTGAAGAAGAAATAAACATTTTATTATTTGAGTTATTGTAGATAAAATGAATGAATGGAAAGGACTAAAGGTGGTATTAGTGTATTATTTTATCCAAAGTGATCCTGACTAGTTCAAGATATACAAATGCATGACAATAAACAATGTAGGTTCAGGAAAGAAACTGTCAGTCTGAGGAGATGTATACATCGAAATTAAAGTAGTGAATTAATGCGTAGACAAAAGAACGACGTTTCTGAAATAAGGTGTAAAAGATAAAACCTTTGGATAAGAAAGGCTTTTGGTGCTATCGATATTTTTATGTATAGTCTGCAGAGATTAAAGAATCTTAGTGGATTGGATTTAAAATATTTAAGAAAAAGATAATGATCGTGTTGACGTTCTCCATACTAACTCCTTCCGTTTAATTGTTTCTTGGAAAAGCTTGTTCACATTATAAATTGTTCTAAGCTGAGACCGGTTCTTTCTGGCTATACGGAATGTGCCAATCAGTTTCGCCAATGTTAAAATAACGGCGACCAAGTGCTAGTGCTGTAAGTTTAATCTATTGAGTCGCAGCTGAACAGTGGCTGCCAGACACAGTTGGTTTTCAATTATGTCTAGCATTCCAAGACTTGATAGGTTAATGAAATGAAACGATTCTCACCGATGCCAATTTGTCGAAGCTAGCGAACAGTTCGTTCAACAACTTCACCAGCTCTTGAGCGCTGCATTTGCTTGACAGTTCTGAAATATATAACACACATCTAATATTAGTTGCCTCACCTCAATATTAGTCACCTCACATCATTTCATTGGCATTAGCTTGCATTTTTTTTGGAATTACAAAGTGTGTTATTGTTTCGTAGCGGCACACTGGCGGTCATCATCTTTATCAACTGTTTATACTTCAATCAATTTAAGTATTGTTTTATCCATTAGCAGTTGCCTAACTTCTTTCCATCCCAAGTTTTTTAAATAGGTACCTAATTGTAATAAACATTTCATACCAGTGAATCCTTTAATGTCAGCGTAGAGTATGGAGACGTCCTTGTGCCTCTGTATGTAGAGGTTGTTGAACTGTTGCTCCTGAAACTCGCCCTTCACTTTGTTCACGTGAAGGTAGATCTCTTTCGCCAAGAAGTCTGGGATCACTGTGAAGAATATCCTTAATATGAGATTAGGATAATTCCATATATGTATACCAAGCTGTACCAAGTTTATACGAATACGGTTTACGCGTATGTCTATGGATACGGATTTGAATGTGCAGTGCCAGGCTATTATTTAAAAAAAGAAAAAATTTACAGAAGACTTCTGTAATTCGACACGCTGTATAAACATGGCCAAGCTTAAATAAGCCCATCTTTTTTACCGCTTTGAAATAAATTCCATTGTCGTTTGCTCTCTCTCTTAGTCCGCTCCCTCGTAACCATGGAGCGACGGATCTCAAAGAACTCCTTGCGCTGTCCCCAGTCCGTCAGCGACTTCGCGTATATGCCCGCGTAGTTCACAGCTATGTAGAGGATAGCGTTACTGACCAACACACGTACCGTACACGCGTTCGCCTGAATAAATATACAGTAGTTAGGTTAGGTTATGTAGTGGACAGTGGTTATCATTACATGTTATTAAACAAAGACCCCCGCCGAGTCTGTACGCGATAAACTCAAACATAATTGAACGAGTTTTCACGCGGTTTTCACCAATAGACAGAGTGATTCATGGTTTTGTACTGCCCGTGCGAAGCTGGGGCGGGTCGATAGTATACAAAATTTTTAAATATTTTATTGCAAGCAGCTACTCAGCTTAATCAGAACTCAATTCATTGCAGTCATGTGTATTGTGCTTAATCTAATCTAGTACTGCTAATTAAAAGTTGGCGTACACCTTCGAACTAATAAATACAAAGCAATGTGTCAACGCCAAAAATATAAAACAATTCTGAGTAGCATACAACACGATTCGTAAAACGATCGAATAGTCGAATCGCTTATTGATGATGGATTGCATGAGATATTGTTAATGAAATTAATTCTTTTTCAAATATATTTATGTAAAATCTTGTATGTGAAGAAATAAACATCATTATTTTTCTTATTATTTAATGTACTTAATAAATACTCTAGTTACCGTCCGCAGCTTTACTTGCGTGGTATGATAATAGAACATAGCCTATTTTACAAAGGGATAATTGAACTATTTAGTGAATAAATTTTAGCTTTAGCAGTTCGAAAACAACAACCTCATTGCTACAATATTAGTATAGATAAGCAACTTATGCTGTAATGTTGTGGTGAGCAAATCACTTAAGTGATTTTAATGAAATTTTATATGGAAATAGATTGAGGTCTAAGCAAGAACATCGCTTATTTTTTTTAATATTAGCAAAAAATAACATGCCACAGAGCAAGCAGTATGCCGCGCCTTTCCTAGAGACGAAAATAATATAATACTACTACTTTATTGGTGGCGATAAGATTATAATAAGAAAATAGCGAACTCCGTGCTCTGTGATTAATTAAATATAGCTAGGAACGTGCACAAATGCATTCAAATTACATTCGAACATACCGACAATAGAATACATAAGTGCCAACACTGCGTACATGACCATGCAAAGTAAGTATCAAACTATTCGAATATTATTCGAATGCAACAGGGTAGTTGACTCATGTTTTTTATTACTTAAGCCAAATTGTTATATTACCCAAACCTTTAAATACAAAGAGTTTTTTTACACGTGTTTCAAATCTGGGGGTAGTTGTCAAAAGACAGAAAAAGGACACACGATGACACAAACTGTGACGTAGCCGTTATATAACCGCAGCTCTGTATCTGCGAATGAGATAGCCAGACATGGCCACTACAAACCCACTTTTTCTAATATCCAAATTCAAAATATTGATTACTCCATTATTTTGCAACCAATTTTGATACCGTTTACACAAATAGATTTCCTTTGATTGCTAAATAGCAAATTAAAAAAGAGAAAATTCTCTTGTTTGTAAAATAATAACATTAAACAAAGGCAACTACCCTATTAAAACAAATATGCTGATAGAAAAAAGTATAAACTTGCATTAATCGTATAACAAACATGTCCGTTGGTTGTCTCCATGTTGTCTTTGATGTTGACGGCTGTTGCGAGCACGTGGGAGATGAAGGACAGCATCCCGATGGTAAGGCACCAGCAGAGAGAGAGAGGTAACATCGCGTACGGTACAAATACGATGAACAGCATATACCAGACCTGGTTCTGGGCCTCTTGGAAGCCGAGACCCTTGCCGCTGAGTGCTGGAATGAAGATTGCAAGTTATGAGTAAGACAGTTCGTTATACTACGTTTTTTTAAAGACTTACACTTTGTTATCCCCGTTGAGGTAGAAAAGAGTGTGTATACCCACCTGTGTGGGTGTACACACTCTTTACATAATCACTGATCGGTAAACGATTAGCGAGGTTAAGCAACGTTGCGTGCTGTCAGTCAATAGATGGGTGACTGCTTAGTGGTATTTCATCTGAGCGTCTCCGTGCTTCGGAGGGCACGTAAAAAGTCGATCCCACTTGTTGTCAAATTGACGGCAGTCGTTAAGCCATGTCAGAGGCCTACGGGCGGCTTGAATAACTCTTGACAGCAGGTTGGCCACTAACCACACGAAAATAAGAAGAAAGACCCACCTGTTGCCAGTTAAGTTTTAAGGTCCCATGTAGAATGGAGTGAGTATTTTTTTAAAGAAAACCTAGCAACGCTTTGTCTGAGACGTCATGATTGGCTGAAAACATAAACTCAAACATACGTCACTAAACTCAAACATACGTCACTAAACTCAAACATACGTCACTGTATCGAAATGATTTTATTTACATTATTTGTTCCAGCATTTAAATGAATATTTTAGTTTTATTTGAAATGTATAATGTATAGTGCAATGTTAGAGAGATACATAAATCACGACAATTTATATGTGGGAGATGGCATAAGAGGCTCCTATATATTATTTGACTATACTCAGACAAGTACTACCCGCTTACAGGTTTTGAGCAATAGTACTTTTACTGCGCTTGGCCTGGGGCGTAAAGATTCCTACTCTTACGGCCGAATCGCTGAATATACACCTTTGTAGCTGGTGCAAAGGGATGATATATGGAAGTAGTATATATCATCCCTTTGCACTACGAATCGTTACGAAGATATCACAAGACAACTGTACCACAATTACCTTTACACCAAAAACGCATTGAACGTTGGCCGGTACCCCACACTAAGTCAGCCTTAGGTCAAACACATTTTTAGCGCCTTTTATATACAACAAGTATAATAAAATAACCAAAGTTAGTAGGCTTAACAATAATCTATTTAAAAGGATGATCATGTGTTGGTTACTGAAACTGACATATGAAGAAACGGAAAATCTTATCAAAGTTTAAGACAGGCCCACACATATATAAATAAATACACACACTTACATACACACGCACACACACAGAAACACAAACACACACACACACACACACACACACACACACACACACACACACACACATACACATTCATCTACAAAGACATGTATGCTTGGATATTATTATTACTATTCTTATGAAATTATCAATAGTTATTATATATTTTTTTTTTACTACGTTTATTTTAGTTAAATTATAAATTATGAATTGATTGTATTATAATGAAATTACCAATTCTATCTTGAAATAATTGTTACATATAAGCGGGGAAGACACTGACTCCTGCAACACAGTTTCGACTAGCGTGGGAGCCAGAGTTTTGTTATATATTGTGTTCTTTTCTTTTTTGTGTCAATAAATGATTATTATTATTATTATTATAGTATGTAAGCACTGAAGGTAATCCATGTCTGGTGATGCCATACCTTGAGCTATGAGTAATATCCAGGTGGCGGCGGCGGCCCAGTGTAGGTAGTTGTTGGCAAAGCAGCGCCACCAGCCCAGGAGACATACTCCTACGTTCAGCATTGCGAACGACGCCGTCCACATGATCTGACCCAGCTTGGAAGTTGCTGGGGAACCAAAGGTTTTATCAGAAATTATTTTTCTGTCGGTGTTATTATAACATCAGCCCTGTTTATGAACTATCCTACTGCTACACAGGCCTTGTTTTAAAAGGTTCAGGCCATAGTCGACTATGCAGACCTAGTATGAGTTGGTAGACATCAATCATAAATTTGAAAACATAACGCAGCATTCTCAGATGCAGGTTTTCTTAAGAAGTTTTATTCAGCCGTTACATCAAGAGATAAATAACTATTTATTACGCGGAAAACTTAAGAAAGTTTGAGATGCAGCCCCAGGTTAGACCTCCGGACATCTGCGTTGCAGTTCTATGGTCTCTATACGAGGCTGTTACTGTTAATTTTGTATTGTCCAATAATAGTATAGCTTTAGTACTGCCTAAAGAATTTTCTACTTATGTAAGGCCGTCGGTTTACTATTGAAATCTTAATCTGATAGATTTTTAACATTAGTAGAGACTTTTGTTATATACTGTGTCTAGTTTCCGTAAAACCAGTTTACATAAATTATGCAACGTGAAAGTATAAAAGTAATTAAAATAGTTGACCGACATGTAATTAAGAGAAATAATAGAATACTTACTGTCTTGAGTAGTGATGTAGATAATCGCCAATAATATCTGAAAATATCGCCAATTACATCAGTTTAACATCTTATTAGTATTGTCTATATCTTGTGAAAGTGAGCTGCTGTTGATTAATAATTATAATATAATAATAAAATAAATTAATCAGCCTTATTTATACATTTTCATATAGCTAGGACAGGCCGTATGTTTACAATTTACGGTTTATATAAGACAGTGTATTATTCAGGGAAATTACAACAAAACAGATAATCACACATAGTATTAGCTCATATCGCAAGAAGAAAAACATATAAATTATTCATTGAAATTTCACTACTACCTATACACGGATTTTATCGCGTTATTTATTTGACACTTTATTACATAATTTTGAAAACTGTTACACTTCTACTACTATTAAACTTTACTAATTTTTAAGCTAATTGAATTATTATCAAAACTATTAAAACTATTTAGATTTAATTTAATTTTACACTTGCCCCGATGTTTCGGTTGCTTTTCAGCAGCCATGGTCACGGGGAGACTAAGATGGTAGTTTTCTCAAAATTATGTAATAAAGTGCCAAATAAATAACGCGATAAAATCCGTGTATAGGTAGTAGTTTAATTTCAATGAATAATATTCGCGTAAACAGAAGACAATATTAAATAAATTATTATTAAAAATTCTATTTTTTGTTATTTTAGTTCAAGTAAGTAAATAAATGCCTTTAATATCAATCATCTCAATAAATTTTTTATGGCAAATAAGTTAAAGTAAATGATTTCCTATAAGTTTATTTACTATCGTTATGGTACAAAACGGTTTACTGTGTTACGTTGTTTTCTAAAACATACATGGTTTATCTACATACATATCAGCATGAAGTATTCTATTCCACATTACTGATTGATAGCACTTACTTTGAGTACTAAGTCGACGAGGTTGACGATAATGAGTGACTTTTGTCGCTGCCTCTGCGAATATCTTTGGTATGATATCTCAACTGCGGGGTTCTGCAATTATAGAAAAACATAAGTTATACGCCACTGCCTTTACCTGTGACCTTTTAGTTATAGTATGGTGACGGCGATGGTTGAAAGTGATGCCACGTTCGATACTCAAGTCAGTTAAGGTTTTATTCAGTCTTGAATTACGCAATTCTTAGTAACTTGACGGAGTTTGAAGATTTGCTGCCGAAAGACCGGCTCCCTATTATGTGCGACTTTAAGCAAAGCCGGCATAAATTAACGTGTAAAGTATCTCTGCCTACCTCTTTAAGAATATTATATAGAAGTGATATTATGTTACGTAAAGTATTTAATAATAATAATAATAATAATAATATTCTATCACATACACACAACACCATTTAGCCCAAACTAAGCAGAGCTTGTACTATGGGTACTAGACAATGGATAAACATACATATATACTTTTTTTTTTACCTTAAAACTATTTGTGATCGATGGAAAGTATATTCCTCGGTAGTAGCGAGGTGCTCGCAACATTTCCACTGTGTCCGCTGTAAAGCAAAAATACGTACATATTAAATAAATATACGAAATACCTATCCAATTACTAAAATTAAAAATTAAATCTTATGAAAAAGGAAAAAGAAATCACTACTAGTGACCGTTACCAAAACCACCAATCAAAAAAACAAGCGTTTCACAGCATTCTTAAATAAAATCGATAGCGATAATTTAGGACTACATTGTAAGTGATGTTATCGTGGCAATACAAAAAAGAACTCAATACTCAATACTCAATACTTTATTGCTTCCATAATGTATAATTACAGGTGGTATTCTTAATCTATGGTAGCATTTATGGACCCTGTAGGGCACTGCACAGTGTAGGAGAGAGGAAGAAGAGGGCTTACTTTGTAATTTCTTAGAACTACTGACTATTTATTTATGTTAATTAAATTTAATAATTTAGATTATTAGTTCATTATGTTAAATTATGATATGTTCATAATACAATATATCTGATTATTTATTCAATATTTAATAAATTACAATACTTATTATTATTTATAACAGCACTTATTGCACACTATAATTGCTATTTAATTATTATAATTATTTTATTGCGTTAAGTATTTAATGGAATTAGATTATTTGCTGTTATATTTATAATTAAAATTGATGTATAGGTAAATATATATTTGTTAAGTTATAATTTATCATTCAAGAATTCTTGTATTGTGTAGTAGCTTTTATTAATTAAAAATTCTTTTAGCTTGCTTATAAAAATATTAAATTTGCTTATATTTTTAATGTATTCCGGTAGTTTATTATATATTTTTATAGACATAACCAAAGGGCTTGTAGAGTGCATAGTTATTCGTGAAGAAGGAAGATTTAATCTACTTTTATGTCTCAGGTTAAATTTAGTTACTTTATTTTCTCGTGTTGTGTAGAATTCTGGGTATTTACGAACAAACTTACTGATCTCTAATATATATATGCTAGGCAAGGTAAGGATTTTATGGGATTGAAAGTGTGGTTTACATGTGTCTGTTTCCTGTATGTTAACTAAAATTCTAATTAGTTTCTTTTGTATTCTAAATAGGGTTATTGCATCTACGCTGTTTCCCCATAGCATTATACCGTATGAGAGCCAAGAGTAAGCACCTTCCTACCTACCACCTACCTAACCTTCGCTATGTTTGACTATACACGTGGCAAAGTAACTTTCATATAATGATCATGTACTGATTCTACGCCGTAGCGCTACGGCGTAGCATTTCTGTAGACGCGCTACGAAATATATAAATATAAACCAAATTTAATTTAAGCAGAATTTAGATATTTTAGATAAACAACGGTAAAATTAAGCAATGTTCAAAAACAATAAGCAGACAGAATACCATACCCTTAAAAATATTGTGTCATTTTCTATTAAATTAAATACATTTTCTACTCGATGACTCGCTGGCGCGGCAGTATTGAATGCTGTGTGAGAAGTCTTGGGTGCGATTCCTGTTCGTTTTACATGACGGATTCTACGACAGTTTAACTCTCCTTGGGACTTAACGAATGTCTAACCGTTACCACTATTACCTAAACTGCGTACGGAGGCTTCACAGAATGTGGGTCGGATGAGTCGCAAAAACTTAATTAACATTAAAGAAAAAAATAAGAAATATACAATTACCCATTATTATTTTACCCGGATCGTCTTTTGGAAACGGGCTGGCGATGTTTGTGGAGCCATTTTCGCTGATGCGGTGCTGGGAACAAAGTACACAGTATGATTATAACATATTAGTTACACAAATTTTTTTAATCTATATTTCTATATAAATCACACTAGAGAATAATCCCAGTAAATACAATTAGCAGACACAAAGCACACCTAGTCTCAGAACTTCTATTGATAAATTACTGTGCCGTGTGAGATCCGAACCCACAACACTCAGCGTAACGGCTGTGGCGAGGCGAAGACTTGCCCACTGCACTAGCAATATCACGTATGTTATTGTATGATTATTTAATCAATAATCTTGGCTGCGACATGATCTGCCTCATTTGTCCTGTGGCAAAAGTGTGCGCTTATCAGGCCGATCAAAGCGTTATTGGGCTGTAAGGAAATATTTAATAGCAGCTTGTGGTTCACGTGACCTATTCATGTGGAGTTTGTTTACCTGGTCATCAGGTGCAGAGCAACTGGCGCCATCCCCCGGCAACCTCTCACCATCCGGCGTGTGGCTGCGGCCGCAGGTTCGGGCGTTGTCGCCGCAGCTCTGACACTGGAACAAGGACATTACTTTATTAATTAACTTGTTATTGTAAGCCTACCGAGGCATAATGACAGGAAGCCAGCGACTGGTTACCAGCCTTCGTTCACTTAAGCCTAAGAGTTTATTAAGACTAAGTACACCGACTGGTTAAGGTTCAAAACTCACCAGAGTGAAATGTATTGTTTAATATAACAACTTATATTAATCAATCATGGCAACATGTGGATGTTAATCTAAGGTGTTACAAATCCCCTAAGCAATGATGAACCATCAAACGCGTCGTATGCTTGGTTGCCATTTTTGTAGCATAGAAAAGACAACAACACAATTCTTACCCATCATAATGAGAGCCTACAATGACATCAACAATAAGAACACCAACACTTCACAAGAGAATGAAATAAAACTCTAACTTCAGTCAAAGACGAAATAGCGTACTATTTCGTCGTCGCACGCAGTCTCCAGCCAAAATCTATGTGTTACAAGAGTCAAAACGATGCGCGCCCCGAATAACACAGGAATTATTATAAAGCAGGGATAAAAAAATTCTTTGTAATAAAAGCACAAGAATATGTACATATGTTGTACGCAGTGACCAGTCAATGGATACGTGTCGTGAAAGTCAAAGTGTTGCGCTAATGGCTTCGATATGTACACGCATTAACTCCGCCGTTATCACCTTCTACCAATACTGATAACAGCGGAACACTACCAGCTCTTTGCTTCAACTATTTTATATGTTCCGATGTCCATTCGTCACGAAACGTGGAAAGCTTTACGACAATATTTCGACGGGTCCTACGTATATTACTGCAAGTGCAAAAACACGACTTTACACTAGATCGATTTATAGGTTCTAAAGCTAGTAACTTTGACATAACCCAACAGAATTATTTGAAATTTTGAAATGCCTTAGTATTATAGTAAAAATACTTGCTATATAAAGTTCATTTTTTTTTCTTTTTTTAATACTTTTATACTACAATTTTAGAAAATAGCGTCGCTTGTATTTGTGTAGTTTCCATAATCTATTAAAGATTTTTTATGCTGCGCTGATTTTCTAATATTTCTATAATTAATTGACGTCGTGAACGCTTCATGATTATTATTCGCTATTACTGTAACTGAACACAAACAAATACCTAATAAATAATCATATTTTTTGCGATCAATATGCAGTTATACTGGTGTAGAACGTACGCGCTGTAAAGTCACTGCGCGCATACTGGTGTACTGGTCATTTGCACTTAATAATAACAATAATAATATTCTATCACATACACACAACACCATCTAGCCCAAACTAAGCGGAGCTTGTACTATGGGTACTAGACAATGGATAAACATAAGTACACATATACTTTTTTTTTTGTAAATACAAACGTATTATACATAGAAACACCCAGACCAAGACAAACATCCATGTTCATGCACACAAATGTTTGACTTGTGCGGGAATCGAACCCGCGACCTCAGGCGTGGCAGGCAGTTACACTAACCACTAAGCCATCGAGTCTTGCTCTTGCGTGCGGCGTGGATGGCAACTACCTACACTGGTGCTCACACTGATTTATGTCACTGCAAGTGACATAAATCAGTGTTGACAGTTGTTTGGCTAAAAATTTTGTTACTTACATTAGTTTACAAGTCTGTATTTTTGAAATTAATTGATATTTTGAAATGTACGTTACGGGATAGAAAATATAGGCTATTGATGCAAAAAAACAGATTCTTTCAAATTGAGGGTCGCACCAGTATACGTAAGACCCGTCGATTTGATGTTACGAATGAGAGCTTTAGTACGTAGGAATAACGTTCTTTAAAATGTTTTTATGGTAATGTTCGCTTTTTGTTATGTAAAAGGTTTTTAAAGACATAAGTCCGTAATTGAAATGAAACTACTATATACGGATTTTATCGCGTTGTTTATTTGACACTTTTTTATATAATTTAGAAACTACTGCTATTAAACTTTACTAATTTTTAAGCTAATTAAATTATTAAAACTATTTATATTTAAGTTTACACTTTCCCCGACGTTTCGGTTGCTTTTCAGCAGCCACGGTCACGGGGAGACTAAGATGGCAGTTGTCTCAATGTTCCAGTGTAGTTATTTCAAAGTATAATTTAATCTTTGGTGTTTCTATTTACGCAGAATGAGCTCAAAGTATCATAAAGTCTAGCTGTGGTGTCAAATAAACAACGCGATAAAATCCGTATATAGTAGTTTAATTTCAATAAATAAAATTCGCGTAAACAGAAGACAATATTATATAAGTTAGTAATGCCTGTATTTTATGTTTTATTTATTAAAAGACTACGCCTGCAAGTGCAGTTAACTTTACAAACATACAAACAAGGGACCCAAAGAACACTCAGATTAGAAACCGATATTTGTGGATGACACAAATTTTTGTCTCCTGTGTGGGTCAAACCCACAGCGCAGCGTCTGTGGCGAGGCGACTGCCCAAATTAATCCGTGTCTGAATTTAACTAATTATGTACCTAAAATAAAACCCTAATACATGTATTATTAAGTATATTAAAATACATTTTAAAGAGTGGTGCTTCCTAATGCCAATTGAATTTAAGACAAATCACTTTAATTGCTGCATTACTAAATTAAAAATGTGTGAAACGTGTAAGCATCTTATTTTATACGCTGTGTTATAAAAATATATGATTTAGCGATCTGTGCATTCAATATAACATAAGCTATTTTCGTCGATGTAATAAAAACAAGTGAATATGTTTAGTATTTTTTATATTTTTTATTCAAATTTACGTTTATGATTGATTGAATCCATTCGAATACATAATTTCTGAGAATGTGACAGTGTATATGTTATTAATTTATTATAAAGTGGCAGAAATCACCGTTGCCAAATATTTGGTGCCAGAAGGATTGAGCTGGCGCCTTCGCCTTTCACGGCGTTTCACACGGTGAAAAGAGTTCTGTTCCTAAAGTAAAATTATGTTTTTGAAGGTGTGTAAATTCTACTAGTCCGTATGCAGCCGATGTGATGGATTATGGCCCGTCACTTCCAGAAGAAGCCGAATCTAAGAGTATACACTACAGCTGTTCCATCGTGACATTCTTACTCAAATAAGGAAAATATGTTATCAAAGCAACACAGCAATTTTCTACGGATATCCATGGGGTATTAAATACGCGGGAGCATTTTGAGTGTCACATGTAAATACGAATCAAAACAGATTCAAAAGCTGAGCGATGTTATTCATCCCGCCGCCCTCACGGGAGCTAATCGTAATTATACTCTGAATTTGTCAATCAAGTATGCAAAGTACTTTGTAAGTTTATGTAAAGTTTGAATTTGGGCACATGCACGACACGTAATCTTGTTTTGAATTTGTTGAAATATCGCCTGATACTTTTATACTTAAAAGGCCAGTTCTACAACTAACAAGTAAAAGTTATCCGAAAGGTACCTAAATCGCATGCTGTCTCACTCATGTTAGGTTAAAGAAGAGAGATGGCGAGACTTTTCTCTTATAGATAAATGCTATCTGGTGGTGGTAGGACAAGCCTTGAATGTAATAAAATCTAACTGCTTTGTTGGGCACGTGGCAGTTTGTAGTCCATCGTGAAGTCTTTAGCTTCGATTCTTCAATTCGTCAAAGTTATTGGATTGTTCTGTTAGATAATTCTCAGTAACAATGTGGTGTCTCGATATGTGCTTGAACGCCAATAGACTCGTCCCCTTGGACTTTAAAACGTGGCTGTCAAAATATATGCGTGAAACGTCCCTGCCTATCTGACGGGTGATCTACAGGCATGAGTATGTAATTCATGCCAGTTATTTCTTTTTGTACTCACGTTATCAGCAACATTTCAAGTGAATATTACTTATCTTTAATTGTTCTAGTAGGACCTACGGTACTTACAAAAGTATTATATTTATTTAAATATGTATATATTACCGATATTTTATGATAATACCGGTTTGAACATTTGACAACGCAACCACATAAACTCACGCAAAATTCTATAATCAAACAAGGTATCAAAATTTCAAGACTTTGTATACAAAATACCTACTTATTATATCTTTTCTAATATCTGAGACCTACCCATTTTATCAGATGCTTTTAGCCTACTCTTAAATACATACCCACGCCATAAGTAGGTACGCGAAATAAACATCAATATACAATCGCACAGTTATATAATTAGCAATGTTTATTGACAAACACCTGTTCGTCCATGTTTATAAACTCGTTTACCTGCCCCGGCCCCGGTGCCCCAATACGTAATACTTTTTACTTTATTCGACCCACTGCCTGAGGGTATATTTATTCTTAGCTCCTTTTATTTACAAACATGGTGTAGTACTCAGTCGTTCGTAATTTCACTCGTGCGTGCAATTATACAAACTCAATTGGGAATAATTCGCGGACTTCAATAGATTTATTTGATTCCCGTGTTGATTAAGTAAGCGTGCGTTCACGTGATGACATTGATTTTTGTAAATAATAGTCCTATCTGTATATCCCTTTAAAGGTAGGCAGAGGTACATCCTAACTAATATTATAAATGCGAATGTGAGTTTGTTTGTTACGTTTTTACATCTCCAGCCTTGAACAAATAGGAAAAGTATTGCGTGTTACTTTATGAACCAATTAAAACGACGATGTGGTGATTGAATATTGACTGGTTTATTGTTACTTAATTAAGGCTTATATACTTAGTTATTATACATACGTAGTACGGACCTATATAGGAAAGGGAAATTATGATGTTTACTTTATTTGCATAATTAACAATATTAACTATCATTAATATCATAAATTTATCTACTAATAATTGATAATGATCCAGAAAACCAGCTTCCAGAATTGGCATCTTGACATCGGCAATGGTAAATGTCCATTTAAAGCTTCGGCGAAGTCCTAGGTTAAGCATTAAAGTGCGTTCCCCGTATGTATTTATAGGGCTGCCGTTGGCGGCGAATAATTTGTATTCGCATGCTTTGGTCTCGTTATTTGTGCGATTGATAACCGAAATGTTAGCACCCGTGTCGACTAAAAATCTATAACCACTGTTTGAGTCAGTTATAGTTAGACGGTTTGCTGGGTGAATAGCACAGAGACCCGTCGTTTTCTGTGCTACTTCTAGTTTTCCGACGGCCTGATATTTTTGTTCATATTCCACGAACATGGCTTCTTGCATTTATACGAATCTTGCTTGAAACGATTATGATAATAACAAATTCCATTATGCGAGCTTCTGTGGCGCGACCTTGACCGTGAGTGTGACGTATGGCGTGAATGGAATTTGCTGCGTTGCATAGGTTGATGCTCGCGTGCGCTACGTAATGCATTTATTTCTATTCGCACAGCTGCAAGTTCGCCATAAAAAGTATCACAGTTTCACAAATATAAAAAAAATATCACGCATTTACCAATACAAAAACATCGCGCATTTGTCAATATGAAAATCTCGCGCTTTTATCAATTAATTATAAATATACTACGAATGCAAGCAGCGATAGCTCAGTGGGGAGACCAACAGACTGCAATGCAGAGGGCCTCGGGTTCGAACCCACGTCGCGCACCTCTGACTTTCGGAAGTTATATGACTTTTCGAAATTATGTGCGTATTGATTAACAATTATCGCCTGCTCCGTGCCTCGGAGAGCACGTTAAGCCGTCGGTCCCGGCTGCCATGAACATCTATGGCAGTCGTTACTGGGAAAGTCAGTACCCTCTAATATCCTGACACTGGTCTAGCCTTAGGGTATCGTTAGCCTTCGGGTTGCGGAGGTCAGGTAGCAGCCGCTCCGTGTAAAAACTGATATCCAGTCAAATCCGGTTAGACCAGAAAAGCCGACCCCAAGTGACTTGGGAATAATAAAGGCTAAGAGAGAAGATACTACGAATGATTCCAATGTTTCATGGATATTATAAATACGAATGTGTATTTGTTTGTCACCCTTACATGCCTTAACTGCGCGACTAATCATCATGAAGTTTAACATACACGTTGTTGTATAGAAAAGGACAGCCTTTTATCTAGAAAAAGGTAAGTAGTGTCACTGAGGTACATTTATTTTTATTTTTTTTGTTTTTTCGCTTTTACGCTTTAACTGCTCGACCGATCATCGTAAAATTTTGCATGCTCATTGTCAGGTGTACAGAAAAGGACAAAGGGTATCTTTAATCCAGAATAAAGATACTATTCTCGAGAGATGAAAATATACCAACAAAATTTAAATTAACGCGAGCGTTTACTATAAAAATGCCAATGTTTCATGGATACCACATATAAATACGGTAATATAAACAGCCTTTATATAACTATCTCTTAAACCTAAAACCTCTTGCCCTTGATAAACAAGTTTAGCTCTAACTTGACCGTAAAAGCTGCAATAATTCGGATCTCAGTCAGCATTAAATCTATTTACCCTTATACCGACATTCCAAGACTCTATAAAAATATTATCTAAAGTAATAGCGAGTTGGGTTCCTCAGAGGAAACGGAGGGAACCGAAGCGGAGTTCGCATTCACGTTAAAAGGAATCTAAATAATATTATGTGGAACATTTTTTAGGCCCTTTGAGATTTACTCGATTTGCGATGTGCGTTCAAGTTGTCGTGCGTAGATATAGTTATGAATTGTAATATAAGTTGAACAATCGTTTTATGGAAAGGTTTAATCAATACATGCTTAGTTTCATGCCTATCCCCGGAAGGGTGAGCAGAGATAAATCACATCCTCAATACGCCCGCTATGACTATGTCTCCTAGAGATTTTCTCGATGGACGGCTATTTAACTTTAAATTCTAATAGTCTATTCACTACTTGCTGGTATTTTCTTGTAAAATATCACCTTGGTGTAGCATAGGGTGAGGTTTCGTCTCGGATTCGAAGCCAGGGTCGGGCAACATGTCACGGAGTTATTGTGAGGCTTTTCGCAGCAAAAAATGTTGCCCAGTCAATAAGCTCGCTAAAGACCATGGAAATGGCGAAATGTCGGTGATATACATATGTACATCTACTTACCGTGTCGAAGAGACTATGTCTATAATATAATATTATAAAGAACTGCCTCCGTGGCGCAGCGGTAATGAATGCGACTGCTGTGCATGAGGTCTCGGGTTCGAAGCCCGGGTCGGGCCAACAAAAAGTTATTGGGTTTTTCTGTTAAGAAATCTCAATACGAACCCGGAGTTAGGAAGTTGGCGGTGCTAGACATCCCCGTGCCTCGGAAAGCACGTAAAGCCCTTGGTCTTGAGCCTGATCTCTCTCCGGTCGGGTCGGATTATCCATCCCATCGGATCATGAGAGTTAGGGAACAGAGAGTGCACTTGTGCACTGTAATATCTCCTGCGCAGATGGCCAGTCTCCGTTAAAATTGGCCGCCATGACCGAAATTCGGTCTGGAGGACATTATTTTTATATAAAGAGGAAATTTGATTTTTTGTTTCTTTGTAAGAATTTAAACTCAAAGATTGAAACGATATTATAAAAAAAAATATCTTCAGAAAGCTATATTATCACTGAGCCACACAGGCACTTTATTTAAAAAGAAGGTACTATTACATATCACCTAACCTACTTATATAGGAGCGATGCCGCGTGTAAAAGCTAATATTAAATAAAAATACCGGTCTACAATACGTTATATTCTTCGACTTCGATTTCCTTAATTCCTTAGCGTACACGTATCTAAATATGGTATTTACCATATTTTGTACACTTAACTGATTCATTAGTTTGTACTGCATCAAAATTCTTGGACACTGTTTCATAACAGGTATTCAATAAATAAAATGGGGTTTTACCGGAGTTTATCTAGAGCATACGCGTTGTACGTGGTTCTGTGGTAATTCAATTATTGTGGGTTGGTATCATTTATTTGTAATATATACATACATAGACACACAATTGTTCCAGTCACCGTCAAAAAGCCAAACGCCGTCTTACCAAGGGTTTGACCCCCACACGGAACAAAAATGTGTATGATGCACATAATAATATAGTTGTGCCGATACTGGGTGTTCTTTGTGTCTGTTATTTGAATGTTTAAAATTTAATATTATAAAGAGGACAGATTTAATTTATTGTTTGTTGTTTGTAAGGAGTTAACTCAAAAACTACTCAACCGACTTATTTATTTGAAAAATATTTTACCTTTAGTAAGTTATATTATCACCGAGTAACAGGCTATATTTTATTTTACAAAGTACTGTACTTACTAACCTAACCTAAGGTGCTTTTACGCAACCGGACAGACGCTAGTGTTTTATAAAATCCTTAGCGATTCAGGAATTATTGTTATTGCTAGAGCTGTATTTTTGTACAATGAAAAATAAAAAGGAATTACGTTCGCCTAAACGTAGAAACTATTATTTAGGTACATATTTAATAACTCAATGCTTTTAGCGTATACATACATATGTGTTAGTGTAAAATATGTTACCGATATTCAAAGAGCGTATTTTAATTCAAAGTTATTTAGTACAACATTCTGCATGTAGTTTGGGATGGAATACGTGAATATGTTTGTTAAAGTTTAATATGATTTGCGAGCTTCCCTCATTCCCTGGTGGTCATGAAAGCTGCTTATTGCAGAGTGTAAGAAAACCAAACATTTACATCATAGATGCGCTCTGCTTCGTCTGAATATTATGGTCACCCATGTAGACGTTAAGATGAAATCTGAATTACAAATATAGTATTATTAAGCTCACTCATATTGAAACTGTACACTATCGTTCTTTATCATGTAGATGTAATGTGTGAGGTCGCACTTCTCAGTGTGGACACTTTCACGCGATCGGATCTAAGTTGGATGAACGTGTATGATTTAAATCTTTGGAGATAAATCGGGTAACAATAATACGTGGTCATATTTTACGGTACAGTTATATTAGTCATAATTACAGTTACTTGAAATGATATTTCTTTTTAAATATGTTCCGTCCTTTTTTAACAAAGGTACATCATTCTAAATAAATCTATACATCATTATATTTGTACGTCTATATCAGTATTTAAGCTCTTCAGTTTTTCTTGGACATATCCGGACAAGTTAGAACGTGCTTCTGCAAATCCTATAGCTCATCGGCATTTTGAAGACCATGTTCTGATTTGCAAAATATTTTCTTGAATTAACAATTATAATTAATTGTAAAGTTTTGAGTGCGATACGTTAGCCACAGACTGTTCTATTAAATAGAGTACTACATATGTCTTTCAAGCATCTGACTCGCATTGCTTAGGTACAAAGTCAAGATGCACAAAGGCATATGATAAGACAGGCTTATGTAGGCTTGACTTTATCTTGTCTATCTTGAGTGTATCGGGGTCAGGCTTCAGTAATCAGAGGCTGTAACGGCTCACTTCTGGTGTTAACACTGATCTGTTAGTCTGTTTATGTTCGTGACATGACTGTGTAGGATATGTAGAGGCTTTCAACTATGCTGGATGTGTTAATCCCAGTATGCTAGCGTTGGCTTAGTTTGGAAAATAGTAGGTATGTTTTGTAAAATACATTTTATTTTTAATCATAAATATAATGACGTACATAAGTGACAATAAATATTGTTTATCATTATCATATTAACTAACTCTTCACTGACTGAATCATGACGAAGCACGTTGTGGTTCAGTCTGATACTTAATTATTAAGGAAGTAAATAAAACTATTCAACGAATATTGCCTAAACCTGTAAAAACTTCTGGATAAAAAGTTTTTAAATCACTCTTATATTGTGTAACAATTTCAAGTTAATCCATCGGCTACTTTATGAGTTTCATATACCTACCTACTTATATAAATTATTTTATAAAACCTGTTTTCTTTTTGGATTGTTATCAAAGATCTTGACTAATGACTTAGATTATTTATTAAATATACGGAAAACATCAAATATAAATATGTCTTCAAGATATACGAGGGGTGTTCAATGTTTTCTCGGTATAGGCATGAAAGAATAAGCAGAAAATTCTGAAACTAATTTAATTTTGAATGTAGTCCCCTATCACCTGAATACATTTATTAGAGCAGGAAAGTAACTTTAACTTTTTAACTAGGGTGGATGATTGATTTCTTCAAATCCGCATTCCCGCACAGCAGGCTTAGCAACTCGCCCTGTGTGAACCGGCGCGTTGTCGTGAAGAAGCAAGACACCTGAGGATAATTTTCCACGTCTCTTTTTTTACTGCCTCCTTTAAATTACGTAGTGTATTTGCTTAAGATCGCAATCAGTAAGAATCCTAAAACACTGTGGCCATGAGTTTGCCAGCGGAAGGGGTGACTTTAAACTTCTTCGGTGGGTCTGTTCCGTTTTTATGCCACTGCATGGACTCTTGCTTACTCTCAGGATCATAGACTCACGTTTTATCACCGGTAACTATTCGGTCGAAAATACTATGCGGATTTTCACCACAGAGCTCCAAAAAATCCTTGCAGCACTCAACTCGCACTTGTTTCTGAGGCGCCATGAGCATTCGCAGCACCCATCTTGCACTGACCTTTTACAGATTCTGATGCTCATGAAGGATAGTATGAATGGTACCCACGGATAGCTTAGTCCTTTTTGCTAATGTTTTCACTTTAACACGGGCATCTTCGAGTACAAGTTTCTTAACGATTTTAACGTTTTCTTCAGTAGTGGCACTAACCGGCCCACCGGCACGGGAGTCGTCTTCAATATTCTCTCTACCCCGTCTAAATACACTAGACCACTTTTGAATAGTAGATAATGAAGGAGCAGAATCTTGGTAAACAGCCACCATTTGTTCGTGAATAACTTTTTGGGTCGTTCCTTGTTTTCTAAGGAATTTTATCACAGCGCGATGCTCGATTTTTTTCAACACTGTCACATTGGTCATCGTAGTTGCCTTTTCGTAATGATATCTTGAATACTAATGGTGACAATTAAATAAAATTTTATATTTATACCCTCAAAGTGTCTTTAACTAATGAGATAATTTAATTACCCTCATCATTAGTATATCACCCCGATACCGAGAATACATTGAACGCCATCTCTTATTATAGATACAAATACTTATACCGTAATAACAATATTTTGTTCTAGAATATAGAATAGTTAGTTTAATCTGTGACCAATATTCGGCAAATCTAAAGCGCAAATATATCGACGCAAAAACTCTTCAAATAAAATATTAGAACAATTCTTTTCTCGATCTTATATATTCATAATTTACCGTTCAATATAACATTTTGTTGCAAAAAACTGACGTTAAAATTGATGATACTTTAGATTGAAAAGGTTCCCAGATGGCACAAACAACATTTTCATATGAATATAAAAATCAAATACATTTTGACGCGAAATAACTGGAACCATCAAACCCTCTAGGGGATCAAAACTCTGGTGACGAAATAACAAAACGGGATCTACAGTTATTGGATCATAAGTCCCTCATCCATAGCGAGGCGAAAAGATGAAAGATGTTCGTAACGTTCGTTAAACAACATGTGAAAACAAGAAAAGGTTGGACTACAAAAACAAATCGAATAAAGGTGATTGCGAAGTTGGTCCCTTTTTATACGTGCCGGATGCCGGACGGCCGGCACAGGCTTACCAGTTTCGAAATAAACTTTCACATGACCTAGTAAACCATTGGTAACAAGACAATTGAAAAACTAAAATTCTAAAACGTGTGGCGGGTAATTGATGATATTAAATGTTTATGTATAGTCTCTCCATGATTGTAGTGTCATTCAACATAACTGATCATAAAACAAAGTGCCAATTACAATTTACTAATTATAAATACGTAAAGTACGATTGCTGCCAGCCTGCTGGTCTTGTCGCTTAGTGGCATAGAAGACCAGGTATTGTGGTACAAGAGGCTTATGGTCTATAGCCGATAGTGATCAGAAATAGGCTGATTAGATTATTCAGTAGTTAACAATATAATTTAATAAACTATCCATTAATTATTTCTGTGCTAAATACAGCGAATGATGATCTAGAGGTAATGTATGTATATAAAAATCTTGTGTCACTGTGTTTGTGGTCGCACTCCTACGAAACGGCTCGACCGATTTTTATAAAGTTTTGTATATATATTTGGTAAATATGAGAATAGGTCATAAAGTATATTTCATAACGCTAAATAATTAGGGTGTCCCTATCGAATGAATTCATATGGCAGAACAACGTTTGCCGGGTCAGCTAGTAATACATAAATATCATCATTCGCTGCATTTATTGTTTATAAAGAACAATGTTCTATAAAGAACAATGTTCTATAAAGAACAATGTTCTATAAAGAACAATGTTCTATAAAGAACAATGTTCTATAAAGAACAATGTTCTATAAAGAACAATGTTCTATAAAGAACAAACTTTACCAATTTTAATCGACTTAGTACGTAAGTATTATTTTGCGACGGATTTGCCTGCAGGCAGTCCGGTAGGTGATAAGTGGACACTCGTATTTTTGAGGTGCCTGGCAGCCGCCTGCCTGAAAATATTCGCAGGAATGTAAAAGCTTTCATATCCAATTACACCACATGTGTCCATTGAAAGCAGTTACTCATAGCGGATTCAGGATAAACCCTACGAATCGCTACCCTAGTTCATTAAACCATATAAATGTCCATGGTAACTTTTCCTCTAAAACCGTTACCGTAAAAGTGTAGTGTTTGACACTGGAGCTGAGGTCCGGCACCGGTTACCAATTAGTCGGAATGTGTGTACAGGCACTAAGTCCATTTCGTATAATAGAGGAAACTAGTTTCTATACGATAGTGGGCGGTTGGTAAAGTTGTGTAAGGTTTGGTCAGCAGTACTAACTTTGTGTTCGTCGGACACCTCGCCGTAGTGAACTAGATTGCAATACAACATTGTATTGTTTTGGTATTGATAGTGACGTTACGTAACGGATTCGAAAACTGTGACATCAATGTTAGTTGATGACACTAAACAAAGTTTAAGCTGTTCGGATGCCAAGTTTGTCGTATTTTAAATATGTGATGACAAAAGTTTAAACTATTATAGTTTCAAGGTTAATCCATTGTCTAGTTTTTGCCTGTAGACCGCAAACTGGGATAAAACATCCAGAAAGATGGATCCAATAACCGAAGATTCAAAATTATCACGAGCTTTAATATTTTTAACATAGGACATCATTGGCTTACGATCATACACAAAAATATTTTTGAATAAGAATATTGCAGGGTATGGTAAGCGTAAACGTAAATGTGACTGTTCTTGCAAAGTTTTTGTATATTTTTTGTCGTCTTTATTATGTCTATGATAAAAATAACTGCAGAAAAAAACAACTTAAAAATAATAATCAGCTTTGCCTTTTTAGAGGGGTTTGAAATCCACACAATGGTTTTAAGAGCTCGGGCTTGTCTGTCTGTTTGTTTGTTCCAACATTACGCAAAAGTCAGAACGAATTTTTATTCGACTTTTACGTTTGTTTTCAGTTTGCCCTCTGATGAGTCACATAACATAGTAATAGATTTTCTATATTTATAACGAGAGCGCAAAATGGTCAAAATCTAAGCTGTGTTTCATCTGAATCCATTTAGTAAAACCACAGATGTAGTGATATGCGTTACCTGTTAATAAAATGTTAAATGTCAACATAAAACTGGCTATTAAGAAAAAGTATAAAAAATAAATAAGTGCAAATTCTGTTGAGCTGTACTGCAGAATATATTTCACAGTCGACTTAGCATTAGATAAGCCAAGTGAGTGACAATCGCTCCACTGAGCCTGGACGACATACTCACAAAACTACACTTGTGTGCGCACACGCGTTCATGTAGAACTAATTCCATTACAAGCTGTTTTTTATAGAGGACGCCACGATGAAGTCATAGTATGGAACGTTGATATGAGCACATCTTTCAATAAATTAATGAAAGCTGATTTTTTAATAGGCGTTGATTGGCTTGTCAAACTTTGGTCAGAGTCAAGTTTGAGGATGCCTCGCGCTGAGGCGAAACATGTGACGACGCATATTTTGTGTTCAAAGCGAAACACTGCGGAGTACGGCCGGATTCCACGACGCGGCTGTCCCTTCTTAGAGGAGTTCGGTATTGTCGACATTTCTATTGCAGTTGTTGAGGTGGTCAGTTCGAGGGTTCGTGGCGGGTTTCTTTCTTCCCAATTGTTTTTTGACAATGGATTTCCGTCAAGTTACGCCTAATTCGATATAATACGGTTGCAATTTCGTAGCTACGTTTATTGCAGTAAGTAAATTGTGCTACTGTAAGACATACAATGTACGCAGCTGCAGTCTTCGAGTGTCCGAAAACAATATATTTTATATTGTATCTGCAGCTTTTAAAGTGTTATAGGTGAGTGAATAATCATTCATACAGCATGTATATAGGTTACACAACAAATGGGTTTCAATCAAATATGAAAGCTGGATGCGAGCCAGAAGTCAGAAGAATGTCGAGCATTTGGTACTTGTATAAAACATTCTGAAGGTAAATCGAATCAGACAAGGTAGATCAAGCTGGGTTATATACACAAATGTATCATTTTAGATGAAGATTTTCTTGTAAGTCTAGGTATGCTAGCAACATCTTCAAGGTTTATTACATTACTAGCTTTATCCCGTGGCTACGCTCTGTTGTACGAGTTATTGAAGAGTGGTTTAAAAAAAACTATTTTATACGCTAGTAAGTACGATATATTGTCAAAAGAACTGGTACACTTGATTTAGAAATAGAAAAAAACTATAATTAAGATTGAGACCTCCGACCCGTAACAAGAATGAGAACGAACTGGCTCTCGTCTCCTGAATATTGGCGTTTATTCTCAAAACTGCTGACATGGCAAAGCGTGGTGGGTACAGTGCTCAGCCGAATCCCTAGCATGTCAAGGGCATAACAGCTCGTATTTAATGTAGGTTAGGTCAGGTTGGTAAGAGAACTTTTTCTGGATGAAAGGTATAAGGCATATGTCCTGTTTTGTTCCCTTGACAACGTGTGTGCGAAATGATGATCAGTCGCGTAATTAAAGCGTGAAAACGTTACAAAAAAACAAAGAATCAAACAAGGAGGATATTAGTTCGTGTGCAAAATCTCACAGGATTACATACCGCATAAATGTATCCTACGTGTTAATCTAGAACATGGTCTATTTGTGTGCCAAGTTTTGTTTAACTACGTTCATCGGTTTACGCGTGATTGAGTAATAATCATTCGAATACCTTCAGAAACTTACACATTAATAAAACGAATTAAGATTTTAATAAGATTGCAATGACAATGGTTAAATTTACAGTACATATTATCAAGTATTGAAATATATTTCTACTAGTGGATCAGACTGAGGTTATTCTATGTATCTGAACGATGGCTTACACGAGCCACCTATCGGGCTCAATCGTAAATCTGAACCTATACACCAATGATATCAAAATTGGTTCAGCCGTTTAGAAGGAGTTCAGTAACATACATATAAAGATAAGATACATTATATATTTTCATTACTTTACCAGGATAGCACCCCCTTATATCGGACGCGGGTAACCTTGCATATTGAAAAGCTGAATTAATTACGGTACGAATAATTAATCGGGGTCCTGACATACATATAAGTATATGCAAGAACAGGCGATTAACACTTAGTCGTCGACTAGTACATTAGTAATTGATTTTTATACATAGATTCAATTTTGAATATTATGGAACAAATCTATTACCTAATTTCGCCAGCTAGTTTTAAACAACTTTCCATACACACACATTTCCATAGTCCCTGGTGATTTTGGTAATATACCTACTTACAATATACCGACGGCAACTGACGATCAGTAAGACTGCGCCGAGCGAAATGTGCCAAAACAGGCGGTCACAGTTAAGTGAATAAAATTAACACTTTTTGTTTAATACAAATATAAAATATACATTTACCATAACAATGAATGTGTTTACAATTACTTCGTGTAAAAACTTAAAATAATTAATATTTTCGCCGACAAAATTACGTACATTGCCACGAAAAATTAAAAAACGTAAGCTCGTGTTACGTGATTTTTAAATTATAACAATAGAAATCTATCTTATTTTACAGCTTAAACGAAACATAAATAGTTATATTACAATTTGTCCGTCCCAAAATTGTTGTTGTTATTGGTTGACAATAAAGATACTTATTTATCAAAAAAGCACTTCAAATCCTCCATACAATTTGACTATGGCGGCCGCGCGCCGATTTGAATATGCGCCGCACGAGCTCTGTCATTATCTATCTTACGCTCGGCGAAGTCGTAATCGCTTACTTATACTGCCGTCCTTTAACTAAAATGCCGTTAACCCACAAGCGCACGAATATGACTTTTTAATGGATAGTAAAATAGTTTTGAATTGTCTATCTATAATTTTACTAGAATTGAAAACTATTTATCTATATAATTATCTATCTATATCTATATTCTAGTATAGAATTCAAAACTATATTACTTTTTATTAAAAAGTCATAATCGCGCGCTTGTGGGTTAACGCCATTTTAGTTAAAGGACGGCAGTATAGCTATACATGAAGGTAAAGATACATCGCGAGTTAAACCTTAACCAGTGAGACAGGGTAAGTTGCGATTGCTCGGATCGTGTAATTTAAGTGGTTGTCACGCCACTGGCACGTCGAGCGTGATTTCGAATTCGACATGGGACAAAAAATAGTGTGATACGCAAATAGTTGTTTTGAGTCTGGTTGTTCTAATGTCCGTAGTTTAAATGTTTGTAAAGCAACACAGAAATAAAACTTCGTACAGAAGTCTTCTTATAAAAATATTACAGTATAGGTACAATTCGTTTTTTATATAGTCTTTAAAAAGGAGAAAGGTATCTATGTTTACCATACAGATGATCCCAGTCAAATAACTTCTTTGTATGCTCTTCTTACGAGAAGAGTTTGTAAAACTTCTTAAACAGACGCTGTCAGAGCAAGCTCTGCATCTTTCGTGCTAGCAACGAATGCGCTCTTTTTATTTTAGAACAACGCGCAATTGACTCGCTGCCTTTGCAAGCGAACAACGGTAACCCTCAATGATTCTCAATGCGACGAATTCTTTTTAAGAATCAACAGCACGCAAGTTACTCTCTGCCTATGCGTCGGTAACTGCTTACCATGACACGGATCGTATGATAGTTTAACGATTTTAGATACTACATCTATAAGAGCAAGCTATATAATTGTTTGTATAATGTTAGTAAACATTACCTTTTATGTTCAAAGAGGTTAACGTATGTAAGTATTTGTTTTTACTTAGAATACACATGCTATTCAGCAGTATTTTGCTTGAGGGTCAATGGCCGGTACATTCAAGTTTATTGTCTGTGGACAGCCCTCGAGATCTCTAGGGCTTGGTTAATGGAGTGTAGATTGAAGCGACACAGCTAGAATAGGAACCAACTAAATGTATGGCGGGATTAAACTCTCAAGTGGGATTGAGAATTGTAGGCATTCATTTGTCTGTTTTAATTAAGTTCTATTTTTAAACGTAGAGGCCTACCTATAATAAGCCTTTGCTTATTGGAAATGTTCTACAGCCGGGGAGGAGAAAATTAATTTGAATACTATCTACCAACATAATTAGAGGTAAAGTATTTTTAAATTGCTTTATTATTACACTAAAACTAAATAATCTGTGTTTGTACACACTAAAGAATATTATAAATGCAAATGTGAGTTTGTTGGTAACGCTTTCGCGCCTGAATTAGGTGACGGAACACTGTGAAATTTTGCATACACGATGTCACGGAGTCAAAAAAATTATCTTCACGAGCGAAGCCGTGGGCAAGAGCTAGTTTAATATATTTGAGATACCACCTTGATCAAATTATTAAAGGTTTCTAAATCAGAAACTGTATTACTGCGTTATCTTTATATCTGTTTGATTGTACTTCAGGCAAAAACTACTGAACGCGTTTTGATAAAATCAAAGTTTGATAGCTCGAGTTGCAACTTGAAATCCGAGCCACGTTTTATCTAAAATCGTTGAGTAAAACTGGATGGTGAATTGTGTAATCTGCATAAATGACGTTATAGACGAACTGTACAGTCCATGTGGACGAATGTAAGCCCCTTATATGTTAGTTTATAGGGTTTAGGTTTGTTTATAGGTACAATTCTCGTGTCGCGGGAGACTTTACAAACATTCAAACAACGGGCACAAAGAACACAGACTCGGGACAACCATTTGTGGATCTCACAAAGTTTTGTCCCGTGTGGGATTCGAACCCACAACATTCGGCGCAGTGGCAGTGGCGAGTCGAGCACTTAAACCACTACGACATCATGCAGTTTATTAGTTTAGTTGATTAATTAATATTATTATTGTAGGTCAAATATTGTGACACTATTTTGACTAAATACATAAACTACAAACATAAACAAAACAAGTGAGAATCGGCAATGAATTGCCGACAAACTTAGAGTTTGAAAAAATGGTTTACGTTATATGCAAAGGTGACATGATACCACGTGACCTTGAGGTCAGAGGTCAAATGTCATAGTGTTTTCGGAGGTATATCGACTATCCTGAGTCGAATGGCGTTGACCGCGACTCTCTAGCTCTTACGGTTTTAGAATTAAAAGTTATATAACAGATAGACGAACGGAAAAAGCTATTGTATAAGAGATTTTTCGGACGCTAAAAACTATACTGTAAAAATGAACAATAACTACACTTTTTGATAATCATTCAAATCCATAAATTTCTATATATTTAATAGATAAATTAAAAAGCCATTTTCTATAGTGTCGTACATTTAGAAGCTGTGGAGTAGCAGGAAGGAGGAGATATCAGCGATCGTTCTTGGACTAGATACACCTGGAAAAATACCGTAAATTGACAAGACGTCATGAAGTAAGCCAGGATTGCGGTAACCGTAGTAGGCCGTAGTCACTACCTGCCTCGCCGCGAATCAGGCGTTATTCCCTGTATGTATTAAAAGAGTGTGGCAATAGAATTTATTAGTTTATGCTTAGTAAGTATATTTTATTTGTTTTTATTGATTATTTTAATAAGCTCTGATATATGGGATCATCTCTGAAGTATGGCCTGCTAAATTAAAAATAATTATCAAAATCAATTCATGATTAGCGGAGTAATCGCATAACAAACAGACAAAATAACACAGACGAATTGAGAACCTCCTCGTTTTCGTAAAGTCAGTTAAAAACAGTATTCTGTTTTCAAATTATCTTAAAAGTTCAAAACAGCAATTTGTTAGTGTAATTATGACGCATTAGTTTTGATGTTGATACATTCATTTAAAGACTAAGATTAATATTCATAATAACTAACATTAATTCTTGTCTACACTCTTTATCTTAGGAACATGCAGCTACGAAATTAAATATGTATACGGGTTTTATGTACGTTCTCTTATTACTTCGAAGGAGTATGTACTTGATTTAAGAATATTATGCTTTAATCTTTATGAGCATATAAATATAATTTCAATTTGTTAAAGTAGTTTGTATGCCATTTTATTTAAATTCTCTTTTTGAATTCGTACGTTTCGTAAGAAGGCTGAATGACTTCTGTAGATACTTGTGCCTCGTAAAAAATAATAAAACGTTGTCTACATCCAATCTTGTTCAGAAACCAAATTTTCTTGGAGGCACAAGAACATTGTACGCTTATTTTCAGATACCAATAAAAATAATTATTTAATTGAATGGAATGAAATTGTATTTTATGGTTTATTTTTATTGTGTTTATGGCCATTTGGATAAATTGCATGATGTTTGTAGTTTAAATAATAAATAGTGAAGGCACTATATACTTGAGGGAAGATTCTGGGATTTTTTTATATATAGGCTGACCTAAACATATATCGCCAAAGGACTAAGCAGAGAAGTTCCGCCAACAATATTTTGAAATTCTGTTTCTTAAAGTTGCTCCTAGAAGAACGGTAGCGACACAAAGTTTGTTACCTCGTTCAACATAATCTTTTTCGATAATTTAAAAATATAAATTGTCTTTACTTAGGATTAAAGTTAATTCTAGACACAGTTGATATAATAATATTTCCACTTAGTCTAGCTTTCAGTAGATGACACACTTTACCAGTTTAATACTTTGGAATCAACATCTAAAATCAAACCTATTCATCTACTATCTAATTTCGTGGAATCGTCGTAAGTTTTCAGGCTTCCACGAAATCCCGTTTCTCTGTACTGCAACCGATAATCAAGGTATTATTATCTATCCACAAGCTCTCCCAAAATAACTGCTGATATTAGACAGATTAAAAACACTTTATTTTTATAATTAGATCACAGAATACATATCATGCTTAGAGAGTATAAAAATAAAATGTGTTTAGTCACTGCTTTGATGACAGTAGAGAATAAGACTGCTGTGACGTTCTGGGCACAATTCTCGGGTTAGGAAAAGTGCTATTGGGATTTCAAGTCAAGGTTTTCGTAGCAGTACGAAGTCTGGAACTATCCCGATAAACTACCATAATCGCAATATATTATGTGAGATTTAAAACAACCCCTGCCTCCCTTACCGTGAATATAGACGTGAGTATGATGCCAGAATTTCTCGACAGAAAGTCAAAGTGTTTCCCGACTACACAGCATTTTCTACAGCTCCGCCATCGAACCAGTTAGCAGATTTATTGTAAATAGAATATAATAATTTGTTCAGTAAATGTGACGTAGTTCTTATATATTCTATATCCATAAACATTATAAGTAATTTGAACAAATTGAGTCCTTAAGTAAGCAAAATCATATTTTTATTCTTAGTCATCGCAATAAAGAAAGAAATATGTGAGCACGAAACTAAAGACACATTTATATTTGTAAATAGCTGTGATTTAACATAATTTATTCTTTGTGAAATGTTTAAGCGAGATTGTTTTCGTCCTTGATATTGCTTGTTTGTGCCCATTTCTACTACTTATAATTGATACTAATATATCCATAGATTTACCTTCGTCTCCGCCGGGGTGGCACAGAAGTGTGTGCTGTTCGTTAATGTATGTGTGAGTGTGAATGTAGGCGTACAAAATAAGACGATTTTCATTCTAGTCTAGAACTAACTGTTTTATTTAATTAACAGTGTGTGCTTGGTGCCCTCCCTTGCTAATTATTTAGTATCGGTACTAATGCCTTGGCTCCCTAGGGGATGTACTACTCACGTCTGGAATTCGACGTTGAGTAATGTGTTGGCTATGCTGACACATAATTCTAAGTACTACCTAGCGTCGCATTGTCTCTTACCATAAGTCGTGACCATTGTAATTTCTCTGAATTAAAAAACTTTCTATTTGGTGGACATATGATCTATCATTTATCTCCCGAACATGCAGTTAGACTATACAGTGCAAACACTAAAGAAACACAATTTTAGGTTAGCATTTTTACCTCGTCTTTTTTGAGCTACGATAGCTCAGTGGGGAGACCAACAGACTGCAATGCAGAGGGTCTCGGGTTCGAACCCACGTCGCGCACCTCTGACTTTCGGAAGTTATATGACTTTTCGAAATTATGTGCGTATTGATTGACAATTATCGCCTGCTCCGTGCCTCGGAGAGCACGTTAAGCCGTCGGTCCCGGCTGCCATGAACATCTATGGCAGTCGTTATTGGGAGAGTATCGACACAAAACATCCTACTGGGTCGAAGTGTCGCCGGTCTGCACTGACTGGCCCTCACATAAGATACAAGATACATCGTCTTTTCTTATTTTGGCCAACGCACGTGTTACCTCTAGTATGGTACAAGTAATAAGTTATATAAATGCCTTCCCCTCCGGTGGGCAATCACACCATGTATGTGTGTGGTATAAAATACTTTAAAAGCAGCAATCGTTGTTGTTCTACAGATGAAAATCCTCATTTATTACCGAGGCAGCTATATTTTTATTAGGTTCAAATATTGACATATTGCCAGACTGCCTAAAACAACTACAAATTTTCTAACGGGAAAATCAAATAACAATCCAATCTAATCCGGCTTCACCTAACCTGTAGTATAGATAAGAATGAACTTACAACTGGTACTGCAAATCAGTTACAATATTTAAACTCCAACATTAAAATGTACAGTCCAGAAATACATCCACTTATCTTTATTTCATTGTATCTTTGATAATCTAAACCTTTCTCTCCGCATCTTCAGATTATTCTAGCGACTAGTAGATGTTGTGTGTCCATAAATTTGGATAAATTTAGCGTCGCCGGTACCAAAGGCCTATAAACGTCAAATAAATTGTCCCTGACTCTTCTTATCTGGTCGACAGACGTTTATTTCTCAGCGTAAGGCTTTTCTGCGAATAATAAATAAATATTTCGACAGTTAGCAACAGATAGCAGTCGTTATTTTGTAACTGCTTTCGTTTTGTGGTCGTGCTGTGTTTATTTATCGTTTGTAGATAAATTCTTTGCTGATAATTTGTTTCTTGAAATAGTTTAGACCTTGGTCTGGTCAGAAAACAAATAAAGCAGCGGCGGTGTCTCCAAATAAGCCTAAAATCCCGGCTAGTCTCACTAAATCGCTTGACCAAGAAAATAATATGTTGTAGTTTACTATATTCAATCTAGAACTAACGTGTTTTGGGTGTGATATAGTGACCTCATTCTTGAATTGCAATTAAAATACAGACTAAAGACGGATTCAGATAAAAATTACATGGTTTACTGTCTTAACGACTTTTTTTATAAATGCCTAGCACGCTGAAGATAATACAGATGACATAATTGATTAATTAGATTTTTATACAACTAAGTTGGCAAACAAGCATGCGGCTCACCTGATGGTAAATAGTCACCGTAGCCTACAGACGCCTGCAACACCAGAGGCATCACTTGCGCGTTGCCAACCCTTTAGGAAAGGAAGTGGGAAGGAGAATGAGCGGGAAGGGGGAAAGAGGGTGATTGGACCTCCGGTACTCTCACTCACCGAACGAAACAACAGTAGGAATACTGCTATTTCACGTCGATATTCTGTGAGAGGGTAGTCCGTCCGCGGTCGAGCCGGCCCATTCATGCTGAAATCAGCGAGGCTCTACTACTCATAAGCCAATAAATTATACTGTAACTTTGGTGTTTAATTAATATCTTTGTACATATTTTTTTAATATAGTCTCTAGATATGTTCTATCAACATGTATATATTAATATATAAGCAGCGATAGCTCAGTGGTGAGACCAACACTGCAATCTAGAGGGTCTCGGGTTCGAACCCACATCGCGCACCTCTGACTTTTGGAGGATATATGACTTTTCGAAATTATGTGCGTATTGATTGACAATAATTGCCTGCTCTGTGCCTCGGAGAGCACGTTAAGCCGTCGGTCCCGGCTGCCATGAACATCTATGGCAGTCGTTATTGGGAGAGTGTCGACACAAAAGATCCTACTGGGTCGAAGTGTCGCCGGTCTGCACTGACTGGCCCCCACATAAGATACATACATTAATATAAATAGTTTTTAATAATAATAAATTAGTTAAATATTAAATATTTAAAAAGATAATTTACATACTCTATACCCGAACTTAATCATAAAAATTACCTATACTATATTATTATAAACACTACAGTTATTTGATATATTTATTACGTTTTAAAGGCTAAATTGGCGCAGTGTTTTCGATGAAAGTAATGAAAATAAACCCTGAAAAAAGAATTATACTATTTGTCTATGAAGTAATACTAATAGATATCGACTATTAAGGTAGCTTTTAAACAGAAAATATTTTAATGTATTATTGATATTCATCTATATGCAGCTCAAACATTTGAGCACCTATATCGACCATTCCAGGCATAAATCTATAGACAGCCATATACAAAATATTGACGTGTATTCTATAATTCTAACTTAATACTATAATTGCGAATGTGAGTTTATATTTGTTTGTTTGTTACGCATTCACGCCTTAACTACTCGACCGATCATCATGAAATTTTGTATACACGTTGTCAGACATAGAGAAAAGGTCATAAGGTAACTTTATGTAGAAAAAGTACTGTTCTCGCGGGATTTAAATTTACTGACAAAATCTACATTAACGTGAGCTAAACCACGGGAAAACTCTAGTATATTATATTGTAGCCACTTGTAGTAGTAGTAATAATGACCATTTAGAAGCCTCTTAAAACAATGGCTAGTTTGGTAGATATGGTTTGTAATGTTATCGATGTAAAAGATTCGGGCGTATTCTGGTTGTGGACACAGCAGCGAACAGCAGCAGAGCAAAGACTTAGTAAGATCTACGGCAGTGTAGCATATACTTATAAAATCAGGGTGGCGGATTAAAATAAATTGTAGGGAAGGCTACCGTTTTTATTTTAAATATTTTCACTTACAATTATAATCTAGCGAAGCGTCCGTCTTGTTCAACGGTCCGAACAAGAATGCCTCTGCGGCGCTTACGCAACTTATTTATTACAATTTGTTATCAGTACTTATTTGTAAGGAAAACAAGCTTAATGTAAATAAATACGAAGTAAATAGTGCAATATTTTCCATATGAATTTAGAACACTTTTACAATTCTCAAACATACATTATTTAACTTCACTTTTAGAATTGTAGTCAAATTCATGTAGTTTGACTACTACTACTTGTTTCAATTATTAATTCCATAGATTAAAATATGGAATAAATTTAAGAAAATAATAATGATTAATAAGATGTTATATTAATTTGATTTAATAAGCATAAATAAATTAATATAACATCCTAAGTGTAAACAAATACGGATAGTAACAGCATATAATTTATGGTCAACCTCTAATTCTAACATACTGTACATGTGCACGAGGTCTTGAGTTCAATACCGAGTCGAGTAAATGATATCGGGTTGCATGTTATGAATTTTTCAGTAGTAACACAAAGTTTGGACTTTGGAAATAAGCTTGACCCTGTTACGTGTGATCTAAAACCATACTTGGCGAAATATAAGTCTTATAAACATACCTACCCCTTCGGGGATTTCAGTACCCTATAAAACATGTCTAACTGTCTCTTCTCCATCGAACGCTATTATATTTTTATTTATTTTAAGAAAACAGATAGATACTTTTCTTAAAATCAATTATTTACAACAAAAATGGTGGCTAGTATGTAACTCACAACGAAAACAAAAATACGGCCTCGGTGGCGTCGTGGTTAGTGTAAGCGACTGCCACGACTGAGGTCGCGGGTTCGATTCCCGCACAAGTCAAATATAATATGTGTGCATGGGCGTGGATGTTTGTCTTGGTCTGGGTGTTTCCATGTATAATATGTTTGTATTTACAAATAAAATAGTTTATATGTATGTTTATCCATTGTCGAGTTCCCATAGATAGTACAAGCTCTGCTTAGTTTGGGTTAGATAGAGTTGTGGAAGAAAAAACACAAATGAAAAAAGAAAAAAATGCATGCAAACAGAACTTTAGCAAGCAAAATTTTATAAGTTAAATACGGTAGGTACAATATATTATACAAATTACAAAAAATAAATGACAGTAAAAAGAACGATGGTACTAATAGCGTGAAATAATGACATTGAAATTAAAATTGGAATTAATCAAATAATACATTTAAATAAATACAAAGCTAACATAAAAAATCAAAATAATAAAAAACAAATGAGGTATAATTATGTAAATATCTGTTATGCAACATTCCATAACTAATAATAATAATTGAAATTAAACTACGATATACGGATTTTATCGCGTTGTTTATTTGACACTTTATTACATAATTTTGGAAACTGTTACAGTACTACTACTATTAAACTTTACTAATTTTTAAGCTAATTAAATTATAATTAAAACTATTTAGATTTAATTTAATTTTACACTTAAATAGTTTTAATAATAATATAATTAGCTTAAAAATTAGCAAAGTTTAATAGTAGTAGTAGTGTAACAATTTTCAAAATTATGTAATAAAGTGTCAAATAAACAACGCGATAGAATCCGTATATAGTAGTTTAATTTCAATGAATAATATTCGCGTAAACAGAAGACAATATTATGTAATAATAATAATTTAAAATAATTATAATCTTTTCATTGCTGATCACTATGTGTATAAAAATGAATGATAAATTTATGATTAATGTAAGTTATTAATTTTATCAATGTTACGTTTCTATTATCATTGTTATAACAACGCCCGAAAGCTTCACACCGTTCCAAAAAAGAGTCCTAGATAAAGATCCAGTTTTGACATCTTATGATTACTGTTCTTAATTCTCGCAGTTTCCTTGCTACCAATGATTTGGTTAAATCTTTCTGACTGTTGCCACAATCCACAGTGATTTTGTAATTAAGATAATATCTGAACGGATATTACTCTGTGATTTTGGTACTTCTAACAACTTTTGAAAGTATTCAAAAAATATTATTTAATTTAATATATGTATTTATGCCTGCCTTGGTGGCGTAGTGGTAATCTATACGATTCCTGTGTATGTTTGTTTATTCATCTATTTATACGCATTCTTTACGCTTAAATTCTGGTTTGATTTAGGAAAAATAGAAAGTTAGGAAGGATCTAATGGAACAGCTGATAAATCGATAACATCGCTATTGTTAATTTTGTATGGGAATAGCGTTCGTGGCGGAAGGTAGCCAGGATTGATAATTGTTTGTAAAGAATTACAATCAAATCACTTTAAGGTTGTACGAAGTTCTCCGGATCATCATCATAGTCTTTAAATATATTTATATGATTATTTTGTACGTGCGTATGTCACTGAACTTCTCCTAAACGGCTGGACCGACTTAGTGAGTTCTCGAGTGGTTCTGATTTACAATTGGACCCGGTATGTGACGTTGCGATCGGGTTCTAGGATTTTTATTTATTTTAAGCCAACGTTCGAGCAGGGCACCGTCTGTTAGGTTGTAATGATTTTACAAAAATATAAACCAACATTAAAACACTGAAAATCAATAAATAAAAGTATTAATTAAGCTTTTAATCGAATCTAACTAATACGGTGTCGGTGCCAAGTAATGGAATTATCTTGTTGTCTGTTTGTTTGGCACTGACTTCGAATTAGTTAAATGTAAAGACTAACTATAGACCAACACATACGCTGAATACTTTTATCTACTAGGTGTGTTATCATTGAGGAGTTGCATTAAATAAAGCAGATCTTGATTAAATGTAGTATTCATGTTTTCCTATCTTTAATTATTGTAATTGGTGTACAACCGTTATAATTAAATAAATAAATAAATGGCCACTATACTTATTTAAATCTGTTGAGAATGCCGGCCGTACCATCCATAAAAAACAAAGAAACAAATTGAGAACTTAATCTTTTTTATAAAATAAGTTAAAAATAAGGTTCTACTGCACTGATGGCATTGTGCTTTAGTGGTCGTCTCGCCTCTGCCACTGCGCCGAGTGCTGTGAAACAAAAACTTGCGAGAACCAGAAATCGTTGTTCCGGTCTGGGTGTGTTTGTGTCCGTTGTTTGAATGTTTAGTCATTCGAGACGCAAAAATTATTCTAACTGTGAGAGAGACCTCCAAAAAAACAAAAATTTGCTATTTATATCGCTGACTGTACCACAAAAAACTGATTAATACCCTCCTTTGACCTTATACAGGCGTAATTTATTGTCCCTAGACCGAGAGATATCACAAGCCTCCAATGTGAAACCTAAGTACCAATCCCCTTTAGTAGAATTCAATGTCAGACCGATATATAAAGGTATTAGGTGCAGAGTACAATGTCCATAAAAACGGCCGTCATCAGTGTACACGGGCCTTATTAAATCGAACAGTAAATAGAACACCCTCTCTATTGAATCTTTGGTTATGGAATGGGGCCAAGTGTGGCACAACTGTGTAGGGGTGGCAATACGATGATCGGTTAGCAACGAAGCGTTTGATTTTCTTTTCTTCGCAGTATGTAGTAAAATCACAATTGGTCCAGTCAACAACATTAGTACCTATATAATATCAGCCCTGTATTAAACCGTCCCGCTGTTGGACACGAGCCTCTTCTCAGTGTGAGAAGGATTAGGACAGAGTACACGACGAAAAAAATTTTTTTTACTAAATAAACCTAACCTAGATTTATGCCAGCAAAGCCGCGGGTAAAATTTGGTAATTATATATTTCGGTATCGAACCTACAACAATTAGCGCAGCGTCATCTGCAAAACGACCCTTTAAAGCACTATGCCATGCTCAGGGTTGCTTTATTACGCGAGACCTGAAGCCATCCCTGGCGAAGGATAAGTTACACCTCTGTCTGTACTATACTATAACAATAATAATAATAATAATATCAGCCCTGTATTAAACTGTCCCACTGCTGGGCACGGGCCTCTTCTCACTATGAGAAGGGTTAGGCCATAGTCCACTACGCTAGCCTAGTGCAGGTTGGTAGACCTCACATAGTATCTTTGAGAACATTATGGAGAACTGTCAGACATGCAGGTTTCCTCACGATGTTTTCCTTCACCGTTACAGAAAGCGATAATTAACTATTTAATACGCATATAACTTCGAAAAGTCAGAGATACGCGTCTAGTGTTCGAACCCCAGACCTCTGCGTGGCAGTCCAACAGTTTCCCCCTAGGCTATCGCTATAAGAGGCTGTACATTAAACAAATTTGTAACAGTATTTTATGAATGAGCCTCGCTGATTTCAGCATGTATGGGCCGGTGCGACCGGGGAAATACTGGTATTTCACGTCAATATTCTGTGAGAGGGTTCACAGAATATTGACGTGAAATACCAGTATTTCTACTCTCTACGGCTCTAACCACCGGCAGCTTGGACATTTCAGTTTTTATATTTTTAAATATGTATAGTTTTATATTTATATTTAAAAATGTAATCATTAGAAAAAAGAGAATAATAATAATATAATATATTCTACCACATACACACAACACCATCTAGCCCAAACTAAGCAGAGCTTGTACTATGGGTACTAGACAATGGGTCGTGATTGCATGTGAAAGCGATTCGCGCGCCCTCGCCGTCTATGTTTATGTCGAGGAACACCGTGGTAGGTTTAGTCGGTATTACCGGGGTATCTTTTCCCTGGTGAAAAAAAAAAATGCGACAAAGCATAGCCCCACGTAAAAAAAAAATGCGTCCTAGACAATGGATAAACATACATATATACTTTGAAATTAAACTGCTATATACGGATTTTATCGCGTTGTATATTTGACACTTTATTACAAAATTTTGAAAATTGTTACGCTACTACTACTATTAAACTTTACTAATTGTTTTAAGCTAATTAAATTATTATTAAAACTATTTAGATTTAATTTATTTTTACACTTTCGTGTCTCGAGTGTTTCGAGTCTCCCCGTGACCATGGCTGCTGAAAAGCAACCGAAAAGTCGGGGAAAGTGTAAAAATAAAAATAAATTAAATCTAAATAGTTTTAATAATAATTTAATTAGCTTAAAAAATTAGTAAAGTTTAATGGTAGTAGTAGTAATGTAACAATTTTCAAAATTTTGTAATACAGTGTCAAATATACAACGCGATAAAATCCGTATATAGCAGTTTAATTTCAATGAATAATATTTGCGTAAATAGAAGACAATATTATACATATATACTTTTTTTTGTATATATATACATATTATACATAGAAACAAATAAGTAAATAATAATTCTTTATATTTTACTGCAGCGTCAAAGAATAGTTATATTAATCACAACTCATAACTAAAAGACATCCATAAGCTGTTTTCATTCATTGTTTTTTTTTGACTACTTATTTGGCATACAAGCGTACGGCCCACCTGGTAGTCAGTGGTCACCGTAGCTTATGGACGCCTGCAACACCAGAGGCATCACTTGCGCGTTGCCGACCCTTTAGGCAAAAAAGAATGTGGGAAGGAGAAGGAGCGGGAAGTGGGAAAGAGGGTGTTTGGGCCTCCGCCACTCTCACTCACCAAACAAAACACAACAGTAGGAATACTGGTATTTCACGTCGATATTCTGTGAGAGGGTGGTACTTACCCGGTCGAGCCGGCCCGTTCATGCTGAAAGCAAAGCTCTACTACTCAAATATATACATATATATATATATATATATATAGATATACCTCTGCCGATCCATTCCGATGTAGATGCATGACTACGTTGTACTTACACAAAGCTAATAGCAAGCTATCTTAACTTCTAATAATTTTGATGACTATTATTATTTACAAGTAAATCTATAAAAGTTTCTTAATAACAGCTAAATAGGTCCAATATAACAAGAAGAAAGTTTACTAGAAAATAAAGCATAATCTCTGCTATACTTCGTCAACCGCGAGGATAACTTAACGCTATCCCTGATGAACTTCTTCAAACGCCGTTCACCGAAATCTAGAGTAGCGAGCAAAAATTACAAGGAACTATCTCTGTCTAATTCGATTTCAGTGGCGAGCCACTTACGTTAGATTAGTGGGCTTGTTCAACTCCATTCGAAGATAGATCGAATTACATTTCGGCTCGTAATAAATATCGATTAAAGATTGTGTTTATTTACTCGCTCTATTTTTGAGGTATCGATACTATAACCGTATCGTTATTACAAAAATAAATGAAGTTGTCGGTATAATATTAGTGTGCGTGCACTAAATAATGATTTTATGTAGGTTATATCTAACCTACACAAAAATCTAATTAAATTGAAGTGCCTGTTTGTAATGTCAAAATAACAGCTTTTTACAAAATACATATAAAACGATACAGCACTTATATCAAAAAAAAAAAATTAAAATTTTTGTCCTTCTGTTTGTTCTGGCTAACTTCTACTTTCATTGGCAGATAGCTGATGTTATAAAGAGTAACTTTGACTACTTTTCTTTTAGAAAATAAAGTTCCGTATTCAAAAAAATTCCACGCGGTAACAGCTAGTACGAATATACATGTGAGTGGGTTATATACACTTCATGGTGTATCTTGTTATCTGTTCTAATCCGACCAAAATTATAAATTTGATAGCTTGTGAAGATGTTACTCGATCACGTGTAAACCTTTAATCGGATATAAAACAAACTTGGCACGCATATACATATTATATATTGAAATATAACATAGGATATTCAATTATCGTTCGCTTCAACGGTGAAGGAAACATCACGAGGAAACCTACATTTATGAGAGTTCCTCATAATGATCTCGCAATTATGTGAAGTCGGCCAACCTGCACTAGACCAGCGTGGTGGACTATGACCTAAACCTTCTCTTGCCGAGAAGAGACCCGTTTCTGGGAACGGGCCCAAACTGTCCCACTGCCAGCAGTGGGACAGGACTGATATTATTAACATAGGATAATACATTTAATATTTTTGCGATTTCAGTAGTAGGCGTCGGCGAAGAAGTGGTACTCAATGTATTTATTATACTCGCAAGCTCAAACTTTCGCCTTTTTACTTATATAACGCTTTACTACTCTTTCAATATGAGGGATATTCACATATTCCACAGATATCACGTGGTGCATTCCTTTGTCACACTGTCAACTCCGACGACTTCAATAAATAAACTTTGTCAACAGAACTTTTACCAGTTTTCTATTAGCAATGTGTTTTATATTAGATTGTAACCGATTTGAAAATTCTGCCTCAAAAACAAATATCTAATATATTTCGACACATGTTTTGCTACACAGGCGATATTAATTTCGTTATTAGGTTTTTATGTGTGCAAAGAAAACAAAACCCTTGGTTTTCTCTTTCGTATCCAATTATTGAAACATGTTTAGTACTGAAAACTTTTCTATTTTCTTCACTTGACAAACGTTGAATTCCAATATTTGGCTCCCGGTTACATCCACCATTTTGTATTATCGATACTTCTTTCAGGATTGGTATTATCTTTGGTAATAAATGTTATTCAAACTATTTACTTACTGATGTGATTCAAAGAAGGCTTCTTTTGGAATTCTCGTTAACTTAAATAGCTTTTGTACCTAAATAAATAATAAAAAAAAAACTGTGATAACCTCTGGCTGGAATAATAAATTGCTGTATGAATTGTCTTAAAAAAAGTAAAAAGTAGTACTAGTAGAGAAACGGCAAATAATGTTAAATTACAAACTATAACTTGCACAGAACTTTATCATAATAGGATGAGATAATTTATTTTTCTCGCTTAAGTCACAGACAAGCTAGCAGTGTATCTAGTGATAAATGGACACCCCAGTTCATGAACATGACTGCATTTCACGTTCTTTGGTATCCAATACCAAAGAAACACACCCAAGCCTCTACCTACAGACAATCTTTAAATATTTTAAGAGCGGTTAATCTTGGGTTTTGATTTTATTACGTTGCTTCTAGGCTTTCTTTTTTTCTAGGTTCTTTGCTAGAACTAGTCACCTTCCTCCTGTATGCTTGCAGCACTGTATTATGCCTGATGTTATAAGCGTTCATACACTATGTTTACCACTTGCCTTAGCGTGGGTACGTCCTTGTTTACGTTTATGCTAACTAATAATAATAATATTCTACCACATACACACAACACCATCTAGCCCAAACTAAGCAGAGCTTGTACTATGGTTACTAGACAATGGATAAACATACATATATACGTTTTTTTTGTAAATTCATACATATTATACATAGAAACACCCAGACCAAGACAAACATTCAAGTTCACGCACACAAATGTTTGACTTGAGCGGGATTCGAACCCACGACCTTAGGCGTGGCAGTCGGTTACACTAACGCCATCGAATCATCAATATTATAAATGCGAATGTGAGTTTGTTTGTTTATTTGTTATCGACCGATCATCATAAAATTTGACATACACGTTGTCAGGGGAACAGAATAAGACATAGGGTACCTTTCAGGCACAAAAAAGTGCTGGCGCTAACATAACCAAACCTACATCGCTAGCGAAGCCGCCGCCAAAATCTAGTGATTTTATAAATAATGCTCTTTGCGTTATACACAGCTTTAAGGTCCATGCTATTAACGAGAATTGACATACCCACAAACATTGAAGTCCCCGGACCTTCAATAGTCAAATGCGCAGAAGTCGGTCACTCTTATTCCTAACGAGTCACTCAAAGCTAATGTACCATGTAAGAAACAAGTACACAGGTAATAAACAGCTTGTAGTACAGGAAAAGTGTTATTTTACAGCTGTCGATACGAGAACAGCCACAGAACTAGCAGACGAACGATCAACAGTAATGGCGCCCGCCCGTCTCGATATTACCCTCACCTACTATTTACACGAACTGTTTAAATAGCTTTAAATACGACGTTTTAGTTAGCATTGTTTGTAGTTCCCGGCACGATGAGCAGGGAAATAATATTGCCATTATGCAGTTATACAAAGTGAATTTGGGTCAATAAAAATGTAGATTGTTCATAGGAAATGAAAACAACGTATATAATTTTTTTATACGACTAATTTGGCAAACAAGCATACGGCCCACCTGATGGTAAGTGGTCACCGTAGCCTATGGACGCCTGCAACACCAGAGGCATCATTTGCACATTGCCAACCCTTTAGGAAAGGAAGTGGGAAGGAGAAGGGGGAAAGAGGGTAATTGGGCCTTTAGATACCTTTAGGTAACTCTTGTGGACATAAAACTCCTTTGATGGAACTGATGGTAAGGTTACGTAGGAAGTATAGCGTGTAATTATATACTTTATAGTTTATAATAAACATAAATTTAAAAAAAAATATTGCTATGCTAAAAATTTGTGAATATTATATTGATGTTGAAAGCGTATTTTGTTTCCTTATTATTGTGCAAAGCGATTTTGTCCGCAGATTTGCTACCGCAAGCGTGAATTAAATGAGTGAATGAATTTCTATATCTGTATCGTACCATATGTCTTTTTCTGTACCCCTGGCAACGTGTATGCAAAATTTCGTGATGATTGCTTAATTCGGCCTCGATGGCGTAGTGGTTAGTGTAACCAACTGCCACGCCTGAGGTCGCGGGTTCGATTCCCGCACAAGTCAAACATTTGTGTGCATGAACATGGATGTTTGTCTTGGTCTGGGTGTTTCTATGTATAATATGTATGTATTTACAAAAAAAAAAAAAAGTATATATGTATGTTTATCCATTGTCTAGTACCCATAGTACAAGCTCTGCTTAGTTTGGGCTAGATGGTGTTGTGTGTATGTGGTAGAATATTAGAATATTATTATTGCTTAATTCACTAAAGGGTGAAAGCATAAAAAACAAACACACTCACATTCACATTAATTATAACTAGCGGTCGCCAAGTGGTCAACATTCGCCCATAATTTATCTAAATTTTAAATTTGATCGTTATTAAGGTTTTATTGTCTATAACTATACCTTTATAATCACATTTCATTTTTAGTCACCTACTCCATATACATATGTATGTAACCATAGCTACGAAGCATTCTACGAAGTCAACTGAACAATGCCGAAATACTACGAACGCGATTTAACTGCTTATGTCAAATACATGATTGTGTACGTGTAGTGTTTTTCATTAATTTAATGTATTACCTTACTGTTCCACCCTATCATCATCACCTCAGCCGAAAGACGTCATAGGCCTTCCATAAGGTTTTCAAAACCGACTACCGTTATCAAGACCGGTCTTGGGCCACCTGCATCCAACAGCTTCCCGCAACATCTACCAGGTCGTCGGTTCACCTTGAGGAAGGCCTACCTCTGCTGGGACTCTCTACCGGCTTGCACGGCCCCACACGTCTGGGGGATGGCCTTGGAGAGCAAGGCCTTCCCTCCACAGGTGCTGAGGCCCGGTCACCATCAGCCGGGCCTACCGCCGGGCCGGGATGGTGATTGCTAACGCGACCCCATCCCGCCCCACTCCCTCGGCGGAGGGACTGCTCACCCCAGGTTTTTAATGTGTATACCGACCCCCTTCAGGGGCGGAGAGTCTCACATAACCACCCTTCCCCCCCGGGGGAAAGGATTTTAGGATTAGAGGATTCCATAAAGGTTTTCCTGGGTCAAAAAAAAAATTAATAGGGTAAACAAAACTTATATTACAAAACTGATATATGTATAGTACATAGTTCTGAATATGACAGTAATTAGTGGATGGTTAATCGATAGCAAGATTATGGACTCAGTTCTTAAATCGTTGAAATGTTGTGCCGAATATATCTATCTGTTTACTGTAGTAATTACACATCTTACTTAGCCGTGAAACAGGTGAGTTGGAGCCTAAAACAGACTTACGAAAAGGAGGATGTACGAGCATAATTGGTTTTCAAGGATATCTGTGAGGGATATTGAATTTAAATTTAGATAGCAGTTCTGGGTAATCAATATTGTTGTTTAATAGCTTAAAGAAAAATAATAATTCAGATGAGCTTTTGCGTTTTTCTAATGAGTCAGTTTTGAAATATTTAAGGCATTTCAAATAGCTCGGTTTTTTTTGCGACTTCAGAAACTTTTGGACTCGCTCAATTCTGAGGGTATGTGTAGCATAGTGAGGACGCCATGTATAAATATTAAAAAAAGTGGCACTGGAGAAAAATATTAAGCGAACGTAACAAGCATATTGTCATTAGTGTAATATTAGTTAGTACAACTAGAGTTATAGTCGACTTCATATTTATTAAATCTCACATGTAAACACCTATAACTTTTATATTATTACCTATGTAATAAACTGGCTAATGTCACTTGACTTAATTAAAAAAGTTTCGTTGCCACTAACAAAATATTCTAGCTGCTGGCAACCCTAGCTAAGTGTTGCCACTTAAATATGTACAAATATAACGAACAAAGGGTACAAATACCTACCGTATTATAAAGCTGTTACCCCTGGACATATTTTTAGCATAACATAAGATTATGCTCATAGCATTTAGACAGAAGTATAATAAGGTTTTTTGATATACCTGTTGTCTGCACAAACGGCAAATTGGGAAAGGTGAATATATCGTTACTGCGCGGAATTGTAGGTTTGATGCACGGACAAAATAATTTGTAACGCTCGTCTCTGTTTTAGTAGCCATTATTTAATGCTTCAATAGCCGAATCCAGATATAAAGAAAAAGCATCTTGGCTCTACCTCACGCTCCGAACGTTATCTAAAAATATACAGGGAACACAGTATGTTGTCTGAAACAATATCGGTATCTAATTTGTTAGTTATGTATGTCTTAGTCAGTAGTTATGTAGCAGCGAGCCGCGCTTATTGTTGTTTATCTGTCGAATCATGAATAAAACATATATTGAGGATTATATTACATTGCATTTTACGAATGATTTGTTCTTCTGTAAAGGTTTTTTAATAAATACGTTTAAATTGTGTTTACATTAAGGCTTGTTCGCATAAATTGTCACGGGGACCAAATCCGGGATCAAAAAACACATCAAATGTGTTGATGCAGGATATATCCTTTCTAAGTGCCAAGTTTTGACTGAAGCCGTTCAACGGTTCACTCATCATTGATTAACAAACATCGAAACAACTCCACGCTAACATTTTTATAAAATAACTGAAAGAAGAAATGGAAACGTAGAATCTTTTGCTTTCACGCTTTAATTCTGCGCCGAGCGAAATGTGCCAAAACAGGCGGTCACAGTTAAGTGAATAAAAGCAACACTTTTTGTTTAATACAAATATAAAATATACATTTACCATAACAATGAATGTGTAAACAATCACTCCGTGTAAAAAACTTAAAATAAATAATATTTTCGCCTACAAAATTACGTAAATTTGCACGAAAATGCAAAAACGTAAGCTCGCGTTACGTGATTTTTAGATTATAACAGTAAAAATCTATCCTATTTTACAGTTTAAACGAAACATAAATAGTTATATTAAAATTTGTCTGTCCCAAATATTTAAGTAATTGGTTGACAATAAAGATACATATTTATCAAAAAAGCACTTCAAATCCTTCATACAATTTTACTATGGCGGCCGGGCGCCGATTTGAATATGCGCCGTACGAGCTCTGTCATTATCTGTCTTACGCTCGGCACAATCTTAACTACTCAACCGATCATCATGTAATTTTGCATACACCCAGTTAGGGGAACCGAAAAGAAAACAGCATACCTTTTATCTATAAAACGTACGGTTTCCGAGAAATAGAACATTGACAAAACTTACATTTACACGAACGTAACAGTTTCAGTTTAGCAGTTTTATATATAGAGAAGATGTAATATTAGTAGGACTTTCAAAACATATTTTATTTATGGTTCATCAATTTCATATCTTATAATATGTAGATCTTGCTAAAAAGTAGGACTGGAGAAAAATATTAAGCGAACGTAACAGGCATATTTTCATTAGGGTAATATTAGTTAGAAAATAATGTGTTCCTCCTCCTCGAACAGCGACTTATTTCCATATCGCTGAGCACGTAAATTTAAAATATGATGAGAATGCATTGTATATTACGGGAAAATACTTAGCATAACAAAACAACCTATGCATGAATGATATAGTTAAAGGTAAATGGTAATATTATAAATGCAGTGTGTTTTCATGTCTTCACCTTGAAAAGTAGCAAAAAGTGTGGGCGGAATTTTCTATTGAGTGGCAGACGAGCTAACAGTCCGAACTATGATAGATGATAGCTGCCGCTCATTAACTTTGGCAATGTATGAATTTAACGCAGTTAACCCACAGTCTACTAATACTCTTTTTAAACCTCGTTTGAAAAGAAATAGTCGTATCACTTGGGAACGCTTAGGTAGGTATTTTTATTCAAAGACATTTTTTTCACGTTCGTACTGTAGAGTGAGAGAAATGATAGCTGTAACAGAACCGCGATTGTAAAAAAAATTTTCAGGTGAGATAAACAGACTGACTGTAGTAGGGCTGCAGAATTGAGTGGTCGGCGCATACTACCTAATCTTACGATGGTAGAAAACTGACGGTAGTACCAAGTCAAACACTTCCCGTTAAAGAGACAGACGTAGAGTCTCTCCATAGTTCTAACGTCTCTAATTAGGGACTATATTACTAGAATAAAGCTTTGTCTACCCGTTCAAGAATATATAAGCGTGATTCTATGCATGTATATATTTTAAGTGATAGTCAGTAGAAAAATCAAACCTTAGTTTAATTCTAAATGTGTATCCCACACGGTGATGAAATCATCGTTTATTCAATCGTTGCTTATCTTTACCACGGTAATGTTATCTAACAGTATTGTAACTCAGCTCTGGCCTTGACATAATTACCTACAGGCGCGCGGTCCGCGAATACGCGAGAGGGCTGCCCACCTACAGTATTTTATTTTTATCTACCTACTTGAGTTTCTTTCTAGTTTAGTGATTGTAAATATTGTATATTTTTTTTTTAAATTGTTCTTAATGAAATAGGAAATGTTCAATAAAATCATGTTATGTTTTTTGATTAGTAGACTTAATAAAAAAACAACTTTATATATTCGAGGCTGAAAAATATTTGCGCCTCGACTGAGACGTTTGAAAAGCTTTATTGTTAAATTTAATAGTATAAAAAATATCCGCATTCGGATAAAAACTTTAATTGAAAATACTTTTGTTTACAAATGTACTTTGCCATAATTATTATGTAAGTACTTGTACTTATTTCAATCAAATATTAACAAGTCGCACGCTTACTGCTTACAAAACCATCATAGGTTCCGTTCATCGCTGCGGCGCATTCGTGACTGGTTGCGAACCGAGTGCGTACGGGGCTCGAGGCGCGTAGGTATGACTCGCGTTCCGACCGTTTGTATGAAGATAGATTACTGTTAGAAAGCATTACCGTGACTACTATCTAGGTAGCGTTGGCATGGTCACGTTGAAAAATGAGAGCCGTCGACAGGGCCGTCCCAGATACCGCTAGTGTACTGTGACAGCGGATCTACAAGAGCTTCAAGCCAACGAATGGCGGAAACGATCAAAGGCCGAAGTGGCGTTCTCTCGTATCGGCGGTCAAGACTCATTTTGGGTCTCTGAGCCAACAAAGTAAGCAAGTAAGTGTTGCAGTAGTAAATACGATTGTTGTGCATACACTTTACTTTAGCCGAAAAACATACCCACGCAGTCCCGGGTTCGATTTTTGGATCGAGTAGTCTTAGGTACTAGAACTGTTAATAATAGCGCGGCGTCTGGTACAGTCACCCTCAAAAAGGTGAATACGAAACAAAGTTCTATCACGAAGTCTACATCTAATAATAATAATATAAGCACTGTATTAAACTGTTCCACTGCTGGGCACGAGCCTCTTCTCAGTGTGAGAAGGGTTAGGCCATAGTCCACCACGCTGACCCAGTGCGGATTGGTAGACTTCACATATCTTCGAGAACATTATGGAGAACTCTCTGACATATTATAGGTTTCACAATGTCTTCATTTACGATGTTGCTTTCTATATAAACAAACGTCATAGATTCCTTTCAGCTTAATAATATAAAAACAACACGATGTGCGTCACGTTTGCATGAAAAGGCTTTTATAGTTTCCCCGTACGTTTGTAATGGATATTGTCCTCACAATACCGTCATTCAGTCTACCTTACGATTTTATACATAGGTACATAGTCTCACGGTTATGCCCCGGAAGAGTTGGCCGAGGTATATTAAACCTACATATACAATGTGTAACATAATAAACGCACAACCGCAAACATGCCAATTAGGTTATTAAATCGTAATAATAATATAATAATTAAAATGTACTTTTATGTACTTAAATACTTTAATTTAATGAATTAGTTTTCCTTATTGTTCGCCTATAGTATGGGTATATTACAATAAATCTAAAATTATTGCCTTTATTGCATCAAAAACCTTATTGCCTTGAATTATGATACATTTTCGTTTATTTCAGCTGTTTAATAAATGGGTGACTACAATTTACGTTTTAATTATTTTAGAAATAAAAATTACCTATATTAAAAATTGGTGGAATTGATTCAGTAGCCGATTTTGAACAAACTACTTTCAGGATGTGCGTTTATTATGTTACACGTTGTATATATTTCATCAGTTATGAATTCAGGTCCCACGTAATAGAAAGCAAGCCTATACTCTACCAAACACAGTTCCAGTATCCGTGTAGCTACTGAGATTGTTAGGGAATCAAAACCGAAACAAAAAACGCAGCAGATGCATTCACTACCGCTGTGGCATTGACGCTTTCCAAATAGCATTTTTTTTAAATAAGAACTGTTAACGTACACCTTGTGTTTCTCCACATCGCTTTCATTGCGGAGAAGCCGTCGACAGCCTCGGACACAATGGAAAAACAACTTATGCAAACAGAAGTGCTGGTCGTATTTCACGACACGCTCAGCTAAATGACATTATCCGTCGTGCTCTTATCACCGCCGGCGTACCAGCAGTATTAGAACCCTTGGTACGTGACGATGGGAAGAGACCCGATGGTATGTCTTTGTTACCTTGGAAAATGGGTAGGCCTTTGGTGTGGGACGCCACATGCGTCGACACCCTTGCGCCATCACATGTTCCAAGCACGGTGAGCTGTGCCAGTGCTGCTGCTGTAGCGGCGGAAAACCTCAAACGGCGCAAATACAGTAATTTAATTGGTAATTACGTTTTCGAGCCGTTTGGGGTAGAGACGCTAGGTTCGTGGGGTCCGGGCGCTCGTGCGCTTTTTAGAGATATATCTAAGCGGCTAATCGACGCTTCGCGTGACCAGAAGGCTGGATTTTTCATGGCTCAAAGAATCAGCATTGCCATTCAGCGTGGCAATGCTGCCAGTCTTCTGGGCACACTCCCAGTCGACAGCGATGCTGAGGAATTATACGACGCTGCCTAAACCAGCCATCCCTTTTTATTAAATTTTACAGTCCCATATTTTGTTCTATTTATAAGTGGTTAGTTTTGTTAATATTAGTTAAGTTGTAAATTATGATTGATGCTTTCTTTATGTAAACAATGAATAAAGAAGTCTTTTATAGAACAGTAATATCAGCTCTGTATTTAAACATGTCTCCCTGCTGGGCTCAATATGAGAAAAATTAAGCGATAGTCCGAGAGACGCTTCGAGAACATTATGTAGAACTCTTAGGCATACAGATTTCATCACATTGTTTTTCTTCACAGTTAAAGCAAGTGATAATTAACATTTTGATACAGAGTTTATATTTTTTTTTTTAAGTCATAGTGCGTGCCTTGGGTTGGAGCTCGAGTCCTCTGCGTGGCAGTAAAACGATCACCCACTAGACTATTGCTGTAATATACTAGTTTTTATACAGATGTTTAGTGTATTTCAAAGTTTAAACGATTCATTGCATGGAAAGAGACTCAGCTATATGTGTAAACGTTGCAAAAAGAAAGAAGTAAGTCTGCAAATTACATTTAATTGTAGTCAGCTGCAGCTGACAAGTTAGTCGGCAAACACCGAGCTCTAGATGGAAATTGTGTAAACTTTCCAACATTTTATGCAAACGTTTGTTAAGATCTCACCGCGTAATTGCATTTTAGATTGTTAGTTTAAAAGGTATATGTAAACATATAGAGAAGAAGTTATAGCGCACAAAAATAATCGTGTTTTCTCTTAATTTATGTATGGTTTCACGCCTTCATCTTTTCAGCGGTAGGCAGAAGGGTATTACATCCACATTTCGCTAGCTATGATTTTTGGTTTTACGTAATAAGAAGGGGTTCCTTTTTATCGGGCACAATCCTAGACTCCGTGCTACTTAGAATTTCTTACCAGAAAAACTTGAAACTTACCAAAAATCTCTGAGAATCCAGCCCGGAACATCATGCACTACCTAGTTCTTTATCTAGCTTATAAAAATCGTTTTCGATATCCTATACCTCAGGTTTGTATCCTTATCTCTAAAACAGAATTGGGAATATAGCTTTATGGCTTAACTAATATAATACACGCAAATGTGAGTTTGTTTGTTTGTTAGGTTTTCATGCCTTAAATACTTGACCGATCATCATGAAATTTAGTAGGCACGTTGTCAGGAGTACAGAAAAGAACATAGAGTACCTTTCATCCAGAAAAGGTGCTGTTATAATCTAACCTAACCCACATTTACGCGAGTAAAGCCGCGTGTAAAATTTAGTAATTAGATATTTTGCAGGACTGTATTATATTTTTTACCGTCAGTTAGCTGCTCACAGTTTACACTTGAGTAAGAGCGCTTTACACTTTAGTATGTGTGCTCTTAAGTTTTATAAGGTGTAATTTTTAAACGTTTTTTCCCCTAAACGCTGGATTTGGGACTACTGGGATGTGTTTTTGTCGACACGACAAATTCGGTTTACTGCTTTAGCCTCATAATAAGTCATAGCTTTAGCCGCATAAGAAGTCATAAAAAGATTGAGTTTCTTCTCCCTAGCCTTTATTATTCCCAAGTCACTTGGGGTCGGCTTTTCTAGTCTAACCGGATTTGACTGGATATCAGTTTTTACACGGAGCGGCTGCCACCTGACCTCCACAACCCGAAGGCTAACGATACCCTAAGGCTAGACCAGTGTCAGAATATTATAAGGCACTGACTTCCCAATAACGACTGCCATAGATGTTCATAGCAGCCGGGACTGACGGGTTAACGTGCTCTCCGAGGCACGGATCATGCGATAATTGTCAATATACGCACATAATTTCGAAAAGTCATATAACTTCCGAAAGTCAGAGGTGTGCGACGTGGATTCGAACCCGAGACCCTCTGCATTGCAGTCTGTTGGTCTCCCCACTGAGCTATCGCTGCTCAAAAAACAAGTATATAGTCATGGAATATTGCAAGATATTATCATTTAGACAGCCTAGAAGTATTAACAAATGTTTTCAACACAATCTATATTGTTAAGAGATAAATAACTTATGACTTAACTTGATATAATAAACCTGAAGAGGTAGTTTCTTTTTTGAAAGCGCTTATGGAACTGCCAGTCGGATTTTGAAATCTTGTTACATTTGATATTCTTGAGGATGGTTATTGACTATATAACATCGCGCTACAAGCTACGTGAGCGGAGAAGCGAAACCGCGGGAGACAGTTAGCTATGATATCTCCTTTTGTTCTTAAACATGTTTATAGGAAACTATGTGCGCTAAAATTTAATTATTCATTTATTTATCAAGCACATATAACATCACATTAGACGACATTAGCAGTTAGCCAATGACATAAGACGGACTTACAGACAGAACTAATGGCGTAATGGTAACTCGATGGCGTAGTGGTTAGTGTAACCGACTGCCACGCCCGAGGTCGCGGGTTCGATTCCCGCACAAGTCAAACATTTGTGTGCATAAACTTGGATGTTTGTCTTGGTCTGGGTGTTTCTATGTATAATATGTATGTATTTACAAAAAAAAAGTATATATGTATGTTTATTCATTGTCTAGAACCCATAGTACAAGCTCTGCTTAGTTTGGGCTAGATGGTGTTGTGTGTATGTGGTAGAATATTATTATTATTAATTATTAAGGGTTCCAGTTTTGTGATTTGGGGACGGTATCCTAAAATAAAAAATTGGAGTGTAAAGCACTTACATTAGACGTGGTGGTCCAGTTCTCGTCATCCTCACCAACCCCCGAGGGTAGTTCCACCATTGTCTCCAGCCAGTTACGACCTGCAAACAAAATATAATAAATATAATAAAATCCACCAGACTCATTTCGGACATGGCGGCCAATCTAAGTATATGCGTAGAAGATATTATAGTGCACAAATGTGTGAGCAAACCATAGACGTAACGAAAATATTCTAAATCTATGGAGCAAACACAAGTGCACCCTGTTCTTTCACTTTTATAGTCAGACGGGACCATAATTAGTCTAAATTAGTCTTGAATTTTGTTTCGAAATTAGTTTACTAAGCACAGCACCGTACTCGCATTTTGCATCAACAACTCTGTATATAATCAAAATTATTTTTGTATTTCCATGACATTACACAGGATGGAGGGATGTCCCCCGTAACACAGGAATTTCCTAGCTCGGGGGACATTGCTCACTTTGTATACCTCAGATGTACCCGACTTATTTCATTTATTTAAATATGATGATGTATACAGCTCTGAATTCTTTTTTGTTGCTAATAAACTATTATTATTATTATTATTATTATTAATCCGCCTCAATGGCGTAATGGTTAGTGTAACCGATTGCTACGCCTGAGGTCGCGGGTTCGATTCCCGCACAAGTCAAACATTTGTGTGCATGAACATGGATGTTTGTCTTGGTCTGGGTGTTTACGCATAATATGTAAGTATATAAAAAAGGGAAAAAAAATGTTTATAGAATATTAAATATTATTTTATTAATTGGAGAGAGATTTGGTACAATTTAGTTTGGTTTCTCGATGTCGTAGGATCAAGGCCAGTTTTATGGGTTGCTGTTTCCTCTTTTAAATTGTTTATAGTAATAGCAGATACCTACAATGTCTACTGTCGAAGTCATAATTATAAGAGTTTGAGCTGTTCTTTCTTACAGAAACCACGTTTCGACTCAAACTTTCTTTCCAGACTCCGTGCTGCTTCTAAAAATTTCCTGACAGAAAACTCCAACATCGTATTGCCTGCCGCTTTCACTATGTCATAGAGGCAGTATTTTTAAAAAGAGATAATAAAAGAAAAGAAATTTAAACAATGTTGTTGTTAAACATTACATACCGTATTGTAATTAGACTACTATATACGGATTTTATCGCGTTGTTTATTTTACACTTTATTACATAATTTAGAAACTATTACACTACTACTAGATACTATTAAACTTTATTAATTTTTAAGCTAATTAAATTAATTAAAGTAAAAATAAATTAAATCTAAATAGTTTAATAATAATTTAATTAGCTTAAAAATTAGTAAAGTTTAATAGTATTAGTAGTGTAACAATTTTCAAAATTTTGTAATAAAGTGTCAAATAAACAACGCGATAAAATCCGTATATAGCAGTTTAATTTCAATGAATAATATACGCGTAAATAGAAGACAATATTATAATTAAAGTATTAAAACTATTTATATGCAAGTTTACACTTTCCCCGACGTTTCGGTTGCTTTTCAGCAGCCATGGTCACGGGGAGACTAAGATGGTAGCTGTCTCAATGTTCCAGTGTAGTTATTTCAAAGTACCCGAACATTATTTAATCATTGGTGTTTCTATTCACGCAGAATGAGCTCAGAGTATCATGAAGTCTAGCTGAGGTTTGCTTCTTCTTGGGTTTGACTATATAAATTACTGGATCCCAAGCTGGTGGTACATTCCAAACATTTTCTCTATTGAAATTAGGATGTTTTTCATTTCAATAGTTACATACCGGCAGGTGTAATAAAATTAAGTACATACCGTAGTTGATTTTATTACACCTGCAAATTTTATTCGAGGACGAGACGTACACAAAATTAAAAATAAACAGTACAGTCACCTCTCATAAAATGTCTGGTTGCTTATTACACTTTTGAAGAGGATGTCTACGCTGCGTAATTTTTTAATTTCCTTCTCGTCGCTTATACAAAATACTTTGGTAAAGGTCAAGAGTGTATACTCTTGACCTTTACCAAAGTATTTTGTATATAATATTAGTATAGATATAAGTATTGTTGTAGTATTGTTATTCATATTTGTGCCAACTTAAACTTAATAAACAATTATTATTATTATATAAGTATTTATATCTATACTAATATTATAAAGCTGAAGAGTTTGTTTGTTTGTTTGTTTGAACGCGCTAATCTCAGGAACTACTGGTCCGAATTGAAAAATTATTTTAGTACTGGATAGCTCATTTATCGAGGAAGGCTATAGGCTATATATACATAACATCACGCTACAAGCCACGGGTACGGCGCAGTAATCATAAACGTGAGTGAAACCGCGGGCACATCTAGTATAAGTATATATTAGACTAGCTTTTGCCTGCGGCTTTGCTCGGACACGGTACTTTTTATAGATGAAAGGTACCCAATGTTCTTTATACTCTCTCTCTGTACCCCTGACAACGCGTATGCGAATTTTCATAACGATGGGTCGACTAGATAGACGAAGTAAATTCACATTCCCATTTATAATTAGTTAGTTTATCTGAAAAGGTAAAAACAGAATGTCTAAAGTCTTGAAGTAATATTTTTTAATAATAGCAAATTTTCCACTATGATCTCTTGAGTTATGATGTAGTTAGCAAGATCACTTGAGAAAAATAAATTGTAATTTTAGATGTCTACTTCGTTCCTACTTTAGATATTATGAAGGACTTTAAACTGTTACTAGACCTTTCAGTAACCTGCCAGAAAGATATGTGTAATATGAAAAAACAAGGACTTTTGGACATATTTTTTGATATTTTGAAGATTTCAACCTTTTGTGATTTTATTTCTGCCTGTATTGTCCCGCTGCGGGGTAAAGGCCTGCCTCACACTTTTCCACATGTCTCTGTTATGCGCTAGTTAACACCAGTCTCTCTCAAAGCTGCCCAATTCGTCCTGCTGTCGTCGTTTCGCTTTACCGCGTTGCTTAGCGCCATCTTTACCCCAAAGATCCATCGGAAAACGTGTTTTTGGTAGTCGCTTTGCGGATTTCTCGATAGCATGCTTTTGTAAATAATTAATATAATTTTTCTTATATTGAAAGTACTTTGAGTCAGTTGTTTGAATGTTTGTAAACTGTCCCGTGATCTGTAGATGTTTCCTTAATACCACCACACTAGGGATATGTATCTTATGTGGGGGCCAGTCAGTGCAGACCGGCGACACTTCGACCCAGTGGGATCATTTGTGTCGACACCCTCCCAATAACGACTGCCATAGATGTTCATGGCAGCGTGGACCGACGGCTTAACGTGCTCTCCGAGGCACGGAGCAGGTGATAATTGTAAATCAATACGCACATAATTTCGAAAAGTCATATAACTTCCGAAAGTCAGAGGTGCGCGACGTGGGTTCGAACCCGAGACCCTCTGCATTGCAGTCTGTTGGTCTCTCCACTGAGCTTTCGCTGCTCAGTACACTAGGGATATACCCTGCATTTATTTTTAAAGACAACATAGAATTCGTAGATGTGTTTATTTAATGCGATATCATTTTTCTTTTTGTAAACAAACAACTTAAACCATCCTCAAGAAGCGTAGACAGGGATTATGGGCACTATTTATTATGCATTATTCAATGTAGTATCCCAATCAGAATTTAAATCGAAGTATTAAAATATTTATCGTATATCAACACAATGACAATGGCGCTAAATACTGCATATAGGATTTAATGCATTTTTATGAAGTTAGTTGTTAGTCGTGACTTGCGGTATTTAAAATATCCTATGTTCTTTCTCATGATACAAGCTGCCTCTTTGTCAAATTTTATCACAATTGGACCAGTGGTTTAGCTGTAAAGAAACCAAACGTAATAATTAGAAGCCAGAGTTAATTTTTACACAGAAAGGTTCGTTTTCTCGCGACTGATTTGTTAATTCATATCGCTCGCTTTTACGGTGAAGGAAAACATCGCGAGGAAACCTGCATGTCTGAGAGTTCTTCATAATGTTCTCGAAGATATAAAAAGTCTGTGCCAAGCCGAACTGGGCCAGCATGTTGGATAGCCTAACCCTTCTCAAACTGCGAAAAAGCTTGTGCCCAGCAGTGGAACAGTTTATATACAGAGATGATATTATATTATATTATATATATACATTACAGAACGTATAAAGATTGGAATATCCTGTGGCTGCCAACTATTTGGTGATGGTACTAATAGGACACATCATCCGGGGAAGTACCATTTTCTGACAGGAAACCGATGTAGTATTAGTCATATTGTCACTGCGATTGTGAGCTGAGTAAGAATGTCTAAGGCTCACATAATTATATTTACCTCTTCGATGCCCATTCATTCTTTATTATAATCCTTTTCTTTGTCTAGGTGTTCATATGTCCGTGATTGTCTCTGCGAACTTCAGGACTGAATTGAGAGTTACTTAGTAAAATTAAGAAGAAATAAGATTTCTCTTCTTTTATGCCAAGAGAAGAAATGAATGAGATTTTACAAGCAGGGCAATTGAACCTACTAGACTATTAGCGGCGTTGGTGGCAATTGAGCAAAATCAGAAATATGTTTATTCATACATGTAAGTCACAAATTAAACGTCAAAATTACAGTTTTTAATGAGAATTTACACTTACCCGTTGCCGTGTTCAGCAAGGGTGTAGAACCAATAAGAAGAAATGGCAAGAAATTCGCGAACCACTCTTTTTAATCGCCAAGTTTACTATATTGTTTACTTTACAAATCAGTTCTGTGAGGAGCTGCAACTATTACACCACTTACCACTCATTAAACATTCAAGCAATAAGCCATATTAAAAGTTAGCCGCTAATATTAGTTTATGGAGGAATAGGAGCATCTACTTACGTGTACACAAAATAAAAATAACACGAGACCATATTGCAGTCTGAACTTAAAGCATGTCGTACAGTCGGCCAAGAAAGTGGTTTACCAGTTTTGACAACAGTTTCTGTATGAGATCTAATTATCACTATAGTTGACTTTTCTAACTTGACACTTGTCTTGGCGTAAATATAATACATATTAAGACTGCGCCGAGCGAAATGTGCCAAAACAGGCGGTCGCAGTTAAGTGAATAAAATCAACAATTTTTGTTTAATACAAATATAAAATATACATTTACCATAACAATGAATGTGTTTACAATTACTCCGCGTAAAAAACTTAAAATGATTAATATTTTTACCTACAAAATTACGTAAATTAGCACGAAAAATACAAAAACGTAAGCTCGTGTTACGTGATTTTTAGATTATAATAGTAATAATCTATCCTATTTCACAGATTAAACGAAACATAAATAATTATATTATAATTTGTCCGTCCCAAATATTTAAGTTATTGGTTGACAATAAAGACACATATTTATTAAAAAAGCACTTCAAATCCTCCATACAATTTTACAATGGCGGCCGCGCGCCGATTTGAATATGCGCCGCACGAGCTCTGTCATTATCTGTCTTACGCTCGGCGCAGTCTTAAAGAGAGCAATGGTCACTGTCATAATATTATTGCAAGGGGAAATTGACCTTGTTATTTCATGACGTTCAAATGAACCTCAACCGTAGGGTGGTAGACCACAGTTTTGGCCGACTGTACATCTAATTCTGAAGTTTCAACAGTAAGATTAGATAGGATAATGATTTTGACATTTAACTATGTTATTATAAAGTACTTTTTACTTTAACAAGTTTATAATATTATTTAAATACAGTAAGCCAAGCAAACATTAAACTAGCTAGAGCAAATCCTAGTTTAATTGAATGAAAAAAGTCGGTAATACATTTTAAACAAAACTCGTTAAAATCGAACGCCGTTCGTTCATATTCATGCCATAGACTATAGGGCGAGGCATAGACAGGTAGGTTGTACTTCTAGCTCGCTGTGGCAATGATCATGCATATGCAAACAGCCGGCGAAGTGTGAGTTAGACGGGGCTATTCTTGTTAGAAGCATTCACACTTGAATCCAACAGTAACTAGTGTTCGTCTGTGTATTGATTTTCTATGCTTTGATTGTTTTCTACTTTTTTTATGGTCGTATATTGTTGTGTATCTACAAACCCAGTTTAACGCTTGCATATTTATGAAGGGGTATGCAGAATTGCATTATACACCTTATATAAGTTTCCTTATAGAACATGGCAACTATATTTTGCCTAATTCAGGAATTTAATCTGGGGCACGGAATCAACTAGGCTGTTTCTGTTTAAATTCGTTTTCAAATTTTCGTGTACTTACTAATAAACTTGGTATCAGATTTTGCCAAGATGACCACAATCTTTAAATAAACGTTTAAGATCTTTCGCGGCATGAATTTGCTATTATGTTCCTGAGCGATCTCTAGGTCTTGGGTTTGAAGCTCGAGTCAGTTGAAGTGTTGCTATGATTTTCTGCCGAGAATTTTTAAAAGCAGTGTTATATTTTTTGTATTTAGAGTACGCTCAGCACCTACTGGTTGGCAGTTTGCCTACAATATTTTTGCGAACTCTAAACAAAACTCTAAGACATGCAGGTTTCCTCACGATTTTACTTAACTGTTAAAGTGAAGAATCATTTACAAGTATATGATTTTAAAAAATCGAACTTTGTTCTGCGTGGTCTTCCGACGGTCACCCAACACGGCTTGTTCTGCTTAACTCATTAACTGTTCCAACAACAGTGTCCAGATAAAATGCTTCATCATTATATCTCTTATTAAAAAATATTGTCAACAAATTTATATCGCTACGTAAGCAAGAATAAAAAATTTAATAATAAAGAAATTACTTCTCCGTCGTAACTTTTGTAATTCTGACAATTCAAAATAAAACATTATTCGTAAGGTATCACTTAACTTTTTTTATGCTCACATAACTATTTATCATGTGCACGTTACGACCTATAAACATGACTTTTCTCTTACACGCTATTTACATATAATATGTTGTTTTCTTATACATATATTTGTTTACTATTCAGTAATTTAATATCAGCACTGTATTAAACTGGCCCACTGCTGGGCACGGGTCTCTTCTCAGTGTGAGAAGGTTTACGCAACTGTTCACCACCCTGACCCAGTGCGAGTAGGCAGGTTTACGCAACTGTTCACAACGCTGGCCCAGTGCGAGTTGGCAGACTTCATACATCTTCGAGAACACTATAAAGAACTTTTGATCACACAGGTTGCCTCACGATGTTTTCCTTCAACATAAAAGCGAGCGATAATTAACTATTTAATACACATATACTTTGAAAAGTCAGAGATGCGCGCTTTGGTATCGAACTCGAGACCTCTACGTGGCAGTCCAACGGTCTCCTAGGCTGTCACCTATTCAGTAAAGTAAACATAAATATAAAACAAACATATACTTACATAAATCAAGCTATTACAATTTAATGTAACGAACTTTATAATTATCTCGTTGTGTAGTTTTTCGTTGATACTCATGAATGTTTACGTTTACGTTCGGTTCAGCTTTGGGTTCTCTAATCAAAACGTTAATTACACTCAGCAATTAACTGAAACGTACTTCAATTTAAGTATTTTGTTTGTGTTATGGTTCATTGTAGTTCTCTTGTTTGTGATCAAACGGCAGATCGTATAGTATTCTGTTATAAACAATTTTATTGCAATGAAGTAGCTTTCGGGGAAAGTTTTGCTGGAATTTTTCTGTTTTCTCGTAGCACGGAGTCTGACAATGTGCTCGGTATGCATTATTACTTATATTTATGAAATATGAATGTTTGTATATAAGAACAAAGTCATAAGTCATAAGTTATTTATTTCTTAACAATAAAGATTGTGTTGAAAATATTTGTTACAATCAAATAATATAAAATTAATAATAATTATAATATATATAGGTACCACAATTATAAGACCATAATTTCAATAATAAATAATTTCAATTTCAATAACAATTAGCAATATAAATTTTAATTGAATTAATTAATTTAATGTAAGGATGTCAACAGGTTAAATAATACGATATTATGTCTACTGTTTGTCATTAAAAAAGAAGTAGTTGAAAACAGCTGATGAGGTGACGAGATCCTTTTAAATTAGTCTTAAGAAACATACAGAGATTAACCGACAAAAGCTGCCTTGCAATGTGTGTGCGTATGTATAATAAACTAGCGAATCACTAAGACTGCGCCGAGCGAAATGTGCCAAAACAGGCGGTCACAGTTAAGTGAATAAAATCAACACTTTTTGTTTAATACAAATATAAAATATACATTTACCATAACAATGAATGTGTTTACAATTACTCCGTGTAAAAACTTAAAATAATTAATATTTTCGTCTACAAAATTACGTAAATTTGCACGAAATATGCAAAAACGTAAGCTCGTGTTACGTGATTTTAGATTATAACAGTAGAAATCTATCCTATTTTACAGCTTAAACGAAACATAAATAGTTATATTACAATTTGTCCATCCCAAATATTTAAGTTATTGGTTGACAATAAAGATACATCTTTATTAAAAAAATCACTTCAAATCCTCCATATAATGTTACTATGGCGGCCGCGCGCCGATTTGAATATGCGCCGCACGAGCTCTGTCATTATCTGTCTAACGCTCGGCGCAGACTTAAGCAGCTAGACTTCGAATTTTTTAAGAAAGGGTTGTACTGTTGGCTAAATCTTTCCAACTTTTACAATGTAATAGAATTTATCGATACAAACGTAAAGGAATTGTACCAATAATTAAAAAATTTGCTGTACTCTAGCAAAACATGTTTGTACTATTTGTACCTACTATTGTTACATCACCGCATACCATGTATTATGCAGATAAATTATTATTATTATTAAATGCTTATTGCTATTTACCGAGCACATTTGACATGAATATGGCAATGGACATTCTGTGAGGCAATTCTCAGCAGCGGCGCGTAGTTTGGAAATAATCCGGGTAAATGAAAATAGGCACGCTAATAGACCTAAACATGAAGAGGCGAAGTGTGGTTGAAAGTCAAGCAGCGATAGCTCAGTGGGGAGACCAACAGACTGCAATGCAGAGGGTCTCGGTTTCGCACTCACGTCGCGCACCTCTGATTTTCGGAAGTTATATGACTTTTCGAAATTATGTGCGTATTGATTGACAATTATCGTCTGCTCCGTGCCTCGGAGAGCACGTTAAGCCGTCGGTCCCGGCTGCCATGAACATCTATGGCAGTCGTTATTGGGAGAGTGTCGACACAAAAGATCCCACTGGGTCGAAGTGTCGCCGGTCCTCACTGACTGGCCCCCACATAAGATACATACAGCGATGAGCAGCGATAGCTTGACTTAAGCTTGACGTAACTAAACCATATTACGCCGACGTCTACGTTTAAACAGCGAGATATCCAAGATTACACAAATAAGATTGATGTTCCTCTGAATTAGAGGAATACGTGATATGCAAATGTACTCTATTATTATTTACACACGTATGACGTAAAACAAATATGGGTGCGCTCAAATGTTAATATTTTATCGTATTCGTAACCTTCAATTATTGGCTGGCCTACATTTTAGCTGAAAGCTTCGACGCGCGGAGTTGATAATCACGATATTGTCTTACGATTACGCGAATGTTATACATTGAAATTAAACTATTTCATATAGATTTTACCGGTCTGTGTGGAAAACCTTGGGGGAAGCCTATGTCCAGCAGTGGACGTCTTTTGGCTGAGATGATGATAATAATGTTTTTATCGCATTGTTCATTTTTTTAAACCACTTTTATTACATAATTTTGGAACTTAAACTGTTAAACACTTTTACTAATTACCTACTTCTATTAAAATTATCAAAATCAATTTAGTTAGAGTTCGAAAAATCTCTTATACAATAGTTTTGTCTGTACGTCTGTCCGTCCGTCTGTATGTTATACAATTTTCAACTCAAGAACCCTAAGAGCTAGAAACTCGCGGTCAACGCCATTCGACTCAGCATAGTCGATGTACCCCGAAATGACTATGATCTTTGACCTATGACCTATATTATGCAAAGGTCACGTGGTATCACGTGACCTTTGCTTATTACTTGAACCATTGTTTCGAACTCTAAGATTTACGGCAATTCATTGCCGATTCTCACTTGTTTTATTTTACACTTTCCTCTACGTTTCGGTTCAGCCATGTTCACGTAGACACTCATACTGTTTGTCTCAATGACGTATGTGTACTTATTTAAAAGTATCTGAATATTATTTAATTATTGTTATTGTTTACGCAGAATGAGCTCAAAGTATCATGTATCATATATGAGATTTTGAATTAAGTACGCGTAATAATTTTAGAACTACTAATAATAATTGATTAGATTTGATATTTTTTAATATTTTTTATGAAAGCTGTCACTCTCAACCCCTACTAGGAATAATTCCTGTATCGCGGGGGACTTTACAAACAACGGACACAAAGAACATCCAGACACGGAACATCCATTTGCAGATTATCCAAATTTTTGTCCCGTGTGGGATTCGAACCCAGAACACTCGGCGTAGTGGCAGTAGTGAGGCGACCACTTAAACCATTACGCCATCCGTGCAGTTTCAAATATAGTTGTGTACAGCGCAATGTTTGAAGTGTAAATAGACGATCGAACATGGTAGCGCCAAACCAACGCACGTACGGTGCTACGGTCTGCTCTTTACATCACACCACCGTACCGCATCACAGACCGTCATAATATTATTCTTGGTACCGTATCAAGTTCAATGTCCAAACGATCGAACCACCATACCATATATACATACATAGATTCACGCCTGTTGCCCAGAGGGGTAGCCAGAGACTACGGCTTTCCATTTGCTACGATCCTGACACAGTTCTCTGGCTTCATTCACTTTCATCACATTCCTCATACACGCCCGTCGGTTCAAGGTGCTCTTAACCTGGCCTTTGTCCAGAACGCCTCCGATCTGATCAAGAAACGTTCGCTTAGGTTTTCCTCTTGCGACTGTTCCATTCACACTAGCCTTATAAACTTTCTTAGTCAGTCTTTCCTCGTCCATTCTTTCTACATGCCCAAACCAGCTTAGTATACCCTTTTCTATTCTTGTCACTATAACCATACCAGTAATGTTCGGAGCACTGTGCTCCACAAGATCGCGGATCGAATATGGTCCAAGAGCGGACCGCGTTCGTGGTTCGGCCGCACTATGTTCGATTGTCTATGACCATTTTTACCTCGTGAATGACATAGCGCAATTTCTTACGTATAATGTTGTGAATACATTCGTATAAAATTTGAATGGACATCGCTGTTGAAAATCGTTTTAATTAGAAAAATGAGGCGCTCATAGTCAGTTGCAATCACTAATCAGTAAACGATTAGTGAGGTTAAGCAACGTTGGGTGCGGTCAGTCTGTAGATGGGTGACCGCTTAGTGGTATTTCATCTGAGCGTCTCCGTGCTTCGGAGGGCACGTAAAAAGTCGGTTCCGGTTGTTGTCAAATTGACAGCAGTCGTTAAGCCATGTCAGAGGCCTACGGGCGGCTTGAACAGCTCTTGAAAACAGGTTGGCCACTAACCACACGAAAAGAAGAAGCAGATTAGAAAAATATCTACTTACGGTTTTCTTGGGTTTTGTTTATTTTTAAAAGTCCCATAACTTAAGTTTGCGGCCGACCGTGAAGTCTTGACTTCTATTTCGGTGTCAGATAAAGTGTAAATTACTTATCAAGTTATCACTTATATAATAAAATCACATTACTGACACAGAAATCGAAGTGAGAATTTCTGTCATTTCTGGGAATTACCTAACTAACCAGGCCAGTTAGGTCAGGTAATTCTCAGAAGCAGGAGCTGTCAAAAAAGCAAGGCACTTATGACGTTTAACTTGCGAAGCGTGAAGTCTTGTTTTCGATTCCCTGGGCAAAATGGTAATGGGGTTTTCCGTCAAGAAATCTTCATTAAAAAAACGGTATCTACTATGAAAATATGCCTGTAGATACTAGAGACTACACCCCCAATCACGTGTTTTATCTACATACATAAGCTAACACCTTTAGGATCTTTGGAATTACAAATTGTGAGATTATATACGAACAGATGTGACATGTTCGTGTAAAAATCCTTCCAATGTAGCAAAATGTGAAAAAGATCACGTTATTTCTCCCTCGACAACAATTTTTGTAAATGTTATTGTCTGCAACCCCAATTTTGCAATCAGAGTTACCCGTGTAACTTAATTTCTTTAATTATTTACGCGTCCGTCTGGTCCTGAAACGTGCAGGTTTTAATACAAACATTAAAAGGTAGGGACGTATCACGTGGTAGTGCGTATATTTTTAGTCTGGTAGTAATAGCTCGTACACTTTGATTTGTATAACCAATTTGGATTTCATCAATACAGATTTTAAAATTGATACTTATTTATGTGTTACAATGAATAAATAAACAACATTACGGCATACACAAATAGTTGTACAAGTTAAAACTTATATCTAACATTATGTCACATTAATGTTTATATTTCCAAACATAATATTTAAGATATTTATAGATTACAAGCTGACCCGGCAAACGTTTTTCTGCCATATAAACTATTTCTCAGCGGTATAATATATACTTTACGACCTATTCTCATACCTACCAAATATACATACAAAATTTCACAAAATCGGTCGAGGCGTTTTGGAGGCGTGCGTTATAGATTGTTACATCTGCTTACATTAGTAAGTATAATATAGGATTCATAACATAAATAATTAACTAAACATCTATCATCTTCCAAATCTCAAACAACTATGACACACGTCGATCCACCTCAAAACAAACAGATCATACTCCGATTCTGATATCAGAAGCATATTTAACAAAGTCAGTGTTCAAACAAGGGACGAGTTGGCATACGCTACTGTACGTTCTTAACGATATTAGACATGAAACGTACCTAATCCATGTACATAATTAATAAGTGAAGAAATGCTTTGCACCCCTTTTTAAGAACGAAAGAAAAATGGTTTATTTACAAACTACAAACACATAATAATAAGATTAAATATAAAATAAATTAATAAGTATAAAATAAAAGAAATAGGTATATATGAAAATAAACTTAAGCGCAACGAAAACAAAACAAAAAATATACATGTATGTATCTAATGTGGGGGCCAGTCAGTGCAGACCGGCGACACTTCGACCCAGTGGGATCTTCTGTGTCGACACTCTCCCAATAACGACTGCCACAGATGTTCATGGCAACCAGGACCGACGGCTAAACGTGCTCTCTAAGGCAAGGAGCAGGCGATAAATATTGTCAATCGATACGCACATAATTTCGAGAAGTCATATAACTTCCGAAAGTCAGAGGTGCGTGACGTGGGTTCGGACCCGTGACCCTCTGCATTGCAGTCTGTTGGTCTCCCCAATGAGCTATCGCTGCTCTAACTAACCCTATATATGTAAGAAATTAAGTTTATACATCACTCTCTATTCTATTATTCTCTTTGAAGTTTATTTACTTTATATCAGAGCTTTTCATACAATTGACGAACATCGGCAAGATTATGTTGTCTTTGTATTTTAAAGTAATTTACCAATAAAATCATTGTAATAAAAATAAATTGTCAAATGCTCAGTAAGTTTCGACGTTCAGTATTAAAAGTTTGTCTGTGCACTTAAAAGTTAATAGTCTGGTTTGTGAAGTTATAAAGTGTATTGGTTTATCTTGTATAAACTCTATGTTTTGAACGCCGATCAATATAAAAAGTAATGAATCTGAATACTATTGTCTAACGTTTAAAAACGCGTAGCACATAAAATTTAAACTACTTTTAATGGATTTTATCGTGGTTTGTTATCTTTAAGTAATAACTAGCAACCACACGGGTGTAATTCCTTACGAATATATTTAATTTAAATTATTATATAATTGAAGTTTTAGTTAAAAAATATGTCAATGTGTAAATTACATACCTACTAATTATTAGACTAAACGTAAAGCAGTTCGCTCAAACCGCGACATTTTTCTAACTAATAGCATTTTTAATATACGTGTACATAATCAACCTTCATTATCTAATCATTTAAATGGATAAGCATTAATATGATGACATTATAGCAATATCATCACTATTCGATTGCACCCGTGTTAAACTTAATAATTTGAACAAAATCGGTTATTGTGGCTTAACCATAATAGTTAGGCATATACTGTCGCGGCCTTTTTTGTGAGTAATGTTGAGCATTTTATGTATCATCAACAATTTTCGCAGCACACGCTAAATAATGACATGCATAGGCAACATTTTGATACCTTGGGTTACTTTGTTATAATTTAGGTAGGTATCTCAATATTTTTGATAATAAAATATAGCCTTTGGTACTCGGTGATAGCTTTCTAATGGTGAAATAGTTTATAAAATCAATTAAGTTGCTTTCGAATTAAATCCTTACAAACAAACAAACATACAAAAATCAAATCTTTCTTCTTTATAATATTAGTATAGATGAGTGACACAATTTAAAATCGCACACGTGATTTTTTTAACATCTTACTTAGTTACTCGGCAATATTGGCTCGATAGGCAATCGGGATAGGTGCAAATAAAACATGCTAACTTCATATGCAAATTGTTTCTGCCCTCGAAAATTCAACGGAGCGCTTACCGCGATAAAAAGTACATACATACATACATAGATTCACGCCTGTTTCCCAGAGGGGTAGGCAGAGACTACGGATTTCCATTTGCTACGATCCTGACACACTTCTCTGGCTTTATTCACTTTCATCACATTCCTCATACACGCCCGTCGGTTCAAGGTGCTCTTAACCTGGCCTTTGTCCAGAACGCCTCCGATCTGATCAAGAAACGTTCGCCTAGGTCTTCCTCTTGCGACTGTTCCATTCACACTAGCCTTATAAACTTTCTTAGTCAGTCTTTTCTCGTCCATTCTTTCTACATGCCCAAACCAGCTTAACATACCCTTTTCTATTCTTGTCACTATATCCACTTTCATGCCGCATCTCTCTCTAATCACACTATTCCTTATTCTATCTTTCAAAGTCACACCACATATATTTCTCAGCGCTCTTATTTCTACAGCATTTATTCTGCTCTCATGCTTCTTTTGCCATACCCAACTTTCACTTCCATACATAAGTGTGGGCACTAATAGTCCTCTATTATCGATAAAAAGTATCTATGTGTTAATGCCGTATATGGTCTATCTTTGTACGTATCAGTTACATTAATTGAGTAACAAATTTATAACATCTTCAAAGGCATTTTTTATAATATTATTACGAAGTACGATGATGTTCGTGTGTACTCTTACTATACGGATGTGCGCAGTGGTTAAGTGGTCGGATCTCACTGTCAAAGCGCGCAATATTGTGAGTTCTATCCCACGGTCGACAAAAAGAGCCTTTCGCATGTATATAATAATATCAAAACTCTTTCTGTTACACTATTAGGCACGGACCCTTTTTCAGTGTGAAGCAGGTTACACCATAGTCAAACACGCTTGCGCAGTATGAGTTGGCAGATATTACACAAATTCGACAACATTATGGAGATTTCTTAGACATAAAGATTTATTTACGCTGTTAACCTTGTCTTTAAAAAAACAACAAAACGTCTATCGATAGCTAATTACAACAACCAAAATAATTCCTTCCTTCAGACCACCATTATACCTAATGTAGGCCTTTCTTATACATTTCTGAAGTGATCTATATAGTGCCTGCATTCGATGCTTTTCGATGCTAGCTCCTCAATATCACATTAACGGTGAGTCTGTTTCATTTATTGGCTACACGGATCAGTAAGACGAATCTGGTGGAGACGGTATTATAATAAGCCATGTTCATGAATTTTCCGACTGCTTCGCATATCTTAGGTGGTTAGGAGGACCCAGCAGGTCCGGGCACGACTAGAATGTCCTGCCCGCAGATCGTATGAGGGTTGGTATACTTTACCTAATTTCATAAAAGGTAATAATCTTTATATTGTGCCTAATGATAATATTATTAATTAAATCTTTAAAGAAAGACGTAGTTGCCAATTCATCAATAAGAGTATTTTATTACAGATGAGCCAAATCGCCTGGAAAAGTAGCACCCTTTGACAGGAAAACCGCTTACGAACACTGGTACTGATTGAGTATTACAATAGGTCTCGAACTTTTTGACCCACCCTCGTATGTTAGCAATACGCATATTATGGCCAGCACTATGGCGCATCGCAACGTTTTGCCGCATCTGCCGTCGTCACTTTTCTTTGTTTAGGTAGGTGAGCGACGGGCGCGAAACTTAGTTATCTAGAAAGTTCTACGTATTCAGTAACATTGACAATTTGATAGCTATTGAATATTTGTGCCATGGAATTTTGTACCGTCTGGTTAACAGACGTTAAATGAAGATGCTGAGGTGGAAGTGCGGCGAATTGGAAGGAACGACTTGTGCACCCCAGTGCCGGGCACGCCACGATCGTGGCGGTAAGTCCCGTGTTTGAGGAGTGGCTGGAGAGGCGCCATGGCGCCCTCACCTTCCGGCTGACACAGGTAATGACTGGCCACGGTTGTTTTGGCCAGTTCCTGTGTCGTATACGCCGGCAAGAGACGCCCGGTTGTCACCACTGCGGCGACTGCCGCGACGTAGTTGAGGACACGGCGCTGCACACTTTGGCGGTTTGCCCCGCCTGGGCATCGCAGCGCCGTGAATTGATCGCGGCAGTCGGATTGGTTGCCCTCTCGCTCCCGGCCGTAGTTCAGTCTATGGTCTGGAGTGAGAGGTCGTGGAACGCCGTCGCCTCCTTTTGTGAGGAAGTCATTTCCATCAAGGAGGCGGCGGAGCGGGAGAGGGAGCGTTTGAACCCTCTCCCCAACCGCAGAGCCGGGCGCCGGAGGGCGCGGGACGACCTCCAGCCACCCTGAGGTTTGACCTGGGGGTGGCGGGCTTTGTGGGCCTGCCCGCCATCCGTTCAGCACCAGGTCCGAGAGGCGGCGTGCGTGTTCCCACGCGCGCCTCTGTGTTGAGTCCGTCTCCCCTCTAGGGGGGACAGTAGGGAGTGGTAGGTCTTTCGTGTAGTGGCCTGCCGTTTCATACGGCGGGCCGAAACCTCGGCGGGGTCGCGACCGCATGCGAAAGTGATTCGCGCGGCCCCGTCGATAGTGGTTTTGTCGAGGAACACCGTGGTAGGTTTAGTCGGTATTCCGGGAGGTACTTTATCATCTTAACATCTTATTTTACCCCGGCGAGTCCGACATAACCCCTCCGCCCGCCCCCGCGGAGGGGTATGCGTCATGCATTGCCCCACGTAAAAAAAAAAAAAAAAAAAAAACGTGGAAGTGCGGCGTGATCTCGAAATATCCGCTTCGAGTACGTGCGAGGCAGACTGGAAGTATACGACATCTTCTGCTTTGCTTTTTTAAACACAGTTCCCGCACTAGGAATAGTACCTGTGTCGCGGGGTACATTACAAACATTCAAACAACGAACACAATGAACACCCAGACTTGGTACAACTATTTCGGGATCACTTGGTACAACTATTATTGTCCCGTGTGGGATTCGATCCCACAACACTCGGCCCAATGGCAGCAGAGAGGCGACCGTTTAAGCCACTACGCCATCCATGCAGTCGCCAGATGCGGGAGACTAGGCTTCGACAGTATGGTCACGTGAAAAGAAAGCCAGCTGCCTACGTAGGAAACTCAGCGCAATGACATTCCTGGTTCTTCTTCTTCTTTTCGTGTGGTTAGTGGCCCACCTGTTGTCAAGGGTTGTTCAAGCCCCCTTTCTATCATCGTACCACTCGACAACGAAGCCGGGTTCATCCATATCACCTGGAAGCGTTCAAATACAGGACGGTACGCTTCCAGCGATCATTTCTCCCACGTACGTGCAAGCTCTGGAATGAACTGCCTGCTTCGGTGTTTCCCGAGCGCTATGATATGTCCTTCTTCAAACGAGGTTTAAAGACAGTTCTTCTTTCACGGGAGGCAGCGGTTTTGCAGTGGCCTGACATTGCTGAAGTCCATGAGCAGCGGTTACCACTTTCCATCAGGTGGACCACTTGCTAGTCTGGCAATAAAAAAAAAAGAAAAACAGCCGCCCGTTGGTCTCTGATATGGCTTAACGACTGCTGTCATTTTGACAACAACCGGGACCGACTTTTTACGTGCCCTCCGAAGCACGGAGACGATCAGATGAAATACCACTAAGCGGTCACCCATCTACAGACTGACCGCACCCAACCTCGCTAATCGTTTACCGGTTAGTGATTGCAACTGGCTATGAGCGCCATTCCTGGTCAGAGATATAGATGCCGACACAAGACAAGCTGGAAAGACGTTATGTTAAGAGACATGAGGCATTCCCTCATGATCAAGCTGTCCGACGATGATGTCAAGGAAAGAGAAAAGTGGAGATCTACAATAAAGAAGGCTGACTCCATCATCATGTGGGATACTTAGCCAGGAGGAGAGCGATAGTGTATTAACCAATTAAACCACTTTGTTACTCGTGCAGTCAATTATGAGCTATAGCAATTAATAGAAGTGATAGCTCAGTGGGGAGACCAACAGACTGCAATGCAGAGGGTCTCGGGTTCGAACCCACGTCGCGCACCTCTGAGTTTCGGAAGTTATATGACTTTTCGAAATTATGTGCGTATTGATTGACAATTATCGCCTGCTCCGTGCCTCGGAGAGCACGTTAAGCCGTCGGTCTCGGCTGCCGTGAACGTCTATGGCATTCGTTATTGGGAAAGTCAGTACCCTCTAATATCCTGACACTGGTCTAGCCTTAGGGTATCGTTAGCCTTCGGGTTGCGGAGGTCGGGTGGCAGCCGCTCCGTGTAAAAACTGATATCCAGTCAAATCGGGTTAGACTAGAAAAGCCGACCCCAAGTGACTTGGGAATAATAAAGGCTAGGGAGAAGAAGCAATTAATAGAGTATGACGTCAGGACGGTAATATCTATGATTAAATTGTTTTAAGCATGTTTTTTATTGTTCTGTCCACGTGTATTTCTCTACGAAGCATAATAGTAATCTATTTTAAATGTTCATAGTAATTTAAATCATTCTTCGACTTCATTTTAATCGTTTTAATAAATGGGTGTTTTTTATAGCTTGTGGTTATATTACCTTGCAAGTATATTTTATACCTGTAGTTTTTTGTATACCGTGTGGATAATTTTGCAGACGTAGTGGTTTTGAATTCGAAACCCGGGTATACGTGGTTCCCGACTAAGTGATATATAGAGAGACAATATCTTTAGAGAGCAGCGATAGCTCAGTGGGGAGACCAACAGACTGCAATGCAGAGAGTCTCAGGTTCGAACCCACATCGCGCACCTCTGACTTTCGGAAGTTATATGACTTTTCGAAATTATGTGCGTATTGATTGACAATTATCGCCTGCTCCGTGCCTCGGAGAGCACGTTAAGCCGTCGGTCCCGGCTGCCATGAACACCTATGGCAGTCGTTATTGGGAGAGTGTCGACGCAAATGTTCCCACTGGGTCGAAGTGTCGCTGGTCTGCACTGACTAGCACCCACATTAGAGTAATGACAATGAAAGCATTTGTTTGTTTTGATTTTTATCATATAGTGAATGCATAGAGAGCTGTCGTACTAAAAGAATTCCTGTCTCGCTAGTTTTTTTATAAGCATTCAAGCAACGATAATAAAGAACAGCACTAAGAAAAATCCTGTATCACGGTGGACTTTACAAATATCTAAGCAACGGACACAAAGAACATCCAAACTTAGAACGGTTACTAATTGTGAATGTCACAAAGTTTTGTCATGTGTAAGGATCGAGCCTGCTGTCAGTGGTTAGCCGAATTCGTAAACCATTGCATCATCCGTTCACCATTGTTCCTATATTCTATTAAAACATCACGGACTCTGAAAACACTATAACTTTAAAAACACTAAAGCGCCTCACTGGTTCGATCCTAAACTGGGCAGATAATGTGAGATCCACAAATAATAATAATAATAATAATATTCTACCACATACACAAAACACCATCTAGCCCAAACTAAGCAGAGCTTGTACTATGGGTACTAGACAATGGATAAATATACCTATATACTTTTTTTTTGTAAATACATACATATTATACATAGAAACACCCAGACCAAGACGAACATCCATGTTCATGCACACAAATGTTTGACTTGTGCGGGAATCGAACCCGCGACTCAGTCGTGGCAGTCGGTTACACTAACCACTACGCCATCGAGGCCGACCTCTATAAATATCTGCTCAGTGTCTGTAAAACTTTTAGTTTTAAATGTTTGTATATTTGTAATGTTCCCCACGATGAAGAATTAGTCGTAGTATATACATGGGCGTATTTTTTATATATAAATCGAAACCTTCTACAAAATGAATAACAGTCTTATTAACCGCTGGCACTGGGATATCGATAAAATAAAAACCAATGCTAAAACTACATGTGCCGGTAACTTGTTGTTTGCCGCTCCGCTGCTCACCGTCTATATTTTACTTTTATGTGACAAGATGTTATATTTACAGACTTAGAAACGTTGTCGGTTATTTGCCAAGGTCAGAGGTACACTTCCATTTAGTGATTTTGGCGTAGAATAAACCTACTGAGCAGTACAAGTTATGCAGAAATGGCGCAGCGGTATGCTCTATTAAAATTGAGATTTCGATCAAGCTAAAACTTCTTCGCAAGCTATAGAGGAATGGCCACAGAGCGCAAAACTCTTTTCAGATATTTTTGAGAATAGATTCTAAGGCTTTTGATCATGTTAACCAATGTTTTCTTTCTTTTCCTTATTTTAAAATGACAATACTAGGCACTAGGAATTATTCCTATGTAATGCCTCTACTTTACGAACATTTAATCAACGGACGTGTGGGGTTCGAACCTAAAACACTTAGTGCGGCGAGGCGGCCACTTAATCCTCTACGCCATCCGCACAGCACAGCATATTGGAACTGTCTTTGTTGCATGACTATTCTTAACAGATCATGCTTCAAATCACAATGCACGCGAGTCTTTAAATTCGGTGCGGCCATAAATTGACTACTGGTCCGGCACCGAAATAATATTGGCACAGTTACTTTGATATATTTACGGGCTTGTCTGTTTATCCAATACCGAGATACGACTTCGTAAACCATGACTTTAGCTTCATAATAATACTTTATCGCGGCCATAACAAATTACCGATATTAAAACGTTCACCAATGTGTCTTTACGCCTTCCTAAATAAGTCAATCTGGACTTATTGGATTAACTGTATGTGTGGTGATGTGGTTCATGTGGTGTTTAAGAGCTGTGGGTTTGATCCTCGTGCGTGATTAAAACTTGGGGATACATAGATAAGAGATTTGAGTTCTTTGCTTTTAAATATACATATGTCAATATGGTCTCACGTTGTTTGCATTCTATGTATACATAAGTGAATGTTTATATTCTACCGTAAGTGGTAAGTGCGTGGTGTGACGGTTGCGACTCCTTACAGAAGTAATTTGTAAAATCAACAATATTGTAAATTTGGTAATTAAAAAGAGTGGCCGTGCTGTCTTGCCAGTTCTTCTCATTAGTTCTACGCCCTTGCTTTACTGAACATGGCAACAGATAAATTCCTATTAATAAATGTATCTTTGATGTCCGTAACTATGTGATCTCTATGAATAAACAAATTATTAATGTTGTTGTTTTAAAGATATTTTAAATCGATGGGGTAATCTCTACTCCTCGTAGAAACAGGTGTCTACGTATGTTTGGAAGTTTGCTCAAGTCACTAATAATAAAGCACTCATTAAAAAAATAAATAGAATGAATAATATTTTTATAAATAGGAAGTTGAGGATGTAGAACTATTTATTAAAAGTATATACAAGCATAGTGGATGACCATTGAACTGCCGCGCAGAGATCTCAAGTTCGATCCTAAGTTGCGTATCTCTGGCTTTTCGAAGTTAAGTGCATACTAAATTGTTAATTATAGCTGGCTGTAACGGTGAAGGAAAACATCGAGAGAATTCATATGTTCTGATATGTGAAATCAGCTAATCCGCACTGGGCCAGCGTGGTGGACTATGGCCGAACCCTTTTCACACTGAGAAGAGGGCCGTGCCCAGCAGTGGCATAGTTTAACAGTTTAATAGGGCTGGTATTAGTATTACTATATAGGGACCAATTACCTAAAAACGTAGCTCGCAAAATTTGGAATACACGTCATCAATCTCTTTGGTGATAACCATTAAACTGGCGTGGTGCTAAATTAGTTAAGTTACCTTTACAACAGAAATCTTTCATGAGCTTGTTGACAAAGAATTTTGAGAAAATCAAAACACTAAGTACCAAATTGATTGAGCTGGCCTTAGTATACAAATTTGAAGCGCAGAAAGACCTGCTTAAACTGGACATTTAAGCAGCGGAAATAAAGTCAGACGTCATATTATGTTTGTTTACTAAATATACGCTCCATATGAAGTTTATCGTTTTGTTGCTATTTTCGTCCATTTCCAAACTATTTTTGTTTATTGACGTAACGAAAGCCGCCAAATTCCAAGTGATACATAAAGTACACGCTAAGGTGATAATTTATTACAATACACTAGCTTTTGGACGTGATTTCACTCGCATATGTATGTATATCTTACGGCAACGCATTACGGGAACGTATTCTATGTGCTAATACCTAGATTATTATACATGGTATACGTTTCAACCCGTAATACAACCCAAAATTTTGCTAGATTTGTAGCAGTCGGAAGCAGTAGTTTCTGCCTACCCCTCAGGGAAACAAGCGTGAGTCTATTAATGTATTGATGTGTAACAGACAGAGCGTATCCTCATACGGTCTATCTGTTTTCGAAGTTTCATTTAAATCCATTCAATGGTTCCCGCGTGGTTCAATAACAAACATCTTAATAGACTTTTAATAATATCAGCCCTGTATTAAACAGTCCCACTGCTGGTCACGAGCCTCTTCTCAAAGTGAGAAAGGTTAGGCCATAGTCCACCACGCTGGCCCAGCGCGGGTTGGCAGACTTCACATATCTTAGAGAACATTATGTAGAACTCTTAGACATGCAGGTTTCCTCACGATGTTTTCCTTCACCGTTAAAGCAAGTGATAGTTAATTATTTCATACGCATATAACTTCGAAAAGTCAGAGATGTACGCCTTGGGTTCGAACTCGAGGCCCCTGCGTGGCAGTCCAATGGTATAATTATACTATAATAATAATAAAAAAATATTGACATTTACATTATATTAGGTTACTAGCTAGCGATAATTAACTAATATTGTCTTCTGTTTACGCGAATATTATTCATTGAAATTAAACTACTATATACGGAATTTATCGCGTTGTTTATTTGACACTTTATTACATAATTTTGGAAACTGTTACACTACTACTACCATTCTTCTCTCTTAGCCTTTATTATTCCCAAGTCACTTGGGGTCGGCTTTTCTGGTCTAACCGGATTTGACTGGATATCAGTTTTTACACGGAGCGGCTGCCACCTGACCTCCGCAACCCGAAGGCTAACGATACCCTAAGGCTAGACCCGTGTCAGGATATTAGAGGGTACTGACTTTCCCAATAACGACTGCCATAGATGTTCATGGCAGCCGGGACCAACGGATTAACGTGCTCTCCGAGGCACGGAGCAGGCGATAATTGTCAATCAATACGCACATAATTTCGAAAAGTTATATAACTGCCGAAAGTCAGAGGTGCGCGACGTGGGTTCGAACCCGAGACCCTCTGCATTGCAGTCTGTTAGTCTCCCCACTGAGCTATCGCTGCTCACACTACTACTACCATTAAACTTTATTAATTTTTAAGCTAGTAAAATTATTATTAAAACTATTTATATTTAAGTTTACACTTTCTCCGACGTTTCAGTTGCTTTTCAGCAGCCATGGTCACGGGGTGACTAAGATGGTAGTTGTCTCAATGTTCCAGTGTAGTTATTTCAAAGTACCCGAACATTATTTAATTATTGTTGTTTCTATTTACGCAGAATGAGCTCAAAGTATCATGAAGTCTAGCTGTGGTTTGCTTCTTCTTGGGTTTGACTATTTGAGTTACTGGATCCCAAGCTGGTGGTACATTCCAACCATCTTCTCTATTAAAATTAGGATGTATTTTGATTTCAAGAGCCTCGCGAAGCATTCTTGGTAGGAATCAGTGTTCTTTAGCGAGAGTCTGTGGTTTGTCAAATCTCAGGTAGTGGTTGGTCCCCTGTTGCACATATTCACACACAGCAGACTTCAACGAGCGTTGGTGTTTTACATCAGCTATGTGTTCTTTTATGCGGGTGCCTATGTTTCTCTTGGTTTGATCAATGTATGAGAGTTCGCAGTCACAATCTATTTTATAGACACCTGCATCTTGTAAAGATAGTTGGCACTTGACGGATGGTAAAAATTTACTAATCTTCGTTGGCGGCTTGAAGTATGTGTTAATTGAAGCTCGCTTAAAGATGTAGCCAATCTTGTCAGTGACACACCCTTACATAAGGCAGTATAGTAGGCTGGCGCTCGATAATAAAGTGTCAAATAAACAACGCGATAAAATCCGTATATAGTAGTTTAATTTCAATGATAATTAACTATTTAATAGGCACATAACTTCAAAAAGTCGGAGATGCGCGCGTTGGGATCTAACTCGAGACCTCTGCGTAGCAGTTCAATGGTCTGCCACTAGGCTATCGCTTCTACTACTATAGCACACATGTATAATATTAGAAGGATTGAAAGAATAACACTAATCACGTCTGGCAATGATCTCAAAGCGAACAAACACGGGATGCAGCACAAAACGTTTTATAATATAAACAATCTGTAAGTCATTTCAATTTTAAAGACATGACAATTTTATTTACAACATGTAACGTGTCAAAAAGACAGAAATAACATATTTATTTTCTTTCTTTTAGATTCGAAAAAAGTCATAAACTATAGCTTTGTCCGTCTGTCCGTCCGTCCGTCCGTCTGTCTGTTATACCACTTTCAACTCAAGAACCGTAAGAGCTAGAGATTCTCGGTCATCGCCATTTGACTCAGCATAGTCGATATACCCCTGAAATTACTATGACCTTTGACCTCCGACTTCAAGGTCACGTGATACCAACTTTCAACTCAAGAACCGTAAGAGCTAGAGTCTTGCGGTCAACGCTATTTGACTCGGCATAGTCGCTATACCCCGAAATGACTATCATCTTTGACCTCTGACCTCAAGGTAAGTGATACCATTTTTTCGAACTCTAAGATTTATGGCAATTCATGGCCGTTTCTCACTTGTTTCCTTTTTTGACTACTTACTTACTTACTCACTAAGAGAGGATTTTTGGAAATTCCACTCTGAAGGGGATGAAAGGGGTGAAACCCGATATTTACACAGGGAACGGGACTTACGCGGGTGAAAACGCGGGAAAACTACTATATATAAATAAAAATATTACACATAATACGTACGAGTGGGCTGTTATGCCAAAAGACAAACAATATTATATAATAGCAAGTGCAAGATCTAAGAATAATAATCTAATAAGATCTCGGTCTCGATTCCCGAGGCAGACCAACTGCAAAGTGTGCAAGTGCTCAGTTCTGGAACTGTGCCCCGTATAAGGCAATGACTCGCCCCCTATCTTTCATTTTTATTGAGTATATGTATTATAAATCTTAACAAATATATGCTTGATTTAGCTACCGAATGTGGGTATGATAGACCTCTGCGTACCTCTAAAATATACAAGCGTGTTGCTGTACAATGTTCCCTGCTTCACTTCGTTCCAATGTCGTTCAATAAAACAAGTGAGAATTGGCAATGAAATGCCGTAAATCTTAGAGTTCGAAAAAATGGTTCAAGTAATATGCAAAGGTCACGTGATACCATGTGACCTTTGCATATTACTTGAACCATTTTTGAGGTCAGAGATCAAAGGTCATAGTCATTTCGGGGTATATCGACTATGCTGAGTCGAATGGCGTTGACCGCGAGTGTCTAGCTTTTACGGTTCTTGTGTTGAAAGTTGTATAACAGACAGACGGACGGACGGACGGACAAAGCTGTTGTATAAGAGATTTTTCGAACTCTAAAATAACAATTAAAGATATTACTATGGGTAGTAAAACTTCTAGAATTTGCCCTTGACTCTTACAATTAATTAACAAGAGTAGCCTACGGCTTGTTGTCTTATTGTTAGTGACGTGTAATGGTGTTTTAATTGCCTATAAATGTACTTCGCGGATGGTGTAGTTGTTTAAGTGGACGACTCGCCACTGCCACTGCGCCGAGCGTTGTGGGTTCGAATCCTACACGGGACAAAACTTTGTGTGATCCACAAATAGTTGTTCAGAGCCTGGATGCTCTTTGTGTCCGTGGTTAAAATGTTTGTAAAGTCTCCCGACACAGGAATTAATCCTAGTGCGACAGTCGTCTCTAAAAAAACACCATCGTTATGTTCCTACGTCTCATCGGGCGCGCGCGCCGGCGGCCGGGAACCGGTTCCGCGGGCCACTACGTCACAGCGACCGAACCTCGGTCGCCCGCACCACTCGACACTTCTCGCTCGCCTATCTTTATACACACCACGCGTGCGCAACGTGCATATATTTTTGTATTTTTATATTTTAATATAACAGTCAAGTGCAACAACATAGTTTAATTTAAACGCACACAAACCCAGCCAAAGAACACCAGCCGCACAACTGGATCTAGGCATTCAAACAGTTATTGGGGTCCCAAACATTGTTATGTTTGGGGTTTTTACTGAAAGAGTGAAAAGCTAGACTTAAACTGTAATACATTATTCAAAAGCAGAATACTTATTTGTACTCTATTTACTCCTTTCTATACTTATAATAATATAATATCTGCCCTGCATTAAGACTGCGCCGAGCGTAAGACAGATAATGACAGAGCTCGTGCGGCGCATATTCAAATCGGCGCGCGGCCGCCATAGTAAAATTATATAGAGGATTTGAAGTGCTTTTTGATAAATATGTATCTTTATTGTCAACAAATAACTTAAATATCTGGGACGGAAAAATTGTAATATAAATATTTGTGTTTAGTTTAAGCTGTAAAATAGGATAGATTTCTACTGTTATAACTGTCTTTTGGTTTGATGATGATAATATTGGCAGAAATTATGTTAAGTTAGCGTTAAGACTTCGTTCTGGGCACTATCCATCAGCAAAGTTTGCTTTTCTGATGCGTAAGGTACCATCACCTAACTGTGACATGTGTGGCAAAATTGAAGACGTGCAGCATTTGCTGATGGATTGTGTCAGGAACAGGAATGAAAGGGAATTATTGATCAGAAAATTCAAATTGAATACTTTGGATGTTGGGCTTAGTCAAAGTATTTTGGCGAATCCAAAGTCTGAAATTGCAATGGGGTTGTGTGCTTTAGTTGAAGTTTGCCGCAATAATCGTCAATAATTCCCTTATCTGGTAAATATTAAGATAATGTTGTGTTGTATATGATAAGGTACGATGGGGTTGGGCGTATCCTTGTGGATAAAAACCCCTTATAGAAAATAAAGATAAAAAAAAAAAAAAAAAAAACTGTCTTTCTTTCTTTCTTTTTCGTGTGGTTAGTGGCCAACCTGTTGTCAAGAGTTGTTCAAGCCGGTCGTAGGCCTCTGACATGGCTTAACGAATACTTTCAATTTGACAACAACCGGGATCGACTATTTACGTGCCCTCCGAAGCATATATGTTATAATCTAAAAATCACGTAGAACGAGCTTACGTTTTTGCATTTCTCGTGCAAATTTACGATTTAAATTTAATTTTTTTGTATGCGAAGATATTAATAATTTTTAGTTTTTTACACGGAGTAATTATAAACACATTTATTGTTATGGTAAATGTATATTTTATATTTGTATTAAACAAAAAGTGTTGATTTTATTCACTTAACTGTGACCGCCTGTTTTGGCACATTTTGCTCGGCGCAGTCTTAAGCTGCTGGGCACGGGCCTCTTTTTAATGTGAGAAGGGTTAGCCCACAGTCCTTACGCTGGTCCACAACGAGTTAGCAGACTTAACATATCTTCGAGAATTTCACGTTGTTTTCTTTTACCGTTAAAGCGAACGATTATTAACTATTTCTTACACACATAACTTCGTAAAGTCAAGTGTGGCAGTCCAACTCTCCCACTAGGCTGTCGCTGCTTCTCTCTGTACTTGTCTGTGGTTATAAATAAAATGCAAAGTATGCAAAGAAAATATTATAAATCTATGTAACAATGTAACTACTACGCTATTCATTAAATTATTAGAATAATAACTCAGCCGCTCTTTTCTATAGCCAATTCTTAAACATGTTTGATATTTCAAAATATTATTCTTAATGTGGGTACTCCCAAATCATAAAAAAAAAACTTTTGTTTTATTTTACTTTCAATTTTTTATTAAAACTAATCCCATCTCTTAGTGATTGCATATATATATAAATTGTAAATTTAGCAACTGTCATCCTAGTCCTTACTAATATTATAAATGAGAATGTGAGTTTGTTTGTTTGTTAAGCTTTCACGCCTTAACTACTCGATCGATCATCATGTTTCTTATATACGTTGTCAGGGGGACAGAAAATGACATAGAATACCTTTTATCCAGAAAGAAATACTGTTACTAATCTAATCTAACCTACATTTAAGCGAGCGTAGCTGGCAAAATCTAAGTAGTCCATCATAAAACGCAATATCAATCGATCAACTATACAGACAATAAACAAAACATCATAATGATATCGTAATATGTAATTACCAAACACATTAAATAAACATTCTTGTTATAAGTAGTATCATAACAATATGTACTAATGTGCTCAGTAATTAAGAACGCCTAATCAATAGCTAGTCGGCTGACATCTTAACCACAATTAAGAGATATGTATCAAACATATCGCCTGTGCAAATAGTAATCAACGCGAGTCCATTGTCTATGAGTCCGCCATTTTGAATTCGTGACAAATGACATATCGTATGAAATAGGAACACATTAATGTGAAGGACGGTCGTCAATAATCGCGCTGAATTCTTTTGTAGTATTATTCGGTATTTGAATTTGGTGTGAATAATGTTGTGGCATATAGACATTGTACTATTGCTATGATTTGTTAAATAATTTGGCATAATTTTCAGTCTGAATTAAATCCAAAAAAAATAAAGTCATGGCTCGGACACGACTCAATTGGGTAAATTTTCTATTGTTTTCATAACAAAATCAGTAAAGAAATATCTTGTAAAACAGTCAATGCACATTTTTCGACATATAACTATTTGATTCACGCATCTCTCTATTATGCTACTTTTACTTACGAAAATTTTAACAACAGGTAAAGTTATTAATAATGGGTCAAATGTGCAACGCCCTTTACTATGAAAGTGACATATATAGTGTATAACATAATTGCTGAGTCCTGTAAGATTTATCATAGTTTTAGAAGATACTATGTACTTAGACAACGTGTAGATTCCGAAGAGTTCAAATTTTATCATGATTGATATTACATGCCTCAAAAAAATGATAGCTGCCCTAATCTAAAAAAATAACTTTAGTAAAATTGATACGTAACGGAACTTTATTACGTAAATATAATAAGTAAAGTATAGAGTGTTTAAATCAAAGTCTTCCTAACAATAGATCATTGTTATTGGTACACCAAATTGCTATTAGATCTGTAAATATATTTACGTGAAGCCAAACTTTGTATCACTTTTTACGAAAATTGCGCGGACGGAGTATGAAATTTGGCACAGTTAAAGTTTATATGGAGAAAGAGGGGCGAATCCTAATATTTATATAAAATATGCATTAGAAATACATTAAATTAATGAAAAAACACTACACGCACACAACCATGTATTTGACACACGCAGTCGAAGCGCGTAACTATGGTTACATATATTAATATAAATACATACATAGATTCTCGCCTGTTTCCCAGAAGGGTAGGCAGAGATTACGGATTTCCATTTGCTAAGATCCTGACACACTTCTCTGGCTTCATTCACTTTCATCACATTCCTCATACACGCCCGTCGGTTCAAGGTGCTCTTAATCTGGCCTTTGTCCAGAACGCCTCCGATCTGATCAAGAAACGTTCGCCTAGGTCTTCCTCAATGTATATAATGACATAATATATCAGCAATATCTTACAGGCGAACTTTGGTAGAATTTCGAGCACTCGGCGACCGTTAGTATAAAGGAGATGGCCCAACTAGATTGTTTACATTTCTTAATAGACATAAGCGATAATATAAATATAATATGCATACAAAAGCTCAGATACCCATGTTGACTTGCTATCAAGTCAATTAGTAGTTTCTGTTTATTTTATATACATATAGGTCCAAGCAAAGACATTAGAGATAGAAGACATATAAATTATGTGGTAAACAAACACAATCTCTGATAGCGGTTACTAACGTAGCATTACTTATAGTTATACGAGTATAATTCGTTTTGTTAATTATTTAAAAGTAAGAAATATATATTTATTTCTTGACTTGGTTGAAAAGTAACGTAGAGTCGTTGTTGTCTTATATTAATTATAACCTGGTGGTGGGCTTCGTGGGCCTGCCTGCCACCCGATCAGCACCAGGTCCGAGAAGCGGCGTGCGTGTTCCCACGCGCGCCTCTAAGTCGTGTGTCCCCCACAAGGGGGTCTTGTTCTGTAGTGGCTTGCCGTTTCATACGGCGGGATGAAACCACAGTACATACATATACAGTATTCTATCTCCCTCTCCCGCTCCGCCGCCTCATTGATGGACAGGACTTCACAGAATGAGGCGACGGCGTTCCACGACCATAGATTGAACCATGGCCGGGAGCGAGAGGGCAACCATACCGACTGTCGCGATCAACTCACGGCGCTGCGATGCCCAGGTGGGGCAGTCCGCCAATGTATGCAGCGACGTGTCCTCAACAACGTCGCGGCAGTCACCACAGTGGTGACAACCAGGCGTCTCTTACCGGCTATGTGACACAGGAACTGGCCGAAGCAACCGTGGCCAGTCATTACCTGTGTCAGCCGGAAGGTGAGGGCACCATGCCGCCTCTTCAACCACTCCTCAAAAACGGGTCTAACCGCCATGATTGTGGCGTGCTCGAGCATGTCTGATGATTGGGTTATGTTATATGATATTAGTCCAACTTTTAATGACAATTTCAAGTCTGTGCCTGAAATTTCTCTATCAGGTCTAGTTAACAAAATATGACACATGGGTCTTTTTATAATAAAACAGTATATTTAAAGATTATCTTATTTTATGTAGTTCTAAAGTTGAAAATGTCTTTCTTTTATTTGACTTTCTTGCTGAAGCTGCAGAGAGCTGAGCTTATTATTATTATTTATATACTCTCCGCAAATGAAACAAAAATGATTCGGATTGTTCACACAAATACGTCTTGACGACGTCATATCAAATTATTTTAGAAAACTTAATGTTGTTCTAGTTATCAGCAAATTTAGTGGAAGCTACAACTCGTAAACAAGAGCTGTAACAAAAAAAATGTTGTATATGTATATATGTAGAATCAGCGACGTCGAATTAGTAAACATCATGTGATAGTCATTCATCAGACAAAAGTTGCAATTTTGTTGTGCAGTGTTATCAATACCATGGATATCGTGACAACACTTTACATAACTATGTATAGCAGCGATAGCTCAGTGGGGAGACCAACAGACTGCAATGCAGAGGGTCTCGGGTTCGAACCCACGTCGCGCACCTCTGACTTTCGGAAATTATATGACTTATCGTAATTATGTGCGTATTGATTGACAACTATCGCCTGATCCGTGCCTCGGAGAGCACGTTAAGTTGCCGTTGGTCCCGGCTGCCATGAACATCTATGGCAGTCGTTATTGGGAAAGTCAGTATCCTCTAATATCCTGACGCTGGTCTAGCCTTAGGGTATCGTTAGCCTTCGGGTTGCGGAGGTCAGGTGGCAGCCGCTCCGTGTAAAAACTGATATACAGTCAAATCCGGTTAGACCAGAAAAGCCGACCCCAAGTGACTTGGGAATAATAAAGGTTAAGAGAGAAGAAGACTTTACATAACTATGTGTGCTGCGTCCTTGACCATGCCAAATAGGTTTCACGTTATAGCTGTATTCGAAATTTATTCGAACGTCTTTTGAATGCCGTCATTTTCATTACTACTCTACGAACACTGTCGGTTATGAGATACTTATTTCACCAGACCAATATTATATACTTATCTTCGCCGTATCGAAATAGTTTATGTGAATGAGCGAATGCACTTTGTTTTATGTACGATATGAAGAACGTGGATACCAAATGTTCGAATCCGACATGTTTCAGTTTATTAAACTTTATACTGCTCACGTGCATTGACAAAAATATTATTTCGTTTCATTGAAATTGAACTACTTTTTACGGATTTTATCGCCATGTTCATTTTAAAAACACTTTGCTTACTGATAATATAAATGCGAATGTGAGTTTATTTCTATGTTACGCTTTCACGCAATTTCAATCATGAAATTTCACATACACAAAGTGTATATGTCGTTTCATCTAAAAAAAGTAGTTGTCGAGGTATAGAATATCGACATACCTACATTTACGCAAACGAAGTCGCGAGCAAAAACTAGTTAAGTATTATAAAATTTTTAGCCGGGACCAACGGCTTAACGTGCTCTTCGAGGTACGGAGCAGGCGATAATTGTCAATCAATACACACATAATTTCGAAAAGTCATATAACTTCCGAAAGTCAGAGGTGCGCGACGTGGGTTCGAACCCGAGACCCTCTGCATTGCAATCTGTTGGTCTCCCCACTGAGCTATCGCTGCTCTATCCACCGGATAGACCGCATTGAGTAAATAGGCATTCAAAGCTTTAAAGAGATACACTTGAAATATAGCGTTAACTGTTATAAGGGTAACTTCAATTCTCGTAAAAATGGTCAAAATAAAATTTTGATCTAGTCATGTCATAATGGCATAAAGTTGCTACTTAATTAGGACAAACGAACTTCAATTGCGATTCAATTGACATATGACATTAGACTAGATCGGGACTGCATTTTAAACATATTTTAATACGAGATTCACCCTTCTTTGTTGCACAAGCTTCCATAAGCTTAGTGGTATTTCATCTAAGCGTCAGCGGCACATAAAAAGTCGGTCCCGGTTTTTGTCAAATTGACACGATTGAGGTCTACGGGTGGCTTGATCAACTCTTGACAACAGGTTGGCCACTAACCACTCGAAAAGAAGAAGAAGAATAAGCTATAATAACAGCTTACAATCGCAACGTCAGGTGCAGCTTACGTTTACGAGTAGTTGTTGTTGTGGTAGTAGCAAGAAAAAAAAAAGACTATAATCACCCTGTTTACGGTTGTCGGGCGAAGGCATGATGGGCTGATACGCCCGTCAGTTTAGATCTGAAACAAGACAACATAGGTTAATATAATTTAACAGATTATTGACATAAAGCCTGGTCATCAAAGCGGAGATGGGCGGGAAAGACCGTATTCTCAAATTGCCTGTCCGCCTAGCGGAACACAGTTTAAACAGGAGATGTCTGCTATTTCTTTAGACGATTGCAGTGGAGAAGAAAAATATGAGCTCGGTACATCTAGTATTAATATTTAATATTGACTGCCTCCGTGGCGCAGCGGTAGTGAACGTGACTGCTGTGCATGAGGTCTCGGGTTCGAATCCTGGGTCGGGCCAACAATAAGTTATTGGGTTTTTCTGTTAAGAAATCTTAATACGAGCCAGGAGTTAGGAAGTTGGCGGTGTTAGATACCCCCGTGCCACGGAAAGCACGTAAAGCCGTTGGTCCTGCGCCTGATCTCTCTCCGGTCGTGTCAGATTATCCGTCCCATCGGATCATGCGAGTTAGGGAACAGAGAGTGCACTTGTGTTTGCGCAAATACTTGTGCATATATATATCATATATATATAATATCTCCTGCGCAGATGGCTAGTCTCCGTTAAGATTGGCCGCCATGACCGAAATTCGGTCTGGAGGACATTATTACATTAATATATATTTTTTAAATACTAGGAACACACCGCCTTCGTCCTTTTTATTACCTTCTAGTATTCTCCAACCTAATAATAATATAGATACGTCCCGCTTTAGTTGACACATCTTTCGACTTTGGTGGAATCACACTTTATCCACTACGCTCATCCTCTCTCCACTCATCTACACTCAGGTATACACAGTTTGTACCTTGCTTATTGCGACACTGGAAAGTAACTTTCATTTAAGCTAAATGTACCTAATTACAATGCGAGGTCAGGTGGCAGTCGTCAGCCGCTTCGAGGAAATCTGATATTCAGGTGTGCCTGGTTAGATTAAATACAACAAGACACTAATGCGCTGGAGCGCTATTGTACTAAGAATGTAATAATATCTTAATATTATTACTAGAGTCACAAAATAATGTTATGAAGAGAAAATTCTTTGAGCGGTGGTAGAAAATTGGCTACAGTTCGGTGCTACGTTGTACATGACTGAAAGTATAAGTTTTGTTAGGTGTGACATTGAGAGAATGGGAATTTGAGAGTTTGGAGAGAGTGTGAGTTTGGGAAAGTGGTAGTTTGAGAGGGTGGGAGATTGGGAAAGTGGAAGTTTGGGAATTAGGGAGGATGGGAGATTAGGGGAAGGTGGAACATTGCGAGAATGCAAATTGAGAGTATGGTATTTGAGGGATATTGAGTAATGGGAAAGTAAGTCCCGAGTAAAGCTTTTTGGTATGAGGAATATCTGAGTTACAGCAAACAATAACGATTAAAGACGAACATATACTATGCTTGACCTCTATTACATAAGAACATTTGAGCCCATAGTTGGCTCAAATAGGTTTTATAATTCTGCCTAGCGTTTCGGTATTATACAGGCGTAATGAAGTGCTACATTACGGCAAGCGTTTATTTTAATCATGTGTTAAATATAACGCGATACTTACACACGACTCAGTTCCAGTTACACAAAACAAGACAGCGTGAGCGCAGTTTTAAATAAATCTTTCTCGAATGTCATTTTGGCAACTAGCCATTTTAGCACGTGAAATCATAATTATCGCTCTCGCGGATATGTCTGCGTGTTCTCGAGGGATGAATTAATATTACTTAGCACTGAAATACAACACATTAAACTGTTTATTTATGCTACATTTCTGACATATGACAATCTTGCTTTCGCGGATGATTTAAGCGAATGTTTTCCTTGTAGATTGTGTATAGAATTACGCTTTTGACTGCCTCGGTGACGCAGCGGTATTATATACGATTGCTGCTGACACGAGACTTCATGTCTCGTGTCGATTTTCTGGCCGGACTTAGTACAGTTATTGAGTTTTATGTCAAGAAATGCCTAATACCAGTCCGAAGTAAGGGTATTCACGCGATTGTCCTGCGCCTGATCTATCTCTGCTCGTGTTTGACTGCCGTCCCACCAAACTGCAATCAGTGAGGATAAGAGAGTGCGCTTATGTTTGCGCACATACTTGTTCACTTTAATATTATTACATCTTGCACAAGTCTCCGGTATGGTTGACGGCCGAAATTCAATATGGTGGATATTGATATTATTTGTTACACAGTGCCAGATTTTATATTTTATATTAACAAAGAGCTCTGGTTATCACTTGTATCCATAATTTACTAAATATATCTTCTTCTCTCTTAGCCTTTATTATTCTCAAGTCACTTGGGGTCGGCTTTTCTGGTCTAACCGGATTTGACTGGATATCAGTTTTTACACGGAGCGGCTGCCACTTGACCTCCGAAACCCGAAGGCTAACGATACCCTAAGGCTAGACCAGTGTCAGGATATAAGAGGGTACTGACTTTCCCAATAACGACTGCCATAGATGTTCATGGCAGTCGGGACCGACGGCTTAACGTGCTCTCCGAGGCACGGAGCAGGCGATAATTGTCAATCAATTTTCTAAATATGTATGTATGAAAATGTTAAATCAATGTCGAAAAACTATATATTTGTACGATTGTAAGTTTTCTCGAACATACCCTTATGCTCATTAATGCTAACTATATTAAGCTATGCCTGCTAGCTGAGCCCTTTCTTGCTGTGTATATTTTAAGCTACGCTTGCATAATATCATAATGATTGAAATTAAACTACTATATACGGATTTTATCACGTAGTTTACTTGACACTTTATTACAAAAACAATTTAAGACTGTTACACTACTACTACTATTAAACTTTACAAATTTTTAAGCTAATTAAATTTATATAGAAACTATAAAAACTATATAGATTTAATTTTACACTTTCCCCGACGTTTCGGTTGCTTTCCAGCAGCCTTGTTCAGAGGGAGACTAAGATGGTAGTTGTCTCAATGTTCCAGTGTAGTTATTTCAAAGTACCCGAACATAATTTAATCGTTGGTGTTTCTATTTACGCAGAATGAGCTCAGAGTATCATGAAGTCTAGCTGTGGTTTGCTTCTTCTTGGGTTTGACTATTTAAATTACTGGATCCCAACCTGGTGGTACATTATCGTATATAATAGTTTAATTTCAATGAATAATATTCGCGTAAACAGAACACAATATTATATCATAATGATGTTCATAACGTGAAGTATAAGACAGCAACACACGACAAACGAGATGAGTTTTACGTCACAATCCCTCAGCGTCTGATTACGGGCTGTTATCACGCGAACACCGCCGTCTAGACTCCAACATAAGACATAACGTCACTAAATTACCCACTACCTTCATTTTATAAAATGTCAGGGATTTAAGTATACATCAGTACCCACTTATAATAATAGTTATTATTTTTTTGTTAGTTGCAACATTTTTTTAAAACGGAGGAAGTCAGACGCTTGGCCACCTTATAAGACATGATGACTTCATAAGAATCATCATAGAAGAAAAAGTGCAAGGAAAGAGAGGAAAGGACAGACCCAGAAGAGCAATCACAGACCAAATAAAAAAAAAGGCGAAGGTCATATCTTATAAGGAGGTCAAGGAATTGGCTGTATATCGAGAAAGATGGCGTATATCCTATCGACAAGAGCAAAGCTCTTAAATATGATAAATCAATATTTAAAACCTTTCTCCAGGGTTTCATTCACGTTTATGATTAGTGCTCCGCTCCTGTGGCTTGTAGTGCAATGATTTGTAGCCTGTGTTAGTTCTAAATAAAATAGCTTTATCATTCAAATAACTGTAACCTACATATTTGGGAACATAGACATAACACTATGTATAACGGTATATAACACACAAAAATCTCCTAAGTGATAAACTAGTAAGAAATGTCTAAGTATAACGAAGTTTGTATATAAATTCTTTAATATCCAGACAGAAGTATTTCTACGCTGGAATAGAAAATATCTTCGACTACAGGTGCAAATGGAATGTACACATTTATCTTGAACTAGAGCTACGTTATAACATAGTTTATAAAATATATATTGTGGAAACGCGTGAACGCTTCATTTTTAATATATCCTATGACTTGTGTGCGTAATCCATTTGCATGTAAAGTTTTACTAGTAATTTCGGTTTCAGACTACTGGTGTTCTTGTTACCCTCCGAGAAAACACACTTTACTTGAGTAAAGATGCTAAACGGGTATTTAACGTTTCCAACAATATCGCCAACAAAACACCCATACTATGAAATGCACGGGAATATTGCATATTGCCCGGTTATGTTGCCGAACTTTTATGCATGGCATGGCCGATAGCATTGAAATATTGCTAAGATTGTTGAAAATATTGTTGTTGCGTTCTATTGTACTTGGCTCCAAACGTATGACTGGTGACTCTAAAGAAACAGCGGATCTTATTATTATTCCAATAACGATTGTTTATTCAAGCCGGATTTAATAACACATTGATAAAAAATTTAACATTCTATGTATGATCGAGTTTGAGGAAATGACTTTCGGTAAATAATTATGCATAATTATTTTCATAATAAGATTACCTACTATTGTTAAGCAGTAAAGAAGTTCGATTTTCGACAAAATAAATTTGATATAACTATTGGGATAGATCATGTTATTTAGAGACATCTAAAACTCACACAATAATCTTTGTATACCCGTTCTTGTACACCTGTGACAGCAAAAATATTTTTAACGTATGATTTAACTTAAAAGAAAGCCAAGTTTTCATTGAAACCGGAGGTACAGTGCATAGTATAATTTACATATGAAGGAGCAGGCGAAGCTAGTACAGTTTAAAATCTGAATATATTTGTATAAATAATATACTTAAAGGAATGTATTTATTATCATTAGGTCTTGAATAGTTTACACACTTGACTAAGCATCGTCAAATCGGTGCTCCGTAATATGTATTGAAATGTAATTTCGCTGTGAAATTATGTAGATATTCACGAGCTGTTTGGACTGTTCTTCGACGACACGACACGAATGTAATAACATCTACATATCTATACTAATATTATAAAGCTGAATAGTTTGTTTGTTTGGTTGAACGCGCGAAAATTTTGTAGTGTTGGATATCCCATTTATCCAGAAAGGCTACATAACATCACGCTACGACAAAAAGGAGCGAAGCTTCAACGGAAAATGTTTAAAAAACGGAAAAAAAACTCAAATTCTCTTATGTGAAGCAGAAGAAGTTGCGCGGGTCAGCTAATATATATAGATGGCTATATCTAAAGGGAGCAGGCAGAGATGTATTGTAACTCTTGACTGCACGGATGTCGTAGTGATTTAAGTGACCGCCACGCATCGGCCACCGCGCCGAGTGTGGGTTTGAATCCCACACGGGACAAACATTTGTGTGATCCACTAATGGTGGTTCCGAGTCTAGGTGTTCGTTGTATCCGTTGTCTGGATGTTGGTAAAGTCCCCCGCGACACAGCAATGAATCCAAAAACGGGAGTTGTCTTTAAAAAATTACCTTCTTCAGAGAGTAACATACTTGATGACACAAAAAAGTGTCTTCTCTTAGAAGAATGAGCTAGAACAGTAAATAGAAAACGACAGTGTACTTACAATTTTCAAGAGCAGCGATAGCTCAGTGGGGAGACCAACAGACTGCAATGTAGAGGGTCTCGGGTTCGAACCCACGTCGCGCACCTCTGACTTTCGGAAGTTATATGACTTTTCGAAATTATGTGCGTATTGATTGACAATTATCGCCTGCTCCGTGCCTCGGAGAGCACGTTAAGCCGTCGGTCCCGGCTGCCATGAACATCTATGACAGTCGTTATTGGGAGAGTGTCGACACAAAAGATCCCACTGGGTCGAAGTGTCGCCGGTCTGCACTGACTGGTCCCCACATAAGATACATACATACAATTTTCAATGAGTAAGTGTGATAATTTAAATTAAACTACTATATACGGATTTTATCGCGTTGTTTATTTGACACTTTATTACATAATTTTGAAAAACTGTTACTCTACTACTACTATTAAACTTTACTTTTATATTTTATTTTATATTAAACTTTTATAGTAGTAGTAGTGTAACAGTTTTTCAAAATTATGTAATAAAGTGTCAAATAAACAACGCGATAAAAACCGTATATAGTAGTTTAATTTCAATGAATAATATTCGCGTAAACAGAAGACAATTATTAAGTGTGATAATACTATATTTAAAAATATAGTAATGTCGACATCGATCTAAAGTTTAGATGGATGTCGGCATTAGTGTCAGATGACAACTTAACGTCCTTCTTAAGGAGACTATATATCTTATTTTCTAAATAACATTTTTATGTTAATAAATATAGGCTTCAAGATTCTGATTTGAATCTTAAGTGGTTAGTCACCTCGAGTTAAGCCAGTTCGTTTAAGCAGGTCTAATTTGACGATCAATCAGATGTATGTACTTGTACTCGAAAGAGTAAAAGGTAATGTTGAATTATTTTATAATCAAACTTTCATTTTGCATGACTTACATAAAAACGAAAAAACTAATAATAATAATAATAATATAATATTCTACCACATACACACAACACCATCTAGCCCAAACTAAGCAGAGCTTGTACTATGGGTTCTAGACAATGGATAAACATACATATATACTTTTATTTTTGTAAATACATACATATTATACATAGAAACACCCAGACCAAGACAAACATCCATGTTCATGCACACAAATGTTTGACTTGTGCGGGAATCGAACCCACGACCTCGGGCGTGGCAGCCGGTTACACTAACCACTACGCCATCGAGGCCGACAAAACTAACTACTAATTCGAAACTAATTAATTCCTCAGCATGGACGCGTAAATAAATAATAAATAAATTTTTCGCGGCCTCGATGGCGTAGTGGTTAGTGTAACCGACTGCCACGCCTGAGTTCAATTCCCGCACAAGTCAAACATTTGTATGCATGGACATGGATGTTTGTCGTTGTCTGGGTATTTATATGTATAATATGTATGTATTTACAAATAAAGTATATATGTATGTTTATCCATTGTCTAGTACCCATAGTACAAGCTCTGCTTAGTTTGGGTTAGATGGTGTTGCGTGTATGTGATAGAATATTAGATATTATTATAATATGTTTAAAATAGATACCTATATTTACATACCTTTACAATATTATGTTAGCCACAGGATCCATTATACGATTTTGTATGTATAAAATATCACATGGACTTACAATAACATACTGAAGACTGTAACATCACTTTACTAAAATATAATGGAGATTATATAGTATCATAAACCGTCACTAGAAATACACACATACGTTACTTGGAAGTCAGTCCAAATTTTCCTTCAATTATATTAATTATCGCTGCGATACTCGATAGCAACAAGTAAAATGGCGATACAATTAACACGATCATTGCGACAGGCGAGCGACAATTAGTCGTGTCAAGACGCGACGGGTGGCGGTCGCGAGCCCATTTTGCGATTAGACGCGCGCCGGGGGGCGACGCGAAGGCTTTTCTTATATTACACTCAATACACACTTATTGTTTCGAATTAAAAACTATATCAATATCTCACTGTTATCAAGACTGATTACCTCATCGATTATTCTGCTTCTCCCATAGCCTTTATTATTCCCAGGTCACTTGGAGTCGGCTTTTCTAGTCTAACCGGATTTGACTGGATATCAGTTTTTACACGGAGCGGCTGCCACCTGACCTCCGCAACCCGAAGGCTAACGATACCCTAAGGTTAGACCAGTGTCAGAATATTAGAGGGTACTGACTTTCCCAATAACGACTGCCATAGAAGTTCATGGCAGCCGGGACCAACGGCTTAACGTGCTCTCCGCGGCACGGAGCAGGCGATAATTGTCTATCAATACGCACATAATGCCAAAAAGTCATATAATTTCCGAAAGTCAGAGGTGCGCGATGTGGGTTCGAACCCGAGACCCTCTGCATTGCAGTCTGTTGGTCTCCCCACTGAGCTATCTCTGCTTACCTCATTGATTATTATATTAATATAATAATATCAGCCCTATATTAAACTGTCTTACTGCTGGCCATATTCCACATAAGGCCTTATTGGTTCTCTTGACATAATTAAAGCTGATCTTTAGGTCCCAAGTTTTAGTCTCGGGTCTGACAGAGTTATGTGGAATTTTCTGTTATGAAATTTTCGCCTGCAGATCTAAGTGTAGAAATGTGCTTGTAAGCGATAAGGTCAGCCCTAATCACGTGAGAGAACTTCAAACAGCCAAATATTATGATCTTAGAAATTTTGTTTGTCTGGCCGTTAGTTTCAAAATCTCGAAAACATCCGGACTAATATTGATGCAGTTTTCATTATATAGTAGTGTGACGCAAAACTTGGCTTACATAATTGATCTAAAAAGCTTGTGCATACTCAGTATGATTTACGTAAAGACCTCGCTCGCAGACTACAGACGACGCGGAGTGTAGTACTTCAACATAAAGCACTCGATAAACATTACCATAGATTTTGATCACGAATTGCATCCGTAACATTAATTCTAATAAACGTAACAGAAAAAGTCATTATTCAATTGATTTATTTCCAATACCACATTACTCCTGATTAAAAAATAATCAGATTATTTCATAACACATTTGTTCAACAGTAATCCTGCACGTCATTCGCGTATTTATCTCAATTCGTCATCCCAACAATACAGGATACGTACATTATGTAACACAATAATTTATACACACAGACAACGTGATTGACATTATATTTGATATATTACAGTCTTATTTATTTCCCTATTGTGTTATCCGACAAACAACAGCTGTATATATGCATATATGTATGTATTTATGAGAGGCATGAGGTAATCCCCGCTTATAATGGTTAACAACCCGGGTAAGTACCGTCGTCCTACTGAAGATTGCGGCCGTTAAACTTGTGTTGGGTTTTTAAAGTCAAGAACGAAGCAAAAACTGAAAGCAGCACAACCCTTGTTTAAAGAATTTTGACATTTTGACTTTGATTTGGAAAGCTGCTGATGCATATTTGGACGCAATTTATTTATTTATTAGCTTAAGGACCGCCATTGGTTATAACAACTATAGTTGACATTACATACAAAGTTGTAGAATTTTGTTGGTTGTATAAACCTTTGAAGGCAGCCACTGCATGCACTAATTGAGCTAAAGAGCAGTAGAGTAGAAACCAAAATGAGTTACATTATGACAATAATATATTTACTTAGATATACATTTTGTGAGTGGCTATCGAAAAGGTCAATTGTACCAGATACATTTCAGAGAAGAATTATAACAAACTAGCTGTCCCGACAGAAGTTGTCCAGTACAAACGAAAAAAAAAAAAAGGTAAGTCTAAACCATCGTCGAATCCACATGAACACATACAATTTTTTTTATCAAAATCGTTCCTGCCGTTTAGGAGGAGTTCAGTGGCATACACACGTACAGTAGAATTATATATATAAAGAAAGTAAAAATAGAATAAATATGAACGTACATATTAGTAATAATAAAATAAAATTAGACATAATTTAATAATAACGAGAAGATTAATCATGGAACATAACAAATAATTTATGAAATATAATCCTTAATACAATACAATGATGAATATGTAAAAATATCAATTTGATGAAATAGAGATTAATGAAATTAAAATGTATTATATGTTTATACATATACAGATTTCTTTTCGAAAAAATGTGAGTGTGTCAAAGTTGATATCTACTGACCCGCTGCATTCGTACATCAGTCAACACAAACGGGGAAGGAATCAATGAACATTTTCCAAATTCAGTCCTTCTGAAGGGAGGTTTGAGCGGTAGTATAGCCTTTTGGGGACGTCTTATGGGAACATTAAAATTAAACCTACTCAACAATTAAAGGATCAGTAAGTTAAACCTTTGTACCCTTAAATGAAATTGTGTCGTTTACATCGACTGCGTGGCAACTGTATTTTGCAAGTTGGGCAATAAGAGAGTGATGTTTCTCATGAACTATGATGAACCATTCATAGCTTAAGGTACTATATAGGCCGTAAAGTATTTATCTATTTATAAAATATACACTTAAGTATCTCTATATTCTAGTTAATGGTTGCAAAATGGTACCACATAAATGTTGCCAAAAATATTGTAATCGCTATGCCTGCAGCGTAAAAGGCACAATTCAAAAATCACCCGTCACATCATAGCATCTCCTTAAAGAGCCTGGAGATCTTACTCACCGCAGAAACATAACACAAAGTTGTGTTTGGTTGCGATCTTCTGTAGAGTCAGGCAAACAGATTTAGAAAAATGACTATACCAATTCAGGCTCGCGCTTTGTCCAGCTTAAACCAGTTTGTCCGAATCGATCAAGAATTCCACTGTATTTGACTAGTTCAAACCAGTTCACGTATGAGTGTAGGATACTTTTATCCGAACTGTTGAGGGATTTTATCTCTATTTATTTTGATTACCGTGTCCACTCATTGATAAGGTCGGATAAACCCAGATCCACTAATGCTTAAAAGTCCGAAACATCGCACTAAGTGTAGATAAAAGTTGTAAACAAATAATACGCAATACTTTTTATGCGACGCGGGCAGCAAACGTGCATATAGTCCTACGAATTGTAATCATTTTGCTGTTTGCCAGAAGTCTTAATTGTTGTACATTTGATGGGTGTTACTGTGAATGAACAGTTTTAGATTTATCATTCATACATTTTACAAAATTCTATTGAATCATTCGAGAAATGTCGACACAAAAGCGACAACGCTCGCCACGGACTCGGTTTTTAGTATGCCGCAGTATTTTATTTTTTGCAGTTTTGGTGGTAGACTAACCAGCGGCTCCCCAATGGTAAGCAGTAACCGACGCTCATGAACATGGTCTTGTTTACTTGACATCACAGAAGCAATTCCAAGGAAATACAACTAACGACCATATGGTCTGCCTGATGAACCAAACGAAACGCAATATTAGATATATACATACTTCAGTATACCGATATAGTATAAAATATGCACTTAAACTTGACGTGGACATTTAACTCTTTTTATTATCTTAGAACTGTTTGTAACAAATCTTACTACCAAGATAGTAAGCATACAAACTACTTATAGGTGGTCTCTTACTGTGGTTTCAAGAGAAATCTCCTACAAAACTCTCACTATACTGCAAAGTATATATATTACTGCAAAATAAATCACATTTACCTGGAAATTTTATCTTATTACCCATACTCCAAACTAGAAAATGTCTCTCGAATCAGTATCAAATTCTCATAACTTGGAGCTACGTGACAAATTCTCAAAATCACAAATAACTTCATCGATATTCACGTCACGAGCGACTTTCTTACGAAGTCAAACCTAATTTAAAATTTTCAAATGTTATGACGAATGGAAAGCTGAACATTTTCGTCTATACATACTACATTGTATTTTAGAGTTTATTGTTGTATGATACTCTGAATAACTTTGAATAGCAAACAAAATTGTAGTTGTATGTAATAGTTCTGTAAGTTGTCCGTAGAAATGCAAAATTTATAATGTAACAAGTTGATGTCGCTTCAAAGAAGTTAACGTTTTCATATTTGTGATGCAAGACATGCTGCACTACTTATATTTTTTTGCTGCACTGCTTCTACTTGCATCTTTGTTAGAGCATCCTTTGAACTCATACCACGATAAAAAGTGTGTGTGTGTTAATCCAATACGTAATGTATCTATGTCATGCTTCATTCAAGTCCGTTCACCTGTAAATGAGTAACAAAAATCCTAACATCTTTAAAAGAGTGCTCGTGAGTTTCTTGCGGGTTTCTTTTAGACCCTTTGCCTGAACCTAGCATCTAATTTTTAATGTAGTTTCATTAATGTAAACTCATTAATCTATATATTTTAACGTTCATAATTGTTAATTTGTGACCTAAATTAATAAACTATTTTTATTTTGACTTTACAGACCTATAATAGGTATACATAATAGTCTCTTTAGTCTTGTGGTATAAGTTTGTTTGCGATTATGAGGCCTCAAGTTCGAATCCAGCGTCAGTCAGATCAGCTCTTCTTTTAGAACGTTATTAGTTGCAAGCATGCATTCTAGGAACATGTCCGATTGACGGTAATAGACTTTTTCTAAAGGTCAGAAATCTTTATTGCTATAAAAATGTGTAAACACATATTTTTATTTTTCATTTGCAGTTTTGAAAAAGACTACTCTCGCACTAGGAATATATCCTGTGTCGCGGGGGACTTTACAAACATTCAAACAACGGACACAAAGAACACCCAGAATCGGAACAAACATTTGTTGATCACACAAAGTTTTGTCCCGTGTGGGATTCGAACCCACAACACTAAGCGCAATGGCAGTGGCGAGTCGACCGCTTAAACTACTACGACATTCATGCAGGCCACTCTTTTCATGCGGTTACGGGATGCAGTCAAATCTAGATTTAGACTCGACAAACGTAGAGTTAATACAATTTTGCTTATCTCTTTCAGCATATACAGGTGTAAGCCAACGCATGTATGTATCAGGGATGTTGCGTATGCCGAATTTAAAAAAAACATGCATATAATTTAAGTTTATATGATATGAATGAATATAGGTCTGACGGCTCAGGGATTTCAGTATATAGCATAGTAAACTTAAATTTTATGTACCTATATAGTTGAAGTCTTGTTGAAGTCATGTGATAGCTCGCAAATAAACCAACAAATATTAAATTTCACATCGGCATGTTTTAAATTTTTATAGTTTGCACGTAAAATTCCAATATGCTTGTGTTTTTCCACGTGGTAAGGAGGTTGAGACTACAGCTGATATGAATGTGTGTATATACATACCAAGGATGTTGCGAATATTCGCAACCGCATCCGCAATTGCGGAGCTTCCACATCGATTTGGACATCTGCATCCGCATCCGCATCCGCAATAATCAACGCGTATGTTAATGCGGATCCAGATACAGCGTAGGTTACCATGTTCAGTAGTACGTGTTTAATTTATGAACCTTTGAGAAACAGGCTTGCTACTGCGAAGGCGGTGATATTAGATACCTTTTATTAAATATGATGAATAATTTTCATCAACATCCGCATTCGCAATTGCGGAGCTTCCGCATCAATTTGGACTTCCGCACCCGTATCCGCATCCGCGGTTGTGAGATTCCAAATATCCGCATCTGCAACCGCGGATGTCAAAAAATCTGCATTCGCAACATCCCTGCTTAGAAGTCACATTTGTAAATTCTTTTCGCATTTGATAGCCCAATTCTTAAAGTAGGTTATAAGCTATATATAACATTACGCTATGAGGCATGAGAGTGAAGCAGTAACAATAAACGTGGTTGAAACCGCGAGAGTTACTATTAGGTCTTTAACTATGAAATTGCTGTTTATTTCGTGGACACTGTACAAAATACAATGGTTATTTTAAAATTGCATTTATATTATAACATGCACTACCGGTCGCCCACTGGTCAAAATTCGACCATAATTGATTTAAATTTTAAGTTTGTTCATTATTAAGGTTTATTGTCTATAACTTTAATCTTAAAATAACATTTCATTTAGATTTCACCAAGGCTATACAGGTTAATTTACCTATATTTTTCAAACAAATAATTATTTACTTAACTATACTCTTTCATTGACGATATTCCTAAGCTTGCTACTTTGTTTTCTTTTTTCTTTATTACATATAAAAAGGTATATTTAACCATATTTACGAAGAATTGTATGACGTCTGAAGAACAATGCCGAAATACTACGAACGCGATTCGACTGCGTGTGTCGAATGCATGGTTATGTGCGTGTAGTGATTTTTCATTAATTTAATGTATTTTTAATGCATATTTTATAAAAATAATAAAATTCGCCACTCCTTCTCCATATAAACTTTAACTGTGCCAAATTTCATACAAATCCGTCCGCGCAATTTTCGTAAAAAGGGGTACAAAGTTTTTGCTTCACGTATTAATATATAGATTATTAATAATAAAAACCTTTATATGTACAATTTGTATTTAAAGTTATATCGCTTAGTGTCTGCCTGTGTCTGGGTGAATGGTACCTTATATTCTTTTCTGTTACACCGACAACACGTATGCAAAATTTCATGATGTTCGGTCCAGTAGTTAATGCGTGAAAGCATAACAACCAAACAAACAAACTCACATTCAGATTTATAATATTAGTTGGGATGTTAAAGTTCATGAAGATGTTTTGATATGTTACACAATGACACGTTAAACGTTGAACCTATTTGGACTAAGCTTTGACACATAGATAGGCCATATACGCCATAGGCCATATAACACATTCGAGTAATCCTCGTCATGAAGCGAAGGTTCGGGATTTTAGTTATTAGATCGGGATTATTTCTCGGGTCCTGTTTATTTCTCGTGTGAATTTTTGACCTATGGCAATCTAACAGCAAACAGCTTCCGTGTTGGTCACAAGAAATTTATTAAATAATAGTTAATTATTTTTCTGAATGAAAGGTACTCCATGTTCTTATCTGTTTCCCTGACAGCGTTTCATGATAATCGGTTGAGTAGTTGAGGCGTGAAAGCATGAAAGTGTAACAAACAAAGAAATAAACAATCAAACTCACATTCACATTAAAAATATTAGTTAGGATATTCGTGGAAATGTTTTGATATTACAGAATTACGCGTAAACTTTGAAACAGATATGATTGAAACCTGGAATCCAAGTCTTAAATAAAATGCGTGGGCAAAGATTTTGGTAGAAGCTCGTATCATATAAAACGCTTATCTTTAAAAAGGAGAGTCTGTCACTGACCCATGCACGTATGTCTAGTCCACGATCTCCGTCGCTCTGATGTCATTAAGTTGACGGCAACAACGTTACAATTCTGGGTAACAGAATCAACGCTTGCAAGCGAGCTAAACTAAATCGAGTAAGGTATTTAACGGGTGCAAGTAGACATGTTGTATAATACTGTTTTGTGGGCTCAATTGATGGTGTAAGAATGTAACAATAGATGGTGAAGCCCCAGGTTCCAATTCCAGTTAGGTAAACTGTGTCTTATTCTGTCAGGTTTCCAATATTAACAGGCAGAATTATATTTGGCATGGCCGCTGCACTCAAATGTTTTCGAGGTCTAGTCAAAAATATACACACTAAGTATATTATTGATCAGACCTCGACAGTAGTAATAAATATGTTACTACAAAAAAATTTCGTTTTAGAAGACTCTTCAAACAAAAAAAAAACCACCAGCATCAGACTTAAGTATTCTTCTTCTCTAACCTTTGTTATTCCCAAGTCACTTGGGGTCGGCTTTTTCTGGTCTAACCGGATTTTACTGATATCAGTTTTTACACGGAGCGGCTGCCACCTGGCCTCTGCAACCCGAAGGCTAACGATACCCTAAGGCTAGACCAGTGTCAGGATATTATAGGGCACTGACTTCTCAATAACGACTGCCATAGATGTTCATGGCAGCCGGGACCGACGGCTTAACGTGCTCTCCGAGGCACGGAGCAGGCGGTAATTGTCAATCAATACGCACATAATTTCGAAAAGTCATATAACTTTCGAAAGTCAGAGGTGCGCGACGTGGGTTCGAACCCGAGAAGGGTCTCAGGTTCGAACCCACGTCGCGCACCAGACCAACAGACTGCAATGCAGAGGGCTGCATTGCAGTCTGTTGGTCCACACTGAGCTATCGCTGCTTATCAAATCAGACTTAAGTATTATATTATTAAAAAAGGCCCAATGACTCCCAGTCGAAGCATAAGGTAACCAGCTCAGCAATTTACACATTGCCTGACTTTGCCTGTTGATGCAATGACTAAGCGGCATCCTTCTTTTTTACATAATGTTTTTTTCCTAATATACTGTGGCATTTTCTTTTATGTATAATGATACTTGCCTTAGTTTTTTTGGCGTTTTTATGCGTAAATATAATTAGGATAAACAAAAGTATTCCATGATATATTTTGCCTCAAAATTTTATGCAAATGGAACCTGACTAGGCAGCTAATAGCGATGTTTATAAAAACCGCCACAAATTCGATAAAGAAATTTCATTGTCTAGTAGCTGGTGTTCTGTGTATGTGGTAGAATATTATTATTATTATTTCAACGTGTAACATTCGCTTAAGAGCTCCTTAGGCTCTTGTTCCCTGGATATATCGACATTACGAGTCACCTCAGCGCATAATATTTTCGCCATCAATATTCGATACCGTACTATTTCATATAAAAATGCTAATAAACGAGTTTTCTTTATCAGTTTTCAGGGGACGAAATCCTTTTGAAACAAATACGTGTAGAAAGAAGAAAATAAATTACCTTGTCTAGACTTTACTATGAAAGCTTCGTTACTGATGGGTAAAAACTAGTAAGTTATATTCGATCAAGTATATGTAAACAATTTTGATAGTCTTTTCGTTTGTTTACGTCGCATCAGTTTGCGTTTGTTTACGTGCGATCATGAGGTCCGAAGTCCGATGCAAAGTAGGACAAAAATATTTTCGTTGATCACATTATTTATTTAGGAAAGGAATATACAACAACATTCGAGTACATTATAAATCAATAATTAAGTTCTTAGCGTGTATAGTCCGTCAATTATAGGAAACCACAGCTTGCAAATTATAATTACAACTAAACTAACAAACTTAATTAAAGAAATAAATGAAACTACATTTTACGGATTCTAAGCGGATTGTGGAAATTGAGGGTGTCCTATATCCAGCAGTGGACGTATTTCACCTGAGATAAATGCGATTTATATTAAACTACACTGCTTCAACCATATTTATAACATAACATCAGCCTTGTTTATAAACTTTTATATCGTCGGCCTCGATGGCGTAATGGTTAGTGTAACCGACTGCCACGCCTGAGGTCGCGGGTTCGATTCCCGCACAAGTCAAACATTTGTGTGCACAAACATGGATGTTTGTCGTGGTCTGGGTGTTTCTACGTATAATACGTACGTATTTACAAAAAAAAAGTATGTATGTATGTTTATCCATTGTCTAGAACCCATAGTACAAGCTCTGCTTAGTTTGGGCTAGATGGTGTTGCGTTTATGTGGTAGAATATTATTATTATTATTATCACCGTTATTGATCATTAATCAATAAAAATTACATTTTTAAATATATTTATGAAAAATAACACATTTAAAAATATAAAAATTATGGAGATCCACCAGCACCGAGACAAGGTCCAAACTGTCGGTGGTTAGGGATCCAGAGAGAGGAACCTCCTCACTATGCGTGCCGTATCTAGGAGGACCGCCTTCTGCATCTGACCCTTGACCCAGGCACCTCACGCGAGCCTCTTAAGATGTTGGTCGAGGCTCTTGGCTATTTTATTATTATTATTAATATTATTATTTTATACTGCAGGGCAAGGGTCTCTTCTCAGTGTAAGAAGAGTTAGGTTATATTCAACTACATTGCCTTAGTACTTGTTAGCAGACGTCACATATATTCGAGAACATTATAGAAAACCCTTACAAATGCATGTCTGCTTCTTACGATGTTTCCTATCACAGTTTAAACGAGTGCCATTAACTTTTTAATACATTTATAGCCATTTTGAGCCTTGGGTTGGATCTTGAAACTTCTGCATTGCATTACAACAGTCTCTTAACCAGTCCATCGCTAGTAATCATTTAAAAGCGCACTAATATTATAAATGCAAATGTAAGTTTGTTTGTTACGCTTTAGCGCCTTAAATACTCAACCGATCTTAATAAAACTTCACAGACACGTTGTCAGAGGCACAGAAAATGACATAGGGTACCTACCATCCAGAAAATCGTACAATTTCCGAACAAGTGAAGCCGTTGTAGACTAATAAAATAAATACCATTTCCACCCAGTTATTGCTTACATCGAAGCAATTCTTATAACCGTCCATTAGGCAACATAACCTGTATCTCACAGCTGGTTAAGTTGTCAACTAAGCTATCGATGCGGCGCGCGGCACTAATGGCGGTGGTCGTTATGCCAGGAGACTGGCAGACGGCGCAAATAGCCGCCGGTGACATCACCGCTCTAATATGTTAAGGGTAAACCTCGTTATTAAAATACCTTGGATTTGTGAACAGATAAAAACATAACCTATAGACTGTATATGTAGATACTTATTAATGTCCGAAATAAAGACACTTTATTTTATTCTATATTCTATATTATTTATATATATATATTATATATTCTATATTATTTATATATTTCTATATATATATATTTATTTTCCAAAGAATAATATATTTATATTATGTATTATTCTTTGGAAGTCGTGTTAAAACTACATCGGTATCGCAGCGCTAAATGAATGCGAAGAGAGAATGCGAGTAGTAAATGAACTTCCAGGTTTGATTCCCAGGTCAAGTCAAGTATTATTGATTTTTTTCATCCAGAAATTCTCAGCTACAGCGCGTAGTGTACTGTGCCCGGTACGGCAATAGGCTGGCGTCTTATAATGTGAAACTTAAAATGATAACTGGCGAAATATATGATAAATAAATAATATATGTATATAATTAATAGCAACTTACCTCTTGGGAGATATGGGCGTTAGACCCTATGTATGTAGAACCAAAATGTTGCAAAGACGTTACTGTTTTTAAATTGTGATTTGTTAAAATGCCAGACATAATAAAAACCTACCGTATCCGACCGTTGGTGTGCCGCTGTGACTCAATAGGCTAACAAAAAGAGTCCGCCGATGTATTGTTTTATGCATAAAGTTTAAAATAAATAAATAGAAAGAAAGTGTAGGAACCTTGCTAGTTTAGGTCGGCCGTAATCATTTAAAACATGTATAATTAACTTACACATCTGTTAAACACACACATCATCATTATACTGACACAGTATAACGATATTTTCTTTCGACTTTCACTCCGTAGAGAATTCGTAGAATGTCTACGCCGTAGTACGCCTACGTAGGTATACTGCTACGAGCAATTACGGTTACGTCAGCAGCTACTGGTTTGAGTTTCATTTACATAAACATACTGCTGTGTTTACCCCTTCGGGGATACATAGGCTCCAGTATAAAGGTATCAGGCCTACTTTGATCCTAATTCAAACGGGGTCTCCTAGCACAGGTAATGTTTACTTAAAAGGTGTACTATAATGGCTTAAAAGAAAAAAATCATTTTTTTTTAAATTAACTGTTCGTAAAATATAAACAAGCAAAGGTTAAAAGACTTTAGTATTTTATAAAATATACAACGCATATGATAAAGCATTCACTAGACTTTAAGTTAATTCTCCAGCTATATGTACATCTATAAAAATGGCAATCAATTTCGTGCAGTAGTTTTTCGTAATGCGCGCACAAATATACAAATAAAAATACAGACGAAAATTCTAAAATAATAGTTTTGGCTCCTATAGTAACTTTTATAAATACACATTCATTTTTCATAATTATCCCCTACGCATAAACATCGACCAGTTACAACTTAATATATGCACATATATCGATATATCGTGCACGGTAGAATGTAAGGTTTGGTACAGAGGAGTGCAGAATATTAAAACTAAGTCTTCTCTCTTAGCCTTCATTATTCCCAAGTCACTTGGGGTCGGCTTTTCTAGTCTAACCGGATTTGACTGGATATCAGTTTTTACACGGACCGGCTGCCACCTGACCTCCGCAACCCAAAGGCTAACGATACCCTAAGGCTAGACCAGTGTCAGGATATTAGAGGGTACTGACTTTCCCAATAACGATTGTCATAGATGTTCGTGGCAGCCGGGACCGACAGCTTAACGTGCTCTCCGAGGCACGGAGCAGGCGATAATTGTCAATCAATACGCACATAATTTCGAAAAGTCATATAACTTCCGAAAGTCAGAGGTGCGCGACGTGGGTTCAAACCCGAGACCCTCTGCATTGCAGTCTTTTGGTCTCCCTACAGAGCTATCGCTGTTTTTATATTATATGCTATTATATATTAATATTAAAACGAAGTAATCCTTTTTAAATTAAATGAATCACGGTCGAACTTCGACCTCTGGGCGACCTGTAGTTATATAAATTCAAGAAGATTATTTGAGCGATATTGAAATTATCATAAACGTCGAACCGAGTCGTACTTATACACTGACTTATACAATGTACAATCAGATTTATTTGTGTCTAATTTCAGATACTTGATTGAACACAGTATAATCATAATCTGACTATGAATTACAAATACTTAATATAATATTACACAACGGGCTTAAATCGTGTTTGTGTTTGTCTAAAGGTAATAAATAGCTATTTATTTTCCCAACGTTTCGACCAACTTACTTCATTCGTTTCAATCCGTGACGAGAGAGACTTATCGGCAATGACCAACTGTTCAACGCACGACTCCAAAGCTTGGAGCACTGTCGTAAGGTTGCCAGTCATTCGGTTTTCTATCGGATACACTTTCGAGAGTGTGCAGAGGAACTGCATAATTTCATAATTTGATTCCTCCTTCCCCTTTTTACCATCGGACGACCAGACAAACAGACCAGCGGCACAGGTACATGGATACACATTTACGCACGAAGCGCTTTGCTTCCACTTTTATAATGCGTACCGTAAAGGAGGTGGAACTCACTACTTAAGTCTGGGTTTCCCGATGAGTACAATCTGAGTGTCTTCAAGTCGCGAGTGAATAGGCGAGCGTGGACTATCGTCGACTGCATCTTTACTTAAAGATCAGGTGAGATCGCGATCAAACGCAAGCCTGTTTCAGAATAAAAAATAACATAAAAAACTGTCGCAATCGTATATTAAGCGTGTTTACAAATTGCGATAGACCAAAAACACTCATACAAATTACGAATGTAATAATGCTTAACGTTTGATGCTTAATCATTCATGAACCGCAAAATAAATTTTAACTAAATTTGGTACGTAGCTAGTGGTATTCAATGTTTTCCAGAAACCAAAGTCAAAAGTCAAGTCGAAGATTTTCTATTTTATTTGCACCGGTTTTTGAATCTATATAATTAATTGTGCTAAATATACCCATCACTTATCATAGCATCCTTATCCTTTTTTACATTATAAATGCCAAACCAGGATATTGTGAGTGACGTAGGCCAGTTTTTAATCCTGGTTTAATCCGGTTTAATCCTGTTCCTGTGGGATAGTTGCGAAGAATAAAATATTTTGAACTATTTTAGGAGACTACAATCGTGACAAATACTAGGTGGAGTAGCAAAGTTAATAAAAAGAACTAAGAAAAAGTAGAAAAGTTAAATGACGGTATATCGCACTCTTAATAAAACAGCGACTTAACTCGAAATTTGAAAGTAAGGCAATTTGGACTCTAATTGTATATGCTAAATTCTAATATTATGTTTGTGTTAAATCATTGCAATAGAGTTCAAATTTGTTTAATCCAAAATACTGAGATAAGTCTATGTTTTATTAAGAGTGCGATATATACAATAAAATCTCATACAACACAATAAATATGTAGGAAGCATGATGGCGAAAATAACTTGTAAAACAGACTAGTTATTCAAGCGTGTTAGATCTTTGGAACTAGGTATGTGAGTCAAGCCGCGGGTATAATATACACGTATTTTCTTACTTTCTCATAAATAAAAACTAATTACTATTCATTTTATCTCAAACAATAATCCACGAAACCTCTGGATAACGATCTCAATTTTATTCTACCGCCATTATGAAGTCTATAAAAAACATTTTCCTAGTGAGCACACATAAAACTCATATGGGCATAAAAGTAAGGAAGTATATAATGTGGACAAGCACTTTATGGGCCCTAGTGCTGAGCTATGACGTCATAAGTCATGAGTATTGTGTGCCACCGCAGAAGGTTATTGTTACTGCGGTGGATTACTGAGAACTGGAGCTCTTGTAATCCTAGTAAAGGTCTCAATGCTCTTGGAATGTGTGTTGCAATATAGAACGACTAGTCGTATCCATAATATTATTGTAGATATTACTCTTTATTGCTCATATAGAAAATAGTTCTGCCCGTGACTTCGCTTGCGTAAATGTAGGTTAGGAAGGTTAGTGACAGTCCTTTTTTTTTGACAGTATATAGAATTCTTTTCTGTTCTCCCGACAACGTGAATGGCAAAGAACAATGGCAGAAACCCATACATTGTTTTAGCTGAGATAACATTCCTGCGTCTTGAAATAAATAAATATCTGGTTTAACTCAGCGTTATCTTCTGAATTAATTTGTGCAAAAATTTTTGTTCGTGAAGGCCTAGAATAATAGATATTGACTCATGAACTTTTGTAGGTTATATCTGCAGATAACTTTCAATAACATGTGTAATATGTAATATTATTCAATTTCGAGGGATTCAAGGGCAATATCGCATTAGTATTTCCCTAAACCTAGTTATTTCAGGATAAAATATTTTAAAAGTAGATCTACAGGTAAGTCCCGTGATAACACGGGCTAAGAAAAGAAAGCATCTGCTGCGTCACACATATTGAAAGTGCACCGTACTCATCTGTGTGCGTGATTTGAGAGATACCAGATGAATGGATAGGCAGTACATGAAAAGATGTCGTGTCGATCGGCGGTCCGACGTACTTACTGTGCGTCACTTTCGTTATACGAGGCGCTGAGTCCTTTCTTTTCTAGTCCTAGTCCTTTTTTTACCTTTTTTATTAATGGCATTTCTTTCCTAAGTAATTCAGATTTAGACATTCAAATTTACGTTAGCAAAGATTTCGCCATTGTTCTTTCATGGTGATCGCTCGCGTAGTTAAGTCGTGAAAGTGTAACAAACAAACAATTAAATAAACAAACAAACTCACATTCGCATTTATAATTGTATAGTTAGGATTAGTTTCTGACTACGACTTCGTCTGTGTCCACGGAAACACATAGCAGAAAATAGTATCCTAAGTGTTAATTTAGGATATGATGTAACTATGTATCGAGTTTCATCCGAATCTTTTTAACGGATTACGACTGATTGAGTAACTAATATCCAGACATAATCACAATCCTACACATTTATATCACTCTAGTTTGTACCCGTGATTTCGCTTAAATCCCATAGGAACGCACATCAGGATAAAAATGTCCTATGTTGTTAATACAAGATAATATATAGTCTATCTGTATGCCAAGTTTTATCCAAATCTTCTCAATATCCGCGTGATTTCAACACAAATTTTCATATTTATAGTATTTGTATGTTTGACTACCATGTGCATGTCGCGAGTTCGTAACCCAGTTTGCACGCAAACTTGTGCACTATAACATCTCCAGCGCAGAGGATCAGTCTCCTTTAAGATCTACCAAATTGCGGTCTAAAGGACCTTATTAGTAGGTTAATATGCTCGTTCCTTATTACATAGGACTTAAAGCCGTAGTTTAATGTGGGTGGTGTGTAATAATAATAAATGAGCAATGATCATCGATGTTACAATTCCGCATGACGAGAATCTTGTGAAAGCTGAAAAAGAAAAAGAGTTGAAATACTTGGACCTATCTCACGAGATTGTCGACATGTGGCGTGTGGACTCGGCGATCATTGTGCTAATAGTCATTACAGTCAATGGTTTAATACCTAAGAGCCTCGATCACCACCTGCAGAGGCTCGCGTTTGATGGCTGGATCAAGTCCTTGATGCAAAAGACAGTACTACTCGACACGTCGCGTATTGTGAGGAGATTCCTCTCTCTGGGGCCCTAACCACCGGCAGCTTGGACCCTGTTTCCGATGTCGGTGGGTCATTTCAGTTTTTATATTTTTAAATATGTATAGTTTTTATATTTATATTTAAAAATGTAATCATTACAAAAAAAAGAGTAATAAAGAGAATAATAATAATAATAATTTATTTCAGACTAATATCCATTAGTAATACACCGCTGTCTACCTTTTCGTAGATGCAGTGATATATATATATATATATATATTTTGTTTTACAATTGTGAATGTCATACTGTGACATCTAATATAACTAGCAGTCGCCTAGAGGTCAAAATTCGACCAAAATTCCTAACCTCGCTACTTTGTTTTCTGTTTTTCTCTATGACATATAAATAAGGTATAAGTAACCATAGTTACAAAGAATTGTACGACGTCAGACGAACAATGTCGAAATACTACGAACACGATTCGACTGCGTGTGTCAAATGCATAGTTGTGTGCGTGTAGTGTTTTTTTCAATAATTTAATGTATTTCTTATGCATATTTTATAAAAATATTAGGTTTCGCCCCTCCTTCTCCATATAAACTTTAACTGTGCCAAATTTCATACTCCGCAGTCTGCGCAATTGTCGTAAAAAGGGGTACAAAGTTTTTGCTTCACGTATATATATTTTGCCTTTCTATGTCGAAGGAATTGGACTATTTAAAGCCTTTGCCACATTGTTTTATATAAAAATGCCGACTCAAACATGTCACGTGCTATGTAACACCAAAAAAGAAACCTTTAGCTTTACGCCCAACGAGTTCCGACTGGACCCCAACTGACGTGACATTCGTACGTGACAATTAGTACGGACCTTGGATGACAATTTATGTGTGCATACCTACATCTATATATATGTATGTATATTTTCCAGGACCGTGATTCTTTGCTAATGAAAAATTTTCTTTTAAATAATAAAGTATGTTATTTAATTTAAAAGCTCTGGATGAAATCTTCTAGGTGGTATAATATTTGTTCTGAGCGTGAAGACTAATGAATTATAGTGAAATAGGATCTTAGGGAATGGATAAGTTTGTGTGCTCTCTAAGAACGTATATATGTACATACATACATACATAGATTCACGCCTGTTTCCCAGAGGGGTAGGCAGAGACTACGGATTTCCATTTGCTACGTATATATGTAATGGAAAAAAAATTTAAAACAATATGACTTGGTAAAAATATATTATATTTAGCTAAAATATATTATATTTAGATTGCTAATAATCTATATTTACCAATTAAAAACGACACTAGTAAAAAATTTAAAGCAAGTAAATAGTATTTGTTATAAGAAAACAATTAATTATTTTTGTCTCGATGGAAGGTACCCTTTTATGCGCCTTTGACAATTATAACAAATACTTTGTAACGTGCTTAAAATTTTTTTTTTGCTTAATTTTATGGTTATCGGTGAAGTAGTTAGTGCGTACAAGCCTAACAAACAAACAAATCACAGTCGCATATATATATATAATATTAGTTAAGATAATAAATCATAATATTTGATAAAACATTTAAATTTATTGAAATTAAACTACTATATACGTATTTTATCGCGTTGTTTATTTGACAATTTATTACATAATTTTGAAAACTGTTACACTACTTTTACTTTTAAACTTTACTAATTTTTAAGCTAATTAAATTACTATTAAAACTATTTAGATTAAATTTAAGTTTACACTTTCCCCGACATTTCGGTTGCTTTTCAGCAGCCATGGTCACGGTGAGACTAAGATGGTAGTTGTCTCAATGTTCCAGTGTAGTTATTTCAAAGTATATTTATATATATAGTAGTTTAATTTCAATGAATAATATTCGCGTAAACAGAAGACAATATTATGTAAAACATTTAAATCAAATTTATGTGATCGATAAATCGATCATGGGTTTAATTCCCGGATCAGGAAAACGTTATTCAGTTTAACTGTCTTTGTTTTCAATAGGAGCACGTCCGAATATATACTCGGTAGATGTAGTAGGGCATCCTGGATCAGAAACAAGACTAGTAAAATATGTGTGCAATGATTAGAAGTGTACCTCTGCTTATCCATCCATGGAGCCGTGAGAATATAGATGGGAATAATAAGATACACCATTTATCATTAGTATATTAATATAATAATAAACTGTTCCTCACTCACTCAGTTGACTTTCAACCCGTGAACCGTAACTTTTGCCAACAGATATATAGCCTAGCGACACACGAGCGTGACCTACGTCACAGCACTCAATACAAGCCGCCAGTGTGCCCTCGGTGTAAGTGCTCTTATTTCAACGCTAAATAGAACAAGTATTTATGTACGGTTCCAAAACATTACACGCTCCATAACTTGTACCTACGCTCCAATACTGATTCAATAAAGGAATATAATGTATGATTGTGTGTAAGTTCAACAACCTAATTTTACAGGGAATTTTGGACAAAATCGAACATGCTATCTATATAATATTATCATACGTTTACGCGAATGTTATACATTGAAATTAAACAACTTTATACAGGTTTTATCTTGTCTCCGAGAAGATGGCTGCTGAAAAGCAATCGAAACGTCGAGGAACGTGTAAAATTAAATCTAAATAGTTTTTATAATTGAAATAGTTTAAATAGAAGTAAACAGTAACTAGCAATAGTGTTTAACAATATAAAGTATCAAGTTCTAAAAAAACAACGCGATAAAATCCGAATCTATAAAGTAGATTAATTTCAATGCTATCTGTACTCGAACAAACTCACGGATGGCTCAGTGGTTTCAGTGATCGACTCGCTCCTGCCTCTACGCCAAGCGTTGTGAGTTCGATCCACACACGAGACGGAATTTTGTGTAATTCACAAATATGTAGCTGTTTTAAGTTTGGGTGTTCTTTACATCCGTAGTTTGAATGGTAATCAAGTCCTCATGCGAGAGTAGCCTTAAAAAAATAACGAACAGAAGAATATGGGAGAACTGTTAGATTGGTCTACTACGCTGGCCAAATGCGGGTTGGCAGATTTTACATATGTTTTAAACATTATGTAAACCTCTAAGGCATGCATAAATTCTTATAAATATTTTATTTTCGCTGTTATTTTTCTTTCACCGAGATTCGTTAACTACAATTAATTTAAATAGTGTTCATCTGGTAGACGACAGTATGTTCAAGGGTATAGCTCCTATTAAAAAATAGTTGATAGAAACTCGATAGCATTTTCGACCTTACGTACAGCAGTGGCATTTTCTATCGCCCCGTAAAAGTAGGTTAAGATAGGTTAGTAACAGAACTTTTTAGAAATAAAGTATAGCCTTTGTTACTCGGTGATAATTTAGCTTTCTAATGTCGAAAGAATGTTTTAAATCGGTTGTATAGTTTTTGAATTAAATCCTTTCAAACAAACATACAAAAATCAAATCTTTCTTCTTTATAATATTAGAACCAATTTTTTTTATACAACTATTGTGGTAAGCATGCGGCCCACCTGATGGTAAGTGGTCACCGTAGCCTGTAACACCAGAGGCATCACTTGCGCGTTGCCGACCCTTTAGGAAAGGAAGTGGGAAGTAGAAAATCGGGAAGGGGGAAAGAGGGAGATTGGGCCTACGGCACTCTCACTTGACTGAACAGTAGGAATACTGCTATTTCACGTCGATATTCTGTGAGAGAGTAGTCCTTCCCCGGTCGAGCCGGCACATTCATACAGAAATCAGCGAGGCTCTACTCATAGTATCTTTTGCACAATAACAGTCCCGTTCTTCATGAAAATCTGACTGTTGAGTTTCTTGTTTGTTTATAACTCGTTGTTTAATACAAATGCGCCATATTCCAAACATCCGCATAGAATATCTTGGATAAAAACTCTTTTAACTGATAGCTGCTTCCGTCTGTCATTCACGAGTGTTTTTCTCAAAGATTATTTTGTGTATTCATTTACATGAAATAGTCTATCTCTCTGTTTATTTAAGTCAATCTGATTAAAAAGACAAGCGGACAAACAGACAAACTTCATCGTAATTTATAAACGTTTCGTTTATAATATGTACTAGATTTTGCTCGCGGCTTCGCTCGCATAAATGTAGGTTACGTTACGTTAGTAACAGTACTTTTAACTGGATAAAAGGTACCCTATGCCCTAGTCTGTACCCCTGACAACGTGCATGACTATATAATTTCATGATGATCGGTCAATTAATGAAGGCGTAAAAACGTATCAAACAAACTCACATTCGCATTAATAATTTTATTTTGGTGGAGAAGAAGCGGCGATAGCCTAGCGGGAAACCGTTGGACTGCCACGCAGAGGTCTCGAGTTCAAACCCAAGGCGCGCATCTCTGACTTTTCGAAGTTATATGCGTATTAAATAGTTAATTATCGTTCGCTTTAACGGTGAAGGAAAACATCGTGAGGAAACCTGCATATCTGAGAGTTCTCCATAATGTTCTCGAAGATATGTGAAGTCTGCCAACCCGCACTAGGCCAGCATGGTGGACTATGGCCTAACCCTTCTTACACTGAAAAGAGGCCCGTGCCCAGCAGTGCGACAGTTTAATACAGGGCTGATATTATTATATATATTATAAGATTTCCATGGAAAAGTCTTATCTCTCTGTTTATTTAAATCGATATGATTAAAAAAGACGAACTGCCAAACTTCATGATGATTTAATTAACGTTTAGTTTTTACTTTATGTACGATAAACCAAAAAGTAACGTATACTTTTAGTCTCCTGTTTTAGCAATCGGTTGTACAGCAGTTTTAAATGTGACTGCGCATAAAGCCTGGGATTCGATTCTAGGGTCAAGCAGTGTGTTTATGTGTTGCTAATATAAAAAAAAATGATGATATTTACATGTAAACAATATGATTTATAGATGCATTTAAATATTTCTGTACGTTAAGTTTTTATGTGACACACAATGCCAATATGGCGTCTGAATTACAAATAAAGCATCTTAGACAGAGATTAATCTAATATAATCCATCTAGGTATAGTGTTAATCATGCTAACTCATACTGAAAATTGTAGATACACTATCGTTCTCTATCATGTAAATGCAATGTGTGATACTCTTCTCGGTGTTGATACATTTTTTTGCGATCTAAGTACGGTGAGGACATAATTAGGTATAATTTAAAACTGATACAAAAATAATAAGCTGTGTTTAGAATTGTAAAATATTCACAAAAATAAATACAAATAGAAGATATATATTTGGATGACTTTCCAAAACAATCAGTTCTCTTTAGCTCACGTTTTTTTTCTTAATTATATATCTCCCGCACTAGGAATCATTCCTGTGTCGCGTGGGACTTTACAAACATTCAAACAACGGACATAAAGAACACCCAGACTCGGAACAACCATTCATGGATCACACATATTTTTGTCCCGTGTGGGGATTGAACCCACAACAATCGGCGCGGTGGCAGCGGTGAGGCAACCACTTAAACCACGACGCCTCCCGTGCAGTCACATACTTCATGACAATATTCATTACAATATGACTACTCCTTTCTGTCACATGCTATATATATACTTCTACTTCTCTTTTCGTCTCTACCTCTCTAGACAACAAGCATAACTCTTTGTATATAAAAGCGCCTATTCCCAATTACCATTAGTGCTTAGTCAGTAAGCTTAGTTGTAACAGCGCGTGGATCATTTTCTACTGTCAACAACGCGATCGTGCTGGGTCACTCATAAAGAGGACTATTAACCCTCAATTACCGCCCGCCCAGTATTATCTGGAAAACAATTTATTTAACAGCAGCGAACAAAGGGTCAATAGATAATTGTGGAAAGTTTCCGTTTTACAACTTTCTGGTTGGATTAATTATATATAATAATAATAATATTCTATCACATACACACAACACCATCTAACCCAAACTAAGCAGAGCTTGTTCTATGGGTACTAGACAATGGATAAACATACATATATACTTTTTTTTGTAAATACATACATATTATACATAGAAACACCCAGACCAAGACAAACATCCATGTTCACGCACACAAATGTTTGACTTGTGCGGGAATCGAACCTGCGACCTTAGGCGTGGCAGTCGGTTACACTAACCTCTACGCCATCGAGTCGTCTAAATCGTCTCGTCATATATACGTATATGTCTAGTGTCACGCCTTTATAAATATTCAATTGGAAAAACTAGTATCTAAGATACAGGCTCCGTTTTGTTTAGGTGCTAGTGTTCATGTTTTAAAGGCAACATTTTCACTAGGTATAAAGTTAAAGATAGATTTTATTTGTTAAAACATGAGTATACACACATAAGTATACAAGTTAGAAAATATAAAACATAGTAACTCAGTCATGTGTTGCCGTAAGGGCGTACAAATTTTAAATATAAATCATGCCAATAAATGTAACAAAGAGAAAATTATATAAAATTATTCATATATATATATATAATAGATGTGACCGCGGTTTCACCCGCGTTTATGATTACTGCACCGCCCCCGTGAGTTGTAGCGTGATGTTATATATGGTTGTTCCGAGTCTGGATGTTCTTTGTGTCTGTCGTTTGAAGTTTGTAAAGTTCTCCGCGACACAGGAAGTATGTGTACAGTAAATGAAAAGTTATAATTCATTAAACGTATTTTACTTTAAGAATTTGATATATATAATGACTAAAAAGTAATTTTAATTTGCATATCTATACTAATATTATAAAGCTGAAGAGTTTGTTTGTTTGGTTGAACGCGTTAATCTCAGTAATTGCTGTTTCAAATTGAAAAATTACTTTAGTGTTGGATAGCTTATTTATCGAGGAAGGCTATAGGATAACATCACGCTACGATCTACGGGGACGGCGCAGTAATCATAAACGCGGATGAAACCGCGGGCACATCTAGTAACCTAATATAATGTAAGTATTTCTTTTGTCAATATTCTTTTATTATTATATATTATAGTATAGTTATACCGTTGGACTACCACGCAGAGGTGTCGAGTTCGAACCCAAAAGTAAGTCGTAAGTAACCAAAGTAAGGCATCAGAGATACTTTTCGAAGTTATATGCGTATTAAATAGTTAATTATCGCTTGCTTTAACGGTGAAGGAAAACATCGTGAGGAAACCTGCATGTCTGAGAGTTCTACATAATGTTCTCGAAGATATGTGAAGTCTGCCAACCGACACTAGGCCAGCGTGGTGGACTATGGCCTAACCCTTTTCATAGTGAGAAGAGGCCCGTGCCCAGCACTGGGACAGTTTAATACAGGGCAGATATTATTATTATTATTGTTATAATATAGTACAGACAGAGGTGTAATTTATCCATCGCCAGGTATGGCTTCAGGTCTCACGTATTAAAACAACCCTGAGCATGGCATAGTGGTTTAATAGGTCGTTTTGCCAATGCCGCTGCGCTAAGTGTTATAGGTTCGATAACCGAAATATATAATTACCAAATTTTACCCGCGGCTTTGCTCGCATCTAGGTTAGGTTAATTTACTAAAACCTTTTTTTTTGTATATAAAATGTACCCTTTGTTCTTTTCTGTGCGCCTGACAACGTGTATGCAAAATTTAATGATGATCGGTCGAGTAGTTAAGGCGTGAAAGCGTAACAAACAAATAAACAAACTCACGTTCGCATTTATAATTAGTTTGGTGTAGGACTCCGTAGGTTCGTTCCTCACATGGGACAATTTTTTTTGTGTTCCACATATAGTTGTTCCGAATCTGGGTGTTCTGTGCGTCCGTTGTTTGAATGTTTGTAAAATCACCTGCGATATAGGCATTAGTATTATTATTACCTGTCTTATGTTCCATTAAAGACTAAGTACAAATTTAACTAATCTTGTGTATGAGTTCGTTAATGATTTACAGCCTTACTTATTAACCGTTCTCAAATATTTAAGAGGTAGTTAAGTTTTAGCTAGCGACTTAAGAAATAGCTATGCATAGCCAAAACATTACTCAAAGTTGAGTGTTAGTTCAATAATAATAGTTAAGCACCCGCAGTGGCTCTTTGATCAAAGGCTTGAGCGCAATCCAGTTGAGAGATTGCTAAGCATTGATAGCGATAATTTTATAATCAAAGCTGTAAGTAACTAAATCATTAAATTGAGAAATTGCTTAATCTTTCATCAAAATTCTTCTTAAGATTATGTCTATCTGTGGCCAGTAATAGACATTGTTTTTAAAGTACCATAATAAATTAGAAGCTAAACGGACGTAACATATGGCGATGTGATTAATGAGCGTACGAGCCACGAGATAATATTGTCGTCAATCATAATCGAGGGCGCCTCACTCACTCATCTCATACACACCCACTTTATAATATTGTCACAATTCATGCCACTCTACTAGACGCTCTTTAATATGAGTATAACGTTCTGTACTCATAATGAACTAAGTACGAGCTAGAGACGATCGATTCGATTAACTTCAACGTAAGCGCAGCATTTTTGGTTATGAAATATCTTTGACATAACGTATCGCTTCTTTACAGAACTGTCTCTAAAGAAGTCTGTGTCTGGATAAAGATTTATTTATTGCATAACTGTGTACAGTAATTGATCTTATTAATAAAACATATGTTTTTGGATCCAAAAGTTTGTCCACATCGGACATGCCGTGGGAGAGCCACGCTTCGGCACGAATGGGCCGGCTCAACCAGAATTATACTACGGCCTCACAGAAAACCGGCGTGAAATAGCACTTGCGTTGTATTTCGTCAAGTGAGTGAGGGTACTGGAGGCCCACCCTCCCCCCTCTTCTGGAGGTAAGAGCGGGGACAAATTTAAAAGGCCGGCATCGCACTTGTGACTCCTCTGGTGTTGCAGGTGTCCATGGGCGGCGGTAATCGCTTACCATTAGGCAATCTGTATGCTCGTTTACCTCATATACTATAAAAATACACTACATACAATACATTTCTTATCATTATTACTGCTTTTCAAAACTCTTGTAAAATACATTCTTAATTAACCATTTTTTAACTTAATTTTAAATATATTTCTGCTGCTGCAGCTGTTAGTAATTTGTTTAATACACGAAAAGCTACTGACAGAGGTTGTGAGGTCTTGAGTTCTGCATCTAAGTATACGAGTTGGAGGAAGTGTTATTTAATTTTCCTGTTCAGAAATTTGCAGAGTAGTAGAGCCTCGCTGATATCAGCATGAATGGGCCGGCTCGACCGGAGAACTACCCTCTCACAGAATATCGACGTGAAATAGCAGTATTACTACTGTTTTGTTTCGTTCGGTGAGTGAGAGTGCCGGAGGCCCAATCTCTCTCTTTCTCCCTTCCCGCTCCTTCTCTTTCCCACTTCCTTCCCTAAAGGGTCGGCAACGCGCAAGTGATGCCTCTGGTGTTGCAGGCGTCCATAGGCTACAGTGACCACTTACCATCAGGTGGGCCGTATGCTTGCTTGCAACCATAGTTGTATAAATATATATATATATATATATATATATAGTCTAAAGTTAACAACACACTCTGTAGATTGCGTTCAACAGGCTATTTTGATAGTAATCCGATGTCTGGGACCGCCATTAGTTTATCTAAAAAGCAGCTTATCAGTATTTCGTAATTAGTTGGGCCCAAACGTGAGTGACAAACATGTCCGGTTCGTCACACCGTCTATTGACTGCGAAGGACAATACGAGCCTCACATTTTTAGTTCCCTACAAATGTTAATTTTTATTATTAACCTGTGAGTCTTCTTCGAAGAGGTTAATAAAAAAACACAAAAAAAAACTTCAAATAAAAACAAATATGGGCAATTTGTTTTTATTTGATTTGTTTTTTAATAATTAATTTACCCTTTTTTTTCCTGAAACGGTTTCAGATAGTCATAATTATGTTAACCACCAGAACGAAATTAAATTTTTTAACCATTAAAAAAAAAAATATAAATAATTAATGTCATAAATAATAACGGGCGGTCCTTTCTATTGCCTCTTATTATTAACGACATCAGTTATTGTTATGTTATTACTTTTAATTAGTAGAATAATAGGATTGTGTCGGGTGGTTAACATACGACTATCTGAAACCATTTCACGAAAAAAACTCGTACATTAATTTCACCAAAAATATAATTCTAATAAAAATAATATGGTCAGGGTTATTCAATATCACCAGTAGAATGCGTGGTTAAAAGGAATTACACGATTTCAAAATCACTCTGTATATAGATACATAGATTACGATAACCTTTTACCATCAGGCAAGTCGCACTCTGCTTGTTCATCACTTTAATATCTATATCTACTTTAAATGTAAAAGGCTAAAGAAAATATCTGAACCATGACTGCATAGGTATCGTAGTGATTAATTAAAGTGATTGCCAAATGACAAACACTTCAGTAAGCCGCCGTTGTCTTTGACTTTGATGTGTATTTTTGTTTAAAAGAAAACAACGACAACCGCAGTAGGAATAATGCCTGTATGTCGGGGGACTTTACAGAGACTTTTCAAACAACATGCACAAAGAACATCCAGAGTTGGAAAAACTAGGTATTTATGGTTAACAATTTTTTTTTTCTTCTTGAGGATAGAACCCACAACTTTTGGCGAGGCGGCCACTACGCAGGCAAAAATTTGAAAAATAGCAGACGATAAAAAAAAATTAAAAGCTACTGATCCTTCCTACTCCCTAGCCTTTATTATTTCCAAGTAACTTGGGGTCGGCATTTCTGGTTTAACCGGATTTGACTGGATATCAGTTTTTACACGGAGCACCACCTGACCTCCGCAACCCGAAGACTAACGATACCCTAAGGCTAGACCAGTGTCAGGATATTATAGCGCACTGATTTCCCAATAACGACTGCCATAGAAGTTCATGGCAGCCGGGACCGACGGCTTAACGTGCTCTCCGAGGCACGGAGCAGGCGATAATTGTCAATCAATACGCACATAATTTCGAAAAATCATATATCTTCCGATAGTCAGAGGTGCGTGACGTGGGTTCGAAACCGAGACCCTCTGCATTGCAGTCTGTTGGTCTACTCACTGAGCTATCCGATTATAAAATTTATTACACTAGTCGTAAGTTATACTATCCTCCGAATCACATAATATGTAGTGGCTGCATGTTATAATGAGTTACGTCTTGAGGAAAGCTGCTATCAGACAATAGGAGATATAAAAAAAAACAAGGCATATTTATGTAAAAATATTCAAGAACCATTTATTTAAAACAGATGTTTTCCTGTTATCGTACTATAGTGTAAAGAAAATAGGTGACCTGGTCAATCGATTAAGTACTTGCACCTGACAACTTGTACGTCATAAGAAACCATTAGGGCTGCCATCTTTAAAAATATAAAATGCTAAGATTTTTCAAAACTGGTAGACCACTTTCTTGGTTGACTGTACATGTTGAAAATGAAGCTGATTGCACGGATTATCCAGTAGTCCTTAGATTACTGGATAATCCGTGCAATCAGACCACTTATAGTCATCACGCTACCAGGATTACACCGCATACAGTAAGTTCGAATCAGTCAATCAGTTTTCTCACGTTGTCTATCACAAATGTGAATAATTATTATATTACGCACGGCATCGCTCACTCGGAAACAGAACTTCTATCTAAATGAAAGGTACCCTATGTCCTTTTCTGTACCCCTGCCAAGGTGTATTCGAAATTTCATGATGGTTGGTCGAGTAGATAAGGCGTGAAAGCGTAACAAACAAACAAACTCACATTTATATTATTAGTGAGAATACAATAAAATCTACTCTATAACCACCATATCAAAATATTATGTATATATTAATAAATTAATATACAGGAATGAGTTTCCCGGCAACTCACGTTTCCGGAAAACTCATCCAGGTCCTTAAAACCGACGACAAACATAAGCATAAGCTGAAATATATATACCATGGGTTCAACAAGGCAGTCACAAATAATATTATGATTCACCTCTCTAAAACCCTTACCATGTACCTGATTACCAGTTATCCTATATGCCAATAGATTCGTCATCAGCAAAAAGGTTAAGGACAGTAAAAGTAGGTTGGTAATAGAATGACGGTATCATAAAGCGAAGCTACAACTAGCGACACAGCGGATGAATAAAGAACTAATTAATAATGTCCTCCAGACCGAATTTCGGTCACGGCGGCCAATATTAACGGAGACTGGGCATCTGAGCAGGATATATTATAGTACACAAGCGTATGCGCAAACACAAGTGCAATCTCTGTTCCCTCACTCTCATGATCCGATGGGACGGTAATCGACACGACCGGAGAGAGATCAGGCGCAGGACCAATGGCTTTACGTGATTTCCGGGGCACGGAGGTGTCTTACACCACCAACTTCCTAACCCCGGGCTGGTATTGAGATTTTTTAACAGGAAAACCCAATAACTTTTTGTTGGCCTGACCCGGTATTCAAACCCTCATGCATAGCAGTCACATTCTCTACCGCTGCGTCACGGAGGCAGAACAAATTATGACATTTATGACAGTAGCTGATCTTACGGTATGCGCGGTTTTAAAGAACATAAAACAACAGCTATTAGACTACGCTCGCCAGGCAAGCTCACATATCCTGACCACAGAGTTCTCTTTGGATTGGAAATAGACGACACTTCGTTGTTCCATAATGGCAATATACCTTAAGACTGCGCCGAGCGAAAGACTGATAATGACAGAGCTCGTGCGGCACATATTCAAATCGGTATAATAATATTTATTATTTATATATTAATAAGTATATTTTTAAGGAATACCTGGTATCAGGTAAGCCTTTGTCAGCTTAATACGCATAATAAGCAGCTTATAGATACTAAAAGTGGCGCAGTGGTAGTAACTATGATTGCTGTTCATAAAGTCTCCAACTCAACTATTGGGTCGGACCAACAAAAGTTATTTAGTTTTCTTTTAAGACTGCGCCGAGAGGTTGGACTGAATGACAGAGCTCGATATTCAAATCGGCGTGCGGCCGCCATAGTAAAATTGTATGGAGGATTTAAAGTGCTTTTTTATAAATATGTATCTTTATTGTCAACCAATAATTTAAATGTTTGGGACGGACAAATTGAAATATAACTATTAATGTTTCGTTTAAGCTGTAAAATAGGATAGATTTCTACTGTTTCAATCTAAAAATCACGTAACACGAGCTTACGTTTTTGCAAATTTACGTAATTTTGTAGGCGAAAATATTAATTATTTTAAGTTTTTCACACAGACTAATTGTATACACATTCATTGTTATGGTAAATGTATATTTTATATTTGTATTAAACAAAAAGTGTTGATTTTATTCACTTAACTGTGACCGCCTGTTTTGGCACATTTCGCTCGGCGCAGTCTTAAGATATAAATAAAATGTAAACCCAGAGATTGGGATAACAGTAACTCCCAATCAATTTGACTGTATAGGCTGAGCTGCGATTATAGTCATTTCGCTACTGTCAGTAAACCAAGTATTGTAGATTCTATTCCCACACGGGATACAAAATAATAATAATAATAATAATATTCTACCACATACACACAACACCATCTAGCCCAAACTAAGCAGAGCTTGTACTATGGGTTCTAGACAATGAATAAACATACATATACTTTTTTTTTTGTAAATACATACATATTATACATAGAAACACCCATTAAGTGATCCTTAAATAGTTGTGCCGAATATGTTGTTATTTTGATGTTTTCAGTCCTGCAGACTGCACGGATGGCGTTGTGGTTTAAGTGGTCGCGTCACCACAGCCACTGTGCCGAGAATTGTGGGTTCGAATCCCACACGGGACAAAAATTTGTGTGATCCACAAATGGTTGTTCCGAGTCTGGGTGTTTTCTGTGTCTGTTGTTTGAATATTTGTAATGTCCCCCGTGACACTGAAATTACTCCAAGAGCAGGAGGAAAGCTTATAAAAAAATATTGTTTTGTAGATTCTATCCACACACGGTATACAAAACTGCGTGTACCTTAAATAGTTGTGCTGAATATGTCGTTATTTATGTCCGTTGTTTTCATTTTTCACGCAATAAATTAGTAAGGAAATTTTCTATTTAACTAAAATATACTACACAGGTTTGACAGCCCTACGTTCACCATAGTTCTCAATATTCCCATAACATTGTTCACTATACGTCAGGTTACTTTATGTATCTAAACATTAATGGAAATGTATTTACATTGTTATAAAATACTTCTCAGATAGGTTCTTAGAAGTATTTTATAACAATATAATATTATAATATCAAGCCTGTTCTCTACCGGGAACAAGTCTCTACTCAATAAATGTAATGTCAAAATCCAACTCGCTTTTTTAGCGTGGGGAAATGCTCCTTATGCATACCTCCTCGCCACAAGGGGAGGCGAGAGGGCAATGTCGGGCTCACCCGAGACTTCGGGCCTACCGACTAAAACCACCTCGGTGTGCAACCTCGCTGCTTTGTGAGGTGGGTCGGTCTCTGGAACTATAACTACATCAGGGACCCACCCAGCAGGACCCAATGCAAAAATGAAGAGTGTCTGCGGGCAGAGGGCGTCGCTCCGACTCAATGGTTGGCGGGCAGGAGATCGCCGTTCTCCCACCCGCTAGCCTAGTGCAGCTTAACAGACTTCACATACGAGGACGTTATAGAGAACTTGCCGACGTGCAGGTTTCCTCATGATTTATTTCTTCGCCGTTATAGCGAGCGCTAACTATCTATTAAATCCGCATATGACTCAAAAGTCAGTGTTTAATAGGATCGAACTTGTGACCTGGGCGTGGTAGACCGACGGTCTAACACTAGACTATTGTTGTTCTATATATTTAATAGGTAATTATACAATTAACAGGAGTTACGTAAAGAACCTATGGAGTTACATTAGCTTAGACATTATTTTAAACAAAATGACTGCAGTTCTGGTAATCCGTGAGTCTTGACGCTTCTAGGAAAAGTGTATAATTGTAGTAATGTTTGCAGGCAATATTGTAAACGTTTATTCAAAGATTACATAACATGCTGTATCCGTACTTAAATAATTATTATATATTAAAAATAACTTTACTGTTTGTTATATTTTAACAGCTAAAGCGTCGAATAGAAGGCAATAAAATATAAATATATTTAAAATAGTTTCTAATAAACGTAAAATATGATCTGAAGTACTATGTATGTTTACATATTATGACGTTTCTTTTAATTTAAGCGAATACTATTATGTTAGACATTATTGTCACTGAGACTAGATTCGAACTCTATAAACTAACAGTTTTTCCAAAGACTTTAGAAGTGTTTTCTTACGAGTATTATTATTGGCCCTCCAATTTGATAGAATTATGTTTTGAAATATATATATTAATACGTGAAGCAAAAACTTTGTACCCCTTTTTACGAAAATTGCGCTGATGGAGGAGTATGAAGTTTGGCACAGTTAAAGTGTACATGGCGAAGGAGGGACGAATCCTAATATTTTTATAAAATATGCATTAGAAATACATTAAATTAATGAAAAAACACTACACGCACACAACCAGGCATTTGACACAAGCAGTCGAATCGCGTTCGTAGTATTTCAGCACTGTTCGGTTGATTTCGTAGAATGCTTCGTAAGTATGGTTAGTGTGGAGTAGGTGACTAAATGAAATGTGATTATAAGGGTATAATTATAGACAATAAAACTTTAATAACGATCAAATTTAAAATTTAAATAAATTATAGGCGAATTTCGACCACTTGGCGACCGCTAGTATTGTTTATTAAGAACCTATGAAACGACATTTTAACTTAAACGAAATTACTTGTTAATGCTTATTGTATACCACTAAAATATATGACATTTTTACTTTATGCCACGCCAGATTTTATGAAGGGCTAAAGCGCACAATTCCTTCAAATAACACCAGACCCGAGAATAAATTAAAAAAGATTGACTCCGTACACAATTTTATCAAAACCGATGCAGCAGTTTATCATTGGCAACGTCAACGAAACAAACCGTTGGATTCCCTATATATAATACATATATGGATAAATCATTTTTATCAACTCTATTCGTATAAACCGGATAATCTATAAATACCCTGAATTACTCATCACAGTAAGTATACATTAGTAATCTGTATTGACAATACAAATAGTCCATTATGTAATACTTATTATTTACGATCCATAAATAAATCAGGACCGATACTTAAAGTACGTACTGGTTTCCTATATTAACTCGGCGATGACTGAAATGGATTTTTTTTATTGTCCGTATATTAATTGGCTTTTATTCGTCTCTTACATTAATACTAGATTTTTCCTGCGGCTTTGCTCACATAATATTAGGTTCGGTTAGCTTAGATTTATTATATTAGTGGGGTCACTGGTACAGAGTCGGGGGACTCTCTACCAGCTTGCACGGCCCCACACGTCTGGGGGATGGCCTTGGTGGGCAAGGCCACTCCTCCACAGCAGCCGGGCAAACCGCCGGGGCGGGATGGTGATTGCTAACGCGACCCCATCCCGTCCCACCCAGTCGGCGGAGGGACTGCTCACCCCAGGTTTTTAGTGTGTATACCGACCCCCTTCAGGGGCGAAGAGTCTCACATAACCACCCTCCTCCCCCGGGGAAGGGATATCCATAAAGGATTTTCCTGGGTCAAAAGAAAAACTATACCACCGGTTGAACGCGTGGTTAAAAGGAATACATGATTTCAAAATCCCTCTGCACAATGTTATATTAATTTCATGATAATCGATTAAGGTGTGAAAGCGTACCACAACAAACTCACATTCGCATATTAGTAAGGATTAAGCCAGCTATGGCTTTGCCAGGGCCTTGATTCTTTGGTAACGACAGAGGTTTCCTTTATTAAAAAAGTATGTAATTTAACTTGAAAGCTGAGGTACGAGTATATCTATACTAATATAATAAATCTGAAGTTTGGTATTTTTTTGTTTGAACGCGCTTATCGCCGGCACTGCGGGGTCAAGTCAGGAGTCAGGAGTCAAATATATTTGCATTAGATAGCCTTAACCGGTCGGTCGGTTCGCTTAAGCGAAGGCGGCGCGCGGCGTTTTGGCGCCAATTTGGTGGCTCGCATGCGAGCCACCGGCCTACGACGGGTACAAATCTGCCGGCTGGTATGCGAGCCGGCGGTATACGACCGGTTAATCTTGAGAAATATTATTTATTATATCATCATATATATATATAGTATATATAGTAAGCAGCGATAGCTCAGTGGGCAGTCCACTAGACTGCAATGCAGAGGGTCTCGGGTTCGAACCCACGTCGCGCACCTCTGACTTTCGGAAGTTATATGACTTTTCGAAATTATGTGCGTATTGATTGACAATTATCGCCTGGTCCGTGCCTCGGAAAGCACGTTAAGCCGTCGGTCCCGGCTGCCATGAACATCTATGACAGTCGTTATTGGGAAGTCAGTACCCTATAATATCCTGACACTGGTCTAGCCTTAGGGTATCGTTAGCCTTCGGGTTGTGGAGGTCAGGTGGCAGCCGCTCCGTGTAAAAACTGATATCAGTCAAATCCGGTTAGACCAGAAAAAGCCGACCCCAAGTGACTTGGGAATAATAAAGGTTAGAGAGAAGATATCATCATATATATCATATTATACCATCACGAGCCACGGCAAGCTATTGTTTATATTATATATTAATCGGCATGAAAGTGGATATAGTGACAAGAATAGAAAAGGGTATGTTAAACTGGTTTGGGCATGTGGAAAGAATGGACGAGGAAATACTGACTAAGAAAGTTTATAAGGCTAGTGTGAATGGAACAGTCGCAAGAGGAAGACCTAGGCGAACGTTTCTCGATTAGATCGGAGGCGTTCTGGACAAACGCCAGGTTAAGAGCACCTTGAACCGACGGGCGTGTATGAGGAATGTGATGAAAGTGAATGAAGCCAGAGAAGTGTGTCAGGATCGTAGCAAATGGAAAGCCGTAGTCTCTGCCTACCCCTCTGGGAAACAGGCGTGAATCTATGTATGTATGTATGCATGTAACAGAGTGTTAGAGTCTTAAAATTATGTAATAAAAGTGTTTTAAAATAAACAACGCGACAATATCCGTATAAAGTATGTATTTTAATTTCAATGTATAACATTCGCGTAAACATAAAATTTAAGAGTTATAGGATAGGCGGTTAGTACACTCAAATCAAATTTTGCAACTAGCTGAATTTATACGAAGTTTTACCTACCGATAAGATTGGAATTTCGCTTACACATTTCAGTTCGGTAACAAACCATTTGAATGATAAGTATAAGCTGGTAATGCAGTTAGTTTTATCTCCTTGTTGGAAAACTCTTTAACGGCAAAAAGCGGACCGGACACGGACCGCAAATGTATGAAAGTGACTCAAATACCGATCTAATTCCTAACTTCCTAACTAATCCTACTAATGTACTAACTAGCTGACCCGCGAGACTTCGTTTGTGTCACATAAGAGAATTTTCCCGTATTTGCATCATTTTTCATTGATGCTGCGCTTCTATAGGTTGTAGCGTGATGTTATATATCTTATAGCCTTCCTCGATAAATTAACTATTTAATACGCATCTAACTTCGAAAGTCAGAGATGTACGCCTTGGGTTCGAACTCGAGACCTCTGTGTGGCAGTCCAACAGTATAACTATACTATAATAATAATAATAATAATATAAAAAATTGACATTTACATTATATTAGATTACTAGCCATGCCCGCAGTTTTATCCGCGTTTATGGTTACTGCGCCGCCCCTATGATGTTATCCTATAGCCTTCTTCGATAAATAGGCTATCCAACACTAAAATGTTTTTCAATTTGAACCAGTAGTTCCTGATATTAGCGCGTTCAACCAAACAAACAAACAAACTCTTCAGCTTTACAATATCCTTACTTCCTTACTAATATTATAAACGCGAAAGTTTGTATGAATGTATGGATGTTTGGTACTCTTTCACGCAAAAACTACTAGACCGATTGCGATGAAACTTGGTATGTAGATAGCTAGAGATCTGGATTCACACATACGCTACATTATCCCGATATTCTCATGGGAACAGGACTTACGCGGGTGAAACCGCGGGGGAAAACTAGTTATAGTATAGATGTTAAAGTTTGTGAGGATGGATGGATGTTTGATGTTACTCTTTCACGCAAAAACGACTGAACGGATATTGATGAAACTTCACAATATTATTGTTTATACATCAGAATAACATATAAGCTACTAAAGATCTATTTAAACATAAATCTACATTAACGCGAGCGTAGCCGCGGGCAAAATCTTGTATTATAAATGCGAAAGTGACTTTGTTTGTTTGTTTTTTACGCTTTGACGCCTTAACTACTCAACCAATCAACATGAAATTTCGCATACACGTTATCAGCGGTACAAAAAAGGATATAGGATATATTTCATGCAGAAAAAAATAGTTCCCGGGCTATAGAATTTTTTTATATAAAGGTATGTAGTTTACCGCAAGTGAGGGCGCGGGAAAACAGTAGTATATAATAGGATATATTCCTTATCAAATAACGTGTCACAGGAAATGTTGCTAAAACGAAATAACAACCAATTAGCTTCATAGGACAATAATTGGTTGGCAAGTAACTATGTACCTGTTAAACCATGTATTTCATATAGAATACCCGTGACATGATATTATAGGGTATGTATCTTATGTGGGGGCCAGTCAGTGCAGACTGGCGACACTTCGACCCAGTGGGATCTTTTGTGTCGACACTCTCCCAATAACGACTGCCATAGATGTTCATGGCAGTCGGGACCGACGGCTTAACGTGCTCTCCGAAGCACGGAGCAGGCGATAATTGTCAATCAATACGCACATCATTTCGAAAAGTCATATAACTTCCGAAAGTCAGAGGTACGCGACGTGGGTTCGAACCCGAGACCCTCTGCATTGCAGTCTGTTGGTCTCCCCACTGAGCTATCGCCGCTTATATATATTATACGGTAGATGACTGACATTGCAGGCGATAATTGTCAATCAATACGCACATCATTTCGAAAAGTCATATAACTTCCGAAAGTCAGAGGTACGCGACGTGGGTTCGAACCCGAGACCCTCTGCATTGCAGTCTGTTGGTCTCCCCACTGAGCTATCGCCGCTTATATATATTATACGGTAGATGACTGACATTTTTTTTATTATTTAAGTTAAATAATTACTTTTACCAAACTCTAAAGTATAAAAACTAGCGAACCGCTCCGGCTTCGCACGGGTAGTACAAAATGTTAACTAATTATACACCTAAACCTCACTAATCACCCTGTCTATTGATGAAAATCGCATGAAAATCCGTTCAGTCGATTTTGAGTTTATCGCGAAAATACAGACGCTGCGGGACTTTGTTTTGTAATGCAGTGATTTTTAAGATCGGCTCGAAAACAAAATAGGTACAAGCGTTCTAAATATATAATTGTTAAATGACAGAAAAGGATGCACGATACAAGCTGTGACGTAATTGGTATTTAAATGCAGCTGTCCGAGCGAGATGCGAGATATCCCCACTAGAACCCCACTTTTACTTATATCCAAATTTAAAATATTATTACTATCTTCTTTTGTAATCAATTTTAATACAGTCTACGCAATAATATATTATTTGTTCTTGTGTGCAAAATAATGTAGAAAATGAAATATAGGCAACTACCCTATTCCTAAGGTATATGTTTTATAAAATATTGTTTAAAAAAGGTTTTAATTTATCATTTTATCTTGTACCAGTTTTTCCCGCGACTTTGGACGCGTGAAATTATAGGCAACTACCCTATTCATTGAAATTAAACTACTATATACGGATTTTATCGCGTTGTTTATTTGACACTTTTTTTACAGAAATAGTTTTAATAATTTAATTAGCTTAAATATTAGGAAAGTTTAATTGTAGTCGTTTCTAAATTATGTTAAAAGGTGTCAAATAAACAACGCGATAAAATCCGTATATAGTAGTTTAATTTCAATGAATAATATTCGCGTAAACAGAAGACAATATTAACTACCCTATTCCTAAGGCATATAAAAAAAGGTTTTTATCTATCATTTTATCTTGTACCAGCTATTTCCTGCGACTTTGGACGCGTGAAATTACTTTTTCATCTTTCTATATTTTTATTCTTTGCATGCAAGAAGGAACAGATCAACAAGAATTTAAGCAGGAAAGAAAGCATCTGAAATAATAATAATAATAATATTCTATCACATACACGCAACACCATCTAGCCCAAACTAAGCAGAACTTGTACTATGGATACTAGACAAAGGATAAACATACATATATACTTATTTTTTTGTAAATACATAAATATTATATATAGAAACACCCAGACCAAGATAAACATCCATGTTCATGCACACAAATGTTTGACTTGTGCGAGAATCGAACCCGTGACCTCAGGTATAGCAGTCAGTTACAGTAACCACTACGCCATCGAGTCGTCCAATATACACCAGATTTTAAGACCACCAGCTATTAGACCTCCAGCACTACACAGTTAAAGCCGTATGCAATTTCTTGTAGTAGATTTTGCGTGATGCGCTTACAAACATACAGGCAGACAGTTAAGATTTTAAAAAAAGTCTTCGTTTGTTTAGAAATGTCTCCTATGTATAAACAACGTTATTATTTTATTATTATTATTTTATTATTATTATTATATTATTATTATTTTATTATTATTATTTTATTATTTGTTTATATTATAGTTTTCCACGCATTAAGCTTAGTGTGATACTTAAAACGTACGTTATAATCAAAAACAGATTTTACTAATAACATAAATAGAAAAGAGAAAGAAAGAAAGAAAATTAACTTTATTTGACAAAATAAAAAATATAATAATAACAAGTTAAATAAAAAATAATAATAAAATTTGCCAAATGGGACCTAGTTCAGCATATGCCAGGCTAAGGAAGCCTCGGGCACGCCACGATCGTGGCGGTAAGTCCCGTGTTTGAGGAGTGGCTGGAGAGGCGCCATGGCGCCCACACCTTCCGGCTGACACAGGTAATGACTGGCCACGGTTGTTTTGGCCAGTTCCTGTGTCGTATACGCCGGCAAGAGACGCCCGGTTGTCACCACTGCGGCGACTGCCGCGACGTTGTTGAGGACACGGCGCTGCACACTTTGGCGGTTTGCCCCGCCTGGGCATCGCAGCGCCGTGAGCTGATCGCGGCAGTCGGATTGGTTCCCCTCTCGCTCCCGGCCGTAGTTCAGTCTATGGTCCGGAGTGAGAGGTCGTGGAACGCCGTCGCCTCCTTCTGCGAGGAAGTCATTTCCATCAAGGAGGCGGTGGAGTGGGAGAGGGAGCGTTTGAACCCTCTCTCCAACCGCAGAGCCGGGCGCCGGAGGGCGCGGGACGACCTCCAGCCACCCTGAGGTTTGACCTGGGGGTGGCGGGCTCCGAGAGGCGGCGTGCGTGTTCCCACGCGCGCCTCTGTTGTTTCGAGACCGTCTCCCCTCTAGGGGGGACAGTAGGGAGTGTTAGAAGTGCCTTTGGGTAGATCTTTCGTGTAGTGGCGTGTAGTGGTATTTTCTTACGGCGGGCCGAAACCTCGGCGGGGTCGCGACCGCATGCGAAAGTGATTCGCGCGGCCCCGTCGATAGTGGTTTTGTCGAGGAACACCGTGGTAGGTTTAGTCGGTATTTCGGGAGGTACATTGTCTTCTTAACATCTTTCTTTTACCCCGGCGAGTCCGACATAACCCCTCCGTCCGCCCCCGCGGAGGGGTATGCGGCATGCATAGCAGCAGGTAAAAAAAAAAAAAGGCTAAGGAAGCCTGGCGCTGGTTTTCAATTAGATCCCTTTAGTGACTGCGCGGATGCTAATAACAATTCCCATAAATGATAATTAAAAAATAACATTAGATTACTAACATAAATTCATAAAAATGTCAAAACAACAAAATTAAAATTAAAAGTTATAATAAAAACATAATAACAACAACATAAGCAATATATTTTATAATTAATAATACAACGTGAATTGTGTTTAAATACAAATATGTAGACGTAACATATAAACACATTAGAAAAATAAAATTCGAATTAATAAGATAGATTGATAACATCATAAATAAATATGAAAATTTATGAAAATAAAATATTAGAAACCGTACAAAAATGTTTTGTCTCGGTTTAACACATAGTTTATATATATAAAGAGACGCATACTAGGGTACAAAGCCCTACAAAGTCTTTGATATACACAAGGGACAGGCCGCGAGCAAAAGCTAGCTTGTCTTATATTTTCGAAGACATAACCACATACTTAGGTTTAAATAGGTTTTACCCGCTGTCGACCCGTCCTGTGCACGCGAGACACATACAGAATACATAATATTCTCTTGTTCATGCGAAAAAATTTAAAATTGTGTAAGACCATGACACTCCTGACCAATACACTCACACACTCCAACACTCTCAATGACGGAATAGGTTAAATTATTTGACATCATTTATTCGAATATAGAAATATAAGTTTTTATTGCACGCATGGCAACGAGTACCTAAGCGGCTGTTATGTTTTGGGTTCGATTTAGTAACGCGCATAATTTTTTTCGAATGATATTCGAATACAATTGTGCATAGTACGGTACTAACTTTGACATATACGTTTGAATTGACGTATACGACACAATAAATAAATATATGTGCTACGTCATATAAGCAGTTATAGCCTAATGGGACGCCGTTGGACTGCCATGCAGAGGACTCGAGTTCGATCCCAAGGCGCACATCTCTGACGGTCTCAATCTCTCTCGATCGCTTTAACGGTGAAGGAAAACATCGTGAGTAATGCAATTTTTTTATACTACTAAGGTGGCAAACAAGCTTACGGCTCACCTGATGGTAAGTGGTCACCGTAGCCTATGGACGTCTGCAACACCAGAGGCATCACTTACGCGCTGCCGACCCTTTAGGAATAAAAGGAAGTGGGAAGGAGAAGGAGCGGGAAGGGGGAAAGAGGGTGATTGGGCCTCCGACACTCTCACTCACCAAACGAAACACAACAGTAGGAATACTGCTATTTCACGTCGATATTCTATGAGAGGGTAGTACTTCCCCGGTCGAGCCGGCCCATTCATGCTGAAATCAACGAGGATCTACTACTCATAAATGTCTGAGAGTTCTCCATAATGTTCTTGAAAATATGTGAAGTCTGCCGCACGGAGCCAGTGTGGTGGACTATGGTCTAACCCTTCTCACACTGGGCAGAGACCCGAGCCCAGCAGTGGGAATGTTTAATATAGGGTTAATAATATTTATTATATATATAGTATATTATATTATATATATAATAATAAGCAGCGATAGCTCAGTGGGGAGACCAACAGACTGCAATGCAGAGGGTCTCGGGTTCGAACCCACGTCGCGCAACTCTGACTTTCGGAAGTTATATGACTTTTCGAAATTATGTGCGTATTGATTGACAATTATCGCCTGCTCCGTGCCTCGGAGAGCACGTTAAGCCGTTGGTCCCGGCTGCCATGAACATCTATGGCGGTCGTTATTAGGAAAGTCAGTACCCTCTAATATCCTGACACTGGTCTAGCCTTAGGGTATCGTTAGCCTTCGGGTTGCGGAGGTCAGGTGGCAGCCGCTCCGTGTAAAAACTGATATCCAGCTAAATCCGGTTAGACCAGAAAAGGCGACCCCAAGTGACTTGGGAATAATAAAGGCTAAGGGAGAAGAAATATTAATATATTTAGTATAGTAACGAATTTAAATATCAGTAGCATGGGATTGTGGGTATGGGTAGTTTGAATCTTCACTTCACACTTCACTTCACACACAATAAACAAATGATTTTTCTGATTCTGAGTGTTCTTTGACTCCGTTGATTGTATATACATATGTAAAATCTTCTAGGCAGTGCTTAATCCCTATTGTAAGAGATGACCTTTATAATAAATAAAGAAAAAAAATTATAGAAAGAAAATTATTTCCTAACAAACAGGGTTTTACATTAAATCGTCTTGGACGATTTAAGCAATAATTTGTTTGTATTATGCTGTACAGCTCTTCCTTTGACATTGGCATTTGTAAGTGGATGAAAATTTAAACATATATTATTAGAAAACATGCAATTTTATATCTATTTAAAAGTAAAAGTGCGTGTGTGTGTGTATTTTATATATTTTATTTTAAATAAAACTATTCTACACCTTTCTCGGGCTCGTCTGCCATTTCCACCTGTGATATACACTTCGATCGCAACGTAATTCACGCCATATCTATATAAATAAAAATCAATTGCTGTTCGTTTGTCTCGCTAAAACTCGAGAACGGCTGGGCCGATTTAGCTGATTTTGGTTTTGAAATGTTTGTCGTAGTCCAGGGAAGGTTTAAACGGTGAGAAAATATATAAAAAATAGTTTGGATAGGTGATACGAAGTACACCGGGTCAGCTAGTTTTGCAATATTATCTTTGTTACACTTAACAGATAAAAATTAGACACGGTTCCTATTTTAAGTTGGTCCTTAAGCTATCAAATTGTAGAAACTGCTTTAGAAGCCGTTTAGTGATTAGGTTCATAGCCAGTTGCACTCACTGATCGGTAAACTATTAGCGAGGTTAAGCAACGTTGGGTGCGGTCAGTCTATAGATGGGTGACCGCTTAGTGGTATTTCATTTGAGCGTCTCCGTGCTTCGGAGGGCACGTAAAAAGTCGGTCCCGGTTGTTGTCAAATTGACAGCAGTCGTTAAGCCATGTCAGAGGCCTACGGGCGGCTTGAACAGCTCTTGACAACAGGTTGGCCACTAACCACACCAAAAGAAGAAGAAAAGTGATTAAGTACCTATAAAGTATAGGCCGAACAAACGCAAACGGAAAATAGTTAATATTAGATAGGTAATTAATTATTTTTAATATCTTTATGGTACAAATACATGGAGCTTCCTATAAGTTTTTAATAATAAATGTTTAATATGAATGCACACGTGTATCTTTAGTATAGAATCCTGACTAAATCGAGCGATAAATATGCAGACAGCCGTTGGCAAAAATGGTCATTATAATCCAACATACTAGCGTAAATGTAAGAAACATTATGAGTAACTGTATTTTTATTTTATCTCACTTAAATTCTTGTCAATATCGTATTATATCGACTAGTAGTAGTAGTAGAGAGATAAAAATAAACATGAAGTATAAATAAATATTTCATAAATCCATTGTTCTATTTAGTTATATACACATATGTGATCATAATGTGGTATATTATATGAGCATGTGACATGCCTATAAATATGTAACATATTATAATGAATTATTTTCCTTGACGAATCCAAGTTGCACAGCAACCACGACGTTAACAGTTTATCATGCTGCGACCAATTTATAGCAACGGATAAAAGCTGCTTTAAGTATAAATTATAATTAGAAGAATTCAGAAAAATAATATTAAAATTATACTTAAATTTATAGCTAGCCAAAACCTTTTTTTTTATACAACTAAGGTGGCAAACAATCATACCTTCAATACTGATAAAACAAGCACTTACCTATACGTTACATTTATCAGACATCTCCCGCGATAATTATTGAAAACAAACAAAAAACTGTGATGATAATTCCAAATTTGAATCACTCGGATAAAGAACTGAGGCACATCACTAAATTAAAAACTTAAAAGCACAGACACAGAATTTCACTAAGAGTATATCGAAAACTTTCCAAATGTGTACGGCAGGTGGCGCGGCGGTCAACACGTGCATCCTGTCCCGTTGCCGACGCAACACTGACGGAGGCACACTCCATTGGCTGAGGCCAGAGCTTATTCAAAGCGCGTACTGATAAGAAAACAACTATTAATACAATATATATCTTTTCCTATTATTATCACGCTTAAATATTCGTACTGTTTTCCTTGATTCGATTGCGTGCTTTTAACGTATGGCATGGCAGAATTTCAACTATGGAACTTTAAAACTTTGAACATAGAATATGGTATGAGCGGGGCTTTGTTTGTTTTAGTTTTGGCAAATTAAAATTAATTTATTAAATTATATCAGCCCTGTTCCCCCGCCTCGTCGATGCTGCCGTGCCAAGTATCTGAGTTCGAATCCCACACAAACATTTTAATGATTTGATGCATTTTTCAATGAAATGTATATAAGTGAGAATCGGCAATAAAATGCCGTAAATCTTAGAGTTCGAAAAAATGGTTCAAGTAATATGCAAAGGTCACGTGATACCACATGACATTGAGGTCAAAGGTCATAGTCATTTTGTAGTATATCGACTATGCTGAGTCGAATGCCGCTGACCGCGAGTCTCTAGCTCTTACGGTTCTTGAGTTGAAAGTTGTATAACAAACGGACGGACGTACGGACAGACTATACTGTTGTATAAGAGTTTTTTCGAACTCTAAAATGTATAATTACAATAAAGTATATTCGTAATAATATGTTTTATTGCCATTAGTCTGCCAAGTCTTAGTACAAGACTTAATATTAATAACCAGATATAATTAAAAATCCATTGTGACTAGCCACCGGTGTGCCGCTGCGGCTTAAAAGGTTAATAGGTATATAGAATATATACGTGTGTGACAATTGTAAGTGATGTGTGAAGTGTGTCATGCTCTTGACCTGCACTATACACGTCCTGCATTGTCTATAGTTGAGGAAAATTCAATGTGCAATGTTTAATAACAATGTGTGGTTAATGGATATATTATATTTAAATAATGCCTTGTTGCATTATATACCTATAAATACACATAAGTATTCGCATTTTGGAATGGCGAAGCAGTATAAGTGAACACCTCGTCACTATAACTGCACTAAGTATTGTGGGTTTAATCAAAATCGACATCCACATATCGCCGAATTTGGTTGTATTTTGTCCCCCACGATACAGAAATTATTGCTAGTGGGTTGTCTTTTTTAAACAAAGTCCGTGCGTGTGCTCGTTTGCGTCCTATACCATTAAAAAAAAAGTAAATTCGGTCCAAAACACAAATTCGAAATTTGAACGATCTGCATATTTGGATGTTTTCACTAACGCGCAAACAGTTAAACAGATTTGGATATAACTCAGCTAAAAGATACACTATATCCTAAATGAATGCATAGGATTATTTTTATTGCGGCCTCCTTCGTCGTAGTATCAACGAGGCCGATTGCGGTCAACAGCTCGTACTAATAGGCTTTAGTATTTATAACATTAAAACAGAATATTTTAATTAACCAGTTCGAATATACAGGGTGGCGAAAATAATGGATGACCCTGAAACTGTCGACTGGCCAGATTATCATCTATCATTTACCCCATTTAAAGACCTCATACTAAAACATGTTTACAAAATGTACTACTGCCTAACTTGTCGGGAATTCCAGCCGTGATGTGTTATATAATAATACATTACGACACAGTGGGTATATACATATGTTCCTATACCTATTATCCTCTAGAAAATCCAGTATTACTTACATCATTGCATTTGCACTTTAAAATAATTAGGCACGCGCGCACGCACACACACACACATACTCACATACTAACAAACACACACACTCACACGCACATATCACACACTTTAAATATACACTCTCATCCTCGCACTTTTTGCTAATTTACCTTATCGATTGCCTTACATTTTCTTGTATCTTTGAAGTACTTACCTTTTTGAGAGAAATAAACAATATTATTATTATTATTATAATGTTTCTCTTATGATAGGTATTTTCTAACGTATTATATTAGAAAAATACCTGGCCCTTTGGGAGGTTTACACGGAGACATGAGTTCAACGTGAAGAGGGCCTTAGAGAGTTTTAATTAAAGGTGGGATGGAACACCTACAGCGGCACTAGCCACAACAGGCGTAGGACTATTGCTACGTATGGATTCTAATATATGGGCTATGGGTAAGGGTGTTTGGTGGATCGATATATTGCTAACTATGAATGGAAAACGGCGTCTGCTCTGAATACTCTAATAGCATTAATGCAATGGGCAGACGGTGACTCGCCAACAACGCCAAAATGGGCCCTCTGAATAACCACTATAGGCATACAAGCCAGCAGCAGAGGGCAACACCGATGCGAGCGGCTAGGGGTATCGAACGGTGCGGCGCCGGTTTCGCCTTCACGGGTCTCCTGACAACGAAGACCCGGAGCGAGTTTCCCCGTAGTTATGCCCTTGAAAATTACTCTTCCACCCCCAAGCATAGCGGCCCCCTCTGACCAGCTGACCAAGGCAAGCCAGAGTTGAGAGTCTTATAATAATTATTATTATCATACATATAATATAACGCTAGTGAACCACGAAAGGGTGCATACCCTTTCGAGGTATATTGTACCTACATTTTAAAAGGTATGTTTAGGTCTTACGTAATAGAGTGCGGGCTTAGTGCCGTTTTTAGGAAACATTTCTAGTCTCCGTTCTACTACTGAATCCGACTTTATACTAATATTATACATATATGTGAAGATTTATGAAGATATTTATTTGTATATCCCGCGTAAACTGTTGAACGGATATGGATGAAACTATGCGCATGGACCACATCCAGACACTTTTTAAATACCTTTTTTATATTTTAATGTTTTCAATTGTCTTGTTTCCATAGCTGCTGAAAAGTAGTCGAAATGTTGGGCAAAGTATAGATATGTACACGAATTGTATGCATAAAAATGTATATAAATTTCTTCTCTCTTAGCCTTTATTATTCCCAAGTCACTTGGGGTCGGCTTTTCTGGTGTAACCGGATTTGACTGGATATCAGTTTTTACACGGAGCGGCTGCCACCTGACCTCCGCAACCCGAAGGCTAACGATACCCTAAGGCTAGACCAGTGTCAGGATATTAGAGGGTATTGACTTTCCCAATAACGACTGCCATAGATGTTCATGGCAGCCGAGACCGACGGCTTAACGTGCTCTCCGAGGCACGGAGCAGGCGATAATTGTCAATCAATACGCACATAATTTCGAAAAGTCATATAACTTCCGAAAGTCAGAGGTGCGCGACGTGGGTTCGAACCCGAGACCCTCTGCATTGCAGTCTGTTGGTCTCCCCACTGGGCTATCGCTGCTTATATATAAAAATGTATATAAATAAATTGAATTAATTTAATCTGTTAGTTTCACGTAAACATATAACAAAACTGTAGGTACTTACGATAACTTTATAAATAATATCTATCAATATTTCAACTTTGTTTAAGTGGTATTGCCGTTGCTAATTTGATGGCCGCATGGAGAGCGTAATGGTTTTCGCCACTATGGCTACGGTGAGCGTTGTGGGTCTCTTACACTAATTTATTTGATACAAAATGGTATTTCGATGGCTTGTGGTTAGTGTAACCGACTGCCACGCCTGAGGTCGCGGGTTCGATTCCCGCACAAGTCAAACATTTGTGTGCATGAACATGGATGTTTGTCTTGGTCTGGGTGTTTCTATGTATAATATTTTTTGTTTTGGTTTTTGCAAATCCATACATATTATACATAGAAACACCAGCAGCAGTGGCAGTCGGTTACACTAACCACTACACCATCGAGGCCGACAAATGTATTATCATTTAGAAGACACACATCTTCCTCTTCCTATTCATTTCCTTTCATCTCATCTATTACACCTTTTCCTTAAAATTTATAATGTTTAGAGTGTAAAAGGATAGACGTATGAGTTTCCTTGTATTCGCATAACAAATATACATACATACATAGATTCACGCCTGTTTCCCAGAGGGGTAGGCAAAGACTACAGATTTCCATTTGCTACGATCCTGACACACTTCTCTGGCTTCATTCACTTTCATCACATTCCTCATACACGCCCGTCGGTTCAAGGTGCTCTTAACCTGGCCTTTGTCCAGAACGCCTCCGATCTGATCAAGAAACGTTCGCCTAGGTCTTCCTCTTGCGACTGTTCCATTCACACTAGCCTTAAAACTTTCTTAGTCAGTCTTTCCTCGTCCATTCTTTCTACATGCCCAAACCAGCTTAACATACCCTTTTCTATTCTTGTCACTATATCCACTTTCATGCCGCATCTCTCTCTAATCACACTATTCCTTATTCTATCTTTCAGAGACATTTCAAATATAATATAATATATATATATATATATATATATATATATATATATAAAACGTTTATTGCAAGTTCACAAAACTCATAGTTTTTAGTAAAAGTTAACCTAAGTGTAGTTATTAATTATTTAATTTTTGTCGCACCTTGCACCTTCGCATATAAGGACAGTCTAACCAGTCCGCAATCATTTCCAGCACTGTGTTGGAACTAGCCCGCACCCTGCGAACTAAAGACATCGCTTGCGCATTGTTGTGTAAAAGCAATCAGTTCGTGCTTCGGCGAACATTGCTGAGGCACTGCAGTAGCGAGGTACTCCCAACACAGACCTGATGAACTGAACATGACCAGAATGAATCATAAATAAACAGTTATGTGATACATATATCTGACACAACTTTGACACAGATTCATCGTGTTCATGTATTGTGCAATTATTGTGCATGACAGCATAGTACGTCTTACAAAAAGATTTAAGTAGGGTTACTAATATAATAGTGTACACCAGTGGCCAGCTCGAAGATTCGTTACGGAGAAGAAGGAGACCAAATAAATCTACGCAGGAGATATTATAGTACACAAATGAAACTACAAGTGTACCCTCTTTTTCCTCACATCTATAGTAGATGGCACTCTGACACGAATGGAGTGAAATAAACGCAGAATCAACGGCTTTATATGCTTCCTGAGGCACGGGGGCTTAGCAGCATTACCAAACTTCTATGCCTATGCTATAGAGAATTTCTTAAAAGAAAACTCAATAACTTTTGTTGGTCCGACCCAAGAGTTGAGTTGGAGACTTTATGAACAGCAATCATAGTTACTACCACTGCGCCACTCTTACTATCTTTAAGCTGCTTATTATGCGTATTAACTACCAGGTATTTCTTAAAAATATACTGAGAAATAATGATATCATTCATAAGGGGCTACCGTAGCTTAGACTCTTGTAAAATTAGAGACAATACTCGATCATCGCCAACATTGCATAATCTTCATGAATTTTTAAATAAAATATACATTGGTATATGCTTGCCTAGCCTCGCGCCTGTATCCCCGAGAAGTACCAAGGGTGTCTTAGACCTTCAAATTCTTAGTAGGTGCATGGAGTCTCGGGCCAAGTAGACAACAATAGGCTGGTAGTCTATTACATGGGACCTAACACCATTGCTACAAGATAAGTAAAACTATTGCTGCGAAATATGCGTGCTACATGCACGTTTCGCAGCAATTAAACCACTTATCTTGTCATATATACATAGTCTCAGGTCTATATCTCCAAAGGGGTATCCTTTCTTACGCCCTCTTGGGCATATGAATGTCTAACTATGTAAAATAGTCAACAAAAATTCCTTCATCTGATAAACAGGAATGAAAGAAACCGGTAAACCTGTAATAATATAGAAAGTTGATATCAAATGTGTTTTCACAAGAATATTTCCTCATAATTCACTTCTTAACAGCTTTTATTGCCAGGAGGGAAAGTCCACATACCTTTTTTTTAAATCGATCATCTATTATGGTGCACATTTGGCGCACTCGGCGTTCTTTATGTGTTTATTAAAGAGAAAAGTGTCTTCGATGCTTTCAGGCTCTTTTAGGCATTATGTATTAATGTATTTTTGACAAAAATATGGTGCAGTATCTATAAAGGTAAACATGACAGCATAATAATTTTGAGAATTATATATAAATAATTTAGTTATTTAAAAATGAATGTTGGTGTAAAGACGAAATTGTCTTCCCAAATGTTCTATGTATGTATAGGGTATAGCTTGTGTCTGTTAATTGTTTGCTTGTAAAGCTCCCCGTAACATAGGGCTTGACCCTAAAGAGGAATTAGAGCCCTAAACATCTTATAGCGACTCGAAGCAAGCCTTTTACGCTTTCGAGACAATTATCAATATCTATATATGTATAACATATTGATTCGTTGCTTTATTTACATTAAAAAAACAATATTAAATAGCCACACTAACTGACGATTGAATAAATACGAGGGTTAAATAATTTTTAGGACAAGTCTTTTAGGAAAACATCCTTACTAGCACAGAAGTTTTAAATATACCCTTTTGCTAAAAACTAGTAGCGAAATTCCAATAAGCTTATTTCCTATTTTTTAGCAAACGAGTATATTTTGTTGTCACTACAAGACAAACCACTCTTTCCACACCAAAAACTTGGCGATTAAAAAAAGTTGCCACGAGTTTCTTGCCCGTTCTTCTCATGAGCCCTACACCCTTGCTTTGCTGAACGTGGCAGTGAATGTAAATTTACAGAAAAATTTAGTGTAACTTTGACATTAATAAGTGTAAATTCACAGAAAAAAATTAGTGTAACTTTGACATTCATAAGTGTAAATTCACAGAATTTATCCCTATATCTCGTCATATTCTTCTGATTCTTCACGTTGTCGCAGCCAGCCACTTGGGATTCACATTATAAGTGCTTTGCCAAAAGCTCTTCTGCCATCAGACAGACATTGTTATTATTCCATTTCATTCCAGATGTGGAATAGCCATACGGCTGACTTAATAATATAATAATCAATCAACTGCAGTATTTTTAAATTTTATTGATTATGAATTTTGATTATTAGTTAATCAGGTTTTTATTTTACTTATAAATTTACGCAAACTATTTATTAATTTCGACTGTAAATCAGAATTTGGCCACTTCTAAACCACTTATACTAATCAACTTGAAATTACAGATTTCAATTGAATTTCTACCAACTTGAAATTACAGATTTCATCTCGATAGACAAGCCAAATTTCTAATTAATAGCATGAGTGGTTGCTAAGATTAGTATAAGTGACAGACAGACAGACACACACACGAATATGATAAAGCTATTATAGTACATCTACCGCACAGAAATCTTAGCCGACTTCACCATTTTGGTAAGTAATCCTTAATATTTTAAAAGTTATATTTAAATATTTAATAGTAATTATAAGTTATAAGTAGACTGCTATCGAATTATATCCTTTGCAAAGTCTACGAATCATACATAAAAAATATGCTTCAGTGCGCGTCCGTGACCCCTACGGGGGCGTCAAGAAAACTTGTTGTGATTGGAAGCGAAAAAAGTTCTTGACTCCCCCATAGGGGTCACGGACGCGCAACGAACTCAACGTTCATGACTCCACCGTAGGAGTCATGGATGTTTGAGAGGATATATTACCAAATTTTATTCTCGGTTTCGCTCGCGCTAATCTCCATTTTGTCAATAGATTGTTATCCCTCGGGAAGATGACTTTTTTCTGGATGAATGATTCCTTAAGCCCTTTTATGTACCCCTGACACGTTGTATACGAAAGTTTTACCGGGTTCCTCCAGGCATAAAAAGTCTTAGATAAGCCAATGGTAGATACTTAATGTCACAATCCCCTTTCACGTCCGTGATCCGTCCGTGACAGACACGGAGTGACGGACGCAATAATGCTTTTAAAGAGGTTTCGTTTTTTTCCAGTAAATAAATAATTCGTAGGCCTCCGTGCCTTCTGTCCTGCCGTACGGCCTTACAAACAATTTATTTTGATTATAGTTCTGAGATTTGACGACTCGATGGCGTAGTGGTTAGTGTAACCGACTGCCACGCCTAAGGTCGCGGGTTCGATTCCCGCACAAGTCAAACATTTGTGTGCGCGAACATGGATGTTTGTCTTGGTCTGGGTGTTTCTATGTATAATATGTATGTATTTACAAAAAAAAAAAAAAAAAGTATATATGTATGTTTATCCATTGTCTAGTAGCCATAGTACAAGCTCTGCTTAGTTTGGGCTAGATAGTGTTGTGTGTATGTGGTAGAATATTATTATATTATTATTATTATTATTATTTACGTTCACTATAACGATTTTGGTTGTGACATATACTGATGGTACCAAAACACACGTAAGTTCGTTTAAAATAAAGAAATCTGTATAAAAGCTGTGGCAAAGTGAAAGCATACAAGAAAATGCGAAAGAAATCTCAAGGATAATTTTGATTGCTTAGGCCGGCAAAGCGTTATTAGGATGTTCTGTGATGGAATTTTTAATAGCAATTTGGTCTTGCGATAAGAGAATTAAAGTGATAAATAGGCAATATGTGGTCGTAATGTTTTTGAACAGCACTGGTTGGCCGGTCAGCGTAAAAAAATCGAATGCATCGGCCATTGCAAACCAAATTATTTGAACACCTAGAAGCAAAATGCTATCGTTTATTTTAAACTATAATATGGTAACATACTAGCTGACAATAATTGACCATAATATTACATACATTGCAGTGATAATAATGCTCGCTTAGAAGCCCCTTTACTAAAATGCTCGTTTCATACGTTATATTTTATTGGAATCAATTTAATACTAGCATGCCTTTTGTACGATTTTCCAAAACATGCAAGTGAAATGAACACTAAAGTGAGAACTAATTGTTTTTCATTACATTTCATGAGGATAACGATTTCGTTTTGCCTATATATATATGTATATATATTATTTTTATACTGTTAAGGTGGCAAACAAGCATATGGCCCACCTGATGGAAAGTGGTCACTGTAGCCTATGGACGCATGCAACACCAGAGGCATCACTTACGCGTTGCCGATCTTTTAGGAATGTAAGTGGGAAGGAGAAGGAGCGGGAAAAGGGAAAGTGGGTTTTGGGCCTCCGGTACTCTCACTCACCGATCGAAACACAACAGTAGGAATACTGCTATTTCACGTTGATATTCTGTGAGAGGGTAGTCCTTCCCCGGTCGAGCCGGCCCATGCATGCTGAAATAAGCGAGGCTCTACTACTCTGAAAAATATATAGCCTGGTAACGGTCGTGGGCAGCGTTTGGGTGCGGGTGGTCAAGATCGGTCTGTGTGGAAAAATTTGCGAGAGACCTATGTCCAGCAGTGAACGTTTTCAGTTGAGATGACGATGATAGAGCAATATGCTTGTCAGAAGCTAATATACTCGTTACTCGTTTACGTGAGACCTAAAATAGCGGATTTCAATTCCGCCTTATAATATCAACACTTTATTAAACTGTCCCACTGCTGGGCACGTGCCTCTTCTCAGTGCGAGAAGTGTTAGGCCATAGTCCACCACGCTGGCCCACTACGGGTTGGCAGACTTCACATATGTTCGAGAACATTTTAGAGAACTCTAAGACATGGAAGCTTCCTCACGATGGTTTCAGTCACCGTTAGTACGATTCCCGCTAGAAAAAAAGAAAGAAAGTAATCTTTCTTGCTATACAATAGCATATCAGGTGGACACAATGTATATAAAGATAAAAATAAGACAATAATAATAATGAAAAAGAAGAAAAATACAGGGTAACAGAAAATAACCCATAAACAATTTGAGTTCAGCATTTGTCTGGTCCTAAGAACCAGGCAGTGGTCTTTCACTGGAGCCTGTCATAATGACGTACGGAAACCAAGTATAAAGATAAACGTATTTAGATATGATTCAGAATTATGTACACTCTATGAGCGTGAGTAGGTGTAAAATACATAGATAAATTACTATAGCATACATACATGACTATGTAAAAAATAAACAAGACTCATCCCCACACGCCATTATATTTTATTGTCACACCAATATATCATTTTGTGGAAAATATGTTATTAAAGTGTAAATTACATATCAGTTCGTATACGTTTGACCTATTATTTATCATGTCCGAGATCGCGATATGTATCGATAATGGGCATTTTATCGATACATATTATCGATGTTGAGTGCTCTCGTGGCATAGTCAGGGTCAACTCTATGTACTTGTAGTGCTGTTTTAATTATTAAGATTCGGAGTAAAGATTTACTGTTTGAATGATTTTTTTACGAGTGTGAGTTTGTTTGTTACGCTTCCACGCCTTAACTACTCTACCGATTATCATGAAATTTTGCATACACGTTGCCAGGAGTAGAAAAACGTATCTAGGGTATATTTCATCCAGAAAAAGTAGTATTCCCGAGGAATACAAAATTGGCATTACCTAAATTTACGCGAACGGACCCGCAGGTATAATCTAGTATACTTTATTTCGGTACAAGAAAAAGTTGGGATTCAATGCTGGCTTTTTTCCACACACCTGTAAAAATCCTCGAATATACATCGCTATTTCCCTCGCACGCCTGCACTTAAATGGCAGTTACGCCACATCATATGTAATATCACATAATAAAAACAGATTTGAAAGGCTTTCATCTTCATGTTACTTTTATTGAGTAGACTAGCTCACCTGCGCAACTACGTCTGCGTGACATAATTTTCCCCGTTTTTATAATATTTTTTATTGATGCTCCGCTCCTATTAGTCGTAGCGTGATGTTATGTAGCTTATAGCCTTCCTCGATAAATGGGCTATCCAACACTAAAAAAATTACCAGTAGTTTCTGAGATTAGCGCGTTCAACTAAACAAACAAACAAACTCTTCAGCTTTATAATATTAAGTATAGATTTAAAAAGCTTTTGTAGTACAAATTTCAGATAATGTTACCTTATGATTAAAACAACAAAAATAGAGAAAATTCTCTTCTTATTTGGTCCTAAAACGCAGTCTTTAGTAGCGCAGTTACAATACCCTCCGTAAATACTCAAGTGCATCTTCTCGATCAAAGCGCCCCGACATACAAATGCTTAGAGTGAACGCTGAGACAGATTATGCGGATTACACACACGACAAGTGACACTCGCTCGCTCGTTCATCTGTTCACTCATTCAGAGATGAATGATTAAGCATTTGTATCTCTGCTATTCCGCTTGATGCTATTTATATATTGAGACTAAAGATTGAAATAATAGATGCACTTTACTGCGATTAAAACCCTATATCCTTTTCTGCTTACCTGACGCCGTGTATGCGAAATTTTAAGATGATGCTCGATTAGTTTAGGCGTGCAAGTGTAACAAAAAACAAACTTGTATTCGCATTAACAATATCAGTTAGGATGTAACTTATAAAAAATTACGATCCATTTCTCTTTTTTTATATATTGTTATAGACTTGCGTTTGACGTTAAGTGAAGATGGAGCACGCCTAGAGGATATCTATCCACTCGCGACTTAAAGACACCCAGATTGTACCCATCGGTTGCGGGTTCGATTCCCGCACAAGTCAAACATTTGTGTGCATGAACATGGATGTTTGTCTTGGTCTGGGTGTTTCTATGTATAATATGTATGTATTTTCAAAAAAAAAGTATCTATGTATGTTTATCCATTGTCTAGTACCTATAGTACAAGCTGTGCTTACTTTAGGCTAGATGGTGTTGTGTGTATGTGGTAGAATATTATATTATTATTATTATTATCGGTACAATTATATACTTAAAAACTGTTACGAAACCACTTCAATTAGTTTACGCTAGACGGAAATTATCAACTGACACACAAAGGTGTTTATAATCTGTCACGAAGGATTTTACAAACATTATATCAGCGGACATAAAGAACATACACATCGTACCAACTGTTTGTATAACAAACCAAAATTCATATATTATACTGATTCCAAACAGACATCGAGGATACAACATTGGTCAGTATGCCAGGGGGCTATTCTAGTTTTCGCTTATTCGATTAAAATACATGATCCGAATGCTGGGTACGGGCCTCTTATCAGTGTTAGAAGAGTAAGGCCATAGTCGACCACGCTGGTCCAGTGCGAATTGGCAGACTTCACATATCTTCGAGTACATTATGGAGAACTCTTAGACATGCCAGTTTCCTTACGATGTTTTCCTTCACCGTTAAAGTGAGCGATAATTAACAATTCAATACGCACATCATTTCAAAAAGTCAGAAATGCGCGCCTTGGTATTGAACTCGTGACTTTTGCGTTGGAGTCCAATGGTTTCCCACTAGGCTATCACTGATCCGGAGGGTATAATAAAAGCCTTGAATATCGCACTCACTTTGATTTTTTTTACTTGGGGAAATGCTCCTGATGCATACCTCTTCGCCACAAGGGGAGGCGAAAGAGTTTATGTTGGGCTCTTCCAAAACTTCGGGCCTACCGACTAAAATATCACACTCCTTGTCCCATATGCGGTATTGTCACACTACCGCTAGTTTGTCACGTAGAACAGACATACATCTCATCATTCCTCTGTCTACACATTATTCACATGACTATCATAATCGACTGGCATAATGGCTGCAACACCTTGTTAATCTGAGTTATAAATACTGAAATTATATTTAATTGGCAATTTAAAAGAGTGGCCGTGTCTCTTGCAGGTTTCTTCTCGTAGGCTCAACCTTTTGCCTGAACCTAGCAACTAACCTAAATGTAGCTTCAGTAACTTAGTAAACTCACTAACCTATATATTTTGACGTTCATAAGTGTTACGTTGTGACCTAAATGAATAAATGATTTTTGACTTTGACTTTGACTGTCTATTTGCCAGCCGTATTAAGACCCATATCCATCAATAAAAAGCATTCGATGAGATCCAATAGTCGAACCACGAACTGACATATGAAATTACATTGAAGAGCACAAAATCGACGTTGGAAACTTGGAAAAGGTGTACTATCATATAGCTTTGTGGTCCTATTTAAATGTCGTAATGTATTTTATCATAAAAACTCGTAATATGACAGCTTCAGAAAATGTATCCATTACTTATCAGTTATGTTTACACGAGCGTGTAACATTCAAATTAAATTACTACAAATAGTGGGTTATGAAACGAAGAACTGGGGCCATGGGATTCCAGCTAGGTCTGTTCATAGAGATCTCTAAGCGGCTGATCCACGCGTCGTGTGACCAGGAGACTGGCATTTTCTTCGCGCCAGAAATTCGCATTGCTATTCAACGTGACAATGGTCAGAAGACTTTAATAATAATTTAAATGCAATAAAAAGAAGCCGGTTAGGAAGGGAATCACTTATTATCTAGAATGGAGAGGTGATTGACCAATATTTGATCGAAACCGGACTGCGAAGAAAATTTTCTTTCTATTCTACACTATGACTTTTAATTAAAACAAGCATTTTATGTTCGACTGTGCTGGCCATATCTTTTATACTAAATATTCGGCAATAATACTTTATTCAGACCGTCTTGAATCTTGGCCAGTAACAGTGTCTAGAAATATAAAATACGTCCGATATACGATAAAAAGCCTCATTACATCAGACCCAAAACTGCTTAGCACTCAACTGAGGAAATCAATGAGCGGTGGTTACTTATCTCTTACCACCAGGTGATAACTCGTTCGCTAATAGATGCAATAAAAGTTAGTTACTTATTCCGACCTGAAAACAAGAATTGATCAACTTAATAATGTCCTCCAGACCGAATTTCGGTCACGGCGGCCAATCTTAACGGAGACTGGCTATCTGCTTAGGAGATATTATAGTGCACAAGTATATGCGCAAACACAAATGCACTCTCTGTTCCTTAACTCTCATGATTCGATGGGACGGTAATCCGACACGACCGGAGAGAGATCAGGCGCAGGACCAACGGTTTTACGTGCTATCCGAGGCACGGGGTGTCTAACACCGCCAACTTCCTAACTCCGGGCTGCTATTGAGATTTCTTAACAGAAAATCCCAATAACTTTTTGTTGGCCCGACCCGGGATTCGAACCCGACCTCATGCACTGCAGTCACATTCACTACCGCTGCGCCACGGAGGCAGGTGATCAACTTATGAAGTAAACAATTTGATCAATCTCAAACAGTTAGATAAATGACAGTGAAAAGTTCGAGTCTTGTTTGCTAGAGAGTTGTTTGCGCGAGCTCGGAGGTGAACAGCACTATGTTTGTCAGCTTTAAACTTAACCTTCTGTGTTCTTACAATTAATATATTATATATAGCGAATGGTGTATCTATCTGTTTGTTTGTATGTCTTCGCTTTTAATATGATCATTAATTCACTATAAACAGGGTTAACTAATTTTAGAGTGAATAGCTTTCTGCCTCGAGTATTCACTGAATTTAACAAATTATATGTTGACACTTGTTTTGATCTCTTTACTGCTGGTAAACATTCTGCCAATTAATTCTTCCTGTTTAACCAAGATTTTTGTTGATAATTTATAAATGTTGGATACTGGCTCAATCTTATAAATCCATGTTTGTTTTATAACTAAATGTGCTTAAGACTGCGCCGAGCAAAATGTGCCAAAACAGGTGGTCACAGTTAAGTAGATAAAATCAACACTTTTTGTTTAATACAAATATAAAATATACATTTACCATAACAATGAATGTGTTTACAATTACTTCGTGTAAAAACATAATATAATTAATATTTTCGCCTACAAAATTACGTGAATTTGCACGAAAAATGCAAAAACGTAAGCTCGTGTTACGTGATTTTTAAATTATAATAGAAAAAATCTATCCTATTTTACAGCTTACACGAATCATAAATAGTTACATTACAATTTGTCCGTCCCAAATATTTAAGTTATTGGTTGACAATAAAGATACATATTTATCAAAAAAGCACTTCAAATCCTCCATACAATTTAACTATGGCGGCCGCGCGCCGATTTGAATATCGAGCTCTGTCATTCAGTCCAACCGCGTCTTACGCTCGGCGCAGTCTTAAGCTGTCATATAATCAAATTGTAAACTAATTATCGAAGCTTGTTATTGGCATTTATTGATTATATTTATATAACTACTTGTATGTAGCTGTAAGTTCCCCTGATAAAATAAAATAAAATAAAAACATTTTGCATGTTGCAACATCGCTGCATCGTGAGGAAACTTACATGTCTGAGAGATCTCCATAAAGACCTCGAATATATGTGAAGTCTGCCAACTGATACTGGGATACGCGGTAGACTGGGCATTATGACCTAGGCCTGAGAGACCCGTGCCCAACAATGGGACAGTTTATATACAGGGAGAATATTCATTGAAATTAAACTACTATATACGGATTTTATCGCGTTATTTATTTTACACTTAATTACATAATTTTGAAACTGTTACACTACTACTAGATACTATTAAACTTTACTAATTTTTAACTGTGTGTGAACATGTGCAACAGGGGACCAACCACTACCTGAGATTAGACAAACCACAGATTCTCGCTAAAGAACAACGATTCCTACCAAGAATGCTTCGCGAGTCTAGTGAAATCAAAAAACATCCTAATTTCAATAGAGAAGATGGTTGGAATGTACCACCAGCTTGGGATCCAGTAATAAAAATAGTCAAACTCAAGAAGAAGCAAACCACAGCTAGACTTCATGATACTCTGAGCTCATTCTGCGTAAATAGAAACACCAACGATTAAATTATGTTCGGGTACTTTGAAATACTACACTGGAACATTGAGACAACTACCGTCATAGTCTCCCCGTAACCATGGCTGCTGAAAAGCAACCGAAACGTCGGGTAAAGTGTAAACTTAAATATTATATTAAGTTGAATAGTATCTAGTAGTAGTGTAACAGTTTCAAAATTATGTAATAAAGTGTAAAATAAACAACGCGATAAAATCCGTATGCAGTAGTTTAATTTCAATGAATAACATTCGCGTAAACAGAAGACAATATTACCTAAGGGAGAATATTATTATTTAAACAAAGGGAAGAAAGGTTTCAGCTTGGTTGGTTCGCTTATTTTCACTTGCGCATTATTGCGGAAGGTTACGAGTATTTTGAAGATCTTCTTTAGTCTAAGTTCGTTGGCGCAGCAGCAATGAATGCTGCCATCATAACCCAACAAAAATACTGAAGTTATACAAATCACTAAATATTTTATAGTACTATACTGCTTTTACACATCCATTTTTGTAAATGTTCAACGAAGTGCACACCTGCATTCGAATTATTAACGATCGAACGTATTGACAACATTTGACAGACAATTTCTGAAACACAGACCAGCACAAAAAAATTCTAACGGACGCATTTTGACTGCTAGGATTAGCCAATGAAATCACTTGACATATTCTAAGTTTGATTTTGACAGTCAGTTAACCTTTAAGAAATCGGCTGAAAGACAGACAAAAAGATTTGACATTTCTATAAACTATCTAAGACCGCTTATTACTTGAGTGCGTCACGCTGCCGAATGGTCTTCTCAGTTATCCGCAACTGTAGTTACAGTTTAGTTCCGACTCTATTCGCTAGGAAGGGTCTATCTCCGGTCCCAGATGGCATTGACGTAAAAAAGGGCGCGAAAATAAAAAGGAAATGAGTTCTGATTACGAATGATTCCTGCGAAATCCGTAGTCTTGATAGTATTGCTAAGAAACTTTGTGTGAGAACGAATATGCTGTTTATTTAGTTTGCAAAAACATGAGAGAGGTGTTTTGAGATTTTTTATAAAGTAGATTTGTTTATTATAGATTACTAACAGTTATTACAATAGTAGGTAAAAATGTGAGAAACAGTTTGAATTTTAATTAATTGTACTTCTTCTTCTTCTTATTTAAGTCTAAGTGACTTGTCGGTGTAGCTTGTCTCTCCATATCTGTCTGTCTAGTGCCATTTCTTGCATTTCTCTGTACGACATGACACCTAACTTTTCCCTGATCTGACTAATGTAACTTATTCTTGGCCTTCCTCTTCCGCGCTTTTCTTCTACCTTTCCCTCAATTATGTTTTTAATAAAAGTGTCATGTCGTAAGAGATGGCCAACCATTTTATGTCTTCTAGCTGCAATAGAGTTAAGTAGCGTTCTGGTTTCATTGATCTTTACCAAGACGTCCTCGTTCATAGACGTAATTGTACTACTAATTACAAATTTAACATGCACAATTTAGATATCACAGTAATCAGAAGAAAAAGTCAATAATTTATTCTGCTACTGAGAAGTCTTTAACAATAAAGCATTAAAAAATCAACCCAGGATCGCGAACGACCGAAAACATACAACAATGCACCGAACAAGTTGTAAAAATGTTTAACGTTTAATGATTATCCAAAATTAGAAAAAGGCAAGTAAATTATTCATACCCCGGCGAGTCCGACATAACCCCTCCGCCCGCCCCCGCGGAAGGATATGCGTCATGCATTCCCCCACATAAAAAAAAAGTAAATTATTCAACAGTATTGGCATCACTTTCATATAAGTAAACTTTTGGCCATATTTACAAAACTTTTTTAACATAAATGGTAGAAATCTACAAGAGATTATAACTTCATAATTCTTAGTCAAAGATAATTGTAATTTGGTTTTAGTATGCCTTATTGAATTACAGAACTATGTTAATTAAGGCTTTCGCCGAATAATTTAACAAAATGGACTGTGAAAAATTACTTGTAGTTTTGTATTACTGATACCCCATATAGTAGTTTAATGCGACGGTGTTCGTATTTTAAGACGTAGTCCCTTATATAAGCTATAATAAATATTTCTTACTTGTCTTATTTAGACAAATATGGGTAAGCATAGAGACTCATATTCATGTATATTTTTTCATTTTCCGATTATCTCTATTTGTTTAAGACTGCGCTGAGCGTAAGACAGATAATGACAGAGCTCGTGTGGCGCATATTCAAATCGGCGCGCGGCCGCCATAGTAAAATTGTATGGAGGATTTGAAGTCCGTTTTTGATAAATATGTATCTTTATTGTCAACCAATAACTGAAATATTTGGGACGGACAAATTGTAGTATAACTATTTATGTTTCGTTTAAGCTGTAAAATAAGATAGATTTTTACTGTTATAATCCAAAAATCACGTAACACGAGCTTACGTTTTTGCAAATTTACGTAATTTTGTAGGCGAAAATATTAATTATTTTAAGTTTTTTACACGGAGTGATTGCAAACACATTAATCGTTATGGTAAATGTATCTTTTATATTTGTATTACACAAAAAGTGTTGATTTTATTCACTTAACTGTGACCGCCTGTTTTGGCACATATCGCTCGGCGCAATCTTAAGAACAAATTTTGTCTGAACGCAATAACTACCTGATTTTATAATTAATAAAATGAAAAATAGTTTAATAAAATAAGTATTTTATTTCGTATAGAAATTAAATTCGCACATACTAAGTTCCAAAAATTATCAGGATTCTGCCAAATCCAAACTAATATAATGAATGCGAATATGACTATATTTCTTTGTTTGTTTGTTACGCTTTCACGCCTTAACTACGCGACCGATCATCATGAAAATTCGTTATCACGTTGTTAGGCATACAGAATAGGACAAAGTGTACCGTTGTCCAGAAAAAGGATACTGTACCCGAGCAAAATCGCGATTCAAAAGCTAATACATTTACGTCATTATCTAATTTCAATACTCAATATTTAATCACAAAGTAAGCTCGCTCAAATTTCGTAAATATCTAAAAAGACGATCCCTCGTAACGTTCCCTGAGAATCTCATTTCGGAGAATGGTTCATTCATGTTTGGGCTAAAATATTTTGTTCAACGTTGGTTTACTTACATAATATGTGCTCATTACACGCTGAATCTATTTATTCCTAACGGTAAATTTTCTCTGAGACCTTCATCACTAATATGGCAAACAAGCCAGTGATGCCAGTCTGATGGTAAGTCATTATTGTAGCCTTATGAACATAATAGCGGAGGACAAAATATGTAAGTAAATAAAGTAGAGATTTCCTACCTGCAAAGACAGTAATGTTATTGATGATAGGTATTTACAAGAGCAGCCCATGGGTAGTATGGAACTCCCTAAATCGACTTGGCACCCAGGTTGGCCGCTGTAGAACGAACTTGTGTACGTGGGGGTTCAGGGACGCCGGCCTTGCTCAGTGTGACTGTTGTAAGCTGGAGCAGACAATGACACATTTGTTGGTATTCCATATGTCCCTTCTTGCCCGAGCACTTGCACAATATCAGAGCTTTGTGCGGCCACTCCTAACACAATTAGAGTGGCCAAATATTATGCAAATAATTGGTATATAGTTCAAACTAGAACCATTGACACGAAGAAGAAGAATAACAGCAGAAATCAAATTAATTATTCTATAAATTATGCTCTGTCTGTATGTATATGTACGCACGTCGCGCAAAAATTACTGCACCAAATTGAATACAATTTTTACAGTTGTGTTGCTAGAGGTGTAACTTAAAATCCTGTGCATGTTTCATCTTGATACGCCGCCTGGAAATCAAGTATTAAGGTGTAGAACAGCTTTCTTTTGCATGCAAAGGCACACGAAATTACGGGCAAAATTTCGGATATACTATATTATAAAGATTTTCTTATTGCTGTTGTTGCGTAAGTATGCACTAATGTTCACGTGCTACTTAAGTTGTAGTTTCTGTCGCCAAATTGCCATGTTATGATTCCAAATACTGGGTAGGCCATGTAAACTACATATATCTCAGCCAAGCGTCCTTGTACACCCAACATCAAGCCGAGTAAAGAGACGGATTTTAAAATCGTTTTGCTTAGCTTTATTCCATTTCATCACTTTTTGCCCGCAGGTGTACCTCTTAATTAGACCTCCCTTTGGACAGCATCACCCTGTATTATCTAAATCCCCGAAAGGGTAGGCCTGGATGTATTAAATCCGGTTTTCGCTAGTTATATTCTTGGGTACTACGTAAAGGCTATCCGGGCTCCTCTTACACGTAGTACAGAGTTTAGGAATAGCTAAACTACGTTAGTTACATTACGTTTTAGTATTGAGAATTACGATAAGTCAAAAATAATTATATAATAATATATATAATAAGCAGCGATAGCTCAGTGGGGAGACCAACAGACTGCAATGCAGAGGGTCTCGGGTTCGAACCCACGTCGCGCACATCTGACTTTCGGAAGTTATATGACTTTTCGAAATTATGTGCGTATTGATTGACAATTATCGCCTGCTCCGTGCCTCGGCGAGCACGTTAAGCCGTCGGTCCCGGCTGTCATGAACATCTATGGCAGTCGTTATTGGGAAAATCAGTACCCTCTAATATCCTGACACTGGTCTAGCCTTAGGGTATCGTTAGCCTTCGGGTTGCGGAGGTCAGGTGGCAGCCGCTCCGTGTAAAAACTGATATCCAGTCATATCCGGTTAGAGTTGAAAAGCCGACCCCAAGTGACTTGGGAATAATAAAGGCTAAGGGAGAAGATATACAATAATATCAGCCCTGTATTAAACTGTCCCACTGCTGGGCACGGGCCTCTTCTCATTGTGAGAAGGGTTAGGCCGTAGTCTACCACGCTGGCCCAGTGCGGGTTGGCAGACTTCACATATCTTCGAGAACATTATGGAGAACTCTCAGACATGCAGGTTTCCTCACGATGTTTTCCTTCACCGTTAAATTGAGCGATAATTAACTATTTAATACGCACATAACTTTGTCGGTCTCGATGGCGTAGTGGTTAGTGTAACCGACTGCCACGCCCGAGGTCGCGGGTTCGATTCCCGCACAAGTCAAACATTTGTGTGCATGAACATGTATGTTTGTCTTGGTCTGGGTGTTTCTATGTATAATATGTTTGTATATACAAAAAAAAAAAGTATATATGTATGTTTATCCATTGTCTAGTACCCATAGTATAAGCTCTGCTTAGTTTGGGCTAGATGGTGTTGTGTGTATGTGGTAGAATATTATTATTATTATTATTTGAAAAGTCAGAGATGCGCGCCTTGGGATCGAACTCGAGAGCTCTGCGTTGCAGTCCAAAAATAATTATAATTCATAATAATTATTTAATATTTTTTGGACACGTGAGTTTTAAATATAATTTAAATTGAAAGAAAATAAATGTTTTCTTTAAAAATAAGGTTTGTTTGAGGAGTACAGTTCTCATGAAAAGAAGCTAGTGAGAAAACCAATAACACTTTGTTTAACTTAGAACTCGAACTCATTCTCCCGTTACCTGGGACCTCACACACATACGAAACAGTGATACCATATTACCAAAATATAAAACAATCTATAAATAATAAGAAAATACTTACATACTTAAATAATTTACCAATGGTCTATGCCCTCAACGGTTACGTCTATAAACTGCTAAATAAAGGTTCACTGCCTTTAGCTGCAAATCTTCTACAAACAGGTTTTAATTAAAAGAAAAGTATATACCCTTGCTCTGAGCGCCGTGCTCAGTAAAACGTACAGCCAGCCATCAAGGTATCAGTACTAGAATAGACACCGGGAATTGATGGTGACATAAAATTATATTGAACGAGTAAAGTAAAAATATATAAGCGGTTCTAATCTGACAATAACAGAAATTGCTACTTTTAAACAGTGGCAGTGAATGCGACTTCTGTACATGAGGTCTCGAGTTTGACTCCTTGGTCAACTAAGTGTTATTGGGTTTTGGTGTTAGGAAATGTTAAGTGGCGGCACGGAGATTGTTACATTTGGATGAAACAAAAACATATCTAACTAACCTTTCAGATATTGTTTTAAGTTGTGTTTTAAGTTACGCGGACAATCAAATTGATAGAATTTGGTTCCAAATACATACAAAAAAATATCTAACAGCAATGATAATTTTTCGAAATTATAAATATATACATTAAGTTAAGTCTGCTGGATATTCTTTATTTAATTAAATTTTACATAATTAATTTTAAAATGAAATAATCTAATAACCTATATTTACAAATGTACTAAAAAAGATAACATAATTAACATAATTACAAAAACACAAATAATTATAATACTAAATATTTACAAAAATGGTTTAGGCATCGTAGAATTCTTCAGTTAATTTCATTACTTTAAATTATTGTGTTAATTATCACGCAATGTAAAATATGGAGGAGCGGATTTTTCTACTACAAGCATAATTTGCTTAAAAGGAGATTCCGAAAACAAGTTTTTGTAACAAACTATTTGACACAATAAAAAATTTTTGAAGCCATAACGTTTATCTCGTATCTTGTATAATAAACATTTTAATAGTCCCTTCCAGCACGTTACTACATCACTTATCAGTTCTGAGCGCGGGTAGAAAACGATTTAGATGTTTTCCCCAGAGTATTTACATTAGTAATACCAGCCCAAACATTGAAGCCGGAGATATAGAGAGAGCGATCGAAATCTATCACTTATTCAACACCGCAATCTGGAAATAAAAAATGATTATTTTTGATCCCAAGCTGTTACTTTCGAGAGAAAATACACGAACATCATCATCTTTACAGAAAATATTTGGGCCAGTACCTAGCCGCTTGTGATGTAAGGAAGGCAATTTACGATGAGGAATATTAAATAATTATGATCTTGTGACCTATCCTTACCATCCTACCTAATATTATAATTGTGATTATGAGTTTGTTCGTTGTTTGTTACGATTTCACGCCACTAACATTATTAAACTAACTAATCAACATTAACGCGAGCGATGCTGCCGGCTAAATCTAGTAGAGAATAATTTGTGACATTTAGAACACTGAAGCTCACCACTTATCATGAAATTTCGCATACATGTTGTCAGGGGTACAAAAAGGACACGCTGTTAGCACTACGCCTCCTAAAGCTAAAATAACACAAAATCATGATACTGTGTACTGCCGTTTGGCAAAATATTGTTGGTCAAATTTTACTTCCCAAAAACTTATCGCCCTTATAAAATCACTTGGTCTAATTATCATTTGGCATCATTTTACTGTGTCAAGTTTTATTAAATCGTTTATTAAGCAAACGTTTTATTTTGGCAAATATTATTATAAATATTAAATTAGAATATGTGAACTGTGACCCCCACAAAAACGAACTGCTACCAGAAAAGTAGGTTAGGTTAGGTTAGGACTGCGATCCCGAGAGCGCGAGCTGAGCGAAGCGAGCGTGCCGCGGCAACGGCCGGCGAACCGCCAAAAACGAACCGCTTGGAGATTTTATACTAAGAATTTCTAAGTGTTTTTAATGCTGTGACTTTGGACTCATATGGCAATTCTTACCTGTATATTTGTCCATGGTGAAACAAACATCCATGCAGTATGACAATTTGTCATGCAATATTCTGGGATGGGATGTTATGCTAAAATGAAACATGATCAAGTAATTATTAGTTAATCAATTAATTGCCAAAAATAATTTGCTGACTGAAAAATTGCGATAAGTTGTTTTGACAAATGTCTTTGTGCCAAATAAAAATTTGCGATGTGATGGGAAAAGTTGTTTGCCCATACATTAGTAATTCCATCATACTACACCCCGATTTGGAAATAATATTTGTGGGTCAAATATTTTTCCGTGTAAGGATCGAAGCCAGCCACTCGGCGCAGTAGCAGTTGCGTGGCGACCACTAAAACCAGTCAGAGATTACTATCCCAGCTGGGCGCCTTTGGTCCAAAGAACGAATCTCCCCATTCAATAATTTGTCAAAACATTACTATCTACTGCCTGCATCTTTAAACAATGTCCCACGGTAATCGCCAACGCTCTATCAACTCTTTTAGTTAAAAATCATGATTGCAGCAGGCTAGCAGGCTAACTTATTAAATATAGGCTATTTAATAAGCTAACTATTAAATAAGGCTAACAAAGCTGGTTATTAAATATAGCCTAATTATTAAGTATTTCAGGGAAAACATTTGTAAGTAGCGATATAGTAGGATATGTTATGCAACTCCCCACCGCGGGGGATTACACACTTCGATAAGTAATAAGTACACACAAACTTTTGCGTCACGAGTGTAATTTTAAGCTCAGTTCAGCACGCTGGAGAAACGATAAAAGCCATACAGTTAAACTTTACTTGTTTGTTTGTAAAAGGAAATCTCTGAAACTACTGACCCAATTCCAAAGACTATTTAACTAATCGAAAACTACACTATCCACAAGGATAACTTAAGTTTCAAACAAAAAAAATCAACTAAATCGTAATCCTGGAATAATCCTCGTGATTCTGGAATAGAACCTTCCGCCGGACGTCCGACCATAAGCTTGCACTGGCACTCTAGTGACTTAATACAAGTTTAGGTACGCCTAGTTTGGGCACTTGGTCCAACAATATAATTATGTATAATGCAAGCACCATTGAAATAGACCGCACGGATCTTTTATTTTTTTATTTTTCGTGTGGTTAGTGGCCAACCTTTTGTCAAGAATTGTTCAAGCCGCCCGCAGGCCTCTGACATGGCTTAACGACTGCTGTCAATTTAGCAACAAATGGGACTGACTTTTTACGTGACCTCCGAAGCACGGAGACGCTCAGATGAAATACCACTAAGCGGTCACCCATCTATAGACTGACCGCACCCAACGTTGCTTAACCTCGCTAATCGTTTACCGATCAGTGAGTGCAACTGGCTATGAGTAGATGGCATAATAGTTTGAGAGGTGGCATTGCCATTACCACTGCGCCGAGTGCTATGAATTCGACCAAACACGCGACAAAAATTTGTGTGATCCACACATTGTTGTTCATGTTAATTTTCGATACGATGTTCTTCACAACATATTGTTTCAGCCAGTGCCATCTATCGGCACTGTGGGGAAGACTCGGCAGTTCCGTCTAATAATTTATTACAGCGCCATCTATTGACGTCTTACGGAACTACGTAGCTTGTCGATACGCGAATAGTAGAGAGAATCTGGCACATTCTTGAATCTTTGTACTGTATACATACCGGGTATGGCGTTTCTAGAAATCTCCTAAAACGCTTTAACCGCGTATAAAAGGGCAAGGCCATATATTATATTATATTATATATATATATATATTATATTATATTATATTATTCATCGGAGCGAACGGAAGCGAAAACATCACAGTGGAAATGTGAAGTATAGTGTGTGTTGTGTTTTAAATTAATTTTGTGCTAAAATAAAACATGTTTTAGTCAGTAATATTGTTTATATTCTTATCCCTCGAACCCAGCACATAACAATATTATAAAACAATGTCCCCCGCCGCGTCTGTTCACGATAAACTCAAAAACTACTGAACGGATTTTCATGCGATTTTCCCAATAGACAGAGAGATTTATGGGGAAGGTTTAGGTGTATAATTTGTTAAGGTTTTGTCCTACCGCTGCAAAGCCGAAGCGGGTAGCTTATTTACCTATATATTTAGCTCTAGAACTCATAACATATTTCTAGAAGTATACAACACTTTCAATGTTTATTATAAGACATGACGGTGGTCTCTTAACACGGCACATATATTATAGTAAAGCTAAGATACATTCAGCAAGTCTTATAACTCGTTCAGAACGTGCGACGCAAATTTCCCGCGGGATCGATATGTACTTCTACCTTATATGTCGCACTTTAACATAAGAGGTAGACAATGACTTTCTAGAGTGTATATGTGTCTTTCGGCTAGTAAATGTGCTGAATTATGTAATTCAATCCTTAAAATTAGTGACTGTTTAGTGGTCGAAAATAGACAGTAATTCATTAAGTTAAAAACAAAATCCTAACTTCCTAACTAATATTTTAAATGTGAATGTGAGTTTGTTTGCTACGCTGTCACGCCTTAACTTCTCGACCGATCATCATGAAATTTCGCATAAACGTTGTCAGGAAATCTTTCATCTAGAAAAAAGTTCTATTGGTAATGTACTTTTTTAAAATAATATATGTTAAGCCTGTTACTCGGTGATAATATAGTTTCCGAATCGTGAAAGAATTAAAAAATCGGTTGAGTAGTTTTTGAGTTAAATCCTTACAAACAAAAAATCAAATCTTTCCTATATTAGTATAGATAACAAACATTAGGTATCTTAAATTTACGACGCTTTGGTTATAAATGTCAGTCGTATGTGGTCAGTTTATCTATTCTAGACACACTTCCAGATGTTGAACATGGAAGACATTTATATAACGACTATCTGTGCCCGCGGTTTCACCCGCGTTTATGATTACTTCGTCGCCCCGTAGGTCGTAGCGTGATGTTACATAACCTATAACCTTCCTCGATAAATAGGCTATCCAACACTACAATAACTTTTCAATACGAACCAGTAGTTCCTGAGATTAGCGCGTTCAACCAAACAAACAAAAAAATTCTTCAATTTTATAATTTAATAGAAAAGCTTACGTTACGGTAAGTGCAACCTGGCCGAAACGTCAAGCTTTTCAAAAAGATATTTGAATATTAAGGAAGATTGTAATTATACCGTTATTCTTTAACTAAGCATGCAACATGAATGTTTATATACGACAAGCTAACCCGCGCCACTTCGCCTGCTTCACATGAGAGAATTTTCCCCGATTTTGCAACATTTTTCATTGATGCTCAGCTCTTATTGGTAGTACCGTGATATTATGAGGCCTTCCTCGATAAATAGGCTATGTAACACTAAAAAAATATTTCAATTCAATTCAGTAGTTCCCTGAGATTAGCGTGTTCAACCAAACAAACAAACAAACTCTTTAGCTTTATAATATTAGTATAGATAATTATTTTCTTATACGTCTAAAGCAGCAAACCCGCATGAACCATCTCGAGGTAAGTGGGTATCGTAGTAAATGATAACTGATAAGCAAACATATAAATGCAAGCAGTAATCTTAGCCTTTATAGCCACTTACAATGGAGGGAAGGATTTAAAAATGGTACTGACCGATGTTATGTTGGCATATGCGATCCGTGCCTCGGAGAGCACGTTAAGCCGTCGGTCCCGGCTGCCATGAACAGCTATGGCAGTCGTTATTGGGAAAGTCAGTACCCACTAATATCCTGACACTGGTCTTGCCTTAGGGTATCGTTAGCCTTCGGGTTGCGGAGGTCAGGTGGCAGCCGCTCCGTGTAAAAACTGATATCCAGTCAAATCCGGTTAGACTAGAAAAGCCGATCCAAGTGACTTGGGAATAATAAAGGCTAAGAGAGAAGACTGACCGATGTTATGTTGGCATATGAGTCAGATTATAACTTCACTGTCTATTACAGTGACCATATCTTAACGTCGTATTATACGCGTAGTAGATAGCATCTGTGATAATCTTTGGTTTTGGAATATCTCTATTAAAGGTATGGTTCACCAGACACCAAAACAGCAGCGACACAGACAGCGAGACCGTTGGACTGCCACGCAAAAGTCTTAAGTTCGATCCCAAGGCGCACAGTCTCTGACTTTTCGAAATTATGTGCGTATTAAATAGTTAATTATCCTTCGCTTTAGCGATTAAGAAAAACATCGTGTGGAAACCTGCATGTATGAGAGTTCTCCAGAATGTTCTCATAGATTTGTCTGCCAACTCACACTGGGCTAGCATGGTGGGCTATGGCCTAACCCTTCTCACGCTGAGAAGAGGCCCATGCCTAACTGCCGGACAATTTAATATGCATATATATGGTTCACCATAAGCGTGAAAGCCTCAATCATAAATACTAAACAGTCATTTTGTCTATCTGTCAATATAAAACCTACACTTTCATGTCAAACCTACACGAATCTAGACAATCGAAGGTTGTTTGACATAAATCATAAGGTTCATTACTCCGCCGACTATAAATCATTGTGTTTTTATTGTCTTTGCGCCGTCTACGTCTGGACACCCGACGATCACTATCTCATGTTAAGATATACAGAAAAACAAGGACAGCGAATATGATTTTAGACGTCGAACGTCCAATTACTGCCGTTATTTATTATCTTTGAATCGATTACGCATAATTGGATAGCGCGAAGTAGCGATGCGCCATTGTCATCGATAAAAAATCGAATTATTTTAAATTTGTACGATAGGAACGTGATTTATATGTTACCGATTGTCACTCGATTAACGACCGATTCACATCCCATAGTGTCCCGTTTCTATATCATTGATGATGATATTAATGAAACTTTTTGTTTTAACTTGATGCACTAACATTTGACTCAATATTCAACTGTACAATATTTGGTGTATTGTTATATTCTAATAACGATCCGATACCAATAATAATGGAATATATTCGATTTACCTGTATATTCGAATAGCCCGAATGTTTATTCGATAATTAAAATAATTAAAAAATATAGGTACCCTTTGTACCCACTGATGTACCCCAGTTTATTTGTACTTGGCATGGTTGGGTACGTGCGGCTGAGCGTGCGGCGCGACGTCGCGATAGCGTGCTACGTGTGGCGCGTGCTGCGCGGTCAGCTGCATCAGCCGGCCGTGCTGGCGCGCCTGCAACTGTGTGCCCCCGACGGGTACGTGGGCGCGCGGCGCCGCCCAGTCACACTCAGCGTCCCGGTGGCGAGGACCAACTTACTTAAATTTGCTCCCTTGTCGCGCGCCATACGAATTATTAACGTAATGGCTACATATATAGATATTTATAACTGTAGACTGCCGAAATTCACAGAAGTAGCGCAAACTTGCATTATTTCTGGCATATAATTAATTAATATTCAATATATATTTATAATATATTTTTAATTCGTATTAAGTAATTAGTAATTATATACAATCATTCATTATTCTTAATTAGTTATAAGCTTACAATATTGTCTTGGGAGTTGTTCCTGTAAAAATATTGTAAATGAATCTAAATAAATAAATAAAAATAAAAATAACTTCACACAATTTGTGCTAGTAGCCAACAAATATTGGATTCATGTTTCTTTATTATAACAATAAAATTAAACTGTCTATCATGACTTTAGTGTTATCACGGTAATTTTATTTAACAGTATTGTATCTCGGCTCTGTCCTTGAAATAATTACCTACAGCCGCGTGGTCCGCGAATAAGCGAGGGCTGCCCATATTATATTTATATTGCCCATATTATATTGCCCGTATTATACAGTATTTTAATATGATCTATCTACTCGACTTTCTTTCTAGTTTAGTGATTGTAAATATTATTCTTTTAAAATTGTATGGAGGATTTGAAGTGCTTTTTTGATATATATGTATCTTTATTGTCAACCAATAAATTTTATGCTGTAAAATAGGATAGATTTCTACTGTTATTATCTAAAAATCACGTAACACGAGTACACGTACAAAATTACGTAAACTTGCACGAAAAATGCAAAAACGTAAGCTCGTGTTACATGATATTTAGATTGTAACAGTAGAAATCTATCCTATTTTACAGCTTAAACGAAACATAAATAGTTATATTACAATTTGTCCATCCCAAATATTTAAGTTATTGGTTGACAATAAAGATACATATTTATCAATAAAGCACTTCAAATCCTCCATACAATTTTACTATTATCTGCCTTACGCTCGGCGCAGTCTTAAGTAGTTACAAACCTACCTTGGCTGACACCGACTTTATTAATAATAATAATTTAATTATTCACAAGAATACGCAATGCATTGCATTTTTGTTTTAAAACATTCTATTCTGAAGTCGTTTTTCTTTCTTGTAAATTTTATTTATCCGTTGCTTAAATGATTGTAAAGTCTATTGAATTATATGCATTTATACATGCAAAAATTAATTAATTATTATATTTAACTATTTACAATTATTGCGCCTTAGTAATTGTATAATATAACATCATACAATATAAATAGTAGTCAAATACTTTACAGTTTGATTAGCTATAAAAGACGTAGCAATACTGCTGTCTATCACTTCTTGTTGTGAGCTGTAAGTGAACGGACATATAAAACTTCCTCGTGTCAAAGTATAAAATAAATAGTTAAAGTATTTGTACAGTGTTTTATTTAATCCATAACCTCTAATAAAGTCCCTGCAACTCAGGATTTATTCCTAATGCGAGAGTTGACTTATTTAAATATTCGTTAAATATCCAAAGTTATATATACAACCTTCAGGCTCGCTCTTTCGTTACATAAAACGTCTGTCGTATGACATTTGTCATCGCTGACGTCATCGTGGATAATCTGTGGCAGCATTAACTTTATCACTTAAGCTGCCGATACCGGATGATTAATAGTCGCGATAGTAATGAAGAAGATTTTGGTGTACGTCATATTTATAATATAACTAACTAAACCCGGCCATGGTTCGCTGTGGTTCAATCTGTTATTTTTAACGTCCTGGTACTTTTTATACTTTTTATTCGCTACTTTTTATATACATACATACATAGATTCACGCCTGTTTCCCAGAGGGGTAGGCAGAGACTATTTCCATTTGCTACGATCCTGACACACTTCTCTAGCTTCATTCACTTTCATCACATTCCTCCTACACGTCCGTCGGTTCAAGATGCTCTTAACCTGGCCTTTGTCCAGAACGCTTCCAATCTGATCGAGAAACGTTCGCCTAGGTCTTCCTCTTGCGACTGTTCCATTCACACTAGCCTTATAAACTTTCTTAGTCAGTCTTACCTCGTCCATTCTTTCTACATGCCCAAACCAGCTTAACATACCCTTTTCTATTCTTGTCACTGTATCCACTTTCATGCTGCATCTCTCTCTAATCACACTATTCCTTATTCTATCTTTCAGAGTCACACCACATATATTTCTGAGCGCTCTCATTTCTACAGCATTTATTCTGCTCTCATGCTTCTTTTGCTGTACCCAACTTTCACTTCCATACATATGTGTGGGCACTAATAGTCCTCTATGAACAGCCAAACGTGCCTTTTCGGATACATTTCGGCTGTTCATAAAAGCGCGTAGAGCTCCATTCACTTTGTTGCCAGCAATCGTTCTCCTTTCAATATCTCCCTCATGTTTACCATACCTTGTAAACAAAGTACCCAAATATACAAATTCTTTCACTTGCTCCACTTTTTCTCCATCAATCATAATATTACACATCGTCACGCACTCTTCCTTTTCAAATACCATTACTTTCGTCTTGCTTACATTTATTTATTTATTTATTATACTTTTCATAATAAACGTTTTTAGACTTTCGCGATTTGTACACATACCTACTTAATACGATCGATGCAAGTCAGTCGAAACGTCGAGCAATCAGTAGATATTTATTACCTTTAAAATACTTCATCGCGAGTAAGACCCGGTACCTAGTATTGTATAAAGTATGTCTACTTTTTGTATCTACATTTTATCCTGAAATTCCGTAAAAGCTTCGGGATAAAAGGTCTACAAAATGTTTTTTTATAGAACTGCATCATGGTTTTAAAAAATAAAGTCATCTATCCACCATTTTCCACTTTTGTCGACACAAGCAAACGTAAGATAAATTTGAATTATAAAAATATGATGAAGAGTAATGCTACGTGCATTTTTGAACTAGTAAAATTCCTTTCAATTAAGTTTAATGCGTTTTTTTGTAGATTATGATGGCTAACACACCACCGACCACAGCTAATGTGGGATAAGACTCCTGGATTCTCACACAAAGACGTAAAATTCAATCCAACAGTACGGTGACCATCCGAAGCCATATGCGTATCAGGTAAATAGTTAATTATCGCTTGTTTCAACAGCAATAAGCTCTCCCTGAAGGCGTATGCGAAAGATTCGAGTGCGCCTTTAAGAATATGACACTACAATCACATTTCACCGCGTCCTACTTTACTCCAAAATTTGCTCCAAATTCTGGGTATTATGAATATTTTTTAAACTATTAATTATGAAATACCTATACTCAGAAGTATTGATATAAAGAAGAACATCATTTATCTACCACACTTTTATTGGTAATACAAAATTATGAAGTATTTTATTATATATATAAAACAATGAATAAGGAAGAAGAATAGCCAGTTGCACTCACTGATCGGTAAACGATTAGCAAGGTTAAGCAACGTTGGGTGCTATCAGTCTATAGATGGGTGACCGCTTATTGGTATTTCATCTGAGCGTCTCCGTGCTTCGGAGGGCACGTAAAAAGTCGGTCCCGGTTGTTGTCAAATTGACAGCAGTCGTTAAGCCATGTCAGAGGCCTACGGGCTTGAACACCTCTTGACAACAGGTTGGCCACTAACCACACGAAAAGAAAAAAAAAGAAGAAGAGAAGACGGAGCAAAGTTGACATGGGTGTCTTTGCTCCTAGATACAATTGTCAACCAATCTCAACTGTAAAAGTATTTGGAGCAAATTTACGCTTTCCTAATTACATATTTCCTAATAACATATTAGGCGAATTGGAGCATAATTATTAATTACTGGATATTATAATTATGAGATCAAAGTAGGGCTATTTTACTGTACTTTAATGGTATGTCCCGCATAATAGAACTATGCCTTTTAAACAGGCCTTGGTTATTGCTGTCTACTGTGCCCAGTTCCAGACTTGATGCTACTACTGGAAAATTCTTGACAGGAAGGCCTAATAACCCTTTACCCGACCTGGGACCTGAATCCAAGACCTCACAAATAAAAATACATAGGTAATATGGGACAGCCTCGCAGCTGTGGTGTATGCGACAGCTGAGTGGCTGACATGAGTGGGATCAAACCCGAGACCTCATGCACAGCAGTCGCATATAGCATGTAGCTACGATATACGAAGCTGTTCTACTTTATGTAATTTATTAGTCCATTCGTCGTTGGCGGTATTATTATGACTAGCGGTCGCCTGGTCCTCGAAATTCGACCAAAGTTTGCCTGTAAGATATTGCTGATATATGTCATTATATATTGATATATGTAACAATAGTTACGCGCTTCGACTGCGTGTGTCAAATGTATGGTTGTGTGCGTGTAGTGTTTTTTCATTAATTTAATGTATTTCTAATGCATATTTTATATAAATACTAGTAGATTTCCCGCGGTTTCACCCGCGTAAGTCCCGTTTCCGTGTGAATATCGGGTTTCACCTCTTTCACCACCTTAAGGGTGGAATCAAAAATCCTTTCTTAGTGCTCTCCTACACTCTCCAAGGAACATACATGCCAAATTTCAGCTTCTTGCGTTCAGTAGTTTTGGCTCTGCGTTGTCTGTCAGTCACTGAGTAACGGAAGAGTTTTATATATATAGATTAGGATTTGCCCCTCCTTCTACATATAAACTTTAACTGTGCTAAATTTCATACTACTTCCGCGCAATTTCCGTAAAAAGGGGTACAAAGTTTTTGCTTCAGGTATTAATATATAGATAAGGCGAGCCTCGGTGACGTTTAATGTCTCCGAGAGCTAAGTAGCCTCGTACCAGGATTAACGACAGAGTTTCCTCAGAGCTTAGTACGATGAATCATGTCGAGATGTCGTTTCTAAGAATTTGTGAAACATCATTTATCATTACGTAAAACGTTGTACAATATTATAATTATGTAGCATTTGCTGGAGACTTCGTCTCGGTTTACACTGGATAATGGATCATAATTCACTATATCTTCCTAGTTCCACTGAATTTGTTGAGATAATTTAATGTTTTTATAAAGATAACACCTGCACTTGTGAGAATACCCGTGCTGCGGAGGACTTCACAAACAATCAAACAACGAACTTAAAGAACACCCAGACTGGGAGCAACCATTTATGGATCACACAAACTTTTGTCCCGTATAGGGATCGAACCCACGACACTTGGCACGGCGGCAGTTCCGAGATGACCATTTACACCACTACGCTTGCCGTGCAGATGAGACATAGCTTACATTTTAAATTATTTAACTCCTCATAACTAAAATATGAAAACCATATCAAAATCCGTTCGGTTTCGCGGTTTTTACGTGATGCGGGACAAAAAATGAACAAGCAGACAAAATTCTAAAACCTATATTAAGTACCTACAAACCTCAACGTCATTTAGGCTCTGAAAAATATCTCAAAACACAAAACCCCGCAGTTTATCCGCCTCGGGAATCGACCCTGGACAGAGTAAAGTATTATTTATAATTTTTTTTATTTCCATACATATATGCTGATTTCAGTATGAATGAGCCGACTCGACCAGGGAATGAGTCTCACAGAATATCAACGTGAAATAGCAGTATTCCTATTGTTGTGTTTCATTCGGCGAGTGAGAGTGCCGGAGGCCCAATCATTCTCTTTCCCCCTTCCCGCTCCTTCTCCTTACCACTCTTTTTTCTCTTCTTCCTTTCCTAAAGGGTTGGCATCGCGCAAGTGATGCTTCTGGTATTGCAGGCGTCCATAGGCTACGGTGACCACTTACCATCAGGTGGTCTGGATGCTTGTTTGCACAAGTTGATAAAAAAAAAATTATAGACGGAGTGATTCATGAGGAAGGCTTAGGTGTATAATTTGTTAAGGTTTTGTACTAACCGTGCGAAGCCGGGGCGGGTCGCTAGTATATTATAAATGCGAATGTAAGGTTTATTTTATTTTATTTTATTAAGGAAAACAAACAGTAGTATATTATGTATTAACAATCGATGCTTAAAAATACATTTAAAACTAAAAAATACACTACCCATAACGTTATCCACAGATTACATAAAAGACTTGCTTACTGTAAGGATCAAACAGAATTTAATTTTAGACTATCTACTACATATCAATACAAAAAGAGAAAATGTACATAAAGTTATGTTGCCAGAGTCAATAAATAAAATCTAATGCTGTTTTTGGAGTACCTTGAAAACATCATTTCTGAATGTGTGCTTATTCAAGAACAATATATCTATTGTGCTAAACCGCTTATTATAATCGTCAACCATACGATGTAGCGGTGAGCGTAAACCAGAGTTGGTTCGACATCGAGAGGCGACGAACAGATGCCTCGTGCGAACCTCTCGTCTGTGTGTTGTGTGAGGGACCAGGTAGCTCAAACTATAACTAGTTCAGGACAGTCAAACTTATTACGACATAAATTGTACAGAGTCATTAATTCCAGTAAAGTACGCCTAGACTGTAATGTTAAAAGATTGTACTTTGATAATAAGCTTTGAGAGGAACTCTTATAACGGCAACATCGAAACTGAATACTACGCAGGAATTTACGTTGAATTACGTCAATAAGCTCGATATACTTTCTGTAATAGGGATTCCAAATGCATACTGCATACTCCAATTGAGGGCGAATTATAGGTTGTTTGTTTGTTTCCAGTTTCAGTCATAACTACTCGACCGATCATTATGAAATTTCATTATACGTTGCCGGAGGTACAAAAAAGGCCATAGGGTACTTTTCATGCAGGAAAAACTACTGTTCCCAAGGAATAGAAAATTGACATAACTTACATTTGCGAGAGCGGAACCGCGGGCAAATTCTAGTATTATAAAGTACTGAACAGCGATAGCTCAGTGGGGAGACCAACAGACTGCAATGCAGAGAGACCCTCTATCCTCTCGGTTCGAACCCACGTCGCGCACCTCTGACTTTCGGAAGTTAAATGACTTTTCGAAATTATGTGCGTATTGATTGACAATTATCGCCTGCTCCGTGCCTCGGAGGTCCCGGCTGCCATGAACATCTATGGCAGTCGTTATCGAGAGACTATCGACACAAAAGATCCCACTGGGTCGAAGTGTCACCGGTCTGCACTGACTGGCCCCCACATAAGATACATACATACATTATAAAGTACTACTGAATTTTACTTGTCACAATTTTGGAGGCTTAACTGTCTGCTTACCTTTCTGTATATACACATGTCGCAAGCTTTGTCCTTTTGTCCTGCTCAAAGCTTACACAAGATCCAAATACCAGTTAACGACAAGCAATAAATTTAGCTAGACTGGGATGGTAAGTTACCTTGATGTATGTCCTACTGGATCAAACTAGAGCTGGCCGAACACGCGTGACCTACTCATGCTGTTATGTAGTTATACACTCAATAACTTATTATGTTCTTGTAATTTGCTCGCAACTTCGACTGCTTATCCTTTGGCCTCGAACGGCCAACGGTTTTAAGCTTAAATTCGGTAATAAAGTACATTTTATACCGTAGAATCCTAGCTTATCCTAAATAATGCGAATGTGTGTTTGTTCTGCTTTCACGCTTTAACTACTGGACCGATCATCATGAAATTTCAAATACACGTTGTCAGGAGTACAGAAAATAACGTAGGGTACCTTTCACCTCAAAAAAGATCGATGCCGCGTGCTAAAACTAGTACAACTATAAGTTTTATTAGTTTGCTTACAGCGGAAAATTGAATTAATTACCGTCAACACTATGCCGTGCTTTGTGTTGTCGATTCGATCCCGATGCGGAACAGATATTTATGTGATCCATGAACATCATGCCCGGCAGTAGGTAGCAGTGGGCATGATGTTCAACGGCGGCAATGATTGAAAAGTACGTTAATTATTTATTATATAATTATAGACACCATTAACCTAAGTAAATGTTTAAATATAATTGAAACAAGGTCACATGAAGACGAAGTGGTTGAATCCTGGGATTTTACACCCATCTCGTTATGATTGTACTTGTTATGTGTATTGAATAATAAAACAACAATATAATAAGTAAACATACCGTTACCGCTACCGCTGAAAAGCAACCGAAACGTCGGGGAAAGTGTAAAATTAAATCGAAATATGTAGTTGGTTAATTTAAATAGCTTAAATTAAAGTAAACAGTATGTATGTATCTTATGTGGGAGCCAGTCAGCAGACCGGCGACACTTCGACCCAGTGGAATATTTGTGTCGATACTCTCCCAAAAACGACTGCCATAGACGTTCATGGCAGCCGGGACCGACGGCTTAACGTGCTCTCCGAGGCACGGAGCAGGCGATAATTGTCAATCAATACGCACATAATTTCGAAAAGTCAATAGTAACTAGTAAAAGTGTTTAACAAAAGTAGTTTAAAAATTTTGTTTTATAAAAAAACTAGTAGTTTTCCCACGGATTCACCCGCGTAGGTCCCATTCCCGTGTGAATATCGGGTTTCACCCCTTTTACCTCCTTCGGGGTGGAATTTCCAAAAATCCTCTCATAGTGCTCTCCTACATTCTCCAAGGAACATACTTGCCAAATTTCAGCTTCTTGCGTTCAGTAGTTTCGGCTATGCGTTGTCTGTCAGTCACTCAGTAACGGAAGAGTTTTATATACATATATAGATAAACAACGTGATAAAATCCGTATTAAGTTTGTTTAATTTCGATGTTTAACATTCGCGTAAACATAAGACAATGTTAAACATACCGTCATATGATACGCAGTTTAATGACGAAACTAAATTCTTATTTTACGGGTTACGTAATATAAATGTTGTTTTCACTGAAAGTCATCGTCATTTATAACTGCCTGTATGGATGGCAAAATAGTTAACGTCACATTAGCAACTGTATCGGTGGCGGTAGGGAATGCCACATACACACATGTGTCTCGAGTTCGGTTCCCGGATCCACCGAAGTATAACACTTTGGTTTTCTGTTAAGAAGTTCTCAGTAACAGCACGAATTCTGGATCTGTGTCCGGTAAACGAGCTTGCCTCCTAATAAAGGAACCTTAAAATTGGCGAAGAGGATGTAAATACATTTTAGCGTAGCCCTTAGGTTATATGGGCGTGGAACTATGTATGCATGTATAAGTTAGATTTTAATACCGGATAGTACAAATTTAAGTATGCTATAGTACACCGGTATTCTTTTTTTAAACGGACACCAGGCACTAGTAATCATTCCTGTGATTGGGGGATTATGTAAAGGGTAGTATTTAACTGCACAGCAAAAAAATAGTAATTGCACAGCAAAATATGCTTACCAAAAATACTAATTGCACAGCAAAATATGGTTACCAAAAATACTAATTGCACAGCAAAATATACCTATTTAAAGAGATCAAACTAAGTCGACGTCGGTTCCTATTTTTATATATTATATATTTTTACCCTTCAATGACAAGATTTTCTTCATTAAAAACGGCACAATTACTCTTAGAATTACACCTCACAAGGAAAACGCTGTTTTTCTTTCCTTCTTTCCTGGTGTTACTTAGTCACTCCTGTGTTTGCCTGTCTGTAAACATCGTAAAATCTTGATTCATACCCAACTTACGTCAAACGTGTAATTAAGAGGAAATACGGTTAACGATCCATCAATACAAACGTATTATTCAGTTTCCTCTCTAAATAATGACACAAAAACAAAACGGAATATATTTTTTTACATTTCTAAATTATGAGACTGTTTTAGCTCAAGCCCAAGGCTGACCGCTGAGTTTTCAAAGTTATGTGCTTATTAAATTTATAATTGCTTAATTTTCATAAAGATATGTAAATTCTGCCAACCTGCACTGGGTCAGCGTAGTGGACTATGCCCTTACTCTTCTCACACTGAGAAGAGGCCCATGCCAAGAAGTAGGACTGTTTAAATATAGGCCTGCAATTATTGTATTATTATAGTAAACTTCGGCTGCACAGGCGTTATACTTTAAGACTTATATAGGACACACCTTGGAAATAAAAGCCTTATAACACTTTATCAGTTTATTCGCTTATTTTTATTAAATTAACAGTTCAACACTCACTTCGCAGCTTGTCACAGTTCATATCATAAATTGTAAATTATTTTAATATTTCACACTTCACACTGTCTACAGTAACACCTTTCCCAATCCACGGTTCACGAACGAATCCCCACGTTGCAATGCCGATCCACCACAATGGATATTGTCAATATAATGACTATATTTATTGCCAACGGAAGTTGATAAACTTCCGTTCAATATTAAAAAGTAATATTTGACAGATATTGGTCGATACAAATACTTCTCACTGATTAAATATTCCTAGACGGAAGTTGATAAATCTCCGTTCAGTAATATTTATTAAAAATTAGTTAATAGAAATATTGCTAAATAACAAAACATTAGATGACGGAAGTTGATAGACTTCCGCTTAATATTCAATATAATATTTTGTAGAATTTAGTCAAAATAAATACCTTTATAAACTAAATATTCGTTGACGGAATTTGATGAACGTCCGCCCAATAAATATAAAGAATTAGTCGACGTAAATACTTTTAAATAACTAAATATTCTATGACGGATGTTGATAAACTTTCGTTTAGAGTTTATAATCTAAGTATTGTTTGATGTGCTGTGTAAATTAATATTCGTATATAATTATAAATATTATAACGTTGCTTACACTTGCGTCTTTGTTAAAAATAATCTAAAACTATATAGCTAAGTCTATAAAAAATCAGCGTCGTTATGATAAACTGCACGTGTTGCCAACTAAAACAAAGTTTTTACATAGAAGTATATACGCACCTAACTCGACAATAAATTACCAAAGGACATAAAAAATAGTAAAACTTCTTCTCTCTTAGCCCTTATTATTCCCAAGTCACTTGGGGTCGACTTTTCTGGTCTAACCGGCTTTGACTGGATATCAGTTTTTACACGGAGCGGCTACCACCTGACCTCCGCAACCCGAAGGCTAACGATACCCTAAGGCTAGACCAGTGTCAGGATATTAGAGGGTATTGACTTTCCCAATAACGACTGCCATAGATGTTCATGGCAGCCGGGACCAACGGCTTAACGTGCTCTCCGAGGCACGGAGCAGGCGATAATTGTCAATCAATACGCACATAATTTCGAAAAGTCATATAACTTCCGAAAGTCAGAGGTGCGCGACGTGGGTTCGAACCCTCTGCATTGCAGTCTGTTGGTCTCCCCACTGAGCTATCGCTGCTTACAGCACACAAATTTAAATAAACTAGTAAAATAAAAAATACATTATTATATACATAGTCAAAATCCTTATCCTGTTGTATATGGCAAATATATTTAAATCTGTTTAGTTTTCGAACATATTTCCTTTTAAGTTTAATGTCAATTATGATACATTAAAATACGTACAGAATTTCGACATATAAAGTCAACTAAGAAATCTATTGTTAATTATTATTCACACAAAATGGAGCAATGTTTTTACAAATGTTTAAAATATAATATAATAATATAATATAATATTCTACCACATACACACAACACCATCTAGCCCAAACTAAGCAGAGCTTGTACTATGGGTACTAGACAATGGATAAACATACATATATACGTTCTTTTTTTTTTGTAAATACGTACATATTATACATAGAAACACCCAGACCAAGACAAACATCCATGTTCATGCACACAAATGTTTGACTTGTGCGGGAATCGAACCCGCGACCTCAGGCGTGGCAGTCGGTTACACTAACCACTACGCCATCGAGGCCGACGATAAATGTACTTATGTGGTAACATAGTAATAATAAATACAAGGAGGGAAATTTAATAGTTAATGTATCCTGTTTACAATAATGTCGCTTTCATATTTGTCGTATCATTATATATATTATAGTTTCAAATGTAATTAGTCTTAAGGTATTTTTCTGATAATAAAAAATAAAAAAAAAAAAAAAAAAAAAGTCCCCCACCGCGTCTATTCGCGGTAAACTCCAAAACTACTGAACGGATTTTCATGCGGTTTCACCAATATACATAGTGATTTAAGACGGCGCTGAGCGTAAGACAAATAATGACAGAGCTCGTGCGGCGCATATTGAAATCGGCGCGCGGCCGCCATAGTAAAATTGTATGGAGGATTTTTTGATAAATATGTCAATTAATAACTTAAATATTTGGGACGGACAAATTGTAATATAACTATTTAAGTTTCATTTAAGCTGTAAAATAGGATAGATTTCTACTGTTATAATCTAAAAATCACGTAATACGAGCTTACGTTTTTGCATTTTTTGTGCACATTTACGTAATTTTGTAGGCGAAAATATTAATTATTTCAAGTTTTTTACACGGAGTAATTGTAAACACATTCATTGTTATGGTATATGTATATTTTATAATTGTATTAAACAAAAAGTGTCGATTTTATTCACTTAACTGTGACCGCCTGTTTTGGCACATTTCGCTCGGCGCAGTCTTAAGAGGAGGGTTTCATGTTTCATCCCGAATGTAAAGAACGCATTCGCCCCAAAAATTGTTCCTCATATGCCCTGAAATTTAGATAAATGTTAATTTCTTAACGTAATCGTCCCATATTATGTTCCATTTCTGACTCTTTTTTTGTATAGCAGATTTTGATGTACCGTCAGCCAAAAAATATTTTACATTACCTTCTTGATCTCTCGGCGAATCTTTGAGCTTATGATTGCCTGACATCACGACCCCGACATTGAAGAGATTTATAATATTTTTTAAACATGTTATGTTTTGCTAACCATATGCTCAAAAATGTAGGACTAAAATGGAATAATTAAAAAAGAGGGGCGAATGGCGAACATTTTGGAATGTGGGACGTAATGTAGGGGCGAATGCGGAACAAACCAGGTTTAGGTGTATAATTTGTGAAGCTTTTATACTAGCTGTGCGAAGTCGGGCGGGTCGCTAGTAGTATATAATACATTAGTCGTGTGACTAGTGTATTAAATAAACCACTACGCCAGCCGCGCAGTTTAAAAGTTGAACCCAAAAGTACCAAATTTGTACTTGTCTTTTCTGAGTGGTAGGGCCACGCTGGTTACAACATGAATGGGCCGGCTTGACTGGGAAAGTACCACTCTCTCACAGAAGATCGACGTAAAATAACAGTATCTGATTTGTTTCGTTCGGTGAGTGAGAGCGCCGGAGGCCCAATCACCCTTCCCTTCCTAAACCCCATCTGCTCCATTCCCCTTTTCCTTCCGCTAGGCAGCGACTTGGTTGTGTTTTTTTGACATTGCTTCTGTAATGCTAAGAAAACACAGCCAAGTGTATGAGCCACGGATCTCGCTTACTATCAGGTGGGCCGCTGGCTCGTCTGTCTCCGATAAAAGCAATAAAAAAATAAAAATTAAATATTCAGCTCAGTGGTTTCACGTAATATCGGATGAAACAGACAAACAAAAATTCTATAATTCCAAAGTCTTCGATTTTTAGATTTTTCTAACCTCTACAGTTGACTGCATGGATGGCATAATGGTTTAAATAGTCGCTTCGCCATTGTCACTGCGTCGAGTGTTGTGGGTTCGATCCCCAAACGGGTCAAAAAATTGTGTGATCCACAAATAATTGTTCTGAGTCTGGGTGTTCTTTGGGACATGTGTTAGAATGTTTGTTATATAAAAAACAATAATGATAAAACAAAATAAACAGTTCTGTAAAAAGTGTAACACAATATATTTTTTATAAATATACGCATCGTGTAAACGTGACTTCATTACAGATTTAAAATAATAATTAAACATTTCATAATATTGTCTTCTATTTACGCGAATATTATTCATTGAAATTAAACCGCTATATACGGATTTTATCGCGTTGTTTATTTGACACTTTATTACAAAATTTTGAAAATTGTTACACTACTACTACTATTAAACTTTACTAATTTTTAAGCTAATTAAATTATTATTAAACTATTTAGATTTCATTTATTTTTACACTTTCCCCGACGTTTCGGTTGCTTTTCAGCAGCCATGGTCACGGGGAGACTAAACACCGATATAAAATAAACAACGCGATAAAATCCGTATATAGCAGTTTAATTTCAATTAAACATTTCATTAAAAAAAGGTAGGGAATATTAGCTTTAAATTTGTACATATTTGTTATTATATTTATTTATTGTCATAATCTAAATCCTATTGTACGAGCAAACCCGTACATATTAATAGTTACAGTTTTATGTTGACATCGACGCGTAACGAAACACATATTAGATATAAATTAGTACATCCACGATATTTCAGTAGTAGTTGCAAACACCTTTCCGGGAGATCTATCGCACAATTTACTCTTTCGCCGCGTATCGATCATTATCAAATCCGTTGTAAATCTGTTTAATTCTTTTCATGCAATATAATATTTTTTTTATAAGTTTATCTTTTATTTATCATACGAAACCGTACACCTATATAGTAAGTACATGCAGAGATAGAATTATCTATTGTACACTACAATAATAAAAATAATGTTATCTTCTTCTCCCTTAGCCTTTATTATGCCCAAGTCACTTGGGGTCGGCTTTTCTAGTCAAACCGGAATTGACTGGATATCAGTTTTTACACGGAGCGGCTGCCACCTGACCTCCGCAACCCGAAGGCTAACGATACCCTAAAGCTAGACCAATGTCAGGATATTAGAGGGAACTGACTTTCCCAATAACGACTGCCATAGATGTTCATGGCAGCCGGGACCGACGGCTTAACGTGCTCTCCGAGGCACGGAGCAGGCGATAATTGTCAATCAATACGCACATAATTTCGAAAAGTCATATAACTTCCGAAAGTCAGAGGTGCGCGACGTGGGTTCGAATCCGAGACCCTCTGCATTGCAGTCTGTTGGTCTCCCCATTGAGCGAGCTATCGTTGCTTTTTTGTATAACATTATAAAAATAATGTTATACAAAAAAGAATAAACGATACAATGGTTGAATGATTCCAGGCAACCGTAAAACACGTTTACATAACTAATTCATTTATTGTCCGGGTCGGGCAAAAACTGCCTACCCCTTGACGGATACGCAGGTGCAACTCCATGTAAACAAAACTGTAATATTCTTCGTAAACTAACTAACTAAATAAACCCATAAAACTCTATGCTAAGAATACTGTCCGGGGTTTCCCGTAGCGTCGACTACGTTGAAAGTTCTCCATACATATTGATTAGCTCATCGAAGTTTGCGTTCAAGAGGCTCTCATAAAAATTAAAGACACGCCCTTTAACGTAATCGTAAGTTATTAAAACTCGTTCTAAGTTTATTAAGTATGCCACTACAGAAAGATTACGGGATATTACGCAAAATGCTGTATGCCTACTTTGCGTAATAAATTGTGACTTGTAACCAAGTAGGCATCAATCGCGGTTAGGTGTTGATGCAATCCTCAATTCCTAAAGAAAAGCTTGTATTAGTGATTACTACGTAATTAGTACAGTTCGGAAATCTAAACTAACACCCGGTTTCTCAAAAGTCGAATTATATGTCGGCCTCGATGGTGTAGTGGTTAGTGTAACCGACTGCCACGCCTCAGGTCGCGGGTTCGATTCCCGCACAAGTCAAACATTTGTGTGCATGGACGTGGATGTTTGTCTTCTGGGTCTTTCTATGTATAATACGTATGTATTTACAAAAAAAAAAAGTATAATATGTATGTTTATCCATTGTCTAGTACCCATAGTACAATTTCTGCTTAGTGTTGTGTGTATGTGGTAGAATATTATATACTTATAGCAATTTTGATATCTGTTTATTTTTAAGAACACGTTTTGCTAAACTATGCGTGTTACCAGTAACAAATTGTTATAACTAGGTTATTTTTTTCTAGAACGCCAATACTACAATTTGAATATTACCTTTTCCGATCATTTCAGTAATAAAACGGATTACGTATACACATGTCAACAATAGACTATATAGTTACAAACAGATTTTAGATTTAACCATATTAATGTGGAACCAAAACAATCAATAAAGACATTAAATGTTTAAAACTATACAAGCCATCTTAACGCATTAGGATCATATCTATACAGACTATAATACTATAAATCTGAAGAGTTTGTTTGTTTGGTTGAACGCTCTAATCTCAGAATCTACTGGTACGAATTAAAAAAATCCTTTAGTGTTGGATAGCCCATTTATCGAGGAAGGCTATAGACTATATAACATCACGCTACGACAAATAATATAATATAATATAATAATATATTTATTTGCAAAAAAATATGATTGTAGGTTTTACAAATAGAGTATACATAAAGTTTTAAATACCAATTACAATAGAACATTCATGAAAAATGTTACAAAAACGGGACAAATTATCTTATGTGAAGCAGACGAAGTTGCGCGGGTCAATAGGATGTGGCTCGAATATAACAACAGCTGCATTTATGAATTTTGCAATAAATTTATTAATCAACAGTTTGACTAGTAAACTTTTATTTTCATCATGCATGCAATTAGATTATGAAAAATCAATATATTTTCGTGCTAAGCGATTTTTGTTATTTTTTTTTTTATTGTCTTTTTAATTATTGTCATGCAAACGACTTCACGAAGCTATATAGTGTCGCAAACACAATTCTGTCTAATATAAGTTTGTCAAGATGTTTGTGTCTATGGTGTTCAAATGTTTGTAAATCAATCACGCGTAAACTGTTGAACGGATTTGGATGAAAGTTGGGGACATAGATAGGCCATGCCTTAAATTAGTTCCAGTACTGCGTTGCCGTATATAAAATCCTTACCCAAGACCTTGTTTTAACAACAGTTTAGTTCTAAAGTATTAATCGTTGATGATACCCAATAGTAAAATTACATGAGGTGGTGATACCCAATCATTTTATGTGTTCTTAATATTTAACTAATATAATATAACACACGATATTATAGGTAAATATACTTTTCGTTACGGCCAAAAGCTAACATATATTTAAAAACAAAATAGAAAAAAGTATGTAGTTCGAAATTCAATTGATATTAAAAAAAAACAATCAAATCGATGAATTAATTGCCAAGAAATCAGTGAACATAGGTAAAATAAAACACATATACGCTTCAAATATAGAAATTCAAATTGTAATGACGTTTAAAAAATCTTTACGTCATATTGACCTATACTCCATTTGGTTAGGTACTTAACTAAAAGTAAACAATCTTGATGTGTCTTTTTAACTAAAAACTCAGTTTAAAAATAAAATGCTGCTAAAGATCAATGTAAATACAACAATAACGATTACTAAATCAATTGAACCGTTAGTTTAAGCAGTAGTTTATTTGTTTAATATGTGTTTGTGTAAAAAGTCACATCAAGATTGTTTACCTTTAGTTAAGTAACTAACCAAATAGAGTATAGAAACAAAAATTTGGTAATAGGTCTACAGTTTAACATAACAATACGGCGCTATGATATAATTATAACTGGCTTTTCAACACACGTTCTTAATACATAAGCCGATCGAAGCCTCAGCCACTTCGTCACCCTAAACCCACAAGAAATACGTAATTTTTGACCACAAGAGATGTCTCACACTTTCACATAAAGGCAAATAAACGGGTATTGCTGACCCACTATAACAATATGTATGTATGTCGTCATCTTATGGAGCGTCATATCAACAAGGTACGAAAAACACAGCATCAATTTTCCTGTTGTGAAATTGATATGTAGGTATTAGTAAGTTGTTTTGTTTCAAGTATTACAAGTATATGCGTATTAGTAAATATTGTGTCACAGTAACATATTCCCAACTAATATTATAAATGCAAATGTGAGTTTGTTTGTTACGCTTTCACGCCTTAACTACTCGACCGATCATCATGAAATTTCGTATACACCTTGTCAAGGGAACAGAAAAGGACATCGGGTACTTTTCACCCAAAAAGAAGTATTAACATTGAATAAGATAGAAAAATATTGTACTCCTGTTTTGTTTAATAAATAATTATTATTATTATTACTTATAAATTATTTCTCACGGCGGAAGAGATGATGAGCGACATCCCGGTAATACCGACTAAGCCCATCACGGTGTTCCTCGACATAATCGCACCGGCCGAGCCGCGCGAATCACTTTCACGTGCAATCGCAACCCCGCCGAGGTTTTGGCCCGCCGTATGAAACGGCAGGCCACTACGCGAGTGAAGCCGCAGGCAAAATCTAGTTAATTATATTAATGTCCTCCAGGCCTAATTTCGGTCACGACAGCCATTCTTCATTATAAACACAATCTTAAAGACTGGCCATTTGCGCAGAAGATATTATATCGCCCTATACCTATATCTCCCATGGGGTAAGCAGTCTTTTACATGTACACTTTGCCAGCTATAGTTGTAGGTCACACGTAATAGGGGGCAAGCTTATGCCTTTTATCGAGTACAGTTCTAGATTCCGGCTAGCATACGTAATAGAGATACCGTGAGTGTAGTGCATTAGTTCCCAAAGTGGTCCAGGTAGACCCCCAGTGGTCCATGGGAGACTCGACGGGGGTCTACGTTAGCGTGACAAAAAATCCACAATTCGTAAGCGGGGTCCACGAAAATTGGTTTGCTTTCGATAATAAAGAACTAAAATGTTGGCTTGACTTCACCTATAGGCAGTAGGCAGATAATATTTTAAGAAGCTCAGCGACTGTTACTTGAAAAACTTGCATATTCCATATTTAGTACCAGTGGTCTCGAACCTACCGATTGTTCGGCAGAGAAATTCTAAAAAAATCGGCTCGCCTACTGTGATAGATTCAGTCCCGAGAATACCAAAAAAAAAATGTCTCTCTTCACCAATATAAATACGAATGCCAAGGAATATGGTAGAAATTTAGCTGCAGGGGGTCCACCAGAACCTGCAAAATTTTGAAAGTGGTCTATGAGAAAAAAACGTTTGGGAACCTCTGGTGTAGTTTGTGACGGTACATGGACAAACAAAAATATGCCAAAAGTGAGGGGGGAATCAAGATTCTTCTGCCTCACAAACGGAGATATCACATCGCAGTACCAGTCAGCTTGTGACCACGGCCGGTGTAACCTGGTCGAAACTTCAAGCTTAGAACAAGTGAGAAACGGCAATGAATTGCCGTAAATCTTCGAGGTCGAAAAAGTGGTATCACGTGACCTTGAGGTCAGAGGTCAAAGGTCATAGTCATTTCGGAAGTATATCGACTATACTGAGTCAAATGGCGTTGACCGCGAGCCTCTAGCTCTTACGGTTCTTGAGTTAAAATTTGTATAACAGACAGACGGACGAACAAAGCTGATGTATAAGAGGTTTTCGAACTCTAAAAAACTGGCGAAATGTGGATATAATACATATCTGCCTACCCCTTCGTCAACGAGTTGCGGCTCCTGTGGCATCTCTGCTGAATACTTCATCGATATAATAGTGAAAGTATTTATATTTGTAACTAGCTGTTACCCGCGACTTCAACCGCGTGGAATTTAACAAAAAAGTGTTTGTTTAGGTCGCAGAGATTTTTTTCGATAATAATATTAGTTACTTCTTATAACATCAGCCATCTGCCAGTAAAAGTCCCATCAAAATAGGCGTTTTAGGGATTAGCTGGGACAAATTGAAAGAGGGACAAAAAAAATTTTTAATTTATTTTCCTACTAGTACCGTACTTTCATATGCATTTAGTAAAAAGCTGTTATTGAAATTAAACTGCTATATACGGATTTTATCGCGTTGTTTATTTGACACTTTATTACAAAATTTTGAAAATTGTTACACTACTACTACTATTAAACTTTACTAATTTTTAAGCGAATTAAATTATTATTAAACTATTTAGATTTCATTTATTTTTACACTTTCCCCGACGTTTCGGTTGCTTTTCAGCAGCCATGGTCACGGGGAGACTGTCTCCCGCAGCAGTTTAATTTCAATGAATAATATTCGCGTAAATAGAAGACAAAAAGCTGTTATTTTGACATTACAAATTCTATGAAATTGTATTTAATATGAAACTTCAATTTTATTTATGTGTAGATACATTAAAAACAACATACCAACTTCTATAAAGAACAAGAAAAAATTAACTCATTTTATTGCCATTGCGTAAGATCCACCCTTTTAACGAAATGTTTTCCTGAAGACTCTCAGAGCTTACCCCAAGTTTTAACTGAGTCAATGTTACGCTTTACAAAGATTGCTTTGTAAAAAGTAAATAGGAACTCAGACTTAGTTAAAACTTGGACTTGGATATGGATCTTAAGTTAGAATGTTATTTTCTTCTACAAGCCACTTCTGTAAAGTTGATCGGAATTGAAGCAAGCCTTTTAAAAATGATAACTCGTTGTTTTCTTAAAAGTTTTGTAATTGATGTTTCGGTCACTCAGCGGCCGACACAGTCAACGATCGATTTTGAGACTCCGGGTTCAAGATTGCATATTGCTTTTTACTAGTAATTTGCAGTAGCACTACGAAATTTGAAACTGATTATCGATAACATTCAACAGCACAGACACAATCGGCATAGACAAAATATCAATTACATAAACATAATGTACGGTGATATTTTAGAGTATTGTAATTAAAAATGTCACTTATGACGAAACTAATAAATTTTTCATATATAAAACTAAACGTAGTTAGAAAATAAATTCAAGTTTTGCACATTTATATATGTATTATCTTATATTTTTAAGATCCATGAAAAATTCTCGTAAATTTCTTCATACTCTTAAAAGCAAAAGATTTTTAAGATGCAGGAAGACTCTTTTAGAAATCTTTTTTCTTCTCTCTGTTAGTAAATAAACCCTACTTTCTCATATAAGACTACTTAGAACGATAATAAACCATAGCTAAACCAAATCAATACACATGGCGCTGTTATAAGTTTTAATGAAAACAATGTTGCACAGTTATCGGCTCGGACTCGCTCCGGCGCGAACACACTAACTTTTAGATTGTCTACAACTTCGCCTGCGCCCAAATAGATCGCTTTATTGGATACTCATTCGTTTTACTATATAGCTACTATAAGCTGTCTTAATTAATCACGCTTGTGAACTAATTAACTGTGAAGCACTAATTTTATATTTTACAAGTAGTTTTCCCGCGGTTTCACCCGCGTAAGTCCCGTTCCCGTGTGAATATCGAGTTTAATTTCCAAAAATCCTCTCTTAGTGCTACCCTACACTCTCCAAGGAACATACATGCTAAATTTCAGCTTCTTGCGTTCAGTAGTTTCGGCTGTGCGTTGTCTGTCAGTCACTCAGTAACGGAAGACTTTTATATAAGTATATAGATTTCTTATGATTCAATTATGTTCGGGTATTTTGAAATAACTACACTTTAGAACCAATGTTCTAATGTGTAGTTATTTCAAAGTAGTAGTCTCAATAGACAACTACCATCTTAGTCTCCCCGTGAACATGGCTGCTGAAAAGTAACCAAAATGTTGCTCGAAAAATAAATCTAAATAGATTTTTATAATTTAAATAACTTAAATAGAAGTAAAAGCGTTTAACAATAGTAGTTTAAAGTTTCAAAATTATGTAATAATAGTGTTTTATAAAAAATAAACAATGCCATAAAATCTGTATAAAGTTGTTTAATTTAAATGTATAACATTAGCGTACACATAAGACAATATAATGTAACTTTGGTGGATTATTTACTAAGTAGCAGAGAGCAGCGATAGCTCAGTGGGGAGACCAACAGACTGCAATGCAGAGGGTCTCGGGTTCCAACCCATGTCGCGCACCCCCGACTTTCGGAAGTTATATGACTTTTCGAAATTATGTGCGTATTGATCGACAATTATCGCCTGCTCCGTGCCTCGGAGAGCACGTTAAGCCGTCGGTCCCGGCTGCCATGAACATCTATGGCAGTCGTTATTGGGAGAGTGTCGACACAAAAGATCCCACTGGGTCGAAGTGTCGCCGGTCTGCACTGACTGACATAAGATAAGATAAGATACTAAGTAGCACAAATAACGAAAGTCTAGGTCTCAGTTCACGGATGCTGGTTGTCCATTCGTTGCCTACAGGAAGAGTACTATGCGTAAACAAAGCAATATGTCATTCATAAATGTTTGTGTAGAAACCTGATGATACCGAATAATAATATCATAAACATATTTCTTGTTATTCTTTACATTAATGCTTGTATAGTTGTTCGTGAACAGGGATTACTAGAGATTGTTCTTTATACTGAAGAAAAAGGATTATATTTTTGAGACGTGCTGTACGTGACATCTTCTTTTCTTTTTATGCGTCATTTTAAAGGAGTAGAGTTATGACGGTAAATAATGTTGTTACTATCAAACCCATACATAGTAATTGAAAAATAAATGCACTTCGCGCCGTAAAGAGTGCTAGAGTCGTTCAGTAACGTCTCTCTCGGTCGTCTACAGCATTAAAGTTTTCATAAATAGAGTAGACAACGCGCAAGTAACAACATGATACCAACATCTATGAGAACTGCTAATCATGCGATGGACAAGATAGCTCTTTATCTATGTTGTATTAAATATACTAAAGATATAATTATCTATATATTAATACGTGAAGCAAAAACTTAGTTCTCCTTTTTACGAAAATCGCGCACGGAGGAGCATGAAATTTGGCACAATTAAAGTTTATATGAATAAGGAGGGGGGAAACCTAATATTTATTTAAAATATGCATTAGAAAAACATTAAATTAATGGAAAAACTACACGCACACAACCATGCATTTGACACACGCAGTAGATCCGCGTTCGTAGTATTTCGGCATAGTTCGGCTGATATAGTACTATTCTTCGTAACTATGGTTACATATTATATCAATATATAATTACATATATCAACAATATCTTACTTTTAAATCAATTATGGTCGAATTTTGACCACTAGGCGACAGTTAGTAAATATAAATACTCTCAGAACTTTGGTCAAAAAGATCATTTGCGAAATTCAAATGACAGTTGAAAAACTTAATATTCAGTCCAAAGATAAAACTAGAAACTCTTAAGTATAAAAGATCTGGAAGGATTTAAAATATTCAGAGTCACTCAATACTATCAGAAAAACTTTCAACATTAGAATACGTAAGAAATAAAATATGAAATCACAAAAGAAATGCAGCCATTCGAATCATAGTAATCTAAAATCAGTGAAGCGTGGAGACTGAAGATTTTGATATATACTTGGTATTGTTCTCACACATCACTCGCTCATCATATATTTTAGTTAGGTCTCATCTTTTGGGGCATATCGAGTTGTGTTATTGATGAGTTAGTAGGGCTGTTGAGTTTAGGTGCGCGTAAAAGTAAGGTATTTTTATTATAACAGTGAAAAAAAAAGTTTTGTCTAATGGTAGGCAGTTGCCATTGGTTGCTTAGATTAAGGAATATCACTAAAAAGAACCTCCATAGTGGCAATACAGCGTCGTCTAAAGAAGGTCCGCAAAGATTATTTAGCTTTGCGATCAAAAAAGGCATCGTGAAAGAAAAGAAAATATAGCGTTGAAATTAAACTACTATATACGCATTTTATCGCGTTATTTATTTTACACTTTATTACAAAATTTTGAAACTGTTACCCTACTACTAGATACTATTAAACTTTACTAATTTTTAATATTATTGTAGTATCAACTGGAATATTTGACAGCCCTATCTTTGACCGTAGCCAATGAAAAGAGAAATCGACAGATAATATATCCAGATAAAGTTGTAGTTAATTCACTTGAAACTGACACTGCCATCTTAATCCAATTGTTAAAACACCGTGAACAGTATTATAGGGTTACTATAAACAGTATGGCTCTATGAATAAGGCTTGACTTGCGATCGAGAGTTCGATTCTTACATTAGTTACCGATCAACAGTTCGATTCTTAGCCGTTGTAAGACCGATGTGAGCTAAGCGCTAGCTTGCGCTAATGAACATACTAGTAGTTGGCCAACCAAATTTCAGCGAACCTTTTAAGCAGCGATAGCCCAGTGGGAAACCGTTGGACTGCCAGGCAGAGGTCTCGAGTGCGAACCTAAGGCGCGCATCTCTAACTTTTCGAAGTTATATGCGTATTAAACAGTTTATTATCGCTTGCTTTAACGGTGAAGGAAAATATCGTGAGGAAACCTGCATATCTGAAAGTTCTCCACAATGTTCTCGAAGATATGTGAAGTTTTCCAACCCGCACTAGGCCAGCGTGGTGGACTATGGCCTAACCCTTCTCACACTGAGAAGAGGCCCGTACCGGAGTGGGACATTTTAATACAGGGCTGATATTATTTTTGAGTAGTAGAGCCTCGCTGCTTTCAGTATGGCTCGACCGGGGAAGGACTACCCTCTCACAGAATATTGACGTGAAATAGCAGTATTCTTACTGTTGTGTTTCGTTCGGTGAGTGAGAGTACCGGAGGCCCAATCGTCCTCTTTCCTCCTTCCCGCTCTTTCTCCTTCCCACTTCCTTTTTCCTTTCCTAAAGGGTCGGCAACGCGCAAGTGATGCCTTTGGTGTTGCAGGCGTCCATAGGCTACGATGACCACTTACCATCAGGTGGGCCGTATGGTTGTTTGACACCTAGATTGCATAAAAAAAAAATTATATTATTTTTAAGAATAAAACGGCACATACATACATACATAGATTCACGCCTGTTTCCCAGAGGGGTAGGCAGAGACTACGGATTTCCATTTGCTACGATCCTGACACTCTTCTCTGGCTTCATTCACTTTTATCACATTCCTCATACACGCTCGTCGGTTTAAGGTGCTCTTAACCTGGCCTTTGTCCAGAACGCCTCCGAACTGACCGAGAAATGTTCGCCTAGGTCTTCCTCTTGCGGCTGTTCCGTTCACACTAGCCTTATAAACTTTCTTAGTCAGTCTTTCCTCGTCCATTCTTTCTACATGCCCAAACCAGCTTAACATACCCTTTTCTATTCTTGTCACTATATCCACTTTCATGCCGCATCTTTCTCTAATCACACTATTCCTTATTCTATCTTTCAGAGTCACACCACATATATTTCTCAGCGCTCTCATTTCTACAGCATTTATTCTGCTCTTATGCTTCTTTTGCCATACCCAACTTTCACTTCCATACATAAGTGTAGGCACTAATAGTCCTCTATGAACAGCCAAACGTGCCTTTTCGGAAACATTTCGACTGTTCATAGAAGCGCGTAGAGCTCCATTCACTTTGTTTCTCGCAATCGTTCTTCTTTCAATATCTCCCTCATGTTTACCATCCCTTGTAAACAAAGTACCCAAATATACAAACTCTTTCACTTGCTCCACTTTTTCTCCATCAATCATAATATTACACATCGTCATGCACTCTTCCTTTTCAAATACCATTACTTTCGTCTTGCTTACATTTATTTTCATTACTTTACTCTCAAAAGCACCATGCATAATAGTTACCATCGCCTGCAACTCTTCTGCTGATGACGCAAGTATTACTAAACGGCACATGTTTTAAAAAATATATATATATAAACATTGCAAACTACGAGAAGATAAATTATTAAGACCTACTTCACAATAATCAGCCCGTTTCATTTCTACCACAAATTCAATCTTCGGTATCCAAACTTCTTCTAACCACTTTATATGTATATTATTATAACTAACCAGCCAGTGGGCGTAGTTAACGAACGAAAAAATAAAAACAAGGCAACTCCGATTTAAGCTAATCTTATCAACGAAATATCAATAACACTTCACATAATAGCACCGTACGCAAAAATATTAAACCCATAACATAGGGGATACTACCATCAATCATGTAAGGCTTACTCAGTACACACATCGATGCCACGGAGGTTGATAACCTACCAAACTGCGAAGTAATAACCAGATAGAAAATATGTAAAACTCTGTGAGTGTCTGTGACTGTACATTCGACGCTTTTAAAAAGAAATTTTATTCCAATTTCAAAACGTCCAGTCCACACTCTTTTGTTTTTTATTGTTTATACACTCGTACGAATGAGCGTGTCGACTGTTTCGAAAGTAAATTCGACACACCAAAGGAATAACATCGTAACTTCAAAATATGGATTTGGAACGTTCATAAATTATAATCTATGGCGAAGACAAGTATATTAAAGCTAAGGATTTTGCTTAAAATGAAGACTACTTTAGATACGATCTTTTCTAGGAAAGTAGGCTCCAATTCAACTATCAAAAGTATTTCTGGCGATATCGACTCAACATGTTGAGTTGATGTGGTCAGAAGTCCTAATCCGAAAACCTATCCAAGAGAAGATACGATCTTCTCTAAGATCCTTCTATCTACGGTATTCCTGGCAAATTACGGTATATCCCTTAAAATACTGTTCTGTTACTGTATTGAATTTTTATTGTTGACATAGTGAATATCTGACACAGCAGCCTGGACCGTAGCAACTGTTTGTAGATTACAAAAATTGTATCATAGTAATCAAGACCACAATATTAAGTGCACGCCACGCATCCGTTTAGTAAGAGTAAATACCTAAAGCCAACAAACGTTCACCTGAAAACTTTGTTTTTCACTTACAATGTTATTCAACGTGTGTGGAAAACTGAAGCACCGTTGAAATAGTGCTTTGATGACGCGACGTTTTGAATAAAACTTTATTTGGTGCTTTGAAACGACATTATAGAAAATTGTTTATTTTGAGTGTTAGTTGTTTGTCAGCACTATTTGCAGTTGCAGTTTCTAGTTCTGTTTAAAGTTGTAATTATTGAGTTATTGTGGTATGTATTATAGTTGTTATATTCTCTATGAAGTTTAGTTTTAGTTTGTTTACGTACTCAGTTTTGAATACCTATACGGTGGAAGCGGGCAGGGCACATAGCGCGCAGAACCGATGGCCGTTGGGGCAGAAAGGTTCTGTTCTGGACTGCACACGCCGGAACGCGCAGCAGAGGTAGGCCTTTTTTATTTGACCCAGGAAAATCCTTTATGGATACTCCCTCCCCCGGGGGGAGGGGAGGGTGGTTATGTGAGACTCTCCGCCCCTGAAGGGGGTCGGTATACACACTAAAAACCTGGGTTGAGCAGTCCCTCCGCCGACGGAGTGGGGCGGGATGGGGTCGCGTTAGCAATCACCATCCCGGCCCGGCGGTTGGCCCGGCTGATGGTGACCGGGCCTCAGCACCTGTGGAGGGAAGGCCTTGCTCTCCAAGACCATCCCCCAGACGTGTGGTGCCGTGCAAGCCGGTAGAGAGTCCCAGCAGAGGTAGGCCTTCCTCAAGGTGAACCGACGACCTGGTAAAGATTGCGGGAAGCTGTTGGATGCAGGTGGCCCAAGACCGGTCTTGATAACGGTAGTCGGTTTTGAAAACCTATGGAAGGCCTATGATGTCTTTCGGTTGAGGTGATGATGATAGAGTGGAACAATAAGGTGAGTGTATATAAGGCTCGTAAAGTATTGGTGCTAAATTATAAATGAGCTGTTGTATATTTTTCTTTTGGTGTTCTACCTAATACGTTCTTCACATCAGATTAAATATAAATATTAAAGGACGTTCCTATGTGATAAGAAATTCGCTGTATGATTTTTTCAGGTGCATAGTCTAAATATTGCTAAAAAACAGCAGCGATAGCTCAGTGGGGAGACCAACAGACTGCAATGCAGAGGGTCTCGGGTTCGAACCCACGTCGCGCACCCCTGTCTTTCGGAAGTTATATGACTTTTCGGAATTATGTGCGTATTAATTGACAATTATCGCCTGCTCCGTGCCTCGGAGAGCACATTAAGCCGTCGGTCCCGGCTGCCATGAACATCTCTGGCAGTCGTTATTGGGAAAGTCAGTACCCTCTAATATCCTGACACTGGTCTAGCCTTAGGGTATCGTTAGCCTTCGGGTTGCGGAGGTCAGGTGGCAGCCGCTCCGTGTAAAAACTGATATCCAGTCAAATCTGGTTAGACTAGAAAAGCCGACCCCAAGTGACTTGGGAATAATAAAGGCTAAGAGAGAAGAAGAAGTATACCTTAACACTTAGCCAGATGAGAGATATTCTGGTAAAGACCAAGTAAAGAGTTAAGAGGGAGACATAAACCGACCGAGGACATACGCATTTAATGCTTGAAGCAAAAATGATGTGTGAGTAGCAAGTGGAGCTCCTTAGTTTTAGTTAACCCTTTTGGAAAAGAGGCGAGCCTAAGTATGGTTATAAACCATAAACTTGTATTTAGAATGTGAAACTATGTAACAGACTGAGTAAATCTGCATACGCACTCTATCAATTATCTAAAAAAGTAAATATCAGCACGTTACTGACAGCTTATCATGGACTAGTGGCTTCAGTGCTACGGTTCGGAATTATTTTTTGGGGACAATCAACTGACAGGGAACTTATATTTAGAATGCAAAAACGCTGTATAAGATCTATGTGTGGATTAAAGACTACTGATAGCTGTGCACCATCCTTCAAATCACTGAAAATACTAACACTACCAGCATTGTATATTTTAGAATCTGCAGTGTTTATAAAAAGCAACCCCCACTTGTTCGAAAAAATGTCTGACATAAAAAGAATGCCAATACGTGCTCAATATTTGTCACAGTTGTCTAATATAAAATGCAAGACATCTTTAATGCAAAAGAGTTTTTTTGGCATTGCACCAAAAATCTACAATAAAATACCTGACAATATCAAAAATATGCCTTTAGTAAAATTTAAAAAAGCTCTTACTTTATTACTAATTGACAAATGTTATTATAAAATTGAAGACTTTTTAAATGATAATCTAATACCAAAGAAGATTTAAAGTATTGTAATTTAATGTAAACTAATTATTTAATTCAATTCCAATATGTTAATAATTTCTTATAATATAAACTTCAAAACTACGCATGCATGCATGTTTTTTCTATAAATATTTGTATGTCAAAATTGACAAGACATACCGCACTATTTAGTTCTTAAGATCCATCTAAAATGTTAATACCTATGTTTCACAAATAAATTGATTTGATTTGATTTGATTGAAGTCAGAGGTATTTTATTTGGTCTTTGGCTTATAGTTAGTCACAATTACGCTTATGGACGAGTTTGCAATCCGGAGATGGTTGCCCGGATCGGCTAAACAGCTATTATTTTCTGTTGGGAATTCTTAATAGCAACTCAAGAGTCTAGTAATGTCTGTGGTACACAGCAATTAACGACCAATTATGGACGCCCTCCGGCCAGATTGACCGATGACCTGAAAAAGGTGGCTGAAGGTGACTGGATGGCGAAAACGGGAGATCGGGCCTTGTGGCGCACCCTGGGGGAGGCTTATGTCCAGCAGTGGACTGCAATAGGCTGAAATGATGATGATGATGATGATGACACAGCAATATGCTTGTGGACCAATAGGCTCGTAAGTTGTATCACGTGGCAAATAAACGAAAGCGAAGGTTTAAAGCGGCGGTAGTCGAATTTATAAGATGCAATCGAGACTTGCAATCGAGAGGTCTTCGATCGAAGCCCATCCATAGAGCTACCGATGTAATCAAATCCTGACAAAACCATATTAGCTGAAGGACTAATCAATTATATTAATCACTACATTTTGTACGCGGCTTCGCTCGCGTCCATCTAGCTAGATTATGTCACTAAATATCTATCCCTCGAGAAAATAACTTTTTCCTGGGTAATGAAAATTACCCTATGTCCATTTCTGTGCCCCAGACAACGTGGAAGCGAAATTTCAAGATTATCGTTTGAGTAGTTTAGGCGTGAAAGCTTAACAAACTAACTCACATTCACATAAATTATAATAATAATAATAATATTCTACCACATACACACAACACCGTCTAGCCCAAACTAAGCAGAGCTTGTGCTATGGGTACTAGACAATGGATAAACATACATATATATACTTTTTTTTTGTAAATACTTACATATTATACATAGAAACACCCAGACCAAGACAAACATCCATGTTCATGCACACAAATGTTTGACTTGTGCGGGAATCGAACACGCGACCTCAGGCGTGGCAGTCGGTTACACTAACCACTACGCCATCGAGGCCGGCATTATATACATTATTGTAGTTATTAGTTCGGATTGTAACCAAAACTACCAGAACGCTTTTATCAAATAAATATGAAGCTACCTAAACCTTAATAAATATAATACATTCCTACATACCTATTTGCAGATATGCAGGCGTAAGCACTATGTATGCATAAAAACAAACAGCTCAAACGACATTAAAGAACAATAAATTAAAGATATTAATGTCCTACTATACAAATATTATATATACATCGTAACTAGACGTGGCTCGGCGCTCCAATAAGGCTGCGCCACTGTCCTCGCCGCTTTTAATCTGTTAAAGAGGTTTCAATTACTAATATTACGTTAAACGTCACTTATCGAGACATAGCTCCGTATAATCTTACTTGGATAAAATATAAGGTCAGTTTATATTAAGTTTATCTTGCGATGTAGATAGCTCGGATGGCGTAATAGTTTAAGTGACCGCATCGCCGCTGAACCCGCGATAGGAATCTTCTTCTTCTCTTCGTGTGGTTAGTGGCCAACCTGTTGTCAAGAGTTGTTCGAGCCGACATGGCTTAACGACGGCTGTCAATTTGGCAACAACCGGGACCGACTTTTTACGTGCCCTCCGAAGCACGGAGACGCTCAGATGAAATACCACTAAGCGGTCACCCATCTATAGACTGACCGCACCCAACGTTGCTTAACCTCACAAATCGTTTACTGATCAGTGAGTGCTACTGGCTGTAACTGTCCCACTGCTGGGCACGGGCCTCTTCTCAGTGTGAGAAGGGTTAGGCCATAGTCCACCACGCTGGCGCAGTGCGGGTTGGCAGACTCCACATATCTTTGAGAACATTATTGAGAACTCTTAGACATGCAGAACCTCGCGATGTTTTTGTACACCGTTAAAGCAAGCGTCACATATCTTCGAAAAGTCAGCGATGCGCGCCTTGGGAACGTCAAACGGTTTCCCACTACGCTATCGCTGCTGACAAAAGACTGATTATAATTAGGTGAGATGCACCTATCATTTACAAACTTGATGCTATCTATAAAATAACTTCAACCCTTAAAAACTTGAAAGAGTCTTCAGTCGGTCGAGTAAACTCGTCGCTAATCTATAAAATCGAATTTGTTGAAGTAAAGGTGGTTCACCCGATATCGAATGTTATTTGAGCGGGTGAATGAGATACAAAGGTGACATTCGCACTTCTTAACACGAAGGTTGTCTCGTTATTTGTTTAAAAATAGTTGCTATGTGCTTTTGAGTAGTGGAGCCTCGCTGATTTATTGATTGAAGTACTACCCTCTCACAGAATATCGACGTGAAATACCAGTATTCCTACTGTTGTGTTTCGTTTGGAGAGTGACAGTGCCGGAAGCCCAATCACCCTCTTCCCCCCTTCCCGTTTCTTCTCCTTCCCACTTCCTTTTTTTCCTAAAGGGTCGGCAACGCGCAAGTGATGCCACGGGTGTCGCAAGCGTTCATAGGCTACGGTGACTATTTACCGTCAGGTGGGCTGCACGCTTGTTTGCCACCGTTGTTGTGGCACCACCATATCCTAGTGCAAGACCATTGGATAGCCACGCAAAAATCTCGAGTTCGATTCCTGAGCACGCATCTCTGACTTTACGAAGTTATGTGCGTATAATAGTTAATTATCGCACGCTTTAATGGCGAAGGACACTGTCGTAAGGAAACCTGCGTGTTGGAGTGTTCTGCATAATATTCTCGAAGTGTAGTCTTCCAAATCGCATTGGGCCAGCATTTGAACAGTTCATATGAATACAAGGCTGATATTATTACTACGTACTTACCTTATCGGTACCGTATCATAATTATGCTCATTTTTGCTTAAAAACTGAGTATAATAAAATAACCTTAGAATTTACGATGATTGAGATACACACCATCATAGTCTCCCCGTGACCAGGGCTGTTGAAAATCAGTGGATACATTGGGACAAGTGGTAAAACAAATAACCTAAATAATAAAAAGTAATAAGCCGCGATAAAATCTACTACATCGAGGCTAAAGCTTTTAAAAATCCTGGATTTGTCATGAGATCTTGCCAAATATTTAATAGTATAGCAGCACTTAAAACCGTATATTTTTCTTATGTACGCAGTACACTTGATTATGCTTCTCCAATTTGGTTTTTTACCTCATATACATTAATCAACTTGAGCGCATACAAAAAAGTTTCTTAATTATCGACTCCGTAATCCTCCCTTGTCATATCAACACAATTGTGAGAGGTACATTTTAAATGATAGGCGTAAACTAATAGATATTATGTGCGTCTTATATGATATACTAAATGGACCTGAACTGTTCTGAATCGGTCTCGCATGTTACATTTAATGCTCCAATACGTCGCACCCGTCAAACACCATTGTTACATGTTCCTCGACATTCATTCAACCGCGCTGGTAACTGAGTGCTCACCCGCTTTGCTCGCACCTATAATACTACATTTCAAGAGGTAGGTATCTTCTGCTGTTCTAGGAAATATTTTAAATCACAAGTAATAAAGATATTGAAAGATAGAAACTACGCCCCACTTTATTTCATCTCTTGCTCTTCTTACATGTATAACCCATGTGTTTATTTCTATATTTATAAGCTCACTAAGTTTGTATAATATTGCAAGTTTACATAAGAGGTTTAAGTAGTGACCTATTCATACGCTGAATTTGTATAAATTAAGTTATTTAGCAAAAATTTTATAAAAGCAGCGATGCCCTAGTGGGAAACCGTTGGACTGCCACGCAGAGGTCTCAAGTTCGAACCCAAGGCGCGCATCTCTGACTTGTCGAAGTTATATGCGTATTAAATAGTTAATTATCGCTTGCTTTAACGTTGAAGGAAAACATTGTGAGGAAACCTGCATGTCTGAGAGTTCTCCATTATGTTCTCGAAGATATGTGAAGTCTACCAACCCGCACTGGGCCAGCGTGGTTGACTATGGGCTAACCTTTCTCACACTGAGAAGAGGCCCGTGCCCAGCAGTGGGACAGTTTAATACAGGGCTGATATTATTATTATTATAAGTTATTTAGGGAAACCTGTTATTGGCCATATAAAATAGTACTATACTCGACTTGTTAAACAAACTGTATCGCTGCTGGTTTTATAAATAAAAATAAATAATTAAAATAAAATCTGTTGAGATATTAATTTAAATATGTTATGTTCTATTAGGAGTAGGTTCTCCTCCGTCTACGTCCGTAATGCTAAAGCGACCCCAACAGTCGGAATGACGACCTTTCTATCGCAAATCATATTTTACTTATATTGATATGATTACAAAGAAAATTCACTCAACATTATGTATATGTGTAGTTATATATTTTTAAGGTTATGCCCTATTAGTAAAATCTGTATCTCGAGAGACTTTACAAACATTCAAACACAAAGAACACTCAAAGTGTTAAGTTTAAGTGCGGGTTAATTTGTCCTCCGAGGTGTGAAAGCGCCCTTGACTTATAAACAACCGCCATTTGTCAAAGGGTTTATCTGCGCGTTATGTAGCTTAACAATGAGCAAGTATTATGTCTACGTTTACGTAGCAACTCTATTATTTAGGCTTAAGACTGCGCCGAGCGAAATGTGCCAAAACAGGCAGTCACAGTTAAGTGAATTAAATCAACATTTTTAGTTTAATACAAATATAAAATATACATTTACCATAACAATGAATGTCTTTACAATTAATCCGTGTAAAAAACTTAAAATAATGAATATTATCGCTTACAAAAATACGTAAATTTTCACAAAAAATGCAAAACTGCTCGTGTTACGTGATTTTTAGATTATAACACTAGAAATCTATCCTATTTTACAGCTTAAACGAAACATAAATAGTTATATTACAATTTGTCCGTCCCAAATATTTAAGTTATTGGTTGACAATAAAGATACATATTTTTCAAAAAAGCACTTCAAATCCTCCATACAATTTTACTATGGCGGCCGCGCGCCGATTTGATTATCGAGCTCTGTCATTCAGTCCAACCGCGTCGCAGTCTTAAGAGGACACACTGGAAAAATGCACTAACTTTCATCGAATAGTATAGGACTATGAGAAGACCAATTAATCTAGAATTTTGATATAGGTAAATTGATGTCTTTAACTAGAATTTCCTAGCTCAAAAACACGATATTGTTATTTTGTCTCGATCATAATTATTTTCGAAAACACCTCTGAAAAATTACTATTTTTGAAATTACAAAGAGGTTACACTATCATTATGCTTAGGAATTACTCAAATATATTCGTAACATCAATATTAGTGATTTGCTAGCTCATTATTTCCATAACTAAAACCAATCATTTTTAAATAATATTTTAAGTTTTTTTAACAATTTCTAAGCGTTCTCGATCGTTGCGGGCGCCTCGCAATTTTAGACCTTATGACCGCTATTTAAGGATTGATACACAATGAGTGTCATTGGGGCGGATATGGGCGGAGCTATTTTAAACGATAATTTTCGCTGTGTCCCCTTAAGATTAGATAGGTATTCTCTTTTATCTATGAAACTGCAGCCTTCTATTAGTATTAGTTAAAATATATATACATATTTGTCCTGCATTAGAAATAATTCCTGTGTTACGGGAGACTTTACAAACATTCAAAGAACGGACACAAAGAACGCTCAGACTTGGACCAACTATTTGTGGATCACACACTTGTTTGGTTCTACTGGGGATCCAAGCCATCACACTCAGCGCAGTGGTATTGGCGAGAGGCTACTATGCCATTCGGTCAGTCATAATTATAAACTATACAAACGTTTAAAAACATTGTTCATCGAAAATAATTGCAAGAAAGGCCGTAGAAACTGATTTCACTTCAATTTCTTACAAGCACCTAAACGTAAGACAACAAAGCGTTAATACGGTTCACCCTTGTTTGATCGAACAACGTTAGATATAATAATACTAAATCGAACAACGTTTAAGAAAATCATCACTTTGTATAATATCGTTTGATAGAATTTTCAGTTCATCGAATATTTATTAGCTATAACAACATTTGCGCTAATGATCAAAAGGTATAATGTTCATTACCCCGACTCAGAGTACCTCGACTCGGATAGGTTAGGTTAGAAGGCGAAGGCGGGAGCGAAGCGGAGCTGAGCTCCCGCCTTAGCCTTCGTGGTTTTTTTTTTTTAAATTAGTTCAAATGAAATTAGTTCAAATAAATAATTACGCTAAATAAAAATTTACCAATGACTTATTCGGTCAAATGAATAATTCTTCGAAATGACTTTATTGCGACTAAAATTCGATTTAGTAATATTATATCTAACGTTGTTCGATCAAACAACGGTGAACCCGTTAATACAGGGTCCATATGATACGATATCAAACAAGAATAAACTACGCCGAGAGGATGATAGCCACTTTTCCGACCGAATCTGTATTCAGAAACATTTTCTTCAATGATGAAGCCAGTTTCAGTTTGGGAGGCTACGTCATAAAAAACTCACAGCGCTGGCGCATATAACTCTCCTCCCCCTCCCCCTGCGCCCCCGTAGCTGCTCTCATTCAGAAATAAAGTCTATTCAAAATGTGAAAATTGCTACCGGACACCCTGTATTATATACCTTTAAACATATTTGGCAACCCTACGTTCTCACTAAATATTGTGTGGGTTTAACTTAAAGATAAAATGTATATAAGGCCAGTATTTTCTATTACGTTAAGCCTAATAAGTAAGACTAGGTACTAAGGTGTACCTGTATTGTCTCCCAGGTATTGTCCCGGTCTTAATTAACTAAATCTAGCTCAGCTTAGAAACGTCATGGGTAATAAAACTGTAGTATGTTTACATTTAATTGAGATAATAAAGACTGGACAATCATAAGTTAGGGTTAATTAAATTTGGGCACGCCACAATCGTGGCGGTAAGACCCGTTTTTGAGGAGTGGCTGGAGAGGCGGCATGGCGCCCTCACCTTCCGGCTGACACAGGTAATGACTGGTCATGGTTGTTTTGGCCAGTTCCTGTGTCGCATAGGTCGGCAAGAGACGCCCGGTTGTCACCACTGTGGCGACTGCCGCGACGTTGTTGAGGACACGGCGCTGCACACATTGACGGATTGCCCCGCCTGGGCATCGCAGCGCCGTGAGTTGATCGCGGCAGTCGGTTTGGTTGCCCTCTCGCTCCCGGCCGTGGTTCAATCTATGGTCCGGAGCGAGACGTCGTGGAACGCCGTCGCCTCCTTCTGTGAGGAAGTCATGTCCATCAAGGAGGCGGCGGAGCGGGAGAGGGAGCGCTTAAACCCTCTCCCCAACCGCAGAACCGAGCGCCGGAGGGCGCGAGATGACCTCCAGCCACCCTGAGGTTTGACCTGGGGGTGGTGGGCTTCGTGGGCCTGCCCGCCACCCGATCAGCACCAGGTCCAAGAGGCGGCGTGCGTGTTCCCACGCGCGCCTCTGAGCCGTGTTTTTGTCTCCCTACAAGGGGACAGTAGAGGGTCTATTATGCAGTGGCCTGCCGTTTCACACGGCGGGCCGAAACCTCGGCGGGGTCGCGATTGCATGTGAAAGCGATTCGCGCGGCCCCGCCGTCTATGGTTATGTCGAGGAACACCGTGGTAGGTTTAGTCGGTATTGCCGGGGTATTACTCCCCCGGTGAGCCCGACATAACCTCTCCGTCGCCCCGCGGAGAGGTATGCGTCAAAGCATTCCCCCACGTAAAAAAAAAAAGAAAAAAAACGGTTAATTAAATTATAAAGTTTGAATAAGTAAGTTTCGTTGGATTGATAATTTGGTGGCCTTTGCTTCGAATCCGTTAAAAATAGACTAGATGGATGGCGTAGTTGTTAAAGTGGTCGAGGCGCCAATACCACTGCGCCGAGTGATGTGGTTTATTCCCCACAGGGGACAAATATTTCGCACCCTTAATAAAACAGAGACTTACTCAGTATTTTGGATTAAACAAATTTGAACTCTATTGCAAAGATTTAACACAAATATAATATTAGAATTTAACATATACAATTAGAGTTCAAATTGCCTTACTTTCAAATTTCGAGTTAAGTCGCTGTTTTATTAAGAGTGCGATTTGTGTGATAAATAGTTGCGCCGAGTCTAGTTGTTATTTGTGGCCGTTGTTTAAATGTTTGTCGAATCCCCCGTGACGCAAGATCTATTTTTCTTGCTTTTACCACCGCGTTGAACTCGCCTCTTCTCCCTTAGCCTTTATTATTCCCAAGTCACTTGGGGTCGGCTTTTCTAGTCTAACCGGATTTGACTGGATATCAGTTTTTACACGGAGCGGCTGCCACCTGACCTCCTTAACCCAAAGGCTAACGATACCCTAAGGCTAGACCAGTATCAGGATATTAGAGGGTACTGACTTTCCCAATAACGACTGCCATAGAAGTTCATGGCAGCCGGGACCGACGGCTTAACGTGCTCTCCGAGGCACGGAGCAGGCGATAATTGTCAATCAATACGCACATAATTTCGAAAAGTCATATAACTTCCGAAAGGCAGAGGTGCGCGACGTGGGTCCGAACCCGAGACCCTCTGCATTGCAGTCTGTTGGTCTCCCCACTGAGCTATCGCTGCTATTAAAGTTAAAGTGATTAGAGTAGGAAACGGTCAACACAAATTAAATTAAAAAATAATTGATGTTGATTATAAATGAAACGTAAGGTTATAAATATATTATTTAGTTATTCCTCGATAAAAAAAGTTTAATTAAAATAAAATTGAATGTAAACAAAAGATACAAAATTAGATTTACAAAAATAACTCAATTTCATAGATAAAATCTTATTATTTTGCCGCAAGATCGGCTAAGTCGTAGACAATAAAATGTATTTATTGGAACATAGAGAATGTCAGTAATGCAATAAACACGTCCAACAATCCAATATTGCTTTCGTTCTTTCTGTTGTCTTTGGCCCACGTCGGGATAAAAGCATTTATTATAACACCTAATATCGCTGAACAGCGTCTTAGGTAATATGTACATATGTATATCGTACATATACAGTTTCATACCAGCAGTCTCGAAGGGATAGACAGATTTGCCTTAAGTTCACGTTTTACCAGCCATGCTTGCAGATCATACGTAATAGGAGGCAAGTTTACCGGGCATATGTCTTACGAATGTTATACATTAAGAATTATATAAATTATTAAATCTATGCAGCTGTGTTCACACGTCGTGAACATGGCTGCTGAAAAGCGACCGAAACGTTAGTGAAAGTTGAAACTTAAATCAAAATAGTTTAATAATTTGAATAGCTTAAAGAGAAGTAAACAGTAACAGTGTTTAACAGTAAAACATGTTGAAATTAAACTGCTATATACGGATTTTATCGCGTTGTTTATTTGACACTTTATTACAAAATTTTGAAATTCTCCTCCTTTCATTTTGAAATCCTCAATTGAGGACTGGAACATTGAGACAACTGCCATCTTCGTCTCCCCGTGACCATGGCTGCTGAAAAGCAACCGAAACGTCGGGGAAAGTGTAAAAATAAATTAAATCTAAATAGTTTAATAATAATTTAATAAGCTTAAAAATTACCTAGTAAAGTTTAATAGTAGTAGTAGTGTAACAATTTTCTAAATTTTGTAATAAAGTGTCAAATAAGCAACGCGATAAAATCCGTATATAGCAGTTTAATTTCAATGAATAATATTCGCGTAAATAGAAGACAATATTAAGTAAAACATGTCTTAAATTAACACAAAGGATATTGTTTATCACGCAGGCAGAACACAGGCAGAAGTTAGTGTTATATAAAACGTGAATTCCACAGATAAGCATACCGGAATAAAATTTATATGTGTTATTCCAAGACCTGATCTATCTATGTGCGAGGTTTCACCTATATCCGTCCAATGCTTTACGCGTAAGTGAGAAACAATCAACATCGGAACATATTCACAAATTCTTACATTTATATAATTTGTGGAGTTCATCCACACTAAATTTATACTTACAAAAAGATATTACCATCAGTAAAAGACGCCATTTTATTAAGAAGGTATTATCGGAAGATTGCAGAAAATTGTCGCCGTGTTTTCATGGTGGCTGCACTGAGCTGCCCTATTTACCAACTACTTGACAGCGCTTCACTGTATACTTGATGTTAAATAAGTCTAAAATGGTTTTTTTTTGTCTATTTCTTATGTTTTTTTTATTTTAACAATAAAATGTCAGCCCTGTTGTTATATACTAATCTAACTATCAGAAAAAGAAATCATTTGTGCAAAAACATGTTATAAATAGCTACAGCTGGTTTTGATGTAGGTTCAGCTAAAATCCATCAAAAGATAAACTATTATGAACCTTTTTTATTATCTACTGGGTTTTGCCCGCGGATCCACTCACGTTATTGTAAGGTATGTCAATAAATTTCTATCCGTCATTACTTTTTTTCTGGATTAACTATTTTACGCCTTAACTACTCTGTCGATCATCATGAAATTTCGCATACACATTGTCAGGGGACCAGAAAAGGACAGAGGGTACATTCAACCTGGAAAAAAGGACTTTTGCTTATCTTAAGTAACCTAACCTACATTTACGCAAGCGAAACCGCAGGCAAAATCTATTTAATTGAATAATGATATGTCCTTAACATTTTAATTTTTCGAACGTGGGTAGAATAACTTGTCTTTTTTATTAGTTAGAGTTCGAAAAAACTCTTATACAACAGCTTTGTCCGTCCGTCCGTCCGTCTGTCTGTTATACAACTTCTAACTCAAGAACCGTAAGCGCTAGAGACTCGCGGTTAACGCCATTCGACTCAGCATAGTCGATATACCCCCGAAATGACTATGATCTTTGACCTCTGACCTCAAGGTCACGTGATACTATTTTTTAACTCAAGAACCGTAAAAACTAGAGACTCGCGGTCAGCGCCATTCGACTCAGCATAGTCGATATACCCCCGAAATGACTATGACCTTTGACCTTTGACACTGGTCACGTGATACCATCTTTCAACTCAAGAACCGTAAGAGCTAGAGACTCGCGGTCAGCGCCATTCGACTCAGCATAGTCGATATACCCCCGAAATTACTATGACCTTTGACCTCTGACACTGATCACGTGATACCATCTTTCAACTCAAGAACCGTAAGAGCTAGAGACTCGCGGTCAACGCCATTCGACTAAGCATAGTCACGTGATAATATTTTTTTGAACTCCAAGATTTACGATTACAATTCATGGCCGTTTCTCACTTGTTTAGGTTATTTTAAAGTTTTTATATTGTTGTGCCAATCTAATAAAATTATGCATTCTACATTTTATCCTTTCTAGTCAGCGTTTTAACTTAATCACTTTATACTTTCGCGTTGCATGATTTCTATAACGGAAAAAGGGTAATAAATGCAATCATGCTCAGTATTTATATACATTTTTTAAAGGCTTGATGTTTCGGCTAGTGCAAGCTAGCTGGTTTTAACTTAGATGAAGAATTTAAATCAATATACAGGCTGTCCCAGAATATGTGAATCAAATTGTAACGGGAGATTCCTTAGGTAAGGACCTTACAAACGAACGAAATAAAAAAAATAAAATTCTAAGTTTTGAAAAAGTTCGACTTTTCTGACTTTTAAATACAGGTGCCTCGTTTATGGCTAATTTTAATTTTTTCTCACTATTATTATTTGTGAAGGATTGATTCGTCAATCTACAAACGACGTTTTTTAAACTGACGTTGTTTTGAAATCGCAACATTATTTTGGTGTATTTTTTTGCACCAAAGAAAATCTTGTAAGTTTGACCAACAACACAACATAATTTTTTTATTTAGCCTATTTGAAAGGTCCTTACCTAATAAATCTCCCGTTATCATATCATCTATCATATCATCCGCTCCAAGATATCCATTACTATTAGCTACAAAAGTAAAGTGCCTACAAGTACCGAATCGATAAACAATTCTAGGTAAAGTCCACGCGTTTACAAATTATAGGACGTCCCAACGGAATGCACCACTCGACAAGTAATTAAAGGCAGAATGCCACCGCCTAATGGACGAAACCCACAGTCTGCAGCACACCAACATAATGAGAAACGTGTCACGTAACGCTTTGTGTTATTACAGGGGTCCAGTTAAATTGGTGGTTGTGGTCTTAACCGTTTTATAGGTATCAATGCAGAAGTACCCGCTTTTAATCAGGACAGTAATGGCTCCAGATAATGTTGATCGTTTCCGTTAAATTACGAGCTATTTGTGGATGTTTTTATAGAGAAAGTGGATTGTTTTTTATATGACACGTTATTATCCTGTTTTAGTTTTCGCTTGTTGAACTTTCATAATACTTTACGAGCCTTATGTTGGCATGACTGAACCGACGAGATTAATATAGGTAGGTACTCCGAGATAGCACCCGCTCTAGTGATTATTCCTTTGTCGCGAGATGCTTTACAAATAATAAAACAACAGACACAAAGAATACTCAGACTCGGTACAATTATTTAGGTAACACATTTTTTATGCTCAGGTATCAAACTACAGCAATTGGCACTCTAACAGTGGTAAGACACACTAGCACTTAATGCATAACTATTTGTGGAATCCAATCTAAAAAATGCCTGAAATCAGCCCCAATAACAATTTTTCTGACCGAGCCGAACCCTCCACACAATTGACAGTGACAATGACAGTTACATTTATGTCACTAAACCGACGAGATAGTTAGATATGTCACTCTCAACTTCTGGACTATTAGATATGACCCTGTAAACCAATATAGGTACACACAAGAAAGGCTTAACACTGCTTAACATAATGTAATAAAGGCAAGCTATTCCCATGTAAATGTTTTGTGCTTATAACCCTTTGTGAGTTCCTAACGCGCGATTTAACACGGAATACGGACCGACGACGCTGTTATATACTACTTATTGCTGCCCGCGACTTCGTTTGCGTGTATCCCCCAGAAAAGTTCTCCAATTAGTATTCTATGTGTTAATCTAGGACATGGTCTATCTCTGTCAAATTTCATCTAAATTCATTTAACGGTTTACGCTGAAGTGACATGTGTTTTTACATCTTAATATACTTATACATTTGTAATCTTCTTCTTCTTTTCGTGTGGTTAGTGGCCAACCTGTTGTCAAGAGTTGTTCAAGCCGACATGGCTTAACGACTGCTGTCAATTTGACAACAACCGGGACCGACTTTTTACGTGCCCTCCGAAGCACGGAGACGCTTAGATGAAATACCACTAAACGGTCACCCATCTATAGACTGACCGCACTCAACGTTCAACCTCGCTAATCGTTTACCGATCAGTGAGTGCAACTGGCTATGAGCACCTCTACATTTTTACATTTGTAATATAAATAGGACTAATAGTAGTATTACACGTGATTTTATTTGTGTACTACATCGAAACTTTGATTTAAATAACAGAAAGCGTCATTTACTGCTGAGTAATCAACATTGACTTTCTAGAAACTTGCCTGCTACACACATGGTTCACCAAGGCCTAAAGAATCTAGAAACACAAAAAAGCCCTGAGACAAGTATCTTATAATACTTTGCCCGATCTTAACCTTTGGAAAGACCCAAGACTAATAATTTTTTTTTTATAAAAAACGCTACTCTTGCACGTCCTTGACCCCTACGGGGAAGTCAAGAAAACTCGTTGTGATTGGTCACAAAAAAAATGCCAAAGTGTTTTGTCTACCACGTAGGGGTCGCGGACGCGCAACGAACGAAACTTACACTCAACTCCTACGGTGGAGTCATGGACGTTTCAGAGAAAAACAAATACAAAACCTCGCGGAAGGTCAAGCTTACACCACTGGACGGTTATCAAGACAGAAAATTTTACTTTTGACAAAAATGTTACGAACAAACACACTGATAATTTTTGGGACATATTAGTTAGGTATGTATCCTCATTGTGAAAGGTTACGACATCCTTCACACTACTATACAATTCAGGAACATGGCTCCTAGTAGGCGATTTTACTTGCCTTTTTTATATAATATTGCCTTACGTTTACGCGAATGTTATACCTTTTTTGTTAAAACGAGCCCTTCAATCTTGTGTTCAATATTTCACAAATTTACTAGCTCTCATTTAAGACTGCGCTGAGCGAAATGTGCCAAAACAGGCGGTCACAGTCAAGAAAATAAAATCAAACTTTTTTGTTTAATACAAATATAAAATATACATAAATTATACCAATGAATATGTTTACAATTACTTCGTGTAAAAAACTTAAAGTAATTTTCGCCTACAAAATTACGTAAATTTGTATGCTCGTGTTACGTGTTTTTTGGATTATAACAGTAGAAATCTATTTTATTTTACAGCTTAAACGAAACATAAATAGTAATATTACAATTTGTCCGTCCCAAATATTTAAGTTATTGGTTGACAATAAAGATACATATTTATCAAAAAAGCACTTTTAAACCTCCATACAATTTTGCATGGCGGCCGCGCGCTGATTGCATATTATGCGCCACATGAGCTCTGTCATTATCTGTCTTACGCTCGGCACAGGCTTAATCTTCGAATGCCTTGTCATGCATTTTCATAGCTTTTTCAAGTCCATTTAGAGTGTTTTAAAATGTTTTATTGTTGCTGGTAGCAGACGAACTAGAAGTCCACCTGATGTATATATGTATCTTATGGGGGGGGGGGGCCAGTCAGTGCAGACCGGTGACACTTCGACCCAGTGGGATCTTTTATGTCGACACTCTCCCAATAACGACTGCCATAGATGTTCATGGCAGCCGGGACCGACGGCTTAACGTGCTCCCCGAGGCACGGAGCAGGCAATAATTGTCAATCAATACGCACATAATTTCGAAAAGTCATATAACTTCCGAAAGTCGGAGGTGCGCGACGTGGGTTCGAACTCGAGACCCTCTGCATTGCAGTCCACCTGATAGTAAGCGGTAATCCCTGTTAATGGCTGTGCTATTTTGATATCACATATATGACTACACGGATGCCGTAGTTGTTTGGATTAGTCAATCGCCCGTGCTGCGTCTATGTGTGTAATTATGCATGCCAATGTTACGTTATGATTATAATAAGACATCTCATGTTTAAGTAGTTACAAACCTACCTTGGCTGACACCGACTCCATTAATAGCAATAATTTAATAATTTACAAGATTTAAATTAAACTACTATATACGGATTATATCGCCTAGTTTATTTGACACTTTATTAGAGGCAAATAATTCATTAGCTTTCTTAGATGTACTTGTCATCAGGAATCCTGATCATACTTTGAGCCAAACTGTGTATAGAAAAAAGACCCAAACAAATAGGTACTTAAACGGTGAATCTCACCACCATTCTAAACAGTTAGCTACCGTGGGAATGTCTTTGTTTCAGAGAGCCCATGGGATCTGTGACAAGAAACACCTGGAGAGTCGGTCTTCAACATATTAAGCAAGTATTGCAAGACAACAAGCTCCAACAGCCGCGCCGCTGTCATAGATCCCGAGAAAAGACAGCCACAGTCGAGCGCCAGCCTGCTATACTGCCTTATGTAAGGGGTGTCACTGACAAGATTGGCTTCATCTTGAAGCGAGCTTCAATCAACACATACTTCAAGCGGCCAACGAAGATAAGTCAATTTTTACCATCCGTCAAGTGCCAACTACCTTTACAAGATGCAGGGGTCTATAAAATAGATTGTGACTGCGGACTCTCATACATTGGTTAAACCAAGAGAAACATAGGCACCCGCATAAAAGAACACATAGCTGATGTAAAACACCAACGCTTGTTGAAGTCTGCTGTGTGTGAACATGTGCAATAGGGGACCAACCACTACCTGAGATGTGACAAACCACAGATTCTCGCTAAAGAACATCGATTCCTACCAAGGATGCTTCGCGAGGCTATTGAAATCAAAAAACATCCTAATTTTAATAGAGAAGATGGTTGGAATGTACCACCAGCTTGGGATCCAGTAATACAAATAGTCAAACCCAAGAAGAAGCAAACCACACCTAGACTTCATGATACTTTGAGCTCATTCTGCGTAAATAGAAACACCAATGATTAAATTATGTTCGGGTGCTTTGAAATAACTACACTGCAACATTGAGACAACTACCATCTTAATCTCCCCGTGATCATGGCTGCTGAAAAGCAACCGAAACGTCGGGGAAAGTGTATAATTAAATTAAATCTAAATAGTTTTAATAATAATTTAATTAGCTTAAAAATTAGTAAAGTTTAATAGTAGTAGTAGTGTAACAATTTTCAAAATTATGTAATAAAGTGTCAAATAAACAACACGATAAAATCCGTATATAGCAGTTTAATTTCAATGAATAATATTCGCGTAAACAGAAGACAATATTATTTACAAGAATGTGCAATTTTTTTAAACTTTATAGTGTATTTTTGTTTTAATCTATTATAAATTGAAGTCAGTTTTCTTTTTTGTTAAAATGTTTGTTTATTTAAATACGAGAAAATACTTGAGCGGTTTAGCGTACAACCAAAGTATTACATACCATCTACATAGAGGGCAAACCAGCAAACCGCATGCCTAATTGTAAGCAACGTAGGTGTACCTGCAACATCAAGGAAATCACTATCGCGTTGCTACCTAAGATGTAAGAGATAGACGATAGCAACATACTAAATGTTGCTATCTCATTCGAAGATGGAGGCAAGAATAAAGATAGCACTTCAACGATCAAGCCGATCCAGATCTAATATAAAATGTATGGAATCGATTCCAATCAACAGAATGTGTAGATCTTAAAATATGTACTACAAAACTGACATTAGGTTCGTCGACTATCACTTCGAGATTTAAAATGTTGCTAATGAAAAGTGAATCTTAAACACCCTCTTCAGCGATATATCAATGCAAGTCTCTATTTCTTATTTTTCGTGTTTTTTTGTCTTTTTAATAATAATATTCTATATATCGCATGCTTAATAAAACAGCGACTTAACTCGAAATTTGAAAGTAAGCCAATTTGAACTCTAATTGTATATGTTAAATTCTAATATTATATTTGTGTTAAATCTTTTCAATAGAGTTCAAAGTTGTTTAATCAAAAATACTGAGATAAGTCTCTGTTTTATTAAGGATGCGATATGTATATTAATATCTTTATTAATTTTATGAACTAGCAACTTTCTCTAAAATATTACGTTTTAATACTTAGTTACCTCACAACTGCATAGCTCTGAAGTAGTTATAATCGACTAACACTGACGTTTATAATTAAAATATGGGATGCAAATATAAAAGAACTGAAGAGTTACATTTGTTTACTACATAAATATTCAACAAATCCTTTTGTTTTCAGTCGTAATAACTAACGCGTATTAAAACAAGTGAGAAATGGCCATGAATTGCCGTAAATCTCAGAGTTCTGAAAAATGGTATTAAAGATCATAGCTATATCACGTTACCTTGAGGTCAAAGATTATAGTCATTTCGGGGATATATCGACTATGCCGAGTCGAATGGCGTTGACCGCGAGTCTCTAGCTCTTACGGTTCTTGAGTTGAAAGTTGTATAACAGACAGACGGACAAAGCTGTTGTATAAGAGATTTTTCGAACTCTAAAAATAACGCCATGGAACGTTAATTAAAATGTCAAATAAAATAAATGAAGAGAGATATGTCATTAATTATTATATAAAACGTCATGATTGTTCAATATTGAAAACAATTGTAACATTAATTAATACCTTTTTCTATATCCAATACGCCTGTTATGAATAAAAACAGTTCTCATTTAGCACCTAAAGACTTTTGATTTAAATGTATTTACAGTTGGATCCATTTCCTTAAAACTTTGGCATACTACACATAGCAATTAGCATAGCCATCTCTGCTTTACAGCATTTCTAGGAATACCGGCAGTCAAACTTGTATTTTCAAGAGCTATGAGCCAGACATCTGATAGTTGTAACTCCAAACACGTAATTTGCAAGGTCAACATCATTTTAGCTCAAGCATCTTTAAATATTCATTGGTAGTCTAACCTGCGTAGCTCAGATTATTTAAAAGCTTATTGTAATGTATAATATCAAAAAGATTACGTACGTAAGTGGTCTTTTAAACAAACGATGTTATGTAACAAAAAAATGTAGAGCTTACTTTTATAACTTTGGACGGCGCGCGGCGGACGGCGTAGCGGGTAAGCAGATGCCTGGCCGCTGCTACTGCGCTATCGAGGGATCGAATCCCACACGGGCTAATAATTTGTGTGATCTACATACAAGTATACTGGTTTTACTGTGTGTATGTCAATAATATTGTGCAACAAGTTAAATTTTAAAATATATTTTTCTTATAACTAAGTTAGAAACGATTCTTTGAGAGGTACCTAGTTAGAAATTAGTTTATACCTTAGTTATAAATATTACTTTTTTTTACGTTGGGTAATGCTTTGACGCGTACCCCTCCGCGGGGGCGGGCGAAGGGGTTATGTCGGACTCACCGGGGTAAAAGAAAGATGTTGAAATGATAAAGGACCTCCCGGAATACCGACTAAACCTACCACGGTGTTCCTCGACAAAACCGCTATCGACGGGGCCGCGCGAATCACTTGCGCATGCGGTCGCGACCCCGCCGAGGTTTGGCCCGCCGTATGAAACGGCAGGCCACTACACGAGAGACCTACCCTAGTCACTTCTCAATAAATAATGACTTTGAAATTATTAACCAATTAAGTTATGGCACACCTGACACCCTTGACAAGTTGAAACTGAAAACTATATAATGATTAAACTTTATATTAACAGCACCTTTATAGACAGTTGCGAAGCAATCATAGAAAAAGCAACTCAATATTGCACTATTCCGTAAATTGAACGAATACTTGGCGCATATTATCAGTGTTGTACCCAAAGGCTATGTAGACTAATCCTTCATAACAAGAGGACGTTTGGAAAAAGGCTAACCCAGCGTTATAACTTACTAGCTGTTACCCACGACTTCGTCCGCGTGGTCTTTAATTTATTACCCAATACCTACTTTTAATTTGTTATGTAATTTTAATATATAAAACTACAACTAAAGAAATTAAAGTCTAACTACACCTATATAGGTGTAGTTAGCTATATATTCAAAAAATACATATAGTATCGCGGACTTTTTTGTAGATATTGATACGTTCTATAATATTGTAGAACATTTTTTTGTTCTATCATCTTTAGTTTCCGCAGTGCACGCGATGACAGATTTTTGATGACTAATTTTTCACACCTTGGGTTATATTATTGCATTTTTATTAAGGATCCCTATTTTTTTTTAAAATGTAATACACCCTATGTCGCTCAGTGAAGATGTAGCTTTCTAATGGTGAAAGAATTTTTGAAATCGGTCCAGTAGTTTTTGTGTGAAAACATTACAAACATACATACAAAAACACAAATGTTTCCTCTTTATAATATTAGTTTAGATAACGCTCGAATGGCCAGACCGTAGGAGAACGATGTGTGGCTACTTCGATAACAAGAATTATGATGTTGCTAACGGTATCAATTTAGTTGCAAGTAAGGCATTGTCGTAAATTTTAGCTCAGTGCCTACCCACTCCAGTGGTGTAAGATTGTGCCCTAACAAGAGGTCTTCTGTTTGATTTCTGACTCAGTCAACGTATAATTGAATTTTTTTTTGAGTAAATTTGTTATATAATTTTGTCTTACGTTTAAGCGAATGTTACACCTTGAAATAAAACTATTTATTAAGGATGTTGATATTGATGTGTGTTCAACAATGGACAAAAATTCGTGTAACCCACAAAGAGTTTAATTGCTCTTTGTGTACGTTGTTTAACACGTGGTTGCCTCGCCACTGCCGACGCAACGTGGTGTAGGTTCGAAGCCCACACGGGACAAAAATTTGTGTGACCCACAAATGGTAGATCCGAGGGTGGGTGTTCTTTGTGTCCGTTGTTTGAATGTTTGCAAAGTCCTCCGTAGAAACAGAAAATATTTCTAGAACAGAAGTATATAAAACAGTATATATTAACTTCAAAATAAGAATTTTTTAAATTAGAATTGTAAGCAGATTCTTTTCCAAAATTTTGTGCTATCAGCACTAGATAGAATCTTACCAGAAGTATATCAAGCTTCAAGTAAAAAATGGCCTATACCCATCTACCGGGACAATTTCACCAGTAATACTTCTTCCTTATCTAGACCCTAATGTATTTGCTTTCGTAAATACATGAATAATCGCAACCTAACTTTTTCAATTGTAGATAACATCTTATTGATACCCTAGCACTTTAAAGGCTTTGAATTAAAATCGACTACTTTTATTTTTATAATACAGCTATTTTATATCTATGTATTTCCTTTTTATAATAATCTATACTAATATTATAAAGCTGAAGAGTTTGTTTGTTTGTTTGAACGCACTAATCTCAGGAACTACTGGTTTGCATTGAAAAATATTTTAGTGTTCGATAGCCTATTTATCGAGGAAGGCTATAGGCTATATAACATCACGCTACGACTAATAGGAGATTGCTGATCAGCAATGAAAAATGTTGCAGAAACGGGGAAAATTCTCTTATCTTATATGAAGCAGACGAAGTTGCGCGGGTCAGCTAGTATTAATATACTACGTTGTTGCTACGTAAACGTAGACATAATACTTGCTCATTGTTAAGCTACATAACGCGCAGATAAACCCTTTGACAAATGGCGGTTGTTTATAAGTCAAGGGCGCTTTCACACCTCGGAGGACAAATTAACCCGCACTCCAGTTAACATGTCTGACCTGATTGTAACTTATGCATATTACTTAGAATTACATGTAGGAAGAATATTGTAGAAATTCTAAATGATCGCTTTTTTTTAATTAATTATCTATAGTTGAATTAGGAACAGACGGACAGCTCAAAAATTGGTTAGGAAATGTGGCTCTTATCATACGTCTGCCTTCCTCTTTGAGATAATACAAGAACGCGTCTATTGTATGTCGATATCAAACAGTTTGAATGAAAATGTTTATGTTAATATTTCATACAGATATTACATGATAAAGATCAAAGAAATATAGTTTGACGGGCGTATATACATACTATCACAGTCTGTCTGTCTTCATTTCCGTCTTAACCTTCAGATGACAGGAACTCTAAACAGTGTGTCCACAACCATGATATTAACATTAACGATGAGCTGTTAACAATACAATTAAAGACAAATCAATCGATTAATTTTTTGCCGATTATAAAAACACTAATTAATCAAAAGATCAATTTGCATGACCAATGTTTTTGTAACGTTTTACAGTCATCCTTTTACGATCTAGAAGTTGTGAAACAATTCTAGGAACAGGCAAATTTAATCCTTAACTCTTATATTTCAAAGTTTATATTAGAATAAAACATATATTACCGCGTAGATTCTAGGTGATGAAATATGGCGAACAGGAAATATAAATCTTCAAATAATAACCCTTAAAATAAAGATGCCGTTTATACTTTTACGAGCCATTAAAATGCATGCGTGTTGTCATGGTAAAAATATGTTACATGTGGACAGAAATAAAAATATTTTTACAACAGGTAAATAAAGTGGACATTTTATATTTCAGTCTGGTAATACATCGCAATTTAGGACGGAATGGGTATTCTTGTACTTAAGTACCCAACTATTGTTCACTTGGGAGTAATATAAAGGTGGGAGAAGTAAAGAATAGTTTAGAACGCGTTAGATAATTGTATTAAGGCTTTACTTAAGAATTGTCGTTTTTGCCTACGTATAATTTAGTGATTCTTAAACAAAATATGATGGTTACAACAAAATTAGATTTTTCTATCAGATTACACTGTACATGTTATCAATGACATATATTATTAACCTATTATATTATATTATAGCAACGATAGCTCAGTGGGGAGACCAACAGACTGCAATACAGAGGGTCTCGGGTTCGAACTCACGTCGCGCACCTCTGACTTTCGGAACTTATATGACTTTTCGAAATTATGTGCGTATTGATTGACAATTATCGCCTGCTCCATGCCTCGGAGAGCACGTTAAGCCGTTGGTCCCGGCTGCCATGAACATCTATGGCAGTCGTTATTGGGAAAGTCAGTACCCTCTAATATCCTGACACTGGTCTAGCCTTAGGGTATCGTTAGCCTTCGGGTTGCGTAGGTCAGGTGGCAGCCGCTCCGTGTAAAAACTGATATCCAGTCAAATCCGGTTAGACCAGAAAAGCCGACCCCAAGTGGCTTAGGAATAATAAAGGCTAAGAGAGAAGAAGATATTATTAACCTATTCAGGCGAAATACTGGTGGCCAGACACAGCAGATTTTAATTATGTCTGGTATTCTAAGACTGATTTTGTAATTGTTTTTACAATATGTTTATTGTTAGATCGTTTAGTGTTTTCGCCTACTTCTATTCGCCATAAGTACATAAAAGTTTCTGTTTGTATAATTTAAGATAAGCCATACGTGGCCTTAAGTCAAGCAATTATACATGTAAAAGAAGAGCGTATTTGTAAAAGCCTTTAGAAATAAAATTATACTCAACGCAACCGATTCTTTATCCAAAACAGAAACTTCACAGATTAAGACCCAATATAGTTATGTATAGCTACATACAGCCTTACTTATAAACTATTGCTTAGTAGTAGTAGAGCCTCGCTGATTTCAGCAAGAACGGGCCGGCTCGACCGGGGAAGGACTACCCTCTCACAGAATATCGACGTGAAATAGCAATGTCTCTACTGTTGTGTTTCGTTCGGTGAGTGAGAGTGCTGGAGGCCCAATCACCCTCTTTCCCCCTTCCCGCTCCTTCTACTTCCCACTTCCTTTTCTCCTAAAGGATCGGCAACGCGCAAATGATGCCTCGGGTATTGCAACCATCCATAGGCTACGGTGACCACTTACCATCAGGTGGGCCATATGCTTGCTTGCCACCTTAGTTGTATAAAAAAAAGCCGCTAAATATTGCTTAGCTATCTCTTAACTAAGAAGATCTCGTACCTTTATTCAATGAATAACTTTTCTTTACTTATAAAACGATTTTAATGGTCTCTCAGGTGATAGCTCGCAAAAACACGAAGCACAGTTTTATTCTTGCAACATTTATCAGTCAGCATAGAGCATGACCTAAATAATTTAGTTAAATAATGCAATTGAAGTGATACATCATCTATAATAAACCATTTTTTAGGTTTTATTAACTGTGGCGTGGCGACTTTAACTATATAGTCTTTAACAGATGCCGTTCTGAATTATTTTTTTAGGTATGTAATTCAAAGAGTTTGAATATTGAAAGAGTTTAAATATAATCACTTCGCTTAAATATAATAATCAGCTAACTATAACAAAATAAATTTATCGTCTGGTTTGTATGATAGAGACGGTAATAAAATAATAATTTACACAATTTTGAATAAACAAGTACCTACAGTGTATTTTTAAATATACATAATCATAACGAACTGCTGCATATTCTAAGGAATAATAACAACAATACTATGATATCTTACAAAGTGCGTTTATTAACAACAATAAACAAAATACCAGTGTTCTTTAGTTTCTGATTGTTTTTGTTCGATTATATTTTTGCAATGTTTTTGTTATACCTATTTCATGATATCTTCTTTTCTCTTAGCCTTTATTATTCCCAAGTCACTTGGGGTCGGCTTTTCTAGTCTAACCGGATTTGACTGGATATCAGTTTTTACTCGGAGCGGCTGCCACCTGACCTATGCAACCCGAAGGCTAACGATACCCTAAGGCTAGACCAGTGACAGGATATTAGAGGGTACTGACATTTCCAATAACGACTGCCATAGATGTTCATGGCAGCCGGGACCGACGGCTTAACGTGCTCTCCGAGGCACGGAGCAGGCGATAATTGTCAATCAATACGCACATAATTTTGAAAAGTCATATAACTTCCAAAAGTCGGAGGTGCGCGACGTGGGTTCGAACCCGAGACCCTCTGCATTGCAGTCTGTTGGTCTCCCCACTGACTATTTCATGATATGTGAGTTTTAATATTATAATGTAGTTAACATCGAATCATTGTAATTATTTGCAGCTTTACAAATCACGAATGGTTACTCATGACGGAAGTATATTAGCAAATCTCTACTTAAAATTTCAATTATATAAATATGTACATAGCACATATTTTCTTATATGATATGATATCTGGTACGAAATTCTGCAACGCAAAAATCGTAAAGTGGATTCAACCACACTTTATAGATCTTTTTTCGTCTTCTCTAAGGTGCAAAATTTTAAATTATTTGATATTATTCGATAAATCACGCAGTACGAAGAAAACTGCGCTGAACCATTTTTCTTTGAATGTTTTAATTTACGGTATACCATCTATTTCATTTTTATGAAATTAATATTTTCGTAAACGATTGACGTTAATGTCAAATATGCCCCAGCTGATCGGACAATCTGACATATTCTCTCTTAGCTATGTTTGAAGAAGGTACCGGCGCTGTTTAGATTTCTTTACTGATAATCTTATTCTTAGCGTTAACTAACGTTTATAAGTAAGATTTCTCATGAACAGTCGCTATGTAGAAGAAGAAGACGATATATGTTTATCGATGGGATTAAGTTAGTAAACTATGGCTAATTTAGCAGCGATAGCGTATTAGTGGCAGACCGTTGGACTGCTACGCTGAGAACTCGAGTTACATCCCCAAGGCACGCACCTCCGACTTTTCGAAGTTATGTGCGTATTAATATGTAATATGTATCTTATGTGGGGGCCAGTCAGTGCAGACCGGCGACACTTCGACCCAGTGGGATCTTTTGTGTCGACTCTCTCCCAATAACGACTGCCATAGATGTTCATGGCAGCCGGGACCGACGGCTTAACGTGCTCTCCGAGGCACGGAGCAGGCGATAATTGTCAATCAATGAGCAAATAATTTCGAAAAGTCATATAACTTCCGAAAGTCAGAGGTGCGCGACGTGAGTTCGAACCCGAGACCCTCTGCATTGCAGTCTGTTGGTCTCCCCACTGAGCTACCGCTGCTCAGTGGGGAGATATGTGCGTATTAAATATATAATTACTTATAGCTCGCTTTAACAGTGAAGGAAAACATCGTGAGGAAACCTGCATCTCAGAGAGTTACATAATGTTCTTAAAGCGTGGTGGTTCCATACAGCTACTAAGACTTTCCTGACAGAAAATTTTGCTAACCAGGCAAGCCAACTCAGGAACTCATCATCTCCATCGGCTCAAGCAAACACAGTTGTTAGTAAACAAAGGATAAAATTTCAATTATAAAACTAGTTAAAATTCATATATAATAAAGACTTTGTCGTGAACAAATCGCGTGTACCGATAACACAGCGATTGTACTATTATACTGTACTACATTTTATTGCTACATACTTATTCGTGTTTTTATGTCCAATAAAAATATGTTACAACTATATCTTGATAAAACAAGCTGTGCGATTTACATGAACGCTTAGTATTAGCGGACTGTATGTTAGATTTGTACATATATGTATGGCCTACCATTAACAGGCCATGTGTTTGTTTGCTAAATGCATACATATAGACACCTCCGTGCCTCGGAAAGCACGTAAAGACGTTGGTCCTGCGCCTGATCTCTCCGGTTGTGTCAGATTGCCGTCCCATCTGATCATGAGAGTTAGGGAACAGAGAGTGCACTTGTGTTTGCGCACACACTTGTGCAATATAATATCTCCTGCGCAGACGGCCAGTCTCCATTAAGATTGGCCGCCGTGACCGAAATTCGGTCTAGAGGACATTATTATTATGTATACTAGCGGTCGCAAAGTAGTCGAAATTCGACCATAATTAATTTAAATTTTAAGTTTGTTCGTTATAAAGGTTTTATTGTCTATAAATATACCCTTATAATCACATTTCATTTTAGTCACTTACTCCACATACATATGTAACCATAGTTTCGAAGAATTCTACGACATCAGCCAAGCAATGCTGAAATACTACGAACGCGATTCTACTGCGTGTGTCAAATGTATGCTTGCGTGTAGCGTTTTTTCATTAATTAAATGTATTTCTAATGCATATTTTATAAAAATATTAGGATTCGCCACTCCTTCTCCATATAAACTTTAATTAGCCAAATTTCATACTCCTCCCTCCGCGCAATTTTCGTAAATCGGGGTACAAAGATTTTGCTTCGCGTATTAAGACTGCGCCGAGCGAAATGTGCCAGAACAGGCGGTCACAGTTAAGTGAATAAAATCTATACTTTTTGTTTAATTCAATTATAAAATATAAATTTACTGCAACAATTAATGTGTTTACAATTACTCCGTGTAAAAAACGTAAAATAATTAACATTTTCGCCTACAAAATTACGTAAATGTGCACGAAAAATGCAAAAACGTAAGCTCGTATTACGTGATTTTTAGATTATAACAGTAGATATCTATCCTATTTTACAGCTTAAACGAAACCTAAATAATTATATTACAATTTGTCCGTCCCAAATATTTAAGTTATTGGTTGACAATAAAGATACATATTTATCAAAAACGGACTTCAAATCCTCCATAAAATTTTACTATGGCGGCCGCGCGCCGATTTCAGTATGCGCCGCACGAGCTCTGTCATTATCTGTCTTAAGCTCGGCGCAGTCTTAATATATAGATGTATGAGACTTCGCCCAAATGAATCCTACGATAACGCATACCTAAAATAAAAAGTAAAAAGAAAGTATGTTATGTGTTGTATCAGGACGTGGTGTGGGTTTAGCTTCATTAAAATAACTGCACCGATGGCGTAGTTTAAGAAAACGCCTCGCCACTACTTCTACGCCGAGTGTTATGGGTTCGACACGGAACAAAAATTTGTGTTCACCCTGGCTCCGAACAACTATTTCATTGCTATTTCAATAATATAATAATAATAATAATAATAATATTCTATCACATACACCCAACACCATCTGGCCCAAACTAAGCAGAGCTTGTACTATGGGTACTAGACAATGGATAAACATACTTATATACTTTTTTTTGTAAATACGTACATATTATACATAGAAACACCCAGACCAAGACAAACATCCATGTTTATGCACACAAATGTTTGACTTGTGCGGGAATCGAACCCACGACCTCAGGCGTGGCAGTCGGTTACACTAACCACTACGCCATCGAGTCGTCAAATGTTATTTCATAATATTTCATAACTACTTTATTCCCATTCAAACAAGAACATTGTGGCACTTGTTTCAATATGTTTTTAAAATTATAACTCATAACACTGGAATTATTACCAGGCCAGAAATCAGATACATTTATTAAAAATGGCTTAAAATAGATTCAACAGTTCATGCGTGATCGAGTAACAAACAAACATACAGTTTACACCCACACACTCACTATGACATCAATAGATTTTATACAAACACGTTTATAAATTATGTGCCGATAACCAGAATTAGTTAATAGGAGAACCCAATTACATATCATATAACTCGGATATAAAATCCAGGACATCAAAATCAAGCTTTTCCCAATATATCTATAGAATAATCTAACAAACATATTAAATGTAGGTATTATAATTGGTAGGTTTTGTTCAGTATGAACGATACTGTATTATCACTTTTGTTATCTATACAAGATAACTAAACACACTGGTTGAAAGCTTTACTGGGTACCTGGGCCACGCACGCTTGTATGTAAATACGTACATATGTACGTGTATATAGCTTCAAGAACTTAGTAAATAAGTATGAATAATCAGGCTGTTTATGAAGAATCATGATTATATTTAATATGACTACTAAGGCAGCAAATAAGCATAGTACTAGCAATCTTCAATTGCTACAAAAAAAGAATCGATTATTCGATACTTGTGCCAGGCTACTTTGTACAGAAAAGGATTGCGAAAAAAGGTTTTAATTTACGAGAGACTGGCCAGTTATAATGTATTTTGAAAATATGATTATTTATAAGTAAAAATAGGTACGTTCCAATATCAAAATTACCCTCCACATTTTTTGCGAGCTCATTTAAATTATCGTGGCTCATTGAAAAATGGATCTGCGCCGGGACATTCTCGCGCTATGTTTTTTTACGATTTCAAGTGTCGCCTGAAAACCTGACGAATCGTACGATAGACTTCAAATGGCATTCATGGACGAAGGCTCTTCCAAGGCAACCGTGTATCGTTGGTATAACGAATTTAAGCGCGGTCGACTAACTAGGATGAAGAAAGAAGTGGTCGCCCTTTAACGGCTGTTACGGAAGAAAACCAGTTAGCAGTGAAATTTTTTATCTAAAACAATATGCGAGTTACATATCAGGAGATTCAGCACATACTGTATATTGGTACGGGAAGCCTTCACGAGAATCTACACGTGCATCTTCGTGTGAGGAGGATAGTTTCACGCTGGATGCCGCACACCCTCACCGATGTTCAGAAGCAGGCCCGGCTGGAATGGTGCCGTGATATATGATAAACAAATTTGAAGCAGGCTCGTCTCGGTGTGTTTACGACATAGATTTATCAATACGATCCAGAAACGAAGCGTAAGTCAACGGTTTGGGTGTTTCAAAACGAATCAACGCCTATCAAAGTGAAGCGATCTAGAAGCGGAGTCAAGATTTTGATCGCGAGGTTTTTCAATTTGATTGGCTACTTGGTGTCAATTCCTTTACGGAACCAAAGAAGCATCAATGCCGAAGGGTATACTACCAAATGCTTGGCAGAAGTTTTCTCAGTTGTGAGCAACAAACGACCAAACACAGGGCTCCGCGGGCTACTACTCCACCACGAAAACACGCCCGCGCACACCGCGCTCAAAACGAGGGAATTCCTGGACAGCACGCCGCGCCGGTCAAACTCCTGGGTCTCCTTCCTTACAGCCCTGACCTAGCACCGTGTGACTTCTTTTTATTCTTGAAAATATATAAATTAGCTCAAAGGGATACAATTGTCACTTGATCGCTGGCAGATGCGCTGTCAGCATTTGAGCAGGCTGTAAACGAGGTGTCTGCGGCGGACTGGAAAATTGTTTCGAAAATTAGTTCCGACGCATGAAACTTTGTAAAGAGGCTGATGGAGAGTACTTTGAAAGAATTAAATAAAAGAATATATACTTATGGAACCCTTTTTTTTATTTTCGCTATCCTTTCTGAGTGTCCCACGTATGATGCATTCGAATGTTTCTTTGTCACTCATAATAATTCGAATCTCCTATTAATACCTAATTGAATATTCGTCGCGTTGAGTTTTGTAGGTTCGCATCCCAAATGAAAATATATTTGTGCGTTCCAAATATATTTACTAAGTCTGGGTGTATATGCGTCTGTCAATTTTATGTTTATATGTTGTAGTACATACAGGGATTGATAACTAAAGCTGGTGTCGATTTTAAAAATAATCCATTTTGGAATCTTAACCTGTTCATGGCATTATTTGACGACACTACGATTAAGACTAATCGTGAAGCCCTAGATTCGATCCCAGTTCGGACAAAGTGCTGTTGAGATTTCCTACTATGTAATTCCTAGTAGGTGCGTGCTACTACTGGAACATAGCTTAACAAAGGTAGCAAAATTTAGATTTGTACCTCAGCTTACCTCTTCGAAAATATACAAGTAGTCAGTGTGTATGTTCATAAAATAGAATATTCACAGAAACAGCTACTTATATTTTCTAACTACTTCCAGCCACTTCGTCACGTCGAGAGCATCCTACGCATTATGGCGTCAAGCTGTAAAAATATCGGTGACTCATAGATAATAATTGTTCCGAAATGTTATGTAGTCATTTGCACTATAGCAACCGTTGTATATACTCATATGACTGTGTTAACAACAATATAAATGGGTACATGTATCCTTGACAATGCAAAATAATAATACTTACAATACGTTACCTATTTTACATTGTCAAGGACGCATGTATACTAATAAATAAATAATACTTTTAGGCAAGCCAGCTCTTTACAAACATTGTACTACAGTTTGGTAAGAAGTATTATTGAATATTGTTCATCTGTATGGGCGCCTATCTATAGGACTCACATTGACCGAATAGAGGCAATTCAGAAGCGATTTGTCAAAACATTATGTTCAAGAAATTAAACTACTATATACGGATTTTATCGCGTTGTTTATTTTACACTTTATTACATAATTTTGAAACTGTTACACTACTACTAATAATAATAACATTCGCGTAAACAGAAGACAATATTATTATGTTCAAGGTTTGGACTGCGGCGTAAAATAAAAGAATATGATGATCGACTTTAATGGTTAAAATGCTGACTCTTGAGAACAGAAGGTGGGTAAGTGACTTATGTACCTTACACAAGATTGTAAATGGTTCACTGGATAGCCAGCTTGTTGAAATGTTAAACTTTAAGACTCCAACGCGATCTGTGCGCAAACCACAACTCTTTACTATAAGCCATAGTAATAATAATGTTTCATTTAACAATCCAATTTCACGAATGTGCCGACAATACCATTCCACTTGCTCTGAATCGGATATCTGCCAAGATAGTTATAATATGTTTAAAAAGTCCTTTTAAAGAAAATTGTTTGTAATAATGTGCTCTATTTCTTCTTTCATTTCTATAATTATTTTTACCATTGTTTACCTTAGCTCACTAAAGTTTTAAATATCAACTGAATGATGTGTATAGTTTTAATTGGACTTCAGGTTGGCAACTTTTTAATGTTCAATTGAGTAATGTGTAAATATTTAATCTGTTCTCTGTTACTGTACCTATGTATTTCATAAAAACAAAAAAGATAAAAAATAAGTATTCTAATATAATTTGAAAGATATTATGTACATTTCGCGACACAGTTTCACGCGACTAAAGTACCGAAATCTTCTTTTAATTGGTCCTTAATAATAATAAGCATGAGCATCCATAGGGTTTTCTATAAGCCATCGCCCCTGTTCTTCTTAAACAAGATCTATGAAAAGATCATTCTTTAGTTGAGAGTTTATCTGGTAATTTAAAAGCGACCTTAATCTTTTATCTTTTCAGACTGACAGGACTTACATAGTATACCTATCCAGCTAAACAAGTTTTATCAAACGTTATATTACAGCCGGTATATGACGGCGCTAGTCCTACATAGTAAAATATAGGTGAAAACAGTTCCCACTTAAGTGAACAAGTAAACTTCGTCAGTCACTGTAACAACTAATAAAATTACGCCCCGGTGAACCATAATTAGATCGGAGGCGAAGGAAACTGTCTCGGTTTGGCTTGTTTCGAATACGAAACATGAATTATACGAATTTATGCGTATAATAATAATAATAAAGTTTATTACTCCATAAGAAAAAAACTTAATCTAGGTACAAAATTTAGGGCTTAAGGAATACATGAGAAACTGGAGACCCTCACTTCTAAACTAGGTATGGACCTGTATCTTAGAAGCCAGTGCTACCTTCTGATAGTTACATTTATATAAGCCTCACAAATGGTTACAATCATAGATATTCTCACACAAATAGTGAGAAAATACTAAGTACAAAATATTGCTAGTGAAAATTTGCAGCCACTCAGTACGAGACATCCTTACTAATATTATAAATGTGAATGTGAGTTTGTTTGTTTATTACGCATTCACGCCTTAACTACTCGACCGATAATCATGAATTCTCGCATACACGTTGTCAAAGGAACAGAAAAGGATATAAGGTACCTTACATTCAGATATTAGTACTGTTACAAACCTAACCTACAATTACGCGAGTGAAGCCGCGGGCAAGATCTAGTTACTCTTGTTCTCCCTAGCCTTTATTATTCCCAAGTCACTTGGGGTCGGCTTTTCTGGTCTAACCGGATTTGACTGGATATCAGTTTTTACACGGAGCGGCTGCCACCTGACCTCCGCAACCCGAAGGCTGACGATACCCTAAGGCTAGACCACTGACTTCCCAATAACGACTGCCATAGATGTTCATGGCAGCCAGGACTGACGACTTAACGTGCTCTCCGAGGCACGGAGCAGGCGATAATTGTCAATCATACATACATACATACATAGATTCACGCCTGTTTCCCAGAGGGGTAGGCAGAGACTACGGATTTCCATTTGCTACGATCCTGACACACTTCTCTGGCTTCATTCACTTTCATCACATTCCTCATACACGCCCGTCGGTTCAAGGTGCTCTTAACCTGGCCTTTGTCCAGAACGCCTCCGATCTGATCAAGAAACGTTCGCCTAGGTCTTCCTCTTGCGACTGTTCCAATCACACTAGCCTTATAAACTTTCTTAGTCAGTCTTTCCTCGTCCATTCTTTCGACATGCCCAAACCAGCTTAACATACCCTTTTCTATTGTCAATCAATACGCACATAATTTCGAAAAGTCATATAACTTCCGAAAGGCAGAGGTGCGCGACGTGGGTTCGAACCCGAGACCCTCTGCATTGCAGTCTGTTGGTCTCCCCACTGAGCTATCGCTGCTATCGTTACTAACCTAACCTACTTACAATTATTACGCAAGCGAAGCCGCAGGCAGTCTAGGAACTACTATAACTTAACATTGATATTATTATTTTAAGTTTAACTAGCAATTTTTGATACAAATTAATGGTATTCTTGTTAATCCTTTCAGATAAGATAATATGCTTGAGTTAGAAGTCGTTTCTGGTCGGTAGAGCAATAGTTTTGAATCGAACCTATGACCTCTCGATCATAACTCCAATGCCTTACCCAAATACAGTCACATACACGCACACAAATACACACACACACACATTTCTAAGTATAATTTTGTATAAATTTAAAATAATGTATCCTAGAGTTCATTTCAATATTTCAAATTATTGTGTTAATTATCACGCTATGTAAATTATGGAGGAACGGAGTTTTCTTCTACAGATATTATTTGCTTAAAAGAAGATTCCGAACACAACTTTTTGTAAACGTATTATTCGACACAATATATTTTATATTTTTAATTTTTACACCGTGGTCTACCACTGCTTCAATGATTAAAATAACAATCGATTTATTCGAATGCAATTGTACGCATCGCTAATTTAAGGTATGCATATGTGTGTGTGCTTGTGTGTTGTTAGTAGTCTACATAATTTATACTGAGCTTATCTTTTCAGTTTACTTTCTTGTTAGACTAGCTAACTGCTGTAAAAATCCATTATCTATACTGCTGTAATAATATCTGTTTAATATGTAATATTTCTGAGAAAATCGGTGATGTTATTTTAATATAGCTAGGTAAACTCAACTGACCAGCTGCCTCAGTGGCGTAGTCGTAATGAATGTGACTGCTGTACATAACATTTAGAATTCGATTCCTGGGTTAACACATTGACTTCCATGTAGCAGACACAATAGAAAATTTATTGTTCGCAGTCATTTATGACTGGTATGGCATTCAACGGGATAAGCAAACTATTAGAATAATCCTAACCATGAACTTTGGAAACATAAATACCAGATGCTGATTCCACAAAACCAACGAACCTGTCAATTCATGCATACATTCATAGACTCAAGTCTATATTCTCAAAAGAGGAGCAGAGGTACTCGTATATTACGCCCACATTTCGCCATCTGTCTTTAGGTACTTACCACGTAATAGAGTACCACCTATTTGCCACCAGACAACTAACAGACCCCGTGCGGCTTCTGATAATTTTTCGACAGATACATCCAATATCTTTTTGTACATCCGACACGGGATTCAAACCCGAGACCTCGGCTCGACCTCGATACCACGGCAGTCAAGAGAAATACTTGACAGATGGTAAAAAGCTTGCCTTTTATTACGTGGTACCTATTTAACAGTCTTTAAACGTGGTTGTAATGTCCTCCAAACCGAATATCGGTCATGGTGGCCAATCTTAACAGAGACCGCGCAAAGATCTGTGCTGGAGATATTATAGTGCACAAGTATGTGCGCAAACACAAGTGCACTCTCTGTTCCCTACCTGTCCTGATCCGATGGGACGGTAATCCGACACGACCGGAGAGAGATCAGGCGCACAACTAACGGCTATACGTGCTTTCCGAGGAAAGATTCGATTTTCTTATTATATACATTACAATTAAAAAAAAAAAATCGGCTTTAGTAAGCTACATTATTACTGAGTAACATAGGCGAAACCGCACTAGACCAGCGTTGTGGACTATGACCTAACCCTTCTCACAATGAGACGAGGCCCGTGCCCAGCAGTGGGACAGTTTAATACAGGGCTGATATTATTATAATGCATTAGTTACGTATGGCGTAGTAGCACAGTAGCACATTCATAGTGTCACGCGTATATCCCTGAGGAGATTGGCATTGGTATATAACACAAACATTTTGCCAATAATTTGAAACCCAAAATGCTAGTAATCTTTTAAAGAACAAAAATTTAATAAAACAACTATTAATTAAAAGTTATCTGATATATCAATCGCATGCCGTCTCACTCTTGTAAGTTAAAGAAGAGATATGTCCAGATATTAGATATAAGATGCTAATTGATAAGTGACAGAGATATGAAAGAGCGGGGCCTTCTGTTACAAGTACTTATATATTTAAAAGGAAACCCACTAAGTTAAGAATTACCAAATGTTTACGAAAATAAAGATATACATACATACATACATAGATTCACGCCTGTTTCCCAGAGGGGTAGGCAGAGACTACGGATTTCCATTTGCTACGATCCTGACACACTTCTCTGGCTTCATTCACTTTCATCACATTCCTCATACACGCCCGTCGGTTCAAGGTGATCTTAACCTGGCCTTTGTCCAGAACGCCTCCGATCTGATCAAGAAACGTTCGCCTAGGTCTTCCTCTTGCGACTGTTCCATTCACACTAGCCTTATAAACTTTCTTAGTCAGTCTTTCCTCGTCCATTCTTTCTACATGCCCAAACCAGCTTAACATACCCTTTTCTATTCTTGTCACTATATCCACTTAAACAAAATAAAGATATATATACATATTATATATTATCTTATAGATAAATGCTATTTGGAGGTTGTAGAACAGGTTCCAAGCCTCCTTAATCAGACCCAAAACCTCATGCACAACAGTTGCACTCCCAGCCGTGCCTCTGATGTAGCGAAGACGAAACATCATAAAATCATATTGAGCTCTCCTTAAAGCTGTAGGCACGTTAGACAACCGGTAAGTATTGCTCATAGCTAATATTTTATTACGATGTTGAACATGTCGTTTCCATCGGTTTACGAGCGCCACGCGACCATCACTGTTATAAAACAACTAGCACAGGATGTCTTTGTTCTGATCTTTAACTGCACCCTACTAGAGTTTACGATCTAACTAACGTTACGTTACGTTACGTTCCATTCGTCACGAGAATTACAGTTCGAGGAGATCCGCGCGAACTAGAGTTTGGGTATCGTTGAGGTTGTAAACAAGCTAGTTTCATTATCAATAATTATTATAGACATGATAAATCCTAACTAACATTATATTTTACTTGTATTTTATTAAGGAAGGAACAATAAACAGCTACACTACATAATAAATATAATATAGTATTATTGTTTTGCTGTATTTGAGTATCTTCTAACTGTATAATATGCACGCCGTGGCAACCTTTAAGTAAGGAAGCACTAAACACTAGCTATAAGTACTAGCCATGAGAACATGTTACAGTGCGTATAGATTGCGCACTGTATGATGGCCGGTCTGAACATTGCGCGACTGGCGTCGCAGTTGTAAAGTTTAGGTCTCTTTGGTGACAGGGGGCGGGGGCGGGATGCAATCCGTACTGACTGACAGACTGTACATGCGCAACAATTCGGAGACGCTATGTTCAGTCCGGCCATCATAGATTGCGCGATCTGTACTTTGTTGGTTGTCCGTAAATAAATTTGTCACAGAATCACTTAATACCTTTTTTTTTTATCCTTACAGTAAGCAAGTCTTTTATGTAATCTGTGGATAACGTTATGGGTAGTGTATTTTTTAGTTTTAAATGTATTTTTAAGCATCGATTGTTAATACATAATATACTACTGTTTGTTTTCCTTAATAAAATAAAATAAAATAAAATAAAATAAAATAAAACTAGGTGGTAATGTAGCACACAGCCATTTTCACAGGTTACCATTAGATTAAGAACTATAAGACGCTAGGAAGCAAACATACAATATGTATGACAATTCAGTAAAGTACATTATAACTGCGAATGTGAGTTTATTTATTTGTTACGCTACACGCTTAAATATTACTACCTATTCTACCCATCTTAAAATCGTGCATACACGTTGTCAGGGGTATAGAAAAGGGTATAGGGTACCTTTCATCAAGAATAAAGTATTTACTGTTCCAGAGGGACAGACATTTTTTGACAAAATTTTCTTTATTGTAATTAAACTACTATATACAGATTTTATCGCATTGTTTATTTGACACTTTATTACATAATTTTGAAAACTGTTACACTACTAGGTACTACTAATTTTTAAGCTAATTAAATTATTACTAAAACTATTAAAACTATTTAGATTTAATTTAATTTTACACTTTCCCCGACGTTTTGGTTGCTTTTCAGCAGCCATGATCACGGGGAGACTAAGATGGTAGTTGTCTCAATGTTCCAGTGTAGTTATTTCAAAGTACCCGAACATAATTTAATCATTAGTGATTCTATTTACGCAGAATGAGCTCAAAGTATCATGAAGTCTAGCTGTGGTTTGCTTCTTCTTGGGTTTGACTATTTGAATTACCGGATCCCAAGCCGGTGGTACATTCCAACCATCTTCTCTATTAAAATTAGGATGTTTTTTGATTTCAATAGCCTCGCGAAGCATCCGTATATAATAGTACTTTAATTTCAATTAATAACATTCGCGTAAACAGAACACAATATTATGAAAATCTTTTTTAATGTAAGCGAAGCCGCGGTCAAAATCTAGGTCGTAATAAAACTAACTTGCACCTTTATATATAAAAATTCGGCTTTGGTATGTTTGTGTCCAAACAACAAATTACAAACAACAATAAAACAACAAACAACAAAACAACAACAAAACAAAACAACGCTGCATTTCTATATTAGAATGGTTTCCTACTTTATTTTATATCCCCAAGTTCTAACGGAATCCGAGAAATCAAATCATCGACCCAGTCTATTCTGGAAATGTCGGTGGACTTCCCTTACATTCGGGCAAGTTATAGTTCTCCAAAACATTACCGACACATCGTACGTAAATTACGTATACTGCAGATACTGCAGAACGATAGATTAAAGAAACCAGTTATTTATAAAATTAACTTAAATAGATAAAAAGAAATTACAATTACAATGAGTGTAACCTATTCGATGTAAGAATATGGAATAACAATTTTATTAACAAGTATTATTAAGATTAACTTGCTGTGTCAGCGACACGCGGCCGAACGGATGTCGTCGGCGGTGCTGCAATTACGGCGTCGACGACTCGAAGCTGTTCAAGTAAATTACGACATTGGTGCGTCGTCGATATTCATTAGGGTTCAGTACTTAACACTTATTCATATCAATGTACACAATGTCCAGTAATGTTCTTATCAATAGTAACACATACTAATTGTGTTTTTGAATAAACCAGTTTACCAGTCTCACTAGCTGTAACGAATGTGTCGATAAGTGATTGCTTAGTTTATTGCCAGCGTCATTACGTCCTACGGTACATATTCGTGACGGCTCTCAACGTGCTACAGGTAATTCATGTTAAATGAGTAGTATTGAATGTTGACAAATCATTATTTCTACTGCCAAAAGAGTATTAATATTCATGTATTATCATATATTCTCGAAAGCAGCTTGAAACATAAATTCTTTTCATTTTTTGTTATTTAATCACGTCATCCCGAGGGAATTTCAGATAGAAATAACATTGAAATACATGGCAGTCCAATGGTTAAGGTTTTCATCCTCAGGCATTACGCTGCAGACGTGAATTCATAACGCAAACATTTTGCATTATTTGCCAGAGGGATTAACCAGTATAGTAGTAATTCTGAACTCAAGTTGTTAGTTGACCTTAAGAAAAAGAAAGATTGTTTGCTTTGATTGACTGGCTTGTCTTCTGCAGTAACACCAATCAATAAATAAGTCTTAGGTGTGTGTAATCCTTTTCATCTTTCCCCTCGTCCAAATTGCTAGCTTGAATCTAGCAGACATATTCTCACGACAGGGAGACTGTTGTAATGGTTAAATTGATCATATCACCACTGACACTACGGCGAGACTAATGGGTTCGAATGCCTTATGTGATAAGAAAGTGTGAGCCACAATTATCCCGAGTCCGCACATACATTGTGTCCTTTGTTCGAATGTTTGCAAAATTCTTCACGACACAGAGACTATTTCAGTGTGGTAAATAGTCCTTTTCTTCACATAAAAATGATCATCACTTGGTCGACGCAGACACGCTACGATATACAAGTATTATTTCGACATGGTCTCATCGATAGAATCTTTACGTTTTTGTATATCACGGCAGTAATATAGACGACAGCCACGAACTCCATTTGTTTAAATAAACCAAGCTTTCACGTAAAAGACGACATTGATGTTGCATGTGGCGAAAATTTACGGCTCCGTGAGGACACACTCGTGCAAATTAGTTTACTGGACACATTCATCTCGGAGCACGACCCAGCGAGGCGGGAAAATGTACCTACTAATTTTAGAACAACGCGCCGAACTAAAAGTTTAAGCATTTCGGTCGGTACTAGAACATTCCATTCATATTCTATGCTATAGATATTTAGAATTCCTACAACATAGGTACATAGTGTCACGCCGATATCTCCGAAGGTGAGAACAGAGGTCATTTCGTCAGCTAAGGTTTTTTTGTCGGCCTCAATGGCGTAGTGGTTAGTGTACCGACTGCCACGCCTGAGGTCGCGGGTTCGTTTCCCGCACAAGTCAAACATTTGTGTGCATGAACATGGATGTTTGTCTTGGTCTGCTTCTATATTCTATATTTACATAAAAAAGTATATATGTACGTTTATCCATTGTCTAGTACCCATAGTACAAGCTCTGCTTAGTTTGGGCTAGATGGTGTTGGGTATATGTGTTAGAATATTATTAATATTTAGGCACCACTTCATAGGTGGCGGGCCTATTACCGTTTACCTAGCACAGTTCTAAACTTCGTACAGCTACCGAGCATTTCTTAACAGAAAACTCCAATAACACTATGCCGGGTCTGGAAATCGAACTCGAGACCTTTTGCACAGTAGCCTTTTTTCTTATACAACTATGGTGGCAAACATGTATACGGCCCACCTGATGGTAAGTGGTCACCGTAGCCTATGGATAATATATAGATAGCCTGCAACACCAGAGGCACCACTTGCGCGTTGCCGACCCTTAGGAGAAAAAGGAAGTGAGAAGGAGAAGGAGCGGGAAGGGAGAAAGAGTGATTGGGCCTCCGGCACTCTCACTCACCGAACGAAACAAAACAGTAGGAATACTGGTATTTCACGTTGATATTCTGTGAGAGGGTAGTACTTCTCCGGTCGAGCCGGCCCATTCATGCTGAAATCAGTGAGGCTCTACTACTCATAACTGCACGGATGTAGCCATCCGTACAGGTTTAAGTGGTCGCCTCGCCGCTGCCACTGCGCCGAGTGTTGTGGGTTCGAATCCCACACGAGACAAAATTTTGTGTGATCCACGAATGTGTAGAAATCCAGAAGTGTGTCAGGATCGTAGCAAATGGAAATTCGTAGTCTCTGCCTACCCCTCTGGGAAACAGGCGTGAATCTATGTATGTATGTATGTATGATCCACAAATAGTTGTTTCGAGTCTGGGTGTTCTTTGTGTCCGTTGTTTGAATGTTTGTAAAGTCCCCCGCGACATAGGATTTATTCCTAGTTCTGGAGTTGTCTTTTTCAATAAATCTATGTATACTAATATTAGATATAAAGCGGAAGAGTTTGTTTGTTTGAACGCACTAATCTCAGGAACTACTGGTTCGAATTGAAAAATTATTTTAGTGTTGGATAGCTTATTTATCGAGGAAGGCTATAGGCTATATAACATCACGCTACGGCCTACGGGGGCGGCGCAGTAACGATAAACGCGGGTGAAACCGCGGGCACATCTAGTTAGATATAAAGCGGAAGAGTTTGTTTGTTTGTTTGATTGAACGCACTAATCTCAGGAACTACTGGTTCGAATTGAAAAATTATTTTAGTGTTGGATAGCTTATTTATCGAGGAAGGCTATAGGCTATATAACATCACACTACGACCCACAGGGGCGGCGCAGTAATCATAAACGCGTGTGAAACAGCGGGCACATCTAGTAAAGAATAAAGTAGTCGCATACACACCCACAGTGCCATCGCGGTAGTAAGTCAATGTGTTGAACAATGTTTGAAAGTCGTGAAAAGGTTTAATCATAACAAGTCAAATTTGATGTCACCGTAGTGTTTCATTTGTCTAGAAATTTAATTGAACTAATTAATCATAGTATATCCAAAGTAACTACCTTGTAGTCTTTACTTTTAAAATAAGATTGTAACATAAACAATAGTTTTACTAGTTATGCTCGCGGGTTATGGAAAGGAAACATTTGTATTTAAGGGGACACCGCGAAAATTATCGTTTATAATAGCTCCGCCCATATCCGCCCCAATGACACTCATTGTGTATCAATCCTTAAATAGCGGTCATAAGGTCTACAATTGCGATGCGCCCGCAATGATCGAGAACGCTTTGAAATTGTTAAAAAAACTTAAAATATTATTTAAATATGGTTGGTTTTAGTTATGGAAATAATGAGCGAGCAAATCACTAATATTGATGTTACGAATATATTTGAGTAATTCCTAAGCTTAATGATAGTGTAACTTCCTTGTTATTTCAAAAATAGTAATTTTTCAGAGGTGTTTTCAAAAATAATTATGATCGAGCCAAAATCACAATATCGTGTTTTTGAGCTAGAAAATTCTAGTTAAAGACATCGATTTACCTATATCAAAATTCTAGATTAATTGGTCTTCTTATAGTCCTATACTATTCGATGAAAGTAAGTGCATTTTTTCAGTGTGTCCTATTAAAGGAATTAAATACATTGTAGCTTGAATTTGAAGTTAAACCCTAAGCTAACTGTACTGGGAAAATATACCTAACATAAAAAAGGCAGTCTAATTTCAAAAAATATAACATTGAATTTAGATCGCTTTTAAAAGTCGATACCAATACAGACATATTTATATTATTGTCGGCCTCGATGGTGTAGTGGTTAGTGTAACCGACTGCCACGCCTGAGGTCGCGGGTTCGATTCCCGCACAAGTCAAACATTTGTGTGCATATGTCGTATGAATATGGATGTTTGTCTTGGTCTGGGTGTTTCTATGTATAATTTGTATGTATTTACAAAAAAAAAGTATATATGTATGTTTATCCATTGTCTAGTACCCATAGTACAAGCTCTGCTTAGTTTGGGCTAGATGGTGTTGTGTGTATGTGGTAGAATACTATTATATTCTCGTTAAAGTGTTAAAATAAGTAGAAATAGGTGGAAAACTATGTTTGGTTGTGCAAAATGATGTTCGCTTAATTCTGAAACTGTAAAGTAAATCTAACAGTCTACAATTTCTGGGTAAGTTTGTAGGTAAGTATGTAGGTAATATAGGTATACGACTCCTCTATTATTTTACCATCATGAATATAAGAGTAGGTTCCGGGTCGGACCCGTATGTTAATTTCTTATTATGTAGGTATGTTCATAAAATTATCGACAAAGATTGTAACTATTTAGAAAATTATTTTAAGCTAACTTATGTACCCGCAGTCCTACACAATCCATATTTTAATATTTTGTTAGAGGTTGGTTTTGGCGTAATAGTAAATATTAAGCTCTAGCCTCAATCTAGACACGGTAAACAAGCCAATAAGATTTTAGTGCCGAATACACATTCAAAACTCGCTAGACAAAACTTCCGTGCCGTGGCCATCAAAACACATGTAACTACTACCTACACATAGCACACAATCAAGAGATAAGCCTGTAACTAATCCATGGAACTCACAAAAACTCTTCAAACTTACCTTGAACCGTATTAGTTTCAGCTGATGTCAAAACACACACTCACAAACAAGAAACCCATTGTATAGAAGTTAGCTGCACTGTGTTAAACATCACTGCACTGTGGTTTACGTAATTTGTGAATGCTAAACGTTAACGCGACCGTTAGCGTTCGATATCAGCAGGTTACTAAAGATTTGTATTGTTTCGCCTGATAGCAAGTTGTTTGGTTACCACATTCGGGTAAGGTGACGGCTTTTAAGGATTACGTTTGATTTATAATAGCACGGTGGCGGTGTGGCGGTGTATGCGGTAACTGTGCGCGAGGTCTTCGGATCGATTTACGTGTCGGGTAAAATATTACTGAGGTTTTTGTCAAGAATTTGCGATAGCAAGTTAGTCTGCTCTATGCTCTGTGGTAACTAAAACCATATCTGGTGAAATGTGTGTACCTACTTATCTGCCTACCGGTGCGAGAATAGAGCCGTGAGGCAATGTATGTATAAAATTTAAAAGGGTAAACCACGATTTTGTAGACTTAATTTTATAATTAAAGACTACTAGCGAAACTCTAAGATGAAGTAGTGGCTGGAGCAATCGTAATGGCCGTAGGACGCGTATATAATAATAATAATAATAATAATATTCTACCACATACACACATCTAGCCCAAACTAAGCAGAGCTTGTACTATGGGTACTAGACAATAGATAAACATACTTATATACTTTTTTTCTTGTAAATACATACATATTATACATAGAAACACCCAGACCAAGACAAACATCCATGTTCATGCACACAAATGTTTGACTTGTGCGGGAATCGAACCCGCGACCTCAGTCGTGGCAGTCGGTTACACTAACCACTACGCCATCGAGGCCACATATATAGGTAGGTACACGCGTTATTAGTTTAATTTCATTAAAAAATTATAGGTAGATACATAGCAGCGATAGCTCAGTGGGGAGACCAACATACTGCAATACAGAGGGTCTCGGGTTCGAACCCATGTCGCGCACCTCTGACTTTCGGAAGTTATATGACTTTTATAAATTATGTGCGTATTGATTGACAATTATCGCCTGCTCCGTGCCTCGGAGAGCACGTTAAGCCGTCGGTCCCGGCTGCCATAAACATCTATGGCAGTCGTTATTGGCAAAGTCAGTACCCTCTAATATCCTGACACTGGTCTAGCCTTAGGGTATCTTTAGCCTTTGGGTTGCGGAGGTCAGGCGGCAGCCGCTCCGCGTAAAAACTGATATCCAATCAAATCCAGTTAGACTAGAAAAGCCGACCCCAAGTGACTCGGGAATAATAAAGGCTAAGGGAGAAGAAGGTAGGTACATATAAAATTATATATTTTTAAGAAATCTCTTCTCCGCTCCTGCGAGTTCCTTGTTCTGAAACCTTGGCACGTTACTGAACCTTCTAATAGTTTCGGTGATTAATTAGGTACACACCTTCTAGGGTCACAGAGGTTAGGAAAGGTGCTTTTATTTACTTTCTAAATTTGGTAGCCTTGTGCCCTCAACCATATCCCCCTAAAGTTGCCAAGCCTATCAACATCGGATGACTAACACACTGTATTTGTTCATATAAGGACAGACAAAACTCATTACCGAGCATAGGTACTTCAAGGCTTGGCTGTAACTGAGACTTTTCTAACAGAAAGCCAATAACACAACCTTACTAATCGACCTCGTGATCGGACAAAAACATAAACACAAACCACAGACATTAAAATATGTTTGTCTTGGTCTGGGTGTTTCTATTTATACCTAATACGTATGTATTTACAAAAAAATATGTTAATAATATGTATGTTTATCCATTGTCTAGTAGTTACCCCTAGTACAAGCTCTGCTTAGTTTAGGCTAGATGGTGTTGTGTGTATGTGATAAAATATAACTTATTTATTACATTATATGGCACAAACTAACGCTGCCGAATTAATGCCAAAATGTATTTTATCATTACGTTTAGATATATTAGGTTGTTACGAAAGAAATTGATGTTTTTCTCTTCATCTAATTTGGTGATTTCTTTATAAAATACAATGGTTGTCTTACTTTTAAAATTCATTATCTATGGAGAAAAGAATATTACACAACATGTATTATTAAAAATCTACTTACATGTTTTTTTTTTTATAAAACTTGGGTTAAAAGTGAAGTCATTTAGCGTCTTCTTATTCGTTGAGACAATTCCATGGTTCAAATAATATAAAAAACAAATTAACAACTTGATAAAAAATATAGTTTGTTTTAAATTGTGAATTTTACCAACCAAGCAACTAACACATATAAACCAAGATCGAAAACGAATATGTCATTAAAGAATATATCTATTGATTAAATAGTTTTTGTGGTTTACAAAACATTATGAACACAATGCTGAGGATTCTTCATACAAAATTGCAACTTCATAGGTGAAACCCCAATAATAACAAAAATTAGCTACAAATGTATGTTTATTTTCTTGAAAATAATGGACATTATTGTCTTAAAACACTTTTCAAGTAGCTCTTAGGCAAAGAAATGTAATCAATTTAAGGTAGGTACCACAAGCAGGCTCATAATTTATTTAACATATTTTAACACAAAACAGCGCTATTTCACAGCCTATTCACGTAATTAATCTTGTCTTCGTATTGTAAGTACAATAATTAGCTCTAATTACTCTTCGGCGAAGTTGATCCATCTATTTTTTTATATTCAGCGTCCTGTTATGTAGGTCTTATGTAATAGACAAGTATTATTTATCTTGTATTGGAACCCCGTTTACTAGTGAGGTACATAATAATAGATAAGTATCTAAGTAGGTATATAACTATACTTTTTTATGAATTAACAATTTGTATCTAATAATTTAAACATACCTAATTATATCTCCAAAGAGCTAGGGTAGAGAGATAGGTATAACGCAGAATAGGTACCTACATTACACCCCCTTTGTAGTCCGACTTTTTGGGATCAAACTTCTATAATAAATATAAAAAAAACGGGTGTGTACTAGCACAGTTTCAAACTCTGCTGCTTTTTAGACACAAAACCCGATAACACTGCCCCGTGCGATTCCTAATCCGAACCTCGTGCATGTCTCATTCACAATCGCAACTCCACCTGGGCAGCCAATGTGTAATGAATAATGATACCCAATTGATTATTTTTAAGACGAGAGCGTGTTAACGGAGTTGTTATTATTATTATTGTGTCTCAGGAGCTTAACGAACAGAGTTTTTTAACGAAGACACACCTCAACTGTTTTCTTTATAAAAAATATACCTAGCTATGAAATTACCATTTATGACCTACGTCTCATTCCGTGGATTCAATACAAAATGCAATGTTTTCTTTTTAAATACATTAATATTTTGAGAATGGACTACATTTATGATTAATTACATATAATAATAAAATTCTTTTTACAATTTGTATTTAAAGATATATAGCTCAGTATCTGCCCGTATTCGTAGTTATAATTCGCCATAATTACATGTTATTTATTATTAGTTGATAGTTTTTTTAATTATGACAAACCGTTGTTGCATGAATACAAGTAACAATCTTCTTCCGGATTTGACTGGATATCAGTTTTTACACGGCGCGACTGCCACCTGACCTCCGCAACCCGAAAGCTAACGATACCCTAAGGCTAGACCAGTGTCAGGATGTTAGAGGGTACTGACTATCCCAATAACGACTGCCATAGATATTCATGGCAGCCGGGACCGACAGCTTAACGTACTCTCCGAGGCAAGGAGCAGGCGATAATTGTCAATCAATACGCACATAATTTCGAAAAGTCATATAACTTCCGAAAGTCAGAGTCAGCGCGACGTGTGTTCGAACCCGAGACCCTCTGCAATGCAGTCTGTTGGTCTCCCCACTGAGCTATCGCTGCAGCTAAAAATACATGGGAATAAAGTCGGATTCAAATTAGCCATTTATAAAATATTGATGAAACCACAACGTTACCGATTTTCTTTAAATAAAGCGGCAACTTCATATTTCTACCTGTATCTAAACCCTATTACTATATAATATAACTTTATTGTAGGTATACATACTAGCTGATAGATGAATCGGAACCATCCTCTCACTGTAATTTCCTAGAAAGCTAACGTTCGTCAAAATGACGAGCATGCAATAAATATCTCCCTATGCCTTTCTAATGGTTTTACCTATACAATGGCAGTTCTGCGCCAACTAATTATCCGCTAGACTGGGTCGCATAGTGGTTGTGTTAAGATTTTGTATTTGAGATACCAACTGCATACCTACTCGTCATTTTGACGAATGGTTAGCTTGTACGTAACTTTTACACATGTACTTTGTTTAACTTTTGTTTGGTTTTATTTCGATATAACGTTGATAGTGAAGAATGGCTGCGCGGTCGATTACAGATGATGACATAGTTCGTGCATTAGATGAAGATTATGAAAATAGAAATGATATTTCTTCTAATAGTGAAAATGAAGACGGTTTGTTGATTGATGATGTAGAAAGTGATTTTCACGACGCACCCTCGTATACTAAGGAAGCACAAGTAAGTCCCGATTTAGACATTGAAGAGGAACAAGGCGGGCCTTTCAATGCTCTTTCACTCGGTGAGTCACGTGGTGATTCTTTATCAGCTTCCAATTATATTGTCAACTTGACTCAAGCTAATACACGAAGCAAAAATCGTCACTTGTGGGCAACGCATAAAGGACATGCCTCTTACCGACCTTCTGCGATAAATATCTTTCGCATGACTAGAGGACCAGCCCGTTCAGTCAGAACCATAATAGATCCTCTTGTTTTATTTAGTTCTTTTATGACTGATAAAATTTGTGAGGAAATTTTGAAGTGGACGAATACTGAAATAGCAATAAAGGAACAAACCTATGAAACCATGACATCAACCCAAAACGAAACTTGCAAAGAGGAACTCAACGCTCTCTTTGGGGTCTTGTTATTGACATCTGCGTTAAAAGATAATCATCTTGCAAGCGATGAACTGTTCAACTCTTCTTTTTGCGGTACCCGATACGTCACATGTATGAGTCGGCGATGATGATGACAGTTCTATAAGAATAGGAACCTTGCAGTCTGATCCGCTCACGCCAATCCGAACAATATTGGCCTTGTTGATGATTAAATGTTGAGAAAATTACGTTCCTGGAACCAACGTTACCATCGACGAGCAGTTACTCGCATTCCGTGGTCGGTGTAAATTTAAAATGTACATACCTAATAAACCCACTACCCGATGTGTGATAGCGGGACCAGGTACATGATTGACGCCATGCCCTGTCTTGGCAAAGGTACAAATATTGGAGGACTACCCCTTGATGAATATGTTGTCAAGGAACTAACAAAAGGCATCCGTGGCTCAAACAGAAACGTAACCACTGACAATTGGTTTACATCTGTCCATTTGGCTAAACAGATACAACAACTTTACAAATTGACAATAGTCGGAACTTTACGGGCCAATAAATGAGAAATACCGGAAGAAATGAAAAACAGCCGAGGTCGAGCAATTGAAACTTCCATGTTTTGTTTTGATGGGCCACTAACGCTCCTATCTTTTAAACCGAAGCCAGGCAAAATGGTTTTTTTTTGCTGTCCTCATGTAACGAAGAAGGAACGGTGGACACAACATAAAAAAACCAAATATGACAGAATTTTACAATGCCTCAAAAAGTGGCGTAGTCACATTTGACCTAATGTGTTCAAATATGTGTTGCAACCGTAAGACCAACCGGTGGCCCATGTGCTTATTTTATGACATGCTCAATATATCGAGTATTAACTCCTACATTATCTATTGTCATAATGTTATGGTATCTAGGAGTAAACCACTTTCACGACGCGGTCTTCTTGTTTTCGTATGGTTAGTGGCCAATAATTATCTTTAATTTATATTCCAAATTTCCTATAAACACAATAAACTTGATTAAATACCTACATTAAATTTTTAATAAAATACAAGTTTTAAAAATGGTCGTCTTAAAGTCGAATGGTTAGCTTATCATGGTAGTTCAGGAAGGTTAGCTATCTAGAATTAACGTTTAAGGGCACCTCTTATTTTACGTTATTACAAGGCTGTTTTATGACACCTTTACAAAACACTTTTAAAAACCCAGGATTCAATCTCTTCGTCTTAAATGTAAAAGCATTTACAATACATGTGACTTTGTGACCCCTATATCTCGGGGTCTTTTGACCCACAGGGCCCATATTCAAACTTGACCGAGGTATGACCCCAAGGTGTGTTTTCATTAACCTCTGAAGAAGACTCAGAGGTTAATAAGCAAAGCAAGACGGAAGCATGATTAGTAGTATTTTATTGAAAATTTGTCAAATGTAGCTTTTAAATACTTTTTAAAACAATCATTTTCAACATATTGGATTACAAAATTATTAAGTGATCCTTTACAGAGATCTTAAGCGGGCTGAGAACCTGTTCTTAAGAGAAAATATCTATGCAATATTTAAACTCTATTTGGAACTACATATACCTACATTTTAGTAAAAACTTTCTTGTCTGAAATACTTTTGACAGCAAGTATTTTATAGTGCATTTTTTTGCTGCACATTGAAACGTCTCGTGGCGGCGACCATATATGGATTTTTTATGCTAAATAGGTACTTATCATAAAAATGTGCTGAGTTGCGTCTACAGACATGTATATATAGATACTAAAAACAAACTAAAATTCAGTTTGAATACCTAGACAGATTTAGACTTTTTTGGCATCTTTTAAACTGACGCCTGTATAGCAGTAGCAGTGACCTCGATAATCATTGCACGGCGCTCTGATCGATCTATAACCACAATGTCAGGTTTGTTGGCCACAACAGTCCTGTCATAGATGATGGTTCGATCCCAGTACAACGTGACATGGCTATTTTCGAGAACTGATTCAACTACATACCTGTAGTACGGCACTTCGACATCTACAAGTTTTTTTATCAGAGCAAGTTGCTGGTGAATAATCCTGTCTACTTGGTTATATGTGTGCAAGTACTGCAAGTACTGCCGTTAGCAAGACGAGAACAACCGGAAACTATATGCCTGAGGGATTCACCAGGTAGGTGGCACGCCCGACAAATGTCAACCGTACCATTCCTCAAGATATATTTCCGGTAGTTATTCGTCATGATAACTTCGTCCGCAATAGAACAGACAAAACTTTCAGTTTCCCCAAAGAGGTCACCGAAACGTAGCCAGTTCAGGGAGGCTAACAGGTCTACATCGGCTCCATATCTTGTAGAACCTACTGTGAAGCTCCTTGCTCTGCCATACATTCCAGCGATCGTTAGTGCTAAGCACTACAGGCTTGCGCCAGTTCTCTTTAGCCAAATTGAGCGGGGTGAGTCCGGTGTCCACAGCAACTACATCCAGATGCATACCCACGTTTGCGTGGAGAAAGTATTCCCTGAGGTTTCACACCTCGCGGTTATGAAGGGTCCCCACATTTCCGCGGGATATACAACCTCATCACAGACGAACGTGGGTGATGCATACGGTATTCCGTCAAGAGTGTACGGACCCACCGGTCCAGGGCATCCAGTTCAGTCTGAATCCACTTAAGTATGCTAAATGAAAACCGGCATGACCGTTTTCGTTCGCTACAAGCGCGCACCTTGTTGCCACCTGATAAACTATTTAAAACTTTTATCAGGCGACCAAAGAAACGCTCTTGCAACGATTGCTTCATGTCAGCTTCATTGATACTTAACGCCTGTGACATACCCAAGTACTTGTAAGTATCGATTACAAGAAGTAATCGTAGGTTAATGGAATCCGAAAGTTGTGTTCCTTTGGATTCCACTATCCTTCCTTACTTTATATGGATGACTGCACATTTATCCACACTAAAAATCAGTGTGGGGATTAGATTAGGGGTAAGATGTTTTATATACATAGTCATTTTGCAATCTCGACCTTTTGAAACGTAGACGTTTTGTCTACTTGGACATTCTGCAATTCAGTCTTTTAGCAACTTAGACGTTTTGCTTACACAGTCATTCTGCAATCTAGTCATTTTGCTATTTCTATATTATTATTTAGATATATAAGTATGTTTATGACTTACCGACATCAATAAAACTACGTCATCCACTGTGTCTAGCGTACATCTTTTTGACTGAGCACTATCTCCCAAAATACAGGCCACAGCCTAGTTTGGGAAACAGGACCAGTACCGTTTGTAAACATTAAACAACATTATTTTGTAATTACTTTGTTGGTAACTCATTATTTTGGACAAATAAACATTTTTATTTATTTATTTATTTTTGCTTACTCAGGCTTTTTACTATCCAAACTATCTGCACCCTAACCCGTATTTTTTTTATTTTTTATTTTACAGTTTAATCGTAATTACATTTTTTCGACTTTAAAAATCCCTATTTTAAAAGTAAAAGTTATAAAGATCTACCGCTATTGGGAACAGGGTCCAATTAACCGTTGGTTAGTAGTTCTCTAGACAGGAGATACCTGCCGCATTAAACAGTAATTTTGCATCAAGGACTTGATCCAGGTCATGCAGAAAGAGTAACCCTTTTAACTTGAGCCTCTATGGACGGTGGCGAGACATTTACCATTAAGGAATTGTTACTTTATTATAAAATGAGCATCTTTAGTATCTTACGGTGACATATATATTTATCTTGTCATTATACAATCCAGATATTTTGCGACTATAACGTTTTGCATATCTAGGGATTATGCAATCAAGTCATTTTGCAATGAAGTCATTCTGCCTACCTAGACGTTTAAAAATAAATATATGTAAATTAGCAAATTAGACGTTTTGCCTACCCAGTCATTCTGCAATCTAGTCATTTTGTTTTCTCAGACTATTTACTATACAGATTATCTGATCCTAACCCTGAAATACCAGGCGCTAGATTAAAAATACGGCATTTAATAATATTATCAGTCCTGCATTAAACTGTCCCTCTGCTGGACACGGCTCTGCTTTTCTCAGTGTGAGATGGTTGGACTAGGCCACCACGCTGGAGTGCTGGAAGGAGGGGAAGCTGGTACTGCTGGCCAAGCCGGGACGGCTTCCAGAGTCGGCCGCGGCGTACAGGCCCCTAGTGCTGCTGGACGAGGCGGGGAAGATGTTTGAGAAAATTCTCGCCACCCGCATCGTCCAGCACCTGAGCACGGTCGGTCCCGACCTGTCGGACGCTCAGTTCGGATTCCGGGAAGGACGTTCGACAATCGGGGCCATTATGCGCCTGAGGACCGCGGCCGAGGAGGCGGTCGTCGGTGGCGGTGTTCTGTTGGCGGTGTCTTTAGACATCGCCAACGCGTTTAATAGTCTGCCATACAGCTGTGTCCAGGGGGCGCTTCGATATCACGGAGTACCTTTTTACCTGGAGCGGCTGGTGGCAGACTATCTAAGAGGCAGGAGTGTCCTCCTCGAGGTTCGAGGCGAGGTTTGGCGGCGGCCCATGTCGTGCGGTGTCCCGCAGGGATCGGTTCTAGGTCCGCTCCTGTGGGACATTGGGTACGACTGGGCCCTACGTGCTGTCCTACCCCCCGGGCTGAGTGTCATTAGTTACGCTGACGACACCCTCGTCACAGCCCGTGGGGGTACCTTCGAGGAGGCGGCCCGTTTGGCCACTATGGGGGTTTCCCAGGTGGTCGGGCGTATCGAGGCGCTGGGTTTACGGGTGGCTATTAACAAGACGGAGGCCCTGGTCTTTCATGGGCCTCGTCGCGGTCCACCCCGTGGCGCCTCGATAATGGTGGGCTCGACGCACGTTCCCGTCCAGGCCCACATGAAATATCTGGGCTTGGTGCTGGACGGAAGGTGGCACTTCGACGAGCATTTTAGACAGCTCGCCCCGAAGCTTCTCGGCACTGCGTCCGCCCTCGGGCGGTTATTGCCAAATTTGGGCGGGCCTAGTGCTGGTTGCCGGCGACTCTACACGGGGGTTATCCGGTCGATGGCGCTTTACGGCGCACCGGTGTGGGTTGACTCCCTGACCGCTCAGTGCAGGACTCTCTTGCGGAGACCGCAGAGAGTCATAGCGGTCAGGGTAATACAAGGATACCGCACGGTGTCGGCCGATGCAGCTTGCGCATTGGCCGGGACACCCCCGTGGGATTTGGAGGCTGAGGTGCTCGCCGAAGTGTACACAGTGAGTGAGGAAGTGCGGGAGGCGACGGGTTGCCGTCCCCTTCCGGCTATCATAGAGCGCGCGCGGAATCGGGCCCACCAGGGCATGATCTTAAAATAGAAGGCGCGGCTGGAGGCTCCTATGGCCGGTATCAGAACCGTTGGGGCCCTCCAGCCGGTGTTGGAGCGGTGGGCAGGGCGGCAGCATGGGACCCTTTCCTTCCGGCTGGTGCAGGTGTTGTCAGGGCACGGTTGCTTTGGCAAATACCTGCACACGGTCGCTAGGAGGGAACCGAGTCCCATCTGCCACCACTGCGAGTGTGTGGAGGACACGGCGCAGCACACGCTCGAGCAATGTTCTGCTTGGGCGGTGCAGCGCCGTGAACTCATTGAGGTTGTGGGTGAAGACCTCTCGCTGCCGGCCGTGATCAAAGCCATGGTCGACAGCGAGAGGAAGTGGGCAGCGGTCGCATCCTTCTGCGAGGACATCATCTCGCAGGAGGCGGCGGAGCGGATCCGTGAGGAAAGTATCCTTGCGGATCCGAGCCGTCGCCGGCAAACCGGGCGGCGCAGGCGCGCATTCGCGCGCCTCATGCCGCCGTAATGTAGGCCGCGGGCGGAAGAACGGGGATCTTCCACCCGCCAGCCATTGAGTCGGTCCGACGCCCACTGTAGTGCCGGGGCGTCGTCCAGGAGTTGTAGTCTGCTGGGTGGGTCGCTGAGGTAGTTTCTTTACCAGCGGCCCATCCACTATTCAAGGCAGCGAAGGGGCACATCGTGGGGTTTTAGTCCGTATGCCCGAAATACGGGAGAGCCGGACATAACCCTCTCGCCTCCCCTAGTGGCGGGGGGTATGCATCAGGTGCATTTCCCCACGTAAAAAAAAAAAAAAAAAAAAAGGCCACCACGCTGGCCCAGTGCATGTTGGCAGATTTCACATATATTCGAGAACAGATGTATGTAGAACTCTCAGACATGCAGGTTCCCTCACAATGTTTTCCTTCACCGTTAAAGCAAGCGATAAATAACTATTTAATACGCACGTAACCTCGAAAAGTTAGACATGCGTGCCTTGGGTTCGAACTCGAGACCTTTGCGTAGTAGACCAACGGTCTACCACTAATCTAATGGAACTAAATAATAACGGTTAACATTTTTATATGTGTTTTTAATCCCTGGTGGTCCTTATCGCTATCAAGCCATTTTGTTTAAGCAGACTCTATGGCACTAAGAATTTGCGCCTATTCAATTATGTCTATACATTCTGCAACCCAGACTTTGTGTAACTAAGATGTTTCATCTACGTAGTTATTCTGCAATCTAGACTTTTAGAAAATTAGACGTTTTGTCTACACGGACATTCTGCAATTAATTCTTTTAGCAATCTAGACGTTTTGCCTACCCAGTCATTCTGCAATCTAGTCATTTTGTTGTCTCAGACTTTTTACTATCCAGGCTATCTGACCCTAACCCTTCAAGACTCCGTGTTGCTTTCGACACTTCCTACCAGCAAGACAGTACTGGCTGACGCGGGCATAAAACACCAATAACCACGATCAGCTGCATTTTTATGCCACGGGATCAATAAGGCACCGAACCACAGGCATTAAAATACATTGGGACTTTTTGTTTTAGTTGAAATGAAACCACATTATAAACTTTCAATGTATAATTGATATAAACATTATAAATAGAAGCTTCTGACACAGCGTACGGCGGACAGGTACCGACGACTATGGTAACTACATGTGACACATTGATACAATGAACCGACAGACATTTACTACTCGCAATATGTAACTAAATATCCAAAAAACATACCAGCCAAACTAAAAACGATAAATATAATTTCCGGTACAATGTATATTTTATACAACTTTCATAGTTTACGAAATCTATTCTTTCGCTTTGACTCGCTATGTTTTGAGTTCTTGGCTTTCGCTAGCATAGTTTTAGTTATATAGAATATAATGTTTACACTAATAACTGGATAGTTTTCGTAAACTATTAGGTTAATATTAGGGATTATACATTGGTTTTCAATGGGGAAATTATATCCAACTATTTAAAATTAATATCACCACATCCCCTTAGAAATAAGCTTTGGTATTTCAAAGATTTTATCTCTATCATCGTTGACGGTAAAAAATTAAAACTAATGAAGATGTCGATGAACAATTTATTAATTAGTACCAATAAACTGAAAACAATTATCAAACTGGAAAGTGCCAATTATTTTCATAAATTAAATTTTGTAAGGAAATCTGTAGTAACGTCCCTTTCAATAGGCTGTAGATTAAAATTAAAATAAGTATTATTCGAAATACAAAGGGATGTGATGAAATTAAATGTAGTTCTGTTTCTAACAAGTTGATTGATGCCAGTCTAGAATCCAAATAGCTTTATAACTTAAGGGTAACTGCACTCTGATGCGGTAAAGCACATTATCGTAAACTTTTCTAACGATACTATCGGTATAGGAATCGGTATAAATTTTTATTAGATCTTTCTAAATTATATATATAACGAAGATTTGTTTTTTTTTTATAGCAGTTATAATAAAAAGATAATTGATTTAATCATAGTTTTATAATACAGAACAATAATTACGATTTTCATTCATAAAATACTTCACAACATGTTTGAATGTTCAGGTACTTACGTTGCTGGCTGAGTACGCACATATTGAGAAAAAGCAGTTGCATAACCAAAGGCGACTACCGATATGATGATTAAAATCGTTTCTGTTTAGGCAGTCACAGCATAGACACCGATTTCAAACAAGCTTGTAAAACTTGCCATATTGTCATCTGCTAGCCCTCATTATGTAGTTGGACACGTTTACGATTCGCTCACCAGTGCATTTTACAATAGGTATTCAGTAACCCCAGTATTTAGAAAACTTTTCTCATCGCAATTTATATTAATAAGTATATACTGTAATTCATACATTCACAATAATTTACCGTACATCAGTTTGCAATACCTAAAGCTATCTGGACGATACCGCTTATTGTGACTTCAATACTCTACCAACTTCTAAAAATAAAATAAAACTCAGATCATCAGAAATTGCCTTTTAGTAAACTTCTTAAAGAGTTGTATATATAATAAGTCAACAGCATTACTTCATCATATGAGTTCAAATACAACAAGTTTGATAAACACAATCAATATTGACCTTTTGTAATATAACAATAAGACAGAAAATTCAATCACAATGCCTACAGTACTTCTAACAATAAAATATTTGTTCAGCAGCTAACATATTGTGCGCGATATGCTATCACGAAAACATAATTTGTAAGAATGAGCAAAGTTATAACCAAAACTGATTTTAGAATGTGCGTACTGGCTTGTAACATTTTATATAACAAGTCATAGGCGTAAGGGGTTGTGAATATTGGGACTTAGACCGTCCGTATTTACACCACTGTAATAACTGTGAAATACCAGTTAAATTTAAATTATCTTGGCACACCTAAAAAAATGTATCAGTAATATATTGTAAGATTTACTTAAGATAAATATCTCTTAATATGCCACCGTCTAATGGTCTATCATAAAAGAAAATGTTACAGATCAGTGAGCACAAACCTTTAGGGAAGATATATTGGGTTCTTTTAAACAAAGATTTCTTATGACTAGTAATGAAACAACAGCCAAGGTGAGCGAACAGTTCGCTAAATTAATATTATAAAGGCATTAATATTAAATTAGGACTCACAAGCACCGAAATGACATGAAAAATAGGTAGTCACTGACACGAGACCATTTTAAATTTAATTTAATAAATTCTACATATAATCTTTGATTACACATCACGAAATGAAACATAATATAAGGCCAATTTTATAAATACGGCTGTAAAATGGTCCAATGAACATTTATACTTAATAATAAATATTATATAAAAGCATTCTAGTAACATAATTAAGATTACATTTAACATTCAACTTTATATAATGTCCTCCAGACCGAATTTCGGCCACGGCGGCCAGTCTTAACAGAGACTGGCCATCTGCGCAGGAGATATTATAGTGCACAAGTGTGTGCGCAAACATAAGTGCACTCTCTGTTCCCTAACTCTCATGACCCGATGGGACGGCAATCCGACACGACCGGAGAGAGATCAGGCACAGGACCAACGGCTTTACGTGCTTTCCGAGGCACGGGGGTGTCTAACACCGCCAACTTCCTAACTCCGGGCTGCTATTGAGATTTCTTTACAGAAAAACCCAATAGCTTTTTGTTGGCCCGACCCGGGATTCGAACCCGAGACCTCATGCACAGCAGTCGCATTCACTACCGCTGCGCCACGGAGGCAGTTTATATAATACCATACATGATTATGTGATAGTCGTGAAATGTAACAAAACTGGCGTTAAGCGTTGCATCACGGCGTAGGATGCTAGGCGACCTACAGTGAACTAACGCTAGGCGAATAGACGCCAATGCCTAACGTTACATACATAAGCGTTAACGTTTATTCGCTATTCGAATTTAGTCGCCAAAGTGTGACCAATTTAGTTCGAATTTCATGATTTTTTATACAATAAATGGCGCTTAAACATAATAATATAACGAATATATAAAAAAGGCATCTGAAGCTTATATACTAGCCAAAAATATTATATAATTATATGAATAACAGGCAGTGTTACGTCAATATTGGCAAACATTTAACATCTGATTATATTTTTGTTAATTAGGTATTGACATACAATGACATATTTTATGTATAATCGGTGTAAGTTTGATACATCAATATCATGAGAAATTCGTGCAAATGAAAAAGGTAAGTACACGAACGTTTTTGTCCATGGTCGCTATTATATACACAGTATTGCTATCAAGCGACGAGTCCACCATAGACTTCTGTCTACGATCGATATTGTCAATACTGTGTATTCATATAAAAAATACTTGAAATTTGGTAGAATCCTTATTGCTTCCTCGAGCTAAGCTAGAAGCTTGTGTTATGATGGGGTCCGTGTTGGTTACTACCCACGATTTATCGACCGCAATTCTATTAACTTACCTATTGGGCTTCGTATGAATCGCAGATATGTCGCAAGAAAAAAGACTTCGCATTAAGTCGGCCCAACACTATAACAACCGGTTCTTGAGGCTAATCAACGACGTGTCAAAATTAAACCAAATAAAGTGTTTTAATTTGCTGTCCGATCATTGCAGTTAACGTGCTTTTACCGGTTATTAACACATTGTTGTGTTATCTGTCTTTTAGAAAAGGGTAAAGTCAAATAAATACGACAGTAAAAGTGAACTACACAATTAAGAACTTACAAGTATACAAGATTACTTTTAGAATACGCAATCGACGTCACATGTCAAAAACGTCTTGATTGGAAGGACTTACTTGAAACAAAAAACCTCGCAAATGTTCTCTTAGAAAATTTTCCACATAATAACTATAATAAGTCAAAACGCGAAGTGCTTTATGCCACTACTACCATGTAGCCACTAACTGCTAAACCCAACTTACAAGGCATGTTGCTAAGGGGTAAAACCAAATCGACTTTTACATTAAGATTATCCACATGAAGGTAGTTTTGGTTACATCTACCCTCACAAACTACAGCCACGCCAACCACAGCTACGTCAAAATGTGTGTTCCAAAAAGATACAAAAATACCAAGCACGTTCGCATTAATTTCTATTGCATACATCACGCGACCGAAATCAATAAAAGTTATCCCAAATTGGAATATATATCAATGTTAAAACAAACTCTGTGAAACTAATAGTAAAAAACAACCGATCACCATTACCGTGACAACAATTTTCAGATACAAACGTATACTAAAAGCAATATTGCAACATAACCAATAAAACATAACTTCTACAAAAATAAAGCTTTTTGCGGAGGAGTAATAAAGACCTGTTCGTGTATTATTTCAATATCTTACTTACTAAAAACTCACGAAACTTTACCGAGAGAACGTTTCTAAACATTGTTCACTACATTTCCTACTGAACACGTCGATCAGGCGAGACTTAGCCATGTAACACTTACAGTATATACAAGACACTGACGCGTTTAATAATAATGTTGTATAAAACTTGATAAAAGCTAAACACTACAGACTTTGTAATTACAAGTCTCACTATAAACAGATACAACTTGTCCCTTTAAACTCAGTTATCGATGCTGATTTAAATAATCGATCAGATTAATCGATTCGACAACTGACTCTCCGATTGATTCGAGTCAAGAATCTTCGTTCAATACTACGCTCGTTCGCAATATACGTTGTTAAAGAACCTACAATAATTGTGAAATCCAAAGACAAGAACAATAACTTCGAATGTATATCTTCAAATCGATCTTTTATTAAGTTTAATTGGACATCTCGATATCATTTCAATTTTCGGATCTTCAATTTGACTAACTACATTCTCTTAAAACGCGAAAAAGATGGCTATTGAGCCAAAAACTATATCTCGAAATACTTCCGTTGACATATCAAGAGTTGCATCCGTTTAGTTCTAACAAAACACTAGCCATTCGTTCTAAAACGAAATCATCATTAAGCTATAACATTTATTTTTTAATAAGCTAACATTGACAATTCCAATTTCAGATTTCGAAGTCGGTTTAGTCAACTAACTCAGTAATTAGCCGATTAGATCCAACTAATGTTCAATTATATTGAATAATTCCAATTCGATAAGTTTAAAATAATTCGATATAATCGAATAATAGACCATTTTCAATCGAATAATAGACTATATGTCGTCGACACTTGTAATGCACGCCTCTTTGCACTTTGGTTATAATCCTCAAATCTTTGATTTATTCTTATGTATAAATAATAAAATCTGACTCCCTTTACTTGTGTGTAAATATCTAATACAAAAATGTGATTCAGTATTAGTCTCCAAATATACAAGATAATTTAAAATACAAATATTTATAAAAGCTCCTTAAAATATATTTCGTGTAGGTATAAATAAAATCGGTTTTGTTGCTACATGTCATGCGGATATCTTAAAGCGATGTTGACCGTCAAATCACAAAACGCCTTTATAAGTACGGCTTTAAATACTTTTACACAGATTGTAGCAAAGCGAAACATCCATCATCATTATCACCAGTAACTACACCACTTATAACCAGCCCTCTTCATAATGAAACATGAAATGTTCATATGCCTGATATGTGAAACTTATTTCCATTTAAGTACGTATATGATATTTATTTCAAAGACGAAATTATTGATATTGAAATGGATTATTGAATCTATTTTTATATACTGTAAGAAAACCTTTCCAAAAATCTTCCTCTACATACTTATTCTAAATACGTTATTCTTTCATAAAAAACGTTTCCAAATTGTTTTAATATTTGCCTAAATAAAATTTAATCTCAAACAAAATTATATCACCAACACAAAAAAAAGAAAATAAAACTATCACACGATAAAAATATAGCTTGAAGCTGATATAGACTTTACACCATTTTGAGACTTTCAACATATTGAACACAAATGGACGAAACATTTAGCAATATTCATTATGAATTTTATATTGTCTGTTAAATTTCGATTCAAATAGCTTAATGGATCCCACAACATTTGCGACTTTACTTATATTTTTGGTCCATCTATATTTTGGTACCAATGCTAAAAAGTTATATAAGTTATTTAACAAACTGCCACAAAAAATATTACCGACATCACAATCCAGTCGATAGTCAAAACGGAATTTATTTATATAGCTCCTCCTCTTACCGTTCTTGTAACTGCTTTAACGTTTTAAAACATAAACATTATTATCCTCTCAAAATAGATTTGCGAGGATATTCAGAATATATTACAACTACCACATTTATAAGGCATACCGCTAAACTTGATGCAGCAAGCTCAAATAGGTCGACTAATATTAAAACAGAAAACTACACATACTTACAATAAACACTATACGCAATAGATTAAACTCTTTGTAGACTAAAGCCTTTTTTAGCCAAATTAATCAACTAATAGACAGAAAGAGTAACAGCCGAACATTTTTTAAACGATATGTACCACGCAGGTACATTGTTAAAAAATTGAGATGGTGTTGTTCGTTACTATAGCAATTTAATTATTTTACTATATAAAATTATGTTTTTATACTAAAACATAAAAAGATCAGCATAATATTCAAAGACTGCAATTATTATATCAACATGCATATATTCTGAATATACTCAGCATTCGCAAATTCTGATTTGTTAGTTTTGAGAGGTTTCAATAAATGTTACAGTCCTAGATAATTACATATTATCAAGGATAATTACATTACAAACCACGGTGCAAAACGCCTCTATTTTTGTTTTATATCCAAACGTTAGTACGTACCAGTAATCTCTTAATCTAACCATAAATCTGAGTCGACGACTTTCAATTGCATCGGAGTGTTAAACTTGTGGTTTCCTAAAACTACATTCACAAAAGGGGCACGGGTAAATTAAAAAATGGAAGAAAATATTCATAACTCACTTTAGTCATATAAAATTGATACTGTAAAGACTGTCTTAGCGCGCATTAAATATAAGGACACACATTGATGTGTACGTACACACAGCGTCATCATCAACATAGACTGTTTCGACTTTGAACTACCTATTAAAAGTTGAACGCTGCGATTCGTACGAGAGAGTGCGGTATATTTTTGTTACGCTCTATCCTTATCATTATATCGACACCACTATGCACTGTCCCTTTCCGACAATTCTCTATTTTGTATGTAGCGTAGTTATGCGTATATAGGGTGTCTAACTTGATGTGTAGCCGTGTGTACGTATAGCAGAATCAAATCAGCTAAACGTGTTGATTGAGATTCGGTAGACTTGACCATGTTTTCGCGCTTTGTTTTGTTAGCGAATCTTCAATGGCATACTTTAAAAATCATCGCAAACTGGATATTTTTAATTTTACAGCTCTACAATCACAAGTTTGTTATAGCAGAGTCACACGATTACATAGTGACGTTTTTTGACAGTATGGGATTCAAAAGGTTAGAGGTTTAGGAAACCGAAAAAAGGATGATAAATTTTTTGAATCAGATGAAAAAAAGTACCCGGCTCTCATAATTTTAATAATATCCCATGTGGAGGCTTATTTTTGCAAGCTCCTGTTGTCCCGCCCTAAATCCGATCCTGATTCCAGTACTAGATTTTTCTTAGGCCAGAAGCTATGGCGGTTAGTACAGAATTATTTTCGTAAGTGTAGAACTTTTCTTAAAAAGGATGCCATCGATATTACACACATCAACATAAGCTGAACAAAAATAAAATTTCGACTGTCTGGTTACGCATCCGTGTGAATTCGAGCCCCCTTTGTACCAAAGACAACTCTTGTACAAAATGCAATAGTGGTAGGCAGTTTACACATGTGCGGGTGGAGGGTCCTCATCCATGTCCCCCACTACGTGCTTGCCCATCTCCGTGATGTCCTGATGGTCGCCGTGAGCTGCCAGGTCGAAGTCAGAGCCTGATAGTGAGGCGATGTGGTTCCAGTTCTGTTCGGTTGTATTATCGGCTGTTTCACCTGTAGGTACGCAGTTTTGTTAGCATTGTTATATGAATTCGACAGTATTTTCTCTTTTTGGAACTTGTGAGGTAGCAATACGAAGTGTTATAATCATTAATTTGTGTCTTTTGAGGGTTTAGGCAGCTAGATCCTCTCATATACTTGAAGTTTCGCACAGAATGGAGCTACTCAGATGGGTTGGATCTTCATCCAACAGATGATCACAGCTAGCTTCTGTTCTGTTCCTGCGGTGAGTTAAGTTTCGAACTTTCCTCATGGTTGTATAAAACACACATCAATACTAAAACATGTATGATCAAACTAAGACTGAAACGCGTTTCGTGAGTGTAATACACCTCTTTCACTCAAGAAACTCGATGCTCCTCCAACAAAAAAGATGGGATCTTGTGAACAGGTTGAGTAATCGTGCCTTGCAAGCCGCAGCCCGACGATTGATGTCAGAACTTTTAAAATATAGTAACGCGCACTGCAAACTTTGTTAGCGTGATTCAAACTCTAATTGCGTAGAGCGCCATCTCTTGTCGCTAGCTGGAATTTTTTCACATATTTACAATATGTCACAAAACATTTTACTTCCAAAATCAGAGACATTTAACGATACTAAGTTATTGTTCAGCTCCTTACTAAAGATATACTAAGTAAAATCATTAATATGTCATTTGTCAGTTTGAATGTTTTTATCATACATTTGGCATAGTTAATTTTGATGAAATTGAATTATTTTATATTCCACTTAATTTAATAACACTTCGTATCACCTGTAGATTTAATTTATCATTTATAATGACATTAACTATAACCATAACAGCTTTAAAAGCATATCATGCGTCAACCCACGCACAAAACTTGCTTTGGCACAGGCGTTGCTTTTTAACGAAATACATTAGGTGTTTATGTTGTGAGTTATCAATCATCATTCAGTGTGTATATATTAAATATTGTTTTTATATCGACGGTGGAGTAGTGGCAACTTAAATACCTTATTTTTTTATATCAATTATACCACTTTATTTTAACCTATTCTATGGCAGCGCACACCGACGGCTAGACTCAATACAACGTTTGACAAGTTAACCTGTCAATTTTCAATCGACAGAACGTCTTAAGCACTTTCATTATAAATATCTATTTATTGCCATACGTTTGGACTGACTTGCATCGGCGGTGGTCTCCAATTGACTTATGAAAGTCGAAACGTCAGGCAATAAATAGCTATTTATAACTATAAAAAGTTTAATATTTATGTTTAGAATCAGTGAAAGAGTCTATTGCAATCGTATTCGAAGCATAGTATATCTGTTCAAAATCGATATTCTGAACAGACAGTACATAGTATAGTAGAGATACATAACAATATGTAGATCATTTTTTATGTATTATAATATCATTTATAGAACAAGAAAGGTTTCATGCCTTTTAAGCGTTTAGCAGCTTTAAGTATATTTTTTATAGATATTATATACAATATTTTGCAACAAGACTTTATGAAAGATATTATAGGGTCTCATTGTGAAGCTTCAACTAAAAGTAATATTATTATACATATATTTGAAACCAATCTTTACACTGATTTTAGTATTAGTAGAAGTATTTCATTCGATAAAAAAAGCATTGCGCTACAAATTGTTTGCCTTATACTCGCACACGTCAATATTATATAAATTAAATATAAAATTGTGTTTTAGTAATATTGTGATTCAATGACAATCAGTTAATTCTATAAGCTGCAATAAGCCACCTAAATACTTTATATTAAGCTCAAATCCATATCAAACCCATGAGTTGTTATGTGAGTGATTCTAGATGATTGTGTTGTGTCAAAGCCAACACGTGTTATGCATTCAAATGTGTGAAACTCAAAGTGCATTTTATAACCCGACTTACATTACCCTGCCGAAGGAAGGTTTAAAATTAAATTTTCTAGAACCCTATCGCAGCTTCACCTGCCGGGTCCATTTGTCAATCTAAACTAACTAAATTCAAACACAACACTCAAACACACACAAAAATATTATCAAAGCGGTCCTGCCGTTTAGGAATTAGTTACATACACACGTAGAAAAAGAAATATTTTTAACTAATATATAAGGGCTTTTAGGATATCTCTCGAGCTGGGAATAATACCTATATCGCGTTGAAATAATGGATAATACACATTTGTAAAACAAAGTTTAATCTTATGAGTGGGAATTTAAAGTGTTTATCCACGAAGGCCTTTTCTCAATCGCAGTGCAATAGAGATACAGTTGAAAACTTTGACTAACAAGCGATTAAAAGTAGTGTTTTTTACTTTCACGATTCAATCGAGTCAAACGCGCATTTTCATCGATACGAGCGCATGATAATATCGCGCGGTTGATTTACTGTGCAAACGTCTAAACGCATTTATAAATTACTTAGATTTCGTGATCAATTTGATTCGATGTCTATTGGTAGTGGATGGTAAGGTTTAAAATGCACTTTGATTTTCTTTATTACCAACTGAGTTAATGTTATGTAATGTTTAAGTTTACTTCTTAATATACAGAATTATAGTTTACGATTTTAGAGCCGTAAAGAATCGGAAAACGTTGATAGCTATTGACCTTGCAATCTGGAGCGCTGTTTTACTAACTAAGATATTAATGCTGCTCCTTCTCATCTACATACAGCCAAAGTTTCACGCTTATATCCCCGACGAGATAGACAGAGATAATACTGTTACGCCCAGTGACATCTCTCGGCATTGTGGGAAAGACTCGGCAGTTCCGTTTAATAATTTACACCGCCATCTATTGACATCTTACGGAACTACGTAGTGCGGTACGAGAATCTTAGAGAGAATGCTGGTACTTTCTCGAATCATCGTACTGTTTACATACCGGGAGTGGCGTTGCTAGAAAGCTCTAGAAGCGCTTTACCCGCGTATAAATAGGGCGCACGCGCACCGCCAAGGCAGTTTTACAATCGTAAGCGGTCAAGTGTTCATCGAAGCGAACGGAAGCGGAAATACTACGGAGTTTGAAGCAGTACAGTGAAAAAGTGTGGTATAGTGTTTGTTGTGTTTTAAATTTAATTGTGTGTTTGAATAAAACGTGTTTTAGTCGGTAATATTGTTTATATTCTTATCCGTCAAACCCAGCACGTAACAATACTACCCACATTTCACCATCTACGGTTTTAGACCCTACACGGCGCCAAGCCTACTGCCAGGCACCCTTCCAGACTTTGTGCTGCCTTTAACAAAATAAAACTCTAGTAAGTTCCCACCCGAAAATCAAACAAGGCATATCATGCACAGCAATCATATTCATTATCTTTGCAACACCAAAGCGATCTCGTTACGAGATGAAATGTGCCTCCAAAGCTATCTTATAAGATGCTAAGCGACATCTATCCCAAAGCCATAGAATTAACACGCGCTAACTTCACCTTGAGATCAACGGAGCATACTGCCATAGTTACTACACACATAACAATTTAGGCAAATGCACATTTAAAGTGTTTAGTCAGCAAAGTATAAAAAACTTCACGTTCTATTTTTTTGAGCTTGCCAAGCACACATATAACGCAAGCGAAAACGCTTCCCAGTCACAATAAACGCCCTCTGCCTATCCTAACACTCAATCATTTTAAGTCATTAATGAATTGACGAGTTAAAGACTTAAGTACTTTTCCGTTCCTTTGCGCTAATTACTTGGGTCAAAAAGTATTTTGTATTCGCCCCGGGGTCCAAGCTTTGGCCAAAATATAAATTTCTAATCTATTGGCATATTATACGCTACAGCTCCAAAATCATAAAGACACATCTGTATATTAATAACCACAGACATTTAATGTAAATAGATAGCGCAAGTTAATATTTAAACCTAATTTTATTCTGAAAACTCCAGTTCTTTTTAGTTGACAACGTAATACGACTTACGTTATTTAACTTGACACTAACAGCCTTACTTATAACCGAATCTCAAATATTTAATATATTTTATTCTCTAATATAAATTCTAGTTAGAAAATATCTACTTTATACGGATTTTATCGCGTTGTTTATTTTAAAACACTTTCATTACATAATTTTGTATTACGTTCGCGTAAACGTAAGACAATATTATAAAAAACCAACGCCTAAAAGCATTAATTAACGTTGAGTGTTGCTTGAATAATAATTAAGTAACAGCGCCAGACCGGTGACCAAAGATTAATCATTGATCAAGGACTTGAGAGCTATTCAGTTAAAAAGTAGCTGCAGCCTATACTAGTAACCGATATTTTTATAAGAGAGGCTGTAAGAATGAACAGACAATTAATAATAAACATAAATATATGATTCAAATCATGATAGAAATTGATGAACTTGCGATATCTATTTAGTTGTGTTAATAACCGTTATCCACGCATGCTGTTAGGTGATTATTGTAAAAAGTTCACTCACACATTGTCGAATACCGGCGACAAACCTGCATTGCTTATACCTACAGTTACTTAGTATGAAGCTCGCTTCAATCACAAATTATAATTATTAATGGAAACGTGTTATAGGAACTTCAAAAGAATATTTTCTAAATTTTAATGTGGCCACCCTGACAGTTATCTGCCAGAGTAACCATATCAAAATTCAAAAGAATGTTTTAAAAATAATATGTGGCAACCCTGACAGATATACATAAGAGTTGCCATATCAAATGTATATTTAATTTTACTGTTGAAGTTCTTAATAACACTAAGACTGCATTGAACGTGTATGATACATAATAACACATCAGTTCGTCGTCACGGCGAGGGACATGTATGATATCAGGTATACTTACTGGGGTAACTTTGACCCTCGATTTTAAAAGCTGTAAGCTGGGAATATATTATAAGCAAATATCGGGATATGTAAGCGTATTTGACCTTTACCAATTTTGCACTACATGACTTGTATAATATAATATAAACAATATAAGCCTTGTTTATGAATAGTCCCACTAGTGGGCGTGGGACTTCTCTTCGAAAGAAAGCTTACTCAGCCAAATTGATTAAGTGGCAGGCTTGGCGTGTGCCTTCGCGAACACTCGAGTATTCTCAGGCATGTAGGTTTCTTTACGGTGTTTTCCTTCACCGCATTTTTATAACATACAGGTTTATTAGATCAAGTAATACATGATAACACGTTCACGTGTTTCTATAGTCTATTCAACTTATCGTAAGACAAAATATAAACAAACCAAATATAGTTTATTTTTAGATGCGACTATTGCTAAACATTAGGTGAATATGAAATATAATATAATAGAGAAATATATTATATTTTATATTTACTTTCAATTAAATGTGTAAATGTATTTCCGCTCTTTGTATAATTACTGTGTCTCGAGAAACTATACATATATTCAAACAACGGACACAAATAACCCCAGGTTGGACCCGAATCAAAGCGAATCACACAATTTTTTATTCATATCCACAATTTTTGGCGAATTGGTACGCCATTCATTCAGCCAGATCAATTAATCACTGTTAATAAATTATAAAAGCTTTCAGGTATCAAATCAAAATATAGGTATATATAAAAATACATTCTAATTCATAAATTACACCAGATACCTATATTTAAGTGATATTTAAGTGAATGAAAATGGTTTTCAAAGGATGACGTTAAAACTCGACTATATCGTTTCGTATTTTGTCGGGTTATAAAATCATTCTTTTTTGTTTACGTTTTGTCTAACATTGTTGAATATACTATAGAAGGCACGGGAAGTATGGTGACGGCACACATGATTTTAGCATTCACTAAGGTTTCCATACACTGTTGGTGAATGCAAGATACAAACAAACCACCAACTCTGTCCAAACCCATTGCCATACAATATTAGGAACGCTATGTTACTACTTAAGTCAGTTTTAAAAAGGATATATTGTGACGTCATATCGTCAGAGTATCAAACACACAAAACACAGTCTTCATACGAAGTTAGTTCACTGGCTTACGACAAAACAATTCTAAATAAAAATACTAAACAAGTTTTAATGACTAGAAAACTCAGGCGTTACCATCATGCCCCGTATACCAAATACTACAGTTAACACACTTTCATAGTCTAAGGCTTTTTCCTACTGGTCGGATACTATCGTTCACGAAGACTATCAATTGATATTGATTGTGAAAACTATCAACAACTTATCCGTAGCTTAAAAATGCTATCGATAGCTTTAATATCAAAAATATCGATAGCTTTACTATCGATAATATCAATAGCTTATCGATTTCAATAGCTTTACTCTGGATATCAATAGCTTTACTATCGATAATATCAATAGCTTATCGATATCGATAGCTTTATTATGGATATCGATAGCTTTACTATCGATAATATCAATAGCTTATCGATATCGATAGCTTTATTATGGATATCGATAGATTTATTATGGGTATCAATAGCTTTACTATCGATTTCGATTCTATCGATCCACATTTACGTATACTGACGTTATTTAACGTCGTGACCCGTGACTGCAACTCATTATAACATCCAGTGAAGTAACCCCGCTGTTAGTTAAAAAGAAACAGATAAGGAAGCTCGTGCGTGCGTACCGTAACCTCTAGTTAAACGGGCGTCGAGAGACCTTCAGCGCGAGTGGAGGGGCGCGCGCGCATGCCGTCCGTGATGAACGTGTTGATCACGTACGCCTCGCGCCGGATGCGATCCCGGAGCTCGCCCGACATGTCCGGGATCGCCCACCGGACGATGATCATCACTAATGCCACCACGTTCTGTGGAATACGTATCGTCATTAAGAGTTAGGCACAGATGTATCACAGACTCATTGAAAGTGATCATCAGAAAGTGACTTGCTGTTAAAGGTCACAAAACCAGATATAGCGTGAGCAGGAAAAATATATGCTTCGAATTAAAATCAGCTTTTTCGTCGGTTAAAAACAAGTAATCGCTTTGAACGATACCATCGGCTGTAAGGATAAAATCGAAAAATCTAAAATTGACATTTCAATAACGTGCGTAAATCGCACTGGCATTCAAATATTAACCTAAATTCTTACGATTAAAAACATAATGATCTGGAATAAGTCAATATTTAAATGTAAAATCGCACAATTACCGAGTCATTCGATATTGTTTCGATAGTTACCTCAAACACGACGACAAACGCGAGTCTTGCGCCAATGATGTGCCAGTACCAGTTGCTGTGCTGATAGTTGTCATCACCGTAGTACCAGTAGCCGGGAAAACTGAAAACAACACATCAATGAAATAGTTGCAAAGACACTACGATGACCCAACCCAACTTTTAGAATAAAAAGGTTGATAATAACGAATTCCTTTGATAAGTCTCCCCTTAACCATGGCTACTGCCATAGAGACTCAAAAAGCAACTGAAACGTCGAGCAAAGACTATTTTCTTTAAAATACTGCTGTATACTTAGTATACAATAGTTAAATAGGTACCTCTAATAATGGTGTACCGCGTCATGGGATACGCACGTACTATAACGTGCACTACTTGCGCTTCGAACACAAAATATGTTTTAACAAGAGTTCCGAGAGTTCAAGGGTGTATTTCCAAGACGGTTGGCCAAAGAATAAGCCAAATACACACACACACACACACACATACACAAATACAAACTTGCCTCTTTATAACACTAATATAGATTGGAAAATAAAAGTGTATGTATGAGGAATGTGATGAAAGTGAATGAAGCCAGAGAAGTGTGTCAGGATCGTAGCAAATGGAAATCCGTAGTCTCTGCCTACCCCTCTAGGAAACAGGCTTGAATCTATGTAAATAAAACTTATTTTCTCATATACGAATCTCTTGACAATCGCTGCACAAGTACATTGTTTAATTTCATTTATTGTTTTAAAAAATCATCTCGCGCGCCTGGAGTCGTTTCTGGTCGCGGGGGTATTTACAAACATTCAAACAACGGACACAGAACAAAAATGTTTGTTCCGTGTGAGATTCGAACGACACTCGATGTAGTGACATTGGCAAGGCGCCAACTTAAACGACTATAGCATCCGCGTAGTCAGACACATTTTTAACTTTCAACCTAAATAATAAACAAATAAAGTCTACATTTACCTGCACATAGTCTCGTTGTAACCCGTACTGTTCGGGGGATGTTGCAGCACAGTAATATTGAAGTCAGTAAGTGTATGGTTCACGTAGTTATGAAGTGTGCCGTTACCGGCCGTCGCTTGGTACACCAGCCGGGGTATAAAGTCCGATGTAAACGCTATTATGAAGCCCTGGATATCAAAATATATTGAATCTAATTAGGCGTTACTTGGCGTCAATCCATTGTAATAAAATTATCGGGAAGAGAGGAACCCGCCACGCACCCGCAGTAAGTCAACTTGCAGTATTCCGGACCGTTTGGCAACGAATGAGCGCTCATTGATAGTTGGAGTACGCCCGAGTCCCACGACGTGGCTGTCCCCATCCAGAGGAGTTCGGTATTATCAACCTTTTTCTATTGCAATAGTTGGAGTGGGCAATCCGAGGGTGCGGGTTCCTATCTTCCCAATAACTTATTAAAATATATAATGTTTTGTATCTCAATACTGTAAATATTGTTTCCGAATTTGTTCGATAGATGGCGTTGACAGTTCACTTAAATTTTTACACTAAATTTGTCAATGTTTATCATGGCAGCGAATATGCAATGACAACTCTAATAATGCTAAATAAACCTGTATCTTCTGTGACGAAATAATGCAAAAAATACCCCCAGATAGGTATTGCTTCCCCAGCCACCTGCCAATTTTCAGTCACAGCATCTAATCTTAACGGCAACTGGCTGTCTGTGCAGTAGATATTATAGTGCACAAGTGTGTACGCAAATACAAGTGCACTCTCTGTTACCAAACACTTATAATCTGATGGGACGGCAATCCGACACGTCCGGGCGGCATATTTTACCTCTGTGCTGCTATTGAAATTACTTGACAAAAAGTCTAATTCCTGACGTAAGACCATAAATAGCTCAGTTGGCAGAGTTACAATACGGTTTGACGAGGTCGCAGCTTTAAAGATTGACTTTTTCTTCTGGTATAATTTACATAACTTTATGGTAAACAATCAGACATGTAGTTTGGCTCACGATATTATCTTTCACCGTGATAATTATCTATTTAATACGAACAAAACTTGGAAAAGTTAGAGATTGGCGCCGTGGGATTGAATTAAGACCTTTGCATGGTAGTCCAACGGCTAAATCCAATTATCTTTGTTGGTCAACAACAACAATAACGGCAGCAGCATTCACTATTGCTGCGCCACGGATGCAGTGGTACAAGTCATAGAATGAAAGGATCACTCACGTTAGTAATAATACTGAGCTTGCCAATAGAGTCGAGTATCCGGTACCAGACGCCGATGTCGCTGACGCGTTGCGGCACGGGCCGGCGGTAGCACGTCAGGAACTTCTTGGCGTCCAGCCGCATCTCCAACACGTTGTTGATCAGAGCGAACATCGGCGCTAGGGGGAACGCCGCCACGAATATCGTCACGAAACCGTATTGGAGAACTGGAACAATAACAAAGAAACAACTAAGAAAGTAAGATTTTTTTTTTTCTTTTTCAATGTCCAACTCATAGATCTTTATTTCCATAAAAATATGCAAGCAATTCTTGGACACGTCAATTAACTATTTAATTATTAAAATATTAAATATTTTCATTATAAAGCAAACTATCAGCTACTTAAACATATAAATAACAATAAAATGTCACTGAGTAAGCTATTAAAATTGTGTAATGGTTTGGTTTCTTTTTATAATTTAAATAAGGACTAAGAAATCTTCAAGAATTATAAACATTGGTGCTGGGTTATATGTTAAGGGTTTTGGATGTTACTATAAACTTAGCCAAAATACTTAACATATTATGTTTGTTTATAAAAAACGAAAGTGTTTAGTTTTGGAAGCAGAAATGGGGTATTACGAGATAATGATTTAGAAAATTTTGCAAAATCTGAGTTGTAGATATCTCTTTCGCAATTTAACTATACGAGAGGCGTGGTGGTTTTAGTCATCGCGTTGCCACTGCTACTACGCTAAGTGCTGTGAGTTTGTTCCACAAATAAGAAAAAAAAAAATAAAAAATAGATTTTTTTAGTCAGCTACCGCTCTAGGATTTATTCCTTGTTTTGCGGAGGAACAAACATCTCTGGAACACCACTGGCGCCATATAACGGACACAAAGAACATCAAGGCTTAGAACAGCTATTTGTGGATCACACAAATATTTGTCTTGTGTGAAGATCGAACTCAAAACATTCGGCACAGCGCACCAGCAAGGCAAACACTTAAAGCACGCCATTGCTGCATGTGATTGTAAAGTTCTCGTACAGCTTGCATAAGCGACGTCTATGACACGTTTCTAGAACGTTTCATGTGCGTAATCCCTAAAATTTCTATAATGGCTAACGATTTTCAACTCACCCATTTCCAAGTATTCAGGAAACAATCCCATGTTGCCGAAGTCGACCAACTTGAAATCTTTCACCATCTGAAGAGGACTTGTTAATCTATGGACAATATAATGCATTAGTATTACAACACATTGGGTGAAACCAAATTTATTTGAAGTATTCTTTGGCTGACACATTTGAATCGGCAATATTTATCGAAAGACCAAACCAACCCCTTTAAACGCAGGCAACGAGGTAAAGTTGCAAATTTGCATTTGTTTTCAAATTATATTTAAAAATCTGAAATATAATACTTTATATTTGAGGTTTTTAAATATAATTTATTTATTTAAGTTTTATTTTTAAAGTGTAAGCAATATATAGCTGGTGCACATTTTTTTGATATTAAGTTTAAATAGTTACATTTCCCAAGCGCTAAAGTCAAAACAATACAGGAAATCTGCTCAAAAATAAATAAAATACGAGTATTTGAAATCTGGTGGTAATTGGCAAATGACAAAAGCGCTATTTTAATACAGCTGTCCAAGGGATATATAGATATATCGCCTATTCCAAATTTAAAATATTAATTATTGCTTTATTTTGCAACCAATTTTGATATTGTTGGCACAAATAGATGTCTTCTAATCGCTATTTGTTCTAAAATAGTGTAAAATAATGTAAAAAATCAAACATACTATACAACAACATACGTACACACGGCTACACATCAAGTTAGACTCCCTATATACGCATAACTACGCTACATACAAAATAGAGAATTGTCGGAAAGGAACAGTGCATAGTGGTGTCGATATAATGGTAAGGATAGAGCGTCACGTCCCGTTCAGCGTGAGACAAAATAACAAAAATATAACGCACTCTCTCGCACGATTATTATTATTAGAATTATTATCTCTCGATTCATTGACTTATCTATAGTTACTAATACTTACTTTCTATTCCTTCCGATGGTGCGTATGACGTTCCACCACTTGAGGAGATACGGCATCATCATTTCAACGATGGTGTTGATGAACTGTTTACCCACCATGATAATGGCCAGCTGGATGGACAGCTCCAGCAGACACCCTCCGGGAGCACACTGTCAAGTAAATATATGTACTTCTGTTAGTATGAACGCATAATGTTCACGCCTTCTTACAATGAGTTTTAGTCTTGTCGATGATCTGTTGTCTATGCTCTCTCTCACCGGCTCAGTGAAGCGTAGCAATTCGTTAATTCATATTTAATAATATAGTTAATATATAATAAAAACAGTTTATAATATAACCAAGTGCTTTATTTATATACAATAACTTCTTTATACTAACATCCTTCAGACTGAAATTGTTATTATACAGGACAACCTTTTGTAAACAGGGGATTTCGAGTATTAGGTAAACTCCAATGAGGAGTGAGAGGGTCTTTGCTTTGTTCATATTTTACATATACATATATAACATTAGGGATGCCGGGACCGGTTTGGACGGCGGACGGTCAACAATATTTATTCAATTACAATTCGTTTCCTTTTTAAAAAATTTAGTAGACTATAAATTAAACAAACATAATTAAGTGGCAATCCTATTTATCTATGCTTTAAAATGTGAAGGATGTTTAGGGATTACCCGAAATTTAGAGAAATAATACTGAAAATTTTATCGGTCACGGCAGCCAATTTTAATGGAAACTGGATCAATCTTGATAGTAATACGCAGAGAGACGCTTTGAATTGTCAGATCTTTATTGATAAGATGTACACGAGTTAACCCACAGATGTCGCTAGTAGTTACATTAATGATATTATTTTGTTACAATATTAACACATCTGCGCAGAAGATATTACAGTGCACAAGCGTTTCGCAAACACCAGTGCACTCTCTGTCTCCTAACTCTCATAAACGGATGAGACGACAATCTGTCAACTCATGACTGACCGAGGAGAAATTTATTTCAAAGGATCACTTAACACTTTACGTGCCTTTCGAGGCACGGGAATGGGCAACACCGCCAACTGTCTCACTCCGGGTTATGGTGGCAAATTTCGTGGCAGAAAAACCGAATAAGTTTTACTGGCACGACGCATGATTCGAATCTGAAACCTTATGCACAGCAGACGCATTCACTACCGCTGCACCACCAAGGTAGAAATAGTAGCATGGTGGAAAACGTCCATACGGCTTATCCGCCAATATTGTTTTGTGTCTAGAAGGCGTACCATCATCTCTTATATCGTTATTATTGCGTAGGACAGAACGAGACACAACGTCAAAGAACTCGTCTTTGTTTCGTTCTCGCATATATCTAAAAATGTTATAAAAGATGGCGATACTGTCGCAAATGTTATTATCCTATCCTATCCTATCCTAAATCCTTACTAATATTATAAATTCGAAAGTAACTATGTCTGTCTATCTATCTGTCTGTCTGTCTGATACCTTTTCACAGCTAAACCACTCAACCGATTTAGATGAAATTCGGTACCTACAGATATAGTATAAAACCTGGACATAGGCTATTTTTTATCCGCCTCCGCCCGCGTGGTACGTAGGTACAAAAGCTAGTAATATTATAAATGCGAATGTGAGTTTGTTTGTTACGCTTTCACGCCTTAACTACTCGACCGATAATAATGGAATTTCGCATATACGTTGTCAGGGGTACAGAATAGGACATAGGGTACCCTTCATCCGAAATAGTTGACATGGTCTATATTTCCGCCTACCTACTTTAATAATCTATTTTTACATATAGTGAAGATTCCCTTACCTCTTCCTGCCTATGTCCGAAGAATCTCACATAAGCGCCAGGTCTGCCCACAAACTTGCCCTTAAAGAACGCGATGTAGAATATCGACGCGTAGTAGTTGACGAACTGTAGGAGGTATATCTTGAGCGTGAGCGAGTCGTCGAACTCTGTCTGTGTGCGGAGTAGCTCCTTTTCTGTCAGCCATTCGGCTAAGTACTGATATATCTGTGTACAAAAAAATATTATTCAAATAACCTGCACGAGTGGCGTATTGGATTAAGTAGTTGCCTCGCAACTGAAATTGCGTTTAGTGTTGATACAAGCCACAAACATTTAAATGACCCACACATGGTTATTCCGAGTCAGGATGTCCTTTGTGTCCGTTGTTCGGCAGTTTGTAAACACCCCCTGCGATACAGGAATAATTACTAGTGTGGGAGGAACAGTATTGCGTTTAAAGGACCCTTTTTCGTGTGGTCCACAAAAAGCTTTTCTGTATGAGTCTGTGGTACAGAATTCAGAAATAAGGATTAAAAAAAAAATGAAAAAATATAAGAGACAGGTATTGTAGTAATGCGGAAACGTACAATTATTAAATTATTAATACGATTGCTTAATGTTTAAGTAACAACCGTTATTTTGGGCACGCCACGATCGTGGCGGTAAGTCCCGTGTTTGAGGAGTGGCTGGAGAGGCGGCATGGCGCCTTCACCTTCCGGCTGACACAGGTAATGACTGGCCACGGTTGTTTTGGCCAGTTCCTGTGTCGTATACGCCGGCAAGAGACGCCCGGTTATCACCACTGCGGCGACTGCCGCGACGTTGTTGAGGACACGGCGCTGCACACTTTGGCGGTTTGTCCCGCCTGGGCATCGCAGCGCCGTAAGTTGATCGCGGCAGTCAGATTGGTTGCCCTCGCGCTCCCGACCGTAGTTCAGTCTATGGTCCGGAGTGAGAGGTCGTGGAACGCCGTCGCCTCCTTTTGTGAGGAAGTCATTTCCATCAAGGAGGCGGCAGAGCGGGAGAGGGAGCGTTTAAACCCTCTCCCCAACCACAGAACCGGGCGCCGGAGGGAACGAGATGACCTCCAGCCACCCTGAGGATTGACCTGGGGGTGGTGGGCTTTGTGGGCCTGCCCGCCATCCATTCAGCACCAGGTCCGAGAGGCGGCGTGCGTGTTCCCACGCGCGGCTCTGTGTCAAGTCCGTCTCCTCTCTAGGGGGGGCAGTAGGGATTATTTTTGCGAAGTGCCTATAGGGTAGGTCTTATCAGGTAGTGGCCTGCCGTTTCATACGGCGGGCCGAAACCTCGGCGGGGTCGCGACTGCATGCGCAAGTGTTTCGCGCGGCCTCTTCGATAGTGGTTTTGTCGAGGAACACCGTGGTAGGTTTAGTCGGTATTTCGGGAGGTACATTATTCTTATTCCATCTTTCTTTCACCCCGGCGAGTCCGACATAACCCCTCCGCCCGCCCCCGCGGAGGGGTAGGCGTCATGCATTCCCCCACGTCAAAAAAAAAAAAACTACCATTATTTAAAGCTGCCAACAGCTAACGGCCTGTGCTAGCGAGATCGATGCTCTGCTCTTCTTCTGCCCACCATTTACATATGGGCTATGTAAATGGCGGGACAGGAGAAGAGCAGAATAAAAAGCAAAAAATCTACGTGAGTATTAAGAACCTTAACAGTGAGGTGTTAAGGTTCTTATCCCTATGTAGATTTTCTTTTTTTGAGTAACTAACCTCTGTCTACTCATTCGTTGATATATAACCGTAATAAATATCATACTTACACAGTTAAACATACAGACGAACACCAAGGTGCGGTAGTGAACATAATCGGGTTGTAGGTGATCAGTACGTTGTCGTTCTCGCGCAGCATGCTGGACCCGAGCAGCGACATGCGGTACAGCACTACGCCGAGCAGGGCGGCGAGCGCCAGCAGTACCAGCAGTGCCACGAGATTGAACGACTGGTAATACTTACATAGTTAAACATACAGATGAACACCAAGTTGATGCACGCAGCAGTCGCAGTAGTAAACATGATCAGGTTGTAAGTGATCAGTACGCTGTCGAGTATATAACCGTAATGGTATAATAATACTTACATAATTAAATATGCAGATGAAGACCAAGTTGATGCACGCAGCCGTGGCGGTAGTGAACATGATCGGGTTGTAGGTGATCAGTACGTTGTCGTTCTCGCGGAGCATGCTGGCCCCGAGCAGCGACATGCGGTACAGCACTACGCCGAGAACAGTAGCGAGCGCTAGCAGTACCAGCAGTGCCACGAGACTGAACGACATGAGCGTGGCGGGGAGGCGCATGCGCCAGAAAGGGACCATCGGCTCGCGTTCGCCGGTTATCACGTTTAACTGTAAATACATTAAAAAATGGTTTGTTTTTAAAAGCGGCTGTTGGGCTGTTTCGAGTGGCAATCTCGCAAATAAGTGTCATATTGTGTGAATTTTGAATATAATTAATTTATTCAGGCTCTACTTAAAAATGTTTAAATACATTTTATTGACTAAAGCATGGTATTCCAACCTGGGGTACGCGGACCCTCAGAGGTCTGCAGGCCCAATGTTGTTTTGACCCCAGGGGATCCGCAGACAAAATAAATGTTATAAATAAACTATAATTATATATATATATATATATATAATTATAGTTATGTCCATTGATGTGTTCCATCTTTCTTTATCAAAATTCAAGAAATGTATCCATGCCTGTCTTGTTCCTGCTTTGTGAAACTGAATTAAATAATATAACTTTATAACTTTGTAACTCTGTTCCTAGCACCGTACTTCTATAAAATACTATTTTTTTTGTTGTTCTATTGTTACGCTTATTACTTGTGCATTTATTATTTTAGCTTATAACTTCAAATATTTTTTGGCGCTACTGTATATTTATATGTGGAAACTGCTTTGGATTAAGTGTAGTTAATTTGAACATTAATTATTTTCGAATTGCAACTGTTTGTTGCCCAAATAAAATAAAAATAAAAAATAAAAATAAAAATAATGGCGTGGTCAATAATAAGAAACTACGATGAAAAAGAAACCATCTAATCAAAATTAAAATGATCATAGATAGTCTGATAGATGTTAGTAAATGCGAGAGATGTGAGTTTTGAGAGCGAATTTTTGTTTTATTTATAGGGTCCGCAAATCGAAGCAAGGTAAGTGTTAAGGGTCCGCTCTAGAAAAAAGGTAGAGAAACCTTGAAATAAAATGAAAGTGTATCATAGATGGAATATAATCACATTTGCAGTCGTTTTACTAAGTAAATAATGGATCGAAAGTTTTCGATGCGTAATGTGCATAGTAAATTATTTACATTTCTGCATATTTGCAGTCCTAGAAATATAACTAAATTCCACCTATAACACACTTTTACCTTAGTCTATAGAGCGTATTAAAACATTTTTGCTGGTCATATGGTAATTTAGGGCACGTACCCATACTACGTGACCCATTTATTTACTATATGTTTAATTTTTACCGCTCTCCCTACTCACCACGGTCACCACCCGTAGTATAGGGCAAAAATTTCTCTAGTTTTCACGTAGTCTATATAATAAAAATTGCCACTAGTATGACGGAGTATCACTTAAGAAAGGCTCGACCGATTTGGCTGCTTTGTTGCTGTGTTTGTAATTGTCAGGACAAGGTTTGTATGGACGACAATTTGCAAAAATCCGCGGAAAATATCGAAAATTTAAATGGTACTTTTATATGAAAAATAAATGAGTTGACGTTTTGATATTGAATTTAATTACGTGAAATGTATTTTTGTATAGATTGACAGCAGAACGACTGTCGGGCTATCTAGTAATAAATATGGTTAGGTAGCATGGGTTTCATTCCCTTAGTCACGTCAGTCGTATACCTGTGTTCGTTTAATGTGTGCGAGCCGTGCGAGGTACTGCGGCCGCGGGTGTTCCTCGTACACGTCGAAGCCCGTGAGGTCCCAGCGATGAGTCATCTCGGCCGAGTAGCGTTTCCATAGCTCCAGGAAACAAGCCGCTGTTGGATATATAGATGGCAATATTAATAATGTATTGCTTCTTAATTCACAAGACACAAGGCATTACATAATGAACAATAGTGATAGTGCGTAATAGTACAGACTGTTATAATAATATAATAATAATATCAGCCCTGTATATAAGCAGTCCCACTGCTGGGCTTATCTCAGTGTGAGAAGAGTTAGGCCATAGCCTACCACGCTGGCCCATTGCGAGTAAGCAGACTTCACATATCTTCGAGAACATTATAAAGAACTCTTACACATGCCGGTTTCTAGATGATTCCCTCTCCTTAATAGCGAGCGATTATATAAAACATTTAACATTTAATACCCATAACTTCCAAAAGTCTTGAGATCAAACTCGAGACCTCTGTGAGGCAGTCCAACGGTCATCCAGTAAGATTGACTAAAATATTGCTTACTAATAAAGCTTGGACGGGGCTCCCAATATATGCAATGAAATTTTAAGGTTGTCCGGTCCATATGTATATCTAGCTATGTTACATATACAAGTACTGACCCCAGAAGCTCATGAAAATGGCGAAGAACACAGTGGTGGGGTTGTCAAAGAGGTACGTAATGCGAGACTGTAGGCACGTCGCGTTTAAATCCCAGTAGTCGCAGAAGTAATCGCACTGCGGACACATCTTTACCGACGACTTGTAGTTGCACACTTCTTCACTGCAAACAAACATATTACATTAATAACACATATCATAATCCGTAAAATATAGCTTGAGCCCTGTGACATATGTCATTCAAATCACCTGCATAACTTTCGTATTTCATGACGGTATAATGTACGCATTCAATATTATAATATCGGTTCTGTATTATAGTGTCCAACTGCTGGATAAGGGCCTCTTCCCAGTGTGAGATGAGTAAGGCCATCACACTGTCCCAGTGCGGTTTGGCAGATTTGACATATGTTGGAGAACGTTATGGATAACTCTTAGACATGCCGGTTTCCTCACTTTGTTTAATATCAACGTTAAAGCGAGCGATAATTAAGTTACGCTCATAATTTTTTTTTTGCTCGTCAATGTTCCCGCACTCCTGATGGTAAGCAGTCGTGTGGTCTAAGAGCAGTGGCCTCCACACCGTCCTCATAGCAGCCGAGGCGATATTGAGGTGTCTATTTTGACTGCCTGAGAAGGTGCTTTTTCACGCCCCGCTTAAAAGACCCAGGATTGAAGAAAGAAGGAAACACGTGCCTTAGCAGAGAATTCCATGTCTTGATCGTTCGGCAGAGGTATGAGGACCCAAACTTGTTGGTACGCACTCTAGTCGACTCTACCGTGTAAGGATGGCATCTGAGCCCAGCACACGTTGTTCTGGATCGGAAAGGGGAGGGCGGGATAAGGTGGAATAGCTGTTCAGAGCACTCCCCGTGGTATATTCTGTAGAAACATGACAATGAGGCAATGTCCCTACGGAGTTGCAAAGGTTCCAGTGAACTCGTGACCTCGGGATCTCCGATGATACGGACAGCCCGCCGCTGTAACCTGTCGAGAGCGTCCAGCAAGTACTGCGCAGAACCATCCCAAAGATGAGAACAGTACTCCACGCAAGGGCGCACTTGTGCCTTATACAATAGGCACAGCTGCCCATGCGCGAAGTACTGCCTCACCCTGTTCAGAACTCTGAGTTTTCGCGAAGCTTGCTTAATGACGCTCTCGATGTAGGTTTTGGGATTAAGGGAGCGGCAAAGATCCATATATAACTTCTAAAAGTCAGAAATGCGCGCCCTGGGATCGAACTCAAGATCTCTGCGTGGTAGTCCAACGGTCTTCCACTAGATTATCGTTGCTTCAATATCATACTTTATGAGTAGAACTGCACAAATAGTAACGTTCATTGCGCCCTCTTAAGCATAGACTATAAGGTATCGATCATATAAAATATAACTCGAAAGGAGCATGCCAAGACGCCATAGTAATTCGGGCCCACAGTGTACATCTATAAAGACTATTGATAATAATAGTAAGCAATGCCAATAATTCATTAGCATAAGAAGTGATTCACAAAAAACTTGGCATTTTAAAGTTATCAAATCACATCTTCGTAATACAATTTATAATAAATATGTGCTATATCATTTTATACATTGTTTTAATGTATTTATGAGTATAATCTATTAGGAATGAAATAAAACAGAATACATTGGAGTTTTATAGCTTATAGGTAAAAGCCGATATTAACCGCAATAAATATATATTTACGTTTTCCGGCCTCATACAAGTTAGAGATGGTGTTGCCATAATAAACACAAAACCTTGATACGTCGATAATAGACATTACTTTAAGGTAATCAAAGCAATCTTGCAAAGAAAAAATAATAATTATTATTATAATTTGCATAAATTTTGTATAAAAAATGCAATGAACGATTAAAGTAATAATTATATAATATAGCAATGGTAAATTACTATTTCGATTAATTAATTATCTGTCAACATATTTTGTGTAACGGCAACATTTTCACGTTAATGTACTTGCTTGCAAGTTCCATTACACAGTTTAGTAGTTTTATTGTTTAATATTTTTAGACAATATTACCGACATGTACAGAATAATAAATACAAGGGAAAACTAGGATAAATATTATTATATTTTTTTAGTACAGCCAATTTCTTGTGCACCCCTTGGCCGAATACTGGCATGACCATTTACATTTGATTACATATTACTTGGTTGAAAATATAAGCACCTAACCACTACAAAGTGCTTATATTTTGAACCAACTTGATCTTATCGTACTTAATCGCAGGAACAAGTGTACAATACAATATGGAGTGTAATAATATTGTATTTATAATTCAGGGTGCCTAGTGCGAGTATTTTCACGTTAACGCGATCGAAACGTTTACCGCGTTTGGCTCTCTGATTGGTTAAGAGCTTGGAGTGGGCCAATCAAAGCGCCTAACGTCATACACGTGTCGATCGCGTTAACGTAAAACAAACTCGTACTAGGCACTCAGGTGTCATGTTGGTGTTGTGTATCAGGTGACAACTTAACGTCCAGCATGGCGACCATTTTTAAACGGAGTATCTATGGTTTAATTCTTTGTCTACACCGTATGATTATACCTACTTCATCCATTCCAATTTTTCTAAGACCAAGCTTATATACATATATAAAGCCATCTAGCTACAGTACCTGGGTGTGTTAGAATATACACTGGCAGCCGAGTATATAACACATATGAGGCCGACTATTGACGCTGGAATCAGCATGTGTGTGTAGAAACCGAGCCACGCGAAGTAAAGTCCTGCAACAAGAATATATTATTATAAATAATAGTTTAAACATAGAAGGCACGTCACGGCACGACGCACGCAAGTCTTCGTTTTTGCATTCGATACCCTAATGCAAAAACGAAGACTTCACATATCTTCGCAAAAATGCAGGTTTCCTTACGTTCATCTTCACCGTTAAAACTATTAATCCTAACTAACATTAGAAACGCAAATGTGAGTTTAATTGTTTGCTTCACTGTCATGCCTGAACTATTCATCCGATCGTCATGATATTTCACATACACGTTGTCAAGGACTGCGGGTACCTTTCATCTAGATCAGTACTGCTGCCGAGCAAAACCGCGGACAAAAGCTAGTAATTTTATAAATACGAATGTGAGTCTATTTGTTACGCTTAAGCTTTAACTACTCAACCGATCATCTTGTAATTTAGCACACATGTTGTCAGGGGTACAGAAAACGACATAGGGTACCTTTCATCCAGAAAGCATTACTATCCTCAAGCGAAGCAGGCAAAACGATCAACTATTTTTAAACACGTATCTTCAATAACCAAAAATTTTAACAAAAAAGAAAACCGACATCAAAAAGAATATTCTAAAACAAAAAATGCACTACAGGTTAAAAAATAATTGCGTATTCTTGTGAATAATTAAATTATTGTTATTTATGGAGTCGGTGTCAGTAAAGTTCACAACAATACATACCTATTTTGACGCCGAAGTAGTCTTTCACGTAGTCGAGTGGCTGGTACTTCAGGCACTTAGAGACCGCCGCCCACTCCGTGTATAATAAGTGACGCATCGAACCAGGCGTCTTGAGATCACCCTGTAACCATTACATATCCATTATTAGTTTCTTCTATATAAGTAACCTAACCTTTCTCATACTGAGAAGCGGCCTATGCCCAGCAGTGGGACAGTTTAATACAGGACTGATATTATTATTATAAAGAAGCAAGATTTGTCTGTTTATTTGTGATCGATATACTCTGAAACAACTTAACTAAATTCAGTAATTCTTTTACCAGTAGAAAGCTGCTTTATTCAGAAGTTGCATAGCCTATGAGCTATGGGAGCGGAGCAATATCATAAACTTGTGTGAAACCGTAGGGACAGCTGAAATATGATGACGTCAGTCTACGTAGAATCGTACTAGCGCTTATGTTCACGGCCGATTGCGAGAGCCAGGAAAAAGGGGAAATTCTTAGTAGCTGCTCGGTGTTTAAAGAAGCATTATACGAAAATACATTAAAAAAAATTCAAGATAAATATATGTAGTAACAGAAATGAAAATACCATCACATTTTCCATCAAGCAATCAGTCTTTTTTGTTTTTTTTAAATTTTTTTACAATACGTAATTTAGATTTTTTAAATATTTTTCTGATAGCTATTATAACTTAGCCTGTTACCTGATTCCGGCTTGACGTCGACTTCTGGGACACCCTGTATATAGAATTTTAACAGGGAGCTATATTTAATTAATATAAATCGATACTAACATCGTGTAATGGGTAGGCAGCGATGTAAGTACCATTGTTGATCAGTCGAGCGATGCCGAACGCGAAGTCATCGTTGGTATCCGTGAACTTCTTCCTGTCAAGGATGAATTGCACGATCCGAGAGCGGATCGACGGCGTCCAGAAACAATCCGCGTTCGTATCGAATCTGTAACCAATAAGAGAACCAAGTACAGTACTATAACTAGAGAATAATGGAAGATGGACATCATATTCGCCTCGCCTCTAGTTGTGCGCTGAGTGTTGAAGATTCCATCTCCACACGGGATTGGATGCTCTTTGTGCCCGTTTATTTAATATAATATATTAAACAAACGGATACAAAGAAAATCCTAAATATAATATATTATATTAATAATTTAGGTTTGCTTATTAATTACATATATTATTATAAAGTACAGGAGAAAATAAATTAGAGATCGAATGATTATAATGTAAACTACAAAAGTTCTTAGAAACCAGCGACATTGCATATGACTGTTGGCATGAGCTTTTGGGTTAATTTCTTGAGTCTAGCAAAGCATTATTGACTATTCTGTCAAAGAATACTCTGTTGTAGGTCGGTCAGGATCTGTGCCCGGAAAACAACAACAGGCTTCTCTCTTATAGCAATACGTAGAAGTAATACATATCAGCCTATACCTTCACAGATATTTCAGCAGTTATTTCTAGAGCGCGTATTGTCTTTAACCTAACAAGTCTTGGAATGCCAGACATGATTACAATCCTATTGTGCCTGGAGACAGCTGTAACACTGCGACTCAAATAGTTAAATAGTCACTTACAAGTCTTCCTTATCCTTTGAATAAATAGCGGTGAGTCGGTGCTTTCTTTCAGGAAACATCTTGGTATCCACCCTGATGCCAGACATGAGACGATCCCAGCCCGCGTTTATGCGGTCTACCAGACTGTCAGTCTTCTCTTTAACATCTTTCAATGCTGTGAACTGGACAACAAACATTATATTACTATACTATAAAATATATGATGGAATAAATGAACTCATGAGGTTACGAGCAGGCGATTATATTAGCTTCTACTGTTCGCAGGCCTTGCACAGGTGGAAGCGACAAAAGTTATGTCAGGTGTAACTGTCAAATCTGTCATTGGGCGACAGATCACGTGATCTTTATTCTTTATTATCCAAATTTTGTACAATTGTAAGCTAAATTAAATTGTTGTTTATAGATTTTATCGCGGTTTATTTGGAAAAGATAATTTTAGACTAATATTAAATCTTTATTTCTACACGTTTGCCGACGTTTTAGTCGCTTTTCAGCATCACGTGGAGACTAAAACCGCTTTCTGAAAAGTAACACAAAAAAAGAATTAAACAGACATTAGTTGAGATGCGTTTGAACTTGACGCATGTTAATTGCATAACAACTGCTGGGATTGGCTGACTGAATCAGCAACAGCCAATCAAATCATTTGACATATTAAGTTTGAATTTGTCATTTCGGTGATTAGTCTTTTGAAAACCAGGTGTAATTTGGTGGTCGCCTCAATGAATGAAGATGACAGTATTTTATTTATGAGCCGGTATATAGATTGATGTAAGTTTTACTTCGTTGATCACTATTTATGTGCGAATTCAAATATGCATTTAGAAAGGCAAGTCAATCAAAAATAGTACATGCATTCTGTCAGAGAAACCTGAACATTTATGTTTTAGTCAGTTTACTTAAGTCATTGAATTTACATTTATGTATGTTGCCGATATGGTAAATGGTCAGGTAAAGGATCTGACCATTGTTTAATATAACAAGTGAGAAACGGATGAATTGCCGTAAATCTTACGAGTTCGAAAAAATGGTATCATGTTGCCTTGAGTTCAGAGGTCAAAGGTCATAGTCATTTTGAGGGTATATCGACTATGCTGAGTCGAATGGCGTCGACCGCGACTCTCTAGCTCTTACGGTTCTTGAGTAGAAATATAGTATCACGTGACCTTGAGGTCAGAGGTCTAAGGTCATAGTCATTTCGGGGTATATCGACTATGCTGAGTCGAATGGCGTCGACCGCGACTCTCTAGCTCTTACGGTTCTTGAGTAGAAATATAGTATCACGTGACCTTGAGGTCAGAGGTCTAAGGTCATAGTCATTTCGGGGTATATCGACTATGCTGAGTCGAATGGCGTCGACCGCGACTCTCTAGCTCTTACGGTTTTTGAGAAGAAAGATAGTATCACGTGACCTTGAGGTCAGAGGTCTAAGGTCATAGTCATTTCGGGGGTATATCGACTATGCTGAGTCGAATAGAGTTCACCGCGAGTCTCTAGCTCTTATGGTTCTTGAATTGAAAGTTGTATAACAGACGGACTGACCGACGGACGGACAAAGCTGTTGTATAACTTTTTTCGAACTCTAAAAACTGTGATGATAAATATTATAGTAGTTGTTAATTATTATATTGAATTAGTAGTGCGATGACACGGTTTGTTGAGGCCTCGGGCACAAGTCAGTTTATAATTTTTCCCCGTTTATTATTTACATTCTTACTTAGTGTGAGACTCAATTATGAGACTCAATACGTCTTTTAAAAAACATTTTAATTTGTATTCGCCCTCCGCAACACGCCTCCCTCCCACGGTGTAATGTTTGGTTACACCGCTGGTTTCTTTTCCGACCACATGTAGTCTTAAGTCTTAGTTGTGCGATTAGAGCAACAAATTTCAATGCTTGAATGTATGTATAAAAAAAAATCAAATAAAATATTATAAAAAGTTGTTAAGTAAGGTATAAATAAGTAAGAGGTAAAAGGTTATTGGTATTTTCAATTATTATTGTTCTTTAGAAACTCGATCCGTTTTTGGAATAAAAAATCTGAGTATGTAAGATTATGGCGATTATTTCATAGCTTCAGTCACTTTCCACCATGCAGTGTTTTGAAAATGTAACAGAAAATGAGCCATACGTGTATTTTTTTATTCAGGCTATGTATAATTAAATTGACAAGTAAATAATTACAATGACCATTACACTTGCCGAAGCGATGATAAGCGACGTCAGCATAGTACATGTGGTGTTATTAATATTTTCGATCATGATTCTTGCAAATTAATCGTCCAGCGTTCGTTTAGTTAAATGCAGGCATCAGCTTAAATAATCACATGAAACGTTTTGTTCATTGCTAATACTTTATAGTGTCTCGATTCTCACTCTCTTAGCCTTTTTTCTCAAGTGACATTACTATGTGCTAAGAGTACCAAGCACCACGCTATCTTTATTTTCGAAGTTATATTTTCGTCTTACCATTGAATAAGAAACAAGATGCGCGCTTCTATTGTAAGCGTGCATGACACTATAATATATGTTTCTATGATCTACTATAAAATACTGTATATGTTGTGTACTGCAATGCTGGCGAAAAGAACAATAGTAAAAAAAACAGTATTTTTCTACATCGCCCGCATTAGCCTAGAACCCTAACAACTGCTTCACAATAAATAAGCAAGCGCACTTACCTACAAATCAATATTTATGTTCATTAAAATAAGCATGTATACAAATGAACGTTAAAACAAAAGTACAGCGTCATCAAACATTTCATTCTCCTGGTATGTTTTCCTTATTAAACATGATAATTGAGTTCCAGTCGGTAGTATTAGTCACTATTTTACATCATACACATATTTAGCTGGGCACACAGTTACCTCATAGCACTAACTACGAACACCACCAAATGTATATACATATATATAGTTACACGCCTACTTCCCCCGAAGGGGTGAATAACACTATAGCTGCGTAAATTTTCATTCGAAATATATTCGAATACGCAAACAACACAATACATAAGTATGTGCGCTGTGACTATTCTTGTGACTATTCAACATAAGTTCCGCGTTGTTCACAATTGTATCCGAATATTTTTTTCATTCGAATACAGTTATTGAGATTACTAATCCACACTAGCGATGTAAAAACTTCCATTCCATGACTAATCCTGTTTATGATATAGCATCCCCTCTTCAGCAACCGTGAAGTCATAAAAGAGGGGTCGCTGTACCATCCAGTGCCAGAAAGCACCGCCAAGCAGGTTATGTCCCCAAATCTACAGATTCGGCTCCTGTAAGGCGAGCTACCTCGTGCTGCAGTTACTGGAACAATAAAGGCGCTAACCACTCGCAACTCAGAGAGTTGCTAAACGAAAACCCAGCGATTTGAACAATTATGTATATTCGAATGTGTTGTCAATACTCTACAAAGATGCGTGCGTTTCCTTGACATGCGAGTTCGGTATCGCTTTGCAAGCAGTTTCCTTAACCACACAAGACGCCTTAATAGATCTCTAAATGGTGCTGGAAATGTTTGATACATATTATTCTAAGCCTTGGCGTGGCTAAGCGCGCTCAGTTTTAAGCAGTGAGCCATTTAAAAATGAACTAGTTACTTCATTTTATTTATGTATTTATTATTAATATTTATAAAGACTTTTACCGCACTCGGATTATAATTTACACTTTATACACAGCAACCATCAACTAACAAATTCGTCTGGCAAACGAACACGAAGTAAAAATCCCTGTCATGTATAAAAAGCGTATGTTATAGCGATGTCTACAATTGTATTCGAATGACATTCGAATATATTCAGCGTATACGCCTTGTGGTTAGTTCGTAGTGGCAACGTCAGAAACAAAATATGTATTATTATTGTATAGATTAAGGTAAAAGTGTACCATAGATGGAATATAAACAAAAATTTTAACTAAAAAGAAAATCGACTTCACAAAATAATATTCCAAAACAAAAATGCAAAAAGTAAAATAAATGCGTATTCTTGTGAATAATTAAATTATTGTTATTAATGGAGTCGGTGTCAGCCAAGGTTGGTTTGTAACTACTTAAACATGAATAGTCTTACTATAATCATAACATAACATTGGCATGCACAATTACACACATAGACGCAGCACGCGGCGCGGGCGGCTGACACCGACTCCACCGATTTAATTTGTCTGAATATGTGTAGACCTTCTAAAACCGCTGCTCATATAAGACAGCGCAGTTTAAATGAGACAAACAAAGAAAGGGAGAAACGCCTATCTCAAAATAGAAAATCTATTTCCAAGGCCATCCCTGATTAATTTATTATTAATTACATTTAAAAACCTTAAAATTTGACACTTATTTTCGATGTTGCCACTCAGAACAGGCCACAGGATGTAAACGTTCTTAACAACACTGTACCAATTGCCACAAGCTATGTCCTTGACCAAGTAATGTAGATACCGCATTGCGCATTATTGTGTCGTGCACAATTATTGTATTCGGCTATTCTCGATAGCAATTGCGATGTGTACAATTGTTTTCGACAGGTATTCGAATACTATAACAAAGGTTCAAGTTAGAATAGCATGCGAAATTGGAATATCAATTAAAACAATTAGCAGCGCAGCCCCCTATTTAAACAATTATATAACTTACTATTATTTTATTTATTTATTTCAGACATTAGTATAAAATATATTATAAATTCCTAAATTAAGAAATTTAATAAATAAAAATTATTAAGTACTCCTAATTTACGTATCCATTGATCAGCCTCTGTATTTTTGTACAACGTCAACACTTATTCAATATTGGCAACAAATGTGTTAGTGTTAGTATGCTTGCATGCTTGTTTGCTTGTTTGCTCACATCCAATAGTATATAATATTATTATACATATATAAAATAAAATCCAAACATATTGTAATATTAAAAGTATTAAATATTTAGTAAGTAACCGATTAGAAAAATTCACAACATTTAACTATAAAAATTTTAACCATCTATTCTTTATTCTTATACACTGGACCGCAAAGAAAAAGGGTCGGTTAGAAAATCTTCAATATCTTCAAAAGTACTTGACCTAGCTTTATGAAATAAAGACTAAATTAAAGTATATTTAATGTCACATAAAATAATATATAAAATCTTATTATTTATTTTTGATAATTGTATAAAATACTGAAAATGTTAAATAATGGTCGTTTATGAATTTAGTACCAAAAAAATTCAAATCAATTTTTTGGCGTTTGTTTTACTTTTGCAATAAAAAAGTTATAAATATAGTGCGTCCCTGCCTTATATTTATTTTATTATTCTGAAGTCATCATATCGTTAACCCCTGAAGAATGTACCCAGGATCCTTCCTTTATGTGTCAGGAGACAATGCTTGAAGATGGGCACAGTCAGCGAAATACAGCGAGAACTGTTGGTGTGACTCTTTCTACAGTTCAGCGAGTACTCCAGCATTTCCATGAAACTGGATCCAATCTTCGAAGACCAGGAACAGGCCGAACACGGTGCACGACGGCGCGGGAGGATCGCTACATGGTGTCAATAATTTTGAGAAATTGCTTTCTTACGGCTTTTGAAGTAAAGAATCATCATTTACGAGCTGGAGGAAACAATCTAAGTACGGATACAGTAAGGCGGCGTCTGGCAAATTTAAAGCCATTAAGACCTGCAAATGGCCCAAAACTAGAAAGACACCACAGAAACTCAAGGTTGAGTTTTGGTAGAGAACACGAGAATTGGACTCTGAATGACTGGTCAAGAGTTATGTTTTCAGACAAGTCTAGATTCTGTTTATACAACCACGACGGGAGGAAAAGAGTGTACAGAAGACCGGGAGAACGCTATAACCAAGCCTGTATAGACAAAAAGTACCATACGGCGGAGGCTCTGTTCACGTGTGGGCTGGGATTTCTTCCGAAAGCCGCACTGAGCTAGTGGTAATAGAAAATGGAACTTTAACTACAGAAAGATATGTCACTGAAATTCTGAATGACTACGTTAGTTCATTTTTAGTGGACATGGGCGAGAAAGCCGTTTTTATGCAAGGCAATGCCCGCACGCATACAGCTCAGATAGTGTTTGCCTAATTTCAAGAAGTCGGTATCACACACATGGAGTGGCCAGCACGCAGTCCCGACTTAAACCCCATTGAGCATGCATGGGATGAACTGGGACGACGTGTACGTCAGCGGAAACCACCGCCAAACACGCTACGTGAAATGAAATAAGCTCTAATAGAGGAATGGCAGAATATTCCGCAGCATCGCCTCAAAATCCTTGTAGAAAGTATGCCAAATCGCATAACAGCAGAGTTGCGAGCTCGCAGAGGCAACACAAATTACTAAAATGCGAGAAAACGGCACATCTGTAACCAATATATACATTTACGAAAATACTGGGAAAACAAGGGATTTTTATTTATTTTACATTTATTAAAAATAAAAAGCTTGAATTCATTTATTTTTTTCAGTTAATCTCATTAAAATATTCTTTAATTTAGTATTTATTTCATAAAGCTAGGTCAGGTACTTTTGAAGATATTGAAGATTTTCTAACCGACCCTTTTTCTTTGTGGTCCAGTGTATTTGTATAACAAGAAAACAACGATATCGGTGTTTTCTTCGAGAAACTGTGTGTTTAAATTTGTACAAATTGATAATCTTGAACATAGTTTTTGGCCCAACAAATTTGCCACAATAAAAAATGTTGAATAGTGTAGATGACAGTATATCGATATTTTAGATAAAAGATATCGATAGACTCCACTCCTGCGACATTACTTACTTATAACATCATAAGCCAATGGTTCTGGCGTTGTGTAATTACTATTGCAATGACGAATGGATAGCTGGCTGCAGCTTTAAAATGTTTGAACAAAATTCTACTTTGTTAGGATATGTTTTAGTTCATATTGCAATGAAAAAGCAGTCAGATCCTTCAAAGAAACAACATTTTCATTATTCAGACACAGGCATTCTTTCAAGCATTGCCAGCTTACCGTTTGACTAGCATAAAATACCTATACTGTACGACAAGACACAGTACACCAATGCCCAAGCGCCCGGAAATAGCCAAGCCATGCTTTACCTTATGCATACCTGAGAAAACAACATTGTTGCGTTATTGAGTATTGCATTCGCTCGTGGTGTTCTCTTTATCTTACTGCATTCCTACGGACATATATCAATGTTATGGACTGTGCTGGGGCATTCAGGAGCAACGCCAGGGGCACAACTTATGCGTGAGACCAAGTGACGTAAAATGACTTTATCGATAAACTTTATCGACTATCGATAAAGTCTGTAGAACATACTTATTATTCTACTTTAGAGCAACGACACTAAAGTTGACTTTGAAGTTTCATTTACGGTCGGAGCGGTCTACGATAATTTAGGATTAGCGAAAAAGTGTTCATATGAAACTTAATTTAAAACGTATTGACTTTTTGAAACGTTGCTATTGGTTTTTAAAGTAGTTTTTATATAATGCATTTAATTTCAAGTTTAATTATAGTATTATAGATTAAAGATAGACTGCATTAAATCTAATAGGGCTAATGAAAAAGTGCTACATTAAAACATAAACACGACATAAACAAACAAATAAAGAGTTGGCCTAAATAAAGAGCGAAAACTTGAATGACTGTTTCAAAAGAAAAGTTGCGTTGTGTTATAGGTTGACAAAATGAAGATTACAGGTTCAGACTTATATCAATTATTTTGTCATAATAATACAGGATGTCCCAGAATATGTGAATCAAATTGTAACGGAAGATTCCTTAAGTAAGGACCTTCCAAGGGTACTAAATAAAAAAATAAAAAATTTCGACCTTAAGGTAAAAATAAAAAAGAAACAATGTTTTTTAAAAGAGTACGACACACGAAAATGATGCTGCGATTTCAAAAATAAATCAGTTTAAAAAAAATCTTTTGTATTTTGACGAATTAATCCTTCACAAATAATAATATTGAAAAATATTAAAATTTGTCATAAAGGAAGCAACTGTAGTTGAAAATCTGAAAAAGGCGTACTTTTCAAACTCTTTAATTTTTTATTTTAACCCAAAGATCATATTTTCTTAATTTTTTTAATTAACACATTGAAAGGTCCTTACCTAAGGAATCTCCTGTTACAATTTGATTCACATATTCTGGGATATACTGTATAACTCCAAAAAAAATACAGCATAAATTGTTTAAATACAACATTTCTTAGCAATATTTCTCTTATAAGTACAGATAAATAATCATTACTTTGTAATGCAGCAATTGCAATAACATTTTGTATATAATATCTTCCTGGTCGATTTTATAATAGTCTTTAATGAAATTTCATAAACAGTCCTCAAGATATTCGATGTTAAGAACATTGTATACACATTACTATAATACCTACACACTACACAGACACTTAACATTTCAATTGAACATTCCATGAACATTCCTGACCAGAAGATGAGCAATGATACACGTGAAACCCCATACATTTTACAGAAATATTACAATATATAATTATTTACAAATAAATGTCGTTCTTATTCATATAGGCATACAACTGTTGCCACGATGTTCTGCTGTATAAATACTGTATATTGACGCTTAAGAATGAGACCTAGTAAATACTTATACCTCTTCTTCTTCTCTCTTAGCCTTTATTATTCCCAAGTCACTTGGGGTCAGCTTCTCTGGTCTAACCGGATTTGACTGGATATCAGTTTTTACACGGAGCGGCTGCCACCTGACCTCCGCAACCCGAAGGCTAACGATACCCTAAGGCTAGACCAGTGTCAGGATATTAGAGGGTGCTGACTTTCCCAATAACGACTGCCATAGATGTTCAAGGCAGCCGGGACCAACGGCTTAACGTGCTCTCCGAGGCACGGAGCAGGCGATAATTGTCAATCAATACGCACATAATTTCGAAAAGTCATATAACTTCTGAAAGTCAGAGGTGCGCGACGTGGCTTCGAACCCGAGACCCTCTGCATTGCAGTCTGTTGGTCTCCCCACTGAGCTATCGCTGCTTACTTAGTAAATACTTATACCTAATTCTATAAATGTTAGAACACTATATTTTATTACAATGACCGCTTGGCCTAATCATTTTACTCAGATCTATTGGCTACTTGAGTACCTATGTCAAAGTGAAATAATAAAGGTAGCATAAGTGACAGACGTACAGAAAATCTACTAATATTAAAAAGAGGAAAGATTTGTTATTTGTAATTAAGACTGCGCCGAGCGTAAGACAGATAATGACAGAGCTCGTGCGGCGCATATTCAAATCGGCGCGCGGCCGCCATAGTCAAATTGTATGGAGGATTTTAAGTGCTTTTTTGATAAATCTTTATTGTCAACCAGTTACTTAAATATTTGGGACGGACAAATTGTAATATAACTATTTATGTTTCGTTTAAGTTGTAAAATTGGATAGATTTCTACTGTTATAATCTAAGAATCAAGTAACACGAGCTTACGTTTTTGCATTTTTCGTGCTAATTTACGTAATTTTGTAGGCGAAAATATTAATTATTTTAAGTTTTTTACACGGAGTAATTGTAAAAACATTCATTGTTATGGTAAATGTATATTTTATATTTGTATTAAACAAAAAGTGTTGATTTTATTCACTTGACTGTGACCGCCTGTTTTGGCACATTTCGCTCGGCGCAGTCTTAATAAACTCGGAAACTACAGAACCGATTTTAAAATTCATTCACTATACGGAAGCTACTTTATCCAGAAATAACATAGGCTATATAACATCACGCTAAGAGCCACAGAAGTGAAGCAGTAATCATAAACATGGATGAAACCGCGCGGGACAGCCAATCAAACAAAACCGTACCTATCTAATAATTAACTAAGCAATAAAGAAAGACTAGACAGGATAGACTACACTAATACTACGAAGCTAATAGTTTGCATGTTTAAAGACGTCATTGAATCAACATTACCATATCGCACTCTTAATAAAACAGCGACATAACTCGAAATTTGAAAGTAAAGCAATTTGAACTCTAATTGTATATGTTAAATTCTAATATTATATTTGTGTTAAATCTTTGCAATAGAGTTCAAATTTGTTTAATCCAAAATACTGAGATAAGTCTCTGTTTTATTAAGGGTGCGATCTAGACACAAAAAAGTACTGTCTGGACATCGGCGTCCGACCGTTAACTTAGGAATTCATCACAGACTGATTCATTAGATTCAAGTTAGATAGACTATCTTAGATAAGGTATTAAGGAAGGATATTTTATACCATCCGACAAAGACTTAAAAAGCGCAGCAGTAAGGATATATCAATGTTTTGGATGAACAAATACGATTATGGTCTAATGTCTTGTCCATTTTAACTTGGTATACCTATAACGCTCCCTTGGTTATACCAAGCACCAAGGTATCAGTATACCAAGTAATAAGGCATTGTTATAGATCACTTAGGTAGACAGATGGAAAAATGAACATGACAACTAAAAAATAAATTTTAGTCTGTCTTACACAAACATTGGACACGTTTTTCTTACATACATACAAACATAGATTCACGCCTGTTTCCCAGAGGGGTAGGCAGAGACTACGGATTTCCATTTGCTACGATCCTGACACACTTCTCTGGCTTCATTCACTTTCATCACATTCCTCATACACGCCCGTCGGTTCAAGGTGCTGTTAACCTGGCCTTTGTCCAGAACGCCTCCGATCTGATCAAGAAACGTTCGCCTAGGTCTTCCTCTTGCGACTGTTCCATTCACACTAGCCTTATAAACTTTCTTAGTCAGTCTTTCCTCGTCCATTCTTTCTACATACCCAAACCAGCTTAACATACCCTTTTCTATTCTTGTCAATGTATCCACTTTCATGCTGCATCTCTCTCTAATCACACTATTTTTCTTTTGTCCCACAAACTAATAACTACGAAGATACAACGCGTTTACACTTTGTTACTTCGCTTGTATCCCCAACTTCCCGAGCCCGATCTTTAATGCGTTATATATCAGAAATATTATACCGCTTTGTTTAAACAAAAATACGTGTCCAATATTTTCGCTAATCTAAAAGATGGACTAATCAGAATCACTTAATTTTACCCTGTCATCACGCCTATTGTCGTCGTATTGCGATAAACACATACATACATTTAACAGACAAGCTCATGCAAACAATTTGAAGTCACAGTGGTTTCAGATCATCCTTAAGCGAGAATACAACAGTAATAATACATATATCCAACATCCACAATATATAGAACAGCTATATAAGAACATTTAAATGTAAGATCACATCACTTCTACCTCGAAGCGAAAGCCCTTGGGAATCTATTACCATATAAAGCCATAACAGGTCCTGCGTATAGGGGAATTTATTAGTTATTTTATGTTATATATAATATACATGAGTGTACCTTCATTGGCATCCGTAGTTTTAAAATCTCGCTGTAATCTCTCAAGACGGATACTGGGGCGTGGATCTGTAAAATAAAAATAATCTATTAATAATATTGTCTCGTTTTAAAGAGACCTCTCACATCTTTACAAAAGGAACATACAGATTCGAAACAACAATTTGTGGATTACAACTATTTTTCTTTATGAACCCGACCACTTAAAATCTAACGCCACCTGTACAGTCGTTAATAATCATTTGTACATACATACATACATACATAGATTCACGCCTGTTTCCAAGAGGGGTAGGCAGAGACTACGGATTTCCATTTGCTACGATCCTGACACACTTCTCTGGCTTCATTCACTTTCATCACATTCCTCATACACGCCCGTCGGTTCAAGGTGCTCTTAACCTGGCCTTTGTCCATTTGTACATACATTTCTGAAAACCTTTATAATATTGCTGATACAGCAATATTAGTTCAATAAATGACACCAATTGTCCTGTGATAAAATATTAACGACGACTTAACTACTCGTCCGATTATCATTAAATTTTGTATACCTCTTGTCAGAGGTACAGAAAAGGATATAGCGTAAGTTTCGTGCAGAAATAAGTACTGTTCCTGAGCGAGCGAAGCCTCGACGTAATCTAATCTATACTAATATTATAAAGCTGAAAAGTTTGTTTGTTTGTTTGGTTGAACGCGCTAATCTCAGGAACTACTGGTTCGAATTAAAAATTATTTTAGTGTTGGATAGCCTATTTATGGAGGAAGGCTATAGGCTATTATATGACATCACGCTACGACCCACAGGGGCGGGGCAGTAACTATAAACGCGGGTGAAACCGCGGGCACATCTAGTAGGTTATAAAATTCATAAAGATTTGTTTCATCTGACTGGTACTACCAATAAACAATGTCTCCAACTTTATAATATTATCAATATTAATATAGAGGATATATGAAAAACATTATAAACAGTCATGTAATTATTGACGCAGTCATTTCGATTTTATATCTGCAATGATCAGACTGGCAGTTCCACTGTACACATAGCTACACATCAACCTAGACTGTTTGGAATTTGAACTATTAGAAGTTGAACGCTGCGAATCGTGTCTCGCCCGATTCGCAGCGTTCAACTTAAGTGAGTTATATTTTTGTTACTTTATCTCACTTACGCTGAACGGGACGCGACGCTTTATCCTTACCATTACATCGACACCACTATGCACAGTCCCTTTCCGACAATTCTCTATTTTGTATGTAGCGTAGTTATGCGTATATAGGGTGTCTAACTTGATGTGTAGCCGTGTGTACATATCAAGTTATAAGGCAATTATTAAGCAATAACTGATTTTTGTGGTTGTTTAAGTGGTCACTGCGCCAAGTGCTGTGAGTTTGAGGTCCACACGGGACAGACAGTCTGAGTTTTCTTTGTGTCCGTTGTTTAAATAGTTGTAAAGATCCCCGCGACACAGGATGTATTCCTGCACTATACATGATACTTTAATATAATCTCTCTTAATTTTAAGGGAAACGCTATACTTGTAAAGTAATTCTTCTTCAGGGATTGTGTATTCTCCTGACAGAAAACAGACCTTTTTTCTTTTCTTTTTTTTTTAAATATTCTACCACATACACACAACACCATCTAGCCCAAACTAAGCAGAGCTTGTACTATGGGTTCTAGACAATGGATAAACATACATATATACTTTCTTTTTTTTTTGTAAATACATACATATTATATATAGAAACACCCAGACCAAGACAAACATCCATGTTCATGCACACAAATGTTTGACTTGTGCGGGAATCGAACCCGCGACCTCGGGCGTGGCAGTCGGTTACACTAACCACTACGCCATCGAGGCCGACTCGTTATATGTTGACATGGGTCTAACACAACAGAGGTCCCTGGAGACTTTTCATATATCTTAGCTTCCTAATTGTAACTAATACTATGAATGCGAAAGTGAGTTTATTTATTTGTTTGTTACGCTTTCACGCCTTAACTACTTGACCAATAATTATGGAATTTCAGCTACGTTCGCCTGCAGATGAACGGAAAGTGACATCGAGTATCTTTTAACCAGAAAAAATACTGTTACAAATCTAACCTAACCTGCATTTACAAGTAAAGCCATGGGCAAAATCTAGTATTTAACAAAATTAAAATAAAATAGTAAATAGTTTTGCCTAAACCGCTGAACCGGTTTTGATACAATTCAATTGCGGGTTGCACAAACATAACATTACCTTAACAAAATTCAGTCCATACAATTCGTCCGGTGCCTCCCTCTCCAGCTGAAGACCTTGCTTCTCGAGATTCTCTTCGAAGATCTGGCGGTGTCGTATAGCCTCCACTGTGTTGGCATAGTCATTGTCTTTCTCCCACACCAGAACGTAGTCGATAGTTCGGACACCATCTTTGAATGTCAGGGATGGGTTGTTCATTATACCGCCCAGCACTATCCTGTTGTAACGTAATAGTTGTTTAGATTTTGTTTTAATACTGAATTATTTAATATTTTAATAAGTGTCGAATGGATGAATAGATGATACTGTCGAACTACGGCGTTAGACAATATTACAAGGCGAAAGAATGTTGTATAATATTGTGGGGGTCAAGGTCTATATCTAAAAGGCGGTGAAATCGGTCATCACACCATATCTTTTAGTTAATCTATATACCTATAATCATATATACTTTTTATAAAATTTCTTTGTTAATTAGCTCATAAATATATAAAAATTAAAGCTATCTTTAAAATAGCATAAATAAGGGTTTCAGTCGTTTATAGGAATCCAACCTCTATAACTTAAACTTTTAAATAAAATGAAGGTATATAATGTAGTTGAATTGTCTAATGTACATATATTTGCTTGAATATCGGTATGGATCAGGGTAATGACAAGGTACTCAATGTGTATTTACTAGTACAGTATGTGTACCGAAAAGAGTGATAATAATAGTCATAACGTATATCTGGCAAATTTTCTCGCGACGCAAGACTTGTCTCGGAGCCTTTACGTCTTTACGTGGCTTAATGCCCTGGTTACCCAAAAGTGCATAAAACTACTAATACATAATATATATAATACAGTGTTCATATACACTGTATTATTACAGTTTATTCAACTTCCTTCCTCAAAGTGCAAAAACACATGTTTATTTAAATGAAGTAAGACCCTTTTTAAAACAAATGACGAAGTAAAGTGTATTTACCGTGCTGATTCACATGATGACAGATTAAAAAATATAACTTTATGACTTTACGTGTCAAATATAGCTTTAAATTTAGAACCACATGCCAAACATTATTATGTTAACGGTAACCAAACCCATGCGTTAACCCACACCTCACAAGAGACGAGACAATACAATAACATTTATACAATTAAGACGTGCACTCATTTTCGAACGACATCGATTAGTTAAGTCTACGAAAACCATCACGAACCCAAAACCAAAAACATTCAACTTCGACACATATTGCATAAACAAAACATATGTATAATATGTATGTATTTACAAAAAAAAAAGTATCTATGTATGTTTATCCATTGTCTAGAACCCATAGTACAAGCTCTGCTTACTTTGGGCTAGATGGTGTTGTGTGTATGTGGTAGAATATTATTATTATTATTATTATTCAGAGAAAAACGACGTCATAGAGCGGCTGTGAGCTTCTTGCAGGTATCTTCGTAAGCACAACCCTATGCCTGAACCTAGCAATTAAGCCAAATTTAGTAAACTCACTAACCATTATACTTTGACATTCATAAGTGTTACTTTGTGACATAAATGAATAAATGGTTTTGACAAGTGTTGCCGAAAACGAATAACCGATTAATCATAAAAGTATTCAATTTCTCATCGGGTATGTTAGTATGGTCCAGATACTTTTATAGGATATAATATATAAACTAACGCATAGCTTACATAGTTTTAATCACACATTTAATAAGAATTAACATTACATTGCACAATAGTAGGTATGATATTCAAATATCGCGCAATAAATGAATAGTGAGGCCTATTCGATTACGTGATGTTCGCATTCGTGGCGTTCGGTGTTAGTGTTTTTACGATGTATTCGTATTATTTATTTGCATTGCTGAGATTGTGTTAATTACAAAGTCGATTACCGTTAGTATTACATTGCACAAATGCATATGAACTGGAAAATCACGAGTATTCCAGTACGTGACGTACGCATTTGTGGCATTCGGTGTTCGTCTATTTACGAGGTATTCGTAAAGTTCGCGGTGTTAATTTACGTGGTATTCGTAATGTGTTCGAAAGTGCGCACACACCTTTTAAAGTACAATGAGTGGATATGTGCCAAATGACTACTTTGTATGATGAAGGTGTGACCAGATTACTCACGAGCAATGGTTGACTGGTGGTTTGCCATTGCCATTTGAGCGAATTTGTGTGTCGTCACACCCACACTCCTCGGCAGCACGGGTTGACGCTTCGCTACCGTTGTCCCTGAAAATTATTCTACACTTGGGAACACATGCCAGTGAGGCATTAATTTACACCTTGTTGATCAAAACTAATTTGTTAATTGCCAATTGTACTAAACCTCCAGTTACTTTCTTATATTTAATCAAAATGGCGACGACGAAAAATAATAAGTATGTTATTTTATTTGAAAGTAAATTATGATTCTTAAGTAACTAACATAGAAAAATGCATTGTAACTAATTTATAACGCATCATGAATATAATATTTATGAGAAATACAGCCAAAAAAACATTTCAAGAAAAATTGTTTTAACAGATCTATTGCTGTTGCGTTAGGCCCGAAGGAAATATCAATGTGCAAAAGAGATAACTACAGTTCGCACTGATTATAAATCATCTCGAATTCTCCGGATTCCTCCTTCACAACTATACCAATTTAAATATATTTTTCAAAAACAATATGATAAGGCTTTTAGTTATTTATTTATTGAATTTGTTGTGTTATATTTGTATGCTGAACGTCTAAAAACAGCAGAACCGGTCAATTTTTGTAGTTATTTAATGTTTTCAATGCTTATAATAATATAAGAATTTAATTATGGAAAAATCTATAAATAAGTACATGGCTGTAATAGATATAGAGTGTGTCCTGAATAATTGTTGTTCTAGTGTCATTATTCAGTTAGAAAACAGAGGAATACGTTTGTATGTACTAAACGCTGCCCATATTACCTCTTGATAGATGGAATTGATATGACCAATAAGCGCATCAATTGCCAATAATAATTAGGGTTGCCACCCGTACTTTATAATAGTATTAATCAAAAATAATAAATAAATAAATTTATTCGTCTTAGTGAAACAAAAAGAAACGTAATAGATGCCTTTTGATTCCTCAATTTTATAATCATCTAATCTTTTATCTATTTTGATATAGATATTGTGCGGTAGACCCAAGACCGATCTGTGTGGAAAACCTTGGGAGAGGCTATGTCCAGCAGTGGACGTCTTTCGGCTAAGATGATGCCATAATTGTAAAGACGTTTCTTGATTATAAATATATGATAGATGTTGCTAGAATAAACAAAAATTAGTGGTAACAAAGTAGCAGCTTATACAGGGTGTCCCAGAAGTCGACGTTAAGCCGAAATCAGGTAACAGGCTAAGTTATAATAGCTATCAGCAAAATATAAAATAATCAAAGATACGTATTTTAAAAAATACAGGCATTTATAAACAAAGCAAGAAATCTAAACACTGTGACGGTCTTTTTATTCCAGTTACTACAGATATTTACTTTCTGAATTATTATTTTTTGTTATGTAATCTCGAATAATGTTTTTAAGCTCTCGTTTTTTTTTTAGATTATATATATATATATATATATATTTCTGATAGCTATTATAACTTAGCCTGTTACCTGATTCCGGCTTGACGTCGACTTCTGGGACAACCTGTATAAATAATACCTACTTTATTTAGATATTGTATCTACTTTTTTTTAACATAGTAGATATGCCTCGTATGTTTTTTTTTATGTGGCAACCCTAACAATCTTGTTACGATGCGAGTGCTATAGCGACGCTCAGTTTGATTCTAATAAGTAATGGCTACCAAGACAGCCATTATAAGCAAAACGATATAACTATTTGCCTTATTGATTATTTCCTTATTGCACAATCAATAAATATAGATGTAAGTAAACAGTTCTCTCTATCGATTACCTTATTCTATAAACATACAGAAAACCCGTTGTCTTTAGACAAATAAATAGATCAGGATGTCACACTAAGCAAATTGTTTATAGCTACCTATTCTATATGTATGTATAGTATCTCACCTACATACCCTAGGGGTAGGCAGACGTATATTACACCTACATGCCGACAACTATGCTTTTTAGATCATACGTAACAATGGGCTAGCTCAGTGGTCGGCAACCCGCGCATGCGGCTCGTTGACTCCTTAGCTGCGGCTCTCCCACGAAATGTTTAGTGCAGGCTCGGAATATTACTTATTATCTTGTCTTATAAGTATGATACCCAATTTTATTTAATTTACTGTTAGTTAAACTAATAATTATTTGACAAAGGAAAGCTCAAGAGTGTACTTTAGTCCAAATTATTACCGTAGTAATGTCTCCACCTATATAAAGGCGCTATTGCCGAACCTACTATACAATAAATATCAAAATGGTCCACTACTCATTTAAATTGTATACAAAGATAAATTAACTATATAACATGCAAGACATACCATTCAGTATAGCAAGATAGCGGAGAGAATATTATATAAATACTATTTCAACTAATAGAGTTGCATGCAACCGATAACCTTTCTCAATTTTTATTTAACTTATCGTCCATTATTACATAAAGTATAATATCACCGTATATATAACTCAACATATTTGAATACAAAGTTCAATGACTCACAACAAAAAATAACATAAATTTACGTCATAAGCACTTAGCACATGAGTAACAGCTAGTTATATACTATATACCTAGTACCTACTGACTGAACTATATACAGGTTGTCCCAGAATACGTGAATCAAATTGTAACGGGAGATTCCTTAGGCAAAGACATAACAAATGTGCTAAAAAAAATTATGACCTTTATGTAAAAATAAAAATATCAAAGTTTTTAAAAAGTACGACTTCTCCCAGACTTTCAACTACAAGTATTTCGTTTGTGGCAAATTTTCATATTTTTTTCACTATTATTATTTGTGAAGGATTGATTCGTCAAATTAAAAACGTTTTTTAAACTGACGTTGTTTTGAAATCGCTGCATTATTTTATGTATTATTTTTGCACCAAAACTTTTGTTTTATTTTTACACAAAGGTCATAATTTTTAATTTTTTTATTCATCACATTTGTAAGGTCCTTACCTAAGGAATCGCCTGTTACAATTTGATTCACATATTCTGGGACATCCTGTATAGGTAATGGCCGAACTAAAGGAAGCTATTAAAACAATATATGAATTTAAATCGGCTTTGAACTATTCAAACAACAAATAACAATATTTTAATAGCCCTATAAAACTGCTATACGTATTTGTAAAAGCTTCATTATATAAATATATTATTGCATATATATAGTTAATTGAATATTTCAAACATTACTACAGATTATTGATAAATTTTAAATTAATCTCCTGAAGATTTATACTGCCGGATTTCTTCAGATAACGAATGTTAAGCCATAACATAATATAACATAGCCAAAACAACGATAACATGATAATTATCAAAATATCTGGTGGTCGGAAGACAAAGGCTGATAGACAAATACTTGGGACTCATATATGCAAAGATTTATTCAAATGAGTCGGACATAATGCGTATTTAATCTTTGAAGATTGACAATACAATATGTTTGTTATTGTGTTGACGCTAATATTACATGTTTTATAAAAGAAGTTTATATCAAAATGGAATAAAACGGAGCTATACTATATCATAGGACTATTAGTGCCCACACTTATGTATGGAAGTGAAAGTTGGGTATGGCAAAAGAAGCATAAGAGCAGAATAAATGCTGTAGAAATGAGAGCACTGAGAAATATATGTGGTGTGACTCTGAAAGATAGAATAAGGAATAGTGTGATTAGAGAGAGATGCGGCATGAAAGTGGATATAGTGACAAGAATAGAAAAGGGTATGTTAAGCTGGTTTGGGCATGTAGAAAGAATGGACGAGGAAAGGCTGACTAAGAAAGTTTATAAGGCTAGTGTGAATGGAACAGTCGCAAGAGGAAGACCTAGGCGAACGTTTCTTGATCAGATCGGAAGCGTTCTGGACAAAGGCCAGGTTAAGAGCACCTTGAACCGACGGGCGTGTATAAGGAATGTGATGAAAGTGAATGAAGCCAGAGAAGTGTGTCAGGATCGTAGCAAATGGAAATCCGTAGTCTCTGCCTACCCCTCTGGGAAACAGGCGTGAATCTATGTATGTATGTATACTATATCAACAATGATGGGCCACGCATTCCAGCAACACTTTATTCCATAACGAATTATTAACTTACATTTTGTTTTAAAATATGTTTATCAAAACATATTTGAATAAAACAAGACATTATATTTTAGATATATGAGGAGGCCAACGTCTAAATTATAATATAACCATTATATCTAACTACGATTTAACTGTTCTACGGGAGACATACAGGCATCTAATAAACTGTATAGAACACCTTTTTTATTAAAATAAAACCACTACTAACAGGTATTTCTGTAAACTTAGGTCTACAAGTTACTGGAATTCGTATAAATCCACCCAAACAAGCTAATATACTTGTGTGGGGAGTGTTTTCCTGACTCAGACTGATGAGGATCCTAACTGCAAAAGTCTGACGAAAACCAGACACAATTGAAAACAACTGTATTCTTACTTGTAAGTGCAGACACCTCGTCTGTGTATAAAAACATTAAATTTAATCAAATCCAAACCACAATCAGTGCGTCTGTTATGCGGTTATTCTCGACATCCGTTCCGATTATTTAGTGTTAACTGTTTAATCAATATTGTTGTTAATACGGGCGTGCTAATAACAAGGTCGTGTCGTTATTGTAAACGTATTTTACATATATAGGTTATAATAATTATAGAACCAAACATTTGCCTTTTAATAAGCCCATGTTGCGTTTCTAGAAATGGAACTAATTTGACATTATTTTGGGAATATAATGACATTCTGTTAATTAGCTGTCATTAAAATTAATAACTATACAATTATTCCCTTTTTTTGTTAATTACATTAATATTATTAGACTGTCATGCCCATGTTGCGTTTCTGGCAATAGAACTAATATAGAATTCTTTGGGGAATATAACGGCATTCTGTTAATTAGCTGTCATTAAAATTAATAACTATACATTTATTCCCTATTTTGTTAATTACAAAATACTATTAGAGTGTCATATTAACATTTTAATTACGTTAAGTCTCAATTATATTAATCTATAGTTTTGTAGGATCAGACTGGATTCCAGAAACATGTACTGAAAACAATACTACTAAAGAGGATAGATATCCAATCTTAAAGTATGTACTGGCATGCATATATAACGTAAACCGAACAATATAGTGTAAACCGAACTGTTACGCCAGTTTTAATGCTAATTATGCAACTATAGTTAGGTCTGCCTTCTAAACATTACGTTTCTTTGCTTTCACGCCTTGATAAAACGACAGACCAAAAACAACATATTTTAACATTTATAATACTATTTCTAGAAAGTTATTTACCTCCTCTGTACACTCTCAAAGCATGTCCAAATTAGCCAATTTAAAAACCTTCAAACAAAAGTAATAGCGCTGTTGAGGCCACAATTACCTCGACCTTCAAGCGGTAACAAACGGATTCAACGAGTAAACAGAGATGAAGGCTTAAATCTTTAAAAAGCATGTTTTATCCAAGGACTTAACAAATGGGCATACGCTATTAGGCAACTACATCCAGACAATAGAAGTATGGAGATTATACAGCCCCTCTGTCATCGCCAAAAACGTAACAGCGTCTACTAAGACTTTTTAGGGACTAAGCCGGGGACAAATCGCTTGACGTCTTTACATTTGTCACATTACACATTATTTGTATTCGAAATTAAGGAGACATTTACTATTATTAAACATGACTAATATAAAGACGTCTGTCAGCGGTTCATTTACATTACGGTGCACGTGTGACATTGACAGTGGGTTTACCGACTTACCGGTCAGTGTTCATATCCTGTGACAAGTTGTCCTGGTAAGTGCTGAGCACGGACATCGCCTGGATCTCCCCGATCTTCTCCTCTCTCTCCCTCTCCGTCTAACCCAAACATTAAACGAATCAGTCACTCGTCGGCAACTAATTTCCACCAAAACGTTTAAGTGAAAATACATCTTAGATTCTGGCACATAGAATTGCTTTTGCAACTACAATTGGAACAGCATCAAATATTCAACAAAACAAAAGTGTTTGTAGGTCTTTACACACTGACGTAGCAGATAACGATATATTAAAACTCATTGACATACTTTAAATTTTTTGCACCTCACATTATACTTGTTGGTTTTGAACAAAGCCAAATCGTATACTGAATAACATGTTGCTTCAAGAAAACACCTCGCGATCATTGTGTTCACACAAAAACTGCACGAACAGTAACATTACAGAGACGTAACCTGAGCACTGACCTTGCTTATTCACTGTGCTACGTAGACTTAGACTGATTCATCTGTGTTTGATCAAGTCAATTTTATAACGAGCTAACTAGCGTATATGTTCTTACATTTCAAAATACTGATAACATAACGCACATCTCAGTGTTACTACAGACATTATTAAAATTCTATACAATTTATAAAAACAAATGGTCAGTTAACGACTGTATCGGAATCTACTCTAAGTTAAATGTGAACAAATGTTGGTTAACACACAAATTGGAATAAGCTCAGTGCACACTGTGCGCGGTGCGATTTTGCGTCGATTATTTGTTTGGTTTTTCACTGGTTAAAGCGCTGAAGCCTTACATAATATTGGGATTGCGGCCAAGACTATCGCAAGATCAATGTCAAGTTAAAATTTACAATCCATATGTAATATACGTAGGTATATCGTTGCAGTTTGCAAAAGGTAGACTTATTGCTTCAGGCGTTAAGTCTGCGTTTCGAAAACTGTGTGTTGGAAATAATATTTTTTTAATGTTAATAAATAGGTGTATCAGCTCCAAAGCTTTTCAGATATAATTGGTCAAATAGTATATAGGTACTATTAACTAAACTGTATTTCTTTCTAATAAATAAAGAAAATATAGAAAATTTGGTATATTATATTAAGACTATTAGTTTTCCCGCGGTTTCACCCGCGTAAGTCCCGTTCTCGTGTGAATATCAGGTTTCACCCCTTTCACTCCCTTCAGGGTGGAATTTCCAAAAATCCTCTCTTAGTGCTCCCCTACACTCTCCAAGGAACGTACATGCCAAATTTCAGCTTCTTGCGTTCAGTAGTTTCGGCTGTGCGTTGTCTGTCAGTCACTCAGTAACGGAAGAGTTTTATATATATAGATAAATCAGGCTCTCATCTCATTGTACATATCTATACTAATATTATAAAGCTGAAGTGTTTGTTTGTTTGTTTGAACGCGCTAATCTCAGGAACAACTGGTTCGAATAGAAAAATTATTTTAGCGTTGGATAGCCCATGTATTGAGGAAGGCTATAGGCTATTAACATCACGCTATGACGAATAGCAGCGGAGCAGCAATGGAAAATGTTGCAAAAAAGGGGAAAATTCTCTTATATGAAGCAGACAAAGTTGCGCGGGTCAGCTAGTTATGTCATAAAATTTGATTGAATGTCAACGAATACGTTTAGATTTACATCCGATTTCTGAAAGGCAGATGAGAGGTCAAATATCTATAACAGGACGGCAGGACGCATGTCAATTGCTATGATTGGCTGACGAAGTGATTTAACAGGTTCTCTGTCCGATGAATCACATTAATATATATTATAATAATGGCAGTGGCAGTCGGTTACACTAACCACTACACCATCGAGGCCGACAAATATGACAATTATGATACATAACAATAGATTTTCTATTGTGTCTATCACGGGACAGCGAATGGGTTAGTTTGCTGTTGTCGATCGCAGCAATTGGAATGAATTTGTCCGCAGTCAACAAATGTTTGAGTTAATTTGCTTTTCAGATACCGGGCGCACGAGTAAATTAGTTAAACAGAGCACTTGACATGACTTTGACACGTTGTTGATTTATTCGCCTTGCAGAAGCCAGGTGTTACTGGTGCAAAAAACATTTTATTTTTTATTGTTCGTTTGTCTTCATAACGCCGTGTGTGAAGTACGAAACAATTTATTAAAATGTATAGGTATAAGAAACGACTTGAATGATTTAACATCATTTTTTATTGCATTTGTGAGTAAAATCGTTAAGTTCAAGTAAAACGGCACGAAATCTTTTCCATTTGCACAATTTGGCGTTATTACCAGGAAACTGAGTAGGTACCTTTATTCAATTTGAAATATTATATTCAAACACTTCGAAGTATGTATCCTGACTAGTATTATAGATAAATAAATAAATAATTAATTTCCAAGAACAATTACAAATTAGATGCGAATGTGAATTTGTATTTGTTACACTTTCACACCTTAACTACTCGACCGATCATCATGAAATATCGCATACACGTTGTCAGTGGTACAGAAAAGGACATATACCTTTCATCCAGAAAAAGTACAGTACCCGAAGGATAGAAAATGTACATAACCTACACTTAAGTGAGCAAAACCGCGGGTAAAATCTAATAATGATTTAATTAAGTGTGGTAAGACAACCATTGAAATTGCCTCTTGCAACTTTTCAATTTATTCACACGATAAAAGATCCAACTACGTTCCTACTTACGAAGGGACGTTCCAACGAGAATATATTCAGATATCAGAGTCCCCTGCTGCGGGTCATTTTTCTACATAAGTTTACAACTTTAGAACAAAATGATTTTGCTTGCCGCGTCTATACGTGTACAGAACTCTTATATCTTATTTCTGTATGCCAAAATTAATCGAAAATAAATGTGGTGTGATCACTCCAGAAAACACGCACGAGTTTTAGCTCTATCTAGGAGGTCTTGGCAAGACGACAAGCTGCAATACAAACGTCATTATCATTAGGTACCTACTATACATCGGTCTACTGTACATAAATTTAAAAGGGCTTTATTTCGCCAATATAATATCATAATGATCTAACAAAACAAAAGAAGATGACGGATTCCTTTTTTGAAAAATTTACCAGTTATAAACCAAATGCTTGTATTTAAATAGCAAACGGGCTGTACTAATAAACTTGAGAGCGAAAGGTCGTGGGTTAAAACAGCACACGCTATCAACGTCAACCCACTCCCAACGACAAGCATTTGTCTGGTTGCAAGTGAAGGAGTTACTAAGAATACTAACAATTTGCCAGCTGATATGCTGGAAATATAATTAATTAAAAATAAATCAACAATCAATATACTGCCGGTAATACCAAAAACTCTCAATAAGCTAACAAATCAAACCATTTAAGTTTGCATACATTTTAACACGTTTCTATTTTTAATAAGATTTACGGACCGTCGTCGTATCTATATCTACCCTCATTATTATCAAATAATAATCTTCTCTCTTTTTCTCTCTTAGCCTTTATTATTCCATAGTCACTTGGGGTCGGCTTTTCTGGTCTAACCGGATTTGACTGGATATCAGTTTTTACATGGAGCGGCTGCCACCTGACCTCCGCAACCCGAAGGCTAACGATACCCTAAGGCTAGACCAGTGTCAGGATATTAGAGGGTACTGACTTTCCCAATAACGTCTGCCATAGATGTTCATGGCAGCCGGAACCAACGGCTTAACGTGCTCTCCGAGGCACGGAGCAGGCGATAATTGTCAATCAATACGCACATAATTTCGAAAAGTCATATAACTTCCGAAAGTCTGAGGTCCGCGACGTGGGTTCGAGACACTCTGCATTGCAGTCTGTTGGTCTCCCCACTGAGCTATCGCTGCTTATGTTAATTATTATTATCAAATATTAATAATTAACATATTTTTAATTCATGTCTTTAGTCATCATGCATGGGGCTTGTAGTCGTTGTATGCATCAAGTGATGCATGAAAATGCCAGTCCCTAATTATACGCGGTCTAATGAACATTTCGAGGTTATTCCTATACAAGCCTGGAGAGTGTTAACTCGTCTTGAAGTACTTCATATAAATACTTGCTTATAATTAAAATAAAGATGTTAAGTATAAATATTACACTGACATTTTCTTTATTGTTTAAAAATCTCAACGAGGCTCGAATATTTATTATGGTTACATCCATTGACTATAGGCATTTACGAATTTACGGACACACGTATCTACACACACCGCGAGTGCATAAATATGTATATGTGAGTGAATTAAATATTTCAGTAATTACACACACTGAGAACAGGCCCGTGCCCAGCAGTGTGACAGTTTAATACAGGGCTGATGTTATTATACATTACATCGCGCATTTTGGTTATAAAAATAAATGAATGTCTGACTACAAATGCCTCATTTTTATTCTTTACGTAGCAATAATTGTCTTAATAATTATGATGCCCTATTGCGTAAAGTCGGCTAATCGGTAATTTGCAGTACTGTCTCATACATACACAATGTATGACCAGTCCCGCAGATATAAAAGGTATATTCACTAGTTCGGGTGCCATCTGTGAATATCTACGTCTATGGTTACTAAAATATAATATATCTTTAAAGAATATCTAAATATCTTTATTAATGTTCATCTATAAGACATTCTGTCGTCCGTTAACTAAAGAACGTTAGGCTGCAGCTACATTTACCATTTTTTAATTTTTTTATTCTCTACCGTAGAATCTAGTACTGAATATGGAATATGCAAGGTTTAACAAGTAACAGTCGCTGAGCTTCTTAAAATATTATCTGCCTACATTCATAGGTGAAGTCAAGCCAACATTCATTTTAGTTTCTCACTATCGAAAGCAAATAAATTTTTGTGGACCTCCACTTACGAATTGTGGACCCCCATTTTTTTGTCACGCTAACGTAAACCCCCGACGAGTCTCCCGTGGAGCCCGGGAGGTCCACCTGGACCTGTTTAAGAACTAATGCGTTAGGCCATTAATTAACATAATTTTAATTTGTGGACGGCAGCGTTACAGGAAAAAGGGAGTTATACACTTTTTTCGCCGTTCCCGCCAAAATGTACGACATATATATTATGTCGCAGACGAAACAATCGTAAGCGTGACAAAAACTTTATGTTGAAATAACCAGCACTTATCTTTATTAGCTAAACTACTAAACACCTTGGAGATTAGCGTGACAAATGGAACGGGCATCAAATGTAGGTAGGTACGCATTTTGCATATTTACGTTATACATGTAATACTTACCTTATAATTGATTTTCATTTTGTTATTTAATACGACTGGAGAGCAAATACATCATCATTCTATTAAGAGAAGAAAATTAGAAGCATTAAGGCACTATTTACCTACATACCATTTTTCTTATCAATTATTCGACTTTAAATTGCAATCGCTAGCTTTGAATTAATATGTAGGTACCGTATTACAGGAGACATCTTAAGACTGTGCCGAGCGAAATGTGCCAAAACAGGCGGTCACACTTAAGTGAATAAAATCAATACTTTATGTTTAATACAAATATAAAATATACATTTACCATAACAATGAATGTGTTTACAATTACTCCGTGTAAAAAACTTAAAATAATCAATATTTTCGCCTAGAAAATTACGTAAATATGCACGAGAAATGCAAAAACGTGAGCTCATGTTACGTGATTTTTAGATTATAACAGTAAAAAAATTGTTATATTACAATTTGTCCGTCACAAATATTTAAGTTATTGGTTGACAATAAAGATACATATTTAACAAAAAAGCACTTTATATCCTCCATACAATTTGACTATGGCGGCCGCGCGCCGATTTGAATATGCACCGTACAAGCTCTGTCATTATCTGTCTTACGCTCGGCGCAGTCTTAACCGGTCGTATACCGCCGGCTCGCATACCAGCCGGCAGATTTGTACCCGTCGTAGGCCGGTGGCTCGCATGCGAACCACCAAATTGGTTTTACGTTAGCTTAAGCTAAAGCGAAGGCGGCGCGCGACGTTTTGGCGCCAATTTGGTGGCTCGCATGCGAGCCACCGGCCTACGACGGGTACAAATCTGCCGGCTGGTATGCGAGCCGGCGGTATACGACCGGTTAACTCGGTATATTGTTTGTAACTAGCGTTAAAAGTATTCTGTCTCTGACTCCTTTAAGGTTAATTGCGACGACACGTTTGAGTTACAAATTTTAATATTTAAAACATGTCATCATGAGTATTTCGCTACAGCTTACTGGCTAAGACCTAATCTATTGTTCTATACTAACCTATTGTTAGTACCGTTGTAACACACTGTGTGTGCACTAGAGATGAAACGGATATCCGGTAACTATCTGGTATCTGGCCTATCCGGCGGCCTAAATACTATCGGGCCGAATACCGGATAACTAGCGTCTATCCGGACGAATAACGGATTTAAAAAATATATATTTTAGGTAATTCATTGCTTTATTCAGTTAGTATCACTTAAGAAATACAATAATTAGTAATCAAAAGATAATTCTACAACTTAGAAAATGAATTAGTACCCATACTGCACTAAGGGCAAATTATGGTGAATTAATACTAATTTCTCTGCTCTCTTCTAAGTGGTTCCGCTTGTCTTCGTAAATAAGGCCTAAAGCTTCAGGAAAAGTCTTTCGCTGTACACACTGCTGCAAGGTGCTGAAAGATAGATTTTGGCAAACTTTGTAAAATTTATGTTGCTTGGGTAAATTTAGCTCTTTTTGAATCGTCGGCAGTTTTTCTTGAGCTATACCTGAGTGATTGAAATGCAGCACAATTCATTTTCCAGTAGCAATCATTGTTGTCACTTCAGCCTGGCCTGGACTTTGAGCGACTCAACTATAGCTCTTTGAAGCGTATGTATGAAACATCTAGCAGAATCATACTCAGCCAAACGAACACCTCTCCACCATGTTAGCGCCACTATCATGAATGAGTAATGCACCAAACGGCAACGTTCCGCCGGATATTCAGCGGCCGAATATCCGGCTATCCGGCTACAAGTTTGGCCGAGTATCCGGTATCCGGCTAAACTGCTATCCGTTTCATCTCTAGTGTGCACTCTATCTACCTAACTCGTCTTACAAACAGTAACTCTGAAACGTAGTACTAAATAACTCAATAATCGCTAGCAGCGATGTACTTTTACGGCGAAAACCGATTTATTCATATGTCGAAGTAGTTCAAATGTAAGTATTCGAGTAAGTCGTCCTGTGAATGCATTAATTTTATATGGTTTGTGTATGTATACGTAAACTAATGCACATTATAAAACTAATAAATTCTGGTACAGCAATAAACAATGATCAATACGAGCCAACACAAAAAACTTATCAATAACTCATCAAATCGTGATTTGAATATAAGTACCTACGTTATTCGAATAATTAATCAGTTACAACGCATAAAGTGACATTCGAATGCAACATCGATAATTTCGAAAAATGTATGATCATGTATGTACAATTCATATGGTACAAAGAGTATAGGATCATACACTTTTTAAACCTATGGATATTGTTTTAGTGAGAACCGCCACACCTTATCAGTAGAATCGAGTAGGTACGCATATCATCCTATTTGTTTTTATAATCGCTTATATTCTAATTAGCTTCATTCGACGAGTGTACATAAACAATGTGAATTGAGGAAATGACGTAAGCGTGTTAGTCTGTTTAGTGATCGTTGCAAGTAAAAGCCGTAGTCTATGCCTAACAAGCATGTTTAAAGGATCGCATGAGTATTGAGTAGACATGTATCTATAGTATTCTGTTTAAGCTCGCACGAAGGGAATTATTATATACATGGTTTATGTAGGAATACGCAGACGTCAACTCTCAACCTAGAAAATGGTATATTATGTCAAAACTATGTAAGTAATAATAGTTAGTAAGGAAACTGTTATTACATAGAGTTTTCACTTCCGACGTCAGACCTGGACGATAGGCCCAACCTTTATTAGTAAATAATATTCCGCGCGCGCCCCTCTATTTCCTCGCTTCCCTAGGCACATGCTTTACCACTGCTTTAAAAACATCATCACCACTGATCTTACCAGCTAAGATCCGATTAATGAATTTAGTAGAGTTATTCCAATGTAACTGTGAGTAAATTAGATAAAGATATAAATAAATAGTGCACATAATTTTCGATGTATAATCTAGTAATCAATATTATGCAACATCATTACTTTGAACACCGTGAGTGTAGTGTATGAGGGTAGATGTATAAAAGAAAATAAGTAAGTATATAAAATGTGAGTGTAGATAAAGATTCGCCTAGTTCACAAACTATGTTTAAGTTGATAATGAACATTCATCTCTTTGCTTTTTCATTAATTCCCAAAATAAAATGAGGGAATTTTTTATTTCTTTTATTGGTTAGGGTATTATTTTCAATTTCAAATCAATCAAAAAATTTTATAGAATAACAAGATAGATTTTGAGAGAGCCCTCAAACAATCAAAACTTCAGAAATACCAATGTTACCAACATGTTAATTGGCATACCAAGCCATTAAACTCAATTTTTCATTAGCATCCACAAGTCCTGATTAACTTTATTAGGAGCATGGATACAAAATTCTTTAAGTATGAGTCTGCACAACAAAACCTTTGTATATCTGACAGCAAAGGTACGCATTAACTATGGAATTTCACAGCCATTTGGACTATAATAGTTAGGATTGCAGAAATCTCTTTGACTAGTGACTACTGGTGTATAGCTGGGGATACTACTGCATTCAATTGCCTAATTTTATTACTCTACTTTTACTTATCTTACTTTTAAAAAAGACAACTCCCACAATAGGTATAAATGTTATGTGGTGGGTAACTTTACTATAATTCAAACAACGGACATGAAGAACACCTAGACTAGTAACAACCATTTTTGGATCACAAAATGTTTTGTCCCAAATGGGATTTGAACCCACTGACTTAAATCATTATGTGCAGTCAATTAAATAAACTTAATAAAATTGAGTTGGCAAGTAATATATCACTACACAATAATTGGGCATAAACATTATGTTATAACCTTATTATAGTGGTATTATATCCTAAACTATTAACCATAACATAAGAATAAACAAGTGGTAATTTGAATGATTAGCTGATATTAATAACTCAATTGTATTATGTGACAGACACCAAGACCCTCGCATTTTCGCATTTATTATGTTTAAGACATTGTTGTGTTTGTAAATTTTTAATTTAAGGTTGATTTTATCATAATACGTACAATTACATACCCAATATTTAAATTCACGCGAGGTTTTGTTTTTGTTCTGTCTGTCACACAATTTATACTAATTCAGACACCATTACACTCTATCCTTAAATTGTAAATTAAATTGTATTATGGTCATGACACATCAATAACAAATAAATTATTAATTAACTTCTTTTTAAAGGCATTTCCTCAACACATTGTATAGCGTAAAATACTTACTTGAAAAAGCAACCTTATTCTTTTACAAATAATGTTTGAAATTGGTTAAATGTTTTGTACAGTTCAGTTATTTAAATAAATGACATCAAATTATTGTGAAAGAGCAGCTATTATAGTTTAAATTTCTTATTGATTAACCAGTCAAGACTTAGCAATCTAGACAAAATTAAAAACATATTGTGTGTGGCCACAGGTGTACCTCGACTTAATAGGTTTCTGTTAAGAGCATAATTATGATATTCATACCTAGGTGCAAAAGTATATATGCCTGAAGGAGTTGAGAGAGGTCAATTATTATTAATAGAGCCTTATTCTACCAGCTACATTTTAATGCCTCAAGACATTTCAAGTGACTATCGTATAAAAAAATGTATGCCAACTTTCTGATTTGTTTAATGTCTATTTAACAACTAAGAAAAAGAATAGATATTATGTTTTCTTTTCTTTTTACTATGCTGTGATCAATTTAAAAATACTTATTGTACAAACATTTATTAACCTGTCAAGTCTTGATAAACCAAACATAATTAAAAATCTATTGTCTGGCCCTGGTGTGCCACTGGGTCTTGAAAGGTTAATTCAATATGTATTCTACCTTACTATCTAGTAGTCTCAGTATTTCTTTAACAGAGATGAATTCAAATTTAGTATTCTAATAAGAATCTAACCAAAATAATGAGTAAATTTATTCTTCGAAAACCCTCTATTTTTAGAACACAACAAATGTTTGGAAACAGTCCCATGATATAGTCTATTGATTTTAATTACTAGCAATTATAGACATACATTTGGACAACTAAGTAAGAGAAGAATATATTATCATAGTTTCTAACCTTCAACATCTAAAATTAAAAAAAGACATAACCCAGTAATTGAAGTAATAAGTACCTGAAATTTATGAAAACATACTTTGAACTTAAAAACTACCATGTTTCAAATTTTCTTATTGTTCACCAACATAGTACACATCTATGAGTAAGAAAATATAATTCAGCCAAGATTTTCTAAGCATTGAGTGGTAGGCACCCCATGGCTAAAGTAGCCATTACTACTCTGCTGGAGTCCATAAACAATGTAAAAATATTACTATTTATCTTCGTAATGGTGTTGTTATTCAACATGTTTGTGTGTTAAAATGAAAATGTTACATAATTTAATTATATATATGCACTAATGCTAGAATTTTGATTGACTAAGATTTTCAAGTAACCTAATGTTATACCATAGCCTCAGTTACTTTGCCAATAAGAATCTTATGTATGGGTTTTGAGCACACATAAGATTCTTATTGCATTAACTAAATTGTCATATAATTAAGACTAATTAATAACCCAGCCTTTATTGTTATCAAATCAGTGTTCATATCATTAAAAGTTATGTTAATGACCATATTTAATCTTATCAGAAGGACTATATTTATATTTAATAATATAATAGCACTACATATAATTAAATATAATTAAAACTGATGGGTCTAAACTTAATTCTCTATAAAACTCAAAAGTACATTATATTCAAAGTTAATTCAAGCAATAACATTGCATACACTTCTGTACTAATAGAGTTAAAAGCAAAATTATGGAAAACCTTCACATCAATTTAACCATTAATCTGTTATTTTAAGTTTTAAGAAACTTTAAGCCCACACATTAGTAATAATTATTATATCTAAGTTCAAAAAGTATAAGTTAGACTAAGGCAGAATACAGTGAGTCAAAAATTAAACAAATTACCTCGTGAAATGTCCCTTCACTTCCTGCATCTCCAAAGAGTTGTTGGAATGCGAGTTCATTCCGCTGTGCATCTGATAAAAAAGATTCAGTTTCCCCAGCGTCTGACTTTTTGTGATGCAGCTTCACACCTCCCGTGTAAATAGGAGTCGTTATCTTCGGCGTAAACACATTATCCTCGACCTTTTCAAGCAGAGGTATTGGCACGTCCTCTTCAAGCGATGGATCCCCGTCAGACATCACATAAAAATAACACACCGAATAATATCCACACGTCTATCACTTTCACGAAATGTTCATATCCGACTTCGTCTTCCCTCCTTGGTGTTAGTCATCGATGGTACTATATTACTACAATCGGCAGATTTGGACTCGTCTGTATTTTTCCCACGTTACGATAACGATATTTTTATTAAATATTGATGACACGTATTTCCGTTTGACGAGGTTACCTATAAAATGACTATATTTATTCTATAATAATCTTGAGTTTCAGAAGGAAGACAAGGCACCGAAACAAACTAAGAAGAAAGATTTCTCTCAATGGAAATCTAAGGTTGCCAGTTGCCAATGACATATGATTTTTCTTTCATACCTTAGTACAACTACAAGGATGAGATAACACGCTTTTTAATTTCTTGGGGTGCAAAAGAGAAAGAAAATTGTAATGCTTAAGATATTGTTTGAATCTGTCAACTGTAATTATTATTTTTGACAAATAAGGAAATACACAATAGTATGGTCCACTAACCACTTACGTTTACGTTTTTTAGATTAGTAGAACTTCGCTGATAGTAAACTATTAAAATATTTTACAGTTTTACTTAAACATTTTTACTATGTTGAACATAGATATATTAAAACATTATTTTAGCAATGTAGCTATATTCGCTTCATACGTTTCTGGTAGCATCTAGCTTAAGGCTTACTTATATATTGCAATGCAATGTGTAAATCCTTATAAGATTCGTCTTATCTACCGCTAGAAATCGCAATGTAGCTGATAATCGTTTATGTACTGTTTGCCTTTCTTATGCATGAATCCGATAGAAAGCTCTAACATGATAATAGTTCTGCATATTTACGCACAGCGACACATCAACCTAGACTGTTTGGACTTTGAACTATTAAAAGTTGAACGTTGTGAATTGTGCGAGAGAGTACGTTATATTTTTGTTACGCTCTATCCTTATCATTATATCGACACGACTATGCACTGTCCATTTCCGACAATTCTCTATTTTGTATGTAGCGTAGTTATGCGTATATAGGGTGTCTAACTTGATGTGTAGCTGTGTGTACAAAAACAATACCACGGTATGCTTAGGCATGCCGTGCTGTGTCGGCAGCCTTCGGAAAGCTTCGGGATACCGCAGCAAGACAGCGCCCGCCCGTACTCGAAGTAACTTAGACGCTTCGGTATGCTTAAGGACGTCACGACATACTTTCTTGTTTGTTTATGATGTCAAATATTATGTACTGTGTGAGAGAACAAATAAACAATTATTATTATTATTATTATTATACCTATGGATGTCACGGCATAGTTACCACCAGTGTGCGCTTACATGTAGGGATGCCGAAGGATCCCCTGCTGTGCCGTACAGCCAATGTGCGTCGGGCCTTAGCGGGTCACCGAGTCGATTAAAATCGCTGCCGTGTGTATCTAACTATAACCTACTTTGATAACTAAAGAAATTTTGTAGCAGCTAGTCGTTTATTTAAAAAACCAATTTTATTATTTTAGAAATAAACAAATATTTGTCCATCATAATTATAATTAACATAAACTCAACTGGATTACTGGACTAGTCTTTTACTTTGTTAGGTATGGCAACAATTTATGCCACGCCGCTCAGCATCTGTCATGTCAATTCGCGTCGCCGGAAAACGAAAGGCGATAGGTTGCCGGTGAAATTGATTTTATTAAATAAAATAGATACAACCGAATTATACTTATGTGAAATATTGTAGACAGAATAATTAAATAAAATTCAAAATGACGGCGGAGGTGCAAGTAAAATCGAGGCTCCCGCAGCTCTCGTCAGACAAACAACTAACATTTATAAAATTAGCTGTTTTATCAATGGCAGCGATATTATGTGAGTATTTTTCAATACAAAACCGTATTTACAAAGATCCTGCAGACATAATATAACAGAAAAGTTTCTATCAGTAATTTAGTATTTGATGCGTTCTTGTTATGACTTACGTGGTCATTCTGCTGAGCGATAAGCAATGGCGATGAAATGTGCTTCGTTTAGTAAAACAAACCGGTTAGCAAAATATATTGTTGACAAGACTATTTTCGTCAATTTCTAGATGCTAGGTTATCGTACAAAATGTTATTTGTAAGGTAAGGACACCTGTTATAAACATGCCGGTTATTGAATCTTTCGACCTAGTGATGTAGGTATTATCGAATAAATAAATGCTTACGACGCGTTATATGTACATTTCCAAGTATCAAAATAAGTACCAAGATTCTATATAAGGAATTAAATCTTTTTTACAGCGTTTGCTACGCGCCTGTTTTCTGTCCTTCGTTTCGAGAGTGTGATCCACGAATTCGATCCGTACTTCAACTACAGAACAACACGGTACCTCACTGAAGAAGGCTTCTATAACTTCCATAACTGGTTTGATGATAGAGCATGGTACCCTCTGGGACGTATTATTGGTGGTAAGTTTTGTTATAACTTTACATTTTAATTTGACTTACAACCCTTGAGGTCTGGAACATAACATTCAGGCATAAAATAGGTAATGCTTGTTCTAATGCTATAAAAGTAATTTAAATATTGACACAATTGCCAATAATCATAGTTTGAGAGACTAGAACTATAGTTATTTAGTCAACAAACAAACAACATTCATTGTTTTCTTACTGCAACAACTCTTGAACTATTATTAGTATTTGAAAAATACAAACATCCTTTTTAATTGTATTTAGTTCTAAATAATGAACATCATAAACTATTGTTTATATTTTACCATAATATTTAATTTTAGGAGCTTATAATATGTTAATAGGAGTTATTCTATTGGCCAATATTCAGACACTGGGGCCAAGACAAAATGCTTTTACCATTGTGTATGGTTTATAGTTAATTTTCTTTGCAAATATACTAATCATTTGTCTGTTATGTTGTGACACATGAATGTACACTAGGTAAAAATCACTATATACATACATATATGTATAATTACATGATTATTAGTGTATCTATTGTTGTTAAACTTATAAATAATTTATGGGTTCTAGCATACTATACATAAGCCAAATTCAATGTAGGAAATCTTTGTAAATAAACAGCAAGATGCTTAACACCTTGCCAACCTTTAGCTTAACGTGGGGGAATTCTTTAACGCATACCTCTCCTCGGGGCGATGGAGAGGTTATGTCGGGCTCACCAGGGAAAAGATACCTCGGTAAAACCGACTAAACCTACCACGGTGTTCCTCGAAATAATAGACGTCGAGGCCGCGCGAATCGCTTTCACATACAGTCGCGACCCCGCCGTGGTTTCGGCCCGCCGTGTAAAACGACAGGCCACTATTTAAAAATACTTGCTTCACCGTCCTCCTGGAAGGGACAAAGACACGATACAGAGGCGCACGTGGGAACACGCACGCCGCCTCTCGGACCTGGTGCTGAACGGATGGCGGGCAGGCCCACAAAGCCCACCACCCCCAGGTCAAACCTCAGGGTGGTTGGATGTCATCTCGCGCCCTCCGGCGCCCGGCTTTGCAGTTGGGGAGAGGTTTTAAACGCATCCTCGCCCGCTCCGCCGCCTCCTAGATGGAAATGACTTCCTCACAAAAGGAGGCGATGGTGTTCCACGACCTCTCACTCCAGACCATAGACTGAACTATGGCCGGGAGCGAGAGGGACACCTTGTCAACCTTGGTAAAGATCCATACAAACTATTTAACATGCTGTAAAACCTTAAAAAAAAATTGTATGATATGAGTTCTGTATTATAATATTTACTATTTTACTTGAATATTACACATTAAAATTAAAGTACTTTATATAGCCTTGAATATAATTAAATCTTTATGAAGTAGTATAATATCAATGTTGCTTATTAAAACTTAATTTTCTAATACTTGGCAGCTAGTCAGCTGTGATTGTTTGTTTACAAACTTTTACATCCAATTTGGCTGATGTATGATGTTTATTTTAACAGGTCTATCTCTGTGTTAGTTAATAAATATACTCAGTATCAGCCATTGGCAATATGCTAAACAATACCACTGAATCATAATGAACTATGAATCTAACTAACTACCTAATAACTACCTGAATCTGTATAAAGTTTTTAAAGATAAATATATATTTAAATACTCTGAAAGATAGAATACGGAATAGTGTGATTAGAGAGAGATGCGACAAGAAAGTGGATATAGTAACAAGAATAGAAAAGGGTATGTTAAGCTAGTTTGGGCATGTAGAAAGAATGGACGAGGAAAGACTGACTAAGAAAGTTTATAAGGCTAGTGTGAATGGAACAGTCGCAAGAGGAAGACCTAGGCGAATGTTTCTTAATCAGATCGGAGGCGTTCTGGACAAAGGCCAGGTTAAGAGCACCTTGAACCGACGGGCGTGTATGAGGAATGTGATGAAAGTGAATGAAGCCAGAGAAGTGTGTCAGGATCGTAGCAAATGGAAATCCGTAGTCTCTGCCTACCCCTCTGGGAAGCAGGCGTGAATCTATCTATCTATGTATGTAAGAAAAACGTGTCCAATATTTGTGTAAGACAGACTAAAATTTATTTTTAAGTCGTCATGTTCATTTTATCCTTTTATTTTTTTTTTTTTTTTTTTACTTGGGGGAATGCTTTGACGCATACCTCTCCGCGGGGCGACGGACAGGTTATGTCGGGCTCACCGAGGAAAAGATACCCCGGTAATACCGACTAAACCTACCACGGTGTTCCTCGACATAACCATAGACGGCGAGGCCGCGCGAATCGCTTTCACATGCAATCGCGACCCCGCCGTGGTTTCGGCCCGCCGTGTGAAACGGCAGGCCACTGCACGAAGAATATTTCCTCCACCATCCCCCTGAGCGGGGGGGACAAAGACACGATACAGAGGCGCACGTGGGAACACGCACGCCGCCTCTCGGACCTGGTGCTGATCGGGTGGCGAGCAGGCCCACGCAGCCCACCACCCCAGATCAAACTTCAAGGTGGCTGGAGGTCATCTCGCGCCCTCCGGCGCCCGGTTCTGCGGTTGGGGAGAGGGTTTAAGCGCTCCCTCTCCCGCTCCGCCGCCTCCTTGATGGAAATTACTTCCTCACAGAAGGAGGCGACGGCGTTCCACGATCTCTCACTCCGGACCATAGACTGAACCACGGCCGGGAGTGAGAGGGCAACCAGTCCGACTGCCGCGATCAACTCACGGCGCTGCAATGCCCAGGCGGGGCAATCCACCAAAGTGTGCAGCGCCGTGTCCACAACAACATCGCGGCAGTCGCCGCAGTGATAACAACCGGGCGTCGCCTGCCGGCCTATACGACACAGGAACTGGCCAAAACAACCGTGGCCAGTCATTACCTGTGTCAGCTGGAAGGTGAGGGCGCCATGCCGCCTCTCCAGCCACTCCTCAAAAACGCATGTTCATTTTACCCTCGGTCTACCTAAGTAACCTATAACAATGCTTTATTACTTGGTATACTGATGCCTTGGTGCTTGGTATACCAAGGGAGCATTCTAGTTATGCCAAGTTACAATTTTAATAGTTCTTTGCATTGCCTTTGGTCCCAGAATGTAGGAAACCTAATAGTAAACAATAACCATCAGTCGTGGGACATGACTGTTAGATAATAGTCAGCAACAGCACCTTGCAATACCCAGATAACCCAAGCAAGGTGCTGCTTACCATAAATGAGTGGGAAATATGAACTATGGCCTGAGTGATGTAAGTAGAAAATATCAATATGGTGGACCCATTAATAACCAAATCCAGAAACCCATACAATAAAAGCCATGCTCAAGGCTCTAGTCTTTCAGATTGCAATTAAGATAATCCACTGCTATTAGAACAACACAATATATTCTCACCCCCAGCCATTATACAATCAGGTCATTGAAGCATTAAAAATTAAAAGTATCAAATAAGCATAAAATGTGTATCAATATTTGATGTAATGTAAATCATTGTACTGATCAATGGAATCTGATAATGTGTATTTATGGTCTTGTAACTTGGTACAGCTGTTTCAAAACAATATTATTTCGTAATATTCTTGATTAGTGATGAGCTATTATCGATAAAACATCCGAAGTTTTCGAAATAATAAAAATTTAAAATTTCGCCAGCATCGCCATGGTCACGTCTTTGGAGCTAGTTACTAGGTGATCCAGATTCGTCTAAATTTTGCCGATGTATTGTGACGCCATGAAATCTATACTAATATTATAAATCTGAAGAGTTTGTTTGTTTGGTTGAACGCACTAATCTCAGAAACTACTGGTCAGATTGAAAAATTATTGTAGTGCTGGATAGCCCATTTATCGAGGAAGGCTATAGGCTATATAACATTACGCTACGACCCACGGGGGCTGCGCAGTATCATAAACGCGGGTGAAAGCGCGGGCACATCTAGTACAAAATATGTCGACAATTTTACAATAAACAATGATAATTACGAAAAAGCAGCGACTACTTAAAATAATGGTTTTGGTATTATTTTTAGTATTAACTTTTTTAACACATGGTATGCTTTGAAATAAAAAAATAACAATATTATAAATCCAGTGTTCAGATATTGTGGTTTGCAATCTGAAAATAAAAGTTTTGTTTGACAACAAGAATACATCAACAACGCATTTACAAACTCAAATATTTATCAACATATCATGAAATTGTCACTAAGATGGCACGTTCCATTCGATCTTTATCAATCAATAATATTGCATATTCGAAAGTCGAGTCGTACAATTTGCCAGTAATTCTATATTATTACAGTAACACTCGTACATCACTATTGTAGATACAGATGTATGGTGTTGTTAAAAAGACAAAATTATATATGCTTATGGGTATTGTGTCATAATTAGTCACTGCTATTATATAAAACAGCTGTACTTTGCCGGCTGTGTTATAGAATCCATTGTTACGATTTTCCAGTTATAATAATAATGCTCTCCAGACCAAATTCTGGTCATGGCAGGCAATCTTAAAGGAGACTAGCCATCTGCGCAGGCGATATTAAAGTCACACAAGCGCGTGCGAAAACACAAGTGCACTCTGTTCCCTAATTCTCATGATTCCATAGGACGGCAATTCGACACGACCGGAGAGAAATCAGGCCCAGGTCCAACGGCTCCATGTGAGAGCACGGCACCGAGGCACGGGGTGTCTAACACCGGGCTGATATTGAGATTTTTGGTTCGATCCCGAGACTCATGCACAGCAGTCGCATTATAAAACTATATCAAGTTGACTGTTGAACAAGCAACTAGCTGACTCCGGCAATATACAGGGTGTCCGGTAATTAATGGACAACCTTGAAATGTCTTATAGTAGAACTAATGGCCGAACAGAAAATGTATACGAAAAAAAAAACCTGCTAACTACTACTTGAGATATGATTTTATTTTAATTACCATGTTTAACTTTCTTGTACACTACGACTATAAATGAATGAATTCCATTGGTTTTTTGTTGTTTTATTATTAAACACTAATTATGCTAATAGATAGATAGTCAAAATTATGACTAACTATTGCACTTCTTCTTTTTTTTCCTGAACGGCCTTCAATTTTACTATAAGACAGTTCAATGTTATCCATTAATTACCGGACATCCTGTATAGGCGTCACATCTGTCTACCTAAAAGTTTTCTTCACTGGACCGATAATAGCTAAGTGCACATAATGTCATGTGCATTTGCAATTAAAAATAAATAAAAGAGAGATTCGGCACTGCATGCCGTAGTGGTTTAAGTCGTCGCTTCGCCAATGCCGCTGCGTCGGTCGAGTGTAGTTTGTTAGATCCCAACATGGTACAAAAATTTGTGTGATCCTAAATTGTTGTTACGAGTCTAGGTGTACCTTGTGCCCGATGTTGCAATGTTTGTAATGAACCCAGCGATACATGAATAATTCATAGTCGTATTTTTATAAAAGAAGAAAAGAAAAAATATTACTCCTAGGTAGGAGTTATATTTTTTACTACACTACACTAGGTAGTGTAGGTTGTTATTTTTAACCTGTCAAGTCTTAGAACACTAAACATAATTTAAAAACTTCGGCGGCCGGTGTGCCGCTGCGATTCAATAAGCGAACGAAAAAAAATAATAGTAATAATAATAAAAAAATTATTCAATAAATAAAGGTCTTTACAAAACACATTACAGGCTACTTATCTATATATTAATACGTGAAGCAAAAACTTTGTACCCCTTTTTTACGAAAATTTGTATTAGAAATACATTAATTAATGAAAAAATACTACACGCACACAACCATGCATTTGACACACGCAGTCGAAGCGCGTAACTATGGTTACATACATCAATATAATATATAATGACATAATATATCAGCAATATCTTACAGGCAAACTTTGGTCGAATTTCGAGCACTCGGCGACCGCTAGTTGTATTAAATTCACATTAAAACTATATTTAATCTAAAAAAACATTTACATTTTAAATATTGGACACAAGAGACTTATTTATGAAGTCTGTTTTTACATTGTATTACCTGAACTAGGTCAGAGTCCTGTGTTTCAGGCTGTTTCTAATATTACATTTTTATTCTACTGTTAATAAAATAAAAAATCTGTATGTACTTAACTTGACATAGTCAACATGTCTAGAACAGTCCACCGGTGGACTAAGCCTGTCTACCCACGTACTGAGAATACCCATCCAAACCAAGATTCTGTTCGACAGGTACCATTTACCCTGGTTTGATGGTGACGTCAGCCACCCTGTACAATATCATGCAGTTCCTGAACATCACCATTGACATCAGGAACGTCTGCGTGTTCCTTGCGCCGTTCTTCTCATCTCTCACCACCATCGTCACTTACCTCCTGACGAAAGAGCTGAAGGTAATAAGTGTAATAACTTTTGATATTTACCTTGCATAATATTAACGTGATCATGCGTGTCGTAGATCTAACTTAATACGAACTATTCCTACTAAATACATATAAAAGCTAACAAGTATACTTATACGATGTTAGTAGTAGAACATTTGCTGATTTCAAATATGTCTATAAGTCATTATCGCAAAAAATGGCGCGTATTGACCGTATTCTAAATATTGTTCAGGATGAAGGCGCCGGTCTAGTGGCGGCGTGCATGATCGCCATCGTTCCAGGCTACATCAGTCGATCGGTGGCCGGTAGCTACGACAACGAGGGCATCGCGATATTCTGCATGCTGCTCACATACTATTTCTGGATTAAGGCCGTCAACACCGGCACTATACTGTGGGCCACTATGACTGCGCTCGCTTACTTCTACATGGTGAGTTGGATTACCTGTGCCACTGCTGGACCTGGGCCTTGTTTGTAAACTGTAGAACTGTATTGAGCCTCCACTTGTCAGCAAACGTTATCATATAAATCCAGATTCTAGACTCCGTAGATTGCACTACATTTGACAATTCCCATAAAATAATACAATAATACATTTCATGTGTCGGAAAACGAACATTGAACGAGTGTGCATTGACACTTTTGTCACATCTTTTACACTTATCCTGAGTAGGTCGTCATCAGGATAGTAAAAAAACAGTTATGTTTTGACCAGCTGTCTTACTAATATTATAAACGTAAAATTTTTCAAAGAACTTTTGAGATTTTCGGCTGAATACATATTTATGATGATCTTATCCTGGATACGTTCTTGTGAGATTCGCGAGCGAAGCCACGGGTAAAATAGACGATAATAAGATCCCAACTGACTTAAAAACCATCGTGGCAGACGGCCATACATAGCATTTTACTCAAAAAAAAAAACATCAGATTTTATTATGCACTAGTAATAAAATTAAAACTGCCCGAACTACTAGACCGGATTTAATTGAATTATCCAGTGTGAATTGGAACCAATTTAAAAAAAGGTAAACGCTGTAAAAAGCTGCTAGTACAATATAGTACACAGATTAGCACCGCATGTAGAGCTAGGTGGTATGGTATATTAATATGAACCTTAATGTAATGGATCAAGGTATATATTTTACTACAAGGCGAAATCCTGCTTGGGTGCTTAGACAAAATCTATTCTTTGTTAATAGCAACGAAAGATTCAAATGCATTATAATTCTATTTGTTGGACAGGCAGTTTTATCAAGCCAATGTAATTTTTGTACATTTTGATTTTGTCTATTTACGCAGAAAAGGGACCTTGCCTAAACCCAAAAATCTCCTCATCTACACTAACTATGTAAGTGATTGCGAAAGCTATTTATAAAATCTCGGGTTCAAATCCAGGTCAGGCAATGTGTGGGTTTTCTGGTCAAGAAACTGTCAGTAGCAGGGTCTAGAACAGAGCCCGTCTGGTAGACGTATGCTCGCCCTTATTACGAGGCCTAGCCCTTAGACCTGAGACCCTGGACTTTACCTAACCGGTAATCCTTCGGAAATATAGACATCAAAACATTAAAACATGAGACTTTGCGTGCATTGTATGCATTTGCTATATTAAAATCGCCGATTTTTCTTGTGTCTTTAAGAATTAATCTTATTCATGAAGTAGGCCTTGCCATTAATAAAACCTCATCTTTAATTACGCGCTATATAAAAGCACTGATTGTTTTTAATACTAAAAGGGTTTCTGTTTACTTAACAGAAGTCTGTCAAACAATCACAGACCAATCAGATGACAGTTTCACACCAATCTGTTTCTAATTAACTGATTGGTTTTTGCTCTGTCGTACAATTATATCCTGACTTATAATTAAACCAAAGGGTTATGGCTCTAACGGCCAGTTTCACTACTATCAAGTAATAATAATAATAATATTCTATCACATACACACAACACCATCTAGCCCAAACTAAGCAGAGCTTGTACTATGGGTACTAGACAATGGATTAACATACATATATACTTTTTTTGTAAATACATACATATTATACATAGAAACACCCAGACCAAGACAAACATCCATGTTCATGCACACAAATGTTTGACTTGTGCGGGAATCGAACCCGCGACCTCAGGCGTGGCAGTTGGTTACACTAACCACTACGCCACCGAGGCCGAAAGTTCTTAAAGTTATATCCGAAAGAAAATCGCATGCTATCTCACTCTTGCTAGGTAGAGAGATGGCGAGACTTTTATAGATACATGCTATTTGGAGGTGGTGGAACAGGCACTAAGTATCCTAAAATATCCAATATCTTGCGATTGCAAGTAAAAAGTCAAATTATCATAGTACTTATATTATAAATGTGAAAGTTTGTGTATATATTTGGGTGTCTGTTACTCAAATATGTGTCACCGTTCAACGTATTTGAAACAAACTCCGTACACAGATCGCCCATGCCCTGAATAACATATTAGGTTGCCCCTTATCTCGGTAAGCATGCTATGTTGCCTTACCATGCGGGCGTAGTCGAGGACTAAAACCGTAGGAAAATAATAAAATGGACATTTTTTAGAATACCGCTAAATCTGAGAATTTCCTAGCGGTAAAATCCAAAACAATCCGAACCGGGCTTTCTCTTTTTTATTTTATTCTTCAATTCAGGATTTCAAATTGGCGCCAACGAGGTAATCTCGTTGTAAGTTTTCAATGTTTTTCAAACATACCATCGTGTTATACTAATATATCGGTGTGTAGGTGTCCTCATGGGGAGGCTACGTGTTCCTGATCAACTTGATCCCTTTGCACGTGCTGGCTCTGATGCTGCTAGGCAGGTTCTCAGCGCGCGTGTACGTGGCATACAGCACGCTGTACTGCGTGGGCACTATACTCTCCATGCAGATCTCCTTCGTCGGCTTCCAACCGGTCCAGAGCTCAGAACATATGCTGGTAAATATCATTCACTTTTTTAGTTATTTATGAGTGTATTATTAGTGTATTTGAGCGTAGTATTGGCATAGTCTAGATATAGCAAATTAATATAGTCTGCTATAATTAGCACTAAAACATTTGTGGTGGGGAAAAGGTAAGTATTGGTGAACCATTTTGGCATAGGATTGCAAGTACCTACATATAACTTCGTACGTTATTGTGTACGTGCAACAGCAAACGGCATTAAAAAATTATATTTTTGTGAAAATAGCATGTAAATTGTTTGCAAAATAAGTAAATTATAGTTTAGTGTTAGCGATAATTGTGACTGTGACAATAGTGAGAATGACTCGCTATCCTTTGCTACTCGCTCCTTTGCACACCTGTACTTAAAAGGCTATTATATCACTTCGTGTATCGTGCATTATTATCTTTGTCATCATTCATATCATTGACTACTACTAAATTTGAAAGGTTTCTTTTCCTCACCTCCCCAACTCATTTATTTCAACAAAATCGATTTAGTTCCATTCGAATCTAACAAACAAGGGTCTAAACATGCAAAATAGTGTACTTGTAACGATTTAAGAAGAAAATGCATCATAATTATTACCTTCTATTCAGGTGCACAGTTACAAAACCTACTCACGCTCCGTGCAATAGCGCTATCGCGCTCGGAGCGTGCTTTATGTTCATGTATCGTTTTATATTAGGGATCGTAGTCAGAAGCGTCGACTTCACAAAAATATTGGGAGAGAGAGGGCTATGATCACAATCAAAACAATAGGGCATGGTTGCCCTATTGTTTTCTTAAAGATAATCTATACGGAAGGTTCTGTCTCCCCGATAGTGCTATTGTAGGGAACTGAGTTTACCCAGGAGTTAACGTTAGTGTGCAGTGGTCAACTAATTTATATTTATTTGGCAGGCTTTCGGCACGTTCGGTCTATGTCAACTGTACGCGTTCACCCAGTACCTGCGGCAACATCTCTCGCCGGCCAACTTCGAGCTGCTGTTCAAAGCGCTGCTCACCACTCTGCTGGCTACCATCGGAACTGCTGCTGTGATCCTTACATTAACCGGTATGCATCACGTTTTATCAATGTAATAGTCTAATTGCCTTGTCTTTATAATGATAATTTTTCATGTAAGTATATAAATATAGTTTATCCCCATATATGTATAAAATAATGTTTGGTATTATTTGTTACTATAGTCTATTCCAATCTTATAAATAAAAAGGTACACAAACAGTTCATTGACATGACCATAGACATTTTAGCGATGTCCAATTGTAAATCAATTAATTACCTAATCGAAACATTAGATTTGATGAAGCGAAAAAATGGCATCGACACTACTACAATTATATTTTATCGCGCTATAATTGTACCCATCATTCGATGTCCGCAGTTGAGCAAACAGAATATAGTATACAGTAAAAAATTTAGTAAAAAAAACCTTTGCAGGGTATATAATTTTTCAATGTTAAAAAAATTGTGGTTTCAAGAAGAAGCACAATCCAAATCAGCATGTTATCAATACTAGCGGTCGCCTAGTGGTCAAAATTCGACCGAAATTCCTAAGCTTGCTACTTTGTTTTCTGTTTTTCTCTATTACATATAAATAAGGTATAGGTAACCATAGTTACAAAGAATTGTACGACGTCAGACGAACAATGTCGAAATACTACGAACGCGATTCGACTACGTGTGTCAAATGCATGGTTGTGTGCGTGTAGTGTTTTTTCAATTATTTAATGTATTTCTAATGCATATTTTATAATTTACCATATTTTATAATTCGCCCTACTCCATATAAACTTTAACTGTGCCAAATTTCATACTCTTCCATCCGCGCAATTTTCGTAAAAGGGGTACAAAGTTTTTGCTTCACGTATTAATATATAGATTCCGTAAGTGAGCCAATTAGTTAGCAAAAGCACATAACAATACGAGTATTAGAGCCGTCAACAAAATGGCAGTTTTCTTGATGGTCAGGATAAATTATGATTTATTTTAGAATAGTAAAGATATATTTAAATTTCATTTTTTAATTTGGTTTTACGACTGCTTAACACCTTGAGTTACAGTGGCCAGCCTTATTCATACTTTTTCTATTTTTAACTTTCGCACTAGGTTTAAATATTTTGTCGTAGAAGACATTACAAACATCCAAACAACGGACATAAAATATAATAGGTACACGCGGTATCAGCAACAGTGAACTTTCCTGTAGCACGTAAGTAGGTACTTACTTCAACTTGGTCTTTAATGGCTGTTATTGACAGAATAATTTAAATTTTAAATCCCTCTTAATACCGTATATTTAATTGCAAATTAATTTTAACTTCTTTTTGTTGAACATATTTCGTTTAACTAATCGATTACTAAAAATTTTACGACGTGAACGATATTTTTTGTCGTACAGTCGTATGCAATCATAAATTATCGATATTTTTTTTTATCTAACAAATAACCTCACATTTCATCTAAGATTTTTTCAAATCAAATAATTATTTATTAATCTAACGCCAATTGCTTTAAAATAGAGTAAAATATCATGTGAAAACATTAAAAATACGGATAAATGTGTTAGTTATTCCATTTCCTGAGATTATCGTATTCAATCGAACAAACTCATCAGATTTATAGTATTAGTACAGATTTTAAAATAATTTACGAATATGTATGTATGTAACATGTTTAATATTTTGTTTTAGGTAAAATCTCACCATGGACTGGAAGATTTTACTCTCTGCTCGACCCCTCCTACGCTAAGAACCACATTCCTATTATTGGTAAGTATTTTTTATAATACAATTACTTACGTGTTCTGCCTTTTAACGCGAGTTAAATCCTTTTAAAAACAAATACCCTTTCATACAGTTGAAGAAATAGAACTCGTAGTGCCACTACCGCCGACTATGGTAAAACTTCAAGTAAGTCCAGTCAAAACGTCACATTTTTTAATGTTCATAGTGTTGTATGGATGCAAACCAAATTCTGCATCATGCATCATCTACATCATATTGTACACTCAGTTCGTTATATTATGGTGCAATATGCTTAAACAGCAGTTTATATATTACTTCATCAATAAGCACGAAACACGACACAATGAAAATAAGCACTATGTCTGAGCGCCGGCATTCGCATTAGCCAAGAAATTAAACCAATTTGTTGTGTCTTCAAATAGCATCGGTATCGGAGCATCAGCCGACGTCATGGTCGTCGTTCTACTTCGACCTGCAAGTACTCGTGTTCCTGTTCCCCGCCGGCCTCTACTTCTGCTTCAGTAAGCTCACAGACGCCAACATATTCATCATACTGTACGGCGTGCTTAGCATTTACTTCGCGGTGAGTATTACGTACTAACGCGTTAAGTCTTAGACTCAGTTTGTTTGTTTATTACAGGAATCCATGCGGCAGCAATAAAAATAAGCAAAATTAAGTAATTAACACTGTGGCACATAAAGCCAGTAAAGCAATAACTTTATTGGCAGTTTTATATATATTTTGGGTATATATAGAGAGAGCTATGTAATGCCTTATATTTAGCAGATATATCTGAAGATAGGGCGAAGGCCTAAGATCTGAAATTGGATATAACGAGTTTATAACAATGATATTTGGAGTAAACTTGTAACAAATCAAAACGAAAGTAAATATTTTAACAATTTCAGACGTTATTTCTCGACATTTACTACCTATTTAAGAAAGTCATGTAGTGGTGATTTTATAATTGATTTTACAAAACGAAAATACCTAATCTCTTTGCTCTATGCTAAATACATTAATGTGATTATATGATTTTGACATGCTCTTGCAATACTTTGATTGTATGAATAATTGTTTTACAGATTGTGTTGTAAAATGTCGGTTTTAGGAAATCGTTTTCTGTTACGGTTTAGCTATATACCTATGGCGAAATTGTTCAAACCTGAAGACATAACACTCATGCATGGATAGATTTAATTTTATACTTAAAATTCTACAGTTTTACACCAACACCAGATCACTCCATACAAGGCAGTCGATAAGCGTCGTAAGGATATAGTTTGTCAAATCCACAAATGTAAACTATCATTTACCCAAAAATTATGCTCTTATCTAGGGCCACGCCTCTATAATATACTTAATAGGAAGCTAAACATCTACACACTCTCGAGATACTCATGCAAAGAGATAGTTACAACCTACCTTCTAACATTAAATTATTACAAAACTGAGCAGCTACTTTTAACTTATCCGTAACACACACACACACACACACACACACACACACACACACACACACACACACACACACACACACACACACACACACTCACACACACACGCCAAATACCACCAACCACATACTCTTATCAAACACATATCTTTGTTTTATTATTTTTTACTGTAAACTCCTCGATAAAATTCCGATATGAGTTAAATCAATTTTTTTTTTTTTTTAACAATAAATTGTTACTTAAATGTACCTACAACAGGGATACGGGCCTGGCACCTTTAATACAAGTTGTTTCAACAACTTAGCAAAGGTGCTGGTCACCACATAGTGTGAGACTGTAATAGTTATAAGGAATTATAGTTTTATTACCAATATTTTTATTTTTTTACACTATGTACTGTTATTTTATGTGTGGTGAAATAAACTTTATTATTATTATTACATGATGATCTTCGAAGCTGGAGTGCGTTGCAGCGACGTCGAGTGCACAACTCCGTTGACTCCGCACCATGACCCTCACACTTTGATCGCTGACCAACATTCTACTCAAAACACCACACTATATCATCCAACATAAGTTAACATCTCTTGTGGTTACTTCCCCAGGGTGTGATGGTCCGTCTTATGCTGGTGTTGGCCCCAGTAATGTGCATCGTGTCTGGAGTAGCCGCGTCGAGTCTACTCAGTCAACACGTTAAGGACATCGAGCCTAAAGTGGAGAAACATGAAAAGAAGAAGAAGCATGAAAATAATTTGGTGTTCCGTTCTGAGGTTTGTATAATAATTTATATGTACTAAAAATTAAATATGGGCCAAATTTATTAAACCGTAACGTTTCTTTGTTTTACTAAAGATAGAAATACCAAAGTAATTTTATGAAATATCTATCTTTAGGCCGACAGTTAATAAGATAGGAAGTTATGAAATTTGGCTATCTAATAATAATAATATTATAATATTCTACCACAAACACACAACACCATCTAGCCCAAACTAAGCAGAGCTTGTACTATGGGTTCTAGACAATGGATAAACATACATATATACTTTTTTTATTTGTAAATACATACATATTATACATAGAAACACTCAGACCAAGACAAACAGCCATGTTTATGCACACAAATGTTTGACTTGTGCGGGAATCGAACCCGCGACCTCAGGCGTGGCAGTCAGTTACACTAACCACTACGCCATCGAGGCCGACTTATGTTAGTTAATCTAATCGTAATCTAATAATAACACTTGCATTGTGACTAACCCAGTAGTTTTGTAGACTATTTGATTAGCGACATTATTACATCTTAGCGTTACAATTTTTACACAGATTTTTGGAAAGCATTCGACTCGTTTGATGTTAAATACAATTTCCACAAGTTTTAACTAAAATTGTACGCAGTCATCTGTTCCTGTGGTTCGTTTAGTACGCCTGTAATTGAAATCAAAGATTGTGTTCATGAGCTTCCAGTCTACTAATATGCATGTATCTTGCGAGAGGTTCTTCAAGGACCGATATTAGGTCCAACATAAATAAATCCTTGAGAACAACCATTGTAATTATATGATATGTAATTTTGTTACTAGAATATTTGTACATATCGGATGACTATAGTCCGCAACAAGAAGACAATTCGTGTTGGGGATGGTACATTATAAGATATTATGTTGTCGCTGCAGGTGGGCGCGCTGTTCGTATGCGTGCTAGGCTGTCTGCTGATCTCGTACGTGTTCCACTGTACGTGGGTGACGTCAGAAGCGTACTCGTCGCCCTCCATCGTGCTGAGCGCGCGGGCGCACGACGGCGCGCGCATCATCTTCGACGACTTCCGCGAGGCCTACACCTGGCTCAAGATGAACACGCCCGAGGTATGTGCACATTGTCTCGTACGTACGTGTGTGTACGTGGGTCACGTGAGACACGTACTCGTCGCCATCCTGAGGCGAGCGCGCGGGCGCACTATTTTAACACCTGTGTTTTAACACCTGTATAAAAATACTAGATTTTACTCTCGGCTTCGGTCGCGTAAATGTAGGTTATGTTAGTAATAGTACAGGATGAAAGGTACCCTATGTCTTTTTCTCTGTACCCCTGACAACTAGAAAATGCGAATTTCATGTTAATCAGTAAATTTGTTAAGTTAACAATGTCCGAACACACACCTGCACCGACACCCGCCTAGTCATTGTATGGGTTTTTTATGTATTTGTTTAGTAAAACTTTGTTAGTTATGTATTTGGGCAAAACAAACAAACTTACATTCGCATTTTTAATATTAGTAAGGATATAACTCCAAGGCAAGGCAATACGCAAAGATTCTGTTCGCACTAAGCTAGCCGGCTCTATAATAACCCCTATGTCATAAGCAGAGATCGGATAATCGAGTGCATATTTACCTAAACTTTGAGGAAGCAACATAGAGTGGTAATTCCACCTCTAACCGGTTTTACAACCGGGATTTAAAAATCATGAATTATTATTGATTTTATAGGTACAAATTATTGATTTGAAGAATATTATTCCATTTTTAGAGTTCCGTACTAAAGTTGTGTCAAATCACATCTTTTGTTTTAATTACGTAAAATAAAACTAAGTTGCCTTAAACTTATGTTTCAAATACATACCTACATACGTTTTGTTGTACATAATAATATACATATATGTGGCGACTTCTATTGTTTCAAAATATCTTTTGTTTTACAACAAAATATGGTGTACTTCACTATCTCTTTCTTAGATATAGTAGTAACTATTTGCTATCTCTTTCACTCAATACAAAAGCTGTGTGAAGGAGATAGCAAATCAAGGAATGTAAGCATTTTGTAAGTGTGCGAGTAAGACAGCAAATCTTACCTACTTGTGCGCAAGTAGCTATCCGACATTACAACTGATTTACTACATTCGTCGCTATGCATGCTATGCGTTCATGCTAATAATAATTCATAATTTTTAAATCCCGGTATTAAAATCGGTATACCGGCATTTTAAAGGTGGTATTATCTATTCTATGTACATGCTTCCTCAAAGTTTAGGTAAATATGCACTCGAGTATCCGATCTCTGGTCATAAGGGACCATCATATTGCAGGACCACATTTTTTGATTACAAGACATCCCATAATAACTACAACTTGTATGTTTGTATTACAGGACTCAAAAGTAATGTCATGGTGGGATTACGGCTATCAGATAACTGCGATGGCGAATCGAACGGTCATAGTGGATAACAATACGTGGAACAATACACACATCTCGCGCGTGGGACAGGCTATGGCGTCTACGGAAGACCGCGCCTATGAGATCATGAGGGAGCTTGATGTGGATTATGTGCTGGTCATATTTGGAGGACTCGTTGGGTATTCCTCTGATGGTACGTAGCCTTTGGTTTTTTTAAGTCTTCTAATAAAATATTGGGTTTCCAATTGGATAGGATTTATGCATATGTTACAACTGACATGTTTTTCTGTATACAGTGGCGGATTATTCATAAGGTAAAATAGGCCATGTGCCTGTGGGTGCGGGGGTACAAAGAGGCGTGCGCGAGAGTTTAAAACTAAAAAGCGATAGGCAGTCGTCAGAAGTGAAAATTTAAAATGATCGAATAATTATTTAAGTGTTTTTAGATATTTCAAGTAATTGTTGACCTGACCTGACCACTAACGCGTGTTGCGCCAGACATCAACAAGTTCCTGTGGATGGTGCGCATCGGCGGCAGCACGGCGCGCGGCGCGCACATCCGCGAGGCGCACTACTACACGGCGGCCGGCGAGTTCCGCGTGGACGGCGACGGCTCCGCCACGCTGCTCAACTGCCTCATGTACAAGATGAGCTACTACAAGTTCGGCCTCGTCTACACCGAGGGAGGTGCGCCGCGCTGTCCTAGCCCCTTGCCGTAGCTCTTGCTTCCGCCCTACTGACTACCAAACCTTACACTTAGCCCCAGTAGATCTACGCATCTTTTCAAACTTTTACATATACAGTCAAAACCGGATATAACGACATTGAAGAAACCATATAACTTCGGACGTTATGTCCGATAGTTGTTATAAGCAATATACACAAGTATGTAGTCATATTAATTGTGTCATATGTGTGTCTATAATTTTTGAATATGTACCTTTATGTAGTATGGGTATAAATTATGCTTATGAACATGTTTTCAAATAAAATGTCAAATAAAATAATAAAAATGTTCATTCTGAAAAACTTATATAAGAGTACATACATACTACGTGTAGTCTATAAGCTATACTCAGCTTAAAATATTCCTTCATAGATTGGTTTAAGTTGAATTTTAATAACTAAATTGCTGGAACAAACAAAACGGTTTGTCGCTAAAACCGATGAATATCGATAAAGTTTCGTCATTTTAAGCGATATGTCGCTGTATCCGATGTTATTATAGGCGATATGATTACTTAATTGTTTATATACGGATTCAACCGAGACTTTGCCATTCAGTCCTAATAACCGATCCATCGTTATAAACAATGTCGTTATACTCTGATTCAACTGTAATATTAATAGGGTTTAAATATTCTAATAAATATCTAATCTTATTAGTTTTGTTATCAAAATATTTACCTTACCTTGCCTTATGACTAAAATCATGATCATGGTAACATAAACCAAAATATAACTACATATGTGTGTAATCTGCTAACTTTAAGATTAACACTTATAAAATAACAATACTTATATACCAGTAACTTGTTACATCACTAAGCAACTGTATTTTAAATAATCATAAACAAAAACCAACATAGTACAACGCATTCAATTTACTGTCCTCAATTCTATAAAGCATGTGTTTAGCATAACTAAGCGAAATAAATACCAACCATACACCATTCTCGTCACCAGGTCGTCCGCCGGGCTACGACCGAGTGCGCGGCGCAGAGATCGGCAACAAAGACTTCAACCTCGACGTACTGGAGGAGGCCTACACCACCGAGCACTGGCTCGTGCGCATCTACAAGGTTAAACCGCTGCCCAACCGCGGCGTCTGAGCTCGACACTACAGCACCGTCTGACTGATAAACATACACACACATACACACTATATACGTCATAGCTATAGACACATATGGTGGTCGGTATGTACTTTAAATAATTAACCGCTCGTCTGGCTAGGGAAGCTTCTAGAAAATTTGCAGAACGATCATGTCTGGAGCTATGAAAAGTCATGATATAACAAGTCACTTTATATCTGGGCTATGATAAACTTTACTCAATCTAAATAAATATCAATTTGTCTACAAAGTTTTTACATTGAATTTGGGTCTAGTATAAATAGGTTTGACCAAGTTAAAGGGACAAACGTGAACATCGACATAGTAGCTCATGATTGATGTCTAAGATCCTTCTGTCTGACTACTAGAAGATCTGTGTTAGCAACGTTTTGCAAAACTGCAGCCGTTGAGAATTTCTTATGCACATTCCTAAGTGTTCAGCCAACATCCTAGTCTTGTATGAGCACCCATGCATTGTGTTCACTCGACAGCCATAAGGTTTAGTTAAAACCTTGTTTACACTTTCTAATCACAAAGTGCCCTATTACATATTCTTGAACATTGTAAGTGTAATGTTTATCAATCAGACGTACTGTGTAAGTAACATACTAAATTTAGTAGTTAAAAATTAAGGAAAAGTGATAACTATTGGAGATAAATGCTAAAAGACAATTTGGTGCGGTTCGTAACTGTGAAGATCTTGTTTGTGGAGTGCACATCGAAATTAATTGTATATTCACCGCTACGAGTCAACTAACAAGAAAATTATTAACATAGTAGCTACTTAATCATATATTTGGAACATGCGTTAATGTACTATATGCGATACCGATCTTGAAGCATTTAGGAAACGAAACGAAACTGTCGTATGTAGTTGTTTAATTTCAATGCATAACATTCGCGTAAACGTAAGAATATAATAAGTATTAACCAGTTTCAATTTCAAATGATAAAAAACGTCGCCTCGCAGCGGTAAGTTTACATTAAATTTAATATATATTAATACGACTTTAATAATCGATTGTGTCGCCCGATAATCTACCTTTATTTTCTAAAACAGAAATAGTAATTCTATGAGAGATCTTTAGTTTGTATATTGTACATAGATAAACATTATGTTCGGGCGCACAATCCATTATTTCACCATAATACTGATTTCGATGTGTACTCCGCCCTAGTGTGTTCGCGACACAGTTTTTATAATTTTATAATAAGCGTGTGAAGAAAGAAGGATGTCTTTTACAAAGTTAAAACTTACCTGTTTAATGAGTGCAATCTTTTGTATGAATGGTTAAATATTCCTTTAAACGCGTCACAAGGACTGAGGTCGTTACAGATAATAATTATATTTTAATAGTATCGACTTGCCGAACCGAACTCGACGTCTCCTACGCTTTTTAATTTATACTTTTACTTGCGCGTTATTTAACTGATATCTCTCTAACAAGCGCATGGCAATTTAATTATTCAAATTAGCATGAATCAATTTATATCGCCTATAACAGTCTCAAACAACATTTATTTACAATATAACGTGAATGTGTCACAAATATTAAACTGCTGTTCACAAATTGGAAGCTTGTTGAAAAACTATAAGATAACTAGAATAAAAATATACTTTCACAAGTGTCTATTAAATATCAAGTCAAACATTTGTGTGCATGAACATGGATGTTTGTGTTATTATTTATAGTTTGAGAGTAGATGTATATTGTATAGTGTAACTCACTTAATATGTCTACCTCCATTTTACATTAGATGACGATAAAACGCACGAGTAGTGGCCGTCACAATACTACCAATGAGTAACACTTTGTAGTTAATGACACTCACCCCTGATCCTGTTTCGTAACGGTTACAAAATATTATGTAATTTAAAGTAAAATGTTGTATAAATTCTTTTTTATTTTTATTTGAATTAAAGTTTATTGATTAAAATTGTATTTTATTTTTAATATTAAAGCTTTGACTATAACAAGAACAATGATTATGTTCTTAACAAAACAAAACCAAAACGCCTTCGCTTAAGCGAAGGCGGCGCGCGGCGTTTTGGCGCCAATTTGGTGGCTCGCATGCGAGCCACCGGCCTACGACGGGTACAAATCTGCCGGCTGGTATGCGAGCCGGCGGTATACGACCGGTTAAGAATAACTTTAGAGAAAACCTGTACCCTGGATTAATACAACTGCCTCACATCGTAGTTGCCTACCTTTGAATTTGAATGTTATTTTATACTCAACAGTAAAATGAAGTGAGTCCAACTTTACTACCAAACCTTAGTTCCGCTATACTCCACCTGCGGCCCGGCTTTGCCTTGACTAATTGCGGCTTGTCGCACACAAACCTGATAGAGATTATATAATGGTAAATTAGGCAAAGAAAGGTATCGATGTTTTGTATACATTTAGCCATATCAGTATATGCCTAAATTTATGCTGAACCTAAACAGCGAAACCTAAAACTTAAATAGTAAATGCAGACCATTATTCTGAGTTCAAATTCGTTGTAATTTTCTTCCGGTAAAATCTTAATTTTTGTCTGCCATTTTTAATTTTTCTGCCTGTGACTCATAACATAATGGATCTACCATACATTTAAAAAAAATAAAAAACAAAGAATACCACATTTTACTAAAATACAGCATTGCAATTAAATCGTCGTATTTTAAACAAAACAGCTGTTTATACGCGCGTAGCACAGAGGTCATTCCTCACGTTAAAGTCGACGTTTACGTTGCGTTACACACACCAATTATACAGATACCTACGTAGCCGATCCGTGTCACTCACCGCTAGCGCGGGCGATTTAATTTTGCGATCTGCACCACGTCCTTGTAACTGTGGCGCCACCGTCGTCGCTGCCGCGCCATCGATGTAGGTTTACGTTCGATATAATCGATATCGATTTAATACGTAATTGATCATAACTGGCATATGATTATAAGATCTTAACAGTTCTTTTGATTCCAAAAAGTACCTAATATAAATGTATAAATAGGTACTAACTAAATTACTGACTAGTGAGTAATTGATAGAATCAAGAGAAGAGTATAATTATTATTAATTGAGGTTTAGAAATATCATTACAAAAAATTACAAACGGTAGTGTTTGATAATTAAGTATTTTGATAACTCATAGCATATTAACAGGCCTTTATTTAACCTCAATAAATAAAAAATTATGTAACATTACTTTTTCAACTTCGAACTTCATGTCCGTTGGTTAACAAAACTATCGATATCTTTCATTATTTTCAAATGAATGTAGATACCTGCGGAAGAAAGAATAACTTAACTAAGTTGTGGAATGTAGGTACATCACTGGACCATTACATATATACATAGATTCACGCCTGTTTCCCAGAGGGGTAGGCAGAGACTACGGATTTCCATTTGCTTCGATCCTGACACTCTTCTCTGGCTTCATTCACTTTCATCACATTCCTCATACACGCTCGTCGGTTTAAGGTGCTCTTAACCTGGCCTTTGTCCAGAACGCCTCCGAACTGACCGAGAAATGTTCGCCTAGGTCTTCCTCTTGCGACTGTTCCGTTCACACTAGCCTTATAAACTTTCTTAGTCAGTCTTTTCACGTCCATTCTTTACATACCCAAACCAGCTTAACATACCCTTTTCTATTCTTGTCACTATATCCACTTTCATGCCGCATTCTCTCTAATCACACTATTCCTTATTCTATCTTTCAGAGTCACACCACATATGCTTCTCAGCGCTCTCATTTATACAGCATTTATTCTGCTCTCATGCTTCTTTTGCTATACCCAACTTTCACTTCCATACATAAGTGTGGGCACTAATAGTCCTCTATGAACAGCCAAACGTGCCTTTTCGGATACATTTCGACTGTTTATAAAAGCGCGTAGAGCTCCATTCACTTTATTTCCAGCAATCATTCTCCTTTCAATATCACCCTCATGTTTACCATCCCTTGTAAACAAAGTACCCAAATATACAAACTCTTTCACTAGCTCCACTTTTTCTCTATCAATCATAATACTACACATCGTCACGCACTCCTCCTTTTCAAATACCATTACTTTCGTCTTGCTTACATTTATTTTCTTTCCTTTACTCTCAAAAGCTCATGCATAATAGTTACCATCGCCTGCAACTCTTCCGCTGATGACGCAAGTATTACTTGGTCGTCGGCATAAAGCAGACGTTTGACAAGTAACTCATTTATTCTTAATCCCCATTTACAAGCTTTTAAATCTTTCAAACAATTGTGTATGTATAGGTTAAACAGCCAGTGTGACTACACATCCTTGTCTGACAACTTTTTCGATGCTAAACCATTCTATGTAGGTCCCATTTATCCTAACACAAGCTCTGGAGTCGTCATAAAGAGATTTCAGAGCTCGCGTGAGGTTGCTATTCACTCCATGGACAATATCTACCAAAGTTCATTCCTCACCACTTTATCATAAGCCTTTTCCAGATCCACGAATGCGCAATAAACCTTTTGACCTTTGGCCAAAACTTTCTCGCCTATGCTTCGTAAGGCAAATATCTGATTTGTACATCCCATACCCTTCCGAAATCCCGTCTGGGCCATTAAAGGCGTATAATATCACCAAAATGTTTATAAATCCATACTTTTCAGATTTGCCTTATTCACGACTTTCTCATCTCTATTTGGTTTAGGGTCAGCGCACACCGAACTGCAAAATGCTCGCGCATGGTCGAGCAAAATTTTGACTGCTCGACCATGCAGACGGCATGCTCACCCCTTCGTGAGCAAGCTCCGTTGAAAATGCTCTGGGTTGCCAGGCGGCCGTGCATGATGAAGTAGTTGAAATGAAAAAGGAGTTTTATAATTTTGTTTTGTGCAATTTGTAGATTTTTAAAGATTATTTTGGGTGCATTGCCCCAGATTTCAATTAGACACAACATGTGTGGCTTTACAAGCGAGATGTATATTATTTTCCGTACATTGAATGGAAGATAATGTACAATATTACGCAGAGAACCCGAAAGTGACGTCAGTTTTGATTTGATATAGTCAATTTGAAATTTCCAATTTTGGTAGCAATCCAGTCTTAACCCAAGGTACTTTTCGTGTTGTTTAAGTTCGAGAACGTAACTACCAATTTTGAGGTTTGGATGGAGCAGTATTTTTTTAATTTTAGCTTGGAATATGACGTGTGTTGTTTTGGATGCGTTAATTATGAGAAATTTTAGCTGGAACCAGATCAGTACCAAGTTTAGGTCTTCTTGGGCTTGCCTTACCATGTCGTTTATCGTATTTCCAAAATAGAAAATACTAGTATCGTCTGCATATAACGAAATATGCCTGTATAGTAGAACTCTGTGGATGGAGTTAATATATATTAAGAAAATAGAGGACCGAGCAATGATCTTTGAGGAAGCCCAAACGTAATAGTTTGTGATTTACTCTGATGCTCTCCAATTTTAACTATCTGAGATCTACTATTTAAATATGATTCAATCATCTTATAGACTACGCCTGTAATGCTAATGTCTTTTAGTTTTTGTAGTAGTATCGGGTGGCTTACTGTATCAAACGCCTTTTTGAGGTCGATGAACAAGCCTAATGCCATATTCTTCTGATCAATGTTCAGTTTGTATTTTGGTAGTCAGGTCTACTGTAGCTGACAGAATGTTAGGCTGCGATCGAAAGCCATACTGTCTCTCAAAAAGGAAATTAAAAGATTTGAGATGGTCATCTAGGCATCTATTTTCCCTAGTAAGCGACAATTCGCGAGTGATTTTTGTGTAAAGTAGGCAAATGAGTATTCGCAAGTGATCAATGTGTTGTTGTTGTTGTTGTAGTTGTTTGTGTGATATTGTGGCCATTTTGAGCTATGTACCTACTATAAGGTAAGGATTATTTAAGATTTTTGAATTGTTTTGTTATCTATTGCGTGCCGCGTAATAATGTTAATTAATAAAAATTTTAATCTTGCATTTTTATGATTACCTAATAGAAGTTTACGTCGAAATAGAAAGAAGTCTTGCTAAAGTTTTCTGTACGCCATCCCTTACGCCCAGTAATTACGCCTCGTATCACCCACATTCCAGCACGTACCTAGCCAACGTTTTTGTCAAAGCACCTTCATACATAATTTTTAAATTAAGACTTTTTAATATGCTTCGAGTATGTAGGTAATCAAAACTAAATTAATAATTAGAATTTTCGTGCTATTGGTGCCTAGTGCGTGACTCAATACCTTACCAACCCCTCACTATGGCCAAGACACCTTAAGCCATCTTTGATCAGTCGTGCGAGTCTGCTCAACTGGCAGTGAGTTATCTATCCTCATCCTGGACATCCCGTCTACTCTCCACCTGTTACCTTGGGACGCATGGTACAATCATCCCGAATTTATCTTCTTATTTATTCATCACATTGATTGACAATTATCGCCTGCTCCGTCCCTCGGAGAGCACGTTAAGCCGTCGGTCCCGGCTGCCATGAACATCTATGGCGGTCGTTATTGGGGAAGTCAGTCAGTTCAGTATCAGTTGTCATATAACTGTGTGCATACAGTTCGTTACTAATGTGACGACTGTACAGTCCGTAATTTAGCTAGTACTTTCAGTACATCAGGTACATTTTTTAAACTAAAAGAAATTGTTACTATATTATAATTGTAATTCCGGTTATGATAAATTACATACATATTTCATCGATATCGTTGATACGCAACACAAAAGTATGACTTCAATACTTATACCCCATAGAGACTGACCTCGTAAGTAACAACGCGAATGCAAACCTATTTTTTTAAATTTGAGCATCATATGTTTCGATTACATAGGTGTTTTTAGAAGTAGGTACCTTATAATACCTACATAATTATATTATGTGATATCTATCACTCTTAAGGTCACAGCACACAAACGGATCGTCATCGTATCAACTCGAGCCGTGCAGTATTCTTTGTATGAAACTCCCTACTGCAACGCACACTAATCGGAAACGTAACGTAAACGCCTCGCCTCGCGGTCGGCGAGCTGTAAGCGCGGCGTCGCCTAGCCGTAGGAGAGGCGACGTACCGGATCTGCTTTCGTTACGTGTTTACGTTAGGTTGACGCCTGGTTGACGGCAAGGCGAAAGGCGATACGGTTACGTTCCCTTTCCGAGTCGATATGTATGCTTATGACCTTTAATAGTATGTATATCTACTATACATATAATTGGTGTTACGTTCAACTCGCATAAAGTGCGGGTGAGCCAGTAAAATAATAAATTAATATCATAATGAATAATTGCCTGCAGGGTGTAGATGTCTAGGTGCTCGTCTCGCCGCTGCCACTGCGCCGAGTATTGTGGGTTCGAATCCCACACGGGACAAATGTGTGTGATCCACAAATGGTTGTTCCGAGTCTGGATGTTCTTTGTGTCGGTTGTTTGAATATTTGTAAAGTCCAACGCGACACAGAAATTATTCAATGTGGGAATAGTCTAAAAAAAACTTAATTCATCAATAATTTATTTACAAGTAATTAAACGTTAAGACATCAGTCGACATCGGCCTCGTCGCTATGTTCCGAACAGTCCTCGGGCAGGAAGGTATCATCGTTGTTGTAGTTGTGACGCGTCGGCTTGAACCGTTTGTTGCGACGGCGCGTCGGCTCTGTTGGGCGGGCGCCCACCTACCGACAACAGTAGTTTTACGTACAAGTACTAGAGGTGTAGTCATCTTTTAAACCGACCAGAGACAGGCAGCGAAGTCTCAGCGATACTGGCGATATTTTATATCGCTCCAGATCCTGTGTGTAATGTTGCATACTAATTCGAAAAGCAAAAAATCCGCCACCGGTACCGCATCACATTGCTTTCACATCTGTCTATGGTGCTTTAAGAGTTATGAATCTATACTAATATCATAAAGAGGAAAGATTTGATCTTTGCTTGTTTGTAAGGATTTAACACAAACTATACAATCGATTTAAAAAATTCTTTTATCATTGGAAAGCTATATTGTCACCGAGTAATACACTATATTTTAATTTAAAAAAGTAATTTTGCTAACATAATTTACCCAGTTAATAATAAAAGTACTGTACGAGTTGGCGACGCAGCGATTACTCTTTCGTAGTAAACGCAGACATTTCCAGAAGTTTCACTGTAATTTGTAAAACGATTAAGAAGCTAAAGAGCTTGCTGATACATAACCAAAAGTAATTAGGTTTATATCAGCATAAAAGCATACTTACAATAATAAATATGCATAAGTTATTAGAATTTTCGATAAGGAAATTTTCAGTACCAGCATGGAGTTTGGAAAGGTGATATGACGACAATATGCTCCTGAAACATGTCTGTATAAATGTGAATATATTACACCAGATACCTTTGATGTAGCAAGCACCTCTAGCTTACGGCAACCACTTACCAAAAGGTGGGCTGTGAACCTGTTTGGCAACATTCGTGTATACATAAAATCATGTGAAAAAGGACTGACTAGACATACCTGTTCTACAAGCTTGTAAGGTCCAACGCCGCTAATGAAAGCTTCTCTGAAGGCTTTTTGTAACGACTTCCGTTTGAACACCGCGCACTGTTCTCTTAGCAAATCTGACGCGCCCTCTGGTAAATCTGTAGTAAATGAAAAAAACTATAAAACATGATTAACAGATCTAGATAAATATAAAAATACTGATATATCAATGTGTGTTTACGAAAGAATATTTATATAATAGTACTCTATGGAATATTTTTCCAAAACTGACCGCTCGTCCCCAGAGACAACGAACCAGGAACGTACAACAAATTTAGAATTTTAAATAGTGTTCTTACGAACAGCCAGCGCTAAAATTACATACATGCAAACCTTTATGATAAAAATGAGGTTTATAATATATAAACACGTAGGTACCCCACAAATCTATTAGAAAATATATACTGTCTAAATAATCAACAAACAATGAATAGCAGAGACTAAGTCTTCTTCTCCCTAGCCTTTATTATTCCCAAGTCACTTGAGGTCGGCTTTTCTGGTCTAACCGGATTTGACTGGATATCAGTTTTAACATAGAGCGGCTGCCACCTGACCTCCGCAACCCGAAGGCTTACGATACCCTAAGGCTAGACCAGTGTCACTATATTATAGGACACTGACTTCTCAATAACGATTGCCATAGATGTTCATGGCAGCCGAGACCGACGGCTTAACGTGCTCGCCGAGGCACGGAGCAGGCGATAATTGTCAATCAATACGCACATCATTTCGAAAAGTCATAAACATCCGAAAGTCAGAGGTGCACGACGTGGGTTTGAACCCGAGATCCTCTGCATTGCAGTCTGTTGGTCTCCCCATTGAGCTATCGCATATATCAGAGACTAAGTAACTACTTTTATTCCTTACTAGATTTTGCACGCAGCATCGCTTGCGTTAGGTTAGTAAGAATAGGTACTCTTTTTCTGGATGAAAGGTACCCCATGTCATTTTCTGCTTTTACGTGATCTAATTATATTTAATCCAAAGTTAATTGGGCACTTGATACGACACGACGTTTTAAAAACCAGTAAACGGTACAATTGAAGGAAGGCGTGAAAGTGAAAGAAGCAGAGCCGTATCTTTGTCCAAGATGTGAAGGAAAAAGTGGGAGTCAGGTCTTATCAAGGGGTTAAAAGAAAAGTCTGAGTCCCAGACTCAGGACAAGTGTTCTTTATGTCCGTTGTTTAAATAATAATAATAGCACCTAACTTTCTTTTAGTTGTCCATTAACTAAAAGTAATTATTACATTAAAGCATACAACATCGCACAGTTTTACTCTTCAACAATTGCAACAGTGTACATACCGATTTCTTTAAAAGAGAACTGCTTGGGTCGTATATCATAGACTCTGTAGTCCAACATAAGCACCACGTCGAATGGCTCGACGTCTTCATCCGTCTCGCTCTTGGCTACGAACGTTATCTGCATGTGAGACCCGTCTAACATCTTGAACAGCTGTGCTTCTATGTTCAACATTCTCTGAAAATTATAATGTTGTTTGTTTAATAGAAATTAGATATTTTTTTGTTGTTTTACAAATTAGTACAACCCTTCCTCCTAGTTAACCACTCCACCTAAGCTGCATTGGGCACTGCTGGGTGGGTCGCTGATGTAGTTTCAGTTCCGGCGACCCACCCACTATACAAAGCAGTGAGGTAGCACTGTGGTGGTTGTAGTCGGTAGGCCCGAAGCTCGGAAGAGCGCGACATACTCTCCCCTTGTGGCGAAGGGATATGGATCAATAGCACCCAAGAAAAAAAAAGAAGAAAGAAATAGAGAAGCATTATCCATTAGGCATATACATAAAATTATTCTTGAAGACTTAGGTAAAGATTTTTTCATATTTTTCCATTAATGACTAGTTTAAAAATAATCATATTACAAAATGTTTTAAAAAGACAATTCTCGCACTGTCTCAGGGGCGATCCCACAACAATCAGTGCAGTGCAACAGCTGCGACGAAACAACATAAAGTATTATGGTACTAAATATTACTGAAACTTACCTTGAGAGCCTCAAACTGTTCCAATCTATCGTAATAAGCAACAAGTGCTTTCCTTATAGCACCAAGACATTCTGGCACCATGATGTTGTCAAAGTCTTCCATCACCGCATTGAGATTAAAACCCAATGGAAGGTATGATTTGGACACTTCATTTGCACCTGTAATAATCAATACAGCCTTGAATTTATTAACTATAGTAATAAAGTTCAAGTTAGAGGAAGACAGCTGTGGCACTAGGGCTAACCTTGTGTTGGAGGCTGGCTTTACTAACACTTAAACAATGAAAGAAAACCAGACATGAAATAACAATTCCTGGATCAATCAAATTATTGTTCAGTGTGGGGACTGAACCTGCAATACTTACCACATTGGCAGTAAGGTGACCATTTAAATCACTATGCCATCTGTGCTATACTAACACAATGATTAAATAAATCTCAGTCCATGTCAGCAAAGTTTTGAAGTACAGAAAATATATCAGGCTTAAATAATAGCAAGTGATAAATATTAATTAATGGACTGCTAACTGTATATTGAAATTAAACAACTTTATATGGCATTTACCGCGTTGTTTATTTTTTAAACTGGAGACTGAACATGGCTCCTGTCCCCATTAAAATGGCTCCACTCCCCGTGTACATTGCTGCTAAAAAGCAACCGAAACCGAAAGTGTAAAATTAAATCTATATAGTTTTTATAATTTAAATAGCTTAAATAGAAGTTAACAGTAACTAGTCAAAGTGTTTAACAATAGTAGTTTAAAGTTTCAAAATTATGTAATAATAGCGTTTTATAAAAAATAAACAATGCTATAAAATCCGTATTAAGTTGTTTAATTTCAATGTATATATATACCATTTGTGTAAACGTAAGACAATATTATGCTTACTATATATTTTGAACTACTAGTATCAATCCACAAGAAGAAATCACTCACCACCTTTGAGCTCAATCCTCAATCCATGTTTGACTTGATGTTTGGCTTCATGCTGCATCAGATATGTTATGCAGCAATGGTTGTCCAACACATAGGACTGTACCTCAATGCCTGACAACACTGCTGTTAGTTCCAGTTCTGTCTTCAAGCTTTCCACAGCATTAGTCAGCACAATTTTCTAAAAAGATAGATGAGGCTGTGAAGTAGGGTTGTGAAACTCTAATAATATAAATAATAGCTCTTTTCCTAATTCTTCAGTTCTGCTAAAAATTATCAAATGAATACAATGCAGTGTAAAAAATTACTTTTAGTGGTTTAAAGAAAATCAGGCGCCTGAAGCATCAAAAAGGTAAAAAATAAATTATGTATGTGGGTGTTACTTACCATAACAAATTATACTGTATAGAATCAGGAGAGCTTAAACAAAATATTATGGTTGTCTTATTGGAAACAATAAGTATAATTACAGAATCTAATTCTACACTAATATTAAACAGAGGAAAGATTGGTATTTTTGCTTGCAATTAATAAAATCAGAAACCACTGGGCCAATTTAATAAATTTGTTCATCATTATAAAACTACTTTATTCAGGAATATTATTGGCTCTATAACATCCTGCTACAAGCCATGTGAATGAAGAATTATTGATTATAAACATGAAATAAAAACCTGGAGACACCAAGTGTTGTATAATTATGTGACTGTTGGCAAATGTATGGGTGAGTTATTACCTGAGGTCTAACAAAAGGTTCTGTTCTTTTCTTTGGTGGTGATGGTTTGCATCTATAGCTGTTTCTCTGTAACTGAAACAATTCATCCTGTTTGTCTCTCAGTCTTTGCTCCAATTCTTGTATCTCCTCTTGTAACTCGTCACAGTCTTCTGGAAGCTTAGCACCTAAAAATTTATTAGATTAGAAGTAATATTCGAGAAACTAAAATCATATAACCGTGTTATGAAGCCTAGAATAAAAAACATTGCATGAATTCAATTCCAAGTTGTCATCAAATATTGAGTCTTTTTTTCTTAGTTATTTAGTCAAGTATTAGCAAGAATTTTAAATACACAAAATAATTTTAGTTATGTATATTTTGTTTGTTGAACATACAGAATTTATAATTTGTCTACTAACCTCCTTTGCGAAATAATTTCGTGATTTTTAACTGCTTCGTATTCGTCATTGTGTAATTAGTTTTAAACAAAATTGTTTATAAAAAAATAATTATAATGAAACACCGAAGTACACAACGAACTTTTTCAAACTTTGTATTATTTGACAGTTGATTGACATTGACAAGCGAAACGGATTGTTTCGCTAAGGTTGGTACACAGTGCAGTGGCCTACAGATTTTTCGGTATTTCTACCGATTTTGCGGTTGTCCTACCGAATAGGAACGTTTTCCTACGATTTTGTTAATGTAAGGAATTTCTCCCGATATTTTTGCCAATTTCCAACAATCTCAGTACGCATTCCTATTTTTTTTTGTGTCTTTTACGAGGATTCCTTACTGCTTAAACGTCGATTAATACGTCTATCATACTATACATATTTTGTCGATATATTTTGATGAATACTATTGTGTCCAATACCTAGTATAGGTTAAGCTCGCTTAGAAACACCGTGGTAGGTTTAATAGGTGGGAGTCGAGAAATTCTAAAAATAAATGTTCAGCCCGCCTAAAATGTAGAGGTTTGATTAAATTAATTGATTTTAACCCAATTTAGCAATTTTTGGTCCAAGACTACCGATTTTACTTGGCAGCCGATACCGATTTCGCATTTAAGAGTTCGAAAAATCTCTTATACAACTGCTTTGTCCGTCCGTCCGTTTGTTATACAACTTTCAACTCAAGAACCGTAAAAGCTAGAAACTCGCGGTTAACGCCATTCGACTCAGCATAGTCGATATACCCTCGAAATGACTATAACCTTTAACCTTTGACCTCAAGGTTACGTGGTATCACGTGACCTTTGCATATTACTTGTACCATTTTTTCGAAATCAAAGATTTACGGCAATTCGTTGCCGTTTCTCACTTGTTTACTTTCGAGATCACTATTGGTACGACTAAAAAACAATGTTTGATTCGGATACACTTGCATATTCTAACTGTATCCTCTATACGATATTATAGCTAACCTGCTAGGATAGATTATTTATTTAATAACGCAGAGATTTGATCTAGCTTTGGCCATCTCAGATAAATAATACTTGGAGAAGACATCTATCAAAATGGTTGAACATGTTGTTGTTATTGGATTATTATCTATTTACCTACGTAAACTTACTTTCATCTACCGAATATATTAAAAGTTGTCCAACATTATCAAACATATTAATGAACCAACTGGCGTTTTCCCTGGGTGCTATGTCCATAGGCATAACATAATAAAATCAAAAATCAATAATCTCAATTTTTTTTTTAATACGACATTTGTCCAGAACCTCTTCCGTTATCTCGGCATAAATAAAATAATTCTATTTCTTACTGAATGTAAGCGACTTCTGTAAATTCGTGTATGTAGTCATAATAGTTTCTGTTATCTTTTATTTCTATTGAGTATTATTATACATTTTTATTGACACTGGTGGCAGATGTTTCAGTGGTCCACTTGGTAATAAGTGGTTAACGCCGCAGAGCCTAAATAATTACATACCATTATTGTATTAGGCACTTCAAAGCTATAAGTTTAAAGAAGTCACGTCATAGCGCTCGGAAATCGGCAGTTAGTACATTTCAGATCCTTCATGTCATTGTAGGTACGCGGGAGAAATTATCGTTATAAGTACACCGTTTGTTCTCATACCGGGTTAAGTATTTTCGGCGAGTAGAAATTAAACACAAATAACATTTGAATATATTTATTTTTATAAAAATATTTACCAAATAACAGTTATTTTTAAAATCCACGTACAAGATCAGTCCATATCCACAAATAATGTACGCGGCTGCTGTTACCAAGACAAACACAAACGATCATAAGACATTGTAAGTTTAAATAAGAATACTTAACTAAAATCATATTTTAAAATAATGCATTACGCCTGTCTAGCTTATGTCGTCTATAATTTGTAACTTTAATAATAATTTAATTATTGTTACTAAGAATTAACCAGAAACTCTAGCCAATCAAACGATCGACAATAGGCAATTGGCGCAATTGTTTATAATGCTGCCACTATATGCTGGTTGATGTAAACAAATTTTATAAAAATGCGGTGGGACAATAGCTATAACTAACTTTTTAATATAAAATATATTTACATACACATTTAAAAATAATCGAGACGCCTTCCGAATAAAAATAGTCCACACTCTCGACAATTATCCAGTTTAGTATGACTTTTCATAGCTCTCGCAGTATCGACCATGTATTCTGAGTCTCGATTCTTTACAATTTCGATTATCGGCATACCTTCACTTGCATACATTTTTAACCAGATTAAGAATGCCACTAAAGTTGGTTGTAGAAGATGTATGAAAAGACATCCATACATTTGTGTGCGTAGAGAGCTATGAAAATTCAATTTCTAATTGTTAATTATAAACTAATATTAACTTAATACTAAACTTGACTAAGGCGCGCAATTCTTTGGCCGTGTGGAGTGTGGAGATAACATTTAGAAAAAAAAGAAAGAACAATATTTACTAAGAGATGCTCTAAGTCATGCGTATGCTCGGGTGTCACGTCTAAGGTTTTAATAAAAGCATAGTTTTAAGCTTAAGGCAGAATAATATCTTTGTTACGTCAAAATCGTTTAGTCGATTCTGATAATTATATTGTTTGACCGCTCTTAAGTAAGTGCTTTGCATACAAAGCGAAGGTTTAACATTGTTCGTTACATATACTAATTAAAATTATAAATTCAAATGTGAGTTTGTTACGCTTTTACGCTTTAACTTCTAGAACAATCATCATAAAATTTCACATACATGTTGTCAGGGAAACACAAAATAACATAAGGTATATAGTTAAAAAGTGCTTTTCCTAGACGGGCGAAGCCGCGGGCAAAATCCAGTCTTAAATAAATCATGATTATTATTATTGCAAAAATGCATTATTATTATTTGCGTACCTAATACGGTGAGAAACAATATGAGCGAAGAAGCGACGTTGTAGTCTATTTAGGCCACCATGGAGCGCAATGGTTGTAGAAAATACCTGACGGGTTAGCTAGTTTTAAATATTTTTATATGAATATATTCAGTCATATGTAACGTCATAGCCATGGGCGCTTGCAACACTTGAAGTATTAAAGGCGCGTTGCCATCTCGGAATACAAAATTCTGACCTACTACTAGCGAGAAAACACAGAGCTTATGTCAAAATTCAAAATAAAATATCTGTACTCCATTTGGTTAGGTACTTAACTAAAGGTAAACAATCTTGATGTGACTTTTTACACAAACACATATTAAACAAATAAACTACTGCTTAAACTAATGGTTCAATTGATTTAGTAATCGTTATTGTTGTATTTACATTGATCTTTAGCAGCATTTTATTTTTAAACTGAGGTTTTAGGTAAGAAGACATTAAGATTTTTTACCTTTAGTTAAGTACCTAACCAAATGGAGTATAGGCCAGTTAAAGCAATGCTTAGGTATGTGAGTAAAAATATATAAAAATAACTGTATATCCATTAATCAGGAGCAATTTGTAAAAAAACAACTGAATAAGTTTTATATTAATAATTGTAATACTAAGGATACTCCAATGGAATTTAATTTAAAATTAGAAAGGGCAGAATGTGTTGACATAAAGTTTCCCTATCAACAACTTATAGGAAGTCTTATGTACTTGTCAGTTCTAACACGTCCAGACATTTCATATAGCGTTAGTTATCTAAGTCAATTTAATAATTGTTTCAATCTATTCATTGGCATCATCAAGAATTTTAAAATATTTACAAAAAACGAAATCTTGTGGCATGATGTATAAAAAAGATAATTGCGATTTGGATCGCTTTGTATATGCAGACTGGGCATCTAATACTATAGATAGGAAGTCCTATACAAGATTTTATTTTAAATGGTCCGGCTGTGTAGGACACTCCTGTGAGTGCAAAAACAGGCAAACCATAGCAATAACCAGGACTGAAGCAGAATACATGGCCATCGCAGAGGCATGTAAAGAAGCAATGTATTGTTACACCCAGTGCCATCTCTCGGCATTGTGGGAAAGACTCGGCAGTTTCGTCTAATAATTTATTACAGCGCCATCTATTGACGTTTTACGGAACTATGTAGTTCGGCGGTACGAGAAGAGTAGAGACAGCGCTGGAACTTTCTCGAATCTTCGTACTGTTACATACCGGGTATGGCTTTTCTAGAAATCTCCAGAAACGCTTTACTCGCGTATAAAAGACCAGGCGCTGGCCTGGTCTTTTATACGCGGGTAAAGCGCTATTATTATTATAATTCTAGAAAAGGCTCGCCGAGTCTGTTTACAATCGTAAGCGAACAAGTATTCATCGAAGCGAACGGAAGCGAAAATACTACGGAGTTTGAAGCAGTTACAGTGGAAAAGTGTAGTATAGTGTTTGTTGTGTTTTAAATTTAATTGGTGCTAGATTAAAACGTTTTAGTCGGTAATATTGTTTACATTCTTATCCCTCGAACCCAGCACGTAACAGTATTTAAAAGGTTTATTATCTGAAATGGTTAACTTTAACGCTACTGTTGTAATATATAATGATAATTAAAGAGGTCAGAAGGTAACAGAAAGTCCTTTATACCACAAACAAACTAAGCATATAGACGTGCAGCAGTTTCTAATAAGATTATGAAAGTAGTACATTTGTCAACATCTGAGATGCCTGCCGATATTTTAAGGAAAAGTTTAAACTCTGTAAAACATAATTGTTTTGTTAATAAATTAGGATTAATATTCGTAATATTGCTTAAATATGTATGTATGCAGTAATGTTGTTAAAATTGGAGCACAGATATTAAAATAGATATATAAATTTGATAAGTGGTGATGTTAAAGTATAGATATCAAAATAATTTGAATAAATAAATAAAGTATTAAATACTTCTTACAATACTTAGTGGAAAATATATATTGTTCAAATACTATATTATCTGTGTATCTTTATAAAAATTAAATTTAGACCGCAACCGTTGATCTGTGCATTTCATTAGGTACTACTGTGGTGTGGGAAGACATAATATGTAAAATTATATAAAAATAATAGACTAAAGAAAAGCAGTTACTCTGATACAGTCAGCAACAGAAGTCGATGCACACTTAAGAGATTTCGATTTACTCTATCTATTAAAATTAAGAGACTTCGTTTTTATAGCAGTATCAGATTAAAAAAAGTAATTTATTGACAATTAAGAAATATAAAATTAAATAGGATTTTATTTCATAAAATACTTTTACAAACTTTTTCATCGTTTAGCTACTTATGTTGCTGATTGTACGTAGGTTTCGGTCGTAATTTAGACAGTAGCAGCTTGAGATTAAACTTAGTCCAGTTTTCAATCTAGACATATAGTAATTGTCTTACGCCAGGTCTATTGGACTGAGCAGTGGCACGGAGCTGGCTTCCCATCTATTTTTAGACCTCTGTCACGTTGTAAAATTGCTCACAGCCTTGTCAGACCAATCAACTGTAACTGCTCTGGAGTCAAACGTCCTTCTTCCCATTTTACTCGTAATCTAAAAACAAATGAACTGCCTAATTTAATAATCATCACCATAGTAGAAATATAAATAAAGGTTTCTCATATAGTATTATCCTGTATCAAACCCCCAACACTCTGTAACTACATAAATGATTTTAAAAGTTATTTTACTGATATAAAGCTGCACAATCGAGTAACGTATATGTTGTAATAAAGAAATACAAAATCTGCTCGAACTATATTTGGTCGATTATTAAATCGATAGTTATTGACCGTTATTGTTGTACCAGTGCTATTATAGACCACTGTTTCTGAGCATAGTGCACTCGCAAGGATAGAGTTGTGCCAGGGAAAGGAAATAAAAAATTGAAGCGGTACTTTCATACTAACCACAGTTTATTATTGACACCACAGCTACTTATTCCAATCTACTACCCAAAGATGGACGGTACTGTTAATGTGGCAAGATGGCAATTAGCTGTACTGTATCGCTTGCTTTTAGTGTGACGAAAAACATTGTGAGACAACCTGTACGATTCAGAGTTCTCAATAATGTTCTCGAAGATATGAGGAGTATAGTTTCGAAACCCGCCAAAACGATATCAGAACAAAAATAATGTTCCGATTGAATATGAAGCTCCTTCGTTGCTTTTATCGCATTGCACTGCTAGCTTTCAACAAAACCCACTAAAATTTTATTAAATCAGCTCACAAAAGTAGCAGTGTGTTGCAAACACCGCTAAAATAGTCCATTTATATTATGTCTTAAAATGGTTTTAAAAATTTACCATTATTTGGTAAAAAGTATTTTAGAGGATTTTGAAACTAATCTACTCATATGTGAAATCTCCAACCAACCAACAATCCCACTCAGAAGGGTTAGTCTAGTCCTTCGAGGTAGACCAGTGTACTAACCCTTATCACAATGAGAAGAGGCCTGTACCCAGCAGTGTGACAGTTCACATACCCGGCTGATATCATTATAGCATATATTACCTTTCCTCACTGTGTTTTATGGACCACAACTCAGGCATGTACTTGGGCTTCATGCAGTTCAGGAAGTGTTTCCGCCACTCCTCCTCCAGTCGCAGCAGACCCTCATGCTTCAGGTAATACTCCACCACCTTCATGCCATGAGACTCGAAGTCGGCGTTCTCGTAACTGAAATGTCGGTAATGACGTCATAAAGTCAAGGTGTGAGCGCCATCTAGCGGCGTATTTAACGCTAGTGGAAATAGCACCCGATTGCAGTGGATAGAAGATAGAAGGGGTAAGAAGTTCTTTGCCCGACAGAGGGATGATTGATAGGGTCGTTTTGCCTATAATAACTATTAGGCAGCGTTCATCTTAACAGCAACTGATCCATTCACTATATGTACATACTTGCTGATCGCATTCTATAAGACCATGGATAGCTGTTGGCAGAAGAACGACATGGTTTGTCGAGATCAGCAGTCCTGCTTCTTGGATTGTCTGGTCCTCTGTTATAATTTACATTCTACTTTAGCATTGTAAATACCCAAATTGTAAATCTTAATATACTATATACTAACTATAAGACCCTTAATACCATCTATAGTTTAATCATTCATCAATGTGAAGATTTACTGTCTGAATAAACAATTCACTTTAAACTCATTCAGATTTTAAAATGAATTGGTTATTTTCTAAATAAGGCAAGTAATATATGAGAATTTTTGGAATATAATAATAATAATAAAAATATTCTATCACATACACACAACACCATCTAGCCCAAACTAAGCAGAGCTTGTACTATGAGTACTAGACAATGGATAAACATACTTATATACTTTTTCTTGTAAATTCATACATATTATACATAGAAACACCCAGACCAAGACAAACATCCATGTTCATTCATGCACACAAATGTTTGACTTGTGCGGGAATCGAACCCGGGACCTCGGGCGTGGCAGTCGGAATGCCAAACATAATTGAAAACCTATTGCGTTTGCCGATGCGAATCTATAGGTTAATAGACTAGATGACGCTATACACAAATATAAATTAAATAGATTACTCACATAACTTGCAGTGCACTGGCTTCTTTCAGCAGGTCTACTGTGATCTCATCGTGATCCGTGTAATAGTTCAGCACAATTTCCTCAAGCTCTTTACGTCTTTTTTCAGGTAAGTCGTGTTTGCGAGTCTGCTGGTACAGGGCTCGGGCCGCTGAACGGATTTTTCTGTTGAAGATAGCATCATACTTTGTTACCCTCACTTTTATTATTTATTTTAAGCGGACTGGTGGTTCCCAAGAAAAGTGAATGAAAACATCGTGAGGAAACGTGTACGTCTGAGAGTTCACTACAATATTCTCGAAGATATGTGAGTTCTGCGAACGTGGTACACCATGGCCAAATCCTTCGCATATTTAAAAGAAGCCGGCGCCCAGCTGAGTGGCAGTTTATACACAGAGCTGATATTATAGTCCTTAGGATATGCGCTTTCAAATCATAATTTTATCTATTTATTTAATGGTTTTGGATGAAGGCTTACATACTAAAATCATTTTTAAATATTTATAATTATAATTATATGTAACAATGTTGCTAATGACAAGCCTCCACAATTAGCTATCCAATTGGATTAATCAATACACAAATATATAAAAATAAAGAAAGTTTACACATACACATACATAGATACACACAGATACTAAGTGTGAGTGCCGCTAACCGCTACCATTTTAGTTTCCAGAAATTCCGCTCTCGGAATATTTGTTTTATAAGGCCGACATTTCTTTCTCTTATTCTTTGCGTACTTGCAGTAGTGAAATGATATCGTAAGCCACAGCATCTGTATAATCCATTGATGTATGTAGGTAAATAGTGACAAGATTATACGAAAAGGGATTATAATAAACAAGAAGTGTTTAGTATATACAGGGTGTCCGGTAATTAATGGATAACCTTGAAATATCTTAGTGTACAAAAAAGTTAAATATATTTTTAACGCACAAGGAATTACTCCTGTATCGCGGGAGACTTCAAAACCCTGCCAACAACGTACTCAAGAAACACCCGGATCCGAGCAAACACAGTTGTCCCGTGTCTGTGTGTCGTCAATATTGTCTTACGTAGAGATCGTACCAACTTGGCCAAGTAGCAACGATGCCATTCGTGCAGTCAATAGTATACATGAAGATTATAAGTATCTTATATGAGTATGTCTTACGTGCTTATTGGGTTTTCTATTAAGAAAACCCAGCCCGGAGTTAGGAAGTTGACCGTGTTCGACACCTAATGGTCCTGCGCCTGATCTATTTTCGGTCGTGTCGGCTTACCGTTCTATCGCATCAAGAGATAGATGACTGGCCATTTCCTGCGCAGATGACCAGTCTCCGTTAAGATTGACCGCCGTGACCGAAATTCGGTCTGGTGGACTTCGGTATTACTTTCACCACGTCGTGCGACGAGTGGTCCTTCATGATCTGTGGACAAGCACTTACTTGCAGGTGGCGTCCTCGTTGTACTTCTTGGAGTTGGGGTGCGAGCCGAAGGGCGCGTGGCAGAGGCGCGCAAGGCGCTCGCGCACGGCCTGGTCGCGCATGTTGCTGAGCTGGTGGCACGACACGCACAGCAGCACCACGTCGTGCGACGAGTGGTCCTTCATGATCTCTGGACAACAATATTTTTATATCAGCCCGGTATATAAACTGTCCCACTGCTGGGCACGGTCGTCTTCTCATTTAGAGAAAGTTTAGGCCATAGTCCATCACGCTAGCCCCTTGCAGGAAGCCAAACACAAAAGTATGTTTGACATTCTTTTTTTATAAACATTTCCTGCTCTGAAATTCTATCTTGTGACTCGGAAACTTTACAAACATTCATACTACGGACATGAAGAACACATTTCGAAGAACTTTCCGACATGCGCGTTTCCTCGCGATGTTTTCCTTCACCGTTAAAGCGAACAATAATTAAATTAACTCCTCTGAACACATCAAAGACATTCTGGAGAAAGGCCAGGGTAAGTAAATCATGTACGCTTAAAGTTTGCAATGAAAATAAACATGCCAGTCCAGTTCGTAAGCAAGTGAAATCGATAGTCTCTGAATATCCTTTTAGGAAACAGACACGAGTCTACGTATGTAAGTACCACACTGACACATCGATCTCATAACTGTGAAATAAAAGTGTCTTGTGTTGCAATGTGATGAAACGATGTATTTTCCTGTTGGGTTAAACACATTACACATGCGGGTATGAGTCGACGGCAATCTAAATACATACATGATAAAATCGAAATTCAGAGGACAAACCGGAAAATAACTAATTAAAAAATAAATCCGCTAAGTGAAAATTCGATAGGCAACAAGTGCAAAAAAATTGTCTAATAAATAGACGACTACGCTGTCTAGTGTCCTGTGCCTTATTAAGAGATTTTCGCCTTGTGGCTTAATCCGGCAAGTAACGTCGCAAATATTATATTTTGAGGCTTTTGAATGTAGGTATTTAAAGTAATTGGGCTTTATTTCAAAATCTTTTTACTACATTCTATAGACTAAGGTAAAAATGTATCAAAGACGGAATAGAATTAGATTTGTAGTCCTTTTACAACGTAAATAGGATTTCGATGCGTAATTTATATGTGAAACAACATCATTAATTAAAATAATTGTGAAGAGAATCATCGTATCGCATATGATGAACTTAGCTGCAATCCATTGTAAAATAATTTCAGGAAAGGAACCACGATACCGTCAGATCGCTCACCCCAACTATTGCAATAGAAAGTTTGACAATTCCGAACCAATCGAGCAATCTTAACTATAACCCTTTATCAGTCAATCCTAAACACGTTATCCAAAATGTATGCCTACCTGGTAAATACTTCCTATATTCTCTAGGAATTACATTTTTCCTGATGTATGAGTTGGTATTCCCGCACACGACGCATTTGTTCTCTTTCTGAAGTTGGTAGTAGCGGCCCACTTCACCGACGGAACGCCCTGAGGGTTCGAAGCGTAGACGCACCGCCAAAGGGTCTTCTTTAATCACGTCAGCTAATTCTTTTTCCACATACCTTCATGGAGAAATATATAATTTTATTGGCCTGCATCATTTAAAGCCTTAGTTCCCAAAGTGGTCCAGTTGGACCCCCAGGAGTCCACGGGAGACTCGACGGAGGTCTACGTTGCCGTGACAAAAAAAATGGGGTTCACAATTCGTAAGAGGAGGTCCACGAAAATATATTTGCTTTCGATAGTGAAGAACTAAAATGTTGGCTTGACTTCACCTATAAGCAGTAGGCAGATAATATTTTAAGAAGCTCAGCGACTGTTAATTGTAAAACCTTGCATATTCCATATTCAGTACAACGTATCGAGACACGAAAAGCGCCGCCGTTGCCACCGCCGCCGTCCGCAACGCTTGTTTAGACGTGCAAAGGGACGAAATACAACTTGTGGTGTGTGTGCTTGCAATCTTGCATGAACTTGTTTGATTCTTCACCAATATAAATACGAATGCCAGGATAAACGTTACTCATTTGTATCCGGAATTTGGAAAAGAAAAGTAAAGTGTAAAATTCTGTAAAAATTTTTTTTACCCGTCTCTGTGGTGGTTCACTAAAGGAGAGATATATTATGATTGACCTGCATGATTGTAAATATTTCAGGTTCCTAATGCTAAATGACTTAATTAAATATATTTTCATAAATTGTACGCATCTTTACCTACGTAAGTAATAAATAAATAATTAAAATCGCGGAGTTTTGATATCAAAATATTATTTAAAAGTATTTTCTATCGAATTTACAGAAATATATCAAAATATATTTATGAAAAAATGTTTTACATTACATTAAAATCGGTTCAGCCGTATTCATAAAATCAAGAAGAGCTACTATTCGCGAAAACTTTGGAGACGGACAATAAAGGTGAATCAATATTTAATGTGCTGAGCGATTTTTTTAAGGAAAAATCGAACCCATTCACAAACTTTATTTCGGTGGCAACAGATCGAGCTCCTGCCATGGTCGGGCGATATCGTGGGTTTATAAGCCATGTTAAAAGAATTATACCAGACGTAACTGCAATTCACTGTGTCATCCACCGACAACACCCAGTAGCGAAAAATTTGAGTGATAGATTGCACCAATCGCTTCAATTTGTGATTAATGCAGTTAACAAAACAAGAAGCAATGCGTTGAATACGCGTTTATTTGCACAATTGTGCGATGAAAATGATGAAGACTTCTAACGATTGCTCTTTCATACTGAAGTACACTGGTTGTCGAAAGGTGCATGTTTAACAAGATTTTACTCAATTTTTGAGTCAGTTTTAGAGTTTCTGGAAAGTAAAGATCCAGATTTAAAAGAAAACTTGATCAATTTGAAAGCAGATATCGCGTATTTAAAAGATTTGTTCAAAAAATTTAATGACATTTACTTACAATTACAAGAGGACAGCCTCAATTTAATAAAAACAAAGGGTGTAATTTCAGCTTTTCTTGGAAAATTGAAATTTATGCAACAAAATATTAGTCGGCGCGAATTTTTCCAGTTTTCAAACTTGTTTCAGGTAGAATGCCTTGATGAGGATATTCAAACATACGTTCAACATTTAATTGCCCTGCATGATGACTTCAAAATCAGATTTGAACATATTCTGACGATGGAAATACCACCTAGGATCATAAATCCATTTGATGAAACGGAAGTGGAGAATGTTATATAACAAGAGGAGCTACTCGAGCTTAACACTAATGAGGAGCTTAAGGTGAAATTTAAAAGAGGGTATCAAACATTTTGGCTGCAGGCAGAAATATCGGAAAATTATCCTGGACTGTGGTGAATTGCGAGAAAGCTTTTGATAGGCGTTTCCCTCGTCATATCTTGTCGAAATAAGTTTTTGTGTCGTTACAAATCGTTTAACAAAAAAAAAAGCAGCAGATTGAATATCACGGAACTGGGAGATTTGCAGTTATTCCTAACAAAACTGAAGTCAAATATTAATTACTTGCTGTCAATCTATCAAGTACAGTGCGCTGCAAAAATGCATACCCATTTCAAGACTAAAATGATTTAAGCAGGTAATTGACGCCATCTAACGGAAATCGATACAAGATCTGTTAAGTACTTTATTTATATCGTAATAGATGGCGAGCACTATTATAAAATGAAAAGAAGTAGATTTATTAATGACTCAGTTTTGATAAATTTATTTTAAACAATTTTGTATCTCTAATTACAAAAGTTTATTTAAAATAAGAACACATTTCAGGGTAAAACAAGAAGCAAAAGATTACAAATCAATTTATAGATTTATAGTGGGTAGTTTATTTTATAGATACTTTCGATGACTCGCTATTCTATTCGTTCGGAAACATTATTCTATCCCTGTGTTTGAGTGCCTTTTTGGTTGAGATTATAAATTCTTATAAATTGATTCAATATTCTTATAATATTGGCTAAAATGAGCACGCGTTGCAATATTTATAAAACAACGCCATCTAGTTCATTCATATTCAATCTAATTTATTTTAAAACATTGGACAACAATGCAACGGAACGTTTTTGATGTAACGACGCCGACAGTGACATTGGACATGAGCGGGTCTGTCAATTTGCAGTCAGCAGCCTCGTAACTCATTTCGGTGTATTATGTATTTCCTAGGCTTTTATGAGAAAATCTGTCTTTACAAAATAATTTCTGCATTCTAGAGGTACTTGCTTTCATACATTTTATCGTTAGACACAATAATTCATTGTCACGTTTTACAATGTATGAGAAGTGGCCATGTTCTTTCCATAGTTAGATCTAATCTTCACATTTTTGTCGAGTTTTGGGAATATGGTACAAATGTATCTGCAGGAGGTCCACCGGAACCAGCTAAATTTTGATAGTGGTCTATGAGAAAAAAAAGACTGGGTACCTTTGATTTAAAACTTTAACCAAAAATTTTAATCGTAGATTGTGGTATAAAGACATACATACATACACAATGATCTAAGGTGGTGTAAGAGTGAGCTTACACATCACATAAAGAAGAATATTGCACAGTTATCAATACGAGTGAGTGTGATAATACTATATTTATAATTCAGATGTCATGTTGCCATTGTTTGACAATTTAATGCCCAGTAAGGTGATCGTATTTGAAAGTAGTAACGCGCATCTATGGTTAAAGTCATTGTATGAAATACATTTTCTTCTTCGCTGCGTTGAATGCGAAGCGTATAATGTATTCTAATAGGAATTTAGGCCAATGTTAACGAAGAATGGCCATCTGCTCAGGGATATTATAGTGCACAAGTGTGTGCGCAAACACAAGTGCATTCTCTGTCCCCTAACCCTCATAATGCTGTGGTACAGTAATCCGACATGACCGTAGAGATATCAGGCACAGGACCAACGGCCTTATGTGCATTCAGCGGCGCGAGGCTGCTATTGAACATTTCTTGTCCACCAAGAAATGTTACTTTAACTTAACTTTAACTCCAAAACTTTTTGGTAAATTTAGATTTAAATAATAAGCATAATCCATGCTGGGATAGAATGTAAATTATAACAGAGTAAAAAGGCAAACTGAGAAGCAGAGCTTGAACCTGCGAACATGACAAACCGAGTCAGTTTGCAAAGAGGCAAATTTCAATCCTTGTCGTAGGACTTGAAACTTTTTGCTAGTTCGTCCCAGGCTTCGAACTCGAGCCTTCAAGCACAGCAGTTGCATTCACTACCACTGTACCGAGCCAGTCAATGTATAACAGATGAGTGAGTATTTGTAAATTACATAATACTTACCAAATAGCTTTTCTACTATCGCAGGTACAAAGCAGTTCGTCGTCCGGCGCATATAGTGCGCAGTTGTGGTACAACGGCTTGCAACGCGTCGCATTCGGGTAGCGCTTTGTAACTTTCATCTCTTTCTGTCTGTGCAAGGAAAATGAAATGGAATGTATTCGATTATTTTTGCATATTTCTCTTTTTGTAAAAGACAATTCTCGTACTAAGAATAAATACAAGGACTTTATATGCAAACCAGACACAAAGAACCTCCACACTCGTCGGAACAACTATATGTGAATTACACATATCACATGTAGAACTTAAATGGAGAAGTTGTGTGTTTGTTTGTTACATTTAAAGTATTAATTTGCTGAACTGAATTTGATGTGTCGATGTCGTAGAGATACGTGATCTTTGTTACGTGATATGTAACGATTGCTTCAAACAGTTTTGCCAAGTCAATGAAACAAGAAATGGCCAAACACTTCTAAAAAGGTGCTAGACTGTTAAAAATTTCGTAGTCTAAAAAGTGGCCAAAAGTGTCCAAAAATTCACAGCTCGCTACTTCGTCAGCACATATTTAAGCTTACATGCCCAATTTCTCAAAATGAAATGTACACTGTATTTTCCTGAGTATCAAACCACCTCTTTGGGGCTCTCTGACAAATTTCATCAAGATCAGTCCAGTGGTTTGGCCGTAAAGAAGTACCTAACAAATGAACAGACAGACGTAGGTGCACAAACTAATTTTCACATAATTATATAATATTACTGTGAATGATCAAGGTAGGTAAGTAAAGTCGAAACTATTTGCTGAGAAGAAAAATAAACTCACCTGTTTTCAACAAAATTTTTTGTTTGTTTTTTTTAGTTTCACTGTGCGTTAAAATGTCATATATTTTTGAATGAAACTCTGTTGTGCATAAAACACACATTACTATGGAAGCATCACCACGGACGGGTTTTAACCATCCTTTAAATTCAGCCATATTTTCCCATTCAGTGCGATATTTCTGGGAATAGGTTTTCTTTTTAAATGGTAAATCCATTTTAATTGATTTAGTTAAGTACAAATGCGAGTAGCACGGCACGGAACGAAAGCGAAAATTGAAATCCACACCGCTCGGTATTTCCCCGGCAGACGCGGGATTCGGAATCTTCGCAAGATTCCATAGACAATGTTCGTTCAGAAATAGATATAAAGTAGATTGTGAAAACAAGTGTTATGGAATGGAAGTATGCAATATTACGTATTACTATTTTGCAGTAATTTTACCTTGTCAATAATTAAAAGCATCGAGATTAAAAGTTGCTAAATTTGTGGCTAAAATGTTTAGCCAACAATATTTGATATTTTTGGCTAAATTAATCTTAAATGTTGCCAGATATAGCCAAAAAATGGCTAACTTGGCAACACTAGCTTTAAATTATCGCATACGAGTGAGGGGACTTTGAAGTATTACGTAAGCACCAGTCTGGAGTAGGGAAGTCTTTGCTTTGCTTACTTTTGATGACATGGGGGCGAAAGTTTGAATGGCGATTACGTCAACAATATTTATTTATTTGCTGTTCGTATTCTTTTTGTAAAGTTCAATAGATTCTGAATTAAAAATACATTTGTGGCAACACTACTTGTCTATGTACGAAAGCGGAAAGAATATTGGGAGATTACCCAAAATATTGGGCAATCTTTGCAATTTTTACATAACTATAGGAGAAGGTGTAAGAGCTATACTTTGTTTTACTGACAAGAGGCGTATAAGAATGAATAAAATCCTGCATACGTAATTATTAAAGGCCTTTTATATAAATATATCAGAAATATTCAATAAGGTATACATAGTATATACCTTCATTATTTGTATTTCAAGTCAAATAATTTCATTAAACAGAACGTACATACTCTTCCGTTTCTATAAGTAGTATTCTGTTGGTAAAAGTACACCTCTGATTATATTCGTTAGATACATTACACACCGACAATAGCACAGCTATTTTTTTAGATACCATATATAAATTAGGAGCCATCTACCAGCATATTGTCAGAATTTACTTATATAAGATTACCGTAACAAAAAATCCTATAAGTAAACATTTTGTCTAGTCCGAAAACCGAACCTACGAATCCAACCTCACACCCAAAAGTAAGCACAAATTTATGCCATGGGTCAGCAAAGACGAAAAATAAATAATAATCTTTAAAGTTAACTCATCTTGCACGCCTTTAAAAGGTACTGGCAGGGGATTTCTATGAACAAAGAGATTTGGAAGTCTCTCTTCCAGCAGTTGGATACTTTAAAAGCTTAACGTGAAACTAAATAAAAATAAGGCAACAAATAAATTCATAGTTCATTATATTGTATATATAAAGTGTTTAATTTTAAGCAGCGATTTAAGCAGCGATAGCTCAGTGGGGAGACCAATAGACTGCAACGCAGAGGGTCTCGGGTTCGAACCCACGTCGCGCACCTCTGACTTTCGGAAGTTATATGACTTTTCGAAATTATGTGCGTATTGATTGACAATTATCGCCTGCTCCGTGCCTCGGAGAGCACGTTAAGCCATTGGACCCGGCTGCCATGAACATCTATGGCAGTCGTTATTGGGAAAGTCAGTACCCTCTAATAATATTCTGACACTGGTCTAGCCTTAGGGTATCGTTAGCCTTCGGGTTGCGGAGGTCAGGTGGCAGCCGCTCCGTGTAAAAACTGATATCCAGTCAAATCCGGTTAGACCAGAAAAGCCGACCCCAAGTGAGTTGGGAATAATAAAGGCTAAGAGAGAAGAAGATATAAAGTGTTTAATTTCAACCATAATTCATTAATTATTAACAGATAAAGCTTTGTTTGTTCAAGCTTTTCTAATTGCTAGATATGTTTATAAAATGTACAAGGAAATGTTTCATAAACTATATTATTGCGCAATATAAACATATGATGCAATAACATAATATCTTACTATTTACTACTGCTTGCATTTTTTTTTATTCATTTATTCATAAACAAATTTACATTTGTGTCGAATAGTGGTTTTGACAATATAGTTAAATTTGTGTTATGTATTGACAAAAATATCTCTTTACAAACAAAATCAAATTAATAAATAAATTCACATAAAGAATAAATTTAAATCAAAGCAAGTCAAATAAAAATCAAAACAAATGAAATAAATTGAATTCAAGTCTAATAAAAATTAAATAAGAATCAAATCACATCAAATACATTACGTAATGAAATAACTACAGTACATTACCCCTTAAACAGCAAGTTAAATGAAATGTTTAGTAAACATTGCGTAAGCGCAAGCTTCTCGAGGCAAGTGTAGTCTTTGTCTCGAGTAAATAAGGCTTTATACAAAAGAAGCGCCCGAAAAGAAATTCGAATATTCAAAACTTGTTATTACAAATTCGAATGCAGCACAATTGCTGCATTCGAATTTTGATCGACTTGTTATTATTGATAAATAATTCGAAAAACAATCACATTTTAGTTATTTTTAGACTGCCTCGTTTTCGCATCAGTAGTGGGTATGAGATTACTGGGCATTAGAGCTTAGATCCGATGCCCAGTCCGGAAAAAGATAGTATTATACATGCTTAATGATTTTTAAAATTTTTCAGTTTTTTGTAATCAATTCGCCACTCATAATAATTAGATTTAAAAAAATATCTAAATTTAGGCGCTAATAATAAAAATGTTGTTTCCGTAACGAGATTTACGAAGAAACCGGGTCGGCTCGCTAGTATATACATATATAATGTATTTTTATCGTGTAGTAGCAAATTCTACGAGGAAAATAAATTGCACAATGTTTTACCATTGTTTATCACGTCGCGTTGATCGCGTGGCTTAGGTTAGTTTTGTATATTGTGGTTCATTCCCGGGTTGCGTAAAGCGTTATTGCATTTTTCTGTCAGGTAATTAGAATGCAAACTAAGCAAAGCTTTTTTAATACATACTTATTATACATAGAAACACCCAGACCAAGACGAACATCCATGTTAAGTAAGCATGAGTCGTAAACGTCACCGAGCGAGCTTCTACTACTGATCGTGACGAATCTGTGTTAATGTTACAAACAGGTTTGGTTTATTTATATGCAACGGGAAATCTCTGTAACTGCTGAACCGGTACTAAAAATGATTTCATTGATGACAAGCTGCACTACATCTGAGTCCGTAGACTTACGGCCGGACCTTTAAATTTCGAGATCGTTTATCGCATTTTTTTTTTCGTTTTTTATTTGGTGTTTAGTTTTTGTACAGAGAGCAGGTCTGAATCCGTATTGTTGTTGTTTGGGACATCCTGATCTGACAGTATTTCGGCCGATTTAGAATTGAAGTCAGTTACATGTTTTCGACTCTTCGTTCGTATAAAAAGAATCTCATTTGACAGTGTCCAGTGTTCAAATATTAAAAATTTTCATCAATATCGGTTTTGAATTTTAGCCGTAAAAACGTTACAAACAAACATATTAAATTCCGCTCTTACCTACTCTAAAAATAATCTTTAGTATTTATTTTCCATCACAAATTACATTGTACACCATACAATTTATACAAGCATACACATAGTTAAAACCAAGTTTTTATGATATTACTACAAATAAAAAACTTACCTAGGCTTCAAGTTGTTTTTATGTTTCGATTTATACTTCCTATCGATATACAATCGACAAAAATCATCAGTGTCGGTGTCATCTCGCCATAGAAACCAGGTGTTCTTTCTCCTCAGCTGTTGAAGTAAGACGGCGAAGATTCTGATGGCGGCGTGAGCATCAGTCGCCGCGTAAGTCACCTGTCTGTCTGTCAGCTGGTCAGCCTCCCAGTCGCTACAACGGACCTGTGAGATAGATACATAAGTAGAATATCGCCTAGGCATACAAGGTTAATATTTATTAATATCATAAACAAAATATCCAATAAAAGTACATAAATTGTAATTATAAATTATTTTCTTCAAATGCTGTGCTCAACCATATACCTAATAATAATAATACCAGCCCTGTATTAAACTGTCCCACTGCTGGCTACGGGCCTCTTCTCAGTGTTAGAAGGGTTAGGCCATAGTCCACCACGCCGGCCCAGTGCGGGTTGGCAGACTTGACATATCTTCAAGAACATTATGGCGAACTCTCTCTCTCTTTTCCTTCACCGTTAAAGCGAGCGATAATTGACTATTTAATACGCACATAACTTCGAAAAGTCAGAGGTGCGCGCCTTGGGATCGAACTCGAGACCTCTGCGTAGCAGTCCAGCGGTCTCCCACTAGGCTATCGCTGCTCAACCATAATCGGATTTCAAATTAACATGTAAATTATTTTTATCACTATTATTATTTGTATTTACAATTTGTTATCTATAGTCTTCTTCTCTCTTCTCTCTTAGCCTTTATTATTCCCTAGTCACTTGGGGTCGGATTTTCTGGTCTAACCGGATTTGACTGGATATCAGTTTTTATACGGAGCGGCTCCACCTGACCTCCGCAACCCGAAGGCTAACGATACCCTAAGACTAGACCAGTGTCAGGATATTAGAGGGTACTGACTTTCCCAATAACGACTGCCATAAATGTTCATGGCAGCCGGGACCGACGGCTTAACGTGCTCTCCGAGGCAATCTCTCAATCAATACGCACATAATTTCGAAAGGTCATATAACTTCCGAAAGTCAGAGGTGCGCGACGTGGGTTCGAACCCGAGACCCTCTGCATTGCAGTCTGTTGGTCTCCCCACTGAGCTATCGCTGCTACTAATTTGTTATCTATTGTAGTGCTATCTATTTAATAAATAAATAAACATGGAGTATAGCACTGAATGGCTATGAGATATGAACATTGACACAAAAGAAGAAGTCTCAAGGCTTTGTCGTGCGATTGGGACAACCAATTTCAATATTTATATTTTTGCATGACAAAAAACACAAATTATTATGAAAAGTGGTATAACAAACGTTGTTAAGTGAGGTATACATCAGTCGAAGGCAAACATTTCCCATTTTATTAATTACTAGCTGACCCGCGCAACTTTGTCTGCTTCACATAAGAGAATTTTCCCCGTTTTTGCAACATTTTTCATTGCTGCTCCGCTCTTATTGGTCGTAGCGTGATGTTATATTTAGCCTATAGCCTTCCTCGATAAATGGGCTATCCAACACTTAAAAGATTTTTCAATTCGGACCAGTAGTTTCTGAGATTAGCGCGTTCAAGCAAACAAACAAACAAACAAACCCTTCAGCTTTATAATATTAGTATAGACTAGATGTGCCCGCGGTTTCACCCGCGTTTATGATTACTGAGCCACGGCGTGGGTCGTAGCGTAATGTTATATAGCTTATAACCTTCCTTGACAAATAGGCTTTCCAACACTAAAAAAATTCGAACCAGTAGTTCTTGAGATTAGCGCGTTCAACCAAACAAACAACATTTTCAGCTTTATAATATTAGTATAGATTATATTATTATAGTTTACCGATAATGCGTCACCATGTGATCAAATATTTATCTTAATGATATTCAACGCAGGTGGAGCAGGTGGAGGTGAAATATCATATCTGACCCATATGGAGCGGACATGTTATTTTTATTAAATTTAAATGAGTAATTTTGTTGTTTATCGTTCCAGCTAAGATCAATGTCTGGAGTGGTACAGTCAGCGACTAAAGTCACATAACATCTGCGAGATTTTGAATAATTCTATCAATAGAAGTGATAAGAATACCCAATTGTAACAACAATAATAGTTAAGAGGGTGATTAATTGTTTATTGCGATTGCACGGGTGTGTTGTAGTGGTTTAAGAGTCTCACCATTACCACTGCGCCGTGATGTGGGTTCGTTCCCCCCACAGGACAAAAAAAGTCTAGGAGTCTAGGTGTTATTTGTGTCCGTTGATAGAATGTTTGAAAATATAGTAATTAGAATATATTAATTCATCAAATGTTCTTGTGTTGAATCATTGTTCAGCTACCTATATCGCTGACTCGTCCAATGTGTGGGGATTGACCTACGAACTCTGTACCGTAAGTGCGATGCCATTGTTTTCAAGTAAGTATGTTATTTTTATACGTATCTATCGTGATGTTTAGACAATAATTATTTACTACTATCGAAGTTTATTTGTAAAGCTTCTACGGCTAACTACTCGACCGATCGTTATGAAATTGAGCGTATACATTGTCAGGTGTACCTACAGAAAAAGTATATACTTTTCCCAAGGGATAAAAATTATGTAACGTCCATTTACGCGAGCGAAACCGCGAGTAAAATTTAGTCTCTCTATACTAATATCATAAAGAGGAAAGATTTGATTTCTTGCTTGTTTATTTGTGAGGATTTAACTCATAAACTACAAAACCGATTTCAAAAATTCTTTCAACATTATGGCGCAATTACACTTGGTCGTTAACTCGTATTCGATTGACTATGGAATTCGGACAAACGACTAAGTGTAAATGAACGGAGTCGAGTACGCCCGTATTCGAACAGCTTTCATTTTCGGCCGATTTCCTTTCAATTGTCAAGCAGTACTTCGCTGCTCATCACGATGAGTAGTGTTGCTCTCCGAAGAAGCATACATATTGTTTGTGATATTTCATCCATAGAATTGGCTCGCAGAATAAAAAAGAAACCAAGAGTGTGGGTTCGAGATTTATTCAAATAGAGAGACAACTTCACCGCCTCCTTGACGCTATGCCAACAATTGTTAAATGATGGGTTCGAGATTTATTCAAATAGAGAGACAACTTCACCGCTTCTTTTACGCTATGCCAACAATTGTTAAATGATAAGCAAGAACTTAAATCTTTTTTTCGTATCGATCAAAATCATTTTGAAAGGTTTTAACCTCACATAAAAAAGATCGATACAACATTTCGCGCCTCTCTCACTCCCCGCATCCCCGAACGTGATTAAAAACAATGTAATTAATGCATCGGGTGCCCGAATTCGAGTAACGTCTTCCGTGCACCCGAATATGGGCTAACGCCCAAGTGTAATTGCGCCATTAGACAGCTATACTATCACCGAGTAACATCGGCAAAATTTTATTTTAAAAATGTACTGTTACTAACATAACCTAACCTAGTTTTACGCGACCGAAGTCGCGGTCAAAACCTAGTCATCTATAAATAGACTTAGAAATAAAAGAAACAAACGATGTCACCGGCGTAATCATGGCGCAAGTACCTATTGTTGTTAGTTCCTCATTCCTTTATGAAAATGGTGATAAAATAAGTGAAAGCAAACATGACTACTGCGCGACGGGTAACGAAGCATTTCCGAGAAAGCGTAGGAATTGAGCTTACTCAGTTTGACAAAAAATTGCATCAATTTACAAATACTATTAGTCGTCACAACTTTACACATAACTCTCAATGCTTTATTTCTATAGGGAAATAGTTTATTCGCTCCCGTGTCTAAGATATATAGGTATTTCAATGAATTTTCCCAAGGATAACTCTCGCACTAAAGCTTAAGTCCTGTGTAGCTGGGGAATTTTCAAACATGCAACAGGAAAACAATAATTGGTAGTTCACAAATTATTATCCCGGGTGGAAATTGAATCGGTGACCATTTGCCCGCTACGCTAACCGCGCAATCAAATCGATAGTATCCTTAAATATGTGTCCTCTGACAAATCCTGGAGGTCTTTTTTATACAACAAAAGTGGGGAATAATTATACAGCCTGCGGCTTCAAAGACGATTACCCTAGTAAGTCTAGCAGGTCTAGTAAGAAGCATCACTCTTTATTTTGAAGGTATTTATGACGAAATTAACTGAATAAGAGAGGTAGGCACTGCCATATACGGTCAGGTGTGCTGTACCCACTCCAGAATTGTCTGTTGCCCCAGCATATTAGGCTTTCACTGAAAATTTTAGAGCGGAATGTAGGCCATTGCTGTTTAGGAGCCTGGGCCCTTTCTGGTAAATAACCTAGATAAGACCACAAGCAAGCTAGCTAATTACGCACTTGATATTTAACCATGGTAGGCTTCTCATAAAAACATTGTGTCATACCGAGATCAAGATCAAATACAATTAATAATACAATTATTAATACACAATATGTTGGAAGCATCAAAGTGACTTCATATGCCTTGTCAAGCTATTGACAACCAAAATGTTTCTTACCTTCCAACTTTTGTCCATGATGGCTCCAAGAAGGGTTTTAGATAGGGAAGCTAGGCCACCAGCCTCATGACCACAGTACTCTGCTAGATGTCTTAAGTCTAGAGTACATTTGGTTTCTACAGAGTAGTCATGGAACAAGTTCTGACTGTCATCCATGGGTGCTACACCCACCTTGAATAGGGTCTCGTCTTCTAAGAGATTCTGAAATAATATGGCTATTAAGCTACGGTTTCATTTAATCCCTTGCCTAGTTATTGTTTTAGTTTCAGAATAAAGACTCATGCTATGATAATTTCTTGAGGCAAGTACCAAGTTGTCTTTGTCTTGCTTAGTGAATAAAACAGGGATAACAAGATGCTTGCCTTTTGTAAATGGACCTGAAGGCAAACCTGATGTATAATATTTTAATGTAAATACATTATGTTCTCTGTTTGTTTTATAATCTCACTTGTATGTCTTTTACGAGCCTGGCAGATCACATTGATGGCATGCTATTACTAGATTGTATACAAGAACCTTTTATGTCTTTTAAATTAATTATTTTACTAAGTAGCAGTCGATTCAGTATTAATTAACAAGGATAATTTATTTTTTTCACAATTTAGTAAGTAAATTTCAATGATAATATTAGGTTGCAGGACAGATTTCTTTTGTATAATGTATTTTTCAAACCTTTCATTAGTATGAAACGTTGAGTGGTGGCCCTCTAAGCAACAATGTGTTTTATAGCATACATTACCTACCTCACTCTCAAGTGTATATAGTTGTAGATTATATTTCTCTATGCAAGTATCAATTCTCTCAAGCTATGTAGTTTTTTACATGTATGCTTTAAACATTTACTTACTTTTAATGATTGTGGCACTGTTTTCAAGGCTACTAAGTTGAACAAGCCACAATATCCATCATAAGAGGATAACTGGATGTAGGCTACTGGGTGTCTCTTTCCATCCTTCTTGGTTACCCATTCACAGTCAAATCCTAGGGCTTTGAGATTTCCACTTCGCCTGAAATAATGAGTCAATATTAGTAATACTGCAAGTAGCTTTAGTGTACTACTGCAATAGAGTACACTGCTGTACATGAGGTCTCAGGTTTGATTCCTGGGACAGGCAAACATTATTGAGCTTTTACTGTCAACAAATTCTTAGTAACAGCACAGAATCTAGACATTGTTATTGTATTGAAGCATAGTTATTTCAAAGTACTCAAACACAGTTTGGTAAAAAAACAATGTGGTTCAGATATTTATGATAAAATAAATAAACAATGCACTAGGTACTAATATATACACAAAAACACACAAGTAAATTGATTTTAGCATGTGTAAATTGTTGTACATACGTGGTTTTGGTTATCATCATATTATTATATCATCTTGCGTTTACGTGGGTGTTTTACATTGAAATTACTTCTATGAAACTTATACCTACTTTAAAAATCTGCAATTCGTTCTTATTTTAAAAGGTATCTATGTATGTTTATCCGTCGTCTAGAACCCATAGTACAAGTTCTGCTTAGTTTGGGCTGGATGGTGTTGTGTGTATGTGGTAGAATATTATATTATTATATTATATTATTATATATTATTTCTAAGTAAATATATATCCAAGACTAACTTTCGAGCTTCTTTATTATGTAAATATACCAAGAAGGTAATATGTGGTTGTACAGAAAATAAGTTAAAGTATTTGTTTACCTCGAAAGTTCACTCACAACTTGGTCGCAGCACTGCTCCGTTTTAACTGTCTCGATTTTTAAATAGTTAAAGACTTCAACTGCATCTCTTAGCTTTCTTAACTTGTTTTTGAAATAAAATAATGATACCGTGCCAACTGCAACTACGGCTGCTGTGGTGAAGCACAGTGTGTATTTTGTCGATGCTTCCATCAAAACGTTTGTAATAACTATTATAAAGTTTACTAAGTATTTGTTAACATAAGACTGATTAATATGAACATAAATTTTCAGGTTGTAAACACAGAAAATTGTATTATGCAGAACACTAATACTTGAGATAGATTTGTAAATAACTCTCTGACGTGTGTCTTCGTATATTTTATATTTTTGTTTTTGATAGGTTAGGATCAGGATTGCCATTTAAAAAATTATAATTTCCCATTTTATATTTATGAATTCCAATTCATTTCCTGTGTGTTGCATAATTAGAGAGACATCCACAATCAAATCCAATATACAAGTTTTTGAACAAAAATGTTGTTTACTCTATATAAGAGAAAATCTAACGAATATACATATATATATTTTAAATATTTGTTTTTGATGAACATAATAACGAAGGTACAGTATACAATAAGTTACAGCAAGTATATTGTATAGCGTTACAGTGAATCACACTAATCGCCATTCTCAGTTATAATAATATTGTTTTATAGATAACTGAGAATAGTGACTGTAAATGGCGACAACTGGCTGACTGACGACTTAGATGCCTTTAAAAGAACTGGCACTTTTGCCTAGCAGTGGGACTTACCAAAACACTAATGAGATATCTATACTAATATTATAAAGCTGAAGAGTTTGTTTATTTATATGGTTGAACACGCTAATCTCTTCTTTTAGTGTTGATAGCACATTTATCGAGGTTGGCTATAGGCTATATAACATCACGCTACGACCAATAGGGGCGGAGCAGCAATGGAAAATGTTACAAAACGGGGAAAATTCTCTTATATGAAGCAGACGAAGTTGCGCGGGTCATCTAGTTAAGAATAAAAAAGAGGAACAGAATCCTGTGTTCGATTGATTTTAATCGCGGCGTGATAACGTTACGTTGACAAGTTTACGTATGGCCAAATAAGTTTACTATTACAACGCTTTTGGAAGTTATACCTCAAACATTTCTATAGTGCGTTCAGTACTAAAAAAATATCTTAATCTATATAGAAAATGTATTGTTTGTTGGATTATGTAAGATAAATGATTTATTTATTTATATATAATCTTACACTATAATATATGATGGCTAATTATAAGTCTTGATTACTTAACTATTTCTAAAGTAGGCATCTTTTAATTACAAAATCAATATTTCTTTATTATCTGTTTTGTTCACCAGGTCATCCGTTCCGTAATCAGATCTATTTTATTTTGCTACATTGGCAACACTGACTGTTTGTCATATTTAATGTCTAATGAAAACAATGTTGCTGTGGTTTGTGTAATCATTGTAATATTGCTACGTTGTTTTGGTTTTGAAAATATTTATAATGGTGCGGGACAGGAGTCCTGAGCGGAGACGTTCGCGCTCAAGGGAACGACGGGATAAAGATCGGCATGATGATCGTGACTTTTATCGTGACAAACTGGTAAAGCGAAGAGAACGATCTCGTAGTCCTAGAAAAGACAGAGATAGATCGCGAAGCCCTCCCAGGAAGGAAAGAGATCGTTCCAGAAGCCCCGCTAGGAAAGAAAGGGAGAGATCTCGGAGTCCGCCTAGGAAAGAGCGAGAACGCTCCAGAAGCCCGCCACGCAAAGAACGTGGTCGTTCTAGAAGCCCCAAAAAGCGTGATGGCAAAGAAAAAGATAGAAAATATGACGAGAAGGAAAAATCTAAGACCAAAAAGGAAGAAGAAAATAAGAATGATGAAGAAGAACCTCAAGATGTTAAGGATGATGATGTTAAGCCAGTAAAACGGGAACCATTGTCACTAGAAGAACTTCTCGCTAAAAAAAAAGCGGAAGAGGAAGCCCGCAGTAAGCCTGTATTTCTTTCTAAAGAACAGAGAGCTGCTTTGGCTTTAGAAAGACGCAGAGAACAAGTAGAAGCAATGCGAGCCAATGTTGACAGACCTAACATTACAACAATTGATCTTACTGGCCCTTCAAACTCAAAAAAAGAAGAAGAAAAGAAATATAGAGAGGAGAGAGAAAAGGAAAGAGATCAAAGACGAGAGGAGAGGGAAAGAGAAAGAAAATATGATGATAGAAAATCTCAAAATGACCGTCGTGAAGAAAAAAAAGACAAAAATGAAGATGTTTCCAAGACTAAAGATAAGGAACGTGAAGAGGAAGCTATAAAGGCACGTTATCTAGGTATTGTTAAGAAAAAGCGTAGAGTGAGGAGATTGAATGACCGTAAATTTGTATTTGATTGGGATGCTTCGGAGGATACTTCAAATGATTACAATGCTTTGTATAAAGAGAGACATCAAGTGCAGTTCTTTGGCCGTGGTCATATAGCTGGAATTGATATCAAAGCTCAGAAAAAAGACTACAGTAAGTTCTATGGAAACCTTTTGGAGAAACGCAGGACAGAATTAGAAAAGGAACAAGAAAAGTCACGTCTTAGGAAAGTTAAAAAGAAGGAAGATAAGCAAAAGTGGGATGACCGGCACTGGTCTGAAAAGGATCATGATGAAATGACTGAAAGAGATTGGAGAATATTCAGGGAAGACTATAATATCACTATAAAAGGTGGCAAGATACCTAACCCAATCCGTTCATGGAAGGAAGCAACCTTTCACCCAGATATCATGGAAATTATCAGCAAAGTTGGCTATAAAAGTCCAACACCTATTCAAAGACAAGCCATTCCTATTGGTTTACAAAATCGTGACATTATTGGTGTTGCTGAAACTGGTTCCGGTAAAACATTGGCTTTCCTTATACCTCTACTTACTTGGATCCAGTCTCTTCCAAAAAGTGAGCGCATGGAGGATGCTGATCAAGGACCATATGCCATCATATTGGCTCCAACTCGTGAGTTGGCTCAACAAATTGAAGAGGAGACTAATAAATTTGGAATTCCTTTAGGCATCACGTCAGTTGTAGTCGTAGGTGGTCTTTCAAGAGAGGAACAAGGTTTTAAACTGAGGTTGGGTTGTGAAATCGTCATTGCCACGCCAGGTCGTCTTATTGATGTATTGGAAAACAGATATCTGGTACTAACTCGTTGTACATATGTAGTACTAGACGAAGCTGATCGTATGATTGACATGGGTTTCGAACCCGATGTACAAAAGATTCTAGAATACATGCCTGTCTCAAATATAAAGCCTGATTCAGATGCTGCCGAAGACGCGTCGGTATTGCTGGCTAACTACAACTCGAAGAAGAAGTACAGACAAACTGTGATGTTTACGGCGACTATGCCACCGGCAGTAGAGCGTCTGGCTAGGAGTTACTTACGTCGACCAGCTATAGTATACATTGGATCTGTTGGCAAGCCAGTAGACAGAACAGAACAAATTGTATACATGATTGGTGAGAATGAGAAACGTAGGAAGCTCACAGAGATTCTACAAAGGGGTGTGGAACCACCTATTATCATATTCGTCAACCAAAAGAAGGGTGCGGATGTTCTCGCTAAAGGTTTGGAGAAACTGGGTTTCAATGCTTGTACCTTGCACGGTGGTAAAGGACAAGAACAGCGTGACTTTGCCTTGGCCAGTCTTAAAAATGGATCGAAGGATATACTGGTGGCGACAGATGTCGCCGGTCGTGGTATTGATATCAAGGATGTCAGTATAGTAATTAATTACGACATGGCAAAGACCATTGAAGATTATACCCATCGTATCGGTCGTACTGGTCGTGCAGGCAAGACTGGTAAAGCTATGTCGTTCGTTACTAAGGAGGACTCTGCGTTGTTCTATGATTTGAAGCAAGTATTGCTAGCAAGTTCTGTGTCGACATGTCCTCCTGAGCTTATGAACCATCCCGAGGCACAACATAAACCAGGAACGGTTGTCACGAAGAAAAGGCGGGAGGAAATGATATTTGCTTAAGTACAGACCTATAAGTATAAATAAAAGTAATGTTTTATTTATGTAACAAGCGAGGGTGTATGTTTGTAATAAATAATTGTAGCAAAAATAATGTCATTTATTTTATTTTTATAACATTTTCGTGTCGACTGGATGTAATTACATTTTAACAGACTAGCAGATAATAAATAATAATTTACTAAAACGTGTTGGTAGGTCTCGACAGCTTCACATCATGGTACTGAAATAGAAAATAGAAATATTAATATCCATACATACATACATACTTATAAATGCGAAAGTAAAGAGCTTATTTTTTGGCCATGAACAAGTTTAAAATGTATATAATAATTAACATATAAAAATAGGCTGAGAGAGAGAGAGAGAGTTGGATAAAGTTTGATGATCATACAATGCAATTTTTGTCGGACTCAACATTCTAATTATTCGGCGTAGTCTAAATAATTTCAGCCCTGTATCTAAACTGTCCCACTACTAGGTTCGGCTCTTCTCTGTTAAAAAAAGGGTTAGACCTTTGTTCATCACACTGCCTAAGTGTGGATTGGTGCTAGTAGTTTGACCGAATACTAAGTAACAATACTAACATGTACGGTATTCCTCTACAGTTTCCTCTCCTTGATCTGTAATAAATACAGAGAATTAATTAAATATGGTCACATAAAGATTGTCAGGTATAAAAGCCAGTGCAGGTATATTAGTTTAAAGTCACGCTTTACTTTTGTAGCGAGAGTGAGAAATGTAACAGGGGAAGAATACCATTGCGAAAATAGAATTTCTTTATCTGTCACTGTCATAGTCCACAATGAAATAATAGTTAGTAATATATTATTTATTGTTTATCTAGAGCTATATGAATAGTCCGAATGTTTTAACCTTTTGAACGCCACGCCATAACGGCACCTCCATGTCCTGTACGCCAAGCCCGAAAATCGATATATTATATGTTGTTTTTTATGATCAAATATTTCAATAACTAATAACAATTTTGTTTGTTGTATACAATTAAGTAATAATTGAGGATTCAATTTTTAAGTTGTAGCACTAAAACATAGAAAACTAATGATTTAATATGTTTATTTTGTATTTTTCTGTGAACCGACAAAAAACAGTTTTGTCGAGTATAGACGACGTTGGCGCACAGGGCACGCTTGCGCATGTCGAGTATAGACGACGTTGGCGTTCAAAAGGTTAAAGGTTTAACAAGTTTTACGGCGAACCTTTATTAACCATCCCTCGCTACATAATGCAGCATGAAATCGTTGTATTGAACATTCAAATATAAATCAACAATATTAAACATATGTAAATACAAATATCGGATCACATGTACCTATACTTAAACGAATAAATACCTACGCGAGCGGTGGCCATATTAACATAGAGTGCAGTGCCACTTTTTCGACGTTAAAACAAAGTATTGTGATCCGATTTTAGTGCGGCTGCGACTAGATATCAGATAGTTTTATTGCAGCTGTAACATTTTGTTATAAAGATAAAGCTAACGAAGTTAAGCACTACAAACATCAGATTAGTAAAGTGAGAAACTCATAACGTGCAGGTAGAAATAAAACAATCGTGTATATTATTCAGAAAGCCTTGCGCGCGCTTGTGCCGGCAAATAAAGTAGGTATGTACATATGCATATAAACACACACATAGTTTTAATAGGCAAAACCAAAGCAAAAGCCAATATGATTAGGTGTCAGGTCTAGTGTTGGCGGTAGACATGCGCGAATTAGCTCACACAAAAGAAAGAGAGCGAGTAGCTCTTTCACTGTCAAGAGCTATATCACTCTTTTAGCTAAAGAGCTAAAAGAGTGATATAGCTCTTGACAGCTAAAGAGCTCTTCTATAGCTCAGTAGCTCTTAATACATTTGACTTACGCGAATCGAAAGCGACCGATAGCTCAATCGCTCTTTGAACGTCTACACTATTTCTTAATGTTTATTTATGACATAACATACCACAAGTATACAAACATTATAACAAAAACATTAAAACATATTTCTTGATATTTCTTTCTTGAATTTTAGGTCATTAATATTGTGAAAGTCATTGATTTTCCTTCATACTTTAACACAGGCTTAGGATTGTCAATCTAGATTAAAGTTGTATTTACAGCGACATAGAGCTATGTTGAAAAGAGCTAACGATATGACACGAAGTGTGCCGAATATTGTCGAAGCAAATCGTATGAGTCGCTCGGTAGCGCGGACCGATTGCCTATTGGCCGCTCTGAGCTAGTGAGCTATATAGCGAGCGAGTGAGCGATTGGGAGTGAAATTAATCGAAAATAGCTAGCTCTTTTTTATCACTCGCTCGCGAGCTACCCAACTCTAGTTGGCGGGTATAGTATAGTTAAATACAAGATACGATGGTAGATAAATCGAAAGGTATTTGGTTTTACTTTGTCCTGGACTTAATTTTACTAATAAAATTAAAAATATTTGGTTTGACGTCTTATTTGAAAAATGTTTTAACTCCCAGCAAACCATTTTAAACAATTCAAACTGAATAATTATTAAACGGAAAAGAAACAATATGAATGTTTTATAAATGAATATTCTATATGAATGATATGCCTACAATCATAGGCCAAACAATAATAAAGCGTAGGTACTTCAAAGTCGGTTACCTTTTTATTCTAAATATATACTTCCTTAGCGAAACCCAAAATCGAAACTATACAAGTATTATGTAGGTACCAAAATCATGTGATTGTTCAAAAATAAAACATTAAAACAAAGCGTCCGCCATCAATGCCACCATGCATAAGCCACCTTTTTTACATTATCTACCTATTCTTTTTTGTCTGCTGGCTTAACATCCTCCTTGGATGGTGGAGGCATTACCGCTTGCTTGATCGAAGACGCCAAAGAGATGGTCATATCGGTGAATTCAGAAAAGTCTTTCGGGAAAGACAATTCGGGGAATTTCACCTCCAGTTGAGGATCACCGGGTTTCACTATGTAATTTTGTAAAAATATTAGATTACACCAAATAAACCTAAAAGCATTGATAATTGTAACAAGGCAGATGAAAATAATTACGTGGTTGAGGCCATATTACTCGCCATAATCGGCGCAAACTTATTGTATTTCTTACAGTTACTATACTTACAGTAAGTATTAAATAAATAAAAAAATATGTATTTAGCAGCAAACAACATAAGATTGTACAATAATAAAAACGTACAAAACTGAAGGTGAATTCATGTTCGTGAGTATTTTCGTTCATGTGTTAGGTTGATTTTAGGAACATTAGGAAATACCAAAATTAACGCAGCTTACTTTGGAGACTGCATAGCAGATTAGGATCTTTCTATCGACACTGCGAAAGCCCTATTCTACTGATATGATTCTTAACATTTTCACACTCTAAGAGGCAAGTAACCTGCCTAACATTTTCTTAGGTGATGGAGTGCTTCATTGGACACAAAAATATCCTAAGCAACTTTAACCTTTTGAACGCCACGCCATAACGGCACCTCCATGTCCTGTACGCCAAGCCCGAAAATCGATATATTATATATTGTTTTTTATGATCAAATATTTCAATAACTAATAACAATTTTGTTTCCTGTATACAATTAAGTAATAATTGGGGATTCAATTTTTAAGTTGTATCACTAAAACATAGAAAACTAATGATTTAATATGTTTATTTTGTATTTTTCTGTGTCCGACAAAAAAACAGTTTTGTCGAGTATAGACGACGTTGGCGCACAGGGCACGCTTGCGCATGTCGAGTATAGACGACGTTGGCGTTCAAAAGGTTAAACAAGTTGTTAACAGACCCACATCACAGCAGCTGTAGTTGCTCAACCAGTAACATTCTTGTGTACCTAATACTTTAGCCATTTATCAACGTCGATCGTGTCATAATTCATTTTTCTTATTTGTCCAACATATTAATAATTGCTGGCCTTGTTACAGTTATCTACTAATTTCTGGACAGTTAATTTATTTCTAAAGAAGTTACTATGACTAATATTTACCTCCATAGAAGAAGTTATAAGCAATGTTTATGTACTGTTTGGCCAGTGCTGAGTTGCTCTTCAAGAGATCCTTTGTCTCTTCAGGGAAGCAAACCAGACCCATGACGGTTGTGCCTGCACCCGCATATATTACTCGCTGAAATTAACACAGATAAATGACCACAAACACTTTATAAATTTATGTGTAATTAAAGTGCAAGGTGGAAACCTTGGCATGCTACAGAGAAGATCATGAAGATTATTGCTATCTTCAAAGAGAAAATAGTATCTATTTAATAGTATCAAATAAATGAATGACTCACACAATTGCATAACCTCGAGTCATACCCATGTTTGGTAGTAAGCAATACCACCTAAGACACATCTGTACCGTACAGCATATGCTTAGTGGTTTCATATTTATTCAGTTAATCTATTGAGTCACATTGGCACACCAATGGCCAGACACAATAGATTTTTAATTATGTCTGGTGTTTCAAAACATCAAGTGAAAGTTTAAGACTATATGCATAAAGGATAGATTTATAAAAAAAAAAAGGAAATATTTTGGATGAAATTGTTGTATGTATGTTTGTAGTTTTGCACTTACTTAGTTAGTGACAATACTTACTTTGATGATGCCACCTCGCAGACCAAATATGAAACCAGTCAGACCACCCATCACTACTGCACCATATCGGACTTCCTTATTGTCTTCTTCATGCAGGTATTTAACAATCCCTGTAATATGTACATAAGATATAATTAATACAAAAAATGCAGAATTCTAAATACCTTATGTGAGATGTAACATTAGAATCAGAGAATATGTCATGTCATAATGATAGATATAGGAAACTATTCCCTTCATCATATCTGAGGTTTAGATTCCTTATTATTATAGTATGTAGGCATTAGAGTAGGTATAAGTTCTAATACAGTTACCCTAATATACACTTCACACATACATATAACATTAAATTATTTTTTGTCTTAGGATGGGTAGAAACAATGCACTATGTGGGCAAGTTTTCTTAATAAAAACTTTGTGCAACTTTTTTATTTGTTAGAATGCCAAACATAAATGAAAACCAATTGTGTTTGGCTGCCAGTGTAGCTTTTAAACTCAATAGGTTAAGTATATTATATTAAAGTATCTTATCTTATGTGGGGGCCAGTCAGTGCAGACCGGCTAAATTTCAACCGCGTGGGATCTTTTGTGTTGACACTCTCCCAATAACGACTGCCATAGATGTTCATGGCAGCCGGAGCCGAAGGCTTAACGTGCTCTCCGAGGCACGGAGCAGGCGATAATTGTCAATCATTACGCACATAATTTCGAGAAGTCATATAAATTCCGAAAATCAGAGGTACACAACGTGGTTCTAACCTGAGACCCTCTGCATTGCAGTCTGTTGGTCTCCCTATTGAGCTATCACTGCTCTCTTATATTAAAGTATATAGATAAGTGTTTATATACAACAAAGTTTGCATATTTGGGTACTTTGTTTACAAAGGATGGTAAACATGAGGGAGATATTGAAAGGAGAATGATTGAGGGCAACAAAGTGAATGGAGCTCTATGTGCTTTTATGAACAGTTGAAATGTTTCCGAAAAGGCACAATTGTCTGTACATAGAGGACTATTAGTGCCCACACTTATGTATGGAAGTGAAAGTTGGGTATGGCAAAAGAAGCATGAGAGCAGAATAAATGCTGTAGAAATGAGAGTGCTGAGAAATATATGTGGTGTGACTCTGAAAGATAGAATAAGGAATAGTGTGATTAGAGAGAGATGCGGCATGAAAGTGGATATAGTGACAAGAATAGAAAAGGGTATGTTAAGCTGGTTTGGGCATGTAGAAAGAATGGACGAGGAAAGACAGACTAAGAAAGTTTAAAGGGCTACTATGAATGGAACAGTCGCAAGAGGAAGACCTAGGCGAACGTTTCTTGATCAGATCGGAAGCGTTCTGGACAAAGGCCAGGTTAAGAGTAACTTGAACCGACGGGCGTGTATGAGGAATGTGATGAAAGTGAATGAAGCCAGAGAAGTGTGTCAGAATCGTAGCAAATGGAAATCCATAGTCTCTGCCTACCCCTCTGGGAAACAGGCACGAATCTATGTATGTATGTATATACAACAAATTTAATCTTAAGACTGTTACTACTAACCCTGGATATTAAATGTTCAACAATCACACTTCTATTGCAAAACTACTGTATTAGCAGTTATACATATATATGATATAAAAACATACTTACAATCGGTTCTATGGGTCAGGTCATGATAGTGGTCCTGCACTGAATGTTTCACATGATCTGTGTGAGCCATGACTACTTGAACCTGTTCACGCACTGCGCTCACAGGTGTCATCAAGAATGACTTTACATGATTAGACTTGGATGCTTTTGCTCTTTCCTGTAGGTACCTATATAAAATACAATGTTAAAGTAATAACACATAGACCAACAATGACTTTAAACAATAGGTTTTTAATGTCTGCGTACATAGTAAGATGAATACAAGACCAGGTGTTGGTCTAGTGTGACCAGGTGAGGCCTAGTCAAGTTCTGGACCAGTTGATGTTAGACCAGTTGTTATATAAATAGATCACAAGAAACAAACATTAGTATAATTCTATCTGTAGTCTCTACTGTAACTAAAAGCAGAAATGATATATCTTAATTAAACTAATATTGACTTATTTGATGAAGGTAATAAAAAATATAAGGCCAATAGCATAACACATTTTTTATCGATCTATATATTAGAATTTAAATTAAACGCAAAACAAGGTCATTTGAGATATTGTTAGCATAATGTTGTCAGCTAAACATGAGGTATAAACACGTACTCAGCATATTCTGCGTGTGGAGCTTCATATATCGGTAGATCCGAAGGCCTCATTGGCGGCGGCTTGGCAGGCCCTGAAGGCACTACAATTTCATCTTTTATAGGAGTCGCAGCACCAACCACCGGCATAAGAGTAGCCACCCCAACAGAACCTAATACTATCTTTCGCAGCATCTATTCAACAAAATATTTAAAAATTAAACACATAACCTATACCCGCAATATTTTAAAAAACATATAATAATAATTTTAGTACTGAAATTATTATGCAGTTTACCTCTAAAGAGATGTTTCTCAGCAGAAATTACATAAATGCTGTAAGCAAAACTACAATCAGCTGCTTGGTGACATTTATCATGGTGTTGCAAATTACAATTAAATAGTCGCTTTATTGCCACTTTTTTTCTACTAAATAAATAAATAATTATTTGTTTAGTAGAAAAATGAAAATGTACTTCATTCATTTTCTAGATACATCAAATGTAATTAAAAATATTTACACCTTTATTTCTTTTAGCGTGAAATTAACGAAACTATTATAAATAAAGCTTCTGGGAATTTATAATATATTAAGGAAAAACAATTTTCATTATGGCAAGATCCTCATTGTTTTGTATTTTTTTTTCACTTAATTGTCAGTTACTTCTTACTTGTCAGTTGTCACATCTGTCATGGCCTCAATATGTCACAATTTCCTTTCGTCTTTCTATTGTGTATTACTGTGATTTTAGTGCACGCTCTAATTGTAGTGTAAAGTAAATTAGATGTTATATGAAAATTGGATTTATTGAAAAAAGTTATCGCTTTTAATCATTGCCGGATTTTCCTATCATAAATCCTACGTTTGACGGTCGAACAAATAATTACTGTGATCGTGAGTACGGTTTTAGAGTTACTGAATCAATATTTTTTTGTGTTACATATTAATTAAAGTTGTTATTATTGTTGAGTTAAAAATGTCGGATGTCCTAAGCGGTCGGGTGTCTAAGCATAGGAGAGACCGTCGCGTTAAGAATAGCACAGGTACGGAGATGGCCGCATGTTGGTGCCGCGCTTGAACGATCAGTTTGATTACTGCTTGGAGATTTTCATTTTGAGTAGTCTCTTGCTTGTTTGAAACATTACGACTGGCTAGTACTTCATACATCTATTATTCATGTCATCTCTATTTATACAGGGTCATTTCATAAAGTTTCTGAGCTATGAATATTAACAATAGAAATTCTCATTTGAAAATGTTGTATTCAGTTTATAATTTATTTTGTACCTATAAATTAGGCAATTTTTTTTTGGCTATGCCAACTGCATTCATTGGGTAGGTATATTTATTTAACAGGACAAGAAGCATAAACATTGAAACATTGTCTTATAAGTAGACATGTCTTATTGTCATATAGTAAGTTATTGATATTAGCCATTAAATATTGTTAACTGATTTGGCTTCAATGATAGACTAAGACATTGTAATATACATCCTATTCTCTATTTACATAAAAATTGTTTTCTGTATGAAGTAGCATATAAATTATAGAGCATTTGATTACAAATAGTGTTCCTATTTTAAAAAGGCTGCTACCAATGTGCAGCCCCTATTTTATTAACTTATAATAATTTCTAGATATTGATGCAGTTATGTTTATATTAGATTCATACATAGATTCACGCCTGTTTCCCAGAGGGGTAGGCAGATTTATATTTATTTCTGAAATTATATAACAAAGTAAGAAGTAGGGCAACTAACCTAACTACATTTGCTATCAAATAGAAATTGGTTTGCCTTAACAGTAGTTACCTGATTATGCATACTAACAAACAACTTGTATCGATCCAGGACTGTGAGGTGCATGATGTGTGTAGAGTGACAATCTCTTAGATCAACTTGGGACGTGCCTACTTAGCAGCGACCGAAGATTATTGGGATGAAATGGTACATAACTGTTGCATTTTATTTATGTATTTATTTCCTCTTCAAGAATCACTATTGATTTCTTTGTGGTCACCTTTTTCATCTATGAATCATATACTGTTATACAAAATGTTATTTGCATGTTTCTGAAGTCTTCCATTTCATAAGTTTGGTTGCATGCTTGGTAGATATAAATCATATTTCAAAATGATCTCACCATTGTTTGAGGTTTGACAATTAAAACCCTCCAAGATCTAATTGCTTGAAGTTTTTATAAACAAATCTTTAATAAAATACAGATAATGGTGATAATCATTTTAATTATTCTGTTGTAAAATATTTTCATTATAATAAAACTATATTTTTGTTTATGGTGCTACACAATGGTAAACTTCATGCTTGAAATATATAAAAATAAATAATATATTTGTGCCATAAACACATATTGAGTCTATACAAATTAGTAAGATATTTTAATACAATGTACTTAGGTGTTCTAGTACATATTGTCTATATTCTATATATATAATACTTCATGGAATATGACATCATATAGTATTGAATCTGCAGCACTGAACCAGCTCTCATGATTAGCATAACAATGATGGCTGCCTGAACAATCATGAATGATATAAATGTAAATCGTGTTTTGAACAAGTAGTTGTGGTTTTTACTGTATAATAATCTTCTTGAGTATTTAGACTGACTAAACATAATAAGGATATATATAATTAGCATTTGTTATTGCTATGTTTTAATGGTTGTTAATGCTAACCTGATAGAATAAAAATGGTATAATAATATGCATATCTAACAGGTCTATTAAAGTAAAACAAAAGCCTCAAGTTATCAGAAGTTAGAGCTTTGCCTGAACCTTGGACAAGCTCACCAAGGGATACACTCCCAACTCCAGAAAATCACAAACATATAACTATGTATCCTTCTGTGTTTAATTGCCAGTACTCATTAATGAGTTTGTCCTTTGCATCAGCAGTCCAAGGACTCCTTCAGTAAGGGGGATGTCGATACTCTAGAAGTATTGACTTGCAACCTCACTTGTGACCTCAGTAGTATAAATCCTTGATTATTTATTGTATAGGTTCAAAAGCTCTATAAAACTATTTGTTTAGTAAAGACAACAAAGACAATTTTAAGGATCGCCAAATGTCGCTTATTTAATATTCAGACCTCGTCAAATATTATTGCGAATCGTAAAATATAGTTTGTATATTTATGGCTATAAAATTATAAAAATCCGTGGTTTTCCATTCGTCTGTATACATTTATCCACAGAGACGATAGGGAAATGAGATTGTAGATTACGTTTGTCTATCCCACAAAAATTAAACTAATGACTACAAGGCGGACGGATTAAAAAATGTAATCGTTCTCTTTTAGAACGCTTATCGTTCTAAACCGGCTTTCTATCGACGACATATTTGTATAGGTACCAGTCTCTGTCATGCAGTAACATTTTAAAACGGTAGCGTTCTTAAAAAATATATGACGATCGTGCATACCTCTCGACTGTACTCTGAGTACACTAGATAGACGAATGAGTTGTACTAACAATATGTGTACTTAGCAAATACTGTTTTATCTCTCGTGTTTATCCACTGTCAATAAATATTTAACGTTGTGTACTAAAATACTGGTTATTCACATTTCAAGAGACAGGTTATGAACATTTCTGTATTGAAAACTTTCCATGAATTGCCTAAATTAATCTAGTTCATTGTCCTTCCAAGCACTGCTCTACAGTGTTCAGATCAATATTTTCGAAAGTCTCATTTCGTCATTTCCGTTTGGCCGTATCATGATGTCGCTTTTAGGGGTCCAGGTACTTTTGACCACAGTTTTGCTGGCGTGCGTTGGTCTTGGCCAAAAATATTCCTTATGAATTCCTTTTATTGAATCTTATCGACCACGGTAATTGCCAAAGTAAACGTTGCAAAACTTTATTTACTCCTGCTGTGAGTAGGATTGCCTGAACTTCATAATGAGACACTGCCATCAACAGAGAGATCAATTAGTCTTTATCCTTTTAACTGGTAGCTCATTAGCTACCTTTGTTAGAGTCAGTAGGGCACGAGAATTAAAATCGTGCTAGCTCATGCAAATGCAATGTAATCGCTAACCATCAAGCGAGTCAGATTCTTGTTTCACTATATAGTGATATAGGTAATGCCGGATTGCACTATTGTTTCTCAAGAACATATTTAATGGGCTAATGTTACCCAATATAAACACATCGCTTTACAAAAAAATATTCAGCATGTCTATTGAGCCTTCGTACTTTTTTATCCTACTTCTGCACTAGGGCTTCGCTCTGTGTGGCGGGGAACTTTACAAACGTACAATTAATGAGCACAAAATAGACCAAGACGCAAACAAATCATTAGTGGATCACACAAATAATTGTCCTGAGTGAAATTCTCACCCACAACATTCAGCGGCAGCGGCGAGGCTACCACTTGACCGCTATGCAATCCGTGTCAACTATCTGATTAATATATTAATCCTATGATTCATTTTTGTATCTACATTAATAAACAAAACTTTTTTTCGGCATAGAATACGACATATATGATCGATGATATACAGTACAGAAGTTATCCACCTTTGTACGAGCGCACGCTCAAACGATGTTATAAGATAACCGATGAAACATGCGTCAATGGCCGGCTTAAGTATTGAGCGATATCTTATCTAATAAGATGCTATTACTTAACACATCGACACCGATCAACCGCTTATCTTGTCACACGTAATGTGTCAAAGGTTTATCCTTTTATTAGCGTGCTAAATAAATTAATGTGCGCCGTAATCGTCCCTGACACGATACGATAATTTAATTTTAATTGCGTTTCAATGTGTTACGAATTGCCTGTCCGAGTATCCACTGTTGTATACATTTTTAACAGCCGCAGCGATTCGAAAACCTTGTTAACTATTTTTAGTTTGTATCACGATAGTATAAACGATCCGTATACGATTGCTGTTTTAACGGTATATTTATTGTTAGGTATATTTTAATTTTTATGTGTATATTACCCACTACCCAGCGTGTAATAGAAGGGTATGGTGATGTTTAATGGTCGAATACACTAATATCCGTCGGCTTAACATAGGAAAGCCATTTGATGATTGTTTATATCCAAAGCCGGATTAAACTGAAAGCATGGTGGCAAATGGATTGTAGCCCTTCGTCGCTTGGTCGAGAAAAAAAAGGACCTTTTCAATATTTCGCCCCGAGACGTGCATTACTTTTACACGACTTACCTAATCCGGCCCTTATTATAATTATTTACTACGGATGGAAATATTTTGCAGAGAGACAAGCTAAGGATAAATTTTCTTTTAGGTATACATAATATGTTTTTTTTAAGTTGCTTGTAATTATAGGAAAATGTTTTCGTTGTCAAGACAATTTTTTATGATGTATAGTATGTATAGCATTTTATTACACGGTGTATATAAATAGATTATGTAAGAATACGTCGTTGATATGACGACGGTAGTGCAACGTCATCCTAATCAACGACGTTTCAGTGTTGTCATTGTGAAATCACCTTTAAATCCACATTGTAAAATAACTCCTTAGGCTCAGAGTATTCTAATCATGTGTTAAACATTGAACTATTGACGAATAGACAAGCAGTAATGTTAGGTTTTGTGCATTTTCAGTACTGAGAATGATGGCAATTATGCAGGAAGGAAATAGTGAGGTACCGAAGGAATTTCTGGAGACGGGTCGTACGGGCCGGCGGAACGCGATGCCTGATATCATGCACCCTCAAGGCGCAGAAGTCACGACTGCTGACCTGCCCAATCAGCTGCAGCTGCTCGCCACTGATGGTGAGTGCTACTATAGTTTTTATGTGTCATACTAAATGCTCTCAGCCGAAAGACGTCTACTGCTGGACATAGGCCATCCCCAAGATTATCCACACAGACCGGTCTTAAGTCACTCGCATCCAACCGCTTCCCGTGACCCTTACTGACATCAGTCTACCTTGTGGGGGGTCCTACTCCTGCCGTGTCATCCGGTGCGTAGCCGCCACTCTTTTTCTAACTTGTTGCAAATACAGTGATAGCATGACATTTTCTTCCATATATCGGATTTTACCATGATTATAAGAAATAAGACGCGTGTGTATTTTTTATTGTAGGTATCCTTATTTGCATATAAACACGAACTTGTCCCCTCAATTACATGCAAAAGCGTATCTAAATTGATTGTGACAAGTTTAAGCTGCAAGATTGATTGCAACACATTATCAATCTGTTTCCCTCGCGCGCTGAATGTCATTAAGCCTCGTATCCACTAGGCAAAATTTGACGCGCGACATGTTGCACGACATTGTTGCTCACGGCAACGCGGAACTTTGTTTAGCAACGTTGTCTGTCCACGCATGACCGGTCGTCGACAACATGTCGCCAGAGGAACTAGTGTTGGTTTCAGCACACTTTCATTGCACCACACAACGGACATTTTTGCGCGTCACGTCTCCACTTGACAAAACTTTATGCACAACTTCATGTTGCACGGAAACAAACAAAAAGCCGTGCGTCATGTTGCGCGCCAGCTGGCAACGTCACGTGTTGTGTGCCAATTGTTGCCTAGTGGATACGAGGCTTTACGCTCGCGCGTTTGGCGCCAATTTGATTAACCAATAGCGACACAGAATTTTAGATGACTGGCTGCTGTAGGGCTCATAATATTTTATTTTATTTTATTTTATTTTATTTAATAAGCACACCAACAGTATAATTACACAAATTTTAGTAAAGGCTTTCTTATTTTTAAATACATTGTAATTACACAGGTAATAGGTATGCATAGCATTGTACACATTTTCTTATCTAAGAGAGATTACTTGCATGCAATACTAAATACAAACTCATTGAAAATAACACAAAAAATATAAACAACTAAAATTAAACAAAAAATACAACAAATAGAAAAATAAAAATTAACAAAACCTGTGTCACTATTGCAGAAGTAAATGCCTATAAGTTTTAAATTTCATGGCAAAGATGTCAATTGCGTTATTTGCCTTGGCAACTCTCTCATCATATAACCGAGCCATACGCGTCAGTGGACTATTGTAGCTGATATTCAAGGTGCACATGGGTACAACAAATAAACGTGGATGTCGCATTACTCGTTGGTTAATTTTGAATTTAAAGCTGTTAATAAGCGGTGCGTCTATAGAGCCGTTGATTATTTTATGCCTCAAGAATAGTTTAAACATGTGTGTCGTATTTAAACGTCGATTTTGCTGTGTTGATTTTGTCTTATCTCACTACTGTGGTTTTCCAAAGATGTTAACCATAGATGTGCCCTCACTGTACTTATTTTGCACGAAAAAGTTTCTACCCTAAGAAGATTAGGTTCATACATTAGGTGGAGAATAATAACGCACAGTTTTCAATATAAGTGAGCGTCATGATACTATATTTATAAATCAGGTATCATGGCAGTGTGTGTCAGATGACAATTTACTATCTAGAAAGGTGACCATAGGTGATATGAAACAGCAATGATGATTAAAACCCGCGATTTAGATTAAGTATTTTTGCCATTTATATCTGGTATTGCTGTATGATGGATTGTACATTGATTGCTTTTTAAACTAGTTTTAGGCAGCCACACTGGTACAATAATTTGCAAAATCATTATAATATATCGATAACCTTTTTTTTGGACATTGGTACGTCGAAAACGGTCAGTGGAGCAGACAAAGTTTTCTTTAGAAACGCAATTTCAGTAAGACAAGATTAGTTTTTAAATAAAACTAAAGTATTGCATGTATTCCTCTTTAAAACGTTACAAGTCCTCTACGCCATACCTGGTGAATCATTAAAATGTACTTACACCAATACATTAGGCTAATCTTAGGTCTTCTGAATTTAGAATGGCCAGTAAATCGATTTGTCGGAAACTTCGGTGTTTTATCTATGTAGGTTTTAGTGTCAGATACGTTCAAAATAGGAAATCTAAGTCCTTTAGTGTCTCTGGTCAAATACAGATCCTAGATTGAATACTAGACATTGAAATTTGTTTCATACTATACATTTATAATTGTATATTATTAATAACTAGACTAGCAGCGATAGCTTAGTGGGGAGACCAACAGACTGCAATGCAGAAGGTCTTGGGTTCGAAGCCACATCGCGCACCTCTGACTTTCGGAAGTTATATGACTTTTCGAAATTTTGTGCTTATTGATTGACAATTATCGCCTGCTCCGTGCCTCGGAGAGCACGTTATGCCATCGGTCCCGACTGCCATGAACATCTATGGCAGTCGTTATTGGGAAAGTCAGTACCCTCATATATCCTGACACTGGTCTAGCCTTAAGGTATTGTTAGCCTTCGGGTTGCGGAGGTCAGGTGGCAGCCGCTCCGTGTAGAAACTGATATCCAGTCAAATCCGGTTAGACTAGAAAAGCCGACCCCAAGTGACTTAGGAATAATAAAGGCTAAGGGAGAAGAATTAATAACTAGATTTTGCACGCAGCTTACCTCGCGTAAATGTAGGTTATATTAGGTTAGGTTTATAATCACCCTAGGTGGCGGCCTGCGGGCGGTGGACTTGGGCAGTCTGCCGCCCGAGCAGCACAGGCCCGAGGGAGGGGCGTAAGCACCCCGCGCGCCCCCCTCAGTGGAGGGGAGGGCTGTACCATCTAGTCCTCCCCCAAACAGCTGGGGCTCGCCTCGCTACGTGGCGGGCCAAGACCTGTCGGTGTCACGGTGAATACTAGCGTGAATCCCGTGGCACCGACACCGGTACGTGGGGAACGTCGTCAGGGGTTTAGTGGGTATGGGGCCGGCCTCACTGGCTCGAGTCCCACACACCCGCGCCCTCTGCCCTATGTTCTTTTCTGTACGCTTCTAGTGTATGCAAAATTTCATGATGCTCGGTCGAGTAGTTAAGGCGTGAAAGCGTAGCAAACAAACTCACATTCGCATTTATAATATAAGTTAGAATGTAAAGTACGAACACTTCACACATCTCTGCAGTTAGCGAAGAGCAGAAAAGCGTGAGTTATCTATACTAATATTATAAAGCTGAAGAGTTTGTTTATTTGTTTGATTGAACGCGCTAATCTCAGGAACTACCGGTTCTAATTGAGAATTATTTCAGTGTTGGATAGCCCATTTATCGAGGAAGGTTTTAGGCTATATAACATCACGCTACGACCCATGGGAGCGGCGCAGTAATCATTAACGCGGGTGAAACCGCGAGCACATTTAGTGTTCGAATATATTGACAACACTATACGACGATACATAAGTCCGTGCATTGCGTTATTACATAGTTATAGTTATACATAGTAGGTATCGCGTCAAAAACAATTGTATTCGAATATTATTCGAATACAATTATTCACAACACTCGCGTTAGAAAGTCTGTCTACTGAAGAGAGATATTTGTAAAAAAATCTACGGGTAAAATAGCGAAGCACAGTTAATTCGAGATATAACGCGGTTTTTATAGCTAAAGTAACTACACAATTGACACCATCATCAGCTATTATAATGGAATAAAACAGGTTTACGTTTACCTTCGCATTACTCACGCAAATAGCAACACTGTCCGTTTTATTACTGCTGCGGCTATTACTGTGTGTATCTTATCTTATACTTCATAATTGGATAGGCGTTAACCGGCAAAAATCGTAATAGGTATACAAGGTTGATTTAACAGTGCGGCTTTATTTCTATCAGCATATAGTATGTTCCACATACAAGCTCTACACCAAATTTCAGTTCAATAGGAGCAGTAGTTTAGCCACAGGATAGATTTTTAGTTTTTGCTAAATTGCATCGGGTTGTATCTGCCCTAACAGCTGACCGAGAGTCTAAGCATAGGTATCCAAGATCATGCACCTTAAAGCGACAAAAAATGAAGGAGACTTGCCCTTCTGATACTTAGTATACATTATTACAGTAGCCAACAATCACGCCAAAGTGAGTCTTAATCTTAGCGCAATAAGAACGAAAACACAAGCATAATATTAGCTTGTAACACAAACAAGGATGCAATAAATTAAACCCGTGACAACAATGAAACAATGAAAGTCAACAGATGTTTATAATATATGGTGTTTGCATATTTAATTTAATTAATTTGTTTGAAAAAAGTGTTTTTATATTTTTATCTTTATCGAGTTTTTAACCGTTTCTAATACTCTGTCCATTTTATTGTCTATGGATCATAGCAACCTTGTATATACTAAGTTTACGAGAAACATATTGCTTCTTTGATTTTATATACAACACTAGCTTTACCGCGGCTTCGCTCGCGTTAATGTGGATAATAGCTACCTTCTGGCCTTTTCTGTATTCCTGATAACGTGTATGCAACATTAAATGATGATCGATCGTTTAGTGAAAACCTAACAAAACACACAAAATCAATCAATATCATAAGCATTTATCATATTAGTTAGAATGTAAGTTACAGGCTTACAGTTGGAGAAGAGGCTTTTCTATTTTATCATTGACTGAATTTGACATTGCGGCCATCCGTTGTAAAATAATATTTGGGTAAAGAAGAATCGTCGGTCCACCTTGTGGGGGGCCTACCCCTGCTGCGTGTTCCGGTGCGTGGCCGCCACTGTAGAACTCCTGGTAAGGGTCGCGGGAAGCGGTTGGATGCGGGTGGCCCAAGACCGGTCTGTGTGGAAAACCTTGGGGGAGGCCTATGTTCAGCAGTGGACGTCTTTCGGCTGAGATGATGAAAGAAAAATCTAATACACACCCTAACTATTGCAATAGCAAAATATTAAGAATACCTACCGAACTTATCTGATGATGAACAGTGGCGTAACGGACTCCAAGGGTAATACAACTTGCAGAGTCAACCCATGACTCAGCTGTTCACCATCGGAGGAATTTGGTATTGTCAATCTTTTGCTAGTGTTGCTGCTAATTTGAAGATGTGTGGTGCTTTAGATTTAAAAGCTTAAGATTTGGTATGCTCATTTCGATTCCCTTGCATATCGACATTGACTAATGGTGGACTGTCGCGTCGTGCGATCTGGGCGTATTCCAACCTGCAGAGTCAATCAATGACTTTGGCATTATCACATGAGTCCGATATTGTCAAAAACTTTCGACTTCTGTAGACAATTTAAATGTGCGTCAGATTCCAAAAGCTCTTGATTTTATACAATCATTCTCAAAATTCGGTACAGTCATTCCGATTACTTGCACTTTGCCAAACATTACAGTAAAAGGGCTTTGAAAATGTTTACCCGAGACCGGACATAGCTGTGAGTGGACGCTAGTCAGGTTCAACATAAATTTGCCTTGAAAAATGCTGCGTAACGTTGCCTACGCAACTGAATTAAAAAGTAATGACCCACTTTATACGCTTAACGTTTAATGTTGTTATACTAAGTCGGTTTGCGTCAAATTGTTAAATAATAAAAAGCTTTTAGCCAGGACTATGTTTAGAGCATTTTAACTTATATTCTCTTGAAACACGACAGCAAAAATATTGTAATTATCTTTTGCCCAAATATGTAGGAATACAGAGCCAAAGTCAACAATCATTTATTCATTCCGTTTACTAAGTAGCATGAGTATCAAAATCTATTAGTTAGTGACTTTACTAAGTTACTGAAGCTACATTTACAGATTTCCTATAAGCCGAAGTCAATACTGTCAGTAAACATATTTTAACTAAATCTTGCGATACATAAACAATTCTATTTTATTAACTATTAATCTGAGCTATGTTTCCATTTTATTAACAGAGCGCGTGTAAAAAAATCACAGGTCTCCATCAAAAACAAATTAATGACATTTCAGACTACTCTATTACAATTTGTTTATTTAATTAAGGATACAAATATACAATCCTAAATATTCATAAAAATATATAACTATTCGTAATAGCTATCTAGAAATACACTAGACCGTAAAGTAAAAGGGTCGGTTAGAAAATTTTCAATATCTTCAAAAGTACCTGACCTAGCTTTATGAAATAAAGGCTAAATTAAAGAATATTTTAATGGGCTTAAATGAAAATAAAAAAAATTAATTCAAATTTTTTATTTTTAATCAATATAAAATAAATAAAAATGCGTAGTTTTTCCAGTATTTTCGCAAATGGAGATTGGTTACAGATGTGCCGTTTTCACGCATTTTAGTACATTGTGTTGCCTCCGCGAGCTCGCAATATTGCTGTTATGCGATTTGGCATACTTCCTACTAGGTTTTTGAGGCGATGCTGCGGAATATTCTGCTATTTCTCTATTAGAGCTTCTTTCATTTCACGTAGCGTGATTGGCGGCGGATTCCGCTGGCGTACACGTCGTCCCAGTTCGTCCCATGCATGCTTAATGAGGTTTAAGTCGAGGCTTGGTGCTGGCCACTGCATGTGTGTGATACCGAGTTCTTGAAAATAGGCAAACACTATCTGAGCTGTATGCGGGCGGGCATTGTCTTGAATAAAAAGGGCATTCTCGCCCATGACCACTAAAATGAACCAACGTAGTCGTTCAGAATTTCAGTGACATATCTTTCTGCAGTTAAAAGTTCCATTTTCTATCACCACTAGCTCAGTGCGGCTTTCGGAAGAAATCCCGGCCCACACGTAAACAGAGCCTCCACCGTATGGTACTTTTTCTTCTATACAGGTTTGGTTATAGAGCTCTCCCAGTCTTCTGTACACTCTTATTCTCCCTTCGTGCTTGTATAAACAGAATCTAGACTCGTCTGAAAACATAACTCTTGACCAGTCATTCAGAGTTCAATTCTTGTGTGCTCTACCATAACTCAACCTTGAGTTTCTGTGGTGTCTTTCTAATTTTGGGCCATTTGCAGGTCTTAATGGCTTTAAATTTGCTTCAGCCAGACGCCGTCTTACTGTATCCGTAATCAGATTGTTGCCTCCAGCTCGTAAATGATGATTATTTACTTCAACAGCCGTAAGAAAGCGATTTCACAATATTGTTGACACCATATAGCGATCCTCCCGCGCCGTCGTGCACCGTGTTCGGCCTGTTCCTGGTCTTCGAAGATTGAATCCAGTTTCATGGAAACGTTGGAGTACTCGCTGAACTGTAGAAAGAGTCACACCAACAGTTCTCACTGTATTCCGCTGACTATCTGATCTTCAAGCATTGTCAGGATCCTGGTACATTCTTCAGAGTTTAACGACATGATGAATTCTAAATATTTAAATTAATTAGGTAGAGATACCATATTTATAACTTTTTTATTGCAAAACTAAAACAAATGCAAAACAATTGATTTAAATTTTTTGGTACTAAATTAATAAACAAACATCATTTCACATTTTCAGATTTTTATACAATTATCAAAAATAAATAAAAAGGTTTTTGTTATTTTATGTGACATTAAATATTGTTTAATTCAGGTACTTTTGAAGATATTGAAGATTTTCTAACCGACCCTTTTTCTTTGCGGTCCAGTGTAGTTTATACCTTTAAAATTTGTTTACTGTTTTCTCTCCACGGCTAAGTAATTAGTCGAAATATTTGATATTTTTATTCCGTTTTACGTCAACAACGAAATATTGGTAAATAAAATCCTTGTTATTTTAGTTTGTTCTTATCAGTAATTGCTTTTGTATAAGACCGTGTTTATTTCAGATAAAATATATTTTCTTTTCTGACATTATTTGTAAGACAAAATAGACAAGATTTTCGCGCCAATTTGTGTTGCCATTACCATAAAAAGAAATTCCAGACAAAAGTTTTCTTGTCGATGGTTGTTGCTAGTTGGGTGTCCACACACAATTCGGCGATACTGTAATAGTATCATTACAGCTTGTATTACGGTTTATTGCCCTGTAACACAACATTGCTATCTACTACTCGTAAAATTTATCAACGATAAAATGTGTTACTGTCATGCTCCTACATAATTGAATAGTCTAATTTTGATGTCGGCATTATATTAATTCGGTCTTTTGCATACATGTCTAAAATGTTTTTAGACATTTATAAATTACTGACACGATTATACGTTTATAAACGAACACTATTATTGTTGCGGTTGTATATGTGGGTAGCCATGGTTAATGGATAAATTATGCTTAGCTATTAATATTATAAAATAATAATGGCCAGACCCACACACACTAACAAGTAAAAGTTATCCGAAAGATAAATCGCATGCTGTCTCATTCATGTTAAGTTAAAGAAGAGAGATGGCGTGACTTTTATCTTATAGATAAATGCTATTTGGAGGTGGTGGCACAAGCCCTCAGTCTGTGAAAACATTTCGTTAGACGAATTTCATTGAAAGTTCGCAGATAGATAGACTATGAGCTGGATGTAACAAGGGAATTCTTATTCTGGTATGCGTTCCCTAGGGATAAATAGGAAAGATGCCAGGGCCAGAAACTAGTATTAAAAACATCGTTGTTGACAGTCTTCTTGTCCAGTGGTTTCAGTTTGCGGCCGATGGTGAGGTTCGCGGAAGCGAACTTTCGTATTCATAAGTTTTCTGTAAAATTTCGGTTGTCTACCGATTACATTTTAAAACAGTGAACAAATAGATAGGTCGCTGTTTGGCTGTTGGCTGTTGGCTAAGTAAAGAGTGTACCAAAGGTGTGCCAAAAATGGCCTGCTGGTACAAGTGGCACGGGCTCGTCAGAAACCGGTTTCTGAAGAATTAGTAAATTAGCTACGACCAATCAAATCACTTGATATAAGTTTGAATTTCTCATGACATTTACTAGGCGTTTGTGTACGGGGCTCTGAAAAGCAATTCTATTTTCATAGTGCTAAAATATTCCTTCCAAATCCTGTGTGTATAAATGACATAAATAGAGATAAAAAAAATTATTGATTCTTTACTTATCACTAAACAAACAAATAAAGAATGTGAAATATGTAGAACAAAATTGGTAGCAGAGTCGACGAACTTAGTACATACAGTTTTTCGAACCGTGTTATATTTTAGGAGGGAGATATTTTTAATCTGGCCGAGTAGACCGTAATAGTTCAGTGATCTTCTAAAATGATTTATTAACGGTTCAGTAGCGACTACTTTTTTAACGTAACACATTTTTATAAGGTCAGAGTAATTAGGTCATTGTATTGGGCATATTTGTACAAAAAACAAATGTCAATAGGATAACATTTTTTACGTGCGCATATAACTTTTAATATCGTATTTATAGTACTAGAGGAAAATTATAAAATATGAAGCCGCGTTCGAGCAAAAAAGCAAATAAGCGCATGACGCAAATTAATAAAATCACTTAACAAGCCTTGCCGGCCGACCAATCGTACGTCAGTTTCCAAAATCCTCTGATAAAATGGAGTTATCCAGGGATGAGGAAAAGGATATTTGATTCCACCAGACAAGCATATTTAGTTTAGGTGTACAAGTATACTATATAGTAATTTGTAACCAAAACTGCTAGCATCCTAAAATAAGAATTAAATAATATTTTAATTAATAAGTTTTTTTATCCGACATCTGAAATCTCTGAGTCTGAAATACAAATATTTTATGGCATCCACTCAAAAACAAATACGATATTACTCTTTGAAACCCAGTAAAAAGGGGAATTGTCAATGACTATTGTGTGTATAGTACGTCGTTGTGACGTAACCGCTATTTCAGTGCAGAAGCGCAAGGGAGTTAGCAAGATAAAGCATCTTACTACACCCCCACGTCTACCGATTACCAAATTTAAAATATAGATTGCTTTTTCATAACAAGCAATTTTGCCGCTATTTTCTCTAAAAGGATTTGTCGGTTCCCTTTTTAATAATAATAAAAATCGAACTACCCTAACTGTCTTCACGCTCCTCGTCTAAGTGGCCTGTTTTTGTATTGAGCGAATGGTGGGCGACGTGGGCGTTGTATCTTGTTTTGACGGTGTCTTTACTTAAGTTCGTTTATAGAAGCATTTTATATTATAAATCTTATTCATAAAAGACAAAATGTATAACTGTATTTTGAAAATAATCCTATTGACACGCTACACGCGCCACTGTCCCTTAATCCCGTACTTTGTATAGGATTGTTGTAAAATTACAATAATAAAAACGGCTCCAGGTATCGATATACATAGGTAAGGCATTGAGAACACGTGGTTTCATATCGATATCGGCGTTAGATTTACAACAGCCATTCAATATATACAAGTGTTATATTTTTCACTGACACTACAACGCGATTTAATACACGATAGGGTTAGATATTGTTTATGATATTATTCGCTTATCGCATCGCCGTTTCCAGTGGCGTAATTGAGAGAGCGTTGTGACGTCGATATGAGATAAGTGGTAAGTTATCGCAGCGCGATCTGACGCGTGAAGAGCGCCTGGCTGCGATATATCACGAGTTATGATGACACACGTAATGCGACGTTTATCGGTACTATTACATGTGATAATCTGTCATTGTTTCCATGAGAATTTGTTTGTCTGGATTAAGGCATGATGTCATTGATGCGACTGCACTGGATGACGTCAATGTCTTGTTTTAATTTTTAATTGCTTTTACCAATGACTTGTGTTTATTAGCCTTCTTGTGGATTAAGCAACTATTAACAATGTTTCCGTTAGACGATTCCGGGTAACAAGTGACGCGATTACGGAGATAATACGTTACGTGAACCCATAAAACATAGGTGCCGAAATATGGCAGTGTTAATGTACCCCCTTCAGGGTTAAAAGAGATATATTAAAACCCTATTTCAGGAGCTAAGAGTACTGGGTCTTACATTTCCCATACATTTTCTTCCATCTTATCTTTAATTCCTTATCTCATGTTTGGCAAAACTCGATGGTAGCCGTAGCGGTCAAATGCCACGACAACTGCTTACTATGAGACTAGTTGTACCGTGTACACTTGTTTGAGTATACGATTGGCGTAGTGGTTTGAACTGGTCGCGTCACCATTGTTGTAAGTCGTGTCGCCGAGTGTTGTTCGAATCCCACCAGGGCGAACATTATAGGGATCCACAAATGGTTGTTTCGAGACTGGTTGTTCTTTGTGTCCGTTATTTGTTTGTATAGTCCCCCGCTAAACAGGAAATATTACTAATGTGGGCGTTGTCTTTTTAAAACAAGAAAATAGACGAATCTTAGTTATATAAAAAAAGCTAATTTCAAATCTGTTGTCTACCAAGATCATTTGGAGACTTCATGGTCTAATGACAGTTTACTAACAAAGGGCCTTAAATTAACAAGAGATAAAACAATACCTATCGCTCAATAATTCCCTCTGATGACAACAGACCGGATTAACATATTTCTGGTCTCCCAAAGCCCAACTCGAATACTATTAGTATTGAAATAGTGTTATTGCTTCATAAACAACTAATTTCAAAGCCGACAAACCCCATTTGTGCTTGTCTATGAATAATTAAGCGATTGTCTGCCGATGAACGTCAAACATGCGTGGAACAAGGTTGATTTGTAAAAGCTCTATCCGAAATTGCTCTCGTAATTAGTGGAATTTAGTCATGTTTCCAATTAAAGGTTCGTTCTAATTTGGTAAATGTTTACATGCTGCTGTAGTAGTTTTACTTGCGAGTTCGTTCGGTTTGCCTCCTCACGTTATCTTCATAACAAGTATGAAGATCAGCTAAGCAGTTTAGGCGTGTTATAGTAAGAAACCTTCCAGTATAAATAAACATTCAGAGCGCACATCTCTCTCTGCTATTTCAACGTACGTGAGTAGCTTTTGCTACTTTGCCCTAAAATAAACTTCATTTTGTTGTTTATTTTGCTTCTAAAAATAGTTGGAAAAGGTTTTTAAAACACTATGCTATATAATTGGATAGGGTATCTCTTAGACGCAAATGGAATAAAATAAATTAAAAGGATTTTGTGGCAAAAGCAGGATTGCCTAATAAGACACCGTTGGATAGCCACGCAGAGGTTTTGAGTTGGATCCAACCTCTGACTCTTTGAAGTAATGTGTATATTAATTGGTTAATTAAGTTACATGTCTTGGAGTTGTCCATAATGTTGTCGAAGATATTTGAAGTCTACCAACCCGCTGGACCAGCATGGTAACTCATGCTGGTCCAGCCTTCTCATACTGCGAAGAGGCCTGTGCCCAGCAATGAAGCAGTTTTTATACAGGGCTGACATTATTATAATATAATAATAATAATAATATTATACCACGTACACATAACACCATCTAGCCCAAACTAAGCATAGCTTGTACTATGGGTACTAGACAATGGATAAATATACATATGTATATGTATTTTTTTATAAATACATACATATTATACATAGAAACGCCCAGACCAAGACAAACATCCATGTTTATGCACACAAATGTTTGACTTGTGCGGGAATAGAACCCGCGAGCTCAGGCGTAGCAGTCGGTTACACTAACCACTACGCCACCAAGGCCGATTATGATTATCACAAGCTGCTCACTGTTCAGACTTCATACTTAATATTGTCTTCTGTTTACGCGAATGTTATTCATTGAAATTAAACTACTATATACGGATTTTATCGCGTTGTTTATTTGACACTTTATTACATAATTTAGAAACTGTTACACTACTACTAACATTAAACTTTACAAATGTTAAGCTAATTAAATTATTAAAACTATTTATATTTAAGTTTATACTTTCCCCGATGTTTCAGTTGCTTTTCAGCAGCTATGGTCACGGGGAGATTAAGATGGCAGTTGTCTTAATGTTCCAGTGTAGTTATTTCAAAGCAGCCGAACATAATTTAATCATTGGTATTTACGCAGAATGAGCTCAAAGTATCATGAAGTCTAGCTGTGGTTTGCTTCTTTTTGGGTTTGACTATTCAAGCATCCTTGGTAGGAATCGGTGTTCTTTAGAAACGCCTAAAGAACACTGATTCCTACCAAGGTTGCTTCGCGAGGCTATTGAAATAAAAAAAACATCTTAATTTCAATAGAGAAGTAATGTGTGGAATGTACCACCAGCTTGGGATCCAGTAAATCAAATACTCATATTAATAGTAATTCAAAGTAATGTTGACTCAAACACACTGTATAGTGTGTTTGAGTCGACATTACTGCCTAGTCGATACTAAAATTGAACAGTAGATACGAGAAAATTAGAATTGTACATTCACAAAATATTTGCTTCAGAGGTGGGCGAAAATATATCAAATTTAGTAAGAATACAAGTGAGAAACGGCAATGAATTGCCCTAAATCTCAGAGTTCGAAAAAAATGGTATCACTTGACCTTGAGGTCAGAGGTCAAAGGTCATAGTCATTTTGAGGGTATATCGACTATGCTGAGTCGAATGGCGTTGACCGCGAGTCTCTAGCTCTTACGGCTCTTGAGTTGAAAGTTGTTTAACAGTCAGACGGACAAAGCTGTTGTATAAGAAATTTTTTCGAACTCTAAAATACCAAAGGTATCTTCTCGAAATGGATCTCGACCTATTATCCACTCCATTACTTTGATTTGAAATAAAAAAGAAAACAACACGAAGTAGCTTTGTTTTTGTTCATTACAAAGTATACAAACAAATCTCTCACTTCATACTTAAGACACTCTGGGAAAATGTACAGTCCTTATTTTTTACGTTTTAATCTTAGCTCAATTATCTCTAAGTAGCAGGTATTCTGCGAGTTTCCAAGACATTTATCTCCTAGTTAATTGCCACTTGGACTTAATATGATATCTAATAAATAAACGAAAGTCCTTCGATAGAAAGAATTGTAATTTGGCTCGATATCGAGGTCACACTCACAGAAAAGTATATAGAACTCAATTCCGAACTAATACATATTTGGGAATCGAGTTTCCAATATATATATCTTGTATCAGATACTTTTCATTGTGTTGACGGAATATTACCTCGTTGAAACCTTTGCGGGTCCCCTTGCAAAGGAAGGGGCTGGATCACCTCGTGTCTCCCCCTCCTTCACCCCTTCGTTGTTGCTAAAAGTATCTCTGTAACCGTGTCAAGTCAATCATCGCGGTAAATTGACACTGGATCCTCAATTTCTATATGTATGCATTTGTAGGATTGCCTGTATAGAAATTGGTGGTATAGTTCGACTAGCTGAGCTATTATGCTTTTTAGATAAATATTATCATGCGAAAATAAGTCTTTTATACTATAATATGGGTAAAATATGGTAAAACTGTTAACCTGCGTAAACTGAGTTAAATATCAATGCTTTTACCATTGTGTCTGAATTCCGGTAATTATTTGATCCTTGGTTGGTATAACAAAAGGTGAGAAGAGTGGAAGAAAGGTGATATTAAAATACAATTAAAACATCTTCATTTCATACAGGACGCGAGATCTTCGCGCAAAATTTGAAGCAGATTGGCTATCTACACAAAATCATAACCAAAGAACTGTATGGTGTGTTTCTGCAATAAATCTAGTTGCCAGGTTTTTAAACATGTGTTGGCTGTCAGAAGAGAAAATTAAAATTGTTGACCGTCGTGCTGGCTATAGACGGATTCTTTTTTCAAGGGGTCGAAAAACTAAAGATGTTTCGCTAGAGTTGTAAGTCTATATCCATGCTTGTTTTTCATCGGTATAACAATTTCTTCCGTAACTATTATTGCTGTACATCTTAATGTAGGGATATCTTACAAAAGTTCGAGTTTGAGATCTTTGTAGTGTCCGACCGAACTTTCGGTTTCGGCCTAGTTTCGGCAAAAAAACGAGTTTCGGCTTAAGTTTCGTTTTCGGCTGCTATCCAGCCGAAGCTATGGCCAAGACCGAAACTAAGTTCGGCAGATTTCGCACCGCGATCAGAAATGTTCGGTGCACTGACCTGCGAGTGACGAAGTGTAATTTTGCCGCGTCATAGTCGTATCATATCTTGTATGTGTTTGCGCCACGAACTTTGCGGTAGTTTGTTTTGTTTCTCGTGAAATTACGAGTGATTATACGATTATTTCGAAACTGGGCATAATTCGCTATTGATGAGATTTAGTTCATGATAGTTAATGAATAACGAAATTCGATTTCTTTAATGCGTAGGTCTTAGTACATACATACTAAATCTTTTCGTTTTATATCTGGAGTAATTGTTCTGAATGGAAGTAGTGCATGTTGTTTAATCACGGTGTGCAGAATAAGCAATTAACGAACAGTTAGGACATTAGTGGATTGGTACAACTCATAGAAACATGAAAGGTCGATACGTCGCCACTTTTAGAATAGCCCGTTAAGCTCGTTGCAGTGGCAATAAAATCGTTTTCGATATTCCACCCCATGAGGTAATGCAGTAACATATGATTGACTGACATAGTGACAGGTATGCTGCGTTAAGGGCCGCAGCGGCACTCGCTTTTGGCCATAATAGGCGGGGATCGCTCCCTGCCGAGTGTGATCAACGCCATGCTCGGCGACGAGAGGTCGTGGCAAGCAGTGGTCTCCTTCTGCGATGCTATCATGCCGCAGAAGGAAAGCGAGAGGGGGAGGGGGAGGAGGAGATAAACACCCTCCCTCCCCCGGGGAAGGGAGGATGCATAACGGATTTTCCAGGGTCAAAAAAATATTATACTTGTCTTAGTAATCACTTAGAATCCCAAAACACTGTGGATCGTCTTCAATACTCTCTCTACCCCGTCTTAATTTACTAGCCACCACCACTTTTGAATAGTAGATAATGAAGGAGCAGAATCTTGATAAACAGTCACCATTTTTTCGTGAATAACTTTTTGAGTCTTTCCTTGTTTTGTAAGGAATTTTACCATAGCGCGATGCTAGATTTTTTTCAACATTATCGCATCGGTCATCGTTTTTGCCTTTTAGTAATGATATCTTGAATACTAATGATGACAATTAAATAAAATTTAATATTTATACCCTCAAAGAGTGTCTTTAACTAATGAGATAATTTAATTACTCTCATCATTAGTATGTCATCCCGATACCGAGAATACATTGAACGCCCCTCGTACCTGTAAGTGAGAGGTGATATTTTCACGGGTGAGCCAGCTCATTTGTGCTTTTACTGGGAAATGCGAGGGGAAGGCTTTTGCCCTGAAGTAAGACAATACAGGCTTATATAATTATATGATTTGTGTAGTGGAGCCTCACTGATTTCGGCCGGGGAAGGACTAACCTCTCACAGAATATCGACGTAAAATAGCAGTATTTCTACTGTTGTGTTTCGTTCGGTGAGTGAGAGTGTTGGAGGCCCAATCACTCTTTCCCGCTTCCCGTTACTTCTCCTTCCCACTTCCTTTTATTCTTATAGGGTCGGCAACGCGCAAATGATGCCTCTGGTGTTGCAGGCGTCTATAGGCTACGGTGACCACTTACCATCAGGTGGGTCGTACGCCTGTTTGCCACCTTAGCAGAATAAAAAAAAAAGAGATATGATTACTTTGAATGTATGTATGCAACTGAAATCCTCCTAAACGAACGGCCGATTTTAATTAAATTTTTTTTAGATTAACTATTTGTGGTTTTGACGGTACGGATGGCGTAGTGGTTTAAGTGGTCGCCTCGTCACCTCCACTGCGCTAAGTGTTGTGGGTTCGATTACCACACGTGACAAAAATTTGTGTGATCCACGAATACTTGTTTCGACTGTGGATGTTGTTTGTATGTTTGTACAGTCCCCCGCGACACAGGAATAAAAACTAGGGCGAAGTCTTTAAAAAAGAAAAACAGTTGGCGTTGCAATCCTTTCGTTCGGACAGGACAACGTATGTCAAGCGAACTTGCGAACTAGTAGAATAAAATGATGGTTAAATTTAAGTTAGACTGTGCTTCAATTATCGAAAGTCACAAAATTCCCTCCGCGTGGGTATAGAATCCGGTCAAGCGGTACGCTAGAGTCAAGGTGACCCATAAAAACTCTGCGTCATCACGAAATAGGCGCTATTGTTAAGCTAATTCTATGTTGAGTTGCGGTTGGAAAGAGTTTTGGCATAAAGGTAAGAATTATTAGCTTATTACGTGACAATATTAGTGTTGCCGGTAGCTACGTAGGTATCAAAAGTATGCCATAGAAATCACGCTACGTTCAAGAACGATAGAAGTGAATTATGTTTAGTAGCTACATATGTGGAGGTGCCGCGTAGGGGATGAGTGTATAGCCACTACCTTCTTATTTATTCTTTCTTCTTTCTTTTTCGTGTGGTTAGTGGCCAACCTGTTGTCAAGAGTTGTTCAAGCCGCCCGTAGGCCTCTGACATGGCTTAACGAATGCTGTCAATTTGACAACAACCGAGACCGACTTTTTACGTGCCCTCCGAAGCACGGTGACGCTCAGATGAAATACCACTAAGCGGTTACCCATCTACAGACTGACCACACCCAACGTTGCTTAACCTCGCTAATCGTTTACCGGTTAGTGATTGCAACTGTCTATGAGCGCCTCATAGCCACTACCAGACTCCGTGTAGCTACAGAAGACTTGATCGAATATCAGATCTTAAGTAACTTTTCATCATGATGCATGAATAGTTAAATAAAAAATTGGAATTAACGCGATCATGCTCGGTATTTACATTCTTTCTTAAACGCTTGACGTTTCGGCTTTATACTGACCGTGACCTACAAAATGGCGCGGTAATGTTAGGCTTCCGTTTGTTAGGTAGATGTTCCTTAATCCATTTTGACACTTTGTTTTTCAATGTCCTCCCACACTACACTACATTTTGGGGCTTACCATCGGATCGCGGAAACGTAAGTCTTTACCATGTGACCTCCAAGACATTCAGCATAACCTTCACATCAAAAAATAATCTTTATCTCTTTGAATGAAGCTTTGATGTCTGCAAGAAGATAATCGCGAATATACTTTATTTTCTTGTCTAACCGCCGTCTGCGAGTCTAGACGCCGCCGTGACATAACCACAGACCACGAATGATACCTTATAAAGAACATAATCCGTGTAATGTATTAATTTATTTATTTGTTTGTGACGCAGCATTATTGCACTAATATTGATATAGATAGATAAGAGTAAAAAGATAAAAGTATAAAAAGTATAAAGTAAAAAGATATAAATAATATAGCAGCGATAGCTCAGTGGGGAGACCCACAGACTGCAATACAGAGGGACTCGGGTTCGAACCCACGTCGCGCACCTCTGACTTTCGGAAGTTATATGACTTTTCGAAATTATGTGCGTATTAATTGACAATTATCGCCTGCTCCGTGCCTCGGAGAGCACGTTAAGCCGTTAGTCCCGGCTGCCATGAACATCTATGGCAGTCGTTATTGGGAAAGTCAGTGCCCTCTAATGTTCTGACACTGGTCTAGCCTTAGGGTATCGTTAGCTTTCGGGTTGCGGAGGTCAGGTGGCAGCCGCTCCGTGTAAAAACTAATATCCAGTCAATTACGGTTAGACCAGAAAACCTGACCCGAAGTGACTTGGGAATAATAAAGGCTAAGAGAGAAGAAAAAGAAGATACGAGTAAAAAGACCACTGAGGTCTTGCTCGACCACTGGCGTACAACTTAAATGGTTGAATTACGGTCGATATTCACCAACTGTCTTTCAAAATCTCCGACACCAAAAAAAGCACTTTCCAGGCAGACATATCTGTGTTGTGTTTTACAAAAGGTATTTCGGAGAGTCATAGGAGCATAATATATAATACATACTAATTATTCTCAATTACATTTAAAATGGAAAATTACTGTAATGTATGCATGTGACTGCTGTGATTCCTGTGTCGGATACAGTGACATTGGGTCCTCTGCAAAGAAATTTTCAGTGGCAGTACAGAGTCTGGGAATGTGCTCGTTAAACGGCATTAAGCTCGGCCACTATACATGGTACCTCATCCCAAAGCTGGCGAATTGTGGATATAATATACTTCTGCATACCCCTGTCTGGATAAAGACGTGAGGTAGTGTATATAGAAATATAAAATGTGTGGCAGAATAAATTTTAACCCTGAAGCTAAAGATTTCGGATTAGATTGATTTTTAATTATGATCGTTATATAATTGCTTCGCTTTGTGATTGCCATGCGTCTATACTTTCAAAATTATATTTTCTACTCTAGGTCAGAGGTTTTGCCCGGTATGTTGGTGAACGGGGTTAGCGACGCGGGTTTTTGGAGCTATCGATGTTTCATACCCTGTCCCATGCATGATACTGGTAACCTAGTGACCTAGTACTCACTCCTGAGCTATCGGTGCTGCACACCCTGACCTAGACGTGGAACGGTTTCCTAGACCTCAGCTTTTTCTGTCACTGGTGTCAAAAGTGTACGCGCTGTACTATGACAGACACAATAGAAATCTATTACTATGAATCACATGACTTATCAGATATGTTACATGTTAATCAAAATTGCCTAAATGCAGGGTTTAGTGCCATCAATATTTCTTTAATAGTTGCCAAGTACATTTTAGTTTGATGGAAGGCCCAAATAGGCGTTACTTGAACCCATCCTCTTACAATAAAAAATGATTTGACTGTTTTTCCATCGATTTCTCATTTCTAATGACAAGGGCACAGCTAAGCCCATGACCAGCAAGTTTATTTATTATCAGATGGATCGGCCAGCTTGTCGGCCGCTAAAGACCATAAGCTGTAGCTAACAAGTATACAGCCCATCTAGAGTTTACGAAAGGTTGCGAAATCTCTACCGAATACTGCCAACACACACTGCCTTTTACGGTATACAGTCACAATTTTATGTAAAGTAGTTATAACGAAATACCCTTGAATGTTACGTAACGTATATTTATGTAAGCACCACTGAAAAAACAAATTGCAAACTATCCGCAGCTAGTAAAAGAATATCGGGTTTGCTCTGAGCTAAGAATAAAGCACTCGGGAGATTCCACGAGTGCTGTAAGAGGTTGGTAAAGAGCTTAGTAGGTGGAGTTCACATGTTTGGAGATAAGGGCACAAGCTAACTAGAGCTTTGGACTAATCATCTATCTGCTCGTGTGTTACAGATTTGTTTAACCAATTCTGTAAACACTATGTCAAGTTCATTATACGAATATAGGTTTCTGCTAAATATTAAAATTAAGAAAACAATACAATAGAAATGTAAGTTTATAAAAAGATCGCGAGACTGCAACAATTCGTTGAGTATAGCATTGAAATGAAAGTGATCAATCTGTGTTTGCAGAACTAATTGGTACCCTGTTTGCGTTATGTACGCCAAGGTTTCTGTCTATTATACCGTAATTTATAAACTTGCTGTCAACGTATTGCCAGAAAAGAGAACTAACGTTGACTAAACACAATTATACGCACCGTGTTTCAACTACAGACGAAAGTAACAATAATATTCGTGTGAAATTATTGTAGTGCCGAGCGTAAACACATCCATCAATTCGATGATATAACTGTCATGTTTCTAATAATCTACGTAGTTGTCACTGACACACTTAAAATATGACAAAGCGTTTTTGGGAAGAAGCAAGTTAGATTTCCGTGCTTTATTGTCCAATAAAACAGTGTGTAGCTTTAGAATCTTCTTTTCGTGAATTTGTTATCTTGATCTACGAAGATGGGATTTGACGTTAGACTCAGTTTTATTCACTACCAAAAGATTTTTGCCTGTACAGTTACGTCCTAAGTTACAGTATAGTAGACATACACCTTAAGACCTTATTATGAAACGCGCACAATAGAATCTCCCGCCACACACGTAAAAGACAATGAGAATTCATAACAATTGTATGTATGTATATAAAATAAAAATAACAAAAATCCAACGTTACAACGTTGTTGGTAGCTTGAGAGAATTGTGTTATAATAATAACATAATACGTTCAATGTGAAGAATGGCCGCTACTTAGACGAGCTTAACCGATACACGTGTACGACTCCTCGGGTTTTGTACACTTTTGTGATAAAACTTGCATTACAAACACGTCCATATTATTTGGGTCGAGGTTTCCACTTATAATGTTCGTGTTATTGCATAATGTAGTGACAACTTTGTGCCTGAATACTACACAGGTTTTCGCCGTTTACCTCACGTTTATATAGCGTTTGAAAACGAGTGAAATTCGAGGGTGCTTGGAAAATTTGCCCATTTTCTTCCTTTCTATCCAGAATAATACGTGCTCAGTAGAGGTGCTACTGAAACTCTGTGGACAAATACTGTCTGGTACGAAACTGTTCAGTGCCTTATTGTCTTACGTTTACGTTTATACATTGAAATTAAACTGCTTTATACGGATTTTATAGCGTGTTTATTATATTAACATTTACATAATTTTGAAAAATTATACTGCTAGTGAACTAATAATACTATTTTAGCTACTTCAGATAATTAAAACTGTTTAAATTCAAATTTAAAGTTTCCCCGACGTTTCGGTTGCTTTCATCATGGCTACTGAGGTCATGATCACGGGGAGACTAAGATGGTGGTTGCAGAACATTGAGACATCCTATTATTAATATTATAAATGTGAGTTTATGGTGATAATTGGATGTTCGCCATAGAACGGATTTGGAAGAAACTTGGCAGATGAACCATTTTACTTTTTATACTCGTCTTTGTAGGGTTCCGCACTCGGAAGGTGCCAACGGACCATATTACTAATTCGCCGCTGTCCAGCAGCGTCTAGCTGTATCACATTACCTGTAATGGGTAGAGAGTTGAAATTTTACAGAGTGTGAAAAATTTCATAGCTTTGTTGTACGATGGTACGGAACCCTTCGTGTGCGAGTCCGACTCGCATTTGTCCGGATTTTTATGATGATATGCTTTCAAGTGAGAGGTGGGCATAGCCGCGGCCAGAAGCTATTCTTTTTATTATAGGAGTCATATTTAACAACCTATGAAATTAATTAAATTAAATTAAATTTTTAGCAAGTTGTTATAATTTAATCAGTTATTTAACTCATTAAGCAGACCTTTCACTTAAATATAGACATGAATAAGATGTTACGTTTTAATTTTATTCATATTTAACAGAAAATTACATAATATTTGTACCGTTCATCGTAACATAGTCCGTTCATCCTTACATAGTCCGTTCATCGTTACATCGTTACATAATATTTGTATCGTTTGTAACGATTGCTGGCCACAAAGCGAATGGAGCTCCACGCGCTTTTATGAACAGTCGAAATGTATCCGAAACGGCACGTTTGGCTGTTTCATATTTCATAGAGGACTATTAGTGCCCACACTTATGCATGGAAGTGAAAGTTGGGTATGGCAAAAGAAGCATGAGAGCAGAATAAATGCTGTAGAAATGAGAGTGCTGAGAAGCATATGTGGTGTGACTCTGAAAGATAGAATAAGGAATAGTGTGATTAGAGAGAGATGCTGTATGAAAGTGGATATAGTGACAAGAATAGAAAAGGTATGTTAAGCTGGTTTCGGCATGTAGAAAGAATGGACGAGGAAAGACTAACTAAGAAAGTTTATAAGGCTAGTGTGAATGGAACAGTCGCAAGAGGAAGACCTAGGCGAACGTTTCTCGATCAGATCGGAGGCGTTCTGGACAAAGGCTTGGTTAAAAGCACCTTGAACCGACGGGCGTGTTTGAAGAATGGGATGAAAGTGAATAAAGCCAGAGAAGTGAGTCAGGATCGTAGCAAATGGAAATCCGTAGTCTCTGCCTACCCCTCTGGGAAACAGGCGTGAATCTATGTATGTATTTGTACCGATAACACTATTTGTCATTCCAGAATAGTTGAGACCGCTAGGCGGCGCTTCTGTCAAGCACATAGCTATGGTTTTAATAGGTTTTTAATAGGTACCACGCCGCTACATATTTCTTGTATGCGTGTATTTTGTTACAAGATGGCAAAATCTTGTAAAACCTAGGTCAAGGCCCTCTTAGCAACTACAAACCTATTAGCAATCAAGTGCGATCGATTATAGTACAACTTGAGCACTTTAGAATGTTCTAAAACCAATTAGTTAAATGGATTAAACTGATTGCTACTAGCAAATAGGGACTTCATCACATTAGCCATATGTTTTATTTAGAAAAGTCTATTATTTTTTTAAACGAAAGACTAAAATTTTGTTTTAATAATAAATAAGTATATTATTTAATGTATTTATGTCAATGGAAAAAAAGTCAAACAAAGCTTAATACAACTAAAAGCAAAGAAAGCTTACCCGGGCTGGTCTGGACTGTACTCGGCAAAATTCTACCCTATTAGGTAACGCGTATGAGTATTCTTATAATTTTGACTAGACGTACGTTTTACCAACTCGAACCACAAAACAAGTTTTTTTTTTAAATTCAATTCTTGCTAGCTCTATAATAATCAATTAAATTCCAGTTAAATCTGAATTTTGAAAAGTCGCGTCGGTCACGCAGAGATTAAATAAGTAGAGAGATGACGTGCTGAGGGTCGTCCAGCAAAGACTACGGGTAGACTGAGACTATGAATTTCTGATTGATACGATCCCGGCCTACTTCTTTTGATTCAGTCACTTTCATTCTTCATAGATACAATTTGTTACAAAAATCGATTACAGAATGTAGCTGTTAAGTAATCGATTCTCGTTATCCTTGAAGAGCCACTCGTTGAACCAATCATATGAACAGCAAATCGATGATATATGATAGGTCAAGCAATGAATATTTTACAACCACCTTGAATGCACGATATGTGCATTGGTATCTAATAGTGTAATTTATTTAATGTCAATAATTGTTCAGGGCTTAGCTGTAATAGGTATAGGACGACTCGTGACACAGTGACGACCGAACAGATCGATTGATCTGTGAGATTAAGACTGCGCCGAGGGTAAGACAGATAATGAAGCTCGTGCGGCGCATATTCAAATCGGCGCGCGGCCGCCATAGTGAAATTGTATGGAGTATTTGAAGTGCTTTTTTGATAAATATGTATCTTTATTGTCAACCAATAACTTAAATATTTGGGACGGACAATTTGCAATATAACTATTTATGTTTCGTTTAAGCTGTAAAATAGGATAGATTTCTACTATTATAATCTAAAACCACCAAACACGAGCTTACGTTTTTGCATTTTTCGTGTAAATTTACGTAATTGTGTAGGCGAAAATATTAATTATTTTAAGTTTTTTACACGAGTAATTGTAAACAAATTCATTGTTATGGTGAATGTATATGTTATATTTGTATTAAACAAAAAGTGTTAAACTGTGACCGCCTAATTTGGCACATTTCGCTCGGCGCAGTCTTAACCAACGTAATGCACATAGGAGTTTTACACCAGAGCTTGGAATACTGCGCGCCGCCTTACTAGACACGAAATTATACTAATACTAGATTTTGCCCGCGGCTTCACTCGCTTAAATGTAGGTTAGGTTAGTAAGAGTACTTTTTCCTGGAAGAGAGGTACCCTATGTCCTATTCTGAACCCTTGACAACGTGTATACGAAATTTCATGATGATCGGTCGAGTAGTTAAGGCGTGAAAGCCTAACAAACAAACTCACTTTCGCGTCTATAATATTAGGTAGGATTAGAATTCGTGCCGAGGGACGAACGGCGTCGAGCGCAGCCTACACTATCAGTTGTATGTAGTTGTCATTGCCATGTACAGATTGTAAAGAACGTTCAGATCAGAACTCAGAAACTCTGAGTTTCGCTATTTACAAATAGTCAGATCTATTCGTGCTTCATCATTAGGAACATTCCTGAAAAAAGAGTTTATACTCAATTGTGACTAGTCTGACGCGCTCCGTTGAAAAGTTATATTAAAGTGAAATCTGGTTAGATCAGCGGGCCTACCGTGAAAATGTTTTTACGCAATGACGTGCCGAAACGAATTACGAACGAAATAATAAGCATATACCTACCATGAAAACACTTCGGATTTTTTAGGACGTACAAATGTCATACGACGATATTCGTGACGAATGTCGGCGCGAATGATGTTTCATGGTAAGAATAAGCACGAACGAACGTACGCAATTGCGTATAACGCGTTTAACGGTAGACCCCCTGAACATCAACCTCAACATAACTAATTAATTACGAATAATAAGACTTGGAAAAATAATGTATAATTGCCCGTACATATAATATACCATTGTCCACAATATTTGGTGGCTGTAGACGAATAACAATAATAATAATAATAAATAATAATAAGATTGTTTGACAATAGCTACAGTAGTTCTACTCCGACGCTGTATTCTTTCATATATCTAAAAATAACTGAATGTGTTTTATGGCTTAGTTGACTATTCTTAGTGGTTACTTGCCTTGACGTTAACATAATAATATACAATATTTATACAAGGTGTCCCAGAATATGTGAATCAAATTGTAACGGGAGATGCCTTAGGTAAGACCTTTCGGATGTTCAAAATAAAAAATAAAAAATTATGGCATTTGTGTAAAAATAAAAAAGTCAAAGTTTTGGTGCAAAAAAAATACACCAGAATAATGCTGTAATTTCAAAACTAAGTCAGCTTTTTTAAAATCGTTTTTATTTTGACGAATCCATCCTTCACAAATAATAATAGTGAAAAAATGAAAATTAGCCATAAACGAAGTACTTACCTGTAGTTGATTGTATGAAAAAGTCGTACTTTTTTAAAATCTTTGATAATTTTATTTTTACACAAATGTCACAAATTTTTTTAGCTCATTTGTATGGTTCTTACCTAAGAAATCTCTCGTTACAATTTGATTCACATATTCTGGGACATCCTGTATATTTAGTACTTAGACAGATTTAAATAGAAGCAGGGCTGAGTTAAAGCCACTTTCAAACTCTTGAAAGCGCCGGCGGTCCAATCACAACACTGGTCCCTTTCTTCTCCTGCCCCATCTACCTGTTCTTTGCGCATAGGCTATAGTAACTGCTTACCAGGAAAACCGTCTGCTGGTTTGCCACCTATCTGTATTACTAGGCAGCGGCTTTTGTTTCTTTATATATTATGTTCATAAGTGGCGGATATCGGCTTACTATCATGCGAGCTGCTAGCTCATCTGCCACCAATAGCAACAAAAAATACATGGAGTAACGCTATGGGGACTGTACCTCTGATATCTGCAGAAGCTCGCAGCCAAATAAACACGCGTTGAGTTCCTGCTGTGAATGGGGTTTCTGGAGTCTGTTAAAAATGCGCTGTGTAATGCTAACTTTAGAAAATCCAGCGTTATTTGCTTCATAGATTCCCATAGCAGTGATACCATGTTCTCAGAAGGCAACTTACGAACCAACCTAAACTTTTGTAATCTACTTGTTAGCTGTCTTAGTATCGTAATTAAAGTACCTAAGTGACTACATAGACGCTGTAAAATTATGAAGATCTAAAGACAACAGACTACAATGGCTTAGTTAGCAATTCTTAGTTGGTAACGACTCGCCTTGAAGTTTACATATTCAAAGTACCTACACGTCAGGCAAAGTATTTGTGCCCTCCATTATTGTGTACGCTAGGATTTAAATAGTTTCATCTTGTATTTAATTCAGAGTATTCGTCCTTCTGCCGTTTTTCTATGTTACGTTTATTTATAGTTAGTAAGGGTTTTAAATTTTTTGAGGCAGTTATTGTGCAGTTTACTCCTGTTCTGACTGCGCGGATGATGCAATTCATGATAACTGCTGCTGTGAGAGTGTTCTAGCTTTGATTTTGATGGATTTATTCATAAGCATTGTGCGGTCTACATGTAGTTATAACGTGTCCAAGCATTCTTTCTTGCCCTCGATCCCGTATTTGTAAAAACTCATATCATAGTATAAAATTATCCTTAGTATAAGAGCTATATATACATACAAAGTATCCTCGAAAAGTTAGACGGAGGTATATGACACCCACATTTCGCCAACTATAGAATTAGGTCACACGTCATAGGGTGCGAGCCTATTGTCATCTACCGTTTACCGTAGACAGTTTCACACGCCGTGTTGCAACTCAGAATTTGTTGACAAAAGAAACTGCCTACCCGACAGTCAAATCCGAGATTTCATGCGCTGCTGTCACATTCACTACTGTTTAATCATATAATTATACGAGACTAGCTGTCCCGACAGACGCTGTCCTGTACACACGAAAATAAGAAATATTTTTTTTTAAACCATTCTCGAATCCACTTGAACACAAAAAATTTCATCAAAATCGGTCCACCCGTTTAGGAGGAGTTTAATTACAAACACACGCACAGAAGATTTATGGTTTCTGGTTCCATTTTACATTTAAATACTTTACTTACCATTTGGTTTCTTAAAAAAAAAACATTAGGAGTGAATCGTGTGTCGCGGGGATCTTTACAAATATTCAAATAACGGACACAAAGAACACCCAGTTTCGGAACAACTATCTGTGGATCACACAAATTTTAGTCCCGTGTGGGGATCGAACCCACATTATTCGGCGCAGTGGCGGTGGCGAGGCGACCACTTAAACCACGACCCCATCCGTGCAGTCTATTTACACTTTCTATCGTATGGTCACATAAGTGATAAGTGAAACGAAGAAAGAACTTTGTAAATACGAAACGGTAACTACCTACCTTTTCATTTTTCTACCATTGGTGTTACTTTAAAACTCCCTCAAATACATTTCAATTTAACAAAGGCTAGTCGGTTAAAATTAGACGCAGGCTGTTCGAGGGGTATAATGTGGGTCAAGTCTGGTTCAGGGTGAAGACTGCTACAGTCGCACTGACTCGCGACCATTAACAAGAAGGCCACTATGACTCTGGTTGACTTAGTGACTATATATAGTTCTTTCAGTCTCAAATAAGCTGATTTACACAATCTTTAGTTTATTTTTAATTGCTTAAGCAAAGTATCGTTTTAAATTGCTTTCAAAGTGGATGGTTATTATATTTCAAACAAGAGTATGTTTAATTAGTGTTTCTTACTCATCGCCTTCTGTTTGGTATAATAAGGATATTTTGTATATTTGTAGGCCTCGATGGCGTAGTGGTCAGAGTAACCGACTGCCACACCCGAGGTCGCGGGTTCGATTCCCGCACAAGTCAAACATATGTGTGCATAAACATGGATGTTTGTCTTGGTCTGGGTGTTTCTATGTATAATATGTATGTATTTACAAGAAATAAAAAAGTATATATGTATGTTTATCCATTGTCTAGTACCCATAGTACAAGCTCTGCTTAGTTTGGGCTAGATGGTGTTGTGTGTATGTGATAGAATATATATATATATATAACAATTTATACAGTAGTTTATAGATATTAGGAGTATTGCTCGGGTCATTGTCAACCTTCAGAGACAAAGTTGTTTTCAACAACCACAAGCAATATTGTCTTACATTTACGTAAATGGTATACTTTGAAATCAAACTATTGCATTGGTATTAAATCGTAGTTTATTAAAATAAAGCTACTATGAACTTTTTTTTAACATGAGCACTTCTGTAATACTGTCTTTTATTTACGCGAATATTATTAATTGAAATTAAACTACTATATACGGATTTTATAGCGTTGTTTATTTGACACTTTATTACATAATTTTGGAAACTGTTACACTACTACTACTGAATGGCTGCTGAAAAGCAACCGAAACGTCTGGGAAAGTGTAAACTTAAATATAAATAGTTATAATAATAATTTAATTAGCTTAAAAATTAATAAAGTTTAATAGTAGTAGTAGTGTAACAGTTTTCAAAATTATGTAATAAAGTGTCAAATAAACAATGCGATAAAATCCGTATATAGTAGTTTAATTTCGATGTACACTTCCGCTCTAGTAATATTTCCTACGACGCGGGGACGTTACATACAATCAAACAACGGAGAAAAGAACACCCAGACTTGAACAACCATTTATGAATAGCACAATTTTTTGTCCCGTGTGGCAACGTGACCATTTAATCCATTGCGCCATCCATGAAGTCATATAAAACTTTTTTCAAATCTTTTTACATTTACTCTGGTGTTTTGGTTGTTTTCCTGCCACGAGAGACTCCCTGTGACCATAGCTTAAAATTAGTAGTTATAATAAAACGCGACAAGTGAGAATCGGCAATGAATTGCCGTAAATCTTAGAGTTCGAAAAAATGGTTCAAGTAATATGCAAAGGTCACATGATACCACGTTGAGGTCAGATGTCAAAGATCATAGTCATTTCGGAGTATATCGCCTATGCTGAGTCGATTGGTGTTGACCGCGAGTATCTAGCTCTTACGGTTCTTGAGTTGAAAGTTGTATAACAGACTGACGGACGGACAAAGTTGTTGTATAAGAGTTTTTTCGAACTCTAATAAATTCCGTAGGTATAAGTTTAATTTCAACCGCAAACAACCTATCATTCCGGTGGTAGATAGAGTGCCTAGACACTTTAGGGTGTTTATGCAAAGTGTCTGTGCTACGGTAATCATCAAGTGGGTTGTTAAATCGATATTGACTTGTGCTTTTGACAAATTGTAAATTTTGGTAATAACCAGTCACTAGTCTTGTCTTAATTCTTAATAAGGCGATACAAGTTTTAGTCGTTGGCGGCTAAATAAAATATGCTAATTATTCACACTCGATCTAAATGAATTAATCAGCTTATTTTGTTTCGAAAGTTACGCTACGTATTTCGTACATAACTTCATATTTGACGTAACATGATATGTATTACGTAAATCTTTAGCAATATGTTCGAGACATTTGTTCTAAATTTAAATTAAATGACGTTCGAACATGCAACGTACGAATTTTCTGTGAACGCATTCTGTTTCTTGGCACATGCGTTATGGGGTAATCATAATATTGCTCATCTTCCCAAGTGCCGGCTATATCTGGAACCGTTGAGATATCCGACAGAATAGTGTTCGAATCACCTTCAATATCAATAATGGTAATTCAATCAATTAAGTGCATTGGTTCAATTTATGTGTTCTCGTTTATACTGTCAACGTGACATACGACCATACGGCCCACCTGGTTTGAGGTTGTAATAGCCTTTGTTGACTGCTACACCGGGTAAATCACAGGATGAATTTAGACATTAAAGAAATGGAATGAGAAAGATGAATAAGTGAACCGCCCGGTCGGTATTCTTACTTACCAGGAGAAACTCAGTAACACTGTTGGCAACTTCCACTCAGAAAAATTGTTTCTGCGTTCATTTTAATGAAGATCTATGGGGTAATCGCAATTGCTATCTGAAAACTTAAATGTTAAGAAAAGCTCGTATGGGAACCAAATTTTTGAAAAACAGAGCCTATATTTTAAAGATTAACATTAAGACCTACCAGTTGCCTGGTATCTACACGCTAGCCAAATAACCATGTGTGTAATACGTGTATAATAAATAGGTTTTTTTTAAAGTGCCAGAGCGCTTTTAATCCTATTTATTATACAAGTATTATGGAGGCATCTCAAATACGACAAAAGTAGTGTGTCTCGCGTAGATGAGCTTCCCAGCATATGTGGACTTGAAGCCTTTTCCGTCTAACACGGTGCATTTTCTGTCCTCATTCCACACACGCACGTGTTCTGAAATAAATTACGTTTCGCGGTGTGTCCCGAGATTGTCCTTCTCCAAACAGGGCACTATTGTCACAGTAAGCAGCCGCTTAGCTGTATTTATAGACTTCTAATATTGCTAAACTCCATAGACGGCATATACCCCTGCTAGCTCGACTGCCAGTTGAGACGCATAAATATTTTTTTTAATAATTTGCTCTTTGAGCTTTATTAACAAAGTATTATAAGTATATTTATTTTTGTTTACAGAGCGAGTAGATGTGTCAGCGGGACCGTCGACCACTTCAGGTGAGCATCTCGAGGTGCAGCAACAGCAAGAGTCGCGGCCCACGCAGACGGACAGCTGAGCTGCTTCCCCACTCACGGTCCCCACGGACTACACTGGACTTGCCCAAAGCTAAAGTAATCTCAATCAGGTAAATAGTATTACTAAGCACTGAGTAATGTAGCCCTACCTTATAGGGATGGTACGCTGTACAAATATAGTTCTTATGTCTAGTGCGACAAGGTAGAAAATTCGCATTAATTTTTAAGTAATTAAGATTTTTTGTAGATGGGAGCTTTGTCGAATTTATATTGTTTTTTAAATGGATAGAGATACTACGGAGCATATAAGAGTGAGGACCGTGGATCTGGCATATAGCTTTCAAGCGCGTGTCGCAATGATGACCATAGAAACATTATAAACAGAACTGCCGCAATTGTACTACATTTAATTTATATAATTATTTGAATAGCAACACATACAACGTCTAGCTCCAATATGATTTTAAAAAAACAAGTATAACTTATGGACACTGGATCCCTTACTGTCGAAATTCGATGCCATTTCCTTCGGTCAACTCTCACTGTTCTTTGGTATATACAATATGTATCTGTATGGACGTTAAACGTCGTGATTTTAAACTTTATTAGTCAAAACATAATTGGAAAATTGCAGCTGATCGCCATCATTAATATATAGTGTGTTGATTTCATATAATGAATGTTTGAAAACAAAGCCCCGTATGTGTTGTAATTAAATGGAATGTTTTTAAAATGTGATCGATATTTAAGAGTGCTGATGTAAAGATTGAAATTAGACAATACTGATTTATGAATAGAGATGTGTATGCGAACATCTGTAGGAAATAACTTATGTGATTGTTTGGACGTGGCAGCTTTTTTTATTCTTTTATAACTCTCTGGTACATGCTCCTGTAAAAAAACGATAATTTTATCTATATAGGTCTAGAATGCAAGCCTGCTTGTACAAATATAAAAATCTAGTAATTTTATTGTGAGTGTTTAATACTCTTAAAATAAATTTTGACGGTACATCGCGAAAGCGACGCGTAGTTGTATAGAAAAAATAAAAGTACTGTTTGTGATGGTTTGTTTCCATATAGGGTAGCAGACGACGAGACAGACGGCTTTAAATTTTAAAATTATAAAATGACAACTTTCCTTTTTTGTCAAGTAACAACTTTTCCGTGGCGATTTGATTGCTACAATCAACTAAATTTCAGACGCTGTGCAGTTTAGTGTACAACTAATGCTTTCAGAGATTAGTATTCTACATTTCTATGCATTTCTACTACCCTATATGAAATATACCGTCCTAGGATTCAAACTATTGTGTTTATTTCCTAAATAATCAGTATTGAAGGGAATAGAGATTAATTTATTATAATAGTATATATTCTCATATCCATTATTATTTAAATATAGTACTGAAATAAACTACTTTCTTATAATTGTCTAACAGCTCACATAATGGAGCGTTTTCTGTTTTATTTTAAAACTTGACCTGATAAGTAAAGATATACTATTCAGCAAATTAATTGTTGAACAAAATATTCTGACGAAATTGAAGAAAATTACACTAAACAACACGAGAAGTACAATTTTGAATTTTATTTTGACTAAAATTTATCAATGTAAGCTTATTGGAGCTGTCTTAAACACGTGTATTATCTGTCATAGCCGCCATGTTTGTACGATCGTGCTGCCATCTGTAGCGATTTATTTTCTGATAAACGTAATAGCAATTAAATAAATATTTTATTATACATGTATAACTATGGTGTTTTATATAATGTATACTTATATATTGGACGTCAATATGTATATTAGTGTATTCATGTATTCATTAGCGATGTGCTTGACTGCATTCGTATATTCGAATGTATCGATAACTACATAGTTGCTTTCGCTTGGTCGATTATTCGATTATGATTCGAATGCATGCGCATCACTAGTATTCATTCGTAAATTATATTAATTTGAATATTAATTACAAATCCAGCAGCTGATTTTTAGATTATAGGTTTATAAAACGTACGCTTATAAATTCAATTTATTAATACTATATTTATTAGATAATATAAGTTAAATTAATGAGTACCATATAATCTACTTTGCCCCTTTTTATATTGTGCGATGAGTTTTGTGTATTTGGTGCTGTTATATTGTTTATTTTTGTGTATATACGTAATTTTTAGCACAATTATTTGCTGGAAAAGTTATTTTCTATATGGTTCATTATTATATCTTATAGAAAAGGTATTCCAGTAATAGGATTTTGTTATAAACACTGCAGCACTGTTATGAAGATGATATCATAAAAATGGCGTTTTCAAAATTTGATACTACTAATGGCCTCACTGTCTTTTCTTACTTGTAAAATATAAGAGAATGTGTTTTTTTATAACATTGCGCTATGGTAATATGGTTTAAACAAACTTGAAAATACTTACGCTTAATATAAACCAGAAAATAAGAAATACTGCCAAATTTTGTAAAATATGCCTATTTTAACTGTCCCACTGCTCTCTGTCTACCTATTTACACTTTTTCCGTTGTCTCCCATTCTAAACCCAAACTTTTAATTCAAATATAATAATGGAAATCTACTAAATCTGCCATATTTTGGCTTCTTACCGTACCGACTATACTATGTGGTATTATTGCCTATCCTTATCTTGAACAATATACCTAATCATTTTCAAAGTGGGTATTGGTTTGTCTTTCACTCAACAACGGAGCAGCAGATCAGAACTATCTTTTGCGTGAAGACAGTATAGGCCGGAGAGTGACATAAGCTGTTTTTACGAATTATCCCGGTATAGTTACGATTCCTGCGAGAAAAGTATTTTTCTTCAGAACGACGACTATAAAGCCATGTAAAGCCGCATTTAAAACTAATAATTCACATTTGTTTGAAGTTAAATAAACAATAGCGAACTATTCATCATATGATCACGCTACAATACAATGACACTAATAAAATTCCAAATGGCCAATTTGGTCTCCTTATATGACTCGAGTAACAAGACATAAATTGACTTAAATTACGAAGCTATTGAAATGAGTGAAGGGCAAAACAGAATGATCAGTGAGTTCATTAATTCGCGTCTAAATTAAGAATGGGTCATGTTTCAAATTAAATATTTTATAGTTACTGTAGCCAAAGTCGTCATTGAGTCAATTTATTATTGACTGTTTTGAGGCTGTTTTATCTATGGTCTAGCTGTCTTCTATCTGTAGAACTAGCACCTAAGCATAGTTTTTTTTCATAGTTGGTGTTATATCAATATAATGTCTAGATTACTTGTTTGTTTCGAAGATTTGGAATAATCTGTTTCACTATGACATGACTTCACACGTGATTTGTTAGTCAGAAAATGGTAGCTTCGGAGTTCGTTCGGACGAATCAGTATCGTCGGATATTTATACGTATTCTTTTTACTAGTTCATTTTTAGTTGCAGATATAAAAGGTAGGTGCTTTAAGTAGATAAAAGTAGACAATATACTAATACGTAAATATGATTAATTATTAAATATGTGTGGTACATTTCGTGTACTAAAATTAAATCGAGTGGCAGCGGCATACTGGCGGCCAGACACAATAGGTTTTTAAATTTGTCTGACATTTCAACAATTGGCAGGTTATTAATGTCCTAGTCAATATGAATCCTTGCAGGCTATATCGTTCAGCAGACATAATGACGTTCGTTGTTGTCGTTCGGCTATATGGAGTCCAACCCTAATGTTATACCTACTAGCAATATTCAGTATAACTACATCCTGATTGTTACATGGCATCTATCATAGTGTTACGCTTTTCGTGATTAGTGAGACAGACTATTTCAAATACGTAATACACGCTCGGTACATATTGTATGTAATCATTATTACATAGAACTTTTACTTATCGAATGCAAATAATTTGTCTGTTAACTTGAATTCGCTATGAAGGTAAAAGTTCGAATCTCACTGGAATATTTAAAAATATATTCTCTTGTCTTTAGATTAAATAAGTGAAATATGTTTGACATTCATTTATTCACCCGTAAGGTCAGTTCGGGGAAGACCGGCATACTTTATTTTTAAGCTTGATTAAATTGATCACCACCCTTTTGTTTTTTAATTTAGTTTAATGTGGTATATTTGATATTATTGGAAATTTAATTCTTCATAGATTGCATGACTAAATAATAACGTAGTGCATTCTATTATGAAACGACGATTGTTTTTTAAAAATATGGCGTGTAGACGGACTTGCCCGACTTTTTGGGGTAAGTCCGTCATCAAGTTGTTTTACATGGAAGAAAGAAGTCTTTTGATACTAGACTAAAAAAATACGGGCGTCAAATGATTTTTATCGAGTCTGTGCTTTCAGGTTATACAAATAAGGTATAGTTCAAAAGCTACTGTAGCAAAATGCGTGAAAGGGGTAATTCCGTCATATTTGTCAAGCCAGGGGTTCAAAACATGTAACAAGGTGTAACAACCGATCAGAATATTGATGGTAGGATGAAATATATATTATCATATTATTTAAAGAAATAAAACAACTTGTTTTATATTTATTATAATCATATAATAAAGACATCAACAAAAAAGGCATTTTCCACTAGTCACTAAAAAAAATCTTCAAAATCAACATTTACATCGGTAATTTTAATTTTTCGATGACGCAATTACACATCAATTTTAACAAAATAAAAATCTTCTAAAATTAAAATCAGATGACACAATATTAGTAAATATTTTACTTTTCTTATTATTATTAAGCTTAAAAATTAAATATCACCAATTACGACTTAGAAGGTTATTAAATATTGTATAGTCACAGAAAAGAGAACAAATAAGTACTTAATTAAAATATAAAGTGTTTCTAAGAAAAGGCACATTGAAAAGTCGCCCATTGTAGAAATCAATCATACAGTAACTTTATATTTTTACCTTAAAACAGTAATCACGGTATCGGTATCTCACAGCTATTGTTATTATTATTCACAATATTAACTTACGAATAAGACATACTTAACTAGTAGGACTTGTAGAATAAGAACTCTTTGATTCTTGCACTTACACTTTGGTTGCAATAAATTTAAAATCAGAATACTTATTGAAATTAAACTACTATATACGGATTTTATCGCGTTGTTTATTTATCACTGTATTACAAAATTTTGAAAATATTACTCTACTACTACTATTGATTTTATTTGACTAATTTATAAGCTAATAAAATTATTTAAACTATTAAATCTATTTATTTTTGGTTTACACTTTCCCCGACGTTTCGGGTGCTTTTCAGCAGCCATGGTAACCCCGTCTCCCCGTGACCATGGCTGCTGAAAAGCACCCGAAACGTCGGGGAAAGTGTAAACCAAAAATAAATAGATTTAATAGTTTAAATAATTTTATTAGCTTATAAATTAGTCAAATAAAATCAATAGTAGTAGTAGAGTAATATTTTCAAAATGTTGTAATACAGTGATAAATAAACAACGCGATAAAATCCGTATATAGTAGTTTAATTTCAATAAATAACATTCGCGTAAACAGAAGACAATATTATCAGAATACTTATTCAAAATAAACTGAATCAGATTTATCACACAAAACATAAACGTTCAATTTTGGTTCCATCATTAATTCGATGTGTTTCACGATCAAAATTTCAGGTACTTTGTCGCGATCCATTCTTTTGGTCATCTTAAAAGAGAGATTTGGCTTTTTCATAGTTTTATAATAATTAACTTTGTAAAAGGACTCTTCATTTTCAATTACAATATCTTCGATTATCCCTACATAATAGGTCCATTTGTTTTTTGAAAAATATCGTACTAAAACGTGGTCATTTACATGATAAATACCTGTTAATGTATCTCCGTAAAGATGTTGGGATGGTGGAGATTCACGAGAAATATGATTTGTTTTATCGATTTCTGTCGAAGATACCCTAGCAATTTTTCTTCGATTAGTCGTTTGTATATCAGTCTTTGTTTCGGTATCACTGCTAAAGGAAATATTCAGTACGTCGGAGTCACTGTAGATACTAATCGATCCTGAGGCACTAGTAGTAGAACTAGTTGATGATAAAGACCTATTTTTTGGTGTACATTTTCTAAACTTTGAACGCAATTTGTTTTGCTTGCTTTCCACATTTTCTTTCCCAGTGCTCTTTTTGCCAATCCCTTTACCTTTCTTAGTATGTTTCGTTACTCCCGAAGGTCCCGATCCAGTAAAGTCTTCTTTTTTCTGTTTCATAAAGAACTCTGCTGGATTTTTTATTACTATGTCTGATAATATTTTAATTTTATTTTTATTTGATTTAACATTTCGGAGGCAAGATGGCTTATTTGCAATAAATGGTTTCGACTCACTATAATTTCTAGAAACAATACCTAAACATGTTATACCTGAAGAACTGGCAGAAGGTTCAGGAGTCCGGTTTTCTTTGCTACGTAGGCAAATAGGAATATCATCCAAGTCTTTCATGCAAAATGGGTTTATCTGACTGTCATTTCTCGCAATGTTACTCAGATATGTAACTTTTGACGCACGGGCTACGGGTTGAGCTTTTATTTTTTCTTGTCTTTTACGCTCTATGACATCAATATGGGTGATAACTTCAGCCCCAGGTGCAATTCTTTGTCGCGTTATTTTAGTGCTAACACCCCGTTTCACTTTATTCAATAGCAGTTCCTCAAATGAAACTGCACATTCTTGTATATCGTGAGTGCTACTTGGGAGGGTACAACTGGAAATCTCATGTTTGTCGGTCTTATCCTCGCTGTTTAATATACATGAAAAGTATTTGCTATTAATAAAATCTAAAACTATTGACAGTAAGCTGCTTGGTTCTTTTTTCCTTAACAAAGTCTGTTTCCAATGCGCTAATTTTAAATTATTGAACTGGTTTTCTTCAATGACACCTCTGTTGAATGGATAGATACCGGCTTTTCGAAATCCATTTCGAATTATTTCTGGGTCTATTTGATCCCATACAACACCAATCAGCCTCGCGAACTCACTTTTTGGCAATGGAACTCCAATATGACTTCTTTGCCATTTTACTAATAATGAATCCCAGCGATCTTTAAATGATTTCATTACAGCTAAGTCTAACGGCTGTAAGACATGGCTAGTATGAGCAGGTAGTTTTAAGATTGTTATGTTTTCTTTTGTAGCCTCTTCCAATATGTTCAGTCCAACATGAGTTGAGTGACCATCGTATATTAATAAAACAGGCCGTTGTTTACCGATAGCAGGAATGAAAGATTTTTTGAAATAGTTTTCAAAAACTTCTGATTCCATCCATCCGTTTGATGTTGCGGCATATGTTGTATTAGGATATGCCTCCGGTGAAGTCCACTGGTCCCAAACATTCTTACCTTTAAATATAATAAGCGGTGGAATTTTGTGGCCGCTTGCATTGGCAGCTAACAGTACAGTAGTATTATCTTTACCTGTACTAGAAACTGTTCTTGTGGCAGCGTGTCCCCTACGGCCTACTATTTTAGTTTTCGACGGATCCTTCGAAAAACTGGTTTCGTCTAAATTCCATATAGCTGATGGTGTGTTCCTAAGACCCAGTTCATTTAAAGTATCTTGAAGTAAATCGAAGTATGGGTAAATTATAAACGGGTCAACGGCTTTCTTTCGGGCATGTTCAACTGCTTGAGGCTTTTTTATAGACAAGTTATTACGGTCTTTAAAAGAAATGAACCAATCCTTGCCTGGCTTACCATTTTTGAAGGGTGTTGGGATTTTATTTTGATTGACGTAATTACTAATAATTTCTAAAATCTCGTCTCTACTTAAACCGAACCCATTCCGTTCCAAAATATGAATATAAGATGCTAACTTGTTTTCAATTTCTTGTGAAAGAGCAGTATTCCTGCCGAGTGTCTTCGATTTTACCCTCTTGCCGTGTACATGATCCATGATGGACATCCTAGGAATATTATAAACCCGAGCAGCTTTATAGCCGCTCATATCACCATTCCTGACAGCTCGCACGGCGTCTTCCAATTTTTGGCGCGAATAGGATGCTTTGTTCGACTTTCTTACATAATTACGAGGCATTGTTTGTGATTGATTAGAACCTAAAATAATAAAAAATTCTGTTAAAGAAAATAAGTCACATAAAGTAATGAGTAATTGAGTGGAATTAGTTGCGCCTATAACCAGCATTGGTTTTGGTATTGATTCATATTTAATGCAAATTTTGTAGAAAATTATCCTGACAAAGGTTTTTGACTACTGGAATGGGTAAAGATCGTCATATGACGGACTTTCCCAAATCTATTAGACGGCCTTCCCCCAACATTACATTTTAAGGTTAGGCATTTAAAACTACTTGTAATCCAGAAAACATGCGTGTATTTAAAATAAAACGTGCAAACATAGTAGCAATAGAATATAAAAGAACTACTTACCATAGCAAAACACACAAATTCTAGTTAATTCACAGTAAATTTTATTAAAACTTATAACACGTCTCACTTCAATTTCACCATCTTTGACAGTAAGAAATTTATGAACGTATTTTTTACTGTTAGGATGCTTGTGGCGCCATCTAAATTTGAAGTTTGAAGTAGCATGAGATGCTGTTTTACCGACCGAAACTTTCAAAGCCGTAGCTATACAATAAAGTGTTCAAACAAATCTAGGACGGAGATGCCCCACTGACGGACTTCCCCGAACTGACCTTATACATATAATTACGTACATATCTATAAGCTTTTTGTATAAAACTATGTATATGGAATGATGCATTTTTCAATCAAACTTACTATGTACTGCCTTCGTGTAAAACTCGTGATGTGTAAAGTAGTATTATATAGGAACTCAGAGCCACAAGCCCTTCGTAATTTTAGTAAGGCTAATATTTTACAGTAATAGCCAAAAAAATAACCAGTTTAAAAACTAGCGAGTAGGTTTCATATTTCGAATGGAACTACCATCAAGTTTGTACTTTTTTAAATAAAAGACGTACGCGCGCTTATTCTGTTTTTAAAAATACAACGGACTAGGAATGATTCCTGTGTTGCGTGACAAATATGAAAACAACGGATACAAGGAACACCCAGTCTCCGAACAACTACATTTTGTAAATGTTATGATAAAATTTCAGCTTAGCTATAATAACAGGTCTAGTGGCTCTGTGATCCCAGTCTAGTAGAAAAATATTTAATATATTCTTACGTATCCACTTCTAAGTAACAAGGTGGATTTAGTGACGGTGTTTATTCATATTTGAGGACCGTAACGTTGTGATAAATGAATATACTTGTGATATAAAACAACAATGGTTTTTGGAAGTAGTTTTTCTTAAAACAAATAAGACTAGACGCTTGTCGTGTCTATGATTTCTTTCATCCAAAAATATGACTGCACTTTTTTGTTACATGTTATAGACAATTTTTGATCACTTTTTACCACCTTAATTAAGTTGGTAAGGAGATATTAATAATAATACTTTGGTACTTATTCTAACGTACATACAACATTTTAATGTGTAAAGTTGATGGATGGAATTAAGTATTATGGAGCACAATTCCACCTTGTTATCCTCGTAAACAACGCATATGTACTAAAAAGCCTTATGATATCTTCCTCTTGTAATAAACATCGAATTTCATACTTTGAGGCCTATTCGGTGTTTGATGTTGTCACCTCCAAAAATATATAATCGTCAACGTCATTCTTGCTATGGCATTTTCCCTTTAAAATTACTCCATGGAATTTATATCGCATTATTTTAAATAATGGCAGTGTTGTGACGTCATAAGGTTTCAGCTCAAAGAACCGAGAGCCTTTACTACGCTGTATAAACCGATGTGGTCTTGCGCGGCTATTTGAGGTCAAACCATGCTTTTGCAATTATAATTTAATTATAAATGCATTTGCAGTTATTAAATTAATGCAATGTAATTTTTAATAAACCTAATATATACCTATAGTGTTTGTCAATTATATTTATACAATGAATATTTTGTATGTATTCTGTAAATATAATTATGACAAATTGTGTACTAAACTTTTAGCGTATTTTATTAATGTCATAATGATTGCTATATCCATACTTGTATTAAAATATACCGTAATATACTTAATACTATTATCTAGAAGCTATTTTCTTTTTTGGGAATGTCTGGAAGGGTGTATGACTTCACAAAGGTCAGGTCTTCTCTGTAAAAGAAAATAGGGAAACATTCATCGTCTAGCCCTAATAGTAGATGGCATAGTAACCTTATTATAATAAATAATCTACGTACGAAATTACGAACATACTTAAGCTAACTTATACAATTTTCCTTGTTTTAAGAGGATTGTTATGTCAATTATTTTAATCAATAAAGCTATACACATACGGTTATGTGCTTAAATCTTGATGTAATACAGTCGTTTGTAATATTTTACATACATCTTCTAAATAAATGAACTATTCTGGCAAATATGTATGTACGAAAATTTCGAAATCCGACTATCAAGAAATATCTCTCTAAAAGTAAACAAGGACTTACTGTCATTATATTGACAATGGCATCACAGGCACTTAGTAGTTGACTTTTTAGTATGACAATCTTAATTAAAGTCTTAAGTCAAATAGAATACCTACATCAAAGATTGAACTAAATTTCCTCGGGCTTTGCCCCGGGAACTAGTTAACAAGGGTCGCGTAATAACACCAACGGTAGATAATTTTATTATTATCTTAAATATTAGGCCACTTTTAGGCATGTACATCTCTCTGAAGAGGATATATCGTAATCACCTAACCATGGTACCAGTAATTTTCTCTAAATGGTCATCAAAGATGATTGATTATATTAACTAATTGTACTATTATGTAGACCTTATTGCTTGTACATTAAGACTGATATTGCAGTGACATAGCCCAATGGATATCAAACTGGATAAGGTTAAAAAGGCGACTGTTTCAAAGAAATTGTCTAGCTATAACTGAATGAGGATTCGCTTTGTCGAATCGATAATGATATTATTTTGATAAGAGAATTAGCGAGCTTGCCTGGTGATAATAACAGTGGATTAAAATGGATCCTATGCAATATAGTCTTTATGTAAAAGTGATAAAGTTTATTTCTTAATTTGTCTTAGATCTCGGATTGATATCATAATGTTGTGATCGTCAAAGTAGAAATAGCTTTGTTTATATAAGCTGTATATAATACACGTTTATTGTAGTATCGGTTTATTTATTTACGTCATACAATTAATTTAATGTCTTATTGTACTTAGATGCCTACTGCAACGTCTATTCCTGATCTTGAAATGTCCATTGCGTTGTCGCTAGATCTGCTTGTTGATGAACCTAACGATTTCTTTGTATCGTGTGTTTAATCTTAGTTTTATTTTTATTAAATTAGTGTGATCATATTAAAAGGTTGTATAGTACACAAGCATTTAACTTAGCTGTATTTGATAACAAAAATACTAGTAATTGGCAACACCAATTGCAATTACCTTGAAAAAATGTAAATCACTTTACATTTTTTTAGTCTGGCATGAATATTGACCACGTGCATGTTATAATCTTTAACTATGACCACACTTTTATTATCCGGCGTCTTTCACGTTACACGTATTAAAATAAAGCAGGATATAGAATTGTGCTAAATAGACTTAATAATGACTATATGATCTATTACTGTAATCGGGTCATTACTCGGCGTCACAAGTACCTTGGACATACACAATCCATATTATTGGATTTCAAATGACAAATTTGACAGTTTAACATGTCTGCGGTTCTGGTGGCGCCGTCTAGTGTGTAAATTAGTTAAACTCATAGACACTGTAGTGAACCTGAAAATGTTACGTAAAATAATATGTACAAATATTTTCTTTTATTGTCATTTTAATTTGTCAAGAAAGTAGTATGTATGCATATTTTTGTGTAGTAAATGAGTATTTAATTCACTGTCATACTGTAATGGTGCAATTTGAATTCGTAAGATCAACCTGTAAGTTATTGGGAAATAGATTTAATGAATTTGTATCGTTTTGTATCTAGTTTGCTATTTAGCAAACTAAGATAAAATAAAAAAATAAAACATATTATGCTTTGTTTTACTCTTCATCCCTGGTACTGTCGCTAATGTCGGACTCACCATCCAATCACATTGATGACAAATTGTAAAATAGAGGTAGAGAGGACAGGGTCAGATGTAAGATCTAGGTAGAGTATGATGTTTAACTACCTTAGCGTAACCACAGACATAGACCGAGTTGGAACCTCTACTCATCACAGGAACAACACAAAAGGTTTTATGACTGTGTCTTGCTGCAGGGTGGACGTTTTGTACCAGCCGGGCAGTTCCAGTTTAAACGGCATCTCAGACTGCAACGACGTGACATACCCTATCCCTTCAAAAATAACCTATATCAGAACTACGAAAACGTAAAATTGCTAGCTTCATTACCCTATTGAGTTTATTAGCCAATCCGATATGAAAGCCAGCAAACGAGTAAGGTCACTAATCAGGTCACTGTCAGGAATCAGGCGCCTATTTCTAATTAAACTAGTGTCATCTTAAGGTGATCTAATATCGGGATCTGCCTATTCTTGTAATAGTTGCAGAATAACGCTTAGAATTGCAAATCGAGTGTGTCATCTAAACATTATGCAATGATAAAGGAGAAGAATTTGTTTATAGCAATTCTCAATGTCCAGAATAAACGCTGCTGTATCACATGTATACAGTATGTATGTTCTCATATATTATAGGAAAAAAGTTGACCCTGGCTTGTCGAATAACGGATTACTTAATCTCGTACTTGTATTTGTCAGCTGCAAGCTAATAGATATATTAGTAAAGATATATTTTGTCTCGCCGACAGGCTCCTGCCGTACTAAGAATATTTCTGTATCGTAAATGATTTTTAAAAACATTTAAACAATTGACACAAAGGAATCTCAGACTCGGAACAACCATTTTTGGATCACACAAATTTTTGTCCCATAGCACATGACATAGTCGCAATGGCGATGCAGCTGCTTAAGCTACTACGCCATCCGTGAAGTCATTCTATGTCTTGTATGTCTGAGACTATATAAGTATTGTGATCACTGGGCCTGTAATGTGCACGTATCGATTAAAAATTCGTATACGCAAGCAATTCAAAATAATTATAATAATTCTTGGAATGCTTTAATAGTTCACGTAATACTAGCCATTCGTAAATAATTATTTCTAATATACTTACATACTTATGTATATATTATTTATAATAATAATGTCCTACAGACCGATTTTCGGTCACGGCAGCCAATCTTAGGAGACTGGCCATCTGCGCAGAAATTATTAAAATGCACAAGTATATTCGCAATCACAAGTTCACGCTGTGTTCCCTTTCTCGTGATCCGATGGGACAGCAATCCGACACTACCGGATAGAGATAAGGCGCAGGACTAACGGCTTTATGTGCTTTCCCAGGCACGGGGATGTCAAACACCGCCAACTTTCTAACTCCAGGTTGGTCTAAGATTTCTTAACAGGAAAACCCAATAACTTTTGTTCTTTGCCCGTGTTTGTTGGTCCGACTCGAGATGCCTACCCGATGCGTAAAGTATGCGACTGCTGTGCACAGCAGTCGCATACACTACCACCATAAATAAGACACTATGACTACCGCTGCGTCAAGGTTTATATTGTTTATTTGAATATCCGATTACTATTACCTAAAGAAACATAAAATTTTAAAAATTTGTGTCCTAGTTTCGTATGTGACCAAGTAATAAATAGCCAATCTGTGGTATAAGTTCTATTCAATCATTTTAAAACTCTTATTTAACTTTTATGTCGTTAGTTCTTTTATTTTGACTACGGGTTCAGCTTATAATAATTATTTTTATATTTACAAAAGAAGATGATTTGTTTTGTCAAAATTAAATATGATTTGAATGCAAATTCTAGCAGAATACATTGACAGTACTGACGTTTGACAGGAAAATCAGGGTATATTTTTGTGAGTTGCCAGTAAAATATTTTAAATAATGCACATAATTGTAGCCAAATGTCATGATTTTATTAATTAATTGGAGCTATAACAACAATTGCTTTAAAATATTTTTAAATTCTTTATAACAAAAGAAGTAGAAACTAATAATTTCTATTTACGAATAACATAACAAGTGTATATAAGTAATCTAGAAAATCTTTATCTCGTTTATATAGGGACTTATGAGTAAATTGGCAACACAAACAAAGCAGAATTTATTCACGGGCCACGGACGGATGTCGAGAGAGAAAGTGAATTGGAACATTACGATTTTTTTCGAGTTTATTATGTTTAAATAGTGAAATGTGCATTTCTGGACTCTGAGAAATGCTCTTATTTTCGTCAACAAATAAGTGTGTATGCCAAATAACTAGTTGTTATTTGGCTTTAAAATGTTGGAAAGTCGCGACGATTGACACATCGGTCCTCGCATGTATAAAGTAATTTTTAGTGTGTTTTGTTAATTTAGTGTACAGGATGCCGAGGGGAGAGAACAGGTCGAGCATCCTGTTGTCTCGGGAAGAGAACGACCAGGTGTTCAGTTTAATTGGACCAAAATGCCAGGTGAGTAGCTTACATGATGAAGTTACATTAGTGATCCGCGTGATTCAGATTGCCCTTAGATTACGTATCTCGGGCCATATCTGCGGATTATCACACGATAGTGCGCCGAATTTTTTATGCTATTCTATTTGTCATATATGTATGCCTTCATAAAATTGCAAACCAAACCAATAACTGAAAGATTGCTACATAAGACTACCTGTTGACATTATTTTCGTATTTTATTGTATTGGACACGCAAGATTTATATATTGCATGTCAAAAATCTAATTTCTTAACTATTGTGATACTATTTCCTAGTTAGATATAAATCACTATAATATAAATTAGCTCTGTGTCAGTTTATAGAATAAAGTAAGTTTGTACATAAACAAAACAGTTTTTAACATAAACAACAAAATTGTCGTCTTATATTTCAACCTCATGCATGTTCTCAGGTTTTAATTGGTAAAGATCTCAAGGTTGTTCCTACAAAACAATAGTGTATTTTTTACATAACTTGTGAACTATCATTCTTATCTACAATTACAACATATGGTACTTATGAAGTCAATGCTACTTCTCAATATTCTCACAGTGATTCCATCAGTCTCAAACTACTTGATTCTTTCATATTTGCATGTAGTAACATTTGAGCAAGGCTAACTTCACTGGTTATTATCCTAATGCTGGCCAAACATTTATTTCAACATAATTCTTCTAAACTGTTTATCGGTATACATGTAGGCAGCTGTTATGCTGGGCTTGTTTTATTTATGTAATGTGAATGTGAGAGTACTAATAATTGTTTATTGTAAAATATTATATGGAAATACCATTGTGAATTATTGATTATGTATGATAAGCTGTTTATAAATTCATTAGTATCATAATTATAGAAGCAAAAATAAATATTGACATTTGAAAGGCTATTTGACTTCACTGGCATTTTTTGCAATAATGACTTATATATATACATATTAGAAATGAGAAGAAATTGCTGATTTCAAATAATTGTTACACTGTCAATATGTTTTTAATTTGTTACAGTGAAATTTTATTGAATCTATGGCTTATACGCTGGTTTAGGAAAATTGATGTTTGTAGAGCCCAATACTGTATGTTCAGATTATGTACACACATTTTTGTGCTCATGTCATAGGTTTGCGCTTATGTCTGCATGCAAATCTGAAATCCTTGTTATGATTTGCAAGTCAGGCAGTATTATTCAGAGTTTTTCAATGTAGAAATTCTCTTGTAGATGAAAGACAACCCTGCAAATCATGATGGAAAATACATATGTCAGCATACACAGCTAAACCATATTTTACCTGGTACAGACACTATATTCCATGGGACCTATAATATCAATCATATTTGTTTATAAATTAATTGTATGTGTACTTAAGGAAAAGTTATGTAAATATGTTATACAATATAAAACATAGCATTATATATATGTGGGTAACATAATTTCCTTGATATAAATTGAAAATTAAATATTTAGTTAGCCCATTGCTTAAATACTGATATCCAAAACAAGGATGTGACCGGCAGTATAAACTGCCTTAATCTGTTTTCTGTCCTGTCTACTTTAAAAAGTTTTATTGTTTACTGTTATTTTAGTACATACTAGTAAATATTAATTGGTTAAAGATTTCCCTCCATTGGCTCCAAAAAAACATTATATAGTTTTCATTATTATTTAGTTTTACTTGCTGGTCTTGAATAAGCGCTACATACCGCTCTTAAGGCATAACAGTGTGAGATTTTCAATTATAAAGCTTTACATAATACAGGGATGAGCATTTTAATCACACATCGCTTTTGGAAAGATATGATATACTATTGATACTACTAATAAATACTATTGGTCAATATTAATTAACCATCTAATCTAGAATCTTTAAATTAAATATCAAATATTTGTTTCTTATCAAAACAAATGCTAAATCTTGATTCTAAATATTAGTACTAGATTCATTTTATTAATTGTTAAGTGCATTTCTGGTATACTGGTCCAGATTGTACTGTAAAGTGCCGAACTGACAGACTGAATGTTTGACTTGATTATAATTACAAGTGTTTACCTAGTGGACAAAATTCGACCATAATCTTTATGGAAAATTTAAGGAAACATATATTCAATTTCATTTAACTAACATTTTAATAAAAACCATACTGTTGACAAATATTTTATATTGATAACACAATGACAATCTAAAGCAGAAGAAAATCTGTTCAAAGTCCTGTCTGTCTGTTTTGTCTTTCTCTCATATCGATGGAATGAGTACAATGAATTTTTTTTAAATTAAAGCTTCTAATTTGTTATTCAGCCTTAAGTAAATCAATAAAATCGATAGCATATTTGAAAGGATCTGTACACACATGTCTGTAATGACTAATGCTGTGACTGTTTATGTTAATATATAAATGTCACAAATCATTGATGACTCATTCCATATGTTTCATAGGTAGTAGATATGATAAAACTGATGTGATTGGAATTTCTGATAAAATTTCCTATAATATGTTTACGAGATTAACCCTGTTTGTGTGTTACTGCTTATGAAGTATTTATTTGTTGTATCCATTTATATGCATTATTTGCAGAAAATGTAAATAAATCTCATAGTATAACTATCAGTTTTATTTATGTCTTGTAGTAAAAATAATACAAATTAAAATACATTTTCCTTAAGAGAACATAATTATTATTGGAAATTATATCACCCATGACTTAGTTTGCGCTCATTAATAATCGGCCAATATATTTCCCTATCCTGTTCAAATAAGGTTAATTACATCACCCGCCTATTATATCTGAATGTACCAGATTTTTATTGGCATTTATAGATCAATTAAAAGATAAGGCGAAGATCATGTCTTATAAGGAGGTCAAGGTATTGTCCGAAAATCGAGAAAGATGGCGTATACTCCACCGACAAGAGCAAAGCTCTTGAGTATAAAGAAAGGAGAAGAAGTATCATAAATACGACAATTGGCAACATGCGCTTTTGTTTAACAATTGTGGATTTAACAGCATCACGTAAAAGTATAAGCTTTCGGAGACCCTAACAGAAATGCCATGGTTGGCAAACCATGGCATTTCTGTATGGTAATACTAGACCTCAAAAGTGGCTACTACCAGACATTAGTAACATTACCCCTGGAGACAAAGTAAAGACTGGATTCTCTGCAGGAAAGGGGGTCGTACAATTTACCCCTATTAAACAAGTATTTACCCTAGGATTGTGCAACGCAGTTGCATCTTTTGAGAAAATGATGGTGGGCTCCATCATTTTCTCGAAAGATACTGAGGTACTGTGCCCAGTTAATTATCAATACAGCTTTTAAAATATAAAATATATAGCCACTGTCGAAACAGCGACACTATTTGCGAACGGGTGATTATTGAAATCTGGACGTTTCTCTCATACATTTGCCTGTAAAGTAAAAATTTGATTATAGAAATTTTGAGTAGGCAAATATTTATAGTTTTTCAGCGGTCAATATTGGACTGCCTGTATAATATAACTAAAGCAATTTATATTATACAGGCAGTCTAATACAACAAGTCCAGTACAAGTTGGCATCATCCTAGTGTTTTTTATACTGTCTTGTGTCCTGCTGCTATTTCTCTGTGTCGTCTGAATTAGCTATCGAATTGTTTTTAATTAGTCATATAGTGTACATTAAATCTGATTTATTCTAAAATCTACAGAACTTTGTTATAAGTCACCAAAGCTGTGTCTAGAGCAATTAATCGGCTGTTAAGTGTCCAACTCTCTCCCTCTATCTTCAAAAGTGTTTCGCAGCAACACCCATTCCTTCTATTAAGGAAAATAAATACTATATTTTATCTAATGTACTAAACAATATATGTATGAAAAAAGAAAGAAATCATTATTTAAGGTCACCCGTACTTTCTGACTACTCGAAAGAAGAACAAGGTTGCGTACAATTAGATCGCAAGTAATTACGTCATGACAGCAAATATGCATTGAATGCAGTTTATACGATGAATGCATGTTTGGTAGAGTAGGCAAGTCACCTTTACCTAGTTGAGTCGTACTGATAGATGAGTTCCTAAATACTTTCGAGACCTTAGGTCCTTTTGATGAGAAGAGACCAGACAGTTTGCTTGTATTTGTGTGTTCCACCCTTATTTTTATTCTTAGTTTCAGCCATATCGTTTAATGTAATTATTGTGCATAATATTTCAACAAAAGTAGTTCCAATCTGATATCCGTATCCGTCCCTCAGACAATTGGTTTACCATTAAAGTGACTCATCGTAATCAATCCGTATTTCTTCCAAAATATATCACGGAGTCTAGTCAGAGACCATACAAAAAATATACTATTACAATTTAACACGTTAACTGCCATAACAATATTTTAATAACGGCACTTTTTATTTTTTGTGTACGGTCTTATATCGATATAGGAGATAAAAAATTACTGTTTTAGTATTTAATTCCGTGATTTTTTTACATAAAATAAGACTAAAATAAAATGTCAAGCACATGTGACTGACAAAGCCCAAACTGATACAATGTCTGTCGGGCACCGGTGTCTGACGTGGCAGCTAACGTGTTAATATTGATATAACAACAATTGCATGCAGGTCGCAAACCAGCACACGAGTAATAAGTAATTCTGATGCATTTCAATTGAACTTGCATCCGTGTTGGCTGTTATGAGGGTACTTTCGTATAATAAACATAATGATTAGCTCAACAAACTGTGCAACAGTTTAACACGTAACGTTGCAACAAGATTAAGTAGCGATATAGAAAGTAACATTACCAGGCATAGTCCGTATAATTTCACTCGATAAACATTTTATAGAGCGAAAGTTTGTTTTTGACGCCATCTATAGTCACGCCTTCCTGTGCAACAAAGTACGTAGGTACTTAAGAGTTGCAGTGACCGCTCTCTTTTGTATACAAATAAATATAACACAGTCCGATTACCGTACGACTTACAATAACCTTATATTAATTTTGTGGTCAGAAATTCCAAAAATCCCTGTACGAATAGCTGCACAATTAGTGAGGGGATCTATCTCTTACGAGGGCTAAGATGGCCTTTAAGCGGACGCTTGCTATGTCAACGATAACTTTTCCACTAGGCAACAGCATAGGAAGCCCGTTCTGAACATAAAACAATTCCATAGGAGCTATTACATACATAAGAATATTTTGCTATGTTTATCTTAAGGCACTTGTCCTACCGACGACGATTAGCGATTAAAGACTTGCGCTAAAATCTACAATGAGAAACAAGTGTTAAGGACAGCTTTGTCCCTCGATGATGATCAAGCGTGCGAGTGTGTACTTCCGCGGGTTACCAGCAGTCCAATCACTTGCATGCATATTGTACGAAGCAATGAGCGACATGTTAGTGGAGAGAGTTATTGCTGACAGTTTAAAAACAGAAAGTGGTCAACTAATAATATATTAGTGTCATTTAATTGCATGGAACCTTATATCATTTAAACGTTTCTTAAGCTAGAGAATAGATAAACGCCACTTTGCAAGTCGCTTATTCGCCAGCGATGACGGATTGCCTAGGGGAAATTACTTCCTAGTGGCATTGTTCTAGATTTAAGCGTAAATGTCACAGTACCCTTCTATTCGAAATATTCAATATAAAATGATATTGTTACTAGTTCTCGTAAAATTTGACACCATTTTAATCGAGGCCTCACTGTTTTTTAGTTACGTTACATGTAAATGTGTCCAATTTGTATTCTTCTATAGAAACCATATACATAATATATGACTTTACTAATTTATAACGGTCATTGTATATGACCAATTTATTATTCATCATATAAGAGTATAGGTGGAACCAGACAGAATACCTAGTAGTTAAAATATACGTATTTAATTATATATATAATATCGTATTACTACAATAATTCGTATCAGTTACTTCGGTATTACCAATCCATTGATACTAACAACTACTCACCTTAAATGTTTTTTAATACATCTTCCGTACTACGATAGAGCTAATTATGTTCCACGACAGACTTCACAAACATGAAAACAACAGATACAATGAATCCCCAAGACTCGAAATGACAATATGTATTAAGATGAAATCTCCAGCACTCAGGCTTGAGAGCGAGAGTTCAAACCTTTGCGCCATTGCAGTTTTAAAATATATAAGTCTAGTCTATAGGAAGAAGTCTAGTAGAGCCTACACCTCACAAGTGAAAAAATCCGTGCCCACCAGTGAACCAGTTTAGTTACAATAGAGTAAAACATGAAATCATTTTGCTGTGATCGTTTATAAATCGTATTTCGCCAATATGGGGAGGCACGTTGGGGTTGCCGCTCTCAAATCCTGCCTCACGTAAGATTCAGTCAAATAGGGAATTTTTTTTCAGCTCTACCGTAAATGTCATTATTAGTTATGAGGGACAAGTTCTGGAAGTTACACTCTGCCACGAGTTTTCATGCACCTTCTCATATGGTGGTTGACTTATCTTACTATAAACTTTATTTAGTATCTCATTCATCAAGTAACATATTTTTTATTGTTTCGATACGGTTATTGTTGTTTTGATATCTCTTGTGTTATTTCACGTACGTCTTTCAAAGGCGAGGTCATCGATAGATGATTGTAAAGATGTCTACGATTGATTCCCAATTCTTAATTTCCCACGTGTGTAATTTTTCAAATTATTATCGAGACGAATTCTTCTTTATTCAAATTCTTAATTTCACCAATTCTTAATTTTCCGAATGCCTCATTTTCTTAATTATAGATAGTACGAATTCTGCTTTTTACAGAAGACAGTACAGTTAGGCATAGTGAAATTATATTTATATAATACATATATTAAGTAGCAATTAAATTTAATCTATGAAGGAACCTATCACCTATTTACTAAGAAACTCATTACGTAATCAATCAAAGAGATTAAAATGTCAAGTATAAACGTCAATAAAATTATCAATTCAAGATCTCCCGTCCTATGCGTGAATAGTTGCATAATTTTAAACCTGTGATTTAAACTAAATAACTATGGCTTCCTCGAGTGCGGTAGTCGTCGATTTAAATTTCGTTAACGTAGGAGAAAAAGGGAAAAAAAAGTTAGTACGTGGTGGCTATCAATATTATTTTCAAGCAAAAAATAAAAACGGAACACAGATTTGGCGTTGTTCTAACAAAGGAATACGGTGCAATGCGTCTGTAACCCTGAACTCTGCAATGAATTCAGTATTAAGAGAAAGTAGCCATACGTGCAAACCAGACTTTTCGAAAAATAAAGTAACATTTGCTGTTAATAAATTAAAAAACCGTTGCCGCACAGAATGATTTGAATGGTTTAGATAGCGATTCGGATTCAAGCGAAAACTTGGAACCACCGCCATTCAGTTCAATAAAAGACGCATGCTACTCCGCACGTAAGGCTGCTTTAGATATTTCCAAATTGAGGTTCGGAAGTGTTCAGGAAGTCAAGATTCCGGATCTACTTCGTAAGAATTTTCTTTTACATGAAGGAGAAGGAGATGACAATTTTTTTATTTTTGGTAGTCCAGGGTGCATGAAGTTAATTAGTAAAACAGATTTGTATTTAGCTGATGGGACATTTCGAAGCGTACCAAAACCTTTCGAACAATTGTTTACGATTCATGTAGACATTGGCAGTACAAGAGAAGTGACTACAATAATACCAATATTTTTTTGCTTATTACCTAACAAAAAGGAATCGACTTATACCGAAGTGTTTCGGGTTTTGAAAGAAAAGTTTCATGTGACAATAACTTTTTTCAAAAGTGACTGGGAAACTGTCATTATGAATGCAGTCAAAACTGTGTATCCTTTGGTGCGTATAAAAGGTTGTTTTTACCATTTTACGAAGGCGATTTGGAAAAATGCAGACAAAATAGGTATGGTAATCGATAAACAGCACAGAAGGATAGTAAGACTGACAGCTAATTTAGCTCTTCTACCTGTTCAATTTGTTCCAGAAGCTTGGTTGTTTATTTTGAACGAGGCTTTGAACGATACCATAACAGAAAATTTTGTGTCATATTTCGAAAAACAGTGGATGACAAAATTATGTTCAAATACCTGGTGTTGCTCTCATGAGCGCCACAGGACCACGAACGCCCTAGAAGGATGGCACTTCCGCCTAAACAAAAAGATTGGGAAGACAGATCTTTTCTCATATCTACATTTTTTGAAAAAAGAAGCAACTTTTTTTGAAAGAAAGATTAAACAAAATAAAGTATATACTGAGCCGCGGAAAAGACGATCAAAATTTATTATCAAAGACGCTAAAATTTGCAAAATTATAGAAGACCTACTAATTGGGAAAGTCACACCTGAAGAATGCTTGCGAAATTTATGTCGATTTAAGTAAATATCTATATATAAAAATAATATACCAAAAAAACAACCGACTTCAACTTGTTTATGGTTTTTCTCACGGATGTCACTGTCAAATCTGGACCAAATTAAAATGGGACCAAACGGGAAGCAGCAGCTTTCAAACACAAAAAAAATTGGTCCACTCAGAAGAATTTGCTGACTTTTTATCATTTCTTTGACGTTGATAAGTATCATGTATTTGATCTAAATGAATGAATTTGAGTTTGAGTTTGAAAGGCTTTTTTTTGTAAAATTCATATTTATGCTTGTGACTGTACTTATTAGAAATATTCAGAATTTGTACTATCTATAATTAAGAAAATGAGGCATTCGGAAAATTAAGAATTGGTGAAATTAAGAATTTGAATAAAGAAGAATTCGTCTCGATAATAATTTGAAAAATTACACACGTGGGAAATTAAGAATTGGGAATCAATCGTAGACATCATTGTAAATGCCAGCGTGGACACGGATATAAATAAAATAATCTCCGATAGCGATTTTCTTATCAATAGTTAATACTGTTATCGTATAGGCGAGGCATAAGCAACTAAACGTACTTTAGCGCGCATATTTTGGGTATTGAATATGGTAGAGAATCGCTGAGCAAGTATTTCCAGTACTTAAGTGACCGCGAACTGAAAATGTAATCCGATTATGTTTTAATTCAATGTCACGTCGAACTTTTACAAGTATTACTCACATACGTAGGCTTTGGCTTCTTAAAAGCTTTGTTATTGTTATATGCATTTATTGAGGATCACTACAGCGCGACGAAATTTTTTTGTAGAATTCTTTTAAATCCTTCGAAGAACAAATGTAGGTAAAGACTACTCATTTACGAATAACACAAAAATAAATTGTAGAAATCGAACCCAACAACACAAAATTTGTGGCAACAGTGGCACTGGCGATGACTCCTTAAGACACTATTTATTATTGATACTTATACACATTGATACTTTGACTGAAATTGACTGTTTGAGACTGACATACAGCCTTGGCCAAAAGTATGGAACACCCCTATAAAATCTGATTTTGTAAAAAGATTTGTACCTGTAGAATGAAATGAAACAATTTGTGTACGGCAAATAAATGATTTGATTTGTGTACAATTTAAATTATCTTTACTTGATATAAAATCAATATTTTGTCGGCCCAGCCTTTTCCACTATCACAGCAGCTATTCATCTGGGCATAGTGCCTACAAGATTTTTACACTGTTCTTCAGTTATGGCATTCCATTTAATTTTATTTTATTCTTGGCGGAGGCGTATTTTTAGTTATTCTTTTGTTGTTATTGTGTGGTGCCGGACCTTACGCTTTAGAATTCCCTATAAAATATGTTCTATAAGATTAAGGTCCGACGACTGTGCAGGCCATTCCTGGAGCTCAATGGAATTTTCACGAAACCATGACACTGTGCGCGCTGATTAATGGCATGGTGCGTTATCTTCCTGAAATTTAACAATTTGACAAAAAGTATAGAAAACGAAGGCAATAAAGCTAAATCCAAAATATTTGTGTATTTTGTAGAGTCCATTCGGCCCTCACACACAAACATTTCGCCGACTCCTGTATCAGGCATGCAGCCCCAGGTCATTCCGCTACCTCCGCCGTATTTTACAGTCGGAACCACAGACTTGAGCTTAAATTCTTCCCCCTCACGGCGACGCACGAAGGTAGCACCAGAGGTTCCAAAGACCTAACAAAAACAAAAGAAATAGAGTTTTACTAATCATGAAAAGACAACATGAAATAATCTTTATAAAACAAATGGCAAGAATAGATTTTTAATCCCCAATAAAATAATTTCATTCTTTCGATTTTAAGGAGTCTGCCCACTACACCGTCTCATACCATGACCGTGCTAGAAATGTATCAGACACGAAAAGCAACACGATACGCCCAACGACGCAAAATAGTGAACTGAAAAAATATCGAAAATGACTAAACGGATAAGATGGTTTGCAATAGATGTTTTATAGACCCTAACTCGGTACACTATACTTTTGGCCAAGGCTGTCTTTGTTGCTTCATACATTTCCTTACATCATATTCTTCAAACAAGCTTATCGGAATAGGACAGCTCTTAATCTGTCTCTACTCTAGAATACCTGCACAGAAGTACGCTTTAGATCGTCGCTGTAATTCATTTATCGAAAGATTCGGTTTTACTTCATACGGACTAAATATATTTTGAAATATATCTTTAAGACATAATAAAACAATAATATGAATAGACACAAACAATAATATGCCAGTTTTAAAGCTAATGTTCTCATACAGAAATCAATGTATTTCCATACGAAATACCATCAAAATCTGTGCAGTGGTTTAGCCGTGAATACTTGACAAACAAACAGAAAGACTTCTGTAATACAGCTCCTAGCTTAACTTAATTTAGCTTAGAACATAATCACTTCGTTTGTTTTATTATGGCAATTACAATACGTATTATATTCTACAGCGAAAGGTCAAGTATTTTCAGAATGCACTCAACTGATCAATAATTGTGTTTATGGCTGTCGGAACGCTTCTGTGTGTGATAAATAGTAACGCATGATTAATTATAGCATCAAAGGGAATTTATATAAATAGCACTTTCGTTTAATCAGCCGCGCAATGTTAAATGGACCCTATACTGTGTTTTGACTTGACTTGGTTTTTTACTCAATCAGTCATCACCCATGTGTCTCGTTGACCTTGTTTGCGAATCTAGGGTCGGTCGTGTAGTGCCCGGGTCCAGTGTAGTCACCTTCTTATATGACTAAAAGCCGGCAAATATTCAATCTATTAAAGCTCTTCCGTACATGTAGTAAGTAAAATTGTAAAAGAAAAAGAGATTAAGATGGATATCACTTCTTTTACTGTTATAAAAGCACTTGCTTGATTTTTTTTGTGAAGTTCTGCAGGCATCCGCGCCTATCGCCCACCACTCACCCTCGGGCATGCTAATGCCTGAGTCAAGGTACTATGCGGTATTCTGTGTATCTGTCTAACCTCTGGTAATGTGCCTCACTTGACCCATTAGTCATTACATGGGATCTAATGATAGCTAGCAAAATGTGGGCTTTAAAACACTTTTGCCTCACCGTTAGGTAAACGTGGAAATTATATTGGTCCCATATTTCTAAATCGGTGACCGATCGAAACATTTCGATTACTTAGCTGTTATCGATCGATTCGATATTGATTAATGATAAAAAATAAATCAATCGAGTATAACTGACAGCGCTTTCGAATCTCGTAATTCGAATATTACCTATTACTGTATAGGTACAATACTGCTGTACGCGACTACGTATGAATATATCTCTTAAACAGGTTTCTGTAATGATGTGGTCACAGTTAGGTACATAAGATGACGAAGTCACCATCGCCACTATCATATAGCCTCTGATTTCGAATTTCTGATAGACGGACCAAAAATGTATACAATACTGAACTAGTTAATGATTTCCAAATTTGCGCACACAGTTGGCGACGCTACAAAGGACGAATTTTGACATTTAATTTATTTCCTTCATTCCTTACCTTATTGCTACCACCTTCCACCCATGCCCTTTACGTAGGCTACGGTAACTGGTTATCAGGTAGACCGTGTGCTTATTTGACATCTATTTGGTTTACGGTAGGCAGCGGAATCCTCTTTCAGAATAACTTCTATGATATAAAGAAACACAAAACACACAGCCATATGCATGGGCCGCTGACTCGTCTGCCGCCAACGTAAAGAACGAAAATATGTTTATATAAAGTTATCGACGTTCTTCTTGACGTAACAAACATTAAATCAAAGAGTAATCGTATGTAAAGATCACTTGTTCTGATAAGAATGATAACCTCTCGACTGATTGAGAACTAAGAGATGATTAATAAAATGATTAGTAAGTTCTAAACGATGCGAGGCTAACTAATCGCCTTCAAAATCTCACTAATATAACAAAAGTGCGAGTAAGCAAAATATATTTGGACGTTTGTATGTTTGTTACTCAATCAGGAGTAAACCGTTGTACAAAATTGGATAAAATTCGGCACAAAGGTACACCACGCCCTGGTTTAAAATATAGATAATTATCCTGGCATGTTATGGCGTGGAATTCATGCCAGCAAAACCGCTGGCCGAAAATAGTAAGCAATAATCGACATGTAGGAAATGAACGATCTTTTTATTAATTATCAAAAAGGCAAATGATAGGAACACATAGGGTACTTAGATGACTGATTTTAATTGCGTTAATATGTACTACGTACTAGAGAGACAACTCAACTAGATTTTTTGTAACGCACTTTAGGACAGTAAGCTTACCATTTCACTTAGTTTAATGGGTCAACATGAGTTACTACAACGACATATAAACGCACATTTTAAATATTAAAATGTTTCTCTCAATCGTTCTGTCGCGTGGCGTAGATGAAATGAGTACCAATTTATGTCGCCCAAGGCGTAGAATATTCGCGCTTTTAAACTTTCTTGACCTCCAGCCACCACTGAGTTGCACAGCGTTAAGATCCAGAATCATGCGCGCGCGTTCACCACTTTCCGTAAAGAATGAAAATGAATAAGAAAGTCGTAATATCAATTTCACGTGTGCTCGCTCCATACTTTATGTCATATCTGTGTGCATATATTATTAACTAATAACTACTAAATTTCGTCTGTTTGCGTAAACTTTAAATGTATTATTAGACGGGTTATAAATAGAAATGTTAAAATAGTGGGTATATCTTGCGAAATGACAGTTTTTATCTTACAACACATATTTCTTTGCTTCCCTGAGAAGACGAATAAATTTGCTCAAAAAATTTAGGACTAAAAGTAGCCTAAATTCTACTTCAGGATTTAACAGCCGGTGTTTGAACGACAGATCAAATTAAAATTTCGTTAATTGACGGTTAAACGCATGGCAATTTCTGTGTTTAGTTTACTGAATCATCAAATCTCTAGCTAGACAAAAGGTTGATTTGACACGTTGTTAACAGGACTTTCAGAAACAGAGTGTAGGCGTAGTGTATTCCTCATAATCAAAGAAAAATCAAAAAGAATAATATACATATTTTGTTCTTCCGTAACTGCGTGAAGGAAACACAAACCAACAAACAGACTCGTAGTTACGATATTAGAAGGATTGTTATATTATACATGTATGTATATAATTATATATGAATAATTATGTAAAATATTATTCGTATAACATTTTATGTATTATATAATAACCTACTTACTTATTTACGAAATTTAATTTTGTTTGTTTAGGTCACATATGTTTTATAGACATACCTATTGTAACAAGCCAACGACAACTTACGCGTATGATAAAAATAATTAATTATTAAATTAACCGACATAAATTACATACATTGGAATAATAATCCTAACTAACATTATAAATACGAATGTGAGTTTGTTTGTTACGCTATTACGCCTTAATTACTCGACAGGTCATCATGAAATTTTGCATAGGCACACGTAGTCAGGAAAAAAAGTGAAGGATATAGGGTACCTTTCATCCACGAAAACTCCGCGAGCGAAGCTGCGGGCGAAATCTAGTGTAATAATATAATTTATTATCACAAAAACCACATAAATATATAATAAGAATAACACAACATAAAGCGAGACAATTTCCGCCAACCGAGCACTTTTACAAAGTCCATGATACTATTAAGAATTTTTAACTGAAAAATCCAATGACACATGCCCAAACCCGGGAATCATAACCGGATTGTCACGATCGCAAACAGACTTGATTGATAAGTCAATATGGCTTAAGAGCCATGGGATAAACACCAAATCTTATAAATTGTATATTTATATGGATCAGAACACTCCTTGTAACCCCTATATAAATGAGAATGAACCTTAAATCTTTCAAGTGAAAAGCCTTCACTTGCTAATTATGCGAAAATGTGTAGCAATGTTGCTACACTTAAGCCAGATTCCTAGAAAAGGGTGGTTAAACCCCTGGCGAGCCGACTCATGCATATTGTCGCCAAATATTTGACTACGACATGGTAGTGGAATACCATCCGAAATCACTTATTGATTAAAATACAAGAACGTTGTACGATTAAGAATGTTTTTAGAAGGGTTATATCATTATCACTTTCAACTGAAATATGTATGAAACTATGAAATACTTTTGTTAACAACCTGTTACGTCATAACTCAGTTATGCTGTCTTTATCTTACTATAATTGATATCGTAATAAGTAATAAGAAATAGAAGAATTACTATAATAGTAGATATAAATAAGTATACTATTGAAAATAACGAACATTTTACTGTTTAAAAGTGACACATATTTTTTAGGAAATAGGAGGCATTTTGAAATGCCACATGTTCACAATTGACCTCATTTTAATTAGGTAATACCATTTGTACGCAAACTAAATCTGAAATCTATGTATTTTGAATAGCTTTATTACGAGTATTAACCCTCTGACTAAATCACACAACGAATTAGCACATACTAGATACCTGGACATAAGTTGCTGCAGTCTCCATTGCTGTAATCAGCAGGTCGATATGTGTTATCATAACTCAGTAATCATCTCTCGAATTAACAGTCAGTTACTGTTTTCCACGTTCACAGCATAACAATTATCTCATTCCACAGAGTCTGGCAACGGCCGTCGTCCAGCTCTTCACGACCGAAGACCCTTCACACTCGAAGTGGAAGAAAAAGGACACGGGCGTGCTGTGCCTTATCAAGGACAATGCCAAGAGGTCGTACTTCTTCCGAATATACTGCCTGTACCGCAAGGCTATGATATGGGAGCAAGAGGTTTATCTACAGATCGAATACAAGAATCCGAGACCGTTCTTGCACACGTTTGAAGCTGAGGTAAGTGTTATTCACGATATATAATTTACTATAGTCTATCCTAATAGAATTTGAGAAAAAGGTAAACAACTTTTAGTGACTTTTATCAAAAAAATTTTTTCTGTAAAATAAATTTATGGATATTTATCAGAAGAAGGACTTTCATACGGCTTATTGTATTCATTAACTGCTTTTCAAAGAGAGTTTGAATTTTCTAAATGACTTTATATATAATTAGGCATGAAAAGATTGTTTACATAAAATATTAATTCTATTGGGAAAGAGTATAGCTGTGCACCATCGTTTCAACTGCTCCGCTACTAAGCAAGATGCAAGCATACGTAATGTTAGAAAATCTATAAACAATAAATAAGCAATAAAAGCAAATTGACTTTTGAAGTCTCAACGGTATTTCAAGAGAAATTTTCGTTTAATTTCCGCAAATTTTAATAGATAAAAGTAGTAAAAAGTGACTAATACCATCCGTGTGATACATAAAAACATTCGTAACGATCCCAACTTTAATTTCGCGTAAATAATTAATTAAACGCATAAAGCACCGCAGTAAAAAAGTGTTTTAAAAAGTGTTATAAATCGTTGCAAAGTGAATATTTTGTGTGCTTACCTACATTTTCGTCGACATTTAATGTCAACGAAATAAAAACATTACGCTCAATCTCGTTGCTACCCAGTACCGGTTTCCGTACGATAGTGAACACCTAATTGAACAATAAAAGTAGCGTTCCGATAGCACACTGTATAAGCGTTGCGGTAGAGCGACGAAGTGCGTCGGGTTCAAACCTCGCCGAACGGACAACTTTTTGTGAATTGTTTCTGTTCGAGAAACGATGAAGTGTTCGACTTGTAGACGAGATTTGGGTGCCGAGTTCCTACAATGCCAACAATGTTCTACTCAACATCATGTCCAATGCGTGAATATAAGCATCGATGATTTTAACAAATTATCAATGAAACATAGGTCCAATTGGCTATGCGTATCGTGTACTAATGTAACAAGACGAGCTCAAGCGCCTGCTTCATCGCAAGACGAGTCTATGAATGTATCATTCGATCTTCGTACACCACCTAACAACATTGATATACGCTGTGCTACATTCAATTCAAGCAATTTGGTTACAATGGAAAACATAAGCAATTTGTTGGACCAAAAACTGAGTAATTCCATGCAACAATTAATGGAGAATCTTCGAACCATTATTCATGAAGAAGTAATGAAACATGTACAGTCGGAGGTGTCGGCTGTCGTTAGTGGCTTAAAGGACGACTTCACCAAGACCACGGACTATATTTGTGCGGATCAACGAGAGTTGCGAGAAGAAATAAATGCTAAGTCTAAGACCATAAAGGAATTAGAAAAAAACAATGAATTCCTGCAGAAGGAAATAAGTACTCTGAATCGCCGCATATCAACTATAGAAAAAACATCACGCAACCATAACCTTGAAATACAGGCAGTACCAGAAAACAAACATGAAAACGTTCTGCTCCTCTTTAAGACTCTCTGCAAGACTATTGGTCTGGCGATAGACGACAGCAGTATTCTATCATGTAGAAGAGTCGCTAAGATTAATCGTGATTCCAATCGCCCACGCAATATCCTGGTCTCATTATCCAGTTCTCTTCTCAGAGATCAAGTTATTTCTTCATGTCGTCGTTTTAGAGCTACTATGAAAGACGTACCCCTTAACTGCAGCCACTTGGGGCTCACAACCAATAACACCAATGTATATGTTTCAGAACACAACTCACCAGAATGTAAAACGTTACACGCCGCTGCCAGAATAAAAGCTAAGGAACTTAGTTACAAATATGTTTGGGTAAAATACGATAGAGTGTACATGCGCAAAGGAGATAGAGCCGATCACATTCATGTTAAAAGCTTAGAAATGTTAAACAAATTAACTTAAAGAATTGTTCTTTCTATTTGTTTGATTATCTTTATTAATTAATAACATATCTCTAATATCTTGTTCTTTTTTTACATTTATTATGTTAGTCTACTACCAGAATGTTAACCGTATAAGGTCAAAAATTTGTGAATTTAATTTAAATGTACTAAACAGCAACTATGACGTAATATGCCTTACTGAAACTAACCTGAACCATGGGGTCTTGGACGCTGAACTGTTCGATAGTCGATATAATATATTTCGTCGGGATAGATGTGATACGTCCATAAGGAAAGAGGAGGGGGGTGGCGTACTTGTCGCTGTTAAAAAGAAATTTAATATAATTCGTAAACCGTCTTGGGAGTCTGCTGTGGAAGATCTATGGCTGTCTTTCATTTCTTGCGATGGGGGATCTGGTAAGAGTTTAATTTTGTGTGTTTGCTATCTACCACCGGATCTTCCTCTGAACTTAATTAATTCGTTCTATGACAACTGTCAAAAGATCATATTAGAAAATTCTAGTAGAAATGAGTTTTATATTGTAGGTGATTTTAATACTCCGTCTATTACCTGGTCTATGAACCCACACGCACCTGCTTTATTGCCCAGTTTACCGCTTGATCGAAAGTCAGTTCTACTAGTAGAAACTCTTGACTTATGTAATCTACATCAGTTAAATAACATCCCTAACAGGAACAATCGCTTTTTGGATCTAGTCCTGTCTACTCTTAACACTGCTTGCGTATATGGTGCGGATGCCTTAGTTCGTCTGGATAGTCATCATCCCGCATTGGTTATAGATTGTCCGAGTATTTGTCCTATAAAAACTCTACAATCATTTAGACGCTGGAAATTGAACTTCTACAAATCTAACTACGACAAAATCAAAGAAGAACTGATGGACGTAGATTGGCATGCTCTCTTAGGAAATTCTAACGTAGACTCGTCTATTGATATGTTTTACAGCATTTTAAATAGCATAATTGCCCGGCATACTCCTGTCACTAAAGATGACTCACATATCTACCCACCTTGGTTTTCCACGGCCCTAAAACGTAGCCTTAAAGAAAAACTTAAATATCACAGACTGTACCGCAAATATAATAACCCTCGCGACTATGATATTTTTAGCATGCTCCGCGCGAGGTGTAAAAAGCTCATGCGTGAGGATTATAGTTCATTTGTATCTTCGGTGGAATCGAATTTGGAATTAAACCTAAAGTGCTTTTGGAGGTTCGTCAATGCCAGGAAGGCTACTAATGCAATTCCTGCAACAATGACTTACGGTGGTATGAGATCCTCTAATTTCAAGGGCATTTGTGAGCTGTTCTCTAACTATTTTAGCTCTGTTTATGTATCCTCAGACATAATGCGTCAGCACCAAGTGACTTCATCTTGTAACCACACCTCTACTTTAACATCTATTGCAATCACCGAAAGTGATATTTATCAAAAAATGTGTAGGCTAGACGCCAACAAAGGTGCCGGTCCGGATGGCATTCCACCCTCATTCATCAAAACTTGCGGCAGAGAACTGTGTGCACCCTTAGCCATTTTATTTACGAATTCCATACGCTCTGGGGTCTTTCCTGCCGCCTGGAAAGTTGCACACCTAGTTCCTATTCACAAGGCGGGTGATAAGTCCTCTTGTGAGAATTACAGACCAATAAGTATTTTGTCATGTATCGCTAAACTCTTTGAGTCCGTTGTATACGACCATCTTTATCATAGCCTTATTCCAAATATCTCGACATCTCAACATGGATTCATTAAGAATAGGTCCACAGTTTCTAACTTGCTAGTATACAAGAATTACTTATGTCGCGCTTTTGGCAAAAGGCAACAAGTAGATTCCATCTACACTGACTTTTCAAAAGCCTTTGATAAAGTTAACCATGGTCTGTTATGCGCGAAGTTAGCAGCTTACGGCATACATGGCAGCTTGCTTCGATGGGTTGAGTCATACCTAGCTAGAAGGAGCCAACTTGTTACTATAAAAGGGAACCTATCCTCGGCTGCTATAGCCTCTTCCGGGGTCCCACAAGGATCGCACCTAGGACCTCTATTTTTCATAATTTTCATCAACGACTTGGTTGAACGACTTAGAAATCCTTGTCTCTTATACGCCGATGATTTAAAGGTGTACTCTATTGTAAACAGCATTAACGATGCCGAGACACTCCAAAAGGATCTTGAGTACATCCAAACTTGGTGTTCTGAGAACTATATGAATCTCAACGCAGAAAAATGTTGTGTCATTTCTTTTACAAACAAGGCTCACAAGATACTGTACAACTACCACCTAAATGACTATTTAATAGAGCGAAAAAGTGTTGTCAAAGACTTGGGCATACTTTTTGATGAAAAGCTGACATTTCATTCCTATTTTGACCATATCATAGCTAAAGGTACAAAGTTGTTGGGATTTACACTGAGGATCACAAAGGAATTTAAGAGACCACGTAGCATCCTCTATCTTTTTTGCACTTTAATCCGCAGTATTCTAGAGTATGGCTCTTCTGTATGGTCACCTTTCTATGCCGTATATGTGGACAGGATAGAGAGAATTCAAAGAAAAATGACGAGAATATTGTGTTACAAACACCGGCTCAATCATACTCTGCACTCTTATGAAGAACGATTAAAATATTTCAATCTACTCTCTCTTGAATCACGCCGCAATTACATGGATCTTACGTATCTTCACAAGATTGTGCACTCGACTATAGATTGTCCGGAATTATTATCTCAAATAAACATTAACACTAGATTCAGATCGCGCCATCCACACTTGAAAACTTTCATTCTGGACGTTCACATCAACAACACGTCTTTTTATAATCCACTAGTCAGAATGTGTCGTCTGTATAATGACCTTTTACCGAGACATCATGTTTCACTAGATGTCTTCAATTGTAATATTACAAAATTTAAAAATAAAGTTAGGCATATTATGTCATCGTCCTCAGAGCCTTGAACATCACAAAATAACGTGTCAATAATGCTTCTGCTTGACATTATTCTTTATTTATTAAGATTGAGTTTGTCGTCATTTTCTACCCATCTATTAGCGTATTTATGTAACAATTAATTTTGTATCACACAACGTCATCTTGTACTGATATGCATGTGTCATCTTGTATCGTGTATCTTGTAACCACGATGAGTACACATAGTTAGAAACATAGTTTAAGACGAAACTGTAAAATAGATTGTAAGAATTTATTCCCGCACTATGTTTTGTTTTGTGTGCCAAATAAATAAATAAATTAGCATGTCCTAACAAAGAAACAACTTTTCAGCTATATAGTACTACTATATAGTATCAGTATAATTTATAGCAGCGATAGCTTAATTAGACCATTGGCGTGCCACGAAAAGGGCAAATCAAATCAAACTTCTTGTCTTGTTAGAATAACGTAAAAGTTTAATAACGCTTAATTTATCAATTACCTGGCAACCAGAAACAATGATAGAAATATTGTGTCTTAGATCCGTATCCGAGCGGTCGTCAAGATATGTATTTAGAAGAGGAATCAACCACTGTGCTTTATATTGTCACCCCAACCAATGAAATTGCATAATCTGTCAACGTCAACAATGTCGATTTTGGCAGTACTTTTATCCTACGAAATCGCAATCAAATAACTTAGCTATGTGTTCTTGTATGAGTATCGAAACCAGAGGTCCTTATGAAGGCGCTGTGCATACTGCGATGAGATAAATTTATTTTCATTGTTTTTTTTTCTTTTATTTATTTGGGATTTTTATCCATAAGGATATGTCAATCCCATTGTACCTTATAAATTCGCTGCGAGTAAGCCAGCCATAACAGTGTAGAAGTATGTGCGCAAACACGAGTGTTTTCTCTCTCTATACTCTAACTCTCATAGCATGATGGGACGGCAATCTGACACGGAGTGATCAGGCGAAGGCTTCTCACCAAGCACTCTCGAATTGTTCACTCATGGAAAATAGCGTCATCGAAATCAAGCAAGTTGGATAAACTTGCTTTATCTCCTTGCAGATCTAGACCAGACCCTGATGGATCAACAGAATAATAAAATGTTCGTTGAGATCTCTTTTCATGCCTCGCATACTCTCAACTTGGCCTTTGCCAGAACATTTTTGATATACTTAGCTAGAAACGTTTCTCTAGGTTTATCTGGTCTGATTGTTTCACATATCCATTATATACTTTCTTGGTCAATGTTTCGTCACCAATTTTTACTAGATGAACAAACAATCTACAATGTAAAATTGAAAATTTTCGTTGGTATGTTTTCTTTCACGTCACTGTGCACTTATCACAGTATTCCTCTTTTAATACCTTACACACAACACATACTTTTCAGTTCGTTCATTTCCAGTTCATTTATTCGGTTTTCATATGTCTTCTGTCATTACTAAGTTCCACATTAGTCAACTTTTTCGACTCATTTCAGCTCTTAATAAAAGGGCGAGGATCCTATTAATTTTGTTCCGTGCAATCACTCTCCTTCCAATATCTTCTCATTTTTATCATTCCTTGTCAAAACAGTAGGTACCCAATTATAAAAATCTTTTACTTGTTCCACACGATCTGCTCACGACGTGTATCTTCCGTTCCTTTTGCTCGAAATAAGCTCGTATAAAAAGGTTGACACACAGCAGTGATCCCTTCAAGAACAACACAGCAGCTTCTTAAGAGATGCCGGTGACACTACTAGTCGTAGAAACATAACACTGGGTTAGTACACGACGATCTTTGGTTGGTTGGAGTGGAAATACTTCTACAATTAGGGCTGATCTGCCATAAAGCGAGGAAGCCGCTGTATCTCACCTATTAATGCTTGCATTCTTTGTAATTTCAATTCAGTAACCATAATTTTCAAATGGAAAATAATTATAGTTCATAGTACGCAACCGTTTCCTCATTATTTCCTCAAAATACTCTTAACGAAAAGTACATAATTGCTTGCTCCTTAACTGTTGTCGAGGTGGACAGTTTGGACAACAATTATTATCAATAATATTAGTATTTGTATACGTCATTCCTCATATGAGTCACGAACACAGCACAGATTTGTTCACTACACAATAAGATTACCACGCCCGCACACATAGACGCGCCCGCGCACACAATCGCACATATTGTTGAATAACAAAACAATAGTTAATAAATTTTTGATAATTTCATATTTAAATTTAATTCCTATGACATCAGCTTAATTATTCATCATGTGTCTCAATTTTGTATCTTTGCTTTTGTTACCTCGTAGTAGGCGGATAAGTAAATACCGGCAGCTCATTTGTGATGACGTCAAACAGGTAAATGATATATCAAATGAATGTGGCAGTTGGGGAAAGATGACTATAGAATTCCATTTTTGAAATTACTCTTGTCGCAATTGCCAACATGCCAAATGATACCCAAAGTCGGAATAAATACTTGTTGCTTATGCGATTTTTATGTCTTCGGTGGGATTCGTAACATTCGGTGCATCAATGACAGTGGCGCGATTTGAAATAATAATATTGTCGCGGGTATTGCTTATTATCAAACATAATGTGTAAGAGACGCCCAATTACTGAATTGTAATTACGACATTAAATCTTGTTTCACAATGTTTCATTATCAAGAATATAAATTGAACTGCATGAAAGCAGCAATGATTGAAGTCGTCACCTTGCGGTTACCACCGCGCTGCCTTGCGCGCTTTATTTCCGCACGGGATAAAACATTCTGTCCCGAGAAAAATTTGGTGATTTTAACTGCAATATTTTTAAAATTCGAATGGTTTAAATAGTATAAATCATTTAAACTTTGAAATAAGTGGGATATGTCTTAAAAACTACAATGACTAATTTATAAAATATTACTTAATTACAATATCTACATAATGTATAAAATATTTATTTAATACTTTTTTCGCAGGAATATATGGCCGCATTCAATTTTGCCAACGAAAATGAAGCGAACATTCTTAGAAACATTCTCCTTGAGAAGATCGAACTCAGGAAAAATAGACGAGAAGGTTAGTATATAACTATGATAATGTAGTGTTAACATTAGTAGTGCCTCGGCCCGCGCGCCTGTGATTGTAGCAGCTCGTGGAATAGGTACTTGTGAACAGATACATTCCGTTCTTTGCCAGTAGCTCTCTAAATTAACTGTATTTTTGTTCCAAGCAGTAATACTTGAGCCAATGATACCACACCTTGGTATTTGGCTTCTTATTGAATAACTGTGATATCGATATCAAACGCTGATGCGTGCGGCTCAATGGAGTTCAACACGCTCTAAGCACATATACCGAACATTCGCCAAGCTGAGCGCATTCGCTTGGGCGTATTTTACAGAGGCCTTAAGTAACGCAGTTTAACAAAAGCCATTTCTTCGATTCTCACAATAAATTATCATATATCAAAGCTATGCTATCCTTGCTAAATTATTGTTTTACCTTTTGAACGCCAACGTCGTCTATGGCAGGCATGCGCAAGCGTGCCCTGTGCGCCAACGTCGTCTATACTCGACAAAACTGTTTTTTTGTCGGTTCACAGAAAAATACAAAATAAACATATTAAATCATTAGTTTTCTGTGTTTTAGTGATACAACTTAAAAATTGAATCCCCAATTATTACTTAATTGTATACAGCAAACAAAATTGTTATTAGTTATTGAAATATTTGATCATAAAAAACAATATATAATATATCGATTTTCGGGCTTGGCGTACAGGACATGGAGGTGCCGTTATGGCGTGGCGTTCAAAAGGTTAAAGAAAATAGCGACTCTTGCAAATTGCAGAACATCGTGCCAAGTTATTTTTAGTTCTCCTCGTTTAAATATGCTTTTTATTCTTTGTCGCTATTCACAGAGAGGGTGAATACACTTTGGTTTCCTCTTACTGACTTCAGGCAGTAATATATTTTGTTCTAAACGCATAGCAACGACTCTTCTTTGTACCAGGAAGATATCGATAATGTAGATATTAAGCCTCTTGGATTTCTCAACAAGTAATTCGATTTAATTTCTAAGTTGCCAGTTGCTCAACATCGAAAATATAATGATAAACTAAAAATATTTTGCAGTGTAAGGCTATTATAGAGCTGTCATGTGTATAAAACAAAGTTATTCATAATGATCTTTAATGATGAAACTAAATCGGACCCCACACTAACCCTATTTTAAATTATAAATACGAATTTGATGTTCCAGAAAAAAGCTTATGCACGGGACCTACGGTAGGTCTAGATGCCATACCTCCCAATACCATAAGAAGTTATTACCACCGGGTAATAACTTAATTACTAAATAACTATACGGATAGTAACACTAACAATTTAAATAAATCCGGTACCGACCGGATTTAATTAAATTGTTTGTGTTACTATTTACTAATAGAGGAGAGAGAATTGCGACTTAATATAAAGCCGATTTTGTTATTTGTAATTTTGTTGCATTCTGCACATTTGTACTCGAATATCATTCGAATGCAATTAGGCATCCAAAATTATTTAATCATGTAGGTCACAAAGTAACACTTATGAAAGCAAAACTCAACAGTTCACGAATTTATTGATGCTACTGAATTTACATAACACTGTATATTTTTTACAGTGTATGGTATTATAAAATAATATGTAAGGGTAGTAAACGCGGCAGTTCTAGCTATATTTATCTTTACCGAAGCTTACAAAAGAATACAATTACATAGTATTTATATCACACACCAAGATTTTTCTAGGTATATTCACTTTTAGTTTGACAACAAACAAACCTACTAGTTGTTGGGTTATAGAAACATTGGGTTAGATTGAATATTGTACACAAAACCAAGTCGAAGGATTCTAAACAATCATTGAGGATTGTCTCGAAACCTGTATAATTTGAATAATCCGCATACAATTATGAGTCATATGAGGTAGTGTTTATTATATTGAAAGAAAATCTGAATATAACTCAAGTATCTGTTAGAGTTGTTTACAAACACGGAGCACCTCGCACAAACACTCATTGTGATCGGTTACCCTCATTAAATTATTCGTTCAATATGTCATCGTTTAGTTAGACTACTCTTGAAAGGGTGATGTTGAAATGTGAACTACTTAATACGGATTTTACGTTTTACTATCTTTAGTTAAGAACGTTTAACCCTTAGATGCCACAGAATAAGGATTTGTGACTGTCATGTTGCAATAACCATAGCTATTACAATTGAATATAGATATAGCTTTGTATAACTAACAGTCACCGAATAATTTATACTGTGGGATCTAAGGGCTGAACGTCCTTAACACAGACAACTTAGTAGCCTAGTTAGGGATTCAGTGATATATATTGTAACAGAACCTACTATTATTATTTGAACTGAACTTTATTATTATTATTATTATTAATAATAAGTTACTAAAGAGTTTATGTCCATATAGGTACGTCAACTCCATCGTTGTCGGTGTCTATTATGACTGCAACTTTGTGATATAATCTATGTTTATACTTTCCCCGACGTTTCGGTTGCTTTTTAGCAGCCATAGTGACGTGGAGAATGGTAAAGTCCGTTTTAAGTAGCTTACTTTCTACATTCTCGTATCAGTACGGCTATATGCTAAGTGCTGAATTTTCTCTTTTCGTAATGTGCCCGGTGGACGGCAATATTCTTCCCCATATACCTCGGTCTGCCGCTTCGGAGATATCCTGGCATCAATGAATCTATCAGAATAGGGTGTTGCGTTTTTGAGAGTCTTCGAAACTTCTTAAAGTGCGCCAAGACACTAGATTAAATAATTATATGAAAGTAGCCTTGTTAAATTGGTTTAGATGAGCCCTCAGACATACATAAATTCATATTGACTAATTTAAAGAAACTGAGCTTGCTCTTCTTTTGCCCGACACTCGTAATGGCAAAACCGATATCTTTTATAGTTTTGTAGTTTTAAAAGTTAAGGGTTAGTGTCAATGTAACATGAACTTAACCATGAAGAAACCCAGAAGGTCAAGACGATCAGTTATCGGAACGGATACATCTCGGCAATTTGGAGCCAGATGGAATGGGCTCTTTTTTACTGAGAACAGACACGCCTGGGTCTTAGAGGCATTGAACTTAACCATGTTGGCATCACCCCAATCGGAGACTGCCTTCAAGTATAAGTTTAGACGCTCGATCATTGCTTCCCTGAGCAGCTGTATCTGTGGTCCAGTGGGTAGGCCAATGGACGGGAGCTTGCTGATAAGGCTATCATACCAGACCCTGTCGAAGGCCTTTGAGATATCAAGCGAAACAGACAATGCCTCGCCATGTTTCTCGGTGGCCTCGCTCGATAAATGCGTTGTATACACTATAAGGTCTCAAGTGGACTGGTTTCGGCGAAACCCATATTGCCGGTCACTGAGTAGACTATTTGATTCTAGGTATGACAGGAGTCTGTTGTTTTGTATACGTTCCATACTCTTGCAGAGTATGGAGATAACTAAAATGGGTCTGTAGTTCGCAGGGTCGGCGCGACTGCTTTTTTTTTGGCACGGGCTGCACATTAGGCACTTGTCCTGTTGTCAGGAAGAGGCGGTATAGACGTGTCAGCACGGGTAACAAGTCAGGTGCGCAGGTCTTCAGTACTATGGCTGGGATACCATCTGGACCACTGGCCTTGTTAACGTCAAGATTCTGCAAAACAATTATTTTATCATATTTAGGCATTTATATTTGACTAGATTTTGCCCTCAGTTTCGCTCGCGTAAATCTAGATTTTGTCAATAAATTTCTATCCCTCGGAAACAATACTTTTGTTCTGGATGCGAAATTTTCGATAACCTTTATGCGAAATGTTATGATGATCGGTTGAGTAGTTGAAGCGTGAAAGCGTAACGAACAAATTCACATTTGCATTTATAATATTAATAATTATGTATTTATTTCAGTATAAATTCTTAGTTTTACATTTGTATCATAACAATAGCATAAAGTGCACTTATAGATATTTTCCCGAACTAGGTTAAACCTGTGTTTCAAGCGACAAAGTGCTTACATACTATTATCCCTCCGGCCGTGATGGCAACTGAGTTTGGCAACCAGTTGCTTAAAAATATTGGATATTCTTTTTACTCAACCAGTTGCCAAAGACGAATGTCGATTCTTGATACGCACCTAGTTGCCAACTAAGATTTTCTCAAAAGGTGTGGTTACTTAAGAAGAATTACCACTCTCAGTTCGTAACTAACATCAGTTGTGGAAATCAAAATAAGGACTAAGGTCTGTATTATATTAAATTAGGATGTTTTCAATCAGATGCATATAAAATTTGGTTTCTATTGAATTTGTTTGATTAAATTTCTTAAGAGTGGCGTTCAGTATAAATAAATTTACATTATAATAACTTTTATAATATACTAAAGGTAAAAGTAAACACAATTAAAATAAGTTTAATTTTCTACTTTAAAACTAAATTGGCAAAATTTTATTTACAGATTGCAAGTAACTGCTCGTTTTGGTCATATGACAGAGTTTGAATATAAGGGGAAATTAAATTTTTACAGCTAAAATAATTTAATTTATAAATGCTTAATTCTCTATTTAGTCTTTTGTACAAAAACGGCCCTAGAAATGCAAAAAATCTATTTGTAAAAATATGTTTTGAACATGATTGTGTGGTGCAGACTATACCTTGCTTTCGCTTGTTATAGTCGACTTCAATCCATTAGGATGGAAATGTATACAAACCAAATTGATGTTAAATATGTTAAATTCATCACATAATTACTTACTAAATGGAATAAGTAACACATTTATCCATATTTTTAACGTTTTCACATGATATCTTAGTGTATTTTAAAGCTATTGGCGTTTGATTAATAAATAATTATTTGATTTAAAAAAATCTTAGACGAAAAGTGAGGTTCTTATACAACAACTTTGTCCGTCCGTCCCTCCCTCCGTCCGTCCGTTAGTCTGTTATACAACTTTCAACTCAAGAACCGTAAGAGCTAGAGACTCGCGGTCAACGCCATTCAACTCAGCATAGTCGATATATTCCCGAAATGACTATGACCTTTGACCTCTGACCTCAAGGTCACGTGATAAATTTTATTCGAACTCTGAGATTTACGGCAAGTCATTGCCATTTGACCGTTAGTCCGTCTCCCCTCTATGGAGGGGACAGTAGAGATTAAGTGAGAAGTGACCATGAGGTCTTGTCGTGTAGTGGCCTGCCGTTTCATACGGCGGGGTCGCGATCGCATGTGCAAATGATTCGCGCAGCCCCGTCGATAGCAGTTTTGTCGAGGAACACCGTGGTAGGTTTAGTCGGTATTCCGAGAGGTCCATTATCTTTTCAACATCTTTCTTTTACCCCGGTGAGTCCGACATAACCCCTCCGCCCGCCCCCGCGGAGGGGTGTGTGTCAATTAATTCCCCCACGTAAAAAAAAAAGTGTAATTAGGGTTTATTTCAATATGGAATCTCTTAAAAATTGGGGAGAACGAGATAGAGAGACTGACTTTCTTGAATTGGCATAAAGTGATCAACATAAAATAAATCCTGAATAAATATTATATTGTAAATTAGTAGCATAGAAAATACTCATAAAATAGATTTTAATATCCTAACTAATATTATGAATGCGAATGTGAGTTTGTTTGTTACGCTTACACGCCATAACTACTCGACCGATCATCATAAAATTTCACACACACGTTGTCTGAGGAACAGAAAAGGACATAAGAGCCCATTTAATCCAAAAAAATATTGTTACTAATCTACATTTACGCGAACGAAGCCAAGAGCAAAATCTAGTATTAAATATTTGTTTGTTATTAACCTCTGAGTCTTCTTCAGAGGTTAATGAAAACACTATGTGGGTCTGTGTGTTAGTGACAGATTGGTGTTAGTGACAGGCATAACTCCAAAACCACTAGACCGATTGACCTGTAACTTGGTGTGCAGACACATTGGGCTCATACCTCGGTCGAGTTTGAATATTGGCTCCGTGGGTCAAAAGGCTCCCGAGATATAGGGGTCATATGTATTTCAAATGGCAAAATATTGACTTGTAACTTGGTGTGCAGACACCTTGGAGTCATACCTCAGTCGAGTTTGAATATGGGCCCTGTGGGTCAAAAGACCTCCAGCAGAGTGATTTGGAAGTCCAAGGGCTCTCCCTTCGACTTCCAAATCACTCCAAAGCCTCTGGTTTTGCCCAGCAGTGGGACATTACAAAAAGCTGAGGAAAAAGAAAGAAGTAGCATGAAGACAAAGAGGTTGAATCCTGGGTTTTTACACCCATCTCGGTATTTTATAACAAACTCAAAAACTATATTCATTAGTGCACGCCCAAGCTGTTCGTATTACAGTTTAATTATGTTGTGATATTGCAGAGCGTCGTCAGCGGCAGTCAACGATGGGAGCGACGCGCGGTGGGTCGAGTGCGAGCTCGCGGCAGAATGGCGCTCTGCCCCCACCGCCACCGGAGCCCGAGCCGGCGCCTGCGCCCCCGCCTGCGTTGCCACCGCAGCCGATGCTGCCGCCAAAATCTAACAACACGCTCGGCAGTACGTACTTTTTCTACCATTTATATTTTAATGTTACGTTAACTTTGGAATACGCACTGATGGTTAGGAAAAACGCGCCGTGACTAGACCTGAATGGCGCCACGACATAAACGTTGGAATGTCAAAACATGATGAAGACTGGCTGGATGACCTCAAGCAGAAAAGATTCCTTTGCCATTATCCTACAGATTCACGCTTTATATGTGTTCGCTGCGGCAAGAAATGCCGTACTGCAATATGCCGTGCTATGTAGCCCATAGCCATCAATGGCGATGTGGCAACCCGTAAACCTACAAGCGCTGCAACAAACATTTACAATAGATGTTGTTGCCAATGATGATGATGAATGGTATACTTCAGTTAAGATCAACATGACTGCACGGATGCCGTAAAGGTTTAATGGCCACCTCGCCACTGCCCCTGCGCCGAAGAAAGGGTAGACGTATGGATGTACGTCAGGAAGTGAGCGTGCCTCACAGCTCCGGCACCATACTGGAAATATGGGAGGCGGCTTCTCCATCGGCCTCAGCGAGGACATCGTTAGCAACTTTCAGAGTTCGCGAGTGGTGAGCGGCTTTATTGCTCCTGTAGGTACCAGATATAGGTATCTGGACAACAGGTAGTGTCAATTGAACACGAGGTAGCTCGCTTACGAGAACCAAAACCACTCGGGAATTGGGATTTTGGATTGGGACAAGGCCTCAGATTCTTTTTGGATTTGGGGACAAGACCTGTCTATAACTGGTCACTGAAGGTGCTTTCGGGCACTGGAAGGTACAGCGGCTCTCACTAAATACCGTAAGGTGGGTGAGTAGGAACGCTATATTATAAACTTAAGCAGCCGTAGAGGTAAGGTCTGCCCCTGCGCCGAGTAATGTAGGTTCGATTCTCACACGAGACCATAATTTATGTGATCCACAAATTATTGTTACGAGTCTGAGTGTCCCTTGAGTTCGTTGTTTAAATTCTTGTAAAACTGCCCGCGATACAGGAATTTTTCCAATAACGGGAGATGTCTTCTTTAAAAATATATAATATAAAGTTAAAATAAAGGACAAATCTTTGATGAAGATTCTTTAGCACGAATCATCTATCATAAGTTCATAACCCTTGTTGTAGAGCATGCGCGTTCTAAGATCAGCTCGTATCTGAATCAATCCAGTCATCTGCCAACATGAAATGACAAAATACTTTGATTTCTAGAACCAACCTTAAAACTATTAAGATTATGAACCTCTCCCTACCAACCGCTAGGTTATACGAACATGGGCCGCAGTACCATCCAGTGCTCGAAAGCACCTTCAACATATAGTTATATAGGTCTTGTCTCCAAATCCATGGATTCGATTCTCATCTTAGCGAGCACCTCGTGCCCAGTCTCACTACCTATTTTCCAGATGATACATATGTTTTTTGCAATGTATTTGCAGTTATTGGCTGTTATCGAATGAACTATCCGTTATTGATATGATAGAACTATACAAAATCTTGTTAATGTTTATCGTCTATGTTACTGACTGCACATTAAGTATTGAGCCTGCTGAACCTGTCGCCATAAAACCACAAAATACATCCAAATAATATTATAAATATGAAAGTTTATGAGGATGGATGAAAGTTTGTTACTCTTTCACGCAAAAACTACTGAACCGATTGCGATAAAATGGAATTGGAATGGAGATAGCTGGAGACTTGGATTAACACATAGGCTACTTTTTATCCCGATATTCCTACGGTATCGGGACTTACGCGGGTGAAACCGAGGAGCCAGCTATTAGATACATACATAGGCAGAGACTACGGATTTCCATTTGCTACGATCCTGACACACTTCTATGACTTCATCCACGTTCATCACATTCCTCATACACGCTCGCCGGTTTAAGGTGCTCTTAACCTGGCCTTTGTCCAGAACGTCTCCGTCCTGATCGAGAAACGTTCACCAAGGTCTTTCCCTTGCGGTTGTTGTATTCACACTAGCCTTATAAACTTTAGTCAGTCTTTTCTTGTCCATTCTTTCTATATGCAGTTGATACATAACACCGTAAGGCTAGGCACCTGTCAGCACTACACACCTGCTGTACAGTAATGGCTAGCAAGATCGAGTGGAAAATTCCCAGTTACATATTTCATTTATACCAATATGTTTCGCAGGCTACACGTTGAAGAGCAAGAAGCAGAAGCAACGCAAACTGACGAAGGCAGACATCGGCATGCCGCAGAATTTTAAACACGTGTCACACGTGGGATGGGATGCTAACAAAGGTACTGTACCTCGAACTACTATGACCAATCCCACCTTATGGTGAGGAGTTAGGGGACAAAGGGAAGCATACTGGGATAGCCCTATACCCACACTCTGGTATAGATAACATATCTTAAGTTGGCGGTCTATTTAAACTACCACGTTACAATGGGCTACGTTTTGTTAAACACTTTCGTGAGCTGTCATGAGCTGGTCAAAGCCTGACCCATGTTTAGTTCGGAGCCTTGTGTCAAATTATTGTTTGACAATTCGTGAAAATTTTCTCATATTTAAAGCTCAGCTGCAATTATTTTAGCTAAATATGGATAGTAGCAATGAAATTAGTAGGTTTGGAGAACAAACTTAAATAAAGTCAATTATTGCTTAGTGTTCCTACGTCAATGGGCCACCGTTACTAGCATTAAATTAACCCAATCTAACCAAGCGCCATCTGGTGAGCTAACATGTTTTGCCTTCATTGCAGGGTTTGACCTCGACAAGGCACCGAATGCGGACGAACTTCGCTCCTTCTTCACCAAGGCTGGCGTATCAGAGACACAGCTCCAAGACCAGGAGACCAGGGATTTTATATACGACTTCATTGAGATGCATGGAGGACTCGACGCGGTTAAAGAGGATCTGCATAATATCAAATGTAAGTTGTATTACTATTACTATCGATTTATTATTCGAATCATTCGAATGTTACAACAAATTTGTATAATATAATCGAATATTGATGATCTTCTTTTCGTGTGGTTAGTGGCCAACCTGTTGTCAAGAGTTGTTCAAGCCGCCCGTAGGCCGTAACATATTGATGATGATTTGATAGATGTTAAAAATATGTAATTAAGATTAGCTTTATATTTTACGGTGTCCGAGAATATAGAATAATCAAGTGATTATTAGGTACACATAAAAAGTTAATTTACACGATCTACAAGTAATGGAAAATTTATAGAGTTTTAATGAAAGTGTTATTTATATTATAGTCAATACAACAAAATCAAAAGGTACACAAACAGTTCATTGACATGACCATAGACATTTTAGTGATGTCCAATTGTAGCGTCAATTGTAAATCAATTAATTACATAATCGCGAATCATTCGATTTGATCTAGAGAAAGACTTAGAAATGACATAAACACTGCTACAATTATATCATACCGCGCTATAATTGTGCCCATCATTCGATGTCCGCAGTTGACCAAACAATATAGTATATAAGTAATAGACCATACGAATACATAAAAAAAATCAGCGAAGAAAAGTCAACAAAAGAGCAGTATTTTTGACAGCTGTTAGGATAATATTTTTTAGAATGTTTATTTCTATTTTTGTATTGTTTTTGCGGCTAACACCATGAGTTGCAGTGGGCAGCCGCATACATTTTTTTTAATACCCGCTTTATGTTTAGATCTTGTGTATCTTTAGTTAGTAAGTCTTTAATGCCAGTAATTGACAGATTAATTTAAATTTTAAATTCCTCTAAATACCGTGTATTTTATTGCAAATTAATTTAAACTTTATTTTTTTCTTTTGTCGTACAGCCTTATGCAATCACTAATTTAGATATTTTTTCATCTGACAAATAACCTCACTTTTCGTCTAAGATTTTTCAATTCAATTAATTATTTATTAATCAAACGCCAATAGCTTCAAAATACACTAAAATATCATGTGAAAACGTAAAAATATGTATAAATGTCTTACTTATTACATTTAGTAAGTAATTATGTGATAAATTTAACAAATTTAACATTTATTTGGGGTGCATCCCATCCACCCCGGTCGTCCCGCCCCGTTAACAAGACAGTTGGGAAAATTGTTTTATCGACCCCGGTAGTGACGACCCCGTCGTTTAACAGGGTGGATGGCACAGATCAAGTATCATCTACCCCGGTGTCATTTTAACGGGGCGGATAGCACAGATTGAGTAGCATATGCCCCGGTAGTGGTTAAAGGGGGGCGAATAGAGTACCTACTTATTTTATATACAAAAAACATTAACTAAAAGTAAAAAAGTGTTTGTATATAACAATCAGTATTTATTATTGGTATAAAAATAAATATTAATTGTTAACAATCACATATGTATGTATAAAAATTCTAGAAAACATTTGGTTTGTTATATACTATGTAAGATCACAACCGAATATTGTGGAATTGCTAAACGCACTGCATAGCGACGCTTCCTATGACGAAGTCATATCGCAACAAGTTCAAAACTCGGAATATACCCAGTGTAATCGTTTGCAGAAATCTTTACATTGGGATAACTTCATCCTTGAAAAGCTTTTGTATAATAAACAACGCGATAAAATCCGTATATACATACAGCCTTGGCCAAAAGTATTAGGCACCCCCAATATAGTTATCACACACCTGTGCTATTTGAACAATTAAACAATATTGTATAGAACTGCGATACCGGTGTCATAAAACACTATTTAAGACAATAGGCGGCATTTTTTAAGCAGTCGTAAAACATCTGGTGCGTCAATAATAAAATTTTATTTTTTCCAAAATTTATTTTTAATGTTTCGTCAGTTACCATTTGGAAGTCTTTGTGTAAAGACAGTGCATTTGTGGTTTTGTGAATTAATTGAGAAGAAATTCATTTGAAAATGCCAAAACGAAACGAAATTAGTATTGAAAATCGTGTAAAAATTCAACTTTTACATGAGCAAGGCAAGACTCAAAAAGAAATCGCGAAGTTGGTGAAATGTTCGCGATGCGCCGTTCAATCTGCTATCAAACGTTTTGTTGAGACTGGCTCTCATGCAAATAAACCAAGAACAGGCAGAAAGCGCGTGACTACTAGCCGTCAGGACAGAAACTTATCCGAGAGTCTGTGAAAGATAGAAAAAAAACTTCTTCGGAGCTTGCTGTGGCTTTAACTGAAGAGACTGGACATCCCATAAGCGCACGAACTGCAAGACGAAGGCTAGTAGAAGCCGGCTTAAAAGGTTGCAAAGCTAGGAAGAAGCCGTGGCTATCCGCAGACAATAAAAGAAAACGACTTGATTGGGCTCTGAGACACCAACATTTCACAGAAGAGGATTGGTCTAATGTGCTGTGGTCTGACGAATCAAACTTTGAGGTAAGTTTTTTTAGTGAAGTCTATACCACAATTACAACGATCATTGTTGTGTTTGTCTTCAAACTCAAATGTTATAAAAGTTTGTAATGTGTGCTTTTTTTTGGAATCTACAGGTATTTGGAACACCAGGTGTGACGTTTGTGAGGCGACGCAAAGGCGAAGAATATCACCCAGATTGCGTAGTACCAATCATAAAACACGGCGGAGGCAGTGTAATGATTTGGGGTTGCATGGCTGCGGATGGAGTCGGCAAAATGTTTGTTTGCGAAGGTCGCATGAACAGTGAAAAATACATTAATGTACTGGAAACTGCTCTCGTACCTTCGCTTTCGTGTATTTTTGGTGACACTAACTTAAATGGTGTGAAATTCCAACAAGACAATGCTCCGTGTCACAAGTCAGCTACTACGATGCGCTGGTTTACTGAAAATTGTATTGATCTGTTAGATTGGCCTGCCCAGTCCCCGGATCTAAATCCTATTGAACATTTGTGGAGTATTTTGAAGAGAAAAATAAAAGAGCACCCGATAACATCAAAAACTGCTTTAAAAAACGCGTTAGTGCAAGAATGGGATACAATTTCTCCAGAGGAATGTGCGAAACTTGTACGTAGTATGCCCCACAGAGTTGCTGCTGTCATAAAATCAAAGGGTGGCCCAACAAAATATTGATGTTTTTACAATATTCTAATGGAAATAAAGTACTTTAATCATTATAATTAGTTTTATTTCTCTCTAAGCCTGAAATATGCAGTAATTTATAGGGTGCCTAATACTTTTGGCCAAGGCTGTAGTATAGTGAATAATATTCGCGTAAACAGAAGACAATATTAAGCTTTTGTATTTATGGATGGCCAAATAATAATAAATCATTTCCTGGAAATTCTACGATGATAAGTGGTTTTACTTAATAATTTAACTAAGTACTTTTCAGTTTCAATAATACTGATTTAGTAATTAAAGACAAGTAATTAAATCAATGGATAGTTAATGAAAGTGATGAAAAGAATCTGTGATTATAATAAGTCAAAGTAATTATTTATAGATGTAATATTTGTTGAAACTATGTTCCTTCATTTGCATTTTTTTATATTTGTCTAAATGGCTACGAGCCCGTACAATCCTTGACTTTCGCCCCTTTCATAGAAAAACGGGGCCTCACTTCGCGGGGCTCCTATTTTTGGGTGGATTTAAGAAAAAACCTAACAAATACCTACTAGGGGGCGAACCTTGAGGGGCGAACGGGCTCGTAACTATTTAAATTATAAGGTTGATTGGAAAGTATAGCTGATTAACATTATATGTGATTTTAGGTGTTAAAATAATGTGGTTGTTAATATTGTTTACGTAACGAAAAATTATAAATACATAAGTAATAAATGCAATTTTTTTTAGTTTCATTCTTTTTTATTTATACTTCGTTATTTCTAGGACAATACAATAGAAATCTATTCTTCTCGCTTCAAATACTACCAATAATAAAAACTGATTGTAATATACAAACACTTTTTAGAGTTCGAATATATTAGAGTTCGTTAAAACTCTTATACAGCAGCTTTGTCCGTCCGTCTGTCTGTCTGTTATACAACTTTCAACTCAAGCACCGTAAGAGCTAGAGACTCGCGGTCAACGCCATTCGTCTCAGCATAGTCGATATACCCCCGCAATGCCTATGACCTTTGACCTCTGACCTCAAGGTTACGTGATACTATCTTTCAACTCAAGAACCGTAAGAGCTAGAGACTCGCGGTCAACGCCATTCAACTCAGCATAGTCGATATACCCCCAAAATGTACCTTTGACCTCTGACCTCACGTGTCACGTGATATCATTTTTTTAAATTCTTAAGATTTACGGCAATTTATGGCCGTTTCTCACTTGTTTATTTTAGTTCATGTTTTTTGTATATAAAATAAGTAGATACTCTATTCGCCCCGTTTAACCACTACCGGGGCATATGCTACTCAATCTGTGCTATCCGCCCCGTTAAAATGACACCGGGGGTAGATGATACTTGATCTGTGCCATCTACCCCGTTAAACGACGGGGTCGGCACTACTGGGGTCGATGAAACAATTTTTCCCAACTGTCCCGTTAACGGAGCGGGTCGATCGGGGTGGATGGGATGCACCCTTTATTTGGTTTGTATACATTTCCATCCTAATGGATTGAAGTCGACTATAGATTGTAATTTAAGCATATCGATTATTTTTTGATAAATAGATATCGATTAAATCAGTGACAACGAATTAATCTAAACATTCGAATAGCATTTTGTAAATTTCCAATCATTCGACTTTTTGTTGCATACGTGCATTACTGAGTATTATTCTAATCAAAATAACTTATTAACATTTTATATAATTTAAAACGAAACAAATTACATATTGTAAAACACTCGTCGATTACATATTTTAACTAGCAGCTAATGAGTTGCGTGTAATGTGCCGCAGTGCCCCGCTCGGCGCCGCCGCCTGCGCCGACGACAGCCGCGCCGGCGCCGCCCGCGCCGCCCGTGCCCACGCGCAGCCCCGCGCCGCCGCACCCGCCGGCTCCCCGTATGTACCTGCACCTTATACATATCACTACTAACAGTGCCCCGCTCGGCGCCGCCGCCCGTGCCCACGCGCAGCCCCGCGCCGCCGCACCCGCCGGCTCCCCGTATGTACCTGCACCTTATACATATCACTACTAACAGTGCCCCGCTCGGCGCCGCCGCCCGTGCCCACGCGCAGCCCCGCGCCGCCGCACCCGCCTGCTCCCCGTATGTACCTGCACCTTATACATATCACTACTAACAGTGCCCCGCTCGGCGCCGCCGCCCGTGCCCACGCGCAGCCCCGCGCCGCCGCACCCGCCTGCTCCCCGTATGTACCTGCACCTTATACATATCACTACTAACAGTGCCCCGCTCGGCGCCGCCGCCCGTGCCCACGCGCAGCCCCGCGCCGCCGCACCCGCCGGCTCCCCGTATGTACCTGCACCTTATACATATCACTACTAACAGTGCCCCGCTCGGCGCCGCCGCCCGTGCCCACGCGCAGCCCCGCGCCGCCGCACCCGCCTGCTCCCCGTATGTACCTGCACCTTATACATATCACTACTAACAGTGCCCCGCTCGGCGCCGCCGCCCGTGCCGCATATGTACCTCTACCATATACTACTTTTATTTTTCTTTATATAAAACAATGCCTGCTCTAGAAATGAATCCTGTGTTGCAAGGAACTTTACCAACATTCAAACAACAGACACAAAGAACACTCAGACTCGAAACCATTTGTGAATCACACACAAATTTTTATGCTATCTTGAATTCAAACCCACAACACTCGGCGCAATGGCAGCGGCGAGGCGACCGCGCCATTCATTAATTTTTTCTTATCAACTTTTTGATATGTGCCACTACCGGGCAAAATCCTTGAACTTCCAAATTACTCTATTAGTAGATATCCCATGCCAGTTCCTTTCAAAAGCGTTCAGATCGTCCCACCATCTCTGTTTAGGCCAACTCCATCGCTATCGACTGTCTTCTGGCACCCAATTAGTTACGATTGGTGCCCACCCCTGGTGCATGCGGTAGACGTATCGGTCTTGTCCCAATCCAACATGGTGGAATTCATATTTTTTTTTTACTTGACGAATTGCTTGTGATGCTTTCCCCCCTCACCACAACAAGGTTACTTTAATATTTTTTTTTTTTTTTGCCCGTCATTGTGATCACTCTCCGCCTGATGGTAAGCAGTCGTCAATTTAGGGACCTCAACATCGCAGCATCCTCATAGCAGTTGAAGCGATGTTGAGGTCCCTAATTTGATGACCTGAGAAGGTGCTCTCCCGAGCCTTTGAACCTACCGACTAAAACCACCACGTTGTGCCACCTTGCTGCTTTGTATGGTGGGTCGAAGGTACTGAAACTACATCAGCGACACACCCAGCAGGGCCCAATGCAGAGATAAAATGGATTTCACACCTACATCAGCTATGCGTATTTTGTCACTCCAGAATGCTACGCTCCATAGCCCTCTGGAAGATCTTCAATATGCATGAAGATAGGGTTAAAAATAAGTGATTTTAATTACTCCATCTTTTAGACAAGCATATAATATTCTCGATATCTATTATTAGTTTTAACAAAGCAATAAAAATTTACTCAGATTGCATTAAAATTCGGGAGTGGGGCACAAGCTCCCACGCTCCGAATTTTAATGTCGGGCTTCTGACGTCACACTTTTGTCATATTAAAAATAGGTGTCCAATATTTTTTGCTAAACTAAAAGACGGACTAATAACTTTTTTTATTCATCGTTTCTATTTGGTCTTCTGATTCTTAGTCAGGGACCGCGTTTGGGTACCGTAGGTGAGAACAGGCAATATACTCATGTCGAGAAGTATCCGCTATAGTGACATTGGAAGGTTACCCTGCAAAAACCCCTTAATCTCCTGTGTATGTTGTGTAATGGAAGTAATGTGTGTCGGCAGCGTCTCGCGCCCCGCCGCCGCCTCCCACGCGCACCGTGCCGCCGCCGCCCGCGCCCCCCGCGCACCGCACCGCCCCACCGCGCCCCGCGCAGCGTAAGTACCGATATTCATACTCTTCTATACCCATGCAATGTAAACGATATACGATTATCGAATGGACGTTCGAATTATTTAAGTAAAAGTTGAATTATTCGAATAAATAGTCTAATTATTCGAATGAAAATTTGAATTATTCCAATTTACATTAGTACTATTCGTTAAACTTTTGAATTATTCGAATAAATAGTCCAATTATTCGAAAGAACATTTGAATTATTCGAATAAACAGTCGAATTATCCGAATGTGTATTCGAAATATTTGAGTCATATTAATCAAGAAATAGTATATTCAAACAATACTTTAATTATCGATTACATTATACTTAACACACTAAAATGCAAAAGGTGAAATCAATTTTATACTACGAAAAACATAAATCTTGAAGAACACATACGTAAATAGTTCCTATCAATATAATAACATCTAATTGCGATTTGAGTATTCGATCATAAAATCGATGACAATAACTAAATCAATATTCAAAGACGGGATAAAATTGGATTAACATTCGAATTTTTTCATATTCGAAACCAGCATTCAAATAAACATTCGAATTTTTTCATATTCGGAACCAGCATTCAAATAAACATTCGAATTGAACATGTGATCATTGCTCGACCGCCACACAACAATTTTACCATCATCATGCATTCAGTTTTCAAACAAATAACAGCATTTTTCATTGATGCTATATAGCCTATAGCCTTCCTCGATAAATGGGCTACGCCAGTACCAGTAGTTCCTGAGATTAGCGCGTTCAACCAAACAAACTCTTCAACTTTATAATATAGATGATAAGGACATACTAACTTATGCTTATTTCTATTATTTAAATTATGAATGTGTATGTAAAATGTACTATAATATGCATGATTATATGTTAAACAGCATACCCATCGCTATCGTCGGGCCCGCCATCAGTCCCGCCACCGCCGCCACCGGGTACGGCGCCTCCGCCCCCACCGTTATCCCTCGCGGCGCCTCCGCCCCCTCCCCCGCCGCCCGCGCCGCCGGCTCCTCCGCCGGCCCCCGCGGCCCCGCCCGCCCCCGCAGCCCCGCCCGCGCCGCCCCCCGCTTCGCTCGAGTCTGCGGGGCCGGACCCACGAGCCGCGCTCATGGAGAGTATACGCAGTGGCAGCAAGACGCTACGGGTACGTACACGTATACATAGTAATCAATGTTTTAAGGCTGGGTGTAAAGGACGGCGTACCGAAAACTTTAGCAAGACATTTTTCTATAGGTACTTATCTCGACGCAACATTCAATTAATCAAAAAAACGCAAGAATATGATTTTGTATTGATTAACATTATTGCGCGGTACGCAATGGATTACTACGGATACTACGCACGGCTCGCGCTGGCGGTAGTAACCTCTACGTTCCGCGCGCATAGAAACAGCTGATCTGTTTAAATCGAGTCTTATTTCATTACATTGCTGTATTTTAGTAATATGTGGTATTCTTTGATTTTTATATAATAAAGTGGATGGTTTATGCATTATGTTATGAACGTTGTGATTCACAATCAGAAAAATAAAATTGCAGAAGAAATGTGATTTTTCCTGAAGAAACGATTTTTAACTCAGAATAATGGTCTGAATCTACTATTTCAGTTTTCGATACACCGTCCCTTACACTCAGTATATCTATGTCTAAATTTTATATGTGTAATGCACTTGCATATCGAAAATACTTACAAAATTAATTTTAACCACAGAGAAGACCCAATAATAATATATAGTAAAAAAATTGTTGACATTAATAAAGAGTTAATAAGGAATTTCGTTTTGTCATAAAATAACTGATTGAAAGATTACATTAATTTGTGAACTGACCTTTTTTACATTTAGACGTCAATTGTAACATAAATATTAAAACACGTATCCTCAAAGCAAAATAATACGTAGGCAATAATATAGTTAGAATTATAACTATAATTATTATGTATTACAGCGAGTCGAGGCCGCGCCTAAGCCGGCAGCTGAAGACGGCAGGAGTAACCTGCTCAGCGAGATCAGACAAGGCATCGAACTTAAACCGGTAAGTGCTTATTTCTACTTTTACACTTTTGCCCTATACTATGATTTGAGAAATAGAACATTATGACATTTTAAATCTTACGTGGACGTCCGCTTTAACTTGTATTAGATCGATCCAAAAAAATAACAGCCATACAATGAGTGGTATATATATGTTGAAATCGTTAGGTTTTACTTTGTCAGGATACAGTCACCGTAGGCGAATAGTTGCGTTTGTACAATGAAAATATACACTTGGTTTATAATAAAATAAATCACTGATAAATTTACAACTTTATTATAATTAATTGCGTCATCATGAATTGAGCCTGTATTGTCAACGACACCACTGAACCACACCACTGTCACAGTAAATATATAAGCAAAAGCACTAGGGAAACAAGGCATAATTTTTGAAATAAGAACCTACGAACCACTGAAGCGGCGTACCATTGTCCTCGTAACTGATGTAAAATCGAATACATTTTTTTGACGTAGATATGTCTATGTTTACGTTTGTAATATGGATTATTTAGTAAATATTATAGGGAATACCTACTAATGCCATGTGCAATAAGTAAACGAAGTTTATATGAGATATACTAGGTAGGAACATCGATAATAAGCGGTGTGCGAAAAAGCATTAAGCAAATGTCACTCATGACATAATAATGTTGTGTTAGATCAATGGTTACGATGCCCAACAATGGACATGATGCCCAATAGTGGACATTATGCCCAACAGTGGGCATAATGCCTAACACGATACCTTACCGCTATACACGTCAAACGTCTTTATAATTAGAAATTATTATTCACTGAAAAATATTCTTGTCTGCTACGACGTTCGAAATTTAATAATAAAGCATTTATATTACATATCAAGTTATATAAAATATTATAGTATAAAAAGATTGACGACCAGATGGCGCAGTAGCTAGAGTATCTGCCTTCCACGCTGGAAGTTGCGGGTTCGATTCCCACCATGAAGATGGCTGTTTGATTTAGTCTGGGTGTTTCTATCTTTAAGTATTTATTTACAAAAAAAAAGGCATATAAGTACGTTTATCGATTGTCTAGTACCCATAGTACAAACTCTGCTTAGTTTGGGACTAGATGGCGTTGTGTGAAAGTCTGAGGAATATTATATTATTATTTAATTTAATTCTAATGAAAAACTTTTTTAAATAAACTATCGGGACGGAAGAGTAGTATAAAACCGATTTTATCTATTTTGTATTCAATATTCTAGCTGTTTTATATGTTCAAACAACACACGCGTGGCATTTCAAAAAGATCGCGTACAGTTCCTGGTTCAAAAGATAAACAACGTGGCAGTTCGGCTCGACACTCGCGATTGACAGCACTGCGACGTTCGCTTAGGAGTCTCGTAGATGAGCGCGTCTGTGTGAGTGTGCCGTTTCGAAAGTTTGTTCGTAGTTTCCATACTGCTTTACCGGCCATCTCACCACGTCTGACACACCGCCTGCTCAACCTACAAAGATTGGACCTTTGGACCATCGTGGGGGTCCTAACAGGACACTGGAGCAACAGGCAGCCCACTCTGTAGGGGATATCTGACCGAAGAAGAATCTGCTGCCCATGTAGTCCTGGATTGTGTGGGAGTAACAGCACAACGTAACGAAATCCTCAACAACCCGAGGTCACTCCGCGAAGCCTGCGAAGACCCCAGGAAACTTCTGTGCTTCTGAGCGGAGTTGGGCTGGCTATCTCCATAACCGCCCGACCCTCACGCATAATGGACCAACTTAGAGTTCAAATGCGGAAAAAGCAGTCCAATTACATTACATTACATACTGCTTTAACTTATATATTTACTGTGCCATTGTGGTGACATTTACAATTTTTTTTAGGTAACCACTCCACCTATATGAATTTCTAATACAAAACTTATGTATGCATTTATCTATATCAATTATTTATCATTCGTAAGATCACGACATGACATATATGACCTCTTTATGCTAATCTTGATCTTATCTTCAGCAAATAAGGTTAAACAAAGATACGTTGAAAAAATGAATAGTTATTATATAATATCGGGTATAGAATGCCCATACACCGCTAGTGTTAACTTTACATACAAAAGTTATTAACTTCTGAGTTTTCTTCAGAGGTTAATGAAAACACTATGTGGGTCTGTGTGTTAGTGACATTCCGGAACCACTGGACCGATTGACTTGTAACTTGGTGTGCAAACACCTTGGGGTCATACCTCGGTCGAGTTTGAATATAGACCCTGTGGGTCAAAAGACCCCCGAGATATAGGTTTTTGTTTTTCTGTTTCTATCATATTTGTTTCGATTCTAACCCTACGATTACAGTTTGTTTGGAAAGTTAATCGGTAATCGATTTCGTGATGTATTGATTGAAACGGTCTCTTCACTATCGCTGTTTAACGATTATCTGTCAAAGTGGACTTCGTATTTGAAATGCACTAAAGGTGTGCTTTGTCGCCGCTGTAAAAATGTTTGTAAAGTCCCCCGCGATAATGATTTATTCCTAGCTAGATTTCGCCAGCGGTTTTGTTCGCGGAAATGTAGGCTAGATTAGTAATTAGTACTTTTTCCTGGAAGAAAAGTATCTCATTCACAATATGTCATTCTCTGCACTTCATACAACGTATGCGAAATTTTATGGTGATCGGTCGATTAATTAAGGCGTGAAAACTCACATTCGCATTTATAATATTAGTTAGGATATATTTTTTTGATAAAGATATGACATATACAGTGTGTATAATAAACCCTGTCCGATCCATTACGGGCTTAATTCTCACTTAAAAAACATGCTAAGAAAAATAATAAAAAAGCTATATCATCGTAAAACGTCTTCATAATATTTATAAGTACAGTATTGATTAGCATTTTTACCTTTAAATTACTGAAATTTCGCACAGTCTAGCAACACTCCACTAAACTTGACAAGGACGCGGAGCGTGGCATACTTTTGGCGGCATTTTTCTAAGGCGTAGGTAGGTAGGCGCGGCGTAGCGCGGCGCAGCATCGGTGAATCTTTATGAACTTTAGTGATACCATGCCATGGGTAATCTATAAACATATTATTTTAAATAAATTAAATTTACTGGGGTAATTATTTGATCGATTTTTATAAAAGGATGTCACTTATGTACTCATAATAAGCTACTATATAACACCTTAAAGGATCGCACAGAGTTTATTATAGACACTGTATATAAGGTAGTATAATGGCTACTTTTGTCCGTCAGGTGTCCCGCTCCGACAGCAGCAGCGGCGGGTCCCGTCGCGCGGCCGGCGGGGGCTGCGGGCTGGCCGAGGCGCTGCAGAGGGCGCTGGAGGAGCGCTCGCGCGCCATACACTCCGACTCCGACGACGACATGTCCGACGCCACCACCAGCGACGGCGAGTGGGACGACTGAGACCCACTCCCCCCACCCTACATCGATACCCTCCAAGCTAGCGTGTGCCTCTTTTACCTGATATTTATATGTGTTCTCTCGGTCACGCTACCCGCTTGCCCCAGTCAAAACTGCGGTTGGCAATGTAACCCACGCCTATGTCAAGTGGGCGCGGCAAAATAGCCTTTGGTTTGTTTCTTAACGATGATCGAGACTTGTATCCTAGTCAGACGAGACATAACGACTACAATTATTACAGTGCTGTATCGCCCTCGCTCTATGCACGTGTCTCTGCATGTGAGAGGGATGGCGGTGGTCAGGACCTTTGCAGCAATAGTGACGTATTTGTACTTGAAACCGTTGACTTAAAAGAGTTTGGTATAGTTTAAAATTAACAGTAGCACTTGCGTTTAGTATTCACCGGTATGAAAGTAAGTGAGCTGTTAAAATCTATGGAAAATAGTCACTTAAAAATGTTTACTTAATATTTTCGTACAGTAAATACACTGTTTTTTGGATTCGTTTCGAATTATGCGCTTCGGCAATGTTCCTGTTATTCGGTAAAATATTCAGCTTACGAAGTCAGTACTGTTCATATTACCGACTATACACGAACAGTTCCGAAGAGCATAATAACCGCATTACAAATAATTTTACATGCTATTAATCTACTCTAATCAATCAAATATATAAATCAAGTATTATTTTAAAGTAGATAGTAATGATTATTTAAGTTTACAGACTAAGATTTTGTGTAATTAAATCAGTCTTAAAAGGTTTTCTTTTTTAAGTATTACTTTTGACTAATATGACAAGATATGTGTCTCTTTAGATTATGCTGAATTCTGTCCGTCGACCGAGGAGTAAGGCTTCGAATTAGGCTAGGCTTTAGGCTCTTAGGTGATTTAGCACGATAAGTAGTCTCAACGCCTTCACGGGGTCTGAGTAACTCAAGAGTCGATCGCATCATCATGCTATATATTTGTAATGCATCATTTATTTGGGATGTATTAGATTTCGATTTATAATTTAACGCCTTGGATAAGGCAGCTCCAAAGTGTAATAGTAAAATTCATAAAAAAGCAGCCCGATTTGATAGGCATTCTGTGATCGGTAATCGCAATTATTTCAAACATTCCATTCTGATGCGTGCGACGATAAAGTTGAACTCAATAGTCAGTCGGCATCAATTTAGTATAATCTAAGGGCCCCAGCCATAGAAACCGCTAAACATGATCAATATAAGATAGGTTGCAAAACATATTCAAAGTGTCTTATAATATTTATGTATTTATATAAAAGCGTAATTTTAGCTTTCCTCTATTGTGTTGTCGGGTGTAAAAACATTTTTTATATGTTTAATTTCTTAATTAGGTATTTCAAAAATTTTCGTATGTGTGCCAGTGATTGTTATAGACAAAGTAATCACTAGTATGGCGGGAAAATATAATTTTATTTCATTTTATGAAGCGTAGTCATATGAGTTAGCGTTAGATCTCGTCATATGCGTGTCACTTTGTCCCAACAATTTATCAATTTGAGACCAAATGTGATATGTTCGGAAATATGTGCTCATTTATTCCTCGTTATCTTCTCTTAACATTTTTTATATAGGCGAGCTGATAGTGAGCCGAAATATTATAAATTTTTAGTGTTTTCTTCGAGGCGGTGGCCGTCCCAAAAGGCGCGTGCTCAAATGTACAATGTAGCTCAACAACTGCCTCGAACGAACCAACTTTAAATTTAAACATAGTTTATTTTTCAATATTCTCTGTATATATTTTTTTACATTCTCTAAATTAAGTAATTATCTAATACCTTTTTAATATTATTCTTCTTCAAATTTATTAATATTTTATTGGACGTTCGTGTCGGTGTTTGTGGGAAACCGTAGAAAGAATACGTTGAACAAAATTTGTTTGAAAGAGACACGTTTTGAACTACAATTATTTCTAAAAGAATAACTTATGTTGTGTATGTTTGAACAATTCGTGAACTAAAGGCTGACGTTCTCTTTCTACGATATGTTATAGCTGATGTAAAATGTGTATATAATTACTTAGTAAATTCTAATAGACTAAAAAAAGTGCTGTAATTTGACTGAAACATAAACGACGGTGATTTTAAAATTACGGTATTTAAGTAAGGATCTGTGCTAAGAAACGTTCTGCTTACTTCTAGAAAACTCCAAAATAAACTTTATTTTGAAGTAGCTTATAATGCAATGAAGAAAACAAATATTATTAACTGCTACAAGTTATTTAACCTGTCAAGTCTTGGAATGTCGGACATAATTAAACACGTATTGCGTCTGACCGCCGCTGTGTAAATGAAAGGTTTTATCTAATTTTATCATTTCGTAGCACGGATCTAGATCTAGGTAAATAATAATTCATGCGATAGAAATAGCATAGTTACAAAATCGATTCATAAATGTATCGATTCTCGTATCAAGTTATAACTAAACGCTTCTAAAATGTTCTATACTATGTTGAACAGAAGTTTGGCAGTGTCATTCTTAAATCGGTGTTGTTTGTATATTTTACGTATTAATTGTTCTGTAAATATAAAAGCATATTTTCCAGTAATTTTGCGTTTACTGTCGTTGTTGGGGTATTTTATATTGAGTAATTTTTTGAAATAAAATGTTAGAACAAAATTGAATCTAGGAAACGCTAATAGATAAGAAAGAAAATATCAGATTGTTTTTTACGTATATTCAAAAAATATATTTTTTAGTTTTACTATGTCGAAGTTGTAGTTTTAAGTTTTACATATTTTAGCCACACACGACAATACGCAAAATTATAAATCAATAACACTATTCAAATATTTAATAACACTTTGCTCACTTGCATGATAATTGTACTCTTAACTACTGAAACTACATAACCAGGCTCGCCTAATCTTTATATGATTATTCAAGTTATACTTTTGTACCGTGGGAGCTATCGAGCCAACTTATTTTAACATGGCGCTCAAACTACAACTTACTGCCGTCAGAGGCGCCATGAGTTATATTTATCAATTGACAGTTGGGTGGATTTTGTTGTTCGATATTTAAAGGACATCAGGCATTCTGATCTAAAAAATGAAAAATGCGCGGCCAGACCTAGGAATATTTCTTATGGCTAGGTCATATACACCTTAAACTACTACTATGGATTTAACCCAGTAACTAAATTTTCAGATTAGTAAAATAAAAATGATGGGGATTATGAGCCCATTGCCAGTACGACCCCGTTCCTAGTACGACACCATTCCCAGCACGACCCCATTTCCAGTACGACCTCATTCCCAGTACGACCCTATTCCCAACACGACCCCATTCCCTGTACGACCCCATTCCCAATACGACCCCATAGTTTTCGTACACGTATTAGTTTTTTTTTAAATGCATTTAGACATTTTTTAAATCATACTTTTTTTCTGTACTGAATAACGACTCGGAAAATGCAGTTACAGGGTTAAGTTCAAATACTTTTTTGTAGGTCTTAATATGAACTAGCTATTGGAAATAATCCTAGGTCGGACGCGCAATGTGTTTTTTAGACCAACTTTGTTTGGTTATTGCCTGATGTCCTTTATATTAATGTTTGCTGCCTGAGTCGCACAATTCGAAGACCAGTATTTGGGCACCCAGTAAGTTCGCATTGTGGCGATATTCTCATAGTACGCATTTTTAAAGAAGTAATGTTGGTAATAAAGCCCGATAGCCCTCACGCTATAATTCTAAACTCTTAAATACACTAAGGATTAACAAATCTTTATAATTCTGATATCGAAGAGCGTGATCATAAGTAGAAGTAAACTACACAGCAATGTATAAAATGAAGTTAAAACTAGAATAAGGGTTATGACTATATGTATCTTATTGCAAATAATGATAGATATTTTTATAACTATCAATGTTTATGATGTATGTAATGTACCTGTAACATTTGAAAGGTTTTTGGATTGCTGGTTGACTGAGATTATTGTATCTTAGATTAAAGAAGCGAAGGTAATGCCTATGAGTATGAGTTCAAGATGAGCAGATTATTACTATAGTTTTAACTTAACTATAGTAATTACTCTTAATAGTTGCGCGTCTAGACTCAGATAAGATCATTTGAAATGAGATTGTAAGAGTAATTTTTTTTCGTCTGCTGATATAATATATTACGGGATTAAATATAATAGCTATCAAAAATACTAATTGCACAGCAAAATATGCTTACTAAAATATATCATAACAAGCACCTATACGCCTTATATCACTGCATTCCGTCTCGGAAGGGTTAGGTTATGTTAGGTGCCTTCTTAACCGATTCCGTGCGGATGATGCCGCACAGGCACCATGTAAATCTATTGCGTATGGCGTGTGGTGCCCGAGAGGATACAAAACTAAAACATAAAAAAATCGGCTAAAACGACATTTGTCAAAAGAGTCCCGTAAATAAAAGTGTCTTTATTTGTCACCCATATCATGCCTACAGTGTTCGTTTCAAGTAATTTCGTAAATTAGCAGACTTCAGGGGTTGTAAACCAAGTTGTCGAGTCACATTTTATTATTGATTATTGCAACGTTAATCACTGGATAATTCTAACAGTCAATTTCTGGAATGTTTTTCAAAAATTCAAATGCTTTTGTCACAAGGTTCATTTTTGCCTCAAAACATGATGGGGTTACAAAGAGTGCGGGGCGGATCGGCGACTTAACAAACAATGGGTTTTACCCATTTTTTTGCGTTGTTTGCCGGCCTTTCGCCTACAAAGATCCGTATGCCCTTGCGTATACGGTTGATTATTGTTTAAAACTACTCACCGTTCATAATTGCTTGCGCCGGCGCGGCGCATAATTTTTTCACCCCGCACTTCTGTCTTGCTACCCTTTTTAAACAGACGTGATCTTAGGGTAAAAGTGGGATAGTTGCCCCACATTTTGAAATTGATTTTTTTTTCCTACAAATTAATTATATTTAAACCAATTTTTCAATATTATCGTACATTGGTCTATTATTTATTATATTTTAAAAAGAAATTCAATGCAGCTATTGCTTATACATATAGAAAAAAACAAAAGTTACAGTACTAGTTCTGAGTATAGATGCCTCTTATATGGGTTAGATGCCCCGATGCTGTTGTCACTATGAGGATAGTTGCCCTTAGGTATAAATCAAAGCATATTTATAATTAACAAGTTTTATTTTAATATTTAGTTATGGCACATTACACTTTGGTTTTAATTTTCATATTCTTTCACTAATCAGCTTCAGAAAAAAAAATATTCTTCACTTTGGTTTATTCTACTTCTTCACTTAGGTATATTTCACTTCTTCACTTTGGTATATAATTATTATTAGTTCTTATATTAATCAGCTTCAGAAAAAAAAAGTATTTCTACAGTTCAGTCTACTTGTTTTTTTTCGTACTCATTCGTTTAATCCTACCGCATTTATTGCAATAGTCGCCGTACATGGTACAATCCTCATGTAGCCATTTTTTACACATTACACATTGTATCCAATCTACAGTTGATTTGGTCTTTTTATATTCTTCAAAGCATTCTTTGCATTCCCAATCCTTGTATGCCTCTGACTCAGATTCATCCGAATTATTTGAGATCGATATTTCATCACTCGACTCCTTGTATTCTATTCGTCTTTCTTATTATTTTTTGCTGGAACTTTACTCTGAATCTTAGCTTGAGATCTCTGTTTTTTTTTATGTAGAACAATTTCACCTGCTCTCGCCTGGTCGATATCTGAATCAGATTCATTAGAAATATCCGAGATGGTCATTTCATCACTAGATTCTCTAATGCCCTTTCTTTTCTTAATACATTTGGCTGGAATCTTCTTTGGAAACTTGACTGCAGTTCGTAACACTTTCTTCTGTACATCAGCTGTAGCTGTTCGACATTTATTTTTACAACGTATTCCTGGAGTAGCTTTACCTTTAACTTTAGATTTCTTCGCTTCAATATTTTCTTTACTGTTTAAAATTGCAGCTGATTGTTTTCCTCTCTTATGAAATGGAACCGGAACAATTGGCACCGGCGAAGATTCTTGCAAATATTTGCTTGGTGTTTCTAGTTCCTCAATGTTGATAATATTATTATTCTGTGAAAGAATAGATGGGCTTGAATTAGAAAATCTCCTATCTGGTCGATCCGTATTACAAGGAGAAACGTTGGATAGATTTAGACCGACTCCCAGAGTTTGTACATTGAATGGACCTGGTTCCTGCTCAAGAGCTTCTTCATTTCTATAATAAATATCCATATAATTAGGAGTAACGTTAGAAAGAACTCTATCAACTACAGGACTTGATCTATTAGATGAAACTTGTTCCGGTTCTGGTGCATCATTTTCACCTGCATTGTCTTCTGTAGGCCTTTGATTACTCAAAGAAATGTCAGATATTGCAAAAAAGCTCTCTGGAACTGCAGAGGGATTGAAAGGGTAAATACCACAAGCCCTAAATCCCGAAATCGCATTGGAACTCGTGGCTGCTCGGGTCCACGCATTCCCAATAAGTTTTCCTGCAACTAATCGATTAATCTTTCGTTCCTTGTGTGACACTACCCAATTTTGTGTTTCAGCAGCAAAGAATGTTTTAAAAGGCTTAAAAAAACTGCGATCCAGTGGTTGCAGCGCTTGAGTGGTGTGGCTGGGTAGGCAAAATAAAATTATATCATTTTCTTCGGCAGTTTGAAGCATATCTATAGCATTCGTGTGAGATGAATGACCATCCAGAATCAAAATAATCTTTCCTATTGGTTTTTTAGGTACAAGATGTTCTTTCAGCCACTTGTGAAATAATTCAGCATTCACGTACGCGGATTTTCTATTCATATAGACTTCTGATCCAGGTGGGAGCCCATCCTGAAATTCTGGTTTCTTGTTTACTCCTTTAATGATGACTACTGGGGGAAGAAAGTTCCCCACAGCATTGCAGCATGCTATTACTGATAAAGTTTCACCTTTTTCACCAGAAGTTATAGAATGGACTACTCTTGCGCCTCTTGTAGCTATGACTTTTCCAGTAGAGTTATTTAACTGGACACCTGTCTCATCTACATTGTAAATCCTATCCGGTTTATCCAGTAAGTCATGCTCTGTCATTACTTTAAGCAGTAGTTCAAACATTTTGTTAACTTCATCTCGATTTAATCCCTGTGCTCTTGCAACTGATAAGCCTTCTGCCTGACGAATACTTAACTCTTTATTACGTTCTAAAAATGATGTTAACCAATGCGGCCCAGCCTTTCGAGTCTCTTTATTAAAATTGGTTTCTTTACCCAGTTTTTCAGCAAACTCGAAAGCTAATCTTCGAATCATGTCCCGGGTTGGAGGGAAACCAGCTTTTTCTAATTTCTGTATATGACTCACCAAACGTTTTTCGTTTACAAAATCAAGAAGTGGGTGTTTTCCTATAAAAAAAAATCAATGTTAGGAATAATACGATTTTTTTTTACTTAACAAGAACTTAGGTCATACAACTTTATTACCTAATGTCAGTTTTTCCGTATTTTTGTTAGCGAATCTTCGCCTCAATGTTCTTGAGGGAATTCCATATCTACGAGATATTTCGTTAATTCCTAGAATGCCTCTCGAAATTTCGTCTATTGCAGCTATTAATGCCTCTTGCGTCCATTCAGCTCGTGGACGAACTCCAACCTTTCTAATATATTTGCGAGGCATTTCTGAAAAGATGAAATGGGAACATGAACAAACATCAACAAACATCAACTAAACATCAGCAAACATCAACTTAATCAATAGGGGATAGATGCCCCTAAGGGCATCTATACTCACAAAATACGAGGCGTCTATCCTTTTCAATAGGGATAGTTGCCCTAAATAAAATAAAAAAATCCCTTTTAAAAATGACAAAATGTTACACTGACGGTAATATTCAAACTATACACTTGCAAATAATAATAAAATAATATAACTTACCTTTGGAAATGAAAAGTTCCACGCGTTTCTAAAATATCAAGATTCGTAATCCGCGATCTTTGTGAGCGAGCCCGTCGATCTTTCTTCATGAACACGCAACACGTCCGATCACAGCGGTTGCCGCCGCACACTAGCGGGATGGGGGGTGTTCTTTGCTTATAAGTATTAACTGCGATCATAGAACGTTTGCAAGTCATAATTTGAATTTTGGGCCATCAATCCTCCTAGGGCAACTATCCCACTTTTACCTTACTGCTTATATTATCGACGACATTCGCTTGTGCACTTGGACTCCGTGATTTTACATTTGTGACGACATTGGCTTGTGTTATTGGACTCTTTGATTTTACATTTGTGACGACGAGAGAAACAATGTTACCATCAAAATAGCGGATTTAATCCTTAAGTCCCCAAGCGGTTGCCGGCTACTAAAACTATTGTTCGCGAACAATAGTTTTTTCTATTGTGTCTGGTTTCTGTGTAGTCAATAGGTAAGATTGTTTCCCTACAAAACACTGGAATATAGAACATATAACTATAAATAAGTATCAAATCGCTGCAAACTCAAATGGTACGTGAACAAATTCTATATAACACTTTTGAATAAATAAATCCATAAAATAATGCAAAAAGGTTTACAACACCTAATAGAAATTAGTCACTTACCTTCCATTTCCATAAAAACACACAGATTGTCACTTTTAAACGCTCTGGAGGAATTTACTGACCGCGTACGTTCGATACACAATGGCAAATGACTCTTTAACAAGTGGAAACATGAGAAAAAGCTAAAAGTTACAATTCATGGCGGATGATTCCCCAGGGGAATCATCAAAGTCTCTGGCGCTTGGTGCCCCAGAGGCATCACGGATTTTTTGTTTGACGCCAGGCACTAAAGATTGCTAAAAAGACCTCCGCACGGAATCAGTTAAACCCACGTAAAAGTAGGACTCCGTCGACTTAGTTTGATCTCTTTAAATATATTTTGCTGTGCAGTTAGTATTTTTGGTAAGCATATTTTGCTTTGCAATTAGTATTTTTTTGCTGTGCAGTTAAATACTACCCATATGTTACTAGCTCAGGCCCGATTCCTATATCCAAGAAACAAGTCGTTTTGTCTACAAGCAATTAATTTTTACACATATTCTATGAAAAATGACAAAAATTAACTGCTCGTAGGTAAAGCAACTCGTTTTCTACTGGTAATAAAGATTATTATTATTATTAATATCAATATTTACATATTTCATGTAATTTAAATTTAATTGTTATATGTAATGTAAAAATGGCTACACTTTTTATGTATGATAAAGAGTTTTGTTATTGATATATATCTCACAATATCTGTCTGGAAGCACCATTATTCAGGTACATCATTTATAATGTTTTGTTCGATTGAGAATGAAGGAAAGGATATCGAGTTTGCCAAGTATGTAAAGCGCACTTTTTCACATTATAATGATTATTTGGCAATACGTCAAGCTAGCCACTGTTCTCACTTATGTTTATAAGCAAAGTAACAGCTTTGGTTATTGTTTTGTGTCACCGTTATGGAAGCGATATTTTATGTTGGTTAATCAGTTATTCGAAAACAAGTATGTTGACTAAATAAAACCATTTAAAAAATTTCTCTTATCATTTTATTTCGTCATAATCAAAAATTTACACGTGCAAGAGAAACAAAGAAATATGTCCAAATTTGGAAATAAAAAGACTAAAAAAAGATAACCTCAAATAATAGTAACTTCTGCATAACATAATGATTGGAATAGACACTATATTTCTTACAAGTAGACGATCTAAGACGCTGACTGAACTTACTAAAGTATCTTAATCTATAACTTAGAGCTAACGCATGACATCCACAACTTTGGCTAACTCAAAGACTGGTAAAATTTTGTAAAAATTGCTCATATTTAATTCCTATCATAAATTTTCGAGTTTCAAATGGAAAATAGTCAACATTATTTACCAAACTATTAAATCTACACTGCTATTATCTTTAGATAAATTGTTGAATCCTAGGTCCAATACAGCAATATAGGAAACAAAGTTACATATACGAGTACAGAAATTACAATAATTTATGAAAGGCTAAAATGCAGTCATTACCAAAATAATCTAACGTGTTTATTTACAACAATCAGGCAACCAATTGTCTAAAAAGAATAGCATTTATAATATTATAGACAGATTTATAATACTTTGCATTAGTGGAACAGATCAATGTCTATTAAGAGCAAAAAAGTTTATTATATAACTTTGAAAATAAAAAGTGCTACAATTTTAGAAATTAATGTCAGATTAGGATACTGATATTCAATCATTAAAATATCTTAAAATCCACTTTTAGCATGCCAGGACCATTTTGAGTGTTGATACATAAATGACAAGAAGTCTTTATTCAAATATTTTCATATTCATATAATTTTCCGATTTAGTGGCAATATTAAAGGCTTGCTAACTGCAGGACTAACTGGTGCAGGTTACAAAAAGTAATTTTTCATTTAAATTTGATGAGTTCTACAAGTCTCACAATGATCTTACACAATCACTAGGATAATGATTCTCAAAACAACTAGCTCAATAAAATATGATGTACCTATTCTATATTGTACAATGAAGATGATTTAAAATTAGACTCGCATTTTTACTCTTATACATACATAAAATCCATAGCATACCATACCTATATCGAAAGTGTAGTTTATGTGTGTGAAAATATGAGCTAAACTTGCAAAAAATTTATTTACTGAGAATTATTTCCTCAACTTATGAAAATACAAACAGACAATTAGTTATGTTACGATTGTGTAGACGAAGAAACATTTTCAATGGCACTTTAAGATAATACAAGCAAAACTATTCAAATAGCATGCTTATCTCAAGAGAAATATTTTTATTAAATAATGCCCATATACATAATTTTTACATCGTCCCAATGTATGCAATATAAAAATATAATAGAAATGCATCATGCTCTACTTCCACAAAATAATGAAGCTTTATTCGATGCTCACATACTAACCATAGACTGGCATAGATAAATAAGACCAATTACGCAATATAAAGATCACACACATGAAGTATCTATTTACATTTTACAAGCCTGGAATTATTGAATGATGAGGAATACAGTCTTAGATAACTAAGTAAGTATGCATACCGTAAGAACCAAATTCGAAGCATGTTTTAAGAATTGTTCCTCTTGTAACTAATACTATTGCACATAAAAGCTTATGTACATAGTAGTAATGTACATAGGCAGGCGAAGTTGCAATATACCGCTAATAATTTCAGGCGTCTTGCGTCAAACGAGCGTGGCAAAAGGCAATTTTGTATGTTTTAACCTATTACCATTTTAATTCAAAACCTTACACTCATACTATTAAGATTCATATTTTGACTATTCATTCATTAATAGAAATACTCAGTAGACCTATAGAAACAAAGTAAAGGACTTCATTCACACTTCGCCGTACATATCTCACATTGAAAATACAAGCCCTTGTACTAACAGTAATTCCACATCCATCGTATAACTGACAGCCGCAGAATCATACTTCCCTTATAGCTAACGCAACATTTACAATGTAAAAATATAAGTGGGAACTAAATGAAAGCTACCTTTCATTTGTATAGTGACAATCACATTATCTAACCGTATCTTAAATAATCACAAGCTGTCAAAAATCATCATAATCACAAATCATACCTATATTTAAAAATGCTACTAAAGAAAATATAGTCGCACCTCTCGTAACAAAATCTCTAACCACGATCCCGTAACCTCATAAGTATTATATGAAGGAAAAACCTAGGTACAACTTCAATACCTAATAATTATTCATTTACTATATCTACCCTTATTTACGACATTGAAGTTAAATATAAATCTTTGACTACCCACATTAAGATTCAATAGATCAACTTGATTATAGTGGGACTTTGTTATACAGCAATTTCTTCTTATCACATTAATCGTGAATGATTAATCATCGTTATCAATGTTCAATCATCGTCATCAATGATCACAATAGCATCAGGCTGGTGCTGGACCACGTCCATAGAATCGTCGTCAGTTAGGTTCACGATGTTATCATCCATAACAGCTGGCGTCATCTCCTTCTGGTACAGCGACAACACATCGGATATGATCGGCGACTGGATAGACAACGGTTGGATGGTTATATCATCTTTGATATCAATATCTTTGTAATCTTTACTGTCCTGACTGTCGTCGTCCTCGCCGCACACTTGCGGAAATGTATCTTCTTCGTCTGTATCCTCACCGTCAGTGTGGCCGTAGTACTTTTCATCGTCTTTCATATCTTTAGGAACGTACGTGTTAATTAACTCATTTAAATTCGCATCACTCGTAAATACTTTAGAGGGATCCGAGTCTTCTTTGTCACATTGGTGCAAGGAGAACAACTTAGATGATGTGAAATACTTTTGACAGGATTGGCATTGGTTCAGCAAGTGAGCGCGGTAGTGGTTGTGCAGGTTGGGGAACTCATCGCCGCAAACTACACACGGCTCCGGTTTCACCATCGCCCTGTAATGCATCTTCTTTAAAGACTTGTGCACTAGTTTCATGTGTTTTATAAATAAACCGTATTTAACGAATTTCTCGCCGCATTTTCTACACTTTATCGGCTTTTTGTTATACTTTCTACTGCGGTGGGAGAAGGCGTGAATATTGAACGCATCCATAGTCTTGAACTTGAGGGTACAGAATCTACACGAAATGGATCCGGAGCCTTTGTGTATATGTTCGTGCATCGCTTTAGAACTCTTTCTGGTAGTAGGTTTGAAACAGAAGCTACACTCCTCGTACTTCGGTCGCTCGATAGTGCTGACGCTAGTGTTTCCTTCATCATCACTCTCTATGGTGCACAAATGGTTATCAAAGTCTGCAGTCGAAAAGAAATACTCGCCGCACTTTTTACACCTGTTCTCCTCATGGTAGGCCATGTGTCGGTGCAAGTTGAAGAATGTTTTATTGCAAATCTTACATGTCTCTTCTATGGACTCCTTGGGTAAAGTCACCCAGTCTTTGTCATCATCATGGACGTCCCTCATGTGGTATATCATGTCTCTGAACGCTACGAATGTCTCGTCACAATGCTCGCACTTCGTCGGTTCGTCCGCGTTAATTTGTGCGAAGTGGTGGTTCTTATGTTTTCTATAGAGAGTCATGGTGCCAAACTTCCTCTTACAATAAAGGCACCCAAAGTATCCAACAGTGCGGTGGTACACCTTGTGAGTAGTCAGAGCATACTCGTTCTCAAACACTTTGAAGCAGTAGTCACAAACAATCTCTTTCTTACCTGTCGAAACCTCTTTGGAAACTTTAATATTATGCTGAGTTCGCAAATGACAGTCCAACTTCACTTGCACATGGAAAGGTTTATAACAAATATGGCATTTTATTTTCTTAGGATAAATCTCCGTGTCGCCTAACAGTTTTTTCTTTTCGCAGGAGAATGCCAAGTGACCCTCTAGGAATCTGAGAGAGCTGAAGTAGTCGAAACAGTAGTTGCACCTCAAGGAGTTATGATAGTCGAGGTGTCGCTCGAAGTTTCCTTTGCTGGCGAGGACTTTCATGCAGATAGAGCATTGTAGATCTTTGAGGGGGCCGGCGAGGCGTTGTTCTGTGCGCTCAGCGATCCACGTCTCTTCAATCCCGTGCACGTCCCGCACGTGGTAATGCAGGTCGTATCCTCGCCCGAACGTCTCATCACAGTGCTGACACTTCAAAGGGTTATCAAGATATTTCTGTGTAAGATGACCCTTTATATGTACTCTATGATTCTTTAAGGATATAGTCTTCTTACCACAGAACTTGCATTTAAAGAACTCCGGCTTCCGTAAATGCGCCTCTTCGTGTGCCTGGAGTCTCCTTTCATCGAGGAACACTTTGGCGCACAGTTTACATGAGTAATACAGCTGCGGTGGCGCATCTGGGTCTGTTTTAATCATCTTACTCTCGGGGTGCGTCCGCCTCAAATGACGAATCAGTTTCCCCAAGTCCTTATAATACCGCGAACATATGGGACACTTTACTTTATCTTTCCTTAAGTTTTCAATCCTCTTTTTGTGACATAGATGGTCAAAGTTGTGGCTTTTAACGTGTCTCTTGTAGTAGCCCTCGTCAGTGTAGCCTTTCCCGCAGTTCGGGCACTTGTAGGGGCCGTTATCGTCTTCGTAGTGTGTCCTAGTGTGTAATTCCAGCCGTCTCTTGTTAGTGAATTTGACTTTGCATACCTGGCATTCGTGCCGAGCACCGTAGAGGAAAGTTTTAGACGTATGCCAGCTCACATGGTGTTTTAATGAGCTCTCGGAGTCGCACACTTTGCCGCAGTGTGGGCAGGTGTGGGTGCCGTCGAAGACGGTTTTGTCAACGTTGTTGGGTATGGCATCGCCTATTATTGTGTTTTGTGCGCTATCACCTCGCTTGTAGTGTATGGCCATGTGGGAGAGGTATACCTTGCGGTACTGGAAGACTCTCTCACAGATGGAGCACTGGTAGTCCTTGTTCTTGAAGCGAGTCTGTTTGTGGTAAGTCATGTGAGCTTGCGCAGCACGAAGGTGTTTGCTCTTACGGCCGCAGATCTTACACGTGAGCAGTGTAGGGTCAAGGTTCGTGTCTGTGTAGTGCTCACGCATGTGTAGCTTGTAGTGGCATTGGAATCTGAACGCCTGGAACAAAGAGAACATTTTTGATTGATTTGTTGTTTGGACTTTTAATAACTATTAAGTTGAATAGGAGTGCGATATTGTTAGTGTTATGCCCAGTGCCATCTCTCGGCATTGTGGGGAAGACTCGGCAGTTCCGTCTAATGATTTATTACACCGCCATCTATTGACATCTTACGGAATTATGAAGTATGGGTACGCGAAGCGTAGAGAGAACGCTGGCACATTCTCGAATCTTCTTACTGTTTACATTTCGGGTATGGCGTTACTAGAAAACTCTAGAAACGCTTTACCCGCGTATAAATAGAGCGCACGCGCACCGCCAAGTCACTTTATAATCGTAAGCGGTCAAGTATTCATCGAAGCGAACAGAAGCGGAAATACTACGGAGTTTGAAGCAGTTACAGTGGAAAAGTGAAGTATAGTATTTGTTGTGTTTTAAAACGTGTTTTAGTCGGTAATATTGTTTACAGTCTTATCCGTCGAACCCCGCACGTTACATTATCATAAAATTATGTGCATGTATGATCGTGAAAAATAGGCTTACCATATTTGTAACCATATTTCAAAATTCTAGTACTTAAAATTGTTGAATTATATACATTTATACAAGCAAAAATTAATTAATTATTATATTTAACTATTTACAATTATTGCACCTTAGTAATTGTATAATATAACATCATACAATATAAGTAGGTAGTAGTCAAATACTTTACAGTTTGATTAGCTATAAAAGACGTAGCAATACTGCTGTCTATCACTTCTTGTTGTGAGCTGTAAGTGAACGGACATATAAAACATCCTCGTGTCAAAGTATAAAATAAATAGTTAAAGTGTCTGTACAGTGTGTTATTTAATCTATAACCTCTAATAAAAATATCATATTGTTTTATATGATTTTTACGCACTAGAAATAAATAATGTGTCACAGGGAATTTTACAAGCAACCGATAGAAAGAACACGAAGATTCGAAACAACTATTTGTGGATCATATAAATTGTTGTCCCGTGTGAACGCACAGCACTTAAACCACTAAGCCATGCGTACAGTCAAGTTAGTATTTAATATTGTTATTATCTTATCTTCTGCGAAAAATCAACGTTTCACACTAAAAATGGTAATATTATAGTAAACTAAAACTCACCTCTTTGCATACAAAGCACTCGTACTTCTTTTCTAGATTTTTGCCAACGTTAGTGTGCCAATTGACGTGTCTCTTGAGCGATATCAGTGTGGGCATCTTCTTCCCACAGATGGGACATGTGAAGCCGCTCAGATCGACCAGCAGCTTGCCCTCCTGCCCAATGACCGGAACCTCTCCAAAGTCGTTGTGACTCTGGATCCAGTCCAGGGGTTCCGACTTTGTCACAACGACTTCACAAAAATCCGACGGATTTACCATACTCTGTTCAACTTTCTGTTTTAATCTATGAACTAGCTTTATATGGTTCGCGAGAGCACTGCACGCTTTAAAGGTAGATTCGCACTCCGCGCACGTGTAGAGGTTCCTAGGCTTCATATTCTTTGCTATATGCGTCTGGTTATGCTCGTTTATGTCTCCGACCTTCATGTCCAGGTCGCAGATGAGACAGCGGACCGAGCAGTCCTTGAGGTAGATCTTGGCGCGCTTGTGTCCGGAGCCCATGTTATGTTTCGTTCTCTTGTGGTGGAGTAAGAGACGCTTGTACGAGAACTGCTTCTCGCAAATATCACAAGTGTTGTCCTCCTCTTCCTGACTAGATTCTGATTCGGAACGATACTGCGGCTCGCTTAGGAGGCTAGTCGACGCTTTATCGGGCGGTTCAAACTTTACTTCTATGGGTACATCCGTATGGTATTTTTGCTGGTGAGTTGCAAGAGCTTTCCTATATTTGAATTCTTTGTCGCAAATATCACATTTGACCGTACCGCCAGGAGGGTAAGTATTGCTTGCTACTGAGTGTACTGAAACCGAATCATCAGCAGTGCTCGCTCTGGAAATTAAAGACAGTTAAAATTACTAAAATAGTCATACCAATAAAAAGAAGTTAAAAATGCAATGTGTGGCCTTTTAGTACTTGAAAGTCTTTGAACATGCATGATTGACATTAATTATATAATTAGTCGCATCTAACTAATCATCTCATTTTGCAAAGAATCTACCTGTAAACATACACTGCGAGGCAGTCAATAGTCTTTTTAATATTAATCAAGTATACCAACTGAGTTCACATTATGATATTGTCCCAGCACGAGATATCTATGGAGGGATGCAAAGTAATCTGTATGCGTACCTAGAATCATCACCTGCGCCGTCATCCTGAATATTGGACACGTGCGCCGCCAAGTGCTCGATCAGCTGCTTCTGCGAAGCCAACTTCTTTAGGCACATCCGACACTCATGGTAATCTTGCTGTTCAACGTCATTCTCCACATATAACATACGAGGCTCAAAATGCATGTTCTTTATATGCTGGTAGTACGACGTCTTCCTCGACATCAGTTTCTTACAAACAGGACATTCAAACGGTTTAGATTCATCCATTTTCGGACACTCACTGAAATGCGAATTATGTTGGTAATAATCGTCAAATAACGTATCGCAGTAGAGGCAAGGTACCGGCACTTTTCTGTTCGGTTCAAGTTCCCGTTTCAACACGGCCGCGTGTATCACCCTCATATGCTTAGCTAGGTTATCAAGGGTCTTGAATTTGGCCGAGCAATATTCACAGGTGATACTGTTTACAGACGACTGATTCTGTTTAGCGTCGATTGGTTCTAAGGATATGAGGAGCTCCTTTTGCGGCGCTTTGACTGGAATTTTGCCGCAGATGTCGTGATGACGTTTTAGCATGATCTTTAATTTGAAGGTCTTATCGCATTTGTCACAGCTTAGCTTGTCCTCAACGTCTACGGCATCCTCGTCATATTTTTTCGGTGTATCGACGACGGTGTCGTTGGCCACAGTATCCTCGGGTTTCTTCCCGTGCACTCTGGTGTGGTTAGCTAGACTCTTGCGGGTCGAGAATTCTTTGGGACATGTTTTGCATTTGAAAGTGTTTTTCATAAGCGGTTCGTCAGAATCAGTTTCAGGTATGTAGGAACCGCTGTTATCTTCGTAATCAGAGTCAGGCTGCGAGGTGTTACCAGATTGTAAGCGTTGCCTTTTTTGGGAATTCCTAAGTTCTTGGACGCGTTTTGAGCTGGTAGGCCTGAAATCACTGGAACGGCCTCCTATCGAGGTATTGCCATCGCTGTCTATGCTTCGTTTACGCGTCCTAGTTTTTGGGGATATCTTTTCTTCAATAGAAGACGAGGGTTTGGTTAAGTTTGAGCTATCGGTGTGGTTGGAGAATGCAGAATCGCTGCTTTGTCTATTGGGAGGCGGTGAGCTGATACTAAAACCTGGAAACAACTAAATCTGTTAGTGCTGCACTATTACGAGATTATTGTAGCACTTCATTGTTACTTAATCTAGGAAGGTACAGGATTAGTTTTTATGTCGTGTTCTGATATTAACTTTACAATAGAATTACGTTCATTGTATTGTGAACTTCGAGCGCTATTCGTGTAACTTTTAAATTATGTAGTGTGCTTATGAGACATTGGGTGCACTGTAACAGTATCAAATGCAGCATTAGTCGAATATGTTATGTAAATGTTTTTTTTTTTTGTCAAAAACTGAAACAGTCACACAGATGAGATAGCAACAAAAAACAATGCAATTTTGTACCCATCCTATTTTATCATCCAGGATTACAGAAAGTTAATTTATAACATATTACTGATATGGCAAATCTGTAAGAGAGCATTGAAGCACACTGACAAGAGTCCAACACTGGGGTAGCATGAAATGCACATTTACTTCAGCAAATTGCGCGCTTCTTATCATCAGATCTGAGCCATATTCGTTATGTTTTTACCTGGAGGCGGGACATAGTTCCTTCGTAGCTCCTGGTCGGCGCGCTCGCACTGTTGTTTGAATATATATGCACTGCTGAGCTTCTGTATGCACTCAGAGCATACTTTATCCGGGAGTCCATCTCCATCGTAAATCTAAAACAATCAGTTATTATTTACAGTATCAGGCTTTATAAATTTGTAGCCTTATCTGTAGACTGAGTCATTGAGTACTGACGTCTTCATAGAATATGTAGGGTTATAAGTCTAAATCGCTAAACAAATTCATGTTGATATTATTCACACATCAAAAACATAAATGATGACTTTCAGAAAAATAGGGATTCCAAAATTATATTGATAACCATTATTATTTATTTTAGTCAATACTTTTAGAATAAAAAATCGACCATTAATTCAAACATTCGAAAACATTCTAAACTTAAATCTTTTACGACCTTTGATTCAAGTTGTTACAGAGTTGTTAATAGTGTAAAAACAATTATTAGGGCAAACAACAGTCTAAATAAAATTAATGCCAGGCATAGCACTATTCTCAGACCTAATGTACCTTATTGTCGGATATAGCCGACAATGGCGTCGCCGGCCAGCTGTTTTCAAGACATTGTCGCACCTAAATTAGGGATATACCATTGTATCATACTGTTTATCGAATCGAGTAATTACATTCAAATGTTATTCTTGTAAAATTGTTTTGTCAATATTTACTTTTGTACATTTATACTTACTGCAACAATTTAGTTAATTAATTGAATTCAAATAAAGCTACATATTTATTTTCAATCAGTCAGTTTAATCATTGAGTTATATTATTAATCATTATTTATAGATCATAATATTAATATGATAATAAATTATCATATGATATTATCACATAGCAAGAATTTTTATAACAGGAACTTTCCAATGTGCTCACTAATCAGTTTTAAATAGTATAAAACTCACTTTAAAATATCAAATATCAACAATTGTATAAAATTATTGTGCAATGAGCACAATAATTATATACAATTGTTGATATATGGTAAAAAGTCACATAAAACTTAAAAATATCAAATATCAACAACAGTGTTACAACATTAATGTGATCATTAATCAGTCTTTCAAGATGCTTATCAGTTGTTCTGTGGTAAATACTTCTTCACTCGCCATTATTGCAGTCATATAATAAATAATAATAATTTTGCTTATTCTCCGCACTAAAAATGACGTCACACGCTTACGACATCACTAGCGTGTCGTCTATATTCGACAATGGCGCAGAGGGGACTGCTTATAGAGACCGTGCTAGGGATGCGTATGATTGACGATAAGAGAATATCGAATATTTTTCAGTTTGAAATCTAGTAAAACTACTATTTTCTCAGTGACTAAGCTTCTAATTACTTTTTTTAAATAGTTATAACAAAAATTACACGAATTTAAGTCATCTAGGTAAAGGACGATGGCGAGGTTGGACCCACAAAATGTAAAATTTTTCAAGTTTAAATATACTTTAGTTATAACTACAGGTTTATAAGATTTTTATATAAAAATATTGTCTTTATAAGAAGGGAATTAAAAGTTATGATTGATTTTAAGTTATTAAAAAAATTGTCATTGTGCACTTACAAAATGCAACTTGTGTGGGATTACGTTCCAATCTACAATACTTTATATTTGTTTTTACTTTAGATTTGATCTTGAATAATTATGGGGTATTTTATTTTTAATAATAAATAATACTCACTTTCAACAGTAAGAACATGAATATTACATATGTAAATATTGTACGAGTACAACGTCTACAAAAATATTAAATTATAAACTATTACTATACTGATGGTATAACGTAAAACGGAACGTTTAGCTGGCATTACTGTCTGTCAAGTGTCAGTTGTCAATCATAATCTGTCTTATTTATTCCTATAATATTGTATCTTATTCTCCCAACTTCTATAAATCAATTTTTATTTGATTTTTGTTAGTCTTATATTGTTTTACAACTATCAATGAGTTATCTTAAGGCACGTCATCTATAAGATTGGGTCCCAAAAGACATGAAATCCGCCTTTAGATTAATATTACTAACCAATATATACCACATCACTAGCAGTCAAGTATAGACGACATTGTGAGGGAACATACTTTTTTAAACATTGTGTTGTTTTTATGATAAAATTTTTGATTTATTAGTTAATATGCAATTTTGTTTGCTGTGTACAATTAAGTAATAAAAGGGGATTCAATTTTTAAATTGTATCAATAAAACACATAAAAGTAGTAGTAAGTTAAAAAAATATTATGTGACCTGTTTTTTGTCGAGTATAGACGATGTAGGCACACAGGGCACGCTTACGCATGTCGAGTATAGCCGACGTTGGCGTTCAAAAGGTTAACAAAACTATGTATATATTATATTACACATGAACGATGGGACATATTCAATTAACAAATAATGTCCCTTATCTACAACTTGTATTTCAGCTTACCGCAAACTTCCTGAATATACCACATCCACTTAAACTGAGAACTAAACCCAACCGAAACAATGTATAATATGTTAATGTAAAAGCCGAAATACAAATCAACACTAACCTAAATGCAAAATGTCCATGAGAATTAAGAAACAACGAATTCTTATTACTTCCAAAGTTCCTAATGCTATATATCCTCCTAAGGCCCAAAGTCCTTTCTATAGGAATAAATTACTGGTGAGTTCAGACCCAGCATCCATTTTGGTTATTACTACATGCAGGCCCAAGTCCTTCAAAAAGGTTTAATTCAAATGCGGCATTTTTTATTCAGAAACCCGCCATATGTTTTGACGTTAGAGTGAACACTCAAAGATCTATCTATTCTGTTACTGGCAGTTGCTACTGATTGGGTTAAAAAATAAATGCGTGGCTCCATTTTTTTCGCGACAACATGTCAGACATCTAGAGACGGGGTAAGTAAATCTTTATCTAAGTAATCTATGACTTTTTCATATAAACGTAAAATATAATAAGTTTTATACATACTTTTCGTTATTAAACTAATAAATTGATGCAAGTTATTATCATAAATTATACTTTTAGAGTTCGAAAAAACTCTTATACAACAGCTTTGTGCCCGTCCGTCCGTCCGTCTGTTATACAACTTTCAACTCAAGAACCGTAAGAGCTAGAGACTCGCGGTCAAAGCTATTCGGCTCAGCATAGTCGATATACCCCCGAAATTACTATAAGCTTTGACCTCTGACTTCAAGGTCACGTGATACCATCTTTCAACTCAAGAACCGTAAGAGCTGGAGACTCGCGGTCAACGCCATTCGGCTCAGCATAGTCGATATACCCCTGAAATTACTATGACCTTTGACTTCTGACTTCAAGGTCACGTGATACCATCTTTCAACTCAAGAACCGTAAGAGCTAGAGACTCGCGGTCAACGCCATTCGACTCAGCATAGTCGATATACCCCGAAGCGACTATGACTTTGATCTCAGGGTCACGTGATACCATTTCTTGGAACTCTAAGATTTACGACAATTCATGGCCGTTTCTCACTTGTTTGGTAATCAAAAGATTTTGATACTTTTTAAAGTACCGCGGTATTTTTACTCCAAAAGACTGTTTTTATTTTACACCTTTATAAAGGTCTTTGGGTTATTATGTTTACTTCAAACGAAATCAAGAGAAAGACAAATGATTCAATTAATTTGTTTTTATATATTTTTTAGGTTCTATTCCTTGTTGTTCCAACTCAGTAGGTATATTATTTTTATATTTCAGGTTTAAATGAGAAATAAATAGCAAAATTTCCTATATATTTGCGACAATGGAGATGAAGTTGCTGATGTCTATGAAATTGATGATGGGGTAATAGAAAATAAGAAACAAATTATAAACTAAAATGTGGTGCAGCAAATGCAATACGTATTTATACTGTTACGAGCTGGGCTCGACAGATAAGAATATAAACAATATTACCGACAAAAACACGTTTTATTCAGACACACAATTAAATTTAAAACACAACAAACACTATACCACACTTTTTCACTGTACTGCTTCAAACTCCGTAGTATTTCCGCTTCCGTTCGCTTCGATGAACACTTGACCGCTTACGATTGTAAACTGCTTTGGCGGTGCACGTGCGCCCTATTTATACGCGGGTAAAGCGCTTCTAGAGCTTTCTAGCAACACCGCTCCCGGTATGCAAACAGTACGAAGATTCGAGAAAGTACCAGCATCTTCTCTACGATTCTCGTAAGCATACCTACTACGTAGTTTCGTAAGATGTCAATAGATGGCGGTGTAAATTATTAGACGGAACTGCCGAGTCTTTTCCACAATGCCGAGAGATGTCACTGGGCGTAACACTGCCCCCCTCTTAGACATGTTCGTCCCGAACATTGTTCGATCCGTAGTAGCGTGCCAATCGATCCACATGAACGATCTTTAGTGTACCTCGTGGTCCTTTCTGGATCCGGTAGGTGACGTCATTCATCTTAGTGACTATGCGATAGGGTCCATCCCATTTTGCCTGCAACTTACTGCTGACCTGTCTGTCTGATATGCTCGTATTCATCATTCATCCTGTTGCGCAAATTATTCGCATAATCTGTTATGCTGCATGGAGATTCAGGTGGGATGCCGGTGATCAAGTCTGCAGGTAATCGTAGTTCTCTTCCGAAGTTAGCGAAAGCAGGTGTTACTGATGTGCTTTCTTGAACCGCACTACGGTATGACAGTAGAAACGGTTGAATGTGTTTGTCCCAATCACTTTGTTTGCTTTCTACAACTTTCGCCAGATATCTTTCCAGAGACTGGTTAAATCGTTTAACCATGCCGTCTGATTGCGGATGATAAGCAGTCGACCTCGTTTTATAGGTACCCATCACACGACATGTCTCCTTAAATACTTCAGACACGAAGTTCCGACCTTGGTCACTGTGGATCTCTAAGGGCACCCTGAAACGACAAAAGACTCGGTGGACTAGCTTGTCGGCCACCGTAGTTGCCTCTTGATTTGGAATTGCAAACACTTCCGGCCACTTTGTAAAGTAATCCATGACCACCAAGAAGTACTTGTTCCCACTTTGGCTTTCAGGAAACGGTCCGGCAACATCTGTTCTCTTAACTCCCATGTGACCCGAACTCCCATTATGATAGAGTTGTAAAACTTCCGGTACCTTGAGCTTTGGCACGACCATTTGCAGGTGACACTTGTCACCTCAAGCATTCTTCCATTTCCGGCACAGAGCTCCATCCTGGCTAACCAAGCTTTCCCACTGTGCCCAATAACTCTTGGTGATAGAGCTCATTGCCGCAACTTCACTCCAGCCAGGTCTCGAAGCACCTGTTTTCTTCCATTTGAGGATGGGTCTTATGTCTTTTTCCTTTTGTTGCGTTCTCTTCAGAGTTTCCTTCCAGTTTCGCTTCTCTTCGCTAAGATCCGTCCTCAACATCCTGACTAATCCTTCCTGCTCGGCCTCTTGCCTGGCGCAGTGCTTACACTGGTCGGGACACGGTTTACGTGACAGGGCATCCGCATTACCATGTGACTTGCCACTACGATGCTGTATTAAGAAGTCGAATTCCTATAGTTGTTCAAACCATCTTGCTACCTGTCCTTCTGGGTCTTTAAGCTGTAGTAGCCATTTCAATGCAGCGTGGTCAGTTCGCATGTGAAATTGCCGCCCCAACGAATATTTACTATATGCTGCAATGTCTTTACGACAGCTAGAAGTTCCCTTCGCGTGACACAATAGTTCCTTTCAGGTTTGGATAGGGCCTTTCTGAAGTACGCTATTACAACCTCATGCTCTTCTTTACGTTGAGATAACACGCCACCAATGCCGGTGCTACTGGCAACTGTATCTACTACAAATTCATGTTCATTGTCGGGATAGCCTAGTCGGTGAATTACCGATATGTTCCTTCAGTTTCTGAAATACGACGTCACAGCTCTCATTCCAGCAGAACTTTATCTTATCCTCGGTGAGCTTATGCAGAGGCCGGGCGTCAGCAAAGTTCCTTACAAACCGTCGATAGTAGGAGCACAAACCAAGAAATGCCCTGACTTGTGTCTTGTTCTCCGGAACTGGCCAGTCCATGACAGCAATGATCTTATCCGGGTCTGTTTGGATACCTTCTTCGGAGACAACATGTCCTAAGAAGTTCACTTGTCGCCTGAACAACGCGCATTTCCTTGGACTTAACTTCAGGTTGGCTCCTCGAATCTTCGAGAGCACGTGTTCCAGGTTGTGAAAGTGATCCTCAAAGGTGCGTCCTACTATGATAATATCGTCCAAGTAGACCAGGCAGGTGTCTCCAATCAATCCAGTAAGTACCAGTTCCATCAATCTCAATCACACAAAATCAATCAAAAGTGGCAGGGGCATTACACAATTCAAAGGGCATGACGTTGAATTGCCACAATCCTTTGCCTGTGAAGAATGCTGTTTTCTCCTTATCTTGAGGATGTATCTCGACCTGCCAGTAGTCACTTTTCAGGTCTAGAGTAGAAAACCACTTCATCCCAGTTAGCATACCCGGAGTGTCATCAATCCTTGGCAACGGGTAACTGTCTTTCTTTGTGATGTCATTTAGCTGATGATAGTTCACAAAGAAGCGCATGCTGCCATCCTTCTTCTTAACCAAAACCACTGGTGAACACCATAGACTGGATGAAGGCTCAATCACACCTTTCACCATGCCCTCGATCATAGTGTCAACTTCATGATCCCGTGCCACTGGTACATGTCTTGGTCGCTGGCGGATCAGTACCCCATTTCCTGTGTTTATTTTGTGTTGTTGCCTATGTCGACATCACATGTCGAGAAGATGTCGGCAAACCGGTTTAACATCGTCTCAGTCTTGTTCTTTTCTTCCCTCGACAGGTTATTCTAGCAGAAGACACAACGTACCTTGCCCCTTGAACTTTGGCATTGGTAGGCTGTTCATGGCATAAAATATTTATTGCCTGACTCAGTAAAGGAAAGTATAATTTTTTTTACACAGAAGTAATGACCTAGACATTAGTCAATATATCTGATTCTGTAGAATATATGCATTTTTCTGTCTCAATTTTTTCTCAGTGTGTAAGAAGTATCGTATCCCAAAAATGCACAGTTTATGTGGGACAGATCTTTAGAAACAAGTCAAAAGCTATCTAATATACAAATACAGAGAACAACTCAGTCCTTTAGAAGTCTGTCTGCACAATATAATATATGATAAATATAATATTTAAAGATTATCTCAATTGTTCTTGATCCTGAACATATTATTAGACTGCAATTGTAATCAACATAATTAAATTTTTAAGTGTGTCAAAGTATTGTGCTTTAAATTATTAAAATAAATGATATTACATTTAGATTTGAACAGAATGTGTGTATGCATAAAACTTCACCTTGTAGACTATACATATTACACCAGCAGTGCTTTTCTTTGAACCCAGATGATCCAGGGTTAGTAAATTTCGCAAGTATTGAGCAGAAGTATTTTTGCCAAGTAAGCTAACTTGTCCACTGACTATAGCTTATGAGATATAGCACTGTTTATCCATTATTCAAGTATTTATTAAATTACTTTTGATAAACATATCCTAAATATAAATAACAAAAAGTAATAAATACATATTCTTATCACTGATTTATTCACTTGTTAAATAGTTCCATAATATAATATAGTTTTTATTGTATTAATTATTCGCATAACATATTATTGTATAGAGTTTCAATGAAATTATGCAACACTATGCTTTAACAGCCGAATGATGCTATTATTCAAATGTCGTTTGTAATATGAACCCGAATATGAGATACATGTTACGATCGCATGGCAAGTAAAATATATCCTTACTTTCACTCGAGCACATTCCATTGCCATCTCCGCCAACTGTAATGAATTGTCCACTGTGAAGATGGAGTAGAAGTCTCCAAGCTTGAGGCAAAGCCTGCATTTTCCAAGTTTGAGGGCCATATTGATTTGTTCTCTAAAAACTTCATGTCACTAAAGCATCACATCTGTGGAAGAAAAGATGAGTTGAAGTATGTTGATCCTAACACATTTGTATTCGTTTAACATCACTGGGATTAGAACTCCATTAGAGAGCCTTTTTATTGAATTTATGAAGAGTATAAAACACCTTCAAGAACCGGCATATTCCACACGTAAGATATACACACACAAAGACAAACGTTTTTTATCTGTCAATGGTACCAACATGTAACATCAAATTAGAGAAGCTATGGAGCAAACAAAAATGTTTACCTACCAAAACCTAAAACTGAAAAAAAATCTTTACTTTGATTTTGGTAGGTAATGCTAAAAGAACTCACCACTTTGTATAGAGACTGATTACTCATCAGAGTTAATAACGTACTGTGATACGAAGTTGTATTATGCATAATCGTGGGTTAGTATCATTTAAAGTTTTTATATCAATGCTTTGTGCTTTTAAAGTTTTCCTTCTGACTATCGCTATTACTAAGTACTCAGTAATAGCATGCCTGGAGTGCAATAAGGCACTATGCAAAACTGCCGCAATAAAATGATTATTTGAATAAAATATAAGAATGGAATTAAAGTTATTTGATATGAGATAGTATCAAACATAATTAGTAGTACATCTCTAGACTCTATCTGTTATTATCAATTTGACAAAAACTTCAATTGTCAAACATGACAAATTTGACAAGAATTCTGATTTTATTTTGATGGCTTGTTCGTTTTAGTATTTGTCTGCTTCTGTTTTTTGTTTAACCTAATATTATGAATGAAACTTGTGCAGATACACCAAACTAAGCTAGGTACATTAAAATGGTGTTTTACGTCACAGGATCTAACATATTTGGACAATGGTCTGACGCAGATCTTGTATTCAGTGAGTTTCGTGCTATTACAGAAAGTAAACATGACCTTGTAGGTATTTCCACGGAACAGCCAAAACTAATGCAAATAAATTGGTCTTACAATATTTTACAAATTGGTGACTATTATTATTTATCAGGGTTTTGGGATGGTAAAGAGAGCCAATTAGTAAAAGTACCAATACCTGATGAGTATTCGGGATCAAAGGAAGATTTAATGCTGGCTGGCAACGACTATAATGTTATATTAGTCCCTAAAAATAGTAACATGATATGGGTAACAGATTTGAGAATGACGAAGGAATTTAAAAAAATATATATTAATGTAGAAGAGCCAATAGAAAATGTTGAGAAAAAGCAGAAGAGAGATAATAGTATTATTAAAGTTGTATATGTAAACAATACTTGTTTATATTTGACATCAATGGGACATGTATACAATGGTATTCTCCCTACTTATTTGGATACAAGGCATTGTAGAGGGAAAATATGTGATATTCAAAGTGGCTATGAACATTACATACTGTTGACTGACGAAGGAATAGTTTATACTTGGGGCAATGGAAGGTATAATAAATATTTTGCTTTTTCTACACATCGTCTATAAGCCAGAAAAATTTTAAGAATAATACTTGAAAACAAAATTATTTAACCTATTATCTATCCTTATTAACCTATTAAGGCACATTGACACACCTGCAGCTAGACAATAGGTTTTTAATTATGCCTGGTATTCCATGACATGACAGGATAATTGCAAACAAATAACACATTAATTAAATATAAAAATTACAAAACTCATGGAACTAGTTGCTTGTTGCATACAGGATTCAAAGATCAGCATTACTTATAAATCAATTTAGTAATGTAATTTAGTAGTCACAAAGTGTAAGTGTATGCGCCATCATGCCATCCTACTGTCTATGTTAGATTTATTAAAAAAAATATACCTTAGCTCAAATTATTTTATCTCTTTAATATTATTAAGTTATTATTGTTATTATCTTTAGTTTTTTTATAGTCAGTAGTAGCTATATGGCATAATGGCTGCAACACCTTGTTAATCTGAGTTGTGAAATACTTAAATTATATTTAATTGGCAATTTAAAAGAGTGGCCGTGAGTTTCTTGCAGTTTTCTTCTCATAGGCTCAACCTTTTCCCTGAACCTAGCAACTAACCTAAATGTAGTTTCAGTAACTTAGTAAACTCACTAACCTATATATTTTGACATTCATAAGTGTTACTTTGTGACCTAAATGAATAAATGATTTTTGACTTAACATAGAACCAGAAGCTATGGTAAGTATTATGTCTGGGCTCTAGATTTCAAGAATTGGTTAGGAGAGTAAAATTAGATAGATAAGTGTGCTGAGATATTTATATAATTGCCCTAGCATAAACATGTTTATTCCTAGGTTTGTTGCAGGCAGTTTAACACTGAAATTTCTGTTATAATTTTCAACTTATATGTATTTATTTATTTTATATTTACCTATTATTTACACTTTTATCAGAGAAAAACCTATATAGTTTATATTCAATAAGTTTTCTTATGTTTTCAGAAGGTTACAATTAGGCCATGGTGACGTCAGTAATCTTGAACTGCCAACAGAATTAGAAGCACTTGCTGGGATTAAAATAACCAAAATTTGCTGTGGTGGTTGGCACTCTTTAGCACTCAGTGAATTTGGAGACTTATATGTGTGGGGCTGGAATGATACAGGCCAGTTGGGAATAAAACATGATACAGAAAAACAAAGTTACCCAGTGCCAACATTAGTAGATCTCACTGACAATGATGGAGAAGATGTGACCATAAATATAAAAGATATTGCATGTGGATCAAGACATTCTGCTATTCTTTTAGAAGATAACTCTGTTTGGACAACTGGTTGCAATAAGTATGGTCAATTGGGATTTTCAGAAGGAAAATATCCTATATTTAGTTCTTTTAAAAAGGTGTTCCAATGTGATAATACGTCCTTATTAAAATGTGGTCAATGGGCGACAGTAATAGTTTCTAGTTGATTAATTAATAAAAATATTTTTCTTTTAGCATACTTAATTACTGATTTATTGCTCTTGTACTGTGTAGTAAAAAATCCTTAATAGCAATTTGATACTGCTTTTCATTAAGCTGTACCCCCTACAGCAATTTTCGTCTATATGTTAACTTATTATACTTTTAAATGACTAATTCTTCGCCAACTATAAGTTCTGTAATATACAATGTATTCCACCGATAAGTGACCGGCCGAAAAAATATAAAAATATACGTAAAATTACCGAGAAAAACGCTATAGGGGAGAGGGGGGTCTAAGCTGTATACTTTTTTTAAAATCGAATTTCACTTTTTATTCTTTTTTAATTCTCTCCTTTGTCCTATTTGTCCTTTTTTATTTTATTTGATAGCTACATACTCTAACTAACAGAACTGAAGCAATTTAGAAGTAATTTGCATCCAATGACTAAAATAAAGTAAGTAAAACCCAGAATTTTCGCATAAACAGCATATTTTTTTTATTTAACCCTACAAAACTCTAAAAGACTCCCTCTGACTTAGGTTATTTTACTTTATTTTATTACTCTACAGGACATTTCTTAAATAATCTTCAAACATTGTTTTTGTATCTCTAACAGTTTAAATGTTAAAAGGCTTGCAGAAATTCTCCTTTTCAATAGCAAAAAATATAAACAATAGCGTCCCCTTTTTGCAGGTAAATAGTTTTAGCGATTTTCTCAATAAATTTACGTATATTTTTATATTTTTTCGGCCGTTCACTTATCGGTGGAATACATTGTATATAGGTGCTTAACAAACGTTGAAAGGGATGACACATAAAGATCATCTATTCTTATTACATGTGGGTATCGAACCCGCAACGTCATTAGGCGGATCCACACCAGACGATCCAAAGCGCTCCGATCGCGCGCGGCATGGAGCGCGCTCCACGGAGCGTGAAGTGTAGACGTGCCGTGCGCGATCCATGTGCGCGGCGGAGAGCGCGCGCTCCTCGCCGCGTGCGATCCATTTGTTGTCGGTTTTTTGGTCACGCACAAAGGGGCCTCAGTCGCTTGGCGCGCGCGGTCTGGACGGTTGTGTAGAATCGCGTGATCCGCCGTTATGGATAATTCGCAATGTATCCGTTTAATTTCCCTATATAGGGAGAATAAATGTTTATGGGATCCTAATGATACCAATTACACAAATAGAAGTGTAAGAGAAGATGCCTGGCGGAAAATTAGTCGGCAAATGAACAATATTCCAACAACAGAACTAAAGAAAAAAATGAAGTCTTTGTCGGGTGGCTACAGAAGAGAACGATTCAGAGAAAAACAGAGTCGTATTACCGGATCAGGTAAGAAATTATAGTTCCTTTTGTTTTATAATTATAGTTCAGTACATAACCTGCCACTCTTAGTGAAGCTTTAATTTTAATTTATTAGTAATAATAATAAAATGTATTGTTTAAAACCCCACAACGTAGTAACGTAACTTAGTTTGTGATAAAAAGATATACTTAAATGTTTAAAAGTTTTGGGTAGGGGAGTGACTTCACGGACATTGATATTTGCCGGTTATATTAATTTATTGTTTATTTCAGGTGCTGAAGATACTTACAAATCAAAATGGTTTGCTTACGATGAGTTTGCTTTCATGGCGGATAAGAATAACCCCGGGACAACAAGGGATACACTTCAACAGGTGAGTTATTTTTTACTTACTATAATTTTATTTTGATTAAAAAACTTACATTACAGGTAACCATTAAAGTATAATAAAATAAGTACATAACTTTTAAATAAAATAAGTTTTAATATACCATCCAGAAGCGTAAGACATTATGTGCCTATACACCTACCATTAGTCTCTACAAACTATCGTCAAAATGCATTTCTCTGGCGAGCAGTTAATACTCTAAATGGACAAACAAAAATACATGATTTTGATATATTCACTTGCAAACCCAGTTCAGTGAGGCGGATGCTCAGTCTTGATTTTTTCCATAGATAACCGCAATAAATTAACACAACAACTTTTTAATTTAGATTTTTTACGTCTTAATGTTTTACATTGTTTTTAATTTTCATTATTTCGTACATTATTAATATGCTTGTTTGTAAGTTCAGTGTTCACGCATCATTTTTTTATTTTTATATAAAGTAGCTAAAAGTGGAGACCTATAATTGGCTATCTGTTGCGTATTGTATGCATTTAAAATGTTATTGTTTGCTGTTGGTCTTCCAAAGATTAAATAAATAAATAAATAAATAAATAAATAATTAAATTATTAGAATATTATAACTCTTAAAGAAAAGGTCATGTTATAGCAGTAGACGTACTAATACAATAATAATTATTGGCTTAAATTTGTTTGTATTATTTTGTGTTATCTGTGTAGGTAATGTTTTCTTTTGGTGTCAATAAAGTATATTTGTATTTATGTAATAAAATTTATTTCTTATTATAATCTAGAACTTAGGGAGAGGATAGTTTTAAATAAAATACATAGTTAATTGGTTAAAGTATAATGAACTGAACTACATTATATTCCTCTTAATGCAGCTAACTTATAAAACATATAAACACAGTACAATTTATATAAGTTTATTGGTACTCATTTTGCCAAACAATGGCCCCGTTTGTTATAAAGTGTCTTGCTAAGTGGAACCGAATATCTTTGGCATTTTGTGATGCTCTTCGTGGTATGGCATCTATCGGTAGTAGTGATGTTGATGCCTGTTCCGTTCGCCAGCTTCCAGGAACTATTTCTCCATTCCCCTGTATTGTATCAAAAGATACCGGTGATCTTAAATTAGAATTACTTCGTAAATAGTTATACAGGTAAACTGTCGCTAGCACGACTTTAGTTGCTTTTCCTGGCTCCAACAGCATTGGTTTACGCAAAACTCTGTAACTTGAGCTTAGTACTCCAAACGCGTTTTCTACAACTCTACGTGCTCTTGATAATCTGTAATTGAATATTCGTTCACTCGAACCCCTTTCTGGATCACCTTCATACGGTTTCAATGTATACTCATTTAATTGGAAAGCTTTATCACCAAGTATAAAATAGGGCACTTCAATTTTATAAGGAACTTGCAAAATTTTTGCCGATGGGATGTTTAGCTCCTTTTTTTCAAGTTTCTCATATAGCTTTGTGCTTTTAAACACGCCTCCATCTGATATTCTGCCCTTACTCCCAACATTCACATAAAGGAATCTATAATTTGCATCTACTAATGCAAAAAGAACTATACTTGGAAACAATTTATAGTTATCATAGTCGTTGCCACTATTAAAAGGCGCTTGCAAAACGACATGTTTACCATCCATTGCTCCTAATACATGTGGAAAATTCCATTTTTCGTCGAATTCCTGAGACACTGCGAGCCACTCTTCTTCATTTGATGGCATCTGAAAAAAGTGTAACTATGATTAATATGCTTTGTTATTGTTGTTGTTACAGGAAGAAAGTAATAGCACCACTGGTAGCGGAGAACATGCTATCAATGAAAATTCTCTGGAAAACGTAGACAATCACACAACTGAGAATGTTAATAATCAAATGCAAGATATGAATGATCAGAGTATACCAACTGAACCTTCTGTACCATCTGAACAACCTGCTGCCCAATCTAATGTGTAAAACACCCAACACAATGTTCAAACCCAAAAAAGGAAACAAGATAAAAGAAGAAAAAAAACATCTTCACATGGTACCGAAGATATTATGATAACAGATAAATCCATTTCGGAAGCATTTCAACTACTTAATCAATGTGCTCAACCACAACAACCAGAGACAGATTCATACACCGCTTTTGGACAATACATTGCTACCGAACTACGAAAATATGATCATATAACGTTAAGTTATGTAAAACATGCCATATCTCAAATTATTTTTGAAGCTGACACAGGCAGATACAGAACAGAAAATTATGGATATTACTCTTCAACTTCATCATATACAGAACGACCTTCAGAATCAACAACAACTCAGCTTCCATCAACATCTTCTACTACTTCGACAATTTGGCAGCCTTCTCCGTCACCACAATCACCACCAATTTAATTAACATATGTAACTTTTATATATTCTTAAGTATAAGCTAAGTTTGAAATAAAGAGTTTTTAAATATATAATTTCACTTACTTTTACATAATCCTTCAAAACGTCGATGATTGCTTCACAAACCTCAGGAACAATTTTTGATATTGACTGTTTGGACACTCTGAAAAGATACTGTAGACTGACGTAAGAATCCCCACTTGCTAAAAATCTCAATGTTATTAGTAGTCTTTCCTTAACAGTTATGGCATCACGATAGTTTGTATCATTCTTTCTTATTTTGTTCTCCAATAGTGAACACAATAAGTCAAATTTATTTGCAGTCATTCGTGCAAAATTAGCTTCAGCTCCATCATCAATTAACTCTTTGTAAAGTCGAGTCCCATATTCCAATCGGTTTTAAAAAATTGTTTTAACCCAATACTGTCTTTTTCGTTTTCGTATTTTTTGCCGTAAATATACAAGTAAAATGTAGCTTGCTGCTGCTACGGCTATTCGTCGCCGTCGTTGCACGTGTGACTCCATAGCCAGACAAAATTCAACTGATTCAGTATGGATCGGCAGGAGCGCGTTGGAGCAGGCCATCAGGATCGCAAAAGATTGCTGTTGGATCGACCTAGAACGATCCACGCTCCACGCATCACGATCTTGGATCGCGTATCGCAGGATCGCCGATCCATTTTGGATCGTCTGGTGTGGATCCGCCTATTGGCGTATACTAGGGGAAGCTAGGTGGAGCCCTTAGGGTGTTAGGTCTCAACTCCAAATTCTAGAGTTGTATGCAGGTCATCACTGTTACCACATTCATCGCCTTGGACCCACGTCGTGGGCTCACTATTGCCGCATTTGAGAGCAAACGAACACACGACGAGGGCTCATATTAAAAAGAAATTTTTCTTTGCAATTTCGCAATAAAAAATTTAAATAAAATACTATACCATATGTATTTAACAGATCTTCGTAGTGGTGGTGATGGTTTTTAGATTTAATCATATTTGTTTTATTTATTTTTCTTACTTTCTAGATGCCAAGGATCCTCTGCGTGGGTTGTATGACAGGGCGGGTAAACAATAATATTATGCAAACAACTTCAATGTTATTTACAAAATCAACTTAATTCAAGGACATTTAAACCAATTATTAACTGAAATTTATATTCATTTAAATGTAATATCATTTGAAGTTATACGAATAATTTTTATTCAAACTGCTTAACCGATTCCCTGCAGATGGCGCCATGGATATCTTTTGTGTATGGCGTATGGCATCCGAGAGGAGCCAAAGTTGAGAGCCAAGTCATCAAAAGGTTGAGAATCAGGTATTTCATCTTGCGAGACACGGGTTTCCTGGCTGTCTGTTAACACCCTGGTTATCTTTTGCAAAGTTTCAAATTCTGTACACATATTCTGAGATTCGGAATTAACATTTTGCGTTTCGCTAATTAAGTTACTACCACGTTTAGTAATCTTGTGCTGATCTGAAAAAAGAATAAGTAAAAAGGAAATTAATAGCTAAATAAAAGGATGTGAAAACCTTATACTCCATTTGGTTAGGTAAGTACTTTTTACACAAACACATTAACACTTAGGTATTAACCTTTTGAACGCCAACGTCGTCTATACTCGACATGCGCAAGCGTGCCCTGTGCGCCAACGTCGTCTATACTCGACAAACTGTTTTTTGTCGGTTCACAGAAAAATACAAAATAAACATATTAAATCATTAGTTTTCTGTGTTTTAGTGATACAACTTAAAAATTGAATCCCCAACTATTACTTAATTGTATACAGCAAACAAAATTCTTATTAGTTATTGAAATATTTGATCATAAAAAACAATATATAATATATCGATTTTCGGGCTTGGCGTACAGGACATGGAGGTGCCGTTATGGCGTGGCGTTCAAAAGGTTAAACAAATAAACTATTGCTTAAACTAACGGTTCAATTGATTTAGTTATCGTTATTGTTGTATTTACATTGATCTTTGGCAGCATTTTGTTTATAAACTGAGTTTTTAGATAAAAAGACACATCAAGATTGTTTACCTACCTTTAGTTAAGTACCTAACCAAATGGAGTATAGATACGCCGATGCACAGCACTTAAGGCGCGATTCCATTAGGCAAGTTACTTGCATGCAAGTTGCAAATTGCATTCAACTTGTACAAAGTACAAACCTGCATACAAGTTACAACTTTTATGGGGTAGTTTGAACTTGTACATATTTTTATTTAAGTGACCTGCAAATTGACCGCGCAAACGATAGTTGCACGTCTAGAATTTCGAACGAGTGACTTGTAGGTACGCACATGATATCTATTATCTATCACTGTACAAATTATCGAAACATAATGTCTGTCAGGTGGGCGCACGAGAAAATAGTCATTGTTATTGAGGAGCACGTCTTCCACCTATGACGGCCTACCCAATTGTTGAACATCTCCACTTATATGAGTTGTATGCAAGTGAAACCTACACAGAGGCGTCTCTAGAGCGCCCGTGTGCGTGCAACCATTACCCTAGCCATAGATTAATATTATTATGTATTATGACCCAAGCGCCCGCGCGCCTTCTAGTAAGCGCGCGGTCAAAATGGAATAGGTACCTACAAATGTTAACATGTATAAATAAATGTTATGTCAATGTTAAAAAATGGAAATGGTAAAAAAACGACTTTCATACTAACTCGATCAGCTGATAGGTCATATTGTATAAAGAGTAAATTTTTTTTACAATTTCCGTTTTTACTTTCTTTGACTTAACTCCTTTTTGACTTAACCTCTATACAGACATGTTAACATGGAAACGTTTCGCTTTGTTAGTGTGTTTACCAAACACCTTATATTTACAACAGTGAATGGAGCAGAATCGAGATCCGGATGCAAATGGTGCAATTTTAAATGATGTCGGAAAACAATAGATACACTGGGCCTCGTATCAAGCTGCCCACATCTGTCAAATTTCTCCATTCTAATTTCGACCTCATGTCAAACATACAGAGTTCAATATCAGTTGGGATACCTTTGACAGATTCGGGAAGCTTGATGCTAGGCCAATGTACACGGGTAAAAAGCTTTTTTGGGAAGGAAGGGACGTAATCAACATAAATATAATTACAAAAAGTTACTTTACTTTTTTCATTCATTCATTTCAAATTTTGATTTCATGTTCAATACTTAATAACGATGTCAATCGACTTTGCGACAATGATGATCTAAGATAGTTTTTAATTATTATTTTTAGTTTAGAAAATGATCTTTCGCTGTATGCTACTGTGACTGGCAATGTGAGGTAAATCTTAAGTGTTGTGGATAGATTTGAGAACACTGAAATGAATTTATTCGCAAACAAATAATTTTAAATATCCAACGGCGTAGTGGAATCATCAATGAACATCGGTAATAATAATTCGATTTCATTAAAGAGCTCTAAGTTCTCTACATCTGAAGAGCCAGCATGGCACAGATTATTTTTTAAATTAGAACAATGTGCTTTATTTGTGTCTAAGTCCAAATCCTTCCACTGTTTTAATTATTGAAGAAATGAAAAAGAAATATTATTTTGGTTCAAAGTTCGAACCGTCCGTCGATCTTAGTAATTGCGGTATCTTATTAAATTTTGACTACTTCCTATTGGTAGTAGTAAAATTTACTTGAAAATGTGTTTCCTCGTCTGTTATCGGTTCATCCTCCGCCTCATAATTGTAAGCCCTCCTACGAACGCGTGGGCGGGTTGGTGCGAAAAATTCTGCTGTTGCCTCGACTTCTACCGCTACTGTTTTTGCGCTATTAAGGAACTCCTCTAAAGTCGACTAATTTTTGCATGACCAATCATTTTCAAATCTTCTGACAAAACGACGTCTGACTTTTGAAGAGCCTTGCTAACTGTATTTATCTTGCTTAAAATTTAAAACCAAATAAGCAGAGAGCAGATTAATTTAAACGACTTAATTATTGCCAGTAATGAATTTGCCATATTTCTTGACTCCGCATCTTTGCTCTTATCGGAATATATGGTAAACAAGGCATCATACACTTTACCCAGATTAAAACATAGAGCTTTTACCGCTTCAACTCTGCTCTCCCACAGAGTATTTGAGAGTGATCTTAGACTAAAAGTTGGCACTTCTTTGGCAAGTACTTGCCAATGTGCTGTTGACGCAGAAAGAAAATCATAAATTTCCTGCACAATTGAAAAGAAATTGACAATTTCTAATGAACTTTGGCAGCGTCATTCATTACCAAATTTAGGCTGTGTGCCACACAAGGTACCTACATAAAATGCGCGTGAGTTCAAGTCTAAAATGCGTTTTTGTAGACCTATATTTTTCCCTTTCATGTTTGCACCATTATCGTAACCTTGACCGCGCATATCTCATATGAACTTGTAAAATATAATATTCCCGCCGAGCTAAACTTGCTCAGAAAATAGAGCGCTGCGTCCCGTTCAGCGTGAATGAGACAAAATAACAAAAATATAACGCACTCTCTCGCACGATTCGCAGCGTTCAACTTCTAAATGGTCTGGATATAGCTAAGGGTGCAGGACCAGACGGCATAGCGCATATCTTTTTTAAAAATTGTGCGTCCCAATTGGCTTTACCGCTACATATTATCTATGCGACATCGATTTCGTCTAGAATATTTCCAAATGAGTGGAAATTTGCAAAAATAATACCTATTTATAAGTCAGGTAGCAAAGATGACGTGAATAACTATCGTCCAATTTCGATAATATCCACGATGGCGAAGGTGTTTGAATCTATTGTTTGTCCTTACATACAAAAGTATTCCAGCCGATACCTGTCCACTCATCAACATGGATTCATCAAGGCAGGTCTACTTCTACGAACTTGGTCACATTTGTCGAACGCTTGGCCGAAGCAATTGACCATCGTCAACAGATAGACGTCATATATACTGACTTCAGCAAAGCTTTTTCGACAAAGTGTCTCATACAATATAGATGCAGAAATTATCAGTATATAGATTTACTGACAGTCTTTATAAATGGATTGAGTCGTATCTAGTCAATCGCTCATCCTGCGTCGTAGTAATCGGCTTTAGGTCAAATCTATTCCCCACCTTTTCTGGCGTGGCGCAGGGATCACATTTGGGACCTATCCTCTTCAATAACTTTATTAATGACCTACCTGACTGCCTCTTGTACTCTAAACCATCCATGTATGCTGACAATCTAAAAATTTTACGAACAATTAATAATTCTCACAACGTAGCTCTTCTACAACAAGACATAGAACACATAAGCCAGTGGTGTAACAACAACCAGATGTACCTCAACATTAAAAAATGCTACCACATTAAGTTCACCCGCAAACTAAACTACATAGACTCGAGGTAATTTGTAGAGGGCATGCTCGTACAAGAAGTTGATACAATAAGGGACTTAGGTATAATTTTAGATAGTAAACTTACTTTTCAACCTCATTTGGATCACATAGTTAAAAAAGCATCCAAAATGCTGGGATTTGTTATAAGAAATGCTAGCGTAGTATACTCGAGTACTGTCCCACTGTGTGGAGACCGCATTATTCAACTCACATTTTGAGATTGGAACGCATCCAGAAGCGTTTCATGTGGCATTTAGCCTTCTCTGTCGGAATCTGCAAAACTTACAAGAGGTACGATGAAAGACTATCGTTTTTCAAGATACCATCGCTTGAAAAGAGAAGAACGCTTCTGGATCTAAATTTTATCTACAAAGTACTGCACAGCCATTTAGATTGTTCAGCTCTGCTTGAAAGCCTAAAATTGAACGCCCTCAACCGCGTGCCCCGTAAAGCAATGGCAATAATGGTGCATCCTTTTAGAAGCACGGTTTTAGGATATAATTCGCCAATTCCCAGACTTTATAGAGCAGTGAATAAATATTGTACAAATTCGATTGACATCTTTGCTGTTAAATTACATATAAGTTTCACAAATTACTATTCGAAAACTTGGCCAAATAGTTACTTGTCAAATATAAAAATTAAATTGTATATATGATAGAATTAACACTTTTCTATTTTATATTTATGTATATCTCAAACGATAATTTATTCTGTATTAATTGTTTCAAAGGAATTAATTACCTAATTTATTTGTTGTTTATAACTAATGGATTTGTGTATGATTAAATTAATGGATTATATTGGTAATACTTTGACTTAAATTTTTTAATTTAAACTTACTTATGATTAATTTATAATTTTGATTGATTACTATTAAATATATTATAGTTTTTAATAAACATTGAAATGCATGCTGTATTCACCTATTATTAGTAATGTAATTAGTTTTAAACCTATCAATTGTATTATACTGTGTTAGTAAATTTTTGTATATAACTGTTGGTGAATCAAATAAATAAATAATACTTAATTCAAAGTCCAAATAGTCTAAGTTGATGTGTCGCTGTGTGTACAATCAGTTACTAAATTCGACAACACTCGGTGACACACAAAACACAAGCCCACATGTTTTTAAACCTCGTTGGTCAGAAGTTACATTACAAGTATAAATATACTAGTTGGTACATAATATTAAAGCAACCACTTTAACTTAGCATTTGTTCCGCACGGGCCACTGCACTAGGATAAATAGATGAAAAATTCGAAGTAAGTGCGTATTTTCGATATCACTATCACACGCTCGCTGTAATGTTATTTTCAGACATAAAATTTCGCTACGCAGGTAGTTTTTGACGAGCTCTGACCCTGGTGAAAGTTGCAATCGCAATAGTGGTCGCAGCTAATAACAAATCAAATCTTACTTTTTATATTATTTGTATCAAAAGGAAAGCCGATTAACTTCATATTTACATGTTTACTCAAAAATAATACTTAGTCCATTGCGTCAAGGCTTACTTCGCAAAACTACGATGTAGCGGAGCGGTAGAACTCAAAGTGCGGCACGCGTAAGTACCTAGCCTTTGAGAAATGGCGCGTTCATCCATGTCAATTTGAACTTTATTTTTTATAATAAACAGCCAAATTCGCAATGATTGTCGACGTGCTTTCAGAAGAATCAAAACAGTTGGCGGCACGCGCCTTTGGTAGTGATGCGACACTCACTACTACACCAATATAATCTATGTATAATTATCTGTTATAAGGTTAGGTTAGAAGAAACAAAAGTTACTATTGTAAGAGCTCGTAGCGCGCCTTGCTTTGCTGTAGCTCGACACGTATAAGAAGAGCTTCGGATGCCATACAAAATGTATGCAAACCGGAGCTCTTTTTACGTGGGGTTGAGTTATAACGCCCGGCGTCATAACACAGGCGCAGGTTCATTGAAAGTGCCGAGGCGCCCCCTAACACCACTGCGCCCGTGTGCACCGCACAGTACCGCACAATAGGTAAAACCGCCTCACCTGCATGCAATTTGCACACTCTCGAAAACATGTTTCCAATGCAAGCAACTTGTACGCAAATGTGACGTTATACTGACATGCAAAAGTTGCATAATGGAATCGAAAGTGTAATGTGTATTCGAATGTGTACATTCGCTAAGTGTTCTGTAGAACACTTAGCGTGCTGGCAATACTTTAAATAAGTGCATGCGCTTTGGTTTCAATCTCTACAGCTGCTACCTTCCGAGTTGCTATGCCTTGTATGCGCATATCATTCAGTTAGACACAAATAAACAACCACGTATTCAGATCTCTCTCGCCGTTTCTACAACCCGGCTATACCGATTCGAAGATGAATGTGTATTAAGTATAATGATTAGTGATCGTAATGGATGTATAAGATATTTACTGCGCTTCGCTAATAAAATAATGTAGTCATGTTTTTCTATTCGCATTTGCAAGTAATTACGTAAAAAATTTTAATTGTTTACAAACGTATTAAAAAAGATAACATAATTACAAAAACACAAATAATTATAATACTAAATATTTACAAAAATGGTTTAGGCATCGTAGAATTCTTCAGCATCGCTGTCAACTGGTAACGTGGCCAGAAGACTGGCAGCATTGCCACGTTGAATGGCAATGCTGATTCTTTGGGCTAAGAAAAGACCAGCCTTCTGATCAAATTGTTATTTCTTTTTTATAAAAATACTTACTCTTTTTTTATTTAGATTTATAATTATAGTGGCACAATTTATACGGACGCACACACGCGTAAGGATTGCCGAGAATTCCATCGTAAATGTTAGAATTTTGTTTATTTGTCGCTGATTGGTGTAAATGATTATTGTACATATTAGTGCTAGCGAAACTTGTAAGAACAATAAATGTGATATAAGAAGGCTTAAAAATTGTAAATATATTCTCATTTGAATCAGTCTACGTGTTTCAATATAACCTTAACGGTTACCAGCTACGGACCTGGCTTATGCCTGCCGGCTGATCTACAACCCTAACGGTTACCAGCTACGGACCTGGCTTATGCCCGCCGGCTGATAATGCGTTAAATTGTTGACCCCTGACCTCTCATCGTTCTAGTGCTGTTATAATGTCGGTTCACTGAACCGATATTATAACCTCTGTTGGTTTTCGGCCAAATCTAGAAGGTACGAATAGGGAATCTTATCGTCATGGTACAAGAACAAGCTGAAGAATTCACCGACAAACAAGTAACGACTCCTTTCCACGGTGATGTCGCTACGATCTCACTACCTGCACGTCTACCACCATTGTGGCGTCAAAACCCACCACTGTGGTTCGCACAGTTTGAAGCCGCCGTCACCGCCAGCAAGATGGGAGAAGAACAGAAATTCAACCTCGTCGTCCCGTTGCTAGGTTGTAGCGACCTCGAACAAATCGGCGACATCATATTGAAACCGCCATCGACCAACAAGTATATTACGCTAAAGAACAGACTGATATCGACATACCAAGAATCAGACCATCGTCAGCTACAGAAATTACTCAGCGGTTTAGAACTCGGCGACATGAAACCTAGCCAGTTACTACGTAAGATACACGATTTAAGCGGTAAATTACTAACCGATGAAGCTCTGAAAATTTTATAGCTCAACCAATTACCCACACAAGTCCGCGCCGTACTCTTTGTGAACATCGAATCGTGAACTTGCTACCTAAGTAGTGTTTCCCGATGAGTACAATCTGGGTGTCTTCAAGTCGTGAGTGAATAGGTATCTTTTAGGTACGCGTGCTCTATCGTCAACTGCATCTTCACTTAAGATCAGGTGAGATCACGATCAAAGGCAAGTCTAATACAGTATAAAAAGAAAAAAGAAACGTCCCTAGAATGTTTAGCCGTGATGGCCGAAAAAATGGTTGAACATTTCGAACCCGCAACAGTCGGCGCATTCCACACTACAACCTCTACGCAGGCACACACATCAAGCCCGTCGTGTCTACATTTCCCAACTCACCCAACTACAGGAAATCTACAGTTCGAAACTAACGCTGAAAAACTTACGCTGGAAATCGCCGAGATTCGAACCAATTAACATCGTGCGTCGTACCACTATGGCGCCACTCGTCCGCATAGCAACAATCGATCGCGATCGGACTCGAGATACCGTGCCCGCTCAAACCGCAAACCCGGCGATCCCGACTGGCTGTGCTATTACCACCAGCGCTATGGAGATGAAGCCCGTAGATGCGAATCACCGTGCGCAAAAAAGAAACAGGAAAACTAGAAAATACATCGACCATGGCGGGCGTCGATGTTAGCAAACCAAGTTACCACCTCTGCGTTATCGATCTTAACATCAGAGAGAAGTTTCTAGTTGACACGGGTTTCGACATATCCGTATTAGCCGCAAGAAATAAGAAACACGTGAAGCCGACTGAAAGTACCTACAAACTGTTTGCTGCGAACGGTACGGAGGATGCGTACCTACAGCGAGCGCACACTCGAGCTCAACTTAGGTTTACGTAGAAGCTACAAACGGACATTTACTGTGGCCGACGAGAAAAAATTAATAGTAGGCGCAAATTTCTTAGCGAAGCACAAACTACTTGTCGATCTACATCAAAGAAAACTCATCGACCGAATTACCGACCTCAGCGTTCACACCATCAAAATCCATAGCACCGAGTAAGCCGTATACGTTATCAGCCACCATCACGCTTATAACGACATCTTGAAAGGATATCCCGACGTACTGCGACCCATGTCACTCAAAACTCCGACTAAGCACAACGTTACTCATCACATAGACACAACCGGCCGTCCAATCTATTCAAGGCCGCGCCCCCAGCGGCCTGATAAATACAAAGCTGTGAAGTTAGAATTCGAGAAGATGATGGAGATGGGAATCTGTAAACCGTTGGGCCAGCCCGCTTCACGTCGTTAAGAAATAGGATGGTTCGCTACGCGTGTGTGGCGACTATAGAAGATTGAACGCCGTTACAGTACCCGATCGCTACCCTATTCCGAGAATTCAAGATTTTACGTATCAGCTACATGGGAACAAATTTTTTTTAAAACTAGATCCTGAAATGGCTTGCATCTGGATACCTATTGAAAAAGAAGATGCTGTGAAGACGGCCGTAATAGCCCCCTTTGGCCTCTTCGAGTTCAACTGTATGACGTTCGGCTTACGCAACTCCGGCCACACATTTCAACTTTTCATGCACGAAGTACTACGAGGGCTCGACGACAACGTATTCTGTTTCGTCGATGATTTACTAGTGCACTCAGAAAACCAGGGGGATCACAAACGTCACTTACAACAAGTTCTTGAACGACTCGACAACTACGGCGTCACTCTAAACATCGATTAATGTGAGTGTGGCAAAGACAAGATATAGTTCCTCGGCTATGAAGTTACACCGGACGGAATCAAACCCACAGAAGAACGCATTCAAGCGTTACGTTACGTTTCCCAAACCAACTACAGTGCAAGAGTTATGAAGATTTTTAGGCATGATCAACTTCTACCGTAGCTGCCGACCCCATCAAGCCGATTCCCAAAATTTACTAAACAATTATATACACAATAGCAAGAAAAGCGACAAAACACCTATACAATGGACACATGAAGCTGAAAAATCCTTCGAGCAATGCCGACAAAGCATACTAGAGACTACTATATTATCGCACCCGATACCTAACGCTCCGTTATGCTTACTAACCGACGCGTCTGACACTAGCCTCGGCGCAGCCCTACAACAGAAAATAGACAACGTGTGGAAACCACTCGCCTTTTACTCAAAAACAATGAGCGATACGCAGAGAAGATACAGTGTATATGATCGCGAACTTCTAGCAATGTATATAGCTGTTAAAAACCTACGCCAACTGATTGAGGGCAACGAACTCTCCATATGTACGGATCACAAACCATTGACGTATGCACTAACACAAACGCCGAGTAGCAGCGACATCCCGCGTCGAGAGCGACAACTTCATTACATTAGTCAATTCTGCACTAACATCAAATACATTCACGGTGATAGGAACGAAGCCGCTGACGCGTTATCACGTATCGCGGATATCAAACTACTGAACGCAACGATGGACTACGACAAGTTATCTCAAGAACAAGAAACGGACGCCGAGCTACGTGATTGCATGAATAACCCCAGACTAATGTTTTCTCGCGTAAACCTACCGGGAGTCATACGGCCTATTTGGTGCGAAACATCGACAGCGAACATTCGACCATACCTACCATTGTCTTATCATGTCGCAGCCTTCAAAGTACTACACGAACTAAGTCACCCCGGCATTCGTACAACAAGAAAAATAATGACATCAAAGTTTTTCTGGCCATCTATAAACAAAGGTATATGGGCTAAGGCGTGCATCAGCTGTCAACGAGCGAAAGTTCATCGACACGTCTTTATCCCGCTCGGCGAGTTTCAACAATCATCCCGTTTTAAACACCTGCACGTGGACATAGTTGGGCCCCTCCCGCGCTTAGATGACTATAGATACTTAGTTACTATGATTGACCGCTGCACTAACTGGCCAGAGGTAATTCCTACTCGTGACGTTACCGCCGAAACGGTTGCGAAAGCCGTGTACGAGGGATGGATATCGCGGTTTGGATGTCCCCTGCGACTTACTACAGACCAAGGGAGACAGTTCGAATCGTCTTTATTTCAAGCTTTAATGAAGAAAATAGGCGGCACTCGAATATGTACTACTGCATTTCACCCGCAAGCTAATGGGAAAACCGAACAATGGCATCGATTTCTGATAGCGGCACTGATGGCGAGAGCAACCGATAATAGATGGATCAATGAATTACCTACAGTACCTATTACTAGGACTTCGCACCAGCCCGACTCAGCCCGGCCCTGATGACATACGGATCAACGGTACGCGTCCCATCTGATTTCTTCGCACCTACCAAGCCGAACATTGAAGATGCGGAATTTGTTCGTCAGCTGACTGAAACAATGTCATCATTATCACCAACATCAATATGGCGAGCGTCAAGGTCAAACACATTCATATACAAAGACCTCGGCATATGTACACATGTGTTTGTGTGCAACGACATCGTGCGCAGACCTCTCGTACCACCATACGACGGACCATATCAAGTACCTACTTCAACGCAGTACTGACGGCAAGCACTTCACACTGCAACGTCCGCTTCGCACCGCAGTAATTTCAATCGACAGATTGAAGCCAGCCCATCTACTCAACGAGGAAGACTCGCCAGAAAACACATCATCAACAAACACGCCAGCTCCGGACCCATCACCCAAACCAATGCGAAATTCCTATGTCACCAGATCCTGCCGCACGGTGAAACAAAACGTACGCTTCCATTAGGCGGTAGTGATGTGGCGTATACATATACGCAAAAGCAATATATAAGTTTATAAGGAACCTAGAATTGAACGGAGCATCATACGTCTAACCGCGCCGAAACCATCTCACGAAATGACAAAGCGGGTTTTTTTTATATGTGTGTTAGTTGTTAGCCTCAGATGGACTTTATGCGGACTGTGCTAGCTACCATCTGTTTTTATAGTGGCACAATTTATAGGCACGCACACACCCGTAAGGATTTTCGAGAATTCATATTAAAAGCACCGGCTGGCGGCCGGCGACTGAAAAGTTCGTAATTTTGGCCAGAAACTCTAAAATTATAAATACGTATTATAAATTAGCTTTCTAACTACTATTCAGTCTACTATAAGCATGCCTACATAAAAGAGAAATATAACCTGTGATCTTATAGTGTATAATGATAACAGTAAAACAATACAATGCGTATAATTTTGAGCAGGCAACCCAATATTTTCGATCAATAACTTAAATTCCCTGAAACGCAATAAGTTACCACGCATGTGCCTGGCGCCTATCTCTTTCTTTCTAGACAAAATCTCGTAAGTATGAATAGGTCAGCATGGTTCTTCTGATAAATTATTTCAACTAACGAAGTGCAAACCGGAGTCCGTAAAATATTGTTTGTTTGTTTATAAAAGAGGAGTAATGCTGAATTTGTAAAAGAAAACTTTGTCTAAACAACTATAAAAGGAATTGACGAATATTCAACAAAACAGCAATACAACGTAAGTTACAGATTGTATTTCCATACCTTTCTATAGGTACTATTTATACCGGATTTGTAGTTGAAGACTGAAAAACAAAATATGGATGAACTAGCTGCGGAATATGTTGCTTTTGCTCGACAGCTGTCTGAAAGTGGCTGCTACAGTAAATCATTTGATTTCTATGTGATGGCCTTCGACAAATGTGCTGATTTGAAAGAGCAACATGAAGCTGAGTTTCGCATCGTTATGACTAGGTTAAACGAGTTACTGGTCTCAGCAAACAAGATGGAAGATATCTTTAACAATTTCAGTCGGGCGATGGACGCCTTTCCCAACAGCACTTACTTCTTAAACGATATTGGAAAGTATCTTTTCAAATATGCTTTCTACAATGAAGCTTGGTTTCACTTTCAAAAAGCATTAAAGATGGATTCTACATTTGTAAATGCTGAGAAAAATCTAAATTCTGTTAAAAACCTACTTGTAGAGCGATGGCATTTTAGAATGCTGAATGACAAAGTCCGTAATGAAGCCTACAGAGCAGCTATACGGCAGATTCTGATGCCAATTAAAGATAGTGTTTTGGACCTCGGAACTGGTACTGGGTTATTAGCTATGTATGCTAATGAATGTAAGCCTATGGCTATAACAGCATGTGATGGCTCAGAAGTGATGACTAGGCTGGCTGAAACTATAACACAAGAGAATGGTTATGATCAGATCATTGTAGTAAATAAACTATCAACAACAATGAATTACAGGGATATTGGTGGGAAACGTTCTCTGCTACTTACAGAGATGTTTGACGCAGGCCTATTTGGAGAGCATGTTCTCCAAACTCTATCTCATGCTTGGGAATATTTGATAAACAATGTCGGCAGAGTAATCCCCAACAAGGCCGAGTTCTTTGTAATTGGTGCTAATTGTGATTATCTAAGTAGGAAATATCAATTGTGTACAGCTGCTAAAACACTGTTGAATATTCCAACACTGAATGTCCACATACTAAATTATGATGAGACCTATGATTGTGAGGATGTCCATCTTTACGGCGAAGATTTGACATACATGACAGAACCACAGTCACTTGTGAAAGTTGACTTCAATAATCACCGTGATATTCAAGACAAAATCAATAGGACGGAGCCATATGAAATAGAGATGAAAGCTTTAAGAACTGGAGATATCAATACATACATTGGCTGGTTCAATTTATACTTAACAGATAAAGTAACTATAACAACAGACCCAAGATCTAAGTTGAGAGCCAATGCTTGGCAACAAGCAGTTTTCTTTGATAACATACCAAAATCAGTCAAAACAAATGACTTTGTGGATGCAGAATTCTTGATGAATGCTGGCAAACTAACAATGTTGCCTGAATATAACTGTCATATAACTAGAATCTCACCAGAGATACTCAGGTTCCTTAATGATATTGAGTATATGAAGACTATATCAGGATGCATTGGCATGGCTTGTGTGTACCTCGGACAGATTGCTGAAACATCACAAATGAATATTGTTGACTTGTGCCCATTCCCAATGTTTGGTCTACAACTGCTTAAGCGTGGCATTCAGTCTTTGACATGCTGTGCTAAAACGGACAGTGATAAACACTTTTTCAAGAAAGTTTTTAAAGCTAATGACATACCATTGTCAAAAGTCACAATTTTAGTTGGAGATGATTGGGCCCAGGAGGTATTCAGGGATGAAAAGTATCATGCAATAATGTATAATTTATTTGAGCTGTGTGGCGAGATTGACTTGCGCCCTAAGCTGCTATTTCAGCACTTGCAAATGCACCATCTCGTACAAGGTGGGCTATGTATACCTGCCTCTGTCAAGGTGATGGGACAGATTGTATACAGTCACTGGCTGGATATAAATAACAGAATCTTTGACACCAATGTAAGTAATTACAAGATTGCAGACTATCTGAAGAAGTATCAAGTGACACAGAACTTCTGCATTGACTTTTCCCATTTGGAGTACACACCTCTGTCAGAGCCTTGCCTTCTTGGCACTTGCGACAGTTCGTTTGGAAATGATGTGATTAGTGTGCCACTTATAAAAGATGGACATGCCAGTGCAATTTTATGCTGGTACAGTATAGAATTGTTGGAAAATCTGAATGAAATATCCACTAACAGGAAATACAGTTTCATAGATGGGTTGGCCTTTATGGCCAACCCTAAGGTACTCTTACGAAAAGGTGAAATGACGAATATAATGCGATGCGTCGATGCAGATGGAGCGTTCAAAGTTATGATGATGGATGTGTCTTAAAAAGGTTTAAAAATGTTTTGTTTTCAGTGAAAATTTTCTCCAATATGATCTCAGTGTTTTAGTTATGCATTCTTTACAAGAATGTTGAGTTCCTAATCATAATGTTGAATATGAAATTTTGATTTGTATTTATTTATGTTGATGAAAACAGGTGATAGTCGAAACTTGAGCTTATCTTCTCGTTGGTGTCTATGATATTGCAATTATGTCAAATATGCAGGTTTATTACCAAGAGAGTTCTAAAAGAAATTGCTAATAATTTGAGTCGAACTTACAAATCACATTGGCATAGTAGTATTTATATATTTAATTATAGGCTGTAGGCAAATAACTAGATTGCAGGTACATATCGCAGACCTCTATGGTAGTTTTCCTGGTTTTTTCATTGTATTTCGACAGAAAGATGTGGCGATTTTTATATTATTGGAGGGCTTCTATAGCTACCCGTGCATTGAGTTGAGACATGGTATAGATGTATCTTATGGTGTCCCCCAGACACCATAGAAAACTTTAATTTGCTATCTTTTTGTCATTGCTTATATAGGATTATGGTATATACAGGTGTACCAGAATATGTGAATAAAAAACGGGAGATTCCTTAGATAAAGACTATTCAAAAGTGCCTTAAAAATAAAACAAATTATTACATTTGTGTAAAAATAAAAACGTCTAAGATTTTAAAAAAGTACTTACGACCTTTTCAGATTTTCAACTAGAGGTACTTCGTTTATGGCAAATTTTCATAATTTTTCTATTATTATTTGTGAAGGATTGATTCGTCAAACAAAGAACTACTTTATTTTTTAAACTCACTTTGTTTTGAAATCGCTGTATTATTTTGGTGTATTTTTATTTCACCAAAACTTATATTTTTTTTATTTTTACAGAAATGCCATTATTTTTTTATTTATTATTTAGCACATTTGAAAGATCATTACCTAAGGAATCTCCCGTTACAATGTGATTCACATATTCTGGGACAACCTGTATACCATCATCGCGGCTATTCTATCCGCCGCCTGCCTAGCGCGTCACTTGGCCTAAAGATATCCAAAAAAAGCTATGTGTGATTCCCCTAGATGCCAGTAGCGTCATTGTCTAACGCTATGTCAAGTTGAACCACACTACTATTTAAAAATAAGATATATACATATCTGAACCGGATTTTAAGTAAGAAGAAAGCCTACTTTGACTAATCTAGTGTGGTCAAACTCTACACAGGGTTGACATTAATGCTATAGTTTTGTTGCCGTTAAGGTTGGTATAGATGAGCCCTTACATACCAGCGGATGTCTACAAGCAGCGACGTCAGCCATCGACAAAGCTCTGCTAGTTTGTGAGGATAATTTAAACAGGGTGTTGCGAAGTGTTTCAAGTAGACAAACGTACTTAGATCAATACACAAACTCAGTAGGTACAACCACAAGTAGGGATATTTTAACGGGAATTATTAATGTATCACTTGATGTTAGTGCAGCAGATACTATTTATGTCTTTTAAATATCTATTTATTAATGTTAAAAGTATTTGTTAAATAAATGTTAGTGTGTAAGCCAAAATTATAAAGGTATGTGATCAAATATTGTGCCACTTTTTGTATTATAGGTACCTATGTTTGAGTCCCGCTCAACATCTTTGGTATGGCCGAAACGAATATCTCATTTTTTAAACTCTCTAGATCTGATATACGAAATAATATAAAGTAGGTATAGTGTTGTTAGTGATAATAATTATACACAATTATTATAGAATAGGTCCACGATAGTATCGGCGATCATCTTGAGATATCATGGCTCGAAATGATTAAGGTAGATATACCTCTTAATTTTCTATCAATTACTCAGTAATGATGCTATAGTAACGAGTCAAGTTATGAAAAAGATAATATATACATATATTGAGCTGTGCATGCGATAGAAGTGTTACTCAGTTTAACTTAAATAGCAGTATTGAGTCTGGATTGTGCCTGAAAATGCGGGCGTGATATTCCTCTGCCGATCCTCTCGGGCATAAATCGGAATGAGACTATGTTTGTATATTGATAATTCATATTTCGAACCGTGGTAATAATGTTGCGGTGGAAAATATGCAATATTCTTCAGTATCCTAATGGAATCTATGTAAAAGATCTTAACTATACAATACATATTTCATGTTCAATGTTTTTAGCTGTTGCATGTAAATGTAAACCAGTAAATAATTATAGGTATATAATTGTACTTTTCACTGTATTTTTGACTCGTTTATAAACGGTTATTATTGTATTAGTATTCAAATAAAGAACTCTATGTCCATTCATGTTTTATTTTATCTACAATAGCAACAATATTGCATAGCATGTTGTCCATATCCACTCGATCCTCTAAAAGGGCGATCGCGTAAACATGAGAGCGGCGCCCTCATTGCGATTTTCCAACGATTAAATAAGTTCGCGCGGACTTACAATTTATCAATCATTTTAGAGGCATCATTATATCGTGCACATGTCAATAATAATAGATGAGACACTGTTCGACCGGGGGTTTGAAAAAAGTTTACGCGATCTTGCGATGCAGTGGTCTCTTTCTATATAGAATAACGCCTTACAACAGCCATTAGAATGCTGTTCGCAACACTACACTTTTACAGGAATTACGGTCTCGGCTTGTCAGAAATTGAACTTTCGTTTGGGGTGTAAATAACTTTGTGATCCTGTATATTAAGTAATAATAAATCTATAAAAATAGTTTTCTTTAATTTAGCATTGGAGGCCGTTTAAGTGTTACGTGAGCCGATTTTTCGCGATTATTAACCCTCCATCACTTGTCAGCAAAGGTAAGCAAAGCTCTTACCCCCTTTCCCATGCTTACATAAATATTAGTACATGCATTTTTAAATCTGTTCTGGTTTCTTTAGTGATTCATAAGCAGCAGATAAATGTAATTCTCAAAATAAGGAATATGCTTGGAATACAGGACTTTAACGCACATTATATTTATTAATTTATTATAAAGCCAATTTTATAGACATGGTATTCACTTATTATAATCTTTATATATGAATGAATGAAACAAACATTCGTGTGATTTTGGAATATCGACATTGTTCTCTTCGAGCCATTCAACATCTTGGTGCTCGTGTGCGTTACCCCAGCAGGAAAGTGTCTTCTAGAGTAATATGAGTGGAACGTACAATTATGCGTGGTCTGCTATAAATGTGCGTGCATAAAAAAATTGGGCGTGTCATCGTTTTGAAAGAAAAAACGAGAAAACGATTCCTGCTGGAGTAACGATGTTCCAGCAGAAATATTCTAAACGGATGATCGTTGAGAGAATTTATTTCATATTGGTCTTCATAATCTAATGTCTCAAATACCTGAAGACGCACAAATTATATTTTCAGCCCACATTTTAGCACAAATATAAGTTCTCTGCCCATGCACACTATTTCTTTCAACGATAGCGACCGAAACCCATCTTCAGTTCATGGTCAAATTTATATGGGACTTTGGAGCTATACCGAACCACATAAAAAGTATTAAAATCCGAAATGAAAACATCCTCATTTTTTGAAGTCGGTTGTCGAAGATTTTGATATAAAACCCTATTTCAATTTGCATGAATTGTTTCAGCATCAGCATTTTCTTTCATATTAAGTAAATTAAGATTAATTACCTATGTTTTTATTCATTGAATTAATAAATATAGAATTATATAAAAAGCGCGATGTTTTTTAAATCTGCTCTACTGCAATAATTTTAATTTTATCTTTAACTAGATAACCCGGTGTACTTCTTATCACCTATCCCAACGAATTCTTCTATATTTTCTCAACATTTAAACCTTCCCTGGACTATGACAAACATTTCAAAACCAAAATCAGCTAAATCGGCCCAGCCGTTCTCGAGTTTTAGCGAGACAAACAAACAGCAATAATTGATTTATATATATATATATAGATTAACAGATTTAATACATTCTTCCATTCGTTCATTTAATATGTACAGTTTGTTGACCGAATCTATGTAAAAAAATAAGCCTAAGAATTTCTCATTTCAGAAGCACCAACTAATTGTGGCTGTTTACAAACTGTAAACTAATTTTGATTAATTGACAACTAATTATTGGTTCAATCAGATTATTGCTAGGCATTGTGGTGGCTGTGCCAAGTGAATGCCACTGAGTGAATTTACACGAACCGCTTATTCTATATCTCATAGTTAATAACAGTGTCTGTATGACAGGTATTAGTATAAGAATATAGCATTTATGTTAGATATAACTAGATACAAGTACTATAACTACGCTATTGTATTAGGTTAAGACCTGTGATAATAGTTGTATGTATGTAAGGATATATAAAATCATACTAGAAAGTTTGAACTGTTATAACTTCACTTTCATTGTAGTATTTAGTGTGCTTAGATTTCATATTATTGCATCAAATCAATAGACAACTGAAAAGCGATCGATCATCTATACCGATCTCTGGTATTTCATCGAAAAATATTGTTTCTAGTGAGAAACAACTCGATAGGTAGGGACCTACATTACACAATTTAACCCATTCGCTGCGGCAGTAAAAAAATATTTTATTAGCCAGGTGCGGGGCGGTTTTCGTCGCAAACGCCGATGGGCGTCCTCCGCATCTCATAAAGATAATATAAAACGCCGATTGGCGTTTTCAGCACTGTTTAAAATGTTGCATTCTTACACTAAAATCTATATATATATATCTATAGTCCATCGGTTTAGGTGGGTGCTCAACATTTTGTCACAATGTTCAATTCACGAATATTGTCAATCAATACAACTGTATTTAAAACTGAAATTCATTAATATTACACTCACATTACGCCTTTTTTTCCAGAAGGGTTAGTTAGAAATGCAACCAGGACATCCATAAATTAACAGGAAACAATTTAATAGGAACCGAATTCCACAGCGATAAGACTAGTATTGTTATTAAGTTTTCGTTCCGTTTTAGTGAATTTTAACTTAAGAAATAATATGTAAATATACGTTTCTCTATTGATTCACAAAATATTTCATGTCATTAAAAGTCATAGCTAACTCGTTATGTCAAAGCGAAATAGGAATTAAGAATAATGCGCATTAAAGGCATTCCTAAAAATATCTCAATTATAGAAAAATTATATTAACTAAATATATTTAGTATCAAAAGTTGTTAAATCCTGGAAAACGCCCTTAGGCGTCTTCAGCATCTAAAAAGGAATTCGCAATTTTTCTAAAAGTTAAAATTCCGGAAACGGGGAGCAGTATCTTGCTGTGTTTTAAAATATATGTGAGTCGATACATATCAAACGTGCTTAAGTCCACTATAGTCATTATTTGGTTAATCTGATTTTGCGCGCGAAAATAAATATTTTAGTTCCGATCAATTCAAACAAAGTCCACTGTTTCTCATTGAAATAAGGCTCAAATTATTCGTTTTCTTTTCAATATTGCATAAGTCACAATGTCAGTATAAATCAAACTCGCCCAAGTCCGATTCGACCAATGACAGACATCCCTGCGCAGTGTCATGGCCGCCATTGTTTTCATAAGCTGGTGGATTTCGTATCGTGTGCTTTGATTTTTATTAAATTATGGAAGAAAAAATAAGTGTTGTGAAACCAGAATTAGCTAAAAAGAAGTCAAAGTTGCAGCACAATGAAAAACAGAAAAAAAGACAGAAGGATTTGTAAGTTTACTGTTTTAATTTCACTTTGTTTGAGTTGTGTTATAGTCACTTGGTGATACCTACATACCATCCAAAAACAGGGCCGGACTCCTAATACCTAAATATTATCAACCTCGGATTCACTGTTGTACTTACGTTTATGCTTTTATTGCTTTGTTTACATATGCACGTGTTTATGGTTTATTACCTAAATGAACCCTTTATAAGCAACGTTTTTATAAAAATAAGTATTATTTCACGGTAATAAGCAACATTTATTCGTAACTTTTAAACAATTACATTTGGTTCTCTGCCAAAGTAGCAAACAAATAAAATAAATTGGTTAAATATATAGGTACCTACCTACATTACCAATAATTTAAATTATTTATCCTTACTAGTCCTTACCAATATTATAAATACGAAAGTGTGTTTGTTTGTCCGTTTCTTCTTCTTTCACGATACAATGAGGCCACGGATTATTGTGATTTTTGTGTGGATATAGTTGGAGGGCTGGAGAGTGACATAGGCTACTTTTTATCGCGATAACCGACATCCACGAGGGCGGAGCCGCGGGCAAAGCTAGCAATGTAATACAGCTACATAGACATTTTCTGTCCAATATACCTACTACTTACGTTTTCCCCAGATGGTCTTGCCTTCGTGCGTCGTATATTGATAATATTAGTTTCTGAAGTTAGTTTTTAATTGCTACTTTCAGGTACTCTGCGAAAACCTTGCCAGAAAAACCGAAATGTCAACACAACAAAAAGAGTGTATATAAATGTGAAACGTTATCTTCAAACGATATCTTTTACTTTCACAAAAGGTTTTACAGTCAGTCTAACAAAATTAGTCAAGATAATTATATTTTGCAACATTTGATTTTGAACCCTGTTAAAAGGAGACGCGCAAGAAACAATACTCGAAACGGGCGCACTTTTTCAAAGCAGTATTTTGTTAGTAAGCACAAAAATAAACAAAAAGTTCCTGTCTGTCTCGCTGCATTTTGTGGCATATTAAAAATTAAACAGGGCCGGATAAAAGGAGTTTCTAATCGATTCGCAGCCACCGGAGAAATCCCATCAGAAAAACGTGGAGGAGACCGAAAATACTTCGATTTCCGTTCGAAGAGAGAAGCTGTACAGAAATTTGTGATGAAATTTCAGCCATTAGAAAGCCATTATTGCAGAGGCAAAATAAAAAGGAGAATATATTTGGATCCAAGCCTAAACATCTCTAAATTATACAAAATGTATGAGGACCAATCTATGCCGGGATACTCGGTGACTAAAAGTTTTTTCAGAAAAGTATTTAATACCTCTTTCAATATTGGGTTCGGTTCTCCACGCCAAGATGTGTGTTCGGACTGCTTGCAGCTGTTAGAAAAGCTAAAATTACAGCAAAGTGAAACTGAGAAACAAAAATTGCGTACGCTGTATAGGATACACAAAATGAGAGCAAAATGCTTTTTCGAGAAATTAAAGGAAGATAACCCGGAAATCCTTATTTTGTCTTTTGACTGTCAGAAGAATTTACCTTTGCCCAAAGTAGCTGACCAATCAGCTTATTATTCTCGGCAGTTATACATATATAACTTCACGATTGTTGAGGGAAACTCTCACGCTAACCTCACCAAAGACAATGTTTATTCTTATGTGTGGACAGAAGACATGGCAGCCAAAGGCGCTAATGAAATATCATCTTGTTTGTACCATTGCCTGAATCAAATAAATCTTAATGGCAAAAAGCGGATAAGGCTTGTGGCTGATGGTTGCGGCGGCCAAAACAAAAATTCAATACTTCTTGGAATGGTTGCTAAATGGCTGTACGACACACAATCTAGCGTAGAACAAGTAGAGATTGTCTTTCCTGTCACTGGGCATAGCTTTATTCCACCAGATCGGGTATTTGCTTTCACCGAAAAAAATATAAGACAGCTAGAAACTATATGCAATCCTCAGACCTATATAGATATCATGGCGTCTAAAGCTACCATTCGACGTTTGGTCACTGAAGTCCCTATTTTTGACTGGAAGACTGCGTGCAGGGATGTGCTAAAGAGCACTCAAACATTACATTTCCAGATAAGTAAAACAAAGCGGATTATCATAGAAAAGACAGAACGCCGGAAAATAATGGTCCGAGGTGAGATATCATATAGGAATGATATTTGCAATCCCCAGACTATAACGAAACGTGGAATACCTATATCTAGAATTCAACCGGACAGAATAGATGCATATTTTACTGTTAAAAGTGAAAAATTAACTGACGTTAATAAACTTCTTGAAAAGCATTTTGGTGAAGCCTGGAGAGACTTACCTGACTTAGAGTATTACAAAAATGTATTGTCTCAAAGTGGAAACTTTCCACAACAAGAGGATGATAATGCAGTAAATGATGATGCTGAATACTTATTAGATGAAATCTTGGATACGGTGTAAACAAGGGGGAATGAATAACCACGTGCCTTCTTTTATGGTTTTATTACGAATAGGTATATAGGTACTACATACCTATTACACAATAATGTCTTTTTTAGCAGGGACTTCTCTTAGTTGATTAAGTTTTATATTACTTTGGTGCAAAATGATTAGATGTTTATAGTCATGGTAGCTATGAATATCATTTGATAATATCAATAATTCCTATGTAAAAAAAAAAACATTTTGTTGAGTGAATAATTTTGTTTTACTTTGTAAACACGTTTGGTAAATGGTTTAAATTGTTTTATGGTATGTATAAGTAAATTTATTCATTTATTAATTTGGTTTTTATTAATTGTTTATCCCTGGGGTCTATTTACCCGAGTACCTACGTCCCTTTATTAGTTAGTTACATCATACCAGCCTAAGTCACATTGTGGTTTTTCATAACTGCCTAAATCCAATGTCAGTTTATTTCAAATGAGTTTAAATCCATACTGTTAGTATCAAAGGTGCTTATGTCCAAAATAAAAACCGGTTTATTTAATAACCTAATGGTGGTATACCTTTCATTTTCATAGTGTTGCCCATTGATATTATTTCGAACGATTTGGCAGTATTAAACTCTACTTTAGACCACAAAATAAGTCGGACAGTAGCAACACCGTTTCCTCGAAAGTTGACTAGCTGTGACTTAAGCGGCGTTTGATATTTATCGACTCATGTGCCCTTGCTGCAATTTTTTTTTTGTGACTCGTTTTCGCAAAGAAATAAGCAATTTAAAAAAGACGCCTATTGGCGTATTCCGCACCTGAATATTAAAAATTTAAAAACGCCGATAGGCGTCCGCAGCAACGAATGGGTTAATGCGATCGACCCATGATAGGTGACGCTCAAGGCGCCTTAACCTCCTACCTACTTTGTACTGTACATACAAACGATTGAAATCACCAGATAATAGCTGTGTATAATATAATTATTGTGGTTACGCAGAGATTTTAAGGGATTAATCAAATAAAATCATCATATTTATTATAAGTGGCATTTATTACAAGCACAAAATGTTCAGACGGGCCGGCCGCCATATGGGTTGTCCATCCCGGCGGCGTTGACTCGCCCACACATGTGGCTGCAGATCCACGGGGCTCGTGAACCCGACGTTGGTCTAAACACTTCCTACACGCCTATTGGTCGCGTTCGTGCATTGTCGGGCTCGGCGTGTGGCGGCTTAGTCGAAGAGACCGAAGCCCATGTCGTCGTCGCTCTCAGAGTCCTCTTTCTCTTCCTTCTTCTCCTCAGCGGCGGCGGCGGGCGCGGCAGCAGTAGCAGGAGCTGCGGTAGCGGCGGCGGCAACAAACTTGCTGGGGTCCTACATTACAAAAGTTTGTGCAATATCAATATGCGAACAGTTCTCTACTATCTTTCTAGATAGAGCCAAAACAGTATGAATAACGACTATCGTCGCGTCGGTCACCTACGTGCAATAACCGTATTGTAAGGCTAAATGCGGAAAACAAACGCCTACTAATTATGTAACTTGTGAAATAGGAGATCAGGTGAGCAGGATAGCACACATGTTTTATACTGGGAAGTAAGTAGTTAACACGTAATATTTGAATTGCGTAACACCTTTGACAATTTCTATTTAATCTACAAATACACGTGTAGCAATATTTAGTCATACATACTATTTTCAAAAACCATATTACCCCAAATAATCGAATAATGGCGGCTTTCGCACGTGACATTTATGATGCTTGCATAGCAATGCAATGTTATTTACCTTGATGAACTCCTTGATGGTCTCAGCCTCTTTGAACTCAACCTCGGAAACGGCGGCAATAGCCAGCAGGTTCTTGAATCCGTTGGCGATGGAGTGAGGAGCAGAAGCCACGGTGGGGTAGCCGATGGCGAGCGAGAGAGCCGCCACGTTAGCAACGCCAGCCATGAACTTCTCGCGCAAATCCTCAGGCTTGATGTCTAGGATTGCGGGGGCGAAGATGGTACCAGAGTCGTACACCTAAGGAACAAACATTTTTAGATTATATTTGAAATCGAATATTACTTCTTGAACCTAGTACTGAGAAGCCTTTTATTTTCAAAACTCTAGTATTAAAACTAACATCAATGTATAACAGTCTTTCATAAAGTGATGTTTGCTATGTAAGTCTAGACCAAGCAAAGTATCACAAAATCTAAAGATTTACACAGCAAATTATTTGCCAAAGGTAAATTATCAGAAAGCACATTGATGCAAACTGTACTCAACACTTTGGGTACCTTCATTTTGAAAGGTTTATGGTAAAAGTGAAGAGAATATTTTTTTTACCTCTTGTAAATAAATTCTATTCTATCATTTTACTAACAATTAGCAGGTTAAGTACATCCAAATTTTTTTTGTTTTGCTTTTTTCATTTAATTCTATTCTATCATTTTTGCCTTTTGTTCACATAAATTGGTATAATTATAATATGTAAATATATTAAAATTTACGAGACACTATGGAATTTATTATCAAAATCATTTATACTTTCAAACTCCATTTAGAGGAAACTCAATGCATGCAAGATTATCTATGAAATAACTGTTTGACCGATTTGACATACCATTATCCAGTGAATGAAAAATCAGGCCAATTTCATGTATTGTATACTACACGTCTTGTCAACAGATGACAACAGGAAACTTGTATAAGATATATATAGGCAAGTACTAACCTGCTTGACAACAAGACCGTACGAGAAGGGAGAGATGTTCAACATGTTGAGGAGGGTAGCTTCTGAGGCGCCGACCTTATCGCCGGGCTTCAAGATGTGGACATCGTTGATGATTTCAATAGTACCTGTAATACACAACTTCATTAAGTATGGTTAACAGAGATCTGAGGATCTGCTTTTCAACTACAAGCAAAAATATATGCCCCACTACACAATAACTAGTTTGCATAGTTGAGGATACTATAATACTTGCATATTAGTATGTTTATCTCTAATAGGGATGCAAATTTAAACTTTATTATAAAGAAAAAAGTATCTATCAAAATGTAAACCATTAACTTAGCAGTGTAGGGAGGTGCATTGTATTTGTATCTTCAAAATGCCAGTGCAATATTCAGTTTCAGAACAATCACACTAGGATAAATTTGAAGAAGTTTATGTTGTCTGTAAGCGAAGCCAGATAACTAATACAAGGTTCTCTGGTATTAAAACAGACATAGCAGTATAATTAAAGTACAAAACAAATATGAATGCTTGAATCACGTCTATACCCCCAAAGGAGTGGGCAGAGATGAACTCACGCCAAATATGTTGCAGGCAAACCCATTGACTTTTATTGGCTACAGTTGCAAGCTCCATGCTGCTAAAACTTAAGTAATCACTATTAGCCCTGCCTGACCTGGGAAATGAGCCCAAGACCTCATGCACAGCAGTTGCATACAGTATAGAAGAAGTTGAATGTACTATGACTATTTGATTCTTACCCTTGGAAATCTTGGTGGGAATAGACAGAGCCTGGAAGAAAGAGGTCTTCTCAGGACCGAGACCGGTGTTGTGGGCCGGGATGACGACGGACAGAGGGGCGATGGCACCGGGACGAGCGGGCGCGCGCACTTTGTTCTCCAGCAGTTTGTCACGGACCTGAAAACATTGCAGATATGCATTTATTAAACAATTCTATATATTAAATTATGCATTATGTATCTTTAAAGATATCTGCCAATCTATCTAAATTATAAATGTAAAGTTAGCCCTGTTGTAAGCTTTATCCTTATCATTAATATAGCAATTTCTGCAGCAGAGCTTGGAAAAATTTGTATCTTCAAAATGCCAGTGCAATATTCAGTTTCAGAACAATCACACTAGGATAAATTTGAAGAAGTTTATGTTGTCTGAAAGCGAAGCCAGAGAACTAATACGAGGTTCTCTGGTATTAAAACAGACATAGCAGTATAATTGAAACCATAAGAATGTTAGAATCTTGTCTATATCCTTAAAGGAATAGGCAGAGATGTATTACACTCACATTTCACTAAATAAGTGACTATGTTTTAGTTTAGTTGGCCACAGTTGTAGACTCCATTGTTGGAGAAGCCAGGAAATCTAATTTAAGGTTCTCTGGTTAACTAGCTTCTGTTAGTGACTGCTAGTACATCTTAGAAGCAACAGGATGGATGTTATAGCTCTCTTGTAGAAAAACAAGTCAGGATTTAGTATGCTTACATCAACAAGGTCACCACGGGTGAACACAAAGCCAACATTGCCTTTGATGTGGGGCATGAGCTTCTCAAGCGCCGGGTTATTGTCTAAATGGTCTCTGATGGCCTTGCGCATCATGGTATTCTTGCCCATGAGCACGATGGAGTGGCCTCGCAGCGAGATACGGATCTGCTGCATCTGGGTCGAGCCCACGTTGTCTGCACCCACGATGAAACATTTTGGGTACTCGTCTAACAGTTGCTGTGGAAGGAAAGTGAAATTTAGTTTAACTCGTGCAAATATTAAATTAGTTTTAGACTTATTTCAGTGAGACTAAATACAGTAAGTACTACTACTTAATCGCTAGAGGACACCAGGAATCAATTGTTGAAGCGCTATCTTCAAGCTCGGCGGATATGATTGAAAACGCATAGACGGGCTTGACTGTTGGCAGTGGTGGAACCTATTGGGTCCAGCTGTGATTACTACCCATATGCAGTTTACAGCTGCTATCAGATAATGCTTAATATATGTACACTACCATCCAAAAGTTTGGAATCACCCTAATTTTCGTCGACAGAAAAACTATACCGCAATAAATCTATCAAAAAACGTATTGTTATTGGAGATTAATAGTTTTACAACCGTACTAACAATAACATTTAACAAAAACACTAATTTCTTATCAACTATCCATTTTTTCAATAAAGACCGACACCCGTGTTTAATGACCACTCAAGTTTCGACACCGCCGTTTGAAGATTTCTTAGAATTGGCGCTTTTAAGCATTGTTGTAGTAATGAGTAGCGTCTAATCTTTCGAATATGGGTGTATTATTGCAAAAATTATCAGTTTAAGAGCTCAGTGTGATTTGTGACGTTTATGTGATAGTTACAAAAGTTCGCAAGCTCATAAAATGGCAAAAAGGCAACAGATTTCGCTTGAACAGCAAACAGCGGAGTGCTATCTGTACTTTGAGCGAAGAAGGCTATTCTATGCGCCAAATCGCAGAAAAGGTCGGTGTTTCATACAAAGGTGTACATTATACTCTTGTACGAAAAAAAGCTACTGGAGGAAATCAAGACCGGAAGAGATCTGGAAATCCCAAATCTACGAAAAAGCAGGTAGATAACTTGTGATGTTATCGAAACGAAATCGACGTTTAACTGCACCTCAAATCGCCGCTACTTTAAATGAAATTCGAGAAAACCAGTTTCAATAACAACTGTAAAAAGGCGTTTGCTATCTGCTGGTCTAAGAGGATGTGTAGCAGCCAAAAAACCCAGATTGACTAGTGTTCATAAAATAAAAAGACTAGAGTGGGTCAAAACATAATAACTGGACAGTAGAAGACTGGGAAAAAATTCTATGGACGGATGAGGTCAAATTTCAAATTTTTGGATCTAATAGACGAGTTTTTGTGCGCCGATCAAAAGGGGAGCGGGCTTTAGAAGCGTGTACTGTGCAGACTGTTAAGCACGGCGGTGGTAGTGTGATGGTTTGGGGATGCTTTGGTAATAATAAACCCGGCCATCTGATCAAAATCACCGGGAAACTGAATAAAGAAGGCTATCTGAAAATACTTGAAGAAAATGCCATTCCCTCTGGAATTAATGTGATCGGTCGAAATTTTGTTTTTCAACAAGATAATAACCCTAAGCATTCATCCAAATTATGCCAGGGGTTCTTAGAGCAAAAACGAAGTGAAAAAGTTTTGCAAATTATAAAGTGGCCCTCACAATCGCCACATTTGTCTCAAGATTGAATTAGTATGGGATGAAATGGATAGAAAAGTGAAGAACCGGTGTCCATCGAGCTCAGCACAGTTGTAGGAATATTTATAGAGCGAATGGAAGTCACTGGACTCCGAATACTTAAATAAATTAATCAAAAGAATGAGTAAAATTTGTGAACAAGTAATTAAGAACAAGGGTGGGTGGCCATTTTGACGAAGCCAAAATTTGACGAAGACAATACTTTTGTTCTTATTTGTACTGATTCTATTTAACTGAATGCTAATTTAAGGTTTGATTAAGATTTAATTGTGTTAAGTATACTTTAAACATATTATAGACATTTTAATTTAAAAAAACCCTGGTGATTCAAAACTTTTGGATGGTAGTGTATGGAAACTAAAACACACATGGCTTAAAATTTGAGTCTGTTATATCTACGATTCATAGATTTAGAACTAAAGATCGATGAAATTTGAAATTACTTATTACTCAACTTGAAAGTAACCAAATTTGAGGTTATACACGATACGTGTAAACTACATATACTCACGATAATCTTGGTGAAGTAGTTGGACTTCCAAGTAGCCTTGTCCTCCCTACCCATCGTGGCGTGTGGAATAGGGACTTCGTAGAAATTTAAGGACTGCAAATAATACACAACCTTTTAACATGCGTCACCTATTTCTCATTAAGTAAGAAAATATATTGGGCACAGTGAAGATATAATAATATAGTGTACAATTACACTGCGTATAAAAAGTATCGCACATGATTGACAAAATATAAACTGATTTAATAATTTAAAAAGTCTCACCAAGACCAAACGCACAGTTCTCCGTGCGGGACAAAAATGGTAGAGATTAGTGACGGGCTGCGTCTTACAAGATTACACCATCAAAAGAGTTCATAGTTACTAAATTATAGTCGACTAAAATAAGTTAAACTAAAGTGAAAATATAATCAGTACAAAAACAAATCTCTTTATTATTTATATTGTGCCTTAGTAATAATCTTACGCGATTAGTGACAGGTTTTAAGTTGTTTTGTTGAACTTATAGGATTATACATAGTGTTGTTTTATATAAGATGAAAGTGAATGAAGCCAGAGAAGTGTGTTAGGACAGAGGACAGGATCGTAGCAAATGGAAATCCATAGTCTCTGCTTACCCCTCTGGGAAACAGGCGTGAATGTATGTAGGTATGTATGTATTTTATATAAGCCAAAATTTATTTGAGTTTGGTAAGTGATAAGCTAGACTAAAATATTATTCAGTCGGAGGAAGAATGAACTGAAGAATATAAAGCGATATCGAACAACATATTTTTTTTGAATAAGGACGGCGAAATAAGCACCGAAATATTTATTTATTTATTTTATTTTATTTCACAATACAGTTATCTATACAGGATTTACTAAACACAATAACATAGCAATCTTGCAAAAAACAATAGGTAGGTATGTAACACAACCAAGTATGTAACTTAAAATTATTTTATTTTTACGTATTATATTTTATAATTACGTATACATTTACAAATTACTAGTATTCTTGTCAAACCTCCCAAACAAGCCAAACGCTTGATGTTAGAAGCGCCTCACTTCAATAGTGCCATGAACGGTTCTCGAACCCACGACCTCTCGCTCACAAGTCTGTCACCCTACTATTGAGCTATGGCCGCTTTAATTATTAGTAACATTAATTTATGTAGTATAACAAATTACAAACAATGCTGTCTTCGTGAATTCATTCAGAGTATAACAAAAGATGTCCGTTTCCCTAGCTATAAGGTTTAGAGTGTGAAAGGCGCGCGTTAATGGCGCCTCGTTCAATAGGTTGGTTCGCCTTCGTGTCTCGATCAGCAAGGCTGGCTTCCGACACACAGGTATCTATCCGGTACACACAAACTGAGTAACCCTAATATATCTTTATTATCCATTTTACCAATAAGTACTTTAAATAAATATTTGCTTAGTGTTAGGATTCTTCTGACACTGAGTTCATTATATCCAACCATACCTAAGATAAATAACGCCAACGTTATATACCCAAGTACATAAGGGGGTAAAATGGTAACACGCCATAAAGACGCAAGTAAAGATACCTAATAAAAGAGACTGGCGGTTTACGGCCTGAACACTTATAGATATTAAACTTTAACGAAAAAAAGCTGATATTTACTCTTAACTATTTTCTTCAGTACTATTTTCAGAAAACTTGTGTAAGTGGAGAAAAGTAATTTCCAAGTTAGCGGCTACAATGTGAAAACTCGATACTTGCATATAATTAATACACACCCACTTTGTACATTTAATGAGATTGGTTCCTTTATCAAATTATCACTTATATCCCAAAGTAGGTAGGTGTTGCACAAGGTAATGAGATATTTTATAATATAAATATAAAATTTTCAATTCAACTCACAGGTTTTTGAAATCGATTATTCACTCAATATCTGTAATTGACAATTGATGTTTGTTGCCATACTAAAAAAAAATTTTTTTTATATTTGCTTCAAACTGTTAAACGCCTTCTACACGGTCGGGTCATCGACCCAACTCAACTAGGGTCACGTCAAATTTGGTTGAGTTGACTCCAAAATAGATCGTGTGGTCGTTGGTTGGTCAACTAAATTGAGTTGACATCCAAACGACCTTAATTGCCAGCGCTGCGCTCGCAACAAAGGGCGAATAGAGGGCGTTGTGTTGACAAACCAAACGTGTGGAAGCTTGTTGCCCGACCGCGCATATTCATTTTGATGGAGACGTCGCGCGAAGTGGACGTGTAATGGCGGGCGAGCGTGCAACATTGTCGGAGTTTTTAGAACTCTACAAAGATCTTCCCTGTTCGTGGGACTTAAAAGTTCTCATGATTGTAAATAATATCAGCCCTGTATTAAACTGTCCTGCCTGCCTCCTGCCTCTTCTCACTGTAAGAAGAGTTAGGTCATAGTCCACCACGCTGGTCTAGTGCGGGTTGGCAGACTTCACATATCTTCGAAAACATTATGGAGAACTCTTAGACATGCAGGTTTCCTCACGATCTTTTCCTTCATCTTTAGAGCAAGCGATAATTAACTATTAAATACACATAATAATATTACTTCGAAAAGTCAGTGATGCGTGCCTTGGGTTTGAACTCGAGACCTCTGCGTGACAGTCCAACAATTTATCACTAGGCTATAAATAAATCTACCTGTATACTACCTTAAAATATTACAAACAAATATTAAATCTAAGGAATTAATAAAGCGGAATTTGAAAATAATAGTTAGAAATTATTAGGCGCCTGGCAAATTAGCAATAGCAAACATTAGATTTCTGTTTGTCTCTTCACTAATTGGTATTATCAATTTGCCAGGCGCTTAATAATTTCTAACTATTATTTCTAAATTCCGCTTTATTAATTCCTCAAATTTAATATTTGTTTGTAGTATTGTAAGGTACTACACAGGTAGATTTATATGGAAATGAATCCATACTTAAACAATTGGTATTTCGTTCACAAACAGAAAAACACCCGCGGACCTGACGACAGGTTGACGCTTCACTTTCTTTTTGAGCTATCTCTGAACTCAAAGAGGTAGAATTGCTTTCTTTATAGGTAGATTCAAGGTAGATTTTATATATTCTTATTTCATGCTGATTCGTAACATTACACCCACCATTCTGATGCACACAAAAAAAACGTATATAAATGCATACCGCTTACAAAAGTCGCGGGTTCGATTCTCGCACAAGTCAAACATTTGTGTGCATGAGCATGGATGTTTGTCTTGGTCTGGGTCTGTTCTATGCATAATATGTATGTATTTACAAAAAAACAATGTATATATGTATGTTTATCCATTGTCTAGTAGCCATAGTACAAGCTCTGCTTAGTTTGGGCTAGATGGTGTTGTGTGTATGTGATAGAATATTATTATTAAAAAAAAAAGAAAGAAGGTAAGTAAAATTAATATTATTATATAGTAGCTACATAATATAGTATGTAAGTAGGTATTTATTAAATGAAGGTTTTTATAGACAATCTTTTTATTATATAGATAGACAGTATGGGTAGGTACTGTTTTGCGTATTTGAAAGAGGTGCTGCCAACGTGCGTACTACTCGCCGCTGACGTTAGAACTAAAGTTGTTACCAACCACGCGATAGTGTAGAACCGCCGAGCAGTTTGGTTGATTCAAGTAAGGTCACGGTGATTGGGTGTTTCACCCGACCGTGTAGAATAGGTTTTAATGACCTACAGGTGGCAACTGTAGGTCATTATCTGACGTTTTCGTTGTGATCCCGCGCTGGTGGCGTTTCTAAACTATAAACATAGGTTACAAGCACTGTTGCTTCCTGAACTATGTTTAACCTGAGACTTAAGCTTGGAACCTATATAACAATAAAATAAAGTATAATATATACGTCATATTAGTGAATTAACATACATACAATATTAAAAGTTTTCGTGCATGGCTTAACTTTATGAAAATGTCATACGTTAATGTCAAAAAAATTATATTTTCAGCCAAGTTTTTGGAAAAAGTGACAACCATACATGGTTTCCTAATTAATAATTCCATCAGGAAACATTGAAATTATTCGTGTAGGTAACCAGGCTGAACGCTCCTAAGAAACCCGCCAGTATCCTTTATTCTGCACTCTCGCCCACATGAACCTATATTTAGTTTCATGTGGAGACCAGATGACTGCGTTACATTGAAGTTGGCTTGTCACTAACGCGTTATACAACGCTATGACATCCTTTATGTTATTAAACCGACGAGCCATACGCAGGACAAAGCCTAGGTTTCTGTATGCTTTTTTACATATCGTAGTTATATGATCCTGATATGTCAGTCCCGAGTTCAGACTCAGTCCTAAGTGTCTTACTTTTGCGACTCGAACTAACGGTACTCCATCAATAATATAATTATGATTTATGCAGGACAGGTGAATGTGCTCGAGAAAAAGATATCACCACGCACTTAGAGGTGTTAAATTGCAACAAATTAGATTCACTGCAGGCTACAATCCCGTCAATATCTTTCTGTAATTGAATGCAATCTTCCTCGCTCTTTACTGCTATAGACAACTTGAGATCATCAGCGAACAATAAGCATTGGGCGTCCTTTACTGCCTTTGGGAAATCGTTTACCATAATTATGAACTAGAGAGGTCCTAGATTACTGCCTTGACTCACTCCTGATCTCGTAAAATATGGCTCTGATACATGCCCCTCATATTCTACGTACTGTTGCCTGTCACACATATAGAAAATTTAAGTAAATGTGGTGTGAAACCAACCGATGCAAACTTTTTTAGCAAGATGTCGTTATCTACTAGACCGAACGCTTCTTTGTAGTCGAAATAAGCTGAGTCAGTCTGTCCTCCACTGTCTATCACCGGCACTACCTTAGTCATATAGCACAGAAGATTACTCGTAGTGTTTCTTGTTGGACGGAAGCCAGGCTGATTGCTGAGCGTCTGATAGTTGTGCGATTACCTGCTGATATATTATGTTCTTTTGGATAGCAGCTTCAAATATTTTAGCTGGAGTCGATAATACAGCCACCGATCTATACTCGTTTATATGTTCTCCTGAACGTCCTTTCGGCACAGGCACAACCTGCGTTACTTTCTGCTTATCTGGAAACATATTCATATAAAGACATTTATTATATAAGTCTAATAACGGTACCGCTAATACTAATCGGCAGTCTTTAAAGATATAAGGCAGGATGCTATCCGGGCCCGTAGACTTTTTTGGCTTAAGTTGTTGCATAGCGTGTCGTACCTCCGCCAGCTGTAGTTGGTCTATATGCTCTCGGGGTGAGCTGTTGTCGCTGCCCACATCTGCGATCGCTGTGCCTACATTTAATTCTACTCGCTTCGTACTATAAACCAAGTAAAACATTCGGCAAACTCTTGCGCACACTGTTCGGAACTTAACCCCTTTCCATTTATTAATATCAATTTTGGACTTTTGCTACCTCTTTTCGATTTAGCATAGTTCCAAAATGATTTAGGATTTATTTTTATTTCGTTTTTAACCCGCTGTTAATACTTTTTATGTGTGTATGCAATAGAACGTTTAACTCTCGACCTATACTGAGAAAACGCTTCGTAATTGGCACTCTAGCCACTCGATTTTTACAATTTATGTAGAACAGACTTCAACCGTATGTCGCGAATTATTTCAACAGAGTACCACTCAGGGTAAGTGTACCGTGAGCTTAACTGTCTTCGCTTTTTCTTTGGAACGCAATCATCTATAATAATTTATAAGTGTTAATCTTATTGTTAAAAAATACTAAACTATGCTCTAAATTGAATTCATACATTTGCGACCAGTCTATAGCTGCTATATAGTAATACAATAATGAAACATCAGCTTTGTTAAAATTCCAACCTGCCAATGTACATATGTATGTTAGGGTCAATCGGTGCAGCTGAGCCCGCGTACCGGGCGCGGCGCGGGCGCACGTAGTGACTTACTGTCACCTCGAGCGGCGCGCGGCGGGTGATACGCATCCACCGACACGATTAAGATGGTAGTTGTCTCAATGTTCCAGTGTCGTTATTTCATATTTTTAATAATTTAATTAGCTTAAAAATTAGTTTAGTTTAATAGTATTAGTGTAACAGTTTCAAAATTATGTAATAAAGTGTAAAATAAACAACGCGATAAAATCCGTATATAGTAGTTTAATTTCAATTTACTGCCCAGTTTTCTGTTTGGTATAATATTGTAAATATTTACTCTCAAGAACTCCTATAATAAAGGATGCATAATATCTTTCTGTCTTGTGGTTTATTTTATCGACTTAAATTGATATATTTTCATCTTTGTAAATTACATTTTTAACATATTTTTCTAGAGCTTCTATAGTTGTTTCCTTTTGAAGGCGCCAAACGTGCAAGTATTTCTTTTTTTCAGTTCCCTAAATATTATGAATATTACTTGTGTTCTCTCCTTTTCTCACTTCCTTATTTGGATATTTAGATTTTTTATTATTTACGACTGTCCATACTTCTTTCTTATCCAGAAACTGGCTTTCATTTTCAGTAGCAGTATTTTTCTGTATTGTTTCTCTCGCTATTTATTTCTTGTACATTCCTCTTGTTATTAACGCGTATGTTCGTGATTTTAATGGCCTTGCCCTCTTTCCTCGGAACTTGTCGATTCATTTGATTTTCTTTAACTACGTTCGCAAATGATATCTGATGGTCTTGCTTCAAATCTTCTTTTTGTTTCAGAATGCCTTTGACACTATCGACACTTACATTGGCTTTCAAACATTTATATCGCTCTAGCAATTATACTTTTAATTGATTTTCTAATATATCTACTTTATTTGCTTTTTCTCCTACTACCTCCAATAATTTTCTAAATTCTAGTAACTCTTTTTCTGTGTTTATAAATCTACGTTTTAGCACTGAATACTCATGCATTTGCTCATCCATTCGAGAATTCGTTTCTCGCCGAAATTCTTGCAGTTCCTCCAATTATAGTTGTTTCTCACTCTCCGTCACAGTTATTTCTTTCGTATTACGCCGACCGACGCGATCCATGTTTACGTAACTGTTTGGACTAAAGGTTTTTATTCTTAATTGTGTTTCCGCGAACTGGAGTATCTGGATTATCACTCTTGGGGGTTTTGCATGTACATTCCGGACACTTCCAATTACTTCTATATTTCGCAGTGAATGCTTCAAACTTTTCCTTAGTAATTGCCAGACATTACAGATGATATATTTTCTTGCATTTTTCTAGTGAACATCTCATATGTCCACTTCCACTTATCACGGCACTACAGCCGTTACATTTCGCACTCATTTAATAAAATTATACTTTTATAACTCAAATGCGTAGGTAGTCAATTCGTAACCTATAACACGTCCGTCCGCTCGCTATCTCGCTCGCAATGCAGCATAGCCAATATAACCTTAAAGTTCAAACGTACCTATATAATGTGAATACAAAATAATAAATGTAATTATTTCGAATCGGAATAGATACAATCAGTTGAACGTTGACTTATTTGTTCCCAAGTAGAAATAAGTCTTGTACAGACGAACCGAAGAGGAAGAGAGAGAACTAGAATACTTATTATTTAGTTGTAATGTTTTTCAGTTTTATTGGGTTATAGTAACCTACACATGTGTGTACCTACCCCTAAAAATAGCGTTTGCTTGTAATTTACACACGATCACCATTTGTTAATGTGTTACATCCCTTACATCCTAAGTTATAAAAAAGCTAAAATTGAAGTGTTCAGATTTCTGAAGTTGATGATTATAACCATAATTCAAATAAAACTGGATACATAATACGAATTTTTTATTAATAGTTTGTGTGCAAGTGCTAATTGAAGTTTAGTGTTGTTCGAGTGGGATAATAAATATAATGTCGTTGTTTCGGAAACCCAAAAAGATTCAGCGTCGTATGTTTTGCGCTGATGATGACGAAGATGGTGAACCGGAGCCTCCACCGCCACCCATCATCAGCCATGAGAAGAGGGAACCGAAGCCATCGAAGAGTACTCCACAGTTGAGCTTTGCTGACGAAGGTAAACCAAACCAATTACTAAATTTTGAGGCTAGAAGTAGATTTAATCTGTCAAGCCTTAGAATACCATACCTACATAATTACAAATCTACTGTGTCTGGCCACCGACGTGCCGCTGCGACTCAATTGGTTAAACTATAAAAATCTTAGTGGTTTCAGAATTCTCACTGTATGTTTCTATTACACTTCTGCGAGCAAAGTAGGATTACTAGTAACAGTCTAAATCTTATTATAATATTGTCTTTTCAATACTATACAATATTGACATATTTATAACCATGGATATATTATTTAAGTGTAAATAGGAAGCATACTTTAGAAAACGTTGTACCATATTTGGATATCTTGTGTTTATACTTGAAAAGAAATTGATTTATATTATTTTACCATTGTTTACTCATGTAATTATGATCAAAAGTTGTAGGCCTCAGTGGTGGTGAGTTAGTGAATGCAACTGTTGTGAATGAGTCTTATGTTTGAATTCAGTGTAATAAGTTATTAATCTTGCCCGCTAGGAAATTCTCAATAACAGCCCACAGTTAAAAAATGGGCAATGTTAAACTCCCATGTGCCTTAGAAATTGTGTGTAGGCTATTGATCCTGCATCTGACCCCTAACTGGTTATCTTCATTAATGTGCTGTCCTATTGGATGTTGAGAGTGCATTTGTGTTTCTGCACACTGTCAGTCTCCATTAAAATTTATTGATCCATTAATTATTTTCATCTGGAGGACATTCAGGCTATTCCAGTAAAAGTATCCATCCCAAATTGTTATATAGGTCTATTAATGTTCAATTAGGTTGAAATAAAAGATAATTATTGAAAATATTGCAGTATTGTAGATGGCATATTTCATCCTAATCTATAAAACATTTTACTAATACAAAGCCAGCTTTTGGGCTTACATGTACAAATCCTTCCATAAATCTTTAGTTATTATTTATAGGCTTGATATTTTTCCTTTAAAGGTAAATTGTTTTTAATAGTATAGCTCAATATTATACCATGGTTATGATTTGTATAGACTATTATTTCTTACTTGTTTTAATTGGTAAACATACCCATTATAAAATCATTCAGATATATACTCCAATAAATATCTATATTACAATCATCAGACTATATTCATTGTAAATTAATATAGAGATCTCCCGTCAAAGTTATTGATGATATAATATAATAACATATAATATAATAATAATATAATATTCGATCACATACACACAACATCATCTAGCCCAAACAAAACAGAGCTTGTACTATGGGTACTAGACTTTTGTAAATACATACATATTATACATAGAAACACCCAGACCAAGACAAACATCCATGTTCATGCACACAAATGTTTGACTTGTGCGGGAATTGAACCCGCAACCTCAGACGTGGCAATCGGTAACACTGACCACTATGCCATCGAGGTGATGATGATGATTGCACGATGCGAGGTATAGGACACAGTTCTAGTTCACAGTGCTGCTACAAAATTTCTAAACAGAAATACTCAATACCCCAGTCTAACCCAGAAGTCGAACCTTCTTCGAGACTTCTTACACAGCAGTTGTATAAACTACCACAACGCCACCGAGGCAGTTCATCCTAACTAATATTATAAATGACATGATGATGAGTGTGAGTTTGTTTAGAATGATCTTTATGAAATTTCGCAAACACATTCGTCAGGGGTACAGGACACAATAGGACATTGGTACTTTTAACCCAGAAAAAAAGGGTTGCCCCCAAGGGGTAATAATTTATGGACAAAATGTAGATTAATGTGAGTGAAGTGTGGGCAAATATAATAAAACAATGTTAAGACATTGTAACAAAGCATATTAAATAATTTTGTTAAGAAATGGATTGTACAGCTATTTGAAATTTCAGTAATATTAAGAGATGTCTGCATAATGTTTTAATTCACTTACTCGTACACTAGCTGCCTAATATAATGGACATATTATTTTTAAATGTATAAAATTTTTAGAGCCTCTATTTTCCGTTTGGTAATTTGCTTGCTCTTTGAAGGTAAAAAGGCCCCTATTATGTCACCTCTTTTTAGCAACAGTTCATTTACTGTTTTCATTAAGTCTGCCAATGTTCTTTTTGATATATTCATTAATCTAGCTAAACATTCATATGTGTCGCCGCGATGTTGTTTCATTAGCAATGCTAATAATCCAGTCAATCCTCTATGTACATTCTGTACTTCGGGAGCTTCATTTATAAGTTCAATAAACTTTTCTTTTGTCATACCAGTCCAATATTGGAGCAAGCATTTATCAATATTCAAGACATTATCAAAATTTACCTGTGAAAGTGATCTATTTGTTTTTAAAAGTGAATATATATGTTCAATATGGTCTGCTGTGAACTCAGATTTGCTGCTACTGTCATCAAATAAAACATCCCAATCGTTACTTATCAAATGGAATGAGCAAATCCTACTCTCCAATGGCACATAGTATTTATGATTTATCAATAATTCAATGCGTAAATCCTTGTTGATTATATGAAGAGGATTTTTTGTTTCGCAATTAGTAAATAAACAGTGAAGTGACGTATTTGATGCTCGTTTGATAGCAGTCAATTTTATACAACTAGGCTTCCTTTCTAGGTCTGAATCTGAATAATCTGGATTGTCCTGCAAAGGGGCCTTATTAGGACCTCCAGCAGTATATAAATTTTGCAATGTAGAAGTCTGTTGCAATTGTTCCACATTAGCGTTATTTGATTTGCTTGCAGCAGAATCTACAATACTCTCAGAATCTGAACATTGTTGATTAACCAGCAAAAGAGAGTTATTAGAATTTTCACCTAAAGTATATGAATTTGTTGTGGATGTCTGTTGACCTTGTTCCACAATAGAGTTATTTGATTTGCTTCCAGCATCTGCAATAATCTTTGTGGTATCACTTTTTATCAATTTATTAGCATATCTTTGAGCTCTCATCCAACATTTACGACAAACTCTGTCATTTTCAGCAATCTGAAATAATAATAATTATTATTTAAAATTACACACAAATTTACCAGCAAATGAAAATCATTGATTAGGCATGTTGATCTGTGTTCATATCATTAACATTATGGAAACTTATATGTGTAAAAACAATCCTAGTGGGATAAGGAATCAATTTTGTTGTTCAATCTGAAGCATATGTCCAAGAATATTTATATCTGGGCCAAGTAGTCTCTTTGCAGTCGAGACAAGACAAAGAAATTGCCCGACGTAACGGAAACGCCTGGAAGAGCTACTTGATGAAGGATCTCATGAAAGGAGCTTCAGCAGTGGGACAATACAGGATAAAATATAAAAACTGAAGCATGTATCGATGTGAGCACCTGCCTAAGCGCGCGTGAGTGCCAATCGCGACTAAGCAGAAACAATTCACACTGAGAACATGGTGCCACAAAAAAGAATTGTCTTGCCTCAATTTATCCATTGTTTATTATGGCAGCTAACAAAATAATTTAGATAAATGTAACTCTTTCATATCACTACTCAGCCACTAATTGAAAGCCGATTCAATTAAACAAAGATCAATCTTTTGATCTTGCTACTTGGTTTAATCAAAAATGATACTATAGTTATATTCATAATAATACTGCCTAATTTCAATTTTATTAATAGCTTTTACCTCTCTAATTGCATTATTATGGATATAGGTAGATGATAGCTCCTGCACTTCAGTTGGATGTTCTCGTGATATTGGAACACTCTGTCGCCTTAATATTGAACATCCACATAATCCACATCCATTCCTGCGGGCTTGTTCTAGTGTATCATAATATTCATTAGTTCTTTTTGTTATTTTATCAGTAGCAAATCCATCATTCATTGCCTTTTCATCTGTATTGGCATGATCTTCTTCTAAATATGTTGAATTAAATGGTGCTTCTTTCTGATTTGTTTCATTCTCATGACAGTTTTTGCCAAAGTCTTTATCACACATACTGAGTGGATCTTCATTCAGATGTGTTGTATCATTGTCATGACTGCTGTTTTTTTTGTTTTCATCACATACACTGTGTGGTTCCTCTTTCAGTTTTATTGTCTCATTGTCAACACTACTGTTTTCTGGGTCTTCATTACATGTACCTAGTGAATATTCAATTAGGGCTTTTTCTTCATTGTTAATACCATTGTTTTCAGTGAGTTCATTACATTTGTCTTGTTCTGATTCAAGCTTAATTTTCTTGGGTATGGGAACATAATTATTTTCTGTATCTTTATCATCAGAACTACATGTTTTGGTCTTCAAGTTTAAGGAAACTTTATCTAAATGATTACCAGTTTTTGCCTCTTCATTATCTGAACTGGTTAGTTCAAGTTTAATGTTGACAACTTCAACAGCAATTTTCCAGCAGAGATGGCATATGTAATCATCATCAGTTATCTGTAATAGATTAATAATTAAGTACTATAATGTATACCAATCTGAACAAAAGATTATACAGATTTATTGTATTAAACATTACATAGATAGTGTCACTCTTATGTTCCTAAAGGGGGCTGCATATTTGGCCAGCTATGGTTGCGTGTAATAAGGAGCAAGACTATGTCTTACACCAGGTATAATTCTAGACTGTGTGCAGTTATTGAAACTATCTTGACATAAATTGCCACTTTGCCTGAATAAAACCAGAGATGTGCACAGCAGTTGCATTTACTATGGTGATTCCATCTGAGGCAGGCAAACATTAGTTTAATAAAATAAATCAGTGTTGCCTACTTAGTGATGTGGATTTAATCAAGGTCGTTTGTAGCTTTATTTGCTTAGCTTATGCAAAGCCGCCTTCGTGAGGTACAGGAAGTTCTTGATTAATATAATTCGATCAGAATATGAACAGTTATGGTAACAGCACACATAATAAGGAGATGGGGCTCTAAAGTGAAAATAATAATAAGGGATGCCACTGAGGTTGCCGGGTTCGATTCCCACACAAGTCAAACATTTGTGTGCATGAACATGGATGTTTGTCTTGGTCTGGGTGCTTCTATGTATAATATGTATGTATTTACAAAAAAAGAAAAGTATATATGTATGTTTATCCATTGTCTAGAACCCATAGTACAAGCTCTGCTTAGTTTAGGCTAGATGGTGTTCTGTGTATGTGGTAGAATATTATTATTATTATTATTATAGACTGATGAGATGAGATGCGCCTAATATATTTTCAAATACTATGAATATCTATCTATGTACTGAGTTTCATCCAAATCTGTTCACACATAATTGACTATCAAATTTTCAAACATATTCTTCACTGTATTTTATTAATATACTTATTTTCTTAGTATATTTTGTTACTTTTCATTTTGTTTTATTTATAAGTAGTGAGGTTTGTTAATATTAGTTAAGTTGTAAGTTATGATTGTTGCTTTTGTTTATGTACATAATGAATAATAAAGCATAGACATCATTAAAAAAATAGAATGATATCTTATGAATATGAAGTGCTCAGTTATACTTAAATTATTATTTTAATTGAGAGAACTGTCAACTATTTATTGCATGTCTTTTTATTGTAAAGTACTAACATCATAATATGTATAAACGTGCAGGCATAACTGCCACAAAGTATTATACTCGCATTTCGCCACTTATCTAACCAAAACGTTCTAAATGGCAAGCTATTGGCTGTTTATAAAGTACGTGAGGTTTACTAACATTTTCTAGATAAAGAAGATCCTAATAAACTAACATTCTCTAACATAACCTATAAATACATTACAGTTGAGATTTACTTACGATTTGTGGTGACACCCACTCATTGATTACTGATATAGTAACTACGTTTTGCTCCAGTACAGGATAACATTGTTCTGTATTGATACATTTTGCACATCTAATACATGTTTGCAGACTGTTAGTTGTCATTTCAAAGTCATGTAATGAAACAAATATCTACTATTCATGTAAACGGAACTAAGAAAATAAGTATATTAATAATAAGTATTAGTAATTATATTGTGAAATGCTATTTAATTACAAAGCGAAATCATAATTGGCACGGCATAACAATAACAATATTGACATTCGCGCGAAGCAGTCAAATGTCTTTTTTTTTTATTATCAGCCATAGACAAACTAGACGGGGTGCGTTGTAATCACAGATAATCGATTAGAGTTAAAAAAAAAAATTGATCGTTCATGGATTAGGCTAAACATTGAAGTTTAGATAATCTATAAAACAACATTTTGTAGCTGACCTAAGCTGCAAAATGTTTTATTGTATTCAAATACAATAATTAAACTTGTCGGCTACAGTTCAGCAAAAACTACAAGTTTGAAAAGTATTATTTAGTGACTGCTCGGCATCGCCACTGCCGCCGCGCCGAGTGTTGTGGGTTCAAATCCTACATGAAACAAAAATTTGTGTGATCCACAAATAGTTGTTCCGAGTCTGGGTGTTCTTTGTGTCCGTTGTTTGAACGTTTGTCAAGTCCCCCGCGACACGAATCATTCCTAGTGCGGGCGTTGTCTTTTTTAATAACACTTTTTTTATTACATTTGTCTAAATATGAACTCAACAGTTAAAGCATGAAAACTTAACAAACAAACTCACACTCATCATCATTTCATTTATAATATTAGTTAGGATGAACTTCTCGGTACTTATACAAATGCTGTGCAGGAAGCAGGGCCGGCCTTAGCCATCTAGGCGCCTCGGGCGAGACATGCCTTTGGCGCTCTTTTAGATATACTTATTTCATTACAATTAAAGAAACTTATATTCTATTTGTACCATATATTTTTTGGAATTAATAGAAAACTACAAACATCACATGTATTTATTATTACTAGCAGCCCACTGGTCAGAATTCGACCATAATTGATTTAAATTTTAAGTTTGATCGTTATTAAAGTTTTATTGTCTATAACTTTACCCTTATATCACATTTCATTTAGATTTCACCAAGGCTATACAGGTTAATTTACCTATCTTTTTCAAACAATTTATTATTTACTTGACAATACTCTTACTTTGACGATATTCCTAAGCTTGCTACTTTGTTTCCTTTTTCTTTATTACATATAAATAAGGTATATGTAAGTATAGTTACGAAGAATTGTACGACATCAGACAAACAATGCCGAAATACTACGAACGCGATTCGACTGTGTGTGTCAAATGCATAGTTGTGTGCGTGTGGTGTTTTTTTTATTAATTTAATGACCATATTTCTAATGCATATTTTATAAAAATGTTAGGCATCGCCACTCCTTCTCTGTAAAACTTTAACTGTGCCAAATTTCATACTCCTCAGTCAGCGCAATTTTCGTAAAAGGGGTACAATGTTTTTGCTTATGTATTAATATATATATAGATTCATAATAACATACTTTAACCATTAATTCTCTAAATAATGCACCTTACCTATCTGTATTTTTTTAATGTTTCGAGATGTGACTCAACATGATCCATTAAAAAAAAACTTATTTTTCTAGCATTTTTGTCAGAAAATTCTCTGATAATACTGGCAAAATCTAGATTATGCTGCAAATTGATTTTTAATAGATAGCGCGGCCAAACTAGTCAATCTTGTTTGAGACATTGTAGACCTCAAATAAGGTTTTATCAATTTTAGTATAGAAAAAGTTCGTTCGCCACTTGCAACAGCCACTGGTATTGTTAACAGAATACGCAGCGATATCCAAATGGGTGAAGTTCTCAGTAGCAGCACAGAGTCTAGAACCGTGTTTAGAACCTCGCCCTATACTACTTAAAAACAATGTCTTAACAAGTGAGAAACGGCCATGAATTGCCGTAAATCTTAGTTTGATAAAATGGTATCACGTGACCTTGAGGTCAGAGGTCAAAGGTCATAGTCATGCCGGGGTATATCGACTATGTTGAGTCGAATGGCGTTGACCGCGAGTCTAGCTTATACGGTTCTTGAGTTGAAAGATGGTATCACGTGACTGAGGTCAAAGGTCATAGTCATTTCGGGGGTATATCGACTATGCTGAGTCGAATGGCTTTGATCGCGAGTCTCTAGCTCTTACGGTTCTTAAAACAGTTACACCGCATGAAAACACATTAATACCACTTTAAAAATCTACAGTAATAGACACCTCCTCCATAGTTCGCCTTTTCTTAAACCCAACTACCTTGCTCCTTCAAAATAACGAACACTCTAGACTCCACAACACAGGGCACATCAACACACACAGATCTTGTACATCACACAACACAGTTACACGTCACATATCATACAGCATAACACTATAAACTAGTACACAAGGACCAGGATACTTGGTACAAACTCGTTAGTCTATTATAATAATTACGCGTTAATACTCGTTACATATTATATAAGTGCCTGCCTTTTTGGTTAACTTTTTTCAGCAGTCTCGGTAAAATATGAACGAGTTATCATTCGATTCGGAATGGCATGTTGACGACTTTTGAAAAAAAAGTTCCGCTTGCAAAAATTGCAAGTTATTAAATGGGGTTTAGTTTTTTGCAAATATTTCAAAACTAATTGAGGTTTTTCAAATCTAAAAAAAGATTAGATAAGAGAAGGAAATTTCCTAACAAAAAGTCTCGACTCTCTAATTGTAGGACCAATAATTATAATTTTCCCAGAGGGATGAAAATACGGCCGGAAACGGGTACTCTGGCTTGCGCAAACCACGCCTACTTCGGAAACTTTATCAATAAAAAATATTTAAGCATATATTAAATACGAACTTACGAAATGAAAAAATTAGGGGTCTATTGGATAGATAATCCGCCGATTTTTTTTCCATCACAATTTCAATTAGTTACGCAATTTTTTGCTGCTTGAACTTGATTGCAAGTGTAATAATTGTTAAACTATAAATTTGAAATTTTTCCCTTTTTTGGAGCTATTCTTGAAAGGAAAATATTAATAATTCAGAATCGATCCTCATTGGTAAAATTTAAAAAAATCATTTTCCAGTAATTATTAGCAACTTTCATAGTTGCAAAATTTAAAACTAATTTTAATCATCGAAAATAAATTTGAAATAAAACAACACTCCTCATGGTTGTTTTTGTTACAGTACGTACAATGAGATGATTCCGAATCGAATGACACCTCGTTTATATTTTTCCGAAGCTGCTGAAAAAAGTTAACCAAAAGGCACTTGTTGACTAGATTACGTACCTGTTTCTAAAAACCGACCATTGGTCGAGGAAGTAATAAAATTACACATATTAATAATGTTTATTACGCAGTCCAAATTACAAATTGATAGCCACACTAGGCAAAGCCAGCCAGATAGCCTCGACTATCTGATACAATAACACTTAGGACTAAACAGTTTTACATTAATTGTGTACTTAAACTTTAGCTAGTTATTCTTCTATATTGCGTCTAAATCTCAATTTTACTGAAAGAAACAACTTGAGGAGGTGAAATATTAAATAGGCAACTAATACTATTAATTTTAAATTATTATATATCAAAATTTAAATAAAATTAGTTTCAAGAATATCAGTAATCAAACTAAACTGGTAAACAATATCATTAGGTACATAAAGAAGCAAAACCCTGTATAGTTATTAAAATAAATAACCTATACAAATAAACAAAATTGAAGTGTCTGTTTGTAATGTCAAAATAACAGCTTTTTACTTCATGCATATGAAAGTATATAAGGTCCTTATATCAAAAAACCAATTTTGAAATGTTTATCTGTCTGTCTGTTTGTTTCAGCTAATCTCTCAAACGGCTGAACCGTTCTTGATGGGATTTCCACTGGCAGATAGCCTATATTATAAGGAGTAACTTAGGCAACTATTATTTTGAAAAAATAATGTGTTCCGTGGCAAAAAATTAAAACCTATGAAATAGTGAACAACGTCCGATTCAAATTGGTAATCATTTATAAAATAATAATATATATTATACATACATCCAATATAATAAAAAAAAACCGACTCATGAAGTAGAAAAATCATATTAATATGAGCATAAGTATTTATATACGAGGCATAAAGAAGATTAAGTTTTTACTCTGCAAATTGAACAAACACTTTTTAGTTAAAATCCACGCGGACGAAGTCGCGGGTAACAGCTAGTAAAGAAATAAAAACAAGAACAAAGTATAGACAAACAAGCACATATGTATCTTTTGTGTTTGTGTTTGTGTGTGTGTGTGTGTGATTGTATGTTTATATGTGTGTTTTTATATGTGTGTGTATATAACTGATATATTATTTTTAAATATATAAAATTTTTAAGTTTTTGCACTTCTTTTGTGGCATCTTTTTACATTGCTGGCTTGAATTTAAAAAAGCCTCTAATATGTCACCTCTTTTTAGCAACAGTTCATTTACTGTTGTCATTAATCTCTCCAATGTTTGACTTGATATATTCATCAATTTTGCCAAACACTCATATGTGTCTCCTCTATGATGTTTCATTAGCAATGCTACCAATCCAGTCAAACCTCTATGTACATCTCGTACTTCGGGAGCTTCAGTTACAAGTTCAATAAACTTTTCTTTTGTCAGACCAGTCCAATATTGGAGCAAGCATTTATCAATATTCAAGACATCTTCAAAATTGACTTGTGAAAGTGATCTATTTGTTTTTAAAAGTGAATATATATGTTCAATATGGTCTGCTGTAAATTCAGATTTGCTGCTACTGTCATCAAATAAAACATCCCAATCGTTACTTATCAAATGAAATGAGCAAATCCTGCTACCCAGTGGCACATAGTAGTTTTGATTTATGAGTAATTCAATGCGTAAATCATTTTTTATTAAATGAAGAGATTTTGTTTCACAATTAGAAAATAAACAGTGATGTGACATATTTGATGCTCGTTTGATATCAGGCAATTTTATACAACTAGGCTTCCATTCTAAGTCTGAATCTGAATACTCTGGATTGTCCCGCAAAGGGGCGATATTAGGACCTTCAGCATTATATAAATTTTGCAATGTAGAAGTTTGTTGAACTTGTTCCATAGTAGAGTTATTTATACTTCCAGCAGAATCTGCAATAACCTTTGTGGTATCACTTTTTATTAATTTATCAGCATATCTTTGTGCTCTTTGCCAACATTTATGACAAACTCTGTCATATTCAGTAATCTGAAATAATAATAATAATTATTTAAAATTACACACAAATTTACTAGTTCAATCTAAAGCATTGGATCGATCTGAGCATCTGCTTAAGCGCGAGAGCACAAATCGCGATTAAGCCAAAACAGTTTAATCTCAAATCATGGTGAAACTAAAAACTAATATATGCCACAATATCTTTATTGTTTGATATGGCCGCTGAAAAACATATGTGGGTAAATGTAACTCTTTCAGAACACTAATTGCTGATTCGATCAATCAAAGATTGATCTTTTCAAAGATTCATAGATCTTTTGATCTGTCACTTAGTTTAATCAAAAATGATATTCTACTTTCTAATCAGACTTGAAATGAATTAACTTTATATTTAAGATTGTGCTACTTAATTTCTATTTTATTTATTGCCTTTACCTCTCTAATTGCATTATTATGGATATAGGTAGATGTCAGCTCCTGTAGTTCAGTGGGATGTTCACGTGATATTGCAGTACTCCGTCGTCTCAATATTGAACATCCACACAATCCACATCCATTCCTGCGAGCTTGTTCTATTTTATCATAACATTCATTTGTTTTATTTGTTATTTTATCACTAGCAAAACCATTGTTCATTGTCTCTTTATCTGTATTGGCTTGATCTGCTACCGAATATGTTGATAGTGCTTCTATCAGATTTGTTTTATTCTCATGACAGTTGTTGCTTGAATCCCTATCACATATACTGACTGGTTCCTCTTTCAGATATAATTTATCATAGTCATGCCTGTTGTTTTCCTTGCCTATATCACATGTACCGTGCAATTCCTCTTTCACATTGTCATAACAATAATTGTTTTCTATATTTTTATCACAAGTACACAGTGGTTCCTCTTTAACATTTGTTGTGTTATTGTCATAATTGCTGTCTTCTACATCTTCATCACAAGTACTTAGTGGTTCCTCTTTAACATTTATTGTTTCATTGTCATAGCTGTTTCCTGTGTCTTTATTACACATACTTAGTGAATCTTTGATCAATCTTTTTTCTTTATTGTTATTACAATTGTTTTCAGTGTGTTCATTACATTTGTCATTTTCTGATTTAAGCTTAATTTTCTTGGGTTTGGGAACATAATAATTCTCTGTATCTTCATCATCAGTACTAGATGTTTCTATCTTCAAGTTTAGGGGACTTGTATCTATATCAGTTTCTGTCTCTTCATTTTCATTACTGGATAGTTCTAGTTTCATGTTGACAACTTCAAGAGCATTTTTCCAGCAGAGCTGGCATATGTAATCAGCATCAGTAATCTGTAATAGACTAATAATTTACTACTATTATGTATACTTATTAAATTAGAAGATTAAACATAAGTATATCTTTAAAGGCTCAGTCGCAGAATGTCCACTTTTCAATATGTATACACTTCTACAGATTGCAAAATACCCCTTTCTCACAAAATCTCTTTCGTTAAATGAGCCTTGTTTCTAATGCCTTTGTATGAGTAAAAAAAAAAACGGCAATTCATTGCCGTTTCTCACTTGTTTATTGCAGTTTTTGTGATACCCATCTGCATAATATATTACTATGGAACCCTCTGTATGCAAATTTCATCCATACTTTACTATTTTTTACTGATAACAAGGAAATCAAAACAAGGCACATTTTGCAGAAGGGACATTTTAGGAAGGAGACATTCTGCCAAATGGGTGTTTTGTGACCTGTAGACATTTTGAGAAATGGACACTCTGCAACTGAGCATCTTCGAACATCTTTTCTTTAATGTGATTTTTAAACATAGATTTATTGTATTGAACATTACATAGACAGTGTCATCCCTATGTCCCCTATAGATTTATTGTATTGAACATTACATAGACAGTGTCATCCCTATGTCCCCTAATGATTTTTAATCTTATTGTGCAATATGTTTAGTTTAGTTTATTATTGAGTTACCATTTTTGTGTTGTTTATATTTATGTACATAGGCTAGCATTAGATAGTATGTATCTGTAGTAATAGTTTTATGGGTGTGTGTGAAATAAATGTTTCTTAGACTTGACAGATTAATAAAATAATATCTTGTTATAACCTGCTCAGTTATAAACGATTAATTTGCTGTATATTGCATATGGTTTCTATTCTATTGTAAATTACTATCAACACATCACATGGCTCAAAGTTTTACTGATAGGCAGTTTAATCCATCAATAGTCTTACTTTAGACATAATGAAAAATCAATGTGTGGCGAGACTAATGGGGTCTGAGCATTGACAATAAATATTGGTTTTCTTTATGTATTACAAATTTAATTCAATTTTGTTGTAGCACTATTATCTTCGCACATTACCTGATCAGGCGTTTACACGCACGGCTTTACGACCACGAAGAGGTGGGCGTTTGTGTATTATATACATTTCGCCATTTAATAGGTACAACAATGTCTATAAGACAAGCTTATTGCCGGTTACGGGTCACATTTGTAAACTGCGGCAACTAATATTGTTATCTAGATAGATCGAGAATATCACAAAAATTACAGTTTCTTTAACATAACCTGTAAATACGTTATAATTAAGATTTACTTACGATTTGTGGTGACACCCACTCATTGATTACTGATATAGTAAGTACGTTTTGCTCCAATACAGGATAGCATTGTCCTGTATTGATGTACTTTGCACATTTAATACATGTTTGCAGACTGTCGGTTGCCATCTCAAAGTCATGTAATAAAACAAATGGCTACTACGCATGTGAATGGAGCTATAACAATAAGTATATAACTATATTGTGAAATGTTAATGAATTACTTAGCAAAATCTTAATCGGCACGGCATAACGACAATATTGAGTGAATATTGACTTTATGGCTTAAGCGTGCACCTGTCAATGTTGGTTTTTTGATCATCCATAGACAAACTAAAGGGGTGCGTTGTAATAACAGATAATTTATCAGAGCTGAAATACAAATAACAGTTTATTGATTCGGCTAAATTTTGAGGTTAAGATCAACTGTAAAATGTTGATTTGTCAAATACAATAAGTTAATTGTCAGATACTTGTCAATAAAGACTACAAGTTTGAAAGGCATAATATATAATGCCTTGGCTGTCTTAAGTTCCACTGCAATATCTTTACTATATTATAAAGGAGAAAGGTTTATATTTTGTTTGTAAAGATTTAACTCAAAAGCACCTCAACCGATTTCAAAATTCTTTCCCCATTGGAAAGCTATTATTACCGAGTAACATAGGCAATATTTTATATAAAAAAAAACTGTTACTAACATAACCTACTTTTACGCGAGCGAAGAACAGGCAAAAGCTAGTTGTTAATAAAGCGGCAAATCGTAAAACATGTGTAATCAAATTGCCGTAATCCAAATATTTTATTATGTTTAAATAGTAATTAAAAATAAAATATGATTAAGTTTAAAAATAAATATTCATATGTTCGGCTCATGGCTAAGCTATGATTTCGATCTCGGCTACACGCAGCAGTGCAGCCACTGTGGTGCTGTGCAGCAGTGCTGCCTGCCGCGCTGATTCCGAGCAAGGCGGCAGTGTTGCGCTGTTCGTGATATTGCGCTGTTGTGTATTATAATTCATTTAGTTGTTTTGAGTTGACAAGATGTCAATTGAGCACCAACTTTTATTTATATTGTTGGAAGAGGAAGAAGGTAATGATGATGTGTTCTTTTATGCCAATAGTAAAAGAAAAGCAACAGATTCGTTTTATAAAAGCAGACAACGGGAAGTATGTTACAAGACGCTGATTAGAAACCATTTGATAGGTGACGAGGGAAAAATCAGACAGTACTGTCGTTTAAATAATAAACAGTTTAATTTTATTCATGGTTTAATAGTTGACAAAATTGAAGCAAAAGTTCCTCGCACGGAAGTAATCAACGCTAAAGAAAAATTGTTCTTAACATTAAGGTGAGTTAAGTTTAAAAATTCAAAATGTCTGGAGTGCTATCGTCGGTGTCCTGATTAGATGTACGTGATAAATCTGCAGGTCCTGGTGACGGTACATCCGTAATAGGAGAATATGGGCCCGTAATATGTTGACCAGGGTTTTGGCCAAATGTTGATTGATGTTGTGTATCGCTAGGCCCTGGAAATACATTCGTTGAAGACCCTGACCCTTATGGTGAAGATGTGTAATACGAGGATCGAGGATTGATACATAGGTTTCATTACGTTAACTTTCTTGATTACTAAATAAATTAGAAAACTGTATGGAAAAAAGCAAAGCTCTACATCCTCGCGACTTTCGGCTACCTTCGGGTCTCCTGACGACAGCAGCAGCGCGGCGGAGGAGGACCCGAAGATGGCCGAACGTTTCCGAAGCTGTGAAGTGTTCGACCGTTTGTTAAATTCGAAGCAATTTCCTATCACCATTCACCACACGTTCGCAAATATATTCTTTAAATGAATCCATTTTATAAAACACCCACAGACATGAACCGTTCAGACAAAAATCCTTTTAATTTTAATCCAGAAATGAAAATAAAGAGATACATAATAAGAGTACTCACTTGTTTTAACGATCTCCTTCGATATATCCTGCCATATATTGTCTTTAATTAAATTATTACGATAATTAGTATGACTGCTATCGTAAAGGGCTGGATATAAAGTCACCAAGTTAATTAATTGTTCCATTTCTGAATCAGAGAAATTCATTTTTCATTCACGTTGCGTCACTATGGTCTGTCGCGGCGGCGGGGCGACACTGCCGCGCAGCAGTGCTGCCGCAGCATTGCTGCGGAGCTCGGAATGTAATCTATGATAAACCTATAAAGAATTATAATATATGGGGACCAGTAGTGCTGTGGCAGTACTGCTGCGTGCAGCGGACTTCGGAATCATACCTTAAGTGCAAAGTATTGGTCAGAGACTATAGTTTCAAAAAGCTAGTAGTAGTATTTGTGAAATATCTTTTATTGCATTTTAATAGTAATATGTAATATGTAATAGCGACGGCGTGCATATCCGACTTTTCGAAGGTATTTGCGTATTTAATAGTTCGTTCGCTCGCTTTAACGGTGCAGGCAAACATCGCGAGTAAACCTTCATGTCTGAGAGTTCTCCATAATGTTCTCAAAGATGTGAAGTCTGCCAATCTAACCTAGGCTAGCGTGGTGGTCTATGGCCTAACCCTTTTCGCACAAAGAGGCCCGTGCCCCGCAGTGTGACAGTTTGATACAGCGGCTCTATTATTAGTATGTAATGACGATGATTTTTGAAAAATTTCAAAATTATAAACAATTAACTAACAAAAAAGGTTTAGTTTTATGCAAATATCTCAAAAACTAATTGAGTTTTTTCAGATGTAAAAAAAGATTCAAGAAGAGGAGGAAAAAGTCTTGACTCTCGGAATTGTAGGACCAATATTTATAATTTTCCCAGAGGGATGAAAATACGGCCTAAAACGGGAACTCTGGCTTGCGTAAGCCACGGACACTTTATCAATAAAAATTATTTAAACATATTAAATATAAAATATAAGAAATGAAAAAATTCAGAGGCCTACTGTTTAGATAAATGAACAATAATCCGCCGGTTTTTTATCACAATTTTTCAATTAGTTATGCAATAGTCAATTAATAATTTTAAGCTGCCTGAACATGAACATTGCAAGTGTTATTAATTGTTAAACTATAAATTTGAGATGTTTTCCTTTCTTGGAGCTATTCTTGAAAGGCTTCAGAATCGATCCTCGTTGGATGGATGGTTGGGTCGTAGTTGCAAAATTTAAAACTTAAATATGTCATCGAAAATAAATAAAAAAAGAAACAAAAATCTCATGGCTGTTTTTGTTACAGTAAGTAGAATGAAGTAACTTTTGCATAAATAATTAGAAAATTGTGATAAAAACAATTGTTTATAACTTTTGCAATTTCTGCAAGCGTAACTTGGATTTTATCAAAAATCATCTTCGTGCGATTCCGAATCGAATGACAATTAGTTCTTATTTTTCCGAGACTGCTGGAAAAAGTTGACAAAAAAACACTTGTTGACTAGACTAACTGTGCCACCCAACAACCAGTTTTATGCTAGGTTTACAAGTTGGCTAGGTTTAAAAAGTGTGAACGGGCTTGGATAGGCTTGAGTGACCTTGAGGTAGCTTGTTTTTATATTCCTTGTCATTCAAATAAATAAATGTACGATAAACCATTAACCAATGCAACAGCCACATAAAGGTCGACGCATGCATTTACAAGCATGTAAATGGCTCTCAAACGTGAGCCTAGCATTTAAATAATCCTTAGTTTGTGGATGCTTGCCGAGCCATGGCAAACGTGTAAACCTACCATTATGAATAACATAAATAATATAGGTAATACTTTTAAGAGAAATAAAACCATATTGAGATAATGTAACACAGCATATTACATTACTTAATTAAGGAATAGATGACACAACAACCTCAAAATACACTAACTTTATTTTTATTAGCTTACTTTCTAATGTTTAACTTTGCTCTACCCCTTGACCTTGACTCGAAATTATACTCTAATTGTACATAACAGTCATATTATTGAGGCTATGTTTCCGGCTGTTTGTCAGTTTGCTGGCAACAAATATGTTTTGAAGGTAATAAAGCTTTTATTACGTTAATTCTTTTTAGCAATAGTTCATTTACTATTGTCATTAAGCGCTCCAATGTTCTTCTTGGTATATTCATCAACCTAAATAAACACTCATTAGTGTCGCCTCGATGTCGTTTTATTAGCAATGCTGCCAATCCAGTCAAACCTCTATGTACATCCTGAATTTCAGGAGCTTCATTTACAAGAGCTATAAACTTTTGCTTTGTCATACCAGTCCAATATTGGAGCAAACGGCCATCAATATTCAAGACATCATCAAAATTAACTTGTGAAGGTGATCTTTTTGTTCCTAAAAGTGAAAATATATGTTCAATATGGTCTGCTGTGAACTCAGATATGTTTCTATTTTTATCCATTAAAATATCCCAATCGTCACTTAACAAATGGAATGAGCAAATTCTGCTAGACTTCGGCACATAGTAGTTGTGATTCATCATTAATTCAATGCGTAGATCATTTTTTATTAAATGACGATCTTTTTCCTGGCAATTACGAACCAAACAGTGATTTGATGTATTTGGTGCTCGTTTGATATGGCACAATTTTATACATTCTCGATTTGCTTTTGGTATAAATTCACTATCCTCCGAGTTTTCTGAGGCAACATATTGTCTCAGAAAACTCGGAGGCTCCCATTCTGGGTCAGAATCTGATTCAGAATTAGGATCTTTAGCAGTATATGAATTATTTTGCAATGTGGAAGTCTGTTGAATTTGCTCCTCAGTAGAGTTATTTGATTTGCTTTCAGCAGAAGCTGCAATAATCTCAGTATCTGAACACTGCTGATTAACCTGCAAAGTGACCTTGATAAGATCTCTACCAACAGTATACAAATTTTGTGTTGTGGATGTCTGTTGAACCTGTTCCACAGTACAGTTATTTGATTTACATTCAGCAGGATCTGCAATAATTTTTGTAGTTTCACTTTTCATCAATCTTTCAGCATATCTTTGTGCCATTATCCAACATTTACAACAAACTCTGTCATATTCAGCAATCTGAAACAATAATATTTTTATTTTATAGTTACACACAAATTTACATGGCATGTTAACTGAGTTCAATTTATCATAGTTCAAAAAATTCTTATGGGAATAAAAAATTGATTTTGTTGTTTAATCTGCAGCATTGGGTTAATCTGAGCACCTGCTTAAGCTTGAGACCGCAAATCGATCCTAAGCCGAAACAGTTCGATCTCAAATCTTGGCGCGACAAGAAGAAGAATTGTAATGGTTGTCAATTTCATAATCTATCACTGTAGCTGTCTCAACTCGCCTTCTTATCCCTAATCAGTCACTGGTTAATCGCAGATTCGAATAGTTAAAGTCTGAGTTTAATCCGCAATTATATTTTAGCTGTTGATCTTACTGAAACTGTAGAATTTTCTATCTAATTTGAATTTTATTTATAGTGTTACCTCTCTAATTGCATAATTATGGATATAGGCAGATGTAAGCTCCTGTAATGCAGTGGGCTTTTTACATGATATTGGAAGGCTATTTTGTCTCAATATTGAACATCCACACAATCCACATCCATTTCTGCAGGCTTGATCTATTATATCATTATTCAATGTCTTTTCGCCAACTGGTTTTGCATCATCTGTTGCCAAATAAGTTGTTTTAAATGGCATTTCTTTCTGATTAGTTTCATTCCCATGTTGGTTGTTTCTCCCATCTTCATCAGATGTATGAAGTGGGTCTTCTTCCAGATGTGTTGTATCATGGTCATGACTATTGTTTTCCTTATTTTCATCACATACACTGAGTGGTTCCTCTTTCAGTTTTATTATCTTTTTGTCAAGATTACTGTTTTCTGTGTCTTCATTAGATGTACCTAGTGGATCTTTTTCTTCATGATTACAATTGTTCTCAGTGAGTTCATTACATTTGTCATGTTCTGATTCAAGCTTAATTTTCTTGGGTTTGGGAACATAATTATTGTCTGTATCTTCATCATCAGAACTAGATAATTCTATCTTAAGGTGTAAGGGATCTGTATCTAAATGAATACCAGCTTTTCTCTCTTCATGATCTGAACTGGTTAGTTCTAGTTTAATTTTGACAACATCAAGAGCAATTTGCCAGCAGAGATGGCATATGTAATCTTCATCAGTTATCTGCAATAGATTAATGTTTAAGACTATTATAACATATAGTTATCAAATTTAAAGATTAAACACAAGTATATTTTAATAACAGGTTTTATTTTTACAATTGCTAGCAATTTGGGTTTCAAGTTACTAGTATTCTATTCGCCTGCTCCGTGCCTCGGAGAGCACGTTAAGCCGTCGGTCCCGGCTGCCATGAACATCTATGGCAGTCGTTATTGGGAGAGTGTCGACACAAAAGATCCCACTGGGTCGAAGTGTCGCCGGTCTGCGCTGACTGGCCCCCACATATGATACATACATACTAGTATTCTTGTTAACTCCTCCAGCTAAGCTGGAATGTTTGTAATAGGAATGGGTTCACATTGGTAGTGCAATGGGTGGGATTCAAACCTGCAACTTCTCAGTCACAAGTGCAATGCCTTATCCATTGGGCTACTGCCGTTTACATGTGAAAAATTCCTATATCCCCCAAAGTGGTAGGAACGTTTGGCCAAGCCTATTATTATTCACCAGTCTATGCTGTTATTAAGAATTTCTAAACATGAATACCTTAAAACACTTTGGGTGACTTGGAAATTGAATCTGAAACGTGCACAGCAGATGGATTTAACATACTGCTCTGTTGAGGCAGTCAAAATTTTATTCAATGAATTAACTCAGTTGTTTAGTTAGTTATGTAAATATACTCTGAGATGCAACATTGCATCTGGGATACAGCAATTTGCCAATTTTATTAAGTAACTAAACTGCAGCTGTTGTGAACTTACTGTAAGGGTACTTTTATCTAAAGTCTTCTCTCTTGGCCTTTATTATTCCCAAGTCACTTGGGGTCGGCTTTTCTGGTCTAACCGGATTTGACTGGATATCAGTTTTTACACGGAGCGGCTGCCACCTAACCTCCGCAACCCGAAGGCTAACGATACCCTAAGGCTAGACCAGTGTCAGGATATTAGAGGGTACTGACTTTCCCAATAACGACTGCCATAGATGTTCATGGCAGCCGGGACCAACGGCTTAACGTGCTCTCCGAGGCACGGAGCAGGCGATAATTGTCAATCAATACGCACATCATTTCGAAAAATCATATAATTTCCGAAGGCAGAGGTGCGCGACGTGGGTTCGAACCCGAGACCCTCTGCATTGCAGTCTGTTGGTCTCCCCACTGAGCTATCGCTGCTATTTCGTTTGCTAGCAAACCCCCCCTTAAAAGGAAAAGTAGCGGAACCTCACCCTTAACGACTTTTTTAATTTTTAATTCTGAAGAAATTTTCACTTTATACTGATTTTACGGACTGATTCAAAGGGATTTCAGTTTCTATTTTGAGACTGCAACGTCTCCGGCGCTGCGGGAAGAGCAGCCTCTACACCCTTGCGTAACAAATCGTAGGCATCCATCCTCGCCTCTGCCGCTCCGGCTTGTCCGATGCCTGCGATTTGTTACAGCGGGCGGAGGCTGCTCTCCCTACGCGCCTCCGGCTCTATAAAACACTAGGGGTTTACAGACTCGTACCAGGTGGAGTCGAGGTCAATAAATTCGGTTCTTTGACATAAGTTGAACCTAACCTATTTTATTTGTTATCTGCCCTAATAGTGCTAGGAACACAAACGATGACTGACGATGACAGTTACAATACGAAATGGCGTCAGTTTTACGTTTCGTTCCACAAGACGGTATACACACATTTTAAATTTTATAGTTCGTAATGAAAATAATGCTGTAATTGAATACATATAAACTGTTAAATATATATATGTGCATGAAAACTATTTAAATGAGTATAAAATATAATTATTTACATAAAATAAAATGTTACCGAACGTATGACAACTTAACCGTAGGTAAAACGAAACGTTCAATGGCGAGAATCCTATATAGCCTGTGGTAGGGTTTGACATAAATATTGGAAAATAATTGATGTTCAATTTTTTTTCTCAAAAACTACGCTTTTCCGCTTGTTGATGCTTTACGTGTATGCATATAATAAAGTAACCTTTCTGTAAAAAAAATATCAACCCCAACTCGACAGACGTCAATGCAAAGCTAAGCCAATTAAATTGACAGACAGTTTAATCCTAATAATTAATATAATAATAAAAGCAATTTCTCTGGCCACTGTGGTTGACCAAAATATTAAAATATAGTGGGAATCATGTGGTTTACAAATTTTCATTTATATTTTACGGCAGCAATGTAGCTTACTTGTAACATTAGAATTATCATGTGTGTAACTCCAAAAGTGGTGGACAAATGTATATAACACTCGCAATTTGCCAGTTATTAGGCCCTATGACGTACTAGTGTGTTAGATTGTTGCCTTTTACCGGCAACACATTTGTAAACAAACGTAAATCTATTGAGAACCTTCTAGATAGATTGTGAATATCTCAATAAATAACAGTTTTTCTAACATAACCTATAAATACGTTACAGTGTAGATTTACTTACGATTTGTGGTGACACCCACTCATTGATTACTGATATAGTAACTACGTTTTGCTCCAGTACAGGATAACATTGTTCTGTATTGATACATTTTGCACATCTAATACATGTTTGCAGATTGTTCGTTGTCATTTCAAAGTCATGTAATGAAACAAATATCAACTATTAATGTGAACGGTACTACGAAAATAAGTACATTAGTACTATAGTCATAATTTTCTCGTAAAATGTTAGTAAATTAACGAAATCACAATCTTTCACAGCATAGCGACAATATTGACTTCTACGCGCGCATCTGTCAATGTTGTTTTTGACGTCTTTTAATTAGCCACAGACAAACAGGGTTGCGTTGTCATCACAGATAATCTATAAAAGTTAGAATATAAATGATCGTTTATGGAATCGGCTAAATTGGGCTAAATATTAAGGTGCAGATCAGCTGTAAAATGTTGTTTTGTTATTAAATACAATAAGTTGATTTGTCAGCTACGGTTCAGCAAAATTTGAATGACATATTATTGGTTTGTATTTCTGAGGTTGAACCAAGCTAATATTTTTCACTGCAATATTGATATTAGTGCGACAAATCGTAAGTCAGGTGTATTACTTTGCGGTAATCAGAATATTTTATTTTATTTAGATAATAAGCGAACAAGTGATCAAATATCCATGTTAAAAGTATGTCGCGGTCTGATTGATGCCCCAGACCTCCATAATGATCTGGTTCGACTAAACGTACCGAACAATTTTTCGCGCGCCTGAAGTCACAGACTGCTCGCTGTGCCTACGTGCCACACGGTGGCACGGGCTACATCACCGGTGCCACGTGTACTCTCCGCACTTAATACTCTCGTGGAAGCCAGTCCGGACTGTGATATTTTTGCTGACAACTTGAAAGTCGTCATGAATGTTTGCAATGCTTTTTATGAAAAGCTATCATAAATTTATATAATGTAAATATCTGAATTAGTGTAATTGGTTGTAATTGCAACCGTTCTAATTTAATAAATAACAAAATAAATAAACCTCACTTATCCATAATAAAATAAGAGCAAGCATGCGTGGTTTTTGACATAAATTTCCAATATAATTATTGTGTCTAACCTGTAAAGGACTGAACAATTTGGCCTATGAATCAACACACATTCCACCTGAACAATCATTTGTATTTTATTTTATGACTTTATAATTAATCATTACAATCTCACGAACACTTTCGATTCTTATTTTCGTGTTAAAAAGTATTTTCGCGATTTCAAATACATCGGGATCCATTGTTTACATCTGAGACACGCAGTGTCGCCATGCCTACAGTTTTTACAATATGTGTAAGGTTTTATCAGAGAAATGATTTCCTATTTAGCTTGTGTGTAATTTTTCTTACGTAGTTAATACGAATGCTATTCTATAAATACCATTATTGAACTTCATCATAGACATGATCAATTTCTTAAAAAGTCTTCAGTGTTAATGTAAAAGACCATAATAAATACCACTTTCTCGGTATTATACGTTTTTTTATAGTGCAAGCATGGCATCATTTTTTTTTACGTGGTGGAATGCATTGACGCATACCGCTCCGCGGGGGCGGGCGGAGGGCTTATGTCGGACTTATCGGGTAAAAGAGAAAGATGGAATAAGGATGATAATAATGGGCCTCCCAGATTATTCAGAAGCAATATTCAGAAGTGTCCTTGACTTATAGTCACTTTTAATTGAATGTGGTTATCCTTAACCACATATTTATCATTTTTTGTGGCAGTTGGTGCTTAGGCTAATAATGTATGGCAGCTGAACAATGTCCTTTAACCCTAGGACCTCTTGCTCTGTGGTTACTCTTACGCCAATGATCAAATAAACCTTTTTCTTTATTATATTTAAATGTTATATTGTCTTTTTCAGAGGAAGAAGTGGAAGTGTTCAAGGTAAAAAAGTCTTCTCAAAGCAAGAGACTGGCGAAGAGACGAGAGAAGGAGAAAGAGAAGCAGAAACGTGACGTGAGAACTGATGGTGATAGTAACAAATATGACAGTAACGGATATGAGGTAAGGTGCACTGTACCCTGTGGATGAACATAGTTGTTCATACATAATAATTGACACAAATAAAAAAAATAAACACTACCAATGAAATTTGGCGATCGTAATATAATACTACCTAGTTAATTACGTTTTAATTTTAGATTTGATTTAAAAACATATTAAATCTGTTTTATATTTCATTGTTCAGTAAATATACATAAACAAGGGTTTTTGTTGTAATAGTAATAATTATTGACATACTCTCCAATAAAAAATGTTGCATAGGTACTAAAAATGCAATCAGTTAAGATATTAGAAAATTATTGGGCTTTATTTATTGATAAAAAAGGGGGACTAATGGATTTATTTATATTGGTAACTTGACAGTTTGTGAGTAGTAAAATTTGTGTATCAGAACTGGTTCAGTCCATTAGTTTTGAGTGAGAAATTATATAAAGTAGACCGACACTGTTGCAACAGCAAAGCAATGCCATTGACCATCCTCAATAATACAATCTTGCTCTGGGTGTAGTATTCAGACATACGAGTTAGTCCTTCCACTGACAACACCTGTTGATCTGGGATCTAAATAACAGGCATGACATAAACTGCAGTCTATAAAAAGACTGATTATATCAATGTGATAACTGATTGCAAACAAATAACAAACATATTTAAAGGTGCTTTCTTTCTTGCATTTACTCGATCAATGTCGACCGGGCATGACCATTTGGCTATAAGTATTTAGTGTAGCAAGTTGCACCTGATCGATTTGTAATGTGTTTCATCAAACAATCCGATCAATTTGCCTCGATCGACTTCGAAGGTGCTTCTCCTCTTATTCTATCGGCCTTGATCGTTAAATATAGTCGTCATCCTAGCAAGGGTTTGTTTAGTTTACTTCAAAATCTTACTGATCGATATAAATCGATACCAATGGATTGGTATTATAAAACACCAAGCGTTCCAACTGATAAAGTATAGCAGCGAAGCATGATTGCTCTTTATATGGTATCAATTGGAAAAGACGATCGAGGTTGATCGACCACGTGGAGAGGCACTTTAACATTAAGGACAACATGGTAAGATAATACATTTTACAACACATTTACTTCTGTATCAGACCATCTTAATACTATATAATAATGTAACTATAAATATAGGAAAAGAACAACCACATAGAGAGCCCCACTGATCGGAAACCAAAGAAGAAGGTTACCTTGGAGGGTCTGATACTTTCTGGTCGTGAGGCGCTTGCGGCTGATGGCGAGGGCGACGTGACCAGTGGGGGGGAGGAGGAGGAGGAGGAAGACTCGAGAGGGTTCCACAAGTACCGCGCGGAGACGGTGCGGGCCGCGCTGGCGAAGCCGGGGATACCTGACGCGGCGCTCATCCATGCAGCCCGCAAGACCAGACAGCAGGTATGAGAGGTGAGGGACTAATGGTCGTCGCCGGGGCTGCGTCGTCGTCTACTTATTGCATCTTGTTTAGGCACGTTGTGTCATCGGAAGAGGACGTTCATATTTTATCTCTTTTGTAGATGCATATTTAGCACAGTGTTTTTCTTTCGTCTCTTTCGTTTATTTAGTGTCTTCGAGTTGTTTTTATACTCTTAGTTCCTGAACTACATCTTTTACTTTTAAGTATATTACGACAAACTGTGTCACATGTAGTCCAAAATTTTTAATCTATGTGGACTCAAATTTTGACTAAATTTAATTGTCAAATATTTTCGTAATTCATATTATTTATATTCTTCTTGGCAATTTTTTGGTTAGTCGTACTTTACGTACCTACTGGTTGATTTTAACCCATTTGCATCATTTTAAACAGTCTTGGAGTTGTCCATATTGTTCTCGAAGGTGGATGAAGTTTGTCAGACCAGCGCGGTGCATTACTATACCCGGAACGCTACCATTAACAAAAGATGAGACAAGACCTATAAACAGGATTAATATACTATAGTTTTCAGGATATTTTCTATATTTTATTTTTGTGCGATCTTTAGCCGTACTGCAGGTCTGTGTGATAAGACTTATTTATAACGTAGAACGTGGCAGTTGTAAAATGTAATTTTTATATATTGCGCCAAATATATTTAAAATTCATAATATAATTTGTAAACGGAATTGTTTATGTGCGCTTGAAATGAAATGAAATATTTATTTGCATTAAACATGAGTGATACATTGCAGCATTGATGTTAAACAATTTGAAAGTCCAGCATGTTTTACCTGAATAAAGTGTACAAATGAGTATAGTAGTTACATAGAAAAATAAAATGATAATTAAATTTAGAATACTATTCAAATATAGTTAATTAAATATAAATTGTAAAATCGTATAAAGACAGTTAAAATCAAATTAAAATATAATCAAAATTAAATAAAATATCATTAAGCACCAATAATTAATATCAAGTATTGTTAAAAAGCAAGGTTAATTAAATATAAATTGTAAAATCGTATAAAGACAGTAAAATTCAAATTAAAATCATAATCAAATTAAAATATAATCTAAATTAAAATAAATATCATTAAGCACAAATAATTAATGTCAAGTATTGTTAAAAAGAAAGGTACGCATAATACTATTTTCACAAAATATTTAGAATGAGTCAGTTAGAAAATCTTTTAAATTATAATAACACTTAGAAGCTAATAAATCCCTAAGCTTTTTCTTAAAAGAAGTTATGGTTAAACTTTTTAAACTATTTGGTATTTTATTATAAATAGTAGGTCCCATGCAGAGAATACTTTTTCTCATAAGTGTTGTTTTAGCCGGGTGCATCCTTAACTTAGTGTTATCTCGGCGATTTCTAACTACAGTATCTGCTAGTCTTGGAAATAGCCGAGGGTTGTTTCTCACAAATATTGCGAGTTCTAAAATATATTGACGGAAGTGTTAGAATTTTATATTGTAAGAAATAAGGTTTACAGCTGTCTGTTGTATTAAGTTTAAACATAGATCTAAGACATCACATCTTTTCTGCGCCCTAAAGGCCTGTTCAAAGTCAGGCGAGTTAGCCCAAAATATGATGCCGTATCTTAATACTGAAGCTATCAGTCCATGGTCCAGTCCAGTCCATGCTTATTCTCCTAAATTGTAAAAGCAATTTGAATGTGATGTTCGGCAATGATTTAAGATAATCTTGGGCTAGCTTAAGTCGCTTTACAAATAACTAAATAGTTGACGATATAATGCGTTGAGATATTTCGATATCGATCGAGCGACATATTTGCACGTTTGAAATTAAGGCTACTTAAAAAAGTTTTATAGAGAAAGTGTTTTATATCTTACTTACTTTATTATCCACTAGCTATGCCCGCGGTTTTACCTGCGTTTATGGTTACTGCGTCGCCCCTGTGGGTCGTAGTGTAATGTTATACAGCATTCCTCGATAAATAGGCTCCAACACTAAAATATTTTTTCTATATGAACTAGTTATGACATTATCGCTTTGAATCAACCAAACAAACTCTTCAGCTTTATGTTATTAGTGTAGATGAAAATATAACGATACGGTTGTCGATAGATATTATTCGATTTGCAATTACACTGTGATTCAAATAATAATTATTATTAATTAGCTAGAATATGGTAGTTATATAATTGGTACTTTAATGTATTTAACCACATGTGGCGTGCAAATATTATACAAGATTGACCGCACTGCTTTGCTAGCGTAAATGTAGCGTAATATGTACATAACAGTGCCTTTTCTGGATTAAAAGTCCCTTTGATCTTTTCTGCACCCCTGGCAACATATATATAAAATTTCATGATGATCTGTTGAGAAGTTAAGGTGTGAAAGCGTAACAAACAAACAAATTCACATTTACATTTATAATATTTGTTAAGCTGGACTTTTTTTGTATATACGTTTCATTCTAAGTAAATCATTTACAGATTACTAAAGATAACTTATATTTGCGCTGACAGCTTTAGCAACTTACCACTGTAGAAGGGTTAGAAACGCATCTGGGTGCCGAGTGCGAATTGTTTTTACGTTAACGCGTTCGAAACGTTTACCGCGTTTGGCTCTCTGATTGGTTTAGAGCTATGTGCGGGCTAATCGGATCGCCGAACGTCATAAACATGTCGATCGCGTTAACGTCAAAATAACTCGCACTCGGCACTCTGATGAAAGAAGCAGTTGACTACATTTTGCCTTCTGCTTCGCTTGCGGTAATGTAGATTTTGTCAATATTCCGGCTGAAAGATACCCTATGTCCTTTTCTGTACACCTGAAAATATGTATGCGTAATTGCACGATGATCGATCAAGTAGTTAAAGCGTGAAATTATAACAAACACACGTTTGAATTTATAATATTAGTTAGGACTTATGCTTTTTAGTCTTAGGTACTAAAACCAATTCTTGCGGAATATAGGCATCAAAAATCAGGACACAGTCGTAAGCTGTAGGTTATACGCATATAAAATTGCTATCTTAAACCACTTTAAGTCTTGTCCACGGCTCTGCAGTCCTAACAAACACAGATGATCCAATAGCATTCCACTTCTCGTAGGCCCGCGAACTCGGTGGTGATTTTATCCCGGTAAAGTCGGAAAACGCTCCAGGCTCCAGACTGGTGCGGGATGATGGATCCGGCGACGACGATGAGGAGGAGGGCAGGATCCTTGTCAGGGGTTTGGACATGCCTGATGATAAGCCTAAACGTGAGTAGCCTTTTTACTTTATATTTTTGTTTTGTAGGGTAATCACATGTGTTGTCGTAGTTGGTCAAATAAGATAACTTAACTGAAAGCCGGAGAATTTTTACTGCATACTTGCGCCTGACTGCATAAAACTAAAGCGACAGCAGTGTCGCTACATGTGTCACTTTTCTAATAGAGTTTGAGTGAAATTTTGTAACGGCTTTTCGTTTTTTTTTCGTTTTAGTAAGTTACGTATTCACACTTTTCGACCCTTTCTAAGGTCTTTGCCAGCGTTTGCTATAATAAGTATTTTGATTAAAGGTCAACAGTTTTGAACAATATATATATATATATATATATATATATATCTTGAATCCTAGAATTTCATTCTGAATATTTAAATGTTCTAATAATTTATATAAAAGAGATATAACAAAGTCGTAAGTCAACATCAAAATGACAAAAAAGATGTTACCGATTCAATACCGTAATCAACCGTAAACATTTCAATATTGCGATGTCAACAATGTAGAGACTAGATTGTAATTTTAAAATGTTTGATTACTTTGTTTATTCGTTATTTTGGTTGCTTAGTTTTGCAATGTGTAATACAAACTTCAAGCTTTAAGTAGAATGATTTTTGTATAGATAGTGTTGTATATATAAAAACGGTTCCAGGTGGCACAGCGGCTGTTTCAGAGGAGGAGCTGGATAGCGAGACGGAGGAGTGGGCATCGCAGCAGTTGCAGAAAGCGCGGCCCGCCATTGTCGACATCACTGGTCTGATGAATATGCATTACTTTGTGTGTTTCTCACTAATTGGTTTTATATCATGTATTTAAAGTACGCAATATGTTTGTTTTTAACTCTATTTTGCGTGCGGCTCCGCCCGCGTGGTACCTACATAGATAAAAAGTAGACTATGTCCTTCCTCAGATTTTAAACTATATCTGTACCAAATTTAATCTAAATCGGTTGAATGGTTTACCGTGACAAGGTAACAGACAGACAGAGTTACTTTCGAATTTATCAGTCAGGATCGAAGAATTGCCTATCTACGTAACAAAAATAGTTCTAAATGTACACTCTAGAAAATGGTAAACAAAAATAAGTCGTGAACAGGTATATTCTAGTACTTAGTAGTAATTACTGTAATCTTACTTTACACGAGAAAGAGTCTAAAAACGAGAAAGAGATGGCGTAATACGCCGTGTTTGCATTGTGTAAATTCAGCCCCTTTTCGTCTTTATTATTATAAAGAAGAAGGATTTGATTTTTGTTTGTTTATTTGTTTGTAAGAATTTAACTTAAAACGAATCAACCGATTTTAAAAATTATTTTACCATAAGAAAGCTATATTATCACAGAGTAACATTGGCTATATTTTATAAAAATAGAGAACAGGGAACAAAAGCTAGTTTAAAATAAGAAAACGATAATACTGCTGAAATAAATCGAAGAAAGTGATCTAAAAGAAAAAAAATTTTGCTCTTGTCTAATGAAAAGTACCTTGAGAACACATCTGAAATAAAATTATATAAACACAGTACAGCCACTTTATTGATGAGCAGCCAGCCCAGAGAAAACAAAACTAAAGCATTTGCTCAAAGAACTTTTAAATATTTACAATATTAATTAAATAAGAAAGAATTTGTGTGATGTGAAAATAATAATCTTTACTACAGACTTACAGAGTTACTTTTGAATTTATAATATTATTATTATAAATTCAAAAGTTACTCTGTCTATTTGTCAGTTACCAACTCACGGCTAAACCACTCAACCGATGATGAAATTTGATACGGAGGTAGTTTAAAACCAGGGAAAGAGTTATTAAAAAAATAAAAAACGACAGGCTACATTTTATTGATGTAGGTACTACACAGGCGGAGCCGCGTGCAAAAGCTAGTAAGAACATAATATCAAATATACGTCAATGAATACATATAATCACACTTTTCTGTATTAAAATATTTGTGCATTTACCAGAGAAGTTTATGCAATAACTGACTTCATACCATGTTGTTCTTTTAGGTGAAGGTGCTATAGAAGTGAACCCATTCTCGGTGCCACTGCCAGCAGCTCATGTAGAAGCGCCTGTGCATCTGAGGCCACTCACTACAGACAATACCACTGCGCCAACCTCAGCTAGTGAACTCGTAGATGCATTAAGGAAACGGTTAGTATAAATATATTAACTTGTGAATTGGAGGACAAGGTATAAATTCGGGCACTAATTTATTTTAGGTCAAAGTTTCTTAAAAGTTCAAAACATATCATGACATGGTATATAAAATCGCCTACATGTTCTCCAAAACTATACAGCAATAAATAAAAAAAATATGAAGTAACTTTTCCAGGTAATAAAGGACCAACAATAGAACCCTGTGGCAGTCTTATTTCTCTAGCTACCTAAAGCCTCCAATGATTGTCCCCACTGAGGTAGATATTTTGTCAATTGTTGCATAGGTTGGGCAGTAAATTGAGCATAGGATATATAATACCACAATTTATGAATTTAGACAGTCGAGCGATTAATGTTCAATGGACTCAAAAGCTTAAGTATAAATGCATCAATAGCTTTTCCGGGCTTCCTTTGTATAAATTTTTAGCTATCTTCATATTGAGCTACGTTAAGGATCGTTGTACTCGTTTGTCGTAGACTGGGCGAGCTGCGCACGGAGCGATACTCGCACGCACAGACGCAGGTGCAGCTGCGCGCGCGCCTGCTGGCGGCCGCGCGCGTGCGCGACACTCGCGCCGCGCGCTGCGCCGAGCTCGACGCCGCCTACCGCCGCGCGCAGGCCATCCGCGGGTACCTCACCGACCTCATCGAGTGCTTGGACGAGAAGGTAATGTATACAACGTGTGTCGCGGTGATAGTTACACATGTTGCGGTCGAGACTACACTTATTAGTTATTATAGCTATAGGTCTTTTTTTTTTTTTTTTTTTTTTTTTGACCCAAGAAAATCCTTTATGGATACCCCCTGCCCCGGGGGGGGAAGGGTGGTTATGTGAGACTCTCCGCCCCTGAAGGGGGTCGGTATACACACTAAAAACCTGGGGTGAGCAGTCCCTCCGCCGACGGAGTGGGGCGGGATGGGGTCGCGTTAGCAATCACCATCCCGCCCCGGCGGTTGGCCCGGCTAATGGTGACCGGGCCTCAGCACCTATGGAGGGAAGGCCTTGCTCACCAAGGCCATCCCCCAGACGTGTGGGGCCGTGCAAGCCGGTAGAGAGTCCCCCGACTCTGTACCAGTGACCCCACTATACAGGAGCGAAAAGGCGGGCAAATCGCCTCCTTCTCGCTCCCGTCGGTCTGCGCCGGAGAGGGTTAGCGAGGAGGTTGTTCTCCCTGACCCTCTCCGCGGTCTCCTTCTGCGCCATGACAGCTTCGCAGAAGGAGACCACTGCCTGCCACGACCTCTCGCCGCAGGGAGAGATCTCCGCCTATTATGGCCGAAAGCGTGTGTCGCTGCGGCTCCTACGCGGTACACGCCTCCAGCGTGTGGAGCGCCGTGTCTTCCGGCGCCCCACACTCGTGGCAGGCCGGGGTCGCCTCCCGTCTCGCGATCTGGTGCAAATACTTTCCGAAGCATCCATGCCCGGAAAGCACCTGCACCAGTCGGAAGGTCAGCGACCCGAATCGCCGCCCTATCCATTCCCGGAGGACCGGCCAAATGGCCTCCACCGTCCACTGGCCCGGGGCCGGTGGAGCCAGGTCCTCCGTCCACCGCCTCAATAGGGCGGCCCGCGCCTGTCGCCGCATGCGTGCGACCTCCCACCCCGGGGGCTCCCCGCGGGATCTCCTCGCCGCCACGAAGTGGTAAACTTCGGCGAGGATCTCCGCTTGTAGCTCCCAGGGGGGGTCACTGGCCAGCACGCACGCCGCCGTCCAGGACACCGTCCGGTAACCGCGTATGGCCCTCGTCGCGACGACCCGCTGCGGACGTCGCAGCAGGGTCTTATTGTCGCGACTGAGGGCGTCCGCCCAGACCGGTGCCCCGTAAAGGGCCATACTCCGGATCACTCCGGAGTACAGTCGGCGACAGGTGGCACTCGGGCCACCCACGTTGGGCAGCAGCCTCCCCAGGGCGGCCGCCGCTCCCAGGACTCTTGGGGCCAGCTGGGTGAAGTGTGCCCCAAAAGTCCACCTCCCGTCCAGGATGAGACCCAAGTACCTCATTTGGGACCCAACCCGGACCAGGACCCCGTCCAGTGCCACTCGCGTACCTGGAGGAGGTCCTCCCCGAGGCCCATGAAACAATAGGGCCTCGGTCTTGGAGAGGGCAACCTCCAATCCCAGGGCGCGGATACGGTCGACTACTAGGGCAGCTCCCACCGCGGCCAACCGTACCGCCTCCCCTAGGTCCCTCCCCTTGACTACGACCAGGGTGTCATCGGCATAGCACGCCACCCGCATACTCGCGGGAAGCGTGCCCCGAAGCACCCAGTCGTAGCCAACGTTCCACAGGAGCGGTCCCAGCACCGACCCCTGTGGAACCCCGCAGGATACGCGACGGCGCCTCAAACCGTCGCGTCCCTCCACCAGGACCTCGCGGTCCTGGAGATAGCTATAGGTCCTTGAGCATTCGTCTGTAATAGGAAGTAACGTCTTTAGTATAACGTAAGTTGGACCCACTTCGCGTATCTTTGAGAACTATGCGCGGAGGCTTTGAGAATCCAGCAGCGGCCAATAGAAGATAGACGGTGTCGGACATGTCGCATATTGCAAGTCATGCGTCGACTGGTTTGTGATATAAAACCCAGTGATGGCCCTTGTGGCATTCCATCCCTCCAGTCAGTGTATATCCTACCAATTAAATAAATTATGCTTGACCTTTTGACCGCCACGGTCGGGTATAGCCAACAAACGAAAATTTGCCCATCACGCCACCGTCAATAACAAAACATGTTTTTAAGAACAATATTAAGATTTTTGTGTTTCTTCTGCCTATTGTTTAAAACTACATTATCATTGCCTGGCGTAGGGGGCACGGCACTACTTTTATGCTGTGGCGGTCAAAAGGTTAATTAGTATACTATAGTACATTGTATTTGCAATATCAAAGTGTTTGTTTGTCCTACAGATGCCACAACTAGAGTCATTAGAGGCTCGTGCTTTAGCTTTGCACAAACGTCGTTGCGAGTTTCTCGTCGAACGGCGGAGGGCGGATCTTAGGGACCAGGCGCAAGACGTACTCGCTCTAGCTGGTATGTGTGTAGTATTATTATTCTTTTGACTGGTCAGTGCTTAATATTCTAGCTTTAGGGTAGTAATGTGGGTGTTTTCTTTTTGTATGTAACTTGTAGCTCGAGCGGGGTGCGTCAAACCAGTAGATTGTGAGGAAAAGACTCGGCGCGCAGCCGAGCGTGAGGGGCGGCGGCGCGCGCGGCGCCTGCGGCGCGAGGCAGCCGCCGCCGCCGCCGGCGCCGCGCCCGCGCACCGCGACGGCGACTCGTCCGACGACGAGCTGCCGCCGCATGAGCTGCACCACTACAACCAGGAGAGAGGTAAACCTCACACAATCATGCCACCCTCATACAACAACACAGTGCGAGTGCATTATACGTTTCACCATGCGTAGTAAGCATTAAGGTTTTTTCTAATTGACAATACCTAGATTAACTAAGCATTTCTGTCTAAAATATATTGGTTATGTAAAAAAATATGTTCAATTATGAAAAGTAATTAATTATCTTATTTTAAAATTAGAGTGACCGAGATTTCTCGAGTCGAGAAAATTTGAGTGATGTCAACCCTAATAATCTTAATAAAATATTTTTAGGACAGAATAATTATATAATTTTAAATTATTAAAGAATGAATAACTATTTAAAGTTAAGCATCAATTTGTTTGCAACAAATTTGTTTTTATTAAACTGGATGTGAATAATATATTTAGATATTTGTGTTGTTTGTTACTAGATGCGATCCGCGAGCAGTCGTCCTGTTTGTTCAGCGATGCCCTTCCCGCGTGGCGCAGCGTGGCCGGCGTGTGCGCGCGGCTGGCCCGCTGGCGTTCGCGTGCGCTTACTCTATATACAGACGCTTACGTGGCCGACTGCCTGCCTAAGCTCCTGGCGCCATACGTCAGACATCAGGTAATACTTCCTACACATAATTATATTCAGTAGTAGATGTTATTTATGTATTACAAACCCTTAAAAGAACATCCCTGCACTGTCAACACAACATCCAAAACGGCTAGTCCCTCTGCCTTCAGCGTAGCGATTAAGAAGCAGCTCTCAAATTCCTACTTACAACAAAACTACGACACTAGCTGGCATCTTTTGTAGAGTGAATGAATTTGTAGAATTTCTTTTAGAATTTTATACCGATAGTGTATCGTAGTATATATTTCAGCTAATACTATGGAACCCACTGGCTGATGAGGACAACGAAGATTACGAAAAAATGGATTGGTACAAGTGAGCAACATTTTATTACTGATTATTGTTATACTTAGATTTACGTTTATAATTCACAAATAAAAGGAAGACGACGACGTTCTTGTCAAAATGGTGGCGTAATAAAAGATAAATTATGTCAACTATGGCTCCATATAACGTCGAAATAGACGGCGAAAGTAAACTTTGTATTGCTACTAAGAATTTCTTAGTGCGGTTTCTTTAACATTGGTGCGGCGTCTTTGTTTTAAGCACAGGTGCGTTCAAAAAGATGCCGGCGGCGCATTGTGTAATTACGTTGTTGAAACTCCTTTAAGGTTTCGTGTATCGTGTATCTCTTTTCTTTTTCTAAGGACTTTATAATTCTCGACTTGTAATTCTCTGAAATTCTCGAATACTACATAAACTTCTAAATAAAAATTAACGACTCAATTGTTCAATTAATGTTAAATAAAAATAACCCTGTTAAAAATATACGGCCAAACTCTTTGTTACATTGAAAAAAGACTTCGTCATGATATTTTATAAACCTATTGATATTATTACATTCTCATATTTATTAATTATCATGTAATTTTAGATTAAACTTTTAATGACTTTCTTATTTATTTCGTTTAAGACCGAAACTTCTCGAAACGAGAATTCTCGGATATCATATTTTTCTTGGATATTTACCGAGAATTCTTGGTCGTAATTCTTGGATATACTATTTTTCTTGGGTATTACCCGAGTATTCTTGGTTTTAATTCTCGGGTAACAAACACCGAAGGAAAATTGTATAAGCCGAAAATTCTCGCTTCGAGAAGTCTCGTTCTTTAACATATACAAGGGTATATCATACAACTGTGGCACGTTTTAACGTTTTAGATGTCTTTTAATGTACGGCGTTCGGTCAGAACAAACGGGCGATTCGTCAGACTCGGGATCTGAGAGTGAATCTGAGTCGAAGCCAGTCACAGAACGATCTGTGAGGGAAGACCCGGATCTGTTGCTCGTACCTACCATATTGAGTAAGGTTGTGCTACCGAAACTAACAGGTAAGAATATCGTAGTTTCAAATCATGGTTCTAATAGTATGTACCTAATTTAATATTTTTCTTGCCATTTGTGTATTTTTTTAAGTATTTTCCCATGTTCTTCTAGTTTTGGATTTTACTTTATGTGTGCATTTTTATTTTCCTCTGACACTGTTGACCACCATACAAAAGTGTTAAGCCAACAAGCAAACAAAAAAATACTGTTAGTTTTTGTTTACTTGATGTGTGTTTTTCTAACGAATGGACGTCATGTAGGTAAATGTGTGACGATGAAAGCTAACCATGTACAGTGGTGGACATATAATTAGAAACACTTGCGACGTATTTTACATTATACAAGGCACATTGCCGTAAAACTTTTGTTTTTGGAAATAAAACAACAAAATGCATAGAATACGTTCAACTACTTATAATTCATTAAAAAACAATTAATATCCGAGTTTACAACTACCATATAGATATTTAGTTACGTATACAAACAACTAAACGACAGTTGCAGTACCATCCGTCATGGGCAATTAATTAGAAACAATAAGGAAATGAGGTAAAATCAAAGTTATTAACGTGTTAACGTCATCAATTTCAAATTATTTATGTAATATTATGTTTGGTTTACAAAATTTCTTAAAAATTAATATTTAGTTGCATAGTCTTTATTATTAATGACGGCTCTGCAACGACGTGGCATTGATTCAAGTAATTTCATACATTTACAAAGACTTCGTAAAGTTCATTTTGACTGGAATTACGTTTAACGGAGACTTTTTTTTTAACGACGTACCACAACTTTTCAATAGGATTTGAATCGGGACTATTTGTAGGCCAGTCTAACATGGTAACACGTTGCTCACTAAGAAAGGATTTAACACTGCGAGCCGTGTGTTTTGGGTCGTTATCGTGCTGAAAGATCCAAGTCACAGGCAAATGTTGTTGTAGGGAATCATTGTCTCTTCTAAGATGTTTTTGTAATGAAATTGATCCATTATACCTTCATTCTTACGGACGGGTCCAACTCCGCAACCAGAAAAACATCCCCATACTTTAATGTTACCACCGCCGTGTTTGACTATGCTCCTCGTGTATTTATAATCAAAAGCATGGTTTATTGGGCGTCTAACGTAGCGTTTGCCGTCTGAATTCACCATATTTATTTTTGTTTCTTCCGAGAATAACACTTATTCTATTCTCGTACGGTCCAGTTAAAATATTTTTTTTTGCAAATAATAATCGCTTCTCTCGGTGCTACTTGGTAAGAAGCGGTACCTTTCGAGAAACCCTCCCGAACAATTTAGCTTTCACTAATCTGTGGCGTACCAGTTTCGAGAAAATGGTCTTTGGGTCATCAGGTGGAAAAACTTAATTTCTAATCTCGTCGGAGCCTTTAAACGGGTTTTGTTTAGCTACACGTATTATTTGCAAATCTTCCCGGGGAGACGTTTTCCTTGGACGAACCTTTCTAACAACACTTTTAGTAGTTCCGTTACTTTTATAATGAGCGATAGCGTTGAAAACTTTCTTCACAGAATATTCTAGATGATTAGCAATTCTTCTATAAGTCCACTTTCGATCTAAATGTAATTTAACAATTGATTGCCTAGTTGACTCGTCACAACTCTTATTTTTACCCATTTTTAACAAAACTTATTATTCACGTAATTCCAAATTGACGTTTAATTGCCGCCGAAATTACGGAAAAGCATAGCACGAGGTTTTTCCTTAAATTTCAAAAATGTAACGAACCATGAATCCTGTTTCTAATAAATTGTCCAAGCGGCCAGTAATAAAAATTCAACTATCATTCATATTTAAACTCTTTTAATAATTAAAGATAGAACAGTTTTTTTTTTAAATATTTTATGGGTTTTAATCTCATTGGCTATATTCTGGCATAGTTAATAGTGATTTAATCTATATATTTTTTACTCATAACGATAGTTCGTTCTGTGGTTACCTAAATTTTATGTACTGTTTCTAATTATATATCCACCACTGTATGTTACGTTTGACAGAGCTGGTGGAGGCGGCGTGGGACCCGATGTGCGTGCGGGCGTGCGTGCGCCTGCGTCACTACGTGTCGCGCAGCGCGCTGGCGCCGGCGTGCGGCGCGGCGCTGCGGCGCCTGGCCGCCGCCGCGCGCGCGCGCCTCGCCGCCGCGCTCGCCGCCGACGTGTTCCTGCCCGCGCTGCCGCCACAGTCAGTACCCTATATGTACCTACAGCATATGTGTACTATACAGCTGCTAGTTGCTCGTCACTACGTATTATTACTTGTGTAATAACCAGCTCCTAATGGCTCGTCGACATGAAGACAACGTCTTTGATTAATTAATGTGACTTGTTACATTATATAATGGCTATCTGTGTCTTCTGATCAATAACAAGATCAATTAATTTTCAGTAAAATGAGTATTTGGTTTGTACTTGTAGGATAATGGAGGGCCCGGGCGGCTTGTTCTGGCGGCGCTGCGTGGGCGCGGGCGTGCGGCTGCTGCGCGCGTCGCTGGCGCTCACGGCGCCGCCGCCGCTGCTGCGCGCCGACCCGCTCGTGCTCAAGCTCATCGGTACGTGTGCACGACTGCGTGCGGGCCGTGCGGCCGCGCGTGTGTTTAGCTTGTAGCGACTCCGCATTGGCGAAGAGGTATCCACGGTTGGCAACAGATGGCGCTGTACACAATAGGCGTTTATAATCTCGCTTGCATACGAACCTGAGTCACGCAAGTGAACTTTACACAGCGACTAAGTATATACTAGATGTAAAGGACAGCGTAACCTAAAACTGAAATAGTAGATTTAGACCATTATACTGAATTAAAAATCGTTGGCATTTCTCTCAGGTAAATTAACATTTATGTTAAAATAGTTGGAATTTTCTTCAGGAAAAATCACATTGTTACCTGAAATTTTTTATTTTTCGTACTGTGAATGACAAAATGCATAAACCAGTTACTCCACGTTACGCTGCAGCGACTCGAAAAAAAAGAATTCCACAGAGTACTAAAATACAGCAATGTAATTAAGTAAATCGTCGTGATTTAAACAAATCAGCTGTTTGTGCGCTTGAAGCGCAGAGGTCATTCCCCTAGCACTGCGCGCTGGTGCGTTGTATTGGTAGCAATCTATTACGTTCCGCGTAATCTTAATTAATATAAAATCTTAATCTTGCGTTTTTATGATTAATACAAGTTTTCGTCAAGATAAGAACCTATAAAAAAACGTCTTGCTAAAGTTTTCGGTACGCCATTCCTTACACCCAGTATATAAGTTCCCGACATTGACAGTCAGGACTTCCAAAGGTCCCTTACCCCTATCCCAGGGTGGTGAGAGAAAAGTCACTTTATGTTGGAGGGACATCGCCTTGTTCCTTCACAAAGTATGTATTTACGAATTTACAATTGTGTGATGTCTCCCACAGACACGCTGTGCATGGGCGCGGGCGCTGCGCCGGGCCCGTACGTGGCGCGCGCGGCGGCGGCGCTGGCGGCCACACTGCCGCGCCACGGCGCACTGCGCGCCACCGCGCTGCAGCGCCTCGCCGCGCTCGCCACGCTTGCGCTGCAGCGACTCGACAACGACAACCCGCTGCACTTGTGAGTATACCCTCCCAACTATAACGTTAGACACGCTGTGCATGGGCGCGGGCGCTGCGCCGGGCCCGTACGTGGCGCGCGCGGCGGCGGCGCTGGCGGCCACACTGCCGCGCCACGGCGCACTGCGCGCCACCGCGCTGCAGCGCCTCGCCGCGCTCGCCACGCTAGCGCTGCAGCGACTCGACAACGACAACCCGCTGCACTTGTGAGTATACCCTCCCAACTATAACGTTAGACACGCTGTGCATGGGCGCGGGCGCTGCGCCGGGCCCGTACGTGGCGCGCGCGGCGGCGGCGCTGGCGGCCACACTGCCGCGCCACGGCGCACTGCGCGCCACCGCGCTGCAGCGCCTCGCCGCGCTCGCCACGCTAGCGCTGCAGCGACTCGACAACGACAACCCGCTGCACTTGTGAGTATACCCTCCCAACTATAACGTTAGACACGCTGTGCATGGGCGCGGGCGCTGCGCCGGGCCCGTACGTGGCGCGCGCGGCGGCGGCGCTGGCGGCCACACTGCCGCGCCACGGCGCACTGCGCGCCACCGCGCTGCAGCGCCTCGCCGCGCTCGCCACGCTAGCGCTGCAGCGACTCGACAACGACAACCCGCTGCACTTGTGAGTATACCCTCCCAACTATAACGTTAGACACGCTGTGCATGGGCGCGGGCGCTGCGCCGGGCCCGTACGTGGCGCGCGCGGCGGCGGCGCTGGCGGCCACACTGCCGCGCCACGGCGCACTGCGCGCCACCGCGCTGCAGCGCCTCGCCGCGCTCGCCACGCTAGCGCTGCAGCGACTCGACAACGACAACCCGCTGCACTTGTGAGTATACCGCTTAAAGATCTTAGCACACACATATCAACTCGGAAAGGGATCGTCACCGTATCAACTCGAGCCGTGCAGTATTCTTTGTATGAAACTTCCTACTGTAACGCACACTAATCAGAATCGGAATGTACTTAATCGCCTCGCCTCGGGACAAGCTCACGAACCGAGGTGCGGTGCGTGGTCAACTTGCAGTCCCCGCGCTTACGGCTCGTCGTCCCCGCGCTTACGTCTCTCCGAACATTACTGTTGCCGAACGTGCTGTCATTCTGAAATTCAATGCTTTATTGAATTTGTAGGTTAGATTTCAAACAAAAAATAGGAATTAACTCATTATAGAAGTGAGAAAATATCCATATTTATATGATTTAAGTAAGCGCAGCGTCGCCTAGCCGTAGTCGAGTCGACGTACCGGAGCTCCTGATCCGCTTTGGTTACATACGTAAGGTACGCGTTTACGTAAGGGTGACGCCTGTTTGACGGCGACGGGAACGGCGATACAATGACGATCCCTTTCCGAGTTAATAGGTGTGCTACGACTTTAACACGTTCAGCGCCGCGTGTATATATCCTAGTGAAACTGGCCAGTGGATATCTACACCGCGCCGAACATTTTGTATATGACTTTTGTAGCCCTGGCCCTCACAAATCGTTTGGTGTATCTAGGGTACAAAATGTTCGGCGCGGTGTTTGTATATTCACTGATGCACTGACCTCTGAAATTGACTACTCAAGGTGTATAACCAGATATACATTGGCCTATGAGAGTTACAGTAGGACGTTTAATGGTATATACATGTGGCGCTGAACGTGTTAAATATAAAGCTTATAATACTTATGAAGGCATCATACGTTTTCCCATTGGGTAAATAAAGCATTTGACTTGCGATCGAGAGGATGTCTGTCGCGTATAAATCCCACTTAATGCTCTACGGATTCAAGCCCGCTCCTAACACTAGTGAAAACATACAGGACAATGAAATATAGAAAGTAATTAATAAATGCAGAAAGGACAATTACAGATGTAATATACAATAATTTTTGAACAAACAAACATATGCTGATGACACACATGGCGAAAAATAATGTACTCATCTCACTCATCGACCCGCAAAGTTCGTACAAACAAAGAAACGCGCGCTTAGCGTTCGTTCATTATAAACTACTAACTGACTCGCGCAACTTCGTCTGCTTCACATAAGAGAATTTTCCACATATTTGCAAAATTTTTCATTGCTGCTCCGCTCCTATTGGCCGTAGCGTTATGTTATATAGCCTATAGCCTTCCTCGATAAATGAGCTATCCAACACTAAAACAATTTTTCAATTCGAACCAGTAGTTCCTGAGATTAGCGCGTTCAAACAAACAAACAAACCCTTCAGCTTTGTAATATTAGTGTAGATATCAGGTAAATCGTGAACAAAAACTTACACGAAAATTATACCACATGATACAATTACCTTTAGGCTAAGAACACACTGCACTGTTTTGAAACAAGACTGCGCGTGTGATAATTAAATTATTTTAGTTTGAAGCTTACCTATGTAGATAAATAATGATGATTTAAATTTCACAGGAAAGCATTGGAGCAAGCGAGGGACGTCATCGCAGAGGCGAAAGCGGTCGAATGATACACAAGAAGATTAAATAAATACAATAAAAAACACAACAGTTCATAGCGAATAAATTGACAATTTACGAAAACATATTGATCTGAGTTTTATACAAAGTGCTTTTCATTCTGCCAATATATCACTGTTACACAAAAAATACGCTTTGCAAAGCAGAAGTGTGTGGTGCGTTTTTATTTGCAGCGTATATTTCTTAGCCCTTGGATTAGGTTCCTTGAAACAGAGTAATCCATTGCCAAGTATGACATCATGCAAGTTTGAAGACATTGTCAAACAGCTTATCAGCATGATGTCTGTAATGGATAAAGAGAATCAAGCTCCTCAAGTCGTATATAGTATTAGCGGACCCGCGGTTTCAATCACGTAAGATTACTGCTCCGCTCCTGTAGCTCGTAGCGTGATGTTGTATAGACTATGTTATGTACTTCTAAAAAAAATAGCTTTCAAATGGTGAACATTTTTTATAATTGGTTTAGTAGTTTTTGAGTTTGTTCATTACAAGCGAAATACAAATCTTCGAAATAGATAAACGCTAACTTGGTGAGCTTAGTGCCAAAAACGAATAAGGAAATACGTTCAGCTGTGCAATTCTGTTAAATCTCATTACCAAACTCACATCCGAGTCGCCTTATAATTTGACTTTTCTACAGTAACCATGGAAATAACAATTGGTTATTATGGCTAAGCGAAGCGATAATCGAGTTCGAGATGGGTTTTTTAACAGAAAAGAAATCCCTCGGTTAAGAATTGAGAATTACATGTTGAGAATGACGTAAACTCTACTTAAACATATTTAAACATATCGACCCATCGATAATTAAATGTAGTACCTAAACGCCAAAATACTACTTTCCAGGAAAGCCAAAAATTAAACTCATTTTTACTTTTCTCTTTGCTTAATTTGTTTTGAGTGCTATAATAGAACAACTAAAATACATATGAACATAGATTCTTTAGCTCTATGTTCTATAATTGTATTTGTCGGCCTCGATGGCGTAGTGGTTAGTGTAACCGACTGCCACGCCTGAGATCGCAGGTCTGATTCCCGCACAATTCAAACATTTGTGTTCATGAACATGGATGTTTGTCTTGGTCTGCGTGTTTCTATGTATAATATTATGTATATAAATACAAAAAAAAAGTATGTATATGTATGTTTATGTATAGTACAAGCAACAAGGGCTAGATGGTGTTGTGTGTATGTGATAGAATATTATTATTAATTTTGAAATTATATATATTACAACATATACGGCATCATTTTTAAATTTTGTGGATATAATCATTTTAAATACACAGTTCGATGCAGCTCAAAAAACTGAATAATTTTGCATCAATAACAAATTTTTGACAAAATTGCTTTCATAACATTTTATCCTCGAAGGGTTGATATTTTTATATCTATATAAAGTTGTCTTAAACTGTAATAAAATTTGAGTCGTTATTTAAACATCATATACTTAAGTAAATGTTCAGTTGATAACGGTTTGATGAAATTCGACTCAGTAAAAAGTATTTGGGAATATTCAGTTGAGATTGCTTCTTTTCTCAATTCGGAAACCGGGGCTGACAGTGGTCACATTGTACATTATACATAATGTTCAATGGAGCATCAGATCCTTATGTTTAATGTAACACAATGCTAAGCCGTTGTTTCGTAGCCCTTAGAAGCCTCAACCAGTCTCGAAACTAGACAGGCAAACAATAAAATTAACGTGATTTTAACCGATCCAGATTACCACTCACGAGTTTCTATAATAATATGCTAAGGTTGGCAGTATTTAAGGGGCCTATCTACACGAGGTATCTTAAAGTAAGTGACATGCTATTCCTGTTTTTCTCCAAGTCCAACCTACACTGAAAAGAGGCCCGTGCCCAGCAGTGAGACAGTTTAATACAGGCCTGATATTATTATATTTATACTAGCTGACAAGACAGTCGTCGTCCTGTCAATGTATACAAAAATACATTACACGTAAGTATGTAATTAAATTCAATATCAAAACGTCTAACAATTTTTTCGTGTACCTATATATACCATCAAAATTTTCGATCATACATAAGGTAGGTATGTGTCCTGACAATTACCAACACAACAAAAAAAAAGGGTCGGTCGAGCCGTTCTTAGGTGATGCTCCGTCATACATGTGGCAATTGATTTTTATTTATATAATATATAAGACAAAGATAGCACGATATTTGCTTTCCAAAACTTGCCTCGTATTAATAGGTCTTAAGATGTGGCATGAGAAAAGGTGTACCTAATTAAATAATAATATTTGAGAGAAATGTTCGACGTACAGGGAAGTTAGGTTTGTGATGATAATTGCGAGAAAACATATTTTCCTAGCTAACTTTATAAGAATACGACATTGTAATACATAATTAACTTTCCGTGTTTATTAATAGGACATACATTAATAATATTGACATTTTCAATATGGCGAAATAATGTGTGTAAATAAATCTGTACACGGCAACGAGCGTTGTTGTTTTTATATAATTTAAAGATATGAGATTGTAACGTTATTATGCGACCTGTTGGTCGAGAATTCTGCTTCGAACAAAATGCCGCGTGGTTAAAGCAAGTGCATGAAAGAGATGACGATATTCGCTCTAAAATATCTCTGAGGCATTCCGCCATACATTTTACTTTTCCTGATACTGATTTTTCAAATAAAGCTGCCCTTCAAAGTTCAAACATAGATTTAAACATTTAGGTATGTGGCGCGGTAGTACGGTTCAGAAATGTTAGAAGACCAACATTAATATAACTTAATGAATTAACTTGCAATTTCACCAAGGCCACCAATTCCAGGAATACCGAGTCGGCAGCTTTGTTTTTGTAGATCCTATTGTAACCATAATGTTCTAGTATTAAGTTATGGTACATTTAGGAATAGGATATCCTGTAAAGATATTATAAATGTGTTTAAATATACAAGTAGGTAGCTGAGCACTGAATTAATTGTCAACACCATTTTGTAAATTATAATATTCTAGATATGTCCGCATTTTTAAATTTTCGTTAAATTAATCATTATATTACTACTATTATATAAAAAAAAATGTAATAATTATTACTACTAAGACCTACGTCGCTGACTGTTCTAATTGTCACCTAAAATGCCCTTGCTGTGCCGTACCGATAACAGGATCCAGGCATCACTTTCTTAAATAATTTCTTAGTGAAAGAATGCTTATGGTAGCAATAACATGCGTTTTAGTTTTAATAAGAGGTTTACTTTATTTGTAGTGTTAAGGATTTTGGATTAGACCGGTAACATAGCACTAGTTTCTTCTCCCTGCTACGCCTTTGTAATACGTAGACTTTAGTAATATGAGACGATTGCTTTAATAACTAAATGTGTATCAAGTGTTGCTTTTATTATAAACATCGGTTTGAAATCGTCAATGGATGCTACATAGATTACATTCCTAGAATTCATTAATTGTTTTGGTAAATGACGCGTGTGTCCTTGCCCATCTTCTGCCCTGACTAGAAAACTCCGCTAAGTCACATTTGGCGCCAATAATATAAAACATAGATAAGCTACGTCTGTATAAAATGGGGCGCCAAATTCAGTATCACTGAAAAACTGCACTGAAACCTATGTGGAAAGAAAGAATACCTATACAAAAACCGCGAAAGTAAGCGTCTATAAACCATACTGTTTTAGTTTAATCTGTACTGCAACACATGCACTCGATGTCCTTGTTGCACCAGTTATAGAATATATGTATTCGTTCCGCTCTAGGCGCAAACTGATTAAAAATTTTATAATTGGTTATCTTTCATATCTTACTTTTGGCGCCTCGAATCTGTCTTATTTGGCGCCTTTTTATTTTCACCTTATAATTGTAAATAAACAATATACGGCTACTCTATATGGATTTTATCGCGTTGCTTTTTTTTATGAAATCCTTAGGACATAATATTGAAACATGAAACTACTATTGTTAAACACTTTTAAGTGTTTAACAATAGTAGTTCAAAGTTTCAAAATTATGCACTAAAATATAATGTTTACCTTATAAGTTATTTTAGTAACTGTTATAACTGAAATTAAAAAGGAATGCCGGCAGTGGTGAACAGTATATTTGCTGATCTTACTGACAGTAAAAGTAATAGGTAATGGCGGCAAAAGTTTCTTGGTGGCATTCTTTCATATTACGGCAGCGTTAAATTGTACAGATATGTATACTTATGAGACAAATTGTTAAATTCATATAGAATGTTTGCAAGTCAATACTCAGCCTGTTGCTACAATAACTTCAATATTTATGTAAGTTACAAGAATAAGATAATTGTTCACAAATAATTAAATATGACATGTTTCGAATTGTTATTCATATTGCTTTAGTGCGATCATTGAATGATACCATAGTGTTAGCTATGTATATATACAGTTTGTATATACTTGAATGTATTGAAGAACAAGGTGAATAGTAAATAATTGGGATTTATATTGGCTTTTATTTAAGTACCTATTGCCTCTTATATGGAACAAAATATATCCTATTACTACCGACATTTTTATTTCGATAATTACTTGCATATTTATGTAAGTATATGTCAGTAATAATTACAATAACTATATATGTAAACATATATATACAGTATGTATAGAAAATCCCTGTCCGATCCATTAAGGGCTTAGTTCTCTCATAACAAACATGCTAAAAATATATTAAAAAGGACTATATCATCGTAAAACGCCTACATAATACTTTTAAGTAATAGGCATTTTTCCCCTTAAATTATCAAAATTTCTCCACTAGACTTCGGCTTCTATGAGGTATTTTTTTTTTTAGTATTCGTTGACTTTTCTGTCAAAGGACATAAGCCGCGCGTCAAACGAGCCGCCTCCTCGCTCGCTGCGTTTTAACCTAGACAAACGGACCGCATTAGAGATGTAGGTAACTGTCAATCAAATAAAAATATCAATATAAGAAATTTTAAGAATGACAGTTAATTTATTTGTAAAATACGATGAAGCATACGTGCAAAACGCAAACTTTATGTAATTATACGTTATTCTTTAGACTAAATAAATAAAAGAATACATACATAGACTCACGACTGTATCGCCGAAGGGTTGGGCATAGTGTATGTATTATTACATCACGTTTTACCAGCTAAGTTTTTACATGCGTTTACCGTACACATTTTAAGACTCCGTAATCATGTTGTTGCTGAGAAATACGTAACAAACGAAAACAAATAGCATTTTGCACGACCCTTTTAATCCAACCTGAGATCTCTCGATCGCAGTCGCCAATTTATTCAATTTAATTCTATTTATCACTAAATTTATTAATCGAAAATATCGATAAAATTAAAATCCTTTCGTGCATCCCTACCTATTATTATTGTATCCTTTAACGCGTGCCATAATTTCGTACTTAGTCTTGCACTAATATTACTTTCGTTCGGACTGCCGCCATTGAGTGTTTTCCCTATTAGCTACATATGTCGTATTCAAACGCTGAATACTTTATCATGTTCATGTGTTTAGATAGGAGTGAATGGCATTATGCAGCTGCGCGTAGGGAGTACGAGAACTGTTCTCTAGACCACGAGGTTTAGCAGTCCCGTCGGATGACACCTTCGCACACGCGTGTGCACTGTGCAGTACGGGCATAGTGTTCGTGGTAATTTATGAAAATGGCATCGAATGAATGTTTGTGTTGGAGGTGGATATGTAGAGTACGACGAATGCTGATTACAACATGTTAACTTTTTGAAACTTAGATATGATAATTTAAATTGGAATACTCTGTAATGTCTTAAAAATTTCGAGGTCATTTCAGATGCGTCCTGTAGGTTACTATGCTATGACGTCGACACGTGCAAAGGGGCGAGCGGATTATATCAAAGAATTAGGTAAAATTATCGTCTTCGACCAACGACTTTGACGGACGCCGATTTTGCCGCCAAACTTGTATCGGCATATTATATCAAAGCATACGGCGTGGCGCGCGGGGGCGTCGGTGAATCTCAATGAACTTTAGTGATATCTATACTCCATTTGGTTAGGTACTTAACTAAAGGTAAACAATCTTGATGTGACTTTTTACACAAACACATATTAAACAAATAAACTACTGCTTAAACTAATGGTTCAATTGATTTAGTAATCGTTATTGTTGTATTTACATTGATCTTTAGCAGCATTTTATTTTTAAACTGAGTTTTTAGATAAAAAGACACATCAAGATTGTTTACCTTTAGCCAAATCGAGTATAGTTATTATGATTTATGAGTTGTCGGTGATGCCATGGGTAATCAATAAAGATATTATTTTAAATAAATAAAATATAACGAGGTAATTTTTTTAATAATTTTATAAAACGATGACACCTACGTACTCGTAACTAAAATCGTAAGCTACTATGTAACACCATTAACAATCGGACAGGGTTTATTATACACACTGTAGGTACTTATATACAATATACAATATATAGTTTGACGTTTATATCCTGAAAGAGTAGACAGAAGTGCTTAAGCCGGCAATACACGTTGGCCCAACGTTGCCGAGTGACAGCCAATACCAACGTATAGGCCAGAGGTTCCCAGACTTTTTTCTCATAGACCAATTCCAAATTTTAGCAGGTTCCGGTGGACCCCTTGCTTCTACATTTCTACCATATTCCTTGGCATTCGTATTTATATTGGTGAAGAATGATCTTTTTTTTTATATTCTCGGTACTGAACCTAGTACCATGGTAGGCGGGCTGACAGCTTCTTTCTTTAGAAATTATTTTCTGAAAAATCGGTAGGTTCGAGACCACTGGTACTAAATATGTAATATGCAAGCTTGTACAAGTAACAGTCGCTGAGCTTCTTAAAATATTATCTGCCTACAGTGATAGATAATAATAATAATAATATTCTACCACATACACACAACACCGTCTAGCCCAAACTAAGCAGAGCTTGTGCTATGGGTTCTAGACAATGGATAAACATACTTATATACTTTTTTTTTGTAAATACATACATATTATACATAGAAACACCCAGACCAAGACAAACATCCATGTTCATGCACACAAATGTTTGACTTGTGCGGGAATCGAACCCGCGACCTCAGGCGTGGCAATCGGTTACACTAACCACTACGCCATCGAGGCCGACAACTTATTACTTTACGAACTACTACGAACGATTACTTTACGAAGTTACTTTGCGTGGTGGTGAAGCTAAAACGGTCGATGAACTTCGAAAATCAATCGCCAAGCTCGCACCAGGTTCTCCTTCTGAGAGCATTTTGGAGTCTCATTTGTCTCCGGAAGACGATATCGCGGCTCTAAAGACCTCATTATTCAGAGCATCAAATAATGTCAGTGTATTGCGTACAAGATTAGACAGTAATTTATCAGCTAGAACTGAGTCACTATTACATCATATTTTTCATAGATTAAACCGCGTTTGTCTCGACGAACCGTCGATTCAAAATAATTTAAAATCTATTTGGGATGAGTTCCACGGCTTATATGCTTCATTTAGATCGTTAGTTTCCCAGCCGGAGGAATCAACTTCTCAAAATTATAGCACTACAGCTTGCGAACAGATCGAGCCTGTAAATGTATTGTTCTATGAGCGAAAACTTTTCTCAGAACTTTCTAAATTTAAATATAATGGCAAGTCTTGTGTGCGTGCTTTTATTCAGAAGGTTACAATGGATTGTTGAATTCAATCCAACATTTTAGTTCTTCATAATCGAAAGCAAATAAAAGTTTATTCTTATTATTATTTTATTCGTGGACCCTCGCTTACTAATCGTGGATCCCCATTATTTTGTCACGCCAACGTAGACTCCCGTCGAGTCTCCCGTGGACCCCTGGGGGTACACCTGGACCACTTTCGGAACTAATGGTATAGACGGTGTATTTGCTTTGCCTTGCCAGTGCTTGGTATCACTCGCCTAGCTGGCCGAGTGAAGGCAAGCGCCAACGTGTATAGAGCTCAATTGGCGTAGCTTGTAACAACTTGCAGTCGCGAGCGACCACTGGTCTCTCTTCGGAGCGGTGTCGGTTTTTCTGAACAAATCAAAGGCGTTGGCCTGCGCTGGGCCAATAGCGTCCACATGTTGGTCCGGCTGCCATTTCGTGCTTGGCGAAAATCGCCGTTATACGTACAAATTGTATTATTTTTACAAGTGTACTATGGTATACATTGATATAATAATTATATGCGCTCATTAATCGTGAATAAGTCGTTGGAGTGCCCCAATTAAATAAATACCAGCAGCTGCAATAACTTTTACAACGTCCATATTGTTTCAATGCTCAATAAAGACTGACAGCACCCAACATGTAGACAGCTCCACAAGCTCGTCTTCGTTGGCCGTTTGCATTGGTTTTCTTCAAACTTGCCTTCGCTCGCGTTGGTTAACATGTGTTGCAGGCTTAACACTCACATTACGTTAGCTATGGTTATGGTACCCATTTAATAGGAGGCGAGCATGGCAACATCTACCGGGCATATGAACAGACACCGTGCTACTAATTAGAATATCAAGACAGAACAATAGGTTGTAATGCCTGACGCGGAAATCGATCTCGAGGCTTTAAGTTCACTGCCCGTTGTGCCACCGAGGCAGTTTCAATTATCTATACATAAATATATTTTTTTAGAACATGTGTACTGTGACACGGTAATGTTATCTACCAGTATTGTAACTCTGCCCTGCCCTTGAACCTACAGCCGAGCGGTACCTAAACATGCGAAAGGGCTGCCCGCCTACAGTATTTTAATTTTATCTACCTACAAGTAGGTAGATGAAATTAATTATTATTAAATAAAAATTATTGCCTACGCAATAAGCTCGCCCCTAATAAAAATTATACGAACACGTAATAGCATCCGTGGGTCTAAAACAGAGGTGCCCAGACTTTCTCATAGACCACTTACAAAATTTGGCTGGTTCCAGTGGACCCCCTGCAGCTACATTTCTAGAAACATATTCCTTTTTTTTATTAGAATTTCTCACCCCACACATCTACCACGGTACTGAATATGGAATATGCAAGTTTTTACAAGTAACTTACACTGAGCTTCTTAAAATATTATCTGTCTACATTGATAAGTGAAGTCAAGCCAACATTTTATTTCTTCATTATCGAAGCAAATAAATTTTCGTGCAAAAAAATTTATGAATTTATGAATTGTGAACCGCCATTTTTTTGTCAGGCCAACGTAGACCCCGTGGAGTCTCCCGTGGACCCTTGGGGGTCCACCTGTACCACTTAGGGAACTAAGGGTCTAAAACATAGAACATGACGATATGTAGATGTACATTTATATATGTCTGATATATAAAAATGAGCCTTGTGGATAGCAATAGGTTTGTTGCTATTTATTTGGAACTAATATAAACGGCAAAATGTAGGTGTGCAATTCCACTTCAGTGCAAGTTCCGATCGCCACAAAGCCTGTTTCTTATAAATACGCGAGATATTCAGTCTCGTCTCGACCGTACGCTGTCTGTTAATAGTACGTTCGAAAAAAAACTACACCGTGCACGCGAATAACGTTTAAAATGGGTTCGGCCGTGGTGGCCGTTAGGGTCCCATTCCGGTACGCCCCCGGCCGGGATGCACTCAGAGTGAAAATTTGTTATTCCGCTAGGCCCCCGGCCGGCGGCCGAGACGCTCCCATTGTTAAACAACCGGAGAAGACATTTGAGCAATTGTTGAGAACAAAACTATTTTATAATTTGTTCCGTGTTCCGCGATTTTTTTGGGTCCGGCCAGGTTAGGGTTTATGGTCAGATCCAAAAAATTACGGCACGTATGAGAAGGAAAGCTATATATATAGCTTAAGAGCAACGATAGCTCAGTGGGGAGATCAACAGACTGCAATGCAGAGGGTCTCGGGTTCGAACCCACGTCGCGCACTTCTGACTTTCGGAAGTCATATGTTCTATTAAATCTGCACAGCCGGCTCGTGACGATATAAATCTCAAAGTTCATACAGGTAACAATATTTGTACTATACCATGCTCCTGTTTGCCACTAGAAAGAACAGATAACGTTAGATATCTGGGTGTCCAACTTGACTAAGCTTTGTCATGGCATTTGCAACTCGATCTTTTAGCAGCAAGAAAGAGAAAGTTAATATGGATATTTAAAAAACTAAGAAACATCCTCAAACCTTCACAGATAAAGACTGTCTACTTTGCTTTGGCTAGGTCGGTCTTAACTTATTGTGTACCGGCGTGGGGAGGGGCCTGCAAGACAAAAATAGTAGTCGTTGAGCGTGCACAACGATCTTTATTAAAGGTACTCTATAAAAAGCCTTACCGCTATCCCACTGCAGCTCTCTACAAAGATACTGATGTCCTGACGGTTAGACAACTATTTGTCTTGCACACCACACTCCGGAAACACAAAGCTCTAACATATGACGCAACTATGGCAGCACTTGACCGAAGAAGAAATAGAATATGCGATCCTATAAGACATCATACTGTTTTCTTCAGACGACAACCATCTTTTCTAGAAAATTATCTTTATAATAAACTGAACGCTTTGTTAAACATATATCCTAAAACTACACGCGAATGTAAAAACATTATTAGAAATTACTTACTGAATTTAAACTACGACAACACAGAAGCCTTAATATCTATAATGAAATAAATTAATATTATTATAATAACAACAAGGCCGTATGACACATACAAACACACACACACATAAACTCATACAATCACACACACACACACACACAAACACGCACACGCACGCACACACACGCTCACACACACACACACGCTCATACACGCGCACACGCTCACACACTGCACGCTCGCACAGATTTCATAAAACATGAAGTAGAACAAACATTCACAAAGCCACAGGTAAGTGTCCAGGGGACCTGAAATATAGGGTTTCCCTAGTTTAGGCTCCTGTCCACCCCTCATAATACGCTACTTGTTATATTTACCTTGCTACCTAGTGCTGCTACGATTTGATATATCACAATGTGCGAAATTGTAAAATTGTTTGGTGGAAAATAAAACTTAATTTATTTTATTATTTTATTTATATGACTTTTCGAAATTATGTGCGTATTGATTGACAATTATCGTCTGCTCTGTGCCTCGGAGAGCACGTTAAGCCGTCGGTCCCGGCTGCCATGAACATCTATGGCAGTCGTTATTGGGAGAGTGTCGACACAAAAGATCCCACTGGGTCGAAGTGTCGCCGGTCTGCACTGACTGGCCCCCACATAAGATACATATATAGCTTTCTTCAAATTAGCAGAATAGCCACTTTATTACACATAATAAATAAGTACCTACTTATGAACAAATACCATGACGGCCAGCCTAGTTCTTCGTTAATTTTGGATATTTTCAAATGTATTTTGCAATGCGATATGTAGGCCAACACGCAAGTATTCATATATAACGCAGTTACGACGTATGACTTTCAGTATAATTTTCAATTTATATATTATGACTACAACTGTACCTACTCGAATTTTAGTATTGGCACCGATGGCGAAAATGTCTTAAGTTGAATAATGGCTTAGTTACACTAGGGCGACAAGACACCTTTGGCAATCCTGAGTAAACGCTTAGTGGTACGATGACTCTGACTTCACAGCTTAAGACGACCAAGAAGCCGAACAAGGCGGCAGTCGCCTCTATGCAGGCAACGTTTACGCTTTTACCCTTTGCCGAAGTCGGCAGACGATGTGTAAAAATGAGCCTTTATAAATGTTCCGGGTTGCCCGAATCTCGAATATACTTAATTAATTAATTTACTTACATAATGAAAAGTTGACGAGCAGTTACCCTATATTACTCTATTATCTTTGTTTTTATCGTGTGTGAAATTATTTACCAACAGTGCCCAACGCAGACAAGAAATGCCTCCTGGCGATGCCCCGGCACGACTTAGGGCTTTGGTCCGACTCAATAGCTTGCGAAAGGCTTCCGTTCTCCCACCCTCGGCCTTTCACTCTGATATCCTAAACCTTACATTTACTAATAATAACGAAAAGCTTAGTAGTAAAAGAGAATTCACTTAATAATGAATAGTTAGTGTAGCTGTTTACTATTAGCAAATAATAGCAAACTTAAATACTTAACCAAATGGAGTATAGATAATAAATCAATAGGCTTTCGGCTGACGTATAAACCATACCTCCAACCAACCAACCTATACACAAAGTAGGTAGGTATATATATACAACAACCTATAGAACAGCGATAGCTCAGTGGGAAGACCAACAGACTCCAATGCAAAGGGTCTCGGGTTCGAACCCACGTCGCGCCCCTCTGACTTTCGGAAGTTATATGACTTTTCGAAATTATGTGCGTACTGATTGACAATTATCGCCTGCTCCGTGCCTCGAAGAGCACATTAAGACGTCGGTCCCGGCTGCCATGAACATCTATGGCAGTCGTTATTGGAAGAGTGTCGACACAAAAGATCCCACTGGGTCGAAGTGTCGCCGGTCTGCACTGACTGGCCTCCACATAAGATACATATATATATATATATACTATACTATTCTCTCTCCATGCACAGGATAATTATTAGATAGTTGTTCATAGCGTTTTTAAATCTAAAGGCACGTTATTAATGCCATATGTACCCTCAAAATTTTACCGTTGGTTTAAAGGTAATAATCTCCTACTTTAAGGTAGGAATATAAAGTAATCAAAACAACTAAGTTAAACAGGTAAAAACCAATGTATTACTGAATGGATCTGGGACTGCCACTGTTGAAGCAACCATGTTTATGCTTAACGTCGAATTGCAATGCAATGCAACGAAATCCGAGTAGAAAATATCAGACAGACTATGTACTTATTTAAAAAAACAAGATACAGCTAGAGTAGGTACTTTATTTCAGTTGTCATTGTAAAATTATGTTAACTTTTGGTACTTATCTAATCGTCATTTTCTATAGCAATGTAATCAAAAACGAACGAATATAAATTAAAAATACGCTAGATTATTTTCTTTTAATTTAATTTTCGTTTTCCATAGGAATGTCTATCTGCTTACAAATGAGCTTAGAATAGTCACTGAAATAATATAAAATACAATACATTCATAATCTCATCTATAACGTAAGTTATTTAGCAGAAGAAAGGTAAAAATCATGTTTAAGCTTAGCGTAGGTCATAATTGTAAATAAATAAACACAAAATTGTAGATTAAAGATTTTTAATAACCAAACCATAGCATAATCATTATTTTATTTTTACATTGATTTTTGTAAAATTAATATGAAACGGTAATTTAAATGCATAACTACTTTTCTTCTTTAACTGTGATCGCTATGTACAGATAACTCATTTCATTAGCCATGACATTACATTAGGTATATCAAGTATTAAGAGGTTATATTAATGAGGTACAATATCAAGTAATAATTTATACGATCTATCGGCTGGATCAACATACCTTACTACATTCGTTTCGTTTCCTCTAAACACTTTCAAACTACACGGACCTATCATATACGCCATTGCATGAACAAAACTGTTGCTTCTATCTGTATACATCTCTTTCCAATTTTCCATCATCTGCACTTTATACCAACATAAGATAGCATTACATTCTCCGTCTTTTAATATTGGCACTTTGACAACATTAGTTTTCAACTCTTCACATGATGCGATCTCGAATACGTCGGATAAAGCCTCATATTTTAACCTCGCGATGTCCAAGTGCAGCATCTGAGAAACTTGGTACCGGTTCGCATGTTTCGCCATGCTGTACTTATCGTTTTTATCTGAAAGTCGATTGTTCGTCTCTAAATAATCGCTATAAATCAACTGACCCATCATAGTTACTGATGACGGTAAACATACACCACCGGGTATTAGATGAGATTGTTTCAAGTGTTCAACTATCCAATGTCTTCTTACATTTATATCACCGTTCAGATCTATTATCTGGCTGAATATGACATGAAACTTTTTATTTTTGAAAACCTCCAGAGGCCAATATTCTGTCACTAAAATTGTCACTTTACTCTTTGGTATTCCGTTAACTACCAGTACTGTTCGTATGAAAACTTCATCATCTATTGTTTTCGCGAGACAAATAAGCGAGTTGGCTCCTCTTCTCATCATTAGGACTCCGAATAGAGGAAAGGGACTTAGATCCACAATATCCACCTGCTCCATAGCCACACTTTGTCCTAAGTGCACACTCACGGCACCTATAGATTTGATTACCATACTTGTAAATTCTGTATCATTTAAATAGGCTATAGTTTCGAGTGATATTCTTGTAATTGCTGCACTCATATCTTGTGTCGTAGTTAATCTGCCACCGTATGTCTGAAAAGGCACGTTGACACTTTCGTTTCGGCGTACTTTCTTTGAAAGAAAATCAAAGAATACAGCTTGTTGATATGCGGTTGCTCTGTTGTTCGATCTCGGATCGCTGGTCAGCATTATATCGTCGGTTAAATATAAATTAAACCAACCTATGACCATGTTTATTTCTCCATTTTCCATCGCAACCAGTTCGGCGATATAGGGCTCCTGTCTGTAAAGCTTGTCGTGGACATCTTTAAAACTGTTGAAGTCTATTGTGAACAGCGATTTTGGTTCACCCATGTATTTAATATTCTTGTACAAATTCACATCTTCACTACAATATGTCTCGCGACATAAAATGGATGGGTGTACGTTCATATGTGTAACCTTGAGAATATTCTTTACTTTCCGAGACAAATTGTATTTATAATAAAGTTCGTCGCATTTAATGCCAGCGATGAAATACTCAGCTTTGCCGGGGATCACAGTGCTACTGCTATGGTGTAAGTTTGCCCAAGCCTGAAAAAGCGCTTGTAGAAAGTTCTCACCGAACAGCCCTGAGTCGATCAAATCTGTCAGCAGCACGGATCTTTTAGCACAGCCATTGTACCAATGTTTATATGTCAGCACCATAGCAGCCGTGCTGTCTACAATAACATTATTTAAACGGTTTTCACACTTTACACGTTCTGCTAGCTGTGCCATGGCTTTGGAAGTTTCACACGCGTATACCCGCTCTGAAGTGCACTCGCTAGCGTACAAAGCTAACAGTCCTGGTCCAGCATTGATATTAATCACATTATCCGCAGCAGTTACACAACTTCTAATAGCCGCTCTGTAGGCACTGTTACGTTTCCTGTCATTCAAAATTCTGTACTGATTCCTTGGGAAAAGGCGAGTCTTGGTGGTATTCAAGTTCTTCTCAGCGCTGACGTATTTGCTATCGATATATAAAGCATTTTCGAAGTAGTGCATTGCTTCGAACATGTATCCATACTTGTAAAGATAGCTTCCAGTTTCATTGAGTAACTCGACGTCGTCTGGAAATAATTCTATGGCTCTCTCCAAATTTGTAAATATAGCTGCTTTATTCTCAATAGCGGCCAATTCTTCGTTCATTTTTGAAACAACCGCAATGAACTCATTTCTAAGACGTTTTTTGCATCGTGGTTTATTGGCGAACGCGCACAAATACATGTCTAACGCAGTTACAAAGTTCTTAGTCGATGCTAGTTCACGAGCAAATGTTATAAACTCTTTAGCTACGTCTGACATTTTTATCAAAATATTGTTCACTTGTAACAAACTACTTCAATGTTACTAGATAATGAGTATAGTGACACTGTAAGCGGAGGCTTCTTGACGATAAGGCAGGCAAAATGAGAATAAATTTTGAATGCCTAATTTCATATAATTATATACTAAAGGGGTGGTGGTAGTAGAACATAATCACTTTGTAATCCTCAACCTAATCCAAAAAGGGATAGTAAAAGTGAATTTTCTAACAATGAACAGATATTCTGATTCCATTGTTTCAATAATTACAGGCAGGTAGAACTTATTTAAAACAATCGGAGTGCATTAGTTACCAGTAAAGGTACAAGATTAATTATTTGCAAGAACTAGTTTATGAGTTTTGCGGATTGCTTTCTTAGAATTCATATTTTAGTGTTATTGTGAGCGGAAAGTAAAATAACATTTGTTTATGCAGTATGGTAAGCGGCCTTCGTTTGAAAAGTGAAAAGTGTTGTTACAATTATGATATTTTTAACTTTCGTTTTCAAATCCTAACAAATGTTTGAAGTGTTTTTATGTCTGTTTAGAAATATGGTCTGTAGTGAATTACGTTAGCTACGATCGGAGCAGCGGTAAAAAACACAAATTGGTTCATAACTTGATTTAATTTAATATCAAAATACTTTTACAATTCATTATATTCTAATTAACCTTAATGCCTATTCGAAGCATGAATATGGAATGTTCGTTTAATAAATTTAATGAATTAAGATATTATAGTTCGTGCGTGTCATAAACTGCATAGTAAGCTCGGCGCGTTTCCGTCTTATGATATTCCGATGGTGCAATCTATAATGTCCTCAATAACTATTGGATGCTGTGTCGGCGGTTTCCCTTCGGTAGCAACGCGTAACATTTTAATGCGGCATTGGCAACCGCATAATGAATCGATGGCGGTTATCACTGTTTTGAAACCGTATAGCTAATAAGTATTTAAATTAAAACATAGACAATGTTTACACCTATTCTATACTACAGAGTTCGCATAATCTAATTGGTGGTCATTAGACCTATTAGTATCATATTTAATTAATCATGTATCAATTTGTAAAAACAAATGCTTTTTGGCAGGTAGGTATTTAACGCAGTAATGATCTTAAGCTATTTTTGTTTTATTGGCAGAATTAGTAGCCGTTAGTCGTTTAAATAGTTATAATATAATGTGCAATTAAAGAAAGCTCTCTAAAAGAGGCATAAGTAAAAGTTTTTAATTGGCTTAGGTCTTTAACATACGACGTCACCGAAAAACTACTAAATCATTTAAATTAAATATATATGTACCTATATAATAAATATCTTTATATCTATTTTTACATACATTTTTAATAATAATGTGTATTATATTTCATTACCTAACATTAGAATTTAGCAACAATATTTTTCTTTCATACTACGTTTTTATTTTTTTTTGATCTAAAGTGTATCTAACTTTTGTTTATATAAGATAGTTTTGTAAAGTTAATAAAATAAAAGAGTACAAGTCAATTAAGGTAACATAATGTCGACCGAGCAATGTAATCGTCAATGGTAATCGACACGGTACCCACAGGATAGGCTTGCCTAGTGTGGGGCCACTGTATATCTTTACATTGTTGTAATCTTTTTGGTAATAAACAATTTTTATTTTTATTTTTTTATTTATTTAGTTATTGTCCTAAAACAAATACCTACTGCTGATTCTTATTTACATTTTTATGAACTCTAAATGAAATTTATTTTCTTGTTACAAGGTTATTTTAAAAATAACCATGTAACAACCCGCCGCGCCGTATGAAACGGCAGGCCACTACACAAAGAGACCTACCCTATAGGCACTCACTTACAAAACCCTACTGTCCCGCCCTAGAGGAGAGACGGACTCGACACAGAGGCGCGCGTGGGTACACGCAAGCTGCCTCTCGGACCTGGTGCTGATCGGATAGCGGGCTGGCCCACGAAGCCCGCCACCCCCAGGTCAAACCTCAGGGTGGCTGGAGGTCGTCTCGCGCTCTCCGGCGCCCGGCTCTGCGGTTGGGGAGAGGGTGTAAGCGCTCCCTCTCCCGCTCCGCCGCCTCCTTGATGGAAATCATTTCCTCACAGAAGGAGGCGACGGCGTTCCAAGACCTCTCACTCCGGAGCATACACTGCACTACGGCCGGGAGCGAGAGGGCAACCAATCCGACTGCCGCAATCAACTCATGGTGATGCGATGCCCAGGCGGGGCAATCCGCCAAAGTATGCAGCGCCGCGTCCTCAACAACGTCGCGGCAGTCGCCGCAGTGGTGACAACCGGGCGTCTCTTGCCGGTCTATACAACACAGGAACTGGCCAAAGCAACCGTGGGTAGTCATTACCTGTGTCAGCCGGAAGGTGAGGGCGCCATCCGCCTCTGCAGCCACTCCTTAAACACGGGACTTACCGCGACCATCGTGGCGTGCCCGACAGTGTTTTCTTAAATACTCTATTTCTACTTAACCTCATTGCGACAAGTAGGTATATGATATAATATGACCACCGCAATTGTGTTACTCAATTTGTACCTATTTTTCTCTGTAAGTACTTAGTATCGCGGCGCGTCGTGAGAATTAGGCAAAAATATGACTTGAAATGCATTAAAAATACGCTTTTTATTTTGCCTTTTATTGTTAGCGGTGAACTTAAAATATGCTTAAATAAATAATGCAAACCATATCTCACTCATTCCTAACAATAAAAATACTAGTGAGTTCAAGAAGTAATCCTCAAAATAATAAACTTAGAAATAAATTACCCACATAATACTTTTCCATACTGAGAATATGGATGCTTTACTGTTTTAAGCAACAATTCCCTACCTGTTATTACTTAAACAATGGAATCAGCCATTAAAACGTACTAACTCATTATGAGCAAATTGACTTTTACCAAAATTTGTTGTATTGGGTTTAGGATTACCAAATGACAATACAGACACCCCACCACCTAATGTTTAGTATATATGTATAAGTTGAGGGTAATACTAACCATTGTCCTTTTTATCAGTATCCCTAACCTTACTGTCGTGTCGAGTACAATTTTGGTAATTGTTTAAGAAAGAGTAAATATTACGTTTAAAAATGGCAGACGTTGCTAACGAGTTTGTAACATTTGCTAGAGAACTAGCCTCTAACAATAACTTCATAACTGCGTTAAATATGTACTTGTGTGCGTTCGCAAGCGAGCCGCGATGCAAGGAACGATTGACGAACGAGTTCCTTGCAGTCCTGGCGAAAATGAACGAAGAACTGGCAGCTGTCGAGAACACAGTGGCTATTATTACAAATTTGCAAAAAGCCATCGAGCTGTTCCCAGAAAACGTTAACTTACTTAATGAAACAGGTAGTTACCTATACAGGCATGGACATATGCTGGAAGCTCTTCAACACTTTGAAAAAGCTTTGAATGTCGACAGTAGCTACGTCAACGTTGAGAAGAACTTAAATAACGCCAAATCTTGGCTGTTTTCACGTAATGAGTTCAGAACTTTAAATGATATAAAACGTAACAGTGCGTACAGATCGGCTATTAAGAGTTGTGTAAGTGGTGCAGATAATGTGATAGATATCGATGCTGGAACAGGATTGTTAGCTTTATACGCTAGCGAGTGCGGTGCAGAATGGATAGATGGGTGTGAACCGTCTAACGCGATGGCACAGCTGGCAGAAAAAGTGATGCGTGAGAACCGCGCACACAACGTTATCATAGGAAACATATCACCTATGAATTTGACTTCAACGGACATTTGCGCAAGAAAATCAGTGTTGATAACCGATTCGATCGACTCGGGACTGTTCGGTGAAAATATCCTACAGGCGCTTAACCATGCTTGGGTGAATTTGCTCCACGAGAACAGTAGAGTAATCCCCGGCAAAGCTGAGTATTTCGTCACAGGCGTTAAGTGCGACGAACTTTGCAATAAATATAAATTGTGCAGAGAAGTAAAGGATATTCTCAATGTCACACATATGAACGTACATCCATCCACTTTATGCGTAGAAACATATTGTAGTGAAGATGTGCATTTGTACAAGAATGTGAAATACATGTGTGAACCAAAATTCTTGTTCACAATCAACTTTAACAGTTACCAGGATGTTAACGAGAAACTTTACGGACAAGAGCTCTATAACAGCGAACTGATTGCGACAGAAGATGGAGAAATAAACATGGTGATAGGCTGGTTTAATTTACATTTAACTGACAATATTATGCTTACCAGCGACCCGAGATCGAACAATAGAGCGTCAGCATATCAACAAGCTGTATTTTTCGATTTTCACTCAAAGAAAGTACGCCGAAACGAAAGTATCAATGTATCTTTTCAGACACACGGTGGCACACTAACCATGATACAAAATATGAGTGCAGCAATAACAAGAGTGTCACTGGAAACTATAGCCTATTTAAATGATACAGAATTCATAAGTGTAGTAACCAAATCTATAGGTGCAGTGTGCGTGCATTTAGGACAAACTGTAGCCATATATAATGTCGATATTGTGGACTTAAGTCCGTTTCCTTTATTCGGAGTTCAAATGATGAGAAGAGGAGCCAACTCCCTTATTTGTCTCGCGAAGACTTTGGATGAAGAGGCTTTCCTACAAGCGGTACTGATGGCCAACAACATACCGAGAAGTAAAGTCACAATTTTGGTCACTGAATATTGGTCTCTCGATGTCTTTAAGGATAAAAAGTTTCATGTCATATTTGGCCAGATTTTAGACTTGAACGGAGACGTAAATGTGAGAAGACATTGGATAGTTGAACATTTGAAACAATCTCATCTTATGCCCGGTGGTATATGTTTACCATCATCAGTAACTATGATGGGCCGGTTGATTTGTAGTAACTATTTGGAGATGAACAATCGGATCCGAGACGAAAACGTCGAGTATCAAATGGAAAAGCACGTGAACGGATACCAAGTTTCCCAAGTTACAAACTTGGATATCGCAACGTTAGAATATGAGGCGTTATCCGATGTGTTCGAAGTCGCATCGTGTGAAGAGCTGACTTCAGACTTCGTCAAGGTTTCTGTACTAAAAGATGGAGAGTGTAACGCTATCTTATGTTGGTATAAAGTGCAGTTATTAGAAGGTTGGAATGAGATCTATACGGATAGAAGCAACAGTTTTGTTCAGTCAATAGCATATATGCCAGGTCCAGAGAGCACTAAAGTGTTTAGGGGTGATGTAGCTAATGTGCTTAGGTGTGTTGGCTCGACTGACAGATCGTTTAAATTGGTACTTGACATTGAACCAAATTGAATATTTATTATTAGTAGGTACTTTTATTGTCTGTCACGTAGTACTTAATTAAAAAATTACAAAGTGCGATTGTGATACATGAAATCCCTGCCCACTGGTAAAGTGGGCATATGTTTATTTTAATGGCATATGTGTATTTTAATCAATTTCAGTATGATGTTATTAATGTTATTACGCATTTAAAAGACTTTTTAACATGATAATAATATTATTATGTTTTGTAATGTTTCCATTGTGATGTCTGTTATTATGAATGTTTAAAATGATTATACAATTGATTTTATTGATACCTGATTTTATAGTTATACTGACTAAGTCTTTCCATCTCTTGTAAATAGGGTACGGTGAGGTAATGAAGGCAAGTTGTCAAGTGATAAGTTAGTTAATTTTAATTATAAACAAACAAATCTGTTGAGTGCAATCTCTAATCTAATGGGCGCTAAAATGTTTCGATTAATAAATGAAACAACATTATATATAATAAAATTATTTCATTATTAGCCACACTTTACATTTACGTGACAATAATGTTACATTTCTACAAATTGAATTAAAATCTAGCACTAATAAAGTCAGGTATTAATATACCTGAATTTAAAATTATATATGAAAGGAAGTTAGTTAGTTAGCAGCGATAGCTCAGTGGGGAGACCAACAGACTGCAATGCAGAGGGTCTCGGGTTCGAACCCACGTCGCGCACCTCTGACTTTCGGCAGTTATATGACTTTTAAATGAAATTATGTGCGTATTGATTGACAATTATCGCCTACTCCGTGCCTCGAAGAGCACATTAAGACGTCGGTCCCGGCTGCCATGAACATCTATGGCAGTCGTTATTGGGAAAGTGTCATCACAAAAGATCCCACTGGGTCGAAGTGTCGCCGGTCTGCACTGACTGGCCCCCACATAAGATACATACATAGTTAGAAATGACGAAAGCTTTACTAAAATCCGTCTAGACTGCACCAACTCCACCTTAAATATATATATATATATATATATATATATATATATATAGTTGTATTCATTAATCAGTCTAAAGAGGTATGCCCATCTCTGTTAATGGACAAGATGATAGATAGAATTATAGAATACTTTTATTTTAATATACTAAATTAGACACTAATAATCCTTCTTTTCTACAACTGTTAAAGGGATTGGCACTGTACCTCCTTATCACAGGCTAATCTGTAGCCTCTTTAGTAGAACAGTACTGCACCCATTTTTATTGTAATTGGCATTTAAGACTTTATGTAGGTACTTATATATTTTTTGCAAATAAATAAAAACAATAAAAATATAGATATCAAAATACCGCTTTGATTTAAAATATAAATATTGATATTAATGATCGGAACAATAATAATGACTATGAAGTATGTACTTACCTAGTTATACTATTTTCGACAACCGTGCAGCCATTGAAACAAGGAAATATAAATACTGTTTTGCCACTAAATAATTACTCAATTATAATATTGAATAAATAAAGCATGCGGGGCAGTCTTTGGGGACTGCCGATAGAAGTAAAAACGAAGGTTTTTTTTTATACACCTATGGTGACAAAAAAGCGTACGGCCCACCTGATATATAAGTGGTCACCGTAGCCTATGGATGCCTGCTACAGCAGAGGCATCACTAGCGCGTTGCCGACTCTTTAGGAAAGGAAGTGGGAAGGAGAAGGAGCGGCAAAGGGGTAAGGAGGTGATTAGGCCTCCGGTACTCTCACTCACCGAACAAAACACTACAGTAGGAATACTGCTATTTAGCGTCCATATTCTGTGAGAGGGTAGTACTTCCTCGGTCGAGCCGGCCCATTCATGCTGAAATCAGCGAGGCTCTACTACTTATAACTATATAATATGACTTGTGAATTGTATAGTCGAGCTATTATTATCATTTTTGAATTTTGAATGCGTTCGGTGACGATGACGCGAGTTCCATGATTTTTGTTCACCCAAAAAGTGCTCAACGCGCCTAAAGAAGTTTTCACTTCAATAATCAATATACATAGTTCAAATACTCAAACGATGTCTATAGTATACAATTAAAACGTAAAAGTTACATTATTTTTAAAATAATGTCGATTTGCTTCTGCTTTAAAAACTAATGCATGAGGTTTGAGGCAATTTTTAATTTGATTGTTAGGTAACTTACTATTCTCAAATCTAAGTAACGCTCATCATATTTGTCCACGTAAATATAATTTCGGGTGAAGTCATGCGTAAATGCTTGTAGCATAATATACATATGTCACGTAGATCACGTCTTGCAAATATTATATGCATAATGTTATTTCAGCAGCGTCCTTCATTACGTAGCCTGTTTCTTCAGAAAAGTTAAATAACATTATGCTATGACCCAGAGAGGCACCGTAAAATCGCGGTTAGAAACCGTAGCTACAATTAAAATACCAATAACTATCACATTTGATGATGATCTTCGTCGCATGAATAATAATATATATAAAACAAAACAATCAAATGCTAATGATTCACTTCTACCTCCGAAAATACAATATCGACGTAAGAATTAATTAAATTGAATAGTACCTACTAATAAAAATATTTTGCCCGTAAGCATATCTATTTAATTGAATTTAATTTAAATGAATTAATCTAATATATATTTACAAACGTATTAAAAAAGGTAACAAAATTACAAAAACACAAATAATTATAATACTAAATATTTACAAAAATGGTATATGAATCGTAGAATTCTTTAGCATCGCTGTCAACTGGTAACGTGCCCAGAAGACTGACAGCATTGCCACGTTGAATGGCAATGCTGATTCTTTGAGCCAAGAAAAGACCAGCCTTCTGATCACGCGAAACGCTGATCAGGCGTTTTGCGATCTCCCTGTACAAAATACGAGCGCTCGGACTCCATGATTATATAATAAAATGGAAATCCAAAGTCGTTATAAATGGAAGTTTTAAATCGGCCAACACCTTATGTTTCAATTTCTTTTGACAGTACTTTTTGTTTCTGTCATTACCGACACGCCGTAGTCTATTTATCCCGTATTACTTTACTCTTTGCCGACACGTCGGTCATTGTGTTTGTTGATATGGTTTGCTGGTTTCTTTTGCGATAATAATTATTCTAACGATAAGCCTTTCTTATGGATCTCGCATCTGATGATACAAACCTTAAATTCGTGCTATATTGTGCTATGATTTTATGTATTTATTGGAATATTTACTTAACGTCAGAGTTTGTATGAAGGGTGGCCATAACCATTTTAAGTCAGTTTTAAATAAATAAAAATAAGTTAGCCCTTTATTAACACATTTGGTTTTATATTTTAAATATTTAAGTATTTATTTTATACGATAGGACACACATAGCTATGCTAATATAAGATATATGGTCTGTTAAAAATCGGATAAATTTATGATACAAGTTAGACCTTTTGGTCTAAAAATTACACGTAATTAACTATTTTTAAAATATATTTTAAAACTAGACAAATATAAAATAAGATTTTAACCTGCCTGTCCGCGGCATATAACGTGTATGTATAACTGTGTAGTTAGATACTTACACGTTATAAAAACTTTAATTCGGTTTTTATTAATTGAGTAGGTAAGTACTGAATACATTTACTTAATAAAAGGTATAAAACCTTTTCTTAAGTAAATGTAATATTATTACCTATATTATTATTTTTTTGTGTTTCGTTTGAATGTAGTACATATTTGAGTTTCTTTTTAAATAAAGCCATCGATTGAATTTATTTTATATCGTTTCGTAGTTTATTATAAAGTTGAGCCCCTTCGTATTTAATATTTCATAAGCCATAGTTGGTGCGCGGTACAGGGAGACATAAATTATTGGCATTTCTCATCATACGGTGCTGTATTTGTGACATTTTAGCGAATGTCATTTGAGTATGGATATTTCTTGTTATTATTTTTCTTATGAGAATACATGTGTTGTATTTGTATAGCTGTGTAATTGACATTATTTTGGTATTATTGTAAACAATGTTTGTTCTCGTTAAGTAATTCATATGGAATAGTAATTGTTTTTGGGTGACTTGTAGATCTTTTAGGTTGGTTTTAGATGGCGAACCCCATAGCTCAATTAAATAAGATAGGTGAGATTGTATTAGTGAATTCTATATTATGTAGCTCACGGACTTAGGAAAACATCGCACTATGCCTCTGAGCATGCCTTTTAAACTGGATAGCTATTTTTGTAGTATATAAATGTGTGGTTTCCAGGTGAGGTAACTATCAAGTACTAGGCCAAGATATTTTCCGGAATTCACCTTTGTTAACGATGCGCTATTTATGTTTAGCGGTTGGAAATGCGGTATGTGTTTGTATTTTGCACCAAAAATTATGTAATTCCTCTTTTCTACATTGATAGTTAGAATTGTAGTTTGTAATGAAAAATTATAATAATAAATACTTGTGCTTGTTTTACAATTTGTTGGATGTCTTTGCCAAAGTAGAAAATACTGGTATCATCGGCGTATAAGGTTACATCTACTGATAGATTCAAGTCGTTAATGCTATTAATATAAATGAAGAAAAGGCCCGAGAATGGAACCTTGTGGTACCCCGTATGTAATAGATTCAGGTTTACTAAGAATATTGTGAATTTTAACGATTTGACATCGATTCGAAAGGTACGACTGTATCATGTTTAAGGTTTTTCCTCTAATACCAGTATTAAATAAAAAATATTAAAGAAATTCGTGGCAGATTTTATCGAAAGCCTTCCTCAGATCGATAAATATACCCAACGCGACTTGTTTTTTTGTCTATGTTATTTTTTATGTTAGTTACCAGGTCGACACACGCTGCCAAAGTATTTGATTTAGGTCGAAACCCGTACCTATTGGTTTTTATTGATAAAGTTAATGGAAGTGAGATATTGATCTAAACGACTATGTATGATCTTTTAGTAAACTTTGGAGATAATCGGAAGTACAGAAATTGGGCGATAGTTACCGGGGTCCTTTTTGCTGCCCGATTTGAAGATCTTTGGGGTAACTTTCGCTTTCTTTAATGTGTCCGGGAAATAACCACTATCTAGGCACATGTTAACTGCAGCAGTTAGTTTATCAAGTATTAAGTTCTTAACACATTTTAGTGCTTTGCATGATATGCCATCTAATCCAGTACTAGTTTTAGAGTTAAGGTTATCGATAATCTTTCTTATTTCCTTCTTAGTTGCTGGTGTAAGTTCGATGAACTCGTTGTACTTTAGGTCTACTTTTCGGTCGTACAAGCTACTATATGCTACATCGTCGTGGTACATCTGAGGAATTTTGCTAGCTAGAAGAGATCCTATATTAGCAAATAAGAAATTGAAACAGTTACATATATCACTCAGTTCGGTAATAGTCCCTGAGTGTGTCTCTAGTTCCACTGGGGTATTGCTTGCTTTTATTTAGTTAACACAGAGAGTAAATAAGATTCCACATTTTAATTGGCTATCGTGTTCAATCTTTGAAGGATTTATTGTAGTATTCACACTTTGCTCTTTGGATTTTCCACGTAGTTCTTTTCTTGCTATCAACAGTGCCCCATAGATATTTTCTTTGGTCGATTCTCGTAAATATGCGGTCCATAGTCGGTTTCGCTTGTCAATGTCATTCACTATTTCCTTGCTTATCCAGTCTGATCTAAGTGGATTCTGTATTTTGGATTTAGTTATCTTAGATATTTTTACAGCTTCAGTAAATTTTTTCTCTAGATCCTCATAGCCACATTGATCACTTAAAGCGGCCCATTGTTTCACCAACATACATAGTTTATTATAGTCTACGGCTTCGTATGAAATTTTGTTCTTCTTTTCAGGGCAGATTTTATCGATTTCTAAATATGCTTATGGTCTGATAGAGCTGATTCAACTATAGCCAAATGAAAGTTGTTTGCTTTTAAGTTAGAGCTGACATGGTCGAGTGTAGTTTTAGTATTAGCTGTTTCACGAGTACAATATTCTGGATCTATCTTGTTTAGTAGTATAAAGCCGTTTTCTTGTAGCATTTGTTTGTACTTTATTGTTGGTTGCGTGCGATTTAATAGGTTATAGTTAAAGTCACCAAATACTACTGCTCTACTATGCTTCAGTAGTTGTTGGAAAAAGGTTTCCAAAAAATCAGTGTTCTTTGTTTTTTCAGGTTTGTATACGCGCCTATGTTGATTGAGAATCTATCAAGGTGAATCCATAAGAAATGGTTATTGTTTTTGCAGAGATCCTCTATATAGTTGTTCTTTAGGCTATCGTAAACAAATATGAATACTCCTCCTCCTCTCCCCGTGGTACTGAAGTTGTAATGGTGTACATAATTTGGTACAGAATAAACTTTCAGCTTCAAAGGTGGACTTGATCCAGGTTTCAGCAAGAATGGTTATATGAACTATTTTAGGTATCGATTGTATTATACATTGACGTTCATGTAGTTTTCCTGGGCATACTATGCTGCGCACATTTGCATAAAGACATTTTAGGGATTTTTTATTACTAATATTCTATCACATAATAATAATATTTTATTACATACACGCCAAACCATCTAGCCCAAACCAAGCAGAGCTTGTACTAATAACATCGGAGTGAGATTTAGATAGTTTATATGTAACGTAGCTGTCTCTCAGATTTGTTGTTTGGGTATTGTCGCAGGGTCGTTTTTTGTTTGTTTGTTTCGAGTCTCGGTGTGCTTTGTGTCCGGTATTTGAATGTTTTTAGTTTCACGCGACACAAGAATCATTCCTTTTTTGAGTAGTAGAGCCTTGCTGATTTCAGCATGAATGGGCTGGCTCGACCGGGGAAGGACTACCCTCTCACAGAATGTCGACGTGAAATACCAGTATTCCTACTGTTATGTTTCGTTCGGTAAGTGAGAGTGCCGAAGGCCCAATCACCCTCTTTCCCACTTCCCGCTACTTCTCCTTCCCACTTCCTTTCCGAAAGGGTCGGCAACGCGCAAGTGATGCCTCTGGTGTAGCAGGCGTCCATAGGCTACGGTGACCACTTACCATCAGGTGGGCAGTATGCTGGTTTACCACCTTAGTTGTATAATCATTTTAAAAAAGTACTAATAGGCTGTAAACCAGTGTCGCGACTTCAACTTAAGCTTTTCTTCCTAGAATACTGATGATTCTGCCAACGGGAGAGTAAAAAGAAAAATCGTATTTAAAATAGGTATTATGTAAACCTGACACAATTCAATATGGCACAACAACATCATTTAGCGTCTGGCTATTGAATCAGTCGATGTGTTGCATTAAGAGTAATTAACTTATACCTACGTTAATTACTGTCAATTGTCGTCAGTTAGGACGCGTTAATGATACAATTATTTAATTAAACAAAATAATGTATTATTATATAATTTTATTAGAAGCTGCAATTTGTCAACTACGTCAACACAACTTTACATTTACTAAAATTAAGCTTTCGAGAATATATTATGTACAATCTGGTATTAAGGCAAATATTTAATGTTATTCGACATCAAGTACTAGCTTATACGACCTGTCGATTGGATCAACACACCTAAGCACGTTCGCTTCGTCGCCTCTAAACACTTTGATAGCATCAGCCCCTGTCATAAAAGCCATAGACTCAACAAAACTGTTGCTTCTATTCGTATATATCTCATTCCAATTTTCCAACAGTTTCACTTTATACCAACATAAGATAGCATTGCAGTCTCCGTCTTTTAATATAGAAACATTAACAACATCTGATCCCAATTCTTCACATGACGCGACTTCAAAAACATCAGATAACGCCTCATATTCTAACCGCGCGATATCCAAATGTGTAGCCTGGGAAACCCGGTACCTATTTGCATGCTTCGCCATATTGCAGTTGACATTTTCATCCAGAACTCGGTTATTCATCTCTAAATGGGTGCTAGAAACCAACTGTCCCATCACAGTTATTGATAAAGGCAAGCATACACCACCTCGTATAAGATGCATGCGCTTCAAGTGTTCTAGAATCCAATACCTTCTTAAATTTATGTCTCCATTTAAATCTATAAACTGGCTAAATATTACGTGAAAGATTTTGTCCTTGAAGACGTCAGTAGACCAGTGTTCGTTAACTAAAATAGTGATTTTACTCGCCGGTATGCCGTTAGCGAACAGTACTGTCTGTAGAAAAGCTTCGTCGTCTGTAGTCTTTGCATGACAAATAAGTGTGTTAGCTCCTCTCCTCATCATTAAAACTCCAAACAGAGGAAACGAACTTAAGTCCACGATATCAACTTGTTCTATCGGTACAGTTTGTCCTAAATGAAGACACACTGCACTAACAGACCTTATTATCATACTCGTGAACTCAGTATCGTTTAAGAACGCTATAGATTCCTGTGAAATCCTGGTGATTGTTGTGTTCTCATCTTGTAATGTAGTCAATCTACCATCAGTCAGAAAAGAGATATTCATGGTCTCGTTCCGGCGTACACTTTTAGATAAAACGTCAAAGAATATAGCTTGCTGGTGTCCACTCGTTCTGTTTATTGCTCTCGGGTCGCTAGTTAAAATAATAGCGTCAGTTAAATGTAAATTAAACCAGCCCATAACAATATTTATTTCACCATCTTCTGCCGCAGTCAGTTCAGCGTTGTACGGCTCTTGTCTGTGAAGCTTCTCGTGTATATCTTGGAAGCTATTAAAATTTATCTTAAAAAGCGATTTTGGCTCACACATGTATTTTACATTCTCATACAAATGCACATCCTCACTACTATATGTGTCGCCGAAGGACGATGTAGGGTGTACGTTCATATTTGGTACGTTGAGAATATTCTTTATATCCTGAGTTAGCTTGTATTTCTTGTAAAGTTCATCACATTTAACGCCAGCAATAAAGTATTCAGCTTTTCCAGGAATAATTATACTGTTCCAGTCTAGTAAATTCTCCCAAGCATGATAAAGAGACTGTAGAATATACTCGCCGAACAGCCCCGAGTCAAATGCATCGGTCAGCAGCACAGATTTTCTATAGTAAATGTCCGTGCACTCCAATATTACTGAAGGTCTATTCATTATGATAACCTCTTGTGCATGGTTCTCATGCATTACATATTCTGTTAGCAATGCCAATGCCTTAGACGATTCACACGCTGTAACAGCGACAGGGCCACATTCGCTAGCGTACAAAGCCAATAGTCCTGTTCCTGCATCAATATCTATGACACTATCCACATGAGTTACAGTACTTCTGATAGCTGCTCTATAGGCACTGTTGCGTTTTCTATCGTTCAAAAGTTTGTACTGACTTCTTGGAAACAAGAAAGTTTTTGCGTTATTTAAATTCTTCTCGACGCTGACGTAACTGCTGTCCATGTTCAGAGCTTTTTCGAAGTGACACAGCGCTTCGGCCATGTATCCATACATGTAGAGGTAAGTTCCTATATCGTTGAGTAAGTCGACGTTGCCCGGGAAGACGCCAATTGCCTTTTCAAAATTAGCAAAGATGGCAGCTTTGTTCTTGACAGCGGCCAGTTCTGTGTTCATTTTGGATAGGATTGCGCGGAACTCGTTGACCAATAGTTTCTTGCATCGTGGTTCTTTGGCAAACGCGGACAAATACATGTTTAACGCATTAACGTATTTGTTATTTGAAGCTAGTTGGCGACCAAGTATTACGAAGTCATTAACTATGTTTGCCATTTTTAAGTTCACTTTTTTAAGACACTAATATTGATATAGAATCTTAATATAATGGGTAAACAAAGACGTCCTAATAGTTAGAAGGTGGAAGTCAAACTAATTTTATCTGTATTTGAATTTTAATCGTAAGCTTTCGAGAACGCAGGTAGTTGCTAAATTACAATAGACACACTGGTGAGCATTTAGGTACTTAATGAATTACAATATTAAAAAGTAAAATGTTATGAGTTTAATGCATTGTTTTAGTAATGAGGGGCAGGTAGAAGGTAAATACTTGTTAAAAACAATAACATCTATCCTTTCGGTATGATATCCAATATTATTTTTAATAAAGCATATTTATAATTTAGCGAAATAGGTTGTTCGAATTAACATAATAATTTATAAGCTCAATATGAGTAGGTACCTAAGTGTATCTTTTATTTTAAACTCAATATTGTACTTACTACCATAGACTATGAATTGACAGCGTTCCTCTACTTTATTAAGTAATATTATGACAACTTTTTAATACAACAAAACTGGCAGGGAATGGTCCACCATATTGTCAGCCATTAACGTAGGTACGGTAACCCAAAGGATATGGACTGTGCATTAATTAGTACTACGAGTATGAAATAAACATATTATTATTATAAATACACACATTGCAATACAACAGAAACAAGATATGCGGTAAGAACGGCATCTGAACATATTATACCTAATAGGTTTAAAAATAAATGGATACCTACACTAGTTTTATTGGTTAATGGGATCCCGGTATTTGTTTGTATTTGTTAACACACAGGTAACCATTTTATTCTATGATCTGTAATGATAAATATATTCAAACAACAAGAACTTACAGTATAATAAGTAGCATGTAAGTACTTACCTACATCTTATAGACTCGTCACCTCTGGGCTAGCTCGATTTATTTACGGAATAAGCTGTATTTTCCCTTACATTAAGATTTCCTTAAATCACATATTTTTGCTAAGTAATGCATTTCTTCTAATTCGTAACCGCATTTCTAAAGCTCCAAGTATGAGATAAATAATCATTCCAATGAACACAATGTCTTTGCAAACTATTGTAGATACAGATTGTAGTCAACATACCTAATACTTTACGACACCTACTATTCATTAGATATATAGTGCAAAAGACAACAATATAAATTTCTAACAAGTTAAGAAACTCTGCAAAGCCACTGAGTAATTGAACTATTATTATTAACAGCTTATGTAAGTCTTAACTTCTTTAAATCAAGCGCAAATAAAAGTAAACGCCGCTTACCTAATACCTCTCATAAACCTAATCTTTTATCACCAGTAACAATAATACCTAATAAAACCAATTCTAAAAAAGTAGCTAATCCGCAAACCCATATAGATACTTTGCCTGACAAATAAATGATTTAATCCTTTATTTTTCCTGGAATACTTCATAATTTCGTTAAGAATTACTTGCCTGTCATTATTTAATTAAACAATGGTATTAACTAATTAAGCAAATTTGCTAATAGGGAACATCCTACACTAGCTACGCGTTATTAGTTAATCCTCTTTTACCTTAACTTTTTGTATAAGGTTTTGGATAAAATAAAGCGGTTATTCGAAACCCCAGCGGTACATAACTTTTCATTAATATATTTAAGTTATGGGCAACATAATGCTGACTCATTTACACATTGTCTACTTAATTCGGTATAAGGTAGGAAACATTGCTTGCATATAGAGGCGACTGCCGCGGCCGCCTTCGGTTTTAACTTTAATTGTGAAGTCAGTGTCATCGTACCACTAGGCGTTTTCACAGGATTGTTAGACGTGTCTTATCGACTTAGTGTAAGTAAGCCATTATTCAATTTATACATTATCGTCATTCACCACCAGTGTCCACTAAAAGTCAATTTTCGTACTTGCGTTAGATAGACGAGAATTTGTGCGCTTTAACCTACAAATCGCATTGCAAAATACCTACATTTACTAAATATCCAAAATTCACGAAGAACTAGGCTGGCCGTCATGGAATTGCATGACTAGTACATATGTACATACTTTTTTATTGCAAGCTGGCCGCTGTCTCCAATAAAGCGGCTACTTTGCTAATTTGAAGCAAGCCATCGTCGTTCTTCTCATGTTACGTGATTTTTTTAAGTCATTCGCGCGTTCGGTCTTTTTGCGTTTTTACAAACATACTATTATCAGACACAAAGTATACTCGAGACTGAATAGCCCAGGTATTTATGTAAAAACTCAGACTTTGTGGCAATCGGGACCCCGCACTGAAGTGGTGTTTTATACTTACATTTTGCATTTTTATAATAAGAAACCTATTACCATCCACTAGGACCATTTTCAAATTTCTTGTTACGATTAAAAATTCTTACATATATATAAATCTATTATACCTACATATCGCCAGGTATGTTTTAAGCCCACGTAACTTATTACGTGTTCATACGCAATGAGCTCGCCCGCTAGGGCAAATAGTCAGCCATTGACGTTAATTATGCAAGGGACTCAGTCGTTTGAAGCCTTTAAAAATAAACTCGACTTCATTTTACACGACTTGAGTCTAGACAGAAGAAACATAAAATCTAAAACAATACAATTTTCTGTCGCAGGATCAACGAGGTAGTAGTTCATAAAGTTATTACAAAAATACGTCTTAATTGTTAAATCAAATAATACCTGCACAATAATAAGTCAATATTACTTATACCTACTACGACAAAAACGTAGTATTAAAATTCACTTTCAATGTCCCATAGCATTTAGGATAAGAATTAATAGTGACCTGTACCTGTTAGCTTGCCTATTGTTTCGCGTTCACTACTTAAAGCATTAGGTCTATAGTTTAACAGTCAAAATCAACAAAAAACGTCGTCTATGTGAATACATTTACCTAACCTAATAACAATACGACTAATTGTATTATTTCTAAAACGTGTTCTAGTAATTTTATTGTATTATTAAATCCTTTCTCAGGGTAAAAAGATGCATTCCATTGTTTTTAACAATGCAATCCAATCAATAAAGCGAATCTGCTTGTTAGCAAATTGACTAAAAATATACTTTTTGTAGTAGGATTAGTATAACGAAGCGATAATCCGTTTACCCCCACCACTGTTTTATTATATCGCTACTTTATGAGATGGGGGCAACGCTATGCAATGTTATTTTACATTTAGCATCCCAAGCGTCAACATGACGTGTTCGCTACCAGTGTGAATATACGAAATATTATATTAGTCAGTACAAAATGGTACAATTGTTAATCAGAAGCTGCTTCATAATTTTAAGCTAGTGAGTGTTAAAAGGTGAATATGATGGCGGATGTATCTACCAACTATGTAACTCTTGCTCGACACTTAGTGTCAAGCAAAGACTTCGGACATGCTTTGAGCATGTACATGTGTGCTTTCTCCAAACAACCACGTTGCGTAAAACAATTGGAGAATGAATTCCGAGCAGTACTGTCTAAAATGAATGAGGAATTAGACCCGCTGGATAATAAAACTGCAATCTTAGCAAGATTTACTGTATTCCCAGGCAACCTAGACTTACTCATTGAAGTCGGCAGATGCCTATACACATATGGCTACATGTCCGAAGCACTGTGTCACTTCGAAAAAGCTTTGAATATCGACAGCAGTTATGTGAGCGTCGAGAAGAACATGAACAATGCGAAAGCTTTTCTGTTTCCGAGGAATCAATTCAGAATCTTAAATGATAGTATACGTAATATGGCATACAGATCGGCTATTAGAAGTTGTGTAAGTGCAGCAGATAGTGTGTTAGTTGTAGATACAGGAACAGGACTGTTGGCTTTATACGCTAACGAATGCAACCCTGTGGCGATAACTGCTTGTAAATCCTCCAATGAGATGGCACGGTTAGCAGAATGTGTGATGCAAGACAACTATACGCAAGAAGTTATAATATTGCACGGGTCTTCACTGACTTTAAATTGCACTAATATTTATTTTAGAAGATCTGTGATGCTAACCGATTTGGTTGACTCAGGATTGTTCGGTGAGAACATTCTACAGACACTTTGCCATGCCTGGGAAAATTTACTCCTGCCCGATGCTAAAATAATTCCAGGGAAAGCAGAATATTTTGTTGCTGCTATCAAATGCGACGAGCTTTACAAGAAGTATAAACTCTGTCAGGAAATGAAGAATATTCTTAACGTAACAGAATTGAACGTGCACCCATCAACTGCTTACGGTGAGACATATTATAGTGAAGACGTGCATATGTACGAGAATGTAAAATACATGTGTGAACCGAAATCCTTATTTACGATTGACTTCAACAGTTACCAAGATGTTTACGAGAAACTTCACAGACAAAAACCCTATAACGCGGAACTGACTGCGACAGAAGATGGTGAAATGAACGTGGTGATAGGCTGGTTCCATTTACATTTAACTGATTATATTATGCTGATAAGTGACCCAAGGTTGGACAATAGAGTGTCCGCTTATCAACAAGCTATATTCTTTGATGTTCTACCAAAGAGAGTACTCAAAAACGAAACTGTCAATATCCCCTTTTCGACTTATGGCGGAAGGTTGACCACGTTGCAAGATACAAAGACAGCAACCAGAAGAATTTCAGTGGAAACTATAGCCAACTTAAACGATACAGAATACACCAGGTTGTTAATGCAATCCGTTCACGCTGTGTGCGTTCAATTAAGCCAAGCTATGGCCATGGAAAAGGTCGATGTGGTTGATCTAAGCCCGTTTCCTTTATTCGGCATTCTGATGTTGAGAAGTGGAGCCAATTCTCTTATTTGTAACGTGAAAACTGCAGACGACGAGGCTTTCCTATATACTGTACTAGTAGCCAACGGTATACCGAAAAGTAAGGTCACTGTTTTGGTCTCTGAAAAATGGTTTCTTGATATATTCAAAGACAGACAGTTTCATGTGATATTCAGCCATATTTTAGATTTTAACGGTGACGTTAATGTTAGAAATGTGTGGATAGCTTCTCATTTGAAGCATTTTCATTTAAGGCATGGTGGTGTATGTTTACCCGCGTCAGTAACTGTGATGGGTCAGTTAATTTTTAGTAACTATTTGGAGATCAACAATCGAATACTAGACGACAATGTCGGCTATCGATTGGCCACACGAGTGCATCGGTATCGAGTTTCTCAAGTAAATTACTTGGACACCTCCAGATTAGATTATGAGGCGTTATCCGAAGTATTCGAGATCGCATCATGTGAGGAATTAACCACAGACGCCGTCAAAGTGCCTGTATTAAAAGACGGAGAATGCAATGCTATCTTATGTTGGTATAAGGTGCAATTATTAGAAGGTTGGCATGAGATATATACGAATAGAAACAACAGTTTTGTTCAGTCTATGGCGTATATGACCGGTCCTAGAACCACTAAAATATTTAAAGGTGATGAAGTGAATATACTTAAGTGTTTTGATCCAGTGGATACTTCGTTTAAGCTAGTGCTTAATACTGAACCACATTGTACTTGCAATAATAGAATAAATAGGTAACATGTAGTTTTAGTTTGTGTACATAAATATAAAAATTGTCATGTATATGTTAAGTTTCTTGTCATTAAGATATCGAGTAATAAAATTATTTGATTACCTATTTTGTTTAAATTGTATTGTATGATAATATTTATTTATCCAACGCTTGGACACCGGAGTACAGACACAATTATTTTTGCTTGCCTATTCAAGTATTAAACAGTGTCCTGAAATATACCTACTTATAAATGTATTTGTTGCCTAATTTGGTATACTGCCCAAATGAGCAATGTCGTTTATTAATTTATATATAAAATCCTTTTTTTAAATAGAAATTTATTATAGGCAAATAATTATATTATCTACAATCACTAAATTAGAAAGAAACTCAAGTAGGTAGGTGAAATTAAAATACTGTAGGCAGGCAGCCCTTTCGCATGTTTACGTACCGCTCGGCTGTAGGTAATCATTTCAAGGGCAGGGCCGAGTTACAATACTGGTAGATAACATTACCGTGTCACAGGACACATGTTCTAAAAAATAATGTTTATGAATAGAAAATTGAGTGCCTCGGTGGCACAACGGGCAGTGAACATAAAGCCTCGAGATCGATTTCTGCGTCGGGCATTACAACCTATTGTTCTGTCTTGATATTCTTATTAGTAGCACGGTGTCTGTTCATATGCCCGGTAGATGTTGACATGCTCGCCTCCTATTAAATGGGTACCAAAACCATAACTAGCGTAATGTGGGTCTGCCGCACTTCTGTCTACAGTATGTAGCCGTCACACTATATGTATATTATTTATTAGCTGACCCGCGCAACTTCGTCTGCTTCGTATAAGATTAGATAATTTACCCCGTTTTTGCAACATTTTTCTTTGCTGCGCCGCTCCTATTGGTCGTAGCGTGATGTTATATAGCCTATAGCCTTCCTCGATAAATGGGCTATCTAACACTAAATTAATTTTTCAATTCGAAACAGTAGTTCCTGAGATTAGAGTGTTTAACCAAACAAACAAACTCTTCAGCTTTATAATATTAGTAGGTATGTGTATAATAAACCCTGTCCTATCGTTAATGGTGGTATATAGTAGATTACGATTTTAGTTATGAGTACGAAGGTGTCATCGTTTTATAAAACATATTTTAAAAATGACCCCGTTAAATTTTATTTATTTAAAATAATATCTTGATTGATTACCCATGGCATCACCGACAACTCATAAATCATAATAACTAGGTATCACTAAAGTTTATTGAGGTTTACCGACGCACCCGTGCGCCACGCCATATGCTTTGATATATGCCGACACAAAAGTTTGCCGGCAGGTTCGGCGTTCGTCAAAGGTGCCGGTCGAAGACGATAGTTTTACCTAATTCTGTGATATAATCCGTTCGCCCCTTTGCATGTGCCGATGTCATAGCATACTAACCTAACCTAACGCATCAGCTGATATTGCATTGATGTAAATTACCACGAACTTTTTAAGACGTTACAGAGTATTCTAAATGAACTTATCATATCTAAGTTTCTAATTAATAAAAATTATAAAGTTAACATGTAAGCAGCGTTGCTCGTACTCTACATATCCACCTCCAACGCAAACACACATTCGGTACCATTTTCTTAAATTACCACGAACACTATGCCCGTACTGCAAACGCGTGTGCGAAGGTGTCATCCGATGGGACTGCTAAACCTCGTGGTCTAGAGAACAGTTCTCGTACTCCCTACTCGCAGCTGCATAATTCAATTCACTCCTACCTAAACACATGAAGATGATAAAGTATTCTGCGTTTGAATACGACATAGCTAATAGGGAAAACACTCAATGGCGGCAGTCCGAACGAAAGTAATATTAGCGCAAGATTGAGTACGAAATTGTGCCACGCGTTAAAGGATACATTAATAATAGGTAGGGATGCACGAAAGGACTTTAACTTTATCGATATTTTCGATTAATAAATTTAGCGATAAAATAGAATTAAAGGAGGGCGCGCGCAGTGCGCGTTTGGACGACTAAGTTGTTGACATGGGGCATCATGGAGAGGGCGCGGTCGATGGTCACGCCGAGATATTTCATCGTCGCGGACCACTCGATGTTCTTTCCCATGAGCTTTAACTGTGGTATGCTGCCCATGGAGATCACCTGAGTATTCGCCACGTTGACCGTCAGTCTCCAGTCCTTCAGCCAGCTGGAAGTGCGTCTAGGGTGCGCTGCAGCGTGGACACCGTTCATTGATGTCGAGATGTAGGGAGAAAGGTAACTTCTCCTTCTCTCATTTCTTCGCCAGTCTTTTGCTTTGAGAAGACTTTTTTACCTTAAACACTTCCACTTCTTCCTCTAAAAAGGATAATATAACATTTAAATATAATAATGGAAAACCTTTATTTGACCATTGCATGCATTGGCGTAGAAGTAACCACAGAGCAAGAGATGCTGGGGTTAAATTTACAGGTTAGACACAATAATTATATTAGAATTTTATGTCAAAAACCTCGCTTGCTTGCTTTTATTTTTTATGGATAAGTGAGGTTTATTATCTTAATAAAATAAAATATTCTGTTTATCGCAATGTAATATTAATGATATTAATCTATATGTGTATATAACCCACCTAACTTAAGATTTGTCGCACTAATATCAAAATTGCAGTGAAAAATATTAGCTTGGTGCAACCTTAGAGATACAAACCAATAATAGGTATGTCTTCAAATTTTGATGAACCGTAGCTGACAAATAAATTTATTGTATTTAATTACAAAACAACAAAATTTTACAGTTGATCTTCACCTCAATATTAAGCCTAATTCAGCCGATTCCATAAACGACTATTTATAATAAACTTTTATAAATTATCTGCGTTGACAACGCAACCCTCTAGTTTGTCTGTGGCTAATTAAAAAACATCAAAAACAACATTGACAGATGCGCGCGTAGAAGTCAATATTGTCGTTAAGTTGTGAAAGATTAGGATTTAGCTAATTTACTAAGATTTTACGAGAAAATTATGACTATAGTACTAATGTACTTATTTTCGTAGTACCGTTCACATTAATAGTTGATATTTGTTTCATTACATGACTTTGAAATGGCAACTAACAGTCTGCAAACATGTATTAGATGTGCAAAATATGTCAATACAGAACAATGTTATCCTGTACTGGAGCAAAACGTAGTTACTATATCAGTAATCAATGAGTGGGTATCACCACAAATCGTAAGTAATAATGTAATATAATACGAAGAAATATAATTATTCTATCACATACAACACTATCTAGCCCAAACTAAGCATAGTTTGTACTAGGGGTACTAGACAATGGATAAACATACATGTATACTTTTTATTTTGTAAATTCATACATATTATATATAAAAACACCCAGACCAAGACACGTACATGTTCATGCACACAAATGTTTGACTTGTGCGGGATTCGAACCCACGACTTCAGGCGTGGCAGTCCGTTACATTAACCACTACGCCATTGAGGCCGACAAAGTAAATCTACACTGTAACGTATTTATAGGTTATGTTAGAAAAACTATTATTTATTGGGGTATTCACAATCTATCTAGAAGGTTCTCAATAGCCTCACGTTTGTTTACAAATGTTCCGGTCACAGTCACCAATCTAACACACTAGTATGTTATAGGGCCTAATAACTGGCAAAATGCGAGTATAATATACATTTGTCCATCGCTTTTGGAGTTACACACATGATAATTCTAATGTTACAAGTAAACTGCATTATTGCCGTAAAATATAAATGAAGTATTTGTAAACCACATGTTTACCACCATATTTTAATCCTTTGGTCAACACACCACAGTGGCCAGAGAAATTGCTTATATTATTATATTAATTATTTGGATTAAACTGTCTGTCAATTTAATTTTGAACCATGTATATGTGATTTGGTGTAGTACTTTAGGTACAAAAGAAACCTTACAGTAAGTTCACAACTGCATTTATGTTACTCAATAAAATTGGTGAATTCCTGTACCCCTTGAAACAATGTTGCATACACAAAGTATATTTACACAACTAACTAGACAACTGAGTTATTTCGTTTAATTAAAGTTTGACTGCCTCAACAGAGCAGTGTGTTAAATCCCTCTGTTGTGCACGTCTGAGATTCAATTTCCTAGTCACACAACGAGTTTTAGGGTATTCATGTCTCGAATAACAGCATAGACTGGTAGATAACGACAGGCTTGGGCAAATGTTCCACCCCTTTGGGGATATGGCAATTTTGCACATGTAAGAGGCAGTAGCCCAATGGATAAGACATTGTACTTGTGACTGAGAAGTTGCAGGTTTGAATCCCACCCATTGCACTACCAATGTGAACCCATTCCTATTACAAACATTCCAGCTTAGCTGGAGGAGTTAACAAGAATACTAGTAACTTGAAACCCAAATTGCTAGCAATTGTAAAAATATATAATATTCTACCACATACACACAACACCATCTAGCCCAAACTAAGCAGAGCTTGTACTATGGGTACTAGACAATGGATAAACATACATATATACCTTTTTTTTTTGTAAATACATACATATTATACATAGAAAAACACAGACCAAGACAAACATCCATGTTCATGCACACAAATGTTTGACTTGTGCGGGAATCGAACCCGCCGACCTCAGGCGTGGCAGTCGGTTACACTAACCACTATGCCATCGAGGCCGAAATAAGACCTGTTATTAAAATATACTTCTGTTTAATCTTTAAATTTGATAACTATATGTTATAATAGTCTAAAACATTAATCTATTGCAGATAACTGATGAAGATTACATATGCCATCTCTGCTGGCAAATTGCTCTTGATGTTGTCAAAATTAAACTAGAACTAACCAGTTCAGATCATGAAGAGAGAAAAACTGGTATTCATTTAGATACAGATCCCTTACACCTTAAGATAGAATTATCTAGTTCTGATGATGAAGATACAGACAATAATTATGTTCCCAAACCCAAGAAAATTAAGCTTGAATTAGAACATGACAAATGTAATGAACTCACTGAGAACAATTGTAATAGTGAAGAAAAAGATCCGCTAGGTACATCTAATGAAGACACAGAAAACAGTAGTCTTGACAAAAAGATAATAAAACTGAAAGAGGAACCACTCAGTGTATGTGATGAAAATAAGGAAAACAATAGTCATGACCATGATACAACACATCTGGAAGAAGACCCACTTCATACATTTGATGAAGATGGGGGAAATAACCAACATGGGAATGAAAGTAATCAGAAAGAAATGCCATTTAAAACAACTTATTTGGCAGCAGATCATGCAAAACCAGTTGGCGAAAAGACATTGAATAATGATATAATAGATCAAGCCTGCAGAAATGGATGTGGATTGTGTGGATGTTCAATATTGAGACAACATAGCCTTCCAATATCATGTAAAAAGCCCACTGCATTACAGGAGTTTACATCTGCCTATATCCATAATAATGCAATTAGAGAGGTAAAACAATAAATAAATTTCAAATTAGGTAGAAAATCCTACAAAAATCTACAATTTCAGTAAGATCAACAGCTAAAGTATAATTGCGGATTAAACTCAGACTTTAACTATTTGAATCGGCGATTAACCAGTGACTGATTAGGGATAAGAAGGCGAGTTGAGACAGCTACAGTGGATAGATTATGAAATTGACAACCATTACAATTCTTCTTGTCGCGCCAAGATTTGAGATCGAATTGTTTCGGCTTAGGCTCGATTTGTGATTTGCTTAAGCAGGTGCTCAGATTAACCCAATGCTGCAGATTAAACAACAAAAACCATTTTTTATCCCAATAAGAATTTTTTGAACCATGACATAAATTCAACTCAAATCAACATGCCATGTAAATTTGTGAGTAACTTCAAAATAAAATATTATTGTTTCAGATTGCTGAATATGACAGAGTTTGTTGTAAATGTTGGATAATGGCACAAAGATATGCTGAAAGATTGATGAAAAGTGAAACTACAAAGTTTATTGCCGATCCTGCTGAATGTAAATCAAATAACTGTACTGTGGAACAGGTTCAACAGACATCCACAACACAAGATTTGTATACTGTAGGTGGAGATCCTAAAAAGGCCACTTTGCAGGTTAATCAGCAGTGTTCAGATACTGAGATTATTGCAGCTTCTGCTGAAAGCAAATCCAATAACTCTACTAAGCAGCAAATTCAACAAACTTCCACATTGCACAATAATTCATATACTGCTAAAGATCCTAATTCTGAGTCATATTCTGATCCAGAATGGGAGCCTCCGAGATTTCTGAGGCAATATGTTGCCTCAGAAAACTCGGAGGCAAGTGAATTTATACCAAAACCAATTCGAGAATGTATAAAATTGTTCCATATTAAACGAGCATCAAATACATCAAGTCACTGTTTGGTTCGTAATTGCCAGGAAAAAGATCGTCATTTAATAAAAAATTATGTACGCATTGAATTACTGATGAATCACAACTACTATGTGCCGAAGTCTAGCAGAATTTGCTCATTCCATTTGTTAAGTGACAATTGGGATATTTTAATGGATAAAAATAGAAACATATCTGAGTTCACAGCAGACCATATTGAACATATATTTTCACTTTTAAAAACAAAAAGATTACCTTCACAAGTTAATTTTGATGATGTCTTGAATATTGATAGCCGTTTGCTCCAATATTGGACTGGTATGACAAAACAAAAGTTTATAGCTCTTGTAAATGAAGCTCCTGAAATACGGGATGTACATAGAGGTTTGACTGGATTGGTAGCATTGCTTATAAAACGACATCGAGGCGACACTAATGAGTGTTTATTTAGATTGATGAATATATCAAGAAGTACATTGGAGCGTTTAATGACTATAGTAAATGGACTGTTGTTAAAAAGAATTAACGTAATAAAAGCTTTATTACCTTCAAAATATATTTTTAGCCAGCAAAGTGACAAACAGCCGAAAACATAGCCTCAATATTATGACTGTTATATACAGCTAGAGTATAATTTCGAGTCAAATGCAAGTGGATGAGTCAAGTTAAACATTAGAAAGTAAGCTAATAAAGTTAACTGTATGTTTAAGTTGTTGTATCATCTATTCCTTAATTAAGTAATGTAATAAAAATATCGACTGCGTGTGTCTAATGCATGGTTGTGTGCGTGTAGTGCTTTTCCATTAATTTAATGTATTTCTAATGCATATTTTATATAAATATTAGGATTCGTCCCTCCTTCTCCATATAAACTTCAACTGTGCTAAATTTCATACTCCTCCGTCCGCGCAATTTTCGTAAAAAGGGGTACAAAGTTTTTGCTTCACGTATTAATCTAAACTAATATTATAAAGAGGAAACATTTGTGTTTTTGTATGTATGTTTGTAATGTTTTCACACAGAAACTATTGGACCAATTTAAAAATTCTTTCACCATTAGAAAGCTGCATCTTCACTGAGTGACATAGGCTATATTACATTTTCAAAAAAAATAGAGATTTTAATAAAAACGCAATAATATAACCCAAGGCGTGAAAAATTTGTCATAAAAAATCTGTCATCACGTGCGCTGCGGAAACTATTGAAGATAGAACAAAAAAATGTTCTACAGTATTATAGAATGTATCAATATCTTCAAAAAAGTCCGCGATACCATATATCCAACTACTGTAGTTATGCCACTATAACTACTTTATTACATTTTAAAATTCGATAAAAGTGCCGACAATAATCAAACCATATTATTCATACCTCTGTATTAATCCTTATCCCATTAAATGATATTTTATTTAAGACCGTTTCAATACCCGTAAAATAAATTTTAAATTATTAAAATCGGACATTTCATTCAAAAGATATAATTCTTTAGATATAATAGGTAGTTTCTAAATATTAGTAGGTAGTTTTTAAGTATTAGTTATATATATAGCTAACTACACCTATATAGGTGTAGTTAGACTTATTAATTTCTTTAGTTGTAGTTTTATATATTAAAATTAGATAACAAATTAAAAGTAGGTATTGGGTAATAAATTAAAGTCCACGCGGACGATGGCGCGGGCAACAGCTAGTATATAGATATAAGTAGTCTATGTTACTCGGTGATAATATAGCTTTCTAAAGGCGAAATAACTTTTTAGTTGTGCAGTCTTCGAATTTTATTCTTACAAACAAACATAATTACAAATGTTTCCTCTTTATAATATTAGTATAGATAAATAACACCACTTACCTATCAAATTGCGCTCTCATGAGTTGGTAAACTGCAACCATTTATCGTCAACCAAATACAGGTCGGTATCTCCTCGTAAAGACTGGATATTACTGTAGGGTTCTCGATGCCGCTAACTGTTCCTCCGATACATTTAGTTAGCACTATCACACACCTCATTGAACACATTTTACGAGAATCCTTGTATAAGAAAGCTCCAAGCTTTTCCGAATCCGAAGCACATCGATATATTCCCGTACCCACAACTACTCACAACTATTATAAACGTAGGTAGGTAGGTACACTTCGAGCATGGTTGGGCACAACAATTAAAATCAACACAATACTAAGATAATCACTATAAAATCCTTATTAATATTATAAATGCGAAAGTGAGTTTGTTTATTTGTTTGTTACGTTTTCGCGCCTTACCAATTTACTCAGCCGATCATCATGAAAGAACAATAGCAGAAATCCATACATTGCTTTAGCCCAGATAAAATTCCTGCGTCTTGAAATAGAAAATATCTAGTTTAACTTAACGTCATCTTTTGAATTAGTTTGCAAAAATTTTTGTTCGAGAAGGCCGAGAATAATAGGTATTCAGTCATGAACTTTTGCAGGTTATGTCTGCAGATAACTTTCAATAACATGTTTAATATGTAATATTATTTAATTTCGAGGGATTCAAGGGCAATATCGCATTAGTATTTCCCATACCTAGTTATTTCAGGATAAAATATTTTAAAAGTAGATCTACAGGTAAGTCCAGTGATAACACGGGCTAAGAAAAGAAAGCATCTGCTGCGTCACACATATTGAAAGTGCACCGTACTCATCTGTGTGCGTGATTTGAGAGATACCAGATGAATGGATAGGCAGTACATGAAAAGATGTCGTGTCGATCGGCGGTCCGACGTACTTACTGTGCGTCACTTTTACTATAGCTAAGATTTCGCCATTGTTCTTTCGTATTCACATTGTCAGCGGTACAGAAAAGAACATAGGATACCTTTCATCAGCCAAAGTACTGTTACTAACCTTATCTAACTTACGTTTACGTGAGCGAAGCAGCGGAAAAAAATCTAGTATTAACATAATCGCAAAAACGTATCAAACAGTATGGCTCATCTTGGCACAGCCACCATCGCAAACTGGAAATCTATTTACGTAGTGAATTAGTCGTTAATTAGTCGAATTTGGTCGTAAGATACCAGAATTGGTCGGTCCACCGTTTAAGATACAAGGGGATATTGGTGGCTGTGCCAAAGTGAGCGCCCATGTTGGCACAGACACCTTGTATTTCCAAAACTACAGCACCGAACGAAAATCTAACACTACCAATAATTAGTCGACATTGTTCACAAAATATCAGCTTTCTACGAGCCCCCGTTTAAAAGGTATAAGGGGGTATTGGTGGCTGTGCCAAGATGAGCACTCATCTTGGCACAGCCATCTCAATATCTCTGGAACCACAATACCTAGCGAAAGTCTGATTGCACCAATAATTAGTCGTTAATTGGTCGACATTAGTCACAAACTGCCAGAATTTCTAGTTGACGAGAATACCTAATTGTTGCATGTACCTATGCCTTGTCCCAAATTGGTTGGCTTTGGATATACTAATTAAATGTCCTGTACTTCTATAAATGAAGGGGCACATTAAGAATGTTTAAGTATTAGTAAAATGGTAAGTTTGCATTTTAATTTTTATTTTAGAAAACGCTGCACTTACTAGCTGTAATTCTTGTGTTGCGGTGGACTTTACAAACATTAAGACAACGGACACAAAGCACACCCAGACTTGGAACAAGAATTTGTGGATCACACAAATTTTTGTCTTGTTTGGGGATCGACCCACAACTATCGGCGCGGCGGCAGTGGCGAGGCGATCACATAAACTACAACGCCATTTGTGCAGTCAAACATTATATTATAGCCTATTGGGCGACCGTTTGACTACCACCCAGAGGTCTCGAGTTCTATCTCAAGGCGCGCACCTCTTGAGTTTTCGAAGCTATGTGCGTATTAATTAGTTAATTATCGCTTGCTTTAAGGAAAACATATGAGAACCAAGGAACCTACATGAGAGTTTTCCATAGGTAGGTACTCCAAGATATGTATGGTCTGCTAATCCGTATTAGGTCAGCATGGTGGACTATGGCTTAAGCGTTCTTGTACGGAGAAGAGGCCTGTGTCCAGCAGTGGGACAGTTTATTATAGAGGCCTGATATTATATAATATAAGTTACATTCTTCACTTATATAGGATGGCATATACCGTTTATATAGCTTTTAAGACAAGTAAAAATAAAACACAATAATAATCCTTTGGCTTTATTTCTAAACATCGGAATCAGTGCCGCGGTTTCCGACCACGTATTCTGCGTCCCATACAAACTAACTCACCATACAGTTATCTTTCCGACCAATGTTAACATACAAATATATCACCAATTAAATAAAGCGTTTATAACAAATGTAAAATATATTCACAAGCTATCCGTTATTGCAAGGCGTTGACAATAAAACACATAGAAATAGGTCAACACATCCAATAAGCTCAGTAGGCTATCGATAATAATAGAGCTCAGTAAATATTGATATTTATCAAGACTTAAATAAGTCATCAGAGTTTTATATAGTCCTGTAGTCTTTGATATTAGTTACAAAAGTCACAAACCGAGTTGTTTGATGTGAAAGCTGTCTGTATATCTAATCCATTCGATAATTATCACGATACATATACATTTTAACAAATTCTATTAAGTTCCTAGAACAATTTCTGTCTGCAACTTCTCAAGTTTTTTATTAATGTAAACATAACTGAGATGTGCTATGTACTGTAACAGTCTGATAGAGTAACAGGGAGTAACAACAGTTCACATTTTCAAAAAGGAGAATACGTTTCTTAGATCAATAAAGGAAAGTGCCAACAATCTAGCTACATTTAACTTCAACAAGAATATTATAAACGTTCAATAGCTTGGAAATTTAGCAACACTGCACTAAAAATAAATAAATATAAAGCAAACAGATTATTTCAAGAGTAGCAATGGGCGTGGCTTAAGATTAAACACGCGGTCGCGACAAGAATGTTAACGCCATCTATACTTTCATACTCACAGCTTTAGAGACTACATAAACCGATAGATGGCGTTTTACATGTGTTTTATTATGAAAATAAATATAAGTTTTTCTGTTTCATATTATCGTAATGGGATAGCTTGTTTAAAAGTCACATAACTACACTACATTAAAACCATAGAAAATATTTTCTGTTACAGGTATTTTAAATAGAATGCTAGGCTAATACAAAATATATATTTGTATTTAACGTAGTGTATTAGTTGTGTTAGCACAAAATACATAGATATAGAAGCACGTCTTAATAGAACGCAAGGAAATAGGCGCACTCACACAATAGATGCGTATGTCTCGAAATCATGACTTTCTTAACATGATCGACGGTAAGTAGCAGTATATGTGTTGCTAGGTTAAGTGAGAGCGTAGGTAAAATACCCCTTCCACCGCCCTCTTAAATAGATAATAATAATTGCTAACCGTAAGCCAGTAGGCTGTGTGATTATATACCACCAATGTGGTTTACGGCAGGAAGAGTGGCTGAGTTTCCTAGGAATCACTTCTAGTGATGTCAAGAAGACATAGCTATGAATGATATCTTGGCATCACAAGTGATTCGTGCTATAGCAAACGGAAACCGTTATGAGTCTATCCGGTAACCGCTTACCATCAGATGTTATCTTGACATCACTGGAGTGATTCTTGCTATAGTTAACGGTAACCGGTATGAGTCTATCCAGTAACCGCTTACCGTCAGATGTTATCTTGACATCACAGAAGTGATTCTTGCTATAGTAAACGGTAACCGGTATGAGTCTATCCGGTAACCGCTTACCATCAGATGTTATCTTGACATCACAGAAGTGATTCTCGCAACAGTAAACGGTAACCGGTATGAGTCTATCCGGTAACCGCTTACCATCAGATGTTATCTTGACATCACAGAAGTGATTCGTGCTATAGTAAACGGTAACCGGTATGAGTCTATCCGGTAACCGCTTACCATCAGATGTTATCTTGACATCACAGAAGTGATTCTCGCAACAGTAAACGGTAACCGGTATGAGTCTATCCGGTAACCGCTTACCATCAGATGTTATCTTGACATCACAGAAGTGATTCGTGCTATTGTAAACGGTAACCGGTATGAGTCTATCCGGTAACTGGTTACAATCCAATGGGCTGCTCGCTTGTTCACACACGTAAATGTGTGAGTACGTCTGATATCACACGTAGTATGAAGCAAGGACTTTATGTCTATGTAATTTGTGGCATAAGGTTAGTCGGTGCTTAGACACAATATTATGGCATAAGGAGTTGCCGTCGTAACGGTACAACCTATTGTAAATATATACAGAGTGATTAATTGACAAAAATTATAAGTGAGGCGGTTCCCGGTTCTTAGTTAAATGTAGATGTTCTAAAGATATTGCAAGCAGCATTGCAGTGATTTATGAAAACATGAACACGTAATGTACTTAAACACTTAGCTGTTTTTAATAAGAAGTTCTTAAAAATAGGTTACAATTTAATATTAATTTTCATAAGTATATTAAGTCATCACGACACTTATAATACTTCATGTCGTGATGGCCAGTGAGATACAAAAATGAAACGAAAGATGAACTAAACTTGTAAACACATTTGTTTAGCACTGGCGTGCATGTCACTTAGAGTAGTAACTAAAATTTAAAAGGAGCTTTATGTAAGGCAGCAGTTAGCATTACTGTAGACCATGGGCGGCACTAAAGGTAAAGTCTGCCTGGCTATGCCAGGTCTTTTTAACAAAATAGATATTGGACGGTGAAAATCTACATTTAATTAAAAACCAAGAATCTCGTATAATTAACATGTCATAAAAACATTCTAAATAATATATTCATAATCACTAAAATTTAAACATTTACTTACAAAATTTCTACAGTAGTTATCTTATAATACATAATAATTTTAGTAGACTATGTTTCATGTGCATATATTTTATTCTAATAATGTGGTACGTGCGGTTCGTCTCACAACCGATAATGGAATAAACACAATTCTTATGAATATCTTCGAAATGTTACTAGAAATTTTACAATGCATGTAAAATAATTGTACTCCAAATGTAAACAAATTTTTCTTCGAGTTCGAAGTTAAATGTCGAACACATATTATACTTATTAAAGTATAACATAATGACCTTTATGAAGAATGTGTACAATTAAATGGGTAGTAGTTTTATATTCATACCCTGTAATCAAATATTGTTTTTAAATAGTAAGTAACCGGAAAAATTGTTTACATTTTCAGTAATATTATTTTGCACGCATTGTAATTTTATTCATGTAAGATTTTAGAAGTAGTATGTGTGTTTGTGGGTGCATAATTCCAAATTATTTGCTATTTAAAGAGTGGTGAGTGCATAGACATCGAAATAGTTCATTTTCTAGTAACATTTAGTAGGAAAATGTCCTAAAGTTATAATTTCGAGACAAAATATAGCTACCATGCCGACTTTAATAAGTTTGGTCAACTATGTGTCTACAATGATCTCGTATACTATTTATAGATAATAACTTAAATATTTTAATATTATTTATTATTTTATAGTATTAGCCAAAGATCATATTAATAATACATAGATTAAGCTTTACGTTTTATTAACATGAAGTTTTTAATTAAAAAGAGAAATACTTAAGTCGTTATTGTGTTATTATATAATTTAATCCCGATGCCGCTATCCGTTAATAAAATATATTATCTGTTACTCTGCTGCGATAAGCGTCAGGCACTTTATGAACAAAATTATATTTTCAATACGTCACATTCGTCTATGTATACTATTGTCACAAAATATAAATGTACAGAAGTCGGGTTCATTATAACGAGAAACAACAAACGCATATACACGAGTGCGCAGTTTCAGAAGGTAGATACATGTATAATCTCACACATTTATTCCAAAGTGGTAAATAAAGGTGTATTTAACCCACATTTCGCCAGTTATGGTTTTAGGTCCCAAGTAACAGAGAAGCGAGTGTATTTCCGTTTATGTCGGACACAACAACCCAACAATACTTTGCCCGACTTGGGAATTGAACTTGAGGATATAGGATAGCAGTCGCATTTAATACCGCTGCGCTACGAAGGCAGTCAGTATCGGTACAAGTCACCTTATTGACATTCAATCGACTTGAACATAGAGCGTTGTAAGCGATTAAGACTGCGCCGAGCGTAAGACAGATAATGACAGAGCTCGTACGGCGCATATTCAAATCGGCGTGCGGCCGCCGCGCCCTAGTAAAATTGTATGGAGGATTTGAAGTACTTTTTTGATAAATATGTATCTTTATTGTCAACCAATAACTTAAATATTTGGGACGGACAAATTGTAATATAACTATTTATGTTTCATTTAAGCTGTAAAATAGGATAGATTTCTACTGTTATAATCTAAAAATCACGTAACGTGAGCTTACGTTTTTGCATTTTTCGTGTAAATTTACGTAATTTTGCAGGCGAAAATATTAATTATTTTAAGTTTTTTACACGAAGTAATTGTAAACACATTCATTGTTCTGGTAAATGTATATTTTATATTTGTATTAAACACAAAGTGTTGATTTTATTCACTTAACTGTGACCGCCTGTTTTGGAATATTTCGCTCGGCGCAGTCTTAAGCGTCTATGCGTCTATTTCTCACATTGTATGGCCGGCATTCTGTATATGTGTAATCTGTGCTATTATTCACAAGCTCTATTAAAAATGTAAGTTGTCATGATCAATTCTATACGTCTTAATATTCATAGCCAATCTATTATTCCAGATCATGTGCATTTTCTGCCGCATAAAATTAGAAACAATAAAAGATAAAAATTACAGCACGTATTCTAGTTCAATAAAATTCGAACGAAATTACTCGGCTAGTCATCTATATTTGTCTAGTTTGTGGCTAGAGGTGACATCTGACTAATAAACTCTCGATCGTCAGTCCGATGCCTTCACCATTGCTGCATAGCCTGCGGAGTTCTCTGTCTCTTTCCCACGCATTAGAAAAGAGGGGGACACTACATTGAAACTTATTAAATCATGTTTTCTTTTGCAACAAATATGCTTTTAATGGATAGTTTTTACGAGAACTCTGTCAATGAACGAAATGTATTTTCTTCTTTTTTGCGACGAAAACAGCACCTATCCTTTGAATCCATTTTAAAACACTATATAAATTGGAATGGAAATGAAATGGAAAATGGACGAATAGGAGACGAATCGAATATACTATCTATCGAGTCAACAACTCTTTGAACTTACAAGCAATCGAGACGTTTGTCGATTGTTTCAAGCCTGACACAAAATATGTAGTATCAGATGGACGTCTCAATATACGAGCACGCACACATGCATAGACGTGTACGTACAGTGCTTACGAACCAATTAGGTAGTATTCGGCCGAATGCAGCGACGACTAGATCTCACATTGTTTTACGTACGAGTCTATGTATTATTGCAAATGTTTGGTACATTGTATTGAGTCAACCATCTGATATAATTTCATTTGTGCCTTTATATACCAATAGAAGCGCGCTCGCTCGTTTAAACACTATTTGCGATCGAATCAGAATCGATACTTTCACAATTGATTTCAATCTTGCCATTGTATATAGGTCAGGTCTGATGAAAAACGAATTAAATTGTTAATTTGTGACAACCCTATATTTTGCCGCTACTGAAAAATGAACAGTTATTAACTTAAAGTAAATCGCTATTTGAGAGCACGTTTTATGCGTCCCGTGCAATTTTTAGATATTCAACTTAGGTCTTTTTGCAGTAGAGGCAAACAATTTTTAGTATTGATAAAAAAAACCTATAAATACAGAAAGCCAGTTCAATACAAACCGTGAAAGCGTTAACTCACACATTGAAACGTGCATCTGTCGTGTGAACATATTCACTCACTCATTGAAACCTGCATCTGTTTTATTGAGCCAGTTTTCTATGCCTGTTGATTCTGTGGTGCAGGCATATATTATATATTAATTGATTCCAAAAGTAGGGACGCATCTTAAGGAGATCATAGTTACAGATTTAAAGACAGCTTTTTTGAATAGTACGTCTATATTAGTAAAAAGACTTATTTAAATAATATTATAAGCAAACTTTACAGTGCTTCCTAAAGTCCGAAATATCACTTAACAATGCCGAACTGTCATCACAGCTGATACCTTTACATAGATATACATAATAAGGAACAAATCTCATACAATTTATCACAAAACAAAAATATAGCTTTTAATTATTATATACCTTTATAATATAAGTATTAGCTTTAATATATTACAGTGCCGCCGTGTGTGTCACGTCAAATGTTTTGACGAAGGTCTGGGCATCTATGACACAGAATAAATAGGTACACAAGCCCCGTTCTATACAACGCGCAAACAGACAACACTTATACAGAAACGCGTACGATGCGATCTTAGATGAAGTAGATCGAATATAGATGTGTTTATGTTAAATTCTGCCTTACTAGAGATCAAGACCTGTATTTCGTGGAACTTTACATACATACAACTAACGGGAAAATATACATCCATACTTAGAACAATCATTTGTAGATCACCCTAATAGTTGTCCCGTATGGGATTCAAAACCGCAATACTTGACGCGATGGCGTCGATTCGTGCGTTACCGTCGAAGGTTATACCAAAAAAGTCTTAGCAATCTTTATATGTAAGTTTGTTTTTGCACGTTTGGGCTGGCCTTGTGTACCTATGTATTCTGTGGCTATAATCTTATCGTTATATTAGCTGACACAAAGTATAATTTTTAATGTAACAGTTGTTAGTTAAACTACATTTAGTCGACGTGTGATGCATTCGTTGCGTCTTAAGATGTGATTCGAGAGTAGTAATGCGCATAATAGCTTTCGAGAGATATTCGAATACAAGAGGATAGCTACTTTGCATGGTGAAGGATGCAGCGCACATACATATGTATAGTGTTACATATTTAACATTAATTATAAAGCGATATATTCGAATGATATTGTTCACATTTAAAATACCGTCAACCGCGCAATTCGATGAACGAATTTAACCACCATTACAGAATTAAAATTATATAAAGACATTCGCATAGTTCGATGCTCGAGTTTAATTATTATATAGAGTTATATAATAAACTGCCATATATTCTGGATGAGGAGATTATATGAAAGTACCACAAGTAAATGTGAGGAAGAAACTTTAGGAAGTATGTATCTTCTTCAATACTTGAAGTATAAGGTTCAATTTAGATCGCTTAATATAACTATTTATTTAAGCGATACTTAAGTTTATCGTCATTAATATAAGATGCAACGTACACATCGACACGTGTCAACAAACACACGTAATTAATAAACAATCTAAAACAAATCTTTAGTTCAGAATCATTTGTAATGCTCATAATATGAGCAGTATTACTGCTCATGGTGTCGCTCGCGTAACTCTCGTCGCATAGGACATAGTCTGTATGCAAGTTTCGTCCAAATCGGTACAATAGGTTACGTGTGCTAGTGACAAACATGTTCACAAATTTCCACATTCGTGTAATTTACTTATTTGTCTTGGATAAGAAGTTTCTAATATCAAAATCACCCGATTTAACTATTTATAGATAACAAATTACTTCGCAGGGAATCGAAACTGCTACATACGATGAAAACATACAGTAACAAGCTATATGATTGCCTGTATAGTTCAAAATTATCATTAAAACCCGCCACACACAAAGAGCGAAGGCGGAGCGGTTGCGGAGGCGGGGCGATAACGGTTTTTTTTGTATTGTTCGAATTAGTATGAAACATTACATACACGATTAGGTGCGTTCGTGTATGTTATGTCTCATACTATTTCGAACAACACAATAAAAACGCCACCGGTATCGCATCGCCACCGGTATCACTAGGCTACCGGTATCGCTCCGTCACCGGTCTCGCTTCGCTACCGGGACCGCTTCGTCACTGATATCGTTTCGCCACCGGTACCTTTCCGCCACCGGTATAACTGCGCTACCGGTATTGCTTCGCCACCGGTATCGCGCCGCCTCCGTTGTCTGTGTGAGGCTTTTAACTATAAAGGCGATAGTCTAGTCTTATGGTATAAATAGTTTATTAGTTCCGGTAGTTAATGTAGTTTATAACAGCGTTACCACAGTGGAGGGTCGTTGGTGGGTGGTGGTGCGATGACAGTCGGTCGTCGCTAGACGGGGAGGTCGCTCGGTGCTCGCTGCGAGCGAGGAGTGAGACGTGCTCATAAGTGCACGTGGTGCGGGGACGATGATTGCGGCGCTAGTGATGGCACCGGGATTGCTGCTACACCTGAAATAAAATATAGGTTCATAATACAGTTTTAATTGTGAATAATGTCGATATTTGTTTGATTAAAAAATATGTTACGTAATAAGTTTGTAAACTTATATTTTTCTTTTAGATAATTCTTGAATTAGTAGGCAAGCCTTAAAAAGTAGAATTTTATAAACACTCAATTAATGGATATGAAATATATTTTTATTTAGAGTAATTATTTCTAGATGGCACAAATTATTGACTAGAATGGGGGTTTGAATCCACAACACCTGGTGTTATAACAGTGGTAAAATGATTACATGACTGTTATGCGACCTTTGCAATCAAATGTCTTTTATCTATAATCCCCTGATTTTTAATTGGTAAACAAAAATCTTATCATATAAATCATTTAGTCATTGCTTTCAAATTTACTAAACGAAAATACTTAGAGGACAAGAAAGAATGACAATACTCAAAGATAGATTTCAAGTTGCACATTTTATTCGCCTAATAAAAGAGAAGGGTGTAAAAACCCAGGTATCAACCTCTTCGTCTTAAATGAAAAAGCATTTAAAATACATGTGACCTTGTGACCCCTATATCTCGGGGGTCTTTTGACCCACAGAGTCCATATTCAAACTTGACCGAGGTATGACCCCAACGTGTCTGCACACCAAGTTACAGGTCAATCGGATCAGTGGTTCCGGAGTTATGCCTGTCACTAACAGACAGACACACAGACCCACATAGTGTTTTCATTAACCTCTGAAGAAGACTCCGAGGTTAATAGAAAGCAAGTAAGAGAAAATGGAGTATAGTTAGTAGCTTTTATCTCACCGATCTCCCCGCGTGCCAAGTAATGAAAATTGCCAATAATTAGAAGCTGTTGTACTCACCAATCTCCCCGCGTGTTTCGTTATTGATGGAGTGCGTGTCGGCTCGCATTAGCACCTCGCCCTCCGCGTCGCTGGTGACCGGCTCAACCCCCGGCACCGGCACCACTAAGGGCTGCGGCGCCGGGTCCGGTGCGGGCGCAGTGCGCGCGCCGGCCGAGCGCGCGCGGCGCCGGCGCCGGCGCTCGCTGGTGACGGTGGCGACGGCCGGCCGGAGCAGTGGCTGCCGGTCTGATGAGCCCGACCTAACCACACATACATAAGTAAAGTGCAATGCCTTTATTTATTAAATGAAGAGAGGTCCTTTTTAATATACAGTGTGGCGCAATAGAACGTGCATATTTAGGAAACAGATTATAGATAATTACAAAAGGTATAGTTAAAATAAAACTAAGGAATTGTAAAGTAAGAAATGAAGATTTTTTTTTAAATAACGTCATCTGAATGATGACTCTCTCTACGACGACACTCCTCTAACCGCGAATGGAAATTATTGAAAACTTTCTTCAGAAATGCTGATCTAATTGCTGCCATTTCACCACGGATATTTTCCTTGAGCTGATCGATTTTTCTCAGATTATTTCTGTAGACATTGTGTTTGAGGTATCCCCACAAAAAAAAAGTTAGGAGACGTCAAATCTGGACTACGAGGGCGTCATGGGATATCACCTCTTTTCGAAATCAGTCTGCCTGGCAACATCATTTTCACAACCACCATGGAGTCATTGGACTTGTGACTGGTAGCTCCGTGTAGTTGAAACCAAGTCCTAGAATTCACTATTCTTGAAGTTTCAATTTCTGGAGCCAAAAAATCTTCCAACATCGCAACAGCGACGTTTTGCGCCCGCGCATTTTCAAAGAAAATAGATCAATTATTCCTCTGTCCGAGATTGCTGCCCATACCTACTGTCACTTTAGGACTATGCAGTGGTTTCTGGTGTTTGAGTTTGGGATTCTCACTGTTCCAGTAACGACTATTTTGACGGTTTACGAACCCATTGATATGGAAATGGGCCTCATCAGAGATAAGGCTATTGCCAAAATTGGAAAATTGATTTAGCATTTCATTAGCAAATGCGAACCTTTCTCTGAAGTGACTCTTTCAATTCTTGTGTTAAAAGCTTGTATGGATGCAGTTTAAGATCCAAGTTTAAAATTTGTTGCAAACTTCGTCGTAATAAGTGTAAGACAGACGATCTCTTGCGAGTAGGCAATCGTGGATCTTCTCGTACAGGCTGCGTAACTCTCTCAATATTGTCTGCGGTCCTAGATGTTCCGGGACGACCTTTTGCTTGTGGTTTAAACGTTGAACCAGTCTCTTCAAAACTCTTTATCCATATTTTAATTAAATTAGCACTCGGAACTTCACTAATTCGCCGTAGTCCATATTCAGAATAATATAGTCGCCTAGTAACAATGTATCAACGACAGTTATCGTAAAATGCGCGAAGCTTCCCGTCGAAGTGACTCATTGTGACTAAACCGCAATCGGCGGGGCCGCGCGAATCATTTTCACATACAGTCGCGACCCCGCCGAGGTTTAGGCTCGCCGTATGAAACGGCAGGCCACTACACGATAAGACCTACCCTTTGGTCACCACTACTTTTAAAATACCTACTGTCCCCCCGTAGAGGGGAGACGGACACGATACAGAGGCGCACGTGGGAACACGTACGCCGCCTTTCGGACCTGGTGCTGATCGGATGGCGGGCAGGCCCACGAAGCTCGAATCACTTATCCGCCCACCATAGCCAGATGATATATAATTTACTAAGCCATTGGGTGTACTTGGAAATTAAGTACTTAATTGTATTGCCTTTCTTGTACTCTGACCATGTTAAAGCCTGATGCAAAGATTTAGAAGGTTTTTCTACTCCTATCTCAAAACAGTCTGATACAACTCACTTTATTATAGCGATGCCTGAAAGCTATTGCAAGGGATCTTTTAACACTTTATTTATCAAGCTGTATAATAAAAGGTTTAAGGGCATTAGATATGGTGATAATATTTTTTTGAAATTACTTGCCAGTGTATGATGTGGATATTTTAAATTGATCTGCAAGTTCCGCAAATGTAGTATTCAACCTATTTTTTTTAAGCATAATGAAATGTGCTCTGTTGGTATGTTGGTGTTCATGTGTATCAAATCCACCAAAAAGTAACACTCATTAGTTAGACCAATGTATAAGTATACCAATGTATAAGTAGACCAATGTATAAGTGAGGTTTAGCTTTAATTTTTTTAATCATGCTTTTGAGAGATTGCTTTGCTTCTTTCTCCATTTCTATTTTGGCTTCCTCTTTACATATACTACTGCTATCTCAGATGTTACTTTTATCAACTTTAATGATTTGACTGAGGGTGATGATGGTTGAAACGATGATGTTGATGGGGTCTACAATGATATGTCACTATCAGATCTACACATTGATTTTATGTTTATATTAGAAGTACTTGGTTTTATTGTCTTGACATATTCGTCTACTTTAAAGGGAGATGTTGACACACGTGTTGAACATAATTTAAAAGGTGATGTAGCCACGTCTTGGTATCCAAAATTAGTTTGTATGTATTATAAAATTAGTTTGTGTGTATTTGCTTCGGCAGTATTTACTTTTCACAAAAACTTGCACACTTTTGTCTTGATATAGATCCTGATTAGCACATGTAAGATTAGGTAGGAACCTACTTAAATACGACTTTTGGGCGCAATTACGGTTATTAGACTAATACGCGCCACGCATATGCCGAGTTTTAGGTATTAAAAATAATTTTATTCATAAAACTGAGGATATTAATAAATCACCTTAATATACAATGGAGATTAACAATTATTACAAAAAAAAAAAGTATGGAATTAAATATTAATGTAATTATTTCACAAGACAGTAGACACAAGCCAGTAGTATTGTCAACATAAAAATGTGTCAAAAAGAAAAGTGGATTTTCTCAATTTTCCCATGCTAGAAAATATTTATAATAATAAGTCATTTATTTCAGAACAAATTAATATATATATATAAATAATATATATTTATTTATTTCTCTCTTCACAAATGGTTAACATACTTAAATCTATTACATAATTAATGTTCATATCATTTGTGAGAGACTGGTGCCTGAAATAGGTATTTGGATACCTGTGTTACAGGTCACCAGGCCCCCTCAGTAAAGGATGACACATAACGTACTTAGTATTATCTATCGGAAGAGAAGATACATTAAAGACTAATTTGCAATATAACAATTAAAGTGTAAGTAGTGTGTGAGTATGTGTGTGTGTGTGTGTGTGTGTGTGTGTATGTGTGTGTGTGTGTGTGTGTGTGTGTGTGTGAGTGTTTGCGCGCGCTCGTATATGTGTGTATATGTATATGTGTGTGAGTGTGTATGTGGTTGTTATCGTGCATGGACGAGGGTCTATGCGTTTGCGTCTGGTTTGTTTGCATTTATTTATATTTTAGGAGCATATAGTGAGTAGATTTTCAGTATTTTGATAATCTAGTGTTTTCAGCCATGAAGATATTGATGATTTACATGCAGATTTGCACAAAGAATATATTGATAATTTCGAGTTAATTTTATTATATAGATAACCACCAAGAAAACAATAAAATCTATGAGACATACTAGTTTTTAGAGGTTTAGAAGGACAAACTGTACCCTTTCTACGTTTATCTTTTATGAGGTTAGGATCATATAATGTATGGGAGTGTTTTTTCAAAACTAAAGATAAAATAAAACATTGTCTCACTGTTAGAACATCCCAGACCTTATAAAGTTCCGTGGTTGGGTATCGAAAGGGCAGACCAGCTCCGACTTTTAATATGGCCCTTTGGGCTCTTTCAACGTCCAAAATATATATTTTTGCTGCACCACCCCAGGAGGAGATACAGTAAATTATTATAGATTGAGCAAGAGCATAATATACCATTTTCATGGTTCTCAAATCAGCTGCATGCCTCAGTGTCTTAAATATATAAATTAATTTTCGTAGTCTGGCAACAAGTACATTGATATGGGGTTTGAAGCTGAGTGCTTGGTCTATGTATACTCCGAGATATTTGATGTTATCCGTCCTTAGTAAAGGCCTACAGGAGCATGCTGCAGGCAACAGACCATCACATGAGTGAGCGGTAATGGAGAGAGTCGGTGGTGGAAGAAGATTAGTTTTTGGAGCAAAAGTAATATACTTAGTCTTTTCGACATTAAGTGTTAGTACATTACTTCTGAACCAGTGAAAAACCTTGTCGAGACCACATTGAGCACTAGTGAATACCTCATCCCATGTATTTCCCGTGAACAAAAGCGCTGTATCATCAGCAAAGGACAGTATTCTACCATTTTGAATATCAAGATCAAATAGGTCATTAATGTAGACCAAAAAGAGACTCGGGCCAAGCACACTTCCCTGGGGTACGCCGTATTGGATGCTAAGCTCATCACTAATCCAATGATCTATCTTTACACGTTGCTTTCTATGATTCAGATAGTTCTCGAATAGTTTTAAAGGAAGGCCTCTGACACCTACCCGCTCTAGTTTCTCAACAAGGAGTGTGATAGATACGGTGTCAAAGGCCTTAGCTAAGTCGAGAAATACAGTTAAACACTTCCTTTTTTTATCAATATTAGTTACAATAGAGTTGACAAGTTCGTGAACAGCTTCATCTGTGGATTTTCCGGCTCGAAAACCGAATTGAGCAGGTGAGAGAAGCTCATTTGATTCTAAATATCTTAGGAAGCGTCTATTTATCAGGCGTTCTAGAATCTTAGACAGTGTAGGGAGAATTGAAATTGGCCTATAATTATTTATGCAACCCTTGTCCCCGCTTTTATGAATTGGCTTTACAATGGCAATCTTTAGTGCGTGAGGAAAGACACCAGTATTAAAAGCAAGATTGAATATATGGGTGAGAGACGGTATGAGAGAGTACTTATAGCGTTTTACGATTTTGCCAGATATTTGATCAATTCCAACCGCAGCGTCATCTCTTAATGCTAGTATGGTTTGCTCTATTTCTCTTTCATCTGTGGGAAGCAGCGCGAATGAGTTCAAGGATCGTCGGGTAGAAGTTTGGTGAACACATTTTTGACTTAACGTTATCTTTTCAGATAATAATTTACCTATGTTTGCGAAAAATGTGTTCACATTATCAACGCAATTTTTCGGGCTATCAGTCGTGATAAGGGAAGACGAACAATCTATAGTTGTTTTTGTGGAGCACATGGTATTAATTGTATTCCACAGTTTCTTACTATTATTTTTTGTCTTTTCTATTTCCATTTTATCATAGTTTCTTTTATGTTGTTTCAAAATTGTATTACAATAATTTCTGTATCGTTTGTATGTGGTTTGGAGAATTACGTCTTTAGGATTCTTTTTTAGTTTTTTATGGAGGTTGTCTCTGTTCCGTATACAACGTAATAAACCATCAGTAATCCACGGTTTATATACTTTTTTTCGATTTGAGACTTTGACTGTTTTAGAATTATTCCTAATTGCTTGGCTCAAATGGGATATTAAGAGATTAGTCGCTAACTCAGCATCGTGGCATTCCAATATCTTTGTGAAGTCTACATTATTGATTGCTTGGTCTAGTTGGATGTAGTCAATACGGGATATTGTTTTAATCTGTCGGCGAAGTTTAGAGGACAGATTAATATAAATGCCTACACATTCGTGATCTGTTACAGATGACTCGCATACAAAGCATGTAGCATCAAGTTTAGTTTTAATCATTATATGGTCTAGGCAAGTCAAACCGTGGGTAGACTGATCATGGGCGGCTAGTACTGAATTGCTTGCTAAGATGTTCAGATATTCAGTTGATCGTTTATCTTTGGTATTGGGAGCTATGTCAATGTTGATATCCCCACAAATAATAATATTTTTGTAGTTAGATACCTTTTTTAAAAGTGTGTCAAGTGACATATTAAAATTACTTGTGTTGTACTGAGCTGGTGGGCGATAAATCCCAATAACACAGATATTCGAGTTTAATCTTAACAATAGGCAGTTAGCGTCAGCCAGTGTTGGTTCTTCTATCAGAATCTTCTTGTATTCTTGTTTATAATATATAACGACACCCTCATTTTGAGTTTTATGCGTTGTTGTGGCAAAGCTATTATAACCATCTAGGGTTGGTATATAGGGTGTAGAAGAAAGCCAACATTCTGTCAAGACTAGCACATCCCATTCTATTTGTGATCTATGAAGTAGGACATTGAAATCGGGCATATTACACGTTACGCTTCTGATGTTTTGACAGAGAATTTTTAAGCCTTTGTTGTCTATAGGTATCATTGTTTTGACATCTTCGATATCACATTTGACTGCCTTGGCTACTGAAAGGTCATCTAGATTTTGATTTACTGAATTTATATTTATATTATCGAATTATAATATCTGTTTATTACGTCAAGCTTGGGCGAAAGTAATCCTCAGCAAAAAACGAATAAATGTGACGGATGAGCTGACTGTAGTAGGTATGTAGTCATTAATAGAATCTGCATACCACCGTTAAAGTTGCAATAAAACCTACGTATATTTACATAGTCGATAGTAACATATTTGTTTCCGGTTTTTAATAATCCGTTTGTGCATTGACTTGCGCCGTATTTAGTTTCATCATTATTTCTATAATTTTCTGTATTAATAATTTTGTATATTAATAAATGTAACAACAAGCAACACTCGTATATACGAGTACATATATATAATTGATGTAGTAATTGGCTAACAGTTCTGTTGAGGTCATTTGAGTTAGTAGAAGTAGGAAATCGATGAGATATAAACATATCGGGGCGAGGTGTTTTAATGTTAATAAAAATATAGCACGTATGGTAATGGTCACACTTTGTAGTGAGATGTGTTGTATATAGGAAGATATTACATGATAAATAGGTGTAAGGAAGTAGTGTATGTGTATGGTGTGGTTTGCAGGTAAATGTATTGTATGTTATATTATAAGCAATAATTAAAATTAAACAATGTAAAAATGGCATGCAAGTAATATAAAAGTTATATATAAAGCACGTATGGTAATGGTAAAACTTTGTAGTGAGATGTGTTGTATATAGGAATATGTTACATGATAAATAAGTGTATGGAAGTAGTGTATGTGTATGGTGTGGTTTGCAGGTAAATGTATTGTATGTAATATAATAAACAATAATTAAAATTAAACAATGTAAAGATGGCATGCAAGTAATATAAAAGTTATAAAATCTTATACCAGATGCACTAATTTCACAGAAGTTATTCACTAGTCATGGATTACTTAACTTTGTTAGACATTCTAGATTTGATGAGGATTGGTTTGGTGCCATCTTCTTTTTTCATAAGTATCTTGCCATTTGTTGTCCATACGTATTTGTAGCCCAGAGATTTTGCTTGCTGACGTGCTTCATAGTATAGCTTTTTTGTAGTAGGCGGGAGATGATCCGAGATGTAAACTGGCGATTGATCACCAGGGATTCCAATATTTGACGTGCTTAGACGATCAGGTGCTGGGTGGTTCTTATTGAATTTACGTACAGCTTGAATTATGTTATTTTTGAGTGTGACAGTTTGGAATTCGGCAATTATGGTCTGTTTGCGCTTTTGTTTATTTGGCAAGATGTAGGTGTCGCGAATATCATTATTCGTGGCTTTTATATCCAGAGACTTACAGGCCTCAAGTACTACGGTAGTAGCGTCGATACAAACGTTTGGAACATCAATTGGAATGTTGCGTATTTCTATACGGGAAGATCGATTCAAAGTTGTTAGATCCTGAATTTTCAGTTCTAAATCAGACATATGTTGGAGCATTACATTGCGTTCTTTTTGCAAATTCTCGATCTGCAGTTTCATTTCCTCGTACCTGGTATTAAAGAAATCGATTGATTTTTCGATTTCTTTGTTCGTATTTTGTATTTCAATATTCTGAGCTTTCATTAGATTTATTTCCGAGAATAATTTAGACAGCATTTGATCCTGATCTTTCTTCCAAGCAGCAAGCATATCCTTTATTTCATCCTTAAACAAGTGTAGTTCACTAATAGCTGAATCAGTTCTAGGACGTTTAGATCTGGCGGTAACGTTGCTAAATTCTGGCTCGTTGGCAATAGTAGGTATATCAGGATTCGATCGAGAGATCTGAATTTCAGGATTTGGTTTACAACCAGGAATGTCTTTTGGAGGTGTACGTTGCACTTTAGGCATGATAGTAAACTAAATGATCACCACAGGAAAAAGCAACAACAAATTCCAATCCTTAAATAGTCAATATAGCATTTGCCGTATTGCTCTGAATATTTGCGCAGGCGTTCTTTAATATATTAAGTAACTGGAGTTGTCGTCCTGGTCCACCAGATGTCGTTAGCTTACGCTAACTACTGGTTCCTGATTTCGTCGTCGCACGTACCTGCCGTGATGTCCGAGTGGCTTAGCTAGTCGCGTCGCGTCGATGTCGCGGCGATGGGCGGAGGATCGAATCCAGGCAGACAGCCAACCAGGTGCAATTGTTGTTGGTGGATGTTGATGAATTTGTTTCTATCACTGTCAGGGGGCGGGAAGTTTCGGAACAAAATGTTCTACATAGAGCGAGAATTGAAATTTTGAGTATTAACCAATCACGATTTTTAAAAAGGAATTAACAATCACGGAGTATGAATCACTAGTACACGGCCGCACGAGGAGACAGTACGGAGGGGAATGTAATATATTTAGGCTCTAAATATTATGACGAATCCAACGATATTTTTTTATACCGTCTTCCTTTTTCTGAGGACGGAGCAGTATGGGAAATAGGCGAGGTCTTTTTAGTTGCTTTGTGTGTGTAATATTCACAACTAAAATATTTTCATTTTGTTATTAAAACATACCAAGTACATAAGGTATATAGCTATATATTTTTTTTTTAAGATTTTAATTATTCCTTAAGTAACAAACTAGGTTTAAATTTAAAAAAACGGACAAGTGCGAGTAGGGTCTGCCCACAGAGGGTTCCTTACAAATTAGTAGATACATATTATAAAAAATTTTGTCCTTGCATAATGACCATGTCTTTTTTTATTTAATTACAAATTTATAGTTTTCAAATTTTCCACTATACTTGTAGTATAAGACGGTATAACTTGCCAAATTTCATAGTTCTAGGTCAACGGAAAATACCATATAAATTTTGATTCCCTTGAGAGTGTCGAAATATAAGTTAATTGAGGCATAAACGGCCGTATCATTTTTTACGTTAACTTAGAAGTTTGATTTTTTCACAGCTTGAAGAAACTGTAGACATGAGTATATCGTTTTAATTTCAACTCGATACCTCCACGCGTTCCCGAGATAAAGAGTCTTGACAGACAGACGGACGGACGGACAACAAAGTGATCCTATAAAGATTCCTTTTTTTTTGCTTTTGAGGTACAAAACCTTAAAAATATGTAAGTGACCTAGTAGTTGTGTATCTTGTGACGCTGTTATTTCTAATTTTAAAAGAAAATCACAACAATGTTTATGTTGAACATTGTTGAGGTTCCTTCTTCTTCTTCTTCAACAAAATAAAATATTTTATTATTATTTTCATAATATTGTTACGTGCTGGGTTCGACAGATAAAAATATAAACAATATTACCGACTAAAACACGTTTTATTCAAACACACAATTAAGTTTAAAACACAACAAACACTATACCACACTTTTTCACTGTACTGCTTCAAACTCCGTAGTATTTCCGCTTCCGTTCGCTTCGATGAACACTTGACCGTTTACGATTGTAAACTGCCTTGGCGGTGCGCGTGCGCCCTATTTATACGCGGGTAAAGCGTTTCTAGAGTTTTCTAGTAACGCTATACTCGGTATGTAAACAGTACGATGATTCGAGAAAGTACCAGCGTCTTCTCTACGATTCTCGTAAGCATACCTACTACGTAGTTCCGTAAGATGTCAATAGATGGCGGTGTAAATTATTAGACGGAACTGCCGAGTCTTTCCCACAATGCCGAGAGATGTCACTGGGCGTAACAATATTATTTTTATACAAAATACGGAAACATATGATCAATTAAGTTCTAATAACACATAAGTAAATTTTGGCATTTTTAACATTTTAATGCAATATATTAAATATGTATATCTTATCATCGATCGAAGCGTAAACAAAGGGAAAATGGTATTATAACAGTATATTTGTATAATTATGAAATTTTCCACTATCATATAAAGCTGCTATTTTTAACTTACATGGTGTTGGAACATAACAGACAAAATATAATATTTAAATTCCAATAAAAAAATCGAAATTGAACCATGACTCTTTTTTTACACAACAAATACAAAAGCCTCTAAGTTACAAAAATAGGAATTATATTAATATCATAAAATAAAACTTACGCTTCCTCGTTACGGTTATTTGATTGATCGTTGTCTTCTGACTGTGATTCATCCTGTAATATGCAAGTACATAAAACATGTGAGAAGTGTATTAGACTTATATTTCACTAAGTATGTTTCAAGGTCCCATGTAATAGAGACGAAACTATTACCGTCTACTGGCAACAAACCAGGCAAAATGTCACAATGTAATTTAGAATATGAAGCGGTGATAGCCCAATATACAATATATTAGAATTGCGTTCAACGCAAGCGACGTAAACCCAAATTTGAAATAATATTTAGGAAAAGAAAACTAGAAATTTCAATGTGAATGAAAAGTAACTGACGAGTTTGTCTGTTTGAATGCGTTTGTAACTCTAGAATTACTAGTCTGATTTAAAATTAATTCGGCATTAGATAACCTAATTCTTGAGGAAAGTTATGGGCTATATACAACATCATGCTACGGGCCACGGGAGCGGAGCATTAAACATAAATGTAAGTAAAACCACGGGGGACAACTAATGTGTTACCTCAGGATGCTGTCTCCTGTTCGCTCGCAGCCTGTTCATGAACCGCGTGGCGCGCACGAACGGGTTCTCTCGCTGTTCGTCAAACGTGCCGCCCTAACAACAACACAACAACATACAGTCATGAGCCTTTTTTTCAACAGTTATACATAAAAGCTACAACTAGCGACACAGCGGTTAAATGCAGAACTAAAGTTGACGTTAATGACAGATGAAGTCCATTTGGACCGCATTGGACTTCATCTGTCATTAATTTCATTTCTCAAATGAACACGTGTTTATGTATGTGTGCATCTATTTTGGCGCATTGTTTTGATTTCATGAAGAACTAAGTATTATGTTCCTCTAACAGAAAAGGAGGATCAACAGACTAGATTGAGTGATCGTCTAGGTAGGATTTGCAAACGCATACTTCTATAGCGCGATTCGGGGTCTAGCACAAGTTGTATGAAATGTTGAATTGAGAACAGCGCCATCTACCGCCGCTAGCTATAACTTCTTTCCAAATAGTATCCACCGTAGATCTAACTCACGGTATGTTAACTTATACAATCAAATTGAGTACAGCGCCATCTCTCGTCACTAGCTGGAACTTCTTAGCTTAGCAAACGACGGTGTAGTTCAAACATCTAATAACTAACTCAAAACCATGATATAATAGGACGCGTAATAAAACGTTTGTATCTATAGTTTTTAACATTTAAATCAAATAGTTACCTATATAAAAACACAAGTAGGAAACGCTTGTGATGGTGATAATGATTTCAATAAAATATTTCAGGTAAGGGAAAATTGCAAAAATGTTAGTTATTGGGTATTGATACTTCACCGTCGATTTGTGGTATCTGTCATAAATCTGACTATTGTATATTATATATATATATATATATATATATTTTTATATTGTAATAGACTTGCGTTTGACCACGATCTCACCTGATGTTAAGTGAAGTGCAGTCGACGATGGAGCGCGCTTGCCTAGAAGATACCTATTCACTCGCTATTTGAAGACACCCAGATTGTACTCATCGGGAAACACTACCTAAGTCTTTAGGTAGCGAGTTCCACTTCTTTTATTACTAATAGGTGACAGTAGTGTACCTGTGTAGTGTTGTCGTCGTTGAGTAGCAAGTCTGTGTCGGTGGAGTCAGAATCAGTGTCGACCCTGCGACGTTCGCCGGACGCGAGCACGCGGCGCTTGCACACCGGACACACGCGCTTGTTCTGCGTCAGCCACGGGTCGATGCACACCATGTGGTATGCTGGAACAACGACAATATTCATACATGTATGGTATCCCGGTTATATTCCCGAAGTGCTAGCCATAAGTATGGCTTGCCTTACTAAAATGTACGATCTTAAATCTATACTAATATTATAAAACCTAAGAGTTTGTTTGTTTGGTTGAACGCACTAATCTCAGGAACTACTGGAATAATACTAAATTATTTTAGAGTTGGATAGCCCATTTATCGAAGAACGCTATAAGTTATATAACATCACGCTACGGCCAATAGGAGTGGAGCATCAATGCAAAATGTTGCAAAAACGAAGATAATTCTATTATGTGACGCAGACGAATTTGTGCGGATAAGCTAGTATATAATGAGATGGGTGTAAAAACCTAGGATTCAACCTCTTCGTATTCATGTGACCTTTTTTTGCATCTTCTTTTTGTAATGTCCCACTGCTGGGCAAAACCTCTCCTTGGACTTCCAAATCACTCTGTTGGTGGATATCCCCTGACCTTATGACCTCTATATCTCGGGGGTCTTTTGACCCACAGGGCCCATATTCAAACTCGGCCGAGGTATGACCCCAAGGTGTCTGCACAACAAGTTACAATAGGTCCAGTGGTTCCGGAGCTATCCTTGTCAATAACAAACTGTTACAGACAGACACACAGCCCCACATAGTGTTTTTATTAACCTCTTCGAAGAAGACTCAGAGGTTAATAAACCTAGCACTATGATTTTAGTGTGCTTGGATTCATAAAGTTTTTGTGAAATTATAGAGACCGTGTTTAATTTAACTTTATATACTATTCAAATTCAAATTCAAATCTTTATTGCTTTGCCACAATGTAGTAGGTATATAATAATAGATGATAGACTTATAGCTATGAATCAATTGTGGACCCAGCCGGACACAGCATACTAAATATATTAGGAGAGAGGCAGAGGGCTTGTTCCTTAATAATTTTATTATATTAATAAATTATTATTAAAAATATATTATATTACCATGAGCACAGGGCAGCACTCTCAGCCGGTCCCCCTCCTTGTAGTCGTCGAGGCAGATGGCGCAGGTGTCGTAGGGGTCCCCCTTGCTGAACTTGCAGGTGGGGATCTTCTTCAGGGAGCGGCTCGGCAGGCGGTGCCGTCTGGCGCGGCGACGGTCTTTTATACATTTCACTATCTGGAATATAAAATAATATGTGATAGTTTTCATTTTTGATATTATAATTTATTTTATGAATCCTTAAGAACGCATATTGTGGTAAAATTCCTGTAGGTTAATACAGGATATCGTATATAGGGTCAAGAGGATCTATTTGTGTGCCAAGTTTCATAGAAAACCGTGCAACGGTTAACGCGTAATTGAGTAACAGTAAGTCATAAATTGTCATATAACTTTCACATTTACAATAATAATAGGATGGAAAATGGAAATGCTATTAAAAAACCCTGCCTTGCCTATCCCAAATATTGCATAAAGGTTGACATATGTAACTTTTCTGATGGAGGACAGCACAGTCATGGAATTAAGGTAACAAATCTTGCAACTTGAAATATTCTATAGCTTCGAACACATTCAAAATAGAACTTTATATGTGGCGGAATATCAGATTTTACTCCAAGCAAATACCATCAGATCTTACCTTTGATATTCAAGCAGATATTATACCAGTAACCTGTTAAAATTTTTGTGTGAGAACCATCTGACCTGTACGGATTTTTATACAGGTTGCTATATCGGTACCGGTAATGTCGCTGGTAAGATTGCACCTGTATGGGTTGATATAATATTGAAAGACATAGTGCTTACCATAAATACGAGTATAACGAACAAGCAGAGCACCACGACGATCGCGAACGGCAACAGCAGGTGCGTGTTGATGTTAAAGGGCAAGTCCCCGTTCACCATTATATAGTATCTGCAACATGAATATACATAACCAGATTTTGTCAATTTATATTTTTCGGGAACAATACTTTTTTTTGGATACAAGGTACCCTGGCCTTTTCTGGATACAAGGTACCCTGGCCTTTTCTGGATACAAGGTACCCTGGCCTTTTTTGGATACAAGGTACCCTGGCCTTTTTCGTACTCTTTACAACATGTATGCGAAGTTTCATGATGATCGGTCGAGTTGTGAAAGCGTAACAAACAAACAAACTCTCGTTCGCATTTATAATATTTGTTAGGATTAGTTGCAGGCAACATCTGCGAGCTTTCACAGGATTCAAAATCAGTTTACTGGGTTTTAATCCTCATTAATAGTTAATCAAAGACACGATTTAACTCTAAAATTGGCTGATGATGAAACAAAATATTCTAAATCAAGTTATTAAATTAATTTTATTTATTATTTATTTGATGATAGCTTAGTGAGGAGACCAACAGACTGCAATGCAGAGACTCTCGGGTTCGAACCCACGTCGCGCACCTCTGACATTCGGAAGTTATATGACTTTTCTAAATTATATGCGTATTGATTGACAATTATCGCCTGCTCCGTGCCTCGGAGAGCACGTTAAGCCGTCGGTCCCGGCTGCCATGAACATCTATGGCAGTCGTTATTGAGAAGTCAGTGCCCTATAATATCCTGACACTGGTCTAGCCTTAGGGTATCGTTAGCCTTCGGGTTGCGGAGGTCAGGTGGTAGCCGCTCTGTATAAAAACTGATATCCAGTCAAATCCGGTTAGACCAGAAAAGCCGACCTCAAGTGACTTGGGAATAATAAAGGCTAGGAAAAAGATTTATTTGACTGATTTTGTTAGCAGTTTTGATAGGATTATCGCCTAGATAGTTCAGAGACATACGGATAGGTAGCGTATTGTTATAAGTTATCCATTCTTATGTCACTGAACCAATTAATACGGTCAACATACAATACAATATTATAGTAACTTACCCAGTAGTGTAGATATATTCCTCAGACAATATGAGTCCCGCTAAGTCACTCACGAACACAGACGGTATTATTATACCAACCGGGTCTTTTGCTGACATTGTTTCTGAAAAAAAGTAATTAACATTATAAAAACAAACGCGTTATAATATTCTTCGAAAGTAATCATACTTTTATACAAAGAGAAGGCTGTGTATTCTATCAAGTTTCTAAGTTACATTTTATTATTGAAAGAGACTTAAGAGCTCGGTTCCTTGCGTCAAACGGCGCGTGAGACGCATGCGGCATACGCACCTACTAAGTTTGCTCACACAATATGACACCAGACTCACATTGTTCATTACTCATTTTCGTTAGACGGCAATAATACTGTCCTTTAGACTCCAGAATTTCGGTCACAGTGGCCAATCATAACTGAGACTGGCTATCTGCGCAGGAGATTTATTAGTGCACAAGTGTGTCTGCTAACACAAGTGCACTTTGTGTTGCCTAACTCTTTTATCCGATGGGACGGTAAATCACGCGCAGAGCCACATCGTTTCCGAGGCACGGGGATGTGTCGATGCATAACCCCAAACCTCCCCGTCATTTTCTTAACTTAAGGCTGCTATTGGAAATCCCATCTTTTTAAGCTCGACTCATTAATTTAACCCGTGACATGCACATCAGTTACATTTACTACCGCTGCGCTAGCGAGACGGCAAGATCTAATTTTCACGAAGTCAACATTGTTGTCTAATAGGGGTAGCTACATATTTTGAAATTATTGCGGTTGTTGTTTACAAACGGATGATATCAAAAGATGTTTGTCATTTTAATTCGATTAGACAAAAATATCTTATTTGTGGAAGTTACTGTACAGCATTGTCTTTACGTGCATTATATAACGGTCTCTATGGCGTAGTGGTTAGTGTAACCGACTGCCACGCCTGAGATCGCGGGTTCGATTCCCGCACAAGTCAAACATTTGTGTGCATGAACATGGTTTCAACATGTTTGTCTTGGTCTGGGTGTTTCTATGTATAATATGTATGTATTTACAAAAAAAAAAGTATATATGTATGTTTATCCATTGTCTAGTACCCATAGTACAAGCCCTGCTTAGTTTGGGATAGATGATGTTGTGTGTATGTAATAGAATAAAAAATAAAAAAATAAAATTTAAGAGATGAAATTGAAGACATTTTGGGTGGAGTAGTGGTGGTTTCAATACGGGCAAAATTGTGTAATTCACATATAATTATAAATAAACTGGATGTTCTTTGTGGCTGGTGTTTGGATATTTGTATTTTGATTACCACTGCACATGGCGGCATGTCTGAGAGACTGTATAATGTTCTCAAAGGTTTGTGAATTCTGGCAATGTGCACTGGGCCAGCGTAATTGATAACCCTTCTCACGCAGTGAAGAGACCTACCCGTGTCTGATCGTAGGGCAGTTTATATACTTACAGAGCTGACATTATGGTAGGAAAGGATCTTTCCTTGGGGTCTTCCCCAAAGTAATTCAGAGCCGTTAATTAAAATTACTACATCCCTATTGTATGTTACTTATCAATAAATATTTTAAATGTATTTATATTTTAATTGCTTGTCGTATTTCCGTTTATTTTTAACCATGCGTCATTGTTTGTGCATAAAAATAACTGTTATTTGTTTTTAAGGAGATATGTATATTATTTATATTAGTTAAGATAAAACTATCTTATTAACCGGTCGTATTCCGCCGGCTCGCATACCAGCCGGCAGATTTGTACCCGTCGTACAAATCTGCCGGCTGGTATGCGAGCCGGCGGAATACGACCGGTTAATAGTCGGAAGGGGAAGCGACCGAGGTAAAAGTTCTCTGACTGCACGTCAGGTAACGAGTACCCTATTTTCTTTTTACTATGAGGCAATACCATTTATGTATACCCTCTCCGCGGGGAATACGGAGCGAAGTGCATATGACGGGTTTAAACGGCAGAAAGCCACGACTTCTACCGACTAAACCTGCTACGGTGTGTCAACTCATTACCTTTTTCTTGGGTTTTTTTGACCATCATACTCTTTTAGCAGTCAAGAGAAACAGGAGTATAATGTAACAAATCGACATGATATGTACATGTATATTCCTCACGATGTTTACCTTCACATTCAAAGCAAGCGATAATTAACCAATTAATACGCACATAACTTCGAAAAGTCATTGGGGCGTGCCTTAGGATCGAACTCGAGACATTTGCGTGGCAATCCAAGTGTCTCCTTTTTTTTAACCGGGGGAATGCTTGACGCATACCTCTCCGCGGGGGCGGGCGGAGGGGTTATGTCGGACTCGCCGGGGTAAAAGAAAGATGATAAAGATGATAATGTACCTCCCGGGATACCGACTAAACCTACCACGGTGTTCCTCGACAAAACCACTATCGACGGGGCCGCGCGAATCACTTGCGCATGCGGTCGCGACCCCGCCGAGGTTTCGGCCCGCCGTATGAAACGGCAGGCCACTACACGAAGAGGCCTACCTATAAGGCAAAACTCCCCCAAAACCTACTGTCTCCCTCCTAGAGGGAAGATGGACTCGAAACAGAGGCACGCGTGGGAACACGCACGCCTCCTCTCGGACCTGGTGCTGAATGGATGGCGGGCAGGCCCACAAAGCGCACCACCAGGTCAATCCTCAGGGTGGAAGTGTCTCCTACTGAGCTTTTGCTGCTGACTTTTAATATATTGATTTCATAGACAATGACACAGCTATAATACCATTTATACTTATTATTATTTGTAATAATTTTTTAAGAAAATTATAATTAAGAAAATATATATTTTTTAATTACCTAGGGAAGCTTTATTTTTTTAATATTTAATATTCTATCACATTGCAAATTGCGTGATTTTTATGTGATAAGTAGCGGGAATTAACGTGATCAAGCATATACATCAGCATCATGATCATGTGTGTTCTTAAATTTGTTTGCTTGGGACCATGGCCAGTGCAACCTGATCATAGCGTTTCAAAAAGTTACTTTAATACCTAGCATGACCACGTTAAATATAAGTACCTATCACATAAATTGGATCAGTTTATAAAAAGAACTGATATAATTTTTATCATCATTATTATTTCCGTTTACAGGATTCCAATTTATCCACGCAATTTTGATCAAAATAACGAACCATGAAAACTTTGCGAGCAGAGAGAAGAGAGAAGAGAAAGCTCTCGCACTAGGAGTAATGTCTGTGTTACGTCTTTACAAACATGGACACAATGAGCACGAGAAACATCTAGACTTGTAACAACTATTGTGGATCAAACAATTTTTGTCCTGTGTGAATATCGAACACACAACACTCAACGCAGTGGCAACAGCAAGACGAACATTTAAACCACTGCGCCATCCGTGCAATAAAGAAGATAGTATGAATATGTTAGTGCATTTAATTACTAAGTAACACCTACTTAGTCATCATCAATATCATATCCCCGAGCATAAATACAAATATTTTTTTATGTATCTGGATAAAATATTTTTTATATTGCATATAATATAGTGAACGTAATAATACTAACACTGTATTAATATTTTTTTCTTAAACTTAACATTGTAATGGTACAGATGTACGATCAAAGACAAAAGTCGAGTAGCATCGTAAGGTACACATTCGCATAATGATCCGAGCGAATATCTTTGTGTGTGTGATGTTTTAACGCAAACAGTGAAACATTTTTCAATGTAATGATAGTAGGTGAAGTTCGTCATGCGCATGTGTGCAAGGCGAGACAAAAACGAGTTCTTGTATATATAACTATAATAACTACTATGCCTTATATTTAACAACAGTGTCTTTGTTAGTCCGCATTTACAATTAATGCTTAAATTTGACTATAGTATCGCAGGTTGCAATAGCGGAGCGGTCAACGAGTCTTCTCACATTATCACTAAAATATAATGACGGTGGTTTAAATCCTGGGGTCCTATACTTCCACTTTTTGTTTTCTTATTACTGAAATTTTCAAATAATAAAGATAACCGTTATTTTTGTCTACTTATTACGCTAGAGTGATAAAAAAATACAAAGTGTTTTTTTAGGAAATAAACTATAAATTAAATTATTTTATTATTATAATAACTATTATTTATCAGAATTAGCTTAATTTCTAGAATATCACATTTTGATTTTATTTTAATTAATTAATAAATAATGCAAATTATAATTAAGAAAAACAAAATTTAATCAATTTATAACAATAATATTGCATTATAAAAAACAATGTCAAAATATGATTACCGAAAATGAACTTTTATTAATATAGATATATAATAAAAAAACATCTTTAGTCTTTACTACTTAGATTCATTTTACTTACAATTAATATTTTACAACTATAATGACAATTGAGGTTATAGCTTAATTATTCTTTTTCACAATGAAAAGAAGATTGAAACTTAACCTCAATCAGCATCATCAACCAGCACGTCCTCTATTTGAAACAACTTTGTTTAATATTTAGTGTGACCTCCATTGTCCTTAATACAGCTCAAGAGACGTCTATGCATGTAGTGAGCTACATGCATAGACGTCTCGTCTCGTCTCGAACTATGTGTGCTAATATTGTGACCAATATTAGCACATATAGTTCGCAACGGTCTCGTCGGTATGATACCCTTTGATTCATAAGCATTCACCATTCATCTTCGCTGAGTTTGGTTAATAAGAAGCGGTCTTCCACTTCCCGCCCGACTTTTTAAGTCGTTGGGTGAAACGATTTGAAGAAGAAGGGATTCTTCTTCAAATCGTTTTACCCAACGATTTACAGTATTTCTCTTAAATAAAATCATAAAGCTTATGACATAACCGTAGATAGCGATTTCTTAACAGCGAAATTGTAAATCACAACACCATAACATAATATTTAAGAAATAACTTACTCTTAGAGTTTAGTTCAGTTTCGTCGGCAATTTAAGATATATTAAGCCCATAATTATGCCATATATTTGCCCTGGATTCAATATTTATATTAGTTTGCATTTTAAATGTAGACTTTCAAACAGAATATTAAAAAAATGATTGCAATAATAATGACACTTGAAACGCTCGTAACAAAGATCACCAACCAACAACATCAAATAATTCTATTCAAGTGAGAAATTATTATATTTTTTTAATCCACCCTCATCTTTTGAATAACTGCGGTTTAAATAAGTCTTATAGTAAATTAACAAGTCATCGATGTTTCTAATTTAAGAAAATACAAGAAGATTATCACCTTCTGGGGATCGAACCAACAAGCGTTACATTTTATATCGCACTATTATTAACGTAGCTACAATATCAATGACATGTTTATTTGAAATTAATACTCACAATCATAATTAGAACAGACGACAGTATAAGTGAGGCGGGTTTATATGTATGTGTGCAATGATTTTATTGAAAAAGGTCGTAAGTACAACTTGTTGTGATCCTATTGCTTTGTAAAATTGCTACTCGACTTTTGCAACTGACCGTACCTACGTGAACAAATATTTAAGTTACGTGGTTAGTATTAAAATTGCAGTCAGACTGCCAGTTGTGAGTTTTCTAGTTCTATTCCTTTTTTGGACAAAGTGTTATCAGGATTGGCTGTCAGGAAATTTATTTTCATTTCTACATCGTGCTCATTTGGCAACTGGTTCGCCGTCTTTTTATGCGAGTCGTATAACTTAGCTAGCGAAAAGTGGGTTTACATCTGCCTCCTGGGAAACAGATTTAAATTTATGTAATAATATAGGTACACAAATTCACATCTAACCGGTTGGCACACATGTATAACACTTCTATGTCACCTGTTATTATTAAAGACCCACGTAAGAAGTTTGGTACCCTTAAAATTGTCCTATTGTCGTCAACGGGGCACAGTACCAGGCACCGTACTGTTATTGGGAATTCCTTGACAAAACCCTGACAACACTCCGCGAACTAGAAATGGTTAATTACAGTACAAACACATCACAAAATCACATCACTATTAATCACTTTATCAATTCACAACACACGCCCACTATTTTCAAACACTCCTTCAATACACAAACAAAAAGTAAAATTTAAATTAAATTGTAATCGATGAAATTGTAAACTTACAATAGAGGAAGACATCGTGTAAATGTTCATCATTGTAAATAAATAAATGGCATAAGGCACTGACGACCGCCGGGCGAAAACACGTTTATCATGTAAGTGCTATCGTGTGAGATAAATGTACAAAGTTGTTGCCGTGTAGACATACATTATAATTATATATATGCACTTTATATATGGAGGCCTCGATGACGCAGTGGTTAGGGTAACCGATTGCCACGCCTAAGGTCGCGGGTTCGATTCCCGTACAAGACAAACATTTGTGAGCTTGAACATGGATTTTTGTCTTGGTGGGTGTCTTGTAGGTCTTACATAGAAACACCCAGATGTTTCTATGTATAATATGTAAGAATTTACAAAAAAAATGTATGGATATCCATTGTCTAGCTTTGCTTAGTTTGGGCTAGATGGTGTTGTGTGTATGTAATAGAATATTATTAATAAAAACGTCTCTTTACCCGTGACGTAAGTTTAAGGAGAATTACACCTGCTATGGCTTTCAAAAGTGTATTTTATCTTCTACTGTATATAGTTCCTAGAGATTTATGGCTTTGAATTGTAGACTGCCTGCTATAATTTGTAATAGGGGTCTTTTGTTATCTATCACGTATAGCTTTCAGAGTAAAAAAAAAAACAAAAAATAAGCAGCGATAGCTCAGTGGGGAGACCAACAGACTACAATGCAGAGGGTCTCGGGTTCGAACCCACGTCGCGCACCTCTGATTTTCGGAAGTTATACGACTTATCGAAATTATGTGCGTATTGATTGACAATTATCGCCTGCTCCGTGCCTCGGAGAGCACGTTAAGCCGCTGGTCCCGGCTGCCATGAACGTCTATGGCAGTCGTTATTGGGAAAGTCAGCCCTCTAATATCCCGACACTGGTCTAGCCTTAGGGTATCGTTAGCCTTCGGGTTGCGGAGGTCAAGTGGCAGCCGCTCCGTGTACAAACTGATATCCAGTCAAATCCGGTTAGACCAGAAAAGCCGACCCCAAGTGACTTGGGAATAATAAAGGCTAAGAGAGAAGAAGACGTATAGTTTTTAGAGAATACATGGACAAGTTTGTTTGAGGCCAATTGTGAGGGTCTGAGCTGGATATTGAGGTAAAGAAAAGTCATAGAATCTTCTTTTTGCATTAGCGGAGAGACTGGCAATGACTACACGGATGACGTTGTGATTTAAGTGGACCAGGTAATTGCCACTGCGCCGAGTGCTGTGTATTTGAGCTCCGATTTCCAATACGAAAGAAATAGACTTCACATAGTTGTGCCGGGTCTGGGTGCCCTTAATGTAAGTTATTTAAATGTTTGTAACGACTCTGCGATACAGGACTACCTAAGTCCTAGAGCGTAAGTAAGTTAAAAAAAAAACAATATAATGAAAAATGATGTGCATGCGTATTTATTTAGTAATTTGCTGTGTAAACTTCACTTGCATGATTCAGGAATTAATGGCGATGCGTGCAATTGTGTACAGCGCCATCTCCTGAGATTTCTCGTAACTTCTTCGTCTGTGTAGAGTCGAATGATTCAAACGATTCATTGGTAAACATTACACATCGTGCCATCTATTGGCGTATGTCGAGAAGTAATATGTAAGTGAACAACTGACCTATTTCACTCGAGTTGACGTTGTGCACAATGGCGCAATCGTAGCCGGCCTCTTGCGCGTTCCGCACCTTCACCTCGAAGCTGCAGTTGTATCTAGTGCAAAATATAAACTTTAATACTTAGCAGAATGGTTGTGTATTATATTATTTTCTAAAATGACGTGCTGACTGCTTCGTGGCATAGCGGCAGTGAATGCAACTGCTATGCATTAGGTATCGGGTAGGAACCTCAGTCGAGTTAACATAAAGAGAATTGCTGAGAAATATTCTTTTCTGTACCTTTCATTTGGCAAAAAGCTCTGTTCCCAAGGGATAGAAAATTGACATACTAATAATAATAATAATATCATCCAGATCGATTTCGGCCACGGCGGCCAGTCTTGACGGAGACCGGGCAACTACGCAGGAGATATTATAGTGCACAAGTGTGTGCGCAAACACAAGTGCACTCTCTGTTCCCTAACTCTCATGATCCGATGGGACGGTAATCCGACACGACCGGAGAGAGATCAGGCGCAGGACCAAAGGCTTTACGTGCTTTCCGAGGCACGGGGATGTCTTACACTGCTAACTGCCTAACTCCAGGCTGCTATTGAGATTTCTTAACTGAAAAACCCAATAACTGTTTGTTGGCCCGACCCGGGATTCGAACCCGAGACCTCATGTACAGTAGTCGCATTCACTACCGCTGCGCCACGGAGGCAGTTGACATACTACACTTACGCGAGCGAAGCCGAGGGCAAATGTAGTATTTTTCTTACATAGTAATCTATTATCTATCTTTTACTAAGTTCCTGTTTATTACAAACGGCCCGTTATGTTTTGTCTTTGAATATCCGCCATCTCTGATTTATTCATAATGTTAATATCTAGAAATCTAGGTGACCATGACTGTTCTGTTAGTCCAGTGGCATAAGTTTGCGCTTACGTATGCAGCCGATTGTAAGGTTCTAGGTTTGATGATAGGGCAATATCATGCTCGGTTTTATGACAGGAAATTCTCAGTGAAAAAGCAATAGCGTAATGTGACTTAGAATGTAGTCGGTAAATCTGCCATCCGCTAACTAAAAAGACCTTTTAGTTAGTTGACAGCAGAAATTGTTTGCTTACCTCTCCAAGTATAGTAGTAGTAGTAGTAGAAAATTGCTATAAAGTGGTAAATTTACCTAGCAACCAGCACGATCCATTTGCTGGTGAAGTTATCGACGATAGGCGGCTTGGCGAGGGCGGAGCACCCGTCGGGCGGGTCTCCCACTACGAGGAACCCTCGGAGTCCCTCCGGAGGCACCTCGTTGCCGAAGCTCGCCGGCATGTCGCGGAACTCCTGCACTATCTGATAACATAAATAATAGGTATGTAATGACACTGACATAGCTTGTAGAATGAGCAAATTATAACCTATTGAGTCGCGGCGGCACACCGGTGGTTAGAGATGATAGATTTTTAATGATGCCTGGTATTTTAAGACTTGAAAGATTAATAAGCTACTACATTTAATTCTTTTTTTATAAAAGCACGTCTTCGCGTCCCCTTCGGCGTACAGGCACAATTCTTAGCTTCGACCTAATTAATACTAGGTTAAAAATGTCTGCCTCCGTGGCGCAGCGGTAGTGAATGCGACTACTGTACATGAATGAGGTCTCGGGTTCGAATCCCGGGTCGGGCCAACCAACAGTTATTGGGTTTTCTGTTAAGAAATCTCAATAGCAGCCCGGAGTTAGGAAGTTGGCGGTGTAAGACACCCCCGTGTCTCGGAAAGCACGTAAAGCCGTTGGTCCTGCGCCTCATCTCTCTCCGGTCGTGTCGGATTACTGTTCCATCGGATCATGAGAGTTAGGGAACAGAGAGTGCACTTGTGCTTGCGCACACACTTGTGCACTATAATATCTCCTGCGAAGTTGGCCAGTCTCCGTTAAGACTGGCCGCCGTGGCCGAAATCGGTCTGGAGGATATTATTATTATTAAAAATGTCTGTTTGTAATATAAATCACAGCTAAATAGCTAGATGAAATTATAGAAATATAGTTTCAAGAAAAGACACAAACCAGAAATGAATGAATGAGAAAAGGCTTAGGAGAAGAGGAAACTTCACAGGTTAATTGGTTGGTATATAATTATTTTTCGGGATTAAATATAATGAACACCAAAAATACTAATTGCACAGCAAAATATACGCCTCAGATAACTGCATTCTGTTTCGATAGGATTAGGTTATGTTCCTTCTTAAACCTACCTAAAAATAGAAGCCCAGCAGAGCGGGGCTCCGTCGACTTAGTTTGATCTCTTTAAAATATTTTAGTAAGCATATTTTGATGTGCAATTAGTTTTTTTGGTGCAACAAAGGCAAAAAATTGAGGAACAGTCAAATACTACCCTTATTTTTCGTATAAAAATGCCATATTAAACTGTGTTTTCCGTTCGACCTCATTTTACTGCGGTGCTGTGTAATACATTACACCCACATTTATTTTATTTTAATAATATTTCAAATTGTACGTACACACGGCTACAACTCAAGTTAGACACCCTAAATACGCATAACTACGCTACATACAAAATAGAGAATTGTCGGAAAGGGACAGTGCATAGTGGTGTCGATGTAATGGTAAGGGGGCATCCATTAATTACGTGAGCTGTTTTTCTTTTAATTTGGACTCCTCCCTCCCCCATGGTGAGATTTAGTGAGATTTGATGGGACTCTCCGTCCCCTTTTCGTGAGATTTACGCTCTAATTGTTAAAATACTAAATAGAGTTTAGAAAATAATAAATGTTGCCTATGCCATTTTTTCTTTCTTTTAAAAATCCTGAACGGTTTTCTTTTACTTTATTCTTATTCTCGAAGTAAATGTTTTTAACAGCCATGAGATTTCACGTACGAAATGGGATATACTAAGAACAGAAGAGCATTTTTTTAAAATACGATATTTATTATGTTTTCAAAAGTTGACGTTAGATTTTCAATAATGCCTGCAGTTTAAATGAGATTTTACTGGACCCCTTCCCTCCCTATTTTGAGCTCACGTAATTAATGGATGTCCCCTAAGGATAGAGCGCCGCATCCCATTCGCGTGAGTGAGACAAAATAACAAAAATATAACGCACTCTCTCCCACGAATCGCAGCGTTCAACTTCTAATCATCTAATTCATATCATCATCATCTTCTAATTCACAGTCCAAACAGTCTAGGTTGATGTGTCGCTGTGTGTACCTATCCAAGAAATGTTATATCATTTTATGGAATAAAGACTTTTGATTTTAACATATTCGCCAGTTATGGTTTGAGCTCCTACGTTATAACCTATTGCCGCTTACCGGGCACATCTCCAGACTCCGACTGGCTGTCCACAATGATTTTTTTGTCAGTAAAAACCAATAACACTAACCAACTCGACAATTGAACTCAATACCTGATTCACAGCAATCGCACTGCGCCACCAAGTCAGGTGTAAATAACAAAACGTATTAAAATACGAAACATACAAAATATATGTTATTGTTTCAGATATATATGTATTATTTTCTTAATTAAACGAGTTTAATCGTTTCTAAAACAACAGATAAAAATAACAGATAAAATACAATAACTTATATAGTAAATAGGAAAGTAAATAAAGGTGATTGACTACGGACGTTTGTAATCTTGTTTATGTAGGATGGATAGTTTCGATTAAGGTTGTTCACTTAATTTATTAAAACTACTAGCTATTACCTGCGACTTCGTCCGCGTGGATTTTAACTAAAAAGTGTTTGTTCAGTTCGCAGAGTAGATTAAAACTTAATATTTCTTATGCCTCGTATAGAAATATCTATGCTCAAATTAATGTGGGTCTCGGGTTCGAACCCAAGTCGCGCACCTCTGACTTTCGGAAGTTATATGACTTTTCGAAATTATGTGCGTATTGATTGACAATTATCGCCTGCTCCGTGCCTCGGAGAGCACTTTAAGCCGTTGGTCCCGGCTGCCATGAACATCTATGGCTGTCGTTATTGGGAAAGTCAGTACCCTCTAATATCCTGACACTGGTCTAGCCTTAGGGTATCGTTAGCCTTCGGGTTGCGGAGGTCAGGTGGCAGCCGCTCCGTGTAAAAACTAATATCCAGTCAAATCCGGTTAGACCAGAAAGTCCGACCCTAAGTGACTTGGGAATAATAAAGGCTAAGAGAGAATATTGGTATCTGATGGCTACATACTTACATGTTTTGTAAGTGTGAATTATTAAAACCTTACTTTCAGATGTTTACGGGTATGATGATGCTATACTTTAATTCAGGCCTATAAATCATAGAAAGGGCAGCCATAGGGACTGTATAGCCATATTCCAACAGTTTATTAGATACACGTAATAGCGATCAAGCCTATTGCCTTCCACTACATACTACTACACATTACCAGACAGTACCATGCAATGCCGAAGTTTCCGGCCGACTATTCGTACCGTAAAACACATTTATTCCCAAATTTAGTCCTGAAGTTCGATACGTAACCTCATCATTGCCCTGAACCCTTTTATGAAGTACAAGAGAGTAATGTCATTATGGAAGAAAAAAATCCGAAGAATATTAATTATAAGTTTGTTTTGTTCGGCACGAAGTTTTGGATAGATATTTTCACGGTAGACCTACAGATTGCTAATGAGAATATTTCACTATTTTAACATAATATAATATTGCACCCAATTCGCGATGGGCAATGGACCGCAAACTTATGCCAAGGCACTAAGGAGGTAATATTCTTATGTATTATAAAAAAATACTAACGAAATGCTGCATCCCAACAAAGTAAAGCACCTGCACCGCGTTGATACTCAAGTGAGGCACCGCCACATCCATCTTATTTATTTTAAACACACTTAATTTAACATTCTTTACATTATACAGAGGCAAAGGTAAAAACTTTCAGCCTATACCACTTCTAGTCCGGCACGAAACACATACGTCGTCCATGTACGTCTGTTGATCAGTTACTGATAGTGACCACAAATGACTCTGTGAAGTACGCGGTTTTATTAGCTTACAACGAAATTATTTAACGTATAAAACAACAGTTATATGAAAACACATTAGAAATCCAGTTAGAAATAATGTTAACGAAACTAATTTCACAAAACACACTTAAATGGTTACTAAACTATTAATTAAAAAAAATACGTTTACACATTTAAATTGTGATTCAAAATTTTTAAATTCTTTAAGAACAATGTCAGATTTGTTACACAAATACACTGGCCACTAAAACAACCAATACAAGTGGGAATTAAAAAGAAAATACTCAAGTCCATCTAACCGTTCAATGAGTATCACTAATGAAGAACTAATAGGTACTGCCAAGTGGTTATCGTGTGGAAATATTCCTCATATATTAGATAAGATTACTGCTCGACTGTTTGCTAGTTGAATACAGTCTAGAAATAAACCCAGTTGTTCCATTTACTTTGTAATAAAGTATTTGCGCACAGGATTTTATACGCGAACTTGGTGTGTCTACAACCATAAAGCATTACGAAATAAAAAAAGAAATAACAGGGGGTAACAAACACAAAATTTTGTGGCATGCTGTCCTCAAAACGTCACTGAAATCCGTATTTATAAGCCATATTTATTTTAAACATAACTGAAAACTATATGAAAATTGGTTTACACACTGTGGCGAATATCTAATCATATATATGTATATCGCACTCTTAATAAAACAGCGACTTAACACGAAATTTGAAAGTAAGGCAATTTGGACTCTAATTGTATGTGCTAAATTCTAATATTATGTTTGTGTTAAATCATTGCAATAGAGTTCAAATTTGTTTAATCCCAAATACTGAGATAAGTCTCTGTTTTATTAAGAGTGCGATATGTAAAAGCTAAAAAGTTTGATGATTTTTGTTTAAATGCGTTAAGTCTTTGGAGTTACCAGTTGGATTTGAAAAATATTTTCGCACTTGAAAGCCCATTAGGGTAGTTGCCTATTCTTTGGGAAGACTATAGGCTAATATATAGGTAGATAACATCACGCTAACGTCACGAGAGTGAAGCAGTAATCATAAATATGAGTCGAATCGTGAGTAAAACCGCGGGGGACAATTAGTAATTTTATTTATTTATTTATTAAGGATAATCAACAACTGATTACACTGATACATATCCAAATAAGTAGTACAATGAAATTAAAATAAAGTGTAACAGTTAATTATAGATTAACACCACAAGCTCATAAAAAGTTTACAATGAAAATATTAGTAATAAATGTAGACTATTTAATCAAACTTAACATACATATTTGACTGCATTTATATACAAAACAAAAAAGATAAAGAAAAAGCAAAACAGCAGATAAAAATCAAATCAAAACAATTTTAAGTTTTGAAGCATTAATCTATATATTAATACGTGAAGCAAAAGCTTTGTAAGTACTCTTTTTTACGAAAATTGCGCGGACGTGGGAGTATGAAATTTGGCACAGTTAAAGTTTATATGGAGAAGTATTAGTAGCGTAGGACTATTGCTACATATGGATTCTAATATATGGGCTATGGGTACGGGTGTTTGTTGGACCGGTATATTGGTAACTATGGATGATAAAACGGCGTCTGCCCTGAATACCTACTCTAATAGCATCAATCGAATGGGCAGACAGTGACTCGCCAACTCACTGGATGGGCTCCCTGAATAGCCACAACAGGCATAAAAGCCAGCAGCAGAGGGCTACATTGGTGCAAGTGGCTAGGGGTGTCGAGCGGTGCGGCGCCGGTTTCACCATCACGGGGCTAGTGACAACAGAGACCTGGAGCGGGTTTCCCCATAGATATGCCCTTGAAAATGACACTTCCACCCCCACGCATGTAGCTCTAACGGCCCCCCTCTGACCGGCCGACCAAGGCAAGCCAGAGTTGAGAGTCCTACGGGCGCTCTTGAAGTTCCACTCCAACCAATACCGGCAAGCTAGGGACGAGGCCCTAATCGACTCTCTGAAGCATTCAGGACCGCAGTGTCGCCACTCACATTCAGCTCGTCACAAGCTGCTCTGCGGTTTGTGCGCTTTTATTTAACCTGAGTTTGTTTGTAACGCTTTCATGCCTTAACTACTCGACCGATCATCACGAAATTTCGTATACACGTTGTCAGGGATCCAGAAAAGTAGTACCTTTCATCCAAAAAAAAGAGTTGATTCTGCGAGATGGAAAATTGACATAAACTACATTTACACGCTGCATGCCAAATCTAGTAAGTAATTGTTGAATCATGAACCGCGCATATTGGTTCGTTGTTTGTTAATATCGAAAGTTGAGTTGAACTTGTTGGTCGACAAGGGTGTTTATTTATAAATTCCAATATGGATACAATATACTTAAGCGAAGCTCATTAATGATGGCACTCTTCATATTTTTATATTTTTAGACGGGTGACATTACACCTTTAGGGCTGTCAAGCGCCTTTATGGTGCAAAGCAAATGAAACACATTTGCTTATCTATAGTATTATATAAGCTTGTTTTATTTATTTATTTATTTATTGAACATGGGAAAACAAACAGTAGTATATTAGGACGATACATTGAGTACTTAACACTAAACTTAACAAATATACTACCCACTACATTTTCCACAGATTACTTGTAACACTTAAATTTAAAACTGTAAGCAGACAATAGCTGTCATCTCGAGTTACCCAATAGTAGCAAACGTTAACTTAGTAACATATCCAAAGAGAAAAAAAAGGAAGAAATTATAATAACCGGCTATGGTACATAAGCAAGTTAACTAGAATTAATTAAGTGCATGCTTTACAAATAGTATTCAGTTGTAATTATGCCTATTAGAATAAATTACTAAAAAATAATATAAAGGGTGTCCCAAAAATCAACGTCAAGCCGAAAACGGATGACGGGCCAAGGGATGGTGGTTCTCAAAAAAATATGAAAAAAAAATTTTTTGCTGCACTCTAAAAATTATAGCCATTTAAAAAAAAATGAGAAAATTAACACCTTGTTATGATTTTTCAAGTACTATGACTACAAAATGTTTACTTAGCTTAATTATTTTAGTGAGGATTTGTTACTGAATAATGCTAGTATACATTACAATTCAAAATTTGAACACAACTATCTTCATTTCAGAGGAAATATCCCTAATATGCCCAAACATGTACTCAAAATTATTACATTATTCAACTTTAAATGGCCGTGCTGAAAAAAAAATGTACTACGCCATTTCAGCACGTGGCATCAAAAGATGGCGCATTTAATGGGCTTTCTAAAATGCTATAACACTTACTACATTTTATCCTAATTATGGATTTTTTTTCTAAAACAACTCGGGTCTAACCTTTTTTGTTTTACTCAAAAATGTTGGTAATGACATCTAGTTTCCCTCTAAGAAACAAATTAGTGTTATACATAACCCTCTTTTATGGCAGTCAGGTAAAAACTACTAGTGACACTGTTTTGCGAAGCTACTGTGAATAGGGCAAATACCTAATTTATTGATAAACCATATTAGATTCCTTTGGTCATTGTGAATCATTATGTGTTCAATTTGAAATAAAAATTCAACCATTCAAATCAACAGTTCATTTTATTTTGTTACAATAAATATTCAAATTGTTTGCCTTCAGCTTCAATGCATGCCCTACATCTCTTTAAAAACGAACGCTTTATTTTACGAGCAAAACTTCTTGAATTGATGTATTCAGCGGCCCCCGCAATTCTTTGGCGCAGTTCCTCTACGTTTGCGATAGGCTTAGAGTAAACTTGATCCTTCACTGCTCCCCAGTAAAAGAAATCAATGGGGTTTAAGTCTGGTGATCGGGCCGGCCACGAGATCGTACCAGACCGACCGATCCACCTATCCGGATATACTTGGTTAAGAAATTCCCTTACTGAGCGAGCATAGTGCGCAGGGCAGCCATCTTGTTGGAGCCACATACCTACGTAAATGTTGAGTGGCACGTCTTCCAATAAATCTGGTAGATGATTTTGTAAAAAGTCTAAGTAAGCCTCACTGGTTAAGGTGTCTGGGAGTTCGAAAGGTCCAATAATTCTACCGTTCAGAATACCGGTCCACATGTTTACTTTGAAGCGATATTGTGACCGATCTTCTCGCATTAAATGTGGGTTTTCCACGTGCCACTCATGCACATTATGTAGATTTAAGTAGCCATCTTTCTTAAAAGTTGACTCATCCGTCCAGAGTACTTTATCCAGGAAGTGGGGGTCTTCTCGGTGTCTTTGTAACATCGTTTCACAAAACGCAACCCTTGCAGGATAATCTTGAGGTGATAAAGATTGAACTCGTTGCACATGGTACGGGTGGAGCTGGTTTTGCTGCAAAATCCGGTGTGCTGTACTCTTCGGCACTCCTATGCTTGTCTCAAGTCCACGTACTGAGACACTCGTGTCTTCTGCGACTGCTGCTAAAACTTCTTCCTCGTATGGAATGCTGGATCTTCCTGTACTGAACATTTGATTAGGAAATCGGCCTTCTGAGAGTGATCGGTGCAGATTAATAAATACTCTATGATCCGGATGACGCTCAGAATTGGGGTATCTCTCACGATAGAGTCGAGCTGCAGCATTAGCGTTGCACCTGCACTCTCCATAAATGAGATGCATGTTTGCATACTCCTGTGCTGTGTATCGAAGCGGCATGGTGGCGATCATAGAATACACACAATTACACGGTCAGCGATGACGATAGTCCAAAAGAAAGCCAAGTTAGTCACAAACGGTCAAATCACAAATCAAATCCAAGTAGCACGTAATCAAGTCCAATAAGCAAAGCCAAAGTTAGTAAGTACGAAAACGACACGAAGGAATACAGAACGATGCGCAGTAAACGAAATAACGTAACGTACTGAAGTATTGCAGTTCGTGCGCAGATGATCCGGTCTTGCTATCTTTTTCACTCGTGGCGTCTCTATCCGTCTCATTCTAACTCATGCCGTAGATGATGCTAAGGCTTGCTATCTCTTTCACTCACACTCTCACTAACACGTTGAAGTGGCGTCTCTCTCCGTTTCACTCTAACTCGTGCTGTTGATGATGCTCAGGCTTGCTATCTCTTTCACTCTCACACGTTGAAGTGGCGTCCTAATCTGTTTCACCCAAACTTGTACTGTCTTACTTTAATTTAAGTAAGCTTTAAATAAAATATGCATCGCATTAGAAGCATAAATCCAAGTTGTTTTAGAAAAAAAATCCATAATTAGGATAAAATGTAGTAAGTGTTATAGCATTTTAGAAAGCCCATTAAATGCGCCATCTTTTGATGCCACGTGCTGAAATGGCGTAGTACATTTTTCTTTCAGCACGGCCATTTAAAGTTGAATAATGTAATAATTTTGAGTACATGTTTGGGCATATTAGGGATATTTCCTCTGAAATGAAGATAGTTGTGTTCAAATTTTGAATTGTAATGTATACTAGCATTATTCAGTAACAAATCCTCACTAAAATAATTAAGCTAAGTAAACATTTTGTAGTCATAGTACTAGAAAAATCATAACAAGGTGTTAATTTTCTCATTTTTTTTTAAATGGCTATAATTTTTAGAGTGCAACAAAAAATTTTTTTTTCATATTTTTTTGAGAACCACCATCCCTTGGCCCGTCATCCGTTTTCGGCTTGACGTTGATTTTTGGGACACCCTGTATATGAAAGTTAATAAAAATCTTATCTAATCTCTCTCTTATCTTGTTTTATTTTACCAATAAAAATAGAGTAAACCAGCGATAGCCTGGTCGAGGTCTCGAGTTCGACCTCTGACTTTTCAAAGTTATGTACCTATTTAATAATAAACAAGTGAGAAACGGCAATGAAGTGCCGTAAATATTAGTGTTCGAAAAAATGGTTCACGTAATATACAAAGGTCACGTGATACCTGTGACCACGGTCAGAGGTCAAAGGTCATAGTCATTTCGGGGGTATATCGACTATGCTGAGTCGAATGGCGTTGACCGCGAGTCTCTAGCTCTTACGGTTCTTGAGTTGAAAGTTGTATAACAGACAGACAGACGGACGGACGGACGGACAAAGCTGTTGTATAAGAGTTTATTCGAACTCTAATTATCGCTCGCTTTAACGGAGAAGGAAAACATCGTGGGTTAAGCTGCAAGTCTGAGAGTTCTCCATAATGTTTTCGAAGATATGTGAAGTCTGCCAACCCGAACTTGGCCAGCTTGGTGGACTATGGCCTGACTCTTCTCACACTGCGAAGAGGCCCGTACCCGGCAGTGGGACAGTGTAATACAGGGCATTATATAAAAAGAGAGTTGTGAGTATTACGTAATACATGGCAAGTACGTTTGTGACTAACGTTCATCCCTAGACGGTTTTGATAGGCAATAAAATTAATAACAAAGTATGTTGTGTATAAGACATCTATAAAGTTTGATAACCTTTGATAAGGCTAGAAATAATCCACTATTTATTCTTTATATTGATTAGATATTGTGGTGCTGACCTAGAATCTAAGGAAGTGTCTAGTAGATAGATGTGTGTTATGATATCAGCTTTTAGTTCATGTTAAAATAAAAAGAAGATTATTTATGAAGTAGCTGAAAGTATCTGTTAAACTGATTAATTGTGAGATGTGAAGTTGGTCCGGCCGCACTATCTTTGATCGTCTATTTGCACTTATAGTAAGCAACACAAATTCTAGATATTCTTGGTTAAGACTGCGCCGAGTGTAAAACAGATAATGACAGAGCTCGTGCGGCGCATATTCAAATCGGCGCGCGGCCGCCATAGTAAAATTGTATGGAAGATTTGAAGTGCTTTTTTTGGTAAATATGTATCTTTATAGTCAACCAATAACTTAAATATTTGAGAATTTGAGTAATTGTAATATAACTATTTATGCTTCGTTTAAGCTGTAACATAGGATAGATTTCTACTGTTATAATCTAAAAATCACGTTACGTTTAAGTACTTACGTTTTTGCGTTCAAATTTACGCAATTTTGTAGGCGAAAATATTAATAATTTGAAGTTTTTACACGGAGTAATTGTAAACACATTCATTGTTATGGTAAATGTATATTTTATATTTGTATTAAACAAAAAGTGTTGATTTTATTCACTTAACTGTGACCGCCTGTTTAGGCACATTTCGCTCGGCGCAGTCTTAATGGCGACAAGAACACCGTTTTTTACGAGAAACCTAAAACATAGAGTGCGAAATGTGGCAGTTATATAACTCTGCCTACCCTTTCGAGAATACACAAACGTCAGTTTAGGTATGAAGGGGAGACAATGTATGACCATGTTTTGCTTGTCACAACATCTAATCTCGAATCGTTGACCTTACTCGCTTTATCTGTATTATCACACTGATTGTTTTATAGTCAATAGGTATTAGAACGTTATCGGAGCCATGACAGGACTGTATTGCTAGTTCTCGTACTTGTAGACGTGTAATAATTATACTTGCATAGTGTCACGCCTATATCACTGACGGGGTAGCAAAGGTGTTCTAATGGTTTCAGAATAAATATACATATGTACATGTCTCATGCCTCTATCGCCGGTTTAGGGGTAAATTCGTTCTGCCAAAGATTGGCTTTTTGGCAGAACGTTATATCCCTACAAACGCGTAGGCACACCTCTGCCCTACTTTTGATGGAATGTGATGATATAAGGTAGCAAGAAAAATCTTATAATATAGACTTACTTTATTTTTGAAACCATAAAACCATAACTGTAAAAATGCTCGTGTTGGTTTTATCAACGTTTTTGTAACTAAAGACTATTCTATAAAAACTAATATAGTTTATAATATTGTCTTACGTTTACGTGAATGTTATATAATAAATTAAAAAGTAAATCTTCTCCCTAGCCTTTATTATTCCCAAGTTACTTGGGGTCGGCTTTCTAGTCTAACCGGATTTGACTGGATATCAGTTTTTACACGGAGCGGCTGCCACCTGACCTCCGCAACCCGAAGGCTAGACCAGTGTCAGGATACTATAGGGCACTGACTTCCCAATAACGACTGCCATAGATGTTCATGGCAGCCGGGACCGACGGCTTAACGTGATCTCCGAGGCACGAAGCAGGCGATAATTGTCAATCAATATGCACATAATTTCGAAAAGTCATATGACTTCCGGAAGTCAGAGGTGCGCCGCGTGGGTTTGAACCCGAGACCCTCGGCATTGTAGTCTGTTGTTTTCCCCCCTGACCTACAATTAATAATAATAATAAATTATTGAAATTAAACTACTATATACGGATTTTATCGCGTTGTTTATTTGACACTTTATTACATAATTTTGAAAATTGTTACACTACTACTACTATTTAACTTTACTAATTTTTAAGCTAATTAAATTATTATTAAACTATTTAGATTTAATTTATTTTTATTTTACACTTTCCCCGACGTTTCGGTTGCTTTTCAGCAGCCATGGTCACGGGGAGGCTAAGGAGGCAGTTGTCTCAATGTTCCAGTGTAGTTATTTCAAAGTACCCGAACATAATTTAATCATTGGTGTTTCTATTTACGCAGAATGAGCTCAAAGTATCATGAAGTCTAGCTGTGGTTTGCTTCTTCTTGGGTTTGACTATTTTTATTACTGGATCCCAAGCTGGTGGTACATTCCAACCATCTTCTCTATTAAAATTAGGATGTTTTTTGATTTCAATAGCCTCGCGAAGCATCCTTGGTAGGAATCGGTGTTCTTTAGCGAGAATCTGTGGTTTGTCAAATCTCAGGTATTGGTTGGTCCCCTGTTGCACATGTTCACACACATGACTATACGTCAGGACATTTCATCGGTCTTGCGTCGAAGTAAAGTGCCCAGACCGAATCTTCCCAAAGATGAATTCGTCGCACTGAAGAACTTGCGGGCTAGGCCAGATATTACAGTACTCCGTGCAGATAAAGGAAACGCTACGGTCATAATGGATACGTCAGATTATAAACATAAAATTGAAAATTTACTTTCGGATGAAACAACATATAAACAGGTTAAAACAGACCCTACAAACAAAATATTGAACAAAACCAAAGACATCATACATAAATACTCCGAAAAACTAGATCTAGACGTTAAACAATAAATACCAGCTTGCGTAAAACCTCCAAAGCTGTATGGGTTACCAAAAATACACAAGGAAAACGCTCCCCTACGTCCTATTGTGAGTCAGATCGACACACCAACTTACAGACTGGCTCGGTACGTAGCAAAGATACATACTCTTACCACTCAGAGGCAACTCGAGAGCACATGTAAAGGATTCATACCATTTTGTGAGTGAAATTAAACACCTACGTCTCACTAACAATGAAACAATGGTTAGTTTTGATGTACAGTCATTATTTACATGCTTACCTGCACATGACTGTATTGAAATAACTAAAAGGAAGCTAATACAGTACAATATGCCTGAGGAATATGCAGAACTACTTAAGCATTGCTTAACAACTGGCTATCTGTTGTGGGACAATAAATTCTACATACAAGTCGATGGTGTCGCAATGGGCTCCCCAGTATCGCCTGTTGTTGCTGACATATATATGGAGGACTTCGAGGCTCGAGCTTTACATACTGCCCCCATCACACCCAGGATTTATAAGAGGTTTGTAGATGATACTTTTACAATATTACCAACAGATAGTGCAAGTGTATTCCTAGAACATCTTAATTCCATTAATAATAACATCCAATTTACTATTGGAATTAGAGGCAAATAATTCATTAGCTTTCTTAGATGTACTTGTCATCAGGAATCCTGATCATACTTTGAGCCACACTGTATATAGGCCCATACAAATAGGTACTTAAACGGTGAATCTCACCACCATCCTAAACAGTTAGCTACCGTGGGAATGTCTTTGTTTCAGAGAGCCCATGGGATCTGTGACAAGAAACACCTGGACGCCGAGCTTCAACATGTCAAGCAAGTACTGCAAGACAACAAGCTCCAACAGCCGCGTCGCTGTCACAGATCCCGAGAAAAGCCAGCCACAGTCGAGCGCCAGCCTGCTATACTGCCTTATGTAAGGGGTGTCACTGACAAGATTGGCTACATCTTGAAGCGAGCTTCAATCAACACATACTTCAAGCCGCCAACGAAGATAAGTCAATTTTTACCATCCGTCAAGTGCCAACTACCTTTACAAGATGCAGGGGTCTATAAAATAGATTGTGACTGCGGACTCTCATACATTGGTCAAACCAAGAGAAACATAGGCACCCGCATAAAAGAACACATAGCTGATGTAAAACACCAACGCTCGTTGAAGTCTGCTGTGTGTGAACATGTGCAACAGGGGACCAACCACTACCTGAGATATGACAAACCACAGATTCTCGCTAAAGAACACCGATTCCTACCAAGGATGCTTCGCGAGGCTATTGAAATCAAAAATCATCCTAGTTTTAATAGAGAAGATGGTTGGAATGTACCACCAGCTTGGGATCCAGTAATAAAAATAGTCAAACCCAAGAAGAAGCAAACCACAGCTAGACTTCATGATACTTTGAGCTCATTCTGCGTAAATAGATACACCAATGATTAAATTATGTTCGGGTACTTTGAAATAACTACACTGGAACATTGAGACAACTGCCATCTTAGTCTCCCCGTGACCATGGCTGCTGAAAAGCAACCGAAACGTCGGGGAAAGTGTAAAAATAAATTAAATCTAAATAGTTTAATAATAATTTAATTAGCTTAAAAATTAGTAAAGTTTAATGGTAGTAGTAGGGTAACAATTTTCAAAATTTTGTAGTAAAGTGTCAAATAAACAACGCGATAAAATCCGTTTATAGCAGTTTAATTTCAATGAATAATATGCGCGTAAATAGAAGACAATATTATATAATAAATTATATTCGGTTCTATTGCTGTTGAATTACCCCGTAACCATGGATGAATTTAACACATTTTATGCCATTCCGGTTATAAATGATCGTGAAAATACATTTTCTATTGTATCTGCTATATGACATGAAAGGCTTAAATAGTTAAAATGTTTTCTCAATAAGTCGCTATATAATAATAATACAATATTTTACCACATACACACAACACCATCTAGCCCAAACTAAGCACAGCTTGTACTATGGGTACTAGAAAATGGATAAACATACATATATGTTTTCTGTTTTGTAAATACATACATATTATACATAGAAACGCCCAGACCAAGACAAACATCCATGTTTATGCACACAAATGTTTGACTTGTGCGGGAATCGAATCCGCGACCTCAGGCGTGGCAGTCAGTTACACTAACCACTACGCCATCGAGGCCGCCATATAATTTGTAAGTTATAGTAAGTCAGTTCCAATATAGTTTAGGTGCAGCACCAAGTACAATATGCATTACACACAAAAACAAATATAGAGCACTTTGAGTAATATTGTAATTGTCTAGTTTCAACAATATGATTATTTACATCGCGTCATTGCATACGATTGTATGCCTCATGTCGTGGGTTGAAGGCCTGAAATCCTGTGGCTGTTGAAAATTTCTGAGGATTGTTATGGATGGGAATAATACACGCAATGTTGAGTATTAGTATGTTCTAGAATGTTCGATTAATCATTTAATTAATGTGTTGCCAGCATTACATAAATACACAATCTTCGAGGAGGTAGGTAAAAGTGTGTGACACCTACATTTCGCTAGCTGTGTTTTAGGCAGAGATGTCGGAAGTGAAAAAGAAAATAGATGTATCGACATTAATTAAAATATCAATATCAGCATCGATATCTCAAGGAAAAAATATCGAAATATCGCGCAAATAAAAAAATGTGTTTTTAAAATAATTATTTATTTAATTCAGCCTAGCTCAATGATATCAATAGTAATTTTCATACAAAATGTACATTATTTTAATGTACAAAAATCTCAATGAGCAGACTTTTTTTGTATACGGCTAAGGTTGCAAACAAGCGTACTGATGTTAAGTGGTCACCGTAGCCTATAGACGCCTTGTATCGAATATCGAATTGTGTTTAAAAAAAAAAACTATATTTGTCTATATAGCGTGTAACAGAAAGGTCTAGCTATATTTTAGGGTCTTAATGTACCTATATCTGAGAGAATAACCTATGTGCTCTGTAACTTAAACGAAAAAAAAATATATTTTGCATTTAATAACAGTTTTTTTTAACATTTTATTTTTTTATTCTTTAAACGTCGAACAAACGCATTACACCATTTCCTACCAAAATTTTGCCTGGACACTGATTCAGCTGTTTCTATAATTTATATATAGACTAGAATGTGCTTATATTGATACCAGTAGTTCTTGAGATTAGCGCGTTCAAGCAAACAAACAAACAATTCAGCTTTATAATCTATATTAATATTATAAAGCTGTAGACTGTTTGTTTCTTTGTATGAACGCGCTAATCTCGGGAACTACTGGTTCGAATTGAAAGTCTTTTTTTGTTAGATAGCTTATTTATCGAGGAAAGTTATAGGCTATACAACATCACGCTACGACCCACGGGGGCGGCGCAGTAATCATAAACGCGGGTGAAACATCTAGTATTAGTATAGATGTGAAGATGTTTAATGTTCGGGTGCATCTTACTTAATTATGCCTGAACTGCTGAATCGATTTAGATGAAACTTGGTCTATAGGTAGACTGTATCCTGGATTAACATATGGGATAATTTTATCCCGGTATGCGTTAGTATTGGATTCACGTGGGAGAAGCCGCAATTATAAGGACAAGTATCTCTGTTTGGTTTCCGGAGACACAAAATTTTCGTATTATAATAACATAAAATTAGGGAAGGGCAGAGTCTACTTTTTATGAAATATTTACGGAAAATAGGAGTATATTAAACATTATTGACGACTCAATAGCGTAGTGGTTAGTGTAACCGACTGCCACGCCTAAGATCGCGAGTTCGAGTCCCGCACAAGTCAAACATTTGTGTGCGTGAACATGGATGTTTGTCTTGGTCTGGGTGTTTCTATGTATTATATGTATGTATTTACAAAAAAAGAAAGTATATAATTATGTATGTTTATACATTGTCTAGTATCCATAGTACAAGCTCTGCTTAGTTTGGGCTAGATGGTGTTGTGTGTATGTGATAGAATATAATATAATATAATATAATATAATATTATATTATTATTATTACATGTTATTACGTTAGTTACACGTAGTTGACTTTTCTGCTATACGTACGCCATCCTGCTTATATTACAAACAACATGTTACACACGATTTCGTCTGCGTTAAAATGCGATACTCTCACTTCTTTATAAAATAAAAGTACCCTTAGTTACTCCTTATAACATCAGCAATCTGCCAGTAAAAGGCCCGTTAAAATCAGTCCATCCGTTTTAGAGATTAGCGGGATCAAACAGACAGAGATATAGACAAAATAAATAAAAAAAATTAATATAATTATGTCACTACTGTATATACTTTCAATTGCATTTAATTAAAATTAGTTTTTTTGACATTGCAGATAGACACTTCAATTTTATTTATTTGTATGATTAAATATGTGAAATTTCATGAAGGCATTTCTAACTGAATCACGCTTAAACCATTAAACGGACATATTAATTTATGGCATCTATTAAACTAATGTTATAAAGCTGAAGAGCTTGTTTGGTTGGTCGCGCTAATCTCAGGAACTACTGGTTCGAATAGAAAATTCTTCGAGTGATGATAGCCCTTTTATCGAGGAAAGCTACAGGCTATATAACATCACGTTATGACCAATAGGAGCGGAGCAACAAGGAAAAATGTTGCAAAAACGGAGGAAATCCTCTTACGTGAAGCAGACGAAGTCGCGCGAGTCAGTTAGTGCTTTATAACTTGGTATGCATTCCTGTGAGATGCACGCGGCCACATTCACGAGCATTAGATAATAATTGCACTTTAATTAATACAGACTATTAGATTAATAAATGTATAACGAGTGATCATTAGTTTGCTAAAACGTTACATGACTCAACATCCGGCGTGCACGCATCTGGTCACTACTGTGACAATTTATCAGTGTTATCATACTTATAAATGTCCTATATTAGGGGAATGTATAGAGACTTTTTTCGTTGATAATTGGCAAGGTTTGACAAAATAATCATTAACCAAGCAGTGTCGACACTCGGTTTATGGGGGTTGCATGTATAAGCATATTTTGGTGTGCAATTAATATTTTTGGTGGAACAAAGGCAAAAAATTGAGAAACAGTTCAATACTACCCTTTTAAATACATGTGACCTTGTGACCCCTATATCTCGGGGGTCTTTTGACCCACAGGGCCCATATTCAAACTCGACCGAGGTATGACCCCAAGGTGAGGAACAGTTAAATACTACCCTTTAAAATACATGTGACCTTGTGACCCCTATATCTCGGGGGTCTTTTGACCCACAGGGCCCATATTCAAACTCTACCGAGGTATGACCCTTAGGTGTCTGCACACCAAGTTACAAGTTAATATTTTTCCATTTAAAATATGTGACCCCTGTATCTCGGAGGTCTTTTGACCCCCAGGGCCCATATTCAAACTTGACCGAGGGATGATACCAAGGTGTCTGCACATTTACTTACAAATCAATCGGTCCAGTGGTTCCGGAGCTATGCCTGTCACTAACAGACAGACACAGACCCACAAAGTGTTTTCATTAACCTCTTCGAAGAAGACTCGGAGGTTAATAAGCAATAACATAATTATACAACGCTCATAGGCTTTGATTGATTGCTATATTGGCAGTAAAAAAATAATAACCAGTATTCTCAAAGAGTAAAACAGATAGTCATCAAAAACAGAGTTTGAAAATTATGTTTAGGTGTAAGAGTTGAGAACGAGACTATATCTGCCTGTGGCATAGGTACAATATAATTTGATTAAAAATCTTTCGACTTAAAGGAGAGAATCAACTTAAATGAAAGATCAGCAATATGCATTGCAATGTATGACACATTGCAATGCATATTGCTGATCTTTGGACTCTTAAGTTACACATCGCTATGTTGCAGTTGATTTAATTATAGTACTGCAGAGCTAATATAGGTACATAAATAATAAAATGCCTTTATTATTCAAAGGATTAAATACCATACATGATGACAGATAAATACCTTAGCCTTTCATATGACCTTTATTGGGTGACGTGACACCAACATGACAAAACGTTTCGCTTGCGGCACAGCGTCTAACGATGACATGAACACTTTAGATTCTCGGTTACATACAGTATTTATGTAGTAGCGCAGTAAATAGACGTGACAAGAAGTTGATTGATAAAATTCTTTCTAAAGTTCTTCTATTCTATCAAAAATATGCAAAATTTTATTCGGAAGTAGTAATGTTCCAAAAGTGCAATATCTGGGTAAAGAAAATGTCCTTCGCGTGCATCTTCCCCTGTATCCGCGACTTTGCCACACTGTTGAATAAATTCGATAACACGCGTGTTATATAAAATTGTGATATTATATCACGTTGGACGAGTGTATGTGTTCACACATAAATATAATGAATAGAATATCCATTTCTACTTGCGCCGTAAACACAAAGTTAAATTTTCGGGTGATTCAGTTAGATTTGTTAGCTGCTTTTGCCAACTTTCGCGTACGATTTTGGGAGGATTTCTCGCTTGTAAATACAGAGATGTTTGATTTGCTCTTAACCTTAAAAGCTATCATAATAATTACGTGTTTTAAATATGAAACTGTGTGAAAATATTACCAGAATTTACAAACATGTGAAAATATCAAGGGCGAATGATGATGTCAAATACAAAAAGTGGTACATGGCGACTGTAAAACACATTGATCCTTGCACATGTCACAGCAAATAAATTGTGTCATCTCGTATGGAGGCCGATGAGCTTCATATTAATGTTTTTAGCATAATTCAATGAAACTGCCTCGGTGATACAACGGAAACAAGTAATCGTCGTCGCGTACATATTAATGTGATATAATGGTAGGTATTAGATATTTACCTAAAGGTATTAGATTGATTAATTAGAATGATACAGATAGATCTGACTACACTGATTAATAAACGATTCTATGCAAACATTTTTGTGGGGAGAATTAAATGTAAGTATATTAGATATCCTTATCTGTATATTAATAGGTGAAGCAAAAACTTTGTATCACTTTTTACGCAAACTGAGCGGACGTAAGAGTATGAAATTTGACACGTTACGTTTACGACAAGTTTACATGGTGAAAGAGGGACGAATCCTAATATTTTCATAAAATATGCATTAGAAATACATTAAATTAATGAAAAAACACTACACGCACACAACCATTAATTTGACACACGCAGTCCAATCGCGTTTGTAGTATTTCGGCATTGTTCGGCTGATGTCGTAGAATTCTTCGTAACTATGGTTACACATCTTAGGTACCGTGAAATGTGAATATAAGGCATATAGGCAATAAAGCCTTAATAACGATCAAACTTAAAATTCAAATCAATTATGGTCGAATTTCGACCAACTGGCGACCGCTAGTTATTTTAATTACACAGATAAAATTGCCTTGAGTCTAGGTGTAGCTTGTGACTGTTAATTAACGCCTACCGCGACACAGAAGACAATTCCTTGCGCAGAAGTTGCCCTTAGTAAAAAATATGTATATTATGTAATGTACATATTTTTTTCAAGTAAACTGTAGCGATACATTTGCTTTCTAAAATTCTTTAGAATTGCGTAGACAAAACTAGCCAGTTCAATAAAGCATCCATAGTATTTTGTTATGGGTTCGATCCGTACACGGAACAAAAAATTGTGTGGTCAACAAATAGTTGTTCTGAAACTGGTTATTCATTGTATCCGTTGTTTACCTCCCGCGACACAGGCATTATTCCAAGTGCTAAAGATGACTATGTCTAATGTGTAGTGTCTAATGATTACAAAATTCGTCCGTGATACAGCGACAAAGGTAACACGAAAACTACAATTGTAAAATTTGTGTTTAAAAAAAAAGCTCCTTTTACGCGTTTCTTCCAATCCCAGCATAAGATGCCATTTTATTTATAAAAACTGTAGCCGGTTACGTGTGAGCAAAACAGCTAAAACAGGTTCATGGTTGTGCATATTTGTGCACAAATGTAATAAACGAAATGAGTTCGTGTCGTTTGGAGCATTGGGGCCAATGACCTAAATTTTGCGCAGTTTACTTTGATATGGCATCACTCAACTAAGCTAGAACTAAACTCTGAATATTATGAGCCAGTGGTTATCCCGAAAATGTAAAGTGGTGTCTCATTCATCATCATCATCATCGTCATCATTCTAACTACGTAATATTATAAATGCGAATGTGAGTTTATTTGTTACGCTTTCACGTCTAACTACTCGACCCATCATCATGAAATTTTGCATACAGGGTAATAGAAAAGGAACTTTTCATCCAGGAAAAAGTACTGTTACTAAGCTAATTTAAGTTTAAGCGCGCGAAGCCGCGGGCAAAATCTAGTATTATATAATCTGTATAACAGTATGTAGTCTATTTTGTGCAATTTATTATACTTTGATATTTCGGCAATAAACGTGTATAATTATTAATTATTTGTTTATTACGAGTATTACCATAGCTCATAGATAGTTGCACTCACTGATCGATAAACGATTAGCGAAGTTAAGCAACGTTGGGTGCGGTCAGTCTATAGATGGGTGACCGCTTAGCGGTATTTCATCTGAGCGTCTACGTGCTTCGGAGGGCACGTAAAAAGTCGGTCCCAGTTGTTGTCCAATTGACAGCAGTCGTTAAGCCATGTCAGAGGCCTACGGGCGGCTTGAACAACTCTTGACAACAGGTTGGCCACTAACCACACGAAAAGAAGAAGATTACCATAGCATTCTAAATCTATACTAATATTATAAAGCTGAAGAGTATGTTTGTTTTTTTATTTGTTTGAACGCGCTCATCTCGCCCGAGTCTCGAGTGACCTATCCTACTTTAGAATTAAACTCTCGAGGGGCCTGTTCAAGTTGAGCCTATGTCACCAAGTAGGCTTTTCAAAAAATATATTTTTATCTAGATGTGCCCGCGGTTTCACCCTCGTTTATGATTACTGCGCCGCCCCCGTGGGTCGTAGGTGATGTTATATCTATCCTTCCTCAATAAATGAGCTATCCAACACTAAAATAATTATTAAATTCGAAACAGTAGTTCCTGAAATTAGCACGTTCAACCAAACAAACAAACTCTTCAGATTTATAATATTAGTATAGATATACTACAGAGAATTTCTTGACAGAAAAAATTACCATTACAACTTTGCCCGACCCAGGATTAAAACCATTTCATGACAATGGGTCTTGGCGACTGCCGTTCGATTCAATCTCCGTATAAGCCCAAAAGCTTTAATGTTATCGATCAAGAATATATCAGTTTGTTTCAATAATTAAATCTAATACTAGCATGCCTTCAGTGTGCTTTAGTAAGCTCTTCCATGAGATACAAGTAAAATCAAAATAATAAAGAGTAAACGAGACAAAGCAAGATGGAGAGGTTGGACCCACAAAATGTAAAAATTAACGAAGAACCGTTCAAGTTCAAATATACGTTAGTTATAACTACAGGTTTATAAGATTTTTATATAAAAAATATTGTGTCATTATAAGAATGGAATTAAAAGTTATGACTGAATTTAATTTATTAAAAAAATTTGTCATTGTGCACTTATAAAACGCTACACTGACAAACTTGTGTGGGATTACGTTCCAATCCACAATACTTTATATTTGTTTTTACGTGTATTATAGGTTTTTCTATTTTTGATAAAAAAATAAAACACTCTTTTGACAGTAAAAACATGAATATTACATATGTAAATAATATGTATTGTACGAGTAAAACGTCTACAAAAATATTAAATTATAAACTATTACTATACTCATGGTATAACGTAAAACGGAACGTTTAGCTGGCAATACTGTCTGTCAGTTGTCAATCATAATCTGTCTTATTTCATATTATCTTAATCCTATTATTGTATCTTTTTTCTCTAAACTTCTATAAATTACTTTCTATCTGATTTTTAGTTAGTCTTATATTGTTTTACAACTATCAATGAGTTATCTTAAGGCACGTCATCTATAAGATTGGGTCCCAAAAGACGTAAAATCCGCCATTGTTCTTTCTCATTTGTAACATAAGTAAGTATAATAATATCAGCTCTGTATATAAACTAACCCACTGCTGACCACGGGCCTTTCCTCAATGTGAAAAGTGCATAATATTGTCTTCTGTTTACGCGAATGTTATTCATTGAAATTAAACTACTATATACGGATTTTATCGCGTTATTTATTTTACACTTAATTACAAATTTCTGCGTAAATAGAAACACCAATGATTAAATTATGTTCGGGTACTTTGAAATAACGACACTGTAACATTGAGACAATTACCATCTTAGTCTCCCCGTGACCATGGCTGCTGAAAAGCAACCGAAACGTCGGTGACATTGTAAACTTAAATATAAATAGTTTTAATAAATTAATTTGTTTAAAAATTAGTAAAGTTCAATAGTATCTAGTAGTAGTGTGACAGTTTCAAAAATTTGTAATAAAGTGTAAAATAAATAACGCGATAAAATCCGTATATAGTAGTTTAATTTCAATGAAAAGTGCATAATATAAAAAACCGTGCGGGTTGGCAAACTTCACATAGCTTCGAGAACATTATGTATGACACTTATGGCCAGTAAACAACTAACAAATAAAAGGTATCCGAAAAATAAATAGCATGCTGTCTCACTCTTGTAAGGTTAAAGAAGAGAGATGACGAGACTTTTATCTTATAGATCAGTAGTTCCCAAAGTGGTCCAGGTGGACCCCTAGGGAAGACTCGACGAGGGTCTACGTTGGCGTGACAAAAAATGGGGGTCCACGAAAATTTATTTGCTTTCGATACTGAAGAACTAAAATGTTGGCTTGACTTCACATATAAGCGTCGATCGACGGATATTTTGAGGAATACCATAAGCTAAGGACGAAGACAACTAAAAAAAAAGGTCAGCCCGCCTACCGTGGTATGTTTAGTCCCGAGAATTTTGAATTTTAGCCAAGGAATATGGCAGGTGGTCTACCGGAACCAGCTAAATTTTAAAAGTGCTGGCAACCTCTGTTATAGATAAATGCTATTTGGAGGTGGTGGGACAAGCCCTTAGACATGCAGGTTTCCTCACGAACTCCTCTGCTTGGCAGTGCAATGATGTACCATCAATGGTCCACTAGGCTATCACTGCTTTTTGTTACATACATCAATATAAACTGTTATACTATATACCCGTTTATACACACGACTTTGTTCGTGGTCATAACGAAGTGCCTTTTGTTCTCCTTCCTTTCTCCCTTTGTTCCAATGCACATTTTGCCACGGTACATGTCAGTCAATGTTACGCTGGTGCCATTAAACTTTATTTAGTTGTTGCCAACAACTGTGTAAAGTTACAAAGTCCATCAAATGAGTAACGATGCGCAGACGCATAGCAGACAAATACGCTAACATCCTAACTAATATTATAAACCTGAATGTGAGTTTATTTTTATATATTATTTTTTGTTTGTTTGTTACGCTTTCACGCCTCAACGACTCAACCGATCATCATGAAATTTTGTATACACATTGTCAGGGGTACAGAAAAGGACATAGGGTACCTTGCATCCAGAAAAAGTACTGTTACACTAACTAACTTACATTTACGCAAACGAAATCGAGTACAAAATCTAGCAAGCTATAATTTAGAATTGCAGTATCATTTAAATTACGATCGTATTTTAAACAAGTGAGAATCGGCAATGAATTGCCGTAAATCATAGAGTTAGAAAAAATGGTTCAAGTAATATACAAAGGTCACGTGATACCACGTGACCTTGAGGTCAGAGGTATAATGTCATAGTCATTTCGGAGTATATCGACTACGCTGAGTCGAATGGCGTTGTCCGTGAGTCTCTAGCTCTTACGGTTCTTGAGTTGGACGGACAAAGCTGTTGTATAAGAATATACCGAACTCTAAAAAGTTTAGTAAAAAAGAAACATTTTCTTTATGTAATTTATAAGACTGCCTCGTTATTGAAATTAAACTGCTATATACGGATTTTATCGCGTTGTTTATTTAACACTTTATTACAAAATTTTGAAAATTGTTACACTACTACTACTATTAAACTTTACTAATTTTTAAGCTAATTAAATTATTATTAAACTATTTAGATTTAATTTAGTTTTACACTTTCCCCGACGTGTCGGTTGCTTTTCAGCAGCCATGGTCACGGGGAGACTAAGATGGCAGTTGTCTCAATGTTCCAGTGTAGTTATTTCAAAGTACCCGAACATAATTTAATAATTGGTGTTACTGCCTCGTTAGCTAAGTTTATGTGCGATCGTAATGTGACGGGTTTGATTTTCAGGTCGGACAAAGTGTTATTGTATTTAGGATTAGGAAATTCTAATTTGTGGGTCACACAATTTTTTGTTTCGTGAGGGGATCGAACTTACAAGCGCAGTGGCATTAGCGAGGCGAGCACATAAACCACTACATCCGTGCAATCAAATATATGATTCGTTACAATGTTTGTCACTGTCTGTTTTATATTAATTTAATTTAAGTCAATTTTCCATCATACTTATAATTATATTTAAATTGGTTTGCGTCGGTTACCGAAAATTGTATGTGTCATTTGTATAAACAGTTCCAAGAGTAGGTATAATTGAAACGTCATCTGATATTATTTATTCAGTATTTAGTTATATTGGTTCAACAATTTTAAGTAACTAGATTTTGCTCGAGACTTCGGGCACGTTAATCTTGATTTGCCAATGACTTTGTACAGCTGGCAAACAATACTTTTTCCTGGATGTAAGGTCCCTATTCCCTATTTTCTGTACCTCTGGCAACGTGTATACGAGATTTGTGATGATCGGTCGAGTAGTTAAGTCGTAAAAGCCTAACAAACAAACTCACAAAATGTAGGTAAGATTAGGTTAGTAACAGCACTTTTTCTGACAGAAAGGTATCCAATGTTTTTTTATGTTAGCCTAGCAACTTGTATGCGAAATTCATGGTGATTCATGGTGTTCGGTCGAGTAGTTAAGGCGTGAAAGCGTAACACACAAACAAACTCACATTCGCATTTATAATATTAAGTTAGGTAATTAAAAATAAACAAATATGTACATTTTGCAAAGGCCAGTTGGGCTTTTCAGCTTGTATGATAAACATTACATGTCGCTTGTTATAACTGCATAATAAAGTCTTTATGATCAGGGCTTTGACCAACCCAACCGGATGCCTAAGAACCAGTAATGCCACAACGTTGTAGGAGCACCGTTACCTACATCTGTCACAGACTTATTATATGGAGCCCTATACAAAACAACCCTATACAAATCAATTAGATCTTTTGTCGATTATAACCTGATTTTTGTAGTTTTTCGGAGTTGATCAGTATTATGTAACATCAATTATTTAAGATAATAAAGCAAAATCGTTTTTTATTATGAAGTCAAAAGAATTTAAATATCAATAAATTTCTAACTTTAATTTTGGGTATTGCAAAAACAATTAACGATGTTATAAAAATGTAAGATGTATTTTCTTGTTTAGGTTGTGTTGAAGGGTTGTATGCATGCTTGTTGTTTAGGATGATATTAAAAGACATTGTTCTCGTTAAACTAATCTGCTCTATTTCATAAGCGGTCGTTCATGTATCACGTAAGCAAGGAAAACAAAGTTACATTTGTATAATGACATGGAGACGGGGTTTGGCGTGGCAATTACGTCAGCAATATTTATTCAATTACTTTTCGTATACGTTTTGCTTATTTCATCAGATTTTGAATTGAACGTACCTACATATGTAGCAACTCTACTTATCTTTGCTCGCAAGCGGCAATAATGTGTAAGAGATTTCCTCAAATTATGTAAAATGAAATTTTACCAATGCTTACTAAATAAAGGGGGAAAAAGAGCTGTGTGTGTTACTTTTGCTGACACGGGGGAGGAGGGAGATGACGATGACCAAAACCTTGTTTACGTAATACTTGAAGGCCCCTAACGGGGATTAACCTTTAAGTTCAACATGCAGTTATGTGTTAGTGATTCACTTGCTGATTCATACGTGAGCGACGCGTCGTCTGTGCGTATTATCGCAAAACTGAATCATCTACCCTTTAGCGCCATTTAAATTTAATGGGTACTAGTTGGCGATGGTGGCAATGTCTCTAAATTTGGTTTCCATTTTGGTTCTTTGGCAGACTTGTGTACAATAGTTCACCAAAGATAAAAAAAAACAAAAAGGGTGTCGTTAGAGTTTTATAACAGTATTTTCTGCATAAAATCGTAAATGAATTATATTTACTTTCAAGTTTTATGGGCCATACGGCTCAGTGCTTTTTGCAGGAGCTTGGAAACTAGACACCAATGCAATGGAACTTAGCACAAGGTTGCTTGGCGTCGGGCACGCCACAATTGTTTGACCCGTTTTTGAGGAGTAGGACAGTAGGGATTTATAAAAGTGAAGTGCCTAAAGGGTAGGTCTCTTTGTGTAATGGCCTGCCGTTTCATACGGAGGGCCGAAACAAACATGGCGGGGTCGCGACCGCGAGCATACACTGTGAAATGTAGTAAGTAGTATATGTACTATTTACTACATAATGGTTAGGGAGATATGTCTCCGTAACAAATTGGCATTACCATTCGTGTAAATGCATCGTTGCAATTGCATGTTATAACACCCTGATTGTAGGTAAACAACAGAACTGAGTAATGCATTTAATATAAGGCCGCTTTAACAGGTTTGCTGACCGCTCAATTTGATGTCGACTTAGCGATAACAAGCTTTAATGTGTGCTAATTACGATTGCAATTTACGATAATTTTTTACGTGAACGTAAGAAATTCTCAGTGTCAGTCAACAGACTGGAGTTAGGAAGTGGAGTAGAAGGCAGTTGTTACACCCCTAAACCCGTTGGTTCTACGCCTGATTCCTCTGCGGTCATGTCGGCTTGCCGGCCCATCGGATTATAAGAGCGAGAGAATAGAGTGCACTTGTGTTTGCGCACACAATACCGCCGCCGTAGACGGTTAGTATCAGTTAACATTGGCATTATTCTTTAGAAGAACTCTTTACATAACATCAATGTACCTAATTGAATTATAGGTTGCCTGCATAACACCTGTGCCTGTGGTGGAAAACATTTATTTCGCTCAAAAACTGCTGCGTCATATTTATGTCGCGAAAAATTTGACAGTTTTTTAACTATTTGAGACAGTAAACAAATTGCCCGAGGCACTACATCAAAGAAAAATTGTTTCGCCAGATTATTGAGTTTGTATTGTGTATGTAAAGTACCAAACTTAAATATTATAATTGCCCTCATCTTTCGGCTAAGCTATGACCTTTAATACCGTGTTTACTATTTATTAGCACGATAGTGTTATAATTCACATATCATGCTCAACAAACAAAAACCGGCCAAGTGCGAGTCGGACTCGCGCACCGTGGATTCCGTAGAAATAAACCGTAAATCCTAACTAATATTATAAATGCGAATGTGGTTTTTTATTTGTTTGTTACGCTTTCACGCCTTAACTACGCGACCGATCATAATGAAATTACGCGTACATGTTGTCAGGGATACAGAATAGGGCATAGGGTTCGTTTCTTCCAGAAACAAGTGAAAAACGGCAATGAATTGCCGTAAATCTTAGAGTTCGAAACAATTGTTCAAGTAATATGCAAAGGTCACGTGATACCACGTGACCGTGAGGTCAAAGGTCATAGTCATTAAAATTATATTTGCATGTAGACACACGGCTACACATCAAGTTAGAGACCCTATATACGCATAACTACGCTACATACAAAATAGAGAATTGTCGGAAAGTGACAGTGCATAGTAGTGTCGATATAATGGTAAGGATAGAGCGTAACAAAATATAATGCACTCTCTCGCACGATTCGCAGCGTTCAACTTTGAATAGTTCAAAGTCCATACAGTCTAGGTTGATGTGTCGCTGTGTGTACTACAACAATGCAGGATTAAAGGGTTAACAACTGCTCGATATCCAGAAGTTGACATAATATCTATACTAATATTGTAAAGCTGAAGAGTTTGTTTGGTTGAACGCGCTAATCTCAGGAACTACTGATTCGAACTATTTTTGTTAGTGTTGGATAGCTTATTTGTCGAGGAAGGCTATAGGCTATATAACATCACGCTACGACCCACGGGGCGGCGCAGTAATCCTAAACGCGAGTGAAAACGCGGGCACAGCTAGTTTTTTGATAAAATTCATAAATTTGTAGAATATTGTACACTATTTTTAAGTTCTAAGTAATGATAATGTATTATGTATGTATTATGGCTCACTGCACGTGTTGGGTAATTGTAAGTTTAGTGAGCAGTTGATACGAATAAATAATAAATAAGCAACTATAAATTAAAGGTACTTACAGTGTGTGGAGTATCCTGTGTATAAACTATGATATTGCCATGGACGATTGTGAGCAGGCCGAGCAGGCCTCCGATAAAGACTACGCCCAACATGTTGGCCGAGCACCACTCATGTGTTCACCGTGCTCCGCTCAAGTCTCATGCGCTCCTACGCAGTCCAATGTGAGCGGATGAGGTGGTAGCATGGTTTGTATACCTGGCAAATAAATAATAATAATAATAATATTCTACCACATACACACAACACCATCTAGTCCAAACTAAGCAGAGCTTGTACTATGGGTTCTAGACAATGGACAAACATACATATATAATTATTTTTTTGTAGATACTTACATATTATACATAGAAACACCCAGACCAAGTCAAACATCCATGTTCATGCACACAAATGTTTGACTTGAGCGGGAATCGAACCCGCGACCTCAGGCGTGGCAGTCGGTTACACTAACCACTACGTCATTGAGGCCGACGTACTGGTTAGTGTAACCGACTGCCACGAATGTGAGAACGCTTCAATTTTCAGTTTTTTAACAGCTTGTATTTTGTATTTAAGAGTCAATAGGAATTTAAAAACATTCAAACAGACACAAAGTACAACCTGACTCGAAACAACCATTTGTGAAATAAACAAATTTTTGTTTTGTGATGTATTCGAACCACACTTAGTTTAGTGTGTGTGGCGAGGTGATCACTTAAACCTCTACGCTATCTGGGCAGTCTTAAAAAAGAATAGAGAATATATTAAAAAAATATACCTATGCCTTTTCTACAACTACTAAAAAAAGCTTCTTTAACAACAAGGATATGACTTGCAATTAGCAAAGTAATGTTTGTGCAATCTTCTATAATAGTAACCAGTTTATTTTCCACCAAAGTAATTAATTAATATAATATAACAATATAATAATAATAATAATCATTTATTCAACTTAAATTGGTACAAATTGATACAGAGCTTAGGTTACATTGTAAAGGTAATATATATAAGAGGTGCCTGTACTAGGGTAAACCTGTGACACAGGCATAAATTGATTAATCATAATGTTTTACAGATGGCCTGGAGTCTAAACTAGGGTATATTAAGTACCTATGGCACTCAACCAGTTATGTGTTGATAATAATAATTTATGACTATTATCCTACTAATATCATAAAAATGAAAGTTCATGATGATGTTGTTAATCACGCAAAGTTACTTAATCACGCAAAAACCATTAAACGGATTTGGATGAAATATAACAGACAAGTTTAACATAAAGGCTGTAGATCATATGAACAATAAAGGTTTGTACTGAAATAAATCTAAAAATTAAATGTTACAGCTCAAAAACATGTCATATAATAAATAGCACAAACATACAAGCCTATAAATATAGTTTAAATATAAATACATGCTTGCGCATAGCAATATTTCAGAATATAACTATAAAAAGTTATTGCTGATCAATTAAGTTAATATGTATATACTATTCGGGATTAAATATAATGACCACCAAAAATAATAATTGTACAGCAAAATATGCCTACTAAAATATTTCATAACAAGCACCTATACAGTTAGGTTATGTTAGGTTCCTTTTTAAACCCAGCTACAAATAGCTCCGTCGGCTTATTTTAATCTCTTTAAATATAATGCGGTTTAAATTTTGGTGATCATTTACTATTTTTGACTGTTATATTTTACTATATCTGGTGATAAGTTAAACATAAGCCATACTATTCTACAGGAGTCATCTCAACTTTCCTATCTATCTCAAAGATCCTTTGACTATTTAACTGAGGGAATTATTGCAATAATTATTTTATGTATTATGCTATTGCTTACTTGATATTACACTCAAAGAGCATAAACTCTAATGCATGTTACAAACAATTTAATTAAGATGTCTCCTCTAGTACATGGTACTTAATAACTCAATGTACTAATAATGTTGTTATGAGTTTTGTTATAACTATCCTAACTAATACTGTAAATGTGAATGTGAGTTTGTTTATTACGTTCCTATGGCTTAACTATTCAACCGATCATCATGAAATTTCACATACACATTGTCAGGGGAACAGAAAAGGGCTTAGGGTAATTCTCATCAAAAAAATACTGTTACTACTTAATCTAACCTCGACGATCAATCCTGCGGGCAAAATCTAGTCTAGTAAGCAATATTTTTCTATTGCATATATGATAAAGTTTTTTAAATGGTAACCTTGCTGTAGGCTGCTGGTATGATAGCAATGTAGTACAAATATTTGTATGACTGTTGTTCTTAGTCAGATAGAAATATATGACTAAGGACTTAGTGACAGTAGTTTAAATATTAGCACAGTGTCTGACATAGAGGCTCGCTTAAAACAGTGACATTAGAAAAATAATTTGACATTTCTCTTTTAATAATACAAATTTTGTCATAGGTCTAATCATGTATTACATTGGAGTTTACAAACATTCAAGTAATAGACACAACTGCAAAACAGCTGTGATAGATTACTTAAATTATTGTCCCATATGTGATTGGAACAGACAACTCTCAGCATAGTGGGCAGTGGCAATATTTATTTACATTTAATAATATATACATGTGTTTTATATCCATTGTTATCTTATCTCTGTATGCAATGACCATGCTTTGTGATAACTTAGTGTCCTAGATTAATATTAAGTATGACTATTTAAAGATAGTTATCTACTTTAATTCTGTACTACAGATATATTTGTGTGCAATCTTTAATGAAACATTACAACATGTGCAGATTATAGGAATCATATGCAGTGCAATCAGATAACAAACACCATTTATCATGAACATAATATACATACTTCTTGAATCTACTCTAATATTATAATGCTGAAGAGTTTGTTTGTTTATATGCTCTAACAAGCTGTCAAAACTGAAAAATCTTTTTGTGTTGAATGGTTTGTTTATTGAGGAAGATTATAGGCATATATATGTATGCATCTTTGTCATACAAGCTATGAGAGTGAGACTGTAAACATAGCTAAACATCATTTAATTCAAGTAAATGTGGGGCATGACAATCAGACTTTTATATTACTACCAAGAATTTCTTAAATTAACACATAGTAAGATTTGGGCATCAAATGTAAAACAATTGGTATTAAGTGGATGCACAGACTTATGGCAAAGAGCCATAAGGAATTATGTAATGGAAAATGAATAAACCATAGGAGATATGTCAATATTATATCAAGTCAAAACAAAATGTCTTCCTACTTTTCTGTATAAGAGGTGAATGTTTCTATATCACACTCTTAATAAAACAGAGACTTATCTCAGTATTTTGGATTAAACAAATTTGAACTCTATTGCAATGATTTAACACAAACATAATATTAGAATTTAGCATATACAATTAGAGTCCAAATTGCCTTACTTTCAAATTTTGAGTTATGTTTCGAGTGTGAATTATGTTGAATGTAAACTTAAGAATGTTTTATTTTATTTTCAATTCATAGCATGTTAGTTATTTTGATATCTGACATAGTTATTGCTGTCTGGTGCACCCTAAACAAAACATTTTCAATTGCAGCTAACAATTTAAATATTTATCAATATAAAGAGTAACTTTACATTGCTTTTAACTTATTATGGCACTTACCTATATTATGATATAGCAAAGTTATGTTTAACATAAACATATATCAACATTGATATTGCCTGAGGGATATCTGTTTAGAATGATTTACACCAGACATTTTTTAAGTTTGCTTTGTAATGACAATGTCATGCAAGGTGAAAATACCATATTTAGATTACCAGAATGTTAATATTAAGTTATCACTGTATAAAATTCAGGTAATTGAGATTAAAATAATAGTATCAAATCAAGAATGCTCTATAAACTTTGTCTTGAATTTTAATTTGGTTGCTGTATTACAATTATTGTGATAGTCAGTGACCTGTTATTATTCCTTTATTACTTACCTAAAACTGGCTTTAGAACTTTGTACATTACAAATGATCGTCATTTACCACCGGGATGCACAAAGGCAATGGTGACCGAACGATAACGTTCCGGTTTCATAATCAAAACATTGGCACTTCATAATTATAATATATTCACGATTTATATTGCAAAATGTCACGGTCCATAGCAAATAAGTTAATTTAATTATTTGTTGAGACAAGTGGTGGCCTTGGATCACGTGTTTGATGACAACAATGACTTCCTCAGATATGCACATACAAAATAGAACACATAAAATATCATGGGTACAAGTTACCATGCAAAAACTTCATTCGTTTTACAACAAAACACTACTTACAATAAAATAAGCGAAACTGTCTCTGACGATGTTGTTATTATACACTATTTTTGGCAATAATACACTTTATCATGAGAATTTGGACGAAAATAAAACGAAAAAATAATTATTACGACTAATTCATTCCTTCTTTGATGCAGGAAAATTAGCGAAACGTCAAAACTAAGCACGTTCAAAAACGTCTTCGTGTTATTGTTGCCGTTGCGTTGGAACAATTTTTCATCAATAGAAATGATAATTTATTAAATAGATTCTAGTAAAAACATGAAATTTATGACATTTTATACGCTTAGGATAATATTTGGAAAGTAATTCAAAGAAATTTAATTTTTTATGCGGCTTTGGCGCTATAATTGTAAGTTTTTGAACGAGCTTTGTGGCCATATCAAAATTATAATTTCTACTGGAATAACAACAACGTAGGTCGTAGGTAGACTCAAAGATATTATATAAGGGTAGATTCACAGGGTTAGATTAACTAAACGTAGGTAAATAGGGTTGGATAGATAGCCTAGAATTGTTTAAAACATTTCAAATTGAATTAATATTTTTACAATACAATAAAACGATAGGTACTTTTAATGCAAGTAGTTTATATTGTAAAAAGCAATAATTAAACACATTTAAACAAACTATAGAATCTCTGTTAATTTTATTGTTTAACCAGAGTCGACAGGGCTATGAGTCCTGTTTGTAAAGCTACCTACACATAGAGCACAGTGAAAACACCTCTTAAACCGTTATTTTACTCTCACTAGAGCAACTCGACTTGAAAAGTAACCGTCACAGATATTATAATACTATACCCCGCATAAGAGAAGATCGCAGCCAATCTATTAAAGTTTTGCTCCTGCTGTGAGTAGCGTTTCCAGGGTGCTATTCAGAAGTTAGTGGTTTTTAACCCTTCTTCTGACGTCGTTCTCTCTCTATGATAGGTAATAATACACTTGGTGCTGTAAGAATTCATAGTCAACAGTAATTTCTTACCATCAGTTAGGCCATAAGCGAAGTGAAGTTTATGCAGCGACCACCTTACTTTGGTTCCAATTTACTCGAAAACCAAATTTTCTTAAAACAGTAATTTCAGCCCTGTTTGTAAACTGTAGCACTGGGCATTGGCCTCTTCTCAGTGTGAGAAGGGTTAGGCTATAATCCACCACGGTAGTCTAATTCGGTTTGGTAGACTTCACACATCTTATGGTGAATTCTTAGACAGGCAGATTTCCTCACAATGCTTCCCGAGTAGTTTCTATGCAACCAGTAATGATGTACTTACCTACTTAATTCGCATTTAACTGCGAAAAGTTTGAAGTGCTTTGAGATCAAACATGAGATCTCTGGACTCTCTCTCTCTCTCTAATGTCAGTTCAACGGTTTCTCATAGCCTAGAGAAAAACTGCTGGACTGCCACGCAGCATCTCAATCTTTCCTCCTTTTTTCCAATTAGATTTCCTTAGTAACATCTAGATTAGTTTCTACTGGCCAGGGAAGCTATGATGCCGCCGCGGAGAATATGTATTATGAAACCTCATTACTGCAGATATATCGATCACCGCAATAATGTACCAGCCTTTTGTCTGTAACAAGTGGGTATTGTGATGTGCCTTCTATTTATGTAGTGTTAATGTGTGTGTGAGGATAGGTCTAATCCGATCACCAACTATGCTGACGAACGTGACTCACTTCTCATTCAACTTTTGTGACCTGTTAATTAATAACAATGGATGTTTTAATTGTGTGTAGAGTTTTATTATAACTAGTTCAGCCATGAGGGACCAACATAGATATACCTACGTCAATATACAGATGGAATTAAAATATGCACTTATTACAAAGATATGTATATATCTTACGCTACGTTGACCCTTTCTCTTAGCGCCTAGAAGTAATATAATAGCAATTTTACTTATAACACGTTTTTCTTTTGACACAAAGATACAGTAGGACATGTTGCATTATATGTATATATAGGTAATTTGATTTATAATAAGTTACGTATACTTAGTACCAACCAACAAACGTGGGTACTATGTATCTCATATAGGCAAACTAACCGTTCTGCAATTAACAAGTTTTATGAACCGACTCACACTCTCTAGCTTACGACTAATATGAGTGTAAGAATATTTATTTTAGAGTATTTATCAAAATTTTGACTTATTAGAACTATTCAATATACTGGTGACCTTACTAAACTGACTGCCAACAACAGTCGATACTAAAAATAAAGTTGCAGCACCGGCAACATAGTCTCTTTCGAATCTTCGGCAATCAAACATCCCATAAAACAAATCTAATATAAATAATGGCGACCATGTGTTAGATTGCATTACGCGTTACCTCATTATCTGTAGCATGTGGGCGTATCAACAACGGGCCGAAGCAACTACAATAATAAATTTAAAATAGAATGAGCAATTCACTATTATCATGTGTGATCTACGAACATGACCGACCACTTTATAGTATACCTACTAGGTGACTCGTGCAACTTCGTCTGCGTCACATAAAATACTTCCCCGTTACTGCAACATTTTTCATTGATACTTCGCTCTTATTGGTCGTAGCATGATGTTATATAGCTTATAGCCTTCCTCGATAAACGGGCTAGCGAACACTAAAAGAACTTTCCAATTCGAACCAGTAGTTCCTGAGGTTAGTGTGTTCAACCAAACAAACAATCTCTTCGGCTTTATAATATTAGTATAGATTAACCACATTGCAACCTTCAAAGTAAACGTAATATTTATCCCAAGAGACTAATGCAGTGTCAGGCGAATGAATATAGGAAAATATTTGCGACGATCCGACTAGTTTTATAGACATCTAAATTTTGCCTGCCTGCCTGCCTGGTTTTGCGTTAATGTAGATTTTTGTTAAGATAGATTTTTCAGTAGCTTATATGTTATTTTGATGTAAAGACAATAATACTGTAACGTTTCATCAAAATCCATTGTATAGTTTGTGCGTGAAAGAGTCACAAACATCCATCCATCCATCCATCCTCACAAAATTTCACATTTATACCTAGGTAATATTAGTAGGATGAATGTTAAAGTCTGTCTTTGGCTGTTTGAGTGTTAATAGATACACTAAACATTTCAATAAATGTTTTAGTGACAAATGATTTACTATATATTCATTATACATATTATCGTATTCCTGTATATAATACTAACTAGATGTGCCCGCGGTTTCACTCGCGTTTATGGTTACTGCGCCGCCTTCCTCGATAAATAGGCTAACCAACAATAAAATAATTTTTCAATTCAAACCGGTAGTTCCTGAGATTAGCGCGTTCAACCAAACAAACAAACTCTTCAGCTTTATAATATTAGTATAGATATCAACCTTGTCTATAACTGACTCACCTTGGGCGCAGCCCTCTTTTGATCGTCAGAAGGGTTAGGTCTTGGTCATATTCCTATAGAATAAGTGTTTTGATGTGAAAATTGGTGCAAACTAGGATCAATTATTACAAAATATACCTACCTAATTGCCAGAGGAAGCACACCTGATCAATTATTTTTAAACCATGGTTTAAATAAAAATATGTCAGGCATAAATAATACTATTTAATGTCAAGAAATTCTTTCGGTCCCTAGATAACCGATAAGTAGGTAATTGAAGTGCCTTGAGTGAGCAACAGAGCGACTCAGTATTAACATTCTTTTTAAGTTCTTAACTACGAGCAATTTGCTATATTTTTAATGTTGAAATTATTGTTAGTGAGTTTAATTATTTTTAGAAGATCATTTACTAATCAGTTTCGATGTAATTATAATAAGGAAAAGTTAATGCTGACCATGGGCTACAATTCTTGTTTAAAGTGATTTACTTATTATTTATTTATTTTAGATAGATGGTACTTTGTCACTTTCATGCCAGCACTAATAAGCTACTTACCTACAAAATTGTATAGCAATCGAATGTACATATATCATCGGTTAAGTATATTTAATCGAATCAAATCAAAATCGAAATATCAAAATCGAGTGAATCTTTATACTTTTCGTGTCTCTCCAATTCGTTTGGGCATCACCAAGTGTAGGTACAAAGATACTATCTTTGTACCTACGCTCATTACTTTAATAGAGTACAAAATAAAATAATTTTATTAGCTTTTTGTTTTGATTGAATGCAGGGGGCATTAGTAATAATTCCAGCGGGAAGGCGGGGCGAAATACAATAAGAAAAAAATTAAAAATTATGAAAACGTTTATTTTCGGAAACATTATACAACATCTACAGAATGAAATGAGAATGAAACGAAAATGAACAAACGGAATGAAACGAAAATGAAAATGAACGCTTAATAACCTTATGTTTATCGACGGAATTTTGATCTTGGCCAAGTGTTTGCATCGTAATATAATTTATAACACTGCACGCCGTGTAGCGCATACAATAGTAAACACCATTGTTTGCGGTCAACGGTGACCGTGGTCTCCAAAACAATAAACGTGCAACGGTACAATGCCTTATTTTAATAACTGAAAATCAGATGTCATGTTTGTTCAGGGAGAGGCGTGGGAGAGTAAACAAGTTGTAACAAGGATTAATATAAGTCAGACTGGCAATGGACTTGAGTAGGTACAATAATATCTGAAGCCAACAAATATACAATTATATGTGTAATTTAGCAGTTACACAGCATAGAACGACGGCGGCGCTTAGAATAAACATCTTACATTAAGAATAAACAATTATTAATGGGTACATCAATAGTTCCAAATTTAAAATCTTGTATGGATGCCTTAACACAGTCTTTTGAATAGTAAAGAAGTCAGTATACCGCTAATTTTATATGTTGAAGATAAACAGATTATATTTTCATCTTACTTATATATTAATTTGCTAATGTTCTTTATCTTTTTTTTTACGTTTGGGAATACTTTGACGCATACCCCTCCGCGGGGGCGGGCAGTAAAATATTAAAGTAAAATATTTTTACTCGGTATACAGAGGTGATTTTCCAAAAATAAAAACTGGAAAATATGCGCCCAAAGATGTTTTATCAGACTATATTTATATAAAATAAATATCTAAGACAGTTAAGTTTTCAGAATGTATTTAAAAATTTTTCATGAAAAGGTCACCTAAACTTCAACATTAAAAAAAAAAAGTATTTGGTATTGACACGTGGGTGTTTTACTCGTGCATTTTAAATGCATTCCTTGATCGATAAATACCATGAACAGCAGAGGGAATTTTTTTTGGTCAAATGGAACACTGTGCGGGGTAGAAGAGAAAGATGGCATAAGAATAATGTACCTCCCGGAATACTGACTAAACCTACCACGGTGTTCCTCGACAAAACCGCTATCGACGGGGCCGCGCGAATCACTTGCACATGCGGTCGCGACCCTGCCGAGGTTTCGGCCCGCCGCGCTGTATGAAACGGCAGGCCACTACACGAAGAGGCCTACCTTATAGGCAAAACCCTCTCCCCAAACCCTACTGGCTCCCCCCTAGAGGGGAGACAGACTCGACACAGAGGCGCGCGTGGTAACACGCACGCCGCCTCTCAGACCTGGTGCTGAACGGGTGGCGGGCAGGCCTACGAAGCCATCACCCCCAGGTCAAACCTCAGGGTGATTGGAGGTCGTCTCGCGACCATCGGTGCCCGACACTGCGGTTGGGGAGAGGGTTTAAACGCTCCCTCTCCCGCTCGGCCGCCTCCTTGATGGAAATCACTTCCTCATAGAAGGAGGCGACGGCGTTCCACTACCTCTCACTCGGGACCATAGACTGAACTACGGCCAGGAGCGAGAGGGCAACCAATTCGACTACCACGATCAACTCACGGCGCTGCGATGCCCAGGCGGGGCAATCCACCAAAGTGTGCAGCGCCGTGTCCTCAACAACGTCGCGGCAGTCGCCGAAGTGGTGACAACCGAGCGTCTCTTGCCGGCATAAACGACACAGGAACTGGCCAAAACAACCGTGGCCAGTCATTACCTGTGTCAGCCGGAAGGTGAGGCCGCCATGCCGCCTCTCCAGCCACTCCTCAAACACGGGACTTACCGCCACGATCGTGGCGTGCCCGTTGCTAATGTTCTAAGTTAATATAGTTATATATGTTTAACAGTTAATCATCATTGTTCTGTATTGTATCTGTTTTAAACACGCTGTGTACACGTGACACGTACACACATATTTAAAACATTGATTTAAAGAGAATTGTATATACATTAATATTTAGTATTGTTATTATACTATGTTCTGTTTTATGTGTCATATTTTTTTTTATGAGAACTTTCAATAGGTAATACCAGTTCTTCCTATGTGCCACAGGAACTGACAGCTGCGACCAATTTATTGTTAACAGCTGAAACGCTTAACTATGTACACACTCATTAAGAAAAACGAACGTTTATTACTTTAATGTTTATTTAGTTATGCTTGTCACAAAAAACAATACACAATAACTAGCACTAGCTAGCACGAAATAATGACGCTTCGAATGAACATCCTAATTTAAGAATTACACAATGATTAAAACATAAATACTTTTTATGCCTCATTGACGTTCCTAATTTAAAAAACCTGTAATTGTTTATGTCACTATCTCAATTAACGTTCCAAATTTAAACTCGTGTAGGTATAGATTTTTTATTAACTCTTCAATGTAACGTTTAATTACACACTCATTAAGAAAAACGAACGTTGATTACTTTAGTTTTGCTTGTCACTACGGGTACGCGTAAGTGCAGATGATATTTAAAATCAAATTAGAGTTTATTAAAATTAACCTAATGGATTTATAATATATATTATGTACGTAGTAGGCAGAGGTGAATTACCAGTCATAACTCATATTTCACCAGTGATGGTTTTAGGCCTCACGTAACAGAGAGTGAGTTACTACGTTCCACCAGGCAGAACCTACGCCTCTAAGTACGCATAATAACAGAACATTGCTGATCAACAAATACGTTTTCAACATTGCCATCACCTATCACCGTCAGATCCCTATGATTATTTTGACACTGCTATGAGACCTTCACTTTATGAGTTTTTGGTTTTGGTTTCGTTTCGCTTAAGTTTACATTGTATATGCCTATTTATTTTTATTTTATACTTGTTATTAGGTTGTATATGTGTTTCGTTAAGCACGTGTCTAATAAACAATTTTTCTTCCTTTCTTCTTTTCTTTCTATGAAGAGGCTGTATCGAGATTGAGGAGATACACAAGACGGCACACGTACAGAAGCGTGAGCAACCACCAGGCGAAGCTACTGAGTTACTGAACAATCCATATTGATAAAGGAAGTACTGACCAATATCGGTCAGCTATTATCTTCCTAGACAGAGCTGAGGTGGTATGAGTAATCGAACAACCTTTCGCGTCTGTCATCTACGCACAATGGCCATTGGGCCATGTTACCCGCACTTAGCCTCACAATTGTGTGAGGCTAAGTGCGGGTAACATACGTCGAACTAACTAACTAACAGGGAGCATGCCTATTGCCGTTTTCCGGGCACTGTTCCAGGCTCCGTGTGGCTATTAAGATTTTCTAGACAGAAACAAGTGAGAATCGGCAATGAATTGCCGTAAATCTTATGAGTTCGAAAAAATGGTTCAAGTAATATGCAAAGGTCACGTGATACCAATTGACCTTCAGGTCAGAGGTGAAAGGTCATAGTCATTTCGGGGTTATATCGACTATGCTGAGTGGAATGGCGTTGACCGCGAGTCTCTAGCTCTTACGGTTCTTGAGTTGAAAGTTGTATAACAGACAGATGGATGGACGGACAAAGCTGTTGTATAAGACTTTTTTCGAACTCTAAAAGTCAATAACAGTTTGCCCGACACGTGAATTGAATCAGAGCATTCACTATCCTTCAGCATCAGGCTAGGCATTGAGTGTAAACCTTTTATATACTTATATATCCGAGGCTCAATATAGTGAGTCCTGGTTCGTTGATACAATAGCATAGACCAACTGAAAAACGTTCATGTCACTTTAAGCAAGGATAAGCTTCACCAGGAAGAATGCCTATGGTGCATCTTCTTAGTTCCTTAGGTATAAGAAAAGATTTCTCCTGCATTAGGATTAATTTCCGTGTCGTGGAGGACTTTACAAACATTCAAACAAGGGACACCAAGAACGCTTTGATTCGGTATAACTATTTGTAAATAATGCAAATATTTGTCTTGTGTCGGGTCTAAACCCACAACATCGGCGCAGTGGCAATGTCGAGGCAAACATTTTAACCACTCTGTGGTACGTGGCCTTGTGGTAATACTGAACCCACAACACTTCACCACTTAAGCGATTGCGCCATTCGTGCAGTAAATTGGATGGGCTTGTCTTAGTTCTTAGTTCATGTACTTTAATTGGCCAAGGAATGCGTAAGTGGATATCAACACTTACGTATCCGAGATCCTCTCTCAAGAAAGTCATCCGTGCTATACTCATGTAAAACTTATCACAGACTCGTTGTCAGCTCGCCAGTAACCATAGTAACCGACTGTTGTTGCCATGGTTACTGTAGATTAACTGTAATGATAACAGCCGACTTGTATATGAGTTAGGTAAGAGTCCCCGCAAACTGCAGAATTTCGATAGGCTGGTAGTTTGGTTGGTTTCTTAATCAGTATGAAGATGTATGGGAGTGCGCACATTATAATGATTCGGTATCGGCCGATAAAAATAGTTTGATGAGCTACACGATTGCCTTTAAACTGAACCGTCGGCAAACTATCGGCCGACTGCTAAATCAGTACGGCGCGGGCGCTCTTCCACGCTCGCATACCACCGGTTGTTTAGTCGGCCAGACTCGCCCTATATATACACATTACAAGTTTATTTTACAGAAGTACAGTTAATTTTTGATACATATTATACAAATGAAAAGTATGTCAAAGTTTTACTGTCCGTAGCTAAAACGACAGATATGGCCTGGCCTATATTCAAGAAACGTTTTACATACGTAGAGTTAATTTCTGTCACATTATATATAAAAAAATTTTACTGACCGGTAGCCATAACGATTAGTTGCGTGAATATAGGAACCGGCCCTAAAGAAGTTCTAAAGAGGCAACATTTTACTTCAGTACCTACGTGGCAACAATGTTTTCAACTTTAGCCTACTCAGTTCAAAACATCGGCCATTTCAATCATAAGTTTTTGAAAAGCTATTTAAAAATATTGATGTGTATTCTATAATATGGCTGCTATTAAGCCGGTCAATATACATATTGCAGCCAATCTTTGCAGTATATTAATACTAGTTTTTAAGTATCCATTAACAGAATTGCATCATAGGTATTGAAAATATTCACTAGTCATCCTAGGAAAAATTGATTCTGTGTAAATATATTAAAGTATTCAAATCCATTATTAGCAGCCATGACAAGACTGTTACAGCGTCAACATAAGTGCATTTAAAATGGTCATTGTGACATGGCCGACGCATCAACAAGTCAATTAATGTAAATGATCCCGTTTAGGGCAATTCAAAACTAATTGCGCCAATGAAAAAATACGTACTTTCACTGTACACTTCATCAGTTCAAATGAACTACCTACTTAAAACAGACTATGGCGAGGTTAATTTTACTTACAGGTTTTTAAAACTATTAATGTTTACACTTTCCTGACGGCAACGTTTTGGGTACTATATATTTAATTACCATTGTCAAGGGTAAGGAATAAGGTGGTGAAACATGAAAGAGAAGATAAATATGCTGCCATCTTGGAATCCTGTAATACATTTACTTAAACCCACAGAAAAGAGACGACACTAATAATTGATCTCAATGTTAAGTGTTTCATCTCTTGGAAGCTTGGGACTCGTTGACTAGACACAATCTTTTTGTCACTGTGACTCGAATCCGTCTATTTATTTGCGTAAATAGTAACATAGCACATTATATTTAAATAGGTAACAATTTTTAAATAGCTTCACGTCTTCGTCTTCTGGGGATATTTGGGGAGCCGTTGCTAGCAGCGGCGTCAGGTCGTAGAGGGGGATCGGACGCCACTGTAGCAGGAAATAAAAAATATTACAACAAACAGGTTAAGAGCACCTTCAACCGACGGGCGTGTATGAGAAATGTGATGAAAGTGAATGAAGCCAGAGAAATGTGTCAGGATCGTAGCAAATGGAAATCCGTAGTTTCTGCCTACCCTCTGGGAAACAGGCGTGAATCTATGTATGTACAACAAACAATTTTAAGAAGTGAAAGTAGGTACCTACGTTATTTTAAGTACCTACCCAAAGGTATTCAAAATGTATTTTATCGTGGTTTAGCCTAACATTCGCCGTTAGACTATACTTAACCAGTTTTCTATTTACACAGATGTTTGAAGTACTGTTCTCGAAGGGGTCACAAAAATTGAGGACGATAGAAGTGGCACGCCAAAAATTTTACAATATTTACAACAAAATATTTATTTTGTTTTTACTTCTATTCAGCAACGTATTTCTTGCGATGCTGGTTTCTTTAAATATAAATTTTATGTCACTCTCGCCGCGTTGGTCTTATTATTCTGTAGTCCACAGAATAACCGTCTAGATCCGTCTAGATCAGAGGTTCCCAGACTTATTTTCTCATAGATGACTTTCAAAATTTAGCATTTTCTGGTGGACCTCCTGCAGTTACATTTCTACCATATTCCTTGGCATTCTGCATCAAATCTCTACGGGTGACCTTTTTTTTTAGAAATTCTCTACTGAAAAATCCAACATTGTAGTTCTTCACTATCGAAAGCAAATAAATTGTCGTGGACCCATGCTTACGAATTGTGGCCCCCTATTTTTTTGTCACGCCAACTTAGACCCCCGTCGCGTCTCCCGTGGACCCCTGGGTGTCCACCTGGACCACTTTGGGAACTAATGGTCTAGATCGACCGGTTACAATCTTAACTAAGATAAGTCATCATTTTGGTGTCTAAGAGTGTGCGAGTATGCTCTTTATACACAAGAAAAGAAGATACGGATTTTATCACGTAGTTTATTTGACACTTTTTTACGTAATTTAGAAACTACTACTATTGAACTTTACAAATTTTTAAGATATTTAAATTATTAGCTTAAAAATTAAATCCGTATATAGTATTCGCGTAAGCATAAGACAATATCAGTAATAAGATCTATTAGTTGTTATTGTTTGAAAAATAAAGTGATCAATATTTAAGGCAGTTGTTGATGTGTTGAATAGAATTCTCTTTTATTGTCTTCCATTGTAGACCATAGTTTAACAAACATTATAGTCTTGTTAAACTTTTATAGACGATTCAATATTGCCCACGGCTTCACTCGCGTTAAACTTTTATCCATAAATGTCTATACCTTGGGAAGGTACGCTATATTCTTTCCTGCACTCCTGAGGTATAAGCGAAAATTCATGATGATCGCAACAAACAAACAGACTCACATTCGCATTTGCAATAGTATTTAGGATTCGTATTTATGTTCTGGATAAGGCAAAATCATATTAAATAAGAATCATCGAATAGATCCGACTCATTGGCTATTGGATTCTCCAAAAACGCTTTCTAATTATCAAACAATTTTAGGACGATATGACGGATAACCATAGAGTTTTGAGTTGATACCCAATATCCTGGGGTGGGCTCTAAATAATTCTGTGGTGGGCACAGTTCACCTACCTTATATAAGCCAATGAATGTATAGCTTACTTAGTATTTGTCTATACCTAACCGTGTTTGCTAATAATATTTTGACTAACCCGGCAAATTTTCGCGATTTAAATTCACTTACGTACAACATGGCACTAAACTCTGCCTGAGTTTACTGACATGTTGTACGTAAGTGAAAGTACCAAACTGTGTTTAAGATTTTATTTAGTATGTACACCCAGAAGGTTGTGCAATGACTGGTTCTAAAGGAGCCGGTTCGGCTGGTCAGAGCACTGAATGAGGATGTTGTTATTATCCTAACTAATATTATAAATTCGAATGTGAGTTTGTTAGTTTATTTGTGTGTTACGCTTTCACGCCTTATCTACTTAACCGATCATAATGAAAGTTGTCAGAGGTACAGAAAAGGATCGGGCACGCCACGATCGTGGCGATAAGTTCCGTTTTTGAGGAGTGGCTGGAGAGGCGGCATGGCGCCCTCACCTTCCGGCTGACACAGGTAATGACTGCCCACGGTTGCTTTGACCAATTCCTGTGTCGCATAGGCCGGCAAGAGACGCCCGGATGTCACTACTGCGGCAATTGCCTCGATGTTGTTGAGGACACGGCGCTGCACACTCTGGTGGATTGACCCGCCTGGGCATCGCTGCGCCGTGAGTTGATCGCGGCAGTCGGTATGGTTGCCCGCTCGATCCCGGCTGTGGTTCAGTCTATGGTCCGAAGTGACAGGTCGTGGAACGTCGTCGCCTCCTTCTGTGAGGAAGTAATTTCCATCAAGCTGGCGGAGGAGCAGGAGAGGGAGCGCTCAAACCCTCTCCCGAACCGCAGAACTGGGCACCGGATGCCGCGAGATGGCCTCCAGCCACCCTGAGGTTTTACCTGAGGTGGTGGGCTTCGTGGGCCTGCCCGCCACCCGATCAGCACCAGTTCCAAGAGGCGGCGTGCGTGTTCCCCCTTCAGGGGGACAGTAGGGATTAAATTAGTGGTGCCCAGAGGGTAGGATATTTGTGTAGTGGCCTGCCGTTTCATACGGTGCGGTGGGCCGCAACCTCGGCGGGGTCGCGATTGCATGTGAAAGCGATTCGCGCGGCGGTTATATCTAGGAACACCGTGGTAGGTTTAGTCGGTATTACTGGGATGTCGCTCACCATCTTTCCCCCGTGAGTCCGACATAACCTCTCTGTCGCCCCGTGGAGAGGTGAGCGCCAATGCATTACACAAAGTAAAAAAACAAAACAGAATACTGAAAAGGACCTTTCATATAGAAAAACAAGTGACAATCAAGACAAGTGAGAGCAATGAATTGCCGTAAATCTTAGAGTTCAAGTTCAAGTTCAAAAAAATGGTTCAAGTAATATGCAAAGGTCATGTGATACCATACATATATAAATTTATTGACAAAATCTGGATTAAGGTAAGCGAAGCTGCGGGCAAAATCAAGTAGAAGATATTTATGAAAAATATGTGAGAGTTGTAGAAGTCAATTATTTTCAGAACTTTTGTCTGCCTATTTATAATAATAATAATAATAATAATAATAATTTATTATCAAAAGCCAAATACAGTTTGTCCATCTCAATCACATAATATATAAAAGTACCATTATGTACAACGTTACATATTTTTAGAGATAGAGTGAACGTTTATATGTTGTGTGAAAATGATGCAACAACTACACCAATAGTTCTCAAAGTGGCCAGGTGGACCCCAAGGGATCCACGGGAGACTCAACGGGGGTCTACGTTGGCGTGACAAAAAATGGGGGTTCACAATTCGTAAGCGTCCACGAAACTTTATATGCTTTTGTTAGTGAAGAACTAAAATGTTGACCACTCGCTAAAGACCCCGACTACTCGCCTATCGTGGTAGGTTTAGTCCGGAGAATGCCAAAAAAAAGAAAAGATCAGCCCGTAGAGATTTGAAATATTTTTTTTAAATTTTATCTAAGTTATATGGCATAAATGTAGCTGAAGGGGGTCCACCGGAACCAGCTATATTTTTAAAGGGATCTATGAGAAAAAGTCTGGGAACCTCTGAACACACTACACAAATTTGACTAACTTTAAATCATGTGCATGTTTCTTGTTGATACGTCGCCTAAAGGTCGAATATTATGTACGTGTGTGTAGACACGCTTCTACTTGCATGTAAAGAAACAAAAATATAGATGAGTACCTACAACCAAATTACAAGCTTATGAAATCACGTGCAAAACCTATTTCTCTATAATGCCAGTATCACGGTTTGGTTAAAACAACTGATGTTATTGTTTCAACACGTATCATATTGCGATGTCAGCACCGTATAATCGATCGTATTGCATCGTCCATATCGCGCACGCACGCATCTACCTTTATATCATTTTAACTTACTATCCCTGCAAACAGTTACAGATAAGCGTAACAAACTACTAAATAAGGACGGCCATTGTCATTCAGATAAAAGCCACGATTCAACGTTACAAAGCGTTTTATTTAGAGGCCTCTTGATGCAAAATAAACAGTTTACCGTGTCATAGATTTATAGTATTACATGACACGAGATAGGACAGGATCCGGAATAAGGAAATCCTTTTAGTTATGCATACGTTGTATACAAAGCACGTCCGAATCATGGCTGGCCGTGCTAAGATGGCGCGCGAAATGTCTAGTCTGGTATAATATTATGCATTCGAAGAGCATGTACATTATATGTATGTAGATACACACATTATATATGCGAAGGTCGGCAGAGATCTACAAACATAGTCCTACAGGGGCAAAGGAGGGGGTACCTTAGTAGATGTGTGTACACACGCATTTTGCTATATACAGTTTTAGATCCTATGTAATTGGGGAGCATATTGCCGTCTATCGGACATGGTTCTAGTCTCTATGCCGCTACTGAGAGATTTTTGACAGGAAAACCCAATAACATTTTGCCTAAGAATCGAGCCTTCATGCACAGCAGTGGCAATCACTACCGCTGTGCACCGCTGTGTGAGGCAGTTTAAATTACAGCGCAGCAAAGTTGCTATAAAAAAAGAATGGTCGTATACCACAGCGCATATCGGGTATCTTATCTGATCTTATCTTGTTTCGGGGCCCAATCAGTGTAAACCGGCGACACTTCGACCCAGTGGGATCTTTTGTGTCGGCCCCAAGATCTATCCCTGAGCTATCTCCCTATGAATGTACTGCATCAGTCGCAGCGTACACTTCAGAGGGAGAAGCCTGAAGTCTTCAGGGTTCGGATATGCCAATCCCATCAGACCCATCCTTAGTCCAGCCAACGCGTCACATTCACACAGTAGGTTTTATATGGATTCGTTCTGTTCACCACAGGCTCTGCAGATCAAATTGTTTGCCAAACTCAATCTGCACAGGAAGTCGTTGGTGCCAAAATGACCAGTGAACGCTCCTGTGAGCAGGCGTATTTGGCCCTTGTTGTACTCGCAGAACTTCCGGGTAAAGCCCGTGGCTCCGTTTGCAATGAATTTCTTGGAGTGTTCCAGACAACTAAGGGCCATCCACTCCAGCCTGTGTTTATCATTGCCATGTGCATTCATGGCTGCCTTGACGGTACTCTCAGAGAGTCCTACGAATGGATTGGGTATAATAAGTACCTAATCTATCCGACTGTGTAGCTGCTGAGGCAAAAATGTTTCAGCTCTCTATATTTATAATATCAGCCCGTTTTTATAAACTATCTCCTATCATCCTCCCAGTATGAAGAGGGATAGACCGTAAATCAACACGCTTGCTTACATTTTATATTTATCTATATATTAATCTTGTTTTTATTATATAAGTATTTTATTCATAGTTTTAGGTTACCTTTGTGGAAGAGAAAAGAAATCATTATTATTATTTAATCGGGGTTACATGTATTGGAAGGCGGGGCTTTCAATAAATCAGTTTAATTAGATACATCTAGAGTATTCATCTATATAATTTATAATGATTATAGTTTCATTGATATACTAATATTAGATGTGCCCAAGGTTTCACTCGCGTTTATGGTTACTGCGCCGCCTCCGTGGGTCGTAGCGTGATGTTATATAGCCTATAGCCTTCCTAGATAAATAGGCTATCCAACACTAAAATAATTTTTCAATTCGAGCCAGTAGTTACTGAGATTAGCGCGTTCAACAAAACAAACTAACAAACTCTTCAGCTTTATAATATTAGTATAGATTATATAAATGTATTAAAATCTGAAAGTAACTGTCTGTTTTAGCAATAAAAATTAAGCTGTTGAAACGACAGATAAAGTTTTGTATCGGCCTCCATGGCGTAGTCGTCAGTGTAACCGACTGCCACGCCTGAGGTCGCGGGTTCGATTCCCGCACAAGTCAAACATTTGTGTGCATGAACATGGATGTTTGTCTTGGTCTGTGTGTTTCTATGTATAATATGTATGTATTTACAAAAAAATAAATATATATGTATGTTTATCCATTGTCTAGTACCCATAGTACAAGATCTGCTTAGTTTGGGCTAGATGGTGTTGTGTGTATGTGGTAGAATATTATTATTATTATAAGGTATGGCGATGGGTTAAACCTATACGAGGGACATTGGCTACGCTTTTTCGCCACTCGTTTTAGTAGAAGTATAAACACAAATCTACGGATAACATCTTAACATTACTCTACTTTATATTTTTGAGGTAATTCTCTCACTAAATATTTCATCTTCTACCTATTTATTATCTCCTATGAGAATTCTATCACCGCTATATTGTCTTACCACAGTACATACATATACAGTATTGTAACTCGGCCCTGTCCTTGAAATAATTACCTACAACAGCGCGGTTCGTAGACACGCGTTAGGGTTGCCCGCCTACAGTATTTTAATTTTATCTACCTACTTGAGTTTCTTTCTAGTTTAGTGATTGTAAATATTATATGTATATTATATTATAAAAAAAGAAATACATAATGAATGAAATAGAAAGTGTTCAATAAAATTAAATTATCACAAATCGTACGCTTACTGCTTACAAAACAATCACACCGTCCGTTCGTCACTGCGGCGCATTCGCGACTGGTTGCGTGCCGAGCGCATGCCGACGCCGAGGCGCGTAGGTATGACTCGAGTTCCGACCGTTTGTATGAAGATAGGTTACTGTATATTTATGTACTGTGGTTTTACTCTTACACGAATGTTACATTTTGCATAAGCCGTCGGTCCCGGCTGCCATGAACATCTATGGCAGTCGTTATTGGGAGAGTGTCGACACAAAAGATCCCACTGGGTCGGAGTGTCGCCGGTCTGCGCTGACTGGCCCCCACATAAGATACATAGATTTTGCAAATTGACTACTTGAAACGTATCCTACCGTGGTTTGTTTTAACATCACGATCATCATCTCCCTGTCACTGGCTGCTGATAAGCAACTTAAGTGTCAGGAAAAGTGTAAATCTAAAAAGTTTAATAATGGATTCACTATAACACTAGTAAAAGTTAATAGTATTAGTAGTTATAATAATAATATATTAAGATAAGCAGCGATAGCTCAGTGGGGAGACCAACAGACTGCAATGCAGAGGGTCTCGGGTTCGAACCCACGTCGCGCACCTCTGACTTTCGGAAGCTATATGACTTTTCGAAATTATGTGCATATTGATTGACAATTATCGCCTGCTCCGTGCCTCGGAGAGCACGTTAAGCCGTCGGTCCCGGCTGCCATGAACATCTATAGCAGTCGTTATTGGGAAAGTCAGTACCCTCTAATATCCTGACACTGGTCTAGCCTTAGGGTATCGTTAGCCTTCGGGTTTCGGAGGTCAGGTGGCAGCCGCTCCGTGTAAAAACTGATATCCAGTCAAATCCGGTTAGACCAGAAAAGCCGACCCCAAGTGACTTGGTAATAATAAAGGCTAAGAGAGAAGAAGTTATAATAATAATATCAGCCCTGTATTAAACTGTCCCACTGCTGGGCACGGGCCTCTTCTCACTGTGAGAAGGGTTAGGCCATAGTCCACCACGCTGGCCCAGTACGGGTTGGCAGACTTCACATATCTTTGAGGACATTATTAAGAACTCTTAGACATGCAAGTTTCCTCACGATGTTTTCCTTCACCGTTAAAGCAAGCGATAATTAACTTTTTAATACGCATATAACTTCGAAAGGTCAGAGATGCGCGCCTTGGGATCGAACTCGGGACCTCTGCGTGGCAGTCTAACCGTTTCCCACTACGCTATCGCTGCTGTTTATCAAACATTAGTAGTTAAATAGTTTCAAAATTACCTTAAAATATTAATTTTCAAACTAACCGCGAATTATGTTACACACATACATTATTATAATATCAGTTACACTATCACACGGCTAGATTTTCATATTGAGCGTTTTTTCGTTTTACGGAAGTAAAACCACTCAATCATTTCGATGTTAACATGCACGATAGCATTCTCACAATGTTAAGGTAATTATTCGGGCAAAGGTCAAGGTTAGAGTTTTGTACTGGTAGCACGGACGGATTTTATAATATTCTCCTAATATTGGAAAGTTTGTGAAAATGTTTGGATTGTTATTTATAATAATAATAATAATAATATTCTATCACATACACACAACACCATCTAGCACAAACTAAGCAGAGCTTGTACTATGGGTACTAGACAATGGATAAACATACATATCGCACCCTTAATAAAACAGAGACTTATCTCAGTATTTTGGATTAAACAAATTTGAACTCTATTGCAAAGATTTAACACAAATATAATATTAGAATTTAACATATACAATTAGAGTTCAAATTGCCTTACTTTCAAATTTCGAGTTAAGTCGCTGTTTTATTAAGAGTGCGATATATACTTTTTTTTTTGTAAATACACACATGTTATACATAAACACCCAGACCAAGACAAACATCCATTTTCATGCACACAAATGTTTGACTTGCGCGGGAATCGAACCCGCGACCTCAGGCGTGTCAGTCGGTTACACTAACCACTACGCCATCGAGTCGTCAATAATCACGTGTTTAATCACGCGTAAGCTGTTTAGTAGATTTGAATGCAACTTGGTACAAAGGTAGAGTACGTCCTGGTTTCATCATCATCATCATTTCAGCCTATTGCAGTCCACTGCTGGACATAAGCCTCCCCCAGGGTGCGCCACAAGGCCCGATCTCCCGTTTTCGCCATCCAGTCACCTCCAGTCCTGGTTTAATGCATAGGATACTTATGATGCAGGTATGCCTCCACAAGCACGAACTAATATGATATTAAACTCAGAGCACGGCATATTTTTTAATAAAGACTAATGTTTTTGATATTTGTTTGGAAACGAAGGCAAGTGATGTCAGTTCGACAGCATAAGACAGGTGTAAATAATCTCTATACATGAAGAGAAGTTTGTTTCCCTTTTTTTAAGCATATTGTGCGTACGGAAGAGTATAATCTGGCATCATAAAAATGTACAATATGGAGACGGAGCGCAGAAAAATAACATCTACAATTTGACAAGAGCCGGGGGTCGTTCGGAAATGTAACACAAAATTATATGCTGCGTTGTAATATAACGTTTTTATTGATACAATGTCTTTATTATGTATTATTTATCTTATATTATCTGTTTTTTATTATTTTCAAGGTACTTTTAATTCTATATGTATGTATAAGTATTATATTATATTATATAGATACCAATATTATTATTTAGTATGAAATTACTTTCTGCCATCCACCTTCTCCCTATTTATTTAAGTTACTCTTTTTTTTGTTTTTTGATATTTTGTTTTTAATTGAGTTGTATGTATGTATGTTACTGCCTACATGCACCGAAATCATTCAGGGTCTGCGAGAATACCAGCGTTGTGGATATACTGCAACATTGCTGACGCAGGACCTTATTTGTTCTATATGTACTTTTGGTTGTGTTTTCTGTTACCTTATATAATGAGCGTGGAACAAATAAAATTATTTTCTTTCTTTCTTTCTTTCTTTCATCTATACAAATAAATAAAATTGAAGTGTCTGATTGTTACGACAAAATAACAGCTTTTTACCTAATGCATATGAAAGTATATAAAGTACCTACAGGGCATCTATTTTTAAAATTTTTGTCGTTCTGTCTGTTTGTTCCAGTTATTCCAGCTAATTTCTGAAATGGCTGAATCGATTGTGACGGGACTTTCCCTGGCAGATAGCTCATGTTCTAAGGAGTAACTTAGGCTACTTTTATTTTTGAAAATGTAAGGAAACTGCGGAGAAAAACCAAAGCGTATGAAATAGTGAACAATTTCCGATACAAATAGGCAAATGTTTAATAAGTAATAATAATTTGAATATATGTATATACATCCAATATATCAAAAAAATCGAGACAAAGTAGAAGAATTACATTAATTTTAGCATAGGTATTCTATACGCGGCATGCAGAAATATTAAGTTTTCGTAAACTTTGCGAACTGAACAAACACTTTTTAGTTAAAATCTACTCGTCAATCCTATGAATACAATTGTCTATATTTTATGGATTAGAATAACAGTTATGTATTTGTATTTTTGTACACCTGACAATGTGTATGCGACATTTTATGATGATATGTCGAATAGTGAGGGCTTGAAAGCTTAACAAACAAACTCACATTCGCATTTATAATATTAGTTATAGATATGGAAGTGCGTTTGTTGAATTCGTCTGGTTTCACGTAGTAAGCAGAAGATTTATAACAAATAAGTTATGAGCTACGTATACTGACATTGGTTACTTTTTTATCCCGGAAAATGCGACGAGGCGAAGGTAAAGCCTTGTTGTTTATATTCTTTTGTTGTCTTACCTATTCTAATCTAATACCTTCGGACTTATTCGGTTTCAAGATTCTTATAGTATCTTATAATGGATAGAGCATGTTAAGATACTAATATAATATCTGCTAAGAAAGTTTATAAGGCTAGTGTGAATGGAACAGTCGCAAGGGGAAGACCTAGGCGAACGTTTCTCGATCAGATAGGAGATGTTCAGGACAAAGGCCAGGTTGAGAGCACCTTAAACCGACGAGCGTGTATGAGGAATGTGATGAAAGTAAATGAAGCCAGAGAAGTGTGTCAGGATCGTAGCAAATGGAAATCAGTAGTCAGTACCTACCTCTCTGGGAAACAGGAGTAAATCTATGTATGTATGTATGTATAATATCTGTTACAGATTACGAAGATTTTAAATGATAATGTTCAAATAGAAGTGAAAACTGACAAAATCGATTGAAGTATAGAGTTATATTTTCGTAGTCGCCATCTTGGTTACATTATATTTTTTAAATGGCGCTAGATGGACCCACCTCTCAGGATGGGTCGTCGTGAGCTTTGCGTGAGCGTGACTAATGACATCACGAGTGACGTTTTCGCCGCGACCATAACGATCGTAGTAGTCATGAAGAACGGCTAAAGGAGCATCTTAGGCGTTGTGAACGCTAAGTGGAACTCACCCCTAGTAATCGATTAGTGTCAGTGACTCGATACAAATATGACATTTATATTGTCAAACTGAGGGTGCTGTTTGCCCCATCCGTCACTTGCCACCAATATTCTTTTTATTTGCACCGCTTACATTATAATTTATACGACACTAATATGAGCACATCTTTTAGTTTGTCGTTAGTGATGCGCTTTGACTGTCTCGGTGTCCTTGGTCGCGCCAAACTAGTAAATGCGACTGTCTGGCTGAGTGGCTGTGTGTGGTAAGAATTCAAAATACGCTTGATAAAAATTTATTATTTAATTATGTCGATTTCCCGGTCGAGCAAACTAAAATTTTAATTTAAGAAATTCTTAATATCAGCTTGAAGTCAGGAAGATGGAGGTGTTTCAGACCTTCGTGCATCGGAAAGGACGGAAGTTGGTCTTTGCCTGATTTCTCTCCGGTCATATCGAATCGGACTATAAGAGTGAGGGACAAATAAGAAAGTGAATTTGTGTTCTCAAATACTCTTGTGCGCTCTATTATCTCCTGCGCAGATGACTAGTCCCTTTCAGTTACTTTATTTTATTTACTTATATTTTTTATTTATACTTTATTAATTTATGTTATTTATTGGAACAGAAAATATTTTCATAGCAGCGATAGCTCAGTGGGGAGGCCAACAGACTGCAATGCAGGGGGTCTCGGGTTCGAACCCACGTCGCGCACCTCTGACTTTCGGAAGTTATATGACTTTTCGAAATTATGTGCGTATTGATTGACAATTATCGCCTGCTCCGTGCCTCGGAGAGCACGTTAAGCCGTCGGACCCGGCTGCCATGAACATCTATGGCAGTCGTTATTGGGAAAGTCAGTACCCTCTAATATCCTGACACTAGTCTAGCCTTAGGGTATCGTTAGCCTTCGGGTTGCGGAGGTCAGGTGGCAGCCGCTCAGTGTATAAACTGATATCCAGTCAAATCCGGTTAGACTAGAAAAACCGACCCCAAGTGACTTGGGAATAATAAAGGCTAAGAGAGAAGATTGGAACAGAAAATATTTACATGTAATATCATATTGAAATTAAACTGCTATATACGGATTTTATCGCGTTGTTTATTTGACACTTTATTACAAAATTTTGAAAATTGTTACACTACTACTACTATTAAACTTTACTAATTTTTAAGCTAATTAAATTATTATTAAACTATTTAGATTTAATTTATTTTTATTTTTACACTTTCTCCGACGTTTCGGTTGCTTTTCAGCAGCCATGGTCACGGGGAGACTAAGATGGCAGTTGTCTCAATGTTCCAGTGTAGTTATTTCAAAGTACCCGAACATAATTTAATCATTGGTGTTTCTATTTACGCAGAATGAGCTCAAAGTATCATGAAGTCTAGCTGTGGTTTGCTTCTTCTTGGGTTTGACTGAGCCTCGAAGTCCTCCATATATATGTCAGCAACGATGGAGGACTTCGAGGCTCGAGCTATACATACTGCCCCCATCACACCCAGGATTTATAAGAGGTTTGTAGATGATACTTTTACAATATTACCAACAGATAGTGCAAGTGTATTCCTAGAACATCTTAATTCCATTAACAATAACATCCAATTTACTATGGAATTAGAGGCAAATAATTCATTAGCTTTCTTAGATGTACTTGTCATCAGGAATCCTGATCATACTTTGAGCCACACTGTATATAGGCCCATACAAATAGGTACTTAAACGGTGAATCTCACCACCATCCTAAACAGTTAGCTACCGTGGGAATGTCTTTGTTTCAGAGAGCCCATGGGATCTGTGACAAGAAACACCTGGACGCCGAGCTTCAACATGTCAAGCAAGTACTGCAAGACAACAAGCTCCAACAGCCGCGCCGCTGTCACAGATCCCGAGAAAAGCCAGCCACAGTCGAGCGCCAGCCTGCTATACTGCCTTATGTAAGGGGTGTCACTGACAAGATTGGCTACATCTTGAAGCGAGCTTCAATCAACACATACTTCAAGCCGCCAACGAAGATAAGTCAATTTTTACCATCCGTCAAGTGCCAACTACCTTTACAAGATGCAGGGGTCTATAAAATAGATTGTGACTGCGGACTCTCATACATTGGTCAAACCAAGAGAAACATAGGCACCCGCATAAAAGAACACATAGCTGATGTAAAACACCAACGCTCGTTGAAGTCTGCTGTGTGTGAACATGTGCAACAGGGGACCAACCACTACCTGAGATTTGACAAACCACAGATTCTCGCTAAAGAACACCGATTCCTACCAAGGATGCTTCGCGAGGCTATTGAAATCAAAAAACATCCTAATTTTAATAGAGAAGATGGTTGGAATGTACCACCAGCTTGGGATCTAGTAATAAAAATAGTCAAACCCAAGAAGAAGCAAACCACAGCTAGACTTCATGATACTTTGAGCTCATTCTGCGTAAATAGAAACACCAATGATTAAATTATGTTCGGGTACTTTGAAATAACTACACTGGAACATTGAGACAACTGCCATCTTAGTCTCCCCGTGACCATGGCTGCTGAAAAGCAACCGAAACGTCGGGGAAAGTGTAAAATAAAAATAAATTAAATCTAAATAGTTTAATAATAATTTAATTAGCTTAAAAATTAGTAAAGTTTAATAGTAGTAGTAGTGTAACAATTTTCAAAATTTTGTAATAAAGTGTCAAATAAACAACGCGATAAAATCCGTATATAGCAGTTTAATTTCAATGAATAATATTCGCGTAAATAGAAGACAATATTATGTAATATCATAATTCGTAACTAAATACAATTCTTTTACATACTTTAGGAATAGGTCGTTTGATTTAGTATAGTGTACAATTGTTTGAAGAACTAAATAAAAAAAATAAGTTTGGCCGCCGCCACCGACACTAATGATGCCCATAGTATTCGAATAATATTTGGATAAAGTTGTGCACAACGCAGTACAAACTTTGCATGGTCAAGGACATGGCGCTCTTACATAAGTTTAGTGTTGTCAACGCGTAAGAATTAATTGGAATGCAAATTTATACATCACTATCACACGTTGTGTAAGCATTTTTACACAACTATTATGTAACACAATGTCTCTCTGTCTGTCCATTTGTGCGCTTATAACTCAAAAAGTACTGGATCGATTTACATAATCCTTTTTAGTATTAAAATACATCGTCTGGTTAAGAGAAACCTAATCTATTAGCAGTATTTTGCAGTTTCAGTGCATCCTATCGGGAAACTGCCTTGGTGACGAAGCAGTGGTAAAGGCGAATGTTATGCATGAATGAGGTCATATGGTCGTTTTGTATCCAGAGTTATTGAGGGTTTCCTTTAAGGAAAATCCTCTATTGCATCATGAACGTCCGGTCAAAGTCTGGAACAGCGCTTGGTAGACGGCAATAGGTTCTCCCCTATGTGTATACCTTAATAGTCAAAGGCCTCATAATGCCGAAGGGATAATAAATAAAAGGGATAATTGCCTCCGTGGCGCAGCGGTAGTGAATGCGACTGCTGTGCATGAGGTCTCGAGTTCGAATCCCGGGTCGGGCCAACAAAAAGTTATTGGGTTTTCTATTAATAAATCTCAGTAACAGCCCGGAGTTAGGAAGTTGGCGGTGTAAGACACCCCCGTGCCTTGGAAAACACGTAAAGCCGTTGGTCCTGCGCCTGATCTCTCTCCGGTCGTGTCGGATTACCGTCCCATCGGATCATGAGAGTTAGGGAACAGAGAGTGCACTTATGTTTGCGCACATGCTTTTGCACTACAATATCTCCTGCGCAGATGGCCGGTCTCCGTTCAGATTGGCCGCCGTGACCAAAATCGGTCTGAAGGACATTATTATTATTAACCCCGAAGGGGTAGGCAACCGTGTATTTCACCTACATTTCGCCAAAGCTTTACGTCACATGTAATAGGGACCAAGTTTATTGCTATCAACCGGGCAATTTTCAGACTCCGTACAGCTACTGAGTATTTCTTGATAGAAAAACTCAATAACACAAATAATACTCCGATCCAAAAATCGAACTCGAGTCCTCATACAGTGAGTGTGTCTGTGAAGAAGCTACGATGTTTGTCCATCAATCAAGCGTAGACTCTTGAACGGAATTGGCACACAGATAGATTAATCTCCTGGATATAGGACATAGACATAGGATACTTTTTAACCCACCGTGCATTCCCATAGGATTTACGCGGGCTGAGCCAAGAGTAGAAACTTATAACATAACTATAGCTGTTTCACCCGCGTTTATACTTACTGCGTCGCCTCCGTGGGTCGTAGCGTGATGTTATATAGCCTATAGCCTTCCTCGATAAATAGGCTATATAAAATAATTTTTCAATTCGAACCAATAGTTCCTGACATTAGAGCGTTCAACCAAACGAACAAATAAACAAACTCGTCAGCTTTATAATATTATAGTATAGATAATAGCAGCCCTGTATATAAGCTGTTTCACTGCTGCGCACGGGCCTATTTTCAGTGTGAGAAGGGTTAGGCCATAGTTCACCACGCTGGCCCAGTGCGGGTTGATAGACTTAATAATAATAATAATAATCTTTATTGATACAAAAAATTACAGATACACATTATATAGATACATATTATATGATATAGGAGTTACAATAAAAGGATTAATATAACAATGTTGAAGATCCGTTAAAGCAGATATCTGTATACAATTATCTTGAAACCCTGTCTCTTAAACTAGGATAGGACCTGTATTATAAGAGACAGTGTTCGGCTGTTATTTATTGCATGAAATAGATTTGTAACTCGTGTCTAGTGTAATTATATCAATGAACTATCGGTGTGCGTAAATGTAACTTAGGTTAAACTGTGTGAGTGTGGATGTGTGTATCTACATACGCGGATGCGAGCATGCAATTCTATTTGTGTGTGTGTTTTTGTTTGCGTGGGTGTGCGTGTATGTGTGTGTGTTTGTGTGTTTGTGTGTGTGTGTTGTGTGTGTGAGTGTGAAGGGTAAGGGTGAGCGTGTTTCTGAGGGTATATTATATAGTTGTGTGAATGTGTTGATATTTATGTTAAGCGACGTATGTTAAAATAGTTTCAGTTTTCAGATAATCTTGTTGAAGAAGCCATTCTGTGACTTTATTTTTCAGTTCATTTTTATTTAAGCCAACTATATTTAGTTCCTTGTGCATCTTTTTGTATATATGTATATGCACTTAGTACATAATACTGGTGTTTTGCGAACGTGGTTTTATGACGTATACTCCGCGGCAAATTAATGCGTTTATGAGGATCAGGGACTACACTTCTATGTTTTTTTTAGGATACATTGGAGGCCATATAGCTGACGTACAGTTAAGATCTTACAATCCGAGTATAGTAGAGTAGTAGGGTAACGAAAGGATTTTCGTGTCATAACTTTCAATATAGCCCTCTGAGCCCTTTCTACTCTTAAGAAGTTAGTTTTTTCAATACTTCACATATCTTCGGGCAAAAACTAGTTGAGTATATCAAGTCAAGAAGTGAGTCTAGTTAAAGGTCATTGAACTATTCATTATTTTCATTAGTATGAAGTGCGTTACTTACAGATAAGTATAATGTCCTCCAGACCGAATTTCGGTCATGGCCGCCTGCCTGAAGCGACGGTAGCTTCATAGATAAGAGGACTTGCAATCGAGAGGCAGTAGTTTCGATGCTCATTGATTACTTATGTAGGTACCCTACTCGTTATACAAGCATTTTACTTAGCTCGGAGGATTAATAAGAATGCGGGACGTTTGCAGCCCACATTCCTTGTATTTTATTTTTCATTGAATTCTTAGAATTAAACAAGTGAGAAATAAATCTTAGAGTTCGAAAAAATTATATCACATGGCCTTGAGGTCAGAGGTCAAAAGTCATAGTCAATTCGGGGTCTATCGACTATGCTGATCGAATGGCGTTGACCGCGAGTCTCTAGCTCTTACGGTTCTTGAGTTGAAAGATGGTTTCACGTGACCTTGAGGTCAGAGGTCAAAGGTCGTAGTCATTTCGGGGTATATCGACTATGCTGAGTCGAATGGCGTTGACCGCGAGTCTCTAGCTCTTACGATTCTTGAGCTGAAAGTTGTATAACAGAAAGACGGACGGACGGACGGACAAAGCTGTTGTATAAGAGTTTTTTCGAACTCTAAAACAGAAATAAGTGTGTAGGCCATCAGCGCAGAAGATATTATAGTGCACAAGTTTTTGTCTGCAGCTTCACTTGCGTAAAATATGGAGGTTAGGTTAGTAACAACTAACAGTATTTTTTCTGGATGTCAGTTAACCTATGTCCTTTTCTGTATTTCCGAAAGCGTGTATGCGAAATTTGAAATTGTACATTTCAATTTGATAATTTGTCGCGTAGTTAAGGCCTGAAAGCGTAACAAACAAGCAAACTCACATTTGCACTTTTATTAGTAGTTAGGATTAAGAAAAATAAGCAGCGTGTAGTCAATATACAGAATCAGAACCAACGGCCGAAGCACGGGGATGAAATCCGCCAACTGAGCATTTTTTGACAGTTAAAGACATCAATTTCAGGATCCAACACGCAATCTCATGACCTCATGATCCGCAATAGCCAACGAGACATCAAAGATATATACAGTGTGTAACAGTCCATCAATTTTCTTTTGTCATGTTTCCATAGCCCTACGATTTCTGGTACCGAGCCTGGCAAACGTCAATAGGCTCATCCCTCATGACGTGCGATCTAAATCCATAGCTTGACGAATATGATAGTAAACTAATAATACACCTCTGCTTATCCTTTCGAATATATACGCGTGGGGCTACGTATACATAACGCATCCACAATTTCGATTTCGCATAAAAGACACAGGGTCTACTAAACAAGCTTAAAATAGGACCACAGTTAATTGTTACACGCTGTATAACCTAATATATGCCTACCGATAAGAGTATCGAATTTTACGTCAACGCAAAGCGAAGTCAGCATAACCTCACAATGAAAGTAAAGGCGCGCGGACTTTTATCCAACTGTATTTAACGTTGCATAATTGACGTTCTTTTTACAAACACGTGTTAGTGCTTTCACCATTATAATGAATATTGAATTTTCAATTATTGTTTCGTACGACTCTCAAAAATCCTCCGTAGGCCGGAAGATTGCCAAAATGTACAATGAAGGTAAACTCTAGTAAATTTTTCACGCGCCCTTGAACGTTGATTCGTCGATAAACCTGCACGCTCTAACCTTATTGGCTACTCTGAGCCGACATTGCGGCATTGCGCTGAACGTGAAACAGAACTTTCTTCTGAAACAAAAAAATACATGTTTACCCGCACAGCTGTGTGGTGTTCCTGTCTCGGAGCTATTATAGTTGAAATTAAGCTTTAAGACTGTTGAATTAAAGTGCAGATTCGGTTAAACGACTACAATTGTAGTGCTGCAGTCATTCATGTGTTGTCCCATCGCACTCTGACAGTACACATTCGTGGTACTATGGAGCGGTCGCGCCAATCGGTTTAAAATATTTTAAATATCGAACACGTCTCTGTTTTTAATTCAAGTGTATGTTAATGTGACAACGGATTTTTGTTTTAGTGACACAGATGTTGAATTGAACTGAATATTTGTCATTGTTTTAGTCTATAATTAAACTGTGTTTGTTTCAAGATGGTAAGTTGGCACATGTTCCAGTTTTTGTTTATATGTTTCCTTCGGCGATATGAATAGGGAATTAGACGTGGGAACTTATATTTGCGAGTCCGTGAGAAAACATAATTTTAATATTTCACAAGACGCCAGTATTTAACACGTTGGTACACTTTCCTTTTCGTTTATGAATTAAGTTTTTAACTTAAATTATATATCTATATAGGATTAGCACTGTTTATAATCTGTCTTACAGTTGGGTTTTATTATAAGTATATCTACATAATTACCTAAAAATAATATTCGATTAAATTTTACAATATTATTGTACGCGGTAGAGTTCTGATTACAAATCGTACACACGTATTTAAAAATGCTCAACAAAATTAAATTCAAAACCTACTTCAAATATTTTATAAAGAATGACTACGACATTCTATTTTTAAAACAGATCTCCCCAAAGATTAGAATATTTAGGGACAGAATATTTAAATGTAGGTTCACTACAATGTTATTTATGAAAGCGGCGTAATTCTATAAATTTCTAAAACCAGCATTTAGAGTACCTATCTATTTTATTAGGAACTGCACCGCATATATTATATGATTTAACCAACCACTTTTATTTATTAAAAATATTAAGCAAATGCATTACTTACATTAACGAATTACTTATATATTTATAAAACAGCTGTTTTTATATTCACGAGACATTTGACATTGTGTAACTAAGTTCGTTACAAGATAAATAAAACGTGATTTTTATTAATTCACGTGAAACTGACAGAGCGTAAAAATTACAATTGTTTCTGCATTTTGCATAAGCAAAGGCATCAGAAGATACGTCCTCTCATTGTGCCAGAGACAAAAGAAAATGTAAACATAAAACAAAGGAACACACAGACAAGAATATTCTTAAGATTTTTACATAAAATAATTTACTTATATACCTAATTATGTTATAGTTATAGACGTTGCAGACAAAGCAGATTCGCGTTAATTCAAACAATAACGTTGCTTTTATGAAACTGTTATTGTTTTGTTTTAATAACCGTTGAATTGAAATTTGAAATATTGTTTTTAATATGGCTTTCGTTCACTGTGGTCGTTGACCTTAGTTTTTACTACCCTAGCAAATAAAAATTCTAGCGAGAGTTTTATTTTTAAGTTGTCTGAGTCGTCGCATTTAGAGCATGCTCTGTGTAGGTAAGAAGTTTTCAATTCAAAATATGAAAAATAAATGGCGATATAGTTCTTGTTTTATTTAGCAATGTTTTCGATTACGCATGATCACAAGCGTATATATTATTAGTTAGCCAGATTTATTTAGTTTACGATAAGTACTTAAAGAAATTTATTTTCATAGTGCGTGCCAAGCTAACGAACCCCACGCTATTATAGTGTTATCAGATACAATCCGTCGTACACATAAACAACAACATCGGACTGAGTCACGGTTTCCTTGAATTTTGATTTGAACTTAGCCATGGAGAATAGGAATAACGGTGTTCATTGTATAATCAATATGGTCGATACGAAATCACCAGCTATAGAATATATTAAAGGGGCTATAATTTTAAAATGTGCCAATAGTTGAAAGGGAAATATAGGCACCAAGAAACTTCTACGGTATTACGAATGAGCTATTGGCTAGTATACCTATATCAATATTAGGTTCTTCTCGCGGGTATGAGTGAATCTAATGGGATCACGTTCCAGGATAGTAGGTACCTATCCTATGATAATCCAGGATATGATCTATCTAAGTGCCAAGTTTCGTCCAAATCTGTTCAACGGTGATTGAGTAACAAATATCAAACATTTCACAAAATTTCACATTTACCTATAATATTTTTTATTATATAATTTTAATTTAGACGGTGTAGATGTGCAAACAATATTAAACATGTTCTCTTTTGGAAATTAAATTAAATTTATTATGTTCAAACACAACTTATATTATGTTTAAATATAAACATTTGTAGTACCGAATAAACATACGTAGTCTCTCGCCTAGATCTTCGAAAGGCTAGGCAAATAATTATGCCAACTATGTTTTTAAGCCCTACGTAATAGGGAGTGCGCCTATTGCCGATTTGCCGTTTACCGGGCACAGTGTTAGACTCAGTACCTACTGCTTCTAAGAATCTATGTTCAAACACAACTTATATTATGTTTAAATATAAACATAAGTAGAACCGAATATATGTACATACGTAGTCTCTCGCCTAGATCTTCGAAAGGCTAGGCAAATCATTTTGCCAATTATGTTTTTAATCCCTACGTAATAGGCAGTGCGCCTATTGCCGATTTGCCGTTTACCGGGCACAGTGTTAGACTCAGTACTGCTTCTAAGAATCTCTTGACAGAATAAACTAATAACACATTGCCCGACCGAGACATCGAACCTGAGACTTCATGCTCTGCAGTCGCATACACTAATGCTGCGCCACCGAGGTACTTGGTAGAAGTAAAAATATTAATGAGATATTAAAAAATAAAGGGTGGTCCAACCATAACGCACGATGTTAATTGTAAATAAAACAAAAAGTTTTCAGAGAAATGTCTTATTTTTTTTATTATGAGAGAAAGATCTCTGGCAATTATATGTGAAACAAAATATCAGCCAAATGCTCGCCACGGTTTCGGTGGCATACCTCTATCCGATGGTCCAGATTTTCAATAACGCTGAGGCTTAATTTAGGTTCAATGCCGTAATTGTGTCGCCCGGGGCAGGCCACCCCTGCCCTGCTTCCTTGTTAGGACCCATTGTTGGCGAAATATGAATGCAATACACCGCTTCCTACTTTTTCAGGGATAGCGTGTAACTATGTATGCTGGAAAACTCATTATCCTATCTAATATTATAAATATGAATGTGAGCTTGTTTGTTGCGCTTACATGCCTTAACTATTCGACCGATCATCATGTAATTTCGCATACAGGTTGTCAGCGGTATAGAAAAAGATATATGGTAACTTTTATTCAGAAGGAGCTAAGCCACAGGCAAATTCTAATAATATAAAATTAATTAAATAAGTATATAATCTTTAGTGCTAATTTGTGATCGAGCAAGTTTCGGACCGCTTGACCGATTGAGGTCGTATTCACATTATAATTATATTTTTTTTGTCGATTATAGTTTATTGCTTTGCTAAGAACCGGTAAGTGTAGTTGAAATAAAGTTATTAATAAATTCTATATTTATGCACCAAAATGAGTTATATTACAATTTACCTTTACTTGAGATTTTATCACTATCCGCGTAAAATACAGTTTGCTTTTGACGTCATATAGGATCATGCTATGTAGGTACTATATCAAGGGTTTTATCCAACATACATATTTATATGAAACGAGTTTCGAATCTAATTTTAACTATAAAACTGTGAAAACAGTGTCGAAATTCGTTCAGACTTTTAGGAGTGGCCTAAACTTAGCTGCTTATCTAAATATAGCTTCAATAATTTGTCACACTCACTAGTTTTGATGTTCATAAGTGTTACTTTATGACATAAATGAACAAATAATTTTTGAAATTGACTTTGAGGCCGGGTCAGTCCACTTAGAAAATTCTAATTCTTCTTGTTTTTGGTTCAGAGCTCACTATATTATCGATCCTCGTTAGTTTTACAATAAATTTCCAATTACAGGCATTTTTATTGTAGTTTACTTTTAGTTGTAAAATACTGAAATTATCTTTAATTAGCGAGTTAGAAGAGCGGCCGTGACTTTATGCTGGTATTTTTATCATCTAGAAACAAATTTAAACGTAACTGCAGTATCTTAGTAAACCGGGGAAGGCTATAGGCTATATAACATCACGCTACGACCTATGGGGGCGGAGCAGCACTATAAACGCGGGTGAAACCGCAGGCACATCTAATATTTTATTTAGTGGATGGTCTGAATCACGTTTCTTTTTTACGTTACTGTCTTTAATATTATGCACCTAAAACGTAAATTGTTCTCCTCTCGTGTTCGAGTCCCAGATCAGACGATGTATTCTAAGCTAGTTTGAAGCGGTTTTCTGATAATCCTATCGTAAGTTTCATTGGGTTTTTCTGTCATGAAGTTGTCAGTAGCTTCACGGAGTTTAGATATATGACTGAATATATGAATAGGCTCGTCTTCTATTACGCATAACCTATAGAATATTAGTAAGACATGTCATAGATATAGTTGGCAAAAGGTCGCTGAGTTTCCTTACTTCTTCGTAAATATAGGTAAGCATGACAAATAATCATAAAATCGAACCACACACAATTTTCTAAGACGATTAAACATTTACTTGAACTGACCGTCACTGCAGCGGTAGTTGCGCACAAAATCTCGGGTTACATTCATTCGTCATGCAGTGCAATCGCAAAAAATACTAGGTAGCAGCACGATGACAAGACCTGCCGGTAAAGAGTGCTTTTCAGAACTTCTTGACAGACGTGTTCAATGACATTGCACGATCCGCACCGGAGCCGAGACCTCAAGTGCTTGCAATAAATACATACCGTTACTATGTTAAATAATTTGTAAGTATTTTGTAATGCTTGTGCAATATCAGCTCTTTAATGTAACATGCATCGTAATCTGTCAAGTCTGGAATAAAAAAGAAGAGAAGAGAATGAACGCGCTTAATATTACGTTTTAATTTTAAATGAAGCACTGCCTTCTTATTTGAAAGAAAGACAGAAAGAAAATATTATTTATTTGCACACAATGCACTTAATTTACCTATATAATATGTTAGTCCATATATTGACCTGTTTATTTTAGTTAATAAAGTATAATTTAGCACTAATATAAGCGCAAAGTTATAGGTACGTTTAATGAATCGATTGTAAGGTCGCTTGTTTGAATACTGGACCGGGCGAAGTTTATTGGATTACTGACTTGTAATCTTCAAGAATCAATTAATTAAACCACATATTATAACTTTGTAATTAAAAAAACTTTATACGGCTTTTAACGCGTTGTTTATTTTTGATAAAACACTATTATTACATCAAATTTATGTATTAATAGCGTTTTATAAAAAATAAACAACGCGATAAAATCCGTACACAGTTTGTTTAATTTCAATGTATAACATTCGCGTAAACATAAGACAATATTATATAATATAAATTTTGTTCTACTGATAAAATTGAGAATAAAATTCAAATTTCAACTGACTCCATTGTGCATGTGGTCTCGGATTTTATTCCCAGGTCAGGATAGTTCTGTGAATAAGTAAACTTTTAATTTGGATATAAAATTTAATTTAAGATTTGGATTGTTCTTTTAAGCAGCACGTAGTTGTGTTGTCTGAAAGTTGGATTGTTCTGTCTGATAGTCAGCAACAAGCACGTCCGATTTCACGCGAGATTTGTAACAATAGCTGATGATACACTACTGCCTACCGCTTCAAGGATATAGGCGTAATACTATGTGTTTATATATACCTTGAGTCAATACAAAAAAAAATGAATGATTTTATCAGCGCGTGTTGTGTATGTCGCTGTATGCAAACATTTTATCGCGTGGTTTGATAACGATGTTTTGTTACACCATTGGCAAATACTTACAGTTTTACCGTTTAGTCACTTTCGCTTTATTTTGAATCAGTTTCTACTGACGGCTTAGCTTGCGTGAATCCATACGGACGTATTTATATCGGGATAAAAGGTAATGTAATCCAACACGTGGTCTATCTGTGTGTAGTTACATTTTAATCCGCGGAATAAAATGTATTCTATGTGTTAAACCAAGATATGATGTAACTATGTGCTAAGTTTTATCCAAATCCGTTTAATGGTATACGCGTAATTGAGTTACGAACATCCAAAGGTATAAGCTTTCACACGTTCAATATTAGACTAGTTATAGAAACAGTCTACCAGCATAAATATATACAGCTAAACACGCATGTACCTATTAAACTAGAGTCTCGCTGATTTCAGCATGAATGGGCCAGCTCAACCGGGGAAGTACTACCCTCTCACAGAATATGAACGTGAAATAGCAGTATTCCTACTGTTGTGTTTCGTTCAGTGAGTGAGAGTGCCGGAGGCCCAATCACTCTCTTTCTCCCTTCCCGCGCCTTCTCCTTCGTACTTCCTTTTTTTCCGAAAGGGTCGGCAACGCGCAAGTGATGCCTCTGGTGTTTCAGGCGTCCATAGGCTACGGTGACCACTTACCATCAGGTGGGCCGCATGCTTGTTTGCCAAATAAGTAGAATAACAAAAAGAAAATTTTTGTTTTTATTTATTGTATTATTTTATGTAAATAGAAATTTATATTTAATCGGCTAAGCGGCGAAAGTTTCAAAACCTATCCTATATATTATGTAGCTTTAAACCCTACTGATTGCACTACTGACGTGAATTCAAACAAATAAACTCAACAAAACTCCTTACACAACATTCTGGCTTAGCTGGAGGGGTTTGGTTTACAAATTACTAGTATTTTTGTTATGAATACTAGAACCTGAGACTGCTATTAAGGGGACACCGCGAAAATTATCGTTTAGAATAGCTCCGCCCATATCCGCCTCAATGACACTCATTGTGTATTAATCCTTAAATAGCGGTGATATGGTCTAAAATTTCGATGCGCTCGCAATGATCGAGAACGCTTAGAAATTGTTAAATAAACTTAAAATATTATTTAAAAATGATTGGTTTTAGTTATGGAAATAATGAGCTAGCAAATCACTAATATTGATGTTACGAATATATTTGAGTAATTCCTAAGGATAATGATAGTGTAACTTGCTTGTAATTTCAAAAATAGTAATTTTTCAGAGGTGTTTTCGAAAATAACTATGATCGAGCCAAAATCACAATATCGTGTTTTTGAGCTAGGAAATTCTAGTTAAAGACATCAATTCACCTATATCAATATTCTAGATTAATTGGTCTTCTCATAGTCCTATACTATTCGATGAAAGTTAGTGCATTTTTCAGTGTGTCCTCTTAAACTGAAAAAAAGGAACGAAATATTTAGGCATAATTATATGTAGCTCCGATTCCTTGGTTCATAGTAAGCGTAATGTTATATATCTTAACCTCTCTCAATAAAAAGGCTGTCTAATGTAAAAGATAGTTCAAGTTGGACTGACAGTTCCAGAGATTACCGCATACAAAAAAAACCTTCGGCTTTATAATATTAGTAAAGATTAACCTTTGCTGGCTATGATGTTAAGACTGCGCCGAGCATAAGACAGATGATGACAGAGCTCGTGCGGCGCATATTCAAAACGGCGCGCGGCTGCCATAGTAAAATTGTATGGAGGATTCGAAGTGCTTTTTTGATAAATATGTATCTTTATTGTCAATCAATAACTTAAATATTTGGGCCGGACAAATTGTAATATAACTATTTATGTTTCGTTTAATCTGTAAAATAGAATAGATTTCTACTGTTATAATCTAATACTCACAAATAATAATTAAAGTAATTTTTACTTGACGCCGGAATAAACACACAACTGAAAGTCAGTGTTATGGCTTCAGTTTTAAATAAACGAACATACTAAAGCTATCTTATAGAGGTGTATTATCACAAGTATAATAAATATCTACGGTATTACACCTACATTTGGTTGGATATGTTGTAATAGGTCCCACGTGATGGTAAGCGAGCCATTTGTCGTTTATCGGGCAATGCATATTTTTACTGAGACTTTCATTACAGAACGTTGAAAAACTGTAACCATTACAAAAACACAAGCATTGGTTAAAATATGTAAATGTAATTAAAATCTACTTATATTTTATCAAGAAACTATCCCTAGGGAACAGTGCTATTTTCTTGGATTGAAAGGTACCCTATGTCCTTTTCTGTAACCCTGATAACGTGTATGCGAAATTTCATAATGATCGGTCCAGTAGTTAAGGCATGAAAGCGTAACAAACAAACAAACTCAAATTCGCATTTATAATAATAGTTAGCATATACCTACACTGGCGCATTTTTCCCAGAGGGGAACACATAAATTTTACAACATGTCACAGATATAACGCACAACCTCAAACACCCCAATTAGATTATTAAATCGTAATAATAATATAGTCATTAAAATGTTACTTTTATGTACTTCAATATTTCAATTTAACGAATTAGTTCTCCTTATTGTGCGCGGATAGTATGGATATATTACAATAAATAAAAAAAAGAAAGAAAGAAAGAAATCATTCTTTATTGCCACAAAGAAATACGATTACAATATTTTCTTACAAAATAAACAAAATAATAAAAAAGACAATTAAATAAACAGTTAGTAATTAAAGAAAATATATATATATATACATATTATGCTATTGTGGCAACAAATGGTCTCCATTCAGCATTGATGTTGCGATAAAACCGATGTGATATCGCAACGCTGATTTTCAATGGAGACCACCGTTACGCACGGACATCAAGCCAGCTGCATACAATTTTACAACTAACAATAAATTAGAAAATTTCAAAGATACGTACTCAGAGAAAAAACAAACTATTACTCAACTTATATAAAAAACAAATAAACGACAAAAAAATAAAATTAAATAAATTAAACCCGTACAGTATGCACGTATTGTCTCATGCGGTGATCCAACCCACAACACTCCCCACCGGCAGAGAGAGCAGAATCTAACATTATTGCCTTTATTGCATCAAAAACCTTATTGCCTTGAATGATACATTTTCGTTTATTTCAGCTGTTTAATAAATGGGTGACTATAATTTAAATCGTTTTAATTATTTTAGGGTTAAAATTACTTATATTAAAAATTGCTGGAATTGATTCAGTAGTCGATTTTGAACAAACTATTTTCAGGACGTGCGTTTATTATGTTACATGTTGTATATACGGATTTCTGCTTGATCTTGGAATAGCTAACAAGCTTATTTCAGTTATACTGTCACTGTCCTTAAACTGGTCTTATTATTGAGAATTCTCGAAGACTTTCGCCTAGCTAGGTTATTACGTCTATGTCTCATTATTTACGATCACAAGCTTTTCATGACGGTAAAGCGCTTGAAGCTTATAAAAAGCGTTTTTCCATTCCATGGCCAAGTGTTTGCATTTTGCTCAGAACAAAAGCGAGCTCAGTCTACAAGGCTCGGCTAGACTTTACTCTATTAAGCAAGGGAATTAAGGTACAGTTTGATGTACCTAAAGTGAGAGAAGCAATATACCCAGTATATGAAAGGCTAATCAGCTTCTTATTTTCCCTAGCCTTTATTATTCTCAAGTCACTAGAGGTCGGCTTCTCTGGTCTAACCGGATTTGACTCAACAACAGTTTTTACACGGAGCGGCTGCCACCTGACCTCCGCAACCCGAAGGCTAACGATACCCTAAGTTGAGACCAGTGTCAGGATATTAGAGGGTACTGACTTTCCCAATAACGACTGCCATAGATGTTCATGGTAGCCGGGACCGATGGCTTAACGTGCTCTCCGAGGCACGGAGCAGGCGATAACTGTCAATCAATACGCACATCATTTAGAAAAGTCATATAACTTCCAAAAGTCAAAGGTGCGCGACGTCGTGGCTTCGAACGCAAGACCCTCTGCATTGCAGTCTGTTGGTCTCCCCACTGAGCTATCGCTGCAACTCATGAAAGGCTAATCAGCGATATGTGAAAATCAAACGCATGTCTAGTGATTTGATTGGCTGTTACCAAATTACTTGGCCAATCATAAAAGTCGAAGTGCGTTTGACCCTATCTTAGCTTATGTGGGGGCCAGCCAGTGCAGACCAGCGACACTACGACCCAGTGGGATCTTTTGTGTCGACACTCTCCCAATAACGACTGCCATATGTACATAGTAGCCGGGACCGACGGCTTAACGTGTTCTCCGAGGCACGGCGCAGGCGATAATTGTCAATCAATACGCACATAATTTCGAAAAGTCATATAACTTAGGAAAGTCAGAGGTGCGCGACGTGGGTTCGAACCCGAGACCCTTTGCATTACAGTCTGTTGGTCTCCCCACTGAGCTATCGCTGCTCTGACCCTATGTTAGTTATTATTTTTGTGTTTATTTTCTTTTGATGAACGAGTGTAAGTCCTATTTTTAAGATTACTTGTAATTTTGATTACGTTTTATTAGTATTCCACCTAAGCTTGCCTTTGGGTGCCGCATTCAGTAAAACGGTAGCTTGAAACTTAAGAAAGTATGTTTGGACCCTAAATTGTAATTTATTAGTATAATAAAATCACTTATACTATCATATTCTTTAGTGTTTGGTAAGCTTAATTAAGAGATGCACTTGTACTTCTATATATTATATTATACTTTATATTCCCTTGAATATGAATAATAAAGAAATGGACTTCACTTCATTTACTACCTGATATTCTGCTAAAAACTCATTGCTGGGCATTTTACAAACATTATAACCTCGGAACAACTGTTTGTGAACCACATACATTTTAGTACCGTGTGGAGATCAAACCCACAATCCTCAGAGTAGTAGCGGTGGCGAGACGACCAGTTGTTGGTACAATTGTCTACGCCATCCATGGAGTAATCAGATTTAAATTGTTTAACGGAATTGGACAGCTGTTAAAAATATAAATGTAGCTTCAAACCTACTTAAAATTCATAAAATTCACGTGAACACGAATGCAGGCATCAACTAGTCTTTAATAGACTAACTCGATAATGTGAGGTGCAAATATTACTCATGTTAAACTGTATTCAAGTAGAAGAATGTATTAGCGACGACATTGAGACGACAATAAATTATACGTGCTGTAGAAACTATGTCAAATATAAACTGTGGATAGTACGTACCTTTATTAACCAACTGAGATAAGCTTTAATACAAGTTATTGAAGTTTTCCTTGTTAATACCTGTTTATAGCTAACTGACCTGGATTATTATTTAAAACTAGCTGATGTCTTAGTTTCACCCACGTCTATGATAACTGTACCGCTCTCGTGACTTTTAGCGTGATGTTATATAACTTTTAACCTACCTCAAGAAATGGACTAGGAAATGCAAAAATATTTTTGAGACCCGACTGGTAGTTTCAGGATAATGGGTCCGTCAAGCGGGGCGTGAAAATGTACCTAGTTAGGCTGTCAAAGTGGGGAAAACTTTAGTTGTAATAAGGACGTGGTGGCAACACGACTCTTTGCTATCAGCCGCAGTGTAGGAATTCATGTTTAATGGCAACAATGAACGAGAAAACAGCTGTACGAGCCAATAACGCTCATACAGCACAATTCATATTTATGCATAGGCAACCATACAATTAATTAATTAGTCGTACCTAAACATTCTTCACGCACTAATGTATATCATGTCAGTGTTTATAATAATAACTTAATTTTACGTAAAGTGCGACTCAGATTCCTAAACATAGCCATAGAAATATACTTTTATAGTGAAATAAACTATTTAACGTAAAGTGGTGCGTTGTGAATTATTTACTAAACCTACAACTACACAAATAACTACCGGTTACCGTCAACGACGAGATAACCCCAACAACAACCAAACTCTTTAGCTTTAGTATATTAGTATATAGGAAGCTATATTTTTAGCTTTTACATGACGCTCCTAACCGTCTTAAGAACTGACAACACTCTTGCCCATACACGTTCTCTATGCTAAACATCACGCTGTTCCGTTACTCTCTCGCCATATATAGTTATGTACAGTTCGATGGCTTATGGCAAAGCAGCTGTCAAATGTTTGCTTTATTAAAATATTTCTCCAATATTTACTGTAATATACGCCTAATAATTACCTGCATGTTTGAGAGCTCTCCATAATATTCTCGAAGGTATGTGACGTCTGCAAACCCGCACTGGGTCAGCGTGGTGTACTATGGCTTAAGACTACGCCGAGCGAAATATGCCAAAACAGGCGGTTACAGTTAAGTGAATAAAATCAACACTTTTTGTTTAATACAAATATAAAATATACATTTACCATAACAATGAATGTGTTTACTTACATGGCGAATATCCTATAATATACATAATATCAGACCTGTATATAAGCTGTCACACTGCTGGGCACGGGCCTCTGAGAAGGCCTTACTTACTTAGGTACTTCGTGTAAATAACTTAAAATAATTAATATTTTGGCCTACAAAATTACGTAAATTTGCACGAACGATGCAAAAACGTAAGCTCGTGTTACGTGATTTTTAGATTATAACAGTAGAAATCTATCTTATTTTACAGCTTAAACGAAATATAAATAGTTATATTACACTTTATCCGTCCCAAATATTTAAGTTATTGGTTGACAATAAAGATACATATTTATCAAAAAAGCACTTCAAATCCTCCATACAATTTTACTATAGCGGTCGCGCGCCCATTTGAATATGCGCCGTACGAGCTCTGTCATTATCTCTCTTACGCTCGGCGCAGTCTTAACCCTTCTCAGAGGCCCGGGCCCAGCAGTGTGACAGCTTATATACAGGTCTGATATTATGTATATTGTAGGATATTCGCCATGTAAGATGGTATAGAGCACAACCTTGAAGGTGGCTCATTTACTGGTCGGCGTGTACATACTAATTGGGCTTTGTTATTGGGCCAGTCCTTAGTGTTCTTACGGCAATCAGACAGCATGATGTCTAATTGTCAGAAAAATAAACTAAATGCAGTTCAAGGCAACTCAATTGACAACAAAACAAACAATTTTGTTGATAGGTTTAATAGATAACATTAGGTACCTATGTTAAATATACCGTTTTACAGACTCGTCGTTTTACACACAACATTACTAGATATTATGAATGCATGAGTTATAGCAATTACGAACACCATCGTTAACGTTGTGTTATTTAGCACTACGTTTTGCGTTTTTACGCGAGTTTGCACGTGTTAGTCTAGATTTCGTTAATAAATTTCTGTCCCTCGGGAACAGTACTTTTGATCTACATACATACATAGATTCATGCCTGTTTCCCAGAGGGGTAGGCAAGACTACGGATTTCCATTTGCTACGATCCTGACACACTTCTCTGGCTTCATTCACTTTCATCACATTCTTCATACACGCTCGTCGGTTTAAGGTGCTCTTAACCTGGCCTTTGTCCAGAACGCCTCCGATCTGATCGAGAAACGTTCGCCTAGGTTTTCCTCTTACTTTTGTTCTGGATAAAAGATATCCTATATCCTTTGTTATGTACTCGTGTCAACCTGTAGGTATACAACATTTCATGATGTTCCGTCGAGTAGTAAAGACATGTAAGGGTAACAAATAAACTCATAATTATATTTAAAATTTAGTATTAGGTAGAAGAAAAGAGAACTCAAGAAAATGTTTGGTATCATGATGAATGATGCATGCTCTCTAACTCATTCGGTCTGAGCCAGACGGTTACTGAAATGACAAGTATGAGTGCATTTTTAATTAAGTAGTAGTATAATACACATTATAATATATTCTTCTTTAATCTCAAATATTAAAAATTGCGCTTATACGTGTCGTTGCAATAACCGGCTTAGTGAGCTAGAGAACCAGCACTATAACTAGTGTTACAAAAAATACTAGAATTGGATCCTGTAGTAGTTAGTACATATTAATTCAATGCTCGTTTAAAAAGTTTTGACGTCTAAATATGGCGGCAACATAAATATGTATGTATATGTTACGGCTAAAGGTGGGTGTGAACATAAACTTAAGATTAGCCGGCTACAACTAGGTGCAGCCGGCCACATGCGGTTAGGTTATGTTAGGTTACTTTTGAGTTTAGCCGGCTAAAACTAGGTGTAGCCGTACTTCGGCTATTAGCCGTAACATATACATATCGTCGTTCTAGATGTGACCCCTCGTATATGCAAACTAAGCCACTTTCCAGGAGAAACAAAAAACTGCTTTGTTAACAAAGTATATTAGATATCTTTTATTTTTTTAACAAATTTGAACTGAAGATATAATTAATTATAATGCAGGAGGCATTTACAGGGTATCTTATCTTATTTCGGGGGCCAATCAGTGTAGACCGGCGACACTTCGATCCAATGGGATTTTTTGTGTCGGCCTCGAGATCTATCCCTGAGCTATTTCCCTATGAATGTACTGCATCAGTCGCAGCGTACACTTCAGAGGGAGAAGCCTGAAGTTTACGCTGAATTTCAGGGTAACACCAGAAATACTTTTCGGATCTTTCTGCATAAAAATCTCATTTTACCAAAAAAAATTAGTCACGAGGGATCACATCTAGAACGACGATATGTGAATTTTAGTAATTAGACATTACGTACTTTAATCATAAAAAAATCAATCAAGGACTGGCTTTACCATATAAGAATGCCTCATTATTATTATTACTTAGCATAATTGGACTGGACAGAAATGGTTAGGAACGAGGACGTCTTGGTAAAGATCAATAAAACCAGAACGCTACTTAACTCTATTTCAGCTAGAAGACATAAAATGGTTGGCCATCTCTTACGACATGACACTTTTATTAAAAACATCATTGAGGGAAAGGTAGAAGGAAAGCGTGGAAGAGGAAGGCCAAGAATAAGTTACATTAGTCAGATGAGGGCAAAATTAGGTGTCATGTCGTACAGAGAAATGCAAGAAATGGCACTAGACAGACAGATATGGAGAGACAAGCTACACCGACAAGTCACTTAGACTTAAATAAGAAGAAGAAGAAGCATAATTGACGTTAATAAGACGCAGGCGTAACGCGTTAAGCTGTTTTTATTTCTCCCAGTCGTAGGCCGTTTAATCCATTGGATGGTAAGTGCCATTCCGTGATGTCCACCGCCGCTCATGGCTTTCGTCAATGTCAATGCTACACACAGTCAAACCGTTACCTACTGTGATAGTACTCTCTTTTAAACCTCGTCTAAAGAAAGACAGGTCAAAGCGCTTAGGGAATACTGCCGCAGTTAGTTCATTCTAGAGTCTACACGTACGTGGGATAAAGGATGAAAATGAGCCATTCTAGACAGAAATGCTTCGAAAATGGATGAACTTTGCTGAGGTAGCGGTGAGGTACGATTTGCAGTAGTGTGAGTGTGTATGTACAGTCAGTCGAGAGGTGTGGAATGATTCTGTGAGATCTAATTATGGCTAAGGTTGACTTTTCTAACTTGACATAATATGGCATGACGTAAATATAAATATAATTGTTAAAGAGAACGATTGTCACTGTCATAATATTATTGTAAGGGGTAATCGATCTTGTTGTTTCATGACGTTCAAATGAACCTCAACCGTAGGGTGGTGGACCACAGTTTTGGTCAACTGTATGAGATGTAAAGCTGACTTGAGTTTCAAACATTCTATAGTAGGGAAGTACCGTCTGTGAATTCCTACGTCTATGCAAATACTTTCCTTACTAATATTATGAACTAGATTTTGCCCGCTGCTTTGCTTGCGTAAATGTAGCCTAAGTTAGTTCAGTAACAGTAGTTTTTCTGGATGAAAAGTATCTCATGACCTTTTCTGTTTCCCTGACAACGTGTATGCAAAATTTCATGTTGATCGGTCGAGTAGTTAAGGCTTGAAAGCGTTACAAACAAACAAACTCACATTCGCATTTATAATATTAGTCGGGATTAGGATTCAAAAGTAACTGCCTGTCTGTTATCTCTTAATGGCTAAACTATTTAACCAATTTAGATGAAATTTGGTACAGACATAGTATTAAACTTGGGGTAGGACATAGAAATACTTTTTATTGATGTAGGTATCACACAGGTAGGAGAAGCTAGTTATAAATAAATAGCACGGCACTTAAAAGACACAACATTACTATTATGAATGTTAACTTTGTACGTAACGGCATTCGTTTATGATCATGTATTCATGGCGGCACATAACATTGGCCATGTACTAATATGTGGATAATAAACTATGTGATAAGGTTATTAAATAGGCTTCAGTTTTAAATACATCTCAAAACGAAACTACTACACAGATTTAACTCCTGTACATTTCAATAACAAAGTTATTTAGAAATCGCAGTGAAATTCATAACTATAGTCATTAAATTTAAACGCAAGAATTTTCATTTTCATTTTATGTAAATATTCAAGAACAATTTACATTGTGTGTGAATATACAATAATAATAATAAAGATAATTAATTATATAAAAACAACATTGCAAATCAGTTAACAAATTGAATAGATTAAAATAATAAATTGATAAATAATTAAAAAACAAAAACACATGCGGGGCAGTCTTTGGGGATTGCCGATAGAAGTGAAAACTAAGTAACTTGTGAATTGTATCGTCGAGCTATTAGAATATTATTTTTGAATTTTAAACGCGTTCGGTGACGATGACGCGAGTTCCATGATTTTTGTTCACCCAAAAAATGCTCAATGCGCCTAAAGAAGTTTTCACTTCAATAAATAAGTAGTTATGTCAACAAAATAAAACAAAAATGTCTAAAAAGGAATGTCAAGCCAATAATTAATTATATACATAACTGTAGGTGCATATCACAATCAGAATATAAATATTATAAATAAGTACTATTTAAATCGTTAATTTAGAATAAATTCGCTTTGATTTAAAAATACCTTTTTATTATGCTGCTATATTTTCCCGCCATTTCGGTTCACGGTCACGACTAGAGGCCGCCGTCTAAAAAAATCTTTCGGCGGTGATGTTTAATCTATGCTAAAATTAAAAATAGAACTGGTACGACTGGTTTAATTGCGAAAACGCATTTCATGAACTACAGGAAAGCGCGAAGTATCCGCCATTATAAATAATATAAATGTAATGTTAGAATTATTATAGCTTAAAAATAGAACTTTGTTGATGCAGATGTTTACAATGTATGTTCGAAGTCTTGACTCTCAAACTAAGTATTAAGTCTTCTACTATGAAGGTCAAGGAATGCACTCTATGACATAAGATTACATGTAGCAATGACAGTGTGGCAAAAGGAAAAATAATAATTAAATAATGATAGGTAGTTTGACTATCATTTACAACAACATCGATATTTAAATTTAGATTGTAGTAACTGTCAGCCGGCTTCACTTGATAGTTACTATAGTCTATTTATTTTTAAACTAGTTGACCCGCTGAATTTCATCTGCATCACGTAAGAAAATGTAACCCTTTTCTGTAACATTCTTCGTTTATGCTCTGCACCTATTGGTCATAGCGTAATGTTATATAGCCTATAGCCTTCTTCGATAAATGAGCTATCCAACATTAAAATAATTTTTCAATTGGAACGAGTAGTCCTGAGATTAGCGCGTTCAACCAAACAAACAAACTCTTCAGCTTTATAATATTAGTATAGATAGATACTTATCAATATTCTTCCATTTCGTAGACGGGGTGGTATAAACACTGAGTATGGGTAAGCAAAAATACAGTCTATTACATAAATAGATTCTTAACCAAATATCCTTTTTGTAACTCACTATGGAAATAAAAATGATAAAAAGACTTTTGCATAATTGAAAAACAATTAAAACAAAATTCTAATCGTAGATTAATTTGTTTGTATGACCGTCGATACCAGTGCTTTAGCTTCTTATTTTCTTTTAATCAACTTATCCAAACATATCGAATTATGCTATCAATACTTTCAAGTCTATATTATTATCTTCAATTTTTTTATAACTGCCTTTTTTACATTTTTTTATAGTTTTCTTTGTGCCGGTTATAACTATGACCTTAACAAATGACCACACCTTATAGCTACACGATATATAACTATCCACTAATTATCAGCTAAACTTACTAAATCCAACAATCTGGAAATATATTCCTTTTTCGGCGAGTTGGCCCCTATCAAAAGATACTTCTATCCACCATTTAGGCGTAATTTACGGTCGAAAGGAAACGCCAAATGAGTACTTTGAGACGTGACTAAATTTTTTTCACCTCGAGAATACTTTTTTACGACGGCGAAGTTAGATTAAGGATACTAAAATGTAAAAGGCCTACCGGTATTTTTGTCTCAGTTCCCCAAATCGATATTTCAACCGAGATTTTAAATATAATCCAACTTTAGATACGTGTTATTTGGTTCCTGAATTCAAATAGGTACTGGAAAATTATACTAAAATGTTAGGTTGCTATACATGCCTTTTTTTTACGTGGTGGAATGCATTGACGCATACCCCTCCACGGGGGCGGGCGGAGGGGCTATGTCGGACTTGTCGGGGTAAAAGAAAAAGATGGAATAAGAATAATGTACCTCCCGGAATACCGACTAAACCTACCACGGTGTTCCTCGACAAAATAGCTATACTACTACACGAAGAGGCCTACCTTTTAGGCAAAACTCCCTCCCCAAACCCTACTTTTCCCCCGTAGAGGGGAGACGGACGCGACACAGGGGCGCGCGTGGGAACACGCACGTCGCCTCTCGGACCTGGTGCTTAACGGGTGGTGGGCAGGCCCACGAACCCCACCACCCCAGATCAAACCTCAGGGTGGCTGGAGGTCGTCTCGCACCCTCCGACACCCAGCTCTGCGGTTGGAGAGAAGGTTTAAACGCTCCCTCTCCCACTCCGCCGCCGCCTTGACGCTGCGATGCCCAGACGGGGCAATCCGCCAAAGTGTGCAGCGCCGTGTCCTCAAATACGTCGTGGCAGTCGCCGCAGTGGTGACAAACGGTCGTCTCTTGCCGGCGTATACGACATAGGAACTGGCCAAAACAATCGTGGCTAGTCATTACCTGTGTCAGCCGGAAGGTGAGGGCGCCATGCCGCCTCTCCAGCCACTCCTCAAACACGGGACTTACCGCCACAATCGTGGCGTGCCCGGCTATATATTACTTTAAGATTATGGCTGCGATTTTGTTTATGTGGAATAAGATGCAGAAAATAAATCCTTAATTGTTTAAAAAGTGTATTTTTAAACGATATTTCAATTATTATATATGAATGTATGTATAGAGGTATAAAGTAGAACGTGGCTGTTTATTTGATTTTTGTTTGAACGCACTAGGTATCTAGAACAAAATGTTGGATTTTTTTTTTACATTGGTAGCCCAATTCTTGAGAAAGTTTATGGGCATCACGCTACAGGCCATGGGAGCGAATAAACAATCACAAGCGTGGGGAAAACGCCGAGGGCAGCTATCTTTAATATACAGACCCGGCTTTCTTACAATTTCATAATAATGAGCTTATAAATGTGTCCGTATGATGTATCAATGAATGCAAAGGAACGTGATCAATCAATTTTATGTCAACTTAGAATAGTGATTATAGTAAGGTAGGTTTATAGTCATTGCGTATTAACAGAGAGCAGCGATAGCTCAGTGGGGAGACTAACAGACTGCAATGCAGAGAGTCTCGGGTTCGAACCCACGTCGCGCACCTATGACTTTCAGAAGTTATATGACTTTTCGAAATTATGTGCATATTCATTGACAATTATCGCCTGATCTGTGCCTCAGAGAGCACGTTATGCCGTCGGTCTCGGCTGCCATGAACATCTATGGCAGTCGTTGTTGGGAGAGTGTCGACACAAAAGATCCCACTGGGTCTAAGTGTCGCCGGTCTGCACTGACTGGCCCCCCACATAAGATAAGAAAACAGAGAGTACAACAATACATTATGCTTAGCTGATCATAAACATCGTATTAGTGACAGTTCTCATGATATTTATTTTATCTTCCTCTATTGACGTTGGTGGCTCAGCGATTGTGAATGCGGCTGCTGTGCTTGAGGTCTTGGGTTAAACTTTTTTTTTAATGGTATATGTGGCAAACGAGCATACGGATCACCTGATGGTAAGCGATAACCGCCGCCCATGTTCACCCGCAACACCAGACGAGTCGCAAGTGCGTTGCTAGCCTTTTAAATTTGCCCGTCCTGCCTGGCTGGGGTTGGGCCTCTGGTACCCTCACTCACTCGACGAAACACAACGCAAGCGCTAATTACCGCCGGTCTTCTGTGAGGTCGTGGTATTACTGCGGTCGAGCCGGCCCATTCGTTTTGAAGCGTGACTCTCTCACAATCAAAATCTTCCGTATTAAAAAGTGTTACTTGGGTTCGGTAATTATTTTTTATTAGCGGCCCGGTTTATAGAAATGGCGATAGGCTCGCCTCTTGTTATGAGGTACGTAGAACCATAGCCGGCCAAATGTGGATGTAATGTATTACATTTTTCCAGCCAGGGGTAGGTAGAGGTGTCCTTCTGTCTACCCTTTCGGGAATATAGAAATGAGACTTTATTACATGTGCGTGTAAATATACTACTTAGTAACTTATTAATATGTTTGATTAATGTTTCGTAGAAACGAATCTCGATAACCCGTCATTGATATTGTTTGACCTCACTGATCAACTTTTTTCGATGATTGAGATATAGCTTATATATCATCTTTACTTAGATATGAATGTCACACAACTGACCTTTTAAATCATCTTAAAGCGTGATCAAATATAAACTTAATGGTTTATTTTTATACTGCTCTTTATGCTGACTCAATGACGTGTAGTGTATACGAGTGCTGTGCATGTGGTTGGATTTAAGTACCGACTATGGGATAGTGCTAGGGTCTTCTCTAGTAGGATTTCTTCAGTAGCAGAACGGAGTTTTGTAATATGCTCGGCATACTGTGCTTAGATTGCTAAGTAATTTGCTAGATAAAAGCAAGGATAGTTTATTGCTGAAAGAAATTACAGATATTATTGCTTAAATGCTAATGATCGATTGATTATGTAATTTCTAATATGAGTGACTCCGGTTTGTTGTCCGTAATCGCACTAATGTGGCTGCGCACCTTGTGCGACTAAGTTATGAATGTATATTGTTGCATCAGCAAAACGTGTGTTCAATCGAAAACAGAACAGGAGAAATGTGGATGTAATACGCATCTGCTTCCCCCTACAGGATATAGACCTGAGTCCATGCTATGTCAGTTCCTTTATTTTTCAGTCTTTGACTTGCGTGTATGAGTCATTTTCCAGGTAAAAGCAGTCGATAAAACAATCCGTTTCTTAAGTTATTGACATTCATGAATGCGATGTTTCGCCTCGTTTTATTGCTTTCTATGTGGGTCAGAGACAACATGAAACACATTGATTAGACGTAGAAAACTGTATAATATATAATAACATTATGGCATCCTTGTGATCCATAAATAGTTGTTACCAGTTTGGGTGTTATTTGTGAGCGTTGTTTGAATGAATGTAAATTCCGCCGTGACACAGAAAGTATTCCTAGCCCTCGCTTTAAGAAAATATCTTGACTAAGTCCTATGAAGACTATTTTCAAATAAATAAAAATATTCTGCTTGTTAGAATCGGCGTATTCCGCAAGTTGGAGTACGCCCGGGTCCCACGACATGGCTGTGCCCTGTGATCCAGAAGAGTTCGGTATTTACAAGATTCTTTCATTAAAATTCTTCTTCATTAAAAGGAGCGTACTTCACTATGTTCTTTCCATCCAAATCCGTTGGCCAATGTTTTTACTAGACGAGCGATTAAACCCAATCACCCTCTTTTGCCCATTCCCGCTCCTTCTCCATCCCGCTTCCTTTCCTAAAGGGTCGGCAACGCGTAAGTGATGCCTCTGGTGTTGCAGACGTACATAGGCTACGGTGACCACTTACTATCAGGTGGGCCGTATGCTTGTTTGCCACCATAGTTGTATAAAAAAAAGGTCGCAACAAATAGTTATTTTAAAATCGGTTAAAAATAATCATCTCGTATTTGCTATACTACTTACAATTTCATAACACAGGCATTAAATTTATTTTATGTTGCACATTTATTATAAGTTATAAAGCAACGTACACTTAATTATATAAACATGTATTCAGCCACATGATTTCATGAAAACACATCCTTTTGTTATCGAAAGCGTTTATGAAGATTGTTTTGCTAGTAAACGACATTCTATTTGCTATTCTATTATTTTTCAATTCCTATTGTGTGGTGTGACCGTGTACGTAGAAGGCTTTTGTGTTGGCTCGTGAACTGAAACGATTACATGGGCTTTAATAGTTGTACATATTTCTCATATACAGATGGCCAGGTCAAGAAAACGAATTGAAGCAGACGCACTCGTAGGAGTAAATTGGATATTCATAAATACTGCCTGGGTAATTTTTTATGAATACTTTGTTTAGGGCCTGCACGAGCTCTAATATAGTTTTTAAGTTTATAATTTCTTTACGAAGGTTTTTCTTCTGGATAATGAAACGAAACGATTATTTTAATAGTTGTACATATTACCCATATAAAGATGGCCGGGTCAATAAAGTGTGACCCAACGGGCGCATTGACACAGACTTCAACGTAATAGATTGATAATTTCTCCTACGTACGTGCAGGTTGTATCTATGGCATGACGACTACTTCAAAACAGTCTTAGAAGGATAGTAGGAAAGAATAAGGAAGGAGAGAAAAAGGAAGACCTGGCCGTACCTTTATCAAAAACTGAAGGAAAAAGTGAGAGACAAATCGTATCAAGAGGTTAAAAAGCAATCACAAGACAGATATATGTAGAAATTGCTCTTCTTCACTCTGGAATAATCTACCTGCTGCGGTGTTTTCCAGGCGCTATGACTTCTCCTTCAAAGGAAGCTTAAAGATAAAGAGAGAGTGAGAATGTGTAAGCTTCTGACATTATTGAAGTCAATGGGCGGCGATAGGCACTTGCCAAGGTGCCGTCAGTTGGATTAGTGGCTTAACAGCCAAAAAAAAACAAAAATACCGTGGAGATATCGAGACCCTGCAATCAAACACTGCCCGGATGGTGTAGTGGTATCAGTGGTCCCCTCGCCACTGCCATTGCGCCGAGTGTTGTGAGTTCGAATCCCACACGGGACAAAACTTTGTGTGATTGATTGTTGTTTGTGTCCGTTGTTTGAATGTGTGTAAAGACGCCGCGAAACAAGATTTATTTCTAGAGCAGGAGTTGTATTTTTAAAAACAAAAACAAGCAAGCGAAACAAGAGTATTCTAACTTCTGTCCTAAGCAACATTGGCGCAATAATCGTGATACACCATCCTTATGCTTATGGACACACATGGTCATACCACAGTACATAAATATACAGTAACCTATCTTCATACAAACGGTCGGAACTCGAGTCATACCTACGCGCCTCGGCGTCGGCATGCGCTCGGCACGCAACCAGTCGCGAATACGCCGCAGTACGAACGGACGGTGTGACGATGTGATATTTCATTCATTATGTATTTCATTTTTTATAATATAATATTTACAATCACTAAACTAGAAAGAAACTCAAGTAGGTAGATAAAATTAAAATACTGTAGGCGGGCAGCCCTAACGTAACCGCGCTGTTGTAGGTAATTATTTCAAGGACAGGGCCGAGTTACAATACTGTATATGCATGTACTGTGGTCATACGATGCGATAATTTTATAAGACATATGATTTTTATTACCGCGTGACCGGTAATCGCATTTAAAAACAAACAAACAAAACATATAAGTATTTAACTTCTGCCCTAAGAAACATTGGCGCAATAATCGTGACACACCATCCTTATGCTTATGGACACACGTGGTCATACAATGCGATCATTTTATACGACATATGATTTTTATTACCGCGTGACCGGTAGTCGCATTGCATGTTGCGCTAAAGTCGTATAATCGCCTTGTACTAGGGCAAACCTAATGTACAGGTGCAACGCATCCAGAACAAAACGGATACGCAATAATTGACATTGACACCCGGTTTAGTGTCAATGTCAATTATTGCGTATCCGTTTTGTTCGTGTTTTGTAGGTATATCGATTGTATTGCTAATTTAAGTTTGCAGAGTATCTATTTACATAATATTGTCTTCTATTTACGCGAATATTATTCATTGAAATTAAACTGCTATATATACGGATTTTATCGCGTTGTTTATTTGACACTTTATTACAAATTTTTGAAAATTGTTACACTACTACTACTATTAAACTACAGACTACCTAATAAATACCTAAAGGTGTCAGAGTTCGTTGACCTTGTGGGAAGAGGCGCGGTTATATCATTCGCCGTTTCTTTGAGGCGTGGTGACGTCATCATGGTTATGCTGCTTTATGTACCTACCGTGTATGCATATGACTAGTTATGAAGGCGACTTGGATTGTTTATTTTTCGTTGTATGTCGCGATGAGTTTCTAGGGGATTTTTTACTAGTGACTGCCGTTATCAATACTTTATCTCACCCCTGTATCTTCGATAGAGTAGACAGAAGGTTATTACGCTCACATTCAGCCAGCTATGATGTCAAGTCCCGCTTCTTTTTTTTATACGACTAAGGTGGCAAACCATGATGATCCGATGGGACGGTAATCCCACACGACCGGAGAGAGATTAGCCGCAGGACCAACGGCTTTACGAGCTTTCCGAGGCACGGGGGTGTCTAACACCGCCAACTTCCTAACTCCGGGCTGCTATTGAGATTTTTTAACAAAAAACCCCAATAACTTTTTCTTGGCCTGACCCGGGATTCGAACCCGAGACCTTATGCACAGCAGTCGCATTCACTACCGCTACGCCACGGAGGCAGTTATTATAAGTATACTTCCGAAAGGTTTAATTTATCTTTACACAATTGTTTTTATAAATCGGTTCGGCGTTTTAACTGTATAAACTTGACAAGCGAACAGAGCTACATATGCGCTTCATGATGATGACGCTTATGTGTAAATTGTCGACACACTACGAAACGATTATTTAAACAATGTCGCAACTATTTAAGACTGCGCCGAGCGAAATATGCCAAAACAGGCGGTCACAGTTAAGTGAATAAAATCAACACTTTTTGTTTAATACAAATATAAAAAATACATTTACCATAACAATGAATGTGTTTACAATTACTCCGTGTAAAAACTTCAAATTATTAATATTTTCGCCTACAAAATTGCGTAAATTTGAACGCAAAAACGTAAGCTCGTGTTACGTGATTTTTAGATTATAACAGTAGAAATCTATCCTATTTTACACGTTAAACGAAACATAAATAGTTATATTACAATTTGTCCGTCCCAAATATTTAAGTTATTGGTTGACAATAAAGATAGATATTTATCAAAAAAGCACTTCAAATCCTTCATTTGTCCTCCATACAATTTTACTATATATACTATATACTATAACTATTATTTAAATTTAATATTTAACGTTATGTCACATGTTAATAATTAAAATAAATATTATAATAAAATAAAATCACACATTAAAAAGTCTACCACGCTCTAATTGTGTATTACCATAACTTATCATATTGCACTATCAAAACATACCATAAATATTAGAGGTTAATATTATCTATAGTAGCTTATCCGCAGAGTTGCCTTGGCTGTCATAAAAGAGCTCAAACATTTAAACATTATTAAGTAAACTGTACTTATATGTTTGGTATTTATAATAACCATTGTCGACGCCTACATGTGGTTTACTAAACGGCAACTTTAGTTTAGTAAATACGAGCTTTGCTGCGATTTTCCTGCTTTAATCCCACGTGAATGCGTAGATACAAAACCTACTTAGTCTCTCGCCTTTATACAAGTAGACAAAACTGACACACTCACATATTGAACGTTATGGTTTTAAGTTTACGTAAATAGGTGTGCTCGTGACCTCCGTGATCCCCAAATGACCACGTGCGATTTTAAAAGTCGTGTAATGCGTTTGTTCCAATGTTTAAAATAATAAAAAAATGATTAAAATTGTAAGTTTTTCTTAATCCGGGTATATAATTATGATGCTTTGGTTATTTTACAGATATAAATATTATTATGGTCCTAAAATATGACCACACCTTTCTTTTACACGCTGTATATACCCTCAATGATATGTGTACGAAACAAAGTCATCAGCCATTAAAAGTCATAATCCAATATGCCATAATATTATATTCATGACCTCACACACATTAGATTTAGATGATACAGAACGATAGTGTACATTGTACAATGTTCAATATGAGTGTTCGTGATAATACTATATTTATAATTCAGATGTCATGTTGACATTGTGTTCTGACAACTTAAGACTGCGCCGAGCGTAAGACAGATAATGACAGAGCTCGTACGGCGCATAATCAAATCGGCGCGCGGCCGCCATAGTAAAATTGTATGGAGGATTTGAAGTGCTTTTTTGATAAATATGTATCTTTATAGTCAACCAATAACTTAAATATTTGGGACGGACAAATTGTAATATAACTGTTTAAGTTTCGTTTAAGCTGTAAAATAGGATCGATTTCTACTATTATAATCTAAAAATCATGTAACACCAGTTAAGTTACGCGAATTTACGTAATTTTGTAGCCGAAAATATTAATTATTTTAATATAATAAGTAATGACTTATTATAATACTGATTAATTATATATTAAAATTCAGCGCTAATAAGTTATGATGAATACATAAAGTGCAAAGTAATAAATATTATTTAAGTCTTAAACAGGATAGTAAGGCTTATTTACTAATAGTTAAGAATTCAGCTTTTAGGCAAAACTTGTTTAAGTTTCAAACAAATCCTATTAAGATTTTTTAATAACTTTGTCTAAGCCGAGATTCAAATCTGTTATCGCACGCTGCAAACATAAACGCAAACTTTTAGAGTAGTAGAGTCTTGCTGATTTCAGCGTGAAAGGGCCAGCACGACCGGGGAAGGACTACCCTCTCACAGAATATCGACGTAAAATAGCAGTAGGTATTCCTACTGTTGCGTTTCGTCCGGTGAGTGAGTGCCGGAGGCCCAATAACCCTCTTTCCTCCTTCCCGCTCCTTCTCCTTCCCACTTCGTTTCTAAAGGGTCGGCAACGCGCAAGTGATACCTCTGGTGTTGCAGGCGTCCATAGGCTACGGTGACCACTTACCATCAGGTGGGCCGGATACATGTTTGCACACATGTATAAAAAAAAAAGTTATACCACAGAACCAGCAAGGTTGGCAGTCGTTGTTAAAAGTATTTTATTCAATAAAATTCAATGTATTTTTCATGGAGTATTGCACTTCACGCATAATCGATTAGTTCCAAATTAATACAATATTATATGCCTACATGTGGGCGATGTTGTGAACTTATAAATTTTATTAAAAGTATTAGTTTTTGTCCGCAGCAATACCTCGTGAATACTATAAAACCATATCTATTAATATATACCGATATAAAAATATAAGAATGCTACGTGTTAAACCTGTACATGGCTTCATTCGAATTTAGTCTACAGTTTACGCGTGGTTAATTTCATATATATATATATATATTTTTTTTTTATGAGTGTACTCCAGATTCGAATTTCAAATTACTAGTATTCTTGTAAACCCCTCCAGCTAAGCTGGAATGCTTGTATTAGGAGTAGATTCACGTCAGTAGTGCAATGGGTGGGATTTGAACCCGCGACCTCTCGATCGCAAGTCCAATGCCTTATCCATATCCTTATCATTAAACTTGACTACATGTCGGCCTAGTGGTTTAAATAGTTGCCTTTCTACTGCTACTACATCAAGTGTTGTGGTTTCGATGACCACACAGGACAATAATTTGTGGCTCACAATCCACAAACGGTTGTTCCGTGTTACGCTTGTCTAATGTTTGAATTTTGGTAAATATTTAAATTAATTTAAGAAAATTTTCTTTTACGGCTGGGGTAATTTTAAAGAAGATTAAAGAAATATGTACACCACAAACTTTTAACCTTAAGACTGCACCGAGCGTAAGTCAGATAATGACAGAGCTCCGAGCTCGTGGGGCGCATATTCAAATCGGCGCGCCGCCGCCATAGTAAAATTGTATGGAGGATTTGAAGTGCTTTTTTGATAAATATGTATATTTATTGTCAACCAATAACTTAAATATTGGGGACGGACAAATTGTAATATAACTATTTATGTTTCTTTTATACTGTAAAATAGGATAGATTTCTACTGTTATAATCTAAAAATCACGTAACACGAGCTTACGTTTTTGCATTTGCATTGCAAATTTACGTAATTTTGTAGGCGAAAATATTAATTATTTTAAACTTTTACACAGAGTAATTGTAAACACATTCATTGTTATGGTAAATGTATATTTTTATATTTATATATAATATAAAGTGTTGATTTTATTTACTTAACTGTGACGGCCTGTTTTGACACATTTCGCTCGACGCAGTCTTAAGGAGGGTGGATATGTTCTATTTTTGTATCGGTAAGAACTTTACAAATATTGAAACAATGGACACGAAAATGTTCAGATTCAGAACAGCTACATATTTGTGGATTACATTTTCGGTTTCGTGTTGGGATCGAATCCTCAACGTTCAGCGCTTTGGAAGTGGTGAGACGATCTTTTAAACCATTGCGCCATCCCTGCAGTTGTATATTATTAATATAAAAAAGTTATAGAGTTCAGTTTAATGTATAAATGTCTAAACTCAGGAATTCTAATATTATTTTTGCATTTGTTAACCCTATACTGGAGGAAGGTTATGGGTTATAAATTATAATATATAATAATAATTGAAATTAAACTGCTATATACGGATTTTATCGCGTTGTTTATTTGACACTTTATTACAAAATTTTGAAAATTGTTACACTTCTACTACTATTAAACTTTACTAATTTTTAAGCTAATTAAATTATTATTAAACTTTTTAGATTTAATTTATTTTTACACTTTCCCCGACGTTTCGGTTGCTTTTCAGCAGCCATGGTCACGGGGAGACTAAGATGGCAGTTGTCTCAATGTTCCAGTGTAGTTATTTCAAAGTACCCGAACATAATTTAATCATTGGTGTTTCTATTTACGCAGAATGAGCTCAAAGTATCATGAAGTCTAGCTGTGGTTTGCTTCTTCTTGGGTTTGACTATTTTTATTACTGGATCCCAAGCTGGTGGTACATTCCAACCATCTTCTCTATTAAAATTAGGATGTTTTTTGATTTCAATAGCCTCGCGAAGCATCCTTGGTAGGAATCGGTGTTCTTTAGCGAGAATCTGTGGTTTGTCAAATCTCAGATAGTGGTTGGTCCCCTGTTGCACATGTTCACACACAGCAGACTTCAACGAGCGTTGGTGTTTTACATCAGCTATGTGTTCTTTTATGCGGGTGCCTATGTTTCTCTTGGTTTGACCAATGTATGAGAGTCCGCAGTCACAATCTATTTTATAGACCCCTGCATCTTGTAATTGTTGTCTGCGGACTCTCATACATTGGTCAAACCAAGAGAAACATAGGCACCCGCATAAAAGAACACATAGCTGATGTAAAACACCAACGCTCGTTGAAGTCTGCTGTGTGTGAACATGTGCAACAGGGGACCAACCACTATCTGAGATTTGACAAACCACAGATTCTCGCTAAAGAACACCGATTCCTACCAAGGATGCTTCGCGAGGCTATTGAAATCAAAAAACATCCTAATTTTAATAGAGAAGATGGTTGGAATGTACCACCAGCTTGGGATCCAGTAATAAAAATAGTCAAACCCAAGAAGAAGCAAACCACAGCTAGACTTCATGATACTTTGAGCTCATTCTGCGTAAATAGAAACACCAATGATTAAATTATGTTCGGGTACTTTGAAATAACTACACTGGAACATTGAGACAACTGCCATCTTAGTCTCCCCGTGACCATGGCTGCTGAAAAGCAACCGAAACGTCGGGGAAAGTGTAAAAATAAATTAAATCTAAAAAGTTTAATAATAATTTAATTAGCTTAAAAATTAGTAAAGTTTAATAGTAGTAGAAGTGTAACAATTTTCAAAATTTTGTAATAAAGTGTCAAATAAACAACGCGATAAAATCCGTATATAGCAGTTTAATTTCAATGAATAATATTCGCGTAAATAGAAGACAATATTATATAATAATAATGTCCTCCAGACCGAATTTCGGTCACGGCGGCCAATCTTAACGGTGACTGGCCATCTGCGCAGGAAATATTATAGTGCACAAGCGGGTGCGCAAACACAAGCGCACTCTCTGTTCCCTAACTGTCATGATCCGATGGGACGGTAATCCGACACGACCGGAGAGACATCAGGCGAAGGACCAACGGCTTTACGTGCTTTCCGAGGCACGGGGTGTCTAACACCGCCAACTTCCTAACTCCGGACTGCTATTGAGATTTCTTACAGGAAAATCCAACAACTTTATTTGGCCAGACCCGGGATTCGAACCCGAGACCATATGCACAGCAGTCGCATTCACTACCGCTGCGCCACGGAGGCAGGGGGGGGGGGGGATGGGTTATATAACATCACGCTGTAAGTCACGGGAGCGCAGCAGTAAACAAGGCCAGCCAGTAATATATACGTATATATATTCGCTGCTCACGTGTTTTAATAATAAAAATAACTATTCTATTTAAATATGGATGCTCTATTAAAGCAATCAGGTACATGATGAGGATATCTTCTATAGAATCTGCAAGTCTATAATTAAACCACGTAACGCGTAAATAGAACATAAATGTGTTTTTATTGATTATTTTTAATTGCATTTTTATAATAGTGTCTATTTAATTATTGGTTGTAGAGCATGCGATGGCGCCAATCGGTAGGTATAGATTTTTGATTCGGTTGATATTCTAATACTCTATTCTATTCTATCACATACACAAAACACCATCTAGCCCAAACTAAGCACAGCTTGTACTATGGGTATTAGACAATGGATAAACATACATATATACTTTTTTTTTGTTGTAAATACATACATATTATATATAGAAACACCCAGACCAAGACAAACATCCATGTTCATGCATACAAATGTTTGACTTGTGCGGGAATCGAACCCGCGACCTCAGGCGTGGCGGTCGGTTACAGTAACCTCTACGCCATCGAGGCCGACGAATATTAAAAGAATGGCTGTGAGCTTTTTGCAGGTGTCTTCTTCTAGACTCAATCCTTTGCCTAAACCTAGCACTTAACATAAATGTAGCTTCTGCTGCGTTACTAGACTCACTGTAATGCCAATTGACGAATTGTTTGACGTTCATAAGTGGTACTTTGTTAACTAAATGAATAAATCGCACTCTTAATAAAACAGCGACTTAACTCGAAATTTGAAAGTAAGACAATTTGAACTCTAATTGTATATGTTAAATTCTAATATTATATTCGTGTTAAATCTTTGCAATAGAGTTCAAATTTGTTTAATCCAAAATACTGAGATAAGTCTCTGTTTTATTAAGGGTGCGAAATGATTTATGACTGACTTTGATTAGGGGAAAATATTATCACAATGATAATCGTAGAATATATAAACGAAGAAATAATTGAAATTTATTTTATAATTTATTTATAAGACAGCAATATGCAAGTACTGCTAAGTATCAATGCCTATATCTTCTTCTCTCTTAGCCTTTATTATTCTTAAGTCACTTGGGGTCGGCTTTTCTGGTCTAACCGGATTTGACTAGATATCAGCTTTTACACGGAGCGGCTGCCACCTGACCTCCGCAACCCGAAGGCTAACGATACCCTAAGGCTAGACCAGTGTCAGGATATTAGAGGGTACTGATTTTCCCAATAACGACTGCCATAGATGTTCATGGCAGCCGGGACCGACGGCTTAACGTGCTCTTCGAGGCACGGAGCAGGCGATAATTGTCAATCAATACGCACATAATTTCGAAAAGTCATATAACTTCCGAAAGTCAGAGGTGCGCGACGTGGGTTCGAACCCGAGACCCTCGGCATTGCAGTCTGTTGGTCTCCCCACTGAGCTATCGTAAATCGTACTACGCATTAGTACGATTTACTCCTTGGTATAATAATTGTCGTCGTAAAGAATAATAATAATAATATTCTATCACATACACACAACACCATCTAGCCCAAACTAAGCAGAGCTTGTACTATGGGTACTAGACAATGGATAAACATACATATATACTTTTCTTTTTTTTGTAAATATATACATATTATACATAGAAACACCCAGACCAAGACAAACATCCATGTTCATGCACACAAATGTTTGACTTGTGCGGGAATCGAACCCACGACCTCAGGCGTGGCAGTCGGTTACACTAACCACTACGCCATCGAGTCGTCAAATCGTTGTGTACAAATAGACTTTCTGTAAGGTGCTCAAAGCGCATGTGGATTTTATTTATTTATCAATATAAACGTCAACCTTTATGACTTTATACTGTGTGCATTAAACTGTCCCACTGCTGGGCACTGGTCTCTTCTCAGTGTCAGAAGTGTTAGGCCATAGTCCACCACGCTGGCCAAGTGCGGGTTGGCAAATTTCACATATCTTCGAGAATATTATAGAGAACTCTCAGACATGCAGGTCTTGTCGATGTTTTCCTTCACCGTTAAAGCAAGCGATAAACAACTATTTAATAATATGTCGAGTTAATTTAATAAAAAGGAAAATTTGATATGATTTTTATTTTATGAATAAACTACAAGGCTAACAACTAACTTCTCATGTATTCTTGCCGAATTACCTTTGCCTTCGTTCCTTTAACTTACTTTTTATAATTTAAATACCGAACGTCAAGTCCTTACGATTTAATTATGATTATGTTTATGGCAACATCGCCAAGAATGGTGAAAACCTTCCTCTTGACCGATATTATAAGTGGCTTTTGATTGTAATGTGAGCAGTTTCTCGATAATACCGTATATTTACGTATAGTGCAATTACAGGGCTTGAATGCGGCCAAGGAATTGATAAACATTCATAAACGATTTAGATTATTATGCGTTGGCGTCGTTTGTCTACGGTTAGTTGGAATAGAAGTAGTATAGTCTATGTTCATCTCATTATTGCTATAAAAAAATAAATCGAGTATTCTAAATACATATACATAGGTTTTGCCCGTTACTTAGCTTGCTCGGGAACAGTTCCTTTTTTGAATGATAGGTACTCTATGTCCTTTTCTATAACCCTGAGAACGTGTATGCGATTTCACGATGATCGCTTGAGTAGTTAGGGCGTGAAAGCGTAACAAACAAACTCACATTCGCATTTATAACCTTAGTTGCAGTTCGTAACGGAAATTAACGCGATTATGTATTTTGTTTGCCTTTGGGTGATTCATGTTGCGACTATGTTGCCGGCCACAAGCTGACTGGTTCGGCGAAGTCATGTCTCCGGTCCGAGGCAGAAGAATCGATCCTCAGTTTCTATAAATTTGTATTTGCTTTCCAAACTTGAACATGAATAAATTCTTTGCCACTGATTTATTATATGAATCGAATTAATTTTACTAGTTTATACCGTAATTCCGTAATTCAAGTCGATGCCATTGTATATTGTTAATACGTAATATACCAAACATACTTGACAAAAAAATCTAATAACATTGTTCGACTCGAGAATCGAACCCTTATGCACATTGCACACTAGGACCACTACCACTGCACGAAAGAGTCGCTTTTACACAAAGAATATCCAGACTCAGAACAACCATTTGTGGATCACACAAATTTTTGTCCCGTGTGGGATTCGAACCCACAACACTCTACGCAGTGGTATTGGCGAGGCTGTTTAGTTAGTGTAACCTTGATGTTCATAAGTGTTACTTTGTGACCTAAATGAATACAGATATTTTGTTATTGATTATTTGAACCACTTCGGTAAAATACTAGCAGAGTTTCCACACAGCCGTGTCTTGTTATGCGACGGAAATGTAATACGAGCCTCATGAAAATTGACGATATAGGTCGATTAAACGTCAACAAACATCCATGTTTTATAAACATTGTACGTATAAGTGATGTATATGCGACATGGACTCTCCCGTCACAAAAATTATGTTATTTTTACATTCGTACATAGTCTAAAACAAAGTCCTATACGGCCTGGCAGTCGTATAATATGATATAAGTCGTACATTTCATCGGTTAGGTATGATTAAGCCGAGTTTTTTGCCGATGACCGGGCACAGACTTCTTTTAAAAAAAAAATATTATCTTTATTGTCTCAGATAAATACAAACGTGTTTCACATTACAATTATGATTCTGCTTGAACATTTTTGTTGTATTTTATTCAAAACATACTGGTCCCCCAAATTAGGCGAGTGCCTGTATTTTGGGGGTCAGTGTTCAGCCCTAGAAAAATGAACTTTAATACAAAACATGTTTTACTTTGCATAATATATTATGATGATTTTGCTCTATTGAAATTAAACAACTATATACGGATTATATCGCGTTGTTTATTTGACACATTTTTACATAATTTAGAAACTACTACTATTAAATTTTCCTAATTATTAAGCTAATTAAATTATTAATACTATTTAAGTTTACACTTTCCCCGACGTTTCGGTTGCTTTTCAGCAGCCATGGTCACGGGGAGACTAAGACAGTAGTTGTCTCAATGTTCCAGTGTAGTTATTTCAAAGCACATAATTTAATCATTGGTGTTTCTATTTACGCAGAATGAGCTCAAAGTATCATGAAGTCTAGCTGTGGTTTGCTTCTTCTTGGGTTTGACTATTTGAATTACTGGATCCCAAACTAGTGGTACATTCCAACCATCTTCTCTATTAATATAGTAGTTTAATTTCAATAAATAACATTCGCGTAAACAGAAGACTAGATTTTGGTCTAATTTCAGTTTAAGATATATTTTATATTTTGTGATTACTTCATGGTGTTACTGAGAATTTCTTGTCTGAAAAATTCATTAATACTTTACCTTACCCGGAATTGATTCCAAGGAGTCATGGTCGCACGCAAGCATATGCTCAAGTAGTGCCACTGCACTGTCGAAGTAGTCAACTGCATTGAACTGAGGCCCAAGTCTGTTATTTTTATAAATTCGTCATTCCAACACGACGTAGGTAACTGCAATTCCATTGTCATTTTGCTAAAAGTTCGTAATCTGCTAAATTCATAATGGTCGGTCAATGGTCTCGTAACAGGATTGTGGTAGAATGACATGTTGTGTTGCCATTATTATAAAACCCGTAAGTAGAAGTGATTTTTGAAAACTAAACTTGAATATTTATTCATGACAGATTTCGTTTATATATATTTTACATATTATTTATTAGTGTTAAAAGCAATTTGATCAAAGGAACTGTCAAAGTTTTAACAGATTACCACTTACGTCAGTCATTCATTTGTCATTACGAGATTACCATTCTATGCCATTCTTTGAATGGAGTGTCAGTGGTTGACCATCGGCAATTCATAATGACGCCATTATATTAGTAAATTATCAAACTTGTCAACATCAACAATTATGAAATCAATGATAGACCATTCTGATACTATTGTAATAACAGACTTGGGCCCCGGGCAACTATTGAATTTTACCCACCACTGGCGCTCTCATAATAATTTTAATAAATGGATGTATTCACGGATTCTGCCAGCACAAAGGTTGTGTATATTTAATTTATGACATAACAAATTATGTGAAATCACGTTGGCAGTTTGAGTTACGCGTTTGCGTAAAAAAGTTTGGATTAACCCTCGTACGCGGATCTACGTGAGACAATGCTTTTTAATTGTGTCTGGGAATTACGCAGACAAGAGGTTTATTTCAGAACGTACGATTTTCGACTTTGATCCCACAGCACGTATTGCTGACTTTTCTAAGTTATTTGCGTATTAAAATTAAATAGTTATTTATCGCTATTTGAACTATCGTCGAGTAATTTACAATATTAAAGTGAAGATACACTAACAAATAAGTTAAAAGCAATAAATATATTAACAGAGTCAGCCAATATGTGTATGAAAATCTCTTCTCTCTTAGCCTTTATTATTCCCAAGTCACTTGGGGTCGGCTTTTTCTGGTCTAACCGGATTTGAATCGATATCAGTTTTTACACGGAGCGGCTGCCACCTAACCTCCGCAATCTGAAGGCTAACGATACCCTAAGGCTAGACCAGTGTCAGGATATTAGAGGGTACTGACTTTCCCAATAACGACTGCCATAGATGTTCATGGCAGCCGGGACCGACGGCTTAACGTGCTCTCCGAGGCACGGAGCAGGCGATAATTGTCAATCAATACGCACATCATTTCGAAAAGTCATATAACTTCCGAAAGTCAGAGGTGCGCGACGTGGGTTCGAACCCGAGACCCTCCGCATTGCAGTCTGTTGGTCTCCCCACTGAGCTATCGCTGCTTAAGTATACTTACGTCTATATATACTCGAAAAGGTAAGCAGCAGTGTTTCACAATTGCCAATAATAGTTTTAATCTCAACACAATAAAGGACACGTAAAAAGTCGGTCCCAGTTGTTGTCCAATTGACAGCAGTCGTTAAGCCATGTCAGAGGCCTACGGGCGGCTTGAACAACTCTTGACAACAGGTTGGCCACTAACCACACGAAAAGAGGAAAAGAAGAATAAAGGACGAACCTATTACCGCCTTCCAGACACAGTTGCAAACAGAAATTCTTAGTAACAACACAAAGCTGCTTATAAGAATTTCTAGACAGATAAATCCGATAGCATTTTCTCCGTTGCGGCAAACGCACCCAAGATCTCAACACAGTCGTCGCATTCACTACAACTGCTCCACCGACAATTCGAATGCAGTCAATATCATTCGAAAATCATTCGAATAAAGTACGTGACCTAGCACAATTTCCTAACTTGACATTGTTATATGAAGCAGGGTCAGGGCCTTGATAAGGCTGTGCCAAATTTGGCATCCCTGACATTTAAGCTTTTACTTGGCAACAGTTGGCAGTAGGCCAGAGAAAGCTTAAACTGTATTTAGAACGCTGGGCCCACTTTTCTGGGTTCTGTTTGTCGGAACGTTGCCATGTCGGTAAATGCTTTATTAGTTTACTAGCTTTTGCCCGTGGTTTCACTCGCATTAATTCAGATTGTGTCAACAAATTTCTATCCCCGGGAACAGTAATTTGTCGTGAATGACAAGTACCCTGTCCTTTTTTGTAACCCTGATAATATGTATGTGAAATTTCATGATGATCGGTTAAGTCGTTAAGGCGTAAAAGCGTAACAAACAAACAAACGCACAATCGCATTTATAATATTAGCTCGAATGTTATCATTTTATAAGGGTCATGCATAGTGTATAGTTGATTTTTCTCTAGACATTTATGTTATACGCTCCATATGTATGCGAATTCTACGATGATCAGCCGGGTAGTTAAGGCGTGAAAAAGCGTAACAAATAAACAAAATCACATTCGCATTTATAATATTAGTCAAAATATTAAAGAAAGCACAACTATCGTCAAGTATACTAGGATTTTCCAAGCATTTCTTATGCTTAGTTTATATTGTTATCTTAATCAATATAATAATTAAGACTATGTTGTACAAATAAGCCAGAATTTTACCTCATTCTTCAGATGAATATTTTAGACCATTTCTCAGCGGATTATCCGACCCGAAAGGCCAACCGAATTCCACTTGCAAACTAGCGATAAAGCATACTTTGTATACTTGCTTATTCCCATTTCATTGCCTTGCCATTTCTTATGCTTAGGTTATAGTGTTATCTTAATCAGTATAATAATTTAGCCTATGTTATTGTACAGTGCAACCGTACATTGCAAAATAACTTTATATTATGTCAGCATTTTCACCACAACGCATTCGAAATTCATTAGTTTTATATAAAAATCAGTTCACTACCGGTCATCAACCGCGTCGCGTGTAACTCACTATCATTATATCATTTAGCATTTTCTATCAGTTTGTACTTAGCCTTAGAACTTTATCAGTAATATACATATTACTTTATCAGTAATATACATATTCTATAACCTCCTCGTATCATTCAATAGCATCGTATTAGTCAAAAGGTGTTTGGTACCGTACCACACAGTTATACTAATAAGCCTAAATTTTACCTCATTATTTGGATGAATAGGTCAGGTTTTTTTTTAAACCGCCTCATGGTAAGCAGTCTTATGGTCTAAGAGCAGTGGCCTCCACACCGTCCTCATAGCAGCCGAGGCGATATTGATTATCCGACCCGAAACGCCAACCAATTCCATTTGCAAACTAGCGATAAAGCTTGCTTTGTTAACTGCCTATTACACATATTCTGTTAAAAGGAACGGATGGCGTAATGGTTTAGGTGATCGCCACACCGCCACCACTCGGCGCACGCGCCGCCACGAGACACGAAATTGTGTGATCCATAAATAGTTGTCTGAATCAAGTTTAGTGTTATTTGTCTTCGTTGTATGCATGTTTGTAAAGATCCATTGGACGCGACGCAGAATTTATTCCTAGTGTAGATGTTATTTTTTATTAAAACAAAAACAAAGAAAAAATTCTGTTCTGTTTTCTGTCAGTCAACTTGTGACCACGGCCGGTGTAACCTGGTTGAAATGTCAAGCATAAAAGGTAGACATTATGCATGATCGCATTCATACCCGTTATGTATTAGGTATATATCTAAATATAAATACGTGAAGCAAAAACTTTATGCCCCTTTTTACGAAAATTGCGCGGACGGAGGAGTATGAAATTTGGCAAAGTTAAAGTTTATATGGAGAAGGAGGGGTGAATCCTAATATTTTCATAAAATATTCATTAGAAGTATATTAAATTAATGAAAAACATTACACGCACTGCACATATCCGTGCATTTGACAGTTGATACACGCAGTCGAATCGCGTTCGTAGTATTTCGTCATTGTTCGGCTGACGTCGTACAATTCTTTGTAACTATGGTTACCTCTACCTTATTTATATGTAATGTAATTAAGAAAAAAGAAAACAAAGTAGCAAGCTTAGAAATTTTGGTCAAATTTTGACCACTAGGCGAATAGTATAATATATTTTAACAGAATATGTGTAATATATTCTCTTCTACTGTAATGGGTTAGGTCCATGGAATTATTAAGTAAACCCATGCGTAGAACTGGCGGCTCTCCGATCTTGTACTAAAAGAGCCAAGAAGAAACAAAAGCATAGTTTCGAATTAAAAATGCGAATCCAGAACTCTTAAATCTATTAATAGGTACATCGATTCTTTGGGGATAAGATCATCGATTTTTCGATTCGACCCGATATATTAAATCGTTTCTGTGAGTCTGTAGTCTGGTACTACAAGGTTATATAGCGTGAGTAGATACATACTTGTCTCCTTATAAGTAAAGCTTTTGTTTGCATTCGTCTTGTATCAAAACGAGTACATTTGCATTCACTTCGTGTAGTCAGTGTGAAGACTCAATGGGCAAGCAATCGATTTGCAAGTAGGACATTGGCCTCTCAACACAACTGTTGAATAATGGGTACACAGTGAAATATCGATTCAACACTCATTGCAAATAATTAACTGTCATTAGAACTTCTTTTTCTGGAATTACATAGATAATTGCACACCTACATCAACGAAGAGGAAGGTAGTGATGTATTACATCCACATTGCGCCAACTCAGACGACGTATCGATAGCGTATTAGTTAGTGCGGTTACACTGCCACGCTGCCACGCCTGAGGTCGCGGGTTCGATTTCCGCACAAGTCAAACATTTGTGTGCATGAACATGGACGTTTGTCTTGGTCTGGGTGTTTCTATGTATAATATGTATGTATTTACAAAAAATTAGTATATAACTCTGTTCGCTACTTAGAATTTCTTGTCAGAAGAATCTAATATCACTTTTCCCGGCCAGGGAATAGAACTTTAAGCAGAGCAGTCGTATACTATACACTATCGCTGCTACACCAATAAGCTAAAGCGAATTATTTATGAAAATGTATTTACTAAAGTGTGTATGTAGAAATGTAAAATGGATAACAAAGCCTCTTTAACTTATCTATGAAGGGCTAATTTCGCCTTACACGTATCAGCGAATGTAACTGGGCGCAAAATGTGCGTCACTACACTCAAACTATGACGTCAATCTCGAGAGCATTCCAATTTCAAAGTTCCAACAAGAATGTGGTTATTTTTGGTAACCTCTAGACTGGACTGAATTTGTATTTAACTGGTGCTTACATAAACATCCATATTGTACCAATGCATAAATACATTATTTAGTAATTTATAAAATTGAAAAATGGAATGCTTCAGAAAAAGGAGGCACTTTATGACAATACATTAGCAGTGATCCATTATTTCTAGATCTTTCATTTATCATAGCATAGCATTCACCCGACGTATCTTAAGGATCTTAACAAGAAACGCAACTGGCACTAAACTTCTAAAAAATATAGTCGTGTATTAAGAAATTGCCGAAATCTATATGTTAATATGTGAAGCAAAAACTTTGTACCCCTTTTCACAAAAATTGCGCGGACGGAGAAGTATGAAATTTGGCACCGTTGAAGTTTATATAAAGAAGGAGGGGCGAATCCTAATATTTTAATAAAATATGCATTAAAATGTATTAAATTAATGGAAAAACACAACACGCACACATCCATGCATTTGACACACGCAGTCGAAGCGCGTAATAAACATACCAATATAATTATAATGACAATATATTAGCAATATCTTACAGGCAAACTTTGGTCGAATTTCGAGCACTAGGTGACCGCTAGTATTGGTTAAAATGTATTTCCAAGATTCTCCGAAGCTACTACCAGACAAAAATGATAACAACAGAATACTTTTAATAACGTCTTAAAAATATCATCACGAGAACATACCAGTACATTGTATAGTTTTAGATAGCGACGTATGTTATCTGATGGTAATAGATTTCCCTGGCTTTTAGACGTTTGCAACACTACAACTATTACCCGCGAATTACCGACTTTGTAAAAAAGGATTCTGTGCCATGCGAGACCTAGAGAGAACGGTCAATGGGTTTCTGCTGAAAACATAGCGCCTTAGAAACCCAATCTTACACACAATACAATATTATTATAATCTTTTCACAGTTAAGTCTAGTTACTACATGTTAAGCGGATGTGATTGAGGAATACCATGTGACAAAACCACTACAAAAAAAAAAAAGAGCACAATACAAGCTTACAATCAAGCAAAAAATTATTTTATTGTCTATTCACATTAATTATCTATCAGTTGACTAGTTTTATTATAAATTGACGGCATATAATTAATAACTTACTAATTATCTTCATAATTGACGGTTCTTACAATTATTATGTAATAAATTGATGTATTGCCAGTTTAAATAATTTGCATGTATTTTTTAAACCAAGGCAGGCAAGGCTTTCTGCCTCGTTAAAGTACTACATAAACAAATAGTCGTTGTCATGGAACAAGTTCCACGGCTTTTATGAATCAAAATTTATGGTCATCCAATTTATTCTGAATATAATTTTCAACCAAGGCAGGTCAGGTTATTCACCTTGAGTGAAATTAAAATGTAATGTTTCGAGGAAAAGGCACGGACACATCCATTTGTGTTGCCCTTGACTTCAAAGAAACCTTTGACCTATATAGAATTTTGTTTTCTTCATTCCGATATTGAGTTCAGGTTAACACGTTAGCTCTTTATGCTGTTGGCATTTTAATGTGATTCGAAATAATCAGGTTCTTGCGTGTTCTGTAATTTGTTACTATGTATATTTAGAGCCTAGACAGTTATAGTTATTCGGCATAATAATAATAATAAGCCCTTCTGGGACAGTCGTTATCTCACCATGAGACTAACGTGATATCGGAGGGCACAGTACAGTAGCTTTTAAACTACCATCCTTGCCATGTGATATAAAAAAAAATGTATAACCAGGTTAAATGAAAGCGCACAAACCGCAGGTCAGCTTATGGCGAGCTGAATATTAGTGGCGATACTGCGGTCCTGAATGCCTCGGAGAGTTGGTTAAGGCCTCGTCCCCAGCTTGTCATTACTGGTTGGCTGGGGTGAAAGTTCAAGAGCGCCCGTAGGACTCTCAACTCTGGCTTGCTTTGGTGGGCCGGTCAGAGGCGGGCTGCTAGAGCTACATGCTTGGAGGTGGCAGTGTCATTTTCAAGGGCATAACTACGAGGAAACCCGCTCCAGGTCTCCGTTGTCACGAGACCCGTGATGGTGAATCCAGTGCCGCACTGCTCGACACCCCTAGCCACTCACACCAGTATTGCCCTCTGCTGCTGGCTTGTATGCCTATCGTAGCTATTCAGGGAGCCCATCCAGCGAGTTGGCGAGTCACCGTCTGCCCATTCGATTGATGCTATTAGAGTATTCAGGGCAGACGCCGTTTTATCATCCATAGTTATCAATATACCAGTCCATCAAATACCCATATATTCGAATCCATACGTAGGAATAGTCCTACGCCTGCTGTGGCTAGTGCCACTGTAGGTGTTCTATAGGCTTTAAGGCTTACACGGAGACATGGGTCCAACGTGAAGAGGCTCTTCGAGAGTTTTAATCAAAGGTGGGATGGAACACCTACAGCGACATAGTTACAACAAAGTTTTTGCTTCACGTATTAATATATAGCTTGGTATAGCTCAAAACTGTTTCTTTGTTCCAGGGCTCGAGCCGTGAAGGCAAGCAATCCAACGATGCTGACGTATTGGAGTCAGTACTGCATCACGTGGGAGACATGGGCCGGTACCAAAAGCTGCTCTTCCTCGCCATGATGCCCTTCGGCTTCTTCTTCGCATTCATCTACTTTGTACAGATGTTCATCGCTGTGGCACCGTCCAATTATTGGTGTAAGATACCTGAGTTGCAGCATTTGGATATGGAAGTAAGGTAAAAAATAATTATAATAATAATAATTGAGCAGCAATAGCTGAGTGGGGAGACCAACAGACTGCAACGCAGAGAGTCTCAGGTTCGAACCCACGTCGCACACCACTGACTTTCGGAAGTTATTTGACTTTTCGAAATTATGTGCGTATTGATTGACAATTTATTATCCCCTGCTCCGTGCCTCGGACAGCTCGTTAAGCCGTCGGTCCCGGCTGCCATGAACATCTATGGCAGTCGTTATTGGGAGAGTATCGACACAAAAGATCCCACTGGATCGAAGTGTCGCCGGTCTGCACTGACTGGCCACTACATAAGATACAAGATACAAGGTAAATAATAGTTTGGTAATAATGTGTTCAGTGTAAGAGATAATTTTTTACGGGGTCGCGGAGCAATCCGAAAAGAAATCCGCAGCCCTGTAATGTACAGGACAAAAAAAGCAACTCAGTGTAATTTTAGTCTGCACAAGTCTGAAATACCTTTCGTTTCGTATAAAGCGGAGCGGATTATTAACAAAAATATGGAGAGGCATCTTTGAGACAGAGGTCAATCTTATTGACGTGATTTTTTTGTATTTTATGCCTTTCGGAAAACTTACAGCAACCTTGACAATGGTTAATAAAAATTTTATAAAAAATTAAGGCCAATTACAAGTTCTCTCAGAGACAAGTACATTTCAGTAAGGGTTGGTAGACAATTAAACTAAGAAGGCAAAATAGATTCATCCGCGGAACAAAAATGTATGTATCGTATCATTCGTTATTGTTGTTCAACATCGTTTAGTTGCTTCATAGTACTATTTAAGAGCCATATACCTTTGTCACACAAAAATTGTCGCAAACAAACACATAATATAGCATACAACCCGCCGATGATAAACGGTTACCATCGTCTATAGCGGTTCGTAACAACAGATATACCATTCGCGCGTTGACAACCCTAGGAACAAAACAAAAGTGGGATCAAAGGAACGGTAGAGTCCTTAGTGGAAAACAACGGTCAAAGAGCCTACCCGTCTCATCCATCCCATCTCAGTACTGGTAGAGGCAGTTACGAGTATGTGAGCTTAGAAGTCTTAGTTACCGAGCGAAAAGTAGGCAAAGAGTTGCAATTCTGAAGCCAATAATTTACAATCTGAGAGAAAGAAGTACTTCTCAACGCGAGCCGAGTTATTAGTACCATCACAACAGGTACCCCGTACACTCAATTTTCCTCCACTCTCACAATAGTAAAAGTATTATCTTACCAAACATTACATTTAAATTATTCATCTTCAAGTCCGAGCACTATTTCATTTCAGAAATGGAATATTATAATGGACTTTTAGAAGAAACCACATCTCAGATAGCGATATAGAAAAACGAAACGGTTTCCATACTACGCTACGTAGGAACCCAGGGGACGCATAAAATATACATACTATAATTTCGCAAGGCATTCAGCGCGGGTAGATTACAAATGTCCTGGAAGCGGCAAAGAAACTAGTGCGCATTCATAATATAACATGTTTAGCTCTTTACTACCTACCCTCTATTTTAGCGTTCCCTATTCTAATAGGCAACCCGTAGACATTGTTTTACCATGTACCTATTTTTCGTTTTTTATAAAGACAGCTCGCGCGTTTACTGTACATCCTGTGTTGCGAGGATCTTTACAAACATTCGGACACAGAAAGCAAAGAACACCCAAACTTGGTGCAACCATTGGATGATCACACAAAATGTTGCCGGCCTCGTGCATGAACCGATCCCATAACACTCCGCGCACCTATAAGAAATTAAGATATTATGTACTAGTGTACAACACCGTACGAGACATCAAACAAACGACATGCGTAAGAGTGCAAGCTCTTTAGCTCACTAAACCTTGAGTGTATTGCAACGATACAATCGACTGTAACTTTGTAACATTTAAAATAAGCTTTCAAGTGTATTGCGATATTGTTCAATTAATTTTACACTGAAACGTGTTATCGCAATACCTATGAGTATGGCTCATATCAGTTCTAAACATGTACTCAATCTCGTGTAACAAACAATCTATTTGAGTTGTCTACTCTAGTACGTAGTTCAAATGAACTCAATCATATAAGCCTGGAATTTCTCTCAATCTAGAGATGTATCTCAACCCTACAGAAGACTGTAGTCAAAACGTAAGCGCGCTGTACCGTTAGCAAGGATCGAGAGAGTACTGATCTATTTTGGATTCATGCTAAAAGTGCAAATAAACGATCGAACATGGTGCGGCTAACCATCGCACGGTTCAATACCGTGTGATGGTTTGTTCGTACCATGTTATACCTACCATGCTACGATGCGCTCTTCAAACCACACCACCGCACCGCACCACGGACCGTCATATATTTTCGGTACCGCAACAAGTTTGATGTTCACCATTCTGGTATTAATAATAATGAATAAAATGTAACTGATATGACGTTTTAAAATCAACTAGGAAGGGATCGAATAAAGGACTTATGTCAATTTGCAAAAGAATCCGACATTTAAGACTGCGCCCAGCGTAAGCCGCGGTTGGACTGAGTGACAGAGCTCAAAAGTCAAATCAGCGCGCGGCCGCCATAGTAAAATTGTATGAAGGATTTGAAATGCTTTTTTGATAAATATGTATCTTTATTGTCAACCAATAACTTAAATATTTGGGACGGACAAATTGTAATATAACTATATATGTTTCGTTTAAGCTGTAAAATAGGATAGATTTCTACTGTTAGTGTTGATTTTATCAACTTAACTGTGACCGCCTGTTTTGGTACATTTCGCTCGGCGCTGTCTTAAGGAAACCTCCTTTCAAATTTCGTATTCTTTTCGAAGTTCATAGTAGAGTTTAAGACGATGGACGTTACTTCATGTCTTTTATAGTACAAATACCACGAATGAAATTGCGGTATTAGCGTTTATTGGTAGATCTAGTTTTCCTTGCGCAGACAATAACTTCCATTTTTGCAGTGGCGATAGCACACGAACAGTAATCCTGGTACTGCAAGCGTCCACATGTTATGGTAGCCATTTTAGTATGCAACCAGACAAGACATTAGCTTATTTGCTACTAAAATAGAACATTTTTTGTCAATTTTTGTAGTGTATCGTATCGTTTATCTAGTGATAAGATTATTTGATTGATTGCTAATCATAATACACTCGGCGTCACAAAAATCGCACCTTTTTAAAATTCAATATTAAAGTACTTTTTCTCAAACTTTGTCAATAGTGAGAATATGATTGTAGGATATCATTGGAAAGGTTATTAAATTGCCTTTTAGAAATTATAAAGCGCGAATGGTTATTTTTATGTTTTACTAATAAAACAATCACAAACTTAGAAAATAATAAAATTAATAAAAAAACAAATTTAAAAATATACAATTTTGTCCTTAAAATCTAGTGTTTCCGCCCCTATCCTTGATGACAGCTTCCATCCTATCCTTCATGGACCTCATGAGAGTTACTACTCTCTCTTGAGGTATGTTATCCCATTCTTCGATCACGGCATCCTGGAGCTCTTGGAGAGTTGTGGGAGCAGGATTTCGTGCTCGTACATGCCTCTTTACATCATCCCAGAGGTGCTCGATAGGGTTAAGGTCCGGGCTTCGTGCTGGCCACTGCATAACAGAAATCTCGACTTCTTCCAAGTAATCACGCACACTGGCCGCGGTGTGGCAACGGGCGTTATCATGCATTAGTATGAACCCATCGCCAACAAAACCAGCATACGGGACCACATGGTCTTGCAAGATCTCCATTATGTACCGAGCAGCATTCAGCGAACCTTGCCCTCGACCACCGCCAGTCCGAGAGACGCACACAAGTTCCGTTTTCCCGTCCACGGATATCGGATATGTTGTTTCTTCGATGCAAGCCTGAACAAAGCGCTCTCCTTTTCTTCTGTAAACTCTTCTGCGTCTGTCATTACAGAAAAGACAAACTCTTGTCTCATCGGTAAACAGAACGGCTCTCCAATGGTCAAGCGTCCAAGTGACGTGCTCCTGAGCAAATTGTAGACGGTCTCTTCTGTGCTGCGTGGTCAATTTGGGACCTTTCGCAGGTCTGTGGGCAGTGATTTTCTTTTCTTTAAGTCTTCTTCTAACCGTAGAGACACTCACAGCCGTTCTACGAGCTGATCGGAGCTGCTGTTGCACCTCAACAGCATTACTGAAGCGGTTGCGCAACGATGTGGAGACAATGAAGCGGTCGTCTCTCTCTAATGTACAGCGTTTTCTTCCTGATCCACGTCTTCGGATAAAGCCACCAGTCTCTTGGAACCGTTGATACACTCGTCGAACAGAGAAACGACTCAGATTTAATTGTCGAGCAACATCAACCTGACGTACTCCTTCTTGCAATAGTGCAATGACTTGAGCGGCTTCTTCAGAGGTGGTATCCATCTTCAGATATTTTTTTCTTGAGTATGCTGTTCCGATGTGTACACTTTTAAGTCTGAGCAATGATTGACCCATTTTTTACCCGGACATGACCTTTTATACCCTATTCAGGTAGCTCAACTAGCGCTCTAACGGATGAGCATTTTTTCACCATTATGTTAAATGTTCCCTAATAATAAATTTTATTTTGGTTTTTAATTCTACCGACTAATAATGTAAAGATATTGAAATACTCTTAAAAATGATATATTTGTTTATCCAGTAGAATCAATGCGCTAAATTTTGGGAAGTGTTTATTGAAAAAAACAAAAAGGTGCGATTTTTGTGACGCCGAGTGTATATGTTGTATTAATCTTTGTACCGTGCGGCGTAATCACTAAAACAAGGATTGATTGTTGGAAAATGTTTGGAATGTCCATGTTGGAAGTGAACTAATTTTCAAGGAACGCTGTTTATTACGCTTACAATAATAAAATGTTTACTTAATATTTATCATTTTTGTCGGCCTCGACGACATAGTGGTTACTGTAACTGACTGCCACGCCTGAGGTCGCGAGTTCGATTCCCGCGCAAGTTAAGTTGTTATGAAGATGTATGTACCTACATACGTACATATATGTATATATCATATCATAATTTTACAGACAAGTCATCACCTGTACTTCGGGCGTCAAACCTAATCAATGTTGATAAGATGATGATGAATATCTGAGAGGTCTCCATGATGTTTTCGAAGATATGTGAAGTTTGCAACCCGCACTGAGCCAGCATGGTTGACTGTGGTCTAAGTCTTCTCACATTGAGAAGACGCCCATGCCCAGCAGTGGGACAGTTTATTACGTGGCTGAGATTATTACATCCCCAAACCATTAAGCGTAAATTATACAATAGTAGCATAATGCAAAAGCACGACGCAGCCGCAGCAGAGGTCGTCTATTATACAGAAGCGGCGTGGCGCAGGCATGCTGCTTTGCCGCCTGCGCCGCGCCTCCTCCACGTGCGATCCAAGAGGTGCGCAAGAGGCACGTTGCTTGTTATACAGTACTTCTGAAGAAAACATGTTTAGGGGTTTTCTTATATATTCTTGTTGTGGGTGTCATATTAAGGACTTAACTGATTGGATACGGGAAACGAATACTGTATACTTGCCCCTGACTATACAAAACGAAAGTGTCAGCAGTGGCGCTACACATGTTATCGCTTCTAAATCGAAGTGTATAATGACAAACCTCACCGTATCTTCAGCCCTTCTGTATAACTTTAATCGCGTATGTGCCATATCAGTTCTAACTTGTGCTACGCCTGCGCCGTATCGTCTTATGCATTTTCTGTATAATTTACGACTTAGGTAGTAGAGCTTTTTATCAAAATTTCGCCAACTATGTTTCAAGGCTAACAGATTGATACCGTACAAATGGCTACACTCTGTGGTTGTACCGTTATCCTAAACAAGAAACGTAATAACACTGCCCATCCCGGGCGTTGAGACTAAAACCTAACGCTGAAGTTAATTTACTCTAGTTAACTTTACTTTAGTTTACTTAAGATACTACAGCATCGACGAGGCAAATAAATTATGATATGCCGAGGGTTCAGGTGTAGTCTGGTATAGTAGGTGTCCAAATATACATTTATTAAAAACACAATCAGTTTATCAAATTTAACCTTAAAATAGCTGATAATCTAGTTTTAGCGACAAGATTTGTTGCATCTCTTTCACAGTTACGTAAGTCATTATTAAGTTTATTTTTAACTAGATGTGCCCGCGGTTTCACTCGCGTTTATGGTTACTGCGCCGCTCCCGTGGGTCGTATCGTAATGTTGTATATGTAGCCTATAGCCTTCCTCGATAAATAGGCTATCCAATACAAAAAATATTTTTCAACTCGAACCAGTAATTCCTGAGATTAGCGCGTTCAAACAAACAAACAAACAAACTCTTCAGCTTTATAATATTAGTATAGATAAAAACCAGTCTCTATAAAAATCTATGTCTGGTCTCGGGTTCGAGAGTTAGCCAAGAGATTAAGATGCTGCATTATAGGATTATGTCGACTAATTTAAAATTTCAATTCTTAATCTTATTGCATGACACTTTGCTTAAATATCACAACAAAAATAAGTATTACAGCGACTGTGAATTTTACAAGATAACAACTTTCTAATTAATTTTAACTGCAGAATAAGATTCCATTCCAAAGTAATCAAATCTACAGAATGATTAATTATTACAATGAAAGCATTATAATAAATTATTCTGTAGATTTAATGACGTTCTATGTAAAATACACAGCGGTGCTCGTAATGACTTGTCTGCACAAGCCATCGACAATGTTGTTGAGCCAGTAATTTGCATGATTCACAAATATTGTTATGAATCTAGGCTTACTTTATGTTTATTATTTGTACGTTTGTAAAGTACCCAGAAAAACAGGGCTCGATTCGTAGATTGGGAGCCATCTTTTAAAACATGACTAATATAATACCGTTGAAAGAAATGTTGATACTAAAAACATATTTCGTCGTACATTTCAGACGTAACCTGTCAGCTCCTGGCGCAGCAGCTGGTGGTTCATGGGAGAGCTGTAAGACTTTTGACGTGAACTGGACTGATGTGCTGGAGACAATGCAGCCGCCACCAGAAGGAACACCCATGATACCATGCCAGAATGGCTGGGACTTCGAGTTCAGTGATATTCCTTATGAGACTGTTGTTACAGAGGTTAGTGAGAGGCCATTTAAGCGGGGAAAGAGATAGTCTAACTAAGGACATGCCCTATTCTACGACTAAAACCATTTTCGGATACATAGTTCCCTCTTTATCGACCATGTGGTTATAAAAGAGTGGCCCGCTGAACCATCCAGTGCCCCAAAGGACGCTTACAAAAGACAGATATTATTTTAAAGATACAGTTTGGTGGTTTTTGAGAAGCAACAAAGACGATCTTGGTTCAAACCACCGTAATAGTAGCCTATGCTTAATTTTCGTTTTTTGTAAATCGCATTCAGAATAAACCTATTAGTGAAACAGCATTTTATAATGCTGTTGCATTACAAAATGAAGGTGCATTTTACATTCTAAATCTTGAATTTTGTAGGGATCTCGCTATCTTAAATAAGAATGTGTGTCTTTTTTCTGTCTTTTGACAATTACTGCCTTGTTCGCATTTATAACGCCTATATCTAATGCTTTATAAGAATCGTTTATGAGTGAATATAATAATATAAATTGTATTTAAGAACTTGGGAAACCTATTATAATTGACTTATATATCTCAAGAAAGCAATACGTCAACAATTTTGCATATAAGTCAAATTATTATTATTATTATTATTATAAGAATAATTTCCCTCTGGCAATACACTATTGGACGCAGATTTATTATTTTTTATTCACTTACTTACAGAGAGGCTGGGTATGTGAGTACGACAGCTACGCGCCGACGGCTCAGGCTATGTTTTTTGCTGGATCTTTCATAGGAGGTCTATTCTTCGGATGGATTGCTGATACCTTCGGGAGAGTACCTGCTTTAATAGGTTCGTAATATCCTGAAAATTACTTTCTATGGAAATATATTAATATGATGCACTATCTGTGTATTAAACTTTAAAATATGACTAATTATTTGTAAAATTTCCTATATTATATTCGATGAACAATTTTTGCATTGAGAAAATGCTGAGTTTTAAATAGGTCTGAAGTACTGAGTACTGTTACTGCGGTAAGAGTTCTTACTTCTTACTTACTGGGTATATATTAGGTAGATAGAGGTAGGTAAGTACTATTTAACTAACTTTCCATTTCTCTTTTTCATGTCATCTAATTGCCTTTTCCTAAGGGTAACAACTGGCCTGGTATTGCAAGCGATCATTGACTACGGTATCCACTACCGTAAAACCGAGCTGTATGCTAGTTTATCATCTCCTTTGCATAAAAAAGTGAAAGATGGAGCAGTCAAGGAGATACCTTCGTATCTCCTTCCATCATTGTCTTGTCTAATATAATGTGGAACTTTTTCAGGAGCGAATCTGATTGGTGCTATTGGTGGTATAGCGACTATCTACACCAAGGACGTGTGGGACTTCGTATTCTGCAGGCTACTCGTAGGCATGTCATTCGATAATGCTTACATGGCGATATACATTTTAGGTAAGAACTTATATTTTACAGAAGAATACACATAGAATAACTATGCGTTTGGCACGTATTCTTTAATTACAAAATGAATTTGGCATAATTATAGTTTACTTACATAACAAAAGAATATTAAACAAAATTTGCTATTGGTATCCAAAGACAAAATAATTATTGAACCATCTATAGACAGCAAAATGCTTTTTATGGTGCACTGGAAATCGTTCTCATCGTAGAACTACAAAGTTTATTTGGCTAGAATATTTTTCTGTAAAATGAACTTCTTTAGTCGAGCTGTTCCTTAATTGAATATTCACCGTCCATACTTCTGTAACATGCTCGTAACATGTTACTCCACACATCTACGATACAATAATGATATGTCACCACACAGCACCCACTGACTACAGACCCGTGGCGATCTTGTGTACTCCGGCGGTGTGTATTCGAGGCGGCCATCCACGGTTGTCTTTATCTGCAGGTGAGCGCTCAGTTGTCCGACGGTCAGCACAGGTTCCGACCTCGGCGGGGGACGACTGGGAACTAACTGGATCTGATGATACATTTGGTACCCGTGGTGGATGCTGGGCTGCAGGTGGACGTCGCTTACTTTGATTTCCGAAAGGCGTTTGACACAGTCGACAATGACATCCTACTAGCCAAGCTGGCTGGTATGGGGTGCACCCCACATACGTTAACATTCTTCGCCTGTTACTTTCGGGACAGATATCAATATGTCGAGTGTGGCGGACATCTTTTGGATCCCTATCTGACAAGATCTGGGATGAGTCAGGGAAGTAATTTAGGGCCTTAGGGCCTCTTCTGTTCATTTTGACAGTCAACGACTTACCGAAGGTAGCCAGCAAGTCTACGCCCTTACTTTTCGCGGATGACTTAAAACTGATCCATAAAATTGAGCATAACGTAGACCACGCTACATTACAGCGAGATATAGATAGCATAATAAGTTGGAGCTTAAAAAATAGACTTAACTTTAATGTGACTAAGTGTTCCGTGCTGTCTTTCAGTCGCGCACGAACCCCGAGCCATTACCAATACCTTATGGACGGGGCGTCGGTACAGCGTGTGATTGAGATACGGGACTTAGGTGTACACTTCACTGCTGATCTACAATTTCGGCAGCATATCACTGTGTGCAAGAAAGCTTACCGCAATCTGGGACTCATATTACGCCAAGCAAACAACTTCACAAACATAGGAGCTTTGAAAGCACTGTATGAGGCACTCATAGAGAGTCACCTGGAGTGCAGTGCTGTAATATGGTCACCACACGAGGAGAAGTACAGATTGATGCTAGAACGTATCCAGAACAAATTTGCTAGGTTCGTGTATTGGAAGCAATATGGGATATACCCAGGCTACCCATTCCTGTACCCTACTCTATTTGTTCTGGGTATGGTGAGGTATTACAGACTCGATGTAAGAAGAGAAGTCGCTCTCACCGTCTACCTATTTAAAGTGATGCGCGAAAAAATTCATAATCCGAACGTCTTGGAGGTACTCCAGCTGTGCGTCCCGAACGAGTACGTAAGGCGGCGACGGCGACCGGACGCGTGCATGGCATGACATGGCCATGTGCGTGCACATGCCTGCGGCAGCGCGCACCGTTCACGCGTGCGCTGCGTGCGCTTAACACGTTGGCTCACAGAATGGATCTCTTTTCGTGTACACTGAACGAATTCACATGGTCGGCTTATTGTGTAATTTGTTTAGTTTAGTTAATTATTGAGTTACCATTTTGTTATTTTGTTTCTTTTTTTATATTTATGTACATAGGCTATTGTATTAGATAGTAAGTATCTGTAATAATTGTTTTATGTGTGTGTGAAATAAATAAAATCTATGACACGCAATGATAATTGTTTTATTCCAGAAGTTTTTAACATCACCGTGAACTTGCGTACATGTCATGGCAAAAGTCACGGTTCATTATATTATCACACAGGTAGACATATTTTTCTGTATCTTAACGCAAATAACACGCAATATTATCTCTCTTTCTTTTTGTTTCCAGTGCTCGAATATGTGGGTGCTCGTCATCGTACCTGGGTGGCTAACATGTCTATTGCGTTGTACTTCGGAGCTGGTTGCCTGAGTCTTCCCTGGATTGCGTTGTGGTTGAGTGACTGGCGCAAATTGTTATGGTTCACGTCACTGCCTATGTTCGTGGTCGTATTTGTACCGTTCGTCGTGCCGGAGAGTGCTAGGTAAAGTTCTAACAATTTATTTTTTAAATATCAGCCATTTGGATTTCATATTATTGGTATTCCCCTTAAGCCTAGTTAAGCTAAATATTTGACGGCCTGGCATAACTAAAAGTTTAACGTGCTTACCGAGAAGGAGAGGGGAGACCAGAAATTTGTTGTCGACGTTTACCGATTGAGGAGTTCAAGAATCACCCACGTCATGGTGATGTTTTTGCTTAGCAGGTCAGCCGATTTATGAGCTCGCCAAATTGCCATGGACCTCTTAAAGTATTCCTCACAATATTATGCCAATGTATATTACTTATTTTACAGGTGGCTAGTGAGTCGAGGTCGAATCAGTCAAGCAGTGGAGGTACTGAGGAAGTTTGAACGGGTGAATGGAACCAAGATCCCTGAGGACGTTATGGATGAATTTATTGTAAGTGTCAAATATACTTACAAGAATGTGCCATTTCAACTTGTCCAATACTTACCTACTATTGTAGTTACTATGCTTTATTACAACAAAACTTTCATGAGCCTTGGATATGTGTTGATTTGATTTCGTTGTTGTGTATTTGTTGCGACCTCTCAATATATGTTTGGCCCACGAGAAGTAATTTTATTAAAATCCATAATTTTGCTTTAAAATGATAGAAATGTATAAATTATATATTATAACTCGTACGTTATGTACCTTTTTCAAACGAAAATAAATAATAATAATAATAATAATAATAATCATTTATTGACACAAAAAAGAAAAGAACACAATATATAACAAAACTCTGGCTCCCACGCTAGTCGAAACTGTGTTGCAGGAGTCAGTGTCTTCCCCGCTTATATGTAACATTTATTTAAAGATACAATTGGTAATTTCATTATAATACAATCAATTCATAATTTATAATTTAACTAAAATAAACGTAGTAAAAAAAAAATAAAAAAAAATATAATAACTATTGATAATTTCATAAGAATAGTAATAATAATATCCAAGCATACATGTCTTTGTAGATGAATGTGTATGTGTGTGTGTGTGTGTGTGTGTGTGTGTTTCTGTGTGTGTGCGTGAGTGTGTGTGCGTGTGTATGTAAGTGTGTGTATTTATTTATATATGTGTGGGCCTGTCTTAAACTTTGATAAGATTTTCCGTTTCTTCATATGTCAGTTTCAGTAACCAACACATGATCATCCTTTTAAATAGATTATTGTTAAGCCTACTAACTTTGCTACTACTAAATCTTATAACATTTGCATTGCAGGTATCCGCGAATCAGACCAGAGAAAATAAGGAATCTTTGGCAGTGCTGTTCAAGAGCCCTCTCATACGCATCTCCATGGTGCTCCTACTGCTCGTATACATGTCTTGCTCCATCATCTTCGACGGTCTCGTCCGGCTGTCCAACGCCTTCGGGCTGGACTTCTTCATCACGTTTACATTGACGTCGGCGACGGAGATCCCGTCCATTACTATGCTTACGTTACTTCTTGACAGGTGATTCATATATACGTATTGTTTGCTTGGGGCTTTTTGTCTGTGACTAGGAAGATAATAGTTCAGTCGCTGTGGCTTTTATGTGGATCACGCTATGCAACTACTTGTAATGTTCATAAGCGTTTGCCTGTGACAGTTTACTCACGTCACCTTAATGTGTTATCATATTATGCAACCTATTTTGGTTCTATTAAAATTATATGAAACCAGCGACCCGCCACAGCATCGCTCGGATAGAACAAAATCTTTACAAATTAAACACCTAAACCTTTATCATTAATTATTCTGTCTATTGCTGAAAACCGCATTAAGAAATTCGTTCAGTAGTTTTTGAGTTTACGGTAGTTTTTTATAATATGTAGAGATGTGGCTCGGATTTTAAGAGAAATACCAGTCCATAACGAATTAGTAAATCTGTATGTAGATACAATGATAAAAACAGTGTGGATAGATGTAGGGTCACAAACGTCGGTGGATGAAATTAATAAAAACGTTCTTTGATGATAACAGAATCAGCAGAAAGGCAGACAGAAAGTAATACAGATAACAACTCCAAAATCATTATTTTGTTCAGACCGTCTTTACCGGTTAGTTTAGTCATTATTAGTATAGATTGACAGAAGTTTTGGAGAACGTCATCAGTTTTATCCTTTATCGCGTTTTAATTTTTTATAGGTTTATCAGGCTGCATATGGAGTAGTAGTAAATGTAAGGTTTTGTTTTTCTTTCAGGTGGGGTCGTAGAAATCTTACTGCTGGACCAATGAGTCTGGCTGGGATACTGATCATCATCGCCTTATTCGTACCTAAAGGTTTGTTTCTATTATAATATATTACAAGAGACAAAAACGGTTGTTACGGGTCTCAGTGTTCTTTGTTTCAATAATTACGGAGATGATACAACAATTAATAAAATTGCGTATCATATGTAACTTTATTTTGCGATATATTCTCATTTATAGAAACTAATTTATTTTTAGCAGCTTTGTAGTAGGTAATAATCGGTTAGGCAGTTCTTTTTTCTAATTAATTATCTCTGGTAACAATTAAGCTACCAGAGATAATTAATTAGAAAAGGAAAGGAAAGTATAAAAAAAAATTTTAAATCTTAAAGCTATTCCATATTGTATTATGTAGCAAGACATTATTTTTATATCATTATTGTGTAATTTAAGATTTAATTTCAATTTAAGTCAACTTTACGAGCAATTATGCAAACGTATTGTTAATCAATTCGTCAAAGGTACCCACAGGACCGGCTCGCCTAGTGTGGGGCCAAAGGATATTGCATAAGTTATGTATGATTTACTCTGTTCATAAAATATTTTTTTTAATAGCACGACATTGCACCGTCTGAATTCATCTGTTGCAGGTATTCCACAAGCAACTATGGCGATAGCTGCTCGGTTTTGCATCAACATGTCTTACAACGCGGCGATACAGTGGGTCACGGAGATGTTGCCGACTCCGGTTCGAGCGTCAGGGTCCGCCACGTTGCATATGAGCGGATACATCGCGACTGTTATCTCACCCTTCATCGTATATTCGGTAAGTAAGTTTAGCTAATGTGGCAATGGCTTGGCCATATTTGTCAAAGGGCCGTTGGAGCAAAAGAATACAATAGTGAAATAATCTTGGTAAAATGTCTCTTGGCCAGGTCAGTCGACGATTTGAAATGGTGGTAGGGATTGACTGGATACGTGAGGCAAAAGACTGGGTGTTATGACGTTTTGGAGAGGCCTTCGCCCAGCAGTCGACTGCGATAAACCGATAATACTTCTCTATATACTATTATATAATGTTGTTTATTAAAGTGGCTGTCTCGTTGCTCTCTTAGCATAAGTTTGTGCAGATTGCAGTACATCGTAACCTTTCAAGCTTACTTCTTGGTTCAGGCAAGTTGGGATTTCTAGTCAAGAAATTCACAATAATAGCACATGCGCTATTACTAACGAAATTTGTGTGCTATAAAGCATACCTTTGAATATACATCTCAAGCTTATATATTCCCGATTAATATATTCACAATATACTTAGAAATGTAAACATCGATGATATATTTTAAACTTTTAGTATCGATAAGACCTTTTATTATCATTCAAAAATAAATGCTATGCACAAGAAGGAAACGTTTAAAGCCACAGAAATTAAAAACATCACAAAGATTAGACTCGTGACGTCAACAAAATTTTAACAACATTAGGTAAAAACGATACCATTTTGTTTTGTGTTTGATGCAGGAAGTCATCTGGTCAAAACTGCCGTTGTTGATCCTGGGCCTGGTGGCGGTGGTCGGCTCATTCATGAGCATGTTACTACCGGAGACTAAGGGACTGCCGATGCCACAGACTTTGGCGGACAGCGAATGGATTATTAGAGAAAAGTCGTTATGCAGGTTAGTTTTGTATAATATTGGACTAGCTTTCGAAAACATACCATAAAAAAAAACAATATTCGATTACTTGATTCATTAGAAATCCTTTTTCTAATAAGAAACCTCAATAGCAGCCCGGAGTTAGGAAGTTGGCGGTGTTAGACTCCCCGTGCCTCGGAAAGCATGAAAAACCGTTGGTCCTGCACCCGATCTATCTTTAGAACAGAAAGTGCACTTTTGTTTGCGCACACACTTATTCACTATAGTCTTCGCAGATGGCCAGTCTCTGTTAAGATTGAACGCCGTGACCGAAATTCGGTCTGGAGGATATTATTAGTACCTGTATCTTTGCTTTATGTTGACACCAACACTATTCCATCCTGACAAGTCGAGATGTTGACCTGATCTAATGTATTGACTTTCTTTTTTACAGGAAACCACACGAAATAGAAGACGTCGAATGCGTGAACGATAAAGAAAAGGCCTTCATTACGTAGCGTTTCAATCAACATTGGTGGTACAAAACATTTCTACCAATTGGAGAGATATTTTCTTTACTTAAAGATATTTGTACGTACATAAAGGTGTATTCTCCTTTAGCGTACGCGATGCCTATTTAAATATAAGGTTATAGTTACCGTTAAATGATCAACTGAATATATTTGTAATATTTAAATCTATAGTGATGATGTTAGGTTAATTCTTGCAATTCATGTCGACAGGTCGAGAGTAATTTTCTGAGCTTCTTATTGTTAAAAGTTTCTTAGCCGGCTGTATTGTACGTTTAAAATTCGTCTGACGGTTGTCTTTTTTCTTTATCAGATCTTCTGCGTTCTTAAGAAAATTGCACGAATGACGCAATGGAACGCTAAGTAACTATTGATTGTCGAATTCCATACGGCACAAAAATTTGTGTGATCTCCTAAAGGTTGTTCTATGATTATTACTTGTATAGACTGCTTAACAGAATTAAGTAATACAATCGTAAAAATAATAAAGTGGATATCAATTCCCTGTTAAGCAATCTAAACAATTTAACCTCAAATAGAGATATCCAAATTTTAAGTTAAATCGCTTAGAGTATTTTAGTTGCTTTAAGTTTTACGTGACAATAATATTTTATATGTTTGTATACGAGATGAATACAGCTTTACCAGAATCAGTAATAGAATCCATTGAAAGAGTATGTAAACTATGTTGAATCAAGAATAAGTATTTCATAAAACGTAAAAACCAAACCATCAAAATCAATAGCTATGTAAGTCCATTTTTATTTTATTAAATTACTGACGATGCATAATCTGCATTCGGATATACGACATACTTAAAATAATGTTGTTTACGAATTGGATAGCTAGGTTTTAGAACAAATTGGCCTTTGTAGCGGAAGTAAAAAATAAAAACAGCAATAAAAATTGCGTTGATCGACGCAGTAGTCGGTGCTATAAAATGCATGAGCAGAAAAATCAACTTAAGTATTTACTGAATAAATTGTTAATTATTGCTTGCTTTAACGGTGGAGAAAAATATAGTAAGACTGCGCCGAGCGAATTGTGCCAAAACAGGCGGTCACAGTTAAGTGAATAAAATCAACACTTTTTGTTTAATACAAGTATAAAATATACATTTACCATAACAATAAATGTGTTTACAATTACTCCGAGTAAAAACTTAAAATAATTAATATTTACGCCTACAAAATTACGTAAATTTGCAAAAACGTAAGCTCGTGTTACGTGAGTTTTAGATTATAACAGTAGAAATCTATCCTATTTTACAGCTTAAACGAAACATAAATAGTTATATTGCAATTTGTCCGTCCCAAATATTTAAGTTATTGGTTGACAATAAAGATACATATTTATCAAAAAAGCACTTCAAATCCTTCATACAATTTCACTATGGCGGCCGCGCGCTGATTTGAATATTCGCCGCACGAGCTCTGTCATTATCTGTCTTACGCTCGGCGCAGTCTTAAGGAAACATGCATGTCTGCTAGTTCACCAAGATGTGTGAAGTCTGCCAAGTCGCACTCGGCCAGCGTGGTGGATTTGGGGCTTAAACCTTCTCATACTGAAAAGAGGCCCGTGCCCAGCAGAAGGATAGCTTATATACAGGGCTGATATTATTATAATAAATGTTGTAAACGTGTAGATGTTGCATTATTATTTTTATCACAAAGGTAGGCACCTCGCCTGATAGTTTACAATGGAGGCTTGCAGCACTGCTGTTATTATTCGTGAAAGTTTGCTCGTATTGGAATTATTGTTCGCAGCTCTTGGGACACTGGTTTCCATAGCGACAAGACAGCTTCGAGTAATAATATACTTTGTTGATATTAATTAAATTAAATTAAATTAAGTATACTACGTTTTGAATTTATTTCTATGAGGTTATTTTCTAATGATAGCGTGATGCGTTTAGAGATATATTGGATATTTGTAAATGTAATATTACGCTTACAAATTAAATGAGTGCCTAATAAATCGCTTTGTGATACGACAAAATAATTTTTAAAACGTTAGTATTGTCTAGATGAAGCTTCCATTTTTATATTTTAATGATATATTCAAGTAGTTTGTCAATTTCAATATTATAGATAAACAGATAATTTTAGAGCAGCGATAGCTCAGTGGGGAGACCAACAGACTGTAATGCAGAGGGTCTCGAGCTCGAACCCACGTCGCGCCTCTCTGACTTTCGGAAGTTATATGACTTTTCGAAATTATGTGCGTATTAATTGACAATTATAGCCTGCTCCATGGCTCGAGAGCGCGTTAAGCTGTCGGTCCCAGCTGCCATGAACATATATGGCAGTCGTTATTGGGAGTATGTCGACACAAAAGATCCCACTGGGTCGAAGTGTCGCCAGTCTGCACTGTCTGGCCCCCACATAAGATAAGATAAACAGATAAGATTCAAATTGGCAAGCTTATAGTACTACAAGACTATTCTTCCTTTGCTCAAGATTTGTCAATTCATAAGTACTTTTATTACTTGTAATCGTTATTGTAGTAGCTATACAATAAATTGTTAATTTGGAATTATATCGACTGTAAAATTAAGAGTACATTTAGGTTTAACTTTGCATATCAATAATATATATAACATTAAAATGTCCAAATATGAATTATCTGTGAGATAAGGAGGTATGTAAGCACGTATGCACAAAAGGTCTTTAGGAGCCGATGGCAGATATATATTCGTCAGATAACTTTTATCTGGGGAATATTTTTGGTATTTTAGAGCTTTTGTATAAAAATATGTCAGATCGTCATATTTATTCTTCAGATTAAAGTTATCTGACGATTGCAAATCTGCTCTAAGACAAATTTATTATTGTTTATCATCAGCGTTTCAAAATGTCCTGCACTACTATACATTTTAAAAAGGTAACAGTATTATTTGACTGATGGACTTTACATGTACCTAGTTACCTACAGAATGTTATACAGGGTGTAACAGTACTGTTATGGTCATGTTTCGTAAAGTACCAATAATCTGGCATTGCCAGCTCCAAAAATGTTGGAAGTTCAATTAAATATTTTATCAAAATTTGCTCTATGCTATGTTGATACAAAATCATAAACACGCTTCACCAGTGATTTAACTTGTGAATGAAGCGTGTTTAGAATTACGTTTAATTACTATTTTATTTGCACTTTTAATTAATTCATTTCATGTATCTAATAAGACGTTACCTGTAGTTTAATTTAATATTTCTATTACGAAAATAATAATTTACTAACGGAAGACACATGATTTTCTTGATAATCGAGTTTTACGTTACTCTTTTCCTTTATAAGACTTTAAAATATGTCCATAACCTTAGTGTTACACGCTGTATAGATCAACGCGAAGCCTGCTGGAACAGAGTGCTTTAAGGTATCTGGGACACTCAAGTTAAATATATTCACCATACAAGTACTCAGCACCCTTAATAAGTCTACGCATTTCCTTAGTGCACGCGCTTGTGCCATGCACTGCATTATATGTATACCTACATAAGCAGGGACGAATGCTTTATAAATATAGTAATACTAGAAATCAAATACATTCGAATAATATCCAAATATAATTCGAATATAATTATAATATTCTAATAGTAAAAGTCACATTGATTGTTTTCAATATTTCAATAAACTAGCTCCAAGGATTATCTGGATTGTTATGAAATCATTCCTAGCTGGAACCTAATTCATTAATAGTAAGTAATATATACAATTAAGAACAAGTTATACTTACTGTGATATATTAAATACAATTAAATTCTGATTTGCGACAAATTCCATTACTTATAATACCTATGTATCATTTAGGACGGAATTATTCATTTCTATTTGTATGTTTCACCTACTTGTTAATACAACTAGAAGAGCAGCGATAGCTCAGTGGGGAGACCAACAGACTTCAATGCAGAGGGTCTCGGGTTCGAACCCACGTCACGCACCTCTGACTTTCGGAAGTTATATGACTTTTCGAAATTATGTGCGTATTGATTGATAATTATCGCCTGCTCCGTGCCTCGGAGAGCACGTTAAGCCGTCGGTCCCGGCTGCCATGAACATCTGTGGCAGTCGTTATTGGGAGAGTGTCGACACAAAAGATCCCACTGGGTCGAAGTGTCGCCAGTCTGCACTGACTGGCCCCCACGTAAGATACACAATACAACTAGACTAATGTATTGTCTTACGTTTACTCGAATATTATACATTGAAACTGCCTTATACGGACTATATCGTGATAAAATCCGTGTAAAATAGAAAACATATCACGCTAGGTTTCGCTATTTGAATGATTACTTTTTATTTATTTTTGTACATACATGTGTCAGTTATTTCATAAAGATCGTGTTAGGTATATTTTTAAGAGGAGAAATCTTATGATTTAGTGATATATATTATACCTAGTAAGAAAACGGTTGTGTTTTAAAATATTCAAGCAAAAGATAATTTCTATCATATTAATTTCTTGGATATTTTAAAGCAAGTCTGGGTAATTTAGATATAAGTAGACAATAAGATAACAAAATTGTACAATAACAAAATATAAATAAAATAATTATGTTTTGCAATTATTTAAGTATTTCACTTTTTATATCCTTTGAAATTAAACTACTATATACGGATTTAATCGCGTTGCTTATTTTACACTTTATTAAATAATTTAGAAATTGTTACACTACTACTTACTTATTAAATTTTACTTATTTGTAGTTAATTATATTATTAAAACTATTTATACTTAAGTTTACATTTACACTTTCTCCGACGTTTTGATTGCTTTTCAGCAGCCATGGTCACGGGGAGACTAAGATGGTAGTTGTCTCAATGTTCCAGTGTAGTTATTTCAAAGTACCCGAACATAATTTAATCATTGGTGATTCTATTTACGCAGAATGAGCGCAGAGTATCATGAAGTCTAGCTGTGGTTTGCTTCCTAAATCCTATTAAACCAAAAAACAGACATGCATTAAAAAGATTTAACAATTAAATTAATTTATTATACTTCATGAGTTATAACGCTAACTAATATTATAGATGTGTTGAGTTTGTTTGTTTGTTTGTTATGCTTTCACCCGTTAACCACTCGACCGATCATTATGAAATTTTGCATACTCGTTTGTCAGGTATACAGAAAGGGATACCTTATATCCAGAAAAAAGTACTGTTTTAAAATGAAGCCGTAGGCAAGTGGTGTTACCCAATATAGTCGAAAACATTAAGCTATATTTATATATTTTAGTCCACGGATAACTTTTTATCTAAGCGTGTTGTTAGTAACTTACTAAGAATGATGATTAACTTTAGTAAGCTTCCTGTTACTGCATTTCTCACATTTAGTCATTTTTGGTAATATTTCTGAACCCACTTTGGCCAGGCACTCCATTTAATCAAACTTAGTTCTTTTATTCATTTCGTAACCATTATGGCCCCTCTTAAAATATGGTAACGTGATTATGGTCGTTAGCCACAACTGAGAATTCAATGGCGGGTGACATTTTCCAGAAACTGCCAAAAGCTAGTACACGTGAAATAGGCTTAATGTTACTGATTTCTGGGGTTCTACAAAGGTGCATATAATTATATTTTATAGGCGTAAAGAATAGATGATATTTAAATAAAGATTTTTGGATGGTCATCCAAATACCTTAGATCGTGAGTGCATCTCTCGACAGAGAAATATAATATTCTAATAAACAGCATAAATATTTTTTTAAAACTATATATTAATATATTAAAAGACAAGCACTCTTCCCCTTGCCTAATATATTTAGTATGCTGTGTCCGGCAGGGTCCACAATTGATTCTTAGCTATAAGTCTATCATCTATTATTATATACCTACTACATTGTGGCAAAGAAAAAAAGATTTAAATTTGAAAAAGCTTATCCGGTTCGTGTACTTCCATAAGGGTACAAACGACGTCGCTTGCTTGGAAGCGACTCACATTTGAAAATAGATAGTAGTGCTAAAGAGAGTTTTGATATGCGAGCCAATTTCGTATCAAATAATGTGAAAAAAATCTTGCTTGAAATTTGAACGCTTTAGCAACATGTTATCAATCAATCAATCGGCAATTAATAGTTACGCAACTTCTATAATAAATAATCTAATCGATAAATATTTGAATAATAACACGGATATTATTTTCATTATTTATGGCGCTTATTGCCAATGACAATAATCAACGCGCTCACTCACTGTTAGGTTTCACGTATGTGAGCACGAGATGAAGCACATATAGATCATTAAAATAAGAACATGATTGATTTCTCAAAAACGATCAAGATAAGAATAAAAAAAAAAGTATGTATGTATGTTTATCCATTGTCTAATAGCCATAGTACAAGCTCTGCTTAGTTTGGGCTAGAAGGTGTTGTGTGTATGTGGTAGAATATTATTATTATTATTATATATTATTTACCTGGCTAAAAAAAAAATTGAGCAGCGGTAGCTCAGTGGGGAGTCCAACAGACTGCAATGCAGAGGGTCTCGGGTTCGAACCCACGTCGCGCACCTCTGACTTTCGAAAGTTATATGACTTTTCGAAATTATGTGCGTATTGATTGACAATTGTCGCCTGCTTCGTGCCTCGGAGAGCACGTTAAGCCGTTGGTCCCGGCTGCCATGAACATCTATGGCAGTCGTTATTGGGAAAGTCAGTACCCTCTAATATCCTGACACTGGTCTAGCCTTAGGGTATCGTTAGCCTTCGGGTTGCGGAGGTCAGGTGCCAGCCGCTCCGTGTAAAAACTGATATCCAGTCAAATCCGGTTAGACCAGAAAAGCCGACCCCAAGTGACTTGGGAATAATAAAGGCTAAGAGAGAACATTTATCTGGCTAAATTGGAATTATATGCAACAAAGCAAGATCTATAGGGAAATATATTCGTCCGGGACTATTTATCCCGAAATAACAAATATAACTAAAGATCGAGATAAATACTTATTTATAGTGAATCTGCGTCTTCTTTAAAGACTATGCTCATAGCTGGCAATTAACATTAAAGGCGTTTATTTAACTATAGAACTATGCAACTCTACAAAACCTGGTTATTGCTGGTGGTAGGCACACGTATTAATATAAGCACGATTTGAAATAAAGTTTTTTGTAATTATACGTATAGGAACTAAACACAACAGTAGTCATCAGGAACATTGCTGCATCTGCGGTGCAATAGTAATTGTCCAATATTAGTGTCATACGTATACAAGCCTAAATGGCTTAAGATTTGCGATACGGATACGCACTTAATCATCATAAAACACGCTTAAATATTTAAAACCAATTCTAATTCTATAAATGAATTGCGATGTCAAATCTTATCACTCTGTATCGAGTCCTCGGTGGAACTGTGTGTGATAAGTGGTGTTTTAATGATACTTCATTATGGCTGAGGTCATACCAGAAAAGGCAATGGATAACTCCATAACAGAATCACCTGCTACAGATGAAAATGCCACATCAAAATCACCTAGTGAAACGGTAAATATAGAAAAACCGCCCGAAGATGATACAATAGAATCATCAGCTGCAACTGACAGTGTAGAAAAACAGCCTGAAGATGCTATATTAGAATCACCACCTGAAACTACAAATGTTGATAAAACTGATAAAAATATAACTGAAGAAAACGAAGACAATATTGCGAAAGCAGAAGTACCTACTAAAAATGGAACAACAAGATCACCAGTTAAAAACGCAAGACGGAAATCATCAGCTGGCAACGCAGAATCTCTTTCAACGCCACGAGTAAGCAATGTAAGTGCAAACATATAATAAAGCTATCACATTTAGCTCTACACTTAAATCACCTAGAAAATCACAAGATCATTACGCCACTATAAAATGAATTTTAATCTAAGAGTCTATTCTCTTCCTATAGTCATTCAAAAAACTGAAATTTATTTACTACTGGATAAAGTCAGGTACAACGAAATATATATATCATGCTTGTTTTCACTCATTTGTGAATTTCTTATATCATATACTCCTGTATATATATCAAGGTTAGTCTATTTGACTCAAATAGAACACGATCGATTAAAATATAAATATAAATAATAACATTTTCGGTGTAGTTTGAACAAAATTGAATAAATCAATGTGTGGAGAAATAATAATATAATATAATAATATTCTACCACATACACACAACACCATCTAGCCCAAACTAAGCAGAGCTTGTACTATGGGTACTAGACAATGGATAAACATACATATATACTTTTTTTTTGTAAATACATACATATTATACATAGAAACACCCAGACCAAGACAAACATCCATGTTCATGCACACAAATGTTTGACTTGTGCGGGGATCGAACCCGCAACCTCAGGCGTGGCAGTCGGTTACACTAACCACTACGCTATCGAGGCCGACAAATATGGTGTGACGTCCTCCAACAGAAAGGGATGATCCTCCGATCAGGCTGGATGATCGTGCCTGGCGGGCCGCAGCCCGACATTTAATGTTGGGAACTTGTATTTAAAGGAACACACTGTATAAATTTCGCTTGCGTGATTCTGGAATGTATGGCTTGAAATTTGTCGTAACTTCTTGAATAAGATTGCAACAATATAAACTAGCTGCCAACATCTAATTACAATGTTGATTACGTATTACGTAACGTTTTGTGATGTAAATGAATTATTATTTGTAAGACATTATAATATCTAATCGCTCACTGATATACTTATAGCATTGAGACTATTTTCAATATAATTGTAGCGATTTATCAGAATCCTTTACGAAAAAGCGATGTAAACAAATCGTACGTCATTTAGGTATATACAAACGATGAATAATTAGGCAAATTACAAGTATTGATTTTCTTACTTCACCGTTTTTGACTGACACGAAAATACTATGTGTCGTTTAGGTTTTAATAACCAAAACATAGTATTTGCGTGTAACTTATATCCTAATTTAATATTATAAATGCGAATGTGAGTTTGTTTGTTTGTTTGTTTGTTACGCTTTCACGCTTAAACTACTCAAGCGATCATCCTAAAATTTCGCATACACGTTGTCAGGGTTACAGAATAGGATATAGGGTACCTTTTATCCAGAAAACAAGTGAGAAACGGCCATAAATTGCCGTAAATCTTAGAGTTCGAAAAAAATGGTATCACGTGACCTTGAGGTCAGAGGTCAAAGGTCATAGTAATATTAGGGTATATCGACTATGCTGAGTCGAATGGCGTTGACCACGAGTCTATAGCTCTTACGTTTCTTGAGTTGAAAGATGGTATCACGTGACCTTGAGGTCAGATGTCGAAGGTCATAGTCATTTCGGGTAAATCAACTATGCTGAGTCGAATGGCGTTGACCGCGAGTCTCTAGCTTTTACGGTTCTTGGGTTGAAAGATGGTATCATGCGACCTTGAGGTCAGAGGTCAAAGGTCATAGTCATTTCGGGAGTATATCGACTATGCTGAGTCGAATAGCGTTGACCGCGAGTCTCTAGCTCTTACGGTGCTTGAGTTGAAAGTTGTATAACAGACAGACGGACGGACGGACGGACAAAGCTGTTGTATAAGAGTTTTTTCGAACTCTAATAAAAGTACGATACCTTTTTTTTTTTAACGTGGGGGAGTGCATGACGCGTACCCCTCCGCGGGGGCGGGCGGAGGGGTTATGTCGGACTCGCCGGGGTAAAAGAAAGATGGAATAAGAATAATGTACCTCCCGGAATACCGACTAAACCTACCACGGTGTTCCTCGACAAAACCACTATCGACGGGGCCGCGCGAAACACTTGCGCATGCAGCCGCGACCCCGCCGAGGTTTCGGCCCGCCGTATGAAACGGCAGGCCACTACCCGATAAGACCTACCCTATAGGCACTTCGCAAAAATAGTCCCTACTGTCCCCCCTAGGAGACGGACTCGACACAGAGGCGCGCGTGGGAACACGCACGCCGCCTCTCGGACCTGGTGCTGAACGGATGGCGGGCAGGCCCACAAAGCCCACCACCCCCAGGTCAATCCTCAGGGTGGCTGGAGGTCATCTCGCGCTCTCCGGCGCCCGGTTCTGTGGTTGGGGAGAGGGTTTAAACGCTCGATCTCCCGCTCCGCCGCCTCCTTGGTGGAAATGACTTCCTCACAAAAGGAGGCGACGGCGTTCCACGACCTCTCACTCCGGACCATAGACTGAACTACGGTTGGGAGCGAGAGGGCACCCAATCCGACTGCCGCGATCAAATCACGGCGCTGCGATGCCCAGGCGGGGCAAACCGCCAAAGTGTGCAGCGCCGTAAAATTACTGTTATTAACCTAACTAGACCTAACCTGTATTTACGCAAGCGAAGCCGCGGGCAAAATCTAGTCATTTATAATATAATGTAGGGGTAAAATTTTGTTTGTATTTAGGTTTTGATCTCCGATTCTATTAAACCGAAACTTCCCTATGTTATCCTGCTTACCACCATTGCAATAAATGCTAACCTTCCGTATAACCAGCAAAGCGTGTGACCAATACACTTTTGCTTATACTTTCGGGAATAAATAGGCATACCCTTGGGTTACCAATTTATGTAATCGTCTCTCTACCTTGAAATAGCACAAAACTCAAACGAGTCAAATAAATAATAATAATAATATGAGCCTTGGATTAAACTGTCCCACTGCCGGGCACGGGCCCTCAGTGTGAGAAGGGTTAGGCCATAGTCCACCAGGCTGGCCCAGTGCGGGTTAGCAGACTTCACATTTCTTCGAGAACATTATTAAGAACTCTTAAACATGCAGGTTTCCTCACGATGTTTTCCTTCACCGTTAAAGCGAGCGATAATTAACTATTTAATATGCATATAACTTCGAAAAGTCAGAGATGCGCGCCTTGGGATCGAACTCGAGACCTCTGCGTGGCAGTCCAACGGTTTCCCACTAGGCTATCGCTGCTTTGTCAAATAAATGAAATAAAAATGAATGAATGAATTCCTGTGTTGATAGTAGTGGATATGATTTTGAGAGTTTGTATTTATGTTCAAAAGTGACCATCGTGCCAAAATCTTGGATTAAAATAAGTTTGAACACATGTAAATAATATTTCTTCTTTTCTTGCCATACATACAACACGTTTTCTGCTTGTCGATCTTTATCTTCTTATCTTTATCTTTATCCATTAATCTATCCAACATTGTTTTTGCTTGGCATGGTAGGGTATTACAAGCTGGAGGTGAGACGGGTGGTGGCCCTTGCTACGTATCTCTTCAAAGTGTTGCGAGGGAAAATTCACCATCCGACAGTACTGGGTGAGCTTAGGTCTAGCGTTCCGGATGACTACGTGGGACGGCGGCGGCGACCGCGGCTGCTGGCGGTACCGACAGCGCGTACAAACTTACTGCAACAAGCGCCACTGACGCGAGCATTGCGCACACTTAATTACGTAGCTGAGCGCATTGACTTGTTTTCGTGTTCACTAAACGAATTCACAAAGGCCACTTACTGGATAGCTAGTTGTGATCAACATAATAATCTTTAGTTTTAGTATATTAAGTGTGTAATTGTGTAATTTCTCTATCGCATTGGTATTTTATTACTGTAATGATAGATGTAAGTATGTAAGTAAATAAATAAATAAATAAATAAAAATCTTGACATGTGAGTCAGAGAGAGAAATTATTATTGTAGATAATTATAATATAATAATATTCTATCACATACACACAACACCATCTAGCCCAAATTAAGCAGAGCTTGTACTATGCGTACTAGACAATGGATAAACATACATATATAATTTTTTGTAAAGACATAATTATACATAGAAACACGCAGACCAAGACAAACATCCATGTTCATACACACAAATGTTTGACTTGTGCGGCAATCGAACCCGCGATCTCAGGCGTCGCAGTTTATTACACCAACCACTACGCCATCGAGGATATTGATTTCATGTTTGTATATGATTATACAAATAGAGCTTTTGCCTTAATTGTATAGTTAGCCTTCCATATTGAAAAGCTCTTGATAGCATGAGCTTGGATGATTTCAAGCTATCAAAATGGATTTTATTTCACAGGCAAAAACTTTTAGTTAAATATGCTTTGACTGCTGAAGTTACATATTAACAGTCATAACTTTTCCCTGATACTCAGGAATAATTAAATTACTTTCTGGCTGTGGTTAAATTCATCAAGTTAAAATCCCGTCGGAATAAATACACTTGTAGAGCGGCTCTTTTGACTGTCTCTCCACATTTTTTTTTTTCTTAGGGGAATTCTTTGTCGCATACCACTCCGCGGGGCGACGGAGAGGTTATGTCGGGCTCACCAGGGAAAAGATACCCCGGTAATACCGACTAAACCTACCACGGTGTTCCTCGGCATAACCATAGACGGCGAGGCCGCGCGAATCGCTTTCACATGCAATCGCGCTCCCGCCGTGGTTTTGGCCCGCTGTGTAAAATGGCAGGCCACTACACAGAAGACTGTCTACCTACTCTATCTATATATCTGGTACAGTACTAAGTCTGAACTCGTTAACCCTACGATTAATATATGCATGCCATATATGCATGACATTATTTTATAGTACTGTAAATCACTATATAGTTCAATACAACTTCTCTTGTGCAGAGCTCGAGTCGTAATAGCGGGCAAGCCAATGACGTTGATGCTGACATGCTGGAGTCAGTTCTGTACCACGTGGGGGACATGGGCCTGTACCAGAAACTGCTCTTCCTTGCCATGATGCCCTTCGGTTTTATCTTCGCGTTCACCTATTTTGTGCAGATGTTCATCGATGTGGCGCCATCTAATTATTGGTGTAAGATACCAGAACTGCAGCATTTGGATATGGAACTGAGGTATGTCGTTGATTTAGTGTTCGAATTTGAGTCAAATTGTAGCTTAGTTCTGTTATTTGATAAAACTACCTCGCCTATGTGAAAGAACCCGTTTATGATCATGTTTACCATGCCCATACCACAGATTTACTAGGTGCCTAAATTAACAACAATCCCACTAGTGAGGCTGCTATAGTTTGACCGAAACCGCTGTACGGCGCCTTATGTATGTGCGCGGCGAGATGGAGCGGGAACGCAGGCTAACAGGCCGCTGTCATTCGTCAACGCTCACGGCAATCCACCCCGTCTCGCCGCGCACATACCTAAGGCGCGGTACAGCAGTTTTGGTGAAACTATAGAACGTCGGTAGACGCCCATAATACAATTTAAATTCAAGCCCCCGAAGGGACTATGAATCTTGAACTAATGTTCCCGCGTAAGGCTCCCAAACCAAGCTTTTTGTTATAAAACGATTTCGCGAAAGAGAGATATAATATAATTCATATAAGCAGAAAAGAGATTTAAAGTAGCTCGCAATTACAATTGAACATTATAATGTTCTGTGATTAAACCTCTCGTGTAAAACAAGCGATATAATATTATTACTTATAAATATCGTCGTTCTAGATGTGACCCCTCGTATATGCAAATTAAGAAACTTTCCAGGAGAGACAAGAAACTGCTTTGTTAACAAAGTATATTAGATATAATCTATTTTTTTACAAATATGGACTGAAAATAAAATTAATTATAATGCACGAGGCATTTACAGGGTAACACCAGAAATATTATTATTATTTTTATATAAAATACTGCGAAATTTTATTGACTGCCCTCCCCTACTCCAATCCGTAGGATTGCGTGTACCACGTCGTATCCCGAGGAGTACGTCTATGCTTGGAGCGTTGCATCAACCCTGTGCGCGAACCAATTTAAAACAAAGCTCTGCTTTATACAGACTGCCAAAATTGTACAATTCCATCTGCAAGGAAGTGGACATTTTTAATGAATCGTACATTACTTTTAGAAAAAATATTATGAGATTGTTAAGTGAAAATAGTTTAAAAACAAAACAATTTTGATACATAAATAAGTAGTTTAAGTATTTTGTTAATAAACAGTTGTACTCGTATATTACTCTGATATAAAGTTAGTATTATATAATATTAGTTTTAAGCTACCATAACTACGTGCACGCTGTGACACCTTAATATATTGTGCATTATGTCTTAAAATATGTAACCTTATTTAGATGTATGACCAACTAATGTAACAACAACTGGTAGTCCTAAATAAATAAATAAATAAATAAATATTTTTCGGCTCTTTCTGCATAAAAATCTCATTGTACCAAAAAATGTTAGTTACGAGAGGTCACATCTAGAACAACGGTATATGACTATTATAATGACAAATTTTTCAATCAAGTGATAAAAAAAAGTAAAATACGTAAAATGATTTCATTCATATTATCATTATTTCAAGGGCAGAGCCGAGTTACAATACTGTTAGATAACATTACCATTACCGCGGCGCTGGCGACATTTGTAATTTTTTTTAATGAAGATGACATGCTCGTGTTTTCGAAGCGGCTAAGACAGACACGAGCTAAGCACACTAGAAAATATTTTCTAAAATTCTATACAGTCATCCGCAATTGTAATTGCGTAATGCACAAGTAATTGCTCCGAGTCTAGGTATTATTTTTGCACTAGGGCACAGAATATATTTTAGTATTACGTAACTAAGACTAGTGCATCGTATGCCTATTTCCTAAGTTAGTAATATAAAAAAGTGGTATCACGTGACCTTGAGGTCAGAGGTCAAAGGTCATAGTCATTTCGGGGGTATGTCGACTATGCTGAGTCGAATAGCGTTGACCGCGAGTCTCTAGCTCTTACGGTTCTTGAGTTGAAAATTGTATAACAGACAGGCGGACGGACGGACGGACAAAGCTGTTGTATAAGTTTTTTCGAATTCTAAAATAGTCTGGTATTGGAAAACCCGATGCCCCATAGACGGCTGAAATAATGAGACTTCTTCGTTCCTTGAAATGAAATGAAAGTTTATTCACATGAGACATGCTAACAGAGGATGTTAGAAGATTACGGTACATCATATCTCGCCTTTAGTAGGCGTACGAATGTTATTACATAGTACGATAATGTTCATTATTTTAAACAAATGTCAATTATTAATAGGAACAATTATAAAAAATATCGTAACTGTATAAATAATATTATATACAATGTCAATCTCCAGTTTAATAATTACATAATAAAATATGTCAAGATAAATTAATTTAAATTACATTTTTAATTTTTATACATATATTGTTAACTAGTAGTTTGCCCACGGTTTCACCCGCGTAAGTCCCGTTCCTGTGTGAATATCGGGTTTCACCCCTTTTACCCCCTTCAGGGTGGAATTTCCAAAAATCCTCTCTTAGTGCTCCCCTACACTCTCCAAGGAACATACATGCCAAATTTCAGCTTCTTGCGTTCAGTAGTTTCGGCTGTGCGTTGTCTGTCAGTCACTCAGTAACGGAAGAGTTTTATATATGTATATAGATAGACATTTTGTTTTAAAGCATGCGTGAAATTCCATTGTTTGCAATTAAAATATTCATTTAATGTATAAAAGAAATTCTCCAATAGCCATTTTCTTAATTTTGTTTTAAATTGGATGATTGGATGTTCTCTGATATTTATAAGTATGAGGTTATATACTTTTTTAGTCATAACTAGGCTGTTTTTTTATGAAAACCACTTCTACAAGTTTCAAACATTGAATCTAAATAAACGCAATTCTTCATGACGTTTCAGACGCAACCTGTCAGCTCCTGGCGCAGCAGCAGGTAGTTCATGGGAGAGCTGTATGACCTTCGACGTAAACTGGAATGATGTGCTGGAGACAATGCAGCCGCCACCAGACGAAACGCCTATGATACCATGCCAGCACGGCTGGGACTTCGAGTTTACTGATATTCCTTATGAGACTGTTGCTACAGAGGTGAGTTATACATGTATACGTCACGCCTAACCACCTAAAGGATAGGACGCTTACTTACAATTTTTCACTACCCCATTAAAACTGCTATTACATGCGATTTAAAAATTTCCTTTCCCAATTATGAACACTAGTGTCACGCCAAACTTTACGTATAGTCAGGAACATAAGTAGTTAAACGTTAAACAAATTGGAAACATAATTTTTCAAATAAAATTCACTTATAGTATGTTCAGTAATAGTTCACGGAGAAATGGTTGCAGCACCTTACAGCTCTTAAGATTTGTAAACAAAAACTTGGCGATTAAAAAGAGTGACCATGAGTTTATTGCCCGTTCTTCTCATGAGCCCTACACCCTTGCTTTGCTGAACGTGGCAGTAAATGTAAATTCGCAGTAAATTTGAATGAATTGTGATTTAATAATCCTTAAACATTGCAATAAACATTGAGAAATTACTTTTATTGTGTATGAAAAAGCAGTTCAAAATCTTACAAGTGTTTATCGACATATTTCGATGGCTTTACGTTGACATAATGGACACAAAGAAAACTCTAATACACAAAGTAACCTTGACCGTTACGTTAATCGTGCTGGTAAATTCAAAGACTTAAACCTGGTTTCTGAATTCAGGATTTCACGATGAGAACGTCTTAAAGCCTAGTAAGCCAGTCCAAGTATTATTTTTTTTGTTTCTAAGTTGAGTTTTCTTAAATTATAATCAAAATTTGAGTATTTGAGCATCAGAATATTTTCGCTTTGCTTAAATGTATGGTTTGTTTTAAGATATTTGTATTTCCCTTGCTTTCAGAGAGGCTGGGTGTGTGAGTATGCCAGCTACGTGCCGACTGGTCAATCCATATTTTTCGCTGGATCCCTTATTGGAAGTCTATTCTTCGGATGGGTTGCTGACATCTTCGGGAGAGTACCTGCTTTGATAGGTTCGTAATACATTTCTATGAAAATCTGTTTGTATTGGTTGTGTTATGTGCCTTATGACCGTGGAACAAATAAAATAATTTTCTTTTCTTTACAATGGTATAAAGTTGTGATCTTATTTAAGGGACGTCTGACAAGTTTTATGATTGCCTAATCTTAAGAATCACGAGAAAATAAACTAGTTTTAATAGCTTGTACTAGGGCATTCGCTGTTTATCAAGTAGTTAAAGATATGAAAATTTAGTTAAAACTCAAATTTTATAAATTGACCAGTAATTAATAAAAAGTAAAGCATATATTATCAGCTATTCTTTTATTTAAATAAATAAAAGTATAGGCATATTTAATTTAGTTAAAAATTGATTTTTATTATTATATGGATTGTACTTACATTTTCGCATTAGTTATGGTGTAAGGACTAGTATAACTAAGTCTAACAATATATTATGTGCCTTTTCCAGGGTCGAATTTGATTGGTGCAGTTGGTGGTATATCGACCATTTACACCTCAGGAGTCTGGGACTTCTTTGTTTGCAGGTTCATCGCCGGCATGGCTTTGGACAATGCATTCATGACGATGTATATCTTGGGTAAGTATATTTTAGATTATTAATGGAAAATATACTTTGAAATGAACGCAAGAAGAATGATGAATGAAATGAAACCTCAGAAGAAATTTCCCATTCGTTTTCCAATTTGTACATTTGTTGAACTAAATTAAAATGTATGAAATATATAATTTCTATAGTTTTTTAAAAGTAGTCTGGGTGTGCTACCTCGCCAGCAGGCTCGTGTGCTTGAGAATAAATAACACGTATTTTGAAAGTTCGGATGCCGGCGTCCGAGCGTTCTGTGTGGTTCCTCTTGTGCTAGGGTAGTATTTGTACTGCAGGAACTTTATATTTTCTGTGGCCCGGGGTCTTGCAACGATTTGTTCGTCCTACTACTCAACAATAAATAAATAATCATTATTTTCTTCAAATTAAATTAAAGAAATTAAATATGTGCATGAACCAAGTTTTGATAGATCGAATTGTGGCATCGACATAGATGGTACAAAATGACGCGCCAAATCTTGTAACAAATGCCTGCGACTTGATTTGTGATTCATCTATCACACGGAAAAATATTTGTTTTATTTTTAGACTTTTCTGAAACGATCGTCGACTGGCACTAGTAATCTGTGTATTTGGGAACAGTCATAGTTGTGATAATAATGATTACCATAGCCGTTCACTGTATTGTCACAAATATCTTTACGCGTAAAACGTATACAAAGTATTATCCTTGTTTTTCCAGTTCTCGAATACGTGGGTTCTCGTCATCGTACCTGGGTAGCAAACATGTCCATTGCGCTGTACTTTGGTGGTGGCTGCATAACCCTGCCCTGGATCGCGCTGTGGTTGAGCGACTGGCGCAATCTGGTGTGGTTCACCTCTGTGCCCATGTTCATTGTCATATTTGTACCGTTCGTCGTGCCGGAGAGTGCTAGGTAAAGTTCTTACTATGTTAAGAATCCTGTAATAAACATTATGATATTAAAATTGGAGCTATACACTTTAAAATACGTGCAAACACTATTAGATTCTTTGTGTTCGATAGTAATTAATTAAAAAGTATATTATTATATTTCAGATGGCTAGTAAGTCAGGGTCGTGTTGATCAAGCAGTAGCCGTGCTGAAGAGGTTCGAACGGGTTAATGGAACGAAGATGCCAGATGATGTTATGGACAACTTTATTGTAAGTTAAAATACAATTATCAAATACTATAGAATAGCATTGATTAAACTCCCAATAATAATAATAATAATAATAATCACTGAGACTGACATACTTTATACGAACAGCGTGTACTCGTAGCATTACATGTATATTTTATAGTTGTGTGCTTTCTGCACAGTGTTTCAAGCACAAAAAGCCGTCTTACGGAAAGTACCTTACAATCGCTGTATAGCTGAGCTGTAGGATACCTAAAGGGTTTAAATGACATGACTTTCAGGACAGCTCTCTGTGCCCACTCTAATGGTAGCATATATGTTTTTGGTGCTCCACCCTACACAGTGATGCAGTAACTCAATATGGATTAACAAAGTGCTTGATATACTGTCTTCAGAGTATCAATGGCAGCCGAGCAGCGTAGTCTTTTGAAAATTGGTATGATTTGGCGCACGCGTGAAGTAAGAATATTTAGGTGACATTTCCAATTTATGAGGTTGTCTATATAGATGCCAAGATATTTTATCTCAGTGGCCCTAGCTAATGTAGTAAATTGGCAAGATTCTGATGAGTCAGTCAAACATGTGCTCTAATAGTGTACTCTGGAGGAGGCTGTGTCAGAGGTGATAGCGAGTATGTTAGATAGGATGTTTTGTCAAGGTTAAGGGTGAGAAGGTTTTCAGTTCGCCATTGCATTACTCGACTAAGAGCCTGTTCAGCGTGATTAAAGGCGTCAGACCAGTTACTGGCTCGAATAAGCATGGCAGTGTCATCCGCATAGGTGACTATAGTGCAGTTAGGTACGGAAAGCTTACAGAGCGAGTTAATGTACAGTAGGAAGAGTGCAATAACTCTTTCCTTATTAAGTCGAACCTCGAGTACGACTTAATAAGGTAAAAGTTTATTCCCGTTGAGTACATTTCTGATAACTTCTTTTTATACATACTTATATAGATTCACGACTGTTTCCCAGAGTGGTAGGAGGAGACTACGGATTTCCATTTGCTACGATCTTGACACACTTCACTGGGTTCATTCACTTTCATCACATTCCTCATACACGCTCGCCGATTTAATGTGCTCTTAACCTGGCCCTTGTCCAGGACGTCTCCGATCTGATCAAGAAACGTTCACCTAGGTCTGCCTCTTGCGACTGCTTCACACTAGCCTTATAAACTTTCTTAGTCAGTCTTTTCTCGTCCATTCTTTCTACATGCCCAAAGACACAGGCCGCCTTATGGTAAGCGGTTGCCGTAGTCTATGTTCGCTTGCAATACCAGGGGCATTACTTGCGCGTTTCCTACCTTAGGGAAAAGAAAATTCTCTTTCTTTTGGGTAGACAACGCATCTATTCTATGATGTACCTTCAAGAACTCTTATATTCTAGATGAAAAGTAGTATGAGTGTTACTGATCCTACACTGGTATCCTGCAATATAAGACTCTGCCAAGCGAATCAGCTTATTACCAAATAATTCGGTAGAGTCGATTAGAGCGCGCACTAACAAGTATGGGCCCTCATATCTCTGCCAAACGATAAGGCATGGAATTCTCTGCAAAGGCACGTATTTCCTTCTTCCTTCAATCCTGGATCCTTTAAGCGGGGCGTGAAAAAGCACCTTCTCAGGCCGTCAAAGTAGAGACCTCAACATCGCCTCAGCTGCTATGAGGACGGTGTGGAGGCCACTGCTCTTAGACCACATGACTGCTTACCATCAGACGGAGTGTGGCAACTTTGAGGATCAACATTTTAAAAAAAGTTGGCAGCGCAGCCGCTTTCTCATTCTTACAACTTTCTTAAAAAGTCCAATATCACTTTTATAGTTTTCACTAGTGTGGCTGTAAACGTAATCGCAGACTTATGTGAATGTTTTATCAAGACAGTAGCAATATGTACATAGTTTTACGTCTACAGCTCCCAAGGGGTAGGCAGAAGTGTATTACACCCAGTGGCGTAGCGTAGTGGGGGAGGCAGGGGCGGCCTGCCCCGGGCGGCACTTTTACGGGGCGTTCACAATAATTAATAATAATATCTTGTAAATATTAGAACTTTACTACACATAATATTGATGACTGTTCTTGCCGAAAACTTCTTTAGAATCACTGAAAATTATAGTCTTAAATTGAAATACCTAAATAAGAGGGTGGCAAAATAAATCCACCCTGGGCGGCTGACACCCACGCTACACTACTGATTACACCCAATTTCACCAACTATGTTTACGACTCACGTAATATTATATATTGCTTTCTACCGAACAGTGGTCCAGGCTTCATGCTCCAACTAAGAATTTCTTGAGAGAAATAACTGATTACTCATGCATAACAGTCCTAATCACTCCCGTTGAGCCACTGAGGCAGTCAGTGCAACATAAATAATACTTTATCGACGCTGAAATCTATAATTTTTCATTACAGGTAGCTGCAACCGATAGCAAGGACAATAGAGAGTCTATCTTAGTGTTGTTCAAGAGCCCTCTCATCCGCGTCACGATGATCTGCATAGTGTTAGTGTACGCGACGTGCTGCGTCATCTTCGATGGTCTCGTGCGCATGTCTAACGCCTTCGGACTGAACTACTTCATCGCTTTTACGTTGACCTCTGCGACGGAGATCCCTTCTATTACAATTCTTACATTGCTGCTTGACAGGTGACCAACGGTTATGTATTATTTATAGTGTTAAGATAGTAATTAAGTATATGGCCTGCTGGATAGTAAGAGACTGCTGTAAGAAAGCACTGTCTCGAGTATTATGGTGCACTCACATAGACCGCAACGCATAGAACAAAAAATATCGTGACTTATACTTGTTATGGTGGTTGTGAAAGGGCGACGCTTATAGACTTTTTTACGGAAAGACATTTCCGTACTTCAATTTTTAATAAAAGCTCGCGATGCTCCTATGCGGTTAAGGCGTCCTGTGCCGTTAAATGTCCTTTGTTCACCGTGGTACCATTAGATAGTACCACTGATGGTGCTATGGCAATTTTTATTTGCCGTTGAACCATTAATGTTCCTTCGGATATTTTTTGCCGTTGGACCATTGATGTTACTGTAGTAAGTTTTATTTACCATTGTACCATCACCACAAAATCAATGCAATTACGTATTTTAAAATGTACAGGAAATCTAACAAGAGGTGACAAGTTTATGTATACCTACTTCCTATAGAGAAGTTCTGGTTAAAGAATCACTGGAATAAATTATCTGTATTCGGTGAACGCCACCGCACTAACAATCCCGTCGAAGGTTGGCATGCAAAGTTGAATAGAGAAATCAACTTAATAATAATAATAACTAAATTTGAAAATATTGTACAGATAAACAAGGATAAAAAAAAATGTAACATGTAATGAAGATTTCATAAGATATGTACAGATATTGGTAGAGTTAATTAATGATGAGGTTGGAGTTGGATTTGCATTTGAAAAATTGCTAGTTTAGGACATGAAAATTAAAATACATATATATGTCATCATTTAGAGCATTGGTGTAAAATATTAATTTTATTTTAAGTTCGCCATTCATTTGTTTTTACGTTGATGATAGTTACATAACGTTATTGAATTAGATACATTTTGGTTATTTATTTCCTGAATTGTACCACGGTTAACAAAAAATATTATTTGCAATGGTACGATCGATGTAATGGAACGACGGCAAACAATAATTGCCACAGTACCATCGATGGTACTGTCTAATGGTACCATGGTGAACGAAGGTTAAATGTTCCTTCGAATATGTAGCGTTGTCGCGCCACGTACACTATGCTACTCAACTTTAAGTTTGTAATAAAATGTGTATGTCAATGACCGCGGCAAAATAAATCCGACTTCGAATACATATTCATAACGTTATCGAGAAATCCTTTAGACGAAAAGCGAAACGACGCGCGACGATTCGAACAGTGACAATATAAATGCACCGTCCATACTTAACCGCATGATTCATTTCTGCGTCATACGGTGCCTTTCAGCACATTGATTACCACGTACTATTTTATTAAATAAAAAGCAATAGCTACATACCCTTGGCTTTTCGCTGAACGCCGTGACAATTAAAGCACGAGGCGTGTGTTATCTTAAGCGACGCAGACGCGACGTTTGCCGCATGCGTCTTTTGCTTCGTATAATGCAAACATTATAGTGCGTTCCAAATACGAAGTCCCATTTGACAGATGATCGTTGAACAGCGATAGTGAAGAGACCGTTTCAGTCGAAAAACGAAATCGATTACCAATTGACTTTCCAAACAAACTGTAATCGTGGGTTTAGGAACGAAACAAAAATGATAGAAACAGAAAAAAAAAGAAGTCCATCTACGTTTGACATATCGAAAGAATACAAAAGTCACAGTAACATATAACGTGTTTAAATGTAAAAAAGAACTGGGCTTATCCTTAATTAATTCCTAGTATCACTCCATACTTAGTATAAGGGTCAAATAAATGTGATATAACAGATTTTGATTTTCAAGACGACTACTCTTTAAAAGCCATGGGATATTTAAACTATTCGTCCAATATCGCATCTTCAAATCCATTTCTTGATAAAGAAAATATATAAAGGGTTTGCAGAATGGGATTTGAGGTACGTTGCAACGTAATAATAATTAATACCAAATACAAATTTATAAAAGTATTTCTCGGATAATTATTTTTACCTCGAATAGGTAGATTTTATCCGATTCATATTGTCGCGTCACTAAGACTGAAAGTAAAAAAATTACCCTAGTTCGTAACCATGGTATTGTGGTAAAATGTTATTTTATTTTGATGTTTAAATTATTTAAGACTAATATCAATAGAAATTATTAGTTGATTATGTTTGTGAAACAATTACATCATGTTTTGTAAAGATTATAATTATTTTTAAATAGTCTTTAGTACCATAAGTAATCATTGTTTATTTTAGCAATTTATATGAAATGTGCAGAGTTACGTGCTATGAAGTGTCTGAAGGGACTCCGTATTTGAAACAGACTATAGGAATTCTCGCAGCTATCATGTGATATGTGACACATAAAGTTTATTTTAAGAGTATTATAAATCAATCGAACACACATTTGCTTCGTCTTATTTTCACGAGCCGAATTCACAGCCCACATAAGGATGCTTTTACTTTGAATAGGTAGATTTTATCCGATTCATATTGTCGCGTCACTATGACTGAAAGTAAAAAAATTATCCTAGTGCGTAACGTAAAATAGCTCAGAGAATTAGCAAGCTGAAGTGGCAGTGGGCTGGCCATATCGCGCGAAGAACCGACAACCGCTGGGGTAAACGTGTTCTTGAGTGGAAACCGCGACTCGGCAAACGTAGTATAGGACGCCCTCCGACCAGGTGGGATGACGATCTGCGAAAGACTGCAGGCAGATGCTGGATGCGGCAAGCTGAAGACAGGGCGCTATGGCGCTCATTAGGGGAGGGCTATGTCCAGCAGTGGACTATTATAGCCTGATGATGATGATGATGATGATGATAAGGATGTGAACTTATATATCGACGTGGTTTTAATATTATGATTTGTTTTTTGCAGATGGGGACGTAGGAATCTTACTGCTGGGCCTTTGTGTATAGCTGGGATACTCATTTTGACCGCCTTATTTGTTCCACAAGGTTTGTTACTAAAATATTATCGAACGACTTATATTCCAATTCTTGATTATTTATACTTGTGTGACCAAATTTCAAGTCATGCGATATATTGACTGCACAGATATATCTTATCTTATGTGGGGGGCCAGTCAGTGCAGACCGGCGACACTTCGACCCAGGGGGATCTTTTGTGTCGACATTCTCCCAATAACGACTGCCATAGATGTTCATGGCAGCCGGGACCGACGGCTTAACGTGCTCTCCGAGGCACGGAGCAGGCGATAATTGTCAATCAATACGCACATAATTTCGAAAAGTCATATAACTTCCGAAACTCAACGGTGCGCGACGTGGGTTCGAACCCGAGACCCTCCGCATTGCAGTCTGTTGGTCTCCCCACTGAGCTATCGCTGCTCTAAACACTGCACAGATACATAGTGTAGCCGGTCATAAATGATCGTGAACAATACATTTTCCATTGTGTCTGCTAGATGGCATTCAATGTGTTATAAAAAGCAATTTAATTATTATTAAACCTTACGTCTATATGTGGGAATTGATAAGGGCTACCCGACACAGTAGGTGTTAAGGTACAAAATGCACATGTCGCCAGCTATATTTAGGTCGCACGTAACAGCGAGCGGGTCTATTGCCAAAGTAAGGTACGTGGTTTGCCACGTACTGCTGCGAATTTTCCAACAGAAACACGCAAAAAATATTCGCCCGGTCCGGGCTCACAGGAACTCTTGATTTCACAAAGAGAGAAACTCTATGCTATGGGACTAAATAGCTTAGTATATATGTATGTTTATCCATTGTCTAGTACCCATAGTACAAGCTCTGCTTAGTTTGGGCTAGATGATGTTGTGTGTATGTGGTAGGATAAGAAACCACACTGCCATGTATATTTCTGCTGCAGGTATTCCACAAGCGGCTCTGGCGATCACAGCCCGTTTCTTTATCAACATGTCATTCAACACGGTCTTGCAGTGGGTGACAGAGTTGTTGCCTACTCCGGTTCGAGCCTCAGGGTCCGCCATGATGCATACGTGTGGCTATGTGTCCATTGTCGTCTCGCCGTTTATAGTATATTCGGTAAGCATATTTCACAAGCAAGGATAGACTCACGTCTTTATATCTTCGAAGAGGTACGCAGAAATTAATAGCATTTAACGAGTCAAGTGTCGTGCGGACATACGTAGTCATTTCTTTTTTGAGTAATTTTTTGTTGCCGTGGTATGGGCGCTCGACACTTGACGAGTTGAGATGATTGTGGTCAAACAAGCCCATTTTGAGATTTTGCTGCTATTTAGATTGCTCTAACAGAAAAACTTAATAATACTTAAAACACAAATCTATATCAAGTACTATGAATGGTGTATCTGTCTGTCAGGTATGTGCATATAAAATTTTTAGCTTAGTCAGAAGAAATGTTGTATGAAGATGGTTTGAACTTCTACTTTATCTGCAGGCAAAATTACAGGTTACGTACAAGAACGCGAATTAATTTATTTTTTGTTGACTTCATTATTATAATAATTGAAATTGAAGACTATATGCAAAGTATAATGGTTTAAGTGGTTATCTCGCCACGAGTTTTGTGGGCTGGTCTCCATACAAGACTGAAGTGTGTGATCACTGTGATCGTTATTTAATTATTTCGCTTCTGATTTTCTTGCTGCCAGTTGTTTGATGTCCCTGATCGTATTTGCAGGAAATTGCCTGGTATTTACTGCCGCTACTTATACTTGGCTTGTTGGCGATGTTCGGAGCATCCATGGCTATATTCCTGCCGGAGACCAAGGGGCTGCCGATGCCACAGACTATGGAGGACAGTGAATGGGTCGTCAAACAAAAGTCGTTATGCAGGTCAGTACTGAAGCATCGTCATACCTATCCTTACTAACAAAGTATAAGACTGCACGGATGGTGTAGTCGTTTAAGCGGTCACCTCACCACTGCTAATGCGCCGAGTGTTGTGGCTCCAATACCCACACGAGACAAAAGTTTGTATAACCACAAATAGTTGTTCCAAGTTTGGTGTTCTTTGTGACCGTTGTTTGAAAGTTTGTAAAGATCCTCACGACACAGGATCTTTCCTTGTATTAAATAGGGAAATCCGAAATAGTTAACGATTACCAGTAACAGAAGTGTGAATTTATTATTCTTAATACATACATACATAGATTCACGCCTGTTTCCCAGAGGGGTAGGCAGAGACTACGGATTTCCATTTGCTACGATCCTGACACACTTCTCTGGCTTCATTCACTTTCATCACGTTCCTCATACACGCCCGTCGGTTCAAGGTGCTCTTAACCTGCCCTTTGTCCAGAACGCCTGCGATCTGATCAAGAAACGTTCGCCTAGGTCTTCCTCTTGCGACTGTTCCATTCACACTAGCCTTATAAACTTTCTTAGTCAGTCTTTCCTCGTCCATTCTTTCTACATGCCCAAACCAGCTTAAAATACCCTTTTCTAATAATAATAATGTTTTTCATCCATAGTTACCTATATACCGGTCCATCAAACACACATCCTCATATCCCAGAAGTATTAGAGTACATATGTAGCAATAGTCCTACGTCATGTTCCATCCCACTTTAGATTAAAACTCTCGAAGGGCCTCTTCACGTTGGACCCATGTCTCCGTGTAAGGCTCCCAAAGGGCTAGATATTTTTCTTATGTTAGATAAATATCTGTGATAAGAGCAACATAATAATAATCATTTATTTGCATAAACCATGGTATTTGGTGGTGTTACAATATTATATATAGTAGAAGCATGTTTTACTAGATTATAGCGTACAAAATTTTAACTTAGCCAATTATACAACCTTTTCTTAAAAAATCCGAAGTCTAGCTGCTTAAAATGATTCGGTAGTTTATTATAGATACGCACACACATAGCAAGGCAGCTTTTGTTGTACTTGGTTAGTCTCGGTATGTGACCAATTTAAAAGGATCTCGTCTATTTCTAGAATGTACCTCATCTGCTGTTTTAAACAACTCTTTGTTCTTATATACAAACATGCATATTTCGTAAATGTAAGACGGTACATAAAGGTAACAATCCAAGCTTTTAAAATAATGGCTTACATGACTCGTTCGGCTGAAGGCCTTTTATTGCTCGTATGCACTTTTTTTGGGCAACAAATGCTCTATTGAAGTCAGTACTGTTACCCCACATTATAAGTCCGTATTGGAGCAGCGACTCTACGTAGTGTTCTTAATAGTATAATAGACGATGGGATGGAAAGCATTCAGTACAGAATATAATAATATAATGTTTTTAAACTGTTCCACTACTAGGCATGGGCTCTTCTTAGCTTGAGCAGAGTTAAGCTATAATCTACCAGGCTGGCCCAGTGCTAGGTGGCAGACTTCACTCATACCCGAAAACACTATACATAACTCACAGAGATGCAGGTTGTCTCACTATGTTTTCCTCCACCGTTAAAATGAGCAATGATAAATATAAATATCAGTTCTAGTCATGCATTACTGATATTTAAGTGAAAAATATACATATATTCGGTGAAATGTAAACATGAATATTCACATGAAGGAAAAACATGTTCTATATCACCAAGGGATATCCACTGACTGGGTTAGGTGATCTTGCGTGACGTCGATATGCCGATTCAAGAACTGTCTTATCCGTGGGCGACGATATGTATGTTACAAGCTAATACTCTGAGCGTGTTGCATTAAGTCATATATAATTGTATCTGACGCATGACGTCACTCTTGCTGTGCTGGCCCTCAGGCTAATTATCCTAGCGCCTGCAAAGTTTTTAATTGTATTTTTGCTTCTTGCGGGGAGTTTTGGTCTTAGTATATCCTATTAAACATGTGTATTTGTTTTCTACAGAAAACCAGACGATACCGAAGACGTCGAAATCGTGAGCCAGAGAGAAAAGCCAAATGTATAACGCATATTTTATGCGACATCAATAAATGCGTACTCTCCTATAGCTTACGTGAGGCCTTTTATTTTAAATGTACAATCGCCTGTAATATTGAATATCTTAAGGTCTAAAATCCTGTGAACACTCGAATTAGAATAGATATGAATGGCGTTAAAATAGAACTAGATGACGCCATCTAGTTTTGTTTTATAAATTACAGCTATATTAGTTTTACCCTCAGGTGTCCATTCATGTAAGAAATATGTTCATTTTTTAAATAATCTTTTGTTAATAGAGATTCAAAAATTGTTTAAAATATTTAAAAACAAAAGTTTTTGCGAAATCTACGTATTTATCTTATAGCAGTGCACCGCCATCTATTACGATATAACTAAACTGCTTAACAGTTTTTGTATATCGATTTCCGTTAGATGGCGTCAATTACCGGCTTATACCATTTAAGTTATGACATGACTGTACACCACGCTATATTATAATATAGAGTCTTTCCTGTATATGCCTTAAAAAGAGATACCTACATGGGCGTGACTTATATAAATTTGATTTATTTTGCCCGGGCTGGGCATAAATCCGGTACATAGACGGGTGGTAAAACTTGTCATGAAATGCCATGCTGCTTGAAGCAGTTGTTGCAGCACAAGCATGGTATTAAAATAAATTCACTATAGAAGCAACTAAAAGCACCTAGAGATGCGCGATATATTTTGTAAATTATTAATTTATCAATGAAGCTTTTAAGGTGAAAATATATAATAATTGATATTACTTATTAAAATTAATTCTGTTTAGAATCATCATAGCCTTTATTAAAAAAGTCCATCTGCCAACATAGTGAGGTCAAAATCCTAGCTAATTCTAAAAAGCAAATTTCTAATATTATCCTTGCTTTGAAATCAAACAATATGGTAAACTAATGTACTATTAGCAGGTAACTATAGCAAACAAAATAAATACTGTGATAATATGAAAAATGACAAAGATGTACCATATTTTACTTTTAGGGCGGTATAATTATCGTCGTAGTTTATATAAAATGTAGGTATAAATGTATATGAAATCGGTTAGCATATTTATTTATTTATTTATTTATTTAAGGATTGCTTACAGTTATTACATTATTACTTAATCTAATGACATACATATTAGGATTATAAGCTAATGCACAACCACGTTGAAGCAAACACAACTTTCACAAATTATATTTGTTTTAATAATATTTTTTTTTTTTTTTTTTAACATATTATAATTTTACTGTCATATTGTACTTACTATTATATTTTTTTAGGAATAGAAGTGTAAATTATATAATATTATTTATAATTTTAATGTTTTATGATTTTTTTAATTAGATAACCATTATGAATAAGTAGTCATTTGGCAAAGCAAAGAAAAAGCTTATGATGTAAATCAAAAATGTGAAATCAAACCTGTGTCAAAAGGCGAACCAAAAAATTAAAGTATATTGAACCGAATTATGCGTTACTTGACGGAAATCCATTGTATTTTTTTATAGGCGGAACACGTGTCGACTTTTACTTTGTGTTCGAAGCGGAATACTGCAAGTTGAAATACGCCCGGTTCCCACGACGCGGCTGTCTCTATCCCGAGGAGTTCAGTATTGTCAACCGTTTTCTTTTGCTATCGTTGGGGTGGGCAATCCGACGGCTGCGTGGTTCCTCTTTTTCCAATAATTGAATTAAAAATTAAAGAGTAAGAATCCTTAATTATTATTTCTCTCTATAGCGCTTGACTTTTATTTTTTGTTTGGCATTACTTTAAGTTTACAATCACTTGAACATTTTGAAACAGGCCCAGTCTAGATAATTAAGTAAAATGTGTATAGACGATAAGATATCAAAAATACATTATATTATATTGATGTTTGGTAGTTGAGAATTTTATTCAATTAACTTTTCATGGCCATAAGCGCCTGATTTTTGTTTATAGTACAGTGTAAAATAATAATAAAGCACGACTGATGGTAAGCGTTTACCATTGTTTATGAGAGCTTCTAACACTACGATTTTTACTTGCACATTGCATACACCTTAAACTAAGGAGTACCTTCCTTAGTTTAAGGTTAGTAATGTTAAGGCCCAAATCATATATCAAGAAACGAGTCGTTTTAGCTGTGGACAGTCGTAATCCCCAGTTTTTGTAAGAATCGGTGCAACCTTTTGAAAAGAACACTTATTTCATATGTACATGTTAAAGGACAATCAACAATTTGGTCTATGAATCAACACACATTCCATCTAAACAATAATTTGTATTTTATTTTATGACTTAATAATCAATCATTATAATCTCACGGACACTTTCGAATCTTATTTTCGCGTTAAAAAGTATTTTCGCGATTTCAAATACATCGGCATCCATTGTTTACATCTGAGACACGCAGTGTTGCCATGCGTAAAGTTTTTACAATATGTGTATGGTTTTATCAGAGAAATTATTTCCTATTTAGCTTGTCTGTAATTTTTCTTACGTAGTTAATACGAATGCTAAATAAAATATATAAATACCATTATTGAACTTCATCATAGATATGACCAATTCCTTAAAAAGTCAAAAGTTTTAATGTAAAAGACCACAATAAATATGTACCATTTTCTCGATATAATACATTTTTCTATAGTGCAAGCATGGCAACACTTTTTTTTACGTGGTAGAATACATTGACGCATACCTTGCCCCGCGGGGGCGGGCAAAGGGTTATGTCGAACTCACCGGGGTGAAAGAGAAAGATGGAATAAGGATGATAAAAATGGACCTTCTGGATTATTCCGGAGCAATATTCAGAAGTGTCCGTGACTATATTCACTTTTAATTGAATGTGGTCATCCTTAACCACATATTTATCATTTTTTTGTGGCTGTTGTTCGTAGGCTAATAATGTATGGCAGCTGAACAATGTCCTTTAGGCATATTATTCTGTTTACAATTAACTCGTTAACACACACAATCATACAGCCCCGATGGAGACGCTGACGGGGATTGAAGACGTGCGCGTGAGCGGGTATCGCACGACAGCGGATGGCCGCGCGCCGACCGAGACTCACTTCCATAACACTCGACCTGACACACGCGTGTCACGAACATTAACAAATCTGTATTGAGATGTAACAGCGCCTGTTATTTTAACTCAAATAAATATTTTAATGTTTATACAACTGTTCATAGGTACCACAGTAAAACGAGTCATTTCTGCATAAAGGAACCGGGCTTTAGTAGACTCTTCGTTTTATCATACCACTTCATATCGCAGCTGGGTTCTACCTACCACATAAAAACGGGTCCGTAATGACGTAACGCACGTGCAGGCTCCGTGATATACTACCTGCTGATTAACAAACGCTGACTTGATCTTCTTCAAACGAGGTTTAAAGAGTAGTTTCTTCTACCATGGTAGACAGCGGCTTTACTGTGTAGACTTACTATTTTATAGTTTTTTTTTATACAACTAAGATGACAAATAATCCTACGGCCTACCTGATAGTAAGTGCTCATCGTAGCCTATAGACGCCTGCAACACCAGAGGCATCACTTGCGCGTTGCCGACCCTTTAGGAAATGAGGAAGTAGAAAGGAGAAGGAGCGGGAAGAGGGAAAGAGGGTGTTTGGGCCTCCGGCACTCCCACTCACCGAACAAAACACAACAATAGGAACACTGCTATTTCACGTCGTTATTCTGTGAGAGGGTAGTCCTTCGCCGGTCGAACCGGCCCGTTAATGCTGAAATCAGCGAGGCTCTACTACTCAAAGAAGTATTCTGAAAAAAGAGGCAAAAAGATCACACCGCTCATACTCTGCTAGTAGCTAACTGCTTCGTAATGGAGCCTGGGACCCTTCTCACTGCAAGATCGTAACATGAAATATATTTACCACTAGATTTTGGCCGCGGCTCTGCTCGTATAAGGTTGCAGGCCATTTATGTTTTAGGATCTCTTAGGGTGTGGGTAGCAGCGAGGTAACCACAAACCCGCTTCGCCATCCAAGCACTTTAAAGAATTTTTAGGAACTGACCGTCGTAACCGTAGCACTAATTTTCAGTAATTAAACAAACCTACACAACATGTAACATAATATACGCACATCCTGAAAGTAGTTCGTTCAAAATCGGCTACTGAATCAATTCCAGCAATTTTTAATATAGGTAATTTTTAGCCCTAAAATAATTAAAACGAATTAAATTATAGTCACCCATGTACTAAACAGCTGAAATAAACGAAAATGTATCATAATTCAAGGCAATAAGGTTTTTGATGCAGTAAAGGCAATAATGTTAGATTTATTGTAATATACCCATACTATCCGCGCACAATAAGGAGAACTAATTCGTTAAATTAAAATACTTAAGTACATAAAAGTAACATTTTAATGACTATATTATTATTACGATTTAATAATCTAATTCGGGTGTTTGAGGTTGTGCGTTATATGTGTGACATGTTGTATACATATAGAAGATAGTTTTACACTGTGTTGTAAGACTTGTTATCATAAACCTCTTAAGACTGCGCCGAGTGAAATGTGCCAAAACAGGCGGTCACAGTTAAGTGAATAAAATCAACACATTTTTGGTTTAATACAAATATAAAATATACGTTTACCATAACAATGAATGTGTTTACAATTACTCCGTGTAAAAAACTTCAAATTATTAATATTTTCGCCTACAAAATTGTGTAAATTTGAACGAAAAATGCAAAAACGTAAGCTCGTGTTACGTGGTTTTTAGATTATAACAGTAGAAATCTATCCTATTTTACAGCTTAAACGAAACATAAATAGTTATATTACAATTTGTCCGTCCCAAATATTTAAGTTATTGGTTGACAATAAAGATACATATGTATATATCAAAAAAGCACTTCAAATCCTCCATACAATTTTACTATGGCGGCCGCGCGCCGATTTGCTTATGCGCCGCACGAGCTCTGTCATTATCTTTCTTGCGCTCGGCGCAGTCTTAATCGTATAGCAGACACTTGCAACGGGAGCGCAAAACTCTGTTAAAAGGTTCGGGTACATGAATGATACAAATGAAGTGCAAGTCATCGTAAGCTAGAATAACCGCTTATCATCGGGCGGATCTTACGCTTTATTGCCGCCTCAGTGGTATAACATAAAACTGATCAAGTGCAAGACCAAGTAACGCCTTGTTGGTTTTGTACCTTAAATGTATAAAATAAATTTTGTAAACCGTATCTATTACTTTTATGTATTTGTATTTGAATAGAACCACGTAGCTAATGTTCTCTATAATTGGCATTTATTGATTTCTGAAAAGCTGTACAAATCTAGCACTATAGTCTACCACGCTGGCCCAATACGGATTAGCAGACTTCACATATCTCGTAGAACTAGAAGAACTGTCAGACATGCAGGTTTCCTCACGAGATTTTTCTTCACAAAAAAAGCGAGCGATCTTCTCTTCTTCTCTTTGTGTGGTTAGTGGCCAACCTGCTGTCAAGGGTTGTTCAAGCCGCCTGTAGGCCTCTGACATGGCTTTAGGACTGCTGTCAATTTGAGAACAACCGAGACCGACTTTTTTGTTGTTAGACGCTCAGATGAAACACCCCTAAGCGGTCATCCATCTATAGACTGACCGCATCCAACGTTGCTTAACCTCGTTAATCGTTTACCGATCAGAGAGCTAGCGATAATTAACTACTTAATACGCACGTAACTTCAAAAATCAAAGATGCGCGCCTTAAGATCGAGTTCAAAACCTCTGCGTAGCAATCTAATGAACTCACCCTAGGCTAACGCTGTTTATGGCTCAGTATATAGTGTCTTAGCTATGCTTATGGCTATACAGAACTCTAAATAGTATAAATTAATTTTACGGTGACAGATTTGATATAATTAAACCATAACAACCATGGAGGCACTAGTGCTTAGTTAATTGAGTAGCCAAGCGTTAATTGCTTTGTTATATTGTTTATATTTAGTGTTGCTTGTCACAGCGGATATGCGCTGTAATTACCGAACAAAAGCAAATTAGAATCGGGTAAAAATAACTGACAAACTTTGCTTTTGATTAAGGAAGTATATTTTATTAGCCGTTCACCGCTGTTTGATGAAAAATATGGGTGATGATTGTTATCACTGCTCCGCCCGCATGCCTTAGCTTTGTGATCGGAGCAGTAATCGGGATCCCCTCTTTTCGCATAATGTTTTTTTCCTAATGTACTTTGGCATAATAATACTTTGCCATAATTGTCTTTGGCATACAGTTTATGTTATCATAATTATCTTAGTGACAACCGAGAAATAGTTTCAGGTCGCCGCGGGGTGCCCTTGGGCCACCCCAAGCGACAAGTTGCGCTAATATACAATGTCATCATAATATATATATATATATATATATATATATATATATATATATATATATTAGCATAATCATTATGCTTAAAAAATTATTCGTTTGCTGTTATGCGTAAATATATTTGAGGCATACAAAAGTATGCCTTGTTATATTATGTCTTAAAATATGCAAATTCATAGGGCACCGCAGTTATCATGTTGCTGTAATCGTCATGTTGAAAAGCCTATAACTATTCTCAAGAATTGGGCACCAAACAAAAAAATAATATATAATAATATTCTACCACACACACACAACACCATCTAGCCCAAACTAAGCAGAGCTTGTACTACGGGTATTAGACAATGAATAAACATACTTATACACTTTTTTTTGTATATACATACTTATTCTACATAGAAACACCCAAACCAAGACAAACATTCATGTTCATGCACACAAATGTTTGACTTGTGCGGGAATCGAACCCACGATCCCAGGCGTGGCAGTCGGTTACACTAACCACTGCGCCATCGAGGCCGACTTAATACTTGATTTCCAAGCAGCGTACCATGATGAAACATGATGACTGCACGGATGGCTTAGTGGTTTAAGTAGTCGTCTCGCCGCTGCCACTGCGCCGAGTGTTGTGGGTTCGAATCCCACACGGGACAAAAATGGCTGCTCCAAGTCTGGATGTTCTTTGTGTCCGTAGTTTGAATGTTTGTAAAGTCCTCCGCGATACAGGATTTATTGCTCGTTCGGGAGTTGCCTTTTATTAATAAAATAATAATAAAAAAGCCATGTACCAGATTTAAGTTTCGTGCAGTGGGTTTTGATTGAGTCTTGTGCAAACATAAGGACAGGCAAAATTTTAAAATGTATTTTGTTTGGCTGCAATAGCTCTTCTAAAGACACTTCACATTAATTTTTTTCAATGTATCTTACATACGGACATCGACTAGTAAAATTTTATTATTTGTATATATAATATTACTAGAAATATTGGCGAAACCCACGTTTACGGGCTATGGTTACAGCTCTGCTCATGTGGTTCGTACCGTGAGATTATATAGCCTATAAATTAACTTACTCAACTTTAATTACTCTAGAATTAAGCTATGAAATGCAAAAATATTTATCAAATTCGATTTTAAGGGCCAAAATGTAAAGAAGCTATAGAGTTTGTTAGTTTTTTGTTTGAATGCGCTACATTCAAACAAAAAATCTCTTTAGCTTAATTATATTAATTTATTGAAAAGTTTTGCACTACTTTCTCATGTTGTTAACCAAGTGGATTAAAAAAAAAGTACCAATCTGTTTCCTGGATCTAAAAAAAGCCTTTGATACTGTCTCTATTGCCATTATTGTGCGCTGCCTAGAGAGTATTGATATAAGACGCCTTAGCATTGTTACAAGATTATCTCCAAGATCGAAAGCAAAGTTTAAGTGGACAATTACGTCAGGAAGGAGTTAAATGTGAGTTTTGGCGTCCCCCAGGCGAGTGTATTAAGACCGGCTCTTTTCTTAGTTTATATAAATATTCTTTGTGAAGTGAGACTTGAAAATGGGCGTGTATTTTTGTATGCAAATGACACAGTGTTAACTTTCACAGGAGATACATGGGATGCATATAAATCCGTTGAAAGGGGCCTTGTCAGAATTGCTCATTGTTTAACCTCCAAGACCAAATATATAGCTTTTAGTCATTATAACAGCACTCAACCTCAACCCATTCATAGCCTTAAGACACACAGTAACTGTAATATTTCTTCTAGCACAAATTGCTCTTGTAATGAAGTCGCAAAAGTAAGTAATATAAAATACCTAGGTATTATGAGTGACCAGCGACTATCTTGACATAAACATATAGATATGGTCATGGTTCGAACTAGAAAGCTTATTTGGTCCTTCAATACTTTAAGGCATGTTACCATAAAGGCTGTCTCACTGGCCCAGTCAGTTCTAATTTACTGTATTCCTGTGTAGAGTGGTGCAACAAAAATCAAATCCTTTGAATTAGACCGAGCACAGTGATCACTTTTGAAGGTTATGTACTGCAAGTCGTATAGATTTTCCACTGAGTCTTTATTCGTTAAGCAGTCTACACACGGTTAGAAAATTGTATGTTCTTCATGCTGTTTTAAGATTACACAAAACCATTTCATATAATCCTAGCCCTTACAACAAAAGAAGAAAATACCTTGTGGCACCAAATGGAATGCAATAAAACAGTATAATAGTCAATCCACCTGTTTGTGTAGTAAAATAAATAAACAGCTGAATATTTATGCTTTAACTTATCGGGGATGTAAAGTTACTGTTACAGGATGACTAAAAACCAAGACGTATGATGAGATTGAAAGCCTCTTACAAACAATTGCGTAATCAATGAGTAATCATAACACACCCTCATGTGAGGGTGTGTTATGATTACTCATTAACGCACAAACGCACACGCACACGCACACGCGTCACGTGATACCATCTTTCAACTCAAGCACCGTAAGAGCTAGAGACTCGCGATCAACACCATTCGACTCACCATAGTCGATATACTCCAAAATGACTATAACCTTTGTCCTCCGATCTCAAGGTCACGTGGTATCACGTGACCTTTGCATATTACTTGAACCATTTTTTCGAACTCTAAGATTTACGTCATTTCATTGCCGATTCTCACTTGTTTCTGGATGAAAAATCTGTCCGGTTCTGTTTCCCTGACAACACGTTTACGAAATTTCATGATGATCGGTCGAGTAGTTAAGGCATCGAAGCTTATCAAACAAACAAATTCTATTTCGCATTTTTACATAATTTAGGCAGTTAGGATACACACCTATAAAAAAGCAGTTATCAGAACTACTTGCACATTATTAAACGCTCTGTTTGAAATTATTGCTCTAAAATACGTAATTCTAACTCATTTTATCTTTTGTCAGTATGACCGAAGGTTAGATAACATTAATAGGTAATCGTCACCCGAAATTTATCACTCGGTGTTCGGACAGTGTAACACAAACAAGCGTGCTATTAAAGTGCTTTAAGGAAAAAACGTGCATCATGGCGACCGAAAGACAGTTGGAAGAATATGTTAGTATTTTAATTTTCTATTTCTTGCTTTTCAGCAGTGGTCTTCGATAATGTTATGCAGTGGTCTTAGACATACAGATTTCGTCAAAAAGTTTTCTTGCATAGTTAAAGAGAGTGACAATGATTTATATATTACATGCCTTTTTAATAATAATTTATCGATTAAATATATATTTAGCGGCGAAATCCTAGAGGCAGATAGTTATATTGCCACGCAAAGGCCTAGAGTTCAAACCCAAACCGTGCATCTCTGATTTCGAAGTTATGTGCGTATCAGATAGTTAGTTATCTTTAATGGTGAAGGAAATCATTGTGAGAAAACCTCTATGTCTCAGAGTTCTCCATAATTTTCTCGAATATATGTGAAGTCTGTTAATCCGCACTGGACCAGCGTAGTGGATTATGGACTAACCCATCTCCCACTTAGAAGAGACCCCGATAATTTGTAAATGTTTTTATGACAGTCTTCTTTTTTTCTTTATTGATTTTAGGATTTTTACCCAAACGGATATGCCAATTCCATTGTAACCTATTAGGTATATAAAATAACACAAATATATATTTATCTTAACGATTTGAGAGAGTTATCCATGAGCGGCTGCGACCATTTTATATATGGCCAATACTATTTCCGAACCAGGTTTAAACAAAGCATATTGCATGATACCTACATCTAAAACATTTATATTGTACTGTCTCATGAGTAACTCCCTTGGAAAATGGTTCTTTTTACACTCTGTTAACAAGTGTTGCATATCGTCAAGAGCACCACATTCATCACAATTCAGTGAGTCAGTGATTTTCATTATATGATAGTCTTCTTTTGTTTGAATGGCTTTTTTGTATTTTCGTGTTTTTGATAAGTTCTGCATTGGTTCAGAGGTTAATCGTAGACGAAATATTCTCCAATTGACTGTATAATATATATGCTGCTTTAAAGTTTTCTTGAGCGGAATTTAAATTTTGATTAAGGCCAGTCTTAGTAAAATATTTATATATCTGTGTTAAATTAGTGTACAAGCTTTCTAAACCAGATAATGACACACTCTACTACTATATTTATGCATGTCTAAATTTAACATAATGCGTTCATGCTAATTATAATCTAGGCCAGCGTGGTGGATTATGGCCTAATCCTACTCACGCTGAGAAGAGACCCGTGGCCAGAAGAGGAACAGTTTAATATAGGCCTGAATTATAATATTTATTTATCGCTTTCTTATATTCTGCTTAAGTGCGGTGCTGAATGCGAGTGATACGCGTAGGTCTCAAGTTCAGCTTTCTGGATTGTTTTAGTTCATACAATCTTAGTAGCAGCCCGGAGGATCTAACTGTATTCTGAATAAGACGTGCGTAGCGTAAGTTACATGGGACCCGAAACCATAGCTAGCAAAATATTAATAATAAGTACTGCATGTTTGATAGTTCTCCATAATGTTCTCAAAGATATGTAAAGTCTGCCAACCCGCACCGGGCACGCGAGTTAGACTATAGGCTAACCCTTCTCACGCTGAGAAGAGGCCCGTGCCCAGCAGGACAATTTAATACAGAGCTGATATTATTATTAGTCGGCCTCGATGGCGTAGTGGTCAGTGTAATCGACTGCCATGCCTGAGGTCGCGGGTTCGATTCCCGCACAAGTCAAACATTTGTGTGCATGAACATGGATGTTTGTCTTGGTCTGGGTGTTTCTATGTATAATATGTATGTATTTACAAAAAAAAAGTATATGTTTATCCATTGTCTAGTACTCATAGTACAAGCTCTGCTTAGTTTGGGCTAGATGGTGTTGTGTGTATGTGATAGAATATTATATTATTATGTATGTATGTATCTTATGTGGGTGCCAGTCAGTGCAGACGGGCGACACTTCGACCCAGTGGGATCTTTTGTGTCGACACTCTCCCAATAACGACTGCCATAGATGTTCATGGCAGCCGGGACCGACGGCTTAACGTGCTCTCCGAGGCACGGAGCAGGCGATAATTGTCAATCAATACACACATAATTTCGAAAAGTCATATAACTTCCGAAAGTCAGAGGTGCGCGACGTGGGTTCGAACCCAAGACCCTCTGCATTGCAGTCTGTTGGTCTCCCCACTGAGCTATCGCTGCTGTGTTTCTCTTATGTGCGTTCCCATTGAGGGACCACATATGAATTTTGAGCTTTTGAGTGCGTCAGCCTTTAGTACAAGTTCTCAAACAATTGTAAATTTAGCCTCCAGTTTGTAAAAGTAGCCACACAAAAGTTACAATCGGTCATTGATCAAAGCCGTCAATCGTGACTGAGAGGCATCCATATCTCAGAACCTAATTAAAATTAACAACTGCTGTAAATGACTACTCTTAGTAAAAGATTTGTAAAACTAATCATATTAAATATCAAACTTTCCCGTTCACTGTTTAAAAAGAACTAGCATGCAGAAGGTGGCCCCTCAACCGATCACCATAAGTTCACTTTGAGTGGAGACCACAATGGAATTTGGAATGTTTGTATGGTTTTAGCGTTAGTAAAAGTCAAAATCAAAATCAAAATCATATTTATTTGCCGAAATACTGTGACAAATGGTGTTACAAATAATGGCATTAAAGGTGCAAGTATTTGGACCAGAGTAGTGGCATGCAAACATTGATAAAAGCATAATAAATTAATTATGTCAAATCGAAAAATAAGTCATTTTATATCAAAATTCAGAAAAATTAAATATAATGTCATACAGTTAAAATATAGACAATTGTAGAATAAAAATAGCAATTAATGGATGAATAATTAATAGATGTCCAGTTATTAAAACTAAAGAAAAAGAATAAATTGTAAATTAAATTAAAATTGTGTAATAATAATAATATAAATTTGTAAAAGTATTTGAACGATTGATAATTCTACCACATACACACAACACCATCTAGCCCAAACTAAGCAGAGCTTGTACTATGGGTACTAGACAATGGATAAACATACTTATATACTTTTTTTTTGTAAATACATACATATTATACATAGAAACACCCAGACCAAGACAAACATCCATGTTCATACACACAAATGTTTGACTTGTGCGGGAATCGAAACCAACCTATTCAACCTCTAGTTTGTAAAAGAAGCCATTAAAAGTTTAAATCGATTAAAGGTGGTCCCTCAATTGAAACGTTTATCATAGAAAACAAACAATTTACGCAGCATATGGAAGTTAAATAGACCAACGATACAGTCTATCCTTTAGTAGTTGAATTTTACTAATGATATTTTTACTAAACAGTATCAAAATACATACAGTTTTGTTTCAAATAATAATCAAATCCCTACGGAAAAATATTAGGGTCGAGGTGACCACGCAGCAGGATTTTATTAGATAAATAAAAACTAGTGACTCTTTTTCTTTTCCCTTAGCCTTTATTATTCCCAAGTCACTTGGGGTCAGCTTTTTCTAGTCTAACCGGATTTGACTGGATATCAGTTTTTACACGGAGCGGCTGCCACCTGACCTCCGCAACCCGAAGGCTAACGATACCCTAAGACTAGACCAGTCTCAGGATATTAGAGGGTACTGACTTTCCCAATAACGACCGCCATAGATGTTCATGGCAGCCGGGACCGACGGCTTAACGTGCTCTCCGAGGCACGGAGCAGGCGATAATTGTCAATCAATACGCACAAATTTCGAAAAGTCATATAACTTCCGAAAGTCAGAGGTGCGCGACGTGGGTTCGAACCCGAGACCCTCTGCATTACAGTCTGTTGGTCTCCCCACTGAGCTATCGCTGCTTATGACTATATATATAATATAAAAATTAAAAAATAAATACCCTGCTGTTATAATGTACTACACTCTGAACTGTCTTATTAGTAGTACCTAATGTTTGAATGAAAAGTATTCTAACAATACTATTAATGAGACAGTAGCGAAGTGTATGTATAAAAACGATTTCGTTTGGAGGCCCATTGTTCGCGCGTCTACGACAATCATATGGCAACAACCTACTTGTCAACACATTGCGTGCTACCGTTAGACTTTTAAAAATTGTCAATTGTGTTATAGTCTTATGTACTCGGATTACACGTATTTTAGAGATTTAACGAATTTTAATTAATACACCTGGAGTGGCCCTAAATATGGTCCTACATGAGCCGGATACTTATTAGAGTCAAAACCTACGGAGATATATTATATTTGAAGAAATAAATATCAATTTGTGGCGAGGATCATCGGGTTAACGTAGCCAGTTCGACTTGAAGAAAGTGGCTTAGACTTTAAACTCAACACGTATTATTTCATAAATAACCCAACACTCGATAAAGGTAGTATTTAAAATAGTTAAAATATAAACACCCACCTTTGACCGATTGTAGCTTTTGAGTGGTTACTTTTAGAAACTGGGGGCTAAATTTACAATAGCTTGTGACGATAATCGCCTAGACGCCCGGCGAACGCGGGCGCACGTCACTAGCCACCTCTCGCGACCGGTGGTGCGAGTCTATATAAGGAGGGACGGCGTCAGTCGCAGCTCCTTGCGGCCCGGCTTCACACTCCCAGCTAAGTGTCCTTATTGTACAAGGACCACGAAGCAAGTCTTTAGCGAACCACGCCCTGACTATAGTTCTATAAGTAAAGATTGTCTCTTTTAATTGTATCTTAATCCATTAAAAGTGTATTTGTTATACCTTCTCTCATTGTACTTCCTAATATATCTACATTTCTCCTAAAGTAAACCCTAAAGGTTACAAGCTTGAGAACTTTTACTAAAGGCTGACGCATTCAAAAGCTCAAAATTCAAATGTGGTCCCTTAATGGGAAGACACATGTTTCTCTTTCACGTGTATTTTCCTAATGCGTTAGAGATAACCCGGCCCTTTAGGAGGCTTACACGGGGACATGGGTTCAACATACAGAGGCCCTTTGAGAGTTTTAGTTTAGAGTGAGATGGAACACTTACCGAGACACTAGCCGCAGCAAGTGGTGGAGACTATTGCTACATATGGAACCTAACAAATCTGGGCTATAGGATGGGTGTTTAATGGGCTGGTATAAAGAAAACTGCAGGTATAAAAAACTGCGTCCGCCTGATATACTGTTTCATTACAAAGTCGGAATTGAATGATTATAAGTATTTACTGCTCCAAAGGTTACAAATATAACAGTTTAATCTGTCAATTTTGGAATACCCAACATTATTTGAAACCTTTTGTTTTTAGCCGCCGGTGTGCCGTTGCGACTCAATAAGTTAATGTCCTAGACCCTAGGCATAATTTACTTCTGCATACTACTTCGATAGGTTATTAGATATGTATTAATTAGTAAGAGTTTTATTGTTGAGTGAAATGATAATACTTGTGTGTTATGTCTATAGAACCGATAAGGCAAAAAATATTAAAATATAGGCCACCAATGACGTCATCTTATATTGATGACGTTTTACTTATTATTTATTAGCTTTTTCTCGCGGCTTTGTTCGCGTAAAAGTAGGTTAGGTTATCCAGAGATCGTGGAACGCCGTGGCCTCCTTCTGTGAGGAAGTAATTTCTATCAAAGAAGCGGCGAAGCGGAAGAGGGAATGCGTAAACCCTCTTCCCAACCGCAGAAACAGGCACCGGAGGGCGTGAGATGACCTCCAGCCACCTTGAGGTTTTACCTGGGGGAGGTGGGCTTCGTGGGCCTGACCGCCACTCGATCCAGGTGCGAGAGGTGGTGTGCGTAGGTATTCCCAAGCGCGCCTCTGTGTCGTGTGTCCATCCCACCTCAAAGTACAGTAGGCCTAAAATTATGTAATGACCAAAGGGTAGGTCTTTTCATGTAGTGGCCTACCGTTTCATACGGCGCCAGTGCATTGAATGTATAGGAACGTGGGTCAAAAATCATATCTCTATTTATATGTGATAAAAATAAATATTTATGATTAAAAATGAATCTATTATCTATAATCTAATAAAAAAGAACATAAGAAACGATTTGGAGTTAGTCTGAATCGGAAGATTCTTGACCAAAATGTAAATCGATATCCAAGTTGTAGGAAGGTAATGCCGCTGTGTGTGTCTGTTAAGATGACATATTTTAGAACCTCTGTATCATTTATGGCCTGTCTTTTTGTGATGATTTTACTTTTGCTTGATATAAGAGGTTCTGAAGTCATCGGCAATATCCTCAGAAGGTCTTTATTCGAGTATACTCTCGAGCATTTTCGAGTGTGAGATAAGCGGTGTTTCCTTACCTCCTCGTGTCTCGCTTTAACTGCATCCTCAGATAAATGGCCGATTGGCAATGTAAACGCACCGATTATGTCACATCCGTGAACCAGCACCTTGTGAACACTGCTAGGCATATAATATAAATTCATACAGACTTAAGTATAATTGCCTAGTCTCGTCTAAAAGTGTTCTAAATTTATCTATGTCGATGTTATATCTACTTGCTAGCACTCTTAATATGATAGAAAATTTGATAATCAGCTCTTTATTAATTCCGGTGATCTCAGAGGATGTATCAGGATTTATAAAGAAACGTCTAGCTGTATTACCATCGTTTGTGGAGCCATATCCTGGCTTCGGTTTATCAACTAATAGACCCATTTTAGATTTAAATTCAGATTGAATTTTCTTCTTTGTGTTTTCGACTAGTTCTTTATGCTCATTTCCTCTAACTTGCCAAGTTTTTATAGGTTATCGCTAGGCTATGTGCAAAAGACATTAAAAAAATCTAATCCAACAGTGTAATGTAGACAAACCGAAGTTAAAGTGCTCCACATTAGGCGAACGATTTAACACAGATTGAGTGTTCATCTGCGTTGGAGTTGCACCACAAATAATAAACTAAGATGTGGCGTTAGTGCCTGATAGTATATTGCTTACACTGCTATCTATCATTGTGAAAAGCATCTTGTAGCTAACTTGACTTTCTTGTCCACTCTCTGTTCTAAGGCCACTATTTTGAATTTGGCTGATTTTTCCATTCATCTCTTTCTATTCATTTCGTACTAGCGCTGCACTTTCTTTTAGGAAAATCAATTTTATAGGCCTACAATAAAGTGTTGATGATGGCTTAAAATTGATCCATGCATCTTTTCCACTGTTTAAATCTCTCAGTCTCAAGGGCACTAAAGCGACCAGGAACAAAAATTCATCAGTGTTCGTAGCATCCGTGAATTTATGTTTGTATTGGCTGTGACCAGAACTGCCGTCGAAGTCTGATTTGCAAATCAGTTCGAATCGATTACTGTCTTCCTCTGTATCAGCGATATTAAGGATACTGTGAGCTGTTAGCTGAAGAAGTTCTTGTACGTTAGTTTCAGCTGAAGTTTCAGTAACTGTAAGTGATGACGGCAGGAGAGTACTTTTGATTTGATTCAAGCGATACAGACTCGGAAAGCAGTTCGGATGCACAGTATTCACCACTGATCTTAAAACTTTATACTTATGTTCCGATAAATCTAAATCTATATAAAAAACCATTGTTGATGTGGACTTAATGTAGTAGTCTGATCTGCAATATTCGTGATATCAACCATCTCCGCAGCTAAACGTAGCTCATCGGATGTTCTACTAGATGCGAGTTCAGCTATACGTCTTTTCTTTGTTTTAAAAGATGCTTCTCCAAAAGGCTTGAGTGGCCGACCAGGTGGACGACTAGGGTCAGGCTGTTCATGGTCCACTGTATCAGCTATTACATAATGTGGCAACCATATCTTCTGCTGCAAGCAAGTCTTGTATCATTGTAAAAGTCTATGAGGATTTCGACAAACTTCTTTCCATTTTTTGCTCATTTTCACACAAAAAAACTGCTTGCGGTCATTATTTCTTCTCGGATTTGTTCTGAATACTGTTGCCCTTATAATAGGGAACAAATTTTACTAAAAACGGCAATTTGTTGTTCACTTTTTTCGTTTTCTATCCATACTTCAACAAGATCAGAGTTTTTTATAGAATTATCAAAATCTGAAAAATAATATTAAAAAAATTGTAGCAAATAGACGCAGACAAATGAATTGAAGGTAGAACTAATTAGAAGCAAAATTATAAACACGTTTTCGTTTAAAACCTTCATCAAAGTTTGATAATACATAAATGATAAATGAATTATACACATCAAGATAAAGGACATGTAGAAACATATTTATAATCCATTCAAGCCTAATTTATATTAATATTTGAAAGTACATACCTTGGGCTGTGATCTCCATAATTGGTTATCAAATAATGTAGAACTTTCTTTATGATAATTATGCGATTCGTACAAATAACAATTATTGAATGATAATGAAGTGATTATTTTGTTACAATTCAAATACCTTAATGAGGGTAGTTAAAACTAAGTAAACATGTAAAGCCACAGATTATTAACTGCTTGGAGTTTTGTATAAAAATAAACACAATTTCGTAAAAATAGATTATCGTATTTTTTATTTTTGTCTTCTGCTCAATGCACTGTGCCGGCGGACCGAAACCTGGGCGGAGTCGCGATTGCATGTAAAAGTTATTCACGCGGCCTCGCCGATGCGGTTATGTCGTGGAACACCGTGGTAGGTTTAGTCGGTATTACCGGGATGTCGCTCAACATCTTTCCCCCTGTGAGTCCGACAAAATCAGCAATACAAACTCTTCAGCTTTATAATATAAGTGTAGATCTTTTATCCACCCTGCGTTTATTTATATTACACAATATTACTTAAGGTTAAAAATAATATATGACTAATGGCTAAACCCGAGCTGCTATTGAGATTAGCTTGATAAAAAGAAACAATACTTTTTGTAAGCTTGACCCCAATTGAATTCAAGATTAGCTATGCTCTGCAGCCGCATTACTGTCACAATGTCCAGGCAGTCAATGTTTGGCCACTGGTATGTGTCAGTAGAAATGTTGGGTACGACTGCTCAGACGAGAAAATTATATCAGAGGCGAATAATACTAGTAATAAATTATTTATTTGTCAGAATATGAGTATACAAATGATGATAAAAATACATGGTAGTTCTATCCACATTCGGCCACTAACTCGCGTAAAAATGTTTTTTGGATAACAATTAGCTAATTTATCTGATACATGCTTAATTTCTGTGGACATTATTATTTTAAAGAATTAATTTCGATATATTTAATATTATTAATTTAACAAATTAGTCTAACAATTAAATATAACAATTAGATAGTGTCCAATTCAGAATATCGAATAAGAATAGTAAAATGCAAAATGTCAGTTAAATCATCAAGTAAAGATATAACATACAGAATAGTAAAAAATAACATGTCATGCATTTTTTACTATTCTGTATGCAGCAAAATATAAAATGTAAATCAAATAATAAAAAAAACAGTAGTAAGTGCATATGATAGTTTCTGCCTATCACTACTGGAAGCAGGGATGAAAGGCATATGTGTAACTATCTATGGTCCTATTACGTCGAAACCTTAAAATAATACTCTAAAAATTTAATATTTCTCAAACTTTTTGAATAAATCCGAACGGAATGAGGCAGATTGAGATAAAGCGTGGTATCTAAGTGTAGTAGAGCCTCGCTGATTTCAGCATGAATGGGCCGGTTCGACCGAGGAAGGACTACCTTCTCACAGAATATCGACGTAAAATAGCAGTATTCCTAACGTTGTATTTCGTTCGGTGAGTGAGAGTGCCAGAGGCCCAATCACCCTCTTTCTCGCTTCCCGCTCCTTTTTCTTCCCATTTCCTTTTAAATAAATAAATAAATAAAAATCTCTTTATTGACATAAGTTTGTTGTACAATTATTTGAATCCCTGACCCCTGAGCTAGTTAAATACTGTATTACAGGAGTCAGTTTATTCCCCATATCACAGTGTACAATAATGTCGATATTGTATTAATGGACCATGGTAAAAAATGTTATTCCTAAAGGATCGGCAACGCGCAAGTAATGCCTCTGGTGTTGCAGGCGTCTATAGGCTACGGTGACCACTTACCATACAGTTCTAGTAAGTAATTTGAATCCATGAGTATGCTTAAAAGGGCGAAATTAGGCGAGTGTTTTATAAGATTTAAATAGCATAGCATAATATAGCGTAGTTTTCGGTCGGGTTGTCCCGGGCAAACGCGGACCAACCCGCGGGCGACAGCTAGTCATGTATATAATAATAAAAAAATGTAAATACCAATAAAAAAGGTAAGTTAAAGTAAAAACCTATACTTTTATATTCATCGTTAAAGTCCTCCACAGAACTGTTGAGTAGTTAAATTCATAAAGGACAGGTAGCATTAAATGACGATTTTTACTCTCCTTACGAAATTAGGCGACGATCAGAAGTTTTGCAATTATTTATACAGAAAACGATATCAAAGACAGCAACTTAAAACAGCTGCAAGGCATCATTGCTCACCTGATTTTCGTATGTGCACCGTTTGGGAGTCTCTTTGAATGCCATAGCGGTATCGGTACAACGTACCGTTTTTCGGAGGATTGAAGGTACAACGTGTGTCAATAATACACGTTGCAAACCACAAGGCCGAACGATCAAGGCATGAAATTCTCTGCCAAGCCACGTGTTTCCTTCAATCCTAGATACTTTAAGCGGGGCGTGAAAAAGCACATTTTCAGACCGTCAAAGTACGGAACTCACAGGATGGTATGGAGGCCACTAAGCTAACTTTTAAGAGCAGCGATAGCTCAGTAGGGATACCAACAGACTGCAATGCAGAGGATCTCGGGTTCGAACCCACGTCGCGCACCTCTGACTTTCGGAAGTTATATGACTTTTCGAAATTATGTGCGTATAGATTGACAATTATCGACTGCTCCGTGCCTCTGAGGGCACGTTAAGCCGTCGGTCCCAGCTGCCATGAACATCTATGGCAGTCGTTATTGGGAGAGTGTCGACACAAAAGATCCCACTGGGTCGAAGTGTCGCCGGTCTGCACTGACTGGCCCCCAGATAAGATAAGATCAGATGGAGGCCACTGCTCACGGACCACGACCATATGATTGCATACCATCAAACGGAGTGTGGTCATTTAGAAGCGCAAAAAAAAAGAGGATGTATCCTACCCACCTATTTTTCTATGCAGTAAAGACATGACTTCTATCCTCTTGACATCGTTTCATGCACAATCAGACTAGTTCGTGGTTCAGAATTTTGACTTGAAACTTGACAGGACATTTTGTAAATGCTGGGGATGACCACGCGGACTGACAATAACGCTTGAAGCCATCTGGCTTGTGCAGTGATATGATTTGATATGATATGATTGATGAGATGACATTTTGTAAATGCTGGGGATGACCACGCGGACTGACAATAACGCTTGAAGCCAGCTGGCTGCTAGTGCAATGGATGAGCGATCTCGCTCATCCATTACATGACATCAAAATTTGATTTAGCAAGGAATCATAGTTTTATTTGACACTTATTACCACCAATTAAATATGCGCTCGTTTTGGCTCAAACTATTTTAACATAATATATTTAAAGCTCAATCGATGAAGTAGTATTTGAATGTAGTAGTGTACACAGTTAGTCTATATGCCCTTTACACTATTGGTTTATATCATTAGTTCCCAAAGTGGTCCAGGTGGATCCCCAGGGGTCAACGGGAGACTCGACGGGGGTCTACGTTGACAAAAAATGGTAGTCCACGAAAATATTTTTGTTTTCGATCTTGAAGAACTAAAATTGACTTCACCTATCAATGTAGGCAGATAATATATTAAGAAGCTCAGCGAAGGACTGCTGACACCGAATACCTAAAAAAAACATGGTCAGCTCACCGTGGTAGATTCAGTCCCGAGAATTAAAAAAATAACTATATCTAAATACGAATGCCAAGGAATTTGGTAGAAATGTAGGTGCAGGGGGTCCACCGAAACCTGCTAAATTTTGAAAGTGGTCTATGAGAAAATAGTCTGGAAACTTCTGGTTTATATTATACCTTTCAATTGTATGTTCTTCACGTCAAACTTAAAATTTTTGTTTTTTATTCGACCATCCTCACGCACAACACCTTGCACCCCACGGTTTGTTGTTTGTCTACACCCTGTTTTCTTTTGCGGCCGCGGGTAATCTTAAGCCCTATTCGTGCGATTAGAGCACCCAATTGCAATTTTTGTATTTTCTATGGAAAAAAAGGAAATACTGAATTACGAAAAGTGATAGAACAGAAGTTGTTAAGTTGTTATAAGTAAGTCACTGTTAAAGGCTATTAGTATTCTTTAATTAACCTGGTATACGACAAGGTTATATTCAAATACCTGACTGTAGACTTGATGATGATTAAGATCATACTTTTAATTTCCAGGAGGAGAAAAAACAGTTGAATACAAAGCCAGACAATGAGACGGACGCGTTGCAAGCCGTCTTGTCACACATCGGTGACATGGGACTGTACCAGAAACTGCTGTTCCTCTCTATGTTGCCTTTCGGCTTCATATTCTCATTCGTCTATTTCGTGCAGATGTTCATAGCTGTTACACCGCAGAACCACTGGTGCAGAGTACCTGAGCTTGCCAACCTGACTATGGAGTTAAGGTAAGATGAATTTGAACATTGCTAGGTACAGTTACCCTTAACATGATGTATACGAAAAAAAGTTCCAAATATCTACATTCAATATACTAAAATATTTAACTCGTATATCGTGGAAAACATGCAATTGCCGGAATCTCGTCAATTCTAAGTAAATATCTGTTCCAAAACTTTGTAAACGTGGATGTTTCATAAGTTTGTATCGTTTAGGCTGTCTTTCTACAGTGACTTTTGAACAAGTTACAGTTACCGAACTAAGGTGTGCAGTACGATGACTAAAAGCTTCAATAGCTTATGGTCTCGACAACATACCTACCTTTTAAATAAAGGATTACTTGGTCAGTTTTAGAAGTGTCGTTACTTCACGTTAATAATCTTTCGCTTAGACAATTTTTAGGTATACCCTAGCAAGTGGAAAGTGTCCAAGGTGACACCAATACCTAAATGTGGGTCGTCCACAGATATAACAAACTATAGACCTATTGCTGTATTATGTGTATTTGGTAAGATATTTGAATCCATTCTTAATAACGCCATTTATAAACAAATCAAAGGACAATTAAGTGATTGCCAGCATGGATTTTGTACTAGGCGCTCCACGTTGACTAATTATTTAGAATTTGTAGACTATGTAAGTACAAGAGGTCTGGCTGTGAAGTAGATGCCGCATACTTTGATTTTAAGAAAGCCTTCGATCTCGTGGGTAAAATTGTACTTTCAAACAAATTTTGGCTTATTCCGTTTATCCACCCTAAAATAGCCACCCTACGGAGGATACTCGGAAACACGTGTCCTTCTATCCACCCTGAACGGGGTGGATAACCGTAATTCATATAATATGTTTCTTCCGTTTTTCTCACCTGCCTAAGTACAGTCATTAACACAGAAACATACACAAACCCAGTCCAAGAAACTTCGTGAACATTAAAATACTTTAGATGTACATACTTACCTTCTTCTTTGAGCTGAAAATAGTTTTGTTTACTCATCTAACATTCTATGTGACTATTACGTCATTCTAGACGTATCTTTTAATGACACATATCATTGCAATTAATTTCCATTCATTATGCATTAATTATGTTATTCGCTTAACAATAAATATTAAATTAAAACTTAAAAGATAATTTGATTCAACTGTACTTGGGGTAAAAAATCGGAAGAAACATATTATATGAATTACGGTTATCCACCCCGTTCAGGGTGGATAGAAGGACACGCGTTTCCGAGTATTCTCCTTAGGGTGGCTTTTTTAGGGTGGATAAACGGAATAAGCCCAAATTTTCTGTACTGAAATTCTCAATTTCTCTCTTAAAATTTATTGCCCACTACTTAAAAGATCGTAAGCAGTTTGTTAAGGCAGAAAGATACAAGTTGGGAGAGTATTATACTCGATCAGTGGTTAGTCAAGATAGTACCTTAGGTCCAATGCAATTTTTAATAACGATCAATGATTCACTTAGTGTTATCTCTAACGATTTAAAACTGTACCTTTCTTTAATTAAGGCCAAAGATTGTGGAGCGCTACAACATGATATTGACGCTGTAATTGAGTGGACTATTGGAAACAAATTATCATTTAATAATTCTAAATGTAAAACTATCACTTCAACATAGGCTCCTGTGCTATCCACCTATACGGCGCTTTGATCGAGCTGACAACAGCCCCACTCCTATAGCAATTACACTTATCAATGAGTTCCTTCAATGTAGTCCAAATGCAGATATATGTTTTGATTACCAAAATATAATCTTAAAACATATTTATACATACGTACATCTAAATGTTAACATTTAGATGTACGTATGTATAAATATAAAGTAAGTACCTAATTTTATATCTCCTAAGTTGATATAAGGTTGATGTTGTTTAACTTGATGGCCCGTAACATACCGGCGCTTCGTGCGCCACAGCGCGCCTTGGCCGTTAGATTGCTAAAAGGATACCGCACGATTTCGTTCGAGGCAGCGAGCCTCCTCGCCGGATCGATGGCCTGGGACCTGCAAGCGGCGCTTCTGGCGTCACTCTTCCACTGGCGCCGGGAGGCGCTGGCTCGGGGCGAAGGAGCTGCTCTTCCCGCTCTCGAGGCGGCAAGGTCCGAGCTCCGCCCGCTCTGTCCTAGTGGAGAAATGGAAGGAATGACTTGTGCACCCTAGTGCCGGGCACGCCACTATAGTGGCGGTTAGTCCCATTTTTGAGAGTGGCTGGAGAGGCGGCATGGCGCCCTCACCTTCCGGCTGACACATGTAATGACTGGCCACGGTTGCTTTGGCTAGTTCCTGTGTCGCATAGGCCGGCAAGAGACGCCCGGATGTCAACACTGCGGCGACTGCCGCGACGTTGTTGAGGATACGGCGCTGCACACTTTGGCGGATTGCCCTGCCTAGGCATCGCAGCGCCGTGAGTTGATCGCGACAGTCGGTATGGTTGCCCTCTCGCTCCCGGTTGTGGTCCAGTATATGGTCCGGAGTGAGAGGTCGTGGAACGCCGTCGCCTCCTTCTGTGAGGAAATTATTTCGATCAAGGAGACGGTGGAGCGGGCGATCCCGCGCTTAAACCCTCTCCCCAATGGTGGTGGGCTTCGTGGCCCTGCCCGCCACCCGATCAGCACCAGCTCCGAGAGGCGGCGTTCCCACGCTCGTCTCTATATCGTCTGTCCGTCCCCCCCTCAGCGGGACAGTAAGGATTAAATTAGTTGTGCCCAAAGAGCAGGTCTATTGGTACTACACAAATAGACCTGCCCTTTCATACGGCGAGCCGAAACCTCGGCGGGGTCGCGATTCGTGCGGCCCCGCCGTTTGCGGTTATGTCGAGGAACACCGTGGTAGGTTTAGTTGGTATTACCGGGATGTCGCTTATCATCTTTCCCCAGTGAGTCCGACATAACCTCTCCGTCGCCCCGCGGAGAGGTATGAGACAAAGCATTATCCCAAGTAATAAAAAAAATATATATTTGATTTTGTTTACAAATTACATTTTATCTTATTTATTTTGTTAGTCTAAGTTTTTATTAACACTGTACGTATTATTAGATTTAGTAGCAATTTTTTTTTATGAATTCATTAATAAGGAATCTTACTGTTTAATGACGAAGTAAATATAATAGATACATATATACAATATTTTGGTACGACGAAGCCATTTTAATAGACTTTTGCTAGGTAAAAAATTTTGTTGAATTTCGTACGTGATGCATTCTATTTCAATGTAGCATTATATTTTGATGTAGGTTAATATGCCAACTAAGCTTTTGTAATAAATTATAATGGTATCATATACATTAACACTCCTGAGTGTGCGCAATATGCTTAAAGAAAGAGTCCATACTCTTATCTTCGTGTATTAGATTCCTCTACCTTCAGGTCACTCCTTAACCACAATTTCATTCAAGTAGATATCCCACTGGGTTTCATATCTCCGGAACTAAATACATGCTCAAAGCCTAGATGTTCTCTGTGACAGTTGTATCAATGTTTATAAAAGCCTTCGCGGCACAGCGTTATGTACAGCCTAATGTGCGAACTACGCCTGCGTTTTTTGTGACGATGCGCTACTTCCACAAATCTGGTCTAAAATATACAACAATCCTACAGTTGCCCGTTTTATAAGAGCAGATAAACAAACATGAACAGCTATCTTTCGCCCGTGGCTTCACCAACGTGCATTCCAAGGGAACCCTTAACAGGATAATAATTACCATAACTATATTGTCTTCTGTTTACGCGAATATTATTCATTGAAATTAAACTACTAAAAAAATTATTAAGTGTCAAATAAATAACGCGATAAAATCCGTATATAAAATCCGTTTAATTTCAATGAATTACCATAACTGTTAGTCAAAGACATGTTTTATCTGTTTCCCAAGGTTCATCTAAATCCGTTCCAAAAGTTTCGTGATTCAGTAACAAAATATGACCAAACATCTTTTCCTTCTTTCCCATTGACTAATATTATAAAATGAAGAGTTGTTAGTTTGGTTGCACGCGCTAATCTCAGGAACTACTGGTACGAATTGAAAAATTATTTTAGCGTCGGATAGCTTATCTATCGAGGAAGGTTATAGGCTATTAAACATTACGCTACGACCAATAGGAGCGAAGCATTAATGAAAAATGTTGCAAAAACGGGAAAAAATTCTAATGTGAAGCAGACGAAGTTGCGTGAGTCTGGTTATAAATAAGATCTTTAAACATTATTCTCATTCATCAATCTATACTAATATAAAATTATAAAGCTGAAGATTTTATTCGTTTGTTTGAACGCGCTAATCTCAGAAACTACTGGTTCGAATTGAAAAATTATTTTAGTGTTGGATAGCCCATTTATCGAGGAAGGCTATAGGCTATATAACATCACGCTACGACCAATAGGAGCGGAGGATCAATGAAAAATATTGCAAAAAGGGGGAAAATTCTAATGAAGCAGACAAAGTTGCGTGGGTCTCGTAATAAAAGCCTATAGGCACGGTTATCATTATGGAACACAGTTTTTTGGTCTATCTGCTGGCTGATACATACTATCACACGTTTTATGGCATATTGTGATATCGATCGACATGTCTATGTATTTTTATAACTACCTATTGTTGTATATCGCTTAGATATACTTCAGATTTAATACTATAATGCTTTTTGCAATATCTCAGTTCTTGAGATAAATATAAATCTGTAACTGTGATAAAGATAAGGATAAGAGATTTATGTATGTATTAAAAATATTTCGTCATTATATATGGAATATCTTTATATATATAATAATAATAATAATGCCTCGATCACCATCTAAAGAGGCTCGCGTTAGGTGCTTGGATCAGGGGTTTGATGCAGAAGGCAGTGCTATTGGATACAGCACGCATTGTGAGGAGGTACCTGTCTCTGGAATCCTAACCACCGGCAGCTTGGACCCTGTTCCCGATGCCGGTGGGGTACCGTACATTTTATATTTTTAAATGTATATTTTTATATATGTATATTTAAAAATGAATATGTATTGCAAAAATAGAAATAAAGAGTATAATAATATAATATTCTACCACATACACACAACACCATCTAGCCCAAACTAAGCAGAGCTTGTACTATGGGTACTAGATAATGGATAAACATACATATATACTTTTTTTTGTAAATAGATACATATTATACATAGATACACCCAGACCAAGACAAACATCCATATTCATGCACACAAATGTTTGACTTGTGCGGGGCTCGAACCCGCGACCTTAGGCGTGGCAATATATAATTCTACTGTACGTGTGTATGTCACTGAACTACTCCTACTCCTAAACGGCTGGTACGATTTTGATAAAAAAAATTGTGTGTGTTCATGTGGATTCGAGAATGGCTTGGAATTGGGGTTTTTTTTTTCCATTTGTACTGAACAATGTGTGACTGGCCAACTAGTATTTTATATATCTTTAATAACACTTTGTGATTCTTTTACAAAATACAGTGGATATTACAAAATATGACTAAATATATCATTATTTAATAACCTCCAAAAATTTTGTATTATGCCCCGAATCTAGGATGATCAAGTCAATTATAGTAATTAAGCCTTTGTCCGCGGCTTTGCCCACGTTAATACAGAATATCGTATACCAACATTTATTTAAATCCATTATACGATTTACGCGTGATAAAGTAACAAACATCCAAATCATAACATCTTTACACAATTTCACATTTATAACATAAGTGGGATTGAATTAACTCAGACAGAAAATCTCTTAAAACTGCGCCAAACGAAATGTGCCAAAACAGGCGGTTACAGTTAAGTGAATAAAATCAACACTTTTTGTTTAATACAAATATAAAATATACATTTACCATAACGATGAATGTGTTTACAATTACTCCGTGTAAAAACTTAAAATAATTAATAGTTTCGCCTACAAATAAACGTAAATTTGCACGAGAAATGCAAAAACGTAAGCTCGTGTTACGTGATTTTTAGATTATAACAGTAGAAATCTATTCTATTTTACAGCTTAAACGAAACATAAATAGTTATATTACAATTTGTTCGTCCCAAATATTTAAGTTATTGGTTGACAAAACACAAAAGCACTTCAAATCCTCCATACAATTTTACTATGACGGCCGCGCGCCGATTTGAATATGCGCCGTACGAGCTCTGTCATTATCTGTCCTACGCTCGGCGCAGTCTTAAGTAAATAAGCCCCTTACTGTAAAATGCTAATAAAAGAAGCACTCATTTAGCGTGGGGTTAACTCGACGGTTTCTTATTCACCAATTGCCAGTAGGTACTAATTTAACGTTCGTCAACCGTTTTCACAACTAAACCATAGAATTCAATTCGATATGAAGGAAGCTTGAACACTAAAAGTAGCACACATCAGTTCTTCCTAATTTACAGGTATGAATGAAGTGACAGGGAGCAATGTTTAACAAATGTAAAGAAAATATATCAAATTGCCAGGCTGATGAATAAAATGACGCATAAAATAATTAAATTTATATTAATGTGGGATAAAAGCAACATTCCTGCGTATTGGCATTTTAACTATGTTATGGCAAAATGTATAAAATTATATATTTTACTTGGGGCTATGTACAATACATTTTTCTTTATAATTAACTCATAATCTTCCTAAGAAACTAAAACAAAGTTTATTAATCATGCTTACGCTTGCCATACAAATACCTAACTTAATTTTTTTTATTTTTCCTTGTAGCATTAAATGAATAATTACATATATCTCTTTTCACTTTTTCTTTGATTATATTTCAGAAGAATTACATATAACTTTTTACGCTTTACAGACGAAACCTGTCAGCGCCGATCAATGCTGCAGGCGACATAGAACGCTGCATGACCTTCGACACCAACTGGAATCGAGTGCTGGAAACCCTGACGCCACCGCCAGTTGGCTCGCCTACAGTGCCGTGTCAGCATGGCTGGGAGTTCGAACTTTCAGATATACCTTACGATACTGTTGTTTCTGAGGTGAGTATCGATTTCAATATCTTCTCTCTTAGCCTTTATTATTCCCAAGTCTATTGGAGTCGGATTTTCTTTTTTAAAGATTTCTATCATATTGGGTTACAAATTACGCTAGAATGCTTGTAGGAATGGACACACGTCGGTTAATAGAGGGCTGATATTATTATATTATTATTATTATATACTTCGGTAGTGCAATAGGATGGATTCGAAGTCACGACCTCTCGATTGTAAGTCTAATGCCTCATACATTGGACTAACATCGCTTCAATATGCTTAGATGTCATGGTCTCTTGAATCGGATATTTCTTTTAAATATTTGAAATAACACCAAAGAAAGTCAAGTTTCTTCTTTGCGTTGGGGATTATCGTTCAAAGTTTAATTAAGTTTGAATTGTAAAAACCTTCTCACTATATCTTCTCTCTTAGCCTTTATTATTCCCAAGTCACTTGGGGTCGGCTTTTCTGGTCTAACCGGATTTGACTAGATATCAGTTTTTACACGGAGCGGCTGCCACCCGACCTCTGCAACCCGAAGGCTAACGATACCCTAAGGCTAGACCAGTGTCAGGATATTAGAGGTTGCTGACTTTCCCAATAACGACTGCCATAGATGTTCATGGCAGCCGGGACCAACGGCTTAACGTGCTCTCCGAGGCACGGAGCAGGCGATAATTGTCAATCAATACGCACATAATTTCGAAAAGTCATATAACTTCCGGAAGTCAGAGGTGCGCGACGTAGGTTCGAACCCGAGACCCTCTGCATTGCAGTCTGTTGGTCTCCCCACTGAGCTATCGCTGCTATCTCCTTCTCCTGCTCCTTCTCACTATATATAGCTGTAATAAAAACGGATAATGCTATGGTGTCTATAACTACCAATTAACAAAATGATGTTATACGTTACAAAATTGATTTATATTTATTTTAGTTCTTTAACTCAATAATTGGATCTCTGGAAATTTCTGAACATTAATTTATAATTGAATATCATAATTATACCATAATATGAATGAATATATCTACGCAACAATATTATATTTATACTAGCTGATCCGGCAAACGTTGTTCTGCTATATAAATTCATTCGATAGGGACACCCTAATCACCTAGCGGTATGAAATATACTTTTCAATCTATTCTTATACCTACCAAATATACATACAAAATTTCATAAAATTCGGTCCAGCCGTTTCGGAGGAGTGCGCCCACAAACACCGTGACACGAGATTTTATAAGTAACTAGCTGTCCCGACAGACGTTGTCCAGTACACACGGAAAAAATACCCAAATCTAAACCATCCTTGAATCCACATGAACACACAATTTTTTTTATTAAAATCGGTCCAGCCATTTAGGAGGAGTTCAGTGACATACACACGTACAGTAGAATTATATATATAAAGATAAACAAAGCAACAATCATAATTTACAACTTAACTAATATTAACAAACCTAAGCACTTATAACTTATGCCTATGTCCAGCAGTGGACTGCGGTGGGCTGATTGATTGATTGATTGATTGATTGATTGAAGCACTTATAAAGAAACTCAATTTGCTCCATTTAGACTTTAGTGCTACTTTTTAGTATTTTGTGTTAATTGAACACGTCACTAATGTCAAATTTTTCAAACTTCAAACTGATTTATTGCGCAAATGGACACAGACGATGTACACAATATAGTATATCATCAATCATTCTTCCATTATCAGCTGCAAGGCATGCAATACATTAGTCAATAATAATATCAATTTAAATACATACATGTTGTTAGTTTGCCATTCAACGTGGCAATGCTGCCAGTTTTCTGGGCACACTACCAGTCGACTGTGATGCGGCGAAATTCTATGATGCCTATTAGAATGTGAGTTTTAGTTTTCATTTTCTCTTTTATTTCTGTTATAAAATATTTTAGGTATAAGTTACTTTTGGTAATATTCATCTATATATTAATACGTGAAGCAAAAACTTTGTACCCCTTTTTACGAAATATGCGCGGACGGAGGAGTATAAAATTTGGCACAGTTAAAATTTATATGGAGAAGGAGGGACGAATCTTAATATTTATATAAAATATGCATTAGAAATACATTAAATTAATGAAAAAACACTACACGTACACAACCATGCATTTGACACATCCAGTCGAAGCGCGTAACTATGGTTACATACATCAATATATGTATAATGACATTTATTAGCAATATCTTACAGGCAAACTTTGGTCGAATTTCGAGCACTCAGCGACCACTAGTATATAATAAATTGCTATTAAAACTGTAGTTAGAATGGATAAAACAGTTTCGTCGCATGAAGGAAAAATGATTCCCAGGAAAAGTGCGACAGATCGTCAAATGCTTTTCATGTTATTGTAATATTATCTTTACGTACCTATAGTATTTATTTTCGCATAACTTATTCATTATGATCACATAGCACATATACAGTGCCACGTTTTAGCTTAGATTACACTATTACATAGATCTAGATACAAATTGATTTATTTTCTTTATTATCTAAGTGCGATAAGCTTAATCTAAGATGGTCTATATCACCAAAAGATAATGTATGTATGTATGTATCTTATGTGAGGGCCAGTCAGTGCAGACCGGAGACACTTCGACCCAGTGGGATCTTTTGTGTCGACACTCTCCCAATAACGACTGCCATAGATGTTCATGGCAGCCGGGACCGACGGCTTAACGTGCTCTCCGAGGCACAGAGCAGGCGATAATTGTCAATCAATACGCACATAATTTCAAAAAGTCATGTAACTTCCGAAAGTCCGAGGTGCGCGACGTGGGTTCGAACCCGAGACCCTCTGCATTGCAGTCTGTTGGTCTCCCCACAGAGCTATCGCTGCTCATACCAAAAGATAATACTGAAAACAGGTGTTCATATATTCGAAAAACTAAGTAAATAGTATGTTTAAAAGAAGTTACGTTACGTACGTTAGAGAACAGTGGGCCTATTAAAGATATGGGAGTACCACATAACGAAGCATAACGGGCCCGTGTTTCGCGAGGCATATAGGCACATAGGCATATGTGGAGAAGAAGCTGTTTAATGTAAAATTTCTACTAATTTAAACTACATGATTATCGAGGCATACAAGTAATATTAAATTTATAACTTGCTATATTTTTAAGTTGTTTTAATTAGTTGAAAGGACTAGTGATTTCGATGAATAGTATTGCCTTATAAACTCATTGAGTAAAACCTTTCTCTAATGTTTACAGAGAGGCTGGGTATGTGAGTATGCCAGCTATGTGCCGACTGCTCAGGCGATGTTTTTCGTTGGATCTTTGATTGGAGGCATCATCTTCGGATGGGTGGCTGATAGATTTGGCAGAGTACCTGCTTTAATGGGTACGCATGCAATCTATACTTTAGTACTAGTTACTTTTGTAAAAGCAAAAAAGACCATTTACCTTTAAGGTGTCGTAAAAAAAATAAACATAACATACAATACGTACTAGGTATATAAAACTTTAGGAATTCGGTAGTAAGAAGTATCACCATCTTCTAAAGCATTGTCACTATATGCGCGAGAGCGGGACAAAGCTACATTCATTAAGTGTTGTCTCAGTCTGGCGCATGCTATGACAACGGTTTATAAAAAGGTGGTAAGTCTCAGGTTACTTCAATAAATGTTATGCTTTCCCAGTGTAAAGCTTTTCCACTAATTCTACCAGTCAACATAATATAAATTATAAAGGCGTTTAAAGGTTTGATCATATATTTCCAGGTGCCAACATATTTGGTGGCATATGTGGTATAGCAACCACATATACTAGCGGCGTATGGGATTTCATCTTATGCAGATTCCTCGTTGGCATATCATACGATAACTGTTTCATGATGCCGTATATTTTAGGTAAGTCATTATTCCACACGTATTATATACAACAGAAATATAAGAAAATAATAGAATTGAAAAGTAAATCTTTATAAATGTCTGCATCTTATCTTGATGCAAAAATTTATTTTTAAATGCGAGTAGCTTTTATCGGCAGCTTATTTCCAATAAGAGAAAAAGCTTTTTCACAGAAACCATATATATCTGACCTATAAACTATATTTTCAAACTGCTCCCTTACTATGTGAAAAACAGACATACGAACTAATCAACTAACACACTATCGCATTATTAATATTAATAATAAAGAATAAAAGAGATTGATTGTTGTAAAAACGACCATCGAGAAAATGTACCGATCATACAAGTTAATTTGTAATTTGAAAAAAACTGTGTCTAATTATGGTTATATTGACTCAATATACTTATCTGACCTATTTCTATTTTAGTTATGGAGTATGTAGGTCCACAACACCGCACATGGGTAGGAGCGATGACTTTTGCTATATTCTTCGGGTTTGGTTGCATTTTACTTCCTTGGATAGCCTTGTGGCTCGCTGACTGGCGTATGTTGTTGTGGGTCACTTCATTGCCCATGTTCATCGTAATACTAGCGCCGTGGCTACTACCGGAAAGTGCTAGGTATGTAATCTTATCTGTAAACTTTCTCGAAAGCAATCCTATGAATATACGTGATGCTGAAAAATTGCTATCCCAAAATCGAATACACATAACACACATAAAATATACTCAATAATTTATTGCATTCCATAATATTATACAAACATGGACTATAACTTAGTTCAGTACATTACAAGACGGCGGGACATACGCACGCCCAGCTCACGCCGGCTGTTTGACCGCACCTTAAATTATGTGAAGATTTAAGAATGTCTTATCTGAGTAGGTTATCCATTCTGTAGAAGTATAGCGAGAATGGTAAAGGTACTAAGAATAACATCGTGAATGCAAAGCCGTTTGAAATTCTAGATGTTCTGATGAATTATTAAGTGTGAAATGTTATGGCAGAACGCTTTTAAAATGTTTTGGTCCTGATAAAAATTATTTTCATTTCGGAAACAACTATGAACTCTCAAGCGTTTAGTTTTGCTAGATGCAAAGCTTCACTACCATTGGTTTAAACAGCAAACTTCACGATAATTCTTTTCTTTAGATGGTTAGCTAGCAGAGGTCGCGTCACAGATGCTGTTAAAGTACTGAGAAGGTTCGAGGCTGTTAATAAAACTCAGATTCCTGACGAAGTTATGGATGAATTTATTGTAAGTGTATTTCTTGATCTCTAAATATAAAATATATTCATTCTATTGAAGCAGCAAGTACAAGAACATTATTACAATAGGGTAGTTGAATCACATTTTTTTTTATTAAAGTCAAATAGTTTCATTATCCAAACTCTAATATACAATTAATTTTCGAAATCGACACAGTATTCAATAATTGTCGAATAAAATAAAATGGGTGCACGGCACGAAACAAACTGTGACGTAACCGCGATTTAAATGCAGCTGTCTGAGCGAGATAGCAAGACAATACACCCCCACTTTTTCTTATACCATTTATTACTGCCTTATTTTGCAATCAATTTTGATACTGTTTGCACAAAAAGATATATTTTGATTTACTATTTTCTCTTATGTGGAAATGAAGTACAAAATCAAACATAGGCACCTTCTCTATTGATTAATCAATTCAATAAAGTTAAAATTGTAATCTTAATCACTTCACAGTCATCATCAAACAAAGCAAAGGAGGAAAAGAATGAATCGTTCCTCGCTCTGTTTGAGAGTCCTCTTCTGCGCAGAACGATGATCGCGATGATTCTAGTGTACATGGGTTGTGCCACTGTATTCGACGGTCTAGTGCGTCTCTCCGACGCTTTCGGACTTGACTTCTTCATCGCATTCACCTTCACGTCTGCCACTGAAGTGCCAGCTCTTATCCTGTTGTCTTTTTTGCTGGACAGGTACACAAATATATTTTTATTATATATGGATTTGGTATCAATTGTTTTCGAAGCAGTTTGCCTAGATGTATTGCACCTAAATGTCACCAGCTATAGTTTATATTCTCACGTGAAAGGTAGTGACTCTACAACCATCCACCAAACACAATCTGCTCTGTGTTGCTTTGGAGAATTTCATGACAGAAAAACTTAACCATACCCGACCTGGGAATTTAACTCAAGATCTCATTCACAGAAGATTTTACATTTGCTACAACCACTATAGAAGCAAACATGTCACCCTTTAAATTAATTCGGGTATCTTGATAGAGCACGAGGCCAAGTAAAACATAAGTGCTAATATCATATATCTTAATCTTAGCATTTATTTTTCCTAAGTGTATTAATTTCAGAGGAAAACTAGAGCTGACCTTAAAAACTGGAACATTCAAGTCACACTAGATTTGTTTGTTGGTACATTGAGTGTTTCCTAGAGCGCCTATTGCAACCTGATATGAAACCGATATTCGTAAATTAGTAGTCAATTGGAGATACTCTCCAAATTGACTCCGAGACACAGATCGTCTCACACTGGTTAAAGAAATCTGACTTTACTGTATTTTACAGATGGGGCAGAAGAAATCTTACCAGCGTGCCGCTGGGTTTGGCTGGTGTCCTCATATTTGTCGCTATGTTTGTGCCAAAAGGTATAATATACTTCTATATTGACGACTCGATGGCGTAGTGGTTAGTGTAACCGACTGCCACGCCTGAGGTCGCGGGTTCGATTCCCGCACAAGTCAAACATTTGTGTGCATGAACATGGATGTTTGTCTTGGTCTGGGTGTTTCTATGTATAATATGTATGTATTTACAAAAAAAAAGTATATATGTATGTTTATCCATTGTCTAGTAGCCATAGTACAAGCTCTGCTTAGTTTGGGCTAGATGGTGTTGTGTGTATGTGATAGAATATATATATATATATATATACATATATTTAATACTAGTTTTAGTCCGTAACGTCCCAAAAGTGATATAGATTAAATATTAAACATAAGACGGATTCTAGATCAAATTTAACTGTACAGTTGAAAGATCATTATTCCCATACTGACTATAATTTACTTGCGTTGGCAAAAAAGTGCGATATAACTAAAATTCGTAATTCTAGGCTTTTCCCCTTTTATTTTTTAAGACCTAGCTTTTGTAGTAAGTATATATTTAATTCAACTTACGCTCTGGAAGTCATGCCTGTGACGCGGGCGGCTTTACAAACTTTCAAACATCCAGACTTAGAACAGTTTTACGTCCCATGTTGGGATCGAACCCAAAATACTAGACCGCTTAAACTACGTTGGATATCCATGCATGATTCTAGGTCAACGCAAAATACCCTACATCTGTAAACGGCAAACATGACGTATCTACGTCATGTTTGCCGTTACTTTTGATTTGACTTAGAAGCTTGACCCTTCTTGTTTGCAGGTATACCTCAAGCTACTTTAGCGATATCAGCACGTTTCTTCCTGAACATGGCATTCTCTGCGGTAGTCCAGTGGGGTACTGAGGTCCTGCCCACTGGCTTCAGAGCTTCTGGCTCATCAGCACTGCACATGAGTGGATACATAGCTACCATCATGTCACCCTTCATAGTGTACTCAGTAAGTTCAATGTCATAAACTTTTTTTTTATACAATTTAGTCGCAACGGGCACCTGTGGCAAGACAGAATAAATTTTCAATTACGTCTGGTATTCTTAGACTTGACAGAAAAAAGAAAGGAATTACAAATTATTAGTACTCTTGTTAACTTATCCAGCTAAGCTAATATGTTTGGGTTTGGAATGAGTTCGCTTTAATAGTTCATTGGGTGGGATACGAATCTTTCGATACGGCCTCTCATATAAAAATAGATAAAATGTAAGCTTGTTTTTAGTTTCTCTGCTTGATTCGAATAATAGTAGTATAGGGGTATGTATGGGTATGGCGCTCATTAGGGGAGGGCTATGTCCAGCAGTGGACTATTATAACCCGATGATGATGATGAGGGGTATACATAGGGGATATAATAAGGGTATCTGCAACTGTATTTTCTAGACGGAAACAGGTATAATAATAATAATGATTGTATTTATTTCTCTTTTCACAAAGGTTCACAGCAATATACATGAAACACAGTTGAAACAAAACAAATCTTCTTCTTCTTCTCCCTAGCCCTTATTATTCCCAAGTCACTTGGGGTCGGCTTTTCTAGTCTAACCGGATTTGACTGGATATCAGTTTTTACACTGCTGCCACCTGACCTCCGCAACCCGAAGGCTAACGATACCCTAAGGCTAGACTAGTGTCAGGATACTAGAGGTTACTGACTTTCCCAATAACGACTGCCATAGATGTTCATGGCAGCCGGTACCGACGGCTTAACGTGCTCTCCGAGGCATGGAGCAGGCGCTAATGTCAATCAATACGCACATAATTTTGAAAAGTCATATAATATCCGAAAGTCAGAGGTGCGCGACGTGGGTTCGAACCCGAGACCCTCTGCATTGCAGTCTCTTAGTCTCCCCACTGACAAAAAACAAATATTTATAGAATTATGAGCCTTTGTGAGAGGCTGGAGTCCATCCTATGGAAACCCTGTGTTACGGATCACCAGGCCCTCACTCAGAACTGTAGGTACGACTATTATACAGTGCAAAATGTAGTCATTCGAGTATTTATAAAATATAATCTACTAGAAGTGAAATTGTATATTTATAAAGAAAAAAAAAACAAGAATGTATATTTTTGCAAACCTGTTACCAACGTGCATAGTAGAGAAATTCTCAGTAGCAGAACGGGGTAGAACTATGTCGATGGACGGCGACAGATTCGCTCCCTGTTATGTAATAATATGTATATTAAAAATGTAAAGGCAACCGATTATGGCAGTCTGTTCAAGGAAAACTAAACTATACGTTCAGCGAAATATTTCAGAAAAAAATGCAGTGACTTTTATTTGAAATAATATGGTAATAGAGAATGTAACCTCGCTTCTACCACAGGAACACCTTTGGACGTTACTGCCGTTAGTGATCATGGGCACGACATCACTGCTCGCGAGCGGTGTCAGTCTTCTGCTGCCAGAGACCAAAGGTCAGCCCATGCCGCAAACTGTAGCCGATGGAGAGAAGATCATCAGAGAACAGTCGTTATGCGGGTTAGTATCTGATACTTTCCAATTATTACCTGACAAAGACTGGACAGCATTCAAAATATCCACATTTTTTTAAAAGTTTTATCTTTTAGGTTTTGTCTATACTATCTATACTTAATATTATAAAGAGGAAAGATTTGATTTTTGTTTGTTTGTTTGTAAGGACTTAACTCTAAAACAAATCAACCAATTTAAAAAATATTTTACCTTTATGCAGCTATATTATCACCGAGGAGACTTTTACGCGAGCTAAGCCACGGGAAAAAGCTAGTTGAAAATATTCTTATCGGCCCACTAATAAGGTTGTCATTCTTTATCATCCAAATAAGTGAATCGCAGGTATACGCGTAAGGTACAGTTAGCGACAGTCGGTAAATATTCGTAAGATTTTAAATTCTTCTACAATTTAAAGTAAACTTCGTTGTCATATTTTTACAACAGGTATAGTAAAAGGATCGTTATTTTAATATTAGTTAATAAACGCATAATCACAATTAAAGTGTTTTATTTTATAAACTAAGGGTAGAAACTATTTATGTCGCTGGTTGCACAAATATTGAATTTAAGTAGCTATCGTATTCATTTTATAACGTAGTATCTATCAGTGGTAGGCATGTCTAATATTTGAGAGATTGTTTAGTACGTCAATCATATATTAGCTACTTACTTGAAAGATCATAACGGGTCTTAGGTTAAGAGAGCTTAAAACTAACTTCTTAACTATTACTACAACTTTTGTCATTCCAAAGATATTTACAATATTACTTATATGTTTCAGGAAACCAGAGGATACGGGTGAAGGCCTATATAAGAAATCAGGAATCATCTAAAGCTGTATATACTTACTTAATTGTAAGTTTGTTAATTTCTAGTCGTTGCTACGTAAATCTCTGGTGTATAAAGGTGCAATGAATACCATTGTCTATACAAAACCCTTGTGATGTCAATTTAATTGAAATCTTTAAAACCATTGTCTTCTTTTTTAAGAACTTTGAATGTACGAGTAATATTTTACTTGATGTTAATTTTCTCTCAATTTCAGACAGTGTGACATGTAAATATTCTGTGTTTGCGCAAAGAAAACCTAAATTTTAATATACAAGGATTAGATAATATCATTACCTAAAAAAAAGAGTGATTTTGAGTGTTTGAGTTTGGTTGCAGTTTTAAAAGACTATGCTGTGATATTACTAACTATTAAATGTGTTTTTTTTTTATTTTTTTTATTTTTTACCTTGTATACATACATAATTAATTTTAAAATGAAATAATCTAATAACCTATATTTACAAACGTATTAAAAAAGATAACATAATTACAAAAACACAAATAATTATAATACTAAATATTTACAAAAATGGTTTAGGCATCGTAGAATTCTTCAGCATCGCTGTCAACTGGTAACGTGCCCAGAAGACTGGCAGCATTGCCACGTTGAATGGCAATGCTGATTCTTTGAGCTAAGAAAAGACCAGCTTTCTAAACACGCGAAACGTCGATCAGGCGTTTTGCGATCTCCCTGTACAAAATACGAGCGCTCGGACGTAAATGTGATTATAAACTAGTTTTGTGCTCGATATTCTTGTCGAAACAATAATAATTCTGGACTACCATAAAGTACCAAACTTACAAACATACAAAAAAAAACACAGTGTTTCATTAACCTAATAGATCAACTTCATTGGAACTTAACTAGAATTATTTAGTCCTAGACTTATCAATAAACACCAAAAGAAATGTGATGCAACAGAATAACTGCGTAAAGTTAGAGCATCAAAACTAAAAGGACATTTCCGTACCACGCGTGAATACGTTGACAACTCGAGATGTCGTTTTTTTTTTTTTTTAGCTTAAACGCTTCTGTGACCTTATACCCTACCGGTATTAAAAACTCAACTCGAAATACTCAAACAAAATCAAATTATTGCTTTCGTACATAAGTGAGTATCTACAATTATGGCAACAAATATTTGATAAAACGACATGTCAAATTAATAATACTTAACTGACAGCGTTTATATTATTGCATTTCGATTTATCAACATAAGTCAGAACATGCATTAGTTAATATATCAACATATACGTTTGTGGATTTGCAAGTGTAATATGACAAAATCAGTTATCAAGTTATGAACATCTTTGAGTACGAAACACACACATATATATCGAGTTATCTAGTTATGCACGCTATCTAAAGTTGTGATATTTTAGAACATTTCGAATTGTCTAGTTATGCACGCTATCAAAAGTTGTGATATTTTAGAACATTTCGAATTGTCTACTTATGCACGCTATCAAAAGTTATGATATTTTAGAACATTTCGAATTGTCTAGTTTTATCATTATAAAATCACACGAGTCATTTATGAAACTCTAAAATGGACATTATAATTATTGTTTATAATAACAAAGCGTGAATTGTTACGTTTACTTACTTTGAGAATACTTAAAATACGCATATAATTTAACTTTTATAAAAATAAAATAATTTCATCGTTATATGAGTTTGATGACCGTATTTGACTCAAAATCAACTTTTAGGAAAACTTTAAGCGCAAGGTAATTTGAACTCAATTGTAAACATATAAGGCAGGTTTATACTTGAATGCCTTTCATTACGAGTCACTGCCGATCTGTAGGTACATGCTCAAAATCAGTTCGTTCGTTCAAAAGATCGTGTCGGAACTTGTCAGTATCGAGTATCTCGTCGTCTGAGAAGGTTTTATTGTTAGTAACGTATAAGTAACGTATTACTTAAGTGTTTTGTATTACAACAACGGCATATTATTTTTATAAAGAAAAACAATTATTGTGGCTTATAATAATTATGAGTGATAATGAGGAAAAAGTAAGTACGCAAAAATACGTCTGTGTTTATCAGATAGGTTATAATATAAAATTAAATTTGCATTGTGTGCTTGTTATAAATACTGATTGTACAGTTGTTTTTTTTTTTAATATTTTAGCAGAATGCTTTCAAGGGCTTATTACATAAAAAGCGTAAATTGCTTGAGCTACGAGAACTTGTTATGTCTAAGTCACCTCGTAATCTTTTGGTGGATGAAAAAGGTGAGACAGTTTTATGCTTTTGTATCGTATTTTTACCATATTTGCTAATTTATTAAATTATGAGTACTCTTACGTTCTTAGCTATTTTTTTGTCAAATGGGTTTGCTGGTGTAGGAGGGAATTGCGTGACAGGTGATGGAATTCTGTTGTTTTAATCACTTTAACTGCCGCACTCAGAGGCGCCCATTAACGCTAATCTCTGATTTACTAATTTTGTCATTGAATAATAGTCTATATCTTTATGATGTTAAGTACCTTAGGTTTTGCTATAATTGAATGACGTCTCTGTGTGCGGCAGTAAGACTGTATTAAGACGTTCTATAAAAAAAAATCAAATCAAGTTGTTAAATATGGGAAAATGTGGAATGAATAGCTTAATGAATTAAAGATGTTATAAGTAACTTAGTAAGTTTGAAGTCTGAGAATGCTGTTGAAAAATAATCTATTATGTTAATATCTTTTCAGATACATGCAGTTCTGAAATGTTATTTTCAAATGAGCCACCCTCTATTTCTCCTCCCCCCTTTTCTCCATTGACTCCTTTGATACAGAAACTAAGACATAAGAACTCAACTCCAGGCAATTATTTTTCTTTCTTTTTTTATTATTGGATATAAATGTTATACATACTTTAAACGAAATCATATTATTTCAGGTGAGTCTAATTTTGATGTAAGAAGTGACACATCAGAAGGATTGAGATCGTCTCCATTATTAAAAGATCTTGAAAATGAAGATCATACTTCGTCCCCTATTCGGCCTATGTCGCCGGAAACGAAAGAACTTTATGATGTATTAAATGAAACAGACCTAGAATTTGAAAATATTGACTTGATGCAATCTCCTGATTTAATGGCAAATAAAACAAATGCTGTACAGGATAACTCTGAAACTGATTGCGAATCTTATGATGATATTTTATCTCCTAAAGATTTACAAAAAAATACATCTAATACTGATAAAATCGATAACAACCTAGTGGAAAGTGCTGTTTCTGTAGAAAATGAAAAAATAAGAGCAGAAAACCAGGAAACTATCACTAACATTTCGAACGATAATACACAAAATATAGCTACAGCTTCTACTTCAGGTGAGTATAATAAGTTAAAATCAATCTAAAATAGGAACAGTTATTATAAAATAGTTTTATGAATATACTGAAATACATATATTGTTGCAGATATCAACAGTGTGACAGAGGCAAGGAATGAAGATCCAACTAAAGAAAATTCGAAAGTGAAAAAAAAGGGTAGATCAAGGAAGGAGAGGGAAGAATCTAAAAAACTAAGGAATTCTGGTAAAGGCTATGTAACGGAAAAAGGAAAAAAAGTGGGTGAGAGGAAATTAAGATCACTAAGAACTTGTAGATTAAAATGTTCTGAACGATTTTCTGAATTGGAAAGGAAACAATGTTTTGACGAATATTGGGCTTTGGGCAGTAGAGATCGGAGAGCAATGTACGTAGCTAGTCTTATAACAATATTACCAAAGAAGACACAAAAGACTGATAGCAGAACAGTTCAGAGAGATTATTATTGCAAATATAAACTAATTATAAATAATGAACACAAACCAATTTGTAAAGAATGCTTATGTAAAACGTATGGGGAAACCAAAGGATTTGTAAATATTATAATAGATAAGAAAAAACACTCTGTAAGCGGAGTAATAACTGCTGATAAGAGAGGAAGGCAACCACCTAAAAATAAAAAAACGATTGACGATACTACTACAGCTATAAACCATATATTGTCATTTCCAAATTACGAGAGTCACTACTGTAGGAAAAGAACGAACCGAAAATATTTGTCTTCAGATCTGTCCATTGCAGCTATGTATCGTTTATACAAAGAAAGTTGTTCAAACCCCGTGTCATTGAAATTGTACTCAAAATGTTTTCATGACTTAAATCTATCCTTCAAACAACCGGCAAAAGATACTTGCCATACTTGTGATTTACTTAATACAAAGATTTCGTTAGCTCAAGGACAGGAAATCCAGGCTTTAAAAGCTGAACTTGCTGCACATCATACATTAGCTGAAAAAGCTTATTCCGAAAAGAGGAAAGACAAAGACGATGCAAAACACGACTCATCAATTCGTGCCTACACGTTCGATCTTCAGCAATGCTTACCTACTCCTTACCTCAAAACTTCAGTTTCTTTTTATAAAAGGCAATTGTGGTCCTTCAATCTAACAGTTCATAACTTAGCTAATGATCAAGCTATTTGTTATATGTGGGACGAAACGATTGGCGCACGAGGTGCTAACCAAATCGCTTCTTGTTTATGGGATTTGCTTCATAATTTACCTGCAAATGTAAAACAGGTCACATTTTATTCGGACACATGTGGGGGGCAAAATAAAAACAACACAGTTGCTATGATGTTCATGTTTCTATTGCATCAACATCCAACATTGGAAGTGATCAACCATAAGTTTCTTATCAGCGGACATAGTCATATGGAATGTGACTCGGACCATGCTATAATTGAGAGAACTAAAAAGAAGACACAGATTAAAATTAACCATCTTAATGATTGGATACAACTGGTTCGGTCTTCCAAAGTTAAAAACCCCTTTGAAGTGATACCTATGAAGCAAGAACAGTTTCTAAACTTCTCTGAATTAAGTTCAAAAAAAGGGCCGTTCACAATTAAAAAGAAAGACGTCTCTGGAAGCAAATTCCTATGGCAACCTGTGAAGTGGTTGCAATATAGAAAACCCATTGGAGAAATATACTTCAAGACAAACCTTGACAGTGACACTCCATTTAAAGCAATAAACTTCAAGAAAAGAGGCAAATACATTATAGATAACATACAGTTAGAACCAGTGTCCAGAGAGCAATTGCCAGTAAGTAGAGAGAAGAAAAAAGATTTGCTGGATCTATTACCTCTAATAGATCCAGTATTTCATGAATTTTATAGAAATATAAAAACGGATAATGATACAGAAAATATCGACCCCGATCTTGACGAAGAAGATCCTGATAAAGAAGAAAACACACAAGAATAAGTAATTTAAAGTGTTTTTTCTTGTCATTTGGTTAAATTTCATAAATTTAAAAAAGAATAAAGAATCTTAATTTGTTTCTGCGATTAAACTTTGTTATTACTTCATTTGGTTTTTATTTAAATTCAATTCTGACAGTTAGAATTTTTATCTTCCTTCAGGGAATAAGTTGATAAGTCGTCGGTGAACAATTGGATAAGTCTGTTTTTAAATGCATTAACAAATATTACATTTATTTTGTAACATAGACTTAAAACAGCTCCTTAAAGAACCTAAATTCAACTATTAAAAAAGTAATCATCATTATTTTCGATTTACCAGAAGATCGTAAACTTTAAATTGGCTGCCCTGAAAAGTATGCATAAATGACATATCAACTTATTCACGCCAGGTACGGATTTAATCCTATAGAACATCGCTAACACATAATGGTACTTTTTATTCTGTGCTAAATAGAATAACCATTAAGGTTTTAACGTAGCCTTTCCACTGCACAAGCATTAGCAAATTCCGTTGCGAACTATTTCTATCAAATTTGGTTTGTTCAAATATAATATGTATGTAGTGTCAATTGTCCAATTAATCTCTCAACCAACGCTAGGACGCCGGCATCCGAGCTTAACCAGACTATTTAAAACGTAAATTGGTTCGATAGTCTTCTTTTGTTTGAATAGCCTTTTTGTATTTTCGTATTTTTGATAACTGGATTGGTTGAGCGGTTAATCTATACTAATATCTATATAATATATAAAACTCTTCCGTTACTGAGTGACTGACAGACAACGCACAGCCGAAACTACTGAACGCAAGAAGCTAAAATTTGACATGTATGTTCCTTGGAGAGTGTAGGGGAGCACTAAGAGAGAATTTTTGGAAATTCCATCTCGAAGGGGGTGAAAGGGGTGAAACCCGATATTCACACGGGAACGGGACTTACGCCGATGAAACCGCGGGAAAACTACTAGTGTATTATAAAGCTGAACTTTGTTTGTTTGAACGCGCTAATCTCAGGTACTACAAGTTCGATTTGAAAAATTATTTTAGTGTTGGATAGCCCATCTATTGAGGAAGGCTATAAAACATCACGCTACGACCAATAGGAGCTTAGCAGCAATGAAAAATGTTTGCAAAGTCGGGGAAAATTCTCTTATATGAAGCAGACAAAGTTGTGCGGGTCAGCTAGTTAATTATTAACATCTTAAGTAGAGAATAATGTTTCAACATGTATCGTTAGGATATTTAAATAATAAATATTTTCAAAACATAATTTAGCGATTTATTTTATTCCAAAACAACTGGACAATAACAATAAAATAACAATCTTGATGTCATCTGTGTTTACTTGTAAGTATACCAATAAATATTTATATTTATGCCTTAGCTTACTTGCGGAGCCGACATCAGAAATGGCGGGAATGCTTATTAAAATTCTCGATTTATAAAGCCATTCTGTCTTAAGGAGACTAACATACCCATGGGCAAAAAGTCTCTAAAAATAGAAAAATATTTTTTTTATTTCAATCAAATGAGACCTCAGTGATACTTCCCCTGCTAAATAACATTGCACTGTAGAGATAAAGATGACGAATTCGTTAATAAAAGAATTGATTGACTACTGTCCTCCAATCCGAATTTCGGTGGTCCCAGCGGCCAATCTTATTGAAGACTCTATTTGCGCATGATATATTATTATGCACAAGTGCAAGTGCTCACTCTGTTTCCTAATTCTCATAAGTCGATGAGACGGCATTTCGACACGACCGGAGATAGATCAGGCGCGAGACCAACGGCTACCATACATATTTCTGGAATCTATGCTGTTACTGATACTGCCGAATAGAAGAACCCTTGGCCCTACTTACAACCTTATGAAGGTACTTATATGGGCATGTAGAAAGAAAATACAACCTAAAGCTGAACGACTAATGTCTATTATAGACAACGGGTACAGTTCTAGACTGATACGTAGATGCTGAACATTTTTGCAATTATAAAAATAATTATAAATATTTTACATTATTACTACAATAACTCATAGCCAGTTGCACTCACTGATCGGTAAACGATTAGCGAGGTTAAGCAACGTTGGGTGCAGTCAGTCTATAGATGGGTGACTGCTTAGTGGTATTTCATCTGAGCGTCTCCGTACTTCGGAGGACACGTAAAAAGTCGGTACCGGTTGTTGTCAAATCGACAGCAGTCGTTACCTAAGCCATGTCAGAGGCCTACGGGCGGCTTGAATAACTCTTGACAACAGGTTGGCCACTAACCACACGAAAAGAAGAAGAATAACTACAATATTTTGTACTTTTCCTATGCTAAGAAGAATTAAATTAAGCATATACTTTATCTGATAGTAACCATTTATCTTATTTTATGTGGGGGCTAGTCAGTGCAGACTGGCGACACTTCGACCCAGTGGGATCTTTTGTGTCGACACTCTCCCAATAACGACTGCCATAGATGTTCATGGCAGCCGGGACCGACGGCTTAACGTGATCTCCGAGGCACGGAGCAGGCGATAATTGTCAATCAATACGCACATAATTTCGAAAAGTCATATAACTTCGGAAAGTCAGAGGTGCGCGACGTGGGTTCGAACCCGAGACCCTCTGCATTGCAGTCTGTTGGTCTCCCCACTCAGCTATCGCTGCTTATCTGATAGTAAGCGATAAAATATAAGCTATGGTCGTCTGCAACATCAGGTTTTCCCCCACACGTTATCCACCCTTTGACGCAAACGTAAGGATAAAAACTGACACATAAACAAAAATTTTAACAAAAAAGAAAACCGACCTCAAAATGGAATCTATTAAAACAAAAAATGCACAAAATAGTTAAAAAATAATTGCGTATTCTTGTGAATAATTATATTGTTGTTGTTAATGGAGTTGGTATGGAAAGCACCAGCCTTTACTTAAAAAAAGAATCATCAAAATCGGTTCACCTAGAAACAAGTTATGGGGTTACACAACAAAAAAAAACATACTGTCGAATAGAGAACCTCCTCCTTTTTTTGAATTCAATTAAAAAATCACATGTTTCCTGTCATCATATGGTACCTTCTTAGCCACGCGGCAGACGATAAGAAATATATTCATTGAAATTAAACTGCTATATACGGATTTTATCGCGATAAAATCCGTATATAGCAGTTTAATTTCAATGAATAATATTCGCGTAAATAGAAGACAATATTAAGAAATATATTGTTCGCGGACACCTAGTAACCGCAGCGGCGTTCAACAGCCCAAAATTACGGTAAACCTACTCTTTAACATACACAACAAAGGTGTACCTCCAATAATTAGGATATTAAAATTTCTTGCATCTAGATATTAATTTACAGACATGCCTTGTGCTCATTTACTTACAGGCAACCACATCTAACAAAAATAAGATTATCGCTAAATAAGATCGTCAAAAAGCTCTAAATATAAAAGAAAAAATTAAAACACACAAAAGTTTATCAATAATAGAAATTTAGACCTAGCCTGGTATGGTATAATAATAACCGAAGCCTGGAACCCAGATATACGGTATTTGTGTACTTCTAAACAAGTTATCACCAAAGATTTCTAAATCTGCCAGTCACTCAAAACTATTATATGAACTGGCTATTCTCTTAAAGGTGAATTAAGACGAAATTATCTTAGTCTTGTATGCACGGACAATGAGCATGCATGAGCAACTTATGGCGTGATAGCGGCCCACCGGTGGCCAGATACAATAGGTTTTCAATCATATCTGGCATTCCTACAATTGACAGGTTATTGGATTTTCTTTAGGTACGATCTTCTGTGCATAGAGTTAATACTTATACAGGCAAAGTGGAAACGAGATGGGTGTAAAAATCCAGGATTCAACCTCTTCGTCCTCATGTGACCTATTTTTGTTCCATCAACTTTTTGTAATGTCCCACTGCTGGGCAAAAGCCTCTCCCTTGAACTTCCAAATCACTCTGTTGGTGGATATCCCCTGACCTTATGACTTAGTGACCCCAATATGCCGGGGGTCTTTTAACTCACAAGCCCCATATTCAAACTCGACCGAGGGATGACCCCAAGTTGTCTGCACACTAAGTTACAAGTCAATATATTTCCATTTAAAATATGTTACCCCTACATCTCGAGGGTGTTTTGACCCACAGAGCCCATAAACTCGACCGAGGGATGACCCCAAGGTGTCTGCACACCAAGTTACAAGTCAATCGGTCTAGTGGTTCCGGATCTATGCCCGTTACTAACATCAATCTGCCACTAACACACAGACCGTTACAAAGTGTTTTCATTAACCTCTTCGAAGAGGACTCAGAGGTTAATAAAAGACAAATTAGATTCAAAAGAGTGACCATGAGTTTCTTGCCCGTTCTTCTCATGAGCCCTACACCCTTGCTTTGCTGAACGTGGCAGTAAATGTAAATTTTCAGAAAAAATTTGTTGTAACTTTGACATTCATAAGTATTACCTTGTAACCTAATCTGAATAAATTTAATTTGAATTTTGAATTTTTGAATTTTGACGGAGAGTACTATCCCACTCTATAATACCTATTACACGAACTGTATTAATGATTTTTGACTGCACAGTAGTGGTTTAAGTGGGCGCCTGGCCGCTACCACTTCGCCAAGTGTTGTGGGTTCAAATCCTACAAAAAAAATTATGATACTCAAATGGTTGTTCCGAGTCTGGATGTTCTTTGTGTCTGTTGTTTGAATGTTTATAAAGACACCCGTGACACAAGATTTATGCCTTGAGCGGGTGTTGTCTTGTTTTAAATAGAAAGATAAAATAAATGATGACTTACTCTATAGAAGCATAAGGGATAATCGGCCATTCTTCACGCTGATACAGATAGGCGCTAAAACATTATCAGTCGGTACTCAGACTTACACCAACTAACAGGTCTTTAGTAGTAGTAGTATAAGTGCGCGCCATGGAGAAAGAGACTATGGCAAGTTAATGCATTCGAGAAAAATCTTACAATAATAATTTGGGAAACAATCGTGGTGTAAGAAAGAAGGATAATTTAAGTGGTGAAATAAATTATGAGCAACATGAAAGAAAAGGTAATAAAATATTCTGAATCTTTTAATATTATTTATAGTAATATAAGCGAAAATAATTCGCCTTTCATTTTATTTGAGAGCCTCGTCCTCAAAGATGTATATACCACGAGAAGTTTGTTAATTTTAACTTTATTTAAAACGTGTATATAGTTATAAGTATTATATAAAAGAACTGCACAAACATTGGGCAGTCGCTTGGCATAAAAATAGAAAACAATAAATATGTAAACTAAATCGGCGTAAATTAATAATTGTTTCAACTTATAACTTTAGACGTAAATCCAGACATATATTATTATTAGAGGGGATAATATTTATATATATTACAAAAAATCTAATTGAAAGATCATGTTGTCGCCTGCCTTTCGTGATAATATGTACATGCAAGCGGACCTCAGACCTCGGCTTGTTCAGTTTGCGATTACCATAAGTTATAATCACTTGCGATATAAGTAAAAGGTCACTCGCGCATGTCGACCTTAGTAGCAAGAAACATCAGATTGGGTATATTAATCAAAGAGGTAGTTTTGTTAGCGTCCAGCACTCTTACTTATCAACCAAATCGCAGTAACAGTGGAACTTTATTTGCGACAGTTTCTAGTAAAATAGTGCTAGTCAGCGAAAGCTAACTAAACTCTAAAGCTAAAAAAAGCTAAAGAACACGTAGTTTTATCCACAAATCGTCGTGTACACCTTTTATTATACTTTTCATAACAAGAATATCAAAACTGCCTCGGTGGCGCAGCGGTAGTGAATGCGACTGCTGTGCATGATGCCTCGGATTCGAATCCCGGGTCGGGTCAACAAAAAGTTATTGGGTTTTTCTGTTAAGAAATCTCAATAGCAGCCCGGAGTTATGAAGTTGGCGGTGTTAGACACCCCCGTGCTCGGAAAGCACGTAAAGGCGTTGGTCCTGCGCCCGATCTCTCTCCAATCGTGTCGGATTACCGGCCCATCGGATCATGAGAGTTACGGAACAGAGAGTGCAATTGTGTTTGCGCGTACACACTTGTGCACTATAATATCTCCTGCGCAGATAGCCAGTTTCTCTTAAGACTGGCCGCCGTGACCAAAATTTGGTCTGGAGGACATTATATTATTATACTTTTCATCCAGAAAGAAGTACTGTTTTCGAGGAATTGAAAGCGGCGGACAAAATCTAGTACTCCATATTCCATCGACTATGATTTTAAAACGAGATTATTGCGGTCTACCATAGTTCCAGACTTCGTGCTGCCACTGACAATTCCTTGATATCTAAAACCCAATAACACTTTGTCTGGACCGGGAATCAAACCAGTGTTATCTTCCTATCATTTATTGCCATCTGAGCTCCATAATCCAAAGAGATACAAAGGTTACACTAGATTTAAGAATATTAATTGACTAGCTGCATATATGGGCTAAGTTCCATTGTCAATGTCCGCTTTATAGAGGGCTTATGCCAAGCACTGGGCACACATTGTATCTTGCAGACGCTTTATTAATAAAAATTTGGTAACATAATAAAAACAATTGAGCAGCGATAGCCTAGTGGAATACCGTTGTACTGTCACGTAGAGGTCACGAGTCTGATCCCAGGGCGCGCATATTTGACTTTTTGAAGTTATGTGTGTATTAAATAATTAATTATCGCTCGCTTTAACGGTGAAAGAAAACATCGTGAGGCAACCTGCATGTCTGAAAGTTCTCCATAATGTTCTTGAAGATATGTGAAATCTGCCAACCCGCACTTGGCCAGCGTATTGGACTTTGGCCTAACCCTTCTCACACTGAGAAGAGGCTCGTGTCCAGCAGTGGGCGATTTAATACAGGGTTGGTATTATTATATATAAAAGCAATAATACGTAGCCCGATGGAATAGAACCCGAATCTTTAGAACCAGCTGCATGCTTGACCAATGAGGAAGTTAGACGCATATTGTGCAACTCTAAAAATGTTTTAATTCTTAATCATTATTAGTTAGTAATGATTAAGAATTTTTAGACTATACGAATAATTTTCTCAAGTCAGATTTGAAACCACAACGAGCGCACACAGTGAGCTCTTGTGTGTTGGACCATTTATCATAGTCAGTTGACTATGATAAATGGTCCAACACACAAGAGCTCACTGTGTGCGCTCGTTGTGGTTTCAAATCTGACTTGAGAAAATTATTCGTATAGTGTAAAAATAATTGCTCCGAGTCTGAGTGTAGACAAGAGACGAAGCAAGAACCATATACAAGCAGTAGTTGGTCTTTTAATAACCGAACATAGACAGTATGTTTGTAAAATATAAGTCCTTTTTGTACAAGCAGATGTTTTTTGGATCTTACTCTTCTTCGCTCTTAGCCTTTATTATTCCCAAGTCACTTGGGGTCGGCTTTTCTGGTCTAACCGGATTTGACTGGATATCAGTTTTTACACGGAGCGGCTGCCACCTGACCTCCGAAACCCGAAGGCTAACGATACCCTAAGGCTAGACCAGTGTCAGGATATTAGAGGGTACTAACTTTCCCAATAACGACTGCCATAGATGTTCATGGCAGCCGGGACCGACGACTTAACGTACTATCCATATAAAAATTAGATATCATATATTTTAAGATATTGAATCAATATGAATGATAATATTTAATATATCATAACCATTTGAGCACCTGCGACAAGTGATGATAAGCCAATACTTAACATATTGACTGCCATGTAGCAGATGCAATAAAGAACGAGCTTATTGCCATCTACCAAGCCTGTGCTTGGTAGATGGCAATAGGCTCAGCTCAGCCGCACTGCGTTTGGAGCTGTCTCCAAACGCAGTGCGGCTACTGAAAAAATATGACAGCCATATCCAATAATACTTCCTACCCTAGATATTGAACCTGAGTTTGACACTCGTCACAGTTACTAGCGTTGCGTCACAAAAACATTTGGAATAAAAAGTATGCTATTGCAGCTTCCTCTAATCGTACCAATTAATTTCTTCCAATACAAACGCAGTGACAAAAGATCCACTAGGAAAAGGACGGAACATCGATCGAACGATTATTGTCTTGTTCACGGTAGAACGAACAAGAATGCTTTCATTCTTAACGATCATCCAACCAGAACTTTACGTCAAGTCATTTTAATTACAATTTTATTTGTGTCATACAAATACGCACCGGAATTCATCTTTACATTCACCTATGTAATTATATACTTTTATGAGTCAATGAGGTACGTTTTTGAGTAAATCGTCGCAGACTAGAGAAATTACTTACTTTAAGAATGTAATGACTTTCGGAAGTTATATGACTTTTCGAAATGATGTGCGTATTGATTGACAATATAACAATATATATATATATATATATATATATTGTATATATCCAGCAGTGGACGTCTTTCGGCTGAGATGATGATGATGATGATTGACAATCATCGCCTGCTCCATGCCTCGGAGAGCACGTTAAGCCGTCGATCCCGGCTGCCGTGAACATCTATGGCAGTCGTTATTGGGAGAATGTCGACACAAAAGATCCCACTGGGTCGAAGTGTCGCTGGTCTGCACTGACTGGCCCCCACATAAGATAGATACATACTTTAAGAATACCAAGATTAGATTTTCTTCCTCGGCAGTAGTGCAATCAACTGCTATACATGAAGTCTCAGCTTCGATTAACATGTCGGGCAAAGAGTTATTAACATTTTCTGTCAAGATATGTAAGTATACGTAGCAGCGTGTTGTTTGGAGCTGTGCGTTTAGCTACATGCTCATATCCTATTACGTAATCTAAATCCATAACTAGTGTAATGTTAATACAATATAGGTGTATTAAGCCTTCGTCTAACCGACTAAGGTTTGCAAACCCCTAGAGTTAGGCAGAGTTTTGCCTATCCCTAGAGGAAATATGCATAAAATAGCCATTATGTATGTATATTTCCGCTCTCAGGAAGCAACGGATCCTTTAAAAACAAATCAGTACAATGAGACTGACATGCTGGAATCAGTATTGTACCACGTGGGAGAAATGGGACTGTACCAGAAGCTGCTGTTCTTAGCTATGCTGCCCTTCTGCTTCTTCTATGCGTGGGTGTACTTCGGACAAATGTTCATAACCATCACGCCGCAGAAACACTGGTGTAAAATACCTCAACTGGCCAATTTAAGTATGGAATTGAGGTAAGTCGAGAAAACATTCACGATAATTTTTTCGTCTCGGGGTCGAACTCACCTCTGACTTTTTGAAGTTATATGCGTATTAGCAGTGTGTAGTGAAGGAAAACATCGTGGTTGTGAAGAAACATGCTATATGTCTGAGACTTCAACATAATATTCAAGAAAATATGTGAAGTCTATCAACCTAACCCATCTCATATTGGGCACGGGCCTCTTTTCAACATGAGCCCTGTGATTTATGATTATATAAAAAATAAGTAAACTGTGATATAATATAGGCAGTAGATAAAGCGTCGTGAGGTCGCTAGAAATCGATGTTAGTAAAAGCATTCTCTTTACTTATCCGAAGTGAACTCGTTCCTAACATAAGCATTCTAGCATATCTGGGAGTATTATCAAGAAGGTTTTGTGAACCAAATGTTGTTTATCTACATACATACATACATAGATTCATGCCTGTTTCCCAGAGGGGTAGGCAGAGACTACGGATTTCCATTTGCTACGATCCTGACACACTTCTCTGGCTTCATTCACTTTCATCACATTCCTCATACACCCGCCCGTCGGTTCAAAGTGCTCTTAACCTGGCCTTTGTCCAGAACGCCTCCGATCTGATCAAGAAACGTTCGCCTAGGTCTACCTCTTGCGACTGTTCCATTCACACTAGCCTTATAAACTTTCTTAGTCAGTCTTCCCTCGTCCATTCTTTCGACATGCCCAAACCAGCTTAACATACCCTTTTCTATTCTTGTCACTATGTCCACTTTCATGCCGCATCTCTCTCTAATCACACTATTCCTTATTCTATCTTTCAGAGTCACACCACATATATTTCTTAGCGCTCTCATTTCTACAGCATTTATTCTGCTCTCATGCTTCTTTTGCCATACCCAACTTTCACTTCCATACATAAGTGTGGGCACTAATAGTCCTCTATGAACAGCCAAACGTGCCTTTACGGAAACATTTCGACTGTTCATAAAAGCGCGTAGAGCACCATTCACTTTGTTTCCCGCAATCGTTCTCCTTTCAATATCTCCCTCATGTTTACCATCCCTTGTACACAAAGTACCCAAATATACAAACTCGTTGTTTATCTAACCTCTAAAAAATAGGTTGCATTATACTTGTTAGAAATACAATAAAATTATAAATGTGATATTTAATGGGATTGGATATAATGAATGATTAGTTAATTTTAATTAATTAGACCAGAGGTTCCCAGACTTTTATTGTCACAGACCACTTTCAAAATTTTGCAGGTTCCGGTGGACCTGCAGCTGCATTTCTACTATATTCGCATTCGTATCAAATCTCTACGGGCTGAATTGTTTTATGTTTTTTAGGAATTCTCTACCGAAAAATCGGTAGATTCGAGACCACTGGTACTGAACATGGAATATGCAAGTATTTACAAGTAACAGTCGCTGAGCTTCTTAAAATATTATCTACCTACATTGATAGGTGAAGTCAAGGCCAACATTTTAGTTCTTCACTATCGAAAACAAATAAATTTTCGTGGACCTGAAATTATATTACGAATTGGGGACCCCATTTTTTTGTCACGCCAACGTTGACCACCGTCGAATCTCCCGTGGACCCCTGAGGATCCACCTGGACCACTTTGGGAACTAATGAATTAGATTATATAATTAAGAACGTCCTCGGTAAAAAGGTAAATCTGCCATATATAATAGTTATTTATAGACTACACAGTGCACGTGCTAGTGGTTTAAGTGGTCGTCTCGCCGCTTCCACAGCGCCGAGTGTTGTGGAAACGAACTCCGCACGTGACAATTTGTGTGCTCCGTTGATGATTGTTCCGAGTCTGGGCGTTCTTTATGTCACCACCACCACTACGCCTCCGACTCAGTCACAAAACATACTAAATTATTTATACGGCAATTTTGTACTACAGGCGAAATCTGACAGCCCCTGGCGCTGCGACAGGTGATTGGGACCACTGCATGACATTCGATACCAACTGGACCCATGTGCTGGAGACCCTGACTCCGCCTCCAAACGGCACACCAATGGTACCGTGCCAATACGGCTGGGAATTCGAGTTCAATGACATACCATACGAAACAGTTGTTTCTGAGGTAAATTTTAAAGATGGATTTTTCTACCTAGCTCCTATTATGTATTATTGGCCTTATTATTTGACACTGTAAATAAAAATAAGGACGCAAGATACTATTATGTGACGAAACTGCTATTTAAATGCAGGTGAGTGAGGGACATAGGTATATTCCTCACGATGCCTAATTTTAAAATATTATTTGCTTCTATAATTTGCAACCAATGCTGTTTCAGCCAATATTTCTTTAAATGGTATTTAATAATGCGTACAAAAAATAACGTACAAATTTAGACTTAGGCAACGATGAAATTTTATATCATAGATGTGCCCATGTGATACGAAAAGAAGAATGAGATTTCACATTAGATAGAGAGCGAACCTTGGGGGAGGCCTATGTCCAGCAGTGGACGTCTTTCGGCTGAGATGATGTTTCTTTTTTATTCGTTTATTTCCATAAAAATATAAAATGTGGTACATTTTTAACAAACTCGCCAAACTGTAAACACAGTTTGTTGGCGAAAATGATGATGATGATGATGAGAGCGATAGCCTACAATTTTCTATTTGTATGAGTGTGTAAATACTATATTCTCTAATTCAGATGTCATGTTAGCAATGTGTGTCACATTTTATTTAAATCTGTTTGTTAATCCCTATTGTCGTATTGGATTCGCACTCACAACACTTACCCACTTCACTTATCCATACATTTATTCATTGATATCGTTAAAAGGGTAGTTGATTCACATTATTTAATTATGAAAGTCAATTAGTTACATTACTGAAAATAATAGCAGCAGCACTGAGCAGCGATAGCTCAGTGGGGAGACCAACAGACTGCAATGCAGAGGATCTCGGGTTCGAACCCACGTCGCACACCTCTGACTTTCGGAAGTTATATGACTTTTCGCAATTATGTGCGTATTGATTGACAATTATCGCCTGCGCCGTGCCTCGGAGAGCACATTAAGCCGTCGGTCCCGGCTGCTATGAACATCTATGGCAGTCGTTATTGGGAGAGTGTCGACACAAAAGATCCCACTGGGTCGAAGTGTCGCGACTGGCCCCCACATAAGATACATACATACATTACTGAAACTCTAAGATACAAATAATTTTAGGGATATAGCGAGATATCCCACTACACCCCCACTTATTTATACAACCAAATTTGAAATATGAATTACACTCTTATCTTGCAACCAATTTTGATACTTTTGCAGAAAAATATTTCGTTTAATTGCTATTTGCTTTTGTTGCTATGTACAAAATTAAACGTAGGCAATTACTACCCTATTGTTTTCCGTTAAGTCAGTTCTGTTCCGTAACTGATTACAGAGAGGCTGGGTGTGCGATTCAGCCAGCTACGTACCAACTGCCCAGGCCATATTCTTCATCGGGTCTCTCGTGGGATGCGCAGTCATCGGTTGGATTGCTGACTACTTCGGCAGGGTACCGGCTTTAGTAGGTGAATATAATTCAGATTTGATTGAAATTAAACAAACTTTATACGGATTTTATCGCGTTGTTTATTTTTTATAAAACACTATTAATACATAATTTTGAAACTTTAAACTACTATGGTTAAACACTTTTACTAGTAACTGTTTACTTCAATTTAAGCTGTTTAAATTATACAACTATTTAGATTTAATTTTACACTTTCCCCGACGTTTGGCCGAGGCCTCGCACGATCGGGAACAGAATTTTTTTCTGGATGAAACTCTGTCCATTTCTGTACCTCTGACAATTTGTATGCGAAATTTCGTGATGCTCTGTTGAGTATTTCAGACGTGAAAGCGTAACAAACAAATTTAAATTCGCATTTATAACTTTAGTCAGATTCAAGATACATTTGCTTTGTGTATTTCAGTGGCACACTTAGTTGCCGGGATTGGCGGCGTAGCTACAATATTCACGACTGGCGTCTGGGACTTCATTTTCTGTAGGTTCCTGGTCGGTCTGGCGTTTGACAGTTGTTTCATGATACCATATATTTTAAGTGAGTACTTTCTGCTACAGATTTCTTTTAAAGTCAACTCCTTCGCTAGGAATAAATTTGCATTGCTGCTCTGCTCCTATTGGTGGTAGCGTGATATTATATAGCCTATAGCCTTCCTCGATAAATGGGCTATCCAACGATAAAATCATTTTTCAATTCGGACCAGTAGTTCCTGAGATTAGCGCGTTCAAACAAACAAACTCTTCAGCTTTATAATATTAGTATAGATGACTGGCTGCTGTTAGTATATTTATTTCTTTAGAATTCTACTGAATTGTTATTTTTGTATTATTTTATATTCCTGGAATAGCTCTCTTCGCCATCTCACTTAACTGCTCGGATGGCGTAGTGGTTTAGGTGGTTGCCTTGCCACTACCATTGTGCGTGTTGTGGCTTCGAATCCCACACGGGACAAAACTTTGTGTGAGCCACAAATGGTTGTTACGAGGCTGGATATTTTTTGTGTTCGTTGTTTGAATGTTTGTAATATCTCCCGCGACACATGAATTATTCCTAGTGTGGGAGTTGCCTTCTATTAAGATAAAAATAAAAAATACTTAAAATTCTCCAATGTTGAGTATTTCATAACTCATATGTTTATTATTATTGTATTTGTTATTCTTTCAGTTCTTGAATACGTAGGCGCAAAACACCGCACGTTTGTAGCCAATATGTCTATCGCGTTATTCTTCGGCGGTGCCGCTGTGTCGCTCCCCTGGATCGCGTATTTTGTTGCTGACTGGCGAATGTTCCTGTGGATGACTTCCCTGCCTATGTTCTCCGTGTTGCTAGCACCCTGGCTACTGCCGGAGAGCGCGAGGTAAGTTTTAGTTTGATTCTTAATTAAATATAATATTATTATTAATATTTATTTATCTTTACCAATATTATATAGAGAAAAATAGATTTGTTATTTATTTGTGATGATTAAACTCAAAAGCTACGCAACTTATTTTAAAATTTCTTTCACCATTAGGAAGCTATATTATCACCGAGTATCATAAGGCTATGTTGGTTGGTTGGTTGGTTGGACGTGTGTTATCCGCACTTAGCCCTACAATTGGGCCATTGTGCGTAAGTAGCCGACGCGAAGTATTGTGCGGTTACTCATACCACCTCAGCTCCGTCCAGAATGATAATAGGGGACCGATGTATATCATAAGGCTATAATTAAGTTATTAAAAAAAAGTACAGTGTTCTACTTTTATGCGAGTAAAACCGCGGGCAAAAGCTTGTTTAATATAATAATAATAATCATTTATTGTTAATATAGGTGGGATATAGGGGTGTTACAAAAAATTCAACCATTCAGCATGCATCGTTTTTTATAATTTAACTAGCTGTCCCGACAGACGCCGTCCTGTAAGCACGAAAACAAAATTTAAAAAACAAACAAATCTGAACCATTCGCGAATCCACTTGAACACACACAAAAAATTTCATCAAAATCGGTCCAGCCGTTTCGGAGAAGTTTAATTACAAACACACGCACAGAAGATTTATATATGTATATAAAGATTACAAATTTAATAGTTATTTGCCATGTCATAAATTATATTAATAATAAGTGTTATCATTTAAAAAATATAGTTATATCCCAATGTCAAAATAAAGTACAGAATTATTGTAGTATGTATTTTAACAGCAAATGTCAAGAAAATTATCATTATTATATAGTTATTCGATTAATGAGAGCATGTCAAAATATATAAAATTAATTCGTAATGTCTCAGACTTAAATTTTGTCATTTGGATATTCAGACACATTATAATATGCCTCTTTAATAAGAAATTGTTCAAGTAAAATACCGTATTAAAGTATCCGATGTTTACATTGAGGTCTATGTGCCAAGTTCCATCCAAATCCGTTGAACAGTTTACGCGTGAACAATTATCAAAAGATCTCCACAAAGGTTAATTTTTATGATATGAGCAGGATATGTCGGCCTCGATGGCGTAGTGGTTAGTTTTTCTATATATTTGCAAGTTAATTCTATATATTTGCTTAGTTTTTCTGCAATTGTAGTTTGTAGGTTGTGTGTGTTTGGTACGGCAATGTCTATTAGGTATCCTGTTTTAGTTGTCTTATTTATTAAGGTTATGTCTGGTCTATTGTAATGGATGGTTCTATCAGTAAGGATAGCTCGGTCATAATATAGTTTGGTAGTGGAATTCTCTAAAACAGTTTGAGGGCTATATTTATAATATGCTGTAGCTGATTCTATGAGTTTATATTGATGTGCAAGATTTTGGTGTATAATATTTGCTACTTGGTCATGTCTATATTTGTAGTCAGTTTGGACAATTGATTTGCAGGCTCCTGTGATGTGTTGGATTGTTTCTGGAGTGCTATTGCATTTACGGCAGGTGTCAGTAGTTAAGTTCTTGATTATATGCTTTCTATAGTTTTTGGTTTCGATTATCTGGTCCTGTATTGCAATCATAAATCCTTCGGTTTCTGGAAAAAGTTCGCCTAGACTCAGCCACGCGTTCGACGCCTCTTTATCGACATTTTGTTGGCATAAGTCCGTGCGATGTCTTCCATGGAGAGATTTTTGGCGCCATTCTGATAGTTTAGATTTTTCATCTGACAGCATTTCATTTTTTTGTTTGGCGGTGTCCTTGAGATTTAGTGGGGTTAATTTGTGATCCATTTGTGCTATTGTCTCGTGGAGTGTAGATAATTGAGATTTGGCGAAGAAATATTGCCGGAGGGTCGTTATTTGTTTATTATGCAGATTTAAAATGTCTACGAGGCCTCTGCCTCCTTCTTTCCTGGGCAATGTCAATCTTTGTAAACAAGATCTTGGGTGATGTTTGCGAAACCTGGTCATTGTGGTGTTCAATTTTCTCTGTAGGTTCTTGAGTTCGGTTTTGGTCCAATTTATTACTCCAAAAGAGTAAGTGAGTACCGGAATGACAAAAGTGTTAATTGCCTTAATTGTGTTTCTAGAGTTAAGTTGTGTTTTCAATATTGTATTAAGTCTGTGTTGGAATTGTAATGTTAGTGTTTGTTTTGTGTCTTTGTGATGTATTTGTAGTAACTGTTTATACCCTAGATATTTGTAAGTGTCATGCTCGTCTAGTGATTCAATATTTTCACCTGTATCTAACGTGTATTGATGTTGATAGTTGTGCCCGGCTTTAACTGAATTTATTTTACATTTATCTATGCCGAATTGCATATTTATGTCATTTGTAAATTCTTCCACCAGATTAGCTAGTTTTAATAATTCGTTCTCAGTATTAGTGTAAAGTTTAATATCATCCATATAAAGCAAATGATTTAATACATTTTTCTCTGTACTAATATGGCTTTCTGTGCTTTTTAAAGGGTATCCTATTGCAGTTGAATTCAATATGTTAGAGAGGGGATTTAGAGCAAGGCAGAACCATAGCGGACTTAGCGCATCTCCTTGAAAGATACCTCTCTGTATTTGGATGGGGCTTGTTTCTATTATGTCTGTTGAGGTAGTAAGTGTAAGCACAGTTGACCATTTTGTCATTATGTTTTTTAAAAACGATATTATTGTGGGATGTATTTTGTAGATGTCTAAAACTTTTAGTAGCCATGAATGAGGTACTGAGTCATATGCTTTCTTGTAGTCTATGTACATGCTGAAAAGATCTGAATGTGTTTTCTGGACTTGTTTAAGGATAACTGAATCTATAATTAATTGTTCTTTGCATCCTTGGCTAAATCTACGACACCCTTTCTGTTGTTCGTCCATAATATTATTGACATCAATATGTTCATATATCAATTCTGATAGGCAGGATGTGATTATCTTGTATAAAGTCTGTAAACAAGTGATAGGTCTATATTTGGCAGGATCAGGGAGATCATTGCTGTCTTTAGAAATCATATATGTTTTACCTGATGTTAAATATAATGGTATAGTGTTGGGGTCCTGGATGAAAATATTAATGTAGTTATATAGATAGCTGTGAATGTAAGTAAATTTCTTATACTAATAACTATGAATGAAATCTGATCCTGGTGATTTCCAGTTGTGTAAATTACTTAGAACTTTTTGAAAGATTTGAGGTGATATATGCTCGAACATCATTGGTTGTATAAGTTTGTTGCTATTTGTAATTTCTGTTTGTATCCATTTGGCTTGGGTGTTATGCTGAATAGGATCTGCCCATATTCTCGACCAAAAATTTTCTATGGTTTCTGGTGTGGGGTAATTCGACGTATCGTTTATATTGTTGTGTAAACTGTTGGTAGTTTCGTGTCGTATGTTGCGATAGAAAAGTTTTTCGTTGTGGATGAATTGAGTGTTTTGTTTTTTCCTTAGTGTACATGCTTTATATCTTTGTAGTCGTCCTGTTACAACTGACAATTTTTGTTTGAGTGTGTCTAGTGTGTGTACGGGTTGTGTATTTGGCTCTTCGTGTACGGTATGTGTTTTATATTTTTCTATTATTATGTTGGCGTGTTTCACTACGTTACTGCTCCTGTTGCCCTTTATGAATTGTGTTAGTCGCCCTATTTCAGTACGTGGGGCATTTAGTTTACGTTCTAGTATTTTTTGCCAGCTTGGTTTATATTTAGTTTTTGTTCGTTGCTGGCTCTCGTTATTTTGAAGAGCTATTTTCGCTCCATTGACTTTAGCAGCTGTCCAAGCTGCGCAGTATATAATAGTTTGTAGTGTCTGAAATTCGGTGTTTGAATTAGTGTGCTCCGGAAGAGTTATTTTATTTATGTAATTAACTATTTTAGCAAGTTGTCTTGATGGTTTTTGTTTCGGGATGTAGACTCTATTTGTAGGTTCAGTATGATTGTAAAATTGAAATGCCTGCTGGAAGGTGCAGTCTATATGTGTGTTTCTCTCTAAACTGTCTGTATCTGGAATCTGTGGTAACTCTTGTAAATAACTAATGTTTGAGGTTTGTTTTTGAATGTTAGCGTTATTATATGTATTAGCTCCAGTGTGGTGTTGGGTGTGTGATGATGTGGTGTTTACTTCAATAAATTCGTTACCTGGATAATTACCATTAAGTTCTAACTCTTCAGATATTTCTTGTTTTAAAGCATCTAATCGGTCTTTGCTAATATATTTATTGTTTATTATTGCTCTCCTCTGATCAGCTATACGTTGTTCACTTAGGTGTCCCAGTAAGGGAAATTTGTTGATAAAATCGTCGTACATCTGTTTTCGGTATGCAGTTTCGTTAGTGCCCAGGTTTGTTGTTCGATAATATGACCGCATTATTGCTTCATTCTGTTCGTTAGTCCATCGCATACGAGTTTGTGTTATGTTTTGGGATTTTTCTTTGTCTATGATTGTGGGTCGTGTATGTTTTACGTTATTTATTAGGTTGGTTGGGCGTTCTTGTGTTTGATTGGGATGACTTTGTATGGTTTGAGTGTGGGAGTTTATTTGTAAATGATTTAGTTCCTCTTTTATTTCGTCTCGTATTTGAACTATTATTATTTGTGGTAGTAATTTGTTCCGGATTATAGCTCTACGTTGATCTCCTACTCTTTGTCGGCTTACTTGCATCTTGGGATATTTTTCTATAAATTTGAGGTGTAGAGGTTCTAAATAAGTTTTTGTATCGGTGTCTAATGCTGTTAGTTGAAGATAAGTGCGCAGTATGAATTTGTTCATTTCAGAAGTCCATCTTCTGCGCGTTGAGCCCGAGGTGGGTGCAAGTTCTATGTCAGGATTGACATCTTGCACAACACTATCGAGCTTACTAGTAGTGGATGATGTAGTTGTGCTCCTAGTCATATACGAAGGACGAGTAGAAGGCACAGATGAAAATAATGACGTAGTATCATCATCACTAATTGAGGCCCGGCGAACCCCGGGAAGCGGTCTAAGATTATAATTTCTTGTGTTATACTTCTTCATCATGTTCCCACGAGAAGCAAGAGACGTAACGGTCAGCCACGGCAGAGCCCTGCATTCACCGCGGTAAGGGCAAATAAAACTAAAGATTCCCTGGTCTCCAGAGTCCGCATACTAGCGACTAAGCTCCCCCTTAGCCACGCAGCTCTCGGCGTACGCTGTTCCACCTTAGCTTGGGTCCTACTCCTAACTACTCACCTACCAGTGCCACGTTAGCCACGCCAGTAAAGTTTATATTGTCGTGTGTCCGCCCCCCACGTGATCAGGTGGTCGATCAGGACGTGTGGTTGGTTTTTAGGGGGCTTATTATTATTATTATTATTATGATTTGCATATTTTATTTGCATCTGTCTAATGTTTATGGAAAAACTCTCGATTTGCCCACCAGAACAATAAAAAGAGAGATTTATATGAATAAAAATGGAATTTAAAAACAGACGTTTATTTTTTGTTAAATAAAATATTGCCTATGTTACGCGGTGATAATATAGCTTTCTAATGGCGAAAGAGTTTTAAGTAAATTCGGTTGATTAGTTTTTCAGTTAAATCGTTACAATCAAACAAACAAAACATTAAATCTTTCCTCTTTATATTATAAGTATAGATATAGATAACATGCCTGTCTTGCATAGTCAGCGGAACGTTCTGGAGTTGATTCATGAACAACACACTGATGGTTCTCTAAGTCTATAACCTCTTAAAGAGCAGCGATAGCTCAGTGGAGAGACCAACAGACTGCAATGCAGAGGGTCTCGGGTTCGAACCCACGTCGCGCACTTCTGACTTTCGGAAGTTATATGACTTTTCGAAATTATATGCGTATTGATTGACAATTATCTCCTGCTCCGTGCCTCGGAGAGCACGTTAAGCCGTCGGTCCCGGCTGCCATGAACATCTATAGCAGTCGTTATTGGGAGAGTGTCGACACAAAAGATCTCACTGGGTCGAAGTGTCGCCGGTCTGCACTGACTGGCCTCCACATAAGATACAACTCTATAACCTAAATTAAATTCTAATCAAGCTCAATAGGGTTCGAATTTCATCGCTCCCATGATGTCTCTTTCATATTTTTGTATTTCAGATGGTTAGCGAGTCGAGGTCACGTCAAACAAGCTATAAAGATGCTCAGGAGATTCGAGATGATCAACGGCACACAGATCCCTGATGATATCATGGATGAATTTATTGTAAGTAAATGACATCACACGCGATCTTATATAATAATAATTAATAATAATAATTTATTTATTTACAGAAATGAGATTGTAGGTTAACATTGACTTAGGCTATTGTGTGTTACAGGTATTCACTCGTAGTTGACAATATGCGTAATCTACAATAAGTGATGGGTAGAGTACTGCTCTCCTAGATAGGCTACTGAATAACCTGTGTTTAGGAGTACAATGCCGGTCCCCTATAAACAATTTTTCTTTTTGATGCACGTGTCATGTTTAATATTATTAAAATGAATAACAGCAGTAGTACTAAGTAAAACATTTTGACAATTACATTTCTTATTAAGTAGTGTGTGTGTGTGTGTGTGTAAATGTGTGTGTGTGAGTATGTGTGTGTGTGTGTGTGTGTGTCTGTGTGTGTGTGTGTGTGTGTGTGTGTGTGTGTGTGTGTGTGTGTGTGTGTGTGTGTGTGTGTGTGTGTGTGTGTGTGTGTGTGTGTGTGTGTGTGTGTGTGTGTGTGTGTGTGTGTGTGTGTGTGTGTGTGTGTGTGTGTGTGTGCGCGTGTGAGTGCATGTGTGTGTATTTATTTATTTATGAATTCTTCGGTGTTTTCATAATTAAAAGAAAGGAGCAATTTTGTAACAGTATTTTTGCAATGATGGTGATTGTGTGGTGATATACACTATCCATTTATGTACCCTCGACAAGCAAATACACATATCCTTTTGGTAAACTGTTCTAGTAGTTTATGTAAGGTTACGAAACCAAGGGTATACCAAGAAACCAATTCTGTCATGTTATGTCAGCTTCAGAATAGAAGACGTAAACCAGCAAAATGTCCTTACAGAGTTTAAATATATTCACCAAATGAAGACGAAACAAGTGTTTTAGCTGCGATTTTCTGTATTGTGTTGGTATGTACTTCCTCTGTCAAGTTACGCCCAGTTGAGAGAGCTGCTGCTGTATCCTGCCTGCTTATAGGCACTGATAAAAAGCAATAACAATAATATAACGTAGAACCACGTATTTGTGTCTTCGAAAGGGTAATCAGTGGTGATGAATGAGACCCATAATTATATGGAATATAAACATGACTGAACTTCGCATTCGTATTACGAACAGGCTTCATCTTTTGACGTCTACCTGTTGAGCTCCTAAACTCCATTTTGCATCTGACCACTTTCGGACAGAAAACCCCAGTAATACTTTGACTTACTTGTGTAACTTACTCAAGAGGCTCTTACATAATATGTAAGAGCCTCTTGAGTACGTTACGTCAATATACATATTATGTATATTGACTTTAATAAAAAAAGTTCATTACCATAGTTAAGAAAATACCGACGGCTATATTGACAAGAAAAATTACATAATATTGTCTTCTGTTTACGCGAGTATTATTCATTGAAATTAAACTACTATATACGGATTTTATCGCGTTGTTTATTTGACACTTTATTACATAATTTTGAAAACTGTTACACTACTACTACTATTAAACTTTACTAATTTTTAAGCTAATTAAATTATTATTAAAATAATAATAATAATAATAATAATCATTTATTCAACTTAAATTGGTACAAATCGATACAGAGCTTAGGTTACATTGTAAAGGTAATATATAAGGGGTGCCTGTACTAGGGTAAACCTGTGCCACAGGCATTAAGGGCACATACTATCTAATATAGATATAAATTCTAAACCAATACTTATAAAACATTATTCTTTGTATATAAAAACTTACGAATTATATTATAAACTAATTGAAAACTATGACGACTTAAAGAGTTATTTTATTGCGTAACACTTATTGAACAACAGTCATCAAATTTTCTGTTTGATCGTAGTTCAAGGTTTGTAAATATTGTTGAACTAATTGCTTAGTGTTAGCATAATTTTTGTCATAAATCGCAGTTATTTTGTTTATATTATTATAAAGAAAAGAACCTAAAAATGCGAAAAACCTATTGGTAAAAATATACTTAGATTGAGACTGAGTAGTACAAACGATATCTTTCCGTCGTTTAGTGTTAGTAAGTTCCGGGTTATAATCAAGAGTAGTATGTTGTTTGAGTACAGTGTGCATTATAAAAAGCTGCCGGACTGTTAGTACTTTAGAATTTTGATACAAAAGGCATGTGGGGTAGCGAAAAGGTCGATGTGTAGCTGCTTTTAGGAGTGAAACTATTAAAACTATTTAGATTTCATTTAATTTACACTTTCTCCGACGATTCGGTTGCTTTTCAGCAGCCATGGTCACGGGGAGACTAAGACGGTAGTTGTCTCTATGTTCCAGTGTAGTTATTTTAAAGTACCCGAACATAATTTAATCATTGGTGTTTCTATTTACGCAGAATGAGCTCAAATTATCATGAAGTCTAGCTGTGGTTTGCATCTTCTTGGGTTTGACTATTTGAATTACTGGATCCCAAGCTGGGGGTACATTCCAACCATCTTCTCTATTAAAATTAGGATGCTTTTTGATTTCAATAGCCTCGCGAAGCATCCTTGGTAGGAATCGGTGTTCTTTAGCGAGAATCTGTGGTTTGTCAAATCTCAGGTAGTGGTTGGTCCCTTGTTGCACATGTTCACACGCAGTATATGTAATAAAGTGTCAAATAAACAACGCGATAAAATCCGTATAAAGGAGTTCAATTTCAAAGAAAAATTATCTTCAGCATTTATTCGACAGATATCTTCAAACAAGAATAGACAGGAGAAACAGGAGTCATTTTGTGCATTGTTCAAGAGCGCACCTTTACGCAGGACTTTGATCTTCATGGTGTTGCTATACATGGGCTGTGCCATCGTGTTCGACAGTCTGGTGCGCCTCTCCGACTCCTTCGGCTTGGATTTCTTCGTCACTTTCAGTCTTACGTCAGCTACTGAGATCCCGGCTATAATGTTGCTTGCCATTGTACTTGATAGGTAACTATATGTTATATATGCAATTTACTATGTTATTTTGATTATGAACCTAAACGAAAAATAGGCACCATAATAGGTTTACAGACCTTCTTAATGGGAATTATATTTTTGCAATGTGTAGTTGCAATATTGCGGCTGGCAATGTTGCCAAGTAAAACACATACTGTGCAAACACATCCCAATATTTTGCGTATGTGCGTACGCCCGGATATATTTGAAAATATGGCAGTGAAAATGTTGCTTGCTTAGAACTCTCTACTGAATTGGTATGCGGCATTCTCCGCCTTCGGAGGACAGCAAAACAAGTTATAGCTTGCGACGAAAGATGGCGCTGTGCTGAAGATTTGTACTATTTCATAAAAATTGTTATAGAGTCTGCATCGTGCTAACTAAGTTTACATACGCAGCGAGTTAACATATCTATATTGGACAAGATACAAGTTGCAGAGTTCTTGGTTGTAGGATCGTTGTATCGCATCTTCTTTCTTCACAAGTAATGGTAAACATGCAAAGAAGCATACATGTAATGTGTTTAACATAGTCAACACTCTCATTAAATGATCTGTGTGTCATGACTAATATTACAAAGATTAAAACAGTGAAAATTAGAATAGCTAGCATATGTGTTTACATATTACGTCATCACTACGGTGTAGAAATAAACTGTGCTTTTGTTTGCAGGTGGGGCAGAAGAAACCTCATCTGGCTTCCTTTAACCCTAGCTGGTATCTTTATGTTCATCGCCATATTCGTGCCTAAAGGTAATAGTCGAAAATATTTTTATTTCACACAGTAGGTTACTGGTTCTGCTTCAGTAACAGCGATAGTAAATACAACAGCTGTGCATATAATCTACGGTTCGATTTCCTAACTCGGTTAAATGGAGTCTACAATCATCGCCAAGTGATTAGGACATTTAGAACATAGCAGCGGGCTCCAGACGCCTTACCATCGTCACCATTTTATCAGCCCTGTATTTAAACTGTCCACTGCTGGGCACGGGCCTCTGCTCAATGTGAAAAGGGTTATGCTTTTATAGTCCACGACGCTGGTCCAATGCAGGTTGATAGACTTCACATATCTTCGAGAATATTATCGAGATCTCTCGGATATGCAGGTGTCCTCACAATGTTTTCTTTCACCGTTAAAGCGTATGATAATTAACAAGATAATACGTATATTACTTCAAAAAGTCAGAGACGAGACTCAAGGTGTCTGCGTGGCAGTCCAACGGTTTTCCACTGGGTAGGTTAAAATAAGCTGATGTGTTGCAGTGTGTATAGTTTAATCTTATTCTCAGGCGTGCAATTATAAGGTTGAATCGATATGAAGATTAACAGATTTTATATCGTGCCTATTGCATAGCGTCTAAATGAGATATCTCGCTGATTTCAGCATGTATGGGCCGGCTCGACCGGGGAAGGACTACCTTCTCACAGAATATCGACTTGAAATAGCAGTATTCCTGTCCCTCTTTCTCCCTTCCCGCTCCTTCTTCTTCCCACTCCATTTCCTAAAGGGTTGGCAACGTACAAGTGATGCCTCTGGTGTTGCAGGCGTCTATAGGCTGCGGTGACCACTTACCACCAGGTGGGCCGTACGCATGTTTGCCAGCATGGTTGTAAAAAAAGAAATACATTTCCAGGCATCGCCCAGGCCAGTCTAGCAATAGTGGCACGTTTCTTCATAAACATGTGTTTCACGTCTGCTGTCCAATGCGGTACGGAGATACTGCCAACGCCCTTCCGAGCTACAGGATCATCAGCTCTGCACATGTGCGGATTCGTCGCCACTATATTTACCCCATTTATTGTTTATTCGGTAAGTTATTCTCACTACATCGTAACTAATATTATAAATGCGAATGTGAATTTGTTTCTTCGTTTCTTTGTTACGCTTGCACGCCTTAGAAGAATAATAACAAAAATACAGCAGTCAATTATGAGAGGAAAATTCAAGACAAACTTAACAATAAACCACCACCAACCGGCATTAACAAAGAAACCGGAAATATTTTCTTATTGTATGATAATTAAAGTGAAAGAAATGGTTCGAAAACTAGTTAGATATAAAGATAATTTAATATTGAATGATTACCATATATCTTCAATAAGAAAACCCGATGCCATGACTGAGGATGTTTTATCGAATTGTTACACTCTATCAAAAGAAGTATCTATACGGGATAGTGTTATAATATTCAGTGGTAGTAATGATTGTAATTCTATAAGGTTTATGTCCGAAATGTCTGCAGCGCTTACATTGCTGAATAAATGTAATGTATACATAGTGAATGTACCATACAGCGAAAGTATAAATGAAAAAAAAAAAAAAAAAAATTATAAATATATAAATATAACGCAAAATTATAAAAATTGTTCATTCATAGAAGTTTTTTGGAGCGATGATATTGTACAACTAATTCATAAGATAAAGTCCGATCAATAGTACATTAAATTTCTTGCTTATAATAATAATAAAACCGTCGATAAAGTTTGGTATTACGGAGGTACCACTCGAGCAAATTGTGAAAATGTGTCTCAAGGTTGTCTTTAATTATTACAAACAGTATAATAATAGTGAACGTACTAACTCACAGTCACGTAAGGTCACAATTCCATATTATTTTAGAGTTATAGATAAACCAAAGAAATGCTACCCTGCAACAATGGTAAACAAAGAACCGTTTTTTCGTGAATTACTTGAAATACATGAGTAACTTTACAATTTTCCAAATCTTAATAGTTTTAATAATTTAATTAGCTTAAAAAATTTGTAAAGTGTAGTCTAGTAGTAGTGTAACAGTTTCAAAATTATGTAATAAAGTGTAAAATAAACAACGCGATAAAATCCGTATATAGTAGTTTGATTTCAATTTACTTTACCTAATCTGTCAATTGTTCGGATAAGAAACATATTTGGAAAATAACTGTGACTGGCCATCGGCGGGCCGCTGCGTTTCAAGCCGTTAAGTGTACAAAAAATGACAGTAAATAAAGCAAAAATAGTAAGACATTTTCTTGTCAACGTAATCGAGCAGATTTCCTCTGACATGACACCACCTCTCTTTATCTTCTGCAACTTCAAATAAAACATTACTATAAAAACAAATTTCTCGTATTACAGGAACGTTTTTGGAGTTCGCTGCCGCTGATCATTTTGGTTATAACGGCTTTCCTCTCTGCGGGTTTTGGTCTGGCAATGCCTGAGACTAAAGGCCAAGCAATGCCGCAAACCGTCGCTGACGGCGAAAAGATCATCAGAGAACAATCGCTGTGCGGGTTGGTACAGTTATAACAATTAATACGGTACTGCAGGCAGTTGCCTACCATGATGGTCAAGTGCCTAGTATACAGGCTGTGGATCAAAAAGTGCTAGGGTGAAAACCCGAGTCAAGCCAGTAAAAAGCTCTAGGTTTTTTCTGTCGAGGAACTTTCAGTAGCAGTCCGGTTAGAAAGTTGGTGGTGGTGGTTTTATCCTCATGTCTAGGATACCACGTAATGCCGCTTCTCCTGTAACTTTTTTCTTTAATATCGTGTGTAGCTGCGCTATGAAACAAAAGCGTGTGGAAATATTGAGTACATAAATAATGAGTAAGTAGTACTTGTGTTTTCACAAACACCGTAGAACTATAAATGTCTTTTGGACAGGCGGCTAGTCTCCGTTAATATTCGCCGTGACTGAAATTCGATCTCACACAATAGGCAGTATATTACTAGTATTGTGCATTGCCAAATTTTCTGCTAAGAAAAATTCTGTGAAATAAAGTTCTTATCTAGGATTTTTATTTTTATCTGTGTTTTGTTTCAATTCACGGGTCACCTAGCTTGTGAATCGAACTCAAAATCCCAGATCATATGCTAATATAGCACAAAAATTATATATTAACATTTTTGTTTTAGAAAATCCGAGGATTTGGACAATGAACCGTACAGCAAATGTCATAACCAGAAGTGAAATTAAGTACAAACATGAACACCTATTTATAATGTAACTCATTATTTCTAGTCTTAGTCAATAAACTATTTATAGTATAAAGGTTTCATTTTCTTTTCAAAAAATTTAAGTTTTATGAAAAATATCCAAATATTCTGTATTTTTAACTTCTAGTGGTCGCCTAGTGCTCGAAATTCGACCAAAGTTTGCCTGTAAGATATTACTGATATAATTATGTCATTATAATATTGATATATGTAACCATAGTTACGCGCTTCGAATGCGTGTGTCAAATGCATGGTTGTGTGCGTGTAGTGTTTTTTTCATCAATTTAATGTATTTCTTGTGCATATTTTATATAAATATTAGGATTTGCCCTCCTTCTCCATATAAATTTTAACTGTGCCAAATTTCATACTCCTACGTCCGTGTAATTTTCGTAAAAAGGGGTACAAAGTTTTTGCTTCACGTATTAATATATAGATTACATGGTAATACAAATAAGGCTTAGGACCTCTTCTGTTAAGTTAATAAATCTGGTTACGACTGGGTGCTGCGAGGTATGCTCCTCCGTGGCGTCGGCGTAACAAATGACGCCGACGCTTGTCACGGCGAGGGTAAGTCGCACCGGGCGGCGGCCATACTGGCGACCGCTGGGGTCGCACAAGTTCCGCCAGGTCCTAGTGGAGAACTGGAGCGACTTGTGCACCCCGGTGCCGGGCACACCACGATCGTGGTGGTAAGACCCGTGTTTGAAGAGTAGCTGGAGAGGCGGCATGGCGCCCTCACCTTCCGGCTGACACAGGTAATGACTGGCCACGGTTGTTTTCGCCAGTTCCTGTGTCGTATACGCCGGCAAGAGACCCCCGGTTGTCACCACTGCGGCGACTGCCGCGACGTTGTTGTGGACACGGCGCTGCACACTTTGGCGGATTGCCCCGCCTGGGCATGGCAGCGCCGTGAGTTGATCGCGGCAGTCGGATTGGTTGCCCTCTCGCTCCCGACCGTAGTTCAGTCTACGGTCCGGAGTGAGAGGTCGTGGAACGCCGTCGCCTCTTTTTGTGATCAAGTCATTTCCATCAAGGAGGCGGCGGAGCGGGAGTGGGAGCGTTTAAACCCTCTCCGCAGAGCCGGGCGCCGGAGGGCGCGAGATGACCTCCAGCCACCCTGAGGTTGGACCTGGGGGTGCTGGGCTTTGTGGGCCTGCCCGCCATTCGTTCAGCACCAGGTCCGAGAGGCGGCGTGCGTGTTCCCACGCGCGCCTCTATGTCGAGTCCGTCTTCCCTCTAGGGGGAGACAGTAGGGTTTAAATTGAGAAGTGCCTAGGGTAGGTCTCTCGTGCGGGGTCGCGACCGCATGTGCAAGTGATTCGCGCGGCCCCGTCGATATTATTATTATTACGATGATAGTCGGTATTCCGGGAGGTCCTTTATCATTTCAACGTCTTTCTTTTACTCCGGTGAGTCCGACATAACCCCTTCGCCCGCCCCCGCGGAGGAGTATGCGTCAAAGCATTCCCAAAAGTAAAAAAAAATCTGTGTAGAAGTTCTTGTCCATGGCATGTATTATAACAATGTGATAGAATAACTAAGATAAGGTAAGTGTACATTCCATTATATTCTTAAACAAGGAAAAATAGTTTATAAATAATATTAAAACGTTACATTATTTTCTGGTGACTAAATGTAGGTATTATTAGTTAATACATTTATGTTTTTAACATTTAAACAGTACTAAATGTATTGTACAATTTAATTTTAATATAATAATATTAATAATATTCTATCACATACACACAATACCATCTAGCCCAAATTAAGCAGAGCTTGTACTATGGGTACTAGACAATGGATAAATATACATATATACTTATACTAAATACATAAATATTATACATAGAAACACCCAGACCAAGACAAACATCCATGTTCATGCACACAAATAATAATAATAATAATAATAATATTCTATCACATACACACAACACCATCTAGCCCAAACTAAGCAGAGCTTGTACTATGGGTACTAGACAATGGATAAACATACATATATACTTTTTTTTTGTAAATACATACATATTATACATAGAAACACCCAGACCAAGACAAACATCCATGTTCATGCACACAAATGTTTGACTTGTGCGGGAATCGAACCCGAACCGCGACCTCAGGGGTATATAAATTTCATATAAATAACGCTTTCATATAAATTTAAAGTTAATTAAAAACCTGAGCTGATAGAAATCATACGTAAATAATTTTCTCCCTACTTTACTGTGCCCGTCAGGGTCGATATTCATTGAAATAAAACTAGTTTGTACGGATTTTATCTCGTTGTTTGCTTTGAAACATGTTTTAAATAAACAAAAAATTTATATAAAATCCTTAGAAAGTAGCTTAATTTTAATGTATAATATTCGTCGTAAACGTAAGGCAATATTAGGTTCCATTTTCGCACAAGTTTTTCATCTTCTAACTAATACTTAGACATCGAATTGAATGTATGTACATACCTACGTGCTATCCACAAAAAAGATTCATTATGTTGTATGCCGACTAATTTCTTTATCTTAGCAACCTTCTTGCAGCATCTCACGATGGACTGTCACTTTAATTTAATCAGTGGCGCAGTGTCACTGCCACTCAGACCGTCTATAGAGCTCAAATAATATTGTATACTGCGCTTAGGCTTGAAATTACGATGTGATTCATAAATTTTATTGATAATCGTTTCATTGTACTTTTGCGGACCGGTGTTTAATAATATATTACTGAATCAGATTTTAAATTATCGTAGCTGTATAAATGGATAAAAAGAAGGCTTCAAAATCGACGGGTTCCAAAAACCCGTCGTCGCCTAACTCGGCGTCCACTAATCAACCAGCGTCAAACGAAGCAGCACCGGGACGATCGTCGGATACAGCGGCTTTGGCAGATTCCTCTGTGACGTCTGTCAAATTCCACGAGTCTACAAAATCAGAACCTGATAATTCGGTATACCCGATTTAAAATCTATGTATCTTATCTTATCTTATGTGGGGGGGCCAGTCAGTGCAGACCGGCGACACTTCGACCCAGTGGGATCTTTTGTGTCGACACTCTCCCAATAACGACTGCCATAGATGTTCATGGCAGCCGGGACCGACGGATTAACGTGCTCTCCGAGGCACGGAGCAGGCGATAATTGTCAATCAATACGTACATAATTTCGAAAAGTCATATAACTTCCGAAAGTCAGAGATGCGCGACGTGGGTTCGAACCCGAGACCCTCTGCATTGCAGTCTGTTGGTCTCCCCACTGAGCTATGAAAATCTATGTATACTCATCTATCCTTAATAATATTATAATCTAGCTGACCAGCGCAACTGAGTCTGCTTCACATAAGATAATTTTCCAGTTTTTACAACATTTTTCATTGATGCTCTGCTCGTATTGGTCGTAGCGTGATGTTATATAGCCTATAGCCTTCTTCGATAAATGAGCTATCCAACGCTATTACAATTTTTAATTCGAACCTGTAGTTCCTGAGATTAGCGCGTTTAACTAACCAAACAAACAAACAAACTCTTCAGCTTTATAATATTAGTGTGGATTCAAAAATTACTCTGTCTGTTACCTCTTCAGGGCTAAACCGCTCAACTGATTTGGATGATATTTGGTACAATGATAGTTTAAAACCTGACTTAGACTTACTTTTTATTGATGTAGGTCAATTCCCGTAATTGCTATAACTCTTATTAGTGTCATTTATTTAGAAAAGTCTGGCACCAAGGCGTTTGGAGTGCCGTGACGCGCAAGCGTTCGTCCTACCGCTACCCCATCACGCTGAGGGTTGTGGGTTCGACACCCACACGGGACAAGTATTTGAGCGATTCACAAATTATTATTTTTAGTCTAAGTATACTCGAGTGGAGACCACGACTCGGCAAGCGTAGTGTAGGACGCCCTCCGGCCAGATGGACCGATGACCTAAAAAAGGTGGCTGGAGGTGACTGGATGGCGAAAACGGGAGATCAGGCCTTGTGGCGCACCCTGGGGGAGGCTTATGTCCAGCAGTGGACTGCAATGATGAAGTATACTTTTTGTCCGTTTCTTGCATATTTTTAAGTTCCTTAAGTTCTAGTGCGGTCTTTTGTAAAAAAGGAAAGCAGGATATTTTAAATTTTCCTCTTTGTCCGTTAAAACGTAGCTTAAAACCCACTGAACGAATTTGGATATGGATTTCACAGTTTAGTTTCGCGGTCCATCTTAATCTATATCATGTTACGTCAAGTTCTATGAAGTAGAAGTATGATGCATGGAGAGATACACGCGGCAGAACTCGCAGACAAAATTTACATTTGGATAGCTATCGCCGAATAGTTACGTAAAATAACTGTAGGCTAAAATAACGGCGGTAGCCGAATGGATAAATGATTGGACTTGCGATCGAAAGGTTCGACCCCACCCATTGCACTACTGACGTGAATCCTTTCCTAATACAAGCATTTTAGCTTAGCTGGGTTAAGAAGAATACTTGTAATTAAAAAACCAATCTTTCTAAAAAAACCCTTCTCTTCATATTTGTGTGTCCCCGACGTAAATGGACCGATTTTAATGCGGCTTTCTTCTTATGGTGCTATTTTAATCCTGATGGTTCTTAGATACGTTTGACGGCAATTGGATTATCCATTTCAATATCATCAGATCTTTATTGTTCTTGCTAGGCATTCATAGTTATACAATAGAATATAAGCCACCTACAGTAAAAGCCTTATATTAGTTATAAGTCTGTTCTTGTTAAAGGGTTTTATCGTTTATTTCAGTAGGTTCTGCTTACAGCTTCGCCAATTTGAATCCTACGATAACAATTTACTAAACACATTCAGTCTTATCCATAAAAAATATTTTACTTAGAGTTTTAATATTGTTGTCAGTTAAAATACTTCATATGCCTAATAAATGCATGGTAAAATACTTCATTCATTAATATTCTTTAAGCATTTCTCCACCATCCCTATCTTAGTGGATTTCTGGATCTGGAAGTTTTATTAGATTTTTGTCAGTTGTTGTTTGAAGGCAGTTCACATTAGTAGGTCAGAATTTGGCAATTCACCCAATAGACGGTTTTCGGCTCGCGTACATCTATACTAATATTATAAAGCTGAAAAGTTTGTTTGTTTGATTGATTGAACGCGCTAATCTAAAGAACTATGGATTCAAATTAGTTTTTTTTTTTTAATGTCTGTTATCCCATTTATCGAGGAAGGTTATAGGCTATATACCTAATATCACGCAACGACTAATAGGAGCGGAGCATCAATAACAAATGTTGCAAAAACGTCTCTTATGTGAAGCAGACAAAGTTGCGCGAGTCAGCTATTATTACACAATTATGTGACACCTAAAAATATAGCTGGCAAAATGCGGCTTTGATACATCTCTTACACCTACAGGAATCTACAGATGTGAGTCTATGTTCAATTCTTGTTCCCAGAGCTCATCAAATGAACATGTAGACTTGTTTGATACTATACTGTTCCATATCGGCGAATTTGGAAGATATCAGCAATTGTTGGTCGTGTTCATGATACCGTTCGCTCTCTACTTCACGTGGGTCTACTTCGCACCAATGTTCTTGGTCCTGACACCACAACCATACTGGTGTTATGTGCCTCAATTGGCAACATTGAGTAAAGAGCAAAGGTAAGTGTGTTTAAGTAAAATGCGAGCTTTGATCGTTTTGTGTAGTTTTTTACCAGTGAAATGTTATATATATATAACTAGCTGTTACCCGCGACTTGGTCCGCGTGGATTTTAACAAAAAAGTGTTTGTTCAGTTCGCAAAATAACGAAAAGTTAATATTTCTTATGCCTCGTATAGAAATACCTATGCTCAAATTAACGTGATTCTTCTACTTTATGAGTCGGTTTTATATTATTATATTGGATGTACATATAATATATATTATTATTATTATTTTATAAATGATTCCCAATTTGAATCGGATGTTGTTTACTATTTCATAGGTTTTGATTTTTTGCCGTGGAACCCAATTTTTTCAAAATAAAAGCAGCCTTAGTTACTCCTTATAATATTAGCTATCTGCCAGTGGAAGACCCATCAAAATCGGTTCAGCCGTTTGAGAGATTAGCCGGAACAAACAGACAGACCGACAGACAGACAAAAATTTTAAAAAGATTTTTTTTGATATACCTCTGTTAGTACCTTATATACTTTCATATACATGAAGTAAAAAGCTGTTATTTTGACATTACAAACAGACACTTCAATTTTATTTATTTGTATAGTATTATAGATATAGATGCATAGGGTGTAAATGTTGAGATTGAGAATATTCAGTTGATTCCCGTGGCACATCTTTTTTTTTATGAATTATTGTTTATCACGATTCTCAGCCATTATAAACACATTTATCAAATAGTAGTCATAGTCAATAGTAATAATATAATTTTTGAACGACGCATTACAAAGATATTTGAAATAATTTTTTTTTTTGGGCTAGGTAAACCAAAAAATGATGACAAGGGACTCAAAATTAAAACAACGGTAATAATACATACTATTTGTTTAATAATCAGTCTCTTGATCACAGTTCTTCTTCTCTCTTAGCCTTTATTATTCCCAAGTCACTTGGGGTCGGCTTTTCTGGTCTAACCGGATTTGACTGGATATCAGTTTTTACACGGAGCGGCTGCCACCTGACCTCCGCAACCCGAAGGCTAACGATACCCTAAGGCTAGACCAGTGTCAGGATATTAGAGGGTACTGACTTTCCCAATAACGACTGCCATAGATGTCCATGGCAGCCGGGACCAACGGCTTAACGTGCTCTCCGAGGCACGGAGCAGGCGATAATTGTCAATCAATCGATCTCTTGATCACAGTTATTGTCACTTTTAAACCTAATTATCAGTTACTTTAGATTGCTACAGAAATAATAAGATCTTCATTTTCTTAAAATTTCTTGTGTTTCTTCTTTTGATTGTAACGATTTAAATCTTCTCTACTTTTTCTCATGATTTTCTGCTATCGTGCACTCATTTCACTTATTGGTTCGATCTTACCTTCTCTTTTTTCTTCAAATATTTTTCTTGTTCTTTCTCTCGGAGTTGAGCGCGAAGTTCAGGATCACTCTTGATTCGTTCTAATCTACGGCGCTCGGCAAATCGTTTTTTTTTAGTCTCTCTTGTCTTGTTTGTTTATAAGATAGATATAAGAATCTAAAACAGACAACGTACAATATTTTGAAATCGAATCGAACCCACGACCTCCGGCTTAGCAGTCAGGGTCACTAATCATTCGACCAACAGGCCTGTCATTCAGAATATACAAAAATATTGTATTAATATGAAATAGTGTACAGTTAAAAGAAAATTTTACTTTATAATAAGGTAAATATAGAAAATATTGATTACCATGGCACAAACGCCAAGGGAATCAACACCAAGGTAATCAATGAAAGTATGTTTTTTATCGATTAAGTAAAAAGTAAAAAGTTCTAAGCAATAGTAATAAGATTAGTAAAGGGATATCCTCAATGCCTTTCTGTCTGTAATAATAGCAAAATCCTAAGAAATCTTAAACTAATTTTTATGCCGTCAGGGTAATCAAAGACCCAGTGTAACAAAACCAAGGGAATCAATTATTTACCTTCGTAATTTCGTCCACGGGCAAAGTGAGACGCGACCTTCGACCACGGCGTTTGAAGCAAGTCTAGAGCTCGCACGAGAACGAATATCTATGCTGTTCGACCGTTCCACTAGCGATCTATGTCTAATTATCTGGTGCACCAGTGGAATCACTATTTAGATCGGGACAAAACTTTAAATCTATTTCTATGTAAAACTATGGGATAAAATATAAACTGTATAATTTTCTTTTAAACACCTACTAATCTTGTTGCTGAAAAACTAGATAAATTATATATTATACATTAAAAATAGGCGATTTCAGGTCGTTTTCACAAAAAAAATGTGTAAAGGACGCGCCAGGGTTATCAATTTTTATGAAATTTTGTTTCTTTTACGATAATTACACACAAATTCAAAAGAAAAACTATTGTGCATCAATCAGATACCATAGTGTTAAGACGAAAAAAAAATACATTCGATCTTTATTTCAATATTGCGGGTACTTTTTACCTCCGGACATCATAAATTGAGCATCTCAAGACTCACCCATAGATAATATCAGCACTGTATTAAACTGTCCCACTGCTGGTGTGAGAAGGTTTAGGCCATAGTCCACCACGCTGGTCTATTGCGGGCCGGCAGATTTCCCATATATTCGAGAACAATATTAAAAACTCTCAGACAAGCAGATTTCCTCACGATGTTTTCTTCACCATTAAAGCGAGCGATCATTTACTGTTTAATACACACATAACTTCGGAATGTCAGAGATGCGCGCCTCGGGATCGAACTTGAGACCCCTGCGTGGCAGTCCAACGGTCTTCCACTAGGCTACTCTCTAGTTTACCTGTATAATATACAATATAGTGAGGCTATCGGAAAGTTTTACGAAACTACAATAACTAAACTAGCGACCCTGACTTCATCCCGTTTAAACATAATATAATTATATATTTGGTCTATGACCATCTGGAATAATGAACCTTTTAAAGAGTGCAGTGCTTAAATCGCAATCAAAAATCAAAATCCGTAGTCTCTTTGTATAACCTTTTAATGTACACAAGTTTCATACGTCTAAGCCTGTTTATTTATGTACTGTTTTACTACTAAGCACAGACCTCTTCTCAGTGTGAAAAAGGTTAAGCCATAATCCACCACGTTGGCTCAGTGCAGGTTGGCAGACTTCACACATCTTCGAGAACAACATGGAGAACTAGCAGACATACAGGTTACTCACGATGTTTTACTTCAGCGTTCAAGAACTATAGCTATTTACCCTATTAAGTTGGCGGTCCGACACAATAGGTCAATTGTCATGCATTCCAGCAATAAGCATGATGATCAAAAAAATGTTATTCCATCATTTAGGCTAGCAAATAATATTAGACACGTATCACGCACAAGTCAAACTTTTGTGTGCATGAACATGGATGTTTGTCTTGGTCTGGTGTTTCTATGTATAATATGTATGTATTTACAAAAAAAAAGGTTATGTGTGTATGTGGTAGAATATTATTATTATATAATTATTATAGAATTGCTGATTATATATTACTAGGATATATACATTTGCTCGTAATTTGGCTTGCCTGGTCGACATGAGTGGTCGTAGTAGACGCAAATGTGATCGTAGGACTTACCTAAGCGCTATATTCTTGGTTCTACTTGAGATTATTATTCAAAACGGGGCTTAGATTTTATGTTAAGCCCTAAACTATAAAACATGTTAAAATTAATTCAGAAATCTTGATATGATGCTGGTACACATAAAAATACTGACAGACAAAATCTTTTATGATATGTATTCAACAAATTTTCATAAATAACTTTAGTGTATCACAGCCTCGTTACATTTTATAATTATTGCATAGATATAATCACTAATATAGCAATTAACCGTGGAAAAAGGATCCCATTAGTATTGATAGATACGTTAAATTTAGGCTTTTGATTCCCGCACAAGTCAAACATTTGTGTGCATGAACATGGATGTTTGTCTTGGTCTGGGTGTTTCTATGTATAATATGTATGTATTTACAAAAAAAGTATATATGTATGTTTATCCATAGTCTAGAACCCATAGTACAAGCTCTGCTTAGTTTGGACTAGATGATGTTGTGTGTATGTGGTAGAATATTATTATTATTATTATTTTCTTTTTTCCCACAGTTCGTTGTACATGTGTTATCCGCTCTTAACCCCACAATTGGGCCATTGTGCGTAAGTAACCGACGCGAAATATTGTTCCTCATACCACCTCAGCTCCGTCCAGAAAGATAATAGGGGACCGATGTTGCGCAGTACCTCCTTCATCGTTTCTGGACTGTTTAGGAGTTTCGCCCGTTGGTTGCTCACGCTTTTACAATGTAGTTCTTTTTTCCCCACAATCTAATAACAACAAAGATACAACGCGTTTAAATTTCATGTTACGTCACTGATAAGTACAAATTTACAAAAGTGTGACATGCCAGGCCGTCTCCCGAACTTTAATGCTTTATTTATTTATTTAGCTTTATTTATCTCTTACAGACGTTTAGATTAATCCTATTTATAAAGTATTCTGCTTATTTTTATTTGTTAGTAATGATAGTGTGTGACTGTTCCTTAACTGTCGTGTAGTTTAAGAATCTACCCATTCCACCAATCTGTCGAGTTGGGAATCTGCCGAATCACGAATCTGTCCAATCCAGAATCTGTCTAATTCAGAATCTGTCCTACACCGAACGAATGCTTAGTAGATATATTAGTATTGGGCTAGTTAAAAAAAGAAGGCCTTTTTTGAGGTAAAAGCCTCCTCCATACCACTCCAGCAGATTCTGTCTTGCACCTATCTTGGCCTCAGAGTTCCCGTATTTTAGTATAACGGCCTTCGTTTGAGTTAAAAGGCTCCTCCATGCCACTCCAGCAGATTCTGTCTTGCGCCAATCTTGGCCTCAGAGATCCCATGTTTTAGGTATAACGGCCTTCGTTTGAGTTAAAAGGCTCCTCCATACCACTCCAGCAGATTCTGTCTTGCGCCAATCTTGGCCTCAGAGATCCCGCTACTTCAGCAATGTCGTCGCTCCATCTTTTTGAGTACCAGTTGGTTACCCCTTTGCGACCATCTGCTGTCTGTTACTCTTTGAACATGACCGGTCCATTTCCATTTTAGCATCATAATTTGTTTAATTACTTTATGCTTTTGGTTTTTCTCTTATCAGTGTGTTTTTTGATTATATCTTTTAGTTTCATTTTCATATAACTTTCTATAGCTCACTGAAATGTTTTTGTTTGGTGTATATGTAACTTTTTAAGCAACCAGGTTTGGTATGTGTATGTTAGACACGGTGCTAGACAAATATTCTGTCGAGTACTCAACATGCACCTGCCGTGCCTAACAGCTGATCGGAGCTAACGCGACTTCTACGTCATCGCCCCACCGCCCCACTCCAGCCATCGGCGCTCGCGCATTATTTTTAACCATTGTTTTCACGCGCTCATATTAATTCAAACATTATAATTCATTCTATAAATCATTATACATTTCAAACTACAGTCCACTAGTCTCATTTATACACTCCATTGAGGTATCATCGGCAACATATTCATTGCTTTTGTTAATTTAATTGGTAAGTCTTCTTTAAAAACTTCCTTCATAGCCCAGTATTTATTCCACTTTAATGCTTTATATCCTAGTAAATGTTTATTGTTTTGTTAAAACAAAAAATAAGTGTCTAATATTTTTTGCTAATTTAAAAGATGGACTAATTAGAATCAATTATTTTTAACCCTGTCATCATGCCTATTGACAGGTAAATACGCTCAATGCTAACTCAGAAGTGCGTACATTTGGATCGTACTAGAAACCTCTGCGTGTCAGTACAACGGTCTACCGCTAATATAATATGACGACACACCCGTGCGATGGCGTAGTGGTTTAAGTGGTCGCAATGCCTCTGCCCAGCGCCGAGTGCCGAGTGTTGTGGGTTCGATCCCCACACAAAATTTGTGTGATCCACAAACGGTTGTTCCGAGTCTGCGTGTTCTTTGCGTCTGTTGTTTAGATGTTTGTAAAGTGCCACGCGATGCAGGAATTATTCCTTGTGCCCGGGAGTATATATTTTTTAATTTGCTTTATTTAGCGCTTTCTTTTACAGACGCGACTTATCGGCACCGGGCGCTCTCAATCGCGAGTGGGACGGCTGTTTTGTCTACGATACTGACTGGAGTGTCGTGTTGAGCACCCGTAAACCACCGCCTCCTAATACCAACCTAGTGCCTTGTACCAACGGCTGGGAGTTCAGCTACGATGATATTAACTTTGACACCGTTGTGTCTGAGGTTTGAAGTACTTTTTAAATCACTACATATTATAAAACAAAGTCTCCCTCCGCGTCGGTCTGTCTGTTCGCGATAAACTCAAAAAGCATTGAACGACTCAAACAAACAGAAAATCTTAATCTTACCTCTTTATAATATTAGTATAGATTAGTATAGACTACATGGTACTAAATTATGCCTGCGGCTTCGCTCGTGATAATCGACCTTATGTCCATTTATTTCCATCCCTCAGCACTAGTACTATTTTTGTTGAGCCCCATGTCCATTTCTACACCCTTGAAAACGTGTATGAGAAATTTCATGATGAACGTTAGAATAGTAAAGGCGTGAAACCGTAACCAACAACCTCACATTTGCATTTATAATATACTAGCTATGGCCTGCTGCTTTGGTCGCGTAAAAGTAGGTTAGGTTAAGTTTATGTTATGTTCCGGCACGCCACGATCGTGGCGATAGGTCTTGTTTTTGAAGAGTGGCTGGATAGGTGGCATACTCACCTTCCGGCTGACACAGGTGACACTGGCCACGGTTATTTCGGCCAATTCCTATATGGCATAGGCCGGCAAGAGATGCTCGGATGTCATCACTGCGACGACTGCCACGATGTTGTTGTAGATACGACGATGCCCACGTTGGCGGATTGCCCCGGCTGAGCATCGCAGCGACGTGAGTTGATCGCGGCAGTCGGAATGGTTGCCCTTTAGTTCCCGGCCATGGTCCAGTCTATGGTCGAGGGCGAGAGGTCGTGAGATGCTGTCGCCTCCTTCTGTGAGGAAGTAATTTCCATCAAGAAGGCGGCGGAGTGGGATAGGGAGCGCTTGAACCCTCTCCTCAAACGCAGTACGAGGTACCGGAGGAACTGCCTGAGGAAGGCCTAGACGAACTCCTGCCACCATATGGTGCACCTGGGGGTGGTGGGCTTCGTGAGCCTGCCTACCACTCGATCAGTTGCAGGTCAGTTGTATAACCGAGAGGCGGCGTGAGTGTTCTCACGCGCGCCTCTTATTTTTCTAGTCTTGCTTGCTATAAAGGAAGCTGTAAAGATGAAAATTATCTCCTAATAAGGAAAGGTAGTATAAGGCTGCCTGTCCATTGAAGCGGAGCAAGGCTGTGGAACGAAGAAATGGAGAAATATTACCCAATAGGATTGCATACTGGAGCGGAGCGAAGATTTTATGCAATCCTATTGGTTAATAATTCTCCGTTTCTTCGCTCCACTTCATTGGACAGGCAGCCTAATTGTGTAGTGACCTGCCGTTTTATACGGCAGGCCGAAGTCGCGATGGCATGTGAAAGTGATTCGCCCGGCCTCGCCGGTAGTAGTCGGTATGACCGGGATGTCACCATCTTTCCCCGGAAGAGTCCGACATAACCTCTCCGTCACCCCGCGGAGAGGTATGCGTCAATGCATTCGAACTGCCAGATAACGCCATAACCCCCAAATAAATTATACTCAGATGCGAATATCACTTTGCTCAAAGGTAATAAAATATAGACAATAATGAATCTGCATATAAAGTAGTGATGTTGTCTAAAGCGTTTGAATGATAGTCAAAACTTTAACAATGAACATTGAAATCTAAATATTATTAAGGTTATAAGCAATCAGTTATTTATTTATTTATTTATTTATTAGTATAAACAAATGGACAACATAACAGTATACACCAAATCGTTGTACAAGTTAAAACTTATATCTAAAGTTATATACATTTATATTACCCGACATAATATACAAGGCTTATATAATTTATTAGAACATCTGCTTACATGAATGCAATAAAAGATTCGTAACTTAGTAACTAACTAAATATCTATCATCTCACAAAATCTTAAACAACTACGACTCACATCCATCCATCCCGAAGCAAATAGATCACATTCAGATTCTGATGTCAGAAGCATATTTAGTAAGGTCAGTGCACGAACAAGGGGCGAGTTGGCATGCGCCACAGTACGTGCATAAGGCATCACACATAAAAATCATATCATAAAAAATTAAATTTAAAATCACAATAAGTATGCAGTCTATAATATTATTTCATACACTAAATTAAATTGAAATAAATAAATAGGCTAGAATTAATTATTTGATTAGTTCAAATAATACATGAAGTATAAATTAAATCAATATAAGTAAAAAGACATGTCATAAAATCAGCATATTCTACCACATACACACAACACCATCTAGCCCAAACTAAGCAGAGCTTGTAATATGGGTACTAGATAATGGCTAAACATACATATATACTTTTTTTTTTTTGTAAATACATACATATTATACATAGAAACACCCAGATCAAGACAAACATCCATGTTCATGCACACAAATGTTTGACTTGTGCGGGTATCAAAACCCGCGACCTCGGGCGTGGCAGTCGGTTATACTAACCACTACGCCACCGAGGCAGGAGAAGTAACTACTTACTTCATTTTAAATAGCATATATTCTATGTTACTCGGTGATAATACGGCTTTCCAATAGAGAAAGAAGTTTTAAATCGGTTGAGTAGTTTTTGGGTCAAATCATTACAAACAAAAATCAAATCTTTCCTCTTCGTAATATTAGTATAGAAGTATAGATAAAAGGATCGTATCCAAATGCAGATTTGTTAAATACGGACTACCTGTTACACATAAGACTTTGCCATCGCTCGGCTTGCATTTCTGCATAACGATTGCTCTCACCTGCCACTGTTCCGGTAATAAATGCGTTTGAAGGGGCGTCTCATTAGCTCTCAAGGCTCTCTGGCGTTCGGCTTGTTCCTCAAACCACAATTGTTGTTGAAGGGACGTCTCACCCGCTCCCATAGGAGCCTGACGGGTGGCTTGGTCCTCTAGTATTTCCTTCCTTTTTGAGAAAGTGTCTCATCAGCTCTTAAAGCCGATTGTCGCAGCCTCCTTAATTCGGCATGAACAGATGATTTTTGCGATCGAGCTATTTTTGCTGCCCATGCCCGCGATGACCTCCTAGATAAGTTAGAATTACGTTTGCGAGGCATGCCGAAAAACGTAAATAAGCTCTTAATGAAAGGAATACATTAAAAGCAAAAACCAAAAAACAGTAATACAGGTTAGGTAGTAACCTAAAAATTAAAACTGTGAAACTATTGCTTGAATATTAAACTGAAAATAAAAATGAATAATGAAAAATATAATTAGAAGTAAGATAATGAATCGAAAAATATTAAATAATAATATAATAATATTCTATCACATACACACAACACCATCTAGCCCAAACTAAGCAGAGCTTGTACTATGGGTACTAGACAATGGATAAACATACATATAAACTTTTATTTTGTAAATACATACATATTATACATAGAAACACCCAGACCAAGACAAACATCCATGTTCATGCACACAAATGTTTGACTTGTGCGGGAATCGAACCCGCGACCTCAGGCGTGGCAGTCGGTTACACTAACCACTACGCCATCGAGGCCGATAATGACAAACTATCAACAATGACAATGATAAACTATCGCTGAAAGAAAAAAGAACAATATAAACTGCAAACGTAAAACAATTACATTATTGTCGGAATCAGAAGTAAAACAGCCAAAAAAATAAATAACAAACGTACTCTCATTGTTAAATAATCATTTAATTTTGCAGGATGGTTATTATAACCGTTAGTTAAAGAAATACATTATCAAATAAAGTTAAACATAATGATTTATATCACCCAACAACTATCACACAGCGCGTCCGTTCCGTCCGCCGCTCGATGTCAAAGTGACTGGTCGTCGAAGGTTTTTCTCGTAGACCCCTACGGGGTCTTGGGGTAACCAGACCAGGCCGTGGGCCTGTCTTGGTGGTGGTCGTCGCCGCCTGCTAATACAGGCGGGTCACTGGGGTGGGGCCGTGTGGGCCCGTTGGTCTGTCCGGGTCGTCAGAGCCGGTGAGTAGCGCAGCTGATGAGATCCAGCCCGCAAGGGTGAGTCCCCGCGGGTGACCAACGTGCCGCTCTTCGGGAAAGTTTTCCCGGGGAGCGCCCGTCAGCCAGCATCAGGGAGGCGCATCACGTAGGTCCGGTAAGGGTTGCCACGGAGACGAGGTCTCGCGGCAGGGGCATCCTGTCCGGCGGTCGCCGATGGTCTGATAAGTGACTCGTTGCACACTGAACACGCTTTTATAACCTGCTCGATCGGAAAAATTGTGACGTCACTTAATTAGGACGCCTTCCATAACCAACAATATTATTCAAATAATACAAATCAATATTTATAAAGAAATAAATCGTATCATAAAACATGTATCGCTATTTCCGAGCGATACGGTCCTCCAACTTCCTTTTTCCAAACTTCACGATTATTTTATCAGTTTAATATGGCTATAGATAATATTGTTACGCCCAGTGACATCTCTCGGCATTGTGGGAAAGACTCGGCAGTTCCGTCTAATAATTTACACCGCCATCTATTGACATCTTACGGAACTACGTAGTACGGTACGAGAATCTTAGAGAGAATGCTGGTACTTTCTCGAATCATCGTACTGTTTACATACCGAGTACAGCGTTGCTAGAAAGCTCTAGAAACGTCTTACCCGCGTATAAATAGGGCGCACGCGCACCGCCGAGTCAGTTTACAATCGTAAGCGATCAAGTGTTCATCGAAGCGAACGGAAGCGGAAATTATTGTGTTTTAAATTGAATTGTGTGTTTGAATAAAAGTGTTTTAGTCGGTAATATTGTTTATATTCTTATCCGTCGAACCCAGCACGTAACAATATGTAATAAAGAACAAGTGAGAAACGGCAATGAATTGCCGTAAATCTTGGACTTCGAAAAATGGTTCAAGTAATATGCAAAGGTGCGTGATACCACGTGACCTTGAGGTCAGAGGTCATAGTAATTTCCGTAGTATATCGACAATGCTGAGTTGAATGACGTTGACCGCGAGTCTCCATGTCTTACGGTTCTCGAGTTGAAAGTTGTATAACAGACGGACGGACAAAGCTGTTGTATAATAGTTTTTTCGAACTCTAAAAATAGATAACAATGTAGCAAGCTTAGGAATTTTGCTCGAATTTTGACCACTAGGCGACCGCTAGTTAACATATTCATGGACACAAACCCACTCTCAATAATTTGTGATATGGCACACAAACTTGCCATAGAAAGAGACATCACGTCTGGGGATGTAGTTCCACACTACACGGTTTTAAAAGTATGTGTTGTGGCAGTAACGGTCAGAGACGTAACCGCCTGTAGGCGGACATTCATACCAAGTGAATTCTAAACCGTGTGTTACGGCAGGAGTGTTTGCTGTGGCTCTAGCGGTCTGTATTTTAGCCTAAAACGGCACAGGGTCATATCCTTCCTATAAATGCTATGGGAAATAGTCGGCCGTGGACGGAGTTTTACTTTTAGTGTATTTTAAATCGCCGCCTACAGCCGTAGTGCCATATTATGAGGGTCATAATTCACGTCTCTCGACGTACTGTCCGGGAATGTGTTAAATTAAATAGCTTAAAATGTAGCAGTAAAGTTCAATAATAGAATATTAGAGCTTTTAAAATTATGTAATAAAAGTGTTGAATGACAGAGTTCCTAGAAATAGACGCGACAAAAGCAAGCTCTGTATACATACTTCTAGGACTGCACTTATGCGCAGAAGTGTCCTCTGCATGGCACCCGTCATATTTAACAAACTGCCTAATGAATGAAAGACACTAAAAAATGAAGTCTTCAAAAAAAAACTGCAGACATACCTTGTGCTAAAGGCTTACTATAATGTCAATGACGTTTTAGCTCATAATATAATAAATTGAATTAAATACTAATTAATAATATAATCCCAATGTTTAAATATTTCTTCGATTTTATTTCAAATTTAATTATTTATTGTTTTTATTATTTTGTAATTTTATTTGACTATTATGACTATTACTTGCAATTGGCGAAGAAAAAGGCGAATTTTTGTTTATATTTTATTATTATTACAAATATAATTATTCTTTTAACAATTTTTAATTACAATTATGAATAGTGTTATTTTTATATGATATTTTACTATGCATAATAATATGCTAATTTTGATATTTAACTTCACAAATATTTGTACGTCATACAATATGGCAAACATGTTGGGACAAAATTCATGTAACATCTTTCATGCATTTATATTTCTGTATGTATACACATGTTTACACAAATAAATTATCTTATCTTATCTTAAAGTAAAATAAACTACGCGACAAAATCCGTATTCGAACCCACACGGGACAAAAAACTGTGTGATCCACAAATGGTTGTTCCGAGTATGTATTTTCTTTGTGTCCCTTGTTTGAATGTTTGTTAAGCCCCCGCTACACAGAATTTATTCCTAGTGGATATGTATTTAAAAATAGAATGTGCGATATGTATGTATATTTTTTTTGTGCTGCCTTATATACTAATTATCTTAATTTTCTACAGAGAGCTTGGGTGTGCGATGATGATAAGTATATACCAGCTGCTAATTCCGCCTTCTTTGCTGGGTGCATCGCGGGAGGCGTAGTATTTGGATATATGGCCGATAACTGTGGCAGAGTACCCGCATTAATGGGTATGTACTAATTAACTGTTTTAAAAGTAATTTGAATAGACAAGTGCCATATATAATAATTCAAATAAAGTAAACTGTATGTATATAATATATTAGCTTATGCTCCCGGTTCACTCATTTATAAGTAGGCTAAGTTAGAATATGTTAGTACCAATACTTTTTTTAAGTGAAATATAGCCTATTTGTTACTCCATGATAATATAGATGTCTAATGATGCAAGAACTTTTAAAATTAGTTCAAAAGCTTTTGAGTTAAATCCTTACAAACAACCTAACAAAAAGTAAAACCTTGCCTCTCTATATTATTAGTATAAGTATATGATTTAGTTGACATTAGTTCTGATTCCTTTGGTCGGTTCCGATCTACCCTAATTGAAAACCTGTACAATAAAGAACCCGATAACCGTAGATAAAGTAATGGAAAATAAAAAAGGTATTGCCTCAAAACTGATATAATCGATCGATCGAGATATTGAAAGGAGAACGATTGCAGGCAACAAAGTGAATGGAGCTCTACGCGCTTTTATGAACAGTCGAAATGTAGCCGAAACGGCACGTTTGGCTGTTCATAGAGGACTATTAGTGCCCACACTTATGTATGGAAGTGAAAGTTGGGTATGGCAAAAGAAGCACGACAGCAGAATAAATGCTGTAGAAACGAGAGCGCTGAGAAATATATGTGGTGTGACTCTGAAAGATAGAATAAGGAATAGTGTGATTAGAGAGAGATGCGGCATGAAAGTCGATATGACAAGAATAGGAAAGGGTATGTTAAGCTGGTTTGGGCATGTAGAAAGAAAGGCCGAGGAAAGACTGACTAAGAAAGTTTATAAGGCTAGTGTGAATGGAACAGTCGCAAGAGGAAGACCTAGGCGAACGTTTCTTGATCAGATCGGAGGCGTTCTGGACAAAGGCCAGGTTAAGAGCAACTTGAACCGACGGGCGTGTATGAGGAATGTGATGAAAGTGAATGAAGCCAGAAAAGTGTGTCAGGATCGTAGCAAATGGAAATCCGTAGTCTCTGCCTACCTCTCTGGGAAACAACAATAATTGGACAAATAACAATAATAATTGGCTACAATAATATTTAATTATCTTACTATAATAACCCTTGAAGTTAATAAGTGTTATTTTGTGGCCTAAATGAGTATATATTTTTTGACTTTCACAACTTTAATTGTAAGTGGTAAATAACTTTGATCACTTATTCCTTAGGTTATTTTTTTTACAAATTATATACTTTGCAAATGTTTTTTTACTTATTTTTTTACTGTACTCTATATTCTGTTTGCTCAACTGCGAACATCGAATGATGTGTACAATTATAGCGCGTTCAGGTATAATTGTAGCAGAGTCTATGTTATTTTTAACTCTTTCGCTGCATCAAATCGAATGATTCGATTAGGTAATTAATTGATTTACAATTGCCGCTACAATTGGACATCACTAAAATGTCTATGGTCAATGAACCGTTTGTGTACTTTTTTATTTTAGAAGATTGGAATAGACTATAGTCAAAGAACTAGATGCACCGTAGTTTCTTTAATTTAGCGACGCTAGTAAAGAAAGATTCAATATCAATATCAAAACTCTTTATTATTATTATTTAATACTACTGAACGAAACATCTTTTTGTTTCAAGCTGTGAACATACTCGGTGGCATTGCTGGGATGGCCAGTATCTTTACAAGCGGCGTTTGGGACTTCATCTTCTGTAGATTTGTCCATGGAATGGCGTACGACAACTGCGTCATGATCGCATACATATTAGGTGAGTATGTTCAAATCTCGGTAAAAACTGATCACCGCATAGTCTCGCTCATATATGCATTGGTGAAGGCAGAAGTGTATTACTGCCACATTTCGCCAGATATGGTGTTAACTCCAGCATGATAGTAAGCAAACTTTTTGCCGTTTATCGGACAGCTCCTTGCTGTTGCTGAGATTTTGTAGATGAATATGTGAATAACACTACCCGACCCAAAAATCAAATCATAGTTTTTTAGTATTCATGTTCAAGTGATAACCATATAATTAAATAAAAAGCATGTATTTATGAATTTTCTGAATATAATACTTATTATTTATTGTGGTAATTGTGCACGCTGCTGTGACAGCAGGATATGATGAGACTAATATCACTGTAAGAGCTTTTATACCTACTTATGTTCTACAAAATAAAGTTTTGATTTTATTTAATTAGTCCTTATGCACAGCAGTTGTCTTATCTACCGTAGCCCTTCAGCTTGCCGCTTGATCCTGCTTTCGATTAACACTCGGCCAAATGAGACTTTTTTAAATTCTCATAACTCTTAAGAGTTTCTTCCTAGATGGCGTCTAGAAAGAAACTCTGCACCCGCTTTCAGCTGGGCCTCAGACTAAAAAGTAGGCGAATTCTTTCTTTCCAGTTCTTGAATACAGCTCACCAAGTTTTTTTTTTATTATAGTTCTCGAGTACGTAGGACCTCAGTACCGTACGTTCGTGGCAAATTTCCCAATTGTGGTGTACTATGGTGCCGGATCCCTGGCTCTGCCGTGGATTGCGTACTTAATAGCCAACTGGCAATGGTTCACATTCGTTACTTCACTGCCAATGTTCATCGTGATATTAGCACCTTGGCTAATGCCGGAAAGTGCTAGGTAATGTTGCGTTGTTATCGATATTTATCTTTCAAATACAGAGCTTGTAGCATAAAAGTGTGGACATGTATTTGGGTCGTAAAGTATTTCATAGAACCTAAAAGCTTAAAAAAATATATAAATGTTGAATCATGTACGAAAAAATATTTTAGTCAAATTAAAATACATCATTCTAAACACATATCACTCGTATATTTCTGGATCAAACATGACATCGCAACTTCGAGAGAACCATGTATCTATTGTATCAATATTTTACTATTCGATTTATAAATTTCTTTCTGTATTATAAATAATTATTATTGTACCTTTGTTTTACAATATGAAAAAGCAGTGATAGCTCAGTGGGAAGACCAACAGACTGCAATGCAGAGGGTCTCGAGTTCGAACCCACATCGCGCACCTCTGACTTTCGGAAGTTATATGACTTTTCGAAATTATGTGCGTATTGATTGACAATTATCGCCTGCTCCGTGCCTCGGAGAGCACGTTAAGCCGTCGGTCCCGGCTGCCATGAACACCTATGGCAGTCGTCATTGGGAAAGTCGGTACGCTCTAATATCCTGACACTAGTCTAGCCTTAGGGTATCGTTAGCCTTCGGGTTGCGGAGGTCAGGTGGCAGCCGCTCCGTGTAAAAACTAATATCCAGTCAAATCCGGTTAGACTAGAAAAGCCAACCCCAAGTGACTTGGGAATAATAAAGGCTAGGGTGAAGAAAGAGACAGGGTTTACAATATGAGAATACGTTATAACCACGCACTATTGTTACACGCTATATACACAGTAGATTCCACATACACACATGTTGTTAGCGTATAAATTGGACATACATGTAGTGAGTATTATTGTGGTATTCGATATATCATAGAATATATACACACATACCTATTTAAATTAAATATTAAGAAAATATGACAAAAAATATCCAATAGAATAAAGAAGAAATAAGGAGTTACTTTTAGCTTAAGAAAGAACCTTATATAATATGTTTATGGCTACGAAGAACTACTTCAGCGACCCACCCGGCAATGCCCAATGCAGACTTTAATCTGTGGGCGACGACTCCTGAAATCATCTTCCAAACTGATCAAGTTCTGGGTTACTTAATATAGAAACTCTTGGAGATGAGCAATCTCGTTGACTTCTCCAAACCTTTCTCTTCACCATAGACATTTGTGGGGTTCAGATGGTTAGTAAGTCGCGGTCGAGTCGAATCTGCTCTGAAGGTGATGCGGAAATTCGAGCGCATCAACAAAACTCAAATTCCCCCTAGCCTCGTGGTTGCGTTTGTGGTGAGTCATCTTTCATTCATTCTTGTTTATTAGATTTATAAGTATAAGATTTATAAGAGTTATAAGTTATATAATATATACAGCAGCGGTAGTCTAGTGAGAAATCATTGGATTGCCACTCAAAGGTCTTGAGTACGATCCAAAGCACTATTTAATACGCACATAACTTCGAAAATTCAGAGATGCGTACCTCTGACTATTCAAAGTTGTCTCTTAAATAGTAAATTATTGCTTGTTCTAACGGCGAAAAAAAAAATGGAAATACCTACGTTTTTGAGAGTTCTAAATAATGTTCTCAAAGATATGTGAAGTCCGTAGTAGACTGTGGTCTATAGTTTGTCCATTCGTTTATTATCTTTTTGACAGTTCGAATAGTATTAAAAATAGTGACACCCTAACTTGTTTCCAAATCGATTTAAAGTAATAATCGATTTTATGCTAGAACATTTTTTGTCGATTTAATGTTATATAGTAATTTTAGTTATAAAAAAATACTGCTCGTTTAATATATTACCAAATCTCATTTGATTTACTTATTATTTTAGTTAAAAAATAACATACATATGTAGACAGGGTTTATTACGCATATATGATAATGTAACATTTTGTATACTATAGATAATACTTTGTATACTTGGATTTATTAGTTTTAAATTCATTAAAAAAAGGAACTTAACGAATTTATTTCTTCGACTAATATTTACCTCTATGTAAATATTTTTGATAGCACTAAGTCGCGGTGGCGCTTGGCGCCATTTTGCTGTCACTTTTTTACTTGTCTTGTGACGTAATCCTTGCTTTTTCGTTCATTGAGTGTTCGTTAATATTTTATCACACGTTGAGTAGAGTACCTAATCATATTCCTCCGTATTGATTTGTTATTTTTACTTTGAATTGAGCAAACCGTTCATCCGTAAGCTCTCAATATGCCGAAAGGAGTTGTGCTAAAAGGACACACGAGAGAATTTGTGGTGCGACTACAAGAATATTTTGAGTAGGAATATAGTAATGGTGGTTCGCTTATACCAATGTCACAAGTTGGAAACCGTGATGCCGCCGCGTTAGGCATCAGTGCTTCAACAGTCGCAAAAATAAATGAAGAGTGAAGAAATGGTGGCAGTGAAATGCAACAAAACAAGCTCAACACTAAATAAAAAAACGTTAGCCCTGTCGAGTTACAGCCGTTGACGACTTTGACGCCGACGCTGTTCGTCGTCATAATTATATATGACTATTACCAAAGAAAGGAAAATACAAACTCAAGAAAAAAAAGATAAATGATGCATATTGCTCTTGCTCGATGCAAATATTTGAGAAAAGCGAAATAGATAGTAAACTTGTCGAATGTTGTTTTCACCGATGAGACCTTTTTTTTTTTTTGACCCAGGAAAGTCCTTTATGGATACCCCCCCTCCCCCGGGGGGGAAGGGTGGTTATGTGAGACTCTCCGCCCCTGAAGGGGGTCGGTATACACACTAAAAACCTGGGGTGAGCAGTCCCTCCGCCGACGGAGTGGAGCGGGACGGTGACCGGGCCTCAGCACCTGTGGAGGGAAGGCCTTGCTCACTAAGGCCATCCCTCAGACGTGTGGGGCCGTGCAAGCCGGTAGAGAGTCCTCCGACTCTGTACCAGTGACCCCACTATACAGGAGCGAAAAGGCGGGCAAATCGCCTCCTTCTCGCTCCCGTCCGTCTGCGCTGGAGAGGGTCAGCGAGGAGGTTGTTCTCCCTGACCCTCTCCGCGGTCTCCTTCTGCGCCATGACAGCTTCGCAGAAGGAGACCACTGCCTGCCACGACCTCTCGCCGCCGAGCATGGCGTTGATCACGCTCGGCAGGGAGAGATCTCCGCCTATTATGGCCGAAAGCGTGTGCCGCTGCGGCCCCCACGCGGCACACGCCTCCAGCGTGTGGAGCGCCGTGTCTTCCGGCGCCCCACACTCGTGGCAGGCCGGGGTCGCCTCCCGTCTCGCGATCTGGTGCAAATACTTTCCGAAGCATCCGTGCCCGGAAAGCACCTGCACCAGTCGGAAGGTCAGCGACCCGAATCGCCGCCCTATCCACCCCCGGAGGACCGGGCGAATGGCCTCCACCGTCCACTGGCCCGGGCCGGTGGAGCCAGGTTCTCCGTCCACCGCCTCAATAGGGTGGCCCGCGCCTGTCGCCGCATGCGTGCGACCTCCTCTCACCCCGGGGGCTCCCCGCGGGACCTCCTCGCCGCCACGAAGTGGTACACTTCGGCGAGGATCTCCGCTTGTAGCTTCCAGGGGGGGTCACTGGCCAGCACGCACGCCGCTCACCGATGAGACCTGGCTCAATGCAAAGCATACAGTCTCAAAATCGTGGATTGACGATACTGCTGCCTCAACTTCCGCTGTACCTATAGGCAAAGGCGAACGAATTATCATTTGTCACGCGGGAACAGCAAAAGGATTTGCGGCAGATGCTCTTTTAGCGTTCAAATAAAAAAAACCGGTGGTTATCATGAAGAAATAAATGCGGAGGTTTACAAAAATGCTGTTATCGCTTGAAGAACCTTCCATAATATTTTTTGATAACGCACTCTACCATTCTCGTCAAATAAATTTTTATTTATATATATAAATTTTTAATGCCAACAAAATCGAGAAACAAAGAAGAAATTATTAACTAGCTTCGTGCTAATGGCTAGGATGTGGACGAATCGTACTTGAAGGTAGAGATAGTAAAATTTTAAAAGAAAATAGGCCACCAAAACGGTACCTATGTCATTGATGAAATGGTAGCAGAACTTACAATAAATTATAATTTTTAGCCTTAACCTGATACATATTTTATTTATACTTTAATCGGCCGATATTGTGCATTCTAATTAAATTTCAAGCTCTAAGTTTTATAAAGTGATTGCCTGAACTAAGTTTAGACCTGCGCTTCAGGCTATTTCTCAAATTACAAAAAGAAATAAATATGCAAAGTAATATTAGAGTTTAGGTCAATGTGCATAAACTTAAAATAAATAGTTATATTGATACAATAAAAATAACTTAGATTACATATTATTACAAATTAAGAGCGTTTATTCCGACGGAGCCGATTTCGCAGGGATTTATTGTTCTATTATGTTACAGATAAATAACAATAAATAAATAAAAAATTGAAAATCTGAAAGTTCAATTGTTTATTAAGGAAATGTTAAAGAGAAATATATGAGCTTTCATAATAAATATTTTAAAAAGGATGAATTTAAATTGCGCATTTTCGTAAAATCCGTAGTTTAGGGCGAGTTAATTGCTCGCTAGAGCAATAAAAACTAATCGTTCTATAATGCCGTAAATGTGAACTATACAAACATAAGTTGTACTATAGAATGTATTAGCAAAAATTGTACATTCATTCATTATTTTTAAGAAAACAGTAGGTCACAACAGAGCTTTTAGTACAATATTGGCGCGCAAACCTGCTCTGATTTATAAAAAACTATTGTGATTTTAAAATAGATACATACACACTTAGGAACTTTAAGATTCATATAACGTCATATAAAAAGTAGAATCTAAACATTTTGTTTGTAATTGATATGATTTTTTAACACGACCTGTAAATCTCGAAGCACGATGCCATCTCAGCCATACCGCGCTAGGCGTTCTCAGGGGGTGGACGTAATGCTTGTCGCCGCGCCCGCCATATTACGTAAATATAGAATTTCAGTACGTTCATAGCGCGGCTGAGCCTTCTTGATCCGTAAGATTTTTTTACTACTTATTTTTTAATATATATGTAAATTTGATGTAACTTGATTTATATATTATGAATTCGACTGACGTGTTGGTCTAGAGTCTAGCGATTAGTATAGTGGTGCGGTCAAACACGGGCGGGGCGGAACGGTGAAGGACCCGGACGAGATTTGTAATGTCTATATATCACTATCTATATATCGCACCTTGAACGATATATAAAACACAAAAAAAATCCTACATTACCATCCAACCGACGTATTCCAAACCGGTTTTATTAAAAAGGCTATAATGCAAAGATAATTTTAGAACAAAAATGAATAATTTTTTTTTTCTTTTTACAGCGTAGTAGCACTCGCCGAATATCCGCTAGAATTGTATAAAAAACGTTCGACGTATGTATCATTTTTATCAAACTCACAGGCACAATTAAAACTTATATTTCTTTCTCAATTTTCAGAGATTGTCAAAATTTGACCACATTTTATGAAAGGTACGTAAAAAACTACTTTTATGGAAAAATAAATAACAAAAGTATTAAAAAAAATTTCGTTAATTAAAGGATGTTTACCAAAAATCGATTTTCTGAAAATCTTGGATGAAAATTGAAACGTTTTGATTTTAAAAATAGTGGCTCAATTACAAGAAAAATTTAAATTAATAATGGTTGTTGCCGCCTCTGGCCCTTATGACTTCTTGGAGCCAGTTTGGCAATCCATCCATGATATCTTGAATATCCGATTGGGGGATATTGTGCCACTTCTCTACCACAGCCGTTTTGAGGGCTCCTAAGGTCGTAGGGGCTGGTACTGTTGCTCGGACACGTCTTTTGAAGTTATCCCAAATGTGTTCAATTGGGTTAAGATCGGGACTGCATGCCGGCCATGGTAAAACTTGAATCCCGACCTCATTAAGGTACTCACTGACGGATCTTGCGGTATGGCAATGTGCATTATCATGCATTAATCTGAAGTTTCAACCAATAAACGGTACGAAAAGTATGACATGGTCTTGAAGAACTTCTTCCACGTACCTTTGAGCGTTCACATTGCCTCTATCGAATAAAACAAGATCAGTACGAGCCTCGTAAGAGATACCTCCCCAAACCATGGACCCTCCTTGGTAACCCACCGTTTCGGTTATAGCGTATGGAGCAAACCTTTCATTTTGACGCTTGTAGACACGCTGACGTCCATCTGGACCTCTTAAGGCTATTCTGCTCTCATCTGAGAACAGTACGTACTTCCATTCCTCCACAGTCCAGTCAGCATATTCTCGCGCAAAATAAAGTCTAGCTCTACAGTGTTGTGGAAGCAGTTGTGGGGCGCGAGCTGGACGAAAAGCCCTCAGATTTCTTTTTGCCAGCCTTCTTCTAATGGTACGTTCACTTACACTGACATTTCTTACCTCAAAAAGACGCGTACGAACTTCAGTAGCGGTCGAAAAGCGATTTCTCAACACGTTGCTTACAACAAAGCGGTCATCTCGAGTTGAAGTGCATCGATGTCGGCCTTGACCTGGCCTGCGGGTGTATAAACCTGTCTCCCGAAATCTTCTGATGGCATCTCGTACAGTAGTTCGAGGTACACCGAGTGTACAAGCGATGCGACGTTGGCTGTACCCAGCGTCAGCTAAAGCCACTGCCCTAGCTGCACCAGTTGCATCGAGTGACATTTTTTACAGTCACAAACAATGAGCAAACACTACAATCTCAAATTAAACAATATTCGCACACTATGGCAGAACAGAACAGGAAATGTTAACACGGTAACACAACTGCAAAAATGTCAAACGACGACTAAATTCCAAAAACCCTTCGGTGACACAAATTTAGGAAACGAAATAAGAGAATAAGTGTTTAACTTATTGCTAAAGTACTTCACAAAAAACAAAACAGTTGATAAGCCATAGTTAATGTAAACAAACAGGGTGACGAATCATATAGGTAAGCGGTTAATTGTACCTGTGTGTATATTTATCAGTTTTACTCAGAGACAGCGAGACATGAGTTCGTGGATACGTGATAAACAAAATCCACGAACTCATGTCTCTTATTAAATAAAGTACCTTGTTGTAAAAATCAGATAGTAATATTATAAAGCTGAAGAGTTTATTTGTTTGGTTGAATGCGATAATCTCTGGAACTACCAGCCGATTTCACCTTTTGTTCTTTTGTCCTTTTGTACCCGGATATTACTGGAGAGTTTCGCGGCGATTAGATAATCAACACTCAGAAAAACGATTACATCACATATAATATTTAGCCTATGTTGAAAAATATTAAAGCTATCCATATTCTTATAAATACTGCGTATATTTTGGGTAAGTGTGCTTAGTGAGTCGTCATAAACTAAAAGATATTGTCTGCAGTCCTCCACAGTACACGCTTTTGCGTCTGAGGCAGAAACATTATCTATTTCTGTAAATAAATTAATATCCATAAACTATTATAATAAAGGGGTAGATCTAATATATACAAGCGAATATGCGACGCTCTTACGCGCCTTCATAATCAACAGAATTTATATACCTATATTCAGCTACCTGTCTAGCTGGGCAATCGATGTCCCCCGTCTTGCGGTGGCTTGGCTTTTTGAAGCGCAAGCATGTTGCACATTTTGGTGACTCCGCTTTTCTTGTGCAGTCTTGGATGGAGTGACCGTCTTCGCCACAATGTCCGCACGTAGAGGTCGCTGTTTTGCACGTCTTGACTGCGTGTCCGTACTGCTGGTACTTGTAGCATCTGGTCACTATCGTAAAGTCCCTGACTGGACAGGAGGGCCAGTTAATAAATAACCGATTCTGAGTAATGAGATCTTTACGTATAACGGCTGATATATATATATGCTTTAATAACGTAGTTGCAGGTCTCAGTATTTTTCTTGCCAGATTCGTGGCTAAGTTTTATGGAGGTCATAATTCCGATGGCTCTCATCATCTCTTCTCGTATTAAATGATGTCTTCGCTCCATATTGATGTAGTTTTTTTTAGTTCCGATGCAGAAATTTTAATGGTTTTATAAAAACGCTATTACACACTTTATAGAAATCCTGATTGACAGCAGATTTTCTATTTTATATCGAAATTTAAAGAAATTATTTTTCAAGTAGTGAAAATCACTAAAAGGAACCAATTACTATAAAAAAAATGATTAAAATAATAATCCTCAATTGCGGTAAGCCTCTAAATCGTATTTGATCCCTAGACTCTTTTGATGTGTGTCGTTAGGTCTACAAATAATTTCTCAATTTCCTCTTTAGCAGACTTTTCCCCTTACCTAGCCTTTTGGAAACTAGACTGTAAGGCTGCATCAGATTTGCGAGTCAGTAAATGTGTACGCATATCTCCTAATAGTAACTCCACAGAACTATAAGTAGCTAAGCGCATTTTTGCTCCATATGTTAATCTATTTTATAAGACAAATTTAATCAATATCTGTTGACCACCATCATCAAGCATTGAATCATACAACTCAATCACGTCAATCAATTCTCGAGTTACATTTTCGTCACCATTCATTTTTGACAAAAGGCTAACGGCCGTTTTTAAATTAAACTTTTCAGTTGAAGTTTTTATTTGTGAACTAGTTGAACTACACAATTAAACTCTTTTTCAAATGTTAATATCTTAGCATAGCATTTTTCTATAGAACAACACAAAATTAACAAATCCATAGAAATATCCTAATTTTAAAATCTCCATACTAGGTTTTAACTTGCGAAATCTTACTCTCAAAGCTTCTACCTTTTCTTCTCGAAGGTCCTAGTTTACAAATACTATCCTTATCATTATTCAACTGTTCATAAATTTCAGACAATTCTAACTCTATACTCATAATCTACACTAAATATTTTTTATCAATAAAATAAAGTACAATCATGATATATCAATTATCAATTATCATAACCCAAATTAGAAAATAAAACCTATTCTTTAATAAAATACAATGTTTCACACCTCTGAATCGTTATCCTCACGTTGTTGGATTTCCTGACGACGACGGTAGCTCATTCGGGACAGGACTCGTTCTAAATTCAAATTCAAAATCATTTATTTGTAGATCATAGGTATAATACAGGTGTACTCTTAAATAATTGTAATATATTGATCGCTATGTCTTGCCACCATTGGCATACAAATATAAAACATAAACACATACAGTTCGAATATTGTAGTAGCTGTAGTTTGTATTTTAATATTAAAAGTTACCATTTATCATTTAAATATTCATTTACTGTATAATATGTTTTTGTGCATAATAATGTTAATAGTTGTTTTTTAAAATCAATGATACCTTCTTTGTCCCGAATACATTTTGGTATCTTATTATAGATCTTGGGAGCCATGCCTACAAAATTTTTTGAAAATAGTGCAGTCTTATGTTGCTCTACACATATCTCTTTATTACGTCTTAGAGACTGCAATGTTTGAAACATATATAAGTTTGACTTTACAAATACTGTAGTTTCAAATATGTATAAACATGGAAAAGTAAGGAGGTTAAATTTCTTAAAAAATGGAACACAGCTTTCTGTTGATTTTAGTTTAAACACAGCACGTAAACATTTCTTTTGAGCTTTGAAAACGGTTTCTCTATCAGAAGAGTTACCCCAGTGAATAATGCCAAATCGAAGAATTGATGTAACATAAGCTTTATATGCGGTAAGGACTACTTTTTAATTGACTATTTTTGCTAAGTTATGTAGGGCATACGCGTATTGATTTAATTTCTTGCAAGTAGACTCTATATGATTTTTCCAATTAAGCTGACTATCAAGATGGAGTCCTAGAAATCTTGTACTATTAGATTCTGAAATTTTTTGGTCTGCATATGTAATATTAAGATTTATAGTTTTTGTTCTTTGGAAGAATGACATAACTTGAGTTTTTTCTAAATTGATTTTTAGATTATTCTCTAGTAGCCAGTTTATTACGCAATGTATATAATTATTTATGTCGGTTTCGTACCTATTTATGTTTTCGCTTGGAATAATGAGCGTGAGATCATCAGCGAACAAAACAGTTTTACAATTGACGGAATTGGGTAAATCATTGATATAAATGAGGAAGAGTAAGGGCCCAAGAACACTTCCTTGCGGTACTCCCCTTGTAGTATATCGGATGGATGATCTATGGGAAATTTCTATTTTGGATGTAGAACAGATTTTATTAATAATTGTCATTTGTTTTCTATCGCTTAAATAAGATTTGATCAAGGTTAATGTGTTTCCTCTTATGCCGTATCGTTCTAGTTTGCCTAATAATATCGTATGATCAACGTGATCGAATGCCTTAGACATATCCATCACTACTGCTGTGATGGGGTTTTTTTTATCGACATTACACAATACTTCTGAAAGCATTTCATAGACGGCTTTATTAATATTTTTATTTTTTCGAAAACCATATTGTTCTCTTGCAAATATATTGTTTGTTTCAAAAAATGAAATAAAGGAGTTATAAATAACTTTTTCAAAGACTTTTGATAGTATTGGGATAAGCGCTATGGGGCGGTAATTTGAATTCATTCCGCAGCTGCCTCTGCATCCAACTAGTGTGCATCCCTTGTACAGCCAGTAACAGCGCATATGATGACGAGAAGGATGTTGTTTGTCTGCATGTGCTCTACTGCCGCCTTTGCATCGTTGTCACCTCCAGCACTCTGCGCAATGACCACTTGCTCCTTGCTCTGTGGTTTGCCCATAGTATTTCAAGTCCAAGAGGAAGACAGCTTCAAAGTCAATATGGATACGGGGAGCCAACAAAATCTCGTACAGGTAGCGCCAAACAAAGTGTGCAGGGTCCATTACAGGTAACGTCGAGTTGGCAGGGTCCATCACAGGTAACGTCGAGTTGGCAGGGTCCATCGCAGGTAACGTCGAGTTGGCAGGGTCGCCATGTGGTATGTTCTGGTGTAGAGACACGGTCCAAGGTTCGATAGAAAGGAAATACGTCAAACCAGTTTAGGTTGCCATTTATTAGTGTTATCAAAAGTATAAAATATTACAATAACGCAAATACGTACAAATGCTGACACAAGATATTACAAAGGTACACTACAGTACTAATATGTAACCAAATAAGTAGGCACTAGATTTTTTAAGTAAGGTATGAAGGTATCTTCTTTATTGTTCTTTATTCGTTTACTTGAATTCCAATATTTCATTTAATTTCTTGCAAATAATACTATTTGTAAGCATAATCGAAATCCTTTTACTGATTTAATTTCGATTAATTATAATATTGTAAAAACATTCGATCTCTTCACTATGTGCAATAGAATGTAACTGTATTTATTACGTAAACCAATAATCAGTTATTTTGGCAACAATAATACGCATATAATATTATAATGTTTACAAACTGATATAAAATACTAAATTGAAATGAAAATATGTAATCTACATTTTAATTTTCTAAGCGTATTAAAGTTATATTTTACGAAAAGAAAACAGTTACGTTCTAAGGTAGCTGTCAAAAAGATTATAAACGAATGGACAAACTATAATCCTTCTCACACTAAAAAGAGGCTCATTCCCAGTGCATCAATTGAAATCTTTTGTGCAACCAGCATCAAAATTGGTTGCAAAATAAGAAAGTAATTAATATTTTAAATTTAGAAATAAGAGAAAGTAGGCTTGTAATCGGGCATATCGCTTTCTCCCTTTGACAGCTGCATTTAAATAGTGGTACGTCATAGTTTGTATCGTGCATAATTTTTCTATCATTTGCAATTACCCTTATCATCAGGTTTGAAACGCTTGCATTTTATTTATTTCTGTAAAATATTTTGTATTATATATATATATATATATATATATATATATACATATATATTTTTTTTTTTAAGTGATATTGTAATAGTTTAGGTAATGTAACTATTTGATTTAAATAATAAAAAAGTGAGTCAACTAATTTACCAACACCAAAGAAAAATGTTGTACTTGAGATGCATATTGAAAGATTTACAGGATGACAGAAGGTGAAGGGGACGATGATTCAATTTTATATGGACGGTAATGTATGGCATAATGACTACAACCTGGTATATAAATGAGTTGTGAGTTGTGAAATGACAGGTTGGTGGCGATTTAAAAAAGTGGCCGTGAGTTTCTTGCTTATCATCTCTTAGACGCAACCTTTTGCCTGAACTTAAAACTAACATAAATGTAAATTTTGTAAACTCACTAATCTCTTTGACGTTCATAAGTGTAACTTTGTGACTTGAGTGATTAAATTATTTTTGACTTTTACTGTTCGGCTTTGCATATGAAGGTTCTAACAATAATATAATAAGCAGGTATCGCGTTGTTTTTATCCTGTGTACACGTAAGTTGATGTTCCTATTCTATTATACTATTAGAGACAAACATTTGAATATCACTTATTACTTCGGTGTTTTATGTGTAGTAAGTGGTTTAAAGGTTGCAGCTGCTAATACAGTAAATATTAAATTAATAAAATAAACAATATGACCTTGAGTTTCTTGCCAGTTCTTCTCATTGGTTTTAACCCCTTATTTTGCTGAACATGGTAACGGGTAAATTAAATTGTAAATTCACATTATAAGTGTAACTTTGACGTTCATAAGTTTTACTATGTGACATAAATGAAAACAAATTTTGATTTTTGGTTTTGATGTTTAATCATATCAGAATTAAATTACACGTGTTCATATATACATGGAGTCGTAAACACTAAGCAATTTATTTTTGGGGACCGAATATTCTTATATGACACGCGGCTTACTGATCATAGACTCCTACAGGCACGTTTTATCTTTGTTTAATATCACAGGATGCTCATTAATTGTTATATTGGTTCCCAATACAATTAACGTGTATACACATTCTACTTTTGCTGATAAACGCCATACGGCTCATTAATTTAATTGCCACAGACGTTGTTCTTTATTACTGTACCCTATAGCAAGCAACGATAGCCCAGTGGGAGAGTTAGACTGCTACGCAGAGGTCTCGAGTTCAATCCCAAGGCTGACTTTTTGAAGTTATGTGCGTATTAACTAGTTAATTGTCGCTCGCTTTGACGGTTAATGATAACATCGGGAGACAACTTTCATGTCTGAGAGTTCTCCATAATGTTGCCAACCCACACTGGGCCCGCGTGGGTTGGCAACATCCTTTTCATACTGAGAAGAGGTCTGTGCCCAGCAGTGGGACAGTTTAATACAGGCTGCTATTATTGTATTGTATCCTGCTAAATTTTAAAGAAGTTGCGCAGATATGCATAGTATTATATACACTTTTATTCATAGATGAATAAAAGTAATATTATCCAAAATTATTGTTATATCTTACAGGTTTAATTGAATATTCTAAAAGGATATTATAGCTCATAATATCCTTTTAGAATATTCTGTAAAATATTGTAAAGGTTTTTAAATAAATAATCAATAATTACCGTATCATCGACAGGCGTCAGCAGAAAGGGATAAAAATAAGGAAAAGGAGTCTTTCTCGGCACTCTTCAAAAGCCAACTGCTCTGTCAAACAGCGATTTTTCTGTCGGTGACATACAGCCTTATAGCTCTTGCGTATGATGCGCTGGTGCGCCTATGCGAGTCGTTGTCAGGCCCTGGAATGAAGTTCTTCGTAACATTCACTATCAACGCCGCCGCTGAAATACCCTCGGTTATAATGGTCGCGCTGCTGCTTGACAGGTAAAGCCATTTATTTATTTGTACACTGTAACTGTTGTACACCAATTACAATAATTAAAGATATGAATACATTAAATACAAATGCTTAAAAGAAAGATATATAACAAGTTCATAATTATATGAGTAATCACCAAGACAAACACTATCATCCCTCCTTCTCACAAAATCGCTGGCAGTCTAACAATATATTATAAGATCAGTCTAAACCAAAGATCTTTATTCTTCGTCTAAAGATAGATACAAATCCCTTACAAACATTGAAAAGATGTACACAAGGAACATCCAGACAAGTTATGTTAGATTACATTCACTTGCATTATCTGATCACGAGACTGGTCAGTCTCTATGCTTCGATTCCTTTGTGGTTACCACGAAAAAAAAAACTATTTTGGTTTGAAAAAAAAAGAGACTTCAGTAAACATAATATAGAAAAGTTTATGTCGTGTATATCGTCCCTTTCTTTTTCTAAAATATATAAGATAGATGATACTAATATAGCATTTAATAACTTCCATGACACATTGTCCCTGTTCTACAAACTGTTTTCCCATTCTAAAAGTTAAATGTACAAATAAACCTATAAAAAAATAAGTAAATTACAAAAGGGATTAAAAGATGTTGTATTAAAAAACGTAGTCTTTACCTAAAGTACCGATTAGTAAACTGTAATAAAGATAAACATTTAAAGAGCTAGACTAAGCACACTAAAATATTTAGACGCATTTTAAATGCTCAGAAAATTAATAACACTTGTTACATATTTCAATCTAGTAATAAATGTAAGGCATTTAGAATATTTTTAAAAAGAATAGCATAGAAAAAGATGATGTACATGAAATTGACTCTATAACTATTGACCAATGTACTTACACACAACCTGAAATGATAGCAAAAAATTTTAATTACTTTTTTATTAATTTGACAAATAAATATGTTGACCCCAGTTCAAAACCTGATTGACTACAAACACAATATTACAGAGGTATCTAATAGCATTTAGTTGACCCCGATTAATGCCTCAACCATGTACAATATGATAAATTCATTAAATAAAACTAATTCAATTGGCTATGATGACATTCATACTAAAATTTTTAAATATTGTTCTAAATACTTAGCTCTTCCTATTCATAGTCATATAATCAATTTGTCCTTTGTTCAAGGTATATTCCCCACGAGACTAAAATGTTCTATTGTAAAAGCACTTTACAAACAAGTAGATAAAAGTGATATGAACAATTAATCGACCTATAACTCTTATACCTATTATTTCTAAGATATTTGAAAGAATCATGTACGATAAGCTGTACTCTTTTGTAACAAATTACAAAATACTAAAGGAGGAACAGTTTGGTTTTAGAAGAAACAAATCTACAACTCTAACATTTTTTAGTCTTATGAAATTTATTACATCCAGTCTTAACGAAAGGATGCCTATATCTTCTATAATTTTGGATATATCAAAAGCTTTTGACTTCGTGAACCATAAACTACTTAATTACAAACTGAATCGGTAAGGTATAAGAGGAAATACGTTGAAATGGCTCGAAAGCTACCTAAGTTGCCGCCTACAATGCGTGGAGATATCCAGACGTATCGCATCTGAAAAGACAGTATATCGTCAAAACTCCTTTGGAATTCCCCAAGGTAGTATATTAGGGCCCTTCTTCTTTTTACTTTACATAAACGACATGCCCAATATAACCACCCATAACTACATACTATACGCTGACGACACCACCCTCAATACCTATTAAATATAAAGATAACAATATAATTAAACGCAAAAATAAAATTAAAGACACACTAAACAACGTAACTAAATGGCTACACGACAATAATCTACATGTAAACATAAGTCAAACGAAAATCATGCAGTTTCAATGTTACAATAGCAAACGTCCCCAGTTACAGATAAAATACGCAAATGAAACAGTTGAAGAGGTAGAAAGTGCAGTTTTTAGGTATCACAATTGATAAACATTGTAACTGGAAAACCCACATTGACGGACTATGCGGCAAGGTACATAGATTCGTTTATGACTTAAGCAAAATTACGCGCGTGGCTGGTATTAATGCCGCGTTATATGCATACCATGGATATGTCTCCTTCATTCTGCGTTATGAGCTTATAATATGGGGTAATTCTGTTGACATCAATAAAGATTTCCGAACCCAATAAAAATGTGATTGTTCAATAGATAAAGCCCAACTGTTAGACAGCTGTGTACCTATATTTAAATAGTTTAAAGTATTACCTCTCCCAGACTTATATATATTTGAAATTTGTATCTTTGTACGTAAACATTTAAATTTATTTGAAATGCATAATGACGTTGTACAAAGAAAAAGTAGAAATATTCATAAGATATGTATTCCGAAACAGAGAATTCAACTGTTTTCCAATAATGTGTATGGCGATTTCTTTTTATAATAAATTACCAGATGTATTTAAAACTCTTAACCTTGAAATATTTAAAAATGAATTATTTAACTTTCTATTAGACAAATGTATATATATAAACAATCAACGACTTTTTAATGACTTGACATAAAATTTAGTATTTCATTTAGGACTACTAACTTAATAGTGAACAATTCAATTATTTATTTTGGAATTCTTAGATTTATATTCTTATTAACAAGTTCATATAAGGCATGTTATTAAAGTGTGCTAAAACAATTTGTATGCTGGAAACGTCAGAATATTATGGACATTCAAATTTGTGTAACCACAAATACTTACTACTGTAACTACAATTTTCTAACAAATAAATACATTATTATTATTAAAAGAAACAAGCGGTCTTTGTTATACTTTAAGGTTCCATCGAGATATTTTAAAGACTTTTACAGATATCTTGGTAAAATGTCAAGATTTATGCCCATCTTTTCAATGTTTGTAAAGCATCAGAAAATATTCTAGCTACCAGCTCAGAGCTTGTACTTATTTTCGCTAGTTAATTTACGATTTTGTCAGACTTCAACATCTGACAACGATATATCAGGAGCATCTATCTCATGGATAATGAGAATGGATGGATCTGAAGTAGTACCCTTAGACAAGACTATCTGTTACTAGTGACTTCGTTCGCGTGGAATTTAACAAAAAAAACAGTTTGTTCAGTTCGCAGAGACTATATTCTAAAATAAAAATATAAGTTACTCCTTATAACATCAGCTATCAGCCAGTGAACATCTCGTCAAAATCGGTCCAGCCGTTTCAGAGTTTAGACGGAACAAACAGACAGACAAAAATTTAAAAAAATATATTTTTTTAAATACTTGTCGTGTATGGTAGAATATTATTATACTTTCATATGCATTTAGTAAAAAGCTGTTCTTTGGAAATTACATACAGACACTTCAATTTTATTTATTTATATAATTAGCAATGTAGGACACATACTAATATTGCTTATACCTGCTTTCGTAGATTGGGTAGAAGAAATCTTACGTGTGGAGGAGTTGCATTATCCGCCATCTTCATAATCATTGCTATGTTTGTACCTAAAGGTATGATCTTATTAAAATGTCTATTCTTCACAAAATTATTTTAATATTGCTTGCCAAATGCGTCGGCGTTAACTTCGAACGATTTCTAGTAATTGTGCTATGTACATATATGTATTTGCTTTGCAGGTCTTCCCCGTATAATATTTGCGGTTGGGGCACGATTTTTGATGAACTTGGCGTTGACGGTGGGGATTCAATGGACTACGGAGATATTACCTACTCCGTTTCGAGCCACGGGATCCGCAACGATGCACATAACTGGATTCGCAGCAAGTCTTGTATCACCCTTTGTTGTATATTCGGTAAGAAATTTAAAAAAGAAAAAGTGTTTGTAGAGGGTAATTCAGGAACTACAGTACCTATTCTAAAAAAACTGTTGTTAATTGGTAGGTACACTATCCCTGAGTTAAAACATTATTATACCTAAGTATACGTTTTATGGGACGGGCTAATTGATAATCATTTTGTTTTTGTCGTGAATTTCTTAACAGCTGTTCGGTATCTAAAACCGTACCCGATAGACCGCAATAGGCCCGCCATCAAATATTTCATAGCCAGACTTCGTGCTACTACCAAGAATTCGCTAACAGAAAAATTCAAAAATTGTTTCTCCGAACTGCTTATACTACGGTTACCAATAAGACAAAGAGAGAGAGAGAGAGGAGAGAGCAATGATAAAGCTTAATCCCTATTTCCCTACTAATATTATAAATGCGAAAGTAACTCTGTATGTCTGTTAGGCTTTCACGCTTATACCACTGAACCGATTTTGATGAAATTTGGCGCAGAGATAGACTAGACCTTAGGAAAGGACATAGGCTACCTTTTGTTGTAAAAAAGGGCATGAAGGGGTTGAAATAAGGGATGAAAGTTTGTATGGGAAATTGTCACTATCGCACCTAAATCACAACCGATTTGAATGACATTTAGAACAAAGATAAACTAGACCTTGGGCAATGACATATGCTACCTTTTGTTGTAAAAAAAGACATGAAGGGATTGAAATAAGAGATGAAAGTTTGTATAGGAATTCGACATTATCGTGCCTAAACCACTAAACCGATGTTAATGAAAATTGCTACAGAGATAGACTAGACCATAGGAAAGGATATATGCTACGTTTTGTTGCAAAAAAAGGCATGAAGGGGTTGAAATAAGGAATGAAAGTTTGTATGGGAATTCGTCATTATCGCGCCTAAACCACAGCCGATTATGATGAAATGCGGTACAGAGATAGACTAGACCTTGGGAAAGGCATAGGTTACCTTTTGTTGTAAAAAGGGCATGAAAGGTTTGAAATAAGGTATGAAAGTTTGCATGGGAATTCGTCATTATCGCGCCTAAACCACAGCCGATTATGATGAAATGCGGTACAGAGATAGACTAGACCTTGGGAAAGGCATAGGTTACCTTTTGTTGTAAAAAGGGCATAAAAGGTTTGAAATAAGGTATGAAAGTTTGCATGGGAATTCGTTATTATCGAAGATTAAAACCATGAGACTTTGTATTTAAGCACTTTATAAGAAGTAAATAAGTTAACATTTGTTCTAGTGGTTTTGAAATTTTGACCTAAGCCCAAACAAACCTGTCTATTTCTACAATACGTATATTTATCGGAAACATTGTATAATTAGTAAAAATGCCGTCCTAATATGTACACATAGCGCGAGCGCGAGACACGCCAAGCGCCATACACAATGAACGATGCGCCGGCGCGGCGGCGGCGCAGCGCGGCGCGGCGTAGTGAGAGAGTTTGTAATATTAGCAAAAGCGGTGAGCGAGGAAAAATGTCGCAGCGGTGTAAGCTGTTGGTTTGGAATGAATGTACGATGTCCCATAAAAAAGCAATCGAAGCACTATATCGCACCATGCAAGATAATCAAGAGCAACAAGGGTATCATGGAAGGGATGGTTGTATTTTTAACTGGTGACTTTAGACAGACCTGCCGGTTATTATAGGAGTACATCGGCAGATAAAATAAATGCCTGTTTAAAGGCGTCTATGGTATAGCTTCTATAATACAAAACGTTTTTATGTGTACTGTGGGTACACGTAAAAAGTTTTGTCTGACTACAAATATGCGAGTATAACTACACAACGATTCTCGCACAGGGCAATATGCGGCTGCTCTTTTAAAAGTCAGAGAAGATTGTATGCTAACAGACAGTAACAGCATGATTACACTAAAACGTAAATACTGTCAAATTGTCGTTAACACAGATGATTTAAAGAATTCGCAGCATAATCATATTAGAAAGAAAACATTCTTTATTGCCTCAAAGAACTACTTACACCTTTATAATTTTTCGTATAAAATAACGACAAAATAATACGGTTTAAGAATCATTTATTTTCTCAAAAGAATTTACATAAATTCACTTACTGAGAAAACTTATAATCTATGAACAAACTATTTACAATAAGAGCGTACAAAAAAAGAAAAAAAAAATACATAATAACAATTCACAACAAAAAACGTCTACATATATTATATTGTACAGAAGTGGGTACTCTCTAAATATTCTCACCAACTAATAGCTAGCTAGTTAACAACTACAAGCTCACCGAACATGGATGTGCGAATATGACTTAGGTCTGGATGTGGCAGTTTGGTATCGGTGGTATTTATGATAGTGACAAGCTGAAATTTAATTTTCTAGCGATAAATTATCAAAAAATCATATTTACGTATTATAAATTTATATATACACTTATATATTTTTTGCAATATTTTTTTTATTTGTTTTGTTTTGATTTATTTTTTTTGTTTTGTTTTTTATTTGATTCGTTCTGCTTTATTATTTTTTTTTTTTTTTTTTTTTTTAAGTATATAGTATATATTTATTTTACCTTAAAAGTTATAAAACATACATAATATAAGAATGCATATCAATACACTCTTATGTGATCATGTCTATCACATATGATTTAAGTTGGATTTTGAAACTAGTCATAGTTTTAGCCTCTTTTATATTATTTGGTAACTTATTATAAATTTTGATACCTTCAAATTCAATGTTCTTCCTGCCATAGTTCGTTCTAGGTACACGTGCTACAAGGTGGTTAGCATTGCGTAATTTCATTTTTTGCACAGTATGCTTTTGTTTAAAAGTTAAAGACTAGAATGTATCTCTTTATTTAATATTTTGCGTATTAGTATACATGTGTTATAGGCATATGTCTGCGCTATATTCATTATTTTGGTTTCTTTATATATTTTTTGCGTTTCAGTGCGAAATTTGTAGTTAAATAAGACTTATAATAAAAAAGACAATTCAATGAATAGTTCGTAAGTTCGTCGTTCTGTGTAAAAAGTAAATATTATGCTATTGTGGCAACAAATGGTCTCCATTCAGCATTGTTGTTGCGATAAAACTGACGTGATATAATAAGTATGGGCATTCGAGAATGGTTGTGTGACAGGTCAATTTTAATTTTGGCGCCGACAAACGAGACAGTTGGCTAGATAAACGAATAAATTACATCAGATGTTGAGGGAGATGTTGTCGTGTACCTGTCAGTAGACAATGTTATGGACACTGAACAAGTAACATCGTACCCTATAGAGTATCTCAACTCTTTAGAATTATCAGGATTGCCTTCCTATAAGAATACAGCGGGTGTGGTAAAGTGGTAAAACTTCCCATTTAAGCGTCTCCAGATAGGTTTTCACTGGTTTTGCGACATGAGATCGAGCGTTGTCATGTAACAAAATCACTTTATCGTGTCTCTGCGCAAATAGCGGCCGTTTTTCTTTTAGGGCTTGACTCAAACGCATCAATTGAAGTCCATAGCGATCTCCCGTGATAGTCTCGATCGCTTCGAACCATGGATACTTAGTTTTGCAGACGATGTTGATGCATGGCCGGGCTTATCCCACGATTTTCTACGCTTTGGACTATCGTAGTATATCCAGTTAACATCACCAGTTACGATCCGGTGCAAAAAGCCTTTTCTTTTCTGTCGTTGAAGCAGTAGTTCACAGGTGATCTCTGCATGTCGTATCCGACAGAGCAATGTCATTCTGTGTGCATCAGCTGCAGGTTTCTTTTGAATAAAATAGTGTAATAAAATTCCCCGCAAATACATACAGTTTATTTGGCACAAAAATTAATATTTTCAGAACCAATATAGAAATAGTAAGCTTTTATTAAAGTGAACTGCCATACACTGAAATTTAAAGTTAGATATAGTACTTCCTTGCAGATGCGTTACCATTCGAAATTTCATGCACGATGTGCTGCTAGTGCCATTTATGAAGAAACAGCGAGAACTTATTCAAGATCCTTTGTATAATCGTGACTAGGATAGAGAAAGGAGCAAATGTTTTAATTCCCCGTATTCCGATAATTCCGACCATTTGTCATTTCAGTTTAAAAGAGTGCAGATTCGCCTAAAAGCAGCATTTACGAAAATAATAAACAAAACTGTTTTCCATGGGCAACTCTATGTAGCGTGCTCACGAGTATGAAACCCGCAAAATCTTTGTTTTAGCAAAACAAAAACATAGCACGGAAAATAAAAAAAAACGTAGTTTATGAAGATGTGTCAAAATAAGCTATTTGCAGTAAACCATAGCATTTATGTGTATTATTTGCAAAATAAGTATCCTAAAAATTAAAAATGCTGGCCAAAGTAACTATTCTATGCGGACGAGGACGCGGGCAAAATCTAGTCCTAACTATAAATGCGAATGTGAGTTTGTTTGTTTCGCTTTCAGGCCCTAACTACTGGACCGATCATCATAAAATTTTGCTTACACGTGGTCAGAGCAACAGATAAGAAGATAGGGTACATTTCATCCAGAAAAAAGTACAGTTCCTGACCTAACTTAACCTATATTCAAGTGAGCGAAGCCGCGGGCAAAATATAGTAATTAAAATTAGATTTTTTTGTAGGAACGTTTTTGGGAGTTGTTGCCTTTTGCGATTCTGGTCGTATTCGCAATAATCTCCTCAGCCTTCAGCCTACTAGTGCCGGAGACCAAAGGTCTGGAAATGCCGCAAACTATAGCTGATGCTGAAACGATTATCAAGGAGAATTCATTATACGGGTCAGTAAACAATGTTTTATAAAAAAACATAAGCTTGCCTACACTCTGCCATACAAACCAATCCAACGATATAATAGCGACATCTAGGGACAGATTTTACAGCGACATAAGTATTGCTAATTTTAAAAGGTTTCTATAAAAACTAAAACAGGCCGCTGCCGCATATTACTTTGTGACCGCACGAATCAGCCGACATATGCGTGGTTACAGAAACTCAACTGCACAGACGGCGGAGTGCTTTAAGTGGTCATGGTACTATTTTCTGTTCACAGAGTTGATGGTTCGATCCCTAAACGGGACAGAAATTGTGTGATCCACAAATAGTTGTTCCGATTCTAATGGTCCATGGTGTCCCTCGTTAGAATGTTTGTAAAGTCTCCCGCGATACAGGAATCACTCCTGGGCCTTTAAAAGTTGTTTTTAAAAAATAAACAATGAAATAAACAGTTTAGGAGTCAGGTGAATTGTGAATAATGTCGGTGGAGTGCCGGTATAGTGCCGGTGGTAACTCATACCCTACATATGTCATTCGCTGCGTTTTAATTCACGTTGATCCAACAACGGTTTGAAGCATATTAACATGTAGCATTTTCAGTAGTCAAAATATAATTCAAATTAAATTATATTCAAATTTATATAATTTGAGCATGCTACCGCAAATTATTACTGGTTTAGTTGTTAGTGACTCAAAAATCTTTGGTTTATTTAGTGATCAAAGTAACACCTATGAATATCAAAGTAGGTACAGTACCCGGCGATAAACATTGCACATCGACCTTTGGAAAGAGACAATCGACGAATTTCGGCTTCGTAGAGCGTTATCTCTGTCGCAAGAAATACAAACAGTCCGGTATCTATTAGGAGCTGTTAAAACAATTATGATTTGCATCATTTGATAATTATTTTTATTGTTTGTATAAAATACACCAATTTTTCTATAAATTATATCAGCCGTATTTATCACTAGTCTATCAGTGTAATTGTCTAAACCGTGTTGAATGCTTCTATATTCATTCTCACATTTGATTGCATGATCGCAAACCTTTTTCCACTCTTCAGCCCCGATCACGTTTACTTTTTCAGTCAATAATGTTTTTACTGTAGTTAAATTCATACCCACATTTCTAGAGGCTACATAGCCTTTCAGTTGAGACCATATATTTTCAATTGGATTAAAATCCGGATGATATGGTGGTAATCGCAACACAGTGTGGCATGGGCATGTTTGGCAAGTACTTTGTCCACGGAAAACTCTGTATACCTCTCCTTGTGCTGACATATAATAGCGTAAATCTGGGTTTTTGTTAATTTTGGATCAACTGGAATTTCGAGTCTGTTTAACCAGTTGATCATTTCCTGTTTAATGGTGTTTGATTTGGGGTGTCTTTTAACATATTTGTTGGGATAGGGTGCGTTGTCGATAACTAGAACAGAATCACTGGGTATATTTGGGATTAATTGATTAACCAGCCATTTTTCGTAGTTATCGTTATTCATTTCATTGCGATAGTCACCTGTAGTGTCCGTGGATTTATACGTTAAAAAGGCACCGCGTACAAGGCCTTTTTCATTTCTCGCATGAACTATTATCAAACGTTGACCTTTTGAAATTGGCTTTTTTACTCCTTTTTTCTTATCATCACTTCAAGATTTCCCTTTAGTGTGGGATGTATGTATGTAAGACTCATCCATGTAGACGATATTTTTTTCTGATTCGCGAAATTTGCGTATTTTATTGAGGTATTCCATTCGTTTGAGACTTACATCGTGCTTTTCCATTAGAACTTTTCGATTATCTTTCATTTTAGTGAACCGAAATCCCATCTCGTGAAATATTTTTCTCAACGTCTTTTCAGATCCATAGTAATTAATAGCTTCGGATAATTTAGCTTTTAATGATTTTATTGTTGGCAGTTCATTAAATCGTAAGTGAAAATCATACACCATTCTTCGAACAACATCATAATCAGAATCGTCCATATCCAAACAAAAATGCTTTTATGGTCTCCCTTTTTTTGGAGTGCAGAACTTAATTTCAGTAGAATGTGTTTCATTACTGACTTCATTTAATATATTGTTCAAAGTTCTTCTTGAAATTCCAGTGGCATTTGCAACTCGCTCTTGAACCTTCTTAAAATAACAACTTACATTTTCATCTTCATTCTTTTTAAATGTGTCAGCTTCGGTTACAAAATATTTATAAACATTGTAGATAATTTCGCGTGACTGACCTCATAAAGGTTTCCCTCTTTTTCCTAAAGATGCCATAGTACAACTTTAAATTATTTAAATTTGGGAGTGTTAACGACTCTAAATATATATTTTGAACTGGACGCGACCGCACACAATCGCACTTGAACAACGACTGACAAAACGTCACATAGGTAGTGTGCGATAGAGATAACGCTCTACGAAGCCGAAATTAGCCGATTGTCTCCTTCCAAAGGTCGATGTGCAATGTTTATCGCCGGGTACTGTATAGTCTTTAGTGAGTTTACTAAAGTTACTGATGTTATATTTAGATCACAAAGAAGATACCTACAAGAAACCCATTGCAAACAGTCTGTTTCTAATAGGGGGAAAATCTGCAGAATACCCACTATTCTCTCAAGAGGAGAAATTGGACCACACGCAACCCAATGAACCCTTTTAATGGCCTCTTACAACACTTAACGATGACTACTTAAACTATTTTTACTATTTCCAGGAAAGTACGAGGTCGGTCAATGAGCAAGGCCTTTATGGCAGTCAGGAGTTCGACGTTCAGTGAACCCATCAAACGCCCCGCTGAAGGCCGTGTAAGCATGCGCTTAAGCCGTTTGTCTATCAACAAATAATAGATGACAAACAAAGAAATGTTACTTCGTTTCATTCTGTTGAGGGTAAAATGGAGATAACGTTTCAGAAAAATGCCGTCTACGATAGCTTATCTTAAAGTACAAATTCAAATTCAAATTCAAATTGTTTTTATTCGTTACACAGGGTTATAAAAAAATCTTACAAAAACAAATGGAAGTGCATAGCCGTGACTTGCCAATACAATTGGAGTACAAAAATTAAAATGATAAAACCTAAATTCACAAATAAATCAAATAATTAATCAAAACAAATCTAACTCCAAATTACATTTATAGCGACAAAACTAAATCTAACTTTAAGAAATTAGGTATCAAAAATTAACAAAACGTGTCATTTAGAAAATCCTTGACAGAGTAATAGCATTTTCTATACAATAAATTATTTAGCTTTTTCTAAAATGTTTTAAATTTAATAGTTTACACTAAATATTATTATAAATAGTTTTCACAATTAAATATACAAGCTGCAGATTTAATCTCCTGTAGTTCTTATTAAAGGAGGGGAAGAGGTGCTAAAAAGCACATACTCAAAAATTTTAATTAGTTGACTTAATATTCAGCCAACTTATCCTAAATTACTGCACCCATTTATCAATGAAGGCATCGCTCTTTTTGTTGTAACGACGCAGTTTTCAGTATGGTGTAGCATAGGTTTCAATAATTTTCATAATTTTATCCTTTAAAAGCAGATACCGATATAGGTTCGTCAAGCGGGCCTTGAGAAAGCACCTTTTTAAGCTGTCAAAATTAAAGACCTCGGCATCAGTTCACGTGGGGACGTTGTGTGGAGGTATATATGCTCGTAGACTTCACGACTGCTTACTATCAGGCGGAGTGTAGTCATTTTGACAGATAATAATTTAATAAAATTATAGGTATATATGTAATTAGTATTCATCCCAAACCGACGTAGATATGATACGTACCTAATTGTGATTTGACTCGGTGAATCGTAGCTGTCCTTGAGCACACGGGCGCGAGTTGTCGCCAGCGCAATGTTGCAAATAAAAATGTATTACAAAATTAAAGTTAACCTTTTTTATACATAGCGATATAATCGTCTTTAAAAAAAATGCAGTTAATTAAATCTGTAGCTTGTATATTTTATTGTTACTATGAACATAATCACTGTACATTAAGATAAACTATCGCAGACGCCATTATTGTCGGGCAGCACTATTTTTACGTATTTGTCACTGTTTCTTCGTCTGATATTGCCACACACTTTGTCTGTCAATCTTTTAAATTGGTAAACCTACGGAGATTAATATTTTTTCATCTTGGCCCCTATGCGCAGTATATTACACCTTATATATTATTTTGATGTAGCAAATAAAGAAAATCAAATATAATAATATAAATATATAAATGTGGTTTTATTTTCAATGTTAGTGCAAACCAAAGGTAAAAACATGATTAACGATATTAAATGCGCGTATAAGATTTAGATAATCTGTATAAGATTGTCGTCAAAACAGCAAACAGCACAAGTCAAAGGCAAGAATTCTTATATCCATAAAAATGATTTAATATTTCTTGGCCACGACAATATAAAATATTGTTTATAATTAAATGAAAAGGGAATACAAATGTTGTATTGAAATAGCCAGTTTGAGGAATAGAGCAAGCTTAGCAAATTAGATGAAGCTGGCAAGAAACGCATGGCCACACTTTTCAATCACCAAAAAGTAAATAATATATAAAAAGTAGTCTGGATGAGAGGAGTTCAATCCCAAGCATTTATTTTTTTATATTGTCTGTAACTAAGTTATTATTGATTAGATTCACGAATATAAAATTGCTCGGGATGTTTGATTTTTATTAAATACTTTTAGCACTTTGGATACTAGTCGCTCATTTGCCTCACGTCTCTCTGTAGAATTTCACATACAAGGACATTGCTTGAATCCCCAACCAATTTTACTATCCAACACTATTCAATACAAATCAGTCGCAATCGGGCCTTGATGAAACGCAGGTACGTTTTGTTTTACAGAATTTCTTAAGACCGGTAGTATAGCTCTTGATAATGTGACTAGACTTAAAAGAACAGAAATAGGGCGTATGAGTTATTCAACACCTTGAGTACCTATGTCTATTGGCCTCGCCATTGCCACTGCGCCGAATGATGTGGGTTCGATCCCCACGCGAGACAAAACATTTTGTGATCCACAAATGGTTGTGCCGAGCCTGGGTGTTATTTGTGTTCATTATTTGCATGTTGCCCGCGACGCAGGAATTATTCCTAGAGCGGAATTGTATTTTAGAAAAAAGAAAATATTGATTGCTTAAATTAAGATTAGAAGTTTGACACAAAATAAAGTGTTATAAGTTTCATAGGTTGATGGGGAATAAATTTGATTCATTTGCTGCAATGGCTAGAAAAACCTGGCTACAGTCAGCGGATGACGGTCAGTAACCTAGAAAATAATAACGAATTATGTTTTGATTATAATTTTGAAACTATAAGTTTACTCTTTCCCTTGTTCTTTTAGCACCTATGGTCACAGGGAGATATATGGTTTTAGCATATATGGTCTCGCGCCTTATACCGCGATAAAATCCCTATAAAATAGTTTAATTTTGAAGTAAAAATAATCTTATTATTGTCATGACGGGGTCAACACAAAATGTTTAAATTATCATGTGGGTGAACAATAAAGTATAATGCCTACTTACTGAAAGAACAATGGCAGAAACCCATACATTGTTTTAGCTGACATTAAATTCCTGCGTCTTGAAATGAAAAATATTTGGTTTAACTCAGCGTCATCTTCTGAATTAGTTTGTGCAAAAATTTTAGTTCGAGCAAGCCGAGAATAATAAATTCACTCATAAACTTTTGTAGGTTATGTTTGCAGATAACTCTCAATAACATGTGTAATATGTATTCGAGGGATTACAGGGCAATATCACATTATTTCCCTTACCTAGTTATTTTACGACAAAATGTCTTTGAAATTAAACTACTCTATACGGATTTTATCGCGTTGTTTATTTGACACTTTATTACATAATTTTGAAAAAACTTACACTACTACTACTATTAAACTTTACAAATTTTTAAGCTAATTGAATTATTATTAAAACTATTAAAACTATTTAAACCATTTAGATTTAATTTAATTTTACACTTTCCCCGACGTTTCGGTTGCTTTTCAGCATCCATGGTCACGGGGAGACAATTTTCAAAATTATGTAATAAAGTGTCAAATAAACAACGCGATAAAATCCGTATATAGTAGTTTAATTTCAATTAGATTAGATTCCTATTTTAGTTTGCATACACGAACGGCTAGGATGCAGTTAATATTATATATCAACCATAATATCAGCACTGTATTAAACTATACCACTGCTGGGCACGAGCCTCATCTCAGTGCGAGAAGGGTTAAGCCATAGTCCACCACGGGTACTCCAGTACGGGTTAGCAGACTTAACATATTATCGAGAACATAGAGAACTCTCAAACATGCAGGTTTCCTCACGATGTTTTCCTTCACCGTTAAAGCGAGCGATAATTTACTATATATGCACATAACTTCGAAAAGTCAGAAATGCGCGCTTTGAGATCGCATTCAAGATCTCATGGCAGTCCAACGGTCTGCCATTAGGTTATCGCTGATGCGCAGAACAATATCTGTGATGCTCAGTTATTATTCTGAACATTGACTACGCAATGCGTAAGTACAGTCGTCCAAAAATGTGGTACCACCCCTACGGTTGAGGTTCATTTGAACGTCATGAACAATAAGGTCGATTGCCCCTTGCAATAATATTATGACAGTGGCAATTGTTCTCTTTATCATGTTTATTTACTGTCATACAATGTGTCAAGATTGAATTATCACAGCTAACAACAACTCACCTCCTTGTCTAAGATCTTTTACATTCTGTTAGAAAAGTCAATAACGATAATTATTAGATCTCTCAGAAACTTTTGTCAATACTGATAGACCACTTTCTTGGCCATAATAATTCCATGATCGCGGGGGACCATGGACTAGAAAAATATTGCCAAGTGATATTCCTTCATTATGGTATATCTTATACTCTGTAACATTATGTCAACTTATTGTCAGATAAAACCAATTCTAGTAAATAACAACATGCAAATATTTGATTAATTTGTTGATGCTCAGTCTACGCATTGTACGTATAATATATCATAAGGTACGCCTTATGATAGCTACGCAGTTATACATGCTCAAAATTATGATGTGATCCAATACAGAATAAATCTTTATCGGAATAATAACTTTTGTAAGTAATCCTAACCAATATTATAAATGTGAGTTTGTTTATTACTCTTTCACGCCTTAACTACTCATCCGATCATCATGTAATTTCGAATAGGCGTTGTCAGAGGCACAGAATAGGACATAAGGTACCTTTCATCCAGAAAACCATACTGTTTCTAACGTAATCTTTTTGTTTTCTTTTTTTTGCGTGGGGAAATGCGCCTGATGAGTGCCCCCTCGCTACAAGGGAAGGCGACGGGGTTATAATAATAATAACCATTTTATTTCGCGTGACATAGACGCATAGATAAATACCCTATAGACTAACATGCATTAATTTGTGTTAGTATTTATAAAACTTATTAACTATGTTAGTAATGCTTCACTTGCACTATGTTGTTGTGCGTTCATGTGGCACTTGTCCGCGAAAGCGACACACCCTTCGGCCAAAAGTCCTTCTTCATGAATACGTGCAGATAGCAAGTCGGGATTCACACCACAAACGCCTTATAGTTGATATTGCGACGCAATTCTAGCAGCTGCGCTCTTGGCATGTACTTAGACATCTGACGTACATACTCCGCGATGTCCTCCGCCTTAGTGGTGTAATGCAAGCGAGAGATGTACACCGGCGTGTTCGGTGCTGCAGCACGCTGGTTTGCACCAGGTTCCACAGGAACCGTACCGCAGCAATTCTTGTTCGTTTTCTAAAGGCGTTTCCTCCTATGCACTGTCACAAAACTATCCTCAGCATCAAGCACCCGTTTCTTTGCCATCTCAGGCACCAACTTCGCGGCGGGAGCAATGGGTGTGCTCGCAGTTACCTGTTGAGCCTCTATGCGTTTAGTGTACATCCGCTAAACTGACCTTAAGGAAGACAATGTCCTTCAAAACGCTTGTAACATCGACGAAAGTGACGGGAGGTAACTTACTTAAGTCCTTTCGGCACAAACGTCGGCACGTCGTCAGAATCGGTTTCCTTCAGCAGTATGATAATATCCTGCAGACTTTTCTTCGTTCCGTCACACCTGCGAGACACCATCTGGTCACTTTTATTGAGTGACCTGTACACAAGCAGCTTGGCAGCAATTATGTCCTTCTGGCTGAAGTTCGTGGAACATATCTGGATGTCCAACACCTCGTCCATGACATCCAGCTTCTGTTGCAGGACCGCCAACAGTTCGTTCGCCACAAGTGTGTCACTCATGGCGATAAAAAATACGAGCGTCAGCTTGCGCCGCGCTAAACAATAAATTAATTTACTATATATAAACTTAAATTACCACTCACTCACTGACTCACTTAGAGAAATATAAGTCATACAAGCGGGAGTCGTAAGAATAAAGTTAATTTAGCGTCGTATAGAGAATCCTTCAGAAGGCCCGGGAAAAATGCTTGACCTTCAGAAGGTCAGCTCTTGGTGGTGGTACCCTATCAGATCTCGGAAACGGTGATATCTATGGGAGTCGTTCTTGAACAAAATCTTCCTACACCCTGGTAACTTTTAGGGGGGATGGAAAAACATGGCTTTCATACAAAAAAACATGGCCACCATACAAACTTTGACCTCTAATATCTCCGAAACGGTTAGAGATAGGCGGGGTGTGTTCGAACAAATGTCATCAGAGGTCGACGAGGTCTTTCCAGAAAAGGTCATTTTCAAGGTCACCGGGGCCATCGGTATTTTTTTTGCTTCCGGGACTGTCTGAACTTCCCCTCTCGCTGTACACCCCTCCTCACGGGCCGCTTGCTGGCCCCGCAACCACTCGAAATACTAGTTATATTTATATAAGTGCACACGTCCGTCTAAGAGCGCGCTGGCTATCTAATGTTATGTCCGGCTCTCCCGTACTTCGGGCCTACGGACCAAAACCCCACGGTGTGCCAACTCGCTGCTTTGTATAGTGGATGGGCTGCTGGAAAAGAGACTACCTCAGCAACCCACCCAGCAGACTACAACTCCTGGCCAACGCCCCAGCACTACAGAGGGCGACGAACCAACTCAATGGCTGGCGGGCGGGAGATCCCCGTTCTTCCACCCGCGGCCTTAATTATGGCGGCATTAGGCGCGTGAAAGCGCGCCTCTGCCGCCTGGTTCGCCAGCGATGACTCGAATCCGCAAAGATACTTTCCTCACGGATCCACTCCGCCACCTCCTTCTGGCGACCGCTAATAAATACCTGCACCTGCACCACCCGGAAGGAAAGGGTCTCATGCTACCGCCCTGCCCACCGCTCCAACACTGGCTTTAGGGCTCCAACGGTTCTGAAACCGGCCAAGGGAGCCTCCAGCCGTGCCTTCCAGTTTAAAATCAAGCCCTGGTTGGCTCGATTTCGCGCGCGTTGTGTCATTGTTAGAAGAGGACGACATCCCGTCTCCTCCCGCACTTCCTCACTCACTGCAAACACTTCAGCCTCCAAATCCCACGGGGGTATTCCAGCCAACGCGCAAGCTGCTGACACCATGTGGTATTCACGTCTTATCCTGACCGCTATGACTCTCTCCGGTCTTCGCAAGAGAGTCCTAGCACTGAGCGGTCAGGGAGTCCGCCCACACTGGTGCGCCGTAAAGTGCCATCGACCAGCACCAAGCACAGATACTTCATGTGGGCCTGGACGGGAACGCGCCTCGAGCCCACCATTATCGAGGCGCCGTGGGGTGGACTGCGACGGGGCCCATGAAAGACCAGGGCCTCCGTCTTGCTAAAAGCCACCCGTAAACCCAGCGCCTCGATACGCCGAACCACCTGGGAAACCCCCACGGTGTCCAAACGGGCCGCCTCCTCGAAGGTACCCTCCACGGGCTGTGACGAGGGTGTCGACAGCGTAACTGATGACACTCAGCCCGGGGAGTAGGACAGCACCTAGGGCCCAGTCGTTCCCCATGTCCCACAGGAGCGGAACAAAAACCGATCGCTAATCTTAAGGTAGCCGTTTTTTTTTTTGACTCAGGAACATCCTTTATGGATACCCCCTCCCCCGGGGGGGGGGGGGAGGGTGGTTATATGAGACTCTCCGCCCCTGAAGGGGGTCGGTATACACACTAAAAACCTGGGGTGAGCAGTCCCTCCGCCGACGGAGTGGGGCGGGATGGGGTCGTGTTAGCAATCACCATCCCGCCCCGGCGGTTGGCCCGGCTGATGGTGACCGGGCCTCAGCACCTGTGGAGGGAAGGCCTTGCTCATGCCATCCCTCAGACGTGTGGGGCCGTGCAAGCCGGTAGAGAGTCCCCCGACTCTGAACCAGTGACCCCACTATACAGGAGCGAAAAGGCGGACAAATCGCCTCCTTCTCGCTCCCGTCCGTCTGCGCCGGAGAGGGTCAGCGAGGAGGTTGTTCTCCCTGACCCTCTCCGCGGTCTCCTTCTGCGCCATGACAGCTTCGCAGAAGGAGACCACTGCCTGCCACGACCTCTCGCCGCCGAGCATGGCGTTGATCACGCTCGGCAGGGAGAGATCTCCGCCTATTATGGCCGAAAGCGTATGCCGCTGCGGCCCCCACGCGGCACACGCCTCCAGCGTGTGGAGCGGTTAGGTAGCCTATATTAACGCGAGCGAAGCCGCAGGTAAAATCTATTTAATAATTGAAATTAAACTGCTATATACGGATTTTATCGCGTTGTTTATTTGACACTTTATTAGACTGTCCGACTGACGAGTCTCCCCATGACCATGGCTGCTGAAAAGCAACCGAAACGTCGGGGAAAGTGTAAAAATAAATTAAATCTAAATAGTTTTGATAATAATTTAATTAGCTTAAAATTTAATAAAGTTTAATAGTAGTAGTAGTTTTGTAATAATTTGTCAAATAAACAACGCGATACAATCCGTATATAGCAGTTTAATTTCAATGAATAATATTCACGTAAATAGAAGACAATATTATCTATTTAATAATAATATATTGCAAATTGTAGTTTTCTCCCGTGCATATTCAATCAGTCTGTCTAGTAATGTTCTAAATTACACTAGAGTGTCCTAAATTATAGGCAAATGCTCTGCCATAGTGGTGTGAGGTGTACTGAGGAGAGCTCAGCATATTATTATGAGCACATCAATTATAATCCCGTTACAAAAGCAGATGCTTTTTTACATTCTCAGTGTTTTTTGGTATTTAGGCGACCCCAGCACCATTGGTAGTGATATTATAACACAACATGTTTTAAAATTGCTGATTAGATTCCGCTAAATGGGCGATAAAGATAAAAGTACAACGCCAACTAGAGAAACAACTAACCAGGATGCGCCTAATCAGGCAGCGACCAACCCTGAGACAACAAATCCTAGAACCACTGACGAGAGAACCGCCAACACTGAGGCTACCAATCCCGAAACAACTAACCAGGATGCGTCTAATCAGGCAGCGACTAACCCTGAGACAACAAATCCTAGAACCACTGATGAGAGAACCGCCAACACTGAGGCTACCAATCCCGAAACAACTAACCAGGATGCGTCCAATCAGGCAAGGACCATTCCTGAAACAACCAATCAGGATACGTCAAATCAGGCAGCGACTAACGCTGAGGCAACCAACCAGGACGCATCAAACCAGACGGTAACTATTCCTGAAACAACCGACCAGACAGGGACCAACGCAGAGGCACCCACCCAGGTGGCAACTAATATTGATGCTACAAACCAGGATACGTCCGACCAAGTGGCTTACAACGCGGAGACGACTAGTCAAGAGACGGCTGATTTTGAACTAGCAAGCCGTGACTCCACACGGGTTATTACCCGTAAAGCAGCCAGATTTGATCCAACAATAGCCAAGCAGCCCAGCTCAACACAACCCTACAGACGCGGGTCCTGGCGATCAGCTCCTTCGTTACAGGTACATCCATATTAAAGTTTGAACTTTAATAACATCTTCTGGTATCTCTGAAAAAAAGGATACTAGTTATGACTGAATATATACCGTTGCTTAAAAGATTAAGAAATGGTAAGGAAAATTATAAAGTACAGGATGTGTGGCAAAATGTGAACAACATCAATTACAAAAAACTTCTGTCGGGATCATCACGTATCCTGTATATCGAATATGATTTTTTACCAAATTGTTCACCATCATTGGGTTTGCATCAATACACATTTTGCCACACATCCTGTACTTTATAATTTTCCTTATCATTTCTTAATCTTTTAAGCAACGGTATATATTCAGTCATAACTAGTATCCTTTCAAGCAACAAGAGAAAAGCCGGTCGTAATCTCGTATCAGGAAATAAAAATTCTAGCAGGCTCATAGTAAATATAGAGATAGAATACAGACCCTGATTTCGAGATGGGCAAAAGTGGTTTTCACTGATGTTACTGTCTTCATTTCTTTGTAGTAGATAATATCGTCATAATATAACAATATTACTTATAGTTTTGCGTTGGCCGAGAATTTACTCCATAAATTTCAGATATAGTTTAGCTATCTTTTTACAGATAAGCAATTTTTCTTTCTGTTTCAGCGTCTATCCGACGCTCGAGAATTAGAGGCAGACATGTTTGAAGCAGTGTTGTTTCATGTTGGCGAATTTGGGAGATACCAGAAGATGTTACTTGTGGCTATAATACCATTCGCCGTCTACTTCTCGTGGGTCTACTTCACACCGATGTTCTTGTTATTGACACCAAAACCCTACTGGTGCATAGTTCCTGAGCTGTCAATTTTGACAAAGGACTTGAGGTAAATGTAAGAATAGTATTCGATTTATTAAAGTATGTCCTTTGTTGGCTACAACGTCCATTATAAAAATGAATGACCTATTCTATGGATATTCGTAAATAATGTAAGTAGTTTATGAAAAGATCAGACGATATTGCCGCCAGAAAGTAATTCTAACGGATCTTATCTACTAAGGATTTTATTGCGTAGCTTATATTTACTCATTTATGTTGGTGATATCCATTCTATCAGCTAGATACTATTGTCACGGCATATGACATATGACAGATAAAATTATTTAACAGTAAAACTCAATTAAATGAGAATCTTCTCATTTGTTATATTATTATTGTAACTAAGTCTCTGAAATTTGTAACCATATGCTTGTTACCATACACCCCATTATCATAATATTTAATTACCTATTGTTATTTTTTTATAATTACTGCAGTAATGATTTTAGATATTGCATCGGCTTCATAAGTACTATGACTGCGTAATAGTCACACAGTTGTTAACCTACATTGCAGACGCGAGTTATCAGGCGCTGCTAAAAAGGATTGGGATGGATGTAAAGTCTATAAAATCGATTGGAATCAAGTATTAAAGACCTCGACGCCCCCTCCGCCTGACACGCCTTTGGTACCGTGCAAAGATGGCTGGGAGTATGATTACAGCGAAATACCTTATGAAACTGTAGTGTCTGAGGTAAGCTTAAGCATAAAAAGTAAATGAGCGCACATTCTGACAAAGATTATTGTCTTTGTTAAGTAATCTTTGAAGTATTTAATTTACGATACTGTATGCAAGTTGAGGGTTAGCACGCTTGAGGCTTCTTGAGTAACAAGTTCTATAGAACCAATTGCGATAGCATTCCAATGTGAGGATCTCATCTTTTAAAAGAAGGCGATGAAGCAAATCGAGTAGGAGTCCTTTTTTGGTCCCACAGGGCAAACTGGCCATCACTTTTATATAATAAGGCGCGTTGAGAACAACGGGGATAAGTAATTGGCCTATCAGGGGACGTTAATAGCCTCCTCATAACGTAGAGGTACACAAGGTGGCCGGCCATATACAATTTGGCAATTTCCTCGTCATAAAAAGTCCTATATGTAGGTACATATACGGCCTTTTATGACGAGGAAATTTAGGTTAAAGGTATAGGTATACCTAATTATTCTTGTATATTAATTCTCGATTACACATTATATTATACAATGATCTTAATAATAAAAACTAACACAGTGTTCTATTACAACAGCGAGACTGGGTATGCAATCGAGCTAAATATTCAATAACCAGTCAATCTGCTTTCTTTGCTGGTTCTTTGGTGGGCGGCCTTTTGTTCGGATGGATGGCTGATCACTACGGCAGAGTACCTGCTTTGATGGGTAACAATAATGAAGACATTAACTAAACTTAAACTATCAACACAAAATTTAAAAGCCAGCGTTATTATTTAATGCTTACTGCATAAAGGCAACACAAAGCTATTGGGTGCAATCTTTGAAGGGAACCTTTCAGAGATTAGTACCTAATAATCCTAACGGCTTACTCCATTTACGCGGAAATGTATCAGGGCCATCCCTTAACATATTCATATGAAATTATTTAAAGTGATTCAATTGAGTAATTAGAGCGTGGAATATAAGATTAACACCTGTTTGTTTAAGACTAATAAACGACATAAAAATATTTATCTCACGCCAAGTGATTTGATTGACCGTTTTTAACCTACTTTGAAACATTATTCTTGATCTGATACAGAAATTGGGTGACTATTTTTATTTCTCAGTTTCTCAGTATCGTGATAAAGATAATAATCAAACTATAAATACTCAGTATTTATAGTTTGACTATTATCTTGCGTATTTAGATAGGATCTCAGTTGACTTTAATCTATATTAAACGGATATTTTTAACTAATTTAAGCAGTGAACCTACTCGGTGGTGTCGCCGGTATGGTCACTATATTCACCATCGGAGCGTGGGACTTCATCTTGTGCAGATTTGTTTACGGTATGGCGTTCGACAATTGCTTCATGATCGCATACATTTTAGGTTAGTAATGTAAGGCTTAAAAAGTATTCGTACACTCGTAATTGATTTACACTTTACATTGTTAAAGACGCAGCACACGCATTTATGTAGTTTTGAAATACATATGTTCGTAAATTACATAACTACGTAGTCTATATATTCGAAGTGGTACATATTCGAAGTCTGTATATTCTAAGTGGTACGAAGAAAAATATTATACCCACTTTTGGCTGATTATGGTTTTAAGTCCCACATATTATAAGGCCAGCCGCTATAATATTGCTGTCTACTGGGCACAAACGCAGAGGCCGAGCTGCTACTAAACATTTCTTCACATTAAAATCCAATAAAAAATATTTAGACGCCAAAAACAGTTGCCTGCTGATAAGGATCAGCGGTAGTGACGGCAACTGTTTCTCGCGTCGTCCGCTACAGTAGTACCTGTGGGATTCCACGAATTAAATGAGCTGAGTTCGTCAAATTTTATTGTAGAGTTAGATATCTAAACACGATTAAATTCTGGTAAAATTATACATGTAAAAGGTTTTGGATGAATTTGGTTTTAATTTCTGCGTCTTATAAGAATATCTTACGGTACACTATGTCTAAAGCATTTTCGAGGGCTATAATTTTATTCTAGAAATACCTGTCCTCGTAGAAGGCAACAAGATCAAGAGACTCAAGTAACGCTATTTTTAATTTTAGTTCTGGAATACGTAGGACCTAAGCACCGTACGTTGGTGGCCAACTTGCCACTTGTTCTGTATGATGGTACCGGTGCTGTCGGTCTGCCGTGGGTCGCATATTTCATTGCAAGCTGGCGCTGGTTTTCGTTTGTCACCTCGCTAGCTTTATTTATCGGAATATTGACGCCATGGCTACTGCCGGAAAGTGCTAGGTAAGATTTCACTATTATGGATTTGTCAAACTATAATGATATGTAGTAAAACAATTTTGTCACGATCTTAGCTGTAGACATATTTAAATATTTAACTAGCTTATAAAGGTAGAATCAAATCCAGAAATAAGTTTTCTTTATCATTAAACTCTGTTTACTTTGTTACAAGAGTCTATTTTATAAACAATCTTGTAATAAGTGTTTTCAATTCTGATTTTCCACCTCCCTCATAATTTTAATTGGATGAAGATTTAAGACCGCTTTATCGAGTAAGTGCTCGTTGGCAATACCACAGCGCTTTAAATCATCTTTAAATCATCAATCGACTGATTTAATATTTTTCAGAAATAACTTAAAAAAATTATTTCTTTTAGGTGGCTAATAACCCGTGGTCGAACCAATGATGCCGTAAAGGTTCTCAAGCGTTTTGAGGCTATAAACAAAACTAAGATTCCAGAAGATATACTGAATAAATTTATCGTAAGTCTATCGTAAGTAATAAGCAAAATTAATACAATGCGTGATTACGAAGTTAGGTTAGAATACTAATCCTCGTTTTCAGAATACATTGACTCAACAGGTACAAGACTATTGAAAATTCTGTAGCTATAATACAATAATAATAATAATTTATTTATTGATTACAATGGTAAAACGTGAATACAGTCCATAAAATACTTAATATAGGTAATATAATATGGATGCCTGTACTAGGGTAAACCTGTGCCACAGGCGTTAAGGGCACTTACAATATACTACTAGGAACCAAGTTATATACAATTAACCATAGTTATTATATAAATATATGCAAAAATAGGCCAAGATTGTAATTATTATCATGGAACTTGTTATTGCTTATTTAACAACAATCAACAAATCTTCAGTATCTTCATAATTTAAAGTTTGTAGGTACCGACAGACTATCCGCTTAGATCTTACATAACTTAGGTCATATATAGCTGTTTGTTTATTTATCTTGTTATAAAGAAAAGGCCCTAAGAAAGCAAAAAATCTATTTGTAAAAACAAACTTTGATTCAGAAAGTGTGGTATAGACAATATCTTTCCGTCTTTTAGTGTTAGTAAGGTTGATGTTATACGTAAGCGTTGCGTGCTGTTTAAGTACGGTGTACATTATAAAGAGCTGTCGGACAGTTAATACTTTACAATTTTCATACAAAAGATGTGTGGAAAAGTGGTAAGGTAAGCGGGTTGCTACCTTTAGAAGCACTCTTTGTGCCCGCTCAATATTTAACATGAAGGATTTTCCGCTACCGCCCCATGAAGTGATGCAATATTGAATTAAAGACTGACACAATGCCTTATAGATATTTATGATGAGTTTGTGATCTGCAATAAGGTGCATTTTTTTTTAAAACAAATAATAATTTGCGTACTCTGTTAGTTAAAGCAGATATGTGTTCTTTAAAGGAGAGTGTGTCGTCTAATATAACACCTAAATATTTTATATTAGTAGTGTTAGAGATAACAGGACAAGTGCAAGCGGTAATGTTATTACAGTAATGTGCATATAAATAAATGTGGCTTAAATGAGGTTGGTGTCTACGCATACAAAATTTAATAAATTTAGTTTTGTCGGTATTTAAGGTGAGCAGGTTATATTGAAGCCATTTGTTTACTATATTAAACCCGCACTGTGCATATTCATAGACTTTCACAATGGAGTTAGCGGAAAAAAGGAGCGCAGTATCATCTGCGTATGAAACAATTTTGCCATGATGTAGACTTAGATTACAGAGATCGTTAATGTTCACCAGAAAGAGGGTACCTCCGAGGACGCTTCCTTGAGGAATACCGAATTGAAGTAATTTCAAATCGGCAATGACGACGTTATCTATCTTGATACATTGGTACCTATCTTGTAGATAGTCTGTGAAAAGCTTTGTGTGCCGCTAATTCCTAGTGCCTCCAATTTTCTTAAAAGCATAGGAAAAGACACGGTATCAAATGCCTTCGCCAGATCAAGGAAGATGCCAATTACCTGCTTACTCTTCCCAAGTTCCTCTGAGATATAGCTGGTTAAATGATGTACTGCGTCTGCTGTTGATAACTGAGGTCTAAAACCGAATTGCATGTCGCAGAAGAGGGAGTTCTTTTCAAGATATGATACTAGTCTTTTATTAATATTTTTTCCAGTATTTTGGACAAAGAAGGTAACAGTGAGATGGGCCTGTAGTTCGTTACGAGATTTTTATTACCGGATTTATGTATTGGTATTACGATTACTTTCTTAAGGCATTTGGGAAAGATGCCATCAAGAGGCAATTTCGAAAAATATGCGTTTATAGATGCACCAGGATGTGCTTACAAGCTTTTAGAATATTAATGGACATATTATCCCACCGTACTGCATAATTATTTTTTAAATTTAATATAAGCTGTTCTACCTCACTTCCATCTGGCTCTAACAGGACAAAGAGTTTGCCGCTTTTAAGATGGGTATAAGGTCGTGAGAAAGTATCGCTTGTATTTCTACCGCATTGATTTTGAACTTTTCCAGCTAATGTTCTGCCAACGTTTACAAAAAACCTGATTATGTTGTTAATAGAGGACCATGAAGAGCTATGTGTTCTCAATAAACTCGTATTTGACTTAATTTGGTTAGATATGAAAGTAACCTTTTTAACGTATTTCCACAGTTGTTTGCTGTTATGTGAAGCTTGATGTAATTGTGATTTTTCATATTCTATTTTCAAGTTTTTCAGTAGATTATTACAGAAATTTCTGTGTCTCTTATAAGAAATTTGTAGGATATAGTTATCGGGACACTGCTTGGCTCTCTTATGTAGTTTGTCGCGATGTCGTATGCATCGGAATAGGCCCGGTGTTATCCATGGTTTGATATTATAATTTTTCTTACTTAGTTTAGTTACTATCGTGTTGGCTAAAATAGCTCGTTGTACTTTATTAATAACATATGACATGGAAGTATTAACGTCAGCGGTATTGTAAACTGGGTTAAATCCATGCCGCATACGTTCAAGGTTACTCATGTTTATTTTCGACCTTAGTTGCGGGCGATATAAATGCTTAGACTGCGATAATTCAAGTGTAAGTAGAACAGCGCAGTGGTCTGTTATTGATGAGTTATCGACAAGTGTTAAACACAGAAGCCTAGTTTTGAGCATAACATGATTTAAGCAAGAACTACTTACGTGTGTCGGATAAGTATGTGCTAGCAATATGCCGTAGTACGCACAAAGATTTAAATAATCATGCGTCCCAATGTCACAATTCTCACTGTTTATGTTAATATTTAAGTCACCGGTTATAATAATATTTTTGTAAGATGAAAGGCTTTCTAAAGTATTATTTAAAGCATTAATAAACATATCAATTTTTCTAAACGATGGTGGTCTATAGATTGCTATAATCGCGATATCTGTCCCTATTTTAATGACGAGACAGTTGCAGTCTTGGATCTCTGGCTCTTCAACTGTGGCAAATAGGGATTTCTTTGTGTATACTACCACGCCATCGTTCTGATTAAATGATAACGTAGTATTAAAAGTATTGTATTCTGGTAGTACTGGTAGATTGCATCTATTTAACAGCCAACATTCAGTGAGAATAATGACATCACATTCTATACTAAGCCTGTGTATAAAGACGTTTAAACTATCTATGTTCGTATAAATACTGCGGATATTTTGGGTTAGTACCGTTAATGGGTTGTCATAATCGGAAAAGTAATGTCTGCAATTTTCAGTGTCACACACTTTCAATTCATATATGTGATTATTGTCTATATCATTAATGATGTGTTCAGCCATAGTTTTAAAACTAAAATGAAAAATGTACAATTAAAAGAGGAAGATGAAAAAAATAATCTATAATATCCTTAAAAGTTAGCTCCAAATAAGAAATAAAAAGGCAGCGCTCTTAGGCCCCCTTATTAAAATCTATGGAATTTATATACCTCGTTTCAGCTATTTTTTTCGACGGGCTTTCGAGGTCACCTGTTTTGTGGCTGCTAGGTTTTTTGAAACGCAAGCATGTTGCACATTTCGGTGAATCGGACTTCTTAGTGCATTTACTGACCTGGTGTCCTAGTTCACCGCAATGTCCACACGTGTAGATGGTCTAACGGCAGGTCTTTGCGGCATGTCCGTACTGTTGGCATTTGAAGCACCTGGTCACAAGGGTGAAGTCACGAACTGGGCAAGATGTCCAATTGATGAATACTCGATCCTGATTGATAAGAGCCTTCCTTATGCTAGGTGTAACTTCTATAATAAAGTTGCATGTTTGTGCCTCTTTTTTTTTCCTGATTTGTGGTTGAGTTATAGAGAGGACAAAAATGAATCACGGGTTATATTAGGGAGCTTGTCGGCTATATTTTACTCATATATGCAATCCTAAACTTCTTTGTCGCTAAGGGCAGATGGTACTCCTTAAGTTATTATCCTCGGTCTTCTTTTGATTGTGTCCTCCATCTTCAGTCCGACACTACTCACTTGGGCTCACTCCTCACCTCAACTTTTCAATATCGTCCTTTGTTTCAGTGCTTATAATGACACCTTCGTTCTTGGTCTTACGCAATCACATGCAATTTCATCTGCTCAGGACATATAATCTTCTGCACCAATGATTTTTTTTCGTCACTAAATTTTAATTTATCACTCGGAAAAATTGCGATAGAGCTCAAATTTTTAGGGCGCAATGGAATAATTTAGCTAGATTTCACCATATCAGCAAAGGACACATTTTCTACGACTGATTTCGTACAGCTTTTCTCTATGGTCACCTTAATCGATTTTTTTAAATCATTCAGGCATTCCATCAGATCTTGTTTTTCTTTTAAGGTATCGTAAGAGGTGTTTATCATTTTAACATTTTGTTTTAACGACTGATATAAATCTGCCATTTGGGAAACCCCACTTCCAAATTACCGCACTAAGGTGTTAATCTTAAATTTTTGGTCAGAATTAAGCTTCCCTTCTGCAGCAATAATACATACCTCATTTAGGCATTTTTCAATTGAGGACATTCAATATTTAATGTCACTGTTGGTCAGGGCTTCCACGGTATGATCAGCGGCATGATCTTGCGGTTGAGGAGTGCTGAGAGGGCTGCGTGATGTTTTCGCACATTGATTATCATGCATATTATCCATGATATCATTCAGATATTACACATACTATCGTTATTCAAATCAAACTTCGCACAAAGTGTAATCTAGGTCACAGAATTTAATGAATATATTTCAACATGTAAATAAAAATAATTGTAATGTAGTCACGTCTGTTTGCTTCGAGCTCAATAATTGCTTTTTCTGCTATAAAGCACTTATAACGTGTTCAATAATATTGGCGCTCAATTAGAGTTTATTTTTTATTTATCTAAGTCCTTAGTACGTAAAGTACATTTGGTCTCACCGATTGAGTAGCAAAACCCAGGAGAATCTACAGAATTGGCCCCATCTTGAACTAGAGTTTTAAACTATATTTATTCTAAAGAGAGAATCTTATTATCTTCCATTTATTTCATAGACTACCTTTGCCTGAACCTAACAAACTAAAATAAATGTAACTTCTGTAAACTAACATAACTTTTTCTTTGTAATTCATAAGTGTTATTTTTTTATTTGATGATGTCACTAGGACACTTTGACGATCCACGAGAGTCCGTCATGTATTTGATTTTTTACAGACAAGCGTCACTTAAAACTAAACTTGCGTGAATCCCAGTACTTGTAGTACTTATATACAACATTAGGTTCTATTGAACCTACTTATCTGTAATGAGCTACTAACTCCTACTTCTCTTAAATAATGATTGTAATCTTCTTCAACAGCAATCATCGCTAAAAGTTAACAATCAGAAGAAAGACTCAATAAAAACTATGTTTAAAAGCGACCTGCTTCGTCACACAATCATTTTCATGGCGATTGCTTACTGCTTCCTAGCTGTGGCGTATGACGCGCTTGTACGAATGTCGGAGTCGTTTGGACTGAATTTCTTCATCACGTTCACTATTAACGCGTTCGTTGAGATCCCGTCTGTTATAATAGCTGCGATACTACTCGACAGGTAACTAGTAACTATGTGATGATTCTTAATTATTAAGATAAAATTTATGCGTAACGGAATAACAAAAGATAATAGCGTGTTATCTCAAAGTAATTTTGTTTGGACTGAAACGCTGTAAAGAAACAAGTATTGTCTGTTTTAGGTTCAGTCATACTTATAAACCTGAACTATACAAAATCTTTAGATACGTAAATTTGCAATATATTCAAAAATAATTAAATATTAAATATATTTTTATACAAAAGGTTAAGGTAACTTAACTTATATCTGTCTTTCCAGATTGGGTAGAAGAAATCTTACTTTTGGGCCGACAGTCTTAGGTGCTATATGCATAGTAATTGCTATGTTCGTACCTATAGGTAAGATTCTATCAACAAAATTGAATAATTTCATTCTTTTACATTTAATAATAATTACAATCAGAAGATTAATTATGACGTTATCTTAAAAGACCTCCTTTAAGATGACGTTATAATTAATCTATCGGAATAAAATAAATCGATTGTTTCTTAGGCTTTCCCAGGGTATGTGTTGCAGTCGTAGCTCGGTTCTTAATAAACCTAGCATTCACCGTGTCAGTACAATGGGTAGCGGAGATACTGCCTACTCCATTTCGAGCCACAGGATCAGCTGGAATGCACATGTGTGGATTCGCCAGTAGTCTTATGTCACCGATTATAGTTTACTCGGTAAGTAATTTATAGTTTTTCTGATAATGGAGAACATGGAACACTTTTACTTTGTTTACGCATGAATCCACTTTATGAATATTTGAAACTCTGAACTTTTTGAACTCTTCGGCCAAACAGTCATATGTCCATATTATTTTGGTATGATTATTTATCAGTACAGTTACTGAGTAGTAGAGCCTCGCTGATTTTAGCATGAATGGGCCGGCTCGACTGGGGTAGGACTACCCTCTCACAGAATATCGACGTGAAATAGCAGTATTCCTACTGTTGTGTTTCGTTCGGTGAGTAAGAGTGCCGGAGGCTCAATCACCCTCTTTCCCCCTTCCCGCTCCTTCTTCTTCCCACTTCCTTTCCTAAGAGTCGGCAACGCGCAAGTGGATGCCCCTGGTATTGCAGGCGTCCATAGGCTACGGTGATCACTTACCATCAGGTGGGCCGTATGCTTGCTTGCCACTCTAATTGCATAAAATAAAAATAAAATATCTGTATAAATAAGCTTGAGCCGTAAGTTGACGTTAGGTGACTTACTGTAATGTGCTCGCGTAAATGTGGGTCTTGTCCATATTTGACCCTCGGAAACCGTAATTTATTTTTTGGATAAAATGTTTCCTTTTCTATATCCTTGACATCGTGTATGCAAAATTTTATGATGATTGGTCGAGGTCTTAAGGCATGTAAACGTAACAAATAAACTGACATTAACATTTATAATATTAGTAAGAATGTTTTTTTGTAGTGTGATTTGTGTGCTATGATTTTCGGCTTGTTTTGTATCCTTTGAAAGCTTCACGCACTTCATAAGATTTGTTTCATCACAAAGATTTGTTACTGATTTTGTTTCTATTTAAGGGTTAAACTATAAAATTGCCGATTTGTACTGCAAAATTGAAACTCGTTTTTTTTTAAGATGTATCATATTTATTTAATCGAAATATTTATCCTCATTATTTTATTACATACGTTGCTGCCATCTAAATGGAAGTTCATTTATGCCTTTACGATAGAACTCCGGGGATCTAGATTCGACAAACTGTGTGAAAGCATTTTGTACTGTCTCCTCGGAAGACATTTTTTTATCACATAGAAAATTGTCCAAATCACTAGAAAAACGGTAGTCCGTTAGAGCAAGGTCTGGTGAGTACGGAGGATAACGTATGGTTTTTAACTGCAGCTCCTGTAGAGTTACAACGGTTTCTCGTGCAGTGTGACGTCTTGCGTTATCATGGAGCAATAATGGTGAAGATCGATTCACGAGTCGGGGCTGTTTTACTGCCAGTTTCACCATCATTGTTCGAAGTTCAGCACAGTAAACATCTGCTGTTATTGCTTGACCCGACCTGAGAAATCTATAGTGAATAACACCATGAAGAGACCACCAAACAGTTACCATTACCTTTTTATTGGTAAGCTTTGCTTTAGGGCACTGTTGCGGCATTTGACCTGGAGTCAGCCATTGCATTTTTCGCTCACGGTTATCGTAAAGAATCCACTTTTCGTCACATGTCACATGTCGGTCCAATATTACTTCATTTCTGTACCGATTCAACAAGGCAACACAAGTTTCAACACGCATTTCTTTCTGCAGTTAAATCATGAGGCACCCATTTTTCCATGTTTATTTATCTTATTGATTTGATGCGAATGAGCCAATATTGTAAGTAGGGTAATGTTAAACCATGCCGCTAATTCCTGGGTGGTTTGACTCGGATCTGCTTCCACCATCTCCTTCAATTCAGTGTTATTCACCTGTGTGGTCTTCCACGTGGTGCGTTCTTCAAGTCGAAGTTTCTATTACGAAAGCGTTTAAACCAAAAACGTATGGTTCGTTCATTAGCAGTCTCCTCTCCTAACGCAGCGTTGATATTGCGAGCCGTTTCTGCCTCGTTAGTTTCGAGTCGGAACTAGTATTAAAAAATTACTCGGATTTTCGAAGTATCCGTCTTATAAGAGATATATATATATATATCTTTATAAGTTTTCTTACAACAGAGCATGAAGGTAGAATTTTATGTTTAATGATTTCTTTATTTATAGGAACGCTATTGGTCGTTGTTGCCTTTAGTGATATTGGTCGTGCTATCATTGATCGCAGCAGCCTTCAGCCTGTTGGTGCCGGAGACCAAGGGCGAGGAGATGCCTCAAACCGTTGCAGACGCCGAGGACATCATCAAGGAAAACTCGTTATATGGGTTAGTGAACATGAAATATAAATAATTTAAGTTTTGTTTGTGCTCGACCACCTTTTATTTTTTAACTTTCAATTTTTTAAATCCTGTTGTGTGTCGCGGGTGACTTTAAAAACAATCAAACAACGGACACAAAGAACACCCAGACTCGGAATAACCATTTGTGAATCACACAAAGTTTTGTCCCGTGTGGGATTCGAACCCACAACACTCAGCATAGTGGCAGTGCCGAGCAGCCAGACTTATCAACATTATAAATTGTGTTGTCAAATATTTGATTGGAATCGCTAATAATTATTATCAATGACACTACCGCTGTGATTGCGGTGCTGAGATTTGAACCCGAGTTATTGGGATTTTCTGTCACGAAATCCAGAAAGTATGTAAAGATGTTGGTCCTGCGCTTGATCTCTCTCCGGTTGTGTCCCATCGTCCTATTCTATTGGATCATCGGATTATGAGAGTTAGGAAATATAGAGTACACTTGTGTCTGCGTACTTACGTTTGCACTAAAATATCTCCTGCGCAGATGCCCAGTCACCGTTAGGTTAGGTTCGCCGTGATCGATTTGGTGGAACTTTTCAATGACAACGAATTGATCCACATTCTAGATCATAAAACGTTCGATAAACCGATTTGTCCACTAGCAGATGCACCTCTCTATGAGTAATAATCACACCCTGGGTGCATCGGAATCAAGAAAAGGATCTAAGCTTGGTTAATCGTGTATATCTGTACTTTTCTTACATCTATTAAGGAAGAGACTAGGGCAAATATAAGGAACCAGTGCTACCAGAGGGATTACCCTATGTCTGTATTACGATTCGGTAATCGGTGATTTAAACCTACCGGAGTGTTGCCACTGAAAAGTTTCAATAGTTCGGTCAACTGGACTAACAACCCAACCTCTATTACCACTCGTATCAACCCTTAAATGTTTATAATGACGTCGATTATTTTTTTACAGGCCAAGTGATGTTCATAGTATAAAGAAAGCATTTACCACTGTACAAAGTTCAACGTTCATTGAACCCGTCTTTCGTAATCCGGAAGGTCGAGTGATGCTCCGTATGAGTCGTATGCAGCTTAACAAATAGAAAATTAATTATGCGTAGTTGAAACGCATTTGTGAAAAAAGTGGTAGACTATAGAAGATAGAATAGAAGAATATAATGTTTATTCGGTATCGCCTGGGATACTTACTATAGATATCGCAGAGTGCCATATGTCACGGACCGTATAAATGCAGTACCTGAACTGACTCTGTAGTAAACTTAAGCATTAACTTCTATACTCTGTCCAGAAAGTAATTTTTATTGTAATTATTGGAACGCCATATATTATTATTTTGTTCTAAATACTTCTTTCGCACTAGTAATGATTCCTGTATCGCGGGGAACTTTATAAATATTCAAAGCAATTCAATAATCGTCCAGAATCTAAACTATTTGTGGATCACTAAATTTTTTGCCTGTGTGGGATTTTTTTCAATCCACAATTGGATTTGATCCACAACAGTCGGCGCAGTGGCAAAAAGTGACTGCTGGACGGAGTATAGTATAAAAAATAAAGACATAGCAGCCGTACTATAATAGCAACAAAATATATCATTTGTGCTATTTTTACTTACGAGACTAAAAGAGTATTAGAAAGAGATGTGCATGTGCATGACTAATTTCGTAAATTAAAATGTTGTCCATAGCTTGCTTAGTGTTAGGGACGTAACTGTGTTGCCAACCCGTCCACAAAGCTGCGAAGACAGCAATGCGACCATTTTAATTTGATCTAGCTTTGTGAGAAAAGTCAAGGCCATTGTGTATTTTTAAATCAGTAGCATAATTACAACCAAGTAGAACCACTTAACATTTTACATTACAAACTATGTTTTTTTTTGTTTCACTCATTTTAATTAGCTTTACACGGATTTTATCGCGTTGTTTATTTTTATAAAACATATTAATAATTTTAAAACTTTAAACTACTATTGTTAAACTCTTTTATTAGTTACTGTTTACTTTTATTCAAGCTATTTAAATTATAAAAAGCTATTTAGATTTAATTTTACAATTGCCCCGACATTTCGTTTGTTTTTAAGCAGCCATGTTCACGGGGAGACTACGATGGTGGTTGTCTTAATGTTTTAAAATGTAGTTATTTCAAATTTAAAAGATATAAAATCCGTATAAAGATTTTTAATTTCAATGTCCTTATAACATTCACGTAACCGTAATATCTCTCATTCTAGTAATACAGCGTACATACGCTGTATGAGCAAATATGAAGAAAACTGCTACACAGTATTTATTTTAACATAAGTAGTTTCTTTATCTTAGTTATTATTCTGATGTATTAGTCTTATATTATACGTTGACGCGTAGTCAATTTTGTATGTAAAATAGTTTTGTAAATTTCTGTCATAATGTGACGAAATAAAAGAAATCAAATCAAATGTGGTTTTTATCCTTGCCTGATACGATAGTTGCCGATAGGATACCATAATATTTAACGCTGGATATTTTTAGTACATTTCGTATATTTCTACCACAAGAGGACAAGTACAGTAACGCAGATTGTGTTTTTGGGCCCGACGTTTCATACGGTGGGCTGAAACCTCGCCGGGGTCGCGATTCGCATGTGAGAACGATTCGCGCGGCCCCGCCGACTCTGGTAACGTCGAGGAACACCGTGGTAGGTTTAGTTAGTAGGACCGGGACATCGTCATCTTTCTCCGGATGAGTCTGACATAACCTCTCCGTCGCCTTGCGGAGAGGAATGCGGCAATGCATTCTCCAAAGTAATAAAGTACGTTTCGTATAATTGCAAAAGTAAAAATCATTACAATGAAACCTTTTTGTAAAAACAGCATTAAAATTGGTTGCAGTATGAGAGGCAAGTGGGCGCATAGGATATCTGCCTACCCTTTAATAGCGATGACCATAAAAACTTAAAGTGTGTATCGTGCATCCTTATTCTGTAAATTTCTTTTTTTAAGATACCGCACTAGGATTTTTTTTTCCTGTATCGAGGAGGATTTTACAAACATTTAAACAACGGACACAAAGAACATCCAGACTTGGAACAACTATTTGTGGATCATAAATGTTGTCACGTGTGGGGATTGGCCCACAACACTCGGCGCAGTGGCACTGGCGACCCCTACTACCAAGTCTGTGGCAGTCAGCACCTCCCACGACAGTATATAGGCAATAGCCTGCATGAGAACGACACAGCGCGATATAGAATGAAAGCTTTCTTTCAATATGGATTAACAAGGCTTTTAGGAGATTATGATACGAAACGTACGTAAGAAATAAATGATCAATCTAAATCCTGTCAGTTTAATCGAAATCCATATAAAATTGATCTTAGATTTTTGAGTTGGATTTATCCAGAACATAAATCCAGATTTATATTTTAATAATCATATAAAAGTGTTTTTGATTTAGATTGACTATTCATTTGTGTTTGGGTGCGTATTTATAGAATTTTAATAAGATTATAGCATGATATATAGTGCAATTTAAATCTTAATAAAAAGTAATGTAACCAAAGCAAGTACTGAAATGGCGTTACAATGACTTAAAATAATGATAGTCACAATTTCGGCGGGGTCGCGATTGCGGGTGAAAGTGATTCGCGCGGCCCCGCCGCCTCTGGTTATGTTAAGGAGAATCGTGATAGGTTAACTTGGTATTACCGGGATGTCGCCATCTTTCCCCGGTGAGACCGACATAACTCCTTCGTCGTCCACGCAGAGGGGTACGCTTAAATACAAACAAATAAAAACGAAATATAGTCACTATCAACAAAACCGACTATACATATACAACTTTAGCTTTATTTTTCTCGATCAGTCCATACACTTAATTCTGGGTTTGAATAACTTGGGTTACAGCAGTTGAAAAATAAATATACGGTTACAGAAGACCTGAGAACTGACGTATACTGTTTACACACAGTCAGTAGCCCTATTTGTTTCTTTAGGGTGTCTTCTTCTTCGCACTGTTATGAATATTCTCTGTAGAAAGGAAAGCTTGTACAGGAAATCACCCTAATTTCCTGTACCAGCTTTCCTTTCTGTACACTCAGCATTTCTCCCTCCAGTCCTTCAAAAGAGCTTTGCAAGTACTTTCAGCCCCTCCTGCGCTCAGCCGCTTAGCTACCAGTCTCTTTCGTCATCTCGTCTCGAACACAAGTTTTATTTCTACCCTACCCTATTTCGTATCAAGATAAAAGTAGCGAAAATGAAGGTCGAGATTTTGATAAAGTTATTCCAAGAAATAACTTCATCAAAATCGCTACCTTTATTTTAGCTAAATAAAAACCTTCTTTTTTCTAAAAACGGTATTCTTAATCCCGTACATTAGGAAAATCAGTGAGAAAAAAGAGTTATCAAAGAACAGATGAATTATTTGTTGAAAACTTGCCAATACCATAATTCAAGGCTTGATGACAATATTAGAAGATAGATAGTATATCAATGACAGAAGAGATATTTAAAAGGAATGACTTTGGGGGGAAAACGTTGTGGGTTAGCCCCACACGGGACAAAAACAGTTTATTGATCCAAAACCTTAAAAAAAAAAGAATAGCCGGACGAAATGAAACTGAAGGTTCTGGTATTATATAATTTTTGCTAGTTAATTTAAAAGTGGCGACAACGCTATACTTACTATCTTTAAATCAATTTATACGGAAACAGTATCGTACTAACACGGACTTAGCACTAGATGTCAATCAGCCTTAACACAGGTAGAATACTTCACAACACACAACACAACACTAGTCCCATCAACTAAATAAAAAAGAAAATCTTTGATGTACTAAATATAATTGGCCATATAAAAATAAAAATAATATTTCGACACTGACAGCTTCACATATCCGTGACACACCGTGTGACCTTCGACTTGATACATACAACCACAATAAATTTTTAGTAGAATAATGATAATACGGTGATATTTATTATATTGGCCTTTTTGTCCAACCCCCGTAGTCACAGGCCTCTGGGGCACACGGGCAAAGACGAGTCAATCAAAATTAAGGAGCAACGAAAGAATAATTCAAGCACGAAAAATAAGTAAAAATGGGCGGGCAATTCATCGGTGAAAGAAAACATATCTCTAAACATATTTTGAAACAATATAAAGGAGCATTAAAAATAGAACTGCACCGGCGCCGGCAAAACCCTCGAGCTAAAGCAATAAAGGAATTACAAAAATATTATTACACAGAATATGCACAAAAGAATGCACAAAATCAAAACTACGTTCGAAATCTAGCCAATGCACAAAACCAAAGAAATGCACGAGATGAAAATAATGCACGAGATGAAAATTATGCACGAAATCAAAATTATGCACAAAATCAAAACTATTTACAAACCCAAACTGTTCGGCCAAGGACGTCGGTACCTCAAAAGATTAGAAAAATGTCTATCCAAACGGTAAGGATACTACTGACTACTGCCTTGTTTAAGCGTTACATAAGCAATACAATAAAATCCCTCATACAAGCAATACAATACACTGTTCATGATTCCTACAAACATATTTCATACTCTGCAGTGGTTTATATTAGCCAACGATGCAATTTCCTAGATATAGGCCATTTAACTTAGGAACATTTACCTTTAGGAAACCATCTCATATTATTGAATTGTTTCTATGGACCCTACAAATAATGCTCAATTTTAATTATTTTAAGTTTATCATAAAAATTTAAACAAACCTACAAAATAAACTGATCATTTAAACTGTCGAAACGCTTGTGCCGACAATATGGCGTCAAGTGACGTAACACATTTTTATAGTTTGACCGAAACCACTGTACCGCGCCTTAGGTACCGGACGGTATAACGGATATAAAAGTGATGCAAATATTGCCAAAGTCGTGGTGGAGGCTACAGTGTACTGCGAAAAAACCGTAAGAAACGTGACGAAAGTAGGCAATTCATCAATTGATAATTTGGGCCGATTGAAATTTAATCCACCTAAAAAACCAAAAGTTATAAAGCAAAACATGTTGTTGATGATTTTGATTTAGGAGTTATCAGAAGAAAAATTCATCAGTTTTACGAATTGAAAAAAGAGCGCTAGGTGAACGTAAGTTACTATCAAGTTTAAAACAAGATGGCATATTAAATTGTGGACAAGAATTTCTAAGAAAACCTTTACACACAATGCGTTACCATTTCCAAAAATGCAAATCGTAGAGACATTTCCTTATACAGCAGCCTAATATTACAGTGTGGCGAAAAAAATACTTGACACAAATCAGAAATTACAGAACGCAACACCGCAACATATATTTCCTTGATGAAACATACATTAACGCCAGTCACCATGTCAGCAAATATTGGCAATCATCGTCCGAACCTAGAATTCAGGCTGATATCGGAAAAAGACGGCGTTTGGTAATTCTTCACGCTGGATGTCGAAATGGTTTGGTTGATGGTGCATTGATGATATTCAAATCAGATGCTAAGACCGGCGACTATCATGGAGGCATGAACGGGCTACTTTTTATAAGTGGGTAGATGACAAGTTAAAAGATAAGTTGCTGCCGAATTCTGTAGTTGTCATGGACAACGCGTCTTACCACACCGTTCAGGTTGACAGGAAGCCAACCATAGCAAGCCTCAGAACTGAAATGCAGAACTGGTTACGGCGCTCCAATGTTGAATTTTCGGAAACTATGACAAAAGCTCAACTGCAACTTCTTATCGATAATATACAAAAAGAGCCCGTGTACAGAATTGATGAACTCCTGAAAGCCCATGGACACACTGTTCTACGTTTACCGCCGTACCATCCAGATTTGAATCTCATAGAGTTAGTCTGGGCTGATATTAAAAACAACATAGCCCAAAACCATATTAACTCTTCTCTAGATGAAAAGATAAACTTATTGAATAAATTCTTTTCGGAGTTCACAGCGGCAAAATGGCAGAAATGTGATGATCATGTCCAAAAAAATTAAAACAATTACTGGGATCGCAATGATAATATTATTGAACCATTAATAATAAAGCAGAACGACTCTGATTCAAGTTCCGATGGCGAAACGGAAGATGAAGTTGAAGCAGAATCTATGTCCGAATAACTATAGTTAATTTAGTAAATATATATTTTTATTTGTAAAATTAAACAATCTTCTTGAAATTGAATTATAGATTTAGTTTTTATTCATTACTTGTTGTTTTCATTAAATATGGGTATTTTTCGGTTATATTTAATAGATAGTTAATTAATTAGATGAAATATTACATTAAAATAGTACATTGATTTAATAAATTCCTTATCATGTTTAATAATTTAATGGCGTGTCTCTTCTCCCTAGCCTTTATTATTCCCAAGTCATTTGGGGTCGGCTTTTCTAGTCTAACCGAATTTGACTGGATATCAGTTTTTACACGGAGCGGCTGCCACCTGACCTCCGCAACCCGAAAGCTAACGATACCCTAAGGCTAGACCAGTGTCAGGATATTATAGGGTACTGACTTCCCAATAACGACTGCCATAGAAGTTCATGGCAGCCGGGACCGACGGCTTAACGTGCTCTCCGAGACACGGAGCAGGCGATAATTGTCAATCAATACGCACATAATTTCGGAAAGTCATATAACTTCCGAAAGTCAGAGGTGCGCGACGTGGGTTCGAACCCGAGACCCTCTGCTTTGCAGTCTGTTGGTCTCCCCACTGAGCTATAGCTGTGCGGTGTAATAATTTAATGGCGTATAAAGCCTAAAGTTATTATATAGGGAATTTTAATAATTTCGGGTTTCACACGCCAGTCGTACCTTAAAGCTTTAAAATATTGTAAACCGATATCGTAAGATCTGTCCGACAATATCGATCTCATGCTCTTTTTTTCTTGGCCCCCACCTCACCGCGCTTTCCTAAGGCGCGGTACAGCGGTTTCGGTCAAACTTTAAATAAACATTGGACAGCAAGAAATGACAAAAGGCAAACATGTAACGTCTAAAAACTCTTTACGATCACGTCGCGCCAAGAAAATAAGTTAATACATATATCATATTTTTGTCGAAGTAATTATAGTATTAAACCTACGCGACTGGCAATGAATAGGCTTTATTTATACACGTTATGACTTGCTTTTCTCAGGATTCAGAGGACACCTCAGAAGATGACAAGGGCAAAGCCAAATCCCACGAGGACGACTCATTGCAACGAGTTTTAGGTTATGCGGGCGAAATGGGATTGTATCAGTGGTACTTGTTCGCTTGGATGTTGCCCTTCGGGTTTTTCTTCTCGTGGGTGTATTTTGTACAAATGTTCATTGCGACTACACCATCGATCCATTATTGCAGAATCCCGGCGTTGGCACACTTACCACAGGACGTGAGGTAAGGAAGCATGCATTCTAGATTATTTTATAGTCCGATTGAACCTAGCGCTTCATCTTGGCTATGGCCGAAAATGGCACAGAAACAATTTCTTGGCTAAAACCAATAGGTCTTCCATGAAAATGTCTATCCGAAACTTTGGCAGAACGAAATATTAAAAAAATAATGCAACGTTTCGTTGAATTTCTTTCTTTTGAAGTGACATTTCTTAGTTGTTCACCACTCTACTGTAGGGTTTAGAATGATCAAAGCGTTACTTCACGTATTTCATGATACTAATACAGGGTTTTTCAACAAGAACTTTGTTTTGTAAATCAGAATAAAACAATAAATATAGATGACAATGATTAAAATTTTTATTGTATTAAAAAAGTAAGGTTTAGGAATTATGAATGAACAATGATATCCGATAAATGTCCGGTTACACATGTCGGTTCTTTCATCAAAGTTTTAATCACTTTTTGCCAAAGTTTCATTTCATTAATCACTTAACGAATTTTGAGTTTTAAGGCTGCAATCGATTTTTCGATCCATTGGCTCCGTATAGACTCCGTATAGAATAAATCGATTGGCTCCGTATAGACTCTCTTTTTAATATAACCCCACAAAAAATAATCCAGCGGTGTTAAATCACATGGTCGAGCTGGCCACTTAACAGCTGAATTCCGTGATATTATGCGATCGGGAAATTTGGTTTGCAATAAATTCATTGTTTCGGTGGATGTGTGACTTATGGCACCGTCTTGTTGCGACCACATGTTAATGATATCCATATCATCAATAATAGGCCAAAATTGAGTTGTTAACATCTCTCGATAGCGTAATCTATTGACCGTTACCGCATTCCCAGCCGAATTTTCGAAAATATCGCCCATATACGCCTACAGTGCACATAGCGCACCATACAGTGACACGTTCAACATGTAACGCTTCTCAACAATCTGTCTTAGATTTTCAGGAGCCCAAATGCGACAATTTTTCTTGTTGACGTAGCCTGACAAATGAAAATGGGCTTCGTCTGAAATAAAGATTTTTCCGGAAAACCAACGGGTTGTTCTTGAATAAATTGAGCGAATCTACGGCTTCAATTGTTGAACCAGTTGCACCTTGTAAGGCTTTAAAGCCAAATCCTTACGCAGAATTCGCCGTGTGGTTGTTGTGGATAACCTCAATTGTTGAGAACGTCGAGGAATTGACAAATTCGAATCTTCTTCAACACTGTGGCTCACGGCTGCGATGTTCTCACTTGAACGACCCGGTCAAATACGCGTTAGTGTTGGCACATTATGTACCGAGCCTGTCGACTCAAATTTATTGACCAAATTCTTAATAGCGGTCTCAGAAGGACGATTATGTTGACCGAAAATATCCCAAATTTTACGAAATGTAACTATTACAGATCCACCACTTTCATAGTGAATTTTCAATATTGTAATGCGATATTCGAGTGAAATTGAATTCATTGTAACAATTGTCCAAGCTTCTACTATAGATATGTAAAAAACGAAATGTCAAAACTGTCATGTAATTCCGGTGTGACTATATTGAAAAACAAAGTTCTTGTTGAAAACCCTATAGTATCAACAATGGGACCGAAACTTCGGCATAAATAATTGAGGAAGAAATGACTCAACGTGCGAAGTTCTATTTATCAAAACAGTATGCCTTTAGGTGTATTCTTAATTAATTTCGCACTTAAACCTGTCATTACAGTAAGCGCATGCCTCAGTCTAAGTTAGTTATGATGCATCCACACCACAGTTACTTTTTGTGGAGAAACATAATGCAACATGATAACATTAGGTTTAAGCATTAAGTAACATTCTTTAACTTTTGCGACTATTTGTTGCTTTGTGTTGAATGTTTCTTTCGCATCCATACCGCCAGTAACATGTATTAACACAAGATAACAAAGAGTAACATTTAGTTACAAGCGAGTTGCATGGCCCTTGTTTGCAATCTTCTGCAGGCAAAGGACGTGTACCTCTCTAACTTATAGATATTTTACGCATCTAAAACATGGCAGATGAAGAAGTGATTATTGCTCAACAAAAAGTAACTGCGTTGTAGATGCACCTTTAGAGAGCATGCCCTCTGACGTTTGTTATCAACAACTTAGTTGAGTTGACTCCTTTAGTACATAGTACGTCTTAACTCAATGGTATTTTCACACTTATTAGAAACAACACACATTCTCGGAACATTAATTTGTGAACCACATAAATTCTTGAACTCTGGCATCGAAACCACAAGATAGAATGGCCTGCCGGTCGATTCTGTTAAATCGCATAACGCACATTCGAGTCAGCTCTCTTTCGATCATTCTACAGAAACTATAGCAATAACAGTTGGTTACTATGGTTACTAGCGAGACGACAACCGAGTTAGACTTGGACTGCGCCGAGCGTAAGTCAGATAATGACAGAGCTCGTGCGGGGTATATTCAAATCGACGCGCGGCCGCCTTAGTGAAATTGTATGGAGGATTTGAAGTGCTTTTCTGATGAATATGTATCTTTATTGTCAACCAATAACCTAAACATTTGGGACGGACAAATTGTAATATAACTATTTATGTTTCGTTTAAGCTGTAAAATAGGATAGATTTGTACTGTTATAAACTAAAAATCACGTAAGAGGAGCTTACGTTTTTGCATTTCTCGTGCAAAATTACGTACTTGTGTAGGTAAAAATATTAATTATATTAAGTTTTTTACAAGGATTTATTGTAAACACATTCATTGTTATGGTAAATGTATATTTTATATTTGTATTAAACAAAAGTGTTGATTTTATTCACTTAACTGTGACCGCCTGTTTTGGCACATTTCGCTCGGCACAGTCTTAACAGAATTACTGCTCCTAGTATAATGACCACTTAAACAGCGCCAGCTGTCCAGTCTTATAACTATAGTGATATCGTAGTTGCCTATGTTTCATATTGTATAGTCGACCATATATTTGCTTTGTACAACTTGTAACAAAAATTGCCATCAAAATTAAAATTCAATAAGACCCATTATTAATGTTCATATGTGATATCGACGTAATTGGTTGACCGTAATCAAATCAACGCTTAGTTTAAAAGTGCAATCTATTTTAACCTTTCTTATCAAAACAATAAATAATTATTATTTCTTCTATCCACTATACAAATGTCACTATATTACACTGTAGAGTTTATATGTGAAAACCACAAAAATAATAAAAATAAAAATCATTACTAACTTGTCATATCAAAACTGAAAACGTCCACGTAATTTAAATACTGTGGAAAGGGCAGAAATGATTACATTACACAGAGCAGGATACAACATAAGTCAAATTTCCAGAGATTTGAATATATCACGCTATACTTTACGGTTCTGGATTAATCGAGAAGGTGAAGAGGGCAGTCTCCAAAGTCAAAGGCGTAGTGGTCGACGGCCTACAGTAACGGCAGCGCAAAGAGAAGAAATGAGACGTGCATTTGGAAAAAAATGTTTTAACATCATTTGAGCTTAATATGGGGATAATTGGTGAAAATGTCGGAAACAGTCAAGCTGCCTAGGAAACAGAGTTCTGTTTATTGGTTAAAATCGCATTATTATCAATTCGTAGTTTTGGAGTTTATCGTAAAAAAAATACAAACGCGGTGCAGGACTTTGTTTTATAATATGTAGTCATAAGCCTGCTCCAAACTCACGCCGAGAACCCTCGAGAACACCCGAGAAGTGTGAATGTGATCGCTTTCTTGCCGTCTCGTTCTCGCACTCGCCTGTTCTCCGATCGGTGTCGGTATTTTTGCCCGCTTCAAAGGGTTTCTCGGGCGAGAAAAGAGAACGGTATCACATTCTTATTCGGTCTCAGTGCGACCGTGGCATTGATTGTGTTGTTGTGTTGGTACCTACATTTCTAGTTAAAATAAATACCATCTACTGTCTGTGGTCGCCAAGCTATTACAAGTTGGTTTGTTTGTGCTACGTCAGTGCTATAAAAAGTATAAAATGTGGAATAATGAATTAAAAATAAAGTTCATAGAACATTTTAAATCAGAAACTATTTTATGGGATGCAAAACATAGACACTACAAAGACAAAAGTCTTAATCATGACGCATGGGATCGACTTGGAGAGCTAATGGATAGACCAGTACCAGACTTGAAAAAGAAGAAGGTATCTCTCTTTGCTAGTTACCGCAAATATAGAAAGATGGTTAAAGATTCATGTAAATCAGGTGCTGGGGAAAATGAGGTTTACAAACCAATATGGTTTGCGTATGATGCTCTTGATTTGTTTCTGGGTGATGGCCTCACTCCGAGGACAACAATAAATACGACATCAAATGTAAGTAAGAAATTTTTAATTTTATTAAATCTTTTTAAATTTCTTTAGATGATAAAAACAAAAACTCTAAATTAACCCCATATTGGAAAAATTGGTTTTGAACTCTTCACGCACTTGGTTAGCACTAGTAGCTGCTCGGCGTGCTATTGGTGGCAAATTTTGAATAGCATTAGTACTTGTAATTTGTGCACGCCATGAACCAGATCGAATTATGTTATCATTATTGTCGTAAACGTCAACTGTGCCTTGTGGAGAATATATTTGTGAAGAAGTATTGCTGTTTATGAAATAATTATGTTATAACTAGCTGACCCGGTGTACTTCATCACCTATCCAAACAAATTTTTCTATATTTTCTCACCGTTTAAACCTTCCCTGGACAACGGCAAACACTTCAAAACCAAAATCAGCTAAATCGGCCCAGCCGTTCTTGAGTTTTAGCGAGATAAACGAACAGCAATTGATTTTTATATATATAGATATACAAGTCATGGTAATAAGAGAAGCTTTGTCAGGGCACAGCTCGATTGGCCTTTTAAGTATTTGAAATCTTGATGCCAATATTCCAAATGTGTTTTCCACAATCACGCATGATCCAAATAGCATTTTATTAAATATACGTTCAGGGAAATCATGACAAGAACAGCTGTCATGATTTCCAGGATAAGGTTTCATGATGTTCATGTGCAGTGCAAATGCACCGTCTCCCAAAAGCACGTATGGTATATCAATATTTGAGCCTGGCAGTGGACGAGGTGCTGGTAAATTTAGAGTATCGCTACAAGTCATGCCCCATAACACAGTATTTCGAAAAATTCCACCATCACTTATTCTACCTTGACCACCAATATCGGCAAAAATAAATCTGTATTTGCTAAAAAATTGAGCACAATGCTAAAATTTTTTTATAGTTGAAATATTCTGAGCCCGAATTAGGTGGACATATCAGAACAATATGTTTGTCATCTATTTTCAATTCCCAACCATTCTTCTGCACATGATGGAATCTGAAAAGAAAAGGGTATGCATATCCTTAATTAAAACGAAATGATTGTTTTTTTTTTCAGACTGAACTACCAGGTACAAGTGGTAATGAAGAGGGAACAATAAGAAATGAAACAAGAACACTCCAGACTGCTCGTCCTAGGTCGCAACTTTAGTGTGAGGTAAAAGAGGCTGGAAAGCAAGTGAGGTAAGCAATAAATAATTTTCAGGAAAGCATTAGAAAAAGGGAGTCTCAAGCCCTATTGGACGACTGTAAAATATATGCTATTTCTTTGCTAACCCCAATGGTTAGCAAAGAAATTGCGAGCATTCACTGAAGAAGAGAGACTGGAAATTATGTATCATATCGATGGCATGATTATTAATTGCCGCCGCGACAAGAACCCAGAAAGATTTTCAACCATTCCACCATTATTTACTCAACCTTCTCGAGCTTCATCTACCATGTCTTCCCATTCCGAACCGCTGTTACGCAACTTAGGTCATTGACAGAATACCCGTATAGTATATTCTGAACCACCGCAAATTCAAAGTATCTTAATGTTATTGCAAGACGCATTCGGGTTGGTATTGCCATTCGTAGTTGTGTATCTTGTTTGGTAATTAATGGAGAAATCTTGTTTAGCAAAATTTGAAAATCAATATATGATATTCGTGTAAACTTTTTAAATTTTCCACTTGCTTCAGCAACTAGTTCACCCAATTGAGTATGCATGCTTAAACTAAAACACAAGATAACAAGTAAGTAGACGATTATAAAATAAAACACTTTCTTATGATATAAAAAAATAAGATAAATTTACTAACTTCGTTCTATTCCTATGAATTTGCATCAGCCACCATCGCCTTCTTTTCTTCTTAATTTGATTTCTAATTTTAGTATTCACAAGATTATAATATGCTAATGCACACAAAACCAAAGCCGCTGCACTGTCGTCCATTCCGGATAACGATCGAGAATGCGAATGAGAAGGTCGCATGAGTGTAGATGCCGTCTCGGTTCTCGCGCAATTTCTCGGCAAGACTTCTCGGCGAGACTTCTCGCGTGAGTCTGTAGCCGCTAATAGACTTTATTTTAATTGATAAATAGTTCTACGTCTCTGACGTCGCGCATTGATGACAACTGTCACTGTACTGATGTCACTTACAAGCAAAAATAGACATTATTGTTTTGTGATAATATGCAAACGACATTTACTCTAAGGGTGGTATTAAAGCAATTTTATTGTCGACTGTACATTATTTTATACACCAGAACAAATAGTAACCTAAAGAATTACTTTTGTGCAAATAGTATTAAAATTGATAGAAAAGTGAGGGAGAAATTACTATTTTAAATTCGGTACGAAAAAATGGGAATGTAGTAAGGATATCTGCAAGAAAGAAAGAAATAATAATAATTTTATTTGTTGCATATTCTTATAAGGTAGCAGGAAACACAACCAAGATAAAAATAACAAATAAGGTCCTGCGTCAACTACGTTGCAGTATAACCACAACGTACCAACAAGTTGACTTATTCGTCAACTCGACCGCGAAAAACTCGTCCACGTGGTCGAGTTGGGAATAATTAATTCTACCTATTCTTTTATTATGCATCTCGGCCGAAGGCATATCAACTACGCGGTCGAGTTGATACACCAATTCAGGAAAGAGACAATATAATGATCAGTCGATCATTGCTTGAATAACGTTTATATGTAAACTTCAATTACTTTTTTATTTATATAATACTTACCGATTGTTGATTCCTATTAGGCTAAGCTTATTTTTTATTATACATCAATGTTGATTTTTGAAATATACGTATTTTAATTGAACAGGTTTTTTATTTTACTCATAGAAGAACAAAAATTGATTAAAAATGAACCACTTTTGTACTTCACTGTACAATAGTGCCTTATATTTTCACTGTCGGTCGAGTTGACGAATACAAGATAAGAAAAATAACTTCAGCGACTCGACCACGTGGTTTGGCCGAGATACATAATAAAAAAATAATTGATATTAATCTTCCCGACTCGGCCACGTGGACGAGATTCTCATGGTCGAGTTGGTGAATAAGTCAACAAGTTTATACTTGCAGTGCCTGCATGTTCTCTCTATCTCCCTCGGACACCTGCATTTAAATAGCAGTCACCTCACAATTTATATCATGCATCCTTTTTCTGTCATTTGACAATTACCCCTATTACAAGATTTGAAACGTCTGTATCTAATTTAAAATTGTAGATTTGAAAAAGTATTTGTATCTCAGAGTTTGGATAATGTAACTGAGGAGGAACCTGGTGTCATTCTCTACAACACAAAGAGAGGATCCATCGACTAGGCTGGGTGACCGTGCTTAGTGGGCCGCGACCCAACAGTTGATGTCGGGAACTTGTATACCTATATACTTAGTCGCTGTGTAAACCTCATATGCGTGATTCAGGTTTGTGTGGCGAAGCGCCTACTATGTACAGCGCCATCTGTTGTCCGTCGTTGAAATCTCTTCGTCTGTGTGAAGTCGCTACATAACTAGTTGTTTTAAATAATAACTGCACGGATGGCGTAATGGTTTAACTGGTTTTCTGCGCCACTGCCACTGCATCGATTGTTGTGGGTTCGATCCCACACGAGACAAAACTTTGTGTGATCCACAAATGGTTGTTCCGAGTCTGGCTGTTCTTTGCGTCCGTTGTTTAAATGTTTATAAAGTCCCTCGCGACACAGGAATTACTCCTAGTGCGGGCGTTGTCTTTATATAACAAAGAGTCATCCACGTTATTGTTTGCAGACGTAACTTATCGGTGCCAATCGTCAATGGCAGGTGGGATCGCTGCCATATGTTTGATATTGACTGGAGTGTTGTAGAGAAGTCAGGGATACGGCCGTCAGAGGACACGCGCAAGGTGGAATGCCAACACGGATGGGAGTACGAGTTCATCGACATACCGTACCCGACTGTCGCTACTGAGGTTGTAATATACAGAGTGACTGGTTAAACATTGTTCGTACTTTAAGACATGATAATTTAAGGTCAGAGGTTACGTATAAAAAAAATATTAAATCTGTGTAACCTGCGAAGAAAACCTTTATGAAAACTTGTATGAAATATCCATAAAATGTGGACACTGTGCGGGTCGCACATAGCTGTGCGCGCCGTGGGTGTCAACACATTAAGCTTTTATTGGATCACTAGGTCAAATTTTAAGTACCTATTTTTTTTAGATTTTCGGTTCCAGAATCGAATACTGAATACCCTCCTTCAATATGTCCAGTCTTTCACCAATCACCCTGTATATAGTCTTCTTGATTTTGCCAGCGACTACACTCGCTTAAATGTTGGTTAGGTTAAGAACAGTAGTTTCTGGATGAGGAATTTCAAAATTATCGGTGAGGTAGTTAAGGCGTGAAAGCGTAACAAACAAACACACATTCGCATTTATAATTTTAGTTAGTATTAGTATTTTATAGTATAGCGTACTTATAACATAGAATCTTAGAAACTAACATATACTTACACTCATCTTTACTTCGTTTGTTGTGTCTAAAGTACCATTGTTTAATGCTTTTCTTGCCTTTTTCTGTTGACTTTCTCGTTTAACAAGGTATTCCTGTCATACTGGGAAGTCAAGTTTACTACACTAGCACTATACTAGCTGCCCGGGGCTTCACTTGCGTAAAAGTAGGTTAGGTTATGTTTATAACAGTACTTGTTTTTTAAATAAAACTAGCAACCCGCCCCGGCTTCGCACTAGTAGTACAAAACCATAGCAAATTATACACATAAACCTTCCTCATGAATCACTTTGTCTATTAGTGATGTCGTTACCTCATCATGAGACTATATTGTTACGCCCAGTGCCATCTCCCGGCATTGTGGGGAAGACTCGGCAGTTCCGTCTAATGATTTATTACACACATACTACGTAGTTCCGTAAGATGTCAATAGATGGCGCTATTGACATCTTACGGAACTACGTAGTATGGGTACGCGAAGCGTAGAGAGAACGCTAGCACATTCTCGAATCTTCTTACTGTTTACATACCGGGTATGGCGTTACTAGAAAACTCTACTAAACTCTGTTTTATATCGCGCTCTTAATAAAACAGCGACTTTACTCGAAATTTGAAAGTTTAAAATATTATGTTTGTGTTAAATCATTTCAATAGAGTTCAGATTTGTTTAATCCAAAATATTGAGATAAGTCTCTGTTTTATTAAGAGTGCGATATGTCTCGTAAAAACACTTCACGTGATATTTCTTAAATATCTCCTGTATACATACATCGACCAGTTACAGATACTTTATTAGTTTAGAGCGATGTATGTAAGCAGCGATAGCTCAGTGGGGAGACCAACAGACTGCAATGCAGGGTCTCGGGTTCGAACCCACGTCGCGCACCTCTGACTTTCGGAAGTTATATGACTTTTCAAAATTATGTGCGTATTGATTGACAATTATCGCCTGCTCCGTGCCTCGGAGAGCACGTTAAGCCGTCGGCCCCGGCTGCCATGAACATCTATGGCAGTCGTTATTGGGAAAGTCAGTATTCTCTAATATTCTGACACTGGTTTAGCCTTAGGGTATCGTTAGCCTTCGGGTTGCGGAGGTCAGGTGGCAGCCGGTCCGTGTTAAAACTGATATCCAGTCAAATCCGGTTAGACCAGAAAAGCCGACCCCAAGTGACTTGGGAATAATAAAGGCTAAGGGAGAAGATTTTCTTAGTGTTAGAAGGTTTAGGCCACAATCCACGCGGGTTGACAATGCGGGTTGGCAAACTTAACATACTTTCAAGGACTTTTATAGAGAACTCTTATATATGTAACTCTCCTCATGATTTTCTCCTTCACTGTTAAAGCGTCAATTAATTATTTAATACGCATATAACTTCGAAAAGTCAGAGATGCGCGGTTTGGGATCTGCGTGGCAGTCTATTGTCTCCCACTAGGCTACCGGCGGTCAGGGTTATATGTATAGATCTTGTAAATATTTGGGATTTTGCGATCATATCATACGTTACTGAAACCAAAAATCGATTTAGATTTATTAATAACAGGAATAACATTTTATGGCAGAGAAACTGGGTGTGCGAGAATGCAAAGGATGTGCCCACCTCACAGGCAATATTCTTTGTCGGCTCCTTGCTTGGGTGTTTCGTCTTTGGATGGATGGCCGACCATTATGGCAGAGTGCCAGCGTTGATGGGTTCGTACAGTTTATTCTACAAAAATAGTTATTTATTTTATAATGACAGCTTTTGCTCTAGGTCTATACACCTGAGTCGCGGGGACTCTTTACAAACATTTAAGCAACGGACACTTTTGTCCGTTGCTTAAATGTTTGTAAAGAGTCAACACCAAAACTCGGAACAACTATTCGTGGATTAGACAAATCTTTGCCCCGTGTGGGGATCAAACTTATATCATTTGGTGTACTAGCAGTGGCGAGGCGACCACTTAAGCTACTACGCCATCCGTGCAGTCTCTTATTAGCATGCTAGCTAACCCTTACCACGCTTCGGTTTGGTTTACTCTGATTTCATTAGGGAAGTACAATTACTGCCCTAATAATATCAGAGTAATCCACAGCGAAGCGTGGTACGGGAATGAGATTGCCAATTCTTACGAGAATGGGCAATCCCATTACCGTAAGAATTTGAGAATAAAAATTATGCCACAACTATCTTGTATAAAAATGCAAAGTTGTGTAAAAATTTAAATCAAACCATTTTCTTTTTCTGAGTTTTGCAGACACATACTTACGAGAGCTGAACTTAATATTGCGTATTAAGTGGTAGTTAAGGAATCTGCTTTGGCTTCGAAAGGTTGTGAACCTACTTGTAATTAAAGCATTAACTGCCTCCGTGGCGTAGCGGTAGTGAATGCGACTGCTGTGCATGAGGTCTCGGGTTCGAATCCCGGGTCGGGCCAACAAAAAGTTATTGGGTTTTTCTGTTCAGAAATCTCAGTTGCAGCCCGGAGTTAGGAAGATGGTGGTGATAGACACCCCCGTGCCTCGGAAAACACGTAAAGCCGTTGGTCCTGCGCCCGATCTTTCTCCAATCGTGTCGGATTATCGTTCCATCGGATCATGAGAGTTAGGGAACAGAGTGTGCACTTGTGTTTGCGCACACATTAGTGCTCTATAATTTCTCCTGCGCAGATGGCCAGTCTCCGTTAAGACTGCCCGCCGTGGAAATTATAATAAAAGCATTTTATATGTATGTATATCTGAAGGGATTCACAGTATATTAATTTGTATCCAGCATCTATTATTATTAATAATATCCTCCTTCAGACCGAATTTCGGTCACGGCAACCAAATCTTTACGAAGACTGGCCGTCTGCGGAGAAGATATTATAGTGCACAAACGTGTGCGCAAACACAATCGCACCCTATGTTCCATAACTCTCATAATCCAATGGGATGGCAATCCTACACGATCGGTGAGAGATCAGATGCAGAACTAACAGCTTTATATGCTTTCTGAGGTACTGGGATGTGTATCATCACCAACCTCCTAACGCCGGACTGCTACGATTTCTTGGCAGATTAACCCAATCACTTTTATATTGGCTAGGCCCGAGATTCGCCGAGCAGTCACATTCTGCAGCTATTGAGGCAATCGTAAGATGTTTTGTAAACAATTCCAGGGTCAAACTTGTGCGGGGCTATTGGAGGTGTAGCGACGACCTTCACGGCTGGATACTGGGATTACGTTATGTGTAGATTCATCGTCGGCATGGCACTAGACAACAACTTTATGCTTATGTATATTATAGGTGAGGAGTTTAACACCTTTACTTAGAAAAATATCGGTAACTGACACAATTCTTAGCTTCCTCTCAACTAAATAGCTCTCAAGTCCGATCAATGATTAACCTTTAATCAATGGCCGGCCGCTGTTACTTAACCCCGGTTATGCACTGTATACTGTTCTGAGAGGCAACGGTGTCATATATTAAGATTATTAATTACTAGCTGACCCGCGCAACTTCGTCTGCTTCACATAAGATAATTTTCCCCGTTTTTGCAAATTTTTTCATATATGCTCTGCTTCTATTGGTGGCGTGATGTTATGTACCTATAGCCTTCCTCGATAAATGGGCTATCCAACACTGAAAGAATTTTTCAATTCGAACCAGTAGTTCCTGAGATTAGCGCGTTCAACCAAACAAACAAACTCTTCAGCTTCATAATATTAGTATAGCTAGGTAACTAGTTTTTGCCTGCGGCTCCCGCGCATGAATTTAGATTCTGTCAATAAATTACTATCCCTAGAAAACAGTAGCTTTTTCTAGATAAAACGTACCCTATGTGTATTCTGTACCCCTGACAAAATGTATGCAAAATTTCATGATGATCGGTCGAGTAGTTAACGCGTGAAAGCGTAACAAACAAACTCACATTCGCGTTTATAATATTAGTTAGGCTTAGGTTAACGAAAACTGACGGATATTTTCTATCGGCTCTATTAATAAAACAGCTGATATTGATAAGGGACCCAAGATAAAAAATTGGAGGTGCTCAATTGTACCGACAATTTCATTAGAGGTTTGAGCACCCTAGGCCCTATGGAGTCGGCGCCAGATTTTCCCCTTTTGTTTATTTTAGTTGTTGACCTTAGATGGCCATAACAACCTTACGCGAACTATGGGTGAGCGCAGAAGGCTCCCATCTTCGCCAGAGTTTGTAGCCATATATTTTAGTAAAATATTGCCTGTTTAAAACATTTTGATCAAGATTCGTATTTTATGTTGCCAGCTATGGAGTATGTAGGACCCTCTTACCGGACTAGTGTGGCCAGCGTGGCGTACGCTCTTTTCTTTGGAGGTGGTAATATCTGCTTACCCTGGATCGCATACTTCTGCTGCGATTGGCGCATGACCCTGTGGGTGACCTCATTGCCCATGTTCATAGTCATATTTGCGCCATGGTTTATGCCGGAAAGTGCAACGTAAGTTTTAAAATGTTCATACTGTCTGTAACGCACTGCCCCGTTCTCGCATATACTGTAGATAATTAAGGAAAGGCGGTCTTTTAACCTACTGAGTCGCAGCGGCACTCCGACGGCCAGACACAATACAAAAGAGAAAAGGTTTTTAATTATGTGTGGCATGCCAACAATTGACACTGACTGATTTAGGCCTGTTAATTTAAATTATTGACATAGAAATCTAACTTGTAATAATCTAAATACGACAAAACATATTATTGTACCTAAAAAAAATATATTTACAACCAAAACAAAAGCTGATAAACAGACATAATACTTTAACTTCTGGGTGGCGTTTGAAGATGAAACTGATATACACTAGTGATGTAACGAATATTTGCATTCCCATTCGCGAGTATTCGTATTCGCAATCACATTCGCTAAATATATGCGAATATGAAAGTCCGAAAAAATTTATGACAATAGATTAAACAAATAAATAAGATTTTCTTATAATTTTTATTATATAACCATTATCGTCTTAACCATAAACTAAAATTGATCAGAGGGCCATAGATAAATGGTGCCAAGTTTTAAATTAAATACTCACATTCGCATTCGCGAATATTGGCGGCAGATATTCGCATCCGCAATCTAATGGCGAATGCTAATAAAACGCAAATATTTTTTTTTTTAAATAGGTAGGTCCTTCAGACCGAATTTTGGCCACGGCGGCCAGTCTTAACGGAGATTAGCTATCTGCGCAGGAGATATTATAGTGCACAAGTGTTTGCGCAAACGCAAGTGCACTCTCTGTTCCCTGACTCTCATGATCCGATGGGACGGTAATCCGACATGACCGGAGAGAGATCAGGCGCAGGACCAACGGCTTTACGTGCTTACTTTAAAAATGTATAGTCATTACATCACTAATATACATGTACTGGTTAGTGTACATTAAATGGCTGGTATGGTGAATAATGAAAGTCAGAAGTTTTCTTGTTGTTCCTTTATTCTTGATTGTTCACTGTTGTACTGTTGGCGGTGGACTGTGTCGACATACATTTTGCCACCCTCTTTTATACGCATTCTCATTAAAAAATACAAGCTTTCTAATTGGACAACCAATTAGAACTTAAGAAATTATAACCAATCAGAATCTATTTACATTTTGTGTCACAAGCTTAAGTACAACGATTCTTTACCATAGCGAGAACCGCTTATAGTTTTTGTCAAAAAAACTGTGTAATCTCACATGAAATCCTTACAAACTATACATATTTACATTTGTTATAACGAATTCTAATATTAAAAAATATAAAACATATAACTTATCAATATCTTAATACTATTTACAACGTTAATAATTATTCGCGTTAGTTCCTATGGTCTCCGCCAGTGGCGCTGCTGTCCCGCACATCTCTCCCGCCGTGCGAAGTCTTCGCATCTTCAGTCGGTGCGGGCGCGTTGTCCATGTTCACAGGGAGTACCACCAGCTTGCGTACAGGTCTACGTAGAATGCCGCCTTTTGTCCGGATGTCCACTGTCCTCACCACGTCGTCCGGTCCAGGGTAGGTCGCCGTCACTCGTCCTCGCACCCATATGTTTCGTGGCGAATTGGGGTCGACAACCTGCACTAGGTCGTTGACCTTAACAGCAGGTCCACGTCCGTGGGGCTCCCGCCGGTGTTGAAGCTCGGGCAGGTACTCTCGGAGCCAACGAGTCCAGAAAACGTCGGCTAGGCGCTGCGCTGCTCTCCACTTCGATCTCGAGGTCTCGTCGCGGTCGGTGAACGTCCCTGGCAGTGACACTCTCCCTTGTCCACCCAATAGGAAGTGGTTTGGGGTGAGGGCTTCTGGGTCTTCGGCGCTGACGGAGACGTGCGTGAGGGGTCGGCTGTTCACGGTGTATTCGGCTTCGCTGAGCAGGGTCGTCAGAACTTCCTCCGTCGGACACTTCTCGTGTAGTGTAGCTGTGAGCGCGGTTTTGACCGACCTTACTAGGCGTTCCCATGCCCCGCCCATGAATGGGGCCCCGGGCGGTATGTAACGCCAGGAGATGGTTTTCTTTGATGCCTCCTGCTCCATTCCGGCGATCGCCTCTCGAAGCTCTTTGTCCGCAGCCTTCAAATTGGTCCCGTTGTCCGACCATATCTCTGTGGGGCATCCACGTCGTGCGATCATCCTTCTTAATGCCATGATAGCAGAATCGGAGGTTAATGACCCCGCTATCTCTAAATGTACGGCGCGCGTTGTTAAACAGGTGAATATCGCTACGTATCTCTTTTGCCGCGTCCTTCCCACTGCTACAGATAAGGGCCCGAAGTAATCTATTCCGGTGTAAGTGAATGGTCGCTTGTGGTGTGCTAAACGACACGCTGGCAGGTCCCCAGTCCTCGGGTATGGAGGTGTTTGCGTTTTCATTCGGCAAAACAAACACGCTCTTATCACGGTTCGTGTTATCGGGCGCAATCGTAGTACCCAATAATGTTGTCTGCACTCATTCACTGTTGTCTCGACACCGGCATGATGTAACTCTCGGTGTACTGCTCGTATCCATAGCTTCACTGTCGCGTGATTCCCGTCCAGTATCATAGGGCTCGTAATCTGTTCGCCCACCTCTTTGACGGCGCGGATGCGGCTTCTCAGTTTGATAACGCCGTTGATCAGTTCAATACTCAGGTGTCGAAGACGGCTTTCACGGTTGACCGGCTTGTCGTATCTCAGTTCTTCAATTTCAGTTGCGAACGCCTGTTCTTGTGACGCACGCATCAGAAGTTCTTCTGCCCTTCTTATCAGATCTGCTGTTAGCGGAATGAATTTATTACTACGGGTTGACGGGGTTATCTTTTTCACTATTTTCTTTTCGCCCGATCGGTTCCATATCGGGTCCGCTTCCTTGTTTCTGATGGTTCTTCTATAATCGACCTTTTCTGTTGGACGTTGACACAACTGAAGGAATTGTAGCACCCTCGCTGTGGCGAAACGGAGGCGTGTCCAGTCGGAGAAACGTGACACTTCCGGCAGGCTTTCACTTAGTTTTGTTTTTCTTCGAACTTGAACGAGGTGTACCTTTTCTTCTGATGATTCCTCTTCTGTTTTCGTGGTTGGTGTCTCGGTCGGCCAGAGGTTTTCATCTTCGTATAAGAAGTCGGGACCTTTGTACCATCTATGGTGTTTGTTGAACTCGATAGGAACGTCGCGGGTGGCGTCGTCGGCTACGTTTAGCTTGGTCGGCACCCAACGCCATTCGTTCACTTTCGTGCTCTCCTCTATCGCAGCTAGACGGTGTGCCACGAAGGGCTTATATGATCTGGAGCCTGTCTTTATCCATGTCAGCACCGTCCTGCTGTCTGTCCAGAACGTTCTGTTGTCGGGCTTCCTCTCGTGAGCTTCTGTGACCGCCTCGGCTAATCTTGTGCCCATTACTGCGGCCTGGAGTTCTAGCCTAGGTATTGACGTGAGTTTCAACGGTGCCACTTTTGCCTTAGCCATAATGAGGGATACGGCTGTCTCCCCATTTGGTGTCACTGCGCGCCAATACAGCACTGTTGAGTAGGCAGACTCGCTCGCGTCGGTGAATATGTGAAGCTGTAGTTCTGTCGCGTCGCTGTAGTGAAGATATCTCCTCGGTATGGTCACGTCTCGGAGTCTTTGTAGATGGGTCATCCACACTTTCCATTCTTCGGCCAGGTCCTCTTCAATCTCGGCATCCCAGTCCGTTCCTCTGCGCCATACTTCTTGAAGTAATTGCTTCGCCTTGATGGTCACCGGGGATGCGAAGCCGAGTGGGTCGAACAAAGACATGATGGTCTTGAGAGCCTCTCTCTTCGTCGGTGTCTCTCCCTCCAGCAGCTTCGGTTCGACTCTGGTCAGGTTGAGGTTGAAGGTCAGCTCGTCGGTAGTGATCTTCCATATGACTCCTAGCACGCGTTCCGTCGTTTCTCCTGATGTGTACAGCTCGATGTCTTCTTTTCGCTCTTGTTCACCTAACGTCGCCAGTAGAGAGGGTGAATTTGACTTCCACTGTTTTAGCTCGAAGCTTGCTCGTTTATGCACATCTCGTACGTCCTTTGCTATGCGTATGGCATCTTCCAATGTCTCGAAGCTGTCTAGATAATCGTCGACGTAGTGTTTACTTCTTATTGCTAACGCTGCTTCCGGATGTGTAGCTTCGTACTGTTTCGCGTTTAGATCTTTTACATAGATCGCTGTGGATGGGGAGCTTGACGCGCCGAATATTAATGACGTCATCCTGTATTCTTCGGGCGGCTTGTCATCTCTCCTGTCTCCGCGCCACAGGTAACGGAGTGCGTCTCGATCTTGTTCTCGCAGCTTAACTTGCATGAACATTTCCTTGATATCGGCTGTAACTGCTATCGCGTGTTGTCGGAACTTCATGACGACTCCCGGCAATGACTGAAGTAAATCTGGGCCCTTAAGTAACATGTCGTTGAGTGATACGCCTTTAGTCTTGGCTGCAGCGTCGTGTACCACTCTCAGCTTCTCCGGCTTCATAGGGTTGACAACCGCGAAGTGTGGTAAGTACCACGTCTTCCCGGGTATCGCCTGCGGCGGTGCAGGTTCGGCGTACCCTTTCTTAATGAGAGCTGTCATCTGTTCTGTGTACTTGGCTTTCAATTCTTCGTCTCGGTCCAGCTTCTTTTCTATATTGTGCAGTCGTTTCACGGAGTTTTCATAGTTATCGGGAAAGCTGTAATCTTCTTTACGCCACAGGAGACTTGTCTCGTACCTGTCATCTTCTGTCTTCCTGGTGTTATTCTCTAGTATGCGAAGGGCTTGTTCTTCAGGATCCGACTTGGGTCTTCTGGGGTTCAGGCAGATCGCGTCCATCTCGAAGTACTGCTTAACGAGGCTTTCAATGCGATCTTCACTTTCTTCAATTACGTGTGATACGAAATCAGTACTGCATGCTTTGGGTTTCGTAAGGCTACCATGAAGCACCCAACCTAGCGGCGTAAGAGATGCCACCGGTTGATCTTTGCTTCCTTTTTTCACTTTTGACGCCAGCAGCAGATGCCAATTGTCTTGACCGATTAGAACCCTTGGCTTCACGTTATCATATGTTAGTTGATCTTCAATTTCACGTAGATGTTTGCACCCTTTCAGATGTTCCCTTAAGACACTTTGGTATGACACTTGAAGATTTCTTACTGTGCGCGCTTGTATCTTGCCGGCGAAACCGTTGTGACTTTTTAGTGTAAACGTTACTCTTCTTGAAGCCACTTCCGATGTCTTGACGTCACTGATTGTCTGGATTCTAAGTGGGTCAACGGGTCCCTTAGCTCCTATCTGCTGAGCCAGGTGTTCATCTATCAGGGTGACCGTTGAACCGTCGTCCATTAGTGCGTAGGTGTCGATCGGTCCGCTTGCGCCTTCCACCTGTATCGGCATAATCTTCAAGAATGCCTTCCTTCTCAAGGTCCATGTAGAGGTGATGACTTCTGTTGCCTCCGGTTCTGTCTTCTCGGCATTCTTAACGTAATGTAGCAGCTTGTGATGAGGTTTCTTACAGTCGTCTATCCCACACTGCTTAGTCTGACAACGATGCATGCTGTTCCTAAACTTTAGGCATCGGAAGCATAGGCGTTTCAACTTGGCTATGTCCCAACGTTCGTTCTCAGTCATTTCCTTGAAGCGTCCACACTCATTCGCCGCGTGCCCCATCTCTTCACAGGCTGGACATTTCGGCGTATACGGCTTCTCTGTAACATTGTGGACCTTCTGCGGCCTTCTCGGTGCGACGAATGATGGCTGAGTCGGTGTTTGTTCGGGTAACGCGTAAGGGCTGCATAGCGTCGCCTCTCTTCTCATAAACTTCTCTAGCTTGATAAGATCTGGATCTTCTTTCGGCTCGGCAGCGGAGAAGTCGAAGAATCTGTAGCGTAGCGTGGGTGTTAACTTGTCAACTATGGTCTTGCTCACTTCTGGATTGTACATGTAGTTAACACATTTCAAAGTTTTCAGAGTTGCCACTATGTTTGAGATCTTCGTGGCGTAGATGCAGATGTCGCGTGGCGACTCGGTGAGGCGCGGCAATCCTCGTAGCGCTTCCATTTGCATCATCGCGATCGCTTCTGGTCTTCCAAAACGGTTTTCGAGGGTCTTCATGATCTCGGATGGGTGACCGTTTGTGATGAGTAGTCCCTCGACTGCTTCTTTCGCTTTCCCCTTGAGGTTTCTTCTCAACCTGTTCGTATTTTCAACGCCGGTATACATTTCTTCAGTTTCATAATAGGCGGCGCGAAAAGGTAACCACTCTTGATGCAGTCCACTGAACACGGGTAGGTCAATGAACTTGGGGCGTTGACCCGATCTAACGGCGAGTGTGATGGCTTCAGCTAGCGTCTTGAAGTCTTGAGCTCCCGCTGATGTTGTAGGCGGTGATTGACGGTGCTCTTCTGTTACTCCCGCCGGTGTTCGTTGCATTGTGGTTGCCGGCTGACAGTGCTCGTCTGTTGTTCTTTTGTTCGGCAGATCTTCTGACAGGTGCGGCTCGTTGGTGATTGCCAGTATGGGTTGGGGATTCTGCTTTTCTAACCAGTTGTCGACTCGTTCGTTGCGTTCGGTGCAAACGGAGACGTCTTCTGGTATTTCATCTTCATCGGAGTCTTCTGTTATTAAGGCGTTAAGGCGAGCGGTGGCTAACTCCACTTGCAGTCGAAGCAGCTCTTCCCGTGCCTTTGCTATCTTCTGTGCTTTGACTCGACTAGCGGAGGACCTTCCACTTGACCCCTTCTTGCTGGGTGCGGAAGGGCCTTGTGGTCTGCACGGCTCTGGCAGGCCACCGGTGTTCTTCAATCTTCTCTTGACAGTCGTAGTTTCACTTCGTATCAGGACTTCGGGGCAGGTGAGGGGGGGTTCGGCTCTCCTCGTACCAGGTGGCTTCATAAATACAGCGTCGATCGGCAGCGTCGTCGCTGTGGAGCGTGCTACTGAAGGTGCGGCAGCGGAGGGCGCTTCAATTCCCGAGGTGAGTCCGACTAAGGGCGCTAGCGTCGCGGCGACAGATGCGGCGTTGCTATCTGTTGTGACGGTAGCGTCCGTCGCTGTAAAGGCCGAACTTGCTTCGGTCGTAATCCCTGTCGTTGAGGTGCTCGTATCCTCAGACGACGAGGGAGTTTGGTCCGAGACCGTCTTGCGTCCTCTTCCTTCAGAGCGTGTCACCGGCATGTTCTATTCTTCGATTTCCTGATGGCTTGAGCTTCTAACTTGCTTGCAAACTTGTAGTCTTCAGATTTGTTCTATCTTCGTACTTCAGTTTTCAGTCTTCACTGGAATCCGGCTCGAAGGACCATTTAATGTACTGGTTAGTGTACATTAAATGGCTGGTATGGTGAATAATGAAAGTCTGAAGTTTTCTTGTTGTTCCTTTATTCTTGATTGTTCACTGTTGTACTGTTGGCGGTGGACTGTGTCGACATACATTTTGCCACCCTCTTTTATACGCATTCTCATTAAAAAATACAAGCTTTCTAATTGGACAACCAATTAGAACTTAAGAAATTATAACCAATCAGAATCTATTTACATTTTGTGTCACAAGCTTAAGTACAACGATTCTTTACCATAGCGAGAACCGCTTATAGTTTTTGTCAAAAAAACTGTGTAATCTCACATGAAATCCTTACAAACTATACATATTTACATTTGTTATAACGAATTCTAATATTAAAAAATATAAAACATATAACTTATCAATATCTTAATACTATTTACAACGTTAATAATTATTCGCGTTAGTTCCTATGGTCTCCGCCAGTGGCGCTGCTGTCCCGCACAATACACACATAATACTCAACTTTAGGACGGCGTATGAAGATTAAACATGCACTAGATTTTAAGTTAGATCTCGAGCGACACAACAGTAAAAACCGCATTCAATTTAGGGCTGTAGTTTTTGCGTGATGCGCGTACAAACATACAGACAGACAATAATCTAAAATTCATTGTGTTGGTTTCTATGGCTAATATATGAAGTACCCACATTATTTTTCTAAAATATTTCTTATGTACAGGTTATAATTTTGTAATAGACCTATTACAAAATTATAACCTGAAAATACAAAATTATAAATTATAATCTGTAACGTTTTTATAAATAACTAGCTTTTGCTCGCGGTTGCGCTCACATAAAAGTAGGTTATGTTAGTAACAGTGCTGTCTTTTTATATAAAATATAGCCTATGTTACTCGGTGATAATATAGCTTTTTAACGGTAAAGAATTTTTTAAATCGATTGGGCAGTTTTTGAGTTAAATACTTACAAATAAACAAAAATAATATTCCCTCCTTTCAATATGTAATAGTATAGAAAACAATTTTTAACACGCTTATATTGGCTTGGTATACATACATAGATACACGCCGGTTTCCCAGAGGGGTAGGCAGAGACTACGGATTTCCACTTGCTACGATCCTGACACACTTCTCTGGATTCATTCACTTTCATCACATTCCTCATACACGCCCGTCGGTTCAAGGTGCTCTTAACCTGGCCTTTGTCCAGAACACCTCCGATCTGATCATGAAACGTTCGCCTAGGTCTTCCTCTTGCGACTGTTCCATTCACACTAGCCTTATAAACCTTCTTAGTCAGTATTTCCTTGTCCATTCTTTCTAGTCAGTGCAGACCGGCGACACTTCGACCCAGTGGGATCTTTTGTGTCGACACTCTCCCAATAACGACTGCCATAGATGTTCATGGCAGCCGGGACCGACGGCTTAACGTGCTCTCCGAGGCACGGAGCAGGCGATAATTGTCAATCAATACGCACATAATTTCGAAAAGTAATATAAAATAATATAATTAACATACATAATTGTATTTCAATCAGTTGTAATTTATTATTATAATTAAACGGCCTTTGTCCAGAACGCCTCCGATCTGATCATGAAACGTTCGCCTAGGTCTTCCTCTTGCGACTGTTCCATTCACACTAGCCTTATAACCTTTCTTAATCAGTATTTCCTTGTCCATTCTTTCTACATGCCCAAACCTGCTTAACATACCCTTAATAATATAATTATGTATGTATCTTATGTGGGGGCCAGTCAGTGCAGACCGGCGACACTTCGACCCAGTGGGATCTTTTGTGTCGACACTCTCCCAATAACGACTGCCATAGATGTTCATGGCAGCCGGGACCGACGGCTTAACGTGCTCTCCGAGGCACGGAGCAGGCGATAATTGTCAATCAATACGCACATAATTTCGATAAGTAATATAAAATAATATAATTAACATACATAATTGTATTTCAATCAGTTGTAATTTATTATTATAATTAAACGGAGTAAATGAATTAACAATGCTTGAATTCATTTACTTGCGCATGTTTTCCTTGCAGGTAGGTAAGAATACAGTAGTGTAGTAGAAATAATTCAATTACTTACAATAATGTTTGGCAAAAAGACTAGTAACCAAGTTAAATAAAAACTGGGTTGTTGACAACGACTGTTGATTGGTTGTGTTATTGACAGACATACCTACTCATGTCACAGACGCTTGTGCTTTGTGGTGTTTTGCTCTCGATCGTTCTTCGGTTATCTTTAATTTTCACACAACCCGGACTGCTTATGGACTCTGATATTCCCTTGTGTGACCCGTGCGTGTTTAAGGACTCCGAAATCTTCCCTGTGTAACATTGTGCTTTTTCTCTACTGGACATCGATCTTGCCTCATTGCTTGGATTATTTATTAATGAACTGGTTGTTTGCTAAGATACACCGCTAAGATGAAAGGTCGTCGTAGCAGACAGACACGAATTCTGTGTATCAACTGCAATATATGCGTCAATACGCTGCGCCGATATCATGACTTGGTACTTGATACTAGAGTTACCACATTACTCCGTAGCTGTCCTCGAAGTGGCTACTTTTTAAATTATGTGCTTGTAGTAATAGTATACATTTCAGGTACCATAGTCCATAACACATCATTATATTTTGTTTAATTTGTAGTAACATGTTGACACAAATACCTAAGTAACTCGATATATGTAAATTTTTTTACAATTTGGTTTAGATTACTGAAGACGACTATGCTCACGCATACCCACGCGCGCCTCTGTGTCGAGTCCGTCTCCCCTCTAGGGGTGACAGTAGGGATTATTTGTGCGAAGTGCCTATATGGTAGGTCTTATTGGGTAGTGGCCTGCCGTTTCATACGGCAGGCCGAAACCTCGGCGGGGTCGCGACCGCATGTGCAAGTGATTCGCGCGGCCCCGTCGATAGTGGTTTTGTCGAAGAACACCGTGGTAGATTTAGTCGGTATTCCGGGAGGTACATTATCATCTTAACATCTTTCTTTTACCCCGGCGAGTCCGACATAACCCCTCCGCCCGCCCCCGCGGAGGGGTATGCGTCAAGCATTCCACCACGTAAAAAAAAAAAAAGATGACTATGTTTGTGAAGCATGCAAAGATCTTGTGATGTTTAGTGTCAATCGTGAGTTGCAGCAAACAAGTTTGAAGAAGTGATAACCCACAAGCTGGATCAAGTCACCGAGGCCACACTAATGTGTGTCTTGTCTTGCAAAATAAAGTCACGTCTTATAGCCAATAGGCAATATTATGTTTATATTTTAACAGAAAACGATATTCCTGGACAGACAGGAATCAGTGAGTACTGCTGTTGTTTAGTTGGTCGGCGCACATTAGGATGTTGCGCTCATGTCATGACGCTGGTCTAGTATTTAGGATGGACCAAACATCAGCAAAATATTTCACCCGCAGAATTTCTGAATGAAATTATTATAAGACAGGATGTCGAAGAATAAATATTGATATAATATTGTCTTATGTTTAAGCGAATGTTATACATTGAATTAATTAAAATAACTATAAAAATATAATAAAGATTGATTAAAAAAAACTTGGTTTATTAGTTATTATGAACTTATATATTCCACACTAAAACTTAGCAAATATTTATAAAATACTAGAATATAAAAATAATCCTATTTCCTCAATACCTAAAAGCAATGCTGACGGTGTGGCAGCTACAAGTAAATACCTAGAGAAATACTAATGCGATATTGCCCTTTAATCCCTCAAAATTGAATAATATTACATATTAAACATGTTATTGAAAGTTATCTGCAGATATAACCTGCAAAAGTTCATGACTGAATACCTATTATTCTCGGCCTTCTCGAACAAAAATGGTTGCAAACTAAAGTTCATTTCAAGACGCAGGAATTTAATCTCATCTAAAACAATATATAGGTTTCTGCCATTGTTCTTTCAAAATAATATTTTTTTAACAGCTTTATATCGGTAATCAAAACCTAAACCGCAATCCGTTCTGTTCCGGGGTCAATAACCAAAACCGGTTTGAAAAATTTATCGGTTTTCAAGCCCCAATTATAACTATGGTCACAGATGGTTGGTGTCCTGCGGTAAGATAGATGAAGCCGTGATCATGCTAAGGAACTTCGCGGCTATCAACGGCAATGTTATACCTGAAGAGGTTATGCAACACTTTATCGTAAGTTAAATTGTCTTCGCTGTAATGTGTAGAGATCAACTCGAATTGAGCGGCAAAATGCTCGAGCATGCTCTTTGTCGCCACTCAGCCTAGCGTAAACCACACAACCGCTCGAACAGTCTCACGGGTATCCTTGACGTTACTCGTAGCCCGCACATTTGGTCAGTGCGATCAATTAGTTTCTCGTCGTCAATCAAAATGCTCGAGCGTGCTCGAACATGTTCTTTGCTGCCACTCACACCTAGCGTAAAACACACACGTCTGCTCGAACAGTCTCACGGATATCTTGGACGCGTATATGAAAAGCTACTTCAGTACGTTTCCGCTGAACTGAATTAGCATTTTCTAACAATAAATACGCGTAAATGCTGCTCCAATAGTCTCAAAGGGTGATGTACTGCAGTAGGATTTCTAAGTTAATACGCGTTTAGATGTACTAGAAACCCTCATGCTATTCGTCAAGCTCGCGTGACGTTTTGGCGTAGGATTTCTAGTACTTGAATCACAAAATTGTCTTAGAAAAGTTAACGCGATACGTCTCTCTATGCAGATATTGCTATCACACGCACACAGTATGTTAATGCGTATTTACTATCTCGCTCTGCGCGCGCCGATCATCACTGCATGCATAACACGTGTGATTAGTTTTTGTCCGTAATTAGCGAGTGCAAAAAGATAACCTCAATTGTTGTAAAGACAGAGGAATATCAGGAGAAAGGATGATGACAATTTTGTTTGTGTTTGTGTAAATAAATTTGTTTCTAACACTCGCCGGCCACTGCCGTTGCACGCTCGCTTCGATCGCTCGGCTCGTGCGTTGTATGGTCGCAGTTCTAACCTAACCTACAATATTTTTCCTGGTACCTTTTTCGTACTGAATTTGCTTTATTTGTCATGCTACATACCTACCCTATCTTTTAAGCAGAAACGTTAATAGTTAATTCTTAGCCTTCCCTTAGTATCAGTTTACGAACAGAATTAGGACAACCCCTACTTTGCGGCACGTTATTAAACTTGAAATTCTACTGCAGTACATCACCCTCAGAGACTTATTGGAGCAGTGTTTATCGTTAGAAAATGCTTATTCAGTTCAGCGGAGACGTACTGAAGTAGCTTTTCTATATACGCATCCTGAACGGTACTCGTAACCCGCACATTTAGTAAGTGCGATCAATGAATTTCTCGTCGTCAGTCAAAATGCTCGAGCGTGCTCGAACATGTTCTTTGCCGCCACTCACACCTAGCGTGAAACACACACGTCTGCTCGAACAGTTTCGCGGATATCCTTGAAGGTCGTTGTAGCTCACGCATTTAGTCAGTGCGCTTAATTAATTTCTCATCATCCATCAAAATGCTCAAGCATGCTCGAACATGTTCTTTGCCGCCACTCACGCCTAGCGTAAAATACTCACGTCTGCTCGAACAGTCTCACGGATGTCCTTGACGGTCCTTGTAACTTGCGCATTTAGTCAATGCGATCGATTAATTCAATCAAAATGATATCTCTCGCTACATATAGGGACCTCTTCGACTTAAACTATGTATGTATGTAAACACTTATGTATCTACTCAAACATTGCGGGAGCTGAAGCGAGTTTTTAAAAGCCGCAATTAAAATGTTTCATACATTTAATATAAGCTTATTTTTATTTAATTCATAAAATATATACAAGTTACACAAAAGTACATGTGACACTAAAACCCGCACTAGGATACCCTGTGTTGCAGGATCCAGTCTCTTTCGACTGATATTCTTACAGTAATTGCATCAGATAGAAACAGTTATTATATTATATGCTATACAAATATACTATGCTACGTAATAATAACTATATATTAAGAATATATAGATGATGATTATTATGTGTTCTGTATACAAGTGTGTGTTTGCAAGTGTATTTGTGTTTGTGAGTGTATGTGTGTGGATGAATGTTTGTGTCTGAGGGTGTGTATGAGTATAGGTGTGTTGGTTTGGGTGAGAGCGTGAGCTTATATGAAGTGTATGTGGGTGTGTGATATACAGTGTGTAGTAAAGAGCGCGTGTTAGTGTTTCAATTCAGAGTAATAAGCCTTTCTGTCTCATAGAAACTTTTACCCAATAGCCAGTCATTCACATGTTTTTTACAAACAGTTTTTGTCATCAAGATTACGTTTAAATGTTTATTTAGTTTGTCATACAGTGTTGGTCCCATATAGTTGAAATGGTGCCAGGAAAGGCAGGAGCGATTTAAAATGGATGCACTTGCATCTCATCACTCGACCAATAATTTCACTAAATTCTGGAAAGATACGGGAAATATGAGCCATAAGCCTGGCTTTCCTGTAAATATAAATAGCGTTAGTGATCACCGCATGATTGCTAAAGTGTCTGTTGAGCACTTCAGGGTGAGACCTAGGTATGAACCCGGCATGTTTCGTTCGCCCGTTACTGAGATTATCACCCACGAAAAAGTAGTTAAATTTAGTGGAAAAGATGTTAGTAAAGTTATTAATAGTATGCCGAGAGGCAAATCGCCTGGGTATGATGGTCTCACTATCGAGCATATTAGGCATGCAGGAGTTCATCTGCCGCGCGCCCTCTCCTTGTTTTACAATCTCTGCCTTTGTCATGGGTACTTACCGGAGGAACTTACTAAAACGATTGTTGTTCCTATTATTAAGAATAGGACTGGAGACATCTCGGATAAGGATAACTATCGGCCCATCTCACTTGCGACTATAACGCTGCCTACGCAATCTGCGTAGCTGTCGTTCCCGTATATTCAAAAGTGCTCGCTAGGATTTTTCGCTTCTGAACAACACTATGGACAGCCAGGCCACTGCGAGGTCGATCAGCCAGGTTGCCCATGCTCTAGCACCTCTGCAGGGTAGTAACGACGCAGGTTTGAGAAATGGAGACTCTGACTGCAATTTGCCTTGTAGAATATCCTTCTTCACGCAATAACACTATTCTTGCTCGCAAGACTTCAGACAGTCTACCTGGCATTTTTCAAATGAATAATTTTAGAGAAATTGATCAAAACAGCTTTCAGGCAGAAACAAGAATGAGGGTCTTTATCATTGACGTCCTTAATATTATCTTTTGTTTACGCGAATATTATTCATTGAAATTAAACTACTATATACGGATTTTATCGCGTTGTTTATTTGACACTTTATTACATAATTTTGAAAATTGTTACACTACTACTATTAAACTTTACTAATTTTTAAGCTAATTAAATTATTATTAAAACTAATTAGATTAACACTTTAACTAATATTAACAAAACTAACCACTTATAAATAGAACAAAATGAAGAGTAACAAAATATGGGACTGTAAAAATTAATAAAAAAGGATGGCCGGTTTAGGCACCGTCGTAAAATTCCTCAGCATCGCTGTCGACCGGGAGTGTGCCCAGAAGACTGGCAGCATTGCCACGCTGAATGGCAATGCTGATTCTTTGAGCCAAAAAAAGTCCAGCAGATTTAATTTCTCCCCCTTTCCCCGGACCTCTGAGGTGTTCAGACGTATTTAAAGTATTCGCGTTAATTCATTTCTTACAAATTTTAAATAAAAGTTACAATTTAAATCAGTTACAAAAATAGGATCGCATAAGTTACTAAGAGTTCTACAACTGTCTACTGCACCGGCGAAGCAATCTGTGACTCATCGCTAACCCCACGAGTTGACATCACAACCGACGTAACGCCCACTGCTGCTGCCGCCTGCGACAAGGGGCAGTGACATCCCTCCGCCAACCACAGCGCGCACGCACACGACGACAACATCGACTGCTACGGCCGTCAAGGTCAAGTGGGAGGTACGTTACTTAACTACTTCTTGTAGCGCTTGCGCTCCTAGTAGCGCCGATCAACTGTACCGAAGAATATTATTGGAAGCGCCTACGCATAAATTGGTCGCAATATGCCGTTGAAACGCACACCACCTAAAATTAAATCACCGACGCATCTCGACATTGATGATTCTGAACCAAACAGCGCATCAACCGAATGCGATGTAAATGCATCTACCCTTAACGTAACAAGGCGACCAAAGCGTAAGAGAGAGGATGACCTAAGCGCCTTTAAGCAGGAGTTTTTGCAGATGTTTGACGATTTTAAAACTGACCAAAATAAAAAATTAACTGCTTTACACGACAGCATTTCCACTATAACCAAACAAAATGAATGTATTCATGAAACAATTGAGTTCATATCTGTAAAATACGATGAAATAGTGAAACGGATGAATGAACTTGAGAATGAAAGGAAGCTAAATTATAACTATATAGTTAATTTAGAAAACAAGGTAGAATATCTTGAACGTCAGCAGAAAACTGCAAGTTTGGAAGTGAGAAATGTACCTCAAAAACTGAAAGAAACCAAGGAAGAACTATCGGAAATAGTTATATGCGCTGGAAAAGCACTCAAGATTCCACTTGATAAGTCTGACATCCGCGATGTATTTCGAACAAATACAAAATCTGACTCGTGTAAGCCGATCGTAGTAGAATTCGCCAGTGTATTAAAGAAAGAGAACTTGCTACGGGCTGTAAAAAAATATAACTCAACAAACAGAGATGACAAATTTAATACGTCCCACCTGAAAATCAGTGATCGTAAACAACCTGTCTATTTCTCAGAAAACTTGACTTTTAAGGCAAAGAAACTGTTCCACCTGGCTCGAGACTACGCCAAAACAAATAAATATAATTTCTGCTGGACAGCGAATGGGAAGGTTCTCCTACGTAAATTAGAAGGCCAACAGCACGTCATCATTAACTCGGAGGCAGATTTAATCAAACTAAAGGCGCAACTGTGACTAGCTTTAACTGTATTTAACCAGTATTGTATACATGTATTTAGTAATCTGTATTCGGCATGCATGAACTCTATTGTGCAACTAGTGCTTCAGCTCAAATACTTAAAACACTGTATAGCTTTCTTATTAATATGTCTGTTTTGTAATTTACATAACTCACACGCTCACACACCCAATCTAAAAAACACTAATTTCACTTATACATCTAAACACACTTACATATTCATAATAACATACAAACTACACCTTAGTATTCCAATATATGACATCTATGTCCAGAATAATAACATACCCATACATAAGATATTTTTAAAGTATGTTGGTACGAGTACTTATAATAATACTATAAGCCCAAGACTTACACGTAGGTCACAAAAGCTGTACCTCTTTATGCTGTATCATTGCACAAATGGCTAACATAAATGAGTTTGCGGATTCGATAGAATCTTTTAACGTAGCTAAATCTTTTATATGTTCCCCTAATCAATGCTCACTGAACTTGCATAATACCTATCCTACGTTAAATACTCTCCATGTTAATATCAGAAGTATTAACTGTAATTTTGACAATCTAAATATTCTCATATACTCTATGGATATTAAATGCGATGTCATTGTCCTCACTGAGTGTTGGTTAAGCAAAGTGACTAGCATACCAACATTGGATGGTTACGCCCCCTCTAAGTCTACATTCAATAACCAAAATGACGGTATTGTTATATACATACGTTCCGAACTGAATTACACTATCACTGAGCCGGTGTTCCAAGATGCAAACTGCATAATTGTGAAGTTTTCTACAGATATATCAATTGTGGCAATATATAGATCTCCGTCAACAAGAAATACGCATAATTTCCTAGATTCCTTGAATGATATACTTTCATCGGTTTCCTCCTTTCATACTGCAGCAATAGTGGGTGACTTAAACATAAATATTCTTCCACATAATACAGACACAAATTCTGAGGAATATCTAAACCTAACTGCATACCACGGTCTATTGCCAGCTCATCTCTACCCTACGCGACTTAATAAGTGTCTCGATCACGTCTTACTAAAAACAAATAAGAGCTCAACAACTATAGTTTTTGATTCGTACATAACAGATCACGCCCCTGTTTTACTGTGTATTGAAACTGTTCTGCCCAGTAAAAAACCTAGAAGCTTCACAAGACATATAGAAATGCCAGCTTTAGTTAGACACCTAGAAAACACGGATTTTGCAATAATTCTAAGTGAAAGAGATCCCAACCGTTGTGCCGAACTTCTTGTCTCTACGTTATCGAGCGCTATAACGAAATATAGCACCATTAAAAAAATACCATCTCGTAAAAGAATAATAAAATGTAGTGTGAGTATGTATCCTAGGTGTGTGTATACAATCAATAGATGTAAGACTATATATTGAAGAACATATTAATAAATAACCAGTGTTATTCCATCACTCTTTTGTTTCATTACTCTCGTCCTTACATGGCGACCCTGCCTTTAGCGGACGCGCCGTGCGCCGCGCGTTGAATTTCGACCCAGGTCCGCGTTACCGTGGTAAAAGCTACGTAGCAATAAATTCGGCATGGTGTAAAAATTTTGAGAAGATTTTACGATGTGTCAATCATATCAGACCAAGGAGGAAGTTTTCTTGGCCCAGAACGCTGCTGGTGCAAACAATGCAAACTTGCAGGACATCGGGACACATATGGGCATTCAAACAATATTATTCCTGTTCATCGCGTGTATGCTGGGAGCATTATTTTTGTATTTTGGGTACAAAATGTACAAGAAATGCCATACGAGATGGATGCGCCAAGAAATAAACCAGCAGGCTTTTAGCAGCTTGCGGTGGTCCGGTCGTCACCGTCGTGCTGTTTCACCGAGATCTGCAGAATGTGCGTGCCAAAATGTGCCAATGCCGGCAAATAAATAAGTGAAATGTGTAATAAATGTAGTGGAAATTTGATAAAAGTCCGATGAAAACTAGTTAGTTGTGTGCGTTGAACAAGTGCGGTCATTGCAGGGTAAGAATAAAATATCATTTTTAAAAGCGTTATATGGCTAAAGAACTGGATCAAATATATAGTGATTTGCGTAAAATAAGACAATACCTAATAAAGATAGGCCCAAGGCGTAGACGTGAGTCTTCGGTATGCCATAAAAAACTAAGTGAAACGAACAGCTTATTTAGTTCATTTGGAAAGTTAGTGGAGAATATTGAAAGTAACATTAAAGATTTTAAGAGTAATGAATTAAGAGTAATCCATGAGTACCGTAGTAAAATAAATGACTTGTATTTAGAAATAAGAGATTTATGTGAGTCGGTGAGTAGTAAAAGTAGCTCCGATTTTGAAAGCCTCAGTGAAGACGAAAATTTGTCAAACATGGCAAAATTTGAAATAAAAGTTGCACTAAACTTAGTGCCTGTAATGACTAAAAATGATGAGTCTAGTAGTAAACATATAATAGATAGTATAGATTATTATAGTAGCTTATTAGATATACAGTCGCAAAAGCAACTTATCACTTTTGTATTGAGAAGTCGCTTGTCTCAGGAAGCAAAATTGAAACTATGTACTGATTATGACACTATTGAGGATTTATTAAAAGATATGAGGTCACAACTATTACCAATTAAATCTGCCACTTCCTTACAAAGCAGATTACATTCTTTTTCGCAAAATAACTTATCTATTAACGATTACGGTAAGGCTATTACTGAGATGTTTGTTGATCTGACTATTTCGCAGTCCGAAGGAAAAGCGGAAAGCTATAAAGTTTTAAAACCTGTTAACGAAAAATTGGCCATTAAACGGTTTGCCGACGGATTGCGAAATCGTCGCTTAAGCACAATTATTGCAGCCCAAAAATTCGACTCTTTGAAGGATGCTATCCAAGCAGCTGTTGACGAGGAGTCTTCAACGCCGTCGATGGCACACGGTGATATTAGGATGTTTCATCAAAATAACTATAATTACAGACGTGCTACAACTAATCATTTTAGAGGTCAGCGGAGTCGAACCTTTAGGGCGCAGTCAGCCCAATTTACCGGAGGTGAATTGCGTGGTGGTCAGCGTGGAAACTACCGAGCACCCTACCGAGGTCAAAGGTCACGAGGTTCGTGGTGTGCGAGAAACAGAGGAAACAGAGGTAAGTCTTCTTATAATTATACTGATCGAAACAAGTGGACAAATAATTCTGAAGCTATGCGTGTTATTTCAGAAAATTTGAATGAAAATGAGTCAAACTCAAACCAGTTTTTTCGTGAGTAAAAATCAGCATATCCTTTCATGTAGCAATAATACAACAATAACATTGTCCTTAAATGATAAACCATGCATATGGTTACTTGATACGGGAGCATCTATTTCAGCCATCAAACATAAACATCTTGTTGAATATAATATTCCATTTCATTATAAGAATACAGAGATCAATGGACTCGGGGGTAAAGTCCAATCAATTGGATATGTGTATTTAGACTTAGTAAGTAATGATTCAACTTTTAGACACATGTTCTATGTTTTTAAAACATTGCCATTTTCGATGCATGGCATAATTGGTGATGACTTCTTACGTAAATATAAATCGTTATTAGATTACAATAATAAATGCTTAACATTATATAATTTGGACGATAAGATTATAACGTTACCTATTAATATAAATAATGATTATTTGAAAACTTTTGTAATACCTCCAAGGTCAGAATCTATTCATTTCATAGATACAAATAGGTTAGAAGAGTTAGTTATTTGTTGTTCTGAAATAAGTAACGGGGTATACATAGCTAGTACATTGACTAAACCGGTAAATGGTAAAATACCTATCCAGATTTTAAATACTACAGACCAAAAGTTAGTTATCAATAAGTTACAACCTATTATACACAGCGCTTTGGATTACAATGTTTGTTATTATAATAAATGCGATAAGACATCCGAACGAGTTAGGCGAATATTATCTTTATTGAATCTTAAGCATTTAAACGGAGAGGAACAGATATCTATTGAAAGTATATGCGCTAAATATCCGGATATTTTCCATTTGCCCGGAGATAAATTAACGACAACGCCTATATATCAACATTATATTCGATTGAAACCTAATGCAGAGCCAGTATTTGTTAAACCATATAGGTTGCCCTATTCACAAAAAGCAGAAATACAAAAACAGCTTGATAGTATGTTGGCAGACGGTATAATAGAACCATGCACAAGCGATTGGTCTAGCCCGATCTTATTAGTTCCCAAAAAATTAGACTCCAGTGGTGAGAAAAAATGGCGATTAGTCATAGATTATAGAAAACTTAATAATGTCATTGAGAACGATAATTTTCCGTTGCCTAACATAACCGAAATCTTAGATTCGCTGTCAGGATGCATCTATTTCACTCATCTAGACCTTCATCAAGCATTTTATAATGTAAATTTGGACCCACAAAGTAGAAAATATACATATTTCTGTTCAGGACAATATCAAATGACTAGGATGCCCATGGGTCTCAAGACAAGTCCTAGTTCATTTTCCAGGATGATGACCATAGCAATGGCTGGTCTTAACTATGAAAAGTGTCTGGTTTATCAGGACGATTTAGTCGTGTACGGAAATTCGCTTCTCCATCATAATAAAAACCTAATGGTGATTTTTGAACGTCTCAGACAGGTTAACTTGAAGCTAAATGCTGCAAAGTGTGTATTTTTAAAGAAGGACATATTATATCTAGGTCATATAATTTCGAGTAATGGTATTCTGCCAGACCCTGAAAAAATTAACATAGTTAAAAATTATCCGGTCCCTCAGAACGTAGATCAAGTGAAACGCTTCGTCGCATTTGTAAATTATTACCGCAAATTTATTAAAAATTTTGCGGACATGGCTCACTTCTTAAATAATTTATGTCGAAAGAATGTTACTTTTATTTGGGATAAGAAATGTCAGAATAGCTTTGAAAGATTAAAACAGTGTTTAATATCGCCACCAATTTTACAATATCCCGATTTCTCAGATGATAATGTGTTCACCCTACAAACAGATGCATCTGGGTACGCATTAGGCGCCGTGTTGTCTAACAAGGACGGCCGACCAATTGCTTATGCTAGCAGAACTCTAAATAAAGCCGAGAAAAATTACCCAACTATAGAAAAAGAGTTGCTCGCTATAGTATGGGGCGTAAAACATTTTCGACCATATTTATATGGACGCAAATTTCAAATATATACAGACCATAAACCGTTAATTTACCTATTTAACTTAAAGGACCCTTCAAGTAGATTATTAAAATTTAGATTAATTTTAGATGAATACGATTATGAGGTTTATTATGTGCCAGGAAAAGGTAATGCCGCTGCAGACGCGTTATCTAGAATATGTTTAACGTCAAAAGAATTGAAAGAGATGCATGAATGTGTTATAAACGTGATGACGAGACGACAAAAAAGAGAGCTTTTAACTGACTCAAACAGTTCCTCGGGTGACATGGTTAACACTGACAATTGGCCTGATCAACCAAAAGTTGTGGAGACTCATAGTAAGCCGAAGGAATCTGTAGAATTAAAGTTCATAAATAAGCCTCAATGGAATAAAATAATGTCGCAAACGCGTAATGATAGCATACGATTAAGTAGTGCAAGTACATTTTATTATGTGCCGTCTCAAATGACTTTGTTTATAAACCCGACAGCCCGATCGCAACTGACGCCAGCCGCTTTTGCGAGGGAGCTCGGTGAATATTGTAGAATATATGATATAAATGAAATATATTTTATTAAAAATAATACAAATAATGTATTTATTGAAAAATTAGTGACACATATTAGGAAGGATATATCATGGGCCGGACCGCGAGCCTGTGTTTTAAAAAATGTAGAACGGATAATTGACAAAGATGATAAGAGAGTGATAATTAATGACTTTCACCTATTACCCACAAGTGGCCACGCGGGCATTAGGCGAATGTTAAATACAATTAGGAAATACTATTTCTGGCCGAATATGGAGCAAGATATAAAAGATTTTGTTAAAAAGTGTCATAAATGCCAGACTCAAAAACATTCGACATATATTAAAGAGCCGATGGTAGTGACTACCACAGCACATACGGCCTTTGAGAAAATATTTTTAGACATTGTAGGCCCTTTAGATAGGGATATTAATCATTACTCTTATATTTTAACCATGCAGTGCGAGTTAACTAAGTATATCATAGCATGTCCACTCGTTTCGAAAAGTACCAACGAAGTAGCTAAAGCCTTTGTTGAAAATTTTATTCTTAAGCATGGAGTCCCTACAAGCATAGCAACGGACAGAGGCACAGAATTCATCAGTGCAACAATGTCAGAGGTTTGTAAATTATTGAATATTAATAAATTATCGTCCACAGCCTATCACCATGAGACTATTGGTGCGCTGGAAAATGCTCACAAAAATTTAGGAGCATTCTTAAGAATACAGGGTGATAATTGTCCTGATACTTGGAGCACATGGTTACCCTACTGGTGCTTCTCGTATAACACCTCAGTACATAGCTCTACTAATTATACTCCGTTTGAATTGGTATTCGGAAAGAAATGTAATCTGCCTAGCAATTTGTCATCAACTATAGAACCACTTTATGCATATGATAATTATCCGTTAGAGTTAAAATATAGACTGCAAGTTTCACAAAATGAAGCACGTAAAAATCTAATCCAACAAAAAGTGCTAAGGAAAGAACAATATGATGTAAACATAAATCCTGTAATATACAAACCTAATGACCAAATTTTGCTAAAAAAGGAAAGAGGGAATAAATTTAGTCCTGTGTATACTGGTCCTTGTATAGTATTAAGAGACTTATCTCCCAATGTTGAGATAATTAAAAATGGTAAAGTTGACATAGTTCATAAAAACAGAACAAAATTATATTGTACCTAGTTTTAATGTATTTACCTTAATTTTATTCGATTATGTATATGAAATAAATATTATACTTATTACATTAATTATATCCTAAAAATTGTATACTTAAATTTAGTTGTTCGATTTTAATTATATTGTTAATTTTACTTACTGGTAAATAATCATATTTTGTAAAATAAAAAATAATTGTCGACATTATTTTTATTTTTTTTATATGAGGGAGATGTAGTGTGAGTATGTATCCTAGGTGTGTGTATACAATCAATAGATGTAAGACTATATATTGAAGAACATATTAATAAATAACCAGTGTTATTCCATCACTCTTTTGTTTCATTACTCTCGTCCTTACAAAAACCGTGGATCACACCCGGCCTTCTAAGATGTTTACGCAACCGTGACATACTGCATAAAAAATCCAATCTAGATCCAAATAATATAATTGCTAAATTGACCTACAAAAGATACCGTAACTTCCATAATAATTTAATAAAACAGATAAAGCTTAAATATGAACAAAACGAACTCCAGAAGGCAAAGGGTAATCCAAAAGCTACTTGGAATGCTATTAAATCAATAAGCCACTTGAATAGTAAATCTGAAAATGTTTCTGAAGATCTTTTAAGCATGCGTGGGGATCCGCTGTCCTCGGTTAATTATATTAATAATTATTTTGCCAATGTTGGACCCAATCTAGCCCACAGTATCCAACAAAACCGAAATTACCTAAGCAATGACTTTCAGCTGAACAGTTTGAATAATCCAAGGGGAAACTCATTAGTACTACTAGACACTGATCTTTCAGAAATTGATACTATTATATCTGGCTCAAAAAATGATTGTGCTACTGGATATGACGGAATACCAGTGTCTGTTATTAAATCCGCTCGGCATGTATTAGTGCCAGTTATAACTTATGTTTGTAATCTCTGTTTGTCCAAAGGGGTCTTCCAAAAAGTCTTCAAAAAGGCACTTGTGCATCCAATCTTTAAGGGTGGTGCTGGGGACCGTGTCGAAAACTTTAGGCCGATATCGGTTCTAAGTTCCTTGTCTAAAATCCTAGAAAAAGTTCTCAATAAAAGATTAGTGAGCTACCTGCAGCAAGACAATGTACTTGCACCTAATCAATATGGATTTAGACAGGGTAAATCTACAGAAGATGCGGTACTAGAATTGACGAATACTATTGTTGACAATCTCTTAGATTTAGCCAAGGCTTTTGACACGGTCTCTACACACATTCTTTTACATAGGTTGGAATCGCTTGGAGTGAGAGACGTTGCCCTAAATATCTTCCGGGACTATTTGACAAACCGTAGTCAAAGTGTCAAAGTGAATTGCTACGAAAGTAACGAAGAGAACCTCACATTTGGGGTGCCACAAGGTAGCGTTTTGGGCCCTACCCTTTTTCTCATTTATGTTAATACTCTCTGTCAACTTTCAATTCCTAATTGTAAGATATTTGCCTATGCTGACGACACGGCTCTTGTTGTAAGTGGTCCGTCTTGGAGTAGTGCAATTCATTCTGCGCTTAAAATTGTGATGAAATGGCTAAGTACTAATTTGCTCACACTCAATTTATCTAAAACTCGACTCGTTAGTTTTACAGCAAATTCAGCAACTCAACCAAAAACAATAAATCTGAAAGCTCACAGTTGCTCAATAACATCATCCAACACCTGTCTGTGTCCACTGATACAACGAGCATCAGATGTTAGATATCTGGGTGTACAGATAGATTGTACACTTAGCTGGAGCAAACACATAGACCAAACTACAGCTCGCGTTCGTAAACTTATGTTTCCTATAAAAAAACTAAGGCATGTTGTTGATATGCCTCTCTTAAAAACAATATACTTCGCTTTAGTTCAGTCCCTGATAACATACTGCATTGTAGTATGGGGAGGCACATATCGAACCTCCATGATCCGTCTGGAGAGAGCACAGCGAGCTATATTGAAAGTTTTTACGAACAAACCTTACCGCTATCCCACATCTCAATTATACAAAGATGTTTCAATACTAACTGCTAGGCAGCTCTGCATTCTCCATATCACACTACGTAAACACTCCTTACTTGCATATACTCCACCAGCGAACAAACGTCGTAACTATTACGTATGCCCAACAAATAAAATCAAGACTTCCTTAGCGGGTCGACACTTTCAAAGTCTTAGCTGTCGCCTTTATAATAGAATTAATAAAAAACATACTATATTCCCCTTGACAATGCATGAATGTAAAAAAGTGCTCACAGAACTGCTTCAAGCACTATCTTATGATGAAACAGAAAAACTTCTAGTCAGTGAACTATAGACTCGTTCCCGCATGTACACATAGCATACATACGTCATATTTCCACCCACACATGAGCGCACCACACACAGACACACACACCCACCCACATACACACACGCACACACACGCACACACACACACACACGCACACACACATACACAGACACACGCACACACACACACACACACACACACACACACACACACACACACACACACACACACACACACACACACACACACACACACACACACACACACACACACGCCCATACACTAGAACTATTTAATTTTAATTTAATTTAATTTAATTTAATTCAGATACAGATCCATATTTTGTTAGTAACACACCTTATATACCTATGTTAGTAAATTTCAAAAAATATTTTACTATGAAACTAATTCATGTATCTCTCTGCAGCGTCAGCACCGCCACTATGTATGCGATTCCAACGCCCCAGAAAAACACAATCATATTTCTCAGCAATAACCTTCAGAATGCTGTTGGTACTCCCACGAATTCTACGCAACACTGAGGCACATCGCTTTCGCATGATCGCGCCAAAACTATCTACGGCCGCTTCAGCAAACATTTTTGATGCGCTGCAGAATCGTGGTAGGCCCAACAACATCCTGAAAGCATTATTGTACTGGATGTTTAATGTACTATTGCATGTTTTAATTTGTTTAATTAAATTTAAGTTTAATTTTCTTTTCTTATTAATTCAATTTAAATTTAACAATCTTTTATGTAAGTACTTCATAAAATAGTTATGTAATCATTTGTACAACAATATAAAATTTTGAACTGATGAGTGTAGTAGGGGAGGGCGCTGGTGTCTGTAACACAGTTCTCACTAGCTCAGACGCCATCGTTTAACTCTATCTTTATAAGTATCTTAATCTAATATTATGAAAGGTCTTGCTACATTAAGATAGAATAGCTGTAACACATTTTGGAAAATAAAGATTTATTATTATTATTATTATTATTTAATTTTACACTTTCCCCGACGTTTCGGTTGCTTTTCAGTAGCCATGGTCACGGGGAGACAATTTTCAAAGTTATGTAATAAAGCGTCAATTATTACACAATACTGTACTGAACCTCACGATATACTGTTTTTACTAGTTTTATTTTATTATTAACTAGGTAATAGACCCGACAGCCGTTGTTCTGTCAATCTATATAAAAAACAGCCAAATCGTTTGAGTCGTTCTTAAGTGATGCTCCATAATACATGAGGCATTTGACTTTTATTTATATAGATTGTATAGTGTGCAAATAAATAATCTTTTCTTTCTTCATTTGTTTCACAGACATCAGCAACAAAAGAATACTCGGAACGCGTTGAGGAGTCACTGTTGGTGATTTTCAAGAGCGGCCCGCTCCGTCATACTACTATTTACATGATTATAGTGTACTGCGGCAGTGGTATCGTGTATGATGCACTTGTGCGACTCTCAGAAGCATTCGGCTACGACTTTTTCCTCACATTCTCAATTATTGGCGTCTTGGAGTTGCCAGGTGTTTTGTTGCTGGCTGTTTTCCTTGACAAGTAAATATACTTTATTTAATCGTCATTCAATACTAACTAATCTTATAAGCTAGATTTTACCCGCCGCGCGCCGCTTCAGCCACGTAAATGTAGGTTAGAATAGTAACAGTGTTTTTTTCTGGATGAAATCCCTGTTAACGTGTAGTTAAGACTCTCTCTTCCTCTTTTGGTGTGGTTAGTGTTAACCTGTTGTTAAGACATGAAAGCGTTACAAACAAACAAAGTCACATTCGCGTCCTATCTTATCTTATCTTATGTGGGGGCAGGTCCGTGCAGACCGGCGACACTTCGACCCAGTGGGATCTTTTGTGTCGACACTCTCCCAATAACGACTGTCATAGATGTTCATGGCAGCCGCGACCGACGGCTTAACGTGCTCTCCGAGGCACGGAGCAGGCGATAATTGTCAATCAATACGCACATAATTTCGAAAAGTCATATAACTTTCGAAAGTCAGAGGTGCGCGACGTGGGTTCGAACCCGAGACCCTCTGCATTGCAGTCTGTTGGTCTCCCCACTGAGCTATCGCTGCATTCGCATCCTAACTAATGTTATAAATGCAAATGTGACTTTGTTTGTTTGTAACGCTTCCACGTCTTAACTACTCGACCGGTCATCATAAAAGGGGCATGCCAGTATTAGGCCCAGAGGTGCACAAGAAATTGGCTAAACAAAAAAAATATATTATTATTTATCCTAGGTTTTCCTTATATTTATTATTATAAAAATATTAAACAAGAAAACGACTGAACTATGTAATAGAACTTGGAAGCAAGTACATTAACGTTAAAATGTTGCCTTTACACAAAATATGTTGACAGATAAGTAATTGGAATAGTAATTCACCATGGCTATATTATATAATTTTTATTGTAATCATTCATTTAATTTTTTATGCAAATGTAATACAAAAACTAATAATTATTATTAGTTTTATCTTTACAAGATTGCTTTGATTAACTTAAAGTAATGTCTATTATCGATGTATCGAGGTTTTGTGTTTATTATGGCAACACCATCTCTAACTTGTATGACGCCGGAAAACGTAAATGTCAATATCATTGCTTATTTTGCAACTCCATTGTGATAAATTGTATTGATGAGATATAAAAAGATTTGATAACTTTAAAAAGATTTTTGTAAATCACTTCTTATGCTAATTAATTATTGGCATCGCTTACTATTATTATCATTAGCCTTTATAGGTGTGCACTGTGGGCCCGAATTACTATGGCGTCTTGGCATGCCCCTTTTTGCATACACTTTGTCAGGGATACAGAAATAGACATGAGATACCATTCATCGAAAAAGTACTGTTACCTAGCGAGCGAAGCCGCAATTAAAAGCTGGTAGTAACACACATTCTCTTAGATACAGAATAATTATTTAAATTGTAATTAAATTTGCAACAAAATAAATCTATGCTATATTTATGTCAGCCTGTCCCACTGCAGGGCAAAGACCTCCCTCTCGGTTTTCCACATATCCCTGTTATGCGCTAGTTTGCACCAGTCTCTTCTGTAGCTACTTAATTCGTGCTGCCATCGACGCATATAGGACGATAACAATTGTTTATCGCCATTTATACAGTATTTTAAAATATTTTACTATGTTTATAAATTGGTTGCCTAAACTAGGTTTCATATGTGTTTTATATACATGATTTTTATTTATTGTTATGATTCTAGGTTTGGTAGAAGAAATCTCACTTGCATTCCTTTGCTTTTAACCGGTATCATTATTCTAGCCGCTATGGCTATACCCAGAGGTACGTAAACAAGTGTAATGGTAAATATTAAAAGTCTATAATACTTCGAAATGCATATGGTCATATTCAGCACACACTTTATATATAAAGTAATAAAATTGCCATTAATGTAAGTACTGTTTGGCTAAAGCTGGCCAGCGCTGCTTTCGAAAAGGACGCGATGCAATCGCCGCATAGCATCTGCGCAATTTAAACGTTAGAGGAATGCGCACTCTCGGCCAATGCTTATATAGCCCCAGCCTAAGTCTATGAAAGTAACTGAAAGCTATTGTTTCACAGGACTTCCTCTCGTGAGTTCAGCTGCCTTAGCTCGATTATTAACCCACACGGCGTTCACAGCAGAAACCCAATGGTGTACTGAGATATTACCGACTCCTTTCAGAGCATCTGGTTCAGCCGCACTGCACATGACTGGATTCGCTACTTGTCTTTTATCACCCTTTATTGTGTTCTCAGTAAGTTTATTCTGAATTTGATGTTTCGCAAACGACGGCTTTTACAGGTAGGAAAGGCTAGTTCTGGCCGATGTCGGCCGCGGCTGCCCATGGGTCACGACGGGTAGCCGCGGTAATTTTTTTTTATTCAACAGAAACTACTCGCTCTTAGTATAATTTAGCGAAGCCTTTACAAACATTCACAACAAAAGATATAAAGAACATCCAGACACAACACAATTATTTGTGTATCAAAAAAATGTTTGTCTAGTGTCCTCTACAAAACTACACGTACATATTCTGTGCTGTACTTCCCGAAATAGACTGCATCATTTTTTTAGCCCCGCTTTATAATCCCGTTTGCAAAACTGCTTACTAAGAAGGCGTATCAGTTGTATGTCTATGGCGCTTGTTGAATTGTAATGATGCCTGATTGCCTGGCATGATGCATATGCAATGATAGAACGCCATTTGGAAGCCTTTATATAAACATTTTTTCTTTATAAGGCTACTCTTGCCCTAAGCATAAATTCTGTATCGCGGGGGACTTTACAAACATTTAAATAACGGACACAAAGAACCCAGACTCTGAACAACAATATATTTGTTGGTTCCACAATTTTTTGTCCCGTGCATTTTTTAGGTCCGCTACAGCACTCGACGAAGTGGCAATGGCGAGGTGAATACTTAAATTACAACGCCATCTTTGGGATCCTAATTCACAGGATTGCATAACCTACCCACATTTCGTTGATTACGTCTTGAGTCCTCCAGACAGAATTTCGGTCACGGTGGTCAATCTTAACGGAGACTGGCCATCTGCGCACGAGATATTATAGTACACAAGTGTGTGCGCAAACACAAGTGCACTTTCTGTTCCTTAACTCTCGTGATCCGATGCGACGGTAATCCGACACGACCGGAAAGAGATAAGACGCAGGACCAACGGCTTTACGTGTTTTCCAAAGCACTGGGGTGTCTAATACCAACTTTCTAACGCCGAGCTGCTATTGAGGTTTCTCATCAAAAAACCCAATAACTTTTTTGTTGGCCCGACCCGGGGTTCGAGACCTTATACACAGCAGTCGCATTTATTACTACGCCACGGAGGTAGCCAAACCGCAAATACATATTGTTAGATAGAATATCAAAATGTAATTCCTACTGTCATGTAGCATAAACTATGTGCACTATTGCCTTTGGTATTATCTATACTTGTGAAAATAGTAAAATAAAAGACTATCGTTCGTACCGTACGACCAACGCACGATGATATAGTCTCTTCCCATTTTTTGCTAGAATATCGTAGTATTGATAGTTTTGCCCGTATATTTCGTATTGTGCAAGCAGAAAAATGAGTTCCAACTATATAACAAACATTCCTAAGGACACGATAATTTTGATGAATGGGCGTTTGCTGTGGAAAATTTGTTAGTGCTAGAAGGCGCAGATAAATACTTAAAGGTTGATTTACATTGATACAGTAGCTGGCGCCAGCATCGCTGGATTCCGGCGCTGCACTGGCACTGGCACTGGATCGCGTCGTACACGCGTCCAGTAGTCATTACTAATTTGTTGCGGTGACTACACGTTTGCATCCTTAAAAAATGAGTGTTTCACCAAAAGAAGGAAATTGAAAACATTTTCTAAAAATCTTTGTGTGTTATTACTAGACGAGCTGACAGATATGATTGAAGAAGAATTGATGAAGGAGAAGCGAATATGGGTGAGAAAATGGATAAATGACAGAGAGATTTCCGGAAGATCTATTTTGCTTATGAACCAGCTAAGGTCAGGCGACACCAAGGAGTACAAATCAGCTTTAAGAATGACACCGGAAAATGTTGACGAATTGCTATTCTTGATAGGTGGCTTCATTCAACGTCGAGATACGTTTATGAAGGATGGCCTACCAGCTACAGTGAAGCTTGAACTAACACTGACTTATTTGGCTACAGGAAATTCTTCTAGGAGTTTAAGTCACTTCTATCGTGTCTCCAAACCATCTATATCTAATATGATTTCAGAAGTATGCTTGGCAATTTATGTAGCATTGAAAGACTGTATTAATGTAAGTGTTTTTATTTCTCAATCAATTACACTTTTTATTTATATAGTAGGTAGGTAGGTTATGTTTTTTTATAAAATATAAAATGTGAGTTAATAATATACTTCAGCATTATTAAACGCGTCATCAACGATATTAGTGACTTCAGTCAAATTAATTTACGATAGTTCGGTTTCGGATGGTGACATATTATTGTTGGGATAGAAATCTAAAGAACTACTTGCAGTACTAGTATTAGTATCAGCCGGACTACTCTGTGGTAGTTGTACAAATTGCGATGACGAAAACTGAGTATTAGGCAATGATCTCGAACGCAAATCAGTGAATCTGCATCTAGTTAGTATACTTTGTATTTCGTCTCGAGCGATAATTACTTGCTCTTCCGACAATTCTTTTCTATGTGCTGCCACGGACATGCCGATAATATCAATATCGTTTTCTTCTTTTTCATTCACACTATTGTTGACTTTTTCACCTCTGCCACAATAGATGCCCATCTGCGATAATTTATTCTTCTTTGATCGTACTATGCGGAGATTTCGCGGTAGTAGTTAATTTTCTGTAGGTACCAAAGTTGGTTCAACCGGCTCTGCGTTCGACTGCTGATCATTATCAGCATTTTCATTAGTGTAGTTATCTTGTCAAGAAAAAAATTGTATTCCATAAAAATTTTTTTTTTTTGTGCCCAGCACAGAATAAGAATGGAAAGTAATTGAAGCAGGGTTCAGAACAAAATGGATTTCCCTTTATGTTTGGCGCCATCGAGGGGAAACACATTGAAATAAAAGCGCCAATAAATAGCGGCAGTGAGTTTTTTAATTACAAGAAAACAAACAGTAAAGTATTGTTAGCCATTGCTGACGACAATTACTGTTTTTCATACATTGATGTAGGTGCGAATGGTAGTGCATCCGATGACAGTGTATTCAAGATTGTTCAATTTATCAAGCCATGGAAAATGGAGGCGATAATCTCAGTGTTGATACAAAATTATTTAATTATAGATTGTCACGAGCGAGAAGGATTGTTGAAAAGGCTTTTGGCATCTTAGTAAGTAGATTTCGTGTGTTTGAAAAGCCAATCCCCATGAAATTAGATAAGTACAATAGATGCAATTGTCTGTACAGCTTGTGCACTTAATTGGTTTAATTGGTTACGAAGAAAATCACCTACTTATATTACAGCAACTTGTGTTGACAGAGAGGATCATCAAGGGAATGTCATACCTGGTGCACGAAGATCAGAAATAACTCAATTAAATTCTATTTCTAATCAAGGAGGCAATCATTATGCCAGTGCAGCTAGAGAAAAAGAGATCTCTACAAGAGATACTGCATGAATGCTGGAAGTCTGTCATGGCAGTTAAATAGAATACATTAATAGCGTTATGATAAGTTATTATGGAGGGCATATGATTAATGAGTATGTATAATACTAAAATTATTATAAAAATAAAAGTACCTACTTATTGGAGGGTATATGATGATATTTATGATTAAAATAATTAAGAAAATGAAAGTACTTTCTGTTGTTTTTATTTTTATTGCAACAACTTTGATGAATTAGTGGAGTACTGAGAACCATTTCATTTTTGGTATCTACACATTTCCTCCTACTCCAGAACTTGAAGATTCTTTTATTTTATCACTTTGTAGATAATAAGTGCATCTCAAGGATTTTATTTTAGCCTTAACGTCATCTACAGTTACTGTTAACCCCTCAATATTCATGGCAGTACAAATATTCTGCAATACAGTAAGACCGCATATAATTTTGTGATTTTAAATTCCATAAGCACCGTTCGTGTCTATATAATTGCACAAACTTAATGAGCTCCTCATCGGACCACTTTTTAGATGACATTTTCAATGTGTTGATTGTTGGACAAATAAAACGCGTGGTTACTGTACGATGCGCTAGCGTTCACTGGCGCGTAGTGTTTATACGGATCTAGTGCCACTGGCACGGGCTGCGCGGCGTGCGAGGGGCGGTCATTGGATCGAAAAATAGGCGGCCGGTCTATTTCGATCCAGTGCTGGATACTGGATGCTGGACTGGATTGAAACATGTTTACATTGATACAGTGCTGATCCAGCGCCGGAATCCAGTGATGCTGGCGCCAGCTACTATATCAATGTAAATCAGCCTTAAAGGTTGAAGGAACTGACGCTGCGGCAGCAGCAGATGCTAAAGCACGAGCGAAGATGATACTTACGATCGATTCGTCATTATTTGTGCACATAAAGGAGACAAAGACCACAAAGGAGTTGTGTACAAAACTGCTTTGCTTTGTTCGACGATTCAGGATTTTCGCAGAGAATTACTTTGCTTCGTCATCTGATTTCTATGCGATTGGAAAACTGTGAGAACATGACGAATTATGTGACATAAATAGTTGAGACTGCTCAATGTTTAAGCGGAACAGGTTTTGCTATTAACGACGAATGGGTTTATTATTGCTGGCGGGGCCTCCAAAGCGATTTATGCCTATGATCATGGCGATAGAACACTCCGGAATACAAATAACTGCCGATTCCATTAAAACAAAGTTACTTACTCGATATGGAAACAATGGATCTGAGAGAAACAGAATGCAACTCAGCATTATTATAGTCCAGGTATAAAAAGAAATTTTGCTAAGGGAGACTAGAACAAAAATTATGGGCAGACTATCAATAAGCCATCAAACATGTCAAATTCGGTTGCTAAGAACTATAAAGATATTAAACGTTACTGGTGCAATGAATTCGGCCATTATCGTAATCAATGCCCACTTTTTAACGAGAAAAGCGATAAAAAGAAACAGTGTAATGCTTTTATGGGAGATTGTTGATACTCCAAATAATGTGAGTGTAGTACAGAGTAAATGGGTTTTTAAGAAGAAGTATGACTGTGACAACTTAGTGAGATATCGCGCCAGACTCGTTGCCAAAGCTTTTACGCAGACGGCTGGTGTGAACTATTAATCTGATTTGATGATCTGCCATATCTTGGGAAAGCAAAAAGCAAAACAATAGCTTTAAGTAGTTGTGAAGCAGAATACATGGCTTTATCGGCAGCGTCACGTGAAGCAATTTATTTACAAAATTTGAATTTGATATTGTAGGATTTTGTAATAAAATTGTTTTGTACAATGACAACCAGAGCGCATTGAAGCTATCAGCTATCAATCACATAAACGCTCAAAACATATTGATATGAGGTATTATTTTTTTAGAGATGTAATAAATAATGATAAAGTTAAATCTGAGTATTTGCCAACTGATAGTATGCCTGCTGACTTTCGTCAATACTAAAGGATTACCAGGAGTAAAGCATTATAAGTTTATGAAAATACTAAGCATTGTACAAAAGTAAATTATTATAGGATATTTTGATATAGTGGGGGTGTTAGATAGAATATCAAAATGTAGTTCCTACTGTCATGTAGTATAAACTATATACACTATTGTCTTTGGTATATATCTCTCTATACTTGTGAAAACAGTAAAAATAAAACGCTATCCTAATAATGATTGCTTCTCGATTTGACTGTCCAATTTAATGTAAGTGGACTCATATAATAACAGGTCAAGTTTTGAATTCTAATTTAATGTAATTTTATTTTATGAGTTAATTTTACTTATATAATATTTATATTGCCGCGTTAAAATATAATGAACTGAATTATGATATATACAAGTAGGACATGCAGATTCAATGTTACTTTTAATATATCTTTTTAATTATTTATTCTTAGTTATGATGTTCGGTAAATATATTTCAATGTATTTTGATATATTATGTGTATGTGATAAACATGTTTTTCTAATGCTGACTCTATGGACATTAATATTTACTATGTATGGATTTAAAATCTCAAAATAAACTTTTTTTTTATTATTATTATATAAAACATCTAGACAAAATAAGCTTTTATATTTTTTGCAGCGAACTTATTTGGGGCTTTTGCCTTACATAATACTGGGTACCTTAAGCTTAGTGATTGCTGGACTCACCCTGCTCTTGCCAGAAACAAAAGGCCTGGATATGCCACAAAATATAGCTGACTCGGAGATCTTAATCGAAGAAAATCGTTTATTTAGGTAATTATATATTATATATTCATTTTAAATCTATTTTAATCTAGACTGCCCGCTCAGGTAAATGTAGGTGAAAGGTACCATATGTCCTATTCTGTATCCCTGACAACGTGTATGCGAAAATTCATGATGATGGGATTAGAAATTTATTACGCCTTAACTACTCAACCGATCATCATGAAATTTCGCATAGATTTTGTCAGGATTACAGATTTGGACATATGGTACCTTTTATCCAGAAAAAGGACTGTTAGTAGCCTAACCTACATTTACGAGAGCGAAGTCTGCTGAAGAACTGCCTTATAGTTATATAAGCACTAGCTGACCCGCGCAACTGCTCCATATAAGAGAATTTTCCTCGTTTTTGCAACATTTTTTATTGCTGCTCCGCTCCTATTGATAGTAGCGTGATGTTATATAGCCTACAGCCTTCCTCGATTAATGGGCTATCCAACACTAAAATAATTATTCAATTCGAACCAGTAGTTCCCTGAAATTAGCGCGTTCAAACAAACAAACGAATTCTTCAGCTTTATAATATTAGTTAGGATTATATTATATTGCAACATGATTGCTATAATCCTATGTTGAGATGTAATATTATGTAAAAATAACAAAAACGTATGTACTTTTAATATAATATGTATATATATTTAAGACCGAATATTGTGTTTTCTAACAACTAATGCACTGTTCTTAAGTTAAATAAGGAGGAGGCGCTTGCCATTGAACCATTGATTCCCCTGGTGAACTGGGAATTAACCTGTCTAAGAACTACTTCTGAAGGATCTAGAATCTCCCTTCGGAAGGACTATTTAGAAGGTTTATTTATTTTTATTTTTAGCTATTCCTTGTTGTTCTAAGTTATAAAAATAACGTTAATTATTACAGTAAGTGAGTTTTATTTCTCATAATAACATATTATTTCATTATACATTCATTACGTTGCTGTTTTTGTAGTTGTGTCCTTTTTAACTCGCACATGCCTTCTTTACTTTGAGATGAACAGAAGACCTCTTAATTTGAATGTACTCTCTCCATTAATATTCTTAATTGTTCTTGACTTGCTTGTAAAGCAACCAACACAATTACACGTCTTTTTTACATTGGCACTTTCTAATTATAAGTTTCTTTTAACATCATCGCAGGCGAAAAACTCAGTGACAAAGTTTTCCACACAGACCGGTCTTAGGCCACCCGCTTTTAACCGTTTCCCGCGATCCTTACCAGGTCGTCGATCCACCTTATGGGAAGCCTACCTTCCTTTTATATTCAATATATACTAATACGTGAGGAGACAACTTTGGCACCATTCAAGCATATTTATTTCTGTTGGCTTGTGGGTTTTAGCAATGTTAAAGTTGATATACCTACAGAAGGATAGCAGAAAGGTTAAAACTGCAAAATATATCTGTTTGTCGGTCGGATTTCGACCACAGGGCCACCATAACCACAACACTCATGGACAAAAAGAAATGACTCAAGCCTCAAGTGCTCATAAGTCATTTATTTCATAAATCACTTATCTGTTTAACATATTCAAAAGCTAGCGTTTAGCCATTATAAATATATTATTTGCATAACATCGGGTAAGTAATTTTATAAAAAGGCAGTAATAGGCATGATGTATGTATTTAGTCTGTCTTAGATAAGCATAGCTAAAATAATTGACACGTATTTTACTTTTGCCCCGCAATCTAACAACAAAGATACAATGCGTTTAATTTTCGTGTTACGTCACTTGTAGGTACACATTTTAAAAAAGAGTGACGTCACTAGATCCCTCTCCCGAACTTTAATTCGTTATATCTTAGCCAATTTTATAATAATAATAATTAATAATAATAATAATAATAAAATTTATTTGTCAGAATATTGTAGTTACAATGGTGTTACAAAAATTTATATGTCCATAATATCCTGCCGTTTCTTGTCTACAAATATTCAGATAGGTACAATAATCATTGCAGCATTAGCAGCAATAAATTTTTTTAACTATATCTCAAAAAGAAATAAAAATATAAAGCAAAATTAATATACATTCAGCTTTTACTATAATGCGATACTGCCTTTTCGTCCCTAAATTTGCTCATGCTCTAAGGTCATCTCAGTTTTAGAAAAATTTTACCCCTTTAGTCATAATTGACAAAATCATTCAGAATACATTAAGGCAAATTTTAAATGTGGACTTGAACGACCGAGCTTGGCAAGCTTCTCTACCTGTTCGTTTAGGCGGGCTCGGCGTTCGCAAAATTTCAGATGTCAGTTTGCCGGCGTTCCTGTGTCGGTTCATAGCACGGAAGAATTAACCAGGTACATTCTAGCACCCACACTGGTTAGTTCAGAAGTGTTATGTAAGACCGACGCCGTGGACGCCTGGAAAATGGAATAAACCAGCCATTTCTTTTTATAAAATTTTACAGTCACATATTTTGTTACTTCTCATTTTGTTTTATTTATAAGTGGCTAGTGTGATGTATGTGTCTTAATTATAATTAAATATGTGGGTAGTGCATCATCAATGTTTCTGATTGTAAAATACTCGGCAGTCTGCGAATATATGCTGTGCTACCAAGACGTCGTTTTATTCCTCACCTACTTACTTGTGAATATATCAGTGGCGACGAGGATTGAACAATTCGCGTGTAACTACGAAGTCATAATGTCCATCGGAAAAATTACCGCGTTTGATGTGCAGAAAGACGATTGGCAACTGTATGTCTAACGCTTAGAACAATATTTTGTTGTGAACAAAATACCGGACGACCTACGTGTACCAACATTAATAACCGTTATGGGGGCAGAGAGTTACGAGTTGTTAGTTAACTTGTGTACACCGAAAAAGCCGAAAACGGAAAGTTTTGAGCAATTATCGGAGATTATGAGTCGACATTTACAACCTAAACCAAGTGAACTGTCTGAGAGGTATAAGTTTAGACACAGGAAACAGAAAGACGGTGAATCAATAGCCGAGTACGTGGCGGTGCTTAAGAAGATGACAAAGACCTGTGAGTTTGGCAGTTGGCTCGAAGAAAGTTTGCGCGATCAATTGGTGTGTGGAATAGCGAGCGAGAACATAAGACAGCGGTTATTCGCAGAATCTAAGTTGGATTTCGGCAAGGCGTACAAACTTGCCTGCAGCTGGGAAGCTGCAGAGAAAGACGCAGCGGCAGTCGAAGGACCGAAGCCAACGGTGGACACGGGTGCATCTATGGTGACGTGTCAAGCGATGACGGTGAGACGGAAAGCTGTGGGTGTGGCGGAGCGCGACGGGCAGCGCGGTGTTTCGCGGCAGAACGTACGTGAGCGGCGAGACGGGCGAGAGCTCGAGCGGCGCGCGTGTACCGAGGTAGCTAGGTCGGTGCCGGTTGAGCGGGCTCGGCTTGCGGAGCGAGTTCGGCCTCAGCGGGCGTGTCGGGTGTGTGGCGCTAATTACAACGAGGCAGCATGCAAGTTCTCGCGTTACGTGTGTAGGGTTTGCAATCGTCAAGGACACCTACGGCGTATGTGCCCCAATTTAGTGGAGCAATATCAAGTAGATGTGCAAGTCAGTAACAGTGATGCCGAAAGTGACGAGGTAATTTTTGTTGATGTTTGTCAACTGTCGATTTTAAATTGCAAACCAATTTATATAAACTTAAACGTGCATAATAAAAATATAGCTATGGAATGTGACACAGGTAGTGCAGTATCATGCATTAGTCAAGAATGTTACAACAGACTATTTCACGATCTTACCCTACAACCCTGTAAATTAACCTTAAGATATTACACGGGCGAAACTGTTAAACCATTGGGTATAATAAGGCCCTTAGTCAGATATAAAGATAGAAGTAAATATTTGGAATTACTTGTTATCGAAAAAGGAAAAACTGTACTTTTAGGGCGGCATTGTCTAGCGGCGTTAAAGATACAGCTTCCCGAGTTTAATTATAATGTACATAATTTGGTGCAAAATAGTGAATTTGAATTATCCTCTTTCAGTTCCAAATACTGTAATGTGTTCGCGGAGGGTCTCGGGCGCTTCACGGGCGGCGCCGTGAGTATACATGTGCGGTCGGGAGCGCGGCCGGTGTTCATGCGCGCACGGCCGCTGGCCTACGCGCTGCGCGAGCCGGTGGAGCGTGCGCTGGACCAGCTGGTGCGCGACGGAGTTCTCACCCCGGTCGAGCGTTCCGACTGGGCTACACCGATAGTGCCAGTGGTAAAGAAGGATGGTAGCATTCGAATCTGTGCTGACTACAAACTCACATTAAATAAAGTTATAGAAATTGACCGTTATCCTTTGCCGAGGGTAGAAGACTTATTATTTCGTCTCAGAGGGGGTGAATATTACAGTAAAATCGATTTGTCTCAAGCGTACGCACAATTCGAATTGGATGAAACTAAGAAATACACAGTGATAAATACTCATAAGGGACTATATATGTACAACAGGTTAGTGTATGGATTGGCATCTAGTCCGGGTATTTTTCAAAGGCGAATTGAACAATTATTCGCGGGTATGCGAGGTGTAGGTGTATTTTTAGATGATATCGTTGTAACGGGGGGTACGAAATCGGACCATATAAATAATTTACATAAAGTTTTTCAACGGTTGCAGGACTATGGACTTAGAGTAAAAAAGGAAAAATGCGTTTTCTTTTCAAAGTCGGTCACGTACCTGGGTCATATTATAAGCAAAGATGGGGTGCATACGTGTCCAGAGAAAGTAAAAGCAGTGAGGGATACACCGGCGCCTACCAATACTACAGAGTTACGGGCGTTTATAGGTCTAGTCATGTATTATGCAAAGTTTATTAAGAATGTTAGTACTATTCTCGCTCCATTGTATAATCTTCTTAAGTCGGGCACTAAGTATGTTTGGAGTGAGGAGTGTCAGAATGCTTTCGTGATAGTCAAACGCCTTTTAATGGATAGCAAGTTTCTAATTTATTATAATCCAGATCTACCGCTGGTGTTGACGACGGATGCGAGTAGTGTGGGTGTTGGCGCGGTAATATCGCATATTACGGCAGATGGCGAACGCCCGATCGCGTACGCCTCGCGGTCACTTACTCCGACTGAGCGCGCATATGCACAGATAGACAGGGAGGCTCTGGGAATTGTATTCGGTATTCGTAAATTCCACCAGTATCTGTATGGCCGTCACTTTATACTTCGTACAGATCACATACCTCTGACACATATTTTTGGTAATAGAACGGGTATTCCTGTTATGGCTGCTTCGCGATTGCAACGCTGGGCGGTACTTCTAGCCGGCTACAGTTACAATATCGAGTACATCGCGTCGAATAAAAACAGCGCAGACGCTTTATCGCGCCTACCGTCTAAACGTTATAATAACTTAAATAGGTTGCAAATAGAAAATACTTACGTCAACTTTGTAGAAAATTTTTTACCGGTCACTAGTAATGATGTCAAAACAATGATACCCAAGGATAAAATATTGTCTAGGGTTATGTTATATATTCAATCAGGATGGCCATCAGATTGCCCTAATAATGATGAGATTAAGCCATTTTTCTCTAGGCGTAATGAATTATATATAGAATGTGGGTGTGTAATGTGGGGCTACCGTATGGTAATCCCACAACTATTACAAAGACAAATATTGAAGCAATTACATAGCAGTCACATGGGTATTGTAAAGATGAAAAGTTTAGCTAGGAGTTACGTTTGGTGGCCTAACATAGATAAGGATATTGAGGAAATTGGTAAAAGTTGTGAAACATGTGCAGCGGAAGCGAGGGCGCCCCCGCGGGCTTCGATTCAACCGTGGCCGTACTATGCTCAGCCGTGGACTAGGCTCCATATTGATTTTTTGGGTCCGTATCGAGGAATGACCTTCTTAGTATTAACGGATTCGTCTTCAAAATGGTTAGAAATATTTGAAATGCCACGTACTACCGCATCTAATGTTATTAAGGTCTTGCGTTCGACTTTCGCTAGGTTCGGATTACCAGAACAGCTTGTATCAGATCAGGGACCACCGTTTACAAGTACCGAATTCAAAAACTTTCTTACTAATAATGGGATTAGACAGTATTTTTCACCCGCTTATCATCCGTCTTCAAATGGTGCCGCAGAAAATGCTGTGAACATCTGCAAGCGTGCTATTAAAAAGGCAATTAGAGATCGTGTAGACGTGGATTCGGCTTTACAAACATTTCTGTTGGCTTATAGAAATACAGTGCACTGTACTACCGGTGAGACACCCTCAATGTTGCTACAAAAGCGAACGTTAAGATCCAGATTGGATCTATTACGGACGAATCGTTCAGTAGGTGCTAGGGTACAAAGTGCGCAGCAGAGGCAAATCGATTCTGCAGGTGGAGTGCCGCGAATTTTTGATGAGGGTGAACCTGTTTGGATGAGAGATTACGGCTCTTCAAATAAATGGGTAAAAGGTACTATTTCAAATGTAGATAGTGCTCGTAGGTATTTGATAGCTAGGGATAACGGTCAATTTGTCAAAAGGCACGTAGACCAAATACGGCGGCGATCCCGTGTGTCAATCGGTGGCCCTAACACGGATGAAGAGGAGACGTTAAAGGATGAGAACTCCGTCCCGCACGCGGGGGAAGATTCAATAGCGTCGGGGAAGAATGAGGATGAATGTAAGGATGCAATTCATTGTGAGAGGAATATGTCAGAACAGTTGATAAATAGTGAAGTTGAGCTGGAGCCTGTACAGCCTCTTGATAAGTCACCTGGTTTGTCAACTGAGCAACAAAAGGAATACCCGAAGCGAACCCGAAAGCCGGTTATAAGATTCCAATGTACTTGAAATATTTTTAGTATACTTAGATATAGATATATACCTATATAGTGCATTTTAAGAAGAGAGGTGTGATGTATGTGTCTTAATTATAATTAAATATGTGGGTAGTGCATCATCAATGTTTCTGATTGTAAAATACTCGGCAGTCTGCGAATATATGCTGTGCTACCAAGACGTCGTTTCATTCCTCACTATACATACCTACCTACTTGTGAATATATCAGTTAGGTTTGTTAATACTTATTAGTAAAGTTGTAAATTATGATTATTGTTGCTTTGTTTATGTAAATATGTTCTCATATTAAATAAAAGTAATGAAAAAAAAAACCTAAGATAAATACAATGTCGATAATTAAGAAAATGTCAAATGTATAAAATAATTTAATAATAGGATGTCAAAGTCTCATTTTAGGAAGTCATACATTGAATAGTAACATTTGTTTAAAAGAAAATTAAATAATTTATTTTAATTGTCATAAAATGCAATGTTTTAAAATACAGAAGACATTACAAATTCTTTGTTGGGGTACATACAATTTATGAATCTGCCTATCCTTATTACAACATTATTATGAAACTCGAATAAATATGTATGTTTATGTACAAAGACACAAATTTTATATACATACAATGCTGGAAGTAGCAGTATTTTTATTTTTATAAAGCACGGGACGTAACTGTTTAAAGTCTGTGCATTGGTTATAGCATGAATACATCTTTTTCAAGCACGGGAAATTATCATTGTCTTGTTAAAAAAATATAGGGGCCCAATATTTTTTGCTAATCTAAAAGATGGACTACTTAGAATCACTTATATTTTAACCCTGTCATCATGCCTATTGTAGAAATTATTGTAAATGTATTCAACTTCGCTGGGGTAGATAATTTTTTTATGAAGCTGTCAAGTCTTTTGACCCTAAGTATACATTTAGGATCAAAAGAATTGACAGCATAAAGGCAAAATATTTTGATCTGAACTGAATTATAATTATAACATACTTTTTGCTTCTCACAGGCATCTGGTGGACACGCCACGAAGAGTCTCACTACGTCAAACCGCTTCGCAGAGGGTACTGTCAATAAATTAATAGTGCTGTCGTCATATGTTAACTGAAGTACAGGGATATTTTGATATAAATCGATAAAATATGTGTTGTATTTACCCATGTGAATTATTTGTTTTTGGATGCTTGTGTTTATCTAATAAATTAAATATATACTTTCTGTATAATGATAATAGATCTTATTTATTGGTAAAACGGTTTTATAATATAAGCAACTTTTAAAAATAAACTGCTGGCTACGGACATTTTCTCAGTATAAGAGGGGTTAGGCCAGCCCAGTGCGAGATGCCATGGGACCTGGAAGCGGCGCTCCTGGCGTCGCTCTATCGTTGGTGCCAAGCGGCGCTAGCTCGGGGCGTAAAACCTGTTCTTTCCGCTCTCGAGGCGGCAAGGTCCGAGCTCCGCCAGGTTCTAGTGACGAATTGGAAGGAGCGACTTGTGCACCCCAGTGCCGGGCACGCCACAATCGTGGCAGTAAGTCCCATGTTTGAGGGGTGGCTGGAGAGGCGGCATGGCGCTCTCACCTTCCGGCTGACACAGGTAATCACTAGCCATGGTTGTTTTGGCCGGTTCCTGTGTCGTATAGGCCGGCATGAGACGCCGGTTCACCACTGCGGCGACTGCCGCGACGTTGTTGAGGACACGGCCCTGCATACTTTGGCGGATTGCCCCGCCTGGATATCGCACCGCCGTGAGTTGGTAGCGGCAGTTGGATTGGTTGCCCTCTTGCTCCCAGCCGTAGTTCAGTTTATGGTCCGGAGTGAGAGATCGTGGAACGCCGTCGCCTCCTTCTGTGAGGAAGTCATTTCCATCAAGGAGGCGGCGGAGCGGGAGAGGGAGCGCTTAAACCCTCTCCCCAACCGCAGAGCCGGGCGCGGGACGACCTCCAGCCACCCTGAGGCTGGCCGGGGCCTGCCCGCCATCCGCTATCCTAACCTAACCTGAATAAATTTATTTTGAATTTGAATTTATAATTTATGTCGCGATGGACTATTCAAACATAGGACACAACCAACATCCAGACTCGATACAACCATTTGTGGATCACATAATTTTAGGCTACTGGAAGCAGTTTTTAACGCAAGGTCGGTCGCTCGGTCGGTCCTTAACTATTTGTAGGTCACACAATTGTTCGTACTTATGGTTCGACGCACTAGAAACACCTATTTCATTAGTCCCTATCAGCTGTGCCCTCCTGATAAGGCAAATTAATTTTTCACTTTTCCTTTCAACGCCCTCACTGCTAGGGATAACTGTAATTTCATTTCCATCTATATACCATGTCGGTTTTATCGAGAATAAAAACAAACTAGCAGTATAAACACACGTTAAAAAAAATTGCGGTAACTATCTGCCAATAGTATTGCTTTGACAATATCTTTATTGATTTTATACATATTAAAAGAACTGGCTTGGTAGAGTGTCTTCTCCCTTAGCCTTTATTATTCCCAAGTCACTTGGGGTCGGCTTTTCTAGTCTAACCGGATTTGACTGGATATCAGATTTTACACGGAGCGGCTGCCACCTGACCTCCGCAACCCGAAGGCTAACGATACCCTAAGGCTAGACCAGTGTCAGGATATTAGAGGGTACTGACTTTCCCAATAACGACTGCCATAGATGTTCATGGCAGCTGGGACCGACGGTTTAACGTGCTCTCCGAGGCACGGAGCAGGCGATAATTGGCAATCAATACGCACATAATTTCGAAAAGTCATATAACTTCCGAAAGTCAGAGGTGCGCGACGTGGGTTCGAACCCAAGACCCTCTGCATTGCAGTCTGTTGGTCTCCCCACTGAGCTATCGCTGCTTGGTAGAGTGTGTAAATTAAATTGTGGAATAGACCCATAACTTTGCTTGTATGATATATAATAGTTAGCGATTATGCTTGCGGCCTATTCAGGTCCCAAGTTATGGCTCTGTTCCACTAATTCCTACAGCTGGACATGTATTCAGCATAGCAGTCAAACCACAAAATCAAAACTCTCAAACAATAGTAAGTAACAATATATTTCATTAATCACGTATTCTTTATACTAAGGTACATTTTCCCGTTAATATTCTGTTTGACGGGGTTGATTCTCTTCAGTATCTGCGTCATAGTCTCAACGAGACGTTCACTACTGACCCCCGTGCGCTTCGACTTGAACTTCGTCAGCAACTCTGTGGTAGTCATCGGCTTCCGAGCCAAGTAACGGCGAACCGCCTCTTCAGTGACACCGCACTCCCTATAAAAAGAAATTGTTTATTTTAAATATGAAAGAGGAATACTAAAGTGGGTATATTTTTGTAATGTAATCTAATGATAAATGCAATGATTCGAATCGATATCATAATAATAATAATAATATTCTACCACACACACAACACCATCTAGCCCAAACTAAGCAAAGGTTGTACTATGGGTACTAGACGATGGATAAACATACATATATACTTTTTTTTGTAAATACTTACATATTATACATAAACACCCAGACCAAGACAAACATCCATGTTCAGGCACACAAATGTTTGACTTGTGCGGGAATCGAACCCGCGACCTCAGGCGTGGCAGTTGGTTACACTAACCACTATGCTACCGAGGCCGATATAATTCAAATATATTCAAATAATTCGAAAGTTATATCAATAATAATAAAATTGTACATTATTATACAAAGTGGCGCAAAACTGATCACATTAAATGATATAGGTACTGCCTTAAGCTGGTTGATATAAGACGGTTAACATAAACAAAAAACCTATTTTCATAGAAATTAAGAAAATTTTTTTTTAACAAAATTAATAAAATAGAATTAGACACAAATTGGAACACCATTGTAATAAGTACCGTCACAAGATTATGGACCTTATTTCTTTTGCAATATGCTTGACATTGCTTTTGATTAGTTATTTGTTATTTTATTTCTAGGTTTTGTAAGAGCGGCAACGTTTGTTTTAATATCGCTGCTTGAGGTCTTTGACACCTAAGTACTTTATCTCTCTGCATTACAAATGATGTTTCAAATTATGAAAACAATAAAAATGTCCTGTGGCTAAACTACTGAATACATTCATAATTTGTAAATCGTCAAAGAATACCATGTTGTATATGTGGTATCAATTAATGTGATAAAATTTGCGCCATTTTTTTATATTTATACAGTGATGTCCTCTATGTCTCATTTCGGTTAAACTTATCAATGACTTCGAGGAATTCTGAAGCATGGTGTGCAATCATCCCTATATACAATATATAGCGTGACTCTTTTGGCTAGCAGATTATTCTAATAACATTTAAACGGATCTGGAATCGAACTTAGAACTTCGTGAGCATGCAAACTTATGTAGGACAGTTATTTAATACACAGTTGTAATCAATAAACAAAGATAAAGCGAGGCTACAGCCTACAAAAATAAAAGATAAAGCGAAGCAACAGCCTACAAAAATAAAAGATAAAGCGAGGCTACAGCCTACAAAAATAAAAGATAAAGCGAGGCTACAGCCTACAAAAATAAAACTAGCCAAACAAACTAGGATGGGTTGCTAAAGCAGTTTGTTTGGATTATCTTAATAGGAAGGATAAAATAATGTACTAACGTGTAGGAGGGGTCAAGCTTAGGTCTCTTGGCGGGCGGCAGGTTGGAGTTAGCGGCGTTGGCCGCGGCCACCGCTGCCTGCGCCGCCGAAGGCACCGGTGTGCCGCTGCGAGACGTGTTCGCGCTACCCGCCGCTAAAATAATAAAATAAATAACAAATCTATTCATGTGGCATGCTATTGTAGGGGTAATCATTTGATTGATATCGATATATTATGTATATTTATGGTACCATTTACATATAATATAAATACATATTGAGCTACAACCTAACTCAGTGATTGTCCCCACAATATATAGTAATACGACTGCCGCGCGGCATACTTGCGCCTAACTATACTTGTGTCCTCCAGACCGAATTTCGGTCACGGCGACCAATCTTAACGGAGACAGCCATCTGCGCAGAATATATTATAGTGCATAAGCGTGTGCGCAAACACAAGTGCACTCTCTGTTCCTTAACTCTCATAATCCGATGGGACGGTAATCCAACACGACCGGAGAGAGATCCGGCGCAGAACCAATGGCTTTACGTACTTGCCGAGGCACGGGGTGTCTAACACCGCCAACTTCCTATCTCCGGGCTGTTATTGAAAATTCTTAACAGAAAAACCCAATAACTTTTTGTTGGCCCAGGATTCGAACTCGAGATCTCAAGCACAGCAGTTGCATTCACTACCCCTGCGCCACGGAGGTGTCAGCAGTGTCTTTGCTTTATCAAAAATCAAGAACGGACTGAAAATCGAGCCCTGTGGCACTACCATTTCAACTACATACATACATACATAGATTCACGCCTGTTTCGCAGAGGGGTAGGCAGAGACTACGGATTTCCATTTGCTACGATCCTGACACACTTCTCTGGCTTCATTCACTTTCATCACATTCCTCATACACGCCCGTCGGTTCAAGGTGCTCTTAATCTGGCCTTTGTCCAACTACATAAGTTTAAACTAAAATATCTTGGAATACCAGACATAATTTAAAAACTATTGTGTCTGGCTGCCAGTGTGCCGCTGCGACTCAATAGGTTAATATTAATAATAAAATATATATGAAAAACATTTTACTCATGCTGTCAAGAATTACGAGCGGGTCGAGTATCGGCCCTTATGGTACTCCATTACAATCACAGCACCGGATGATCGTTTTCCTTTAACTAGCGGTCGCCTAGTGCTCCAAATTTGTCCAAAGTTTGCCTGTAAGATATTGCTGATAGGTATACGTCATTATATATTGATATATGTAGGTAACCATAGTTACACGCTTCGACTGCGTGTGTCAAACGCATGGTTGTGTGCGTGTAGTGTTTTTTCAATAATTTAATGTATTTCTAATGCATACTTTATATAAATATTAATTTCATACTCCTCCGTCCGGGTAATTTGTGTAAAAAGGGGTACAAAGTTTTTACTTCACGTGTTAATATGTATATAGATAATTTCAACTTGCTGACGGCACGTATGATATATTATAGGCTCAATGTTCGACCAAAACACAAATGAAAATTTAATGGGGTATTTTTATATTGCTTGATGTATTTGTTAGTAATATTTTAATACCATTAAATGCTTTCAACAAATTGCAATAAATGCATATTACAATAATTATAGCAGGCATGACTAATAAAGGGTGTTCGGGGGTTTGTCCCTCTTTCACACAGCGATGAAGCAACGTATTTATATGATATTTTGCATTGAGATAGTTTATGGATTCAACAGTGACATAGGCTGCCGAACATTTTTATCTTGGGATAGTTCCTTAATATCTACTGTGGTAAACTGCGGGTAAAAGTTGGGATAAGATAAACGTCGTTGCAATACGTACACTTACCCGACGTGCTCGGGCCGTTCTTGTCAGCGCTGTTCTTGCTCTTCTTGGGCTTCTTAGTTGTAGTTCCACCCTCAGGATCCGTGTCCGAGTCGGAACTGAAGTCGCTGCTTGAATCCGCTGTTAAACAACATCGAGTTATATGAGTTAACTAAATTTTGCACGCGGCTTAGCTCGTGTAAACTTAGGTTTAGTTAGTTTAGTTTAGGAACAGTATTTTTCTCTTGATAACAAGTGAGAAACGGCCATGAATTGCCGTAAATCTTACGAGTTCGAAAAAATGGTATCACGTAACCTCGTCAGAGGTCAAAGGTCAATGTAATTTCGGAGTATATCGACTATGCTGAGGCGAATGGCGTTGACCGCGAGTCTCTAGCTCTTATGGTTCTTGAGTTGAAAGTTGTATAACAGACAGACGGACGGACGGATGGACAGACAAAGCTGTTGTATAAGAGGTTATTCAAACTCTAAAAAGGTATCCTAATCTTTTTCTGTTCCCCTGACAATGTGTTTGCAAAATTTCACGATGATTGGTTGAGTAGTTAAGGCTTGAAAGTGTAATTCGCATTTAGGATAACAAGCTGCAAAACCTTGTGGAAAGCCTTGGGGGAGGAATATGTCCAGTAGTGCACGGCTTTCAGCTGAGATGATTAATAGGCTGCATATCAAAATATACGCAAGGTATAGCTGATGATCTGCCATTTCTTGTGTGCCGTGTAAGGACTACTAAATGATACTCGAAGTCAAGCTTCAGGCTTTAACTGACCTGATTAGTTGTCTACATATTCTCATGGTAAATTATCCAGTTTCAATCAAAAAGTTATACCAGTATAGAGAATTTCCTAACTATATCAATTAATCTAGCATTTAAATTCTCGTAAGCTTTTGCTATTAGCAGCTACTGTTGTGCTTAGGACTACTTAAATATAAATGTGAGTGAATGAGTGTGTAATATGTACATATGTGAAGGTATTTTGACGTTTGTTATCTAATCACACGTAAACTTCCAAAGGCTTGGTTGAAACTTGATATACAGGGTGTGGCGTAAATAATGGATAACCCTGAAACTGTCGACTGGCCAGATTATCTATAAATCTACCCACTTATATCACTATATGTATCATATTACAAAGAGAGGTGAGGACCCTTAAGCAACCGATGTTTGCGAGAGCTGAGAATAGACTGAACAGACGGACTAGCTGTCCCTTCAATGATCAAATTGCTGACCTAGCATAAATGCTGAGATGTATGACGGAGTGCCATGTCTTAAAATTAAACAACTTTATAAGAATTTTAACGCGTTCTTAATTTAAAAAAAAACACTATTAATACTTAATGTTGAACTTTCGACTACTATTGTTAAACAGTTTTATTAATTACTGTTAACTTCTATTTAATCTATTTAAATTATAAAAAATATTTAAATTTAATTCTACACGTTCCCCGGCGTTTCGGTTGCTTTTCAGCAGCCATGTTCACGAGGAGATTAAGACGGTGGTCTCAATGTTCTAAGTGTAGTTATTTCAAAGTACCCGAACATAATTTAATTATTGGTATTTCTATTTACGCAGAAAAGTATCATGAAGTCCAACTGTGTTTTAAAGTAAACAGTAACTAGTAAAAATGTTTAAACTATAGTATTTTAAAGTTCAAAATTATGTACATTAGTGTTTTATAAAACTACACAACGCGATAAAATCCGTATAAAGTTGTTTAATTTTTATGTGTAATATTCGCGTAAACGTAAGACAATATTATGAGAGCCATTGTCATCAAGTGATGGTTCAGTATAGGGTTAAAACCAGAGATCGGATATTCTAGTGCATATTTACCTAAACTTTAAGGAAGCATGTAACTAGGGTGGGATCATACCACCTCTAAAATGTGGCGTATACCGATTTTAATACCGGGATTTAAAAATCATTAATTATTATTGGCATGAACGCATAGCAAGCATAGCGACGAATGTAGTAAATCAGTTGTAATGTCGGATAGCTACTTGCGAACAAGCAGGTAAAATTTGCTGTCTCACTCGCACACTTACAAAATGCTTACATTCCACGATTTGCTATCTCCTTCACACAGCTTATGCAATGAGTGAAAGAGACAGTAAATAGTTACCACTATATCTAAGAAAGAGATAGTAAACTATACGATATTTTGTTGTGAAACAAAAGATATTTTGAAAGAATAGAAACCGCCACAAATATATTATGTACTATCGATTTGAGCGACGGATGACCACTCCTAAGGTTAAAATCGCATAGCAGGCCAACACTTGGTCTGGCGGAGGGCGGAGTCACTTAAAGTCAACATGTGCAGGCGAAAATTTTTCTGAACTGGTCGCTCGAGACGATAGTACAACAAAGTGTGTGTAGGTATGTATTTAAAGCATAAGTTTAAATTTACCTAATATTAACTTAAACAAAGCCAACTTAGTTTTATTTTACGTAAATAAAACAAAACATTTAAATTTGACACAATTTTAGTACCGAACTCTAAATAATTGAATAATATTCTTCAAATCAATAATTTGTAGCTAACTATGTTTCTATAAAATCAATAATAATTCATGATTTCTAAATCCCAGTTTTAAAACCGGTTAGAGGTGGTATTACCACTCTATGTTGCTTCCTCAAAGTTTAGGTAAATATGCACTGAAATATCCGATCTCTAGTTATAACAGTACCCATAGAAAATCTAAATAACAGTATCCACACTAAATCCTCAGAAAATCTGGTCAAATAAACAAGTTAACAAACCCTTCTTATTGTCGTCTGGCTTCTTCTTCTTCTTCGTAAGTTTGCTGGCGCGCTCCTCTCCCTCCTTCGTTGGCTCGTCCTCTTGTTCCTCCTCCTGTTCCTTGTGCTCCTTCTCCTCTTCCTCTGAGTCCTCGTCTGACGTCAGCAATTTTCTGAAGATTTATTATATATTATTGAGATTAAAAGGCATGAAAGGCTCACAATACCAACCTCGCCCATTCCTATCAACTCATAGATTCATACATCTATCTTATCATGCTATGTCCACGAATCCATAGTTAGCAAAATGTGGATGCACTTAATAATAATAATAATCATTTATTCAACTTAAATTGGTACAAATGGATACAGAGCTTAGGTTACATCGTATAGGGGTATATATATAAGGAGTGCCTGTACTAGGGTAAACCTATGCCACAGGCATTAAGGGCACATACTGTATAATATAGATATAAATTATAAAACAATACTTATAAAACTTTAATATTTGTATACAAAAACTTATGACTGTTTACCTTTTTTATGCTTGACGTTTTGACCAGGTTACACCGGCTGTGGTCACAAGCTGACAGTCAGCTTAGTCAGTTACATATTATATATAAAAACTTATGAATCAAAATCAAAAATAAATTTATTCAAGTTAGGTTACAAGGTAACACTTATGAATATCAAATTTACACAAAAAAATTCTGTGAACTTACATACTGCCACGTTCAGCAAAGCAAGGGTGTAGGGCTCATGAGAAGAACGGGCAAGAAACTCATGGCCACTCTTTTCAATTGTCAAGTTTAAAATAATATTTCGTTTACTAATCATAACTGTAAGGTGCTGCAATAATTACATTATAAACTAAGTGTAACTTAATACACCTTGTATTACATCCATATTTTGCCAACTACGGTTAAGGATTCACAAAATAAGGAGCAAGCCTATTGATAACCGGGCACATTTCAAAACTCCGTGCTGCGACTTAGAATTACTTAAACCGTGGGAGAGCCCGGCACGAATGAGTCGGCTTGATTCGAGTGATACCACGGCCTCACAGAAAACCGGCGCGAAATAACGCTTGCGTTGTGTTTAGTCGAGTGAGTGAGGGTACCGGAGACCCAACCCTCTCTCCCCTCCTGGGGGGAAGAAGGGCAAAATTAAAAGGCTGGCAACGCATTAGTGACTCCTCTGGTGTTGCGGGTGTCCATGGGTGGCGGGAATCGTTTACCATCAGGCGACCCGTCTGCTCGTTTGCCAACTATACCAAAAAACAAAAAAAAGACAGGCAAATTCGATAATACTTTAGTCGACCCGGCAATCGAAGACTATGTTACATGTTTCATAGCTTAAAATCAATCATCATTACATACCTGAGCGCATCTTCTTCGGCCACACCTTTGAGCTCCTTGTTAGCTTTAGTCTCGTGGTCTGATTCACTGTAATATAACAAACGGTTTAGTTTATCTTACTACACCATTCGTTCCCAAGGGGTCCACGGGAGACTCGACGGGGGTCCACGAGAGACTCGACGGGGGTCCACGGGAGACTCTACGGGGGTCTACGTTGGCGTGACAAAAAAATGGAGGTCCACGAAAATTTATTTGCTTTCGATAGTAAAAAACTAAAATGTTGGCTTGACTTCACCTATCAATGTAGGCAGATAATATTTTAAGAAGCTCAATGACTGTTACTTGTAAAAATTTGAATATTCAGTAACAGTGGCCTAAAAGAAAAGATTCAGCCCGCCTACCTACCAAGGTAGGCGGGCTGAATCTTTTCTTTTACAACGTACCAACGTTCAGACCCGAGAATTTATAAAAAAGAACCTGCTAAATTTTGAAAGTGGTCTATAAGAAAAAGTGAAAATATGTTCTACACGTATAAATGATATCGAAGTGTCTGTCTATTGAGATAAATAACTTTTATGAGCTCATCTCTGGAATGGATGGACGACTCGTAATTAAATAAAATGTCATTGACTTTTAACAAGGAAATACCTCATTTATTTCGGAGTTCTTGACCAAAAAAATACTGGTTCTATAACCTATAAATTTATAATATAAATATTTAGTAAAGTAAGTAAGAGATATAATTATATTGTAATAAATCTATTAAAAAAACTAAACAATTATAGCTTATTTTTACTCCGTAACTAACCAAATTTTAGATTACTAACTTTGTTATAAGCTAATATATTTATATATAGTATACATTTGGTATTAGTACACACGGACTTGACAGCCAATTTCTAATATCTACCTCAAACGTTAATTTACTTCATATATATTTTGGACGGAATAAGCTAACCACCCTATTGCCAAACTTTCATTGTGTGATATTATATATAAATTATATATTATTACATTCATTCATTTATATTCAATTAATCATACTTGCGCGAGTAACTAACGCGAGCTAATCATATGGGTCACTTGTGGGAATTAACCACTCGGTTAAAAAAAACCAACGAGTACAAGGGTACTTGCGCGGATGGTTCGCGTCGGTTGCCCGATAACCCATGCGAGTACCTCAACTTGTGCATGGTGATGGTATATGTACCTGTCTGATGAATCTGATATGTAATCTTTCTCACGTCCCTCCTCATCACCATCGTCACTCTCCTCAAAGGCCTCGTCTTTAACTTTCTTCTTCTTCTTATTTGTGGCAGCTGTAAAAAGTACATTTATTATGAACTACATAATATGACATTTTAATACGCATTTATATTTATGTCTGGTTAGGTCCGTGGCATATGTTTACGCTTATGAATGTGTGCGATTGTATTTGATTGTCATTCAAAGACGATCTTTTTTTAATAATATAAAAATACTCTACTTTTATTATTATCAAAATGTGCACTTTTCCCGACTGCAAGTATTATTTTTGTTTAATAAATTTTAATAAATCGGGGTAATATTCATATTAAGTAATAAAATTTTTATGTGTAAACATTATTAATATATGTTAATATGTGTTATCATTGCCAGAAGAGTTGCTATGGCCGTGTATCCACTTCAACGTTACCCGATTTTTGATTGCAATAAAATATAGTGTATTGCTTGTGCTTAGTAGACAGTACCAGTAGTTTCTAGTCACATTTCAACAACAATGACAAAAATATAGTGCTATGACCACAAAATAGCAATTTGCCTGAGCCAAGAATCAAACTATGGATCTGGCAATCGCCAACAGAAGCAGTACCTTATACCATTATAAAACTAGTTTGAAAGTAATTTGGGTTGAGACCATGATACAATGATACATTTTTATTAAGAAATTTGTGAATTCTTGAAATTTTAATCCTTCACAAATGTCAGTCTGGCTGCCTGCTACCGCTTTATTACAGAGACGTTAAAGAAGAAAATGTACCTTTCTTGTCTTTCTTCTTCTTATTAGCAGCAGAGTCGCTATCGTTGTCCTTGTCTTCCTTCTCCGAGTTGGAAGAGTCATCGTCTGAGTCTATCCATTCGTCCATGTCTGATATCTTCAAATCTGGAATAGCAAAACTAAGTATGAATTTTTTCATGAAATTATAAACACATTAACAGGCTAATTGCACACCATGGTAAGTGGTTATCGCAACCCATGGTAGCTTACCAAGAGTATCACTCACGCAACCTGGACCCTTGATATCAATTCTTAAAATTATATAATTTTATAAAAATAAATTGCAATGCACATTAATCCCGCAAAGTCGAAAATGGCGCGACCGATTTGAATATATATTTTTATTTCATTTTCCTTAATACTCGATTGGTTTAGGAAAAGTAGATGGAAAATACATAAACGAATAGACGAAAATTCGAAATGGTTAGTAGAGGAATTGCCATCCCGGATGGCCGATTTTAGGTGGTACGAAAGTTCGTGATACAAGGCAAGGAATTAGAGAGGCAGGTATATTAGCTTTAAGAACTCTGGCGAAACGCAGTAACAGTGTTACAACCCTTTCGCCGGTTTCTTTAAGCTAAACAAACACACGACAGTTACAATTCAGTAGATTATTGAAGTATAAACGTATTAGCTGTAAAAAGTTGATTATGTTAGTAACGGTACATTACAGCCTATATTATTCGGTAATAATAAAGATTTCTAGTGGTGAGAGAATTTTTGATATCGGCTGTTTAGTTTTTGAATTAAACCCATACAAACAAACAACAAGTGAGAAACGGCAATGAATTGCCGTAAATCTTAGAGTTCGAAAAAATGGTTCAAGTAATATGCAAAGGTCACGTGATACCACGTGACCTTGAGGTCAGAGGTCAAAGGTCATAGCCATTTCAGAGGTATATCGAATATGCTGAGTCGAATGGCATTGACCGCGGGTCTCTAGCTGTTACGGTTCTTGAGTTGAAAGTTGTATAACAGACAGACGGACAAAGCTGTTGTATAAGAGATTTATCGAACTCTAAAAATCTAATCTTTTCTCTTTATTGTATTAGTATACATGAATAAATAATTAAAATAACAGAAATTTTAAAACGGTGGTAATCCAATCGATAATTGACTTAATAATTGATAATAAATATGATTTATTTGATTACAGTGGTAAAAGATGAATACAGACTTGACTTACTTGTAATAACTTGCAATCGAGGCGTGGGTTCGAATCCCACCTATTGCAAGCAAGCAGGTTCACCTACAGGCTCCAAATTACCATTATATTAGTTATTTGGAGGCCATTTTCCTACTATTCTGTATATGTTTATAAGTCATACCTTTCTTAGCTTTGGATCCTTTAGGTTTCTTGTCGTCAGGATCTTCAACTTCATCAGCCGCTTCGTCACCGCGCATGCGCTTCCGGAACATAAGTGAGAAGTAATTCAACACTTTGTTACGTCTGAAACACAAAAACACAGGTTTTATTAACTGACATTAACATTAACAGTTTACAGCAGCGCTGATATCATTATATTATATAAAATAAAATATTTTTCAGGGACTGATATAATTCTTTTCGTAGTAGTATTTTTTCGAAGTTGTATGTAAGCAGTTCTCACCTTCCAAACTCGTGTTCTGCTTCCTCGGCAGACAAAGCCTTGTATCTTTGAATTGGCTGGAAGTTGTACCTGCACAGTTAAATATTAACGTTCAGAGACAAAAACAATGAAATATATCAATTATTCGATTAATTATCAATAATTCGGATACATAAATTATCCGAATTACTGATAATGAATCGAATAATTGGTATAATTATTCGCAATATAATGTCCTCCAGACCGAATTTCGGTCACGGCGGCCAATCTGGCAAGAGTGGCCATCTGCGCAGGAGATATTATAGTGCACAAGCGTGTGCGCAAACACAAGTGCACTCTCTATTCCCTCATTCTCATGATCCGATGGGACGGTAATCCGACACGACCGGTGAGAGATTAGGCGCAGGACCAACGGCTTCACGTGCTTTCCGAGGCACGGGGTTTCTAACACCGCCAACTTCCTAACTCCGGGCTGCTATTGAAATTTCTTAACAGAAAATCCCAATAAACTTTGGTTGGCCCGACCTGGGATTCGAACCCGAGACCTCACGCACAGCAGTCGCACTCACTACCGCTGCGCCACGGATTATTCGAATTGTTGATCATCACGAAGCCATCACGACGAATGCATTGAGAATGGGTTGTGAGGATAGATGCATCCATTTACCCTCACAAACTTTTACGTTTATGGATGATTGTTTGTTGTTATGGTTTATGATAGATGTTTGTTACTTTTTCACGCTAATACTACTAAACGGATTTTGATGAAACTTTACAGTATTATTGTTTATACATCCGAATAACATATAGGCTACTAAATAATCTATCTTAACATAAATTTACATGAACGCGAACAAACACGCGGGCAAAATCTAGTTCATCATAAGTTTTTTTTTATTGCCTTCATCGGTGACAGACGATCCAGCGGCCCACCTGATAGTAAGCAAGAACCGTGGCTCATGTGTTTTCTTAGCATTACAGAAGCAATGTCAAAAAAACACAACCAAGTCGCTGCTTACCAGAAGGAAAGGAAAAAATAAGGGAAGAGGGAAAGGAGCAGGATGTGGTTTAGGAAAGGGCGGGTGATTGGGCCTCCGGCGCTCTCACTCATTGAACGAAACATAACAGATACTGTTATTTTACGTCGATCTTCTGTATAAGTTAAACATCGACATCTTCGACATCGATATCTTTGTGCCAATTGCGTTGCATTCTTCATACATATCCGAGCAAGAATAGTTAAGAGGATGGAAGATTTGAATGATAACAAAATATATATCATCGAATCGGTCAGTATAATGTTATTAGTGTGTCATTCAAACATGATTCAAATATTCTATCGTTATTCGACTAATAATCATACATAGATTCACGCCTATTTCCCAGAGGGGTAGGCAGAGACTACGGATTTCCATTTGCTACGATCCTGACACACTTCTCTGGCTTCATTCACTTTCATCACATTCCTCATACACGCCCGTCGGTTCAAGGTGCTCTTAACCTGGCCTTTGTCCAGAACGCCTCCGATCTGATCAAGCTCACCAATAAACGTTCGCCTAGGTCTTCCTCTTGCGACTGTTCCATTCACAGTAGCCATATAAACTTTCTTAGTCAGTCTTTCCTCATCCATTCTTTCTACATGCCCAAACCAGCTTAACATACCCTTTTCTATTCTTGTCACTATATCCACTTTCATGCCGCATCTCTCTCTAGTCACACTATTCCTTATTCTATCTTTCAGAGTCACACCGCATATATTTCTCAGCGCTCTCATTTCTACAGCATTTATTCTGCTCTCATGCTTCTTTTGCCATACCCAACTTTCACTTCCATACATAAGTGTGGGCACTAATAGTCCTCTATGAACAGCCAAACGTGCCTTTTCGGAAACATTTCGACTGTTCATAAAAGCGCGTAGAGCTCCATTCACTTTGTTTCCCGCAATCGTTCTCCTTTCAATATCTCCCTCATGTTTACCATCCCTTGTAAACAAAGTACCCAAATATACAAACTCTTTCACTTGCTCCACTTTTTCTCCATCAATCATAATATTACACGTCGTCACGCAATCTTCCTTTTCAAATATCATTACTTTCGTCTTGCTTACATTTATTTTCATTCCTTTACTCTTAAAAGCACCATGCATAATAGTTACCATCGCCTGCAACTCTTCTGCTGATGACGCAAGTATTACTTGGTCATCGGCATAAAGAAGACATTTGACAAGTAACTCATTCATTCTTAATCCCCATTCACAATCTTTTAAATCTTTTAAACAATTGCCCATGTATAGGTTAAACAGCCAAGGTGACGCTACACATCCTTGTCTAACACCTTTTTCGATGCTAAACCATTCTGTGTAGGTCCCATTTATCCTAACACAAGCTCTGGAATCATCATAAAGAGATTTCAGAGCTCGCGTGAGGGTGCTATTCACTCCATACATGGACAATACCGACCAAAGTTCATTCCTCACCACTTTATCATAAGCCTTTTCCAGATCCACGAATGCGCAATAGACCTTTTGACCTTCGGCCAAAACTCTCTCGGCTATGCTCCGTAAGGAAAAGATCTGATCCGTACATCCCATACCCTTTCGAAAAATAAATCAATATTCGAATGCGGAATCGAACTTTCGAAACAGTTGATGATTTACGCTACATTACAAGTGAAATTAGATCAAATAAATTCAACAGTATGTTACCATTCCTGTAACGGGTACGCGTCAATAGCGCCATCGGCCGCGTGAGTGAACACATAATACGCCGCGTTCTCTGATACACCACCTTCGCGGATGCCTTTAAATCTGTAATAAAACGAAAACATACGCACTAGTGTCTCATAATATCTAGGATACTACATTTATGTTAAAGTGTACAGTCTGCGACATAAATAGCTACACAACAAACATGACTTAATTCTCAACACAATTTTATCAATTACAATATTCTAATTATTATGACGCAACTATGAATTGAAATATTTTTTATTAAAAAAAGTACAATAATTTAAAACCTCTCAAATGTTAAGCAAGTTATGTCGCTGAGTGTACATGTAGAAGTTTTACCTTCGCCACACACAACATTGTGCATAAGAAAAGCTAAGTCTAGGTCCCAACCTAGAGACAATGCTTTTTCATTATGTCTGATTTCCAATTAATTAATATGTTAATGTGATTTCATGTGAAAATATATGTTTTCCTTAAATATATTAATAGACTATTACTGCAGTAATAGTCTATTAATATATTTAAGGAAAACATATACATACATATACAACACACAGTTCTTGCTGCAGCAAGAACTGTGTCACGGGGAAGAAATAATTAAAACACCAGTAAAAAATGTCAAAACTCGGAACAACTTTCTGGTCGCGCGCGGTAACAAATGAAGCGGTGATTAAGGCATGTAAGCCATTTCGTCATCAGTGCACTTTTCCCTATAGACAACAATGTCATAATTGGACTAATTAAAATTTTACAATCCCAATTATACATAACAACATATGTACAGTCAGCAACATAAGTAGGTCAACATTCAACAATTTGTAAAAGTATTTTATGGATTTAAATCTTGATTTTTATTGTGTTTTTGAACTATAGTTAAATTAACCATCTTTTAACTACTACTGCAATATTAATCTAACATTTGTAATAAATTTGAAAGATATAGGCAATCAAAATCACACAAGTGTGTGTCTACATATTTTACAGACTGTGAAATAAAAATATTCTTTCATAAAGAAAATTTATCTAAATATTTGGGCCTAGCGTCAGTCTTCCTGGTACCTACTCTCTTTTCCTTTAAGACTGCGCCGAGCGTAAGACAGATAATGACAGAGCTCGTGCGGCGCATATTCAAATCGGCGCGCGGCCGCCATAGTAAAATTGTATGGAGGATTTGAAGTGCTTTTTTGATAAATATGTATCTTTATTGTCAACCAATAACTTAAATATTTGGGACGGACAAATTGTAATATAACTATTTATGTTTCCTTTAAGCTGTAAAATAGGATAGATTTCTACTGTTATAATCTAAAAATCACGAAACACGAGCTTACGTTTTTATATTTTTTGTGCACATTTACATAATTTTGTAAGCGAATATACTAATTATTTTAAGTTTTTGACACGGAGTAATTGTAAACACATTCATTGTTATGGTAAATGTATATTTTATATTTGTATTAAAACACAGTGTTGATTTTATTCACTTAATTGTGACCGTCTGTTTTGGCACATTTCGCTCGGCGCAGTCTTAAGACTAAGATATTATTTATTAGGTATCAATCAATTATACCTGTATATTAAACTACCCTAAATACTTACTTCTTGCCAGTCTTGCCTCCCACCTTGAGAATCCAGGGTTGATCCTCAGGCTTGTACTTGCGCGATGTGATGCCGAACTTCTTGCGTCGTGCCTCTTCACGCAAGTTACGACCGTATTCAGATCCAGCACCAAATCTAAACAAATTAATATTTTGAACAAAAATATGTATAATGCAGGATTAAATTAGTTAATTTAATTAGAAATTAGTGTACTCAGGTATTCATATCCCTATATCTAATACAAAAACATTGTGACCAGTATATCAAATTTTAAATGTATTTAGTGTCATCCCTTATTAATAAAACCATTTGAACCGCCAAGCATATGGCAATATTATTTGAATCAGTTATATTATGTAAATGCTAACTTTGTATAATAATTATTAAATTATTATATAGGTGTAAATGTTCAGGCTCATTTAGTGTATTATTAATTATATATTAATAACATCTAATTTAAAATTTCACAAGCTTTTAAATTTATAATATTGGAAGAATATTTGCTGTGGTTTAATTTAATTAATAGTTGTGCTTGATTTAGGTTTCAAACCCACAACATTTCCGTAAAAAGGCTTTTATGTCTTGCAAAAAGTCAAGTGCAATGTAAGTAACATAGAGTACTAACCACATTACAAATTAACTTACATTAAGAGGTGTAGACAAATCATGGGGCTTAATTTGCCCATTAGGATAAGGCCCAAGACATGACACACCTTGACTGTGACAAAACACCTTTCATTTTGCTCAACCCAAATTAATGCTCAACACCTAAGAATTCTATTAACAGGTGCATTCAAACTACTGCTGCTGTGGTGCAACAGTAATGAATGTGACTAATACAATCTAGAACAGTATCTGATAGGCTCGCTTAATATCCTCCAGACCGAATTTAGGTCACAGCGGCCAATTTGAACCGAGACTGGCCATCTGCACAGGAGATATTATAGTGCACAAGTGTGTGCGCAAACACAAGTGCACTCTCTGTTCCTTAACTCTCATAATCCGATGGGACGGTAATTCAACACGACCGGAGAGAGATCAGTCGCAGAACGAACGGCTTTACGTGCTTTCCGAGGCACGGGGGTGTCTAACACCGCCAACTTCCTAACTTCTTGTTGGCCCGACTCGGTATTCGAACCCGAGACCTCATGCACAGAAGTCGCATTCACTACCGCTGCGCCACGAAGGCAGCTCGCTTACATAATATATTTATTTATTTATTTATGCAGGTCGAACATAGGACCGAAATCACAACTGGCTCAATAATCATAACATCAGCCCTATATATAAGATGTGTGGCACGGGCCTCTACACAGTGTGTGAATAGTTATTATGTATCACAGCTACATTGTGCCAGTTACATGGACTGCCACATAGATGGCACAATGTGCATGTAATACAGACCTCTGCCTGCCTCTTTCGGGATATAGGTGTGAAAGTATGTACATGTATTGACTTAACAATCAAGATGTGTGATGAAACTTTGGCTTATCTTTATATATATATATAAATCTTCTGTGCGTGTTTGTAATTAAACTCCTCCTAAACGGCAGGACCGATTGTAATGAATGTGTTCAAGTGGATTCGAGAATGGTTTAGGTTTGGTCTTTTTTTTAAATATTTTTGTCTTGTGTACAGGACAACGTCTGTTGGGACAGCTAGTAGTAATTCTTACTTTGGCATATCTTCATCCATGCCTTTGAACTCTTTAATATTGTTTTCTCTCTCCATTTTGACATGTGTCCATTTTGCGAAGTCTACATTTAGAGTAGCATTGAACCGCATCACATGGTATTTCTTCTTCACATTCTTTGGCACACGGATCTTGAACTCCTGCATTGAGGCCGATCCACCCTGATGATAATAGTATAATATAAAATATTGAGTAATCATTGTGAAATAATTCTTTACAAAGTATAGTTCTAAGATTTGCCAACCAATATCTATAGCCACAGGCTCGTAGACATAGCTACCACAAATATAAAACTATATATATATATATTTACTACAGTATCTATATCTATATTATTAAATTCTCAATTAAAATAATTATTTTAAAGACATTCTCCACAATAGAAACAATGCCTGTCTCATTGAAGGCTTGACGAACACAACAATAGACATTAGAAAGACCCCTACAAGGAACAGCTATTTGTGGAACACATACATTTTTTGTGACATGTGGAAACTGAACCTACACTAAGTGTGGTGCAGTATTGTGGCAATGTGATCCCATAAACAATTACGATTATCATACTTAATTAAAAACGTCTAATATTTATGTATAAGTTATCCTTGTTGAATGTAATATGAGAAAAATGGAATTCTGTCAGTCAGCTGTACCCCCCCCAAGATAACTTACAGCTGTGCTTCTAATTTACATAAATAACCCTTACTCTGACATTATATGGATGCAGGATATTTATAAATCAGGAATTATCGACGGTAATATAGGAAGATAATGACAAAAATGTATTTTTAGAAAAATAAACATTTACATACCGATGTGCCAGGAGTCGTCATTTTCAACGTATTATCAATTATCACTATAGTCAGAAAACCTTTTTGAGCAATAAAGTATTACACGATATACCTAGTTATCATGATTGAACTTAAAATTAATACTAATGATAAGTTTTTATTAGGAAAACAGAGACAAGGAAATAAAAGATGACTGATCTAAAACATTTTGGAAATGCCAAGATGACAAAATACGTTTAGCAAGTGATATTGTTATATTTTCATATTTTTACAAAGATTGTAACTAATATCAAAATAAGGATAAACTGCCTACAAAACTGTAAATTATAATTTTAGAAATATTTAATAGTAATCAGGCATGTAAACTAATCTTGTCATAGTTCTATTGAAAACAATTAATTGTATACAAATTTCAAACGCTGCGATAATAAAACGAAAACATTTGAAAGCGTTCAGAATAAATATACAGAACTGTTGTTTTACCTTATCATAATTACGGAATTGCGAAAAATTCCATTTCAAACGTACTTAACCTTTAATAAACGAATAGTCTGCTTAAAATCAACATGAAAAATATTCTTAAATCCGAGTTATATTAAAACTTACCAATCATAATCTTATTCTTACAGAAATATTTTTGTTAAATAATTTTCTAATAGGTTTTGAATGTTACTAACCTAGAAGTTCAGCGGTGTCATATGTTTTATTGTTTTGAAATTTAATTTTGATATTACTCTTATTTAAAATAGTTGTAGAACTAAGTATAAAATATGGGCAAGAAGAAAAATAAGAATAAAGTCAGTGGTGCTGTGAAGACTGCTGCAAAAACTGAGAAGAAACTGGCAAATAAATTGAAAAAAGAGCTTGCTAATCTAGGAGAGGTTAGCTGTATTTGTATCAAGTAGCTTTCTGTGACTATTTGACTAAATGAATCCGTTTATAATAATTAATATCATTCCCTTATATACGAATGTTAAAATCTTTTCTACATAACAATTATTATAACGTTTGAATATATTAACAACATAATAATATGTAAGGTATACATCTGCTAGTGGACGAATGTAAATGCTGCTGTAATTAACATAATTTGACAAAAGTATATGCCTACATTCTATGAGTAAGAAAATAATTGACTTACCATCCATATTAATGGATGAATGGATAAATAGGAATGAGGAATGTGATGAAAGTGAATGAAGCCAGAGAAGTGTGTCAGGATTGTAACAAATGAAAATCCGTAGTCTCTGCCTACCCCTCTGGGAAACAGGTGTGAATCTATGTATATATGTATTGTAGCTTATTGTTACTTGTTGAATTATGTATCATCCATATTAATATTACAATCTAAATTAAAATGAAAAGTAGTTGCACATGTGTTCCATTTTCAAAGCATGGGAAGCTTCATTCAGATAGATTTACCAGTCCTGATATTTAAGTAATATCTTATACTTAATTTCTAAGTCAATGTTAGGACACTGGTCTCCAGATACAATGCTTGCCTCACTGTGTTATGTAGACAGACTCAGACTCATTAAATATATTTGTATTTCAGGAGGACATAGCTAAAGTGATAGCAGAGATAGAGCGTGAAGAGGCTAAGCGTGCACAAGCCACTGAAAAGACCTTGCCTGGTCCACCATCAGCCAGAGCCTATGCCTCACTTACACCACACCCCACTAACAATGAACTTATCATGTTTGGTGGGGAGTACCATGATGGACAGAAGGTAATCTACAATTACTAGATAAGACATATATGTATATAACTGGTGCACTGGAGCACAAAATAACCAAATAGCATATGTCAGACCTAGAAATAGTGCCTGAATTCAAGAATGTTTAAAAATGAAAAAATATATATATAAAATAATAATATTCTATCACATACACACCACACCATCTAGCCCAAACTAAGCAGAGCTTGTACTATGGGTACTAGACAATGGATAAACATACATATATACTTTTTTTTTTGTAAATACATACATATTATACATAGAAACACCCAGATCAAGACAAACATCCATGTTCATGCACACATATGTTTGACTTGTGCGGGGTATCGAACCCTCGACCTCAGGCGTGGCTGTCGGTTACACTAACCACTACGCCATAGAGGCCGACAATCTGTATTTAAAAAGTGTTACGTTTATTATTAAAATATAAAATATATATCCTGTACAACAAACTTTTTATAACAAACTGGTGTGCCACAGGGTGAGTCCTTGGACCGGTTATTATTACTTTAATATATTATATTGTTATGATAGTAATATTAAATAATTATTTTGTTACCTTATTTTTCTTGTTATAACAAATCTCTAGTTCCCAGGTTAGACTGGATCTGCCAGTGCAAATTTGTAGTAAGAAGGTGTGTGTAGACATCACTCCATTTTAGATAGGACTTGAAACAGTTTGCCTAAATGTAAGTGTAATGCACTTGCAAACCCTTTCAGAGGCTCAGACAGTTCTGTATAAACAGGTATGAATCAGTACGCATGTTCACTCATCTGCCAATGTTGATGTGATGAAATCCATTCCCGGATATCACAGCCTTTTATGTATTTATGTAGATATATAATCTACCACATAATAATAAGCACTGTATTAAACTGTTCCACTGTTGTTACTGTTCTTGGAGTGGCAAAGGTATAGGCCATAGTCGACCACCCTGGCCCAGTATGGGTGTCCAGACTTCACATATTTTCGAGATCATAATGGTGAACTCTCAGGTCTTTCACCAGGCCCTTCACCGTTAAAGCGAGCGATAATTAAATTTCAATGCGCAAAACTCCGAAAAGTCATAGATGTGCGCCTTGGGATCGAATTTGCGACATCCGTGTGGCAGTCCAATTGTTTCACAGTAGGAAATCGCTACTGTTGTTTTAACATCTCTTGTCCTATGTAACTTTTAGGTTTTGTTTTAGACGGAAGTGTACAACGAGTTGTTGTTCTACAACCCTGTCGACAGTCAGTGGAAGCTAGTGAAGTCGCCCGGCGCCCCTCCGCCGCGCAGCGCGCATCAGGCCATCGCTACTCCCGCTAACAAGTATGGATCACCTTTAAATTGTTTATGCTGTGTTGATTAGGACTACCTTGGAAGTCCAGCGGCAGTGAACGTGGTTTGCATGACGTCTTGTGTTCGACTCTCGGCTGCGTATATAGAAACTTCAGTAGGTACGTCTCTGCTGAACTGGATTAGCATTTTCTAACGATAAACACGCGTAAATGCTGCTCCAATATGTCTCAGAGCGTGATGTACTGCAGTAGGATTTCAAGTTTTATAACGCACCGCAAAGTAGGCGATATTCTAATTCTGTTTGTCAACGAGAAACTGATACTAAAGTAAGTTTTTGGTCAAAAGATAAAGTCGGTATGGAGCATAACAAATAAAGCAAATACAGTACGGAAAAGGTACCAGTACAGAAAATAGTGGGTTAGATTAGATTAGTACTGCAACCAATGCTAGAAACAAATTTATTTACACAAACAAACAAACAAAATTATCTCATCCTTCCTCCTGGTATTCCCCTGTCATTACAATTGAGGTTATATTTTTGCACTTGCTAATTACGGACATAAGCAAATCGCACGGGTTATGCATGCAGTAATGATCGACGCGCGCAGAGCGAGATAGAAAACACGCAATTACATACTGTGTGCGAGTGATAGCAATATCTGCATAAAGAGACGTATCGCGTTAGCTTTTCTGAGACAATTTTGTGATTCAAGTAGTAGAAATTCTACGCCAGTAAGTCACGCGAGCTTGACGAATACGATGAGGGTTTCTAGTACATCTAAACGCGTATTAACTTAGAAATCCTACTGGAGTACATCACCCTCTGAGACTATTGGAGCAGCATTTACGCGTGCTTATCGTTAGGAAATGCTAATTCAGTTCAGCGGAGACGTACTGAAGTAGCTTTTCAATATAGGTACGCCTCCCGGCTTGGACAAAGTGTCACTGGATTTTTCTGTCAAATAATTGCCAGAAACAGTATGGAATATGAAACTGTGCCTGGTGGATGGTAATAGTATTTCTCTATTAGGTACTTAACGTGTGAAACAAAATACGCCTCTATCTACCTCTTCGTGGAGTCGTGGATATAAGCGTGTATTATGGATGATTAGGTCTAACAAACGTACGACAGTGTAGTTTCGGCTTCCGCTTGCAGTGCGTCGAGTGTTGCCGGACCGAAATCACACCATAAGATTTCATACAAGGATTTAAACAAGTAATATGGATTATCAAAATATTTCGTAACTTTTACCAAGCTGCTCACCTTTGTTTCTTAAGACCGCCAATGATATAGGCGTAGATTTTATAATATATACTCTAAATACTAAATTTGATTTTCGTAGGGGTGAGCTATGGGTATTTGGTGGAGAATTCACGAGTCCAACAGAGACGCAGTTCCATCACTACAAGGACTTGTGGTGTTTCTCTCTCGCTGACAAGAAATGGGAAAAGGTATGTATTCTAATAATAGATATTATGTATACAAAATGTAATTTATAAGACAGGGTAATAATGTAATTTATAACTCAAATACTAGTTCTGACGACTAACAAATTTTTATCCTATAAAGTTTTTAAATTGAGTACTGTAGTACTTTCCCGTCTTTGCCATACATACCTCCGCTCGATTGTAAAACAATCGATTCGAATCGAATCGAATCGATGTGATCGTTAGCAGACTAAATAATAGCTTTAACGTATACCAAGTGGCGCAAATGTTATCACATTAATTGATACCACATACACTACATGGTATTCTTTGACGATTTACAAATTATGAACCAAATGTATTCAGTAGTTTAGCCACAGGACATTTCTTTTGTTTTCATAATTTAGAAATTTTAGAACGTCATGTAATGCAGAGATAACTGTACTTAGGTGTCAAAGACCTTAAGCAGCGATATTAAAAAGCCGTGGTATTGTATCGGGTCCGGGCATATCCAGATCCTAGTAAGTTGACAAAGACGACTTTTTACAACCTATGACCGTTAACGAGCTGGCTACAGCGCACGATTGATTACAATGGTGTTCCAATTTGTGTCTAATTTTATTTTATTTATTTTGTTTAAAAAAATAATTTCTTCGAAAATGGCTTTTTTGTTTATGTTAACCGTCTTATATCAACCAGCTTAAGATAGTATATCATTTATTGTGATAACATTTGTGCCACCTTGTATATGAGGCTGGAACGGTTAACTTTAAACGATTTTAATGTGCCAAAGTTTTACGTTAGAAGTGGGCTCAGTGCGTTGAACTTAACCCATGATAAATCGCAAATAAACTGCCTTACCAACGCTACGGACAGCACGGATGGTGTAGTGAATTAGGTGGTCGCCTCGCCAGCGTCGTATTGTGGGTTCAATACCCAGCTGAGACAATAATTTGTGTCTAGTGTTCCTTGTGCCTGTTACTTAAAAATAAATTATAGTTCACCGCGACACAGGAATTATATCGACTGCGAGAGTTGTCAATATTTAAATTAAGATAGTAAATATATATTTTAGATTTAATTTTGCATTTTATATAATACTAAATTTTGCCCGCAGGTGCGCTCGCGTTTGTATCGATTTTAACATTAAATTTTTATCCCTCGGGTACTTACCTTTTCATCCAGGAAAAAGTAGTGTTGTTCCTTTTATCTGGATGAAAGGTGCCCTATATCCTTTTCTGTACTCCTGACAACGTGTGTGCAATATTTCATGATGACCGGTCAAACAAACAAATAAACAAATTCGAATTTAGTTAGTAACTGCCTCCGTGGCGCAGCAGTAGTGAATGCGACTGCTGTGCATGAGGTTTCGAGTTCGAATCCCGGGTCGGGCCAACAAACAGTTATTGGGTTTTTCAGTTAAGAAATCTCAATAGCAGCGCGGAATTAGGAAGTTGGCGGTGTAAGACACCCCGGTGCCTCGGAAAGCACGTAAAGCCGTTGGTCCTGCGCCTGATCTCTCTCCGGTCGTGTCGGATTACCGTCCCATCGGATCATAAGAGTTAGGGAACAGAGAGTGCACTTGTGTTTGCGCACACACTTGTGCACTATAATATCTCCTGCGTAGTTGGCCAATCTCCGTTAAGACTGGCTGCCGTGGCCGAAATCGGTCTGGAGGAGTTAGTTATTAGAAGGATTAATATAATATCTTTTATAGGTGGTAGCTCCAAACGGTCCGTCGCCTCGCTCCGGTCACCGTATGGTACTATTAGGGCGGAACATCATCGTGTTCGGCGGGTACTCGGACGACGGCCGCGAGTGTCGGTACTTCGATGACGTACACACGTTCTGTTTGGACACCAGGACCTGGACTAAACTGACCCCGAGCGGTAGAGGACCTAGTGCGAGGTCCGCTTGTATTATGCTGCCGGTTGGAAGTGATTCTGTAAGTATTTTGTAAAATAACTTGTGGTTTATAAGTTTTAGAGCGAGATTATTACCTGTGTCATGTTATGCAGTATGAATAGCGTAATGATCGAAGGCGCCTGCCAGTGCTAGTGCGCCAAATGTTGTGGGTTCAATCTCAATTATTATTGTGTGTGAAATTTTGGAATGTACAGTTGATCCCTAAACATAAAATAATTATAGTTTGGGGATGTGGGATCCTGCCCTTTCGTCAAAATTATTTTGACGAAATTCCATTATCCTAATAAATTTTAGCAACCTTTTTTATATCAATGCAATATTTGGAATGATTTTAGTACGCACATGTTTATTTGGTAAAATTTTGTTCTAAAATTGGTAAACATACTAGTTGTTAAGTTTAAACGTTCACTTGCCAAATATTAGGTTTGCGTTACAATTATTTGTGAAGAGTTTATTTGCTAAGTAATAATTTGGCAAATTAAATTATGCGGAAAATTGTTTGGGAAGTGACAATTTGTCAATTATTTTTTATAAAACTGGTTATTTGGTTAAATAAAAAATAAATACCAGTCATAGGTTTAGCATTTTGCTTTGCAAACTTTAGAGATGAAGGCTTTTGAGTATATGCATCTGTCTAAAGTTATTAATAAACAAGTGAGAATCGGCAATGAATTGCCGTAAATCGTAGAGTTCGAAAAAATGGTTCAAGTAATATGCAAAGGTTACATAGTATCACGTGACCTTGAAGTCAGAGGTCAAAAGTCATTGTCATTTTGGAGTATATCGACTATGCTGAGTCGAATGGCGTTGACCGCGAGTCTAGCTCTTACGGTTCTTGAGTTGAAAGTTGTATAACAGACAGACGGACGGACGGACGGACAAAACTGTTGTATAAGAGTTTTTCGAACTCTAAAAACTGACATAGCAACCCAATTGACCTAGCAATTTTACTTAATGATAATAGCAATTTATTAATTTTAAACATTTAACAATGTAACTATTTTTGAGACACTGGCTCTCGTATATTCATTGTGAAGGTTTTCAACAATCTTATAAGACATTAATTTTGATCATCCCAGCTTATAGTATACGGCGGTTTCTCCCGCGTCCGCGAGGGTCGCACAGAACGCACGCACACACACACGGACCTGTTCCGCCTCACGCACAAGGGCGCCGGTACCTCGGGCGGCGCGAGTGTCGCGAGCTGGTCGTGGCGCGCGCTCACAGGGGGCCCGCTGGCGCCGCCGGCGCGCGCGGGGCAGGCCGCCGCCGTCAACGTGCATAGCAACAGGGCCTACGTGTTCGGGGGAGTTAGTGTAAGTATCTTCTCCCTTAGCCTTTATTATTCCCAAATCACTTGGGGTCGGCTTTTCTAGTCTTGCCGGATTTGACTGGATATCAGTTTTTACACGGAGCGGCTGCCACCTGACCTCCGCAACCCGAAGGCTAACGATACCCTAAGGCTAGCCTGGGCTAGGCCTAGGCTGGTGTAGACCAGTGTCAGGATATTAGAGGGTACTGACTTTCCCAATAACGACTGCCATAGATGTTCATGGCAGCCGGGGCCGACGGCTTAACGTGCTCTCCGAGGCACGGAGCAGGCGATAATTGTCAATCAGTACGCACATAATTTCGAAAAGTCATATAACTTCCGAAAGTCAGAGGTGCGCGACGTGGGTTCGAACTCGAGACCCTCTGCATTGCAGTCTGTTGGTCTCCCCACTGAGCTATCGCTGCTTTAGTTTTGCTGTTAGTGTAAGTATGTTATTATTAATTAAAAGTGGTATACCTACCAGCATATAGTCTGCCACATGGTAAGCAGATACTAAGACATATACATGACACCAAGTATATCAGATGCCCGTTATCAGAGCACGGGACGAAAAACACACAGCCGTACCCCAGTGCTATCAAATCCTTATCCTTACTGCTTTTTATGAACACTTACAAACCCAAGGATATCAAATGCCCGTTATCAGAGCACGGTTCAACAATACATCATCTCCTTAAACGGAAACAGACTGTCTCTACTTGAGTGTATTTTTTTGTTTGTCTCCAAGAATGACTCCGCTTGATGAAAAGCAGTTGTGTATTCTATGAACAGAGACCTCCACACCACGTCCTCACGTGAATTAGTGCCGAGGTCACTACTGTAGCAGCCTAGGAAGGTTATTTTCACGGCTCTTGAAGGACCCAAGATCGAAGGAAAAATAAACAGAATTCCAAGTTTATATAGTAAGAATCCCTCGGCAGGGAGTTCCAAGTTATAATAGTTCGGCAAAGATGAGAGTAGCCTAACTTCTTGGTACGCGTTTGCGCAAGTACGAGTTGCACACAACTCAACTCGCGTTGTCATGTCATTCTAGGACGTAGAAGAAACGGATGAGGAGCTTCGTGGTGAGATGAGCGATGATCTGCAGATGCTGGACCTGGAGGCTGGCAAGTGGCACAACGTGACGCTGCGGTCTGAACAGCAGAACACGCCACAAGCTGAAGACAAGATGGAAGTACAGGAACCTGTGAAGGAGGCTGTCACTGGTAAGATGATGACCACCTATTACTAGTTAAGGCTTGAATCATAATGCAATCTCAAACGACCTGCCGAGACAAAGTCTTGTGCTGTACTGTCGTACTCCGGTCGCACCAGGAGGTCGCCCTCATCATTAGGAACCCCGATTGGTTTCGAAACCAGTCTGATAAACCCGAAAACAACTTATGAGTCTAACCGTTAAATACAAGGTTACCCAAACTTTATTATGCCCTGCCCAGTTATTTAAATGATTCCCCGTCTAGAGCCATCACAAGCTTTCAACACTTAATAAATAGGATTAAAAAAAATCATTAAGCACCACTCACTTCCAATGCAACAGCGCAACGAACGTGACTCAAAAGCAACACGTTTCTTGATTATTAACCAGTATGATTGTAAACATGGGACAAAACTGCGACCAAATATTTTAATTTTCGTGGACCGGTGCCAGATCGCGCCTCACCATATGGTAACGCTGGTTTAATAGATTGCATTATGGTTAACACTCACAAAAGTTTATATACGGCCTAAATTTTAATATAGAAATGGAGAGCTTTTCCAAAATAGGCTTAGAAGATATTATCATCATATACATATATGATGATAGTACCTTCCACGCATCCGTCCTTAGTATCGATTTCCACATGGGCGAAAAATATGTGGGCCTATAATGGTTATTTTAAGCACTACAATACAGAAATGGCTTATATTGCAGAATTGTATTATGTGGTTTGCAAACATTTGGTATAATTACTGATACTAAAACAAATCTTGGTCACCGCTAATAAACTTCTTATATCTGGTTCGATAATTAAACAGTTTTTAAGGATTTTAATGTATTTAAATTTGTGTAGCAACATAAGTCGATTTAAGAGTACATAAATTTGTAAAGCTATATATTTTCATTAAGCAAATGTAAAGCTGCAAAAGAAAAATATATGGATTGAAACTTAGTATGTATTATTTTGCTCTTACCTCAGCTATGAGTTACAAATAATAATAATTTTGTATGACAGAGGAATTTAGGATCCTGCAAATCCACTTATGTTGCCGACTATAACCAGAATATGTTTAATATGTTTCGTAATATAAAATAAAAATATAATTAATATTTGGTTATGTTCTTCTAGTGGTAACTGACGAGGTGTTCACTATGAAACTTGGCGGTGCCCCGACGCCGGTAGCCGCAGGTCCCGGGGGCGGCGCCTCCGTCCCCGGCGCGCCGCGGACAGGCCCGAGCGCGCGGATGTCCGCCATGATGGGTGTTCAGCGCTCCACACTCTACGTGTATGGTGGAGTGCTGGAGAAGGATGACAAACAATTCTATCTCAGCGATATGTATAGTTTAGGTAAGGAGGATGCTATGACTCTCGTTCGTCTGACGCATAAATAGATCGTGAGATTACCGGTTCGATTACCGGCTTGGACTAGGTAGATTTTACTGGTACAGAGTCGGGGGACTCTCTACCGGCTTGCACGGCCCCACACGTCTGGGGGATGGCCTTGGTGAGCAAGGCCTTCCCTCCACAGGTGCTGAGGCCCGGTCACCATCAGCCGGGCCAACCGCCGGGGCGGGGGAGGGTGATTGCTAACGCGACCCCATCCCGCCCCACTCCATCGGCGGAGGGACTGCTCACCCCAGGTTTTTAGTGTGTATACCGACCCCCTTCGGGGGCGGAGATTCTCACATAACCACCCTTCCCCCCCCGGGGGAGGGGGTATCCATAAAGGATTTTCCTGGGTCAAAAAAAGAAAGGTAGATTTTACTGACAGAACTATACAATGGTACATAATTAGGTTGCACCACTATTGCCCCTTTTTTTATTATCTTGTGGGAATGCATTGTCGCATATCTCTCTGCGGGGGCGGGCGGAGGGTTTATGTTGGACTCACCAGGGAAAAGATGGAGATATCCCGGTAATACCGACTAAACCTACCACAGTGTTCCTTCTCACAATCTATGGCCGGAGCGCAGGGATCACTCGCGCATTCATCCTGCAGCCCCGGCAGTGCCTCTCTCACTATTGCCCCTGCGCTGAGTGTTGTGGATTCGATACCCGGGCAAAACTTATGTGATTTAAAAGTATTCGTTTCGAGTATTGGTGTTCTTTGGAAAGTTGTTTGAATGTTTAAAAAGTCGCCCGCGATGCAGAAATTATTGCTACTGCGGCAGATGTCTTTATTTTTTATCATAGAACAACAATAATAAAAATCTGGCCCAAAGAAGAAAATGATAAAAGACTTACGTAATAAATTATTTTCCAGATCTGCACAAACTAAATGAATGGAAGACTATTATAGAACAGCCCACACTGCCGGACTGGCTCGGATCTGACTCTGAAGACGAGGAATCTGGATCAGATAGCGGGTCTGATGATAGCGAGGACTCCGATGACGAGTAAAGCGAAAGTGAATCTTATTGTGTGTGGAAATAGGGTTGAAAGTTGAATGTACTGTGCTGTGTTATACTTGTAAGATTTATAATTGTTTATTTTTGTTACTATTTACAGAGCTGGGTTGACTTATAGGCTAGCATAGATTATAGGTCTCGTCTGCGGTTGCTATACACATAAGCTACTAACTTTTTTAGGGTTTCCTATAAACCCAATTAAAGTTAGTCAAATTATTCTAAAGAAGTGTGGGGTGTGACCCGTGTGACAAGTAAAATGACTCGAAAGCTTTGAATATTTCTTTATTTTTACATAGCACAAAATACAACGTCGTATTCGTACGTCTTAGATCGTTGACCACTGCCAACTCAATCTGCGAGTTGCCATACTAATAAAAAATATAAAATATTGCTAGCGGGAAAAAGTTACTAAATAAATTCTATAATCAATCTAATTTTAACTTTGTACCACACCTTTCTTTCGAGTAAATTTACTTAATAGACGGTCCCTATACGTACAAGAAACTTGTTTTAGCAATCAGTTTTTGTAATCAAATTCTTCTTTTTATAATAACGGTGTAACTTTTAAACTTCCAATAATATTTCTTTTGTATTTTTCGGGTATGCATTTTTCGCGGTCATTTATGACTGGCATAGCATGTGTTCAAATACTATAGACTATGAGTATAGCAACCATGGGCGCCCCGTGACGTTTTATTCAATTTTTTCGACTAAACAGCTCTACATAGCTTAGCCCTGGATACTGATATAATTGATATTAATATCCAGATTGATAAGATAAGATCTAAGTGTAATGAAAATAACTATTGTGTTGAAAGAATATAATTCAGTATAGTAACTAGTAATTGTTACTAAAATCATTTAAATTATTCGTTTGTACACGAATAAGAATAGTCTCCATTACACCCCTTTCAATAGGAGAGACCTCACGATGGGTATATAGTAAGCATAAACGCATATTCGCGCAGTTAAGTTTTCTGTTAGGCAATTCTCGATGAAAACTACGAAGTTTGATAATGTATCCAATAGACGGCAACATCACCTGGAAACTAGAAAACATACCGTGCAAAATAATAATAATAATATTCTACCACATACACACAACACCATCTAGCCCAAACTAAGCAGAGCTTGTACTATGAGTACTAGACAATGGATAAACATACATATATACTTTTTTTTTTTGTAAATACTTACATATTATACATATAAACACCCAGACCAAGACAAACATCCATGTTCATGCACACAAATGTTTGACTTGTGCGGGAATCGAACCCGCGACCTCAGGCGTGACAGACGGTTACACTAACCACTACGCCATCGAGGTCGTCAAATGTGGGCGTAATTCGCCTCAGCTTACCCCTTTGGGGTTAACAGCCGTAAGTCTAACTATATATGTAACTATGATCTAGCTTAAAACTGTTGTATCTTTCAGTTCATTAACACTTTGACCGCCACGTCAAAGAATCATAAGCGTGCACCCAGCGCTAAGCTACAATTTTATCATAAAGGATGATATCGTAGCTACGATGTAGGTATTAAAATACCTTTTACCGTTTTTGTGATCTTGTGCTAATATGGATGAAATAAATAGTAAGAAGTTCATATAATATAAATTGGGTTGAGTCTAGCTACATAATTAACAACACAAATAAGAAATACAATACATTTTATAAGATTTATTATCGTTTAAAAGTCTGTCATGTGGTCGTGACCGTGGCGTGCTGGATACATTTTGCTTTATCATGTATATGTACATAACTGTGGCGGTCAAAGGTTAAACCACTCCATGTTAATTTTATTTTGTATAGCTATAAGTCTTCCAGATATAAATACATTCAAGAATAATAAATCTAGGAAGTTTTATACATAATTAAAGAATAATATAATATGTCATGTCTTTTTATTGCTTGAACAGTGATCTAATGGTAAGTGCAAGCTTTTGTATCACCAAAGTGGATAATAAGCACATAAGTCAGATGGACATGACGGACGGACCAAGCTGCTGCCTTTACCGATAAATATCCATCGTGCTAAAATTACCCCACTGGTGCCGACTGCAAGAGGCATGTTGGTGTCCGAGCCTCCTAATGACATTATCGGAGGTCTGAGCGCCCCCAATAATCTAGCTCAAGTAAATTTACAGTAACTGTATGAATAGCAGCGAAAGTAAATCTTCATTTACTATTCCATGGCAAATTACGTTTACCTAAATTATATTTTATATTAACGTCGATGCCTCTAGCCCTCTAAATGTGCATGTACTATCGACTTCAGCGACAGATGACCACTCCTAAGGTTAAAATCGCATAGCAGGCCAACACTTGGTCGGAGGGCGGAGTCACTTAAAGTCAACATGTGCAAGCGAAAATTTTTCTGAAATGGTCAACCGTCGCTCAAGTCGATAGTAATCTTCGTCTGAAAAGGAAGATATCAGCAAACTTGACACTGATTTAATAAGGCATACCTTATATTTTTAACGGAAGATGAGTATTTCAAGGATATAAATAAAACAACTCCATATACGCATGTTATCATTTTTATTGTATGTACACATTATATATCTACGTAATAATATATCTTTATAAAAATCCATTAGTCTACAGACATACATTCGTCCTAGCTTTCGTTTTACTATTCACTCTGAGTGATCGACGTTTGGTACTGTTTAAATTGGGTCAAGTAATCATTTGACTACAGGGCACACTGATATTAGCAGTCACTTCTAATCCGCCAAATGTTATAGGCACGATTTCTAATAATGAGAGTCTTCCGATGATTTCTAAGAATGAGCAATGAGTCCCCTGTAACACAAGAGTTATGCCTAGCAACTGGTATTGTTATTTAAAAACCCCGGGACGGCAAACTCGACATATAATCACATCACCATTCGAATGCGATTATATTCGAAAGATATACGACAGTTGCGCATTACGTGTTACTTTGCATGATCAAATACGCGGCACACTTCAATGAGTAATTGTACCGCGTATTTGATTATATTCGAATAAATTGACAAGACTAAGGAACGTATCTACGAGAGATTACGGATTAATCTTATTTTTAACGATTAAGATATCCTCTTCAGACATAAGTTGCGCAATAAATGCAAACTAGTATAAGTCAATACTTATTGACAACACAATTGTTGTCAATACATTCGAATGCAATTATGAGCATTACTATTACTAACTCCGTGCTACTGACAAATGCCTAATAGAAAATCACTGACAGTTGCACAAACACTCCTACATTTGCCATTGATTCAACAATACAGTCACTTCTCCACCTAATATTTGGATCCAAACGTTAATATTCTAAGCCAGTACGTACCGAATTGTCGAAAAATATCTTTAAACAATACCAAACACCGTTCACTCAACACACATTACGTATATACTTAGGTATAACCCCCGTTTAGCGAGAAAAATCCGACGTTTATTATGCTAGACTCGTACACAGCACCGTTAAAATTATACAAAGGTCGCCAACATTTTTACCACTAAACGCGCGACATATTAAAACTTTGCAAAACAATCGGAGGTATATGCGATCTGGAGAATATTATTTTATAAACTATTCTACTCGTGAACGAAATCATCTCTTAATAAGATATAGGTAGACTAGCTTTACCCACGCTGACTTTATGCGGTTTAAAAACATTTTTGAGAACATTAAGAAAATCTTTCAAACATGCAGATTTTTCCACCATGGTTTTCTTCGTCATTCAAGCGAAATACTAAGTTTTCATAACGTATATGGCTTTGGAAAATCGGAGCTGCCTTCTCTTGATCTACTTAAAACTTTTATCTTAAAAATCCAATTGCACTATTAGATTACAGCTGCCTGTTTGAAAGACACCGGCCAGCCTACAGGCCTGTTTATAAAATATCCCACTGCTGGGCTTGAAGTTAACCTTCTATATCCTAGTAGCTAATTTGAGAAAATTATGTTTCACCGATCGCAAGTACCTCCCATTGCTTTTACAACATACACAATTCAATATAAGTACGATATGGTTTAAACAATACACAATATAATGCGATAGTACCTAATTCTTTGTATTATTAATCAAAAATAATAACACAAAAAAAAAATTTGCTGTCCAAAATCAACACTAGATACAGTGATTTCAAAATTTGTATTAAATTGTAATGTCCATCTTATGCGCAAAATTCTTCAAATCTTTCAAAGTAGTTTGTTTGTTTAAGTCACTAAGTAACACATGAACTTCAGTTTCCCTGCGGACCACTCCTTGATTTTCTGGCCCTTTACGCACCTCAATTCGTTAGATTATTATCCAATACATAACGTAGAAGCGTCGCATGACAACATCTATGAACCAAAATGTATCGAAAGACATGGAATAAGTATGTTCTCACTGTTTCTCAAACTTAAGTTTTCATAAGTGTCGGCACTTATGAAAATGTAAGTTTGAGAAACAGTGGATTAGATTGTCTTACAGTTCTGAGATTGACGAAAATCAATGTCAGATGTAGATAGATATCTTTTAGGAAAGTTCTAGTCCCCAAAGGGGAATAAAGATCCATAATAAAACATAAAATGGCTCATTGAATCATCAATAACTTAAACAACTCTACAAAAGTAGTTCCTGTATTCCGTTTTTGCCCAACGGTTCCAATTCATTGCAGTTTAATACAAATCAACCAACATTAGAAGTTTGCTATCCTTATTTGGACAGTGATGTTATAAAAAATAAAATGAAGTAAACGTTTTCCGTAGTTATTAATCAAAGGAAACCATTTATATGATAATGTTGAATGATTATTCCGGAGACGTGACACGACAGCATTCATAAAAAAAAATACACATTGAACAGTAGGTACTAACAAATTGAAAGACATGATGAAAATAACACAATGTGATCTGAACAGACATCATAGTGGTTTAAGTGTCTCACCGCTTGCCATGCACTGAGTAATTCGATCTGGTTCGATGAACACAAATTTAAATTGTCTAAATGAGATCGAACTTGAGACTATCACTACTCAAGAAAAGAAACTGGGTCTCATTTTTTCCCTCCTACACTTCATTCAATACGGACGTAAGCACCTCATCGTAGAAAAGTACTAGCTTAATACTTTCTTCAAAATATCCGACTCTCTCTTTAGACCCATATTTCAGTGAGCTTTCAACCATTTATGGATGCATATTTGTGCTTTATACATTATAACTTAGAGCAATCAACTTATTAAGCCAACGTTTGTGCCAGTACTTTCATATGAGCCCAAAAGCAGTGGCGTAGCGTAGTGGGGGAGGCAGAGGCGGCCCGCCCCGGGCGGCACTTTTAGGGGGCGGCAAATTTTCACAATAATTAATAATAATATCTTATAAATATTAGAACTGTATAACACATTGATGACTGTTCTTGCCGAAAAGTTCTTTAGAATCACTGAAAATTATAGTGTTTTAAATTGAAATACCTAAATAAGAAGGCGGCAAAAATAAATCCGCCCCGGGCTGACACCCATGCTACGCCACTGCCCAAAAGCCCAAAGCTCAATCTAGCATATGCTTTACGGGTGCTTTAGTGAGCTCCACTTGCAAATGAATTTAAAGAATCAAATGGGTGCGAAATAGGTTTCACTTCATTTACTGGTTATAAAAGCGATTATATTAAAGCTGTAGACATTAGCCTACGGCTTTAGTATAATGCCTACGGATTTAAACATTTTGAGCAGTACAATTACTGCTCAAAAATGTTTAAATGCCAATTTACACGTAAATAAATTCTCAAAACAAATCTCATACTATAACTTACAACTTACTGTAAATAAACACAGCATTAAACTTGTTACATAATTATGTCCTAAGTGCGCTTGCTGTATCAATTATATTATGTCAATTTAAATCACAATTCTATGACATAATGACATGTGCAGTTTTGTTTACTGTGGGTACGTATCATTACAACTAGTATTTTTTCTTCTACACTTTTACGCATAAGTGGTCACGTCTGCGGAAATTATCATTCATATTGATGCGAATTATAAATCGTACTCGTCAATTTGTTCGTTATACGTACAACGATAGTCATGCGATCCACACCGGTACCCTGTTACACAATAATTAATGAGACTGTATAAAAAACTACAACTTTCTAGCAACATATAGTTCTGTTTCACGGGCGGCTGATACAAGCTAAACCACACCTTATTTTTATTTTCATAGAGTTTATTTTACATTCAGCATTATGCATTATTTTTCTTTTATAGGCTGTGATTAATTTATCGGTATACTCAACATAGTTTTTATATGCCTGTAAATAACCACCCGTGGAACAAACAATTAAGTAAGATCTTTTTTAAGTCATTATCTAATTAAACATTATTTACAATACACAGTGGCGGACGGTTCAATATTTTATATAGAGTATGAGATAAAACAAGTATATTTATCTGATTGTCTTTCTAACTGATTGCACCTCGAAATATTCGGTGTAACCGCTTAAATTTGGTTAATCGATAACCGCAAGTTTGCATAGTGTTGTAGTACAATCGATTGCTGGTTAATCGCTAATTATGACTTACATTATAAATATTCATTGCTCTATCAATGCTATCGATATTACAGAAACTTTATTTATTTCTTTGTTTAATGTTAAACAACCTGTGTAAAATTATGAGTATCGTAATCAATTCCGCAATACGAACGATACTTCAGGCATAAGAACATTGACGTATATACTATCGATAGTATTGAAGCACATAATTGCATTCCAATGATATCCAAATGCAAATGTGCACAACGCGATACCTACTTCACATAGTCATGAACATAGCTCACATTCTTATGTATATTATTGTCAAAACATAACGATCACATATTATTAACCGAGACGTCAAAAGATTTCATTTTACAAATAGTACCAAAGACAATTGATTGTCCAACAACAATACCGCAACATAAAGCATATAACCTAACAGACACAAGTATGTTATAACCACGTTACATTTAACGCGATCATATTCAATCAGATAACATTGGCCCAAAACAGTTTCATGTTCTTCATACTCTATATAACATATTACAACAGGCCGTTATTACTAAACATTTAAACTTAAAATAGAAAAAAAACACGGGCCATGGAGTTCCATACAGAATTGTGCGATAAAATTAAAACTTAAATAGATGGCACGTTACAGTGATACTTTAGATTGGTCCCCGTATTTTTCTTGTTTTACTTTCTGTATAAGTTCAATAAAAATGTCTGATGTTCATGAGACATGGTTGTTATTAATAGTATTGCATTTTTATTAATACAATTGAAGTAAATATTAAGAATTCTATTTTAAGTGCCGTATTGCATGAATCTTATCAATCTGACACGGGAATCAAACGCAATCGTAAAATTTTTTCTTATGTGGTATGACAATTATTTTAAATTGTTTTTAAATCTGTGGTCACAGAGTTATACGTCATGTTTAGTCAAATTTGTGGTCTTCAAAATGGTAGGGTAGCTTGACCTTGTGCCAATAGAAGTGTTCTTTAGATCACCTTAAAATCATATTACCGGATTTTTACTAAATCTAAAACTAATCTACTATTTTGTGTAGATGGAGGAATTAATATCGATTAAAGTAAGAATCAATTAAATATCAACATCAAGTAATAAATTTTAAAAAAATGTACATTTTCCCCGCCATTTTAAATGCCATTCACAAATGTGCATTTAAATACTATTTAAATCATGATCGCTGTAATTCCCGTGGCAATTGAGAAATAAGGTATTTTCACATCGTTATGTGTTGCATACAACACAAAGGTCATACAATAAATGCGTCTATATATTATTTAAATGTAGTTGGAATCAACTGGTTAATGCAGCATTGGCTGGCGAGAAGCACAAAGGAAGGTGATTGTATATCATGCAAGACAATAAAATCAAAAACAGCACTAAATTTTGTAAAATATTTTATTATTCCAAATTAGTTAAAATGTGTAAAATTGTACACTTTATTTATTACATAAGACCTTCCTCTGCTTGTTCTATTCATGAAATAATTGTGCGTTATATAATCGCAGCTTTTGATTATGTACCCAAAAATATATAATGACTTAGATTTCATCGGGGAATCGAGAATTATTTTTAATATATATATATATATATATATATAAGTTCAAAAGCACCCAGTGGGATGGCGCCTTTATGGGTTATATTAAAAATGTATAATTTTGAAGCTGCGACGCATTACATCCTATACGTTACGTATAAAAAGAAATAACACTTAGTATATTATACACTGGTGTGACTAACTAGGGTAAAATATTCAATTTGCAATATATACGTCGTTTAACAAATTGCCTTATTTATAACTTTGCTCGACAATACATTGCAAACCAAACCCAATACTTAGCAAAGTAAAGCTGAAGCCAAAATCGAAGATAAATATTTTAACGAAAATATTATTATTATAAAAAAAAAAATGTAAAATTCAAATTATCATTACATCAGTCGGTTAAATGATTAGTAATTTATCTTAGTCCGAATGAAATAATAATATACTTTTCTGTAAAAAAAATATTAATAGAAAGCAAATCAGTCTATAAACTTACTTTAAAATAAGACTAAGTTTTATGTACATTTTTTTAAATTTGACATTCTGTTGTTTCGCGCCAAAAATAATGACAGCTCCTCCATGCTTCATAAATTTTGAACGTAATAAAATAATTAATCTTCCTCATAAAACATAAATTGTTTATTACGTATAAAAACAGCAGACATTTACCTTGATTTGGTAAGTGGTTATTTTTATCAATAAAGTAAAAATGCCATTAATTTAATTTTAAATATTCTATCAGAGTATTTAAGGCGCGAACCCACAAGTACATAACATCGTACAAACGTACTTACTCATAAAATAAAACATACATTCACTATCTAATTCATTATAATTTACACTTTATTTACATGAAAAAAAGATCATTTAATAAATACATAATTTGGCTGATTTCTTTACTATTCTTTTTTCTGTTGCTAAATAAAAAATATAATGCCGTATTTCATTGCCAGAATAAAAAATTACTCCCCATTTATTGTCGTTCACTTCGAAAGGGTGTAAGTCTTTAAAAATAATGTAATAAATTAATTACACCACATAATGCACTGTGTACAAATTTGTTAAGAGTCCGTCGTCGGTACCGAACATTCCAGAGTGTATCCTCACGGTCTATATCACAGTAGCGCACATGCGCTGTAACACGTTCGCTCCACGGCCGTCGCACACTGACTAGGCTATATACAAACCGAATGATTTCTATACATATACATTGATTCAGCAACGTCCGCGCACGGCAGTGCAATGAAACTGATCGTTCCTACAAGTGGCCGGTCGGGTTTAGAACAGGTCTGTGACGATGCTGCCGAACCACGCGCACACCACGGGCAGCGCGTACGCGAGCAGCGCCGACTGCAGCGACGGGCGCTCGGCGCCGTCCGCCACGGGCTGCACGCGGCCCGGCGGCACACCGGCGCCCGCCCCGCGCTCGCTGCTGGACTCCACCGCGGGCTGCTCGACGTCGTCGGCCCGCTCGTCGTTCCGGCCACTCACGAACACGTTGTTGGTGCCGGGAGAGTCCACCACGCCAGGCGCGTCCTCACTGCTGGGCACGAAGGGCGCCTCGGTGGCGGCGGGCGGCGCTGGGGACGCTTTGGGCGGCTCCTCGAATGTCTGATCGTCGTCTAGGTCTGGTGGGCTGTCGCCGGAACCTGTGATCATAAATAATAATATGAATATACAAAATAAATTATATTGATATCATAAATGTGTTAACAAGCGCTCCTACGTCCCTCGTCTTTTTAATATTTGTAAAGCGGACGGCTACCAGTAGTTCCGAAAATCCATTAGCCAGTAGTTCCGAAAATCCAAACTAATATTATAGGTAAATACGAATATGAATCTGTTTGTTACAACTACTTTGACGCCTTAACTACTCAACTGACCATCATGAAATTTCGCATACGCGTTGTCAGGTGTACAGAAAAGAACATACAGTACCTTTTATTCAGGAAAAACTGCTACTCTTAACCGAAGCAACAGGCAAAAACTAATACTTTATAAAGTAACAGAATATAAAACAAGTGAGAATCGGCAATGAATTGTCGTAAATCTTAGAGTTCGAAAACATGGTTCAAGTAATATTTAAAGGTCACGTGATCCACGTGACCACGTGACCTTAAAGTCAAAGGTCATAGTCATTTCGGGGTATATCGGCTATGCTGAGTTGAATGGTGTTGACCGCGAGTCCCTAGCTCTTACGGTTCTTGAGTTGAAAGTTGTATAACAGACATACGGACGGACGGACAAAGCTGTTGTATAAGAGTTTTTTTGAACTCTAAAAACTTACCTGTGTCGTAACCACTGAGTCTGTCTTCATCATCATCGGGTAGGCCATCACCGCCCGGGCCAAAGTCACCTGAGCCAGAACCGGATTCGACGTCTTCAATGATGTCGCGACCGAACGAACTGGACGCTTGTAAGTCTGGAAATAGGAGTTCATTTCATTAGATCAATAAAATACTTACTTGTTACTTGTACACTTATGTTTGCGTTGTAGTAAATGTGTACACAAAATATAATTGGAGTGTCGTAAACAAGTGAGACTTTAGATCGTAGCAAATGGAAATCTGTAGTCTCCGCCGACCTAGGCTTCCCAACATTTTGGACGAAAAATGAAAAGGTTTTTAAATATTTATATAAATATAAATATTTATTTATTTATTAAATATTAAGGTTGGAGAAATAAAATAACAGTATTAATTTCTGGGCTTATTTTTTACCCGTTATTCCATTTAGCCTAGACTAAGCGGAGCTTATATTATGGATACTAGACAATAGATAAACATATTTTTTTGTAAATACGTATATATTGTACATAGAAATACGCAGACCAAGATAAACATCCATTTTCATGCACATAAGTGTTTGACTTGTGCGGGAATCGAACCCGCGACTTCAGGCGTGGCAGTCGGTTACACTAACTATTACGCCATCGAGTCGTCCGAGTCGTCGTCATTATAGCTGCGAATACCAGCGCTCGTCAAAACAAAATGTTGTATATTATATAGTTAGTATATTTGTATCGAACAGTGACAAGTATTAATCAGTGAAATAAGTATAAGTATATACGTAAGTGTTTTTAACAGTACGGGTTGGGAACCTATTTTTTTACCACGGTATGCTAACTCGCTGCCTCGAATGGAACCGAAATTACATTAGCGACCCACCCCAGCAGTGTCCTCGGTGAAGCTCCGGCACGACAAAGGGCGATACTTCCGACTCAATGGCTGGCGGGCGGGCGGTCTCTGTTTTTTTGCCCACGGTCTTCACTATGGCGACCGCTCGAGGTTTGGGAATCCTACATGTACCCCTCGAAACAAACATAAAGTGTTTGTAAGTAGTAAGAGAGTATTACCAGATCCCTTAGCGTCGGTGTCGAGCCAGTGCACCTCGACGTCGTTGTAGGCGTCCTTGAGCCGCGCGCTGAGCGAGCGCAGCGCCTCGGCCTGCGCCGCGCCGCCCGCGCCCGGCGCGCCGCGCACCTCCGGGTTGGACGCCAGCGCCGCCGTGCCCTCGCCCGCCGCGCCCAGCGTGTAGCTGTGTACAGAACATTATATTACAGACACTAAATTATTTTCTTATCTATACTAATATTATAGAGCTGAAGAGTTTGTTTGTTTGTTTGAACGCGCTAATCTCAGGAACTACAGATTCGAATTATAAAATTATTAGAGTGTTGGATAGCCCATTTATCGAGGAAGTTTATAGCTCATCATCACGCTACGACCCACGGGAGCAGCGCAGTAATCATTAACGCGGGTGAAACCGTGAGCACATCCAGTGCATAATAAATATATTTAATAGATTTAGTATATTACCTGTCGACGGCGGTCCCGTTGAAGCATGGCGAGGTGGTGACGCTGGTGGAGGTGCACAGCAGCGCGGGCAGGTGGTTCCAGTAGCGCCGCGTGTTGCGCATGCGCGTGCGCGTCTCGCGGACCAACTTCTCCAGCGCTGGACCGCCCCAGTCCGAACCTAATGTAAACCATTTTAAAACAGGTTACGAACGGTCAAAGCTTTATTTTAATCATATTCAGGCTTCTAGAATAGTTTTCTCAAAACGTTCCAACTACAATTTAACATCTTATCCGACTCGGTAACACAGAGGTAATGATTGTTACTGTTATGCATCATCTGGGTAGTGTTATTAGGTTTTCTATTATGATATTTTCAGTACCAACACGGAAACTGGAACTGTGCCCAAAAAAGTTGTTGGTTAAATATGGATATACTACACTACCGACTGCCTACTCTTTCGAGAAGCGTAAGACTATACATGTATAACTTAACATTACAAAAAAATTAAGACCGTTGAAAATACTTTTTTTTAATGTTTTAATACGCAAACGAGAAAACGAATCGCCTGCTGGTAAGCGATTACCGCCGCCTATGGATACCCGCAACACCAGAGTCACAAGTACGTTGCGTTCCATTTAAATTTGCTAGAAGGGAGGGGGGAGGGGTGGGGCAATTTAAATTTAGTTACATACTATAATTATACTTATAACTTACCACGGCTTTCCTCGCTTTTGGCAGAAGGCTTCTTCTTCTTGGGTCCTTTTTTATCATCGAAGTCGTACGACTTGAAATCAATATCCATACTGCCTGACGCAGCCGGCTCAGGATCCGCGTCGCGTTTCCTCCTCGCGTGCTCCTCATATTCCTCCAAACCAATGTGACCCTTCATATACTGCAAAAATCTTTCTCTAAGCTTAGCTTGCTGGGCCATTTCTTTAGTAGCCTTACGGATGCCTTCAGGGGATCGTAGACTGGCTATCGAAGGATCTTCGTTGACGAGATTCTCGAATGAGGCTACGATTTCGAAGTCGTCGTCGTCAACTTTCTGTGGCCAATCGAAGTCCGGTATGGCGCGGACGGACCTTCGTTGTTTCCCTGGTGCGAAGAACGGGCCAGCTCCCCCGCCTCCTCCTAGCACTGGTTTGCCGCACCCAGTGAATATCTTCTGTGATATTTCGCGATTGTGCTCCTGGAAGCTCATGATGGCTTCTGAGATCTTGATGTCTATTGGCTCGACGACCATAGCTATGTTGAACGGGCCGAGCAGACGATCGGCCACTTTGTCTACGGCATCTGCAACATCGCAAATATTTGTTCGACTTTATCACTCTTACACTCGTCTTAATTTTTATGATTTTGTCTTTCAAACCTAACCAACAATAAAACCCTTAGCAAAGCCATAAGACCATAGGGCCTTATAGTTTTTCTAGAGTCAACAGCGTTCGTCACCCAATCTACGGCATTTAGCATTGAACGCTGGTGACTCTTGAAATTGTTCTACATTTCTCAGAATACTTACAAAAAATAACCCATCTTTTCTTTAAAATTGGAATTATATTTATCTGCCAAGAGCATGACGAAAAATTTAATTGCTTGCTTGTATCTACATAAAATAGTTAACAGACTAAGTAACCAAAAAGAACGCTAAAAGTTGCAACTAAACTCTTAAAGAAACTTGATAGATTTTAGCCTGAGTCAATAAATAAAGGTGTACTCACCGATATAGAGATCCCACTGGTCGCCGAGGTCGGCGTGCGCGGGCAGACAGCCGCGGATGACGTTGTGGCAGTAGCGAGTGCAGGCCGGCGGCTGGTAGCCGGCGCAGCTGCCGCAGTACTGCAGGCGAGCCCACGCTGTCACACATTCTGGCGTCACTTGCACCTGGACAACGAAATTACTTTATTGATGGCACACACACATAGAAACTGTAAGTACGGTACTTCGAGGGCAGTGGCTGTACTTATATCAATAACTTGTTCGATCCAGAATATATACCAATCTCTTACATTTCAGCATAGTATGGTACCTTTGGTGAGCTTATTCACGACATGAAGAATAAAGAACGAACAAGATGGATTTCATCTCATTTAGGACCTCACAAATCGGATTTGTCTTATTTTGTAATTCCGGCTACGTTACTAGGTGCAGAAACTTGCTTAATCAGGCTGGTTTAGTTTTAAGCAACATCCAAAATTTTTTTTTAGGATAACGTCTATCGGGACAGCTAGTAAGAATTCAATATATTTTGAAAAATCTTACTACCCGCTATTTTACTAAGCTAACCTAATCTAACGCCATAGCTAAGTGTGGGTGTAATACAACTCTGCCTATCTCTTCGAGAATATAGTAGTATGACTATGTATGTACATTGGACCATAAAGGATAAATCAATTTAGGAAACACTTCGACTAAACAATACGAGCCTATTTAGGCTTAGTAACAACAATTTAATTGACGAAACAATTCACACAATGAACGTACCACCAATTGTTCAACAAGTGAACAAATAAAAATAAATCAACCCGAGACTGAGATAAGACAATCAATATAATAAGCCCAAGGTCTGTATAATGTACGCTGACACTAAATAGGCGCCACAAGATCAACGTACGGCAAATGATTCGCGGCGACAATAATGACTCATTTTCCTTCGAGCCAAGTTGAAGGTTATACCAGAACGGAATCTAAATTCGCATTGATTATACTACATTAGCATTCGAATGATATTGCTGGCATTGAGCAAATTAAAACATGGACTGCTTTTGGCAATGTCTGGCCTCTACAACTATAAAAGTCGCTGAATTTAATGATTCAATTTTAAACGATGATATAATATTATGACCGTCCAATTATCGGACGGTAAAGGCTGCAGACGTTTTAGGAGACACGTTTATGAATAGGAACTGCTTGTCATTAACTATTCTTCAATTAAATAGGTATCGTTTGTCTTAAGTTTGTCACGAAGACGTATTTGACAGCAAATATTCCAGGATTCACAGCGAAGCTGGTCTGAAGATATGTGTGTATCTGGCATCCGGCAATCTGGCACCCGAAAATTGTCAAGAAATGTGCTGAGCATTGACAGAAACAATACTATCAATCAGTAAACATGGAAGGGAAAACGACTGTCAGATACAGAAGATATTCTATTCTTTCCATGTCCATTGGTTGATGATCTCGGCAAGAGGAAAAGAATCTCGGAAAACGTTCATCCATCGTCGACCTGGATACGTCAGTGTATTGTCAATGTAGTTTCTGATCTAGTACGACTTTGGATTGAGGTTCTTACCTGCATCATACTGCGGACAACGTCGGCTCCTGCCCTCAACGCCTTATGGAAGGTGCGGGTCGCCACCACAGCACGACGGAGCTGTATCGACAGCTTGTTGGGCACATCCTCAAATGGCTGGATGTCGCGCATGTGCTCGTTGACGCATTTCAAATATCTGGAAACACCAATATTTATTTAGGAAAGGAAAATCTAACAGAGTAATTATACGCATGGTATTTTAGATAATATTTAACCTAAATTGCCGCAGAATAATTGACCAATGCAGGACCGCAAATAAAAAAAAAATTGTAGCTTTATGTACAAAAGTTGCAATCTCCGTGACTATTACTGCTCAAAAGCAACCGTCACAACGGGGGGAATGTGTAATATAAATGATTTAAAAATATTTATTAATACAAAATTATTCGATATGCATCTTCTTCTCTCTTAGCCTTTATTATTCCCAAGTCACTTGGGGTCGGCTTTTCTGGTCTAACCGGATTTGACTGGATATCAGTTTTTACACGGAGTGGCTGCCACCTGACCTCTGCAACCCGAAGGCTAACGATACCCTAAGGCTAGACCAGTGTCAGGATATTATAGGGCACTGACTTTCCAATAACGACTGCCATAGATGTTCATGGCAGCCGGGACCGACGGCTTAACGTACTCTCCGAGGCACGGAGCAGGCGATAATTGTCAATCAATAAATAATATATAATAATATATATAAATAAATAAGTTTGGAGCTCAGATTAATAATCTGAGGTTTGGAGATACATTTGTTCAAATCAGTGTCCTGACTTCAGAAATGCCTGTCACAATCTTGGTATGTAAGCCGCTCCCTACACCTTCAGGGTCATCTGACATCACCCCTTAAAATACTCGTCCATGGTCACACAATGACTAAGTGATGCTTAATAAATACCGAACATATTTTTAAGCAGATATTTAACATTCTTACAAAAATAAATCATCATTGTTATAAATAATAGTTATTTGTTCTTATAAGCCGACAACAAAGGTTTTAGTATCACGGTCACGTGTGACTAAATTTAGTCACAATGTGTAAATGTTTATTGTACCACGCTACTGACTAAAATATTAAACGTACCTGTTATGTTAACAGGTACGTAAGTACATAAGTACCTATGTTTCACGCGTGTATACAGTAACCGTAACTTAATAAAGGTTTAGGACCTTTATTTACAGTCCAGAACTATAATTACTTCAATGCTCTTTGTTAAGCACATTCATGACTTCCAAGTAAAATTGAAGCATAAAGACAAAACAATGTATATTTAATTCCTTAACCTATTCTGGAACCAGACACACTTCTGTTTGTATACGCGTAAGGTCTAGGCAGATCGGTAGTATACCTACATATCGCTAGCTAAATCTCAAGTAATAATTGGCCAGTCGACCCCGGATTCAAAAGGACACACAGTGCCTATCCAGAGGATCGGACTCGGGATTGAAAGTCGTGTATATATTTATGAGTATACCTCACCATAAACGACACAGTTCAATATTAACTTTTTGACATTTATATTTCCCTGGAATATGCTGAATCTCTTTTTATTTCCCTGCCTATCCTTTCGAGAATGTACGGGGGTAAGTCTATGTTTAAATTATATCTTATACAGGCACCACGGCAACTCCACTTAATCCTGTAAACTCAATCAAACTGAGACAGCCCAAATAGAGAATGACGGCCTACAGAAGACGATTTTCAAGTTAGGTTGTCTCCTTGTAGTGAGTATGGTTTTTAAACTCCTTAAGAAGAAGGTGTGCTGTTAGCAGAGGGACTAGATCTATGGCTGGTAAGAAAGCTCATCCTTTTATAAAAGGCATAATTGCAACGCAGGAATGATTCTGCCACCATGATGTGACAAGCTTGAATTTTGCATATATGGTAGTTAAAATTATATTATATATTTATTTTATATTAATCTTTACAAATATCTGGTATTCTTGTTAACCTCCAGCTAAGCTACATAGAATGCTTGTGTTAGAAGTGGGTTTATCGGTAGTGCAATGATTGGGATTCAGACCAACAACCTATCGATCGCAAGTCCAATGTCCTATCCATTGCGTTGCCACTGCTTCATATTTATGTCTGTAGTATATAATTAGCTACATTCTAAGCATTGTATAGCCTAGTCTTGCTTCAGTCGTTTTTCTTTGCCATCTTCACCCACATTACCACAATCTTTTATTTATATTATTCCTGTTACTTCGTATCATACATTGTAACGTATATTATACGATGCGCTGACATTTCAATTTCAATTCTAGGACATAGCGCTATTAAATTAGTGTAACGATAACGTTTAAAGAACATTTCAGACTAATAACAGCCGGAATTAAAAGGAAAACGACTTCTTTGTATGCAAGCTAAATGAAAACAGAGTATAATATTAGAAGTTTTGTTTATAAACGTCTAACGTCTCAGTTGGGTATAAACTTGCACACAGAATGCGAGAAACAGAGAGTGACCGATTAACAGATAAGTACACACTAGCCAAACGCGCATGTGCATGCATGCACGTATCTCTAAGAACATGAAATATGAAGATATGTTTTCGCTCGATATTATATTTCACTATTAGTGCATAATTACAATTTAGAACAGATTTTAATAGTAGTCCCTTGGCGGTTGCACAAGTGCACAATTAAGAAGTTACAGCTGACTTCAAGAGATGGCACTTTATTCAATCCAACACAACTTTGTATAGTATATATACTGACTCGTGCTAAAGAAGTTTGCTCGACTAGTTACTATAATACTAGTCCGTAATATCAATCATCAGACTGCAGCCTTCTAGGCATGATCTGGTCGCACCCGGTCTGGTCGGGAGATCCTCTATTAGTGAATACTCAGATGAACATATCCTCCACGATCCAACATCGCTGTACATACATAACATATGCATCTATAAGAATATCTGTTTTCGTGAGTAATCTATTATGTTTAAGTAAATTAACAAGTGGGTATTCTGTAACTATATGTTTTATGGCAGCACGCTTCATACATCGTATTACCTACATATTATAAACGATGCGCTGACATTTCAGTACCGATTCTAGGACATAGCGCCATTAGGTCAGTATAATGCGAGAGTCATTTAACCGAGCGGTCGGGAGTAAAAGGAATATGACTAGTTTGAATACAAACTAATTAAGAACAGGTTAACATATGCAAATACAGACTGAAGACCTGTCTATTGTCTTACGAAGTGACATGTATAAGGAATGTGTGAGCAATTTTACGTATGTAAGCGACATAAGAGGATTACTATGTGTGAGATTATGATTTTCTCGAATTAGACACGAATTGAATCTTAATATCCGATAAATACAAGGTCTCACGTCTATATTCTCCTATGCCGGTTATGGTTTTAGACTCTACGTAAAAGCATCGGCGTTCATCATGAGGAGCCAGGTAAGCCGTGCCTACCCCAGAATTGTCCTTGCCCAGGATGTTAAGTTTAACTCAAAATTCTGGAATTATTATATAGGCCATTGCCGACGGGGACCCCCACTGGTAAATAACCTTAAATACCATGCCAAAGTGTATGCTAGAACGGGTCTACAAGGCACAGTTCTAAACTCTATGCCGCATTGACAATTATTACTAAACAGAAAATCTAAGACTGTTCGATGCAGATATTGAAGCCGAGAGAGTGAGATTCCTGCATACACAGCAATCGCATTCACTAGCTTCTTCCCACTGAAGCGTTTCCATTCAAACCCAAAACTCTCAACATCCCTATCAAACTCTTAAGTTCACGCCCCTCAAACACTCACTTATCGCAACAACGCTTATTAATAACTGTATTTTATAACGCACACATCGTAAACATTCGGTAGTCAGTCCAGTATTATCACGGACGGTTCGTACCACTCTTTATGCCCTATTATCGACCCTAATCGTTTGTTTACGTGTCCATAACACTAAAACTGTCCGGCCTAAGTGTTTTATTGAAGCGTCTATATAAACACACGGGGTGTTTTCCAGCTATCAGCACTGTGTTCAGTCGTGTTTGATACGGAGCTTTTATTGTCGTTCTGTGGGAGTTGTGTAAACACGCTGTGTTCAGAATCGGTGCGTCAGTTCTGGTTTCCTGTTCAGTTTCGATGACGGTGTTTTTATTCAACAAGTTGTTTTGAAAGTCGGAAGAGGATGAGTGCTCGCAAATTATCATTCAAGCTTTGAACTGTAGATTTATACAGTGTTGATGTATAAAATTAATAATGTCTTTCATTTTTACAACCTTGGCCGAACTGGAAATTATTCCACGAAAAAATCTTTAAGTACTTCGTCCGATCTTGGAATCGAACCCATCATGACCGGCAGCAAACTTAAACGCAATCTTATGCCACGGAACGACGACAGGGTCGGACTTTTTTTATAAAACTTAGTTTGGTTTTAGTTAGTTTTTTACATAGGTACCTATATTTTCATTGGTGAAAAATGCATTATGTAACATTATTTTATTTACTTCTTTTAAGATTTATATTTAAGGTTTTCAGATCAATATCGTCAAATTGAGATAAAATTTACAATAAAGGTACGATTCTATTAGTTCTACCGATGCGCTAAATGTCCCACGAAAGCTGTTTGGTCAGAAATCTTGCCACTGCGCCGAGTGTTGTGGGTTCGAATCCCACACGGGAAAAACTATGTGTGATCCACAAATGGTTGTTCCGAGTCTTGGTGGTGTTCTTTGTGTCCGTTGTTTGAATATTTGCAAAGTCTCTTGCGACACAGGAATTATTCTTTTTAGAATTTTCTATTTCACTAGAGAGTCTACCTCCCTCTCTTTCTATCCAAACTTATGTTGTTCAAGTTAGCGATTCAGCTGAACTCGTAATCCCACCCGCTGATAATACTTATTTATATAACTTAATTAATAAAACTTCAGTAGGAAAACCTTGAAATAACAAGACACAGAATCCATACAAAATAAAACATTTGTATGTAAATGTAATGCCTTATTAAATGCAGACAGACAAAACAACTGACATAATATTACACGCGCATATCTGTAGTTGCGTAAGCAGACTTTGAACCGGCACTAAAATTTTATGTGCAAATTGCAAACCATTTATTCATATCTATTGCAGACTAAACAATATGATACTTCAAACCGATATAGAAACAGAATGACTTAAAGGAAACTAGCTAAATGCCACGTCTTGGTTCGCTTGGTAGCGTCTTCATGGCCGTTTTTGGAGTGGTAGCCAGCGACTAAGGATTTCTATTACGATCTTAGCATATTCTCCTTAAACGAGGTGAATTTCTTGAAGCAAATTTCATAAATTTAGACAAAGATAGGTCGCACTTGGTTCAAGAAACGGGCCTTAAGAGTCTCTAGAACGTCATAGAACGAGATATCTTAACGTATACATTAAAAGTAGTTTATTAAATGAAGTTAATTCTGTTTGTCTCATTACGGTAACACTGTTAAATCACTTAACAGATTTTGATGAAAATTTGTATGGAGATAGCTATAAGCCTGAAAAGTGACCGGCCGTTCTAAGCTTTTAGGCACGAAAGACATAGTTTTAGACTCCGTGCTGAGTAATGAGATTTTCTTAACAGAAAAACTCAGTAATATATCTAAACCGGCAATTTATCTATAACTTCATTCACAGTATTCGTATTAATTACCTTTGTTTTGAAATTCTTTTTATATTAGCTAGTATAGACTATCCAAAATCCAAGCCAACCCTGAACATATGTTTTAAAGCTTACGTTTCGTTTGCTGCGACCAATTATAATAGCACTAGATATGCCCGCGGTTTCACCCGCGTTTATGATTACTGCGCCGCCCCCGTGGGTCGTAGCGTGATGTTATATAGCCTATAGCCTTCCTCGATAAATAAGCTACCAACACTAAAATTATTTTTCAATTCGGACCAATAGTTCCTGAGATTAGCGCTTTCAAACAAACAAACTCTTCAGCTTTATAATATTAGTATAGATTAAAAGTGACAAGTGGCGCTTCGGGACTAATTGTGGTGTTTAAAAGCCTCAGTAAAGATGATGTATGGATTCAAATGGCCTTCAAGTAACAGCAGCGATAGCTCAGTGGGGAGACCAACACACTGCAATGCAGAGGGTCCACGAGTTCGAACCCACGTCGCGCAACTATGACTTTCGGAAGTTATATGACTTTTCGAAATTATGTGCGTATTGATTGACAATTATCGCCTGCCTTGTGCCTTGGAGAGCTGGTTAAGCCGTCGGTCCCGGCTGCCATGAACATCTATGGCAGTCGTTATTGGGAAGTCAGTGCCCTATAATATCCTGACACTGATCAAGCCTTAGGGTATCGTTAGCCTTCGAGTTGCGGAGGTCAGGTGGCAGCCGTGCCGTATAAAAACTGATATTCAGTCAAATCCGGTTAGACCAGAATAGCCGACCCCAAGTGACTTGGGAATAATAAAGGCTAGGGAGAAGAAGCTGGCTTCAAGTGGCCATAGAGCTTGGTATCGTCGTAATATATGTAAGAAGAGGCTAGGCAATTTAATAAACTATTACAATTTATTATTAAGTTGTCGTTAGTCGCGTGGCATGGCTGATCGGATCAATCGTGAGGTAGACCGATCGATTCTCGGGTCGGGTGTTACAGATAAGATAGAATTTTGAGTAGCAGTATTTAGTCTGAAAATCTATTTATCTTTTAATTCTTGACACATAAAAATTGTTGTGTGGTATGCTACCGTAAAAGTAGATATAACGTTAAATTTGATAATACTAGAATGATTATAAAATCGCCACAAAAATTTTTTATGTTAAAATTTTGTTTGTTAGTTAAGTACACGTTAAAATTATTAAGTTACGTACCAAATAAACTGTAATAAAATTCGGTATAGTAGATTAGTGCCAAATATCAGCTGTGTTAATAGTTAGGTACAACAGACTCTCTTTTTGACATGGGCCTTCTCTAAACATTCAAATACTCCTTCAAGAAAATAACAATGGAATCTCAGACATAAAATAAATTATGAGTAGTAATTCATGTAGAAAGTTTGCAGATCCTTACAGATATTATTTGTAAAATAAATAATAAACTAAATATGGCGATTTAAAAGAGTGGGTGTGAGTTTCTTGCCCATTATTCTCACAAGCTCGTGCATTAATGGACATGGCAACAGGTAAATGTAAACTAACATTAACATATGTAACTTTAACCTTTATAAGTGTTAGGTATTTTGTAATCTATATAAATACCCATATTTTTGTAAGTTGTGATAAACTGCGTGTAATGTTGACGGCTTATTTTACTATTAATCCAGAAATCGAATCTAAATTGAAAATGAATCAATCATAGCTGTCATAATAGTGTCGGAAAAAATTTGTATTTAATCTACTAAAAGGCCGGCAATATCTGACTATTTCCGACTGTGGCAAAACCACGCACGCAAGGCAAATTAATAACAATGTTTAATACACTACATAGTTTCCGAACGCAGTTTCCTACGTGTGTAGCCTGACATGATACTTTGGAGATATTCTTTTCTAAAGTAAATTGATATATTTCATGGTTCAGATAAAACCTTTAAAACTTAACTATATTTTGTATTAACATATTAGTTCGTCTTATAAATAATGAAGCAAAACAACTGTATAAATTTATGATTAATTTAGTCTTTAGACTATTATATTATATTGATTAATTACTAATAGGCGATCTGGCTGCATAGCGACAACGCCTTTAAAACAAATAAAAAATATTGAAGAGATACATATTTTTCTTTATAAATTAAAAATGGAACTAGAATGATATTGGCAATGGTTAAGTTCATAAATCATAAACTAACTCCGTTTTAAAAATACGGCTATAGATAATACTCCCTTCTCACACTGAGAAGACACCATGTCCAGCAGTAGGACAGTTTAATACAGGGCTGATATTATTATAGATAATTAATATAAGTTACAAACACTTACTTCTCATCGAACTCGTACTGCGAGTTCAATACTGTGAACATCTTGTTGTACAGTATGCTGAAGAATCCGTCCATCATCACGTCAAAGTTCGTGTCTCCTCGAGTATAGTACCTGACAAGAACAAAAAAAATTATTCAAAATACGATTAAAATCTGTCAATGTTTATTTAACCCCAGCGGCAGTTCCGTAGGTCACAGCCGCTAGGGAGGGATAAGGGATAGATATTTACAGAGGCCAAATTTCTTAGAATTCTTTATTGAGGATGGATGGATAATGGATATTTCCTGCTGGTAAAGAAGAGATAAATTATGTACAATTAAAATATAGTTGGTGAAGTATAGGCAACATATCTTTAGATATGTTTTAGGACTCATACAATAATGCGTGAGCTTATTGCATCTTCCAGACAAATTTTTATTCACCGAACTGCTACTAAGGTAATTCAGACTGCGTGTTTAAGACTTTCTCATCTATTTACGTTATATTTTTTTAAATTTTAACTTTAAGATATTATAATTTGAAACTGTTCATATTCACATTTACCGCGTGTTTGTTTTGAAGTTGTATTTTAAATAAACCGTTAATTAATTAATATTAAGAAATACCTAGAAACCGAACTACGATAGACCGGATGCATACGCGCAAACTCATGACAGTGTTTTACGAAGCAGTCAAATACATGTAAGTAGATATATTTCAGAAAAATGTGAGACGTAAATGTTTTCCTATGATGTTCTCATTAAAACTCAAGAGTTTATATGTGTAAACACGATAAACTCAGACACAGCTAGTCCGAATTTCCTTTCGCGTTGAATTGTATTTTTATTGAGGAAAGTTAGCTATATTACATCTCGTAACAACCCAACAAGCATGCTCATTTAAAAAAAACATCAGCTCACATTTGTTAGACACCGAGTGTTAGCTTTTCTTTTATGTACATCTAACTGATAAATAATAGTGTAGTTTATCTTATATAAGAGCAGCGATAGCTCAGTGGGGAGACCAACAGACTGCAATGCAGAGGGTCTCGAGTTCGAACCCACGTCGCGCACCTCTGACTTTCGGAAGTTATATGATTTTTCGAAATTATGTGCGTATTGATTGACAATTATCGCCTGCTTCGTGCCTCAGAGAGCACGTTAAACCGTCGGTCCCGGCTGCCATGAACATCTATGGCAGTCGTTATTGGGAAAGTGTCGACACAAAAGATCCCGCTGGGTCGAAGTGTCGCCGGTCCGCACTGACTGGCCCCCACATAAGATACATACATACATCTTATGTAATATATAAATACATTGCGGTTTACGTGTTATACAATATTATAATATATTCATGTGTGAAAACTTGTAATTGTGCTTTTGCTACTACGTTTTTACTTATAAGAATGATAAGCTGTAAATTTTACTGAAATAATAAAATCAAATAAACTACATGGTAGATTATTATGACAGCTGAACATCACAAGTCACAGCTAGTTCATCATGGACCGAGTAATAATAAATCGCCATAAAAAGATCGGCTGCACTTCTAACGAATGGACGTATCAGAACGTTTAATAAACACCAGCCACATCATAATTGACCTCAACTATTACTTCTACTTATACCCATTAGAAACAACAGCGCAATGATATTATGTAGTTCAATGCCGAACACGTAACAGTGTTAACTAGTTCCGACCAAATGCGCTGTATAATTATGTAAACAAATCGCCTATACATATCATGTTAACACTTGGTAAAAATAGATTTTCGAACACAATTTTATATAGTTACTAGCGATCCGCCCCGGCTTCGCACGGGTAGTACGATACCTTAACAAATTACACACCTAAACCTGCCTCATGAATCATTCTATCTATTGGTTAAAACCGCATGAAAATCCGTTTAGTAGTTTTTGAGGTTATCGTGAACAGAGAGACAGACAGACGCGGCGGGGGAATTTGCTTTATAATATATAGTGATTATGGAAACATACACGCCTATATCCTCTAAGACGTAGGTAGAGGTCTTGCACACCTCAATTAGCAAAATCTACGACATTACATTTGCTAGGATCCCCGCACAACTCTTTTGCTTCGTTCAATTTTATAATAATTCTTCATGAGAGCTCATTGATTTAGTAAACCTGGCAAGAACCAGAATGGATCTGATATGGTCAGAGAACTTACGCCTAGCTTTGTTGAAAGCGTTTATAATAATTTAAAATGACATCGGTCGTATCCATGTTTAATTATTTTTTAAATCACTGTCGTGACAATCTATCACTGATGATCATCATTAATCTATTCAAAAAGAAGTTTGGGATAATTAGCCTTCTTCTTTAAATATCTGAGTAACTTACCCACGCCAGAGCAAATCGGTCGCCATATTTTGTTGTTCAACTTCCACAAAACGTCCATAGAATGGTCAAATTCGTATTATTTTGATCCTTAAAGTCACTTTTATGATCTTATCTACTAATATCCATTGACAAAGCTTAATATCTTGTTGTATGTAGGAGTACATTTTTAAAAATACGACGATACGGATTTATAAGTTTCAAAGGATCTCGGTCCTAATTTTTGGCCAGCGAGAAAGAGATGACACGAGCCGTCATCTCAGAAACATCTTAAAAATAAATGTGATGATACGCGAAACAGTAACTCATGCTCGAACATTTAATATCATGAAATAATAAAAAAGATTCAGTTGCTCATATTACCATTTGCGCGGGATAAGTCACTGCTACCCAACATTTTATATTTTCTTTAATAATAATAAAAAGGCAAAGATCACGCCCTGTTATGCCAGCCGCTTCGTGGAGGATTTGCATAAATTTCATCGGACTTCAACATCGTAATCCTTGGATTTAGAGTTATAATACTTCATCATGCATTCATTTCTTCTCTCTTTAAGAAATACGGTATTATCTTGTTTGGAGTAAACGATTTTATCAGAGCGCTAAATGAGGTTTATTTCAGATTACGAGTGAGGGTTTTACTGACATCTGCAGAATTAGATGTGGGTTTATTAACGACCCATCCGTAAATATAGACGATAAGGAAAAACAAAGGTTTTTTATACAGATATATCATGTATAGCATCACGTTTATTGCCCGAAGCTAAAGGTGCATCACACCTACATTTTAACTGCTATATTTAAGGACTGACACATTTCCAAACTCCGTGGTGTCGCTGTGAAATTTATTAAGTCCAATTTAGATTCGACTGTATTTTTTGTTATTTTAAGTATATGTAACTCTCACAGACATCGTGCAAGTTGCTAGAATCAAAGGGCAATAAGCCCATGTCACTCTAATGCCCATAAATTATCTTCATGCCAAATCACGTATATCAGCTGCGCCGTTTCTGCGTTTAAGACGGACAGATCAACAAACATACATTCGCATTATTAATTAGTAGGAAACGTGCGTTAGTAATTGGTTTAGTTTGTGCGATCGTGGTGCAATCTGTACATTTTAGCACGATGACGAATTGTTATGCTTCCCTGAATCGTGGTTCCAAAATAACTAGTGCGTTTGTTGTTCCGGTGTAAATTACTTACAATAACTATGTACCTATACATGACTAGATTTTACCCGCGGCTTAACTATAAAGGTCTATGCCACAAGGAGCACGCTTTTTTAGCGATAAAATGAACGTATGTATCTTACCGGCTTATAAGCTCCGTTATTGCGTGAAATAAGGACAAACCAACAAACATACTTGTTAAGTAAAGACTTAAAAGTTTTTGGCTCACGTTTGTGGACAATCCTGTGGTCCCGGGACGAGTAAAATGTTAGTCGAGTATTCTTTTAGGTAATTCTTAGAAGTTGAAGAGTCGGCTATACGTGAGTGTATTGCATCTTCTACCAAACTATGTATTCTATTCCGTGAGATTTATAATATATTTAGCAAAATGTGAGTGTAGACAAACCAAACAAAACCTTTATATTGAACAACTTGCATACCTTTTATTTACCCTTACTCATGTTTCAATAAAGATAATAATAAAGATAAGAGCAGCGATAGCTCAGTGGGGAGACCAACAGACTGCAATGCAGAGGGTCTCGGGTTCGAACCCACGTCGCGCACCTCTGACTTTCGGGAGTTATATGACTTTTCGAAATTATGTGCGTATTGATTGACAATTATCGCCTGCTCCGTGCCTCGGAGAGCACGTTAAGCTGTCGGTCCCGGCTGCCATGAAGATCTATGGCAGTCGTTATTGGGAAGTCAGTGCCCTATAATATCCTGACACTGATCTAGCCTTAGGGTATCGTTAGCCTTCGGGTTGCGGAGGTCAGGTGGCAGCCGTGCCGTATAAAAACTGATATCCAGTCAAATCCGGTTAGACCAGAAAAGCCGACCCCAAGTGACTTGGGAATAATAAAGGCTAAGAGAGAAGAAGACTCATGTTTCAATAAATAAATACATCTTTATCTGCCTACCTCTTGTAGGATACACAGGTAATTCTATGGAAGTCTATCAGTTTCTAACTATAAATAAAAAGTACCTACACATACTTAATATAATAATATGTTGTAAAATCTGTTATCAAGTATCTGATGAAGCAGTGTCCTAGGAAATTAGGTATAGTTTGTTTGTTTAAACGCGCTAATCTCAGGAACTACTGGGCCGAATTGAAAAATTATTTTATTGTTGGATAGCCCATTGATCGAGGAAGGCTATAGGCTATATAATATTAGGCTGCGACCAACAGGAGCGGAGCAGCAATGAAAAATGTTAAAATGAAAATTCTTTAAATCTTATATAAAGCAGACGAAGTTGCGCGGGTCAGCTATATAGTTAGGTATAAAGTGCGTAAGCGGTCCTGGGAATATTATCAAACCTATGATAAATAATATTATTAACTTTTTAAATATGACCGCAGGAATTTCAACTCACTTTTATCTTTTTATTAAGAAGTCTAACGCATTAGGATTAATGCGTGCATTGCAAAAGACTATACGAAAATTGAAACAATTACTACAAAGAACATCTAGTCCACTGGTCCTGGTGCATCAGTGCAGCATCAATATTATTACGGACGCGACCCGGCTTCGCACGGATATAACAAAGTCTTAACAAATTATACACTAAAACCTTCTTCATAAATCACTCTGTCTATTGGTGAACCGCATGAAAATTCAGTAGTTTTTGAGTTTATCGCTAACAGACAGACAGACGCGGCGGGGGACCTTGTTTTATAATATTTAGTGATTTATTGATCCCGATGATATTGCCGAAGGTGAAGACAGAGGTATATTACACCAGACTTTACCAGCTGTATCAAGTGGTAGTATTCAGTTTTGAGGCCCACGTAATAAGGAGCAAGTCATGTCACCTTGCTCAAACAAAATATCAAACCATAGACCACTCTGCCCTATAGTAAGAGATTATTGCCACATATAGCCTCAACCCTCTATCTGAGCCTAGCAAGTAACCTAAATGTAACTCAATCCGTTAGTAAACTTACTATCCAATAGACTTTGACCTTCAAAATGTTAATTTGAATGTAACTCAATCTATCAGTAAACTCACTAACCAGTAGAGTTTGACGTTCATACCTGTTACTTTTTGACCAAATAGTATCAATAATTTTTGACTCGTCTTGCAAAAGGTAAAATAAAGGTTTGCTGGACTTACCTCTCGAGCTGCTCAAACAGCTGTTCGAACACGTAGGAGTGCTGCTCATATATCATCCCGTATGTGCGCTTGAACATCATGTGGAACTCCTCGCGCGACTGCTTCAGCAACCGCCTGAAGAATTCTGTAAAAAAAGACAAAAGTTCTGTTAGTTTTGTCATACAATTAAAAGATCTCTTCCAATTACTAATAGGCTCGGATGGTATATAATACTACCTTCTTCTAATAGCATATCCTTACTAATATAATAATAATTATTATAAATGCGAAATGTGAGTTTGTTTGTTACGCTTTCACACCTTAACTACTGGACAGATCATTATGAATTTTCGAATACATGTTATCAAGGGAACAGAAAAGGTCGTAGGGTACGTTTCATCCAGAAAAAAATTCTGTTACAGATTTAATCTAACCCACATTTATGCGAGCGACAATTGACATAGGCCTATATTATTTTGACCAAGCCATTGTGGATATACGTGCAAAATTGTAACCAAATCTGTCTAATAATTTTTGTGTCAAGCTTAAGCAAAAATACAGAAAAATAACTAATTTACGGAAACAGTTTCTTTCCAGCGTACCAGTAAAATCAATTTTTAATTAAAATAATCAGTGTATATTTTTAACTCCGTTACGCGTAATTTCATTATATTATGTATCATCGATACATATAATACAATCGTAACGAAATAAGCCGATTATTTCGTTACGATTTTTATGCTTTTCTACTAGGAAGCTAGCATGTTCCATAATCTGTAGTCTAAACACAATTTTATTGCAATTTTAGAACGAATCCATGCGATCCACGATTGTGCAGAAGTTGCAAGATGGCGCTCTTATAAGTAAACATTTTCCAGACACATTTAAAAAAAATTGGCGGGTCAGCACATTTTTATTAGCAAATATTCTTAGAGAAGAATTTCACGGGTCGCAGAAATGCATAAAAATAAAAAGTACAACGTCTAGAAAGGGCCAACATAGATTGTTAAAGGTCATTCGCATCGCATGTCTGCGCCGATATCTTCACGGGTGAACGACATTTTGGCGCGAAACACTCACGCTTACTCATCGGCGCCATTTTAAATAGCATATAAAATAGAAGGTAGAATATATCGTTAAATACGAGTGTAAAATATTAATAGCAGATGTTCAAGATGTCGTTTCAAACACTATTAATATAATAAATGATTATACGACTCTATCAAGACGCTTGGGAACATCATCAGATCATTGGCTATTATTTGTTTGAAGATTATTCTAATTCGAGATTGTGACACATACTGTAAATATATAAGTACAACGAAATTATGATTCAATGATGACATACTTCGTAAACTAAAAAATATAACATATACATATTTGTATTATTTAATAACATACTGTAAACAGTTGGCGATTCAAACGAGTGACCGTGAGTTTTCTGTCTGTAACATTATATTTAGAAAGAATTTAGATTTATGTATTTGATCTTTTGGTTAATTATAATACTGATAGATGTATAAATATATGTACTCAAGCCTGTGTATGTAAGAGTTGGCAGAAGTGTAATCAGGTGATAGCCTATTGCCGTCTTCAAGCTATATTTTCAGACATTTTGTTGCTACTGCGTATTTCATTACAGGAAAACCAAATGCCTATGCTACTACATGCCTATTTACATGCCATTATACAATCAGAACTGATTGATTGACAATTATCGCCTGCTCCGTGCTTCGGAGAGCACGTTAAGCCGTCGGTCCCGGCTGCCATAAACATCTATGGCAGTCGTTATTAGGAAAGTCAGTACCTACCCTCTAATATCCTGACACTGGTCTAGCCTTAGGGTATCGTTAGCCTTAGGGTATCGTTAGCCTTCTGGTTGCGAAGGTCAGGTGGCAGCCGCTCCATGTAAAAACTGATATCCAGTCAAATCCGGTTAGACCAGAAAAGCCGACCCCAAGTGACTTGGGAATAATAAAGGCTAAGGGAGAAGCACACAATCAGAACTAAACGTAAGTCCAAATTTTACCACAGGACCAACATTTTTCAACCATGTTTTATTGGTGATTCGTTGGTAATGTAGCATAAGTTTACGTGCGATCGTTAGGTCTCGGGTTCGGATCCCGAGTCAGGTAGTGTTGCGTATTGCATTACGAAATTCTCAATCCGTATCTTCCTCCATTACGTAAAAGCTTGCGAACTTAGCTAGGTGCAATACGCCTCTGTTTACCCTATTGTAATATAAACACATGTGAGTCTATGTATGTTTAATATATTATAAATATTTAAATGAACGAGCTAATTCTTTGGAGAGAGCAGTCGTTTGTTTATATAATAGGATCTTACTTATGCAAATCTATGCCAATCAGATGCAAACGGCACAACTTCGATCGCTGTGGAAATTTATGGGGCAGCCTATCCTATAATCTAACTTGTAGTTGAGATGATGCCAATCTCATGTAATTTCTATGCTTCAGTTTATCTAGACTACAATTATTCCTGTAATTGATATGATAAAGAATGTGATGGCGCAGCTGTAATGCGACTGTCCGCATGAGGTCTTAAATTCGATTCCCGGGTCAGGCATTTTCTGTTACAATTATTGGATATTTCTGTTACTAAAATTTTAGCAGCATGGGATCTGGAGATGTGTCCGATAAGGGCCAATAGGCTCGTCCCGTATTATAAACCCAAGCGAAGTCGTCCAAAGATCAGTGTAAACACTTAGGTCCAATTCCTATATTCAAAAACGAGCCATTTCAGTTACGTAGAGTTTATTTTTGACACATATTCTATGAAGAATATCACCAACCGTAGCTTCAGATCAGACTACTAAATCCGACGACCAACTAAATATATTCGTAATATACTTTAGCGAATTCAATTGAAAGGTGACTCGGATACATTTATGTTTTCGTAAAGTAGTTCGAAGAAAATGACTTCTCTTCATTCCACGTAGATTTTCCTGTTTCTCTTCCGAACATTACTTTGAATCATCGAGCTGCATTGTACTGCTGTAAACAGTTTTATTTACACAGATACTTCCACGCCTATTAGTAGAAAACCAAAAGAACTTGATAACTCTTTGCTCGACCAGGGTATAGTAATCGAAAACTCACGTACAGTCACATTCACCACCGTTAGGGTTAGCCAGTCTTTATTAGACATGTATGTTTATAGCTTTTCAAAAGAGATCTTATCATTTATAGACATTTTTTTCGTTTTTTTAACGTGGGGGAATGTATGACGCTTATTCCTCCACGGGGGCGGGCGAAGGGGTTATGTTGGACTCGCCAGAGTAAAAGAAAGATGGAATAAGAATAATGTACCTCCCGGAATACCGACTAAACCTACCACGGTGTTCCGCGACAAAACCACTATCGACGGGGCCGCGCGAATCACTTGCGCATGCTGTCGCGACCCCGCCGAGGTTTCTGCCCGCCGTATGAAACGGCAGGCCACTACACGAACAGACCTACCCAAAGGCACTGACTCACTTTAAACCCTACTGTCTCCCCCCTAGAGGGGAGACGGACTCGAAACAGAGGCGCGCGTGGGAACACGCACGCCGCCTCTCGGACCTGGTACTGAACGGATGGCGGGCAGGCCCACAAAGGCCACCACCCCCAGGTCAAACCTCAGGGATCATTTATAGACTTTCTGCATCCTATATCAGCTACTTTTCGTCTCTATGATAGACGTGGACCCATTAAAATTTTTCTTTAATTGTATACATAGGTACATAAAAATGCAATTGGTAAACTATTAATCGAGATATAGTCGTCTTAGGCCTACACAGCTAGTCCGAATTTCCTTTCGCGTTGAATTGTATTTTTATTGAGGAAAGTTAGGTATATTACATCACGTAACAACCCAACAAGCATGCTCATTTAAAAAAAACATCAGCTCACATTTGTTAGACACCGAGTGTTAGCTTTTCTTTTATGTACATATAACTGATAAATAATAGTGTAGTTTATCTTATATAAGAGCAGCGATAGCTCAGTGGGGAGACCAACAGACTGCAATGCAGAAGGTCTCGGGCTCCAATGCACGTCGCGCACTTCTGACTTTCGGAAGTTATATGACTTTTCGGAATTATGTGCGTATTGATTGACAATTATCGCCTGCTCCGTGCCTCGGAGAGCACGTTAAGCCGTTGGTCCCGGCTGCCATGAACATCTATGGCAGTCGTTATTGGGAAAGTCAGTACCCTCTAATATTCTGACACTGGTCTAGCCTTAGGGTATCGTTAGCCTTCGGGTTGTGGAGGTCAGATGGCTGCCGCTTTGTGTAAAAACTGATATCCAGTCAAATCCGGTTAGACCAGAGAAGCCGACCCCAAGTGACTTGGGAATAATAAAGGCTAAGAGAGAAGAAGAGTCGTCTTAGGCCTCCTTCTATCTAATTAGTATTCTTATTATCTATCAATAAAGACTATGGGTGTATCCATAAGCTCCCGAAGAAGTAGGCAGAAGTTCACAACATTTTGTCAGCTGTTTTGTTCTACGTAACGGGCTACTAAGATATACCAGTATCATCAAGTCCCGACTTGAAAATCAAACCTGAGTTTCTACAATACGTCCAAAATTGTGCTATTTATAATATTTCACATATTTTTAAGTAGTGACATTAGATATAATGAAAGTACGACAGATACATACACGCATAAACATAACACGTTCAATAGTAAACTATTTCGGGTAATGACACTGGGGCGCTGCTTTGTTTACAGGCGCACTTCCACGAACTGCCTCCATTCAGGCCGACTTCAGCGAATTACGGACTACATATATTTCTTACAATCATACTAAATGCTTACTGAAATTTCTTGAAATAATGAAATTCAATCAACGGGTCGTTAATATAAGTTTATTAGGATGATTGTAACTAAAGCAAGCGTAAGCTATTAAACAGATTTAGGTAAAACTCAGCATACTGATAGACCGTATCCTGTAGGACGACCATGAAAATGTATATCCGAAACTTCAAGGCCAGTTATAAAAAGACTTACTCCGTTCGCCTTTACTCTAAATACCATACATATATAGGTACTTGCCAGCTGGAAAATTCTCATCTAGAAGCCTGGCATATTGGCTTCGCCAGACTGTAGACGCAAGTTTATGGCATATTCCACTTCGAGGAGCTTAGCAGTCTTACTTAGTTTACGTTTAAGTTTAGAAGAACATAAACCATTAACAGTAAGAGACAACCATTTCGTACTAAACCTACCACTTACACGTTGCCGATTCTGGCAAAATAAGTACAAGGTTCAAACATAACTGGTTTGCTGGAAACAGCATAACGCTACATTTCCCATATGTATGAGGAAAAACAGTTTTCATTTAGAATGCATAAGTAAATTTAAATACAAATAAATGTACACAATCAATTATTGATGCGCATTCAATGCACTTCATTTTTTATGATTTGACATACTGTCAATCAGTGATTTTCATTATATTTGCATTTTCCACTATTATTATTTAGCGTATAATAAAAACACGCTAAGAATGAAAGAGTCTCAATATATAAATCACACAATGACAATTACACACTTTATTCAATTGTACAATCGGTATATTTAAAACGTCTTTGACAAGCTGTTTCGCACCAATAGCAGTAATATAAGCAAAACTTAATAAGGTTTATCTAAACCTGAAAAAAATTGTGGATTTACTACAACTAACATACCTATTTTGATATACCCGGCTACACGGTCAGAACTTACTACGTAAACAAGTTGTAAATATCAACATTCAGAGTTGATTGAAAAGCAGAGAATATATATATTACGGCTAATAGCCGAAGTACGGATACACCTAGTTTTAGCCGGCTAAACTCAAAAGTAACCTTTTTTTTTTTTCACGTGGGGTAATGCACCTGATTCATACCCCCCCGCCACTAGGGGAGGCGAGAGGGTTATGTCCGGCTCTCGGGCATACGGACTAAAACCCCACGGTGTAACTCAAAAGTAACCTAACATAACCTAACCGCATGTGCCCGGCTGCACCTAGTTGTAGCCGGCTAATCTTAAGTTTATGTTCACACCCACCTTTAGCCGTAACATATATATGTAAAAAGATACTATCTTTTTACATATATGTATATATTCTCTGCTTTTGCCTTCGCTTTGCCCAAATCTCGCAATTAACCTAATAGTAACTTGGGTAAACTCATTAACCAATCGATTTTGACGTTGATAAGTTACTTTGTGACTTCTTAACGTGATATAATTTAGTTCCTTGATAATCGCTTTGCCTGGGAGTCTTTACAAACATTGAAAAAATATATACAAAGCACACCAAGATTCAAAACAACTATGTGTGTAAGGAACTATATTTTTGTCTTATGTAGGAATAGAACCCAAAACAACTGGCGTATTACTAGACACAACGTAACTATTAAAATCTTTACGTGAAATATGCACTCAAGTCAATAGAAACTGAGTAAAAAACACCGAATACAAAATTTCTACAAGTCTCAGTTTTCTTTCTCATCGTGCAATATGTCAATAAAACATCATTTTTTAATGACATCTGGTCTAGAGCTAATCTTTGGAAAGCTAAATAAATTGACGCAGAACACCTAGACTACAGTACATTTACCTACAGATCACATAACTGTGGCCTTGCGGTTGACAATTGCGCCAGCGCACGCGCTCAAATCGACAGCGCGATACTAACAAGACAAAAAAATAAAGTTTATTATTGGATAATTATATACCTATACATCGTGTTAATTAAACTAATTGTAATTTATTAGACAAAGTACTTATATTATTCGCGACAACGAAGTTCATTGACATTACATTTTTTCTGCACGGATGCGGTATTTTTGTCGCGTGCAAAAACTATTGAGAGGCAAAAAAATGTGGCTCGCAGTGTAATTGTAAATAAATCGCAGAAACTAAATTTGAATAACGTGCGTAATGTGTGCGTTCAATGTAGTGGTCTATGCGATTTTGTGTAACGTATGACTATTTGGTTAGTTTTAGTATTTGCCTGTGAGTGTATAAAGAATGTGATGTATTGCCTGAACCTAGTAAGTAACTAAAATGTAGCTACAGTAACTTAGTAAACTCGCTAATATATATATTTGGCATTCATAAGTGACTCGATACTTTGTGATCTAAATAAAAATGAATGATTTTCCACTTGACTTTGATAAGATTGGATGAGCAAGAGAGGCTTATATCAGGATCGTAGCAAGAAGAAATCTGAACCCTTTTCCCAACTCTAGGCACCAGTAAAACGCTTTTATAAAATTTCTAATACACCTTTGAGAAGCAGTTTAGTGCTTTTGTTAGGAGAGCCGATGTCTTAACAATAGAGTTGCTGTTCTCTTTGTTCTTTTACGATGACTTCTTCATATCCTAACTAATATTATAAAAGCGAATGTAAGCTTGTTTGTTTGTTACGCTTTCACGCCTGAACTACACGACCGATCATCATGAAATTTCATCCAGAATAAGGTATTTTACTAATCTAACCTAATCTACATTTACGCATGCAAATCCGAGGACAAAATCTAGTAAACCATATATGGATACATTTGCTTATATACGTGCAGGTAGATTTCCTTATTACTGAATGATCGCTTAAATCTGATAGTGTAGTTGTAAATAACAATCGCATGTCCAATAAAACTGACTTCGAATGTACACGGAATAAAGAAAAAAAAGAAAAATATTTTATTTGTATCTCCTTTCCACAATACAACGACATGGGTGTAAAAACGCAGGATTCAACCTTTTCGTCTTCATGAGACTTTTTGTTTGGACTTCCAAATCACTCTGTAGGTGGTTATCCCCTGACCTTGTGACCTTGTGACCCCTATATCTCGAGGGTCTTTTGACCCACAGAGCCCATATTTAAACTCGACCGAGGGATGACTCCAAGGTATCTGCACACCAAGTTACAAGTCAATCGGTCCAGTGGTTCCGGAGCTATGCCTGCCAACACTGCGTGTCTCAGATGTAAACAATGGATGCCAATGTATTTGAAATCGCGAAAATACTTTTTAATACGAAAATAAGATTCGAAAGTGTCCGTGAGATTGTAATGATTGATTATTAAGTCATAAAATAAAATACAAATTATTGTTTAGATGGAATGTGTGTTGATTAATAGGCCAAATTGTTCATTGTTCCTTGCTGCTTGTCGTCGCGTGTTCACGTTAGTTATCGGTTTTAATCTAAAAACCACCGCTTAAGTAAATGGTGTCGATTAAGATGTAGCGAAATTAGTTTAAATATTTCAAACATTATGTATATTCACGCTTATTTATTTGTGAAAGGGTAGAGATCTTTAACACGTGTATATCGCCCACGATGCACGTATTGGAATTGGGTCTAATTGTCAGGCCCTACACATTTTCAGAAATCGTCCTGCTTGGAAAATTTTTGGTTAACAGAAAAATCTTACCTCACTTTTATTGTATGTGAGTGAGATCTAAATATAAATGCCGAAATGTGGGTGTAAAGCATATTTGCCACGTTGTCGTAGATACACAGGTGAAGGCCTATAGGTATGGTGCGTAAATCCAAAATTACTACTAATTCTAGAAAGTATTTACAACACGCACTTTGAATACCATAGTACCTTACATTGGCATATCAGAATCCCGCAATCACTAAACGGGGCCATTTTTCAAATGAAATCTTTTAGCCACAAGTACTTAGTGAAATACCTACTATCACTGACGAATCACACCAACCGTTAACACATGCCTGTCACTTACGCAAACCGCTTCCATTTTCTTATAAAAACATGGAATCCCACAAAAACGTCGAGCTCATTTTATTGAAAGCATAAAAGTACTTAAAAAAAACGCGAAATGTAGGAAATAGGAAACAATTGCGAAGTGCACTCATTGACGGATACCAAATGTATCGAGTAGCAAATCGATTACAGAAACAAATATCCAAGCGATTTTAACGCTCGATGACTTGCCGCCATTTAACGCGGTCTTTTTCCCGCGTTCTTTTTTTGTACGTTTTTGTTTTTCGCCGCTTTTTTGTACGGAACGCGTTGATTTAATTAATCGTGTTTCACTAAGTTTGCGTTGTTAAAGTTAATAAAGATGTGATTTAATATTATTGTCGGCCCTTATTATATTAATCGCTTGGTTGGAAATTGTGGTCTGTTGATAAATTTTTTCTGTTAGCATAAATTAAGTGAGGGGTATTATTAAATTTATAAAACTATGGAATGTCAACCATGAAGTTAATATTACCTACAACATATAAGCTGGACGAAAACAATTTGATGTCCATTGTCAAGTGTATCTTAAGATCTAACTTGCTGCGGATTAAGTGTTAGGACATGATACAAGTACATGTAACATGATGGGACATGTTACATACATGCACCTGTAGGTCTGTAGTTATTCCTCACGGGGTAGACAGATCAGTATTATTCTAACATGTGCTTAGAAGATGCGGTGAATGCTAGCATATATCCATACGACGACATGGTTGTCGAAGTCGAGACCTTGGGATCGGCAAATGTAACTTATGCGACGGAACCGACTAAACAATCATTTTACATTTGTAAGTGATTTCAACTGTCTACAGTTTCGAAATATATTTTTGATACAAATTGCTCGCGGGGTATACCTTTTAAGTTGACTCCATTCTATAACATCTGTATTACTGAGTTCAACTCTACTACACATCAAAACTTATACATATTTCTTGTACGTACCTACTCAAATAAAACGTCACAATACTGGCTGCATTCACAGATCAATACTGGAATGAAGAACAAAAGAAATCCTCGCTGCACGTCGAGAGTACTTGGTACCTACGTACTTGTCAACGCACGAGTATTACGGGCATTTACGGGGCTTGAGGACTTTCCGCTCTTTGTGCTAAGTTTACGAATTCTACTGAGTGTACAAAAATATTTTATACACTCAATCGGCTTATATTACAAAAGACGTTTCGCATAAAATGCACTGAATTTTGGCAAGTTGGTGTCCAATGTTCACGAAGCTGGAGTGGCACTTCAAGAAGCAGCATCGACTCGTCAGTAAGTGCTGTATGCCTGCAGTAAACTGCATTTAAATTTGAAGTGATTGCCAGTACTCTGACAAATGCTATAAAATTGTTGAATTACTTTGGTTGCGACGGAAGTTAGGCTAGTTTCGTCTTGCCACTCGGTTCAATGGCCGAAGAAAAATATCGTCAGAAAACGTTAAAATGCACAAGTTTATATGTGAGATTTGCGTTCAATATGCGAGGACTAAAGCTTAAGTAGTGACTTACACTCCCGTTCTAGCTTAGCTAGCTTTTGCAGGCGTCTTCGCTCGCTCGTGAACAGTAGATACTTTTTCTGGGTGAAAGGTGCTAAGCCACATTCGCATTAATAATATTAAGTTATCCTTAGGTCCAGAGAGAAACATTTTGTGACCCTCATTTTATGAACTGGTAGATTGAAATGTAAAAAATATTATAACGAATACAGGTCTTACGATAATAATACAATGATGTTATATCTGTATAGATAAAACTCATACAAATAATAAACTATAAAATTATGCCATGATCCCTTACCAACATCAAAAGAATTAAAACTGAGAGCACTTTTAAGACATACGATTTCATATAACTGCTTCCATAATAGTAGTCCATATTGCAAAAAACCGCACATCGTTAAAATAAACGTATCCTTCATAAACAGAAAACCAGAAACTAGCGAGCGCATCCGTGCGGCGCGCGCGCACACCGCATCTGCGCGCGCACTTAAATCAGCCCGTCGAGGTTTCCGCGCACGTGCTCCCAGCAGCTGGTAAATATGACAAGCGCAGACGGCTCCATGAAATACGGGAAATTGGACACGAAATTTCGTATGACAGTGTAAACCTTTTCTGTGGGTAGTTTCCTTTTTTATGTGGCAATTTGTGTGGCATATTAATAGCCATGTTAACCCTTGTTAGTTTACGTGACGTGACACGATTTATAGTTGAAGTCGTAGAGTGAAATTTTGTGTCTTAACTCTGCTACTAATAAACATCGTTTGATGGTAAACTGGATAGTAGTTACAGTTGAGGTTAAGCAGAAAGTACATATAAATGATATTCAAAAGCGGTGGCGGTAGCAATCTCGTATGTCGCATGCTGGGATGCCTAAAAATCGACATTGGCATGCGGAGGGATTAGTGCGTGTCAACAAACGAAATAGCTCTTGGCGAAACCTCGTGAACCTCGCTTTAAAAATTCTAAGTAGCAGCACGAAACCTGAACGATGATGACGTCACATTACAGTACATAGCACCTACATATTATAAATAATAGCTATTCCTTCGATTATCTGTCTCTCTGTCTACGAGTCTTTGTGGAGTTCTAGGCATCATATTATGCAATGTATAAACTTAATCCATAGATGCATACTGACACAGCTTATAAGAAACGCCTCCGTATACAAGATAACAAAATAAAAAGCGCGCTGTCAGTTTCTTGAAACTTTTCTTTGATCCACACTTTGTAGAGACACTAAGGTATCTTCTAAAACCAAACAAAGAACGCATTAGTCATCCTTTGATACGCGACTCCGTATACATAAGTACATAAACAAATCATTTCGCAACTACTTCAGTTGGTAACATGAAGTATGCTTACATAATAAGACATGCATTTTCCCAGTATGGAACCACAACCTTGCTTTATAGTCATCCCAAATTAATAATTGGTGTTTTGACGGTTTATTTTGGGCATCTTTCAGCTGTACATGGAGTCCGAGCCAAAATTTCAAGATGGCGAGAGAAGTGATTATTGTGTAAGGACGAGGGTACTGGTTTGTGACGTCACAACCCATGTGAAGTAAGGTTGCAGTGGTTCTTAAATATTTTATGCAGTTATTTTTCTATGTATTAATACCTTCATAGTATACATGGGTTACAACATGTGGATCTTAAATTTAACGGCTATGACCACTTTCGGACCTCGCAGCCTAACATAAACCTCTTTCATTGTATATGGTGAAATTAATCATTACACACAGTGCCGATTTAATCACCTGTGATACTTCAGTATAGTCTAATGGTTTAATATGGGTTTAAATAATAATAATACTTAATTATTAGGCAGAAAGGGAATTAGTATTTATCATAAACACACGCCTTTACCGCACGCGAGCTACCGTGTAATCGGTGCGGTCGTCGCCCGTGCGTTAGCGGGATTGATTGCGTATTAGAAATTTAATTGACGTTTTGATAAAAATTAAGGCGCTTTTTTGCTGAAATCGGTTAAATATCGTGGTCTTATATACCTCTTTCAATGTTATAACATTAGCTTTGTGTATACACCGTCCCACTGCTGGGCAAGGGCCTCTTGACATAGTCCACCATGCTGGACCATTGCGGGTTAGCAGACCTCACACATCTGCGAGAACACTATGGAGAATTATCAGACATGTAGGGTTCCTTACAAAGTATTCAATTTTTTTTTGACAGCGTTTCTAGTGTTTTGCTCCTCACCGTGCTGATCAACTAAAGACAAATTGTTATAATTGGGCTGTTTTCAATACTTCACGAGGTATTAAGATATCTACTTGTTTTAAATATAATATTATTTGTCGTAACACTGTCAACGAGCTCCCGTCGATTAACCGATCGTGAAGAGAGCGTTTGTCGCGTGCTTGTCGCAGTGTCGACTTACAAGCGACGTAATGATGAGAGGGGTCGTTCAGGGATCGGATTCTAACGTATCGAGTCAGTTGTTTTGTCGCACTTGTTACTTTACCACACTGATATATGTATATGATACAATCTGCAAAAATGCGGTCTACCACCCTACGGTTGGGGTTCATTTGAACGCCATGAATCAACAAGGTCGATTTCCTTTTGCAATAATACTATGGCAGTGACCATTGCTCTATTTATCATGTATTATATTTATGTGATGCTATGTGTCAAGATAGAAAAGTCAACCTTAGCGGTAATTAAATCTCACAGAAAAAAGCTTTCTTGGACGACTAGGTATAGCAAAGATTTAAATCACTGTAGGTACCAATACAATCCATTATTTAATTGATTGTACGTTTTAAATAATTAATTATCGCTCGCTTTATCCTTAAAGATATGTTTTCTTTTTATTGCCTTTGTTGGTAGACTAGCAAGTGGCCCACCTGATGCAAAGTGGTGACTGCTGCTCATGGACTTCAGCAAAGTCAGGACACAGCAAAGCCGCTACCTACCGTGAAAGAAGAACTCTCTTTAAACCTCGTTTGAAGAAGGACATATCATAGCGCTCGGGAAACACCGAAGCAGGCAGTTCATTCCAGAGCTTGCACGTACGTGTATGTGATGTTTACCAATCTGTATTGGGCTAACATAGTGGAGTATGACCTAACGCTTATCACACAGAAAACGCCCGTGCCGAGCAGTGGGATAGTTTATTAATAGGACTGATATTATTATAATATCACTAGAATTAGCCCGCGGCGTAGCTCGAGTAAATTTAGGTTAGATTAGTAACACTACTTCTATTGGATGAAAGACGTACTTGTCCTTTTTTCCCCTAACGTGTTGACGATATTTTATGATGATCAGTCGAGTAGTTAAGGCATAAAAAAACAAACTCACATTCGCATTTATGATATTACGGATATATATATTAAAAACAAACATTAAACCTCACTTTCTCGTAAGTATTTGTTTTATCAACAATGAAAGTAAACTGGTAATTTTCTCTCACAAGTTGGTACTGGTTACTGTTTCTTGGTAATTGGTGTACATTGTACTACAAGTTTTTATGCAAAGGCACGTATTGAAGCCAGACGTTGTGCGGTCTGAGCGACTACACTTTAGGTGCCTGATATGCCGACCTCTCATGAGGAGCACAAAAATCCTAAGTAATATTATAAATGCGAATGTGAGTTTGTTTGCTACGCTTGCACGCCCTAACTACTCGATCGATCATGAAATTTGAAAAAGTACTTTTTCAAAAGGATGAAAATATATTGAAAAAGTATATTAACGGCCGTAGCGAAGCTGCGGGCAAAAACTTGTCATTTATACATTTAGGTGACAATGTTACACTTATGAATGTCAAAATCTACTGGATAGTGAGTTTACTAAGTTACTGAAGCTATACTTAGATTAGTTGAGTCTATTAGGAGATACCTGTAAGAGACTATTACCGAATTTCTCGGCAGGTAATCCCAATGGGTAGCCAACTGTCCATGCGCCATTGTTCTACTGTCGAGAAATTCTCGATAACAGCACGAAGGTTAAAGCTGTGTCCGGTAAGCGTCTATAGACTCGCCCTTATTACGTGGCATAAAAGAGATAGCTAAATGAGAGTAATACACAGATGCCTATAGTTTGACCAAAACCGCTGTACCGCGCCTTAGGTATGTGCGCGGCGAGACGGGGGGATTGCCGTGAGCGTTGACGAATGACAGCGGCCTGTTAGCCTGCGTTTCCCCCCGTCTCGCCGCGCACATACCTAAGGCGCGGTACAGCGGTTTCGGTCAAACTACACCCATTCGTATAAATAAGATTTTTAGAAGAATTTGGTTGTAAAGTTTGTAAAAGGTAGGCTAAGTATGTACATATGTTGATTGGTATTAGCAATCAATCCCGCATCTTGTAAATTAAAAAAGTAAGATCAGTATCTGTCATAATTATTTGTATAGTTTAAATTCGTCAAGTCTTAGAATACCAGACATGATAGATCTATTGTTGGTTAATAACAATAGATTTATACTTTAAAATATGACTTTAAAACAAAACCGATGTTTGTATGGCAAGATGGGCAAGAAAGATAACCACTAAATTAGTCGGTATTTTCTATCATCTGTCAAATTCATTTACAATCATTACCAGACTACTAATTAACTTTATATTTCTATTAATTAATTCCATTAACTAGCCACGCAATTAAAGAAAGGGCCTTATAGCTAATCATAAGAGTATTTTTATTGATTTCACAAGCGTTTATTAAGCAGGTTTTGTAATAAAACCGACATGTGCAATATTGCGCGAACGGGGACACGTACCCTGTCACTTGAGAGTTCAGACACCGCGGTAACATAGCTATAGGTACCTATATAGCAGGCGCCCCGTACCACAGTAAATACATATACAGTATTGTAACTCGGCCCTGTCCCTGAAATATTTACCTACAACAGCGCGGTTCGTAGACACACGTTAGGACTGCTCACCTACAGTATTTTAATTTTATCTACCTACTTGAGTTTCTTTCTAGTTTAGTGATTGTTAAAATTATATGTATATTATATTATAAAAAATTAAATTCGTAATGAACGAAATAGAAAGTGTTCAAAAAAAATTTTATCATCACTAATCGTACGCTTACTGCTTACAAAACAATCACACCGACCGTTCGTCACTGCGGCGCATTCGCGACTGGTTGCGAACCAAGCGCATACCAACGCCGAGGCCCGTAGGTATGACTCGAGTTCCGACCGTTTGTATGAAGATAGAATACTGTATATGACACAACTACTCGTCGAGAAAAGCGTTGCATTTTTCCGTCTGGGCATTTCTTATATTGCTATTTGCTGTTAATTAGTGGTATGTGTGGTTTAAAATATTTTATACCAGCTCCTGCGGCTTCGCTTATTATGGAACTGTACTTTTTCCTGGATAAAAGGTACCCTATGTCTTTTTATGTACCACTGACTGCGATTATGGGAAATTTCATGATGATCGGTTGAATAGTTAGGGGTGATAGCGTAACAAACAAACTCACATTCGAATTTATAATATTAATAAGGATTGCAGACGTTGTAGACGACTAACTATTAGGTTTTTAGATTCCAAGGTGTTCTAATTACAAATTTTTGTTAGTATTCTTGATAAACCTCTACAGCTATCTAAAAAATAAAAAAATATAACACAAAACGTTTTTACATGTAGATATTTACCTAATTGCTTGTATTGGGTGTGAGTACCCGTCGGTAATAAAATGCGTGGGATTCGAACGCGTTTCGAACAACCTTTCGCTCACAAATCCAATGCTTCATTCATTGCATTTGGTTCGTTTGGTTTGGTTTTCATTCCTGCAATTGGTTAATTTTAAATTAACTATAATTCCATTCTGTCTATAAACCTTTTTACTATAAATTTCTTCTATAAAGTTACATAGATAATTATTTATTTCAAAAAACAAAATGCAGAAACGTTCGCACCAATAATTATTTAATTTTTATTGATGCGTCTTCTTCTTTTTCTTTTCGTGTGGTAAGTGGCAAAAAAAAAAGATTGATGCATGGCATGTTGCTAAGCGTCATTCTATATAATCTATACATATATATAATGTTTGTTTTCCGATTATAATATAATAAATAAATATATATATATGTACATATATTTATGGCTATTACGAACATATTTTCTAGGAGTAATACAATATACGATACCCTGAAGGGGCCTCAATCATTTTGACAAGACAGATGTTTCTCGTATCAGCTGTGGCCGGTGCTTGCTCCACAAAGATTAGTACAATGAGACGTAATTTGGACACGTAGGTACTGATATGAACACAGCAGTGAGCTATCGACATATTCTATTAATTGTGTGCTTGGGGATAAGTATAGTTCATTATTTCTTACTTGCCTTATTTAATAAATAAACACAAATTAAGAAAGACATAGGGGTCTTTATGTATTGTCTCTAGCTACGATTACGCCATTTTTATTTACTAAATAGAGATAAAGGACAAGTTAGAAAAATTTACTATACTTGTATTAGCTGTACCAAAAAGAAAAAAAAATTTTTTATACTCCTAAGGCGGCAAACAAGCATACGGCCCATCTGATGGTATGTGGTCACTCTGGCCTATGGACGGCTGCAACACCACATCACTTGCGCGTTGCCGACCCTTTAGGAAAGGAAGAAGAGAAAAAGGAAGTGAGAAGGAGAAGGGGCGGGAAGGGGAAATAGAATGATTGGCCCTCCGGCACTCTCACTCACCGAACGAAACACAACAGTAGGAATACTGATATTTCACGTCGATATTCTGTGAGAGGGTAGTCCTTCCCCGGTGAAACCGGGCCGTTCATGCTGAAATCAGCGAGGCTCCACTACTCTAATATAAAGCTTGTACATAAACAAAAATAGAGAGACAACATATAGAAAGGGGACAATATATAGAAGAAAACATCCTACGAGACATAGAGACCAGAGACAAACAGAGATTATAATAGACAATAATCTCTACTCGCAAGTACACCAATTAAATATACTAATCAAATCTCAGTTTAATAATAACTAGCTGTCTCTTGCGGTTTTACTCGCGTTTATGATCACTGGTCCGCTCCTGTGGCTTTTAGCTTGATGTTATATGGCCTAAGTTACTTCTGAATAAAGAATCTTTCTAATGATGAAACAATTATTAAAATCGGTTCAATAGTTTTAGAGTTTATCGATCACAAAGAAACAAACATTTTCTGTTTATAATATTAGTATAGATGATAAATAACTAAGTATGGCGTTTTGGTGCGCGAAATATTACAATGTTACTGAGAACATCGTTATACTAAGGCGGAAGGTGTCTATGCTCGTGTCTTCTATAGAGCTAATAAAGCGCCTGGCCGAGGCTCCGCTTATTCTGATGTCTGCTGGTCTTTTCTTGGTCCGAAGAGTCAATGCTCGTCAATGTGGCAATGCTGCCAACCTTCTCGGCCGGTTACCAGGTCGAAAGCAAAGCATATTTTTAAAACTAGCAATTAAAAAAAAAAAAATAAAAAAAAAAATTTTCTTTTTGAACTGGCTAGCTACTTTATATATGTCGCCTAACGTTGACAATTGGTAACCAGTTGTCTTGAAAAAGTTTTAGACTTTTCTGTCAAGGAACTCTTGACAAGAGTTGGCAAGTTACATTTCAGTGGAACAGTCAAGCTTTGTCTTGCCATATGTACCTTGACCGATTTTTTTAATGTTCTTTGACATGGATACGAAACTATAAATGTATCAAATTTATATATCCAGGACCTCTGTTTATTCAACTTATTTATAAAATCATGACTAATCTTCAAGGGGCAATAGGTCGTGATTTTACGTAATACATGAGTGCAAATACTCAAAGTATGTATATTCGGTAAGTTTGTAAGAACACTTGGGTCTATCATCGCGCGGCTAAGAGCATCAACAGACGCAATGCGATATTAATAGCCACGAACAGTGGCGGGTTATCGCGAGAAAATACTTACTCACACTTTTGGACCACTACTATGAGATCAAAATTCACTCTCACAATGTTTTAGTACTCATAATTCAGTTCAAGTTGTATTTCACGGGTAAAACGTAACTATTGGATGCCAAGATGTCAACGTTTGTAAGTTAGGCGACGATAAAATCAAGACGATTAATATCCAATTCTAAAACTTCCAGACATTAAAAATCTATAGAATTAAAAATATTCTTTTAAAATCAAATGTGGAAGGGAAATAATAATTATCCTTATTAATTTATATCTTATCTTGTTTATGCGCTTAATTACAATTTTAAATTTCGAATTATTAATATTATTATTATAATCTTTCTTACTTTCTTAGTCATTGAAGCTAAACTATAGGAATAGGCTTAGTATCTATTACATTTATTTTATATTATAAGTATTATTTTATCCTGAGAGTTGCAGCTATTTAGAGCATTCTTATTATATTATCGTTTAGTAAAAAATAGTATATCATCGCACTGTTACATAACTCACATTGCAAATGTTCAGAAATCATCTTATATTTTCAAGAAGTAATTTTGTTTATTGCGTTCCATATTTGAATATAATTTTAATAGTTATGGCATTCTAAACAGCCTGTAGCATTCGTGTTCCCGTGGTAACAACTTATCGACTCCTTAGTGATTCATCTTCGCGTCGCAGGCTACAGCTCCTACATCGATGGCCGTTATTATTCATCGTAGGGGCAATGTTTAGTCTTGCCATACGTTTGCGATAACGCAAAACTATACTAGCCAGTGCTTTATATTAAGATCTGTTGTTCTCTCAATAAAAACATTCGAATTATGAAATATAAACTTTTTATAGCTCCTTTTCGTGTATTTTTAGCGACGGTTGCGTTCATTTTTAAATTTAGAATAGCTAACGTATTAGAACATTCAATCTAGTTATTGGCACGGTTTATATTTTGTTAAGATTAGAATAGAATAAAATAGAATAGAATAGAATAGAATAGAAGTTTATTGGTTTCAGTATTACAGCAATTTTGTATTAATTACAGAATAAACTATAATACCGAAAGCAAAAGGTTTAAGCGTCAGCTTATGCTTGGATCCCGGAGAATTACCAAGCGCTGGTTTTCAGCTTAAACCTTTGACTCCCGTTTACAAAAAATATTAAAAGCGAAACGAAACGAGTTACCTGTTTGAAATTGAAAGAAACAATACATTACCAATAGCATTTAAAACTAATAGATTAGCATATTGGCTGTTTTATAGCAACCGCACATTTTTACGATTTAACTGGTAATCAGGATGTACAAGAAAAACATATTGTCTTTTTGTCGTTGACACACATGACTCATAAGAAATAATTAGATTGAATCATGATGTAGTCATTCCGTGCTCTGGATAAAAACTTAAATACGACGCAATAAAAAAAAATTTGTTATTGTAGGAAATTATGACTAAGTTGAAGTAGGCACTCAAAGATTGTCAACCGCAACCATGGCAGTAGAAACAGATAGGCAATACCAATACTCTATTGGTAGAAATGTTATTGACTGTTCTTGATGTTTAATATGCGATATTTCACTATAAAACAGTTATCCCTATTTCCACAAGCGTCATCTAATTTATATAAATGTCATTAGGAAATATATTTGCCCCTTCTTCTGAGTTAATTACATACATACATAAATAGATTCACGCCTGTTTCCCAGAGGGGTAGGCAGAGACTACGGATTTCCATTTCCACTTCTCTGGCTTCATTCACTTTCATCACATTCCTCATACACGCCCGTCGGTTCAAGGTGCTCTTAACCTGGCCTTTGTCCAGAACGCCTCCGATTTGATCAAGAAACGTTCGCCTAGGTCTTCCTCTTGCGACTGTTCCATTCACACTAGCCTTATAAACTTTCTTAGTCAGTATTTCCTCGTCGATTCTTTCTACATGCCCAAACCAGCTTAACATACCCTTTTCTATTCTTGTCACTATATCCACTTTCATGCCGCATCTCTCTCTAATCACACTATTCCTTATTCTATCTTTCAGAGTCACACCTCATATATTTCTCAGCGCTCTCATTCCTACAGCATTTATTCTGCTCTCATGCTTCTTTTGCCATACCCAACTTTCACTTCCATGCATAAGTGTGGGCACTAATAGTCCTCTATGAACAGCCAAACGTGCCTTTTCAGAAACATTTCGACTGTTCATAAAAGCGCGTAGAGCTCCATTCACTTTATTTCCCGCAATCGTTCTCCTTTCAATATATCCCTCATGTTTACCATCCCTTGTAAACAAAGTACCCAAATAAAGAAAGTTAATTAATCGTAATAAAACTAGTTTAAGCTCATTAGAAAACGGCTCCTGTATTTACAAGCAATCGACCACCATTTTGAAAAGTCGCTCTACTCACCGCGGCCTTCTCTTAAAGGGAGGCGTGACAAGTCTATGAAATGAACTTTTTAATACAAACATTTAAACAAACTATTAGTGTTGTAACTCAACCCGACTATAGGGTACTTGGTCAACCGCATTCTTCCATTTACGACTAAATTAAAAGCGCTGCTACTTGTACAAATTATCAATAATCAACTGTTTCTCATGTGATTGAAACACCAATGTTTGTGTGTGTTGGAAATAGGCTTTGTCAATATTGGTTGTGAGGTTGGTGGGTAACCGGACGGTGTAATTATACACCGGGGCGAGATGGACACGGTAAAAGTACAAGGCGAAGTCGGTGACTTGGCCATTGAGCCTTGTTTGTATTGGCGTGTGTACTTTCTTCGTACAGTAAGTAAATGTCCTCAGTGTGATGTAATACCAATGTTTTGGAATGTTGGCTGTACATTACCATTAGCACAATTATGTATTTAAAAGTAGTATCAGTGGAACAGTAGCTTAAAATAGGAAATAATGGTTAGAAATTCTCTTCAGCTTTTTACATAAAAATCACATTGTTTTATCGGTCCTAATTGACGTTCAAATATTATTTTCATTTATGTATCTTTAATTAATATTGCAATTAAAATACATAAACTAACCGAGATGAAAGCCAACCAGCAAAAACAAGAAGATCACATTCTTAACGTATCATATAAAAAAACTGCTTTTAAAATGACACACGTCATAAAGATGTGATTAAAATTGCATATTTTATAAAAACATACACGTCATAATTTCAGATTTCTTAAAACGTCTCGCAGTGTACAAAAACGCAGTTCCGTACTCCTTCCAGTACTGGTCATTATATTTGCAATAATTAGTGGTGCACAGTGCGGTGTGCGCGGGCGCAGCGCGGCAGCGTCTACTTCAAGTCGACGTGTCCATGTTTGGATAAACGGGCTGCGGTCCCGTTCTGATGCAACGCAATGCGCCGGCGCCGGGAAGCGACCGTTTATGTCGCAAAGGCAGAGATGCTCGCCGCTTTGATTAATATGTTTTATACAATGTATTGTTAACTTCTTTGGATCTTTAATTTGTGATTTTGAGAATTCTGTCTGGTGTCCATTTAAAATGTTTGTCTTTGTATTTACAAAGTCACTGTGCTCTGTTTTAAGGCACCATCTTTAATTCGCTATCACATTTGTCAGCTTAACCATATCGAGACGTAATGATAAAGCATTGTGTTTGGATGGACGAATTATTGTCATATAGATCATAGCTTTTTTGTTATGACCTCGTTTTTTGTTTTATTGTTTTACCTGCCTCCGTGGCGCAGCGGTAGTGAATGCGACTGCTGTGCATGAGGTCTCGGGTTCGAATCCAGGGTCGGGCCAACAAAAAGCTATTGGGTTTTTCTGTAAAAGAAATCTCAATAGCAGCCCGGAGTTGAGAAATTAGCGGTGTTAGACACTCCCGTGCCTCGGAAAGCACGTAAAGCCGGTGGTCCTGCGCCTGATCTCTCTCCGGTCGTGTCGGATTGCCGTCCCATCGGATCATGAGAGTTAGGGAACAGAGAGTGCACTTGTGTTTGCGCACACACTTGTGCACTATAATATCTCCTGCGCAGATGGCCAGTCTCTGTTAAGACTGGCCGCCGCCGCGCCGTGGCCGAAATTCGGTCTGGAGGACATTATTATTTTGTTATGACACAAAAAATCTGCTAAATGGTTACATTTACAATCTGCCAATTATGATGAAACTAAGCGTGTATTGACAATGCATACGATTAGAATAAGTCTGATTAGTACCATCCCGTATAACTTACTAGCTAAACCCATCCACACTTCTTGTTGGTCGGTTTACAATAATTATTAGGGAAGCATTTCCTGTTCCCGTGTCAGTATAAAACATATGTATATAAAAAGTCAGTCTCCCCGTGACCATGGCTGCTGAAAAGCAACCGAAACGTCGGGGAAAGTGTAAAAATAAATTAAATCTAAATAGTTTAATAATAATTTAATTAGCTTAAAAATTAGTAAAGTTTAATAGTAGTACTTAGTAGTGTAAAAATTTTCAAAATTTTGTAATAAAGTGTCAAATAAACAACGCGATAAAATCCGTATATAGCAGTTTAATTTCAATGAATAATATTCGCGTAAATAGAAGACAATATTATATATAAAAACAAGTTCTTATATAGAAACTTGTGTGCGGCTCCGCCCGCGTGGTACCTACATTAATAAACTATCTCTGTACCAAATTTCATCCATATCGGTTGACTGGTTTAGTCGTGAAGAGGTAACAGACAGATAGTAGCTCTGTCTCTGTCTTTCGAATCTATAATATTAGTACGAATGAACGACGTGCCAAAATTTAAAGTCAAAATTGACTTTAAAATACGACTTCATCGACTAGTTTTCGTGTTTTGCGGACACAAACATACTGAGCCCGACATTTCACATATCGCAGTCTTAATAAAACAGCGACTTAACTCGAAATTTGAAAGTAAGGCAATTTGAACTCTAATTGTATATGTTAAATTCTAATATTATATTTGTGTTAAATCTTTGCAATAGAGTTCAAATTTGTTTAATCCAAAATACTGAGATAAGTCTCTGTTTTATTAAGGGTGCGATATATTATTTTTATGGTTTATCCATTTTTTCGCTGACAGCGGTATATGAGACGACCGAGAAAATAAACTACTGGATATAAGTGAAACAACAATTATTTAGACCACGTAAGAGTATAACAAAATAACTTACCGTCAAACTTGATCGCTCTATTCGTAAGTGTGTTGGCAAGCTTGCTTAGCTCGCTCCAGAGCGCTGATTCGAGTTGGGTGCGAGCCGCTTGTGTCAGGCGAAGGTTTGCGCCTGAGCCGCAGCACCCGTTGTTCAAGCATAATTGGCCTGCATCTGTGGACGAAGAGAAGACAACCGTTAATATCATATCAATAATCAGCCCGTTGCAGTCTACTGCTGGACATACAATTGTTAAAATAATTCAAGATTACGAGTTTTAGAGGACATTTTTTTTTAAATATAATATTGTCTTCTGTTTACGCGAATATTATTCATTGAAATTAAACTGCTATATACGGATTTTATCGCGTTGTTTATTTGACACTTTATTACAAAATTAGTTTCTTTTTTTGTTTTAATATAACAATAAAAACAAAATAATGTCCTCTAAAACTCCTAATCATGAAGTATTTACAACTCCCGCACTACGAATAATTCCTGTGTCACGGTGGACTTTACAAACATTCTAACAACGGGCACAAAGAATATCCAGACTCGGAACAACCATTTGTGGATCTCACAAACGTTTGTCCCGTGTGGGTTCGATACCCACAACACTCGGTGCAGCGGCAGTAGCGTGGCGACTAAGGCCCGGCGCCCATTGGCGGCACGGCATGGCAGGGTATTTATAGGCGACGAATAAAATTATAACCTAATCCTATGGAAATAAAGTTGAAATTTCAATGTTAACAGTCGTAAGTACAAAAACAATACCGCGGTATGCTTAGGCATGCCGTGTCGGCAACCTTCGGAACGCTTCGGCATCCCTCGGAACGCATTGGCAGTCTTCGGGATACCGCGGCAAGACAGCGCCCGCCCGTACCCTACGGCCCCGCGCGTAGCTTCATTAGCTTAGCGTCGTTCATGCCAAAACGTGTCCTTGTGGACGGCTTCGGTATGCTTAAGGACGTCGCGGCATACCTAAGGATGTCACGGCATAGTTACCGCCAGGGTGCGCTTACATGTAGGGATGCCGAAGGATCCCCTGCCGTGCCGTGCCGCCAATATACGCCGGGCCTAAGTTCACTACGCCATCCTTGCAGTCATATTGGCTTATAAGGAGAGGCTTTAAAGTACAATAATCACACAACAAATGGCCATCCTGCGATCTCGTCCTGTATGTTACAATACTTTGTGTGGTGTTCTAAAGCCTGTGGTTATCTTAGTCTTCCGCAAACGTATGTATGTTCACACCTTACGGTTCCAGAAATTGGTTTGCAGATACCGTTTGTCATATAAGTTTACAGGTAAACAAAAGCATACTGCATGCCGTTTAGGACTTGTGTAGAAGATGTCTTTATACGGGAAAACTACAACAATCTTTATAAGATTGGATACAACACAGTAACAAAATAGATGCTCGACTGAGTCCGTTGTAGCAATATAATTACGTCGAGTAGTAAAACATTTGCCGCAAACGGTGGTTTCAGAGCAAAGTATCACAGTAACTTGTAAAAGTAGTTAAGTTGTGGAGTCTAGAACTTTATTACACGAACGTAAAACTTGGAATTTGTGCTTAATAAAGACGTCGCGCTCACTTTGTGTCAAAAATTACATGAAGTGTTAATGGCATGGTTAAAGAACTTGAATACCGGCCGGCTAGAGGTACTATCTACCCACTTTGAATCAATAAACTTTTCGATTCAAAAATAGAATAAAGTGCCTTATTTTATTTTTTTTAAACAACGGTTGCCTTGCGCAGCCTTTGTTGTGTTACTACTGGACAAATGATTACCTATTCTACTTTTACTACCGAAGGCTTTTGATTAAAGAACCCATATATTGGACCTTGATTATTGAATAGTAAGAGTGTGCCATATTTGAAAAAAATCTTAACCAGTCTGAAATCACTCGAGTTGAATTCCACATGTCGTTGATCAAGCGTTTAGAAACCGGGTGTAAGATAAACAAAACACAAAAAAAATATAGGTTACTGTACTGTAAAATCGGCAATCCGTTGTACTGAGTGGTCGGCGCTGACCATAGCGCCATTTTAAGCATTAAGTAATTTAAAAGGGGATGCATCTTTCTCCTAAAAGTGGTTTTAACGCCATCAAAGTTTCGATCAGAGAATGTTAATAATTGTCAACCAGACGAATCGATGGAGGGAGCAGTATAGTGAGGGGCGCGAGGATGGGGTCGCAAATAAATTTAAACATCCGCCCGTGCCGTTATTGCATTACCGACACGAGGGTGCGTTCCTGTTTTCTTTGATTATGTTACATAAATCGATAAATTTTGAGATGCTCACGGCAGATTAACGACAGAAATAGCTTCCTTTTATTATTTCGACTGGATTGCTGTGAAATTTGTGAGATGGATTGTTAGTTTACAACCTTGTATGATGGTGGAAATCGTACTTTGATCGTAATACATTAAATTACTCACTGTTGTATTTTTTCCTATGGTATATGTCGTGATTACTAGGTAATATGTTGCTATCTGAATGAGTACACAATGAACTGCCAGTTACACAATGACAACAATTATAGAGAACTGAATCATCAAAAACTTAAGTGTAGGTACTTCTAAGCAGTTATAACATTGTCTTCTGTTTACGCGAATATTATTCAGTGAAATTAAACTACTATAGACGGATATTTTTATCATCGCCTGCTCCATGCCTCGGAGAGCACATTAAGCCGTCGGTCCCGGCTGCCATGAACATCTATGGCAGTCGTTATTGGGAGAGTGTCGACACAAAAGATCCCACTGGGTCGAAGTGTCGCCGGTCTGCACTGACTGGCCCCCACATATGATACATACATACATACACGGATTTTATCGCGTTGTTTATTTGACACTTTATTACATAATTTTGATAATTGTTACACTACTACTACTATTAAACTTTACTAATTTTTAAGCTAATTAAATTATTATTAAATCTATTTAGATTTACGGGGAGACTCCCCGTGACCATGGCTGCTGAAAAGCAACCGAAACGTCGGGGAAAGTGTAAAATTAAATTAAATTTAAATAGTTTTAATAATAATTTAATTAGCTTAAAAATTAGTTAAGTTTAATAGTAGTAGTGTAACAATTTTCAAAATTATGTAATAAAGTGTCAAATAAACAACGCGAAAATATCCGTATATATAGTAGTTTAATTTCTAAGCAGTTATTAAAAACAAGTGAAATTTATTTTCTTTACAACAGACTTGGTCATTTTGATCATAAATAATAAGTAGGTACTTATACATAAAACTGCTGCCGCCATGTGTATAAAAAATGTGTAATGATCAATATATTTTGGCATCAAAGTGTGTTACGTAAACCTACTTATTTAATTAGCGAAGCTTTCTTATTGTAAATCTTAATTAGCAACAAAAAAATTTATCTTCGGTATAACATTATATTTCCCATAAAAAGCAACCTTTAAGCCAAAATTTATCCAAAGGAAACCAAAAAAACTTTCCTTAATTTTTATCTCCCTTTTAAAGTGCCGTACTAATTCTTTTATTTGCACTCCACTTTGGAATTTAGCTTCAAACTTTGTCCCTGACTACTTAGTATTCCTCGCAGGTTGAACGTTAACTCAGTAAAACGGTTCATTTCGGCGCTCGTAGCCAACCTGTTGCAAGTACGTAATAATTTTTCGATAGCCCGCCATGCAATTTTATCACCTCATAAAGCAATGAGCGTGAAAATCAAACGTTTAGCTGATAACCTCTCGACAGAGATTAGGCAAACGTTATAGCCTAACCTTTTTGAAGTCGTTTTGTGTTGCAAGTTGTCAATATACGGCATGTCGTTTCGACAAGCTTGCCTAACGTTCACTGCGAGTTTTTGTTGAAATTCTTACGTATGACAGTGTGCTTGTTTGTTAATTGTTTGTCGTACCTATGTGTGTACATAGGAACGACAAACAATCGTACATACTACATAGACCCGTATACCTATCCCGTAAGTATATAGAAATAGTCGGAGGTGTAATTACATCGAGCTGACAAGTATATTGCTGTGTTGCTTTTAAATAAACACCGAATGGCAATAACACCGAACCGAAAATCTAATTTGCGTCCTTACATACAAAAATACGATATTTTAGCGGAAATAGATTCTGTGTTTCCCGATGAGTACAATCTGGGTGTCTTCTAGGCAAGCGTGCTCCATCGTGGTCGCGGTCAAACGCAAGCCTACTAGAGTATAATAAAAAAAAAGAATAAAAAAAAAAAGATAGTACCTATAAGAAATAGAGACATAGGGTTGGTTGTTTTAAAAATAAATAAGAACTAAACTATGATATAGATACTGGCTGAACCGCATATTATTTTCAATTTCGGACAGAAATATTCAAAATGATCATGGCTGTGTTTTACTGTTTAATGGCTTTATCAGCTTTCATATCGCAGGGGCAGACACAAACCTTTTTTCATAGTGCCTAGATAGGTTGCACTTACACTCACAATAAATTTCAAGATGGCGTCATTCGTTGACAGTTCAAACGTCAAATGTTTTGACAAGTAATTTCCGTACATAATCACATCTAAGTGTGAACGATAACGACTCAATAAACATAATTCCCATTGAATAACAAATCAATGTAAGGACCTCATTCGAATCGTGCTTTCTATGGTTGAGACGGGATAAGCCGAAATTACTGATTTACATAGTGAATAGACAATTGAAATTAAGCTCTATAGTTAGGGTGTAAGCTTCAATATTGAATATTAAATGGCATACTGAGTCTGTTGAATGTCGTGGCTCATTGCATAGACTTACGCGGTTATTAAAACTATCTTTTTAACTTCGGAATAATCTGTTACAAACTTCTTATTTTTAAATTTAAAATGAGAGCGCCATAGTATCAACCTACATGCTAGCAACACCGAAGATCCTAACTTATTAATATTATAAATGCGAGTGTGAGTTTGTTTGTTACGCCTTCACGTCTTAACTACTCGACCGATCATCATGAAATTTTGCATACACGTTGTCAGGGAAACAGATATAGGGTGCCTTTCATCCAGAAAAAGTGCTTTTACTAACCTAACCTAAAGGAGAAGCAAGCGAACCCGCGGATGAAATCTAGTAAAATTTAAAACAATAAAACTTCAATTTGTTCATTAGCTGCGTAATAATCTTGAATGGGATACGTTCTAACCACGAGATCGTTATGCAGGCACGGTTTTAATTTAACTTTAGCTTTTAATTAAAACGAAAGATCGATCTGCGAAAGACTGCAAGCAGATGCCGGATGCGGCAAGCTGAAGACAGGGTGCTATGGCGCTCATTAGGGGAGGGCTATGTCCAGCAGTGGACTATTATAGCCTGATGATGATGAAGCTTTTAATTTACCACATTGCTGTCTTGAAACGGTTAAAGATCTCTAATATAAGGTTACCAACGTACCACTATTGATATTTAAAGACATTTACATGTGTTATAAACGAAGGAACTTATTATCTATATAAATAAATCAAACTGACGTATCTCTTTGCAATGCGAATATAATATGTAATCTATATATTAATACGTGAAACGAAAACTTTGTACACCTTTTTACGAAAATTACTCGGATGGAGGAGTATGAAATTTTGGCACAGTTAAAGTTTATATGGAGAAGAAGGGGCGAATCCTAATATTTTTATAAAATATGCATTAGAAATACATTATATTAATGAAAAAGGACTACACGCACACAACCATGCATTTGACACACGCATTCGAATCGTGTTCGTAGTATTTCGGCGTTGTTCGTTGTCGTACAATTCTTTGTAACTATGGTTACACTTAAGTACCTACTGCAATTTCGCGGCATTGGCCATTAAATTTTAAAAGTTTATCTATACGTATAAGTTACATAATATTGTAAAACAGAGTACCTACCATATTTGGTTCTTAGTTACAGTAACTGTTTATGGTTTATAAGAACCACTTCTATTCATAGTTATAATAATTTGTCAAATAAAGCTTACTCAATATACATAGTATTGTAAAATGAAATTTGTGAAGCAAATAATACTTACAAAAAAGATACGTAAATTAAACTGTATAGCCTTGGCGAAATCTAAATGAAAAATAAAGGTATAGTAATTGACGATAAAACCTTAATAACTATTAATTCTAAAATTTTAGTCAATCAAATCAATTAAAAAAAGCGACCGCTAGTAGTAATAAATATGTTATATCAATTCTTTCTTGTTTCTGTATGTCTGTTTGTTCCGGCTAATCTCTGAATCGGCTGAACCGATTTTTGTGTGACTTTCACTAGCAGATAACTTATATTGCTGTGTAGGGAGTAACCGAAGCCACTTCTATTGCAGGAAAAAAAAGAAACCGCGAAATTAAATTCTACGCGGGTTAAGTCGCGGGTAACACCTAATTTATATATAAACTTAATTCTATTGAAATCGCTATAAATTATATTATGAAACAATAAACACAAACAATATTCATAATTACAAGCCATAACGTTCAATAAATGAATCACTGACGAGTAAAATCTCATTTACATCTTGCTACTTTTGTAAACCAAACGTCGTGCTATCTTTGTCTTACTGAGCTACAAAACAGGGATAACATAATAACACTTACTTCAAGAAAGTTGCCCCGTGTAAATATGTCTGAAGAGTAATTAACTTAATAATTTACACGCTATTATTATGGCAATATATGAAGAACCGAATTCACATAACACCTGTTTAAAATGACTACATTCTTGTAAATAAAGATTGAAATTGCCTGTCTTATATCAATCTTTATTCATATTGAGTACGTGCAAAAAGCGTTGTTATTAGAATACTACATCGATCTATATTTAACAATTATTGACTTACATAGTAACCATCTATTATTACTATGGTTGGTATAATAATTTACCACTGCTGGGGCCGGGCCTATTTTCAGTGTGAGAATGCTTAGGCCATAGTCCACCACCCTGGCACAGTGCAGAGAACATTATGGAGAACTCTCAGACATGCAGGTTTCCTCACGATGATTTCCTTCACCGTTAAAGCAAGCGATAATTAAATATTTAATACTAACATAACTTCGAAAAGTCAGAGATGCGCGTCTAGGGGATCGAACTCGAGACCTCTGCGTGGCAGTCCAACAGTCTCCTACTAAGCTACTTAGATTTTACATAATAACATAGCAGTCCTAGAATCCATTTCATTGGTCACAGTGACCCGCGAGTCTCCCCTCCTTTGCACCACACATTAAGATGAACAGCCCCAAAACTAGGGGCGAGATGTCTATCGACGATAATATGACTCACCGCAGCTTTGATATTAATGTTTACTGTGATGTTAACGCATAACGAACTTTTGTGGTCGTGGTAAAAAATAAAGAGACGCATTCGACGCATTCTGTTGCCAGAATGTGGCCATAATGCGAGTTTTAGTAAAAAGAACGAGTCAAGCATTTCATTGCCGTCTGGTAGACATTTAAAATAAAGTAGATATGTAAAATGCAGTACATTTCAATGTCGCATTTATGACTAACTAGTTTTTTGCCCGCGGTTTCGTCTACCTGTATGCTAGGCTATGCGTACCAGAATAAAGTATCCTATATTTAATATAGTGTTGTTATTTCGATCTTTATGCGGGTGTAAGGCGAGATGTTAGAGAGATAAATGAGAACACCGAATGTTGAGACAGTACTGAATATATTGTAATAAACACATCTTATATATAGGATACAATAGGCATGTAACAAAGTAAGGTAACATACATACTACACCTCCTTCCCAAGAAAAAGAAAAATATACGACACATTTTTTTATTTTTTTGTTCTTACCCAATTTACAATACAAATTAATTATGCATTTTCATAGTAATAAGAGAGTAAATACTTTCTATAATAGAATATAAAAAAAAATAGGTTTACATTTAAGTATTATACAAATACAAGTAAGGTTGTTGTGGCATAGTTAAACAATTTTATAAAATTTATACATTTGGCGTAAACAGTTTTGTGCGATTTTTGTGTACTATATCTAATTTACCGTTTTTATTTACTTGTACATTTGGAGACATATCCTTGACAACTGTGTAGGGTCCTGAGTAAAAACTATCCATTTTATTAAGATTCTTCATTTTTAGTAATTATTAAATCATTTGGTTTGTACACTATGGGGTTAATACATTTATCAAACATTTTTTTAGTAATTTGCTTTAATTAGATTATCCCTTGCCTCCTTTTGAGATAACTGTAATCGATACTTTAATTCATTTGGGTAATTTTCATGGTTATATAAGGGTTCAACTATGTTGTTATTTAAATTACTAGGAAGCGAACAGGTTTTTCCAAAGACTAATTCAAAGGTTGTAAATTTAGTTTCAGAGTGTACAGAAGTGTTATAAGAAAAACACCAATATGGAAGCCATTGGCTCCATGCTTCTGGATGGTTATCTGTTTGTATGCGTAAAAATGAGCTGAAATGTTTATGGGAATTTTCATTTTCATAAATGTGTATAATCGGAAAATAGTTGTTCCAAAAAACAAGAAGAGGGTGTCCTTTGTGCCTATTGTTTCGATGATTGTAATATTTTCTGTATTTTTAAAAGTTTGGGTGCCACTTACTGGTATTCTTGTTAGCCGCTCCAACTAAGCTAGTATACTCGCGTAAGAAGTGGGTTTTTCGACGGTAGTGCAATAAGTGGGAATTAAATTCCATCACCCCCCACCTTCGTCTAAAGTCAACAGTAACAGTCCCCTCCATACTTGTACTAATGATATCCGATATCCGCTTTGGGATCCACTAAATCACAAGCCTGACCCAAAGTTCCTCTGGAATGCGACGAACGCGTCCAGCCCACTCCCATTTTAGACTGCAGTTTATTCAATCAACAAGTAAACAATCTTTAAAAATAGTCATCTATCTATGAAAAATAAACAAATATCACAGCGCGAGATCGCCATACTGTTAGTTATAACAATATTCAAAAATATGTTCGTATGGAGGAATCGAGGATGAATTCAAGCGCAGCTTGTTCAAACACACCATCCGGGGGAGATCGGGCCTTGTTTGTTTGACTTGCATCGACCCCGGGATTAGGAGACGGTGCACTTATTATACTTTGAGATATTTAAAATAGAAATATATTTTGATGAACGCTTATTGACGTCAGGGAGCCAAAGGTCTTATTTTCTGACAGTAGAAGTAAAATCATTTATTTAGTGGGATTTTAGGGATTAAGAACTTCTCTTTCTCATATGCCATTTTTATTTAGATTAGGCATGTCAATAATCACATATATCACTTGCTATTGCCTCAGTGAAAAACTTATATAAATCAAAATATTCGAGTGATTTCGAATTTTATTTTATGTGGCGATATTTTCATTTTAGGGTTCGTGATGCTTATGCTGAAAAATTGAACAGATATTGTGACATCACTATAACAAATGTAATGAGTTCTAATGCCAATATCTGTGTGATCTACAGATTTTAATAGCAAATGTAGGATCCCATGAGAATGTCTCTCAGTCTTCACCCATAAAAGATTGTATCTCACGATGACTTGTAACGAAACCAGGTGCTAATTCTGACCATCAATGAGCATTGCTAATGGAAACAGCGACGGTTTTAAACAAGTTCCGAAGTACCAAGCACATTGGAGCTACGAACGTACATTTGACGTAAAAACACCAGTATGAAATTGAAGCGAACATTGTTGATATTTCATACTCTACTTCAAAGTGCCTTTCATCTCGGCTGTAAACTATGTTTTATGCATTTCATACGATAACAATAGCTATACAATATACATATTTATATGTACTTATGTATATTGTTTCATTTCTGAGAAATTGTTCGTTTATACAGTTCTACGGTAAATAAAACTACTGATTTGAGAAGTAATCATAGTGATAAAGTTCTCTTATTCAATGCCAGTTTGTTTTTTTATGAGTATCACGGTACGTATGGATGGTCTGAACGAATCAGGCTCAATGCAATCATAGACAACTGATCTTAAAGGTATTGATTTTTATAGGTATAAATTCGTATTTAGTCTTGTTAGGCCAGGATGAGATACTAAATACGAATTACAAATTTCCTCTTCCAGCCGTGACCTGGCATTAAAATAGAGAAATTAAACCTTTTCTTGATCTGCTGTTAGCTTTGGAGAGACTGAAATATTGCAGCGAAGTTTATGGCAGCTCCTGGTTGCCATAAACGCCTACAATAATCGATATCAAGTGTCAATAGACATGAAATTAGCTGACTAGGCGGCTAAGTGTTGCGTAGAATAAAAATCCTTCAAAGCGCTGGAGAACCTAAATAATATTTTTATTGCTGTATTTAGAGGGATAGTTATGGACTTGATTGAAAGGATCCCCCGCAAACCTCATTCGCCTCAACAACAACTATTTTCCTTCAATTGTACGATAAATGATAAAATATATCTTAAATAAGAAAATTTTTGGTCAAACCTAACGAAATGCTTATAGGTATAGCGTATATTTTCTCATTATGTTAGCTCCAGAAAACATTTCGTAGACAAAAGTAAAATATACTTTTATGTTACATATTTCTTATGATGAGAGTCCAAGGCCTCTTTGATGTAATCAGCGGTCCCATTAGGCTATATTGGTATTGTATATGAACAAACATTATATGTAGCAAATGACCAAATAACGCCCAGTAAATCATTATTGATCGAGGGCGTGACGAAGATATACGAGAAAGTACCTTTTGATATCACTGAAATAGGAGAAGCATTTATGATATTTAGGTAGAACTGATTCTGTTAGTTATGTAGATTCAATCTAGCTAGACGTTATATATTAACGGATAACATCTATAGTAAATTTCATCTAATACCTTTTGATTTATGACAAAAAATTTATTCTGAGGACGAATCATCTTGTTTTATATTAATTCTGAAGAAACTGTTACACTACTACTACTTAATATTGTCTTCTATTTACGCGAATATTATTCATTGAAATTAAACTGCTATATACGGATTTTATCGCGTTGTTTATTTGACACTTTATAACAAAATTTTGAAAATTTTTACACTACTACTACTATTAAACTTTACTAATTTTTAAGCTAAGTAAATTATTATTAAACTATTTAGATTTAATTTATTTTACACTTTCCCCGACGTTTCGGTTGCTTTTCATCGACGTCGGGGAAAGTGTAAAAATAAATTAAATCTAAATAGTTTAATAATAATTTAATTAGCTTAAAAATTAGTAAAGTTTAATAGTAGTAGTAGTGTAAAAATTTTCAAAATTTTGTAATAAAGTGTCAAATAAACAACGCGATAAAATCCGTATATAGCAGTTTAATTTCAACTACTGCTACTATTAAACTTTACAAATATTTAAGGTAATTGAATTATTATTAAAACTATTGAAACTATTTAGATTTAATTTAATTTTACACTTTACTCTACTTTGTGTGGTACTTTGAAATAACGACACTGGAACATTGAGACAACTACCATCTTAGTCTCCCCGTGACCATGGCTGCTGAAAAGCAACCGAAACGTCGGGGAAAGTGTAAAATTAAATTAAATCTAAATAGTTTAAATAGTTTTAATAATAATTCAATTAGCTTAAAAATTTGTTAACTTTAATAGTAGTAGTAGTGTAACAGTTTTTTCAAAATTATGTAATAATGTGTCAAATAAACAACGCGATAAAATCCGTATATAGTAGTTTAATTTCAATGAATAATATTCGCGTAAACAGAAGACAATATTATGTTAATTCTGAAGATTTTAAATTAGATATTTGCTATGGAATACAACTCCCGCACTGAGAATAACGCCTAACAGTAACATGTAAGGTATATTTACAACCATTTAAACAACGGACACAAAAAGCACCCAGACTCGGAATAACTATTTAAGGATCAGACAAACTTTTGTCCCGTGAAGGGATCGAACCTACAACACTTGGCGTGACGCAAGTGATCATTTAAATCATTGTACCATTTGTGCAATCGTTTATTTTTATTACAATATATATAAGTAGTATAATGCAAACAGTTTCGACTTGATTATTTTGAGAGATGAATTATAAAGGGACTTCAATCAGAATATATTCAGTAACTCGTGAAAATTTGTGCAATGACCCCGAATAGGTTATTTTATACATAAAATTAAATATACATATGGATTAAGGGGTCCCCCCTAATCTATATTTATACTATAAATGCAAAAATAACGGTTTCAGGGGACACCGCGAAAATTATCGTTTAGAATAGCTCCGCCCATATCCGCCCCAATGACACTCATTGTGTATCAATCCTTAAATAACGGTCATAAGGTCTAAAATTGCGATGCGCCCGCAACGATCGAGAACGCTTAGAAATTGTTAAAAAAACTTAAAATATTATTTAAAAATGATTGGTTTTAGTTATGGAAATAATGAGCTAGCAAATCACTAATATTGATGTTACGAATATATTTGAGTAATTCCTAAGCATAATGATAGTGTAACTTCCTTGTAATTTCAAAAATAGTAATTTTTCAGAAATGTTTTCGAAAACAATTATGATCGAGCCAAAATCACAATATCGTGTTTTTGAGCTAGGAAATTCTAGTTAAAGACATCAATTTACCTATATCAAAATTCTAGATTAATTGGTCTTCTCATAGTCCTAAACTATTCGATGAAAGTTAGTGCATTTTTTCAGTTTGTCCTCTTAAATTTGTTCCACTGCTGGGCACGGGCCATCCTTCAATATAAGTATGATCAACGTGGGTGAATATGACCTACAGTAGTATATTTTCCACGCTCGGTAAGTGCAGTTACTAAAACTTTAAACATCTTTGAAAGCTTTATATAGAATTATCGTTTACCGTTAAAGCAAATGATAGTTGACTCTTTCAAACGCACAGAATAGAAATGTCAGAGGCGCGCGCTATAGGACCGAACTCGAGACCTATAGGAGGCAATCCAACGGTCTTCCCACTAAGTTATTAGCGTTATTGCTGCTTCCGATCTTACTAATTAATCTAAGACTCGTCTTCCATATTTGTTTTGCAATTAACTGGCTGTATAAACTATAACACCGTTATACGATAAAATTTATACCGCTTTAGTAAACGTCAGCGAGCAGTAAAACTTGTTGATGGAAATTAGAAAATGTCTGTAATAGACAACGGTACTTGGTGACGGATAACACCAGCTGACATGACATCAATTAGTACATAATTAGTAATTATTATGTACAATTTTATTAAGTATGTTAAGAGTATTTATGATGGCTGTCGATAGAGATAGTTTTAGCGAAGAGATAATTTTACATCTATAATATTGCATGCATACATAGATTCACGTTTCCCAGAGGGTAGGCAGAGACTACGGATTTCCATTTGCTACGATCCTGACACACTACTCTGGCTTCCTTCAATTAAATCATATTCCTCATACACGCTCGCCGGTTTAAGGTGCTCTTAACCTGGCCTTCGTCCAGAACGTCTCCGATCTGATCAAGTAACGTTCGCTTAGGTCTGCCTCTCGCGACTGTTCCGTTCACACTAGCCTTTTAAACTTTCTTAGTCAGTCTTTTCTCGTCCATTCTTTCTACATGCCCAAACCAGCTTAACATACCCTTTTCTATTCTTGTCACTATATCCACTTTCATGCTGCATCTCTCTCTAATCATACTATTTCTTATTCTATCTTTCAGCGTTACACCACATAGGTATGTCTATCAGCGCTCTCATTTCTACAGCATTTATTCTGCTCTCATGTTTCTTTTGCCATACCATACCTAACTTTCACTTCCATGCATAAGTGTAGGTACTAATAGTCCTCTATGTTATATATTGCAAACCAATATTATAAATATTAAACTATTTGTCTGTTCATTACGTACTAGCTTTTGCCCGCGGCTTTGCTCGCATAAAACATAGATTAGTTTAGGTTCGGTTAGTAGTACTTTTTTAAAACTGCCTCCGTGGCGCAGCAATAGTGAATGCGACTGGTGTACTCATGCCCGACCCGGGGTTCAAATCCCGGGTCGGGTCAACAAAAAGTCAGTTGTGTTTTTTGTTACGAAATCTCAATAACAGCCCGGAGTTAGGAAGTTGGCAGTGTTAGACACCCCCATGCCTGGAAAAGCACGTAAAGCCGTTGGTCCTGCGCCTGATCTCTCTCCGGTCGTGTCGGATTACCGTCCCATCGGATTATGAGAGTTAGGGAACGGAGAGCGCACTTGTGTTTGCGCACACGCTTGTGCACTATAATATCTCCTGCGCAGATGGCCAGTCTCCGTTAAGATTGGCCGTCGTGACAGAAACGGGTCTGGAGGACATTATTACTTTTAAAAAAAATGCAGTATAGCCTATGTTACTCGGTGATTAACTGATTATAGAGCTTACTAACGGTGAAGGAATTTTTAAAATCTGTTATGTAGTTTTCTGTTATATCTTTACAAACAAACAAACAAAAATCTAATATTTTTCTTTATAATCTTTATATATATAACTAGCTGCCCGGACAGACTTAGTTCTGTCAAAAGTAATTTTTCTTTTTTTATGTTTACTTTATCACTAAGGGGTATGAAAAATAGATAGTAGCCGATTCTCAGACCTACTAAATATGCATATAAAATTTCAAAAAAATCGGTCGAGCCGTTTCGGAGGAGTATGGTAACTAACATTGTGACACAAGAATTTTATATATAAGATTCTACTGTACGTGTGTATGTCACTGAACTCCACCTAAACGGGTGGACCGATTTTGATAAAAAAATTGTGGTGTTCATGTGGATTCCAGGATGGTTTAGATTTGTTTTTTTTTGTGTGTACAAGACGTCTGTCGGGACAGCTAGTATTAGTACAGTAATTCAACTTTATTAATTAAATTAATGCTACTAAAAGACTGCTTGGATGGCGTAATGGTTTAAATGGTAAACCTCTGTGATCCACAAACAGTTGTCTGAGTAAATTTTTGGTCAGTTGTTTGAACGTTCGTAAAGTTCCCCGTGTTAAAGAAGTTCCTATACTCCATTTGGTTAGGTACATAACTAACGGTAAACAATCTTGATGTGACTTTTAACACAAACACATATTAAACATATAAACTACTGCTTAAACTAATGGTACAATTGATTTAGTAATCGTTATTGTTGTATTTACATTGACGACACGACGAGGACGACTCAATGGCGTAGTGGTTAGTGTAACCGACTGCCACGCCTGAGGTCGCGGGTTCGATTCCCGCACAAGTCAAACATTTGTGTGCATGAACATGGATGTTTGTCTTGGTCTGGGTGTTTCTATGTATAATAGGTAGGTATTTACAAAAAAAAAATGTACCTATGTATGTTTGTCCATTGTCTAGTACCCATAGTACAAGCTCTGCTTAGTTTGGGCTAGATGGTGTTGTGTGTATGTGATAGAATATTATTATTATTATTATTGATCTTTAGCAGCATTTTATTTTTAAACTGAGTTTTTAGATTAAAAGACACATCAAGATTGTTTACTTTTAGTTAAGTACTAACCAAATGGAGTATAGTGCATGTATGCGCACGCACCGCAGATCCTAGCTGGTCATAAATACTGATTATCGCAAACAGTAGCAGGTATCATATTGGTATAAAAAAATGTAAACTGTCTGATAAACATTGTTTACAATGAGCCGACCTAAATACTGTTTACGAAATGCGGCCAGTTTTACAAACGGTGTGTTTTATCTGTGTTATATTTTATGATTTATTATATTTACGTTGCGTGGTTTACGGTCATTGTAGAATGACATGGCCTCGCCACTGCCACTGCGCCGTGGTGTGGGTTTGAAACCCGCACGGGACAAAAAGATTGTGATCCTTTATGTGTGGATGATGTACTTTTTTCTTTAAGGAATTAGAGCATGATCGTTGGATGGCTGTAGTTTAAGTAAGCGCCTTGTACTGCGTCGAGTGCTGTGGGTTCTATTTTTAAACGAGCTTAACTGGTGTGTTGTAAATTCCCGCGCGACCCAGGATTTATTTCAAGTGCGGGTATTATAAAAACCACAAAATCTATACTAATATTATAAAGCTGAAGTTTGTTTGTTTGTTAATTTTTTTGCTTGAACGCGCTAATCTCAAAAACTACTAGTCCGAATAGAAAATCTTTTTAGTGTTGGATAGCCCATTTATCGAGGAAGGCTATAGGCTATATAACATCACGCTACGACCAATAGGAGAGGAGCAGCAATGAAAAATGTTGCAAAAACGTGGAAAATTCTCTTATGTGAAGCAGACAAAGTTGCGCGGGTCAGCTAGTAGGTATATATATATTAGAGTAATATTTAATGACAAGTTTTGTAATTAAATACGTATTTACTTGTTTGTATAATCACAACTTGACTTGAATTATATTCGACGATTCTATAAAGCGTCGTTCTATATTCTGTTATCCAAGAATTGATTAAGCGTTTATAGTTATATCTAGTCAAAGTAATAATTAATACTTCAAATATATCTAAACGCACGATTTATTTGACAATTATAAATTAATGGCACATAATAATTAAGCCAGTATTTGTGTAGCTACATTTAAATTATTAATGTAAAATTTGTTATTTCGCTAAGAGTTTCTCATATCACAGATATTTTTCTAACCTATTAGAAAAATATCTTGGGAGGCTTACAAGGAGACATGAGTCCAATGCGAAGAAGCCTTCGAGAGTTTTAATCCAAAGTGGGATGGAACACCTACAGTGGCACTACTGCAGCAGGCGTAGGACTATTGCTACACATTTACTCTAAGGCTCGGCGCGGCAGGGAATCCTTTGGCATCCCTACATGTAAGCACACACTATGCCGTGATATCCTTAAGTATGCCGCGATGTCCTTAAGCATACCGAAGTGTTCTTATGCATGCCGTGGCGTCCTTAGATACCGTGCTCGCGTCTAGCTTTTTTCACAATAGTCGTATCGCTTCTACAGAACGGTCTTAACACAAGCTTATAAGTGTGTGTATAATGGTAGATTGGGACCTAGGGCTCATAGCAGTTCTTGCCGCAGGGTACGGGCAGGCGCTGTCTTGCCGCGGTATCCCGAAGACTGCCAAAGCGTTCCGAGGGATGCCGAAGCTTTCCGAAGGCTGCCGACATAGCATGCCTAAGCATACCGCGGTATCGTTTTTGTACTTACGACTGTTAACATTGAAATTTCAAACTAGGTTATATTTTTACTCGTCGCCTTAAAATACCTTGCCATGCCGTGCCGCCAATGGGCGCCGAGCCTAATACGTCTGGGCTATGGGTATGGGTGTTTAATGGACCGGTATATTGGTAACTATGGATGGAAAACGGCGTCTACCCTGAATACTGTAAGAGTTTTATTATTACAAGACCACATCGATGACGTGAATAGCAACTGTCAATTGTGGTTTAATTCAATTCTAGAGCTGAACACATGAGATGCACCTCATCCAATACGTCAGCTATTTTATAAAATCTACGCCACGTAATTATTTTGTGGCTACTAAGTCTTCTGCACACATTTCCAAGTAACTACAAAAAATTCTTAACACTCATCGTATCAGGGTAAGAACAAGGACCTCATACTTCAAGCATAAGCGCTAAAAGCCATGACCACACATACGAAGATACAATACGATACTAAAATCAATTATAGTCTAAACCAGCCCACCGTACGACGTATAACTAAACATTTTAATTAAGTTCTTTAAAAAAAAAAAAAAACAAAAAGAGCAAATCTCGCACTAGGTATAAATCCTGTGTTGCGGAGGACTTTACAAATATTCAAACAACGGACACAAAGAACACCAAGACTCGGAACAACCATTTGTGGATCACACAATTTTTGTCCCGTTTGGAGATTGAACCCACAGCACTCGGCGCGGTGGCAGTGACGAGGCGACCTCTTAAACCACTACGGCATTCGTGTTCTAAATATGACATAATATTACTGCACGGCAAGTGTAATGGCATAGGTTGACCTCACAGTAACCATAAGCTGAGAGAATCGGTTCCTAAATGATATAGAAAAACGTTTCACAAAGTTAGATAGGTACTAGCTGTCCCAAAGGACATTGACATGTACACACGAAAAAAAAATTAAAAAAAACGCATCTAAACCATTCTCAAATCCACTCGAACACAAAAAATTTCATCAAAATCGGTCCAGTCGTTTAGGAGGAGTATAATTACAAACACACGCACAGAAGATTTATATATATAAAGATTTTTCTGAGTCCGGCCACAAATTAAATCAATATAGATGGGCGGCAAAATAAGCGCAAATAATAATAATAATAATAATAATATTCTACCACATACACACAACACCATCTAGCCCAAACTAAGCAGAGCTTGTACTATGGGTTCTAGACAATGGATAAACATACATATATACTTTTTTTTTTTGTAAATACATACATATTATACATAGAAACACCCAGACCAAGACAAACATCCATGTTCATGCACACAAATGTTTGACTTGTGCGGGAATCGAACCCGCGACCTCGGGCGTGGCAGTCGGTTACACTAACCACTACGCCATCGAGGCCGACAAAAATGCACGCACACATGCAAAGACTCGCGCGGTACCTTTTTTTATTAGATATCTTATACATCAGATACAGAGAACACAACAACACTACTTCCTCGGGCAACATTTTAACGCAGACTGGTGTGTGTGGACAACCCATATTGATTTAAACAAAGTTTCCAGCAGCATTCTCGCCATTCATCAACAACGTTGATCAACTGTTGCTTAACAAATGTTTACCATGAATACGAGGCTTAACGATTTTGGACCAGGTTGCGCAACAAATAGGTATAAATATAATTAAAAACACAATTAGGTATAACTCGCATTTTACCAATTAGCTTTACACATATAACTTATTAATTAATATTAACGATATTACGACAAAAACCCACTGTACTATATCAGTTACCGACACAAGAAAAAAATTTGGAAACATTTTCCTGAATCATATTTGTTTTAAATTAGGTATTAGCTTTACCCGCGGTTCCGCTCTCGTAGTTCTAAATGAAAATGATTATTGAGGAATAGTTATTATGTACTTTATATAATACTAGTAGTTTTCCCGCGGTTTTACCCGCGTAAATCCCGTTCCCGTGTGAATATCGGGTTTCACCCCTTTGACCCCCTTAAGGGTGGAATTTCCAAAAATCCTCTATTAGTGCTCCCCTACACTCTTCAAGGAACATACATGCCAAATTTCAGCTTCTTGCGTTCAGTAGTTTCGGCTGTGCGTTGTCTGTCAGTCACTCAGTAACGGAAGAGTTTTATATATATAGATTGTCTTACGTTCACGCAAATGTAATACATTGAAATTAAGCTCCTTCATATGGATTTCAGTGCGGTTTTTTTGAAAGCACTATTTGTGATATAGTTGTCTGGGAAAGAGCAAATCTAAGGGGCTGTTCCACCACCTCCAAATAACATTTATTTATAAGATAAAAGTCTCGCAACTCTTCTTTAACCTAACAAGAGTGAGACAGCGTGTGATTTATCTTTCAGATAACTTTTACTTGATAGTTGTAAAACTGGCCATAAATATTTAGTTTAAAGTTTCAAATTGTCTGAAAGTTGTTTTTTAATAAATCTCGGTAAATCCCGTAGTAAGCAGTTTAATTAGTATATTGTGGTTATTTCGATCATTTCATTTCAATCTGTTGATCTGCTGTTGCGAAGGATATACAAACAAACACACTTTCGCATTTATGAGACACCTACGTAACAATAACGATATTGATACTACGGATCACAATCAATGGGTTTTATATGGCTCCTACCATATCATACAATGGAAAACCCATTGATTGATTTGGAGAATAATTCCATCTACCTAGACTCCTGGAATATTCTAAAAAAATAATATTTATCCGCATTCGTTTCCCAGAACGGTTTTATTTTATGTATATTAAAATTAAATTGATGATTTTTTTTCTATTGCTTTAAAACATTAGTTCCCAAAGTGGTCCAGGTGGACCCCCAGGGGTACACGGGAGACTCGACAGGAGACTAAGTTGGCGTGACAAAAAAATGGGGATCCACAATTAGTAAGCGGGGATCCACGAAAATGTATTTGCTTTCGATAGTGAAGAACTAAAATGTTGGCTTGACTTCACCTATCAATGTTTTGCATATTCCATATTCAGTACCAGTGGTCTCGAACCTAGCGATTAGACAGATTAGATTCGGTAGATAATTACTAAAAAAAAGGTCAGTCCTCCCACCGCGGTCAGTCACAAGAATTTAAAAATAAAAAATATAAATTCAGTCCATAGACATTTGATCAAATTTTTTAATGTAGCTGCAGGGGTCCACCGAAACCTGCTAAATTTTGAAAGTGGACTACGAGACAAAAGTCTGGGAACCACTGCTTTAAAAGTACGGTAAGCAGAAAAAGCATATTGGTAAAATTATTAATTAAAATGTTATGCCAATTACTATAATCTATATATCAGTGATAGCCTAGTCCGAGGCCGTTGAATTGCCACGCAGAGGTCACGAGTTCAATCCCAGGGCACGCATATCTGACTTTTCGAAGTTATGTGCGCAATGAATAGTTAATTATCGTTCGCTTCAACGGCGAAGGGCAACATCGGGAGAAAACCTGCATGTCTGTGAGTTCCCCATAATGTTCTCGAAGATATGTAGTCTACCAGCCCGCACTGAGCTTACGAGGTAGACTATAGCCTGATCCTTCCCGCACTGAGAAGAGGCCCGTGCCCAGCAGTGGGACAGAATAATATAGGGCTGATATCCTACAACTTATAATATAAATGCGAGTGTCAGTTTGTTACTCTTTCACGCCTAACTACTCAACCGATAATCATGAAATTTCACATACACGTTGTCAGGGGAACAGAGGACATAGGGTCCTTTTTTCCAGTAAAAAGTACTTTTACTAACCTAACCTTACCTACATTTAAGAGAGTGTAGCTGCGGGCTAAATCTACATATTATATAAATTATATTATTACTATAATTATACTTACCCTATTATTAATTCTTGCTTACTAAGGCCAAATATATACCTAGGGACCAACTAAACAGTGCACTATATTTATTACTTATCAGAGCACTCACCACATGGTAGATACGTGAAAACAAAAATAATAAGTTAGACGTTGTAATTGCCTTCATCCTGACATTACCCACTAAACAACATTTAGTAAATATAATTTATAATATGCGGTGCGGTGTTCGGGTAGCAAACCGAAACAAAATTGTATCATGCTCCATTTAATAGCGATGAATGTACATACATACATACATAGATTCACGCCTGTTTCGCAGAGGGGTAGGCAGAGACTACGGACTTCCACTGTTCCATTCACACTAGCCTTATAAACTTTCTTAGAATGTACATGCCGATAGATATGAAGTTTTATTAATTATATAGAAGTATTAATTACTTTATTAATCTTAACTTATCTTATGTGGGGAACTGTCAGTGCAGACCGGCGACACTTCGACCCAGTGGCATCTTTTGTGTCGACATTCTCCCAATAACGACTGCCATAGATGTTCATGGCAGCCGGGACCGACGGCTTAAGGTGCTCTCCGAGGCACGGAGCAGGCGATAATTGTCAATCAATACGCACATAATTTCGAAAAGTCATATAACTTCCGAAGTCACTGGTGCGCGAGACCCTCTGCATTGCAGTCTGTTGGTCTCTCCACTGAGCTATCGCTGCTCTATGGTAAGTGATAGTAGATCAACATTCTGCAGTAACTTTGTTAAGCATACCGTGTTAATCTAGATAGCCTAATATATTCCACTGAGGTACCGTTCAAACGTTATTTCACGAAGTGTCAGAATCTATTACTGGCTACCGGCGAAGAAAATATAATGTTAGTCGAAGTATACCGGAATGTGTAGCTGTAGACAGTGTACGCATAAATATAAGGACGGTAAGGGAATTCGTGTGGTTTGTACGTGATACGTGTACTAGTGTTGAGGCAAACGTCCACTGTTGGCGTTGGGATAGCGTCAAGCTATAGTTTGTGGCTTTCGTAAATTTGTAGCGTGTATCTTAGTTGTGTTGTAAGTGGTGGGAAAGATTTATTCATGCAGAATAGGGATATGATATAATTATGGTGATCGTTCTAATCCAACTTAGAGCGTCTCCCAAAGTGGTCTGTCAGCGTCAATGTTTTTTACTTGACAATCAACAAACGCATGCTTCATACCTAGAAGTAACGCGTGTGGTTCGCAATGTAATTAAACTGTCAGTCAGTTATTAACAACACATAATATGGACTGGATTTCCAATACTAATATTAGTAAGACAGGTCTACGCAAAACGGGATAAATAACACACCTTTTTGTACAAGTAAGATATAAAATTTTGAATTGTTTTATGTCGTTGGTTAATATTTATTTCGGTGAACAGATCCTTTGAATGGATCATAGCAATTAAGTCCAACAGACTGGCAGCATTGATAAATTAAACCATTGCAATCCTCCGTGCAGCCAGTAATTTGAAACTACATATACGTTTAATGCTAGTCAAAATACGTAAATATTTTCTGTGATGAAAGTGAATGAAGCCAAAGAAGTGTTTCAGGATCGTAGCAAATGGAAATCCGTAGTCTCTGTCTACCCCTCTGGGAAACAGGCGTGAATCTATGTATGTATGTATGTATTTTCTGTGACCAAAAGGCAGCATAGCAAACGCATATGGGTTAACTCGCTACGCTTTCAGTTTAAGACTGGCTTCACAAAACTATACGTTTACGTACATTACGTGCGTCCTAATGCAATCCTTCACACTACAGATACTAGCATCAGTGTTTTTGGGAGCTCCAAGATTTTATCTCAGCGTTTTATTGTCACGACGCGTTCCTCACGGGCTCGATAGAATGATAACGTCGGAATTGTTATGTTCGGTGCGTAGCACAAAGAGAACATTCGTGTTGACTCGGTGATTAATAGGCACTTGTGACGAAAGGTATTTAGATACTAGTTTCTTAGATATGTATGTGTATATTTAGTACTTTAAAATACATAATATGTATGTATTATAAGTAAATTATTTTAAATAAAACTCTCTTAAGTTTTCGGTTTAGTTTAAAATAAACGAAATTATGAATATCATATCAATATTATATTAAATTTAAGTTAAAATTGTTGTCTAAGTAAGTATACTTGAGACAACTACCATCATAGTTTCCCCGTGACCATGGCTGCTGAAAAGCAGCCGAAACGTCGGGGAAAGTTTAAAATTAAATTAAATCTAAATAGTTTTAATAGTTTTAATAATAATTTAATAAGCTTAAAAAATTAGTAAAGTTTAATAGTAGTAGTGTAACAATTTTCAAAATTATGTAATAATGTGTCAACTAAACAACGCGATAAAATCCGTATATAGTAGTTTAATTCCAATTTGACGACACGATGGCGTAGTGGTTAGTGTAACCGACTGCCACGCCTGAGGTCGTGGGTTCGATTCCCGCACAAGTCAAACATTTGTGTGCATGAACATGGATGTTTGTCTTGGTCTGGGTGTTTCTATGTATAATATGTAATTTACAATAAAAAAGTATATATGTATGTTTACCCATTGTCTAGAACCCATAGTACAAGCTCTGCTTAGTTTGGGCTAGATGGTGTTGTGTGTATGTGATAGAATATTATTATTATTAATATGTTTATTATACTTATGCATACATTTCAGAAGATACTCTGTAAATACTATTACTGTTATTCTTATATATAAATCTACGCTAATTGTATATAAAGTAAGAGTTTATATGATTAAAAGCTGTACTCTCAGGAATTACCAGTTTTATTGGCAAATTATTCAGCGTTACAGAGCCCGCTAATTGCGTAAAGTTATAGGCTAACATTACGCTGCGACTCAAAGGATCGACGCACTAATCATAAAAGCAATTTCATTAACCAAGAAAGTTCCACGGAACGCAAGTAATTGTAAATATTGAAAGCACATACTTTATTACGCCTTAGTAATCTAGCGGATGTTAAGCAAATAAATTATAGATATGTTAATAAGATATTAGTTGGCTAATATCCAATGCTGATCATATGTTTTGTTTAGACTGTGATTTGTGAAGAAAATGTTATTAGAACTCAGTCGACATCGCCGGCCATCCGGCTGTCAGCCGACTCGCGACAATACTTGTTTGGAATATACTTAAGTAATAATCACACAATCCGGGATATAGGCTAATAATAGATATCGAAGTATTGTTATATTGGATACTAGTTGCTGCCTCCGGCTTCACTTGTCTAGAATATTATATTTCCTTTTAAAAAAGACAGCTGCCTATTTAAAAGTTCGAGAACTGTGTCGCGAGGAAGTTTGTTAACATTCACTCAGACTAAACAACAAAGAAACAATAATGACAACTTTTCAAACGTAGCGATCACGTAGATTAAAGTTTACGAAAATACTTTTTAGATACACTTTTGCTATGGGTTATTTTTTATTTTTCTTAATCTTTTGACTGATTAAATCTCAGATACAATGAATAAAGTAGTCTCGCGTGTAGCTGCTTTATGAGGGATCGAGCATCCGAACTTATAACTCCTGTATTAATAATAATATACTTCTTCTCTCTTAGCCTTTATTATTCCCAAGTCACTTGGGGTCGGCTTTTCTGGTCTAACCGGATTTGACTGGATATCAGTTTTTACACGGAGCGGCTGCCACCTGACCTTCGCAACCCAAAGACTAACGATACCCTAAGGCTAGACCAGTGTCAGGATATTAGAGGGTACTGACTTTCCCAATAACGACTGCCATAGATGTTCATGGCAGCCGGGACCGACGGCTTAACGTGCTCTCCGAGGCACGGAGCAGGCGATAAGTGTTAATCAATACGCACATAATTTCGAAAAGTCATATAACTACCGAAAGTCAGAGTTGCGCGACGTGGGTTCGAACCCGAGACCCTCTGCATTGCAGTCTGTTGGTCTCCCCACTGAGCTATCGCTGCTAATAATACTTCTTAATAATAATATACTAACATTGAAATAACGGATATAAATAATATATAACTTGGAACATCTATAAATCACACCATTTTAGCCCGTGTCGGCATCGAGTCCAAAATGTTCATGGCGTTAGCGGTAAGCTGCCACTTAATCCACAACAAATTTACATGGCGATTGCAGATGACATTATTTCCTTTAGCTGACTCTGTTAAATACTAAGTTCTAATTGATATTCAGAAAGAATACATAAATACTAACAAACCATAGCATTTACAATGTTCGTATTATTAAAATTATAGGCGTCCATTTTCTCACCAGCTTTTTAACAAGTTAGGACGATTAAAATTGGTTCGGAACTTATTAACCCCAAGTCAAAGAGGTTAATATGAAACAAAAAGTTAAATTTCATCGAATCATTTCCAAAACAGTAATTACATATTATGATACAGCAATATTCTCGCAAATTTTGCTGGATTAAAGCCTTTTTAAGCTAAAAAGCAACATGGTTACCACGGAACGTATAATTATACCTTTCGAACCTTAATTTCGCGGTAATCAATCTTCGTTTCGCGCCAAAAGCCTCTACTAACCCTACGTTTGCTGATGCAGACAATTTGACCGGAATGCCTCGAGACTCAAGACTGGATTGTCTAATTATAAAAGAATTCGCCAATGCGTCATCCTTCATGTATCTGGCGGGAATCTCGATCCACGGCCACTTGCGCCAGCAAAAAGAAAAACTTAGGTTATTATTACAGGCGTCCGCGTGCATTCCATGTTCGCCGGTCTACCAAATAGGCTATCGCTTATAGCCATCGTGTGAAATAAGGCGGTCCTATACAGAGAATGCTGGGTAATATTTACTGTTAGAATTATTATCGTTTTCCTCCCGATTAGGAATAAAATTTAAGTGTGATCACTTCCGCAATTACTGATCGTTAGGTCCCGTCTACACTATTAAGTCGAGCAAAATATTAATGGATTTTCTGTCAGAAACTTCTCAGTAACGCCATGAAATCTAGAAGAAAGGGCAAATCTCTCTTATTGCCTGGGAATAGCATTTACAGCCAGTTCTGGCAGTCGGAACCTGCTCTTTCATATAGAAGGTCAGTATTTTTTTTTTGACAAAAATAATCTCAATTTGTCGACGTGGCAATCAATCAGGCCGTTAACTTGACACATTAAAGACATGTGATATATGTTATATCACATACATTCATACATAGTCTGCTTCCCGGAGGTAAATGGATTCTGACTTACTACGATCTTGACATAAATCCCGTATGTAAATTATCAGGCAACATAAGGAAAGACTTCATCAAAATGTACTTACGGCAGAGCCCGTTTTAATTGACGATTTAAAAGAGTGCTCATTCTTGCAGGTTTCATCTCATAGGCTCAACCCTTTGCCTGAACCTAACTTAAAAAACAGTTTCTGTTAAAAAACTTTAACATAAACTTAGTAATCTCACTAACCTATATATTTTGACGTTCATAAGTGTTACTTAGTGACCTAAATGAATAAATGATTTTTGACTTTGACTTGACTGTGTTTCACCAAGTATTTCATACGCATTACACATATGCGTGTACGATGTCATACAAAGTATATAAAAACCAATAAAACGCAATCTATAAAGCTTCACGTATGGCAATATTAACCTATATTCAGTGTGCCGTTCACCTGCAACCTGTGCCGGCTACTGCGGAGTCATTAAACGCAACTTAATCTTCGACATATTTATTGTGTACTAAATATAAAATGGAAAATCAAAGATGGCGATGCGAGGCGCCGCGTCCGAATGCAATGCAAGCTTAAGGGCGCGACTCCACCAATTAAGTTAAATATTTTAGCCTTCTGACATCTCACTGTAAATCATAAAATGTTATTTATTTAGTTTATTGGAAAGCTTACAGATTTATATTCCAGGTTATAGTTATAATGTGTAGCAAATATTGCTATTAACGAGCTTTCGAAAATAAAATGTCTATCTAAGTACCTAATTTTAAAGATACAGATCACAATAGAGAAAGTTCGGAAGCTTTTTGACTAAAACTAATAATAAATTATACGGATAGTTATATTCTTCGGCCAGTTGTTCAGTCCGATATACGAGTGGACTTTGTGTCCGCTGTTGCCAAATTTGTAAAGTCCTTTGAATTAGGGTCACTAATTGCTATTCTTGTTGAACCCCCCAGAAGGGTTCTGGGGGGTTCAACAAGAGTAGCAATTAGAGTGGCGTCTGTGAGGCATCGGGTGTGTATTGAACTTACAACCTCTCGATGAATAAGACTAATACAATAACTATTCAAATAGGTATTGCAAGCTTTAAAATTATCAAATACACTTCACTCTTCACTCTATACTACTTACAATTCTTTGTTCCAAACACAGCAACATACAATAAAAAAAACACACATATGTGCCAAACATCCTTCCTCTACGAGATTAAACAGGAACATTGAGAGTAAATACCACACAGTGTTCTTTAAATAAATGTAGAAAACCGAACGTATGAAAGCCTTATCAAAGTTAACGAACCACAATTCACTTAGTTACCGTCAAGAACGCCTATGATACACACAATTTGAGGTTTTATCGATTCCTTGATACCATTAACCTAGAGGGATGATTGAAAAGTCAATACTACCTTACCATTTTCCTAATAACTGCGTAGATCGATATCTACCTCGTTAGGAAAAAAGGTTTGATACGCGGCGAAAATACTATGTTTTCACACATGGGATCAAGTCGCTGCTTTGGTAACCTTGAATTCTTGGATATAATAATTATTATGATTAACATAATAATATTATTTATCTAATATTTAAAGTAGATGTGTTTCTTCTTTATCTTTCTGTATCTTTATCTTTATCTTTATCTTTACTTTTTTCTATGCGATTTTGCCACGCCTCTGTGCTGCAACGCGTGTTCGCGACTATCTTAAGTTCCTGTCTATACACATTTTATTATAATTATTTATTTTAATGATTTTTAGCGATGACATCCTGTGTCAGTATCTCTCTGCCTATATTTTGCGATTAGTGTTTATACTTAACCATCATTTAAAGTGACACCCGTGGTTAATACACCTAACTCTAAGCAACTAAATCATGCATATCTGCTTTCGCCCTAATTACATATTCTTTAGCTTTCCATGGAGGATAAGCCTGTAAATTAGCCGCCCTATAAATCTGCATCGTTGTCAGCCGGCCGCCGACGCTGCTGTTGACTTGAGATTATTTTATGTTCCCGTCGATGACTCACCACACCACTGCATGGTGGAGGGTTAAGACCCGTTCGGCAATATTTAATACATATTTCACATACCACTTATAATGTTTTCGCAATCGCGTGATTTGAGTTTCATACTCGGTTTAGAAATCTGATTTTATAATTAGGGTACGTTTCGTTGCAGCTTTAGAAAAGATAATTGTTCTGATAATTATTATATCTAAGTCAAAAATAAAATATTTTTACAAAGCAACACTTATGCAGCTCAAAGTTTATTTTTATTTACGAGTTTACCGGCGGTACATTTGGGTTGCTAGGCAAAAAAGACATTTGCAAGTAAGAATTTACAGTTAATTAAAAATACCAGTGAGTGATTCTTTATCTCTTTGTCCATTAAATAATTTATATCATTTTTGTTTATACAAATAATCTATTTGCCTACCATTCGGTTGAGATATCATCACGAGGTATAAAAATGCCTTTATATACTTTTTATTACTTCAATTGTCTTTATTGAAGCAAGCATGAACAAAAACACTTTAGCATTTATACATCGGTTGAATTCAAAGAGAAACATTTACAATTTCAATTTGTCTAAGTTTATCGCATGAAGTGCTCCGCTGAGGTTTGAACGGCTAAGGTTTTAAACTTCACATTTTATTAGTCTAGCTTACAAAGAACGTAATCTACTTTTATTTGACTTTATTGATCCCTCGTTTAACTATAACTTTTAGACGAAGAACCGCAGGCTTTACGATCCATTTTCAAAAACTACCTTTGTTTTTCTTTTCGATTCTTGTTATTAAGAGGAGCAAACTACATATATCCAGCCATTTTCTTTTTTTAATTTAGTTTTTTAGAGAGTAATCCTCCTTTACGACTGCAAAACATATTAAAGCCGTATATTCTGTCGTATCAGTAGTATCGGTGATGTCGCTATTCTATCCTGCGTCTCTTATCACTGGTATTAGGTTTCAGTATTGAGATTTACAAATTAATGCTTGCCTGAGCCAGTTGACAAAAACATTCTACGTTTACTATACCAGTCGTAAAATGAACATTCAACTTTTTAGTCAAATGTTCAATAGCAATCTCTGATCCCTTTGGATAGCTTCTCTTTACACCCTTGCTACAATTCCAATGGAACAAAAAGGCAGTACGTAGCTATTAAACGAACCGCTAGTTGATCAGTCATCAAAGGCAATAAAAACCATTATCATAACCCCTTGCTTTTATTAAACTTGGCAATTCACAGCCATGAAATTGTGCTTTATGGAAATTACTGCACAAACGGCGCCGAGGCACATATAAGATAGATGTAGATGGCCGACTTAATACATCACAAGAAAGTGCACTCATACATAGGTGTTTGGCCGAGAACAGTAATTGTCATTTAGTCGACTTGAACTGAAAGCGCTGTATGCTCGCATTACAGTACGAACCGACGGTCTGTGTCTTCCTAGTTTGTGGTATACTCGCTATTGCACATGTGCTTAGTTTTATGAGCACTATTACCGCACAGTAAAAGGAATGATTCGAAGATAATAATGCCGAGTGTATTCTTAGTGTGCGTTGTTTCAATGTTTGTCATGATTAACCCTCGGGAAAGTGTCATTCAAAAAGCAAATATCCTTCAAAAAGCGATAATATCCTTGTCATTTATAAGTGTCGCTTTGTGACCCGAATGAATTGTAAGTAACGCATATAAAAATGTATCTATCTAGAAAGTATGCCCGAGCACTAATGTTAAGTGTGAAGCCATTAGTCATACAAGCGTATATTTGTTTAATTATTTCTGTGGCTATATGACCATGTGCACCATAAACGCGGACAGGGTCAGTGTTGTTCTTGCCGGAAAGTGGGATGGTCCGTAACGATAGCATTGGCTCAGTCACAGCTGGTCGATTCTTCCGCCCGCGGAAACACACTTGCTCCTACATTGATGGTTTATTCAACGGGTAATTCACTCGATTATCGGAATCGACAATTAATAGAATCGACTAGAACTGGCGAACGTTACCATCACTATTAATCAATGTGGCAGTTCGATATTTGAAAGTGACATTGTTTTTTTCTGTAATCATATAATAATGTCCCTTGCAAATATATTTTTGATAAAACCATTGAGACTAGATAATAAAAAATGAACAATATTCAATTCAATACAGTAATTAAATCAATCTAACGTAATTTATTTTTTGTAATATGATAAAACATTTATAATAGTGGCATAAATCAATAAACTATTTGATGTAGGTATATTATAATATTATAATAAGTACATTATTTTGTAAATATCAATAATTATAATATATTACTTATAAAAATGATATTTTATCAAATTTACGAGTCAATATAAGACAATAAATATAAAAAATGAGTTTATGATAATTTCAATGAACATTAAAATGGCACAGCTTAGTATTTACATCCACATTCCATTATCAAGCAAACTTTTATCACTACGAGTTAGTCAAAATAGAAAGTACCTACAAAAAAAATACGTAAATATGTTATTAATTTATTTTTTGATTTCTTACTTTTGATACAATACCGGTCAGAGGTCTCGTAGCCAAAACAAGACTCTCTCTGACTTGTCACAAATACAGTTATCGCTTTAACTATGAAGGCAGAAAATTACACGAGGCAGAAAATTGTCGGTGTATGTCAATTAGAACTCAGGTTAAAGGTTGGGCCGATGTCCTCTGTTCATAATCGACATCTAGCAAATTATATACATTTTGAAAATAGAACGGTTCGTTTTTAAACTTTACATATCTCAATAAAAACATCGTTTATATGGCTGCAGTGTAACGAATTAATACTGGCTGTTAATTTAAAGTAGCCATGCGTAATATCCACCTTTATGAGTGTATACCACGCACAGAAAAAGAGGTGTACTAGGCCCGGGGGTACCATAACATCACATGAAGAGCCGCTCGATTAGTGGGGCGAACACGATTCCGTTTGATGACTTCATTGTCTCGATTATTTTCCAACAAAAAGCACTCGGTAATGGACAGCGCGAGATCGCGCGGGTGGTCCCTGTAATTACAACCAAGTTTCTACATAACCTTTCTCTTTCACACCTATGGTGATAGTCTATTAAATGTGCTCGTCTCGTACTATTTTAAGTCGGGCTAATCTCGCGTGAGATATACAGACAATGGCGGCGACAGATTACTTTGTGGACTCATATTTATTGTAATATAATCGAGCGGAAAGATAGGTAAGAAAAACTGATACAAATATAATAATAAGCTTTGTTTCTTTATCGAGAATTGTCCGGGTGGTATGTGGCAACTTGCTATTAATGGAGAAAGGTTAATAAAAACGTATTGATAAACGTTTTATATTGATATGGACTGTAACAGACAACAATGTACGTAATATATCTAAATATAAATTTGTTATTGTAAGACGCATGAGTCAATATACAACGTGCGATTATAATTTCGTACAGCTAAGTAAATTTTCAGAACTTCATTTGTATTGTTTAAATACTTTTATTTGCATACTTAAGGAGTTACTCATGAATTTATGGATTTTATTACCAATTTTATTTTGTTCATTCATCACTACCGTGCCAATCTTTCTCCAGTGCTTTCCAAAAAGGTTAAGACAATTGCATAAACATATTCAATTTATCTGTGGTCTGAAAATAAAGCTTATATTATTATTATTATCGCTAACTAAGCTAATTAAGAATATACTCCAACTGTCATCATTATTTTTTAATTAATAAAACTAAGCCTAAAGCTTCAAACAATGAGATTTAAGACACCAGGCAGTCTTAGCTTCTTATAGAAAGTAACTTAGCTTCTTGTAGCAGCTCCAGAATATTACAGCCAACCATAAGAAGAAGCTCAAGAATATTACAGCCAATCTTATATAGTAATTTGACTTGAACAATTATGTTGAAATTAAACTACTATATACGGATTTTATCGCGTTGTTTATTTGACACTTTATTACATAATTTTGAAAACGATTACACTACTACTACTATTAAACTTTACTAATTTTTAAGCTAATTAAATTATTATTAAAGCTATTAAAACTATTTAGATTTAATTTAATTTTACACTTTCCCCGACGTTTCGGTTGCTTTTCAGCAGCCATGGTCACGGGGAGGAGGGTTGTTGAATATAGTAGTGATGCGCATAATTTTATTCGAATAATATTCGAATAGAATTGTGCAGACGCAGCGCATGTACTTATGTATAGTGTTGCACAATACATCGAAAACAGTCCAAATGTAACTGTGCACATCGTTAAGACAGAGCTTGGAGGCACTGCGCTGTCTATATAGGCACTTTTTATAGATTCGTATTCGTACCTAGTATAAATAAAATGTTATCCGCTCATCAAATGACTCGATGCCATCGAAAGTATGAATCGTAACATGACGCCGATATCTTCAAACTAAAGATTTTAGATCAGAGGTATTGATACCAGCTGTTGAACGACAAACTGATAATAAAACTTAATAGCTTGTGAGTTCCACAACAATAGTAACTAGCCATTTGAAATATCTCAGCCTACGTCGCTCTGCGGTTTGAGTTTAAAGTTAGTAATTTTCGACCTAATGTCCTACGCAGGTGGTCGACCGTGTTCGCATCTCTAATTATATATTTTTCACAAATAAGCACTACTCAACATAGCTATTTCGATTATATCATTCTATTACTGATAATCGGTTTGGGTCGATATCGATTACTGCGGCCGATGACCGGGGACGGCAAATAGAGGTGTTTGACAGTTGTGGCATTACTGACAGAACAATAGAGCTGTGAAATGTTTCAGAGATGAAACAGTTTGTACGTAAAGAGTTTCATTGTTCTAGAGGTGAGTGGGCTTTTGTAAGAATAGACATTCAGCTTATAATAAAAGAAATGACTTCTACTATTATAAGTTGCGAGTTTTACTTAATACGTATTTTTATTATAAACACGCTATTTATATTAAAATGTTTTAGGGAGATGAACACCTAAAATATTTTCTTTTATGTACATAGATGCTACTTCTTAGTAATAATAATTACGACCTACTTTTTAACAGCCATGCTCATAGTGTATGGATATGTTATTCATTAGTAGTATTGTCCTCATCATACCCTAAAGTCCAAAAAAAATAATACTCAATATTATAGTTATCAAGTTACTCCACGATTTACTTGGACTATAACGTTTCTGTTACATATTGTATAACCACAAGCCTTAAACGGCGAGACAAGACTCCGCTAAGGAAAAGGGCACAGACAATTTCCGTTTCGACTTAGAGCACGATCGATTTGAAATATAATTGTGTTTAATAAAAGCAATCCTTGTTTATTCAAAAGCCTTCAAGTAAAGCAAGATTTCCTTTTGAATTGGGATCTCTTTAGGCTGTACTCTGGATTTGTGTAGGGTTGCCTGTGCCTCTTTGTTTTTATAAAGTATCATAGAGTTATGAATGTTATTTTGTGATTTAGGTGCTGAATGGCGGCAATGCACTGTAAAACTACGATAGATATAATCGGTGGCAGCCTACGAGAAGAGGCGTCGGACTTGCGATCGAAAGGTCGTGGATTCGAATCCCAGCCATTGCACTAACGATGTGAACCCACTACAAACTCAAGCGTATTAATTTTACAGGAGGGGTTAACATAAATACTAGTAATGTGAACACAAATTTCTGGAAGGTAATCTTTAAAAACAATCTCTTTCAGTTAGGTAGCAAAGAAAATAGTTCATAATGGCGGACGAGTCCTCACATGTAGAAATGGATCGCTGTAAACTACAAGTGTTACCCAATTTGTAATAAATCACAACACAATTTGTATTTGATACGTTTTTCTAAACAAGGTATACCCGGCGGATTCTACATAGGTACATAAATTTAGACAAACCCAAATTGGCTTGCTGTATTTTATATTAATGACTGAAGATGCTCTAACACACCTTTAATAAAAAATATATTCCTTTAATGATCTTTGATTTAGTTGGTATAGTGGATACCAACTAAATAAACGATCATGTATTTGAATATCAATATGGGCACATAGTACGAAAGAATCTGTTTATATCGATTTGTCATGGAAAAGGCGACGCGGACGTTAAGAGTATTTCTAAAGTTTAGAGTTTCAATATACAAGCACGGTAACGTTATCTAACAGTATTGTAACTCGGCTCTGTCCTTGAAATAATTACATACAGACGCGCGGTCCGGACCTACAGTATTTAATTTTATCTACCTACTTGAGTTTCTTTTTAGTTTAGTGATTGTAAATATTGTCGGCCTCGATTATGTAGTGGTTAGTGTAACCAACTGCCACGCTTGAGGTCGCGGGTACGATTCCCGCTCAAGTCTAACATTTGTGTGCATGAACATGGATGTTTGACTTGGTCTGGGTGTTTCTATGTATAATAAGTATGTATTTTCTTAAAAAAAAAATTATATTTATCCATTGTCTAGAACCCATAGTACAAGCTCTGCTTAGTTTGGGCTAGATGGTGTTGTGTGTATGTGGTAGAATATTATTATTATTATTATATTTTTTATTTAAAGAAATATCGGCATTTGGATAAAATCTTTGATTAAAAATACTTTTGTTTACTATTGTACTGTGCCATAATTATTATGTAAGTACTTGTACTTATTTCAATCAAATATTAACAAGTCGCACGCTTACTGCTTACAAATCCATCACACCGTGAACGGCTGCGGCGCATTCGTGACTGGTTGCGAACCGAGTGCACACCGGCCTCGAGGCGCGTAGGTATGACTCGCGTTCCGACCGTTTGTATGAAGATAGAATACTTTTAGATAACATTACTGTGATAAAAGCATAAAGCATTCAACGGGGCAATGCTACTCTCACAGTCGACTGTGATGCGGAGGAAATCCATGACGCCTATATTAGAGGGTTTTAGTTTTCTTTTTTATTTATGTTTTATAATATTTTAGGCATAAGTTAGTTTTAAAGAATTGTTTATTAATAGTATCAAATTAAAACATTTATAAGCATGAAGAATGTAATATAAGATATAACAAGATCATGTACGCGAATGCATTGCATTAAATCATTGTCGCTGTCCATGTTTACGGAAAACAGAAAACCATAAAAGCTGCATCTGTAAAGGTATACTTAGCCTAACAAGTAAATATCTATATCTGCAAAGACATATTACATAATATCAGCCAAGTAGGCTGCGGTATATTACACCTACATTCTATTTAGCTATATTTTAGACCCACCATAATAATGGGAAGGGCCCTGTGAGAGCTACAATCTATCCAGGCGCTCAAATTAAATTTAATCCTCCTTCTCCAACAAAAATAAGCATTTGGAGAACCTAATAAAAACTCAAATTAGCGTACATTACTCAAGTCCTTTCGCTAATGAGTCACATTTTAATGTTTGATATGTTGTAAATGATAAAAGCCGCAGCCCTGAGTTTGAGGGGTTGCCGCGAAAATATTAACGCTCAGAGAGGCTGAGTGGCATGAAATGAAATGATTACCGCACTTAACCGAGGCGATAAGAGCGCCCTCTGCTACCCGACATTTTTATTTAGAAGTCTGCTTTTTATTTTTTACGGGCAACACCGACCGCTTAACAGTCGCCAGTCTGGATTTTAAAGTGTTAGATTAAAAATCTAGTCTTACATCATGATTTTAATATTTTACAGGAAATGTGGTGAAATCTCAGCGTATATTATGAATGCAAATGTGAGTTTGTTTATTACGCTTTCAAGCCAGAAATCTCAAACCTAACTAATATTATAAATGCGAATGTGATTTTGTTAGTTACGCTTGCACGCCTTAACTACTCGACCGATCAGCATGAAATTTCGTCCACACCTTGTCAGGGGTGCAGAAAAGGACATAGGGATCTATCATCCAGAAAAGAGTACTCTTATCATACGAAGCCGCGGGATGAAGGTAGTATTGTATAATGCTAAGGTATGCATGTGCGGTTTTCTGCATGCGTGTGCCGATTATCGAATAACGCATGCAATACTACAACTAGCGTTGCTTGCGTGGTCCGATAATCGGCTAATTCGGTAAATATTACTTAGTTGTCATACCAATTTATACCGTCACTATGCAATCATGTGGAGAAATATTAATTATGTGTTAACATACTTAATTACTGTTTGTATGGTTCCGTAAGAATGAATGAATGAATGAATGAAATCTTTATTAGATACACACAGACACATTTTAAACAACACAGTGTTTAAAAGGCTTCTGCTCAGCCTATGCTGCGAATGACCGCGGCGCAATGATAATATGATCACTCTATTGTCCGTCTGTTTGTCAAACATTTTCACGGGAATGCGTGGAGGTAACAAGTTGAAATTAATAAAGATAGAATACTTAGGTCTGCAATCCCTTGGAGGTGGAACAAAATTAAAGTTAACGCAATAAAAAATATGGACGATTTTGCCGCATATTTTGATACCCATAAGGAAATCAAAAGCTATAGGGTACTTCCCATTGACCTAGAATCATGGCTTGGATTATAACACAAGTAAAGGAAAAAGTCTGAAAACCGTCAATTACATAACAAGATTGTTGTACGGAACCCTCGCTGCGCGAGTCCAACTCGCACTTGGCCGGTTTATTTTCATTACAATTTGCCCGCGATTTCGTCTTCATAGAAAATATTCAGCTACGACAGGTCATTTACGTGAATCACACTGCACGGCATCCTCGATTGTATTGAATTTATTGCAATGTATCTTAAATTTAAATCGATCAATGGTTAAGTAGCGTGACAACGGTTTAAACAGACAGACAAAAATTCTATAATCCATTGTTATGTTTTCAGATCCTTGTATAACTTAAAAAAACCCTATTTTCCATAAACTATTTGAAATGCACACAGCATCGTTACAATTTTATGTGGATTTAAAAAAAAATATTAATAGATGTGCGGTCACCGTATGGTGGACGACACATAAGGGCGCACGAAAAAAGTGTCCACTAAAACGAGTGAGCTCTCACATTACATAACAGAGAGATATTATAAAATTTTCATTATGAATGAGCGTGATAAAATTACATTTATAATTCAGATGTCATGTGTATAACAGATGAAAATTTAACGTCCAGAAAGTTGGCCATATTTAAACGCAAGCATCTCTGATTTAAATCTTTGGAATTAAATTGTGATTTCGATGACATGCGATAAACGAAAATTACTCTTATAGGTCATTATAGGAATGTCAAAAGTCATAGTATACATTAGTGTTATTGTTTATTTTAAACTTAAAGAAAGTGTTTAAACGTTGATATTGAAAGTGCAATTCGATACGCTTTTACATTGTTATAAAGTTGGCATTATCTTTGGAGTTCAAGATTTGATATTAAACTTTCTTATAGATATTAATATTGTGCCGATGAAATTTATTTACTGCGTTTCGCCCAGTTAAATAAGAGCCTTTCCTATTCTTTTTCTACATGGTAACTTACCATCAGGAGCGACAGCAGCGATAGCTCAGTGAGGAGACCAAAAGACTGCAATGCAGAGGGTCTCGGGTTCGAACCCACGTCGCGCACCTCTGACTTTCGGAAGTTATATGACTTTTCGAAATTATGTGCGTATTTATTGACAATTATCGCCTGCTCCGTGCCTCGGAGAGCACGTTAAGCCGTTGGTCCCGGCTGCCATGAACATCTATGGCAGAGTGTCGACACAAAAGATCCCACTGGGTCGAAGTGTCGCCGGTCTGCACTGACTGGCCCCCACATAAGATAAGATAAGATACCATCAGGAGGACTGTATGTTCATTTGTCACTTATGTTGTATAACAATTCACTATATCGCACGTGAGTTAGTTACGTTCTTATATTTTTGATGAGAGCCTAGTCATATAGTGACTAAGTCATAGTATAGGCATTCGCTTGTATATCACCAAATGGTTAGGCACTCGAATATAATATTATGACATCACATGCTTTGTTCTTAGCCAATATAAAAAGCATGTCTTTTGCCTATCAGGCTTCAGGCTCCAAACGACTAATGAAAATTCTGGAAAAAATTTAATAACCTTGTACCAGAAGCAGGCATGGAATCTGAGACCATACGATTGCCAATAACTCTAATAAGCGTCGGCGTAACACTATACCATAACGACTGGGTTAATAAGGCAGCCTTAGGCAGCAATATTGAATGAAGATGATCAAATTTTTATAACATTACCAATATCAATGTCCAAACCGAAGGCAATTTAAGCATGTCTGTTATTTAAATTAAGTATAATAAACATGTAAATCCGACACTTTTACGATCGGATAAAGTGTTTATTTTAACGTAAATCGTTTCGTGGTAAAGGGCGCTTATCAGTTGCGATTGCCATATTCAAAAATATCGACACCCCCTGATGACGTAAGCGCCATTTTATTTGACTGTACTATTCGAAATTCGATCTTTTTGATTGTGATATACAGTGTGTTATTAAATATCGTAAAGTTGACCCTATAAATAAGGAAAACCTTAATTACACTGTAAATAATAAATCTCAAGAAAGTCTGACATTATTTCTGTAAAAAATAAAATACGACAACAATTATAATAAAAATTGATTACTTTAAATCGTCCAAATAAGGTATTTTAAACAAACGGTGGCTAACCACCTATTTATGACTTCATACAATGCAACGTAAAATAAAATTGTAACCAGATATTTTTGGTTGTGTTTCTGTACACGCTAACGTCATTAATAGCTAAACTAATTCTGGTGTGGCTGTCACTGATGTATTTAGCTATGCCAGCTAACATTTATAGCTTGCTTTATTTAAACTGACATACAACCGATATGACAAATAAAGAATACATATCAACATTTTCGCGCATACCACAGACACAACTAGTTATTTGTATTTATATCCAGATACTCGTTAATTGAGTTAGGGTAACAAACCACACCAAAAACATACGTGTGCGGCCGATGACATTACGCACACATATAAAATTATTATATTTGTTACCGTAACTCAATTAGCAACTATACATGTCACGGGCCTTAAAAATAACTCAATCTTTTTGCTACAACCTGTACATATCCATACCGCAAAAATATGGCGGATGAGTCACTTAGCTTCTTACCCATCGATATATTTTCATACTTTTTGGTTGCTCTGTCGCCAACGCCACATGGTTGAAAAAAAAAGATGTTTATATTTTTTCGGCTCACTTTGAGTGTTGCCGCTTGTGAAATAATAAAAACGTCGTAAAATTTAGGAGCACCCAAGATTGTTATCGTTCATCGGATGGATTGGGAATATTAATGAGTCGGAATGTTGTCCGATCACATTACCACTAAATTGAATTGTTTTATTGGGTCAATCAATAAATTCTATGTAAGTACTTTACGGGTTTATTGTCTAATTATGATCTATACGGAATGCGGAAATAAAGGGGTATGTTGCTCTTCGCCTTATAATCAAACAATCTTTGATGGTTTGTGCCTTACCTATTTCAAATAAAAACCAATTCGCCAGGTATGGTTGTAGGTTCCCCGTAATCTATTCCCCAACGTAAATAAGGGTGTCTTGTTCGTTTAATAACTAAACAATCTTAGGTATCTTGTAACTCTGTCAGGGGTTTAATGATTCTCGAATTATAAATCAAAACTTGACATCTAATTGATTCATGACTAACTTGATTTTCTAATCAACAGTTTTTAACTTTGATTTACGTCTGTTTAAGTACGATTTAAAATGCGGCGTTTTCCTTATTCTCGGCTCATTAAAAAGAGTAGGATATTAAATTAAAATAACTGTTTATTTTATGACAAATTAAGTTAAATAAATATTCTATGGTTTAAGGTTGAATTAATATAATTAATTTATCATTATAAATAATTATTATATTTCAAATCGATCTTCGCATTGACTTTCGGTAATATTTATAAGAATAAAAAGCATTGACATTTTACAATGTCCCCGATAAACATGCATAAGCAAAGGAAACATTAAGATAATAACAACATTAATGTTATTTGTTATCATTAGTATTATTTTAAATTGCATCTTTATTTAAATAGTATTATTATTGTTTTTAGTAAGTAAGTATTTATTTTCAAAACATAGGTACGAATAGTATAGTAGGAATAGTAGGAATACTTATTAGATAAAGATACTTTTATTTGTTTAAACATGAGTATGCACACATAAGTATACAAGATGAAAATATAAACATAAAAGGATCGGTCATGTTTTGCCTAAAAGACGTACAGATATTTACACTAAGAGAACAACAGTAGTTAATTTAATAAATTTAAATGCATACAAGCCAATAAAAAAAATCAGAACGCTATCTAAAATATGGATACACAATTAACAATTAAAATATACAGAAATAAGATATATCAATAGAATTATACAATTAAAATAAAAAGAGACCATCAATTAAATAAATTAAAATCATAAATCAAAATCAATTTCAAAATAAAATTCAAATTCAAATCAAAATTAAAATTATAAATTAAATTAAATTGTAGTTGTGAATCAAATTAATAACAAATCTTATAAAAATAATTATCATGTCAGGTCTATTTTATCATTAATGAATTCACAAATATTATAACACAGAAAACAAAAAGCGTACATATATAATGAAAAATGAGGTTACCACTCAAGTATGTAGTTGGTTTGCGGTTGCAATTGATACCTCAAACCAACCCTGATATTATTTGGTAACCCCAAGTGACGCCCGGACGTACAAATTTTATATAGGTTAATAAACCGATTAAATTATTTACTAACCTCTGAATCTCTTTCGAAGAGGTTAATGAAAACACTATGTGGATCTGTGTTTCTGTCTGTAACAGTTTGTTAGTGACAGGCATAGCTCCAGAACCACTGGACCGATTGACTTGTAACTTGGTGTGCAGACACCTTGGAGTTATCCCTCGGTCGAGTTTGAATGTGGGCCCTAGGGGTCAAAAGACCCCCGAGATATAGGGGTCACAAATTTTAAATGGAAAAGTATTGACTTGTAACTTGGTGTGCAGACACCTTGAGGTTATCCCTCGATCGAGTTTGAATATGGGCCCTGGGGTCAAAAGATCCCCGAGGTACTTACTCTACGAGGTATCAACAGAGTGATTTGGAAGTCCAAGGGAGAGGCTTTTGCCCAGCAGTGAGACATTATAAAAAGCAGAGGGGCAAGAAATAAACATAGTCACATGAAGACGAAGAGTTTGAATCCTGGGTTTTTACACCCTCTCTTTATTTTTGCTAGAATATACGAGAATTCGGACGCGTTAACTGCAGTGTGGTTGGTTTTGGCGTGAAACTCGGAGGTTTACGTTCATAATACTAATAACTTTTACAAAAAAAAAAAAAGTATTTAAGTATGTTTATCCATTGTCTAGTACCCATAGTACAAGCTCTGCTTAGTTTGGGCTAGATGGTGTTGTGTGTATGTGGTAAAATATTATTATTATTATTATTATAACTTAAACAATGAATTTCATTGCAATTTTTTTTTCTGTTATTGCACAGATTATTTCAAGTTTAACAATAATATAGATATTATAAACCGATCTTCACAATGACCTCCTGCACTATTTATAAGAGTGCAATCAACATGCATTGACATTTTGTATTGCCCCGATAAAAATGCATAATAGTTAATCCGGGTGTAAATAATTTAAATCAATAATATGACATCAATATCAAAGCTAGTTCTTCACTTTTTAATTACCCTTCACCTGATAATAGATAGCCTTATTAAAAAGTACCTATTAAATAATAACTAGTGTCGTCATTTTGATTATTTCATTCTTATTTATGGTCGTGATGCTGCAGAAATTTTTAATAGTTTATGGTAACACAACCTTATTCGATTAACAAGGAAGTCAAGTTTTTAACCTGCCGCAATAATTAGCTTCTTGATGATCAAGTAATTGTTTTAATCTTGGACAATAAATAGGTTATGAGAAGCAAAAATTTGTAAAATCAAATTATTATTTCTAGAAATTAGCCCGTTCAATTGAACAATCTAATGAGTTATTGGTAGACAACCAGCTGTCGTGCGAAGCTTCGCCCAAATATTCGTAACATATTTATGCGAAATTTGTGTATGTAACAAGGGTCGAGCTTTACTACGTGGCCGTTGGAACTAAAACACAGCTAGCAAAATTGGAGTATAACTTCTACACCGTTGCAGGCTACCCCATACGGCCGTGAGTGTATGTACATAATATGTATGCGAATAACTATTTACACCTACGACAGCGGTAGTTAAGTATCTACGTTTACTCGTGCAAATGTTACGTCACATTGCCGCATAATCCATAAATAAATACCAAATTTAAGCTCATAGATAAGACATCCTAGTAATATTATAAATGTGAAAGTTTGTGAGGATGGATTTCTGGATGTCTGTTACTCTTTCACGCAATAACTACTGAGCGGATTTTGATGAAACTTTCCAGTATTACTGTATATACTTCAGAAGAACATATATGCTACTAAATAATCTATCTTAACATAAATTTACATTAAAGCAAGCGAAGCCGCGAAAAAAATCTATAAAATTCGTCTATAATTTGCGGGTGATTTATATTTATTCTCCATACCTAGACCTAACCTAACCTAACATTAGATGTTGCTAACGTCTACATATATGCGTCTGAGTCTGGCAATCTTATTCGCAGCAGGAACACAACGCACGTTTGTTTGGCTGCGATCTCCGGTTGAGTGGAAGTGCTTCCTCCATAACATCCGAATTGCTTCAGTATTAATATTTTGAAAACTAAATGCCGACTGCTCTTAAAAAGTATCCATTGATATTTCCTTTAGACGAGAAGAAAATACAAAGTTTATCAGAATAACATTATTCTAATCACACGACAGCGTTTAGGAATCTTTAAAATACATGCATTTACGTAATTCGGTCAAGATTCTAACCTCTGACTGCATACAAGATAAACGCATTAGTAAATAAATATGTTAAATTACCTTTACGATCAATGACTCGTGAAACGACTAGGCTGAATATTGAAGTGAGCCTGTGCAATCGATAACCTCTATCTCATTATAATATTTGTGCTTGTCTATGATGACTGTATCGAACAATAAAAACATAAAATGTAGGTGGTCTATGTATGTATGCCTCATTTTATCTTATTGTCTATGATAGATTTAATACTTTTAGGCCTATAATAAAAATATTAACTACAATTATTATAGGTAAAATCTCGCTTTCGTAGTTTACATTACAAATGATATATGCCATTACTTTTACTTATTATATTTTAATGGACAAATTAGCAAATTACGAGGCAAAATTATTCACCTTGAAAATAATGTATATCGCTTTCAAAAAAGCTATTTATAAGCATCAAAAACATTCAATTCTAAGCCAGCTTGTATGAAACTTTAAAACTGTAATAGTTTCGTTGAGCACGTCGACGCAACTATGAAGGCGAGTAAATCCTAGGTCTTACTGGAATTTACTTGTCTTCAAAGTTGTATTGTAACTGAAATTGTTTGCCTGCATGACATGAATGTGATTACTATACTTTAGTTATTAGTTATATTATTATTCAGAGAATAGCTGCTGCAATTTTTTAACATTACTGTGAATGCGTCGAGGCTGACTAGGAATGGCAACGCGTGACTGTGTTCACGCGTCTTAAAAGACGTTCTAAATTATCAAAAACTGACAAAATATGTTTGTTTTTCTAAGAAACTATAATAATAATAACATTGTCGATATTTAGATGTGTTTCTTGTGTCTATAGGTACAAGAACATCTAAACAACAAGTACAATAGGTCATACGTACACACGCAAAAAGAAAACATCTTAGATGACTAAACAAGTGCATTTTTGCCACGCATTGTGAACGCGAGACTTGTTATAGAAATTCCTGAGGCTAGCCAATACAATGTTCTGCAGGTCTGCGAGTTATTATTCATAAAGACGCAAAAATGTATTGAGCTTTCTGTAGCTTAGCTTGGCAACGGATTTGTCTCGGAGCGTTTGTACGGTTCTGTATTCAATTTAAAATTGTTTTTAGACTCTATGACTTATTTAATTTTCAATCGAATTTAAATTTAATATTGAATAGATATAATAGAACCTAATCTCGTATATATTAATTATTAATTTAGTACTTTAAAATCTTAATAGTTGTCAAAATTTAAAATTACCATAAAAGTATTGTCTATGGAATAAACAACAAGTAAAAAGTATTTTATCATAATATTGCCTAACATAATAATCTCTATTATGTCATATTAGGTAATCTGAATTAAACAAAACGAGTAAGCTTTCCTGATAACCCTGCTAAGTATGTTTTTCTTGGTAAAAATGCAGTTTATCTGAAATTATTAAAATTGCTGTCTAAGGCCCGGCGCACATTGGCGGCACGGCACGGCAGGGGATCCTTCGGCATCCCTACATGTAAGCGCACACTAGCGGTAACTATGCCGTGACATCCTTAGGTATGCCGCGACGTTCTTAAGCATACCGAAGCGTCCTTAGGCATGCCATGGCGTCCTAAGATACCGTGCTCGCGCCTAGCTTTTTTCACAATGGTCGTATCGCTTCTTCAGAACGGTCTTGCTTGTAATAAGTGTGTGTATAATGGTAGCTTGGGACCTAGTGCTCATAGCAGTTCTTGCCGCGGGGTACGGGCGGGCGCTGTCTTGCCGCTGTATCCCGAAGACTGTCAAAGCGTTCCGAGGAATGCCAAAGCGTTCCGAAGGCTGCCGACACGGCATGCCTAAGCATACCGCGGTATTGTTTTTGTAATTACGATTGTTACAATGAAATTTCAACTTTATTTCTAAACGATTAGGTTATATTTCTATTCGTCGCCTAAAAATACCTTGCCATGCCGTGCTGCCAATGGGCGCCGGGTCTAACAAGTTACAACTTGTTGGTAATCAAACTAAACTAATACAAAAACATTCCTATTACCCAGCAAAATATTGCTGCGAAATTAAATACGATCTAAATTTAAAATTTTATTAAGTAGTACCTATTAATAATACGTTAACTCCTAGTTAATACAGATAAAAAATTAAACATCTAATAGAAACCATAAAAATGAGTAGTAACAACACTTACAGCATATTAAAGCGTCAGCTGTAACAATACTTATGTAAATGAGAAGCACTTTAAGTTCCTTTCTTTAAGTCGATGACAGTCCAGTGCCTCATTGTCGAGTCACGCCATATTGACGCCTCAGATTTAATATGCACTGGACTAGACAACTGTCAGAATCACAAAAATATGTTTAAAGTTGTCTTTGTGGTCACAGTATCTGACGCAAAATGTCTTAGTATTGCGCAATTGTTGATAGGTTAGACATAATTGAAAACCTATTGTGTGTGGCCGCCGGTGTGCCGCTGCCACTCAATAGGTTGATTTTTATATTTCGACGATTTCTATAGTTTAAATCTTATTTATAATACAGATCAAGTCTGGAGGTAGACATTTTAAAATAAGTTACTGTCATTATGGCTTTATAGTCTAGCTTAAGCCTCCAAAAAGTGTTGTAGGGCTGTAGTAGTTTTTTGGGCGCTAGCCAGCACTTACTGGCTAACCGCTTATAGCCGGTACTTTGTCTGCATGCAACGTTTATTAGCCGCCGATATATATATATATATATATATATATATATATATGAGCATTATTATAACTGGTATCTTTACTAAGCTGGAGCAGCGTTTCAAACAGACTTTGAATATACTCCCACCGAATCCTAAAACCAGAACCATGTCCATAGATATCCGAGAAGTCCACTAACATAGTATAGAATACGTTTTATTAGCCATTGTTGTACAACTACTGTTGGCGGACGCAGAAATGCGTCGCGTCGTAATTTACATTTTACACTTCAAAACATAATACACACGCTAGGGAATACATACATTAGTCCACATGTGTAAAACCTTTTTGGTACTCGTATAAGCTTAGTGCCTATGGTACGACCATAGACAATAAAAGCATTAAACTGTCAGGCGCCATTTTTCATATCCTTACAAACATAACGAAATATAATCAAAATGTAGAACGACAAAGACAAAATGATATTTATATAATTTTATAAAATACATTATGACATCCAGATATTTATCAGCAGCCATTCGCCGCGCGAGTATTAAATGTTGTCAGAGAGAAAATGGTTACATGGTAATCGTAAAACGGCTGGCAGCCCGTCATTACTTGATGCATTATTGCTAAGTTAAATTACGACCAACGCCTTGCATGAACTTCGATGTTTTACACTAACCTGACGAGACCAGATGGGTACTTAAAGTTACATTTTAAAAAGGACATACGGACAAAAGCGGCAATTTGTTTTAGTGTATCGTACAATGCAAAAATATTTTACGACGGTTTTCGCTCGAATATACTCCAAGCGTCTTCATTCCCCGTAGACAAATTAACATTTTTTGCTGAGCTAGTGACTGCCATGTTCTAAAGAGTATAAAATTGCATCGTAAAACGCTAGCATACAGTCTGCAAAATAGCTGTTATAAGTGCTATATTAAAACCAGTCGTCATATAAAGAATAAAAAAATAATTTACTGTTTAATATCAAAATTCATAGCGAATGTAGAGGCGAGTAGAAAGAAGGTGTTAATTATCTGTGGATCGTTATGCTGTTCATATGGAAATAACCGAGTGTGTGCGCCCGCATCCGGTCGTAAACCGAGTTATAACTATTGTCGCGCTTCTATTCAATAAAAGTCGCACAAATAAACAACGCAGCATGAGACAATTGAGATTTGATCTAAAACGTAATGGGTAATATAAACACCGGTACCTACTTATAAAAAAATATATATAGATATAAAATTGGTAAGGAATGTTCGGTTTACAGCGTAATTTTTTATGTGCTTTTACAGTTAGCGTCGTTTATTATCTGTATTGTAAGAAATATATTTTTAACGACATTATGCACTAAACAAAAATAGAATAAACGGCATAAAGTACGTATATTTGATACAATGAGATAATATTTACGTGAACAAACACAATTCAAGTACACAATCTTCACTTCGATATTGGCTCAGTCAATTGATAACGTTTAGGATGAACGTTTCTAATTAGAGTTTAATTAGTCTTTAAGACCTTAAACGTACAAAACCGTAACGAAAATTTTAAAAATCACCCATTCGCGTTACTAGACGAACATAATGAAGACTTATGAACAATTAAAAAGTTCATAGATGTGGTGTAACATTTACGTTTATTTTTTTATTATTGTATTCGCTATTGGTATACGTGTCCAGACTTACAACGACACACGAGTCATAAAAAACCTGGGAAAAAGATACGCAGACATATTTTTAATAAAGTACAGACAGCTATCAGACACGTCATATTTACGAGTTAATAACGTCGGTTACGAGGTCATTAGTCGATATTCCAAGTCACGAACGATCGCGTTAGCCTTAGAAAAAGGGATATGTCTGTTGACGAGCTCGTTATCGTGGCTAAATGTGTAACAAAATGTCCCTTTACGCAGTCGCACGCTGCAGCGCGCATAACTGGCCGTTTAAAAACTTTAACTTCCATAGATAAAGTAGACAGTTGTTAAATGAGTGAATTATAAAGAAAAGGAAGCACGCGAAAAAGTAGCTGTCAAATTTGACAGTAAATTATTTTGCTTTTATTGTATGTGAATATGAATGAAGATATGTGTGTTTAATTGATTCGTAATTATTACATTTAATTGGCTCCGAGTGACCGTTTCTTGCAACTATCTTCTCATTTGATCAACTCTTTGCCTGAACGTAGCAACTAACCTAAAGGTTATCAACGTGGCAATGCTGCCAGTCTTCTGGGCACGTTACCAGTTGACAGCGATGCTGAAGAATTCTACGATGCCTAAACCATTTTTATAAATATTTAGTATTATAATTATGTGTTTTTGAAATTATGTTATCTTTTTTAATACGTTTGTAAATATAGGTTATTAGATTATTTCATTTTAAAATTAATTATGTAAATATAAGTTAATAAAAAAAAGCATATAACCTAAAGGCAGGTCCGTAACTTAGTTAACTCACTAACTGATACGTCTTTGAAGTTCATAGGTGTTACTTTTTATCGTAAATAAATAAATCATTATTGACTTAGATTTGACGACCTCGATGGCGTAGTGGTTAGTGTAACCGACTGCCACGCCTGAGGTCGCGGGTTCGATTCCCGCACAAGTCAAACATTTGTGTGCATAAACATGGATGTTTGTCTTGGTCTGGGTGTTTCTATGTATAATATGTATGTATTTACAAAAAAAAAAAAAGTATTTAAGTATGTTTATCCATTGTCTAGTACCCATAGTACAAGCTCTGCTTAGTTTGGGCTAGATGGTGTTGTGTGTATGTGGTAAAATATTATTATTATTATTATATTATTATTTATTTTAAAGAGCATTAGATATGTCGGTTTTATAACAAGTAGACTCTCTGTTACAGTTAGACGGCTTGAAAATCAATTTACCACAAATCTTATAATGTTTAAACCATAATACACAGCATGTTTATTAATAAAATCAACTGATATATATTCAAAACGTTTACAGTAATAGATCTTACGTCAATAACATTGAATGTCAAATATATTACGTTCGCGGGAAAGGCTCGAACAATTCCGAAGATGCAAATTGAAATAGTTCATAAAAGTTCGACGTTGAGAATGAAATAGAACGTTTCTGGAATATCAATCCGCTTTATTGACAGTCTGTGAGATTTCTCAGCGCTTGAGAATATTATATTCGTCGCTTTGGAACGAAAGATTACGTAGAAAGTGGTGTTTGATCAGCTATTCGTTATTCTACTAGCAGTTTGTTGTTTCGCCAATATGAAAATGGAGGGACAAGAAAGAAGATATGCAGTAACATCTAAGTGTGCGTGTTTCTTTGACCGCAAAGATGATGCAGTTAGTAGATTCTTTCTGCAAGGGTTTAAAATAAAAATAATCAATAAATCAACTCTACATATAAAAGTACCCCAGGTCTGCTTCTTCATAGTAATACTTGATAACAGGTCATAGATAACTGAGAACTGATATTCTCGGTTAGATAACCGAGAATATCAGTTCTCAGTTATCTAAAGTGAAAATTTGAGAATATATGAAGCTGTTTACTAATTAATTACGCGTAAGCCGTTGAACAGATTTCTTTATAACTTAGCACTATTTTTAAAATAAGTGACACTTTTATCGCAATTTACTTTAAAAGACGAAGGTATGGCCAAAGAAGTAGTATAAATATAGATTTAAAAACTAATCTAAACTATTAGAATAAATAATCAACTATACATGTATCTTTCGATATAATATGAAATCTAAACAAAATTTCGATCTGTTTATAATATCAACTATAATCACTAACCATAAACAGAAAATTCCCAGATGGCTACCCAGTAGACCTAGGAGTTAAGACGTGTAAAAATAGGCACACTGAAATCAATCCTGGTAAATATTATAAATGCCAAAATTTTGTTTATTTGTTCTCTCATCACTTCAAAGAAGAACTGATGAAGATATCTGAATAATTTAAAAACAACACACTTATTTGCACGTAGAATACCTGGAAATCCCCAAAAGAGAAGGGAGTAATAGACCCATACTTCACTGACTTTGCTTTTAGATCACACATAAAAGGATATAGGAGTTCTTTAAAAAGAACTCAAAATTTGATTCAGCGGGTTCAGAATGCTTGTGCTCGGTTTTGCTACAACATTCCACCTCGTAGCCATGTCACACCATTTCTTAATAATGGTAATCTTATGAAAATGACCGCTCGTAGGCGCCTTCACTTAGCCGCCCTTCTATTTGGCATTATACTACACAAAAACCTGAATATCTCTATAATAAGCTGAATTGGTCTCGAGATGTTAACCTATATAACACGCGAGCCTCATCACATCTTATGGTTACTTCGAGGCATAGGACTACTGCTTTTAGAGGTAGTTTCAGGTATGCTGCTTCTAAGTGTTGGAATGATCTGCCGCCACCACTCTGGAACATGAAATCGTTACATGCATTCCAAATCAAACTTAAGCATATTTTGTTAAGTTCTCAAAGAACTTTAACGTAATTTTAGTAGCGGCATGTCCACTTACCTTTATGATACCGGGTCATAATTTGTAAATTAGTATTGCTTCACTGTTGACATAACCTAAATATACATGTCCATAAACACAAACTTTTTAAACTTTAAACGTAGATTGCATTACATAGCTGTCTGTTATGTGAAAATTTATGTTGATACATGATAAGTATAAATATAACCTATTATAAAATATCATCCCAGCCTCTTTTTCTCATTGCGCAGACGCCGATGGATGCTTATTTTATTTTGCAATTGATATTTAGAATTATTACTACCCACATGACATCGATGACAATCAGTGTCATGGTTTGTTGACAAGAGCCGGGGGTCGTTCGGAAATGTAACACAACATTATATGCTGCGTTGTAATATAACGTTTTTATTGATACAATGTCTTTATTATGTATTATTTATCTTATATTATCTGTTTTTTATTATTTTCAAGGTACTTTTAATTCTATATGTATGTATACATATAAGTATTATATTATATAGATACCAATATTATTATTTAGTATGAAATTACTTTCTGCCATCCACCTTCTGCCTAAATTATTTAAGTTACTCTTTTTTTTGCTTTTTGATATTTTGTTTTTTAATTGAGTTGTATGTATGTATGTTACTGCCTACATGCACCGAAATCATTCAGGGTCTGCGAGAATACCAGCGTTGTGGATATACTGCAACATTGCTGACGCAGGACCTTATTTGTTCTTTATGTATTTTGGTTGTGTTTTCTGTTACCTTATATAATGGGCGTGGAACAAATAAAATTATTTTCTTTCTTTCTTTCTTTCTTTCAAATATAAACATCAGCACGGAGGAATGTTGCTAAGAAATAATATACACGCACACGTCTTCCTTTCGTAAAAGCATTTATATACATCAGTATCACATTTTAAATAGCTGTGCTCGGTAGCTTCTGTCACTCAGTTACAGTTGACGCCCAGCGCAGCCAGTACTGTCAGTTTGACAACATAAGTGTCATATTTGTTTCGCCTGAACAATTGGCATCGACAAACTTGGTTGTATAGAATACGAAAAACGAGGGATCTCATAGGAAGCTAGTGTTACATGCTCTATGGTCAGTCAGATCCCACCAAAAACATTTTCATGTAAAATGTTGTCAAGACGAGACCATAATGTGACTCGCACTGTCAAAAAGTTATCAGATCTCATGTAGAGCCAAGCTTCTAACTCTACAAGGCCTAATTTCACAAACTCTACACCTTAGTCAAAATATGTGGCTTGGCCATTTCGCTACATTCACATGGGCGTGAGGTAAAAAATGTATCCACTGTTAATTACTTTCTGTTATACAATAGATCTTGTAGTAACAAAACGGCCAAACCAGACGAGTATTAAAATTATATAGTTTCTCAGTGTTATATAACATAATTGTGGACTCATTGAACTCTCAAAGTAAACTATAACCAATGTTTAGAATAACTGAGCTACGTGTATATTATTTTAATATGCTTTGTTAAGAATGGACTGTTTATCGTTTACTAATATAATACGTAATATACCTCGATGAAAGGACTATATTCTATATATACTTGGTCCCACACCTGTTGTATAATCAGAGGCTTATACCCCGATACTTGGTCAGCTTTTTTTAGGTCTCACGTAATAGGTGCCTAAAGTTATTTAGATACATTTTGAATCATGACGAACAACGATTTTTACCAGAAAATCCTAATAACATTTTGCCCAACCCAGGTGTCAAAAGCTAGACCTCACGGCCGGATCGGCTGTAAAGCTAAGCTTAGTTATGAATTACAGAAAGTCATGTTTGCTTGTTTTTTTTAAAGAAATGCGCACAGATATAATAATAATAATATAATATTCTATCATATACACGCAACACCATCTAGCCCAAACTAAGCAGAGCTTGTACTGTGGGTACTAGACAATGGATAAACATACATAATTATATACTTTTTTTTTGTAAATACATACATATTATACATAGAAACACCCAGACCAAGACAAACATCCATGTTCATGCACACAAATGTTTGACTTGTACGGGAATCGAACCCGCGACCTCAGGCGTGGCAGTCGGTTACACTAACCACTACGCCATCGAGGCGTCAAAAATAAGATATGCAGACCAATAATAAAACATCGTCAATTAAATGTAGGTATTCTTATTCCGAGATGTTCAATCGGACAATTAGAAGATTAATCTTACTGGTTAATATACTACGAAATATTTATGAGAAAACCATCGATCGAATACAAGGGTCATAAAACCACGAGGCTTAGTGAAAATGAAATGTTATTTGAAAGGCGCTATGTTTACCCGAGGGATTTAGAGGGATCGTATAAAATCTAAGCCTGATATTAAGAATTGATTGGAATGGAATTCCAGAGGTCTGTTTTCTTTACGAAATCTAAAACTGGACGTTATAGAAATCTACGTAATTTTCTTTTAAACTATGTTTATAGGTATTAATTAATTCGAAACCTCTAATATTAAAGGGCTAGCCGCTAGGCCATAGTCTATCGCGCTGGCCCAGTGCGGGTTGGCAGACTTCACGTTCATTTTCATTGGGATTGAACTCGAGACCTCTGTCAGTCCAACGGTCTCGGGTCTCCCACTAGGCTACCGCTGTTTTTTGTAGTTTGATTGCATTGCTGTAAAACGTAATAATATCTTTTATATATTCCATATTTCCTTATTTTATATCTTTATATATAATTCTACTGTACGTGTATATGTCACTGAACTCCTCCTAAACGGCTGGAACGATTTTGATAAAAAAAATTGTGTGTTCATGTGGATTCGAAGATGGATTAGATTTGGATGTTTTTTTCTTGTGTACTGGACAACCGCGTCTGTCGGGACAGCTAGTTACTTATATATTTCCCGCTTTTCATAACGAATTGCATTCAAATCCGTTCATAATATACTTATATTTTCTATTCGTACATAAAATGTACATAACAGTACGTGTACATAAAGACGAAAGGAATATCGCCGTGCTGACGGTCGGTGCTATCCATCGCTATCTAGGTGAAGAGTCACTTCTACCTCCATTGTGACCACCTGAGCCACAAAGGTATATAGGACGGCTGAGAAACGCCTTTAAACTGCAAGGAAAGCTTTGAGTTTTAATCTAGATTTTATTGCGAGAAAAAAATTCTACGACGATACGCTTTTAACATTAAGTTATTAACTTTGATTGTGTATTTTGTTGTTATTAGCTACTAGAATTTTCCCGCTTTTCTATTTCTCGAAAACGGTACTCTAGTACCTTTCATCCAGGAAAAGTAAAAAGTGTATTTTGCACGCTACAACTGTATAAAAAAAATTCATGATGATAAGCGAGTAATTACCCTCGCGAACATTACATTTTTCTGGATGAAAGTTATGTCTGTGTGATGAAAGTTGTCTTTTTCTGTACCCCTAACAACTGTATGAAAATTTTATGATGGTAGGTCAAGTAATTAAGGCGTGGAAGCGTAACAAACAAACGAACGCATTGATAATAGTTAGGATTCACATTGGAATCTTTATTAAAAGTCCAAAATATGGATAACCCACACTACTTTCATAAATACAAAAGCAATTCCATCGCTCTGTCTGTTTGTTAATTTCACGGCTAATTCGCTGACCCGATTTAGATGATAGGATAGCTTGAAGCCTGGGAAAGATAGAGATTGGTTTGTACTGAATGTGCGAATCACAGATTTGCTCTTGATGATCATCATAATTGCCTGAATAGTAAGCGTCTGAAATGAGGGTTGTGGATGCGATCCTTGCAAACATTTGTGACTTGTGCCTGATCCTGCCTGTCCATTTGTGTCATAAATAGTACTAAATCTAGGTGACCCTTTGGACCAGTAATTACAAATATTGTTTATGAGGTCACAATATGGAATTATTCCTATTTTATCAAACATTTTTGTATAGATCGAATTTGCTTTTTACTACTCTATACGCCGATACATAGTAAGGAGTACTGCCAGGCAACCAGGCGTCGCTAATCCACGACTAAATACATAGATGGAACGTGTCCATCGTCACCTACCTATGTTTACGTTAGAGGCCCAAGTTTATTTTCACGCAGTGTATCATCGCTCGATCGATACGAACGCAACGCGCACTTCCGTAAGCAAGATATTATAACCGTCACATCCATCTACAAACTACCTTGGCCCTGGAAGCATAACTTTTGTTTTTACTACGAAAGTAGCAATGAGTTTATATAATAGGCCGGCCTGATGATAAATAGGCACTAATTCATGAACGCTTGCAATGTCAAAGGAATTATTTGTACCCTGGCAACCCTCAAAAAAATTACTATGGTTTTAGCGCAAAAACAAGGATGATTGGTGCTGACTGCACCACTTTTCCTTAAGGAACCTAGTAGGTAGAAATCTCTAGCTACCACTGATCGTAGTTGCAATTCGCAGTAAATACGTTTTTACCAGCATCGCTTCGGGCAAAGTCCAATAATATTGATTACAATATAAAGTGTTATCGCATCTCTACGGAAATTGTCTATAGCAGCCTGACAACAGGAATTTAACGGTAACACCTAAGTCGTGCCTCGGTGAGAACGTAAAGCCATTGATACCGGATGTAAAGTAAACGAATCTTATTGTCAATATAAGGAACAGTGCCCTCAGAATTTCCTGGGCTACTAATCATACTACTATTTCTACAGAAGAGAAAATTCAATATATAGTCTATCAAAGATAATATTCAGGTACTGTGTTGTACTAGACATCAATCCCAACTTTAGCGACTGTGAGCTATAATTGAGTTATCAAAGGTCCGTCGAACCTTTGAACCTATTAGCTGTGGTCAACCCTCTCATCCTCTAAAACATTTTGCATTTACTTGAAAATATTACCGATTTGACAAAATGTTATATTTGCCGCTAGAGGCGCTACAAGCACAATGAGAAGAACGGTATTGACCAGTAGTTATATTTTAGTTATTTAAAAATTATTCTAAATTCAAATATTTTGTATTCCATCCTTTTTTAACTAATTTTATTTGAACATTACATTAACGTTTTCTGAACCAAATAGAACCCTTTTACAGTAAATGTAATTCTAGGATTAAATTAGGGAGGTATCATAATCGACTCTGCTGGCCTGCGCTCACGTGCCTCAGTTTCAAAAGGCCCCAATCCCATTTAGAACGCGTTCTAATTAAACCTAACCTAACAGCTTTTCGTAATTAATCACGTTTGTTTATTGCCTGTGAGTATTAGCTTCTAATTAGATTAATAAAACAGTTAAAACATTATACTTGCATACATAATAGCTGTCATAAAAGAGTTCACTATTGTTGAGAATGTCTGAAATAGAAGAGAAGTACGGCATTTCTTGATTAGATTATGTGTAAATTATGGGTCATAGAATAGTAAACCATTAAAATAGAGATTCTATAATCCATAAGTTGCAACACAGCTGTTTCTTTTACAATGGTTTGAACTTGCATAGTCTCGAAATAAACGTTTTTGATTAAAACATTTGAGGCAAAGTGTAGATCCAAAGTTTAATCTCGAAACCGTGTTTAGTCAACATAAAACTTTGTAGACATTTCGTTCCAAGATACTCAAATAAAAGTTACAAGATTTTTAAACAATCCTGTCGAAAAATGTCTACCTAAATTTAAAGACCGGATTCTTGACTTAACGACTCAAGACTATATGTCGATTTACTTATTTAGGTACTCAAGACTATTTTATCATGTAACAACAACAAATACTTTCCATAGTACATAATATACATACATTACACCTATTCTTACACAAGTCCGATCCATCTTCTTCAATCAAACAGCCAAAGTTAGCTACGTGTATACTACCTACTTAGTATGAGGGTAGTTCGCGTTGCTACGTGGCAGCTGGCGCCATCTATCACGGTTCGCACACCATTACTCGCATTAGCAATTTATCCACCACGTGACTATCTATTACTATTCAGCTTACTGAGACCAAACGTTACTGTAAGGACTTTATAGACTTACTTGCTGTTGATGTTGTCAGCACCGGGTACGTATAGCGAATACAGTTTGTTTTTTCGATTTTCAACTATAGAGCTAGTTTGAAAATGACCCGAGACAAGTTATATAGCAACGTGTGAAAATAAATTGTTTCTATTTTGTTCGAAATCGGACATCGAATCTTATCCATTTTTATGCTGGCACACATTTCTACTATTAACCGGGAACGCAGATACACAATAATGTTACTGTTATGCCTGAGATTCCATCAGACAAGAGGTAATCAATGAAATGAATATTGTTATCTTGGAAAATATTTAATGGCGGTGTCAACGTTTAGTATAAACTGCATGACAGAATAGTAGTAGTGCCTTTCGATGTCACCACAACTAAACCATAAAGTATCGTTATATTTAATTAAATAATATATTATTTACTTCATAATAACTTTATAATTTCAGAATTATTATTAAATATGTTTGTAGATAAAACAAAGAATCCAATGCGGTCACTAAACTGACTTACCTAACCATATATTACGCAATAATAAAAAAGCTATTTAATATTATAAATTTAACCTCAAACCTGATTATAAATCAAAGCAAATATTATATAAGGGCTCCATAATTTTGTATGCCTTTCGTTATAATAATAGACCTATTATTTTTAAAACTAAACTTCAATTAATAAAGAATCATGATCAAGTATAATACCTGGTAACACTCCGTGGCGACTATATAGACCTATTAATTAATTAATTATTATATTGCACCAATTTGACAGCCAAGCTACATTCAATGTACTTATTGATAAAAAAAACGATGTTAGCATGTCTGGTTTTAAGGTCGAAAGTTTGGTTTGAAACTCATCCATTGCAATATTTCGACGACTCGATGGCGTAGTGGTTAGTGTAACCGACTGCCACGCCTAAGGTCGCGGGTTTGATTCCCGCACAAGTCAAACATTTGTGTGCGTGAACATGGATGTTTGTCTTGGTCTGGGTGTTTCTATGTATAATACAGAATGTATTTACAAAAAAAAAAGTATATATGTATGTTTATTCATTGTCTAGTACCCATAGTACAAGCTCTGCTTAGTTTGGGCTAGATGGTGTTGTGTGTATGTGATAGAATATTATTATTATTATTATTATATTATTATTATTATTATAATACCAACGTAAATCTATTACTAGCAAAACTGTTTAGCTATTTAGTTGAATAAAGAAGAACATACATATATTGACAATGGTAGGACTTACTTTTTTTAAAGAAAACAACACCAATAATAGTTTCTAAAACGTGCACTGTCAGTTCAAGATACGAGCACATAAAAAGAATACCTTTGCTTGATAACTAATCGGGCTTCATAAAAAAAGTAATATACTTTTTACCAGCACCTGGCGTCTCCATTCAGCCTAATGCGCCAACAAAACGTTGTTTACCTGCAAATAAAAAGAAGGTTTGAGTACATACCTATTGATTGCTGGAAAAGATCGTAAAATCACTTAACTATTGTAGTTGGAGGGCTCTAAGGATTAAGGGCAAGTTGGGTATTAGCTTGTATTGAACGGGCAGACAACTCAATAAAACTTAAACCAGTCAAGAGTGAAATTGTGACGAGTAGGTACATTAGGAATTCTTTATGAAATAAACAATTATTTCTAAGTTGTATGTTTGATATATCAAAGACTACAAAAATCTTTGTTATTTTTGCGATTATACGATACACATGACATTGTACTGCCTGCTTGATGAATAGTTTTACTGTACAAAAAAGTCCTTAGCTTATTAAAATACTGGTGACCTAGTGGATAGGCATGAGTTTGTGGATGAACGGCAGCAAGACTCATCGCTTTAGTGCCGCGAGTGTGCAAGTGCAAATATTTAACCAATTCAAGCAGTTGATAGCGGAATGCACGATGCCCTACATTTCATAAAATAACGATACTAACCAAGATGTAAATTACGGTATTTCAAATAAAATTGTACATTATTACTTATTACGCAAGATAATTATATTTTATCAATTGTAGTTTAATATTAGTTTAATTTTAATTGTAACATTTACAAAAAACCAATTAATGAAAAACATGAAATTGATTATAGTATTAAGAACGGAATTTAAATTTCCTTAGTAAAACAAATTGTTCTTACATCCATAATTTGACTCAAGGGTTATTAAAACGGGAACCCTATCGTATCCGACCACTAAAACTGACACAAAGCCCAGTATGTACACCTGATATAAAACCGTTTACTTCATAATAATAAACATGTCTCTGTAAGCGGAACTCGAGATGAGTCTAATATTTTATGTGATCATAAAACTTAAATTAATTCATATTAACGAATAACAACGTAGCTTGAGGTACGTGGGCGTGATCGATAATTATTATACATAATTGATATTCGTCTATTATATCATGGAATTCGTTGATTCATATTTTTGAGGCGGTTTGATTGATAAACTGTATTTCGTCAGCGACAAATAGGGATATTATAGGTATAAGAAATAACGATCGCAGCAAAATATGCCTTCCGCTAATTACAAATATTCTAATTAATCGTATAAGTTTTATTGCGGTAAAGTAACATTTAGAAAATTATACTCCTATGGCAAATTTAAAATGATGATTTAGAGTCCGTATTTACTTTGGGAGCCGCTTATGCGAAATATGAACGTATTAACATTTTAAATGAATTATTTAAAAACAAACATGTGTTGAAGAAAATATTCTACGCAATGTAATAATAATAATAATAATAATATTCTATCACATACACACAACACCATCTAGCCCAAATTAAGCAGAGCTTGTACTATGGGTACTAGACAATGGATAAACATACATGCATACTTTTTTTTGTAAATACTTACATATTATACATAGAAACACCCAGACCAAGACAAACATCCATGTTCATGCACACAAATGTTTGACTTGTGCGGGAATCGAACCCGCGACCTCAGGCGTGGCAGTCGGTTACACTAACCACTACGCCATCGAGCGACAAATATATGTTTCTCGTTGACGTCCAAAAATTTGAAAATTTCTTCCCAATACGAATGAATCGTGATAGCAACACCCAATTACTTTACGATCACTCGTTTAGTAAGGCAAATAGGATGAATAAAACATTTTCATTTACAAATCGACGGCGACTACAGAGTTTTATCGCAAAACATAAAAACTGGACTATTACTAATCCTTATCTAAAATCGGACCAAACGAGGCAAGGAATTCACAACACTATGCTGTTTTTTTTTTCTTTTGACTACAAAGGCAATGTAAGTCACGCAAAATATCTACATATTTGTTTGAAAAAGGAAACGACGAAATCCCTCACCGCGTATTTGAAAAACATAGTTGGTCTATGGTTTTAACGACTTCTAATGATAATTAACAATAATGTTTAACTATAAAACAAAATTGATTTAAATTGATCTCGTATTTCGTTATTACGTATTTTGTGCTTCTAGTTTCGCCTCGCATCAATTGATGCTGATATTTGATCATTGATTGATCTGATGCTGATACAAAACTTAATTATTTTCTTAAAAAGACAAGACATCTCAATTATAATAATATTTTTAACAACGTAAATGTTTTCGTAATTTAGTAAACAGTTTAGATTAGTACCTACTAATTTGTAATTGCGTGCCTTGTGCACCTGCTATATGTAATATTAGTAGTCACGATTTGAACTTTAGCATTTTTCAATGCCTGACGTTGAAAATAATGCAAATGTTCCGCAGTTACTGATGTTCGCAACAATATGTTCAATTTAATTTACGTTTGGCCTAGATCCAAACACATAATAAATCGGATCAGACCACAGAACAGATAAAAATTGTTCTGTGAATCAGACAGTTGATTCAATAAAACTCGCACTTACACAGACACGTGCATAGATTTTATGACTCAAGACAAGCGACGTTCGGTCAAACTTAACCCCACTTGATTGGAGATTTCTTTACGCAATCATATATGTATACGTGTGTGCGTGTCAATTCGCGCACTGTATGTAGCTGACCATCTATTTTCTATAATTTGTATTGTAATGGTCTTCTAAACTGTCAATACTTTTACTACAATATGTAACTGCACGTATGGCCTCCTGTTTGAGTGACAAATAGCCGTTCTGAGTCTGTGTGTTCATTGCGTCCGTTGTTTGAATGATTGTTAAGACGCCCGCGACACGAGGACTTTTGTGACGCAGGTGTTGTAATTTAAAAAAAGACTATGTATTTCGGATATCTAAACAATATTTACATGCGGCGGTCACGCCAAACATAATTATTTAGCTATATAGCCGGGCCATACGAAACATAATGACACTGGCTGGCAACATTGCCAGCCTATGTATTGCAGACAATAATGCCCCTTTTACGGTAGCGACTTTCCATTCGGCGGACTATAACATGCTACTTTACTACTGTAAGTATATAATTAATGAAATAAAACCGTCTATTTCAATACATGTCAAGTAAATATGGTGAATGGATGGCCCACAGTGTTTATTACTCCATTGGTTAGTAATTTGAGCGTTACCCGAACAACTAACAAAGGCTTTTTTTTTAAACCAAGTAATTTGAGCAGAGTTATTTGTCGCCATGTTTGGACAATAGTGGGGTAATATTACAATAAAAGAAATTCTTTTGGACCTTTCCTATATGACAATGTTTGAAGATCTTATTTATGTTGAAGAAAAAAAATACGTCTACCGACCAAATTCAATGAAGTTTAGCGAAGTTTCAAAATATTTTTATAGTAGTTTTGTAAAGAATTTATTACATGTTATCAGGTTTGTTCAGGTCCCACAAAAATAGAGGTATGTGTGGATTCCTGTTACCACACTGTATGCTACAATACAAAGCATGTAAGCTAAGCTGCAGCAGCAACATCCGTTAAAACTCGACTTAGTCCGAGATTCGAAGTAGGAAATGCATCTGGTCGCATAGGCATATTTTATTGAAAGAAGCCAGTGCCGAGTCAAACCCATGTCTTTAGTCCAACTAATGCTTTCAATCTGCTAACGGCTAATGAAGTGGCTAGCTGGTACGTTTTGTACGCCCATCTTGCTTCGAATCCCCGTACTATTATTTTAGAACAGTCGTTAGCAGATTGTATGAATAACCTTTGCTTTACTTAGCTAAACTGTGCTCATATGTTTTGCAGTAAACAGCTGCATATATTAAAATAGCAGTTGCTATTCTGTTTAGATATTAGCCATGATCTCAAAATAGCAACCTTATAGCAGTGTGTTAGATTTTTAATGATAACGTTAATTTGACGTCCGGGCGTCGCGGGCGCATCTAACAGGGCTACCGACATTGGTATATAAATGTTAGTTTCAATTACATTTCACGGATGGCAAAATGCTTTAGTTGGTTATGGTGCTGCTTTAAATGCAATAAGTTCAAACGTTGCAAGGCGTAGAAAAGTATAATGTGATCTATAGACAGTTTTTCAGATTCTGGATGATATAACCTGACTGATCAAATTTTTACAATGCATTTGCCTTTTTTTTTTTATCACATACACACACCACCTTCTAGCCCAAACTAAGCTTGTGCTATGGGTTCTAGACAATGGATAAACATACATAAATCCTTTTTTTTTTTGTAAATACATTCATATTATACATAGAAACACCCAAACCAAGACAAACATCCATGTTCATGCACACAAATGTTTTACTTGTGCGGGAATCGAACCCATGACCTCAGGCGTGGCAGTCAGTTACACTAACCACTACGCCATCGAGTCGTCTTTAATCATATAGAATTATGTAATAATCAAATTCTGTTTTAATTTCCTATTTTCTCAAATTTTTTAGGACCATTCTTACTATTTATGACCGATGACAATTATTTTACTTGATATTAAAATTTGTCGTCATCGAATAATGAATGTAACTATTTTATGGAAATAAATATCACGATACGCAGCGTTTTCTTAAAGATCCTGGATCCCAGGACAGGACTTTCGTTGTGATCCGGCTGTGTATCTGGATACATAGCCCGAACACAACGAAACTTTTAGTTGGCTGTGACCTTTTGTAAGATCTTCACGGAACTCTCTACTCATGCTTTAGTTCGACCGACAACTCAGGATTCTCAATCCGTTTTCGATTGGTAAAACATTATAACAAATCAATATGTACACTAATTAGCCCATCCCTTATATTCCACGCTCTATTCTCACTACTACCCCATCTTAGCGGCAACCCTACTCACGAGCGGTGCTATCTTTAGCCGCTTCCCGGTGCGATCTCGATGTGTTAAGTAAACAAAGGTGCGCGGGCGCAGCGGTCGATATACCACCGCAAATAGACCGTGCGTGTGTCATGCAGCACTGCATCGGAAGGGTTACGCATCACCCGTGCTCGGGTACTGAGGTAAACAGTACTCTAGTGTGGCCCGTTTTAGCTTAAAAGGATAGCGGATGAGGCATCGTCGTTGTTTTAAATATTTTGGATGAGAGTCTTTAGTGTAAACCAAAGAAATATTGAAGAGTAATGGAAAGCGTGTTCTAAAAAAAGAGTCTGATAATTAGTTTAGTTGGTACGTATGATGGTAACCTCGGTACAAAAAATATGGTTTAATTTAATGGATTACTTACTTTCAGTTCTTGTTATTTTATGTTTTTTATGAAGAAGAAGAGTATTTTGAATATATACGTATATACACAGAAAAGCGATAGCAATTTACTTTTAAAACATTTTATATACGATTCTCATCCAGGACTTAAACATTGACTAATGAATTTTAAAATTAAATGAAATAGTTATTCACTTATTCAAATATGGTCATTGGTCAGAGTAGGCACTTTTTCCATAGACCATAACTTTTTAATCTTACTTAAATAAATAACGATCTAGCTTATAAATAGTCTGTTGAAGTATCCCTGGCCACATCGTTCTAAGTTGTTGTTCAGACTCTATTTAAAACAAATGATGCCGACAAATCGTTACCGAACACGTTTAAGTCACCCCAGCTTCGCCCCTTTGACCTTATAAAACCGCACAATATAAGCGCGCTTATAAAAGCTCGAACTACGAAATAAACGAGCGCGTAACTGCAACAGGAAATTGTCACGAAATGTCTCGGGTTTACACAATTTTACAACGTTTGCAAAGAAAATTTGTAAAACAAACAATTAAAAGCAAAATGTAAGATATTTCATAACTAGAAGTTTGCCTAGTCTCTAGCTTTGTTCGCTTGGCGGGACGGCACAAACAGATGATGCAGATTAGATACCAGTATCAAAATGCATAGAGACCGCGTTTTTGTCCAAAGCCTTGTGTAAATTTACCTTGTATTGTGTATGGAAGCCGATAGTGGGCGGTAATTCGTCTTGGGTAAGAAACGCTCAAACTAGTTTATAGTAAAGCCTCTTTTTTCTAAGTAATCAACTCCCACACTTAAGTTGTAATCCCCGTATAGAGGGACATTGCTTTTTGCTACTTACTTGCGGGTGGAAGACGTTACAAACATTTGAATAAGATTTTACTACGAGTATTTCAATTTGTATTAAATTTTGGAAGGATCTTATTAAGAAGAGGTATTCAGCTCGGATCTATTTTGTACCAATTTTAAGTTCTTCTTCTTCTCTTCGTGTGGTTAGTGGCCAACCTGTTGTCAAGAGGTGTTCCAGCCGCCCGTAGGCCTCTGCCATGGCTTAACGACTGTTGTCAATTTGACAACAACCGGGACCGATTTTGTACGTGCTCTCCGAAGCACGGAGACGCTCAGATGAAATACCACTAAGCGGTCACCCATCTACAGACTGACCGCACCCAACGTTGCTTAACCTCGCTAATCGTTTACCGATCAGTGAGTGCAACTGGCTATTTTAAGACACGAAGTTAAAAAGCATGGAATTTAGAGTTGTTCTTATATCGGCATACATGCATAATGGCAATACTCCATATTTTATTTGCATGCATACATAATCATAATATTCTAATATTCTACCACATACACACAACACCATCTAGCCCAAACTAAGCTTGTGCTATGGGTACTAGACAATGGATAAACATACATATATACTTTTTTTTTGTACATACATACTTATTATACATAGAAACACCCAGATCAAGACAAACATCCATGTTCATGCACACAAATGTTTGACTTATGCGACAATCGAACCCGCGACCTCAGGCGTGGCTGTCGGTTACACTAACCACTACGCCATCGAGGCCGACATAGACCGCGGCACGTGTGTAAGCTGTATTATCTAAAGAGCAGCATCTATATAGAATGTACTAATAATATAGTATACTGTATTACTAGTAAGATCTTTTTTTTTATTTCCTACCGGTTAGCCTGTTGCTGGACATAATATTCCACTATTCCTACTGTTTTCTTCTTACCCAATTCACTTCCCTGCCTTCTATTACTTACAAATAAAACTCAATGAATCTAGTTACAGCTTATAACACCATAACGCAGGATTCCCTGCCATTTCAATAACTTTTATAACTGTTATAAATAACATAGCCAATTATACGACGACGTGCGAAATATCGTATTTAATGAATAGCAGAGCTGTGAACACAGAATAACGAGTTCTGAGTATAAATTTACAATTATGCCAAGTGACCCAGATAGCGAAAGATACACAACATTTATTTATCTTGAATTTGAAATCGACCCGAATTTGGAAGGAGTCACTTTCAAAATTATTAAACGTAAATCTGCGCTAGCAGAGTCCTTTTTGGACTCGAGCAAAACATATATGAATAAATTATTTTACCTGTTGAACCAGATAGAACCAATTTCTGTTATTAATCAAATTATTTTTATTTTGAAGGTCAATTAAGACTACTACTCAAAAATCTGTATAAACTTTAAGGAAGCGTCTCAAGCTTGGTTGTTTTGTTATTCTTTAATATCATCGTGATATTATTGGATATTCCAAATGTAACATAAATAATAATAATGTCCTCCTGACCGAATTTCGGTCACGACGGCCAATCTTAACGGAGACTGGCCGTCGGCGCAGGAGATATTATAGTGCACAAGTGTGTGTACGCAAACACAAGTGCACTCTCTGTTCCCTAACTCTCATGATCCAATGGGACGGGTAAGCCGACACGACCGAAAAGAGATCAGGCGTAGGACCAACGGCTTTACGTGCTTTCCGAGCCACAGGGGTGACCGCCAACAGAAAATTCCAATAACTTTTTGTTGGTTCGACCCGGGATTCGAATCCGAGACCACATGCACAGCAGTCGCATTCACTACCACTGCGCCAAGGAGGGAGTACTGACGGGCTTGCAACTAAAAAATGCAATAAAACTCATATTGCACATATGAGAACGCAAGTGTTTAATGACTTTTAATAAGGTCATTGCGACCTCGATACGAACTTCGTATGGGAGATGATTTAAAGGATTTAATTGCTAACATGATGTATTTGCTTAAGAGAAGTATGCATTCATAAATATCTGTATCACAGTACCAGATTTGCCACTCACTTTCTAGACCGAGCTAAAAGATAAGTGTCCGACTACATTTAATTGCTAACATGATGTATTTGCTTAAGAGAAGTATGCATTCATAAATATCTGTATCACAGTACCAGATTTGCCACTCACTTTCTAGACCGAGCTAAAAGATAAGTGTCCGACTACCCTCATATCGGTCAGTTACGCACAGCAGTCCAATTGCGAGACTTACTACAAAAAATACACGCTCAACTAACTTAGTATATCAAAGAACCTGGACAGCATGGTACCTTTTCTATAAAAAAACGCCCATCTAAGACGTCATTTCTGTACGAACAGGTTGGAGTCAAGTCTAAACAAGAGCCTCCTCATAACTCGAACCAAACAACAATCCGTAGTTTTGTCTACACCGGCATACCACGAACATTTATTTAAGTCACACAAAATTCGAATCCATTCATACATTCCATTAAACAAAGGTATAATTATTACAAGTAGTTCAAACAGTGGGTGCGGAACAAAAGTTTATGTAGTAAGTATGGTACAAGTTGGAATGCTTTGAATGCACTCCGCCAACTGTGGGGCCACGCTGGCAGCCACTTGTGTAAATATAATTATATGTTATTCAATGAACATAAAGAACGTTGTTGCTAGGGCCAGGATGTTAAACGTGGGTTTTTATTACGCCTGAATATTCTTGTTGGCAGATGAGTACAATACTTTCTCTTGCCATCGTGTTACTAACTACGGGTATACCCACTGTCAGAAGTGATATTAAGAATTCGTCCACAAATAATTTGGAACTACTTCATTAGCTGGCGTTCCTGTGTTGTACTTGATGATGATAGAATCAGCAACACAATAAACCTTTATGTGCTTACTCCATAATACGGTTTCAAAATACAATAGTACAAAATACAAAACTGCACCGATTATGAGACAAAAGGCAGCAACGACCTATTTTTTTAATTACCCACTGCCATTTTTTCCGTCTATTATTTCTGCATAGCTACATTGGTAGGCGAAATCTGTAACATTCGGATATTACAGAGTTCGCCAAATAACCAAGGTTAACGTTACCAAAATATATGTTCCAATATTGTTATAAGAATATCTAAACTTCAGGCTTCTTTTTCACCCGAAGGCTTATGTCGCGGTTTAAAAGCTGATAACATCAATCGTGAAAGGAAGGCCTTGGCGCTTATGCACCGCATAGGTGCAAAAGACACACAACGGGATATTTTGTGAATAATAAAGTATTATATTTAACCATGACGCATAATTTATACTCTCGAAACTATGCTTTAAGGCTTCGACCAACCTCACCTCAATGGCTTTGCTGCAAATCAATGAAGTATATCAAAAATGGTGATATAAACTAGTCAAAAAAATACAAGATATATTTTTTTTCCAAATTTTGGGGCGATGTTCCACAGGCTATAACTTCGAGGAAAAAGATTGCACAGCAAAAAAAATATGCCCAGGTCTAGAAACTAGACACTTACAGCTAAAATTTCCTTTATTTTTTTTGCTTTCCTATCTTTTTTCTCAGAGTTACAGCCTGTTGAAAATCACTCCAAAATTTGGATTTTATTTTTATCTCTTAATTTTTGTGACTAGTGTATTTAAGCTATATATTATATAAATTATTATATTTTACCATGACGCATTATTATACTCTCGAAAATATACGCTTAGGTATGATTTTCGGCTTCTGCCAATCTCACATCGGCTTGTTGCAAGTCAACGAATCATATCAATAAAGGCGGTATATTTAAGCTCAATATAAAAACAAACAGGTTATGAGGTGTAACAACTTATCTGGTAATGATGTCACAATTACCGCAACATATCGGAGATAACACAAGTAGCACCTTGTGGTGGAACATGATATGTATATCTGGCGCGATACACTCGTAGCATGATAATGATGTTTCTCAAGTACCACTTCATATTTGATTATATTTAGTGCTGGCGGTATTGGGTCATGGTCGCAATGGTCGGTAATGAAGGATGAACTCAAGAGGGAGAAGCCTCGAAACTGTACTGTGTTATGATCGTATATCAAAAAATATGATGAGTAAAATTACTAACATTGTTTCATCTTTTGCGGAGTGCCGCTTTTACAATTACAGTATATACGCCCCTAATAATTCACACAAGCGAAAATCACGCTATTTATTTGATACATATTAAGTTGTTTTGTAACACTTCACGGACCCGAATTTCCTAGTAATTAAAAATTTATAGATTGTCCTCGCTAGTACTTAGCTAATAGGCTCAAAATAGCCGTGTTTGAGCTTGCTACACAACTAATTACATACATATTAAGTTTCATAAGTGCACTTTATAACACAGAATAGTTTTCCGGAAGAGATAACAATTTACCGTAATACTACAAGTTCTTAATGCGGAAAATTTGATATTACATATTATTGTTATGCATAATAAAGAACAACCTATCAATCTAATCATTTATGTTTGTTCGATAGTATCGAAAGATATCCAATCTACTGTGATTACATGTCGATATCTAGTATTTTTCCTGATTGGTTGCCGACCTACTAGACTATCGGTATCTCCGATAGTCCATCGCCTTGAAATCAACAATTTTCTCAGACCTAGACAGGTTTAAGACAGCCAACCGATACGCACTTTATATCAACTCGAAGGTAGTTAAATAAAACTTCACAAGCGAAGTGCTCATTAGTTGTTGAATAAATATAACGATCGGTTATATAGAACGACAGGTGCATTCTCACCGGTTCCATTTACTTCATAGCAAAACAGGGACAAAATATAAGTGGTATAATTCTCGTTTAATTGTCACGTTAGCTCGCTTGCGGAATGAATGTTGAAGCGTGTTCTGAAACTATCATATTTTTATTGGTTTATGATTGTGCATGACTGCAGTTTCATTGCTTTGGACAAATAATTGGTATTCAATAGAATACTGTGCAGAAATTTCAATCCTGTACGAATGAAAAAGTAGGATAACTGTTGTTAATTGCTGTGTGGAATCTGAAAATATTTCTTGTGCCGTGATTATAAGTTATGTAAATTCATCAGCAGTATAGATATACTCTAGCGAAAATAAAAAGCAAATGTGAACTAAAATGTGGGAAATAAACTTAAATGTAGCTATATCAGTAATTAGTAAAATATTGCTATGGACTATGGACGCTTGGAACCCCTTGGTTTTCACTTCTGCGTTACCGAATGAAACCTTTTTACGTTTTTCTTAAAGACCTAATCAGGTCTCTTTAGAATCACGGTATTTTACAGGGAAGACATTCTACAAACTGAACATGTGTGGTACATATTTGTTCTACTAGAAAGATAATCATCATCATCTCGTGCATATTCAGTCCAGGTTTTGCAATATTGCCATATTACAATAATAGTTAACAAGACTCTACTACATAAATAAAAAATCACGGTATTTATTCTTAGATATCTACGACTTAGCAACGAGAACACGAAAGTTTTAAACCGAGAATGCATCACCGCACACGCAAATCGGCAAGTTGGAACCCGACATTAAGCCACATAAATTCCGCACATAACAACAAATAAAGAAAAAACTACGAAATAAAACGGTTAATTTGAAGATAGTAATAAGAATGGAGAGAACCGGCGCCACGAGACAGCAGGCGCTTCATAAATCACACCGTCTGCCCGAAGGGACTGCCGACTAGCGACCGCGCTAAAGGTTCCTTCATACGGGCCAATCTTACCCGACAATAATAAATATAAGTGACCATTTTATGCGTTACTTTTGTTAGCGATAATGAAATTTAACGCTATATGCATGTATCAGATTTTAAAAAGAAAGAAAGAAAGAAATATTTTATTTTAATGAAGCATTGCAACACACAATGAAAACTATTATAATACAAAATTTGTGTGTAATAGAAATGTATATATAAATTGATAATAATAAAAATAAAACTTATATACATTATTATATACTATATGAATTAATACATTATAATACGTTAATTAATTACATATACTATTATTTCATATAGGTATTATTATATAATATAATATAGAATAAACATTTATAAATGGAGCCCTTGCTGTTCAATGTGCGTCGCAGTGTTCATTAAAAAGAGATGTTGCTCAGCATAATGCTGCACCGCTTGCGATACAGCGCTGATTTTCAGTAACACCTCAATAGTGATTATGAGCGTCTAATACAGTCCAAATTAATACCATTAAACTACAAATAAAGGACAGAATTTTTAATTATTACAGATTATAAGAAACACAGATTGTAGATAAATTAAATAAATATACATGTACATTTTTTATAAATACAGATAATAAATTAAATATTTTTATTATTGTAGATAAAACTATAAGTAGATGAAATAAATACGAGTAAGATGAGATAAGGAGTTACATACTTGAATGATTATGAGAATGATTTTAAATTAGGAGTCTAGACGCGGTCTTATTATACAAAGCATACCAAAGGTTTAAGTACTTTATCACAGGTTTAGTCTTATGCTATCTGTTAAAAATATACCTATGCATAAATTTCGCAAAACTTAAACCATCGTTAAACCATGAAAAATTCATGCTAAATTAAAACCTCGGCTACTAATAGGCTTTCTATTTCTAAACTAAGTTATAGTCATCAAATTATCTTACTTGGTCATCACGCTTCATTATAAGATTGTTTAGCCTAAGTCGATACAATAAAATAGTTATCGAAATAGCGACGGATATTTTCACCGTTTAAACACTTTTTATGGTTATATGTGTCATCCCGTCTCAACAATTAACTCATCCACTTTATTCAGTTTAATTAACGTCTCCAATAAAATCTGGTATGTCGTATTAAACGCGATCGAAAATTCTTTAGTGCTTTTACTTGCGCCGAATTTATAATGAACAATACCTACGAATTGTTTAAAAAGACCCGATCTTGTATAGAATAAATGTAAAGTTTGCGTGGGTCTTCAACATCTGTGAAAAACAACTGAAAATTAAAAGAGATTGACGTCTAAGACTTCGTGCAGAAATTAACTAAAGTGCAAGTTTTAATTTAGCAGTATGTAAAAGAATTGGTGTTATTCTAAGTTTTAAAATAAATTATATTAGCAAGCCGCCTTCGTTAAAGAAGCTGACACTTAGTAATATAAAGATACCTGTCTTTTGCCTGAAATTTTTAATAGCCAGCAATAAACTAAGACAAATAATGAATCAACAAATATCGATATACATTGTCATCAATCTTCCAATATACATATATAGGACTTATCGTCCGTTAAGATGCAATGGAATTAACATTAACAGACGTGTCAATGAGTCATGGGCCACTAGGGTGATTCACCCTACCTGCGCGAGCGCAGAAGGGACCCAAGAAACTTAACAGAAAAGGACAGGTAGCATAAAAGAGACAGAAGACACGACACCTTTGTAAAGACTTACGGACCCCTACGGCAAGGAGCAACGAAGTGACAATTTATTTTAGATATTTTTGACACCAGAGTGGGTTTGTAAAAACCCTTCGGAGTATTTTTACGTGTGGATCGCTTACTGATCGTTAGCGCTGAACTTGCCACTTGAAGATTAGTTAATGGATTTTCGTGTTAAGATAGCACCAGCACCACAGCTGAATGAACATTAAGTAAGGACGAAGAAAATATTTGAAAGTATGCATGTACAACATAAATTGCTTCTTTATAAACATGTCCTGCGCTATAGCGAAGCTCTCTGTCATACGGGACTTTACTACAATTAAAACAATAGACATAAACAAATGTCTTATTAGTGCCCGTATCTGTGGATAATTGAAAACGTTTGCGTCCAAATTACTTTATTTTATTTTTTTATTCTGTAATGGGCTTGCGTTTGACCACCATCTCACCTGATCTTAAGTCAAGATGTAGTCGACGATGGAGCACGCTTGCCTAGAAGATACCTATGCACTCGCGACTTAAAGACACCCAGATTGTACTCATCGGGTAACACAGACTTAGGTAGCGAATTGCACTCCTTAGCGGTACGCATTATAAAACTGGAAGCAAAGCGCTTCGTGTGTAAATGTGTAATTTCCACCATGTACCTGTGTCGCTGGTCTGATAGTCTGGTCGTCCGATAGTAGAATAGGGAAGGAGGAATCAAATTATGCAGTTCATCTGCACACTCTCCGAAATGTATCCGATAGAAAACCGAGAGACTGGCAACCTTATGACGATGCTCCAAGCTTTGGAGTCGTGTGTTGACCAGTTAGTCATCGCCGATAAGTCTCCTGACCTTCCGCTTTTAAATTTTCTCCAAAGCCTCCAGCTGATATTTTGCAGTCATCCCAGAGGTGAGAACAGTCCTCCGTGCAGGGTCAAACCTGTGCTTGGTACAAATTAAGCAAATGTTCTGGCATGAAAAACTGCCTCTCCTTACTGAGGATGCCCAGCTTTTTGGCGGCTAGTTGGGCTTTTGCCTGAATATAGGAGCCAAAGTTAAGGGTTGGAGGCAATGACATACCCAGAATCTCAAGGCGATTAGTTATCGGCACGGATACATCTCGGCAAGTTAGAGCCAGTTGGAATGGGCTCTTTATTGCGGAAAACAGACACGCCCGGGCCTTAGAGGAATTGAACTTAACCATGTTGGCATCACTCCAATCGGAGACTGCCTTTAAGGATAAGTTCATACGCTCGATCATAGCTTCCCTGGGCAACAGTATCTGTGCTCCACTTGCCCTTGCGCTGGATACGTAACTCTCTACAAGCATGCTGTCGTCTGCATACCCAAACGTACCGTGTTTCAGCAGATCGTTAATATGCAGCAAAAAGAGAGTTGCAGAGAGTACTGATACCTATGCAACCCCGGCATTAATTGCCTTTTGTTCGGACGACTAGCCATCAATGACTACTCGAATCGAGCGGCTCTTCAGGAAATCTGCTATTTAAACGCAAAGGCCAGTGGGTAGGCCAAAGGACGGAAGCTGCTTGCTGATAAGGCTATCATGCCATACCCTGTTGAAGACTTTTGAGATATCAAGCGAAACAGCCAATGCTTCGCCGTGTTTCTCGATGGCCTCGCTCCATAAATGCGTTGAACCAATTGGTTAAACCCATATTGCCGGTCACTGAGCAGACCATTTGATTCTATACAGGCGTGTCAGCACTAGTGACAACTTAGGTGCACAGATCTTCAGTACTGTGGCTGGAATACCATCAGGACCGCTGGCCTTGTTCACGTCAAGATTCTGCAGCGTTTTACGGACCTCGGTCTGACGTATGCGTATATCTGACATGAGGGTCTCGCAAGCTGGTAGACACGGCGGTGTCACGCTTGCAATTTTCAGACACGAAGATTTTGAGAAGATAGAGCAGAATAAATTCGCCTTATCCTCAGCAGTGTGAGCCATATATCTATCAGGTTTCAGCAGTGGTGGCAGAAATTCGATTCAACTGACTTTGGCAGGGACCAAAACGGCTTAGTATCCGCTTGATCACCCAAAGAGAAGCAAGTAGGCTGCCAAGGATAAGATGCAATAAATGACCACATCTCATCCCAGTCTGCCGACTTGTATCGCTAGACCCGCCGGTAGTTACTGGAGCAGTGAACTGGCGGGGAGTAGACTGATACAGTTTTCACCGGACAGTGGTCGGAACTACCTAAAGGTGCCGTCACCGTCACGGAGTAATGATCTGGGTCAGTTGTTAGCAGAAGGTCCAAGCAGTTAGCTCTTTGACCGTCAACATCTGGAACCCTCGTTGCCTCTTGGACCATTTGGGTGAGGTTTAACGATAAAGCGAGCTTGCGCGTTCCTCTCCTAGCATAGTCTGTGCACTGGTACGGGAAAAGCCATTTCTGGTGGTGGGCATTGAAATCCCCCAGTAGCACTAGTTGGGCAGTCGGGTGCCTTTGTTGAGCGGTATCCGCCTCACTTAAGTACTCTGTGAGCCTGGTTGTCTCCTGATCTCCGCTGTGCGACCTGTAGACACAGGCGTAGAGAATCTTCTCTAGTCCTGTGTCCACAAGAACACATAATACGAAAAAAGTGAGGTCTTGAAGGCATCGGAGACGCCGATTGCATAATGTCATCACGTACATACACGCATACGCCCGCGCGGGACTCAAATTTGTGCTCTAGGGAGAACCCTGGGTATGACAGATAGGTAACGTCCGACGGACATGCTATCTGCGTCTCCGAGAGAAATAAAAGATCTGTCTTTCAGTCTCCAGATGAATTTATAAGTTATAAGGAAGATACTAAAATACAAGACCGAGAAAAAGAATCAATAGAATCGTGTCTTTAACAGAAAACTTATTCTTTTATAGAGAATATAAAACTGAAATAAACTTTATTATGATTATTGAATCAAATCTCAAAGCAATCATTCGAATATAAAGTTTTCTTTGAAGCGCCATCTAACGTTATACGCGTTATATTATAGTGGTCATAAAATACGCAGGGCCTACAAATATATCATATTGATATATGTTTTTGTCCAGGAGTTCTATAAGTACATACTAGTATTCTAAACGTGATCATATCTCTGCAGTATATTTATGCTTATACTGCTAGATCTCTAAATTGATTTTAGTAAAATTTTGGCATAATGATTGCTTAAAGAGAAGCTTTTATGAGATCATGACGCTGTTTTTGAACAAAACCTTAGTCCTGTTACTAAATTATAATTTTCAAATTGAATCTCAATTGACAGCAACGAATCGCTCTATTTAATTTAATTCATAACTTTGCATCTCAATATCCAATTCCTCCTTTTAAAGTACCTTGATAAACTATTGGATTTAGAACGGCAAACCGAAGACGAAGACCCATAAAACATCGAGAATTTCACAAAGGAGTTGACGAGTTTTAACAATCTTGCAACTTGGAAGTAACTTATAACCGAATAGATGTCAAGGGACGAGCACTCGCGACGATAAAACCGCAAAGCACCTTGAAACTTTCAATACAATTCTGCTTAGAAGTGGAGAGATACTTTTAAAAACAGTAGGTGTAATATTAACACGTCGAACGGCGTCTAGGTCACCGCCTTGAGCGATAATTTTTTTACTCTATTCATCATGTTTAATGCAATTATTTATTGTGTTTTACTTGAGTATGTATTACTGGTTTGGTAGCGTATGCATTGTCAAGTCTATCTGATGACCATGAGGTCCTGGTACCGATATCTACCCGAGTAGCAAATTATGATTTCTCATTGGCAAGATGACATTTATAAATCCAAGTTTAGTATCTTTCAGAAACAGGAAGGAATCGTGTACTGTGTCTTGTCGATCATTGCATGTTACTTTGGCCTCCTAATGATATTGGTCTTTTAAGAGACATAAAACTCAACTTAAAAGACACTTTGCTATTCTGGACTGATGCTAAGCTGTCTCCTACAGCTATCCTGCTTAACATAACCGTATATTTAACAATGGCGTCGTAAAACACAAAACAAATACATTTCGCCAGTTTGGCCACAATAACGAATAGCTTGGTCTCGCTTAACTTGAGTTTAACTTTGGCCCTTCGCCAAGAATTTCTGCTGTACACTTGCTGAATCGTAATATCCGTAATGTTTCAGCCGGGACCGCTTATCTTCGGCATTCACACCAGCTTTTTTCAAATTGTACAATAAAATGGAACTGATTTTCTACTGAGTGTACAAAAAACTTTTATTTTATTTTTTATTGGACGAGTGCATCGAATTGACTTTTTAGTAATTGGTCGTCTAATCTGTCTTATACAAAACTAGCGCTCTTGACAGTATAGAATAAAAGCTACGCAAAGATTGTTGGATTAGACGTACAATTAGTAAAGTGATTTTAATTAATTAAGAGATGATGGCAATAATAAAAATACATAGTACAAGTAAAAAGGGTAAATTTGCTACTTCATATCAGTTTATATCTATAAAAGTTAGGAAACAGTTTATGTAGTAAAAAGATTAACATTATTAACTAGTATTTATACCTTATAGGTGGCACAAATACCACTAATCGCGACGCCAATTCAACTGATAGAAAATATTGTTTTCTAATTTAAGTGTTTTTGTGACTGTAGTTTCAAAGTTTGTAACATCAAAATAGTAGAGAGTGGAGTCAGTAGAGTCACACCTGTTTTTAGATGGTAGTAGACAGAAATTACGCATTTCCGTTTGCTAGTTCCTACTACACTGACATACCTTTTATGCAAATGTCAAAAAAAATATCCTTTAGGCCGGACAAACATTTTTTGTAACCAAATCATCGTTATATACCAAGGATGTTTTTCAAGTTTTAATAATAAAATGTAAAACAGGCATTATATATTCCGGCGATGTTAGTGCTACCTGTTTCCGGCCTGATGAATCAAAGCTTTTAAATGATGGCGGCTATGACCTAACCGTGGACAATGGTCGTTGGTTCGTGAATAATTTTAGCACTAATGATACCTTCCGGCGCTAGGGCTGATATTATTAGAAGCTATATGATGACACATGTATTGTTTCCTACGGAATCGACTGATGCGTTGGGGGAATATTATTTATATGGATTCGTTTATCGAGTGCCTTCATGACGCAGCGGTAGTAAATTTTACTGCTGTGCATAGGGCTCAATTCCAAGGTCAGAAGAATAGTTATTGGGTTATTCTATCAAGAAAATTGCAGTAGCAGTACGAAGTCTGAAACTGGGTCCGGTAGACGGCGAATAGTCACATATAAATGTATAGTGCATCGCGTTTCGTTGCCCATGGGCAAGAGATTTTCAATAATCAGCATTGCTAGCGTATTGGATCTAATTAATAAATAAAAATAATTCTTTTTACTACATTAATATAGTATAAATATAGCATAAGCATAATAGCATAAGGTGTATTATACCAACATTTCGCAATTTATGTATAAGGTACAAGGTAATAGTAAGCCAGCCTCACACAGTTCCAGTCACCAATTTTCATTCAGAAAATCCAATACCATTTCACCGGGTAATCAACTCTAAGCCCTTACGCTCGGTAGTTCACTGCTTATATAATCCATCAACAGCTGATGCAGCCAAGGTAATTAAGGACATTAATGATCTATTATTAGAAAGCTTCCCTATTGGTTGTAGCAATAGAAAATAATTACGCAAAGCCATCGATCGGTTACACAAGACAATTGTGGACAATTAACTATGGGAACAGTTTAATACGCTATTGATAGCCGCAGAAGGCTCCTGAGAAATGAACTACACGCAAACACAGCTCTCATTCTGATCAATCTTGATTAAGGTGTGCGATACATTCTCTCAAGCATAGTAAAAATCAGCTGGAACAAAGAAACTGAAATTTGTCGTACTGGTTGGTTTATCAGCTTTGCACTTGACAAAATGCGGCTTAATGCCAGGTATAACAAAGAAAAGGTATTGCCTTCGTAATACACCCTTTTTTGTTAAACCTTTTTCCTACTCCAATATAATTATATTTAAATTCTTTAATTCAAGTAGAAGGTACATATATATATAAGAGGAGAAAAAGTTCCACTTCACTATTTAGACTAATTGTTATCAAGTGTTAAGTATTGGTATGTATCTTATGTGGGGGCCAGTCAGTGCAGACCGGCGACACTTCGACCCAGTGGGATCTTTTGTGTCGACACTCTCCCAATAACGACTGCCATAGATGTTTATGGCAGCCGGGACCGACGTGCTCTCCGAGGCACGGAGCAGTCGATAATTGTCAATCAATACTCAACTCGATTAAACGAATACAATTTGCTCTTAAAAGTTGCTAGTAAATTGAACATATTTAACTACTAAGTTTTCGCTTCGAGCATTTTATTAAGGCAAGCCTGACTTTTAGGCTTATATGAATCGATCCATTGCCTAGCTTAGTTTACCACTAAGCACAACGTCCAAGGCTATTTGCCAAAAACAAAACCAACCCTAAAAATACTAGTGCAGCCATTTTCTATCACAGTTTTTATTTGCACAGCATTAATTGTAAAGTAATTACAAAGTTTCTCATTTGAAATTTAGCTGTATTTTTACAAAATGTATGCTTTTCATTAAAAACAAATTTCTCTCGTAGCTAGCTAGCTGTTCCCGGTGCTTTTAGTCGGAAATTGAATTTTTGTAGGAACATAACCAGCGAGGAAATAATCTACAAACCAAATTAAAGTGAAATTTCAACCTTTTTATATGCTGAAGAAGATTATGGAAAGAAGATTTCATTAGCTTACAAGAGACAAGTTAAGAGTATCTACATTACCATCTGCAAATTTCTGGTTTGGATTATATGGTGACACAAATTAAAGCATATTTAAGTTTGTGCTGGTTCAGGTTCTCATGTCGACTGTCGAAGATGTTCATGACAAAATTGGTAGACCCTAGCCGAAACCTTAAATGATGTGCTTCTACGCACTCAATAACGAACTTGTCGTTAAATCAAAACCTTAAATTAATTGGAAACTGAAATAAGCACACTTGAGGCAAAAAAAAAAAGGTTACTGTGTTCACCTCGCCAATGGCAGTGTGCTGCAGTGTCCGGTCGATTCGGAAGCAAGACCAAGTATGTGTCATATACAAATAATTGTGCCGGCTCTGGTTGTTCCTTGCATTTATTATTTCAATGGTTGTAAAGTTGCCCGCGACACAGAAATTAATTCTTATACGGTAAATGTTCATTAATATAGAAGGAAATAGACGTAACGGTCCAATAAAACGTCTAAAATGGCTATTTCTACGACATTCAATAATTAACTGACAAACGCGAAGCAAGTGACAAATATAGAACAAAACGATTAATATCCCTATCTACAGATAAGCTCATAATAATGGCTAACAAACTAATGCATTGATACAACAAAATCATCAAGGCTACTATAAGCTTTACGCTGAAACGATACAGCAATATATTATCTATTATATCTTATCTTCATCAATACTCCAAGCAAACATCGCTCTTAAGGCAAGTCTTCAAAGTAGACTTTCGCTTGTGTAGTTTCCTCAAGTGTATTCAATTATAGGCCTATTGTAGGCTCAATAATTCAGTACTTTAAAACGGCCTAGAACAACGTCCATCGTTATCGATCTGAACAAATTGACTCGTGATTGCCTTTTGCTTTGATGTTCTTCAAAATGTTTTAACACGAATGGAGTCGATACTTTCAAGAAAATTTGCTTATAATTTCATTTGTTACTTTTACGTTACGGGGAATTGTTAAAACAGTTGGTTTATTCGTATTTAGTAAGCAGCAGAAATGTATATCGGTCGTTTGCTACGAACTACGGGCGCATGCAACCTCAGGGGATTTCTCGTACATTTTGGTATGTATAAAACATTTTTATATCCGTCTGGAAGAACCCAATTGATAGGGAAAACGCAGTTAATTAGTAATTCCACAACCTAAGCGTCCGCCACTGATACTTTATTTTATTTAGAAAGATAATTGTTAAACAGCAGCATCTTAGCAACACATGGCACTTAGTTAGAAATGCAATTACGGCCACCGCAACTAATACGCTTTTAAATTAACCATATTGTGCACGCGCCTTCGCTCGCTTTATTGTACATTTTGTCAATTCTATCCAACTTTTCTGTACCCTGACAAAGTGTATACAAATTTACATGATTATTGGTTAAGTAGTTAAGGTGTGAAACCGTAACAAACAAAATAATAAACTCATATTCACATTTATAATATTAGTTAGGGTTAGGGTTGCCAACCGTATTTATAATATAATAAAGTATTGTACGTTATTTCGGGTAAACGTACTTTATACTTTATTATCAAAATAAAGTAAGTACGTGAAAATACTTAATTCTACTTATATCGACTTTTACGGGTTTTATTTAATTGTTTGCTTCAAGCAACGCTATAGAGATTCCCTAAATTGAATAAATAATTTTTTTATCTATCTTAATATAGACATATATTGTAAAGATACGGTTAATACCTTACTTGAAAATAAATATATGTTTGATGTTACTAATATCAACAAAAATATGGTAACAACACAGCAGGTTAAATAAAAAATACTTTATTTCCACATCTTGTACTACATCATATAGTCAATTTACTCTATTTTTCAAAATAAATATCATAACCCTAGTGTGAGATGTAAGATGACTTATTTTTTCTATAGACAAACAACTATACAGTCTGCCTTATGGATGGTAAGTTTTTACCGGGTTCTATGGACGCTTGCTATACTATAACTCTACCAGGGCTGTATCTGTGTTGCCAGCGCAAGTGACAAATCTGTTATTTATAAGATTAACGTCTTGTTTTAACGTAATGTGGCGTAAAAGTAAATGATGACATCTGACGACCACACCTACATAAAATAAGATTATTAGAGAATCTGTAGAATTCAAGCACTTTTCTAATTCATTGGTCCAGTGACTTTACGTTCATACTGGATGTTTAATACTCTCGTATCTTTTAATAAATTAAAATTATTTCTTGTCTCTGAAACAGTTAAGATTGTTATCAAACAGAATCAAAAGAATACTTATGAATTCCATTTTAATACATTTCTTATCTGTACCACAGATTATATCAGTCCCAAATATTCCAACGCAATATAAATTCTTTAGCATCAGAACACATCTTATATTCATAATTAAAAAGTTATCAAATCACAAATATAACACGCAAAGATATATATCGATACAATTTTGTATTAAGTAACGTTATTATTAATGTTTACGGGAAATAACGTCTTATAAACAACGGTTGTTCATTGAAAGCTCACTCGATACCGAGAACAAAGCAGATATCATAACAAATATGACACACCGATCAATAACTAGATACATTATATACGATACATGTAATACACTTAATACATAGCAGTGTTCTTTATCTTCAAGACTTGATTCATAAATGCACGAATTGTACAGATATGCATTTTATTTGCTACTATTCTATACTAATGTTATAAGGCTAAAGAGTTTGTTTAGTTGATCGCACTAATCTCAGTAACTACTGATTCGAATTGAAAAATTGTTTAAGTGTCCGATAGCCCATTTATCGAGGAAGGCTATAAGCTATATACCTAACATCACGCTACGACCAATAGGAGTGGAGCATCAATGAAAAATGTTGCAAAAACGGGGGAAACTCTCTTATGTGAAGCAGACGAAGTTGCGCGGGTCAGCTAGTTTGAATATAAGATTCAATTCGGAATTGCGGGAAGACTGGGATAATATGCTGAGTAAGGTAAGACCTACGTACTGGAATGTGACAGCTTATAATAATTATGATACAACCATGCTTCTATAAGCACGTATATTATTGTGATATTAGAAGTGTTCCCATTAGCGTCTAAAGTAACGTAGGTACTTTAAAATTCTGTTATAAGCTGAAACTATGACATTTTATTAAAACACGATAGGGCGACGTAAAGGTAGAATTGTATTCGCTTTCGCAGAATGTAAACTACTTAAGGTGCGAGTTCAAATTACTTTTTAATTCTACCCACATCGACCAGTAAAGGGCAGAGCCCTCCTACCAACATCTTTGTCCTGACAAAACCGAAGTGAAATAAATTATTAACCTGACTCACAGTTATTTTAATTGCATTAATACATCAACTTAGACTCAATTCCCTGCAGGCTAACACATTTGTTAAACAAGAATGAAATATGCGTGACGCATCCACAAATCACCAATAAAACACATCCAACTGTTCCACGTCAAGCGCATAACATAATATATCTAAGTTCTAACACATTTTCTTCTACAATAACAGACATAAATTATTACTCTTGGTTATCTGTAGGCTGTCAAACAGTCTGCTCTTTGTCAACATCGAGATACAATTTAAAAAAGTACACCACATCAAAGACTTGTCGCTGGTTCGTTTCACACCCAGCTATAACTGACCATCCGAAAATAATACGCGATGTAGGTCACCTAGTCTAGGCGATATGAAATATTGACGTTTGAGAAAATGAGAAAGGACGTAAGTTAGCTCTAAACGTTTGTACACACGTGCGCAACGCAACGAATAGTGTGGCTAAGGAGAAAAACTATACATTTCAGTGGGTCACCATGTAGAATAGTTAGAAATATCCAGTTGAAATAAATATTCTGAGAAGCGCGTTTGGGGTTTCATTCATATATCTATTAAAAATCGCATCTTTATATTTTTCTACAAAAGGTGCTATATTGTCAGGTAGAGGGAGCAATCGTTCTTATCTCTTGCGATGTCAGCGTAGCTAAGTACTTCTTTACGCAGTCGGAATGTGTAATGCATAATAATAATATAATAATATTCTACCACATACACACAACACCGTCTAGCCCAAACTAAGTAGAGCTTGTACTAGGGGTTCTAGACAATGGATAAACATACATGTGTACTTATTTTTGTAAATACTTACATATTACACATAGAAACACCCAGACCAAGACAAACATCCATGATCATGCACATAAATGTTTGACTTGTGCGGGAATCGAACCCGCGACCTCAGGCGTGGCAGTCGGTTACACTAACCACTACGCCATCGAGGTCGTCAAATGCATAATTTATTGTTGATCATGTTTAAACGTCAATAGTAAATCATGCTTCAAGATTTTTAATTTAATTGTATAATTATCGTAAAAACCATTATGATAGGTTTATGAATATTTATTATTTTCTCTCTCCCTACGAATGTCGTCATCGATGCTGTATCCTAGGCCTATAGACAATGGTAATTACTTGTGATATTTCTCCAAGGTATTTTTTAATGACATGCTTATGGCTGTTTTACCTGTGCTGCTACTTACAACAAGGATAACTGTTTAAAAAATCATAGGAATGGGAATCGTGTGACTTTTTTTGCTGCACAATAATTTTATTCCTTTTGCATTTCATAAATAATACTTTTTTTTTAAATTAAACTGCTATATACGGATTTTATCGCGTTGTTTATTTTACACTTTATTAAAAAAATTTGAAAATTGTTACACTTCTACTACTATTAAACTTTACTAATTTTTTTTAAGCTAATTAAATTATTATTAAACTATTTAGATTTAATTTATTTTTTACACTTTCCCCGACGTTTCGGTTGCTTTTCAGCAGCCATGGTCACGGGGAGACTAAGATGGCAGTTGTCTCAATGTTCCAGTGTAGTTATTTCAAAGTACCCGAACATAATTTAATCATTGGTGTTTCTATTTACGCAGAATGAGCTCAAAGTATCATGAAGTCTAGCTGTGGTTTTAGTTTAGTTTTAGTAATAGTAGTAGTAGTGTAACAATTTTCAAAATTTTGTAATAAAGTGTCAAATAAACAACGCGATAAAATCCTTATATAGCAGTTTAATTTCAATGAATAATATTCGCGTAAATAGAAGACAATATTTAATAATACTTTTATTTTAATCCATTCAAATTAAGAATTGTAAGACCGCCATTTTCTTTTAGATATGCAATCTCGTGTACGAGCCCTTATTACTAAACGTATCTATGTTATTGTTAGCTGTCAAAGCTACCGTACGTATTGCTTAGGCATTTAGCAATGACGTTCTCTCGCCAAAGCTGGTTACTGCTAAAAGGAATTCCATGTTATATATTGACCAATGTATATTTGTAGTTATACGTCAACACACTTAGCTATTACAACATGGTGGAGCAATAAATCTTTGAGTTTATTTCGGCTTATAAAGTAGATGGATTGATTGGATATATTTACAGATATTGAGTTAAGTAGATAACGTAATTTGACCTACTACGCGTGTCGTGTTTGTGGTCGGTTTATTGCCGTTTCGTAGTCCGATCCTACGTTAATGATAGTAGGCATACAAAATGCTTAATAATTAAAAACCATATGCATATTTATGTTTGCAAGATTAAACTTCAAAACTTCTGGACCAATTTTAATAATTATTTTACTATTAGAAAACTACGTTATTCAGAAGTAACATACGCTATATCTATAACTAGATGATCCCACGGTTTCACCCGCGTTTATCGTTACTGCGCCGCCCCCGTGGGTCGTAGCGTGATGGTATATAGCCTATAGCCTGCCTCGATAAATTGGCTATCCAACACTAAAATAATTCTTCAAATCGAACCAGTTGTTCCTGAGATTAGCGCGTTCAAACAAACAGACAAACAATCTCTTCAGCTTTATATATAATACTAGCTGTCCCGACAGACGTTGTCCTGTACACAGGGAGAGAGAAAAAGAGAGACAAAAAAATCCCAAATCTAAACCATTTTCGAATCCACATCAACACACACAATTTTTTTTATCAAAATCGGTTCAGCCGTTTAGGAAGAGTTCAGTGACATACACACGTACAGTAGACTTATATATATATAAAGATTAGTATAGATATCACGCTACAAGCCACGGACGCGAAGCAGCTGTCATAAAGTAAGTCCGTTTGTTTGTTACATTTTTACGACTAAACCATTGAACCGATTCTAAAAACTTAATATCAACGAGTCATAGGTATCGAACGACTCGAGAGCTTGACACTACGGCTTAGTTTAAGTGGCTATAATAATAATTGTTTTCACACACTACCCAACTCATCGTTCTTGGTAACCTGTCATCACTGACATCATCACAATCCTTAGTCATTGAATTGTACACTCGCTCTTGACTCATTTGTTACTGAACAAGTTTAAGCATTTATTAATGAGCTATTTGTCAGTGCTAATGAATCTGTGGGCTAACATTGTTTTGGACATATCCTTCTTTCTATTTTAAACCTTATTGTTAGCAGATTATGTATAAAATTTGCTTAGCATTGAAATAGGCGCCATGTTGAATATTTTATATAATTTAAGAATTATAAGAATACGTTGTCGTGTTATTAGCAATAATTTATCCGTACAAGTCTATGGTATGTATATTATTTTAATTTGATACGATTTCGTTTATTTTATTTATGAGGCCACATTTCGATTGACCTGATGGCGAAATAGTTTAAGTGGCCGCCGCACCAATTTCAACGCGTTATGAATTGTATGTTCAATTCCTATTACGAAACTGCATGATCTTTATGTCCATTGTTAGTTTGTTTCCAAATCCCTGTGATCCCCTGTGAAACAAAAAAGTAGGGACTTTGTAGACAGAGTAAGCGGAGCTAGTCATGCAAATTTAAAATAAAAATAAATTCTCGCTTGTCTATTATAATTTATAGCACAGAAACCAAATTCTAAATTTAAATAAAATGTATTCTAAAATTGAAAATGCCATAATACCAGACACAAAAATGACATAAAACAGAACACGAGCACGGGCTGAATAAAATTAACAGAGTGCAATTAAAAAAGCAATTGAATATCGTTTAGGAACGCGCACCTAACTGATGTAATTCTTTCACCAAACATTTCTTTTAATCCTAAACGCAGCTGCATAGTTTATTTATACTGGCCACAACCCGCTTCGTTTATCTGTGGGTTGCCAGATATGGTTTTAAATATACCGCATATTTCTACTTCAATAATTGTAATGTAATGTAATTGGACTCCCTTCTCCGCATTTGAACTCCAAGTTGGTCCAATATGCGTGAGAGTCGGTCGGTTATGGAGATAGTCAGCCCAACTCCGCCCAGAAGCACAGAAGTTACCTGGGGTCTTCGCAGGCTTCAATGATTATAAATCTTTTAAATAGTCTTAATAAATAAGTTATATAAATTAATTAATTAATCATCTTGACTAATCATGAATCTTTAGCGCTATTGTATAGGGTTTAATTGCACGTATTTTTACCTATGATGTGACGTATGACGAGATCAATATTTTGTCACATATTACAATTCAGCTTGGGTGTAAAACTAAGTATATTATAATCAATAGTCATAATTAATTCAGCGATGCATTTGGTCAAAGTACCTAATAGGATAGAGCATGCGGTCACCTCAGTTGCCTCTGCAATTAAACTGATTCTTAAGTTATCAATACATAATTAAACGCAACGTCGAATTGTAGAAGTATTCAAGTGTTACTGAACCTATAATTAAAACTTGCGCGTACTTCTTCGACAATTGTCTAATACTAGTTAATTATGATGACTAGCGTTTAACTAAGTAATAAATATTGTTCGAATAACAAACCTCAAAGTAAACAAATAAGAGTGTAATTAATAGATCATTAATTCATTACAGACAAAGATTTACAAAGGTCGTTGTACTTTAATTAATACCTGGGTGTAAAAGATCGATATTTTCAAGTAAAAATACAAACATATTAGCACGACTCTGTTTTAGCGAAGAGGTCGGTAAAATTATATTACAACCATATTTCGTCAGCTATGGATAAGCCTATTGCTTCTACAGGCATACTAGCAAACTCAGTGCTGCTACTAAGAGCCCGCCTAGCAAGGTCTCAGACATGTATGACAGAAATGTACGCTTACGGTAGTGCAGTAAGCGTACATTTACACCACAAAATCGATTCATACGGATTCAAAATCACCACTATTATTGGGATACCCGTGCCACCTGGCAACCCCGATCGTCCAACATCTAGTTTATTTGATACACAGCACCTCCCACATTCCACGAGCTTTATTGGACTCAACCGAAGGACCAAGAAATTCCTGAACGAATTTTTATAACTAACATCAAATTTGTAAGATGCTAAAGTTTTCGATGCTTGTTTTAAAGTTTGAACAATCAACTGTGTTCAACTCGAAGTGCCATTTATAAACAATTAGTCTGGTGGATAATTATGTCGTCGGTTGAGACAAACTGTACGGTTTCTTATTATGTTTGTAGAAGGAAAACCTTGTAAGAAAGAAGAACGCTTTGTTGATCTAGTGTGAGCGCATGCAAAGCTGATTGGTCTCGTATCGTTGGGTTTCGGATTTGATTATCTGGTTGGGTAAGCATAGTGTTTTTGTATTTTTCTGTTGGATCATTCGCAGTAGCATGGAAACTAGTAATATGATATATGGCAATAGATTCATCTCCTATAGTACAATCATAGATAACAAAACATCATTTGCAAAAAACATACGTAGACTCACGCCTGTATATCGGACGAATACTACCCTCACTTTTCGTAAGCGTTGTAAATTTTAGATCCCATGTAATTATTGTCAACTAGCCTATTGTCATCTACCACGTTATTCCCGAGTCGCAAAATGTAAGCAATCTTAAGTGACAGAAACCTAACAATTCTATTTCATGGAAATTCTCAGGAGCTCACTCACCCGGTAGTACCAGACATATCAATTTCTACAAACATTATTATGACTAATCAAGAATACCATTAAAATGAAGGTTCATAATATGCGTTTTTGACATGTGTGTTAACACACACACAAAGACAAATAAACAAACAACGTCCACAAGACACTTATGACGTAATCATTGCACTACGATTCGGACTAATGTTTATACACGACTATGACAAAAGGTTACGATCTGACAAAGTGTTGTAATTCCACACCGTTACATATTTTTAATGGTTCAACTAACAGTGCAAATTAAACTCTAAATATGCATAGTTAAGATAGAATTTGCGTCGTGTTTAGTTAGGAAGTGGCAGTGCCGGCGCCTTTGACCGTCGTGATAATATCTACGAAGCAGGTAAGGTTTATTGCCGGTGTGGGCCCCCGCTCCCCTGGGCCTCGATGCCGACGCGACGCGCCAGCGATCTTTAGCCGTGTTGTTTTTCACACGAGAACCGACTATTCAGGGAAACGATATTGGATAAAATTGTGCAGACGCTTTTGTACTCCGAAGGACGGATATAAGTTAGCTCCAAATCAGTCAAGTTGCGATGTGAATGAAGCTTGCGAATGTGTTTTCTGTACCTATTGGGCCCTTACGACGACAAGACAAGGATTATAAGAGTAAATCGATTGGTGCCATAGGATTGAGACCAACCCGAGAGAAATGACGTTAAGGAGCTTTTGTCGATATCAGCATTGCAAAATAGCAAAATCTATTAAATGTAATCTTTTAATGTCGATAATAATCAATGTTTAATGACATATATAAAACATTTACGATCGATATAAATAGTCAATCTAATGAGAAATCTTTAGATATGAGATTTACATTTTCTTCTGACTATAAACATTTTATCTTAAAATGTTGGATTGGACTGATATGCCGAAGTACCCTCATGTAATACATTATATACATTACATATAATAATAATATTTATTTATTTGCTTAGAATGTTGGTATTTACGATAAGGTTACAAAAGTGTGGTTGAATCCTTGTACCTACATTCTGGCGTTAATTAATTACTCTTTATATTTGTACTTATATCTAATAGACTACCATATACAAATCAATTTAAAAAAAGTTCATCTTAATATAACAAACTTGTCACTGTTATGCTGCTTGTCGAAATTATACTATTTGATTACAGAAGATTTGTGGTGTTCTTTAGACGTGTATGCCACTGCTTACAATCTTATTGCCTATGCCCTCATCATCTTTATGGTCTTCTTAGGTCTATGAAGCCTCTCAATCCTTTATAAGTATGACTATTGGCAACCTGCCACATTGTCTTGTAGCGACAACTAACATCTATGGGAACTTAATGCAATTCTGTTGCCGGGAAGGGGATTATATTAACTGAGAAAACGTATGCAACTTATTGCTTTTGACAGCAAACGCAACGGCAACGTGTAGTAATAGTTTAAAGGTTCATCTCGTCCTGTGTGACGTAATTGACGTAACAGAACAAACATTATTGACTGACTATTAGTTATTCCGAATGTGGGTATCCCTAATATTAATATTCTAGTCCCATGCGACGAAGACATCTTCTATTTCGACGGATGTATTTCATTAAAAACAAACATGCAGTCTTTAAAATACAGAGGAACGGGTTTTTATTCCAATACAACACCTGTCTGATACACTGCTAAGTATTCAAAAGTCCAAGAATTGGTCGTATATAAACTAGTTCAATTTCAATGAGTACATGTCATAAATATTAGCAATCTTCTTAAATCTCGGTTCACAGGTTAAGCGTTAGAACGTGTTCGCCAGACGATGCAATTTTGTTTGGGTTCGCGTTATCACCAGATTATCGCGTGACTCACCACTCGTCTGGTTACTTTGGCCCATTCACAAACGTGTGTGAAAAAGTAGAAAATTTACGATAAACTTCGTCGTAAATCGTTGTCAGTGTGCAGCGTCCCTTATCTGATAATGGAATTTATGTTCTCCGAAATAATATGTGTAACATATTATGGAGAAGTTCAACTTTCTTGTGAGGAAGTATGAGTTTACTTAAGAGTTGTGAAGCATTAATAATTTCTTAGTGCATATGTAAATTAATAAGTATAGTTTACAAGTTTTTCCGCAAGCGCAGCATTATAGGTCGTTGGCACACACATCAAATGAATTGATAATGAACCAAAGATACGTAGATCTGACGTTTTGATATTTTTTATCTATACTATAAAATTACAAAGAGGTATAATTTGATTGTAGGAATAATCTCTGAAACAAATAAATCGATTCTAAATTTTTAAGGCAATCTACACTTATCCTTGAGTAATAGAGGCTATGTTTTTATGATATACAATACGAGTGAAGCCGTGGGCGTCAGCCAGTAAATAGCAAGAGATTACCCAAAGGTTTGGGTTGCAAATTACTAATAACGCCTACAGCTAAGTTAGAAATGAATTTACTTCGAACTTAGATGCAATAAGTAGCGTCGTGTCTAATTAATCGCGAATCTAAAGACATGTATCACGTCTAATCACTAATGTCTTAGCCAATCTTGTGTCCAATATCTTAAACCCGCTGGTGTTTAAAATTTCAATAAATTGGCAAATTGTTGGTGTAATATACCCCTCTGCTTACCCTTTCGGGGTTAGCGTAAGAATATATACTATGTAAATACACATTGTAGGTTTCAATAAAGGTTGTATCACATATTATGTACATACTTAGACGCATTAATAGCTCTTGAAAGGTCACTTCCGTATACTTTAGCCCAATACGGTAGTTAAATTACAGCCAGTCCAGTGGCAAGCTGCTTGTCATCTGAACACACTTCTTTTGTATAGAGGTATTCATTACATATATTCATGCGTAATCAAGCTCGATTCAAGTGATCTTTTGTGACAAACAAGCCTCATAGATCGAGTCGGAATGTGTTAACGTGTAGTCATATGATTTAGATATCTAAATTATAGTCAATATTCATTTTTAAAAAGAGAATCGGTTTGTTCTTTGCTATACAATCAATTTATGTTAAGGTAAAAAAATAAGATACAATTTTAAGTAGCTAATAGAACAAGCACACGCTTATGTTACGAGACTGTCAAGAAGCCACCCATAATATAAACAACATTATGTTCCTTGCGACTTCAGATTGCGCCGAGCGAAATGTGCCAAAACAGGCGGTCACAGTTAAGTGAATGAAATCAACACTTTTTGTTTAATACAAACATAAAATACACATTTACCATAACAATGAATGTGTTTACAATTACTCCGTGTAAAAAACTTAAAATAATTAATATTTTCGTTTGCAAAATTACGTAAATTTGCACAAAATCTATCCTATTTTACAATTTAAACGAAACATAAATACCTAGTTATATTACAATTTGTCCGTCCCAAATATTTAAGTTATTGGTTGACAATAAAGATAAATATTTATCAAAAAAGCACTTCAAATCCTCCATACAATTTTACTATGGCGGCCGCGCGCCGATTTGAATATCGAGCTCTGTCATTCAGTCCAACCGCGTCTTACGCTCGGCGCAGTCTTAAACTTAACAACTCGCAACACATCGTGTTAGAAATTTAGTCAAACTAAATTCAATCGCCTTAATGTAAGTTAAATATAATCTCTTAAAATACAATCGTATTAAATATTTTCTCATACAGAGATTATACTTCAAATAAGTGCATTAGTAAAGTGCACATTCTCGCTCTTTTTTTTATGTAGGTATTAGCGGCGCAGATATCTCGAACATTACGCGCTGTAGGAAGTTTCACCTTATCTGCTGTTCTAAGTGGCCGAGTGCTTCGGCGTTAAACAGTTGCATTACTAATACCTTAAACGGCGGTAAGTAACCAACCCGTGGCTTACGTACGTGACCTGACATCAGATCGAATGGAAAACTAGGGTTTTCAATCGCGACGGGCGCCGGCGAGATGAACAGCATTCCACGACCAGCCTTTGTCATGTTAACCAAACAGAAGTCTCATTATTCTGTTATTTTAACTAGCCATGGAACGTACGTCGCCATATAAGTAAACCGGCCGCCGGTGCCCTCTGAGCGGACATCTACCCCTTCAAGATTTTTTAATGTATTGCTCGAACGTGGACATTTTTTCAAACATATCGTTGTTAAGTGCAATGAACTGGCAATACGTCCACCAACTTTAGTAGTTCGTCTTTGCTTTTTATTACCAAATATCATATCGTATTATATTTGTTGGTTACGAGCCCATCAACCTTCGAATGTGACATGTCACAAGCGATTTGAATAAAATTAAACCCACATACATTTCTGATTGCATCGACTCGGGGAGACGCAAATAAATCGGTTATTTACAACATCGGGGTAACATTGTACATAAATATTATTAATTTAAGGTGGTAGGTATTCTGAAACAGTCGCGGGTCGACACGACGTCGACCCCTCGCGCTATTGTGTCGGATCGACTAGTTTTTTATGTGCAAGCGCATCGGCATCGCCCACTCGAGTTTTTGGAATTCCGATAGCGGGTCCCCGCGGCTTTCCCCCGCCCCCCGGTCGGCTCCGGGGGTCCGGTTCATTCATAACACGGCGTGATGCCTATACCCTCTTTCACTAACTTTTTAAACGATCACATGTGTCTGTCAAACCGGAAACGTAAACGAAAACAAACCTATAATTGTTTTCGTTTACATGTTTGATTTATTGTGGAGCAAGAGAAACAAACCACCAACGTCGTTGTCTTAATTTTAAAATCAACTAAATATTACAATGAACATTCTTGTAAACATTCTGACTTATAATATGTATAACACGCTCGAATTTGAATGAAACATGAGTAAGTTATTCCGTGAAAGCTTAATATATTGTTATATATATGTACCTATTATAAAATAAGAAAACAGGCTAGCAGAATTGAATTAATTAATTGTTAGTAACAAGGAAAATAATATGAAAGCCCTAATAAGCATTGTTTTTATTAATATGTTTTCAATTATGAATTTCAATAAAGATAATGTATTTGATAGCAGAATGTCAGTTACCTTCATACTAATTTTATAAACGCCTTACAATTATTATGTGGTAATGTACAAAGTTAACACCGTTATGCCTGCCCTGTGGGCAATTTTCTCATCTGTGGGTGTTCCACGTAGGTTTTTATGTAGGTCAAATTATATAGCCTCTTTTACATTATCAACCTCCTTATTTGGACGAATGAAGGCAACAATTAATTTAATGTTGGCAATGATCTTGTTTAGGTTTAATGTCTTATTTTACAAGTATTATTTATGGATAATATTTTTTATGGACATTACACCTAACAAAATTATTTCATAAGTACAATACAGAAAAAATATATTCGTTTCAAATATTACGCATAGATCGGCATAAAGGATTAGTTCTATAATAGACAAAAAGTAAATACCTATTTAATTCTAGACAGGCAACTATTAGCCGATATACTACGTTTTTTTTTATTACGGTTGGATATGTTGTGATTTTTTATTACATAGATTGATATACCGATATACAAATGATTGTAAATGTCAACGCATGATCAAAGTGTTCCCGTGGTTGTCGTCACAACTAGGTTCATATTATTATGCTGGTCGACAACCAGCAATAAATAAAAAATGTCTACAATAACATATTCAACTCCCAACCGAGTGTTCTTAACCGCAGAGCACAATAAAGCGGTCAGTTTTATACTTTATTATCTATTTTATATTTTTAACTTTGTTTAAACGTCGGAATGCAATTTGCAGCTTTCATTAAAACAATGCGCGGTGGCGTACGGTGCAGGGGTGATCGTCCACACTCTCACGGCATAATAATTAAGGGGCGCGTTAACCACTCCGTCGCAGTTTATAGGCCGGCTCGGTGGCCGCGCAACCTGCGCCGGCGCAGCGCCCTGCCCCGCGCCGCCCGCACGCTCCCCTGCCCCGCCGGACCGCATTCCGCTCCCATGCGACTGCGTCCTGCATCCTCCTGACTCCAGGACCTCTCCAAAATGTCATGTTTTTATTAATTTCGCTGGTAGTAACAGATTATGCGAGTCTTCAACTCATTAAAGAAAGTTGATTTCGTAACGATACATATCTATGCGATGACACTGAATGCAACACACTGTTAGGAAAACATGGTTCTACCGAATAAAAACGATTTTTTATTTATATTCAAACAGGTTTTAATTTTACGTTCGCTTTGATTAACAACAATTGCGTTCACATTTAAAATGTTATCTCAAATTCAATCAGATAAACAATTTATGATTGTCACAGCGTACGTACACGTCTCATAATTGAACCATGAAGGTGTCTATTATCCACATCCATTACAAAATCGTTGTCCGTCACAATGTAAAGTCATCTCAGTGGATTCACACGCTTATTGCCTATTCCATGAACTAAATCAGACGATGACGAATCGACCACTAAATCGAGATTATAATCATTATACGATCTCGCGGGCTCACATTCTTAACGAAGAATCCGTGAAGCGTCGGAATGCACGGAATCGATTCTAACTCGTTTTGTTTTCGCCACGTCATAACTCGATGTTCGATCCCGACGCGCACAAACCCGTCCGCTCGAATATTCAATCGATATAGTTTGCCGATTCGGTTAAACGGTGTACAATGCAGCATTATCTGGACTATAAGTGGCAAATAGTGAATGTAATTTTACGGAATATTGAAATGGTTTCTAAACTTATTGGATAGTAAAAAAATATTTATTCGGCTGGCAAGACGGTAGAAAGATTAAAATATATGCTTTTGGCATATTTTAATAAATGATCTACGCATCCTAACAAAGTTTATTTACACAAACTATGCACGTACAATTAGTGAGTTAAGATTTGGTAACAGTTCTATTTTATTGGCAAACAAACATAACATAATATTACTTTTGGCAACATTTCAGGTATAATTATAGTAATCGGTTTAAACAAATATATTCACACCACAGCGTATTCTAACACCACAGAACAAATGTTAAAAGTAAAAATCCAAGATCAACATTTTAAATGAAAGGTCCGTTTGATTTTCACCCGAGATCCCAAAATAGGATAACCAATGTTTGTTTTCGTACAACCACAATTCTTGTTGGGACGGTTGGGAGAAATTTAATTAAAATAATTTGAATCTGAAAGCCAGTCTAATTAATAGATATACATAATTATAATCTGGAAAACTAAAGTTAAGCTCATTTTCATTTATTTCTCTGTATCTCTTTTGGTTTTTTAAATTACATTACAGAATTTAAAAATAAACTGATGTTAAAAAAGATAATTGTGCACCGGCTGGTTATAAAATTAAAACAAAATACGGTAATACATATAGAGGAAAACTCATTGAAATACAATTAGGAACAGGCCAAAGAACCTGATACACCTATCTTATTAAGCGTTCTTCAGAAAATTGTACACTGTTCTTGTATTATTAAATAAATATTTATTAAAAGGGAATTGAAACTGCTCATAAAATGAATAATAAACATCGGCTTGGCTCAATGTAATCGATACTTGTGCATGGACATAAATGGACATTCAGTAACATCCAAGTGCAGTAATTATGTCGCGGTCAATGTGGCGAGAATGGAAGGTTTTAAGCAGATACCAGAAGTCTTTAGCGTTTCTACTTGCCTACATACCTATTCTTACCTAAAATACTTAAACTGCTTATTCATAATAAAATATATTAGTGTGAGGTACCTTTTTGTATAGCTTATGATGCTTTAACCAGTCAGTCAAATCCGCCAGTTTCAAAGAATTAAGACTTTACGTGCTTAAACCTTTAAAGTCGACGTGACCTGTTTAAATTGCGTGTGCTCACGTACTCAGCGCAACCAAACCTTGCCTAACAGAAAAACTATATTAATACAGACTAAATTGAATAACAAACCCATTAAAAGACTTAACCTGCTACTAAATGCACGATATTTCATTATAATACCAACACCTAGCCGCTACTCGTACTGTCTTAAGTCTGAAAAGTAACAGAACTTTATTACTTGAAATTCGCACGCACCCTTAATGTATTATGACTGTTGTAGATTATACTCCTCTATATCACATTAGATGCCTAAAGTACAACGAGAATAGTAGATTGGTTGTCTGTTCGGGTCAAATTTCTGTATAATAATAAACTAACAAACACTTATTCATTTCAAAAACACCGACAAAGTGTATTTTATATAATCTGCGTTATCGCGAAGAGCCTCAATAGTGCAATTAAGATAAAATCTCAATAATTTATTCCGTTAAATCGGTTTTTGCATACGTTATCTGTGGTTGCCATTCACAACGGAGTAAAATATATACTTTATTGGAAACGTAAAGTAGTACTTATAAGAATTAATAAACAAAAATTCTCTTTGAAAAATAAGTCAGTACTATTTAGATTTGTCGATCTTTATATTTTAACGGACTTATCTTTCGTCCTGCATGGCTTTACTTTAGTATTGCTCAGACGGTACGATGAAGATTTATGGCCATGGAAAACGCCCTGAGTTTAAGGAATTTTACGGGCTACAATCAACATTTCTCATGGAAGCTGGGGATTATAAATATCAATCTGAATGCTCTTACCATCTTCCACTAATTTACAAATGCGTTTTATATTGATTGAACTCGTAATCACTAACTATTAGGGTTTGCAAATTTTAGCACTACATACATACATGCTGTTAGAGTAATTGTCTAACTTTAGCTTCAAAATAAAATATTACGCAATTAAGTATTTAATATTTTGCACTATAACGAAAAATGTTACATGTAAATACAAAATAACGCGGCGTAACATAAACAAATCACTAAAATGCTTTTTATGGCATGTTCAATCAAAATAAAATACTTCTCGAATCATCGAAAATTTAATTCAATTTGAATAAACGATTGGTAACATTGATTTTAAATATCGAATGCACATTTTTTGCGCACGCTGGCAGGCCAGTGCCACGGCCGGCGCGCTGCGGACCGGTCCCGTGGAACGGCGACAGGTCGGCACCTGCCTCGCGCGTGGAATGTCCGGCCGCGAATTAAAAGCCTTTCAGATACTCTTACTAAGTTGAGCACAATGACGATTTTCCGGATTACAACTAATTACCAAGAGTTTTTATAATTCCATTAAACATGTATCGCATTTTAATGAACGCGGGGCCAATTAAAGGAATGATACCTTTTTACTCCGATCGTAGTTTATAGCGTGATTAGCCAGCCTAAAGAAAAAGTTCATTATTTGCAAATGGCATCTATTGAACCTTTCCCCGTAATTAATGAAAGAGAGCCGGCTTCATCAATCTAAGCTTTCGGGTGTTACAGTAAATTAATTCGCGGTTTTATTGAAACCTCACTCAAACCTTCAGCATTGAAGTATTCAATAACAGAAACGTTGACGTATCTATTAACCTCTGGTATGCCGGAACGTGGATCTGCGCGAGACACAATGCTTTTTCTATTATGTCTGGTATTCTGGCATACAACAGGTTAAACTTTTAACTTAACAGCAAGGCATTCCAAATAATAAATACACTGTATAGGCAAACAGTTGGAGGTCAATTGATGGCAAGTAGTATCGAATTAATAACGATTGAAGTTTACACATGACCATTTATTGCATCATATTCTGAATTCTCTAATACTCACTAATTGCAGTAAGAGCTGTGGGCAAGAGATATAAATGTAGCTTCATAACCTACAATGAGATCATCAATATACTATACACAATATGCTTTACAAAACAAACATTTTATTATGTTCACTGTTACAATTATACCTTTCAACCTTTTTGCATATTTGTCACATAATATTCACTACTCTTTAATGATTTAAATGTAAAATTAAACGCTTTAAGCGTAATTACAATATTCATGTCTATGTGATGGTAGCTGAAAGCCGAATCTAATGGAAACTGAAGAACTCCAATTTCCATCTAATGTAAATCTTTGTTTAAAGTGTACCAGGAGAGGCAAATAGAGCAAATTCGTAAGCAAATACTATAAAATAAATAAAGCACCACGTGGCCTGCTATTTGCAGTGTTACTGAACGCTGACGTCATATTCGACCTCCATAGTTTCGGTCATACCATACCTAACCCGAATTTAACGATATACACGATAAGCATAATATTATATTCGTGTCTTACCGATGTTAGATTTATTTTTCAAAGTGTATCTACTCTTGCACTAAGGATATTACTTGTGTGGCGTGGGAGTTATCAAATATTGAAACAAGATTCTTTATAGGGTAAAGAGCTTTTGATACTTGGTCAAATAGTTATTCAGAGCCTTTTTCTTAAGTGCTATATTAAGAGAAAGCTTATGTCTAAGAGTTGTCTATAACGTTATCGAAGATGTGTCTTGGGTAGACACTGGGTTAGCGTGACTGAATATGACCAAATCCTGTTAACACTGAGAAAAGGCCAGTGATTAACAATATTGTGAATTATAAACCAAGCTGCATTATTAGTTATATACTACGTGGAATTTTTATCGATAGAGAACTCAATGAATTCCTTTTAATAAATCCGCAAACGATATAGTGTATCTCACCGAACAGATAAATAATAAAAATATACAGAAAAGCATATCGCATCCTGTTTCACCCCATGGGCCTAATTACAGAATAAGAGGTTACGACATAAAAGGTCTGACATGCCCTGTGACTGATGGAGCGCCATTCAGCCGAGCTGATTGAAAGGGTACACTGTGAAAGCCCGAATAATGCCGGCATAATGGGATTTCTTCTCCAGGTATGTGCTAATTCGACAGTGAGGGAACATTTTAAATATTTTTTTTATTTAGTTAACAGGCAATTACGGCTACAACTTGATGCCTATCGAGATTGTTGTTATGGCAACTCTATCAATGGGTGATATAATGAATAAAGTATTATTACTAGCAGTATGTGAAGTGGATAGTTTTAAGTAAATGAAGTAAATGTGGTACAAGGCCGCGAGAACTTTGCTTACGCTAAATAATGTAGGTAAAATAACGACAAGCACGCACTATTATCATACATTATTCGATAGTCACCTATTATCTTAAGAGTTCAGAATATTGTTAACTGAGATAATTATTTAAGACTTTCGTCACAAGATTGAGGGTAGACAGAAACGTATTATACCTCTACTTGGCCAGCTTTGTTTTACGACTTCAGAGACGAGTCTATGTTATTACCGGACACATTTCCAGCAACCGCACTAAATATTCCCTTTCAGAATATCCAATAACACTTCGCTCGACCCGAGACCTCGTAATTGGCCGCAAATCTACTTATACCGCTAAATCAAAGAGAGTCATGCATTATTTAGTATTTATTCTGCCTACTTAAATAATATTATTAGTTAACATTCCGGTAAGGTACTTACAACTTCAAGCTGAACAAAATGTAAGTAAATTCGGAATTTGAATTGTTAAGTCACACTCACGAAAGTTTCGTAATGTATTTAACAAGTTATCAAAGAATTTCCAGAGTGAAGTTTCCAGAGGCGTGAACTGATAAATTAGTAATCATTTTGACTATAATCAATAAGCTGGTGTTAGCCAGGGTTGTCGACCTGAGGCTCGTGTTTGCTCTGCCTGTGTCGTCAACCAGTCCACCCACTGCACGGTTTTGTATGTCATTACAAACATTCGTGCGGTAAAGGTGAGAGTTCCTCGGCAGCACTTGCTGCCAGTACTTACTGACGGATAGATTTTAATTTGAAAATAGAACGGTATTTTTTTTCTTCATCCAATTTTAATTGCGCCACCTTATAAAGTCGTTGCGTACACAAAATGTTCCGAAACATAATTTTTACTTTAAATGTACTTATAAAGTATATCCCCGAAAAGGTGTATTTCATCTATATTTACACAGCTATAATTAGGTGCCACGTAACAGAACCGTTGCCGTCTATCGGGCACATGATGCAGTGTTTAGATGAATAGGAAACCATTTCTAGGCTAAATATTGCAAAAAAAATAATAGAAAGCAATCTATACTTGGCATAGATATTCGCAAATCCCACTTTTTTCCATAAGGGAACTAAACCAATTCATATTTAACAAACTAGCGTGATTTAAGCATTTATACTCCAGCACCACGTACACGGTCAAATTAGTAGGCATTAAACAAATAATTTGAAAGGTCGTGTCGTCGGTTATTATTTATGAGACGTTTACGTAAAGCACACAAAAGACTTTCTTGATAACTTAATGACTTATTAAATATTACCTTTAACTCACTCATAAATAAGTTAGGATTTATATCAAGCTTCTTAATTGGTCGTAAATTCTTAAACCTTATACGAATTATTTATAAAAGTAAATATTTGTTTATGGACTCATAACTTGATTTGTTTATATGTATTCATAATAGACAAACGCCTGTAGATTCCTGCAAAATTAGACAGCCTTTCGCACTCATATTTCAGCAGTTATGTTTAGGTTTCCCGTAATATTGAACGAGCTTGTTGCTATCTCGCGGACAACTCTTCAGATTTCTTGGCACGTAATATTATGACCAAAACGGGATTCAATCTTAAGACATCAAGATCGGCAACTAAACCTACATACATACTTATTTCCTTTACTGGACTAAAAAGACAATATCATAAATTGAATGTTATTAAGGGTGTCTACAGTTTGTAGTACTTTCCCGCCGTCAACGCTTGTTATCTATGACTCCTTTGACAGTTGTGATAGATAGGTTAGTTTAGAAAGTGAGTACCTAACCAAACAGGATACCCTTACCCGCGATAACGATGTCCATCCACATGACATTCTGAACGAACGTATATGTATATTTATTTAAGGAAATCTTAAGGCTACTGACCTTAATCTTGTCGAGATTCCCGTGTAGCCAGAACATTTTTATACCTTTTTTATTTAAGCCCCGGTGAGGTAACATTCTCTGACGTCATCACATAGCTATTTCAGTTACTGCATCTACACTGCATGCATATATTTATGGTATTTAATACCATGTAATTTATTTAGCTTACAGTAGCGTGAAACATAGTCTAGAGATTCTACAGCAGAAAAGCGAATGGCAACAAAGAAATATCCGAACATTGACTGCAATTCATTACCATCTTCTATTGAAATTGCCGTCGAACAAAGTCCGTTTAAATTTTAAATATCGAAACGTAAATCGCTTACAAATGCCGGTAGTTGTCGCGACAAGACGCCGTTAGGAGTCTCGACGATCGAGTATTGCATGCTAAACAACCGACGAGGTATGCAAAATACTTTGTATAACCTGATAGTGCGACGGCCATGCCGGACGATCTATCAGACGGTAAGCCTTATTGGGAAACGTGGCGTCAACCTGCGCTCTTAAAACGTACACTATCTCAATAGCGAGAACTCGTACCGACTTGATCTCGCCGCTTCCATTCAATTACCATTGGCGACGAATAAAATTTGCGTATAAATTATTGTGACGGCGAATTATCATTACCGTCAATTTGTATACGACGTTTTTAATATCTATGTATTCCTGTGGCTATTATAGCTGCATAAACGCCAATTAAAGTTACTAGGCCGACTTAAGGCTTTACAAGTTTCACGGGTAATGCTGGGTGTGGCGCACTGGTTCATTAATAATGTATCGGTTTACAGCCACCATTGGGACGGGCACTTCAAAGCCTTTGACGCAAAACGCTTTCGATGTTCGTGGTGGAAACTCATTAAACCATACAATGTCTTATTATTTGCTCACTGATCATTCATCACGTGGAGTTTGTGTTGTTACATTAATTGTTATTTGGATGTTCAAATCGGTAGCATTATGTGTTAACGACATTCGTGGGAAGACAACGAAGAAATGCTCGTGCCAAATACCGTGTCCGTGACTGTAAATTTTCACGGAATAATTCGACAGCGATTATTCCAAAGAGTGCGAACGATGAACATGCTTTCGAATGCCAAAAAAGGAGGATGTAATGACGGAATTGTGCCGTCAGATCGGTTCAGGCATAAAGCATTTTTGGAAATGTAATCTCTCGAATGCGCTCTCATGTCTGGAACTCATTTCTTTGAAATTGGCTGCATTATCCCCGTCCGCTTTGATCATAACGGGTTTTTAGCAGGCTTGACGATTATAATTAAACCCAGTAGTTGTCTGAGTAAATCAATTGACTTCACTTATCAGTTAAAACAACAAGCGCTAGGTTCAAAGAGGCTTTGTGTAAGCATGTCGGGTTTAAAGCTTTCATAAATCCGAATAAACATCTGAAAACCATGTCAAATCGTGTTTGAACCTTCCGCAGCTTCGCCCACGCTCATTCCGCGAGCCATTACCTGCCTACTTACAACCCGTGCTTTTAACATTAAACGTTTTCTGCCATTGACATCGTAATTTACTCGAATTTGAACTCTATTTTGTCAGTTTGTGGACAAAATCTTGAATCGCATGAATTTTAAAGCGGGCTTTGCAGATATACGTATCTATTTTATATTATGTGTCGCAATGTAAGCATTTCACAACGCCGCCTCTGTATAAACAACACCTACATGCTACGATTAGAATTTGGATGATGTTTATTTTGCTGGACCACAATGATTTACCGTCGGCTAATGTCGTGTGTTGCTTAAATAATCTTTATGTGCAAATTTGCAGGTGTCTCTTCATCAACGTTAATAACATAATTGCCTATAAAAGGCACGATTATTCGATTACATTTAGTATGTGATGATTATGCATAATTGCGTAGGTAGTGTGTGTTGCGAAATGTTCAGACATGTCTATACATTTATGTGTTGATCTTATAATTATGTTACGAACGCGTTACTTCTACTTTTTTCTGCAATGCAGCACATTGCGTGTTGAAATGTTAGAAAATATTTTTTATTAAATAGCAACAAAACATATAAGTAACTAAATGAGTAGCATCTTTAGAGTAAGATTATTGAAGTGTAAAAAAATTGTATCATGTCTTGACTTGTTCTTGCTCAGGTTAACCGTGTTTTTAAAGCGAAGGGTAGTGATTTTCTTTTCTTTTAACAAAACAATAGCTTCTGTTATTTCTTTTACATTCATTTGTCTGAAAACGCAGGCAGTAAGTAATTATGTGCAGAAATTCTTGTAATTTGCGTTTGTATTTTTTGTAGTGATCTGTACTTAAATGATTATGCAGATGAAGATTAGGACTTCTTACAATTTACCTATTACCTAAATATGTGTGTGTCATATAGATTCAGAAATCTTAAGGACAGTACACACATGCCGGCGGCAATAATTATGTGGATGACAATTATTATAGTGCGGTAAGCGTGTCCCCGGCAGTTTAGTTAACAATTGAGTAAGTAGTAAGCACATAGCCCATAGCACAATTACCTGCAGATTTTGCCGATTATAGCATATCTTATAAATAACTTATCAGCGTGTGTTATGATTGTGATGATAACATTATCCGATTGTTTCGTTGTATCCGTCGTAACTATTCTGAATTCGTACGTCAGGCACTGCTATACGTCATTAATTTCTTATATTTACATAGAGTGCCTGTATTCAATATAAATCAGTGTAGATAAGCACAATTAAATAGATCCGAGTCAACTGTTCTACTTCTCAGTAACTAGGCATAAATAAACTGTGTTAGCGGCGATAAAAATAAACTAGACGCTGCATAAGAGCATCGCTTAAAATATTGTTATCCAATAGTGTATTATACCAGTTTGTTATGACTTAAAACAAGAAACGTATCATGCATTATCGTTTATCATTATCACATTCAGGTGTGAAATAGCGCGTGATTCTCACCTGAGTTTGGTTGCGCTTGTAAATCTACCGCCGTCAACATTCCATTCTTTTCAAAGATTGTTTTCACAGTTGCACAAGTTCCTTCAGAGTCAGCGGCAGATGCGACGCCTAACAAACAAGAAGCCAACAGTAAATAGAATATTTGGCTCCTCATTCTCAATCCGAAAATCGATTTTTTGTTAGGCGACAGTTTATCACAACAACACTCTTTCACAGCCATGTTCGCGACGATTAAATGTATCAGTATCAAACAAGATACACTTTTATAAACGGTTCATAAATAAAAGTACGAGTAAATGACTTTATTATTTAAAACTTAAATTGCGGTACTATACACGCCATACGCACGAAACTCGACGATTCAACTACGATCCATGATGGTCGCAGCTCGACTGCAGTCTGCACCGACTGACTGAAATGAAGTGATTTGATTGAAGTGAAGTGAGCCGAAAGCGAACGACGAGCGACGGACATTGCCATGATGAAAGGTATTGGCAAAAAGGGTAAAAATTCTTAACTTAAAAATAAACAAAATTAGGTTCCTTTACAATGTTTTTTATAATTTTATTTATTTGTAAACTATTTTTATTTAAAGCTTATATTTACCGTGACCATTATAGAGTAACCCCGACATACCATATGACAAATATTTCAAGCTTGCAATGTATTTTACACGAAACGATTACAATTGGTTGATATATTATCAGTATTTTTTTACGACCAATAATGGATGCCTTTCAGTATTGCTCTATATCTTTGATTGGATGTAGTGAACTTGGCTGATTGACTCTCCCTATTTATGTTTGTAATTATTTTTCTCAAAATACCTAGATGAAATGTTATTCAATCAGTGAGAGCGCACGTTTATTTTGTGCTTGCAAAGAAATTATAAAAGATAAATGAAACAGGTGTGAATTTAAAATTCAGCAAGTCAGTTAAGTAGGCCAGAATATTTGTATATCTTTTAAAAAGTTAAGTTATTAGTGTAAACATTTTACATAACCGGTAACCATGAGGATATATTTGTTAAAAAGTGTATCGCGCGCGATAGGCGCCAGATATTATTCGTCTTCGAATTATAAAAAAGTTACACACTGCATTTTTGACATGGACGGACTTTTACTTGGTAAGTTAAAGTTTGACTTCGACCTTTGTAGCAATTGTCAATGTTATTGGATCGCAAGGTTATATACCTTTAAAGTCATGTTTTCATACAATTTACGCAAAATATTAGTGTATTCCAAAGACTCCATTCAAATTAAATTATTCGTAAAGGGGTCATTGAGTTGTTATTGATGATATTTTTAGGAATGATGTTATTCTGTATAATCCTCTTTTACAGTTACTAGAATAACTAAATAGTTGTATATTGGAGAAATCTTACTTAGTGTTAGTTTTAATTTAATTTTTGAAACTAATATTTATTGATTACGTAATAAAAATAATAAGTACTGCCTAATACAAACATACTAACGTAATGCCTAGTACACCCTAATATAAACTTAACATTTTTAGATACAGAGCAAGTTTACAAAAAGATGATAACACAGTTATGTGCTAATTATGGGCACAAGTATACTGATGAGATGATGATGAAAGTACTTGGAGGCACAGAACAGCGTCTATCAGAAATCCTGTGTAAAGAGCTGAATCTTCCGATTACACCTACACAATTTAGAGACCAGCTGTTAGAACTTGGAGACACTATGCTTGCCAATATACCTTTCTTGGATGGTAAGTAATTTAATATTATGTATAAAAACAGTTGCTGTATTGTGTGAAAGCTATCGCAAAAACTTTCTCCATAGGAATATTTTACAAATGCAAAGACAATTTTGTTGGGCCCATAACATAACTTTTCACTTAGGATTATAATCAATTGTGAACACAGTTTGGGCAGAATAAAAGGGATTATCTATAAGAAAGAAGAATTATAGGTGCCATATTCAACATCTAAAACAGCAATTGCGTACACTTCTATGGAACTCTTTTTCAAGTTGTTATGTTACAAATATCAATAATACTTGGCTAACAGCCATAATAGGTACATTGTCACTTATGATATTTAAATGATTATGGTCAAGGTTTGTCACATGTTATGTTTATATTACTATAAATAATCCACTAAACAGGCAATTACCTGTTTTTAAATGGAGACAGCTTAATGGATGGAGAGTAACATTGGCTATAGTCAACTTCAATGATGTTACATTTTAAACATCAGTGGATGTTTGACAGCATTGATGGTGTATATTGGTATAAGTAGTCATCTCTCCATAACATCACAGTGTTGTGGGTTGGATCCTTACCCAGGTCTAAAAATTGGGTGATTTTTGAATAGTTGGTTTGAGTCTGGGTGTGTGATTTGTGTGTAAAGTCCTTGTGATAATGGTATTATTTCTAAGTACCAGAAATAAATCCTACAGAGGCCTTGACATATTTTAAAGATAGAAAATAATAAGATTGCAATCAAGCCCTTCTGCTTACTATCATATAAAAGTTTACAATATATAGGCAAAAATGTAAATGTATTTGAACTCTAATTTTGTCCATTATGTGTGAGAGTAGACCGGTTATGGAGATAGCCAGCCCAACTCCGCCCAGAAGCACAGAAGTTTCCTGGAGTCTTTGCAGGCTTCGCGGAGTGACCTCGCGTTGTTGAGGATTTTCTTACGTTGTGCTGTTACTCCCACACATTCCAGGACTACATGGGCAGCAGATTCTTCTTTGGTCAGACATCCCCTACAGAGTGAGCTGTCTGTTGCTCCGATATTGTACAGATGTTTGTTCAGGGGACAGTATCCTGTTAGGATACCCACGATGGACCGAAGCTCCAATCTTTGTAGGTTGAGCAGGCCGTGTGTCAGACGTGGTGAGATGGCCGGTAGGGCTGCTCTCGACTGTCTGCAGTCCGTTGTCCGTGCCCAGCGTTGATTATGTTCGCCCTGAGTGTGAAGCCGCATCCATGTTCTTAACCGGTCGTATACCGCCGGCTCGCATACCAGCCGGCAGATTTGTACCCGTCGTAGGCCGGTGGCTCGCATGCGAGTCACCAAATTGGTTTTACGTTAGCTTAAGCTAAAGCGAAGGCGGCGCGCGGCGTTTTGGCGCCAATTTGGTGGCTCGCATGCGAGCCACCGGCCTACGACGGGTACAAATCTGCCGGCTGGTATGCGAGCCGGCGGTATACGACCGGTTAATTGTGAGAATGGTAGAGGGAGGAATGGAGGTGGATCTTCTGTGGTGGTTTCCGATCCTCTTCTAGCCAACTCGTCTGCAGCATCATTGCCCAGTGATTCACTGTGCCCCTTTATTCATTGTAAGGTCACTATGTTTTTTGTGGATATTCTTTCAAGAGCAAGGTGGCATTCGCAAACGAGCCTGTAGTTGCAGCTATTGCTCTCTAGGGCTCTAAGTATTGCTGTGCTGTCGGAGAGGATTCGTATCCTTCAATCCGTCTCCTGTTGATCGCGGTGGCGGCATCCGTGATGACCACACATTCGCATTGGAAGATAGAACTGTGTGAACCTAGTGTCATTGATATGTTAATATTGAGATCCAGGGAGTAAACTCCCGCGCACGTTCCCTGTATGGTTTTTGAGCCATCAGTGTAGACTCGGACCTCAATGATTCCCGATTGATCTCTCTGTTCCTCATGAAGTTGTATACGGTAGTTTTTTGAAATAGATGCTGTTTGGGGGTCTTGTCACACGTGGCGGCGAGCAGTGGTTCGTAAGCTGTAGCTCGCTCTAAGATCGATGCATGTGGTCTACTAGTGGTTCCGCACAGGCCCTGGTGTTTCAGCCGTATTGCGGCCATAGTCATTTCTTGTTGTATGAAGAGGTCTAAGGGCGCCAGCCCTAGGATGACTTCGAGGGCGGCTTTCGGTGTTGTTCTCATACACCCTGTTATTGCTGAAGATGCCATTCTCTGGAATCTCTGCAGCTTAGTGATGACGGTATTGAGTTCAGTCCTGGTCCACCATACGATAGCACCGTATGTTATTATTGGTTTGATTATGGCGGTTTATAGCCACAGTGTTGTTTTTGGGGAGAGTCCCCATGTCTTTCCGCGCATTCTGCTGCATTGGAAGAAGCATGCGCATGCTCGTTGTAGTTTGTAGTCAAGGTACTTGTTCCACAGCAATTTGCTGTCTAGTATGACCCCTAGATACTTGACTTCGTTGATAGGTTTTATTTCGGTGTTGAATAGTTGCGGTAGTCTGAGGTTGTTTGAGTAATGAGTTTCTCTTGCGAGTAAACATTATGAGTTCTGTTTTGACGGGTTAACCGATAGACCATGGCGTATGCACCATTCTTCGATTATTCTGAAGGCAGATCTCCCAAGGTCACATAGTGTGTCCTCGAAGCACCCGGTCGCGAGAATTGCAAGGTCATCTACATATCCCACTGTTAAAGAGCCCTCTGCCGTTCAGTTTTCGTATTAAGTCGTCTACCACTATGTTCCATAGGAGTGGCGAAAGTACACCATCTTGTGGGCAGCCTCTGGCCATAATTCCCCTGGTTGTTGTGTTAACTGAGAATTGTATCGCTCTGTGTTTCAGCATATTGTTTATCCACTCTGATAGCGTTGGAGCGACCCCATATGCTTCTAGTGCTTCGGTTATGCTGTTAAAGTTGGTTTTGTCAAAAGCTCTTTCTATATCAATGAAGGCGCCCAGCGTCGGTTGTTTTGCGGTTAGTCCGTCTCCAATTCGCGATACAACGCTGTGGAGCACCGATTCTGTGGATTTGCCTTGGCTGTAGGCGTGTTGGTGTGGGTGTAGAGGTTTGTGAGCTGGAGTGTTTCCTCTTATTTCTTTATCACATAGCCTCTCTAGTGTTTTGAGGAGGAATGACATGATGAGACTTATTGGCTGAAAAGATTTCGCTAAAGCGTAGTTGCTCTTGCCTGGTTTTGGAACGAATACCTCTTTCACTTACCTCCATTTCCGTGGTACGTATCGGTTAGCGATGCATGCTCTGAATATATTAACAAGGTGGTCTGCTAGGAGATCGCCGCTCTATCTTAGTAGGCCGGGGAAGATTACGTCCAGCCCTGCGGTTTTGAAGGGAAGGAAGCTGTTGATAGCCTATAACACTTTCTCTCTGTTGATGAGGTCCAGGGCTACGGTCCAATCTTGACTACTGCATGCTCGGTCAGTATACACTTCCCAGTTGTGAGTGTCGCTAATCTGGCACCCTGGAAAGTGAGTCTCTAGCAGTCATGCACTGGTTTCAGCATCTGAAATATCCAGGCAATGTGGTACTGAATTTTATACAAAGAATTGATGGTCATTCAGTCTGACTAACACAGATTGAGTTTAGGTTTGGGTTCAGTAGATGGCAATACCTACATATGACTGTAACATAGCTTACAAAAAATGTAGATGTAATACATTTTTATTTAACCAATAGGAGATATTATGCTATGTATGTGTATTTTACATAGACCAATGGTTTTTGGGATTAGGTATTTGGTTTGCGAAAGAGAGGTAGTTGGTTAAAACCTATTCCATTTCACTACTGTGAACTCACTTTTAACACAAGCATTTTAGTTTAGCTGGGAAAGAAGTAATACTATTAATTTCTAAACAAATTAGCTAACAATCTTTTAAAAATAAATACTATAGAAATACCTGTGTATTTCTTACCACAGTGTAGTTAGTTACAGATCATGTGTATAATTTTAACTTATTATGTAGGTACAATACTTGATAGATATTGAAAGTAAATATCTTTGGTATCACTAATATCAACTGTATATGCACAGTTGATAGCATTATCATTCATGTGGATTGGTTTAATGTATTTGTTGAATATGTAAATATATGATAGTAATCAGAGAATTTTATAGTCCTTTCCAAATCTCTTTTGAAATTGTTTGTTACTTTTTTGTAAAGATACTTGGATGTTTTTTAATCAGTATAATAGTGCAATGGTTTATGCATAATGCCATTGAATGGATTTAGATGAACTTAGGGCACTGAAGGACGAAGTCCTGGATTAGCACATAGTTCATATCTCGGTATGCACTCCTGTTGGTTGTAACCCGCAAGCAGACGTGGAACAAAAATCGTAGACTTAACGACAATGATCCTCGCGAGTTTGACAGTTAGCCTAAGACAGGACAACGTTTAATATTTCCTATTAGTAAACATTGTCGTTGCAATGTCTGGTAATTCGGGTATTTGCCCCTCGCTTCCACTCGGTGGCATAGCGTAGTTGGGGTGGCACGGGAGGCCCGCCCTGGGTAATATTTTACAATAAGTAATAACAATATCTTGTAAATATTTTAACTGTACAATGCACAATAACAATGACTGATCTCGCCGAAAAGTTCTTGTGAATTACTGTGTATTATAGTGTTTTAAATTGAAATACCTAAATAAGAAGGTGCCAACATTTTTTACTGCCCCGGGCTGTTGATATTACTCTATGCCTCTATGCCTCACTTGTTCGATTAATGCCTAATCTATCCTGTCCCATACGCATTATGGGTGTACTACTTACTATGCCCCCGCCTGTATAACTTTCAACTCAAACATTTTAGAATATTTACCCTTATTGCAATTTTCAAGTTACCGCTTAGTACCAGGCTTAAGAGTGTTTATATCCTAAACGTCATCATCAGCATCAATACTGATGCTGTTGTATCCAAAAAAGAATTGATAAATTAAACAATCGAAAATACTGATGCGCGTAATCTTATTTGATCGATTTTCGAATACAATTGTGCACAACGCGATACCTACTCTGTATGGTCAAGGACACGCATTGACGTGTAGTCTTGACAATACTTTCGAATATAATTCGAATGAATTTGTGTCATATGTCAATACAGTCAGCGCCATATGTCTATACTTACACACTTGCGAGATTTCGACTGACTCTACCTTTTAAAATGATTAACAAATGTTAGTTTTTATATATTCTTTTTTTTATAGCAGTAATAATTAAAAGATAATTGATATAATAACAATTTAAACATACATAAGAAAGTTTAGCAATTAAAATTAAAAAAATCTATTACAAATTAGTTAAATGTTCAACTACTTATTAGGCTGACTGCACATTGTGGTTCAGCGCAAATGGCTTTCGCTCTCCTGAAATATATTTTTAACTTATAAGGTTATTCAAATCGACATCGTGATTTACGTGTTAACAGACGTTGGTGTGTGAAGTACTAAATGATTATGCAATAATTTGCATGAGAAGTGCTCATGCAAATTATTATCCATCGACGCAGCTCGTGCCAATTTTTTTGTGTAGCCAAATTATATAGGAAATCATTATGATTCTACGCCATCGTCGCGGCGTCTGCATCGGTCACAACCAAAATTATACAGCAATAATTATATATACATATATGTGTAAACTGTCGTGTTTATGTATAATGTAGGTACAATATGCAAAACACTATTTTGAAAAGACAACACGATAGCGTCGTAATGCATTTTCACAATTACTCTTTACTGTGTTTTGTTTTGGATTAGTTGGACCGCTATAAATTCATAGATACACTCCTGTATATTGTGATCAAAAGTGTTGGATGTATGTTACTGAATCAGTAAACTGTGGAACGAGTTTGGATGCAACTTCGAATACAAATAGATCTGCCTATCCTTACTAATATTGTAAATGTGATGCTGAATTTATTTGTTTGCCACGCTTTAAGTACTCTACCGATTAACAGGAAATTTTGCATACATGTCAGGGGTACGAAAAAGAACGTGGGTACCTTTCATCCAGAAAAAAGTACTGTTGGTAACCTAACCTTACCTACCTTTACGCAAGCGAAGCTGCGGGCGAAATCTAGTTCTGCCATTAAGCAAACAAATTGAGTGCAGAATGCACTAGATCATTAGTACCCAAAGTGGTCCAGGTGGACCCCCAGGGGTCCACGGGAGACTCGAAAGGAGTCTACGTTGGCGTGACAAAAACAAAAAAAATAGGTCATACCGCGGCAGGTTAAGAAAATTACAAAAGAAAAAAAATGTCATTCTTCACCAATATAAATACGAATGCCAAGGAATATGGTAGAAATGTAGCTGCAGGGGATCCACCGGAACCTGCTAAATTTTGAAAACCGATGGAAAACCGAACTTCATTCTCTTTTTTTAAATTAAATGTTTACTTTATATACTAAACTCCTGAATCCGCACCAAAGACACAAAGTTTTATTTGCACGTATTAATATATAGGTAACACGTCACTGAAAACTAATCCGTGAAACTGTAATGCGCTATTTTACTCCACGAAATAAAGAGATACAACCCAATGATAAAACCATATGCCATAATATAATCCATTCTCCACTGCCCAATCTGGTTTTTCTAGATAACTACAAGGAGGATTATCCGTTGTAATCTTACTAATACCAAATTTACTATTTTCCAGGTGCGGAAAGATTAATATGCCATCTCCACAAAACGAAAATCCCCTTTGCCTTAGCCACGTCATCAAGTGCAAGATCAGTCGAAACGAAGATCGCAGCTCATAAAGAAATTTTCTCGTACTTCCATCATATGGTCATGGGCAGCACAGATAAGGAGGTCAAATATGGCAAGCCACATCCTGACATATTCTTAGTGGCAGCCGCTAGGTTTCCTGATAAGCCAGAACCTGCTAAGGTAAGTTCGTAGTAAGTTCAGCAAGGACTGTTCTATTTTTCAAAGATGGATCCCGCATTGGTAATAATTCCTGTGTCGCATGGGACTCTACAAACATTCAAACAACGAACACAAAGAATATACAGACTCGAAATAACTATTTGTAGATCACACGATTTTTTGCCTGTCGTATCGAACTTACAGCTCTCGGTGCAGTGGTAATGGCGAATTTAATTTCTTAAACCAATTCAGTATGTTCAGTTCAGTTCCAGTATCTTGACATTATTAACCTCTGAGTCCTCTTCGAAGAGGTTAATGAAAACACTATGTGGGTCTGTCTGTTAGTGACAGGCATAGCTTAGGAACCACTGGACCGATTGACTTGTAACTTGGTGTGCAGACACCTTGGGGTCATGCCTCAGTCGAGTTTGAATATGGGCCCTGTGGGTCAAAAGACCCCCGAGATATAGGAGTCACAAGATCATAAGATCAGGGGATATGCACCAACAGAGTAATTTAGAAGTCCAAGGGCGAGGCTTTTGCCCAGCAGTGGGACATTACAAAAAGCTGATGGAAAAAAAGGTCTCATGAAGACGAGGTTGAATCCTGGGTTTTTAAACCCATCTCATTTGGTGTTTTTCGACTTATTCGAAACTGCACGGATGGCGTAGCTAGCAAGCGATCGCCTCAACGTTCTCGAGTATTGTGGATTGGAATGCCGCACGCGACAATAATTTAGGTGTACCTACTTTATAATAGATCATGTAATTGTGTGTTTGTAAAGTCCGCCACGATGCAGGGCTAGTTTTCAAATGCGTTGTCTTTTAACAAAGCAAAAACTATTGAAATGAGTACAATATTTAATTAAGTCAAACTTGAATTCTTTATAAAGATAAATACTTACATATACGTTCTCCAAAACAAGAATTAAAGTAATTTTAATGTAGCTCATTTAGGTAATGTCGGGGTGAAACTTCTGCGAGCATGAAGGCCAAAAAGAATCAGAAAATCATGATAAATCAATAAATATGCAGCATATTAAAAAAGAAATTGGCAGCATATTAAAAAATTATATCGAGAAATATCACTCATGGTGATGATGAAATCGATGTTTCAAAATTTCAATACCTAGGTATACTAAACATAATTACTAAGAAAATAAACAGATATTAGCTAAAGCCTCCACATCAGCGGCTTGAATAATTTGTATTTTATAATAATATCCCGTTTTAAAATAATCGAATTGTATTGTCTCTTATTCCAGTGCTTAGTATTCGAAGACTCGCCACACGGTGTAACGGCAGGCCAGAAAGCCGGCATGCAGACCGTCATGGTCCCCGACCCGCACCTCGACAAAAGACTGACCACACACGCAACAATAGTTTTGCCATCCTTAGCGAAATTCCGACCGGAACTTTTCGGACTACCCGCTTTCTAGCCAGGGTAGTTACATATTATTATTAAGTTGCCAGTGTCACGTGATTCAGTTTTAAATTCAATAATAAATAAAAGCAATTAATTTGTGTGACGTATAAACATGTCGTTGCTGTATTTTCGTTGTGGTCTTTAGTTGATAGGTCTTTCATTATGTTGATACTTATTGTAAATAAGCAGTGTTAAGGTTAATACTTCATACAGAGGCAAGCCCCTTGCATGGATATGCTATGGTGATCCTTTATGATGAGCGTTGATCTTAACTATGTTTATGTAGGTAAATATTATTGTATAATCTACCACGTTGCGTAATGCCTATAATATAATGAATTAACTCATCACCGTTACGCGATACCTAAGCCTAAGCATCAATCGCAGTAATCAAGTAGACACATTTTAACCTATTAATTGTTGGAATGCCAGACATGATTGGATATCTATTGTGTCTGAGCGCCGGTGTGCCACGGCAATTCAATAGGTTAATGTTCTACAATGAGTGACCTTGACCTTTGAAAACAGATTGTTCGGAATTTGGCCAGTCGGTTTTGAATTTTATATAACCGCTAGGCATTTTGTAACATAGTAGATTATACAATTAATGAGCAACACTATACGAACAAGTAATCGTGTGAATTTTTAGTAAAGTACAAAACTTTGTCACGTGCCGAAATATTTGTAAAGTCTTCTGTACAGCGCTGTAAATAAATTAAGATGTTGTACTTATTACGTTACGAAATATACTGTATATATTTTTGTACATGTTTATACATTATATGATGTACCTACCTATCCAGGTGAAATAATTTAATAAAACTTAAAGCGTAACGGTTGTCGCCACAGATGGAACAATTACCACTTCTTAGCCCAGTGAATAATGTATTATACCAAAACTAAATATACTGCCTGCTTGGACTTTAAGAATTTAGGGGGAGCTGGACCAATTCTCCAATTTCCAGTTAATACTGTCTACTCTAGTAATTTAATAAATAAAGAGTGCCTCCTATGAGCACAAAATCGTGGTTTTCGTAAGGATATTTTGTGAACCATCCCTAGTTCAATGTAGAATTTCACTAGCTGCACACTTCAATAATAGAATAATAAGTTACCGTGAACTTAAAACGAATTATTTAAAAAAAAAAGTGTATCTATTTGTTAGCTAGGACTGAGGCTCATTTAGAGTAATAACTAGATAGCTAGCTAAATAAGCTAAGAGGAATGACATACATCCTTTTACTCGGCCATCCACTTAAAACTTAATTATGGTCAACCATGTTCTGAAATGTATAATAGTAAATTATAAATATGTAAAAAGGTAAGTCATGCTTCATGGATTGACTTTTGTTTATAATTAATTTTCTTACTAACATTTAATTATATTCTGGGCATCACTAGTATGACAAATTACAAGTAGAATGAAATATAGATTGACCAAAATAACTCTTCATGTGCTGCTAGTATATAGTATATACAATGTTTAGTGAATTAGTCCATACCAAGTATAAGTAGTGCAATCAATGTGTAACATAGGCGCTATATTGATTTTATATTGTTTACAAAGTCTGGTAGACGTAGATGTTTTATGTAATAAATTATTTCTATAAGAATCTCTTTATTTTACTTTTTGGTCCATAACCTCTTCCTAAGAAACGAAACAGTTGCCACCAATTGGGTGGCATTTTCAACAAGTTATTTGTAACTGTCACACAAAGGACAACAAAGACACAAGGACCTTTGATTGTAATTGAAATGATACAAAGTAGATATTGAATTGATTATCTAACAAAAACAAGTATCATGGATCAGATGTTCAGTACCGGAATTAACCTTACAAATAATTAATCAACAAGATACATAGAGCAGCCTATTTTATGGAGTTGGAGGAATAGATCAATTGCCACATTCTATGATCCTGGCAGATAACACAACATCAAAATAATATCACACAGGTTGAACTTGACTTTTGTAGAGTAAATAATGAAGAAAATAAAACAACATTGCTGTTGACTAATATTTATATATACATAAATTAATGATTTGAATAATTTATTTCAGCAGTTTTTGAACAGCAGCCATAACATCATTTGCTGCTAGGTTTGTCAGGGGTGTACTACGCTCCACACCTTTATCTGAAAACATCATAAATGAGAAATAACAAAACTGTACCAAATTAAAGGCTTACTGGCACATTTATGGCTAGTTTATAAAGGGCAAAAGTAACTAGCAGTGAAACATGTCATGTCAACTACTTTGATTGATGAACAGCAACAGCCAAACAAATTACTTGACATGAATTCTAAATTTGACATACCAGTGGTCAGACTTTCAAAAACTAGGTAACGGAGACATTTAAAGATTTACTTAACAAGTCTCATCTACTTTTTTACATCTTTACTAAGGAGCCCATCAATTAATTTTGATATAATTATGCCTCAGTATGGCTGAAAACTTACTACTCACATAAAAATATTTTTTTTAATAATAATTATTATTCTATTTAATAAATTTCCCTTCAATACCCAAAAATATTAAACTATAAAATGTTTTGCTTTATAAATTTTTTGCTAACTGATATTGAACAAATTATGATAAAGTTTACAGTACTAATAAACTCTATAAAAGATGTATGATATACAATGATATGTAATTAATTTATGTATTCAATTACTAGCTATACTATAGAAAAATGAAGTAAAAATACAATAAATAATATTATTTATTTCGTTTTTGTAAATATAAGACTAAAAGGCAACTGATAGAAAGAAATTATATGATGGTACTTTATTTGTTAGCCAATCCTTGGACCAATGCATATATTTGTCTTTCAGACAGATCAGTGAGACACATGCAAGTTTCACATCCCTTTGCTGTAAACAATATCTCAATAAATAATAATAAGAAGATATTCTATTTTGAAATTAAATAACTCATAAATAAATAATTTGAAAAGCTGTAGAAACAATCAAAAATCTAAGTAACATACCATATCGAGCCCAAACGCGAGGTTGAATGCCGTTGCATTCACGAATCAGTATTGGGAAGTTTGGATTATCTTTCTTTATCTTCACATAGTGTGCTTGAATAAAGTCCCTGAAACACGAAAAAATCTTAGTTTAGGACAAATATTGAGGTTATAACAGTGTTTATGTAATCAAAACGACTTACCTCACGCCCTTAGATTGCTGGCCGGTCTGGCACAAGTGAATCCTCAACTCTCTGAGGGTGCCACGGAAACGGATAGCAGACATTCTTTTAGTTATTTATGAACAAAAAAATTAGAAAGACCGTACAATTTTATTTCTATATCGTTATGTGTCAAAATTGACAATAAATAAAGTTTGACATTTGACAGCTAAATATGTCAAGCTAAGTTCAATTTAAATGATGCTTGAGATGTGAGAATCGAAAGGAGATTCGACATCTAGAGACCGTATTATTTCAAGATTTTATTTTTCTAAGCAGGGTTATCTATTTTCTTAACTCACAAGCCGATGAGACAAGATACTGTATGACCGACTAATAAATAATTTGATATATTTAATCGGAAATTACTCCATTACATATATTATTATAATTTGCCAATACCTAATTTATTTATTAATTTAACTTTTAACTCACTTTAGTGATTTTGTATCCAAAACTGCTCCAAATTAAAGATTCATTCATATTTAAGACATTCGAATAATTTTATATTATATTTATTACTTCTTCGATATTTTTGATTACATTTTGTACCCTGTGACTGAACCTAATAAAATTTAAATCTATGGTTAGTAATTTGTAGTCTAATAAAATTGTTGAGGTATTAGCAGTACCATAACCAAGCAACAATGAATGCGTTCCACTCGAACCACGATCCAATGATTGCAAATGTTTATTCAAATACTCAATACTCGATATATTTATAGCATTCCACAATAGTAGCTTATGCAGCCTACCACCTTTGTACCTATGCAAAGGTAAGTCTTCATCATTGTTCATCACTACACCATAGTAATTTAGGAATATTATGCGAACTGCGCGCGTCGCCTTTCTGCGACTTTATTTATTCACTTTCTAGACAATGTATCAAGAGAGAAAATTCTATTTCTAAAAAAATGTAGGTACATTTTATACATGGGTGGTACCTATAGTATTTTATTATCTCTGATATGGAGAGTTCTATTTTCACACAGGATAAACATTATTACATATATTCTAAGATTTGGGTCGGATACAAATGTTTAAGAATTGTTTTTATATTAGTAAACAGATACTTAGTACCGTCTACCGACTTAGCTCTACTAATAATAATAGTATCAGCCCTGTATTTAACTGTCCCATTGCTGGGCACGGGCCTTTTCTCACTGTGAAAAGGGTTATGCCATAGTCCACCATGATGGCCCAGTGCGGGTTGGCAGACTTCACATATCTTCGAGAACATTATGTAGAACTCTCAGACATGCAGGTTTCCTCACGATGTTTTCCTTCACCGTTAAAGCGAGCGATAATTAACTATTTAATACGCACATAACTTCGAAAAGCCAGATATGCGTGCCTTGGGTCCGAACTCGAGACCTCTGCGTGGCAGTCCAACGGTTTCCCGCTAGGCTTTTATAATTTATTCTTAACCGTAAGTCATAGGCCAATAGATCGAGATTACAAAGCGCTACTCACTTGCATTGTATTCTAATAATATATACGAAGATACTACTGAAAATTTTATTTATAGGTAAGAAATAAGTCTTTTAACATTTAGAGCCTGTTCATTTGTACATAACCACTAAACATTAACGTTTATAAAAGTTCTTAAAACAACTAAATTAATAAATTATTTAATAGATGCCTTTGACTATTATAATTACTTTAGACAATGTTGACTACATCCGTTTCCTTCTCCCACCTATGTAAGAGGAAAGATGATGGTAGAAAGCCCAATTCGTCTGAATGGACGAGCGAGTCTTTATTCTAGGCATATATCCTTGCTGCTATTGAGGACTTGCTAAAAGAATAACTCTACAAAGGAGTAAACCTATACACATCTACAATATCATAACGACAAGTCCTTAAATCGGTAATTTATTTGTAATAGTTTCAAACTGCAAAGTGAATCTAAATCATATCTGTACACACGGCTACACATCAAGTTAGACAACCTATATACGCATAACTACGCTACATACAAAATAGAGAATTGTCGGCAAGGGACAGTGCATAGTGGCGTCGATGCAATGGTAAGGATAGAGCGTAACAATAATATAACGCACTCTCTCGCACGATTCGCAGTGTTCAACTTCTAATAGTTCATATTTTTAATTGAGGCGCTCATAGCTATTTGCACTTACTGATTGGTAAACGATTAGCGAGGTTAAGCAATGTTGGGTGCGGTCAGTCTATAGATGGGCTAGGCAAACAGGAGACGCCCGGTTGTCATTACTGCGGCGACGCCATCGGCGGGTCAAACCTTTGATGGGGTCGCGATTTGAATGCGAGAGCGATCCGCGCGGCCTCGTCATAAAGGTGTGATGAACACCGCGGTGGTTTTAGTCAGTTCAGCCCAAATTTCCATCTTAGGAGCTGGATCCCGACATATCCCCATCGCCCGCCCCAAAACCAGCGATGGGAAATGTGATCTACACACTTCCAAAAGAAAAAAAAAAAAGATGGGTGACCGCTTAGTGTTATTTCATCTGAGCGTCTCCGTGCTTCGGAGGACACGTAAAATGTCGGTCCCGGTTGTTGTCAAATTGACAGCAGTCATTAAGCCATGTCAGAGGCCGAAACGGGCTTGAACAACTCTTGACAACAGGTTGGCCACTAACCACACGAAAAGAAGAATAATTTAAAGTCCAAACAGTCTAGGTTGATGTGTCGCTATGTGTACCTATTTTGATAGACCACGCTTCTAATATTTGAGTACAAGTAAATCTGCATAAATTATAATTAGTATTTTGATGAGAAAGGTAAAGAAAAATCAACATATACTTTCTAAAAGAAAACATAAATTATTATTTATTTAACAATTTAATGTAATACTCAATACATCAATTTCATCTTTTGTACATTAATAACTAAGTACCAAACACTTTAATTATGATTTTAATATTTCAATGTTACGCTAGAAGCAACAGCACTGTTCTAGTAACATCAGAGAACTATGAAATAGAAAATTATCATTATCGTTTATTAGACTGGCAATGTTAACACGGTCCTAAGAACCATACTTGCCATCTAAAAAAATATGTTTAGAAACGAATCGACACAATTATTATGATTAGATGTGTTTTTACTTTAATTACATTAGTTCGTTAAAATATTGTGTTTTATTACTTTTGAACAGCAGTAGAATAGTTTTAGAAATTTATTAATCACAGATCACGCTTATAGTGTCATATTATTAAGTTTCTACGCACATCGACTTGTACCTACGTTGTATTTCAATATCAATACAGAGTATAAAGCAAAAGTTGACTGAAATATACATTCGCGATCCCAAGACACAATTAGGCTGAATGATAGTTGCCATTGCGCCTGATAGGACAGTTACTCACTATACGACCTATTTCTAGCGTTTGACGTTTATTATACCCCCTACACTAATTCTATATTTTATTTTTTAAAGACAGGCTAGTACCTTGAGGTCGCAATTCGGATTGAAGATTACTTAATAATCACGCAAATCGGCTCTGTCTAGCTTCGCATAACACTAGCCTTTTCCTTATTGTATTCGAATACAATATAGACGGAAAATGATGGCGCAATATATGCAAAATAAGGTTAAAATAATTTTGCGGTGTGGTGGCAGTTATTTTGAATTAACTGTGTATCCGAAAGCAATATTATTAATATTTAGATTTGATTGTACTTTAACACTTTTCATAGTAGTTTAGGCTTTCTAGTCATGTATAGACGTTTAACTGTAAGGATTTTATACAGATGCATTTGCTTTGAAATATTTTCCGCTACTTTAGGAGGCTAAAGTATCCTTCAAATATACTGTATACAAAAATTGGTGGGTCCTCGATGTCTCTGAATATTAAAATTGTTTATTTTGTTATAGGAGGGTACAAATCAAGTGTAGAAAATGTACATTACTTTTTGGAATTGTGTATAAATTCCTTAAGCGTATTATTTAAGTGATGTGCAAACTTCGCTAAATGATATCAATTTTATAGTATCGCTAGTTTATACTTCTAATGTTAACTTCGAATAATCTACGATCCAACTTTGTAATTATTTTGAACTTTTTATATGGTTACCTTGTGAAATAACACTCCAAAATTGTAATATAACAATAAAACAGACAGTATTGCACAATTATTCATGTTAAAATTGCACTATTGCCCAATAAAAAAATAACTTAACTTAAATTATTTAGTGTGGCAATTCCAACGACAAATAAATGGGCAAATAATCAAATTGGTTAATCAAAATTATGCCGATTGATATTCTAGCATTACATCGCCAAGCTGTGAAGCTGAAAAGAAACTAAATCAGAAAAATCTAAGCATGTAATAATAAAAAAATGTAATATCATTAATGTGTATATACATATTTACATCTTAAATTTTAAACGGCATACTATTCTATAACGTAAGAGTACCATGTTGAGATATTCAAAGAGATAATTTTTAGAACAACTCTTAATATACATATCTTTCAAATTGGAAAAATCACCCTAATGTTTTATACCCGAATGGGTAACAGGAAATGTGTCAACAAGAAATTTACCTAACGGACGAATAGTTAAGAGCTATATACAGTTGAGTGAAGATTAAATTATACATGGAAATTTCAATTGGCAAGAATTAAGTTATTTTCTAAATTGACAACACTTCTTAGTAAAAATATTTCAGCCAGTGTTAAAACACAAACACGTCTATTACAACTATTGAAACTAAAGAACCTATAGTCACACCACAAAATTAAAATAATCTTAGTAGGTATGTGTTATAATAATATTTATGTTAAAAGTCTCTTGTGTAAGTTGTAAAGTAAAATAAAGAAAACAATAGAGCCCCAGATAGGTTATTTTATTTTTCTGGTAAGACTATATATTATATGTAATAATAATTATCGTACGATATCCATTTCAGACTAGAGTCATCATATACCAAATGAAATTCCCATCAGACCCATTCAGCACATCGCTCCGTGAGACATCACGATTTAGTCAGCTACACAACTCGAAAACTATGAGGATAGCGAGCCACTCGACTGTACACAGCTCGAGACCGTAGAACACGAAGCGGGTGAGCAGCAGTACCGCGTACGCGAAGGAACCGAGGACGCAGGCGAGGGCGTCGTGCTCGGGCGCCTCGGTCTGCACGCACTGGTCGCGCGTCGCTCCGCGTGGCGAGCCCAGCTAGCCGGACGCTGGCTCCAGCGCCTTGAGCGCGTCGGCGGTCAGCCCCTGCTTCTGGCACCACTCAACAAAGTCATCGATGAGGACCGGCCAGGCGCCCTCTGCGTCGTAGTTGCTCATGCCGTCGTCGATTTGCGTCGCGAAGTCTAGCAACAGGTTCCATGTGTCCTTTGGTATGGATCTCTTGTGGTGCTCCTGGAATTTAAATTATTACAACATTTAGTATTTTATGTCAATATATAATAAATAATTAATTAGGGTTACTTGTGTTTCAGGGATTGATTAAGGTAAATGGGTCAAGAGCCTATTATATTTCAAGATTTCACAATGTGTTTAAGTGTATGATTGTGTGGCATACCCTTAGTTCATTTTGTTTGTATATTGTTAGTGAATAAACTATGCTGCAGAATCAACTGTCAGGATAGCACTTTTGGTTACACACTGGCTCAATATATTGGTAATCAAGTCTGTAACAAGTTGAATACTTAAATACTATATTATGTATTTAAGTATTCAACTTGTTATGCACATTGTTATATTAATTTTAACCTTACATAATGAATGTTTGCAGATTTTCTCATTAGTTAACATTTAAATAATAATATCCTAGAGTTTGCATATTGCAAAGTAATAATAATATTGACATAAAATACATAATATTGTCTTCTATTTACGCGAATATTATTCATTGAAATTAAACTGCTATATACGGATTTTATCGCGTTGTTTATTTGACACTTTATTACAACATTTTGAAAATTGTTACACTACTACTACTATTAAACTTTACTAATTTTTAAGCTAATTAAATTATTATTAAACTATTTAGATTTCATTTATTTTTACACTTTCCCCGACGTTTCGTACATACATTTTGTATTTCAATAGTTATTACTAGTAACAACTATAATAACATTGAGTAGGCATTCTCATTTCATTAGATGGAAGCCAGACAATAAATATTGCATTGTAACTGAGCCGCAGGTCCATGGTGTCAGCCAAGAAACTAATTTTGAATAGTTGAAACAACACTTTATCTGTTTTTGTCAATTTTGTGTAGTTATAAAATTATCACTATTCTTTGGCTATATTTTGTTTGTTTACAGATAAGAAATCTCAGACAGATAATAAATCAGCTGCAATAAATAGATAACAGTATAAAGGGAGTGTCTGTTGTGAATCATTGCCATATATTTTATTAATTTCGACTGGCTTCAGTTTCCGCAGTAAGTTTAAAAATTTAATTCAGATGTTGACATTATTTTAAATACCTAAATACTTTAGAGACCTGGCATAAATAGAAACATTATGCCATCCTACTATCAGCATCTTGAAGCAAAGACTAATGTAAAGGAACACAGGAGGAACTAGGGACTTTAGCTACGAAAATAACTCATATTACTTTTGGCTATATTTGGATCATTAACACCCACCACCACCCAGACTTAGAAAGTTGATCAACACAAAAATTTGTTGACAGATGGTCAAACATATTGTCAATTGCTATGACTAGCTGCATTAGAAAGGGATGAGTTTGATTTTGACATATGACGTTAATTTGCCTTTCAGAATGTATGACATAAATCCCTAGTTTTCCAGGTCATTTTCTAAAAAGTTCTATTTTATATCAGTATCTATTAGTAATGTTTATACTAATTTTACATGTTGTTGTGGCATACTGTACTAAACTAACGTGCAATATTTGATTAATATAAAATTCAGACATGCATGATGTAATTTATTTAAGCAAATAGCCAATATAATTACTTCAAGATTGTATGTATTTGAAGTGCCGTTACAATCAATATTAGAATGTGTAGTGCTTCTGACTTGATTAGTTAAGACTTAACTCATATATGTATTTATGTATATTTTGTGTTATCAAACAATCTTTTGAATACTGATATGTGTTAATAACAAAAGCACATACATGCATTTCTGTATGTATGTATAAATTTGAAGGTAGGGCATTATTGTAATTTATAGTACAAAATAATGCCAATATTATGGTATTGAGTCAATATAAGCACATCTTGACCAATAAAAAGCAGTTCGTCTGGTTACTAGTCAAAATATTAAGTTAAGAATTAATAAATTAGATTTATAGTCATAGCAACAGGTCAGTGACATAAAATAGCTACACATAATTACGATGAACTTTAATGATGTTTGCAATTCTATGAGTATTCAATTCAATTAAATAATCTAAAATATTTTCATGGTTCTGTAGTTTGAAATTGGTTAATTTAAGCAATTAGCCAGAAACAGAGCAGCGATAGCTCACTAGGGAGACCAACAGACTGCTATGCAGACGGTCTCGGGTTCGAGCCCATGTCGTGCACCTCTGCCTTTCAGAAGTTATATGACTTTTCGAAATTATGTGCATATTGATTGACAACTATCGCCTGCTCTGTACCTCGGAGAGCACGTTAAGCCGTCGGTCCCGGCTGCCATGAATATCTATGGCAGTCGTTATTGGGATAGTATCGACAAAAGATCCCACTGGGTCGAAGTGTCGCCGGTCTGCACTGACTGGCCCCCACATAAGATAAGATAGCCAGGAACCAGGTGATAAAATAGGCACTGTCGTAAATTGGTCTATGATTTAGTATAAATGTTAACTACAAAAGCAGTAAGTATCAGTATTTTGAATTATCTAACTATACATACGCCCATTATCATTCAAGTGATTATTGTTCAGTCATAGAATGACTCTCACAACACTCAATGATTATCATGCAAAATATGGCATGGGAGGAGTATAATTCCTTCTGTTACTATTAAACTACTTTTTATTAGTGTTTATATCTTTCCTAATGCAGTTTGCAAGTCTACTACATTACAGTCATGGTCATATGGGGACTATTTTCAGCATCACTATGGCTGCATTTGTTGTTTATTTATTGTCTGTGATCTAGAGTACTTTAACAAGTTTTGGGAAGATAATTAATTTTTATTATCGATTTAATTTGTTTGATTTTGATACTAGTTTTTATAAAAAGTTTACATGGCCATGGATCCACACCCATGTATAGCTATTCTACATATTGATCAAAACAAGTATTCCATCACTATCAGTTATTTTATATTTGTCAAACATGGGAATATGTTTATAGCCAAATATACTTCCTTATGTGGATAATAATATAGTATTTGAGTTAAAATAGGTAAGTAGTGGTTACTTACCGTAAGAAATTTGCACCATGCATCTAGGAACTTAAATCTCCCACGGAGCACAATATTCCAATAAGCTATCGCCATATCCAGTTCCAGACCTTTCTGTCCTGGGTTCTTAGCATAATTAAATGTGAAATGATAAAAGTCTTTAAACTTATTCTGATCTTTTATCTCTGTTTCAAGTGTTGGTAGTTTTGCTTTTAATTTTTCTATGCTGTCTGATCCCAGTTCTATGAGGCCTGTTGTGAATTCCTCTTTTGAAAATTCGCATTGCACTGCCGCTTTACATTTCCACGCTATTATAAGAACTAGAATTGATTCAGGGCTTAGATTAAGGTCTTCTAAAAACTTCATCACACCATCTACTGTGATCTTGTCGTTCTCCTGTTGGTCTTTGTACTTTGTGAACAGTTGTTCTAGCTTTTTTCTATCCACGGTCGCCTTCACAGGGTCCTTGTAGTACGCTTCAGGATTCTGAAAGTAGTTGTCACTCGCAAGGTCCAGTTTCCAATCGTTCTGAGACAAACAGTATATCGCCGTGCTCTCGCTCGTCTGCGTAAATGCGACGAACTTTTTAACTTTGTCTCTCTGTGACGATTTTAATTTATTCTGTAAGAGAATCGTACGAACGTCATATTTATAACCTTATTAGTGCTTACCTGTCATTTAATTTACGTATCATAAATCAATTTTGTTATTTTATTTCCGGTTGCTATTGTTATTTTGTAATAACTCGGTATATATTTAACACGATTACTCACCATTTTCGTGAATTTTATTTGTTTCTAATGACTTTCACTGTTATTTCGACATCGGAACCAAAGTGAAATAACAATCATAGACAACTTTCTAATGTTGTAGTAGTTAAAATATAATTTTCCCAAATTTTTTGTCCCCTTAGGTTAACCTAATGCTGCTATAATATGGCCATTTTATTGCACAGTGTATGTTTTAATCGTAAAAGTTATATAATAAAATCTTTATTATAATTTAAATAACACTAATTACGTAAGAACGGTAAATACTCATATTTTTAAATACCTGTTATTTTCTATTATTATACTAATTATGTGGTAACATTACTCAAATCTATCATAGATCATATTCTATACGTTTATAAATACCACAAGGCAGTTTAAATATTGTTTGATTATAATTATATTTAATCATTTAAAATATGTACTTTTTTGCTACCATTTAACAAACAAATAATAAATGTGTTAGTAACATATTATTTTAATTTAAAGTTGCTCTACTAGAGATGGTTCACAGCACATTTCTCAACGAAATTGTCAATAAATGCAAACAGCTGATATTGACGTATGACCATAACCTAATACGACTTAGTAATAATTTGTTTGTATGTGCTTTTATTGACAAATTATGTAAACAAATAATAGCGTTTAAGTGTCGATAATTATTATAAATAAACATAATGTGTTCCATACTGACTAGGAAACTGCTTTACTGTCATAACCGTTATTTAATCAAGTCAATAAGTACTGACAAACCTATAGTGCGATTTGCACCAAGTCCTACAGGATATTTACATCTGGGTGGGCTACGAACCGCTCTGTACAACTATTTATTTGCCAAATCACGAGGTGGGACTCTTATATTGCGTATAGAAGACACAGATCAGACTAGAAAAGTAGAAGGATCTGTTGAAGCTCTTAAAAAAGACTTGGAATGGGTGGGAATTGAATGTACTGAGGGACCTGGATTTAAGGGCCAATTTGGACCTTATGTACAGAGCGAAAGATTGGATTTTTATCAGTAAGTGTTAAAATATATACATTGTAGCCAAGATTTATTTATTTTAGTATTGCACCAAGATGTTTACTGACTAGGTGCCAAATAATTACTATAAATAGTAATTCCATTGTTGTTGAGTATTCTTGTATTGAAAGGTATAGCCAATATAATCTTAAATAACATACCTATATATTTCTTATTATTACAAATATATGTATTTATGTGTTCCTTCATAGACTTACACTTGTTTTCCAGAGTGAAGCAGAGACTTATGCTTTCTACTAGTTACAATTATTTCTTTATTCTACTTTACCTTTAACTATATGGTTCATGTATTTCAGACTATAAACTTACTAGCTTATAGTTAGTTTAGGGTCTAAATGAATAAGCCAGGTCTCATTCTATCAGCGTTTGACATAATATTTTATTATCTTTAATTTTCAGGGAGCACATATCTAGTCTATTGGAGAATGGTTCTGCTTACAAATGTTTTTGTACAGAGAGAAGACTTAACATTCTGCGCAGAGATGCAATAAAGTCCCAACGGATACCTAAATATGATAACCGTTGTAGGAATCTTACTCATGAAGAGATTAAAGAAAAACTAAGTGCTGGCATTCCTTATTGTATTAGGTTTAAGGTAAATTATCGTATTTTCACTTAAATTTGCTTGTTAATGTAAACATTCAGACAAATGTATGTAATACAGTGTGTTCGTTAATTATATGTTAATTATTAGTATGGTCAAATATTTATTTGCGTACACTCAAATAGTATAGAGGTTTGGCTCTGGTGAATTGCATGTTTGCAAACTTTAACTTTAAACTTTAAAGGGTTGCAAATACAATTTCTGCATGATGTGTCAGGTCTGGTTCTCTGAGCGAGTATTGTTATTGGAATTTTCTATCAAGAAAATCTAAGTGGCAGCATGAACTAAAAACATGGTGACAGGTCACATCTATAATGTGGAACCTAAAATATATTAGTAAATGTTGTAGGAAATCACCTCTGCCCATTATTATGTATGTATGAAATATACAACACTAATTTTTTATCATATTTTACCCAGCTAACATCAGACTGTCAATCTTTTGAAGACCTGATCTTCGGTGGAATTGCATATGACGTTTCATTAAACGAAGGGGACCCAGTACTGATGAAGACAGATGGATTCCCTACGTACCACTTTGCTAATGTGGTTGATGACCATCTTATGAAGATCACACATGTTCTGAGGGGAGTTGAATGGCAGATCTCGACTACCAAGCATTTATTGATATACAGGCAAGTACTTGCAGCAGTTGCAGCTTATGTTCAAGCCTGGGTGGAGCAGCAGCAGTGAACTCGACAGCCGACTGCTGTGCATGGGGCGCGCGTTCCATCTTCAGGTGGGACAGTGTTATTGGGTTTTGCTGTTGAGAAATTCTCCATAGCAGTAGCAATTACTCAGGAGTTTGAAACAATGTCCGGTGGTCAGCAATAAGCACGCCCTTATTACGTGAGAGCAAAGAAGATAGCTGTTTAAAGTGTTGGTTTCTACCCCTTTGTGTGGATTGTCGTGAGACTATGTATAGACGTGTTTTCGTTGCTGTTTTCTATTTTTGCCTTGGCTGGCTATTGCCGAGTCTTTCTTACACAGAGAAGAGACTCGTGTCGTGAGACCAGGTACAGTTTATCTACTGGGCTGATATTATTATTATAAAGAGAAGTTATATCTTTTAAGCACATACAATTGAGATGAGATGTGATGATCTATACCTACTTATATTTGTTTATTTGTAGAGCTTTTGGTTGGACCCCACCCCAGTTTGGTCATCTGCCTCTCATAGTGAATGCCGATGGTACGAAATTGAGTAAAAGGCAGAGCGATGTCAAAGTTGAGGATTATAGGAAAAACGGTATGTTATTGTCATATATTTTATATTAATATGTGGTCGTCATCTATATATAATATGATTCTAATTGGCCGATTTGCACATAGATGATATTAAACAAAAAAAGAGAAGAAGCCAAAACAATTATTTAAATGTTTTGTCTGTCTGTATCTTTGTACGCTCATCACTCAAAACCCACTGCATAAAGTTGAATGTGGTATTCACAGTGGTATTGCTAGAGGTCTAATTAAAATCTGATGCATGTTTCATCGTGATATTTCGACTAGAAGTCGAGTATTGTATCTGTAAATCGGCTCCTACTTACTTGGAAAGAAAGCGGCGTACGAAGTCGAGGGCCAAAAGATAGTTCTACAATAAAAAAGGCAATGCACTCACCAATTAAGGAGAAATAATAGTAAAAAACATTGTCTAGTTTTATTTCTCGTTGTTCTAGTAGTGTAAGTATGTATTTAGTGACGCGCATTATTTCATTCGAATGATTTTCGAATACAGCGTGTTTATCGATTGTAAAATATTGACAATAAGTGTCTGTTCTCAGGTGTATATCCCTTGTCATTGGTCAATTACATCACATTGTCTGGAGGTGGGTTCGACCATGTGCCAGGCGCCGGGGTCAGGCTTAAAACTATGGACGACTTGGCAGAAGAGGTAATTAATTGGCTCTTTTAAAATGTATTGGTTATATCATAGCATGTTGTAATTTTATATATACATTAAATAAAAAAGAAACCCGTCAATACTGCAAATGTAAAACAAGCTGATGCTTTTTATACTACTGAGATGGTAAAGCATCATACGTACCGCTAATGAAAAACGTTTACGACATCAGGGGTACCTACCACACGAGTCAAGATTCCGATGTATTCTCTTTTCAAAATATAAAAATATATATCAAAAAACCAACAATGATAGGATATAGTTTCTATACTAATACAAAGAACGCCTATTTGTAAGCCACACAAATATTTGTCTCGTGTGTCAATCGAACCCACTAAACTTGGTGTGGCGGCAGCCACGAGGTGACCACCTAGTTAGGTGAATATTCTCTTTTAGGTGGATTAGATCAGTTCTTAATATTTGCCATGACATACAGTTCCAGATCGACAGAGTATCGCCGCATCCCAGCAGACTCAACCCCGACTTACTAGAAGAATGCAACAGACTAGAAATCAAACGACGACTCAAGGACACTACTTTATCCAAAACCTTAGTAACTAACCTAAAGGAGCTAATAACTAAAACATACCCAACACACAAGCTAAATTTAACCGAAGACCACATTAAAAACGTTCTGGAATGGGCAGTATCCCGTATAACGAGAACCGAAGACCTGGTGTCAAAGAAATTTGGTTTCCTATGGATTCTACCAGCTACTAAAGTGGAAGTTGACAAGGACCTACTGAAGAAATTAGTCATAAACTTGGAAACCCTTGAGAAGTTCGACGAAAATACTTTGAAAAAGAATTTGAGGAGTTTCTCGGCAGATAATGGTGTTAAGTTTCCAGCGTTGATGAAGATGTTGAGGTCTGTGATCAGTGGGCTGGATGAAGGGCCAGGAGTCGCTGAGATGATGGACCTGTTAGGGAAGAGTCAGTCTTTGGAGAGAATAAAGTCAGTTGTATGATAGATGTTGTTTTGTTTAAATATATACTATACTAACTTTTGCCCGCGGCTTCGCTTGCGTAAAAATAGGTTAGGTTAAGTTATGATATGTTCATGTCGGGCACGCCACGATCGTGGCGATAGGACCCAATTTTGAAGAGTGATTAGAGGTGGCATGGCACCCTCACCTTCCGGCTGACACAGGTAATAACTGGCCACGGTTGTTTTGGCCAGTTCCTGTGTCGCATAGGCCGGCAGTAGACGCCTGGATGTCATCACTGCAGCGACTGCCGTGATGTTGTTGTGTAACGGCGCTGCACACGTTGGCGGATTGTCCCGCCTGGGCCTGCATGTTCCATGCAGCGATCACACAGCACCTCCGGTTCGTCCGCCGCTCGTTGTCAAAGTGTTAAGTGACTCGTTGCGCGCTGAACACGCTTTTATAACCCGCTCGTTCGGATGATTCGTGACGTCACTTGTTTACGAAGTCTTCCATAACCAACAATATTATTAGAATAGTAGTAACAGATAAATAAACATAAACAAATTAATCTATTTCCCATCAATGCGGTCCCCCAAATCATTTCTCCAAACTTCACGATTATTTATCAATTTAATATGACCATAGATAAAACAAAATTATACTACGTTTTAAAATGTGTTTAGCGCCATCTGGATTTTGGAGTGAATTAATTTTAATTAGTACATTCAACATTACAAAGGGGTATCGCCTTTCTGCGGTATCTATCGAGTTATTATAATACTAAACGTTAAAGGTACTTTAGTATAAAAATGTATATATTTTATTTCAACACTTTATAATACCAAACTCCTTACGACAACATTGTCAATTACCATAAATACCTAAGTGAACAGACAGAGCTTAATTAGATGAATGTAATTATTTTGAGATGGATGTGCCTAAAATTACTCGGGAACAAATTTTTATTTGGGATATCGTATTCCTACCGGGATACAGTAGATCCCCTTTTCTGTACTCCAGGCGTCACGTTGTAATTTTTTTTTGTATCCCTTGGGTACAGTAGTTATTTTCTGTACCCCTGACAATGTGTAAGCGAAATTTGATGATGATCGGTCCAGTAGTTAAGGCATGAAAGCGTAATAAATAACCAAACAAACTCACATTCGCATTTATAATATTAGTTAGGATAAGTAGGGTAGGTCGAAATTTCAAAAACGCTGGAGTAAATGTTTATTTTCTTCTTATCAAGTGCCTAAATACAAAGTCTCATGGTTTTATCTTCGATAATGACGAATTCCCATACAAACTTTCATCCCTTTTTTATTTTTATTTTTTACGTGGGCGAATGCTTTGACGCATACCTCTCCGCGGGGCGACGGAGAGGTTATGTCGGGCTCACCGGGGAAAAGATACCCCGGTAATACCGACTAAACCTACCACGGTGTTCCTCGACATAACCATAGAAGGCGAGGCCGCGCGAATCGCTTTCACATGCAATCGCGACCCCGCCGTGGTTTCGGCCCGCCGTGTGAAACGGCAGGCCACTGCACAAAGAATATTTCTTCCACCATCCCCCTGAGCGGGGGGGGGAACAAAGACACGATACAGAGGCGCACGTGGGAACACGCACGCCGCCTCTCGGACCTGGTGCTGATCGGGTGGCGAGCAGGCCCACGCAGCCCACAAACCCCAGGTCAAACTTCAAGGTGGCTGGAGGTCATCTCGCGCCCTCCGGCGGCCGGTTCTGCGGTTGGGGAGAGGGTTTAAGCGCTCCCTCTCCCGCTTCGCCACCTCCTTGATGGAAATTACTTCCTCACAGAAGGAGGCGACGGCGTTCCACGATCTCTCACTCCGGACCATAGACTGAACCACGGCCGGGAGAAACTTTCATCCCTTATTTCAACCCCTTTTAACACTAGATGAGCCCGCGGTTTCACCCGATTTTATGATTACTGCGCTTCTCCCGTGGGTCGTAGCGTGATGTTATATAGCCTATAGCCTTCCTCGATAAATAAGCTATCCAACAAAAAAATAATTTTTCAATTCGAACCAGTAGTTCCTGAGATTAGCACGTTCAACCAAACAAACAAACAAACTCTCCAGCTTTATAATATTAGTATAGATAAATGGTCCATGCCCATATGGACAATTTATGTATACATTAGTAGCACAAGGTGTGGGGCCTGTTCTCTGTCATGTTATTAAGTTTGTCGTCTTTAATGTAGATATAAACATCGATAAGGAAATGTAAGTGTAATAGGTAGGGATAAGTACTCTAGTGTTATGCTACGTAGTTTATATTACTTCAAACATTTACATATATTGTCTTCCAGCCCGAATTTCGGTCTCGGCGGCCAATGTTAACAGAAATTGGCTATCTGCGCAGGAGATATTATAATGCGCAAGTGTGTGCGTACATGCTGGTGCACTCTCTGTTCCCTAACTTTAATGATCTGATAAATCGGCAATCCAACAAAACCGCAGAGGGATTCGGTGCAGGACGATCGGCTCGGAAAGCACGTAAGCTTTCCGAGGCACCGGGGTGTTCAACACCGCCAACTTCCTAACTCTGGGCTGCTGTTAAGAATGTCTTGAGATAAAACCCAATAACTTATTGCTGGCTTCTCGCTCGAGACCCTCATGCATAGCATTCGCATTCACTACCGCTGCGCCACGGAGGCAAACTTTAAATAGCCTGGCTTGCTTGCAAAATATTGATGTAAGCGTTTACTATAATTTCAACTTATGACTAGCAGCTATCCGCGACTTCATTCGTGATATAAATTGTAGTAGGTACCTATATATATACCAGGGTCCGAGCCAGATTTGATTGAAATGGTTTTAGTGGTTTCGCGGTGAGAACGTAAGAGTTTGGCAATCATAATCCTTATTTGTAATTTGCGCCAAACTTCTAGTATGTTAATAAGTTGCCATAGTCTATGTCTAGCCTTCCAGCTGTCCGTGTACACCCCGTATGCCTCTGGTATTGCGAAACCATTTAAAGTAGTGTTTTAGTAAATTTAAAGTTTCCCGCTAGGTATAGTTTAAGTAGGTAAGTATAATGTAGCTTCATTAGTAAAATATAGCTATGCGGACTATTAAATGGATTCGATACGCTATCACCCAGGAGTAGAGATTAGATTACGTGCAATGGTATGTTGTTTAGCCACCGAGGCAATAAATTCAACGCAATGGTATTATAATTAAATACCTATATTTCTAAGTCAAGTAAATATTAACGATACTAAATTATTATGTTTCGGAACATTCACTTATTTTTCAAGTATAAGTTGGTAGATGAAAAAAAATAAACGTTGTCATGCATGTGCACAACAACATTGATTCAGTGTAAGTAATTTCATTAACTATAACATAACCAACAGCTATGAATTTCGATGATTCTTGCCTGTTTCAAACATCTCAAAACGGGGAAAAACAGTTGTTTCATAATGAATATTTATATTCACTAAATAGAAACAGGGGTGATTTGTTTTATTGGTGTTGTGTAGAGAAGAAAAAAATACATTGCGGTGCGTGTGCAGTTACGAGCAAGGTAGGCGAAAATCATGTATTGAAAAAGTTAAATGGAACTGAGCACTCTCACGAACCTCATGAAGAACACTCAAGAATTTTAAGTATAAGAGCATCCCTAAAAAGTAAAGCTGCTGCTGCTTGGAGATTGCTGCTCAATAAATACAGAAGCATATACAGACTACACCTACCAAACTTGCACCGCATATGACATCGAAGGATGCTATGCGAATGATGATACACAGAGAGGACTCGTATCATGCCTAAAATACCACATGATTTGGAGAAGTGGAAAATACCTGAAAACTATAAGAGAATAGATGATGAAGAGCAATTCTGATTGGACGTTACCTCTGTGATGGTGTGACGGTTTTGATTTTTCAACAAAACAGAACATGACTCTTTTACACGGATCTTCAATGTGGTTAATGGATGGTACGTTCAAGTGCTGTCCAAACAATTTTTGTCAGATTTATTCTATACACGGTGTTGTGGGTCCATCACGGTTGTGGACTATTAAGTCATAAAACTGAAAATGTCTATTACATATATTTGGAAATTATAAACAGATTCGCCTATAATAAACTAAAACTGACCTTAAATACACGATTAATAATGACTGACTTTGAAAAATCAGTCATTAATGCAGTCAAAAGAGTATACCCAGAGAGCAACCATAAATGCTGTTATTTTAACCTAACGCAGCCTGTTTGGAAACACGTGCAATCTGCTCTGCTGGGTTAGCCACAAAGTACAGAAACAGCTTTGATTTTGAACATCAAATAGATAATTTGTCTGCATTACCTTTTTGCCTCCACAGGAAATCCCAGCGGCGTTTGAATTCATCAAAAAATTAATTCTCTCAAATGACGCTGAAGAAATTTCGAAGTAGTTCTCCAAATACTACGTGGGATCGTTAAAAAATTTGCCGCCACAAACAAACGCGAATGATACTTTGAAATTATCGATTATTAAAGTTACGCTTGTATTTTAGCCCAGCATTTACTCCATTGTCGAATGCTTAGATGAGGGTTTGCCTATTACCCAAAACTCTGTTGAAAGCTGGCATAACAGGTGGAACTGTTTATTAATTCGCAAAAAATGTAATATTTACAAAACCAAAACCCAGCCAAGAATTACAAAAAGAGCAAAGAAACACACAATGTGAAGTCGAGTGGATCAAAGCCCAAATAATTAAGAAAAATCGTAAAGCAGATTTTATAAAAAACTCAAACAACATTTGGCCTAAAAAGATAAAATGGATTTAAAAGATTATTTGTCAGGACTCGCTTATACAATATGTCTGGGTTCGGACTGTACAATTTTTTTCTACCTGTTTCCCCATGGAATGCGGTGCTCATTCATATCTTACGCACGGAAGGGCTGCGTTCAAGCAACAATATCTCTTAAACCAGTTGTCATAGAATCGAGTTTTTGGTACCATTATTTAGGTAAACTTACCATTTGTGAGACACGTGCATAAAAAGAGGTAGTTCTCAGGGGTGTTTTTTGTAATAACCTTGAAAACTAAAAAAACAATGTTAATTTTGACGTCAAGTTGCTCTTTTAGCATTTATTTAATATGATACAGCAATTATTAAAATTATTCGAGTTATTTATCTCATTGCTAATACTTTTCCGTTATGGGAAGTTATTGTTTTACGATAATCGGACATTAAATTCTAAAGTTACATAACTTTTAGTATAGACGCTACGAAAAAGTCAACCAAAATACAAAAATGGCTGCCATTCAGAGGCCGTTGGGTTTAGACCCCACCTGTAGAATGATTTTAGTGATAAAATAGAGCAAACTATCACCTCCTAAAGTTTGTAAAGTCCGAACCCAGACATATTGTATATGTCATATTAAGAAATAGTGACGAAAGCACTTTGTTTTCGTCAATGTGTCTAATTGTGTAATGATATATTTATGATTAAAATACCTATTTTCATTATCCAGATTTCTATTTTTTATAATAATTATACTATCGCTGCAGTGTTTGTCAGTGTTAGCGCTTTATTTTGCCGAGCGAAAGTTGTGTCGCGCTATCGTTCGTCGGTCAAAAGTTCTGATTGTTTTAAAAAAATCAGTTGCACTAACGTACGTCAAGTTGATGTGCTATTGCACCACTGATTGCCGACATATCGTACTGTCGCCCTAACATGTGTCGTGTAGCTGTTTGACGCAACTATGTTACGGAGTCCAACTTGGTATGGTATCGAGCAATCACAACGCATTAATATCTCCTCTAGTCTATATGTCTATATGTATGACCGGAAATTCTACTTCTGACCGCTTGCGAACTGAATTAGTTGCATCTTACAGCAGTCGTGTAATACCTAGTAAGTAGGTACTGATCAATGAACGTTTGTATATAGATAAATTTGCTTCTAAGGGAACACATTCAGTTTCAATAAATGATCTTCTAGCTGGATTCATTTTATAGTGTACTTCGACAATATAATAAAAATTATTGTGGCTATAAAACCTTTTATTCTTTACTTCCTTTTACGATATATCTCTGTGGTAGCCATTTCTAATAAAAAGTGATTATTTGAGTACGGAGCGATGTCCTTTCTTTATGACAGCCAGATTCAATTATGTGCGGTTATGCGTCGAGCTCTTTACGCGGTCGTTTCTTACGAGTGATATGGAATTTTTAGATTATTTGTTGTTGTAGGTCTAAAACTAAGTTTGATATCGAATGATCATGCTTTTTTTTATTGTCCAAGTTCTCGGATTTGTTGAATTTAACCTACTATATACGGATTTTATCGCGTTGTTTATTTTACACTTTATTACATATTTTTGAAACTGTTACACTACTACTAGATACTATTGAAACTTTACTAATTTTACAACTAATTAAATTATTAGAACTATTAAAATTATTTATATTTAAGTTTACACTTTCCCCGACGTTTCGGTTGCTTTTCAGCAGCCATGGTCACGGGGAGAGGTTGTCTCAATGTTCCAGTGTCGTTATTTCAAAGTACCCGAACATAATTTAATCACTGGTGTTTCTATTTACGCAGAATGAGCTCAGAGTATCATGAAGTCTAGCTGTGGTTTGCTTCTTCTTGGGTTTGACTATTTGAATAACTGGATCCCAAGCTGGTAGTACATTCCAACCATCTTCTCTATTGAAATTAGGATGTTTTTTGATTTCAATAGCCTCGCGGAGCATCCTTGGTAGGAATCGGTGGTCTTTAGGGAGAATCTGTGTTTTGTCAAATCTCAGGTCTTTGTTGGTCCCCCCTGTTGCACATGTTCACACACAGCAGACTTCAACGAGCGTTGTTGTTTTACATTAGCTATGTGTTCTTTCATGCCTATGCTTCTCTTGGTTTGACCAATGTATGAGAGTCCGCAGTCACAATCTATTTTATAGACCCCTGCATCTTGTAAAGGTAGTTGGCACTTGACGGATGGTAAAAATTAGATTGGATTTTGTTTATATTGGAGTAGATTGAAAAAGTACGACCACCTAATAGAAAATTGCAGACATGCAACCTTGTGTTGTGTCCCTGTAGTGAGTAGTAGTAGTGCCAGGTTTCTTAAGGAGGCGTAGTGCTGTTATCAGGGAACCAGTATGACTTTAGCTTCTTCCACTGTAAGCCATGGCGTAGGGCTATTTTCCAGGGATGCCGGCTCCTAGACAGAGGTAGCCTACAAAGTGAACTAGAACTTTAAGTTAAAACGTTACATTCTAGGGTGCATAGACCACATACTTATTATAAATTTATTGCGATTTTTCTGACAAAGGTGTGGCGAATATACTCAAATATTCCTCTACATTATGATTGTAAAAATGTCATTTTTTTTGCATTGCTTTATGTGATGATGTATGTCCTCTATACATACAAATATTACAGTTAGGTGATTGAACTTTTCTTTGGGTTTTTATTTCACTGACTCTAAGAAATATTGCTGTTATTCTTACGCGACAGTCTCCATCATCTATAACAAAATATAATATGTGTGCTTTTAGGCATTTTTGTAGTAAACAATGTTATTAATGTCGAGTTCGCTCGCACATGGCCAATAAAACGTAGTAGCACGTAATAAAGTGTACTTAATGTTGTACTAATTGACCAGAGGTTTTATGATGTCTAACATGATGCGCTGGTGTGTAGGTAATTGTTTCTTGGTGTATTTATTTACATCCAACTTTATATGAAATATTGCAGACATTGAATGCAGTGATTTGTTACTATCTGAAAGTTGATGCAGAAATTTCTCACTGATTAAACAAGCATCAATTAAAATAAACAACGTTATAACATATTACTCGCTTTACAGTTTACCGGAGCTATGCGTTGTTGCACTACTCTCATTTTCTGTTACTTTCATAGATGTTAGTTAATTAGTTAGTTGGACGTGTGTTATCCGCACTTAGCCTCACAATTGGGCCATTGTGCGTAAGTAACCGACGCGAAATATTGTTCGGTTACTCATACCACCTCAGCTCCGTCCAGAAAGATAATAGGGGACCGTTGTTGCGCAATACCTCCTTCATCGTTTCTGGACTGTTTAGAAGTTTCGCCCGTTGGTTGCTCACGCTTTTACAATGTAGGAGCACGTAAGCCGATGTCTCCTCGGTCTCCATGCAACCTCTACATAAGGGACTGTCAGTGATGCCGATGTTGAATAGGTGCTTGTTAAGTGAGCAGTGGCCCGTTATTATACCCACTAGGTGGCGTAGGTTTTCCCTTGTGGAACGTAGCAGTTTGCGTAACAGATGTTTGTCTATGGAAGGAAGGGCTTCCTTCGTCTGTCTATATTCCTTTGTTTCTGTCCATTGTTTTTCATGTAGTTTCGTAGATGTGTACTATGTAAGTGCAACAAATTGAAGCGCGATTAACGCTTGTGCGACAGAACTGTACTGCGAGTCATTATAGTTCGCATGCAGTTGAGATTGCCAATGCGGGAGCCCAATACGTTCATAGATCAATCTTTGTGGTAAAGGTATTGCGGCAGACTTCATATACGGCGATTTCATATATATAACGGAGAGTTAGCACTAAGCAACAAGAGATGGCACTGTACGTAATTCAACACTACTCCGTATAACTTGTAATAGAACCTGCATCGGGATAATGAAGTTTGCATTACAAGTTATCATAATAAATTCAAACAAGTTTCCGAAATCAGTCATGGTTCCGCGACCAGACTCCACCATCCAACCCAGTCGGAAGATCCGTTCTTAGTGCTGGAGGAACTTTGGTCTTTCACGGCAAGTTACGCGCCGTTCGTTTATAAAATACTGTCCCAGATTTACCCAGATCTGTCTATCTGTTAAATAGTCCAAATAAAGAGTCAGTAGATTTGTTTTTTTTTTTAATATATTCTCTCCTAGAAAAAATCGTTCCGTATAAATTAGAATTCGGAAATGTTGTTTAGAATACTAACGATATTATGCCGAATATTAACACTTGGGACTGACGACTGACGCTAAAATTATGGTCCTGGGCACTGCCAGGTATGTATTATTGATAAGACCATCACTAACCTACCCTACCTACTTACCTTTGCCCGACTGCACGGATGGAGTAGTGGTACTCCGTATAAATGCCTCGCAACTAGATACCATTACGCCTAATGTTATGTATTCGATTCCCACAAGGGACAAAAATTGCTGTGGTCCTCAGGGTTTTCGTTGTTTGAATGTTTATTAACAACTATTGATATTTAATTGAAAGTATTTAAAAAGCAAATGTTAAAAAGTTGATTATCGCTCACATTACTTGTGAAGTTTTAAGGGAGTAGAGAATAATTTTCGTGTCTAAAAGGTTTCTTTAAGGTTATCAAAAATACAAATGTGACCCCGAAATGTATTATTTAGTATGAAATATGATCTATTACCGTTTTTAGTAGTCTGAAAATAAGTTTTATATGCAGAGAATAAATCAGTAATCACAAAATATGACGTATTGTACTTTCTTGTGTTTGTTAGAAATGGAAATCAAACAAACAAATATGAGTAACAGTATAATTTATTGAATCCCAAATATAAATATTGAGAGAAAATATCAAGTCAATTCTGAGTTACAATCACGTCACAAACAGGTCATCGACCTTCAATTACTCTCATGAACAATACAGATAAAGAAAGAAGTTGCATATCACACAAATATTAAAGTTGATGTCCCTGACTTACAGTAATTTTAAAAAACGAACTGATATTGTCTTTTACTTTTCAAATTTAGCTATATTGCACTTAAACAAACATCACGTCTCTAATATAATAAAAATCTTAGTAAATGTAGGTAGTAAAATAAATGACCAATAACTTTTTACTTATTTGAAAATAAAGAGACTTTTGGATGTGCGAAAAAAGTGTTAATTATAATAAAACTTAAAATACGTTGAGCAAGGTTTTATAAAACTAAATATTAATGTCAAAGCAAAACAGAAAATCCACAACTTTAACTAACAAATATTTTGACAGATGCCTCTAGTATCGCTTTTATTGATAAACAGATAAACTATATAAAACCATTAATAATAAATTCACAGATTTAAGAAATATAATTTCATTCCAAACACACGTGATTTGAGCATCTGTCCAAATATCAAAACAATCTATTTAATTAAATACAGTCTTCAAATCATCACAAACAATGAAAAACAAACTTAAATATAATGTAGGTATCTACCAAAAAAGAGTTGCCATGTTATTTATTTGCCTAATGCCACACTCGTATACAGTCTATAGATATTATTAACACAAATAATATATAGACAATTAAGTAATTATAGCAGAAGGGGGCATATATATATTTGATGATTTTCCAGACATCAGATAAATATAGAATTTTATTGAATTTATATCTAGATAAATATAAATATAATTATAATAAAATTCTAAATTTATCTGGCATAAATATCACACTTAAGGAATAAACAATTAATAAAATATAAAAAATTGTCAATTGATTCTCCCACCAAAACTGATAGCAATGTGCTTGTAATTAAGATATTTACTTGTATTTAAACACAGGATAAGCTTATATCCGTATATCGTGACATAGACATTAATATTGCTTAAAAGTAGTCAAGTTATCGTTTTTAATAAGAAATACAAATTGCTGAGACGATTATGACGAAAAATCAGACATGGTGGATTACGTTCTAAATAAAATTATAATTAACTAAGTATGTAATACTTAAAAATAACATTGTGTACTTTTTCTCACAACTTGCATCAGGAACATACCGATATTACAATGACTAGATAACTTAAAAATAAATTATTATTTTGATCTTGGCGAGCAAACAAATTTTGCACATTGTTTTAACAAAACCGATTTGACCGACACTTAATTACTTTAACAGTTTAACACGTTGGTACCATGCCGGTCATAAATGACCGCGAATAATGCATTTTCTATTGTGTCTGCTACATGGCATTCAATGTTATAAATAATTATGGCATGTTTTGAGGTGGAACAAGGTTTCACACGCTTGATTTAGATATAAGTAGCTATATGACCTACTTATGTTTAAATCAAGCGTTTCATTCACGAATGATTCAGGGCGTGCGTTAGGAATAAAATTGGCTGTAACAAACGTTACGATAATACTCCATGTTATATTATGGATCTATGATTAGATTTGTTAAACGTTTATATTGTATTTGCCAGTGAAAATAGTCAGTAAGAAATAGAAATCAAAAGCTAGTTTTTTTTCTCGTCATTCTTTAAACGCAAATGTCTAAAATTTGTTTACCACCAGAATAAAAATGAACTAATAATTACAACACCTACGTAGAAAAATCGAAGCGAAAATCGATGCTTATTGCTTAATCGAAATCGTAAAATAGTTTATAATATAAAGAATTATTATATGACAGTTTTATTAAAACCGACTTAAACGTATTGATATGATTATACATTTATAATGAAAATATTTTATAACTACTGTCTTATGGGTACAAAAAATTTCTAATTTGCTTTTACATTCGACAACCACTGCCAATTTATTACGATCACATGTCAATATATTCTTTGTACCCCGAAAACGGTATAGGAAATATTTTACATACACACTGAAAAGTTTCAATTATATTAAAAACTTACAGCAATTGAAATTACCGAAAAAATACATCATCGAACATCAATCTCACACAGGTTGTACAACTCCATATTTATTTAGGTATATATTTGGAAATATAAAAACACTTATAAATAAACAATGCAAATACAACGATTATTACTTAATTACATGTTAGTCATAATTTTGAATATTTTTCAAGTTTATATAATCAGTATTTATGTTTTCAGAATAATTATATTATCTTGGGATTGAATTTCATTGAATAAAATACAGTGAACGTATATCCAGAAAATTATTGATATTATATTACGATATTTTATATGAATAATAGAATACATGGATACGTTCTTAGACGAAGCTGGAACTTGTATCGTTGTAAATAATATTATCAAGTTTGGTATAGCCAAATATCTTATACAACATTTTGCCTAACATAAGCAAAACATTTCAAAATATTCGCTATTAAAACCATTATTGTGCGTAAAATAAATTTCGACTCAAGGACGACTTCGTTTAAAAACGCATCTTTCTTTTTAGAAGTAGGTTCTTTCATTATTAAGTATAGAACTAACTCAGCTAAGGCATTAAATGTCCCGTGTAATCCACGGAGGAAATATTTACTAATTTAGTTCGAGTTTATAAAACTATTATAAATATTCAATATAAATATAAGTATAGATACACACTTCTATGTACTCACTAGTACATATAGACTGGATACTATGTAGAGATACATTTTATAAAAACATTTATAAGGCAGATCATATAAGGATAGGCGATCGCGTGGAAGGAATCCGACAAAACGACAAAATAAAGTAAACATAGGTATTATTAGGGCATAAAATTAATTTAGAGAAATATGAATTTATTTTACAAAAACGGGCGATGTCGTATTTGATAGTCCTATTCTTATTTACGAACAAAAATATTGGTTGACAATTATAAGAAGAAGCATTCATGCCACGCGATCGTAGCATTTTATCTAAGAGATATAAAAACAAATATAAGAGATCACATTTTATAGATAGTCTTATAACAGTTATAAAAGTAGGTTGTCTGTGTCGAACGACAGACGTGTTGAAATTGCTTGTTTTTATTTAGAATATTTGAATTAAGAATAAGACAATTGTTGTCTAATCTACTCGACAATCATGACAAGTCGTGTTGTCCTTTTTTTCTATACATACATACCTAGACTATGCCGTCACGTTACATCGACTTAGTACGAAAGGTCCTAGATACAATAAGTGGTCTAATCATCATTGAACATTTCTATTTTGCCGGTTACATTTAGTTTTATTGTGTTGTACTCGAAGAAAGCTTGGGCAATGTTACCTCTTTAGCTAGCTAAGACTCTCAGATACATTTTGAATTCTATATTTTGGTATACATTTCACTCAAGGCTTGTAAGGTACTGATAAAATGAAACTATGCTACATATTTATAACTAACCACTACACGAACACTTTTCTATTTTTCCCTCTAATATATTGTGCATATATGAGTATTTATTTTGTGCTGTATATCTGAAAATAGGACTCGCAGCAGGCAATAAAATACATTACAACTGCGTTTATCTCTCTACAATGTTTGAAATAACAGACAAATAAGGATAGACGGTTTTTAAATTTTTGGCTTTTATGGGTATTTCGGGGATAATATTTCCTTTCTCTTTTTTTAATTTAAATATTATAGGTAACTGCTGCAAGTCCATAGTATTTTTAATGTTCTTTGGATATATAGAAAATGGCTACTGTATGATAATATAATAAAATATTATGTGTTTACACGTGGAATATTTTATTTATAAGGATAATAGTGGAATTATTATGACGGCCATTAATAAAACATACTAGGGATTTCTAAAAAGAACGGGTTTACTCATAAATTAATGCCAAATTGTATCAAAAATGCAATAAACATTTCATTTGGCAGCAATAATATATCCGAAATCAGAAACAGTCCTTTTCTGAATTCGGTTGGTATCTCGTATTAATTCAAAAGGTATAATTCGTTGTTTCAATAAAATATTGTAATCAATAGGGGTCAAATGGTCAACCTGGTATATACCAGGTGGCGCCACTAGCACATCAGACTTCTGTCCAAATATGTTATACTTATATATATATATATACTTTTCAATACAATATGACTGATAAAAATAAATAAATATCTGCTATGTCAGTGGCGCCGTATATGGCACTTACAATAGCAACCCCTATTCTCAACAATTTAAGAAAGCATTTTAGTTTGGAAGGCAGTTTTGGCAGCGTTAAGAGGTACTCTATTATTAGGTTCTAATTGTTTAAGTGGGACGATATTCTTCATAAATTGTTCAAATTGGTTTCGAAATAAGTTTGTAATAAATATTAATTAAATAGGAATAATTTAAAATCGGTTATTTCTTAAATATATTGACGTTTTGCTAATAAATTCGCGCAGTCTGTTCCCAATTCATACTCATGTTACACGTAAAGATGAGATTTTGAGATCTGTGCATTCAAAACAGCTTCATGGTGTAAATTGCTCAATGTGTCTCAAAACTTCGTGTTACATATATACTTTCTTTCAAATTATTATGCATATCCATTTAGCCTTTGGAAATTTATTTAACTAATGGTGGCGTGCCAGGTGTTATAGGTAAGGGTTATCCAATTTTCGTAATGTAGTTTTATTTGGACCGGTTGTTCCCTGAGGTTGCCTTATAATATTTCAATAGAAGTTCAACAACGGTACTTATTGGCTTTCAGGTAAGTGCGTGCCTTAATATAATTTGGCTTATATTTATTTCGATTTATGACCAACAGAGATGATTTTATCATGCTAAAAAGTACTCGTTTTATATTTTCACAACTGCAGTTTTGTAGGTATCTATAAAAAGGAGGGTAGTAATAGAATATAGTAAAATGTCAACGGAGGTAGTATAGTAAAAATTCGTTGAAAAGCTTGAAATATGGGCAAATAAAATGATTTGATTTTATTTGTTATGTAGGTGTATTTGACAGATTGTGCAAATATTTTCATCATCGTTTTGGGTCATATTACTTGTCAGTCTTCTGTCTAATAGAAAACATAGACATACTATTCTTTAGATTGATATAGTTTTATTGAGTACTTGACTTTGAATGACATCGAAAATTGCAATATTGATATTTAATTGCTAAAATACACATCATTTTGGATTTCAAAATCGATTGATTCACACATTCATAAAATCGATTAAATATCCGTACATCTCCGTTGTTGATTACGATAAGAAATACACGTTCAATTGCTGTTAAACAGTTAATTGAACTGATTTCGAATGCCTATGTCACCATTCGAGATTATGATTGCTTAATGACAGCTAAAGTGTCTTTGATTGACGGCACTTGTACCGACTACGAAGTTCTTAATTCAAAGAGCTCATACTCCTCCTTAAATCTATCTCTTGGTTTTTCTTTCATTGGTTTTGTAATATAATTATATGATCTTCCTCTATGAAATATATTTATAGTTCTATTATTTTGTAGAATAATTAGTATACTAAGTGGTAAAGACCTAAAAGACAATAATAAATGTATCTACATGATATTTAAATATGTATTGATCTAATCAAAACTCTTTTATTTATTATTTCTATTGAAATTGATAAAGATCCAAGAAAGAAAAACCATTTCAATACCAGCATCAATTAACCAAGGCCATCCCCTTCGGAGCGGCCTCGCCGTCGTCACTGCAAGTCTTTGACCGCTTGCAGGATCCTCTTCACATGTCCTACCTTGGTGACTCCAAGATCCTTAAGATCACGACGAGCAAGTGACAGTAGTTCTCGACCAGTGATGTCATGTTTTGCAAAAGCTTCAGCGTATTCTCCAAGTTGGATGGATTCCAACCAAGTTTGGACTTCCTTAACGCCCCAGGCACGGACCTGAGCCGCTGTGTATGTTGGTGTAGGTCCTTCAGAGACGCTTCGACGACTACGAAGCCAGCGGCCGGCGCCACCTTTCTTTTGCACCTAAGGGGAAGAGAAGGGGAAGTGAAATAAGGGGATAAATGAACATCGATGGGGATCTGGTTGAATTAGTTGTCATATAAGTGCTAATGGCCGAAAGTGTGAGGAAGTTGGAGTGCTATATATTTATTAAAACAGGTTACAAATTTTTATTTAACAGGTTGGCTAGAAGAATAATCTGATGCCATCTAAGGACAGTCTGCGGTACGGTCTTGGGATTTTAAAGGGCGAAGACTGGGAGTGATGAAAGTGGTGACAACAGAACGCAATTAGTTATACGGCAAAATACATTTACATAAAACAATACAATGTCCCTAGTGTTGTGCTGTGGCAATATCATGCGTGTTGTGTTTTCTAGACCATATCTTCAGAATGAAATTAAAGCTGGTGGTCAAATAACATTTAGTAATTTGCCGATGTTCTAATATTAAAATAAAGCAGTCTATGTCTACAGCAGACATCTGCATGAATATGGCAATACGGATATACCTCATCAGTCTGCAAGTACGCGTATCCATCGTGCAAGTGGCAGCGCGCCAGATGCGCGCGTAGTGACGCGGCGGCGCCGGCACCTGCGCCTAAGATGCCGCCACTCTCCACCAGCTCATGGCAGCTCTCCACCTGTTACAAGATCAAGTATAGTACTCAGTAGCGTGTCCAGTTTTCGTTTCCGTCTATTTCCTGATCCGTCTGTGTAAGATTCTACTTAAATGCTTACTTAATTTTTGCCAATTTTAATTGCTCTGGATGATAATGCGTTTTGGTCAAGGAGACTTACGAGAGAAAATTAAGAAAGATGAAATAAGGCTGCTTTGCCTTGCCTTGCTTCAAATATTCGTGAACGGCAATTTATTTATAGAGATATTTATATTCCGTAAGTTTATTTACTTCGGCATTCCTAAACATTATAGAGAGCATTGAAATTAAACTACTATATACGACTTTTATCGCGTTGTTTATTTGACACTTTATAACATAATTTTGAAAACAGTTACACTACTACTACCATTAAACTTTACTAATTTTTAAGCTAATTAAATTATTATTAAAACTATTAAAACTATTTAGATTTAATAGTTAATTTAACTACCAAATAATTTTTTTTTGAAATAATTAATTATCTAGTAAACCCGAGGGTTATATAACATTTTCCCAAAAGTATTAGCCCGTCATGTAAATGGCTGTTTTCGTAGGGATCTCATTGATGTCGGAACTTAGGTAACGAACCAGTGTAGCGAGCAGTCTTCTGAGTTGCGGCGCCGGCAGCAGCTTGCCCTCGGCGTCTTGTAAGGCGTCTGCCTGAGCTGCCACGCGTCGCGCCATCGACACTCCCGATGATACACTGCCGCAAGCCGACGTCTCGCTTATGCAGGACAGTTTTACCTAATTAGAGAATAAAGAGTTAGAAAATAGTTGTCATGAAGAATCTATGACGACATCAAATATTTCTATTGTTTGTTGATGTAAATTACTTTTATTCAGTGGTCTCCTCTCCGTTCCCGAATTAGAATATGCCCAAATCGATAGCCTTATTGTTATGAATCAGGTTATATCAATCATAGCTTAACCAAAAAATGAAGGATGATATTTTAAATGTACGGACGACAAAAATTTACACACTTCTATACAACCTCATTTCACTATTTCCTTGAGTATTGGAGTCGTTTTAGTATACCAGGGAGGCTATTTGGTAGCTTTCACAGAATATATTTCTTGAATGCGATATATTTTCAAACCATTTGTAAAAACCAGCAACAGATATCAATATAGTAAATAATTTTAAACATTGACCGTCCTTAAAAATAATCTGAAGTGGAAATGTGCAACATAATTTCAAGCGCCAATTGAATTGTGGTGACGTTCTGTTAAGTTTTGTAGATTTAGCTAATTGTCAGTTTATCCATGAAGTGACAGCTCCCAAAATTCTGCGATTCAAATCGATAATGATGCACAGGTCGAAGTGCATAAAGTTCTTCAAATATGGGGTTTGCGAATGGACATCTATTATACAGGTAATCTATACTAACATGTTTAACGAGAGTGTTGACGTCATCAAGCAGAGCGAGTAGCTGTGAGCTCTCAGCCACGGAGAGAGCGACGCGTGGACTGCCGAGACCACCTCCAGATCCGGCCAGCGCATTCTTTTGCTGCTGTTTCTCATCCCAGGTCCTATAATTACCATAATTACCATGAACTGATTCTATATGCTATTTTGCATCAATCAAATTTTATGTATGGATTTTTTTTGTAGCTGCACGAGTTGTGTATGGTTAAAGGCAATAGGAGTCTATTACGGTGGATTTAAAACCAGATAGTATAATATGGATATCTGCCCTCCAATTCTTTCAGGGATTTATAGACGTGTGTGTATGTATGTATAGAATCTGAATTAATAACGCTTGCTTCACTAATGTTGATGGGCGGTAGATGGATGGTGTATATGGAATATCAATGGAGATGAGATACGCAGTCCTGTTCTAAGTTTCGAAGCTTCTAAAGGCTTCTAAAGCCTCTACGTTTCTTCTACTAATATAAAACAGCCACCACTAACCTAAAGTTCACTAACCTAAGACTAGTCTCAAGAGCTCTGGATCGGCACAACATTTGAGCTCTATTCTTGTGTATAATGCGAACACATCCTGGTGGTTGCAGCCAGGCTTCTCCGTCCACCTGAACTGGTACGCACTCCTCGCCCAAGATATTGATTTGGACAGCTCGGCATTGAGCAATCCGGTGCTTTTGTAGATTGATCAGACGAGACGCGGCCATTTGTGCAGAGCCGAATACCGCTACCACCTGAGAAATTATTGATTATGACAAAACGGTTGTTGAAATATTAGAAAGTTAAAGAGAGATGGACTTATGGTAAGTAATTATCAGCAGCACATAGTCTTAGGTTATATCTTGTCAACGGTAATTCCCTCCTGTTACGTGAGACCAAATTATATTATTATTATGATGTTGGAATAGAGATATGGATCATTATCACACGCTATTAGATCTCTAAACTCATAAACAATGTGCGATTATCGTTTAAACATCCGAATCATTCGAGAGGTCAAATTATTGAAATGTTTTCGAAATGTCGATTGTGCCAATGTTTAGCAATGTCGTCTAATATCGATGCAAATTCTGACGTGAGATAGTATGGTAGCTAAATGGAGATCATCAACAAGTCTAGACACGACGAATCGAAAACCATATCGCGGCTTTATCAATGTAGTATCAAATCATACAATCAAATCGAATAATGACCAACAAATACATCAACATTCGAATGCGTCATCATATATATTTGAAATCATTCGTTTTCCATAACAGTCGCGTTCTTATAACCTATTAAGATGTTAATTATAACATCACACGCACTAAATTTAAACCACATCACACGTTTATTTTCCCCCGGCTCCACAGTTTGCCACTTTACGTTTTAAGCAGACACGCTTCGAAGTTTTATAGTGGTTTTAATCCGACTTAGTTAATATTGCATAAGTCCAGAGTATATTTAGACACGTATGGATTAAAGAGTTACGAACGACTTACAGAACATAAGTAGGTGCTTTGATAAACTGATGTTTGGAATGAAATTCTAGTTATGTATATTTTATATCGTAATAATGATTAGAGTTGTTACTATACTTAACAGGCGCACTATTATTGTGTTATAAAAACGTTTCACTGTCAGAAAACTACATTTAGAAGCAAGTTTTATTGTCTACCTAGGTTATATATACCTATGCAATAAGTCAAATATTAGTTTTATATACACCATGAATTATTAAGCATACTCGTACTTGGCAACTCTCCCTTTAGCTCCTCCCACATACACTTTTATGTAAAAAAATAACGCGCAACTGTAACTTTGAATATATTATTCATTATGTTAAAATACTATTTTCTGATTAAATTTTACTTTATTAAAACTTTGAATCTAAGATTATTTAAATTCTTAATATCTAAGTAGTCTACTAACACGATTTTTCTTAAAACAAAAATCAACAAAAATCATTTGTAAGCTTCGTCACTCACCTCAAGTATTCGATCGTCGAACGACGGCGCCAGAAATATATCATCAGCCCTGGTGCCGCCCCAGAAGTTAGTACCTCCCATGAACGAAGGTATATTTAGCACCACGATACCTTGCAGTTCTGGTAGCGGTATCCGTTGTCCGTCGCATTCTAACTGCACTCGTTGACCCAGGTGTCTGGAAAATGGTTTTGGTTATACTCAAGTTTGAGTTCGAGCTAGAAAGGTTTTACAAAACGATTTAGTATGTGGTTAATGAAAAATAAGACAGTCGCGTTGGTTACGTAGCTAGTTTGTAGCCGACCAAGGCCTCGGATTAGATTAGTGTGTGGAAACAAATGTTATTATATGTCTGTTTGTTGAGCAGCGATAGCTCAGTGGGGAGACCAACAGACTGCAATGCAGAGGGTCTCGGGTTCGAACCCACGTCGCGCACCTCTGAATTTCGGAAGTTTTGAAAGACTTTTCGAAATGATGTGCGTATTGATTGACAATTATCGCCTGCTCCGTGCCTCGGAGAGCACGTTAAGCCGTCGGTCCCGGCTGCCATGAACATCTATGGCAGTCGTTATCGGGAGAGTGTCGACACAAAAGATCCCACTGGGTCGAAGTGTCGCCGGTCTGCACTGACTGGCTCCCACGTAAGATACATACATACATATGTCTGTTTGAAAATTCTGGGTAGCAACACACAGTTTAGAATGTAACCAAGACAGATTATTTCAGCAACGTATCCTCTATTACGTGAGACCTAAAAAGTAGTTAATATAGTCCGAATGTAGTAAACATTGCTTTGCCTCTTGGGTAATATACAGGCGTTAATTTATGTAAATATTTACAGAAATAGGAATGAGAGGCGATCAATTTATAGTCCTTTTTGCGATACCTATACCTAATATGACGGTAGACATAGTTTAGAATGCCTCAATAGATTACAAGAAGGGTATCTAACTAAGAATACTCGGTGTTACTTTATGGAAATTAGCATATATACATATAACACTACCGAAATGCGTCTTTGATAATAGGCAACGAATTCTTCCGAAAGATGATATGATGATGTAAATCTTAACTAATATTATAAATGCGAATGTGAGTTTATTTGTTAATTTGCTTGTTTGTTACGCTTTCACGCACTATCCGCTCGACCGAGTATCGTGAAATTTCGCCTACACGTTGTCAGAGGTATAGAAAAGGACATAGAGTTCCTTTTATCCACAAAAAGAACTAGTCCCGACTGGTAGAAATCCATTGACAAAATCTTTATTAAAGCTGGCGAAAGCAGGATAAAATCTAGTATTTATATGAAGTAGCTCAAGACTGCGCCGAGCGAAATATGCCAAAACAGGCGGTCACAGTTAAGTGAATAAAATCAACACTTTTTGTTTAATACAAATATAAAATATACATTTACCATAACAATGAATGTGTTTACAATTACTCCGTGTAAAAACCTAAAATAATTAATATTTTCGCCTACAAAATTACGTAAATTTGCACGAGAAATGCAAAACCGTAAGCGCGTGTTACGTGATTTTTAGAATATAACAGTTGAAATCTATCCTATTTTACAGCTTATACGAAACATAAATAGTTATATTACAATTTGTCCGTCCCAGATATTTAAGTTATTGTTTGACAATAAAGATACATATTTATTAAAAAAGCACTTCAAATCCTCCATACAATTTTACTATGGCGGCCGCGCGCCGATTTGAATATGCGCCGCATGAGCTCTGTCATTATCTGTCTTACGCTCGGCGCAGTCTTAAGTAAGCACTATTCGTAATTATAGAGCGCTAACTAAAACATCTTTACTTAGGTTACTCACAGTATTTGCAGACTCAATTTACCTTTATGCCTCAATAGCCAATTATTGTCTTTGTACGTGTGCAGATATAACTTTAACGACCGCTAAGTAGACGCAGGGAAATGGTGGAGATGACCCAGAATTACCTGGTTTGATAATGTGGGACGAAAAATAGTTTAAAGATAGGTAATGGGTATCTACGTTATTTTGTAAAATTTGTCAATAATAAGTTTAACAGAAATGTATACATAGATTTATGCGTGAATATTCTTTAAGTGGAAGATAGAGATGATCTACATTTTTCCAGCTACGAAACTAAACGCATTTGGTCGGTCGATAAATGTAAATATATGGCAAAGAACAAGAAAGTATATCTAAAGGGTTGATATTTTTTAAAAATCTTAAATCTAAATTTACCTGTAGGTTCTGTTCACCCATTCCTTGGATCCCAGCACTCCATACCACATATAATTCCTGGCCCTCGACCGACATTTCTCAGGATGTTCCTCTCTCTTATTGTGGAAGTCCAGAGTAATCTTAGCATCAATTCCAATGCCGAAGTAATTGTTCATCACGGCTCTCTCGTAAAAACCTTCTAGAAGAGTTTCATCGGGGTCCATAAGTGGGCTCACTGCGGCGCAGAGGGCGTCTGCATTGGCCAAAAGACATTGGCTGATGAAGCCTTGAGTGACGTGAGGCCAAGCTGGCAACTGGACCAAAGGATTGATAATAGGCAGCTTCTTGTTGGCCTCTTTCTCAGATAGCTCAGATTTAGCACCCATAATAGTGGTTGGGCCACCCTCGCCCCATATCGATGATACGGATGTTGATAACCTAGGTAAGATGAAAAGGTATAAATCAAATTGAATCGTACTAAAATTATAAATGTAAAAGTTTTGAAAGATGTCTGAATATTTGTTATTTAGTCATGCGTGAATCGTTGAATCGATTTGGTATGAAACTTGGCACGCAAAACATGTCCTAGGTTTTTAAATGTGACACTTTGTACTGGTATGCGTTCCCATAGGATTCCTGTAGAAGACGTGTGTTTTTATACTTTAGTTTTAAAGTCTCCATCCATATATATTTAACGTGAAATTACTAATTATTTATCAAAAAGTCTGTAAATTACTGGCTATTATATTCGCGTGTAGGCGAACAAGAGGAATAAATACGTAAACTCAATATCAAAACGTTTTCGTGGGAGGCAAACTCAAAGTAATGTTATAAAAAACCCAATAATGTGTAATATTACATATGGTTATGTAGATATGGATATGGTTTTGCTATACATTTTCATTTTAGGTACAAGTTTTTACAACGTTTTCTTGAAGCCCGCGGCTTTAAATCTATTTGCCAGCTGGTTTCACAACGAAAATAAAGATTGAAACATTTTAAGGTAATGATTTTTTTAGAAATACGGAGTGAAACGTCTGTATAAATACATGAGGACTAGGACTTGGAGCGTGATTGATGTATTTGTAGCTATAGTAACATTTTATATGTATAATACAATAAATGATTGATCGAATAAATATTTTCTTAGCTAAATGTTTATTTTATTTATTGGAGTATAAAAACTTTTTGATTATTACCTGCCAGTCATTGGGGACTGGCAGGTAATAATCAAATATTAATAAAACCGTCTTCAGGCTTTAAAAGTTTTGCGATTGTCAAGAGAAGTTGATGTGAAAAAGCCAATAAATAATAATTAAGCAGGTTTAAATGTTAGTTCTGAGCAATTAGTCGATTGGTAATCTGTCCAAGACTTTTTTTAGATCATACTCATAGAATAATCTGTAGACATTCTGCAGACTTGTTGAGTATATCATACATTAGACAAAGCAAATAATTGATTGTAGTATTTCTCAGGAAATTCGATTTATTCCCATTCATTCTTACATTGCATTATTTAATATCGAGATATTAATATCAATATTGTCTAGATAAAGATATTGCTTTTCGAGCTTAGAGTAAATTAAATTTTGCAGTATAATTATATTATACATATTCCCTGATAATAAAATATGCAATAAATCGTTCTTTATTAAGAAATGTGATATTGTTTCTAGTACTAATAGGACAGTAAAGCATTTGTTTTCATTTGCTCGCTCGCATGGATTTTGATTTAATAATTACCAATAAGCTAATGGTCGTCAGTTTGTCTTAATAGTAACAATGTCTTAAGTGGGTTGAATCAAAACTTATTTTTACGCATATAACTTGTTTTTGCGTTATATGTCACTCACACATTGACTCCATTGTTCTAGTTAAATAATGATTCAGCGACGAAAAATTAAATAAAAATTCGGAATTATGAATAAGAATAATAAACAAAATATAAAATAAAGTTTACTCTATTATTATTTATACATTTATTCAATACAAAAAATCTTTGTGTAGAATTTTAAATTTACATACTAAATGTGCATGACGGCGTCGCCCTTACAAGTGCGTAAATACCACGTGCGGCGAGTAATCGTTCAACGGACACGTCACTCTCCCCTCCACAGTTCTATAAAAGGCGCCGCACGCACAGTGGAGCGGTCATTCTTAGAGTGAACGTTGCTCGGTACACTTGTTATTTACGCACTTGTAAGGGCGATGCCGTCATGCACATGTAATGTGCGGGTTCAATTCCCGCACAAGTCAAACATCTGTGTGCATGAACACGGATGCCTGTCTCCGTCTGGGTGTTTCTATGCACAATATCTATATAAAAAAAAAAGTATATACATGTATGATCATCCACTGTCCAGCAACCACAGCACAAGCTCTGTTCAGCCTGGGCCAGACGGTGCTGTGTGCATGTGGTAGAATATTATTATTCTCTTTATTACAATTTTTCTTCTAATTATTACATTTTTAAATATAAATATAAAAATATACATATTTAAAAATATAAAAACTGAAACGACCCACCGGCATCGGGAACAGGGTCCAAGCTGCCGGTGGTTAGGATTCCAGAGACAGGAACCTCCTCACAATGCGTGCTGTATCTAATAGCACTGCCTTCTGCATCAAACCCCTGATCCAAGCACCTAACGCGAGCCTCTTTAGATGGTGATCGAGGCTCTTAGCAATTAGACCATTGACCGATATGACTATCGGCACAATGATTGCCGAATCCACATCCCACATGTCGACAACCTCGCGAGCTAAATCGAGATATTTAATTTGTTTATCCTTTTCAGCTTTCACGAGATTGCCGTCATGCGGAATGGTGACATCGATAATCATTGCACGGCGCTCTGATCGATCTATCACCACAATGTCAGGTTTGTTGGCCACAACAGTCCTGTCTGTGATGATAGTTCGATCCCAGTACAACGTGACATGACCATTTTCGAGAACTGATTCAGCTTCATACCTGTAGTACGGCACTTCAACATCTACAAGTTTGTATTTCAGAGCAAGTTGCTGATGAATAATCCTGGCTACTTGGTTATGTCTGTGCAAGTACTCGCCGTTAGCAAGACCAGAACAACCGGAAACTATATGCCTGAGGGACTCACCAGGTAGATGGCACGCCCGACAAATGTCAACCGTACCATCCCTCAAGATATATTTCCGGTAGTTATTCGTCTTGATAACTTCGTCCGCAATAGCACAGACAAAACCTTCGGTTTCCCCAAAGAGGTCACCGAAACGTAGCCAGTTCACGGAGGCTAACAGGTCTACATCGGCTCCATATAGAGCCTTGTAGAACCTACGTGAAGCTCCTTGCTATGCCATACATCCCTGCGATCGCTAGTGCTAAGCATTACAGGCTTGCGCCAGTTTTCTTTAGCCAAACTGAGCGGGGTGAGTCCGGTGTCCACAGCAACAACATCACGATGCATACCCACGTCTGCCTGGAGAAAATATTCTCTGAGGTTGCACACCTAGCGGTTATGAAGGGCCTTGGCATTCAGAAAACCTCGGCCCCCACATTTCCGCGGAATATACAACCTCATCACAGACGAACGTGGGTGATGCATACGGTATGCCGTCAAGAGTGTACGGACCCGCCGGTCCAGGGCATCCAGTTCAGTCTGAGTCCACTTAAGTATGCCAAAGGAGTATTATATATTATTATTATTATTATTACATATACCTACAAATAATATTAAAAAAATACAATTAACTCGAAATGGATAGAATTTAAATTGAACATTAAGGGCTAAAATTAGAATATTATATAACATTCAATTACATTACAATATTATTTATCATCACAGAATTCGTCAATAGTATAATAAACTTTTTCAAGTAATAATGTCTTCAGTTTAATTTTAAATATTGTTACGAGCTGGGCTCGACAGATAAGAATATAAACAATATTACCGACAAAAACACGTTTTATTCAGACACACAATTAAATTTAAAACACAACAAACACTATACCACACTTTTTCACTGTACTGCTTCAAACTCCGTAGTATTTCCGCTTCCGTTCGCTTCGATGAACACTTGACCGCTTACGATTGTAAACTAAACTGACTCGGCGGTGCGCGTGCGCCCTATTTATACGCGGGTAAAACGCTTCTAGAGCTTTCCAGCAACGCCGTACTCGGAATATAAACAGCACGATGCTTCGAGAAAGTACCAGCATTCTCTCTAAGATTCTCGTACCGTACTACGCAGTTCCGTAAGATGTCAATAGATGGCGGTGTAAACTATTAGACGGAACCGCCGAGTCCCTCCCACAATGCCGAGAGATGTCACTGGGCGTAACAATATGTTAACACTCTCAATGATTTTCAGTTCTGACGGTAATTTGTTAAACATATTTATGGACTGCACATAAGATGAGTGTTTAGCAATATTTAGTTTTGCTTGTAAGATTGTCTTTAAATCTTTTCTCCGTGTCGCTATTCTACACTTCCTTTCATCATCAGTCTCAAACATGTGCAATTTTTTTTTTAAATGAGTAATTAGTACTAATGTATATAGACATGGTACAGTTAAAAATTTTAGTTGTCTAAATGTTCCTTACATGATTCGGTTTGGTCAATGCCAAGCATAGTTCTAAGTGCTCTCTTTTGCATCACAAAGGCAGCATTAATATTGTATTTGTAACTACCTCCCCAAAATTTGATGCTGTACCTAATTTTTGTTTTAACCAGGGCAAAGTAGACAGTACGAAGTTGAGTAACTGATAAAAAATCCCTAAGCGTTCTAATTTCATAGCAGGCATTACTCACTACATTAGTGACTGAAGTTACTGGAGATTGAAGGTATTGGAAATGAACACTTTAATCCTAAAAATACTAGTCGACGAAAAGCAAAATAAATATACTTTACGAAATAATGTGTAACAATGACAAACAACATCTTTTCTTTTTAATTTATTTTTGACTCGACGTTGACGTATCAGGACATGACATTTTATATTTATAGATAGAAGATAGATAGAAATGATTGTTGAAGATATTTCTTTATTCTTTATAATGTGCATTTAATATACGCACACAACACATTGGTATTCTGTAAGTAAATCGATTTCCGCACAAGTCAAACATTTTGTGTGCATGAACATGGATGTTTGTCTTCGTCTGGGTGTTTCTATGTATAATATGTATCATTTACAAAAAAAAAGTATATGTGTATGTTTATCCATTGTCTAGAACCCATAGTACAAGCTCTGCTTAGTTTGGGCTAGATGGTGTTGTGTGCATGTGGTAGAATATTATATTATTATTGTTTATGAACGTTGGACAGGAACGAAAGACTGCTTGAAATAATTAATTTAATGATCATAATAGAACAACAATGGAACGTACATACATATATCCTGTTTAATGAATTTAATAACAAGATACTAAGTCAATACAAAATTATAAATGTTACATTACTAATATTTACTTACTTGTCTGGTTCTCCAGGCTTGAAAAGGCTCCCACATGATATTCGCCTAGTCGCAGCGGGTGAACAACTCAAGAATTTGCCATATTCAGGATCAGAACCCAAAAGCTTAGGGTTATCAGACTGTCTCCTCTCCCTAGTGGTCCCAATGCTAGGCTCTGGTGAATTGACGCTAAGTGTATCAGTTCCCTGATCAAAGATATCACTCAGCACTGAAGCCATTCGGCTAGGGCAAGTCTTTAGGCTTTTCTTATCTTCACTGTGAGATGGTGAGGGAGGTTCCACAACCACGCTCACTTGTGGAAATGGAGACGCGTTATGGTCTTGAACCATAAACCTTCGAGTTTCAACGTGGTTAGGAGTATCATCTCCTTTAATTGTCAATGTTTCTTCTGCCGTCTTTGGTAGTAAATGTATCAAACTCACGTCTTCTACGGCCCTTTTCTTTAAGCTTTTCCTCAGTTGCTTTTTAAATGACTTTCGTGCAATGTCATTGCCCTCCTCGAAATGTGCTAAACTGCAGTACTTAATTTGTTCCTCTACTTTCGTTGCATTTTCGATGTAGAATACTCTGTTCTCGAATCCAAATTTCTCCTCTCCCTCCTTTGGTTTCTTAATTTTAGATATGTATTTCATTTTAGCTTCGTTGTTCTTCTCTAAGCTTGGGTTTCTGCTATCCATTGCAATGTCTGATACAGTATCTGATGTGAATAGCGTTGTATCATCAGTATATGTTTCGTTTTCTCCATTTTTCCCCATCATTGCCATAAGAACATCCTGTCCAAGCATTGAGCTAATGTCATCCATGATAGATTCTCCGTGTAATGTCTCAGAGTTAACATACGTGGTCTCAGATATTTCGGGCGAATCAATATGTCCGATTCCACCCGCTTCCTCAATCTCTTCAGGTTTAGCATCAATTATTTCAGATATTAAACTAAAATCGTCGCTAATATTGGACCCTTCAGAACTACTCGCTTCAATCTCCAAGTCTACACTCGATAAGCGCCTATCTGGCGTGCACTCACCACTAGCCGGCGTGACTCTTGCACTAACCTCATAATGAACATCATCAGTGTACGGTTTATCGATGTCTATAATAGTCAATTGGTCCGATTCGTAAGTATCTCCCTGTAATATCGAATCTCTCTTATCGCTATCGTCAGAGACGATTAAGTTAGGTATTGTAAGACTACTGCTATAGGTGGCGCGGTCGGGATCGAGCCTCGTGAGATTTTTGCAGGAGCTTGTATCACAGGAGGAAAGGTTGGAGAGTGAGAGTCTATCTTGGGGGGAAGCAGAACTAGTCTTGCTTCGCTCCGGCTTGCTGTCCACCTCTAAGTTGAAACTATCTGGTGGGTTCGAGCTTATTAATTTAACTATGTCTTCATCTACATCTGGAATGCTATGGAATAAGAAGAAACAATTTCTAATCAGAAACAGTACATGTAAAATGGCTGTTTGGATGGAAAGTTCTTATCAGGGTTAAAGGTACTTACTTATCAGGGTGCATAGAAGTAGCAGACACTGCAGATGCGGCCGAAGATCTCCTGCTGTCGGCAAAAGCGCGTGGTACTGGCAGCGCCGACATGTCAGTAGAGGGCGCTGGCACTTCAACACCCTCTACTGCGTATGGGCCGATAGAGGCGGTATTGCCAGTGCTCTCGCATGTATCGCATGTGTCGCATGAATCTACTTCTTGAACCATACCCTGTATTATTTGAAAGTATTTATTGAAGTATACAAGTGTGTGTAAGTCGTCAAATCTGAAAAATATTTACTAGGTTTCTCAGGGCTTACTAGTAAGAAATCCTATATTGGTTTTAAGGCAAGTGTCTTTCATAATATTGTCTTCTGTTTACGCAAATATTATTCATTGAAATTAAACTACTATATACGGATGTTATCGCGTTGTTTATATGACACTTTATTACATAATTTTGAAAACTGTTACACTACTACTACTATTAAATTTTACAATTTTTTAAGCTAATTAAATTATTATTAAAACTATTTACATTTAATTTAATTTTACACTTTCCCCGACGTTTCAGTTGCTTTTCAGCAGCCATGGTCACGGGAAGAAGTAGTAGTTAAACGTAATACCAAGGGATTTAAGATGAATCGCACAAAAATCATATTGTTTAACGCTCTGGTCCGTAGTCATTTGGAGTATGGTTGTAACATTTGGAACCCATTTTATAGCACCCATTCCCAACGTATAGAAAACATACAACGTGCTTTTACGCGCCATTTAGCCTTCCTATCACAAGGAATTTCTCATCGTTGTAGTTATGAAGATCGCCTAAATTTCTTTAAATTAAATTCACTAGCCAATCGTAGGAAGATACATGACTTAACATTTCTCCACAAAATCGTGAATAACAAAATACAATGCACCGAGATTACAAACTGCATATCTTTAACAGTACCACACAAAGTCCCACGAAATTGCATCTCCAGAACATTTCACACACCACTACTTCGCACTAATCTCGGCCTCAATTCTCCCATTGTAAGAATGTACAACACGTATAATTTTTTTAACAGTACCGTCGAAAATTTGGACATATTTAACGATTCTCTATATGCATTTAGGAAAAAGATACTGAAGTCATTTGTAGAGTAACTATATATATGTATATTAACACTTATGAAAAGGTTAAGTTTATTTGTTTCTTTTTTTTGTGTTTTGATGTATATTTGAAGTTTGTATTTTTTGTATGATTTTTTGTATTTTATTATTGTTTTGTATTTTATTATTCTTTTTAGAGTTAGATTTAGCTTCTAATTTAAGCCACAAATTGGTAAATGTCGTACACATCTATAATTGATGTTCATGTTGGCGAATGAAAATGTTAATTTTTTTTTTTGGACAATTGTAACATGTACATTGTTGATGTGTCTTTAAATAAATAAATAAATAGTTTATACTTTATGCCGATGACTTGCAGCTATATGCTCAAGACACTGCAGATAATCTACCTGAAGCCATTTCTATACTAAATGCTGATCATGAAACAATTAGAAGCTGGTCTGGCAGATTTGGATTGTCTGTTAATCCGACTAAGTGTCAGTCAATCATAGTTGGAAGTCAACGATTGATAAACAGGCTGGACTCCAGTACTTTACGGTGGTACTGACTGAATGGTATAGGTGTCCCATCATACATAACAGGTGTGTTATGTATGATGGGACACCTATACCATTCAGTCCTTCTGTAAAGGATCTGGGTTTATTCATTGACTCCAATTTAAATTGGCAAGCTCAGGTCACTAGTGTCAGTGAGAGAGTATCCGGAACGCTACGCGCCTTGTATCGCCAAAAGAATTTTATCCCATCTAAGACAAAAATAATGCTTGTGCAGACTTTGATCTTTCCGTTAATTGACTATGATGATGTGTGTTATTATGACCTAAAAGCGGATTTATTTAATAAATATGACCAACTTCTAAATAAATCCATTCGATATATTTATAATCTTCGTAAATATGACCATATTTCATCTCATAGATCCACTTTAAAATGGTTACCCATTCGTCAACGCTGTAGTTTGCGTGCCCTTACAACATTATTTTCTATTCTAACCTCACCAAATGCCCCCACTTATTTAACCTGCCTTTTCCAATACCTGTGTTCCAATCATGATAGAAATCTTCGTTCTACCAATAACCTCCTCTTACTTTGTCTCTCCCATACGTCTGGTTTTCTGCATTCTTCCTTCCTCGTCCAGTCCGTTATACTATGAAATGCGCTTCCTCACGAAGTCAGGATGGCCACAGACCGTTACACTTTCAAGGTAAAAGTGGGTGAGCACGCACTTTTACCTTGAAAGTGTAACGGTGTTCCTCAAGAGTTTATCGGATTTATCTAATCAGTAATATGATACGTATGTATATGTATATAGTATGTTTACATGTATATTTATATATATAGGATAATTGTCATATAATAATTTTATTCTTGGAGTTCTACGTAGTACTTTTTCCTAGTAGAGTATCTACTAAGTGCGTTGATATTTTACCTGAGGATATATCTGCGTAAGCGTCCGTACTAATGACCTCAATGCCCGACGCACACTATCTGCGCGACCTGCCAGCGCGCATCCGCGAGCTGCCCAGTTTAGCTGCTCCTGTCACAATAACAGTTAGTTAAAATAATCTTAAATTAGGTTGTCTACGTGCGTGTAAATAGGGTTATTTCAGTACTTTTTACTCTAGACTAGTCTCGTTCGACATAAAAGTAATAATAACGAAGCAGTATGATGCATTCGAAAGATATTTGATTACTAATTAAAGCGATGTCATTTTATTCGAATACAATTCGAATTGCACATCGTGAATCACCTTTTCAGTCTTTTCAATGCTGCCTTTCTCGGCAACTGGTTGTGCTTCAGGCTCACTATCGCTCGTTGTTTCTAACGGTTCCCAAGACCTGCATACAGAAAATAAGTGTTACATTGTGCAAAAATACTTAGAATTAATGAATTTATAGGTGTAAGAATCATACATACTTGCAACGCACGTGGTCATGAGCAAGATGCGCACGCGCATGCAAGAGAAGCGATACAGCGCGTCGTAAGCGATGTGCCGCCCGTGCTGCGCCGCCTCCCGCTCGTTCCCCGACCGCTGCCAACTGTTGACAACCCGCGCGCAGGGACGAACTTGCCACACAATTTACTTCGCCAGCCTGAATAAATATTCCCATTTATGACAGATTTATTTTACTGCAATGATTCGTTTTGTCAGCAACATATGTATCTAAGTCGATACACACAAACGAAATCGATCACTTCAATATTTTCAATATTTCAAAATTAAAACAGATGTTATTATATACATATGTATTATTAATAGTTAAGGAAAACTTGATTTGATCAAAGTTCAAAAACACAGAACTACTGTTAAGAATATTATTAAAAAAATTATGACTGTACCATTTCAACGTGAAAGATTTGTGTAATAAATTAGGTAAATAGTAGTAGAAAGAGAAATCCTAACTAATATTATAAATGTGACTGTGAGTTTGTTTGTTTATTTGCTACATTTTCACGCCTTAACTTCTTGACCGAACATCATGAAATTTAGCATACACGTTGTCAGTAGTAGCTTTAACCCAGATACTTTATTCCAGGAATATAAATGTATTGACAAAATCTTACTTACTTATCGTGTCGATGGCAACACATTTTATATAATTTTGGACCAGTTTTCGGCAACACGGATTGCATTTGGTTTAGCCTGATATAGGTCAGCCAGTGTGCACGATTCTGGGCTTACGGGGCATGACAACAGATGACCCATTGTCTGTGGTGATACGCCGCAGTCACATGCGTTCGCACTTGTGTCTATGTAACCCCACCTTGACAGATTATCTTTACATCGGCCAACCTGGGTACGCAACCTGTTAAGTGCCTTCCAGGTTGGCCAAGGCAGTGTGGCTCCCGGAGGTAACTTTTCCGCCGGTGTGATAAAGGTAGGCAGTGAGAATTTCTCACAAAATCTATATCAACACGAGCGAAGCAGCGACTAAATCAAGTTAGAAACTACAATGAATTGCCGTAAACCTTACAATTCGAAAAAATGGTTCAAGTAATATGCAAAGGTCACGTGATACTACGTGACTTTGAGGTCAGAGGTGAAAGGTCATAGTCATTTCGGGGTATATCGACTATGCTGGGTCGAATGGCGTTGACCGCGAGTCTCTAGCTCTTACAGATCTTGAGTTGAAAGTTGTATAACAGACAGACGGACGGACGGACGGACAAAGCTGTTGTATAAGAGTTTTTCGAACTCCAACTAGTAGAACTATAAGTATCGGGTTAAGTTTCGATGTTTTAGAAAGAGAAGAGTATAAATATTACAAAAGTAGGAGATAAAAGGTGAGTAGTACCTGCATGATGTCCTGCAAGTTCCTGAGTAGCGTGTTCTCCTCTAATAAATCAGGCGGAACAGGCGGCGGTGGTGGAGCAGTCAGTGCACGCTCGAATGTCATTATCGACCACCTGCAGTGTTACAATACGTTCAGACTAGCTCTATAATATGACACGCTAAATTCTACGAGTGTTATTATATACAAAGAGGTCTCGAGTTCGATTCTAAGGCCTGACTTTATGAAGTTATGTGCGTATTAAATAGTTAATTATCGCTTGCTTTACCGGTGAAGAAAAGCATCGTGCGGAGACCTACATGTTTGAGAGGTCTCCGTAATATTCTCGAAGATATGTGCCAACCCGCACTGGTCTAGCATGGTGGACTATGGCCTAACACTTCTCACAATAAGAAGAGGTCCGTGCCCAACAGTGGGATAGTTTAATACAGGGCTGACATTATTATGTGCCCACACCACACACAGCAACTCATATAAGGAAAATAAGTAATACATTAATTTCTATTGTAAAAATTTGGCGATTATAAACTAGCGATGAGTTTTCACTTCTTTTTCCATTACTTATCGAACAGGCTTTTCCCAATGATTTCATTTCATTTTATTCCGATCATCATAAAATTTCACATACATGCTGTCAGGGGAACAGAAAAAGATATAGGATACCCTTCACCTAGAAGAAAGTATTGATAGCTTTTTTTTTTTTTTTTTTTTTTTTTACGTCAGGGGAATGCCTTTACGCACCGTCCGCGCCCGGGCAGGGCGCGGGTGTGTGGGACTCGAGCCAGTGAGGCCGGCCCCATACCCACTAAACCCCTGACGACGTTCCCCACGTACCGGTGTCGGTGCCACGGGATTCACGCTAGTATTCACCGTGACACCGACAGGTCTTGGCCCGCCACGTAGCGAGGCGAGCCCCAGCTGTTTGGGGGAGGACTAGATGGTACAGCCCTCCCATCCACTGAGGGGGGCGCGCGGGGTGCTTACGCCCCTCCCTCGGGCCTGTGCTGCTCGGGCGGCAGACTGCCCAAGTCCACCGCCCGCAGGCCTCCCCCTAGGGAAAGTACTGATACCTACTAACCTAACCTAACCTACATTTACGCAAGTGAAGCCGCGGGCAAAACCTAGTTAAACTATAAGTGGAGGCGCAACAAATGAAGAAACTATTACTAGGTTTCTTAGTTTCCTTAGTACAGCATAAAGCTGTATTTACGAAATATATCTACTGAAAAGCACTTCATTGGATGCTGAATTCAAGGTGAATCAATCTTATAAATGCTATCTTGTAGCAGGCATCGGTGGCGCATCAGGGAGGGCTCTGCACGCAGACATCATTGAGCTTCAGACGAATGTGTCGAGACATCGAAATGAGCGGGTGGGTTTAAGACTGCGCCGAGTGAAATGTGCCAAAAAGGGGGTCACAGTTAAGTGAATAAAATCAACACATTTTGTTTAATACAAATATAAAATATAAGTTTACCATAGCAATTAATGTGTTTACAATAACTCCGTGTAAAAAACTTAAAATAATTAATATTTTCGCCTACAAAATTATGTAAATTTGCACGAAAAATTTAAAAACTTAAGCTCGTGTTACGTGATTTTTTTATTATAACAATAAAAATATATCCTACTTTACAGCTTAAACGAAACATAAATAGTTATGTTACAATTTGTCCGTCCCAAATATTTAAGTTATTGGTTGACAATAAATATAGATATTTATCAAAAAAGCACTTCAAATCCTCCATACAATTTTACTATAGCGGCCGCACGCCGATTTGAATATGCGCCGCACGAGCTCTGTCATTATCTGTCTTACGCTCGGCGCAGTCTTAAAGCAGCTCCACCACAGGTACTGCTTCACTGTGTAGGAACGGACTCCCCAAATTGAAGTTAATATCAGAACTATTCTAGGTGTCTTAGTACTTTTAAGTAAATTCTAGTACTTACTTAATAGTGAAGCCGTTATGTACAATGTAAAGCAGCAACCGGTAAACATTTCAGTTATATGGCCGTAGTTTACTATTTAAAAGCTATTAGATACAAGTTTATCGCTTTTAGTTTGACTGCGTCTTAAAGAATATATTGTTTACCTACAGATTTATTCAGTTCATAGCGTTTAAAATGAGACTATGTAAGTAAATAGGTGTTGGTGATAGGAATAAATAAAACTTTCTTGCTAGGTGAAATTAACTTTTGATATACATACATACGTATTTACTATTATATAAAAAAAAATGTATACTACTAAGTTGGCAAACAAGCATACGGCCCACCTGATGATACATGGTCACTGTAGAATATGGACGCCTGCAACACCAGAGGCATCACTTGCGCGTTGCCGACCCTTTAGGAAAGGAAGTGGGATGGAGAAGGAGCTGGAAGGGGGAAAAAGAGTGATTGGGCCTCCGGCACTTTCACTCGCCGAACGAAACACACGTCGATATTCTGTGAAAGGGTAGTCCTTCCCCGGTCGAGCCGACCCATTCATGCTGAAATCAGCGAGGCTCTACTACTCGTATATCCCTAAAGAGTTAGGCAGTGGTGTATGACACACGCACATTTCGCTACTTAATAACTATGGTCACAGGGTATTTAGGGCGCGAGTCTATTGCTGTCTCCAGGGCACAGTTCCAGCTACCCTACGCTAGCAGCATAACACTTTGATTATTTGAGTATTGAACTCGAGAACTCATAGTCATAACGTTCGCATTGACCAACGCTGTGCCATTAAGATTGTGCCAGAGATATCCAAAACCTCTCGAGACGAAACAGATGGACCAAAGACATAAAAGCTTCGACTGGATTCTAAAGGAGAAAGTATAGCCTTGCCTGTCAAGCATCTTAGTGGAGGCCCTCTCGTATCTTTCTATGAGCTGTTGCAGGTTGGCAGCGTCATCACACGAGGCTCCCCACCCCAATACCCGTGCCAGATCATTCCCTGTGCCCAGCGGGAGTACTGCTGTTTGGACTTGCCGCTGCAAAGAAAGTCATATTTAGTGTCAAAGGTTGATTGTTATAGCCGTCATTTTATCCAACGGTTGGTTAAAACGTATAACACATACTTTATTAAAACTGATATATTTGTCTTAACTCGACATGTATTTAAAAAAGCCATAGTAGATAACCTTTAATATCTACAGTAGTTATAACATAATTAGTAACTACATACTAACATAGCTCATAGATAGATAATCTTTACTAAGTTAGTGTACTAATACCTCACTGTATGCCTCCTTACTTAGTAGTAATATGTGAAAACGTAGTGGATTGTACATTTACCTATTGTTATACTTATGTTCCTGTTCGTAATATAAATTGTACAAATGTTTGTTTACCTATGAAATAAAAAAAATTTAATAATAAACAATGCTATCCATTACTTATTTGCCTATTTTGATGCTATTGTAGAGCATATAATAGAAGTGTAATCATATTTAATATTAATTATATGCACATAATTAATAGGCAAGCTAAGAAACATTAAAATATCAAAGTATATTTATGTGCCTTAAATATTTTTGTTACAAAAATCGAAGGTATTTTATACGATAAAGAGGTTTCTAACAAATTATTGTATTTAATCATATCGATTTCGATGAATTGTTATCTTTTGTAGTTACTTGGAAATTTATGTCAGTTATTTTATTTGGAAATATATTTACTTACGGTGTATGCAAAATATCAAATCAATACATATTGTCAACTATAGCAAAATATTTTCCGGGTCTTCTTTTTTTTCATTTCGTGTTCTTTTTCTTTACTTTTAAATATATTACATGCTTTATCTTTCTCAATTATGCGTCTCATTTTTCCTTGTCGGTGTCGGCTCGCATTTTTAAGGTACTTACGTGCATATCCAACTTATCCACCTCTTGCAGAACCCATCCCACAGAACCGTCTCCTGAACACACGAGGACCCTGAGCGGTGCGAAATGCCTGAACAGCCGCAACCCGAGGCGAGGTCCAGCTCCACTGAGTTCGAACACTTGAGCCGGGTTCAGCAGCTGCTTGAAGCGTCGGAGGAATTTCACGCCTTGGTTGTCGCCTTTCAAAGATTAAATCAGTATGAGTTTTATCAGTATCAGTATTATAACAAGATATATATATATAAATATATATATATATATATTTATATATATATCTTGTTATAATACATATTATTATTATATATATAATAATATTATTCAAAAATATAGGTATATACGGCGTCACCAAATTGGATTTCGCAGAATACCAGTGTTGCGATTTTACAATCGCAACGTACGCTGAGCGATGTCCAAATTTTGGCACTGATGGGACACACATTTTTTCATTGTTTCAATTTGTGTTGAACTATAATTTTAATACTTTTATTTTATTATTGTTTTTATTTCATTATTGTTTGTATCGCTGCACACTGACGTGACCTTGAACTGAATGGAGGCAGTTTCCGTTTGGTTAAGCGGAAGGTGTGGTGTTGCCAGTGAGCAGTTTTTAATTTATAGTGTATATTTTTTTTTCTTTTTCTTTTTTTATTTTATTATTGTTTTATTTTATATACTTGTGTCCTTGTGTGCCAAAATAAATATTTTTTCTTTCTTCTTTCTTCTACCTAATATTGTCTTCTGTTTACGCGAATGTTATTCATTGAAATTAAACTACTATATACGGATTTTGGACCAACCACTACCTGAGATTTGACAAACCACAGATTCTCGCTAAAGAACACAGATTCCTACCAAGGATGCTTCGCGAGGCTATTGAAATCAAAAATCATCCTAATTTCAATAGAAAAGATGGTTGGAATGTACCACCAGCTTGGGATCCAGTCATTCAAATAGTCAAACCCAAGAAGAAGCAAACCATAGCTAGACTTCATGATACTCTGAGCTCATTCTGCGTAAATAGAAACACCAATGATTAAATTATGTTCGGGTATTTTGAAATAACGACACTGGAACATTGAGACAACTACCATCTTAGTCTCCCCGTGAATATAAATAGTTTTAATAATAATTTAATTAGCTTAAAAATTAGTAAAGTTTAATAGTAGTGGTAGTGTAACAATTATCAAAATTTTGTAATAAAGTGTCAAATAAACAACGCGATAAAATCCGTATATAGCAGTTTAATTTCAATAAATAATCTATTGAATTATATAAATATAAGTTCGACTTAAGTTTTAAAAGTAATACGTTAAAAAACTATAGTTTCGAACAAACCTGATCTAGAATTAACGAACACAATAAGCGGCGACGCATTCGGCGGTCTATCCGGCACCCAGGCATCGTCAGGCCCGACGGAATGTAGTCTCGTGGGTGGCACGACGGACGCCCTCGCTGGTCCGAGGGAACATGATGCCCGCCAGCCAGGCTTGCATGCTGCGTGTACGCATTTGCGACACCACACGCATCTGAAGTCTTGCAGTCTGTTGAGCAAAAACAATGATTGAGATGGATCAAGATTTATTTACATAATATTGTCTAAAATAAATTAATAATGTCAAAGGTATTTAGAAATAGATAATTAAATAGTGAATAAAAATAAATTATTTGGCAAGGAATATAAATAGACGATGGGTAAAATTCTTTAAATATATGTAACATCAATAAATTCATGTTTCACTGGAGCAATTTTATTTAATTAAGAAATATTATCCATTAGATATTCTGTAACAGTATAATAGGCTTTTCTCGTAAGAAAATCCTTCAATTGATTTTTAAATAGATAAAAGGTACCCTATGTCCATTTCTGTTCCCTCGACAACGTGTACGCGAAATTTCATGATGATCGGTCGAATAGTTAAGGCGTGAATACGTTACAAACACTTACATTCGCATTTGTATTATATTACGTCATTGCCTCCGTCGCGTCTGTTTGTCTGTTCGCGATAAACTCAAAAAGTACTGAACGGATTTTTATGCGGTTTTCACAAATAGTATAATTTGTGTATAATTTGTATATTTGTATAAAGTGTATAATTTGTTATGGTTGTGTCTAAATTGGTTGAAATATGACGATAATTGTTGAAAATGTCAGGAAAAGTCAAGCCGCCTGGGAGATTTAATTGAAAACGCTGTCTAATCCCTTTGAGATATAACTAAACATACCCGTGTGAAACCGGGGCGGGTCTCTAGTAGGGGATAATTTTGTTGTGTGCGTGGATATCCTTATACTATTTCTTTCTATTACTCTTATCCAATAGAAAGGATAATATTTGAACGTAGAATGTGATGTTGTCATGCTGGGCCTAACCATTTATAGTACTAATTAAGAATTTAAAAAAGTATTTGAAGATATGAATTGGTTAATACAAAATCAACACTTTCGTTTATTGTATCATTGGTTGCCACACAAGCGTACACAGCGTATAATTTTTTTTTCTAAAATCAAGATACCCGGCAAAGAAAATTGATTTACAAAAATCCAATCCACAAATCAAAAAGTAGCCCCTTTTTATTTTCATCAAAATCCATCCCGAGACTTTTTAAAATATCTTTCACTATTTCTTATCGCATCTGATTTGGCTATGACAGAATTAGATATTCTCTTTTAATCCTACTTTATTATGAATGTGAAACTTTGTTAAGATGTTGTATGCTTATTACTCCCGGCCCAAACCGAGAAACACATTTAAAATAAACTTGACACACACATAGATCATGTCCAATATCAAAACATAGGATACTTGTACAACGGTATTGGTTTCTGCCGTTAAGCCGCGGGTACGAAACGAATCTTCACGTCAATCAAACCGCAAATCTTTGATCGAAAATCATCCAATTTACAATTGATTGTCACTTGGGCCAATTCAACACGAAGGGGCCGGATCATTATCCGTGTCACATCATTATGCAATCTGTCTTCCCCAGCCGTAGTGGACTGACATTGACATTTTTATTCAAATGTCGAACCGTTAACGGCTTTGCCTTTGACATTAGACAAATGTTTATGTCATTATTCGCACCCGTATTTACGAGGGAAGATAAAATTTTCTTTTGCTTGTTTTTGTTGGATTATATCTGCATGTTATCGGGCTTGTGTACGAGTCTTAAGAAGGTAGTTTATGGTTTAGTGTTTCGTTAACATGCATTAGTATGTTAATTTCGAATGATATATTATTAGCTAAATTGCTTGAAACATAGGTTTAACCTAGTTTAGGTAGGTAGCTAGCAATTATTTTGATTAGTTAGGTTAGTGGCGCAGCGGTAGTTAATACGATTGCTTTGCAACTACAACGATCGACAACAATTATCTGGCCGAGCTGAATTATAAGGTTTATTTTATCAAAAACTAGCGACCGGCGAACCGACCCGGTTTTGCACGGGTAGTACAAACCTTTAACTAAATGTACACCTAAACCTTTTTTATGAATCACTCTGTCTATTGGTAAAAATCGCATGAAAAACCGTTCAGTAGTTTATGAGTTTATCGCGAACAGACAGGCAGACGCGGCGGGGGACTTTGTTTTATAATTTATAATGATGGAATGAAGTGATATCTCAGAAGCGGACGGCAATAGAATCGACCCATGTGACGTGGCACCTAAAACATAGTTGGCAAATTAGTTTAGGTTTAATAAACCACTGCCTATCACTTCGAAGAAATAGGCGTGAGACTGAGTATGTATTATTATTTACTTTAAATATGCATATATTTACATAACACAATGTAAACTTTTATATATATATATATATATGTACATAGCTCAGTGGGGAGACCAACAGACTGCAATGCAGAGGGTCTCGGGTTCGAACCCACGTCGCGCACCTCTGACTTTCGAAAGTTATATGACTTTTCGAAATTATGTGCGTATTGATTGACAATTATCGCCTGCTCCATGCTGCAGAGAGCACGTTAAGCCGTCGGTCCCGGCTGCCATGAACATCTATGGCAGTAGTTATTGGGAAGTTAGTGCCCTATAATATCCTGACACTGGTCTAGCCTTAGGGTATCGTTAGCTTTCGGGTTGCGGATGTCAGGTGGCAGCCGCTCCGTGTAAAAACTGATATCCAGTCAAATCCGGTTAGACCAGAAAAGTCAACCCCAAGTGACTTGGGAATAATAAAGGCTGGGGAGAAGAAAAAATACTTAGTTATATTCAGCAATATTTCTCTTTCATACCCAGTTAGGTGTCGCTAAAACGTAGTGCTCACATACTCATGAGGTCACCATTTTAGATTGGGTTATTTCATCGTGACACAGTATCTCATATTGTTTCTAGAGGTCCCCTATGTACCCTTATGCTCTCGCCACTTTATTTAAATTGTCATTAATATTAAGTAGGTGTTGTGAGCGGATGTTTAACTTTTATAATTCGCTTAGTGTAACTTCGACATCTGCTCGTTTGTTTTGGAATTAAACTGCAAAATAAAACGTTATACAGATTTTATCGCGTTGTTTATTAACACTTTTATTTCATAATTTTGTAAATATTACCGTACTACTAGGTTCAGTAATAGTGTAATATAATACTATTTTAGCTATTTAAAATTATTTAGATTTAAATTGACACTTTCCCCGACGTTTCGGTTGCTTTTCAGCAGCCATTTTCACGGGGAGACTGTTGCTACTTCGTGCTGCAGTTTTGGCCGCGTGAATCTTACGGGATCCCGTACCACGATAAAAGTATCCTGGGTAGCGTGTATTTATGTGTCAAGTTTTATGCAAATCCGTTCAATATTTTTCATTTGTGTTGAATTACAAACATGTAACACAAATTCGTCATTTTCACATTTATACTATTAGTAAGATGTCTTAATTTAATCATCATTCTCTTGCCCTGGTCCCAATTTATTTGGGGTCGGCGCAGTGTCTCCTTCGCTTCCATACTTCTCTGTCACCCGTCATCTGATCATTTACCCCTTTTCCTTTCATATCCATCCTCACACAGTCCATCCATCTTTTCCTTGGCCTCACTCTCCCTTTTCGTCCCTCTACCCTCATATCCATCACATGCTTACCTACATACGTATCATCTCTTCGCATAACATGTCCATACCAAGCCAAACGATTTAAAGATGTCTTAATTTAATAATAAACTTATATTTTATACGCGACCGATGGTATAAGAATCCTGCCTAATATTATAAATGCGAATGTGTGTTTGTTTGCTTGTTCCGCTTTTACGCCTTAACTACTCGACCGACATGAAATTTCGCATACATGTTGTCAGGGGAACAGAAAAGCACATAGCGTACCTTTCATCCAGAATACAGTACTGTTCCTGAAGGATTGCTAGTATTACATAAAGTAACATATTACCATAGATAATCACTAAGCCGATCGCAGGCTTGAAATACCCATACCTACCTAAATATATAGTCTGTTGGTGTCTGAGGTTTATTGCACTTCCATTTTGCCAACTATGTTTTTGATTCGACGTTAGAGGAGGCAAGGTTATTGCCATCTATCGCATACACTTCCAGATTCCATGCTGATACTGAGTATTACTTGATACAAAAACCTATAAACACTATGCCCAACTCGGGTATCGAACCCAAGATCTCGTGGTTAGTAGTCTCACATCTTCATCATGTTTCTACATCTGTACTAGGTAGAGTACAGATGTAGAAATACAATATTACTAGCTGACCCGCGCAACTTCGCCTACTTCCCGTAAGATAATTTTCCCTGTTTTTGCAACATTATTCATTTAAGCTTTGCTCCTATTGGTTGTAGCGTAATGTTATATAGCTTAAAGCCTTCCTCGATAAATGGGCTATTCAACACTGACAGTTTTTTTTTTCGAACCAGTAGTTCCTGAGATTCGTGTGTTCATCCAAACAAACAAACAAACTTCTCAGCTTTATAATATTAGTATAGATTTCATATTTTTTTAAGACTGAGGTAATTTTAAAATAGCTGCCATATAAAGATACACGTAAATAAGTACTTAACGACGAGGATGAAATTGAGAAACATGGAAGTACTAATATTCTTTCTAAACCAGTACTGCTAACAAATTCGATTGGAACGAAAGTGCCATATACAACCCGCAAAATTAGTTACGATCTGATAAAGAATCGAATTGGTTCTATCGATAAAATCTTTTACAATTCGACATCGAATCAGACCGATTCGTTATACGATTCCTAGAGATTTGCTATTAGAAATACGAGATACAATGCTATAAAAAATCAGGTTTACTAGATTATATTTCGTATTAATCTTTATGTATTTTTTTATGCAGTACAAAGAATATATATTTTTTCAAAACACAGTTCTTGCTGTAGCTAACTGCTATCACGGGGTATTTTACAAATATTCAAACTACGGACTCAAAGCACACCCATACACAGAACAACTATAGGTCCATCACGCAATATTTTTACCTGTTTGGTGATTGAAACCACAAGATTAGGCGCAGCATCTTATTGTATTTATCTTCTTGATAGTTCATTATTCTAGAGGCACAACTGATAGCTCGGATTAAGAATACACAATACGGTCCACTACTCGCAGATGTCACCCAGAAAGCCGCAAATTCAAATGTTGTTGGACTGGACACGTTTGTCGCATGTCAAAGGAGCTTTGAGCTAAAAATAGACTGAATTCCAGATAGTGTTGAACGACACAATTTACCTGGCCTGGGAATCCAACCCATCTCATGCACAGAAGTCACACATACATTGCCGGTGTGCTACTGAGACAACATCATAAAAGAAAGAATATGTATTTATTAGATAAGTACTCTAACAATTTCAGCAAACAGTTTTCTTATTACACACATTTTCTAACTTACAAAACACTATGTTTGGATAACTACGCCATCAAAACTTTGGTAAGCGTACAAATCATGGCCCTCTAGATCGTGGAGTGTGACGTAGCAAGATGGCGGGCTTCTAGTGACGTCATTAGACACGCTTCAGGTGGAAGAGCTCTTGGGCGGCGTGAGCCAGTTTAAGTGACAAGCAAGGTGCCGTGAAATGGGTCTTTTATTTTGATTGTCTCGTTTTAGTTGTGATTTATGTTTAAAAAATTTTAGTTTGTTGATAATAGTATATTATTCAAACGCATTTTAAAGTTCAATATTATTTGACTGAGTGAAAGCAGCGATAGCCAGCGAATGCCACGCAGAGGTTTCGAGTTTGATTTCAAGGCATACACCTCTGACTTTACGAACTCTTATGAAGCTATCTGCTGTGCGCTGTTATATGTGCGTATTAAATAGATAATTATCGCTCGGTTTAACGGTGAAGGAAAACATCGAAAATCTGCATGTCTGAGAATTCTACATAATATTCTCGAAGATATGTAAAGTCTGCCAACCTGCACTGGGACAGCGTGGTGGACTATGGCCTAACCCTTCTGATACTGGGAAGACCGTGCCCAGCAGTGGGACAGTTTAATACAGGGCTAATATTCTGACAAGCTGATTCTGATAAGCAAATGGTTATCAGCGTTTTGTGTTGGAAAATTCCCAGTGGTAGCACAGTGAAAGTAAATACGTACGATAGGGTTAACTCCTGTTAAGTGGAACCTTACCATCAATGATGAACTATATTATGGTACGACACCTAGGCTTTGCTCTAGATATATGTTTTAAAGGGCCATTTCAGTTTTATGAGCCGTTTTCTTATAGTCCTATTTATATTTCTGCCGTCCTTTTACTAAAATGCCGTTAACCCACAAGCGCGCGATTATGACTTTTTAATGAAAAGTAATATAGTTTTGAATTCTATACTAGAATATAGATATAGATAGATAATTATATAGATAAATAGTTTTAAATTCTAGTAAAATTATAGATAGACGATTCAAAACTATTTTACTATCCATTAAAAAGTCATATTCGCGCGCTTGTGGGTTAACGGCATTTTAGTTAAAGGACGGCAGATTTGCTAACTTCCTATACTAAGTAGAAGTGATATTTACGTCAGCTTTAATAATTTATTTTCTCCCTAATACTACAATCACAAATCTTCTAAATCCCCACAAAATGGAAACACAATTTTAAAACTCATCTCACACCGACAAAATGAAAAAGCATTTTCAAATGTTCCGTTGAATGGCGCGCTTAGGAGCGTGGCCGGGTAAGCCGGGGCTTGCTCCACGGATGAGTAGCGAGCTAACTGGGTGTTGTTTCAATTTCCCGGGTGGCACGAGCCGGGTATATGGTTACTATAGCTTGCATCGACGAAACACTTACTGGCTGTTTATAAAAGCGATAGCTGCATAGAATTTACTGTTATTTTTAGATGCTCAAAAGTGCTTCTTGGAGAAAGCGATTTCTCACATCTATACTGGTGATGAAATATGAGTGCATAAATGTACTACGTGGTGCAAGAATGTATTCGAATATATTTCGCATGTATACGAAGGTACCGCACTTACGTAAGTATAGAGACTGTGTTTTTTTGATTTATTTTTTATACTGTTACAGGCTTGCGTTTGACCGCGATCTCACCTAACCTAAGTGAAGATGCAGTCGACGATGGAGCACGCTTGCCTAGAAGATACCTATTCACTCGCGACTTGAAGACACCCAGATTGTACTCATCGGGAAACACAGACTTAGGTAGCGAATTCCATTCCTTAGCAAATATACTTGCATTGTCCACATTGCTAATCTTACAGGGATAAATAAAAAAGACATATAGCCTTTTACCCATGTATTCTTTAAATCATACTTAATATCTTTTTTTCAGCCATTATTTATAAAACTAAATACTCTTACCAAAAACATATTTTAACAACTTTAAAACTGTATTTGCGCTAATTGCATTTGCACAATGCTTCCCTCCCAGCTCTGTGTTGTCTGCTGCAGCTTTCTTTTAGGACCGCGTTTAATTTGTTGTCTTGGTTCTGATATTAGAGCAACCAATATCAATAGTTTTGTATGTTATAAATTAAATAATGAGTTATGAAAAGTGGTAGATCAAAAGTTGCTAAGTAAGGTAAATATAAGTCACAGGTAAAAGGTATTTCGACTTTCTTTTAGTTCAATACATCTGTCATAAGTTTCTTGTAATGGGTTTTTGTCGCTAAAGCAGGCAAGCAATTGGTTAATCTGATGGTAAGTACTTCCCGCCGCGCATAGACACAACTATATTACACAGTATATTTTTTGTATTATTACTGGTATTTTATCCGATCTGGGCATCAAACGTGAGAACTCATTTAGGCGTAAATTTATTAACAGTTAACCCAAATCACTGCTTAACCTGGTGATCAAAACGGGAACTTTACCAACACCTTTAAGTTCAAGCGCAAACTATTAATAAGATAACTATCGAAGGTCTAGTTAATTTTAAACAGAGCTCATTAAACTAAACTATATATAGTTTAAACACCTACACGAAATCGCCTAGAAATAGCCTCTACAGCCTTTTTTTCCAGTGCCTTTCCTCTGAAAGCAAAGCGGTGACGTCACTAACTGAATATAGCCCGAAATCCAGTGGAATTTGACATGAATATGTAAGAGCAGCCTACTCCGGAGCTCGACTCACACAAATATACCTCAGCATTGAAATAGAAATCTGTGCCGAACACGTGGATCCGAACTAGGCTGTATTTATTGAAGAACAAAGCTATTTATTGAAAAAGGTCAAATATAAAACTGTGACAGTGCTTTGGTTATCCATTGGAGTATGTGATTGCGAAATTGTGTCGCCACGCTCTGCGTTTGGTTTGTGTGTTAAGTAAAGTGTGTAAGTTTTAGCCAGCTTTTTGTCTAACGTGAACTTAAAATAGCTTGTGTGTGTGTCTGTGAAAGCTGGTAAGTCATTTTCAAAATTATGTATTAATAGTGTTTTATAAAAAATGAACAACACGATAAAAGCCGTATAAAATTGGTAATTTCAATGTATAACATTGGCGTAAACGTAATATTAAGCATAAATATGTATACATGTAAGTGTTATGTCTATGTAAGTATGTGAAAAATTCTTCCTCATAATAATAAGTATGTTCTAACGATACGCGATGTACACATAGCGACACATCAACCTAGACTGTTTGGACTTTGAACTATTAGAAGTTGAACGCTGCGAATCGTGCGAGAGAGTGAATTATATTTTTGCTACGCTCTATCCTTACCATTACATCGACACCACTATGCACTGTCCCTTGCCGACAATTCTCTATTTTGTATGTAGCGTAGTTATGCGTATATAGTGTGTCTAACTTGATGTGTAGCCGTGTGTACAAGTTTAATACGGGATACGCGAGAGTAATCCTGTGATACGCGCGGATATCTCGCGCGGCGCGTCATCCGCCGGATTTCAGCGGATATTGAGCTTATCTTACGCCCGCTGCTGTCGTATCCTGACGTTTAATAGTATATTATGTCACTTTAATACTCCGATGAAGCGTAAACGTAAGACAGAAATAAATAAACAAACCACTCATACATATTACATATGTATGTATCTATATATTGGCTATGTTTCAAGATCCACATATAATTATTTTGAGGTTGGATGTATTTTGAGTCCGCGAGTTTGTAGGCACCCTGGCGACACAGGGCTCAATAATTAGCCGGCGAGGTTATCAAGAATATAAAATAGACATTTGTAATATAAATGACTAATAACGGTTATTTAAAAGAAATTATATTAACTGTAACTGTCATTGATATGCCTAGATTATATAGAACTAGATTTAGCACGCGGTTTCACTCACGCTAATGTAGATATTGCCAATAAATTTATATTCCTCAGGAACAGAACCTTTTTTGGATGAAAGAAAATTATTTTCTGTACCGCTGACAATATGTATGGGCAATTTCATTATAATGGGTCGAGTAGTTAAGACTGCGCCGAGCGAAATGTGCCAAAACAGGCGGTCACAGTTAAGTGAATAAAATCAACACTTTTTGTTTAATACAAATATAAAATATACATTTACCATAACAATGAATGTGTTTACAATTACTCCGTGTGAAAAACTTAAAATAATTAATATTTTCACCTACAAAATTACATAAATTTTTAGATTATAACATTAGAAATCTATCCTATTTTACAGCTTAAACGAAACATAAGTTATATTACAATTTGTCCATCCCAAATATTTAAGTTATTGGTTGACAATAAAGATACATTACATATTTATCATAAAAGCACTTCAAATGCTCCATACAATTTCACTGTGGCGGCCGCGCGCCGATTTGAATATGCGCCCCACAGCTCTGTCATTATCTGTCTTACGCTCGGCGCAGTCTTAAGAATAGAGCACAGAGCACCCTACTACAAATGTGCCATCAACAGTAGCAAGTTTTTTTTATTTACACCGAACAACTATCCTTACAGATACAATACAATCTAAAAATCACGTAACACGAGCTTACGTTTTTGCGTTTTTCGTGCAAATTTACGTAATTTTGTAGGCGAAAATATTAATTATTTTAAGTTTTTTACACGGAGTAATTGTACACACATTCTTTATTATGGTAAATGTATATTTTATTTTGATTTTATTCACTTAACCGTGACCGCCTCTTTTGGCACATTTCGCTCGGCGCATTCTTAAGGGGTTAATATAAAAACCACAGCCCATCAATGTTCGCTTATATAGCGTTCATAACGCGGCAAAACTGCATACCGGCCGAACAGCTAGTTAACATGCCGCCATAGCATTGCAAACTTATCCGTACCAAGAATGGCGTAAACTTTCATGCAAAACTTCACGAGATCTCGGTACAATCTGCGCTAGGCGAAAGTTTAATGGAGTTTTTCTGACAATAGGCTCGACGCCTGCAATTCTTGAACTCGGTTTTTGACTGCGTAAACAGGTCAACTACAAATATTTAGTACAGAAAAGTGTGTCATGCTAGAAGGTCATAAATATAAACGTACATAATCCTACGCCTATTTCACAGAAAGGTTAAGAAAAGGTGTTACAATCACATTGCACTAGGTAACATAGGTCCCACGTAAAAGGGGCCAATTCTTTTGTTTTCTACTGGACACTTCCTCGGTTCTGTGCTGCTACTAAGGATTTTCAATTTAATTTGAGAGATCCATCGTCCATCCATCAGCAATATCACATTATCCTCCAATCGAACCTGAGAGTTCACGCACAACAGGCGTATTTAATACAGTTGTGTCACCGAAATAGGGTGGAAAGAAATACAATATAAAATAATAATAATGTCCGAATTTCGGCCACGGCGGCCAGTCTTAATAGAGACTGGCCATCTGCGCAGGAGATATTATAGTGCACAAGTGTGTGCGCAAACACAAGTGCACTCTCTGTTCCCTTACTCTTATGATCCGATGGGACGGCAATCCGACACGACCGGAGAGAGATCAGGCGCAGGACCAACGGTTTTTACATGCTTTCCAAGGCACGGGGGTGTCTAACACCGCCAACTTCCTAACTCCGGGCTGCTATTGAGATTTCTTTACAGAAAAACCCAATAACTTTTTGTTGGCCCGACCCGGGATTCGAACGCGAGACCTCATGCACAGTAGTCGCATTCACTACCGCTGCGCCACGGAGGCAGTTTAATACAATACAATATAATAAAACAATATGCCTAAATCCAGTTGTTCAAAAAAATTTTAACGTACTCTGAAACTCATGTCGACTGCTGTGATTGGCTGTTTGATTTAGCAACAGACATTCAAATTATTTGATATAGAATGATGTTGACGTGTCAATCACATTTACAGTTGGACAGACAGAGAGCGGGCGGATGCGAGATTGGGACAGTAAAAGTGTAAGTAAGACTGGGCAAGGCAATAGAGAGAGAGAGAGGTTTTCAAAAAGAGTGACAGAGAAATAGATATATGCATGGATTTTGTCAGATTAATACCATGCACAAAAAAAGTGTGTACAACTTACAATAGATGAATTTATTCAATTTTAGACTGCCATCAGCTGCTTGGCGTAATACCTAAAGTTTTAGTGGTAATATCTGCTGAGTAAAGAAACAGTATGAATGTTACCTGAGCACGGAGCCGCAAGTCTTGTCACACACGTCACACTTGGCCGCGACCGGCAGGTTTCCCTCCAGCCACTGATGAGGCATTATTATGTTCTGTAACAAAATTATACATATTTATACTATATATTTACGGTACATCAATTACTGGCTAGAGTATGGATTATTTACTATAGGTTCTATTTATATCTAAGTAATCGGTAAGCTAAACCTAATTAATACATAACACGGCAGAGCGTGGCCTTCTAATACAGGCAATGTTATACCTAAAAGAAGCGCTCTAAGAATATTGTAACTTAATTAAGCTCGGTTAATAACAATAAATATTTTAATTATTATTATAACGATTGTATCAAAACAAACTTGCGATAGGAATACACAATTGAATCATTAATTAATTGATAGCTAAACTATTATTTAAGAAACGTGAAAGTATGTCTACGACTATGTATATAACGTTCTTAGGATTAAAAGATCTGTAAGTATTTTGTCACAGTCCATAGTCGCCATTTAGCATCTCTCAATTTGTTTTATGCTTATTTCTACACTGTTTGATTCTCCTTTCACCGTTCTACAATGGTATCACCACATGGACTGGTCAACGACGGTTTATAATGGATATTAATCTCTTATCACAGGAAAAATATTTATAGCATTTATTTATTTATTAAATACGGACAACAGACAAGGTATACACTGTAACATATTCTTATGGCTAGTACTTATAGCTAGTGTTTAGTGCTACCATACTTAAAGGTTGCCACGGCGTGCATATTATACAGTTAAAAGATATTCAAATACAGCAAAACATAACAATATACTATAATATAATAAGTTAAACAGAAAATAGTTATGCAGCTCTTTAAATAATTATTTTACAGTATACAATTTATTATTTTTTAACAATACTGTAAGCTGTATTTAGACTTGTGGCCTTAAATTTATTTATGTTTTGTCCTAAAATATCAATACATTTATAAAGAACTTCATTTGTTTTTGTAATATTAATTGTAAAAGATGGTGACTAGAGACATCCCGGTAATACCGACTAAACCTATCACGGTGTTCCTCGACAAAACTGCAATCGGCGGGGCCGCGCGAATCACTTTCGCATTCGCGCAGTCGCGACCCCGCCGAGGTTTCAGCCCGCCGTATAAAACGGTAGGCCACTACACAACAAGACGTAGCCTTTGGGCACCACTACATTTAAGCCCTACTATTGACGGACACACGACACAGATGCGCGCGTGGGAACACGCACGCCGCCTCTCAGGCAGGCCCACGAAGCCTACCGCCCCCAGGTCAAACCTCAGAAAACATTCAAGGCGCAATTGGTTTAATAACTGCTGTCTTTTTCTCGCAAGCTCTTGTCTAGTGTGTTACTTATACCGTTTATTATAAAAGTCACTTTCTTAAAATATTTTATTTATTTTAGGAAAACTTACAGCTAATAATTCTTACTAGCGGTCGCCAAGTGGTCGAAATTCACCCATAATTTATTTAAATTTTCAATTTGATAGTTTTTAAGGTTTTATTGTTTAATACTTTACCCTTATAATAATCACATTTAATTTAGTCATCTACTCCACATACATATGTATGTAACCATAGTTACGAAGCATTCTAAGAAGTCAACGGAATAATGCCGAAATACTACGAACGCGATTCGACTGCTTGTGTCAAATGCATGGTTGTGTGCGTGTAGTGATTTTTAATTAATTTAATGTATTTGTAATGCATATTTTATAAACATATTAGGATTCGCCCCGCCTCCTTCATATAAACTTTAACTGTGCCAAATTTCATACTCCTCCATCCGCGCAATTTTCGTAAAAAGGGTACAAAGTTTTTGCTTCACGTATTAATATATAGATAAGTAAAAACATAGTATGTTTTCACACATAAATCTTTATATATATAAATCTTCTGTGCGTGTGTTTGTAATTAAACGCCTCCTAAACTTCTGGACCGATTTTGATGAAATTTTTTTTGAATGGATTCGAGAAGCATTAAGATTTATTTTTTTGTCGTTTGTACAGGACAGTGTCTGTCGGGAGAGTTAATAGTATTATATTTTTTTTCATGTAGACAGCGATGTATTACATGCAAAGATTGCATAAAATATACTATAGGTACTATTAATTATCCGTTGGAAAATATACATAAATGAAAAGCTAACACTAGGTGTCAAAGAAATGATTGCTAATGGTTTTTTTTAATGAGTACTTATATAATATATCATTGGGTACAGCTAAAACGTTGCAAGCTATAGAAAATAAACGACAGTATTTTTATTTTCACGTCTATATTTAAGCTCAAGCCATTTTACGCTAGTAATTAACGCAGTATGCAAATTTTACCCGACATTACTGCCCAATTGAATAAGAAAACGTAAAAAATATGCAAACGTTGCTAATTTTTATCCGATTCAAACAATTCGGGGTCTTACAAACCTACCGAATACCGTAATCCATGAATAATTATGCGAAGATAACTAACGCTTACTGAGTGTATAATAGAAATTTTGGTTAAGTTCGACTAACTCAGTCCTAAGCTGGCAGCGGTGGCGACTTAAGTCATATTTAGTCGGGCGTCTTGCAAAAACTAATATTGGAGGCATCTAACTGACGGGTGAGATTAATATATGCATATGTGTGTGTAAACTTTGTATGAGTATGTGTGTGTTACAATTTAAGTCTCTTTATAGGAAAATTATTCTCTAACAGGGATTCTATCTTGTCGGTTTAGTGGTATAAGAGTGGCAGCGATAGCTCAGTGGGGAAACCAACAGACTGCAATGCAGAGGGTCTCGGGTTCGAACCCACGTCGCGCACCTCTGACTTTCGGCAGTTATATGACTTTTCGAAATGATGTGCGTATTGATTGACAATTATTGCCTGCTCCGTGCCTCGGAGAGCACGTTAAGCTGTCGGTTCCGGCTGCCATGAACATCTATGGCAGTCGTTATTGGGAAAGTCAGTACCCTCTAATATCCTGACACTGGTCTAGCCTTAGGGTATTGTTAGCCTTCGGGTTGCAGAGGTCAGGTGGCAGCCGCTCCGTGTAAAAACTGATATCCAGTCAAATCCGGTTAGACCAGAAAAGCCGACCCCAAGTGACTTGGGAATAATAAAGGCTAAGAGAGAAGAAGAATCTAAGTTTCGATTGGCCATATAAAATCTTTTTTTAATATCTAAATAAGCATATTTGTATTTCTTTTTGGTAATTATTTATGTTATGTTATCTGATGTTAGTTTTTAAGTTTAATTATATTTTATGTGCCCAATATTAGCATTTATTTGAAAACCAGCTCCAGGGTTCCTTAGCCTGGTATACGCTGATCTAGGTCCCATTTGACAAAATTGATTTATTTTATATTACCTATATTTAATTTGTTTATGTTGTCTTTGGTCAAATAAATAAATTTTCTTTTCTTCTTTCTTTCTTAAGTTGCTATACCGCTGCGTCATCAAGCAAGCACCAATTTATTCAAGTATAAATAAACTTCATCTTGTAATTAAGTCACCACAAAAACTGGCACTCGAATAAACTTATCGTCGAAATGTAAAACAGAATTAACGCGAATCTCATAAAACCCTGTCGCGTACAAACCTATTAACCGGTCGTATACCGCCGGCTCGCATACCAGCCGGCAGATTTGTACCCGTCGTAGGCCGGTGGCTCGCATGCGAGCCACCAAATTGGCGCCAAAACGCCGCGCGCCGCCTTCGCTTTAGCTTAAGCTAACGTAAAACCAATTTGGTGGCTCGCATGCGAGCCACCGGCCTACGACGGGTACAAATCTGCCGGCTGGTATGCGAGCCGGCGGTATACGACCGGTTAAACAAGTTTGAAATGTTTTAAGAAGTGACGCGGCTGAAGGGAAAAACGGAAAAATTCCTGAATGCCGTCGAATTAGTGGAATCCACGAATTCGTTCGACAAGGGAGAATTTTTTTTCGGAGAAATCAAATTCTTTTGTCAGATCGGAAGCTACTTTTTAAATGTTTTATTTTGTGTTTTATATATTGTTGGTTGTGCGTATATTGAGGTTTTACCTGGTGATATCAAATACCTACTCAAAATTGGATTACAGTTTAGACCTTAATTCGGAAACAAAAAACTGTTTAAGAAGTAAGTATTGAGTTTAATGGAGTCTGCCCATTACCCCGTCTCATACCTTGACCGTGCTAGGAACGCGTCAGGCAAAAACATAAGACTATGCCCACTAGACCGTTCCGTCACCGACCAGTAGTTCCTATAGCAGGGCGTATCGTGTTGCTTTTCGTGTCTGATACGTTCCTAGCACGGTCGTGGTATGAGACGTTGTAGTGGGCAGACTCCTTAAGACGTTTTTACAATGAAATAAGAAAGTAGGAGCCGAGCCTATAGTCATCGATGGGGCACAATTCTAGACTTCGTGTGCTACTCAAAATTGCATAACAGGCAAACATACTTACATATTATAATATTCTATAATAATATTGTATTCTATCACATATACACAACACCATCTAGCCCAAACTAAGCATATCTTGTACTATGGGTTCTAGACAATAGATAGACATACATATATAATTTTGTTTTTGTAAGTACATAAATATCATACATATAAACACCCAGACCAAGACAAACATCCATGTTCATGCACACAAATGTTTGACTTGTGTGGGAATCAAACCCACGACCTCAGGCGTGGCAGTCGGTTACACTAACCACTACGCCATCGAGGCGTTGACAAAGCGCTTCGACATTCAGACAGTCAATCTACATAAATAATATTATTTCTGGATTAATAATATCTGATTGTTAGTCGGACTTTCTACTTAAGACTGCGCCGAGCGATATGTGCCAAAACAGGCGGTCACAGTTAAGTGAATAAAATCAACACTTTTTGTTTAATACAAATATAAAATATACATTTACCATACAATTACTCCGTGTAAAAACCTAAAATAATAAATATTTTCGTCTACAAAATTACGTAAATTTGCAAAAACGTAAGCTTGTAATATAACTATTTATGTTTCGTTTAAGCTGTAAAATAGGATAGATTTCTACTGTTATAATCTAAAAATCACGTAACAAGAGCTTACGTTTTTGCATTTTTCGTGCAAATTTACGTAATTTTGTAAGCGAAAATATTAATTATTTTAAGTTTTTTACACGGAGTAATTGTAAACAAATTCATTGCTATGGTAAATGTATATTTAATATTTGTATTAAACAAAAAGTGTTGATTTTATCAACTTAACTGTGACCGCCTGTTTTGGCACATTTCGCTCGGCGCAGTCTTAAGTATGATGCAAATAAGGCATGGGTAAAAGATTTTTAGTATTTTTATTTAGCGCTGTAGAAGCGTGGTATCAAATACACCGAAACTATACCCAAATCGCAGCCAACCGTAATTTTCCTTGGCTATAATTAAACGAAATCCAACACTAGCCCAAAGTTCAACTTATAAGTTAGTCAGTTACTCATTGCCCTCTCTTTGAACTACAACAAATGCTCAAACTTCTAGTTCAGAGCGAGTTTAATTAACTAAAACAATTGTGCAAACCTGTGTTGTTATTATTTGAAACGAAGTATAATTGCTCGCCTGTTTTGTAAACAAACTGATGTTGTCTTTAAACTTTTGATTGCATTCTGTTTTCGGTGGGTGCTGCTACAGTCTTCGAGAAAACAACGCGAAAATACAATAAGATACTTGGCTGTTTATTTTTCATTACAGTAATATATGAATAAAGGTTAAAATCTTTGAAACGAAAAGCTAAAAACACACAACAGATAATGCTTTTATATTTATGATTAGACAAGTTTTTGTCTGAAGTATCGTCCGCTTGAATCCTACGGCAACGCCTACCAGGATAAAGATATCTTACGTATTAAAGTAGGACATGGTATATCTGTGTGCCGAGTTGCATCTAAATCTTTTCAACGGTTTACGCGTGATTAAGTAACAAACATCCCAACATCTTTACAAACTTTCACTTAAGTATCTAATATTGGTAGGAGTTCGCACCACTGACTGATGACATAAATAATAAAAAAAATAAAAATTGTTTATTACCAAAAAGATTACAACAATGTAAAGATATACAGTGACCCCACACTAGGCAAGCCTGTCCTGTGGGTGCCGTGTCGATTACCATTGACGATTACATTGCTCGGTCGACATTATGTTACCTTAATTGACTTGTACTCTTTTATTTTATTAACTTTACAAAACTATCTTATATAAACAAAAGTTAAATACACTTTAGATCAAAAAATAAAATAAAACCGTAGTATGAAAGAAAAATATTGTTGCTAAATTCTAATGTTAGGTAATGAAATATAATACACATTATTATTAAAAATGTATGTAAAAATAGATATAAAGATATTTATTATATAGGTACATATATATTTAATTTAAATGATTTAGTAGTTTTTCGGTGACGTCGTATGTTAAAGAACTAAGCCAATTAAAAACTTTTACTTTTGCTTCTTTTAGAGAGCTTTCTTTAATTGCACAGCATTTCGCTATTATATTATAGATATAGCGATCAATATACTAGAACGCCTAGCAAAAGATGTTTTAATTTTTGGAAGGGTAATTCTGTATACTCTACATACATATCGTACTGTCGCCCTAACATTTGTCGTGTAGTTGTTTGACGCAACTATGATACGGAGTCCAATTTGGTATGGTATCGAGCAATCAGAACGCATTGATATCTACGCAACTATGATACGGAGTCCAATTTGGTATGGTATCGAGCAATCAGAACGCATTGATATCTCCTCTAGACTACACTAATGGTATATGTATGACCAGAAATTCGACTTCTGACCGCTTGCGAACCGAATTAGTTGCATCTTACAGCAGACGTGTAATAAGTAAGCAGACCTAGTAAGTAGGTACTGATCAATGAAAGTTTGTATATAGATAAATTTGCTTTGAAGGCAACACATTCAGTTTCAATAAATGATCTTCTAGCTGGATTCATTTTATAGTGTACTTCGACAATATAATAAAAATAATTATTTTTAGTTATAGGAAAAGTAATTTATTATATCCATCGACGGCAGTAAATATGTATGTATATACGAAGAGAAAGGCAGAGCTGTATTGCAGCCACATTAGGCCACTATAGTTCTAGACCCCAAGTGATAGTGAGTCAGCCTATTACCGCACCACTGAGCATTTTAGACATTGCCAATTTTTCATACACAGCTGTTTTATTTACAACAGCTACGCCAATGAGGCAGGCATATTTTGGTTATTAACACTTTAAACGCCATGCGATGCACGAATAATACATTTTCTATTTAGCTCTACTAAATGGCATATTACATGCGCAAGTAGCTTGCACATAGAGATGTGCACAATCGCATTCCAATGCAATTGACAATACTATACATAAATACGAGCAATGAGAACATGCAACAGAGCTATCGCGTTATGCAAAATTATATTGAAATCACATCCGAATCATAATTTTATTTATTTAATTATATATATTTTTATTATTTATTTACTAATTTTATTTATTTAAAATTGAAATCGAATGCTCATGTAACCCTTATTACATACTTGTGAATGTACAATCATAATAAAGGGTAGTTGTGAAAAAGCAATATGTGTGGTGAGGATCTCCAGCACTTTATCATCCATTACGTGGTGCGTTCCACCTCGAGTGGTGCGCACACAACGCTAGCCCGGCGTGTACACTATACTTCACAATATTACTTTAATAGAAGTCTAGGTATGTTCTATTTCTTGACTGTTAACACGAGCACTAGGCAATATTTTGTTTTTGCCTTCATGTTTACTGTAACAGACAAAGGTAGGCAGGGATGTATATCATATATGATAATTACACACATATTTCACCATCAGTTTTAAGTCCGACGTAGGTAATAGCGGGCGTGTCTATTTCTCTCTTGCATATATAATCCAAACTAAGCAGCGATAGCTCAGTGGGGAGATCAACAGACTGCAATGCAGAGGGTCTCGGGTTCGAACCCACGTCGCGCTCCGCCGACTTTCGGAAGTTATATGACTTTTCGAAATTATGTGCGTATTGATTGACAATTATCGCCTGCTCCGTGCCTTGGAAAGCACGTTAAGCCGTCGGTCCCGGCTGCCATGAACATCTATGGCAGTCGTTATTGAGAAAGTCAGTACCTTCTAATATCCTAACACTGGTCTAGTCTTAGGGTATCGTTAGCCTTTGGGTTGCGGAGCTCAAGTGGCAGCCGCTCCGTGTAAAAACTGATATCCAGTCAAATCCGGTTAGACTAGAAAAGCCGACCCCAAGTGACTTGGGAATAATAAAGGCTAAGGGAGAAGATATATAATCCAAACTCCATGCTGCTATCAGAATTTCTTGACAAAAGAGCTAATTACCTTCCTTCCCAATACAGAAATTAAACACGAAACGTTATGCACAGCATGATGTATGCATTATTTACTGTTGCTCTGTCACTGAGGTTATTATTTAATATTCGTGCGTATAAATTTTAAAGGTCTAAAGTGCTTGGACTGGGGTCGAACTCAAGACCTCTGCGGAGCAGCCTATTACTCCTAACTCTAAATCTATCGCTGGTCGGTAAGGACCCCTGCTTAGTGTAATGGATTGTAAGAGGTTCCATTACCGTCTATATATTGAATCAGTTTGCAATCTACGGCTCAGTCGGAGTCCTATTCATCTATATCTGCCTCTGCGGGAGCACTGTTTATAAATGTATTGCGTAGACGTATGCATTTGATAAGAATAAATAGGTACACACTGTTTTTCTTACGTGTCTCAATTGATAAACGAGTAACTTTTATAAGTCGGTAACCCAGACTCAGTCGAATTAATAATATTTCAAATATGTGTATATTATAAAGCCCATCACAGACGTAGCTATAATATATATTAATATGAATCATAGCAAGGCATATTACGACATATTTTCTATATACATTTTCGAATGACCGCACACGCAGCTATAATATATATTTCAATGACGTCATCAAAATATATCGACATATATATCTCGGTATATTTTGGCATATTGATATATATTTTGGTATATATCAATATGTTTCATTTGTTCACCGAACGCCTGCCCGACGTCCGTGCTCGATGCGCACGCATTAATTACTAATGTTACTTTCTAACGAACTAGATACCTAAACTACGTCCTTTATTTAATTAAGAAAAAAAAAAAGAGATCATTAAAATACAAGTGTTGCAATTATAATAAATGATAGAAATATGATTTGTTTTTAATTCGTACAAAAATTTGACATTTTACAAGACGTTCTTCAGAACTAATGCTTTTGCGCATAACCGTATCGTGTTTTATTAAATAATTTTTTATCAATTCATGAAGCTCGATAAATGCCGATCTTGAACTTCTAAAATACTGTGCAAATTTATTCGATGATAAATCATGATACTAATTAAATTCGCCACGAGTTCTCTTTTGTTTTATATGCGACTCTACCTACATGGTTTTATTTTTCATTTCGACAAGGCAACATGCATATCAAAGTATTGCTCTTGTCGAATTCATTTAGGTACCTAGATTGATTAGTGTTTTTCCAAAATTTGAACTTTTTGTACGGAAAATAAGCTTTAAAATCGTGCGCTTGCAAGGACGACCGCAGAACGAGTGCGACAAAATATAAATTATAGTATAGCTCCCGTGTGTGGTAGCTTGCTACACTATAATATATATCTCGATATATTAATATATGTATATTATAGCTACGTATGTGACGGGCTTAATGATGTCTTCTATACATTATTGAAATCTGTAAATAAATTAAGGCGTAAACTTTCCTTGTGGCTATTGATTCAAACACATATCACTTTGATAATGGCTTTGTACATTTTATCTATTCACAGATACGACTGGCCGCGGTGCAAAGTTTACTGACTCGGGCCAGATAAATAATGCGGTGCATTGCACGCAAATTATGGGTCCTTCTACACAGTATTTTTTGCAAAATAAAATAATTTGAGGCTTTTGCTCAGCAGTGGGATATACCAAAAGGCAAATAAAAAGAAACGAAAATAATACTATTGTGTATTGTTGTTTAAAATAAACTTATAAAAGGCTTTTGCCCAGCGGTGGGATATACCAAAATGCATATGAAAAGGAATAATAATATACATATTTTGTTGTATTAACATACCCCTTCAGCATCCTCCACGAGGTGTGGTCCGAGTGAGGCGAGGGTGCTCCACTTGCAGGAGGGCGGCGCGCGCGACGCGCATCGCTTGTGCGCCTTGAACTTGCACAGCTCGCAGGCCAACGCGTGCGCAGTGCCCAGCGCGCCCAGCGGCTCGCGGCACACGTTGCAGAACGTCGGACGAGCATGTGTAGCTGCATACCTGGTGAAATGCTCATGATTAGGTATTTGTAATGGTAGAAATTGATAAATGATAGTTTTTACTTGTGGCTTAGCACGCGTGAATTTAATAAATAGTATGCTCCACAGAACATATAAGCTTATAATGAGCGGGAGTCATCTAATTTAAAAAGGTGATCTCCTTCAATGTAATTTAAATGTATTTTGTGATTGAAATAAAGCTGTTATTTATGTATATAATGTACTGCGGTATGCTCTGTATATTAGTGTCGCAAATTCCACAGCACTCAGGTTATTAAACTTAAGCATTAGTCCGCAGAAAACTTGAGTCCAGCGCGTGTGTGTGGAATCCATATCAAAAGCAGTATGTTGGATAAAGTTCAGAAACCTTTTCTAAGAGATATTTATAACAAATTGTTTGTTTACTACCCCAAAAAATGTTTGTTGGGCTGATTGGGTTTTAATTCATTAGAAACGAAGCGGTCATATAATCAGATGGTTGGAAAATACAATATTTTAAAAGAGATGATTGCGGCACTGAGTCTTCACGACAAATGCTGCAGATTGTTTGTACCTAACAACTATTGTCGTGGTAGAAAGGACAGATTGCTGGCGGTTCTAGCATGCCGTACCGTCGCACTCTTTAACGCATGCATAATTATGTATCTTAATAAAGCAACTCATTGCTCTCTTGGACTTTAACCCAGAAGTTAAAATTTTTATTGTGAGGAGAACGCGTGAATATTATATATTAAGTTTATAATAATAATAATAATAATAATAATAATAATTTTATTGTTCTATAAAGTACATACATCATACATATTACTCTGGTCTCCACACTAGGATTCCCTGTGTCGTGGAGGCCAGTCTCTTTCGTCGAACAGAAAAAATAACAAAAAACAAAGTTTTACAAAATATAAAATTATTATGATAAAAGTAAACGAAAAACTGTGTGTGTGTGAGTTGATTGGTGTGGGTGTAGGTGTGTTTGTGTTAGTGTGTCAGGTGTGTGATAGTGTGTTGATGTGTGATAATGTGTCAGGTGTGTGTTAGTGTGCGTGTATTTATCTGTATGTTGGTGTGCAAGTGAGTGTTGGTGTGCATGTCATTGCCAGAGATTAATATAATTAGGAACTTTAGTTTATAACTTTCAATAAACCTTCGGTGTCATCATAATCCAAACCTTTAAAATAACCCTTTATACAGAACTTGCATTTCAATCTAGTCATTACCAATATATTAAGTTTATTATTGAGTTTACGGTAAAGAAAAGGCCCCATGTAGTTGAAGCATTTTTTACCAAATTCAAGTCTACATTTGGGTTCATGCCATTTTGGTTTTCTGCGAGAGTGAGCATTGGATTGCACTGTGGCATCAGCCTTTTTATGGAATTTCAATACCACAGACATAATATATAACTGCCGTACTCGGAGGGTGCATGTCTCTTGATACAATAAATTTGTAGGAAAGCGAAATGGTTTCTTATAGGCTACCTTAAGAATGGCTCGTTGTGAACGTTCTGCCTTTATTAGGTGTGTTTTATGCGCAATACCCCAAACAGTTATACAGTAAGTTAAAATTGATTCACACAGTGTGCAATAAAGCATCCTAAGGGTTTTCTCATTAGCAAACTGTCCCATTTTCTTGAAGATATGAAGAAGTTTTCTGATACGGCCACTCACATAATCTATTTGTTTGGTCCACGTAAGGTATTTGTCAATGATGACCCCAAGATACTTTACAACCGCCACCTGTTCGAAGCTTGAGCAGTAACAGGAAGAGCCTACGCGATCTATGCAGGTATGCAACTTGATAGCCAGTTGTGTGGGGCAAGAGTTTCTATTACTGACACTAAAGTTGACCACTTTCGTTTTGGTCACATTGAGTGTCAATAGATTCAAGTTTAGCCATTGAGTGACCTGGTTCATACCTAATTCCGCCGCTGTACAAACCGCCTCCCAAGTCTTGTCATAGAAAATTATGGCCGTGTCGTCAGCATAGGCAAACACCTTTGCTTTATTAATTGGTAGATAGCATAGACTATTAATGTAGCTGGTAAAGAGAGTCGGCCCAAGGACGCTACCTTGTGGAACGCCGTAATTGAGGCCAGCATAAGAGCTCAAGCTATCACCTAACTTTATCCTCTGTGTACGATTGGTGAGGTAAGATTGGAACCACTCAAGAGCTGTACCACGAATGCCTATGCTTTCGAGTTTCTTTAAAAGGATCTTTCTGGAGACGGTATCGAAGGCTTTCGCCAGGTCCAAGAAGACACCAGAACATTTATAGCCTTCGTCTAGTTTGGTGACAACAAAGTCCACCAGATCCACGACAGCATCTTCTGTTGACCTGTTAGTGCGAAAGCCATATTGATTATGTGATAGTATATTGTTCTTTTCTAGAAATTTCAGTAGTCTGGTATTCATAATCTTTTCCAGGATTTTAGATAATGACGTAAGAAGAGAAATGGGACGGTAGTTGGAAATTTCGAATCTATCTCCTGATTTAAATATTGGACAGACATTTGCCATTTTCATTGCGGATGCTACTATTCCCGTAGAAATGCTTAAGTTGCACAGAAAGACAATGGGGGGGATAAGGTAAGGTTTGTTGAGTTTAAGAATCGTGTTTGCAATACTGTCCCACCCGGGGGCTGAGGAATCTTTTAAGTTTGATATAATCTTATTGACTTCGTAGTTATCTGTTGGGTTTGCAAAGAAAGAGTGACAAGGGGGTGTGTTATCATATAGACTGCTGGTGATAGGAGCCAGTTCGGCTTCAGTTTTGTTAAGAAGTGAGAGTGTATTAGTTGCGAGCTTTTTGCCCACACCTGTGAAATAGTGATTGGCTTTATCTAAAGACTCTTTAGGATCAAGACAAGCTTGTAACAGATCTAAATTATTAGGATTATTCTTTTTAATATTACATATACTCTTTACTGCCGTCCAAGTTTTTTTACAGTCTCCGTTAGCGTCGTCTAAAGTTTTCCTATCATAATCATTTTTAAGATTTTGGATTAGGTTATTGCATAGGTTCCTATATCGTTTATAGCTCTGCTGAATGGTGTAGTTTTCTTTGTTTTTATTTTTACTTGATTCTATATGCAAAAGGTCTCTCTTTTTAATACATTTTAGTAAACCCTTAGTCATCCATGGTTTTTTAATAGATTTAGAGTTTCGAATGGTTTGGGTAGTAGTATAATCTTGTATTGTGTTACTTAATACATTTGTGAAATCTGTTACCGCTTTGTCGACATCAGTGTGTGTGTAAATAAAATTCCAATTTATGTTTTCAATAGCATACGATAAGTCGGTGTAATTAATTATAGTTTTGTGTTTTGTATCTAGAGGAGAACGAGATGATTCAGAAGCAATGCCCATAATAATCGTGTCATGGTCGGTTATTCCGGAGCCGCAGATTATGACCTTAACAGCTCTTTTTGATTTTATCATGACGTGGTCTAAACACGTTCTGTCATGATTGGGGAGTTGATGGCCCGGATAAAAACCATAATGGCTAATCGTCTCTAAATAGTCACTGGCGCGTCTATCACTAGAGTTAGGAGAGATGTCTATATTGATATCTCCGATTATAACAGAGTTTGGACTTTTACATGTATGCATAATCTTCTCTAATGATACACAGAAATTACCAATGTTATAAAAAGATGGCGATCTGTAAATAGAACAAATAGTGTATTCTGTACCAATGTGGATAAGCAAACAGTTATGCTATGTTATATGTGATTAAATAGTGTAATTAGCGTAAATCGTTTTATTAAATATATAAATAAATAAATTATTGAGTAGCAGAGCCTCGCTGATTTCAGCATGATGGCTAGATGGTGTTGTGTGTATGTGGTAGAATGTTACTATTAATAAAAATGAAAATTGTCACACTGAGTAAGGCCGGGTACCTGAACCCCCACCAACACAAGTACCTTCTACAGCGGCTCACCTGGGTGCGAAGTCTGTTGTAATATATTATACTACTGTTACTAATATAACGTAAAATCTAGTTAAAATAAATATACAAGTTTAGTAGAGTAAAATTAAAAAGCAGCGATAGCTCAGTGGGGAGACCAACAGACTGCAATGCAGAGGGTCTCGGGTTCGAACCCACGTCGCGCACCTCTGACTTTCGGAAGTTATATGACATTTCGAAATTATTATGTGCGTATTGATTGACAATTATCGCCTGCTCCGTGCCTCGGAGAGCACGTTAAGCCGTCGGTCCCGGCTGCCATAAACATCTATGGCAGTCGTTATTGGGAAAGTCAGTACCTTCTAATATCCTGACACTGGTCTAGCTACGGCTATCGTTAGCCTTCGGGTTGCGGAGGTCAGATGGCAGCCGCTCCGTGTAAAAACTGATATCCAGTCAAATCCGGTTAGACTAGAAAAGCCGACCCCAAGTGACTTGGGAATAATAAAGGCTAGGGGGAAGAAGTAGAGTAAAATTCTCAAAGACACTACGTGATTAAAGTTACCATAAATAAACAAAAAGTATCTAATTTAATGTACACTCCCACATATATGTATGTATGTACATAGTTACGAAGCACATTCTTTAAAAGCCTCTGTAATCATTCATTGTGTCAATTACGAAACCAGGACGTGCGGAATCAAAGAAACCTTCGACTAATGTTATGAAACATCATTCATTTTCATTACGAGCCGTCAGGGCCCGCCGCGGCGAATGACCTTCGTGGCCCGCGATACCACTCACCCAGCGGATGGAATATTGTAATTAATCATACACACAGCATATTTTCACATACCTGAAAAAGGATGATTTAGACTGGATGCAAAAGGCTATAAACTACATTTTGTGACACAAATTTGAAGAGACTTTTACCAGAAATGGATTGCATTATGGCGATTGATTTGACTTGACGCCCGGTAGTTTATATATTTTATAAAAAGTAGGCGACACAGAAATAAGTATTATAACGCATATAAAAATCCATTGTAATGGCGGTTAGCTCTGATTGTCCTAAACAAAAAGGTAACATTCCATAAACTATAATGAGATGAGGCGAGCTCGTAAACATGAGAATATGATTTGACTTCAAATGAATAATAATATCATATTTTATTATTCATTTGAAGTCAATTTCATTTTGTTGAACACCCAGACATGCTGTTTTACTTCACCATTAAAGCGTGCGATAATTAACCATTAATACGCACATAATTTTAAAGAGGTGTGTGCGTGCTTTGAGATCCAACTCGAGAGCTCTCCGTGACTCCCCAATGGTCACCTATGCTATCGCCAAGGTTTTTAATCTAAACTATTAATACGTAAAATAATCCAGACATAAGTATGCAATCGTGAGATTTCTTCAATGCCTGCTCGTAATCCGCTCCTACCGGTGGAATAACCGGTGCCAGGTAATCTTTAAGCGCAGCTGGATTAAATGCCTGGAGAGAGTACGCACAGGAAATGTCAGGCACTTTGAATATTTCACTTAGAATATCTAGTTGTAATTAATTTCCTCTACAACTGTTGCGGTTGTAATCCGCTGAGGAAATTCTTAGTACGAGACCGATATTTTATACGTTAAGCTCTGGAGTGACATATAGTCCCGTTTGCATAGATGAGCGTAAATTCCAATATGAATTGATTGCCATTATGGTACTGTTAACTTCGTTCTTGTTCTATTCGGAATATGTATGATGTATACCATCAAAATATATTAAAACCGGCCCCGGCTTCGCACAGGTAGTAGAGCATCAGCTTGTTGCGTTGAGCATATGGATTAGATTTAAATGTAACATAATGTACCCACAATATTTGGCGGCGCGGGTATAGTTGCATCAAGTGAGTCTCATCGGTGTGGGACCGCTTGGATTTATTTCCTTGCGCGTTTGTTTTTATTTTGCTATATCTCCTAAGATATTAATTTAAATTGTATAGTGTAAAGGGCTATCATAATGTGCATAAAATGCTTAAGGTAACTAAGGTATTTAATTTGATAAGTATAAGTACTGGCTCTGACTTTCTTGCACAGCTCGCAACTTTTGCACAATTAGCATTTCTTTTTCATAGCCGAACCATATCTATTCAAACGAGTTAGTCATCTCGAGTAACTAAACGGTTAACTTAATCTTGCTAAGGCCCGTAAAAGTTCGCATTCTGCAGCAAGCTTCACATCAAATACCATAAAAAATTTGCTTATATAATAAATGCGAATGTGAGTTTGTTTGTTACGCTTTCACGCCTTAACTACTCGACTGATCATCATGAAATTTCGCACACACGTTGTTAGGGGAACAGAAAAGGACAAAGGGTACATTTTATCCTCCAACCTAACCTACATTTAGTATTTTTATATTTGACTGTTCTCAGCGCTTATTTTAGCGACTGATCGTATGTTAGTTCCACAGCTTTTGGTTATCGGGTCGAGTAATGTGTTTTTGGATTTTTTAGCAGATTCTCAGTACGTTATATATTCGCAAATGGTGAGACAGAGGATGGTAGATAACACCAATATTTAGGCGACAAGTCTATCGTCGTCTATCGGATACTTTTATAAACACAGTGATAGTATTGACAATTTAACAAACAGAAAAGTCCAACTCGGGAGTTATGCTTAAGACCTCAAGATCGTACGCAAATAAATGCCCAAGCTTATACCACAGGACCAATAAGGAAGGTACGCAATCCAATCAAATTATATAATTTGTTTGACGAGGGTGTACATATAATTACCCATAAATAATATTAATTAGAAACAGCGTGTTTTACAATTAACCTTCTCTGAAGTATCCACCAGCCCAGAGTGTCAAGCAAAGGATAAAATCATTCCGTCTTATCATTTCACCTTGCGATGTAATTACGTTTGCTAATTAAGTACGTTTCGGTCTCTACTTAAGAGTATGTAACAAAGACGAGGAATATGTTTAAATTATATGAAAACGAGCGGCGGCGGAAATTGCTTTACGTGTCATATGTAAGTGAGAAGTATGTGGTGGTGGGTTGATGGAATAAAAATTCGAATGATTTGAGGGTATTCGAATATAAGTAATAGTAATCATTTCGGCCCTGTATATGAATTCCCCCACTGCTGCGCACGGGCCTCTTCTGTGTTAGAAATATTAAGGCTATATTCCACCACGCTCGCCCAGTGTGGTTTGACTGAGTTCACATATCTTTGAAGACATTATGGAGAACTCTCAGACATGCAGGTTTACTCACGATTTTACTTCACCGTTAAAGTAAGCGATAATTACCTATTTAATACGCTGAGAACTGTGAACGACAGAAATGCGTGCCGTGGGATTGAGCTTGAGACCTCTGCGAGGCAATCCAACGCTCTTCAACTAGGCTTTTGCTAATTAAATTATTCGAATAATTTTATTATTGATTGATTACGTATTTCATGTGTTCGAATACAATTGAACGTTATAAGAATGCGTTCATTCCTGATTGATTAGAAATACATAAACTAATGTACAATGAAATATTGATTCAAATTTTCGCATTCAAGCTTAAACGATAAGTCAACTTCTCTAGAGGTAGCTAGAAGATTCGCAAGACAACAAAGTATAACAGCACAAGGTTAAGAATAGTACGATCAGACAAAATGTAACGAAAAATAACCATGTGTCATAGCGAATTAATTGTGATTCACATATCGCTATTCGGATCATATCGAGTGACAATGCACATATGGATATTCGAAAGTAGAATTGTACAATTCGAAAATCTCGCAAATCATACCAAAGAAGGATGATAATCCTAATCCTAATTAATATTATAAATTGAAAAGTGAGTTTGTTTGTTTGTTACGCTTTCACGCCTTAACTACTTGACAGATCATCATACAATTTCGCGTGCACGTTGTCAGGGGCTCAGAAAAGGACATAGGGTACCTTTTATCCAGAGAAAGTATTGTTACTAATCTAACCTAACCTACATTTACGCAAGCGAAGCCGCGGGCAAAAACTAGTCAAAAATAGATGCGAAATATGTGCTCATTTATTTAAAAGATTGTATGACAGACCTATAGGTATTTCTAACTAGTTTCGCCCCGCGGTTTCATCCGCGTAAGTCCCGATGCCGTGGGAATATCGGGATAAACAGTAGCCTATGTGTTAATCCAGGTCTCCAGCTATCTACATACCAAGTATCACCACAATCGGTCCAGTAGTTTTTGCGTGAAAGAGTAACAAACATTTATACATACAAACTTTCGCGTGTATAAGATTAGTAAGGATGAATAGAGTTCTCATTAGGGGTCACAGCGAGAAATGTTTTATTTTACGACGCAAAGGTAGCTTAATGATTATTGGTCTTTTGCAAGAGGTTGTGGGTTTGATACCACCAATAACACTACTGACGTGAAACCACTCCTAACACAAGTAATTAGCTTAGCTTAAAAGGTTAATTATAAGACTAGAAATGTTTCAATAAAAATTTTATTAATTTAATTTTATAAAAAATGTTGGCTTCGTATTATAAGCTTGCCAATGTCTTTAATATCATAACTCAATATCAAAATAAGTTTATTCATTTTGGTAACGAAGTAAAACTTCTGTACGAAAAAGTTAGATTAACTAGGATATCCTGTGAAATTACATTTACCAGTTGCCACGTTTAGTATAGCAAGAACGTAGAGCCATTAAGAAGAACTGGTGTCAAAATCACAGACACTCTTTCTAACCATCAAATTGATAGTACTGCTTATTTTAATAATCATAATATTATTATATTATCTGTTATGAGCTGCAACCATTACACAATTTATCTAGTACTAAACACATACAAGTCTTTAAAAAATTGAAAATTGCGACATTGGTAGTGAATGCGACTTATGTGCGTGTAGTCTCAGACTCGATGACCGAATTGGTTTCTCTATCAAGAAATTCCGTTACAGTAATGAGTCGAAAACAGTCTGCTAGCTATACTATTGCGTGAGGCATAGTTGATAAATTGTCGTTACATACACCCCTGCCTTCCTTTTTGGACATGTAGGCGTAAGATTAGATAATTTGAACGAAAATTCTTCTTATAGTCCAACTCGGTAAGTACAGAAGCCAAGTAGTCATGAGAAGTTTTTAATTTAAAGTAGTATGTATGTATCTTATGTGGGGGCCAGTCAGTGCAGACCGGCGACACTTCGACCAAGTGGGATCTTTTGTGTCGACACTCTCCCGATAACGACGGCCATAGATGTTCATGACAGCCGGGACCGAAGGCTTAACGTGCTCTCCGAGGTACGGAGCAGGCGATAATTGTCAATCAATACGCACATAATTTCGAAAAGTCAGAGGTGCGCGACGTGGGTTCGAACCCGAGACCCTCTGCATTGCAGTCTGTTGGTCTCCCCACTGAGCTATCGCTCAGTAATGTAGAGGTACCTCGTGATTATTTGTGATGTTATCAAGTATCGAGCTTCCCATTTCGATTATTAATGAAAATAAAATTAATCATATGAATGTACAACCGTATTTAGGCACGGACTGCCTAAACACGGTTTTTTTGTCACAAAGTAAGAAAATTGTTAACCTTTCTCGCGCACGGCGCGAATTAATTGCAAATAAGAAATTGAAAAATATTTTATTTTTATTTTTCCAACGGGTATCTATTCTAAAGCCTTTCAATAATAGCTCCAAGAAAGAGAAAAATCTCAAATTTATAGTTTAACAATTATCACACTTGCAATGTTCATGTTCAAGCAGCAAAAAATTATTAATTATCTATTGCATAACTAATTCAAAAATTGCGATAAAAAAAAACCGGTGGATTATTGTTCATTTATCTATCCAGAAGGCCTCTGAATTTTTTCATTTCATGAATTTTATGTTTAATATGTTTAAATAATTTTTATCGATAAAGTGTCCGAAGTAGGCGTGGTTTGCGCAAATCAGAGTACCCGTTTTTGGCCGTATTTTCATCCCTCTGGGAAAATTATAAATATTGGTCCTACAATTCCGGGAGTAAAGACTTTTTTTAGGAAATTTTATCTTCTTTTTGAATCTTTTTTATATTTGAAAATCTCAATTAGTTTTTGAGATTATTGCAAAATACTAATCTTTCTTTTTTTTAGTTTATTGTTTATAACTTCTGCAATTTTTGCAAGCGGTCATGGAATTTTTTCAGAAATCATCTACATACCAATCCGAATCGAATGACACCTCATTCATATTTTTCCGAGACTGCTGAAAAAGCACTTGTTGACTAGACTATTAGCAACTAACCTAAATATAGCTTCAGTAACTTAGTAACCTCACTAATTTATATATTTTGAAGTTCATAAGTGTTACTTTGTGACCTGAATGAATCAATGATTTTGACTTTGACTTTGAAAGTATAGGGTTGCCAACACGTATTAGCGCTTAACCTATTGAGTCGCAGTGGCATACTGACGGCCAGACACAATAAATTGATTATGTCGGATATTTTATAATCTGACAGATTAATGACTGCTTCGTAGACGTAGATTAAGTTTGCGGTAAATTGTGCAGGCAATTGTTAGGTTCCCTAATCCGGTGCTCTGGTAATGGATAGCTGTATTGGTTGGTACTGTTTGTTACTCTATAATATTATCTTCTGTTTACGCGAATGCTTAAATGCATGCATTGAAATTAAGCTATTTTATACGGATTTTAGCGCGTTGTTTATTTAAAACTATTACATAATTATTATTTTGAAAACTGTTACACTACTACTACTATTAAACTTTACTAATTTTTAATTAAATTATTAAAACTATTTGTATTTAAGTTTACATTTTTCCCGACGTTTCAGTTACTTTCCAGCAGCCATGGTCACAGGGAGACTAAGATGGTAGTTGTCTCAATGTTCCAGTGTAGTTATTTCAGAGTACCCGAAAATAATTTAATTATTGGTGTTTCTATTTACGCAGAATGAGCTCAAAGTATCATGAAGTCTAGCTGTGGTTTGCTTCTTGGATTATTCTATCAGGAAATTCAGAGTAAGAGCTGTAAATCTAGCAGAAGACGATAAGTGGTTATTCTGGGTAAATCTAAGCCATATGTAGATGTAATTGATTTTAGCTTGCCCTTTCGGCGAAAAACAGGCGTCGGCCTATGAATGAACTCATATGCATACTAAGAAAGAGTTTTGCTTTCAGCTGGGAACCATAGACTTTTATGTCTTGTGATTCTTTTTTGCAAGGTCGTCGAGGCGAGGTTTGTACGTGTTTGGGCGGTTTTATTAGATGGTAAATTGTGTGTTTTAAAAACAGTATTAAGAAAGGCATATCTCTATATCACAATCTATCTAAGCAAGGTCAACGTATTAGACGAAATTACTTTATTTTATGTTGATATAGACACTTTATCCTTTATCATACGATAAAGGATAAAGTGTATAAACGGGCAAAAAGACAACAATGCCATTCAATTTAGATATCAACAGTGTACTGTTGATTTCAGAAAAAACCAGCCATATTTAAACGTAAAAAATATTATAAAAGCCGTCTAAAATTCGACGTGTCACAGCCAGCCAGCCTATCTAATCGTAACAAAAGCACTACATTTTTGTAGACAACCCTCTTTTGTGGACGTAATTAATTCTTTGAATTATCTCGAAGCTCGCCACTTTGGGGTTTACGCATATCTACCCTCGTAATTACTGGTTTTTGGGATGTAATTACTTGATATACATCTAGGGTTCACTTTGGCGGGCTTTGTGGGCCTGCCCGCCATCCGTTCAGCACCAGGTCCGAGAAGCGGCGTGCGTGTTCCCACGCGCGCCTCTGTTGTTTCGAGTCCGTCTCCCCTCTAGGGGGGACAGTAGGGAGTGTTAGAAGTGCCTTTGGGTAGATCTTTCGTGTAGTGGCCTGCCGTTTCATACGGCGGGCCGAAACCTCGGCGGGGTCGCGACCGCATGCGAAAGTGATTCGCGCGGCCCCACCGATAGTGGTTTTGTCGAGGAACACCGTGGTAGGTTTAGTCGGTATTCCGGGAGGTACTTCATCTTTTCAACATCTTTCTTTTACCCCGGCGAGTCCGACATAACCCCTCCGCCCGCCCCCGCGGAGGGGTATGCATCAAGCATTCCCCCACGTAAAAAAAAAAAAAAAACATCTAGGGTTCACTCGTTTGTATAAATGCGTGGATAAACTGAAATATAAAATAAAAAGTTTACGGTGACTCTTACTCTAAGGTTTTGATTTTGAAAGTCAATAAAAAAAAGTGTTTGTGAGCTATTGCTTGCTGTGATACCTGGGATCTTGAGTTTTATGTAAACTACTTTTTAGAGTTATTATATTATTTAAAATAGAATAATTAAACGATGTCTAGGTATACATTTTGAAATAGTTATTTTTCATTTCAGATGGTGCCCAGGTGCAAGGTTACTATAGAGCATTAGTTCTTAAAGAGGTCCAGGTGGACCCCAGGGGTCCACGGGAGACTCGACGAGGGTCTACGTTGGCATGACAAAAAAATGGGGGTCCTCAATTCGTAATGAAAATTTATTTGCTTTTGATAGTGAACAATTTAAGTTGGCTTGACTTCACGTATCAATGGGCATTTGTTAAAAACTTGCATATTCCATATTCAGTACCAGTGGACTAAAAAAAAGCCCGTCAAAAAAAAATGTCGTCCCGTAGATATTTGATCAAATATAAATACAAATGCCAAGGAATATGGTAGAAATGTAGCTGTAGCTGCAGGGGGTCCACCGGAACCAGCTAAATTTTGAGAGTGGTCTATGAGAAAAAAAGTCTGGGAACCTCTGCTATAGAGTGTAAATGCATGTAAAATTAGTGGTAGCAATTAACGACATGACCCTGTTAAAACGAGACACAGTTCAACCAGCACTAACAGGCACATATCATTCATTTTCTATTAGCGGTCTATAGCACACCTCCTCCACCAATTAGGGGCGTTCGGGATCCCGTCTCATCGTGAGATCATAACAAAAGTTACTTGTATTGTATCTACGGTAGGAATCACCGAAAACAGTAGTTACAGCTCTCATCATCAGATAAATGAACTCTCTTAATAGTAGTGAGTTGAGACGCTCATAGCCAGTTGCACTCTCTGATCGGTAAACGATTAGCGAGGTTAAGCAACGTTGGGTGCGGTCAGTCTGTAGATGGGTGACCGCTTAGTGGTATTTCATCTGAACGTCTCCGTGCTTCGGAGGGCACGTAAAAAGTCGGTCCCAGTTGTGGTCAAATTGACAGCAGTCGTTAAGCCATGTCAGAGGACTACGGGCGGCTTGAACAACTCTTGACAACAGGTTGGCCACTAACCACACGAAAAGAAGAAGAAAGAAGAAGAAGTAGTTTATGGTAAGAAAGTAATAGTTAACTTACCAGTGATGGTCCCCTGAGGACAGGTGCGCGACGAGATCAGCGACGTCGGCGCCGCGGTGCAGGGCTCCCCGCAACGCGCCAGCCCACGACTCCATCTCGTTGCGACTGTCCGCGCACAGCACCAGGCAACGACTCGCTGTTATCACCTGGATCAACAAAACAAAACATACTTTACAAGCTATTCTCTTATTGCTGGATGAAAGGTACCCTACGTATGTATATACCTATACGTGATTTGTTATGCTGCTCGCGTGCCTATTATGATCTTGTATTTTGCTTATTATGTATTTCTGCCTCCGTGGCGCAGCGGTAGTAAAAGCGACTGCTGTGCATGAGGTCTCGGGTTCGAATCCCGGGTCGGGCCAACAAAAAGTTATTGGGTTTTTCTGTTAAGAAATCTTAATACGAGCCCGGAGTTAGGAAGTTGGCGGTGTTAGACACCCCCGTGCCTCAAAAAGCACGTAAAGCCGTTGGTCCTGCGCCTGATCTCTCTCCGGTCGTGTCGGATTATCCGTCCCATCGGATCATGAGAGTTAGGGAACAGAGAGTGCACTTGTGTTTGCACACATACTTGTGCACTATAATATTTCCTACGCAGTTGGCCAATCTACGTTAAGATTGGCCGCCATGACCGAAATTCGGTCTGGAGGACATTATTATTAATTTTATTATTATGTATTTCAACCATGTTACATAACTGTTTATTGTTTAATTTTGTGGTGACTGCTTACGTTCTTGCGACATCAAAGATCCGCTTTGACAATCAGCGCTCTATTGTGGGCTCCTATGGACCACTGTACAGCAATATATTTGAGTGCGTACCGATTTGTCACAGATTAAATGTATGTTTGTATCTTTTTTTTAATGTATGTATTTTATTTCCAGTGTTTTCTTTTTACTTTTGTACTGTGTGTATCTGTGGCAAATAAATATTTTTTCTTTCTTTTTCTTCCTTTCTGAACCCCTGACAGGTAGCCTTTGATTTTGTATAGTGGCAGTTAGGTATTATGTATGTATGTATCTTATGTGGGGGCCAGTCAGTGCAGACCGGCGACACTTCGACCCAGTGGGATCTTTTGTGTCGACACTCTCCCAATAACGACTGCCATAGATGTTCATGGCAGCCGGGACCGACGGCTCAACGTGCTCTCCGAGGCACGGAGCAGGCGATAATTGTCAATCAATACGCACATAATTTCGAATAGTCATATAACTTCCGAAAGTCAGAGGTGCGCGACGGTATTAACTCGATTACATATAAGAATTATACAAATACATACATTATTCAAGATATGCATACCTGATGAATCATTGTAAATTAAATATACGTTTATAAACAAGTGAGAAACGGCAATGAATTGCCGTAAATCTTAGAGTTCGAAAAAATGGTTCAAGTAATATGCAAAGGTCACGCGATACCACGTGACCTTGAGGTCAGAGGTCAAAGGTCATAGTCATTTCGGGGGTATATCGACTATGCTGAGTCGAATGGCGTTGACCGCGAGTCTCTAGCTCTTACGGTTCTTGAGTTGAAAGTTGTATAACAGACGGACAAAGTTGTTGTATAAGAGTTTTTCGAACTCTAATATTACTGTTTCAAGGCTTCGCTTGCGTTAATGTAGATTTTTACGATAGATTTTCTTCCTTCAGGAACAGTACGATAAAAGGTACCATGTATATTTCTCTGAACCACTGACAACGTGTATGCGAAATTTCATGATGATCGGACAAGTAGTGAAGCCGTGAAAGCGTAACAAACAAACAAAGTCGTTCTCGATGGCGTAGTGGTTAGTGTAACCGACTGCCACGCCTGAGGTCGCGGGTTCGATTGCCGCACAAGTCAAACATTTTGTGTGCATGAACATGGATGTTTGTCTTGGTCTGGGTGTTTCTATGTATAATATGTATGTATTTATAAAAAACAGTATGTATATATGTATGTTTATCCATTATCTAGTACCCATAGTACAAGCTCTGCTTAGTTTGGGCTAGATGGTGTTGTATGTTTGTGGTAGAATATTATTATTATTATTATTATAAAGTTACATTCGCATTTATACTGTTACTTTGGATTGTGTTGAATCTATATTTGACATATCTTATGACAGATATAATGCTTTTGAACGAAACTATACCTGTCATGAGATATGTCAAATGTGACGTGTAGTTGTCATTTGCGTTCTTTTTATACTACTAAAATGGCAAACAAGCATACGGCCCACCTGATAGTATGTGGTTTGACAGATCTCTTTCTTCCTGCTTAACAAATTCAGACCATTAGAACTACTATAGCGGCAGTTTTCGATTACAAAATACTCAGTAGCAAACCTTAGACAAAAATTAAGCAATATTTCATATTGGCGAACAAATGAAGCCGTTGGTCCTGCTTCCTCTCAACAGACTTCGGTAGTGCATTTGTATTTGCAAGCACATTAGTACACTATATATTTCTAGCGCAAATGGAGATTCTAGTCTCTGTTAAAAGTGGCCGCCGTAACCGAAATTCGGCAAGTAGGTAAGAAATTTTAACAAACAAAGATAGTGCATATGCTTTGAAAGCAAAGATTTTGATCATAGTATCTTCACCTTACTTAGACAGCACGAAAAAGTGTCCACACTTAAAACAGGGAGGACACACATTAGGTTTACATGATATATATATATGACCATATTTAAAGTGTAGGATAGCAGCGATAGCTCAGTGGGGAGACCAACAGACTGCAATGCAGAGGGTCTCGGGTTCGAACCCACGTCACGCACCTCTGACTTTCGGAAGTTATATGACTTTTCGAAATTATTTGCGTATTGATTGACAATTATCGCCTACTCCGTGCCTCGGAGAGCACGTTAAGCTGTTGGTCCCGGCTGCCATGAACATCTATGGCAGTCGTTATTGGGAAAGTCAGTACCCTCTAATATCCTGACACTAGTCTAGTCTTAGGGTATCGTTAGCCTTCGGGTTGCGGAGGTCAGGTGGCAGCCGCTCTGTGTAAAAACTGATATGCAGTCAAATCCGGTTAGACCAGAGAAGCCGACCCTAAGTGACTTGGGAATAATAAAGGCTAAGAGAGAAGAAGATTTAAAGAGTAGGATAGTATTTTAAGGCGCAGTAGGGTGCATTCATGATTGAAAGCTTTGTTTGAAAGGGAGTTCATTCGATTAATTCATATCTCACAACCATAAAGCATAAGATTCAGACAACCTCAAGAACTTACATAGGTACTTATGTAAAAACTTTGTCAAGTTTTTCATGATCCTATTTCAAATTTAAATCAAAAATTTTCATATTATATAATAAATGTTAATGAATTAAGTTTCATTTCATTATATTAATAAGCGCCAAGTTGATTTAATTATTCGTCTATTATCTGCCATCTTGTTCAGGAAATTTTACTTAACAGTATCTTTGGAGCTTGCCAAGTTTCAACTTACAATAAGTTCGCAATTTATGGCCTATTGTGATATTAAATACACAGTATCTGATTATTTAATACTCTTTTTATGTTTAGGATATATTAACATTTTAGTCGTCAGACAAGAGACACAATTGAAAATCTATTATCTCCTTGTATTAAGCCAACTGCCGCTCTAAGCGTAATGCATGTATCATAGGTAACTTTACAAACAACGGACACGAGGAACACCCAAACGAGGATAATGGATCGCATAATTATTGTATACTAGTTGTGCCTGCGGTTTCATCTGCGTTTATAGTTACTGCACCGTCCCCGTGGGTCGTAGCGTGATGTTATATAGCCTACAGTCTTCCTCGATAAATAAGCTATCCAACACAAAAATAATTTTTCGATCCAGTAGTTCCTGAGATTAGTGCGTTCAACCAAACAAACAAACAAAGTCTTCAGTTTTATAATATTAGTATAGATATCGTATGTTTCGAGCTACAGTACTCGGCGTCGTAGCAGAGGCGAGGCGTCCAATTTAGCCACTACGGTATCCGTGCAGTCAATATTGTCTACGAACTTTGTGATCAGCGATCTATCACGCGTACTCAATACCTGTGCGGTGATTGCTGATGGCCCATGTTACGACAGTGGTAGTATTTCTGTCCAGAAATTCCTAGTAGGAGTACGGAGTGTGGCATTGTATCGGACTACAGTACTAGGCTTACCGACTATTAAATGGGATCTATAACCATAACTTTGGAGTAGTAGAGCTTCGCTGATTTTAGAATGAATGGGCCGGCTCGACCGGGGAAGGACTGCCCTCTCACAGAATATCGACGTGAAATAGCAATATTCCTACTGTTGTGTTTCGTTCGGTGAGTGAGAGTGCCGGAGGCCTAATCATCCTATTTCTCCCTTCCCGCCCCTTCTCCTTCCCACTTCCTTTTTCTCTTCTTCCTTTTCTAAAGGGTCGGCAACGCGCAAGTGATGCCTATGGTGTTGCAGGCGTCCATAGGCTACGATAACCACTTACCATCAGGTGGACCGTATGCTTGTTTGTCAACTTAGCTGTATAAAAAAAATAACTGATGAAACCCTAGTGAAGTACACTTCAACCTATTTCTTCGGGAATATTTGAGTGAGACTACATAATATGTGTGTAAGCTACGCGGCGGTGCTCAACAGCTCAAAAGAGAAGAATGTTCGTATAATTTTGTAAGTCTGTAGCCCAGAATATGAGTGTTAGGGGACATATAGGAGTTATCGGTATTGCCGGCAAAATTAATTTACTTTGAAACCCAATTTCACGATTATTTATGTGTACACTTTATATGGGTAAATATAAACTGTTTGGTTTAATGGGATTGTTGGTCGCTTAGGCCATTATTATAAGGAGATACAAGAAATATAAATTTGATAAACTGAAAACCTATTTATTTATTTATAATAAACCAACTGTTTCATTCTGTTGAGGAAATAATTTTAAAAAGCTGTTTGGTTTACAGGGATTATCTAGAATCTTACAATCATACTTACATATATGTATATATGCAACTGAAAAAATTAACCGCCTACTGACGCAGTGGAGCAAATTGTTAAACAAAGTTAATAGCGATTTTTATTGCATATGACTAGCATTTTTCTAATGCTTGCTTTAGGAGTGGATTTACGTATCCTTGCGGATCTGAGCCGTCGCCGGCGAACCAGGCGGCGCAGGCGCGCGTTCGCGCGCCTAATGCCGCCATAATAAAGGCCGCGGGCAGGAGAACGGGGATCTCCCGCCCGCCAGCCATTGAGTCGGTCCGACGCCCTATGTAGTGCCGGGGCGTCGCCGAGGAGTTGTAGACTGCTGGGTGGGTGGCTGAGGTAGTAACTTTTGCCAGCGGCCCATCCACTAAGGCAGCGAGCGTGCACACCGTGGGGTTTTGTTCCGTAGGCCCGAAGAACGGGTGAGCCGGACATAGCCCTCTCATCTCCCCTTGTGGCGAGAGGGTATGCATAAGGCGCATTTCCACAGGAGAAAAAAAAAGGAGTTGATTTACGTCGGTACAGCAATGGGTGTGATTAGAACGCACGATCTCTCGATCATAAGTCTGATACTACACTATATCTACTAAGTTATCGGCTCATACTTGCCTATTTATCGTAAAAAGCTACATTGCCGCTAGATCTACAATGTTATCAACAATAAAGTAACAATATGTACCTACTTTTTATTCTTAAAGGCAACTTTTTTAAGATAAGCAATAAAAATCCAAATGGCTAAGTTCACTTTAACAGATTAAAGATCGTGAAATGTGGTCAATAATTCAGAGATTACGTCGCATGTTTTATCTGATAGTCGTACTTGAACATTTGATTTATAGACTAGAGTCTTTTAGTTTTATTTTGAAGGTTCAGTACTCAAAGCACGGAATAGAGAAAACTATGTGCCTTGTTTAAATTTACAGAATCTATTTATTAATACGTGAAGCAAAACTATGTACCCTTTCTTACGAAAATTGCGCGGACGGAGTATGAAATTTGGCACATTTAAAGTTTATATGGAGATGGAGTGGCGAATCGTAATATTTTTATAAAATATGCATTAGAAACACATTAAATTAATGAAAAAACACTACACGCACACAACCATGCATTTGACACACGCAGTCGAATAGCGTTCGTAGTGTTTCGCCATGGTTCGGTTGATGTCGTACAATTCTTCGTAACTATGGTTACATACCTTAAGTAGCTATTGCAATTTCGCTGTATATATAATAACGACCAAACTTAAAATTTTAATCAATTATGGTCGAATTACGACCACTTGGCGACCGCTAGTATGTGTAAATTTGTACTACATATTTTAACATTAGATTAAAATATCCTTAGCAAAAAAGGAGAACATCTTTTGTGGAAACACAGCACAAAAACTTACATTATTTATTATTTTTAGGATTGCAATTGGTGATACATACAAGCAAGGTATTCAGGCCTCACAGCTACGAATAATGAAGAAAGGCTTAGTTTGTGTATCGAGTTTGCACTATTGCGTGATAAGGAACCTCGTTGCGGAAACCATACTTGTATCAGTAAGGGTTTTGCCCAATGACTTTCTTAAATTAGATCATAAATCGAAAAAACCCAGCATTAAATAATTAAATACATTTTATAATGTGTATTTTTTTTTATACTAAACTCCATTTGATTTAACTCCTACTTAAATAAGATTATATATCACCGCTCGTTAAAAATCACAGTATTTTACCTATTTGTAATAAAGATTCGCAGTTTATAAAAAAAACTAAATTTAAAGTGAATAGCGCTCATAGCCAGTTGCACTCACTGATCGGTAAACGATTAGCGAGGTTAAGCAACGTTGGGTGCGGTCAGTCTATAGATGGGTGACCGCTTAGTGGTATATCATCTGAGCGTCTCCGTGCTTCGGAGGGCACGTAAAAAGTCGGTCCCGGTTGTTGTTAAATTGACAGCAGTCGAGCCATGTCAGAGGCCTACGGGCGGCTTGAACAACTCTTGATAACAGGTTGGCCATTAACCACACGAAAGAGAAAAGAAAGAAGCTGCGATAAACAGTTATGAAAGACAGACAAATTTGGTAAGAGTTAAGATTCAATTTCGATCTCTTAAAACATCAAAATGCCTATGCCCTTATATCGTCGTCCTATATTTATAGATCTTATAGGTCTACATGTCCTACTGCCATTTTCCTCCCTCAACATAAAAGATATGCATCCACAACCCTCTCCCTAATCTAAAACTCCCCTCGCGGTCTATAATGAGACACTGATCGATATCCAATCAAGTAGGGCTGTTAGCTATTATTAGGAGATCATAGGTTCATCCCTGATTATCCCTGAAGGAGTACGCTGAGATATATATCTAGACATTGCTTTTTTTATGGTTTAAAAAGAAAGACGCACTAGAAATAATTCCTGTGCGCGGGAGACTGTACAAATATTCAAACAACGGATACAAAGAAAACCCAGACTCGGAACAACCATTTGTGGATTACTCAAGGTTTTGTCCCGCGTGGGATTCAAACCCACGACGGCGAGGCGAACACTTAAGCCACTATGCCATCCGTGCAATCAACATTTTGCCAGCTATGTCGTTTAGTCCAAAGGAATGCTTATATAGTCTATGGCAGTGATAGCTCAGTGGGGAGACCAACAGGCTGCAATGCAGAGGGTCTCGGGTTCGAGCCCATGTCGCGCACCTCTGACTTTCGGAGGTTATATGATTTTTCGAAATTATGTGCGTATTGATTGACAATTTTCGCCTGCTCCGTGCCTCAGAGAGCATGTTATGTTGTCGGTCCCGGCTGCCATGAACATCTATGGCAGTCGTTATTGGGAAGTCAGTGCCCTATAATATCCTGATACTGGCCTCCGGGTTGCGGAGGTCAGGTGGCAGCCGCTCCGTGTAAAAACTGATATCCAGTCAAATCCGGTTAGACTAGAAAAGCCGACCCCAAGTACTTGGGAACAATAAAGGCTAGGGAAAAGAAGAATGCTTATACCGTCTATCCAGCATAATTCCAGATTCTATGCTGCTGCATAGAATTACCCTTTTTTGCCTGGAAGAATGACGCATACCTCTCCGCGGAAAAGAGGAGCGGAGAGTTTATGTCGGGCTCACCTGGGAAAAGATGGAACGTCCCGGGTACTATCGACTAAACCTACTACGGAGTGCCAACTCGCTGCGTTAAATAGTGGGTGGGTCGCTGGAATTGTAACTACACTACTATTACTGAGAATTAACAAAGATAAGCTTTTTGCTATCTATCGGGCACGTTGCTAGATTCTGAGCTGCAACTGTAAATTTTCTACACATTGTTCTTCATACTATAGTATAAGTTTGACCTTATTTTCGCGGCTGATCGTTAATCTTCGGTTCAACTTGGATCAGGTATAAGTTATCGTTTTTCGCTGTTAAGAAAAAAATATTAACTGCACATTCCCTAGGAACATGCTTGTGGGATGCCCTTATTATAATAATTTTAGCCCTGTATTTAACTGTCCCACTAATGGGTACGGGCCTGTCCTCAGTGTGAGAAGGGTTAGGCCATAGACCACCACGCTGGCCGAGTGCGGGTTGGCAGACTTCACATATTTTAGAGCACATTATGGAGAACTCTCAGGCATGCAGCTTTCCTCACGATATTTTGCCCTTATAATATAGTACTTAAAATATAGCTGGCAAAATGTAAGTGTAAGACACTTCTGCCTACCCTTCCGAAGACATAAAGGCATGAACTTATGAATATTTAAAACCTGTACAGTACGTTTGACAGCCCTGCAATCAAGCTAAGCATCAACTCGTTTACTATGGAGATTCAATACAATTTCTAGCTTCTACATTTTGATATTGAATGTTGGATTCTTATTGTTGGTTGAACCTCGGCGGATTCGACATCGTAAACCGATGGATTAGTATTTGTAAGCACTCGTTCGTAGCAGCTTAACAAACAGATAACTGTATTTGTGAAGACGTATATTTAGATTTACATGTGGTGGTCGATCATCCATTACCACATATAGTAAAGAAAGAAATATTTATTGCCAAACTGGGACATATCAAAATAATATAAAACATTATTAAATGATTACTTAAGAGTTACATAGTACAATATCCCAGAGCCAGACCAGACCAACCTTAACTTAACAATGCTCCCATTTTTACATTAATATAAAATTTTGTATAAAATTAGAAAATCAGCTTCAATATGTTTGTGTGCGCTAAACTAGAAAAGTAGTCTATGGATTGATTTGACATTTTATCACCACGTTACATTTTTATGTAAGAGTGTTTTTTTTAATTATTTATCCCCCAGTTCCCACGGAAACGGAACATTAATAGTAGAGTGAGCTGTGGCTTCAGCGCAGCGTGGCATACTCGGTAGTTTGGAAGTGGGACCATTTCTTTTATTTCCTTGGAGCATCAGCTTTAAGGCCTGCCGGATTCGGCTGGCAATTTTTAAATGGGATTAAAATAGACACCTATATAATATACAAGAAAAAAAATTTAAACTGCCTCCGTGCCGCAGCGGTAGTGAATGCGACTGCTGTGCATGTGGTCTCGTGTTCGAATCCCGGGTCGGGCCAACAAAAAGCTATTGGGTTTTTCTGTAAAGAAATCTCAATAGCAGCCCGGAGTTAGGAAGTTGGCGGTGTTAGACACCCCCGTGCCTCGGAAAGCACGTAAAGCCGTTGGTCCTGCGCCTGATCTCTCTCCGGTCGTGTCGGATTGCCGTCCCATGTCCATCATGGGAGTTAGGGAACAGAGAGTGCACTTGTGTTTGTGCACACACTTGTGCACTATAATATCTCCTGCGCAGATGGCCAGTCTCTGTTAAGACTGGCCGCTGTGGCCGAAATTCGGTCTGGAGGACATTATTATATATGAAATTCAGCCCTACTACTATAGCGAATTCAGCAGAACAAAATATATAGTTGGCATAAACATATTCACGGCCATATCCCCGGGTGGGTAGGAAAAGGTATATTACTCTTACATTTCGCCAATTACGACGCTAGGTTATAGGAGACAACCTTATAACCGCCTACCGGCTTTTAGTCTAGTCTAGACCTGTGAATAGACTAGACTGAAAGCCGGCGGTTTACCAATTTTCGACCACACAATAATAACTGTGGTCACATACATTTTTGACCCAAGTGAGGATCGAACCCACATCACTCGGCGCAATAAAACTGGCGAGGCAAATTAAGCAAAGAAAATAGTGGTAACACGTCCACATTTATTTTTAAGATATACAATCAACTAAAATTATAAATGTACAAAATAAATATTTGATAGGCAATAACTTAGCAAATTACATTATCAAGTCATCGCAGCTGCTAACATAAACTTGTGACATCGCCCGCCCACATAACAGCGTCTAAATCAATAATAATACATTCAACTAATGGCATTACATGTACATTTAATATATCAGTAATGTAATACGGTTGGTTTATACGCATACCGTCGTACCGCACGTGAATTATGTCAAAGGGATTACAGCGAATCAAACGGAGAAGCAACCGCGTTGGCCCACGAGGTGTTATTGAAATTCCGTTGAGTGATTAGTTTATGTGGCTGCTTGTTATAATATATATAATATATAATGATTTATGTGTTACTAAGCGGCGATTTTAGCTTGCATTAAGCTATTTTTAGGCGTAGTGAGAATTTGCTCGACTAGGAACAGTGCCGCTGTTTGGAGGTATTTCACTTTTCCTACAGAAAATCTCATTTAAACATCCTTGTTCCTGTGATGGGTAAAATATTCAGTTGCTTTAAGTAGCACTGTATTGGCGGTAAGGAACTATTATTTTGATCTTTGAACCGCGAGCACAGTGGCTTCTTTTTTTAAGGGATTGCGACGTGCGACTTTTATTCATGTTGTTGTAATCGTTCATAGGGTAATAACTCCTTAGGCAAGGAAATAGTGTACTTGCTTGCTACCTGATAGTATAAAATGTTGCAGATTATTTGGTGATGGGGAGATAGACCCATGGAAACCGGGGTACAAGTCGTCAGTTACTGCGTTTCGCCTGATGAGTAAAAGTGCCACAGGCTCACATACCCCCCTCCCTTTCTCATTATTCTCTTACATCTCGTCTTTGCTTTCTTTCCCCTACCAGCCAATCATAGGCTACGTAACTGCTTATTATCAACCAGGCCATATCCTTGATTGCCGCATTGGAAATATAAAATTAAAATACATAGTTATAGTTTGACCAAAACCGCTGCACCGCGCCTTAGGTATGTGCGCGGCGAGACGGAAGAGGGGGGGGGGGGAGGGCACGCAGCCTAACAGGCCGCTGTCATTCAGCAACGCTCACGGCAATCCCCCCCGTCTCGCCGCGCACATACCTAAGGCGCGGTACAGCGGTTTTGGTCAAACTATAGTCAAACGTGGATGCATTCTACTCCTTTAGGGAAAAAGGTGTGTTTATATATAGAAAGGACTAATTTGGACCACACTTCTATTAGGAAACGAACTTCGATGCCACCTTCAATATTGCGTTATGTGAAAGGGCTTCTAAACGGGCCCATTATGACTGCATATTGCAGTCAGACGACTGCAATATTTTCAACTGTAGTTCGCCCATATCACAGTTTCTTTTAAGTCTCCGCCATGCCAAACATAATTGTCTGACTGTGTAGCCAGCACTTGCAAAATATAGTCGTGAATTGCAGATATTGGTGTTGTTGTTGGCAACGCTGCGGTAAACTCTATTGTAGCAACCGATTGCAGTGAAATAACGCCGTTTAAATTACACAATAATGCGATATGTAAATTTAGTTTATACAACAGGACGTGCGTACATCGTAAATCATCCTAATTTGGTCGTTTTATTTCGGACTAACACATGTTGTTGCTGTGCATGGAACAAAACAATAATATTGTTGTATGTCTGTGTTCGTTCTGGTCACTAGTGCCTCGGGCTGTTGGTACACGCTGCGCTGTAACGCACTAACGTGGGACGATTTCATTGTAAATTACACAGTACGGATACGACAATCTTCTTCTCTCTTAGCCTTTATTATTCCCAAGTCACTTGGGGTCGGCTTTTCTGGTCTAACCGGATTGACTGGATATCAGTTTTTACACGGAGCGGCTGCCACCTGACCTCCGCAACCCGAAGGCTAACGATATCCTAAGGCTAGACCAGTGTCAGGATATTAGAGGGTACTGACTTTCCCCATAACGACTGCCATAGATGTTCATGGTAGCCGGGACCGACGGCTTAACGTGCTCTCCGAGGCACGGAGCAGGCGATAATTGTCAATCAATACGCACATAATTTCGAAAAGTCATATAACTTCCGAAAGTCAGAGGTGCGCGACGTGGGTTCGAACCCGAGACCCTCTGCATTGCAGTCTGTTGGTCTCCCCACTGAGCTATCGCTGATCAGATACGACAATAATAGGTATAATAATATTATTATTTATTTATTTAAGGTAATAATATAATAATATTATTAAGATTTTGTTTATTTTAAGGCTTGCCTATAATGTAAACACAAACACTATTAATTTATTGTTGCTATAGATTTGTGTTAACATCTAACACAGACGAGTACAGGTTTGGAAAAATAAAAAATAGTATCTCGATTTAGAATAAAAAAGTAGCTATATAAAATTTCTAAAAACAAAAATAATTAACTACCTAATAATAAACTAATAATCTATGTCTATTTTTTTTTAAAGAGTCTGGAATATATCCTCTTTGGCGAGGAACTTTATAAACATTCAAACAACAAACAAAATGAACTCCACATTCGAAACAACCATTTGTGGATCACACAATTTTTTTTTTCTGTCGATTGGCACCGAAACTATAACATGCGGCGTAGTAGCGATGGTGAGACGATCACTTAAACCACTATGCCACATGCAGTCCAATTAAAAATTCACACATTATAATTTGAAGCGCTCATAGCCAGTTGCACTCACTGATCGGTAAACGACTAGCGAGGTTAAGCAACGTTGGGTGCGGTCAGTCTATAGATGGGTGACCGCTTAGTGGTATTTCATCTGAGCGTGTCCGTGCTTCGGAGGGCACGTAAAACGTCGGTCCCGGTTGTTGCCAAATTGACAGCAGTCGTTAAGCCATGTCAGAGGCCTACAGGCAGCTTGAACAACTTTTGAAAACAGGTTGGCCACTAACCACACGAAAAGAAGAAGAAGAAAGAAGAAGATTATAAAAATAATCTGGTAAAATGGCTGTTTACTATTATATATAATCTTTCTTCTAAATTCCAATTAGTAATAACATCAATGAAAATAAAATAAGTATATTATACGATAGAAGCTGTAGGTTTCCAGACCTCTTAAGAGGCGGGCACTCTAAAATAATACCAGGCTAGCTATACTTATGCACTCCGTCAATCATGGTTATATGAGCTAAGTGCTCGTCGTAATAGACTTGTAGGACGCGTGCACTCTTGGGTCGTATTCTTAATTCTAGCACGGCACTAACTGGCGTAATGTTTATGTAATACCACAGATAATATAATACTAAACTAGTATAAAGAAAAAGCAACGATAGCTTAGCGGGAAACCGTTGGACTGCCACGCAGAGGTCTCGAGTTCGAACCCAAGGCACGCATATCTGACTTTTCGAAGTTATATGCGTATTAAATAGATAATTAAATACCGTGAGGAAACCTGCATGTCTGAGATTTCTCTATAATGTTCTCGAAGATATGTGGAGTCTGCCAACCCGCACTAGGCCAGCGGGGTGGACTATGGCCTAACCCTTCTCACAGTGAGAAGAGGCTCGTGCCCGGTAGGGGGACAGTTTAATACAGGGCTGATATTGTACAGGTTATCCCACAATATGTGAATCAAATTGTAACGGGATATTCCTTAGGTAAGGGCAATACAAATGTGATAAAAAAATATGACATTTGTGAAAAAAACCCAAAGTTTTTAAAAAAGTACGACTTTTCAGACTTTCAACTACAGGTTTATGACTAATTTTGATTTTTTCCTCTATTTTTATTTGTGAAGGATTGATTCGTCAAACTAAAAAAGATTTTTATTAAAACTGACTTAGTTTTGAAATCGCAACATTATTTTGGTGTATCTTTTTTGCACCAAAACTTAGTTTTTTAATTTTATTTTACACAAATGCTTGATGCACAAATGTTTTATACTTTTTTATTTTGCATATTTGAAAGGTACGGTAGGTAGGTAGGTAGTACGGTAGGTACCTAAGGAATCTCCCGTTACCATTTGATTCACATATCTGGGACATCCTGTATACTAGTGTAATATGTAACGGGTATTTCAAACTAACCAACATATAAATACGAACCTAAAAAATATTAGCCTATCCGCGACATTTTGCATCTTCATGAAATACAGTTTCGATCGAAACGTCATCAAATACCGATTGGCGTTACTCAAGATTCTATTGATGCAAGCATTTTATAAGGAGAAACAAGAGATTTTGCCGAACTTTCATTACGCATCTATGGTTTAAGATCCCATGACCAAAGGGTCCGGATGGGACCCTTTTAGCGCCATTCAGCTGTCCATACTATGTTGCATGTACGCGGCACATTGGAAATCCATTAGGCAAGTTCGGCCTTTATTCTTTTATTTTCTTTTTGTGATGAGATTTTAATTGGAGCCAGCAGAGTTTTTTTATATTTTTAGTATTAATGTATTTTTAGACGTTCGTCGTAATAGGCTTATTTTTTATTGATATAGAGAACAGAGAATGTAGAATAAAAATAAAAAATACTTTTCTGCCACATATGAGCGCTATGATATGTCCTTCTTCAAACGAGGTTTAAAGAGAGTTCTTCTTTCACGGTAGGCAGCGGCTTTGCTGAGTCCTGACATTGCTGAAGTCTATGAGCAGCGGTTACCACTTTCCATCAGGTGGACCACTTGCTCGTCTGCCACCGAAGGCAATAAAAAAATAAATAAAAATATATGTACATGGAAATTAATAATGCAATTTGCAAAAGCCAATTATGTTAATTATTTTTTATGTAAGAAAAATACGACACATTAATATTAAGATGAAAAATAAATACATCTTCGGATCCTAATCTAGCATTCCCGTTTTAGAGAATGTTAGCTGCTTTTGGTGCCCTACAAAAATAGTATAAACACGGCTACTTTATAGTGCGACTTAGCTTTCAAAGCTGTTGTTACTTATTCATCTACATATACTAATACTAGCTGTGCCCGCAGTTTCACCCGCGTTTATGGTTACTGCGCCGCCCCCGTGGGTCGTAGCGTGATGTTATATAGCCTATAGCCTTCCTCGATAAATAGGCTATCCAACACTAAAATATTTTTCAATTCGTACCAGTAGTTCCTGAGATTAGCGCGTTCTACCAAACAAACAAACAAACAAACAAACAAACTCTTTAGCTTTATAATATTAGCATAGATTATAAAGAAGAAAGATAAAAATTTTTGTTTGTTTGTTTTTAAGGATTTTACTCAAAGACAACGCAACCGATTCAAAAAAATATTTCACTATTTGTAAGCAATATTAACACCGAATAACATAGGCGATATATTATTTAAAAAAGTACTGTTGCTAACATAATTTAACCTACTTTTAAGCAAGCGAAGCCGCGGGCAAAATCTAGTAAGCAATAAAGTCGTAAGCGTTTCGAAGGAGTTGGGTAAAATATACCATTTAGAGTACATTTACCCAAGAAGTGGGGCGATTTACTCGTCAGCGTGAAAGCTGCAGTGAAACAAATCGCCGCGGCGAGTAGAGGCACGCAGTTCTCGTTAGCAAAGCCTTTTACCTCGAGAGCCTGCTCTATTCACATGTGCAGTGGTCTGCTAAATACGCACATTTAAATTACTTTTTGCGTAGAAATTAAAATCGTTTTGTGCGGAATTTAGGGTAGGTTGTGCCAACTTATTGTTAGTATAAAAATTATTTTTGGACTGACATAGTCGAAATGTCTGGCTCTAAGGCCCTTAAAAATAAAGCACAAAAGAAATAAAAAAAATTTACGGAGCATAGTAATCTGTCTGTTACTTATCTATATTTTATTTAAAAGTCAACAAGAATAATTTATGTATCGCAGGGGAGTTAACAAATGTTTAAACGGGCACTACAATTGAATGATAGTCAATGTAAATTCAAATGAATATACGTATTTTGCGATTAACTCATTGTATAGGTTTAACTTTAATTTTAACGTCAACCAAGAGATGAGCAGTTAAAGTTACTATTTGTGACATCATTTTGATATTCGTTGGAATGGTGAAAACTTTAGTCCGTTATTTGACAGCTGAGGTGGCATTAGTTGCATATGCATATCTGTAACGATAAAAAAGATTCCTTTAAAGGTAACACAAACAGCAAACGCAAGGTAATAGGGCCTGTTTGTACCCTTAGAATACTGAACCCAAATAAAAGTAATCTTAAATTTTGATTACTTATTCGAGGTCCCTTCCCGTTGCGTACTTTGACAGTCGAAGCATTAATCATTTTGTAAAGAAAACATTGCATAAAAAAGGAGAAACGTTGAATATCGAAAATGTCTTTTTTATCACCAACGATAAAATATTTATTTACTTTTTAAACACAAAACAAGGTCAGAAGGCAACCCTAATTATCAACTGGTGAACACTTCGTTGTATCTTGTGTCTTCCCGGTGGGAAAGTGCCTCTTGACACCTTTCACAATGTAATTCATTTTAAGGACTCGCAAAAAAGGGTCCTTTTTATTTTGACCTTAATTTTTAACTTCGTTACAGGTTTTTAAAGTCCAGTGAGTGAAATACCTTTTCTAAAATGGCGGTGAATCTAGGGTAATTGTAACTAAATAAAGATTGCTTTTCGTTTTGTTTTTAGCGAGGTTAGAAAGGGTTCGATTGTAGGATTTAATTGCGTTTCAGTGTAGACCGCGTTTGGCTAAAGGCAAAGGATAAAAAATATATTTATAATAATACAACAACCGTATTATTGTTTTATAATAGCAAAGTTCATAGCATAAAATTAAATAAAAAGAAATGTATGTTAGTGCGTTTGAGCAAGCTTATACATTGTAGAAAAGGCTAAATTAATTTTGATGTAGTTTTTACTAATGTATTAAACGTGGTAGCTCTTAGTAATTATTTTATTTAAATTGGCCACAATAAATATGACTCGATTTCAAATTGTGTTAGGATACATGGATAACACATATTTATGTATATAAATAACGGGCACGATTAGTCATCAATATCAAATGCTGTACAAGTTAACCGAAGTAATATTATTAATTATGACACCTACAAAAGTACAAAATGACGTGATTGCACAGATACGAGACTTTGAGTGATCATCGGATTCCACTGTTCACTTTAATCATACACCTATAGATATTACGGTGGTTATTACTTCTAATAAATCACTTAAAATAGAACCAAAAGCACACCCTGTACATAGTATATTCATACAAACTATTTCTTGCCTAGTGGTCGAATAATAATAACTAGCGGTCGCCAATTGGTCGAAATTCGCCTATTTATTTAAATTTGATCGTTATTAAGGTTTTATTGTCTATAACTATACCCTTATAATCACATTATTTCATTTAATCACTAACTCCACATACATATGTATGTAACCATAGTTACGAAGCATTCTACGAAGTCAACCGAACAATGCCGAAATACTGCGAACGCGATTCGACTGTGTGTGTCAAATGCGTGGTTGTGTGCGTGTAGTGTTTTTTCATTAATTTAATGTATTTGTAATGCATATTTTATAAAAATATTAGGATTCGCCCCTCCTCCTCCATATAAACTTTAACTGTGCCAAATTTGAAACTCCTCCATGCGCGCAATTTTCGTAAAAAGGGGTACAAAGTTTTTGCTTCACGTATTAATATATAGATAATTAATGCCTATTTTTTTTAAATACCACTTCCACTCTATGTGTAATTTCTGTATCGCGGGGGACCTTACAAACATTCAAAAAACGGACACAAAGAACATCCAGACTCGGAACAACCATTTGTGGCTCACTCATATTTTTGACTCGTATGGGATTCGAACCCACATATCCCGGCGCAGTGGCAGTGGCGAGGCGACCACTTATACCACCACGCCATCCGTGCAGTCAAAATTTAAATAATCTTTACTTTAAATTGATGTTTTTAGAGTTCGAATAAACTCTTATATAACAGCTTTGTCCGTCCGTCTGTCTGTAATACAACTTTCAACTCAAGAACCGTAAGAGGTAGAGACTCGCGGTCAACGCCATTCGACTCAGCATAGTCGATATATCCCCGAAATGACTATGACCTTTGACCTCTGACCTCAAGGTCACGTGGTAACACGTGAACTTTGCATATTAATTGAACTGTTTTTTATAACTCTAAGATTTACGGCAATTCATTGCCGTTTCTCACTTGTTAATAATTAAACCTTTCCACGCTACTTCTCCATATTAACTTTAACTACGTGCGCGCGATATGCTTAAGACTGCGCCGAGCGACAGATAATGACAGAGCTCGTGCGGCGCATATTCAAATCGGCGCGCGGCCGCCATAGTGAAATTGTATGAAGGATTTGAAGTGCTTTTGTGATAAATATGTATTTTTATTGTCAACTAATAACTTAAATATTTGGGACGGACAAATTGTAATATAACTATTTATGTTTCGTTTAAGCTGTAAAATAGGATAGATTTCGACCGATTTTTGCGTTTTTCGTGCAAATTTACGTAATTTTGTAAGCGAATATATTAATTATTTTAAGTTTTTTACACGGAGTAATTGTAAACACATTCATTGTTATGGTAAATGTATGTTTTATATTTGTATTAAACAAAAAGTGTTGATTTTATTCACTTAACTGTATGCCGCCTGTTTTGGCACATGGCCTGTTTTCGCTCGGCGCAGTCTTAAAAACAGATTTTCATTTCACGCATTGATATAAACATTGATTTATTTACTGAACTGAAGTTACAAAAGACCATTTAAGTATGTGCCGCTGACAGGCATACAAAATGAATTGCATAAAAATTTTAGGTACATTTGTTAAATAAAAATTTTCACACTACTTTTGGTTAACTTAACTTCAATCCTAACTAATTTATAAATGCGAATGTGAGTTTATTTGTTGCGATATCACGCCTTAACTACTCGATCGCTCATCATGAAATTTCGCATACACGTAATCAAGGGTACTGAAAAGAACAATTCTCAATTTTACAGTAACGCGAGCAAAGCCGCGGTCAAAATCTATTGCCGATCCTACTAATATTATGAATGTGAAAGTTTGTGAGGATGGATGGATGGATGGATGGATGGATGTTTGTAACTCTTTCACGCAAAAACTACTGAACGGGTTTTGATGAAACTGTACAGTGTTATTGTTTGTACCTCAGAATTATATATTAGCTACTAAAAATGTATCTTAATATAAATTTATATTAAAGCGAGCCACGCCGCGGTCCAAATCTATTTAAATAATAAAATACCCACGTTATGTCCCGCACGAGTGAATCACAGAGGATTATTTAAAACTGCATCACGAAACTCAAAGCAGCCTGCCACTACCATTTCTAGTGAAATACACAAGCCTTCCAGTTTAAGTAATACCGCCGTCGGAATACCGCAAAATATTTTAATACCTACAGGACGCGATGAAATTCATAAATTTTCATTCGGTAGGTATTTCTACACTATTTGAGATATGGAGTCTCAGTAAAAAGGTAATGGATAATAAATTATTTAAAGAGCACTCAGTTGCTACGTTGTATAACTGTATTATTTTTATAAGTCAAGGTACATCGTTTTTTGTATGGCACAGCTGTATCTAGATATAACAAAATTGAAGCTGGTCGATGTTAGTACATAGCAGACGTCTGATATTTAAGAAAAATAATGTGTGTGGTCTGTCTGTATGTTTGTATGCACATCACGGAAAATCGAGTGCACAAAATTGTCTGCGGATTTCATAATTGTATTGCTGAACATATACCAGATTTTAAGCTGTCTAACTTAAAATCTAGTTTATGTTTCGTGATACGCCTTAATATTATGTGTGTGTCTGTTTCCAAATTACAAGCGTATAAAATCGCGGGCAAAAGCTAGTATTTTATAAAACAGAAATCTCTCGTACGGTGTGGTAGTCCGATTAGAGAATTTACTTCATAACTTTAGTCTACAGAAAGAAGAATTTAGTCACAGCCAAGCAACCTTCTGTAATATATCGGCGACTCTTCTTTTTTTTTTTTCATGTGGTTAGTGGCCAACCAAGAGTTGTTCACGCCGCCCGTAGGCCTCTGACATGGCTAAACGACTGCTGTCAATTTAACAACAACCGGGACCGACTTTTTACGTGCCCTCCGAAGCACGGAGACGCTCAGATGAAATACCACTAAGCGGTCACCCATCCGTAGGCTGACCGCACCCAACGTTGCTTAACCTTGCTAATCGTTTACCGATCAGTGAGTGCAACTGGCTATGAGCGCCTCAAAATCTGAAATCTGCGATGGTTTCTAAGTTTATAGGAGCAACAATAATTTTTCCTTGACCAGGTTTAACCTATATTTCGAATCTACTAGATTATGCCCGCAGCTTAGTCCGCGTGAAAATTAAAATCAAGAGCATGATATTGTCTTCTGTTTACGCGAATATTATTCATTGAAATTAAACTACTATATACGGATTTTATCGCGTTATTTATTTGACACTTTATTACATAATTTTGAAAACTGTTACACTACTTTTACTTTTAAACTTTACTGATTTTTAAGCTAATTAAATTATTATTAAAACTATTTAGATTTAATTTAATTTTACACTTTCCCCGACGTTTCGGTTGCTTTTCAGCAGCTATGGTCACGGGGAGATCCCGTGACCATGGCTGCTGCCCGTGTAAAATTAAATTTAATCTAAATGTATATTTTATATTTGTATTAAACAAAAAGTGTTGATATTATTCACTTAACTGTGACCGCCTGTTTTGGCACATTTCGCTCGGCGCAGTCTTAAACAAGGATATTAAGTTACTAAACAATATAGTGATTGACACAATCTTTTTATTTACATCGTAATACTGGATATTGATGTATACGATACCGTGAAACAGGCATGTGCCAATATAAGTATCCGTGGCAGGTAAACATTTTTGTCCCGTTAACACGAAGCTTTCTAAACATACCTATTTAACCCCACACTCGCAACCAGCACGTGAGCCGCGCGTTTATTGATCCAGTCAATGCGTGACATTTGTGTCACGGTGTCACGTGACTCGTTTACCGTGACACACAATGTTTCGGTTAAACGAATGTGTCGAATGGATGTTTTGTTTTGTTTTTATGTGTCTGCTTCGTTTTAGGAGCTGTTGTAAATAAGGATGATGGTTGTAATGAATTACGTATAACAATACCCTGCCTGTATATATGTATATTGTTTTATAGAAGCGAGATGGTAAACAAAGATCGGCTGGTGTAATGTTAAGCGCGTATTTTCATAATGGGTGTTTATCGTGCGTTTTGAGTCTTCATAAGAGAATTTACGCGTCATGAAGTGTGCTATTGCACAAGGATTACTATACTATAGTTGACACCTGCAACTTTTTTAAGAGGTTGAAAATCTTAGTCACCCCTAGAACACAGTATGAAATTACTTGACTGCAATATTGTGTGGGTGTATTCTAATAGTTAATTTGTGCAACAACACCCGTACTAAGATTAGTTTCTGTACACCTATACAAACTAACTACTGCTCTTAAAGAAAGACAACATCATCATTTCGCATGTCTTTCAGAACAGTAATATTCAAATGAAATTCAGGTGGTAGATATTACATTATTCTCTTTCAGAGTTCGAAAAAACTCTTATACAACAGCCTTGTCTGTCCGTCTGTCTGTTATACAACTTTCAACTCAAGAACCGTAAGAGCTAGAGACTCGCGGTTAACGGCATTTGACTCAGCATAGTCGATATACCCCCGAAATGACTATGACCTTTGACCTCTGGCCTCAAGGTCACGTGGTATCACGTGACCTTTGCATATTATTTGAACCATTTTTTCGAACTCTAAAGGTTTACGCCAATTCATTGCCGATTCTCACTTGTTAGTTTTGCTGTGCGTGATGTCCCAGATTTGCTACTCGTGTCAACCAAGATATTATTGTGGTTTTCTTTCCGAAATGATCAGCACGGAGACTGGAAATGTATCCGGTAGACGGCAATAGGATCGCCAACAAATCTATGAGATCTAAAAGCATAGCTGGCCAAATGTATCCACATTATAATACATCTCTGCCTACCTCTTCGTTGATATATAAACGATAGAATTAAACTATGCGTGAATTAGAAGTAGATAACGGAACAATCAACACATCTTCATCAACATCCTTTTAATATTTAATTGTTACAAATTTAAAAATATATTATTTTATTTAAAACTAGCTTTTGCCCGCGGCTTGGCTTGCATAAAAGTAGGTTAGGTTATGTTAGTAACAATACTTGAAAAATAACGGTGATAATATAAACTTTCAAATGGTAAAAGAATTTTAAAATCTGTCGATTGGTTTTTGAGTTAAATCATTACAAACAGACATACAAACAAGCAAAACATCAAAAATTTCAGCTTTATAATATTAGTATTGACTAGATCACAATATTCTGTTTCATTTTGTTTATTAATTTTTCTAAGCTCTTTTACACAAACATTTTTCAGCGTCCGAAAATGTCTGCTGATACTTTCCATTAAAAGTGTCGCATATTTGTGACGGGCGTTGAAACATATCCGAACTTCACAACACGTATTTGTTTTTAAACTTTAGGGTGCTGTGGTCCGAAATGTTCTAATTTATGTTTGTTGCTGCCAAACTTTTGCACGTCGGGGAGTTCGTTTCGGCAATGTAAACGATTGGTGGAAAAACTCCGTGAAGCTCTCAGCAACTATTCTTTTAAATGTAACTCCATTGATTTTTATTAGATCACAGTTAGAAGGAAAATCTGCCAGAAAATTTTGCCAGCTATGTCGTCAAGTCCCAAGTAATGCTTATACCGTCTATAGCAGCGATAGCTCAGTGGGGAGACCAACAGACTGCAATGCAGAGGGTCTCGGGTTCGAACCCACGTCGTGCACCTCTGACTTTCGGAAGTTGTGTGACTTCTCGAAATTATGTGTGTATTGATTAACAATTATCGCCTGCTCCGTGCCTCGGAGAGCACGTTAAGCCGTCGGTCCCGGCTGCCATGAACATCTATGGCAGTCGTTATTGGGAGAGTGTCGACACAAAACATCCCACTGGGTCGAAGTGTCGCTGGTTTGCACTGACTGGCCCCCACATAAGATAAGATAAGATAGAAGGAAAATCACTGGCAAATCTATTGTGTTAGGGAGCGTGGGTGTGTGTAAACAAACTACGTTATTTATTCGTGTTGTTCACAAAACGACGGCTTTGTGTATTCGGTACAACTTTCTAAGAAACTATAAAGTACATATAATTATGTATGTATGTATAAATATAAATGTAAAATTAAATTTACAGTTCAAAAGTTTAAGCACAGCGAGACTTTGCATGAAAGAGAGTGTATGCATACATAGATTCACGCCAGTAATCTCGTATTAGTACGCAGAATTATTCTACATTTCGACAGCTATTTTTATAGATTATACGTAACTAGCGACCCGCCTTGGCTTCGCACGGGTAGTACAAAACGTTAACAAATTATACATCTCAACTTTCCTCATGAATCACTCGTGTCTATTGTTAAGAACCCCATGAAAATCCGTACAGTAGTTTTTGAGATTATCGCAAATAGACAGACGGACGCGGCGGGGAGTTTTTATCTATATCTAGTTCTAGTGATAAGATGAGAGATGATGCCTATTATGGTGCTACGGAGAATTTTTTGATAGAAAACTTAAAGATACTTTGTAATCTGGAAATCAAATCCACTCACATCGCTAAGAGTAATCACAGTACCATAAAATACTATGTACTTATGTATGTATCATATGTGGGGGCCAGTCAGTGCGGACCGGCGACACTTCGACCCAGTGGGATCTTTTGTGTCGACACTCTCCCAATAACGACTGCCACTATGCTACTATGTACTTAACTGGTCTAAAAGACTGAACTTAGTATTTGTGATGAACAATACAAAAGATTATACATATACCAAAAACATTAGAAATTATACGCAATACATACATACATACACAGATTCACGCCTGTTTCCCAGAGGGGTAGGCAGATACTACGGATTTCCATTTGCTACGATCCTGACACACTTCTCTGGCTTCATTCATTTTCACGCAATACGTAATATTATAATCAATACCAATACGCAATTCTTTCTGTACCTTTTTAATAAAATACTTAAGACTGCGCCGAGCGAAATGTGCCAAAACAGGCGGTCACAGTTAAGTTGATAAAATCAACACTATTTGTTTAATACAAATATGAAATATATATTTACCATAACAATTAATGTGTTTACAATTACTCCGTGTAAAATACTTAAAATAATGAATATTTTTGCCTACAAAATTACGTACATTTGCACGAAAAATGCAAAAACGTCCGCACTGAAAATCAGCGCTCTATTGTGGATCCCCTATGGACCACAATATAGCAACAATGCTGAGTGCGTACCAATCTGTCCACAGATTGCACGTTTCTAATAATTAATGTTAAGTTATATTGTAAGTATGTATTTCCTTTTTGAACTGTATCTGTGGCAAATAAACGGTTTTTCTTTCTTTTTCTTTCTTTTTACATTTCTAGGTTCTTTTTTATGTCACCTTTTTTAACCAGGGTATTTAAAATACTCGTAAAATAATGAAAATAATTTAATACATTAAAAATGTTATGTATTTTAATAATATATTGAATTTTAGTATATACGCTGCTTTTAAATGCGATACAATATATTTATATGTCGGAACGACAATACTGTTAGTTGGGATACTAGCGCCATCTAGTGACACAGAAACGCATTAAGGCGGAACGCCGGCGCCATCTAGCGGTGCTAGACGGAGTCTACGACGCGGAGCGAGGGACGGACAGAGCTCAGTCTTAGTATTACCGTCAACCAGTGCACACCTCATAGGAACTGTCTCGTGATTCATAGTGATAAGTGCTCTTAGTGTAAAGTAGTTGTTAATTGAATTCGAATACAAGTTATCTGATTACCTACGTGTTTTCTACTGGTTGAAACCAACATTTCCCACTGCACGCCCACGTGATTTACGTGATAAAATGGCTGATAAGGACGGGATAAACGCTGCCACTCCGACATATAAATATTATATTTTAGCTAGTTTATTGATTTTTGTCTAAATTTATAATATTTACAGTCAAACGTGACGTATTAAATAACCTTTTTTATTGTTTGTTTATATTTTGTCTCAAGACGAAATAAATAGAGTATAATTATTTGAAACCAAAATTGCAAGTAATCTTTGCCAAAAAAAAGCATATATATATATATAGATTTTGTTAATATAAGTTTCTATCTCTGCGAAAAAGAACTGATGAAATGTATGTCCTTTTCTGTATCTCTGTCAGCATGTATGCGTGTTTTATGATGATCGGTCAAGTAATTAAGGCGTGAAAGCGTTACAAACAAACTTACATTCGCATATTTAATATTAGTAAGGCTTTTTGTAGCGACCTATTAGTGGTTGTATCCGATGTGTGAGACATTAATGCCTTGACCCATTTAGTGAAGTGTTAAGTCGAGTATTATGTGCGTGACTAGAATTTCGTGTTCGCAACAAGCAAGCGGGGTTGAGCGGTGTGCTGGTATGTTTACGCATGACTGGATTATGTGTTTAATCTTTATTATCTTGTTTATAAACAGCAAGCAGTAGAGTTTATTTGCATTAGATGTGTCCGCGATTTTATCGAGCGAAAATAATAATCTATATAGGTATATAAAACTCTTACGTTACTGAGTGATTGACAGACAACGCACAGCCGAAACTACTGAACGCAAGAAGCTGAAATTTGGCATGTATATTCTTTGGAGAGTATAGAGGTGCACTAAGAGAGGATTTTTGGAAATTCCACCCCGAAGGGGGTAAAAGGGGTGAAACCCGATATTCACACGGGAACGGGACTTACGCGGGTGAAACCGCGGAAAAACTACTAGTACCTAATAAGATTCTATTCTATCACATACACGAAACACCATCTAGCTCAAACTAAGCAGAGCTTGTACTATGGGTGCTAGACAATGGATAAACATACATATATACTTTTTTTTGTAAATACTTACATATTATACATAGAAATACCCAGACCAAGACAAACATCCATGTTCATGCACACAAATGTTTGACTTGTGCGGGAATCGAACCCGCGACCTCAGGCGTGGCATTCGGTTACACCAACCACTACGCCATCGAGGCCGACAATTTCAATTTTGTTTATGTATCCTGACCGTTCCCACTTCCTTTTTCTCCTAAAGGGTCGGCAACGCGCAAGTGATGCCTCTGGTGTTGCAGGCTTCTATAGGCTTCTGTGACCACTTACTATCAGGTGGGCTCACGCCGGTTTGCCACCTTAGCGGTATAAAAAAAAACATTTATCCTTTTTTAAAGGCAACAGGGACTTGCCAAACATTTAAATAATGAACACAAAGAACATCCAAGCTCGTAACAAAAAAATGTGGATTGTGGCGCAATGGCAGCGGCGAGGCCACGAGACCACCATAACGCTAAGTTAATAGGTTTCCTAGAATTGTTTAATGGATTGTCTTTTCCTAGAATTCTTATTACAATATAATAGTCAAATGATTTAATAAAACAAATAAATGTTGGCCGGAACTTAAATCAATATATCACTGAGAAACACAACAAGTTTAGGCTAACTATTCTTGCGATTAACTGCTACAAACGCACAGACAAATAGACATAATATAGATATTATATTATGTCTGTTTGTGGTGTAGACACCTAACAGATTTTGCGTACATATAAAACTTCCGACACTGAATACCAGACCAGAAAACTAAGTTATGCCTACAAGAAGATTACTAAAATAACAGGATACCAAATTTCAAATTGGTCAGACTTATAGAAGTTGCTTACTTACATCTCTTCATCAACAAGAAAACAGCTGATTTAAAAATGGCTGCACTGATTTTCTAAAATAAAAGCTAAAAACATGCCAATAAAGTCTCAAAACTCGAAATCGGTATATCCGTTAACACATGTTAAACTTATGAACTCTCAGTCTCCATCGAGGATTAAAAATAAAAAGAGAACACTTTCTTACTTCTTGTAGCGCGGCAGCAATCATAGACATGAAAAAGCTGTATCGAGTTTCTATACAAAAGTAATCTCACCGTATTTCTTTATTTATTCTCTACATATATACATAGGTAACTTACGTTTATGTAAGTTATACCACCAAATATTTCTAACTCGCACACAAACTAAGCTCGGGTGTCGGTAACATTTTCCCAACAAAGTGAGCATCGAACTTCGAAGTGTGTCGCGCTTCAAATACCTTTGAGGCCGATCGAAAACCTGATATTTGTTTTGACGGAGCATAAACAAATTTGACGACGTGGTTTAATCTGTCCATGGTTGGAATTTTAGACATCATTAAAAGCAATGCCTGACCGCTATAAGTCAAGTTGTTAACAACAAAATATCATAACAGCCTAGCAGCCAGCCCCGGATTCGCACGAGTAATACAAAGCTTTCACAAATTATACACCTAAACCTTCATCGTGAATCAATCTGTCTATTGGTGAAAACCGCATGAAAATCCGTTCAGTTGTAATTGAGTATATTGCGAACAGACAGACAGACGCGGCGGGAGACTTTGTTTTATAATATGTAATGATGTCTTTGTATAATAATCAGCGCTGGCCAATGCAGCTTGAAAGACTTTAAACTTTACTTTTAAAACGTTATTTAGAAAACTCAAAGATGCAATTTTCCTCACGATGTTTTATTCAACCGACAAAGCATGCATGTGCATTTAATATGCATATAATTTCGAAAAGTCAGACAGTTGTGCGTGCCTTAAGATCGAACTCGAAGCTTGGTGTGGCAGTCCAAAGACCTATAAAGGATTTTGTAGATGTCTTTAAGGCATCAAATGCAGTGAATGGGTATACATTTTACATATGTAAGCAAGATGTTTTCCTGATATATACAAAACCTCAATTTTTTAAACTTATATCATGATTTGTTATTTTAATCAGGAATCTTACTTATTAAAGTTCTTTCTTCCAATTTTTATACGAGAATAATAGTCGCCCAAAGTTTATCCTAACTTAAAATTATAAATGAGAATGTGAGTTTATTTGTTTGTTATACTTCCACGCCTTAACTACTAATATTTACAACATCTACATTATATACAATACGAGCGAAGCCGCGTACAAAATTTAGAATGATTATAAATTATTTTTGTTCGGCGGTTGATACGATATAATGTATGTATGTATGTATGTATGTATGTATCTTATGTGGGGGCCAGTCAGTGCAGACCGGCGATACTTCGACCCAGTGGGATCTTTTGTGTCGACACTCTTCCAATAACGACTGCCATAAATGTTCATGGCAGCTGGGACCGACGGCTTAAAGTGCTCTCCGAGGCGAGGAGCAGGCGATAATTGTCAATCAATATGCACATAATTTCGAATAGTCATATATCTTCTGAAAGTCAGAGGTGCGCGACGTGGGTTTGAACCCGAGACCCTCTGCATTGCAGTCTGTTGGTCTCCCCACTGAGCTATCGCTACTCTGATACGATATAATAATATTCATTCAAAGTAATAGTGTATTCTATGTATTTTGCGAGCTACATTCAAGTCTATGCACGTCTATGCCGAAGCCTAGATAAGTAATTATATTGATTAATTTTATTAGCGAAGTCTAATGATGAATACCACAATGACAGCTGATGTTACGAAAGTGACGAAACCTTCCATGCAGGCCTCAAGATTTAATTCCAGACATAACTAAAGAACCCAGTATCAATAGAACAAATTATAGGATTACAAATAATGAGCACTTCAGTTGAGTCCTCTAAGGAGCTTTTATACGGGATTTATCTTTGCTGCAACATTTCGCTGCAATATAAGGGATGGCAATAATGTAGAACTACCATAATATAGAATGCTCGTGAATACTTTGCATATGGCATTTTGCATAGCCCAGTGGATAAGACATAGGACTTGCAATCGAGAGGTCACTGTTCGAATCCCACCCATTGCACTACTGACGTGAACCTACTCCTATTAAAAGTTTTCTAGATTAGTTAACAAAATTATTGGTAATTTGTAATCAAAATAATAATTAATCCGTAAGTAATTCCTTACAAATTCGAAAGTAACTCTGTCTGGCTGTCTGTCTGCATAATACCTATTTACGGCTGAACCGCTCAAACGATTTGGATGAAATTTGATACAGAGGTAGTTTAAAACCTGGGAAAGGACATTGATTACTCTTTTTTATGTAGGTACCACGCGGGCAGAGCCGTGCGCAAAAGCTAGTAAATAATAAAATACTGTCACTCGGATCGGTCGTGCTAGCGGCTGCGTCGTGCGGGACGGTGGCGCTCCCCTCTCTCGATCTGTCCTTCCGAGCGGTGGCCGACCGCTATATAAGCTTTTAAGACACCTTGATGCAGGCTCACGGGTTGGGAGCATTTTGCGCTCACCCACAGTCCGCGTAAAGTTGTAGAGGCCATCTGAGGCTAAAAACTAAAACAAATATATGAAAAAAAAGATAAGTGGTCTTTCGAGCCATCGAGACTACGTAGCGAGCCTTCTAGAACCACGCCCTGATCTTTTGCTTAACGTTTAATGTAATTTTATATTATAAAATTACTGTTTTACTGTAATAAGTTTGGTATCCAGAAGTATAAACCTTTTAATCGTTTTGTATATCTTTTAATTATCTCATTTAAATAGATTTCCTAGTCAACCACGTCCCTAAGGCGTGATTGATTAAGCATAACGTTACAATAATTTGTTTCGTTATCAACAGGTTAAAACACAAACGTTGTTGAGGTTTTAAGTATAGGCACTACTGACCGACTGTCCGGATGTCGTAGTGGTTTAAGTGGTCGCCTCCCCACCGCCACTGCGCCGTGTGTTGTGGGTTTGAATCCCACACGAGACAAACATTTGTTTGATCCACGGATAGTTGTCCCGAGACTAGATGATTTTGTGTCCGTTGATTGAATGTTTGTAAAGTGGGCGTCACAGGATTTGGACATAGTGTGAGAGAGTACTAATTTAAAAAAAATGTACGGGCATGCCGGTCTATAGATCATTGCAGTAATATATACCTGTCGTATTCGTTCAGACTTGGCACGAAGCAATATGTGCGTGCACAGATACAGCCTTGGCGATAAAATAGGGATAAAAATACTCGTTCTCCTTATAATTGAGCGTAGCCAAATATTATTAATAATGCATTATATTCAAACTGTGACTCAATATCTCGATCACGTCGTATCTCTTTGACCTTTAATCGTTTTCACTCTAGTCACGTAGGTTTTATGCGATACGTTTGAACTATGAATGTTTCGTTATGTATTGTTATACTATGGATGTATATTGTAAGACTGACGTGAGGGCTCGGATTTGGTTTAAACGCTTGAATAGTGAGTAAAATGTTTGATGTTTGAATTGCCTTCGGTGATGCAGCGGTATTGATTGCATTGGGCATAAGTGTTAAGCAGTACGGAGTCTGGAAATGTTCCATACATACATTTACAATTATTGTACTGTAGTAAAAGAGGAATGGAACAAATATTACTGTCTTATTCAATATATTTTTCTTTTTATTCTTTTAAACGCCAACTGGAATTGGAATATTCCTGTATCGCGGAGGGCTTTACAAACATTCAAACAAGCGACACAAAAAACATCCCTATTTATAAACACACTAGCTGGTCGCCGCGGTTTCAACACGTTTATGACTACTGCTTCATTTCTATGGCTGGTAGCGTGATGTTACATACATTCCTGATGATGGGTCTGATGGGACTGACATATCCAAACCCTGAAGACTTCAGGCTTCTCCCTCTGAAGTGTACGCTGCAGCTGATGCAGTACATTCATAAGGAGATAGCTAAGGGATAAATCTTGGGGCCGACACAATAGATCCCACTGGGTCGAAGTGTCGCCGGTCTGTACTGACTGGCCCCCACACAAGATAAGATAAGATACATACATTCCTAAAAACGGGGCTATCAAACGAAAAAAGATTTTTAAATCCGAATGGTAGTTCCACAGATTAACGTGTTCAAACAACAAAACATACAAACCTTTAACCTTTTGAGTTGCAGCGGCACAGCGGCGGCCAGACACAACAGCTTTTTAATTTTGTCTGGCATTACAACAGTTGACTGGTTAAGCTACTACTACAAATGTTATACATATTAGTCTACATTTAATAAAATAATTGAATCTGATATTTCATATCGCAACCCCTAACATCTTAAAATAACTGCCTCCGTGGCGCAGCGGTAGTGAATGCGACTGCTGTGCATGAGGTCTCGGGTTCGAATCCCGGGTCGGGCCAACAAAAAGCTATTGGGTTTTTCTGTAAAGAAATCTCAATAGCAGCCCGGAGTTAGGAAGTTGGCGGTGTTAGACACCCCCGTGCCTCGGAAAGCACGTAAAGCCGTTGGTCCTGCGCCTGATCTCTCTCCGGTCGTGTCGGATTGCCGTCCCATCGGGTCATGAGAGTTAGGGAACAGAGAGTGCACTTATGTTTGCGCACACACTTGTGCACTATAATATCTCCTGCGCAGATGGCCAGTCTCTGTTAAGACTGGCCGCCGTGGCCGAAATTCGGTCTGGAGGACATTATTATTATTATAAAATAAATAGCCTAATTCTACGTACGTCATTGACGTTTTGTCATTAGCAACGATTCGTTAAATACGAATACTGTTCCCATTTACATTCATCGCGATATAATAACCTATATCAAACACATTTGTGAATAAGTCGTATCGTCAAAATCAATGTCGTGTGAACGCGTCACATGCGAACAAGCGATCAGTTCGTTTATGCGAAATACTCGTGTGGCAGACGCGTGCGGCAGACGCATGCGGCAAACGCAATTGCTTTATCCTGACTAATATTATAAACACTAATGTTAGGTTGTTTATTTGTTACGCTTTCACTGCTTGACTTCTCGATCGATCATCAAGAAATAAGACGCATACACGTAGTCAGGGATAGAGAACAGGACATACGGTACCTTTCATTGTGGGCCCCTATGGATAACACAATACAGTAATTTATATGCTGAGTGTGTACAAATTTGTCACAGATTGCATGTAAAAGTTTGTTTTTAAGCTATTTTTATAAACGATTTTCCTTTCTTTCTTCTTAATCCAGTAAAGAAGTTCTTTTGCCGAGGGTTAGCCAATAGGTTATAAACTAGTACAAGGCAATCGCAATAGCAAGGCAATAAACGCACCGTTTGACGCATAAATGAACCGAGCGCTTTAAACTGGTAGTTAGTGATGAGAAAATTGACAGATTCGTAAATTTTTACGATTCTTGTGCTTGTGCTTCCGTTTATGAGCTCATATAAGCCATTAAAGATATACACCATTAGTATTCAATTACAAGCTATCTATTGTTATTACTTACTATCGATCATGACGTTATATAGGGGCTCGATTCCCAAATAGTGCAAGGTGTATTAATCTTTTTGGGTTTTCTCATTGTACATTTAGAAATAAATAATAAATAAAATCCATTTATTCTCTCTCACAAAGGTTGCTTATGCTAGTTTACAGAAATGCCATAATAAATCAGGTAACTTTGAAAGACTGGTTCCTGAAGTAGGGTTAAAAAAAACTGTAATTACAGGTCACCAGGGCCCTCCCGCAGCAATGAATCTATATAAGGCTAATTTTGTGTAATTATGGCGTTAATAAAATAATAAAATGAAAAGAAAATTTAGTAGAAAACCGGACCCCATTTCTATGTGTTGTAGTGCGAGTGTTTGAATGTGTATATTTAGTGTCTGGAGTGTGAGAACTCATGTGAATGTGAATGGGAAATGTGCTTAATATTCTGCAAAAGTTCTTCAGTCTTCACTACTTAAAATAAAGTTGGAGAACTCTTGGTCTATAATACACTTCTATCGACCTCTTTAAGATTATATATTATTCAGATATGTTGTGCATAGCGTGGATGAATACTATAAAATTCTATAACACAATGTATTCATAGCTCATTCTACGAATCTGCTACGATACAGTTTTGTAGCAAGTGCTACGCTGTACGCTACGAACGCTACGACGAATCAGCAATCAGAATTATATAAATGACGAGAGAATGAATAATAAATGGGATGGTCACCTGAAAGCTGTGATTGGCGTTGTTGATGCTGCACTCTGCGAATGTGGCGTCCTCTAGCTCGAACTCGTCCCACAGTTGGCTCTGCAACAAACGAGAATATTCTTTTAGAGAACAGAAAAAGTTCATTTTAAAAAACAAAGACAATGACATGACAGACATTAAATTTTTGTTTAAAACATAACTCGTAATGAATCGATCAATATTTAGCACAAACTACGTAAAGCTTCCATGGTTGAATGGCTGAATCGTGGTGACAGGCGGCAACATGTGAGGGTTCGAACCTCACACAAAGATGATTCGGTTTTTTGAATTATCAGAATTAGCAGAATCACTCAAACCCCCTCCACTCATGCTGATACACACACACACAGACACACACACACACACACACACACACACACACACAGACACACACACACACACACACACCTCCTATTCATGCACACTCACGCATGCTGCATACCATACGCTCACACATACACAAACACTAATGGAGCCGCCGAATTTTTCTCTCTTCTATAATTCTTTTCATTTTATTTCTTTTATACTGGTTTCTACTCAACATTGTAAAATTAGATAGTATGTAAGGGAAGTTGCGAGGCGACCCCATCACAAGTATTTTTATAACTTACAGGGAACGTCTCAATTTTGTGATGCATGACAATGTTTGAGAAACAATAAAAACCATTTTTATTTATTTTTATTATTTATTAATTATTAGATATTTGTTAAAATGATTCATTTTTCTAACATACGGTTCCACAGTGAGTGTCTCGTTTTCTTTTTGAGTCTTGAAGTTTTAGCTAAGCTAGGTAATGCCTTACCTAGTATAGCTTAAAATTTGTAAAATAATAAAATAAATTAATTATTAAAATTACATAATAGTTTTAATAGTTTTAATAATTTAATTAGCTTAAAAATTTGTAAAGTTTAATAGTATCTAGTAGAAGTAATAATAATAATAATATTCTACCACAGACACACAACACCATCTAGCCCAAACTAAGCAGAGCTTGTACTAAGGGTTCTAGACAATGGATACACATACATAGATACTTTTTCTTTTTGTAAATACATACACATTATACATAGATATATAGTAGTGTAACAGTTTCAAAATTTTGTAATAAAGTGTAAAATAAATAGCGCGATAAAATCCGTATATAGTAGTTGAATTTCAAGGAATAACATTCGCGTAAACAGAAGACAATATTATACATACCTAATGTAAATAATTCATTTATTTTATTAATTATTATTATTTTACATAAATTAAATAATAAATTAGTTTTTATTATTTTACAAAAGTTTTAAACTTAATAAAAGAATTATTATTAATAAGCATGTTTTATTATCTTCATTACATGGTTCAATTACAAAAATATTGGACGATATATGTATATTTTATTTTGCTGCAATTCTAATATACAATGGGAGTGAATAAAATTTTTGATCCAGTAACAATAACATCACTCACATGTATAATCTTTTATAGCTTCATTATGATTATGTTGTATCTGCCACTTTAGGAGGAACGGAGATTATAATCTACTGTTCAAAAATAAAAAGAAGATAATAGCAGCCTATTCATGTCTCAATGCTGGACACAGGCCTCCACTCACTAATGAGAATGTATTCTACTGATAAATACTTTTAATAATATAATTATACTTAGTAAGTAAGAGCACCTCTTTCGCCAAAAAACTGCGTGTGTATTTTAGCGATATTGTTAAAAATGTTATATGTGTTGGATATAGAGTGCCTCAGTAACCCCATCGATAGACATAATGCGGTCGTACAATAGGGTGATCGAGCAAAGTGAAACAATAAATGCACACTGATTACTTTTATTGTCTTCACAATAAATTAACACGAATGACTTGCACAAAACGAATGACAGTTCCTAGCGAGGAGGTCCGCACTCGCCGACGGTAAAAAGATTCCCCCCGTCGAATATAGGGCGCCTCCATTTAAGTAGGCTCTGTGGTAGCACGCGAAGTTGGCTGCGTGTTGACGTCATCGCAACAGTGCTGCCACATCTTCACTAACGTGCCGCGTTTCGTAACCGTACTAATGACCGTCTCCGAGATACATATGTGTATGTAAGTATTATAAGTATAAGTAAATAAAAAGTTTAATAATTAATAGGTGTGCCTTCGTTCATTTTCCGCGCTGGTCTCCGACGTCTCAAGCCATCAGCTCGTAGGTGGTCTGGACCGTTTGAGTCGTAATACCGTGTGCTGCTGCTGACACACTGTTAGCAAACGAATCGGCGGTATGAACTGCTACAATCTCTCGATGTCATTTGTTAAAGCTACAACTGTTGGACCAGGCTCAAGACAGATTCAGCGTAACGTCTAATCCATAGCCGAACAGCTTTCCTCTGTAATGAACATGCAAAAGAACATTAAAAACAATCATAATATGAAATAACAACACGCACGCGATCCAATATTTGAACATTCGATATACCTAATGACATCACTTATTTCCTATACTTTATTAATATATATGTATTTTAAATAACATTATATTATGCTCCAATAATATAACTAGTTTATTACGGTAAAAACATATTGTTACGTATTGTAAATAAAAAGTCACCAATCGCAAAATAAACACATTAGATTTTCTATTGATTTCGACTACCAATGGCCGCAGTGCAGGTTTAGAAATTGATACTTATTAACTTGTTTATTACTTACCGATATCATCAATCGTCTTGCTATTTCGCTGTTCGAAATGTTCTGTTGATGCAATATAACGATTTCAGCTTTGTGGAACACTTATAAGTGATGCATATTTAAATAACTAACGAAAAAGATCAAGTAAAGAAACTATCAGTAATAGTCGCAGAGGGGTTCATATTGGCTCACATAAAATTGTAAATCCTATTCTTTGTCATACTACAGATTTGTGTTCATAATAATCACTCTTCGTAATTTGATTTTTTATACTTTTTTTATTCATACATTTTTATTACTACCAACGGAGCTCTTAACAGTTAGTGATCATATTTTTTTTATTAATACTGTTACTATCAATAACCAGTTAATTTTTTTTTTTTCAGATGATTTTTCTTTTTTCTTTGTTTTAATTAATAATGTTGTTACTAAGAACATATTTCAACTCATAACGTCGTTGTTCAGAATAGCTTACTTTATAACAGACAATTATCATAATTTTTGTATTCATAAAGGCAATACTAAGATATTGTAGTATATAAGATATTATAAGGCAATAGTAAATATTTTCAATATTCACTATTTTTTTTAAGTTTCACGTATCTGTCTGTGTCTGTCTACTTTTCTATCAAAAATTTGTTTCTGGCGCTTCGCCGCCGGCCGCTGCCGCGGCAAGCTCGCTTCGCTCGCTCGGCTCTCGCGTTGTTGGGGTCACAGTTCTAACCTAACCTAACCTACTTGTCTGGTAGCATCTCGTTTCTGGTAGCAATTTGATTTTCAGTGATATTTAAATAATGACTGTTATCTATCCCGTTTCATTTACACTTATGATTAAAAACTATATGAAAATGAATATATTAGTATAAAACAAATGTATGAATATAGACATTATGATTTTCAATAATATGGATAAAAACACTTATGATTAAGAAATTTATAAAAACAAATATTACAATAAAACACATTTATGAATATTATAGTTATTTATTCGAATGATTATGAGTTTCGATCATTAGTATAAACAAATATATGAAAACAAATATTTGTAAAAGCTAAGTGTATATTATGAATTTCAATGATTATAGTTTTAAATATTTAGTTTTTGAATTTTTTATGAAGAATCATCATTATGATTTTAAATGGCATGAGAAATATTTTCGGACCTCCGATGATAGGAGTTGAAAAGTTATGTAAGACAATGCGCCCCCGTCGCAGAGTGACTCACGATTTAATAAACAACTAAAGCTGTAGAGGAATCTCAAATATATATGGGTAGTTTGCTTTTAAACGGATAAGTATAATATAATATAATATAATATTCTACCACATACACGCAACACCATCTAGCCCAAACTAAGCAGAGCTTGTACTGTGGATATTAGACAATGGATAAACATACATATATACATTTTTTTTGTAAATACATACATATTATACATAGAAACACCCAGACCAAGACAAACATCCATGTTCATGCACACAAATGTTTGACTTGTGCGGGAATCGAACCCGCGACCTCAGGCATGGCAGTCGGTTACACTAACCACTACGCCATCGAGTCGCTAAATATATAATATAAGTAATGTAATTTAAGCCCAAAGACCTCGTAGAGGAAACGTATATTTTAATAGAAATAAATATCATATTATAAGTGGGTAGTTTGCTTATAAAAGGACAACAAAAAGATATGATACAATCGCTGTGGAACCGTATGTTGCAAGAATGACTAATTTTAAAAAAATATCTAATAATTCAAAAAGAACGTATCACCATTGCGTGAGGTCCGAACCCTTACAAGTTACTACGTGTTACCACGGATTCAGTCATTCAGCCACGGAAGCTATGCGTAGATTGTGCTAAATATTGATCTGGTATTACGAGTTATGTTTTAAACAGATGTTGGCCATACGTGTGTGTGTGTGTGTACTGGCTGCTGCTTTAGTCATGAGTGCATAGCTGTACCGTATATGTGTGCATGCGTGGCATGATAGTTTTACAGACCAACATAATGTTATAGTGTGCGTGCCTAGTCCGTTATCTTGTTTGTAATCTTATCTTACCGACATTGCATACAAATAAAAGGAAAAATCTATATAAATCGAAAATCTAAATAGAAAATAGACTGTTGAATGTTAAATAGTTAACTAATCACTTCTGTAGCTGTATATCATATGGATATTATATCAAGTCCCACGAACTTAGGCGTTTCTACCATACATCTTACTGGAATGATGTATAACCAACAACTATGCCGCTTAATGTTCGGGACGTGGTACTCATCTTGCCTGATATTTATTAATATTCTTTGTCTTATCTCCTGTTTAGCTAAGGATGAAAGTAGATATTTTTGTAAGTGCTCCTATATAAAATGATAATAGTAATAATATCAGCCCTGTATTAAACTGACCCACAACATGCTGGGCACGGACCTCTTCTCAGTGTGAGAAGGGTTAGGTCATAGTCCACCACGCTACCCCAGTGCGGGTTGACAGACTGAGTAGTAGAGCCTCGCTGATTTCAGCATGAATGGAGCGGCTCGACCGGGGAAGGACTACCCTCTCACAATATATCGACGTGAAATAACGGTAAACCTACTGTTGTGTTTCGTTCGGCGAGTGAGAGTGCCGGAGGCCCAATCACCCTCTTTACCCCTTCCCGCTCCTTCTCCTTCCCACTTCCTCCTTTCTTATAGGGTCGGCAACGCGCAAATGATGCCTCTGGTGTTGCAGGTGTCCATAGGTTTAATTGCCATCTTAGTTGTATAAAAAAAAAGAAACATATCTTCGAGAACAGTCTGGAGAATTCTTAGACATGCAAGTTTCATGACGATGTTTTCCTTTTCTGTTAATACAAGCGGTAAATAACTTTTTAATACGTACGTTACTTCGATAAGTCAGAGATGCGCGTCTTAAAATCGAGCTTAAGACTTGTGCGCAGTAGTCGAACGGTCTCCCGCTGGGCTATCGCTGAGGCCTCCTATATACTTTTGAATAAATGCGTGGCTGCTTTCAAGACAGTTTCATTTTCCTCGGAATTTAAAGAGTGTCAAAACTGAGTGCCTATGTTCGCTACTGCTGAACTTGGCTACACAGGTTTTACAGTAGTGAGAGAGAGCGCGGAATTAATTACAAACGAAAAAAAGACAACGTACAAATGTCCTTGGGTATCAAATAATTATAGGTTAAAAGTGGTTCACATCAGTAACAATGGCAGCGATCAAAGCAATTACCTCCGAATATAAACGTAATATTACACCACTTAACCAAGAAGGCACCCATAACAGTATCATATCGCATTATCAAATTACCTTCCAAATTCGTTTATATTTCTTTATCCGGAAAATTCGCAATGAATGTTGCAACAGCCGAGTTAACGTAGCAACATCGTTTGAAGTCGCTCACAGAATTACATTATTTGTAACACAAACAAGAGTTAGAAAATATCTTTTCAATTTTTTCTTTGTCTTTTTACTTTGGAATAAGAAAGAATTTTAATAATACGGCGTCCGCGGACGTTTAATCCAAAGGTCTGTTTGTTTCTCGCTTGTTAAATTAAATATTTATAATCCTTAGGGTACTTTAAAGTTTTTTAAATTGTGTAATCTAAATTCTAGAGTTAATCGCTTGTCTAACCCGTTGTTGTTGTGAATGTTGATGGGGCAAGACAGGCAGAGCTATTATGATACAACAGTTTTTGATCTCGCGTTATCATTATCCTACCTTTAGTATGTCCTATGTGTTTGTCCAGGGTATAGGTCTTAGGACTTAGAACGGGTTCCACGTGATACAATATTGCATATAACCCACTGAACGGCACCTAGAGCTTTTTTTTATCGTTGGGAAATGCTCCTTATGCATAGCCCCTCGCCACAAGGGGAAGCGAGAGGGTTATGTCGGGCTCTCTCGGAACTTCGGGCCTACCGACTAAAACCCCACGGTCTGCCAACGTACTGCTTTGTATGATGGGTGGGTCGCTGGAACTTAAACTGTATCAGCTACTCACCCAGCAGTGCCCAATACAGACAGGAAGATCTGCGGGTGCCGACTCCTGGGCGACGCCCCGACACGACTAAGGGCGTCGCTCCAACTCAATGCCTGACGGGCGGGAGATCCCCGTTCTCCCACGGCAACTAGACCTAACCTAACGGCACGTAGGTAGACAATGACCTAGATTATCAAAGACTTCTTTTATTCCACTATGCGGTTCCCTGGGAAAAGCATTCTGGGGCAATTAGATGATTAATTCTGAACTAATAACAGATGCAGCTGTGTATCGATCAATAGGGTATATAGGAATCAAAAGAAATCATTTTGTATTAATAGTATCGAAATTCGATGCGTTATGAAGGAGTCATTAATATTTTAAATTTGGATATAAGAAAAAGTAGGCGTGTAGGGAGGATATTCCTTTCAGACGGCTGTATTTAGATAGCGTTCATGTCACAATTTGTATCGTGCATCCTTTTTCTGTCATTCGACAATTAGAAGTAAGTACTACCACCTGTACATTATTAAAATAATAAATAAAATAAAAATATCTTTATTTCGGACATTAACACGTATATGTATATGAACAGTCCATAGGTTGTTTAGTAATAGGTTCGTAACAGAATGTACTTATAGTCTTTGCCCCGCCTGGGCATCGCAGCGCCGTGAGTTGATCACGGCAGTCGGATTGGTTGCCCTCTCGCTCCCGACCGTAGTTCAGTCTATGGTCCGGAGTGAGAGGTCGTGGAACCACCATCAAGGAGGCGGCGGAGCGGGAGAGAGAGCGTTTAAACCCTCTCCCCAACCGCAGAACCGGGCGCCAGAGGGCGCGAGATGACCTCCAGCCACCCTGAGGATTGACCTGGGGTTGGTGGGCTTTGTGGGCCTGCCCGCCATCCGTTCAGCACCAGGTCCGAGAGACGGCGTGCGTGTTCCCACGCGCGACTCTGTGTCGAGTCCGTCTCCCCTCTAGGGGGGACAGTAGGGATTATTTTTGGGAAGTGCCTATAGGGTAGGTCTTATCGGGTAGTGGCCTGCCGTTTCATACGGCGGGCCGAAACCTCGGTGGGGTCGCGACTGCATGCGCAAGTGTTTCGCGCGGCCCCGTCGATAGTGGTTTTGTCGAGGAACACCGTGGTAGGTTTAGTCGGTTTTCCGGGAGGTACATTATTCTTATTCCATCTTTCTTTTACCCCAGCGACTCTGACATAACCCCTCCGCCCGCCCCCGCGGAGGGGTATGAGTCATGCAAATCCCGAAGTTAAAAAAAAAAATGAACTTATAGTCTATATTAGTAGTGTTAGAAAGCCCGCCCTCTAGGCACCGTGTGGTAGCACTATAGGTACCTGTACGCTACGTTGTGTAATGAGATCTATGTATGTGTACACTATTTCCACCCAGTGCTGCAAAAACCAAAAATCTTGTTACTATTATAAGAGGTTTATCTATTGCAAATAGACAGTCAAAGCTTCAGGCTATTGTGGTTAACAAAAGAGAAAACTCGCGTCGTAAGGCCGTCCGATGCGTTAAGTGGGTGCGGGCGCGGCGTGCTGTTTTCTATTATCATGGGTCTCCGCCCCGTGGACAACGTGTCTGCGCGACGGAGCATGCGAGCGGGGCTGTTTCTAGGAAATCAGTGAGCGCTGCTTTTTTACTGCCAGCGCTGCGAGAGGCGGGTGTCCGTCGCGGGCGCCAGCGAGTGCGTGACGGAGCACGGCGCGGGTCTCCGCGGCGGGCGCCCGCTCTGTGCATCCGCTTAACGCAGTGGACGGCCTAAGCGACTGTACACCCCTCCACTTTATGCTGGATTGTGACAACACGTAACTGAGGTTGGTACTATTATTTGTTCGTATTACGAGGCAAGTAAAAAATATTGCCGACTAGTTTTTGCCCGCGGCTTCGCTCGCGTACATGTAGTTTATGTTAAGTTAGGTTAGTAACAGTACTTTTTTTCTAGATGAAAGCTACCTTATGTCCATTTCTGTTGCCCTGACAACGCGTATGCGAAATTTCATCATGACCGGTCGAGTAGTAAACCCTTAATCGGGCACAGGGAACTATTTACCCAACTCGTCAATCTAGCTAACTACACGAATATTTTTAAAATAACAACTCTCTAGGCTCAATTTTTTAGCCCAATATAATCTTCGATAATTACTGATTAATTTTATTGACAACCTCACCCATTCAAATGTCATATGTCAAGGGCAGAGTCAGATTAACGTCACGTTTGAAAAAATTGCGCGTTTATAAGTAGTGCAGACTTTATTCTAAGAAGTTTCTTCGGAAAAGATTATAGTAAGTAGGTATTTAATTTGTTATTGACTAATTTATTATATTCTGTGTAACGTTGTTATGATATACAAAACGAAAATGTAATTAAAAAAATTACAAAAAATGTAAAAAAATATAATCAAATTTGTAGACGTAGTTTCCCACTAGGGTTGTCCATTAACGGGCAGAGGTGAGTAATTTCCCACCCGAAAAAACCTTTTATTTTCAGTTTCAGTAATTTATACTTTATTTTATTTACACTACTACCTAACATGACACATGAACTTACAGTTAAATCATAAAAGTTGAATTTTTGTCCTGCTTGATTAAGGGTTAAGGCGTGAAAGAGTAATATACAAACTCACTTTCGCATTTATAATATTAGTTAGGACATAGAACGTTAATAATATACTTTGTAACCTTTTACTAATAAACCATACATTTATAGCCTGATGCTCAACGCTAACCCTCCATAGAACGTATTCGTTCTCTACGTCAATTCGTTTATACATATATGCTTTAAGGACCTCATACCCGAGGGCACAACACTAACTTACCCGCTCAAACATAGTACTACATTTCGTAAACTTAATCCTTTGTTCTATAATATTTTATCAGCTGAACATCCAAAACAATCAGAATTATGCAACACGCCGCACAGGAGCAGTCCGTCGAAGCTTCGAGGCTCTCTACATGTTTAATGTGTCCGGGTTCACAACGCCTGGTAGAATAGGAAGAAGCGTTATAGGATACATGCATTTTAGATGAATCAGATTCTACTGGCGGACGTTCGTGCCGCGACTCAAGCCGAATATTATGGCAATACTTCATAACACATCATGCTTTATGTATTTTAAACTCTGTGCAATGAATATTAAAGTTGGTTTGAGAGATATCTCTTTTATTATATGCTGTTTTTACATAATATTGTCTTCTGATTACGCGAATATTATTCATTGAAATTAAACTATTATATATATTAAAGCCCCGTGAACATGGCTGCTGAAAAGCAACCGAAACGTCGGGGAAAGTGTAAAATTAAATTAAATCTAAATAGTTTTAATAATAATTTCATTAGCTTAAACATTAGTAAAGTTTAAAAGTAAAAGTAGTGTAACAGTTTTCAAAATTATGTAATAAAGTGTCAAATAAACAACGCGATAAAATCCGTATATAGTAGTTTAATTTCAATATGCTGTTTTTGTTTTGTCTGTAAAAATTGAAAAGAGTTGTGCTTTTTATGTTAATTATTTTTCTCTGGGCGAAAGGTATCTTATATCACTTGCTGTGAGGGGTACAACGCGTGTGCGAATTTGATGATGATCGGTCCAGTAGTTAAGGCATAAAAGCGTTACAAACAAACTTACGTTGGCATTTATAATATTAGTTAGGTTATTACTAGAAGTTTCGTTGGTATCGTAGCATTTTTTTTGCAGATTATGAGGTGTCGGGGTTGATTTTCCGACTACGGTTATATTAGATTTTACTGTAATGGAATTTTCAGAAGCCGAATTAAAACATGTGCCAGGTGGAAAACAAAGGATATGCCTACACCTCTAAATACTCACATCACCTTTTTTGGGCATAAACAGGCTTGAATATTGTTTCTTTTTAACAGACAACTTCCATATTAGCAATTATTCCTGTATCGCGTGGAATTTAGAAACATTCAAATAACGGATATATATATCATCTAGACTTGGAAGAACCATTTGTGGATCACACAATTTTATGCCCCGTGTGGGATTCGAACCCACAACACTTGGCGCAGTGGCAGCGTCTAGGTGATCGCTTAAACCACTACGCCATACGTGCAGTCACCGTCACTTATAATATATGTTTATAGTATTAAAACTACTCTGTTCGCCTTAAACTCATGTGGAACCAACTCGGGATTACACTGTCCTATTTGACGAATAGTAGATTCTAATAATCGTAATTATGTTGGTATTGATATTTTCATATGTCCAAAATGTAAATTCAAACAAAACGTTATTAAATATTTATCTAATTAATTATTTTTCGCCATGTAATTATACCATTGTTATAATTTCTTTATTATTATTGTAATTTTAATATTTTCATTACTAAATTTGGCTTATGTTTAACTTATCTTAGTAAAATATAACATAATATTGTCTTTGATGTCGGAAAGGGGACTAGGCCCCCGCTTTGTCGTCGGGGATCAGGTCCCCCAATTGTGTGTGTTTTTTGTTGTGTTTGTGAGTTTGTGTGATGGTTGTGTGGGACCCGCCACGTCCATCGGCGGGTCAAACCTTTGACGGGGTCGCGATTTGAATGCGAGAGCGATCCGCGCGACCCCGCCATATAGGTGTGAGGAACACCGCGGTGGTTTTAGTCGGTTCAGCCCAAATTTCCATCTTATGGGCTGGATCCCGACATATCCCCATCGCCCGCCCCAAAACCGGCGATGAGGAATGTGATTTGCACATTTCGCCGCGTTAAAAAAAAAAAATTATATTGTATTCTTTTTACGCGAATATTATTCATTGAAATTAAACTACTATATACGGATTTTATCGCGTTGTTTATTTGACACTTTATTAATATATATAACAGTCAAAAATAGTCAAAAACAGTCAAAATCACCAAAATTAAAACGGCATTCTATTTAAAGAGATCATAAAAAGTCGACGGAGCCCGCTTCGCGGGGCTCCTATTTTTGTGTGGGTTAGAAGGAACCTAACATAACCTAACCCCTCCGAGACGGGATGCAGTGATTTGAGGCGTATAGGTGCTCGTTATAATATATTTTAGTAAGCATATTTTGCTGCGCAATTAGTATTTTTGGTGGTCATTATATTTAATCCCATTAAATGTTAACTATTCCTAGATTAACGATTCTTAATCCTTAATTTCATTGTACTTATAATTATTTATTAACGATATGCACAATGAATTAATATATTTAAACATACCTACTATTGATGTGATGCTTTTTAGTGTTTTTTTTGTCTCATACTGTTTTTGTTTAATCGTGGATAATGTGGTGGGCTGCAATATTGTAACATACTATTATGCAGTTTCTATATTTAAACATATTGTATATTGTGGCTGTTTATTATGCCAAATGATAATAAAAAAAATTAAAAATAAATACAATTGATTTTGAATTTAGTCAAGTTAGCATAAAGTAGTTTCACGCGACGTACCACGCGGCGTATCTACAACCCCGCGGGACCAATACGCCACACAATTGAACGCTCTGAGCAAACGTTTGCTGTTTAATATGAACGAACGTACCATTTAGCTGTACAAAGCATTTCTGTTTTAAACACAGCTTTGCGGTTATAGTACATGATAAATTGTCGGCCTCGATGGCGTAGTGGTTAGTGTAACCGACTGTCACGTCTGAGGTCGCGGTTTTTATTCCCGCACAAGTCAAACATTTGTGTGAATGAACGTAGATGTTTGTCCTGGTCTGGGTGTTTATATGTATAATATGTATGTATTTACAAAAAAAAGTATATATGTATGTTTATCCATTGTCTAGTACCCATAGTACAAGCTCTGCTTAGTTTGGGCTAGATGGTGTAGTGTGTATGTGATAGAATATTATAGAATATTATTAAATATTACTTCTAACGATAGTGATTACATTTTAGTTTTATTGACGGAATACTTATATTAAAATATTTAATTATCGCGCGCTTTGACGGTGAAGGACAATATGGTGAGTAATCCTATATGTATGACAGTTCTCCATAAGGTTCTTGAAGATATCGCACTCTTAATAAAACAGCGACTTAACTTGAAATTTGAAAGTAAGGCAATTTGAACTCTAATTGTATTTATTAAATTCTAATATTATATTTGTGTTAAATCTTTGCAATAGAGTTCAAATTTGTTTAATCCAAAATACTGAGATAAGTCTCTGTTTTATTAAGGGTGCGATATGTAAAGACTGTCAAACCGCAATGTGGCTGCGTAGTGGACTATGACCTTACTGTTCTCACATTGAGGAGAGGCCCCTGTCCAGCAGTGGGACAGTTTTTATACAGGGCTAGTAGGGCAGTATTTTTTTCTATATACTAATGAGTTTGGAAATAGGTGTCGCTTGTTAATGAGTTACCCAAAGTCAGTAGGGAGACTAACAGACTGCAATGCAGAGGGTCTCGGGTTCGAAACCACGTCGCGCACCTGTGACTTACGGAAGTTATATGACTTTTCGAAATTATATGCGTATTGATTGACAATTATCGCCTGCTCCTTGCCTCGGAGAGCACGTTAAGCCGTCGGTCCCGGCTGCCATGAACGTCTATGGCAGTCATTATTGGGAAAGTGTTGACACAAAAGATCCCACTGAGTCGAAGTGTCGCCGGTCTGCACTGACTGGCCCCCACATAAGATACATACATACCTAAAGTCTTGGGCTTTTACAAATATCACATATGCTTTGTTGCAAATTTTGCAAAACAATCAGTGCACTGCCAAAGCATCAAACGCTGGTTTTCTCAGCTGTTAAGAATTTTCTTACACAAAAAGCGCAGTCTTCTCTTTAAAGTTAGTACAGGTATAGAATACTTATATTTCGCCAACTACATAAATATCCACAATAAGGGGTATAATTTATCGTCGTCAACTATTTACAGTCTATATATTTCATATTGCTATTCAGAATTTCTAGTTAGAACACCTTCTACTCAAACAGGGAAAATAAGCTCGTCAAAATTAATATCACGTAACGCACGAGTGTCTAAAGACGTTGGGTAACGAGGATGAAATGCGAAAGGAATTCCGGGAATTCATATTCACCTGTATTTGCGTTAGAGAGCCGAAATATCAAACAGTCAAAGGCAAAAATCTAAAACATAGTCGCGTGAATACCTTTGTATGTGAGATACATACATAATTTGTGTACACCATTTATGGAATACTTTCCATACCCACACTGCTGCGCGCACTCCGCAATTTACTAATTGCGGAGTGCGCGCAGCAGTGTGGGTTTTGTATTGTCCAGCAATTTGTTTTTCCGAGTACCATTTTGTTTTTTTTATCTTTATTATTCTATAAGGGGTTTTTATCCACAAGGATACGCTAACCCCATCATACCTTATTATACACAACACAACATTATCTTAATATTTACCAGATAAGGGAATTATTGACGATTATTGCGGCAACCTTCAACCAAAGCACACAACCCCATTGCAATTTCAGACCTTGGATTCGCCAAAATACTTTCACTAAGCCCAACATCCAAAGTATTCAATTTGATGTTTCTGATCAATAATTCCCTTTCATTCCTGTTCCTGACACAATCCATCAGCAAATCAAGATCCAGTTAAGATCTACCTTTTTCTTCAAATGAGTACCATTTGAAGAAAGAGGTAGATCTCTTGTACCTGATATAGCCATAATGATAGGAAACTGACTGCTTCCACATTTACTAGCGATAGTGAATGCGATTGGAAGAGGTCTTGAGTTCGTTACCGAGTCTTGTAATTAATAAAAATAAAAAGATTGTTTATTTTTAATTGTTAAGCTTAAGAGTGTGCAACTGATATAATGGTTGCAGCTCCTTACAAATATAATTTGTGAGTTATCAGCTTTGTAAAATTGGCGATTAAAAAGAGTGGCCGTGACTTTCTTGCCCGTTCTTCTTTTTGGATCTACATCCTTGCTTTCCTCAACGTGGCTACAAGTAAATGTAAATGAATATTATAGTTTTAGTAAGTGTAACCTTCACGTTCATAAGTGTTACTTTGTGACCTAAATGAATAAAGATATTTTGATTTTGATTTTATTGACTAATATGTTGTAAGGATTACAAATTTTTTGCAGCAAAAGTAGTCTAGAACTGTGTCCGGTGAACAACAAAGGCTCGTCTTCTACAGCCTGACCTAAAAGCTAAAGTTGATAAAATGTTGGTGTAAAAAGCCTCAGTTTACTTCTTCAGGGTTATAGGCGTAAGACTACATACATATACATATATACGAAAAAAGTGCTTATCATTCTTTTTTAATTTTGTACCCACTCGTGTAGATAACTAATTAATACATATAATACACATATTGATTGACATGAAGTATATCATTCGCTTCATTGTTTTTACTGATTAAGACTGCGCCGAGTGAAATGTGCCAAAACAGGCGGTCACAGTTAAGTGAATAAAATCAACACTTTTTGTATAATACAATTATAAAATATACATTTACCATAACAATTAATGTGTTTACAATAACTCCGTGTAAAAAACTTAAAATAATTAATAGTTTCGCCTACAAAATTACGTAAATTTGCAAGAAAAATGCAACAACAAAAGCTCCTGTTACGTGATTTTTGATTATAAACAGTTGAAAACTATCTTATTTTACAGCTTAAACGAAACATAAATAGTTATATTAAAATTTGTTCGTCTCAAATATTTAAGTTATTGGTTGACAATAAAGATACATATTTGTCAAAGAAGCACTTCAAATCCTCCATACAATTTTACTATGGCGGCCGTGCGCCGATTTGAATATGCGCCGCACGAGCTCTGTCACTATCTGTCTTACGCTCGGCGCAGTCTTAAATCACGAAGAGATCGCTACGTCTTTAAGGAGACCCGCGTAACTCTGAGGACACGCGTTCCATTAATTACGAAAAGGCTTAGAGGCATCTTTCAAAACTTTGGAAATACGGCACATTTTAAAAATATAGACGGCCATTTATTAATTCCTTTGTAGCATAGTTCGGACTTCAAACAAGATTTATTTGAGGAACGGACAAAACAAAGTTACATAAAATCTAAGTATTATACAGAGTTAACTGAACCGAAAATATTTTCGGTACTTCTGTCACATTTCAAGTTTGTTTGTGTGAAATATTAATTGTTTTACGTCTTGTGCAGGAATTAAAATCATACCACCTAGAAATGCGTTGTTTGGTTAACATAACTAAGCAAATTACTGAATAATTGTTAAGCGGACTGCACTACTTAATGTGAACATTGCATGCTATGTATAAAATAGCCTTGAGTATGTTCATCAGAATTAATTAAAATTGCAATCTAAAGTTATGATATAACTTGTAGCCTCGTGTAAGATCCTGCATGATACAGTAATTAAATCTAATGAAGTATTTTTTTTCTGTAGACCGAAGAAACTAAAGAGTACATCAATAGAACACTTTATTAAAAGTAAATAAAGTATAAAAAAATTGGGAGTAACTGCCGATTACGATCTCTTGTAAATCCTAGGCTATCCATTACTTTTAAGGAATAAGATTATCATACTAAACTTATAAACTCCTATCGAAAACACGTTATATTTTCTTATATCTCGTGTACCGTAGAAATATTAAAGGAGATACGACAAAATAAATAGAATTTTTGAGCAGCTCCATCATAAAAAGCTAAAACGGGGCTCGAGTGAGCTACAATTTGATAAAAATAATGCGATTTGTTCCACCCTCTGGAGGCTGTATGTGCCGAGTTCAAGGCTACATACAACCTTCATATGAAAATATATTTTTATTCGATTTGAATGCTTTCCAACAAAGTTTTCTTGGCACTTAATGGACCTCTTCTATGCAACGATTGCCAAATATCTTTGCTTCTTCGTATTTGAAATATGAATATTGTGCTTGCTGAATGTTGTTTTGAATAAAAATATAGTGCCAAATCTTAATAAGTATGGTAGCAGTTCATTTATTTATTTATTTAATTATTTATTATTTATTTATTCATATTATAGAACAGTCCTTTAGTTGTGTTTGTTGTCAGTATTTTGCAATTGTGTCTTCAATCTAGTAGGGAAACACGTGACTGTGTTTCTTCGAGAATTCACTGAGCTCTTTAGAACCTACTTGTAGCATACCGCTATGCTACAAGCATATAGTCACGTAGTCTATTGTGCCTTTAAAAGAGCCAATACTTATTTTTTTGTCCCGTGTCAAATTTTCAACACTAGGAGCACTGGCAGCGGAAAGGCTATTTCATAAAAAAGAAATATATATATAATGTGTATGTTTATCCATTGTCTAGTACCCATAGTACAAGCTCTGCTTAGTTTGGGCTAGATGGTGTTGTGTGTATGTGATAGAATATATAGAATGTTATATTATTATTATTAAACCACTGTGTGCCGTGCTGTTAATGTATCATTATTGCGGTGAATCGAACACTGTGACCAGAGCTATTTAAAATATCATAAAAGATAAAATTAGTTAAAAGTTCTAAATGAGATAAAACCCGGATTGTACGGTGCACCGCCCGTACAAGCTTATTAAAATACATAAGCTGCTTGTACTACAAATTCGCATGCAGCGCGGTACAATACCGCCACTAATCAGTTCGAATTAACTACACAGATCCCACAGCCCTCAGAACTACAGTAATTATAGCAACTGAGATTTCTACAGTAAATGAGAAATATGTAGTTGCCTAGCATTCGCCTTGCTTGCTTGTTTGTATAGTCGAGGGAATGGAGGATTTTTCGATACAGGTATTATTCCATTAGAGGAGTTCAGTATTGTGAACCATTTTCTATTTCAATAATAATTATAGTGGGCAATCCGAAGGCGCTCAGTCGGATCCTATCTTCGCAATTATTTGATTTTAACTGTTAAATTCATCTCACGGTTAACATAGTTTAAATTGTATAGATTTGTGTTCAATATAAGCTGAACTAATATCAAGACTTGAATTAGAAGCTGCCATTGAATAAGCGCTGGTGAATTTGAATCTGTTAGTTTGATTAAAAGCGGGCGCGAGAGCTCGACGTTATACCGCAATGCAGCTGGTGGTGCAGTACATTTAAATATAATATTATTATGAATAAATCTTCGTGAATTTCTCTTAGAAATGCATCAGTTGGTAAACATATGTATGTTTGTATATATCCTTTGTACGTCTCGTTTGTTATCGTTGTTTTTATTAAACAACTCCCGGACTAAGACCCTGTGTCGCGGTGGATTTTACAAACATTTAAACAACAGATACAAAGAACATTCAGACTCGGAACAATCATTTGTCCCGTGTGGAGATCGAACCCACACTACTTGTCGCAGTGGCAGTGGCGACGCAACCAGTTAAACCACTACGCCATACGCATCCGCCATATTCTGCCAGCTATTGTTAAAGGTTCCACGTGAAAAGGGTCTATTGCCGTAAATCTGGCTTGGTTTTAGGGCCCTCGCCCACGGCGACTTTTGGTAGCGATGCAGTCGCGCGTTTTGTAAACGCGCGACAGCATCGAATCAATCAATTATAGGTGAATACAACATGCATTAAGTTAACAAACAAAACAAGTGAGAAACGGCAATGAATTGTCGTAAATCTTAGAATTCGAAAAACAATTTATGTAAAGGACACGTAATACCACGTGACCTTGAGGTCAGAGGTCAAAGGTCATAGTCATTTCGCGGGTGTATTGACTATGCTAAGTCGAATGGCGTTGACCGCGAGTCTCTAGCTCTTACGGTTCTTGAGTTGAAAGTTGTATAAAAGACGGAAGTACAAAGCTGTTGTATAAGAGATTTTCCGAACTCTAAAAGTAATAAAAATTTAAATTATTAAATTACAAAGGAAATACACAAAGTTGATAAAAATAAAAATTATTATATAAATTGAGATTAGAGATCAGGGTGTAAATTTAATCAATTAATATAAATATAACTTTACAAATTGATATAATGATATAATATATTATTTAATATATATCTATTAATTAAATACTTTTTAATTTGGTTGACTGAACTTCTAAAACCAGCAGAAAGTCTGGAACGAGCATTAGACGGCAATAGCACCCACAGATTATGTGGGCGCTAAAGACATAAGCGGTGAAATTAGGATGAAATTTACCTTAGAATAGTAGAGCCTCACTGATTTCAGCATGAATGGGCCGGCTCGACCGGGGAAGGACTACCCTCTCACAGAATATCGGCGTGAAATGGCAGTGTTCCTACTGTTATGTTTCGTTCGGTGAGTGCCAAAGGCCCAATTTCCCTCTTTCCCTCTTCCCGCTCTTTCTCCTTTCCTAAAAGGTCGTCAACGCACAAGTGCTGCCTCTGATGTTGCAGGCGTCCATAGGCTACGGTCACCACTTACCATCAGGTGGCCCGTAGGCTTGATGCCCCCTTAGATGTATAAAAATAAAGAAAAATCATGTATGAATGTTTTAGACTATCGCGATTTGTACACATACTTAATATATTGCTAGATAACGGGTCTTACTCGCGATAAAGTATTTAAAAGGTAATAAATACCTATTGATTGCACGACGTTTCGACTGACTTGCATCTATCGTGGTCACGGGTTGACTGGTGTGAGCTCAACGGCGCCTTCGTGAAGTGCGGGTTTCGGAAACTACCCTCACTTGGTCATTATAATTTATATTAGCACTGTCAGTATTTCAAAACACAACACTACCAACGTCTACACATCGACGACCTACGTCACGGCGGTAATACATTTGCTGATGACTGGATTCCAAGATGTAGACAAACGGTACCCATGCTCCCGGTTTATAGTCAATATATCAAGGTCTATAGTTCGGTCGATAGGTATTTATTACCTTTTAACTACTTTATCGCGAGTAAGACCCGTTATCTAGCATTATATTAAGTATATGAATGCTTTGAAGCCTCGATGGCGTAGTGGTTAGTGTAACCGACTGCCACGCCTGAGGTCGCGGGTTCGATTCCGGCGCAAGTAAAACATTTGTGTGCATGAACATGGATGTTTGTCTTGGTCTGGGTGTTTCTATGTATAATAAGTATATTTTTGAAAAAAAATTATTATATATGTATGTTTATCCATTGTCTAGTACCCATGTATGTATGTATCTTATGTGGGGGCCAGTCAGTGCAGACCGGCGACACTTCGACCCAGTGGGATCTTTTGTGTCGAAATTCTCCCAATAACGACTGCCATAGATGTTTATGGCAGCCGGGACCGACGGCTTAACGTGCTCTCCGAGGCACGGAGCAGGCGATAATTGTCAATCAATACGCACATAATCTCGAAAAGTCATATAACTTCCGAAAGTCAGAGGTGCGCGACGTGAGTTCGAACTCGAGACCCTCTGCAGTCTGTTGGTCTAGTACCCATAGTACAAGCTCTGCTTAGTTTGGGGCTAGATGGTGTTGTGTGTACGTGATAGAATATTATATTATTATATTATATTTATTGTTTACATGTTTTATATTTAAATTATTTCATGCTTTTGTGATCGTGTGTGTAATGTATGCGAGAAAATAAATGAATTTTCTTTTGTCCTTAAAAAACATACAACCTGCGTGACATATTCTGATTCCTCTTAGACTTTGCCTTCGAAGATAAACACCAAGTCCATTCTGTATGGTAAAATTGACACTTTACGCATAATTTGGAAGTCGAATATCTAGTCGCAAGGACGTCAAAACTTTAACTAGGTTAGTGTAACTCTCTTTCGGGGAATTGGATAGGAAGTGGGGTCAGACTGGCGCATTGCCAGGTCATAAGTAATAAGGAAAAGTGCAAGGATTGGAAGAAAGTTGACTCAACATCCAAAGTAATGCTTAATTTGCATTTTGGACTCATGTATAGCTGTCATAAATTTCGTTGAATAGTGTACTGGTCTAGCCTAAGGGTATCGTTAGCCTTCGGGTTGCGGAGGTCAGGTGGCAGCCGCTCCGTGTAAAAACTGATAACCAGTCAAATCCGGTTAGACTAGAAAATCCGACCCCAAGTGACTTAGGAATAAAAAAGGCTAGGGAGAAGAAGTGTAGACTGATTTGGAAGCAGTCGTTTTTGCGATATCTAGCTTGGTGATGCAATAGCAGTGAATACGACTGCTGTACATGCATGTATGAGGTCTTTGGTTCGATTATTGGGCAAAGTGTTAATATTTTCTTTTTATATATATTTATTTTTTAAATTCTCAATAATAGTATGGGGTCTGGAACTGTGCCTGATAGGCGGTAATAGGCTCGCATCACATTACGCAAGACTTGACGTAAAACCATAACTGGTGAAATTTGGGTGTAATACATATGTGCATATTTCTTCAGGGATATAGGTATAAGGCCATGTATGTACCAAAAAGAAGGTATGTTAAAACTTAGTACTGAAGCAATACAAGGTAAGGTAACATAATCTTGGGACCTCTAAATATATTGTTCAAATAACGTAACTGGATGGTTTTGTAAGTAATCAGCGCTAAACCTATTTTCACAGGTGTTACAGTGGTGGGAATGTGGGTGGAGTAAGCCACCTAATCTAAACACCGCGTAGCTGCTTAGTAAACAGAATAGTCACGTTCTGCCTCCCCTAAAGATCCGGGATGAGTGTACAATCTAAATGAGCAAGAAAATATATCACTGATGCGTAAATTACCAACGTTAAAGTATTGTAACTTTGAACACAAACTAATTTATCAAAACGATAACCTAGATGTCCTAATCATTCTGCGTAAATAGAAACATGTTCGGGTACTTTGAAATAACTACACTGGAACATTGAGACAACTACCATCTTATCTTATCTTATGTGGGGGCCAGTCAGTGCAGACCGGCGACACTTCGACCCAGTGGGATCTTTTGTGTCGACACTCTCCCAATAATGACTGCCATAGATGTTCATGACAGCCGGGACCAACGGCTTAGCGTGCTCTCCGAGGCACGGAGCAGGCGATAATTGCCAATCAATACGCACATAATTTCGAAAAGTCATATAACTTCCGAAAGTCAAAGGTGCGTGACGTGGGTTCGAACCCGAGACCCTCTGCATTGCAGTCTGTTGGTCTCCCCACTGACCTATCACTGCTCTCCAACTACCATCTTAGTCTCCCCGTGACCATGACTGCTGAAAAGCAACCGAAACGTCGGGGAAAGTGGAAAATTAAATTAAATCTAAATAGTTTTAATAATAATTTAATTAGCTGTGTTACAATTTTCAAAATTATGTAATATAGTGTCAAATAAACAACGCGATAAAATCCGTATATAGTAGTTTAATTTCAATTAATAATATTCGCGTAAACAGAAGACATTATTATAGATGTCCTAATTTACTCCCAGAAACTATGGCTTGGAAGTGACAAACAACTTCGAGGTGTTATTTACTAGAATCAGTGTGGTACCACGGATTGTCATAGTTTACATATTATAGCAACCATAGTTAAAAATTCGACACCGATTAAACATTTCGTTGATTTAATATTTATAAAGACCCCCGCGACACATATTAGTTGCAATTGCGGGACTTGTCTTATTGTTAATAATAATTGAAATATTTATGATATTTATTTCCTTTCAATAAAGTAATTCTTAATATATATAAGGTAATTAAAGGCTAGACTTTTAATTTTTAATACTAATGTTAGTGCTACACAATCCTGTGATATTTATTGACCGTATTCTAAAGTATGGTGTCAGCGTTAAGATTTAGTAATATTTTCAAGTAACCAGTTTTTTTTTACCTGGGGGAATGCTTTGACTCATACCTCTCCACGGGGCGACGGAGAGGTTATGTCGGGCTCACCGGAGGAGAGATACCCCGGTAATACCGACTAAACCTACCACGGTGTTCCTCGACATAACCATAGACGGCGGGGCCGCGCGAATCGCTTTCACATGCAATCGCGACCCTACCGAGGTTTCGGCCCGCCGTGTGAAACGGCAGGCCACTACATAAAAATACCCTCTACTGTCCCCTTGTAGGGGGACAAAAACACAACTCAGAGGCGCGCGTGGGAAAACGCATGCCGCCTCTTGGACCTGGTGCTGATCGGGTGGCGGACAGGCCCACGCAACCCACCACCCCCAGGTCAAACCTCAGGGTGGCTGGAGGTCATCCAGGTCAGGTTGGATTTAAGTAACCAGTAGTCTAACCAATTAAAAATAGTAAAATATATAAATAAATTATTTATTTATCTATTTATTTATACTAAATAGAACGACTTGCGTCAATTAAACTATTTAATAATATAGTATAAATAAAAAAAAATAGCACTCACGCATTCTGCTCACAGTACCTCATACATAATCTCCTCAAACACAAACAACACTGCGGCTCAAAACTATGGCAACACATTTTTTCGCCGCTGCAATATTTATCTTACGAATCAATTCCAAATCTATTAAATCGCACGAGGAGCTCTACTCATTAAGTCAACCATCTACTACAAGTAAACTACAACTATTGTAGCATAGTATAACAAAACTCATAGTAAGGTATACAGGTGAAACACCTTTAGCTGTGAAATATCGCTGCCATTTCCTGCGCCGAGGGGTCGTCGACGAAAACTGGAACGTAGAAAATTGCATGTAGGTCAAACTTGTATCACCATTCAGTCCTTTTATAGTTAAGGTCGTGAAGATATAACAAGGTCCTGCATTGTAATCTAGTGCAATATATAAATATGAGATGTTTGTTACGTACTGTGACTGTGCTTTTGAGAGTTTTGCAAGGTTTATTGAGGAGTAGTTCTTGAGCGACAATGCCAAGAATGTGCAGCCTTGTGTTCGATGGGGAGAATATTTAATTTGTGGCAAATCGTTTTATGTAGTCTGCATAAGATAGTTGTTGATATCAGGAGAATTATTTATTTAGGATCTCTGACAAGAAATACACGCCTAAATCAATATAACTTGATAATTAAAATAAAGTCTCATACTTTCTCAATTGCAAGAGATCACAACATGCTAGAAAATAAAGTATAATAATAATAAGGTGTACTCTACTACTGGCTTATATGCCTATGATGGCTATTCAGGGGGTCCATGTAGTAAGTTGGCGAGTCACCGTCTGCCCATCCGATTGATGCTATTAGAGTCTTCAGGGCAGACGTTGTTTTTCATCCATAGTTACCAATGTCCGGTACATTGGTAACTATGGATGAAAAGATGAAGATGAAGATGAAGATGAATGAGTGCGGCGATAAAGGTAGGAGGGGGTTACAATGGAGCAGCTCGAATCCACGTAGACCAGCTGCAATTGAGAGACACACAAAAGCACTTCAACAACTTAAGCTTAAAGAAGTCTGCGGGACCGGATGGCATCCCACCTTATATCTTTAAGGATTGTCGGTCAGTGTTAACAGAGCCGTTGCATTATATTTATAACATATGTTTAAGGACGGCTCATTTTCCAGAGCGGTGGAGGCAGACCCGAGTCGTTCCCGTGCCAAAGGGTAGGGCAAGCGTAAGTGTAGAGGATTATAGACCAGTGGCTGTACTGTCTACACCAGCACAGATTTTTGAATCCGCTATTCATAGCAGTATATTTGGAGAAATCAGCCCACAACCCATCCCCATAGCCCAGACGTATTAGAGTACATGTATATATAAAGAGCAACGATAGCTCACTGGGGAGACCAACAGACTGCAATGCAGAGGGTCTCGGGTTCGAACCCACGTCGCGCACCTCTGACTTTCGGAAGTTATATGACTTTTCGAAATTATGTGCGTATTGATTGACAATTATCGCCTGGTCCGTGCCTCGGAGAGCAGTTAAGCCGTCGGTCCCGGCTGCCATGAACATCTATGACAGTCGTTATTGGGAGAGTGTCGACACAAAAGATCCCACTGGGTCGAAGTGTCGCCGGTCTGCACTGACTGGCTCCCACATAAGATACATACATACATGTATATATCAATAGACCCACGTCTGCTGTGGCTAGGCGACTATAAAATAATTATAATAGTGAAAGTATTGAAGATGAACAGTCCACAAAGCCTCGCACCTCGAAAGGGTTGACAGAAGTGTACAGTATCCATACTTCGCTTATATGCTTTTAGGGCCCACGCAAATCTATTGCCGTTTATTAAGCACAGTTCTATACTCCGTGCGATTACTAAAAATTTCTAGTCAAATAACTCTACGAACACTATGTCAGATTCATATTCAAACCTTATAACTCATATGCAGCAGAGACATTCACTATTGCTGTTCCACCGAGTTTCAATTCGTTTCATAACAGCAACTTAAGGGGACACCGCGAAAATTATCGTTTAGAATAGCTCCGCCCATATCCACTCCAATGACAATCATTATGTATCAATCCTTAAGTAGCGGTCATAAGGTCTAAAATTGCGATGCGCCCGCAATGATCGAGAACGCTTAGAAATTGTTAAAAAAACTTAAAATATTATTTAAAAATGATTGGTTTTAGTTATGGAAATAATGAGCTAGCAAATCACTAATATTGATGTTACGAATATATTTGAGTAATTCCTAAGCATATTGATAGTGTAACTTCCTTGTGATTTAAAAAATAGTAATTTTTCAGAGGTGTATTCGAAAATAATTATGATCGAGCCAAAATCACAATATCGTGTTTTTGAGCTAGGAAATTCTAGTTAAAAACATCAATTTACCTATATCAAAATTCTAGATTAATTGGTCTTCTCATAGTCCTATACTATTCGATGAAAGTTAGTGCATTTTTTCAGTGTGTCCTCTTAAAGCGGACATTCAAAGGATAAATAAAAATGTAATAGCCTTGTTGTTTTATGCAAGTTAAAATATGCAAAGCTGTGATGAAGTAGAGTCACCATCAATCTTTGTGTTACCACTATTAATCATACGCAGTCGGGTCCCCGTGATTGCTACATTGTGAATATATACGTCGTATATTTGCGAGAAGGACGCCATATTCAAATTATTTGAGGCTTAAAAACAGTGCTTTTTATGTATTGTTGACGAATAAAATAAGAATTTAAGGAAGCTTAAGACTGCAGCCAGCGTTATGTGCCAAAACAGGCGGTCACAGTTAAGTGAATAAAATTAACACATTTTGTTTAATACAAATATAAAATATACATTTACCATAACAATGAATGTGTTTACAATTACTCCGTATAAAAAACTTAAAATAATTAATATTTTCGCCTACAAAATTAAGTAAATTTACACGAAAAATGCAAAAACGTAAGCTCGTGTTACGTGATTTATAGATTATAACAGTAAAATTCTATCCTATTTCCTCCTATCTCTCCTCCTCCTATTTTATATTACAATTTGTCCGTCCCAAATATTTAAGTTATTGGTTGACAATAAAGATACATATTTATCAAAAAAGCACTTCAATTCCTCCATATAATTTTACTATGGCGGCCGCGCGCCGATTTGAATATGCGCCGCACGAGCTCTGTTATTATCTGTCTTACGCTCGGCGCAGTCTTAATAAATATCCCGGTATTGGAAAACAATAAAATCATACTTAAAATTATATCATACGTGACATAATAATATATTTGTCTTACCCCTTCTAGTAATTTTTCAGCTTTTTACATATATAATTCCCGAGCGCTATGATATGTCCTTCTTCAAACGAGGTTTGAAGAGAGTTCTTCTTTCACGGTAGGCAGCGGCTTTGCTGTGTCCTGACATTGCTGAAGTCCATGAGCAGCGGTTACCACTTTCCATCAGGTGGACCACTTGCTCGTATGCCACTGAAGGCAATAAAAAAAAAAAAAATATAATCTTTTAACATTACATCTCAACATCTGGATGTGGTCTGACAGAGCGAGTTCTATAACTTCCGCTTTAATATAATAATAATAATATAATATTCTACCACATACACACAACACCATCTAGCCTAAACTAAGCAGAGCTTGTACTATGGATACTAGACAATGGATAAACATATATATATACATTTTATTTTTTGTAAATACATACATATTATACATAGAAACACCCAGACCAAGACAAACATCCATGTTCATGCACACAAATGTTTGACTTGTGTGGGAATCGAACCCGCGACCTCAGACGTGGCAGTCAGTTACACTAGCCACTGCGCCATCAAGGCTTTACATTTATTTTTAACATTATGGATAAAGTTGTCTATGCATGTCTGAGATTTAAGCCTAGTAGGTTCTCTTAATTGTAGCTTAAGGTTATAGTTTAAAAAAATACATTCGAATTCCAAAGTAACTTGCACATCTTATTTGCGTCCGTTTGTCATGAATACTAATTACATTATCTCGTAATATATCAGCGATAACAGTAAAAAAATAATTGTATATATTTTTCAAACCCGTTCTAATACTAAACTGTATGTGATTAAATCAGCAGCCTGTGTCAAGTTAGAATAAATAAATTAAAATCCAAGATAGAATAAGGAATAGTGTGATTAGAGAGAGATGCGGCATGAAAGTGGATATAGTGACAAGAATAGAAAAGGCAAGGTAAAGCTGGTTGGGGTATATAGAAAGAATGGACGAGAAAAGACTGACTAAGAAAGTTTATATGGCTAGTGTGAATGGAACAGTCGCAAGTGGAAGACCTAGGCGAACGTTTCTCGATCAGATCAGAGACGATCTGGACAAAGGCCAGGTTAAGAGCACCATAAACTGGCGAGCGTGTATGAGGAATGTGATTAAAGGAAATTAAGCCAGAGAAGTGTGTCAGGATCGTAGCAAATGGAAATCCGTCTCTGCCTACCCCTCTGGGAAACAGGCGTGAATCTATGTATGTATGTAAAATCAAACTTTCTAGTTTACATCTATCAAAAGTGTGGTAATATATTTCAAAGAGTTCCTTACATAAAAAGTGTCCCTAAGCTTTGTAGCAGTTTGACATTTTGCTTATACATACAATCAAAGCACAGGTGTTAGCGCTATTTGTACAGTAAATAGTTTAAGTAAATACAAGTTGACATAAAGTGACATGAATCTCAGAATCGCAATTTCAATTTGCCAGAATCAATATTGCGAAGTGTCTATGTAAATATTTGTAAGAGTATAATTTACAACCGCAGCTCTTATAAGGCTAGCATACCACTTCACACATATGGCAAGCCAACTTGACCTTTAAACTTAAGGGAATGCCATTTTGCGCATCTCTGTCTGCGGAAAAAAGGGAGCCATGAGGGTATGTTGGACTCACCCGGGGAAAGATGGAAAATCCCGGGTGCTATCGACTTAACTTACCACGGTATGCCTACTCCTGGCTTGAATGGTGTTTGGGAACTAACCTAAACCAATAGGCATGCATGATGAATATAATGAAAGTGAATGCAGCAAGAAAGGTATGAAGAGTCGTAGTAAATGAAAATCCTAAGTCTCTACCTACCCCTTCGGGAAATAGGCGTGAGCTTATGTATGTCAACGTTTCGATCAGAAGGCTGGTCTAATTTTAGCCCAAAGACTCAACAATTGCCATTCAGAGTAGCAATTATTTTTGTCACCTGGGAGAAATTAATCTGTCAGCCACTGGCTAACTATTATAGGGTTCTTATGCTAACAAACTGTCAGTAATAGCACGAAGTCACGAGCTATGCCCGTTTAATCGCAATATGCTCGTCTCCTAATACGTAGGTTATATAAACATAGCTGGCGCATTGTTAATGTTATACCTCTCTGCCTACACATTTCATCAGTTGTCAGAGTTACAGAAAAGGATATAGGGTACGATTTGTCCAGGAAAAAAGTACTATTCCTGGGCGAGCGAGGCCGTTCTCGAAATCTAGCTAATAATATTTTCCTGTTCTAATTATCTTTTGAGTAGTCATAGCTTACCAAACACGTATTATTTTGACACTGAATACGATGACATTTTTATCCAAGTGTTCTTTAAACATAACGCACTCTTAATAAAACAGCGACTTAACTCGAAATTTGAAAGTAAGGCAATTTGAACTCTAATTGTATATGTTAAATTCTAATATTATATTTGAGTTAAATCTTTGCAATAGAGTTCAAATTTGTTTAATCCAAAATACTGAGATAAGTCTCTGTTTTATTAAGGATGCGATTAAGAATATCAATTATAAATGAAATACGATTTAAAATGATTTTACTCGTACTGAATCGCCAATAGTTACAAATTCAATTGAATTCCCGCGCGCGACAAACAATTGTGTCATTCACGGATAGTTGTGCCTATTCGATGTGTTTTTGCGTATTGTTTCAACGTTCGTAAAGGCTTTGCTACACAGGGACTAACGCTACTATCAGCGATATTACACGAAAGTGTAAAATATATTTATGACTTGATGACTTAAGCTATAGGTATTGAGTATTTGCCTAAGCCATTGCCGTTGTTTATGTTTAAATAATATTGTGTTTTTCATGCAAACTATATCGTCATAGTTTTAAACTTGCTAAGTCTTGGAATGCCAGACACAATTAAATACCTATTGAGTCTGGACACCGGGATGCGGCTGCGAATCAATAGGTTAAAACGGCGAATCCTAATACCATCATATTTTAAACGTAAAGTTATTTGAGTTTAAGCTAAATATGGTTTGTATCAAATGATTGAAAACAGCAACCATAATTAAAAACGCAAGTCACTAAAGGCAACTAAAAATACTAATTTTACAAATATGATAACTTCTTCTCTCTTAGCCTTTATTATTCCAAGTCACTTGAGGTCGGCTTTTCTGGTCTAAACGGCTTTGACTGGATATCAGTTTTTACACGGAGCGGCTGCCACCTGACCTCCGCAACCCGAAGGCTAACGATACCCTAAGGCTAGACCAGTGTCAGGATATTAGAGGGTACTGACTTTCCCAATAACGACTGCCATAGATGTTCATGGCAGCCGGGACCGACGGCTTAACGTGCTCTCCGAGGCACGGAGCAGGCGATAATTGTCAATCAATACGCACATAATTTCGAAAAGTCATATAACTTCCGAAAGTCAGAGGTGCGCGACGTGGGTTCGAACCCGAGACTCTCTGCATTGCAGTCTGTTGGTCTCCCCACTGAGCTATCGCTGCTACTCAGCTGTTACAAATATGATAACGTAGGTTATTAATAACACATGCTATTATTTTTATATATAGTCTATTCTTGGAATAAAAATATCTTGTCGATGTTTTGCACCAACCATTGCATTTTGTATGGGAATCACGAAATTAGATGCCGAAAAAGAAACACAATTTTAAAGATAACCTAATAATAAATCCCGGCAATATTGATGGAATACTTGTCCATGATTGGAAATAAATATGTAAGCTTATAAAAGATTGGAACTTTGATAAGATTACAGTATATATCAATAAAAACAAAATTTCGCTAGCTATCTTTCTGTCTTACATAATAACGTAGCCTCACTCATATTGCCATCTTACGGAAACATTTTAAGACCCGCATTCCTAGTTTCCCAAATTACATCTATTTTCAATCTATCTAAAATAATTCTTTTTCTGGATGAAAGGTTACCCTGTGTCCTTTTTCTGTACTCCTGATAACGTGTATGCAAAATTTCATGATGGTTCGCCGAATAGTTAAGGCGTGATAGCGTGACAAACAAACAAACAAACTTACATTCTCATTTATAATATAAGTTGGACTTAAATTGATAATACAAATCTAAACAGAATATTAATAAATACTTAATAATATAAATCGAAAATAAAATAGAGAATATACTTTCTATTTTATTTTCGAATTTCGCTTTTAGTGTAAACTCGTCCTTAGAATCGCCACGCTACGCTTACAACCTGTCACTACGCCCAGTTAACCCTGGTAATGGCTTTTTCTACGCGACTGAGTAACGGTATGGTTACTTTATTCTACTTGTTATTACACTTAATCCTTTTATGTATAAAGTGAGCTAGTGAAGGGTTGAATTTATAGTGTTAAGCTTTTCATGTTTTGTGTAAGTACAATTTTGTGTAGCGCTTTTTTAGGGTTACGTAGCTTTTTAGCTACGATTAATCTACGTCGTAGCAAACAGCTACGGCGTAGATAGTACATACGATTTTGAAATTCATGAAGGTTTTATTTTTCACTGAAAATCAAATTTGCTCTATGGATGGTATTAATCTATTGAGTAGCAGCGGTACACTGGCGGCCAGACACAATAGGTTTTTAGTTATGTTTGGCATTCCAAGACATGACAGGTTAAGCACGTAGAGGCCTTATGTGGGTTTTAGGGTTCATTCACACGTACCACAACCACACTACAACCAGAACTACACCACAACCACGCCACGTGGGCGGGCGCAATTTTGTATTGAAAATGTGTAGTAGAATTTACACGGACCACATTTTGCCGTCATTATTGACACTGGGTGATACTGGTCACATCGCGACCACAACACAACCACCAGCGACACCACGAACTAGCGTCCGACCACATCGCAACTACTAACGGCAACTCAACCACATCCACATTTTGTAGGAACCACAACGCAACTGCAAAAAGCTGCAGCGACACTATTCACATGTAACCACTGCTTGATCATATATTGTCGCGTCGATGTGGTGTGGTTGTGGTACGTGTGAATGATGCCTTATACAACTTTGCTTATGTGTGGTAAATTTTAATAAAATTTACTTCGACGTCGCCATATTTTTTTATGGGAACTTCTATAATGTGTGCCAAGGCACTGTATCAGATGACTAATGCCATGGGGTGGCACCTAAAACCTCAGCAGTTCGCGCCATTTTTTTTTCCTTTTTTATACAACTAAGTTGGCACACAAGCATACGGCCCACCTAACGGTAAGCGGTCACCGTAGCCTATAGACGCCTGCAATAGCAGAGGCATCAATTGCGCGTTACCAACCCTTTAGGAAAGAAAGCGGAAGGAGAAGGAGCGGGAAGGGGGAAAGAGCGTGATTGGGCATCTAGCACTCTCACTCACCGAACGAAACACAACAGTAGGAATACTGCTATTTCACGTCGATATTCAGTGAGAGGGTAGTCCTTCCCCGGTCGAGCCGGCCCATTTATGCTGAAATCAGCGAGGCTCTACTACTCTAATACAAATACAGTCAACTATTTGGCCACGCTAACACGCTAATTTAATCAGTATTATCGATTAAAGATTAATTAGTGTTAAAGTACAATTGAGATGTTTAACACAATGACATGTTCCTCTTTATTAATCCCTTTACACGTAAGCCTGTTCACGTATGACGTCACCATCTGTGAATGTGTGTGTATCTGGTTAAGCAGTATGTAATATATAATTGATAATAGGTTGCATATATGGCGGTGTAGTTAAGGTTATTATCTGTTAATTATAACAACATCAAATGTTACAGTTTCGACATCTGCATAAATCAAAAAATTTTGTGAGTCACAGTTAGCATCGAGAGATATTTGTGTGTTTATTACTTCAATACTATAATAATTCTTGGCAATCTGGACATTTTCTAAACTGTCCGGTGACCTTTAAAAGTATATAATAAGATAATGGTTAGCAGTCCGTCATTACTGGGGACAGATCAGGTGCAAGATAGGCTTTACTTAACAGATTAATAGGTTTCGAATTTCGACCTTATGTTTCGGAGCCGTATACGTTAACCACTGTACTTACAACACCAACCAGGTAATAGTAGATACTAATATATAACTTGGTTGGTAATGCTGCCAAGTGGCCAGCCAATTGAGAGACATTCCACAAAATGCAATTAAACCTGCCAGCCAGCCGATATTCAACAAGTATACAATGGCATAAAGCCTAGCTGAGCTACTCAGGTCGTTCGAAACTTTACATGCACATAAAACGTGCCCCATCCAACTATTCCAATTGATCCAACTCGTATAAAGCTGGTAGAAGCTTTGCTGCACATTTCTATTCATGTATGAATTTTAAAACTTATATTATCAAGTCTTTAGTTCATTGACGTCTAACAAACGCAGCATGAACGATACGATAGACTTCATATTGTGCTTGTATTTGCCCGCGGCCTCGGTCACTTTTTTCAATTAGAAAATAAAAACTTAAAGTCATGGAGGATTAACATATAATAACAGTAATATGAGAAACATTTTGGCTTTTCCCGACCCGGGAATCGAACCCTCATGCACAGCGGTCGCATTCACTATCGCTACGCCGCCGATGCAGTTTTGGCTATCATGTGAATTATTATTCAGCGAGTAATTCTAATTTATAATAATTACAACAATAACTTACTACAGAATAAATATTCCTTACAACATGTGGCCTAATTAAAATAGTTTAATGAAACCTGATTTGTTAATAATATAATAAAATATGCAGCTTGATTCAGTTCTATTAATAAATATAATTGTTAATAGAACTGAATCAAGCTGGTAAATCGTTTAGCCTTTAAAGAAAAATAAAGATAAAGAAATAAGATAAAGAAATAAATAAATAATGTTCGGTTTCAATAATTATGTTCGGGTACTTTGAAATAACTACACTGGAACATTGAGACAACTGTCATCTTAGTCTCCCCGTGACCATGGCTGCTGAAAAGCAACCGAAACGTCGGGGAAAGTGTAAAAATAAACTAAATCTAAATAGTTTAATAATAATTTAATTAGCTTAAAAATTAGTAAAGTTTAATAGTAGTAGTAGGGTAACAATTTTCAAAATGTTGTAATAAAGTGTCAAATAAACAACGCGATAAAATCCGTATATAGCAGTTTAATTTGAAAGAAATACATAAAGATAAATTAAAGGAAATTCTATTTAAGTAAGTAATTGAATCTTTTACAAACGATTGTTTAAAGTAATAACTGGTATTTCTTTTCTGCTTTTGAGAGTAGCGCTATTTTGTTCTTTTTTAATAGTTATAAAGGTTTGAGACTACCTAAGGCTTCGCTACCGTGTTCTCAATTTTTTCACGTTGAAGCCGTATATTTTGCTGGTGTAAAAAATAGTCTATGTTATTTTCTGGCTCACATACATATTCGGTGTAAAAACATATTGAATTGCTTATGACGACTCGATGGCGTAGTGGTTAGTGTAACCGACTGCCACGCCTGAGGTCGTGGGTTCGATTACCGCACAAGTCAAACATTTGTGTGCATGAACATGGATGTTTGTCTTGGTCTGGGTGTTTCTATGTATAATATGTACATATTTACAAAAAAAATATTTATATGTATGTTTATCCATTGTCTAGTACCCATAGTACAAGCTCTGCTTAGTTTGGGCTAGATGGTGTTGTGTGTATGTGATAGAATATTATTATTATTAATATTATATTATTAAAAGACGTAGAAAACGTTGTATTCTACTTACTCCCTTTTTAAGTGTATTGCACGCTCAGCGGAGTGAGAGATGTGTCTTAGTTAAAGTTTATTCAAAGAATTAGTATAGAAAGATAAACCTAAAAACAAGGAAATAAAAACTACGATTGTAATGAAAATAATGATCTTTGGAACACTTTAGAACGGTTCTGATGCTCGAATAACTCTTTCGCCGTTTCGAGAAACACGCAATTATTAGACATTAAACCTCAATTTAAGAGCTTGCATAAAGATCTGACACAGATATCAGAACAGTTGTGACTACCAATTTATAATCTGTGACAAGTCTCGAGAGATGGGCGCGAGTATATAAACTAGCGCCGTCAAACCTGTAATTGCTCCCTTGACAAGCAATTTGAAAGAGGTTGTTTTTGGCGACGGCAACAACCCGACTTTGAACCCTAATTTAGACTATAATAAAGATGTGATGTGAGATAATGTACCTTTTGGGAGACTACAAAAACATACAATAAAAATATGATCAAAGCTCAATCCATGTTATATATTACATTGACTGTACGTAGGTATATCTACGACGAGGTTGACAGAAATATAAACATTCACATGCCTACCTCGGTAGTGCAGAGTTATTGAAGTTATTGAATGCGAAGTGTTATTGAGATTTTCTGTAAAGAAATTATCAGAAGCAGCACTAAGTATGAATTGCCACGGAGGGAGTCTGGAAGTTCTGGAACTAAACCCGGACTATTGTGTAGTACATAAAACAATAATTGGGAACATGTGGGTGTAATCCATCACTATCTACCTTTCAGGAGATTGAGTGCATATGTATAACTCAGTGCTTGAAATAGGACCGGTAGACGGCTATAACCGAAAACTCTTAGCCATGCACAACAGGGTCCATAATTGTAACAACAAAATTAAATTATAATATAATTATAATATTCTATCACATACACACAACACCATCTAGCCCAAACTAAGCAGAGCTTGTACTACAGACTAGACAATGGATAAACATACTTTATATATATATATATATATATAATATATATATATATATATATATATATATATATATGTAGGAATATCCTCCATAATTAAAAGAAGTCGGTACTTTTACAAACAAACAAAAAGATGGAGTCGTTATATACTATATGTTTGGAGACTCTAGCACCCTTGCTAAGTTGACAAGACAACTTGTATTAAAGGTGCTAGGCCCGACCCTTTCATGGGTGCCTTGTAAAGAGAGTTTGTCTAATTTACGAGAACTTATTTTCATTTTTGCAGCAGTTATATGGACAACAAATAAATCATTTAGCAAAACAAGAAAAGATAAAATAAAAAGTGATAAAAAGGATAGATGTGGAGTGTGGGGGTGTGTGTGAGTGGGTGTGTGTGTGAGTGGAAGTGTGTGTGTGTGAGTGGGTGTGTGTGCATGAGTGTGTTTGTGTGGGTTTGCCTGTGATTATGTGTGATAATGCGCTGCGTAGATTGTACCTAGTTGTTTAAGTCGACAATAAGAGCTCTGTGTTGTTATAGTTGAGTGTCTGGAGCCAATTACATAGTTTCTTTTTAAGAGATATATTTGGAAGTGAGTGGAAGTTTAATATTTTATTAATTTTATTATATAGATGGGGGCCTTGAAAACAGGGAAACCTTCTTGGAAAAGAGTAATGCGAACGGTAGGATTGGGCTATTTCGTCTTTGCGTCTTGTGGTGATTACCTCGTAGGGAGTTATATGGTGCTGAAGTAGTACGGTGTTAAGCACAAACAATTGCCTGACTGTGAGGACTTTACAGTTCTTATATAATTCCTCAGTTGGAAAAAGGATAGGTCTAAAGGTACTGACTTTTAGCACAGCTCTCTGAGCTCTTTCCAGCTTTAAGAGTAAGGTTTTGGGAGCACCACCCCAGGCGCATACACAATAATTTAGGAGAGACTGGCAGAGAGCGAAGTAGGTACATCTCATAATTTGAGGTTCAGCAACGTGGCGAAGTGTTTTAACGACAAAAATAAGTTTTCTGACTCTTTTTGTTAGAGCCTCTATGTGAGCTGCAAAACTCAGACCGTTGTCAACAGTCACTCCGAGATATTTTATTGTCCTACATCGCTCTAGTTTAGGGCAGGTACAAGCTACCATTCCTGGCAGTAAACACGAGTGTGCTGTTAGAGTTAGCGCGTCAGAAGGTTGTGTGGAGTTACGCATAGAGAAGGTAAGGTAAACTTAATTAACTTAACTTAACTTAATTAACTACGACAAGTAGTTGTAATTTAATTAAAGGTTACACGGACAAAATCAGTGATCCGTGAACCGAGCGAGCTCAACAACAACTGTACCTCGGCGCCGGGCGGACCGGCTTATATAGCGTAGTGGTGGGGCGCGTTCGGTGAGTCACGCGCAGCTCGGCCGCTCGATGCACGTTCCACTGAAGTTTAGCACGTGGTTTTTCTCCGTGTACCCTCTTGTAGCTAGGCACGATGACGACGCCGACATATGTATATATATACTTTTTATTTTGTAAATACATACATATTATATATAGAAAGAGCGAATAATAGTACGATAATAATTGGTCGTCGAGGGAGCGTCATTGTATTGATTGATGGTCACTTAAGTGATTATTCGGTAATCTTCGTAATGTAGAGGTTAAATGATTTATAGTTTACTGCTTCATATACAAACATAGAAGAAATTATTGTACTCCATAATTTTAAAAATGTTCTACCAATTTGTCGGCCTCGATAGCGTAGTGGTTAGTGTAACCGACTGCCACGCCTGAGGTCGCGGGTTCGATTCCCGCACAAGTCAAACATTTGTGTGCATGAATATGGATGTTTGTGTTGGTCTGGTCTGGTTGGTCTGGGTCTATGTATAATATGAATGTATTTACAAAAAAGAAGTATACATGTATGTTTATCCATTGTTTAGTACCCATAGTACAAGCTCTGCTTAGTTTGGGCTAGATGGTGTTGTGTGTATGTGGAAGAATATTATTATATTATTATTTTTTATTGTGACAATCGGGTTTTTTTCCTGGGAATCTGTTGACCCCGTCCCAACGTCTAGTGTCATAAGCACTAATGAGATTGTTAAAATCTGCTGAAATCTGACCGATATTCTTCTGTTACTAGCATTCCCCTGGAAGCCTCTCTTGACATCCTGCTTTTCGAACATTCGATTTTTTTTAAAGACAACACAGCTGTAATAATAATTCCTGTATCGCAGAGACTTTAAAAAGAATCAAACAAGGGACACAAGATTCAAGAACACACACACTCGAAACTGTAGTATGTAATTATTGTTCGGTGTGAAAATCGAACCTATAACATTCGAGATTGGCAGCGTTGCCGTCACCATTTGCCACAAATGGTGAGGCCACCGCTAAAACCACTCTCCTATTCGTGCATTAATTATGCTGGCAGTTCAATCTACATACATTCATACATACATAGATTCACGCCTGTTTCCCAGAGGGGTAGGCAGAGACTACGGATTTCCATTTGCTACGATCCTGACACATTTCTCTGGCTTCATTCACTTTCATCACATTCCTCATACACGCCCGTCGGTTCAAGGTGCTCTTAACCTGGCCTTTGTCCAGAACGCCTCCGATCTGATCAAGAAATGTTCGCCTAGGTCTTCCTCTTGCGACTGTTCCATTCACACCAGCCTTATAAACTTTCATAGTCAGTCTTTCCTCGTCCATTCTTTCTACATGCCCAAATCAGCTTTACTTACCCTTTTCTATTCTTGTCACTATATCCACTTGGAAAAATATCCAAAATATCCAAAGTGGAAGTGGAAGTGGATGTAATTCAATCTCTAAATCGTTATAATAATAATAAAACGTTTATTGCAAGTTCACAAATCTCATAGTTGTTAGTAAAACTTAGCCTAAGTCTTCTTCTCTCTTAGCCTTTATTATTCCCAAGTCACTTGGGGTCGGCTTTTCTAGTCTAACCGGATTTGACTGGATATCAGTTTTTACACGGTGCGGCTGCCACCTGACCTCCGCAACCCAAAGGCTAACGGTACCCTAAGGCTAGACCAGTGTCAGGATATTAGAGGGTACTGACTTTCCAAATAACGACTGCCATAGATGTTCATGGCAGCCGGGACCGACGGCTTAACGTGCTCTCCGAGGCACGGAGCAGGCGATAATTGTCAATCAATACGCACATAATTTCGAAAAGTCATATAACTTCCGAAAGTCAGAGGTGCGCGACTTGGGTTCGAACCCGAGACCCTCTGCATTGCAATCTGTTGGTCTCCCCACTGAGCTATCGCTGCTTAAAAATTAGCCTAAGTGTTAGTTATTAATTATTTAATTTTTGTTGCTGCGACATGTATGTCGCAGTACCTTCGCATATAAGTACAGTCTAACCTGTCCGCAATCATTGCCAGCACTGTGTTGGAACTAGCCCGCACCCTGCGAACTAAAGAAGTGCATCGCTTGCGCATTGTTGTGTAAAAGCAATCAGTTCGTGCTTCGGCGAACATTGCTGAGGCACTGCAGTAGCGAGGTACTCCCAACACAGACCTGAACGCGTTGATGAACTGTACGCGGAGAGCATTGTATGATTTCACAGTGAAGATAGTCCATAGGCTGCAAGTATAGAGCGAAGTACAATAAGCTTTGAATAGCGCAATTCTAGCTTCAACAGAGCAGCGCGCAAATCTTTGTGCTATCATGTTTGCTCGTACTGACTCGTAATGCATTACTTCAAAAAAATATAGTCAACTAAAAAAATAATGTTTGAAAGTCACGCAGTGGTATAGACTATATGAATTGAATGTGAAGCGCCGCAAGAGAGATGCGCTTTAAGAAGTTGCTCTTTTATTAGACGTTTGAGTCCGTACCATTGAAATAGATATGACAATATACAGTACTACAGTGACATTGCGCCGTTTCATGTTTCAGTACGACGCCGACGTTGCAATACGTTTTCACACCATTATCGTGTTGAGCGATTTTATAATTTTGTGTATTCTATCGGTATCTAAACTAATACTATAAAGAGAAAAAATTGGATTATTTGTTTGTTTGTAAAGATTTATTATCGCCGAGTAACATAGGCTATATTATATTTTAAAAAAGGATTGTTACTAACATAACTGAACCAAACCTACTTTTACGCCAACGAAACCGCGGAAAAAGGCTAGCTTTTTAAAATGTTGTCCAACGTGGCCGAGGTAAAAAACAAACCAGTTGAACTTTTGTATCTGAGATCAATAAATCTGAAAACCTATTCAATAAATGCCTTACGATGTTTCAATTGTAGATTAATATATGGCAAGATTATTCAAACCATTGTATTATTTATACAATCAAATTGTAATAAAAATCGAAATTCCAATTAATTAATATAAAAAAGTGTAGGCAAAAAATGATTTTTCGGTTGATTTCATCCAAAGCGAGAGCTCTTACTTAATGTAATTGGCAGAGCTTTCTGTGAGGCGACAATTAGGGAAAAATTATTGGCGTTATACACGAAATATGACGTATAAAGATTTCATTTGAATAAAGCACAATAATGGTAGAAATTCAATATGATTGTGACTGCGTTTGAACGAATTAACTATAATTTAGTACCGATGTCATTATCATATTACATGGAGCGCATTATGCACCGTACCTCCAGCTTTATTGAATAGAATTGTATGAAACGTGGTTTAGTTGAATTCCAAGCTTATAGTTGTGAAATGTTTTATATAGTACAAAGGACATAGAAAAGCGTATAGCATAGCTGATGGTAAGCAGAAACTACACTGTAAAAAATGAAGTTACATAAGCAATATTTATATCTATTTTAAACTTCTAGTCAATAAATAGTATTAGCAGTTTCTGTGACAGCGGACAGACGGATAAACGGACAGAAAGTCGCATCATAAGCGTTCTCCCGTTTTACTCTGTTCTCATCATAAGGGTTCTGTTACATCTGTGGATTCTGCGCGATACTACTGTACTTTGATACTAATTATGCATATATTAGTGAGGGCAACATTCACAGATGGCGCAATTTTAATTGCTAGATTTTACAATATTTATTATATTTTAATACAATTTGTTTGTTTATGAAGAATGTCATTTTGTGCTACATTTGAAATAAGTATATTTATTTAATTACTTCTTTTTTTTTATAATACTACGCTGGCAAACAAGCATCCGGCCCACCTGATGGTAAGTGGTTACCGTAGCCTATGGACGCCTGCAACACCAGACCTGCATCACGTTGATCGTTGCGCGTTGCCGACCCTTTAGGTAAGGAAGTGGGAAGGAGAAGGAGCGGGAAGGGGGAAAGGGGGTGATTCGGCTTCCGGCACTCTCACTCACCGAATGAAACACAACAGTAGGAACACTGCTATTTCACGTCGATATTCTGTGAGAGGGTAGTTCTTCCCCGGTCGAGCCGGCCCATTCACGCTGAAATCAGCGGGGCTCTACTACTCAAAATTTTCAAACGTTTCAATTAATTTAATTGTTGTTATTAAATCCATGAAATATATTTATATACAGCGATTGGAACTTCGTTTCAACCAGGTGTCCCAAAGACACCGCACGCGTTTTTTCTGGTTGAAAGGTTTATGATCTTTTCTGTACCCTGACAACGTGTACGCAAAATATCATGATGATCGGTCAAGTAATTAAGGCGTGTAAGCGTAACAAACAAACTCTCTATCGCATGTATAATATTGGTTAGGACAGTGTTACAACTCGAGCATGACAACAGTCAGTGCAGCAGAGCCGAGCCGTTCAATACGAGCGTCACATGTTCCAATCGATGGACAGATTTTTCGACATCCCCTTTGAGTGTTCATCCATTCCAATTTAGTACAAGTGATCGCGTCGTGGCAAGAATGGAGCACGCTTGAACTTAGATCTCAAAGCGAACATTCGTCACGTTTATGTGTATTGCTGTAATATCTCAAGACTGCCCCGAATGATACATTATAAGAAATGCAACAAGTCAATCGCCAGCTTTACCCTGTTTTCTTGTAACAGGTTGGCACTTTCTCCGACGAAGACTGCACGGATGGTGTTGTGGTTTAAGTGGTTGTCTCGCCACTGTCGCCGCGCCGAGTGTTGTGGGTTCGATTGAATGTTTGTAATGTCCCCTGCGACACAGAAAATATGCAAAGAATGGGGGGGTGCCCTAAAATAAAAAATTCTTACCCTCACTGAGTAATCGCCTATACCGAATAAGGTCCTTTAAAATCGACACATTCTTTTTACGTTATGCCCGAATAAAGCCAGGCAAATAAAACCTTTGTTTTGGGTTCAGGTCTCTCTAAATATTTAACCTTTAAGGAGTCTGCCCACTACTCCGTCTCATACCATCACCATGCTAGCAACGTGTCAGGCAAAAAAATATTTTTGTAAGTAAATGTATAAGACTATGCCCACTAGACCGTTCCGTTACCGACCAGTAGTTCCTATAGCAGGGCGTATCGTGTTGCTTTTCGTGTCTGATACGTTCCTAGCACGGTCATGGTATGAGACGGTGTAGTGGGCAGGCTCCTTTAATCGTTTTTTAATATATTTCCAATGTATGGACATAACCTGGTTTATAATTCTGTTAATGAATATTGAAGTGTCGGCTCTTGACCCGGTAGGTTTCAACGAGTGCAATAAGCTTGAAACGTGGGTGTGCTTGTTGAAAATACAAGTACCTGGACGACGTAGATAGCGTTACACGTAATATTTGCTATGTTTATTCCTCGTGTGCAATACAGCTTACTAATGGTGAGAGAAATTGGTCGAATAGTTTTTGAGTTCAATCGTTACAAATAAACAAAATATCAAATTTCTCTTTATTATATTTGTATAGATAAAGTACAATATAATATTATTATTATTCCAGGTGTTTTATGAAACATTATGGCAGCTGATAAATCAATCTTCGGCATGTTATAAGATACTTGTTGGCTTACTTTAAGAGTTTCTTTTACGAGCGATCTTGGTACGAGCGATCAATCAATATCCCTACCTGTTATTTCCAAAAACAACATAAATGTTTGGACGAAATTATTACTTTATATACATTTTAGTAGACGAAGTACGATCAATCATACAGCAAAATAAGAATAACTGAATAGTAGCTGTGTTGTGAAGGACTTGAGTCTGAAACAACAGACACAAGACGACCTCACAGGTAGAAAAAGTGATATAACTTTTTGAGCTGTTTAGGAATGGAAATCACCACACTTGACGCAGTTGCAGTAATAGCGCCGTCCGTGCAGCAATCTACACATATTGAAAATAGTCTTCTGTAATTTTTAAATTGATTAAAAATGTGTTTCTTTGGTGACTTTCGTTGGCGCAGCGGTAGTATGTGCGACTGTTGTGCATGAGGTCCCTCGCGGATTGGGCAAAATGTTATTGGTATTTTTGTAACGAGATACTCAGTAAAAACACGGAGTCTTGGATCTGTTTTCGGAAGACAGCAATAGGTTCGCATACTACAACGTAGAATTTAAAATCGAAGCTACCAAAATATTGTTGTTACACACCTCTGCCTTCCTCTTCGAGGATATTGGCGTAAGAATATTTTCAGAGTCTTATAGTACGCATAATTAATTACAAAATTAGTATTACATATGTACTGACGAAAAAGTAAAGAGATGCGAATCCGGGCTCGCATCTCCATACTTGCGACGAGTTTACTTACGCAGTCATCGAACAGGGCAACTAGTAACAAGGGAACTATATTTTATATCAAGTTATTTACTATAACTTGAGGAACATGGAATCAATGACCCGTGGTGCGATAACGGTATTGATAGTAATTATAGTCATCATATAAAATTTAATTGTATGAATATATTTTTTTGTTTATCTGGTATCCATAAAAAGACCACCATTGCCAATAATTTGAGGACTGTACGATAAGCCGACTTGCGGAAAAATCCTTTTTTTATAGTAAATTTGCTGTCCTCCACGGTCTCAGAAACGCTTTGCATGATTACTGCTTTGCTCCTGTGGCTCGTAGCGTGAAGTTATATAGACTACTCCTGGATAAAGTTGCTTCCTAATGGTGAAACAATTTTAAGAAACTGTCCAGTAATTTTGAGTTCATTCAGTACACACAAGAATCCAAATCATTCCTGTTAATATATAGATAATGATTACTAAAAGACTAGATTTGATTTTTTAAAAGAGTATGTCCACACTATAATAAGAATTACTCCTGTGCCGTGAGATATTTACAAACATTCAAACAACGAACACAAAGTACATCCATACTTGTAACAATTATTTTCGGACCACACAATTATTTCCCGTGTAATTAAAACCATGACACTTGAAGCAGCGGCAGTGGCGAGTAGACTTAAAACTCCTTCGCTATCCAAGCAGTCGAAGATAATAAAAAGTCAAATCTGTGTGTACAAAAAAGACTGTCAAGTTAACCCCCGAACAGAAACCCTACAAAATTAAAAGAAAATTAATAACAATCAGTTTCGCCCGACAGCGGACTATTAATTAGTGTGTCGGCTACGGAACGGCCGTCCCGTCCCACCTTCAACTCTGCCCTTTGTTGTATTTATTTATAATTTCACGAGTAAAATTCACATCTTGTAGTCAGCTCGTAATGTCGAGGTTCTTTTTTTTTCATAATGTTTGTTTTAATGGTTGTGCGGGCGCTGCCCTGATGACAGCGGGAGTTTTAAATATGTTAGAGGTGTGCAAAGTAAATTTTCTTTTGCTTTGAATGTGTTGACAATAATGTACTTGTGCACGACGGTTTTGCGAAATATCATTCGAATGAAATTATAGTGCCTACACATTGCAAATCTTATATTTTAATCTCTTGTTATCCGCCTAATTAAGAATATGCAAAATAATACTTAAAGTAAAGTCGAAATTTTTCGATTTATCCTTTAAGTGAGTTAGTGAAAATGAGTGGAAGCTAGCTTCACTTACGCGGTATTTCATTGGAATCTCCAATTTTACAAAATCGGTTCTAGAAGTAACCCAAGAAATACATGTATGAGTAAATTAACAAAGTTTTCATTTGTATAATATTAAGAATAGAAGAGTTTGCTTATTTGATGATCTTATAGAGAGAGAAATAATTAATAATCACTCGCTCAAACGACGTAGAAAATCATTGTTAGAAAACCTGTATATTTGAAACATTTCTATAAAATCAGCTCCGTATAACACCGTAGCACCTTACCCGCTATCATCTCATATAGAGACCAAACCCCAAAGCGTGTTTTCTTTCAGCATTTCATGTTAATTTAATATCAGCTGGAGGCGACGAGCCTGGATACATGTTAAATACGGGCTGTGTAACTATTACAATATAATATACCTAACGTAATGTAAAAGCCAGTTATAACATACGGACTAATTGGATACACCGTTTTAGAATAGAATGTGTTATGGCTTGTCCACATCGAGGCAACGAGACGCACAAACCGCCGTGATATCTTGTTAAGGTAAGTGTGGACGAACGATATTTATGGGCTGTTTATTCGGTGAGCCATTGCAAATATTTCTACATTTAATGCAAGCGCGCGAGATTTGGCCGTGGTGGCTAGGGTATACTGCGACTTCAAATCAGTTGTCACGCAGAGTGATACCAGCTACTGCGCGCTATGTTTGTGTGGTTACACGTCCATTAATACCCGCGACAACTGGGGCACTGCATGGCATGGAATATTGACGCAGCGTGACATTTGTGGCATAAAATATTCTTCAAATCCGTTTCGCGTGCACTATTCATCAGACTCTGCCTTTGAGTACCTTGAGCTCTAATAGTACAAATTCATTGCCCACACACTAGTGACAAATACTCACACATGTCACACGATACATCTGTGCCGGGACAAATTGTTGTATTCCAAGATATTGTGTTTTTAATGGATCGGTTTATTGTCACGCATATTTGTCACGGCTGTACTTCAGAGTCCGCGAATGCTCTAAACACAATCACATCGGTTGTTCCGGCAACAGTAACTCCTTTTTTGATCGGCAACACGTGAGTAATACCGTGTTATTGCTATTTTCCATAGGCTGCGTTTACCACTTGCCATCAAGCAGACCGCAAGCGTTTTCGCCACGCTGTAGAAGTTTCTAAAAAGGTTTGGTATCACGCCTGTGCCACGCGTGCTTTACTTTATGACTATGTCAGTAGCGCATGTGTACATAATCTTTTATTTACGCAACAAAACGACTGAATATAAGCACCTGTAGTACATTGTTTACTGTTTACGCTAGTGGCGCCTCTGGCGTGCAAAAGGTGCAAATTTAAGCTCAGTGTTGTCAGCCCATATCCATAGCCAGGAAACTATAAATATTATTCAAAATGTTTACCCTTTACTTTGTTTAGTTTGCGTCAAGTTTGTTGTGGTACGTGCCTTGGCACAGATTATAACTTGTATTTCTGAACTTGGACATTTGAAACTAGTTGCAGGAAAGTTAAATTGTATTTTACGTTGTGATTTATTTTACAATTTGTTCCTGCTTTGATGAATTTATGTGTTTTGCCGTAAAGTTATATTGCTTTAGAAGCGGTAATAAGATTTAAAGTAGTTACTCGTGTGTGTAGTGCGATGTTGAGGCAAGATGAGAGTGACTGCTTCGTCGGCCTCGCCGCATAAGTTTTAATTTTCCTTAGCATACAGACATGATATTGGATTTTTTAAGATTTTCTAAGTAACCGCACGGAGTCTACAAATATGTCCAGTAGAGACACTAGGCACGCCTCTTATTGTATGGTACTATAAACATAGATGACGGCATTTGGGTGTATAATATATTTTAGTTTACTCTTTTAGGGATATACAATAGGTACATAACACACGAATAATATGACATAAGTACATAAAGTATAAGTCTGTGTAACCATTAATGCCACTTTTTCAAAGTAAGTGGAGATTTCGAAAACGTTTTATTGATATGCTCGGGCAATCCATAGATCCCTGATCATTCATCATTCTCTTGCCCTGGTCCCAATTTATTTGGGGTCGGCGCAGTATGTCCTTCGCTTCCATACTTCTCTGTCACCCGTCATCTGATCATTTACCCCTTTTCCTTTCATATCCATCCTCACACAGTCCATGCATCTTTTCCTTGGCCTTCCTTTCCCTTTTCGTCCCTGTACCCTCATATCCATCACTTGCTTACCTACATACGTATCATCTCTTCGCATAACATGTTCATACCAAGCCAAACGATTTCCTTTCACCTTCTCATCTATGGGCACCACTTTCAGACTACCTCTTACGTATTCATTCCTAATTCTGTGCATCCAGATCCCTGATCATTATTGTATAAAAATATAACATTTAAAAAAGTACATTTATTTTCTACTTACATTCCTCTTGACAGTTATTAAATCTTCTTTCTCATCAGACCACCTTTATCTTGACCTCTTGACTTGATAAATTCTTTGCCTTCTCCATAACTCACTGCTTAAACATTTTCTTTTTTCTTCTTCTTCGTAAGTATAAAGATGTTATAGCGTATAATTTTTTTAGGGTTTTCTTTCTTGATTGCAGTTATAGTTACGGTTCCAGCGATCAAAGCAAACATCTACGCAATCATCTACGAGCAAAGCAGCTAGTTGGCACACCGTGATAGCTTTAGTCAGAAGCAGTTGAGAATTTCCCTGAGTGACCGACATAACCTCGCCGCTCCCATTTACCGCGGAGAGGTATAGATAAAATCGTTTCTCTCTCTTAACCTTCGTGTAACCATCTCTTAGATTTATCTTCCTTAGCTTCCTTTTCATCTTTACTCCTAGGATAGTGTAAAAGAAGTAATCGTGCTGTCCTTTACCATAATTTCCATTTTTCCTTTCAATAAAGTGAAAAAATAGCTTATCGAACCGCGGTGGAAACGAACTTAGAAAAGCTACTTATCTCTTCGATCTACCTAACCTCAAAGAACTCGCCTGTGATGTTTCGACACAGGTCGTCGAGGTCAAACTTAAGATAAGGTTGGCTGTCGGGACTTGTTCGCTAAAAGCCAACTGTCAGTATAATTAAGGATTATTCGAATCCGACAACTTATCCCGAAGTTCGGCTCTTGTTCAAACTTGTCGCCTAACTTTAGCATAATGTGATGCATATTTAATCTTGTTACGGTTCTGTGATCACGACTGCTACAGGACTTTGATAGCTAATTTGGTAAAGATCGTTTTATTCAATAATATTGTCTAGAGGTCAAGCACTTTCTTTAAAGGAAATATCAATTATGAGTCTTCTGCATCTGTTTATATTACCATAAAATACACAGAATTTATCACAGTTTATTTAAAAAAAATCAGATCATAAGACTTCATGATACGTTGACAAGTTCTGTGTAAATAGGAACACCAAAATATTATTGTGTTCGGGTACTTTATAATAACTGCACTCCAAGACAATTAGACTACCATCCTAATAGTATAGCTGTGTCTAGGAAAGCCTTACGCTTTACAAATAGTTTTAATTATAAAAATAGTTTATATTGAGTGTTTTCGAAGTTATGCATTTCGCATAATGTAATTAAATTTCAATACAACACATGTAACTTTCGTCACGTGTAACATTCGCATTAACAGCTGTGAGATGAGACTGTTAATATTTATTTTTGACGGTTTTATTCAGAGTCAACAGTAGAGTTTAAACAAATAATCTCTTTAGCTTTTTAATATATTTATATTAGTAACGAGTTTGTTTGTTAATCTGTCTTTCTTACGCGCAGTAACGAAGAAACGGATTGACTTGACTCTTTGTATAGAGACCGTTTTTTTATGGTATTGGAGGCAAACGAGCAGATGGATCGCCTGATGGTAAGCAATTACCGCCGCCCATGAACATCCGCAACACTAGAGGAGTCACAAGTGCGTTGCCAGGGGATTGGGCCTCCAGTACCCTCACTTGACGAAACACAACGCAAGCGCTATTTCATGCCAGTTTTCTGTGAGGCCGCGGTATCACTCCGGTCGAGCCGGCTCATTCATGGCGAAGTGTGGCTCTCCGACGTAAAAAAGTACAAACATATCCATAAAGTTTATTGGTTGGAGTGTGACATTGATTACATTCTTTCACCAAATAATGTATACTCTCAACACGGGAGACAAGCCGCTGGTCAAAGTTAGTGACTACATAATATCAATGATTTATTTCCTAAATTACTAGACACAACAATAGTGGTATACCGTGAAACAGTGCATAGTAAGCCGCTGGCACCTGAAATGGATAGAACCTGTATCTCAGGCACCAGACTCCTAAAAGATTATAAAGATTTTAGCACATGAAATTCTTCTTCTCTTCTTCTTATTTTTTTCTCTTTTCTTTTCGTGTGGTTAGTGGCCAACTTGTTGTCAAGAGTTGTTCAAGCCGCCCGTAGGCCTCTGACATGGCTTAACGACTGCTGTCAATTTGACAACAACCGGGACCGACTTTTTACGTGCCCTCCGAAGCACGGAGACGCTCAGATGAAATACCACTAAGCGGTCACCCATCTATAGACTGACCGCACCCAACGTTGCTTAACCTCGCTAATTGTTTACCGATCAGTGAGTGCAACTGGCTATGAGCGGCTCGTAAATATGAAATAGAACAAAAACATTCTAAAGTTATGATTATAATCATCACGAGTGACAATATAGCTGAAGTTAAACTTGGTCCACGTCGCTCCTCTCGGCCACAAAGCGTGACGTGTTCACTTCACAGCCGACAGTGAAGTAATCCAATTGTGCTGCCTTAAAGACTGACGCACAGTAAGGCTATGCTATGCTATTGCAGCGCATTAAATTGCAACATGTTGCGATGTAGTGGACAGAATTAGGAATGAATACGTAAGAGGTAGTCTGAAAGTGGTGCCCATAAATGAGAAGGTGAAAGGAAATTGTTTGGCTTGGTATGGACATGTTATGCGAAGAGATGATACGTATGTAGGTAAGCAAGTGATGGATATGAGGGTAGAGGGACGAAAAGGGAGAGGAAGGCCAAGGAAAAGATGGATGGACTGTGTGAGGATAGATATGAAAGGAAAAGGGGTAAATGATCAGATGACGGGTGACAGAGAAGTATGGAAGGGAAGGACATACTGCGCCGACCCCAAATAAATTGGGACCAGGGCAAGAGAATGATGATGTTGCGATGTTAGTCCATTTTACTTACTTGTATTCTTTGGTAAACATACCATCTGTACATAATAAACTTGTAACTAATCGATGTCTGTACATAGATATTTAAGAAAATTAATGTAAGGGGTTTTTATAAGAGCTGTTGTGTTTGTCTATATATTTGTACGTGCATCGCGCAGAAACTACTGCATGACAAATTGAATAAGGTTTCACTGGTATACAACTGTGAAACCCACATTCAATATGCATTATTTTATTGCAATTTGCCGTTGCAATATACTGGCTAGCAAAAACAGTCATATTATATGAGACACGTGAATATTTTACATATGGCTATCTAAGGGATTACGTTTTGAATGGCCAATGCATTCAAAAGGTTTTGAGATGGCCAGGCTATAAATTAAATTTATATAAATTACACGTTTAGAAGCCCCTTGACTAATAGTGAAAAGCTATTCCTATTTAACCTAGGATCTTGGTGTACATATTAGGCTCTAGACCAGAGGTAACCAGACTTTTTTCTTATAGAACTCTTTCAAAATTCAGTAGGTTCTGGTGGACCCCCTGCAGCTACATTTCTACTATATTCGTTGGCATTCGTATTTATATTGGTGAAGAATCGAATCAAACAAGATCATACAATTAAAAAATTTGAAAGGTTTTACAAGTAACAGTCTGAGCTTCTTAAAATATTATTTTTCGTGGACCCCCGCTTACAAATTGAGGACCCCAATTTTTTTGTCAGGCCATCTTAGACCCCCTTCGAGTCTCCCGTGGACCTCTGGGGTCCACCTGGACCACTTTGGGAATAATGCTCTAGACAGACGGACTGCATTTCAACTGCACTCCGACTGCAAAATTGCAGTTTGAATGCAGTAAGTACGATTGCAATAAAACTGCAAACCAACCGCGCAGGTGTGCAGTTAGCGTGCAGTTTCAACAACTGCACGCTAACTAAGAGCTAGCTGCACGGTCGACGTGCAGTTCAACTGCAGTTGGTCTATAGCAATCTTAATGCCGTTGGTCCAACTGTATTTGTACTGCATACCTACTGCAAACGGGCTGCACGGTTAGTTTGCAGTTTAATTGCAGTCAGTACGACGTGCATTCAAACTGCAAATTTGCAATCCGAATGCAGTTGAAATGCAGTCCGTCTGTTTAGAGCCTTAGCACACTGAGCATTATTCAGGTACACAAAATTATGATAAAAGGTAGTCATATTTTCAGGCCATTTAGTTGTAATTAAGACTACCTTCCATTTTTTCGAAAGAAATATCATAATAGTTATTTCAAAAAAATTCAAATCCTGAAATAGTTAAATGGATACAGTGTAATTACTGTATCCATTTGAAAAAAGATCAGATATCCAAATTGTTTTTTAATATAATTTTATTTTAACTTATTTAACAAACTTCACATCAGATAAATAAGCTAAAATTGAATAAGCTAATAAAAAAAAATTGCTAACTGGAATAAAATTTACTGTGCACCGATGCTAAGATCGATTGTTTTAAATTTACGTGATACACAACAAAAGAAAATAGCGTGTCGAACCTAGATTTTCCTTGCGACCGTTCGCGTCGTTTGCATTTTTGTATCATCGCGACATTAGAGCGTGACGAATATTTCTTTGCAATATCGGCGTAGCACCCATTTGATGTGCATTGGCCTTAACTGTGTGCGACAACCGTACGATGTTGAACAATAAACAATACCGTTTTGTGACGTGGCGAGAGTGAAAATAGACTCTGTGTGATGTACAACGTGCGAGCTTCGACGGTTTTGTTCGACAGAAATTTAGCTGACACGAGCGTTGCAGCGTTCGTGAAATATTTTGAAATACGATTGACGCGTTTGTAAATTTACAATTTTGTCGAACTGTCAATCGCGTAGATGTCATCGGTGTGGACGTTTCTATTTGTGGAATAACTGACTTTAAAAAGGAGTTGGTTCTATATTCGATGCGTGTGTTTATTTTATATTATAATCTATACTAATATTATAAAGCTGAAGAGTTTGTTTGTTTGTTAGAACGCGCTAATCTCAGGAACTACTGGTTTGAATTGAAAATTATTTTTTTGTTGGATAGTTTATTTATCGAGGAAGACTATATGCTACATAACATCACGCTATGCAGTAATCATAAATGCGGGTGAAACCGCGAGTACCTACATCTAGTGGTATATAAATGTAGATTATGTTAATTTTCTATCCCTCGGGAACATGGATGAAAGGTACAGTATGTCCTTTTCTGTACCCCTGACAACGTGTATGCGATATTTCATGATGATCGGTCGAGTAGTTAAGGTGTGAAAGCGTAACAAATAAACATATTTACAATTTGATTTACATATTCTGGGACATCCCTGTATGTAATAAGCAGCGATAGCCTAGTAGGAGATCCCTGGACTGCAATGCAGAGGTCTCGATTTATAAGCCTTCACCCAGACCTCTGACTTCTCGAAGTTAGGTGCGTATTAATTAATTAATTAATTATCGCTCGTTAGGTGAAACGAAGAAAAACACGATCTGCATATCTGAGAGTTTCCTACAATGTTCTCAAAGATATGTAACCTACGAACCTGCACTAGGCCAGCGTGGTGAACTAGGGCACACTTGTCACACTGAGAAGAGGCCGGTGCCCAGCAGTGGGACTGTTTATATAACTGTACAAGGATTGCAAGGTTCTAAACGTGCGGCAGTTATTTCGTTTATTGACATTTCTAAAGATGCACAAAGTAGTCACTAACTCAGCTGAACTTCAGAACCTTTTAAGACGTAGGGTGTACCGAATTACGGTCCCAAAGTAAATACATCTTTTGCAAGATGTTTTAGTCCATTTATCGATTGCTATGTATACAACAAAGTAGTTATGAACTGTGATATTCGGCAGTGTTCTATCAAAGAGGCAAAAGTGAAGGCAACGTATTGGCTTGCATCTCTGGATTATGAATAAACGGAAAATCTATTTATACACCTAGCCTAAAACAAATAAACTTGAGTTTATATTACACATAATAATATTATAAGCGAGTATTTTATATATATACATAAATATATATGTATTATATAGTTAGAATATATATATATATATTTCCTCTCACTAGCCTTTATTATTCCCAAGTCACTTGGGGTCGGTTTTTCTGGTCTAACCGTCTTTGACTGGATATCAGTTTTTACACGGAGCGGCTGCCACCTGACCTCCGCAACCCGAAGGCTAACGATACCCTAAGGCTAAACCAGTGTCAGGATATTATAGGGTACTGACTTCCCAATAACGACTGCCATAGATGTTCATGGCAGCCGGAACCGACGGCTTAACGTGCTCTCCGAGGCACGGAGCTATCGCTGTGTTCCCAATGAGCTATCGCTGTTCGATATATATATATATATACATAATATATCTGTAAATATTTATTTTACCTATATATTAGAAATACGTACATACATACATACATTAAATTGTTTGTAAATTTACTTTTGTTGATTTCGATCGAGCCAAAATTGTATTTCAATTTCAATTATTGTAATCGGAATAAGGCATCCACAGGACAGGCTTGCCTAGTATGGGCCAATGGATTCTATGTGAAATATTGTACTCTTCTGGTAATAAATAATTTTATATATAGTAATAATATCAGCCCTGTGTTAAATTGTCCCACTGCTGGGCACGGGCCTCTTCTCACTGTGAGAAGGGTTAGGCCATAGTCCACCACGCTGGCCTAGTGCGGGTTGGCAAACTTCACATGTCTTCGAGAACATTATAAAGAACTCTCGGACATGCAGGTTTCCTCACGATGTTTTCCTTCACCGTTAAAGCAAGTGATAATTAACTCTTTAATACGCATATAACTTCGAGAAGTTAGAGTTGCGCGCCTTGGGTTCGAACTCGAGACCTCTGCGTGGCAGTCTAACGGTTTCCCACTAGGCTATCGCTGCCCCTAAAATAATTTTAATTTAATTTAATTTAATATATAGGGCTAATAGTATTTTATAAATGAAACGTACGTGAATCTTTCTCCCGTGGCTTCTTTATATCATACTAGTTTTTATCGCTATTATACATATAATTTTCCCGCGGTTTCACCCGCGTAAGTCCCGTTCCCGTGTGAATATCGGGTTTTACCCCTTTCACCCCCTTCAAGGTGGAATTTCCAAAAATCCTCTCGTAGTGCTCCCCTACACTCTCCAAGGAACATACATACCAAATTTCAGCTTCTTGCGTTCAGTAGTTTCGGCTGTGCGTTGTCTGTCAGTCACTCAGTAACGGAAGAGTTTTATATATATAGATGTATGTAATGTATATATATATAGATTTAACAACTTTTGTTGTACCCACCACTTTTGACGAAACTCAATACTTATCAAAATATAATAATAATATAATATTATTATAATAATTTACCTAAACAAGTTTAAAATGCGAGCGCCTCGCCTCTCGCATATTTCAGCATTCAGTTAACAGCTTATGCTCTGCTAAATAAACTATATAAAACTAGTTTCTGCCAGCTGCATCACGCGCGCGATTTCGACGGGTTAAAAAGTATCATGTACGATGTATCCAGAACATGGTTTATCTGTGTGTAAATGAAACTTCATTTAAATTTGTCTTACGGCTTACGCGTGATAAAATAGTAAAAATTCAGAGGTGTTTACATATTCTCACATCTATACATATAACAAAACAGCTGTGCTTCCAGTTTTACCCGCGTTGATGCTTACTGCGCCGCCCCGTAGGTCGTAGCGTCCTTGATAAATAGGCTATCCAACACTAATAGAATTTTCAATTCGTACCAGTAGTTCCTGAGATTAGCGCGTTCAACCAAACAAACAAACTCTTCAGCTTTATAATATTAGTATAGTTTGTATCTGGTCGATGTCTGTACAACCCCTGTATAGACATCGTATAGATCATTTCAGAGAAATCAATTTGAAAGGTTTTTTAAGAGCTAAAAGAGCCTATTTATCTGTATGTTTGTACGCGTCTCACACAAAAACTACAGTCTTCTTCTCTCTTAGCCTTTATTATTCCCAAGTCACTTGGGGTCGGCTTTTCTGGTCTAACCGGATTTGACTGGATATCAGTTTTTACACGGAGCGGCTGCCACCTGACCTCCGCAACCCGAAGGCTAACGATAACCTAAGGCTAGACCAGTGTCAGGATATTAGAGGGTACTGACTTTCCCAATAACGACTGCCATAGATGTTTATGGCAGCCGGGACCAACGGCTTAACGTGCTCTCCGAGGCACGGAGCAGGCGATAATTGTCAATCAATACGTACATAATTTCGAAAAGTCATATAACTTCCGAAAGTCAGAGGTGCGCGACGTGGGTTCGAACCCGAGACCCTCTGCATTGCAGTCTATTGGTCTCCCCACTGAGCTATCGCTGCTCTTACACAAAAACTACAGTATGTGGTAAAAATAGAATAATAATATATAAGATACCTTCTACCATATAACAAGCGTATGAAGTCACGGGTATAAGTTAGTTCATGATTTCAATCAATAAAATTCAATTCATTTAATGAACATGCCTAAACTAAACAAGGCATAGAAAAATAACCGAAGAAATATCGTGAAACCAGTTCAATGAATATGGAACAAAAACATTGAGTGTTGTTGGAACACGACTGTAGTATTTCTGAAAAGTGTTTCATTATTCCGACCATGTTTCCACAAGGCCACAAATAATGTCCTTGACATTGACAGCTTGACCTTGGACCCGGCCCAAGCATCTAGTAATGTGTGCCGCGACTTATAAGATTATAGTGGATTCGTGTGAAGTATTGTTCGTAGGCAATGAGCACGTATAAATGAGATTTAAGCGGTGTTACGGGGAGAATGTATTGTTATTTTATTATCTGCTTGACTTTAAATAGTAAAGTAGTGTTTTAACCGGAATGTTTGTATAATATATATGTTATAAAATGGCAAAGTTTTAAATTCGTTTAAAAGAGTATCTAGTATCCTATATTGAACCGGCGCTTAAATTATACCACTTCTATATTTCTACCAAATTGACGCTATTTCTTTACACTGGCAACAGAAAACCAGGTGACTGTGGTATGGAGGGTAGAGGTAAGGAGAATCATCTGTGTACATGAAACAGTGTCGGTCAAAATGCATTACATTAGGGTAGCGCCACATTAGCATCAGGGTAAATTTTAAAGGAAGGGCCATATATCAATAAACGTACTATTCACAGTTCACGAAATAAAATCACGCTACACGTTTTCTCATAATAATTATTTTGTACTACGCAAGTAGTTGAAATTTTCAATAAGTAACTACCTTAGTCGACAATATATTTTTTTTAACTCGGCATTCTTCAATTCGTTTACAATTGCTACATTCGTGACATACTTTTTGTCTACACCAGCGCCATTCTGGAAGGTTTTTGAACTGTTATTTACAGATTACAGCTGGACACTTTTTTAAATTTTCTACCTTATGAGATGACTCTCCTAACCTTTACCCTCCATAGACTGTGGCGCCACTAACACTGTCATTTCCACAGTCGCCTCTTTTTCTATTGCCAGTGTAAAAAAATAGCGTCAATTTGGTAGAAATATAGAAGTGGTACAATTTAAGCGCCGGTTCAATATAGGTAACTCTCCCCTAAATAGCGGCAAGTTTGCCTAAATTAAGATTTTGCTTAAACTGGTGTAGCATATGCTACAGAAGATTGCAGCCAACTTTGATTTGTGTTTCTGCGGTGAGTAGGTTTCAGGACTCTTTAATGCGGTGCTGTCTTGAAAGCAATAGCAGCAATTTGTCGGCCTCGATGGCGTAGTGGTTAGTGTAACCGACTGCCACGCCTGAGGTCGCGGGTTCGATTCCCGCACAAGTCAAACATTTGTGTGCATGAACATGGATGTTTGTCTTGGTCTGGATGTTTCTATGTATAATATGTATGGATTTACAAAAAAAAGTATATATGTATGTTTATCCATTGTCTAGTACCCATAGTACAAGCTCTGCTTAGTTTGAGCTAGATGGTTTTGTGTGTATGTGATAAAATATTATTATTATAATAATCTTTGTCTCTTGCGATAGAAACGGGCTCCTTTTTTAAGACTAAGAAAGTGAAGAACGCATTTACACGAAATAATAGCGTTGCAAGTGGCCATAGGCTGCAATAACAGCTTATTATGAGGTGAACCGCCTAAACAAATTGGTTGTACAATATAAAAATGGGTTTTATGAATTTATATTTTTATAAGGATTATGGAATATGCTGATGGCAAAAAATATGACACAGTATATTTAGATGTCCAATAATGTACTGATTTATACCTATCTTATAATCATGATTATAAGATAGGTATCACCTTACGTTAGAACCATAGATTAAACCAAAACTGTTTAATAATTTATAAGTTTTATACTGTATGCACTATGTTTTGTTTTATGTGCCTTATTAAATAAATAAATAAATGAGAAACAAGCTTATTTACTGCTTTTTCTTACTTGTTTACATGTTCACCATCAGTTTTGAATTGTGTACTATTGAGAATCACCTAATATAAAAACTTTGCGAAGATGTAATCGCAGGCTCTACGTGACCTAAACAATTTTATACGATAAACGTGGCAATCAGACGTACAATTCTCCTGATGATAAACGATTACCATAGCTAATATATTCACGTCGTCCGTGCATCCATTATTTTTTTAATATTTTTATTCTTTCTCTTCTTTTCGTGTGGTTAAGTGGCCAACCTGTTGTCAAGGCTTAACGACTGCTGTCAATTTGAGAACAACCGGGACCGACTTTTTACGTGCCCTCCGAAGTACGGATTTAATAATAATAATAATGTCTATTTTATAATATTCCGGCTTTCATATTTAATATACCGCTACCGCTTACAAGTTGAACCCTACACACTTAAGTCAAACAGAGTACGTTCGGTTTCATTACTACTTCAATAAAGTAAAATCCTTCGAGTATTTTCCGGGATATGGTCCTAAATAAATGATATTTAATGTAGAACCTTCATAGCAGTATCGCTCTAAGTTTACCTTTGCGCCGGTATTATTGTTCCCAGCGAATGTATTTTGAAGTTGTTACTACGTTTATTGTGGGTAATAAATTGTTGTTATGAGAGCCTAGTGCCTAGTCTAGTGGTTTCGTTTATAATTTAACGTAGTCAAGTTTTTTTTTTAAACGTAGGACGCAACGGTATCTATGCGTTAAAATGCGAAAATTTATTTCTGCGACCTGTTTAAACAACGAACAATTTGTAGGAGGACCAATCGTTCGCTATTTGCATAGGTTACAGAATATTATAGTATCGAAAATCAAATACGATTTTTAAAAATTCGCTTTCTTGCCAGTTTTTTTTCTGTATCCTCTTTATCAATATCGGTATCAATAGTACCTCTTTAAAAGTTGTTATGCCTCTTCGAATATGGGTAGTATTCTTTTCGGGTTAGCAAATCAAAAGGAAGTACATCTCGGCATTAGCACTTTCTTCGTATTATTACCGTCTTTCAGATGAATACCACATTTGGATTTAGTACACTCCTTTGAATTACTACCACTTTTTAGTTTAGTATCCCATTTCGTATAGTACTATTCAACTGTATATAAGTTTAAGTTTTCGAAGGATAACTATCCTTCAAATACTTAACCAAATATGTTAAAAGTCTACACTGATTTGATTAATTCCAATTGCCAATTCCAATGACACCACAGTCCACCCCAAATAAAACCATCATAATTTCTAATATTGACGCAGACGACAAATCATTGATATTTCCCAAGAGAAACTACCTGACCTTTTAGACAATATTATTTAGTAATAACTGAAACAATTTGGCTGAAGCTTTTTTATGAGCACTGGTACATTGTACTATGCAAAGAGTAAGTACTTGAGAATCCAGATAGACTAAAAGTAGTGTTCGATCGAAAGGTCAAGGTGAAAGACAAGAGCAAAAAAGAATGTCGATTGTCACAGCGAAACATTCTTCTCTATCGTATACGAAAATGTACAATTCTGAGTATGTAGCTTTTATCACGAGAACATCGACGCTGTGGAATTTTTCTGGGTATGAATAGTTTAGTAACCTCTCCAAACGATATCTTTGACTTGAATAGTAAAATATACCTAACGTTTTAATACACAGATAACGTTTTAATACGCGTACAGATGATTAAGTGATGTGTGATTATCATCAAAATTATATGATTCCGCATTCAAATATCAATTTGTACGTTATCGTTTTATTTAAATGATGATCGAATATTCGAAAGATTTGATGACATATTAATCACTTTCACTTTATATTGCAGCTGATCATGCTGATGATCTTTTTGATTAGTACTCATTTAAATCTTTTATATTCTTATTATGCTGTACCTCTCATACACGAGTCCATCCAGAATAGACGTTCTTTTTTTTACCTCTCAGAACCAGCATTCTAATCGATATTTATTCACCTTAGTTGTCATTTCGTAAGAATCTGTACGCAAAGATAGTGTAGCTCGACACATTCTAAAAATATTTTCAGTTATTGTCAATTTGCTCATTCTGTATAATTTAAGTGCAAAACGACTCCGTTTGAAAAATAATGTGTGCTAATCGACACCAGAAAAGATATATATTTTTAAGAGTCGATTCGCATAATTCGTGCTAACAGATACGTGCGAAATGACTCGTTATCGAGATAAAACATTCATCCGAATGTTTTATCGATAACTGTACATAGTTGGTTTTACTCGACAATTAGTAGTCCACAGGTCTTCCCACAAGACTATTACACCTTGTGTTTAGCCCGAGGTTTATCTAGATTTACCGTAGACGTAGTTCATCGCATGATAATCCAGACACTAAACTATCGGATAACAAGCTGAACGTAAATCGGCCGACTTTCGGCCGTGTCTCGACCGTTTTAATCTTAACCTATAAATAACCAAAACATTTTTATTTATAATATTTGTTACGTTTTGAATTCCGTATTAAAATGGTAAAAACGGACAGCTTATGGCGTAATTTTTTGTCTGTTTTTTACAGCTGCTTTATCAATTTGATATTTCGAATAAAATCTATATATTAATACGTGAACAAAAACTTTGTGCCTCTTTTTACGAAAATTGCGCGGACGGAGGAGTATGAAATTTGGCACAGTTAAAGTTTATATAAAGTAGAAATACATAAAATTAATGAAAAACACTACACGCACACAACTATGCATTTGACACACGCAGTCGAATCGTGGTTGTAGTATTTCGGCATTGTTCGTCTGACGTCGTACAATTCTTCGTAACTATGGTTACATATACCTAATTAATATGTAATAAAGAAAAAAAGAAAACAAAGTAGCAAGCTTAGGAATATCATCAATGAAAGAGTATAGTTAAGTAAATAATAATTTGTTTGAAAAATATAGGTAAATTAACCTGTATAGCCTTGGCGAAATCTAATCTTAATAACGATCAAACTTCAAATTTAAATCAGTTATGATCGAATTTTGACCACTAGGCAACCGCTAGTTATTTTAAATGTAAAACGGAATAAGTAAGGTTACACGTTCAAAACTATAATGTAGTCCAAAGAACCCTAGATACTCGCCTCGTATTCGCACTTCACCGGTGTTTTTATAAAAGTTACGATGACAGATATTTTTATATCACCATTTGATGACGACACATGGCGCCATTTAATTTTTATGCGTTACTATTTCATGGATTTAGAAACATAAAACTCCTTGGATCTAATTTAGCGAGCAGAGAACATATGATATGGCTCAATAGCTGTCAAACCGTTCTGAAACTGCCTCGTATACAGATAAAATATATTTTAGAACGTATTATTTCTTTTCGAAGCGCAATACTGCAAATCTGTTAATAGGAGATACATGCCGTTTCAATCCATTAACAGATAATTTATCCCCTCTTAATTTTTTATACAGACAGTGACGCAAGCAGCTAAAAATGAATCAATTTACAACATAATTTTATGAATTGTAATTAAATTAACTATCCTTAAACTAGCATTGATTTAAAAATACCTTACTAATATAATTAATTTTGTAAAGGCGCACATGCGAGCGTAATAAACAAAACAAAAACTCATGTGAGTTTGATAGTTTGTTACGCTTTCACACCTTAACTACTCGACCGATTATCATGAAATTTCGCATATGCAATGTCAGGGGCACAGAAAAGGACATAAGATATCTTTAGTCCGGGAAAAATACTCTTACTAATCAAACCCGACCTACATTTACGCGAGCGAAGCCGCGGGAAAAATTTCGTTAATAATAGTTATTACTAAGATTTCAAAATTTCGCATATGGTTAGCGTCTTATGTCGCTGGCTGTATAATAACGGTGGCATTACTATAGACCAGAGGTTCCCAGACTTTGTTCTTATAGACCACTTTCAAAATTTAGCAGGTTCCGGTTGACCCCCTGCAGCTACATTTCTACCACATTCCTTGGCATTCGTATACATATATATTTGATCAAATCTCTAAGGGCTGAACAATTTTATTTTTTTGTAATTCTCGGACCTGACCCTACCACGGTACGCTTACGAATTGTGGACTCCCATTTTTTTGTCACGCCAAGGTCCCCTGGGGTCCACCTGGACCACTTTGGGAACTTATCCTATAGACAAACAGTCGCCTGATGGTGAGTGGTCATCGCAGCCTGCGATCGCTAGCAATACGTCTGATATTATTTGCACATTATCGTCCTTAAGTAAAAAGCAGTAAAGATGGAGTGAAAGAAAGTCATAGATGAAGTAGGTATGTTAGCTTCCAGACCTTTTAGTGATCGGGCGAGAGGAAGTAACAATGTTACTACTCTGATACCAGTTTTCTGTAAGAAGTCGGTATTTTCCAGAGCGAACCGTCGTTTTTATCATCGTATACTTAACAATTATTTTTACTTCAAAACAATTTCAGTATTATGATATTTTTAAAATATTTAACGTCATATAGTAGACACAACAAAAAATATATTGTACGCGGCAATTTCTGGATGGCATAGCGTTGAATGTGTTTTAAGATTTCAAATAGGTAGGTTCGCAGTTCGACCATTATTTTTTATACAATGATCTCATTATCAACCATTATTTTACATGAAATTTAAACAACATTATTTCATTATTTCGCTGCCTTCCTTTTAGCAAATTGTAATACTTTTAAACAGGAAGCTTGCCACAAGTTTCGAACTAATTACAGCACTTGTAATTACGGGTGGGTGGAGTTCAAACGAAGAGTCTGAAGGTATATTTTTTACAGTTGGATGAAGACATCCTGTGTTGCGAAGCCCGCATAAATATTGTAAGAACGGACATAAATGAAAATAGGTTTGACTGCCCCGAAATCACTAATCAATTAAGTTGCATTGTACCTAGAACCGTATTGCAACGAGAGGCGCACGTGCCCCGGCTGTTCTACACTGCAAAGTGCAGAACCAACGCCGGCACACGGGCGCCTCTTCGTCACCTTGTTGAAACGTATAACACACACCTTATAGACTTAGATATATTTGCACTCCCATATTAAAAATTTCGTCAACAAGCTATTGAATTGTTAAAATAATTACTGCTAGATTTGCCCTGTCTTTAATTTTGTCTTCTGTTTATGCGAATGTTATTCATTGAAATTAAACTACTATATACGGATTTTATCGCGTTATTTATTTTACACTTTATTACAAAATGTTGAAACTGTTACACTATTACTAGATACTATTAAACTTTACTAATTTTAAGCTAATTAAATTATTAAAACTATTTATATTTAAGTTTACACGTTCCCCGACGTTTCGGTTGCTTTTCAAAACGTCGGGGAAAGTGTAAACTTAAATATAAATAGTTAATTACTTAAATATAAAAAGTCAATAAAAAATTGCCCTGTCTTTATTTTATTTTATACTTACCTATTTTATATAATGTTAATTTGCGGACATTGGTGTGGGTTACACATCAACTCTTTTCTTTACATATATAAAATGTTTGCATTGCATTTAACGTGTAACTATTTTGTGGCCCAATATAATAAATAAATAAAACCCTAGACTTGCAACAAACTATCTACGGATAAAACACATTTTCCTACTATGTGGGCTGGCAATAGTTATTCGATACACTATGCTATGAATAGATTCGCAGTTGCCTCCTATAATTTAGCAAATCAAAAACACACGCGAAGAATATCAAGCATGCCAAGTAGCGATACGTGTAACTGTATTTAAATAATACATGAATACAGCCACACATAAAAAACGAAATCGAGTCATTATATATTATAACTGGCTATCTCTAGAAAACAATGCTTTTTTTCTTAATGAAAGTTACCCTATTCACATCCTAACTAATATTATAAATGCGAATGTGAGTATGTCTGCACGTTTTCACACCTTAACTACTCGACCGATTATCATGAAATTTCGCATACACGTTGTCAGGGTAACAGAAAAGGACATAGGTTACCTTTCATCCAGAAAAAGTACTGTTACTTATATAACCTAAACTACTTTTACGCGGGCGATGCCGCGGGCTTAATCTAGTTTATAATATTAGTCAGGATTTCAAATCGATTTTAGTTTATGTCAACCCCTTCGAAGAATAGCTTGTGTTAATAAACTTGAATATAAATGCGATTAATTTCTCTATTTATAGTTTTAAGACAAATCGCAAAGGTTTCAACCAATCATTTAACTAATAACTCCAATCTTATTAATGTTTTATGTTCGGCAAACGCTAAATATACGAGTACTTTAGCTGGCAATTCGGACCAACTATGGCCTAAACAAACGCTGTGGACAAAAACTGCCAACGCATCGAAACTATCTGCCTCGTACATTAAATACGTTTAATAACAATTTTATATTATTATTATACGAACAAAAAATATTATTAAAATGTATCGCGAGGTCCGACAAGTGACTTTACGATTTTTATATTGGGCATACTAAATTCAACGTCTGCTTTTTCCCGGAGGGATTGGTAGAGAAGTACATACTACTTTTACTGTCCTAACACCATTTTTTAAACGATATACTTGTTGTTAATCATTATAATTCGATATAATTGTTTATAATGATCGAATAAGTATATCGAATGTTAATAAAACAGTAACAACGGAACGATACATTTATATATAACGATCTATACGCATAACGAATTGATAAATATTCGACTTTATTTCGAGAACTCGATGACCGTTTTCCCTTTAGGATAACGATTCGATTGTATATTCGACTGAACATGTAATCGACCAGGGATATGATGCACAGCTGAACTCACTTCCAGTGAATAATTACACATATACTGTAGAAATCTTAGCCGTGATTAAATGACGTAGTTCTAAAGACCAGAAATCCAGACCCACGTCATTTTAGCAATCTATTATAATTAAAGGATGTTAAGTATACATCGAGATATCAGTCCAGAAAAACGAAAAACTGCTGTCATTACTACCTGTGTTATTAATTTGTATACTAAAATAATATTTTAGAATACAATATTTCATTACAAATAATGTATCCAATTCGCGAGGAAACCCACAAAGGTATTGTAATGAGGAATTATAATTCCAAGATTCCGCAGTGAACGGAAATAAATATGATGTTACATTGTCTCGCGTACCCCGGGCTATTTGTTAGTGAATTTCTTTAAGAATACGCTAACATCGTTATATTTACAAAAGAACTAAAGAAACTTGCTTTATCAGTATAAATGTGGATATATGTTTCATTTGAACTGTGTAAATGTATTGTTAGGATAATAAAGGATTATTCACAGAATTCAGTGACGTCATCTCACGATTGCTATAAATGTGAGGTTAGTTCGCCTGACAGATCACTTGTTGGTTGGCTTTCGTACGAGAAGGTTGTCGTGAGGTGTCGGCGCTATTTACAGTGAGTCGTTGTATTGTGTTGACTTGTGATTAATTATTTTGTGTAATTAACGGCTGTTTGTCAATTACGATTATTTGATATTACTTCATTATTCTGCTACTGTTAAAATTAGCTTGAATTAAAACATAAGAATAAATTATTGTACTTTATGATACCCGATTGTCTTTTTTTTAATAAATTCCGGCTTCTTAACCTAAAAGTATTTTAATGACTGCCAATATCGTTGAGCAAGCGGTTGCATAGCCACTGCAGCGCCGTGTTGTGGATTCGAATCCTACACGCGTCGATCATTTGTGTGAGGCACGAGTGATTATTCTTTGTCTTGGTGTACTTATGTTCACTAATTGTATGTTCGTGTACCCTACTACTCAGGCCTAAAATATAGGGCAGGAATGTTTTTGAAACAAAGAAGTCTTATGTTTATTTTGATAATGATATAACGTTACATATTAATGGATTAAAAGGACTATGCACATTCAAGTTTCAGTAATAATAATATTTCGAATTATTCGAATCTTCCGGCGAAACGAAATATTCGATACATTGATATACAATTATTCGAATGCAATCCTTGCCATTAATTGATTAATTGTTTGCATTTTAGAATTATATACCGCCGATAAAACATAAAGAGGAACATATTAAAAGTAAAATGTCGTTACTATCGTGTATTATCACTGGTAAGTAATTAATTAACATTCAAATCCCACGTCGAATCTTTCGAATAATTGAAATCTTTTTCGTAACATATTAGTCGAGCTCATTTATGATAAAATTAATAAATTGATACAATTTAATGCTTAATTACTTAATTTTCTTTGTTTAAATATTCTGTAAAACTGTTATACAGTTTGAAACGGCGGTAGCGCAATGGAAACGGTTTCCGACTTGCGATCAAGAGGTCTTAGATTCGAATCCCACCTATTGCACTACTGATGTGAACCCACTAACACAATCATTCTATTCTAGTTGGACTTAACAAGAATAGACTAGTAATTTATAACCCAAGCCGCCAGTAATCTTCTTACAAATAGACCCTAAAACCTAACAGAGATACCCGTCAGTCTACCTCTTTTGGAATAGAGGGTGTGGGAAACAAGTCTCTTTTATCAGCTACTGGACTTTGCTGCGGCTTCGCTCGCGTGAATGTTGGTTAGGTTAGGTTAGAAACAGTTTTCAGTCCTTTTCTGTTCCCCTGACACCGTGTATGCGAAATTTTATGATAATCAATCGAGTACTTAAGGCGTGAAAGCGTTACAAAAACACAAACAAACAAACTCACATTTGCATATGTAATATTTAAAATATTTTCAATTTACGATAAAAGATTAAATATAATCAGTGCACGAAACGTTACGGAAATACGTGCGGATATTGAACGGGTGCTTAGTCCGACCGCTCGGGTGACGCGCCGTTCGTAATCTATCAGGCTTGTCAAAAGCACGCGATTGGATCTGCGCCCATGAAAACTGGGATTTAAAAATGTTGTTGGTGGTCATACTGACACGTACTAGTTCTAATACCGTTTACCGTTTACACCCATTTTAGGATTAAATTATATGTCACGGCAATCTTTTCTTCATTTAAACAACGTACATAAAGACCACATAAACTCGAATCAATATTCGTCTCGTTTGGGGATCGAAGCCACAAGACTCAGCGCAGTGGATTTCCAGGTTTATACCTACGGTTACTGCTTATACAAAAATGTTAAAAGACGATTGTGTTAAATACACATCTGCTTGGCCGTTTAGGGATATAGGCGTGAGAATTTGAAACTATACATATTATAGCGCATGGAACTGCAGCTGCAATACATAAACACATTCGCACACTGCGGCACGAAGCGTCAACTGACGTGAATTTCCGTACCACCTGTGTTTATATATGAATGCGCGCGCCCAAGCTCGTTACGTAATCGTCACAATATTGGACTATGCTGTGATTGGTCGATTGTAAATATTAGCTCTTTTTGTATATAACTTCTTGTGTGACTAAAACTGTATATGTAAATAGGCTAATTTTATTCAAAAATATATTCGTATTCTACAACATTTTATAGTTTTATTCTGCATCTCTGAACATCAAGCTAGAGTTAACCCTGCCTTACAGATTGTTCGAGGCAATACTTGCATCGAACACGAATTGCTGATCTAGCAACCTAATACGGCCACGCCGAGTGCGCAGTGCCGTCAGTGCGAAATCGGACAGCAAACCGGGTGCATTCATTATTAGCGATTCCCTATCATTCATTATCATTTAGCATAGCATAGATTAGGTACTCTTTGAGCGGAATAACACTTGGTGTTTAATTTAGCATCTCCTTAAGCATAGTTCCAGCATAGCATTTAGGTAACGTACCGCACACAGATATTTAAAAATATCATCATCGTTAGCACTAGAATAAATAGGTCATATGCTTAGAATTAATAAATACTTAGTTGTACGTAGGACCTTATTAATTCCATTGTCTCATCATTATTTCTTAATGAACACCATTGTTACGCCGTACATGGTAACTGCATTGAAAGCGGGTTATTCAGTACATCGTAAATTATGCTTCAGACGTGGATGATGAGTAGTATCGATTTCTTTCTATTGTCAACGCGACTTACTTATTTATTTGAAAAATACAACTCCTGCAATAGGAATAATTACTGTGTAGCGGACTTTACAAACATTCAAATAACGGACACAAAGAACAGCCAGACTCGGAACGACCATTTGTGGATGCATAATATGTTGTTTCTTTGCGGATGAATGGCCGGATATATGGTTAAAATGTTTGAGTTTTGTGAGAAGGATGGTCGATTGAGTTTACTTTTATGTTTATCTTTGTTTTAATTAAATTGTATTGCCATTATAATAAAAGTAAAATAAATATAAGAAATCATGGGCTAATCATCATCACCATAATGTTGATATTGAACTTAAGCTTTCTGTTAAAAGATTATTTTTTATTTATTATTTTTATTGATTTAACTGCCTCCGTGACGCAGCGGTAGTGAATGCGACTGCTGTGCATGAGGTCTCGGGTTCGAATCCCGGGCCGGGCCAACAAAACGTTATTGGGTTTTTCTGTTAAGAAATCTGAATAGCAGCCCGGAGTTAGGAAGTTGGCGGTGTTAGACACCCCCGTGCCTCGGAAAGCACGTGAAGCCATTGGTCCTACGCCTGATCTCTCTCCAGTCGTGTTGGATTATCCGTCCCATCGGATCATGAGAGTGAGGGAACAGAGAGTGCACTTGAGTTCGCGCACACGCTTGTGCACTATAATATCTCCTGGGCAGATGGCCAGTCTCCGTTAAGATTGGCCGCCGTGACCGAAATTCGGTCTGGAGGACATTATTAAAAGATTATTCCAATCGTTAAAAGGAGTATAATATATCGCCTATTTCATGGCCGCTACTGTCATCTATTTCTAGCGGCTTTCGTCAATTTTCGGCGCTGTAATAAATCAATCTGCTGATCGTTAGACGCACCCTCTTAAACAACTTTTATGACTTTTAATTGCTTCCTAACTCACTTTTGAGGTAGCTTTGCTTTCCCTTGACGGCTAGCTACTGGGCTTATGGAAAAGTTCAGATTAATAACAGCAATACATATATAATGAATATCTGATTTCTACAATTTTTTTTGGATCATTAACCTGTTGTATGCCAGAATACCAGACATAATAGAAAAAGCATTGTGTCTCGCGCAGATCCACGTTCCGGCATACCAGAGGTTAATACTGGTTTATAACGTTATGGGATCCTCCTAAGACTTAGTTTACATACACGAAGTTCAGTTTGAAATTATTAACTTTGTTTTAACTTAGCAAATATAATGAGAAGAATGATTCATACTATTAAATTAAATTTGTTGTAAACCTTCGTAATTAGTTTTCGTTTGAAAAACACACATAAAGTTACAGTGAATTTGTGTTTCTTCAAGTCTTCTTCTCCTTAGCCTTTATTATTCCCAAGTCACTTGGGGTCGGCTTTTCTAATCTAACCGGATTTGACCTGATATCAGTTTTTACACGGAGCGGCTGCCACCTGACCTCCGCAACCCAAAGGCTAACGATACCCTAAGACTAGACCAGTGTCAGGATATTATAGGGTACTGACTTCCCAATAACGACTGCCATAGATGTTCATGGCAGCCGGGACCGACGGCTTAACGTGCTCTCCGAGGCACGGAGCAGGCGATAATTGTCAATCAATACGCACATAATTTCGAAAAGTCATATAACTTCCGAAAGTCAGAGGTGCGTGACGTGGGTTCGAACCCGAGGCCCTCTGCATTGCAGTCTGTTGGTCTCCCCACTGAGCTATCGCTGCTTTTTTTGTTTGTTTCTTCAAGTCTGTGAGTGGTTTTCAAAATGGCTCGCCTTTTTACCGTTGACTGGGTTAGCAAACATTAAATTAAATGGTTAAAGCAAGCGCGTGAAAGAATTAAGGTTTGTACACAACACCGTACCGTAAATACATTGAATCTATGATACCGCATCATGTGATTAAGTTGAAAATGCGTTGCTGCATGTGCAGTTAAGGATGGAACATTGTGGTACCCATCCATTAGGTTGTCTTTTATAACAAAAAAATAGAATAGATAGTATTCTTGTATTTGTATTTGTCGGCCTCGATGACGTAGTGATTAGTGTAACCGACTGCCACGCCTGAAGTCGCGGGTTCAATTCCCGCTCAAGTCAAACATTTGTGTGCATGAACATGGATGTTTGACTTGGTCTGGGTATTTCTATGTATAATATGTATGTATTTACAAAAAAAAATGTATATATGTATGTTTATCCATTGTCTAGAACCCATAGTACAAGCTCTGCTTAGTTTGGGCTAGATGGTGTTGTGTGTATGTGGTAGAATATTATTATTATTATTATTATTATATCTATACTAATATTATAAAGCTGAAGAGTTTGTTTGTCATCTTTCAGTGTTGGATAGCCCATTTATCGAGGAAGGCTATATAACATCACGCAACGACCAATAGGAGCAGAGCATAAATAAACAATGTTGCAAAGACGGGGAATATTCTTTTATGTGAAGCAGACGAAGTTGCGCGGGTCAGCTAGTTTGTTATAAAATACAACTCCTACACTAAGAATAATGTCTGCAACGCAGGCAACTTTACAAATACCGGATACAAAGAACAATCGACTCAAAAACAAGCTTGAAACATCCAGTTGTGGATCATACAAAATTTCATCCCGAGCGGGAATCGAACCGTCAACACGGTATAGTGGCAATAGCGATCCACTACGTCATTCGTGCAATAATTATAGTTTTTAATATATCTAATCTAAGCTTATCCGGTATATAACGGTGAAGGACAACATCGTGAAGAAACCTGCATGTCTGAAAGTTCTCCATAATGTTCTCGAAGATATACATATGTAGTCTGCCAACCCGCACTAAGCCAGCGTGATGCAATATGACCTAACCCTTCTCACAGTGAGAAGAGGCCCGTGCCCAGCAGTGGGACACTTTAATAGAGGGCTGATATTGTTATAATCTGAGCATATCCAGAGGTAGGTGTTATCTTGTAACGTTGTTAGTACATCACACTACTAATACTAAACTTGATAGGTATACTCATTTAAAAATATTTATATAATTTTAGTTCATCTAGTTTTAATACCAATATAATATCCCTCAACAGTTGTTTATATCGTTCATATGAATCTAATAATATATCACTCATGCAGTTATAATTCAAATTATGTTTGTATTTATCCACGGAGAAGTAACACTGCCTCGGTGGCGCAATGCTAATGAATGCAACTACCGTGCATGACCAAGAATGGTCTTTTCAGCAAGATCCAGCACTTGGTCATAAAGCTCGATCCACCCAAGCGTGGTTGCAAACGAACGTTTCGGATTTCATCAAAGCTAAAGACTAGCCGTCGTCTAGTTCCGATCTTAATCAGCTGGATTGATTGGATGACGACTCGATGGCGTAGCGGTTAGTGTAACCGACTGCCACGCCTGAGGTCGCGGGTTCGATTCCCGCACAAGTCAAACATTTGTGAGCATGAACATGGATGTTTGTCTTGGTCTGGGTGTTTCTATATATAATACGTAAGTATTTACAAAAAAAAGTATATATGTATGTTTATCCATAGTCTAGTCAACTTCAACTTCATTAGCTTTCTTAGATGTACTTGTCATCAGGAATCCTGATCATACTTTGAGCCACACTGTATATAGGAAAAAGACCCATACAAATAGGTACTTAAACGGTGAATCTCACCACCATCCTAAACAGTTAGCTACCGTGGGAATGTCTTTGTTTCAGAGAGCCCATGGGATCTGTGACAAGAAACACCTGGACGCCGAGCTTCAACATGTCAAGCAAGTACTGCAAGACAACAAGCTCCAACAACCGCGCCGCTGTCACAGATCCCGAGAAAAGCCAGCCACAGTCGAGCGCCAGCCTGCTATACTGCCTTATGTAAGGGGTGTCACTGACAAGATTGGCTACATCTTGAAGCGAGCTTCAATCAACACATACTTCAAGCCGCCAACGAAGATAAGTCAATTTTTACCATCCGTCAAGTGCCAACTACCTTTACAAGATGCAGGGGTCTATAAAATAGATTGTGACTGCGGACTCTCATACATTGGTCAAACCAAGAGAAACATAGGCACTCGCATAAAAGAACGCATAGCTGATGTAAAACACCAACGCTCGTTGAAGTCTGGTGTGTGTGAACATGTGCAACAGGGGACCAACCACTACCTGAGATTTGACAAACCACAGATTCTCGCTAAAGAACACAGATTCCTACCAAGGATGCTTCGCGAGGCTATTGAAATCAAAAAACATTCTAATTTCAATAGAGAAGATGGTTGCAATGTACCACCAGCTTGGGATCCAGTAATACAAATAGTCAAACCCAAGAAGAAGCAAACCGCAGCTGGACTTTATGATACTCTGAGCTCATTGTGCGTAAATAGAAACACCAATGATTAAATTATGTTCGGGTACTTTGAAATAACTACACTGGAACATTGAGACATCTACCATCTTAGTGTCCCCGTGAATATGGCTGCTGAAAAGCAACCCAAACGTCGGGGAAAGTGTAAACTTAAATATAAATAGTTTTAATAGTTTTAATAATTTAATTAGCTTAAAAATCAGTAAAGTTTATTAGTATCTAGTAGTAGTAGTGTAACAGTTTCTAAATTATGTAATAAAGTTTAAAATAAACAACGCGATAAAATCCGTATATAGTAGTTTAATTTCAATCAATGGAGATCATTTTGAATGAGCTTCATATATTTTTAATGTTACTACATTAATGTATAAACTAACACACTTTACAATATATACATAAATGTTTTATGCAATAGAAAAATAAAGTATTTTCCTTGTAACAGTATTAATGACAAGACTTGATACATTTATTAACAATATCTAGATTAACGCAAGCAGAGCCGCGGGCAAGCTCTAGTTAATATTTAAAATTTAAAACGTTCTGAATTTGTTAAGATGTTTGTTATTCAATCACCCTTAAACTGTTGAACGGATTTAGATGGAACTTTACACAAATAAATGATGCTCTTGTTTAACACATAGTAGGTATTATACATATGAACACTCATGTCCTCCTATATCGAGCAAGTTAATCCTGTATCAAACAATCTGGTATTCAGCACGGCGCTGTTTGTTCAGGTTAATGTAATTACCAGGAACGGATGTATGTGTATGCTATATGCATTTAGTCGGACTCCAGTCAATCAATCAATCTTTGTATCGTAGTTGTACGCTCTTGCTTTCGCCTTCAATTTGCTGTGTACTTACCTTGTAAGCTCTGCTATGAGGTATCAATGTGCGCATTACTTACCTGTAATAGAAAAACAGATGTTTATCTATATATTAATACGTGAAGCAAAAACTTTGTACCCCTTTTTACGAAAATTGCGCGGAAGGAGGAGTATGAAATTTGGCACAGGTAAAGTTTATATGGAGAAGGAGGACCGAATCCTAATATTTATATAAAATATGCATTTAAAATATATTAAATCAATAAAAAAACACTACACGCACACAACCATGCAATTGACACACGCAGTCGAATCGCGTTCGTAGTATTTCGGCATGGTTCGGTTGATGTCGTACGATTTTCGTAACTATGGTTACATACCTTAAGCGTCTATTGCAATTTCGCTGTACTGATACTTATACAAATATATTATACTACAATAATAACTATATATTGAGACTATATATGTAGATGATGATGCGCGATAGTTCAGTGGGGAGACCAACAGACTGCAATGCAGAAGGTCGCGGATTCGAAACAACGTCGCGCACCTCTGACTTTCGGAAGTTATATGACATTTCGAAATTATGTGCGTATTGATTGACGATTATAGCCTGTTCCGTGCCTCGGAGAGCACGTTAAGCCGTTGGTCCCGGCTGCTATGAACATCCTATGGCAGTCGTTATTGGGAAGTCAGTACCCTATAATATCCTGACACTGGTCTAGCCTTAGGGTATCGTTAGCCTTCGGGTTGCGGAGGTCATGTGGCAGCCGCTCCGTGTAAAAACTGATATCCAGTCAAATCCGGTTAGACCAGAAAAGCCGACCCCAAGTGACTTGGGAATAATAAAGGCTAGAGAGAAGATAAATATGTAGATGATGGTAATTATGTGTTCTGTATACAAGTGCGTGTTTGCAAGTGTATTTGTGTTTGTGAGTGTATGTGTGTGGATGAATGTTTGTGTCTGAGGGTGTGTATGAGTGTAGGTGTGTTGGTTTGGGTGAGAGCGTGAGCTTATGTGAGTGTGTGATACACTGTGTATATTAAAGAGCGCGTGTTAGTGTTTCAATTCTGAGTAATAAAGTTGCCTGTCTCATCATCATATTAAAGACTACAAATGTAATTATGCACCTATTCATCTAAAATATATATTAAACAATTCGAATTTACCATAAAGCACCTTCTCAGGCTGTCAAAGTAGAGACCTCAACATCGCTTCGGCTGCTACGAGGACGGTGTGGTGGCCACTGCTCTGAGACCACACGACTGCTTACCATCAGGCGGAGTGTGGTTATTTTAACGAGCAAAATAAATAATTAAAAATAATTACGTAATAGTTTGTATGAAAAATACCGATATTTTTCTTACAAAACAGCAATTTCATGGGTAAAGCTTCAATATAATCTAGGGCCAGATGAAAGGCCGCAAACTTACGCCATAAGACCTTTGAGACAGTTCAATCATAACAGGCTTTTCTTTCATTTAAAGATAAATACAAAGGTTTTCATATATTGTTTTTTCGCTACAATTTTGCGTTAGGTGGCGTCCGATTGTAACAATCGGATAACAACCGGTGTATGATAACCAAACAGTAAGATTATGTTAGATATTTGACCATTTCCTATATTAACAAGGGTCTTGAAATAACGTGGTCGTATTTATATGAGATACCTAAGGAAAGTTATATATACTAGCGGTCGCCGAGTGCTCGAAATTCGACCAAAGTTTGCATGCTGATATATGTCATTATATATTGATGTATGTAACCATAGTTACGCGCTTCAACTGCGTGTGTCAAATGCATGGTTGTGTGCGAGTAGTGTTTTTCCATTAATTTAATGTATTTCTTATGCATATTTTATATAAATATTAGGATTCGTCTCTCCTTCTCCATATAAACTTCAACTATGCCAAATTCCATACTCCTCTGTCCTCGCAATATTCGTAAAAAGGGGTACAAAGTTTTTGCTGCACGTATTAATATATAGATAACCTTCTAACGATCGCGTAAGAATCGCGATCGCAGTGAGAAATATGCATTAAAGTGAATTACGTTACAATTCCGTAAATTTAAATAATACCTATACATGTCCTATAGCTAAGTATACTGCAACTTATAACCATTGTTGGAGGAAACTTGGCCTAAATATATTTCAAGGGCATTTTAAGAATTTTTAATATAAAATCACCAATAGCAATAAGGTATTATAAGTTTGTAATTTTTAGATAAATATGTGTAGCTTTATATTGCATTCTCAAATGGCTTTATTCGTTGTTTATATTTTTGTAAAATTTTATAACTTTTTTTTATAATTCTGTTACTTGCAATAATACTTCAGCTAATGAAAATGTTGTTAGTATGTGAAAGTAACACATATTTGGAATTGAGGTAGCACATGCACTTTGATAATTGTCAATTATATGTAAATATGTCTAAATAAATAAATAAGATAAAATGTTCCGTTCAAAATTATATGATGCGCACGTAAAAATCATTTAGTAGCTTAATAAACAAATTAAATTTAAGAAAAGAAAATATCTTCAGAGCATCGTAGCAGTATTTATCACAGTCACAAAATAAAATATCCAGCTTTTCACGGCTGATTAATATTCTGGCGGGGTCTCTCCGAGTCACGAGTATCTAACATTTAATAAAGCCATTTAGTGTAAGCGAACAGAATCCGTTGCATTATTTTAACTGTCTCGGAAAGATATAACAACGTTAAAGTAAAACTATTATGTACGAATTGTGAGTAGAAAGTTAAAAAGCTGTTTTCATCTGTGAAGAATTATAATGCATCGTTTTTATTTTGTCATGCACGTATTGCAAGTCTGTTAACTCCGATTGAACCTAACTGCTCCAGATGACGGGAAATTCCATTTGAGCTTATCTTTGCCAATTTTTCAGTAACGGTACGAAAGAACAACTAGTTCGTCTATTAGCCTCTTAAAGGAAACCAAGCTTCTGCGTTTTACCCTGCAACTGGTAATTTCATTTAGATAACCGATTATCATTAGATGGGTCGTATGGTTATTACAATGGTATTTATAAAGAAACAGACTGACAGACTGACGGCGGCAATTTGGCAATAGGGTTAGAAGCACTTCTTTGGTACGATACCCTAAAATAGAGAGACATGGTAAGCTTAAATGAAGATATACTTTATTCCATTTCCTTTAAAATCAGAGGTCAGGTGAGTCAGTATAGTTATGCTCATATGATAATTCATTCAAAAAAACCATAACATCTGTTTAGTGTTAAGTAGAGATTTATTACACACATTATACCCAGCAGCGATAGCTTATTGGGAGACCATTGAACTGCCACGTAGAGGTCTCGAGTTCGATCCCAAGGCGCGCATCCTCTGACTTTTCGAAGTTATATGCGTATTAAATAATTAATTTTATGCTTTAACAGTAAAGGAAATCATTGTGAGGAAACCTGCATGTCTGAGAGTTCTCCATAATGTTCTCAAAGATTTGTGAAGACTGGCAATCCGCACTAAGCCAGCGTGGTGGACTATGGCTATACACTACATACACTTAGCAGAAACCCGTGCCCAGCAGTGGGACAGTTTAACACAGGGCTGATATTATTATACCCAGCAATGTCCAAGCTCCACGTACCAGTATATCATTTAGCGCCGTCGCTGATACATCAGTCCCTGATATTATAAATTAATAATATTATAAAGCTGAAGAGTTTGTTTGTTTGCTTAAACGCACTTATCTCAGAAAGTAGATGTCCGAATTGAAAAATCTTTTTTTTGCTGGATAGCCCATTTATCGAGGAAGGCTATAGGCTATATAACATCACGCTACAACCAATAGGAGCGGAGCAGCAATGAAAAATTTTGCAAAAACGGGGAAAATTCTCTTATGTGAAGCTGACAAAGTTGCGCGGGTCAGCTAGTTTTTATATAAAAGTATTTTTGTATATTTTTATTGCGGAGTTTCTACTGGAACAAGCAATTAAAAACTTTAAATTAAGTTAGTAGTTAAGCTTGGATAATATATTTTAGGATCTAGCGACCCGCCACGGCTTCGTACCGATAGTACAAAACCTTAACAAATTAATTATACACTAAAATTTTCCTCATGATGAAAACCGCTGTTTCCATTCTGTCTATTGATGAAAACCGCAAAAAAACGGTCAGAAGTTTTTGAGTTTATCACAAACAGACAGACGCGGCGGTGGACGTTGTTTTATGATATGTTGTGATAGTGATATACTACTGGACGAATGGCAGTGAGTGTTATTAATTTCACCAGTTGTCTATAAGAGATAGGGGGAATATCTAGGCTTCTTCTTCTTCTTCTTTTCGTGTGGTTAGTGGCCAACCTGTTGTCAAGAGTTGTTCAAGCCGCCCGTTGGCCGCTGACATGGCTTAACGACTGCTGTCAATTTGATAACAACCGGAACCGACTCTTTACGTGCCCTCCGAAGCACGGAGACGCCCAGATGAAATACCACTAAGTGGTCACCCATCTATAGACTGACCGCACCCAACGATGTTTAACCTCGCTAATCGTTTACCGACCAGTGATTGCAACTAGCTATGAGCGCCTCTATCTAGGCTTATTCGTATAGTCAACAACATAAGTATCTAAACATGAACAGATATGTTTAAGCCTTTTTTAACTAGAAGTCCTAATTATTATATTATGTACTAGTAGTTTTCCTGCGGTTTCACCCGCGTAAGTCCCGTTCCCCCTTCAGGGTGGATTTTCCAAAAATCCTCTCTTAGTGCTCCCCTACACTCTCCAAGGAACATACATGCCAAATTTCAGCTTCTTGCGTTCAGTAGTTTCGGCTGTGCGTTGTCTGTCAGTCACTCAGTAACGGAAGAGTTTCGTATATATAGATATTTATTTTATTATATTAAACACCATCAAACTATTAATGTCATAAAATATATTTTGGACAGATAGAGACAATAGAAATCTCGCAGATGTGTACTGTTGCTGTCTATACTCGATCCTTATTGTTTACCAATGCAGCCAGAGAAAATTTTATTGAAAACAGTTCGAAAGTTCAAAAGTCAAAGATCTCGTAAAGGTCGTCAATAAGTTTGATACGTATAAAATGATAACAGTCGCCCCAGATGCAAGTTACGAGCTCATCAAAGGCTCCTCACGATATTTTAAGACGTTTTGTCGATAAAAGTGTCACACAATATGTAAAGGCGTTTAGACATTACTGTAAGTTATCTGTCTTGTACCATACGCTATGTATTGTACGGTATAACGCTTGGGAATAGCGAGATCCGAGACACGTTATAATTTAAAATTTTATTTGGTCATCGATTGTTTTTTATTTTAAAATAAAAGACAAACGATATCCAAATGCACTAAGAATACATCCAGTGTCGCAAATATCTTTATAAATAGTTAAACAACGGACACAAAAACACCCAGACCCAGAACAAAATATTTGTAAATCATGCAAAAATATTGTTGCGTGTGGGCATCGAACCCACTCAGCGCAGTGGCAATGGCGAAGAGACCACTTAAACCACTACGTCATTATTGCACCATTTTACTATATATAGAGTACTAGCTGTCCCAACAGACGTTGCCTATATACAAGAAAAACAACCCAAATCTAAACACACAAAAATTTTCATCAATATCGGTTCACCCGTTTAGGAGGAGTTTAATTACAAACACACGCACAGAAGATTTTCATTTATAAAGTTATAACTCTATTATTATCCCCGTTAATCCTCTTTGATTTAACCAGTTTAATCTCTATTTAATAGTGAGGTTAAAAACCAAATCGATTCAACTAAAACATCGGTGCTCGTAGCTCTTTGTTATCAGCTACGTGGCGTAGCAAATTGCTCCGGAAATCGTAGCATTCTGCAGCCATCGTCGCTACGACAGATCAATCTACGACCTGCTACGGATTGAGGTTTATGTAATAAATCACTTATTTGTTTGCTCATAATTCAGTATACATATGTATATAGTGTTGCGTCTATATCTCTGAAGGGGTAAGCAGAGTCGTATTACATCCGAATTTCGCCAAATATTATTTAGGTCCCACGTAATAGGTGGCGAGCCTCTGTCGGGTACCGATCCAAACTCCGTACTGGTACTGAGAATTTCTTGCCAGAAAAATCTGGTATCTTTTTTGTTGGCTCGACCTCGGTTTTGAGCTCGAGACCTCATGCACAGTAGTCACAATCACTACCGCTGGGCCACTGACGCGATCAAAATTTAGTTTTGTTTTGGTGTTTTGCTTCTGTTCCTTTTAATGTAGCGCGTAATTGAATGAACCATAAATAATATTTAATACGTGAATGTTGTTCTTTTGTATTCTAACACGGAGAATACCGTTATATACAAGTATACAGCTATAATTTGATTTATGTCCAACTTGCCGTAACAATGAAAGTTGCTAAAGATTCTAAATAATGAAGAAAATCCAGTCAAGTCTGAGTTGGATTCGTGCATGGAGAAAACGTCCGTACTATCACAGAATTGCAAGGTCGGCTCACACTTAGCTAGTTTTAAGTACTTATGTATGCTTCACCATTTTTTGATGATGGAGCATTGCATGGGGTCTTGCTTTCGATTCTTGGGTCGGGCAGTATTATTGGGTTTTTATGTTAGGTGATTCTCAGAAGCAGTAAGGAATTTGGAACTGTGCAGGTTGGTACACGGCAATGTTAACGAATACATAGGACTAAGCCTTTGCCGGCGAAATGTAAATGGGATCGGTGGTTAAGAGGAGCCTGTCTTACCCACCGATCAAATGGTAGCGTGAAGTAGCCACTTGATGCAACCATCAGTCACAGCAACAAGTGACTGGTTGCGACTATCAGTCTTAGCCATTAGTGGCTAAACGAATATACATTTTCGCTCAATATACGGACGAAGTGGGTTGAAACTAGGGAATGCGGTGAGTGTGCGTGGACGACGAGCCACTAAGCACGGCAACTCGTAACAAGCGTCGACCACTCTCGCAGGTCAGAATGGCCACTCGAACGCTTAGTGTGCGTCAGTACCAGTGATGTTGCGAACATTCGCATCTGCATCTGCAATCGCCGAGCTTTCGCATTGATTTGGACATCTGTATCCGCATCTGCATCCGCAATAATCAACGTGGATGTTAATGTGGATCCAGATATAGCGTAGGTTACGATAAGAAAAAGATCAGTTGTTCAGTAGTACGTGTTCTATTTATGAAACTTTGCACAACAGGCTTGAACCTGCGAAGGCGGTGATATTAGATTCTTTTTATTAAATAAAATGAACAATTTTATCAAAATCCGCATCCGCAATTGCGGAGCTTACGCATGGATTTTGACATCTGCATCCGTATCCGCATCCGCGGATGTAAGATTTCAAATATCCGTATCCGCATCCACGGATGTCACAAAATCTGCATCCGCAACATCCTTGGTCCGTACTATACAAAACATGTACTTATGGCCTAGTGGCTTAGGTAGTAGTCTCGCTATTGCCACAGCTCCGAGTGTGTATATATATATATATATATATATATACGCAAATAGACCGATTCAAAAAGGCCTATCAGCTCCAAGAAAGAAAAATAAAGTTCATACTGATGGTCCCGCTTTTATTCTAACTATGTGCAAAGATATTACTCACATATTTTACACTAGCTGTGTCCTTCGGTTTAACCCATGTTTATGATTACTCCAGTTGCTTGTAGCTTGATTTTATATAGGCCATGTTAATGTTGGATTAAGTAGCTTTCTAATAGTTAAAGAATTATTAAAATCGGTTCTGTAGATTCAAACAAATACTTTGAAATCAAACTGTGCTAATATAACGTGGCGCCTTTGGAATCTTGAAACACAATAACAATAGCGTACAGTACCAAAAACATGTCCAAAACATCGCCCAAATGCTTTTAATTACAGTCGGAAACCCGAGCAAGGACGTTAGTTTAATATCATATGCCCTCACCGTACATTAACCACGAACAATATTACCCAAACGGCCACACTCTGCGGCCACAACTCAACAGAATTGTGTTACGATTGCTCTATTAGCTGTACCCTTCTAGCAGCAAATGGGTTACATTATCAGATCTACGCGACAAGTCTGTCTGTACAATGTCTACCATTTCTTGTTGATTATACGTAATTGCTGCGTGAAATGTTGCTATGGCAGTATGAACGGTGTGACGATGTTACATGTTAATAATATAATTTAGTTGCAGATTGTATTGTTGTATATTAGTAATGTACAATTAATTGTTATCCAAAAAATAAAAGTAATCTATATAATATATAAAACTTCCGTTACTGAGTGACTGACAGACAACGCACAGCCGAAACTACTGAACGCAAGAAGCTGAAATTTGGCATGTATATTCCTTGGAGAGTGTAGGGCAGGCAGAGCACTGAGAGAGGATTTTTGGCAATTCCTCCCCGAAGGGAGTGAACGGTGTGAAAATCTTTTATATGAAAGTTCTACACCGTTGAAGTAAGTGACTTGAAAATTTGGATTTTCACGCAGGTAAAGCCGCGGGCAATAAGCTAGTAATTATATAATGCAAAACCTAACATAGGAGCATGACTAGCTGGTTCGCAGACCGACGGAACCATTTTTCGAAGTGACAGATTCAAGTCAGTATGTACATGGATTGTCTATTTTTCCTGTTATAATTTAAATTCTCTTAGCGTGGGCAACGCTTATACAAATGCATTTTAATATCCTACCTAATATTATAAATGCGAATGTAAGTTTGTTTGTTTGTTACGCTTTCACGCCTTAACTACTCAACTGATCGTCATGAAATTTCGCATACACGTTTTTAGGGGTATAAAAATGATATAGGGTACATTTCATCCAGATAAAGGTTCTGTTACTAATCTTGCCTAACCTAATCTACACTTACGTTAGCAATGTTGCGGGTACAATTTAGTAACAAATATTTTTAACAATAACAAATTAGTATTATTTTCGTCTACTCAATGTTTTACATTTGTTACATAGTACATTTTATAGCTTCTAATAAGTATATTTACGCTATAAATATATGAGTTCGAGTTGTTATTTTATAGACCAGATATTTCTAAAGACTATTCTATCCACCTATCCAACAGCAGCGATAGCTCAGTGGGAAGACCAACAGACTGCAATGCAGAGGGTCTCGGGTTCGAACCCACGTCGCGCACCTCTGACTTTGGGAAGTTATATGACTTTTCGAAATTATGTGCGTATTGATTGACAATTATCGCCTGTTCCGTGCCTCGGAGAGCACGTTAAGCCGTTGGTCCCGGCTGCCATGAACATCTATGGCAGTCGTTATTGGGTCTGCACTGACTGGCCCCCACATAAGATACAGATACATCCACCTATCCAAATAATCTATATATTAATAAGTGAAGCAAAAACTTTGTACCACTTTTTACAAAAATTGCACGAACGGAGGCGTATGAAATTTGGCACAGTTAAAGTTTATATGAAGCAGGAGGGGCGAATCCTAATATTTATATAAAATATGCACTAGAAATACATTAAATTAATTACAAAACACTACACGCACAAAACTATGCATTTGACACACGCAATCGGAGCGCGTAACTATGGTTACATACATCAATATATAATGACATATATCAGCAATATCTTACATGCAAACTTTGGTCGAATTTTGAGCACCAGGCGACCGCTAGTCATAATAATATCACAAATGTAAAAGTTTGTGAGGATAAATGGATGGATAGATGTTTGTTACTTTTTCATGGAAAAACTATTGAATGGATTTTGATGTAACTTTACATCAAAATCCGTTCAATACTTAATAACTCGTAAGCAGCGATAGCCTAGTGGGAAACCGTTGGACTGCCACGCAGAGGTCTCGAGTTCGAATGCAAGGCGCGCATCTCTGACTTTTCGAAGTTATATGCGTATTAAATAGTTAATTATCGCTTGCTTTAACGGTGAAGGAAAACATCGTGAAGAAACCTGCATGTCCGAGAGTTCTCCATAATGTTCTCGAAGATATGTGTAGTCTGCCAATCCGCACTAGGCCAGCGTGGTGGACTATGGCCTAACCCTTCTCACAGTGAGAAGAGGCCCTTGCCCAGCAGTGGGACAGTTTAATACAGGGCTGATATTATCACAGTATTATTGTTTATACATCAGAATAACATATAGGCTAAAAAAACTATCTTAACATTAATCCGCATTAAAACAAGCGAAGCCGCGGGCAAAAACTAGTACCTCATATATAAATGACCAAAATTTGCTATTGTTCGTTAACATTAGCCTAGAATACCAACTTCTACATACTTTATTCAAACAAAGCAAATATAATAATGTTTTGTAACAGTAAATAGGCTTTTCTGTGTGCGGCGATTAATCACAGCTGTATACATTAACAAAGTACATTAGCTCTAACATTACTCAATCATACTTCACATGAAAGGAAACTTTGTCTTCTAAAACTTAAGGTATGTTTACAGTGAGCGAAAAGTTCGCTGCTGAGTTTCAGCTTGTGCTGTCTCATTGAAAAATGCTTGCAGCCTACAGCACAGCTCATAAATAATTAATTAATCGTCAAACGATTAGATAGTAAATCAAATTTACGAAATCGATTACAATTGCCGAATACATCACTACGTTAGTATGTACTAATACTTACTACAGTGGGGAGACCAACAGACTGCAATGCAGAGGGTCTCAGGTTCGAACCCACGTCGCGCACCTCTGACGTCAACGCCATTCGAATCAGCATAGTCGATATACACCCGAAATGAATGATACAATTTTTTCCGAACTCTAAGATTTACGGCAATTCATGGCCGTTTCTCACTTGTTTCTTTATACAATTAATTTGGCAAACAAGTATATGGCCCACCTGATGGTAAGTGGTCACCGTAGCCTATGGACGCCTACAACGCCATAGGCATCACTTGAGCGTTACCGACCCTTTAGGAAAGGAAGAAGAGAAAAAGGAAGTGGGAAGGAGAAGGGGGAAATAGGGTGATTGGGCCTCCGGCACTCTCACTCACTGAGCGAAACATAACAGTAGGAATACTGCTATTTCACGTCAATATTCTGTGAGAAGTAGTCCTGCCCCAGTCGAGGCGGCCCATTCATGGTGAAATCAGCGAGGCTCTACCCAAAAAATTATTATATATGTACATATTTGATACCGACTCGGGTCTAAAAATTGTGTGATACACAAATAGTTGTTCTGATTCTGGGTGTTTTTATGTCCGTTGTATGAATGTTTGTAAAGTCCTCAGCGACACAGGATGGACGCGAAGAGAAAGATCAGTACTTTTAAAAATAAAATGCGGATGCGAAGAATGCTGGTTTAGGGCCGCCGAGCGAAATGTGCCAAAACAGGTGGTCACAGTTAAGTGAATAAAATCAACACTGTTTGTTTAATACAAATATAAAATAGACATTTACCATAACAATGAATATTTTTTTTTTTTTTTTTTTTACGTGGGGTAATGCATTGACGCATACCTCTCCGCGGGGCGACGGAGAGGCTATGTCGGGCTCACCGGGGGAAAGATACCCCGGTAATACCGACTAAACCTACCACGGTGTTCCTCGACATAACCATAGACGGCGGGGCCGCGCGAATCGCTTTCACATGCAATCGCGACCCCGCCGAGATTTCGGCCCGCCGCGCCGTGTGAAACGGCAGGCCACTTCACAAAAAATACTTCCTCCACTGTCCCCCTGGGGGGGACAAAGACACGACACAGAGGCGCACGTGGGAACACGCACGCCGCCTCTCGGACCTGGTGCTGAACGGATGGCGGGCAGACCCACAAAGCCCGCCATCCCCAGGTCAATCCTCAAGGTGGCTGGAGGTCATCTCGCGCTCTCCGGCGCCCGGTTCTGCGGTTGGGGAGAGGGTTTAAACGCTCCCTCTCTCGCTCCGCCGCCTCCTTGATGGAAATGACTTCCTCACAAAAGGAGGCGACGGCGTTCCACGACCTCTCACTCCGGACCATAGACTGAACTACGGTCGGAAGTGAGAGGGCAATCAGTCCGACTGCCGCGATCAACTCACGGCGCTGCGATGCCCAGGCAGGGCAGTACGCCAGAGTGTGCAGCGCCGTGTCCTCAACAACGTCGCGGCAGTCGCCGCAGTGGTAACAACCGGGCGTCTCTTGCCGGCCTATTCGACACAGGAACTGGCCAAAGCAACCGTGGCCAGTCATTACCTGTGTCAGCCGGAAGGTGAGGGCGCCATGCCGCCTCTTCAGCCACTCCTCAAAGACGGGACTAACCGCCACTATCGTGGCGTGCCCGGCACTAGGGTGCACAAGTCGTTCCTTCCATTTCTCTACTACGACCTGGCGGAGCTCGGACCTTGCCGCCTCGAGAGCGGGAAGAGCAGGTCCTTCGCCCCGAGCCAGTGCCTCCCGGCGCCAGTGGAAGAGTGACGCCAGAAGCGCCGCTTCCAGGTCCCAGGGCATCGATCCGGCATGAATATGTTTACAATAACTCCGTGTAAAAAACTTAAAATAATTAATAATATTATTCATTGAAATTAAACTGCTATATACGGATTTTATCGCGTTGTTTATTTGACACTTTATTACAAAATTTTGAAAATTGTTACACTTCTACTACTATTAAACTTTACTAATTTTTAAGCTAATTAAATTATTATTAAACTATTTAGATTTAATTTATTTTTACACTTTCCCCGACGTTTCGGTTGCTTTTCAGCAGCCATGGTCACGGGGAGACTAAGATGGCAGTTGTCTCAATGTTCCAGTGTAGTTATTTCAAAGTACCCGAACATAATTTAATCATTGGTGTTTCTATTTACGCAGAATGAGCTCAAAGTATCATGAAGTCTAGCTGTGGTTTGCTTCTTCTTGGGTTTGACTATTTTTATTACTGGATCCCAAGCTGGTGGTACATTCCAACCATCTTCTCTATTAAAATTAGGATGTTTTTTGATTTCAATAGCCTCGCGAAGCATCCTAGGTAGGAATCGGTGTTCTTTAGCGAGAATCTGTGGTTTGTCAAATCTCAGGTAGTGGTTGGTCCCCTGTTGCACATGTTCACACACAGCAGACTTCAACGAGCGTTGGTGTTTTACATCAGCTATGTGTTCTTTTATGCGGGTGCCTATGTTTCTCTTGGTTTGACCAATGTATGAGAGTCCGCAGTCACAATCTATTTTATAGACCCCTGCATCTTGTAAAGGTAGTTGGCACTTGACGGATGGTAAAAATTGACTTATCTTCGTTGGCGGCTTGAAGTATGTGTTGATTGAAGCTCGCTTCAAGATGTAGCCAATCTTGTCAGTGACACCCCTTACATAAGGCAGTATAGCAGGCTGGCGCTCGACTGTGGCTGGCTTTTCTCGGGATCTGTGACAGCGGCGCGGTTGTTGGAGCTTGTTGTCTTGCAGTACTTGCTTGACATGTTGAAGCTCGGCGTCCAGGTGTTTCTTGTCACAGATCCCATGGGCTCTCTGAAACAAAGACATTCCCACGGTAGCTAACTGTTTAGGATGGTGGTGAGATTCACCGTTTAAGTACCTATTTGTATGGGTCTTTTTCCTATATACAGTGTGGCTCAAAGTATGATCAGGATTCCTGATGACAAGTACATCTAAGAAAGCTAATGAATTATTTGCCTCTAATTCCATAGTAAATTGGATGTTATTATTAATGGAATAAAGATGTTCTAGGAATACAGCCGCCAACGAAGATAAGTCAATTTTTACCATCCGTCAAGTGCCAACTACCTTTACAAGATGCAGGGGTCTATAAAATAGATTGTGACTGCGGACTCTCATACATTGGTCAAACCAAGAGAAACATAGGCACCCGCATAAAAGAACACATAGCTGATGTAAAACACCAACGCTCGTTGAAGTCTGCTGTGTGTGAACATGTGCAACAGGGGACCAACCACTACCTGAGATTTGACAAACCACAGATTCTCGCTAAAGAACACCGATTCCTACCTAGGATGCTTCGCGAGGCTATTGAAATCAAAAAACATCCTAATTTTAATAGAGAAGATGGTTGGAATGTACCACCAGCTTGGGATCCAGTAATAAAAATAGTCAAACCCAAGAAGAAGCAAACCACAGCTAGACTTCATGATACTTTGAGCTCATTCTGCGTAAATAGAAACACCAATGATTAAATTATGTTCGGGTACTTTGAAATAACTACACTGGAACATTGAGACAACTGCCATCTTAGTCTCCCCGTGACCATGGCTGCTGAAAAGCAACCGAAACGTCGGGGAAAGTGTAAAAATAAATTAAATCTAAATAGTTTAATAATAATTTAATTAGCTTAAAAATTAGTAAAGTTTAATAGTAGTAGAAGTGTAACAATTTTCAAAATTTTGTAATAAATTGTCAAATAAACAACGCGATAAAATCCGTATATATCAGTTTAATTTCAATAATTAATAATTTCACCTACAAAATTACGTAAAATTGCATGGAAAATGCAAAAACGTAAGCTCGTGTTACGTGATTTTTAGATAATAACAGTAGAAATCTATCCTATTTTACAGCTTAAACGAAACATAAATAGTTATATTACAATTTGTCCGTCCCAAATTTTTAAGTTTTGGTTGACAATAAAGATACATATTTATCAAAAAAGCACTTCAAATCCTCCATACAATTTTACTATGGCGGCCGCGCGCCGATTTGAATATGGGCCGCACGAGCTCTGTCATTACCTGTCTTACACTCGGCGCAGTCTTAAAACAGTATATTAAATAAAGAAACCTATACATTACAGTGTGTATAAAGAAAATGTCAAGATGTTTGCTTACTGAGAACGCAACCTAACTTGAACTAAACGGAACTGTCGAACATTAACAGATGACCGAAGTAGGTCTGCTCGAGAAATAGAGGTCGTCGACTTCTTTTGTGTGATGGCCGCTGTACTTAACTGCCACGTCAATATATTTAATGGTCAATAAACCTATCCATCAAACTATGACAATAATGTTACGATAACATTTAGTTTATGTGAGCGTAAAGATTTGACGGATTATTTATGTCGTATTGAAACTATCAAATATTAACTGACCTGCGCAATTTCGCTTGCATCACATAAGAGAATTTTTCTCGTTTTTGCAACATTTTTCATTGACGGTACGCTCCTATTGGTGTAGCGTGATGTTATATAGACAACAAACAACCTCTTCAGACTTTTTTTTAAATTATAATATAAGTAGTATAGATAAGTATATAATAGTATGACCCTTGTATATTAACTGTCCCACTGCTAAAACGGGCATCTCCTCAATGTGAGAAGGTATAGGCTTGGATAGCCATTGTCAACCACACTGGTCCACTGCGGGTTGGCAGACTTCACGTATGTATATTCGAGAATATTATGAATAACTCTCAGATATGCAGGATTCCTCACGATATTTTTCCTTCACCGTTAAAGTGAGTGATAATTAACTATTTAATACGCACATTACTTCCAAAAGTGAGAGATGCACGCCTCGGGATCGAACTCGAGATCTCTGCGTAGCTGTACAACAGTTTTTGACTAGACAATTGCTGCTTACAATTTATATTAATAATAATAATAATATTGTACCACATACACACAACACCATCTAGACCAAACTAAGCAGAGCTTGTACTATGGGTACTAGACAATGAATAAAAATATATATATACTTTATTTTTTGTAAATGTCTATATATTATACATAGAAACACCCAGACCAAGACAAACATCCATGTTCATGCACACAAATGTTTGACTTGTGAAGGAATCGAACCCGCAACCTCAGGCGTGGCAGTCGGTTACACTAACCACTACGCCATGTAGTTTGTCATTGTTTGCCATCGCCATTGTACTAAAATTATATCTAACTATAGCACAGGCCCCTATTCAGTGTGAGAAAGGTAAGGCCATAGTCCACCTCACTGAGCCTGTGCGAATTGATGTCTTATATTTTCGAGAAAACTTTACAGAACTCTTACACTCGCAGTTTCCTCATGATATTTTCCTACACTGTCACCTTAACTATACTAAAGCGTGTTTAATTCAAAAGTATGAGACTAATCTAGGTATACTAATATTATAAAGCTGAGAATCTGTTTGTTTGGTTTAACGCGCTAATCTTAGGAACTACTGGTTCGAATTGAATAGTTCTTTTAGTGTTGGATAGCCGATTTATCGAGGAAGGCTATAGGCTATATAATATTTAGCTACGACAAATAGGAGCGGAGCATCAATGAGAATTGTTGCAAAAACGGGTAAAACTCTTATGTGAGGCAGACGAAGTTGCGCGAGTCAGATAGAGGTTCATAATAAAAAAAACTTTTTAAAATCCTGCTTTGTGCAGGTGTGAGTCTCTGCTGAGTATAAGGTCTCAGGTTTGATCTTGGATTGGGGAAAGTATTATTGGGTTTATCTGTCAATAAATTCTCAGAAGCAGCATGAAGTCTGGATCTGAGCCCAGTGTACTAAAACATAGCAAAATGTGGGTTTAATACATCTCTGCTTATCCCATTGCGGCAACAGGCACGAGATTATAAACATATGTGTATGTGTACTAACTATGGCGATGACGGGCTACTGAGGAGAATGCACCTACTGAAAATCGATTGATTATTTATATTAACTAGCGGTCGTCTCGTGGTCGAAATTCAACCATAATTGATTTAAATTTTAAGATTGATCGTTATTAAGGTTTTAGTGTTTATAACTTTACCCTTACATTTTATTTAGATTTCGCCAAGGCTATACAGATTAATTTCTATCTATTTCAAACAAATTATTATTTACTTAACTATACTCTTTCATTGACGATATTCCTAAGCTTGCTACTTAGTTTTCTTTTTACTTTATAACATATAAATATGTGAGGTAACCATAGTTACGAAGAATTGTACGACGTCAGCCGAACAATGTCGAAATACTACGATCGCGATTTGACTGCGTGTGTCAAATGCATGGTTGTGTGCGTGTAGTGTTTTTTCATTAATTTAATGTATGTCTAATGCATATTTTATATAAATATTGGGATTCGTCCCTCCTTCTCCATATAAGCTTTAACTGTGCCAAATTTCATACTTCTCCGTCCGCGCAATTTTCGTAAAAAGGGGTACAAAGTTTTTGCTTCACGTATTAATATATAGATTGTATTGCTTTAGATTTAGTCCGTAATTATTAGCCAGAACTGTAATTCGGAGCGGAGACCTGGTAACCTATAATACTGGTTTCTACCTAGCACGGGCACCAGTCCTCCACAATATTGTCTTGAGAAACTGTAATACTATTTGTAAATACCTGATACATTGTGGTGAGAAAATAAACATTATTATCATCATCTTTATTATTATTATTATTTTAGTGCGGCAGTGATCTTTTTTGAATGAAATAGAATGTTAAAAATATAATAATAGTAATATCAACTGTGGTTATAAACTGTCCCACTGCTGGACACGAGCTTCTTCTCAGTATGAGAAGAGGTAGTCAGTAAGTTGACTATAAGAATATACAAACAGGAAAATCTCATTTAAAACGGATCATAAGTTTGTGAGTAACGCCATATACCAACAGATAGATAAATGCTTCTAAATTTATAACACAATTATCCGTTCTGAGAAAATGTAAATCCGACGCATAATATATTATCCCATTATTCTTCTATTTCCTTATAGTAAGACCATCATCATCATCATTTCAGCCTATTGCAGTCCACTGCTGGACATAAGCCTCCCCCAGGGTGCGCCACAAGGCCCGATCTCCCGTTTTCGCCATCCAGTTAGACCATGATTTATTTTATTTATAGTAGTAGATATGATTATCTATCGGCCACAGGTAAGAAAGAGGTATATTACACACACATCTTCCCAGAGGTTAAGAGCACCTTGAACCGACGGGCGTGTATGAGGAATGTGATGAAAGTGAATGAAGCCAGAGAAGTGTGTCAGGATCGTAGCAAATGGAAATCCGTAGTCTCTGCCTAACCCTCTGGGAAACAGGCGTGAATCTATGTATGTATGTATGTACGTCTTCCCAGATAAACACTGGGAACCGCAAAATATACCTATGTATATTTATTCATTATATACGTATATACTTTTATTCATTGTGTGTGGAAGTGTGTCAGGATCGTAGCAAATGGAAATCCTGCCTACCCCTCTGGGAAACAGGTGTGAATGTATGTATGTATGTTTATTCATAAAGTAACACGTTTGAATGGTAAAATTATAAAAAGAAGCAAAAAAATCGTTTATTCATTGAGGTTACAAAGTAACATGTTGAAAAATCAAAGGTCGATCATTAATGTAAATTAGCCTGTTGCCACGTTCGTCAATACGAGGCTGTAGGATACGAACGAGACGAACCACGTTAGTAGTTCTTCGATATGAAGAACACACAAGGTGCAGATTACACCGATGTCTGACCTGGCAAAAAAAGTTAATTAGGTACAGATTATGTACCTAGCCCGACAATCGATCGCAAGTGTTTTCGCTTACGCCACTAGACCAGCAAGAACAAAATTATCTTTTTCATATTTTTGCCTACCCCTCTGGGAAACAGGCGTGAATCTATGTATGTATGTGTTTATGTATACTGTTCATTAACAATTTAATTTAAAAAAATCCGCTATTTACTTAGATCAAATTTCCAAATTATTCGACATGGCGAAAAGCAAATAATATAAGATTCTATTGAAATCCAATATTCAAATTCCTAAACAAAACGTTTTAAATAATTTACTAAATAAAGAACTGACTTGAAACGCCAACGCCAATTTGCAAGCCCGTTTCTCAATTCCGGACCAATTATTCTCTTAACTCATTTACCACGTTGTAAATGATTTAAATGCACCTTCTGTTGATTAAAGCTGCACCTGGTGCCAACTAATTGCTTCGATGGCCACCGAGGGATTGCTCCGACTAAATACTAAATTCATTTGGCAAAACGGTGACCTATTAATTTGGATATATAGGTCAGATTGAATGGGGCAAAACGTGTTATAGTTTCGGATACACGCTACCCAATTAAGGAGATTTACTATAGATTATTAGTCAATTATAGTTCTGTATTAACAGATAGCCTAGTGAGACATCGGTAGAATGCTAGGTAGAGATCTCTGGTTTTATCCTACAGAACGCACCTCTGACTTTTCCAAGTTATGTATGTACCAAATATATAAATATTATTCGCTTTAACAGTTAAGAGAGAAATCCTGAGCAAGCCTGCAAGGTCCTGATAATGTTTTTAAAATATTATAAATTTGTCAATATACATACCCCAGACCAGCATGGTAGACTGTCGCCTTACCCTTTTTACACTAAAAGGAGGCCTGCACCCAGTAGTAGGGCTCTATATTAACATGATTGATATCGATCTGTAACGATGTACTTGTTACGTATCCTTGAAATTTTCTAATTTTCTGTTAGTTCTAAAATTGTATGCAGCTGGCTTGACGTTCGTGCGTAACGATAGTCTCCATTGAAAATCAGCGTTGCGATATCACGTCATTTTTATCGCAACATCAATGCTGAATGGAGACCATTTGTTGCCACAATAGCATGATGTGAATATATATTTTTTACTTACGAACTATTTATTTAATTGTCTTTTTTATTATTTTGTCTATATTTTGTAAGAAAAATATGTAAGTAGTCATGTTTCTTTGTGGCAATGAAGAATGATTTTTTTCTTTCTTTCTTTCTTATAGAAAACCAAGAATATAGACCCACGTCACGCTCCAAATTTATCAACGGATTGTTTCTTATTTCTTTTATAATATTAAAGTGGCAGACGAGCTTACGGCCCACGTGATCGTAAGTGGTCACGGTAGCCTATGGACGCTGGCGATACCAGAGACATCACTTGCGCGTTGCCGACCCTGTGAAAACCTTTTAACACCCTTTTTGAAGAACCCTATACTGTAGATTTGTGGGAAAACCTCTTACTTCTGTGTCTAGTTCTTTTGCTTTATTTACTCTCATTACATTCGACCTTCGCTCGCGACGCTCTTTGGTTAAAGATACTCTTAAACTGGTCTTTGACCAGAAGGTCACAAATAAGCTTTTTATATTTGCCTTACATACGTTATTGGTCAATCTTTTCTTCTCCATTCTCACGTATTTGCCAAAACGGTACTCCGAATCTTTAGATATCTGAATTAGTTTTCCTGCATTCTATATATACACTCCTCTGTTTAGGGGTTCTCAATACTTAGTCTTACTCCATAACGGTATTTGTTAAATATACTACAACCCCAAAAGTATACTACAACCCTTAAGTTATACTACAACCCCTAAGGGAAACAGGCGTTAGATTATTTATGTTTGTATGTAAATATACAGAGTTATTATTGTTTATTTTATTTATCAGCGTTATTTTTATAATACCATATACTTGAACATACATAGTTTGCCTCAGAACTAGTAATATTATTAACTGCAAAACATGCGATGCTTATAAATATAAAGTTCCATCATATGTAGCCGGCCCATGAATACATTATAAGAGCGTAGCTACATTCGTATGTAAAATCAATTTCTTATTCAAATAACAAGCCGGTTGAATGTTAATATTTTTTTATCTTTATTATACTACAAATCCTACGCAAGTTTTAATCCCTGTTTCCCAGAGGACTTCACAATAATTCAGACAACAATTACAAAGTACACTCAGCCATGAACAACTATATGTGACACATACTTTTTGTATCGTGGGGATCGAACTCACACTTGGTGGTAACTTCTTCTCCCTAGCCTTTATTATTCCCAAGTCACTTGGGGTCGGCTTTTCCAGTCTAACCGGATTTGACTGGATATCAGTTTTTACACGGAGCGACTGCCACCTGACCTCCGCAACCCGAAGGCTAACGATACCGTAAGGCTAGACCAGTGTCAAGATAGGGTACTGACTTCCCAATAACGACTGCCATAGATCTTCATGGCAGCCGAGACCGACGGCTTAACGTGCTCTCCGAGGCACGGAGCAGGCGATAATTGTTAATAAATACGCACATAATTTCGAAAAGTCATATAACTGCCGAAAGTCAGAGGTGCGCGTCGTGGGTTCGAACCCGAGACCCTCTGCATTGCAGTCTGTTGGTCTCCCCACTGAGCTATCGCTGCTGCTATACACTACACTTGGTGGTAACACGGTTCTTAAACTATAACATCACCATTTCGAAAAGTACACTTATATAACTCCTACGCTGTCCCATCATAGACATAATAGAAAATGTATTGATTTGTATTACATGTGATTCATTAGATAAGGAGCTTGTTACGTGTTTAAAACATACTAATAATCGCCCTATTATCAAAATCCTAACCATTTAAAAAAATAGTTGAACAGATAATTAATTTAAAAAAAGCATTACTCCATATAAATGTAAGCCATCCCAAATCTCGCTCTCTTTCGTAACTGATTGATTATTTAAAAAAATAATACTTTAAAAACTCATAGATACATGGTATGTATACCAAGCTAATAAAAGCGTGTTAAACAAACCCAACCCGCGCTAAATTTGCATCTTGAATCGTGGGGAACTTTACAAACATTTAACAAACAGACACAAAAAATCTAGAGGCACGGTCCAAAATTTTTGTCACGTGTCGAAGCCACAAAAATTGTTGCAATGACAAGGCTACCTCTAAATCTACTATGTCACCTGTGCAGTCCAAACTCAAAACTTTAAAATACGTTCATATTTTTCATCACGTAATAACATTAAAAAATTATTTAAACACTTAATACTTGAATAAAACTATATGATACAACAGTCTATATACAGGATGTCCGGTAATTAATGGATATTCTTAAAATGTCTTATAGTAGAACTGATATCGTTCAGAAAAAAATATGAAAAAAAATCTATATTAACTACAGTTAGGTATTTAAAAAAAACATGTTTTTTTTAATTACCATATTTAACTTTCTTGTGCACTACGACCATAAATTAATGAATTCCATCGGTTTTCTGTTGTTTTATTATTAAACACTAATTATGCTAATAGATAGACAGTCAACAGTATGACTAGCTATTACACCTTTTTAATTTTTTTTTATTACTTTTACTTAACGGCCCTCAGTTCTACTATAAGACATTTCAAGGTTATCCATTAATTACCTGACATTCATCATATAACACTCAGAAGCATTACTTAATTTTTTATTTTAATATATATGTATTTTTATTTGAGGTTTTTCATTTATTCTAATTATAACGTGTTGCATATGACGTTTGTGTATAGCTTTTTGGAATCCTTACTGATATAAGGATTACAAAAAGGTCCCATAGTTGCAGTTTTCATTACTTAAAAATAAATAAATTTGGTTTTAATTATTTTAAGTAATACAGGGATGTTATACCTTTTTGGAATCCTTGTTATGAGCCCTTTAATTAGATAGCCATATTGCAGAAAAAGAAGATTGAAAAATATTTCACCTTAAACAATGAAATCTTGCAGCCCCCATTTTTTTATGTCACCTATCTTAGAACACTAAGACTAATGAGATGAATCTAACGATACCTTAATTAAAGAAATCCATCGAGTGGTTTGGAAGATATGAGGGAATTAAGAATATTACAAACAATGATAGGCGCGAAAAACATAACCTTTCCTTGCAGTCGGGTAAAAATATCTATATTAGTACTGACATGCCAGTATATAACGTAAAGATATGCAGTAAGCACACTTCAAAGCGAGCAATCTCCTCACGGGCACGTTTCGATATGCAATCTTCTACTTTGAGACTTATTTCTCCATTCCAATAATAAATTTGCAATGTATATTTACTGCAAATTCCCCAAGTGTGTTATAAATAGGTTTTATATTTGCTCTTACCGAGGAAATCGTAGTTATTATGAAGAAAATTTGTGATGTTCTTTTACATACAAACCATTTCCTCAAGTCTGTATATTTTTATTATCAAGATCCATTTACAATATATTTATATTATTTATTATAACAGTAATTAATATAATATATATTTTTAAATGTATTAACAAAGATAAAATAATTATGAAAATACTAATACTAATTGTATACAAAAATGGTTTAGACGTCGTAGAATTCGTCAGCATCGCTGTCAACTGGTAATGTGCCCAAAGACTGGTAGCATTGCCTCGTTGAATGACAATGCTAATTCTTTGGGCCAAGAAAAGATCAGCCTTCTGATCACGCGAAGCGTCGATATTTTATCAATATTTTTGATGGTAGATCCTAATTCGATGATATTTTACATGTAAGTTTGACTTAAATTTAAGAGTCGTTTGTCTTGAATTATCAAAACATAATGTAATTATGGTGGTTGAAGCAACGAATCTGGGCAGACACTCATCACTTTTGTATTGATACTTGATTTATTTAACAGAAAACTCATATTAACGCCATCATGCTTGGTATTTACGTACCTATGTGAAACACTTTACGTTTAACCTAAGTTGCATTGCTCGGGCAAGCGCGGACTCAAGTCCAAGCATGACCGCGTTGATTCGTGTTTTATCTATACTCAATATTATAAAGAGCAAATATAATATGTTTGTTTACAGGGATTTTAATCAAAAACTATTTAACCGATTTTAAAAATTCTTTCTCCATTTGTAAGCTATATTATCAGCAAGTAGCATACCGTGCGGATAACCTAATACTACGCCAACCTAGAACAGATTACGGAGAAAGAAATATTACTTTTAAAAATGCGCAGCTTTACAATACTACTACTATGATTATAACATCCTTTATAAATTAGTGTTTACCAGGTATTTACTGAGCATCTACATCCGTATAGCAGCGAGTCAGCGATAGCCTAGTGTTATATTGCCCGTTGTATTGCCACACAGAGGACTCGAGCTCGATCCTAACGCACGCACCTAAGTTCCGAGTACGATCCTAACGCATCTCTCACTTTTCGAAGTTAATTGCATATTATATAGTTCATGATCACTCGCTTTAACGATAAAGGAAAGCAAGGCAGCAAAGCATCGTAAGAAAACTGGCATGTCTGAGAGCACCTCATAATGTTCTCGAAGTTATACAGTCTGCTAAATTGGCTAGCGTAATGGATTACACTCTCACCTTTTTCATACTAGGATGACGTCCGTGCCCAGCAGTGGGACAGTTTATATACAGGGCTGATACATATATACGTAGTGGTTAGTGTAACTGACTGCTACGCCTGAGGTAGCGGGTTCGATTTCCGCACAAGTCTAACATTTGCGTGCATGAACATGGATGTTTGTCTGGGTTGGGGTGTTTCCATGTATAATATGTATGTATTTACAAAGAAAAAGTATATATGTATGTTTATCCATAGTCTAGTACCCATAGGACAAGCTCTGCTTAGTTTGGGCTAGATGGTGTTGTGTGTATGTGATAGAATATTATTATTCTCTCACTGATAAGCAGCTTGTGCCCAGCAGTGGGACAGTTTATATACAGTGCAGATTATATTACATCTGCATAGTACTGAGGTACGTGGTTAGCCCACCGTCGGTTCCACGTTATCGACCGGCCTATCCAGGTCACTAGCCCACCCGGCGGGGGTACAGGTGCACGCCGGAACATTCAATAACATGCAATTACACTACATACCGCTCCAAATTATATACTAAATGTTATATATGTGTGTAAATTGGACTGGTTCGTTGGTAACGTGATATAACTGTGTGTATGTCGTAGTGGTTAAGACTGTGCCGAGCGTAAGACAGATAATGACAGAGCTCGTGCGGCGCATATTCGAATCGGCGCGTGGCCGCCATAGTAAATTTGTATGGAGGATTTGACTGGACAAACTCTAGTGTGAAGGGGTGTTTATGCCTAAAGCATGTGTTGATTTAAACAAAAAGAAAAAAAACACGGTCGAAAATGTTTCTCATCTCAGAATATGCTTCAACATCGGAACGTCACAGTGCTGCGCTTTTAAATGGGTAAGCAAAACACACATGCCTTAAAATAGCAAATACATATATAAACGTATATTGTCTTTTCTGATTTTCTTCGTGTTTTTTATTATCTTTAATTTTAAAGTTCACGTTCACGGTATCAAATACGTTATATTTTTATTTGATACACCGCATTACAGCATCAGTTTTTCGCCACAATTTACATCCGAAATGACTAGAGCTAGAGCGCCGTAATTACGCGGCCATTATTGATATCGAATTACCGTCGATTCGTGCCAAGACCATCAACCTAGATCCGACGTGAAAACGAATAAAGCAAACAGGTTGCTTGTTACTTCTGACACGTAGATTCGCCCCTGTACGTCCTCCAAGGGGTAGGCAGAGCTATCACAACCGTAACTTATAAACGTTCGCGTTGTATGATATATATATTTTCTTCGCGATCATGCATATTGCTTAACTTTTCGATGCTTGAAGTTTCGACCAAGTTAGGCTGCCTGTACATTGAAGCGGAGAAATATTAACAAATAGGATTGCATACTGGAGCGAAGCGGAGATTTTATGCAATTCTATTGGTCAATATTTTTCCGTTTCTTCGCTCTACAGCCTCGCTCTGCTTCAATAGGCAGGCAGCCTTACACCGGCCGTGGTTGCGAGTTTTTATAAGTTACACTAGTTTTCAAGGCCAAGATATGTCGTAAGGCCTGTGATGACAGTTTCTTGGCGCAAGTATTCTACGTGCTATTCTTTATGACCATGATAACACGAGCTATCTTGGTCTTACTAGACTAAAAATTGAGAGATAGAAACTCGCTTCGTGCATAGAACTTTAAAGCCGTCAATGTAAGCTGTCATAGGTAGTAGAGCCTCGCTGATTTCAGATCTGATCAAGAAACATTCGCCTAGGTCTTCCTCTTGCGACTGTTCCATTCAGACTAGCCTTATAAACTTTCTTAGTCAGTCTTTCCTCGTCCATTCTTTCTACATGCCCAAACCAACTTAACATACCCTTTTCTATTCTTGTCACTATATCCACTTTGATGCCGCATCTCTCTCTAATCACACTATTCTTTATTCTATCTTTCAGAGTCACACCACATATATTTCTCAGCGCTCTCATTTCTACAGCATTTATTCTGCTCTCATGCTTCTTTTGCCATACCCAACTTTCACTTCCATACATAAGTGTGGGTGTGTTATTACATTATTGTTTATTCAAACAAAAGAAATACTAATACGAACACGTAATGTATAACTTTTTAAGGTATGAGTAGTAGAGCCTCGCTGATTTCAGCATGAATGGGCTGGCTCGATTGGGGAAGGACTACTTCTCACAGAATATCGACGTGAAATAGCAGTATTTCTACTGTTGTGTTTCGTTCGGTGAGTGAGAATGCCGGAGGCCCAATCACCCTCTTTCTCCCTTCCCGCCCCTTCTCCCTTGCACTTCCTTTTTCTCTTCTCCCTTTCCTAAAGGGTTGGTAACGATCAAGTAATGCCTCTGGTGTTGCAGGCGTCCATAGGCTACGGTGACCACTTACCATCAGGTATACTTGCTTGCCACCTAAAATGTATTCAATAAAGAAAAAATAATGGAACTGTCACCCCACTTTTGCAGTGCCATTGATGGGGATGAGTGCATTTACTACAAAACTCTACTATGCAGCTTATGATCAGATGAAACTTTTTGAAAATTGCAGTTGACCCAGCTAATATGATGGTTATCGCGTTTATGGAAATGGCCAAGTTTTCTTGGTATCCTAAAAGCATTGCCAACAATGCAGTGCAGCTTTTAGAAATGTAGTGGTGTTAACAGCGCAAACATGCGGTTAATTTCGCTGCTAATAACGAGATTCAGGATTCTAACTCCAGGAGCATTAGGATTTCGTTAAGAAATTGTTAGAGACACGGAAGATTTTAATATGAACTTTATAAAGCTATTGAAAACATAACGTACAACCTACCTTTTGGAGATTTATAACAATATCACTTGCCTTAAAATCATACTGGGTTAAGAACTATAAAACACCAAAACCGTATCTAACTTACTACAGCCATTTCGAAAGAATAACACAAGACCTGAGGTGTCAGGTCGTGTCGTTGTCGCTGGACAACACCTGTACCATATCCAGTTGTCGTGTGATTATTTACACAAATAGACAAATGTACATCTATCATTAGATTACAAAGCAAACGTTACATTCTAATAATACCCGCGAAGGTCTATGGCCGAGCAGAAATAGCGCACGAGTGGATTAGCCCACTGGCAGCCAATGTAAACATGGCACTGACAAATGTTTCATACATTTACCATTAGTTTTCTGCTGTGCTTTCTGGCCAAAATGTAGGATAAGGGTTATATAAGCATACACATAATATTCTTTATGGTACAGCAATAAAAAAGGGAGTACTTTTTGGCCGGCTCAGTATGACGTGCGGCAATTTAGACATGAACCCGCTCCCTGCATTTAGCTTTGCTGAAGGGATTAGCAAGAATGCTAGTAAAATGTAACCAATGATGAATCTGCCTCTTTAATTAAAACCATTTACATGTATCTCTTGCTTTGCCTTGTCCATCTTATGAAAATTCGTCACGTAGTCTTGGAAGGGATAGATAATACCTGTCTTCTTTTAAAGCACTCTGCAACTTTAAGGATTTTGTCTAACCCAATATCACTATGCCTTAAAACCCACGATTGATCGCAAACATAAACGACAACTTATACCACAGGATCAAAGAGACAGAAAACAAATTTATTTAAAGGAAAATTTCTTAACTAAATTGTTTCACCACATTTTTTTTTCATTTACCTCAGTCGTTTCTTCGGAATAATTCTTCGTTTTTAATTTGGCAATACCTACAAAATTAATTGTCCATAATATATAGTATTCCTCAAAGGCTGTATTATATACTGTAAATTTAAAACAACCCACAATGCCAACACAATAAGTAGGACATAATTCATACGCTTTGAATACCAAATAACGACTGATTCAGTAACATGTGATGTTGGATTAGAGGCCAGTTCATCACTTCCCACAAGCGGTCTCGTTACGGCTATAATCTCGTATGTTACAAGGCTACAAACCATTTACTTCGACAAATTATTTGATTATCCTGTTATGTAGTTATGTTATTATATTGCAATGAGTTTTCAAAATCTACATAGTTCATAATATTTTATTTGTAGAATATAGAAAGAAAGAAAGAAAGAAAGAAGAAAGAAATATTTTATTTTAATGAAGCATATAGTTTAGTTAAAATCTTAAATGTTATGTTAAAGTCATACATCCTACCATATTTCGTGGTGTACGAAAAATATTAGGGATGATAATAATAATTACAATACATATACATATGTCGCTTATTTATAAAAAAAATAATAACTTATCATCATCATCTCAGCCGAAAGACGTCCACTGCTGGACATAGGCCTCCCCTAAGGTTTTCCATTTTAAGTAACTTATGCAGTTGATAAATTGATTGATTGAATTAGTAATTAATACTGATCTCGTTGAAACGAGGTTGAAACCGGGGACAGTGAGGTGTAATTTTATTTATTTTAAAACATAACTTCCATACTGGTATTCATGTGTTACTAGGAGTTATTTCACCTTTTACTATATCACTCATTTCTTTTATTTACTCTATCATCATATCGTGTGGGGAGCCACACGATATAGTATTTTTTTAAATTTAAGATGATAACTGCCAGACTAGGTCACCGATACCTTTCAAAATGTCTTGCCTACCTTAAATCTCCATACTACAATTCATCATAAATGGTTCAGCGGTTCAGCCATATTATTTTTATTTTTGTTTTAAAAAGGTAGCATCCGCCCTATGAATTATTTCTTTATCGCAAGGGACTATCCGAGGCGGTACGCTTTCAGCGATCATTTCTCCCACGTACGTGCAAGCTCCGGCATGGACTGCCTGCTTCAGTGTTTCCCGAGTGCTAAAATACATATGTCTTTTTCAAACGAGGTTTAAAGAGAGTTATTCTTTCACGGTAGGCAGCGGCTTTGCTGTGTCCTGACATTGCTGAAGTCCATAAGCAGCGGTTACCACTTTCCATCAGGTGGACCACTTGCTCGCCTGCCACCTCTTCTCTCTTAGCCTTTATTATTCCCAAGTCACTTGGGGTCGGTTTTTCTAGTCTAACCGGATTTAACTGGATATCAGTTTTTACATGGAGCGGGTGCCACCTGACCTCCGCAACCCGAACGCTAACGATACCCTAAGGCTAGACCAGTGTCAGGATATTAGAGGGTACTGACTTTCCCAATAACGACTGCCATAGATGTTCATGGCAGCCGGGACCAAAGGCTTAACGTGCTCTCCGAGCCACGGAGCAGGCGATAATTGTCAATCAATACGCACATAATTTCGAAATGCGATATAACTTCCGAAAGTCAGAGGTGCGCGACGTGGATTCGAACCCGAGATCCTCTGCATTGCAGTCTGTTGGTCTCCCCACTGAGCTATCGCTGCGTTTTTTTTGCTTTTTGCTCGCCTGCCACCAATGGCAATAACAAAATAAAAATTTACACGGTGGACACAAATAATACTCAGATTCGGATCAGCCATTTGTGCATCACACATGCATGTGTGGTATTCGAACCCATAACATCCGTGCGGTCAAACACAAACAAGCAAAATTACTACCAAATCCATTATTTTAGTATAGTCGTTGAGGCTGTATATAGATGAACCTCAGTGCTAAGCTTTCTGCTCGACATTCTGTATCAGACTAAGCTCTCTGCTAATTGAACAAAACAAATTGGTTTCTAACCAATCCCTTAACACTGCGCCGAGCGAAATGTGCCAAAACAGGCGGTCACAGTTAAGTGAATAAAATCAACACTTTTTGTTTAATACAAATATAAAATATACATTTACCATAACAATGAATGTGTTTACAATTACTCCGTGTAAAAAACTTAAAATAATGATTATTTTCGCCTACACAATTACGTAAATTTGCACGGAAAATGCAAAAACGTAAGCTCGTGTTACGTGATTTTTTAATTATAACAGTAGAAATCTATCCTATTTTACAGCTTAAACGAAACATAAATGGTTATATTACAATTTGTCCGTCCCAAATATGTAAGTTATTGGTTGATAATAAAGATACATATTTATCAAAAAAGCACTTTAAATCTTCTATACAATTTTACTATGGCGGCCGCGCGCCGATTTGAATAGGCGAGACGAGCGCTGTTATTACCTGTCTTACGCTCGGCGCAGTCTTAATCTACTGTGCTTCGGAAGCGAAGACTCGTCCATTATAGGTTGATGCATTGACAATGTGATTTATTGTTTTAGAGATACTTGAATAACAATACCTATAGCCTTTCTATGGCGGTTTTATTAAAAGATCTAGTGTAGTAGAGCCTTGCTGATTTCAGCATGATTGGGCCGGCTTGACCGGGGAAGGACTACCCTCTCACAGAATATCGACGTAAAATAGCAGTATTCCTACTGTTATGTTTCGTTCGGTGAGTGAGAGTGCCGGAGGCCCAATCACCCTCTTTCTCCCTTCCCGCTCCTTCTCCTTCCCACTTCCTTTTATTCCTAAAGGGTCGGCAACGCGCAAGTGATGCCTCTGGTGTTGCAGGCGTCTATAGGCTATGGTGACCACTTACCATCAGGTGGGCCGTATGCTAGTTTGCCACTTAAGTGGTAAATTTTTTTTTTAAAAAACCCTTACTTTTCTATGGAAAAGTAGTATGTAGGTATTATATTTGTTTTTCCAAGTTTCAATCTAATTTTATATCAAATCAATTAATTTATATAGATGGGAGACCATTGGTTTGACACGCAGCAAGTCTCAAGTTCGATCCCAAAGTACGCACATCTGAATTTTAGAGGTTATGAGCGTATTAAATAGTTTTAAAGTTGTAGGAAAACATCGTGTTCTTCACGATGTTTTTCTGCCTGCAGGTCTGAGAGGTGTTATATAACGCTCGAAAATGTGTGAAGTCAATCCGCACACAGTTAGCGTAGTGGACTATGACCTCAAACAACACGTTTATATAGACAGTTTAGATACAGAGTTGATGACGATATTATTATTATACATAGTATCATGCCTATACCCACAAAGGCGTAAGCAGAGATGTATTAGAGCCACATATCGCCATCTACGTTACGTTATTAGGTACCATGTAGAAAAGGAGTGAGCCTATGGTTATTTGCCGGATCTTGTTTCAGACTCCATGCTGCTAAAAAAACCACTACACTTTGCCTACCTCGGGACTCGAACCCGTGAGTCTATGGACAGCAGTCGCATTGATATTATGTCTTTATTTTTTACGCCTCAACCTATTACACCGTGTCTTATAATTAAATTTTTTACTTGCTTAGCAGTCATATATAATATTGTCGTACGTTTACGTGAATGTTATTATTTGAAAATTAAACTACTTAATACGGATTATATTGCGTTGTTTATTTAACACTTTTATTAAGCAGCGATAGCTCAGTGAGGAGACCAACAGACTGCATTGCAGAGGGTCTCGGGTTCGAACCCACGTCGCGCACCTCTGACTTTCGGAAATTATATGACATTTCGAAATTATGTGTGTATTGATTGACAATTATCGCCTGCTCCGTGCCTCGGAGAGCACGTTAAGCCGTCGGTCCCGGCTGCCATGAACATCTATGGTAGTCGTTATTGGGAAGTCAGTGCCCTCTAATATCCTGACACTGGTCTAGCCTTAGGATATCGTTAGCCTTCGGGTTGCGGAGATCAGGTGGCAGCCGCTCCGTGTAAAAACTGATATCCAGTCGAATCCGGTTAGACTAGAAAGCCGACCCCAAGTGACTTGGGAATAATAAAGGCTAGGGAGAAGAAGATTTAACACTTTTATTACATAAAATTGAAACAGTTACACTACTATTATTGAAATTACTGCGTTCTAAGCTATTTAAATTATTAAAACTATTTATATTTACACTTTCAGCAACCAAGGTTTTTCTCGAGATCTATAAGTATATGCCTGCTATTGAAAATTCAATGTTTTCAACAGCAGTCATATATTATACATGTCGGAGGCAGCTATGAGTCAGGTTGATTGTTGTTTGCACGTATAGGTAATTCACAATATAAATTGTCTACATTGTAATTACTTTTAAAATTCTTAATTTAATTTTGTTTGATTTGTTCAATCAAATCAAAAACTTATTAATCTAATAAAAGTTATGTGTATTGTAATTCACGTAACGACCAATCAGCGGGTCTACCCTGAAAATGGTTTTAAGCAATGACGTGCCGAAACAAATGACGAACGAAATAATAAGCATATACCTACCATGAAAACACTTCGGATTTTTTAGGACGTACAAATGTCATACGACGATATTCGTGACGAATGTCGGCGCGAATGATGTTTCATGGTAAGAATAAGCACGAACGAACGTACGCAATTGCGTATAACGCGTTTCACGGTAGACCTCCTGAGCAGAGCGCGTGCTTGAGTGAGGTCAAGGCGCCAACTTTAGGAAGGCCGACAGTTATTGAGACACATTTGAGCGATAGTGACTGTTCGAGTCGGAACGTTGAGTTCTGAGTTGTGTAAAAAAAGTAAGATCAGTGCCCTGAAACCACTGCTCGGTCATAACTGTTATTTTTCATACGACATTATTGTGAAGTCAAAATATTGTTTATTCTCGACTCGATGGCGTAGTGGTTAGTGTAACTGACTGCCACGCCTGAGGCCGCGGGTTCGATTCCCGCACAAGTCAAACATTTGTGTGCATGAACATGGATGTTTGTCTTGGTCTGGGTGTTTCTATGTATAATATGTATATATTTACAAAAAAAAAATGTATATATGTATGTTTATCCATTGTCTAGTACCCGTAGTACAAGCTCTGCTTAGTTTGGGCTACATGGTGTTGTGTGTACGTCATAGAATATTATTATTATTATTAATCTAAATAAAAATAGTGTAAAACCGGCCTCGTTGTGTTTTAGGCTCGCATATTACCCAGATGACGCGCACTAAACTCGCAACCACTAATGACGTTGTCATAGAGAACAGTACTTCTCCGACATACATTTATCTATGGTTACGTCACTGTGGCAGTTCCTATCCATAATAAAACCAATTACATTAATTATAAATAATTAAGCACCAAATAACATCGAAACCGCATTGACAATTATGATTTAATACAGAAATTAATGCAAACACAACTTAACCACACATCACCGTACCAGCTGGACCACATTATTTGCAACAGTCCATCCGATCTATTGTCGACTACCGCAGGACCATAAACAACCACATATTCGTACCACCGACATATATTAACCACAAAGTGTTTCGAGGCAATGACGTCACATTCAAGCACCAATATTGGACCTCAATCAATTTGTGTCACCGTTAAGAGCCATCACGCCATGTGGCCTTTCTGAGTGACAACGTTGCAAATACCTGTCAAATTTTGTGGTTCTGCGTAGTGGTTAGTGTAACCGACTGCCACGCCTGAGGTGTGCATGAACAGGGATGTTTGTCTTAGTCTGGGTGTTTCTATGTATAATATGTATGTATTTACAAAAAAGAAAGTATATAATATGTATGTATATCCATTGTCTAGTACCCATAATACAAGCTATGCTTAGTTTGGGCTAGATGGTATTCTGTGTATGTGATAGAATATCTACATATTAATACGTGAAGCAAAAACTTTGTTCTCCCTTTTTACGAAAATTACGCAGACGGAGGAGTATGAAATTTGGCACAGTTAAAGTTTATATAGAGAAGGAGGGGTGAATCCTAATATTTATATAAAAAATGCATTATAAATACATTAAATTAATGAAAAAACACTACACGCACACAACCATGTATTAGATACACGCAGTCAAAGCGCGTAACTATGGTTACATACATCAATATATAATGACATACATCAGCAATATCTTACAAACTTTGGTCGAATTTCGAGCACTCGGCGACCGCTAGTTATTATTATTATATTTACAATCTATTATTTCGATAGTAAAAATACTGTAAATATAATCATACTAGATTCTCCCGCAGCTTTGATCGCGTGAATGTAGGTTAGGTTAGACTAGTAACAGTACCTTTCTATAGATAAAAGGTACCCTTAGTCCCTTTCTGTATTCCTGACAACGTGTATGCGAAATTTCACGATGATCGGTCGAGTAGTCAAGGCGTGAAAGCGTAACAAACAAACAAACTCGCATTCGCATGTATAATATTAGTTAGGAGTCCATCTATGATACACTGTCACCTTAACCTTACGTCTGCGCTCAATAACACTTTGTCCGACTCGAGAATTGAACGCAAGATCTCTTGCACAGCTGTCACATACCTACACTACGCTGCACCAATGAATAAGATAAACTAGAGAGTGAGAGAATTCAACTATGAACAGTGAACAGCTTAGCATGGGTATACAGTTATTTATTTATCTATTTACTACATTACACATTTTATAAATGGCAGCGACTTCCGCACTAAGCTCGAGGCTTGTATCGCGGTAACCACACGCTATACATTATTAGTCGCTTAACATCTAAAGTATGCAGGCATCGGTTTGAAAACAAATACACTATAAAAAACGAACAAAATTAAACTTCTAACAAAATAACGTTCGAACGAAGTGAAGATCTTCTCTCTTAGCCTTTATTATTCCCAAGTCACTTGGGGTCGACTTTTCTGGTCTAACCGGATTTGACTGGATATCAGTTTTTACACGGAGCGGCTGCCACCTGACCTCCGCAACCCGAAGGCTAACGATACACTAAGGCTAGACCAGTGTCAGGATATTAGAGGGTACTGACTTTTCCTAATAACGACTGCCATAGATGTTCATGGCAGCCGGGACCGACGGCTTAACGTGCTCTCCGAGGCACGGAGCAGGCGATAATTGTCAATCAATACGCACATAATTTCGAAAAGTCATATAACTTCCGAAACTCAGAGGTGCGCGACGTGGGTTCGAACCCGAGACCCTCTGCATTGCAGTCTGTTGGTCTCTCCACTGAGCTATCGCTGCTCGAACGAAGTGAAGATATTAACATAAAAATTTTGTTAATAAAAAAGTGAAGTACAGATCGCGCAATCTATGATGGCCGGACTGAACATAGCGTCTTCGAATTGTTGCGCATGTACAGTCTGTCAGTCAGTACGGATAGCATCCCGCCCCCGCCCCCTGTCACCAAAGAGACCTAAAACTTACAACTGCGACGCCACTCGCGCAATGTTCAGACCGGCCATCATACAGTGTGATAAAAATGTGTGGCGTTTGGTGATTGATGTGAATGTGTTATGTGAGTTATGTATGTGTATATGAGTGAGTGTGTGTGTGTTAATAACTGCATTATTAGCACTTTAATATATCTTAATACTAGTTTCTGTCCGCAGTACGGCCGCATAAATCCCACAGGACTAACTAGTTAGTTAGGCTTGTATCGCGATATGCGTTCTTGTGGGATTGAATGGATTTGATTGAAAAGTTCCAGTCAAATCCATTCAACGGCGTACGTCCATTCAACGTGATTGAATAACAAACATTCTATTACCTTCATAAATTTGCATACTGGCTTGACGTCCGTGCGTAACGGTGGTGTCCATTGAAAATCAGCGTTGCGATATCACGTCAGTTTTATTGCAGCATGAATGCTGAATGGAGACCATTTGTTGACACGATAGCATAATATGTATCTATTTTTTACTTACGAACTCTTTATTTAATTGTCTTTTTTATTATTATGTCGATATTTTGTAAGAAAATATGTAGTCATGTTTCTTTGTGGCAATAAAGAATGATTTCTTTCTTTCTTTCTTTCTTTACTTTTATTACTAGATTCGGTCCGTGGTTTAGCGTGCCTGAATACTACGGGACCGCATACAAGAGTAATAAGTATCGTATGGCTAAGTCAAGATATGCTCTACCTGTGTGCTGGGTACTCTTTAGCATTCAACGATTTATGCGTAAATATCCAAAGCAACAAACATCTACACAAGATTTAAAATTGTTATATTAGTAGGATAGCTACAAAATATGTTCTATTTAACATCCTAACTAATATTATAAATGTAAATGTGAGTTTGTTTGTTACGCTTAAATGCCTTAAGACTGCGCCGAGCGTAAGACAGATAATGACAGAGCTCGTGCGGTGCAGTGCACGGAGCGTGGCCGCCATAGTAAAATTGCATGGAGGATTTGAAGTGCTTTTTTGATAAATATGTATCTTTATTATCAACCAATAACTTATATATTTGGGATGGGCAAATTGTAATATAACTATTTATATTTCGTTTAACTTGTAAAATAGGATAGATTTTTACTGTTATAATTTAAAAATCACGTAACACGAGCTTACCTTTTTGCATATTTCGTGCAGATTTACGTAATTTTGTAGGCGAAAATATGAATTATTTTATGTTTTTTAGACGGAGTATTTGTAAACACATTCATTGTTATGGTAAATGTATATTTTATATTTGTATTAAACAAATAAGTGTTGATTTTATTCACTTAACTGTGACCGCCTGTTTTGGCACATTTCGCTCGGCGCAGTCTTAACTACTCTACCGGTCATCAAGACATTTCGCATACACGTTTTTATGGTACAGCCCAGGACATAGGGTACCTTTCATTCTGAAAAAAGTATGGTTTCCGAGTGAACGAAGCTTTGGGCAAAAGCCAGTTTTTGGATTATTCGTACACAGCGACATGACGTTTTAACCTTTTACTGAGACGATTGCACGACGGAACACTGTATCCCTAAATACACGTTTAAACCTAGTTTAGAATGCAGTTAGCAACTTTTGTACACACGTACAATGCATTATGTTAAAGTTGTAAATTAGTCTACGCCTGTCAATGTGTTGTGTTTTTTATAATAATATTCTATAATATTTTACCACATACACATAACACCATCTATTCCAAACTAAGCAGAGCTTGTACTATGGGTACTAGACAATGGATAAACATACATATATACTTTTTTTTTGTAAATACTTACATATTATACATAGAAACACCCAGACCAAGACAAACATCCATGTTCATGCACACAAATGTTTGACTTGTGCGGGAATCAAACCCGCGACCTCAGGCGTGGCAGTCGGTTACACTAACCACTACGCCATGGAGGCCGACATTTTATGTTGTTCTTTCTTGTAAATATTACTAGCTGACTGGCAAACGTTCTACCATATGAATGATTTCTTAGCGGTATGAAATTTAATATACTTTATGACCTACTCTCATACCTACCAAATACACATAAAAATAAAATTATCGAGCTGTTTTGGAAGAATGCGACCACAAACACCGTGACACGATATTTTAATATATGGCTTATTCCCGTGCGCTCCAAATCTATTGTTCTGCAAATTTCATTTTCCCATACATTGATTACCAGGAGCTCCAAAGATTTTTATATTAAAATAATAAATAAAGCCATATTGATTTAGAACAAAAATCAACAGAAACATGACGTTTCGTTCAATAGGCTAAGCTACACACCCACGTTGTTATAGTGCACGTACGACATTATTCAACCAATCTCATAAGCAATCTAGAACATTTAATTTTCAATATAAAGGTTAAATACTCCGATACTACCTATAAAGCCAGTCGTATTATTAACTGCCAATATATTTCAATTGCGATGGACAGGGACAGCTGTGTCCTTATATAGCGGCATTCCGTTTTCACGCAGAACATCAGTGCTCATAACATTTAATGGTTGAGAGTCCAGTACATAAGATAGAATATTTATATCTCATATCTTTCGATTTTGGGACCGCTATCAATATTATGGAGGTCAGTATTGCTCTTTCATTTAGTTGAAGTATGATTCTAAAACAACAAACTGAGCCTTTTCAATTTCGTTCACGTTATATTTTAATAAAATACTATGGACAAGCGACCGAGAGAGTTTTTAAAATTCGAAAAAACTCTTATACAACATCTTTGTCCGTCCGTCTGATATACAACTTTCAACTCAAGAACCGTAAGACCTAGAGACTCGCGGTCAACGCCATTCGACTCAGCATAGTCGATATACTCCCGAAATGACTTTATGACCTTTGACCTCTGACGTTAAGGACACGAGATACCATTTTTTCGAAATCTAAGATTTATGGCAATTCATTGCCGTTTCACACTTGTTATTATTTATTGAATACTTTTGCCCGCGGCTCCGCTCGCGTAATGTCGGTTATGTCAATTTTCTATTCTTCTTTTTTCTGGATATGTTTTTCTGTACCCCTGTCAAAGTGTATGCGAAATTGCATAGTGATTGGACGGGAAGTTAAGGCATGACAGCGTAACAAACAAACTAATTCACATTCGCCTTTATAGTTTCGCATTCGTATCGTGATCTTTTGGAATTATTTTAATTAGATATAAACGGACAGATTTCAAAATTTATTTCAATAGCTAGGGCTCAATACATATAGTGCGATCTATGTCTATTTACAAACAAGGTTTCAAAGTACGATGTCACCTGTGTCAAATTTTGCAGGCTTGCGACAGAAAGCAATGCGATTTCGTTTATACACTACAGAGTTGTGTGCGAACTCCATCACCACCTCGCATCTTATAAATATGAAACAGACGCTAATGGAATCCTTTTGAATTGCTAAGTCTCCATTCTTTATTGAGCCACTTGGTTTTAAGCTAAGTATCTTTTGTAGAGCTCAATTTATGTTGGACCTGCCATTTTAATGGAGGTATCGTTTAATTCGTTTTTGACAAAGTAAAGCAATAAGTTCGTCGGCTGGTACGGTCAGTACATGGAATAAATATGCATACTAATACGTCTTTACTAAAGAAGTCGCCAACAGGTACATAATTTATCTAATGGTAACGACATTGAGCTGCTAGAGACTACAGCTTTTATATGTCATTGTGGCTGTACTTCTTTATATATTTACATACTAGTAGTTTTCCCGGTTTTCAGTAAGTCCCGTTCCTGTGTGAATATCGGGTTTCACCCCTTTCATCCCCTTCAGGGTGGAATTTCCAAAAATCCTCTCTTAGTGCTTCCCTACACTCTCCAATACACGCCAAATTTCAGCTTCTTGCGTTCAGTAGTTTCGGCTGTGCGTTGTCTGTCAGTCACTCAGTAACGGAAGAGTTTTATATATATATGCGGCTACACCTAGTTTTAGCCGGCTACAACTAGGTGCAGCCGGCCACATGCGGTTAGGTTATGATAGGTTACTTTTGAGTTGTACCCGGCTAAAACTAGGTGTAGCCGTACTTCGGCTATTAGCCGTAACATATAGATTATAATGCACAAAGCTCTGTTCCCAAATTCTGATAAAGAGTGTAATAATAATAATAATAATAATAAGTAATAATAATAATAATAAGTATTTATTTCCAAAAACCATACAGCTATTACATACAAAGGAAATTAAACAAACTTAGGACACAAAGCATTTAGGTACACTGATACCCATGGTAAGATCTAACTTGAGTTATGGGTATCAGGCCGAAGTGTCGAAGGGACGGCAGTCTTAGACGACTGTAGAGTGATCAGGTACCGTCTTTATATGCTTTTGGTGGCATAGAGAAGTGCAATACCCTCTACTGCCTAACTCAGAGCTTCTACTGAAAATTTTTTGATACAAAAATAATAAATGTTTGCATGCACAAAGACGATTGCGTCTTAACCATCGCTACGCTACTTTGGTGGCGTACAACATAACATGGTGTAACAGTCATCGCGCTGGATTCTGTCTCGACAGAATCCAGCGCGATGACTGTTCTGGCAAGTTCTACTATATAGCTCTTAATGGCAGACGAGCTAGTGAGCCTTATAGGTCCCGTCACGTAAAAAGAACGCTGAGCTACAGTGGAGGGGATGTGTCTGCGCATGGGTCAACTGAGGAACCAATAGCATGCGCGCATAGACATACTGCCGGACCGTCCCCCCGTCTCGCGCCTACATACCGCCAATTTAATCGATAAATCGCTCAGTGCGCAGGTTCTTTTTACGGCCAGCGTTCTTTTTACGTGACGGTCACTTTATTAATAGTATGAGTTATTTAAATGCACTCAATAATAAATAAGATAGAAGCCTATTAACTCTGGTAGGAAAGGTAATTGTTAAATGGCGATAAAAAGAAAAAGGACGCGTAGTACTATTTCGTAATGTAACCGCTATATTAATGTGTTTGCGAGGGATAAAGCGATATACCTTATATATTGATATGTTTCTTACACCGAATCTGTCATCCTCATCACTTGTTATATGCCTTAAGACTGCGCCGAGCGAAATGTGCCAAAACAGGCGGTCACAGTTAAGTAAATAAAATCAACACTTTTGGTTTAATACAAATATAAAATATACATTTACCATAACAATGAATGTGTTTACAATAACTCCGTGTAAAAAACTTAAAATAATTAATATTTTCGCCTACAAAATTACGTAAATTTGTACGGAAAATGCAGAAACGTAAGCTCGTGTTACATGATTTTTAGATTATTATAACAGTAGAAATCTATCCTATTTTACAGCTTAAATGAAACATAAATAGTTATATTACAATTTGTCTGTCCCAAATATTTAAGTTATTAGTTGACAAATAAAGATACATATTTATAAAAAAAGCACTTCATATCCTCCATACAATTTTACTATGGCGACCGCGCGTCGATTTGAATATGCGCCGTACGAGCGCTGTCATTATGTCTTACGCTCGGCGCAGTCTTAACCCACGACTGCCACCGCTTTGAGCGAATAAATTTTTCTGTGACGTAATTTCTTCTCTTTCATTTATTGTATTAAAATTATGCTATGCTCGTGTTTCCTGCCAAGACAATGGCGTAAAAATTTCTTAAAACATGATTTATAACAGTACTCACTGTTTGAGTGTTTGAGTGTGTTTGAGAACACTCTCAAACTTGAAATTACGTGAACGTTTTGCACTGGCCCCTAGGGCTTGGTAAAAATAGGCTGCTTATATAAACGTTTCCAAAACCAAGGAAAATTAGATTTGAATATTTGAGTAAGAAATTAATTTTATGAAATAAAGTTGTTTGGTGATATTTAAGTTTCATGTTGCTGCTTTTGTAGAATTTTTATAATTTAATGCCTCAGTGGTGGAGCGATAGTACATTATTCTGCCCTGTTTAATCTGAGGCTTAAAAATCAGATATTTATCAATACATATATACAATATGTAGCGGGTATTAACGCGATCAGCCATGTTTACCTTTTTTAAAGCTTGACGTTCCGACACGTTACACCGGCCGTGGTCACAAGCTGACTGTTGCTGCGATGTCATGTCTCCGTTTGTGAGGCAGAAGAATCTTGATCCACCGTCACTTTTCACATGTTTTTTATACCCGCTTCATATTATATATACAGGATGTCCGGTAATTAATGGATAACCTTGAAATGTCTTATAGTAGAACTGATGGCCGGTCAGAAAAAAAAAGTTCAATATTTCGTCATACTTTTGACTGTCTATCTATTAGCATAATTAGTGTTTAATAATAACACAACAAAAAACCGATGGAATTCATTCATTTATGGTCGTAGTGTACAAGAAACATAAATATGATAATAAAAAAAATCTTAGATAGTAGTAGATATTTTTAATATTTTTTTCTGGACGGATATCAGTTCGAAGATAACAAATAAAATGATCTTTATCTTTATCTTTAAAAGCTATTAGATATTTGTCCAGGTTTTTATCGAACAAATTTCAGTAGCGTCTGAAACTGTGCACTATAGACGACATTAGGCCTATTGTTGTAATAACAAGGGTCATAAAACCATGACTGGCAAAATGTAGGTGCCGTACACCACCTCTTAACCATCAGGGATACAAGCGTGAGGCTATGTATATATGATGACATGATGTGCTATACGCTCGTAATACGAGTGCCACCACATCGCTTTGACCCTACAAATATAGCAGCATATCGATACCAGAGCAAAGAATAAAGACCAATAAAATACTGTAACGACTGAATCTTAATATGTTTTCCAACTTTTATTACTCAAATTCCGCACTATATTATCTTGATTAATACACTATTAATTAAATCTCTAAGCCAACAGATGCGCCCTGCGGTCTACGTTTAACTGTACTGAGATCGTAAATTTTTTATCGCCTGTTTGAACTGTGATAGTAAAGCTAAATTACTGCTTACCTATCTGCCTCTATTGCTATTTCATTACGGTTGATTAGATATTTTTGTTCGGGTACGAAAGTAAAGAATACCGACGTGTTAGTACCTTAGAATGACAAGCAGAATGCAATACTTCTGTGCGCACTATCCGTTATATATATGTACTAGCTTTTGCCCGGACTTCGTCCGCGTGGAATAGTACTGCACTTTCACCCCCTTCGGGGTGGAATTTCCCAAAATCCTCTCTTAGTGCTCCCCTACACTCTCCAAGGAACATACATGCCAAATTTCAGCTTCTTGCGTTCAGTAGTTTCGGCTGTGCGTTGTCTGTCAGTCACTCAGTAACGGAAGAGTTTTATGTATATAGATGTATGTAATGTATATAAAGATCTAAGTAATCTTACTATCGGAGAGAGCTTTGGGGACGCTTCTAAATCCCGCGTATAGCCTTGTCTCTCTAGACAAGGTTATACGTGGGATATAAAAGCCTCTCGTTTGCTTTTTATCTCACTTCTCGATATTGCATCCGAATTTTTTGTTTTGCGTTTGGCTAAGGTACCAAACAAGGAAAAAAGCCACAGCTACGGTAAACTAGCAATTTCCTACGGAATAAGACATTCGAATATTCGAAAGTTGATCCCGTATCGAAGGTTGATCAATTCGTTGTTATCATTCGATTCATAATCAAATATTCAACAGCTGATTTGCTAATGGCACGGATGTTTAAAATGGCTTCAAACGACAATAACGGATTCAAAGAACTGCATTCGAATATTTGTCAAAGTTTAGAATATTGAGACTTGTGTGGCGACTCGAATAATTAGAATATGGAATTGATGGTAGCCCAAAGCTCTCTTAAACGTAAATATACACACACTGATAACATGTCATTTGAATGCCGCGATCAACCCTGCTAGAAAACTGTCCCAATCCTGGGTATGATGTATCGACATAACGTGTTTTAGAGTTTAAAAGAGATGTAAAATGCGCGTTGGCAGACTGAAAACGCCTTCAAAAACATCATGTAGTCATATGTTTTTATACACATAAAGGTGACGTAATTATCAAGGTGGTTGACAATTATCGCCTGCTCCGTGCCTCGGAGAGCACGTTAAGCCGTTGGTCCCGGCTGCCATGAACATCTATGGCAGTCGTTATTGGGAAAGTCAGTACCCTCTAATATCCTGACACTGGTCTAGCCTTAGGGTATCGTTAGCCTTCTGGTTGCGGAGGTCAGGTGGCAGCCGCTCCGTGTAAAAACTGATATCCAGTCAAATCCGGTTAGACCAGAAAAGCCGACCCCAAGTGACTTGGGAATAATAAAGGCTAAGAGAGAAGAATCATCAAGGTGACATAGTGACACTTATGAAGTCTAAGTTTAGTAATTAATAAAAGTATTACTCCATTCACCGAAGTTTTATGTCGACCTTAATGGTGTTTGAGTTTGTTATTGTTAATTTATAGTGATTAAACATGATCAAACGTATAATAAGATTTATATGCTATCTGTAAAAAGACACATATCACAAAAAATTGTATAATAATACAGTTTTCTATTTAGGCACAAGAAGATGTTTGATCTACCAGAGTTTGTGGTCTGAATAAACTCGATAAATTTACAGCTACATGATATACGATTATATACAGTTGTATTGTGCTGCGTACGGCACGGGATCATTGACAACTGACAGATAAACTAAAAGGAGTAACATCACAATAACACACTGCAGACCTGTGACGTATGTTATCATATACACACATGTGCCGTCTATGCTGTGCCTTATTATTTTTAATAAGGTCTCTAGCCATTTACTCACTAGTATTATTCTTAAGTGTTGTCCATTTTTTGTATGGTGCTGAAACATGGTGCATCAAAAGTCGCGACAGCAATAAGATCGATGCTTTTGAGATGTGGTGTTGGCGGAGACTACTTCAGATACCATGGACCGCCATGAGGACAATTAATTTATTTTACAAGAGCTCAACATCACAAAGCGGCTTACAATCATCTGCGAAGAGCAGGCCCTCAGTTTCTTTGGACATATCATGCGGTCACCTAAGCATTGTCTAGAGAAGCTCTTAATATTGGGTCCTTTGGACATATCATGCGGTCACCTAAGCATTGTCTAGAGAAGCTCTTAATATTGGGTCAAGTCAACGGAAAATGCGCCAAAGGTAGAACACCAAAACGATGGTCGGACGTTATAAAAAACGCATTAGGTGGCACCTTGCAGCAAGCAGTCCACGCAACACTCAGCCGCTCTCATTGGAGGGACATCATTTGTGGTCGCGAACTTCAGAATTGAGGGAACGAGGAAGAAGAAGAATTATATTTAAAACTTTTGATAACACAGAGTGATAGTCTGTCCAAGAACGGGATTATTATAACCCACTAGCATCTTAAAAACCAACGAAAAAGAGATACGCGCAGATATTTTGTTGTGAATCTTTCTGGATAAAATCTTTTGTATCGTCTGAACGCAATTGGGCTGATGGTGGGTTTTATTACTAACTAGAACTCTAGGTATACCAACTATTACATCACTACCAGACACACACTGAACTCGCTCATATGTACATATAAAGCTATCTGTACCAAATAGATTGACAGCTAATAGTACAGCGGCTATCGTAAATATAAGTTTTATGTAACATTGGCGCCAATCTTTTGTAGTCCTATCGTGCATTATTTGTTTGGTTAACTTTGGTTTAAATGTTCGCCTTGGCTGTCTTTAAAACAAATGTTGGCTGAAAATAATAAACCATTTTTGTGTACTAATAACCCGAGGGTCACAAAATATACGCTTCATACGCATTTAGCGCGGTGAGTGTCAAGTGATGTTTATTTAAATAAATATACAATTAACAATTTCCACAACAGGAATTAATCCTGTGTCACGGTGTACTTTACAAATATTCAAATATTGGACACAAAGCACCTATACTCGGGATGCCTATCTGTGGATTACACTTTTTTGTCCTGTGGCGGGATCGGACGTACGACCTTCAGCGCAGTCGCAATAGCGAGGTGGCAGAGGTCAATGCATGACGTTATGCACTGACCGTCAGTTTCTGCAAGTCTGCTTGTGACCCCGGTAATTGCCACCTGGACGAAATGTCAAGCGTACATAGATACATTACACACCTTTCAATTTATTTTTAATTTCAGGGATTGCCATTTGCGCATTCCTTTCCGCGGCAAAAGGAGAGTGGGTATGTGGGTGTAGTGTGGTGGGTATGTCGGGTTCAACCGGGAAAAGATAAAAAAAACTTAAACCTACCACAGCGTACGTACTGAGTCCCTTTCTTGAATGGTAGGTGGGTCGTTGGAACTGAGACTACTTCAAGCAATTCTTAATTCCCGCTACGTATTATGTTAAAAAATAATACGATTTTGATAGTATATTCGCTTAAAGTGTATATTTTATGGCCTTCGGGTAATAAAACTATTAGTAATTAATTTCTAAGTTTCGAATTATTTACTAAATTTTCTTCACACCAATGCAGCCGGCGCCAATTGTAGCCAGTATAATAAATAACAAAGTGTGTTTATGACTTTGTATTTTCTTAACAACAGAATGGAGAAATTGAATAAAGTGAATTTGTAACAGACAAAGATGAAAAAATAAATAATAATAAGCAAATTTTTACTTCGAAGCTTCCGAAATTATATCTATATATTAATACGTGAAGCAAAAACTTTGTACCCCTTATTACAAAAATTGTGCGGTTTGAGGTATAGGAAATTTCGCACAGTTGAAGTTTATATGAAGGAGGAGGAGCGAATACTAATATTTTTATAAAAATGCATTAGAAATACAGTAAATTAATGAAAAAACACTACACGCACACAACCATGCATTTGACACACGCAGTCGAATCGCGTTCGTAGCATTTCATCATGGTTTGGCTAATGTCGTATAATTCTTTGTAACTATAGTTACATACCATAGTACCTATTACAATTTCGCGGTATATAATAACGATCAAACTTAAAATTTAAATCAATTATGGTTGAATTTCGACCACTTGGTGACCGCTAGTAATGATTAAAGGCGAAAATATTTCTAAATATCATATTTTCTTAATGTCCTGTGCAGGAAGATAAGTTGCGGGTGGCAGGTAATTACTGAAATAAACAAAATGTTATATTTAATTTAATATCAAACAAATTAAACGTTCAAAAGACGTTAGAAAAATAATTATAATAATATAATAATAATATCAGCCCTGTATTAAACTGTCCCACTGCTGGGCACGGGCCTCTTCTCAGTGTGAGAAGGGTTAAGCCATAGTCCACCACGCTTTCACATATCTTCAAGAACGTTATGGAGAACTGTCAGACATGCAGGTTTCCTCACGATGTTTTCGTGCACCGTTAAAGCAAGCGATAATTAACTATAATACGCACATAACTTCGAAAAGTCAGAGATGCAAGCCTTGGGATCGAACTCGAGACCCCTGCATGGCAGTCCAACGATTTCCCACTAGGCTATCGCTGTTAAAAATAATGAACATTTAAAAACCGCCCTCAAAAACATTTATGTTAAGTAAGCTTGTATAGAGCCTGAAGCAATATACATATATATCTTGTATATATATATACAGATGTATATGTATCTTGTTAAATGTTTATTAATAAAAATTTCAATAATTATCTTGAATTTGTACCAAAATATTTTAATTCATATGAACCCAACTGAAAGTGCACTTGTTCGAATAAAAGCAAAAATCAAATCAGTAAATATGTTTTCCTGAAATCAGTGAAATATACATATTATAATAAACGCGTCGAATAAAACACTACTTGAATAAGTCAGCTAAAAACTGTATGCATCGACTGTTTTCATTGTTAAAGAACAATGATTCGGTTCTCGTCGTGAATGTAAAATGGACGAGAATTACTCACTGTCGCGATTTAAGAGCTCCGTAGAAAACAATAGTTCCAACATCACTCAACGTCAACTAAATACAGGCCGCTTATAAATAAGACTAGAATATAAATATTACATAAGTATGTTGCAGTTCTTGGCTATTTTACGATGGTTCCCAATAGGCTACCTATCTATGGATTTCCTTACTAGAGATTGAAACGTGACAGAAATTCCATACAAATTGTGTTAATTTTTTTTCGCAAGTAGGGTAGACCACATATACAGGGTGTCTCAGAAGTCGACGTCAAGCCGGAATCAGGTAACAGGCTAAGGCATAAAAGCCATCAGAAAAATAAAAAAGAATAAGTCCCGTATTTAAAAAATTATAGGCTTGTAAAAAACCAATAAGATATACGAGTGTGATGGTCTTTTCGCTCCTGTTACTACAGATATTTACTATAGAATATTTTTTTAAGGAATTTCGAATAATGCTATTATAGATATTACTAGTTGACACGCGCAACATCGTCTGCTTCATATAAGATAAGAGAATTTACCTCGTTTCGCAACATTTTTCATTGCTGCTATCGTAGCGTAATGTTATATAGCCTATAGCCTTCCTCGATAAATGGGCTATCCAACACTTAAAGAATTTTTCAATTCGAACCAGCAGTTCCTGAGATTAGCGCGTTCAAACAAACAAACAGTCAAACTCTTTAGCTTTATAATATGTATTAGTATAGATTATTTAGCCTCTTACCTGATTCTGGCTTGACGTCGACTTCTGGGACACCATGTATATAGCTAGAGGAAACTACCATTAACCCTTTCGCTGTCCCGCGATATACACAATATATAAACTATTGCTATTTAAGTATATTATTGTATGAGTCAAGTAACCTGTTAAGATATACGTGCCTACAAAAGTCCTTACTTTTGACAGTGCTTCGAGAGGTGAAGTTTTTTTTTTTATTTCTCTCCATGCGCCAAAAAATGATGTGGGCAACAAATTTTCGTTTGTGTATATTTGTAAAGTACCCCGCGACGCGACGCGTGAATTATTTTAAGAGTTATCTGTTTTTTAAGTTATTTAAAATCCGCTGCCCCGTACTGGGCTAGCGAAGAATTTCTCTTCTCAGTTTCAAAAAGTTTCTCCCTACCAGTTTTACAGTATACATATAAACAGAGTGGTTCTTTTTTTACAACTAAGGTAGCAAACACGCATACGTTGAGACGTACCGTACGACCGTACGACCTAATGGTATCTTATCTTATGTGGGGCCAGTCAGTGCAGACCGGCGACACTTCGACCCAGTGGGATCTTTTGTGTCGACACTCTCCCAATAACGACTGCCATAGAAGTTCATGGCAGCCGGGACCGACGGCTTAACGTGCTCTCCGAGGCACGGAGCAGGCGATAATTGTCAATCAATACGCACATAATTTCGAAAAGTCATATTACTTCCGAAAGTCAGAGGTGCGCGACATGGGTTCGAACCCAAGACCCTCTGCATTGCAGTCTGTTGGTCTCCCCACTGAGCTATCGCTGCTCTCATCTGATGGTAAGTGGTCACCGTAGCCTATGGACGCCTGCAACACTTGCGCGTTGCCGACCCTTTAGTAAAGGAAGTGGGAAGGAGAAGGAGTGGGTAGATGAAAAGGGAGTGATTTTTGAATCTCTCCTCCTAGCACAAGCATTATTCTTAATACTTATGCTAGGAGTGCGTCCACTTTGGTAGGGCAATAGATGAGGATACATTCCATGACATGTCCTATAAAGCAAGGCTTTTAATCCTTGCTTGAAATTAAAATATTGGAATTGAATTAATAGGTACTTCTCAAGTCGTTCCAATATTTAAAATAAACTAAATAATTATGTCGGACTATTTATAATTATACCCTAGTATCTAAATTGATACGAAAGACGATCCTTCAATGTGATGTACTTACCTTGAAGATGTTCCAAAGTCTATGTACAGTATATATGCCAGTAACTTACCTAGAACAAAAGACATAGAATTTCATTATTAAACAGTATTATAATACCTATTACGAAATACAGTGAATACGATAATGATAAGTGATAGTTATATTACTCTATAAAAATTAATAAAGTCCCTTATCTATACTAATATTATAAAGCTGAAGAATTTGTTTGTTTGTTTGGTTGAACGCGCTAATCTCAGGAACTACTGGTTCGAATTGAAAAATATTTTATTTTTAGATAGCTTATTCATCGAGATAGCGAGTAGCAGCGATAGCTTAGTGAGGAGACCAACGGACTGCAATGCAGAGGGTCTCGGGTTCGAAGCCACGTCACGCACCTCTGACTTTCGGAAGTTATATGACTTTTCGAAATTATGTGCGTACTGATTGACAATTATCGCCTGCTCCATGCCTCGGAGAGCACGTTAAGCCGTCGGTCCCGGCTACCATGAACATCTATGGCAGTCGTTGTTGGGAAAGTCAGTACCCTCTAATATCCTGACACTGGTCTAGCCTTAGGGTATTGTTAGCCTTTGGGTTGCGGAGGTCAGGTGACAGCCGCTCCGTGTAAAAATTGATATCCAGTCAAATCCGGTTAGACTAGAAAAGCCGACCCCAAGTGACTTGGGAATAATAAAGGCTAAGGGAGAAGAAGAAAATGCATAAACAAAATTAAATGTTCAGCTACTTAAATTGCTGACTGTACAATATGCTCAGTTCCAAAGATAAGTTACAAATAGAGCAAATAAATCTCTTTAAAATTAACTTGACAATACGCGGTGACAAATCGCCGGCTCTGAACAAGTTTTAAAAGCTCGAGGGAGATAGCAGCTGATACTTTAAAGTTTTTTCTTCAATCGTACACTAAAGTTTATAAGTCGTCTGAGAACAGTGATAGCAAAGTTATATTTAAATAACTGTGATGGTAAACAAGGATTTACCACGCCTGATATCCTATATCTAATCATCGTAGACCATATACTATAATTTGACAGTCACATATATATAGCCATCCGCTGTGGATTGTAATACAAATTAGCAATATTATATGTAAAAAAATATTTTAACAATAATTCCTATATATACTTAATTTATTTCAATTGAAACCTCGTAATCAGTTTTGATGGGTTAAATTTATTTTGACGTCACACGTTTGTAAACACTTTTGTATCATTGCTTGCTGTTCAATGTTGATTTACGAACGCGTTACGACATTTGACGGCTTAACGTCAAATAGCCGAAGCAAGTGTTTTAGCGGTTATTAACGATTAAATAATTTGTGTATTTCGTTTATACATAAGTAAGTGTACTGCGACAATTATATTCGAATATCATTCGAATTGTGTGCATCACCACTATGATATAACTTGCGTATTGTTCGGCGTTTGATGAAAGAATTACGGTCATCACAACCTACAACCTACAGAAACTGGTCGACCGCCTGGTTTCTTCTTTATAATAATAACTAGTATTTAAGTAAGTAAGTAAGTATTTATTTTTCAAAACATAGGTACACGTTCTTATACAAATATTATAACACAGAAAACAAAAAAAGTACATATATCATGAAAACTGAGGTTACCACTCAGGTTTGTTGTTGGTTTGTGGTTGATACCTCAAACCAACCCTGATATTATTTGGTAACCCCAAGTGTTTCGCGTGGTTGTGCGGGCCGCAAGCGGCCCGCGAGGGGGAAAGGTCAGGCAGAACCCAGAAGCAAAAAAATCCTTTGACACCCGGTGACCTTGAAAATGATCTTTTCTGGAAAGATCTCGTTGACCTCTATGACATTTGTTCGAATACACCCCGCCTATCTCTAACCATTTCGGAGATATTAGAGGTCAAAGTTTGTATAGCGGTCATGTTTTTTTTCGCTCCCCCCCTAAAAGTGCCCAGGGTTTTAGGAAGATTTTGTTCGAGAACGACTCCCGTAGCTATCACCGTTTCCGAGATTCGATGGGATACCGCTACCAAGAGCTGACCTTCCAAAGGTCAGGCATTTTTTTCGGGCCTTTTGAACAATTCTCTATACGACGCAATATTTACTTATTTCCTACGACGCCCCCTTGTATAACTTCTATTTCTTTAAGTGAGTCAGTCAGTGGTAATTTAAGTATACAGGATCTGTCGTTAATAATAGATAACCCGTTAGCTGGAGGTTAACCGGTTATTAGGCAGTAGGAAAATAATATTTTTATGTCAGGGTTGCCAACAGCGTGAAAATGACGTACATTTTTGTGTATTTTGTTAAAATTCACTTCTTTACCCTTTCAATTGGTTGCCATTTCAACAAAATTAGTTTTTTTTGGGTAATTCTTTTGCCATCGTATTTGCAAATACTTGTATTATTTAATTTAACTACATTTTTAGGCGCCATTAACGTAAAACAGTATCAAAATTAACATTTTAATCAATTTCTTAAAATTAATCTGCCAGTTTTAACCACTGATTGTGAAACAAAAAGTATGGCAACCCTGACATAAAAATATTATTTTACTGCCTGATAACTGGTTAACCTCCAGCTAACGGGTTATCTATTATTAACGACAGACCCTGTATATATAGTAAATAATGTTCACTAGACCGATATTTCCTAACGCCTGCAGCTATTGTAAATTTCTCTACAGAATAACCTAATATTATTTGTTGTTGGCGTGGTTGAACTCAGACCTTATGATCTAAAACCATTTACAATAGATACTAGTCTACGAGTAAAATAACAAACATGAAAACCCTATTTGTAGAAGAAAAACAACACGAGATTTTGCAATTATGCTGCGAATTATTGAAAAGCGGCGGTACTCCGATAAATGAACATTCAATCTAATTGGAATCGAGATTTCCTGCTATACCTAACCTTCTATAAGCGTTTGCGGAAACATCTACCGGAGGTAAGATACAACTTACTTATATCAATTGGTAAGCTCTATTTGTAGGTATGCCATTCTTTTACGCGGAAACAAAAGCAACGGACCAATGTGATATTTTTATATAGCTTACTAATATTGACTGCACACTGGTTTACGTGGTTGTTTCGTCACGTGCTCAGCTGTGAGTGTGAATTCAATCCTCACACGAGATAAGAATTCATATGATCCACAAATAGTTGTACCGAGTCTAGGTGTTTTTTGCGTCCATTGTTTAAAAGTTTTTAAGTCAAACAAATTACTTTATCCCAGGAAAGCTCATGTAGCAATAAATCTTTAGAAGCCAGAGAGCATTGACGCAAATAAAAGCTAGTATCACATACAAAATACACAAAAAGAAGTCAAACCTAAAAAATAATGCTTTATACATAAAAGCGCTGTTGTGGTTCTGAGCAGGTGGAATATATAAGAGTAAAGATATACGCCATCATGAATTCCGGGTAGTGGTTTGTTTTGGGTTGACAGCGTCCCGTGTTACTTACGCCTCGTGGTAATTAAAGAATGGAGGGTAAAGGACCTCGCACGCTTGCTGATATATTGTTAAAGTGTTTATATTTTGTCTTTATACCTCTTGTTTCAAGGGAAAAAGTATCTGTTTTATTTAATATTTAATTTTTTTAAAAGGCCTCGCCCGATTTTTGTATAATTCCAGTGTCGCTGGGTACTTCACAGACATAAAGAATACTTAGATACAGAACAATCATTCGTAAAGCACGATTTATTACGTCCCCACTCAGAACCAAAAAATGTGTGGTGCACAAAAACTTTTATTCATTCGTACACACAGCGACGTATCAACCTAGACTGTTTGGACTTTGAACTATTAGAAGTTGAACGCTGCGTATCGTGCGAGAGAGTGCATTATATTTTTGTTACGCTCTATCCTTACCATTATTTCCGACAATTCTCTATTTTGTATGTAGCGTAGTTATGCGTATATAGGATGTCTGACTTGATGTGTAGCCGTGTGTACAAACCCACAACATTCGCCGCAGTGGTAAGGCGTCTATTAAAACTACTGTGTCTGTGTGATACACAAAATATTTATTGATTTGAGTTTGGGTTTACTTTACGTCTGTTAATTTGTAAAGTACAGTCGCCTGAAATGTTCCATGGATACCATAAGGTCTAAAATCCTGTGAACATAATATGTATTAAAATGTATATGAATGAACTAGATGGCGTTGTTTTATAAATTACGGCTATGATAGGTAGCGACAGTACACTTCTAGTCAAATGTTATTCTTACCTTTTTACTCATTTTTTATTTCTAAATAAGTAATGTAATAACATTGAATTGAGATTAAAAAAATGTTTAAAGTAAATTTAACAAAATTGACTTATTAAGAAATCTACTCCATTTTATTTTATAGTAGTGCACCGCCATCTTTTGTGATATAACTAACCTACTTAACAGTTCCTGTATCGATTTCCGTTAGATGGTGTCAAATACCGCCTTATACCATTTTAGTTTTGAAATGGGTTGTCAGGGGTACAGAAAAAGACATAGAGCACCTATTATCCAGATAAAAATTACTGTTTCCAAAGGGCGCGTAGCTATATTAAAAACCATAAAAGTGGTACAAAGCTGTCTATTCACGTAGTAAATTATTCTTTGGTTAGGGTGTGACCGATTCCACTACGCTTCACTTTATGGCGTTGACTGGTCTTTACTAGTAGAAAATACATAATGTGCACGATCCTTAGCTAGTGTGAATCGTCCTATACACGTATACCGGCTATTGTATGTGGGGCTACCTGACGTTTATTTGATTAGAAAGCCTCTTGGATTCGGCGGCCGGCGGTGTGTGCGGATCAAACCCTACTTAATAGTTAGTGGAAGTAAAGTACGAGATGAAAAGCTGCGAATTGAGATCAGTGATGTTTTACTGTTGCTTACAGAGGTTTGTGCAGTCGCAGGGTCGATTGTCGGGTTGAACGAAGTGATTTTGGATTTTCCTGCAAGGTAGTTAGTAGTAGAATGGAGTTAAGAAGTGTGTTCCAATTCGGTTACAGGTTCGTAAATTGAGAAATAATGTTTTCTTTTAAACTAAAATTATAGTTGTTTTATTAATTAAAGCCTTTCTTGTGTGCCTTTCTGCTTATTTCTAGTTTTAATACTGCTACTGGAAGGAGACGAAACAGCGGCGCATCTGATCATAAATACTGCCACCTAACTAAATAATATATTTTTACCTCCTCCGTCAGATAATACATGAAATATTTCAGAACAGCATGTCTCACCGAACATTTGACATATAAATTGCACAAAATTATATTTTTTTAAAAAAGCTGATATATATGCGTAAAATGTTAGTTTCGGTTTCACAAATATTTTTCTAGTAGTAGACTTCTTTATATTATTTCAAAGACAATTTAAAAAAGCTTTGAAATATAATTTATTCCTATTTTACTGTATACTTTAATGGTACATTTTTTTTATACAACTGAGGTGGCAATCAAGCCTACGGCCCACCTGATGGTAAGTGGTCACCGTAGTCTATAGACACCTGAAACACCAGAGCCATCACTCGCGCGTTGCCGACCCTTTAGGAATGGAAGTGGGAAGGAGAAGGAGCGGGAAGGGGGAAAGAGAGTGATTGGGCCACCGGCACTCTCACTCACCGAACGAAGCACAACAGTAGGTATACTGGTATTTCACGTCGATATTCTGTGAGAGGGTAGTCCTTCCCCGGTCGAGCCGGCCCATTCATGCTGAAATCAGCGAGGCTCTACTACTCATACCTTAAAAAGTTATACATTACGTGTTCGTATTAGTATTTCTTTTGTTTGAATAAACAATAATGTAATAACACACCCACACTTATGTATGGAAGTGAAAGTTGGGTATGGCAAAAGAAGCATGAGAGCAGAATAAATGCTGTAGAAATGAGAGCGCTGAGAAATATATGTGGTGTGACTCTGAAAGATAGAATAAAGAATAGTGTGATTAGAGAGAGATGCGGCATCAAAGTGGATATAGTGACAAGAATAGAAAAGGGTATGTTAAGTTGGTTTGGGCATGTAGAAAGAATGGACGAGGAAAGACTGACTAAGAAAGTTTATAAGGCTAGTCTGAATGGAACAGTCGCAAGAGGAAGACCTAGGCGAATGTTTCTTGATCAGATCAGAAGCGTTCTGGACAAAGGCCAGGTTAAGAGCACCTTGAACCGACGGGCGTGTATGAGGAATGTGATGAAAGTGAATGAAGCCAGAGAAGTGTGTCAGGATCGTAGCAAATGGAAATCCGTAGTCTCTGCCTACCCCTCTGGGAAACAGGCGTGAATCTATGTATGTATGTATGTAATGTAATAACTACTGGATGTCCCAGATAAAATAAATAAATCAATTAATTAGTGCCCGAATTATAATTTAGATCGTACACTGTTCTTCTCATACTGCTACATATTAAAAAGTCGTTGGCATTTTATAAATGAAAACCGCAAACCGTAGGCCGTGAGCAGCGGTTGTTGGTTTCCAATTTATTTAATTAAAATAAATCTTTCTGCCGCAATGCAGCGAATTCTATTGAAAGCAAGTCATTATATTTTCATATTAAATGATCAAGTAAAATAATACGTAATGAATCAAATATAAAAACTTTAAGTAAAAATAAGATATTAAGTGACTTCGACCTATATACATAGACACGTCTGTATCTTCGTAGGGGTAGGCAAAAATGTATTGTAGAGCCACATATTGCCAGTTATCTTCAAGGTTTTACATATCTGATCAAAGTCAAAGTCAAAAATCTTTATATCCATAAAAATGTGTAAGCAATTCTTAGATACATCATTTAACTGATATATTAATAAAATATATAAAAAAGTAATTAGAATTTAAAATTGAAAAAGCCTGTTGAAAACTCATAGCTACGCTTTTCAATCGCCAAATGTTTAATAACAATACAAGTCTTTGATGATTTTTTATGAAGTCGAGCCTTACCGGTATCCGGTAATCGGCGATAGGTCAAATTTACCAGACTCAGTACTGAAATTGAGAATTTACAAACAAAAATACCGGGTATCGAATCTAGGGTTCCACAATCAAACACAAACTCACAACGACGATACCAACTGTTACCGAATTATAAGCGTTGAATGCACATAACGGTATTTTAGTACGTCATAAACTATAATATAGTTTATTCTGTTCAGTAATAAAAGTGATTGCACAAATGTATTAAAGCTTGCTTATATATGTACATACGGAACAGAGACGTGGTCGCTCACCATACCTTATCAGAAGGAGGTCAGGTCACTCAGAGGCGATGAAAAGAGCTATGCTCGCGGCTTCCCTGCGAGATCGAACCAGAAAGAAGAGATCCGCAAGAAAACTAAAATTACTGACATAGCTCGCCGGATAGACAAGCTGAAATGGAATGGGCAGGGCATATGACGCGCAGAACTGATGACAGCGATGGGGCAGAAAGATTCTGGAGTGGCGGCCACGCACCGAAAGACGCAGTAGGTGTATGAATATGAGTACTCCACAAGGTGGACTGACAACCTGGTAAGGTATAATATTGTCTTCTGTTTACGCAAATATTATTCATTGAAATTAAACTACTATATACGGATTACCGACGTTTCGGTTGCTTTTCAGAAGCCATGCATGCAGCCATTGAGACAACTACCATCTTAGTCTCCCCGTGACCATGGCTGCTGAAAAGCAACCGAAACGTCAGGGAAAGTGTAAAATTAAATCAAATCTTAATAGTTTTAATAACAATATAATTAGCTTAAAAATTAGTAAAGTTTAATAGTAATAGTAGTGTAACAAATTTTCAAAATTATGTAATATAGTGTCAAATAAACAACGCGATAAAATCCGTATATAGTAGTTTAACCTGGTAAAGGTCTTGGGAAACGGTTGGATGCGGGTGGCCCAAGGTTGGTCTGTGTGGAAAACTTTGGGAGAGGCTTATGTCCAGCAGTGAACGTCTTTCGGCTGAGATGATGACAATGATACATGGATTCCACTAATAGGCTTAGCGGAAATTTCATACACTATGTTTAGTACTTCAATACACTTCAGGTCAGGTTCAATTCCCAGGTTGATCAGTGTCACGAAGTCTGGCATTGTGTCTGATAGACGGTAATAATCTGTTGTCCTAATAAAGAAGTACAAATATGCTATTAGGTGCCACGTAATAAGATACTTATGGAAATGCGATTGCGCCTACCTCTTCGAAGATACGGACGTGAGAATAAACGGCGGTAGCCCAATTGGATTGCCACTTGAGAGGTAGTGCGTTCGAATCACACTCTTTGCAATAAATAAAACCATTCCAAACACAAACACTTTATCTTAAATGGAGGGAATAACAAGAACACTTGTAATCATTCATTCATTGTCGGCCTCGATGGCGTAGTGGTTAGTGTAACCGAATGCCACGCCTGAGGTCGCGGGTTCGATTCCCGCACAAGTCAAACATTTGTGTGCATGAACATGGATGTTTGTCTTTATCTAGGTGTTTCTATGTATAATATGTATGTATTTACAAAATATATATATATATGTATGTTTATCCATTGTCTAGAACCCATAGTACAAGCTCTGCTTAGTTTGGGCTAGATGGTGTTGTGTGTATGTGGTAGAATATTATTATTATTATTATTATTCAAATAAACAGCAATCTTGAAAAAAAATACAAGTTCTATTTACGTTCGTATGTGTATGTATGTATGATGTCCAAATCTGGTGACGTCATAACATTTAAAAATATAAATAACGTAATACGTAAGTACACAAAGGGTCGGCCTCTAATCCGACCCGATTAGCCGCGCAGTTAAGATATGAATAATAGAATGAATAAATTACTGTACACGTTATGTATTCAGGCCGGTATTAATGATTCGTTCCCGGACTTTTATCCATTTATCGAGTGCTTAAAGAAGCAAAAAGATTCTTCTTCGTTTCGCAGAAATCGGCGGGAAAGTCTACGTGACACAAATGTATTTTTTTTTCTACTAATGGCATACAGGCCAAAACCTATGTTTTTTTTATTACGAAGGCAAACGCGTATTCAGCCTACTTAATGGTGAATGATTGTTGTAAGTAAGCCTCATTGTTACCTGCGTGTACATACATGTTCGTGCGATCGTAAAGGTTTTAGGTTCGATTTCCGAAGCGAAAAGTGTTATTTGGTTTTTTGGTTAGGTAATTCTTAGTAATAGCACAGATGAACCACATCTGTGGAAATAAGCTCGCTTCCTTTGACGTTGAACTAAACAAAAATTCACGGCATTCTAATGCAAACAAAGTAAAGATTAATTTATGTATCAAAGTTTAAGAGGACACACTGATAAAATGCACTAACTTTCATCGAATAGTATAGGACTATGAGAAGACCAATTAATCTAGAATTTTGATATAGGTAATATAATAATAAATATTGATGTCTTTAACTAGAATTTCCTAGCTCAAAAACACGATATTGTGATTTTGGCTCGATCATAATTATTTTCGAAAACACCTCTGAAAAATTACTATTTTTGTATTTACAAGGAAGTTACACTATCATTATGCTTAGGAATTACTTAAATATATTCGTAACATCAATATTAGTGATTTGCTAGCTCATTATTTCCATAACTAAAACCAATCATTTTTAAATAATATTTTAAGTTTTTTTAACAATTTCTAAGCGTTCTCGATCATTGCGGGCGCATCGCAATTTTAGACCATATGACCGCTATTAAAGGATTGATACACAATGAGTGTCATTGGGGCAGATATGGGCGGAGCTATTCTAAACGATAATTTTCGCGGTGTCCCCTTAAGAGTTACATGTCTACTTCGAGGATAAAAGGAAGAAAGTCTTAGTTATATACATACATAGTCTTTCGCTTATATCCTCGAAGAGCAGGCAGAGTCGTATTACACTTCACCAACTACAACAACTATTGTTTATCTGAGCCTACGTACATATTTATATGACCTACAGGATTTCTAAACTAATATTATAAAGAGGAAACATTTGTGTTTTTGTATGTATGTTTGTAATGTTTTCGCACAAAAACTGTTGGACCGATTTCAAAAATTATTTCACCATTAGAGAAAGCTGCCTCTTTACTGAGTGACATAGGCTATATAATATTTTCAAAAAAAATAGAGATCCTTAATAAAAATACAATAATATAACCCAAGGTGTGAAAAAATTTGTCATAAAAAATCTGTCTTCTCGTGCGCTGGGGAAACTATTGATGATAGAACAAAAAATGTTCTACAGTATTCTAGAACGTATCAATATCTACAAAAAAGTCCGCTATACCATATGTATTTTTTTAATATATAGCTAACTACACCTATATAGGTGTAGTTAGACTTATTAACTTCTTTAGTTGTAGTTTTATATATTAAAATTATATAACAAATTAAAAGTAGGTATTGGGTAATAAATTAAAGTCCACGCGGACGAAGTCGCGGGCAACAGCTAGTAATAAATAATATTTATAACCTCTAACCGTTTCTGCCTTACATCATACTTAACAACTTTTATTTCACCACTTATTACAATACTTAATACCTTTTCTATATACATATTTTATCAAGTTTAAAATTGCAGACACCTGTCCGTAAACGTCTTACCCATAACGCCTCCCCGCGAGTTGGTTAGTTACGCCACTACTTTCCTTTGCGACGACGTGTAGTCTTAAGACTTAGTTGTGCGATTAGAATAGAATTAGTACGTTTGTATAAAAAAATCACCAGTCTAACAAACACCTGTACAAGACACATCTTAGGAGAAATTCTTTTAGTTATTAATTTATTTGGATACCGAATAGTTGTGACCGATAATTATCGAGCAAAACCTCGCACTAAGAAAATCTCTCATCGGCAGTATATTACTAGGTTTACTTCATTCTGTGTTTGAATTTAAACATAAGATCAAAGAAATGTAAGGTTCGAGGCACCTGTCTGGAAGCGACGAAATGACCGATTCCTTAATACGCTATCCATGCATGAGCCTGACTTAAGTGAAACCGTGACTGTGTAATCCTTTCAATTTAATCAACAAACGTGGCAAATACACGCACATCTTGCCTTATTGTAAACGGTCGCCGTATAATCGCGTGAATTGCCGCGCGTTGCCAAACCTTCAACGAAATCAGCAGTGCAAACAAGAAAGGACGAAAAAGACTTTTCCTCTATTTATAACGCATCGTGTTATAAGGAAGCTTGGAACTCATTGTATAAACACAACACAACTCACAAGCACACCTCCGACTCTTTACACAAGTACTACTGTTTGCTTACTATTATATTTAAAGCGATAGCTCAGTGGGGAGACCAACAGACTACAATGCAGAGGGTCTCGGGTTCGAACCCACGTCGCGCACCTCTGACTTTCGGAAGTTATATGACTTTTCGAAATTATGTGCGTATTGATTGACAATTATCGCCTGCTCCGTGCCTCGGAGAGCACGTTAAGCCGTCGGTCCCGGCTGCCATGAACATCTATGGCAGTCGTTATTGGGAGAGTGTCGACACAAATGATCCCACTGGGTCGAAGTGTCGCCGGTCTGCACTGACTGGCCCCCACATAAGATACATACATACATATATTATATTTAAAGGTAATAAATACCTATTGATTGCCCAACGTTTCGACCGACTTGCACCGATCGTGGTCACGGATTGACTGTGTAAGCTTTGCGACGTCTTCGTGAAGTGCGAGTTCCGGCAGCTACCCTCACATAGTCATTATTATTTATATACCGTTACCTTCATCTAATAATATATTAAGTATGTGCACAAATTGCGAAAGACGTTTATTTTATTATAGTAGAGTATAGTAGTACATTATTATAGTAGAGCAATTACTTCTTTAATTGACCTGGCGAAGCCAAAACCATTTTATTTTTATTGCCATCCTTGGCAGACGAGCAAGTGGTCCACCTGATGGAAAGTGGTAACCACTGCTCATGGACTTCAGCAATTTCAGGCCCCAGCAAAGCCGCTGCCTACCGTGAAAGAAGAACTCTCTTTAAACCTTGTTTGAAGAAGGACATATCATAGCGCTCGGGAAACGCCGAAGCAGGCAGTTCATTCCAGAGCTTGCACGTACGTGGGAGAAATCCTAGGTTGAAGGACAAATACCGCGGTAGTACTTTTCATTCTATATAAGAATACTTTGTAAAGATGTTTGGATGCTTGTTCCTTAATCTCTTCAAAGGATTATAATAGAACTTGGAATACAGATAAACCATGTGTCTGATTAACATAAATGATACTTTCTATCCCGGATTCACGCGGGCTAAGCGAATCAGAAACTGGTTGGCAAATAAGGCTATTTTATCTAAATAATATAATAATATAATAATAATATTCTACCACATACACACAACACCATCTAGCCCAAACTAAGCAGAGCTTGTACTATGGGTACTAGACAATGGATAAACATACACATATACTTTTTTTTTGGAAATACATACATATTATACATAGAAACATCCAGACCAAGACAAACAGCCATGTTCATGCACACAAATGTTTGACTTGTGCGGGAATCGAACCCGCGACCTCAGGCGTGGCAGTCGGTTACACTAACCACTACGCCATCGAGGCCGACAAATGTGATTAAAATAAAACAGCAAGCTACAGCAATATTAATAAAATCTCATTTGACTTAAAATAGAAAAATTACAATAAGACCAGTACTTAATACGTCACCGGCCTTTAAAGCCTGTATAGGCTGTTGTAGCCTGGCCACACATTTTAGCATATTTAATCTTCACCCTTATACATATTTCTTAAGTAAATATAGAAATACGCTTCTCAGAAGTCATTCATATTTATCTTATTTCAAAAGTAGACGGTAATATAATTAATTTGCGCGTCAAGGCTTTGCTTATAAGGCCACGGACTGTGAAAGCTGTATAATTTATTTATATAAATACAATTTAAGACTATGGTAGCCAGGGGATTAATTACGTTAAAAGATTATGGGTATTTACACGCCTTTCATTTGAGATTTTAATTATCCCTACTAAAATATTATGAATAGGATGTCTCGTCGATCCAGCGTAATAAGTTTGCGCTTGGCGTCGGTCGTTAGATCATCGGTTCATTTACCGTGACCGGCAAAGAATCTTTAGAGTTTTCTGTCAGGATATTTTTCTGTCACTATAACGTTGGACTTGATAACTGGCGAAATGTGAATATAATATAACTTTACCTATCTTTTCGGGAATATACAGCTGTGATGTTGCGTATGGTACTTATTGCTACGTATTTTACAATGATGAGCAGTTATGTAAAACTCTTTTTAAATCTTAGCTTTTTTAATTACCTTTATATTATATTTATAGACTCACACTTATACATACGAAACGGTAACCTATGAAAATAATAATAATAATTAAGACTGCGCCAAGCGTAAGACAGACAATGACAGAACTCGTGCGGCGCATATATAAATTGGCGCGCGGCCGCCATAGTAAAATTGTATGGAGGATTTGAATTGCTTTTTAGATAAATATGTATCTTTATTGTCAACCAATAACTTAAATATTTGGAACGGACAAATTGCAAAATAACTATTTATGTTTCGTTCAAGCTGTAAAATAGGATAGATTTCTACTGTTATAAATCTAAAAATCACGTAACACGAGCTTACGCTTTTAAATTTTTCGTGCAAAACATAATTTTGTAGGCGAAAATATTTATTATTTTTAGGTTTTTGACGGAGTTATTGTAAACATATTCAATGCTATGGTAAATGTATATTTTATATTTATATTAAACAAAAAGTGTTGATTTTATTCACTTAACTGTGACCGCCTGTTTTGGCATATTTCACTCGGCGCAGTCTTAAGTTAATTGACAGAAAAATGGAGCCTATTGTGTGGAAAACGTAAGAAAATAGTATATAAGTATTTTACATCTATATTAAGTCAATTATATTTTTTATCAAACTATACATATAGTTATACCTAGTCTTGCCATAAATATTGTTTATGCCAACAATTTTTATGGCAAGTCTAGGACTTTATATAATTATATAAATAGAGAGCGAGTATATTGTCTTCAACCAGGCATCATTTTTAGCCACCATGTATTGTTGCTGCTAAAATGTTAATACTAGAACAACATAACCGTGCTTTATCAGTTATATATAACAAACTCGACACCTCACTTCTTAACTAAATAAAACTTATACCTAAGGGAACGAAATGGCAAAATGGTGAGATTAACATTAAAATAAACTCGAGTAATAACAAAATCCTAATCATTTAAACACAACACAGTTCAGTGAGTCGACGAAATTATTTAGGAAGTTTAGTAATTAAGTTATTATTACGATGGGAGCGTTAAACCGTGAACACAAGATACCAACACATCCAAGGTACTGCGTTCTATAGACTTTTATCTATATATTAATACGTGAAGCAAAAACTTTGTACCGTTTTTTACGAAAATTGCGCGGGTGGAGGTGTATGAAATTTGGCACAGTTAAAATTTATATGGAGAAGGAGTGGCGAATCCTAATACATTAAATTAATGAAAAAACACTACCCACACACAACCATGCATTTGACATACGCAGTCGAATCGTGTTCGTAGTAGGTACTTCGGAATTGTTCGTCTGACGTCGTACAATTCTTCGTAACTATGGTTACATATACCTTGTTTACATGTAATAAAGAAAAAAGAAAACAAAGTAGCAAGCTTAGGAATATTGTCAATGATAGAGTATAGTTAAGTAAATAATAATTTGTTTGAAAAAGATAGGTAAATTAACCTGTATATCCTTGGCGAAATCTAATTGAAATGTGATTAATAAGATTAAGGTATAGTTATAAACAATAAAACTTTAACATAACGATCAAACTTAAAATTTAAATCAATTATGGTCGACATAATATTGTCTTCTGTTTACGCGAATGTTATTCATTAAAATTAAACTACTACATACGGATTTTATCGCGTTGTTTATTTTACACTTCATTACATAATTTAGAAACTGTTACACTACTACTAGATACTGTTAAGATTTACTAATTTTTAAGCTAATTAAATTATTAAAACTATTTATATTTAAGTTTACATGATACTCTGAGCTCATTCTGCGTAAATAGGAACACCAATGATTAAATTATGTTCGGGTACTTTGAAATAACTACAATGGAACATTGAGACAACTACCACCTTAGTCTCCCCGTGACCATGGCTGCTGAAAAGCAACCGTCTGTCTGTTATACAACTTTCAACTCAAGAACCGTAAGAGCTAGAGACTCGCGGTCAACGCCATTCGACTCAGCATAGTCGATATACCTCCGAAATGACTATGAGCTTTGACCTCTGACCTCAAGGTCACGTGGTGTCACATGACCTTTGCATATATGTTTTTCGAACTCTAAGATTTACGGCAATTCATTGCCGTTTCTCACTTGTTTTTTAATAGTGCGGGATATGCCTTCTGAAAATAAGGTTTTTTATCATCTTTATTTAAGAGGTCTTAGACAGCATTGACGATGTCGCCTCGTAATTCTAAATACAATGTACATACATACATTTTATTATAAACTAGCTACGCCCGCGGTTTCACCCGCGTTTATGGTTACTACACCGCCCCCGTGGTTCGTAGCGTGATGTTATATAGCCTATAGCCTTCCTCAATAAATAGGCTATCCAACAAACTAAAATATTTTTATAATTCGGTACAGTAATTTCTGAGATTATCGCGTTCAACCAAACAAACTCTTCAGCTTTATAATATTAGCAAAGAATAAGGTGGTGAATATGTTTAAAATAAAAAATTTACTAACGCGTATATATAATTGAAATTAAACTACTATATACGGATTTTATAGCGTTGTTTATTTGACACTTTATTACAAAATTTTGAAAATTGTTACACTACTGCTACTATTAAACTTTACTAATTTTTTAGCTAATTAGATTATTATTAAAACTATGTAGATTTAAATTAATATTACAATTTCCCCGACCCGAAAATTAAATTAAATCTAAATAGTTTTAATAATTATTTAATTAGCTTAAAAATTAATAAAGTTTATTAGTAGCAGTGTAACAATTTTCAAAATTATGTAATAAAGTGTCAAATAAATAACGCGATAAAATCCGTATATAGTAGTTTAATTTCAATGAATAATATTCGCGTAAACAGAAGACAATATTGGGTATAGATAATGTTAAGAGCTAGCATTAAAACTGCTCATTTTATACACGTTAAAGTTTGTAAAGATGTCTGTATGTCACCCAATCACGCGTAGACGGATTTGTTTGAAACTTGGCACAGACACTACGGCCTGAATTATTAGATAGGGTACTTTTCGTGATAAAAGTACCATATGCTTGCGCGTAAGTTTGCAAGCGAAGAAAGCAGAAAGTAGTTATTCTATAAACTGTTAAATATTTTTTGTCATAACCTTAATAATTATAACAACAATAATAAAGTCCTAAGACCGATTTTAAGAAATCATTCTTTATTGCCACAAAGAAACATGACTACTTACATATGTTTCTCACTAAATAATAAAAAGACAATTAAATAAATAGTAAGTAAAAAAATGCATACACATCATGCTATTGTGGCAACAAATGGCCATTCAGCATTGATGTTGCGATAAAACTGACGTGATATCGCAACGCTGATTTTCAATGGAGACCACCGTTACGCATGGACGTCAAGCCAGGTGCATACAATTTTACAAAAAACAAAAAATGAGGGAAAAATAAACTATTACTTAACTTATTATTACAAAAAACAAATTCTTCTTCTCTCTTAGCCTTTATTATTCCCAAGTCACTTGGGGTCGGCTTTTCTGGTCTAACCGGATTTGACTGGATATCAGTTTTTACACGGAGCGGCAGCCACCTGACCTCCGCAACCCGAAGGCTAACGATACCCTAAGGCTAGACCAGTGTCAGGATATTAGAGGGTACTGACTTTCCCAATAACGACTGCCATAGATGTTCATGGCAGCCGGGACCGACGGCTTAACGTGCTCTCCGAGGCACGGAGCAGGCGATAATTGTCAATCAATACGCACATAATTTCGAAAAATCATATAACTTCCGAAAGTCAGAGGTGCGTGACGTGGCTTCGAACCCGAGACCCTCTGCATTGCAGTCTGTTGGTCTCCCCACTAAGCTATCGCTACTAGCTGTTGCTTTACAAAAAACAAATACACGACAAAACTAAAAAATAAAAATAAAATAAAACCCATACAGTATGCATGTATTGTCTCATGCGGAGATCCAACCCACAACACTCCCCACCGGCAGAGGCGAGGCACACACAAACGCGCTATCCATGCCGTCAGGACAAGAATAATAATTTTATATTCAACTAAGTGTAATCAATGGATGACGTATATTACATTTCGAGCACGGTTGCCCATCTTAAAGGAGACTGGCGATCTGCGCAGAAGATATTACAGTGTACAAGTGTGTGCGCAAACACAAGTGCACTCTCTATTTTCGAACTCATATTCCGACACGACCGAAAAGAGATATCAGACGCAGGACCAACGGCTTTACGTCCTTTCCGTGGGACTATTTTACACCGCCAACTTCCTAACTTCGGTCTGCTATTGGCATGTATTGCCAGAAAAACCCAATAACTTTTTATTGGTCCGACCTGGGATTCGAACCTGTGATCTCATGCATAGCAGTCGCATTTCAATATCGCTGTGCCACGGCGGCAGTAGCTATAATTATGTTTATTAAAAAACCTATAATTTTTATACGGTTGTCTGAGAAGTACGAAACAACCAGTTCAAAAAGCATCAACATTTTCAAGCACAGACATCAGCAACGTCAGCATGTGCCAAAAATTGTATATTCCATCAACGGATTAACTCCGACTTGAAATGACGTCATCCCTTAGTTGATTACGTCATAAATCTATTGTCAAATATAAAGCAATTTATTTTAACGTTTTTAATTTCCCAGAGTGGCGCGTTCGCTTTTTATAAATATTATAGTTTTCAATAATACGATGGACGTGTGGAGTGACGAGAATGGACAGAATTAGGAATGAATACGTAAGAGGTAGTCTGAAAGTGGTGCCTATAGATGAGAAGGTGAAAGGAAATCGTTTGGCTTGGTATGGACATGTTATGCGAAGAGATGGTACGTATGTAGGTAAGCAAGTGATGGATATGAGGGTAGAGGGAGGAGGAGGAAGGGAGAGGAAGGCCAAGGAAAAGATGAATAGACTGTGTGAGGATGGATATGAAAGGAAAAGGGGTAAATGATCAGATGACGGGTGACAGAGAAGTATGGAAGCGGAGGACATACTGCGCCGACCCCAAATAAATTGGGACCAGGGCAAAAGAATGATGATGTAGTTTTCAATATGAATTTTTACTAACGGAAAATCTTTTCAGATTGGACCATCAGATCAATCAATCGTCCAAACAACCCAACAAACAAACTCTTTAGCTTTTTTAGTGTTGATTTTAAAATGGCAGTTTTATTTATTTAGAGTGGTCAATGAACGAGTAGGTATAGCACAAATATAATGTTTTAACCTGTCGTTTTATTTTGAATAGTTATGATTAAAATTATACTTCAACTAACTATCTCTTGAGAAGAGTAATTTTTCTGGATGAAATGTACCTTATGTGCTTTTCTGTTCCCCTGACAACGGGATCGGAACGGGACGGGGATATCATGATGATATGTCAAGTAATTAAGGCGTGCAAGCGTGATGAAAATACAAACTTACATTCGGAGGTATAATATTAAAGATAGGATACTTGAAGCAATAACTAAACTAGATCGCGGCAGTCAGATTGGTTGCCCTCTCGCTCCCGGCCGTAGTTCAGCCTATGGTCCGAAGTGAGAGGTTGTGGAACGCCGTCGCCTCCTTCTGTGAGGAAGTGATTTCCATCAAGGAGGCGGCAGATCGGGAGAGTGATTGCTTGAACCCTCTCCCTAACCGCAGAACCGGGCGCCGGAGGGCGCGAGATGACCTTCAGCCACCCTGAGGTTTGACCTGGGGGTGGTGGGCTTCGTGGGCCTGCTCTATCTATTTATCTATTTCCAAGAAGAAGACCTCCTCGATGCATGAGGTTATGCTCGATTCCCGGGTCGCGTAAAGCAAGTGTAATACACTTCTATCTTTTGCTACGGGCGTGAGACTATGTATGTATTTCGGCGAAGCAGTATTGGACTTTTAGAAATATTGTTAAACAGTCGATGTAAGAGAATCGAGGTTATTCACCCCTGACTTTTTAAAGTAACGCTCGCTCGACAATTAAATTACTTACATGTTTGCGACTTTATTACTCAAAATAGTCGGTAAATTTAATTTAATTATTTTGCTATTAAATGTTTTTAAAATCGGTTTTAAATTATTTGTTAGAACATTATTACTGTACGGTGCAACCGTGCATTGCAAAATTACTTTAGGTCATCAGCCGCGTCGCGTGTAACTTGTACTTAGCCTTAGAACTTTATCAGTAATATACATATTCTATAACCTATCTCCTCGTATCATTCAATAGCATCGTATTAGTCAAAAGGTTTTTGGTACCGTACCACACAATTACTCTGATATTATATTGATTTTTTCGTAAGGTTTAAACTGTCTCTGTGGCGTCGCGCTAATGCATGTGACTGCTTTGCATAAAATCTCAAGTTCGATTCCTTGGTTAGGCAAAGAAATATTGGGTTTTTCTGTCAAGGAATTCATAGTAATAGGGCGGGGTCTGAAACTGTATCAGTTAGGCAATAAACTTGCTCCTATAGTTGGTGAAATGTGGGTGTAATCATCATCGCTGCCTTACGGTACTTGAGCAGCGATAGCTCAGTGGGGAGACCAACAGACTGCAATGCAGGGGGTCTCGGGTTCGAACCCACGTCGCGCACCTCTGACTTTCGGAAGTTATATGACATTTCGAAATTATGTGCGTATTGATTGACAATTATCGCCTGCTCCGTGCCTCGGAGAGCACGTTAAGCCGTCGGTCCCGGCTGCCATGAACATCTATGGCAGTCATTATTGGGAGAGTGTCGACACAAAAGATCCCACTGGGTCGAAGTGTCGCCGGTCTGTACTGACTGGCCCCCACATATGACACATACATACATACGGTACTTGCGGTGATATACTGCCGTCATAAGGAAAAAAATACGTATCTGCCAGTATATTTATATTAAATATGAAAATACATAATACACTCGATTTCGAAAAAGTATTAGATACCTTTTTATTTGACGACATAAAGAACACCTGTACAGGCTTCGCTGGCTCTGATTGCGATACCAACCATCACATAGATATTAGGCTATGACGCAGTGTGGTTTCAAAAACATCAAACGCAATACGAAACTAATAAACGTAACATACGGACATATGCCGATATTCGAATTGCATTCGCGCGACTGCATCGAATAATTGCATTCCCATCAATTTATAAATCGAACGAATCGATGTCTGACGTCCATAAAATGGTAATTTTCTTCCAATTCGTTTTAGTGGCGGTGAAAATTGTGTTCAACGCTTTAGCCGAAGCGAAGCAAGATATTTAAATTGATAGATATAGGCAAAAGGATTTGATACTTAACTAATAGTACTTTTGACAAACTGAATACATATGTATAAGTACCCATAGAAGAAGATGACTGCTGATAGCTCAGTGGGGAGACCAACAGACTGCAATGCAGAGGGTCTTGGGTTTGAACCCACGTCGCGCACCTCTGACTTTTGGAAGTTATATGACTTTTCGAAATTAGATGCGTATTGATTGACAATTTTCGCCTGCTCCGTGCCTCAGAGAGCACGTTAATCCGTCGGTCCCGGCTGCCATGAACATCTATGGCAGTCGTTATTGGGAAAGTCAGTACCCTCTAATATCCTGACACTGGTCTAGCCTTAGGGTATAGTTAGCCTTCGGGTTGCGGAGGTCAGGTGGCAGCCGCTCCGTGTAAAAACTGATATCCAGTCAAATCCGGTTAGACTAGAATAGACGACCCCAAGTGACTTGGGAATAATAAAGGCTAAGGGAGAAGAAAAAAGAAGAAGAAGATAAGAAGATGACTGCACGGATGTCGTAGCCGGCAAGCGGTCACCGATCCGAATCCCACACGGGGCAATTAATTGTTTGTGCAATCAACTAACTATTGTTTCAAGATTAGGTGTCCGTTAATTGTATTTTTATAAAGTCTTCCATGACACAGGGAGGGAACTCTAATGCGGTATTTGTAATTTTAAATAAACGAAGAACATAATAAAAGTCTGTTAATACAACAACTCCATATTTTGTTGTATCGGCTACGCGTGACTTGACGATTCTGTCCATATCACACATCCATTACAACTTTTGTTACAAAACATCAAGAAAGTACAATTGAAAATTGAAAGGGATATGAAATACATAATAAACATTGATATAATACAGCTGATTAGAAAGTAGCCCGAATCTTTTATGGACCGAAAACGTCTAAATATGATACCTTGGCGTAAATACAGTAATTAAGAAACTTCTTAATCTATCAGTTACAGTACGACCAGGCGGAATGCACGTTTTCTTTACCACTATTATAAAAACAGATTGATTTGAACTAGATGTTTAACGTGAGATTACACAAGTACCAGCTAGCGGCGGTAGCAATACCCGGGATAACCAGAGGTTGTCGTAAAATTATAATTATTATTACTACGTAAACAAGCAACATTGCTTTCTTTCCCCTTAATTTAAAGTCGACTGCACGGATAATAATATATTCTTGATTACACTTACTGTAGTTTTTGTAGAGAACTTGGTAGATTTAAAAATGTTTTACATTTGAATCGAATCGTTTCGGTACTCGATGGAATCGATAGATTAAGTTTGCCATGGTATAATATAGCCAATCGTAATATTTGATTCTAGGGATTTCCTGTTTGAAATCTCGTGAGCCTCATATCAACTCCTGTGATTGGCTGACTAAATTAGCAATGGCCAATCAAATTAGGATTTTGACACGTCGTTAATTAACTATTCGAAATTGAATTGAAACAAGTGAGAATCGCGAATGTCAGGTTATGTTTTTTAAATTAGTAAAATATTCATATATATATCAGCAGAAGAGTTGCAGGCGATGGTAACTATTATGCATGGTGCTTTTGAGAGTAAAGGAATGAAAATAAATGTAAGCAAGACGAAAGTAATGGTATTTGAAAAGGAAGAGTGCGTGACGATGTGTAATATTATGATTGATGGAGAAAAAGTGGAGCAAGTGAAAGAGTTTGTATATTTGGGTACTTTGTTTACAAGGGATGGTAAACATGAGGGAGATATTGAAAGGAGAACGATTGCGGGAAACAAAGTGAATGGAGTTCTACGCGCTTTTATGAACAGCCGAAATGTTTCCGAAAAGGCACGTTTGGCTGTTCATAGAGGACTTTTAGTGCCCACACTTATGTATGGAAGTGAAAGTTGGGTATGGCAAAAGAAGCATGAGAGCAGAATAAATGCTGTAGAAATGAGAGCGCTGAGAAATATATGTGGTGTGACTCTGAAAGATAGAATAAGGAATAGTGTGATTAGAGAGCGATGCGGCATGAAAGTTGATATAGTGACAAGAATAGAAAAGGGTATGTTAAGCTGGTTTGGGCATGTAGAAAGAATGGACGAGGAAAGACTGACTAAGAAAGTTTATAGGGCTAGTGTGAATGGAACAGTCGCTAGAGGAAGACCTAGGCGAACGTTTCTTGATCAGATCGGAGGCGTTCTGGATAAAGGCCAGGTTAAGAGCACCTTGAACCGACGGGCGTGTATGAGGAATATGATCAAAGTGAATGAAGCCAGAGAAGTGTGTCAAGATCGTAGCAAATGGAAATCCGTAGTCTCTGCCTACCCCTCTGGGAAACAGGCGTGAATCTATGTATGTATGTATGTAAAATATTAAAATTGCCTTGGGTGCTTAACATACGACTATCTGAAACCATTACACGAAAAAAATTCGTATATTAATTTCTTCAAAAAGATTCACTTCACGTTTATTCTATATCACCAGTAGAATGCGTGGTTAAAAGGAATTACACGATTTCAAAATCACCCTGTATATTGCATTCCATCCGAGCAAAGGCAGAGTGTGCCGCTAGTTAATCATAAATCAAAAGGATTAAATGTGTTTCTGTAAATAGATGTTAGAAAATATGTATTGCACATACATATATTGAAATATATTAATAGACATTTTGTTTTCCGAATAGAACGGCTAACACTAGAACTACTTTAGACTATCCGATTTTCCTTGAACTATCTCTGTTTACACTAGAAAATTGTATTTACAAACCTCTGTCACAGTTTTCCAGTCCATTGATAGCCCCAATTCAATAGGATTTGTCACCCTTTGAAATGTAATGCAAATATGGCGCGAATAAAATTATAGTAGCACAAAGCACCCTTTTGTAAGCGGATTATAAGGTTTCCATAGACAAACCAAAGTCGAATTGTGTCACTCGAATAATAATATTGTAAGAAGATCAAAGTTGCTGGCTTGTTGGAGACAGATTTTGCGCTGTAATGCGGGTATTAAATTTAGAATAGTAGAAATGTTTGTAATATGTGAGGCTATTTTATGATGGTTGTAGAACATTGTTCTGTCTTTGTGTTTGACTAAAGCAGGAAATATTTCTTCTATTGTAATTGTAATTGGACGCCCTTTTCCGCATTTGAACTCTAAGTTTGTCCATTATGCGTGAGAGTCGGCCGGTTACGGATATAGCCAGCCCAACTCCGCCCAGAAGCACAGAAGTTTCCTGGGGTCTTCACAGGCTTCGCGGAGTGACCTCGGGTTGTTGAGGATTTCCTTACGTTGTGCTGTTACTCCCACACATTCCAGGACTCCATGGGCAGCAGATTCTTCTTCGGTCAAACATCCCCTACAGAGTGGGCTGTCTGTTGCTCCGATGTTGTAGAGATGTTTGTTCAGGGGACAGTGTCCTGTTAGGATCCCCACGATGGTTCGAGGGTCCAATCTTTGTAGGTTGAGCAGGCGGTGTGTCAGACGTGGTGAGATGGCCGGTAGGGCTGCCCTCGACTGTCTACAGTCCGTTGTCCGTGCCCAGCGTTTATTATGTTGGCTCCGAGTGCGAAGCCGCATCCATGTTTTTAGTCGTGAGAATGGTAGAGGGAGGAATATTATATTTCTTCTATTTATGTCACTATTAAACTTGGCAAGGTAACTGTGATTTAATTGTAGCTAAAACGCTTTTCTACTTATGTCAGTGATATGAAATTTTGATAAAGATGTTTGATAGTTTGTTAGTCATTAACGCGTACACCATTGAACGGATTTCAATGAAACTAACCAACAAAAGGAAGAAAAACAGAGAGACATGTCCTGGGGTAATACACAGGATATTTTATATTCCCTATGTGTTTCTCTTCACGCGGGCGAATAAAAAATATGTAAATACTATATTTCGTTTACTTTAATTTAGTTAATAGCAAAAATATTACAATACGAAAGAGCTAGGCGTAGCCAGTATTTAAAGAAAAACTGTGCATTTTAATAATTTCTTAAGATAACTTAACAGTTATAATAATTATGTTATGTAATCACAAGTCTTTAAAATGTTCTTTATATGGTTAATTGCCTTGGTTCTATAAACTACGCAATAGATGGCGCTTAGCATCGCTCAGAAGGTGATATCAAAGCAATATTTGCATCCCTAGTATTGGACCATGAATAACCTTACTCAGTAAAATGACGATTAGGATTATAAAAAAATATAGAATAAGATAAGCCAATGGCTTAGATTGTTCTTTATTATTTTGTATAATAATAAATAAAGTCAAATCTATCTTCTCCCCTCTTTATTCTTCAATTTCATATGCATTATGTGTGCCAATGCTAGACTGAAAATACTATTGCAATACCGACAACAAGCATTTTAATAACGCGAACCGAACTTTCTTGGTTTTACGAAGTTTTATAAATTACATAAACATCAACGTAACGCAACACGTTATGACGTAAATATTCTGATCCTACGCACACACACAAGCATTGAAATGCCAACTGCACAATGGAAGCTATATATGCAAGACTACAATTAATTGTACTCGCAGCCCATTCCAAGCATATCTTACATAAAAAATCTACAGAGTACAACGGCCTGATTCTTTTTAATTTTAAACTGGGTCACGTTGTGCCTTTGTGAGGGTGTTCCGAATCGGAATCACGGCTCTTAGGAGGCGTTCAGTGCTCGTAATATGTGCTATTGTACGATGACGTCGGGACAGGGTTGCGAGAAATATAATCCGAGAAGCGTGTTCTATTTTACTTACACTCTTAATTTTAAAACAAAAATCTACTTTAAGCATTTTACTAGAACAGGATTACCTCCTAATATAATTATTTTTGAGAAAATATATCTGTGGCTATACCGATTTTTCCTACCTATGTATCAGCATAATCATCTCGTATTAAATATTATTAAACCTTTAAGTAATTGTTACATTGTCACCAGATAACAAATGTATTACTCTTAAGATCTAATACTAACAATTGTTGCTAAACCTTAATACATAAATAAATAAAATAAATAAACAACTGATACTATTAAAATTTAATGTGGGTGTATTACGTTTTTGGCTTGAATCTTTTGCAGATAATATATAAAAATGAAAATTTACTTATTAATTGCAAATCATTTGCTAGGCTTACGTCTAGGAATGGGCAATAAAAGCTGCTGATTGATTATATAATATGTAGAGGATATTTTTTATTCTAGTAACGATTCTAAAAATCTATTACTAATCGGTTAATTAAAAAAGGTTAAAACATTTAACCTGTCGATGATTGGTATTCCAGACATAATTGAAAACCTATTGTGTCTGCCTGCCGCAGGAACGCAGCGCAAGTACTATGTATAATATTATCAATTCACTCGAATATAATTTAATTAGCTTAAAATCAGTACAGTTGAATAGTAGTAGTGTAACAGATTCAAAATGATGTAATAAAGCGTATAAACAACGCGATAAAATCCATATAAAGTAGTTTAAACTCAATCACTCGAATATAATTCAAATAAAATTGCGTACATCGCTAACAGGAATGAAGTACATACATACAGAGATTCACGCCTGTTTCCCAGAGGGTTAGGCAGCGACTACGGATTTCCATTTCATTCACTTTCATAACATTCCTCATACACGCTCGCCGGTTTAAGGTGCTCTTAACCTGGCCTTTATCCAGAACGTCTGCGATCTGATCGAGAAACATTCGCCTATGTCTTCCCCTTGCGACTGTTCCATTTACACTAGCCTTATAAACTTTCTTAGTCAGGCTATCCTCGTCCATTCTTTCTACATGCCCAAACCAGCTTAACATACCCTTTTCTATTCTCGTCACTATATCCACTTTCATGTCGCATCTCTCTCTAATCACACTATTCCTTATTCTATCTTTCAGAGTCACACCACATATGTTTCTCAGCGTTCTCATTTCTACAGCATTTATTCTGCTCTCATGCTTTTTTTGCCATACCTAAATTTCACTTCTATGCATAAGTGTAGGCACTAATAGTCCTCTATGAACAGCCAATCGTGTCTTTTCGGATACATTTCGACTGTTCATAAAAGCGTGTAGAGCGTCATTCACTTTATTAACAGCAATCGTTGTCCTTTAAATTTCAACCTCATGTGTAAACCCTTGTAAACAAAGTACCCAAATATACAAATTCTTTTACTTGCTCCACTTGTTCGCCATCGATCATTAAGTAATTTAATATTTGCATACGACAACGGTTAGCAATCGAGAATTGTAGCAGAGATTCGTATTACCGTTTGTTCCGTATGCATATTGAACACGGGAACATGATTTTCTGCTACATTTAATATTACTTCACGTCAACTGCAATGCAGCCTCGAGTTTTCTCCACTTGAGCCGTCTAATACCGAGTTACTTTACAATATTGTAAGAGTACTTTTAATTTAGTTCATTATAAATTAGTGAAGGAATTCTTTATACTAGCGGTCGCCAAGTGATCGAAATTCGCCCATAATTTATTTATATTTATTAAGGTTTTATTGTCTATAACTATACTCATATAATCACATTTAGTTACCCACTCCACATATGTACATGTGTATGTAACCTTAGTTATGAAGCATTCTACGAAAGCAACCGAACAAAGCCGAAATACTACGAACGCGATTCGACTGCGTGTGTCAAATGCATGGTTGTGTGCGTGTAGTGTTTTTTGTGTGTAAAAGTTATGTGTGAGTTGCACACAACTTAACTTGCTTTAAGAGGTCGCCTCGCCACTGCAATTGCGCCAAGTGTTGTGGGTTCGAATCCCATACGGGACAAAACTTTGTGTGATCCACAAAAGGTTGTTCCGAGTCTGGGTGTTCTTTGTGTCCGTTGTTTGAATGTATGTCAAATCCTCCGGAACACAGGAATAATAGCTAGTGCGAGAGATGCCTTTAAAAAAAAACAATTTTGTCTGCCTCGGTGGTGCGCGGTACATAATGCATCTGCTGTGCATGGGGAAGCCGGTTCGGTGCCTAAGAAATTCTTAATAACAGGAACAGACGAACTCTGGAACTGTATGCGATAGACAACAATATGCTCTAGGCCGTTTTTCAGTCCCGTATTACAGATGTACAGATGGCTCCCAGCGCTAGGAATAATTCCTGTATCGCGGGGTACTTTACAAGCATTCAAATAACAAACACAAAAATTTCCAGCCTCGGAACAACCATATGTAGACTACACAATATTTTATCCCACGTGGGGTACGAACCCACAGCACTTGGCATAGTTGCAGCAGCTCTACCTACGTTTTGCGAATACAGATATCAGATTACGTACATACGTATGTGTGCGTCTGTGTATGTTTAAATGTATACATGTATGTACACAGACGCACACATACAAACAACCGAAGCTTTCAAACGTTTAATCTCGATTACTAAAACGCCAGTCAATCTGTTGCTACTACAAATAACAAACTATAGTCAATACAAATAACAGAAGCCAGCGGTCATCGACCTCGCGACTGAAAAGTAGAAATGTAAGCATTATACCGTGAGACAATGCCACATGTCCGTCCAATAGAAAAAGCAATAGATATACTAAAAATCTTACGAATATATCCTGTAATTTATCAATTCAATCTCGATCTTGAGATGTATGACATTAGGTTTAAATTACATATGTAAAATCTAAGTACCTATACATAATCTTTTTCATACTTGTTGTACTGTAGCAGCGATAGCTCAGTGGGGAGACGAACAGACTGCAATGCAGAGGGACTCGGGTTCGAACCCACGTCGCGCACCTCTGACTTTCGGAAGTTATATGACTTTTCGAAATTATGTGCGTATTGATTGACAATTATCGCCTGCTCCGTGCCTCGGGAGAGCACGTTAAGCCGTCGGTCCCGGCTGCCATGAACATCTATGGCAGTCGTTATTGGGAAAGTCCGTACCCTCTAATATCCTGACACTGGTCTAGCCTTAGGGTATCGCTAGCCTTCGGGTTGCGGAGGTCAGGTGGCAGCCGCTCCGTGTAAAAACTGATATCCAGTCAAATCCGGTTAGACTAGAAAAGCCGACCCCAAGTGATTTGGGAATAATAAAGGCTAAGAGAGAAGAAGAAGACTTGTTGTACTGTAAAGTAACTTTCTTTAGCTTACGAAATAAGCATCAATTGCTAAATCGTCTTTATTGTTTATTGTTCGAATTTAGATCTTAAGACTTAAATCATAAGGTTTGCAATCGAGTAGATATCACCTTAATATAAATCCTTTTTATATTTATTGTACTGTAAAGCACATATAGCTATAAAAATACATTTAAATATATTCAACAGGTGACAGCTTTGTTAGCCGAATGTAATATGATCACATATATCATTTCTTATCTTATCTTATGTGGGGGCAAGTCAGTGCAGACCGGCAACACTTCGACCCAGTGGGATCTTTTGTGTCGACACTCTCTCAATAACGACTGCCATAGATGTTCATGGCAGCCGGGACCGACGGCTTTACGTGCTCTCCGAGGCACGGAGCAGGCGATAATTGTCAATCAATACGCACATAATTTCGAAAAGTCATATAACTTCCGAAAGTCAGAGGTGCGCGACGTGGGTTCGAACCCGAGACCCTCTGCATTGCAGTCTGTTGGTCTCCCCACTGAGCTATCGCTATCACATGTATCATAGTATTTAATCTTTATATTAATACGTAAAGCAAAAACTTTGTACCCCTTTTTACGAAAATTGCGCGGACGGAGGAGTATGAAATTTGGCACAGTTAAAGTTTATATGGATAAGGAGGAGCGAATCCTAATATTTATATAAAATATGCATTAGAAATACATTAAATTAATGGAAAAACACTACACGCACACAACCATGCATTTGACAAAGGCAGTCGAAGCGCGTAACTATGGTCACATATATCAATATAATATAATGACATGTATCAGCAATATCTAACAGGCAAACTTTGGTCGAATTTCGAGCACTAGGCGACTGCTAGTACATATAGATGTAGATAGTTGTATGTGTCAAACAATAGAGCCTATGCCCTGAAACGTTTTGACTAGTGACAATATTTGGGCGGTGAATCGATTCAGATGATATAAAAAGTTACTTTATTTATCTTAGTCGTAAAACTTAAAGGTGATGTTACGAATAGTTTGTACGGGGCAGAAAAATGGCATAATGGTAGCAATAAGTAAGATAATAATTACTTCGTTCGGTGGGTAAAATTACATAGTCTGCTTCTCGTTCTTTCTCTTTGATTACTTTTTTCATCCTACCTTTACATTTTTTTTTTTAAAGAATACTCCCGCAATATAATTAATTCTTGTGTCGCGGATGACTTTACAAATATTCAAACAACGGACACAAAGAACACCTAGACATGGAACAACCATTTGTGGATCACATAAAGTTTTGTTACGTGTGGAATTCCAACCCACCACACTAAACCAGTAGGTACGCCATCCATGCTTTCCATTCCAACGCGCTCTTGGTACGTTTAGTATAGAATACTATTATACGAGACGAGACGCGGGATGCACTTGAAGTCATAGGTTTGAACAGGTGAAGAGTTATTGGATTTCTCTGACAAATAAATTACATTAGCAGTAAGGACTAAGGTGACCCGAGGTCACTCCGCGAAGCCTGCGAAGACCCCAGGAAACTTCTGTGCTTCTGGGCGGAGTTGGGCTGGCTATCTCTGTAACCGGCCAACTCTCACGCATAATGGACCAACTTAGAGTTCAAATGCGGAAAAGGGAGTCCAATTACAATTACAATTACAAAAAGACTAAGGTGTCTAGAACTGTACCCAATTGATGACAATAGACTCTTTCGCTATTTCTTGGAACCTAACAATTTTAGGCGAAATATAAGTTTTACATAGCTCTGCACAGGCAGACAACAGACAGCCCTTCGATAGCATAGACAAGAATGTACGTTGATTCCTGCTTTTGAAAATGTTTGTCAGAAGACCCAATAAATAAACACTTTACGTTATCTTTAGATCAAGATTGGCAATTTCTGTTCCCAAATTCGCTTACATTTACCCCAAGCCTCCAATTTAACATCAAGTAGACGTGGCTCTGCCAGTAGCTAAGTGTGACGTAAATAGCCCTTCACCAAAGTTTGGGAAAACCAATTATCTGTATCTGAACTTGACGACAATTGACGAGCGCTGTCAATACCCCAGTTTCACCAAGTTTTTACTGAAAGCGAAAATAAATCGATTGGGAATGTTTAAAGGTTTCTTTTTTTTAAGTGAAAACTTTCTTATGCGCTTTGAGCACTTTTTTGGGTGAACAAAAATCATGGAACCCGCATCATCTTCACCAAAGGCATTCAAAATTTAAAAATTATAATAGAAAAATCATAAATACTTCTTTAGGCGCGTTGAGCACTTTTTGGGTGAACAAAAATCATGGAACACGCGTAATCGTCACCGAACGCATTCAAAATTCAAAAATAATAATCTAATAGTTCGACGATACAATTCACAAGTTACTTAGTTTTCACTTCTATCGGCAGTCCCCAAAGACTGCCCCGCATGTTTTTTCTTTCTTTATATATTTTGGGATTTAATCCATAAGGATATTTCAATCCCATTGTAGTTTAAAGGTTCTAGAAGGAAATATGAGGGTGTGGCTACATAGTATTGTTATTAATCTATAAAAATAAATAAAATTGAAGTCTCTGTTTGTAATTTTAAAATAACAGCTTTTTACTAAATGCATATCAAATTATATACGCTACTTACATAAAAAAATTACAATTTTAAAATTGTTGTCTGTGTGTTAGTACTGGCTAATCTCTGAAAAAGCCAGACCGATTTTGACGGGATTGACTTTCATTGGTAGATAGCTAATGTTATAAGAAGTAACTTGAAGTAACTTAGGCTACTTATTTTAGAAAAATAAAAGACTGCGACAAAAAAATGTCTTCGTTCGTCAATTTCGTAGAAAGATCATGTTGATTTCGCAGTAATCTTCTATATATTCATTCTTCTTTCTTTTTCAAAAAGATAACTCCCGCACTAAGAGTAAATCCTGTGACGCGGTAGACTTTACAAACATTTAAACAACGGACACAAAGAACACCCAGATTCGGCACAACCATTTGTGGATCACACAAAGTTTTGTCCCGTGTGGGATTTAAACCCACAACAATTGGCACAGTGGCGGTGGCGAGGCGATCACTTAGACCAATACGCCATCCGTGCAGCCATATATTATATATTAGTGTGAAAGATCCCATTTGGGGCGACATTATAGCGAGTAACCCGCTGTGTTTCATGTTTTTGTGGTCAGTTTAATATTTCTTCAAACGTTTTCTCATTCCGTCGCGTCATACGCAGCGAGGTTTACAAATTATTTTGTATTCACCAACTCGTCAACTTTATTCATAATTATACCTGAAGTTACGAGTACAACGTAATATGAAAAGTTTGATTGTTTTCATAACTTTTGTAAATATATTTGTTAAATAATTTACTGAATTTATTATGCCTCGTCCCTTTTACTTTGAAATTGTATAAAAAGGTTTAAAGTTGAACATTGTGGTCTAGTAAAACAATTGTATGTTACTATCTTGATTTTAGATTTATAATAAATACCAGATTTTGCCCGCGGCTTCGGTCGCGTAAATGTAGGTTAGTAATAGTACTTTTTCTATTGTCCCTATGTCATATGTCCATATGTCAACGTATATGCGAAATTTCATGATGATCAGTCGAGTAGTTAAGGAGTGAAAGCATAACAAATAAACAAACTCACTCTCGCCTTTATAATATTAGTTTGGATTTAAATCTAAATTGCTTTATTTCTTTAGGTTACAAAGTCACACTTATTTACAACCACAAGTATCATCGTTTCATCATCATTTCAGCCTATTGCAGTCCACTGCTGGACATAAGCCTCCCCCAGAGTGCGCCACAAGGCCCGATCTCCCGTTTTCGCCATCCAGTCACCTCCAGCCACCTTTTCCAGGTCATCGGTCCATCTGGCCGGAGGGCGTCCTATACTACGCTTGCCGAGTCGTGGTCTCCACTCGAGAACCCGTCTGCTCCAACGATCATCGGTTCTGCGAAAGATGTGACCAGCCCACTGCCACTTCAGCCTGCTACACTTCTGAACTACGTCAGTGACTTTGGTTTTTTGTCGGATAATCTCGATCCGGACTTTGCTCCTTAACGAGATTCCGAGCATACACCTTTCCATAGCTCGCTGAGTGACATGCAATCGGTGGGCTAATTTCACTGTCAGGTTCCACGTTTTGGCTCCGTATGTCATGACCGGCAGGACGCATTGATTGAATACCTTGGTCTTTAGGCATTGTGGCAAGGGTGACTCGAAGATGTGACGCAACTTTCCAAACGCAAGTAATAGTAACTATAAGTATTAAACTAATTTATACTATGAATTTACGTTCATCTATTGTCACGTATATCACAAACTTCTTTCAAAACACTTTCCATTAAATCTGTGCCTCCTGTGTTAAGTAGTTAATAAGTCGAGTTGTACCCTTTTTGTAAGTTTCACATAAAAAAAATCAGAATAATAAGAAATTTTTTGATCTAACTCACGTTCTTCTATCTACCATAGTTTGGAGTTAATTTTGTGCAAAGTAATATAACTGGCAGAAGTTTTGCAAAAATATCGTCAATATAGATAAGTTGTAACCACTATAAATAATTTCTATATACATTATTTTTCGTGTTTCATAGTATAAGTGTGATATTTTACATGCACATTTAATTTTTCATCTTACACAAAGACAACTTATAAGTGCAATATAATTTAACTGTAGTTGTATCATTTATCACGTCATTAGAGCATGTGTGTATTAGAAATAAAAAAAGGTACAACTTACAGGTTTTTTAACAATTACTTTAAATGACCACAAAATATAAATAATAATAATAATAATAATAATATTCTATCTCATACATACAATACCATCTAACCCAAACTAAGCAGAGCTTGTACTATGGATACTAGACAATGGATAAACATACATATATACTTTTTTTGTAAATACGTACATATTATGCATAGAAACACCCAGACCAAGACAAATGTTTGACTTGTGCGGGAATCGAACCCACGAGCTCAGGTGTGGCAATCGAATGAACAGAGAAAGTAAATGTCTTTATGTACAAAAAACCAATTTGAAAAAAACATATTGACAATTATCGCCTGCTCCGTGCCTCGGAGAGCACGTTAAGCCGTCGGTCCTGGTTGCCATGAACATCTATGGCAATCGTTATTGGGAAAGTCAGTACCCTCTAATATCCTGACACTGGTCTGGCCTTAGGGTATCGTTAGCCTTCGGGTTGTGGAGGTCAGGTGGCAGTCGCTCCGTGTAAAAACTGATATCCAGTCAAATCTGGTTAGACCAGAAAAGCCGACCCTAAGTGACTTGGGAATAATAAAGGTTAAGAGAGAAGTGTTGATTTTTGACTTGTATCACTTTTCACAGTAGGCACAGAAATATGTTTTTGGCCGACTTAGAAATGACTATACTAAATACCGAATAAACATGCATCAGTTATAAGTACAGCTATGTACATACCGAATGCAAAACATAGCTCGTTCTAACATAGCTATCAGTAAAAAAATACTCTTGTAAATCACAGCTATCTGTAAAACCACCCAGCTATCTATCACCGTTAAAAGCCCCCTTTTAAAGTAGCAAGAACATGTTTTGACAAGTTGAAGCTTCAAATACGACGTTGACAGTACCAGGAGATCACAACCACAACAGAGTTTGTTATTGCGGTGCGACGGTCGTCCGAACGTTCGATTCAACCCTTTGATATCAAAGCCATTGTGTGAAGAGAAAGGGAACGATGAATTGCTCGCTTTGCCCATATATTTTGTGTACCTACGTATTCTTGATTACACTGGCTGTAGTTTTTGTAGAGAACATGGTAGATTCAACTTTTTATTACATTTGAATCGAATCGTATCGAGACTCGATGGAATCGATAGATTAAGTTTGCCATTGTATATATATACCTAATCGAAAAACTTGATTCTTGGATTTTTTTGTTTGATATCTCGTTAACCTCATATCAACTCCTGTGATTGGCTGACTAAATTAGCAACGGCACATCAAATCTTCTTCTTTCTTTTCTTTTCGTGTGGTTAGTGGCCAACCTGTTGTCAAGAGTTGTTCAAGCCACCCGTAGGCCTCTAGGTAGGGCACGCCGCAATAGCGGCGGTAAGTCCGATCTTGGAGGAGTGGCTGAAGCGGCGCCATGTCGCCCTGACCTTCCGGCTGACGCAGGTCCTCACCGGGCATGGATGCTTCGGGAGGTACTTGTGTCGTATAGGCCGGGAGGAGACGTCTTGTTGTCACCACTGCGGTGACGGCCCCGAGGATACGGCGCTGCACACACTCGTGGAGTGCCCAGCTTGGGAGGAGCAGCGCCGGTCGTTAACCGGGGCACTGGGTGTCCAAATCCTCTCGCTGCCGGCAATGGTACTGTCCATGGTCCGGAGCGAGGGTGCATGGGAGGCCGCCGTCACCTTCTGCGAGGCAGTGATGTCCGCGAAGGAGGCGGCGGAACGGGAGAGGGAGCTGGTCTCTCCCCACCCAAACCGCAGGAGACGTCCAGGGCGCCGCCGTAGGGCGCGCGCAGACCTCCAGCCACCCTAGGGGGCGGCCTGCGGGCGGTGGACTTGGGCAGTCTGCCGCCCGAGCAGCACAGGCCCGAGAGAGGGGCATAGGTGTTCCGCGCGCCCCCCTCAGTGGAGGGGAGGGCTGTACCATCTGGTCCTCCCCCAAACAGCTGGGGCCCGCCTATTTACGTGGCGGGCCAAGACCTGTCGGTGTCGCGGTGAATGCTAGCGCGAATCCCGTGGCACCGACACTAGGTACCGGAGAAACGTCGTCAAGGGTTTAGTGGGTATGGGGCCGGCTTTTCTGGCTCGAGTCCCACACACCCGCGCCCTGCCCGGGCGCGGACGGTGCGTAAAAGCATTCCCCTGACGTTAAAAAAAAAAAAAAAAAAAAAAAAGGCCTCTGACATGGCTTAACTATTTGGCCGCAACCGACATTTTACGTGCCCTCCGAAGCACGGAGACGCTCAGATGAAATACCACTAAGCGGTCACCCATCTATAGACTGACCGCACCCAACGTTGCTTAACCTCGCTAATCGTTTACCGATCAGTGAGTGCAACTGGCTATGAGCGCCTCAGGCACATCAAATTAAGGGCTTGATTTTGACACGTTGGTAAATAATCATCCGAAACTGGGTGTTAGTGAGTAACAGCTTTTATAAATGATCTGCACGGATTGCGGAGTTTATAGGATCGAACCCCAAACAGAACAAAAAAAATTGTTTACAATGTCTCTAGGTGTAGATGTACCTTGTGTCCGTTATTTCAATGTTGTTAATTCCCATTAATCGTAGTGTGGGAATGATATATTGTCGAGTAAATAGACTAGACACAAACATTAATTTCCTCACAAACTCTACGAATACTTTCACAAAATTGGAAGCTGAGGAAGTTCAATATAGCGCCGTCAATTGATCAAACAAAGCATGTATTGGAGCGAAGACGAGACACGTTCCACTCAACTTACAGGCAAACAAAGTTCGGCTTATTAATTAACTATTATCTCTATATAATACAATAAACTTCTGCCCGCGGCTTTACCTACATATGTACATTCTACGGGTTCACGCATACTGGAATAAATATATCTACTTTATATTGATTTTATCGCGTAGTTTATTTTTAATACTAATGTATGTTTCAGAAATTATGTAATTATAATTTATTGCGTCATTTCTGAGACATTTCAATTACTAGTGTTAACACTGGTAGTAGTTACTGTGTACTTCTATTTAACCTATGTAAATTGTTCAAGCTATTTATATTTAGGTTTACACTTTTCCGTAACGTTTCGGTTACTTTTTGACGCATAAAATGTTTTTTTTTTAAGTTTACTGGCAATTTGGGCTTCATATTACTAGTATTCTTAATCCCTCCAGTTTTTTTCCAATTCGATTTAATAATTTACGTGTGATAGACTAAAAAACCAAATCCTAACATTCAAAACATCTTTTACATTTATAATTTTCCTAGCAATTTGGATTACAAGTTAGTAGTATTGTTGGTAATCCTTCCAGCTAAGATAGAATGCTTGTTAGCAGTGGGGTCACATCAGTAGTGCAATGGTCGGAATTATCTACATTATTAAGGGAGTAATCTCACTTATGGACAACTAAAAACAGTCGTTGTCTTCATATTTATAATCAAGCTCGAAACTGAAAGTATGATTACTGCTAAAGCAGCGATAGCTCAGTGGGGAGACCAACAGACTGCAATGCAGAGGGTCTCGAGTTCGAACCCACATCGCGCACCTCTGACTTTCGGAAGTTATATGACTTTTCGAAATTATGTGCGTATAGATTGACAATTGTTATTATTAATTATCGCCTACTCCGTGCCTCGGAGAGCACGTTAAGCCGTCGGTCCCGGCTGCCATGAACATCTATAGCAGTCGTTATTGGGAGAGTGTCGACACGAAAGATCCCACTGGGTCGAAGTGTCGCCGGTCTGCACTGACTGGCCCCCACATAAGATACATACATGATTACTGCTAGCTGAAAGTGTCCAAGTCAGTTTAGAAGCTTCCAGAAGTTTTCAGCAAATTTATGTTTTTATATACGACTAAATAGGCAACCTCACAAGGTGGACTGACTACCTGGTAAGCATCGTGCGAAGCGGTTGGAGACCTTTGTCCAGCAGTGGACGTCTTTCGGCTGAGATGTCGATGATGATGTTGAAAAAGCAAAATTTCCAAAACCTATCTGCTCTGATCATGGAACCAGGGTGTGAGGACCCTGGTTCCATTATCAAAGTAGATAGGTTTTAGAAATTTGAAAATCGGCGGTAAGTGTAAGCAACTGGACCAACAAGGCACTGGAGTGAGTTAATCCTGGGAAAGTAGGTCACCATTAAATTATTTGCTCCATTTCCTACGAATTGCCTAATGGCCACAACGTAATCTCGGTAAAACCAATACAAACTTGAATCCTAATCTTCTTTGAGGAATTGATATATACTTTACTTATTTTAGTTGGTTTATGTCATAGACTTAGAATGTACAGTCAGCAGAGGTGTTTTACACCACATTTTGCTAGTTATGGTTTTCGGTCCCATTACAAAGGGAGCATGTTGTCATATACTAGGCACATTTCCAGGCTCCGCACTGCTACTGAGATTTCATGACTGGAAAACCTAATAACTTTGTTCGACTCTAGAACCTGACAAGACCTCACGCAAAACAGTCACAGTATTCACTACCGCTGTGGCACTGTGGCAATCCAAATTTTATTAAATTTAAACTTTCCAGGTATCAAATCCTGTTAAATCTTTATAAGAGTAATTTCAATGCTTTATAGACGATTTAGTTAAACACTCACACTATCTAAATATCTGTCCACTTTATTAAAAAATAGGTACATATGTAAGTATAAAAAGTATTTTTATAGAACAGTACTAAACAAAATTTTAGCAAGATATGCCGACGACGACTGGAGTTGTGTCAAGAATTATGAAAACGTATAGAAAAACCAACAATCACTGCGGCAGAAAGTAGATAAAAGCTTGTCAATACTATTTTACTTTTAAAATGCTCTTATGTTTTTACACTGCAGATACATGAGCAACTAACAGATAAGTGTTCGTGACCCACAAATCATTTTTTCGAGTCTGGGTGCTTTTTGTATCCGTTGTTTGAATGTATGCAGCGCAACGCTGGATTTACTACGAGAAAGGAAGCTTATGTCAAAAAAAGAGCTGTCTTAGCTTGTCTCGAAGTGCCGAAGGCTTACGTATCTTTCTCCCCTTTAGACTAAAGCGTTAGAAATAAATAAAACTTTGTTTTGCAAGTGATCTTAAGTTACTGCAACCGATTACTATTAAGCAGAATCGTAGTTTTTGCTACCTTTATTGTATACGCTGTCCTTTGCGGTTTCACTCACGTTTATGGTGACTGCCTACACACCGTTGCTTATAGCGTGATGTTTTATAGCCTATGTTACTCCTGAATAAAGCAGCTTTCTATTGGTGAAAGAATATGTAAAATCGTTTCAGTAGGTTTTGAATTATTTGATTACAAACAAAAATAAAATCTTTTCAATATTAGTGTCAAAAAAACATGTAAGTATTTTGTAAATACGCACGCCTAACTAGCGTACGCTATACCCTATAAAAGAGAAATAAAACGTTAAAAAGATAAGTACTTAATCTTATTTAATATTCCGAGTACGCGAGCTCTGTTTGTAAATGGATCACGTCTGGGAACAACTCGGATGAGCGCGAGCGTCGTAACGCACGACCGAACTTGTATCTACCGAAGGTAAGTTTAAAAATGTGACTTAAATACTTTGAATGTGGTTTATTAATATGGATCCGAAAAGTTTTAAGCCAGTTTAATGGTTATTGAGTTATATCTATATATATAAAAATCTCGTGTCACGGTGTGTGTGGTCGCACGCCTCCACCGTATATTTGGTAGGTATGAGAATAGGTCGTAAAGTATATTTCATACCGCTAGGGGATTAGGATGTCCCTATCGAATTAATTTATGTGGCAGAACGTGTGCTGGGACGGCTAGTGTGTATATATACACTATATACACTTTTTGGTTTGGCGCGCTTTTGATCAGTGACAGATTAAGTGACATTTATATAAAATAGTTCAAAGGTTTTAATCAGTAATTGGTTATTTTTAAAACAAATAAGATGACACGTAAAATGTTAAGTTGTATTATGACTGCGCCGAGCGTAAGACAGATAATGACAGAGCTCGTACGGCGCATATTCAAATCGGCGCGCGGCCGCTATAGTAAAATTGTATGGAGGATTTGAAGTGCTTTTTTGATAAATATGTATATTTATTGTCAACCAATAACTTTAATATTTGGGACGGACAAATTGTAAATAACTATTTATTTTTCGTTTAAACTGTAAAATAGGATAGATTTCTACTTTTATAATCTAAAAATCACGTAATACGTAAGGCTGGATGTTTAATTAATTTTACTGTTAGAACTTCTTAAAAACTTGTCAAATGCCTAGTGGTCGGCACTAGCACTACATCGAGTGATGTCGGCTCGATTCGCGCTCGGGAAAAATATTTGTGTGATACATAAATGGGCATCTGGGTGTTCTCTGTCTCCGTTGTTTGCAAGTTTGATAGCTGCGGAAGATGTCTTTTAAAACAATTTATATCAAAAATATATGTATACTGTCGGCCTCGATGGCGTAGTGGTTAGTGTAACCGACTGCCACGCCTGAGGTCGTGGGTTCGATTGCCCGCACAACTCAAACATTTTTATGCATGGACATGGATGTCTGTCTTGGTCTGGGTGTTCCTATGTATAATAAGTATGTATTTAATATTGTCTTCTGTTTACGCGAATATTATTCATTGAAATTAAACTACTATATACGGATTTTATCGCGTTTAAGCCATGGTCACGGCTGCTGAAAAGCAACCGAAACGTCGGGGAAAGAGTAAAATTTAATTAAATCTAAATAGTTTTAATAATAATTTAATTATCTTAAAAATTAGTAAAGTTTAATAGTAACAATTTTCAAAGTTATGTAATAAAGTGTCAAATAAACAACGGGATAAAATCCGTATATAGTAGTTTAATTTCAAAGTATGTATTTACAAAAAAAGAAGTATATATGTATGTTTATCCATTGTCTAGTACCCGTAGTATAAGCTCGCTTAGTTTGGGCTAGATAGTGTTGTGTGTATGTGATAGAAATGATAGAATATTATTATTATATTATATTAAATACTTTTTGGTATGCTTTTGTTCTTACTATTTTAGTCATAATACCAATATTTCAGTATAAGCTATCAACTACCATGCACTGGGCTATCGTGACAAACGATAGCTCCACCGTTGTCATAGTAAGAAGAGGCCCGTATCTAACAGCAGTACAATGTATAAACAGCTCTTTATATATCTAAGATTTATTCAATTTTACAACATAAACATCCGTTGTTTCACAAAGACAACATGTTTCAGCAAGAGGCTATATAACTACACAAAGACTGGAATGGATTTACAACGGTTCATTTTCCTTTGGCACACATATCGAATAACTTTAATGGTCTACGGATACGGTTACACATTCGTGAAATGACGTTCCGGTGTGCTACCGTTAAATGGTATTGATTCAGTTTCGACACGCTCTCGATTCTTCAGAGCTACAGTGTAATTGAAAACAATGGTGGAACGAATTTTAAAAGCTAACAGTCTTTATTGTTTCAGGACATCCTTAAGCTATAAAGAAGCAAATGGACGCGGGGCCTTAGATGACATCCTGTGAGGCCCCGCGTACATTTGCAACGCGGTAAAGGGAATTTTAGATGACAAATAGTAAGTAATGTTATGATATTATGCTTATAAGTGAGGCCGGAGACCCAATCACTCTCTCCTTCTCCTCCCCACTTCCTTTTTTCTCTCCTTCCTTTCCTAAAGGGTCGGCAACGCGCAAGTGATGCCTCTGGTGTTGCACGCGTCCATAGGCTACGATGACCACTTACCATCAGGTACGCTCATAGGCTTGTTTGCCACATTAGACGTATAAAACCAGCCTTAGCCCGCGGCTTCGCTCGCGGAGGTTATGTTATGTTAATAACAGTACATTGTTTTTTAATTAAATATAGCCTGTGACTCCGTGATAATATAGCAATCCAATGGTGAAAGAATTTTTTAAATCGGTTGAGTCATTTTTGAGTTAAATCGTTACAAACAAAGAAACAAAATATAAAGTCTTTCCTCTTTATAATATTAGTACCTTTAATAATATGTATGTATCTTATGTGGGGGCCAGTCAGTGCAGACCGGCGACACTTCGACCCAGTGGGATCTTTTGTGTCGACACTATCCCAATAACGACTGCCATAGATGTTCATGGCAGCCGGGACCGACGGCTTAACGTGCTCTCCGAGGCACGGAGCAGGCAATAATTGTCAATCAATACGCACATAATTTCGAAAAGTCATATAAATTCCGAAAGTCAGAGGTGCGCGACGTGGGTTCGAACCCCAGCCCCTCTGCATTACAGTCTATTGGTCTCCCCACTGAGCTATCGCTGGCTCAGTGGGGACACCAATAATAATAATATAATAATAATATTCTACCACATACAAACAACACCATCTAGCCCAAACTAAGCAGAGCTTGTACTATGGGTACTAGACAATGGATAAACATACATCATTATATACTTTTTTTGTAATATACATACATATTACACATAGAAATACCCAGACCAAGACAAAAATCCATATTCATGCACACAAATGTTCGACTTGTGCGGGAATCGAAACCGCGACCTCAGGTGTGGCAGTCGGTTACACTAACCACTACGCCATCGAGGGCGGTCAAATAGATAATATGGTTGTAAATAGACTGATTGCGCGGATGCTTTTCTGGTTTAAGTAGTCAATTAGTTACTGCCACTATCCCGAGTGTGGGTTCGTATTCCGAGTCAAAAGTTTGAGAGACCTAAAAATTGAAATTTCTTTAAAATATCAGTATTGGCAACAGGTAAATGTAAATTTATAGTATAGTTAAATCAAAATATCTTTATTGAAGTGAAAACTTTTTTAGGCGCGTTGAGCACTTTTTGGGTGAACAAAAATCATGGAACTCGCGTCATCGTCATCGAACACATTCATAATTCAAATATAATAATCTAATAGCTGGACGATACAATTTACAAGTTAGGTACTTAGTTTTCACTTCTATCAGCAGTCCCCAAAGATTGCCCCGCATAATATTGTCTTCTATTTACGCGAATACTACTCATTGAAATCAAACTGCTATATACGGATTTTATCGCGTTGTTTATATGACACGTTATTACAAAATTTTGAAAATGTTTACACTACTACTACTATTAAACTTTACTAATTTTTAAGCTAATTAAATTATTATTAAACTATTTAGATTTAATTTATTTTTACACTTTCCCCGACGTTTCGGTTGCTTTTCAGCAGCCATGGTCACGGGGAAAGTGTAAAAATAAATTAAATCTAAATAGTTTAATAATAATTTAATTAGCTTAAAAATTAGTAAAGTTTAATAGTAGTAGTAGTGTAACAATTTTCAAAATTTTGTAATAAAGTGTCATATAAACAACGCGATAAAATCCGTATATAGCAGTTTGATTTCATTGCCCCGCATGTTTTTCTTTAAATTATTTATATTATATAAAGATATTTTAATTTTGATAAATTGTTGCCCGGTTTGAGTTTTTTTTTTTATTACCATCCGTGGCAGACTAGCAAGTGGTCCACCTGATGGAAAGTGGTAACCGCTGCTAATGGACTTCAGCAATGTTAGGACACAGCAAAGCCGCTGCCTACCGTGAAAAAAGAACTCTCTTTAAACCTCGTTTGAAGAAGGACATATCATAGCGCTCGGGAAACACCGAAGCAGGCAGTTCATTGAGTGTCCTTTATTTAAATTTTAATATCTAAAGGATTACTACTCATAGCGAGGCAGTGGTCTTCTCAAAAAGTTTACAACTCGGCATCTCTATACTTAGAGCAGCCTTGTTGGAATTGAAATTATGATGCCATAATATTAAGTTATATTACTTCGTTATAAAAATTCCCTTGTTAAGCAGTGCCGCCAGTGGCCGTCCGATTGAAAAATCGTTTAATAAAAATCCTGAATCATGACAAACTCGTTTTTACACCCATCTCGTTGAAGAAGGTTTTAGGCTACCTAATATCACGCTACGACCATTAAAGGTGGGTGAATCCGCTGGACCAAGCTAGTCCGTTACTGAATCGAAAAATATGTGACTGCGTTATTCAACCTAGAAATTCCCAGTAGTAGCACATGTCTGCAACTGTAGGCTCACCCCCTATTACGTGGAAGCTGTCCGTGAAATGTGGGTGTAAACAATTCTATATACAATTCCTCCCTCTAAGGGGATAGAGACGTGAGACTATACAACGTGTAACATAATAAACGCACATCCTGAAAGTAGTTTGTTCAAAATCGGCTACTAAATCAATTCCACCAATTTTTAATATAGGTAATTTTTATCCCTGAACTAATTAATACGGATTAAATTATAGTCACCCATTTACTAAACAGCTGAAATAAACGAAAATGTATCATAATTCAAGGCAATAAGGTTTTTGATGCAATAAAGGCAATAATGTTAGATTTATTGTAATATCCCCATACTATCCGCGCACAATCAGAAAAGAAGATTTAATTCGTTAAATTAAAATACTTAAGTACATAAAAGTAACATTTTAATGATTATATTATTATTACGATTTAATAATCTAATTGGGGTGTTTGGGGTTGTGCGTTTATTATATTACACGTTGTATATGTGCCGTTTCCTAATGAGACCATTTTTCAGAACATACTCGTTTTATTCAAAGAACGTTTGCGTAATCACTTCCAACCTGAAATCAGTCTACTAACTTCGTTACAGCCGACACGAATACATGTGATAGCTATATTGAGGTCTCATTAGAAGCTAATGCGATGTCAAACTAGGTTAGTGTTGAAATAAGACGACACGTGGGAATCGCTAACGTAAAACTATGCACGCGAGCTTTATAATAATTTATAATTATTACGATTTATAATAATATGTTATTCACTTTAGACACTAATGAATATGTTCCCGTCGCTTCATATTCATAATAATCTGCCTTCGTGCAAGATAAAGAGATCAGAATGCTCAATCTATGTCACTTAGAAGAGAGTGCTATCAATATCTAATCTACTTTGACATTGACATTTTCTAATCTATATATTTAATAAGCTTGCATCCGTTCATAAGCATATTGCGCGCATGAACGAGTATGTGATTCGGTATAGTGAAAGTCTAATAGAGGAATGCAATGAGATGACATTAAAAGATAAATTTATTTGCTGTCTAATTTCGACCACTGGGCGACCAATAGTATTAGGTTTTTTTTTATTGTATAGGACGCAAACGAGCACACGGATCGCCTGATGGTAAGCGATTACCGCCGCCCATGGACACCTGCTACACCAGAGGAGTCACAAGTGCGTTGCGTTCCTTTTAAATTTGCTTCCATTAGAAGAGGGGACGGTTAGGCCTCCGGTACCCGACGAAACACAACGCAAGCACTATTTCACGCCGGTTTTCTATGAGGCCGTGGTATCACTCCGGTCCAGCCGGCCCATTCGGTCCGGTCTTTTTAATTTAGGTACAAAATGCAATGGTTATTTTAAAATTATTTATATTTTGAGAACAGACTCTATATGTATATATTATAAGTAACATGTTATATTAATAATAAATATCAATAAACATTTAAACAATTTATATTTAAAGTTATATCGCTTAGTTTCTGCCCATATTCCTTGTTTCAATTCGCAATAAATACATGATGACTGATGTTTTTGTTAATTTATAATAAACTATTATGGCCTAAATACCATTAAAAAAAATATGGTACCTATTTTCTACATACAAAACGTCAGCTTCATATTTAAGTATAATAATAATGTCCTCCAGACCGAATTTCGGCCACGGCGGCCAATCTTAACAGAGACTGGCCCTCTGCGCAAGAGATATTAATAATAATAATATTCTACACATACACACAACACCATCTAGCCCAAACTAAGCAGAGCTTGTACTATGGGTACTAGACAATGGATAAACATACATATATACTATTTTTTTTGTAAATACATACATATTATACATAGAAACACCCAGACCAAGACAAACATCCATGTTCATGCACACAAATGTTTGACTTGTGCGGGAATCGAACCCGCGACCTCAGGCGTGGCAGTCGGTTACACTAACCACTACGCCATCGAGGCCGACTATATTATAGTGCACAAGTATGTGCGCAAACACAAGTGCACTTTCTGTTCCCTAACTCTCATGATCCGATGGGACAGTGATCCGACACGACCGGAGAGAAATCAGGCGCAGGTCCAACGGCTTTACGTGCTTTCTGAGGCACGGGGGTATCTTACACCGCCAACTGCCTAACTCCGGGCTCGTATTGAGATTTCTAAACAGAAATATCTTTTTGTTGACTTGACCCGGGATTCGAACCCGAAACCTCATGCACAGCAGTCGCATTCACTACCGCTGCGCCATGGAGCCAGTATTTAAGTATAATAATCCATTCAATCAATTTCGCCACAGGTGAATGATAATAGGCGCCCACCAAGAATTAAGTAATAGTAACTTTTTAACGCGACATAATCTTCTTCTCTCTTAGCCTTTATTATTCCCAAGTCCCTTGGGGTCGGCTTTTCTGGTCTAACCGGATTTGACTGGATATCAGTTTTTACACGGAGCGGCTGCCACCTGACCTCCGCAACCCGAAGGCTAATGATCCCCTTAGGTTAGACCAGTGTCAGGATATTAGAGGGTACTGACTTTCCCAATAACGACTGCCATGGATGTTTATGGCAGCCGGGGCCAACTGCTTAACGTGCTCTCCGAGGCACGGAGCAGGCGATAATTGTCAATCAATACGCACATAATTTCGAAAAGTCATATAACTTCCGAAAGTCAGAGGTGCGCGACGTGGGTTCGAACCCGAGACCCTCTACATTGCAGTCTGTTGGTCTCCCCCACTGAGCTATCGCTGCTTTAACGCGACATAATATGTAGTTGAATATTTTCTAGAATATTTATCGATTATGTCGATGTTATAATCCATAAATATTTTAACTTGAATTTGTATTGGAAATATGAAATAATAATAATAATAATAATATTATATCACATACACACAACACCATCTAGCCCAAACTAAGCAGAGCTTGTACTATGGGTACTAGACAATGGATAAACATACACATATACCTTTTTTTTTATAAATATATACATATTATACATAGAAACACCCAGACCAAGACAAACATCCATGTTCATGCACACAAATGTTTGACTTGTGCGGGAATCGAACCCGCGACCTCGGGCGTGGTAGTCGGTTACACTAACCACTACGCCATCGAGGCCGACAAAATGAAATAATAAAGAGTAAAAATAATTGCCAAGACGCAGGAATTGAATATTTTTGATGTAGATCTTGGTAATCAGTATCATACTACATTTTCTACAGTTCTGTCAATACACATTCAATTAATAACAATAGTATTACCATGGTAGAAATCAAACCCATGACAGACAACGCAGGCCACAAAAACCAATGCCCGTAAAATGTTAATCAACATTCAAGTACTTTGGCTGAATGCACATATTAGTTAAAATTTCGTTACGTTGCTTGTAATATAAATTAACTAGATTTTGCGCGGCTTCGCTCGCCTAAATACAGTTTAGGTTAAGTTAAGTAAGCAACCGATGTTTTATGGATCAAAGGTACCCTATGTCTTTTTCTGTTTCCCTGACAACGTGTATGCAAAATTTCATGGTGATCGGTCGAATAGTTAAGGCGTAAAAGCGTACCAAACAAACAAACTCACATTCCAATTTATAATATTAGTTATTAGTTTAAATCTCAAAACGCATGCTAATCAAGAAAGCCTCAACATTCCGAATAAAATTACCCTATCAAGTACAATGACAGCCATTTATATTTTAAGCACACTAATAAACATGTAGTCAAGAAAATAACATTATACCAGCCAATTAAAATATTTCGAAACTGCAATAAATTGTGTGACAGCACTTCGACGCAAATTTAACTAAAGTACTAGAACTCATTACAATGTAATGTGATGCTTATTCAAGTTCAAGTAAACACAAACAAATATATTTAGTAGAATCCTAACTTAAATAATTATAAATGCGAATGTGAGTTTGTTTGTTACGTTTTCACGCCTTAACTACTCGACCGATCATACTCGTTGTCGGGGTTACAGAAAAGGACATAGGGTTTCATCCAGAAACAAGTGAGAATCGGCAATGAATTGGCGTAAATCTTAGAGTTCGAAAAAATTGGTTCAAGTTATATGCAAACGTCACGTGATACCACGTGACCTTGTCAGAGGTCAAAGGTTATAGTCATTTCGGGGGTATATCGACTATGGTTGGCTTGATAATGATAGAAAATGATTTTGCATAATGGGTTCTATATAGCAATTCAATAGCAATTTCCGTGGGACTTAGACGACTGTCCCCTATTTAAGTTCCCAGTGACACGAGACATATTCCTAGTGCGGGAATCCATTTAAAAAAGAAATAGTAGATATATTATCATAATTATTTAAGTTCTACGTCACAGAAATTAGTTTTTTCATTATTATTTAATTTGATATTTTCGATAAGGTAAATACTATTATTCTATTAAAAATAATATTTAACTCAATATTATTCAATTTAATATTTTCAACAAAGTAACCGCTATAAAATCCTATAAAAATACATCCAATTAAAAATATTCTACTAATTAAGTATAAATATTTTGTTACTGGCAACACAAATGCATTATATTGCAACACTAAGATCTCATTAAGCGCGTAATGCGACGCCCGCATCGAGATAATGCTGAAGGAACACAATGTTTATAGAAATTTACTCAAAATAGACACTCACTTTGCACTTACCGTTAATGTAAAGTTCCTTGTTTATATTATAAGCCGACGAGTGCATAGTCACGACACCCTTATGTAAAGGAAATTTACGCCTTAAAACATATACATATATGTACATTCTAACAAGGCCCCTTAGTATCGAGTGGTCGCATCGCTACTGCCAGTGTACCGAGTCTTGTGGGTTCGATCCCCACATGGCAGAAAAATCTGTAATCCAAAAATAGATGTTTGGCGTCTGGCTGTAATTTATGTCCGTTTCCCCGCGATACAGAGATTGTTTCTAGTGCAAGAGTAGATATTTTAAGAAGAGTAGGTAAAATCTTTTTACTAGCATGTATGAATATTCTTTATTTTTCTCTTGCTATGGAGCGATTAGCAAGGCTAAGCAACGTTGGGTGCGGTCAGTCTATAGATGGGTGACCGCTTGGTGGTATTTCATCTGAGCATCTCCGTGCTTCGGAGGGCACGTAAAAAGTCGGTCACAGTTGTTGTCAAATTGACAGCAGTCGTTAAGCCATGTCACTATAACTATTGTATTTTTCTCTGTAAGTGATTTATGTAATCTTTAGAGAAAAATAAATGTCTTAAACCGTATGTCAGAGGCCAGCGGGCGGCTTGAACAACTCTTGACAACAGGTTGGCCACTAACCACACGAAGAGAAGAAAGAAGAAGAAGAAACCTTTAATGTTTCCTCATGCCACAATTGTGTGGCATGAGGAAACATTAAAGGTTTCTTCTTCTATTTTCTATTGAATAATAATAATAATAATAATAATATTCTATCACATACACACAACACCATCTAGCCCAAACTAAGCAGAGCTTGTGCTATGGGTACTAGACAATGGATAAACATACATATATACTTTTTTTTGTAAATACATACTTATTATATATAGAAACACCCAGACCAAGACAAAAATCCATGTCCATGCACACAAACGTTTGACTTGTGCGGGCATCGAACCCGTGACCTCAGGCATGGCAGTCGGTTACACTAACTACTACGCCATCGAGTCGTCAAACACAATGGGTATGTATTATATAGATTACAGTTAAGATTGATGATTTTGGCCTAAATATTTCAAACTAAGACGAAATCCTAACTTTATATTATAAATGCGAATTTGAGTTTGTTTATTTGTATATTTGGCTGTTATGTTTTCACACCTAAACTACTCGTCCGATCATTATGGAATTTCGCATACACGCTGTTAGTGGTACCGAAAAGGACAAAGGGTACCTTTCATGTAGAAAAAAGTACTGTATCCATGCGTAGACGCGGGCAAAAGCTAGTATTTAATTAAACAAATATGAACCAAAATTAGTACGATTGGATTTTCCGAACAAAAAGTACCAGAACAATTATTTTTAAATCACACAAATTATCTAAACTTCTAAACTAATATTATAAAGAGGAAACATTTGTGTTTTTGTATGTATGTTTGTAATGTTTTCACACAAAAACTACTGGACCGATTTCAAAAATTCTTTCACCACTAGAAATCTTCACTGAGTGTCATAGGCTATATAACATTATCAAAAAAATAGGGGTCCTTAATAAAAATGCAATAATATAACCCAAGGTGTGAAAAATTTGTCATAAAAAATCTGTCATCGCGTGCGCTGCGGAAACTATTGATGATAGAACAAAAAAATGTTCTACAGTATTATAGAACGTATCAATATCTACAAAAAAGTCCGGGATACCATATGTATTTTTTTAATATATAGCTAACTACACCTATATAGGTGTAGTTAGACTTATTAATTTCTTTAGTTGTAGTTTTATATATTAAAATTAGATAACAAATTAAAAGCAGGTATTGGGCAATAAATTAAAGTCCACGCGGGCGAAGTCGCGGGCAACAGCTAGTAATTTATAAAGTTTAATAAGATTCAAAAGTATAATACTCAGCGTAGCGCATCAACCACCAGCCATTTTCAAAATTTTCTTTATAAGAGATATTTTAAAGTTTCGTAGCAAGTTGAAAACCCCTCAATAGATGACACAGATCAAGTAAGTTCAGTCAATTCAACTAAGTAAAAGTTCTAAAAGCTGTGACGTTAAGGGGACACCGCGAAAATTATCGTTTACACTTTTTTACACACTCATTGTGTATCAATCCATAAATAGCGGTCATAAGGTCTAAAATTGCGATGCGCTCGCAATGATCGAGAGTGCTCAGAAATTGTTAAAAAATCTTAAAATATTATTTAAAAATGATTGGTTTTAGTTATGGAAATAATGAGCTAGCAAATCACTAATATTGATGTTACGAATATATTTGAGTGATTCCTAAGCATAATGATAGTGTAACTTCCTTATAATTTCAAAAATAGTAATTTTTCAGAGGTGTTTTCGAAAATAATTATGATCGAGCCAAAATCACAATATCGTGTTTTTGAGCTAGGAAATTCTAGTTAAAGACATCAATTTACCTATATCAAAATTATAAATTAATTGGTCTTCTCATAGTCCTATACTATTCGATGAAAGTTAGTGCATTTATTCAGTGTGTTCTCTTAAAATGATTACCTTTGAATATTTTGAAACTAATTTATAGAGGTTGCCTGTCACGGTACCGTAGTGGTCGTGAATGTGACTGCTGTGCATGAGGTCTAAGGGTCGATTTCTTAGTCAAACAGACCGTTATTGGAATTTTTTGTTAAGAATTAGTAGCAGCCCAGGGAACCATGGCCCGTATACGGCAATAGGCTTGCTGCCTTTTACATGGAACATCATAACTAGTGAATTGTCGGTGTACACTTCTGCCCATGCCTTCGGTCTAAGTCAATTCGTACGTTTAACAGTCAAAGTTTCTTGTGTGTCAGTATATTGTCAGACAAAATGTCGTATGAGGTGTGGTCATGTTTTAGGACCGTAATGTATCTACATATATCTGATAAAACTATATATAAATTAAAAAAATATAGTTTTGTTTTTAAAAATAAAAGATAAATAAATTAAATTAAATATAAAAATTGCGCCTGTCCATTTTCTGGTTTACAGAGATCATTCGAGTCAGCTGTTAGTGTTGTTTAAGTATCAATTAAAATGTTAATGAGTCGATCAAAATAAAAGGCTAGGTATATATAATATAATAAAATAATAATATCAGCCCTGTATTAAACTGTCCCACTGCTGGGCACGGGCCTCTTCTCAGTGTGAGAAGGGTTAGGCCATAGTCCACCATGCTGGCCCAGTGCGGGTTGGCAGACTTCACATATCTTCGAGAACATTATAGAGAACACTAACACATGCAGGTTTCCTCACGATGTTTTCTTTCACCGTTAAAGCGAGCGATAATTAATTATTTAATACGCATATAACTTCGAAAAGTCAGAGATGCGCGCCTTGGGTTCGAACTCGAGATCTCTGTGTGGCAGTCCAACGGTTTCCCACTAGGCTATCGTTGGTTCAGTGCGGTATATATATATATATATATAATGTATACGGATTTGTCGCGTTTTCCTTTGTACAGGGGCTATATTCTATGACTTTTATACGCTGTTTAAATAGTTTTTTTTATACAACTACGGTGGCAAACAAGCATACGGGGCCCACCTGATGGTAAGTGGTCACCGTAGCCTATGGACGGCTGCAACACCAGAGGCATCACTTGCGCGTTGCCGACCCTTTAGGAAAGAAGGAAGTGGGAAGGAGCAGGAAGGGGGAAAGAGGATAATTGGGCCTCCGGCGCTCTCACTCACCGAACGAAACACAACAGTAGGAAAACTGCTATTTCACGTGGATATTCTGTGAGAGGGTAGTCCTTCCCGGTCGAGCCGGCCCATTCATGCTGAAATCAGCGAGGCTCTACTACTCAATAACTACTACTCATGTAATATAACTGTTTATTCAAAATAGCTGCTGTTTTTAGAACCGGCAACCGCACGAAGCTTAATTTCTGTTGCGAGGGCTTTGTGAATATTATAACAACTAACTGGCACAATCGTCATACGTGCAGCCAGGTCAGCGAGTTGACAAGTTAAACCGTTTGGATTTAAGTCACCTCGACACTGTTATCGCGTCGAACTTTATGAGTTTGATACGGGCAACACATCTGTGTGTTCTGGAAATGGTTGTACCGGATCTATGTGTTCTTTGTGTCCGTTATTTGAATAAGTTACCCGCGACGTAACGGGAGGTATTTTCTTTGAAAAGACTAGGTACTTCTGCATTAAGAATAAATCATTTGTCCCGGCGAACTTTACAAACATTCAAACAACGGACACAAAGAATACCCAGACTTGAAACAACTATTTGTGGATCACACAATTTTTTGTCTCGTATGGTGATCGAACCCGCAATGCTCGGCGTAGTAAAAATGACAGGCAACCACTTCATCTTAAACCACTATCTATTGTGTACCTGGGTATCCTTTGGACACCGATTAACCTGAAGAGAGCCACATATTTGTGTACTGCTTTAGCGATATACAAAATACTTACTCCATTCAGCCTTTCAACATTTTATTTCACGTCCTTGTTTGTAAAAGTTTATTAATGTAACTAAACCATCACGAAAATTAGTTTCCAAAATAAACTTCGAAATTGAATATTATTTTAGTCTTATTAAATTTACAACTTTATATTTCAATGACACATTGTAAATTCAGAACTAAATCTAATAATTCGGTGTGTTTGTAAGTTATGTACGCGTAACTTAGAAAAGTGTTAATTTAATGTGAAGAAAATATTATTTTAATAGTTTCTGCCCGCGGTTTCATCCACGTGAAACCGACGGTTGCCGTATCTTAGAGGTGCTTAGCGCTTTTCTGTATGTCTGTCCTAGCAGATATTTGCGGATGAATGTAAGAAGATCATGCGAGAATGACTGTTATTTGTGAGAATATGTACGCTAGGGAATTTGCAATCCCATGTTAAATTGTACTTATTGCTGTCTTTTATGATTATTCTATTTTAAAATTATCATTTTGTTCTTATTGTTATTGTTTCTAAGTCAATTAATGTAAATGGTTCTGTATAGTTTAAATTAAACACAAATAAAATCAAATTACGAGGTCATATACCGGTATGAGAAGTACCTAATAAATATATAAGGTACTTTTTCGAGTTTTAATCATAACCTGGATTAATGACATTAGGATTAAGTAAAACTTAGTACATAGATAGGTAAGTTTCATTAATCGAATCCGTTCAACGGTTTAACTCGCTTCTCGCATCGCCAACTATTCGCTTCACAGTTCGCTTACGCCTTCGTTTCTCACGCGAATATTCACAAGCCGCATTACCTATCAACATGAAGATACTCCGCCATTTATTTTTATTTTCCACTTACAGCCAACAGAGTTCTTTCTCGAAACTCGTTATCTCCCGTCATTAGTGTCGGTACTCCGTCGAGGTAAGGTGAGTCGAGTGTAATTGTAACAATTAGCACAGGTCTCCCGAGCCCCGACCACCCTTGTAACCGGAGACGGAGTGACGAGTTGCAAAGAGAACAAAAAGCGAAGGTGGCAAAATTGTTCAGAAATCACGTAACACTTGTTAAAGGTTTTCCAAGAAAACTCGCCTTGAGCCCACACTGATTGAGTATTAAAAAGTTTATCTATTTTTAAATTAAAATCCTTACTAAGAAGGCAAGATACTTTAAATTTAAAAATTTATTTTAATTTGTGCCCCGTTATGCTTTTATTGGGAGTGGATTTACGTTGGTATTGCTATGGATGATGGATCGAGCTTACATCGCCGATTAGGGTTATACCGCTTCAATATTTTAACTGATTGAATGTATTATTCTAGCGTTTATTTATGCATTCCTTCTTAAGCGCAGTGGATGTAACATACAACGTAATTTTTTACCCATCGCTTTTGTAGACCTTTTAGAGTAGTAGAGCCTCGCTGTTTTCAGCATGAATGGGACAGCTCGACCAGGGAAGGACTACCCTCTCACAGAATGTCGACGTTAAATCGTAAAATAGCAGTAGGTATTCCTACTGTTGTATGTTGTATATTGTATATTGTTGTATGTTTATACACACACACACACACACACACACACACACACACACACACACACACACACACACACACACATATATACACGCATTCACTCAAAAACACTAACACACTCACATGGACACACACTCATACGTATACCCACTCACACATCTTCCAACATGACTGACATTCTCATCACGAACATACTAGCCCTACTCATACATATTCCACCATTCAGAGCACGGAGAGGCTGGTAATCTGTAATACAGGACCTCCTAGTACATAGACCAGTCTCCCACACAGACTATATATTCACTGCTTTTTTGTACTGTCTGTTTGTTTATGATGTCAAATATTATGTACTGTGAGAGAGAACAAATAAACAATTATTATTATTATTATTATCATTATTATTATTATTATTACTGTTGTGTTTCGTCCGGTAAGTGAGAGTGCTGGAGGCCCAATCACCCCCTTTCCCCCTTCCAGCTCCTTCTCCTTCCCACTTCCTTTTCTAAAGAGTCGGCAACGCGCAAGTGGTGCCTCTGGTGTTGCAGGCGTCCATAGGCTACAGTGACCACTTACCATCAGATGGGCCGTATGCTTGTTTGCCAACTTAGAAAAAAAAAGGCTGCCGATTTTAGTTTTTATTGTTTGCCTGAATACCGCACCTCTGAATATATTGTTATTGTTTATATTTTAGGTGGTTGTAATCTAAATCCCATTGGTATTAAGTATATTGTTAAATATTTAAAAGTACCAAATATACCTATTTATTCGCCGTTGTTTTGACGAACTTGCATCGACGAACAATGCAATGCGACTGTTGAAACTCCGTTTTATAACATTCTATCAGAGCTGTTTAAAATAAAACCACAGATTACGTCTGTGTAGCGGGGTAAATAAACAATCAAACAACGAACGCAAAGTAAACTTCTACTTGCACAAATTAAAACTAAATACTGAGGTTTACGCTCTTTTATTTCTAATAAAAGCTTGTAGCTCAGTGTAAAGTCTATATATTATGGCCTCTTACATTCGTATTGACATACTAGATGGCACATTGCGTGCCGTCTGATCATTAAACTTATAACGTAGTTCCTATAAAACAAGCATTTTGCAAATTGGTGTAAAGACTGTTTTTGTAAGGGCAAACATATGTTTGCCCTTACAAAAACAATTTAAAACATGTTTTTGTGCATGCAAACATTTACATATCAACTTCTCTTATTTTCTTTTTATTCCATTCCACATTCCACAAAGGGGTCTGTTGCCATTTACAAATAACATTATGTAACCTTTAGGGTTTACTTTAAGAGAACTGTAGAATAATTAGGAAGTACAATGAGAGAAGGTATAACAAATACACTTTTAATGAATTAAGATACAAATAAAAGAGACAATCTTTACTTATAGAACTATAGTCAGGGCGTGGTTCGCTAAAGACTTGCTTCGTGGTCCTTGTATAATCAGGACACTTAGCTGGGAGTGTGAAGCCGGGCCGCAAGGAGCCTGCGACTGACGCCGTCCGTCCTTATATAGTGTCGCACCACCGGTCGCGAGAGGTGGCTAGTGACGTGCGCCCGCGTTCGCCGGGCGTCTAGGCGATTATCGTCACAATTAACAGCTGTGATAACATTTTGCAAGACCTGGGTATCAAACCAACATTAACCACAAACGTATGCCCGTATGTGGGTGACCAAACATAGTGAAAACAAACAGCTCTTAAAGCCAACATTACCTCACTAGCTCTTGCCCGCGGCTTCGCTTGTTCGATAACAGTTTTATCTTATATATATGAAAATCAATTGCTGTTCGTTTGTCTCGCTAAAACTCAAGAACGGCTGTGCCGATTTAGCTGATTATGGTGTTGAAATGTTTGTCGTAGTCCAAGGAAGGTTTAAACGGTGAGCAGAATATAGAAAATTCGCTAGGATAGGTGATACGAAGTACACCGGGTCATCTAGATTTCTAAATAAAAAAATCTAGACATGTTTATTCAAAACTGTTTATTTATATAAACATTGTTGAATTAAGCAATAATGGTTACCGCTTTCATAGTGACGAAGAATATCTAAAAAAAACCTATGAGAGCACTGAACCTAACCTGAAATCTTTCTATGTCGTTTTTGGTCTTATCTAAGGTCTGCCAACTCGTAATTGAACAGCGAGGTGGAATTTGACAGTCCACTTCTATTTTGAAAGGAGGTTTATGCCCAGCATAAAGCAGCTTATAAACAAGTGATAACAATGTTATACATAGTTACGTACAGTGGGCTACGTTCAGAATACGCGTCATTATACATCGTCTTATAATTATTTATCAAGCTGAACATTTGTGGTAAACTGTAAAGTAGGATAATATTACGATAACACTCTATACCTATTGAAATTAAACTGCTATATACGGATTTTATCGCGTTGTTTATTTGACACGTTATGACAAAATTTTGAAAATTTTTACACTACTACTACTATTAAACTTTACTAATTTTTAAGCTAATTAAATTATTATTAAACTATTTAGATTTAATTTATTTTTACACTTTCCCCGACGTTTCGGTTGCTTTTCAGCAGCCATGGTCACGGGGAGACTAACCTAACTTGTGTTCCGTGTGGGATTCGAACCCACAACACCGGCGCAGTAACAGTACCAAGACGACCACATAAACCACTAAGCAACTGTGCAGTCATTTACAAATATCCAAAAATTATTGATAGATCACACATTTTTTTGGGTGACAATAGAAGCATATATGTTCCTTCTACGCACTTGCTTTGCTGAACGTGGCAACAGGTAAATGTAAATTCATATTATAGGTTAGGTAACGTAACCTTGACGTTCATAAGTGTTACTTTGTGACCCAAATGAATAAAGATATTTTGGCTTTTATTTTCATACCCTATGACATGGGTGACGAACAGACAGATATAGTCATATTAACAGTATAATTTAACCTACTGAGCCATTTGTGTCTTCGCACATCATTGTAGTAAGTAGGCACTTTAGAGAACTCAACAGGTGACGGTGAGCACTAGAACTACCCGTCTCGCTCGCAGACTAGACAGAATATTTTGCGGCAGTAGACTACTGGTTAAGATTTCGAACTTGCGATCTAGAGTTCGTGTGTTCGAGCCCTACCTTAATAGGTAGGGCTCGAACACACGAACCACTGCACCGTGCCGTCGTGAATCTTCTCTGAACATTTTGCTTAGAAGGTCGTGATTGCTAAACCATCTATTGCATTACGCTGCGTGTATAACCTCATAAAAAAGATAACCTATTTGGTTTACAAATATAATTATTAGTATTCTTAATAACTCTAGTCGGTAGTACAATGGATGGGATTCAAATGCTTGACCTCTCAATTACATCGTAAAAAGAAATATAACAGCATAGAAACACGTAGCTTAAAAGCACTTAAAAGAACATGACATAAGAAACTAAAATAAAAAAAATAGCAATCTTTATATTTATGTAGTTCTTATTAACGTAAACTGCAACTACACAATCTTTTGTCCAGTTTTGGCATCAAACCGCTAATATAAACATTTAAGACATAGTTTACTTAAATAGGTAATCATTGGTGCAATTTAACATACATATATATACATATTCTTTTGTCGGCCTCGATGGCGTAGTGGTTAGTGTAACCGACTGCCATGCCTGAGGTCGCGGGTTCGATTCCCGCACAAGTCAAACATTTGTGTGCATGAACATGGCTGTTTGTCTTGGTCTGGGTGTTTCTATGTATAATATGTATGTATTTACAAAAAAAAAAGTATATATGCACGTAATAACACGCATAAGTAAGTATACACGCCACGCCACGCCACGCCACGCCACGCCACGCCACGCCACGCCACTCCACGCCACGCCTCGCCACGCCACGCCACGCCACGCCACGCCACGCCACGCCACGCCACGCCACGCCACGCCACGCCACGCCACGCCACGCCACGCCACGCCACGCCACGCCAAGCCACGCCACGCCACGCCACGCCACGCCACGCCACGCCACGCCACGCCACGCCACGCCACGCCACGCCACGCCACGCCACGGCTTTTTACATAGTCATGTATAGATTAGGTGGCATTTGCAGTTGTTGTTATTATTATTATTATTATTCTCATGAATATATCTCCAAAAAAGGTAGACAGCGGTATATTTCACCCACGTTTCGTCAGTTGTCCCACGTTGTAGGCGGCAAGCACATCGCTGTCACCCGTACACAATTTCAGAGTTTGTGCTGTTACTTACAATTTCTAAATACATACATACATAGCTTCCCAGAGGGTAGGCAGAGACTACGGATTTTCGTTTGCTACGATCCTGACACACTTCTCTGGCTTTATTCACTTTCATCACATTCTTCATACACGCTCACCGGTTTAAGGTGCTCTTAACCTGGCCTTTGTTCAGAACGTCTCCGATCTGATCGAGAAACGTTCGCCTAGGTATTTCCCTTGCGACTGTTCCATACACACTAGCCTTATATACTTTCTTAGTATTTTCTCGTCCATTCTTTCTACATGCCCAATTCTAGGCATACAATTATAACTACAATTCCTAGGCAGGAAAAATCAATAACAAATTGCCCCTAAATTGAACCCGGGAAAGGCAATCCATGGAGCAAGACTTAAACCTGTGACTCGATAAAACGTAAGCTTAAGCTTTTCATTATCCTTGTTGAAATTTGCCTCTGCGTCTTGCATTTAAGACGTTTCTAGTTTTGTCGTTTTCCTTAATGCACAGCAATCGCATGCACATAGTGCATACATCGACACCATACACCACCACTAATTACAAAATAGTTCAGTACCTTTACCATCTCTCTTTATCTATTGATTTTCTGTATTTTTTGTTTCATATATTAAACTATATATTCTTAGATATACAATGAATGAATATAAAAGAGTAGAAATAATCGTTGGTGAAATAAAAAATCATGTATAATTTCCTCAAATTTTTAATAATTATTATGGTCTAGATCGGCCACTGGGCGATCACTAATGTACTCAAATATGTATATCATTCGTGTATCATTAATATTCAATACATTCACAGGCCCTATACCCCGGGGCAGGCAGCGGTTATATTGCTCGATAGGTCTGCCCTTTTCAATAAATAGTCCCATTCACATTTGCCTTATATACTTTCGTGGTCCATCTTTCGACGTCCATTCTTATCCACAAATATATCTAAAAAAATATGATCCCGATATTTTTCTTTTGTGACACAAAAATAAAATTCTAATATATTATAAATGTCCGCAAGGTACGGCCACAATAGCGACAGTGACCGGGAACGTTCAATTTGCTTCGACCCTCGAATATGGCGATCCACAGAATGTTAGTGGGTCTTACAATTTCGTGGTCAAATAACGTAATCTTTGTTGTACAGTATTGGTCAACGTGCGGTTATAATTGGCCTTTGAACATGGCTAATGGGTTTTACGTTTGAGCATAACTAGTTTTTGGATATATCTACATATACAAAACTATATTATCTACAAGCAAAGAGTAGAAAGAACAAAAACTGATGTGAAATACGTAAAATAGTAATAACTGTTTTGAACCATCCTGATATTCACGCATGGCACGGCGAACAGAGGGGGGAGGGGCGGCGGAACGGAGCTCGGCATTCTACTTCCACTTGACTCTTTCGAGCAATATAAGTGACTCCGAACAGTCTAACTATATTTTTTACCCCGAGCAATATATCACTTTCATAAAATGTTATTCTGGCTTATATTATAAATGCAATTGTGAGTTTGTTAGTTTATCTGTTTGTTACGCTTTCACGCCTTAACGACATCATTAAATCTCGCATACACGTTGGCAGGGGCACGGAAAATGACATAGCAAACCTTTCATCTAGAAAAAAAGGACTGTTACAGACCTAACCCTACATTTACGCGACCGAAGCCGCGGTCAAATCTGGAATTTCAATAATACTTACTTACAGATTTCGCTGGCTCAGCGATTCAAAGTGGATCTTGGCCTCCGACATTAAACTGCCCCATTCTTTCCTATTTCGTGCCAAGTCAGACCAATCGAGCACATTCATCTCTTTCACGTCTTTAGATAAGTTCGTCTTTCCAGCGGTACCTTGGGCGACCCACCGGACGACGCTCGGTGGGCCGCCCGAGATATGCTCTTTTGGCAGCTCGATCCTCTCCCATTCGTTCCTCATGACCGAGCCAGCGAAGTCGGATAGCTTTTATTTCGCCGATGATATTCGGCTCTGACACTAGATCTTCAATCTTACTATTAAATCTTTGTCGCCACTCCCCCTTCTCTCCTCTTGTCGGTTCCAGAATCTTACGGAATATCTTTCGCTCCGCAACTAATAGTCTATTTGCCTCCTTTAATGTCAATGTCCAAGTACCAGTACATTAAAATCGGCCTAATTACTGTTTTATAGACGCGAATTTTTGTGATTCTGCTTATCAATTTAGACACTAACACTTTATGAAGGGCTGCAGTACGCCTTAGCGCATTGACGATGCGGATGGTTTCAATAATAACGTAAACAATTTTAATGCCGCACAATTTTTCTTAGACAACGATTTATCTCCACGGCTCTTTTTCAAGCTAAAATCCATTACAAGCATTGTAATTATAATAAACCTCTGCGTTCTTAATTACCTTTTCCATTCAGACCACTGAGGGCTATATAATTTGTATTACCTAAAAATGGTTATTATAGCCAGTAGTAATGTGGCTTATACTGCCTTTACTAAACAACCCACTATAAATATGGCTCACACAACGAAGACACTAGCGACACTGTGTGCAAAAGCTGAATTAACAATAACATTAATGACAGCGCTTCACTGCCTTCCTACCTACAGAAGTTTGAACGACAAATTCCATTACACATCATCCCGAAATTAATTCTCTGGCCACCGGACTAAACCGCCTAACCCGGTCGGTGCATGGTTCCCTTTGTGTTGGAACCACAACAACGCGCTCCTTTACACAACAGACAACAAATTAATAAAATACATTATACCGTGAACCGCACAGAAACATTATTCCTCACCGCAGGCTAATTAAACGAATATACACGATTCCATTACGGCACATTACAAAGGCTGTATGTAAAAATATTTAAAGGCATGACGTCATATCGCTCGTTTAATTTTGCACGGCGAGTTCAGGCACAAAATGATATCGTCGAGTGAATATGAAATTTTGTGGGACCGACCGCCCTTTACATACATACATATATTGGACAAACCGAAATGTGCTGATTCCGTAATAAAAATAAACAGACGTCGTTTCCAGCCAGGTCTGTGTACTTCGACATTATATTAGAGGTTTTACTACAATAAGCGTTAGGAGTGTTTAAGTGTAGAGCTGTATAACGCCCTCGCTAATGCGTACTTAGTATTATAAATGCGACATTTTGCTGGTGTTTTATTTTTGCACGTAGTATTGGAGCAACAGGGGACTAGTTCTCAAGAAGTAGAAATTTTACAGTCGAAATATTCCCAACGTCAATCGCCATTTTATTAAAACATAAGTTTATTAGAAATGAATCTCGACTTCGTGAGGATCAGTCCCCAGATCAATGTGATTTTTTGCGTGGAGGTAGTTCATGGACCATCGATAAACGAAAACCACCTAATTTGAATCGAGTTTTCTTAAGGAGTTACTGTGCCGACAACAGGTGATGTCTATATCATGCATTGGCAACAATTCCTTTTTGCAGGCTCCCAAAGATGATAAAGGATTTCCATCGTCTATAGGCCACGATATTCACATAACATCAGGCAGGCTGTAGGTTTATTTGCCTCCTTGGTACTAGAATAATTGGTGAAAAAGGCGTCGCATGACGTCATATATCATACATTATTAGATTTGCCTGTAAAGATATTCTGTAGCAGCGTAGAGTTTTACAAGCTCGCTTTGTATCGTGTGGGATTTAAATACGTTCCTGATAAAATGTGGCTGTTGTTCATATTTGCATAAATTTAGTCACCAAATTGCAATTTGTCATTAAAATCTATACTAATATTATAAAGCTGAAGAGTTTGTTTGTTTGTTTGAATGCCCTAATCTCAAGAACTACTGGTTCGATTTTAAAAATTCTTTAAGTGTTGGATAGCCTATTTACCGAGGAAGGCTTGGGCTACATAACATCACGCTACGACCCACGGGAGCGGCGCAGTAATCATAAACGCGGGTGAAACCGCAGGCACATCTAGTACATTATAAAAACTAAAACAAAAGTTCAGTTCAGTTTGTTTGATATCTGTGTGGACACAAGTACGAGCTAACACCGAACAATCAGACGAGGGTTTACAATTGAAATGCAGATATTCAGATATGTTTCATAAAATCGTTAGGTTGTGAAACTGTAAATAAATATTCTATAGTGCATATTGGTTTCTAAACGGACCGCCAAATACTTTTTTGTTTTTATATATACTTGCGGTCACCCACTGGTCAAACTTCGACCATAATTAATTTAAATTTTAAGTTGATCTTTATTAAGATTTTATTGTTTATAACTTTAATATTATAATCACATTTCATTTAGATTCCACCAAGGCTATACAGGTTAGCTTACCTATCTTTTACAAACAAATTATTATTTACTTAATAATACTCTTTCATTGACGATATTCCTAAGCTTGCTACTTTATTTTCTTTTTTCTTTATTACATAATAATAAGGTATATGTAACCATAGTTACGAAGAATTGTAAAAAAAAAGCTACTGCTCAGTGGGGAGACCAACAGACTGCAATGCGGAGGGTCTCGAGGTTCGAACCCACGTCGCCGCGTCGTGCACGTCTGATTTTTGGAAGTTATATGACTTTTCGAAATTATGTGCGTATTGATTGACAGTTATCGCCTGCTCTGTGCCTTGGAGAGCACGTTAAGCCGTCGGTCCCGGCTGCCATGAACATCTATGGCAGTCGTTATTGGGAAAGTTAGTACCCTCTAATATCCTGACACTGGTCTAGCCTTAGGGTATCGTTAGCCTTCGGTTTGCGGAGGTCAGGTGGCAGCCGCTCCATGTAAAAACTGATATCCAGTCAAATCCGGTTAGACCAGAAACGAGCCGACCCCAAGTGACTTGGGAATAATAAAGGCTAAGAGAGAAGAGTTACGAAGAATTGTACGACGTCAGACGAACAATGCCAAAATACTAAGAACGTGATTTGAGTGCTTGTGTCAAATGCATGGTTGTCTGCGTGTAGTGTTTTTTCATTAATTGAATGTATTTCTAATGCGTATTTTATAAAAAATATAGGATTCGCCACTCCTTGGAGAAGGATCTTTAACTGTGCCAAATTTCATTCTCCTCCGTCCGCGTAATTTTCGTAAAAAGGGGCACAATGTTTTTGCTTTACGTATTAATATAATATATAGATAATATATTTAGACCATTCGCTTAAACCACTAAGGTTTTTATGCGAGTGGGAGTTAATAATTATGTTAAATAAATTAAAATTTCAATGTATACTACAATAATTCACAAAGACAGTACGAATCTATCAATATTGTTTAACAAATATCTTTTTAGCGTGTTTTTATACGGCTGCTTTGTTACATATTTATTTACTATATCTTCAGGTAAACTATTCAAGATATTGGGAAGTATATACCGACACATATTAGTTCCATACAAATTATTAAATTTAGGCAAAACATATTTCTTTGAATTTAGCTACTGTCTTAAATTATTGTTACGGCTATGCATACTAAGTTGGTCCGTGTTTACAAGTTCATCTTTCATAGTGGCCATTTTGATTTTACAGTGTATTTTCTATTTAAGAGTTCGAAAAAAATCTTTCTCAGCAGCTTTGTCCGTCCGTCTGTTATACAACTTTCAACTCAAGAACCGTAAGAGCTAGAGACTCGCGGTTAACGCCATTCGACTCAGCATAGTCGATATACCCCGCAGTAGCCATGACCTTCGACCTTTGACCTATGACCTCAAGGTCACGTGATACCATCTTTCAAATCAAGAACCGTAAAAGCTAGAGACTCGCGGTTAACGCCATTCGACTCAGCGTAGTCGATATACCCCAATATGGCTATGACCTTTGACCTCTGACCTCAAGGTCAAGTGATACAATTTTTTCGAACACTGAGATTTACGGCAATTCATTGCCGTTTCTCACTTGTTTGTTATTGGTAATATATAACAGTATTTAATACATTGCAGTATTTAAAACATTGCAGTATCTAGATATTCTAAGATGATAATCTAAATAAAATGTAATGATGTATTATGTAGTCTGCTAACAATGTTTTTAGTTTTTCCACAATACTCTAGCAGTCTTACTAGTTTAATTACAAATTGATATGAATACATAGGTATAGGCAATGTTATAGTCAAAGTCAAAAATCAATTATCAATTTAAGTCACTAAGTAATACGTATGAACGTCAAAGTTTAGTAAATTTACCCAAGTTACTAAGGTAACATTTAGGTTACCTAGCTAGTTTAGCTACGCGAGACGACCTCCAGCCACCCTGAGGTTTGACCTGGGGGTGGTGGGCTTCGTGGGCCTGCCCGCCATCCGATCAGCACCAGGTTCAAGAGGCGGCGTGCGTGATCCCACGCGCGCCTCCGTGTCGAGTCCGTCTTCCCTCTAGGGAGAGGGGGACAGTAGGGTTTGTGAGTGAGAAGTGCCAATGGGTAGGTCTCTTCGCGTAGTGGCCTGCCGTTTTATATGGCGGGCCGAAACCTCGGCGGGGTCGCGACCGCATGTGCAAATGATTCGCGCGGCCCCGTCGATAGTGATTTTGTCGACGAACACCGTGGTAGGTTTAGTCGGTATTCCGGGAGGTCCATTATCTTTTCAACATCTTTCTTTTACCCCAGTGAGTCCGACATAACCACTCCACTCGCCTTCGCGGAGGGGTATGGGTCAAAGCAATCCCCCACGTAAAACAAAAAAAAAGGTAGTTTAGCTAGTGTTTGGTCAAATATTAACCCTTAAAAAGATACCTACGACGTACTCACGGCCGCTCTTTTACAATCGCCATTAAATTTTGGTATTTAACTATCCATATCTGCAATATATATTCTATATATATGCAATAGATATTCTGTGAGAATATCGACGAGAGGTAGTCCTTTCCCGGTCGTGCCTTCTACCACTGCTGCTGATACATGCAGTTGTTGTGCCTGGACATATTCATACTTCTTGCTTATAGTTATAAGCAAGAAGTATGAATGTGTCCAGGCCGCGAGCACATCGTATCTATATAAACTACACGTAGCGGCGAGATATGAACTCGAATCGAGAATCACAAGCTACGACGCGTGAATACAAATTCACAAAGTTTTATCAACATTCGAAAGTGTCCCTTGAGGGACACCAATATGAAGTTCGTACTTAAGTAGGTACTTCCCAATATTCAGCTGAATTTGGCTAGATTACGCACAGTTCGGCGAACTTCCTCGTTCGTAAATTAAAGAAGTTTGAGTGTGGCTATATCCTCCTTAAATGGATATCGAGAAGCTTAGATATGTGACAAAAAGGTGCGGTCATGGAGGCTAACCTTGGCTTCCGAAAGGATTTTTTGTTTTTTACGTGGGGACATGCGCCTGATGCATACCCTCTCGCCAATATCAACACGAAAATAGGGTAGTTGTTTATGTTTTATTTTCTATATGTATTATTTTAGATACTATAGCAAATAGCAATCAAAAGAAATATTGTGCAAACAGTATCAACATTGGTCGCATTATAAGGGAGTAATTATTATTCTAAAACCAGATATAAAATAAGTGGAGGGAGTGAGGATGTCTCGCTATCTCCGTTGCACAACTTTATTTAAATAGCGGTTACGTCACAGTTTGTATCGTGCATCTTTTTTCTGTCGCTTGACATTTAAACCTACTACCGGCTTTTAAACACTAGCATCTTATTTATTTTTACAGCGGTTTCGCTCGGGGTAATCTTTATTTTGTCAATAAAATTCTATGCCCCGGGAACAATATTTTTCTCTAGATTAAATGTACTCTATGTACTTTTCTGCACCCCTGACAAGGTGGATGCCAAAATTTTATGCTGATCGGTCAAGTAGTTAAGGCGTAAAAGTTCAACAAATAAACTCATCTTTGCATTTATAATATTAGTTAGGATTACTTTTTTTCATATCAGTGGTGTAATGGTAGTGAATGAGAAAATTTTGGATTTTATTAAAATGTTATTAGGTTTTTCTGATAAGTAATTTTAGCAGAAACAACTTTGACCGATTGACGGCAATTTGGCAATATCTACATATATGCTATATTATAGTCAACCGGACCAATATGGGTATCTACAGGATGTCCCAGAATATCTGAATCAAATTGTTACGGGAGATTCCATAGGTAAAGAACAATCAAATGTGCTAAAAAAAATTAAGGTATTGTGTAAAAATAAAAAAATCAGTATATAAAAAAGTACAAAGTACGACTTTTCAGACTTTTAACTAAAGGTACTTCGTTTATGGCTAATTTCCATTTTTTTCCACTATTATATTTGTGAAGGATTGATTCATCAAACTAAAAACGTTTCTTTTTTTAAATCTGACATAGTTTTGAAATCGCACCATTATTTTGGTGTATTGTTTTTGCACCAATACTTAGATTTTTGTATTTTTACGCAAATGCCATAATTTCTACATTTTTTTATTTTGCGCCTTTGATAGGTCCTTACCTAAGGAATCCCCCGTTACAATTTGATTCACATATTCTGGAACAACCTGTATATGGCGCGCTCGGCTCCTATTACGTATACCTGTAACTAAAGTTGGCAAAAAGTGATTGTGCTGCCTAACACTTTGACGATACAGGCGTGAGACGATGCATGTATGTATATTTTTCATCTTAATAGCAGGGAGTGTTCTCTGACCAGGTTGTAGACGACGAGTGTGAATAAATAATGTAATGCCAATCATCATTCTTTTGCCCTGGTCCCAATTTATTTGGGGGCGGCGCAGTATGTCCTTCGCTTCCATACTTCTCTGTCACCCGTCATCTGATCATTTACCCCTTTTCCTTTCATAATGGTAATAAAAAATAATGTAATGCAAATGAATGACAAAAATGGTACTAACAGGCGGTCCGAAACATCAGCATTAACGTTTCATGGTACACAGGCACATATCAAATGCCAATCAGTCTTCTCTGCCTATCCCTCGGGATATAAATAAGAGTTATATATGTATTGAGCAGCTTTCGTATTGGTTTTGTATTAATGTTGTCGGCTTACTGACGAATGGATTTGGTATAACGTAAACATTGGCGATGTCTTATTCGTACACAACGTTAATCCGACAATAATCTCGAACGATAAACAGCAGATTTATTCGACAGTTTCTCTTCATGCGAGACGGGACTGCATTAATGGTGGATATTGGTATATATATTTTTTGTCTCGTATCGAGAAAGAACTCACAAAACATGACGCAATAGTATTCGATAGTTAGTAGTAGTTTAGTCTTCTTGTAGTATGTCTTTAAGGGCTTGCCCGTTTTAATAAAACAGAAGTAAGTATTACTTCCTTGCAAATATGGTGCCATCGCGATGCATATACAACGTGTCACAGATATAACGCACAACCTCAAACACCACAATTAGATTATTAAATCATAATAATAATCCATACATACATACATAGATTCACGCCTGTTTCCCAGAGAGGTAGGCAGAGACTACGGATTTCCATTTGCTACGATCCTGACACACTTCTCTGGCTTCATTCACTTTCATCACATTCCTCATACACGCCCGTCGGTTCAAGGTGCTCTTAACCAGGCCTTTGTCCAGAACGCCTCCGATCTGATCAAGAAACGTTCGCCTAGGTTTTCCTTTTGCGACTGTTCCATTCACACTAGCCTTATAAACTTTCTTAGTCAGTCTTTCCTCGTCCATTCTTTCTACATTCCCAAACCAGCTTAACATACCCTTTTCTATTCTTGTCACTATATCAACTTTCATGCCGCATCTCTCTCTAATCACACTATTCCTTATTCTATCTTTCAGAGTCACACCACATATATTTCTTAGCGCTCTCATTTCTACAGCATTTATTCTGCTCTCATGCTTCTTTTGCCATACCCAACTTTCACTTCCATACATAAGTGTGGGCACTAATAGTCCTCTATGAACAGCCAAACGTGCCTTTTTGGAAACATTTCGACTGTTCATAAAAGCGCGTAGAGCTCCATTCACTTTGTTTCCCGCAATCGTTCTCCTTTCAATATCTCCCTCATGTTTACCATTCCTTGTAAACAAAGTACCCAAATATACAAACTCTTTCACTTGCTCCACTTTTTCTCCATCAATCATAATATTACACATCGTCACGCACTCCTTCTTTTCAAATACCAGTACTTTCGTCTTGCTTACATTTATTTTCATTCCTTTACTCTCAAAAGCACCATGCATAATAGTTACCATCGCCTGCTACTCTTCTGCCGATGACGCAAGTATTACTTGACAAGTAACTAATACTAATAAATCTAAAACTAAAACTAATAATAATATAATCATTGAAATGTTACTTTTATGTACTTAAATATTATAATTTAATGAATTAGTTCTCCTGATTGTGCGCGGATAGTATGGGTATATTACAATAAATCTAACATTACTGTCTTTATGGCATCAAAAACCTCATTGGAGGATAACTATAATTGTGTGTGATATAAAAGGATGACTATATTTTACGTTGTTTTAATTATTTTAGGACACAAAATACCTATATTAAAATGTCAGAAATGGATTCAGTAGCTGATTCTGAACAAATACTTTCAGGAAGTGCGAAGTGAAGGATGTTACGCGTCGTATAGCGTCATTAGATTATCTGTTAAGAAATTCTGATTAACAGTACCGAGCTTAGCAGTTTGCCTAGTAGACGACAATAGGATAACCCTCCATTTACATCCTAAATAATATTATAAATGCGAATGTGAGTTTGTTTGTTTGTTACGCTTTCACGCCTTAACTGCTGACCGACTGTCATGATTTTGCATACACGTTTAGGGGCACAGAAAAGGACAAAGTATACATATCATACAGGAAAATAGTAACATTCCTGAGGTATAGACATTTCACGATGAAATCTATGTCAAAACGAGCGAAGCCGCGGCCAAAATAAAGTAAGAGCTGAAACCTAGTTGGAAAAATCTAACTTTACTAGATATCTGCCTACCCCCAAAAAGATAAATATTCCGTTATGTTTTCTTTCATTCTTCAAAGTCAAAAGTCTGTATTTCCATAAAAATGTGCAAACAGTTCTTGGACAAGTCAATTCACTATTATGTCGGCCTCGATGGCGTAGTGGTTAGTGTAACCAACTGCCACGCCTAAGGTCGCGGGTTCGATTCCAGCACAAGTCAAACATTTGTGTGCATGAACATGGCTGTTTGTCTTGGTCTGGGTGTTTCTATGTATAATATGTGTGTATTTACAAAAAAAAAAGTATATAAGTATGTTTATCCATTGTCTAGTACCCATAGTACAAGCTCTGCTTAGTTTGGGCTGGACGGTGTTGTGTGTATGTGGTAGAATATTATTATTATAATATTAATAAAAAAAAAATTATAAAAAATTAATGAATTAATGAATGGAAATAAAAATTTTGCATTCAAAAAAGCCTGTTCGAGGAGTAGAGCTTTCAGAGCTTTCATGAGCTTTATTGTGTTGTATATATATTTTTTGCGTCGACATTGCAAGTATGAATACGGAGGAAAACGAATGGTTTTGACGTTTGTAAGCAAAGGAATTAAACAGGCTGTCATTTCAATGATTGGAAATGTAAATGTGGCTGACAGATCCAATATTTATTCTACTTTTATTCATAACGCACTTACCTTTAATGTCGAATACATACAGTCTCACGCCTGTATCACATAAAGTGTAGGCAGTATTGTGTTACTTCTCTTACACCGTTTTTCTGTCCGATCAACGAATGTATTTCTGTTAAGGAATACTCATACGTTGAGTGGTCTATGACAAGCTGGTCCAAGTCCAAATATGTGCTTATTAAATAGTATTATCGCTCGCTTCAACGGTGAAGAAGAAAAATTATCGTGAGGAATCCTACATGGCTGAGAGAAATCCAAATTTAAAAAAAAGGTATTTCTAGTCTATCAACCCGTTCTGGGCCAGCGTACTCTATGCACAAACCCATTTCACACTGAGAAGAAGTACGTGTCCAGCAGTGGGATAGTTTATTTAAGACTGATATTGTTTTATACATAGGTACTAGACAGCCAGATAGAACATGTCCGGAAATAACACTAAGAAACTAATACAGGATACTTTTTATCCCGGTTCACATTCGCATGGGACCCACGCGGACGAAACCGCGGGCAAAAACAAAAGTAATAATTTTTCTTTCCGTAAAATGGTACTGGTGACTTCGACTTGATGGATTAGGTGTACCTAGGTGTAAGTACCAAACCAGTATAAGTGAATCTGTCAATACTATTGTTTTGCGTACTAATGGGAGCTCAGCGTATATGACACTTTAATAGGTTCGATTTTGTTAAATCCTTTTCTTTTTAAAGCTAATAGCGTTAAAAGCAATAAAGTTGTCGCGATTTCGGCAATCTTAAATCAATACTTTACTTTAAAAGTCGAGTTAAAACATATATTTTCGGAACAATTGCATGTAAGTAATTTAAATAATAATTATAAAGCAATTTTTTTTTCATGCTAACAAAGTAAACATTTTTTTTCTATATTTTTTCAACATCCATTGCAAAAAGCATTGCATAATTAAATTACGATATTTCAGTTAATCGTTGCTATTGAAATCATTTCCATCTGCGTGCTTCGCATAAACTAATGCATACCCAGGCTAATTAGGTATTGAAATCAATTGTGGCGAATATTTGGTTCGATGAAAGTTTTGCCAAACATTCGGCAAAATATTCGTATTCGGCACAACCCTTGTTCGGCTCATCTTTAATTAATATAATTTAAAAAGGACTATAATATTCATTAAACATTGTATAATGAACATATTTTAAATAATAACAATTTGGGTAACAAGCTTGAGGCAGAGTAACATTCTATTTTTATTATAATCAACTTTTTTGTTTTAAAGGATTCCATGTACAGCCTTTGGCTAAACACGTTACAGCGTTCTATACAACAATAGCTTCGCAAAAATAATATTATGAATAGAAGATTGTATAGGTAAAATCTATATATTAATACGTGAAGCAAAAACTTTGTACTCCTTTTTACGAAAATTGCGCGGACGGATGGGTATGAAATTTGGCACAGTTAAAGTTTATATGGAGAAGACGGGGCGAATCCAAATATTTTTATAAAATATGCATTAGAAATACATTAAATTAATGAAAAAAGAAAAAACACTACACGCACACAACCATGCATTTGACACACGCAGTCGAATCGCGTCTGACGTCGTACAATACTTTGTAACTATGGTTACCACCGGAAAAATCAGTTTTTATGGATATTATATTCATTCTTAAAACATTTTTACAAAATGTTGCATTTCTAGGTGAAATTGTTTTAATATACTGAATATTGTATTACAGTGATTGCAGTATTTTCAGTTGATGTAAACATTTCGTAAAACAATCAAATGTACTCAATTAACTTTCTACGAAACTCAGCTAAAATAATAAAAAGCGAGCTAAAACACCTTTGCTATGAAATTTAAAATTGTTCTACCTTATTTATATGTAGATAATAGAGAAAACAGAAAACAAAGTAGCAAGGTTAGGAATTTTGTTCGAATTTTAACCACTAGGCGACCGCTAGTATAAATAATTAGTTATGTAGTTGAGCCTGTTATTATTTTAAGAGGTAGCTCCTGCACTTGTAATAACTTATATGGCGCGGGAGATTTTAAACAGTGGTCAGAAAGAACACTCAGGCCCGGAACAACAACTTTTCAAACACATAATTTGATATATATATAATATGTAACGGGTATTAACGCGATCATGCATAATGTTTACCTTTTTTATGCTTGTCAGCTTGTGACCACGGCCGGTGTAACCTGGTCGAAACGTCAAGCATAAAAAAGGTAAACATTATGCATGATCGCGTTAATACCCGTTACATATTATATATATATCATGCAACGCGAAAGTTTAAAAGTTATTACATAATTTGTTGTTGTTTTGGCAGCAACGAGGCGACCACTTAAACCAAAAGATTTTCTATGCTGTCAATGTTTTACTCTGTTAGCCTTGCAATTGAGACATTGTGCATAAATGACCAATGAAAACCTGGTCGGTTTCTCATACCAGCTCAGTTTAACCCACGAAGACAGTAGTGTATCGATGAAGTATAGTACTTCCTTCGTCGTATCTGGACTGTTCAGAACTCTAGCGCATTGGTTGATCACGCTTCTTTAGTATAAGAACACATTAGCTGGTGTCTCCTCAGCCTACATAGGGCCTCTACATAAGGGGCCGTCATATCAATGTTGAAGATGAAGAAGAAGATGGATTTCTTGAGTGAGCAGTGGCCTGTTATTATGCCTACTAAGGCTTTTTCTGAATGTAGTAGTTTGTGCGTCAGATGTTTGTTTTGCGACGGAATAAATGTTTAACGAAATATAAGCACCTAGGTACCTTTTATATACTACAGGTGAAAAAAATGTAAGTCAATCATTTTACAATTAAGTCAATACGACTTTGCCTGACACGGGAATCGACCCGCGACCTAATTCACAGTATTTGCATTAACTACCGTTGCACCATCGAGGTAGTCGTTTAGGTCAAAATCTATAGTATTGACCACAATTAGTTTTCAAATATATTGCAAATGTGCCGACACTGCCTTGTCACAGGTTAAAAAGTATAGATAGATAGCATATATTGGAAAATCATCTCCGACATTATACATACATCGTTTGATTTACTCTACAGTCCTTACTTAACGAGTAATGTATTCACAATTTAGAACACGTTGAGTTGTAGCTTCTAGAAACATTGCTAATGGAAGCATCGTTAATCCTTAGAAAGTTATCTATGACATTATACATCGTTCGTTTTACTCAAGAACTTCACTCTACAGTCCTTACTTAACGAGTAATGTATTCAGTATAATATAGAACATCGCGTGGGTTCTAGAGAGATCGGTATTGCCAGCATCATTAATCATTGGATTCCACATTACGCTGAAGATACTACATTAATGCTTCTAAAGAATTTGCGACGTGAGGAATCCTGAAAGCGATCGCTTCGGACCTCTAATTAAATAGCTATATAGCTTTTAGTGTAGTGTAATTGTAGGTATAATGCACCTCTATATATCCATTCAGGAATATAGACGTAAGATTTTAGTAATAATAATAATAATATAATTGCCAAGAGTCTCGACCATCTTAAGAGGCTCGCGTTGAATGGCTGGGTCAGGTCCTCGATTCAGAAGGCAGTATTGCTCGCCACGGCGCGCATAGTGCGGCGATTCCTTTCTCTGGAGCCCTAACCACCGATAGCTTGGTCCCTGCACCCGCTACCGGTGAGTTTCCGTGGTCCTATTTCATATTTTTTTATATATAATGTAAAATATGATTGCGAGAAAATATTAAAATAAATGGAATAATAATAATAATATTCTATCACATACACACATCATCATCTAGCCCAAACTAAGCAGAGCTTGTACTATGGGTACTAGACAATGGATAAACATACATATGTACTTTTTTTGTAAATACATACATATTGTACATAGAAATAATAATAAGTAATATTAGTTATCTTTGATAACCAAGCATTTCTCAACTACCATAAAAAACATTCGAGCATTAATTCAAGCAGTTAAAATCTACTGATCACAATTTGATCCGGCCGCGGTTCATTTAATACCTCAATTAATTGAACGCAATGCAAATACACTCATTCCTTCGTTCACTCACACGAAACGTGATTACATACACTCGGTTCAATTACTTTTCAATTATAGACGAAATCATATTAATTTTGTCAATATCTATTCTAATATAATAAAGTTTGTTTGTCTTCTTGTTTGAACACGCTAATCTCTGTAACGACAAGTCGGATTTGTAAATTCTTTTTGCATTTGATACCCTACTCTTGAGTTAGGTTATAGGTAGAGTTCCAAACTTTTTGTACGAGAAATAAAGTATATGAAGGTCGGAGAACAGTATTTTAGAGAAGTAAACAGCATTTTGTTTTTTTAACGCTATAAATACGTATTTATTTGAGCTTCTTGCCCAATTTAACAATAAATACATCATTTTAAATTTTGTGTTTACTTTTTTAGGTTTCATTAATTATCCTTATACCAGCGGTCAGTATTTTGTATATTTTTTTTTATAGAACAATAAAACTATTAACGAGCGATAAAAGTATAATACTGTTTTTAACAGTATGGTTAGAAACCTCAGTGTAGCCTACGGGCTATATAAAATCACATTCAGTGTAATGCCTAAGGTAGGTTATGATTCTTCTTCTTCTTCTTATTTAAGTCTAAGTGACTTGTCGGTGTAGCTTGTCTCTCCTATCTGTCTGTCTAGTGCCATTTCTTGCATTTCTCTGTACGACATGACACCTAACTTTTCCCTGATCTGACTAATGTAACTTATTCTTGGCCTTCCTCTTCCGCGCTTTCCTTCTACCTTTCCCTCAATGATGTTTTTAATAAAAGTGTCATGTCGTAAGAGATGGCCATCCATTTTATGTCTTCTAGCAGAAATAGAGTTAAGTAGCGTTCTGGTTTCATTGATCTTTACCAAGACGTCCTCGTTCCTAACCATTTCTGTCCAGCTAATCTTTTCCATTCGTCTCCAGCACCACATCTCGAAGGCTATATAAAATCACATTCACTCATGACTTAGTAATCTCACTAATCAATAGATTTCGACGTGTATAAGTGTTTGTGATCATAACGAATAAATGATTTTTACTTTGACTTTGATAAATGTTACTTTGTGACCTCGAATAAATGATTTTTACTTTGACTTTGATGAATGTTACTTTGTGACCTCGAATAAATGATTTTTACTTTGACTTTGATAAATGTTACTTTGTGACCTCGAATAAATTAATTTTGACTTTGACTTTCCACACTACAAACTACGAGAGCAGTGATCATAAATTCAGGTGAAACGAGTCAGTAAGTAAAATATAAACGTTCATTGAATTGATCGTAATCGTTGATTCCAAAGATTGAAATCATCACTGCAATTACGATAAGTGATGAAATAATTGATTGTTGAATAAATCGCTGTGTGGTTTTCGCTGGGATTGAATAATAAATTGAATGAACGAATAATTTTAGGCTATTAAATATTCTGGTAATCTGTCAATAGTAGGTTATTACTTATTTAAGAATATAAATAATTTATCAATTGTGCCGTATTTTATCGAACATTGTATGTATTTTAACAGAAAAACAACATACTATATAAGCGTTGATTTTGGTTATTCAATTAATGATTACTTATTTAAATTATAAAACTCATGAAACTAGTTGCGTGTTGCATCCAGCATTAAAACATTTATACAGATCCATTATTTTTGTCTTAATTAAGTATGGTAAAGCTTCTTCAGGATTATGTAGCGATAATGAAGAATATTTTTTATTTCTTAAATTAATTTTTTCACTTTCTTTCACGAATTGCCTTTGCGTTTGTCACAAAGTGTCTGAAGCATGTATATACAGATTAAATCCATATGACGCCATAACTAAATACATTTCTACATCATAATTTGTGACCCAAACATGACCTACTAAACCACATTAACATCAATTTAATCAAGCCTATGACGTCACATCGAATAACTCGGGACATGTTCCATACAGACCCACCACAACACCTCAAAATAAAGCTGCCACTCAAAATTCAACTGTATAAGTTATACAATAGAGGTGTTTGTAGTATGTACAAGTTACTTTTAAATAAATTGGCTCGTCATTTGGGCTTTATGGAAAAGATTTCAGGTGGATACGGGAATATGCTTTTAGTGGCTATCTATATTATGTATAAGTCTTTAGTTTTGTCGAGGCGTTGGCGACAAAAGTAAATGAGAATTGACATCTATGTTCTGACGGTACGTAACGTGTCCGGCACGTGACAGACTAATACCTGTTGACAGAGTATTGCCCTTACACTAGCGTTTTTCCAGCATGATGTTCGATACAGTGACGTAACAATAGGGTGGCAGATTGTGAGAGGGCAAGAAGCTACGGGCCCTGACCCTGAGAGGTGAGCATAGTAGGACCCTAACAATATATTTTTTAACAATGCTATGGCAAGTAGGAGGAATATAAGAGACTATAAACAAAACATAAATTCTTTTTGACGCCAACTACTTACTTTTTTCATTGACATCATGGATAGGACGATAAACGTCAATTACACCTACATATATTAGTCAAAGCAACACTTTTTATATGAATTTCCTTTTACATTTACCTATTATCATAATTAGCATTGTAAAGGCGTACAACCTATTAAAACATTAAGCAAGAAACTCACGACCCCTATTTTGCGATGAACAGTCTATGTGAGTCACATTTGATTTTTTCCAAAGTAATAATAATGTCCTCCTGACCGAATTTCGGTCATGGCGGCCAATCTTAACGTAGATTGGCCAACTACGCAGGAGATATTATAGTGCACAAGTATGTGCGCAGACACAAGTGAACTCTCTGTTCCCTAACATCGATCATCGATATCATGATCCGATGGGACGGATAATCCGAGACGTCCGGAGAGAGATCAGGCGCTGCGGCTTTACGTGCTTTCCGAGGCACGGGGATGTCTAACACCGCCAACTTCCTAACTCCGGGCTCATATTGAGATTTCTTAACAGAAAAACCCAATAACTTCTTGTTGGCCCGACCCGGGATTCGAACCCGAGACCTCATGCACAGCAGTCGCATTCACTACCGCTGCGCCACGGAGGCATTTTCCAAAGTAGTAGACAGAGGAAACACACACACACACACACACACACAATTCGCTAGCTATGATTTAAGTCCAACGAATTTGACGACACTACTATCGTGTTTCACAAATCCAGATACCCTTCTGCTCCTGAAATATTTCCAACGTTTAATTCAATTACATTTTTACGAACCAGAAATCGAACAGCAACCTCACAAGCATCAGCAAACTTATGCCCCGGTACTTTTGGAGTATAAAGATATAATTTTAGCTGAGAACCAAGCACCTATATGTAGCACAATCAAATTTACGTTTTATGCCTGCTGAAGCGAGAATGAACGTAATATGGGTGTCGAAGAATATAATATGTATGAAGGGTGAAAGATTTGGATGAATGAATTGATTTTTTCGGATCATTCGCAGGATCATTCATTCGTTTTATGTATTATATGTTCTCGAAGGTTATAAGGAACAGCGTGAGTAAAAATACATACACCGATATCCCAAAAGGGAAGGTAAAGATGAATTACATCCACATTTTGCTAGCTTGTCATGTTATGGAAATATTTCCTGTCTGTCCTTTGTGAAATTTCCTAAATTATTGAAATTAAACAACTTTATACAAATTTTATCGCGTTGTTTATCTATAATTATTATTATAAAGCTAAAGAGTTTGTTTGTTTGGTTGAACGCGCTAATCTCAGGAACTACTGGATCGAATTCAAAAATTATTTTAATGTTGGATAGCCCATTTATCGAGGAAGGATATAGGCTATATAACAAACTACGCCACGACCAATATGAGCGGAGCATCAATAAAAAATGTTGCAATAACAGGAAAAATTATCTTATGTGAAGCAGACTTTTCTAGTTTTTTCTGAACCAAAAGCAACCGAAACGTCGGAGTGAGTAATAGTTTATAATTCAAATAGCTTAAATAGAAATAAACAGTAACTAGTAAAAGTGTTTAACAATAATAGTTAATAGTTAAGCGTTGAGGAACAAAATTCTATTAATGTTTAAGTAATGTAACGTTTAATGCATTTGGTAAGATGAAAATGATTAAGATTTATATTTATACTAATATTATAAAGCTGAAGAGAATGAATTTGTTTATAGTTGAAAAATATGTAAAATTAGTGTTTTATAACAAATACACAACGCGATAAAATCCGTATATAGTAGTTTAATTTCAATGAATAATATTCGCGTAAACAGAAGACAATATTATATAATATTTATTTTACTCAGATTAACTAATTACATACATAGGCTCACGGCTTTATCCTAAAAGGGATCGGAAGTGTACTTGTCTTACATTAATTACTAATAATAATAATAATAATATCAGCCCTATATTAAACTGACCCACTGCTGGGCACGGACCTCTTCTCACTGTGAGAAGGGTCCGTTTAATTAATAGTCTTACATTTATTACTAGTCTTACATTAGCAATAAACTTATGTTATGTGCCTACTTTGTTTTTGAATTGTTATCACATATACTGTGTCTGCAATTACTTTACTTTTAAAACATTTTCTTTTTACCTCAATTTTAATTATACAATAATAATACTAAATCTACTAAATTCTATTCTTGCAAATGCTTTTAACTATTTTTACTTGATTATGTCATCATTTTAAACATGTTTTTATAACTTTCAAGTTACCGTAATATCAGTGTTATCTCACTAAGTCATTATGCATGTTGTAACACCTGAAATTTATTTGTTCATTTATACCCTTTTTCATAAAATATTTTCATATGTGCATGTGTTAATGTAACAACTACTGGTTGTCCGAATAAATAAAAATAAAAATAAAATAAAAAAAATACTCTAACTTCAGTTATAGGTCCTACATAATAAGGGACAAGCCTAATGTCGTCTACCGAACGCATTGGCAAACTCTGTGCTTCTACTAAGAATTTCTTACCATACAAAAACATTGCTGAACTGGGATTCGAACCCGAGACCTCATGCACAGCAGTCGCATTCACTTCCACTGCACAACCAAGTATAAGTAATATAAATAAATAAAGAAATGAGCTTGATTGCTGTTGACAAAAAAAAGAGTTTTTATATTATACTATATTATACTAGTATATTTAATTCCTTCTAAAAACCGCAATAGTGTAACGTGGTTTTTTTATGAGTGATAGGCCTTATTACGAGCAATATTTCTGTGCTAGTGACAAGTCGCACATTTGAGTTTTTAGGGAGAAAAAAATAAAAAACGAAAATCTGAAACAAAATTATTACTCGGTATACAGAGATGATTTTCCAAAAATAAAAACTGGAAAATATGCGCCCAAAGATGCTTTATCAGACTATATTTATATAAAATAAATATCTTAGACAGTTACGTTTTCAGACTCTATTTAAATTTTTTCATAAAAAGGTCCCTTAAACTTCGTCATTTTAAAAAAAAAAAGTATTTCAATTTGACACGTGGGTGTTTTACTCGTGCATTTTAAATGCATGCCTTGATCGATCAATACCATAAACAGCAGAGGGAAATTTTTTTGGTCAAATGGAACACTGTGCAACGATGTGATAGAATAACTAACCAAATGAAGCCTATTTTAACGAAAGTCGATATGGATTCGCAAAAATAACACCAATTCGATACCAGATTGATGATCAACAATCGTCAAATCGAAGGGTCTCAGTCATGAACAATAGTTTGCAGAATAATATTTGTTTGTATATATCCCAATTTGTGCAAACATGACAATTTTGGGGGATTTTATTATTTGTTGACATCGAAACACGGGAAGGGCCCGTAGGAAGGTCAAAATTACGTGTACATGTTTATGGCTATACAAAATTGTATTTGTCTGTTTGTTCAACATTATGCCTATAATTTAGGGATGTACCTACCTACGATTATTGATTTAGGCCCGGTTCCTAAATTCAACAACCCAGTAGTTTTACCCACAGAAAGTCGATTTATAACATATCGACAATTAAAAAGCTATTTGACGTCAGCGTAATTTTATGCGATAATGACTTATATACTCGTATATATTCGAAATCGGATGAATTTGCTAATTTCAAATATGTATATAAGTAATATTGTCTTCTGTTTACACGAATGTTATTCATTGAAATTAAACTACTATATACGGATTTTATCGCGTTGTTTATTTTAAACTTCATTACATAATTTAGAAACTGTTACACTAGTACTAGATACTATAAAACTTTACTAATTTTTAAGCTAATTAAATTATTAAAACTATTCATATTTAAGTTTACACTTTCCCCGACGTTTCGGTTGCTTTTCAGCAGCCATGGTCACGGGGAGACTAAAATGGTAGTTGTTTCAATGTTCTAGTGTAGTTATTTCAAAGTACCCGAACATAATTTAATAATTGGTGTTTCTATTTACGCAGCATGAGCTCAGAGTATCATGAAGTCTAGCTGTGGTTTGCTTCTTCTTGGGTTTGACTATTTAAATTACTGGAACCCAAGCTGGTGGTACATTCCAACCATCTTCTCTATTGTATATAAGTAATTGTCCTATAAAATGGTGCTTAAGTCAAATAGCCTTTCAATCGTCGATATATTCAAAAATGTTACTGTCCGTAGCTTTTTTTATTATTATTATTTATATTATTATTTTTATACAACAGATAAATTTTAATGGCTACTTTTGTAGAAGATTTAGTGTTATTACTGAAATTAAATAATTATTAATCAAGTATTTGATAAATTACCTCTTGATTGATATATATATACCAATCTTTTTATTATTATGTGTGTTTCTTGAAATGATTAATACATTTTATGTAATTACATTTAATATTTAGAAGAATAATTATTATTATTGTATAATAAGACCTTACAATAAAATGGTAATTATTAAAATAAGAGCAAAACAACGAAATACGCTATACACTAACTCTCAAACCAAACTGAAATACGGTTCACGCATCAAAACAACATCAACAAATCTTCAATCAACGTCCCCTGATCTCTATATATAATCGGACGCACTTGTTCCTGGAGTCGGCGATGGTCACTCGCTCCTGTGACGTCACCCACCTTGACCGACTCCCACCAGGAGACAGGAGACAAGAAACAGATCGCGGCTTCAGTGTATATAGGGAATTCATTTGTTAATTGAGTTTAATCATTTTATTTGTGTTGTTGTGTTACGCCATTAAACATGGCGCCATGGCAGGCATGGCGATGTGTTCGCTTACCCAAGGTAATTTAATTACCAAATGGACAAAAAGAATTCTGGATTTTCTCAGTAGCAGCACTGTAGTACGGATGTTACATTCGTATAAATAGTATTAACAGTGCGCTGAGCGTTGTGGATTTGATCCCATACGAAATAAAATGTGATGCACAAATAGTAATTCAAAATCTTCGCGTTCTTCTGTAGTTGTTGCAATGGCTGTAAAGGATATCAATGTAATACAAGGCTTTGCTCCAGAGCACAAAATTTTTCTTTATCTTTACAGATTGCATAAGCAATATTTACCTATTGTCTATAATATATAGCATTCTAACAATTGCTAACCTGTCAATTGTTAGTAAGTTTATCTAAAGATAAATATTAAGCAGTAACACAAATAGTCAAACCCAAGAAGAAGCAAACCACAGCTAGACTTCATAATACTTTGAGCTCATTCTGCGTAAATAGAAACACCAAGGATTAAATTATGTTCGAGTACTTTGAAATAACTACACTGGAACATTAAGATAACTACCATCTTAGTCTCCCCGTGACCATGGCTGCTGAAAAGCAACCGAAACGTCGGGGAAAGTGTAAAATTAAATTAAATCTAAATAGTTTTAATAATAATTTAAAAAGCTTAAAATTAAATGTCGGCCTCGATGGCGTAGTGGTTAGTGTAACCGACTGCGACGCCTGAGGTCGCGGGTTCGATTCCCGCACAAGTCAAACATTTGTGTGCATTATTATGGATGTTTGTCTTGGTCTGGGTGTTTCTATGTATAATATGTATATATTTACAAAAAAAAAGTATATATGTATGTTTATCCATTGTCTAGTACCCATAGTACAAGCTCTGCTTAGTTTGGGCTAGATGGTGTTGTGTGTATGTGGTAGAATATTATTATATTATTATTATTATATAAATAAGGTTTAATAGTATATATGTATATAGTATGTATATGTATATAGTATAGTAAGGTGTAACAGTTTTGAAAATTAAGTGTCAAATAAACAACGCGATAAAAGCCGTATATAGTAGTTTAATTTCAATTAATAATATACGCGTAAGCAGAAGACAATATTATTAATCTAAAAAGTTATGATTTTTATAAGGAGATGAAACCTTTTTGCTAAATGGCTACATTCATGCAGGTGTCCTATATGTCCAAGATATCCGGTGGAAACCAATACCGCATCAGCATAACAACCCAACTAATACTATAAATAAGAATGTGAGTTTGTTTGTTTGTTACGCTCGCACGCATTAACTACCCGTCCGATCAACATGAAATTTCGCATACACATTTTCAAGGGAACAGAAACAGATATAGAGTACCTTTCAAAAGGTACTTTTCTTGAACTAACGTACATTTAAGCAAGTGAAGCCCCGAGCAAAATCTAGTTACAATATATAGGCAATGTTAAACGAAGTTCGTCTAAAGGGGTAGATCAATTCAGGTGCCCTATATTCAGCCCAAGGACATTCGGTGGAGATTACAGACCGCATCTTACAGCCCACCGACCACGCCATAAACGACAGTGAGGCCCAGTAATTACATCCAAGGACGAATTCCAACTTGTTCCCTGAAAGAATATTGCATCGGCGAGTTTGGGAAGCTGCCGTGAATTACAAATACCTAAGGATTATTGAGATTGATGGGAAATATATACACGTAGTCATACAGACGCTGAAATATTTATAAACATTGCACGTCTGGGAGTTTTTCGTAATGTTCTCAAAGATAATTATGTGAAGTCTGACTGTCGCCCGTGACCAGCAGTGGAAAAGAACTACATAAAAGGCTTCTATTATTTGTATAGAGCGAATAATAATTATTATTTATTTTTGTGTTGCGCTTACATTTGAGGCACTTCATGAAGTCACGAGTTGAATTGCCTGCAATAGCTTTTACTAATAAAAGAGGTTTGTTCATGATCACCTAGATGATTATTCGCGATATTATATCCATTGATCATCTGTAAAAACATTCACCTAAATGTTCATAGTCTCAACTCAAATTAATAAAAATTTTGGTATCCCTTAACCACCTGTATACCTACTTTCGTTCGTTCGTTCATTCCTTTTACGTCTTTTACTCGTAAAAGTTGTCAATTATAATATAATGAATTAACAAACTTGTCGGCTGGTAAATACCACACTTTTAGAGTAAAGTGGCGTAAAAGTTTTAACACTATTATCGCATTTAGCCTGGCATATAATTAATATTTCTTACGTCGGCAATGCGGGAGTACCTAATATCTTTTTGCTGAAGCTAAGCCTAGTCTATATTTATAATTGTGTAACGGCTCAACATCAGGCCAGGTATACGTATTGCCCACCTTAGTTATATAATAAACTAGTAGTTTTCCCGCGGTTTCGCCCGCGTAAGTCCCGTTCCCGTGTGAATATCGGGTTGCACCCCTTTCACCCCCTTCGGGGTGGTATTTCCAAAAATCCTCTCTTAGTGCTCCCCTACACTCTCCAAGGAACATACATGCCAAATTTCAGCTTCTTGCGTTCAGTAGTTTCGGCTGTGCGTTGTCTGTCAGTTACTCAGTAACGGAAGAGTTTTATATGTATAGATAAACTAATTAAAATAATATTTCAGAATTTTAACTAATAGGTACTAAAATAGCGAAAAATTATTGACCAAGACTTTAGTTTGGAATTACGTAATTAATCTTCTTACAACCACCTCTAACTTCAACGTAGCCTAAAACACTGACGCCAAATTGCATAACAAAATATTTATTGCGACATAAAGTTTGAATACTAAAACTATAACCTCTGACGAATCAATAAAATTCTTACATTTTTATGATAAACTTTTATATAGAACGAAATAAAAGCGAAGACTGCCTCGTGAGTCTTTGGTAAAAAATAAATACTATTAAGTATAACGTAAACTAGCGACCCGCCCAGGCTTCGCACAGGTAGTACAACCTTAACAAATGACACCTAAACCTTCCTCATGCCTATGTCTATATATCTATTGATGAAAACCGCATGAAAATCCGTGCGGTAGGTTTTGAGTTTATCGCGAACAGACAGACAGACACGGTGGAGGACTTCGTTTTATAATATTTAGTGACAAGTGACACTGACTCAAGCAGCAGTAAGGCTAGCAGTACTGCAGTGCCAGCGTCATTCGATTGTCAACGCTTGCTCGCGAACGAGAAGTACTTATACATTGCTTAGGTACAGCGTTGTCTTTGTCCGTAAGATGCTTTTGTAACAAAGTGTCGAGGATGTTAAACCCGGTGAAAAGGCAGACCAGGTAAAAATTGAAAAAAAATGATGTTATAAAATTCTCAGTTACAACAGATTCGGTAGATGGCAATAGGTACGCTTCCTATGACGTAGGATCAAAAACTTTTAGTAAAATTATGGATGTAATACAATTGGCTTATCGCTTCGGGAATATTCTGGAATAATTCTACGTATGTCTGTGTAAGGAATACTGAATGATTGTATACTATATTTGAAACGGTGATAGCACAATAGCAGAGACGTGGAACTTGTCTACGTGACGAAAAGATTATAGGTTTGAATCTCACAATTTTATATAGTTTATTATTAGTTAATGATTACTGTGAGAGTATTAGCAATGTGATGCTATATATGTAGTGTACTCGCATCACGAAGGCCCCACAGAAGCCTCATTGAATTTGTTTTTGTCTATTTTATACTCTGGTCTTTGGAGGTAAACGGATAGTAATTAGAATAAGTAAGTAAAATTGTTGTTGTTCTAAATATACTGCATTGGAATAATAACACCGTTAGACCGTCATTCGGCTTCCCGATAAAGGAGTCTGCCCACTACCCCGTCTCATACTATGACCGTGCTAGGAACGTGTCTGGCAAAAAAAATATTCTTTGTAAGGAAATGTATAAGACTATGCCCACTAGAGAAAAAGCAGCGATAGCTCAGTGGTGAGACCAACAGACTGCAATGCAGAGGGTCTCGGGTTCGAACCCACGTCGCGCACCTTAGACTTTCGGAAGTTATATGACTTTTTGCAATTATGTGCGTATTGATTGACATTTATCGCCTGCTTCGTGCCTCGGAGAGCACATTAAGCCGTCGGTCCCGGCTGCTATGAACATGGCAGTTGTTATTGGGACAATGTTGACAAAAGATCCCACTGGGTCGAAGTGTCGCCGATCTGCACTGACTGGCCCCCACATAAGATATGATGCCCACTATACTATTCCGTCACCGCCCAGCAGTTCCTATAGCAGGGCGTAATCATGTTGCTTTTCGTGTCTGATATGTTCCTAGCACGGTCATTGTATGAGACGGTGTAGTGGGCAGACTCCTTTATTCAGCAATTATGACAAACTAAATAAAAATAAGAACTTATAAAAATATATAATAATAATATCATCCCTAATCTTTAACTGTCCTTAATAAGAACGGTGACCATAATCCACCACACAGGTGCGTATTCACAGCCAGCAGTTTTGAGAATATTTTGCAAAACTCCCTGACAAGCAGATTATCTCTCAAAGCTTTCCTTCACCGTTAATGCAAACGATTATTAACAATTACATACGCTCATACTTAAGACTGCGCCGAGCGAAATGTGCTAAAACAGGTGGTCACAGTTAAGTGAATAAAATCAACACTTTTTGTTTAATACAAATATAAAATATACATTTACCATAAAAATGAATGTGTTTACAATAACTCCGTGTAAAAAACATAAAATAATTAGTATATTCACCTACAAAATTACGTAAATTTGCACGAAAATTGCAAAAACGTAAGCTCGTGTTACGTGATTTTTAAATTAGAACATTAGAAATCTATCCTATTTTACAGCTTAAACGAAACATAAATAGTTATATATTATTACGATTTGTCCGTCCCAAATATTTAACTTATTGGTTGACAATAAAGATACATATATATCAAAAATGCAATACAATCCTATCCTCCATACAATTTTACTATGACGGCCGCGCGCCGTTTTTGCATATAATATGCGCCGCACGAGCTCTTTCATTATCTGTCTTATTGTCGGCGCAGTCTTAAGAAAGTCAGAAGTGCATACCGTTGGATGGAACTGGTGAAACCTCTGCTTGGCGATCTAACTGTCTATCAACTAAGCTTCACGGTTACATCAAGAAATAATTACGGACAAATCTACAATTATGCTTGACATGGAATTGAAACTTGAGATCTCTGCGTAATAGCCCAACGATCTACCTTTAATGCCATTGTTACGAGACGACAGGTGAGAAAAGAACGAGTTATGTATTATAACGATGCCAGTATGTCTTCTACTGTGTGTTTGATACAGTATACTGTTTGAAGATACGATTACACAATCTGGTACAATAACCGTAACAAACCTGTTTATACTTAGAGCAAGCCACGTTCAAAACAACCTCATATAGTGTGTACTATGGACTATGGACTGTATCAAATCATAGATTTTCTTAGTGCGTTATCCAATTACTTTGGCAAGGGACACACGCTGTGAGGTTAAAAAAGCAATTCAAACAATAATATAATCACATCCCTAACTAATTAAAATGTGATCTTCTTCTTCTCTCTTAGCCTTTTTATTCCCAAGTCACTTAGGGTCGGCTTTTCTGGTCTAACCGGATTTGACTGGATATCAGTTTTTACACAGAGCGGCTGCCACCTGACCTCCGCAACCCGAAGGCTAACGATACCCTAAGGCTAGACCAGTGTCAGAATATTAGAGGGTACTGACTTTCCCAATAACGACTGCCATAGATGTTCATGGCAGCCGGGACCAACGGCTTAACGAGCTTTCCGAGGCACGTAGCAGGCGATAATTGGCAATTAATACGCACATAATTTCGAAAAGTCATATAACTTCCGAAAGTCAGAGGTGCGCGACGTGGGTTCGAACCCGAGACCCTCTGCATTGCAGTCTGTTGGTCTCCCCACTGAGCTATCGCTGCTCACTAAACGTGATCTACTACTAAATAACTAGATTTTCCCGCGGCTTCACTCACGAAAATGTAGGTTAGGTTAGTAAGTTACTACAGTTACAACCAGAAAAAAGTATTGTTATTTTTTTTAGATGAAAAATATGTTCTTTTCTGTCCCCTGACAAGGTGTATTCGCATACGTGTTGTCAATTTCATGATAATCGGTCGAGTAAATACGGAGTGAATGCGAAACAAACAAACAAACAATGAACTAACATTCGCATTAATAATATTAGTTAGGATTGAGATGACATTCAGTGTCAGATGACAACTTTGCATACAGAAATGTTACCATATTCAAACGTAGAACGGTGCATTAATGATTTAAATCTTTAGGTCAGCGCCGTATTTAACGGCTTCTCATACACACATATCATATGCGTTACACATAAACTCAACAGCCATAACAGAAACTATTACGCCGAGATTATAGAGTGTTTACGGTGCTCGTGAAACAGCACGCAGCCATATTGATTAAACTTTTACGAGTATTGCACTGTAAAACTCACGGTTCATCGGTTTATTAATAAAGATCAGTAGTGCGGAAACTTATAATAAACGCAGCGTTTATCCGCGAGGTACATGGCGTCAGCGTGAACGACTTTAGAACGCAGAATTGATTACTACGATATTTTTTTATTACCGTATCGTAGCAGACTCGCGGTATTCCAGTAGAACAATTAAACTTAAAAAAACATATTAAATTGTTTATACGCTAAAATTGCGCCTGTTACGTGTTTAGGTCCCAAGTTACATCGAGTGCGAGCATATTGCCATCCGTGCCGATACTGAGATTTTTGTAGCAGTAATACCCACCCAAAAAGCACATTAAGATTTATAGCATATTTTAGTAATTTCGTAAACTCACTAAGAGCAGCGATAGCTCAGTGGTGAGACCAACAGACTGCAATGTAGAGGGTCTTGGGTTCGAACCCATGTCGCGCACCTCTGACTTTCGGATGTTATATGAGTTTTCGAAATTACGTGCGTATTGATTGACAATTATCGCCTGCTCCGTGCCTCGGAGAGCACGTTAAGCCGTCGGTCCCGGCTGCCATGGACATCTATGGCAGTCGTTATTGGGAGAGTGTCGACGCAAAAGATCCCACTGGGTCGAAGTGTCGCCGGTCTGCACTGACTGGCCCCCACATAAGATACATACATACATACCATCAGGTGGGCCGTATGCTTGTTTGCCACCTTTGTTGCATAAAAAAAAAAGAAAGATAGCAGTTTCTACTTACCCCTGATCAACAGGGGTGTAGACAGACCAACATAAGTATAATTATAGATATATATTATAATATAAGTAATGATAAAGACTGCAAAGTCCAACAGCGTTCCACGAGGTTTCATATATTTTGACCTGAATTTAATATTATATTTCAAGTCTAAGCGCCGGCTGCGGCCAGACCCGGCTCTGACCGCTGTTTACATATTCAAGGAATTTCACAGTCAACGAGTCCTTTTGAGATATCGCTAATTGTTCCGGACAGTCCATGTTGTCACACAAACATTTGTGATATTCAGCATACAAAGAATATCACAAAGATTTTTATACTATTTATATTATATTAATATTTATGATTTTTTAGAAGCAGCGATAGCTCAGTGGGAAAACCAACAGACTGCAATGCAGAGGGTCTCGGGTTCGAACCCATGTCGCGCACCTCTGACTTTCGGAAGTTATAAGACTTTTCGAAATTATGTGCGTATTGATCGACAATTATCGCCTGCTCCGTGCCTCGGAGAGCACGTTAAGCCGTCGGTCCCGGCTGCCATGAACATCTATGGCAGTCGTTATTGGGATAGTCAGTACCCTCTAATATCCTGACACTGGTCTAAGTTTAGGGTATCGTTAGCCTTCGGATTGCGGAGGTCAGGTGGCAGCCGCTCCGTGTAAAAACTGATAACCAGTCAAATCCGGTTAGACTAGAAAAGCCGACCCCAAGTGACTTGGGAATAATAAAGGCTAGGGAGAAGAAGATTTATGATTACTGTTCCGCTCTTGCTCGTAGCACAGTACATTAATAGACATAAATTGTCTATTAATTTACTGTGCACGTTGCGTGTTGTAAACCTTTTACAGTTAAAGGTTTACTGCATGTAAAAAGAAGATCAGGCTGACAGTTCCAGAGGTAAACGTGTTAAAGAACCTAAAACTGTACAGATTTACTGTAAAATACCGGTAAGTTATTTGACCATGCATTTTATTGTTATGACAACAAACTTCGACAAAGTATGTTTTAGTATTTTACGAAGCGGTAATAGACCAATAGTATCGCACTTGCGACCAAGAGGTGGTGGATTTGACCTCCACCCATCGCAATACTGACGTGAAGCCTTTATACAAGCATTAATATGCAGGCGTAAATACTATATAGTCATATGTAACAAAAAAAGCTAGCTTTTAAATCCTAACTAATATTATAAATCCGAATGTGAGTTTGTTTGTTTTTTTTTTTATGCACCCGTCGTCACAATTTGTTGAGCCCAACCTCTGACATGATCAGAGACCTTTAGAGTTTGTTTGTTACGCTTTCACGCCTTAACTACTTGACCGATCATCACAAAATTGCGCATATCCATTGTCAGGGATACCGAAAGGGACATAGGGTACCTTTCATCCAGGAAAAATAACTGTTCCCGAGGGAGTGAAATCGCGGGCAAAAACATAATGTTGTTCTATGTCAATTTTCTTCTTTTCTTTCTTTCTTTCTTTCTTTCTTTTCGTGTGGTTAGTGGTCTACCTGTTGTCAAGAGTTGTTCAAGCTGCCCGTAGGCCCCTGACATGGCTTTGGCGCCCTGACCTTTCGGCTGACGCAGGTCCTCACCGAGCATGGATGCTTCGGGAGGTACTTGTGTCGTATAGGCCGGGAGCAGACGTCTTGTTGTCACCACTGCGGTGACGGCCCCGAGGATACGGCGCTGCACACACTCGTGGAGTGCCCAGCTTGAGAGGAGCAGCGCCGGTCGTTAACCGGGGCACTGGGTGTCCAAATCCTCTCGCTACCGGCAATGGTACTGTCCATGGTCCGGAGCGAGGGTGCATGGGAGGCCGCCGTCACTTTCTGCGAGGCAGTGATGTCCGCGAAGGAGGCGGCGGAATGGGAGAGGGTGCTGGTCTCTCCCCACCCAAACCGCAGGACACGTCCAGGGCACCGCTGTAGGGCGCGCGCAGACCTCCAGCCCCCCTAGGGGGCGGCCTGCGGGCGGTGGACTTGGGCAGTCTGCCGCCCGAGCAGCACAGGCCCGAGAGAGGGGCATAGGCGTTCCGCGCGCCCCCCTCAGTGGAGGGGAGGGCTGTACCATCTGGTCCTCCCCCAAACAGCTGGGGCGCGCCTAGTCACGTGGCGGGCCAAGACCTGTCGGTGTCGCGGTGAATGCTAGCGCGAATCCCGTGGCACCGACACTTGGTACCGGAGAATCGTCGTCAGGGGTTTAGTGGGTATGGGGCCGGCTTTTCTGGCTCGAGTCCCACACACCCGCGCCCTGCCCGGGCGCGGACGGTGCGAAAAAGCATACCGCTGAGGTTAAAAAAAAAATTTAGAAAAAAAAAAAAAGGCCCCTGACATGGCTTAACGACTGCTGTGAATTTGATAACAACCCGGACCGACTTTTTACGTGCCCTCCGAAGCACGGAGACGCTCAGATGAAATACCACTAAGCGGTCACCCATCTATAGACTGACCGCACTCAACGTTGCTTAACCTCGCTAATCGTTTACCGATCAGTGAGTGCAACTGGCTATGAGCGCCTCAATCTCTTTTAATCATCTATATACTAAAGAAACATGAGTGTTTGATTATGCATTATTCTATGCAAAATGAAGCAATCACACTGGTACGAGCAGTTTTGTTACCGAATCGCTAACAAAAGACGCCAAGTTCAAGAAATAAGTAGTGTTTTATTCTAACAGAACAATTTATACTATAGAATTTTTCTTAATAATTTTTAAACTTTCGCGTTGCATGATATACAGAATGTGGCGTAAATAATGGATAACCCTGAAACTGTCGGCTGGCTAGATTATCATCTATCATTTACCCCACTTATATCACCATATGCCCATGGATGACCAAATTATTGATATTTTAAATGAAAAGCGTACTTACTCATACAAAATCAGCTGCCATTTCTACAATCGGCGACATTTTCTCGTTCTGTTTTTTTTATGTCACTCCTAAATACTTGTATCATCAGACCAGTATCAAGATTTTTTGTTACAGTCTAAGACAACTTCGCAAAAAATACTTATTCTCAAATTTTTACATTTTTCTAAGGAATAATGCATTTTTGTGCCGCCGCCCTGTATCGAAAACAAAATGTCCATGGGCATATGGTGATATAAGTGGAGTATATGATAGATCTGGCCAGTCGACAGTTTCAGGGTTATCCATTATTTACGCCACACCTGTATATATAATACATAACGGGTATTAACGCGATCATGCATAATGTTTACTTTTTTTATGCTTGACGTTTCGACCAGGTTATACCGGCCGTGGTCACAGAGATTTTGTTTTCTTAGTTTCATTAAATTAATTTGCACAGCGGTATCATATACAATTGCTTGGCAAGAAGTCTCGGGTTCAATTACTGGACAAAATTCTTCTGCAAGAATAGTGTAGCTCTCATACCATGAAGTGTCGTCTCACCACTACGACTGCGCCGAGGGTTAGCAGTTCGATCCCCACATGGAACAAGAAAGTGGTGTGGTCCAGAAATACTTATTCTAAGTCTCGGTGTTCTTTGTAACCGTTGTTTCAATGTTTGTAAAGTCCCCCGCGACACAGGAATTTTACGTAATGCGAGAAATGTCTTTTTAAAACAAAGAAAAAGTGTTATTGCATTTTTATGAAGATATGCCCAGTAGCACTGAGCCTGGAACTACGAGCGGTACACGGCACACTCCCTATTGCATGGAATATAAAACCATAACTTGTGAAATGTAACTTTAATACCAATCTGGGTAACTAGTACGAGTTGTTTTCACGTTAACGCGATAGAAACGTTTACAGCGTTTGGCTCTCTGATTGGTTAAAAGCTTAGAGCGGGCCAATCGGAGCGCCGAACGTCATGAACTTGTCGATCGTGTTAACTTAGAAACAACTTGCACTAGGCTCTCTGACTACCCCTTCAGAGATAGAGGCATGAGGCTATGTTTCTTTTTTTTTAATACAACCAAGTTGGTAAATACGCGTACGGCTCTACGTATCCGATCACCGTAGCCTATAGACGCCTGCAACACCAAAGGCATCACTTGCGCGTTGCCAACCCTTTAGAAAAGGAAGAAGAGAAAATGGAAGTGGGAAGAAGTAGGAGCGGAAAGGGGGAAGGAGGTGATTGGGCCGCCGGTACTCTCACTTACCGAACGAAACACAACAGTAAGAAAACTGCTATTTTACGTCGATATTCTGTGAGAGGGTAGTCCTGGTCCTGGTCCTGGTCAAGCCGACCCATTCATGCTGAAATCAGCGAGGCTCTACTACCCCACAAAATGTGTATATACTTCAAACAAAATAACCTGCAATAAAATTCCCTTTCCGTTTTGCAAAAAATACACGAAGCACCATCTACCTCATAATATATTTTCCAAGTGATATTCTTCAGATATTTTCACTAGGTACCGTGTATCTCTCTCCTTTTGTTCAGCTACGAACGTAAAATAATACACGACGTTTTATTGTACAAACGGGAAAAAGTACTCTTTCGTACATGAACGCCGTACGTACAACATAAAGATCCTAGTAAAATATATAGGTATGTATAATTCGTAACGGGTACTAAGGCGATCATGCACGTTGTTTATTTTTTGATGGCCGAGGTCTCCTGTTTAAATCATTTTTGAGCTGTATGGTATTTAAAACTGAGATCATAGCACATCTCTTGTAAAACTTCTAGCAATAATAAAAAGGACTCATTATCTATCTATACAATCCTAAGCGATAGCTCAGTAGAGAGACCAACAGACTGCAATGCAGAGGGTCTCAGGTTCGAACCCACGTCGCGCACCTCTGACTTTCGGAAGTTATATGACTTTTCGAAATTATGTGCGTATTGAATGACAATTATCGCCTGCTCCATGCCTTGGAGAGCACGTTAAGCTGTCGGTCCCGGCTGCCATGAACATCTATGGCAGTCGTTATTGGGAAGACAGTGCCCTATAATATCCTGACACTGATCTAGCCTTAGGGTATCGTTAGCCTTCGGGTTGCGGCGGTCAGGTGGCAGCCGCTCCATGTAAAAACTGATATCCAGTAAAATCCGGTTAGACCAGAAAAGCCGACCCCAAGTGACTTGGGAATATTAAAGGCTAGGAAGAAGAAGGACACGTCAGTTTCAAATATTATTTATAATATAATGAAAATGAAATAAAAATTACCATTAAAAAATCAGTTCGAGAAGTAGAACTTTCATAAGAAGAAACTGGCAAAAAAAGGTAGTGTATAACATTTTCAAACATCGCAACTAACAAAGAAAAGCATAACGCTTTACAATAAGAAACGTTACACTTTATTAAAAACCCAAGTTGTTTTAAAACCAGTGGGCGAAGGCACGTGTCCACGTGTTCATTTAAAAATTATGACCGTTTATAGCAGGAGCTTGCACATGACGTAACAGAATATTACGCCTTTATATTCTTTAAGAGCTAAAAGCTAGGGGCTTCTTTAGGCAATACTATAAAACTTATGTGTTGTATACTATTGCTTGTACCGATAGCCTAGTGTGACACTGTCGGACTGCCACGAAAAGGTCTCGAGTTCGATCCCAAGGCTCATATCTGACTTTTTGGAGTTATTGTGCGTTTTAATTAGTTTATATCGCTTGCACGTGCTTGTAGGTTTTTGTTCGAAAACATCGTGAAGAAACCGTTAAGGTAAAGGAAATCATCGTGAGCAAAACCCGCATGTCAGAGAGTTCTCCATAATATTCTCGAAGGTATGAGAAGTCTGCCAATCTGCAATGGGCCAGCGTGAAAATGAACATCCAAACTCGGAACAACTATTTATGGATCATACTATGTTTTGTCACGTGTGGGGATCAAAACCACTCGGTTCAGTGGTCTTGGCGTGGTCACCACTTAAACCACTACGACATCCAAGCAGTCAAATAAATAATATTATAAGGAAGAAATAATAATAGAGGCGAACATGTAATATTATAATATAGTAGTTAGTAGACCCTCGCTGATTTCAGCATGAATTGGCCGGCTCGACCAAGGAAGGACTACCCTCTCACAGAATGTCGACGTGAAATAACAGTATTCCTACTGTTGTGTTTCGTTTGGTGAGTGAGAGTGCCAGAGGCCCAATTACCCTCTGTCCCCCTTCCCGCTCCTTCTCCTTCCCACTTCCTTTTATTCCTAAAAGGTCGGCAACGCGCAAGTGCTGCCTCTGGTGTTGCAGGCATCCATAGGCTACGGTGACCACTTACCATCAGGTGGTCCGTATGCTTGTTTGCCAACTTAGTCGTATAAAAAATACATATATATATATATATATATATAAAACGGACGCCTTCACTAATGATTCGGATAATTTTATATTCGAACTAGATGTGCCCGCGGTTTCACCCACGTTTGTAGTTACTGCGCCGTCCCCGTGGGTCGTAGCGTGATGTTATATTGCCTATAGCCTTCCTCGATAAATAGGCTATCCAAAACCATTAGTTCCTGAGATTAGCGCGTTCAAACAACCAAACAAACAAACTCTTCAGCTTTATAATATTAGTATAGATAATATTTGTATATCATTTCACGTCGCAATACTTCATTTCTTCTCTTATACCTACTTTGCACGGTTAAGAACGCAGTACACATACTTAGTAATAGTATATTAAAATTCATTCGAATATAATTCGAATAAAACCTCATAAGTACTCACACTTTATTTATTTAATTATTTAAAAATAATGAAATATATATTTGTGTACCTACGTCGATTTCAGATTAAGTGAACCGAAAGCAGTAATCATTATTTGATTATTTCGTTTTATAATAGTAAGCGATACAACTTTGTCAACCCTTTCGGTCGTAAACAGGCGAGAGGATAAATGTATAGATTTTAAAAACGATTCCAAAAAAAAGATTATTTAGAGGATTTCTGTGGATGGATGTAGCGAAAAATCATGAGGGACATTTAAAAGGTTTCAGATAGTCAGTTTAAAAGGGTTGAAAAGGGATATTTCTATCTCCAAACGTCGTTTCCATTAAAGCAATATTTTATCATTTATTCTCTAAAATCTTTTAAAAGGCCATTTATTATTATTTCAACCTGCGAATGACAGAATTAAAATTAATTTTCTAAATGAATAACTGCCGGCCGCCGGCTGTGGAAATTATATTTTTCGAACCGACGCAAATAGTATCGGATTTACTTTGAGGTATATAGATTACAGTAAATGGACTATTGGAAAGCTGTAGGCAATTTAAATCAGCGTTTTATTAGAGCTGTCACTTTACCAACTAAGCTTTCCACTTACAAACAAATCAATACTAATATTGTCTTCTGTTTACGCGAATGTTATTCATTGAAATTAAACTACTATATACGGATTTTATCGCGTTATTTATTTTACAACTACCATCTTAGTCTCCCCGTGACCATGGCTGCTGAAAAGCAACGGAAACGTCGGGGAAAGTGTAAACTTAAATATAATAGTTTTAATAAATGAATTAGCTTAAAAATTAGTAAAGTTCAATAGTATCTAGTAGTAGTGTGACAGTCTCAAAATTTTGTAATAAAATGTAAAATAAATAACGCGATAAAATCCGTATATAGTAGTTTAATTTCAATAAATCAATACTAAGGTTAATTATTGCGTTATGGAGTACCTACGAGCATAAAAATGTCCACTCATTACTACTTACTATGTAATACTGTACTTTGCATTATTCAAAAATTTTTTCTTATTCAAAAATCAGCCCACGACTATCTATATGCTGTCAATTATGATTTAACCACTTAAATCACTGCACCATTCCGTCAGTAGCTAATAAATCTTTAAGGATAAGATAACTTTGATTCCCATATTAACTACAATTAAGTTTTCTTTAGTTATATTCAGTATTTTGCCCAGTAAACATTCAATTTATTTTCTAGAGGACAGCTCCTACACTTACCATATACATATATATGAATACCAGATGTGCCCGCGGTTTCACCCGCGTTTATAGTTACTGCTCCGCTCCCGTGGATCGTAGCGTGATGTTATATAGCCTAGAGCCTTCCTCGATAAATAGACTATCCAACACTTAAAGAATTTTTCAATTCGAATGAGTAGTTCCTGAGATTAGTGAGTTCAAACAAACAAACAATCTCTTCAGCTTTATAATATTAGTATAGATATGTACTGTGTCTGTATCAGAATGTTTGTTATATTCAAAAACGGACTCAAAGAACACACAGACACGAAGCAACTATTTATAGATCACAAATTTTTGTCTCGTGTGGGGATCGAACCCAACACTCGGCAATAATGGTATTAGCGACGCGACCACTTCAATCACAAGGCCATCTGTGTAGTCAAACCAGGTTCGAGATAAGCTAACCTGTAATACATACAACTCTACCAAACCTTTTCAAAATGGCGTGATAGTCACTATTTAATATAAATTATTAAAACTCGTAGATAAGTAATCTCTTTTTAATTATATTTGATTTATTAATGAACTAATTTCGAAAGTAACTGTTTCGGCACGTTTTTAATTAAAATTTTGATTGGAAAGGAAATTGAAACACATACTACGTAATTATAATGTGCTAGGTATTACACGCGAATATGGTCACACACGTTAAGAACTCTGTACCTAACGAAAATCGTTCATAATATATTTTTATACAACAACAGCCTCTCTTCTTTTTTCATTTCATTTTCGTGTGGTTAGTGGCCAACCTGTTGTCAAAAGTTGTTCAAGCCGTCCGTAGGCCTCTGCAATCGCTTAACGACTGCTGTCAATTCGACAACAACCGGGACCGACTTTTTACGTGCCCTCCGAAGTACGGAGACGCTCAGATGAAATACCACTAAGCGGTCACCCATCTACAGACTGACCGCACCCAACGTTGCTTAACCTTGCTAATCGTTTACCGATCAGTGAGTGCAACTGGCTATGAGTATGACAACAATAGTGGTAAACAAGCATTCTGCCCGGCTGGTGGTAAGCGGATGCATCGGTAACGGTAACCTATAAACACTTGCAATTCATCAAATATTACTCTACTAGCGGTCGCCTAGTGGTCAAAATACGATCAAAATTCCTTAGCTTGCTACTTTGTTTTCTGTTTTTCTCTATTACATATAAAGAAGGTATAGGTAACCATAGTTACAAAGAATTGTACGACGTCAGACAAACAATGTCGAAATACTACGAACGCGATTCGACTGCGTGTGTCAAATGCGTGGTTGTATGCGTGAAGTGTTTTTTCATTAATTTAATGTATTTCTAATGCATATTTTATAAAAGTATTAGGATTCGCCAATCCTTCTCCATATAAACTTTTTATTATATTAGATAAGATTTTTATTAACTTTCATATATATATTTTTTTTGTAATTTATTGTAATAGGCATAATTACAACTTTATACTATTTGTAAAGCACGCACTTAATTAATTTTAGCTAACTTGCTTATGTACCATAGCCCGTTATAATAATTCCTTACTTTTTTTTTCTCTTTGGTTATGTTACTAAGTTAACCTTTGCTACTATTGGTTAACTCGAGATGACGGCTATTGTCTGCTTACAATTTTAAATTTAAGTGTTACAAGTAATCTGTGGAAAATGTAGTGGGTAGTATATTTGTTAAGTTTAGTGTTAAGTACTCAATGTATCGTCCTAATATACTACTGTTTGTTTTCCCATGTTCAATAAATAAATAAATAAACTTAACGTGCCAAATTTCATACTCCTCCGTCCGCGCAATTTTCGTAAAAAGGGGTACAAAGTTTTTGCTTCACGTATTAATATATAGATCTTATCTTATCTTATGTGGGGGCCAGTCAGTGCAGACCGGCGACACTTCGACCCAGTGGAATCTTTTGTGTCGACACTCTCCCAATAACGACTGCCATAGACGTTCATGGCAGCCGGGACCGACGGCTTAAAGTGCTCTCCGAGGCACGGAGCATGCGATAATTGTCAATCAATACGCACATAATTTCGAAAAGTCATATAACTTCCGAAAGTCTGAGGTGCGCGACGTGGGTCAGAACCCGAGACCCTCTGCATTGCAGTCTGTTGGTCTCCCCACTGAGCTATCGCTGCTCATAATATATAGATCATTTCAGGTCTATATGACCGAACGAGTAGCTAGAGACATAAGCCCATATTTCGCGAGCTATTTTTTAGAAGAGACAAGTAATAGTCTTGCCTCTCCTTCTACTGATAAAACTTATAGATAAACTTACCATTATTTTTTTAAAGACCACTCTCGTCGTATTAATATATTATGTATCACTGGAAACTTTACAAGCAATCAAACGACGGACACAGAGAATACTCAGGCTCGAAACAACCATTCATACATCACTATATTCGGCGGCCTCGATGGCGTAGTGGTTAGTGTAACCGACTGCCGCGCCTGAGATCGCGGGTTCGATGCCCGCAGAATGGATGTTTGTCTTGGTCTGGGTGATTTTATGTATAACTAGCTGTCCCGACAGACGTTGTCCTGTACACAGGAAAAAAAAACCAAATTTAAACCATTCTCGAATCCACTTGAACACACACATAAAAATTCGAATCAAAATCGATCCAGCCGTTTAGGAGGAGTTTAATTACAAACACACGCACAGAAGATTTATATATATAAAGATATGTATGTATTTACAAAAAATTATATATGTACCTATTATCTATTGTCTAATACCCATAGTACAAGCTCTGCTTAGTTTGGGCTAGATGATGTTGTGTGTATGTGATAGAATATTAATTATTATTATATTATTCGGTATTGCCGTACTGGTAGTGGGAAGAAGACATATTAGGCCTGGCTCTTACAAAAAAAACGAGTGGTGTTACTTATGGACAGTCAATTTTTGACACAAAACACATGCAAAAGTTGTCAAAATTTGACTGACCGTAGCTAAAACAAGTAGTTTCTTGATACAGGAACTAAGCCTTAAACCATTGCCAAATCCCTACATAGATAGTCATTAACTAGTACTGTTTATATCGCGTGTTATCAATGTGTTAAACAAACTACTCTGCAAATGAAAAATAAAAACGAATCGAAAGCTCAAATGGCAGAGATAAAATGAATAGCGCTCATCTGTTAGGGCCAGAGTGCAGTAGAGAGAGACGCCTGGCTCATTATGGCGAGGGCATATCGCTAAATAAGCCGTTTTCTCACACGATAACACTGAGAAAACTTGTCGTACAAATATTTGTTTTATTTTGTTGTATTACATATTGTTATTATGATAGTGAAGAAGAACATAATGTCTTATTCTAAGTTCTAGAATTATAAATGCGAATGTGAGTTTGTTTGTTACGCTTGCACGCCTTAACTACTTAACCGATTACCATGAAATTTTGTATGCACATTGTCAGGTGAATACATAAATTATAGCTGTTTAGAAAACTAAAATACACGCTTTAAAAGTATAAAATAATTTAATAATTTTAATGTAAAAAGCGTAAGGTGCTTTCTAAGATATTTTGATAAAAACGTGTTTTACATTAAAATGATTAAATTATTTTTTACTTATACAGCGTGTTTTTTAGTTTCTTTAAACTATTATTTATTTTTAACATATATTCATAGATATATACCAAGCTAATAAAAGCGTATTAAAAAGGACATAGGGTATCTTTTATCCAGGAAAAGATCCGTTCGCGAGGGATAGAAATTAATTTACGACATCAACATCACCGCGAGCGAAGCCGCGGGCAAAATTTTGTATCTATACAGTGTAAAAGTTCTCTGCAATGTTCTCAAAGATAAGTGTGAAGTCTGTTAATCCGTACTGGGTCAGTACTGTGATTGGTGGCTGCACGGATTACTCAGTCGCTAGCGGTCATATCACCTCCGCTGAACGTTCCGGCTTCGAATCCCACACCGGACAATTATTTGTCTCGATCCACAATTGATTGTTCTGATTCTGGATCAAGTTCCTCGAGACACAAGTATTGATCCATAGTGCGGGGTTATTTTAAAAGAATGATTATGGCCAATCCTTCCTTTTCTCTCCTTAATGAAAACAGTCTTATGCTGATATTCATGATTTTATATTATTATTAACACCTTTTTCTTTTTAACTTTTCAGTTTATGGACATGATACTAGGCCGATATTTTAAAGTCTGTCTACTCGGTGACTTCAGAAAGCGTGGTCGCATATTCAAGTCACTGTATTAAGTCAACTGAGACTTACTTTCACACGCTTAACAAATACAACTTATACTTAGTTCATACGATATACATAAATTCCTGAAACTCGAAAGGTCCAAAGTGTGAATCATTTATTCAATCGAAGCGCCTTGCGTAAAGCAAAGATTTTTGAGAAGCACCTAATACTATATTCTAATGTACGATTCACATCTGATAAAACGCTTTGAAGGGTGGGGGACTACAGTATAACGAACGCGCGTGTATGCAGCGTGCTATAGGCGATTGCATGAGCTCAGTGGCTGCAAACTGCGATTTAATCACTATATACATCACATAGTTGTTTATAATCATCAATCTTTTTTAAGTGATAGCGTAGTGGTTTTAGTTACTACAGGCACTGCCAGGTTCGTTTGGATGTCATCAAAATGTTCTTGTGACAAAAATTTGTGTGATCCACAAATAATTGTCCCGAGTCTAAGCAGAACATAGAACAGAACAGAGTTTTAGATTACTACTAATACGGGAGCAGTCTTTTAAAGAAATATAAAGTTAAACTGTGTCCTCACCATGAAAATCACGGTCTCAGTTAACTACGGTTCACGATACACGCAAATAGTTGATAAAACCTCAGTGTATACCATAGAATAGACTGTCTCAAATATTTACTTGCACAACAAGAAAATAACTGTTTTAAAAGTACAGGCACGTGGATCACCACAAAAACGTTTTGCCGCGTCGTCAGGTCTGAATCGCACATTATGTAATGTACTCAGGAAACTTAACGGCTTTTTATACTACCTTATATGTATAGGTACGTGAAATAAAATCACTGTTTTTATCCTCGAGGGTTAAAGCGTTTCAATTTGCGCGCTATGAGTGTGAGTGAAGACTCCTTGGCCTTCTTTCCTCAGTTCATGTGAAATAAATATTGGTAGAGGTTTTTAGAGTTAGTAGGTTAGAAGGTTTTCTCGTCTGTCCATTGTAATGATTTAGATTTCTGCCTCGGTGGCGCAGCAGAATTAAATGCGACTGCTGTTCATGAAGTCTTCAAATCAATTCCCGATTAGGAAAAACTGTAACCTAGTTACAGATTGCCTATTTATGGTAACATAAATGCAGCACCGAGTTATCATACTCCGTACTGTATGTACCGTGTATGTATGTATCAAGGATGTTGCGAATATTCGCATCCGCATCCGCAATCGCGGAGCTATCGCATCGCTTTGGACATCTGCATCCGCATCCTCATCCGCAAAAATCAACGCGGATGTTAATGCGGATCCAGATATAGCGTCAGTTAGGATAAGAAAGAAATCAGTTGTTCAGTAGTACGTGTTTAATTTATGAACCTTTGCAAAACAGGCTTGAACCTGCGAAGGCGATATGATATTAGATACTTTTTTATTAAATCAGATGAACAATTTTCATCAACATCCGCATCCGCAATTGCGGAGCTTCCGCATTGATTTGGACATCCGCATTCGTATCCGCCTCCGCATCCGCGGATGTCAATAAATCTGCATCTGCAACATCCCTGGTATGTATGCATGTAGCCGGGAGATGGCAGAGGTAGCAAGTGGTAACCGATACGCATGAACTTCAGCATTATTAGAATTCATCTTCTTTTAGCAAAACCGAAGCAGCTGCCTACCACGATAATAATATTCTAGTAACACCTCGTATAATTTGTGGTTGTTTGTATGCATGTCTTGTCTTTCTACCCATTTAATAAAGCTTCGGCCTTCATCCTTATCATACATTAAGGTCAACCAATATTGGATATGACAGCAGTACTGAAAGCGAATGCTGTGCATGAGATCACGGGCTTAATGCCTGGATCGAGCTTTGTTAGTTGGCTCTTATATTACGTGGGATCTAAATTATAGCTGATTGAAAGGCGGTGATTGAAAGTGGATATAGGGACAAGAATAGAAAAGGGTATGTTAAGCTGGTTTGAGCATGTAGAAAGAATGGACGAGGAAAGACTGACTAAGAAAGTTTATAAGGCTATTATGAATGGAACAGTCGCAAGAGGAAGACCTAGGCGAACGTTTCTCGATCAGATCGGAGGCGTACTGGACAAAGGCCAGGTTAAGAGCACCTTGAACCGACGGGCGTGTATGAGGAATGTGATGAAAGTGAATAAAGCCAGAGAAGTATGTCAGGATCGTAGCATATGGAAATCCGTAGTCAATCGACAATAGGTCACCATAGCCAAATATGTATATAATAAACCTATGCCTACCCTTTAAGGATATAAGCGTGAGACCATGTGTGTATAATACCTAAATAAATAAAAATCTCTTAAATATCACTTTCGTATCCAACTATAGTTTGAACACGAACTATCCGAGATATTTAATCAAAATATGGGTCCAGATCAAAAAGGTTTTTCATTCTGTTGAGAGTCAGTGAGCGTGTGTGAGTTATATGTTAATATTGTAAGGTATGTGTATGTGTGTTTTGACGTAATGAAACTGAAATGAAATGTATTTGGTTTTAACTTCTCTGGTATGTCTATGTTTGTTTTCATTCGACAAATTCGGTGATGTTTTTATTTATAGCGTCCGTATTGGCGGACTCTAAAATAACCTTAATAAATGTAGTTGGTTTTAACTTCTCTGGCACGTCTTTGTTGTTTTTTTCATTCAATGAAAATATATTATACCAATATTTTTTTCATTCGATAAATTTGGTGATATTTTTATTTATAGCGTCCGTATTGGCGGACTCTAAATAACCTTAAATACAACTCTAATTAAAACAGATTTTCATACGGTTTTCAACAATAGAAAGAGTGATTCATAAGGAAGGTTTAGGTAAATAATTTGTAAAGGTTTTGCACTACCCCTGCGTAGCCGGAGCGGGTCGCTGGTATAATATATATCCTTTTATTAAGACAAATATAATCAAAGCAGTGATTTGAGGCGTATAGGTGCTCGTTATGATATATTTTAGTAAGCATATTTTGCTGTGCAATTAGTATTTTTGGTGGTCATTATATTTAATCCCTTTATAAACTAACACATATTACAGTAATAAATGTTTTATGCAATAGAAAAAGAAATGATTATTCTTTGTAACAATATTTATGGCCAGACTTAAGTATAATTATATATTATTGTTAAGATGCAATTGTAAAACTAAGAATTTATATTAAAATAAATAAATTATAATAAATAAATTAAATAAAAATTCACTTTAGATTGTGTAATCCAGAATTATATTTATTTTAAAAATACAGCTCTCTCCGTTAGCCTGGCCTGTGTCACAGGGACTTTAAGAACACTGATCTCAATCTCTGTCCAGTATGGCGATCGAACCCACTACACTCAACGCAGTGGCAGTAGTGAGGCGCCAATTTAAACTACTACGCCATCTGTGCAGTCATTTAAATAAACTTGTAAATTGTTGACTTCATTATCCTAATCCCAACTAATATCATAAACGCCAATGTGATTAGTTTATTTGTTTGTTACGCTATTACGCATTAACTACTCGACCGATCATCTTGAAATTTCGCATACACGTTATCAGAAAGAAGAATGAAAGAAAGAAACATTTATTTGCACAGAATATAGGTGGTACCAGATTTAACGATGGTGAATAGTTCAGGCTATATTCTGCCTGTATTAGGCATGCAAATATTAATAATTATATAATACAATTAAAATTAAAATTAAATTAAATTAAAAGCAGCGATAGCTCAGTGGGGGGACCAATAGACTGCAATGCAGAGGGTCTCGGGTTCGAACCCATGTCGCGCACCTCTGACTTTCGGAAGTTATATGACTTTTCGAAATTATGTGAGTATTGATTGACAATTATCGCCTGCTCCGTGCCTTGGAGAGCACGTTAAGTTGTCGGTCCCGGCTACCATGAACATCTATGGCAGTCGTTATTGGGAAGTCAGTGCCCTATAATATTTTGACACTGGTATAGCCTTAGGGTATCGTTAGCCTTCGGGTTGCAGAGGTCAGGTGGCAGCCGCTCCGTGTAAAAACTGATATCCAGTCAAATCCGGTTAGACTAGAAAAGCCGACCCCAAGTGACTTGGGAATAATAAAGGCTAGGGAGAAGATGTAGTACAATTAAAATATTAGTAACAAAATGGCAAGCTATATTATTATTTAGAATATTTATCATTATTATATTACATTATATTAAAATTTATTAGTTAGTAGTAATCAGATTCATTAGTTTTATAGGCTACGAGCCCGTATGCCCCTTGACTTTCGCCCCTTCCATGAAGCCACGTTTTGCGCGGCTCCTATTATTGGGTGGATTTTAAGAAGAAACCTGACAAATAGCTACCAGTGGGTGAATCCCGAGGGGCGAACGTGCACAAAACTTTTTTATGTTGCATGAACTCTTCTATTGTATAAAAGCATTTATCCACAAGCCATTTTCTTAACTTAAGTTTAAAATATTTAAATGGTAGTTCTCTTAGACTCCTAGGCAGTTTATTAAAAACTGATACGCATCTGTGATAAACATTCTTACCTCGATGGCGTAGTGGTTAGTGTAACCGACTGCCGCGCCTAAGGTCGCGGGTTTGATTCCCGCACAAGTCAAACATTTGTGTGCATGAACATGGATGTTTGTCTTGGTCTGGGTGTTTCTATGTATAATATGTATGTATTTACAAATAAAAAAGTATATATGTATGTTTATCCATTGTCTAGTACCCATAGTACAAGCTCTGCTTAGTTTGGGCTAGATGGTGTTGTGTGTATGTGATAGAATATTATTATTATTCATTTTATTTAAGGTTGTTCTACAAAATGGAATTAATATTTTAGTATGATCTCTTGGTTTGTATTTAGTAACATGATACACCTTAAATTAAAAATCGTTATTCTTCCTTACAAATACTGATACTTCAAGAACATACATGTAGGTCAATGTCACCAAATTAAGTTTTTTAAATAAAGGTTTACAGGAATCCAGTGGACCTACTCCACAGATAGCTCTTAAGCATTTCTTTTGTGCAATAAATGCTTGACCAACAGCAGGTGAATTCCCACATATTATTAAACCATATCTAAGGATTGACTCTACATAGTCTTTATATGCTATACCTGCAGTCTTTTTATCTGACACGATTCGGGCACAAAAAAAATATAGGGTAGCTTTCATACAGAACAATAGTACTGTTCCCTAGCAAGTGAAGCCACGGGCAAAAGGTAGTACATAAACTAAGCGTAACTAAGCGTAACGTACGTACCTACTTATCTCCTATTAAAAAAGTGTCATTGTTTCATTTGTAAAACGACAATAGAACTACATCGCACATTGCTAAATTAATAATACACTCTAAATTTTATTCAGAAAAACCAGGGTCTATTTTCTTTAGTGTTACGTCTCATAAAAACTCCCTCATTAAACTAATAACAATCAATAGCATTAATAGCACAGAATTCCGTGTCAAACGAAGTGCACTCTGCTTAATTACACTTTGAATAAATTATAAGCTGTCTTTTATCAAAATTGAAACGTTATTTTAGGTTAAAACTCTGTTTGTGTTTATTAATTATGGATATGAAACATTCATGTACAAAGCGGTTCGAATACCACAGTAACTTAGTAAGGATATCTACAAATGCGAAGCCGCACTGGGCCGGCGACGTGGTGTGCTATCCTCACCCTTCTCACACAAAGGACCGTGCCCAGCACTGGGACAGTTTAATACAAGGCTGATATTATATCTACGAATGAGCTAATTTCCACGGAAACTATAGGCGTAAGTTATACAGAAGCGACACGTCGTAAATTATACACAAATGGCACGATGCGCGACGCAAGAGTGGCGTTTTGCTGCCTGCGCTGCGCCTCCTATAAATCACTACATATTATAAAACAAATTTTCCAGCCGCGTCTGTCTGTCTGTCTGTTCACTATAAACTCAAAACTACTGAACGGATTTTCATGTGGTTTTCACCAATAGACAGAGTGATTCATGAGGAAAGTTAAGGTACATAATTTGTTAAGGTTTTGTACTACCCTTGCAAAACCGGAGCGGGTCGCTATAATAAATAAACAATAAAAGGTTATTAATAATGTCCTCCAGACCGAATTTCGGTCATGGCGGCCAATTTTAACGCAGATTGGCCATCTGCGCAGGAGATATTATAGTGCACAAGCATGTGCGCAAACACAAGTGCACTCTCTGTTCCCTAACTCGCATGATCCGATGGGACGGATAATCCGACACGACCGGCAAGAGATCAGGTGCAGGAACAACGGCTTTACGTGCTTCCGAGGCACGGGTGTGCCTAACACCGCCAACTTCCTAACTCCGGGCTCGTATTGAGAATTCTTAACAGAAAAACCCAATAACTTTTTGTTGGCCCGATCCGGGATTCGAACCCGAGACCTCATGCACAGCAGTCGCATTCACTGCCGCTGCGCCACGGAGGCAGATTTCGATTTACAATTATGAACACTGTCACTTAAACTAGTTACACTTATGTTATAAGTGACGCGGCACGCAATTCGTCGCTTGTTATCTAGTATTAATGAAGAAAAGCTGTTATACCAACAAAAACAACAAAATTTTGAAAATTGTTGCACTACTACTACTATTAAACTTTACTAGGTAATTTTAAGCTTATTAAATTATTATTGAACTATTTAGATTTAATTTATTTTTACACTTTCCCCGACGTTTCGGTTGCTTTTCAGCAGCCATGGTCACGGGGAGACTAAGATGGCAGTTGTCTCAATGTTGCAGTGTAGTTATTTCAAAGTACCCGAACATAATTTAATCATTGGTGTTTCTATTTACGCAGAATGACCTCAAAGTATCACGAAGTCTAGCTGTGGTTTGCTTCTTCTTGGGTTTGACTATTTGTATTACTGGATCCCAAGCTGGTGGTACATTCCAACCATCTTTCGTGTCTCATATTCGTCGAGCGCCAGCCTGCTATACTGCCTTATGTAAGGGGTGTCACTGACAAGATTGGCACAGCATTTTCTACATACGTTCACTTGGCCAGAATTATCACAAACATATAGAACCACCTCCATTGTCATCACCAAAACATGGTTTCACATGTATGTTTAATTTCAACATGTATTGTTACGACTTGATCGTTTTACAGATAATACTGTCACCGGCAAGGACAAGATAATGTTTCAAATGAATTGACATGGGTATTGTTTGTATATAACGTTATATATATACATACATAGATTCACGCCTGTTTCCCAGAGGGCAAAGGCAGAGACTACGGATTTCCATTTGCTACGATCCTGACACACTTCTCTGGCTTCATTCACTTTCATTACATTCCTCATACACGCCCGTCGGATCAAGGTGCTCTTAACCTGGCCTTTGTCCAGAACGCTTCCGATCTGATCAAGAAACGTTCGTCTAGGTCTTCCTCTTGTGACTGTTCCATTCACACTAGCCTTATAAACTTTCTTAGTCAGTCTTTCCTCGTCCATTCTTTCTACATGCCCAAACCAGCTTAACATACCCTTTTCTATTCTTGTCACTATATCCACTTTCATACCGCATCTCTCTCTAATCACACTATTCCTTATTCTATCTTTCAGAGTCACACCACATATATTTCTCAGCGCTCTCATTTCTACAGCATTTATTCTGCTCTCATGCTTCTTTTGCCATACCCAACTGTCACTTCCATACATAAGTGTGGGCACTAATAGTCCTCTATGAACAGCCAAACGTGCCTTTTCGGAAACATTTCGACTGTTCATAAAAGCGCGTAGAGCTCCATTCACTTTGTTTCCCGCAATCGTTCTCCTTTCAATATCTTCCTCATGTTTACCATCCCTTGTAAACAAAGTACCCAAATATACAAACTCTTTCAATAACGTTATAGCGTAATGTAATGTGTATTATATACTTAGTATACAGTGTACTGACTCGGTGGCAGAAACAACCTAAGAGCCCGGAGTCAAGCAGCGATTGCCTAATAGGAAACCGTTGGACTGCCACGCAAAGGTCTCGAGTTCAGTACCAAGGCACGCAAGCATGAGAATATGTATGTAATGTGTATTTCAATATCTACCTAAATACGTAGGCTCACATCTGTATATATGTACAGATGTTAGTATATGTAGATCCTACGGATAGCTCCTAGATAAATGTAGGGATGTACCAAGGAGGTGAGCAGAAATTATACATACATATACATTATACATATATACCACATTGTCGATCGAATAGAGGTGAATTCTTTTCCTTATTCTTTTGAATGTTATTTATATTATGAAAGTTATTCTATTGATGATGATGACGACTCGATGGCGTAGTGGTTAGTGTAACCGACTGCCACGCCTGAGGTCGTGGGTTCGATTCCCGCACAATTCAAACATTTATGTGCTTGAACATGGATGTTTGTCTTGGTCTGGGTGTTTCTATGTATAATATGTATGTATTTACAAAAAAAAAAAAGTATATATGTATGTTTATCCATTGTCTAGTACCCATAGTACAAGCTCTGCTTAGTTTGGGCTAGATGGTGTTGTGTGTATGTGATAGAATATAAATATATTATATAATTTAAACAGTTTTTCTATTACTTCAGTATTATTACATATTTTAACTTATTAAAATTAATTACGATGGATGTGTGGAGTGACGAGAATGGACAGAATTAGGAATGAATACGTAAGAGGTAGTCTGAAAGTGGTGCCCATAGACGAGAAGGTGAAAGGAAATTGTTTGGCTTGGTATGAACATGTTATGCGAAGAGATGATACGTATGTAAGTAAGCAAGTGATAGATATGAGGGTAGAGGGACGAAAAGGGAGAGGAAGGCCAAGGAAAAGGTGGATGGACTGTGTGAGGATGGATATGAAAGGAAAAGGGGTAAATGATGAGATGATGGGTGATAGAGAAGTATGGAAGCGAAGGACATACTGCGGCAACTCCAAATAAATTGGGACCAGGGCAAAAGGATGATGGAAAAACGAATATAAATATGCAAATATTAATATTAAAATGCATCTTCAATCACCACTAGCTTTAACGGCAAGAAAAGCGTGATGAAAAATCATATCTCAAAGTTCGTCCTGATCATCTCAAAGATACATGAAGTCTACTAATTCGCATTGAGGCAGCGTGATGGATGAAGCCTAACCCTTATCATGCTGCACAGATGTGCGTGCCCAGCAGTTGGACAGTTCATTAACATCACTTTTATATTTTATTATTTATATTAAACTAGTTGACCCGATAGACGCTGTCCTGTCTATCTATTCAAAAATACATTTCACTTAATTAAATACAATATCAAAACGTCAATTAATTATTTTATATAAAAATATCATTAATTTTTTTTACATTTCTCGTGAAAAAGTGATGCCTCTGGTGTTGCATGCGTCCATAAGCTACGGTGACCACTTTCCATCCGGTGGGCCGTATGCTTGTTTGCCACCGTGGTAGGATAAAAAAAATGAAAAAAATATTTCTTTCATACAAACCTTGTCCTGACAATTACAAGCACAACAAAAAAACAGCCAAATCGGTAGAGCCGTATAGAAATATTTCATGAAAAGATGACTGGTTAAGATGACTTTTGACTTCCTGTCATTTCGGCAACTATGTTTTAGATCTCCTGTATACGTGTGCCGAATATCAATAATAATATTCTATCACATACACACAACACCATCTAGCCCAAACTAAGTAGAGCTTGTACTATGAGTACTAGACAATGGATAAACATACATATATGTATCTTATGTGGGAGCCAGTCAGTGCAGACCGGCGACACTTCGACCCAGTGGGATCTTTTGTGTTGACACTCTCCCAATAACGACTGCCATAGATGTTCATGGCAGCCGGGACCGACGGCTTAACGTGCTCTCCGAGGCACGGAGCAGGTGATAATTGTCAATCAATACGCACATAATTTTTGAAAAGTCATATAACTTCGGAAAGTCAGAGGTGCGCGACGTGGGTTCGAACCCGAGACCCTCTGCATTGCAGTCTGTTGGCCTCCCCACATACATATATACTGGTTTTTTTCTGTAAATACTTACATATTATTATACATAGAAACACCCAGACCAAGACAAACATCCATGTTCATGCACACTAATGTTTGACTTGTGCGGGAATCGAACCCGCGACCTCAGGCGTGGCAGTCGGTTACACTAACCACTACGCCATCGAGGCCGCCATATCACGACTGGCAACACTTTTCAGCTTATACTCCATAACTGACGATACATCAATAACCCATTACTAGTATTCTTAATTACGTCTCTGCCAAAGATTTGTTTTAAGACAAGGCTCACGTGATTGAAGCAATATATTTGGATCGAAGCCACGGTCTATAAGTCTCAAGTCCAATACCTTTAGCAAGTCGATTAAATGAATAATTGCTGTAATTAATACATCGATGACGTAATAATAGTCACACGATTATGCTACGCTCTTGAGTGAGTTTTTTTTTTACGTACTAGGAGTAAATCATGTGTTGCGGGGAACTTTACAAATATTCATACAACGGACATAAAAGAACACCAGACTCGTAACAAACATTTGTGGATGATACCAAGTTTTGTCCCGTGTGGGATTCGAACCCACAACACTACGCGCAAAGGCGAGACGGCCACTTAAACCACTAAGCCGTCCCTGCAGGAGACGTTCGATACACACAACAAAAATTTGTATGTACATATTTATTCTATTTTATTGTAATTTACAAAATCCATACCTCTTGAATAATTATAATACTTATTTATTCACCACTGAGTCTTCTTCAGAGGTTAATGAAAACACTATGTGGGTCTGTGTGTTAGTGAATGATTGGTGTTAGTGCCAGGCATAACGCCGGAACCACTGGACCGATTGACTTGTATGTATGTATGTATCTTATGTAGGGGCCAGTCAGTGCAGACCGGCGACACTTCGACCCAGTGGGATCTTTTGTGTCGATGCTCTCCCAATAACGACTGCCATAGATGTTCATGGCAGCCGAGACCGACGGCTTAACGTGCTCTCCGAGGCACGGAACAGGCGATAATTGTCAATCAATAAGCACATAATTTCGAAAAGTCATATAACTTCCGAAAGTCAGAGGTGCGCGACGTGGGTTCGAACCCGAGACCCTCTGCATTGCAGTCTGTTGGTCTCCCCACTGAGCTATCGCTGCTCGATTGACTTGTAACTTGGTGTGCAAATACCTTGGGGTCATACTTCGGTCGAGTTTGAATATGAGCCCTGTGGCTCAAAAGACCCCCAAGATATAGGGGTCACAAGGTCATCAGGTCAGGGGAAGTCCACCAACAGAGTGATTTGGAAGTCCAAGGGAGAGGCTTTTGTCCAGCAGTGGGTCTCTCTTGCTCACTCTTACTCTCTGGTCACAATATCTTGTTTCTTTTCACAATGTAAACAATTTGGAGATGATATTTTAACTGTTTAATGTTTTACATTAAACAGTTAAAATATCATCTCCAATTCTATTCATATGTCCATACATTTCACCTGAGCTTGCACACTCAGCAGAAAAGTGTACTTTTCCTATAAAATTTGAATAATACTTCGGCAATTAATATTTTGCCAGACTATATGTATACACTTACTAAACTTTGACGTTATTAAGTGTTACTTTGAGAGCTAAATAAATAAATAAATTTTTGACTTTGACTCTATGTACAATTTAATTTACGCTGCGATTCCTACTTCTACAATTGTTGCTAGTATCCTTACTTATTTTCTTGGTCTAACATATCTTTGTAAATATTATATAGAACTATCAGGCATTGTGGTTTTCTCACAATGTTTTCCTTTACCGGCGAAGCGATTCATAGATAACAATTAAATACGCACGTTGAATAGAAAACACCCAGGGTCGAAATCAAAACGGTCGAAAGGCCTTTCGCTATCATCCCTTCTCCTTAAAATAAATTAGACATAACTGCGCTTATATTTTTGTGTTTATTTGTTTGTTATCATATAACAAGAGCAGCGATAGCTCAGTGGGGAGACCAACAGACTGCAATGCAGGGGGTCTCGGGTTCGAACCCACGTCGCGCACCTCTGACTTTCAGAAGTTATATGACTTTTCGAAATTATGTGCGTATTGATTGACAATTATCGTCTGCTCCGTGCCTCGGAGAGCACGTTAAGCCGTCGGTCCCGGCTGCCATTCATTAATAAGTAGACATTAAACATCTATGGCAGTCGTTATTGGGAAAGTCAGTTCCCTCTAATATCCTGACACTAGTCTAGCCTTAGGGTATCATTAGCCTTCGGGTTGCGGAGGTCAGGTGGCAGCCGCTCCGTGTAAAAATGATATCCAGTCAAATCCGGTTAGACCAGAAAAGCCGACCCCAAGTGACTTGGGAATAATAATAAAGGCTAAGAGAGAAGAAGAATTACAAGAAACACAACTTTTGACCGAGTTTTCAAGAAGAGTATTCCTTTTACCAAATATTTCTAAGGACTAAGCACGCGTTCACTTTAAAATCTTTGCACAAAGATATTAGAGTGAAATTAATTACTACCATTTGTGAAACTGAGCCATCTCTCATTGAATAAATGTATTATTCCGAAACTATTTATTAAGAAACTCATTTAAAAAGCCTTTTTGCTGAGTACGAGAACACTTTACGGTTTGTTTATAACTGTCTGTCTCTTAGCATTTTAACGTAAGTCCTCACCTTTTTTGTTAAACGACATAAATAATTATAAAAACCTTATCAAATTTAAGTAATAATTATGTTTTTTTAAGATCTCTTTTGTAATTATTTTAAATCCTAGTTTTATTATGTATCAACTAAGGTGGTTCTAATTAAATTTTAATAATAAACCTTTAAGTAATGAGTTCACATACAACATTTTACCTACAAGTTGTTTTAGGTAGTTCACGCGTTCACGATGTTTATGGTCAAAACCTGTATGAAAATCTCACAAAATACAATAATGGTAGGTTGATCTAAAGCTAATTTAGCATATTCATTTGTACTTACATCGAAAATTCAGTCATACAACACACAGCACAGCAAAACTTGTGCAAGAGTTATCAAAATAAAAACCAGGTCAGTTTTTCGAAAGAAAACACTAACACACAACACTAATATCTTTAAGAGAAGGTATAGTCAACACATAAGTATACTCATAAGGCATGAATTATTGCGAAATAGAAAGTTTTAGATAGGTTTTCATTAATGAATTTTAGAATTTGTTATCGCACTTTATACCGTTGCGTCCGACATGGAAGAAACGTCCGCCGATCGCAGCGCGTAAAGCGCGACTGCCGTTCGTTCGGCGCCCAGCAGTCTCGGGCCGCCAGGTGCACGCCGCTGACATACAAATACATGGATGAGCCAATGCAAATCGTGATAACAAAGTATCTCTTACCCTTTCGCGCACACTCTCATCTCAACCTAGCAACAACGGAGCCAGAAAAGGATAGACAGATAGTTTATCGTCGTAGTACGCTAGCGTATCTAGTAAAATTAAGGATTTCGTTCCCGCCCCGCGCCGTGTTCGGCCTGGCACTTAAATATTTAAGCCTGAAGTGTATTTAAACACACTGACAGAGCATTATTTAGGCGTAAGGGTCAACTTCATAACTTATTCAAGTGGTTTTGAACGATTATTATAATACTTAGAATCAACTTGAGTAAGATGTTGTGTACTGAGAAATGTTTAGTTGTTTTAGGCAGTAAGTCAGAAAAGGCAGTTTTAGAAAATAGCGCGCAAAGATTTTGTTACAATTTTAGCGTTTGTGATAAAACTATATACTCAATTTTTATGTTTTATATGTCAAAAGAAAAGAAAAAAATATGTTGTTTACAATAGAGAAGCATTCCAATTAGTAATTTTAAAAAATGGCCATCTTTTACTTACTGCCCTCTCAATTGTTTCTATGTATAAAATGTATATATTTACAAAAAAATATATATATATACATATATGTATGTTTATCCATTGTCTAGTACCCATAGTACAAGCTCTGCTTAGTTTGGGCTAGATGGTGTTGTGTGTATGTGATATAATATTATTATTATTATTATTATTATTAATTACCACGGCAGTGTCGGTATTTTAAGCTTTGATATATACTAAATGCCTTAAGACAAAACTCATGTAAGGTAAGTTGCGGTGTGGGTTAAATAGACAGACAGAAATAATAACACACACAAAATTTAATTAGGGCAAGATTTTTTTACTCTTTGGTCCTGTGCCTTAAGTTTGCGTGTGATCGCAAGGTCGCTTGTTTGATTCCTAGTCGGGATGAGAGGTGTTAAGCGCTTGTTTTAGGTAATTTTCACTAACATCACGTAGACGGGAAATGTGTCCGGTAAATGATAATGTATGTATCTTATGTGGGGGGCCCGTCAGTGCAGACCGGTGACACTTTGACCCAGTGGGATCTTTTGTGTTGACACTCTCCCAATAACGACTGCCATAGATATTCATGGCAGCCGGGACCGACGGCTTAGCGTGCTCTCCGAGGCACGGAGCAGGTGATAATTGTCAATCTTTACGCACATAATTTTGAAAAGTCATATAACTTCCAAAATCAGAGGTGCGCGACGTGGGTTCGAACCCGAGATCATCTGCATTGCAGTCTGTTGGTCTCCCCACTGAGCTATCGCTGCTCTTAATATCATAATAGTCTCGCTCCGTTCTACGTGGGGCTTAAAAATATAGTTGGCGTCACTGGCCATATATGTATTGTTATAATACATATACCTATGGATGCCTTCGGGTATAAACAAAGGTCAGTCTATGTAATGGGTTATTATATTACTTTAGAGCTTTAAGCACCAACTTAACTAATCTGTAAATCTCCCCACTGAGCAGCGATAGCTCAGACCAACAGACTGCAATGCAGAGGGTCTCGGGTTCGAACCCACGTCGCGCACCTCTGACTTTCGGAAGTTATATGACTTTTCGAAATTATGTGTGTATTGATTGACAATTATCGCCTGCTCCGTGCCTCGGAAAGCACGCTAAGCCGTCGGTCCCGGCTGCCATGAACATCTATGGCAGTCGTTATTGGGAGAGTGTCGACACAAAAGATCCCACTGGGTCGAAATGTCGCCGGTCTGCACTGACTGGCCCCCACATAAGATAAGATAACTAATCCGTATTGTTGCTTTGCTAACTTCTTAGAGTTTGCTATAAGAATATACCTTGTTTCCGTAAGAGGCTAAAGCCGCCATCGCTGTCTATCCAAACATTTTAGAAACTTTGCAACCAAAACACCATTTTTTTTTATAATGATTATCATATATGTGTTTTCCAGTTTTATGTAGGTATGTTAAGACAACAAACAACCTCGTTTGTAACGCGATATATTATAAGTTTGCGTGCGGTCGTGAATACCTGGATTTGATTCCAAGATCATTCCTTTTTTTTCGTATATCTTAGGTGGCAAACAAGCTTACGGCCCACCTGATGTTAAGTGGTCACCGTAGCCTATGGACGCCTGCAACAGCAAAGGCATTACTAGCGCGTTGCCGACGCTTAGGAAAGGAAGTGGGAAGGAGAAGGGAAGGGGGAAAGAGGGTGATCGGTTCGGCACTCTCACTCACCGAACGAAACACAACAGCAGGAATACTGCGATTTCACGTCGATATTCTGTGAGAGGGTAGTCCTTCCCCGGTCGAGCCGACCCGTTTATGCTGAAATCATCGAGGCTCTACTACTCGTACGTGCATAGTTTGTAGGTTATTCAGTTAGTAAATTCATATTATGAATAATAATATCAGTCCGATTTATATACAACTGGGCACGGGCCTCTTCTCAGTGTGAAAAAGTTTGGACCACCACGCCCAGTGCGAGTTACAGTAGATTTTACATGTCTTCGAGAACATTATGTAGAACCCTCAGACATGCAGGTTTCTTCACGTTGTTTTCCATCACCATTAAGCGAGCGAAAGTTTAAGTATTTAATACGCAAATAAGTTTGAATAGTCATAAGCGTGCCTTGGTATCGATCTCGTGATCTTTTGCGTGGCAGTCCAAGAGTCTACCACCGGGCTATCGCTTCCCTTTTTAGAGTTCGTTAAAACTCTTATACAACAGCTTTGTCCGTCCGTCTGTCTGTTATACAACTTTCAACTCAAGAACCGTTAGAGCTAGAGACTCGCAGTCAACGCCATTCGACTCAGCATAGTCGATATACCCCCGAAATTACTATGACCTTTGACCTTTGACCTCAAGGTCATGTTATACCATCTTTCAACTCAAGAACCGTAAAAGCTAGAGACTCGCGGTTAACGCCATTCGACTCAGCATAGTCGATATACCCCCGAAATGACTATGACCTTTGACCTCTGACCTCAAGGTTACGTGATACCATTTTTCGAACTCTAAGATTAACGGCAATTTATGGCCGTTTCTCACTTGTTATAATTCTCAGTAACAGTACAGAACTGGATGCTTACAAAGCGGAAGGCTGTCGACGCTGCAAGAAAGGTGGGTTTGTTGCACAAGGGTAAAAGAAGCTTAGGGCCTCTTCATGAAGCTTTTGAAACCCGACTCTACGCGGTAACACAATGCAAAGGTATTTAACTACTCTAGTTATTGAAATGAAACTACTTTATAACAATTATATTGCGTTGTTTATTTAAAAACACTATTTTATTTATGTGCTTTTAGCGGTCATGTTCACGGATCATCATCTTAATCTCCCGGTGACCATAGCTGCTGAAAAGCAGCACAAACATCGAGAAAATTGTCAATTAAAATCCAATCGATTTTGGAACCGTCGTGTAACCGTTAGGTAATACTGTACTTGTCTTCTGCGAGAGCAGTATTACCACTGTCGGACTACTCTTAATTAAAGCGGTGTTTGGTACCTGGCTTTGCCTGAACTCTCTTAAACATAAAAGTAATGCGATAAATCTACATATATTATGTATTTTCTAAGTCAACACCCGCAATATATTTGATACTTGTGTCGCGCGAACTTTACAAACATACAATTAACGGACACAGTATAGACCGACTTAGAAAAATTATTTGTGGATCAGATGAATACATTTTCCGTGTGTGAAATTCGTATAGCACTTATCGCGTTGGAAGCGGCGAGGCGATGGCTTACCCACTGCGCCATACATGTAGTTACCTATATAAATAAATATAATACATATTAATGATGTATAACTTTAAGCATAAGACTGCCTCTCAATGGTGCAGCGGTAGTGATCATGACTGTTGTGCATGGGGTCTCGGGTTCAATACACAGATCAGGTCAAGTGTTACCTATTGTGTTTTTCCAACAAGAAATTCATAGTCTCAGCTTGGAGGCTGGAATTGTGCCCGATAAACAATAATATTACGTGGGACCTATGAAACAGGAGCATACCTTCCATAATGTAGGTGGAACACACCTCTAAAAGTGTATTGCCGAATGCTAGAACCGAGCATCGACACTAGGGCCTCACGATTGGTCAAAAATGTTTGCTAAATTTATGCCACGGGAAATAGTCTACCCCTTTCAAGATAAAGGCATAAAATAATATTTGTAACGTAGTACTATAACAGTTAACTATAAATAACGTTATTCAATAACACTTAAGCTCACCCGCACTAATAGCATTGAACGATGATCGATGACATCACAGGAATAATAGCATTACTAATTGAATATAGTACATTATAGAATATCTTTTAAAATGAACCTCGCTGCTACAACTCGGGCGAATTGTGTATCATTCAATTAGTCTACATTTTAAGCAATTACTCTAATGACCTTGTGTTGTGTCTGCCGAGTCACCTTGAGGTATTCAGTAGAATAGAATTGTACATAACGTACCTACAGGTAGGGTAGGTTAGATTAAGTTAAAGGATGTTATCTCGAGACGACCTCCAGCCACCATGAGGTTTGACCTGGGGGTGGTGGGCTTCATTGGCCTGCCCGCCATCCGATCAGCACTAGGTCGAGAGGTGGCGTGCGTGTTCCCACGCGCGCCTCTGTGTCGTGTCCGTCTCCCCTCTAGGAGGGTGACAGTAGGGATTTTAAAAGTAGCGGTGACCAAAGGGGAGGTCTTATCTTGTAGTGGCCTGCCATTTCATACGGTGGGTCGAAACCTCGGCGGGGTGGCGACTGCATGTGAAAATGATTCGCGCGGCCCCGCCGATTGTGGTTCTGTCGAGGAACACCGTGGTAGGTTTAGTCGGTGTTACCGGGAGGTTCATTCTTATCATCATTACCATCTCTCTTTTAATCCGGTGAGCCCGACATAGCCTCTCCGCCCGCCCCCGCATAGGGCTATGAGTCAAAGCATTGCACCTACAAAAAAAAGTGGTTTAAGAATGTATTAGCTTTCTTTAAAAAGACTACACCTGCACTAGGAATTATTCCTCTTTCGCGAGCAACCTTACAAGCATTTAAATAACTTCTAATTCTAATAACATTCTCTTACCTACTTCCACAGAGCAGCGATAGCTCAATGGGAGACCAACAGACTGCAATGCAGAGGGTCTCGGGTTCGAACCCACGTCGCGCACCTCTGACTTTCGGAAGTTATATGACTTTTCGAAATTATGTGCGTATTGATTGACAATTATCGCCTGCTCTGTGCCTCGGAGAGCACATTAAGCCGTCGGTCCCGGCTGCCATGAACATCTGCGGCAGTCGTTATTGCGAGAGTATCGATACAAAAGATCCCACTGGGTCGAAGTATCGCCGGTCTGCACTGACTGGCCCCCACATAAGATAAGATAAGATACCTACACCCAAAAAACAATAAAATAAAAATGGGTTAAGTAGTTGCCTTCGGAGTACCAGTGCTCTGAGTATTGTGTGTGTTTCACACGGGACAAAAAAATTGTGTGCTCCACTAATAGTAGTTCCGTGTCTGGGTGTTCTGTATGTCCGTTGTTTTAATGTTTGTTAAGTTCTCCGCAACACAGCATTTATTCCTAGTGCGGTAGTTGTCTTTTTAAAGAACAATATACATAAATTTGCTTTTCTTTAATTATAGGTAGGTATCCATTATTATTATGTGCATGCAGCGTTTGCTTATAATTGGATGACTGTTTCTTCCAAACCTGTTATAGTATGTACTTATTATGTGATTGTATTATTGTTACATTTGTTAGTAGACCATCAATATTTAAATAAATAACTGACACAAATTACACCCAGACACGGAACAACTATCTATGGACAACTTAGACTTTTGTCCCGTGTGGGGATCGAGCCCTACCACTCGCGCGATACCAGTGGCGAGATGACCAGTAGAATCTAAAGTATCAGTAGAAGATCAATGATTATTGCTATTTTATATCTTCACGTTGGGAGTTTAGTGCCTTTCCTTTTTCAGTTTATGTTGTAAACGATTATAGGTTACGGTATCCGGCTACCATATAACATGCAATGGGTATAATTGTTTACTTAGTCATAACATTAGCAGCCAAACTGGTATGAGGATATTGGATTTTGGACACTGTACATATTTCAACGTCTTCCAAATATGTTAAACATCTTTTCGGACAATATAAATACTAGGATAATCACTGTTGGGGATATATGGGTCCAGTAGAAATATTACTAAGTGAAAATAAAATAATCTTGGTTGATTTCGTGTTAACGATTTAATGGCGTCTCATGCTACCCATACAACGGTACATAAATATTAAAATATTGAAGGGCCTGCAACATGATTAGTGCTATTGCCAATATAAATTTAACAGGCGTAAACAATCACAACCAAATCCGAAAACAAAAATTCCTGAAAATATTTGAAACAGAAGCAAATGTGCAAAATTCTTGGAATCACAGACATAATAAAAAGGCTATAGTTTTATGAAATAAAAGTTTATTTATTATATTATTATTATAGTGACTAGCCGCCAGTGTGCCGCTGCAACTCAATATATAAAGTATGAATTAATTTAATCTAAAAGATATATAAGCAGCGATAGCCTAGTGAAAAACCGTTGGACTGCCACGCAGAGGTCTCGAGTTCAAACCCAAGGCACGGATCTCTGACTTTTCGAAGTTATATGCGTATTAACCTGGTGTCCTGAAACACAGACTCTTCGTCTACCTTAGGCACCAGTCTCCCACAGTACTTCTAAGTCAACAAAATGTATGTCAGATATCAAATGTACCTACTTCAACTGTATTGTGGTGTGAAAATAAATTATTTTTATTATTATTAAATAGTTAGTTATTGCTTGCTTTAACGGTGAAGGAAAACATCGTGAGGAAACCTGCATGCCTGAGAGTTCTCCATAATGTTCTCGAAGATATGTAAAGTTTGCCAACCCGCACTAAGGCCAGCGTGGTAGACTATGGCCTAACCCTTCTCACAGTGAAAAGAGGCCTGTGCCCAGCAGTGGGACAGTTTAATGCAGGGCTGATATTATTAAAAGATATCTCACTGTACACTTTTATGTGCATAGACTGTAACAGCTCTATATACAAATGCACATTCGGAAAACATACAAAGGCGACTCCTTTGTTAAATAGACTTAATACTTATTTTGAACTGGGAACAGCCATACTGAAGTTTTATTTTGTAATAATATAAATTTGAACCGAATGAAAATCACTTAAGGCTTCATAGCAAAAGTTGTGGGTGTCGTAGCAATGGCTACGAATATACGTAGCACTACGAATAAAGCTACACAGTGCCTGCTACGCACTGTCTACAGCCTATACCTGAGCTGAGAAAATATATCTAACTAGCTTCTGCCCGCAGTTTTGCTTTGGTTAGGTTAGGCTTAATTAGTAATATATTTGATATTTTGAGTTGACTGTTGACACGACAAGAAGAAGAAGCAGTAACAAAACCTTTTTTAAATTATATGGTATAGCCTATGTTAGATATATTTATCTTAGTGATAAAACAGCTTTCTAATGGAGAAATATTTTTTTAAATTGGTTGGTTATTTTTTTAATTAAATCCTTATATGCAAACAAACACAAAATCAAATCTTTCCTCTTTATTATAATTATTTTTTTTTATACGTCTAAAATGGCAAACAAGCATACGGCCCACCTGATGGTAAGTGGTCACCGTAGCCTATGGACGCCTGCAACACCAGATGCATCACTTGCGCGTTGCCGACCGTTTACGAAAGGAAGTGGGAAGGAGAAGGAGCGGGCAGGGGGAAGAGGGTGATTGGGCCTCCAGCACTCTCACTCACTGAACGAAACACAATAGTAGGAATACTGTTATTTCACGTCGATATTCTGTGAGAGGGTAGTCCTTCCCCGGTCGAGCCGACCCATTCATGCTGAAATCAGCGAGGCTAGACCAGACCAACGAATTATTCACTAAATTTATATCAATACAACCTCCTATTAAAAAAATACTTTATCCCGCAAACGTGCCTATGTCAGGAGGTACATCAAAAAATGTTTAATTTTATACTATAATTTTTAAAATACACTTTTTTTGTTATTCGTCTCTTAATTTAACCTGCTGCCCACCGCAAAATGACTACTGCACCAAAAAACTCATTAATATAACCAAATCCTACAATGCCATACAATATTAAATCCAAACATAATATTTTATTATCGGTTCCTAAAACCATCAGTGCCATAGCCACACCGGTGATGCTTCGCCGGTTAAACGCAGGACGGATATGGGCCGGGACGTCGCGTGCTGCGTCGACGGCGTTCCACTTATGTCAATCTTGGAAATTACGCTGTCGAGTAGCGAGAAGGGCTTGGTTTGCACGTTTTTGATATCAGCTATTCTAATATTGTATTCATATACGTAATAATGTATATAACGGTCGCCGAGTGCTCGAAATTCGACCAAAGTTTGCCTGTAAGATATTGCTGATATATGTCATTATATATTGATGTATGTAACCATAGTTACGCGCTTCGACTGCGTGTGTCAAATGCATGGTTGTGTGCGTGTAGTGTTGTTTCATTAATTTAATGTATTTCTAATACATATTTTATATAAATTAGGATTCGCCCACCCTTCTCCATATAAACTTTAATTGTGCCAAATTTCATACTCCGCCGTCCGTGCAATTTTCGTAGAAAGGAATACAAAGATTTTCTTCACGTATTAATATATAGATGACTGCACAGATGGCGTACGGGTTTATGTGGCCGTCTCGAGTCTATTACTACGCTAAGTATCGTGGGCTCAAATCCTACACGGGGCAAAAAATGGTGTAAGCCGAAAAGGGTTGTATCGAGTCTGGGTGTGCTTTGTGCCCGTTGTTTGAATGTTCTAAAGCCTCTCGCGACACCGAATTATTCTTAGTGCGCAAGTAAGTTACAATTTAAGATTTAAATGCGTGATCATGAATTCAACGCTGTTTATTTATTTATTTAACACACCAACAACTCATTTACTGAAATTTACTAAGAATATAATCACAACAGTCAAGGAATATCGTGAATAATTTCATTTGCTTCAGTCCCTTAGTATTATTAAATATTTGATATTATTTTCTATTTCAAATTTAAATATGTAGTCGGTAATACCACGCTTTGGCACGAATGGGCCGGCTCGACCGGAGTGATACCTTTACAGAAAACCGGCGTGAAATAGCGCTTGCATTGTGTTTCGTCGAGTGAGTGAGGGTACCGGAGGCCCAACCGTCCCCTCCTTCAGGTGGGAGCAGATTTAAAAGGAACGCACCGCACTTGTGACTCCTCTGGTGTTGCGAGTATCCATGGGCGGCGGTAATCACTTACCATCAGGCGATCCGTCTGCTCGTTTGCGGACAATAGCATAAAAAAAATATAATTGTTGCGACACCTTGTACATGTGAGTAAAAAGAGTTTAATTGATTGGCAATTTTAAAAGTGGCCGTAATTTGCTTGCAGGTTTCTTCTCATAGGTTTAAACTTTTGCTTGAACCTATCAACTAACCTACATTTTTCAGCTCACTCATAAACATTGACGTTCATAAGTGTTACTGTGTGATGTGTTTGGTACACTAGATCGTACATTATGAAATTCATTACTATAACCTAGTCTAAAAATTAAATTAAATTTAAACGCTAAAGTATATTGCTGTTCAACCTATACATGAGGTAGGCCGCAATTTGAATACTGTGTCAGCCAATGCGCCATTAATTGGCCCACAAGTCAACCGCTAAGTGCCCTACCACCGGCCTCTTAGTAGTTTCGCAACAGTAACGACTGCAATTGCTTTGCATGAGGTCTCAGGGTCGATGTCCTGACCATAAAGTTTAGTCAGTTTCGAAAAAATACGGGATGGATTATACTACATTGATCCGTGATTTATTATTGTTGTGGAACCACACTTATAAATACTAGTGATGGTTCAGTTGTCAAAAATTCAACCATATTTTAAAGTAATTTTCTTTTTTGTTATGAATTATAGATGCCTACACTCCTTCGTTAAATAAATTTCATGCCACACCTCACATTCTAGTAACACCTTTGTAATTATATTCTTACAAATAAATGTTTCTTTCTTTCTTTCTTTCTTTCACACTCCTACCTCCGCGAACGCAGTATGCAGTTATGCGAAGCACAAAGGCAACTGTCTACTTTGTATGGGGGTTTTGGCTTGTAATTGACAGTCACTGAGAATAATAAATATATATTAATTTAGAAGCATTAACCAGCAGGAATTAGAAAAATAACAAAGTTTTGTGTCCAGGTGTACCTAATTCGTTTGTTTTGGTGGTTTATATAAAGGTATTTGAAATAAAAAATCATTGTTTTTATGTTATTTTTTTATTATTCTGATTCATATGTTACTAAAATGTTATCTAGAAACTGGGCTGCTGGATTTAAATTGTTTTGATATCTTGCCCAACTCAAAAACCAAATAATTGTCATTATATGGGCGCAGCAACCTACTGTCCGTCGACCCGTCGTTGTTTTTATGTACGAATCTGTTCACGCTGCGCCACTAATGGACAGTTCCCTTTACGTAGTCAACACCAAACTTCTATTCTAAGAAAAAATTACACCATAACATCACAAAGAATTCTTCAGGTTATGTAAAAAAAACTATAATCTAAGACTCACGTCCTTCTCCTTGGCGTAGTGGAGCGTGCGTCCGCGCAGACGGAAGTAGCGGCGCTGCCATCGCTGGAAGCTCCGCGTCTGCTTCATCAGGTAACCCTCCTTGACCACGGGCTGTGGACAACAACACGTTACATGAGCATACCATTATAACGTACTATATATTACAGAATAATGAAGTTTATTTGTACAGTGCTATGCATATTAGATAGTCTAGCGGGAGACCGTTAGATTGCCACGCAGAGGTTGTCTTCATCTTCTTCTTCGTGTCAATGTAGACACCTAATGTGTAATGTCGGCCTCGATGGCGTAGTGGTTAGTATAACCGACTGCCACGCCTGAGGTCGCGGGTTCGATTCCCGCACAAGTCAAAAATTTGTGTGCATGAACATGGATGTTTGTCTTGGTCTGGGTATTTCTATATATAATATGTACGAATTAACAAACAAAAAAAGTATATATGTATGTTTATCCATTGTCTAGTATCCATAGTACAAGTTCTGCTTAGTTTGGGCTAGATGGTGTTGTGTGTATGTGATAGAATATTATATTATATTATATATTATTATTATATATAATGTAGGAACACCCTTAAATTTTGTATGCCCGAAATCCCGTCACACCCACGGCATCGTCCGTTACTCTCCACAGATCCTCCACAGCGCAGCTGGAGGGGCACATCGGACAAGAGAGCAAATGTGGCATAGTCATCGATCCCAAGGCATGCATCTCTGACTTTTCGCATTTATGCGCATATCAAAATAGTTTACTATCGCCTGCTGTAACGGTGAAGGAAAACATCGAGAGGAAATCTGCATGTCTGAGAGTTCTCTATAGTATTCTCAGGTATGTGAAGTGCCAACCCGCACTATGCCAGCGTGGTGGACTATGGAGGAAACCCTTCTCATTGACTGAGAAGTGTCCCGTGCCCAGCAGTGGGACAGTTTAATACAAGGCTAATATCATTATGCATAGAACCCTTGAATGGGTCCAAATTATACTTTGAACTAATTGCCACTGTGTTTTGAACTTTTTGGAAGAAATTAGCATTGGCGGCACGCATTCTGGAACAGTGTCTAGTAAAGGGTGATAGTATCGTCCCATTTCGTGAGACCTAAAACCATATATTGTGAAATGTTAGAGTAATATACCTGTGCTTCGAAGATATAGGCGTGAGAATAACATAAACGACTTTTTAATTTGATATAATGCGGTGCATTTTGTCGGTTTACAAAGTAGTTTATGTCGCTCTCCAACCCATACAAGTTCTACAGTTACTCTTTTCATAAAAGCCTTATTGTGTCTATTACAAGCATTGCCATCTCATCATCACAGAGGTCACGGTGTCAGCTGTTAGTTTTTTAGGTATCGTTTAGAATGTGCTTGTATAGTAGTACAGAATTTAAAAAACAATGCTATATCTTAATAAACACGGATTTATATTTTAGCGGTTTCCATTGCGCAGGGTACACATATCATGTGACGCTTTAATAAGACCACACTTTTCTGTTACGCGCTGTATACAGATGTATAATTATTTTATTACATCCAGTGCGCAATTGTAAACGGTACCATAAAAAATACATTTTAATGTCTGGCCGCGAAGTTGCCTCTAACACTCGTTTATTTACGCATGTTTGGATAATTCTTCGCTCGGTTAACTTCACGTGTTGCTAGTTATAGGTCGGGAACTATTTCTGAATAAATAGTAACTTATTCCAATAAATTGTATGTAATCTATACTAATAATAATATTATAAAGAAGGAAAAATTGATGTTTTGTTTCTTTGTTCATTGGTAACAATTTAACTCAAAAAATATTAAACCGATTTAAAAAAATCTTTCACGATTATAAAGCTATATTATCACTGAATAACATGGCCTATATTTTATTTTAAAAAGTACTGTTACTAACATAGTCTACCCAAACCTACTTTTACGCGAGCAAATCCTAGTTTCTTTCGTAAATACAAGTTAGCAAATAAGCATATTATGCCAAGAGGTAAGCGATTACCGTTGCCTATAATCGCTTAATATAGTCTTGTAACGTATCTAAACTAACGGCGAGTACTGCGAGCTACAACGACAACGCGCGCGCGCACATATTCAGTCCCGGTATACGCGTGCTCACACCGACGCACACATCGAAGCGGCCGTCCTGGCCTACAGTCTCAGATAGATCTACAACTGCCGACCATGAGGCAATTCATGAAGCAGTGTTCCCGTAGCTACTTTGACTCGGCTCATACACACCCCACCCCGCTAGTGGTTGCGGCGATAAACTAAACCCCATCTAGGATATCTAAAGTTAGGAGACCTAGACACATACTAGATGAACCAGATGATAGGATCACACTCGCTCAAGACAAAGCATACACAGCTCGCAAAGCCACACAAAAACGTCCGCGGTTCCGCCCTCACCGCAGAGGGTTAATGTTAATCCCGTGGATCACCTTATATCCACGTTGCCGACAACGCCCCAAGCCGAGGTCCGTGGTAGTCCGCCCTTGGGGCTGACGTTGTCTACAACGTCAGCCCATACCCAGTCAGATATTCTATAAAATACACTAGAATGTATTTTATAACGGGTTGAGAGCCCTCTGCGCTCACAGTCCGCATAAAGTTGTAAAAGCCATCTAAGGCTAATAAATAACACACACAAAAAAAAAATTGTCTCAGACACCTCAGTGCTGTTGCGCACGGCGACGATTCCGCAGCCAAGTGGAACTAGCCGGACCAACAGCTCTAGTATGGACTACGCATGCGTACGGAGGCGCTTCGTACACACGATCACCTTCCGAACCGTGCACTGCTAAGTTCAAACTATTGTATTGTAATTGAATACCAAATTAATTGTTCCATCAACAATCGAGCGTCTCAATCTACAGTCTTAATTTTACACGAACGTTATACATTCAAATTAAACGACTTTATACGAGCCTACGGGCGGCTTGAACACCTCTGGACAACAGGTTGGCCACTAACCACACGAAAAGAAGAATAACTACTTTACAAGGATTTTTATTGTTTATTTTAAAATACTTTTACTAGATAACTTTGTTACTGCTATGAACACCTATGGCAGTCGTTATTGGGAGAGTGTCGACACAAAAGATCCCACTGGGTCGAAGTGTCGCCAGTCTGCACTGACTAGCCCCCACATAAGATACATACTGAAACACTAAAAATATTAAACATTACTACTACTTATTTAAATTATTAAACCTATTTAACTTTCCTCGACGTTTCGTTTCCTTTAAGCAGCCAAACTTGTGCAGACCTATTTAGTTTATAAACGTCAGACTATTATAATATATCTTGTTACTTAAGTTCTATTAACTGACAAAATGCATCTATTAAACAAATTAAAATATTATCCAACGACAATTGCCTACATAAAGGGTATAATTATGAAACAGCCGTTGCTTTGTTATACGAGGCACAATTATTATTCAGCACAAATACAACTCTTGTTCGCAATGATTAAGATGGCGGCAGTAGGCGGACATTCATCACGTTTTTAATCTTACTACAAAAGACACGACTACATAATTAGCTAAACAAAGACATGTCGGGGAATCGTGTCACAAATAGGGCCGCCATATGCAAAATTATTTATCTAGGACAAGTGGATAAGAGAACAAAATGTCCGTAATTTTATTTTATAACTAGTTTTATAACTAGCCAGCGCAGAGCAGCGATAGCTCAGTGGGGAGACCAACAGGCTACAATGCAGAGGGTCTCGGGTTCGAACCCACGTCGCGCACCTCTGACTTTCGGAAGACTTTTCGAAATTATGTGCGTATTCATTGACAATTATCGCCTGCTCCGTGCCTCGGAGAGCACGTTAAGCCGTCGGTCCCGGCTGCCATGAACATCTATGGCAGTCGTTATTGGAAAAGTCAGTACCCTCTAATATCCTGACACTGGTCTAGCCTTAGGGTATTGTTAGCCTTCGGGTTGCGGAGGTCAGGTGGCAGCCGCTCCATGTAAAAACTGATATCCAGTCAAATCCGGTTAGACCAGAAAAGCCGACCCCAAGTGACTTGGGAATAATAAAGGCTACGGGAGAAGAACTAGTTTTTGCCAGCGTTATTGTAGATTTTGTCAATAACTTCTACAGGAACAGTCCTTTTCTTCTGGCTAAAAGGTATGAGTAAGGAATTTTTTTGAAGCAAGATTTGATAGGATAGTAAGTGGCCGTTGGACTGCCACACAGATGTCTCGAGTTCGATCCCAAGATTCACATCTCTGACCATTCGATGTTTTAGTTGCGTATTAAATAGTTAATTATCGCTCGCTTAACGGTAAAGGTAAACATCTTGAGGACGCCTGACAGTTTGAGAGTTCATCATAAAGTTCTTAAAAATATGCAATTCAGGAAACCCGTACACTAGGCCAGCGTGGTGGACTATGGTCTAACGCTTCTCACACTAAACAAGTGAGTAACGGCAATGAAAGGCCGTAAATTTTAAAATTCGAAAAAATTCTATCACGTGAACTTGAGGTCAGAGGTCAAAGGTCATAGTCATTTCGGCGATATATTGACTATGTTGAGTCAAATAGCGTTGACCGCGAGTCTCTAGCTCTTGCGGTACTCGAGTTGAAAGTTGTATAACAAACAGACGGACGGACGGACAGAGCTGTTGTATAAGAGTTTTTCGATCTCTAAAAAGGCCTGTGCCTAGCAGAGAGAAAATTCGCTCGATTTTACCACTGTTTTAGTCACTCAGAAAATTAATATGATGAAGCTAACGAAAAAATAAAAACATGCTAATATAACCAAAATTCATCTCATATTGCTTATAAGGGAGACTGCCCACTACACCGTCTCATACCATAACCGTGCTAGGAACGTATCAGACACGAAAAGCAACACGATACGCTCTGCTATAGGAACTGCTGGTCGGTAACGGAACGGTCTAGTGGGCATAGTCTTATTTTTTTGCCTGACACGTTCCTAGCACGGTCATGGTATGAGACAGGGTAGTGGGCAGACTCCTTAAGTTATATAAAATCGGTCTTGTTTTAGAAACAGGAGAATGCGAGATACTGATTTCATAGATATAATCAGTCCGAACTGTAGTTATCTCTTTTGCACATTTAGATTTTGTTCGGGCCCAGCGCGACAGCAATAGATCTGTTAAAAACCTTTTCAATCAATGTTTTAATCGTATTGAATATTGTTACGCCCAGTGCCATCTCTCGGCATTGTGGGGAAGACTCGGCAGTTCCGTCTAATAATTTATTACACCGCTATCTATTGACATCTTACGGAACTACGTAGTATGGGTACACGAAGCGTAGAGAGAACGCTGGCACATTCTCGAATCTTCTTATTGTTCACATACCGAGTATGGCGTTACTAGAAAACTCTAGAAACGCTTTAACCGCGTATAAAAAAGGAAGGCGAGCGCCCGCTGAGTCAGTTTACAATCGTAAGCGGTCAAGTGTTCATCGAAGCGAACGGAAGCGGAAATACTACGGAGTTTGAAGCAGTTACAGTGGAAAAGTGCAGTCTAGTGTCTGTTGTGTTTTAAATTTAATTGCGTGTTTGAATAAAACGTGTTTTAGTCGGTAATATTGTTTGCATTCTTATCCGTCGAAACCAGCACGTAACAATATTATATAATAATATAATCTATATATATATAAAACTCTTCCGTTACTGAGTGACTGACAGACAACGCACAGCCGAATCTACTGAACGCAAGAATCTGAAATTTGGCATGTATGTTCCTTGGAGAGTGTAGGGGAGCACTAAGAGAGGATTTTAGGAAATTCCACCCTGAAGGGGGTGAAAGGGGCGAAACCCGATAATCACACGGGAACGGGACATACGCGAGTGAAACCGCGGGAAAACTACTAGTGTATTATATAATATTATATTATAATACTGCTTCGGTGTTGTAGCGATAGTGAACATGACTATTGAGGATGTGGTCTCCGGTTTGATTGCCTAGTAATGCTTTATTAGGTGCCCTGTTAGCAATATCTTAAAGTTTGGAACTAAATAGGTACACAGCTGGCGAAATATAAATGCACGAGTAAAATACCTTTGCTTAACTTTCGGAGATCTAGGCTTAAGACTTTGTTTGTATATATGTATTACTTTCACTATCTATACTAATATTATAAAGCTGAAGAGTTTGTTTGGTTGGTTGCACGCGCTAATATCAGGAACTATAGGTACATCAATATTGTCTTCTATTTACGCGAATATTATTCATTGAAATTAAACTGCTATATACCGTTATATATATATATCAACACATACTTCAAGCCGCCAACGAAGATAAGTCAATTTTTACCATTCGTCAAGTGCCAACTACCTTTACAAGATGCAGGGGTCTATAAAATAGATTGTGACTGCGGACTCTCATACATTGGCCAAACCAAGAGAAGCATAGGCACCCGCATAAAAGAACACATAGCTGATGTAAAACACCAACGCTCGTTGAAGTCTGCTGTGTGTGAACATGTGCAACAGGGGACCAACCACTACCTGAGATTTGACAAACCACAGATTCTCGCTAAAGAACACCGATTCCTACCAAGGATGCTTCGCGAGGCTATTGAAATCAAAAAACATCCTAATTTTAATAGAGAAGATGGTTGGAATGTACCACCAGCTTGGGATCCAGTAATAAAAATAGTCAAACCCAAGAAGAAGCAAACCACAGCTAGACTTCATGATACTTTGAGCTCATTCTGCGTAAATAGAAACACCAATGATTAAATTATGTTCGGGTACTTTGAAATAACTACACTGGAACATTGAGACAACTGCCATCTTAGTCTCCCCGTGACCATGGCTGCTGAAAAGCAACCGAAACGTCGGGGAAAGTGTAAAAATAAATTAAATCTAAATAGTTTAAAAATAATTTAATTAGCTTAAAAATTAGTAAAGTTTAATAGTAGTAATAGTGTAACAATTTTCAAAATTTTGTAAGAAAGTGTCAAATAAACAACGCGATAAAATCCGTAACAATACATCAAATTAAAAAAATCCGTGTTACTTTAGTACGCTTTTTAACTACTCGACAGTACGAAATAGTTACATACCATTTTCTTCTACGTCTACGTCTACGTTCCCAATAATGATTATGATACATCTATACTAATATTATAAAGCTGAAGAGTTTGTTTGTTTGTTTAAACGCGCTAATCTCAGGAACTACTAGAACTTCGATTGTTGGATAGCCTATTTATCGAGGCAGGTTAAAGGCTATATAACATAACGCTACGACCCACAGTAGCGGCGCAGTAATCATAAATGCAAGTGAAACCGAGAGCACAGCTTGTATGAAATACATATGATTCACCGGATGGACACTAGTAATAAATAAATAAATAAATAAAACTTATCTGGGGGAGTTAACAAGAAAACTAGTCAGCTCAGCTTACATATTATATCGATCTTGTCTGATGACGAAGCCCGTATCTCATCCAATAAGAGATGAATTTCATTATTAACGTCGACATTTCTCCCTCAAGTAAACTCTAATACAGAAAACTCATTAAGAAATAATTCAACTCTGCAGCATTTCAATTATTCGCATTCTAAAGATCGTTTTTAAATATTCAACATCAATTAGAAGTGGAATGAGCAGCGACAGCTCAGTGGGGAGACCAACAGACTGCAATGCAGAGGGTCTCGGGTTCGAACCCACGTCGCGCACCTCTGACTTTCGGAAGTTATTTGACTTTTCGAAATTATGTGCGTATTGATTGACAATTATCGCCTGCTCCGTGCCTCGGAGAGCACGTTAAGCCGTCGGTCCCGGCTGCCATGAACATCTATGGCAGCCGTTATTGGGAAAGTCAGTACCCTCTAATATCCTGACACTGGTCTAGCCTTAGGGTATCGTTAGCCTTCGGGTTGCGGAGGTCAGGTGGCAGCCGCTCCGTGTAAAAACTGATATCCAGGCAAATCCGGTTAGACCAGAAAAGCCGACTTTAAGTGACTTGGGAATAATAAAGGCTAAGAGAGAAGAAGATCAATGAGAAGTAGAATCGAAGTTCATATACAGGGTGTCCCAGAAGATATGAATCAATTTTTTTTTAGTTCACTTTAAAGGTCCTTACCTAAGGAATCTCCTCTCACAATTTGATTCACATATTCTGTGACACCGTGTATATGCGATTAAAATTCTAGCAGTAATGAAGATGAAATATGGATTAGCTTCTTGCTAAGGATAGTTACTATAACACGGGGGTTATTTAAATAGTCAAAGTCAAAAATCATTTATTCATTTAGATCACAACGTAACACTTATGAACGTCAAAATATATAGTTTAGTGAGATTACTAAGTTACTGAAGCTACATTTAGGTTAGTTGCTAGGTTCAGGCGAAGGGTTGAGCCTATGAGAAGAAACCTGTAAGAAACTCACGGCCACTCTTTTAAATCGCCAATTAAATATAACTTCAGTATTTTACACCTCAGATTAACAAGGTGTTGCAGCCATGATGCCATATACTAATGACTATAAAAAACTAAAAAAATAATATATATGTGCCCACGGCTATATCCTTGAGGAGGTAGGCAGCTGTATATTAGAAGTTTACCACATTTCAAGATTCAAATAAGATATGGTACAAGAATAATCTAAGCAGTTGTTAGTATCATCTATTTTACTGATGGACAGCATATGAAATGTCTGGTTAGTCACACAATAATAAATATAATGAGAATTAAGTGATAATGATAACATCGCAATAATAAAAATACAGCTCTGACAACGTGTATGCACATGATTATTGGTCAAGTTTATATGACCTAAAACCGTAACAAACCAACAAACTCACATTCGCAGTTATATATACTTAGCATTTAGAGCGTATAACATAAAGGTGTCGACATTTCCTAAAATTACAAGATTCTGTTTAAAATAGGAATAGAATTAAGTTAGTGAAATATACTTTCCCGTAAATCATTGTGCATTTCCAGACGCGTTCAGATTAAATGCACTATTTCATAATCTATGTTTAACCTGTGGCATTAACACGTTGAGCTGCGTAAAAATTACGCGCGGCAAACCCTCAAACATTGGATCGCGCGGCGGCCGCGCGCTATGGAGACCGGGTCTCCGCGCGCGGCAGCTCGAACATTGCCGCGTTCGAACGTGCCGTGGAGCGAACCGATCATTGTCGGTTTTTAAGACCGCATCAAAGGAACTTCAGTCGCCTGCTCGCGAGCAGTTGGGACGGTTGTGGATTTTAAAATTCGCTCGCGCGGCAATACGCAGGATGTACAACGAAAAGTGTCGTCTACTCATACGATTGTATGGCGCCAATGATTTGTTGTGGAACAGCCAATCCCCCGAATACCACAATAAATCGCTGAGGCATGATGCGTGGGTAGAAATAAGCCAGCCACCAACGCCTTTATCGTTTATTGTTTTTACAAATAAGATGATGGATCATAATGAAACCGGCTGCCGACCACGCCCGTCCATACTCGCAAGTTTACAAGAATGAACTAACTGGTCTGGCTATCTGCTGCGGATATTCGAGATGGATCGCTTGCAACGCGCGGCAGCCGCGATTTGTAAAATTCATATCTTTATTTTGGCTCGCGCGGCAAATGTACGTCTGCTCTAGTCGAACATAGGCTCGCGTGGCTGCCGCGCGTAATTTATACGCAGCTTTACGTAAACAAAACAAGTGAGAATCGGCAATGAATTGCCGTACATCTCAGAGTTCGAAAAAATGGTTCAAGTAATATGCAAAGGTCATGTGACCTTGAGGTCAACGGTCAAAGGTCATAGTCATTTCGGGGGTATATCGACTATGCTGAGTCGAATGGCGTTGACCGCGAGTCTCTAGCTCTTACGGTTCTTGAGTTGAAAGTTGTATAACTGACGAACGGACGGACAAAGCTGTTGCATAAGAGGTTTTCGAACTCTAAAAGCCGTTAGAAACTGTTTAAAAGTGTCATAACGTTTTCATTTAATTTTACACAGCTGGGAAAGAGAATAGTTAAGAAATTAAACTGCTATACGAATGAAGAGTGCGCTTCGGGCGAACATTTTTAATTACACCGCGCGAGCCCGCTCTCTGAGCTAAATACACTGTCATTTATTATGACCGTGACATTTCCATACATATTGCATTTACTTCAGGTATAATTATTCAAAACTGCATAAAACAGATTAGTTAGAAAACGATTATACTTATACGGATAAGTTGCAAAAGTCAAAAGTTAAGTCAAAGTAAAACTTTTATTTATTAACCTCTGAGTCCTCTTCGAAGGGGTTAATGAAAACAGTATATGGGTCTGTGTGTCTGTCTGTTAGTGACAGGCATAGGTCCGGAACCACCGGACCGATTGACTTGTAACTGGTGTGCAGACACCTTGGGGTCATACTTCGCTCGAGTTTAAATATGGTCCCTGTGGGTCAAAAGACCCCCGAGATATAGGGGTCACAAAGTCATAAGGTCAGGGGATATTCACCAACAGATTTGGAAGTCCAAGGGAGAGGCTTTTGCCCAGCAGTGGGACATTACAAAAAGCTGATGGAAAAAGAAACTCGCATGAAGACAAAGAGGCTGATCGGTAAACGATTAGCGAGGTTAAGCAACGTTGGGTGCGATCAGTCTATAGATGGGTGACCGCTTAGTGGTATTTCATCTGAGCGTCTCCGTGCTTCGGAGGGCACGTAGAAAGTCGGTCCCGGTTGTTGTCATATTGACAGCCGTCATTAAGCCATGTCAGAGGCCTACGAGCGGCTTGAACAACTCTTGACAACAGGTTGGCCACTAACCACACGAAAAGATGAAGACACCCATCTCGTTTAGTTTCAAAAGGAAGAACAATCGTTGTTATTACCGATCAATCGTCATTTAACTGTCTACTTATCAATCTATTTATTTGATGTCTTTTACTTTCCTCTCTTTCCACCTTGAGGTTGGCAGAATCATACCTATTCAATAGAGCCAATTAACACTAAAAAAAGTTTAAGATGAAGTTAAAGGTGGTAAAGAACATCAAGTCACGTACCGGTAAATAATGCCACCGTTGTGCAAAAGGTCTCATATTCAATTCCCTGATCGAGCAAAGTGCTACTAAGCTTTTTTGTCAAGAAATTCTCAGCAGCAGTACTAAAGCAGGGATGTTGCGGATGCAGATTTTTTGACATCCGCGGAAGCGGATACGGATATTTGGAAAATCACATCCGCGGATGCGGATACGGATGCGGATGCCCAAATCGATACGGTAGCTCCGCAATTGCGGATGCGGATGTTGATGAAAATTGTTCATCTTATTTAATAAAAAGTATCTAATATCACCACCTTCACAGGTTTAAGCCTGTTTTGCAAAGGTTCATAAATTAAACACGTACTACTGAATAACTGATTTCTTTCTTATCGTAACCTATGCTATATCTGGATCCGCATTATTGCGGATGCAGATGCGGATGCGGATGCAGATGTCCAAATCGATGCACAAGCTGCGCAATTGCGGATGCGAATATTCGCAACATCCCTGATCTGAAGCTGTACCCAGTAGACAGCAATAGACTCGCTTCTTATTACGTGGTACCCTAAACCATTGCTGGTGAAACGTGGGCATAAAACATCATTACCAACCTCTTTGGGGATATACACATGAGACTTATTACTACATAAGCTAGAGAAGAAAAAACAATTCGAAACAACAACACAAAATTTTCGTGACAGCAACTCTCGGTGGAATATACGTCAGACTCAATAGAATAAACGTTCTTGTCTAATAACATTTAATAGTGCCGAGAGTAGTGGTTATTCATGAACGAAGCCACTGTGACGTCAAGGAACACACGAGAAGAAAGCATACCGTCACTATTGGACATAGCGTGCGTGTTCTCACGCGCGCCTCTGTGTCGTGTGTCTGTCCCCCTCAGGGGGACAGTATTCTAAACACTACTGTCCCCTTGAGGGGGGACAGTAGTGTTTAGAATCAGAAGTGCCTAAAGGGTAGGTCTATTTGTAGTGACCTGCCGTTTTACACGGCGGGGAAACCTCGGGGGGATCGCGATTGCATGTGAAAATGATTCGCGCAACCTGAATTTTGAGAAAATATATAGGAAGTTTAATCCATTAAGTATGTACGTAGTATTACAGGTACTTACTACTCTTGTTTCTTGAACTAAGCCGCAGCTCGCAATATAGTATATATGTATGTTTATCCATTGTCTAGTATCCATAGTACAAGCTCTGCTTAGTTTGGGCTAGATGGTGTTGTGTGTATGTGGTAGAATATTATTATTATTATTATGAATATCCAATAATGTTTTCTATCTTATATTTTTGTGGCGCAGTAGCTTAAATGGTTAACTGAAGTGCACTACGTTCAAGTATTGATATAAATAAAATGTACAAAAATTGTAATGAATACTTAATAATTAATTCCTGTAGATTTTTGATAGCTACCTACAGGTTATGAACATTTTAATAATTTATTTTAGTCTGTATTAAATATTACGTAAATTATAAAATTGTTTTAAATCTATAAATATATTTACGTTCTGCCGCTGATACACCACAGGTTAAAAAAGTGGGACAAACTACGTCGGCAACAGTAGAAAATTAACTAAATATTGTCAGCTTCACGTCCCACCCAATAGATGGCGATAGTGTTATTGTAACAACGCCATCTATTAACCGTAGTCGAAAATATAATCCTATAGACCAGGGTTTCTCAAAGTGAGGTACGCGAACCCCTAGGGGTTTGCCATTCGACGGTAGGGGGTTCGCGACAAGATTTATATAATGGTGGCTTGATATATAATGATGACTGGCAGGCACGTGTGGCACCAAGGAATATACTACTCTCTACCGAGAGAAGAAAGCCAACTACCGTCCAAACAGAAGCGACACACGTGTATACTAAAACGCGTTAAATTCAAATAGGTGTTGCTGTTACAGAAAGTTATATACAGCTGGGCGATATAAGGGAAACTCACTCGCAAATAATATTTAGAGTTCGAGTTTCCCTTCTATCTCCACTTTTATTTTAGATGTTTTGGAATAGGAAAAAACAACTATTAAACGCAAAAAATGGTATTTCTTTTTCTTTTTCTTTTTTGCAAAGATCTTGCTCTTTCATCTTCTGCAAATTCTCTATTTTTAAGAGTTACATATCTTCTAATCACTATGTAAAAAACATAATTCATAATGTGATTAACATTTAGAACACGGTGCTCTTCACATATGATAAAACTAAAATCAACTTGAGCAAGTAGCTGCATAACTCTTTCTTGAACATTTTCCGTCCAAGACTCTTCAACCAAACATTTATTTAAAAATGCTGCACATGTCTCCACACAGTGCACATATGTATTTTTATGAACATAGTTCAAGCTACTACTTAAATTGTCATATTCTCTGAAACTTGTGAACATGTGTATAGGTTCATATGTCACATCACTTAAAAAATATTTTATGCAAGTGTCACATTTATTACTTTTAAATTTATTAAATATGAACTCACACACATAAGCTCAAGCTTGAGCTTCAGGAGTTGCTCGATCTACTGCTACGGTTGCATCAGCTAGCTAGCATAAATTCTAGTTTGAGTATTAAGCAACAGGAGTAATTATTAGAAATGTCCGTATATGAAAATCTCCAAGCTGATTTAAAAAGGATGTCTCTGATAGATTTTTGGGCTGCTAAACAGGAAGAGTATCCCGAACTCTCACGCAAAGCGGTTAATTTCCTTTTACCCTTTGCTACCACATACTTATGTGAGAGTGAGTTTTCACACCTGGTTATGATAAAAATGAAACACAGAAAACGACTTGATACCGAATCAGAATTAAGGTTAAGATAGTCCAAAATTATTTCTAAAATTGACTAAATTTGCGACAAGAAACAAGCCCATCCATCACATTAATATTAAAAATATATTTCTTTTGGCACTGTATTTGTTACCTTTTATTGAAATAGAAACCTGTATTATCTTAAACAGTAAATTTTATTATTTGCTTTGGGTTGGGAGGATTTAATTAGTTAGTTAAGGTGTTCGCTGTCATCTGGAAGCTTTAACAGGGATTCGTGGAGCTAAATGTTTGAGAACCCCTGCTATAGACTAACCAATGTCAAAATATACTTGAATAAAATGCAAAAAATAAATTATTTTTAAGGAAATGAATGTGTTTAATTAATATAATCCCACATACGAAGTTCCACCCACTACCGTGACCTAATCCCTTCTAGTGACGTCACAGTTCTATTCATAGCAACCAGAGACAACGTCACAGTATTTTTTTCTTTAATTTCGAAATATAAAAACGATGTTTGAAGATGGTGTAAATCAATTAATGTCACAGAATTTCTTCGTATCACTTGGACGCGAGCCAGCGAATAAACATGGGCCGTCTTTAGGGTTGTCTCGAGTCTAACTCATGACACTTAATAATTTATATCGCATTATTATTTTTATAGTAAGTCACCGCTACTTCTGTTTTGTGGTATCCGTATGGTATTTTAAACATTTAATTGACAGTTCAGTAATAATCTTAACCAAAAAAATTAATAATATATTATATCGACCGAGTACACACATCAAAAGTTTAAAAAAATGTTTTCGATCAGTTTGAAATATCGAATTTTTTTTGTTACTTTATGTATTATAATTTCTTCTTCATTTTAGATTCTTTACTTAAAAATATAGCATTAGAATATAAAACAAATTCAACTGTTTTTCCTTATAAAAAGATATTCAATCCAAGCTTACGCTCATTCAGAAATCTGACTTAGTCAATTTTAACGGATTTATAATATTTTCCCGAAGAAAGTTGATCTTGATAAAATGCCAAGAGGATTATCAGAAGTTTTACGAGAAAGAATTGTAACTTTGTGGGAAGAAGGATAGTCCACGAGAGAAATAGCTAACGTCAGCGACGGAGATTGCAGTGGGCTAGGTTCCGGCAAAGTGAAGAAAAGGAGAAAAACATTTGGCAAAACTGTCTCTTCATTGACGAATTGCGAATCAGTACTCATCTAGATAACTGACGTGCCCGTGTCTGGAGACTCTGAAAGTCAAATAACTGCCACTGGAACCGTTTAGCAAGGCGGGAAATCAGTGTCCTTTTGGGGTGGAATTATGATTGGAGCTAGAACGCCTAAAGTTATATAAAAAAATATATATCAGCTTTTGCTATCACAAACATATGACAGTATATGACAGACATAACATTAAAAAATATACATCAAAATCTATAGACAGACAGATACAAATTCTATATCAACTGTTTAATAAGATATGTTGTGGGCGATATCGATAAACAGCGGATCTATATTTTTTTCAAATATGTCCACAACATACATATACATACATACAAATACGGTCTTGTTACAGTTTTTAAACATATAGAATCCTAAATTAATATTATAAACGCGAATGTAAATTTGTTTATTGGTTTGTTATACTTCCACGGCTTAACTACTCGACAGATCATCATGATACACATTGTAAGGCAATAGAAAAGTACGTAGGATAAATCATCCAGAAAGCAAAGACAAGAAATAAAAAAAAGTTGTTTGGGCTTGAAAGTGTACGAAACGTGAAAGTTGCCGATGATACCTCAATGGAGTGTATAAATGAGACTAGTGGACTGTAGTTTGAAATGTATAATGATTTATAGAATTTATTATAATGTTTGAATTAATATGAGCGCGTAAAAACAATAATTAAAAATGATGCGCGAGAGCGGCCGTTTGCGATCGTGTCTGTGGCTGATTGCCGGTGCCGGCGGGCGAGCGCCGATGGCTGGAGTGGAGCGGTGGGGCGATGACGTAGAAGTCCCGTTAGCTCCGATCAGCTGTTAAGCGCGGCAGGTGCATGTTGAGTACTCGACAGTAAGTATGTTTGTTTTAATTCCCACGTAATATAAGCCTATTTCCATCTACTTTGCACATGTCCAGACTCCATACAGATACCAAAAATTTCTACCCAACAAAAACATATTCAGCTATAAATAAGTACCCGCAGTCGCCAGCCCTAAGCATCATACACTTATACGTTACTCCAGGGCGGTCATTGCTCCTCTCAGTCGTGAAATAAGCCTATAACTACACACGAACGTATAACGTCGCTTAACGTGCCGGCTACGTTCACGAGTCACATTAGCGTCTAATACATAAGGTGTTTTAACGTCTTGTAGATTTATGGTAGACGCACGTGATTGACTCGCTACCGTAGTATTAGTGAATGTTGTGTTTGAGGTTTCAGGTTTGAATCCCAAGACAGGCTAACAGAAAGTTATTGGATAGAATTACTTTAACGTCCAAGTATCAAGGTGTTCTAACGTCTTCTAGATTTACCGTAGACGCACGTGATTGCCTCGCTGCCGCATTAGTAATAAATGCGACTGCTGTATTTGAGGTCACGGGTTTGAATCCCAAGTCGGCCTAACAAAAAGTTAATGGATAGAATTACATTAACGCAAACAATCAAGGTATTTGAACGTCGTCTAGATTGATCGTTGACTCGTTGGCGTAGCGGTAGTGAGCGCGACTGGTGTGCTTAAAATCCCGGGATTGAATTCCGGGTCAGGTCAACAAAATGTTATTGCATATTTCTGCCAATAAATTTTCAATACCTGTCCGGATCAGTCGGCGGTGTTACATGCTTGTCTCGGCATGGACCTAAAGCTGTTGATCCTGCACCTGATCTTTCATCAGTCGTGTCGGATTATTGTACTATCGGGTTATGATACTTAGGGAACAGAGAGTGCACTTGTGCTTGCGCATAATCTTGTGTGTGTAGGTACACACGAACGTATAACAACGTCGCTTAACGTGCCGGCTACGTTCACGAGTCACATTAGCGCCCGATACTTAAGGTGTTTTAACGTCATCTAGATTGATCGTAGAGGCACGTGATTGCCTCGCTGCCGTAGTGGTAGTGACTGAGACCGCTGTGTTTGAGGTCTTCGGTTCGAATCCCGGGTCAGGTCAACAAAAATTTATTGGATATTTCTGCCAAAAAATGTTTAATACCCAGCGTTACACAGTTGGCGATGTTTATCTTATCTTATGTGGGGGCCAGTCAGTGCAGACCGGCGACACTTCGACCCAGTGGGATCTTTTGTGTCGACACTCTCCCAATAACGACTGCCATAGATGTTCATGGCAACCGGGACCGACGGCTTAACGTGCTTTCTGATGCACAGAGCGGGCGATAATTGTCAATCAATACGCACATAATTTCGAAAAGTCATATAACTTTGGAAAGTCAGAGATGCGCGACGTGGATTCGAACCCGAGACCCTCTGCATTGCAGTCTGTTGGTCTCCCCACTGAGCTATCGCTGCTCGTAGTTGGTGATGTTACACAGGGTGTGTAACTTCCCAACTTTGGGCTTAGTGTCTTGAAACAGGAATTATGCTAACTATGAACATCTTCTAGATTGATTTTAATCGCTCGTGATTGCCTCCGTGATGCAGCGGTAGTGCATGCGACTGTTGTCGGGTTAGAATCCCGGGACAGGTCAATAAAAAGCTATTAAGCTTTCTCTTAAGAAATCTCAATACCAGTCCGGATTAGTTAGCGATAATACCGCTCACTAATCCGGTCTGCTATTGAGATTCCACCATGCCTCGGCAAGGATATAAAGCGTAAAGTGTTGGTCCTGCAGCTGATCTTTAAACAGTCGTGTCGATTTACCGTCCCGTCGGATTATAATACTTAGGGAACAGAGAGTGCACTAATGCTTGCGAATAAACTTGTGCAATATAATGTCATCTACGCAGAAGGCCAGTCTACGTTATGATTGGCCGCCGCGACCGAAAGGTCTGGAGGACATTATTATTATGACACGTAACGAGCAAGAGTGACGTAACATTACTCTTATTGTTAAAGAAAGGATAGGCAGTAAACATTTTGTCGGCCTCGATGGCGTAGTGGTTAGTGTAACCGACTGCCACGCCTGAGGTCGCGGGTTCGATTCCCGCACAAGTCAAACATTTGTGTGCATAAACATGGATGTTTGTCTTGGTCTGGGCGTTTCTATGTATAATATATATGTATTTACAAAAAAAAACATATATGTATGTTTATCCATTGTCTAGTACCCATAGTACAAGCTCTGCTTAGTTAGGGCTAGACGGTGTTGTTGTATGTGGCGGGCACGCCACGATCGTGGCGGTAAGTCCCGTGTTTGAGGAGTGGCTGGAGAGGCGCCATGGCGCCCTCACCTTCCGGCTGACACAGGTAATGACTGGCCACGGTTGTTTTGGCCAGTTCCTGTGTCGTATACGCCGGCAAGAGACGCCCGGTTGTCACCACTGCGGCGACTGCCGCGACGTTGTTGAGGACACGGCGCTGCACACTTTGGCGGTTTGCCCCGCCTGGGCATCGCAGCGCCGTGAGTTGATCGCGGCAGTCGGATTGGTTGCCCTCTCGCTTCCGGCAGTAGTTCAGTCTATGGTCCGGAGCGAGAGGTCGTGGAACGCCCTCGCCTCCTTTTGTGAGGAAGTCATTTCCATCAAGGAGGCGGCGGAGCGGGAGAGGGAGCGTTTGAACCCTCTCCCCAACCGCAGAGCCGGGCGCCGAAGGGCGCGAGACGACCTCCAGCCACCCTGAGGTTTGACCTGGGGGTGGCGGGCTTTGTGGGCCTGCCCGCCATCCGTTCAGCACCAGGTCCGAGAGGCGGCGTGCGTGTTCCCACGCGCGCCTCTGTGTCGAGTCCGTCTCCCCTCTAGGGGGGACAGTAGGGAGTTTCTTTTAGATGTGCCTATAGGGTAGGTCTTTTGTGTAGTGGCCTGCCGTTTCATACGGCGGGCCGAAACCTCGGCGGGGTCGCGACCGCATGCGAAAGTGATTCGCGCGGCCCCGTCGATAGTGGTTTTGTCGAGGAACACCGTGGTAGGTTTAGTCGGTATTCCGGGAGGTACATTTTCTTCTTAACATCTTTCTTTTACCCCGGCGAGTCCGACATAACCCCTCCGCCCGCCCCCGCGGAGGCGTATGCATCAAGCATTCCCCCACGTAAAAAAAAAAAAAAAAAAATGTGGTACAATATTATATTATTTTTTTAACTAGAGCCCACATTTGAACATTTATTTATCAACTGTTTATTTGGTTCGAATACTCGAATATCGGTCATTTCTCAGCTTTTAAACTTAACGGATAAATGTAACAACGTAACAAACCGACACTCTGCGGGTACTTATATTCTTTTTATTGCCATCTAGCTTCTGCACGCGGCTTCGCCTGCGTAAATGTAGGTTATAACAGTACTACTTTTTTAAATAAAGTATAGCTTAAACCTATGTTATTCTATGATAATATAGCTTTCTAATGGTGAAATATTTTTTTAAATTGATCGTGCTGTTTAAGTTAATGCCGTACATCCTATGGATTTTACAAATATCCCGATTTTACACAGCTAAGCCGCTGCCCACCTTGTAACTAGTCCCTTGTGAGAAGTAGGACAAGCTATAGCGCAGCATTATCCAACAGAAATAGCATCAAAATGCTTCTTTGTCGGTTTATCACAGTGATATTTAGCATCAGGTACTTCAATCTTCACCGTCGCCGAATTACATGGAAAAGGACAAATCGTCAGGAGCATATTATTAGGAATTTATGTGAAGTAACGCGAAGCTGCACTCTTGCTATAAGCTAAAACAAGCTGATTTATAAAGAAAACGCTATAATAAAAATTAGGTACATAAACTTATGTATAGCAATGAATTTCTTTTACACGAATAATGATAAAGATTTTTTTTTGAGCTATTTGAGGCAAATTAGCTGACGGATCGCCAAATGGTAAGCGATTACCGCCACCCATGGACACCCGCAGCACCAGAGGAGCCACAAGTGCGTTGCCAGCCTTTTAAATTTGCCTTCTCCTAGAAGGGGGGAAGGTTGGGCCTCCGGTACCTTCACTCACTCGACGAAACACAACGCAAGCGCTATTTCACGCCGGTTTTCTGTGAGGCCGTGGTATCACTCCGGTCGAGCCGGCCCAGTCGTGCCGAAGCGTGGCTCTCCCATGGTGAAAATATTTAACGGCTTTTATCAAGATTTATTTTATTTGTTACTAGCTTTTGCCCGTGGCTTCGCTTGCGTAAAAGTAGGCTAGGTTATGTTTTAAGGTCGTAGCCCTGCCAGGCTAACGTCTGAGTGCCGGAGGGAGTTCGGCACGGAGATCCTCCGGCGCTCCATGATAGATGGGAAGAGCGCCGCAGTTAGGTTTAGTCGGTATTCCGTGGCATCCGGCGAGTCCGTCACTACCCACTGTTGCCGGCGCGGTTTTCCGGCCGCGTCGACAAGAGTGGGTGTGCGTAAATGCATTACCTGCGAAAAAAAAATAAAGAAAAAAAGGCTAGGTTATGTTAGCAACAGTACCTTCTTTTTAAATATGGCCTATGTTGCTTGGTGTTAATAATTAGCTTTCTAATGGTGAAATATTTTTTTAAATCGGTTGATTAGTTTTTGATTTAAATCCTTACAAACAACCACAAAATCAATTCTATACTCTTTATAATATTAGTAGATATAGATTTATAGAAATGAAAGTTTTATAAACTGATTTTAATACTACAATGGTCGCTAGGTTGGAATGGATGCGGACAGCGGAACATAGGACGTTATGGCGTGAAATAGAAGAGGCTTAATTCCAGCAATGCGATAGATTGATTGAAGCGGTTTTTATTGCATTTTATTTTTAAGCCTGAATCGTTTTCTTCGAACAACGTTTACTACAGGGAAATTAGGATCGTGTCAATCTTGAAGTGTGAAAATTTAAAATTCTTTACACTTCACGACTTAAACGAATACCACCGTAACCTGTACCAATAGTTTTTGATAAGCACGTCGTTGAAACGTCAGGGAAAGCATAAATAACTGTACAAGTGGTGTTTTTAAAATAAATCGCGATTAAATTCGTATAAAGTTTAATTTTAAATAATTAGGTCAAAGCATTTTTAAATTAGACAGTACCTATTTTGCCTAGATGAATTATGAGGGTGTTAACCCACATTTTGTCCACGCAGTACGTACAGGCCAGACAAGGCCAGACGCCGAAAACCCTATAACGGCTTAGGTACCTGACCCGAGACAAGAAACGAAACCAAGAACTCAAACAAGCGCGCAAAATGATGTCACTAACGACACAGGTACATAAAGTATTCATAGCAAAATATTACCTAGTCCGCATTAATCCACATCTCAAGCAGAATACCTAGGTATGATTGATGCGGATAAAGTGGGAAATACGCCAGTCGACGCCCCCCTTCCGTGATGCAGTTCTTCCAATTTGCACTCTAATGTATGCAGCATAGACTTCATAATGCAGCGTCATTATTTCGCTGGAATGTCTTTGCTGCTGTTCGGAAAGGGACAGTATTTTTTATATTCTTAACTGTTGTTCCAGAACTTTAAAAGCATACATTTTTTAACCTTTTTAGACTTTCACGATTTGGACACACTAATACTTGGCATCGAGTTTTACTCGCGATAAAGTATTTAAAAGGTAATAAATACCTATAGATTGCCCGACGTTTCGACTGACTTGCATCAATCGTGGTCACGGGTTGACTGGTGTGTTCTCAGCGGCGCCTTCGTGAAGTGCGGGTTTCAGTAACTTCCCCCACTTGGTCATTATTATTTATATTACCTTTTAAAAACGATATTGAAATTTTGAATTAAGACCCATTCATTACCTAGCATTATATTAAGTATGAATTTTTTATACAACAAAGGTGGCAATTTAGTATACTGTTCGTCTGGTAGTACGCGGTTCCCGTAGCTTATGATTGGTTGCTTTATCAAGGTATGATTCGCGCGTTGTCACTCTTGAAGAAAGATCTTAATTTCAGTGTGAAACACAGTAATAAGTACTGTTTTTACTACTTTGACGGCTTTTCTGTAAGATGATAGTGTTTCTCCAGGTAAACCAGCTAGTTCATGACATCACGCAATAATCAAAGCGTTATCTCGATTGCTGTAGACTATAACTCAGGTATGCAAGCTTAGCTTCTCGAGCTAGCATCGATGCTGCATTGCTTGTACCGGTATACTGTAATGGTGCCCCACTCTTTGCCCTGTTCTCCTATCACTCACGGTAGATTATTGGGAATAAAGCCTTGTATGAATAGGTAATGCACACTTAATGATGGCCCTGAATGGATTAGTACCACTTTCGGCTTCGGTGGCGTAGTGGTTAGTATAACCGACTGCTACGGATGTTTGTCTTGGTCTGGATGTTTCTATGTATAATATGTATGTATTTACAAAAAATAGTATATATGTATGTTTATCCATTGTCTAGTACCCATAGTACAAGCTCTGCTTAGTTTAGGCTAGATGGTGTTGCGTGTATGTGGTAGAATATTATTATTATTATTATTACTTTTGTAAGGTAAGTAAATACCTATCACACAATAGTGGTTGCCGCATGAAGCTTTGGTGATATCCCAGGCCCTTCACTCTATCTCTGTCACAGCCTTCAGAAACGTGCCGAGTAAACGAAAATAGGCTCGACCGTAAGCTTGCGACAGCTGAAGAAACGTGAGCGAGTAACACCTTTATCTACCTTTTCAAGAATAAACAGACGGAATATGTATTCGTAGTTTAAAGACATTGATACCTTTAAGCAAATATTAATGACTAAACAAAGTACATCACTTCAGTACTCGCTGACAGTGATATCTGCGTACGCAGCCGCTGTCAAACTGTCTCTCAACTACTTTGTATACCCTCCAAGGCACTAAAGGGCTTTTCGATAAGGAAAAACATTTCTTCTCCCGCGGGATTGGTCACACGCAACGATAGTTCCTACGTTAGATCAATTCATTTGTACGCAATCTGTAGGTTTATAAAAAAGTATTTTATATTACAATAGTTTAGGACAAAAATGTATATGAGCGTTTAGAAATAAATAAGAAAAATGTATAGCGACTTGTTTATGATATGTTCTAATAGGTACTTGAATAAGTCTTACATACATAATAATGTAGGTATATATGTAGATGGATAAATGTTTATTATATATCTTTATATATATAAATCTTCTGTGCGTGTGTTTGTAATTAAACTCCTAATAACTTTAACTTTTTTTTGGTGTGTATAGGTCTACGTCTGTCGGGACAGCTAGTTTGTAATAAAAATAGAACCATTATAAAATCGCCAATTTGTCTGTCAATCCGTATGTCACATCCTGACTATCAAGTAAGTTTTTTAAATTCGCGTTTTCGTCGCAATTGGCCTGTTTTATTTTAGCGTCCATTTTCATATACTTATTCAGAACCTGCCGACAATTTGTAATTACTGTTTCTACAACACCCGTATATCTCCAAATGGGTAGACAGTAGTATATTAAACCCTCGTAACATCAGCTACATTTTCAATTTCATTTCATTTTCATCAATTCGAATGATTTGAATTATAATACTTTTTTTAGTTATAGCTTATCTTATCTTATCTTATCTTATCTCGGGGGCCAGTCAGTGTAGACCGGCGTCGCTTCGACCCAGTAGGATCTTTTGTGTCGGCCCCGAGATCTATCCCTGAGCTATCTCCCTATGAATGTACTGCATCAGTCGCAGCGTGCACTTCAGAGGCAGAAAAGCCTGAAGTCTTCAGGGTTCGGATATGCCAATCCCATCAGACCCATCCTTAGTCCAGCCAACGCGTCACATTCACACAGTAGATGTGATATGGACTCGTCCTGTTCACCACAGGCTCTGCAGATCAAATTTTTTGCCAAACCCAATCTGCACAGGAAGTCGTTGGTGCCAAAATGGCCAGTGAACGCTCCTGTGAGCAGGCGTATTTGGCCCTTCTTGTACCCGCAGAACTTCCAGGTGAAGCCCGTGGCTCTGTTTGCAATGAATTTCTTGGAGTGTTCCAGACCCCTAAGGGCCATCCACTCCAGCCTATGTTTATGATTGCCATGTGCATTCATAGGTGCCTTGACGGTACTCTCTGAGAGTCCTACAAATTGCTCGGGGCCAACAAATAGTTGCTCCGAGCCCCTCCTGGCTAATTCATCAGCCTCCTCATTACCGTGCACACCTGCATGACCCGGAATCCACACCAGCCTGACCGTGTTTTTCCTGCCAAGTTTGTTAAGGGCTTTAACACAGTTCAGGACCAGTCTGGGGTCCACCCTACAGGAGTTCAGAGCCTTAAGAGCAGCTTGACTGTCACTGAGAATATAAACAGTCTTGTCAGTGACATTTTTGTTGATATTCTCCTGCGCACAGGCAATTATAGCACAAGTTTCCGCCTGGAAGACCGTTGCGTATTTGCCCATGCTTTGGCTCACCTTGCAGTCGTTGGCATACATACCAGCGCAGTTATAGCTTAAGTTTCTTTTTATATTTTAGGGAAGATTATTGACAACCTCAGTGACGCAGCGATATCATTACCCTATTACCATAGTTGACAAAATGTAGCTATTATACCTATCTCTTCGAGGATATGGTGCTTGAAACCTATGTACGTGTATATCTTTCCATAACCTGGTACGTTTGACTCTATGAGATATGTACATATCTCATACTATATATTAATCACCGAAAGTTTATGAGACTTATGTCATTCTCGTCAATGAAGCGCCAATAAAACAGCGGTTGTCAAGATTGTCATAATACGTTACAATAAACCTAATAATACTGATATAAGTACAAACTTCACACACCAGGGGGCACTACTTGTTCAGTAAACAACGATTGAAAGTTGTAGCTTTCAAATCAAATCAAATTTATTTTACTAAATGTGGTAACATTGTCAGTTAAGTAACTAAGTAAGTAAATACATGATTGTCCAATCCATGTTTTACCGTATTGGTGTGCATGTATTTTGCTTAGAGTAAATAAAATATTAAAGAAACATATATATAAATATACATTACTACATCACAATTCACAATGTTTGCATTTTTTATGTATGTATGTATGTATATTCATTTATTGCCAAATATAGGGTGAGATCTCGTGTTCGATTTCCAGGTCGTACTAAGTGGTATTGTGTTCTCTTGTCAAGAAGTATTTAGTCTTAGTACGAAGTCAAATGTGCATGGGAGGCACACAATAGGCTTACGTAGGATGGGGTGACTGGCGATTGTGGGTCTCAGTCTACATGCCTGCATATAGCTTGTATGTAAAGTTGCGTATTATATACAGCGTGTTACAATAAGGTATGGTCATATTTATTGTGACATTTATTATGATGAAATGTCATACTTTTTAATATAGATTTTAATTGGAATCAACTATATATAAGGACTCTGAAGGGCGCTAATGCCTTGATCAAATTTTGCTGGAAATATCCAAGTATAGAAATTAAAAAGCTTAATTACCGATATTGACATGTAAACATAACAAGCTATGTCTTCTTCTTCTTCCTCTCCTTATCCCATTATTTGGGGCCAGGTCTCCTCACTTTCCTGCGCCAAGTCAAACGATCTTGGGTTGTCGTTTCGTGCACCTGGGCTTTCTTGAGGTCTCTTTCAATAGAGCTCCACCAGGTCAACGGCGAGCGGCCTCTCCCTCGCTTTTGTTCTGGGAAGCTTAATGCAGTTCGAACCACATGATTTTCGTCTCGTCTTCTGACATAGCCATACCAGCGAAGGCGATTTTCGGCGATTTTAACTGCGATTGGTGCAACTTTAAAGCTTCCTCTTATATATTATAAATACATAACAAGCTATGTATTTCCAATAAAAACAAACATAGTTAAAATAAATAGACCACAATTTCTTTATCAATGACTGTTCTTCTGAAGTAAAATTCATTTATCATAATTGACGATCCTTTTTATTAAATATTTTGCAGCTCAAAATATTTCCTTACCTTTACGAAACATACTGTATATACAATCTACACCCATTTGACAGGGGTTTGAAATCCAACCGTCTACGGAAGGACACTGATAGCTGTTTGACGCTGTATAGATATACTGAACGAAGGCGATCGAATTTTATACCTAGTTATGAGTATACAAGGTGCAAACACACCAAACTGGAACAGTCGAAAGATTGACAGCCACCGGACGTCCGTGGTCGGACGCCGTGTACGTGTAGGGTGTCTACGATATACGCTGAATGCGAGACTGTGCCGTAACTGTCAAAAATGACAGGACGATTGTACGTCATAGTATGAAGCTAAGATGTAGGCTGGATAATAGACAATGATGCGGAATATTGTACAAGGAAAATATATTCTGTTATGAAAGAATAATATAAATAAGATGCCCGCATAGAAATAGTTTATATTATTTTTCACATGTGAAGGCATTAGTATTAGGAATGTTTATTAACACGATCGTCCTTACTGATGCTTGATAATAAGGACAATAAGGTAAACATTATGCATAATGGCGTTAATATCCGTTACAAATCATAAATAAAAGAACTCTCAATAAAAAAAATCTTATAAAGACCTCATCGGTACCTTGGCATTAGGTTGTGATTATGTATTAATTATTGGAGAGGTCGGGGTTTGATTCTCGGTCTTGGCACGGTGTGCAATAAGCTGCGATACATTCCGTATATAGTAACTTAATTTCAATGTGTAAAATTCACGTATACGTAAGGATTTGATCAAAACCATAGACGATTGATTCATTTAGATTACGATAAGCATAATGGCAGCCAACTCATGATATCATAACGACGATCTCGCCATAAAACTTAAAAGTAAATATTGTTTAATATACCTGAACCTGTTTCACATATAACAGTCATAAAAAAATAATGTTCGCTTCATTCGTCATGAATTTAATAACACGATATTATTCAATATTATTTATATTGCGCACGGATGGCGTACTTCTTTTACATGGCCACCTCGTTTCTACCAATGTGCTGTATTGCTTCTTGCTAGCATAGTTGATAGAGTCCTGGTGCTTTTGGTGTTATTTTTACATTTGTACAATGAAGATGGAAAACAAGTATTCGGCTATCCTGATGATGAACTACCTAAGCGATACGCGCGCGTTACTGACTTTTCAAAACAAAACACGCAAGGAAAGGTTGATTGGCTACGATCTGCAGATGCTCCAAGCTCTAGCAAAAGAGATGCCAGTCTATAGGATATATCGGGCTATCCTTGTTTCATTGTTTGTAAACTTTCCACGATATAAAGATTAAATATCTTATCTTATCTTATGTGGGAGCCAGTCAGTGCAGACCGGCGACACTTCGACCCAGTGGGATCTTTTGTGTCAACACTCTCCCAATAACAACTACCATAACATAGATGTTCATGGCAGCCGGGACCGCCGGCTTAACGTGCTCTCCGAGGCACGGAGCAGGCGATAATTGTCAATCAATACGCACATAATTTCGAAAAGTCATATAACTTTCGAAAGTCAGAGGTGCGCGACGTGGGTTCGAACTCGAGACCCTCTGCATTGCAGTCTGTTGGTCTCCCGACTGAGCTATCGCTGCTCTAAGATCAAATATAGTACAGGACCAATCTCTTTATAAAATTCGATAGTAAACAATGGAATCCCGAGTCAGATAAGTACAAACAGGTTTCTGAACTAGAGTTCAAAAACATGAACGATGAGTAATTGTGGTACCTACATAAAAATTACGTGCTACGAAAAAATATCAGCAAATTTTACTTTCGTGAAAGCAATCCATTAGTATACTAGTTAGTTTAATGGGCAACGACATTTGTATGCAAATATTGGCAAGGGAATCGGATCGATAACATCAAATATGGTAATCCCGCCAATTAGTTTTTTAATCCACGTTGCCAACTTATCATTAAAATGTGTCTTTTATATAACCTATTGATCCATATAATTATTAAGTTTTAAAAGTTGCAAATTATCGATGATATTTTCACTGATACATTTTGCCGCCAAAATGTGTACTTCCATTTTAGGTTACATTCAATAAAAGTAAGTTATTGTAGGTGCAATAAAAAATGAAACAATGACATTTGCAAGCCAGAGCGTTGAACCACCTGTCGGACGGACAAAGATCAATATTTATAAAGGATCATATTTATCCTGCACAAAATTATTGTCACCACAGTATCCCCTTTGTAGCTCTCATACCGCCCCAAATAGGTCAAACTCCACATCTCATTACTTTAGCACACAAAATTAAATGTCGCTACTAAACAAACATTATAACTTGAAAAATTGATCTTCGAAAATTGGAGCGGCCCGGGCACATGGAGCGCTTGCCCCCTCCCCACTTCGTCGTCTTTGACAGATGGCACGCCCCACCTTACAATAACATCTTAGAATGCATCCTTGACTGCAGTACCACTCACCAGTCTACCGACGCACTTGCTTGTTGATATCCTTCGCAAAAGCTGTTTTCTTTCAGTGTCATTGTCACTGTCCGTGCTGTCCTCGCAATAACCAGGTTTTTTATCTTCCACTGGCGCATTCCTGCCGGCCACTGACATTACTCCACGGGCGCTCGCACACCACACACACGGCACACATCAAACACAACTACATCATACAGGATAAACTAATAATTTACATTTTATAAACGAATCGCTACCTCTGTGACATTTCAAGCGAACGCCATGACAATAGTGACAGTACGCCGCCGCTGAAAACAAAACAACCCTGAAAGCGTTATAGTGACATCTAACGGAGTTTTCCTGAACTATTTAAAACGACACGCGACGCGACTTTCTAAAGTTCTATTTACAAGTCCCAGATGATATTTGCTTCTATTTTTAAACGTTAGATGGCGTGTTTATTTATAGTTACATAACTCACAAATGAGTTGCACGTTATCAACGTATATTATTTGTTATGTTTTGAATGCCATCTGAAACGTTATTTATTTAATTATTTATTATTATTATTATCGTTATTTATTGTCGGCCTCGATGGCGTAGTGGTTAGTGTAACCGAACGCCACGCTTGAGGTCGCGGGTTCGATTCCCGCACAAGTCAAATATTTGTGTGCATGAACATGGATGTTTGTCTTGATCTGGGTGTTTCTATGTATAATATGAATGTATTTACAAAAAAAAAGTATATAAGTATGTTTATCCATTGTCTAGTACCCATAGTACAAGCTCTGCTTAGTTTGGGCTAGATGGTGTTGTGTGTATGTGGTAGAATATTATATTATTATTATATTATTATATTATTTATTTACTTAGTTAAAACGTCCGCAGGCCACTTATACTAATAAAATAAAAATGAAATACCTGTTTTATATCATCAGATTTTCTATGTGAGAACCTTTAAAAGCCATTCCACCTTTTATTACCTTGATCGTAATATTTTATTTTAATTATACATATATTTTAATTTGTGTTCTAGTACTACACGCTCAGAGCTACTTCCAATTTCATGAATTTTGTTATAAGTAATTAACAGAAAGATTAAGAACAATTCCTGAGTCGTGCGGGATTTTACAAACATTGAAACAAAGGACACAATGAACGAAGAACAACCACTTGTGGAATACACAAATTAGTGTGACATAATTATATTATATGGGAATGTACATTTACCTGTTGTGACGGTTACCAAAGCAAGCGTGGCAAAGTTAATCAATCGCTGTGACACCAGTCTTATTTATTTCCCTAGACCAATAAGGTAAATAGATAACGGCGATAACTTGTAGTAAATCGATGGACTACCACGCAGAGGGATCGAGTTCTATCCCAAGGCTTGCACATCTGACTTTTCGAAGTTATGTGCGAATTAAATAGTTAATTATCGCTTGCTTTAACGGCGAAGGCAAACATCGTAAGGAAATCTACATGTCTAAGATTACTTCATAATGTTCTCGAAGACATGTGAAGTCTATCAACCCGCCCTGGGCCAGCGTGGTGGACTATGGCCTTACACTGAGCAGTAATAGCTCAGTGGGGAGACCAACAGACTACAATGCAGAGGGTCTCGGGTTCGAACCCACGTCGCGCACCTCTGACTTTCGGAAGTTATATGACTTTTCGAAATTACGTGCGTATTGATTGACAATTATCGCGTGCTCCGTGCCTCGGAGAGCACGTTAAGCCGTCGGTCCCGGCTGCCATGAACATCTATGGCAGTCGTTATTGGGAGAGAGTCGACACAAAAGATCCCACTGGGTCGAAGTGTCGCCGGTCTGCATTGACTGGCTCCCACATAAGATACATACATACATGGTCTTACACTTCTCACAGTGACAAGAGATCCGTGCCCAGCTGTGGGACAGTTCAATACAGGGCTGATATTATTATAAAAAGGTCAGTTAGCTATATCCCGCATAATATGCTTATAATAATATGATTTTTTGTATTGGAATTTGTACGAGATCATCGTTCAATAGTTGACTATCACAAGTTGATGATGTTAACTAGTCCTAAGGGTGATCATATACGCTTGTTAAACAACAACAAGTGCACATAAGCATAAACGTGTAAACATGATATTTTGGGTTGGCTTGCATAAGCTTGATGGATGGATGATCTGATCTAGTCTCGATATTGTGTAAATGAAAAGAAAATTACGACAAGCACATGTAATGCATTTGTTCACCATTGTACATTTATAGAATTGCCAGAAGCCCCAACGTATCACTAATATGCTGCCTTGTGGCTTGAGGCAATAGTGTAAAGGTTATATAACAGAGCCCCATAACCATATTGTCACTGGCTGTAAGCACTATCAACACTGGCAGAAAACGTCTTAAATCATTATTTATTCTAGAATGATTTTCAAAATGTCATCTGTCATAATGTTGTCGTGTCAGGCATCATTTACCTGAAATCCAACGTACCATGCGCACGGTGTGATTTGCTTATAAATATATTTTTTTATTTAGTTTTTAAGCTTAATGCTAAGCTTTTATGAGAAAATATTTGGATAATTTTACGGGAAATTGACAAGTATTTTTATCTTCTTTGTTGATAAATTGACAAGATGAGAGAGATCATTAATCTTCAGGCTGGTGCGTGCGGGAATCAGATTGGAGGAAAGGTAAGATTGTTGCTTTCCGTTGGTAAACCACATGTCAAAACTTTCGGTTCAATTAGTATGCATTTCGATTTTAGGTCATTCTTCGTTATAATGCCGGGCAGGCAACGACAACCATATAGCCCCTGGACTGATAGATAAATGTCATTATCACTTGCAGTATCAAGGATATCGCTGCAGTTGCCGAAATTTAGTCATTGCGCTACGAGTGCAAGTTACCACTAATCTGTTCTTATAAACCTACTTACCAAAGATATATTCAGTTTATTTGGATTATTATAGTACACTGTCCAAATTTGACACCTGTACCTTCACGAACTATACATCTAAATTGTCTTGTCCTCAGTTTTGGGAGGTGATATCTGACGAGCACGGCATCGATCCCTGCGGGGTCTACCACGGCGACTCCGATCTACAGCTGGAACGGATCAACGTGTACTACAATGAGGCATCCGGTGGAAAATACGTACCTCGTACAGTACTAGTAGACCTGAAACTGGCGACTATGGACGCCGTACGATCTGGACCCTTTGGTGCACTTTACCGCCCCGATAACTTCGTCTACGGACAAAATAGTGCAGCAAATAACTGGGCGAGAGGACATTATACTGAAGGAGCGGAGATCGTGGAGTCTATTCTAGACGTAGTGAGACGAGAAGCTGAAAGCTGCGACTGCTTACAAGGATTCCAACTCTCGCACTCGCTCGGTGGTGGGACTGGTTCCGGCTTGGGTACACTTCTCATCAACAGAATCCGCGAGGAATATCCCGACCGAATCATCCTGAGTTTCTCTGTATTTCCAAGTCCTCGAGTGTCAGACTGTGTAGTGGAGCCGTACAATACGGTGCTGGCAATGAACCAGCTTATAGAGAACACTGACCACACATTCTGTCTTGACAACGAGGCACTGTATGACATTTGCTTCAGGACACTGAAGCTAACGACGCCTACTTACGGTGACTTAAACCATTTGATCTGCGCGACGATGTCCGGAATCACGACGTGTCTAAGATTCCCTGGACAATTAAACGCAGACTTGAGGAAACTGGCGGTCAACATGGTGCCATTCCCCAGACTACACTTCTACACTCCTGGCTTCGCACCGCTAACGTCACGAGGCGCGCAACAGTACAGAGCGCTCACCGTCCCAGAGTTAACACTGCAGATGTTTGACGCTAAAAACATGATGGTCGCCTGTGACCCAAGGCAAGGCAGGTACCTCACCGTAGCCACAATATTCAGAGGCAGAATGTCGATGAAGGAAGTAGACGAACAGTTAGTGAACATCCAGAATAAAAACAGCACGTACTTCGTGGAGTGGATTCCACACAACGTTAAGATTGCAGTGTGCGATATTCCACCGAGAGGATTGAAAATGGCGTCCACATTCATTGGCAATACTACTGCCATCCAGAGCGTATTTAAGAGGGTATCTGAACAGTTCGTGTCGATGTTCGGAAAGAGAGCTTTCATCCATTGGTACACAGGTGAAGGGATGGATGAGTTAGAATTTACTGAGGCGGAAAGCAACTTATGTGACTTGATATCAGAATATCAACAGTATCAGGATGCTACAGCAGATGACGAAGGGGAGTTCGACGAAGAAGCGGAAGGAGAGGAGGGGATAGAATAGCAATTAATTAGATTCTGTGTTTGTGTTGTCCTTGTGTATGTCCGAATAAAACAGGTATCATAAAACATTTTATTCTTTACGCTACAAACCAACATCGATATTTAAAGGGGGCCAGTAGCTGTTAAATTCTATGCCAATGGCAATAGTTATTTCCTCCGAAATCTATTGGTGCTAGCTTAATAGTTAAACTATGATTTGGTTACGAGGAATTCCATTTCCTCGTAGCCACTCATTTCAGTGAGCACAGTTAAATACAAAAATCGTAGATTGGGCACTCAAGGTCAGACTATGCCTAATGACTATTTTTTGCCAAAAAAAATGTTTTCTAGAAAATGTCCAATGTAAAACAGCAGGGTAATATAACTTAGCAATACAATTAAGACAGTCTTAGCTGGCTTAGTAAAAAGCTCGTAACCGCAAGTATCGGCAAAATTGGGCGTTGGGTCAGACACGTGCACAACACTTATACTCAAGGAGGTGACATAGCTGTCACGGCTCAGCTTGGGCATAGCGTTGGCGTGGTTCTGCTTGGCGTCTGGGGTGGCGTTACAATCGGCCATCCTGTAACAATTGCTCCCGCAATGGGATGCATGAGTTTTCATTAGCTCTTTAATAGGTCAATGAGGTCTTCAGTCTCTGAGCATCAGAGCTGCTGGCACTCAGATACTGGAACCACACTGCGATAGGGTCGCAGTGAGTCTGCGAATACTAGCCCCGTAAAGATTTTGTAGCCTCTTACACCCTTTATGCTCCTGATCCTGTATCGGTCATTGCCAAGAACTTTTGTTATAATGTAGGGGCCCGAATATGTCATCCAGCTTTGTATTGACCTTAGTAGCACTACTTGTAGGCGTCTGCCTCCATAAGGGTGATGTCTCACCGGCAACGATTAACGAGTAACGAGTAGAGCTAGAACTAGAAACGAGTTAGCGAGACGCGGGGAGCGAGTGCGTAGTTCCGATATTTGTGTAGCTCGGCTATAAGCGAGTGTGCGAGTGAGGCGGGCGATTACTCGCATCACTCGCTCGCGGCAGTCAAGCGTACAGTCAGTCTTGCGGCCTCATACGCGATTCACGTGTTCCCAATTTTCCAATAAAAATGGATGAGTTTTTTATTGAATGTGTCCGACAATATCTGTGTCTTTGGGACACAAAACTGATTTCATATAAACAATTAGACGTGAAGGACGCAGCTTGGAAAGACATTTTAAAGAAAACAAACATAGAAAGTGGTAAGTTTTTTATTTAACATCTATCTAACACAACATATACCTATAGTTAAATCAATATTCATTTTGCAGAGTCTAATGTAAGTTATGTGTTATCCTATCAGAATCTAATACATTTTGCACTCGGTTATTTTGCCACGAAACTGTTCCAATGGAATTAAAATATTCCATGAAATATTCTCTCACAAAAAAGCCGTCTTCAAAATCTGCTGAGTTTTGTTCAGATACCTCGGAGTAATTTCTTGACATATTATCAGAAAAAACTGACTGTGAAGGCGCCTTTTCGATTTCATTGCGTAATACATAGTTATGTAGAACGCACGCAGCCTTTACAATTTTTTTGGCGGTTATTATGTTATTATGTTTGGCGGTTATTGTGTTATGCTTATTTTAACATCTAATGGCCTAAAAAAGATACGCCATTTGTGCACCAACATACCAAACGCACTTTCTACCATTCGGCGTGCTCTGCTCAGTCTATAATTAAATATTAACTGGTCTTTATCCAACCCTTCAAAATCAGGATATGGTTTTAATAAATGTGTCATCAACGGAAATGCACAGTCACCAATAAAAACATAAGGCTGAGGCAAACCAGGAGGTTCATATAGGGGTTCATCTGCGGGTAATCTCAATCCATTGTTTTGCAATACATTGTAGAAATTACTATCTGTGAATATTCCGCTGTCACTGTATCTGCCCATTGATCCAACATCGATCATTATAAATCTTCCATGAGCATCAGCAATTGCTAACAGTACAATCAAAAATGTTATTTTGTAGTTAAAGTACTGTGATCCCGATTTACGGGGCGAAAAAATTACCACGTGCTTGCCATCAATTGCACCAAGGCAATTATTGAAATTCCACAAATCATAAAAGTCTTTTGCTATAACTTTCCATTCGGGTTCAGTAGGGAGCTTCATTACTTTTGGCTGCAACTTGATCCATAAAGATTCACATACTACTGGTATTATTTCGGAGAGCGTAGAACGGCCTATTCTATAGCTTTTTGACAATGCTGTATATGTAGTTCCGGTTATAAGATATCTGAAAATAAATAAAAATATCAAATAATATTAGTTAATAACATTTGATAAATTAATTTTGATGTGGTGTGTTATAATTATTTGTTTTATTTACAGTTACACAAGCAAAATTAAAATGGAAAAATTTGCGAGACACGCACCGTGAAAAATTAAAAAAAATCAAGATGACAACAAGTGGACAGTCACAAAAACAAATAAAACCCTGGAAGTACATGAGTCACATGGAATTTTTGCTTCCATATATGACAAATGCGGAACGAGATACAAATGTTACACCACATCCTGATATTTCGACAAGTTTCGAGGAAACAACTAATACAGATGTTAGTAGAGATTCAACAGATACGATAACAGCTCCAAAAAAAAGGAAGAAGGATGAAATAATTCATAATGACGAGGATTTGTTAATTTTTTTAAAAGATATGGATGATAATCGAGCAAAACGAACTGCGCAGAGGGATGAGTTACGTAAAGAAGTACTAACATCAAGTGATCCGTTAAAAGCTTTTTTTGATTCAATGTATCATAGTACAAAGCAGATGCCGGAGTATTATCAAAGAACAATAAAAAGAAAGTTGTTTCAATTGGTAATGGATGCTGAAGACAATATTGCTAATACAAACTATTCATATACCGGTTACTACTCAAACGATTATTCTTACAACTCTCGCCCTTCTACGAGTCATACAAATTTTTCTTCTGGACACGGTTCTGCCTCACCTGAACCCAGCGGTTCTGGTGTGCAGCAAATTGGAATTGGAGAACATACTACTCGTAGCCAAAACGAAGAGATCCAAGATTCAATGTCTGCCGCTGAAATCACTCCAAGCGATGGAGCCTTACCTTAATGTAATGACGAGACGCTCTCTTGTACCAATAGCTTCTCTATAATTTGTATTTTCTTTTTTAATGTCATCTTCTATTAAACTATGCAAATATTCAAACTCGTCTCTTGTCATTCTAAAATATGTGCGAAAGCCATGATTTGTTAATTCATAGAATAGTTTGAATTCACTGCATTCTTTTCTAAAATAATTAATGTTTTCCATCCATATTCTTCTTTTTTTCTTTATTTTTTCCTTACGTTTATTCAGAATTGCCGCAGCCACTACATAAATCCTATCATAGAATTCATCATCATCATCGTCTGAACTAGATAACAATGATAATTCAAATGATTTTTCGATATTCATAGTAAATAAAAAAAAACGTGTACTTTTAGATACGCACTGTAGAGAAATCACCACTGGTTGCTCTCTCGGCGTGAGTTCTAATCGCTTGGCGAGTGTCGCCGAGCGAGTGTTATCTTTCATAGCTCTTGTCGCTCAGCGACAAACTAGTGAAGCGAGTGCTCGCCGGCAGTGTGAACAGTCAGCGATCAACTGTTTGTGTATGCATCTCTTTTGTTCACACGGAAAGTATATCTATTGTACGTTTCTTGAGCGAGAAAATAGCCGATAGTTAGTCGTTTTCTCGTCGTTGGTGGGACAACTGCCTAAAACTAATTCTCTTTTTTTATAAATATATAAAGTTTTTACGACGTTTATCAAAGTTGTTTCATTTGAGCGCTGGCTCTGTTAATACACGCGCTAGCTTTATCGCGTTTGGATTGCGTGGGTTCCGACACGCGTTGAAGAATAACAACATCGTACACCGGCCTACTACTACGAGCAAACAACAAATCATAAGGTTTAAACCCAGTAGTATCATTATTAATACCCCAAATGACATAAGGAAGAAAATTAAACCAGTTATTAGCTGGCTCACTAGGGTCAGTAACGCGTAAGGAATTAAGTATCGTACGATAAGTGCTTTTAACTTGTCCGTTGGCACGCAGACATGCGATTGCGTTTAACGTGTGCTTAAACTGTTTGTCGGACACGAATTTTTTTAAATATCGTCTTTTAAAGGCCTTTCCATGGTCAGATACTATTCTATCCGGATAACCAAACAATGAAAATATTCTTTTAAGTATTCTAATCATTTCCACCGAGTTCCGGTGCGAGTAGGCACCGCAATTACAAATTTTGAAAATCCATCGGTTATAACTAACATATATTCGTGCCCTTTTTTGTCTTACAGAATGGGCCTAAAATACCAATGTGAAGCATTCTAAAAGGTTCATTCGGTTTAGGGATTGGGTGTATCCTAGCTTCCTTTTTGCCGTACACCCTTTTACCGTAGGCACAATGTAAACATGAGGTTACATATTGCCGAATGAAACGTGTCATTTTAGGAAACCAGAAATCATTTTTAATTTGATCTGTACAACACTTTAATCCTAGGTGGCCTATTTCGTCATGATCCACCTAGCTGGTCCGGGAAATACAAGTCGATTACCGTTAAGCGTTTTTCTGTGCAATCTGTCATCCAGCAATAAATAATTATTTACTATATTGGGTCCCGCTGACCCAGTTTTAAGTTGATCTATAATATTTTTCAATTTCTCATCCTGATATTGAACCGTATAAAACCAATCCGTGAGTTCCAGATGATTAATATTTACGGCGTCGATTGGATTCCTGCTGAGCGCATCTACATGTTTCATGCGCTCACCGGGTCTGTATTCTACACTAATATCGTATTCCTGTATTAACCGATTACAAGATGATATCACGTTTTGTAAGAGTGGCGCAAACGGCGGTACAGTCAGTAACTACTTTCACGAGTTTACCTACAACATACACACGAAATTTTCGTAACGATTCCACAACTGCTAACGTTTCAAGCTCGTAACTGTTATCACAGCTACGAGCCAAGACACATTTTATTTAGTTAATTCCGTTAGAGGTCGAGCAATAACCGCGAATCTATATATAAACTTTCGGCAGTAGCTACAAAGACCTATAAACTGACGTACCTTATGTACATTTTTTAGCACAGGAAACTTTGATACAGCCATTAACTTTAAATCCGCAGGTTGTACACCTTCATGCGAAATTGTAACACTTTTTCATATTCAGTTTTAAATTTACTGACTTAATCTTTTGCAGCACGATTCTAAAATTTTTATTCCCGAAATAAAGTCAATTGAGGGCAGTAATAAATCGTCCAAAAACGCCAGAACTTCATTCGGTCAACTGTCACTTTGTGCGTAATGAATTGAATTAACGATTTTACTAACTAACCGCATAAAAACCACCGGTGCATTTGCTAGACCAAATGGAACACGCAAATATTCGTAGTGATCCTGCGGTGCAATAAAAGCGGTCTTATGAGTGTCTTCAGGTGATATTAATAATTGATGATAACCTTGAGTCATATCAAGACTTGTGAAACATTTTTTACCGGCTAGCTTAGAAATTTGATCGTCTATATTCGGCAACGGGTACCTATCTTTTACAGTTATAGCGTTAAGGGGACGGTAATCAACACATAACCTACTGTCGCCGTTCTTTTTCTTGATCAAGATTACTGGAAAAGCATAATCTGACTTGGATTCTTTAATAATATTGGCGTCTAACAACTCAGCGACTTTGGAATTGACTATTTGTTGTTCAATGTATGATAGCCTATAAGGTTGACGATAAATAGGCTGTTGAGTGGTAAGTTTAATTTTCATGTGCAACAAGTTCGTGCGCCCAAGGTCTTGTGTATTGTTTGCAAATGTGCTTTTATCTTGTAATAATAAATGTATAAAGCTGTTACGCTCGGTTTCATTTAAATGTCTCATATTGTTTTCGGATATAGGTACCCCACCTATACTAGTGTCAGTAATTTGGTTTAAAGCTAAAATGGAGGCAGTCGAAATAGTAAGTACGTGTGAATTAGGCTATAGTGGCTGAACAACGTGGCTTATTAGGTGAACAATTGGCTAAACAAAGAAGTAATGGCTTGGCTCGACTTACTTGGCTTGGCTGACTGTCTGGTTCATGGCAGCTCTCTGCTCGCGTCAGGACCTCGCCCGCTCTCCAATTGACGTTGTTGGCTCCTGTGTTGATAACCTTGATGTAGCTCTCTGGCCTTATTGCGATGTAGTCAAAACAAGATCTAGTCGTATCTAGATTTAGTCCTATATCGAACTAGTCATATTTGCTATGTAGTCTTATCGAGATGTGGTCATAAATCTTTTAACCTTCACTTATAATATAATAGCACTATCGATGCTTGTTACAGCAAAGATTACGTGTGCAAGTCCATATAGGTAATCAACTTTCTAAAATAAACAGTCTACACTCCGTGTCTACACTCTTATAAAACTATGTAGTGTGTTTTTAGAATTACGGAAATCTTATGACTATTTAAGCCTATTTGTAACTGGAGGGATATATCGGAAAGGCAAATCAGATCCAATATAAAAGCAGAGAGAAATATTGGTCCACGTGTGAACCGACGAGAATGCATTCGGTGTTTACCAACATATTAAGCATTTTAACGTAAAATGTTATAACAGACAGCTCTCGCTACTTTTAATGTCGTGGATATCAAAACACAGATTCCTTAGAATAGCCTGACTCAATAGGAGTAATAATACTCATTTGAATTGCCGCATCTTGATCTTGACTGAGGTGTTTTAAATTGGTAAATATGTTTTCATACCGTACCGCGTACGTTCTTGGGTACTTATGATAGAGGGCATCATTATCAACGCGGTTCCCTTGGTATCACCTACAGTATTATAAGAAGTAGTATACTTCTTATATATCTGTGATAGGTACATAGGCATGTCTTTGACTGAAAATTACCACTTGCCATCAGATGGTGAACTAGTTCGTCTGCCACCAGGGCTAATTAAAATGTTGATAATATTCCGCTGACCAGGTTAGTATCCCAATATAATAAATCCTAAATTGCAACATACTAATACTTTTATTAAAAACAAGCTGATATTGTGCGGAATGAGATAGACGTTGAACCTCTGCAAAAATATCTTTCTTCTACTTGTATTGAAAAATAAATTCTAGAATTCTTTTCAAAATGACTGCTGTCAAATTTTGATATCAAGATTTATTTTCCTAGAATCCATCATACAATGCGCATGTTGTGAATTGCGTATTTGGGTTTTTTATACATATTTTTTACTTAGCTTTTAAGCTTAATGTTAAGCTTCTTCGTGAAAATATTTGGATAATTTTGTGATAAATTTACAAGTACTTTTGTTTACATTTCGATAAATTTAAAAGATGAGAGAGATCATTAATCTTCAGGCTGGTGCGTGCGGGAATCAGATTGGTGGAAAGGTAAGTTCATCTACCCCTCTGGCTGGACTACTTACCTTACCTTAATTATAATCAGCCAGTCCAAAAATTAAGCATGTCGCGTCGCGATCGTACCATCGTTTAAAAACAGATATTGATATAAAATTTGTTTTGCTCACAGTTTTGGGAGGTGATATCTGACGAGCACGGCATCGATCCCTGCGGGGTCTATCACGGCGACTCCGATCTACAGCTGGAACGGATCAACGTGTACTACAATGAGGCGACTGGTGGCAAATACGTACCTCGTACGGTTTTGGTTGACCTCAAGCCCGCAACTATGGATGCCGTGCGATCGGGACCCTTCGGAGCACTGTATCGCCCCGACAACTTCGTTTACGGACAGAACAGTGCAGCGAACAACTGGGCAAGAGGGCACTACACGGAAGGAGTGGAGATCGTAGAATCTATTCTAGACGTAGTCAGGCGAGAAGCTGAAAGCTGCGACTGTTTACAAGGATTCCAACTCTCGCACTCACTCGGTGGCGGTACTGGCTCCGGCTTGGGTACACTTCTCATCAACAGAATCCGTGAGGAATATCCCGACCGAATCATCTTGAGTTTCTCTGTATTTCCGAGCCCGCGGGTGTCGGATTGCGTAGTAGAACCTTATAACACCGTGCTGGCAGTGAATCAGCTAATAGAGAACACTGACCACACATTCTGTCTCGACAACGAGGCTCTATACGACATTTGCTTCAGAACACTGAAGCTAACGACACCCACATACGGTGATTTGAACCATTTGATCTGCGCGACGATGTCTGGAATCACGACGTGTCTACGATTTCCTGGACAGTTAAACGCAGACTTAAGGAAACTGGCGGTCAATATGGTGCCATTTCCCAGACTACACTTCTATACTCCTGGTTTCGCACCGCTAACGTCACGAGGCGCGCAACAGTACAGAGCGCTTACCGTCCCAGAGTTAACACTGCAGATGTTTGACGCTAAAAACATGATGGTCGCCTGTGACCCAAGACAAGGCAGGTACCTCACTGTAGCCACGATATTCAGAGGTAGAATGTCGATGAAGGAAGTGGACGAACAGTTGGTGAATATCCAGAATAAGAACAGCACATACTTCGTGGAGTGGATTCCTCACAACGTCAAAATCGCAGTGTGCGACATACCACCAAGAGGGCTGAAGATGGCGTCCACATTCATTGGCAACACTACTGCTATCCAGAGTATATTCAAGAGGATATCTGAACAGTTCGTGGCCATGTTCGGGAAAAGAGCTTTCATCCATTGGTACACAGGTGAAGGAATGGATGAGTTAGAATTTACTGAGGCGGAGAGTAACATGTGCGACCTGGTGTCAGAATACCAACAATACCAGGATGCCACAGCAGACGATGAGGGAGAGTTTGACGAAGAAGCGGAAGGAGAGGAGGGGTTAGAAGAATAGCAATTATTTCGGTTTTATGTTTGTGTTGTCCTTGTGATGTCCTTGTGAATGTCCGAATAAAATTGTTTACATATATTGTTTTGAGGCCGTCGTGCCTATCACATATTTCTACATCTAGCTGTAAGCACAAGCAGCAGGTGATGGGTAGTACATATTTTAGAAAATATAGGCAGTAACTTTCTTGTCCTTTCTCAATGAGGCACGAACCGAAACTCTGATCAAACAAAATTTCCTTAGCTAGTTATTCATTCTGCTTTTGGCAGAATATAGGTATGTATGTATCTTATGTGGGGGCCAATCAGTGCAGACCGGCGACATCCGACCCAGTGGGATCTTTTGTGCTCCCAATAACGACTGCCATAGATGTTCATGGCAGCTGGGACCAACGGCTTAACGTACTCTCCGAGGCACGGAGCACGCGATAATTGTCAATCAATACGCACGTAATTTCGAAGTCATATAACTTCCGAAAGTCAGAGGTGCGCGACGTGGGTTCGAACCCGAGACCCTCTGCATTGCAGTCTGTTGGTCTCCCCACTGAGCTATCGCTGCTCTTAGAATATAGGTAGAGATTTACTACGATAACATGGCCCGCCCCTCCAAATTTCTGATTCAATGTGTGTAGTCACATCCTTACGAAAGACTTTGTATGTAGTTGTAAGTAGGTATTCATCTTCAGTAGCAGGCAGTGGTCTGTCTGAGACAGTCAAGTTGCTGATTCTACGTCGTTCAGTGACACGAAATTACTGATCGCAAGACAAGTAAAGCTGCGTGTCCATTATGCGCTCCTGGCGCGCGTGCCATGAACACCCGCGCCAAGAGTGCGGTCCGCGGAACGCGCTCCAAATATTTGAATGATACCAACTAAGCGCGCATGGCGCGCGTGGCAACTGTTCCAGTGTTCGGTCGTTCAACATGCAGGCCAGTCGTGCACGAGCAGCAGCAGCGTTTATAGTTATTCACAGTATTGTTCAGAAGAAAAAACATAAACGAAAAGTGCGTTGGTGGATGAAAGAGTTGTACCGAAAAAGAATGCAGTATGGAGTGAAACTAAGGGCCATACCCCACCGAGATGCCATGGCGACGTGGCCAGCGACATTGCCATGGCTACGTCTGGTGTCCCTGCGTCGCCAGACTAAGTCGCCCAATCGCGTCGCCAATACATTCAGTTCTGTCTCGACACAATCAGGAATGGACGTGGAAATTACTGCACTGTTATTATATTATTACCAGCGTCGCAAAAAGATGAAACGAAAAGAGAAAAAAATATGGGTACATCCGTTTGTATCAAACCGAAGCCAAAGCGGTGTTTTTCTCAAACTCTATGAAGATTTAAGGAAATACCCTGGAAAAATGTTCAATTATCTGAGGATGTCACTAACATCATTTGATGAATTATTGAGTTTATGTTGGAATGATTTAACTAAACAAGATACAATATTAAGAAAATCTATAAGTCCTGAAGAAAAACTATTTGTGACATTGAGGTAAGCATATATTTATAATTTACTTAATCATACATGTCTAAAATGGTTGATTCGTCGGAGTAATTTGACAAATTCGACAAGGGTGAGATGTGTGACATTTCAGAACCTCCGGAACGAGTAGAATATCCAGGATGGTAGCTTGAAGGAGACTGCTGCATTTGTTGGGATTGCGACCATGAGCTTTGGGGGTAATATACAGGCTTAGTTGCGCTGTCGAGTAAAGACATTATCTTCATTTTCGTATACATTTTTCTTTCTGGAGGTACTTTTTTTAATGTACCTACCAAAGACAACATAAATAACCTGTCTTCGTCATCATATTTTTCGTCAATTTTTTCTCTCGTCTCGATGCTTCTCTGTAGAGTTTCAAGGAATTTATCATCTTCGGGACACGTAGTGGCCTTTGTTCTCTTTTTTTTACGTTGTACCATCTGTGTATCTGGTTCAGAGTTCCCCGTAGGTTCTTCATCTGCAACGTGTTCATGTTCAGGTTCCTTTACAGCAACAAAATTTTTTAAAAATTGCATCTGTTTAAAGAAGATGTATTCACTTTTTCGTGATCCACCGCCAGATCCAGACTTAACATTTTTTTGGCGGCCAATTTCCCTTGTGAAGCAGCCGCGGATACTCTTCCACTTTCTTTGTAATGCAACAGCTGAAAGTAAATTTTAAGTTAGATTTTTTTTGCAGGTATCTTGCAACAGGTTGTACATTTATGGAACTATATTACAACTACAGACTCGGTTATACAACAATATGTACAATAGTTAGAGAAGTGTGTGACGCTATATGCAAACATCAAGGACAATTTATAATATTACCTACAACAGGAAATGATTGGGAAAGCATTGCAAGAGGATTTAAAAAAAACACCAATTTCCCGCATTGCATTGGTGCCATTGACGGAAAACACATCAGAATAATCCAGCCAGTAAATTCCGGATCACTATACTACAACTATAAACATTACTTTTCAATTGTTTTACTCGCAATATGTGATGCTAATTATACATTCACGTATATAGATGTTGGAGCGTATGGAAAAAGCAGCGATTCGGGAATTTTTAAGGAAAGCTCTTTTTACACTAACCTCATGAGCAATTCTTTAAGTATCCCTGAGGCCAAACCACTGATAGAAAATGGTGAGAATATTCCATATACAATTGTAGGAGATGAAGCTTTCGGACTACATGAAAACCTCATGAGACCTTACGGAGGACACAATCTCAGTTACAAACAAAGAATTTTTAACTATCGTTTATCTAGAGCACGCCGTTATATCGAGTGCACATTTGGTATATTATCCAATAAGTGGAGGATATTCCACAGGCCACTGAATGTTAATATAGATTTAGCAAAGAAGATTGTTAAGACATGTTGTATTTTGCATAATTTTGTACGTTCTAGAGATGGCTATTCATATGACGATACTTTGGTAGTAACGGGGTTCGAACCTGCTACAGATCAGAATCGTAATAGAGTAGGGAGAACAGCTTTAACAGTTCGAGACAAACTTGCAGACTATTTTGTTAATCATAACCCACTACCATGGCAAGATAGAAATGTATAAGTTTAACAAAATATTAATAAAACATTGCACTTACATAGTTCCTTTTTTTCTGCATTTGTCATGTCTTCTTTTTCTTTAAAAATGTTCACCATTTCATCCCAACATTTAATTTTCAAGTTGCGGTCAGAATATTCTTTCAATCCGTTGTTCCATAAACACGGCCGATTTTCAATTTCTATGATAAATCTCTCAGTATCGAACGACATTTTGCTCTCAGCACGACGTGCGTTCAACGCGGCGACTGGTTGGCGACTGAGTGAGTGACGGAGCATACAAACACGTGCAAACAACTGGCGGCGTTGCCAGGTAGCCAGCGTCACCAGTCGCCGCATGCGGAGCGGTCGACTCTGGCTACTCTGGCTACTTGGCAACGCCGCCAGTCAGTCGCCAAGTGAATTAGCCGTCATACATCTCAGTATGAACTAGTTGGCAACGTCGCTGGCCACGTCGCCATGGCATCTCGGTGAGGTATGGCCCTTATGATAGATATGCAGCATGAAGCTGTTGAAGACACAATCAAAAACTTCACAAGAATGTCAACAGAAGATTTTAATCACTTGAAAAACTTAATTGAGCCAAAAGTGAAAAAAATGGACACCCAATTTCGCGAAGCTATTACAGTGACCGAGAGGCTGGCTATAACCTTAAGATTTCTAGCCACCGGGGACTCATATACCAGCTTACAGTACCTATTTAGAGTTTCAAAGCAATCTATATCTAGGATTGTCCCGGAGGTGTGTGATGCTATCAGTGATGTTTTAAAAGATTGGGTAAAGGTGAGTAAAACACAATAATAAATAGCTGTCTTTATTTAACTATTCCTCATTATTTACATTATTTGAAGACGGCGTTGTGGCCAAGGAATCAATATTTAAAGTCGAGGTCGAGTTTAAGGAATTTTGAGCTCCTTGTTGTGTTGTATATCCATAAACTGGACTGTATTTGCCTAAATCGGCTTCAAAAATTATATTATTTATTGCCTGTTTGACATATATTAAAGTGTGATTGTCATATTTCCTTAATTCATTTGCAATGTGCTGGCCATAACTGAAATATGGATCAGTCACTTGTGACGGTTCAGTTAAAATTTTAAATGCTTCAGTTAACATTTCATTTTCCTCTTCTTCGTGTTTCCTTTTCTTTGGCTTCTTTTTTGTAGTTTCCTCTGGAACTTTGTTTTTGAGCTCTTGTAATTGTACTTGGGAAGACTCACCTTCATTTGGTGATGTAGGACCCTGAAAGACAGAATACGCATATCATTAACTATACTTGTACCTCTTCCCACACTGATTGCTCGGAATAAAATGCTAGTACCTCTTCCCACACTGATTGCTCGGAATAAAATGCTAAGGAAGATTTAGGACCTTTGATTTAGTTTTAAGATTAATGATGATGAAATATATTTTAGTCATAATGAATTACCTAGCTATATTAATATTTTCCAGATCCCCACCTTTGAGAAAGACTGGTTGGAAATTGCTCAAGAATTTGAAGATAAATGGGATTTTCCTCATGTTATAGGTGCTATGGATGGAAAACACGTAATGATACAAGCACCTGTTAACAGCGGCACGGAATATTATAACTACAAGCACTTTTTTAGTATCGTACTGTTTGCTCTCGTAGACGCAGACTACTGTTTTAGATACGTTGACATTGGTTCTCAGGGAAGACTTTCGGACGGGGGGATCTTTAAACGCACTACACTATACAAAAAACTCGAAGAAAAGTCTATGAAAATTCCTCAGCCATCGATACTTCAAATACCATACGCCTTCAAAGTTCCATACGTAATTCTGGCAGACAAAGCGTTTGCACTAAATGAATACACAATGAAACCATTCCAAGGAGAGCCAGAGAGAGGATCTCTAGAAAGAATATTTAACTATCGCCTGTCAAGAGGACGTAGGGTAGTGGAAAATGCTTTTGGCATCGCAAGCTCAGTTTTTAGGGTTTTAAGGAAACCTATGTTACTATCACCCGATAAAGCTACAAAAGTGGTTTTAGCTGTTATACATTTACACAACTTTTTGCGAAAGAAATCCAGTCAGAAATACACACCACGTGGATCGTTAGACATTGAAACAGAAACCGAAACCATTCCAGGAAGTTGGAGAAATGACAGCGAACTTTTATCACTTCTCCCTCTCACCAGCCTGCCACGAAGAAGTGGAAATGACGCTAAGGAAACACGATTACATCTTGCTGAACATTTCATCACTAATGGAGCAATACCTTGGCAAAATAGATACTAAAATTATTAACATTATTTGATTTATATATAACTTATATGTACCTACCTGCGAAGTATCTGATGTATCATTTAACGGACTATTCAAATTGACTTGCATAGTATCTATTGTATCATTTGGTGTACACTTGTCTTGCATAAAACTGAAGTCGTTAAAGCCGAACCATTTTGAAACATAAATACTGTCTCGACCTGTAAACAATTACCATTTATGACTTAACCAATAAAAAATTTAGGTACTAATATGCAGTTTTATTTATGTCACAGAACTTTGAACAGTAGTACTTATAAATATCAGTGTATAATTACCAGAGCCAGTGATTTGGCTTTTAGACATTCTCCATTTTTCTCGTCTATATGATGACAAAAGCACAGTCATTTTTTTCTTCAATTCTGACACAGGGACTCCCATGTCACAACTTATTTCTCTCCAAGCGTCTTCTCTGAGCGATTTATTATGATAATAAGAACTTTTGCTATTCCACAGCAGTTCTTTTGTACCATAAAGTTGAATTAATTTACGACAACTCTGATTATCCATCGCACGGAACGTAACGAACACACAAAATAATATCACGTCCGTCTCAACTGGCGCGCGCGCCACAACTGAGCTTCCTTTGATGCGCGGCAAAAAACCGCCTCTAGATGGAACGGGCCGCTCTAAGTTCGAGCGTTCCAGCAAACACATTGGCGCGCGTTCCAAAATGGTAGCCATTTCGCGCGGCTGGAGCGCGCGCCAATGTTCGTCCTCTTGGAGCGCGAAATGGATACGCGGCTTTACCCAGTCATTCAAAAGTCAAGAAAAAATTATGTGGAGTCAGGTAATTTTGTTTGATAGTGAAATAAGTTTACGTAATGTTTTGATTGATTTTTGTGTCTATTAATGTAAAATCTTTTCCTATATATTTTAAGCAAGAGAAGTGATAGCTACAGTATACCAACATATTAAGTACCTATGAGGCTGAAAATGGACATTTGTTCTCAGTTGTTCCTTTGGTGAGTTCCTTTGGACGAACTACTGAGACAAAAATGACTCTGTAGTTCCTTCAGAGGTACTAAAGGAACTAGTGACACCAATTGTTCTCAGTTGTTCCTTTGGTGAGTTCCTTTGGAGGAACTGCTGAGCCAAAAAAAGACTCTGTAGTTCCTTCAGATTTACTAAAGGAACTAGGGAACCTTGTCAATTTTTGACTTTTTTGCGGACAAAAGTAGGTGAATCGAACAATGGGTGAATCTACCTTTATTAAATGAAATCAAGTTTCGGATTTTGACATTAATTTCTTTATTTTCTGAATAACCAAAATAACCTAGGACACAAATTATATAACAACCCAAAAATAAAAATATATATGTGTTCTTCAATGCAACGAATTAACATGTACAACATAATGCAATTTTTTCTAAAAAATGTGGTATTAGTATTTCACCTGAAATTAATTGTAATTGTACGTTTTGAATAAACTCATCTTTTTCTATGTTCATTTGATGCCGCTTCGTTATATTTATTTTAAATCTCCTTAACTGTTCAACTTTAAAATTAGTTAAATATGAATCATTTTTCAAAACGTGCAGAACTTGAGCATATTGGGATTTTTATTTAACAAAGTATTCATTTTGTGGTTCCAACCCTCAACTACGTTTGTAGTTCGGTACTCATCTCCAAAAACCGACCAAATTTTGACAAGTTCAGGTTTCATCCAATAATTAGAAAAATATCTTTTAAATTTTACCAGTGCTGGATCTTCTGGTATTTCATTTTGAATAAAACACCAACCACTTTCAATGTCCTTTACAGGCAGGAATGGTAAAGAACAGCATAATTGTATGATTCTTTTCTGTAGTTTACTTTTAAAACAGCCAATTTTTTTTGCCTTACGCCGCAAGCATTCAGTAAAATGATAAAGACAACCCTTAGTTTTTACTTTCATCTTTTTTAGTACTTTTAAAGTTGCCGCTTCAAAATCAATTCTGACTTCTTTTGGATTCCAGTTAGGCATTGGGGTATTAATCAAATCAAATAAAATACTGTAAGCCCTTTCTGATCGATGCGACATAAACGCATAAATCAGAGGTATGATATTCATATCCCTATGAGAATGACTTCCTAAATCGCCTTGAATCGTATACAACTGTGCAAGAGGTAATGGACACGATTGAAATGTACCATCCATAAAATAGTTTTTTATCGTTTTCATTTCGTTATTGGCTTGGTTTGAACAAAAAATTAGAATTTTCACGTTTCCGTCATAGTAATCGGCAACCAAAAACTCATGAAATTGTGCAGGAACCTCGATATCTTCGATAGATTGGGGACATACTCTTTTGACTTGAGCTAATTTATTCCTTTTTCTATAAATTGTTGCTTTTTTGTTCCTAAATAAAGGTATTGGTTTATTAGATGCCAGATCTAAGCCTTCTTTTCTGATTTTAACAATATGTTTGTCGTACACTTTTGGAGCCGGATCTATTCCTTCAGTTGCCTCAATAATAGCTTCAGCTATTCGCATGTCCACTATATTCTTTGTTTTATCCATAAGACAATTCTGATTATGATTGATGTCTTTTATTATTGATTGGTCCTAAAATTAAAATAATGCCAAAAGCTTAAAAAATATTATTTCACTATACTTTCAATAAAAACTATCTACATTAAAAGAAAAGGAAGAAGACTTACCTCTGAAATTGTTACTGAACCATAGCATCTACGGTTCTTTTCTAAATTGAACCCTGCACAACGCCAATGTGTGCTATTATTTCGGTACGTTTGGTGTTTATAAAATTGATGCCCTGCGTATAAAAGTACCTTACCCCTACGTCTTTGCAAAATTATAAAATTATTTTCAATGTTTATATTCGCCATTTCTATAATATAATTTATATACTAAATAAAGTGCAAATTGTAGTTCAACTTATAATGACAATGACATTCAATGTCACGCGATAATCCCGTAATAAGTATTTAATGTTTTGTGTGCATAAACAGCACAATAAATACTATTTTCTTTACCCTCAAAGGAACTACATAGTCGCACTAGTTCCTTTAGTACCTCTGAAGGAACTACAGAGTCTTTTTTGTCTCAGTAGTTCATCCAAAGGATACCACCAAGAGACTCTGTAGTTCCTTCAAAGGAGCTAAAGGAACTACAGATTCTTTTTTGTCTCAGTAGTACATCCAAAGGAACTTACCAAAGGAATAACTGAGAACAAATGAAAATGGAGTGGAGCGCTTGACAGACGCTAGATGGAACTTCAAGAGCTCTGGGAGTTAGTGAAAAAACTATAATAAGAATTCTCAAAGAAAAAGCGAAATGTAATGCAACTGATACACAAATGAGTTTACCACCTAAAATCAAAAATCCTCGCAACCGTTTAAAGCGTGACATCGATGAATTTGACAACGGGGTAATAAGGCGTACTGTCAGTAACTTTCATACAGAGTGTAAACAATATCCAACATTAAAAGCTCTGAAAAGGGTGGTAACCGAAAAGATAAATTATGATGGATGTTTGGAGACATTACGGCGTATACTTGCAATTAAGTTCTAAACAAATATTTTACCAACATGTGGATAACGTTGTGAGGTACATACTTACTACCATCTTTTTATGCAAGTTATTTTATTTTAAGAATTGTATGTATCTGTTTGTTTTCCCAAAATAAATAAATAAATAAAATACTTCTTGATTTGGGATATGAGTGGAAAACTACTGAAGACGATCGTCAAGCGCTTGTTGAAAAACATGACGTGCAGTTGCTCCGCTATAGATATTTAAAACAATTGAAGAAATATAGAGAAGAAGGCAGGTGTATTGTTTATACTGATGAAAGCTACATTCATACCACACATGTACAAAATAAATCATGGGGTACAACAAGGAACTGTAGCAAAGAAAAAAGTTTCTAAAGGGTTACGCATCATAATTGTCCACGCCGGTGGAAAAAAGGGTTTTGTCCCCAATGCTTCTTTAATTTATAAGACTACTTCGAAGACAGGAGACTACCACGACAACATGAACCACGACAACTACAAAAAGTGGCTCATAACACAACTACTGCCAAACATACCAGAAAAGTCCGTAATTGTTATGAATGAAACGCCTATCATAACACATTTACTGAAAAAGATCCCATCTCCAACAGTAACAAAGCAGCCATGAAAGATTGGCTGGTGAATAAACACATCGACTTCGAGGAAGACATGAAGAAAATCGAACTCCATGATATCATTTAAAAAAATAAAGATAATTCTATAAATTACGCTATTGATGGCGAAGCAAAAAAATATAATTGCGATATTTTAAGACTTCCTCCATATCATCCCGACTTAAACCCTATCGAGAAAATTTGGGGAGTGTTAAAAATTACTTCATGAGCGTCTGGATATGATTGATTGCACGATGTGGGCCAACACTTGCAAACATGTGAAGGAGACGGAATCCGAGTACTGGATAAACTACGACGACGAGCAAGAATTTATTATTCACGTAGGAGAATCCGATTCTAAAAAGACACATCAAGCTTCTATGACAGCGATGAGCAAAATTTTAGTTCGTGCCAATAGAGATCATTAAATTTTTTAATAATGCCCGGGCAGTATGAGTTTTGCCCTTATTATCGTATTTTTTATAATAATTATGATTACTTATTTTTGTAAAGAATTTTGATGTCGTAGTAACTAAAAGTAAATGTGTTTTTGTACAAATACATTAAAAAGATTTTATTTTATTGAAATCGTTAAACATGCAAAATATTTGAGTAATTTAAATTTTAATATTTGTACACAATTATTTTTTTTATGGTTTTGTGCAATCGGTACTCGTAATATCTCACTAGTTACAAGATTTGTTGGTCAACTTCCCATAACTAGTTGACCGCGCAAGACAACGCACGTGTCATTGTCATAGAGTACATCAGTGCAGCGCCATACTAATTTATTTATTTATTTGGACAACTAACAAAACATACACTGATATAAAATTAACAAACATGATTTAAAAATTGCATGCTAAGTGTTGTTTCACTTATAAGTTGCCACGGCATGGTAAGGGACTGTTTAAATTAAGGTAATTAAATTAAACTTAAAATTAACAAAATATTATACATGAAGGCAAGAAAAACAAAGTGAATTTACTTGCAAAAGAAATATGGTTATGTCAGTCGTATAAAAACACATAGAACATGATCGAGATAACAGGACATAGTGATGCACTTTACTTCTTACACACAGAAAGATTAAATGATGCCGAAACTTGGCTTTTAAATTTAGGTAAACTGTTTGAAAATATATCAATTTCAATTTGATTATTTTTGGCGAGCTTATTATACTCACTCAGTAATCTGCTGATAGTAGCGTTTTGACCCAAATTGGTTTTAGATGTTTTAATCGAAAAAGGAGTGTATTTACTTGCACGAGGTAACTTCGATGGCGCATATATATTTAACTTCTCAACGAGAGTGGGACAGTCCAACTCACCGTTAACTAATTTATACAGTAAAATCTGATCCAATAAGCGTCTTCGATCCAACAAACTATGGAGACCAAAATGCTTCAACCGACTTTCATATGTTGGTAGAAGTTTTGCCATGTTACACTGGTACGACAGGTGCCAGAGAAAACGCTTTTGGACCCTCTCAATGCGCTTAACATGGATCTCATAGTGGGGTGACCAGACCTGAGCACAATATTCTAGACCAGATCGAACTAAGGCTGAGAAAAGTCTTGTCTTAGTCTCTAGCTTTTTAAAATCTTTGGAATTTCTAATGATAAAGCCAAGCATTTGAAAAGCTTTAGTAGTTATCCTGTCGATGTGAGTGTGGAATCTAATTTTGCAATCCAAATCAACCCCCAAATCTTTAATTGTAGCCACTTCTTCTAATGTTTTATTATGGATTGTATAGGTTTGCGAATTTATGCCAACACTACGAGAGAAGCGTCAAAAAGACTAATAATAAAGAGCGATTAATGAACGCCACTAGTTGAGCAACAAATTCTTGGATTTGCTAGCTGACGGCCGTATCAGTACGCACACATACGTGGTGGCGCGTTGTAAAAACTTTCACAGATACTTTCAAAGGTTTTGAATTTCGGAGAGGCGGGTCATGTTATCGTAGGGCATAGTTGCTTATAATGGTTAGTCCGAATGGCGTCTACTGACTAGTTATAAATCCACAAATTAGAATAAATAAAAACTTGGTAATGCCACCATCTGACAACGTAGGTAGCCGAATATAACCTATTGAAATATCTGAAATCTCTAGGTAGGTAAACCTACATCTTGTCGCAAAGTTTGTCTTGTCCATTTAAGCAGCGCTAAAAGTCTGCTAGCGTCGCGCATATGCGACACCAGTACAGCGACATGCGTATAAAACCGCACCCCACGTGTCCATATTATGTTAACAAAACGATCTACGTAGGTAGGTACCTACTAAGCAATTTTGCGATATTTGGGTGCTAACGCGCACCTGAAGCATGAGTAGACGGCATGCAGAAGTTGTGCCCCAAGGAACAGTGGTTCTTTGATCCGACGCAGTTTCCCTTTCTAATTCATGTTCTCCTTATGGCCTGACCACAACTTTTGGCTTTGCAGCAGCTTAGTAGTTTTAACCGCAGTGATCGTTATATACGTGTTATGGTAGTGTGTATGTCAACTACCATATAGTATGTCCCTCCACCGCCGCTGCATCTCTATGATAAGATTTCAGTCTTATTCGCATGTGCACTTGCTCCAGCGGTGCCTCGCACTGCACGCCGTGGACATGTGTACCCATATACATATAATCTCTGTGGATATGTGCATAGGTAAGACACTATATACTGAGACATGTGTTTGGCAAAATCGTTAGGGGTTAGGCCTAGCGCATTCATACAACTTCTACATCGACTAAACTGTTTAGTCGAGTTGTGTACTTCTCAACCAAACTATTTAGTCGATGGAGGTGCGCATACAATTGATGTAATCGATCGTCGATCTTTTTATCCCCTAATCAAACCGTTGCCGAAAGAAGACTGGTCGTCTTCTTTCGGCAACGTTCAAGACAAGGTGCTACATACTATGTCCATTAACAAGAAAGTTCTAGTTTATGCTTTGCTTTATAGAAATTTGAAAAGAGATAAAAAAGGAAGAAGTTAATGTGTACATCCTATACTCATTGACAGATTATCTTGTGGAATATTTCATACGTTATATTCTAAGATAAAAGAGCACCTAGATAATTTTTTTAAATAATATTATAGAATGAGTGAAGAAAGTTTTAATGGAATCATATCATTACTGGGTCCTCATATACAACGTTCTGATACAAGATGGAGATGCACCATATCAGTAGAAGAGAGATTAGTGTTACTTTAAGGTAAGTAATATATTACAAAACACTTGTTTTTTTAGTTTTTTTTTTATATGTGATAGGAGGCAAACGAACTGACGATTCGCCTGATGGTAAGCAATTACCGCCACCCATGGACACCTGCAACACCAGAGAGTTATAAGTGCGTTGCCACTTACACGTTTGTATAATTTAATAATCAATGTTTAATATTAATTATTATAGCCAAAGTACAATACTAGCTTAAATTCTAATTAAAATCAAGAACAGACATTTGCGGTGAAGGAGTGAAATTTGATATGTAGTTTTGCAAACTATGCAGGGAATGTTGTGGACTGATAGATGGGCATTGTCAAATATGTCTCGATACTGAACCTTCGATATGAGGTGTGGAAGCATGTTGATTTGTGGGTTGGTAAAAAATGTATGTTGATGTAGATTGTAAGAAAATCTTTGGTGTATGGAAATCTCTCGGGTAGGATCGCTGTAAAAAATTGTTTGGTACAGGAAGTGTTACGGAAGATTGAGTATATGATCTGTTGGCTTCTATTCTTCGACATACATGCAGTATTTAAATTTAGGCTTGAAATTTTTCATCGTCTGTCATAGACTGTAAAGTACGAACTAAAGAGAGCGCAAAATGTTTGTCTTCATCTAAATCATCCTTCAGTACGCAAAGATTCTTCAATCTTCGAATTCGCGTTAATTTTTTTATTCCTTGTATTTGTCTGTCTTATAGATACATTTGAATCCATAGTCTCAGATGTTTCAGTCTCATCTTCGTCTTCAATGATAGCGGAATCTACATTATTATCAGTTAGTATTTTAGAAATAGCAACTTTTCGACGTTTCTTTGCCGCTTGTCCAGATTTTGTTTGTTGTGCCTTCAATTCTCTTGAAAAGAAGGTTCTTAGGTTAAGCCATTTCTGCTGTACCTCTGTACCTGTAAATAAAATAAACATTGAAATTAAACTGCTATATACGGATTTTATCGCGTTGTTTATTTGACACTTTATTACAAAATTTTGAAAATTGTTACACTACTACTACTATTAAACTTTACTAATTTTTTTTTTTTTTTTTAAGCTAATTAAATTATTATTAAACTATTTAGATTTCATTTATTTTTACACTTTCCCCGACGTTTCGGTTGCTTTTCAGCAGCCATAGTCACGGGGAGACTAAGATGGCAGTTGTCTCAATGTTCCAGTGTAGTTATTTCAAAGTACCCGAACATAATTTAATCATTGGTGTTTCTATTTACGCAGAATGAGCTCAAAGTATCATGAAGTCTAGCTGTGGTTTGCTTCTTCTTGGGTTTGACTATTTTTATTACTGGATCCCAAGCTGGTGGTACATTCCAACCATCTTCTCTATTAAAATTAGGATGTTTTTTGATTTCAATAGCCTCGCGAAGCATCCTTGGTAGGAATCGGTGTTCTTCAGCGAGAATCTGTGGTTTGTCAAATCTCAGGTAGTGGTTGGTCCCCTATTGCACATGTTCACACACAGTGGACTTCAACGAGCGTTGGTGTTTTACATCAGCTATGTGTTCTTTTATGCGAGTGCCTATGTTTCTCTTGGTTTGACCAATGTATGAGAGTCCGCAGTCACAATCTATTTTATAGACCCCTGCATCTTGTAAAGGTAGTTGGTACTTTACGGCAGCAGAAGATTGGTTTCAAATTGCAGATGAATTTTATGCTCGTACTGATTTTCCTAATGCTATTGGTGCTTTCAATGGTAAACATATACGTTTAATTCAATCAGATAACTCCGGATCGTCATATTTTAATTATAAGTGGTCATTCCATGGTGTTAATGACTTGGACTGATACAGATTACAAATTGATTTATGTTGATATTGGTGTGTATGGAGGTTCTTGAGATCGACTGTTTTCAAAAATTCAATTATGGATCTAAGATTAGAGGAAAATAGTTTAAACTTTCCGAATGGAAGGATATTGTACCATGACGATAATGGTAAAATCATGCCATTTTATCTTGTGGCTGATGATGCGTTTGGGCTTTCAAATAATATTTTACGTCCTTACGCAAAAAGAAACTTATCTTATGAAAAAAAGTCTACAACTATAGGCACACGAGAGCTCGCCGGATGGTAGAATGCACTTTTGGGATTTTATAGGGCGCTTGATGTACTCATGACTTACTGATGACTTAGATTTTGCAGAATCTATAATAAAAGCATGTTGCATATACATAATATATATATACATAACCTTGTTCGAATCAAAGATGGAATACATTTCAGAGATACGCTATATGACGCTCTATTTGAAAATATGATATCTCATGATGACAACAGAGGTAGAAACCTTAGCAGTGGTGTAAACGTCCGCCAGTACTTGACGTCTTATTTTGTTTCTCCTCGAGGCAATACGACAAATTATAAACTGTTTGTATAATAAATACAAAATATAATGAATAAATACGAAACTTACCTCGTTTTCTTTTAGTTTCCGTGTCTAGTTCTAACCACCCGGATACAACTTTCATGCACACTTCCTCCCATAGTTTTTTTTCAGATTTTTTCATTGTACTCCTTCAAACTCTTTAATAAAAGCGCAGGCCTTTTTTTACGTTATCAATAAACTCCTCCGTGTCGTTTGTAATAGTTCCCGCCATGGCGATGGGCAACGTGGTGCCACTTCAAATGCTATTAATGTGAGACTGACAGTCGCGGATCGACTATTTAGTCGATTTTATGCGCACATCAATTAACTGCAATACAAATTGAGCGTTTGATCGATAGTTGTCCAACTTTTTAATCAAAAGCAAATCGATACAGCTTTTTGATTTTTTTGACGAACAACTATTGTGTTGACAGTTTGCGCAAGTTCTATGATCGCAGTACATCCCTATAAACTGATGAAACACAACAAAATAGTTGTGCAACTAAAAATTGTATGTATGCGCCCTTACTGCTGTGCCGTGACATCTAAAAAGCTACAGGCACAGTTGTTTCTGTGCGTAGGCATACGCTAAAGACATTAAAAGTATTCAATCTCTTTGCCACATTACGCTAAGCTTTTGCTTAAAGATGCAAGAGCGTAGTCTTAATGTTAGGTGCCGCTACAGAATGAAAGCACCGTCGTCGTTTTAAGTCTAGTAAGATCCACATAAGAACTGCTTTATCCAAACTTCCATAGTTGTATTATTTAGATTTTGCCTATTGAATAATGTATCAGATAGTAAAATGTTATTTAGTCGATTTCCGATCAAAATACTATACTGATGACGCAATGTAATCAAAATTAAGGTACGGGGTTCGTACTATTATTAAAATGTGAAAGTTTAGTCTGAATAACAAACTTCTTCAGCAAACATTTCACTTATACCTAATATTAATACATTTTGATTAACCAGAATTTCTTTTGAGATATCTTCAAAGTTAAACGACCGACAATATACTTAATCCATCGATTACATTAGCGTTTTTATTTAACGTATTTAGTTTCGAGCTATCTTCATGCTGCAAAAACATAATAAAAATACTAAAATTACTTACGTATTTATCCATTTATGTGCCCCAAACACAAAGAGAAAGTAAGGAAGATCTGGTGCAGATAATTGTGAACACCAGCAAGGCGCTTAACATTCAAATGGATAAATCGGATATCCGAGATGTCTTCCGAACAAAGAACAAAACTACTACCAGCAAGCCAATTTTAATGGATTTCGTGAGCACTATGGTCAAAGAAAATGTAATACGTACGGTCAAGAAATATAATACTGAGAATAAAAACAACAAACTTGAACACTGAAACAATCAAATTAAATGGCTCCAATCTACCTGTGTACATCTCTAAAATCTATCTTTAAGGTCTCGTAGTATATACTTCATGGCTAGAGAGTTTGCCAGGTCTCACGACTACGCCTACTGCTGGACTAACTATGGTAAAATCTATCTGAAAAAGAGGGAGGGGCAGAATGAGATTATAGTTAACAACGAGAAAGATTTGACTAATTACCAAAGCGTCTTTTTAGAACTTTAAAACACCGATCTCTCAAACCTAATGCACAACAACAATGCAAACCAGTCCACTATATTGTTAATGAATATTTTAAGAACCGTAAAAAACAACAATACGAAAACAATCAAAGTAACCCGACGCAAACGTATATTAAAACTGTGGATTACCCCAGGATTATTACGATGCAACCGACATCGAGACTCTCTTCACAAGACTTCCAAAGCATCACCAAACAATATTATGGATAAAACTATTTTCAACAGATAACGGAACAATACAAACGCGCTTTTAAAAAAATTCAAACCTGCTCATTTACAGCACGAGTTGGAGAAGGCCAAAAGCAACTCCAAGGCTACTTGGAAAATTATTAAAGACGTCGCCAACATGAAATCGACATACACTCCGCCAATTGAATTATTCAACATAGAATCCGAACCGATGTCCTCTGTTAATGCGGTAAACAACTTCTTTGCAGGCATTGGCAAAGAATTGACATCTACCATCCAAATTGATCAACAAAATTCGTCTTTTTACTACACTACTGGCGCTCACATTACTTGCGATTCCATGGGTTTATTGCCAGTAGACGATTGCGAAATAAACTCTATAATATCAAATCTACGGAATGACAGTACGCCTGGGTGTGATGGTATTCCGACCTCCTTAATTACCTCCAATCACGCATGTCCTAAACTTATGCCTATCAAACGGCACAATTCCTTCGATTTTCAAAAAGGCACTGGTACATCCAATTTATAAGGATGGGAACCGCGATAGTGTCATAAACTACAGTCCAATCTCAGTACTCACTATCTTGTCGAAAATCTTTGAAAAGGCTCTCAATTCTAGATTAACTAAGTACTTATATGATCAAAGCATTTTAGCGCCCAACCAATTTGGTTTTAGAAGAGGGATGTCTACTGAAGAGGCAGTCATGGATCTTACGAACACCATAGTAAAGAACATGGACAATAAACTTAAAACCATTGGGTTATGCCTCGATCTCTCAAAAGCTTTCGACACTGTCGCGATTCCTACTCTTCTGAAAAAGATGGAACAGATAAGCATACGGGGATTAGCTCATGAGCTCTTTAGAGATTATCGCTCAGGACGTACACAGTGCACAAAAATCCAAAATACGCTCAGTGCGGTGGTGTTGCTACAGGATTATGGTTTGCCACAAGGTAGTGCGTTATCCCTCATGTTATTTCTGGTATATTTAAATGACCTCTCTAAACTCAACATTCCCAATTGTAAAATAATCTCCTATGCCGATGACACAGCACTTTTAGTGCAAGGCGCTACCTGGGACGAAGTGTGAACAAACACTGAAAAAGCGCTTAGAATGGTTGCTTACTCATAATCCACTCACTCTTAAACTAAATAAAACAAAATATTTTACCTTTACGTCTTGCACTATATCTCAACCTAATAAATCTCAATACACAATTAAAGCTCATATTTGCCCTATAGCAGCGATAGCTCAGTGGGGAGACCAACAGACTGCAATGCAGAAGGTCTCGGGTTCGAACCCACGTCACGCACCTCTGACTTTCGGAAGTTATATGACTTTTCGAAATTATGTGCGTATTGATTGACAATTATCGCCTGCTCCGTGCCTCGGAGAGCACGTTAAGCCGTCGGTCCCGGCTGCCATGAACATCTATGGCAGTCGTTATTGGGAATGTCAGTACCCTCTAATATCCTGACACTGGTCTAGCCTTAGGGTATCGTTAGCCTTCGGGTTGCGGAGGTCAGGTGGCAGCCGCTCCGTGTAAAAACTGATATCCAGTCAAATCCGGTTAGACCAGAAAAGCCGACCCCAAGTGACTTGGGAATAATAAAGGCTAAGAGAGAAGAAGATTTGCCCTATAGACAATATCCATTCATGCGACTGTCACTATATTGAACGTACAAATAATATAAAATATATCGTGGGGTATACCTCGATAGTACCAAGACTTGGAGCAAACATCTGGCGATACTCAAAGGCCGCACTCGTTAACTTATTTTTACGTTTAAAAGACTTCGCGCCGTACTGGATGTTGGCTCATTGAGAATTGTTTTCTGCGCCTTAGCCCAATCCCTCCTATCATTTTGCATCCCCGCATAGGGCGGTACGTTTGCAACGATTTTTCTTGCAGTCGAAAAAGCTCAGAGAGCAGTTCTCAAAGTAATGCTCAAGAAACCTATTTATTTTCCCACGGAGCGCCTATACGACGAATGCAATATACTATTCCTACGGCAGCTCTTAGCGTACAGAGCAATACTCCGATATCACGCCACATTAACTTACGATCCTAAAACAACAGAAAGCAAACGCATGAAAAACAAAATATGTCCTAACACCATCCACAGGACAGCCATTGCAATACAGCACTATTACGTTCTGGGTCCCCGTTTGTATAACCTAGCCTGTCAAAGAATTAACATATACTCACTGAATACGGCTGACTGTAAACAACTTCTTTTTAGGCTCGTAAAACTCTCATACAGTGACACAGAAAGTCTTATGAAAAAACCGACATAACACACAGATATATACACGCAAACACACATACACACACACACACACACGCGCGCGCGCGCCCAAAAATACATAACTCATACATACATTTGCATGTTTCGTTTAATTTTCACTTTTATTGTTATTTTTTTAATTAAATTTTTATTTTATTAGTATTTGTAACAATTGACTGCAGGAATAGCTCAGTGGGGAGATCAATATACTGCAATGCAGAGGGTCTCGGGTTCGAACCCAAGTCGCGCACCTCTGACTATATGCATATTGATTGACAAATTATCGCCTGCTCCGTGCCTCGGAGAGCACGTTATGCCGTCGGTCCCGGCTGCCATGAACATCTATGGCATCGTTATTGGGAAGTCAGTGTCCTATAATATCCTTATAATGGTCTAGCCTTAGGGTATCGTTAGCCTTCGGGTTGCGGAATTCAGGTGGTAGCCGCTCTGTGTAAAAACTGATATCCAGTCAAATTGGGTTAGACCAGAAAAGCCGACGCCAAGTGACTTGGGAATAATAAAGGCTAGGGAGAAGAGTATTTGTAACAATTCATTACAATACATTTGGGGTCTTCTGACACAATTATTGATATACTTAAAAGAAGGCCTCTACAACGTTTGTGTTCTAACCTTTTGATAACGAAATAAAGTATTTTATTATTATCATTAATACATTAAAATGTAAAATGTACAAACATAACAGGACACACTAGGGGTGGAGACCTGGTGCCTTAAGATACAGGCGTAAGCTTAGTTTAGGCACCAGCCTCCCACATTCATAACTTTTGTATTGTACCCCTAGACTAAGCTTATGAAATGTAATGTGGTGAGAATAAATATAATTTATTATTTTTAGTTTCTCTTATCACTGATATTTTTTTAACTAATTAGAAAAATATCTGGCCCTTTGGCTTACACGGAGATATGGGACCAACGTGAAGAGGCCCTTCAAGAGTTTTAATCTAAAGTGGAATGGAACACCTACTGGTGGCAATGGCCGCAGCAGGCATAGGACTATTGCTACATATGTACTCTAATAAGTCTGGGCTATGGGGATGGGTGTTTAATGGACCGGTATATTGGTAAATATGGATGGAAAACGACGTCTGGCCTGAATACTCTAATAGCATCCATCGAATGGGCAGACGGTGACTCGCTAACTCACTGGATAGGCCCCCTGAATAGCTACCATAGGCATACAAGCTAGCAGCAGAGGGCAACACCGGTGCGAGTGGCTAGGAGTGTTAGCGGTGCGGCGCCAGTTTCACCATCACGGATCTCGTGACAACGGAGAGCCAGAGAGGGTTTCCCCGTAGTTATGCCTTAAGTTAAGCATATAGCTCTAGCGGCCTACCTCTGACCGGCCGACCAAGGCAAGCCAGAGTTAAGAGTCCTACGGGCCTTCTTGAAGTTCCACCCCAGCCAACCAGTGAAGGCAAGCTGGGGACGAGGACCCTAACCGACTCTCTAAGGCATTCAGGACCGCAGTGTCGCCACTCGCATTCATTTATTATTATTATTAAAATTCATCTTAATATGTAAATTATTATAAATATACAAACTCTTTTCAGGGACCAATAGTGTTTTTATACAAATCTAGGCTACCGCATTTTTGTCATAATGACAAGTTTTAAAATTCGATACAAGATCTGAAAACAAGTGACAAAAGAATGACGATCCTTCATTATTCGTGAAAATTCCGTGTACAATGCACATTTACTAATCGGAAACATATTTTTTTAGATTTTTTTATACTATTTTTTATGCCAAATTAAACTAAAGTGAACTTTTGATATATCTTTAAGTGCAAAATTCTTGTGAACAATCAAAATGAGGGAAATCGTCCACATCCAGGCCGGGCAATGCGGAAACCAGATCGGAGCTAAGGTAAATATTGTAAGGACAAGGTGTAACAGAACTTCCTAACGTATGCCATCATTCCAGATTGGCTCAATAGATGAGGTCGATCTATTTAGCTACGAAGCGCTGCCATTTATATGCCTAAACCATGTCAAAATACTGCATACCTGGTCTGGTGTTTGTTGTATGGGGCTACAGATCATGTCATAGGTTTGAATCTCGAGTCACAATAGCGAAAAAGGTTTTTGTCAAGTAATTCTTAGTCTGTGGTAGTCTATCTCTCTCTTGAGATTTCTTACTTTTGCGTACACCCTTGTGCACTAAAACATCGCGCCCGCATTTGCGTTTATTATTGCGTGCATTAGCTATTTAGCTAAGTCTTCGTTAGGATAGACCGCTGTGACCCAAATCTAGGACACAAAATTGTGAAAATGTTCATATATACAATTTTATTACTAAACTATCATCCAAAGTCAAAACAATAAAATGTCCGCTTCTTATTTCAGTTCTGGGAGGTTATTTCCGATGAGCACGGTATTGACGCCACGGGTGCCTACAATGGCGACTCCGATCTACAACTAGAACGCATCAACGTTTACTACAATGAAGCTTCGGGTGGAAAATATGTCCCCCGCGCCGTGCTCGTGGACTTAGAGCCCGGCACCATGGACTCCGTGCGCTCTGGCCCTTTCGGGCAAATCTTTCGCCCCGACAATTTCGTCTTCGGCCAATCTGGCGCAGGCAACAACTGGGCGAAAGGCCACTATACTGAAGGTGCGGAACTGGTAGATTCAGTCCTCGACGTCGTTAGAAAGGAAGCAGAAGGCTGTGACTGCCTCCAAGGTTTCCAGCTGACACATTCCCTAGGAGGAGGCACGGGCTCTGGCATGGGGACATTGCTAATATCAAAGATCCGAGAAGAGTATCCCGATAGGATTATGAACACTTTCTCTGTGGTCCCCAGCCCTAAAGTATCTGACACTGTCGTAGAGCCCTACAACGCTACTTTGTCAGTACATCAACTAGTAGAAAATACAGATGAGACTTACTGTATAGATAACGAAGCATTATACGATATTTGCTTCCGCACACTAAAGCTGACGACTCCTACGTATGGTGATTTGAATCATCTGGTGTCCGCGACGATGTCTGGGGTAACTACGTGCTTGAGGTTCCCGGGACAGCTTAATGCAGACCTCAGGAAGCTTGCCGTGAATATGGTGCCATTCCCGCGCCTGCATTTCTTCATGCCGGGCTTTGCGCCACTAACATCCCGCGGCAGCCAGCAGTACCGCGCCCTCACGGTGCCAGAGCTCACACAGCAAATGTTTGACGCAAAGAACATGATGGCGGCGTGTGATCCTCGACACGGGAGATACCTCACGGTCGCCGCAGTGTTCCGCGGTCGCATGTCCATGAAGGAAGTGGATGAGCAAATGCTCAACATCCAAAACAAAAACAGCACTTACTTCGTCGAATGGATCCCGAATAACGTGAAGACCGCCGTTTGCGATATACCTCCGCGAGGCTTGAAGATGTCTGCTACGTTCATTGGTAACACCACAGCGATTCAGGAATTATTTAAGAGAATTTCGGAACAGTTCACTGCTATGTTTAGAAGGAAAGCTTTCCTTCATTGGTATACTGGTGAGGGAATGGATGAGATGGAATTTACAGAGGCGGAGAGCAACATGAACGACCTGGTGTCTGAATATCAACAGTATCAGGACGCGACGGCGGATGACGAAGGAGATTTCGACGAAGAAGTGGAGGAAGAATGATTATATGGCGTTTCTCGTACCTGTCTTTTGTATTAATCCATCTATTACACAACAACATACGATGCAAAGGCGGATAATGGAGGGGATTCTCGAAGCAGTGGGAGAGTAGTCGTGAAATGTTTGTAATGTCTAGTGTATTGTTTTGTCCATGTCCATGTTTAGTGTAGGCGTAACTTTTTGTTTCGATGTTTTCTTTTATTTGTTACAATAAACAAATAAAAATTAATGCATTATTTTTTCTACAAATATTGGTCGCAATGCCAGGTATAGTCGCACGCACGTTAGCGACGCGCTATGAATGTAATAGATGAGGTTACTGTCCCTCATACTGACAAGACAGCAACGATATATGCTAGAATTGCAATCAGTGGTTAAGGCAGTTGTCCCTATAGATAAGACTATGTTGTCCCACTGTCGGCGAGGAAGCGACTATGGGTTTTCCCTGTCTTGCGATCGGAACTAATATTTTTCCACATCTCCGCGTCAATTTTCTCGCTCAAGAAACATACAATAGATAGGTATACATTTCGTGTAATGCATATAAGTTCATCGTTGACTGTTGAAACAGCCGGCGAGGCCTCGCTCCACTCGCTGAGCGACAAGACCTATCAAAGATGATACTTGCTCAGCGATACTCGCTTGGCGTTTAGAACTCACGCCGGAGAGACCAACTAGCGGTCATTTCTCTACAGTGCGGCTTTGAAAGTACACGTAGGTATTGTTATTTGTCCCATCGGAGCAGAATGTACAAAACACAAAATGAGCACGACACGCAAAATGTACAAATCGCATAATGTATAAATAGCAGAATGTACCTACAAAACGCAAAATGAGCACGACACTCAAAATGTACAAATAACAAGACAAGAAGACCCACGTTCACACATACAAGGTTTTGAAATGTTAGACTGACCCGTATACCCATTGACATCTGCCGCCAGTTGGTGGATTTAAATTAAACTCATATATTTATATCGTTCTTACTAATTATTTATAGCATTACAAAACATTTACTTGTGACCAACTAAAGGCCTGTATCGTAGACAGACAGATTTTCTAATTTCATTGTCTATGTGTATAGACAATGAAATAAGAAAATCTGTATGTCTAAAATTAAATGAATGAAATTTCAATCTCATTGAAAAATGCAAATTAAAAAATAATGAACATTATGTTAATGTTTAAAATGATCATCTGGCATAAATCATTTTCATTAAAAATTGCATACGTGTTATTTGACTGTTTTCAAGTTGTTCCAAATATTTTTATACAGTGTGAGTTTTCATAAAGTGCACATATGAAAATGAGTGAAACTAGACATCATTTTATCGCTAGTAAGAATATAAAAAAAATATATATATATATGTATATATATATATTCTTCGATTTATACCTATTTATATTTTTCTTTAGTAGTTATAGACCGTGTACCAAGAAAACCTTGTAACTTTTGAACCAGGTGGTTAATCGTGTTGAAACAAAAACAGTAATAATACGCAATGTGTAGACAATAACAACGGTATACTATTCACATCCAAAAAAATACCGGTGGCATAAAAATAAGGAACATTTGAGACCAAAACTGAGTTTCGCACAATGTTTTTTTAAACATTGTTAAAAACTCAAGAAAACGTCCTCATTGCCTCTAGTTTTTATTAATTGACATCAATCTGTATCTAATAAGCTTTAAAACAACATAAAAACTACACCTGTATCCCAAACAAAACAGTTTTTATGAAGGGCTAAACTAAGACCTTGCCGCCACCACGTGCATCTTTTATCGAAAATTGTATTATCTATCTCAGGTAGTTTGGGGTGGGATTGAGGTGCAGGGTAAGGGATAAATTGCGGGCCAGGTCTTCAGAAAGAATCAGTCGTTCCGAATCATTCGCCGCTGCTACATGTGTGTTCTTGTTTTGTGATACCCCGTTTGAGGGATGTTCCTCCGGCGCATATCGCCGATATGCATTTTTATTATGGACTGTGTAATGGAAGTGCAAGAAGTGCTCGTACAACTTATTTAGCTACGTTTCCAACGAGACGACCAGTACCATCTGCTCGTAACTTTCAAGATGTTCATAGAAGATTGGCTACTACTAGACTTGGACCAAGTAGAGATCTTCGCGAGGCAAGTGCCTTAATCGACGTCTCTATTGAAGAAACAGTACTGCGTGATTTGTTTGCTGATCCAAATATCAGTACAAGACGATTAGCAATGGCACATGGCATATCGCAAACTTCTGTGTGGCGCATTTTAAAGAAAGAACATTTACATTTTGCGTTTTGTACATTCTGCTATTTGTACATTTTGCGATTTGTACATTTTGCGTGTCGTGCTCATTTTGCGTTTTGTGCATTTTGCTCCTAGGGGTTATTTGTTATGGATATCCAACAATCATTTGAACTCTCATTGTTGTATAATTAATCTAATTAGGTACATGGAACAAACTTTAACCGCACTTTTCTCGTTGGGAACACGTGTATCGCGCGTGCAGGTTTGCGCAGGACTGCCGCCGCAAGCGAGTGGCGCTATTAATCACTCGTGGCACTCTCACACTCGCTTATAGCCAAGCCACAAAAGCATCGGAACTACACACTCGGTTCCTGCTGCTCGCCAACTCGTTTCTAGTTTCTAAGTAATGTAGGTAGGGTAGGGTTGGCTTCTCGTTCATTGTCGGCGTCACTTGTCCCACACAAGTGCGTTAAGGACAATATTCACTAAACAGGAGTTTGTACTATAGGTACTTAATTAGGTACTTATTAAACCGGCTTGGCGTAAAATAAGTTCCACTCATCCCAACCAGCGAAGTAAGCAAGCTAAGGAAAAGAAAAATTCTCCTACCATCACCAGAGAGAGGGCAATATCGAGGCTATGTACGTGACAAAAAGGAAAGTATGAACTACGCAAAACAGTGTGTGTAAATATCGGGCGCACTGTGTACACGCCTTCGGTGGTATTGTCCATACCTTGTACAGTGCATGGTTTTGTAATCAAACAACGATAGGTAGGTAGGTTCTTAACGGTGGACTTTTAGAACGGGGTTACCGCATCTCGTCGCGAGGCGCTGCGCGGCGCGTTCATTCGCCTTGGGTTTGGAAACCAAAAACAAAATTACTGTCATTTCTTTTTTTGTACGTCCGTCTGTCTGTTGCAGCATCACGGTCTATCCTACTGTTAAAAGGGGTTCAATCTTTGAGGTATTTTATATTGGTTGAATTTGTTCCCATTATTAGAACGTAAAGAACAACAAAGAAACTAATCGAACTTATTATTGCCAACTTGTTTTCCTGCCATTTTCCTAGGGGGACGGACAATTGTAGTTACTACTATAACCTTTACCCAAATTGGGTCAACAACAATTTTTTTCAAGCCAAAGACTGTAATCTATAAATAATTACTCTGATAATTCAACACTGTGACGTTAAATTATACAAATAATTTATTAAAAAGTCATAAATAAAATCTATTCATCTCTTGCCTCCTCTTCTTCTTCTGCTTCGAACTCCTGGTCATCAGCAGTAGCATCCTGATACTGCTGATATTCGGATATCAAATCGCTCATGTTATTGTCTGCCTCCGTGAAGTCACTCTCGTCCATACCTTCACCGATATACCAATGGACAAAGGCCTTTCTTCTGAACATAGACGAAAATTGTTCAGCAATTCTCTTGAACAGTTCCTGTATTGCTGTGGTGTTGCCAATAAACGTGGCCGACATCTTCAATCCTCGTGGCGGAATGTCACAAACAGCTGTCTTCACGTTATTCGGCACCCATTCCACGAAGAAGTCTTTGTTCCTCTTCTGCATGTTAAGCATCTGTTCGTCTACTTCCTTCATGGACATGCGACCGCGAAAGACTGCAGCTACGGTCAAGTATCTACCACATCGAGGATCACATGCTGCCATCATATTCTTGGCGTCAAACATCTGATGAGTGAGTTCTGGTACGGTCAATGCGCGGTACTGCTGGCTACCACGAGATGTTAGAGGCGCAAAGCCGGGCATGAAGAAGTGGAGCCGTGGGAATGGCACCATATTAACAGCCAGTTTCCTCAAGTCTGCATTGAGCTGTCCAGGAAACCTTAAACACGTGGTGACACCAGACATTGTGGCTGACACCAGATGGTTCAAATCTCCATAAGTAGGAGTTTTCAACTTCAACGTCCTGAAGCAAATGTCATACAACGCTTCATTATCTATGCAGTACGTTTGTGTTGAATTTTCTATCAGCTGATTAGCTGCTAGCGTAGCATTGTATGGTTCCACGACAGTATCAGAAACTTTTGGACTGGGTACTACAGAATATGTGACGGTTATCCTGTCTGGGTACTCCTCGGTCAAATTTGCTAGTAATAACGTTCCCAAACCAGAGCCAGTGCCACCACCAAGAGAATGGATGACCTGGAATCCTTGCAAGCAGTCGCAACCTTCAGCTTCTTTTCGCACAACGTCAAGAACTGATTCAAGCAATCCTGCTCCTTCGGTATAGAATCCTTTAGCCCAATTATTCCCTGCGCCAGTCAATCCGTATACGATGTTGTCTGGGCGGTATAACTGTCCGTAGACTCCAGCTCGCATGGAATCCATGGTGCCTGGCTCGAGATCGACAAGGACCGCTCTAGGGACGTATTTTGAACAAGAGCCTTCGTTGTAGTATACGTTGATGCGTTCTAGTTGCAAGTCGGAGTCACCGCTATAGAGACCGACTGGGTCAATTCCGTGTTCATCGGAAATCACCTCCCAGAACTGCAATAAACGTAAGTCACATTTAATTGTGGCTCCACAGATGACGTAGCTGTGACATTCCTGTGTTTATTAAATTCTGAATTAAACAATATCGTGAGGGGTCCTGCATATCATAGTAGGTACTCTATAATATTCTTGAAAATTTGTCAAATCTGCCAACAAGACTGGTTTTGCTTGGTAAACTATAGTCTAACTTTTTTCGTACTGAGATAAGGCTCGTGCCTAGTAATGGAGCAGTTTATAAATAGATAAAATTATGTAGAATATGATCCCCAGTTCCTTCGTTTACTAAAAGTAACATGATAATTATATTATAACTAGCACCACTGCACCACTTCCGTGGCTCGTAGCATAATGATAATTATACAACATATGACACATCTGGATAAAGTATACATGGTTCAGTAGTTTCAGAGTTTATCGATTACAAACAAACCTTTTCTCATTATAAAGTCTGCCAATCCACACTAGGCCAGCGTGGTGGACTATGAGCTAACCCTTCTCACACTGAGGGCATACAGGGCTGATATTATTATTATTTATGGTATAGTTGGCAAACGGCAGCATACGGATCGCCTGATGGTAAGCGATTACCGCCGCCCATGGACACCCGCACCACCAGAGGGGTCACAAATGCGGTACCAGCCTTTTAAAGTTGCCCACCAGGAGGAGAGGGTATGTTGGGCCTCCGGTATCCTCACTCACTCGACGAAACACAATGCAAGCGCTATTTCACGCCGGTTTTCTGTGAGGCCGTGGTATCACTCCGGTCGAGCTGGCCCATTCGTGCCGAAGCGTGGCTCTCCCACGGTGTATTCGATATACATGTATATATTATCGAAGTTACCTTGGCTCCAATTTGGTTTCCACACTTCCCGACCTGAATGTGGACTATTTCTCTCATTCTGTATACAAGCAATTTATCAAAAAGAAATTGAATATGTCCAATAGAATATTAAAAACTAAAAATACAAAAAATGATGTATTCCAGTTCTACATCTGCATACTATGAAAAATAAACATTGTATGTAGAAATATGGTTTTGTTTCATGGCTCTGTAGATATATCAATTTATGAAATCAAGATGGCCATATAATAATATAGTATGTAACAGAAATGTTAGATATGGAACTTTTTAGAAAAATCACTTCTATTAAAATTATAAAATTTGTTACCAATATCTATACAATGAATTATTTATATCCATTTGAATAAAAAGAAGCCTTAAGGCTAAGTTCCGATAGTCGCGCGTTGACGCGCGACAAAGGAGTTCAGATGACAAGCGGTAGCTCGCGGCAGTTGGGCGCGATCAGTCAGTGCTCCGTACGTCTGCACGCTAGAAGTCGCGCGAGTCAACTGAACAGGTTGATACGTGAATAAAGGAACTCAATACGCGCGCAAAGGCGCGTAAACGCATGCATCAAGATACCGGCGATGAAGCAGCGACGATCGCGCGTAGCTGCGTGTAGACGCGCGTTCATGTAAACGGTCTGATGTATTTACTTAGAAGTTCTTTACGCGCGTAAGGATGAACGCGCGTCAACGCGCAACCATCTAAACTTAGCTTAATTCTAGAAATAGGGGTTATAGCCAAAAGACAGAAAAAGGAAGCATGATATACATTGTGACGGGTCATGCGAGGGAGAAGCGACTAATTCCCACAACGTCCCGACATATTCTGATACCATAAATATAAATTATAAAATTGACCATTATTTTGCATCAAATTTTGATGGTATTTTCGGAATTAAAGAATTTCGTTTTAATAATATTTGCCATTGCGTATACAGTAACGTACAAAATCACAAAATTTGTGTCCTTACCGACGCCTCTCTTTCTCTAGATAATCGAACACCGAATTGGTCTCTACGGACCTAGAGACAAATTCGGTGAAGACACTAAAAATCTTATGGAAAACATTTATATCTTATGTTATATGTTGGATACGTATTTGCAGTATCGTTCATAGAGAGTTTGAAAGAAAGACAAATTTTGTGAAATAATTTTAATAAAATATAGATAAATCACAAAACAATAGTTACATCAAAATTGGCTAGTGTTTATAAAAATGCAAAATACAAATAAATTTTCTAGCGAAGTTATTTAATTATATCAATTAAGTATTTGCCTCTCGTATTAAATCTCAGGGTTATCATGTAAGTGTTGTCACAAAACACAAAGGTATAGATGGCCTGCTGCATACAACGTACTAAAACAAACGCACACACACGCAGACACGCACGTTTAGCAATTTTATGAGGTAATTCGCATTTGAATGACTATTTACGGGTAAGTATGAGTGTTATACACGTCGTTTTTAGTCAACGTTCAGTATTTATGTGTTTTATCATGTAGCGTGCATTATTGCATTCGCAACAGTCAAATAGTTATCCGGGTTAACCTAGTTGTCTGATGTCTCTCTAACAATGGCAGAATCCTCCGACCAGGCTGGGTGATAGTCCCTGGCGGGCTGCGGCCCGACTATTGAATTATAATTTAGTTTTATTATTGTTAGTTTTTTTGACTATATAGGCGTGAGACTAACCCAAATGTAGCTTCGGTAACTTAGTAAACTCACTAACTTATATAGTTTGACGTTCATAAGTGTTACTTTGTGACCTAAATGAATAAATAATATTTTACTTTGACTTTGAAAGACTATAGATGGAGAATCGCTATTATGACGTAACACACATAATAACCCTGAGTTTAAATCTGATACTACTGCGATATTTATTATCGCAAATATCAGTCAGTATCGCTATGAGTGATATCGTGGTACTGAGGTATTGCGAACTAAGTGTGTACGCTAGTCGCATAAATCGGCGTCCTGCAGTGCTGTACTTCACATCGTTGCATTAATATATTAGCTTCTAATTGTACCGTATAATGTAAAACATTAAACACATAATACACAGTAAAGGTACAATAATATTTACAATATCTGAAATAAATATAATAATAATGTCATCCGAATTTGGTCATGTCGTCCGATCTTAACGGAGACAAGCCGTATGCGCAGGAGTATAATAGTGCACAAGTGTATGCGCAAACACAAGTATACTCTCTATTACTCTCGCGGATGACGTAGTGATTTATAGGGTCGCCTCGCCGCTGCCGCAACGCGGAGTGTCGTGGGTTCGATTCGGAATTTTACCCGTGTAAGAGCAAAAAATTGTGTGATCAACAAATAGTGTACCCGCGTCTAGGTGTTTTTTATATCCGTTGTTTGAATGTTTGTAACGTCCCTCACGACACAGGGCTTGTACTTTTAGTGCGAAGGTCGGATTTTAAATAGGAAAAATGTCCGGTGATTTGACTATCTGACACCACTGGAGAGAAATCAGGCGCAGAACCAAAAGCTTTACACACATGCTTCCCTTGTGTTTATAAAGTGCTTTATGCCTCGGTGTCTTCTATCTTCTTTTCTCTTAGCCTTTATTATTCCCAAGTCACTTGGGGTCGGCTTTTCTGGTCTAACCGGATTTGACTGGATATCAGTTTTTACACGGAGCGGCTGCCACCTGACCTCCGCAACCCGAAGGCTAACGATACCTTAAGGCTAGACCAGTGTCAGGATATTGGAGGGCACTGACTTCCCAATAACGACTGCCATAGATGTTCATGGCAGTCGGGACCAACGGCTTAACGTGCTCTCCGAGGCACGAAGCAGGCGATAATTGTCAATTAATACGCACATAATTTCGAAAAGTCATATAACTTCCGAAAGTCAGAGGTTCGCGACGTGGGTTCGAACCCGAGACCCTCTGCATTGCAGTCTGTTGGTCTCCCCACTGAGCTATCGCTGCTATATCTATATCGGTGTCTTCTATGTGTTCCTAAATTATTTTTTATAGCGAGATATATTATATTTTAAGATGAACTATTATCGTATCTTCACCGTGTATGACGCGCTTTTCATGTAACTGTGATTATTTTAACATTAAACATTTTTTTTATTGCATTATTGAGACTTATAAGGCCTAAGTGTAGCCGAGGACAAAACAAACATAGCCGATATTATTTCTATATAAACTTACGTAAAACTCTGCGTATAAGTGCGGTTTCAGAGTGGAACTATGAGCGTCGACTCTCTTTTTTCTCGCTGAAGAAGATAGTGAGTCACTGTGGAGAAACTAGGCGTGATGGCCCTCTAAGACGAAAGAAAGATCCTTCGTCCAGGCTGGATAATCTTGTCTGGCGGCCCTATTGATGGCAGAACCTTGTAAAAATTTTGTAACTCTAATAAACTTCGTTTGCATGATTCAGGATTGTGTGCAGTAGTCTGTAATTATATACAGCGCCATCTCTTGTCGCTAGCCGTAACTTATTCGAGTAGGTCGCCATTTTAGCTACTATATCCGTTTTTTCCGATAATAAAGATAAAGACAGCGCAAGGTTTATATCAAGATACTGCAGTCGTTTAAAGCGTAATAGTGCTTTTTTTTTATATCACCTAAGTGGCAAACTATCATACCTGATGGTAAGTAGTCACCGTAGCCTATGAACACCTGCAACACCAGAGGCATCACTTGCGCGTTGCCGATCCTGTAAAAACCTATTAACACCCTTTTTGAAGAACCCTATACTATAGTCTTGTGGAAAAACCTTGGCAGGGAGTTAATTCATATTAGTGTATATTACTATCGCAATAAGTCTGTGAATATCTAGCAATGGGTCGTTAGTACATTGTTATACAAGGTATAAGAAAGCTGCCTCGCTTGTGCAGTACCATAAACGTGAGTACCGTCGCAACTGCCAGCCGAACCTCACGTTCGGTGAAAAAGATTTTTCAATACCATCATTTAGCCTGACTGGTACTCAACAAGAATACCAAAGCAGAGCTGATGAATCATGACTATTATAATAATATTACACTCTAAAACCGCTATATAATTATAAATTAATTATTGCACAAAGTACTTACATCTAATTAGGTCATAATTCAAGCATATTTCATTGATGACTAGCTATGTAAAGATGTTATTATATTCAGTGCAACTCACAAAAACATATGATATGCTTTCTTATAAATATTTTTTCTTGAGGACCTAGAATAGTCCCTATATTTGGTAACAATATAGCAATACGAAGTGTTTATACATTTCTAGTTTATACTTTATATCGAACATAGATTTGTGAACTGTAATCTATGAATGACTTAGACACTTTCTTATTGAATCAGGGTTCCGAACCGCTTCGAAAAGTAAATGTTACGTTACTTACGGTTTTACTAGGTATGTAAAACCGACTATGGTTATTAAGTACAGGTATGAATGGATCAGTTTGATAAAACCGATTTTCAACCGAATCGGTTAAGTGTGAAACCGTAATTTTTCCTATGGTTATTAAGTACAGGTATGAATGGGGCAGTTTGATAAAACCGATTTTCAACCGAATCGGTTAAGTGTGAAACCGTAATGTTCCGGTTTATACATGAAGACAAACAGTATGGCGATAAAATCGGTGTGGCAGATAATGAAATAACCAGTACTAACCGGTAAATGAACGTTAACCGTTATACAATAGAGTTATTTTTCAGCGATACGGTTAATCCGTATCAACAAAGAATAAAGGTTGGAAATAAACATAACCGAAAAAATATATTATAACCGGTTTATAAATTAACTGGTTCTGAAACCCTGATCATTACAATATTTAAAGTAATCCAACTCACTTTTATTGTCGGGTCATCTATCATAAAATTCGAGACACTCACCTAACAATTTAAAAGGAGACAAGAACATCTTAATCTTTAAAACAGAAGCGTGACTAAACATAATCTAAAAATGCATAAACTATGACGTCACAAACCTTTTTCACAAATCACGCTACCAACTTGTTCTTGAGTAAATATAGGTTCGCGAACACAGTATTTTTACTTGACAACACTGGTACGTAGAACGCTCTGAACGCTTGATGGGACTTGTTCGCGTCGAGTATGGGCACACTGGTGACTATCTCCCAGGATGGGTCTTTATGGTAGAATGGCTGGCGAGGGCTCGGCTTGCCAATGTCGGAGTCTACGAGGTAGTGGCATTCGTTCGGGTTGAGGTATGTACGGTTGTCCCCTTTATTTTGGTCGTTGAAGTGGTTGTGGATTAGGCGGGTTGCTGTGAACAGGAAAATGTGTTTTTTATAACTGACTGCCTCGTCGGCCAAGCAGTAGTGAGTGCTTCTGGCATTTATGAGGTCTCGGGTTCGATTCGGAGAATCGTGGGGTAAAAGTGTTATAGGATTTTTTCTGTCGAGGTTTTCTTGGCTGAAGCACAAATTCTTTTAAAATTGAGTTCATTTTTACATCTCTACACAACTGCATGTGTGTCTGTATACTGCATTTTGCTTACTTGTCTTATTTCGAAAAACAAATATCACGTAGAAGCTGAGACAAGACACTATATACAGACCCGTCTCTATTTATTGTCTTTCTCTCTTTTTGTCATCTCATCTTATTAATCTATTGAGTCGTAGTAGCACACCGGCGGCCAGACACAATATTTATAGAAGGATTTGTCGGAGAGCAATAACAGAGCAGCGACAGCCTAATGTAAAACCCGTTTGACTGCCACCCGGAGATGTTGAGTTCGATCCCAGGGCGCGCATCTCTGACATTCATACCATTTTTCGAAGTTATGTGCGTATTAAATAGTTAATTATCGCTCGTTTTAACAGTGAAGGAAAACATCGTGAGGAAACCTGCATATCTGGGCGTTCTTTATAATATTCTTGAAGATGTGTGAAGTCTGCCAACCTGAAGTGGGCCACAAAAAAATTTAGAAGTTCTGCATATCTGAGAACTCTCGAAGATACGTGAAGTCTGCCAACCCGCACTGGGCGAGCGTGGTGGACTATGACCTAACCCTTTTAACACTGAGAAGAGGCCCGTGCCCAGCAGTGAGACAGTTTAATACAAAGCTGATATTATACAACATGTCACAGATATAACGCACAACCTAAAACACCCCAATTAGATTATTAAATCGTAATAATAATATTAATCGTTAAAATGTTACTTTTATGTACTTAAATATTTTAATTTAACGAATCAGTTCTTCTTATTTTGCGCGGTTAGTATGGGTATATTACAATAAATCTAACATTATTGCCTTTATTGCATCAAAAACCTTATTGCTTTGAATTATGATACATTTTCGTTTATTTCAGCTGTTTAATATATGGGTGACTATAATTTAATTTGTTTTAATTATTTTAGGGATGAAAATTACCTATATTAAAAATTGCTGGCATTGATTCAGTAGCCGATTTGGAACAAACTACTTTCAGGATTTGCGTTTATTATGTTACATGTTGTATATAGTAACAGAATGTTTTTTTTAAGTCTATTTACTAAATAAATCAACAATCTATAGCACCTACCGTTAAGGCCAGTAGAGAATGGCGCCGGCATTTGTCCGTCAAACTCGCTGCTTATAAACCTAGTGACGTATGACGGCGGCAGGTGGAAGCTCGAGGGGGAACGATGCCACTCCTTGCCGAAGCACAAGTTTATCTGTGTGTTGTCGGGCACCGTCGGCAGGTGGCGCAGGATTGTCATCGGACCGTGGTAGTTCGTGTATAGAGCTGCGATGCGGAATATGCCTGGAAAATTATAATTTTTTGTTATTTTGTGGAAGGAAACAATATCAATAGCTATGTATGCCTTTCTATTCTTTAATAGCAGCGATAGCTTAGTGAGAGACAGTTGGTCTACCATGCAGAGGTCGAGATAGCTCCTAAAGCGCACCACTGACTTTTCGGAATTATGTGCGTTTAAATAGTTAGTTAAACTCGCTTTAACAATGGCGGCAAACACCGCGAGGCAACTTGTACGTCTAAGAGTCATAATGTTCTCGAAGATGTGTCAAGTCTGGCAACCCGCCAGCGTGGGCCAGCGTGGGCCAGCGTGGCGGACTATGCCAAATCCTTCTCAAACTGTGAAATGGCTGGTGCCCAGCAGTTGGACAGTTTATTTTCCACATTTCAACAGTTATGGTTCTAGGAGCCATGTTATAGGAAACGAGATTATTACTGTCTACCAGGCATACTTTCACAATCCGTGTTAGTACTGAGAACTAATTAACAGAAAAACCCAATAAAACTTTTTCTGACCCGAAAATTTAACCGAGACTTCATGCTTGTTGCATTTACCTACTGAAACTTTATGAACGCTTTTTAGAGTTCGAAAAAACTCTTATACAACAGCTTTGTCCGTCTGTCTGTTATACAACTTTCAACTCAAGAACCGTAAGAGCTAGAGACTCGCGGTGAACGCCGTTCGACTCAACATAGTCGATATACCCCCGAAATGACTATGACCTTTGACCTCTGACCTCAAGGTCACGTGGTATCACGTGACCTTTGCATATATTGTTTTTCGAACTCTAAGATTTACGGCAATTCATTGCCGTTTCTCACTTGTTATGAACTAAATGCTGTAGCACAAATTAATTCGCAATAATATTTTTATGCCACTTACCTCCAACCCCAGCGACAAGCACACACATGATCATCAAAGGTCCAGTATAAGAGAGATAGTGTCGCCTCTCTCTTTCTCTCCTCCACCTGAACAGTTCAGTGCCCACCGCAAACGTCATCTTTTGTAAACAGTCTAGAGCTATGGAACCAGCAAGCACGATCAAACTGTATACTGGATACAGGAATCTGTAAAAAATTGTTAGAAATAAAGTACACACATTAATTTGCAGTAGCGACGTTGGGGTCTTATAAATCATGGAGGATGTCCTAAAACAAGTGCACCAATCGATTACACAGGGTCACTAACAAAAATTGTGTACGTGGAAGTGTAGGAGTACCCGAATCTCCTCCGTTTACATTCCGCAATTTTTATCGATTTTTGATTGTAATATTTCCGTATATTACTATCGATCTTTGAATTACAAGAAATGATTGATCACTAAGATACGAATTTAAGAGACACATGCGAGAAATTTTTCTACCTATGAACTGCCGCTTGGCATTATTTGTTTGACATCCGTATATTGACTCATTTGAATGTTAAAAGTATTCGAAATATTGACCACTTTTTTATAGTGTGATTCACAAATGGTTGTGCCGAGTCTGGATGTTCTTTGTGTCCGTTGTTTGAATGTTTGTAAGGTCCCCTGCGATACAGGAATTATTACTACTGTGGATGTCGTCTATAAAATTAAAATAAGTAATTAGTTAGGTACCTCTCTTCCTTGTGCGGCTGAAGCATGAACACAGCGAGCCATAGTGCCAGTGGCATCAAGTCGAGCCAGTACGGCGCACAGAACGAGGCCCGCGACGTGGAGCGAGGCGCGATCACTGTGCACGCCAGCAGTTGTAGGGGACAGAATAGTGCGTACACCTGGACGCAACAGAGGATAGTTATACAATGTGTATGTATTATGAAGGATAAACCAATGAGGCACTTAAGATCTCAAAGTATATTATATAACGAGTAATTTAATCGGTAGGTACTACCGATGCCATATAATCTTTAATTGATGAAGTCATCTGTAATTTAAACGATAAACGTAAAGTAGCAAGTATTTTCCTAGATCTTAGCTCCGCGATTGACACCGTTGATCACCACATACTTTTGGACAAATTGGAACACTATGGTGTTAGAAACAATGTCATAGAGTTATTTAGATCATATTTGCATAACAGGATGCAGTATATAGAAGTCCGATCAGTGGTGAACGGAGAAGAAATATTTGTAAATCCATTTTAACCATATTATCCGGTGGTGTTCCTCAGGGATCTGCTTACATACAATTTTAAAATTTGTTATTGTGATGTTGTTAGTTTACCCAATAAAGAGAAAATAAAAATAAATAAAAACCCGTAGATAAATAGTTACAGTTTTATGCTCACGTCGACCCGCAGCGAAACACATATCTATAGTTTGTTTGTTTGGTTGAACGCGCTAATCTCAGGAACTACTGGTTCGAAATGAAAAATTATTTTAGTGTTGGATAGCCTATTTATCGAGGAAGGCTATAAGCTATATAACATCACACTACGACCTACGGCGGCGGCGCAGTAACCATAAACGCACGTGAAACCGCGAGCACATCTAGTTGAATATAAACTAATACATCAACGATATAACAGTAGTAGTTCAGCTTTCCGGGCGATCTATCGCACAACTTTCTCTTTCGCCGCGTTTCAATCACTAGCTATTAAATCCGTTGTAAATCTGTTAAATTATTTTTATGTAATATGAATATTTTTTTATCTTTTATTTATCATACAAAACCGAACAGTGTATAATTTGACCGTAAAGATTAGGTACTAGAGACTGGCTCTTTTAATTTGGTTTAAGATTCGTCATTAAAATTTTATATATTGCAGTCAGCTTTCTTGCATAAAAATAATAAAAAAAATTCACATATTCTTGCCCAAAACGGCATATTACATATAATTTTATGCCAAAACATGTCCACCCTTGTCATATTCAAAAGTGATAATTCACGTTACTTTTGGCCTGATCGGTGTATCATAAAGTGTGTCTAAATATTCTTCACTACTAATAATCATTGAATTGATTATATGAAAACACATATTAAAATTTAAAATACATTATAAAAGATTGCTTTGTATTCTGAACATTCTCATTTTAAACATTTCACCTAGTTAACTAAATAATTAAATAACACAATATCGAGTCTGCAATACTGTTATAGGTTTACAGTTATAGATGATTAAAAATCGAACTCACCCAAACAACGTTAAAATTAAGGAATCCATTCACGAAGTAATAAGTCCAAGGTTCTACTCCATACAAAGACGGTCCATGTTCCGTGAATATATTATAGACAACTATGTTCCATGGGGCAATGGTCAGTTTGCCATAGTGCCAAGAATCCACTGCTATCGTCGGCAGTAAGATCACTACGAGGGCAATGATCGACCATTTGATAAAGTCCACGATTTGTCGTTTGATGAACAGCATGTCGATCGCAATTGGGAGCCCAAGTAGCGCCGTGAATGGCCAGCCTGCAAAATTAATACATATATAGTCTCACGTCTATTTCTTTAACTAGCTGACCCATGCAACTTCTTCTGCTTCACATAAGAGATTTTTGCCCGTTTTAGCAAACATTTTTCATTGATGCTCCGCTCCTATTGGTCGTAGTGTGATGTTATATATATAGTCTTCCTCGATAAATGGGCTATCCAACACTAAAATATTTTTTCAATTCGAACCAGTAGTTCCTGTGATTAGCGCGTTCAACCAAACAAACAAACTCTTCAGCTTTATAATATTAGTATGGATGGGGTAAGCAGAGGTTTTTACAGCAACATTTGATGAAATGTAGCGTAGCTGATGAGCTACGTTTTGAGCTCCCACGTAATAAAATTTGTGGATCACACAATTTTTGAGGATCTGAGGATCACAGATTGCGTATTGATTTAACCACTACGCTATTAGAGTGGTCGTCTTACTTTTAAACCAGTACACTTACTCAATATAGCCGAGGCGGCAGTCAGCAACACAGCAGGTGGGTACCGCCGGCGCCACCAGCAAGCCAGCGCGCCGCTAGCCAATGCACTGCTCCAAGCAGAAGGCAACATTGCCGTACTGCACAAGAACATGCCGGCTGTTGGCAACGTCAGGGCCAACCATACCCGGCCGACGTGCACTCCGAATTCATGGCATACCGCTCTGGGGGGGAAGGAAAGATATATTGTTAGTTACGTTTGGCTGTTTAAAGGTATTATAGTACGAGCAAGAATACTATGTAAGCTCTATAGTCACATCGATGATTTATTCTTTTTTTTATTCAACTTAGGTGGCAAACAAGCTTACGGCCCACCTGATGGTAAGTGGTGACCGTAGCCTATGGACGCCTGTAATACCAGGGGCATCACTTGCGTGTTGCCAACCCTTTAGTAATGGAAGAAGAGAAAAAGGAAGTGGGAAGGAGAAGGGGCGGGAAGGAGAAGGAGCGGGAAGGGGAAAGACGGTGTTTGGGCCTCCAGCACTCTCTCTCTCTCTGTTTTCGATGTCAATTGTTAAAACTTGCAAAAACCTATGCGCGGTAGAGATTAGCCGATAGTATCTGCCTCATATGAGGTTTTGGAAGCCCATACCAATGTAGAGGCGTCAAAAATAAAAGGCATAAGATCATGTGTGACTGCTAATCGTGGGATTATGTTGGTTGAGCCCAAAGTCAGGTTTTTTTTTTATACTCTAATAGGTTTGCGTTTGACCGCGATCTCACCTGATCGCAAGTAAAGATGCAGTCGACGATGGAGCACGCTTGCCTAGAAGATACCTATTCACTCGCGACTTGAAGACACCCAGATTGTACTCATCGGGAAACACAGACTTAGGTAGCGAATTCCACTCCTTAGCGGTACGCATTATAAAATTGGAAGCAAAGCGCTTCGTGCGTAAATGTGGTATATCCACCATGTACCTGTGTCGCTGGCCTGATTGTCTGGTCGTCCGATGGTAGAATGGGGAAGGAGGAATCAAATTATGCAGTTCCTCAGCACACTCCGAAATGTATCCGATAGAAAACCGAGAAACCAGGTTTTCCGATAGGAAACAATTTTAAAGAATTAATGTTAGGGGATCGAATCTTACGCATCAGGTTTTACTAAAACTGGCACACAGTTAGGGAAGTACCTTCACCCTACAGCAGATCGTAACTAGATAATATGTGTTGTGTTCCTAAGGTCTGTAAGTATTTCAGGAGCCTGGAATACTTACCTTACTTTGTCTTGGCACTGAGCTGTCAACAGGAAACCAATCAATCATCAATCAATTCTTGCCTTTCGCGCTGGTAGCACAGCAACAAAATTTTAAAGGATCGACCATTATACCTTTATTATGCAAACATCTAAAGGTAGGTATCACTTATCATTAGTCGCCATAGGCTTGTCTGCTGCAGTAGTTATAAAAAAACATTGCGAATATACCTGCATGGTTGCAATACAAATTGTATACCAATTTAGATTAAGCTGATGATCTGCCTTCGAACAGGTATATTCCAAAGCTTTTTATTTTCATTTTATTATATATCTATACTAATATTAAAAAGCTGAAGAGTTTGTTTGTTTGAACGCGCTAATCTCAGCAACTACTGTTCCGAATTGAAGAATTCTTTTAGTGTTAGATAGCTCATTTATCGAGGAAGGCTATAGGCTAACATCACGCTACGACCCACGGGGGGGGCGCACTAATCATAAACGCGGGTGAAACCGAGGGCACATCTAGCTAATTAATATCCAGTTAATGGAATAAGATTTTTGACTTTGACTTTGACTTTCCATATAAAAACAAATGTATCCAAAAAAATAAACTTCAGCTAGATAAATTCTTACTTGTAAAACATAAGTTCAGCGCAGGCACTGAGCACAGCCAGAAGCACCCTTAAAGAGTAGAACACGGATACAGGAGTCATGAACCAGGACAGTATCTTCGCCGGTACAGCAAACAACCACAGAGGGCTGTAAGATCGGATCGCGAACGCTGGACTGTACTCCCATGTTTGAAGACCGGTACCATACACTGCAACAAGAAGGATGTTATTTGAGTTATCTATATATTAATACACATGCCTTTTAAGCATATTGCATGCACTGAGGAGTGTGATATTTGGCATAGCTAAATTATATTAGGAGAATAAGATTAGTTAAAATTTATTTATTCGAATTTTGATTTTTATTTATCATATACCATTGATTCAAGCAGCGATAGCTCAGTGGGGAGACCAACAGACTGCGACGCAGAGGGTCTCGAGTTCGAACCCACGAGGCGCACCTCTGACTTTCGGAAGTTATATGACTTTTCGAAATTATGTGCGTATTGATTGATAATTATTTGCCTGCTCCGTGCCTCGGAGAGCACGTTAAGCCGTCGGTCCCGGCTGCCATGAACATCTATGGCAGTCGTTATTGGGAAAGTCTCAGTACCCTCTAATATCCTGACACTGGTCTAGCCTTAAGGTATCGTTAGCCTTCGGGTTGCGGAGGTCAGGTGGCAGCCGCTCCGTGTAAAAACTGATATCCAGTCAAATCCGGTTAGACTAGAAAAACCGACCCCAAGTGACTTGGGAATAATAAAGGCTAAAGGAGAAAATATACCATTGATTCAAATCACAAGCCACTGTGAGTACGAACATAATGGCAATAATCACACACGTCACAAGGAACTTTACAAGAAACAGGCACAAAAATCACCCAGACTCACAATACAGTGAGAACCCCAGTTAATTAGGCTTCAAATCTAAATTCTAGATACGGGATATCAATCGATAGTAGGCTATTGCTGTTCAATTATCCTCTCTGGCAAACAACCATAGACATGGCAATGACTAGTAAAAAAATGTTTTACCTAAATAATGCAATGGTTCCCAATAGTTGTACGTTTCATCACAGTCAGACACAATGCCATAGTATGCTGATATTATGCGGGCAATCAGAAGTAGTACCAGTGCAACCGCACCTCCAGGGTATGCAATACTTCGTAGATCAGACGGTGCATTTGTTACGATAAACTCTCTGGGAATAGAAAAATAACATAATAATAATAATAATAAATACTTATTGCAGACCAGGGTCCATAAAGTGTTAGTAACAGACAAAATCCTTAACCTAATTTTAGTAACATATCAATTTCACACGTAATATTATGAGACAGGCCCAGTTTCTGAACACTGTCTACGTCGTGTGTAGTCGTATCCAGCATCCCAAAAACGGACTGTCCCACCTATCACACAATGTGCTCAACAAGCTGTGTGAGCTACCACGCATTCTACGTAGCAGGAAAGCTCACCGTTTGCGGATAATGGCATAAAAACCGTCTACCCTTGCCTCCGCAAACATCCCAGAAGCGCTGCAATAGCGGGGCAGCCCAGCCAGCATTCTGAATGCGTTATTATATTGAACATAATGATGAGATCCTTAACTATGAAGTATACTAATTTAAAAATGAATCTATTTACAAAATGTAACATTCTAGGTACCCTACCCAGTGTATCTCATACAAACATAGCAATAGATTTTCTATAGTGTCTACCATGAGACAGGGAAAGGGTTGAGGTATGGTACCATATTTAACTTGGAAAGTAGGAGCATATACCATAAACAATATTCTTTTAATAATAATTACTACAGAACAAGGTATTATTATTATCGGCATAAGGTAAAAATGTGACAAACAATAACTGCTACAAAAAATTCAATGTAATTGGTTTTTGAATTTTTATTTTAGAAGGTGATAACAAGCATACAACTTGCCTGATGGCAACTGGTTATTTTGAGCACTGCTGACCATGGGTAAAAGGAATTAAAGAGGAGGAATGGGCAACGTACATAATATAAGCCTTTGGCAATCTAACTGGGTGAAAACCAATTCATATCGAGGCCCAAATAATTAGCATCAGTAAGACCGTAAACATGACTACAACTGTTTGCTACACACTGTACAATAACAGTCAAAGAATGAGTTTTATAAAACAATGTTGCTGTTCTTATGTCACATAAAGACAGTAAAAACATATGATCGGGAGAAATTATAAGAAAACTTATGAATTAGCCTAAATGTGTCTTTCAGGCTTTTCTAAACTGCTATAACATCTCACAATAAACAAGGGAACACTATACTGCCGTCCTTTAACTAAAATGCCACTAAAACTATATTACTTTTCATTAAAAAGACATAATCGCGCACTTGTGGGTTAATGGCATTTTAGTTAAAGGACGGCAGTATAACTGAAGTACTACTGTATATTCTGTGACTAAACCTATCTATTTTTGTGTAATGTATGGAATTGGCCATCCATATTTATATGTTCCTGTCAAAGCCAGTGATATACAGTGTCACACAACTCTTTTACATTTGAATATATCAAGATAAAATATCTGCTAATTTTTATCTCAATAAAATAAATTATAATTGTTAATAAAAAGTGTGTTTGTACAACTGCTAAGATATTTATAGGTAATAATACTATGTTAACAGCTGTTGAAATATATATATTATACATAATATATTTATCATGATGAAATTTTTATTTTGTGTAAAAGCTGTTGATTTTTAGATGTTGAAAATATTACTAGATACTCACTTCAAGGAGGCAATAAATTTATTTTTATATAACATCATTTTTATTCCAATTATATTCTCGTTGAAGAGAAATAAATAAATACTTGACATTAATTCTGTATATTCCTTATAATAATGGAGCATAACGTGTAAATTTAATCCTGAAACTGGGTGCTGATAGCTGTGCCACAGTTTTAAAACTTTTGCAGCTATCAACTTGTATATTGTAACATTAATGTAAACTGTCTTGTACCAAATAAAATGTTATTATAATTATTTTTATTTATATTTTGTTATCACCAATGCAAGCATGCATGGTGTGTTTTTGCCTAACTCTGGACCAATATGAGAGACCTTACATGCAATGAAATTACAGAACTATTTCCAACAAAATTGAATGCTAAATATATTTGGAAAAAGAAATCTGTCAACACCAATTTCCTTTTTCAAAATCCACCAATAGTTACTTCGCGGAATACCACACAATTGTGTGCAATTATGTGTTTCAAACATAGAACATTATACACTCACTAATCCTGTATCATAAAAAACATTACACTTCAAGTCGAAAATAGTTTTGTTAGTAGCATCATGCTTAATTAACGTCAGCAGATGGTTTTTACCTTTGTTTGAATACGGAAACGTCTGGATAAGCGCCAAACTGAAGTACCAGCAACAAATTAGAATATTGATGAGCCAAAATAAAAAATATTATGACCTATATATGATGCCAAGTGTTTTTATACGATAGTACATGAAAGCAAGTATAAAAATAAATAAACAGAAGAAAATAAGAATCAGTATTATTAATAATAAATCAGCTATTAACGTACCCTTCACTCAATTTTCGCTTCCCTTTACTAAAACTTGTAGCCCGTTTAGCTCCATTTTTATTGTGTATACTCCTTTGTCTAGCCGTCAAAGGCATGTTTATTAGTTACTGTATAATCCAAATCATTTGAGGCACGACGCGATGTGAATATTTCGCGATTTAGCGAATTTATTTTCGGAAATAGTTTACGCACAATTCGTTCGCGTCACTTGGCAAACCGCAAAATGACACTGACATTTTATGTTACGTTTATCAAAATTTGTTATATGTATGTCGTTCAGAAATGATTGCCTATTTAGCTTAAGATACGTATTAGGTACTAATGCAGACATAAAGCCTGGAATACATGTTGGCCAAGCGTAGGCCAACGCGTGCGAAGGCAAACTGATACAAGGCAAGTACTACCGTCTACACGTTCGGCAAGTTTGAAGAAAACCAATGCAAGCGGCCAATGTCAACGAGCTTTGTGGAGCTGTCCACACATGGTCCACACGTTGGGCGCTGTCAGTTTTTATTGAGCATTGAAACAATATGGACGTTGTAAAAGTTATTGCAGCTGCTGGTATTTATTTAATTACTATTACTACTCCAACGACTTATTCATGAGTGCATATAATTATTATATCAATGTGTACCGTAGTAAAAATAATACATTTTGTACGTATAACGGCGATGTTCGCTAAGCACGAAATGGCAGCCAGACCGATATGTGGACGCTATTGGCCAAGCGCAGACCAACGCCTTTGATTTGTCTAGAAAAACTGACACCGCTCCGAAGTGGGACAAGTGGTCGCGAGCAACTGCGAGTTACAAGCTACGCAAATTAAGCTCTATACACGTTGGCGCTTGCCTTCACTCGGCCAACTAGGCGAGTGATACTAAGCACTGGCAAGGTAAAGCAAATACACCGTCTATACGTTGGTATTGGCTGTCACTCGGCAACGCTGGGCCAACATGTTTTGCCGGCTAAGAAGTAGGTAATAATGTGAGTTTTATACTCTAGATTACTAGGCCCCGATCACTCATATTTTCATAAATTTTGATTACTGCACCAGATTACCGAAACACATAGCTCGAATGGTGGTATTCAACGTGTAGCATATGTATATACGCACAGGCAACATATAAATTTATGAGGAACCTGGAATCGAACGGAACATCATGCGTCTAGTCGCGCCGAAACCAACTTTCGAACTGAGCGACGCGCGAAGGTGGTCGAACAGAGCATCATACGTCTAGCCGCGACGAAACCAACTTACAAACCACAGTTACAAACTGAGCGACGCTCTAAGGTACCCCCTGTTTTTATACGTGGCAGTATTTATACGCCGCCGTGCCGCGCGCACATACACACAAGAATTCCTCTTAGAATTGTAGAATTTTGTTTACTTGTCGCCGATTGGTGCAAATGAATATTGTGCACATTAGTGCGAGCGTTACTTGTAAGAAAAATAAATGAAATATAAGAAAGCTTGTGAAAAATTGTAAATATATACTCAGTTGAATCAGTCTAAGTGTTTCAATATAACCCTAACGGTTACCAGCTACGGACCTGGCTTTCGCCTGCCGGCTGATCTATAACCCTAACGGTTAACGGTTACCAGCTACGGACCTGGCTTATGCCTGCCGGCTGTTAATACGTTAAAAACGGAATCATGGCAACTTTGGTAAGAGACTGATAGAATACCTACTGCTTACGAATTTCAGAAACACTAGCGCCCTGCGTCTTGTATTTATTTCGTATGGGTTACATACTATCAATGCTATGCACTACGAAATGAGAACAATAAGCACTATTATTTAGAGCAAATATCAAGTAAATTTATAACAGCAAATATTAGTTATCAGGTACACATCGAATGATCAGCACAACTCCTCAAGGAGCCTGTAAACCATCAGGTTTACCTTTGTAATCCTCGCAAGAACATAATACAAGGTAGTTTAAGTAAGATAAATTCTATGCCTGCTTGTTGTTCATTTCAACGCAGGTTATGGTCAAGCCATGTTAATCGTAGCCATCATCATTGCTAATGATGAGGAATGTTTACAAGTAAGGATAAACCCTGCCGCGGTGTTATGGGACACGATAGTAGAAAGGTGGCGATAGAGTTAAACCCTTTCTCAGAGCACATGAAAGAGTTGGTAAAACACTAGTCTTTGTTTTCAAGTAATAGATGGCGAATCTATGGCCATTAATGAGGTAAAATTCCAAACAGTATGCTGTTACTGAGAATTATCCCAAAAGATAAGCAAAATTTAAGTAACATATTGTTCTGTTTTTGTCAATTTAAAGATGTGTGCTATATTAGCGTTTAAGTTACATTTTGTTTTGTTCTTGTTATCTATACCTACCTACTAATATTATAAAGCTGAAGAGTTTGTTTGTTTGATTAAATGCGCTAATCTCAGGAACTACTGGTTCGAATTGAAAAATAATTTTGTGTTGGATAGTCCATTTACTGAAGAAAGCTATAGGCTATACAGAGTGTCCCAGAATATGTGAATCAAATTGTAACGGGAGATTCCTTAGGTAAGGACCACGCAAATTTTATTTGAACCAAAACTTAGTTTTTTTATTTTGCACATTTGAAAGTTCCTTACCTAAGGAATCTCCCGTTACAATTTGATTCACATATTCTGGGACACCCTGTATATAATCACGCTACGACCAATAGGAGCGACGCATCAATGAAAAATGTTGCAAAAACGGGGAATATTCTCTTATGTGAAGCAGACAAAGTTGCGCGGGTCAGCTGGTTTTAAATGTGTGCTATGTGTTTAAGTTAATCTGTGTAGCTTTTAATTGCCCGTATGTATGTCAAGAATGTGTATACAGTACCATTTTAGCTGTAAGTTTTGCAATAATATAAAGGAATCATACTGTCCGACCCAGGACTTCACAATCAACGGCAAACTTAAGACACATAACCAATGAGGCAGGTAAAATGAGAAAACAAATAGAATAACATTTATATATTTAATTAGATAAAAATATAAATACATTGTCAGTACAACATAACAGTCACCCATACATTCTACCTACAAAGGTATTCATACATTTCGTGTAACCTATAATTAACTACTGGATTCAGTAGAGAAAGCTATGCATAATTCTAATGAGAATACTCAAATAGAATATCAACATTAGGCATTGCATCCACCAAAAATATACCGAGTGCAAAGACCAAGTGATAGATTTTCGTTATTTCAATATACTCCATACTACATTACTTAGCTCTGCATATCTTCATCATCATAATTTAGGTGGATGCTCGGCCTTATAATACAGTTTTAAAACAACAGCACAGATTATATGTTCCCGCCAAAAGATGATTTTCTTTTTAAATACAAGATTGAAATAAACAGGCAGAAAAATTATCCTCTTTGCTGTTTAAATAAATATTTATGCACCAAATACGGTTTTGGTTATACAATTGACCAGCGCATTTTCATCAACCAAATTTACATTAAATTTATTTGTAAAGTTATGCAAGTTATTTAGAATATGGTTGGTCGAGTTAAATGCAGTGGTTAGTAATAAAACCAAGGCACGTATTTAGCGCATTAGGTACTAGACTTACTGGGGTTTTGCTACTCTTAAACAGTGTATTTACCAAAGAGAATAACCATGTCTTTACTTAGTTTGATACATTTTGACAACAGGGCCCTACATCTTAATATTTTGGAAAATTTTAAAACTATTTAGGTCCTATTTTGAGCTGCTCGTAACTACATATTGTGTGGTCATTTACGTCTAAACCTTAATGTATATAGTTTAATTAATTAACTGACTATTAAACATATTATGAGAAGCCTAATATCTGTAGATATATATTTTACATGGATAGATTTTCTAGTAGATATGTCTGAGATTTGTAAATAAATTTCTTGCCGTCTGGAACATCAGTTCTAGGTAAAAAATAAACTTTATCCAGAAAAGCAATTATTGCTAATGGTTCTCTATAGAATCTAAATACAAACACAAGACACATAGACACGCACTTACACAGAATCGATAGTATAGTTTAGTTAGTATAGCTTTCAGATTTTTGAAGATGGTCAAACATTCATTATTTCTTTGGTCCCTTATCCCAAGTGTCTATTTGCCCGCGTTTTGTATTGGACCAGCGTGTTGAATCTGTAAAGATTGGACCAATACAACGCGGGAAAATATAATAGGTTTACGCCTATTATAAACGCAAATGTCGAAGATTCGAGACAATTCATCGCGCTATTTGTATTATAAAACAAATTACTAAAACATATTGAACATTCTAAGTTCCCACCCAATGACTGTGCCAAATAATTTAAAAGCTTATAAGAAATAAATCTGAAGGAACTACATGGTAGGTAGAACCTACCATGTAGTTCCTTCCTAGTCTAGAGATGTTGCGGATGCAGATTTTTTGACATCCGCGGATGCGGATACGGATATTTGAAGGCTCACATCCGCAGATGCGGATGCAGATGTTCTAATTGATGCGGAAGCTCCGCAATTGCGGATGCGGATGTTGATGAAAATTGTGCATCTTATTTGATAAAAAGTATCTATCATCACCACCTTTGCAAGTCAAGCCTGTTCTGCAAATGTTCATAAATTAAGCACGCACTACTGAACAACTGTTTACTAGGAACACTGACTGGTGAAGGCAATACAAATCTGCGTGCTATTGTTGATAATATTTTGAATTCTTTTTAATGAATGCTTTACCATTTAAGTAGATTTTTATTTACATTGACCTTAATATTGTTTGAGGCAAAATACCTAGTATACGTTAGCTTTACAATTTTCTGGTGATTCTTGATTGTCATCATCACTTGAAGAATTATCGCGCCATTCATCGGCCCACCCACTTTCTTTCTTGTCGCAACCTACACTATATCTGAATCCGCATTAACATCGGCGTTGATTATTGCGGATGCCGATGCGGTTGCAGATGTCCAAATCGATGCGTAAGCTCCGCAAATTCGGATGAGGATGCGAATATTCGCAACATTTCTAGTAAGTACATTTTTCTTTTTTTCGTTTCAACCAAGGTTTCCGATAGAAATTTCTATAGTATTGCTTTTGTGATACAATTTAGCTAAGCACTAATCCGAGCAGCTCAAATCAGTGTAACTATAACATTATATTGGATTTGACTATTTAATTACTCATTAATTTATTTCCTCCTTCTCGTTCTTACTACTGTCCAGCCAGGTTCCACTTCATCTTCGTCCATAGGTTCATGGTCCTGGTGTCCGTTTGATGAAGAGGCTGCACCACCGTTCATGAGATTGTCTGGACTGTCTTGAGGTTCTTCCTCGCCGCTACTGCTTGTTGAATCGTCATCTGGATTGCCATGGCACTGAAAAAGTGTATCAAGCAATTATATTTCTGTGAGTATTTTTTAGTTTTAAATATTGTTTTTATTAACATTGGAAGAGTAAACAAAGCACTCCCAACCCTGGATTAGTTTACTTTGGATCAAACATATTGTAAAATATGCTGTAATGCAAGGCTACAATTTAAATTATTAACACTCAACATTATATTTTATCTGCTCTCAGTAGTAATCTATATATCAGAAATATAATGAGTGTATTATGATACATTGAGTATGTCACCCTGGGAATCCTATGTACAACATAATGTCTGTGTCATCTGCAATATAGATTATTGAGCTTTGGGTTACTCCAGCCTCGATCACATGAAATTTAAAGATAACTGGCTGACCCTGAAAGACGTTTTCCTGGAAACACGAAAACAAAAAAAGAACACCCAAATCTAAACCATCCTCGAATCCACATGAACACACAAAAAAAATTATCAATATTGGTCCAGCCGTTTAGGAGGAGTTCAGTGACATACACACGTACAGTAGAATCATATATATAAAGATAAAAGAGAAGTTATAACGTTTTATACTCACTTGTGGGGGTACAGACTCGTGAATTGGTTGACTGAGCCATTTCTGACATTTAGGCATAGCTTCAATTCTAGACCGGAGCTCGTCATGACGGCCCTCCTTCAGTAGGCTGAGGTACAGCAGCAATAAATTTGCTACCTCTGTAATGCATAGAGATGGGGATAAAATAAAATGTTCATAAAATACATCTCTCAGTGATCTTATTAGTACACAAAGTTTTTTAATATAAAAGATTCGCAATAACCATAATTCCTGTGTTGCATGGCACTTCACAAACATTCCAACAACAGACACAAGAACAAGTAGAAGTATTTGTATCACTAAGATGAGCATTGTTTTTAAAGTTCATCTATGGAGCAAAGTATTGTGGCTAGTAATCAAAAGGTATTGCCCATTTATATGTCTATAAAAATATCATAGCAGATCCAAATAAGTATTACAGAGTACACTTTCAGGCAAAAGCATTTCAGCTTTTTTTTTATGTTTACCACAAAATAATTATTCATTTGATTATTTCTAGTAATTGAATTACTTTCTTCAAAAGATTGCTGCACAGTTATTTCATGCAGCAACCACCAGGCTTAAATATGGCACAGATGAATAATATTCATATAAAACCAGTTAAAGACAATTGCAACTAGAATTACACTACATTGGTCAAATCTCTGGAATAGTTTAATCCAATATAATATTTTCTGTGGCCTCGAAAGCGTAGTGGTTAGTGTAACCGACTGCCACGCCAGAAGTCGTGGGTTCGATTCCTGCACAAGGCAAACATTGTGTGCATGGACATGGATGTTTGTCTTGGTCTGGGTGTTTCTATGTATAATATGTATGTATTTATAAAAAAAAAGTATTTATGTATATTTATCCATAGTCTAGTACAAGCTCTGCATAATTTGGGTTAGATGATATTGTGTGTATGTGATAGAATATTATTATTATTATTATTATAGAATATTAATATACATACATTCAAATTTTATTTGGATTTTATAGAGCTTAAATAAATTTAAGATGTCTTTACCTTTTGGTGATTCATCATGGCATACAGTCTCAAACTCCTCATCCATCAAATCCTCTATAACTTCTGTAAGATCATCTCTGTCCACAACATTCTCTACACAGTACCGCGCTAAGTAAACTGACATCAGCTGTGCAGTCTGAAAATATACATTTAAAATATATAAGCAATGATAATTGATCAAGAATAAACTATGAAAATAAATATAATTATATTGCCAGCAGATACCGGAGAGACAGACTGTTTATTTTTTGAAATTAATAATTTTAACATGATTTAATTAGGTACATATTATAGACATATTATAGGAAATTAAAATATTTTGTTCAGTCTTATTTTACCTTACACTAGCTTATATGCCATGAGAGGTCATTAAAATATAGACAATCAGGTCAGGGATAATGGACCTCTGTAGTCGAAGAATTTGTAGAATTAAAATTCATAATAATACTATATGATTATAAAACCAATAAAGTATTGCAGCTTTACAATTTAGTATAGTAATACAAATTTAATTATTGTTTTTATCATGTAACACAGACCTATTATGGATTTTATTTCACTCTTATTGTCTCTTACCATTTGTAAACATTAAATAGTTTAACACACATTGTTCGGGCACGCCACGATCGTGGCGGTAAGTCCCGTGTTTGAGGAGTGGCTGGAGAGGCGCCATGGCGCCCTCACCTTCCGGCTGACACAGGTAATGACTGGCCACGGTTGTTTTGGCCAGTTCCTGTGTAATATACGCCGGCAAGAGACGCCCGGTTGTCACCACTGCGGCGACTGCCGCGACGTTGTTGAGGACACGGCGCTGCACACTTTGGCGGTTTGCCCCGCCTGGGCATCGCAGCGCCGTGAGTTGATCGCGGCAGTCGGATTGGTTGCCCTCTCGCTCCCGGCCGTAGTTCAGTCTATGGTCCGGAGTGAGAGGTCGTGGAACGCCGTCGCCTCCTTTTGTGAGAAAGTCATTTTCATCAAGGAGGCGGCGGAGCGGGAGAGGGAGCGTTTGAACCCTCTCCCCAACCGCAGAGCCGGGCGCCGGAGGGCGCGAGACGACCTCCAGCCACCCTGAGGATTGACCTGGGGGTGGCGGGCTTTGTGGGCCTGCCCGCCATCCGTTCAGCACCAGGTCCGAGAGGCGGCGTGCGTGTTCCCACGCGCGCCTCTGTGTCAAGTCCGTCTCCCCTCTAGGGGGGACAGTAGGGAGTTTTTAGATGTGCCTATAGGGTAGGTCTTTCGTGTAGTGGCCTGCCGTTTCATACGGCGGGCCGTAACCTCGGCGGGGTCGCGACCGCATGCGAAAGTGATTCGCGCGGCCCCGTCGATAGTGGTTTTGTTGAGGAACACCGTGGTAGGTTTAGTCGGTATTCCCGGAGGTACTTTAACATCTTTACCATCTTTCTTTTACCCCGGCGAGTCCGACATAACCCCTCCGCCCGCCCCCGCGGAGGGGTATGCGTCATGCATACCCCCACGTAAAAAAAAAAAAAAAAAAACACACATTGTTGGCACACAGAGAGAATATACTGTATGATTTACTTGAACTTTTCTCTGACTAACTACAACTTATACTTAACCAGATATTATACTGCACTCCAAATGTAGTATTTATTGACTAAAAGATACATATAATTTAACTTATATCAATAAACTACTATATATGGATTTTATCGCGTTGTTTATTTGACACTTTATTACATAATTTTGAAAAACTGTTACACTACTACTACTATTAAAGAGAAACATAGGCACCCACATAAAAGAATACATAGCTGATGTAAAACACCAACGCTTGTTGAAGTCTGCTGTGTGTGAACATGTGCAACAGGGGACCAACCACTACCTGAGATTTGACGAACCACAGATTCTCGCTAAAGAACACCGATACCTATCAAGGATGCTACGCGAGGCTATTGAAATCAAAAAACATCCTAATTTTAATAGAGAAGATGGTTGGAATGTACCACCAGCTTGGGATCTAGTAATAAAAATAGTCAAACCCAAGAAGAAACAAACCACAGCTAGACTTCATGATACTTTGAGCTCATTCTGCGTAAATAGAAACACCAATGATTAAATTATGTTCGGGTACTTTGAAATAACTACACTGGAACATTGAGACAACTGCCATCTTAGTCTCCCCATGACCATGGCTGCTGAAAAGCAACCGAAACGTCGGGAAAAGTGTAAAATTAAATTAAATCTAAATAGTTTTAATAGTTTTAATAATAATTCAATTAGCTTAAAAATTAGTAAATTTTAATAGTAGTAGTAGTGTAACAGTTTTTCAAAATTATGTAATAAAGTGTCAAATAAACAACGCGATAAAATCCGTATGTAATAGTTTAATATCAATGAATAATATTCGCGTAAACAGAAGACAATATTTTATATCAATAAATTTATAAAGGTACATATAACAGGTATTTGTAATTGTTTTGTATTAATACACCTATTAACATTTATGTATACATAGTATTTAGTACCAAATCAGTTAACACATGTTTTATGAATGAAATTAGCGTACAGTTCTTAAAAATAATACAACTTGTAAGAAGATAATACCTTTTCTCCGCCAGGCGCTCCCATTCCATGTTCAACAGCCAGCTGCAACGCAGTCCAGTTGTTAAGCACTAAATCCACAATAGGTTTGAAATCGTCGTACAACATTTTGTGTTCTATTCACTTATTACTTAGTTTATAATACAAAAATTGAAAGTTCGCACATTTTTATAACCTCTTCAAGTGCGACATTTTTTACATATAGATTATAAAAATAATCGATTAGCATTAGATGACCTTTTCGTTCAGGAATCAATGTTCACTTGTTATCTATGCAGATTAGTTGAACCATTTAAAATCATTGTTTTGGTTTTTATTATGATTTTCCATACATATTCGTTAATAACAAAAAGTAAGATATTATAAAAAAACATTAACTTATGGGACTGGTCAGTGATACAACATTTTCTAAATAATATACTTAATTGCCTCGCGACTACGGACGCCACGTATTATAAATATGCGTTTTTTATTTCTAGGGATATATCCAAGGGATTATAATATGATCCAAGAGATTATATGATACATATAATCTCTTGGATCTGTCCCTAGAAACTTACAGTTGTAAGTAATTAAGTACTATAGGCCACTCTATCTGTAGTACTAGTACTACCCAAACTTCTGGGAAACTATCTGCCTATTAGCAATCAAGACGTTACGCTGCTACTTTCTATAGTTACTAGTCTATACTTCCTATAGTTGTATTATATGTACTAAATAATAGTTCATCCAGTTATATCTAAACACTTCACAACAATTATATAAGTTAGTCACATCGATAGACAAGACATTATCCCAATTGGCAAACCCATTACCCTTTTCGGTCAAAGTCACATATAAAGATAAACAATACAGTGTTAGTCTTTATAATGTGCACATATCGAAATGAGAGAATGTTTGCTTAATTTAATCGCCGAAAAAAAATTTTTAAAAAATTATTCGCTACTGTGACTCCATTGTAAACAAAACGGTGTAACTTTTAAACTAAATGATCTATCGCGATGAGACAAACTCCATAATGATTGGAAGTAATTAGGCGTCGCGTCCTCAGAAAATGAAAATTGTGGGGGAAAACTACCCTCAATTGAAAATAAACATGTTTTTTTTTAGCAAAAATCGGTTTTTAATCGTATAAAGTCTCAATAAAACGCGAGCAGATGGCACTTCAATTAGCATTTCGCTCATTTCGATATGTGCACTTTATAAAGACTCACACTGTATAATTTGAAATAGTTAAGTAGGTGTTTCGAGCGGAACATTCACTTCTTTTAATTATTTTCTGAACGAAAATGTTGAATAATAGCGGTAAAGTTCCAGTTTAAAGTGTATAATCTATGGTTTTCTTTCAACCGTCATCTGTCTAAAATTTTGTAAACAACATTCACGTAGAGGTTAACATTGCGTATTTTCAAAAATAATGTGTGATTTACGTTTTCAGTGATCAAAATAGTTATTTATTTAGTTATATAAAATGACCGAGGACATTAGAGTTACTTTTATCATACCGAAGGACTACCGTGACGAAAATGAGTGTTCGGAAGAGATGCAACTTGCCTTTTTAGTTAGTAATTATATTTATTTACATCTATCTCATTGTTATTGTATTGAGATAATATAATTATATCAATAATAGCACAAATTTATTGTTAAATCGTTACTGTTGTAGGCTTTATGCCCTATAGATAGTGATTTATGCACGAAGAAGTTTTGTTATGACAATCATTATCTGAAGAGCTAACTAGATTTTGTAATAGTCGTCAACATACACTATACAAATGTTATCAGCACTTGCACTATAATGTAAATTGTTACTTATCACATTTCATATTTGCCACAATTATAATTATATTTGTTTGCTCTATAACCATCTTAGTTTGACATAATATTGTCTTCTATTTACGCGAATATTATTCATTGAAATTAAACTGCTATATACGGATTTCATCTTAGTTTGGTTATTCCATAAATTCCCCTTGTCATGACCCATCAATAGGATTCCGTGAAGTTTTCCTACAATCCTCAACATCGTCAACTTCATAATGTAATGTATGTCCACAAATCCCCATGTCTCAACAATGAGGATAGCCAATTCTAGGTTCAGTTTATTTATAATTATGTCTAGAAGAGATATGCCAATAGGAACTTGATAATTTGGCTGTTTTAAAAAATAATCATAGAATGCCCTTATAGACTAACACATATTAATGTATCAGTAAGCATTGATTACATTTTTCTGCCTATGTACTATTTAAAAGATTATTCTCTAACCAATATTATTTATATTTACTACTTAATAAAGTATTATAATAAATATATTTATATCTCCATTTTGTTTTAGACATGTGAGCAGCACTGTGGTGGAGGACTTCATGCAAAATGGGTGCATGAGACCGAATGGAAACAATTTGAGGGGCTCACAAAGAGGGATGTTTTTGTGCTGTCTGTATTTGAAGGGCCATTGTATGAAAAGCTGCAGAGTACCAAGTGTTTGTAAGTATTTTATATGTTTTATTGAATTAACTAATTATTACTTAGGTTTACATTATCAGCAATTTAATTATTATTGAATTAACTAATTACCACATAGGCTTATGTTTTCAGCAGATTAATTCCAATTGTGTTATTTTCTATTGAATTTAAATCAAGAATAGTTTGGGCTATTAACATATTGAATGGACATGCTACATTGGCCGCCAGACACAATAGGTTTTCAATAATATCTGGGTATCCAATAATTAACGGATTAAGTCAAACATTTACAGATTATCAGTAAGAATACTCAAACACATATTATAGATTTTACTCCTTACTTATTACCCGCGACTTTGTCCTCATAGAAAGTAACAAAAAAGAAATTTATTTTACGTGGTACCCTATTTCTTTTTTCTAAAATAAAAGTAGCTTTTTTTTTTTTTTTTTTTTTTTTTAACGCGGGGAAATGTGCTTGTCACATTCTCCATCGCCGGTTTTGGGGCGGGCGATGGGGATATGTCGGGATCCAGCCCATATGTTTGGGCTGAACCGACTAAAACCACCGCGGTGTTCCTCACACCTTTATGGCGGGGTCGCGCGGATCGCTCTCGCATTCGAATCGCGACCCCGCCAAAGGTTTGACCCGCCGATGGACGTGGCGGGTCCCACAAAACTTTATACACATAATTGGGGGACCTGGTCTCCGACGACAAAGCGGGGGACCTAGTCCCCTTTCCGATCGAGAGGCGTGCGTGGAACACGAACGCCGCCTACTCGGACCTGCGCTGATCGGGCGGTGGACGGCCCCAATAGGTCCACCGCCCGCAGGCTTCTACTCAGGGTGGCTGGAGGTCGTCTCGCGAAAATAAAAGTAGCTTAAGTTACTTCTTATAACATCAGCTATCTGCCAATAAAATTATCTCAAAATCGGCAGACAAAAATGTTAACAATAGGTTTTTTGATATAAGAATATTATATTATATGAATATTATTGGCATGTAAAAAGTTGGTCCCGGTAGTTGTCAAATTGACAGCAGTCGTTAAGCCATGTCAGAGGACTACGGGCGGTTTGAACAACTTTTGATAACAGGTTGGCCACTAACCACATGAAAAGAAGAAGAAGAAGAAGATATAATAAACTTTCATATCCATTTAATAAAAAGCAGTTATTTTGACATTACAAACAGACACTTCAATTTTATTTATTTGTATAGATAAATCTAGACAAGTGGTACTGTATTTTTAAAAACTACATTTTCTCTTTCTGTTATAGGTTGGTGGGACCCCGTTGCTTATCATGTTGTCTCACAGAAGGTACTCCAATTCCTTCAGGCCCAGAGCCTGTCTTCACAATTGCTATGAGAGGCTTAGTGGTCACTGCAAGTGGACTATCAAAACAGGAGAAGGTAAGTTTATATTATCAGTAAACCAATTGGTGATGTAAAAATGTTAATACATAGTCTATAATGTAGTTCAGAGGTTCCCAGACTACCAGACTTTTTTCTCATACTCATAGACTACTTTCAAAATTTAGCAGGTTCTGGTAGACCCCATCGAGCTATTTCTAATTTGATCCAATCTTTATGGGCTGATAATTTTTTTTATTTTTCCATTTCTCACATTCAAGCCAACATTTTAGTTCTTCACTATCAAAATTTTGTGGACCCCCATTTTTTGTGTCACGCCAACGTATACCTCCGTCGAGTCTTCCGTGGACCCCTGGGAGTCCACCTGGACCACTTTGGGAACTAATGATGTAGTTATTGATCTACTATCTGGGATATGATATTGTAAATAATTTTTTTCTGAATATTCATTTGGTAAAATATATCAACTGTGTAATTTTCTCATAGATGGATTTATCCTAAGTATAGCTGGTAAAATGTTAAAGAGTTACATTTCTGATCATAGGAAGTCATTAGGTAGATGTATGATATCTTAATAATCTCTTCCAAAAGCTGATAAAAATGATATTTTCTTGTTGTATATAGTCTAAGCCAGACTTTCGAGCCTATATAAATATTCCAACTCTCTTACAACATCTTTCTAGAAATATTATATTCTGATTTATATCATTGGTTGTATTAAAAAGAGTAATATATAATAATATGCCTTGACTAATGAAGGATAATTCTTTTGATTGAAGAATGCAATGTTTCTTTTTATTTCCAGGAGAATATAAAAAAGAAAGTATTTTGGATGGGAGGTATATATAGCACAGTATTAACAGATGACACTACACATCTAGTGTCTGACACAGTCCTCTCAGACAAATATGTTGTAAGTATCAAATTAACCTTTAAAGTATAATTTATTAATTGTTAGGTTACATCAGAAGAGCATATTGCATTATCCCAGTTAATACTGGGTTGGCAGTCTGACAGGCTTCCTGTGTTGGGGGACTCTTATGAATGCTGATAAATTCAATAGCCTGCCTATTAAGCCCTGCCTCACACCAGTCATTTGAGTCATGGTGACAAAAAGTTACCTCAATATATTTTATGAAATAAATAAACTGCATACTGAGAGGTAACATGAAAGGTACAAAATGTTTTGATGGCTAGTGACATAACAATGTTAACTCATAACCCTACAAGTTACAAGGAATAAGACACCATTGATCTTGTGATGATTGGACAATACCTCTACAGACACAAACTCTAAGTGTCTGTACTCTGTACACCCTGCAGATGATGGTAGTAGGCTTCTGTAAAATATGTGTAGCTCCTTTGCCTGACATCTTCAGGCTTGATCTGAGATATCTCTTATCTCTTTAAGATTATAACTGAACAGTATAGAAACTGTTTTGTTTCAGAAATCAGTAAAAAAGGGTATACCAGTGATGGGAATATCATGGATAGAAGCAGTCTGGGACACATCACTTCGTCTGAATATCAGCGGTTCATCACCAGACTTCCTTGTACACCGGCTGCCTCCATTCACGAACCTTCAAGTGACCACATCGGGTATAACTAAGAAGGAGAAACAGATGATCATGAAACTGGTGAATGAACATGGTGGAACATTTTCTGGGGCTTTCCAGAGCGAGACTACTGATGTTGTGGTGCTGACTAAGTGAGTGTCTTTATTTAGTAAATTTATTATAGTAGAGTAATTTATTTCATTACAATTAAGTTTCTGTGTCTGGTGTTTGTTGTCTATTTACATCAAAAGCCGGTAAATACTGTCATTTTCAATAATGCATACCTTAGTGGTGTATTTACCGAAACATACTTTAATTCTATAGTTCTTATGGGTACAGACACAATTTACACTTTCAAAACAAACAGTTAGTAACAAATATAAACTTGACGCGATCTATGTTACGGCGCACTGTGTACTGACGCATGCGCAGGGCGCGCTTCGCACAATTACAATACTCAGTCATTTTGCAGCATACATTGTCTACTTTATATAACTTCAAACAGACGAATCTACCTATCGAAACTATTTTATAGTCGTAACAAGGCTGTATCTCTATACATTAGACATAATATTTCTAGAATATTATGTCTAATGTATAGAGATAAGCGATAGCTCAGTGGGGTGACCAACAGACTGAAATGCAGAGGGTGTCGGGTTCGAACCCACATCGCGCACCTCTGACTTTCGGAAGTTATATGACTTTTCGAAATTATGTGCGTATTGATTGACAATTATCGCCTGCTCCGTGCCTCGGAGAGCACGTTAAGCCGTTGGTCCCGGCTGCCATGAACATCTATGGCAGTCGTTATTGGGAAAGTCAGTACCCTCTAATATCCTGACACTGGTCTAGCTCTAGGGTATCGTTAGCCTTCGGGTTGCGGATGTCAGGTGGTAGCCGCTCCGTGTAAAAACTGATATCCAGTCAAATCCGATTAGACCAGAAAAGCCGACCCCAAGTGACTTGGGAATAATAAAGGCTAAGAGAGAAGATTTCTAGAACTAATTTATATCGACTATTTATAAGGGTCTAATTCTTAAACATCTTTGTTGTTATAGCTCTCTGTCTGTTTCGGTATCACATAAAACCCATTGTACAATTTTCCCTGCTGTTTTCACAGTTTAGTAACTTGAACTTCATCTAATTCAAACAGGACCGGCGATCTCTTAAATCGTGTAAAATCACGCGAGTGAACCGTAGTTCACTTGGTTGACATCACAAGCAGAGACCATAATAAATGAATAACAAGTGAATAGCGGCTATGAATTGCCGTAAATCTTAAGAGTTCGAAAAAATGGTATTACTTGTCCTTGAGGTCAGAGGTCAAAGGTCATAGTCATTTCGGAGTATATTGACTATGCTGAGTCGAATAGCGTTGACCGGGAGTCTCTAGCTCTTACGGTTCTTGAGTTAAAAGATGGTATCACGTGACCTTGAGGTCAGAGGTCAAAGGTCATAGTCATTTCGGGGTATGTCGACTATGCTGAGTCGAATGGCGTTGACCGCGAGTCTCTAGCTCTTACAGTTCTTGAGTTGAAAGTTGTATAACAGACAGACGGACGGATGGACGGATGGACGGATGGACAAAGCTGTTGTATAAGAGTTTATCAAACTCTAAAAGTATTATGCGGTTGAACTCGTTTGTAACAAATAGTTTTATTCCAGGGAAGGTATAGGAAGTGAGAAATACAAAGCCGCTCTGGAATACGGGAAGGCGGTGGTTCTGCCATCGTGGGTGAAAGACTCTGCAGCCAAGGGCGTTGCGTTACCCCTCCAGAAGTATAGAGTCACTGGCGCTTCTACGTCATCACCCCTCGCTGAGTCTAGACTGCCAGACATGAGTGAGTCTTATGATGTTTTCTTATATATGTATATTACATTTAGATGCAATTGCCTTCTGATTACATTGTTTTTATTTATATTATTAGCAGCGGAAAAAGTACTATTTTTCTGGATGAAATGATGCGAAATTTCATGATGACCGGTCCAGTAGTTAAGGCGTGCAAGCGTAACAAAAAAACAAACTCAGTTTCGCATTTATAATATTACAGTTAGGATTTGTTTAAAACAAGACTTTCTTAAGGAGGATTAAGAAAGCCTTCCTTTTATACTAATTTCGTGATCACAAAATTAGTATAAAAGTCCTCCTTTTATCTATCTTAACAGCCTCTTTTTACAATACAAAATAGGCACTCAATTTAAAAAAAAGTTTCTTTTTTACTTTCAAAAGCGATATTATAAATATGATTTCATGTTTTAGGTTTAAACTTCTCACGGATAACGTATTTGAGGCCGCCAAGCAATTTTGTGGATGAAACCAGATCAGCTGACGTCTCTGTGATGTCAGGGAGAATGAAGGTATAGCCAGCTTTATGACCACAAGACAGACAATTGAAACAACTACCCAGATGGCGCACCGCGCGAGCGGTCGACTCGCCGTCGCTACCGAGCTGAGTGTTGTGGGCTCGTATTGGGTTTGCTTGTTATTAGTCTGGATATACTTTATGTACGTTAATCGTAAAGTCTCGCGCGACATAGGGATTGATTCCTAGTGCATGGAGTGTCATCTCTGGTAAAAAGATTTTAGGTAGGCGAAATGTCTTTTAAAAACGATTAAATTCTCTGATGCCTCTTTGATTTCGTGTCATAAGTTTGTGCTTACAAGTGTTCATAACGATGCGATAGCTTTCATAATTTCATTCTAAATATTCAAACAATCAAAATTAAAATTGTTTGATGTTTCAGCTTACACAAGACTCAAAGAGGAATGATACATCCATAGACAAGGAAATGGTGACTGCTTTTGAAAACTTGGACATGAGTCTTATCAAAAAGGCTGGACCTATCTTTGATGGATTTTGTGTATGTATTACTTTGTTTATGGTTTAGTTGTGCCAAAAGTAATCTGTGAATTTCTGTTTAACTATATCATGTTATAAAGTTGTTATTGTCTGTGACCTTATATTATATAAGTACTGACGTCTATATTTAGTCATGATTATAGAAGGCAATGTGTAAGTGAAAGGGATATACAGAAGAAGAAAGAAAACTGAGACAAAGCACCACATCTACTACCTTATGTGCCAAGACGCAAAATTTTTGTAAAGTAATTTTGCTTATGCTACAGAACTTCTTCGATAAAAATAACTTACTACATAATAAACAATTTGGTTTTACAAGGGGTCGCTCCATACCTGATATCGGTGTTGGTCTTGGAAAACATTTTTAACGCCTGGCAAGGATAACAATCCTCTGATTCACAAATCTAACAAACTTGTGTAATCACAGAAAGTAACTAATGTGGATGCTTTAGTTAGTTTTAGTGATGTATCCAAAGCTTTTGACTGTATGCTTCATGAGAGATTAATCAGAACATTACACCACTACAGAGTCAAAAACACAGCACTGAATCTTTTTACATCATATTTGAGTAATGGGATCCAGAAAGTTGATGTTAATGGCAAGCAATCTCCGGCGACAGTGGTCAAAATGGGTTTCCTCAAGGTTAAATCTTAGGTCCATTTTTGTTTTTGTTTAATATAACCTACCTTGTGGCATAGTAATGTTTACAGACGACAAATCACTATTATTTAATTTAAAACGCTATCAATCGGATTTGCTCCATGGAAACATTCCTATCTCGAAAGTTGTTCATTGATCCGACGTCAATAACCTACTTTTAAATGGGGTTAGCCGGTGTGGTTGACTATAGTCTATTTCCCTCTCCCTCTCTCGTCTCTTTTGCACAGCCACCGTACAACTTATAAACTGGGCTGATATTATTAAGGTTTCCAAACTATAATTTAATTTTTTATGTTGATATATTTAATGGTACAATATTTCTAGTGTTCAATAATCGAATTACTTAGCAAGTGACAGTAATTAAATTTATAAAATAATCTCTTAGTGTAATAACTATAACCCGTAAAAAGATGGAACCGGCTAATTGTATGTTTGTATACTGAAACCATAACAAGAGATATACTTTATAAGCGAACTTCCTAAATTTACTAGCTGACCCGCGCAACTTCGTTTACGTCACATAAGAGAAATTTCCCCGTCTTTGAAACATTTTTCATTGATGCTCTGCTCCTATTGGGCATAGCGTGATGCTATAGCCTATAGCCTTCCTCGATAAATGGGCTATACAATACTAAAATAATTTTCCAGTTCGAACCAGTAGTTCCTGAGATTAGCGCGTTCAACCAAATAAACAAACAAACAGACTCTTCAGCTTTATAATATTAGCATAGATAGGTGATAAACGAAGTCAGCGTTTCTTTTGGTCAAATTATTAATTATTTTCGGGGTAAAAGATAGCCTATGTCAGTCCTTGTGTTATTTTCCGCCTGTCTGTAAAGTTTAATTAAGTTTCATTATTAGCCCGTACAGGCAGACAGACGGAGAAAATAATTTTTACAGTTTATCAAACACGCATCGGTTTCCTCGTATTATTTATACTTTATAGAAATTCGGTCTCGAGGCTATTATTTATAAAAATATACTTCTTTAGTTATAAGTTTACTAGCTTTTGTCCGCGGTTTCGCTCGCTCGGGAACAGTACTTTTTTTTTTGTATGATTCTTACCCTATATTTTTTTGTGTCCCTGAACATGTGTATGTGAAATTTCATAATGGTCGGTCGATTATATTAGTTAAGGCGTGAAGCGTAACAAACAAACTTACTTTGGCATTTATAATATTAGTTAGGATAAAACGTCGTATACTTTACGTGAAACTTGCAATTAATTATAATTTTGTTGCTGTCTCATGCGCGGACACGCTATGCTATCACGCTCTATCTGTAAGTTCTTCGTCTTAGTTTGAATTGCGCCGAGTTGGCTACGACGCGCACACAACGTCTATAGGGTCTTTGTGTTCGTCAGATCTGGGTGTCGGGGCTGGAGGGCGTGTGCCGCGAGCGCGCGACGGCGTGCGTGTCGCGCTGCGGCGGCGTGCGCTACGACGCGCCGCACGCGCGCGTCACGCACAACGCTATGGCTCTGTCTATAGGGTCTTTGTGTTCGTCAGATCTGGGTGTCGGGGCTGGAGGGCGTGTGCCGCGAGCGCGCGACGGCGTGCGTGTCGCGCTGCGGCGGCGTGCGCTACGACGCGCCGCACGCGCGCGTCACGCACAACGCTATGGCTCTGTCTATAGGGTCTTTGTGTTCGTCAGATCTGGGTGTCGGGGCTGGAGGGCGTGTGCCGCGAGCGCGCGACGGCGTGCGTGTCGCGCTGCGGCGGCGTGCGCTACGACGCGCCGCACGCGCGCGTCACGCACAACGCTATGGCTCTGTCTATAGGGTCTTTGTGTTCGTCAGATCTGGGTGTCGGGGCTGGAGGGCGTGTGCCGCGAGCGCGCGACGGCGTGCGTGTCGCGCTGCGGCGGCGTGCGCTACGACGCGCCGCACGCGCGCGTCACGCACAACGCTATGGCTCTGTCTATAGGGTCTTTGTGTTCGTCAGATCTGGGTGTCGGGGCTGGAGGGCGTGTGCCGCGAGCGCGCGACGGCGTGCGTGTCGCGCTGCGGCGGCGTGCGCTACGACGCGCCGCACGCGCGCGTCACGCACAACGCTATGGCTCTGTCTATAGGGTCTTTGTGTTCGTCAGATCTGGGTGTCGGGGCTGGAGGGCGTGTGCCGCGAGCGCGCGACGGCGTGCGTGTCGCGCTGCGGCGGCGTGCGCTACGACGCGCCGCACGCGCGCTTCACGCACAACGCTATGGCTCTGTCTATAGGGTCTTTGTGTTCGTCAGATCTGGGTGTCGGGGCTGGAGGGCGTGTGCCGCGAGCGCGCGACGGCGTGCGTGTCGCGCTGCGGCGGCGTGCGCTACGACGCGCCGCACGCGCGCGTCACGCACAACGCTATGGCTCTGTCTATAGGGTCTTTGTGTTCGTCAGATCTGGGTGTCGGGGCTGGAGGGCGTGTGCCGCGAGCGCGCGACGGCGTGCGTGTCGCGCTGCGGCGGCGTGCGCTACGACGCGCCGCACGCGCGCGTCACGCACAACGCTATGGCTCTGTCTATAGGGTCTTTGTGTTCGTCAGATCTGGGTGTCGGGGCTGGAGGGCGTGTGCCGCGAGCGCGCGACGGCGTGCGTGTCGCGCTGCGGCGGCGTGCGCTACGACGCGCCGCACGCGCGCGTCACGCACGCGGTCGCCGCCAGTGCTGCCGCCGCGAGGACTGTTGCCAGGGAGCTACCACAGGTGCCCGTTTTGTCGCCGCTGTGGCTGCTTAGAAGCGTCGAGGCGGGAAGGGCTATAGAAGAAGCACAAGTAAGTGTATAATAGTCATACAAGCAATCAAAATGTTATTAATATTTAAATACATTACTTGTTGCATTTACCTACTGAAACTTTATGAATGCTTTTTAGAGTTCGAAAAAACTCTTATACAACAGCTTTGTCCGTCTGTCTGTTATACAACTTTCAACTCAAGAACCGTAAGAGCTAGAGACTCGCGGTTAACGCCATTCCACTCAGCATAGTAGATATACCCCCGAAATAACTATGACCTTAGACCTCTGACTTCAAGGTCACGTGATACCATATTTTCGAATTCTAAGATTTACGGCAGTTCATGGCCGTTTCGCACTTGTTTTATTGTACAGGTATTTCACAACTATGAAATATTAAAGATATTTTTTATTGCATATATGTAGGTAGCTTACAAAAGACACTTTTCAGTTTTTGATAGACAAAAAGCCAGACACGCCCGCAAAGTCGACCTCTAGCAAACAAAAGCTAGAGCCTGCGTCGCCCATGAGTAAGCGCAACTTAGCGCTGTTGCGGCGCGGCCCGCTCGACCTACCGCCGCCCACTCCTGACCGCGCCGCCGAAGTGCCGGAGCCACAGGATGAACTAGTCAACCAATATCTTAGCCGTGAGTACTAAATACTATGTACAGTTACAGCAGTTTAAGTTGATATACAGTTACGAGATTTCGATTGCCTCTGTCTTTTAAAATGTCTGAACGTAATAAAAAATATATTGTTTTTATAGCAGTAATAGTAAAAAATGGTTGATATAATCATATGTCAATTTATAAAATACTTTTACGATCTCTTAATTGTTCAGCTAGTTATGTTGCAGAATGGACCATTACTCGCGGCACTCGACCGTAAAAAATTGCAATGGTAGACGTACTTCGATGCCCACATCACTTCATAAAAGTCTAAAATTGAGTTATCTATCTATATAATTTCCCTGTACGACCTTATGCCACTGAATTCCTTTTTAGCGACTTGAGTGATCGTAAAAAATTGCAATGGTAGACGTACTTCGATGCCCACATCACTTCATAAAAGTCTAAAATTGAGTTATCTATCTATATAATTTCTCTGTACGACCTTACGCCACTGAATACCTTTTTAGCGACTTGAGGGATCGTAAAAAAATATTGTGTATGTTTGTATGGGCCCTGGTTGCAACCGCTAGGTGGCGCTGTGATCGGTTCGTTTGTTCGATAAAAGTATGTCGAGTTCGCTTTCACTATCAATCTTTGTAGTCCTTAGCCTACTATGTCAAATATATCATGTTATTTACAGAACATGTACCGGTGTCAGAGAAAGAGAAGACTCCTGAATATGCGGCATCCCGCGATATTACTGTGAGACTGGAGGCCCCGGATATAACTGAAGACATGGCTGATGATCCCACTGAAGAGATCGAACAGATATTTAGAGGTAATGTTTTGTTCTAATACTATTTCTTCTTATTTAATAGTAAATGTTCAGTTTTTTGTTTTGAGAAGAAAAGAATGATTTCCAAAATAAGTCATCCTTACCATAAATTTAATATTATAAATGCGAATGCTAGTTTGTTTATTTGTTACGCTTTCACGCCTTAACTGCTCTACCGATTAACATGAAATTTCGCATACGTGTTGTCAGGGTTACAGAAAAAGACATAGGGTTCCTTTCATTCAGAAAAAATTACTATTGCTAACTTAACCTACATTTATGCTAGCGAATTCGCGAACAAAATCTAGTAGTCCATAATAAGTCAACAACACTTGCAGCTTTCTGTTTGATAAAAACTAACACTGAAAATATTGATAATGAATTCCTGTGACAGCTAAGGCTGTCCCGTAAGAGCTAGAGACTCGCGGTCAACGCCATTCGACACAGTATAGTCGATACACCCCGAAATTATTATGACCTTTGACCTCTGACCTCAAGGTCACGTGGTATCACGTGACCTTTGCATGTTACTAGAACAATTTTTTCGAACTCTAAGACTTACGGCAATTCATTGCCGATTCTCACATGTTCTAGGTGTAAAAATCGAAGTGCAGGGCTTAGACGAGGACGCTATCTGTGAGATCGGCGCGGAGGTGTCGGCGGCGGGCGGCGCGCTGGCCGCGGCGCCGGCGGGCGGCTCGCACGCGCTCGTGCCGCTAGACTTCGACACCAGCGAGCTGCTGACTGCTGGTGCTGAGCCTGTCACTGTCTTCTGGGTCGTGAGTACACTGTATATAGCTTACTTAATGGTATAAATATATGGTACTCTGCTACTGCTTGGATTGGTACCAATGATCTTTGTCTGCAAGGATGTTGTCCTTGCAAAGCAACCTCTTTCTTTTTTAAATACGTTAAACATGCAAAAGATACCTCTGATGTTATAAACATCGCTGTACGTTAATTTAACTTTTTTGGTTGATTGGAAAATATCGCTAAAGATATACCTATAGGTTGGTTTTCCAAATTGAGGAGCTGGAATTGAAAAATTCGCGATCTTTTTAATTCCTGTCCTTCAATTTGTTAAACCTTAGAATATAGTAAAAAGATAGCTTAATATTTATACTAAAGTATAGGTACGGAAAAATTTAGGAAAGTCAATAAATTTAAAAAAAATAGGCAAAAAGGGATCACAGCTAAAGGAAAATTGTAGTCTATGCGCTTTAGGCAACATACATAAAGTTATCCATGTAGTCTATCATTAATATGTGTATATTTATCTCAACAGAAAGACTGTCTATCCCAACAAGAGATCGTCCCAATCCAGTACTACCACCGTCCTGTACACGTGACTTGGACCGCGGGGCCGTTGGCCGGCGTCGTGGCCAGTCTCAGCACTTACAGCGGGGTCGAGAGAGCCTTCCTAGACGAGTTAGCCAAGTTACTTGGTGCGACGTGAGTGTTATATCCTATTGATATTGTTACGTGCTGGGTTCGACGGATAAGAATGCAAACAATATTAGCGACTAAAACACGTTTTATTCAAACACAATTAAATTTAAATCACAACATATACTATACTACACTTTTCCACTGTAACTGCTTCAAACTCCGTAGTATTTCCGCTTCCGTTCGCTTCGATGAACACTTGACCGCTTACGATTGTAAACTGACTCGGCGAGCGCTGGCCTTCCCTTTTTATACGCGGTTAAGGCGTTTCTAGAGTTTTCTAATAACGCCATACCCGGTATGTAAACAGTAAGAAGATTCGAGAATGTGCCAGCGTTCTCTCTACACTTCGCATACCCATACTACGTAGTTCCGTAAGATGTCAATAGATGGCGGTGTAATAAATAATTAGACGGAAAGACGGAACTGCCGAGTCTTCCCCACAATGCCGAGAGATGGCACTGGGCGTAACAATATTATACATGTGAAAGATTGTGAAGATGTTTGGATGTATTCAAATATCCAAATATTGACATAATTTTGTTTGTTGTTGTCTTGTTTGTTACTCAATAACGCGTAAATACGTTGAAGGGATTTGGGATTTGGATGAAACTTAATAAACAGACAGAGCATGTTCCTTGATAAACATCAATATACTACGGTTACCGTTTCGGACTGTGCTGATATTGAAAATTTCTCAAGAGAAAATTTGAATAGCACTATCTGACTCGAAAATCAAATCTATCATTTATATATATATAGTACTAGATGTGCCCGCGGTTTCACCCGCGTTTATCGTTACTGCGCCACCCCCGTGGGTCGTAGCGTGATGTTATATAAACTATAGCCTTCCTCGATAAATAGGTTATCCAACATTAAAATAATTTTTCAATTCGAACCAGTAGTTCCTGAGATTAGCGCGTTCAACCTAACAAACAAACAAACTCTTCAGCTTTATAATATTAGTATAGATATATCAATTTATGCAAGTCATGTCATGTCAAAAATAATTTATTGATTTAGTTTACACGGTAACATTTTTAAACGTCAATGATTATAAGTTAGTGAGTGTTGCATTTAGGTTAGTTACTAGGCTTAAACAAGATGTTAAGCATATAAGAAGATAACAAAATCACGGTATCTTTTTTAAATCGCTATTCAATTATAATTTCAGAATTTCTGCCGCGGGACATGATTATATGGTTTTATAAAGATTCTTTGAAATTAAACTACTATATACGGATTTTATCGCGTTGTTTATTTTACACTTTATTACATAATTTAGAAAATGTTACACTACTATTAAACTTTAGCAGCGGTTGTGAATGCGACTGCTGTGCATGAGGTCTCGGGTTCGAATCTCGGGTCGGGCCAACAAAAAGTTATTGAGCTTTTCTGTTAAGAAATCTGAATAGCAGCCCGGAGTTAGGAAGTTGGCGGTGTTAGACACCCCCACGCCTCGGCAAGCACATAAAAGCCGTTGGTCCTGCGCCTGATCTCTCTCCGGTCGTGTCGGATTACCGTCCCATCGGATCATCGGAGTTAGGGAACAGAGAGTGCACTTGTGTTTGCGCACACACTTGTGCACTATAATATCTCCTGCGTAGTTGGCCAGTCTCCGTTATGACTGACCGCCGTGACCGAAATTCGGTCTGGAGGATATTATATATCTTTAAACTACTTTTTGTTTCCAGCACACAACTGCGATTCTGCAGACGGAACACAGCGAACGCGTTAGCATCAACACATCTCATATGTCCGACGGGGACTGGCGACAAATACATGGGCGCGTTGAAATGGGGCCTGCCCGCTGTTAAAGCGAGCTGGCTGCTACAGTGCGCTGAGGAAGGGCGGCGAGTCAGCGAGAGAGATCATCTAGTTGGAGATACTAAAGGTGAAATATTTGATTTTTTTTTGCGAACACCGTATTTATTTTGAAGTAAAAGTGGCTTAACTTTTTATTACATCAGCTATCTGCCAGTGAAAGACACGTCAAAATCGGTCCAGACGTTTCAGAAATATAGCCGGAACAAACAGACATACAGACAAAAATTATTAAAATTGATTTTTATATATAAGTACTGTATATACTTTCATATGTATTTAATAAAAAGCTGTTATTTAGATATTATACACAGACATTCAATTTTATTTATTTGTGTAGAAGTTATTGCAAGAAGGGACAGCCTAGTGGCACCGTTGGACTGCCACGCGGAGACCCCAAGGCACGCATCTCTAACTTTTCTAAATTTTAAATAGTTCAATATCACTCATATCGCATAAGATTTAAACATCGTGTGCAAAACCTGCATGACTTGAGAGTCTATATAATGTTCTCGAAGATATGTTATGTCTGCCAACCCGTAATGGGCCAGCGTGGTGGCTATGGCTTTAGCCTTCTCATACTGAGAATAGGCCCGTGCCCAGCAGTGGGAGAGTTTAATGTAGGGCTGTTATAATAAGATATCGCAGCTGGTTTCATCCGTTTTACCTGGAAAGATTTTAGTCTTACACCATTTGCTTTCAGCAATGATTTCTCCTATGGATAAGTAGGCATCACGAAAGGCAGCAGAAGTCTATGTATACTGCCGATATAAAGTATTAAACAAAATGTATTTAAATTCACAAAATTGTATTCACATTGTAATAGTAAAATAATTGATAAATGTCTTTTAAAGATGACTATGATAAAACGTCCTTTTTATGTGTCTCGATGCAGTCATCTATATTAATATTAAGAGTAATAACTAATAATTGTTTTTTTGTACATTTTAATACAAATAGATCGAATCATAGTACGCCCTTTATCTTGCAATAAACGAGTTGTCTCTTGAAATCCAAACGCCGTAAAGTGAGTGTATATTCTTGACATTGCCGAAGTACATGTGCATTGGTTGCCATTAGGTGCGCTTTCACAAATAATTCACTCTTATGTCAAATGTAACGCTTATAACAGGACGAAGATTTTGCGTCGCTGTATCAGTTTCAGTGACTCACCCACCATCCTGCCATTCAAGGCAGGAGTAGGCATACCATGGTAGTTCTGGTCGGTAGGATCCGGGACTTTCAATGTTGCCCGGGTGATTCCGACATACTCTCTCAGCTCCGCTTTTCCCGCGGAGACGGATACGTGAATACATTCCGCAATGATAAAAAATAAGGACGACGATGTTGCCAACAAATTTTAGGAACTTAATAACACAATGAGGAATGTGATGAAGGTGAATGTACCCAGTGTTCCAGGACCGTAGCAAATGGAAATCCGTAGTCTCTGCCTACCCCTCTGGGAAACAGGCGTTATTCTATATATACTCACTTCGTACATATCATATACAGTTGCGAGTTGTATTAAACTTAACAATAATTTACAGCCCCAGAACCACCGCTTGAAGAAGAAATCCAAGAAGACGCTGAACCCGGTCCCCTTGTAATAGATGAGCAAGCCAATGAACAGACAAATGAACAAACAAACTTCACTACCGATAAGGAGAATGAGATGCGCCCGCCAGCAGCCGCCGTCATACCGCGCAGGGGATCCATACCTAGTAGGGAACAAACGCCTAAAGCGAAAACAGCTAATGGTAAGAATAAATATTAGTAATAATGCTATTATTGGTTTATTAGTAATGTAGCGGATACACACAGGTGAAAAGGTTACGATTCACGACAGGAGATGGCGCTTCACTCAATTACATACGATTCCATACAACTTGTACTTCGTGCTGAATCGCGCAAGCGTTCTTAGTATTTTCGATTGCTGTATATTCAAGCTTTTGTTAATTATTATATACAACATGTTACAGATATAACGCACAACCGCAAACACCTCAATTAGATTATTAAATCGTAATAATAATATTAATCGTTAAAATGTTACTTTTATGTACTTAAATATTTTAATTTAACGAATCAGTTCTCCTTATTGTGCGCGGTTAGTATGGGTATATTACAATAAATCTAACATTATTGCATTTATTGCATCGAAACATTATTGCCTTGAATTACGATACATTTTCGTTTATTTCAGCTGTTTAATAAATGGGTGACTATAATTAAATTCGTTTTAATTATTTTAGGGATAAAAATTACCTATATAAAAAATTGCTGGAATAGATTCAGTAGGCGATTTTGAACGAACTACTTTCAGGATGTGCGTTTATTATGTTACATGTTGTATATAGGTTCCCGGTATTAACTGTTGGACCGCGGCTTGCCATTCGGAGCACTCAGCCTGATTGGAAAATCCTCATTTTGTGTTAGATGGACATCACAGTACGTTATAATGATACTAATATACTGCCTCGGAGGCATTTACACACACGAGGGTTCGATTGCTAGTTAGAGGAGCTTCATTTGGTTTTTCTGCCAACACATTCTTAATAGCATTACGGTCTGTCTGATACATGGCAATAAACATGCCTTCTATTACGTGGTACCTCAAACCATAGTTAGCGTAATGTGTCTGTAATATACATTTGCCAATCGGTCCAGGGAGATCGTCTTTCTTTATTTTCGTGTGGTTAGTGGCCAACCTGTTGTCAAGAGTTGTTCAAGCCCGTAGGCCTTTGACATGGCTTAACGACTGCTGTCAATTTGACAACAACCGGGACCGACTTTTTACGTGCCCTCCGAAGCACGGAGACGCTCAGATGAAATACCACTAAGCCACCCATCTATAGACTGACAGCACCCAACGTTGCTTAACCTAGCTAATCGTTTACCGATCAGTGAGTGCAACTGGCTATGAGAGCCTCTTCCAGGGATATAGGCGTGGCACTATGTTTATAATACTTATTTCTTTTCTAGAAGTTGATGAAATGTCTCCAGCGTCGAGGTACATAGCGATGGCTCGCCAAGGACTTTTAGGATGTGACTCACAGGAGACGCCCAAACGAGTGAATGATCTCAAGGAAGACGCTAGGCAAGGTACGTATGGAAAAAATGTAGGGTTTCGGATTTGAACTCATGCCTATTCATTTGCTGACCAATAGAGTAACTCCACTTGATATTCAAATGTTCATGCTATAAACTAATACTCATTCCGAAATGTATAAATTATAGAAATGCTTACTTGTAGTTTGTATTAAGTGTATCTCAGTGGCACAGCGGTAGTGAATACGACTACAGTGCATGAGCTGTCGGGTTCAATTAACGGATGTGACAAATTGTTATTGGGTTTTATTGTTTAAAATTAAAGTAGGTATGTAAGTATTTTGTAATTATTACTAGTAATTTATATTTAGTTTACCTCTGTGACACAGCCGTCGTAAATACCACTACTGTGCATTAGTTGTCAGGTTATATTCCTGTATGGGGTAAATTGTTATAGGGTTTTTGTGTCAGGTAATTCTCAGTAGCAGCATGGAGTCTGGAATTGTGTTATTCCCGGGAATCTGCAATTGGCTTTCTATACCGTGGGATCTAAAACCATAGCCTGTGAGATGTGGGAGTAATACACCTTGATCTACCTCTTTAACTTGTCAACTGTTCGAATGCTAGACATAATTAAAAACCTATTGTGTCTGGCCGCCGGTGTGCCAGTGCCACTCAATAGGTTCAAGATATAGGCTACGTATGTAATGTAATTTGACGGTGATAAGTTCGTGCTTTATTTACTTGGGACCTATATCCATTGCTATATTATGTAGACGTGTCACTTTATTTTATCTTTTAAATAATCATCTCTTGTAGGAGGTGAATGTGGAGTAAGGACGCCACCGTTAGAAGATGCGTTGTCCACACCTAACCTGGCGGGATTGAGTCCGACCACGAGACGTCGATTGCAGGCAGTACGCAGAGGGGAAATGCCTTCAGACCCAATACGAACGCCGAATGATCCTTGTAAGTTTTTAGTACTGTAGGTTATCAGAAGTGATGTTATGGATGTTCAAATGAAATAATTATTGATGATATACATATGTGGTATATATTACCTGGTACCAGTTATAAAGAATAAAAATATGTATTGAGCTACGACCTAGCTCAGGCGTTGCGGAGAGACGAGTGCCGTGCGGCGCTACTGTGTACTTGCGCCTGACTATGCAAAGCGTCGGTAGTGTCGCTACACTACCAATTAGGGAACCCTTTTTTTCGACTATTTTTTTTGGTGCTAATTTAATATGGCATAACGAGTTAGGTATTTTTTTGGAATACTGTTTCAGTAGGCATAAATATCATTTAGGCTAATGCTTTTTGTGCTAATTTTGATTGGCATAAAGTTTTAAGGCATATATAATTTGGGTACCATAGTGTAACAATAGGTTAGAGAGGAGGGATTAAAAAAATGTTGTGCCAGTTATGCCAAATGAATATTGTGCGTAACTATTATTAGGATAGGTAAAACTATGCCATGTTAAATTATGCCATATAATTTTATGCGAATAAATAAGGAACCTACCAATTACACTACAAATTATTGTCTATCATATGCTAAGCGGTGACGCCGGTTATGAACATTGCTGTTATTTCTTTAACGATAGCTGCTTTATAAAAGACTAGCTATACGCCCGCGGCTTTGCCCGCGTGAAAATACAAATTTCAAGTCACTAACTTCAACAGTGTAGAACTTTCACATAAAAGTTTTTCACCCCTTTCACCTCCTTCAGGGTGGAATTTCCAAAAATCCTCTCTTTGTGCTCCCCTACACTCTCCAAGGGACATACATGCCAAATGTCAGCTTCTTGCGTTCAGTAGTTTCGGCTGTGCGTTGTCTGTCAGACACTCAGTAATGAAAGAGTTTTATATATATAGATAAGTTTGTCATTAGTATGTACAATGAAATCTAAGCTTTTTGTTGATAAGTCACTGAGAGTGATCTAGAGAAACGGTTCATTCCGTAAAGACAAACAGCAAAGGTTATGTTTGGTATTTATACTAAGACTATAATATGTACTATGGTTTATAGAGTTCTAAAAACTCTTATACAATAGCTTTGTCCGTCCGTCCGTCCGTCGGTCCGTCCGTCCGGCCGTCTGTCTTATACAACTTTTAAGTCAAGAACCGTAAGAGCTAGAGACTTGCGGTCAACGCCATTCGACTCAACATAGTCGATATACCACCGAAAAGCCTATGACCTTTGACCTCTGACCTCAAGGTCACGTGATACCATTATTTCGAACTCTAAGATTTACGACAATTCATGGCCGTTTCATACTGGTTTATTATTCCTTTAATATGGCCTGCTTCTGTTTATGGAAGGTATAGTTGAGAAAACGTTTTCTCGACACACACTGGATTCTGAAACCTTTGATAGAAAGTGGGACATGAATGACACCAATGAGACAGCGCATGCAGTATCGATTGTTCGAGTAATTTGTCGTAAATGCTCTTCAACACATTGTAAAATCTTTTCAGTGCCCAGCACACGATTATTTGTTCTCATAGCTACGAGAACAAAAGTCGTTCGTGTGCCCAGAACTCGTATCCGAGTCGTGTCTATACATAGCTATTGAGATTTTAATTACCATGTTCTCATGGAAGTGGTGTAAATCTTATATAAGAATAAATGTCTTTAAACCTGTTGTTGAGTCGTCACCATGCCCAGCACCCGCATCGGAGTTAACATCACTCATCACACGACTCGGATGCTAGTTCTGTAGTCTATCCCAATAGAATCTGAGAAAAAGGTAAACAACTTTTAGTGACTTTTATTATAAAATATTTTTCTGTAAAGGACTTTCATACAGCTTATTGTATTCATTGTGTATGTATGTATCTATCTTATGTGGGGGCCAGTCAGTGCAGACCGGCGACACTTCCACCCAGTGGGATCTTTTGTGTCGACACTCTTCCAATAACGACTGCCATAGATGTTCATGGCAGCCGGGACCGACGGCTTAACGTGCTCTCCGAGACACGGAGCAGGCGATAATTGTCAATCAATACGCACATAATTTCGAAAAGTCATATAACTTCCGAAAGTCAGTGGTGCGCGACGTGGGCTCGAATCCGAGACCCTCTGCATTGCAGTCTGTTGGTCTGCCCACTGAGCTATCGCTGCTCTTATTGTATTCATTAACTACTTTTCAAAGAGAGTTTGAATTTTATAAATGACTTTATATTTAATTAGGCATGAAACGATTGTTTATATAAAATATTAATTCTATTGGGACAGAGTATACACACAAACGATATTTTGTACGACTCATAGGGTAAGTTCTGGAACGGATTAAGAGAGATCATGTATGTTTACAGTCGACAAGAATCCTTTAACGCCGGACAGTGCATTCGGATGCGCTTTAAGACCAGGCTCAGGCAAGATGTCACCGGACGCCAGGAAGCGACTGTGGAAGTTCGTGGACGGCCTACCGAGTAAACAACAAGAACCCGTGCGGGATAAACATACGGTGAGACATCAGATCTTATATCGTGTCTGTTGCGCGTCGGTTAAAGAGCATTCGCATTGGTGATGATGTCTGTCACAAATTAAAAAGATACAGGTGGCTATCCATATCTCTCTATTATACGACCTCGATGGCGTAGTGGTTAGTGTAACCGACTGCCACGCCTGAGGTCGCGGGCTCGATTCCCGCACAAGTCAAACATTTGTGTGCATGAACATGGATGTTTGTCTTGGTCTGGGTGTTTATATGTATAATATGTATGGATTTACAAAAAAAATTATATATGTATGTTTATCCATTGTCTAGTACCCATAGCACAAGCTCTGCTTAGTTTGGGCTAGATGGTGTTGTGTGTATGTTATAGAATATTATTATTATTATTATTTGGAGGTAAACCCATATCGGGCGAAATAATATATTATTGTCTACCCCTTTTTAGATATACAGGCGTGAGTCTTCCCATGTGTATGTAATTATCTATTTGTTTTAATTTCAAGCGGCTCAGTTTAAAAAAGACAAAGCGATGTATAGTAAGTATCAATGCTCGGAGAGCACGTTAAGCCGTCGGTCCCGGCTGCCATGAACATCTATGGCAGTCGTTATTGGGAAAGTCAGTACCCTCTAATATCCTGACACTGGTCTAGCCTTAGGGTATCGTTAGCCTTCGGGTTGCGGAGGTCAGGTGGCTGCCGCTCCGTGTAAAAACTGATATCCAGTCAAATCCGGTTAGACCAGAAAAGCCGACCCCAAGTGACTTGGGAATAATAAAGGCTAAGAGAGAAGACGAGTAAGTATCAATATTTATTACCTCGAACTGAATTCCAAATATGAATAAATGATTATTTATTATATAAGAAAAGTGTTTATTAAAAATATCACAGCGGGAATGCAAGACACGATTCTTTGACCGCGGATTTTCACAACATTTGAGAACTTTCATACTCTTGTGTTGATATAAATCATGTAATAATGTATAAAAACTATTATATATAGCGAATGTAAATATTTATTTACAGCCATTGTCGGAGATTCGCAATAGGTTCCTGGCTCAGTTCAACGGCGACGCGCCTACACCACCCTCGGAGTATGTCGTTGCACCTAGAAAACTACAATTACAGGTATATTTATTAGTTTATTGTTTGTTGGTCCTGTAGAGTATAAATTACCATCGTGAAGCCCCGACTTCGATTTCTACGTCGGTCAGTATCACAGAAATTTTCTGTTCAATAGATAAAGAATGAATAGAGAAAAAAAATTGCTACGATGTGAAGTATATAGTATAGTAACAGTAACTGTCAAACAGACACTTATAAAGAAAAAAAAAAAGAAGCTTATCCTATATATTTTTTATTTTGTTTGCAGGAACAAGCGGACACACCGCCTGCGAAAATGGCAAAACTTTCAGAAGCACAGGTAAAAACCATCACTTTCACACTCACCTTAACTAGACAAATAATCTTATATTTGTGGTCGATGCTGAATTTTATTTGTGTAACTTATTAGCACAGACATTAGTATTTTCATATAGTTTGTGTATTACTGGAATTATCTCTCGATTTTATAATGGTACAAATTTTTGCATTGAGTGATTGTATCACGGGAATAATACACTTAAATACGAAAATTGCGTGGAAGGAGGAGTATAAAATTTGGCACAGATAAAGTTTATATGGAGAAGGAGGGGCAAATCCTAATATTTATATAAAATATGCATTAGAAATACATTAAAATAATGAAAAAACACTACACGCATACAACCGTGCATTTGACACCTTCAGTCGAAGCACGTAACTATGGTTACATACATCAATTTTCCTTTATTATTCCCAAGTCACTTAGGGTTGGCTTTTCTAGTCTAACCGGGTTTGACTGGATATCAGTATATACACGGAGCGGCTGCCACCTGACCTCCGCAACCCGAAGGCTAACGATACCCTAAGGCTAGACCAGTGTCAGGATATTAGAGGGTACTGACTTTCCCAATAACGACTGCCATAGATGTTCATGGCAGCCGGGACCGACGGCTTAACGTGCTCTCCGAGGCACGGAGCAGGCGATAATTGTCAATCAATACGCACATAATTTCGAAAAGTCATATGACTTCTAAAAGTCAGAGGTGCGCGACGGGGATAATACACTGTTGTAGTAAAATATGGATTGCGTTCTTTACGCTATGTTTTATTTTTATGGTTTTCTGGCTTTAGAATACATACAAATTACGTTTGGCCAGTGGCATAAGTTTGTCTAAGACGTAATTTCGATATTCTCGATGAGGTTTTTAAATGATTAGTCGAAAGTAATAACAACATGCTAAAGTTGGTTACACTTACCTCCCGAATACATTTACCTCGGGCAGATTCTGCAGTTAGGTAAAAACAATTTCGAGAGGAGGCCAGGAGGAGGATCCAGCTGGCCTGGGCAGCGTTTGGGAAACGACGCCGAGACTTTTCGTCATCCATACTGCAATGCTTGAAAACGAAAATTTTTAATCAGTGCGTGCTACCCGTCATGACCTACGGAGCCGAGGCATGGACACTCACGGTAGGGTTGGTCCACCAGTTCAGAGTCGCTAAGCGAGCTATGGAGAGAGCTATGCTCGGAGTTTCTCTGAAGGATAGGATTCGTAACGAATACATCCGACAGAGAACCAAAGTCATCGACATAGCTGAGAGAATTAGCAAGCTGAAGTGGCAGTGGACTGGCCATATCGCGCGAAGAACCGACAACCGCTGGGGTAAACGCGTTCTTGAGTAAAAACTGCGACTCGGCAAACATAGTGTAGGACGCCCACCGACCAGGTGGGAAGACGATCTGCGAGAGACTGCAGGCAGATGCTGGATGCGGCAAGCTGAAGACGGGCCGTTATGGCGCTCATTAGGGGAAGGCTATGTCCAGCAGTGGACTATTATAGCCTGATGATGATGATGAAAGTTGGTTAATCAAGGTGTTCTATGCCTTTTTTTTAACTTAATGAACGCTATTTACATAGTGTGACTTTAACAATTCTCTTGTATTTATATACTATGAAATGTTCACGAGCCGCTCGTACTTATGCACTGCAGAGCCCCAGTGGCTGCGCGGCGGCGGGGCCCGCGCTGCCGGCCGCCGTGGACGCGCAGCTGCAGCGCCTGAGCGCCGCGCTGGCGGGCCGGCTCAGCTCGCAGCGGGCCAAGCGTACTAGAGATTCTGTCAACTACGTGCCGACACCTGGTAATGTTAATGTTGCTAAGATTATCTATATATTTTAAGTTGTACACTTCTTATTGGCGATTTGTGGTATTAGCAGACTTCTTCTTCTCCCTAACCTTTATTATTCCCAAGTCACTTGGGGTCGGCTTTTCTAGTCTAACCAGATTTGACTGGATATCAGTTTTTACACGGAGCGGCTGCCACCTGACCTCCGCAACCCGAAGGCTAACGATACCGTAAAGCTAGACCAGTGTCAGGATATTATAGGGCACAGACTTCCCAATATCGACTGCCATAGATGTTCATGGCAGCCGGGACTGACGGCTTAACGTGCTCTCCGAGGCACGGAGCAGGCGATAATTGTCAATCAATACGCACATCATTTCGAAAACTCATATAACTTCCGAAAGTCAGAGATGCGCAACGTGAGTTCGAACCCGAGGCCCTCTGCATTGCAGTCTGTTGGTCTCCCCACTGAGCTATCGCTGCTGTTATCAACAGTACATTGTTTTATTGAAGTTGATGGTGCAACCTTTTCTTTTTTGCTTGGGTTTACAAGGTCCCACAAATATCGGTATATACGGGTAAACATACCGGTGTATAAAGTGACTTATATTTGACTAATAGGCAAAGAGTCGGTTTTCAATGGGCCGGCTCGACCGGGGAAGGACTACTCTCTCAAAGAATATCGACATGAAATAGCAGTACCTATTCCTACTGTTGTGTTTCTTTCGGTGAGTGAGAGTACTGGAGGTCCAATCTTACCCCCTTCCCGCTCCTTCTCCCCTTCCCGCTCCTTCTCCCCTTCCCGCTCCTTCTCCCCTTCTCGCTCCTTCTCCTTCCCACTTCCTTTCCTAAAGGGTCGGCAATGTGCTAGTGATGCCTTTGGTATTGCAGGCGTCCATAGGCTACGGTGACCACTTACCATCAGGTAACATATATACTACTTAAAATCCCTTTAAGTATACAGATGGAATAGGTATATATTGGTCAAATTACCGGTATATTATAGTGATACAGAGATACCGGTATATACCTATTGAGATACCGGTGTAATGCTAAATATATCTGTATATACGGATTAAGGTATATGTATATACTGGTAAAGATACCAGGTATAGCAGCCTATTTTTCTAAAATAATAAATCTATATCAATTTCTTGCACATAAACTAATTCGATGCAAAAAATCTTATCAATGCGTTGCTTTGTTAATGCACGAAAGAAGGGTAAATCAACATACACATTAAAATTAAAGATTTATTTTCAATATATAAAATGATCGAATGAAAAATCTATTATAATAATAATAATATAATATTCTACCTCATACACGCAACACCATCTAGCCCAAACTAAGCAGAGCTTGTACTATGGGTACTAGACAATGGATAAACATACATATATATATTTTTTTGTTTATACATACTTATTATACATAGAAACACTCAGACCAAGACAAACATCCAAGTTCATGCACACAAATGTTTGACTTGTGCGGGAATCGAACCCGTGACCTCAGGCGTGGCGGTTACACCAACCACTACGCCATCAAGGCCGACTATTGAAAATCCAATCTTTAAAAAAATTTACTTCCTTTTGTATTTTAATATTTTTTGCTTTCCCAGCTCCTGATTCAGAACCGGCGCCTGAATCTCAGCCGAATACTGTCGGGTGGGATGACACCAGACCTGCACAACAAAATGCTGAACCCGAACAACCGTCAGTTCAGATCAAACAATTCATGCTCTCTTCTAACGTTGATGTGAGTGTGTATAACATATATTATAGTAACACTACATATTCATTTTAGTTATTCATGATTTCTATTTAACCTTTTTTTTAATATACTATGCTGCACGCAATTAAAATGTTGTTCAAAATATACTAAATGTACTAAATCAAATTTAAGCACACAGTCGAAATAAAGCACGAAATCAAATTAATGTGCATAATCAAAATAATGCACATAATCAAAATAATGAACAAATATCATCACGGTACATCATGTTTCTAAAAATTGTTTACGAAAAGTGACGAAAACAATTATAGAAATAATAATGCTTTCCGTTTACGTGAGTGTAAAAGTACCTTCAAAATGTCGACTTGTAAAAATGGCGTTGAATCCGATCAACCTTTTTTTCAAGACTAAGATACTGACGCAGCAAAAGATCATCATCTTCCTGTCCTGCTAATTTTACAATGAACTTGTTCATTTCTAGACCGTCACAGCCGTTCTGCCGACAGAGTATTTAAAACTGCGCCGAGCGTAAGACAGATAATGACAGAGCTCGTGCGGCGCATATCCAAATCGGCGCACGGCCGCCATAGTAAAATTGTATGGAGGATTTGAAGTGCTTTTTTGATAAATATGTATCTTTATTGTCAATCAATAAGTTAAATATTTGAGACGGACAAATTGTAATATAAAATAGGATAGTTTTCAACTGTTTATAATCTAAAAATCACGTTACAGGAGCTTTCGTTTTTGCATTTTTCATGCAAATTTACGTAATTTTGTAGGCGAAAATTTTAATTATTTTATGTTTCTTACATGGAGTAATTGTAAACACATTCATTGTTGTGGTAAATGTATATTTTATATTTGTATTAATCAAAAAGTGTTGATTTTATTCACTTAACTGTGACCGCCTGTTTTGGCACATTTCGCTCGGCGCAGTCTTAACTACTGACTGTTTCAACAGCGCGACTGTCGCCAAACCCATGATGTTCGAAATAGTCGGTGCGACTCCGCCGCGACCGGTTGACGTTACCTCCGTTCCTCGGATGTCTACCTTTACTAGCATAAAAAATGCATAGAAACATTTACGTTTTTTAATATATATTTTTTAGTGTTAATTTGCTAGCGTTTGGCCATAATCTCACCTGTTGTAAGTGAGCACTCTTGCCTAAAAGATACCTATTAAATCGCGACTTGAAGACACCCAGATTGAATTTTTCATTGATTGATTGATTCAAGAAACTTGTCTCGTGTCATAAGGTCATAGCCATTTTTGTTAATTATTTTTCAGAATCGTGACGATATAATATCTATGATCGCGGACCTAGGCGGCTTGGTATGCGAGGGGGCAGAGTTAGACCCAGAAGCGACGCACTTGCTGTGCGCGGCGCCTGGTAGGAGTGAGAAGATGTTGGGGTCTATAGCGGCCGGCCGATGGGTGCTACATCCTTTGTACATTACTAAGAGTCATGCGCAAGGAAGTTTTTTATCGGTATGTGTTGTTTTTATGTTATGTTATTGGTGTTGGAGATTCTTTAGTACATTTGTGAATAGTGAAGTGCTTTTTCTAGGAGCGCAGGAGCTTTTTTGTTGAGTGTAGACATTTCCTGCATTCAGGTTTTAATGTTGAGCAAGACTCAGGATTAAATTTTGCACTATGAAAATTATAGAGGCACTTTAAAATGTTTAAATAAGGCTGAAAAATTGTAATTAGAATCTGAATTTTGTGGATTTCACTAATAATTTTTTGTGTATTATTCGAATTAATCTTTGAAAATTCAGCATAGCGGAAGCTGAATGATGCTGTTGGTGTGCTGAGGTGATAATTTGCCCGCTATGTCATCTGTGTAATTATACGATACATACAGTAATAAAATATAATGTGATGGTTGTTTGATTATCGATCGACCAGCGATTTTTGGTACGCTGAAGGTATTTTTTTAATTGAAATTAAACTGCTATATACGGATTTTATCGCGTTGTTTATTTGACACATTATTACAAAATTTTGAAAATTTTTACACTACTACTACTATTAAACTTTACTAATTTTTAAGCTAATTTAATTATTATTAAACTATTTAGATTTAATTTATTTTTACACTTTCCCCGACGTTTCGGTTGCTTTTCAGCAGCCATGGTCACGGGGAGACTAAGATGGCAGTTGTCTCAATGTTCCAGTGTAGTTATTTCAAAGTACCCGAACATAATTTAATCATTGGTGTTTCTATTTATGCAGAATGAGGTACTTTGAAATAACTACAAAGTGTCAAATAAACAACGCGATAAAATCCGTATATAGCAGTTTAATTTCAATGAATAATATTCGCGTAAATAGAAGACAGTATTTTTTTAAGTTGGATATTTCTGTTATTTTTTATTTTTTTAGATTATTTTTGCTTTGGGTACGATGTAACGTTATACTACTCAACCCGCTTTAGAGCCGTGGTTGACTTAGGATTTTAATTGAAATTAAAGATGAACAACGCGATCAACAAGAATATATTTTCACATACAACAATATACGGCCGCCGCTGGGGAGGAGAAGCCGATGGAGGGGCGCCGTGGGCACGGCCGCTCAGCAATGACCGGTCCGCGTCACCACGGGGTATCAGTTTTCTTTGTGTACATACTTAGTAGTATAATAGGGTTATCGTGTACGTATGTAAAAACTGATTTTTTGTACGTAGCAAGAATTTTAGTTGGGTCTTTTCAGTTTTTTTTTGTAGATCATTTTGAGTTAGTTTGCGAATATCTGTTTCCTTTTTGTACGAAGCAATATAAAATAATCGAAGAAACACATAAAAAAAAGGCCGTGTTCACTTGGAAAACTTGAGATATTTTTCTCATGTCAATGTTAATGAATGCATTATTTATAGCTTTAACATTTATAAACACACATTTTAATATGAAAATTTCTATATTCTGCATGTATTTATTTAAAAAAATAATTCTTTCTATCTCTGTGAAATATCTAATTTTTAAGAAATGCGAAGATTTGATTAAAGTAAATAATTGTATTTATTTTTATATGCTTTCATTTACAAATTTAATACAATATGCCTCCTTCCCTGGCTTGAACGCATGCGGATGTCCTCCTCGGCATGCTGTAGATCAAGTTGTCTAATAGTTCTTGTGGTAACCTGTCACATTCTTCATCGTCATTCTTGAATGGCGGCTTCCTTGATATCTGACAGAGTTCTTGGAAGTGGCTGACGACTCCAAACAGTTTGCTTGAGAGCGTCTCATGCGTGCTCGATTCGCATTTGCTTTTTCGGAGAACCGGTAGGCCAGTCTAACCACGTGAGTTCGTACTCCGCAGCGCTCCCTTGTTGAGCTCGATGTGCCGGCGCATTATCGTCGACGAACATGAATTGGATACCATAATTTATCCTGAATGGTCTGATGATGCCATCAATAACAGCTGTCTTGTACAAATTAGCTGTCATAGAGCCTTGGTACGGGATCAAAGGCGTTCGAGCTCCTACCATTATTCTGCCCCAAAATAATACCGATTTGCCGCCTTGCTGAACGGTACCAGTAGCAGTTCTTTGCCTTTCGGAATACCCAGGCCGTCTCCAAACTCGGACACGTCGTTTATCAGGGTGCGTACTAATCCGTGTTTCCTCAACGAAAAGACATCGTCTTCATCGTTTTGACGCTGCCTGGCCCACTGTAATCTGCATCGCTGTCGTTCCCGTGTATTCAAAGGTGCTCGCCAGGATCTCCTTGATCGTAATCTAAAGTGGTATTAACAATTACGAATGGTCTGAGTGCTAAAATCCAGTCCAGTAGCATGTCACAGATCTAATCTCAGTTTGGTAGCGTTAATTATTGGATCACGGGCGGCAAGAAGTTTGATGTAGCGCTTCTGATCATCACTAAGGACAGCCGAGCGGCCACTGCGAGATCGATCTGCCAGGTTGCCCATGCTTCAGTACCTCTGCAGGGTAGTTACCACGCAGGTTTTAAAAACGGAGAATCTGGCTGCGATTTGTCTTGTCGAATATACTTCTTCACGCAATAACACTATTCTTGCACGCAGAACTTCAGACAGTCCACCTCGCATTTTTCAACACAACAACAACAATTGAACAATTTTAGAGAAATTGATTAAAACAGCTTTCAAGCTGAAACAAGAACGAGGGTCATTTATCATTGACCTCGTTTTAATATAAAAAAAACAAAAGAAGTTTATATGTTTTCTACATATAAATGATGTATTCTTAAATAAAGAACACAAACGTAATAATTAATTGAAATTAAACTACTATATGCGGATTTTATCGCGTTGTTTATTTGACACTTTAGAGAAACACCAATGATTAAATTATGTTCGGGTACTTTGAAATAACTACACTGGAACATTGAGACAACTGCCATCTTAGTCTCCCCGTGACCATGGCTGCTGAAAAGCAACCGAAATGTCGGGGAAACTGTAAAATTAAATTAAATCTAAATAGTTTAAATAGTTTTAATAATAATTCAATTAGCTTGTACGTCATCTATTGTTTAAATTTAGTTCAATATAAAATTATTATTCTTGTCGTGACGGCACGGATGGCACGTTTGTGTGTGCCTCGCCTCTGCCGGTGGGGAGTGTTGTGGGTTGGATCACGGCATGAGACAATACGTGCATACTGTATGGGTTTAATTTTTTAAATTTTTTTTTTTTCCCTGTCACTTATATGTTTTTTATATGGGTTGAGTAATAGTTTGTTTTTTCTCTGAGTACGTATCTTTGAAATTTTCTAATTTATTGTTAGTTGTAAAATTGAATGCAGCTGGCTTGATGTCCGTGCGTAACGGTGGTCTCCATTGAAAATCAGCGTTGCGATATCACACCGGTTTTATCGCAACATCAATGCTGAATGGAGACCATTTGTTGCCACAATAGCATAATGTGTATATAATTTTAATTACTAACTGTTTATTTAATTGTCTTTTTTATTATTTTGTCTATTTTGTAAGAAAAATATGTAATCATATTTCTTTGTGGCAATAAAGAATGATTTCTTTCTTTCTTTCTTTCTTTCTTTCTTTCTTAAAAACTTGTAAAGTTTAATGGTAGTAGTAGTGCAACAGTTTTTCAAAATTATGTAATAAAGTGTCAAATAAACAACGCGATAAAATCCGTATATAGTAATTTAATTTCAATGAATAATATTCGCGTAAACAGAAAACAATATTATGTAATAATTAATTTTAAAATATTTTAAGCAATTATGAAATATTAGACCTTATGCAGTGAACGCGGATTTTTCTTAATGTGTGTATGTATAGATAGTCTAAGTAAGTGAATGCCTGGTAGGAAGAAGAATTCGAGTGGGGTAATCCGACGGCTAGTGGCCTGCCGGCGCTCACCGGCGCAGAACGCACTCTAGCGCACGCGGCGCACCGCTGGCGCTCTTCCCGCGCGGGCGGCGCCGCGGGGCCCTTCGCCGGCGTCGTGGCGCTGCTACACGTGCCCGCGCCGCGCCGCCGCCTGCTACAGCGCCTCGTCACTGCCGGGGACGGACACGCGCCTGATGATGAGTTAGTACCTTTATATCAGCACTCAGCGGCGCCGAGCGCACTGTAGCGCGCGCGGCGCCGCGGGGCCCTTCGCCGGCGTCGTGGCGCTGCTACACGTGCCCGCGCCGCGCCGCCGCCTGCTACAGCGCCTCGTCACTGCCGGGGACGGACACGCGCCTGATGATGAGTTAGTACCTTTATATCAGCACTCAGCGGCGCCGAGCGCACTGTAGCGCGCGCGGCGCCGCGGGGCCCTTCGCCGGCGTCGTGGCGCTGCTACACGTGCCCGCGCCGCGCCGCCGCCTGCTACAGCGCCTCGTCACTGCCGGGGACGGACACGCGCCTGATGATGAGTTAGTACCTTTATATCAGCACTCAGCGGCGCCGAGCGCACTCTAGCGCGCGCGGCGCCGCGGGGCCCTTCGCCGGCGTCGTGGCGCTGCTACACGTGCCCGCGCCGCGCCGCCGCCTGCTACAGCGCCTCGTCACTGCCGGGGACGGACACGCGCCTGATGATGAGTTAGTACCTTTATATCAGCACTCCGCGGCGCCGCGCGCACTGTAGCGCGCGCGGCGCCGCGGGGCCCTTCGCCGGCGTCGTGGCGCTGCTACACGTGCCCGCGCCGCGCCGCCGCCTGCTACAGCGCCTCGTCACTGCCGGGGACGGACACGCGCCTGATGATGAGTTAGTACCTTTATATCAGCACTCAGCGGCGCCGAGCGCACTGTAGCGCGCGCGGCGCCGCGGGGCCCTTCGCCGGCGTCGTGGCGCTGCTACACGTGCCCGCGCCGCGCCGCCGCCTGCTACAGCGCCTCGTCACTGCCGGGGACGGACACGCGCCTGATGATGAGTTAGTACCTTTATATCAGCACTCAGCGGCGCCGAGCGCACTGTAGCGCGCGCGGCGCCGCGGGGCCCTTCGCCGGCGTCGTGGCGCTGCTACACGTGCCCGCGCCGCGCCGCCGCCTGCTACAGCGCCTCGTCACTGCCGGGGACGGACACGCGCCTGATGATGAGTTAGTACCTTTATATCAGCACTCAGCGGCGCCGAGCGCACTGTAGCGCGCGCGGCGCCGCGGGGCCCTTCGCCGGCGTCGTGGCGCTGCTACACGTGCCCGCGCCGCGCCGCCGCCTGCTACAGCGCCTCGTCACTGCCGGGGACGGACACGCGCCTGATGATGAGTTAGTACCTTTATATCAGCACTCAGCGGCGCCGAGCGCACTGTAGCGCGCGCGGCGCCGCGGGGCCCTTCGCCGGCGTCGTGGCGCTGCTACACGTGCCCGCGCCGCGCCGCCGCCTGCTACAGCGCCTCGTCACTGCCGGGGACGGACACGCGCCTGATGATGAGTTAGTACCTTTATATCAGCACTCAGCGGCGTCGTGGCGCTGCTACACGTGCCCGCGCCGCGCCGCCGCCTGCTACAGCGCCTCGTCACTGCCGGGGACGGACACGCGCCTGATGATGAGTTAGTACCTTTATATCAGCACTCAGCGGCGCCGAGCGCACTGTCGCGCGCGCGGCGCCGCGGGGCCCTTCGCCGGCGTCGTGGCGCTGCTACACGTGCCCGCGCCGCGCCGCCGCCTGCTACAGCGCCTCGTCACTGCCGGGGACGGACACGCGCCTGATGATGAGTTAGTACCTTTATATCAGCACTCAGCGGCGCCGAGCGCACTGTAGCGCGCGCGGCGCCGCGGGGCCCTTCGCCGGCGTCGTGGCGCTGCTACACGTGCCCGCGCCGCGCCGCCGCCTGCTACAGCGCCTCGTCACTGCCGGGGACGGACACGCGCCTGATGATGAGTTAGTACCTTTATATCAGCACTCAGCGGCGCCGAGCGCACTGTAGCGCGCGCGGCGCCGCGGGGCCCTTCGCCGGCGTCGTGGCGCTGCTACACGTGCCCGCGCCGCGCCGCCGCCTGCTACAGCGCCTCGTCACTGCCGGGGACGGACACGCGCCTGATGATGAGTTAGTACCTTTATATCAGCACTCAGCGGCGCCGAGCGCACTGTAGCGCGCGCGGCGCCGCGGGGCCCTTCGCCGGCGTCGTGGCGCTGCTACACGTGCCCGCGCCGCGCCGCCGCCTGCTACAGCGCCTCGTCACTGCCGGGGACGGACACGCGCCTGATGATGAGTTAGTACCTTTATATCAGCACTCAGCGGCGCCGAGCGCACTGTAGCGCGCGCGGCGCCACGGGGCCCTTCGCCGGCGTCGTGGCGCTGCTACACGTGCCCGCGCCGCGCCGCCGCCTGCTACAGCGCCTCGTCACTGCCGGGGACGGACACGCGCCTGATGATGAGTTAGTACCTTTATATCAGCACTCAGCGGCGCCGAGCGCACTGTAGCGCGCGCGGCGCCGCGGGGCCCTTCGCCGGCGTCGTGGCGCTGCTACACGTGCCCGCGCCGCGCCGCCGCCTGCTACAGCGCCTCGTCACTGCCGGGGACGGACACGCGCCTGATGATGAGTTAGTACCTTTATATCAGCACTCAGCGGCGCCGAGCGCACTGTAGCGCGCGCGGCGCCGCGGGGCCCTTCGCCGGCGTCGTGGCGCTGCTACACGTGCCCGCGCCGCGCCGCCGCCTGCTACAGCGCCTCGTCACTGCCGGGGACGGACACGCGCCTGATGATGAGTTAGTACCTTTATATCAGCACTCAGCGGCGCCGAGCGCACTGTAGCGCGCGCGGCGCCGCGGGGCCCTTCGCCGGCGTCGTGGCGCTGCTACACGTGCCCGCGCCGCGCCGCCGCCTGCTACAGCGCCTCGTCACTGCCGGGGACGGACACGCGCCTGATGATGAGTTAGTACCTTTATATCAGCACTCAGCGGCGCCGAGCGCACTGTAGCGCGCGCGGCGCCGCGGGGCCCTTCGCCGGCGTCGTGGCGCTGCTACACGTGCCCGCGCCGCGCCGCCGCCTGCTACAGCGCCTCGTCACTGCCGGGGACGGACACGCGCCTGATGATGAGTTAGTACCTTTATATCAGCACTCAGCGGCGCCGAGCGCACTGTAGCGCGCGCGGCGCCGCGGGGCCCTTCGCCGGCGTCGTGGCGCTGCTACACGTGCCCGCGCCGCGCCGCCGCCTGCTACAGCGCCTCGTCACTGCCGGGGACGGACACGCGCCTGATGATGAGTTAGTACCTTTATATCAGCACTCAGCGGCGCCGAGCGCACTGTAGCGCGCGCGGCGCCGCGGGGCCCTTCGCCGGCGTCGTGGCGCTGCTACACGTGCCCGCGCCGCGCCGCCGCCTGCTACAGCGCCTCGTCACTGCCGGGGACGGACACGCGCCTGATGATGAGTTAGTACCTTTATATCAGCACTCAGCGGCGCCGAGCGCACTGTAGCGCGCGCGGCGCCGCGGGGCCCTTCGCCGGCGTCGTGGCGCTGCTACACGTGCCCGCGCCGCGCCGCCGCCTGCTACAGCGCCTCGTCACTGCCGGGGACGGACACGCGCCTGATGATGAGTTAGTACCTTTATATCAGCACTCAGCGGCGCCGAGCGCACTGTAGCGCGCGCGGCGCCGCGGGGCCCTTCGCCGGCGTCGTGGCGCTGCTACACGTGCCCGCGCCGCGCCGCCGCCTGCTACAGCGCCTCGTCACTGCCGGGGACGGACACGCGCCTGATGATGAGTTAGTACCTTTATATCAGCACTCAGCGGCGCCGAGCGCACTGTAGCGCGCGCGGCGCCGCGGGGCCCTTCGCCGGCGTCGTGGCGCTGCTACACGTGCCCGCGCCGCGCCGCCGCCTGCTACAGCGCCTCGTCACTGCCGGGGACGGACACGCGCCTGATGATGAGTTAGTACCTTTATATCAGCACTCAGCGGCGCCGAGCGCACTCTAGCGCGCGCGGCGCCGCGGGGCCCTTCGCCGGCGTCGTGGCGCTGCTACACGTGCCCGCGCCGCGCCGCCGCCTGCTACAGCGCCTCGTCACTGCCGGGGACGGACACGCGCCTGATGATGAGTTAGTACCTTTATATCAGCACTCAGCGGCGCCGAGCGCACTGTAGCGCGCGCGGCGCCGCGGGGCCCTTCGCCGGCGTCGTGGCGCTGCTACACGTGCCCGCGCCGCGCCGCCGCCTGCTACAGCGCCTCGTCACTGCCGGGGACGGACACGCGCCTGATGATGAGTTAGTACCTTTATATCAGCACTCAGCGGCGCCGAGCGCACTGTAGCGCGCGCGGCGCCGCGGGGCCCTTCGCCGGCGTCGTGGCGCTGCTACACGTGCCCGCGCCGCGCCGCCGCCTGCTACAGCGCCTCGTCACTGCCGGGGACGGACACGCGCCTGATGATGAGTTAGTACCTTTATATCAGCACTCAGCGGCGCCGAGCGCACTGTAGCGCGCGCGGCGCCGCGGGGCCCTTCGCCGGCGTCGTGGCGCTGCTACACGTGCCCGCGCCGCGCCGCCGCCTGCTACAGCGCCTCGTCACTGCCGGGGACGGACACGCGCCTGATGATGAGTTAGTACCTTTATATCAGCACTCAGCGGCGCCGAGCGCACTGTAGCGCGCGCGGCGCCGCGGGGCCCTTCGCCGGCGTCGTGGCGCTGCTACACGTGCCCGCGCCGCGCCGCCGCCTGCTACAGCGCCTCGTCACTGCCGGGGACGGACACGCGCCTGATGATGAGTTAGTACCTTTATATCAGCACTCAGCGGCGCCGAGCGCACTGTAGCGCGCGCAGCGCCGCGGGGCCCTTCGCCGGCGTCGTGGCGCTGCTACACGTGCCCGCGCCGCGCCGCCGCCTGCTACAGCGCCTCGTCACTGCCGGGGACGGACACGCGCCTGATGATGAGTTAGTACCTTTATATCAGCACTCAGCGGCGCCGAGCGCACTCTAGCGCGCGCGGCGCCGCGGGGCCCTTCGCCGGCGTCGTGGCGCTGCTACACGTGCCCGCGCCGCGCCGCCGCCTGCTACAGCGCCTCGTCACTGCCGGGGACGGACACGCGCCTGATGATGAGTTAGTACCTTTATATCAGCACTCAGCGGCGCCGAGCGCACTGTAGCGCGCGCGGCGCCGCGGGGCCCTTCGCCGGCGTCGTGGCGCTGCTACACGTGCCCGCGCCGCGCCGCCGCCTGCTACAGCGCCTCGTCACTGCCGGGGACGGACACGCGCCTGATGATGAGTTAGTACCTTTATATCAGCACTCAGCGGCGCCGAGCGCACTGTAGCGCGCGCGGCGCCGCGGGGCCCTTCGCCGGCGTCGTGGCGCTGCTACACGTGCCCGCGCCGCGCCGCCGCCTGCTACAGCGCCTCGTCACTGCCGGGGACGGACACGCGCCTGATGATGAGTTAGTACCTTTATATCAGCACTCAGCGGCGCCGAGCGCACTCTAGCGCGCGCGGCACACCGCTGGCGATCTTGTTGTTGCTTCAAGTCTGGATGTTTTTTGTGTCTGTTGTTTGAATGCCTGTAAAGTTCCCCGCGATACAAGAAAAATTCCAAGAGCGGCAATTGTCCTATAACAGAAAGAAAATATTATCATGATGTAACTAATACAATGCAAACATCTTTCCAGGCCGCCATACACGAACGACAACATCACAGTATGCTTCGCTGACATCAAGAGATACCCGCTATCAGACCGCGACACCGCTTGGCTCATCTCTAAGAGAATACCAGTGTGTGCCCCCGTGTTACTAAGCGCATACCTTACAGACGACCCGCCACCGAAACCTGACGATCACTGCTTACCGCAATTTAGACCTTAATGTGTACAACTTATGATGCAACTTGGATTGGCAAAGAAAAGCCGGTGTATTTACTGCGAAGGGGCACCCATCAGACTATTCAATTGTCAGCCTCAATGAATACACAAGAGGATCACTCATTTATATCCCGAAGGGGTGAACACAAGTGTAGAATAACTATGTTAGCCAGCTATATTTAGTATGGAGGCTTATTGCCTTCTGGGCGTAATACCAGACGTTATTATTGAGAATCTTCGTACAGAAAAACCGAAATCAAACTTGGAACTCCACGATAAGCAACGTAAACGCAATCTTATGGCATTATTCCAGTAAGTGAAAGCTTGTACTATCCATGATGTAAATTATTTTTGCTATTTGATAACATGTTGTAAAATACAACATCGGACAACTTACTATAAGTTTCGTGCATGAGGTCTCAGGTTGGATCCAGGGTCGGGACAGGAAAAAAGTTTGGGTTTTCCTTCAAGAAATTCTTAATAGCAGTCTGGAGTTAGGCAGTGTGCGGTGTAACACAGATCAAGGATTAGACACGGTGGCTAATTTTAACGGTATTAATTTTATCGGGATCACACTGAGAAAAGGCCCGAGCCCAGCAGTGGGACAGTTTAATACAGGGCTGATATTATTATTATTATTACCCGTTTACGATATTATAGTGCACAAGTGCTGTCTATTCCCTCATTTGCATAGTCTGCTCAGAAAGTTATGAAACACGAACGGCGTCGTATGCTTTTGCGAGGCACGGTGTCAAAAACCCCTAACTTTTTAACTCCGGATCGCTATTGAAAATTTATTGACAGATACAACATTTTTTTGTTAATTCTATCCGGGAATTCTACGTCGAGTTCTCGTCCACAACATTCGCATTTACCGTCACTGAGGCAGATAAGATTTTAAATTGTATAAATGACCAATAAGCGGGACTTAACCCATGACTTTAACCCTTACACAAAACAGTTTAGGAATGATTTTATGATTATAATTATTAGCTTAGTTAGTCGATATAGTTTTATCTATTAGTCATATTAGTATTGTTATTTGACTGAAATGTATAATTGTATATTATTAGTTATAGTGAATTATTTTGTGACAATAATACCTTGGATATGAATAATGTTGTTTTATTTTTGTTCACCTCAATTTAACTCTTTATTATTCAACTAGATGTGTCCGCGGTTTCACCCGCGTTTATAGTTACTGCACCGCCCCCGTGGGTGGTAGCGTGATGTTATATAGCCTATAGCCTTCCTCGATAAATAGGCTATCCAACACTTAAACACAAATTTTACACAATTTTTTTTTATTCGGACCTTTCGTTCCTAAGATTAGCGCGTTCAAACAAACAAACTCTTCAGCTTTATAACATTAGTATAGATTTCCAAATATAACTGGCATTTTTACATAAAAGTATTTAACTCCCGCACTTGGACTTTACTAACTTACAAATAATAATAATAATAATATTCTACCACATACACACAACACCATCTAGCCCAAACTAAGCAGAGCTTGTACTATGGGTACTAGACAATGGATAAACATACATATATACTTTTTTTTTGTAAATACTTACATATTAAACATAGAAACACCCAGAACAAGACAAACAGTTGTGTTCATGCACACAAATGTTTGACTTGTGCGGGAATTGAACCCGCGACCTCAGGCGTGGCAGTCGGTTACACTAACCACTACGCTATCAAGGCCGATTTTTGAAATAAATAATGGGCACAACGTACACCAAAACTCAGAGCAACTATTGGTGAAGAACAAAAATTATTGTATTCCAACCCACGTTCAGCGTAGCAACAGCGGCAAAGCGACGGTGTGCAGCTGCGCCATTTATGCAATAAAATATGTCTAATCCATCACCATCTTTAATATATCGCAAAGGTATCTCTAGTTGGGAACATTGATGACCTTTAGCGTGATAATAATAATAATAATAATAAGTGGCTATTCCGAGGGCCCATCTAGCGAGTTAGCGAATCACCGTCTGCCCATCCGATTGATGTTATTAGAACACTCAGGGCAGACGCCATTTTTCAGCCATAGTTACCAGTATACCGATCCATCAAACACCCATACCCATAGCCCATATATATTAGAATACATACGTAGCAATAGTCCTACGCCTGCTGTGGCTAGTGCCGCTGTGTTTCATCTCAGCTTTGATTAAAACTCTCGAAGAGCCTCTCCATGTTGTACCTATGACTACGTGTAAGCCTCCCAAAGGGCCAGGTATTTTCCTAATATAATATTGGTACGCCCAGTGACATCTCTCGGCATTGTGGGAAAGACTCGGCAGTTCCGTCTAATAATTTATTACACCGCCATCTATTGACATCTTACGGAACTACGTAGTGTGAGTAAGCGAAGGGTAGAGAGAACGCTGGCACTTTCTCGAATCATCGTACTGTTTACATACCGGATATAGCGTTACTAGAAAACTCTAGAAACGCTTTACCCGCGTATAAATAGCACGCGCACCGCCAAGTCAGTTTACAATCGTAAGCGGTCAAGTGTTCATCGAAGCAAAAATACGACGGAGTTTGAAGCAGTTACAGTGAAAAGGTGTGGTATAGTGTTAGTTGTGTTTTAAATTTAATTGTGTGTTTGAATAAAACGTGTTTTAGTCGGTAATATTGTTTGCATTATTTTCCGTCGAACCCAGCACGTAACAATATGTTAGAAAATACCTGTTATAAAAGAAACATAATAATAATAAGGTAAGGTTCAGTAGTTCCAGAGTTCATTGATAACAAACAAACAATAAATATTTTCTCTTTATAATTTCAGTATATTTTCTTTTATTTTCTTATTTATAGATTACTACCGATTTGGGTTACAAATGACCAGTATTCTCGTTAACTTCTCCAGCTAAGCTAGAATGCTTGTATTAGAAGTGATTTCGTCGGTAGTGCTACGGGTGGCATTCCAACCCGCGACCTCTTTATCGCAAGTCCAGTGCTCTAATCATTGACCGACCGACGCTTTTAGTAGAGAAGTTAGTTAGCTAATCATATTTTTTCACCATTACTTTAATACTTCTGCTATCATCTTTGGGATAGTCCAGTCCCGCTTCAGCCAAATCTTTTAAAGTTAAAGTAAGTGCGGTGGAGAAGCCGGCTCGTTCTGCGCTTATTTGAGACGCTACGCCTGTGAATACTGTGCTTGTGCCTTTAACGCCGTAGTGGAGAGCCAAGGGTTTTCTGTAAAAAATAGTATTACTATTACGTAATGAATAAGGCTCTGTTTAAATGCAATCTGATTGTTGCCTGTAAAACCCTTTTGTTGATAGGAATGTATATACCTATATATCTGATGATACATTGAACATAATAATTATTATTATTAATACACAGGCAGGCAGTTGAAGCAACTGATATGTGCCTGTATCCTACTGAATTCCCACTAAGTAGTCTTTTGTCGTTGAAGGTATTTGTCGAGTTTATTTTTAAATGTTTGTATTTTGAGCTAAGACTATTTCTGCTGGCAGTTTGTTCCACGCTCTTAGAACCAGATTACTTAGATAGTATTTGTGGGGATTATTATTTGAGTAGCGGGTGCATAATTTAAGTTGGTGACCTCGTAGATGGACATTAGTATTACGTGTAAAAATGTTTTTAATTTCATGAAGACCGTAGTGTCCATTTAAGCTGTTATAAGTTTCACGGTATAGCAGAATAAGGTAGGTAATTAACGTTTCTGCTGCAGCCGGCGACCAGACAATTGACTGCACGGATGGTCTTGTAGATTAAGTGGCCGCGCCGTGTGTTGTGGGTTCGATACCGGGACAAAAATTTGTGTGATCCACAAATAGTTGTACTGAGTCTTGGTGTTCTTTGTGTCCGTTGTTTGAATGTTTGTGAAGTCCCCTGCGACACATAAATTAATTCCTAGTGCACGTCTTTAAAAAAAGAACAAACTGCATCCATTTTTTCAACGCCACTTACCCTATCATTCTGATGTGGACTCCGGATAATTCTGGAAGGAATACGGCCTGCCTGACCCCTCTTAAAATAAATATTATTATGTTAAATGTTATACCTTGCAGCTAATATCCTAGAGCCAAGCTTTGCTCCGCGGTATTCTCGTAGCACAACTAAGCCGAAAGCGTACAGCACTTTGTCGATGCCCATCAGTTTGAAGGGGTCCAGTCTGTCTTCACACAGTTTCAACGCTCCAAACACGTTCTTCCAGGCCTTGCCTTCGATCTGGAACATTTTTAGTTATAACTTTATTAGTACATACTCATGACTATATTCTTAAAAGGGAATATGTATTTTGAAATAAATATTTTCTTTATTTAGGCTATCACTACCGACATATTATAAAATAAAATCTTCCGCCGCCTTTGTTCATGATGGATGGATTTTCATGCGGTGTTTACCAATAGACAAAGTGATTCATGAGGAAGGTTTAGATGTATAATATGTCAAGGTTTTGTACTACCCGTGCAAAGCCGGTACGAGTCGCTAGATTATTATATACTATGGTATTCCATAAAAAAGTAAGTATGTGTGATTAATGCACGGCCTTGGTTTTATAGATTATGCCAAATTTTGAGACGCTCATAGCCATTTGCACTCACTGATCGGTAAACGATTAGTGAGGTTAAGCAACGTTCAACGTTCGACGGCTTCACGTGCTCTCCGAGGCACGGAGCAGGCGATAATTGTCAATCAATACGCACATAATTTCGAAAAGTCATATAACTTCCGAAAGTCAGAGGTGCGCGACGTGGATTCGAACCCGAGACCCTCTGCATTGCAGTCTGTTGGTCTCCCCACTGAGCTATCGCTGCTTTTTTATAGATAGACGTTATCTATTGTGTGATGTAAATGTCAAAGTTGAGCCCGCCGGTCCCTTGATGTGTGACGCCTATACAAGTGACAACCCGTGATGTGTAATCAAAGTGAAATCTATACCTACGTTACGTAGATAAACAGACGGACAAAGGTTGTTTAAAAACTGTTTGCTTGATCTTATCACGGGGCTAATGTGTTTAAAGCTATCATTTGTCTTTTATGAGTATGGGCATGTAGAAAGAATGGACAAGGAAAGACTGACTAAGAAAGTTTATAAGGCTAGTGTAAATGGAACAGTCGCAAGAGGAAGACCTAGGCGAACGTTTCTCGATCAGATCGGAGGCGCTCTGGACAAAGGCCAGGTTAAGAGCACCTTGAACCGACGGGCGTGTATGAGGAATTTAATGAAAGTGAATGAAGCCAGAGAAGTGTGTTAGGATCGTAGCAAATGGAAATTCGTAGTCTCTGCCTACCCCTCTGGGAAACAGGCGTGAATCTATGTATGTATGTCTTTATTAAGTATATTAATAATCTTAAATTACATAAATATTTTGGACCTTCTCTTCTGAGAAATCATTAAAAGCTTCTTCAATAACTGGGGACCCAAGCAAGCGAAGAGGACGCACCAGAAGACGCAGCAGGGGTAAGCCTCTGACTAGAGTAACTCTACTTCTCTACTCTGACTAGACTAGACTGACGACCTGGTAAGGGTCGCAGGAAGCGGTTGGATGCAGGTGGCCCAAGACCGGTCTGTGTGAAAAAGCTTGGGGTAGGCTTATGTCCAGCAGTGGACTTCTTTCGGCTGCGATGATGATAATGAAGTATATTAATCTGTATCTATAATAAGATACAGATTATGATGCCCGTTTGATGAGTAAAACAGGTAATTTTTTTTGCGCGTCAGAATGACTTCTCTCCGCCTGATGGTAAGCGATCATGTGGTTTAAGAGCAGTGACCTCCAGTGACACCATACTCATAGTAGCTGAGGCGATGTTGAGGTCCCTACCTTGAGGGCCTAAGAAGATGCTTTTCACGCCCCACTTAAAGGACCCAGGATTGAAGGAAGAAGGAAACACTTGCTTTGGCAGAGAACTCCATGTCTTGATCGTTCGGCAGAGGTATGAGGACCTAAACTTATTGGTGCGCGCTCTAATCGACTCTACCGTGTAAGGATGGCATCTAAGCCCAGCAATTGTTGTTCTGGTTAGGAAAGGGGAGGGCGGGATAAGGTGGAATAACCCTTCAAAAGATGGTTTTAGAGGATTGATTGTACACGCATTTTATGGAGGTTCCTCTCTTTGGAGCCCTGAGGTCTGTTAGCAAGGTCCCTGTGTTTATTGTATTTATAAAAGTTTATTTTATAACTTATTTTTATTAATGTAATCAATGTATGTTATTAGGTTAATGAAGGGCATACCTACTAATATATTATCTATACTCATATTATAGATAATACACTAATATTCCCTATGTATTTAATGTGAATACACATAATATTATAAATGCGAATGTGAGTTAATTTGTTATAACTACGAGACCGACTATCGTACAATTTTGCATACACATTCTCAGGGCTTCACAAAAAGACATTGGGTACCTTTCATCCAGAAAACCGTAACCGACTGCCACGCCTGAGGTCGCGGGTTCGATTCCTGCACAAGTCAAACATTTGTGTGCATGAACACAGCTGTTTGTCTTGTTCTGGGTGTTTCTATGTTTAATACGTAAGTATTTACAAAAAAAAAGTATATATGTATGTTTATCCATTGTTTAGTACCCATAGTACAAGCTCTGCTTAGTTTGGGCTAGATAGTAATGTGTGTATGTGATAGAATATTATTATTATTATTAATAACATCAAATAATAGATAGATAGGTACTTACTAAATCATGCGACTCTTCTCCTTCACAAATAACTAAGCATACATTCAATGCGACTAGTTTACTCTGCCCATCCTTTTCTTCATAGCAACCTAGAGACATTCTCTGAGCGATGTAGTGCCTCCAGAAGTCTCTCATACTGCGCATACTGACTGGGTCGTTTACGAAATCTGAAAGTAGAGAAAAATAGAAAAGAGATTATGGGCCTGTCCTACTTCCTCCAGATAGCATTTATCTATAAGATAAAGTCTCGTCATCTCTCTTCTATTATCTAACAAGAGTGAGACAGCATGCGATTTATCTTTCGTTTAACTTTTACTTGATAGTTGTGAAACTGGCCGTTATAATTGTTATATACCAGCAATTAGTAAATAGTACGACTATACCTGAAAAAAAAAGGTTCAAATTGTTCAGCGCTAGTTTACAGCTTAAACCAAAACGGTCGCATAAAGTTATTTATTTTTGCTTAACACATTCACGGACACAAAACCACTCTCATTAATTTGTGATATGGCACACAAACTGTCCATACAAAGTGACATAACGTCTGGGGATGTATTGCCACACTACACGGTTTTAAAAATATGTGTTGCGGCACACTGTGGGCTGAAAATCGACCTCCATAGACATAGAAATGAAAGTTGCTAGATGTTCGTTTTGTTGACAGATATGGCTTCTATTAGCTATTATACACATAACAATGTCGTCTAACTCCGCACAGAAATGAATTTATTATAAGGTTTTTTCGAAAAAAATGTATGGAGCTAGCATGAAAAATCTGAATATCTCTGAACTTGTAAGGAAAACCGTAATATCCTCAGAGATGGTTATAGGACTAATTATTTGTGATTTTTTGACATACTTCATATAACGGTACCTGCTGCAGAATTCTTTTTAAAAATCATCTAATTTTTAATTAATTTTTTTTTAACATTAAACGATTTGTTTTATTGTAAAAGTAAAGAAACAACACGTTATATGCATATAATACTAAATCTTCGCCAGTTATTTGTTAAAATATCAAGAAAATTATTTTTGCCTTACATAGTATATATGTTTTAAAACAGGTAATTGGATACCATTACTAAACTTTGCATACAGGTAAACTACTGAATAATAAATTAGCCTTCTAATGAGTTCTGAATAAGAGATTAAGTGATTTGCAATGTCGCACAATGGTAACTACGGATTACACTAATTAAAATCTTACAGGTAACTACATAAGTAAACTAATTAGTTAATTAGACATGTTACGAGTTCTAAGAAATATTTTCGACAACTGTCTAATTATTTTATTATTATGTCTAAATGAAGGTATTTTTTTAAATCATTAAATTCTCCTAATGTCAAAGTAAAGATCAATCGATAAGTTAGTTATTTTATTAACGCTAATAATAGGCATTAAATAAAAAGAAAAATAAATTAAAAAGGTATTTTTTAATAGTTGATAAAATTTATATAAAACAAAACATAGGTACAAAAGTATGCAAAAATATAAATAGGTACAAGAATAGTAATATAAAATATTTAAAAATAAATCAATTGCAAAACATAGTTACGTACCAAAGCTAAATAACGAAAGATCATGAAAAAATTACATTGAATAGAATTATAATTAAAAGTTTCTAGTTTTCCTTATCACTCTCGTCGATTTCTGAATCAGAATCTAGATTGCCTACAAACTCAAAGTCAGTTTCTTGAAACTGAATTAAATTGAGGATTTCAGGAAATAAATCCTCCTTTTTCTTGGCATCTAACTTGGGCCTTTGTACATTTATAAAAGGATCCGAAGAAACAACTAACATATTAAGGATATCATGATTCGAATCTTGCCTGCTCTTTTTCTGCGAATGATGTTCCCGAAACCTCCTAAAATCTTTATTGCGAGACTCGGATGCTTCTTCCGAGAGACTTCCTATGGGTACAACATCATTCTTCTCGATTATGTCTGCCCCGTGTATAAGTAATTTGTGGACGGTTGATGACATATAGTACCAGTCATATAATTCCACGTACCTCTCTGCTGTTTTGAAGGCATAATCTTTAAATTTAATTATATCTACTTTTTCCCCGGAAGTTATTGCCTGTAAAATCACAGCAAATCTTCTTATTAGTTCTTCGTCCAACCCAGTAATGGCTGCAGTTTTATGGGGAAATTTGAAAAACTTTCTTGCAGTGTTGCCGTCATTAGTAGTTCCGGAACCTTGTTTAACAATGTCAATCAATAGATTTAATTCGTCTTTAAATTTGTCTTGAATAATCTTTTTTCTCTTACTTAGCATTTCTTTGTGCTCGTTACCTCTCGCAGCCCACTCTTTAAAATCTAGTCTATACGAAATATGTAGTAAACATTCCATACAATTTATACGGGCGTGTAGAGATGACAATCCAAACTCGTATATGTCAGAAGATACGGTCTTTGCTGTTACTACACCCAAACGGTTCATTTCTGTCGGTTTTGCCAAACACAAATAGCATGATGAACTTGATCTGGCTTGAGACAAATACGTGCAGACTTTACCATCGATCATTGTCATCATTAGGTGATGATTCACCCTGTTTCTATTATTGCACTCTGTAGGAATGAGAGCCTTAATTTCTTCATCCATTTGTCGTTTGTGTTCGATGACTACTGCTTCGCTTTCCTTCACAAAAGTAAATTGAACTGGACGACAATACATTGCTGAGCATGGTTTTGGGTTCATCCACAAAGTATTGTCTCCATCAGTCAGTTTTAGTGGCACCAAGGAAGTCATGAAAATACTTGAATCGTCTTGATCGCTATCCATTTTCTGCTTGTATCGGCTTTGGTTTGACGCACCATCGAAACCCCATTTAGATATCAATTTTAAATCCTTATTTTGCACATCATCGTTAGGAAAACTTTGGAGGATTCTTTTGACCGTAATGTCGAGTAAAGCTTGAAGGGTTATTCTTGCCGATGAATCGGTCACTAACACTGATTGCTTCGGAGGATAGCATGCCAGCTTGGTTTGTTGCACTTTATAGTAGGATGGATAAATATCCTTTCTACCTTCCCGAATAGCTGACTCTCGTAAAGTGATGTATTGCCACTTTGATAATTTTAATGAAAGGAGTAATCCAAGTGCTTTTTCTGGTGTAAATAAGATAGTTTTCACCGGTTGCTTAAGCGTTTCCTTAATTTTAGAGGCTGCTTCAGGATGTTTCAGCATATATTCGATTACAGATGCGATATCCTCACAACCTTCTTCCTTAAAACGCGCTGCTGCTGTATGTGCCAATTCACTGGGATTGTCAGTTTTATGCTCATCAGATTTTCTCTTCTTCTGTTTGCTTCCCAGATCTTCGAATGGTTTTCGTGACCTCTTTGTCATTGTACCAACAGAGTATGATGTTGAGGGTTCTGGAGAGATTGATCTTGATCCCTCAGCAACAGTTGGTTCTTGAGCGACTAAATTTATACAACTTGGCCAATCGATAGTTGCTTGCAGCCAAATTTCGTATTGTTTTCTAAAAGTATCAAGAATTCGGTGAGATTTTTGCCACCTTTGTGATGCAGCTCGTACAAATCTCTGACAAAATTCTTTTAGAGTCACTTGATCTTCAACGGAAAGACAAACGTCTAGGCGGGATATAACTTCACTAAACAATACCTCATGATCAAATGAAGTACTCTTACATTTTAGAAGAACGAATAGGTCTAAATTGGTATTTAAACTTTCCATTATAAAATTTCACAGTGATATGTTAGGGGTAACAAAGCTTAGAATAAACTAAATTATGATGCAAAATGTTAACCCTTTTATATTTCAGTCCAACATTAGTTAACGACCTCATTAGACAGTTGTCGAAAGTATTTCTTAGAACTCGTAACATGTCTTATTAACTATTTAAGTTACTTATGTACTTACCTGTAAGATTTTAATTAGTGTAATCCGTAGTTACCATTGTGCGACATTGCAAATCACTTAATCTCTTATTCAGAACTCATTAGAAGGCTAATTTATGTCTATTGTTGTATTTATGTATGCAAAGTTCAGTAATGGTATCCAATTAACTGTTTTAAAACATATATACTATGTTAGGCAAAAATAATTTTCTTGATATTTTAACAAATAACTGGCGAAGATTTAGTATTATATGCATATAACGTGTTGTTTCTTTACTTATACACCAAAACAAATCGTTTAATGTTAAAAAAAATTAATTAAAAATTCGATGATTTTAAAAACAAATCTGCAGCAGGTACCGTTATATGAAGTATGTCAAAAAATCACAAATAATTAGTCCTATAACCATCTCTGAGGATATTACGGTTTTCCTTGCAAGTTCAGAGATATTCAGATTTTTCATGCTAGCTCCATACATTTTTTTCGAAAAAACCTTATAATAAATTCATTTTTGTGCGGAGTTAGCTCAGATGACATTGTTATGTGTATAATAGCTAATAGAAGCCATATCCGTCAACAAAACGAACATCTAGCAACTTTCATTTCTATGTCTATGGATGTCGATTTTCAGCCCACAGTGCGGCAGTAACGGTCAGAGACGTAACCGCCTGTAGGCGGACATTCATACCAAGTGAATTCTAAACCGTGTGTTACGGCAGGAGTGTTTGCTGTGGCTGTAGCGGTCTGTATTTTAGCCTAAAACGGCACAGAGTCATATCCTCCCTATAAATGCTATGGGAAATGGTCGGCCGTGGACAGAGTTTTACTTTTAGTGTATTTTAAATCGCCGCCTACAGCCGTAGTGCCATATTATGAGGGTCATAATTTACGTCTCTCGACGTACTGTCCGGGAATGTATTAAAATCAATTTTAAGTAATAATTCCTGTATCGCGGGAATCTTTATAATAATATCAGCTCTGTATTAAGCACTGATTGGCACGCGCCTCTACTTAGTGTGAGAAGGGTTAGCCCTCAGTCCACCACGCTGGATTAGTGCGAGATGGGAGACTTCACATATTTTCAAAACGATGATAGAGAATTCTTAGACATGCAGGTTTCCTCAAGATGTTTTTCATGCCGTTAAAGCATAATTAACTATTTAATATGCACATAACTTCGTAAAGTCAGATATGCTCGCCTTGGGATTGAACTCAAGACCTCTGCGGGGCACTCCAACGGTTTCCCACTATCATTAAAAACATTGAAACAGGCACAGGGAACATTCAGACTCGGAACAACCTTTTGTGGATCACACAAATGTTTATCCTGTGTGAAATTTTAAAACACTACATTAGGCGTAGTGGTAATTTCGAGAAGAACACTTATCCTCTACGGCCTACGCCATCCGGGAGCCGAATAATAAAAAGCAATATTGGCGAGAAAATGCTTACGCTATTCTGAGTGACAAGCAACATCAGGCCACACACTTTTACCCATCGCTTCGCTTGCTTTGAAGATGGCTGCTGTAAAGCAACCGAAATATCACAGAAAAGTATAAACTTAAATATAAATAGTTTTAATTAATTTAAATAGCTCAAATTGTAGTAAAGATTTATAATAGTAGCCTTGGGGCAACTCATGACCTCTCTGTGGCAGTCCAACGGTTATACCAACTATTGACTGTAGGTAGCCTAGTGGCTATCGCTCCAGCTAACGACAAAATGTATCTTGCTCTGTTTTCTAAAACCTCTCTTTGCCGTACCTACATTTAATACAAAATAAAGTATTTCATTCTATTCTATAAATACATATCTAGTGATAAAGATTTCTTAATGTGGTAATGACTTACTATTTAGAACACACAGAGTTTCGTCAGGACATAGATTCTCCAACAAGATTTTGAGAGCAACTTCATCATCCTCCGGTCTGAGGTCACGGATGACCCACTTGACGCCGTTTGCTTCCCACGAATCCCACACGAGGGGACAGGTTGAGTCCCACACTCTTTTGAAGCCCATACTCTAAAAAGGATAATATTTTATTCTATAAATAGATTTTGGCTGCATGGAAGGTACCCAATGTCATTTTCTATACCTCTGACAACGTGTATTCGAAATTTCATTAAGATCAATCCAGTAGTTAAGTCGTGAAAGCGTAACAAACAAACTCACATTCGCATTTATAATGAGTATTAGTTAGGATATCACGCCAGTCTTATTGTGAGTCTGTCAAGTTCCAATTAGTGTAGTGTCCGTGACATTGAATGTAGTAAGTACACTCCGCGATTTTATATTATGCACAACATCGCCACTTCTAACCAAAATCAGAGTACCTTATATCGTAATAAAATCTATCAAAATAGAGTTCTCACAGTCCTCAGTGTAATTAATATCCCAAATATGAAATTTTATTATATTAAAATATATTTTTAAATTAATGTAAACGTTAAAATTTAACATTTCGATTCTTATTTGACCTTTATTACATGTAGATCGTCATTATTTTTATTACAACTATTGGCCCTCAGACGTACCTACCTTCGAATTTGCGTAAAACTCCAAGCTACTAAACTGTGGAAACCGAATCAAAATCCTTTCAGCATCTTCTGAGTTCTGACGCAAAAATGAGCAGACAAGAATTCTTAAAATATATTTGTGTTCAATCGCTTTTAAATACACGATCCTAGTTACTTTCAAAAGTATCTCGAATGTACAAACACAGGCTAGTTACAGTTTTATAAGTACTATTAATAAATTAATTGGAAACACTTACTGTTATCTATGACGTGTAATAAATATTGTATAATTAAATTCACTATTGAGACATGTGTTCTCTTGTTCACGTTAACTTGAGAAATAAACGTCATCAGAGATAAGTAGCATAGCGATGAGTATTAATCAACTTGTTTGCATTTCACGGCGTGTGAGACTTAAGTACCTACGTAAGATGTGTCTTGTACTTCTCAATCATAGTTTAAAGTACAGATAAGAGTTTCAAGTTTTACTTAGCTATATACTGCCGCTATAGCCTCGTGGGAGACCGTTGGAGTGCCACGCAAAGGTCTCGAGTTCGCACACATCTCTGACTTTTCGAAGTTACTAAATAGTTAAGTCGCTGGCTTTTACCTAACGATGATAAGAGTTTTTATAATTTTCTCGAGGGTAGATATCTGAAGTCTGCCAAGCCGCACTGGACCAGCGTGGTGGACTATGCTATGGCCTAACCCATCTCACACTGAGAAGAGGCCCGTGCCCAACAGAAGGATATTTATTACAGGGTTGTACATACATACGTACCTACTGCTCACGTCTGTGTCCTGAAAATAATAGCAGAGATGTATAACACTAAAATTTCGCCTGCTATTATTATAGATTCCACATAATAGACGTGGATCTAAAGCCATCTATCGTGCACAATTCAAGACTTTAAAAATGTATGGGTCCGGCCGTTAAGGTCCCATTCCGGTACGCCCCGGCCGGGACGCACCCACAGTGAAAAATTTGTTATTCCGTAGCGGAATAACAAATTTTTCACTGTGGGTGCGTGTTGAAAACAGGAGTTTTTGAATTTAAATATTCTGTGCTGTGTATATTATCATGTATTAGCTTAAGAATTAGTAAGATACATTTTTAAGTATACTCTTTAAAAATATGTTTATAAAATGCAAAATAAATTATATTAAAATATGTTGTTTCTAAGTTAACAACCTTTCAAAAAGCAACCCATTCATTGTTTCCGTACGGAAACAGTGAAAGAGTTGCTCGCCCATTCTGTAGATTTGAAATTCAAAAACACTTGTTTTCAACAGTATTTGCTCAAGTGTCTTCTCCGGTTGTTTTACAATTGATCCAAGTAACAAAATGGATTACCACAAATAATTTAGTACTGAACGCCAAAAAAACAAAATGTGTTAAATTCACACTGCCTAATGTAAAACATCTTGGTCCTAGCATAACATTGAACGGTGAGGTACTGGAAGCAATAGAATCCACAGTGTTTTTGGGCATTACACTTGATTCAAAGTTACAGTGGGGTGCGCACATATCTTATCTCTCAGCGAAACTTAGTTAGGCCGCTTACGCCATTAGAAAAGTCCGTGGATTAACTGACGTAGATACAGCCAGATTAGTTTACTTTAGTTACTTTCACAGCGTTATGTCATATGGAATATTATTATGGGGTAAAGCAGCTGATATACAAAGTACATATATTTATATCGCAAAAAAGAGCTGTGCGTGCTATTTATCAATTAGGAACTAGAATCTCGCTCAGAGAAAAATTTTGGAATATAGGTATTTTAACTGTGACATCACAATATATTTATTCTAATATTATGCACGTCCGTCAAAATATACATTTATACATAAAAAATAGTGACACACATAACATCAATACTAGAAATAAATATAAATTATATGTTCCATTCTTCCGACTACATAAAGTTCATGGTTCCTTCATGGGTCTTGGATACGTTTTTATAATAAAATTCCGACCAATATTCTAGAATTACCAGATAATACATTTAAAGTGAAAATTAAAACTTGCTTAATTTCTAAAGCATATTATAATATAGATGATTATTTGAATGACAAACATCCATGACACTAATATTTGCATCAGATCACAGGACGTTAAATGACAAATTCTAACACTTATTTTTTTTTAAATATATATTATAATATATTATTTAGTAATGTTACACCTTGTTTAAGCTATAATTTGCATTGTTGTTACACTCAGTCGTATTTTAATCAAGAATAATGTGCAATGAAGGCAACTCGTGATCATGGACAGTTCCGTAAAGTTTTATTTTTGAGTCTTATTCTGAGTTCGCATGCCAAGGACCGTCATGCTCACTCAAATGTCATTGCTTGTGGTGTCGTCATGGGCCGGGTCGATCCCTTCCCTTCAGTATGGCGAAGGGGACGATGGCTGGCCCATGCGTCTTACTCGTGAACGGGTGCTACTTGTGGTGACTGGTCGACCTTGGTATCGTGGAATTCGATGATTTACTAGCTACATTTTTATTTAAACAGTTAGATTAAACTACGGACTACAATCATGCCTTGTCTTGATTATTAATGTACATGTAAGTGGATGCTCCTATTTACCATTCTGCTGCTTTAGAGGCTACCATTAAATTTTATTAAATGCTTGAGTATGTTCAGTAATAGTTCATGGAGAAATGGTTGCAGCACCTTACAGCTCTTATGATTTGTAAACAAAAACTTGACGATTAAAAAGAGTGACCATGAGTTTCTTGCCCGTTCTTCTCATGAGCCCTACACCCTTGCTTTGCTGAACGTGGCAGTAAATGTAAATTCGCAGGAAAAAATAGTGTAAATTTGACATTCATAAGTGTTACCATGTAACCTAATCTGAATAAATTTATTTTTGATTTTGATGGGAGCGTCTCGGCCGGGGGCGTAGCGGAATAACAATATTTTCACTGTGGGTGCATCGCGGCCGGGGCCGTACCGGAATGGGACCCTAACGGCCGGACCCAAATGTATGACAGGAAACCGAAAGGCAATTTGGAATCGAAACCGAGACTTCATGCGCTGCTGTCGCTCTGTCGTCTGTTGATGACGGTGGCACTGTACTACCACAGTAATAAGGCTATTTAAGGGTTGCGGCTAGTGCCGCCACAGGTGTTCCAGATTAAAACTCTCGAAGAGCCTCTTCACATCGGACCCATGTCCCAGTGTAAGCCTTCCAAGGGGCCAAGTATAGGCTCATAGGCTCAACCATTTGTCGGAACCTAGCAACTACCGTAAATGTAACTTCAGTAACATAGCAAACTCACTAACCTACATATTTTAAAGTTCATAAGTGTTACTTTGTGACCTAAATGAATAAATGATTTTTGACTTTGACTTTGGTATTTATCTAATGTAATATATTAGAAAATACCTGTGGTAATAGAAACATAATAAATAAATAATATAATAATCATTATCAATTAATAATTAATCAATGCATATATTCATTTCAATAGTTTAGACTAAAAGTGCCTGAATATTTATGCCATCAGTCAAAATGATATATTCTAACCTGAAATATTAAGGCGTCAAAACCAATGAAAACAAAATTGCAGTTAAATTATTTGAATAAATTAATATTGAGTACCTGGTTGGCATTATGGAATTTTAGAGATTATGTTTTTTAAACGACTTCAAAATAAGGATGAGGTTCTCAATTTAACTGTGTTTTTTTTATGTGTGTGTTACCTCATAACTTTTTCCTAGGTGAACCGATTTTGATGATTCTTTGACACCGGTCAATTGGTGTCAAAGAATCATCAAAATCGGTTGTCGGTATTGTTATAAATGGAGTACCGACTCCATTTATAACAATAATTTAATTATTCACAAGAATACACAATTATTTTTTAACATTGTAGTGCTTTTTATGTTTTAGACGGACTTAGTATGTAGGACTTAGGAGTACGACTTAGGAGCAGCGATAGCTCAGTGGGGAGACCAACAGACTGCAATGCAGAAGGTCTCGGGTTCGAACCCACGTCGCGCATCTCTGATTTTCGGACGTTATATGAATTTTCGAAATTATGTGCGTATCGATTGACAATTATCGCCTGCTCCGTGCCTCGGAGAGCACGTTAAGCCGTTGGTCCCGGCTGCCATGAACATCTATGGCAGTCGTTATTGGGAAAGTCAGTACCCTCTAATATCCTGACACTGGTCTAGCCTTAGAGTATCGTTAGCCTTCGGGTTGCGGAGGTCAGGTGGAGCCGCTCCGTGTAAAAACTGATATCCAGTGAAATCCGGTTAGACCAGAAAAGCCGACCCCAAGTGACTTGGGAATAATGAAGACTAAGAGAGAAGAGACGGTCTTAGTATATTCTTTTCTGAAGTCGGTTTTCTTTTTTGTTATTTAGTTATTACTTTTGGTTGCATCGATGGCGTAATAGCCTCGCGCCGACTGTTGTGTTTTCGAACTCTACAAAAATTATTCGCAAATTATTATTTCCGGTCTGGGTGTTGTTTATGTCCGTTGTTAGTAAAGTGGGGATTTCGAGACAGCCACACAGGAATTATTCCTAGTGGGCGAGTTGTCTAACTCACATCGTCTGAGCCAGGCGATTATTGGTGTCATACTTTCTAACGGTGACATGGCATCGTACGGAATTCAGACGCCCATAAAAATTGTAAGCTCATTAAAAAAAAGTACCACAAAGACATACGAGAAAACAATGATAAAAATGTCACCGCTAGGATACTTCTAGCGTGCGCCATTTATGTCGCGGAGGCAGTGAGGCGTACCTACAACTACGCAGTAAATCTAATCTAAAATCTACATACATATATATGACATATATATGTATGTAGATTTTTTAGATATACTAAAATTAGTACATATAATATATGTACTATTTTTAAATAGGTATATAAAATATTGCACACAGCACAATGCTTCAAGGTCGGGCGCCGGATGTTTACTAAAACTCGGGACCTGTGTTTACTAAACAATGCTCTCTTGTGCTTGGGCAAACTTTGTATACATAAAGGACATTGTACAATGTTGTGTTCTTCGACGCTTTTGATTCAAAGAATTCGCGTCCATAATGGAAGTAAATGAGATAACTCATGTGCAAGTGCCAAGAGTTGCCATCAGGACGGATTTGGCCGCACATGACCGGATTTAATTCCTCATATTATTATATAGCAATAAAGAAATGTGGAATAACAATATAGCAATTAGCTAACTTACATATCTTACTATTAAAAGAAATGTAAAAGCTTATGGTGATGTTTGTTAATCAATCATGGGCAGACCCTTAAATGGATTTATAGACATATATATTGAAACATAATATAAAAACTTGCTAGACATCATTATGCATGCGAATGAAACCGCGGGATGAATCTTGTAAATCATAAGTATTAAATCAGCTTCAGATCTACGGACATCTCTTTCCGTAACATCATTCTCTAGAAAACGTACGCCAGGCGTGGGACATTTTTTGCTTTTCTGGTCTCACGACTTTAATAACGAGGTGGTAAATAGAGGTATAGTAGAGTAATTACGATTTTTTTTTTAACGCGGTGAAATGTGCATATCGCATTCCCCATCGCCGGTTTTGGGGCGGGCGATGGGGATATCCAGCCCATAAGATGGAAATTTGGGCTGAACCGACTAAAACCACTGCGATGTTCCTCACACCTTTATGGCGGGGTCGCGCGGATCGCTCTCGCATTCAAATCGCGACCCCGTCAAAGGTTTGACCCGCCGATGGACGTGGCGGGTCTCACAAATATTAATTAACTTCCATTAACACATAAATAAAAGGAAATTATTTTCTTTTATTTATTTTTATTATTTATATTATTAAGTATATTTTAATTATTAATATATCAGTTAATTGACGTGTCCAATAATTGTTTACATATTTTTATGGAAATAAAGACTGACTTTCACCGTACTAGAGTGTACATATTTTGCTGTTACCGGTACAGTTTTACTTATTATTTCACTCCGTACTTCTATTTATTGACAAGAAAGCCTAATACTTCTTAGTCTGAACCGAAACCTCAGCAGTCATATATTATTTATTTATTTATTTAATCTTAGGAAGGCTTACAGACTAATATAAATCTATAAAGTATACATTTAATGGCTACATGTGTTGCTAATAACAAGCCTCCACATATGAATATTAAAACAACGAAATAAAAAAATAAAAAAATCCAGAATAATCTAACAATAGAATACAAAAGAAAAGAAAATAACAAAAACTTAAATTACAGTTTCACAGTTTAAGTTCCGCTACCCACGATCAAAGAAAGAATTGGCCAAGAGCCTACCTACTGTTCCGGCACTTGTGCAAAATAGGTCTATGTCCAATTCGATAGGCAACAGATTAAACTGATTAAATGCCTTCATCCCTCGTTGAACGAATGTATTACTATAGTTTGTCATTGCCAAGGGTTCACTAAGTATAGGACGCCGCCTAAAACCAATTAAATTGGTACGGAATTCTAGTTTAGCTACAAGCTTTATAATTTTATTATTTATCAGATTTGTGGTAGCTTTGTAAATTTAAGAGTGGTAACCCTGTGCACAAGTTATTCACTGACATTGCAAGGGTACTAGGTCTTTAGCTCTTTATACATACCACAGAGGTACAGACGATAAACACAAACTATAAACCTGTTCATACTGAGTAATACTGTCGTAAATAGTGGACGTGTGGTGACAATTATATTATTTATCGACGTATGTGAGTAACTAATGTTTGATATATTTATTTAATTTTTAATATAAGGTAGTTACTATTAATTTTGTAGCTTATTTCAAACATATTACATTTCAATATGGGTCTTCTATTATATGAGGCAGTAGGTTTTTATTAAGCAACCGATCAGTTATATTCATTTACATATTTATAAGTTTGCCTACAATTGTTCCACTTTATTACAAATAAACCATGTACAAGTGAGGTGTATGTGTTCAATATAATATAAGTACCATAGATGTAAAGTAGTGATGTTACAATACAGCGGTTAAGAAATATAAAACAGAAATACCTATATATTATTATAAAGGTTTATGCGGCATAAATGAAAATACCAAACGTACTCAACGTAATCCACCACCGACCGGAATGGCCATCGCCATTTTTATATCGATAACTGCGTGATTAACATAACAACATATTAAAACAATACATCATTAGCATTCACACATAAAAGTAAACTGATTACGTCTATACTCTTAACAATAATTTAGTATTAATTATAAGTAGGTACGTAACAGTACATTATCAGTTAGTGCGATGACGCAGTGGAAGTTGAGGTGTTAATATACACTGGTTCATAAAGGTATATTATTTTAAACCAGCTTCTGTATATAAACTCTCAAAGAGATGATTAATAGTATTTCTAGAAAGTTTACTTAGCATAATAATATCACCAACGTAAATGTCTGTATATTGCATATTTCAAATGATTTGTTGTTTATATAAAATTGTCTTAATTACATGTAGGTTGCTTTTCGGCAGCCATGGACACGGGAATCCCACCCGCGAGCATGGTTGAAGAAAAGTTGTAATGGTGAAATATTTGTTTAGAAGTGTTTTGAAATTACAATATAAGTATGTTTATCCATTGTCTAGTATCCATAGTACAAGCTCTGCTTAGTTTGGGCTAGATGGTGTTGTGTGTATGTGGTAGAATATTATTATTATTATTACTACTAAAAAATCTGTGTACGTAATTCAATGAGTTATATTCACGTTCCAGTATTGTGATAATTTTGCGTGAGTGCGTTGGTCAATGAATTTCGTTTTGAAAGTGCTTAAATTCATTTTAAAATATGGCATTTTGAATCAAACAATAAGACTAACTGATATATAATATACATGATATACAAATAAAAGTAAAAATGCATGAAGCAGGGCTTGGACCCACAACCTTGACAAACAGTACTAACCTTCTTCACTACATATTATAAAACAAAGTCCCCCGCCACGTCTGTTTGCGATAAACTCAAAAACGACTGAACGGATTTTCATGCGGTTTTCGCCAATAGACAGAGAGATTCATGAGTGAGGTTTATGTGTATAATTTGTTAAGATTTCGTAGGTACTACCCGTGTGAAGCCGGGGCGGGTCGATAGTTTAATATAAAATAGCATTGCTGTCCATCGCTTTACTTACATGGTATTACGTCATGATCAAAACTTAATTACAGAGTATGGGTTTCTTAAGAAATTGGGACTCATCCTGCCCCTACGTGTGGGACTCGTGGGAAGCTAACGGCGTCAAGTGGGTCATCCGTGACCTCCGACCTGAGGATGATGAAGAGGCTCTCAAGATTCTGGCGGAGAATATGTGTAGTGATGAAACACTCTGTTCTCTTCTTGGTAAGCAATAGCCTTATTTAATACTAACTTTTGCACGCGGCTTCGATCACGTAAGAGTAGGTTAAGTTAGGTTTAACAGTACCTTTTTAGAATTCGAAATAACTCTTATACATTAGCTTTGTTCGTCCGTCTGTCTGTTATACAACTTTCAACTCAAGAACCGTAAGAGCTAGAGATTCGCGGTCAACGCTATTCGACTCAGCATAGTCAATATACACCCGAAATGATTATGACCTCTGACCTCTGACCTTGAACCATTTTTCGAACTCTAATATATACGGCAATTCATTGCCGATTCTCACTTGTTTTTAAATAAAATATACTCTGTGCTCTGTGATAATCTAACTTTCTATGATGAAAGATTTGTTAAAATTGATTGGGTAGTTTTTGAGTTAAATCCTTGCAAACATACAATAAGGCTAATCTTTCCTGTTTATAATATTAGTATAGATCATACATTGTTAGCCTGAGCTCACGAAGAATGATGTTGTGTAATAAGTTATTTCATTGTAGGACCGCGACGTCCCATATAGTTAAAAGATATTGTCTGATATACAGATAGATACGCGGTGAATAAAAAGCCCAATGGATGAGGCGTTACGCTGGCAATTAAGCCATGTTCAGTGCCACTTCACAGCTTAGTTGGAAGGGTTAACAAGAATACTCTTGTAATTTGCAATCCAAATTAATAATCCCTTTTAATTTTACCTATTTAATTCGGGTTGCGGAGGTCAGGTGGTCAGGATATCCAGGTCAGGTCAGGATATCCAGTCAAATCCGGTTAGACCAGAAAAGCCGACCCCAAGTGACTTGGGAATAATTAAGGCTAAGGCAGAAGGAAATTTAACCTACTGGATCGCTGCGACTCACCGGCCGGTGTGGAACCGGTGTGTGCGAACCGGTTTTCAATTATACCTGGCATTCCAACAATTGACGGCGATTGGTCGTTTCGCACGAATCTGTTCGCAAGAATTGTGCATGACGACCGTTTCTAAAAATGTGTGCGAATCGACACCTACAAAAATATTATTTTAGAATGTGTCGTTTTGCACAATTCGTCGTCGATCGTTCGATTCGTTCGTACGTTTTCCTAGATAAAAGTAAAGATCCCCGCTTCTCAGGTATCATTACTAGGGCCAATTGCCTCCTGATAATAAAATATGAGGTATTATCTGTTGTATCTACCCATACAGTAGTATTACCTGTATATAGTGTAAGCATCCTTTTAATAGTTATATTAATTTATATATTTTAAACAGTCATTTTTATAATACTGACATATAAACAGAGATTGTTGGATAAGGAGATTCTTTAGGATTGATAATAAACCCAGTTTTGCTATTGACATCTTGTTATTGTTTTTCTAATTTACAAACCTTAATCCGTTAATAGGCTGTTAACCAAACGTCAATAAATAAATCAGGCCAGTCACGCTGCTAATGTACCATAATATTCTTACTAATTAGCAAGTTATTTCAATCGTTTTAAAACAATAATAATCATTTTTAAATAGCCATGTCATCGGCGCAGTCAAATGTTAATTGTTTAAATTTTCACGCTATTTAGAATATATGTACGAGAATACAAAAACATTAAAATACCCAGTGACCTTGGTTAAATTATTTTTCTACGCTGTACGAATCTACAACAAATCTATTCATTAGAATAGAAAAGGTAAAATCAACAGCTTAATAACATACATACATACTACATGGCTGGTACTGATCCGGCATTATATGCATACCATGGTTACGTGTCATCAATTCTACGTCAAGGCATTATAATATGGGGTAATTCCGTTGATGTTTTTCGAGCCTTTCGAGCACAAAAAAGTGTATACGTTTCATTTGTAGAGTACAACCACTAGACTGTATTGGTGATACATTACTTAAAAAATTTAAATAACTGCCAGCCTTATATATATTTGAAATGTGTATCTTTGTTCATAAACATAGCTATTTATTTGATAGGCGTAACGATGTAGAGAGACCTAGCTGACAGGTGTTTAAGACTGCGCCGAGCGTAAGACAGATAATGACAGAGCTCGAGCGGCGCATAGTCAAATCGGCGCACGGCCGCCATAGTAAAATTGTATGGAGGATTTGAAGTGCTTTTTTGATAAATATGTATCTTTATTGTCAACCAATAACTTAAATATTTGGTACGGACAAATTGTAATATAACTATTTATGTATCGTTTAAGCTGTAAAATAGGATAGATTTCTACTGTTATAATCTAAAAATTACGTAACACGAGCTTACGTTTTTTCATTCTTCGTGCAAATTTACGTAATTTTGTAGGAGAAAATATTAATTATTTTAAGTTTTTTATATGCAGTAATTCTAAACACATTTATTGTTACGGTAAATATATATTTTATATTTGTATTAAACAAAAAGTATTGATTTTATTCACATAACTGTGACCGCCTGTTTTGGCACATTTCGCTCGGCGCAGTCTTAAGTTAAATGTACCCAAGCAAACTATTAATTTATTTTCCAATAATGTCTAATGTATGGCAATCCGTATTTATAATAAGCTTCCAGGTGTTATCAAATCTCTTTAATATAAATATGTTTAAACGACGATTTATCGAATGATATTTTTTTAAATGATAATTTTAATTTTGACTTGTGGAATAATAATTTATTGTTAATTTATTAATATTCTTCTGTTTTTGACATTCTGAACTTGTAATTTAAAATAAATTATTATTCATAAACTGACAAATATTATTTGTACTCTAGCAATGGCAGAATATTATGGACTATAAAATAATGTCCTCCAGACCGAATTTCGGCCGCGGCGGCCAATCTTAACAGTGACTGGCCGTCTGCGCAGGAGATATTATAGCGTACAAGCAGTCTAATAATCCATACAGTCGTTTAAGACTGCGCCGAGCGAAATGTGCCAAAACAGGCGGTCACAGTTAAGTGAATAAAATCAACACTTTTTGTTTCATACAAATATAAAATATACATTTACCATAACAATGAATGTGTTTACAATTATTTCGTGTAAAAAACTTAAAATAATTAATATTTTCGCCTACAAAATTACGAAAAATACAAAAACGTAAGCTCGTGTTACGTGATTTTTAGGTTATAACAGTAGAAATCTATCCTATTTTACAGCTTAAACGAAACATAAATAGTTATATTACAATTTGTCCGTTCCAAATATTTAAGTTATGGGTTGACAATAAAGATACATATTTATTAAAAAGCACTTTAAATCCTCTATACAATTTTACTATGGCGGCCGCGCGCAGATTTGTATATCGAGCTCTGTCATTCAGTCCAACCGCGTCTTGCGCTCGGCGCGGTTTTAACGAACGCGTCTAGACAGGTCAATCGTGTGGGGGACAAGAGGCGAGACGCGGGAAGAGCGAGCCCGAACTACGTATGTCGCCGTGTTCAGTAATTCGGGACGTTTTTGGGGTTTGACGCGTGCTTGTTTTTAATTCGTTACTTATTTATTTGCTTATAAATATTAATTACAATGGTGCATACGACGTGTGCTGTGAGACATTGTCAATTGCCCATTTATAATCGTTGATTATTATAATACTTAAGTGATTTACATTTTATAATCGTTTATTATTATATTAACTGATTTACATTTTATAATAGTTGATTATTGTAATAAGTGATTTACATTTCAATATTCATGTAGCATAGTCGTTGCAATGTTGATCTAAAATAAATAACTGTATGAATAACTACTTACTTTACTTGTGACAACCCTAGCTTCCATGCCCTTACGCAACGTTGTCTAGACGTTGTCGGCTTTTTCTACGAGATCAAAGGCGTCATACTACTGTTAGTCTTTATACTGTGGTACAAGTATGTGCGCAAACACAAGTGCGCTCTCTGTTCCCTAATCCTCTTGATCCGATGGGACGGTGAACCGACACGACCGAAGAGAGATAAGGCGCAGGACCAACGGATTTACGAGCTTTCCGAGGCACAGGGGTGTCTAAAACCGCCAACTTCCTAACTCCGGGCTCGTATTGAGATTTCTAAACCGTCCGGGGCGGGCCACCCCTGCCGCCACTACTAAGCTACGCCACTGAAATCATCACATATTATAAAACAAAGTCCCCCAACGCGTCTGTTTGTCTGTTCGCGGTCAACTCAAAAACTACTAAACGGATTTTCATGCGGTTTTCACTAATAGACAGATTGATTCATGAGGAAGGCTTAGGTGAATAATTGGTTAAGGTTTTGTACTACCCGTGCAAATCTGAAGCGGATCTTTAGTAATACATTTACAAATTGCAGAGATTGCCTGTAACGTCTTAGAAACGGTACTAACCTAACTCTGTTACTGCATTTTGCAAAGAGACCGGTATCTGTAGTCTTTGCCTATCGCGCGTGAGAGACAAGCGTAAATCTATATGTTTATATATTATCTATTCTTTCAGACATGGTGAATGATCCAGTCAGCATGCAGTCTTCGAGAGAATTCTGGCGTAGTTATATAGCTCAACGAATGTCTCTCGGTTGCTACGAGGAAAAGGATGGCCAAAGCAAACTGGTCGCATTGAACGTGTGCTATGTCAATTGCCGAGGAGACGTGCTTAATGACGTGGCAAGTTGTTTTTCCTTATAATATAACTAGCTTTTGCTCGCGGTTTCGCTCGCGTAAAAAATAGGTTTGATTATGTTAGTAACAGTATGTTTTTGTTAAATAAAATACATCCTATGTTACTCGGTGATATTACAGCCTTCTAACGGTACGCTGCCGTCGTCTCCTTCTGAGGGGAAGAAATTTCCATCAAGGAGGCGGCGGAGCGGGAGATTGAGCGCTTAAACCCTCTCCCCAACCGCAAAACCCGGGCGCCGGAGGGCGCGAGATGACCTCCAGCCACCCTGAGGTTTGACCTGGGGGTGGTGAGCTGCGTGGGCCTGCTCGCCACCCGATAAGCACCAGGTTCAAGAGGCGGCGTGCGTGTTCCCACGTGCGCCTCTCTGTCGTGTCTTTGTCTTCCCCAGGGGGACGGTGGAAGAAGTATTTTTGTGTAGTGGCCTGCCGTTTCACACAGCGGGCCGAAGCCACGGCGGGGTCGCGATTGCATGTGAAAGCGATTTGCGCGGCCTCGCCGTCTATGGTGATGTCGAGGAACACCGTGGTAGCTTTAGTTGGTATTACCGGGGTATCTTTTCCCCGGTGAGCCCGACATAACCTTTCCGACGCCCCGCGGAGAGGTTTAGAGCATTCCGTCACGTAAAAAGAAAAGCTTTCTAAAGGTGAAAGAATTTTTAAAATCGGTTTAGCAGTTTTAGGTTAAATCCTTAAAACAAAAAAATCAAATCTTTCCTCTGTATAACGTTAGTATAGAGCAGAAGTTCCCACACTCTTTTCTCACTGACTACCACTTTCAAAATTTAGCAGGTTCCGGTGGACCCCCTGCAGGTACATTTCTACCATATTCCTTGGCATTCGTATTTATATTGGTGAAGAATCAAACAAGAGTTTGAAATTCTCGGGACCGAATCTACCACGTGCAGGCAGGTGTCAGACCTATTTTTTTTAATTCTTTACCGAAAAATCTATAGGTTCGAGACCACTGGTACTGAATATAGAATATGCAAGTTTTTACAAGTAACAATCGCTGAGCTTCTTAAAATATCTGCCTACATTGATATCTAATCTCCCGTGGACCCTCAGGGATCCTCGGGAGGGAGACGCAAAGGGTGTCTACGTAGGCGTGACAACAAAAAAAATGGAGGTCCTCAATTCGTAAGCGGGGGTCCACGAAAATGTATTTGCTTTCGATAGTGAAGAACTAAAATGTTGGCTTGACTTCACCTATCAATGTAATGTAGGCAGGTAATATTTTAAGAAGCACAGCGAATGCTAAAAAAAAACGCTCAGGCCGCCTCTGCGCCGCCGCACTCTCGTAGGTTCAGACCCAAGAATATTTCAGCCCGTAGAGATTTAATAAAAATTTTAAATATATAAATACGAATGGCAAGGAATATGGTACAAATTTAGCTGTAGAAGTTCCACCGGAACTGTTAAATTTTGAAAGTGGTCTATGAGAAAAATAGTCTGGGCATCTCTGGGGTAGACTGATGGTTTATCATCGTAAGTGTACTTTGGAGGTCGAGAGAAAACTTGACTTGAGGATAAAAAGGTTCAAAAGTAAACTCTAGTTAGTCCATCAGACTCATTGGATTGGATAGTGGACACATTATTTATTAGAGGTCGAGGGCCGAGAGTGGACTAATCGAAGTTGTCAGTGTTAGACACCCTCGTGTCGGCAAGCGCGTAAAGCCGTTGATTCTGCGTGTCCTCTCTCCAGTCGTGTCGGATTACCGTTCCATCGGATCACGAGAGTTAGGGAACAGAGAGTGCACTTGTGTTTGCGCACACGCTTGTGCACTATAATATCTCCTGCGCAGGTGGCCAGTATCCGTTAAGATTGGCCGCCGTGACCGAAATCGGTCTGGAGGACATTATTATTATAATACAAATACAGGCTTATTAATAATTATAATCTGTAAATCAGTCATTACATTGTTCCTATGATAATGACTAAACATAAGTCTACAGTAATGTACATACTGATCTGGGCTAAGCTGTTTACATAACCAGTTGGTACTTTCAAGCAGACTAGGTAAATTGTTCGTTTTTAAAAAACTGCGTTATATTGCAGATAATAATCTTATTATACAGATCTATAAGGCACTGTGCCAATCCATGATTCAATACTGTATTACCTCATGGGGAGGCATCGCAAAATCGGTTATTCTTCCAATTGAAACAGCAAAAAGAGCACTCCTAAAAGTAGCTACACATCGACCTTTTCGCTACCCCACATGCCTTTTGTATCAAAATTCTAAAGTACTAACAGTCCGGCAGCTTTTTATAATGCACACTGCACTAAAACAACATACTACTCTTGATTATAACCCGGAACTTACTAACACTAAACGACGGAAAGATATCGTTTGTACTACTCAGTCTCAATCTAAGTATATTTTTACCAATAGGTTTTTCGCATTTTTAGGTTCTTTTCTTTATAATAATATAAACAAAATAACTGCGATTTATGACAAAAATTATGCTAACACTAAGCAATTAGTTCAACAATATTTGCAAACCTTGAACTACGATCAAACAGAAAATTTTATGACTGTTGTTCAATAAGTGTTACGCAATAAAATAGCTCTTTAAGACGTCATAGTAATCACTTAGTTCATAATATAATTCGTAAGTTTTTATATACAAAGAATAATATTTTATAAGTATTGTTTTAGAATTTATATCTATATTATATAGTATGTGCCCTTAATGCCTGTGGCACAGGTTTACCCTAGTACAGGCACCCCTTATATTATAACCTTTACAATGTAACCTAAGCTCTGTATCAATTTAAGTTGAATAAATGATTATTATTATTATTATTATTATTACTTTGTTAAGTCGGCGATAGCTCAGTGGGGAGACCAACATACTGCAATGCAGAGGTTCTCGAACCCACGTCGCGCACCTCTGACTTTCGGAAGTTATATGACTTTTCGAAATTATGTGCGTATTGTTTGACAATTATCGCCTGCTCCGTGCCTCGGAGAGCACGTTAAGCCGTCGGTCCCGGCTGCCATGAACATCTATGGCAGTCGTTATTGGGAAAGTCAGTACCCTCTAATATTCTGACACTGGTCTAGCCTTAGGGTATCGTTAGCCTTCGGGTTGCAGAGGTCAGGTGGCAGCCGCTCCGTGTAAAAACTGATATCCAGTCAAATCCGGTTAGACCAGAAAAGCGACCCCAAGTGACTTGGGAATAATAAAGGCTAGGGAGAAGAGACTTTGTTAAGTCGGTAGCCTGCCTAGTGACTATCATAACTTTTATTCATTTTTCGCTTGTGCACTATTTTATCTCTTCGCAGGAGGCCAGTCTACGTTAAGATTGGCCGCCGTGACCAATATTCGGTCTGGAGGACATTATTGTATTATTATTATCTACTAGTTTGCAGCTCGCAATCTGACCGCGCCTTTACACTTACGTATGAGATTGACATTATGTGACAGTACCTAAGCTTTCCTTAATGTTAAAAATATTGATTTCAGATCGAGGGAAGAGCTTGGAAGAATGTGACCGGAGCCATGAAGTATTGTTTTGATAAAGTGGATCCTTTCAAGTTGATGGGTGTTGACAAGATCCTGTCCGCGGTTGGCTTGGTCGTGCATAGGGATTACCGTGGAGCTAAACTTGGGTCCAGGATACTTGCTGCAAGGTAAGCAATTTATATGTGCCATTTTTGAAGATTAACTTCTTTGAGTTCAACAAAATTATGATTATGGTTACATTTTTATTACGATCATGATATCTCCACGTCTGCTGTGCTGCTGAGGTCTCGGGATTGATTTCAAGGTCTAGAAAGTGTTATTGGGTTTCCTTGTACAGAATTTATTAATAGCAGCTCGCAGTTAGGAATTGTAGGTTTTATGTACCATGTCTCGGGAGACACGTAAAACCGAGGGTTCTGCACCTAATCTCTCTCCAGTAGTGCTGTTCTCTTGAATAATGAACGTGTGGGCTTAGAGAGTGGGCGTAGTGGTTAGTGTAATCGACTGCCACGCCTGAGGTTGCAGGTTCAATTTCCGCACAAGTTAAACATTTGTGTGCATGAACATGAATGTTTGTCCTGGTCCGGGTGTTTCTATGTATAATATGTATGTATTTACAAAAATAAAAGTATATATGTATGTTTATCCATTGTCTAGTACCCATAGTACAAGCTCTGCTTAGTTTGGGCTAGATGGTGTTGTGTATATGTGGTAGAATATTATATTATATTATTATTTTTATTATATACTACATACATAGTTTTGTAAATAGGCGTAAGATTATCGTCATAACGCAGTACTTCACACTGAACCACGGCACTAAGCTATACAGCTATATAAGCGATACCTATTCAGCGCAGCCTTATAATTATTTACATTTTCGCTTTTTAATTCAGTTTTGATCATATATTTGTGACTAGATGACCCGGTGTACTTCGTATCACCTATCCTAGCGAATTTTCTATATTTTCTCACACTTTTAAACCTTCCCTGGACTACGACAAACATTTCATAAGCAAAATCAGCTAAATCGGCCCAGCCGTTCTCGAGTTTTAGCGAGACAAACGAACAGCAATAGATTTTTATATATATAGATTGTGTGCGTCACGTATATGATAAATGATGTCATATACGTGACGATGTATCTTATATTTTTATTTCAGAGAGCCATTAGCACTTCATCACTGTGTATTGGGTACGAGCACATTGTTCTCCTCGCCTGCGGCTCAGAAGAGTGCGGAACGTGCCGGCTTCTTTACTGCTGTCACTGTCACCTTGAAAGAACTGTCTGAAGCTGGCTTCGACTTTCCAGAAGACGAAAATAAATGTCTGAAGGTCATGATGAGGAAATATGATTGTAAAATAATAGAATCTTAGTATTTTCCGTTATTTTCTTTATCTGTCTTGGTGGTGCATTGGTATTATAGTTTGTGACTGCTGTGTGTGTTTGGGTCGGCCTGTTAAGAAATTCTCAGTGACAGTCGTACTACGTATTAATATATAGTTTTAGGTGGTTCGAGGCTGAAGCGTTAAAAACGTATTTATAGTATTGGTATGAATTAACTGTCACGGTGCCGCAGTGTTAGAGAATGTGGTAGCTAAGCATAAGGATCCGATTCCATAGTGGAGAAAAGATTTGAGATTAATATGATAATACCAACGAAATTGAAAAAAATATTTTTTTTACACAAGACTGGTAACATTCTTATGAATATATTTAAGTATAACATATTATAATATACAAAACAATTAGTATTAATTGTAACTAGTGTATCTCCAGTGGTCGAAATTCAACCATTATAATGTTTGTATTTACCTATCCATATGAAAATAAAGAATAGAAAAAAGTACTGAATATTTTTCTTTACTTATTTATGTAAGTTTAATTTCTATGTTTAGGATTTTCCCATTATATTAACACAAAGAGGAGTTATGACCGCGGAAGATTTAAAAAAATTAAATATATAAATTATATTCGTTATTATTAAAAATGTGTTAATTACTGCTTGAGGGTCTTGGTGACCCAGTCCCTAAACAGCGGTACCCTAACATCCTGGGATGGGTAGGTACCAGAGTATTTTTGCAGCTTGGAGCACAGCCCACCTGATTCCTATGGATTTACTCATTAAGTGGTATTCCTACCTACTTCATTCCGTGCATTAGTTGTTGCGTGATACCGGAACAAGCAAAGAGACAGAAATTCAGGATTAATTTTTGGGTTTAAAAGTTTGTAAACAGCGGTACCCAATTTTTTTTCTTTAAAGATTTACGGTATACCGATGTATGCCGATTATAATTTTATAATAGTATACGTATAAAATATACATTAACAAAAAATATACAATCAACATATTAGTTACCAACGAGAGTACCTATACGCCGTCTTGGAAGGGTTAGGTTATGTTAGGTTCCTTCTTAAACCCACCCAAAAATAGGAACCCCACTAAGCGGGGCTCCGTCGACTTATTTTGATCTCTTTAAATATAATGCGGTTTTAATTTTGGTGATCATTTGTTATATTTTACTATATCTGGTGATAAGTTAAACATAAGCCAAAATTCTTTAAAAAGAGCAGCTATAGTTCAGTGGGGAGACCAACAGATTGCAATGCAGAGGGTCTCGGGTTCGAACCCACGTCGCGCACCTCGACTTTCGGAAGTTATATGACTTTTCGAGATTATGTGCGTATTGATTGACAATTATCGCCTGCTCCGTGCCTCGGAGAGCACGTTAAGCCGTCGGTCCCGGCTGCCATGAACATCTATGGCAGCCGTTATTGGGAGAGTGTCGACACAAAAGATCCCACCGGGTCGAAGTGTCGCCGGTCTGCACTGACTGGCCCCCACATAAGATAAGATAAACATAAGCCATTATAAATTGCCAGACGAAATACAAAATGAGTGTTTTAATCAAATTAAGATTGAATAGAGTAGGATGCTATTCAGTACTAAACGATGAAAAAGACATGTTTCTTTTACTGTGATAAGGCTAGGTTTTTACTGGTATCACCTTGCCTGTTATGCTACTTATAGATCTTTATACACATCACTCTTCTTTGTGTCGGTTTGAGTTTGTTTGACCGGCCGATTGCAATTGTAAATCTAAACCAAGGCGGGCGCGGCGCTGTGGTGTGTTAGGCAAGCCAACGTCCGGGCAGGACGACGTCTGTTGGTTCTGCTATATTGTATTACTAGCTGTTGCCCGCGACTTCGTCCGCGTGGGCTTTAATTTTTTACCCAATACCTACTTTTAATTTGTTATCTAATTTTAATATATAAAACTACAACTAAAGAAATTAATAAGTCTAACTACACCTATATAGGTGTAGTAAGCTATATATTCAAAAAATATATATGGTATCGCAGACTTTTTTGTAGATATTGATACGTTCTATAATACTGTAGAACATTTTTTTGTTCTATCATCAATAGTTTCCGCAGCGCACGCGATGACAGATTTTTTATGACTAATTTGTTCACTCCTTGGGTTATATTATTGCATTTTTATTAAGGATCTCTATTTTTTTTGAAGATGTAATATAGCCTATGTCACTCAGTGAAGATGCAGATTTCTAATGGTGAAAGAATTGTTGAAATCGGTCCAGTAGTTTTTGTGTGAAAACATTACAAACATATATACAAAAACACGTTTACTCTTTATAATATTAGTTTAGATTTAGATATATGATAAAACGTGTGCTGCCTGTTATGATATATTTGATAACTAACACGTTAGTTCATAAATTAAAAGAAAAAAATGGAAAGAACTTATAATTTAGTTAATTGACGATCGAAAAGAGCGAGCGGTTTTTTTCTGGACTAGCTTTTATTTAGCAGGTACTTCAATAATAATCAAATTACAATTTGCTGTCATTTGTTTTTGTCATCGTAAACTCGAATTTCCGCATCAAACAGCCGCGTTCAAGGTTACGTACTCACTAGATGGAAGTGGAGTGGAGTTGCTGACAAAAAACGTGTTTAAAATCTGGTAGGTATGGCTTATATTATATATTATTACTTATATACGCTTAGCGTGCCATTTTGATTAATTCATAGATTTTGCTTCAAGCGCTAGTTCAGAAAGTACTTATAGGAAGATATATTTATCTTTCTTTGCGACCGTCAATATTGACTGTTATAAAAATCGAAATTGACGGCCGCAGAGATTATTTCGCACTCTTAATAAAACAGACTTATCTCAGTATTTTGGATTAAACAAATTTGAACTCTATTGCAATTATTTAACACAAATATAATATTAGAATTTAACATATACAATTAGAGTACAAATTGCCTTACTTTCAAATTTCGAGTTAAGTCGCTGTTTTATTAAGAGTGCGATTTGCTGGCGATAACGATGCATCTACATTGTACATATTGTTATTATCTTTTAATATCCTGTATATTTTGTCCGGTAATAAATGGATAATGTTATAGTAGAGGTAAAGGCTGTTAAAAAAATTAAAGAAGTGCAATAGCTAGTCATACTTTTGACTGTTTATGTATTAGCATAATTAGTGTTTAATAATAAAACAACAAAAAACCGATGGAATTAATTAATTTATGGTCGTAGTATACAAGAAAGTTAAATATGGTAATTAAATAATAATCATATCTCAGGTAGTAGTCGGAATAGGGTTTTTTCATTTTTTTTTCGGAACGTCCAACAAATCTGCTGTAAGACATTTCAAGGTTATCCATTAATTACTGGACATCCTGTATAAAATGATATACAAGCGGCGTGCTATGACCTGGGGGCCAGGACGGTGCCGGGATATTTATGACTTGACTAAGGACTCCAGCTGGTTAGAAAGATTGCACGGATGGCGTAGTGGTTTAAGTGACCGCCTCGCCACTGCACCAAGTATTGTGGGTTCGATCTTGTCTCGTATACATACATTTGTGTGATCCCCAATTTATTGTATCGAGGTGGTCGTCTTTGTGTCCGTTGTTTGACTGTTTGAAAATCCCAGCGACACAAGAATCATAGAGAGCTGTCTTTTTAAACAAGATAAAAAATAACAAAACCTTGGTTATTATGTACATTTATTTTTCTAAATTATATATCTCACTTTTATACTAATTAAATATACAATTTTAATAATAACCTTATAAATTTAGTAGCCTTTGCATAATTTCTCCGATGCACCCATATTAGTAAATTATAATATAGATACTGATATTACATTTAAATTATATGAAAATGAAAAAATAAACTTTTAAAATTTTAGGCAATACATAGACATGGTACATACCTGTCGTTGAGTTTTTTTTTACAGATTTTATGACTGCAGAAAATAACTTAGTAAGTTCCTTTATTTCAAAATTTATATAAATATAACATACATACATACATACATAGATTCACGCCTGTTTCCCAGAGGGGTAGGCAGAGACTACGGATTTTCATTTGCTACGATCCTGACACACTTCTCTGGCTTCATTCACTTTTATTACATTCCTCATACACGCCCGTCGGTTCAAGGTGTTCTTAACCTGGCCTTTGTCCAGAACGCCTCTGATCTAATCAAGAAACGTTCGCCTAGGTCTTCCTCTTGCGACTGTTCCATTCACACTAGCCTTATAAACTTTCTTAGTCAGGCTTTCCTCGTCCAAGCTTTCTACATGCCCAAACCAACTTAACATACCCTTTTCTATTCTTGTCACTATATCCACTTTCATGCCGCATCTCTCTCTAATCACACTATTCCTTACTCTATCTTTCAGAGTCACACCACATATATTTCTCAGCGCTCTCATTTCTACAGCATTTATTCTGCTCTCATGCTTCTTTTGCCATACCCAACTTTCACTTCCATACATAAGTGTGGGCAGTAATAGCCCTCTATGAACAGCCAAACGTGCCTTTTCGGAAACATTTCGACTGTTCATAAAAGCGCGTTTATAAATATAATACTCGAGCTTAATTCAACATAGAAACGTTGTAAATCAACAGCTGTCAAATTAAAGGTCAATACAGATAAGTAGGTATGTACACTATTAACTTGTTGGATGTTATAAAAACTCGTCAAAGGTTTTACTCACTAGCCTTGTAAAGGCAAATACGCATTATCACGTTAATTTGTCTAACATATTAATTTATATTGGGCCAGCGTGGTGGACTTTGACCTGGCCCTGGGAATAGGCTCGTGCCCAGCAGTGGCGTTTAATATGGAGCTGATATTATTATTATTTTAAAGTTATTGAATGTGAAATCACCTTTCCTTAATTCTAAACTATATTTTAAAACATATTACATATACATAATATATCTCGATAAAAAGTATCAAATATGTTTAGTAAATATTAAATACAAGATAATTATAGTCAAACTGTGTGTAATGAGGAATCTCCACAAATCTGCAAACATTTACCTTTATATTATTACGATTAATTCGGCTATTATACTGTATTATATTATAATAAATCGGATACCCTTTCAAAATATAATAATTATATACATTATAAAATGTATTATTTATTGCCTGTACTTCTTGATATAAACATGCAGCGATAGCTCAGTGGGGAGACCAACAGACTGCAATGCAGAGGGTCTCGGGTTCGAACCCACGTCGCGCACCTCTGACTTTCGGAGGTTATATGACTTTTCGAAATTATGTGCGTATTGATTGACAATATTGATGAATTATCGCCTGCTCCGTGCCTCGGAGAGCACGTTAAGCCGTTGGTCCCGGCTGCCATGAACATCTATGGCAGTCGTTATTGGGAAAGTCAGTACCCTCTAATATCCTGACACTGGTCTAGCCTTAGGGTATCGTTAGGCTTTGGGTTGCGGAGGTCAGGTGGCAGCCGCTCCGTGTAAAAACTGATATCCAGTCAAATCCGGTTAGACCAGAAAAGCCGATCCCAAGTGACTTGGGAATAATAAAGGCTAAGAGAGAAGACTTCTTCATATAAACGTTTACTATGCCAAACTCTTCTCCGTGCTCGTAAGATGCCTAAAACCACAAGCACAAGGCACAAATAAATACCATAGAAAACTAGCTGACCCGTGAACTTCATCTGCTTCACATAAGAGAATATTCCCCGTTGTTGCAAAATTTTTTATTTATGCTCTACTTCTGGTGGTAGCGTGTATATAGCCTATAGCCTTCCTCGATAAATGAGCTATCCAACACTGAAATAATTTTTCAATTCGAACTAGTAGTTCCTGATATTAGCACGTACAACTAAACAAACAAACTTTTTAGTTTTATAATATTAGTTTAGATATTGAGTACCTACGAACGTTTATTTCAAGGACTTTTATGCTTTTAACAAATTAATCATTTTGTTAAGAAATTACTTATATAATATTCATAACTAAATACGCGGCTTCACTCGCGTAAATGTAGAATGAAAGGTACCTGGATGAAAAGTACCCTATATGCTTTTCTGTTCCCCTGACAACGTGTATGCGAAATTTCATAACGATCGTCGAGTAGTTGAGGCGTGAAAACGTAATAGTGCTCCCACACTGCTGTTCAAAAATGTTTACAAACATTATCTAACACTAAACATTTACCAACAAATGTTAGGATCTGTTAGATGTTTTGACTGCTCCTACACTGATGGAAAATGTTTGCAAACATTTTTTTACATTTGACAACACGACATTGGCTCGCAGTTTGGATTTACGTTTCGTGGCATCTACACGAAAATGGAAGATTTGTTCATTGGATTAGCTTTAATTATTTGTTAAAAAAGAAGAAAACTGGATGCGCAAAACATTAATAGCTAGAGAAAATAAATGTTCACGAACAAATGATAACAGATGTTTTATTTAGTTACAATTTGTTTAGAAATCTTTACTAAAAATTTTGATTAGATATGTTTAGTAAACATAGGTAGGTAATGTTTACTAAACATGAAAACATTTTCTGAAATTGTGGGAGCACCATAACAAACAGACAAACTCACATTCGCATTTATAGTAGGTATTAGTGAGGATTTACTAGGAACTCATTTAATTCGCTTAATTTTTTTCACTATTGAACTTTTTCACCATTACTTTTATACATCTATTTTCATCTTTGGGGTAGTCTAGGCCAGCTTCGGCCAATTCTTTTAGGGTTACAGTGAGTACGGTGGAGAAACCGGCACGTTCTGCACTTTTCTGAGAAGCAGGTCCTGTGAATACTGTACTTGTGCCCTTAACTCCGTGATAAAGCGCCAGAGGTTCCCTGAAACAAGAAGATAATTAGTTAAATTCTTAAAGTATACGTAAATATAGAGCGCGCATATCTTTACTCACTTTACTGCACGGATATCCTTTTTTGCGTGGGGGATAGCTGTGACGCATACCCACCGCGGGGACGGGTGGAAGGCTTACCCGGGGAAAGATAGAAAGTCCAAGATCCTACTGACTAAACCTACAACCTACCACGTGGTTCCTTCACACGGTCTATGGCCGGGACGCAGTGATCGCTCGCGCATTCATTCTGCAGCCCCGGCACTGCACGGATAGCCTAAGCGGTTACTTCAACAGCGCTGAGAGTTTTGGGATTGATTAATGGGTACATAATATGTTTATCCCGTGGAGACACGACAACATTTTTTTATAGTAAGTAAGCAAATAGTTCTTTCGAAGGTTGGTGATGTCCGTTGTTTTAATGTTTGTAAATTCTTCTCCGACACCGTAGTTAATAGAATGACGCGACACACGAGCGTTTAAAAAAATTAAGGCTTGGTTGAACAGCTTTTATTACAAGTTACTGTCTATTATTTTTACTCCTAAAAACAATTTAGATATAGTGCATGCATGGACACTTGCCTCTTAGACACAAATGGGAATAAATAAATTGTGTGGCTCCTATTCAATACATTACAGTTTCACAGAGAGAGGTTCACAGCCGCAGGCCCGCCAGCCACAGCTGCAGGCTGTGTACCTCACGAGTTAATTTTTTTTACAAATTTTTTTTTTTGCTTTTATTGAGTAAGTCAAACGCGATACAGTTTGTATAACGAAACGAGTATAGTACAATTTTTATGGCCAATAACAGGTTTCCCTAAATAAATTAATTTATACAAATTCAGCGTATGAATAGGTCACTACTTACAACCTCTTAAGTTAACATGGAATACAATACAAACTTAGTGAGTTTATAAATATAAAAAAAAACACATTGATTATAAATATAAGAAGAGCAAGAGATTAAATTAAGTTTCAGGTCAAAGTGTTATTCGGTTTTTCTGTCAAGATATTGGTATTAGTATGTGCGACTTGCAACACACCTACCCTTCCGAGGTTATAAGCGTAAAACTACGTATGTTTGTATGCTGGTTTTTAAGAAGAGGCCAGTAGTAAAGCTTTTTTTATTTACCCGACTAAGGCGAAGCCAAAAGGAAGGGTAATGATTTTAGCAGTCTGGGTATGTATGTTTGTATGTTCCACCGTAGCGCCTAAACTACTTAAGCGATTTTAATGAATGAGGTGTCAATACATTTCTAATAATGGCCCGAGCGACATAGGCTATATAAATTAGAAATTCGTCCTTTTTAGACTCCTTTTTTTACGTAGTCGGATTATAATTTCTAAACTTTTTTTATCTTACCTTGCAGCCAGTATTCTAGAGCCAAGTTTCGCGCCCCGGTAATCTCTACTGACAACCAACCCGAGCGCGTACAGTATCTTATCCAGGCCCATCAGCTTGAAGGGGTCCATTCTATCGTCACAAACCTTTAACGCTCCGTAAACGTTCTTCCAAGCTTCACCTTCGATCTGAAATCATTTTGTAGTTAAGACTGCGCCGAGCGAAATGTGCCAAAACAGGCGGTCACAGTTAAGTGAATAAAATCAACACTTTTTGTTTAATACAAATATAAAATATACATTTACCAGAACAATGAATGTGTTTACAATTAGTCCATGTAAAAAATACAAAATAATTAATATTTTTGCCTACAAAATTACGTAAATTTACACGAAAAATGCAAAAACGTAAGCTCGTGTTACATGATTTTTAGATTGTAACAATAGAAATCTATCCTATTTTACAGCTTAAACAAAACATAAATAGTTATATTACAATTTGTCCGTCACAAATATTTAAGTTATTGGTTGACAATAAAGATACATATTTATCAAAAAAATCACTTCAAATCCTCCATACAATTTTACTATGGCGGCGCGCCGATTTGAATATGCGTCGTACGAGCTCTGTCATTATCTGTCTTACGCTCGGCGCAGTCTTAAATCATTTATGTAAACTTTCTCAAATGGGCATTATTTTCTTATTGTTTTTATAAAAACATTGTTAGCAATTTGAGTATTTTAAAGAACTCGGCGAGGCTAGTACTAACCCATCCAAGCAATCACTAAATTACTATTATTACTAATATGACTTCTTGACTGTATTCTTGTTAACCTCTTTAGCTAAGATAGAACATTTGTGTTAGTAGGAGTAGGTTCAGTCAGTAGTGCATTGGATGGGATTCGAACCCACGACCTGTCGATCGTAAGTTTAATAGCCTTATCCATTGTGCTATGGTTGCTACTAATATTGCTCACAGCGATACATTAAAAACGATCAACTAAATAGCAGTAGGCCGACATGGTGGACTATGGCCTAACCCTTGTCATACTGGAAAGAGGTCCGGGTCCAGCAGTGGGACAGTTTATATACAGGGCTGATAAAATCTATTTTTACACTTAAAAGGTAAACCTTACTGACCGTCGCCGTCATCTAGTGAAATTCATAGGAATATTTTTATCGTTAATAGTTAGTTTAATTGAACTGATTCTTCGGATCCGCTGCGACCGCTGCGGCCAGCCGCGATCCTGGGGTTCTGATTGAGAACGTTCAGTCCTGATTATAATTATTGGCTCTATACCAAGCAATTCTCTGTCGCATTCTGTCGCGTATTGAACACTTTCATTATGTATAAATTTCTGGAAAATATAGCTTCAAAATACGTTTACTTACTACTTTGAGGACATTCAAGTTTATGTTATAATAAGGAAAGGTATAACTTACATGGTCATTAGCCTCTTCTCCCTGACATATGATCAGACACACGTTTAATGCGACCAGTTTACTTTGACCATCTTTCTCCTCATAGCAGCCCAGAGACATTCGCTGAGAAAGGTATCCGCGCCAGAATTCCCTTATGCTGTTCACGCTCACGGGGTCGTTCATAATATCTGAAAAAAGAGTTTGCCTTGTTAATTTAGTGGTTAGTTTGTACAGCTGCGGGTCATGAGAGTTTGAATACCCGGTCGGGGTAATACAAAATCTATCCTGCCGTTAGGAAGGAAATGATGAATATAACAAATTAATGAATTAAAGTCGTTTTGTTCTCTTTGCTATGAACGTTTACTATGAACCCTTCTCTCACTGAGAAGAGGCCCATGCCTAACAGTGGAACAGTTTAATAAAGGCTGATATTATTACTATGAACACTCGTGTAAATCCTGTTTAGCAAAAATATTGTTTCTAATACATAGTATAATATTTTTAAAATTCACATTTGTACATATATTAACACTAGCTGTTCCGACAGATGCAGTCCTGTAAAAACGAAAAGGAAAAAATAAAAAACACAAATCTAAACCATCCTCGAATCCATGAACACACACAATTTTTTTTTATCAAAATTGGTCCAGCCCTTTAGTAGGAGTTCAGTGACATACACACGTACAGTAGAATTATATATATAAAGATGTAATGTTTTATAAGGGCAGTAACAGTCCTGTGGGAGACTGAAAACGATATTGGGTTTTTCCACACAATCACTACATAATTATTATAAAAGAAAGTCTCCTGCCGCGCCGCGTCTGTCTATGCGTGATAAACTCAAAAACTACCAAACGGATTTTCATGCGGTTTTCACCAATAGACAGAGTGATTCATGAGGAAAGTGTAAGTATATAATTAGTTAAGGTTTTGTACTACCATTTTCTACCTTTGCGAATCCGGGGCGGGTCGCTAGTAGATAATAAAGGTATTATTTATTCCGAAGCTTTTTTATGTCAAAACACAAAAGATCCCATCGCCACCGGGTCGAAGTGTCGCCGGTCTGTACTGCCCCCACACAAGATATGTCAATACCTATATTCGAAATATAGGCTCGAAGTTGAGAAGACTGCGGTGTTGTACACCTCCATTCCTCGTAAAGAAACCTAATCCCTCTACGATATAAATATATGTTGGATATAGAGTGCTTCAGTAACACCATTGACTGACATAATGCGGGCGTACAATAGGGTGATCGAGCAAAGTGAAACAATAAATGCATACTAATCACTTTTATTGTCTACACAATAAATTAACACGAATGTCTTGCACGAAACGAATGACAGTTCCTAGCGAGGAGGTCCGCACTCGCCGACGGTAAAAAGATTCCCGTTGAATATAGGGCGCCTACATTGAAGAAGGCTCTGTCGTAGCATGCGAAGTTGGCTGCGTGTCGACGTCATCGTAACAGTGCTGCCACATCTTCACTAACGTGCTGCGTTTCGTAACCGTACTAATGACAGTCTCCGACATATATATACATATTTAACAGCTGTACCAAGCGTGGCTGAACATGACACGCAGTTACCTATCAAGGTAGGCTAGCTTACAACCTTCGGCAAGTACCAGAGCGTATATTTACTGTTAGACAATTAAATATAAGTATGTATTCTTAGTATGCCTTCTAGATGTATGTATATCATTATCTGCTAACGGTGGAAAAGAAATTAATAGTGCTAATAACAATCAAATAACGCCAACTCAAACAGTAAAAGTAGTTTAAACAGGTGAATCTCAACAACTATATTAATTGCACACTTATCGAGGACCGATGACAATACAATAATTTAGCAATAAATATAAAAAAGAATATTTAAAACTAAAAAGTTTATAATAGTTTAAAAAACTAGCACTTATACTTTTATACATTAATACTTTTTAAAGCGTGTCTTTTAGTTTTTCAAACTATTATTTATTTAAATATTCTTTGGCGTTTATCTACAGACACATGATTTACACAGCATGACAGTTTAAGAAATAATAGCACATTTAAAACCAAGGTTGGTTTTTAATGAGCTATTATTTGGACCAGACATTTTTCAAAGTAAACTTATTGTGGTCATGTTAAAGAATATCATCGCTGTTTAATGCAATAATACGCGTAATTAACACTCATATTATTATACTAATCGTACATATTTAAACACGAAGTAAAAAGAACAAAATACGCAGTCTTAATAAAACAGCGACTTAACTCGAAATTTGAAAGTAAGGCAATTTGAACTCTAATTGTATATGTTAAATTCTAATATTATATTTGTGTTAAATCTTTGCAATAGAGTTCAAATTTGTTTAATCCAAAATACTGAGATAAGTCACTGTTTTATTAAGGGTGCGATCTATTGAATTATAATTTTAGAATTTTACAATCCATATTTACAAGACTTTGCATATATTATACCGTATATACACATATACACACATATACACTTAATAAATGTAAAAAAACGACATTATTAAATAATCTACAGAATTATAAAACAATACTTGTTATTATTATTTAGAAAACCTTAACCATACCTCAAAGAATAAAGTTCCTTCTTACCACTAAGAGAGCACAGCACCTCATCTCTACACAGATGGTCCACCAGAATCTTAAGAGCCTCTTCATCATCCTCCGGTCGGAGGTCACGGATGACCCACTTGACGCCATCAGCTTCCCACGAGTCCCACACGTGGGGACAGGATGAGTCCCACACTCTTTTAAAACCCATACTCTGAAAACGTTAAGGTATATAATCAAATCTAAATCTTATATGTTTACTCTAACGCCCCAATCCCTGAATGGGTAAACAGTGGTGTATTTCGCTAACTATGGTTTATAAATAATATCAGCACTGTATTAAACTGTCCCCCTGCTGGGCACAAGCCTCTTCTCAGTTTGAGAAGGGTTTGGCTTAAAATATTAATTATTTTAAGATTTTTATACGGAGTAATTCTAAACACATTTATTGTTATGGTAAATGTATATTTTATATTTGTATTCAACAAAAAGTATTGATTTTATTCACTTAACTGTGACCGCCTGTTTTGGCACATTTCGCTCGGCGCAGTCTTAATATCTAGATAACCAATAATTACTACTAAATTAAAATCATTTTGATCACTGTACGACATTTCCTTCATTATGGTCACGTGTTAAGCTCGTATAGTCGACTTTGTGATTAGAGTAAAACTCTCAATATCTTATGGAAAATAATAATTTTAATACTTTAATAATATTTTAGCAGCAAAAGACATCATGTCTGCCATGCAGCGGTCTCAAGTTCGATTCTAAGGCACGCACGCACAACTGACTTTTCAGTTTAATCTTATTAAAGCGCTTACTTTTACGGTCAAGGAATACATCGTGAGTGTCTGAGTTTCTTATAATGTTCTTTGAGGCGCTCATAGCTAGTTGCACTCACTAGTCGGTAAACGATTAGCGAGGTTAAGCAACGTTGGGTGCGGTCAGTCTATAGATGGGTGACCGCTTAGTGGTATTTCATCTGAGCGTCTCCGTGCTTCGGAGGGCACGTAAAAAGTCGGTCCCGGTTGTTGCCAAATTGACAGCAGTCGTTAAGCCATGTCAGAGGCCTACGGGCGGCCTGAACAACTCTTGACAACAGGTTGGCCACTAACCACACGAAAAGAAAAAAAAAGATAATGTTCTCGCAGATATGGGAAGTCTGTCAACCCGCACTGGGCAAGCGTGGTGGAGAATGGTATATCTCTTCTTTCATTGAGAAGAGGCCCGTGCGTAGCAGCGCTTCGGTAGTTTATATACATATGCTAATATTATTATGATAATATATGTAATATAAAAAATAGTAGTATAATGCCTAAATAGCGGTACAAAAGGCCTAAGTATGACTTATTACAACTACTGCAGATGTTTGTTGCAGTTAGGATTACCACTTTTATTTTGAAGGAATAAAGTACATCTCTTCTTCTCCCTTAGCCTTTATTATTCCCAAGTCACTTGGGGTCGGTTTTTAGTCTAACCAGATTTGACTGGATATCAGTTTTGACACGGAGCGGCTGCCACCTGACCTCCGCAACCCAAAGGCTAACAATACCTTAAGGCTACACCAGTGTCTGGATAATAGAGGGTACTGACTTTCCCAATAACGACTGCCATAGATGTTCATAGCAGCCGGGACCGACGGCTTAACGTGCTCTCCGAGGCACGGAGCAGGCTATAATTGTCAATCAATACGCACATAATTTCGAAAAGTCATATAACTTCCGAAAGTCAGAGGTGCGCGACGTGGGTTTGAACCCGAGACCCTCTGCATTGCAGTCTGTTGGTCTCCCCAATGAGCTATCGCTGCTACATTTACAATAAGAAATAAAAGTAAAGTACAAGATCTGAAAATAAAGTATTATTATTTAACCAGCTTTTTTGATACCATATATTTGTTGATGATAACATCTAACATATATTTATTACCAAAGCACGTCTTAATCGTATCTTTACAATGAATGTCTATTAAGATAGATAAACAATTATTTCATTTTATTTAGGGAAGCTCTGTAACGTTGCTTTGAGTAGTTAAATAAATAAAACCCGTAAAGGTCAACATAGATAAAATTAAGTATTTTCACGTACTTTATTTTCCTAATCTATATATATAAAACTCTTCCGTTACTGAGTGACTGACAGACACCGCACAACCGAAACTACTGAACGCAAGAAGCTGAAATTTGGCATGTATGTTCCTTGGAGAGTGTAGGGGAGCACTAAGAGAGGATTTATGGAAATTCCACCCCGAAGGGGGTGAAAGGGGTGAAACCCGATATTCACACGGGAACGGGACTTACGCGGGTGAAACCGCGGGAAAACTACTAGTAAAGTATAAAGTACGTTTACCCGAAATAACGTACAATACTTTAATATAAAGTACGGTTGGCAACCCTAGTTGCATCGCTTATTTATAGTCCAGTCATCTAGGCATGTCACCTAAACATTACAAATGTTGTCTCAAAGGTCACATATAACAACGTGTGAGCGTCCTAAGATATTCAAGGTCAAAGGTCGCAAAAATCAGTTTTTGAGGTTATCCCGTTTTCTCTGCCTCCTATGGTGTTTGCATTGATAATAAAAATTGTAGAGAATAAAATTCTTTACAAATTGCATTTTGGACCGTTTTTACACGTCGAACCTTTTTTGAGATAGAGGGCGCACAGTGTGGAGCGCTCAGCCATACATACCTTAGCGCAAGGTAAATCCTGAATCCCAATCTATTATACCGTTTTTTACTTAATTATTTATTAAATATTACTTCGGTTTAAAGAATATTTATTCTCAAAAGAACAATTACAGTTCACTAGTATGAGAAAAATGTTTACAAAACTATATAAACAAAGTTGTCGTCTAGTGACGAAGCATGCATGCATCTGTGCAATGTTAACAGTATATATTAATAGCTAAACTTAAACAATACCGAATATGTAAGAATTTGTAGTGTTTATAGCATACCGCACTCTTAATAAAACAGCGACTTAACTCGAAATTTGAAAGTAAGGCAATTTGAACTCTAATTGTATATATTAAATTCTAATATTATATTTGTGTTAAATCTTTGCAATAGAGTTCAAATTTGTTTAATCCAAAATACTGAGATAAGTCTCTGTTTTATTAAGGGTGCGATATGTACACGAACTGGCCAGTCGATATTTAACCACAGGAATACGTATAGGTATTAATTTGTACTATATTTGATTTTATTTAAAGCTTAGATTATATAAGTATATAGAAGCAAGATATTTATGCGGCATAGTATAAACTTACCTGTAATAAATTGGAGGGCAGCTGTGGTAAAATGAAAAAGCACAGGTACTAATACACTCACTAAACTGTGCATTAAATTAATACCGTTCATCAAAGTTATACACAAACATATCTAAATTATTAAGAGCTTAAACTCAAAACATAATGTACACAAACATATTCAAATAGTTAAAAACGAAAACGTAAAATTAGTACAAATAATACAATATTGGTGTGAAAGAGGGCAGTTTTACAAAAATGTCAGTTACGGCCGCTGTGTACTCGCACGTTTGTTGGTGTTTATTAAGAGCACACACTGAAAAAATGCACTAACTTTCATCGAATAGTATAGGACTATGAGAAGACCAGTTAATCTAGAATTTTGATATAGGTAAATTGATGTCTTTAACTAGAATTTCCTAGCTCAAAAACACGATATTGTGATTTTGGCACGACCATAATTATTTTTGAAAACACCTCTGCAAAATTATTATTTTTGAAATTACAAGGAAGTTACACTCTCATTATGCTTAGGAATTACTCAAATATATTCGTAACATCAATATTAGTGATTTGCTAGCTCATTATTTCCATGACTAGAACCAATCATTTTTAAATAATATTTTAAGTTTTTTTAACAATTTCTAAGCGTTCTCGATCATTGCGGGCGCATCGCAATTTTAGACCTTATGACCGCTATTTAAGGATTGATACACAATGAGTGTCATTGGGGCGGATATGGGCGGAGCTATTCTAAACGATAATTTTCGCGGTGTCCCCTTAAGGCCTTGTAACACAGTAGCTGAGCGGAAGCGATGTGCTTCGTGATTTAGGTAAGTACGAGTATATCTTGAGTTTACTTTTTATTATTTATTGTTTTTTATAACTATTGTACTGTTTGGTTCATCATCATTTCAGCCTATTGCAGTCCACTGCTGGACATAAGCCTCCCCCAGGGTGCGCCACAAGGCCCGATCTCTCGTTTTCGCCATCTGTACTGTTTGGTTATTTATAGTTATTTATAAAGACATATAGCACTCTTAACCGGTCGTATACCGCCGGCTCGCATACCAGCCGGCAGATTTGTACCCGTCGTAGGCTGGTGGCTCGCATGCGAGCCACCAAATTGGCGCCAAAACGCCGCGCGCCGCCTTCGCTTAAGCTTAAGCGTTTTGGCGCCAATTTGGTGGCTCGCATGCGAGCCACCGGCCTACGACGGGTACAAATCTGCCGGCTGGTATGCGAGCCGGCGGTATACGACCGGTTAATAAAACAGCGACTTAACTCGAAATTTGAAAGTAAGGCAATTTGAACTCTAATTGTATATGTTAAATTCTAATATTATATTTGAGTTAAATCTTTGCAATAGAGTTCAAATTTGTTTAATCCAAAATACTGAGATAAGTCTCTGTTTTATTAAGGGTGCGATATATGCATACATATATTACTATTTATTTCATTATTTCTGTTGTAGGTACTGTTTAGTATATTTCTTTGGACACATACACCTGTACATACATACATACACATGTGTGTGTGTATAATACACATTAATATATAAAATGCAGTAAGTAGCTGTGAAAAGGCAGTTGAGTACGATAAATATTTATTCGACAGCTGTAAACAAATGAGCTACTTAATACTTAATACTTAAATAACAATTTTATACCTCATACTGATATTTATATTTCTTTTAAATCAAAGTCATCAAATTTCACTTACCTTTGACGTACAAATAATTAAATAATAAAGTGTATCATTCTAAATATCTCACTCTTAATAAAAAAGAGACTTAACTCGAAATTTGAAAGTAAAGCAATTTGAACTCTAATTGTATATGTTAAATTCTAATATTATATTTGTGTTGAATCATTGCAATAGAGTTCAAATTTGTTTAATCCAAAATACTGAGATAAGTCTCTGTTTTATTAAGAGTGCGATATGTTTAATGTTATTTTAATTAAGGATAATTGTATTTTAAGTAGAAAAGACATTAAATGAATTTGTCTTAAAAATGTCATCTCATGGATCCAGGTATTGCTTTTAAAATTACAGACCTGGAAATACTATCTCCACTGCCCGAAAAAACCAGGTTTTTGCTACCTTTGTCCTTGAATATCTAAGGACTCTCACACGTTGGCATATGTGACTTTTGAGACAACATTTGTAATGCTAAAATAAAGGTCTATACAAAAATTCAGCTTATTCCGTTAGGTTCCGAGGTCGACTCCTTTTTTGGTCTATGATGACTGTACTATGTATTATGGGTTTACGGGATACCGTATCGCCGTTGACGGCTGTGTAGTCCTATTGAAGCTTGGCATTTATTGCGGCAAAAGGTCCAAGTATTAAAATTAAAAAGCTGCATTCATTTATTTCATATTATAATAATTATACAATTTCGGCAAATCGATTTTGAAGTAGACTAGTTTTGATAAACATTAATTAACAAGAAAATATAAATGTATGGTTAGCTTTGTATGTATTGACACGATTGTTTTATGAAAAATTTACATACAGAACAAGGTTTTTTAATAATCCATTCATAGGTATTTGTTATAACGATTAAAAAGCGTGTGACCTTTGTATGCGTTTGCACGGACTTATAAACACCCGCATATGTTCTATTGTTACTATTTTCAAATATAGAACCGTAAAAACCGACAAAAACATTATTTAACATTGTCAAATTTGAAAGTCATAAATTATAAACTGCAACGAAAATCAATAAATAAAAAATAATGCAACCGCTTTAATCATCAGATAAATAGATAATACGAATTAAATGACGGATAGATAATATGGAAAACTTACTTTTAACTTTCGTCGATGAATAAAATATAATAACTGAATTTAGTTTACACGTCCACTCTGAATCGCACTAGCGCGGGAAATAAACCGGCGAACAGCTTCCTGCCTCTAGGATTCAAGACAACATCTATTATCCTCGTAAAGGCCAGCATACACGCGCCAGCTACGTATCACGAGTTAAAGTGTACTTATTGCAAAAAGTTTATACTCTCTGGTTAAATTAAACTACTTTACACGGCTTTTACATTTATATAATTTTGAAATCTATTAAACTTTACTACTATAAAATTATTTAGATTTACCTCTCCCTGAAGTTTATTTTCAAGTACTTGTATAACATTTGCGTATTCGTAAGACAATGTAATACTCTTTGGTTTATTGAATACTTACATTGTTTTATTTTGTAGATTATATCGCTTGGTTTTTTAACCCGGCTTCTGAAAGGGTAATAAAGGATGTCAAAGTTAAGCCCACGTCACTTTCGGCATTTATATGACTTTTCATAATTATGTGCGTATTGATTGACAATTATCGCCTGCTCTGTGCCTCGGAGAGCACGTTAAGCCGTCGGTCCCGGCTGCCATGAACATCTATGGCAGTCGTTACTGGGAGAGTGTAGACACAAAAGATCCCACTGGGTCGAAGTGTCGCCGGTCTGCACTGACTGGCCCCCACATAAGATAAGATAAGCCCATGTCAAATTATTTGATTCAAATATCAGGACTGAACGAATTTTTGTGTTGATCTGCGCTTGAAAAGTAGGCGGTGGAGAGGTAGCTTAGTGTGTTCATAGTATTAAGAGCAGCGGATTCATTGCCACGCAGCAAGATTATTCGCAAAAAGGAAACGGGTTTTCATTCAAACTATCAAGACAGACTAGGAAATGTTTCCAACTTACACAAGATCGCAGCCAAACAATAATATAAGCTAGAGGGATTACATTATTCATAAACTGTCCCACTGCTGGGCACGACCTGCTTCTAACTATATAAATGGTGAGGCGTCTACTGGACTGGCCGTGAGTAGTAGGACCCGATAATACACAATTTAAAACGCAGACGGCTTCGCAAAGTCAAAGGTTATTGTCTTGGGATCAAACTCGACCTTTAGTTTATCGCTATCTCTTAACGTCTAATAAACGTCGGTCGTTGTGCTCGTACGATAAATACAATCAAAATTATCTTAGTTAGCAACACAAATGACGGAATCAAGTTTCTTTTTAGCACTTGTTTTGATAACAGAAATACACAGCTATCTTCAGTACTGTTATCTTTAGTGCCCATAATTAAACAGAAGTGCTTATTATTTAACACGGATGGCTTTGTGACTTAAGCTGCTGCCTTGCCATTGCACTCAGTAATGCAAGTTCGATCCCCACACGGGACAAAAAATTTAATGTCTTGTGTGCAATTTATGTCAGTTGTCATTTAGTATGTTTGGATATATCTCCCTTGTGATACAAGAATTCTTCTGAGTGTGAGACTTACCCCTTATAAAACGGACTGGACGAAGAACGAAGAATGTAGGAAGCCAGATGCATGGGAGGGACAAAGTAAAAGGAGGTTATTGGCAGAACGAAGATTTCTATCGTGGTTGGCACATAGGTATTGGAAAAGTATCTTGTTATTAATACTCGACTACTAGACGGCGTTCTACAAAATGCATCAGGTTTTAAGTTACACCTCTAGGAATAAAACTGCAACCAATTGACTGCACGAGTGGCATAGTGGTTTAAGAGGTTGCCTCGCCGCTGCCGCCGCGCCAAGAGTTGTAGGTTCGATCCCCACACGGGGCAAAAATTTGTGTGATCCACAAATAGCTGTTCCGAGTCTGGGTGTTCTTGTGTCCGTTGTTTGAATGTTTGCTTTACAAACGAGATCATGTATTATTTCTAGTGCGGGTATTGACATTTTAAAGAAAATAAGTACGTGCTGTTGATTTTGCTTAGTGCGCATACAAACGTACCTCAGTTCCTGATCTATTTAAGTGCGAAGTTTTATCTTCTCACGTGATTGTGTGTAAAAAGATCGTATTATCTTATATTTATAATAGTAAGACTGAACAAAAGCAGCTGGATTGCATACAAATAAGAAGTAAGGCAATAAAAAATGTATATTGTAGGTCATGAAAGATCATCTTAAAAGCTACGTAACATTGTTCTTAATGAGGTAAATAAATATTTATGTATCCTAGGTTTAGTAGACTAGACAATATTACCTTGTAGCGAAGCCTAACGGTAATATATATGTATATTTAATTATATATTCTGGAAATTTTAAAACGTTCGTATTTTTAGAATGAAATGGTCACCTCGGCAATGTCTTCACGACGAGTAAAACGAGTTCAAATCCCACACGAGTCAAAAAACTGCGTGATGCATAAATGCGTTGAGTTTGGGTGTTCTTCGTTAAATATTTATAGAGTTCCCCATAAAACAAGAATTATTCCCAGTTATAAAAAATATTTATTTAGAAATAGCTGTGATATTGAGCCGGATAATATACATAATTACATACCAAGTTTCATTAAAATCTGAGCAATAATTTTTATGTAATTCCACAGACAAATAGTGTAAGCTGTTTATATGTACGCACACAGAAATAAAGATTTTAAAAAAATATTTTCATGGTTACAATTAAAAATAAATATAAATAAATAATAACAATATGTAGTGATAATTATCTACGAAAGAAATTTGATCGTTTCTGGTTATTTATCATTTTAGCACAGCTTAATTTTACTGTATGTTTGTAATATAGTAAGTTACAAACTGGAATAATATTTTTTATAAATATTTTACGTGCTCTCTTTGGTAGCTTTGAGATCTTATTCTTACGAGGTCCATGAGAAGTGTTGACAGTTAAAAATTTATTTATTTATTGGACCATCTACAAAGATACACACAACTGAAATACTAAATATTAAAGTGTTAGGTCGGTAGATTAAGTGTGTACCCTCACTTACAGTAGGCCACAGCATGCAAAGTAAAAACGTATATACAGTTGGCGAAGTTGGACAAAGTTAAAAATAGTAAATTACTAATAATAAAATAATGAATTACAAATACTTAAATGCAAATAATGAAATACAAATAACGGAATAAAAATAATGAAATACAAATAATGAAATACAAATAACGAAATACAAATAACGAAATATAAATAACGAAATACAAATAACGAAATACAAATAACGGAATACAAATAATCAAATACAAATAATGAAATAAAAATAATGAAATACAAATAACGAAATACAAATAACGAAATACAAATAACGAAATACAAATAGCGAAATACAAATAACGAAATACAAATAACGAAATACAAATAACGAAATATAAATAACGAAATACAAATAACGAAATACAAATAACGGAATACAAATAATCAAATACAAATAATGAAATAAAAATAATGAAATACAAATAACGAAATACAAATAACGAAATACAAATAACGAAATATAAATAACGAAATACAAATAACGAAATACAAATAACGGAATACAAATAATCAAATACAAATAACGAAATACAAATAACGGAATACAAATAATCAAATACAAATAATGAAATACAAATAACGAAATACAAATAACGAAATACAAATAACGGAATACAAATAACGGAATACAAATAATGAAAAACAAATAACGAAATACAAATAATGAAATACAAATAACGAAATACAAATAACGAAATACAAATAACGAAATACAAATAATGAAAAACAAATAACGAAATACAAATAATGAAATACAAATAATGAAATACAAATAATGAAATACAAATAACGAAATACAAATAACGAAATACAAATAACGAAATACAAATAATGAAAAACAAATAACGAAATACAAATAATGAAATACAAATAACGAAATACAAATAACGAAATACAAATAACGAAATAGAAATAATGAAAAACAAATAACGAAATACAAATAATGAAATACAAATAACGAAATACAAATAACGAAATACAAATAACGAAATACAAATAATGAAAAACAAATAACGAAATACAAATAACGAAATACAAATAACGAAATACAAATAACGAAATACAAATAATGAAAAACAAATAACGAAATACAAATAATGAAAAACAAATAACGAAATACAAATAATGAAATACAAATAATGAAATACAAAATGACATAAGACATAATTTATTTAGATAAACTATGTCTGTCTACATGCATACAATAGTTTATGCATTCTTTATACCACTGTTGTATGAAGAATACGAATTTAAATACAGGCCTATAATTTGTTTCCATATTCCTACTTTGATTTCGACTATTTTCTGTATAAAATACATAAGAACATAATTATTTTTTGTCCGCGTTCAAGGATGAAACGTAATTAAATTCAGACTGGTTTATCTGAAGTATCCACTAGTTATTTTTTGACTAAAATCGGCAATCCTTGATTCTCACAAATGTCAAGGGAACGACAAAGACAGATATCTATGTTTGTAGGTACCATGTAATATAAACTATGAGAAGTTGTAAATTATTAAATGAAAGCTAAATTAGGGACAACATTTTGATATTGTCAATAATTATTAAAATAATAAGGATAAAATACCGCAGACTTAAAAACTGCAGACTTGTGTATCACAGTTCGCAGTAAAGGCAGATTGTCTTGAATTATTGATTTAATCCTAGAACCTTGGATCCTAGGTCAGTGTATCGAATTTCAAAGAATCCATCGAAATGAAAACTGTGAAGAATTAGAATTGCAATGATATACATATTTTTTATCTCGATTGTTTTAACTATGACTAATTGACTATGTACCAATACTAGATAATAAAATATAAGACTGGTACATACAGATAAGGCAAGCTAAAAACCAAAAAGTAGGAAAGCGTTAGTGCACGACATGTTTTTTTGTTGTTGCTAGTCAAAATGACTAGGTGGAGGATGGAGTGTTCCATCTGATGATAGGCAGTCGTGTACACGTGTCCACGAATAGGGAGCTCTACGCACTACGTCTTCATTACAGCTGAAGTAGTGCCGAGGTCTCTAATTTGATGTTCTAAGGAGGACCCAGAATTGAAGAAAGAAGGGAACACATGTTTCGGCAGAGTATTCCAAATTGAGTTGTCGCACAAATGTCTTTAGACTCTTGGAGCAATATAGTGAACGGTGGAGCGAATTGCTTGAAGACCTCATTGCGTAGATCAGCAGCAATATTCTTGGAGATAAAGAGCCCGCAGCGTCATTGCCAATTTCTTAAACACAATACAAATGAGCTGACTCTCCCGAGAAACTAACAGTCTCTTACAAAATAAAGGTGTTAGGATAATAACACAGTTACTACATTTCGCGTAGTGTGTCACACACACATCTGTAGTACTAAAGAAGAATGTCCATATGTCGTTCCATACATTTCCTTTTTGTCGATTAAATTTCTTTTGGTGCGACAGATAACTTGGTATTAACAGCGATTATAGGCTCCGGTAAACACTTACCAAAAGAAAGATAGCCTTAAATACTTTTTCTTTAAACATTTTGAAGTCCAGACACTTGGGTAAAGAGACGATACTCAAAATAACAAATAATGCGCAACCTACACGAAAGGCCAGAACCATATTCGCCGCGCCTGCTAGTAACAGAACAATATCGATGTTGTGTTGTGAATACGGGTCTTTATGTTTCGCTCAATCATTGGTAACCTTGTGTTTACGACCATCTGGTTCTTAGCGAGCGAGGACGGAGGATAAATAATACACTCTGCATATTTCACAAAGTTATATTAATTTATAACTCCACTAAAGGTGGCGCCTTATGACTACACACACCTTAGTTCCGCGGTCTTGAATAAGAAAGACAAATAATCACAAAAAATCTTGCCGTTATATACTCCGTTGTGAACGAAACCATAGCGCGATTCAGCCGTATGGAACAACGCCATCTATCGAGCTTATGAATCAACTTTGACGCTACTATGGTTTCGTTCCTCAACATTTTACAAAATAAAAAATGTTATATTCAGACACCTTGGCTACCGAACGTAAGACGAGAATTGAAGTATTATATGCAGACAGTCGACGGCATTTTGTTACGCTCGCAATTATTAAAATTGTTTTATAAAGTAGTTAGTTGTTTAGCTAACAAAAGGTCGAGTCTACTTGTTCGGAATTTTGGTGTTTTTTGTGTCCGTTGTTTGGAAAGTACCGACCCCGCGACACAGAAATTATACATAGTGCGAAATTGCCTTTAATTAAAAAAATTGCTATTGCTCATAATAGATCAGGATAAAATATAAAAAAATATTCTGTTAAACATGTTATACTATTTAATAATACTAGCGGTCGGCTAGTGGTCAAAATTCAACCAAAATTCCTAAGCTTGCTACTTTGTTTTCTTTTTTTTATACTCTTGTTACGCCCAGTGACATCTCTCGGCATTGTGGGAAAGACTCGGCAGTTCCGTCTAATATTTTGTTACACCGCCATCTATTGACATCTTACGGAACTACATAGTATGGGTACGCGAATCGTAGAGGGAACGCTGGCATTTTCTCGAATCATCGTACTGTTTACATACCGGGTATAGCGTTACCAGAAAATTCTAGAAACGCTTTACCCGCGTATAAGTAGAGCGCACGCGCACCGCCAAGTCAGTTTACAATCGTAAGCCGTCAAGTGTTCATCGAAGCGAACGGAAGCGAAAATATTACGGAGTTTGAAGCAGTTACAGTGAAAAAGTGTAGTATAGTGTTTGTTGTGTTTGAATAAAACGTGTTTTAGTCGGTAATATTGTTTGCATTCTTATCAGTCGAACCCAACACTATTAAGGTGGCAAACAAGCATTTGGCTCACCTGATGGAAAGTGGTCACCGTAGCCTATGGACGCATGCAACACCAGAGGCATCACTTACGCGTTGCCGACCTTTTAGGAAAGAAAGTGGGAAGGAGAAGGAGCGGCAAGGCGAAAAAACGGTGTTTGGGCCTTGGAGGGTGTGAGGCTCTACTACTCTTAATATGCAGTCATTGTGTAACTTAAGGCACATATCAACATCCAAAAACAAAAGCAAGTCTACATGGGATGTTGTTAAGCGCTGTGTGGGGGATGCTAAAGATCATAATATGTATATCGATAATATAACTGACAATGGTAACACAACGACATCTGGACCTGACGTAGCTGATTTAATAATTTCTTTATTGACATAACACAAAATGATTTAATTTGCAATTCTACCAATGAAACTTTTCAAGCCGACTACGGTCTTATAAGTAATAAAGCAAGCATTTTTTAGATCCCACTTATCCTATCGAAGTCTTTAACATAATCAGGTCTTTAAATATTACTAAGTCTCCAGGGTATGACAACATTAATATAGACTGAAATTAAACTAATATATACAGATTTTATCGCGTTGTTTATTTTACACTTTATTACATAACTAGCTGACCCGCGCAACTTTGTCTGCTTCACATAAGAGAATTTGCCCCGTATTCGCAACATTTTTCATTGCTTCCGCTCCTATTGGTCGTAGCGTGATGTTATATAGCCTATAGCCTTCCTCGATAAATGGGCTATCCAACACTAAAAAGATTTTTTAACACGTTCACTGCCACCACAATTTTTTTGAAGTTCATAGCGATGCCGCCCTATAAATGCACGCGAACACGCCAGGCGTGTCGGCGGTACTGCATCTAGTTAAACATTGACACGCTAGGCGTGTTCAGTGGCACCTCGATAGAGTTAAATTCTAAATTTGTCTAATTCTCGGTTTCAACGTTGAATATCAGTTAGTTTGCATTTCGCTTCGCAAGAATAAAGGTGATTCTAATACGGTAGTGAGATTTAACCTGGAATTATGGCTGGAAATAGATTTTTAGGTAAGTAATTATCGTAATTTTATCAGAGATCGTAAACATGTTGTCATTTTGAAATAGATTATACATAACATTAACGATACCTTTTTTGTTGATGTTATCGTATTTATTTACTACAAATACCAAATTGTTTACTAATGTAGGCACTAATTTTATATATTTAATGTTTTAATACATACACAGTGATTTAAGAATTAAATAAATATGAGTAGATACCTACATACCCTGCGGGTGTCGTAAAACAATAATCTACCTATGTACCTACATAATCCAAAATATGTTAGTATTAGTATTATTATGTCTTATATAGGTATTTCTAGTAATTAGTAGAATGTAGTATAATTAATAAAGTTATTTGCTATATTTTTAATATTTTTTATACATAATGAAACAAATCGTGTTATTAATGAAGTTCACGAAAGGATAGATTTATTTGCGTGTAATATGAACGAATTCGCAATCATTACATTAAATGTATTATGATTTTCATTTTTATTGTCTGTGGTTTTATTTTTAAATAATGATTATTTTAGAAATAACATTGAATGTAGGTATATAATAACATCATATAATAACATCTCTATAACGATAACGAGTTGTGCGGCAATGTTACATCTCTTTTAATGATTTTAGTCGCACTAACTGGGAACACAAGATCTCCCTATTTACGACAGTGATATCATATACCATACACTTTACGCGTGTTTACATTTGTGGGAATACACCTAATATAGCGGAAGTAGTAAAACGAAAGAAACTGTTGACAACTTCTGATAAATTGATAAGGTGGACACGCTTGGCGTGTTCTCGGCATTACATAATCACTTTTTTTTTAATGCAAAAATTTAAAGGGTTTTTCCGGGGGCCACCTCACTTATACTTAGGTTATTGCTAGAGGATAATGTACTGAGAATTTCAAAAGGCAATTTAGGCAAATATTCGTAATATCTCTAAAACATTTAGAACACGCCTGGCGTGTTCGAGGCGTAGTTATAGAAATTAGCAAGAACACGCTAGGCGTGTCGGCGGCATTGAACGTGTTAATTCGGATCAGTAGTTTCTGAGATTAGCGCATTCAAGCAAACAAACAAACAAACAAACTCTTCAGCTTTATAATATTAATATAGATTTAGAAACTTTTACAGTACTACTCATACATTTGCTCTATAATACGTTATGGCATAGTTGTATGGGGCAATATTATAGCGCAAAAAATGCATTCGCGCATTGTTCGGTATGAAATGGTCTGAGTCCTGTAAACCTACAGTCAAAACCGAATATAACGATATCGTTTATAATGACGGATCGGTTATAACAACCGAATGGCAAGGTCCCGGCTAAATCCCTATACAAATTAATTAACCATACCGCCTATAACAACATCGGATACAGCGATATATCGCTTAAAACGACGAAACTTTATCGATATTCATCGGCTTTAGCCACCAACCGTTTTACTTGTTCCAGCAAAACAAATCAATACGAACAATTTAATTATTAAAAGTTTAACTTATTCCCATCTATAAAGGCATATTTAAGCCGAGTACAGCTTATAGACTACACTGCACACAGCATATACATACATATATAAGATTTGCAAAATAAACGTATTTATTTCTATTTTCGACATTTTATTTGAAAACAAGTTCTTAAACATAACCTATACTCATACTACATAATTGTACATATTTAAAATTCTAAACATACATATGACATAATATTGTCTTCTGTTTAGGCGAATGTTATTCATTGAAATTATATTTTTATATTATACCTATTATATAATCTTAGTCTCCCCGTGACCAAAGTGAAAGTGTAAACATAAAAATATAAATAGTTTTAATAATTTAATTAGCTTAAAAATTAGTAAAGTTTAATAGTAGTAGTTTCTAAATTGTGTAAAAAAGTGTCAAATAAACTACGCGATAAAATCCGTATATAGTAGTTTAATTTCAATACATATGTCAATTAATATGACTACATACTTATGTATTTGCTTATAACAACTATCGTACATAATGTCCGAAGTTACATGGTCCCTTCAACATCGTTATATCCGGTTTTCAAATCGAATAAGCTACTAACTGTTCCCAGCATCTATGTATATTTACGAAATGGCTAAATTTGTCAAATATCACAATTACCTTTTTGAAAACATCGACAATACTGTTACGCCCAGTGACATCTCTCGGCATTGTGGGATAGACTCGGCAGTTCCGTCTAATAAATTACACCGCCATCTATTGACATCTTACGGAACTACGTAGTACGGTACGAGAATATATCGCACTACTCATTTTCAACTCCTAGCCCAAGAGGATTGTGAATTTACCGAATAAGAACTTTAGTTGTACTTTGCGGGCATGACAAATCCAGGAAAACTTTTATTTCATCAAAGACTTTTCACGTAATAGTTCTTGTCGTTTCTGCACTTATTAAAAGACATTGTATTACGTCTAAAACACTGTGTTTTAAAATTCCTAATTTAATGTTATTCATGTATTGTTTTTATTAATTATTTCTACTCACTTAATTCAATTAATACTGACATGTAAACGAAAACGAGAAGACTTTAATTTGAAATGTGATTTGATTAAAATATAATATTATTTATTTAAATGAACTCGATTGCATGAATTTATTTACAATAATTAATCTCCAATTCAATATTATCATGTACCTAATTTGGTTAATAAACATGTAATTAAGTAGCTTAATTGACATATATTTTTGGATACCTGTATTACGGGTAAAATGTGTATTTTTCTAATTTATGTTCTGTAACATCTTTGTGTAACACATTTGAAGCAAAATAAATACATTATTATTATTATTGTGTCATATTGTAAACACGAAGATTTTGAAAATGATTTATTACACTCTGTACGAATCTCTTTATTGTATATCCGCATAGGGAGGTGCACTAAAAACGCATTTGGTTAAAGCAGAACGCGCACAACGGGCCATTCTCAAGGTAGCTAATAAAAAACCAAGGCGGTATCCAACAAATAGTTTATATCAAGAGATGGGGGCAATGCGCGTGCGACAGATATATATTATGGCCGTAGCTTAAGGTTCCATAAAGAGGCTTAAGTCAAAGTCTAATCCAAAAATTCCAAATTAAACAACAAAATTAATTTATTACCTATGACGAAATTTAAATACAAACTTTACAGCAAAATTTTCCTAAAGGTTTTGGATTACGACGACACACAGAAACTATTAAATTATTTTTAAAACACTTATTACATACTATCATGATATACTTCGTTATGTAGACATGACCACCGCACACACATATGTACACAAATACACACACAAAAACAAACACTTTAGGAAAGGAAGTGGGAAGGAGAAGGAGCGGGAAGGGGCAAAGCGGTTGATTGAGCCTCCGGCACTCTCACTCACCGAACGAAACACAACAGTAGAATTACCTACTGCTATTTCACGTCCATATTCTGTGAGAGGGTAGTCCTTCCCTGGTCGAGCCGGCCCACGCATGCTGAACTCAGCGAGGCTTTACTACTCGTATATTATAGCTTTTGAACCACGATGAAAGAGACTAGTCTCCACGACACAGAGAATCCTAGTGTGGAGACCAGTGATTTATGTATTTTAGCTACCTATGTATTTTTTCTGAACAATAAAGATTATTATTATATTATCATTAAATAGCAGTAGCAGCGATAGCTCAGTGGGAGACCAACACACTGCAATGCAGAAGGTCTCGGGTTCGAACCCACGTCGCGCACCTCTGACTTTCGGAAGTTATATGACTTTTCGAAATTATGTGCGTGTTTATTAACAATTATCGCCTGCTCCATGCCTCGGAGAGCACGTTAAGCCGTCGGTCCCGGCTGCCATGAACATCTATGGCAGTCGTTATTGGGAAGTCAGTACCCTCTAATATCCTGACACTGGTCTAGCCTTAGGGTATCGTTAGCCTTCGGGTTGCGGAGGTCAGGTGGCAGCCGCTCCGTGTGAAAACTGATATCCAGTCAAATCCGGTTAGACCAGAAAAGCCGACCCCAAGTGACTTGGGAATAATAAAGGCTAGGGAGAAGATTATATTATCATTAAAGTTCTCTCTTCAAAATGCTATTTAATTCTCTCAGAGCTGTAGCAATAGGTTTTGGTATTTTGAATTCTTACTTGTCAAAAAAACTTACTAGAGTCCACCGAGGTCTCTATTACTGCAAGGATTTTTTCCTTTTACGTTGACAGATAGGTACAGACCCCTTAAAGGATCGTAGCGTGCATAATACTCACAGATAGTCATATTAATAGTAAAAACTAAAGTATTTTGTTTTAAATTAGTCATTCCACATGAAGACAAATGAAGTCCTTGCTTTCATGCCAATTTTGACCATTTCGATTATTTTATATTCAAATAAAGCTTAACTTTTTACCTGCTAGCTGTAATTCCAAGGAGATATTCACAGTGATAGCAAAATTACAAGTGTATGTTGTTAATCATTCAAAACTTTTAACTGTATAAATCCTTTTATGGATTTACTTGAATTTCACTTGCCGTTGGTTTGGAATAGCACTGAATTTAGCAGTCGTGAAGTAAAAAGCAGTTTTAGAGGAAAACATCCACATTATTTAAGAATATCTACATAATTATCACTATTACTTTTAAAAGAATTAACTAAATCAAAATAAAAGTCAATCCAGCAATTTAGATTTTCTATTTAAATAATAGATCGTACAGCGTAGCATCTATTACCTAATGAAATTCAAAGTCGGAAATATATTAATATATACAGGATGTGGCGTAAATAATGGATAACCCTGAAACTGTCGACTGGCCAGATTATCATCTATCATTTACTCCACTTATATGACCATCTGCCCATAGATGATCAAATTATTGATAATTTTGATATTTTAAATAAAATCGTACTTACTCATACAAAATCAGCTGCCATTTCTACAATTTGCGACATCTTCTCGTTCTGTTTTTTATGTCACTCCTGAGTACTTGTATCATCAGACCAGTATCAAGTTTTTTTGTTACAATCTAACACAACTTCGCAAAAAATACTTATACTCAAATTTTAACATGTTTTCTAAAGAATTATGCACTTTTGAAAATATGTATAAAAAAAAAATGACCATGGCCATAAGGTGATATAAGTGGAGTAAACGATAGATGATAATCTGGCCAGTCGACAGTTTCAGGGTTATCCATTATTTACGCCATATCCTGTATATACCAGTATAACACAATAAGTACACTTCATTTCCTAGGAAAGAATTCAACTTTAACATTTCTTAATCTGACTTGATTCTGTTCTTTATTATACTTTATACCTCCTTCACCAACATTTGTTTTTAACGAGAAATTTCGTAGAAAATGCATCAGACCACTCAACACTTGGATGCGAGCATATCTTGCACCTATACAGATCCTATTTCCCTTCCCAAACGGTACATATGCCAAGTCATTTATTTCACCCTCCCTAGAGAATCTGTCAGGGTCGAACACTTCAGGGTTGGGAAAATATTTCGGATCATGATGTAGCTCGAAAATAGGTGTCAATATCTTAACTCCCTTCTCGACAGGTATATTACCCACAGGCAAAACCGTATCTTGGGTGCACTCCCTTGTCAGTATGGCAATTGGACAGTGTATCCGAAGACTTTCACTTAAAACTTTGTCTAAATATACCACTTCAGATGTAGCATCATACGTTAATTGGTTGTTGTATTTTTCAAAAACTGTATCTATTTCCTCCTGTACCCGTTTTTGAATATCAGGGTTCCTTCCTAGTTCTAGCATAGTTCCAAACATTGCAGTTGCAGTAGGATCGATACCAGCTAAAAAGAAAAAGAACGCTTGAGCAGCCAAGACTTCATCAGTAGGCTCCAAGGTTAACCTAGTATCAGGATCATGCATTGTTCCATTCTTCTGTAGGGTCACACACAAATCAGCAAAGTCGTGTCTCTTCACGCCTTCTTTCTCACGTTGTCTGATGACTTGTCTAATTGCTTTTATGAAAAAATCCTCGTGTTTACCAAATAGTTTTAGCCCCAAAGTTTTATACAAGCCATCACTAATGCCACCGATTACGAACTTCGTGTTAAACGACAACGTAGGTGCTAGAGCCTCTTTGGCCATTATACGAAATGGTGAATCGAATGTTGACTTTGTATTGATTCCGAAAACGGCAGCAGCAATGGCAGCTGAACAGAAATGGCATACTGTATCAAAAGCATCACCTTGCAGTTTGTCTGGGTTCTGATTGAAGTACTCCACAAAATCCTGAGCACTTTTATCGATAATGTAGTACATGTTTTTCAATTTGGTGGCTGTGAAGAGCGGTGTCAGTTTCTGCCTGATCAACTTCCACTTCGGACCATTTAAAAATAAAACATTATTTGCCAATAAGTCATCATCGGTGATTGGAATACCACGATGATAAAACGATTGGAAATCCACTTGTGAAATGTGCTGCATATTTACAGGGTCCTTTACATAAAGCGTCTTATTGAAAAAGGACCCGAGTCCAACAGCGGGCGCATGTTCATACGTTTTGTATACATCATGCAAAATTTCGAAAAACGCTCTTTTGTCTATAGCAAACTGCCAGAAAGGTCCACCGATGCTATACTTATTATCGAAGATCACTCTACGTTTCTTCCAATAGTTCTGGTTATATTTTCCTCTTAAGTACGCGTAAATTAAAATAAATATTGTCATGGCAAATACCACAGTGACCAACATCTTCGGGTCTTCAGACTTTGTCAACTACAAGTTTTAGAATGGACTGATTATTAGTTATACTAACACATGTTTATATAGATTAATTTAATTACAGAGATTACTAGTCTGCTAACTGCAACATCATATTTGCCTATAAGTATATGATAATAGGTTTGTTTGTCAAGTAATTAAATTATAGTTAGCGTAGATTATACCGTTTACTTTTTTGTGAATTGATTTTTTGTGGCTTATACGAATTGGATTTATAGTGATGTTACAATACTGCTAGGAAAAAATTAAAGTAAAACATTTGAATAGTCAAAAGTTGTATCCAAATGTTATCCTTGTTGCTGATTTTCATTAGAATCTCAATTGAATATTCGATACGATGATGGCATATTGATAGATCATGATCGAACGTGTAGTAAAGACCATTCATTGCCAGGTAATCCACAGAGATAACTTTTTAGAAGTGCATCTTCTGCCATTCTTTACGAATGCAATTAAAATCATTATGAAGAATGCAAAAGTCCAGGATTAAGGGAGAAATCGCAATTATTTATTTATTTTACGAGCAACTATCGTTACAGAATATTATGAATTCGATAAGTATCGATTTCATTACCCATCTTTTATGCATAACAAAACAACGAACAGAAAACCAACCTGACAGCCACATTGTAGTGGACATAAAGCACGCTTGATTGCGGCTTTGCTTAGCAAATTGGTCCGCTTGTTGGTTACAGCAAATAAACCCGGCTGTCATCGCTTCTACACATAATTCTCGAGTACATTCAAACAAACCTAGAGCGCATTGGCTTAACCGTATAGGTGACAAGAAGAGAATTTGAAAGCAGAAATAACATAGTATAAGATCTTTGATCTACCACATAAAGATCTCTTGTTCAATCCTAAAGCGCGCACCTCTGCAATTTCAGTTATATTCGTATTAATTGGCCAAATATCGCTTGTTTCAAAGGTAAAGGAAAACATCTTAAAGAATCCTGTATATCTGAGAAATCTCCAAAATATTCTCGGCAGTATGTGAATTCTATCAACCCGCACTGGACCATAGCGGTGGTCTATAGATTGTTTCTTCACAAAAATTGAGAAGAGGCCGTGCTCAGCAGTGGTGCCTTTTCTATACAAGGATGATATTATTACATACGTGAGAAGCGCTACATCCTTTCTTGTTTCATTTTTTATAAGCAAGGTGAACATTATGGGACATTGCCACCGGTAATGGCAGATGAGGAGAAAGAGTAAGACAACAATATCTTGGGATCTAGTACGCGGCATCAGTGTTTGAAAAGTCAGTGTAGGCTAGAATAGCGTCATGCCTGGCGGGCCAAGGCCCGACGGTTGATGTTGGGAACTTGTACACAAGGTACTATAGTAACTCGCTGAGTAAACTTCGCTTGCCTGATTCAGGAATGTATGGTGAAGTGCGAATTGTGTACAGCGCCATCTATTGACAAATATCGAAACTTCTACATCTGGAGTCGCTACAAGCCTATAATTTGGTAATCGGGTTTGCCCGATTAGTTTCGATTCCAATAGGGGTTCTTAATCATGAGCGCGACGGACTAAAGTGTCGTACACCTGTTTAATCATTTAATAGATTATATTAGTATAATTCTTTGGCTAAATATATGTCATACATATATTTACATTCGTATATTCTCAATAGATATGTGTATTTGTCAATGTTTTATAGTTACCGCTTGAGCCATTGATAAGAAGAGGTCAAATAATAGCACGTGTTCGGAATGCTTCTCCAATAAAATTACATATCTATCTAACGATATTGAAAATATATCGCGATGAAAGTCTTATAGTTCACGGTGGCGGAAGCTCAATGGATAAGGCAAGGTTGTGGGTTCAAATCCTGATGAATAATCGACGTGAATTCATTTACAACACAAGCATTCTAGCTTGACTATAGGGTATACAAGAGTACGACATAGCCATTTGTAAACTGAACTGGTTATTTTTAAATTAGAAAGACAAAATTTTGCACGCTTGCATGCTTACTTGATTGGTCCTTAGCTTTTTAGCTTCCATAGAGTCCTCTATGGAAGCGTAGACCATAGAGGGAGTCATAGCTGATTTTTATAATTTCCACCATAGTGGATATCGGTGCATACTTACACTTTCCCCGACGTTTCGGTTGCTTTTGAGCAGCCATGGTCACGTCGGGGAAAGTGTAAACTTAAATATAAATAGTTTTAATAATTTAATTAGCTTAAAAATGAGTAAAGTTTAATAGTAGTAGATTCTAAATTATGTAAAAAAGTGTCAAATAAACAACGCGATAAGATATGTAGTAGTTTAATTTCAATGAATAACATTCGCGTAAACAGAAGACAATATCAGTGCATACTTGTTGTTAATCTTGCAGTAACTGCTAATGTCATTTTATCAGACCTGGTTATCGAATTCCACATACGACACTGGTCTACAATCCAGTGGTCTTGCTAAAGGTGACGTTTACTAATGTCATATGCGTATCCTTTTATGCAAAGACGTTAGTGAAATACGCATTTTTATAAAAGTACTTCTTCAGCACTACCAGTAATTATCGGGTGGGACTTTACAGAACAAGGAAAACAAATTATTTGTGGCTTTCTTCTTAACTTCGTCTGCTTCACATAAGAGAAATATTTTTGTTCTTGCAACATTTTTCATTTATGCTCTGCTCCTATTGGTCGTAGCGTGATGTTATGTAGCTCATACCCTTCCTCGATAAATGGGCTATGCAACACTGAAATAATTTTTCAATTCGAACCAGTAGTTCCTGAGATTAGCGCATTCAACCAAACAAACAAACTCTTCAGCTTTATGATATCAATATAGATTTCTGAATACCTCAGTATTGTACCTCGGTATTGTATTAGTGAATGCGACTGCAGTGGATGTGGTCTCGGGTTTAATTCCCTGGTTACGTGAAGGATTTTTGGGTTCATAGTCAATACATTTTCAGTGCAGTGCATTTCCAATCACCGAGATTTTGCCTCTGCAAGATCTTTGCAAAAATTATGGATTTATATTTTTCGAGTGTGTAACACACTTGTGAGGTCACCACATGAACCACTATATGCACGCACTCAAATTGTGTAATATGCAAATCATTATGAGCTTGCTATTCTTATCATCTCAATAACATTATGGATAAGTATTTGTGCTTAATAACCATGACTATGATAAACGTTCAAAACAAACTTTTAGATAACAGTGATTATGTATAACAATCACATATTATAAATACTCAAACTCTAATTTATCTTTCATTACAATTGAATTACTCAAACCGATAACTTATTAAAATGTTTTTGGCAATAACTTTAATATGTGTAACAGTCATTTTGATATTTGTTTATTTTATCGGGAATAACAACGAACGGTATTGGATGAAACGTGGCGTAAAATTCTATGACAAGAATAAAGTCACCGGCGTTTTTTGGGATTTCTTCACGAAGAAAGGTGCTCTGTTCGAACGGTACGGAGACTTGTATAAAGAATATGCAAAAGAACCAGCTGTGGGTGTCGGATCAGTGCTCATACCTTCACTATTTGTCATACATCCTAAAAATGTACAGCAAGTGCTACAAACAGATTTCAATTCTTTCCACCATAGGGGATTCGAAATACCTGAAGGCGACCAGTTAGCTGATAATATACTCTTTATGAGCGGACCTAGATGGAAGTTGATGCGTCAAAACATGACGCCTCTCTTCACTGCAACAAAATTGAAAAACATGTACTACATCATGGATAAAAGCGCTCAAGACTTGATAGTATACTTACAGAATAATCCTAAGACATGGAAAGGTGACTGCTTCGAAACTATCATGACATTCTGCAATGCTGCTGTGTGTGGCGCCATATTTGGCATTGGTACAGAATCTGTATACGATTCCCCTTTTCTGAAAGTGGCTAAGAATATTACAGCGCCTACCTTAATAAACAACTTAAAATTTGCCTTGTTTAACATAAGCCCGAGATTGGGACACTTTCTAGGCATCCAATTGTTTAAAGAATATGAAAACTTTTTAGTTGGAGCTATGACGAAAGTTATAGAAGAAAGAAAGAAGGAAAATGTTAAAAGGCATGATTTTGCAGACATTTGTATTAATATACAGAACAATGGCATCATGAAGGATCCTGCAACTGGTACTGAGCTAGAACCTACTTATGGATTACTTACTGCTCAGGCAATGTTCTTCTTAATAGCTGGAGTTGAACCCGTAGCAATTGTTATTTTTGCTACACTAGTGGAACTTGGACGCAATCCTGATATATTAGAAAAAGTGCACCAAGAAATTGATGAGAAGTTTGTTAAGTATAATAACAATATAACATATGATGTAATATCTGAAATGAACTATATTGATAAAGTGTTAAGTGAAGCGATGAGAATAAATCCACCCATTGGAATCTTAAATAGATTATGTGTTAAAGACACTGTGCTACCTGTAGGCAATATTAAAGTAGAGAAAGGAACAAGAATGGTTACATCGATCTATCATCTACATAATGATTCTAAATATTATCCCGAACCTCATGTATTTGATCCGGAGAGGTTTGCAAAAGGTAACAAGCAAAGTGATGAGTTTTATATGCCTTTTGGAATGGGTGGAAGGATGTGTATTGGTGCTAGATATTCCAAGTTACAGATTTCTGCTGGCGTAGTACATATACTACGGCACTTTACCGTTAAAACAAAAGAACTAGGTGGAAAATCGAAATTTAGAACGCATTTTAATACGGTTAGACCCATCGACGCAGATGTTGAATTTATTCCTAGATATATCAAATGATTTTGGAATTTTCATAAGATTTTTGTATACTAATAAATAAATAATAAAAAATAATCTTTATTTTGTCATTATAAAGGTTACATAAACATGTGATACCACAGTGCTTCACTTAAAACAATATTTACATGTATTATTGATCTATGACCCCATGCTAGGATATTCCTGTGTTATAATATAATATTCTATCACATACACACAACACCATCTAGCCCAAACTAAGCAGAGCTTGTACTATGGGTACTAGGCAATGGATAAACATACTTATATACTTTTTTTTTTGTAAATACATACATATTATACATAGAAACACCCAGACCAAGACAAACATCCATGTTCATGCACACAAATGTTTGACTTGTGCGACCTCAGGCGTGGCAGTCAGTTACACTAACCACTACGCCATCGAGGTCATATAAGAGTCATACACCCGTCTTTTCTAATTTAGTACATATTTGCTTTTTAAGTAAAATACATTTCTTATAACAATAAATTATTTGTATTAGTGTTACAATTAGAATAGAAATTCTATGTTACATTTATGACTTTCGATACTTAAAATCTATTTTACAAAAATATAAACGATTTAGTGTATTTATGTGTGTATGTGTTGGTGATATGTGTGAGTTTGTGATAGAGTGTGTGTGTGTATAAATCTAAAAATAACTTGATTTATTAATAGAGTCATTAAAGTTATTTATAGTAGACTGAACAACGTCAACGTGAATGGTATTTTTATTAAGGAAAATATAAATTTAAATAGTTTCATTTAATTTTCTTGCATCATCATAAATATTTCTCCATCGAATTCGAGGGACCCTTAGTACATTTTGAGCTATTAATAGAGATAAGATGAGCTAAAGAGTCGTATTTAAGATAATAAGTGTTTACAAAAGCTCTATTAGTAAGCTATGTATATATATAAGCAGCGATAGCTCAGTGGGGAGACCAACAGACTGCAATGCAGAGGGTCTCGGGTTCGAACCCACGTCGCGCACCTCTGACTTTCGGAAGTTATATGACTTTTCGAAATTATGTGCGTATTAATGGACAATTATCGCCTGCTTCGTGCCTTGGAGAGCACGTTAAGCCGTCGGTCCCGGCTGCCATGAACATCTATGGCAGTCGTTATTGGGAAAGTCACAGTACCCTCTAATATCCTGACACTGGTCTAGCCTTAGGGTATCGTTAGCCTTCGGGTTGCGGAGGTCAGGTGGCAGCCGCTCCGTGTAAAAACAGATATCCAGTCAAATCCGGTTAGACCAGAAAAGCCGACCCCAAGTGACTTGGGAATAATAAAGGCTAAGAGAGAAGAAGAATATATATATATATATATATATATATATATATATATATATATATATATACACATAGCTTACTAATAGAGCTTTTGCTATAGTAAAACATGCGGTAGTGTTACCATTTAATAAGTGAATTGTATTTATAAATTGAGATATAATTTTCGACATAAGGTACATAAAATTTTATTTGTAAAATTTTTTTAGAAATGTTTCAATGATTGTAAGATATGGCATGAGATTTTAAATGATTATAAATAAGATGTAGAATAACTATTTGAATCATTATAAGATTTAAAATAAGAGTGTCTATTATTTTAAGATTTGGTAAGATTCTGTTTTTGCATACTCATATTTGACTGAGTTAGTAAAAGCCATTATTTTAAAAGCCAATTAGCATTATTTTCATATATAGTGGACTCGGACACATCACTGGTTTCACAAAAGTGTAATTTGGCGTTTCCTCTGTACCTATATGCCATTGGTCTGCGCTGGAGTATCATGTTGCATCACAGAACATTTATTGCGATGTTGGATATTGTATTGTTTCTTGCAACATAATAATTAATTTATCGTATGACCCAGTTTTTATCAATAATCACAGATTTTAGTAATAGAAGTATCTTATGTGGGGGCCAGTCAGTGCAGACCGGCGACACTTCGACCCAGTGGGATCTTTTGTGTCGTGATTTTAGTAATAAATTAAATTTTGTTATAATTTTATATAGACACTAGCTGACCCGCGCAACTTTGTCTGCTTCATATAAGAGAATTGTCCCCGTTTTTGCAACATTTTTCATTGCTGCTCCGCTCCTATTGGTTGTAGTGTGATGTTATATAGCCTATAGCCTTCATCGATAAATGGGCTATCCAACACTAAAAAGATTTTTCAATTCGGACCAGTAGTTTCTGAGATTAGCGCGTTCAAGCAAACAAACAAACAAACTCTTCAGCTTTATAATATTAGTATAGATAGACAGCAACCGATTTATGTTGTTATTATAAAAAAAGAGTATCAATATTTTGATTGTTATTTTTGAAGCATTTGGAAGATATATTTGGCCTGATTCAGAAAAGTCTGACAAGTCGAAAATATTTTACGGCAACTTTACGTCAATTTAGTTGCGTTTAATAGGCAATTTTTTTTTGACCACATGATTTATCTTTGTTTAAATGTTTTTGGGCTATGACATCGGATTCTGTAAGAAAATTTGGATTTAGGTCCATAAGAAATTTGTCGCCGGTCAAATCCTCAATAGCCGCAATCCTGCCTACAAACGAGCGTCCTTACACGCAAAATGTATATCTGATCATGTTAAGCACCCCTCTATTTTTAAAACGTTAAACGTAGACGTATAACTCTATATTCAATAGAAGCGTGTTTCTAACTAATGAACTGACTTTAACCGACATAGAACACACGAGAATTGTATGAACATTCGTGGATTTACTCGGCAGTCAAAAGGTTAATAATAACAATAATATATAGATAAATACATTAACCTAAATTTACATATTATAAAATTTGATGTTAGTAAATACACCTTAATACTATGTTAGTAAAACTTCACTTGGCACACAAAATAATAATAACTACCGGTCGCTAAGTGGTCGAAATTCAACCATAATTGATTTAAATTTTATGTTTGATTGTTATTATATATATATTATATAATACCGCGAAATTGCAATAGGTACTTAAGGTATGTAACCGTAATATTGTCTTCTGTTTACGCGAATATTATTCATTGAAATTAAACTACTATATACGGATTTTATCGCGTTGTTAATTTGACACTATATTACATAATTTTGAAAACTGTTACACTACTACTACTATTAAACTTTATTAATTTTTAAGCTAATTAAATTATTATTAAAACTATTTAGATTTAATTTATTTTTACACTTTCCCCGACGTTTCGGTTGCTTTTCAGCAGCTATGGTCACGGGGAGACTAAGATGGTAGTTGTCTCAATGATCCAGTGTAATTATTTCAAAGTACTCGAACATAATTTAATCATTGGTGTTTCTATTTACGCAGAATGAGCTTAAAGTATCATGAAGTCTAGCTGTGGTTTGCTTGTTCTTGGGTTTGACTATTTGTATTACTGGATCCCAAGCTGGTGGTACATTCCAATAGAGAAGATGGTTGGATTGAAGATGTTGTTTAATTTCAATATGTAACCGTAGTTACGAAGAATTATACGACATTAGCCGAACCATGCCGAAATACTACGAACGCGATTCGTCTGCCTGTGACAAATGCATGATAGTGTGCGTGTAGTGTTTTTTCATTAATTTAATGTATTTCTAATGCATATTTCATAAAAATGCGAAATTTCATACTCCTCCGTCCGCGCAATTTTCATAAAAAGGGGTACAAAGTTTTTGCTTCACGTATTAATATAATTGTAGATAAATGTAATTCTGTAAATTCTTACTAATATTTCAAATGAGTGAATTACTGAATGAACAATTTATTAAACACAGTAATACTCACAAAACAGTCAATAACATTTTTAGCAATATAGTGTACCTAAAAGGCCCTATTTCAGCGCATATGAGTTTGTTTGATACGCTTTCACGCCTTAACTACTCGACTGATTATCATGATATATTGCATACACGTTGTCAGGGGTACAGAAAATGACATATGGTACCTTTCATCCAAAAAAGTATTGTTCCTGAGAGATAGATTTTTTTTGACAAAATCTACATTACCGTGGTCGAGCGTAAGAATAATGTATGTATATATAATCCTGATTTATTGTGACAACGAATTAAGAACACTATCTACTGTCCAGGCACGTACAGCGATGATAAGCCGCCTAACCACACGCAATTAAAACAATCGTTAATGATAACTTCTAGGCCGACAGACAAATTGTAATAATAATAATTATTATTGTTACAATTTGTATTGTGAGGCGATTCCGCTCTCTGGGGCCCTAACCACCGGCAGCTTGGACCCTGTTCCCGATGTCGGTGGGTCATTTCAGTTTTTATATTTTTAAATATGTATAGTTTTTATATTTATATTTAAAAATGTAATTATTAGAAAAAAAAGTAATAAAGAGAATAATAATAATATTCTACCACATACACACAACACTGTCTAACCCAAACTAAACAGAGCTTGTACTATGGGTACTAGACAATCGGGCACGCCACGATCGTGGCGGTAAGTCCCGTGTTTGAGGAGTGGCTGGAGAGGCGGCATGGCGCCCTCACCTTCCGACTGACACAGGTAATGACTGGCCACGGTTGTTTTAGCCAGTTCCTGTGTCGTATACGCCGGCAAGAGACGCCCGGTTGTCACCACTGCGGCGTCTGCCGCGACGTTGTAGAGGACACGGCGCTGCACACTTTGGCGGTTTGCCCCGCCTGGGCATCGCAGCGCCGCACTGTAGGCTGAAAATCGACCTCCATAGACATAGAAATGAAAGTTGCTAGATGTTCGTTTTGTTGACGGATATGGCTTTTATTAGCTATTATACACATAACAATGTCATCTGAGCTAACTCCGCACAAAAATGAATTTATTATAAGGTTTTTTCGAAAAAAATGTATGGAGCTAGCATGAAAAATCTGAATATCTCTGAACTTGCAAGGAAAACCGTAATATCCTCAGAGATGGTTATAGGACTAATTATTTGTGATTTTTTGACATACTTCATATAACGGTACCTGCTGCAGAATTTTTTTTAAAAATCATCGAATTTTTAATTAATTTTTTTTAACATTAAACGATTTGTTTTGGTGTATAAGTAAAGAAACAACACGTTATATGCATATAATACTAAATCTTCACCAGTTATTTGTTAAAATATCAAGAAAATTATTTTTGCCTAACATAGTATATATGTTTTAAAACAGTTAATTGGATACCATTACTGAACTTTGCATACAGGTAAACTACTGAATAATAAATTAGCCTTCTAATGAGTTCTGAATAAGAGATTAAGTGATTTGCAATGTCGCACAATGGTAACTACGGATTACACTAATTAAAATCTTACAGGTAAGTACATAAGTAACTTAAATAGTTAATTAGACATGTTACGAGTTCTAAGAAATATTTTCGACAACTGTCTAATGAGGTCGTTAACTAATGTTGGACTGAAATATAAAAGGGTTAACATTTTGCATCATAATTTAGTTTATTCTAAGCTTTGTTACCCCTAACATATCACTGTGAAATTTTATAATGGAAAGTTTAAATACCAATTTAGACCTATTCGTTCTTCTAAAATGTAAGAGTACTTCATTTGATCATGAGGTATTGTTTAGTGAAGTTATATCCCGCCTAGACGTTTGTCTTTCCGTTGAAGATCAAGTGACTCTAAAAGAATTTTGTCAGAGATTTGTACGAGCTGCATCACAAAGGTGGCAAAAATCTCACCGAATTCTTGATACTTTTAGAAAACAATACGAAATTTGGCTGCAAGCAACTATCGATTGGCCAAGTTGTATAAATTTAGTCGCTCAAGAACCAACTGTTGCTGAGGGATCAAGATCAATCTCTCCAGAACCCTCAACATCATACTCTGTTGGTACAATGACAAAGAGGTCACGAAAACCATTCGAAGATCTGGGAAGCAAACAGAAGAAGAGAAAATCTGATGAGCATAAAACTGACAATCCCAGTGAATTGGCACATACAGCAGCAGCGCGTTTTAAGGAAGAAGGTTGTGAGGATATCGCATCTGTAATCGAATATATGCTGAAACATCCTGAAGCAGCCTCTAAAATTAAGGAAACGCTTAAGCAACCGGTGAAAACTATCTTATTTACACCAGAAAAAGCACTTGGATTACTCCTTTCATTAAAATTATCAAAGTGGCAATACATCACTTTACGAGAGTCAGCTATTCGGGAAGGTAGAAAGGATATTTATCCATCCTACTATAAAGTGCAACAAACCAAGCTGGCATGCCATCCTCCGAAGCAATCAGTGTTAGTGACCGATTCAATGGCAAGAATAACCCTTCAAGCTTTACTCGACATTACGGTCAAAAGAATCCTCCAAAGTTTTCCTAACGATGATGTGCAAAATAAGGATTTAAAATTGATATCTAAATGGGGTTTCGATGGTGCGTCAAACCAAAGCCGATACAAGCAGAAAATGGATAGCGATCAAGACGATTCAAGAATTTTCATGACTTCCTTGGTGCCACTAAAACTGACTGATGGAGACAATACTTTGTGAATGAACCCAAAACCATGCTCAGCAATGTATTGTCGTCCAGTTCAATTTACTTTTGTGAAGGAAAGCGAAGCAGTAGTCATCGAACACGAACGACAAATGGATGAAGAAATTAAGGCTCTCATTCCTACAGAGTGCAATAATAGAAACAGGGTGAATCATCACCTAATGATGACAATGATTGATGGTAAAGTCTGCACGTATTTGTCTCAAGCCAGATCAAGTTCATCATGCTATTTGTGTTTGGCAAAACCGACAGAAATGAACCGTTTGGGTGTAGTAACAGCAAAGACCGTATCTTCTGACATATACGAGTTTGGATTGTCATCTCTACACGCCCGTATAAATTGTATGGAATGTTTACTACATATTTCGTATAGACTAGATTTTAAAGAGTGGGCTGCGAGAGGTAACGAGCACAAAGAAATGCTAAGTAAGAGAAAAACGATTATTCAAGACAAATTTAAAGACGAATTAAATCTATTGATTGACATTGTTAAACAAGGTTCCGGAACTACTAATGACGGCAACACTGCAAGAAAGTTTTTCAAATTTCCCCATAAAACTGCAGCCATTACTGGGTTGGACGAAGAACTAATAAGAAGATTTGCTGTGATTTTACAGGCAATAACTTCCGGGGAAAAAGTAGATATAATTAAATTTAAAGATTATGCCTTCAAAACAGCAGAGAGGTACGTGGAATTATATGACTGGTACTATATGTCATCAACCGTCCACAAATTACTTATACACGGGGCAGACATAATCGAGAAGAATGATGTTGTACCCATAGGAAGTCTCTCGGAAGAAGCATCCGAGTCTCGCAATAAAGATTTTAGGAGGTTTCGGGAACATCATTCGCAGAAAAAGAGCAGGCAAGATTCGAATCATGATATCCTTAATATGTTAGTTGTTTCTTCGGATCCTTTTATAAATGTACAAAGGCCCAAGTTAGATGCCAAGAAAAAGGAGGATTTATTTCCTGAAACCCTCAATTTAATTCAGTTTCAAGAAACTGACTTTGAGTTTGTAGGCAATCTAGATTCTGATTCAGAAATCGACGAGAGTGATAAGGAAAACTAGAAACTTTTAATTATAATTCTATTCAATGTAATTTTTTCATGATCTTTCGTTATTTAGCTTTGGTACGTAACTATGTTTTGCAATTGATTTATTTTTAAATATTTTATATTACTATTCTTGTACCTATTTATATTTTTGCATACTTTTGTACCTATGTTTTGTTTTATATAAATTTTATCAACTATTAAAAAATACCTTTTTAATTTATTTTTCTTTTTATTTAATGCCTATTATTAGCGTTAATAAAATAACTAACTTATCGATTGATCTTTACTTTGACATTAGTAGAATTTAATGATTTAAAAAAATACCTTCATTTAGACATAATAATAAAATAATTAGACAGTTGTCGAAAATATTTCTTAGAACTCGTAACATGTCTAATTAACTAATTAGTTTACTTATGTACTTACCTGTAAGAATTTAATTAGTGTAATCCGTAGTTACCATTGTGCGATATTGCAAATCACTTAATCTCTTATTCAGAACTCATTAGAAGGCTAATTTATTATTCAGTAGTTTACCTGTATGCAAAGTATCCAATTACCTGTTTTAAAACATATATACTATGTAAGGCAAAAATAATTTTCTTGATATTTTAACAAATAACTGGCGAAGATTTAGTATTATATGCATATAACGTGTTGTTTCTTTACTTTTACAATAAAACAAATCGTTTAATGTTAAAAAAAATTAATTAAAAATTAGATGATTTTTAAAAAAAATTCTGCAGCAGGTACCGTTATATGAAGTATGTCAAAAATTCACAAATAATTAGTCCTATAACCATCTCTGAGGATATTACAGTTTTCCTTACAAGTTCAGAGATATTCAGATTTTTCATGCTAGCTCCATACATTTTTTTCGAAAAAACCTTATAATAAATTCATTTCTGTGCGGAGTTAGCTCAGACGACATTGTTATGTGTATAATAGCTAATAGAAGCCATATCTGTCAACAAAACGAACATCTAGCAACTTTCATTTCTATGTCTATGGAGGTCGATTTTCAGCCCACAGTGCGCCGTGAGTTGACCGCGGCAGTCGGATTGGTTGCCCTCTCGCTCCCGGCCGTAGTTCAGTCTATGGTCCGGAGTGAGAGGTCGTGGAACGCCGTCGCCTTCTTCTGTGAGGAAGTAATTTCCATCAAGGAGGCGGCGGAGCGGGAGAGGGAGCGTTTAAACCCTCTCCCCAACCGCAGAGCCGGGCGCCGGAGGGCGCGGGACGACCTCCAGCCACCCTGAGGTTTGACCTGGGGGTGGCGGGCTTTGTGGGCCTGCCCGCCATCCGCTCAGCACCAGGTCCGAGAGGCGGCGTGCGTGTTCCCACGCGCGTCTCTGTGTCGAGTCCGTCTCCCTCTAGGGGGGACAGTAGTAATATTATTGTGAGAAGTGCCTTTGGGTAGGTCTTTTGCGTCACTACGCAGCCACTGCCTGCCGTTTCATACGGCGGACCGAAACCTCGGCGGAATCGCGACCGCATGCGAAAGTGATTCGCGCGGCCCCGTCGATAGTGGTTTTGTCGAGGAACACCGTGGTAGGTTTAGTCGGTATTCCGGGAGATAATTTAACATCTTTACCATCTTTCTTTTACCCCGGCGAGTCCGACATAACCCCTCCGCCCGCCCCCGCGGAGGGGTACGCGTCATGCATGCCACCAGAAAAAAAAAAAAAAAAATGGGTACTAGACAATGGATGAACATACTTATATACTTTTTTTTTAAATTGTGTTCCTTATATTCGGTACATGCTGTAAGTATTCATCGATATTTATTCAGTACCTAAAAAATCTATTATTCTGTATGCCATGTTACGTTTGACCTCAAGTTGTTTTGTACCGTTACGACATTTCGCACCCTCAGTGCCATAACCTATCGTATCATATTTTCGTAATACCTTATTATATATTATATAGATAGATATATACTATTATATAGTAGCCGATGAACAAACAGTTTTAAGCGTTAAAGTTAGCAACATAAGGTTTAAAGTGGCGCGCACTTGGTGGCTCGTATCCGAGCCGGCAACAAATACAGGGTAAATGTACCGGCTCGTATGCGAGATCAAAGGGCAAGACAAGGGGTGAGTAAGATTACGTCAATTTTTTATTGCATAATCGGATAGTGCAAATAAATATACACATGCTCAATTATTTTCTTTGCGATGTGATGAAAAATCATTGTTGAGTAACAAAAAAAAAAACATTCGACGTGTCATAATAAGTTTGATATTTTCAATCATAAACCTACTTAAATATTTACAATTCGATAAAATACGCTTAATCTTATTTACGTCTTTGTTCCACTAAGAAAAAACACAAGCTTATAAAAGTAATTTCTATAATTTGTCGGCCTCGATGGCGTAGTGGTTAGTGTAACCGACTGCTATGCCTGAGGTCGCGGGTTCGATCCCCGCACAAGTCAAACATTTGTGTGCATGTACATGGATGTTTGTCTTGGTCTGGGTGTTTCTATGTATAATATGGATGTATTTACAAAAAAAAAGTATATATGTATGTTTATCCATTGTCTAGTACCCATAGTACAAGCTCTGCTTAGTTTGGGCTAGATGGTGTTGTGTGTATGTGGTAGAATATTATATTATTATTATTATATATTAATGCCTTTGTATAAGTACATTAAAATAGCAAAGTTTACATAATACTGATTACAGCCCAACACACATATAAAAATCAAAATAAATATGTATAAAACGGGGTATTGTAAATTACTTCTACAAAGTTATAGTAATGTTGAAAGCTACCTTCACAACGTATTATACTGAGCTTATTTTTAAAAATTATTACAATTAAGACCCACTACAATTTAAAAAACGTCAAACGAAAAAGCCGTATAACCTCTGTTCTCATTGCACCAACACATTTTTATAATTTTCATTAAATGCTCTCCGTTTTTTGTTAAAATTGGTGCAACTTTTTAAAAAGAACAATCGTACCACATGCCTATCTTTATGGGTATGCACTCTCTAAATTATCATGAATATGTCTTTATTAATTTTGATTTTATTTAATGCACGCGCAGTATTCGTGATTGCGTCACAGAATCAGTCCAACTCAAAAGGTTTGGCACAGTCAACTAAGAACAGTAAGTCATCTCCATAGAAATGTGCCGTGTACGCACGTGCTGCCACGCACACATTAGCATAATATACGGCGGAATAACGTGGCGGCAGCGTGGGCCGTACCGTGAGTGTGTCGTGTGATCGGACACGTTCAAGTACCTACGCTGCACGCCCATTCATCTGCTCTCACGTTATATTATATAATACACGTTATATTATATAAATAAAGCTCATAACACGCAAATAATATTTAACTAAAAATAAAAGTGACAACCTTAAGACTACGCCGAGCGAAATGTGCCAAAACAGGCGGTCACAGTTAAGTGAATAAAATCAACACTTTTTGTTAAATACAAATATAAAATATACATTTACCATAGCAATGAATGTGTTTACAATTACTCCGTGTAAAAAACTTAAGATAATTAATATTTTCGCCTACAAAATTACGTAAATTTGCACGAAAAATGCAAAAACGTAAGCTCGTGTTACGTGATTTTTAGATTATAACAATAGAAATCTATCCTATTTTACAGCTTAAACAAAACATAAATAGTTATATTACAATTTGTCCGTCCCAAATATTTAAGTTATTGGTTGACAATAAAGATACATATTTATCAAAAAAGCATTTCAAATCCTCCATACAATTTTACTATGGCGGCCGCGCGCCGATTTGAATATGCGCCGTACGAGCTCTGTCATTATCTGTCTTACGCTCGGCGTAGTCTTAAGCGCCAACGCAAGAGTAGCTTAATAACTCGCCGAGCGGTCTTAGATAAACTACTGTTCATAGTATAATGTGGGTTAGGTGTACATATACAAATGAACTAGTCTACACAATCTATTGACATTAGTTATTACAACTACATTATTAACGAGAACTCAAAACATTTATAAACAATAACACGTTCATTTAGCTGGTACAAATATATAAAATACGACGAAAACAATGTTATATACAGTAATTAGTATGTAACGAGGCACCGTAGCAAAGTAGGTATGATAATTATTCTAAATCATAATTATTATATACTACGGAAGTAGTTAAGAACGGTTAATTACACGTATTATTGAATAATTATGTTTCTCGGATTGCATTTGATCGACGATATTTAAATGACTTAAAAATAGTCGAGCGAGGATAATATAATATAATATTCTATCGGGCACGCCACGATCGTGGCGGTAAGTCCCGTGTTTGAGGAGTGGCTGGAGAGGCGCCATGGCGCCCTCACCTTCCGGCTGACACAGGTAATGACTGGCCACGGTTGTTTTGGTCAGTTCCGGTGTAGCATAGACCGGCCGGATGTCATCACTGCACATATTAGCGGATTGCCTCGCTTGGGCTATGCAGCGCCGTAAGTTGCGCGGTAGTCGGTATTCGTTGCCCTCTCGCTCCCGGTCTTCATTGAGATTTGGAGCGAGAGGTCATGGAACGCCGTCGCCTCCTTCTGTGGGGAAGTCATTTCCGTTATGGAGGCAGCGCGGCGGAGCGGGAGAAGGAGCGTTGGAACCCACTTCGCAACCGCAGCACCAGGCGCCGGCAGGCGCGAGATGTCCTTTAGCCACCATAAGGCAGTATTTGGGGTGGTGGGATTCGTAGGCCTGCCAACCAGACGCGGGGTGCGTGTTGCTACGCTCAGTAGTGTTGTCTTTGTCCTCCCACAAGAGGACAAGTAGGCAGATTGTGTTTTAGGGTAGGTTAGTTTCGCGTAAATATCGATCCGCCGTACGACGGCGACGGGTCGAAATCTCGGCGGGGTCACGATTCGCATGTGCGAACAATTCGCGTGACACTGCTGACTTTGGCAACATCGTAGAACACCTCGGTAGTCGTTAGGACCGGGACGTCGACATCTTTCTCCGAGTGAATCCGACGTAACCTCTCCGGCGCCACATGGAAAGGCATGAGTCAATGAATACCACAAAAAAAAAAGGATAATACTAGCTTTTTTACTATGCGTCAAGTGTCAACTACATTTTACTAGATGCAGGGGGTTTGCTTTAGTGTTCCCTAACTTTTTTATCCATAATCTAAAGTGTCATAACTCTTTTTTGTCCTAATCATCTTTTGCCCAAATGATAACTTGCCCGAACTTAATGACAAATAATATCACATGCCATAAAATTGAAATCCCTAAATACAATATGCCCTAAATTTGTTTGTCATAAATATTACAATCAATAATTTAATGTTTATTTTGTTTATTATTTTACCAAATCTAACTGATACAATACATACATAGTGAAGATGCAAAAGCAATATGGCTTTTGTCACGGCTCGGGCGCTGCGGGTCTCCGGTTATCCCACACGTGCTAATCGTCGCGGACGGCTTTCGCTCATCACCGCAGCTTCGGCTTGCTGGCCGGCTTTGCTGGCCAACCTCAGCCGCGGCGGCTTGCTCGCAGCCTCCTGTTCCTCAGCCCGCGGGCCGCCTCGCCCCTACGTGCCTACGCGATTCTAAATTACACTCTAGAGGCAGGGCAGACAAGACTGCATAGAGTCAGATTTACAGCGATTCGTTTCTGTCACTAAAACCTTATTCTTAGCAAATGTTTTAGGACTAACAATTTTATTATAAAGCATTTCGGAATAATACACATTATATATACTTAGGACACATGACTTTATTTCATGCAAAATTAGGAGATTCATTTATTATAGAACTTGATATTATGACAGAATAGTTTTAGAAGTAAAGATAATTTATGTAAAACAAAATTCGAATTTTTGAACATTATGGTTACTGAAGTTATAATAATTAATTATAAATATAAATGATAGTAAACGTAGGTATGAATAGTGATTTTCGGACAAACAATTTTAGGCGAAGAAAGGGACTACCGATGCAGGGGTCTATAAGATAGATTTTGACTGTGGACGTCATACATTGGTCAAACGAAGAGAAGCATACGCACCCGCATAAAAGAGCACATATCTGATGAAAAATGCAGTAAAATGTAAACATGCAACAGGGGACCAATCACTACGTGACAAACCAACTTTGGTTTCACGTTGATACTCGCTGTTAAAATTTTAAATTATGTTCGGCTACTTTGAAGTAACAATACTTCAAAACAATGAGATGACTACCATCATAGTATCCCGGCAACCATGGCTGCTGAAAAGCAACCGAAACGTCGGGGAAAATGTATAAATGGTATTTAAAATTACCGTTTCTATAAATAAACCGTAACGAAATTAATATACTTTTAGTATTTTAATTGCAATTGAAAAAGGTACTAGACTTACCATAATCCGACGTAAGCATTTTCTATTATAAAAGAAAATATCCGGTCTATAATTCTTCGGTATACAATTGTATACAATTTTATATCTCTCACAAGAGTATTGCTATTTATGACATGCACAGATGGCTAAAAGTCTCAAGCTAACTCTTTGACTTTTCAAAAAGTAAGCTCTTAATCTAATTATAATTAGTTCGTCTATTGGCTATAATTCCAGACAGTTGGTACTGAATATTTCTCGACCGAAAAACTCATTAACAATTTGCCCAACCGTGCAATCGAACCTGAGATCTCAAGCACACAGTCAGATTCACTACCGCTGGGTCAACGAGGCAATCGTTCAGCATGAACTATTTCTATTATAAATTTAAAGAGTCAATCACCGATTTACAATAAACATATGCCTTACGTCAACTATTTATTAATATGTATAAGACCTACTGAAAGTATGACGTCTTTCCTGACCCCTGAAGTCAGGCCTTGTTTTTTTGTTAGTTAGAAATTATTCGGTATACACGCAATCATCGACGCACGACAACTTAAGCCACGTAAAGAGTACATGGGGGTGGTGGGCTTCGTGGGCCCACCACCCGATCAGTTCCAGGTCCGAGAAGCGGCGTGTGTGTTCCCATGCGCGCCTCTCAGTCGTACTGTCTACGTTCTCCAAAAGGTGGCTGTTGGGCATAATGTAGCTGAACTTTGGGTAGGTTAGTTTCATGTAGGGGCCCGTCGTTTCACATGGTGGCGGACCGAAACCTTGGGAGGCTCGCAATTCGCATGTAAAAACGATTCACGCGGCCCTGCCGGCTTTCGTAACGTTGAGAATAACCGTGGTGGGTTTAGTCGGTAGATCAGTCCGACATAACTCCTCAGCCGCCCCGTGGAGAAGTATGCGTCAATGTTGCATACACGCTCGTAAGCAGAAATTGTTTACTTATAGTACTTTTTCCGGATGAAAGGTACCCTATGCACTTTTCTGTTTCTCTGACAAATATATGCGAAATTTCATAATGATCGTTCGAGTAATTGAAGCGTGAAAGCGTCAGAAACAAATAAACTCGCATGCGCATTTATACAGACTAACGGTCGCCTAGTGGTCAAAATTCGATCAAAATTCCTAAGCTTGCTACTTTGTTTTTTTTCTCTATTACATATAAATAAGGTATTAAGGAATTGTACGACGTCAGACGAACAATGTCGAAATATTACGAACGCGATTCGACTGCATGTGTCAAAGGCATGTTTGTGTGTGTGTAGTTTTTTTTTCATTAATTTAATGTATTTCTAATGCATATTTCATAAAAATATTAGAATTCGGCCCTCCTGCTCCATATAAACTTTAAATGTGCCAAATTTCATACTCTTCCGTTTGCGCAATTTTCGTAAAAAGGGGTACAAAGTTTTTGCTTCACGTATTAATATATAGATTAAACAATACTCAGCGTTTAACAATATGAACAGCTAAACGCACGACTACTTCATACATATTATGAAATAGTAGTAGTAAACAGATTCTGAAAAATTTCAGTCATGTAAAATTATAATAATAATAATAATATTCTACCATATACACACAACACCATCTAGCCCAAACTAAGCAGAGCTTGTACTATGGGTACTAGACAATGGATAAACATATGCATGTTCTATGTAGAAACACCCAGACGAAGATAAACATCCATGTTCATGCACACAAATGTTTGACTTGTGCGGGAATCGAAATCGAAATATATAAACAACTATGGTTTTAAAATATTTTAATGCAAGTCTGTGTCACGGGGGACTTTACAAACATTCAAACAACGGACACAAAGAACATCTAGACTCGGAACAACTATTTGTGGATCATACAAATTTTTGTCTCGTGTGGGATTCGAACCCACAACACTCGGCGCAGAGGCAGCAGCGAGACGACCACTTAAACCACTATACCATCCGTACAGTAAATGTATTAATTAACATTAAGTAAATGTACTGTATAATTTAATGACTAATCAAAACTATTTTTAGGATTTTTTTAAAACAACTAATTTTATACTAGACATGGTTTTGTCTGTGGTTTGGCGCGCGTTAATGTAGGTTAGGTTAGGAACAGTAATTTTTTTGTGCCGCGTGGGGGCCGCAGCGGCACACGCTTTCGGCCATAATAGGCGGAGATCTCTCCCTGCCGAGCGTGATCAACGCCATGCTCGGCGGCGAGAGGTCGTGGCAGGCAGTGGTCTCCTTCTGCGAAGCTGTCATAGCGCAGAAGGAGACCGCGGAGAAGGTCAGGGAGAACAACCTCCTCGCTGACCCTCTCCGGCGCAGACGGACGGGAGCGAGAAGGAGGCGATTTGCCCGCCTTTTCGCTCCTGTATAGTGGGGTCACTGGTACAGAGTTGGGGGACTCTCTACCGGCTTGCACGGCCCCACACGTCTGGGGGATGGTCTTGGTGAGCAAGGCCTTCCCTCCATAGGTGCTGAGGCCCGGTCACCATCAGCCGGGCTAACCGCCAGGGCGGGATGGTGATTGCTAACGCGACCCCATCCCGCCCCACTCCGTCGGCGGAGGGACTGCTCACCCCAGGTTTTTAGTGTGTATACCGACTCCCTTCAGGGGCGGAGAGTCTCACATAACCACCCTCCCCCCCCCGGGGGAGGGGGTATCCATAAAGGATTTTCCTGGGTGAAAAAAAAAAAAAAAAAAAAGGAACAGTAATTTTAGAGTTCGAGAAACTCTTATACAACAGCTTTGTCCGTCCGTCCGTCCTTCTGTCTGTTAAACAACTTTCAACCCTAGAACCGTAAGAGCTAGAGACTCACGACGCCATTCGACTCAGCATAGTCGATATACCCCCCAAATCACTATGACTTTTGACCTCTGACCTCAAGGTCACGTGATACCATCTTTCAACTCAAGAACCGTAAGAGCTAGAGACTCGCGGTCAACGCCTTTCGACTCGGTATAGTCGATATACCTCCGAAATTACCATGACCTTTGACCTCTGACCTCAAGGTCACATGATACTATGTTTTCGAACTCTAAGATTTACGGCAATTCATGGCCGATTCTCACTTGTTTTGTGTACGGTATGTCCTCCTCTGTTTCTCTGAAAACGTGTATGCGAAAATTCGAAGTCATGAAAGCGTAACAAACTCACCTTCGTATTTATAATATTAGTTAGGAATTAATATACCTAATATACCTATCTATACAAATATTATAATGCTGAAGAGTTTGTTTGTTTGTTTGGTTGAACGCGCTAATATCAGGAACTACTAGTTCGATTTGAATAATTCTTTTAGTGTTGGATAGCGTATTTATCTAGGAAGGCTATAGGTTATATAACATCACGCTACGACCCACGGGGGCGGCGCAGTAACTATAAATACGGGTGAAACCGCGGGCACAGCTAGTGCAAATATATTTTTAAACTGACTGACTGCCCTGATGGCTTATGCGTTAGTCGCCTTGACTGTCACTGCAGCAAGTGTTGTGGGTTCGAATTCCACACAAGACAAAAACGACTGTGTGTAATTGTTCCGAGTGTATATGTACACACGGCTATACACCAAGTTAGACATCCTATATACACATAAGTACGCTACATACAAAATAGAGAATTGCTGGCAAGGGACAGTGCATGCGGTGTAGACGGCCCGTTCAGCGTGAGTGAGACAAAATAACAAAATATAACGGACTCTCTTGTACGATTCGCAGCGTTCAACTTCTAATAGTTCAAAGTCCAAACAGTCTAGGTTGATGAGTCGTTGTGTGTACGTTGTTTGAATGTTTGTAAAGATCCCGATACAGGAATAAGTCGTGATGCGGCAGGATCCTTTAAAAAAATAATTGATGACAATCGAATACTAACCTATACGGATACGGGCCTGGCTGGCACCTTTAATACAAGCTGTTTTAATAACTTAGCAAAGGTGCTGGTCATAATGTAAAATTGCAATAGTTTTAAGGAATTCTAGTTTTATTACCTCTATTTTTGTTTTTAAAACTACATATGTACTTACCGAAATTTTATTTGTGTGCAAAAATAACTTTATGTTTCTTAAAAAAACCTGATTGAAAACCACAATAAACTTATTGTGGGCTTCTTGCTTTGTCCTTCTTGGTGTTTACAGCTCTATTTCACTTCATTTGCTGCTTTTACACGCGATTGATGTTTTAATCTTAACTAATTAAATGCGAATGTAAGTTTGTTTGTTTGTTACACTACACTATCACGCCTTAACTGATCATCATGAAACTTTGCATACACGTTATCAGGAGAACAGAAAAAGACATAGGGTACCTTTTATCCAGGAAAAAGTACTGATACAATTTTTTTTGGGGCGACGGAGAGGTTATGTCGGACTCATCGGGTAAAGATGGTGAGCGACATCCCGGTAATACCGACTAAACCTACCACGGTGTTCCTCGACATAACCGCAATCGGCGGGGCCGCGCGAATCGCTTGCACATGCAATCGCGACCCCACCGAGGTTTCGGCCCGCCGTATGAAACGTCAGGCCACTACACAAATAGACCTACCCTTTGGGCACCACTAATTCAATCCTTACTGTCCATCTGACGGGGACGGACGGACACACAATACAGAGGCGCGCGTGAGAACACGCACGCCGCCTCTCGGACCTGGTGCTGATTGGGTGGCGAGCAAGCCCACTATTACTAATCTAACCTAACTTAATCTATCTATACGCGAGTGAAGCCTCGGGCAAAAGCTAGTACATCATAATTACACAATTATTTATCTGTTTTCGTTTACGTTTCCTGTGAAATTAGGTCAATTTAGAACATGATAACAAGACCCATGGGTCAAATATGAATTCATCATGATTTTAAAGTGTTTACGAAATTTTAAACAGTTGCTATCCTAATAGCTTAAATCTAGGAAGAACATAAAGTTACTAGTTAACATACGAATTATTGACGACTTGGAAAACTTTGTATTCTAGGTAAAACCTCCAAATTTTCTTAGATCTTGAAATTCAATAAACTAATTTTGTCTTACATCTACGCGAATGTAAATTAAACTTCTTTATACGAATTTGTCGCGTTGTTATTTTACCACTCATAGTGCAATAATTTACAAAAAATATTTTTTAATAAAAGTGTTTTATAATAACCATCGCGATAAAAGCCGTTAAGGTAGTTTCATTTCAATTTAGAGCCGATTTTTCAATCGTCGGATAACTTTTATCAGAGGAATAAATATGGCAGTTTGACATAATTATTTTCTATAGATAAGCCGTCAAAATGTCAAATATATTCACCAGATAAAAGTTATTAGGCAATTGAAAAATTGGACCTTAATAAATTATTTATTTTGCCTTACGGCACATACATTTAAACAGGATTACAATGAAAGCTGTAGAATAAATTATAATATCAGACTGTATATTATATATTGCCCCACGCTGGACGAGTGTGGATTAGGAGACTTCATAAACCAATCTTCCAGAATATTATTAACAACACTAAGTTGATAGATATTTTCTTTCACGGTTAAAACGAACCATAATTAACTATTTAATACTAAATAACTTCAAAGAGTAAGAGATGCGTGCTTTGGGCAGTTTGGGTAGTGAATTTCACAGGCCAAGTAATTAAATATAAAATAATATAATATTCTATCACATAAACCTACCACGGTGTTCCTCGATAAAACCACTATCGACGGGGCCGCGCGAATCACTTTCGCATGCGGTCGCGACCCCGCCGAGGTTTCGGCCCGCCGTATGAAACGGCAGGTCACTACACGAAAGACCTACCCTAAAGGCACTTCTACCACTCCCTACTGTCCCCCCTAGAGGGGAGACGGACTCAGCACAGAGGCGCGCATGGGAACACGCACGCCGCCTCTCGGACCTGGTGCTGAACGGATGGCGGGCAGGCCCACAAAGCCCGCCACCCCCAGGTCAAACCTCAGGGTGGCTGGAGGTCGTCCCGCGCCCTCCGGCGCCCGGCTCTGCGGTTGGGGAGAGGGTTCAAACGCTCCCTCTCCCGCTCCGCCGCCTCCTTGATGGAAATGACTTCCTCACAAAAGGAGGCGACGGCGTTCCACGACCTCTCACTCCGGACCATAGACTGAACTACGGCCGGGAGCGAGAGGGCAACCAATCCGACTGCCGCGATCAATTCACGGCGCTGCGATGCCCAGGCGGGGCAAACCGCCAAAGTGTGCAGCGCCGTGTCCTCAACTACGTCGCGGCAGTCGCCGCAGTGGTGACAACCGGGCGTCTCTTGCCGGCGTATACGACACAGGAACTGGCCAAAACAACCGTGGCCAGTCATTACCTGTGTCAGCCGGAAGGTGAGGGCGCCATGGCGCCTCTCCAGCCACTCCTCAAACACGGGACTTACCGCCACGATCGTGGCGTGCCCGATTCTATCACATACACACAACATCATCTAGCCCAAACTAAGCAGAGCTTGTACTATGTGTACTAGACAATGGATAAACATACATATATACTTTTTTTTTTCTTTTTTGTAAGTATGTACATACTTATTATACATAGAAACACCCAGACCAAGACAAACATCCATGTTCATGCACACAAATGTTTGACTTGTGCGGGAATCGAACCCGCAACCTCAGGCGTGGCAGTCAGTTACACTAACCACTACGCCATCGAGTCGTCCGTCCGTCCGTATAAAACCGTCAAATGAATATATAAGCAAATTATCTATGCTAATTTCTATTGTTATAAAATTATATACTACTTACATGGTACTAAGCATTTTACATGGTACATGGTAATAAGGGAGACATTCACATGAAATTAAACTTTACATTTTATATTTTAGTCAATTCTGTTTCTTACGCATTTCTTGTTTTAACAGTAACTTATTCACATCCGATAACATTTAAATGAACATTACCTATCGACTATACATCACTTTTATTTATTAATTAAAAGCGACAGTCGTATCATAATGTTACTACTAGTAACTTCAATATCTCTAACAATTACATTAATTTTAATTTACGCAGTCGGTGCATACAATGAAAGTTATTGGAAGAAACGAGGAGCGAAATTTTACAATAAGAACAAAGTGTTCGGCGTGTTTTGGGACTTTTTTACTCAGGATGGTGCATTGTTCGAAAGGTTTGGTGATTTACACAAGAAATATAGAAATGAACCAGCCGTTGGCATCGGAGCTGGACTCACACCAGCCTTATTCGTGATTGATCACAAAAATATCCAGCATGTGCTACTTGAAGATTTCCATTCCTTCAATCATAGAGGTGTGCAAGGTACAGTTGGTGATCAGTTATCTGAGAGCATTATCTTTTTATATGGACCGAAATGGAAGGTAATGCGTGAAGCTATGAGCCCTTTGTTTACTCCAACGAAGTTGAAAAGCATGTATTATATCAAGGACAAATGCGCTCAAGACTTCGTCCAATACTTAAAGGACAATCCTAAGACGTGGGAAGGTGGATGTTTCGAAACGCTCATGACCTTCTGTAATGCTTCAGTTTGTGGTGCAATTTTTGGCATCGGCTCCGAATCCATATTTGACTCACCTTTTCTTAAAGTAGTCAAGAATATCACAGCACCAACATTGATGAACAATGTAAAACTAACAATGATGGCTTTGACCCCGAGTCTAGCAAATTTATTAGGCATAAAACTATTTAAAGAATATGAAGAATTTTTAGTTGGATCCGTCAAAAAAGTTATAGAAGAAAGAAAGAAAGGAATTATTAAGAGGCATGATTTTGCTGACTTATGTATAAGTATTCAAAAGAATGGCGTGTTAAAAGATCCTAGTACTGGTTATGAGATAGAACCTACATATGAACTGTTGACAGCTCAAGCAATGTTCTTTTTAGTAGCTGGTGTTGAACCTGTTGCCACCCTCATTTTCACAACGTTTATAGACCTTGGACGCAACCCGGACGTATTAAAAAAACTACATCAAGAGATTGATGAAACGTTTGAAAAGTATGGAAATAATTTATCGTATGATGTGATTTGTGAAATGAAGTATGTAGACAAAGTACTGAGTGAGACGATGAGGAAAAATCCACCTATTGGATTTATTACTAGGAAATGCATTAAGGATACGGTACTACCTGTCGGTGATATAAAAGTTGAGGAGGGAACCAGAATATTCACTCCGATTTATCAAATACATCATGATCCTGATTTGTATCCAGACCCACATGTATTTGATCCAGAGAGGTTTGCCAACAGCAGTAAGCTAGGAGATGAGAATTTTATGCCGTTTGGGATAGGTAACAGAATGTGTTTAGGAGCAAAGTATTCTAAAATGCAAATGGCCGCCGGAGTGGTGCATTTTCTACGACACTTTACCGTTAAAACAAAGGAGTTGGGTGGACCAACGAAATTTAGGTATCATCTGACTAGTGTCAGGCCAATTAATGTAGATGTTGAATTTGTGCCTAGGAATGTTGAGTAACTAGCTGTATATCACATATATTTTTCTAACATATTAGAAAAATATCTGGCCCTTTGGGGGGCTTACACGGAGACATGTTACCCACGTTTATTTTTGTTACTGCTCCACTCCCCTGGTTTCTTGCGTGATACAGCCTATAACCTTCATCAAGAATCGGGCTATCGGATTTCATATGCCAGATATTTCAGAAATTAGCGTATTCAAACAAAATAACAAACGAACTCTTTAGCTTTCATATTAATATAGATCAATATCTACTATTTAAACTTATTATCTTTATACTACATATAGTACACAATATATCTGTGAATTGTTTAAATATTGCATGTATGCAAAATGTATATGTAATCATGATCATTGTATTAATTAAAGTATAACGTATCAATTATTTGTGGCTATCTATTTAAGTGTATTTCTCTGGATATAGTTGTTTAGGCGAAAGTACCCTTACAATATAAATTTAGCGTTTTTAGACTTGTTCATGCATACATAGATCAAAACCTTTTTCACTAAAGAGGTTTGACCATGTACCATACTGTGTTTTAAGGTTTGTTTATTTCTGTCTCCAAGGCGTAGCCGTAGTGAATGCGACTACTGTGCATCAGGTCTCGGGTTGAAATACCGGGTCGACCGAATATGATTAGATTACTAGATTTTGCCCGCGGATTCGCTCGCTTAAATGTAGGTTACGTGAACAAGACTTTTTTTCTGGAGGTACCCTATATCCTATTATGTTCTCCTGATAATGTGTATCCGTATATAATTTCATGATGATCGGTTAAGTAGATAACGTGTAAAAGCGTAACAAACAAACAAACTCACATTCGCATTTATAATATCAGTAAGGATTAGGATTCTGTTGAGAAATTCTGTTCTGTAATTAGAGTAGTAGAGCCTCGCTGATTTCAGCATGCGTGGGCCGGCTCGACCGGGGAAGGACTACCCTCTCACAGAATATCGACGTGAAATAGCAGTATTCCTACTGTTGTGTTTCGTTCGGTGAGTGAGAGTGCCGGAGGCTCAATCACCCCTTTCCCCCTTCCCGTCCCGCTCCTTCTCCTTCCCACTTCCAGATTTTCTTCTTCTATTTTTTATACCACTTAGGTGGCAAACAAGCATACGGTCCACCTGATGGTAAGTGGACACCGTAGCCTATGGACGCCTGCAACACTAGAGGCATCACTTGCGCGTTGCCGAGCCTTTAGGAAAAAGAGGAAGTGGGAAGGAGAAGGAGCGGGAAGGGGGAGCTTTCCCTCTTCCCGCTCCTTCTCCACCAAATGAAACACAACAGTAGGAGTACTGCTATTTCACGTCGATATTCTGTGAGAGGGTAGTAATTACCCGGTCGAGCTGGCCCATTCATGCTGAAATCAGCGAGGCTCTACTACTCAACTACTGGAATCTTGCCGAAAAATATTAATAGGTACTGACATATATTTGGGATAGACATGCGCCTATCCCAAATATATGTCAGTACCTATTAATATTTATACCTATAAAAATTATAAGCAGTATAATTACTTATTATCATTAGATAATAAGTAATTATATTGCTTATAATTTATTTGACAGATGGAATAGAATCAAATATAAATCAGTTTGTTATTGTATCGATGATAAGCTAATAAGCTATTTACATGTCAAAATAATCAAGAGGTCGCGTAGAAGTTTAGTAATTAAATTGCACTGTTTGATAAATAATTTAATGTATATATGTTAAATTAGGTTAAAGAGCGTGTCAGGCACGCCACGATCGTGGCGCTAAGTCACGTGTTTGAGGAGTGGCTGGAGAGGCGGCATGGCGCCCTCACGTTCCGGCTGACTCGGGTAATGACTGGCCACGATTGTTTTGGCCAGTTCCTGTGTCGTATACGCCGGCAAGAAACGCCCGGTTGTCACCACTGCGGCGAATGCCGCGACGTTGTTGAGGACACGGCGCTGCACACTTTGGCGGTTTGCTTCACCTCGGCATTGCAACGGCGTGAGTTGATCGCGGCAGTCGGATTGGTTGCTCTCTCGCTCCCGGCCGTAGTTCAGTGTATGGTCCGGAGAGAGAGGTCGTGGAATGCCGTCGCCTCCTTCTGTGAGGAAGCCATGTCCATCAAGGAGGCGGTGGAGCGGAAGAGGGAGCGCTTAAACCCTCTCCCCAACCGCAGAACCGGGCGCCGGAGGGCGCGAGATGACCTCCAGCCACCCTGAGGTTTGACCTAGAGGTGGTGGGGTTTGTGGGCCTGCCCGCCATCCGTTCAGCACCAGATCCGAGAAGCGGCGTGCGTGTTCCCACGCGCGCCTCTGTTTCGAGTCCGTCTCTCCTCTAGGGGGGTACAGTAGGGTTTATAAGTGAGTGAGTGCCTTTGGGTAGGTCTCTTCGTGTAGTGGCCTGCCGTTTTGTACGGCAGGCCGAAACCTCAGCGGGGTCGCGACCGCATGTGCAAGTAATTCGCGCGGCCCCGTCGATAGTGGTTTTGTCGAGGAACACCGTGGTAGGTTTAGTCGATATTCCGGGAGGTCTATTATCATCATTTTAACATCTTTCGCTTTTACCCCGGTGAGTCCGACATAACCCCTCTGCCCGCCCCGCCCGATCAGCACCAGGTTGGAGAGGCGGCGTGCGTGTTTCCACTCGCGCCTCTGTGTCTCCCTCCCGCAACGGGGGACAGTAGGGCTTGACCCTGTCAGGCACAGCAAATTAGAAGAGAGGAACAGGGCTGGGTGGCAAATAAAATCATTTATTTTAAAGTATATTAAAACTGATATATATAATGACATTTATTTGTATGTTAATATGTATATTTTGTATGCTATTTATAACAATTACTCTACTAAGTCTTATTAAAAATAAAACTATTTGTGTTTAAGAACGTAAAGAAACATTTATTTGCACGGAATATTTATTCCGTTCAGTTTAGTTTTATATTGAAATAAATTTATTGTCGAAAAATATTACATATCACAAAACTTTTAAATTGATTAATAAATATATTTGATATTGTTTCCTCTATAATTTCTTTAGGCATTATAAGTTTTAGTAGACATAACTACAGTTCAAGACTAGTGTATCTTAAGTCGGGGTCTTGGTAAATTTAATCTATGTTTGTATCGTTATTGCCGGCCAGTACATCGCAAGCATACATTGCGAAGATTGTAAAGTAGCAGCCTGTTTAAAAGCCTCTTAACCTATCCACCCTTATTTATTTTAGTTCGTTCTAGTAGCTGTACAGTCAATAGTGCATGGATATCTTAAGGTCCAAAATCCTGTGATCACTCGAATTAGAATGAACTAGATAGCGTTGTTTCATAAATATTGCAACGCGTACTCATTTTAGCAAACAGGTGAAGGTATAAGAAATTATAATCTCAACCGAAAAGAAACTTGTACACAGGGATAGAATAATGTTTGCGTACGAACAGAATATCGAGTCATCGAAAGTATCTATAAAATAAACTATCTACTATAAATTTATAATTCATTTGTAATTATTTGCTTCTTGTTTTACACTGAAATGTGTTCTTTTTTAAATAAACTATTGTGACTACTATATACGGCTTTTATTGCGTTGTTTATTTGATACTTTATTACATAATTTTGAACTGTTACACTACTACTATATAATACTACCAAGGATGCTTCGCGAGGCTATTGAAATCAAAAAACATCCTAATTTTAATAGAGAAGATGGTTGGAATGTACCACCAGCTTGGGATCCAGTAATACAAATAGTCAAACCCTAGAAGCAAACCACAGCTAGACTTCATGATACTTTGAGCTCATTCTGCGTAAATAGATGATTAAATAATAATACCAATGATTAAATTAAGTTCGGCTACTTTGAAATAACTACACTGGAACATTGAGACAACTACCATCTTAGTCTCCCCGTGACCATGGCTGCTGAAAAGCAACCGAAACGTCGGGGAAAGTGTAAAATTAAATTAAATCTAAATAGTTTTAATAGTTTAAATAGTAATTTGATTAGCTTAGTAATTAGTAAAGTTAAAAAAAATAGTAGTGTAACAGTTTTCAAAATTATGTAATAAAGTGTCAAATAAACGATGCGATAAAATATTCGCGTAAACAGAAGACAATATTAAACTATTGTGAATTGAGAAAACAAAATTTAGTTATATATTTTAAGAAATCTACTCCTTTGTATTTTATAGTAGTGCACCGCCATCTATTACGATATAAATAAACTACTTAACAGTTCTTGTATCGATTGCCGGTAGATGGCATCTGTTACCGGCATAAACCATTTAAGTTTGAAATGGGTATGCATTTTTGCAGCTCACTGTATAAAAGAGATTTAAGCTACAATTAGAAGAAAATGCTGTGATGAATGAATTATTGCACTATACAAATATTACTTTGCTTTTCTATTTAAAATTTCTGTAAACAAATTATTTGTGTGATGTTGAGCAGCGATAGCTCAGTGGGGAGACCAACAGACTGCAATGCAGAGGGTCTCGGGTTCAAACCCACGTCGCGCACCTCTGACTTTCGGAAGTAATAGACTTTTCGAAATTATGTGCGTATTGATTGACAATTATCGCCTGCTCCGTGCCTCGGAGAGCACGTTAAGCCTTCGGTCCCGGCTGCCATGAACATCTATAGCAGTCGTTATTGGGAGAGTGTCGACACAAAAGATCCCACTGAGTCGAAGTGTCGCCGGTCTACACTGACTGGCCTCCACATAAGATACCTTTGTGTGATGTTAATACTAGGACAAATAATTATATCCTGTGAAACTGTTTCATATATAATTAGCTTGTAAGCTAAGTTTAATTATGTAACAATTGTTGTAGCCAAACAGGGTCTATAATTAATATAATTTTAAGTACCATCTTTATAAACATTGTGGAATAGCAATAAAAATTACTGAAATTAATGATGTTATTCTATTTACTTTACAAAGCTGAAGATATGATAATGGTTTTCATATTCATGATAGATTTATGGTAAGGATGCAAGCATGTCCCATGATGGTATGTGCTAAATTTAATTTAGTGCCATCTATCGGTGATTTGAATCAATCTAAGCTACATTACCGCAAACAATGTATATTTAGTTTATCTACTTAAGAGTTTCATAAATTTATTTATTTATTTTTTTAAACTTACAACTATCATTACAGGTAAACCCAATTCGATAGTGTGCTACGTCTTAATTATGTACATGAAAAAATTAACATAAAATTCAACTAAGTAACTAAAAGAAACAAAAATAGAACTAAAATAAAAACAAAAATACATATAAACTTTTAACTTATAACTACTTACAATACTAGGAACAAAAATAGGACACTATGTAAATAGTAATTTTTGTCAACTCACTAATGTGACAGCAATATATGTCAACATTCTTGCTTATCATATTAATTACTTTAATAGACCTGGATATGGGACACTGCCAGTAAGTTGGCCCTGGCGTTTGGTACTACTAAGAGTGGTGGACGTCGCCGCTCCCATACGTATCGACCTGGTACACAGAGACTAAGGCATCGCAGTACTCCAGGATTGTATTCAATTCAGCCGCTAGATGGCATTAATCCAATTTCTAATTAAAGTATTGAGTCGCAACGGCACATCGGTGTCCACACGCATTTTTTTTCAAGTTATGTCTGGTTCACTAAGACTTGACAGAATAAAACGATACCACTAGAAAGACAAGACAATAATAAGAACTATTCGATACAATATCTAAGGACCACAACACATAGTTTATTATTAGATTGATAGATGGTGTTATCAACAAGTTTAAAACTATCCATAATTAGGGTTTTATTTATTTATAACATTCAACGCAACGCTAATGCGTCTGCAATAATAGTAGGAAAAATTTATTGACTATTACCAGACTCATTGTCAGACCTCCTGGTACCTAGTACTAAGATTTGCTAACAAAAAATTTAACCACACTGCCCGATCCGAGAATGCAACCTAGCACTTCATAATATATCATAAGCTTGAGTGCAAACAAGTCATGTAGTTATGTTTCTCTATAGGTACATATTAAAAAGCGTCTCTAGTAGAAATATCAAATAAAAAAATTATAAAAATCATGTTGATGTTCGCCGGGCGCCATTTACAACACATGTTAGACGACCTGTTCTCTTTATAAGGCTTGTTCTGCTTAAACAACTATATAGTTAACCCGTGTCTTCGTTCTCCTGTCGTGTTAAGGAAAACAATATCTCCTAGCGGCCGTGCATTCTCCGCGATATAAAGTAGGAAAGTTCGCTTTCCGGTCAGTAAAATATATCCGTGCAACAAATCATGTCGATCCGTTGCTTCATTGCTACGTAAAAAAAGGACAAACTAACCAACCTATTTGCGTATCTATACACATTATATTAAAGTCAAAAATCATTTGTACATTCAGGATACAAAGTAACAATATTGTCTTCTGTTTACGCGAATATTATTCATTGAAATTAAACTGCTATATACGGATTTTATCGCGTTGTTTATTTGACACTTTATTACATAATTTTGAAAACTGTTACGCTACTTTTACTTTTAAACTTTACTAATTTTTAAGCTTTTAGCTTAGGCTTTTGCCCAGTAGTGGGATATAATAAAAGGTAAAGGAAAACAAATTGTAGGTACTGTTATCTGTTGCCGAGTAATTATATGCATAATATTATTGTTTTTGTTTCATTTTACTTTATAGTACATATTCTTTTTGCTTATTCATGATGATCGTTTTATTAAACGTTTATCGCTTATTCAGGTTGTTATTAATATGTCATCGTGAATTAGCAAAGATAAATTATTATCCAACTTTGTTTAGGTTTCAAGTATAGCTATATATCTATACCTAAGTTTATCGTCACAAACAAATAGGTAAGTATATGATAACTGTTAATATTGCTTGGGCAAGCAATGCAGCGATATAAATAGCTTGTTTAGCCAGCGGCATGTAATCCTGATTTCTTAGAATAATAACGCCCCTGATTTATAGAAGTAGCTTATATTATCAGCATTGTATATGTGTATAATATAATATAGTCTTCTATTTACGCGAATATTATTCATTGAAATTAAACTACTATATACGGATTTTATCGCGTTGTTTATATGACACTTTATTACAAAATTTTGAAAACTGTTACTCTATACTACTATTAAACTTTACTAACTTTTAAGCTAATTAAATTATTATTAAAACTATTTAGATTTAATTTTATTTTACATTTTCCCCGACGTTTCGGTTGCTTTTCAGCAGCCATATATATGTATAATATGTTTGTTTAGAAGAGACCCATGCTCAGGAACAGATTTGTCCCACTTGCATAGGTTTCTTCTCGGGCGGAAGAACGGGGATCTTCCACCCGCTAGCCATTGAGTCGGTCGGACGCCCTCTGTAGTGCCAGGGCGTCGTCCAGTAGTCGTAGTCTGCTGGGTGGGTCGCTGAGGTAGTTTCTTTACCAGCGGCCCATCCACTATACAAGGCAGCGAAGGGGCACACCGTGGGGTTTTAGTCCGTATGCCCGAAATACGGGAGAGCCGGACATAACCCTCTCGCCTCCCATAGTGGCGGGGGGTATGAATCAGGTGCATTTCCCCACGTGGAAAAAAAAAGGTTTCTTCTCAGTATAAGAACGTTTAGGCCTTAGTCCACTACGCTAGTCCTGTGCAGGTTGGCAGACTTCACACATCTTCGAGAATATCATGTAGAACTCTAAGACATGCAGGTTTCCTCACGATGTTTTTCTTTAATGTTAAACCAAGCTATAATTACCTATTTAATATGCACTCACGATAGAACTCCAAACCTCTGCGTAGCAATCCAACGTAAAAGTTCAATATCGCTCTTTTATTATGTTTATTTGCTTAGCAATAACTATATTACCTGCTTATCTGGCTTAGTGACTGAGATATATGTTAAAATTCTTGGCACACGCCGTTTTCTATTCATAGATATTATTATACCGATTCAACAAACACGCGTCCCCATAGCCCATGGATTAATTGCAGTCCATATTATGTAGTAATAGTCCGGGGTCATTATAAGTCTCATTCCACTTTAGATTACAACTCTAGAAGAGGTCCTGCATATTGAAGCTATGAATGACTCTTTTGAGTCTGCCAAAATGGCTGGATATAAGAATCGAGCCCACAAAACTAGACGCATAGTAACGAGACTACCATTCATTCTATTGCACAGGTCACATCAGGTTATCGCTGTTCTGTATTATAATTGAAAACAATCAAACAGTATTATCTAGTTCAGATAAAGCGTCATGACTAGACACAGTTAGAATGTAATAGTCACTATGACGAGGCATATTATATGTATGGTACACACTTAAGGTAAGATAATGTCTGTGTCGCGGAGGACATTACAAACATGCAAACAACGGTCACAAGGAACACCATGACTTGGCGTAACTAATTGTGGATCACACAATTTTTTGCTCCGTGTGGAATTCAAACCCACAACAACCGGCGTAGTAGTAGCAGCGAGGCGGCCACTTTAACCAATACGCCATCCGTGACATATTATGCGTATGTATGTTTAATTACGACTGTATTTCGCAAAGAGATGGGTATTGGTGTATTACATCATTATATCCATATATCGTTAACTATTTTTACGATAACTTTTGGCATTAGCGTCAAGCCCTATATTGCGGAAGATTTTACAACCACACAATTTACAGACATAAAGTCTAGACGCAGAAGAGGATAATTATTTGAGTGGTTCACAAATAATTGCGTGGGAATCAAACTAAAACACAGCGGCGAGTCAATCATTTGCTCGCTACGCCTTCCGTGTAGTCAAAATAATTTTCGTTCGTAAAAAATTACATGAGACGTAAAACCATATCTGGTGAAATGTGGCTGTAATACAACTCTGCTTACCCAATCGGGTATATAGCCACGAGCCTACATACTATGTACTTTAATTATTTTCAAGACATCATCATAACTTAAGCCATACGCAGTAAGGAAGAATCAACGAAGTTTACTAGTATTTTATGTTTACATTTCCGAGTTTACGAAACCTGAACATAAAACACAAACAGTTTTTCTGTTTGAATGGTTCAATACTACGGGATGCTATTGTTTGTTGACACTAATACAATGAACATACTGCTTCCAGTTCCCACACGGATCAGAATTATGATTGTCAGTCTGCAAAGATACTTTGTAGACTAATGTGTGACGATGTCATTTTTATTATTTTGCATAGTTTTCACTTTGACTGTCATGAACTGTGAGTATAATTCAAATATTTCTTTTCGTATTTGATGAAAATATTTCATAATCTTAGTGAATACGGTTTGTGATAATGGGTTTGATTGTCATTGCTACCATCGTGAACCCACTCGTAATAAAGGCATGTAGCAAAGCTCGAGGGGTTAACAAGAACACTAGCAAATTGTAACTCAAGTAGATAAGAATCTTTACAAAAAAAATCTAACTCTATTGTTGCCACTTGGTATGATTCATTCATTGATACAGCCATGATGTTTTCTGGAAGATAGGCAGAGGAAATCGGGTATCGCTCACCAGTTTTCCGTCGACAATACATTTTGTATTGTGTTTGGAGCAAGGCTTTTAAAGTGTACGAATTCATGTAGATACTTTCATTTATTTTATGTTTTATTGTAATTAATTAACAAAGATGTTTCTAAGAGATTCCGTTAGTCTCAAGTGTACTAGTCCGTTTCTTATGAAACGAAATTAATTAAAGTGAACTAATTAATGTTTTATGAACAAAGCAAGATCGGGTGTTAACTAGTAAATTATGGGCAGAACCGAGCCAAATTCTTATTAGCCGAACGAAATGTGACAAAACGAGTGCCAACTCCACTAATTCTTGAATTTTGGTACTTTTCTTTCGCTGAAAAGCCAGACGACATATCGCACTCTTAATAAAACAGCGACTTAACTCGAAATTTGAAAGTAAGGCAATTTGAACTCTAATTGTATATGTTAAATTCTAATATTATATTTGTGTTAAATCTTTGCAATAGAGTTCAAATTTGTTTAATCCAAAATACTGAGATAAGTCTCTGTTTTATTAAGGGTGCGATATTATAAACGTTGTATTCTTGTCGAAAAGTTTTACAAAATGCTATAATTAGTGTTTATACTTTTCAGAGACTAAAATATAACATATTTTTTGTTCAATATTTTAAACATAAAATTATTCGCATTTGCATATTTATTTAATATAGTTTAGTTTTATTGTGAAATTGATGTATCGTCGAAAATTTATTTTGTTGTGTAATAGCATTTAGTTAACAGAAACCTTTTTTATTATTTATAAATATATTTGTTTCTTTTCCTCCATAATTTCTTTAGGTATTATCTATATATTAATACGTGAAGCAAATCTTTGTAAATACCCCTTTTTACGAAAATAGCGCGGACGGAGGAATATGACATTTTTCACAGTTGAAGTTTATATGGAGGAGAAGTGGCGAATCCTAATATTTTTATGAAATATGCATTCGAAATACGTTAAATTAATGAAAAAACACCGCACGCACACTGACATGCATTTGACACGCGCAGTCCAATCGCGATCGTAGCATTTCGGCATGGTTCGGCTCATGTCGTATAATTCTTCGTAACTATGGTAACATACCTTAAGTAACTATTGCAATTTCGCGGTATATATAATAACGATCAAACTTAAAATTTAAATCAATTATGGTTGAATTTCGACCACTTGGCGACCGCTAGTAAGATTATTGTCTTCTGTTTACGCGAATATTATTCATTGAAATTAAACTACTATATACGGATTTTATCGTGTTATTTATTTGACACTTTATTACATAATTTTGAAAACTGTTACACTACTACTACTATTAAACTTTACTAATTTTTAAGCTAATTGAATTATTATTAAAACTATTTAAACCATTTAGAATTAATTTAATTTTACACTTTCTCCAACGTTTCGGTTGCTTTTCAGCAGCCATGGTCACGGGGAGACTAAGATGGTAGTTGTCTCAATGTTCCAGTGTAGTTATTTCAAAGTACTCGAACATAATTTAATCATTGGTGTTTCTATTTACGCAGAATGAGCTCAAAGTATCATGAAGTCTAGCTGTGGTTTGCTTCTTCTTGGGTTTGACTATTTTTATTACTGGATCCCAATTAATCATCGAATTAATAGTAGTAGTAGTGTAACAGTTTTCAAAATTATGTAATAAAGTGTCAAATATATAACACGATAAAATCCGTATATAGTAGTTTAATTTCAATAGACATAAGTAAAGTTCAAGACTAGTGTATCTTAAGTCGGGATCTTGGTAAATTTAATCTATGTTTGTATCGTTATTGCCGGCCAGTACATCGCAAGCATACATTGCGAAGATTGTAAAGTAGCAGCCTGTTTAAAAGCCTCTTAACCTATCCACCCTTATTTATAATAGTTTTGACCTCCTCGATGGCGTAGTGGTTAGTGTAACCGACTGCCACGCCTGAGGTCACGGGTTCGATTCCCGCACAAGTCAAACATTTGTGTGCATGAACATGGATGTTTGTCTTGGTCTGGGTGTTTCTATGTATAATATGTATGTATTTACAAAAAAAAGTATATATGTATGTTTATCCATTGTCTAGTACCCATAGTACAAGCTCTGCTTAGTTTGGGCTAGATGGTGTTGTGTGCAGGGAACGGACGGTTAGGGTTAATAACTGAAATGTATCTGTTATTAACCTTTTCATTTATCGGTTAACAGAAACTATCTGTTACGTAATAATTTCGGTTAACAGAATCGACAAATATTTGAGTTTATGAACACAACCGTAAATCGGATAATAGGAATATATCTGCTAACCGAATCATTTCTGTTACTACTAATCAGAATAACAAAGGTATATGTGCATAAAGTTCAAAATAATACATCGACTGCGGTGGCGGTCGCGGCGCGGGCGTCGCGATCACTCGCACGTACCTACACACAAACATGCCGCTCGCCGCACGCGCCGTGCAACTGTCTCTTTCAAGAATTAACGCACTTCTATGATAGAAAGAAATAGATATAGGATGTCGCCACCGCCCGCACAACGACGCTTCGCAAAGTTCGCATTGTTTGTTTACCTACTTCATGCACAAAGATCATTGCGCCGGTAATTGTCATTCGGGTCGGTACGGATTCATTTGTATTTAATTGGAGTGACGTGAATTTTTGAAGATGCCTCGTAGAATATCTAACGCTGTCCATAGATATTTTGATTTTGACGAAAGTGCTAAATTCAGCTCGTGCAAGGAATGCGGAAATAAATTAAAAGTAAGTAACTCCTGCTTATTTAATTAATTTGTTATTTATTTCTCGACTTATTTATGAAATAATACTTAGTTTTCGTCTAAAAGCAGTATGATAAATTCTCTACTACCTACTGTTTTCGATTTATTGTAGGTAAGTATTATACAGACTTATCTACTTATTTAGCTCGAAGAATCAGCTCGCGTCAAATACCAGTGGGGTAGGCGGGCTGTGTTTACTTACCTATTGCTCGCACCTACCTATCCGTTAAGTAGGTTACCAACCGCAGTCTTCTTTCATTCTTATTTTATGAAGTTACTAGGTACCTGCTTAGAGTAGAACTATAACCGATGTTGATCAAAGGATTTTGGAATGGTGGCTTTATATTTTACCTAGGTAGGTAGGTACCTACTTATAAAGCCACCATTCCAAAATCCCTTGATATCTACCTACCTACTAGGAATAGAAGTAGGTAGGTATCTACCTACCTACTAAGGGTGCTTACATAAAGAAACAGGTTGCCGGTACGGATAAATCTGTACGGGTCGGTACCGGTCGGTACAGGTATAATATTTCATTATAATCTATTGACTCATTATAAAGAAACAGGTTACCTGGACCGACCCGTACATGTTGAAGCATTTACCGGTGTAGGGTGAGCATAAAACTCTTTTTCATCCTCCTTTGTAACTTTTAAGAATAAATGATAATATGTTCCATATTTAGTTATTTCTTATATTTGACGTAAGTACTTTTTAAAAGTAAAAAAAACATTGTCACTTAGGACAGATTCACCTGTTTCTTTATGTGAATCAGCCCTGTACCGATCGGTACCGACCCGTAAAGATTTGTCCGTACCGGAAACCTGTTTCTTTATGTAAGCACCCTAAGAAACGAAGCTTTGGATGGCAAAGAGGATGCCTAAAACCAGCTGTGGATACCTTCTGGCTGAACGATGATAAAGGGTATTAACCAGAAAATTCTTATTTATGTGTATACATATACAGTCATCCTCTTAGCGTTATCTCGGATACATCAATTTCTTGGAACCCGGGGTCCGCTTACTGGTCTAACCAGATTTGACTGAATATTTGCTTTTCTACAGAGCGACTGCCTTCTGACCTCCGCAACCCAAAGGGATAGCGATATTCCATAGTTTAGACCAGTGTCAGTGTATTTGAAGAGTACTGACTCCCTATAACGATTGTCAAAGATCTTCATGACAACCGGGACCGACGGCTTAACGTGCTCTCCGAGGCACGGGACAAGCGATAATTAATTATTGAATACGCACATAACTCCAAAAAGTCATTGGTGCGCGCCGTGGGATTCGAACTCGATACCCTCTGCTTTGCAGTCCGTTGGTATACCCACTAGGCTATCGCTGCCTTACGTGTATACATATACAGTATGTTACTTTAAACGAGAAACCAATTTTTTATCAAAAATACACTAAATATGGTTATATAGAAACATGTTATAAAAAGGTTAAGGTTAAACCAATTAATTTTAAGCAGATTGTGTCCTGCCACGAAATAAATTATTCTTATTACTTATTTCCAGGGTAACCATGCGAGTAATTTACAGAACCATCTACGATTAAAACATGAAGACAAATATCAAGAGGTGTTGACTATTAACAAAAATATGACCACTAAAGCGAACGAGCCTACAAGTAAAAACCGAAAAGACGAGGAAAAAGAGAAAAAGCGCGTTAAGTTATTAGACTGTTGCGTTAAACTTGTAGCAATTCATGGACGACCGTTCTCATTACTTGAAGATAAAGCATTTAGGGAGATGAAAGCTTTGATATCCGCTGATTTTGTAGAGGAAGCGAACAGCAAAAAGGTTAGAATGTTAATAAAAGAAAAAGCATACACGATTCATGAAAAAATAGCAGCAGAAGTGGCACAAAAGCTTGTATCTGTGAAGATGGACTCAGCTACATGTATGGACCGGCAGTTCATCGGTATAAATATACAATATATAAAAAATACTAAAATTGTGGTACGAAATCTGGCCCTTAAAGAAATATTCTGCAGTCAAACCGCAGAAAATTTGAAGTCTACACTTTTAGAAGTACTGGCGAGTTTTAGAATTGATTTACACAATATTTATTCGTTGACGACAGATAATGGTGCAAACTACATAAAAATTTCAAAGCTTTTAAATCAAGAATTAGATAACAGTGAGACTGTAACAGAAAACTGTGAAAGTGAAGATGAAGACGAACTACAACATCACAATCTTAACTTCGAATCAGGTCTAGAATCTTTTAATGCATCAATTCTTAATGAAAACGTTGAAATAGAAAATTTGTTCGAGGTCCGACAGATTGCGTGTGCAGCACATACTCTGCAATTGTGCATTAAAGACGTTCTAAAACATGATCATGAAGTTGTGATTGAAAAATGTCGTAGTGTTGTAAGAATACTACGTCGGCCACTTATGAAATTGAAGATAAGATTGGAAAAATTAAAAAAGCCAATTCTTGATTGCAGCACTAGATGGTCCTCTACGTATTACATGTTAGAAAGATTAAAAGAACTTAAAACTTTTTGCGACAACTGTGAAGAAATTTGCGAAATACTAAATGAAAATGTGTGGATTGAAATAAATAATATTCTTAATACCTTAAAGCCCTCTGAGCAAGCCACTGTAAGACTTCAAAAAGAACAGCTTACTGTAGGTGATTTTCACTCTATTTGGATGATTTGCAAGACAAAAACTCAAAAAATTAATTTATCCTTAGCACACGATTTAGTGGCCGCTATGACAAGGCGAGAAAAAACTCTGTTAGATAACAAGGCTTTTTTAATGGGAATATTTTTAGATCCTAGATTTAAATTGATCTTATCTGAAGACGAGAGACAGAAATCGAAGCGCTGGATTAAAGATCTTCATCAACAGATGCTTGCGGTAGAGACACGTGTGCATGAAATAAGTCAAGAGGAAGAACAAGGTGATACATCTTATTCACTTTCATCTCCAGGTTGCTCACGTGATCCTACAACTTTGAATTATATATCAGGTGACAGTTTCCAGTCCGATCTGCAAAGTCTTGAAGATATTTTAAACCTCAGTCAAAGGATTCGGGCACCAGGAGGTACTGTTGCGTTGGACTTAGATTTTTATATCGCTGAATATTTAGCTACCCCACGACTTGCTCTTTCTGAAAATACAATAGAGTACTGGTCATCAAAATCGCACAGACTTGCACACTTAGCACAAGTTGCAGTGGCTGCTCCAACAACGCAGGTTACAGTGGAAAGACTGTTTTCAGTACTTAAATTTATATTGTCGCCGTCAAGAAATAGATTACTGGATGAAACATTAAACAATATCATTTTAATAAAATCAAACGAAGATTTGCTTTATGATTAACAATGTTTATACTTGTAATGTTTGAAATTAAACTCACTATCATGTAAGTATATTGTTCGTTTTATTTGACCATATGAAATAAAAAATCAGTAGGTAGGTACATTTGTTATAAATTATTATAAAATTATTCAGATGAATACTTTTGCATTACATTCAATACTTCGTCCCAAAACGCTTCTAATTTCTTATCCGGAATTCTGTTTATGAGAAAACGAAAAGTAAGTGCCTTTTCATTTCGGGAACAGGTACAATCAGGTAGGCATGTATTTACTCCGTCAATGTACACAACGTTCAATTTCTTCTTCGCTGTGTCTAAAATTAAAACAATAAATTTATTTACAATGTACCATGGATAAAGTACCGAGTTTGGATTAAATTCTCAACAGTGTTGAAACCTATGCCATATGAAAGCCTTTAAGGTATTATTTAATTCATACTATGGCAGCCAAGTCAAAATCGAACGTCAATATCAAGTTTTAAGACTTTTTCTATACTAAAAACTTACTTAGTAGGTACTGAAAATTTCCTAAAACACTATGTTCGCACTTAATTTCGAATTGGCTGCCTTAGTACAGGTACCTAAATAACACTCAATAATATTAGTGAAGGAAGACAGATACTGTACCATCGCTACTATCAGATGTTTTATTCTTTCGTCTCAATAGGTTCTGCGGTTGCAAAATTGACGGTGATGCTGGACGATCATTATCATTACTTTTGTCAGTCTGAAAAAAAAATAATAGTTTCATTATTTTCTTTTTCACACATTCACACAACGCCATCTAGTCCCAAACTGAGCAGAGCTTGTGCTATGGGTACTAGACAACTGATAAACATACTTATATAATTTTTTTTTGTAAATACCTACATATCATACATAGAAACATCCAGACCAAGTCAAATATCCATGTTCATGCACACAAATATTTGACATGTGCGGGAATCGAACCCGCGACCTCCGGATCCCACGCGCACTTTTATGCCGCGGGACCACAGAGGCAGCACTCCAACATCCCATCTATGTACTTAGTTCTGTTGTCCATCTATGAACTTAGCCTCTCTGTAAATACAAAATCGTCACACCTAGGTAAGTACACCAGTCCGATTTGCTGCAGGTCTTTATTATCAACCTGCTTTCCGACACGCGGCTCCACCCGCAATGTTTTAGTTAGTTAGTTTATTAGTTTTATTTATAAGTCTAGATTTTCACTATTCTTAATTCTTCTAATTCCCTAAATGAGTAGACCGATATACATAATTCAAACGAAAGAATAGTTTTAGACCTAGACCTTTCGTTTGATACCAAAATCGTTAAAATATCTCAACAAACAAAAAGCCACATTTTCAAGTTGCTCTCGTAATCATAAAAGCTTTAAGCGTGAACGGCGACACCCGGCCGGCCGGCACAGCAATTATCTTAATCTAAGTAATCTAATTATAACAATATTACATTATTAAAAATATCAGGTTATTAAAATACATTTTAAAATAAACTTGGTGTATAGGTTAAATCGGAAACCTAATAGGTATACCTAATTCATTGCAATATTTACCCAAATTATTTGAAAGAAATAAAAACTTACCATTTCGAAATAGCAGCAGGGCAGGCACCTGTAGGTAACAGCAGGACACTGGCTCAACTCAAGCCCACACACGCAAGTCGCAACACGATCTTAGGCACTACGCGCTAGCAACGGAGCGGCGAGGCGCGGCCGTTTCCCTGTTTACTTAGCGCTTTCGTTGTCTCTTTCTATTGTCAGCCAAATACTTACACATTGTTTTATTTCGGTTAACAGTTTCAACTAGTAACCCATAAATTTGGGTTGTACTAAAATGATTTCTGTTAACCTTAAGATTACAGATAAAGCCGGATAAATTAAATACCGATACGAATGGGTTTACCAAGATTTCTGTTAACCGTTTTAATTAGTAACCGATAAAGAGGTTAACAGTTTGAAACGGTACACATTTATGAATGGGTAATCCGTTCTCTGGTTGTGTGTATGTGATAGAATATTATTATTATTATATTAGTTTGTTCTAGTGTGTATACAAAAGAGGTTTTAAGCTAAAAGTAGAAGTAGTATTTACTTTTACTTTTAGCTTAAAACCTCTTTTGTTTGGTGATTTAATTATATTTTTATTCAGAAAGCCGAAAGATGTGATAATGACTGTCATATTCATAATAAGTTTATGGAGAGACTGGGCAGAGCTTATTCTACAAAGTTATTTGATTAGTTTAATCCAGAGCCATCTATCGGTGACAAGGCAAAGCTTATTCTACGTTATTTGATTAATTTAATCCAGAGCCATCTATCGGTGACATAAATCAATGCAAGGTACGATAGCGCAGCAGTGTATGTTCAGTTCATGTACTTACGAGTTTCATGTATTAGCCGCTAGGTGGGAATAATCCAATGACTAATGAACGATACTACGAGAAGAAGAAGATAAGTACTACGGCGATAATAAGAACCATTCGATTTATCTAAAGACAACAGCACAAAGTTCATAATTAGATTGATAGATGGTATTATCAACAAGTTTAAAATTACTAGCGGTCGCCGAGTGCACGAAGTTCGACCAAAGTTTGCCTGTAAGATATTGCTGATATATTATGTCATTTTCATTATATATTGATGTATATAACCAGCAGCGATAGCTCAGTGGGTAGACCAACAGACTGCAATGCAGAGGGTCTCGGGTTCAAACCCACGTCGCGCACCTCTGACTTTCGGAAGTTATGTGCGTATTGATTGACAATTATCGCCTGCTCCGTGCCAAGGAGAGCAGGTTAAGCCGTCGGTCCCGGCTGCCATGAACATCTATGGCAGTCGTTATTGGGAGAGTGTCGACACAAAAGATCCCACTGGGTCGAAGTGTCGCCGGTCTGCACTGACTGGCTCCCACATAAGATACATAGATACTTAACTAAAGGTAAACAATCTTGATGTGACTATTTACACAAACACATATTAAACAAATAAACTACTGCTTAAACTAACGGTTCAATTGATTTAGTAATCGTTATTGTTATATTTACATTGAACTTTAGCAGAATTTTATTTTTAAACTGAGTTTTAAGCTAAAAGGACACATCAAGTTTTTTTTTATACACTACACCATCTAGCCCTAAACTAAGCAGAGCTTGTACTATGGGTACTAGACAATGGAAAAACATACATACTTTTTTTTTTAAGTAAGTTAAATACATTCTTACATATTATAGGTACATACAAACACCCAGACCAAGACAAACATCCATGTTTATGCACACAAATGTTTGACTTGTGCGGGAATCAATCCCGCGACCTCAGGCGTGGCAGTCGGTTACAATAACCACTACGCCATCGAGTCGTCGTTGTTTACCTTTAGTTAAGTACCTTACCAAATGAAGTATAGACTCGGAATTACAATTTGGAAATCACACAAATTTTTGTCCTGTCTAGGATTCAAACCCTTTGATTTGGCGCAGTGTCGAGGAGAACACAATCCAATACGCTAGCTGCGTAGTCAAATTATAACTTACTAGCTGTCCGGACAGACGTTGTCCTGTACACACGAACAAAAAAACCCAAATCTAAACCATCCTCGAATCCACATGAACACAAATTTATCAAAATCGTTGAAATTAAACTGCTATATACGGATTTTATCGCGTTGTTTATTTGACACTTTATTACAAAATTTTGAAAATTGTTACACTGCTACTACTATTAAACTTTACTAGGTAATTTTTAAGCTTATTAAATTATTATTAAAACTATTGGGTGTCACTGACAAGATTGGCTACATCTTGAAGCGAGCTTCAATCAACACATACTTCAAGCCGCCAACGAAGATAAGTCAATTTTTACCATCCGTCAAGTGCCAACTACCTTTACAAGATGCAGGGGTCTATAAAATAGATTGTGACTGCGGACTCTCATACATTGGTCAAACCAAGAGAAACATAGGCACCCGCATAAAAGAACACATAGCTGATGTAAAACACCAACGCTCGTTGAAGTCTGCTGTGTGTGAACATGTGCAACAGGGGACCAACCACTACCTGAGATTTGACAAACCACAGATTCTCGCTAAAGAACACCGATTCCTACCAAGGATGCTTCGCGAGGCCTATTGAAATCAAAAGACATCCTAATTTTAATAGAGAAGATGGTTGGAATGTACCACCAGCTTGGGATCCAGTAATAAAAATAGTCAAACCCAAGAAGAAGCAAACCACAGCTAGACTTCATGATACTTTGAGCTCATTCTGCGTAAATAGTAACACCAATGATTAAATTATGTTCGGGTACTTTGAAATAACTACACTGGAACATTGAGACAACTGCCATCTTAGTCTCCCCGTGACCATGGCTGCTGAAAAGCAACCGAAACGTCGGGGAAAGTGTAAAAATAAATTAAATCTAAATAGTTTAATAATAATTTAATTAGCTTAAAAATTAGTAAAGTTGAATAGTAGTAGTAGTGTAACAATTTTCAAAATTTTGTAATAAAGTGTCAAATAAACAACGCGATAAAATCCGTATATAGCAGTTTAATTTCAATGAATAATATTCGCGTAAATAGAAGACAATATCAAAATCGGTCCAGCCGTTTAGGAGGAGTTCAGTGACATACACACATACAGTAGAATTATATATATAAAGATAAGCAAAATGATTTTTAGCGTGTATTCATAAATTATCCAGATTGATCGCCGACATGTCTTTCTATACATATTCTGAAAGCGGCCCGAGCAGAAACGTATTAAGTAAATTTAAATTAATAAAAAAATTATCCAAGATGTCTATGTCTACCGGGCGCCATTTACAAGACATATTAGACACCCTGGTCTCTTCATAAGGCTTGATGCGCTCCAATAACCTCCGTGGCGCAGCGGTAGTGAATGCGACTGCTGTGCATGAGGTCTCGGGTTCGAATCCCGGGCCGGGCCAACAAAAAATTATATTGGGTTTTTCTGTTTAGAAATCTCAATACGAGCCCGGAGTTAGGAAGTTGGCGGTGTTAGACACCCCCGTGCCTCGGAAAGCACGTAAAGCCGTTGGTCCTGCGCCTGATCGCCCTCGGGTCGTGTCGGATTACCGTCCCATCGGATTATGAGGGTTAGGGAACAGAGAATGCACTTGTGTTTGCGCACACACTTGTGCACTATAATATCTCCTGCGGAGGAGGCCAGTCTCCGTTAAGACTGGCCGCCGTGGCCGAAATTCAGTCTGGAGGACATTATTATTATTTAACCCTTGTCTTCTTTCTACTGTCGTGTTAAGGAAAACAATATTCCGTAGCAGCCGTGCATTTTCCGACATATAAAGTAGGAAAGCCTGCTTTCCGGTCAGTAACTATATCCACGCAATAAATCACGTCGATCCGTTCGTTTATAGCTACTTGAATAAGAACAAACTCACCAACATAATTACGTATCTATACATATATAACATTGTAATTAGACGATGACTGTACATGGGAGACATTGAAAATAAAAAAAATAAAAAATGTTTATTTACACCAAATACATTCAGCGGATATAATATGTTTAACACAGTAAGAGATAGATGTATTACACCAAAGATACTGCAACAGTGTTCCAAACTCGGCTAATACCTGTATGTTGAAAACCAGTGTTCAGTCTTGGATTGAGGCACAAAAATGGCTTAAGACGTGAATGTCGCTGCAAAACAGTTTACATTATTTTATAAGGTACTAGTAGTTTGACCGCGGTTTCACCCGCGTAAGTCCCGTTCCCGTGTGAATATCGGGTTTCACCCCTTTCACCCCCTTCAGGGTGGAATTTCCGAAAATCCTCTCTTAGTGCTCCCCTACACTCTCCAAGGAACATACATGCCAAATTTCAGCTTCTTGCGTTCAGTAGTTTCGGCTGTGCTGTCAGTCACTCAGTAACGGAAGAGTTTAATATATATAGATATATTATGTGGACGTGTGTGTATGTGTGTATGCGGGTGTAGTGTGAGTGTCAGTGCGTGAGTAAGTGCGTGTGGAGTCCTTAAGAAAATTAATATGAGGAACAAATCAATTACTTTTAAAATTTTGTTTGTCTATATGTTCGTACGCAAAATATACTGCATTAAATTGAACGTGGTTTCCACAGTCGTATTGCTTGAGTCATTTTGAGGACTGCCTAAAAGTCGAGTATCAATAATAAAAACTATTTGATACGGTGCCTATCTATAACTGAATATATCTATCTGAATGTATGTTTTATGTATGTATGTATCTTATGTGGGGGCCAGTCAGTGCAGACCGGCGACACTTCGACCCAGTGGGATCTTTTGTGTCGACACTCTCCCAATAACGACTGCCATAGATGTTCATGGCAGCCGGGATCGATGGCTTAACGTGCTCTCCGAGGCACGGAGCAGGCGATAATTGTCAATCGATATGCACATAATTTCGAAAAGTCATATGACTTCCGAAAGTCAGAGGTGCGCGACGTGGGTTCGAATCCGAGACCCTCTGCATTGCAGTCTGTTGGTCTCTCCACTGAGCTATCACTGCTATATGTAGCAATAGTCACCGGTCAGAATGAGTCTCATCTCATTTAAGATTAAAACTCTTTAAGGGCCTCTCCATAAACCAATAAATCGTAAAGTCTTTAAAATAGCTAGATATAAGAATCGAAACAATACTCGTCGCGTAGTAACGAGACTAACGGTCATTATATTGCACAGGTCACATCAAGTTATCGCTGCTCTGTATTATAATTGAACACAAACAAACATATACTATCTGGTTCAGATAGCGTCATGACTAGACATATTTAGAATGTAACAGTCACCATGACTAGGAATTTTATATGTATGGTAGTACATACATACATACAGATAATGCGTGTTTCGCGAGTTACTTTACAAACATGCAAAAAAAACGGGTACAAAGAACACCTAGGCTCGAAACAACTGTCTGTGGATCACACAAAATGAGGCCTCCTATGGGATTCGAACCCACAGCATCCGGCTAAGCAGCAGTGCTTGCATTAGGCTTCCACTTAAACTCTTACGCCTTCGTGAAATATAATTTAATAATATGTGTGATCCACAAATAATTGTTCCGTGTACGATTCGAACCCACATCACAACGGCGAGGTGACCATTTGCCTGCCACACCATACGGTGCAATCAAAATTAATTTACTTGTATAAAAGTAAAGTAGCACGATTGAAATTAAACTAATTTATACGGATTTTGTCGCGTTGTTTATTTTAAAACACTTTTATTACATATTTTTTCAATTTTAGCACTACTATTATTGAACTTTACTAAAATTTAAACTATTTAAGTTAATTAAAACTATTTATATTTAATTTTTCACTTTGTTCTGACGTTTCGGTTGCTTTATAGCAGCCATGTTCAGGGGTACTACACTAACATGGCCATAATAGTAGTGTTAAAGTTTCAAAATTATGTAATAAAAGTGTTTTAAAATAAACAACGTGACAAAATCCGTACAACTAGTTTAATTTCAATGTATAACATTCGCGTAAACATAAGACAATATCATAAAGTATCACGACTTAAGCCTTATGCAACAAAGAAGAATCGACGAAGTTTACTAGTATTTTACATTTACAATTCAGAGTTTACGAAACATGAACGTAAAACACAAACAGTTTTTCTGTCTGAATGGTTCAATACTACGGGATGCTATTGTTTGTTGACACTAATACAATGAACATACTGCTTCCAGTTCCCACACGGATCAGAATTATGATTGTCAGTCTGCAAAGATACTTTATAGACTAATGTGTGACGATGTCATTTTTATTATTTTGTATAGTTTTCACTTTGACTGTCAAGAACTGTGAGTATAATTCAACTGTTATGTTTCGTTTTTTAGGAAAGTATTTAAAGTTATTTATTTGAAGTGAATAGGGATTATGATTGGGAGATCATGCATTTGATCCCCACTCATTGCACTACTGATGTGACTGACCTACTCGTAATACAAGCATTTAGTTTAGGTCGAGGGATTAACAAGAACATTACTTTGTTGTTATTACGAATCGTGAAATGATATTTTATTTAATGGCCAGCACTAAGTATGATTTCCGCATTTATCGATAGAGCAACGTCTGTTTCACGAAGGAGGTAGGCCGAGGCAATGATTTTTACTCGCTAGCATCCATCTTGTTATTTCGTTTACTTTTATTACTATTCAACTTCGTATGATATTATGTTAGTTTATATCGGCCTTGCTTATAATCTCTCCCATTATTGGGAATGGGTCTATCCACATTTCACACATTAAGAAGTGTTAGGATGTAGTTCAATGCACTGGAACAATGTGGTTTGGTGATTTTCATACATCTTTGAAAAACTTATGAAAAGCTTTCAGGGGTTTCCTCTCGATACTTTTTTTGACCAAAAGAACTATGTTATACGCATGGCTTCAAAAAATCTGATATTTGTTGTGGGATTGAAATCAAACCGAACGTCACGGTCGCTGCACTATGCAATAATCTGTTTTTTGAAAATTTGTATACCAATAGGTTTGCTTCATGACCATGACTGGTGATTTTGAACTTTTAGACGCTAATCGTTACCATCGTACAGCAGTTTTCTGAGGAAAATACATCTTTTCTGTGTTTGAAGCAAGTATTTTAAAATATACGAATTCATGTAGATACTTTCATTTATTTTGTATTTTATGCAGTTGCAAAATAAATATATTTTTTAGAGATCTCGTTAATCCGAAGTACAGTAGTCCGTGTCTTATTGTTTGCTCAAACAAAATTAATTAAAGTGAACTAGTTAATGTTTTATGAACGAAGCAAGATCGGGTCTTAACTAGTAAATTATGGGCAGAACCGAGCCATATTCTTTATATTCGGACGATATAGCCGAACGAAATGTCACAAAACGAGTGCCAACTCCACTAATTCTTGTATTTTGGTACTTTTCTTTTGCTGAAAAGCCAGACGACATTATAATCTTTGTATTGTTGTCGAAATATTTAACAAAAAGCTATAAGTGGTATTTATACTATATAGAGACAAAAATATATACAAATTACAGATTGGAGATCTGTAATTTATATGGTCGAAATCGCAGGACATTTATCGACCTACAAAAAAACACTGTTTGTGAACATGTATTAATTGTTTCGTTTGTTTTTTTCTCGAACATAATATTAACCGTTGAATTGAGTAAGAATAAAACTTGCCACATAAACCAGGTTCCGCTTTAACACGTCCTTGTGTAGGTATGCATGGTTATGGTAGCGAAAACATGTTTGTGAATAGTTATCATTAATATAGTTTTATGCAACCAAGCTATTTTGTTTCAGACACCTACAGCCAGTTCATAACAGCCGGAGTGAACAGTGGTCGTAACAAACCAGTCAAAAACAAATGCGACAATGCAGGCAATTCTGCTTTAGTAGAACATTTTTTCAACATTATATTCAGTGAGTTCCACACCACTCCGCCAGGCTGCGTTTGTGTTCAGATGTGCCTTGATCAACCAACCTATTGCTATCCTAACGGGTGTTTGAAAAAAACCGATGTTAATAAGAGACCAGAAGCTGCTCTGCCAGTGGCGAGGATTAGTGAGAATACTAAACCGATATTCTTTTTAGATGAGAAAACTGATTTCATTAACGACTTCTTGGACAAGAATTATGTTGATGAAAATAAAGTTGCAGTGGTGCTAGGTATGTAATTAGGTTAATTATTTAAATGCAATTTTATAACTATTTTATAAGTTGTGTGTTGTGTTATAAAAATTATAATATTGCTATTTTATACTAACCGTTGAAAATAGGATTTATTTGCACCATTTGCTGACAGCAAACTCTCTTTCTCAGCAAAGTTTTGCTATGGAGACAGGCAACCCGAATCATCGCAGAAATACAACACGAGGTTGCTTGTATGTGAAATTCTGTAGGGCGGAGGTATTGGTCTAGTTTCTTGTGCGGAGTATTACCTTGTCTGTAGTAGTTCATCTTTTCTCTATTCCGACCAGTTATGCTAAAAGGCCAATATATTAAACAACAAATAATTTCATTTTAGCTCCACTAAAACGAGAAAACAAAGTACCAATTAATCTTCGACCGGACCCGTTTAAAGACAGATATAAGATTCTGTTCAAATACAAGAAGTTGCCAAAAGTGGAATTAAAATACAATCTTGGTGAGCAGGTGAAGAATATGAAATCAGATGTACTAAAGAAAGAAAATGTGGACGTGTCGCAAACGAGATGGCCCATGAATAAAGTGAACCCTCACTTTAATGGCCAGCGATTGCATTCAGATGCTCAAGGTGATACAAAATTATTCATGTCTATGCTCCTTAATAAAGAAGTAGCAAACTACCCACCAAAGTACTTTAAAAGAGAATTAGCTAATAATACAAATGAAGACGACGATGGTCTCGATATCAAAGCTATTTATGTAGTAGGAGATTCCGCTCCAGAAAATGCTACATACTCTCTAGAAAGTCTAATAGATAATTTAATGAAAAGCAGCTTTGAGAGTAATAAAACATCAAATTTAGTTTCTAATAATGATACCACGGTACAAAATAAAACGAGCAATAATATCATCAAAGAAAAAGATACTATAAAAAAAGAAAACGTAACGATGGAGCAAGTTAATAATGAAAACATTCCGAAAAATGAAACAACAAGAATTATATCAATGAATTTTACTAATGAAAATGTTGATAAGAACAAATATACTAAGACAAATACAGAAAATATGACAAATAAGTTTAGTGAAATGATAGCGTCGTTATCTAAAAAGATAGATATGCAAAATAATACAAGTTTGGAGATGATGAGGCGAATGACGGGTGACATAGAGTTCGATACACCAGCAACAGAAAGTCCACAAGCTAATCAAAAGATCGTAAAGGAGACAATTCAAATTGTAACTACAGAAAATATAATGTCATCGATCGACTATGACACAAGAACAACTAAAAAGATTCGACAAAGGTTGGCAAGAAGGCTACAAAATAGCAAAAATAATTAGTTATCATAAATATTTTACTATCTTTACATGAGTAATATGAGTATTTAGTAAAAGTAATACTGTGTATTATAAATAAATGTATACTTTTAGCTTCTTTAATCCATATTAAGTCTGGCACTCAGAACTTAAACCTCATATAATTGGCAATTAATTGAACTTCAAAAGATCTCACTTTGGAATGAAATGTTTTAGTTGTTAGACATGGCATAATTGGCTAAGAAATGGTTAATATAACATATATTTATAATATTTTAGGTATAAGTTCGTTTTAAATAATTGTTTAAATTGATAATATTCATATAATAAATCTCATTTTCAAATATATTTGCCATCTGAAAAAGAAACCTTATTAGAAGATCTAGATCTTCTAGTCTATAATTAATATTATATATAAATATAATAAATATATAATATATATAAAAAAAAATTATTATTTATATATATTATATAATATATATAAATAATAAAAAAAAAAAATATAATAGTCTAGACTATAATGAACCCGAAATAAGATTAACATGTTACCAAATCTAACACACTTCGAAAATCTAATTCAAGTTTTACGAATTAATGGTTACAAGTAACATATACCATTAAGGGCGGCATGTTAAAAAGATATTGCAGTGTATATAGACAAATAAATGTTATATAATCAAATAATAGAAAAATTTGGACAAGTTTACAACTAGACCAGATCAAGGCGGTATAAACCTTATATTAATATCAGCCATGTATTAAACTGTCCCACTGCTGGGAACAGGCTTCTTCTCAGTGTGAGAAGGGTTAGGCCATAGTCCACTACGAGGGCCTAGTGCGGGTTAGCAGACTTCATATATCTTCGAGAACATTATGGAGAAACAGTCAGACAGAAGAGAGAGAACACATGCATGCAGGTTTCCTCACAATGTTTTCCTTCACCGTTAAAGCGAGCGATAATTAACTATTTAATACGCACATTACTTCGAAAAGTAAGAGGTGTGTGCCATGGGATCGAATTCGAGATATCTGCGTGGCATGTTAACGGTCTCCCACTAAGATATTGCTGTATTTTGTTTAAACCTTAATCGTATCTAAATCGGAGCGGAGAGGAATAAGCATGCTAGTTTTCATATATAAAAGTGTCCAATATTCCAATCTATTCGACAGTTAACGCCAATTTGGTGATTGGCAAAGCGAACCAAGGCGCAGGAAAGTACAATGATTTTGATTTAGATTCAAAAACACATTTGTTGCCAAATGTGTTAAGTATATAATTACTTTTATATGTATGTATCTTATGTGGGGGCCAGTCAGTGCAGACCGGCGATACTTCGACCCAGTGGGATCTTTTGTGTCGACACTCGCCCAATAATGACTGCCATAGATGTTCATGGCAGCCGGGACCGACAGCTTAACGTGCTCTCCGAGGCACAGAGCAGGCGATAATTATCAATCAATACGCACACAATTTCGAAAAGTTATATAACTTCCGAAAGTCAGAGGTGCGCGACGTGGGCTCGAACCCGAGTCCCTCTGCATTGCAGTCTGTTGGTCTCCCCACTGAGCTATCGCTGCTCTTTATATATGTATACTGTCTCATTATTCTCAGAGTTATGTAGACACTTACGCGTTAGTATCGATGGTAAGTTCCCGGGTATGTTTCCCTGGTCGCGCAGTGTTATTGGGATTATCTGTTGGTAAATTTTTAGTAGCGCCACCGTCTGGCATTTGGCACTTAATATCTCCCTATTAAGTTGGAAATAAAACTGCCCATTTGAAAAAAAATCTCTAAATATAATTATCTGCATACATAGATTGGTATTTATTAACAATTATCGCCTGCTCCGTGCCTCGGAGAGCACGTTAAGCCGTCGGTCCCGGCTGCCATGAACATCTATGGCAGTCGTTATTGGGAAGTCAGTACCCTATAATATCCTGACACTGGTCTAGCCTTAGGGTATCGTTAGCCTTCGGGTTGCGGAGCACAGGTGGCAGCCGCTCCGTGTAAAAACTGATATCCAGTCAAATCCGGTTAGACCAGAAAAGCCGACCCCAAGTGACTTGGGAATAATAAAGGCTAGGGAGAAGAAGAGATACATAGATTGGTATACAAAAGTATAAGAGTTGTTTTTGTTGTCCAGGTTGTTCCTAACGTCCGCAAGACTGCAATTATGGGTTTGCTTGTATGATATCAGATTCTCCTGAGAACAATGCAATACATAATAAATATTCCTGTGCATTTTACCCCGTTTAAATGCATGCATCTTGAATTAACATAAGGTACAAAAAATGTACGTAGTTATTACAAGCGTAGTGTAATTATGACACAATGTACCAATTTGTGCACATTCATTTTTATAATTATTTTTACATGATAATACTTAAATATTAAACAAAATACTTACGCAATAATACTACGATAACATGAATAGTTCCGTGGTATCAATTAATTTGAGCTCAATAATGACTAATGACTACATACAGCAGTATGGTAAAGCAGTATGGTAGTCACACAACACACAAAACATGCTCGTAGGAGTTGTCCTAGGAGCATGTTTTGTGTGTTGTGTAGCTTATTTAAATTCCAGGCAAGTAATTAGCTTTTGTTTTACATGCATCCACTGAGAAATCGACTGAACAAGGCAATAACATATTTTTACTCAGAAATCAATCGCAGCTACTACCGATTAATAGTCATTATTGAGCTCAAATTAATTGATACCACGGAACTATTCTTGTTATCGTAGTATTATTGCGTAAGTATTTTGTTTAATATTTAAGTATTATCATGTAAAAATAATTATAACAATGAATGTGCACAAATTGGTAAAATTTAATGGTAGCCTCTAAAGCAGCAGCTTTAGAGGCTACCATTAAATTTTATTAAATGCTTGAGTATGTTCATTAGTAGTTCATGGAGAAATGGTTGCAGCACCTTACAGCTGTTATGATTTGTAAATAAAAAACTTGGCGATTAAAAGAGTGGCCATGAGTTTCTTGCCTGTTCTTCTCATGAGCCCTATACCCTTGCTTTTCTGAACGTGGCAGTAAATGTAAACTCACAGAAAAAAAAAATTGTGTAACTTTGACATTCATAAGTGTTACCTTGTAATCTAACCTGAATAAATTTATTTTGAATTTGAATTTCAGCATGCAAGTTCTATAGTATTCGACTTTATAATGTAGTGGTATGAAAAAAATTACATAAATATTTATAACCGAAAATTATGGTAGTATACCGGCCTAAACGTTAAGAAAATAATGATATTCACATTTAATCCTTTAATCTAGAAGAAAATTTCGCCATCCACTATCAGGTGTACCAAAATGTTGTTTAAAAAGTAGCAAAGGTCACGCAATTAAACACTTGCACGCCGTGTCCGAAATGAACGTCATCACGCGACGGCCATCACAAAAACCATTCGACCCTGCTCCGAAGTGCCGCAATTTAAAATACTTATAACAAACGGCATTGTCCAGAATTAATTCACCTCGGACTGTCCTAAATTATACGCAATGAAAATTGTAATTTTGTCGGACGATTCTGTTGGAATACTCAGAAAGGGTTGAGCGTTCAGTGTAATGGTGGCAAGCATCTGTGTCCATTTCGTGAAATGTGTCGAACGCAGCCTGTGTTCGGACGGTGTTTCTCAACGTTTTAGTTCACGAACTAAGATTGGGATCACCCCATGCTTCAGCGAATACTTTAAATTTATGTGATAAAAAATATAAGTAGTGCCGTTACAACAAGAGAAAAATACCCCGCCCTTTGTTTGTTTATTTTGTGTAAGTAAGGGCATATCGTAGTTTCATCATAATACATATACAGCGGATCGTACTGCCACAGTCTAGCTCAAGCTAAATCCATCAGCTTGATTTTACTTAATCATGTGGAGGAGCAGGATAAGCTTAATGATAGTCACAATTTTTTGGCGTATATTTTATAATATAGAGAGTTTAATTTTGTTTTTAATAAGATTTGGACCGGTTGCGTCGTATATAGGCGAAAGTGGTCAAAAATTCAATATGTAGTTAGATGTCAGGGCTATTTTAAATGAGAAATAAATAAAAGTAGTGAAAGGACAATAAAAAAATGCAGCATAAAGCCACATCAGCTGACTTCCTAACTTTCCCTACTCTTTATACCCGCTCAAATACGAGATCACTTAATTTGAAGTAGCCCGACTAGGAAAGAAGCTCCACTCTACAAACGATCGCAGCAGTCATACGATTTTGTATTATGTTTTTGTGGTAAGTAATGTTTCCTTGCTAAGAGCAAGAAGTAATTGTGCTGTCAGAAACCATTTTATCTTCGGCACTTCCTCGGGCCAGCTACGCATCACAACGATTCCATTTTTAGAGGTTAGCAACGCGAAAATTTCTTCTTGAGTAGCAAGTGTCCATAAACAACAGTTACAGGATTGCAATAACTTGTTTGCCATCTTAAAATTATAAACATAGTTTATAGACCCCCTTAAAATTTGAGAACCACATCGAACAGCCTACATTAACGCTATTATAGCTGAATAAAAGTACGTTATTAACTGTAATAAGCGTTCATAGCCCTGTATAAGATTATTAGCTTAATATAGGTGTCTATTACGATATGGGTCCATCTTGCCGTCATGATTGCATTTTGGATTATTTTTGTGAGGCAGGGTGATATAATTAAGGATTAGGGGGTCATGCGTTTATTTGCTTCGGGTGATAATTATATTCCACATATTTTTTTGTCTTGTATGTTGTTTTGTAGACATTTTGTGTACATGTACATATGCAACGTTAACGATACAATGTTACGTTACGTTAACGTTAACGTTTACGTTCCGTTACGTTAACGTTACATGCGCAAGATAATTTCGTGAGTTTAACGCCAATCATACGATAACTCGTGTAATGGCACGTCTATCGTTTACGTGATGCATATAACTACCGTATAAGTGCATTTTAATCGATCCTGATTTGTAACTATACTATATTCATAACTATGGCGTCAAAACTATAATTTATGAGGGAGCAAAAATTTATAACATAATAACTTTAAGTAAAAAAAATGTAAACTCGCTTAATGCTTTCAAGAAGACATTAAGTAAATACTTGCTGCAAATTCCTTGAAGGCGTTTGACGAGCATAGGTGACGAACTTGTAATTGTTATATTTTATGTTTAAAATTATTCTCAAGTAAGTGACATGTAAATGTTTTTTATTGAGAATATATATCTTTAAACCTAAACCTAACTATTTCTTCACGTAGAATATTGGTTTATGAGACTCTCAGACATTAATATTCCATTTTACTCTAATACTACTTTTATATAATAATATATATATAAATAATAATAATAATGTTTATTTGCAAAAGGTTTTACAATATTTACACTTTGATAATGTACACTGTATCCTTATCTTATCTTATCTTATTGCGGGAACCAATCAGTGTAGATCGGCGACACTTCGACCCAGTGGGATCTTTTGTGTCGGCCCCGAGATCTATCCCTGAGCTATCTCCCTATGAATGTACTGCATCAGTCGCAGCGTACACTTCAGAGGGAGAAGCCTGAAGTCTTCAGGGTTCGGATATGCCAATCCCATCAGACCCATCCTTAGTCCAGCCAACGCGTCACATTCACACAGTAGATGTGATATGGACTCGTCCTGTTCACCACAGGCTCTGCAGATCAAATTGTACAACTGTATCCTTAAATAATAGAGAGAGTTACATGAACTTTAAAGTGTTTTGTTGAACTTTGGTACCCATGGTAAGATTAGATATCTAATACTTATGTTGCAAGTTTTTCTATGAACAACAGATTGTATGGTACTTCGTTACAAGTAGAATTAAACTCATTATGAGCCTTAAAGTTCTTAATTAAAAGTTCTTTCTTCTAAAGTTTAATACAGATAGCTAGGCATGAAACTTTTTCAAAGTTTGCGCTATTTTAATTAAGATAAAAATTACTAGGACTTTAATATGTTTAGGAGCACCTTATATAGAAATTGTATCGTGGGCGCCATGACATATGTTTGCATCCCATCATGAGATCCTGGATACGAAGCCCGGTTTTCGTGGAGTTTTTGGTATATTGGAAATATATACTTTAAATCGATCTTTTGTTAAAAAAATTTCATTAATAGCATCCGTGCATCCGTTCATGCATAAGCTACTTACGCGGGCTACATGTGCAAGCTACACTCGCCGGTGACATGCAAAAGCTACTCATGCGAGCTACATGCGCAAGCTATACGCATAAGTTACAAGCGAAGGCTAATTTTAAGTATTAAAGGCACGGATAAGTCGCTTCGGTCGTTTACAAGCCGCGATACAATTCGCGCAATAATTTCAACTTGCACATGTTTACATAAGTCATGTCAGTTTAGTGTGCATCACTATCTACACACACAGTCAATCAAGACCTGACTTCGCTAAAAGATATAATACAGAACAATTATTCGATAATTTATAAATATATATCGAATGTATTTGAGTACACTCGTTACGATTTTATTATATGTACAATCGTTACCCGAGTGTGGCCACTCATACATTCCTTTGCTTTTATGAGCTCAATCGTATTGGTTTGAATCGAAATTAAAACCGTATTTGGTTTTGAAACAGCATATCGAACGATACAACTGACCAGTAACGTAAAATAAATTAAAATGTATCTCATTTTAGATGTCGTTAACTGTATATGTTATGAAATACTAGCATCTGGTTTTGGCTTTGCCTGCGTGGTTTCTACAAGAACGTCTACTAGATGTTAATCTAGTACATGGTTTATCTGTAAGCTAAGTTTTATCTAAATATGTCTCACAATGTACGCGTGATTGAGTGCCAAGAAAATTTGCGTATAACGGTTTTGAGTTTTTCAAATGGGGCTCGTTTTGATTTACAACCATGTAAGTCCCGTAAGAGTTGTATAAAGTATTGTACTAAAGAGGATAAGTGTCCTTTGTATAATTGTAAGGAGAGCGAATTGCATTTTAATTTGAGAGCGAGGTTATGGGCTTTGCGCACTTGTAAGTTTAGGTTTGATGACCCTTTTGTTATGGAGCATCGATTTTGTTATAAGTTTTTACAAAGAATGTTTGCTGATGTAAAACGTCCTGATGTAGATGTGAAGTTGCGTAAGTTAGATGTTTGTTATGGTAATTGGACTATGGAAGTGTGTATGTGGTGGAATTCTTTTATAATGGGGAAGGGTGTTAAGCGTAAACAATTATATTTGTATGGTCCATCGAATGTAGGAAAATCTACTTTTATTGAGAGTTTGATTGGTCGTGTGAATATGAAATATGTTTTTTATTATAGAGAATTAATTTATTTCACGGTTTTGCCTATATTATGAATTCTATAGGAGCACATATCGGGATAAAGAGTGACTTGTGTATTGATATGGGACATGGTCAATCTGTATGTTTGTAAATACAAACTCTTTACTTTAACGGTGAATAAAAGCATCGTCTGACATTCTGGGAATCTGAGAGTTCTCTATCTTCTAGAAGATGTTCTCTCTTTTAAACTGGGCCTGGGTGGTGGACTACTATGGTTTCTATTCAAACTAATATCATAAATGCAAATGTGAGTTTTGTTTGTTAAGCTTCACCTACGCCTCACCTACGCCTTACCTACGCTTCACCTACGCCTCACCTACGCCTCACCTACTCCACTGATTATCATAAAACTTCGTATACACAGTCAGGGGTACAGATAGGACATAGGTACATTTAATTTAGAAAAGGTACTGTTTCCGAGGGATAGAACCTACTTTATTGACAAAATCTACATTAATACGAGCGAGGACGCTTCCAAAAACTAGTCGCATATAATTCTAAACCATATAAAGGTTTATAAAAGGAACTAATAGAATCTCTCCTATATGTCCCCTTAAAATTAAAAGCTATCGAGCAATAGAAAACCCTGGACAAAGCCAAATGCCAATACACAGTACAAACACGGTTAGTCAATCACGTAAAAATTTCACAGTTCGTTAAACAGATTAATAAGATTAGACCATCAATAATGTCGTTTGAAACAACTGTTAAGAAAGTGAAGCAATTTTCGTCGGAGAAGCGAGTGGTAAGGACGAGCTCGAGGTTTAGGTAGCTGTCGTAGGATAAGCGAAAGCGGGAGTGGGCGCTGAAGTGTTTTCCACTTGGTAAGGTAAGTGGAAAACGCTTTAGTATCTGTTTATATTTATACTAGCTGACCCGCGCAACTTCGTCTGCTTCACATGAGAGAATTTTCCACGTATTTGCAACATTTTCCATTGATGCGCCGCTCCTATTGGTCGTAGCGTGATGTTATATAGCCTATAGCCTTCCTCGATAAATGGTCTATCCAACACTAAATAATTTTTCAATTCGAACCAGTAGTTCCTGAGATTAACGCGTTCAACCAAACAAATATACTTTAGCTTTATAATATTAGTATAGAATAAGGATCAGTATTCATTGATGTAGTGGCAATCCACTAGAATGGTCTAATGGTAGTTCCCAAAGTTGTCCAGGTAGACCCCCAGGGGTCCACGGGAAACTCTACGGGGGTCTACCGTTGGCGTGACAAAAAAATGGGGTCCACAACTTGTAAGCGGTCCACAAAAATTTATTTGCTTTCGGAGAACTAAAAGACTTGCATATTTCATATTCAGGACCAGTGGTCTCGAACCTACCAATTTTTCGGTAGAGAATTTCTAAAAAAAAGTGGTCTGTCCGCCTACCGCGGTAGGTACAGTACCGAGAATTAAAAAAAAACAGTTCAGTCTTTAACAATATAAATACGAATCCCAAGGAATATGGAAGAAATATAGCTGCAGGGAATCCACCGGAACCTGCTAAATCTTTAAAGTGGTTTATGAGAAAAAAAGTCTGGGTACCTCTGCACTAGACTAATGAAAATCGATTATTTCCATATATACACTTTCTAGATTATGTCCGATGCTTAGCTTGCGTTAGTGTAAATTATGTCAAATAATTTCAATCTGTCGGAAACAGTCCATTTTTCTCGATGAAGGTACCCTGGCCTTTACTGTACTCCTGACAATGTGTTTGAAAAATTACATGTCGATCGGTAAAGGCGTGAAAGCGTAACGAACAAACAAACTCACATTCGCATTTATAATATTAGGTTAGGATTAGGATATTCGGCAGCGGATCATATATAGCTAATAGAATTTTCCTGACGAGAAACTCTTCGTAACAGCTCGGCGTTAGGAATATCGTGTTGATTTATCCCAGTACGGCAATTACGTATAACCATTGGTCCTGCGCTTGATCTCTATCAGAAGCAGGACACCAACGTCTTTACCGTCATCTTACTTCAAGCACGTAAGCACTTGAAATATAACATGACCGAAAAGAACTCGTGTCGTGTTGATTAGACTATAAGATTGATAATTCCATCATACTCATAGTAGGCAGAGGCTCTTAGAGGCTGCGCTTGTTTATGCGTACATAGTCGCATACCATAATATCTTTACAAGTCTTTATCGAGATCAGCCGCCTTCACTAAAATTTGGTCTAGAGGACATTATTATTATACAAGTTATGTGAAAAATAAAATATAAATCGTTCGAGCACCCAACATCAATCAGAGGTTTAATTTGTACTCATATAATAGAAAGAAAGAAAGAAAGCTTTCAGGTGGGCACAATGTGTATGAAGATAAAAAATAACAATTTCGGTAATAAAAAGGAAGAAAAAATAATGTATCATAAAATACTCAATAAACCTCTGGAGACACATGCGTCCCACAGCTGCAGTGGAATAGTGGCGCTACCATTTGTGTGATACCACATTTGACACGTATACCGTAATTTTAAATTAGAAAATTGTTTCTAACAGCACGGTGTCGATCTCGGTAAAAAGTTAACAAAACTAAGTTGACCCTCAGGTGTAATACTATGCTTTTATCTCTGCGGATATATTTATATAGGTGTGAGTTTGTATGTATATTATATACAGGGTGATTTTGAAAGCGTGTAATTCTTTTTAATCACGCATTCTACTGGTGGTGTAGAATAACCCTGACCATATTTTTTTATCTGATTATATTTTTGGAATAATTTATGTACCGTTTTTGTCGTGAAATTGTTTCAAATAGTCATATGTTAACCACGCGAGGCAATTTAAAATTTTTACTAATTAAAAAAAATTTAATAATTAATGGCGTAAATAACAACGGGCGGTCCTTTTTAGTGCTCCCTATTATTTACGACATCAGTTAATGTTATATACATATATCGGGTTAATATATTTGAAACCATTTCAAGAAAAAAAATTGTACATTAATTTCTCCAAAAACATAATTCTAATAAAAAAATATATGGTCAGGGCTATTCTATATCACCAGTAGAATGCGTGGTTAAAATGTATTACACGATTTCAAAATCAACCTGCATAATTTACTAGATTTTGCCGGCGACTTCACTTGCGTAAATGTAGGTTATTTATCCCTTGAGATAGTAATTTTTCTGGATAAAAGATACCTTACATCCTTTTCTGTACCCCTGACAACGTGTATGCGAAATTTCATGATGATCGGTCGAGTAGTAAAGACGTTAAAGCGTAACAAACAAACTCACATTCGCATTTATTATGTTACCTAGAATTATACGGTAGTTCTGACTTTGAGTTTCAACGCTCATTTTCTCCCCACTAAAGCAGCAACCTTAATTCATTCAAATAAAAGAAAAAAATCCAATTTGTACCGGAAACAAAGCAGAGCATTCAGAAGCGCCTTTTTCTATTAAGTTGTAAGAGAAAAAGTTTCTCCATTTGATCCATTAAGCTAAGGCGAGACACTTCGGTTTCCACCGTATATTCTAATAATATTCTTGGTAATACCAATTTATTACCTAATGCTGTGTTTCTATCTAATGTAACGGCGCTAGGTCAGTTTCTTATAGTGTTGTGCCTTTGTTATGTTTCGTTGTATTTCCTTATTTATATAATGCATAACGGATATATAGCGGTATAGCTTCACGCCGAAAGGGTCGGTATTACTGCATAACAGCCATGTTTGGACTTGGTCAAAGGTATAAGGAGACGACTCTATTGACGTCTACATCTAGAAATCACAAGTAGCAACACGAAGTCTGGAGCGGTGTTTGATCGTCCCAAACTCCGGAGTGCTACTGATAATTACCTAACAGTAAACCTAATAACACTTTCTTCGACACGGGAATCTAACCTGAGACCTTGTGCACAGAAGTCGTATTCACTACCGCTGAGTGAACGAGGCAGTCTATTTCGTGGCAATACCTATTTTTTACCTAATGCTGTATTTCTAAGAAATGTAACGGAATCGGTGTCCGTCTTGTTAATTTGGTTTGTTTTCTTGTAGAACATGTTCCTACACTCTAGCTTGAGGATCATTATAAATAGGTCTGGAGATTACAGGACCTAAAGCCTCCTCAGACCTACGTCATTTTAGCAAAGATAAAGAGAATAAAGAGAATAATAATAATATTCTACCACATACACACAACACCATCTAGCCCAAGCTAAGCAGAGCTTGTACTATGGGTACTAGACAATGGATAAACATACATATATACTTTTTTTTTTGTAAATACATACATATTATACATAGAAACACCCAGACCAAGACAAACATCCATGTTCATGCACACAAATGTTTGACTTGTGCGGGAATCGAACCCACGACCTCAGGCGTGGCAGTCGGTTACACTAATCACTACGCCATCGAGGCCGACAAATGATGTTTTGTAGTTGATGAGTATTATGTAGGTAAACAAGTTCTTATATATATTCGCTAGTATGAAAAACAGCCGTTTTCAATTTTTGTTTTTTATTTGCAGCTCGTAGGCCTGTAGGAAAAAAGGAAAACTAAAAAACAAAATTTTGTTCTTAAATATAAAAAATAATGCCTTGGCAACTATGTACTTAAGGCCTGGTCGCTGGTTCTGCGCCCAAACTCTCTCCGTTATCGAATTATAACTACTAAGTATGAAACAATATAACACTGCCACAGATAGGTCACGAATTCGAATCAAAGGCACGTACCACTGTCTTTTTGAAATTATGCATGTGTAAATAGTTAATTATCGCTCGCTTTAACGATGAAGGAAAACTTTACGAGATACCTGCATGTCTGAGAGTTCAACATAAAGTTCTCAGAAGTTCTGGGCTTGCGAGGTGGTTTGGTCTAACCTTTCTCACACTGAGAAGAGGCCCGTGCCCAGCAGTGGGACAGTTTCTATACAGGGCTGATATTATAATTATATAATGTATGAAAAATAAAGTAGTAATCAGAAATTTTTTGCTAAATATGGTGCAAGACATCAATTCACCACTTCTAAACTGACTGGCTGACAACTGAAACACTGAGTGTTGTGGGTTCATTACCTATCGACCATTTCAGTCCATTAGAGATAACCCAACAAATTATATTCAATTAGGTCACCGAGGGTAACTTTCAAAGACCTCTTAATTTTTTCTTCAGTCAACGCAACTTGCGAAGTGCCCTTGTCTTTTTTCCGCGTCTATAAATAGACGTTCATGAGATCTATAGCCTTAGAACAAATAAACTTAGTTTGTTTTTATTTACGTTGGCCTCCTTTGTCGTAATTAAATCTTACAAATAAATTAGATTCAGTTATTTGATTAAATGGGTCTATATAAACCCGATAAGGTGCTTTGCAGACGATGAACAAATGGCGAAAAAATTTTCCGCCTCTCTTCGTTGTATGCGGGCATGGTTGCCACAAATTTAATGTACACAGCAGATAGAGTTTTCGTCAAACTGCGTCAGGTATAGAGCTATGTATGTATTTCTGGGTACCACGTAGAACGGAATGAAATAACGATTAGAAGTACATTCCAAGTGCGTAAGCATGGCTCTTTCTCTCTTATTCTTTAATTTAATCTCTCTCGCTCTTGTTGGAAAATTAATCTCTGTCTTCTGCTTTGCTTTTAACGACTCTACTCCTATTTTTTGCTTCACTTGTTGGACAAAGGCAGAATTTAAGGCAGGAGAGGATAAAAAATACCGAGACGTACGTATCCATCCTCTCCTGCCTTAAATAATTCCTTCTAAGATGGTTTTAAAAACATGATTTATTATTTATATTTCTTTATACATAAATAAACTCACACGTGACGACGTGTGAGTGTGAGTAGTAGAGTTACCGTTTCAGACGTGAAACGGTAGGAAGAGGTGTATTACAGTCACATTTTGCCATCTATGTTTTAGGTACTACGTAATCGAGTGAGCCAGCCTAATTGCCATCTTCCAGACAAATTGTCAGTACTACGTAATCGAGTGAGCCAGCCTAATTGCCATCTTCCAGACAAATTGTCAATACTCATGCTGGCGATAAGAATGAATTAAAATGCAATAAAAGTATGTAAGAATCAGATATCAAACGAAGCCCTTGAAATTTTTATACTTACAGTTAGGCCTGAAACATAAACATAATTACAGGTCTAAGTAGTACATACATGCATAGACTCACGCTTATTTATACTTCGAAGAGGTATATTAAACTCACATTTCGGCAATATATGTATTTTTAGTTCTGACGCAATTATCAACCATTTGTAGACTCTATTTTAAAATAAATAATTTTGATAAAAATCCAGTAATCCGAACCTCGAAATCATAACATAGACCTCACAATCTCCTCGAAAATAAATGCAAGCATATGCCATGGAACCAATGACACATTTTTCATTATGAGCTTAATCAATTTTTAAATCTAACGCTAAATCGCAAACTGTTGTAGTCCCATACAAGTAAAAAAAATGTATAAAACATAACACCCCTTTTATGTTCGCCCCAACCAGCAAGTACGGAAACTTATAAACCCCATTAAATTCGGGCCGGTGCCGTGTAACTTTTTGTGGGACCGAATTTTTTCCTCAGAAACATCTTGATAACTCTTTTGGGCCATGCCGAAATGATTTACGTTTGTTTTTTGCTTCGAGATAAAAACAAATGTTCCCTCTCCAGCTGTTGGAATTCGCCGGGATTTGTGCTGTTGTGTGCTGGTTTTTCATTACGGTTTGTACTTTGGACAGGCTAATTTACGTGGTTTGTTCTTTAAGAATGACATTTGGTTCTTGACTGGTTCTTTCCGTTTGTTTTGTTTGATACGATTGTTGGTTGAAGTCACGTTGAAGTATTCAGTTATAAGGTTAGATATATTTGAACAAGACTGTTTGAACAATTTATGTATATATAAAACTCTTCCGTTACTGAGTGACTGACAGACAACGCACAGCCGAAACTACTGAACGCAAGAAGCTGAAATTTGGCATGTATGTTCCTTGCAGAGTGTAGGGGAGCACTAAGAGAGGATTTTTGGAAATGCCACCTTGAAGAGGGTGAAAGGGGTGAAACCTGATATTCACACGGGAACGGGACATACGCGGGTGAAACCGCGGGAAAACTACTAGTGATATTATAAAGGAACATTTCTTTTGTATTAGTAGTCAATGTGAAACGTATTTATATCGAAGTTCTCATGTATACACAAAAAACCGATTACCATAGTCTTTGCGTAGGCATAGGTTACAGCAGTTAGACCCAGTAATATTTTACGTATAGGTACTCACTTACCGTCAAAGAAGTCTGCCGTTGTTGTATAAAAATACTAACTTCTGAACAGCCTTCCATCTAAAAGTTTCCTTGAAGGCGTGAATTCACTGGTTGATCGACCTGTACTCCGTCGGCAAGGCTCCTTACGAGGTTCTGATAATCCATTATCAGATTTGGAAACGTAATATTGTGATGTCCGTTAACTAAGCTTAAACCGTTAATCAGTGTCTGAGTCGTGGTGTAATTGAATATTTGACGGAAATATCCGTCATGGTCGATTTCACAGTTGATCTATTTAAGCCTTTCGTTATAAATTGATCGAGAGCTGAGTTTCCTTGAACTGGAGAACAAAGTAGGTATAATTTTTAGTTTCTTACTTGCCTTGTTTTGTAAACAAACATACTTACTCATTTTTAACCGACTTCAAAAAAAGGAGTTGGTTCTTAATCCGACTGTATTTTTTAATGTGTGTTACCTCAGAACTTTTTTCTAGGCGAACTGATGTTGATGATTCTATTTTATTTGAAAGCTGGTGATTCCCTTGTGGTCCAATTTAAATTTGAGATTTGATTTCAAAGGCTTTTGAGTTATCCTTAATAAAGCGTATTTGGTTGACTTCGACTACATTGATGATGTTCTCATTTTTTTACTTTTCTAGTTCTTGTCCAGTTGAAACCAGTTTTCTTTTTTTTTGTTATAAATCTACCTTTAAATATTGCTAGATGCTATCTCTGTGATAAGAAAAAATTAAATTCCGTGAACTGCAAAGTAAATTTCTGGGTAGAATTAAATTGCTATTAAATGTTGTGTTGAGAAATTTTAACAGAATGATTCTGGAACTGGGCCTAGTTGACGGCAATGGAGACCAAGCAGTTGGTGTAATGGAATTGTAATATACCGATATCTATTCTTTCGAGGATATATATAATGACGTCGTCTAATAGTGTATAAAAACAAACTCTGAGCAATTTAAGGACGGATTTTTCATAGTTATATAATTATCATAGTTCAATAAATACCTGATCGATAAATTTGGCAAAATACATATATTTTAGTTACCCATTTTTTTTTTATTTGGGGGTATGCATGACGCATACCCCTCCGCGGGGGCGAGCGGAGGGGTTATGTCGGACTCGCCGGGATAAAAGAAAGATGGATTAAGAATAATGTACCTCCCGGAATACCGACTAAACCTACCACGGTGTTCCTCGACAAAACCGCAATCGACGGGGCCGCGCGAAACACTTGCACATGCGGTCGCGACCCCGCCGAGGTTTCGGTCCGCCGTATGAAACGGCAGGCCACTACACGAACAGACCTACCCAGAGGCTGTTAGATACCTTTTTTTTTTATTTTTCTAACGTGGGGGAATGCATGACGTGTACCCCTCCGCGGGGGCGAGCGGAGGGGTTATGTCGGACTCGCCGGGGTAAAAGAAAGATGGTAAAGATGTTAAAGTACCTCCCGGAATACCGACTAAACCTACCATGGTGTTCCTCGACAAAACCACTATCGACGGGGCCGCGCGAATCACTTTCGCATGCGGTCGCGACCCCGCCGAGGTTTCGGCCCGCCGTATGAAACGGCAGGCCACTACACAAAAGATCTACCCAAAGGCACTTCTAACACTCCCTATTGTCCCCCCTAGAGGGGAGACGGACTCGAAACAACAGAGGCGCGCGTGGGAACACGCACGCCGCCTCTCGGACCTGGTGCTGAACGTATGGCGGGCAGGCCCACAAAGCCTGCCACCCCCAGGTCAAACCTCAGGGTGGCTGGAGGTCGTCCCGCGCCCTCCGGCGCCCGGCTCTGCGGTTGGGGAGAGGGTTCAAACGCTCCCTCTCGCGCTCCGCCGCCTCCTTGATGGCAATTACTTCCTCACAGAAGGAGGCGACGGCGTTCCACGACCTCTCACTCCGGACCATAGACTGAACTACGGCCGGGAGCGAGAGGGCAACCAATCCGACTGCCGCGATCAATTCACGGCGCTGCGATGCCCAGGCGGGGCAAACCGCCAAAGTGTGCAGCGCCGTGTCCTCAACTACGTCGCGGCAGTCGCCGCAGTGGTGACAACCGGGCGTCTCTTGCCGGCGTATACGACACAGGAACTGGCCAAAACAACCGTGGCCAGTCATTACCTGTGTCAGCCGGAAGGTGAGGGCGCCATGCCGCCTCTCCAGCCACTCCTCAAACACGGGACTCACCGCCACGATCGTGGCGTGCCCGGGCTGTTAGTTACCTTACTTTATCTCAGTTTATCAATATTTGCTGCGATCTAACTATGTTAAATTGTCGCAGGTTTAAATCCCGATCCATATAATTTTCATTCTATATTAGCATGGGCAACGATTTAAAAATAATCATTATGTATTGGATAGTTAAGTACTTTCAAAATGGTGGGGCATCACAGAACTTATGTACTAGGAATAAATTCAGCCTTTACAATAATTTGGGGTTTTATTGGCACCAACGCAATAACACTCATGGTGCCAGCGGTGGACAATTCTGGCACTGAGTTTCATTCAAAGAGAGATCGTACTTTATACGTCGTGTCACATTAAGGTGTGGTCACGGCGTATATTGCAGACCATGGTAAAAGACAAAAATACGTATTATAATTACAAAAGTACGTAGCAATGATTTAAATCATAGATGGACCCTACTACGCTTAATATGGTCGCTTTTTGGGACGTTAGGTTGTCATGTAACACACGATGCCAACATGACATCTCCATTATAAACAACTAGCGACCCGCTCTGGCTTCGCACGGATATTATAAAATCTTACTAAATTAGACACCTCAACGTTTCTCACGGATCACTCTGTCTATTGGTGAAAACCGCATGAAAATCCGTTCACTAGTTTTTGAATTTACTCCGAATAGACAGACAGACAGACGCGGCGGGGGCTTTATTTTTTAATATGTACATAGTGATGATAGTGAAGTATTATCACGCTCACTCATATTGGAAATTGTACACTATCGTTCTCTGTCACGGAAATGTAATGCGTGATAGGGTGTACACTTTTTGGTGCGATATAAAATCAGCGAGGGCGCGTCTATTGTTTTAATCTTTAGTACGTAGTACTATTTGTATTCTGTGATAATACATAGAAGCATAGAGAACCTAAATGACAGTTTAAAACTCGGCTTACCTTTTAAAAATGCTCGCTTAAGGCAGTCCGCTGCGTTAAGCGGGTGCACGGAGCGGGTGCCCGCGCGGCGTACTGTTTTCTATCATCATGGGTCGCCGACAACGTTTACGTCAACGCCTCGCGGACAAAGTGTCTGCGCGACGGAGCATGCGAGTGGAGCTGTGTCCAGGAAATCAGTGAGCGCTGCTTCGTTACTGCCGGCGCTGCGAGAGGCGGGAGTTCGTCACGGGCACCCGCTCCGTGCACCCGCTTAATGCAGCAGACGGCCGATGAATGTAACTATAATAGTTTTTTATTTTAAATTTAGCATGCCTGTAATGTGTTTTGGAGACCCATTCCCATTAAGAGGCAATAAAATCATTTACCTTGTTAAACTACTTACGCTGCAATCCTAGGAACGTCGTATCTACATATAATAGGGTATTAGACCATGTTTAATATCACTCGCACCTTACCGACACCTGAAAAAAAAGCCTGTTTCATTACTTTAATTTACATGGACTTTGGATTATCTTAATAGATTGCCATGGTGGCTTAACAGTAGTGTGCATGAGGTCTCGGGTTCGAGTCCCGATTCAGGCAAACTGTTGTTTGAACTTTTCCTGCCAAGAAATTTTAGGTAGCAGTATGGAGCCATGAACTGTTCCTGGTAATCAACAATAGGCTAGCTTCTACATGGTATAAGTTTGAGGTTATATCAAAAGTTTTATAAGCCCGCCTTTAGCTCTACAAAAACATATTTAAAACCCAATCTATTACTGTGAAATAATGCTGTATTAATCAAAGATTTTCTACATTATTTCGACCTCTGGTTGTAATATTTTTAACGTTTTAAAGAACTCTAAGAGGATTTTAATACTTGTCGCTTTGTGTTCAAATAAAATACGATAGATTTTTTTATTCTGATCCCCGCTTACATTGGGTAGGATTAACAGATAAAGACGACTTGAATATTTTTTTGTATTAATGTAATGGAAAATGTTCTATTTACAGAATCTCTGTTTAACCGCTGCTGTATATAAGGATTGTTTGAATATTTATTTGTTAACCTTGAGGTATATAAGGCACATGGTTTTAAAACAGTATGTCTAATTGTCTCTAGCAGGTTTTAGGTCCTACGTAATAAGAGACCTTTGCCATTGCCACTACGTTGAGTGTGTGGATTCGATTTTCACATGGGATAAAAATGAAATATGTATTTGTAAAGTTCTCCGCGGTACGGAAAACAACCATAATGAGAAAGTACTATTTAAAAAAAAAGGCCTGGCTAACACCGTCTGTCGGGTGTCGAGCACATTTCTAATCCTAACAGCGCTGGTAGCGAATTCTACTACTGAGCATAATTTCTCACATTCAGTGCCCGGGTCGAGTAATCAAAAAGTTATTGAATTTTCTATCATAAAGGTATTAGTAGCAGTACTGCTTATTGATATGCTACTGATTCTCGTATGAAGTCTGGAAGATAGCAAGAAGATTGCCCTCTTTTTTATACTAATAATGTCCTCCAGACTGAATTTCGGTCTATCTACGCAGGAGATATTATAGTGCACAAGTGTGTTCGCAAACACAATTGCACTCTCTGTTCCTTAACTCTCATGATCCGATGGGACGTTAATCCAACACGACCGGAGAGAGATCAGGCGTAGGACCAACGGCTTTACGTGCTTTCCGAGGCACGGGGGTGTCTAATACCGCCAACTTCCTAACTCTGGCGTGCTATTAAGATTTCTTAACAGAAAAACCCAATAAATTTTTCTTGGTCGGACCCGGGATTCAAACCCGAGACCTCATGCACAGCAGTCGCATTCACTACCGCTGCGCCACGGGCAGTTAAAACGAACGAAAAGTTTTTATACTACTAAGGTGGCAAACAAGCATACGGTCTACCTGATGGTAAGTGGTTACCGTAGCCTATGAACGCCTGCTACACTAGAGGCATCACTTGCGCGTTGCCGATCCTTTAGGAAAGGCAGTGCGAAGGAGAAGGAGCGGGAAGGGGAAAAGAGGTGATAGGCCTCCGGCACTCTCAGTGACCGAACGAAACACAATAGTAGGAATACTGCTATTTCACGTCGATATTCTGTGAGAGGGTAGTCCTTCCCCGGCCGAGCCGGCCCATTCATGCTGAAATCTGCGAGGCTCCACTACTCTAAAATTGTCCTTTTTAAAATAAATAAATCCTTTTTGTGAAACCTAAAATCACAGCTGCCAAAATATGGATATATACCTCTGCTTATTCCTACGTGGGTATAGGCGTGTGACTGTATGTATATGAATAATCTGCTGCAATATCTATTGATATAAACATCACCAACTCCAAACATACTCTTAGGATTATTAGCCGCCAATCGCTTCAAGTTTACTTATTAAAACTTACAGAGACGCCGGAGTACTACATGTACAATTAGACCAATAGAATTAGGTCAACTTTAGCGAGCTGCAATACAAATAATATGGAGAATTAAATGTTTAAATAGCAATAGATATTAGAGGTTATGGATTAAATAACACACTGTACAAACACTTTAACTATTTATTTTATACTTTGACACGAGGAAGTTTTATATGTCCGTTCACTTACAGCTCACAACAAGAAGTGATAGACAGCAGTGTTGCTATGCCTTTTATAGCTTATCAAACTGTAAAGTATTTGACTACTATTTATATTGTATGATGTTATATTATACAATTACTAAGGTGCATTTATTCTAAATAATTAAATATAATAGTAAATAAATTTTTGCATGTATAAATGTATATAATTCAACAACAGATATATTGAATTAGACTTTACTTCAGATATCCATACTACATTCATCATGTTTTATTTTATAAAATCGTTCTTGAACTCGTCAATTAAAAAAAAAGAAAAACAATAGTACATATATAAAAAGTGTATATAAGCAGCGATAGCTCAGTGGGGAGACCAACAGACTGCAATGCAGAGGGTCTCGGGTTCGAACCCACGTCGCGCACTGACTTTCGGAAGTTATATGACTTTTCGAAATTATGTGCGTATTGATTGACAATTATCGCCTGCTCCGTGCCTCGGAAAGCACGTTAAGCCGTCGGTCCCGGCTGCCATGAATATCTATGGCAGTCGTTATTGGGAAAGTCAGTACCCTCTAATATCCTGACACTGGTCTAGCCTTAGGGTATCGTTAGCCTTTGGGTTGCGGAGGTCAGGTGGCAGCCGCTCCGTGTAAAAACTGATATCCAGTCAAATCCGGTTAGACCAGAAAAGCCGACCCCAAGTGACTTGGGAATAATAAAGGCTAAGGGAGAAGAAGATATATATATATATATATATTATATATATATATATATATATATATATATATATATATATATATATATATATATATATAATATATAATAAATAAAATATACAATATATAATAAATAAAACGTTAGTATTACAATAATATCTGTTCTAGAAGCAGAGCTTAGCTTAGCAAATAGTCAAGAAGTTCAAGTCCAGTAAGTTTACGTTACTTAAAAATAAAATATTTTTCTTATATACATATATGAGCTGGTGTGTGTGTCTAGCAAATTAATTAATATAATGATAAATTAGGCTGAGACTGTGTAGAAAAGTATATATTGAGGAATTACAATTAATTTCCATTTTACTTGATAATATAAAAATTTAATTGAATTGTCGCCTAAATGTTTTTTGACCTTGTGATACAACACTAGAACAATGCATATGAATAAAAAATTTATGATAATATGTGAAATACGTTAGTATTTTTATTCCGATTTCTATCACCATACGTAATGAACACAATTATTCAAATTAGTTTGCATATTCACCATAAGCGTTGAAGAATAAAACGTCATAATCCAAGTTCAAGAATTATTTTAATATATAATATTGTCTTCTATTTACGCGAATATTATTCATTGAAATTAAACTGCTATATACGGCTTTTATCGCGTTGTTTATTTGACACTTTATTACAAAATTTTGAAAATTTTTACACTACTACTACTATTAAACTTTACTAATTTTTAAGCTAATTAAATTATTATTAAACTATTGGAGACTAAAGTCTAGTCTCCCCGTGACCATGGCTGCTGAAAAGCAACCGAAACGTCGGGGAAAGTGTAAAAATAAATTAAATCTAAATAGTTTAATAATAATTTAATTAGCTTAAAAATTAGTAAAGTTTAATAGTAGTAGTAGGGTAAAAATTTTCAAAATTTTGTAATAAAGTGTCAAATAAACAACGCGATAAAATCCGTATATAGCAGTATTTTAATATATGTTTAATTTTGATAATCATTATTCAGATTCGAACAATACGAAATTGGCAATAAAAAAAATAAAATAAAGGAAAATAATCATTATAAGATTTTTATTAATAGATTTATTAGATTTTAATATTCATTTGCAGCAATAGGCCTGCATCTAATGCAGCCAGTGCTTTGGTAGTATGAGGTTGTCGTTATGGAGTTAAAGTAAACACGTGTATCTCTTACAAAACCCCGTTTATTACTCATTCTCACATAATGGTATAAGAATATATATTAACACAAATACACACAAATAATGCTTACACATACATCAGTAAAGTTAGGGTTGTACCATACCATAGTAGGTAATCCATCCAATTTTAGCCTAAAACTCTCGAAGAGCCTCTTATTGTTGCACCTATGTCGACGTGTTAACCTCCGAAAGGACGGGTATTTTTCTAAAGAAATATGTATGTATCTAGGATACTTCTGAAAAGAAAGATATGATAATTTTTATTTATTTATAAACACTTCTACAATCGTATTTGTATGTGCTTACTTCTTAATTGACTTAGTAGGGTAAGTAGGTAATGAGCAGCGATAGCTCAGTGGGGAGACCAATAGACTGCAATGCAGAGGGTCTCGGGTTCGAACCCACGTCACGCACCTCTGACTTTCGTAAGTTATATGACTTTTCGAAATTATGTGCGTATTGATTGATAATTATCGCCTGCTCCGTGCCTCGGAGAGCACGTTAAGCTGTTGGTCCCGGCTGCCATGAATATCTATGGCGGTCGTTATTGGGAGAGTGTCGACACAAAATATCCCACTGGGTCGAAGTGTCGCCGGTCTGCACTGACTGGCCCCCACATAAGATAAGATAAGGGTAAGTAGGTAAAATAAGTTTACAATTCTCGAACTACTGAACTCGTATTAATGTAGTTGCTGTGTATTTCCTTTAATATCTATACTACTATACATTTGATTAACTTATTTGTTGTTTGCCTATCTCGTCTACAAGTCAGAGTTGAAAATATCTTTTTTGCATTTTACAGCTTAGAAGGACAGAATAACAAAAACACACTTTTTACAATTATGTCTTTTTTTTAGTACTTTTGTGACCGCCAGAGCATATTATAGCGTGACCGAATTCCTTAATGAAAAAGAATTTGTTTTGACACAATTAAATTTACTTAGACCTGTATAATAATGCTGATTAATCTTATAATTTAAATATAAATTAATTAAATTTAAATAATTTAGACAAGAAAATAATATATTAATACATGTATCTTTTTTTTTAATAGTTTTATAATCTAATTATTTTGCACGTCATACTGTCACAAACATGTCTGCACTTAATTTATTTTGTTATCTCGTATGTATGCACTTTCTTTGTATGTACACACACATGTTTATGCAAATAAAGCTTATCTTATCTTATCTTTAAATATCAAAATTAAATTATTTCTTATACCTGTATTATTTATTTTTGCTATTTCTGCTTTTACATGCGACCTAAAAGTATAGCAGAATGTGGGTGTAATATACGTCTACCGATACCCGATATAGGCGTAAGATTAAATGTGTATAAGGTTACTACTACCCAATTGGTTGACAGTTTACTCGTCTGCTACTTAACACAATAACAAATACCAATGGAGACGCGATCAGGCCAGAGACATTCTTTTTAAAGACAACTCCCGCATATTTTCTGTTTCGCGGGGGACTTTACTAACATTTAAGCAACGGACACAAAGAATATCCAGACACGAAACAACCATTTGTGGATCACACAAACTTTTATCCCGTGTGAATCCGGCAGTCGTGAATCGACCACTTTAGGACCTCCTAGGCGCCAATGACCTTGAGCGTTTAACGTTTGCGACTCACTTCTAAACATTTTACGATAATTTACTGCCACGTAGTGAGATGTAGCTGTACTATGATAATTTACAGACAATCCAAAATAAAGAAATTGTCCTATACTACTATTAGACTAACTAATTCTGAACTATTTATTATCTTAGGTTAATCACATACACTCAAAGATTGATAAAATTACGTAAATATACGAGAGCGTTTTGGGGAAAAAATTGCATGCGTCCGTCCGTCACAAAGGCTGGCGCCGTATCCCGCCCATCGCCCGCGCAGAGACCCGCTAAAATGATTCGACCAAAAAATCGAGAAAAAGAAATATTTAAATGAAAAATCATCGTAAACAAAAAAATAATTGCTTACGATTTACAATAAATGTATTCTCTACATATAAATGTGAGTTTTATATTCATACTTCTACAGATGAGGAAATTTATACATAAACTTTGTGAAATCAATCATTCTTAATATTGCTTGTATATCTCATAAAAATAAAATATAAATAATATAAATGTATGGAATTAAAGTTAATACATCGAAGTATTGTTTAAATGTTGTTTGAGAATTTTGGGACATCATTTAAGGTACTAGATACGGGTTGAAAATCGTGTATTTTTACATTTTGTGGTAGGAGGCCCTTAAGCCACTACGCCGCGCGCCGTCCGTGCAGAACCGGTTATTATTTGATAGCAACAAATTGCTTTCACGATGCAGTTTCTATCACCATACGTAATAACACCCTCATAAGGCTTATTCAAATTAGTTGCACATTTAACTGCGTTCAATTAACGAATGGGATGGCGTGGCGGTGTGAAGAAAGATAAAGCTGTTCCATTGTCTTAATGTGATTGCTGATGAGTTAGTGCATTAGAGAGCAAAGTGGGTGATTATGCTGTTCATACGTCATTTAGACTCATACAAACAGACTACGTCATTCTAGACTCGGACGGATTTATTTATAGTGCTTGTAAGTAGTGTTTGTGGCAGCGATAGCCTAGGGGGACACTGTTAGACTGCCACGCAGAGGTCTCGAGCTCGAAGTTCGATCCCAAGCCACGCGTCTCTGACTTTTCGAAGATATTATCTGCGTGATCGCTTGCTTTAGGGTCCACCTTTTATGTCATAATATTGTTTTGCATAACAACGGATAGCATAAACTTAATTTCGCATAAAATCGTTCATTTATCATACATTCAAAACTCATAATTTTGTAACTCAGAATCATCTTTAGGCATAAATTTCATATCCATAATAATTAAAAAGTATTACCATCATATCACAGTAAGTTCATAGTCAGAATTGTCTTTTGGCATACATTTAATATCTATAGTCATTGAAAGGCAGAACCATCATATCTCAGAAAGTTTACATTCAGAATCATCTTTAAGCATAATTTTCATATCCATAATAATTGAGAGACTGATCTATCATATCATCTAGTCAGTATAATGTGGAGGTGAGCAAGCATGGTTTCTGTCACGGCTCCGGCGCTGCGGAGCTCCCGCGGTCCCAAGTGAGCTGAGGAGCAGGTGGTTTTTCTACGCTTACCGCAGCTTCGACTTGCTGGCTGCCTTTGCCGGCCAGCCTCAGCCGCGGCGGTGAGCGTTAAGATCATCTGCGACGATAAGCCTCGTCTCTACGCGCCTACGCGATTCTAAATTACACTCTAGGGTTAGGATACCCTAGACTACGTAGAGTCGGGTTTGCACCGATTCATTTCTGTCACTATCTTTTGGAGCACAGCACATAAAATCAGTATTTTAATTTTAATTTAAGGTTAAAATGCTATTTAATGGAAATATTTCATAGTATGCCAAGTGATTTCACTATACCATATAATCGTCGCTCTAAATGAACGTTATGCTAAACGAAATTATACGAAATATTAATTCTGCCAAAGGTAATTATGCCAGATAAAATACTGCCATCTTAAAAGTATGCCATTGTAAATTCGAACATATAAACATTCGGCCAAATAAGGCTTAAATTATTTTTTTAAATTAAATTACTATATACGGATTTTATCGCGTTGTTTATTTGACACTTTTTTACATAATTTAGAAACTATTACTATTAAACTTTATTAATTTTTAAGCTAATTAAATTATTAAAACTATTATAAGAATTTATATTTAAGTTTACACTTTCCCCGACGTTTCGGTTGATTTTCAGCAGCCGAAACGTCGGGGAAAGAGTAAACTTAAATATAAATTCTTATAATAGTTTTAATAATTTAATTAGCTTAAAAATTAATAAAGTTTAATAGTAATAGTTTCTAAATTATGTAAAAAAGTGTCAAATAAACAACGCGATAAAATCCGTATATAGTAGTTTAATTTCAATGAATAACATTCGCGTAAACAGAAGACAGTATAATGTTTATATTAAATAATTTTAATGCCTTACTAATATTCGTTTAAAGAAGATTATGTCAACTATATTATGCCAAATAAGTTTCGGAGCATCAAGATTCTGCCAGATAGAGGGAACCCCTTGCTTTAACAGTGAAGGAAAAACAGCATGATGAGACCTGCATGTTTGAGAGTTCTACATACATATGTGAAGTCTGCCAACCCGCACTGGGCCAGTGTGGTGGACTATGGCCTAACCCTTCTCGCCATGAGAAGAGGCCCGTGCCCAGCAGTGAGACAGTTTAATATAGGGTTAATATTATTATTATTTGTGGATTAATTGATGTCTATATTCATTACATATTCTCCCACAAATATATACATATATACGTCGTTACGCTTATATCCAAGAAGCTGTTGTATAAGAGTTTCTTCGAACTCTAAAAACAAACGTTTGTATTCTTACTTAATATTATAAATGCGAATGTGTGTTTGTTTGTTTGTTACGCTTTTCCGCCTTATCTACTCGACCGCTCATTATTAAATTTCGCATACACATTGTCAGGGATTTAGAAAAGGAGATATATTACCTTTCATTTAGAAATATGTACTGTTTCCGATCGAAGCCGCAAGCAAAAACTAATCCTAACTTAATATTATAAATGCGAATGTGAGTTTGTTTGTTATACTTTCATGCCTTAACTACTCCACCGATCATTATGTAACTTCGCATAGACGTTGTCAGGGGTTCAAAGAAGGACATAGGATTCCATTTACCCAAAAAAAGTAACTGTTCACAAGCAAAGCTGTGGACAAAAACTAGTGATTTGTAAGTTTTATAAGCAAAATAATATTTGATAGCCAGTCGCTCCTTGTATCTTGTATCTTATGTGGGGGCCAGTCAGTGCAGACCGGCGACACTTCGACCCAGTGGGATCTTTTGTGTCAACACTCTCCCAATAACGACTGCCATAGATGTTCATGGCAGCCGGGACCGACGGCTTAACGTGCTCGCCGAGGCACGGAGCAGGTGATAATTGTCAATCAATACGCACATAATTTCGAAAAGTCATATAACTTCCGAAAGTCAGAGGTGCGCGACGTGGGTTCGAACCCGAGACCCTCTGCATTGCAGTCTGTTGGTGTCCCCACTGAGCTATCGCTCCTTAGTCAGCAGTAGAACAATGTCTTTAGTTAGGTATATTTTATATACACGGAGTAAGGGGTATAAAGAAGAACATAGGAGAAGTTGGATTCAGAAAAATATACAAAAAAAAAAACGGGCAGGACCTAGTGATTTTATAAATTTCAAAGGAAGAAAATATTCGATAACCAATGGCTTTTTAGTCAGCAGTGGAACAGTGTTTTTACCTAAGTATATAAATTGAAATTAAACTACTATATACGGATTTTATCGCGTTATTTATTTTACACGTTATTACAAAATTTTGAAACTGTTACACTACTACTATATACTACCATTAAACATTACTAATTTTTAAGCTAATTAAATGATTAAAACTAATAAAACTATTTATATTTAAGTTTACACTTTCCCCGATGTTTCGGTTGCTTTTCAGCAGCCATGGTCACGGGGAGATTAAGATGGTAGTTGTCTCAATGTTCCAGTGTCGTTATTTCAAAGTACCCGAACATAATTTAATCATTGGTGTATTTACGCAGAATGAGCTCAGAGTATCATGTAATAACGTGTAAAATAAATAACGCGATAAAATCCGTATATAGTTGTTTAATTTCAATCAATAACATTCGCGTGAACAGAAGACAATATTATGTATATAAACTTTAATTTCACACACCAGCTGGATATTACATCTATTCGGATAGTAGATTAACTACAAAACGCTAGCAATATGACAACCGTGATATAACATGCAGTTAGCTTGCACACACATATGTTTATTAACGCCTGTTTGTTTGTTTTGTTTTTAAAAAGATAACTCCCGTCCTATGTATAATTCCTGTGTTGCGGGGACTCTACAAACATTCAAACAACAGACATAAAGAACACCCAGTCTCGGAACAACTATTTGTGGACCACACAAAGTATTGTCCCGCGTGGGATTCGAACCCACAATACTCGGCGCAATGGCAGTGGCGAGGCGACGACTTAAACCACTACGCCATCTGTGCAGTCAGATTCAGCTGTATTTTTATAAAGGGGTAAGCAGAGATGTATTTAACTAACATTTCTTTATCTTTCCTTTAGGTATGATGTTTTAAGTGGTGAAACTAATGAAGTCTTATCTATACTAATATTATAAAGCTAAAGAGTTTGTTTGTTTGTTTGGTTGAACGCGCTAATCTCAGGAACTACTGGTCCGAATTGAAAAATTATTTTAGTGTTGGATAGCTTATTTATCGAGGAAGGCTATAGGCTACATAACATCACGCTACAACCGACGGGGGCGGCGCAGTAATACAAAACGCGGGTAAAACCGCGGGTACATCCAGTGGACACTACATCAATTTGTTGGACAGATTTGGATAAAGCTTTTCTTACAAACGGACCGAGTCTCGGATAACTATATAATTATAATACCAGCCCTGTATTAAACCGTCCTACTGCTGGGCACGAGCCTCTTTCCAGTCTGAGAAGGTTTAGGCCATAGTTCACCACGCGCTGGCCCAGTACGGGTTGGCTGACTTGACATACACATACACATATCTTCGAGAACATTATGCAGAACTCTCAGACACGCAGGATTTCTCACGATATTTTCCTTCACCGTAAAGCGAGCGATAATTAACAATTTTATACGTAGGTACCTTCGAAAAGTCAGAGATGCACGCCTGGGGTCGAACTCGAGACTTCTGCGTGGCAGTCCAACGGTTTACCGCTAGGCTATACTTTTTATTCTGATACGTCTTCCCGTGGGATTCCCGTCGACCGTTGAGGAAACGAACCACTCAAGCGACAATTACCTAATATAATAATTGTTTACAATCTTAAAGTAGATAGTTTGTGTCCATTATCTGTATATTTTTATTTAATCGCTACACAGTGCAAAGGTCATTAAGCGCGGGCAGCCTTTTAGAAAAAAAGAACATTATAAATGTGAAATTTTGGAAGTTGTTTGATTGTTTATTTCACAATCACACCCTAACCATTGAACGGATTTTCATGAAACTCAGTTCTCCGATAGACCATGTCCTTAATTAACATATTGGATACAATTTATTCCCGTATGCGGACAAAGCCGCAGGATAAAGCTAGTTTTGTCATAACACTGTGTTAAGCCCTAAAGCAAAAGATGGTTTAATTATCTCCCTTTTAAGTAGGTAGCTATTACGTAGGTAACTACATAGCTGGTTCATAAACAACGGTTTGCGGGACATCAAAGCGCACCCGTTCACCGCTCAGACTCCTAATTCCTTAGACAGCTTAGCTTGCTTTGCAAACACTTACTAAACATACCACGAAATCGCTAACCTCATTTTTACCGCAAGCTTCATTGCGCACATGAAAATTCGTTGCCGATTTTTGCCGAAATCTTTTTTAAGTCGTCGTCTTGAAGTGGCAGTGGATACTAAATTTTGCAAGCGGTCGTTTCTAGATTCAATCTTAGGTAGTGGCGTGGTATGTTGATAGAGATTTCCTTCAGAAAATCCGCTGTACTTATAATGATTGGAGCTTGTAGTACTTGTTATAAATATTGAAAGTTTTTAATAAGTGAGTTAACGACTTCGTATATTAACGAATATAAAGATCTGTAAGGGAGCTATTAGATAACAAGTTCATTGCCGAAAACTGCAACGCGCGGAGTCAGACGGTTATCGCGCGGAGTCAGACGGTTATGGATTCGAACCCACGTCGCGCAACTCTGACTTTCGGAAATTATATGACTTTTCGAAACTATGTGCGTATTGATTGACAATTATCGCCTGCTCCGTGCCTCGGAGAGCACGTTAAGCCGTCGGATGAACATCTATGACAGTCGTGATTGGGATAGTCAGTACCCTCTAATATCCTGACACGGGTCTAAGTGGCAGCCGCTTCGCGTAAAAACTGATATCCAGTCAAATCCGGTTAAACTAGAAAAGCCGACCCAAAGTGACTTGGGAATAATAAAGGCTAAGGGAGAAGAAGATTTTGATATGAAAATCGATTACCCAGAGAATGTTCAAAGTCATAGTATAAAAGTTGTTAAGTAAGGTATGAAAAATAAGTAATGCTTTTTAAACATTCAAACAACAGACGCAAAGAATACCCAGACACTACAACTATTTGTGAATCACGCAATTTTTTTGTAACGTGTGGGATTTGAACCATCAACACTCGGCGCAGTGTCATTGGGGAAGTGATTGCTTAAACCACTACACCATCGTGTGCAGTCAAACGAATGACTGCACGGTATATACCCGGATCTCGGGTTCGAACCCAAGACGCGCACCTCTGACTTTCGGAGGTTATATGACTTTTCGAAATTATGTGCGTATTGATTGACAATTACCGCCTGCTCCGTGCCTCGGAGAGCACGTTAAGCCGTCGGTCCCGGCTGCCATGAACATCTATGGCAGTTATTATGGGGCGAGTGTCGACACAAAAGATCCCACTGGGTCGAAGTTTCGCCGGTCTGCACTGACTGGCCCCCCACATAAAATACATATACCGTGTATAGCATAGGTACACAAAAGCGCTACTTTTAACTTAAAGCTGTTGAAATAGATGGCACATTTTTTGATAACCTCTTTGATGTAAATATGGTAGATGGCCGTTTTAATATTTATGAGCGGATCCTGGCGGCGACGTCTGGTCCTTGAGAGCTCGGCGGATGCATATTAGACGAGAGTCTGCATTAATTAGTCATTTACATACTTTGTTCTGTATTACACGTATCTTTTGGATATTAGTGACTATGTATAATAATATAATATGTAACGGGTATTAACGTGATCATGCATAATGTTTTACCTTTTTATGCTTGACGTTTCGACCAGGTTACACCGGCCGTGGTCACAAGCTGACTGGTGCTGCGAAGTCATGTCTCCGTTTGTGAGGCAGAAGAATCTTGATTCACCCTCACTTTTGGCATAATATTTTTGTTTGTCCATGTACCGTCACAAACTACACTCACGGTATCTCTATTGCGTATGCTAGCCGTCGTGTCCGTATTCTTTGAATTACCTGACTGTGCAAGACATGCATAAAAAAGGTAAACATTATGCATTATCGCGTTAATACCCGTTACATATTATATATATGTATTTAAAAGTACTACTAATGAAATACGCTCCAGTTGGCAACAGGCAGAAAGTTCGAGCAATAACACAAGGAGAACTCTGTAAAGTGTGTTTGTGGAGTTGAACCTTCCCTTAGGGGAAATATCAGGTTACAAGATCCCGTGACGTCAGAGGATCGCATTATAATATCGCGAACCTGGGCGAGAAATTCGTAATGTTTTCGTTTCCTAAGAAAGTTATGATTACGTAATGATTTAAGGTAATAATATATTATATTATATAATAATATTTATTTAAGATTGTGTATTTTGTTTATATATAAGGTGGAAATCAAGAAATTATGTAATAGCTTTGTACGTCACATCGCTTGCGTACATTTACGCAGGATTAGTTAGGTAACATACATTTTATATCCCTTGGGAACGAAAAATTTAATGAGTAACCAACAAACACGCATTTAGTTTGTTTGATGATCATGAAATTTCGCATGCATGTAGTCAGGGGTATAGAAAAGCTGACCTGTCTCTCCAAAGAGGTAGGCAGAGGAGTGTGACCATCATATTTTTCCGAGTATGTTTTAGGTCCGAGAGCTTGTTGCCGTTTATCGGGCAAAATTCCAGGTTTTGTTCTGGTAATGAGAATATCTTAACAGAAATCCTAATACCTTACCTTTTTACCCGATCCACACCGCCCGACACTGAGACAGTTTGAATAGTACGAGTAAGCTTATAAAATATGCTAATGTAATTAGGTCTTCTCTCTTAGCCTTTATTATTCCCAAGTCACTTGGGGTCGACTTTTCTGGTCTAACCGGATTTGACTGGCTATCAGTTTTTACACGGAGCGGCTGCCACCTGACCTCCGCAACCCGAAGGCTAACGATACCCTAAGGCTAGACCAGTGTCAGGATATTAGAGGGTACTGACTTTCCCAATAACGACTGCCATAGATGTTCATGGCAGCCGGGACCGACGGCTTAACGTGCTCTCCGAGGCACGGAGCAGGCGATAATTGTCAATCAATACGCACATAATTTCGAAAAGTCATATAACTTCCGAAAGTCAGAGGTGCGCGACGTGGGTTCGAACCCGAGACCCTCTGCATTGCAGTCTGTTGGTCTCCCCACTGAGCTATCGCTGCTAATGTAATTAGGTACGTTATAATAATAGTAATATTAGTCCTGTATATAAACTACTACTACGATACTACTGGACACGGGCCTCTTCTCAGTGTGAGAAGATTCAGGTCATAGTCCACCACGCTGGTAATGCGGGTTGGCATACTTCTGATATCTTTGAGAACATTATAAAAACTCTCACACAGGTAGGTTTGCCAACGATATTTTCCATCATAGTTAAAGCGAGCGATATTTAAAATTGCGCCGAGCGAAATGTGCCAAAACAGGCGGTCACAGTTAAGTAAATAAAATCAACACTTTTTGTTTAATACAAATATAAAATATACATTTACCATAACAATTAATGTGTTGCCAATTACTCCGTGTAAAAACTTAAAATAATTAATAATTTCGCCCACAAAATTACGTAAATTTGTACGAAAAAGGTAAAAACGTAAGCTCGTGTTACGTGACTTTTAGATTATAACAGTAGAAATTTATCCTATTTTACAGCTTAAACGAAACATAAATAGTTATATTACAATTTGTCCGTCCCAAACATTTAAGTTATTGGTTGACAATAAAGATACATATTTATCAAAAAGTATTTCAAATCCTTCATACAATTTTACTATGGCGGCCGCGCGCCGATTTGAATATGCGCCGCACGAGCTCTGTCATTATCTGTCTTACGTTCGGCGCAGTCTTAACTACGCACATAACTTCGACAAATCTCCTCAGGTGTTGTGGGTGTCCATGGGCGGCGGTAATCGCTTACCATCGGGCGATCCGTCTGCGCGTTTAATATAATAATAAATAAAAAAACAGAAGTAAGTCATTATTAATTTAATTACATGGTCCATATATGTACATACATACATAGATTCACGCCTGTTTCCCAGAGGGATAGGCAGAGACTACGGATTTCCATTTCCATGTATGTTAAGTTGAATTAACATTTATCTATATATTAATACGTGAAGCAAAAACTTTGTACCCCTTTTTACGAAAATTGCTTTATTGTATACTAATATTTATATAAAATATGCATTGGAAATACATTAAATTAATGAAAAAACACTACACGAATACAACCATGCATTTGACACAAGCAGTCGAATCGCGTTCGTAGTATTTCGGCATTGTTCGGCTGATGTCGTAGAATTCTTCGTAACTATGGTAACATGTAAGTGGAGTAGATGACTAAATTAAATGTGACTATAAGGGTATATATTTTGTGGATTATATTGTTATAGACAATAGAACCTTGATAACGATCAAACTTAAAATTTAAAACAATTATGGTCGAATTTCGACCACTCGGCAACCGCTAGTATAGATAAATGCGTATCCGTTATTCATAACCTCCATTTTTTTTCTGTTTTAAGGAATTGCCCAGTAATTCGGGTTTCTACTATTCTTTGAAATTAAACTACTAAGTACGGTTTTATAGCGGTTTATTCTATTAAAAAGATTCTGAAAACCTAGTAACTAGTATTGTATTCTATTTACGCGAATATTATTCATTGAAATTAAACTGCTATATACAGATTTTATCGCGTTGTTTATTTGACACTTTATTACAAAATTTTGAAAATTGTTACACTTCTACTACTATTAAACTTTACTAATTTTTAAGCTAATTAAATTATTATTAAACTATTTAGATTTAATTTATTTTTACACTTTCCCCGACGTTTCGGTTGCTTTTCAGCAGCCATGGTCACGGATTCATTTTTGTGCGGAGTTAGCTCAGATGTCATTGTTATGTGTATAATAGCTAATAGAAGCCATATCCGTCAACAAAACGAACATCTAGCAATTTTCATTTCTATGTCTATGGAGGTCGATTTTCAGCCCACAGTGGGTCGTGTCGGATTATCCGTCCCATCGGATCATGAGAGTAAGGGAACAGACAGTGCACTTGTGTTTGCGCACATACTTGTGCACTATAATATCTCCTGCGCAGATGGCCAGTCTCCGTTAAGATTGGCCGCCATGATCGAAATTCGATCTGGAGGAGATTATATTTTTAATTTTAAAGTGACTAATAATAATGTATATTTCATTTTTCCTATTTACGCAGAATTATATCAAAGTATTTTAAAGGCTTGTTGTGTTTGTTTCTTCTTGGGTTTTTTGTTGTACACACGGCTACACATTAAGTTAGACACCATATATACGCATAACTACGCTACGTTCAAAATGGAGAATTGTCGGCAAGCGACATGCGGCGACGCGACGCCTCGGCCCGTTCAGCATGAAAGAGACAAAATAACAAAAATAAAACGCACTCTCTCGCACGATTCGCAGCGTTCAACTTCTAATAGTTCAAAGTCCAAACAGTCTAGATTGAAGACTCGCTGTGTGTACTAGTATTTTTGTTAACCCCTTAACGCTTATGTTAGGAGTTGGTTTATGTCGGTAGTGCAATAGTTGGGGTCAAAAACTACCCATCGTACTAGTGACGTAAATAATAATATATGCCTTTGCATGTGCATATGGTACTACGCTTTTATTTGTGTGCAATCATGAAATCACAAGTTTGATTTTCAGGTCAGGTTAAGAAGTATACTCGCTTACCGTGAATTCAGTACCAGCACGGCATCTGACGTCAGCAAACTCGCGAATTAAATGCATATGACCCAAAACATAGCTTGCAAATTTAGGCGTAATACACTCCTACCCACCCATCACTACATTCTTAAGCGTTTAAGAACAAAAATGCGGTATCCCAATTAACACGATTCGGTTCTTCAAACACGTGTGCCAACTTCCACTTATAAGAGAAGGACGCATTAAGCAACACGTACGCGACGTTACACCGCAATACTGCGAAGAACGAATTTAATACCTCCACTTATAAACCATTGTGTAGAATTCTACCAGCTAACGGTTTTACACTTTGTGTTGCGTCGAATCTAATGTGATATAAAGAGCTTACGCCTCCCCGAAGGGGGAAGGTGTATACACAATATTCGCGTATTATAGTTTTATTTACGTGTTTATATTATTATTATACCTATAATTAATCTCTAAATAATAAATTGATCTATAAAATTCTTAACTCATTTTAACTCGTAATTAAATCCTATACTTATAAATTATTTTTATTTCTGTTATAATGTAATATTGTTAATCTATTTGATAATTTATTGTGTTTGTAATTATTATAAAGAATTTTCTAATATGTAATCATTTTATAATATGAAACCATTTGTATTAGGGTGGAAGACGCTGACAACTGTAACACAATTAATGTTAGTACGGTCGCCAATGGCAACCTCTTAATTTATTAAAACTATTAAAACTATTTATATTTAAGTTTACACTTAAATATAAATGTAAACAAAAAAGTGTAAACTTAAATATAAATAGTTTTAATAAATTAATTAGCTTAAAAATTAGTAAAGTTCAATAGTATCTAGTAGTAGTGTGACAGTTTCAAAATTTTGTAATAAAGTGTAAAATAAATAACGCTATAAAATCCGTATATAGTGGTTTAATTTCAATGAATGACATTCGCGTAAGCAGAAGACAATATTATTAAAGCAAATTGTATTAAAATAATAATACTAAAAAACACTCAATCAACTTACGGAGTGTAATAAATCACTGCAGCGAACTGGAGAACTTGCCACCCGATAATCTTGTTGGGAATCTTATCTTTCAAAGGAACCCCGAATATGGCTTCCTGAATGGCTCACTGAGTTTTCAAATTGCAATCTAGCAGAGCTTCTAGTTCTGAAGGTGAAAATTCTGACTAGCAATCGTTTGAGTAGAGTGTTATGTTTATAAGGTACGAAAATATAGCGTTGGTAATATTTATATCGTAGCATAATTAGGAAAATCGAATTTATATTAAAGTTCTAGGATATTTGCAAGGGGCGGCATTTTTGAAATCTAAGACAGACTTTGAAAAAACACAAGAAATCCTAAATAATATGAGGTTTGTTGTTAGTAATGCTTTTACGCCTTAACTACTCGACCGATCATCATGAAATTTCGCATACACGTTGTCAGGGAAACAGAAATGTACATAAGGTACCTTTCAATCTAATACTTTTATAAAGACATTTGCCGAACTAGGTTTCAAGCTCTGTATCGTGTAGTTACCAACAAATACATATATATATATAATAAACCTATTTAATGAATGCGTGCTATTATTCAGTTACAGAATTCCTAGAAAATAAATAAAAATTAATAAAACACTGAACATAAAACACCTTTTTTTTTTTTTTACGTGCATGACGCGTACCCCTCCGCGGGGGCGGGCGGAGGGGTTATGTCGGACTCGCCGGGGTAAAAGAAAGATGTTAAGAAGAAAATGTACCTCCCGGAATACCGACTAAACCTACCACGGTGTTCCTCGACAAAACCAATATCGACGGGGCCGCGCGAATCACTTTCGCATGCGGTCGCGACCCCGCCGAGGTTTCGGCCCGCCGTATGAAACGGCAGGCCACTACACGAAAGACCTACCCAAAGTCACTTTTCACTTTAAACCCTACTGCCTCCCCCCTAGAGGGGAGGCGAACTCGACACAGAGGCGCGCGTGGGAACACGCACGCCGCCTCTCGGACCTGGTGCTGAACGGATGGCGGGCAGGCCCACAAAGCCAGCCACCCCCGAACATAAAACACCTAAATAAATGCGATGACGATCCGCAACCTTGACTAAGACCCTATAAAAACAATATAATAAATAAACCAAATATAATAAATAAACCTTGAATAAAGAAAAAAAGAGTTTGTATAAGCTTATAATATTATATGGTTTAGATATAAGTACTAAGTAACATTAATTATAATTGTTGGTAGATAATAATTTTTAAATATGCGTTTATTATAATAATATTGCAATGCTTGTAAAAGGCACTAAGTTTGAAGCACTATACTTTTACTAAACACCTTATGTATCTACACTTAGTTCGCAATAAACACTTTGACTTCGACTTCGACTTTGACTTCGACTTTGACTTTGACTTTGACAAATATACTTACGAACGAACACAAAGTGTACCTAGAAGCAAAATAATTAAAAAATTAAATTCTTACTTGTAGGATTAGAACTCACAACACAGGGCAATGGTGAGAAGATCATAAATGTAGCTCATTATCTGTTAGTGGATCTCACACATTTTTGTCCCGTGCAAATCCACAGTGTTTTGCGCGGCGATATATTACGTATATTGCAGCAACTGTGTAAACAAACTACAGTGGTGTAGAATCTACCAAGTTCCACACGGAAACTTGTTTTACTTAAAAATACGACAAGTATTACGTAGCTGCAGCTAATTTTATAAGACACCAAAAGAATGCCGCGGCAAACTAATTAACTATTCGCTATACGTACGAAACTAAATCAATAAACATTCGTACAAGTTTATAAGTTGGTTAATGCAGCTCACATTCGGGCGTTGAATTCAAAACCGTTTTACTCTCGGACCCCGACAAGTTTATTCAAGTTTCTTAAAACCTGGTTTATTTGTGTAGCATCCGTATAAAACCACATTTCCCGTGGGCACCCCGCGGTTGGATGCTGCCTTGTTTAGACTGGTCGTTTTATTTGCAAGTTGCTCGACTGTTTGAAGAATTCGAGAGCATCGGTTTGTTGTTGGATACTTTAGTTGTTGTGTATATTGTGTGCAGTAGAAGGAGCGTAGTATTATTATTCATGGATAGTATAATATTTTCTTTTTAATTTGTTTCTTAGTTATTTTGTTGATATTTTGATATATGTATGTGTATGTGGTGTAATGTTTTTATAATGCTGACTCTCTTGACATTCCTTATTTATCATGTATGGATTTCAAATCTGAAATAAACGTTTTATTATTATTATTATTATTATTATAATAAACACTTTAGGGTTACATAATTGTAATTACTTTTTCACGAAGAACGACGAAATCTTTGATATTGTTTACTATGTTGATAAAGTCAACAAAAAGACAATCCAGCAGAAGTTGAACTTACGACCTTGACAAACCGTGTCGTCGCTTTGCTAAGTTACTTTCTTTAGCTGATAAAATTAATGTTATATATAATATATATTATATCGTCACTGATACTGCAATACCGCGCAACTAACAACAGATAATTAAGAACAGAACAGTGGTCCTTAGCCAATCGACATCATTAGTTTATTGCTGCCAAATCTTAAATTTGATACTTTTGTTCTTCCGCGGTATTGTCCACTGTTATTTACGCGGTATTGCAGTATCAGCGACGATATGTCTATATATTCAAGGTTATTGGTGTAATACCAATGCAACTTGAGCGGAAAACTCAGCGCGTTTTACTACGCAAAGGTCAGCGTGTAAGTAGAACCTGGGTGGGAATCGGGCCTAACACTACTTCATCTTAAAGAATCAGGTTTCTATTAAACATAAACAGAAACAAAATATATGCTGCTATACATAGTTTATAGCAGTGTAGCAGCGATAGTTCAGTGGGGAGACCAACAGACTGCAATGCAGAGGGTCTCGGGTTCGAACCCACGTAGCGCAACGCTGACTTTCGGAAGTTATATGACTTTTCGAAATTATGTGCGTATTGATTGACAATTATCGCCTGCTCCGTGCCTCGGAGAGCACGTTAAGCCGTTGGTCCCGGCTGCTATGAACATCTATGGCAGTTGTTATTGGGAAAGTCAGTACCCTCTAATATCCTGACACTGGTCTAGCCTTAGGGTATCGTTAGCATTCGGGTTGTGGAGGTCAGGTGGCAGCCGCTCCGTGTAAAAACTGATATCCAGTCAAATCCGGTTAGATCAGAAAAGCCGATCCCAAGTGACTTGGGAATAATAAAGGCTAAGAGAGAAGGACATAGCTTATATCACTAAATGATAAATCTAAAGCAGTCAAGTATACTAGAACCATGTTAAGCAACATTCGTCGTCCATGCATGCAATTCTGAAATTCCGTATTCTTGTCTACACTTGCCTACGTCTCTGGTTATTTATGTATAAGATATCCCTGACGTATTTCCATTTAGTTTTCAATACCAGTAAATATACATTCGATTATTATTATCTATAGTCTACTTATTGATGCCTATTGCCACTCGGTCCAGTGACGTAAGATCAGCAGTTACCAAGATGAATACGACATTTCGGTAATTGTTGATTGTTAGATTCTGGCCAATTTGTTTTGGGCATAGTTAAGTTTTATTAGGTTTATTTATCATTGGTAAATTTTTAGTGTTGCATTTAAGGCCTTCAGCTTACGCATAATAGACCGGGGGTGTAACACATCTTAATTTTTTTTTCGTTTGGCTTTTGGCTTACCTGTTGTCAAGAGTTGTTCAAGCCGCCCATAGGCCTCTGACATGGCTTAACGACTGCTGTTGTCCATTTGACAACAACGGGTACCGACTTTTTACGTGTCTTCCGAAGCACGGAGACGCTCAGATGAAATACTACTAAGCGGTCACCCATCTATAGACTGACTGCAACCAAAGTTGTTTAACCTCGCTAATCGTTTACCGATCAGTGAGTGCAACTGGCTATGAGCAGCCTTGTAAACAATATCGCTCACGTAATGCTCATTGAGTACAATAATCTAAATCGCTTTAACAAAAATAATTCGTCCGGTATTGGCGTCGACACAAACCGATTTTTTTTTTAAATCCTTATATCATTGATATTTTCATCTCGTAGCATAAGCTTGCATGCGTTGTGAGATACTAGGCTCGAAGATACTGTCCAGCAAAGTATTATAGAGTTGTACTAAGAGAGAGGCATACAGGTTTACGGTTTGAGCATTCTCTGTACTTAGATCACACAAAAAGTGTCCATACTAAGAACAGTGGATTGACCTATTGGATAAAGAACGATAGTGGACAATTTTCAATATGAGTAAGCATGATAATTCAATATTTATATTTTTGGCATTGTGTTTTAGATGACAACCAGCAAGGTGACCGTATTTAAACATATTATGACGCATCTATGCTTACAATCTTTGCGTACAAATCGCACTATTAATAAAATTTAATATAATATAAAATTTGATACTCCTTGTTTACACCTAAGCGATCCAAAACTAACCTAGGCTTTTTCTCTCCTATAAATAGGCTCCAAGCGGAATATAATTCTGTTAGTAAAAATAAGGATATTGATATATTTAGTCTAAGTTTACCAACTTTTAAAAAGAAAATATTATCACTATGCTTAGATCCAATAACACAGTAGTATAAAGTTTTGTTCTTTTAGTATATACTAAATATGTAAGAAATTGTTAATTTAAGTTTTTATTTTTTAGTTCTGGGAAGCCTTATGCTCCCAACTATCGTTTGTTTTTTGCTTTCCGTGGCAACCTGTAATTAAGGCAGCACCAATACTTGTATACCACAGACTTTGTAACTTAGCTTTTAAGGTGTATGTTCTTGTTGGTTGTCCAAATTAATAAATAAATAAATAAATATAAAAAAAAAAAAAAATTGCGACTTAACTCCAAATTTAACAGCTAGGCAATTTCAACTCTATTTGTGTAAATATAAATTCTAATAATAAGTTGCTGCAAAGTTATTGCAGTAGAATAGACATTTTTAAATCCAAAATACTCAGATAGGTCTTTATTTTATTAAGTGTGCGATAAGTAAAAACTTGCAGCAAGTTCAAAGGCACCTGTGTTTCGATGTTACGTATGAGATCGATTCGTTTAGCAATTTGCTCGGCAGCATTATGTTAAGCAGAACGGTAGCTGCCAAGTGAGGCTCTAATTAATCCCGTATGTACACTCTAATAGGTCCTGCGAGAGCAAAGTACTGGTGTATGTGTTTAACGTGCATTAGGTGTTTTTTTTTTTAAATTGCCAGTTCGATATCCATTTCGGTACTAAGGGGTTGCTAGGTTGATGTGTATGAAAATGTACGTGGTAACATGAATTGGTTGCATTATATATTTTTAGGAAGGTCAAAAGAGACGTAAGCTGTATTCGTATTGATCTTAAGTTACGCTTAATTTATGCTTTTATATAGGAGATGGCAGATGATATCAGAATTGATAAACTTTATAATTTGAAGATTATGTCCATAAGGCTATAATGCTTTAACCATTTGGAATCCGGTACATTGCATCTTGACAGAATTTATAACAAACTTTAAAAAATGTTCTCCTAAATCTGAATGCACTTTGTTTTAGTTAATTATATGTTAGTTAAATACGACACAAAACATCACTTATGCGCAAGTCGTCGTTTAAGAAAAAAGATTTTAATATAATTCGACTTGTTACTAAATTCGTATGATTCATCAGTTGGTTGTAAATAAATCAATTCGTTTTCGTATTCGTTTCAGTGCAATGTCATAAACAGTCTATTCAAAATTTATTTTTGTTTTATATTTACGCCACGACTACTGCACGACCTAAATGAATATTCCGACGAAACAATAATCTTCAACGAGTATCGCAAATGCACAGCCTCTTGCAATTCTCGACATCGTACTCAACAAAATTACTCGACGCTCGAAAAACTTTTTGTAACCCGAAGCAACACAGTTGAAATAACAAAATCCGAAAAATAATTCGGAAACGAAGAATCCATTTGAACAGATGGAAAATTTTCTTTCCCCCATCGTTCGATAAAACAAATAAAAGACAAGTTGAAGTGAGAAAAAAGAATTTCCGGATGATAGTGTCTGATCTTTGCTATTCGATTTCCAAGTTGACGGGACTTTGCGTGAATTCAGATCGCTGGCGGATTGTAATCAAATCGATTATAACTTGATAGAGAGCCAAGGGGAAGAGGGGAATTAGTTCTGCGGTTAATTTTCTTTGTCTAAGAGTCTTCTCAGGAAATGGTTCGGATTAACGAAGTGGATTTAATATCTTGTGGACTTTACAACAATAAGTAGGGCCTCACCTGAAGTGTTGTTTCGCCGAATAGCAAGTTTACCTGGCTGAAAATTATTATACAACAATAATTTCTTCGTAGTTCAATTAATATAATATGTTATATTAATTGATCTACGAAGTTCAAGACTTACTATATTGAGTTATTATATAATATTAGTTGTATATAATATTAGTTAGGAATCCTAACTAATATTATAAATGAGAATACAATTTTGTTGATTGACACGTTTTGATGCCCTAACTACTCGACCGATCATAATGAAATTTCGCATAAATAACTTTATTCAGAGAAAAAAAAACACTATTCCCGAGCGAATCTGCAGGCAAAAGCTAGTAAATCCTAAAATAAAACTTGCATACATGCAGAGCAGCATCGTACGTGTTCTTCTGGCTACGAGGACTACTGATTTCTATTACCTAGGCTTCAACATATTTCTTTCTTTTCATTCACTCTGAAGTCGTTCTATTTGCACGCTTATCGCAATGAAATAACTTCTAAAGAAAGCTTCTGAAGGTATTCTATCTTCTCGGAGAAGGTTCTCTTAATATAAAAGCATGTTTTTTTATGAGTGTTATGGTGAGGCTCAAGAGAACTAAATTATGGGGGCTTTTGTTTTTTGCTCATTAGTCGGCGCTACTAGCGAGCAAAGTATTTTTTTTTATACAACCAAGGTGGCAAACAAGCCCACGGCCCACCTGATGGTAAGTGGTCACCGTGGCCTATGGATGCCTGCAACACCAGAGGCATCACTTGCGCGTTGTCCACCCTTGAGGAATAAAAGGAAGTGGGAAGAAGGAGCGGGAAGGGGGAAAGAGGGTGATTGTGGCTCCGTTAAGCTCACTCACCGAACGAAACACAACAGTAGGAATACTGCTATTTCACGTCGATATTCTGTTAGGATAGTCTTTCCCGAGTAGAGCCGGCCCATTCATGCGGAAATCAGCAAGGTTCTACTACATTTGAAAATTTGGTCCTGTCAATTCTGTCACAGTTGCAGTCAAAAGCTGTATTTGGTGGTATATATATACATATATATGTATACTCCTCCGAGTACGGTGGCTCATTCGTCGCCAAATTGACAATAGCAACTAAGAAAATCTTTTAAGTGGAAAAACATTTGCTATTATTTATGAATTCCACAAGAACGTTATTGATTCGATACCGGGACAGGAGTATTCTAAATGTCTATCTGTGTAAAATCTGTGTATCAGTAGTTTACGCGTAATTAAATAACAAAAATGCAAACATGTCCACAAACTTTCACATTTATAATGTAAGTCAAGATAAATCGTTTTCCCAAAGCTTCTAAATTGGTCCACATTAACCTATTTTCCTTAATCCAATCATCTTACTCTTGAAGACGGATTACAAAAACGTGTAAACGTATTGCCGATGCCGCCATCGTGGCGGCCATGACGTAAAGAGTTCTAACTATGTGTCTGTATTCAAAGCAAATGAGTCGGTATCATTTTGACATACAAGCTAAACACAAACGCAAAAACAGAACGAGAAAATGTCGCCAATTGTAGAAATTAATTTAGATTTTTATTTAAAATATCAAAAATATCAACGGTCATCCATGGGCATATGGTGATATAAGTGAGGTAACTGATAGATGATAATCTGGCCAGTCGACAGTTTCACGGTTATCCATTATTTACGCCACATCCTGTATATGTATAAAGCATTAATTATAACCAATGTCATGTCACTTGGTTTTAACACAGTACCTAAAAACCAAAAAATAGATGTTGATAGATAATTCAGCATACTGGTGTTCTTCGAAAGGGCTACATGAATAGCCTAATGAGCCTTTGGAGATACGAGAATTGCTTTAGCTCAGCTCATTATGTAAACCATAACAAGACTGCTATGCAGAGGGTCTCGGGTTCGAACTCACGTCGCGCACCTCTAACTTTCGGAAGTTATATGACTTTTCGAAATTATGTGCGTATTGATTGACAATTATCGCCTGCTCCGTGCCTCGGAGAGCACGTTAAGCCGTCGGTCCCGGCTGCCATGAACATCTATGGCAGTCGTTATTGGGAAAGTCAGTACCCTCTAATATCCTGACACTGGTCTAGCCTTAGGGTATCGTTAGCCTTCGGGTTGCGGAGGTCAGGTGGCAGCCGCTCCGTGTAAAAACTGATATCCAGTCAAATCCGGTTAGACCAGAAAAGCCGACCCCAAGTGACTTGGGAATAATAAAGGCTAAGAGAGAAGATTTAGGGTTCTAACCGTGTGACACGAGGAACTTTACAAACATACATTTAACGGACGTAATGTACACCCAGACACAGAACTATTATTTGTGTATTACTCAAGTAATAATAATAATATTCTATCACGTAAACACAACGCCATCTAGCCCAAACTAAGCAGAGCTTGTACTATGGGTACTAAACAATAGATAAACATACATATATACTTTTGTTTTTGTAAATACATACATATTATACATAGAAGCACCCAGACCAAGAAACATATCCATGTTCATGCACACAAATGTTTGACTTGTGCGGGAATCAGACCCGCGACCTCAGGCGTGGTAGTCGGTTACAATAACCACTACGCCATCGAGGCCGTCAACTGTAGGGTGGTATTGAATCCTACTCACAACAATCAGCACGTTGAGGCGATCGCTTGCTCCCTATGCCATCCAATGCTAGATATGCCCTGAAAACAGAACTACTATAAAGACATGCAATTGTTTAACTAATATTCAAATCCGAAAGTTCACGTCACGAAAATATAGCCAACCATTTTAATATCACATATTTCCACGAGAAATTATAATATGCAATGTAATCCTGCTTAAAAATATCCTCAGATTTGGGTACATCTATCTTTGAAGGTCCATACAATAGTCTATTATACGATATTCGGAACTGTGACCCGACGTCATTAGAGCAGGCGCGCGCATCTACAAAAAGTTTTCCTTCAAAACACAGAGGTATGAGTGGAGATTGCTTCAATTTGGTATAATTATTTTTGTACAAATTAAAAATATGCGCAATGAATATCTAATATCTTTAGTTTGCGCATTGGTGCAAATGTAGTAAAAATGATTGTCGTGCGTATTGCGTTCGATTTCTAATTTGGAGAAATTTGGGATTTTCCTGTATTATAATTTTCAGTACTGTGTCTAACTGTGTCCAGTAAACGGCAATATGATTGCCCACTTTTACGTAGGATCTAAAAGCATATCTGGCGAAATGCGGGTGTGTATCTCCCTTCTACCTACTCCTTTGGGAATACAGCAATTATACTTTTTATGTATTTCTGGGCAAAATTATCAAAAATATCTAAATTAAATAGCTGTGCCCGCGGTTTCACCCGCGTTTATAATTACTGCACCGCCCCTATAAATCGTAGCGTGTTGTTATATAGCCTATTGCCTTCCTCGATAAATAGGCTATCCAACACTAAAAGATTTTTTCAATTCGAGCCAGCGGTTCCTGTGATTAGCACGTTCAACCAAACAAACAAACAAACTCTTTGGTTTTACAATATTAGTATATATATATTTCTGCCTACTCCATTCATGGCTCTGTTATCTTTAAGGTGGATTTACCTTGAACTTCCTCATACCCATAATAAGTAGTCCTCTCTTAAGCCATCAATTTTTTCTCAATTCTCAACTCTTATCATATAAATACGACTCCACACCAGTCCCAGCGAGCGAAACAAACGCTTTCATTTCAGCAGGTTTTCGTCCGCTGTCGAAACTTATTTGCATAAGTAAAACTGGGAAATGGAGCGAGAAATGCATGCAATCCATGTGATTCTGGTTGGACGGTGCTAATCCCTCGTAATACCGTTAATAATGTACTATTCTGTGAACCGATTTTGTGAATTGGATTTGTACAGGCATTTTTCCTATTGATTATCTTGTTTTGGTCTGCGATTTTGTTCTTTCGTATTACGATACTAGCACTTTTTATGTGGTTCTAGAGAGACGAATTTTAGAGAAGAGTCTACTCTCTGTATAATCTAAATAAGAAACTAATATTTTAAAATAGGCTACTACTAGTAGGATCGCGGTTCTTCTAGACCACGGTTGTCCTAGTGTCACTGCTTCCATCAAAACTATTGTAACCGCTGAGAGCAGCGATAGCTCAGTGGGGAGACCAACAGACTGCAATGCAGAGAGTCTCGGGTTCGAACCCACGCCACACACCTCTGACTTTCGGAAGTTATATAACTTTTCGAAATTATGTGCGTATTGATTGACAATTATCGCCTGCTCCGTGCCTCGGAGAGCACGTTAAGCCGTCGGTCCCGGCTGCCATGAACACCTATGGCAGTCGTTATTGGGAGAGTGTCGACACAAAAGATCCCACTGGGTCGAAGTGTCGCCGGTCTGCACTGACTGGCACCCACATAAGATACATAGATACATACATTGTAATCGCTGTCTGCCTAGTCCACAAACTTTATAGAGATATGGTTTTATAACACGTATATCACTATCTTCATCTAGGTGGATTAAATGATACTATAAAATGATTGTACGTTTACAAGTTAGTTTAACTCGTAATCGTAACATCATATCCATACTAATATTATCAAGAACGATTTGATTTGTTCGTTTGTAATGATTTAACTCAAAAACTAAGCAACTGATTATAAAAATTCTTTCGCAATTAGAAAGCTATATTATCACCGAGTAACATAGGCTATATTTTATTTAAATTAGAAGTACTGTTACACCTAATCTACTTTTACGCGAGCGAAACCGCGAGCAAGAGCTGGTTTAAAATAAATAGAACCTATAAGTTTTTCTTAAATCGATGTTTTTGCCGCACTTGGAATAATATTGCATTCTCGGGCACTTTACAAACATTGATGTAAATGTCACAAATAACAAGCATACTCAAAAAAACTATTTACGAATCACACAAAGCTTTGTCTGACCTCGAGATTAAACCCGAGACACTGACAGCAGCCAAACAACCACATAAACCAATGTGCCAAGCGGTCAATACTTATACAAGTGAGAAAAGGCAATGAATTGCCGTAAATCTCAGAGATACAAAAAAATGGCTGAAGTAATATGCAAAGGTCACGTGACCTTGAGATCGGAGGTCAAAGGTCATAGTCATTTTGGGGTATATCGACTATGCTGAGTAGAATAGCGTTGACCACGAGTCTTTAACTCTTACGGTTCTTGCGTTGAAAGTTGTATAACAGACAGACGGACGGACGGACGGACAAAGCTGTTGTATAAGAGTTTTTTCTAAAACCGACGAAGTTCCGTAAGTAAAACATAAATAAGGTTTCAAACAACGCTATGTACCGTACATTGTACCGTAAGCCTCTTTGCTGCGCAAAGTTTTTCAATTAAAATGGTTTTACAGCGAACGGTCGACCGCGCGACGTGTGATACTGTGCACTTCTGTGACGTCACAACGTTGGAGATTTCAAATTGCGGTCGAGTTAGTAACAGTTCCTTAGACTTAGTTTTAAACATAGTTATAGACTGGTCCTAGAGTTCGCAGATCTAAGTCATATTAGCACAGCTAAGATTTCTAAAGTCAATCTATAGGTACATATAATAAATTGTAACTGGTCGATGTCTGTATATCGCCCTTAATAATAATAATAATAACTCTTTATTGTGGATCATAGGTACATAAATACAGAAGTTATCGTTTACATCATTTAGTTCAGCTATATGTGGGCATACAAAAGTACTTACTAATATTATGAAATCTATCCACTGAGCAGCGATAGCTCAGTGGCGAGACCAACAGACTGCAATGCAGAGGGTCTCGGGTTCGAACCCACGTCGCGTACCCCTGACTATCGGAAGTTGTATGACTTTTCGAAATTATGTGCGTATTGATTGACAATTATCGCCTGCTCCGTGCCTCGGAGAGCACGTTAAGCCGTCGGTCCCGGCTGCCATGAACATCTATGGCAGTCGTTATTGGGAGAGTGTCGACAAGAAAGATCCCACTGGGTCGAAGTGTCGCCGGTCTGCACTGACTGGCCCCACATAAGATACATAGATACTAATATTATGAATGCGAATATAAGTTTGTTTGTTTGTTTGACACGTTGTCAGGGGTACAGAAAAGGACATAGGGCATTATACCTTTACTCCAGAAAAAGTAACCGTCTTGAAGCAAGTGAAGTCGCGGGCAGAAGCTAGTAGGAGATATGTATGTTTGAACGCGCATCACGCAAAAACTACTGCGCAATATACTGAAAAGTCATATAACTTCCGAAAGTCAGAGGTGCGCGACGTGGGTTCGAACCAGAAACCCTCTGCATTGCAGTCTTCCCACTGAGCTATCGCTAAACTAACCTAACTAGTATTATAAATGCGAATATGAGTTTGTTTGTTTGTTACGCTTACGCTTTATTTACTCGACCGATCTTCATGAAATGTCGCATACAAGTATTGTTAGGAGAAAAAGACATAAAAATACCTAATGTTACAGACCAGCTACATTTATGTGAGCGAAGCCGCGGGCAAAATCTAGTACCTACTTAATATTATAAATGTGAATGTTAGTTTGTTTGTTTATTTCTTTGTTAGGCTTTTACATCTTAATTACTAGACTGATTTCGCATACAGGTAGTCAGGGGAACAGAGAAGGACATATGTAGAGTACCTTTCGTACAGGAAAAATACTGTTAATCTAATTTCAACTAACAAAAATCAAGTACAAAACTTATAAGACGGTAGGATCTGGTCTATTGCTGATTTTGCCGTAGCTAAGCTATAAAAAACTTATTCGGGCATAAACAACAGTATAAATAAAATAAAAACTGTTTGATCTATACATAAGCGCCTTCGTGAAACATCGTCGTCGTTCGGCCTTCATCGCTCACCGTCCCGAACGCATTCCATTTTGAATTGAGAACGTCCGTGAATCGCCGTTTTTGTTGTCGCTCGGTTAAACAGGCATGTTGGCAGGCAAAGGGTTGATTGAAAAATTTTCGCGCGTTCTACGAAATATGGAGATTCTTAACCCTTCACATGTTTAAAATGGTGAGGGAATACGGCAACAAAATTCAAATAAAATTTTACAGTATGTTTCTTCAGGATTATAAAAGTATTGGTTCGGGTATTTCCCATATTTGGGTTTGCTTTTTTATGGCCTAAATGGGCGAGTCATGTAGAAGGGTTATCCTTCGTATGAAAACAACTTTGGCTGGGTTATTTATGAACAGGAAAACTGGTATAACTTAAACGCAAAACAAAATATAATGTTTAATTCTGTGCCTGAAATGGCTATTTTACAAAATAATATATCGTTGGTGCAGCGGTTGTGTATGCGACTGCAGTGCACGAGTTCCCGAATTCGATTGCTAAATAGGGCAAAGTGTAATTATGTTATTCTTTTCAAAGATTTTCTCAAACAGGAACTGTGTCTGGTAAACGGTAATAGCTCTTATAATAAGGAGCTTAAAGACATAATTGCGTGACTATATGCGCTTATAAAATTAAAGTGCATTCTATTAATACTTATGAAAGTATTTATGATGTTTGAAGTTAAAAAAGATAACTCCTGCACTGAAAATAATTCCTGTCGCGCAGGGACTTACAAACTTTCGAACAACGGACACAAATAACATCCAAACTCCAAACAACCATTTGTGGATCACTCAAAGTTTTGTCTCGTGTGGGATTCGAACCCACAAAACTCGGAGCAATGGCAGTGGCGAGGCGACCACTAAAACCACTTCGCCATCCGTGCAGTTTATAAAATGAAAGTACACTCTGTTAATACTCACAAAAGTATTTAGGTATGTGCATAACACGATCTTCATCCATAACTTAAGACTGCGCCGAGCGAAAACAGCCAAAACAGGCGGTTACAGTTATGTTGATAAAATCAACACTTTTTGTTTAATACAAATATAAAATATACATTTACCATAGCAATAAATGTGTTTACAATTACTCCGTGTAAAAAACTTAAATTAATTAATGTTTCGCCTACAAAATAACGTAAATTTGTACGAAAAATGCAAAAACGTAAGCTTGTGTTACGTGATGTTTAGATTATAACAGTAGAAATCTATCCTATTTTACAGCTTAAACGAAACATAAATAGTTATATTACAATCTGTCCGTCCCAAATACTTAAGTTATTGGTTGACAATAAATATACATATTTATCAAAAAACCACTTCAAATCCTCCATACAATTTTACTATGGCGGCCGCGCGCCGATTTGAATATCGAGCTCTGTCATTCAGTCCAACCGCGTCTTACGCTCGACGCAGTCTTAAACATTCCTTTACACGTTATTCAACTTATAAAACGTTCACAGATCCGTTCAAAACCGTCCATGTTTAAATTAGTTAAAAAACATAAGAAATAAAAAGACGTTCTTTCTCGCCGCAAGAATTTCAATATAATACCGCAACAGACTGTGCTATTAGAATAAAATCCCTTTCTGCTCGTAACGACAGTGTCTCGACTATTATGCGGAACAAGCTCGCTCCTCGGAATACTAGGAAATTACGTTTATTACACTATACAGTGGAATTTATTAGGTATTACTTGCATTACTGGTTTCTAGCCAGTACAGTGTGTGTTTCGCAAAGAAGTGTGCTTATTTTTAACCGTTATTCGATTATGGTTGCAAATGCAAGTGGGATAACGAGATATTGAAAGCGAGAGTGTCTGAGTATCATTTGGGCGTTTTTATAGGATATTGTAGTTGTAATGTACATAGTTATTTGGAATTTAGGCATGAGTTTACGCTAATATATATCGGTACGATTCACGGCGAGAAACCCTCCGTGCTTCGGAGAGCACGTAAAAAGTCGGTCCTAGTTGTTGTCAAATTGACAGTAGTCGTTAAGCCATGTCAGAGGCCTACGGGCGGCTTGAACAACTCTTGACAACAGGTTGGCCACTAACAACAAGAAAAGAAAAATGTAAAAAGAAGGAGACGGCGAGATCATCAGCTCCCCGTGAATCGTAAATGTCAATGTATGTCATGTAAATCGTGGATATAGCTGCTGAAAACCAATTAATACATCTGGGTGTAACAACTAAGTGTAAATTTGAATATATATAAATATTGAAATTAAACTGCTATATACGGATTTTATCGCGTTGTTTATTTGACACTTTATTACAAAATTTTGAAAATTGTTACACTTCTACTACTATTAAACTTTACTAATTTTGTAACTTGGTCAAACCAAGAGAAACATAGGCACCCGCATAAAAGAACACATAGCTGATGTAAAACACCAACGCTCGTTGAAGTCTGCTGTGTGTGAACATGTGCAACAGGGGACCAACCACTATCTGAGATTTGACAAACCACAGATTCTCGCTAAAGAACACCGATTCCTACCAAGGATGCTTCGCGAGGCTATTGAAATCAAAAAACATCCTAATTTTAATAGAGAAGATGGTTGGAATGTACCACCAGCTTGGGATCCAGTAATAAAAATAGTCAAACCCAAGAAGAAGCAAACCACAGCTAGACTTCATGATACTTTGAGCTCATTCTGCGTAAATAGAAACACCAATGATTAAATTATGTTCGGGTACTTTGAAATAACTACACTGGAACATTGAGACAACTGCCATCTTAGTCTCCCCGTGACCATGGCTGCTGAAAAGCAACCGAAACGTCGGGGAAAGTGTAAAAATAAATTAAATCTAAATAGTTTAATAATAATTTAATTAGCTTAAAAATTAGTAAAGTTTAATAGTAGTAGAAGTGTAACAATTTTCAAAATTTTGTAATAAAGTGTCAAATAAACAACGCGATAAAATCCGTATATAGCAGTTTAATTTCAATGAATAATATTCGCGTAAATAGAAGACAATATTATATATATAAATAGTTTTGATAATTGAAATAGTTAAAAAGTAAAATGTTAAGATTAGTGTAATAATTTCAATATTGTGTAATAAAAGTGTTTTTACAATGAATAATGTGCTAAAATCTGTATACTTATTTATGAGTCGATTTAGATGTACGATATTTGCGTAAACGTAAGGCAATATTATGCTAAAAGATAGACAAATTTAAATTTTACCCCGTAGTTACTTATATAATAATAATAATAATAATAATATTCTATCACATACACACAACACCATCTAGCCCAAACTAAGCAGAGCTTGTACTATGGGTACTAGACAATGGATAAACATACATATATACTTTTTTTTTTTGTAAATACATACATATTATACATAGGAACACCCAGACCAAGACAAACATCCATGTTCACGCACACAAATGTTTGACTTGTGCGGGAATCGAACCGAATAATATATATATGATGATTACACACTCACATCTTCAACTTGCTGTATAACTATTAAATTATTAAAATTCCAAACATTTAGTCTATCCCAATAGAATTTAAATAAAAGGTAAACAACTCTTAGTGACAGTTATCTAAGCTAATATTATAAAAAGGAAACATTTGTGTTTTTGTATGTATGTTTGAAATGTTTTCACACAAAAACTACTGGACCGATTTCAAAAACTCTTTCACCATTAGAAAGCTGCATCTTCACTAAGTGACATAGGCTATATTACATTTTCAAAAAAAATTGGGATCCTTAATATAAATGCAATAATATAACCCAAGGTGTGAAAAATTAGTCATAAAAAATCTGTCATCGCGTGCGCTGCGGAAACTATTGATGATAGAACAAAAAAATGTTCTACAGTATTATAGATCGTATCAATCTACAAAAAAGTCCGCGATACCATATGTATTTTTTGAATATATAGCTAACTACACCTATATAGATGTAATTAGACTTATTAATTTCTTTAGTTGTAGTTTTATATATTAAAATTAGATAACAAATTAAAAGTAGGTATTGGGTAATAAATTCGTCGCGGGCAACAGCTAGTTATAAAATATTTTTCTGTAAAACAAATTTATGGACATTTATCAAAAGAAGGTCTTTCATACGGCTTATTGTATTCATTAACTACTTTACAAAGGGAGTTTGAATTTTCCAAATGACTTTATATATTTTAATTAGGCATGAAACGATTGTTTACATAAAATATTAATTCTATTGGGACAGAGTATAATTATTAATTAACAAAAACATCTCAAGTGTCTCTTTCTATATCTAATATTCTCACGTTTTCTTTTGATTGATAATTTTAATGTATTTTAAGTGTAATTATGAAATTACTGTTGTATTATAAAAATTACAGTTAGAATATGTGAACGTAGTTTTTTGCATTATAAACAAAATCTTTTGTATGTTGTGTTCTCTTATAATTGAAGAAGCACAAGGAGTTAAAACTCTTCTTCTCTTTTAGCCTTTATTATTCCCAAGTCACTTAGGGTCGGCTTTTCTGGTCTAACCGGATTTGACTGGATATCAGTTTTTACACGGAGCAGCTGCCACCTGACCTCCGAAACCTGTAGGCTAACGATACCCTAAGGCTAGACCAGTGTCAGAATATTAGAGGGTACTGACTTGCCCAATAACGACTGCCATAGATATTCATGGCAGCCGGGACCGACGGCTTAACGTGCTCTCCGAGGCACGGAGCAGGCGATAATTGTCAATCAATACGCACATAATTTCGAAAAGTCATATAACTTCCGAAAGTCAGAGGTGCGCGACGTGGGTTCGAACCCGAGACCCTCTGCATTGCAGTTTCTTGGTCTCCCCACTGAGCTATCGCTGCTCTCCGATATCACGTTAGTCTCATAATGAGATAACGACTGTCCCAAAGGTTTTTTTTCATTATTATTATCACCTTTATTTATCAATGAATAAAAATTACATTTTTATATATATTTATAAAAAAAAACACATTTGAAAATTATTATTACCTATTGTTATTTATTTCGTCGATCCTGTTCTTTCTACTGAATAACAAAAAATGTGACATAAATTTAAAAGGATAATTATCATTAATAGTTTAACAAGCTCAGTTGGTTTACTTATTGCTATGATAAAATTCGAGTGTGTCCTGAGTAAACAGATTCGTCTTAATATGCACAAAGGGAGTCTTAATTACGACATTACGTATATATGAGCGAGCGATATATTTGTACTGTAGTGGTGGGACATTGTCGATAAAACGCAACGATTATTGTAGAAATATTAAAAATAAAATGTCATTTGATTTTTCTGTAAAACATTCTTAATAGCAAGTCTAAGTTTTGATGTTGACGGTGTTGCATATCCTTGTGGCTTGGCAAGTACGTGAAGCTTTTGATTCTGCGCCTGATCTCTCTCTTCGGTACTGTCGGATTGCCGTCCATGGGACTATAAAGAGTAGGGATTAGAGAGTGAACAAGTGAACAAACACAAGTTCAACTGACCATCAACGTAGGGATATAATAGCCCACAAGTAAGTAGAGTTGTGGGCTATACTATCCCTACGTAAATGGTCAGTTTGTGTTAAGATTAGCAGCCGTGGTCGAAAGAAGACCTTAATATTAAAGCAGAACTTCAACTGGACAGTTGGCACAATTATTGTAATGGTGTGACGATAATCGCCTAGACGCCCGGCGAACGCGGGCGCACGTCACTAGCCACCTCTCGCGACCGGTGGTGCGACACTATATAAGGACGGACGGCGTCAGTCGCGTCCTCCTTGCGGCCCGGCTTCACACTCCCAGCTAAGTGTCCTGATTATACAAGGACCACGAAGCAAGTCTTTAGCGAACCACGCCCTGACTATAGTTCTATAAGTAAAGAATTGTCTCTTTTATTTGTATCTTAATTCATTAAAAGTGTATTTGTTATACCTTCTCTCATTGTACTTCCTAATTATTCTATAGTTCTCTTAAAGTAAACCCTAAAGGTTACAATGGTAAGGCACTGTTAGTGTACCAAGGGTGTTCGATTCTCGCTCAAGACATACATTTGTAGATAATATGATTGCTATCAAGGAGCGTATATATATGCTTACGTATAGTCTAAATTGTTTTTACAAAAATGTATACATAGTCTAACGCCGACCGTGTAGCAAATGTGTATTACCTACATATTTCACCAGCTTCTGCAGCTAGAAAGCTAATTGCCACATACCTGTGCTGCTACGAAGAAATACTTGACAAAAAGACTCGATAATCGACCCAGAAATCTCACACAAAACAATCGCATTCACTTTTACTGCACTATCAACAAGAATGACAGCTTACTAACCGACTGCCTGATCGTCACAATTATTTTATGATATACTAGTAGTTTTCCCGCGGTTTCACCCGCGTAAGTCCCGTTCCCGTGTGAATATCGGGTTTCACCCCTTTCACCCCCTTCAGGGTGGAATTTCCAAAAATCCTCTCTTAGTGCTCCCCTACATTCTCCAAGACACATACATGCCAAATTTCAGCTTCTTGCCTTCAGTAGTTTCGGCTGTGCGTTGTCTGTCAGTCACTCAGTAACGGAAGAGTTTTATATATATATAGATTTATCAGATATTTTGCTGCGTACGTGCAAACGTACATAACATATTATTGAAAACGAACCTTAGATATTATTACCGATCTGTCGATGGTAATATTTTTTTATGATTGTAAGTGTATATACATAATTTGGTATACGCCTGTACGCCTTAAGGAGTTAGGCAGGGGTGTATAACAGCAATATTTTGCCAGCTTTATTTTACGCCCACTTAATAGGGACTTAAGGGCTGGTATTGCAAGCTATTATAGAGTTACGGTAACTGCTTACTACTAGGCGGATAATATGCTTGTATAATAGTGTCATATATGAATGTTATACATGGGATTAAAACTACTTTGTACGTCTTTTATCGTAGTTTATTTTAAGAAATACCCCACACACTCCGGATAGCGTAGTTATTTAAATGGTGGTCACGGATTCGAATCCCACCTGGGACAAAACTTTGTGTGATCCACAATTAATGGTTGTTCCGAGTCTGGGTGTTCTTTGTGTCCGTTGTTTGAATGTTTGTAAAGTCCCCGCGACACAGGAATTATTCCTAATGCAGAAGAAGGCTTTTAAAAAAAGGGAATTAGAATAGAACTATATTTTACTTTCGCCAACGTTTGGTGGCCTTTTACAGACGTCATTCTTTAGAAGAAAGTTCATTGAGATCATGGCTTCTGAAAAGCAAAAGCTAATCGCGATAGAATATATCTTATCTATAATTATGCTTATATGCCATATTTACTGTTTAAAACAATAGAAAGTTACTTAATATTGTCTTCTATTTACGCGAATATTATTCATTGAAATTAAACTGCTATATACGGATTTTATCGCGTTGTTTATTTGACAATTTATTACAAAATTTTGAAATTTGGTGGTTATTTATGGTCTCCCCGTGACCATGGCTGCTGAAAAGCAACCGAAACGTCGGGAAAAGTGTAAAAATAAATGAAATCTAAATAGTTTAATATTAATTTAATTAGCTTAAAAATTAGTAAAGTTTAATAGTAGTAGTAGTGTAACAAATTTCAAAATTTTGTAATAAAGTGTCAAATAAACAACGCGATAAAATCCGTATATAGCAGTTTAATTTCAAAGAAAGTTACTTACTACTTGAGCTCATTCTGCGTAAATAGAAACACCAATGATTAAATTAGGTTCGGGTACTTTGAAATAACTACACTGGAAAATTGAGACAACTACCATCTTAGTCTCCCCGTGACCATGGCTGCTGAAAAGCAACCGAAACGTCGAGGAATGTGTAAAATTAAGTTAAATCTAAATAGTTTTAATAGTTCTAATAATAATTTAATAAGCTTAAAAAATAGTAAAGTTTAATAGTAGTAGTAGTGTAACAGTTTTCAAAATTATGTAATAAAGTGTCTAATAAACAACGCTATAAAATCCGTATATAGTAGTTTACTTTTACAAACTTATTGTGGACCTTAGAGGATTTAAATGTAAAGCTGGGTGGACCACGTACCTTACCAACCTACTGTCTAGGTTCACTCGCGTTTATCCCACGGGAACACATACCGGTGCAAAAATGCATTCAATATAATCCAGGACATGATCCTTTTGTTTAAGTTCCAATCGGATCCGTTTACACATGAATCAGTCATAAACACCCAAACATCTTGATGTACTTTTAGATAATATTAGTAAGGCTATTACTAAAATTTATCGAGCATAGTAACATCACTATGAACGAGCAACAATTTACATAACACACTAAATGGGAGCGACTTGGCCTGCCTGGGTTAAAACTTAGACGCGGCACGTGCATAGTTTACAACTGCTGTATCATTATTATACGAGTACACGTGTATTTTGGAGACACAAGCGATGTGTAACTCTACTCCGCGGGTCTACCGTGAAAATGTTTTTACGCAATGACGTGCCGAAACGAATTACGAAAGAAATAATAAGCATATACCTACCATGAAAACACTTCGGATTTTTTAGGACGTACAAATGTCATACGACGATATTCATGACGAATGTCGGCGCGAATGATGTTTCATGGTAAGAATAAGCACGAACGAACGTACGCAATTGCGTATAACGCGTTTCACGGTAGACCCCCTGATATAAGTAAGCTTTTTTTCGTGTATTTAATATCTAAGCACCGCTATTAGCGGGGTCTCCTAACACAGGTAATGTTTAGTTAAAAGGCGTACCCCAACTGCTGATTATAAAATAACAGAGAAGAAAACAATAATGAACTATTAATTTTGTTTTATTTTTATCGACTTAGTAATTTACCAACACTATCTGTTTAGCAAAGTGTTGACGTATAAAAAAAATGGCGGAGTGCAAGTATGTGTAAGTGATTGCAATATTTTAGTAATTCAAATGGTGTATCTTATCATATAAAATATGTATCTTCATGATAAAAATAACCTATTACTAACTTTACTACGTCAAGAGCAGCGATAGCTCAGTGGGGAGACCAACAGACTGCAATGCAGAGGGTCTCGGGTTTGAACCCACGTCGCGCACCTATGACTTTCGAAAGATTTATGACTTTTCGAAATTATGTGCGTATTGATTGATAATTATCGCCTGCTCCGTGCCTCGGAGAGCACGTTAAGCCGTCGGTCCCGGCTGCCATAAACATCTATGGCAGTCGTTATTGGGAGAGTATTGACACAAAAGTTCCCACTGGGTCGAAGTGTCGCCGGTCTGCACTGACTGGCCCCACATAATATAAGATAAGATAACTTTACTACGTTAGAATGCCACTTTTGTTATACATAATTCATATTATGTCGTTTATGACATCGTTGTATCACGTAATGTAGGCTTGTCAGCCTATTGTAGTAGCGTGAGTGTGTGTGTCCGAGAGTTCCAGCCGACATGAGAGCGGACAATTTCTAGTTTGGGAGGTGCTGTCTGTGAATTTTGTCATCTATGATTACTATGACGTTATTATAGAAACAATCACAGTGATGTATTATATTAAAACGGTTAAAGTCACATTTTTTAGTTAGGTTTGCCTGTCTAGATATGAACCCGTGTTTCACAATAATTGAGGTCTCATAAGCACTGTTGAAAACCTAGTATACAAACGTAGTCTCGCCTATATCCTTGTAGTGTTAGATAAACTTATATTACAAAACCGGATTTCACACAGCTGCAGTTTTAGGCCCACCTAGAAAGAAGAAAGAAAGAAAGAAAGAAAAAATATTTATTTTGGCACACAAGGACACAAGTATATAAAATAAAACAATAATAAAATAAAAAATGAAAAAGAAAAAAAAATATACACTATAAATTAAAAACTGCTCACTGGCAACACCACACCTTCCGCTTAACCAAACGGAAACTGCCTCCATTCAGTTCAAGGTCACGTCAGTGTGCAGCGATACAAACAATAACGAAATAAAAACAAAAATAAAATAAAAGTATTAAAATTATAGTTCAACACAAATTGAAACAATGAAAAAATGTGTGTCCCATCAGTGCCAAAATTTGGACATCGCTCAGCGTACGTTGCGATTGTAAAATCGCAACACTGGTATTCTGCGAAATCCAATTTGGTGACGCCGGCGCCTAGTGTCTACCTAGTAATGGACTATTCCCGTTTACAGCACAGTTCCAAAATTCGTACCACCATCGAAAATTTCTTGAATGAAAATCTCAAAAACACTAAATCTGACCCGGGTATCGAACTTGAGACAATGAGGTCTCCTGTGTATATGACCTCAGCAACTTCATATACTATCGCTCCACTAGTCTCCCAGCAAATCCCCAAAACACTATTAGTATCGTCAAGCATTGCAGTGCATCCATGTTCCAATGAAGTGATTTATCGCTACTTTTATACTTCAGACGATCCCATCAATCACTTTCGAGCCATTTGAAACGAAATAAATAACTCAGGGTTCGATCCCCAGCGTTTTAATGGTTATGACCGCGTATTTATTCACACAATAAAATGTTATGTCGATTGAATATTGATATATCAGCGGGGTTCTGGTTGTGGCATAAGTAGGCGGATTTGATTTTAGACGATGTATAAGAATTTAATACATTCCTTTAAATTCCTAATTTAGAGATTTGGGAATAGTTTTAATACTCAAACCTGGAAAATATAAAATAATTAAATTCAAAAGCGTCATAATATTCCACCGCATCGTCAATTGGCAACGTGCCCAGAAGACTGGCAGCATTGCCACGTTGAATGGCAATACTTATTCTTTGTGCAAAGAAAATACCAGCCCGCTGGGGCCCACGTCTGCTTTTACAATAGTGTCAGAATGGTTTATCATTGATTTTATAATTGTTGATTTTGACAAGTTTAGTAATCTACTAATATAAAGGCGTCATTATGACATTCCGATGGTTACACTGGTGACACTCCATTGAAAAATGGCATAGAATCGTAATCTCGTACATAATGACAAATGATAAAATTTGATCAGTTCCTTTGATGAAATTGCTTTTAACACTAATAAATAATATGTAAAAATATATATAAACGAAATCTGGCATGAATAAATGTTCGAATTTAGTACCTACTTAGTAGTTTTCAAAAATCACTTTACGAACAGGTCTTATAATAATAGCAATGCAACATGTCATGCTAATACAATCCTATTACGAGACCATTGACCGACCAATGATTGACTGTTATAAATTTAGCAGATTACGAACTTTTAGCAAAATGACAATGGAATTGCAGTTACGTCCTGTCGGAATGACGAATTTATAAAAATAGCAGACTTGGGTCCCTGGTCATTTGGACCCCATGGCCCCAGCACTTCGACACTAAATTGGAAATAGGCTAATTACGTGGTTGGTCTCGTGGCATAATTGTGAACTAGTGTTTTGTGCTCTTGTGTCTTGTTGTTTATGTCAAAAGACAACTGCAGTTGGTAAAATATCTATAGCAAATACTTCTATATGAATTGTCAAACGGATAAACCTAATAACACTTCGCGGGAGTCGAACCGAGGACATCACAATCGACACAAACTACTGGGGAAGTAAAGTAGCTGTGCTGATAATACAATAAATGAATACCACTGGTATCCATAGTATCTTATCTTATGTGGGGGCCAGTCAGTGCAGACCGGCGACTCTTCGACCCAGTGGGATCTTTTGTGTTCCCAATAACGACTGCCATAGATGTTCATGGCAGCCGGGACCGACGGCTTAACGTGCAATCTGAGGCACGGAGCAGGCGATAATTGTCAATTAATACGCACATAATTTCGAAAAGTCATATAACTTCCGAAAGTCAGAGGTGCACGACGTGGGTTCGAACCAACGTTCAACCCTCTGCACTGCAGTCTGTTGGTCTCCCCACTGAGCTATCGCTGCTCTGGTATCCATAGTAATCTTAAAGCATCACTCTATATTACTTTCTCAAAAATTGCATAAAGCCTCGCCTTTAGAAACTCTTTCAAAAAAATGTTCGACTAAAAAAATACTACACGCCTTCAAAATTAAATTAAAATTGCCAAGACTTGAAAAAATAATAATAAAACTTTGAGTTTTACTCGTTGAACGCACAAAGTTGGCGATAAATTCGTGCAAGATAGTTGGCTGGAGGCATTAAAGCAAGCTGACTCTGAACCCGGCCAGCTTGCTAATGAGTATGTACATACCTCCACAGTCAACTCGCTCCGAAACTTCGGATAGTTCACTCGAAGTATCGGGTCAGTGGCCTATTTGTGTTATGTAAAGGAAACTGCTTCGATGGTTCAGCTGTGGTGAATGCGAATGTACGAGTTATTGAGTTGGAATACCGCCTTGACTAAAATGATATATTTTTTATAAAATTTATATCTCCTAATGATCAAGTCTATGAAATTGAATAATTCATAAAAAAATAATGGCTACGCGATCGTAGCCGTATTGAATATGATTCGCGAGTTCGATTGGACGATGCTGCATAATTTTATTGGACGTTCCTATTAAGAAAAACTTAGTAGCAAAACGGGGTCTGAAACTGTGCCCGATCGACGAAAATTAGCTGGCTCGTTTAAAACCATTACTAAATGTGAACGTTAAACACCCGTGTCTCCATTTTCGGCGATATAGGTTTGTCACTATATATCTACGTATATTCAAAGATAATGAAACGATGTTGGACTAAATTAGGTCACATCCAGCTGTGTGTATTTCGAGGTTAACCGAAATTGAAAAATCCTTATTACTTGGAAAATATAATATAATAAAATAGTTACCTTTTTGGTCCAATGTAAAGGTAAAACATCGCTGCGTACTCTTGAGGGAATAGAGATATGACTATGTATGTGTGTAACTTCATATCTCTAAACATGTTTTCAAAATTTATAAGCAAACTGTTTGTTCCAAGGTAGTTTTATAGTTAACTAGCTGTGCCCGCGGTTTCACCCGCGTGTATGATTACTGCGCCGCCCCCGTGGGTCGTAGCGTGATGTTATATAGCCTATAACCTTTATCGATAAACAAGCTATCCAACAAAAAAATATTTTTTCAATTCGAACCTGTAGTTCCTGTGATTAGCGCGTTTAAACAAACAAACTCTTCAGCTTTATAATATTAGTATAGATTAAGTATTGTATCAGAAAATTCTGCCTACCTCTTCGGGTAAAGAATTGTGAGACTATGTAAATAAGTAACATCTATTACTCAAGATATATCGTGTTTTCAGAAAACTTATAAAACGAACTCTTCGTTCTGAGGTATTTGTTTAAGCATTTAATTAAGTATTGCATCAGAAACTTAGTTACTTGAAAGGAATAAAGTACAGTTAGTAATGTAGCTGAAACTGGGTGCAAATTAACGGAAAATCCGAGAGAAGCCATCCTCCATTTTTAAACACGTACAAACGCCTTCCCTCTGCAATTCCAAGCTGCGGGAACTAATTTACGGATGGTCACTCTACTCGGGGCGTAAACTACGTTCTTTAGAATCTCTCCCGAGCACCATGATTTACATAAAACGTGGATAGTCCACGTCTGGACTCGTAATTGGACAATTCGTTTCATTTTTTATGGTGCTTTAGCTAGTTAGGATTCAGTATTCTGGTCAGCTTATCGATTTTTGGTTGAGTAATATTGATTGTCCAGAACTTCTACGTATTTGAGGTTACCGATTATGTTATGACGTCACAATACATAGTCATGTTTGTTACAGAGTTGTAAATAATTTTGTTGCTAGACAATTTTGATTGATTGAATATTCATCCAATAAGCATTGCGCATGTGCTTTGTAGCGATTTTTTACTGATAAGCCATTTATCACATAATGTTTAAATCTGGTACAAGTTGTAGTCGTTAATTGTTATAAATTCTATAAGAATTAGGACAATAATAATTGCTTAAATGCAGCGATAGCTCAGTGGGGAGACCAACAGACTGCAATGCAGAGGGTCTCGGGTTCGAACCCACGTCGCGCACCTCTGACTTTCGGAAGTTATATGACTTTCGAAATTATGTGCGTATTGATTGACAATTATCGCCTGCTCCGTGCCTCGGAGATCACGTTAAGCCGTCGGTCCCGGCTGCCATGAACAGCTATGGCAGTCGTTATTGGGAAAGTCAGTACCCTCTAATATCCTGACACTGATCTAGCCTTAGGGTATCGTTAGCCTTTGGGTTGCGGAGGTCAGGTGGCAGCCGCTCCGTGTAAAAACTGATATCCAGTCAAATCCGGTTATACCAGAAAAGCCGACCCCAAGTGACTTGGGAATAATAAAGGCTAAGAGAGAAGAATATTATAGGACAATAATAATAATCATATTATGACGAACATGAATTTTTTTCTCCGTGTACCCTCTCGTAACTAGGCACGATGACGACGCCGACACGGCCATACTGACGAGTGCACGTCCTCGTGCGTTGCCACCAATTCCATTAGTCATCTTAAAAGAAGATAACATGGTTAATTATACAGCTCGACCATTCTGACCGAAAAATCAACATTAGCCATACATCTCTATAGATCCCTACAGAATGCCATTGGACCGGATGCCCCTTTTTTTTTTTTTTTTTGTCCCAGGAAAATCATTTATGGATACCCCCTCCCCCGGGGGGGGGGAAGGATGGTTATGTGAGACTCTCCGCCCCTGAAGGGGGTCGGTATACTCACTAAAAACCTGGGGTGAGCAGTCCCTCCGCGGACGGAGTGGGGCGGGATGGGGTCGCGTTAGCAATCACCATCCCGCCCCGGCGGTTGGCCCGGCTGATGGTGACCTGGCCTCAGCACCTATGGAGGGAAGGCCTTGCTCACCAAGGCCATCCCCCAGACGTTTGGGGTCGTGCAAGCCGGTAGAGAGTCCCCCGACTCTGTACCAGTGACCCCACTATACAGGAGCGAGAAGGTGGGCAAATCGCTGCCTTCTCGCTCCCGTCCGTCTGCGCCGGAGAGGGTCAGCGAGGAGGTTGTTCTCCCTGACCCTCTCCGCGGTCTCCTTCTGCGTCATGACAGCTTCGCAGAAGGAGACCATTGCCTGCCACGACCTCTCGCCGCCGAGCATGGCGTTGATCACGCTCGGCAGGGAGAGATCTCCGCCTAGGACTGGTTGCCCCTGCAACAGCATTACTGGACCAGATCACATACAACAGATCTCTTCAGCCGTGCCATTGGACCGGTTGCCCCTACAATGACACTACTGGACCAGATCACAACAACAGATCTCTTCAGCCGTGCCATTGGACCGGTTGCCCCTACAATGACACTACTGGACCCGATCACAATAAAAGATCTCTTCAGCGGTGTCATTGGACCGGTTACCCCTACAATGACACCACTGGACCAGATCACTGATCGCAAATCCCTTCAGCAATGCTGTTGGACCGGGTATCCCTACAACAGCACTACTGGACCGGATTGCAAGCTACAACTAGTCCGGTTACCCCTTTAGTTGAAGCATTAGTTACTGGACCAGAAAACCTTTAATATTTGGCAGGTGACTGGTAGCAATTCTTCAGTAATTATAATAAATTATTAGAGAGGTCTCATGAATCGTCCACAACACTATCAGCAGTCATAGTTTCAGATCCAACAGATAAAGTCTCTTCACTATCCACGCTTACAGTATCTGAATTGGGCGGGTCATGAACAATAGCAGTGGTCAAAAATCTTGTTCCAGATTCCATTGGTTGAAATGATATTGTCCCCTCATTAGTAGGGTCAGGACTTGGAGACTTGGGAGTGGAAATATTAACATTTTCATCCGCCGACATGGACTCATCACTGTCAGTATAATTCTCGACTATCTCGAATAGTCCCGATTGATCAGTAGGAACTTTCCTTAAATTTTCATGCGCGATTTTAAAAAGCCTATTAGCCCCATTAATATGTTTCAATTCGTAACGATCATTTTCAAGAACTGCAGTAATTTTAAAAGGACCTTTGAATTTTTTATCCAACTTGGTTTGATGACGCTCTTCACATTTTACGAAAACGAAGTCCCCAACGGAAAAAGGTTTAATAGTTGCTTTACCTCTGTTAAACCGAATAACATCGTCATTGGCTTGTTTCTTTATACTAGACAAGGCATTGGATCGAGCTGTCTCAAGGTCGATTCTGTTGGTACTACCAATATTTGGGGCAATTTTGGAAATTCCTAGTGAATTACCCTGAATTCCAAACATTAATTCAAGAGGTGTAAAGCCTATTACCCTGCATCGACTACTATTAATAGCTAACTGAACTTCTTCTAACCGATCGCGCCAGACACTGTCAGAGCTAGATTCTATTATTGTAAGAAGGCTCTTTAACGTGCGCATCACACGCTCCACTTGTCCATTAGCTCTACTTGATCCTGTTGCAATCAAATGTAACTCAATATTATTCTCTTTACAAAAATTTTTGAACTCGATACTGTCATAACATCTGCCTTTATCAGTGATGATGCGTTTTGGTGCGCCAAACAAATTAACCGACTTTTTAATAGCTTTCACAGCAGTGGCAGCACTCAGTGTAGGAGTATATTTCAGAAGAACAAATTTTGAAAAAGAATCAATTAAGACCGAACAGTATTCACGTTTTTCGCTCTTGCCACTAAGTTTACCAGAGATGTCTATACGTACAGTATGCCATGGAACACTAACCTTAGGGATGGGATGGAGCTGTACTTGTTGAGCGCCGGAGTGACCTTTGGAAGCTTTGCAAACCAAGCATGAGTCTGTGAACTTTTTGACATATTTATGCATGTTTGGAAACCAGTACAGTTCGTACAATTTATCAAGAGTTTTCTCAAACCCCAAATGTTTCAATTCACAGTGTACATGATTAATCAGACTCCACACTAATGATCGAGGAACGAGAGGCAACCAAGAACTAACCCTTTTACGTTCAATTTTTCTAAAAAGTACACCCTTACGGATGTCGTAAGTTTGGGTGATATCGTCAGGGAATGCATTCGATTTTAATCTGGATATAATGTCCAAAATTTCAGGATCTCTTTGCTGCTCTACGAAGATCCAATCTTTTTCCAGTTCTGCAAAGTTAACTACTCTAGGTTGAATTTGGATATCATCACTATCACTATTAGTAGGGTTGCGGGACAGAAAATCGGCATGTGCCATTTGTTTCCCTTCCTTATATACGATGTCAAAATTGTAAGCTTGAAGAATTGCCCACCACCTATGAACTCTAGGGGTAAGGTCTTTTTTTGAATGGGATGCTTTTAAAGAATTGCAGTCGGTAAAAACCGCAAATTTACGGCCATATATGAAATGACGAAAATGTTGAACTGCACGAACCACAGCCAGGGTCTCGAGCTCATAAGAATGATAACGACTTTCTGTGTCAGTGGTTCGCTGGCTGTAGTAAGCTACAAAATGAGGCCTGTTGCCATCTTTCTGAATCAAAACCGCTCCATAACCATCAGAACTGGCATCTGTATGAATTTCGATGGGCAAAGATGGATCAAATATTTTAAGAACTGGTTCGTTGGTTAAATGTTTTATAATAGCTTTATGAACCTTGTCGTGTTCTTGGGTCCATCTTATTTTCCCATGGCCCTTAGTCAATGGGTAAAGAGGTTTCATTAGTTGAGAAAAAGCAGGAATAAATTGACGAAAGTAATTTTCGCCAATCCTATCAATTGTCTAACTTTGGTAACAGTTGATGGAGGTGGAACATTTATCAAAGCCTCAATCTTTTTAGGATTGGGTCTCAATTCTCCCGCTGAAACTACATACCCAAGGTATTCAGTCTTTTTCTTCATAAAGCTACACTTTTTGAAGTTGAACGAAAATCCACAGTTTGCAAAAGTCTGTAACAATTTATCTAATCGTTCTAAACCTTCATCGACAGTCCCCGATACTGAGAGAACATCATCCATATACACGAGTACTCTATCATTCAGGGGTTTTAATGCTGTATGAATGGCTCTCTGAAAAACTTGAGGAGCGTTACGAAGACCAAAGGGCATGGCAAGAAATTCATACTGTCCATTGGGTGTCACAAAAGCTGTTTTTCTATTGAATCTTGGTGAACGGGCAATTGGTGAAATCCCGATGCCATGTCAATTGTACAGAAATACTGAGCACCATTAAGTTTATTAATTTGATCATTAATAAGGGGTAAAGGGTAGTTATCAGGTATAGTATTGCCATTTAACTCACGATAGTCCACGCACATACGTTCGCTGCCGTCTTTCTTCTTCACTAACAAGATAGGGCTTGCAAACGGTGATGAGCTTTCCCTGATGATGTTATGTTAGTTGTTCTGTTGGGGATAATCTATAAGGCCTTTGTTGAACGGTTTTATTAGAATCTATTAAGTTAATTTTAAGCTCTCCAGAATTGATTCTAGACTTAGGGAAATTTTGTGTAAAGTTATTAGAATATTTAGTTAGAATATCATATAGTTTCAACTTGTCTGCACCAGTTAAATCAGTATCAGTTGAATCAAAGTCTAATTCAGTGGATGAATTAAGGAGTAAGTTACTCGTTGTCTCTCTAAATACAATGGATTCTGGACCAATCTCAACAGATAAACCACATTCTAATAAATCACGTCCCAATAAAACATCTTCGTTCAGACAATCATCGGGAACAATGTGAAAAACTACTTTAACCGAGATGTTCTGAATTGTAATGTTACAAACTATTTGTTCGTAACTGCAAATATTGTCGCAACCTATGCCTTTAAATTTTACTAATTCAGAAGATCTCTCGCCGACAAAAAACTTCGACTGACTTTCTCTTATTAGACTACACTCAGATCCAGAGCCAAAAATAAATTGAATTCTCATATCACCGATTTCCAAAGTACCTCTTGCTATCTTGGAACAGACATTGACTTCCTTTACTTGCGGCTTTTTGGCCTGGTCCTTCTCAATACGTTTCGGACACGACGATACAACGTGACCAGGTTGGTTGCAGACGTAACAGGTCACTGACGAATTCAGCGACTCTTGCTTTGTAGACACACTGTCGTTGGGTTTACTGAACGGCCGGTTCTTGCTTCGACACTCGGAACCTCGATGGTCTGGTCTGGTCTGGATAACTTTGCCGCCAACTTCAGAAAGGCGGCTTCCATGCCAGCAGAAAAGAATGATATCTGAGCTCCTGTGTCAGAATAACCACCTTGATCTTGATTCTGCCCTTCATCTGTGCGCTGGTCCAATCCCACTTCTGATGTAGGAATATCCTCCATAATTAAAAGAAGTCGGTACGTTTAAATTTACTTTTATTAATAATTAAACAACTTAATTAACTACGACAAGTAGTTGTAATTTAATTAAAGGTTACACGGACAAAAACAGTGATCCGTGCACCGAGCGAGCTCAACAACAACTGTCCCTCGGCGCCGGGCGGACCGGCTTATATAGCGTAGTGGTGGGGCGCGTTAGGTGAGTCACGCGCAGCTCGGCCGCCCGATGCACGTTCCACTGACGCTTAGCACGTGGTTTTTCTCCGTGTACCCTCTCGTAACTAGGCACGATGACGACGCCGACATATGTATGTATCTTATGTGGGGCCAGTCAGTGCAGACCGGCGACACTTCGACCCAGTGGGATCTTTCTTGTCGACACTCTCCCAATAACGACTGCCATAGATGTTCATGGCAGCCGGGACCGACGGCTTAACGTGCTCTCCGAGGCACGGAGCAGGCGATAATTGTCAATCAATACGCACATAATTTCGAAAGTCATATAACTTCCGAAAGTCAGAGGTGCGCGACGTGGGTTCGAACCCGAGACCCTCTGCATTGCAGTCTGTTGGTCTCCCCACTGAGCTATCGCTGCTCTAGTTTAAAATAATAGTAAGAAGTACTAGTAAGAACTAAAAACTAAAGAAAGAGGCATAATATGTTATTATGTATAACATGTCTATTTGCCACATTCATTATACTTACAGATGATTTGTTATATGCTTGCCCCTTTTATGTGCGACCGAGAATCGGCTTATTGGTCGTTTCGCACGAATCTGTACGCAGGTATTGAGAGTAATGACGCTTTTTAAAACTAAAAATGAATTTAGATGTCGTTTCGCTCATCTTTTATTCCAGACGAATTTGTTTTGCACTTAAATTTAGTCGACAGGTGCGAATCGACACTGTAACAAATATTATTTTTTAGATGTATTGTTTTATCTCATCTAAAAGTAACTTGGGCTATATGGCGATAAGTCTATGGTCCAATATTTATTAGTACGGTTATTTCATTAACATATTGGCATACCCAAGCTTCAAAGTCATGTAAACTTAAAATACCATTAATTAAAATTTGATTAAGTGAACTTTTCTGTTTAATCCTTACTAATATTATAAACGCGGCAGTTTGTATGGATGTATGGATGTTTGTTACTCTTTCACGCAAAAACTACTGAACCGATTGCGATGAAACTTAGTATATAGATAGCTGGAGACCTAGATTTACACATAGGCTATTTTTTATTCCGGGAACGGGACTTACGCGGGTGAAACCGCGGGGAAAAGCTAGTATTTGCATATGTGAACATATTAACGAACTGGACTGTGCAAACAATTATCTGTAATATGAAAAAAAAAAGACATTTAACTGCACGGATGGCGTTGTGGCTTAAGTGGTCGCCTCGCCACTGCCGCCGCGCCAAATATTGCGGGTTCGATCCCCACACGGGACAAAAATTTGTGTGATCCACAAATGGTTGTTCCGAGTCTGCGTGTTCTTTTTGTCCGTTGTTTGAATGTTTGTAAAGTCCCCCGCGACACACGAATAATTTGTTGAGCGCAAGTTCTCTTTAAAAAAAATATCATAGTCTGTTAATATTCTATCACATACACATAACAACATCTAGCCCAAACTAAGCAGAACTTGTACTACGCGTACTAGACAATGGATAAACATACAACTATTTTTTTGTAAATATTATACTTGAAACACCCAGAGCAAGACAAACATCAATGTTCATACACACAACTGTTTGACTTGTGCGGGAATCGTACCCGCGCCCTTAGGCGTGGCAGTCGGTTACACTGATCACTACGCCTTCGAGGCCGACAAAAGTTTATACCATGATAAACAAAATTAAACCATATTATAGCAGTCATGATGACTCTATACATAATTATGCTGAATACCAAAACAATAAACAAAGATAAGATAGGTGTTTACTCACAATGATAATTAAATATTTAGCGAGAATATAATTATTATGTACCGATAACACTATCAGTAGCGATAGCCTACTAATGAACATTGCACTGTAACGCAAAGCTCATGAGTTCGATCCCACGGCACACACTTCTGGCTTTTCGAAGTTATGTGCGTAACAAATAGCTGACTATGTATGTATCATATGTGGGGTCCAGTCAGTGCAGACCGGCGACACTTCGACCTAGTGGGATCTTTTGTGTCGACACTCTCCCAATAACGACTGCCATAGATGTTCATGGCAGCCGGGACCGACGGCTTAGAATGCTCTCTGAGGCGCGGAGCAGGCGATAATTGTCAATAAAGGGAGACTTTATAAACATTCGAATAACAGACACAAAGACAGAGAAATTGCTAGTGGTTTCACACAAATTTTTGTCGCGTGTGGATGATAGAACCCACAACAACAACACTTCTCATTGTATTTCTGTAAAAGCGTGTTTATTTATTTAAATTTATTTAAGCACTCATCAGCCCTTCTGGTAACTATAGTAACAGCTAATTACTGGCATTAAGTAATATAACTGCTGACGCAGATGCTATGGCCTACGTAGTAGTTGTATGATTCAGATGTTACCAACCCCTAAAGATTATTTACCAACCTTCAAAAATGAAGCATTCTATGAAGAAAGTTTAAATATAATTAGTTGGAATTCAATGGGCTTAAGTATGTGCCTTTAAATCTCCAGCCCAATGACAATGCTTGGTCGAGCAAAAAAGTGATTCTAGCGAAAACTAAATTGTGTTCAGTGGGCAATCTAGAGCCAAAAGTTTTTGCTGATCGAGTTGAACACGCCGCCATTTTCCAAGTAAAACTTTTTACAAGCATCGGTTACATTCGAAAGAGTGTGCATCAAAGTACAAAGTAGTGATATAAAATTTTATTCAATTAGAACTTGGCTTGGAACGTGGCTTAGTTTGCTTGGGACCAGGTTTTTTTCTGAATATAACATATCTTTCCTATGTCCTTCTCTGTACCCTTGACAACCTGTATGCAATTTTCATAATGATTGGTTCAGTAGGTAAGGTATAAAAGTGTAACAAACAAACTCATATTCAAATTTATAATATTTAAAGCTAGAGGTAGATAATCGGACTTAATCGTAGGTTGACGGGTCAGTTAACTTATCGTACAACTGCTCTTAAAAATTAAACAGCGGCAAATAACGTGCTGCACTCAGAAAAAGTCGACGGGAAAACGCGATACAACTTTAACCGGTCTGGGAATTCAATCTAAGACCTCATGCACACCTGTCGCATTCATTACCGCTGCGCCACTGAGATAATCTCATCAAGTTGGCGACGTTAAGCAACGATATTTCATAGAACAAAACATGAATATTCATTTATTCAAATAATTGAATGGCTTGACACTTCAAAACATGAATAACCATCTATGCATCAATTGACAGTCCACACTTTATGATATTGAGACTATTAACACCTCAGACTCCCTATGTCTATGGTAGCAGAAATGCAAAAAAATACATTGCATTACTAACATAATTATACAATGTATTTTTTTATAATCTTAAGATACGAGGACATAATTATAATGAACTATAATTATGATTGCAATTCTATAAATATTGTAGAAGCTATAGGTTATTGGAAGACCGTTGCTCTGCTACGCAGAGGTCTCGAGTTTCAATTTCTTGTCCAAGAGTTCTCTATATTGTTTTCACAGATATACAAAGTCTGCCAAATCGCTCTGGACTAGCATGGTGGACTATGGCGTAACTGTTCTCATATCGAGAAGAGAGAACACAAAACATATTACAAAAAAATGTAGTAACAGCACGGAATCTGACTATAGGCCAGATAGTCCGGAATTTATAGATAACTTGTTACGAGGGATCCCTGCCTTCGAGGATGTTAGATACTATCTACACTTTGTAAAAGGCAATCCCTTTTGGTATTCAATCAAAGTAAGCGTTACTTGACAGCAATCCATTGTAATAAAATTAGCCAGCTCATAGCCAGTTGCACTCACTGATTAGAGATGTTAAGCAACGTTGGGTGCGGTCAGTCTATAGATGGGTGACCGCTTGGTGGTTTTTCATCTGAGCGTCTCCATGCTTCGGAGGGCACGTAAAAAGTCAGTGCCGGCTGTTGCCAAATTGACAACAACCGGGACCGTCTTTTCTAACGGTCATGTCAGAGGCCTACGGGCGGCTTGAACAACTCTTGACAACACGTTGGCCATTAACCACATGTAAAGAAAGAAAGAAAGAATTGGGGAGAGAGGAACCAGCCATGCACCTTCGGATTGCTCACCCCAATTATTACAATAGAAAAAGGTTGACAATACCGAACTTCTCTGGATAGGGACAGCCACGACGTGGGACCCGGGCGTACTCCAACTTGCAGTATTCCGCTTCGAGCACAAAATATGCGTCGACACGTGTCTTGCCTCAGCATGAGGCATCTTCCGAACAGTTTGGCAACGAATGAGCTGAGTAGCTTAACCCCTTTTAGGTTTCTTTACTAACATTATCATAAATGCTTTCTATTACCCTTTATGTAAAATGGCATCAAACGTGAATATTGTGCAAATAAAATCTTCCTTCAATATCAATATTTTATTTTATTTTCTGAGTAAAATCTTAGCACCAGAACGTCGCGCGTTCTTGCATACCTTCGAAATTCATGCCAATCATTTCTTTGAGAACTTAAATCGAATAAAACTGATTGATCATACTTTACTGCGTTTCACGTTTAAACTCTTGTGAACTTTGTGCCATCTCTATGAATAAAAGAATATCTTGGGAACTCTACTTTCGTTTCTTTTACTTTCCTCGTAAAATAAAGTTTGATATTTTGTTAGGATCTATATTTTATTCAGCAGACATGTTTTGATTTAGTTTTGCTGCAACTAGAATAGTTTGAAATTGTAAAGTTTTATAGTTATCAATATAGAGACGCGAATTCTATAATGAAAAATATCGAATAAAATTTGATTTCGGTAACTTACGCCTTATAAAGACATGTCTTATTCGGGTTTGCCCTGATATGGCCGCTTGAAAATATCGTGATAGACAACAGAAATACTCTCCGTTTGATGGATCACATTATGATTATCGCACATAAAAGTTTCCTTAATGAGCCGAACATCGAACCTTCAAGAAGAGCGTACTCCTTTTTAAAAGGCCGGCAACGCACTTGTGTCTCCTCTGGTGTTGCAGGTGTCCATGATCGGCGGTAATCGCTTACCATCACGCGATCTGTCTGCTCGTTTGTCTTCCACACCATAAACAAAAGTTTTGGCATCCGGATACATAGGTACCTACTCAATTCATTTGTGCAAAATTTGCAAAACGATCACGTAGTCTGTCAAGTGTTAGAATTCCAGACATAATTAAAAATCGATTGTGTCTGGCCACAGAAGTGCCACTGCGACTCAATAGGTTAAACCACTGCGCCGTTTATGCTATTTCATTATATCAAGTATTTTGAAAAGAGGTACGAGAGCAGAATAAATCCTGTAGAAATGGGAGCGCTGAGAAATATATGTGGTGTGACTCTGAAAGATAGAATAAGGAATAGTGTGATTAGAGAGAGATGCGGTATGAAAGTGGATATAGTGACAAGAATAGAAAAGGGTATGTTAAGCTGGTTTGGGCATGTAGAAAGAATGGACGAGGAAAGACTGACTAAGAAAGTTTATAAGGCTAGTGTGAATGGAACAGTCGCAAGAGGAAGACCTAGGCGAACGTTTCTTGATCATATCAGAGGCGTTCTGGACAAAGGCCAGGTTAAGAGCACCTTGAACCGACGGGCGTGTATGAGGAATGGGATGAAAGTGAATGAAGCCAGAGAAGTGTGTCAGGATCGTAGCAAATGGAAATCCGTAGTTTCTGCCTACCCCTCTGGGAAACAGGCGTGAATCTATGTATGTATGTATGTACATCTACTTAAGCATCTTCTATCTATTATTATTCTAAAATACTAGTATTTTATTCGAAACTTGGATGGTAATAAATCCCTAAAAATAAGCTACGGTAAAGTCTTTTAGAATTATGTCAAACTTGCTCGCGTTGGTAATGAAATTGCTAAAGTTACTTCTTATACGGCGACCGTGGTCTGAACCAGACGATATTTTAAAACGATGTTGAAATTCCATTTAATATTGTGTTAGACATTATTTAAAATTTCTATGTACCGTTTTGGTACAAAAACATATCTCTATCTATCTGATGGTAACTATAATATTGTGCTAGGTATTATTTTTAAAATATAAGGTCTTGGTATAACAAAAATACGGTATGTTTGATGGTAATCAATCAATCTATGATGGCTTGCAATACTGAAGATATCAGTTGCGCTTTGCAAGATGAACGGGAGAAGTATACCTACTTCTCTCGTTCATCTTGAATGCCTCTGGAACTTCTACTCATCAGACGAAACGCAATTATAGAGAAACTACTTTCACACTGGTAAACTATAAGACGGTGGTACTTAATCGGGCGAACTGCCTGATCACTATCACCAATATTATTAGTATATATTAGTACTTTATACTGATTTTATCGCGTTGTTTATTTGACACTTTATTACATAATTATTATTTGGAAACTGTTACACTACTACTAATTGATTTATTAAAACTATTGCCATTTAATTTTACACTTTCCCCGACGTTTCGGTTGCTTTCCAGGAGCCATGGTCACGGGGAGACTAAGATGATAGTTATCTCAATGTTCCAGTGTAGTTATTTCAGAGTACCCGAACATAATTTAATTATTGGTATTTCTATTTACGCAGAATGAGCTCAAAGTATCGTGAAGTTTAACTGTGGTTTGCTTCTTCTTGTGTTTGACTATTTGAATAACTAGATCCCAAGCTGGTGGTACATTCCAACCATCTTTTCAATTGTAATTAGGATGTTTTTTGATTTCAATAGCCTCACGAAGCATCTGTAGAGACACATATTGTGTAGAGAGACTGCTGACGCATTAATTCTATATACAAGGCGCGCAGTGTGTGCGCAGCGCAGTAGTCGTCTCCCCACACCCGCTCAGCTAGGTCGCGTACCTAATTATATAGTTTATTTTTGTATATCTATTATAAGTTTCTGGTACCAGTAAAGAAAGTATATATCAATGTGACTATCATTTCTTACGCATAACGACGCCTCCTACACATCCTTGGCAGGAATCGGTGTTCTTTAGCGAGAATCTGTGGTTTGTCAAATCTCAGGTAGTGGTTGGTCCGTTGCACATGTTCACACACAGCAGACTTCATCGAACGTTGGTGTTTCATATCAGTTATGTGTTCTTTCATGCGGATGTCTATGCTTCTCTTGGTTTGACCAATGTATGAGTCCACAGTCATAATCTATTTTATACCCCTGCATCTTGTAAAGGTAGTTGGCACTTGACGGATGGTAAACATTGACTTATCTTTGTTGGCGGCTTGAAGTATGTGTTGATTGAAGCTCGCTTCAAGATATAGCCAATATTGTCAGTGACATCCCTTACATATGGCAGTATGGCAGGCTGGCGTTCAACAGTGGCTGGCTTTTCTCGGGATCTGTGACAGCGCACCGGTGTAAAACGTCGGGGAAAGTGTAAAATTAAATAACAATTATAGTTTTAATAAATTAATTAGCTTAAAATTTGTAAAGTTTAAAAGTATTAGTAGTAGTGTAACAGTTTTCAAAATAATAATTAAAGTGTTAAACAAACAACGCCATAAAATCCGTATAAAATAGTTAAATTACTATCACCAAGTAATTCGCAAGACCAGGCTCTTCTACTCAATAGATGCACATGCTCTTATGTGTAGCTTGCGCCTAAGATAACGAACAGCCATGATCACTACAGACAATTATCACAATCATTTGATTAATAACCTATTAATTGTGGATATGGCTGCCCATGATCTCAATTTAATCATTACGTAGGTACTGCTGACTGGTCTACAGCTAGCTGTAAACAAGTAAGAATCGGCAATGAATTGCCGTAAATGTTAGAGTTCGAAAAAAATGGTTCAAGTAATATGCAAAGGTCACGTGTCACCACTTGACCTTTGCATATTACTTGAGGTCAGAGGTCAAAGGTCATAGTCATTTCGGGTGTATATCGACAATGCTGAGTCGAATGGCGTTGACCGCGAGTCTCTAGCTCTTACGGTTCTTAAGTTGAAAGTTGTATAACAAGCGAATGGACAAAGCTGTTGTATAAGAGTTTTTTCAAACTCTAAAAAGGTAAAATATATGAGGATAACATTCTCACCGCTGAGTCTAAAAAACTGGGTCGAAAGACTGAGGCAAATTACGATGGTTTTCGAAGTAACGTGCTGTTAATTATCTCTTTATACAGTTTATTAGAAGTGATATAAATCTTAATTTTCCGTTCCGAGAACTTTAAAAACTTTTGTAATACTACGAGCAGTATATTTCTATTTTATTGATTGCATCTATATATCTCTAGTAGCTAAGAACTTCGTTAGTCCAGTGGCAAAAGTATGCTCTTATTTTACGGTTTATAGTACGTTTCTAGATTTTATCATTGACACAGCGTTGTTGGGTTTTTTGAAGAAACTTTTTAGTGGGTACTGGGAAAGTTTTTTTAAGAAACCCATCGGAACCAGCAGTATGAATGCGCACGAAGATAACAATGCCTTTACTTCATTTGCAGTATCTAAGACGTAGCAGAGAACATCTAGATCTTATTACTATTATACATATTTTTTTATGATTCTCGTATATCACGTGGATTACAAGTAAGTTGAAGCATTTGTGTGGGTTAAGTGTAAGACTGTGTTTTGACGTAACAACTGATGCGAGCCACCAGCGCGCAGCGTTTATAAGATTTTATCACGCATGTAGCTCGCGCAACTAGCTTGCACATGTCGCCCGCGCAAGTACCTTGTACATATTTATTTATTTTAAACACATTTATAATAACTTTACAGGATATCCTATCTATCTATCTATCTTATGTGAGGGCCAGTCAGTGAAGACCGGCGACACTTCGACCCAGTGGGATATTTTGTGTCGACACTCTCCCAATAACGACTGCCATAGATGTTCATGGCAGCCGAGACCGACGGCTTAACGTGCTCTCCAAGGCACGGAGCAGGTGATAATTGTCTTCCGAAAGTCAGGGGTATACGACGTGGGTTCGAACCCGAGATCCTCTGCATTGCGGTCTATTGGTCTCCCCACTGAGCTAACGAGCAGGATATCCTAAAACGATATTATAAACTAAGTATACATTATATAATATAAATAAGACAATAAACAACATTTTTCATATAGCCCAAGCAAGTAGCTTACGCGATTAGCTTGCACTTGTAGCCCACGCCAGCTGATTAGTTTACATATGTAACTTGCGCCAATTACGTTCGTTGTAAAATACCCTTACCTATTTATACAATAACTAATAAACACCACAATACAATCGACACAAAACATCCAATTTGCTAAAATAACATCGTCCAATTCGTAGTCCGTTAATGGTCTGTTAGTAAACGCTAAATTGCAGAACAACTATATCAACGAATAAATTACAAAAACTTTGTTTTTATTTAGTAATGAGCAGCAAATTGGTGGCAAAATGTTTTATACCGCAGCAGGTGAAAGGCTGATGTTTATTTATAATTATAGATAATGGCTAGGACTTGTGATTGAAGGGTTGTAGATTTCCCTATATTGTATTAACTCCTTGAGTTACATATGCTGAATAATATTAAAATTTTCACTTAAATTACCACAATTCCTGAGACTCAACTACTTTCTAGTTTCTTAACTAGTTGAGCTTAGGTTAATTTTTTTTTTTTTTTTTTTTTTTTTTTTTTTACACAACACCGTCTAGCCCAAACTAAGCAGAGCTTGTACTATGGGTTCTAGACAATGGATAAACATACATATTATTATATGCTTTTTTTTTTTTTGTAAATACATACATATTATACATAGAAACACCCAGACCAAGACAAACATCCATGTTCATGCACACAAATGTTTGACTTGTGCGGGAATCGAACCCGCGACCTCAGGCGTGGCAGTCGGTTACACCAACCAATACGCCATCGAGGCCGTTTAATTGCCGGCCAATTGTTATCTGATCAGCTAGACTAAATTGATACAATCTTTCGTAAGCAAATGAATAACGACTATATTATTTACAATATTTTACACTATTATCCTAAGCTCAACTACTCGAGCGAGCGTCAAACAGCTGAATTATACAGTGATAATATAATTATATTTTCACTTAAGTAATTACAAGTAATTTTATTTCATAGTTTATTTATTATTCTTTATTTACATAAACAAAAGCATCAATCATAATTTATAACTTAACTAATATTAACAAACCTAACTACTTATAAATAAAACGTAATAAAAGGTAACAAAATATAGGACGACAAAACTTAATAAAAAGAAATGGCTGGTTTAGGTAGCGTCTTAAAATGCCTCAGCATCGCTGTTGACCGGGAATGTGACCAGAAGACTGGCAGCATTCCCACGTTGAATGGCAATGCTGATTCTTTGAGCCAAGAAAAGTTCAGCCTTCTGGTCATGCGAAGCGTCGATTAGCCGCTTAGATATATCTCTAAAAAGCGCACGAGCGTTCGGATCCCATGAACTTGCGTCTCCACCCCAAACGGCTCAAAAATGTAATTACCAATTAAATTACTGTAATTGCAAGTAATAACTTGAGGACGTCTTAAAATATATAAACCCATGATGATGTTGTACAGGTCCGACTATTCCTATATATAGCCTATATCAATAGGTTTGAGACAAAGTATATAAAACAACTTTGCCTACACATTACTTTGCAGATAATTATGTGTAAGACTAAGTATGTATCTACTAGAACGCAGCGCTATTCCTCAATCACTCCTCAAACCTCGTTCTTTAATAACCAAACATTTACTACCTACATAATTTGCCAGCAAGGTGTCAATTGTATGTACATTCAAAGATACATCGTGACATCGATTACCTCGTTAAATACAATATGCTGTTATTGTAATTATTAAGAACAAAATATTAGCCTGGGGCGTTGAATATGATCTTAGAATTAACATGTAGTCATGGAAATAAGGTATACGTTCAAAGTATTTGTGGTTATAGAACGATTTAATCGATATTCAAATTGAGCAATACCTTTCATAAGTAGAGATACATTTATATGTTATCACATCTGAAATCTGTAGTCTCTACTTACTACCCAGGAAACAGGCGTTAGGATGTGTATAGAGGTATATACATATGTCTATAGGTCTGTAACGCTGTTGACCGCAATGAATTTAGCCAACGCGATCGCCAACTCAGATCGATGATCATTTGTAAATCCTCAAACCTTATTCTTCGAATTCTCATTTTAAAGAAAATATGCCTGGGCTATCCCTGTGTCGCGACAGACTTCAAAAATATTCAAATAACGCATATACATGTATACATGTATCTTATGTGGGAGCCAGTCAGTGCAGACCGACGACACTTCGACAGTGGGATCTTTTGTGTCGACACTCTCCCAATAACGACTGCCATAGATATTCATGGCAGCCGGGACCGACGGCTTAACATGCTCTCCGAGGCACGGAGCAGGCGATAATTGTCAATCAATACGCACATAATTTCGAAAAGTCATATAACTTCTGAAAGTCAGAGGTGCGTGACGTGGGTTCGAACCCGAGACCCTCTGCATTGCAGTCTGTTGGTCTCCCCACTGAGCTATCGCTGCTCAACACATATAAGTAGTGACGAGATATAAAACAACTATGAATCGATGTCAGGAATGTTAGTATCGTTGGGATAACGAACCTACAACATTCGATATACTAGCTGCTGAGGTGCCCAATTAAACTACAATTACGTTTAATTCTATTCCCATTATCTAATGAAACTAGGCATATATAGATTTCTAAGAGGCATATTCTATGATACTTGCAGTGATTAAGCTAGCGTGATGGACTATGATGGCCTAACTCTTCAAGGTGACATTCGTGTCTTGTAGTGGATCCTATAATTATTCTATTAAGACGCATATAAAACTACTGCGTTCTTATCTTATCTTCAACTAATGAACCGTCCCGGCTTTACACGGGTAGTACAATATCTTTACAAATTATACACCTAAGCCTTCCTCATGAATCACTCTGTCTATTGGTGAAATTTGCATGAAAATCCGTTTAGTCGTTTTTAAGTTTATTGCGAACAGACAGACAGACAGATGCGGAGTGGGACTTTATTTTAAAATACGTTGTCATGTTATATTATGTTATGCAGTAGATTTATACAAAATGCAAAATGCAATACGCATTATTTATCTGCAAAAGCATTTCATTGCATTTACGAAGGCCATCTACGTAGCATGATATTTCTTGGCTTTTCTCTAGGTGATTATGTTCCTTTGACGCGAGAAAACTATTAGTACCTATTAATATGTACATCTGATAAATACAGAGCTTAAGCATATTTTCAAGTCTTTAACAACTTTTATAAAACTTGCTAGTTGTGGGTGACAGATAAATAATAGATACAATAATTTTGTTTTGAACTTGCAAATGTTTTTCTTTAAAGAAAGATTCGAAATACGAAAGTAGATAAGATATATCTACTTTCGTGGGAAAATCTTTGAATAAAGGTTATACAAAAGTTAGCCGTTCATTGCGACGAAATCCCTCAAATAATTCGGATTTACAATCCAATCTTTTAATTTAAAAAGAAGTATCTAAGCCCATATTTTCTTTCACAAAAGTGTGACGAGAAGAAACTCAATTTTACCATAATCATGGAGAATAAATAAATTTCGAATTCCGCCAGTTTATGAGAACTTAAGTTGAATTTAAGTGAGACCGGACACGAGAAGATACTGAGTAAAAGAAAGTACCTAAGGATAAATTGTATTATTGGGTATAAATAGAGATATTCTTCTTCTCTCTTAGCCTTTATTATTCCCAAGTCACCTGGGGTCGGCTTTTCTAGTCTAACCGGATATGACTGGATATCAGTTTTTATATGGAGCGGCTGCCACCTGACCTCCGCAACCCGCAGGCTAACGATACCCTAAGGCTAGACCAGTGTCAGGATATTAGAGGGTACTGACATTTCCAATAACGACTGCCATAGATGTTCATGGCAGCCGGGACCGACGGCTTAACGTGCTTCTCCGAGGCACGGAGCAGGCGATAATTGTCAATCAATACGCACATAATTTCGAAAAGTCATATAACTTCCGAAAGTCAGAGGTGTGCGACGTGGGTTCGAACCAGAGACCCACTGCATTGCAGTCTGTTTGTCTCCCCACAGAGCTATCGCTGCTACTATAAATAGTATGCTGGTATAAATAGAGATATTATAGGGTAGTAATTATTATAATACTCTTGAGCTTTGTATTTCTTATTTCTTTAAATGTGTTTCATTTTAGTGTTTTTCAAAATCATACATACATAATTATGTTCTTGTCTTTATCCCTAAGTACAACGTCCGAGCCTATTTCCGTCTACCAAACACAGTTCCGGAGTACTATGAAGTTATTGACGGAAATACTCAATAACTCTATGACTGAACTTGCCACCCAACCCGAGACCTTATGCAATAGGGGTATTCACAACCGCTGCGCCACCGAACTAGTTAGCAGAATAGAGCTATTGGTTTTAAGATTAATGCCATAGTATATTTAAATTTAAATTCCAGAGTTATAACAAATGGTAAAAGCATATTAAGTGGTATTAGGTCACAACATAAACAACAATCCACAGAATATATAATGCTATGACGTCATACCCGCCATCTTTGATAGTATTCTCGTTTTCATGATCCGCTTTCACGACTCCATATTTCTTTTCTACGAAACATTTTAGACTTGCACTCCGTTCAGCATCATTAACATTGAAGTAAAACGCTTAAAAGTGCTTTGCCATTCTACAATTTTATCTGCAGATGGTGCAGTAAGGCTTATTACGAGATGTGTATTCGGTCTTAATTTTAAGTCTAATAGTGTTACACTTATACATATAGAAAATAAAAGGAGTAAGCAATTGAGAAAGATGTTTTTTTTTAAATACGACTCTCGCACTAAGAATGTTTCCTGTGTCGTGGGGGACTTTACAAACATTTAAACAACGGACACAAAGAACATCCAGACTCGGAACAACTATTTGTGGATCACACAAATTTTTGTTCCGTTTGGGATTCAAACCCACAAGCGGTGAAGCGACCACTACACCAACCGTGAAGTCATTGCTCGATGTCGTAGTGGTTAGTGTAACTGACTGCCACGCCTGAGTTCGCGGGTTCGATTCCCGCACAAGTCAAACATTTGTGTGCATGAACATGGAGTTTTGTCTTGGGCTGGGTGTTTCTATGTATTATATGTATGTATTTACAAAAAAAAAGTATATATGTATGTTTATCCATTGTCTAGTATCCATAGTACAAGCTCTGCTTAGTTTGGGCTAGATGATGTTGCGTGTATGTGAAAGAATATTATTATTAATATTATTATTATTGCTACACCGACAAGTGCAAAGCACTTAAATTTTTGATGGATGGATGGGGTCTTCCATCCGTTATTCTCATTGCATCCCTGTATTCTCGAGGAAGAAAGCCATATATATTATAGGCCTGTATATTACCATAACTATGATAAACTAGATGCCTGCGGTTTCACTTGCTTTTATGGTTACTACGCCGCCCACGTAGCGTGATATTATATAGCCTATAGCCTTACTCAATAAATTGGCTATACAACACGAAAATATTTTTTCAATTCGAACCAGTAGGTCCTGAGATTAGCGCGTTCAACCAAACAAACAAACTTTTCAGCTTTATAATATTAGTATAGATAAGTTCAATAAGTAAAGTGATCTATATTTTGAATTATATTAATGAAATAAGGAGAATACAGAATTGTAACTAACGGACCAGACACACGTTCTTTTGAACGTTGGCGCTGCGCCACCTACCCGTCCAATTGTGAATTTAGACCATCCAGAGACCCACTCAAACACGCACAAATCGGCACAGACGTTTAGGAGGTGTTCGGTGACATACATATTATGTAGGTTTATGTATATACACTCACATTTCGTCAGCTGTGTTTTTAGCTGCCTCATTATTAATAGGGGGCGAAATGTGTAAGAGAACTTATAGCCAGTATAGTTCCAGAATCAGTGCAGCGACTGAGAATTTCTATTCTGACGGAAAAAAATCAATAAGTTTGCTCATCCCGTGTATCGAATCCGACACCTCACGCATATCAGTAGCATGCACTATCACTGTACCTGCATTCTATGAACAAATATTTGAACTGGATTAGAATAAAGACCTAGAAAAATTATAAGCACCGCGGCAAACGACAAGCATGGCCGTTGGCCACTCATCGCTGCTGCGAGGGTTTGTTATTATAGTATAAATATAGTGTTAATTGATACTTGTAACCTAGTTCCTTCATTCTTTTTATGCTTGTTGTACAAATGTATAGTCAGCAAATGTATAGGAAAACCGTTAGACTGCCACGCAGACGTCTCGATTTCGATCTTAAGTCACGCATCTCTGACTTTTCGAAGGTAAAGTAAGTAAATTGTAATAGAAGTAAGTAAATTGTTAATTATCACTCGCTTTAACGGTGAAGGAAAACATCGTGAGGAAACCTGCATATCTGAGAGTTCTTTATAATGTTCTTGATGATGTGTGAAGTCAAGCCGCACTGGGCCAGTATAGTGGGTTATGGCCTAATTCTAGTCACACTGAGAAGAGGCCCGTGCCCAACAGTGGGACAGTTTAATACAGAGCTCATATGAAAGTCAGCAGTATATATTTATTTAATGCTTATGTATTATTTATTTCTTTATTTTGAGTGCACTATTGGCGGACCAAACGTCAATAATTGTGGTGTTCGCTAAAAATCAGCGTTGTGTAGTGCTTGCAGCAATGCAAGTGCCACAGCATTATACTGAGCGCATCACCGTTGTTTTTGTGCCGTCATGTGGGACGTGCATCTGCACGTAAACAATATTTTAATTGTTTTTGTGTTTCTTTAAATTTTCATTTACTTAAATACTTTTCTTGTACCCACATTTTAATAATAATTGATGATGTATGTCAAGATGGTGCTAAAAAAATGTTTTCATTTCATTTTAAACAATAGAAATTGCAAAGCGACCCAAAGATACACTTTGTTTGATCAACAGGACAGTGCTGATGCCTATTCATCCCACCCAGATTGCTGCCGAAGCAGAAGCGGTTGAAATGGTCGCCACCTCGTTGCCAGTAGGCTGAGTGTTGTGGTTTAGATTTCCATACAGAACAAAAGAAATGTGAAAACAAAATTGTTAAAAGATACTACAAAAGAAAATTTAGAAAGTAGAAAATAATTTAATAATTTTAATGTAAAAAAGTGTGGGGTGGGGTTATCAAAATATCTTAGAAAGCACCCCGCGTTTTTTTATATTTCTTGTTTTATATTTTTTATTATATAATTTATTGTATTGTCATCGGTCCTCGATAAGTGTGCAAAGTTTGAAATCAATCCGTCGGTTTGAAAGGGGTGAAAATCACGTTCAAAGATTCCGTTACATAGATTCATAGAAAGATAGATTTATGTATCTATCTACGCACACACATACCTAGCTAATAAAAGCGTGTTAATAGTTATTCCGAGTCTGAATATTCTTTGTGTTGGAATGTTTGTAAAGTATCTCGTGTCTAACAACTCAGTTCGCAGTCGAAGTCGACCAAGTCCAAGGAAAGGCGCAGGCAGTCGATGCTCTGTAACAACGCTTCGATCAAAGCGACTTCGACACTAAGGTGGCAAACAGCTATACGGCCCACTCGATGGTAAGTGGCCACCGTAACCTATGGACGCCTGCAATACCAATATTTTATTACGTATGGTATTCTAAGACTAAGTAGTCGTTTATTATAAGGGATCTAAAACATAATAAAATGTTGGTACGTATAATAATTCTCTACAGGCTTGAGAGTATATACTCTGCTCACCCACTCATATACTTAGGCTCGTGCCTATATACGAAGTAATGTACTTGAAAAATATCTATTTTAGAACACATTAATAAAAAACGTCTTATCAATTTTTATTCGAATAGGCTTATCTACTAATCTTCCCAAATGTAAGCGGGGTTCAGAACAATATTATCTATAGAGTTTTACTGGAAATGTAAAGCGAACATTTAAATTCTCTTGAGCCTCTTAATACGTGAGAAACATTACAGCAGAAGTAGATAAATAATAAAACTGGATAAGTACGATCCGTATCGTCTAGGGGGTCCGTTTTACCAAATAAATGTGCAACGCACACTTAACTAGTTACTAAATGTGGTTTTACTGAAAAATTTGTAAATGTGGTGTAATGTACCTGTCCTTTCAGTTGTATACTGGGTGTAAGGGACAGCGTACCGAAAAATGAAATAATAGATGCAATACATTATTCTGAATTAAAAGTAGTTGAAATTATTGTTGAGAAATATCCCATATATTTTAGCGTACTATATTTTTTATAATGCAACTCCGTACATTCTATAAAATGTAATGAAAAATACCACATATTACTAAACAGCAATAATTGGATCAAAATAAAATGATATAAACTATGAATTATATCTCTTGAAACTTTAATTGCCCTTAACTATGTTACTCACAATCACATTGTATTATCTTATTAGCTGTAAGTTTACCTAAAGCTGTTATCTATATATTAATACGTGAAGCAAAAACTTAGTACCCCTTTTTACGAAAATTGCGCGGACGGAGAAGTACGAAATTTGGCACAGTTAAAGATTATATGGAGAAGGAGGGGCGAATCGTGATATTTTTATAAAATATGCATTGGAAATACATTTAAAATTAATGAAAAAACACTATACACACACATCAATGAATTTGACACACGCAGTCGAATCGCGTTCGTAGTATTTCGGCATTGTTCGTCTGACGTCGTACAATTCTTTGTAACTATGGTTACCTATACCTTATTTATATGTAATAGAGAAAAAAGAAAACAAAGTAGCAAGCTTAGGAGTTTTGGTCGAATTTTGACCAGTAGGCGACCGCTAATATGAAATAAACAGTTAACAAAATCAGCTGTACACCTGCGCTCTTAATCTTGCGTTTTATCATGAATTGAAGTTTGGGTCAAGATAAGTGCTTATATTAAGACCTTTATCTTTTTCGGTAGTCCGTCCCTTACAGCCTGTATAGGACAGTATATAAGCTATGTCTATGTGGATTGAAAATGTTACTGTATGAAGTCTACCGTACCGAACAAGGCCAGTTAGTTGGATAAAGGGTCTCTTCATTGTTAGAGAAGACCTACGCCCTATAGTGTTTATAAATATCCCTATTAATTAACGCTGGCTATGTCGGGGTTGGTAAGCTTCACACAACTCGATTATAGTAAAGGGAATTCCATCAACTAGGCTACAATGCGCCGTGGAGTCTTCCTTCTCTAATTAGTTGCTTATGAAATAGTTAATTATCGTACGCTTTAACGGTGAAGTCGAACTTGGTGAGGAATGCTGCACGTCGTAATATTCTCGCTATTGTGTAAGGCCAACCCGCCAGTGCAGATTAGAATTCAATTAGGGTTAGACTACAATCTACCGGATTGTAGGGTTAGGGTTGGGTTTACGAAAACGATACTCATTACAATTAAACTATTTTTACTTTGCATATTACTTGAATAATTTTTTCGAATTCCAAGATTTACGGCAATTCATTGCCGTTTCTCACTTGATTTACATACATTCTATATTTAAGTCACTTTTATGGAAAAATTATGTTCCGTATCATAAATTTTCATGGCAGCAAAGCTGGCCATATATCCTAATTAAAAAACAAACAAACGCACTAATAAGGGTCTACTCACGCAGTAACACAGGCGGCCATATATCTTGGAGACTCAGCATTCATCTTACGAAGCCGGCATTTAATCATACAGAGCAATTTTGAGGCTTCACGTCTTCTCGGTTCATTTGTGAATATCGTCAAGAAAAATTACAGAGTTTATGCACTGACTTTTGAGATGTATTTGAGGCTTATTACATAGTTTCTCCCTTTATATTCCCGAAAGGATAGTCAGAGGAGTATTATTAGATATATATCTCCAAATGATCAAACATTTGTGTGCATGAACATGTATGTTTGTCTTGGTCTGGGTGTCTCTATGTATAATATGTATGTATTTACAAAAAAAAATGTAATATGTATGTTTATCCATTGTCTAGTACCCATAGTACAAGCTCTGCTTTGTTTGGGCTAGATGGTGATGTGTGTATGTGATAGAATATTATTATCATTATAATGATATTTTTACGATATCACTGGAGAGATATATCTAATAATAGGTACACGGCGGCCTCGATGGCGTAGTGGTCGCGGGTTCGATTCCCGCACAAGTCAAACATTTGTGTGCATGGACATGGATGTTTGTCTTGGCCTGGGTGTTTCTATGTATAATATGTACATATTTATAAAAAATAAGTATACATATATGTATGTTTATCAATTGTTTAGTACCCCTATGGATACTAGACAATTGATAAACATAGTACATAGCTCTGCTTAGGTTGGGCTAGATGGTGCTGTGTGTATGTGATAGAATATTATTATTATTATTTTACGTAATATGAGCAGGGCGTTGAACCGTATGACGGATAAATTTCTAGACTACGACTTTTCTTAAAAAAAATCCAATCACGCTTAGCGTGATCTAAACATATACACATACTTATGCCACGGTACCAACGAGGAAATAATACAACCTAGTATCACTGTTGTCGCCGTGAAATGCGACTTCTATGTGTGAGGTGCTCGATTCACGGGTCAAATAAAGTGTTATCGGATTTTTCTGTAAAAAATGTCCTAGTATCTCTATAATCTATAATCACCTGTAATATTGCATGGATACCTTAAGAGCCAAAATCCTGTGAACACTCGAACTAGAATGAACATGACTAAACTAGATGGCGTTGTTTTATAAATATTGCAAGACGTACATTTTAGCAAATAGTTGAAATTTATAACAAAATATAATTAACTTGACCGAAAAAAAAACTCGAACACAGGGACAGAATAATGTTTGCGTAGAAATAGAATAGCGAGTCATCGAAAGTATCTATAAAATAAACTACCCGCTATAAATGTATAAATTCATTTGTAATTCTTTGCTTATTGTTTTACCCTGAAATATGTTCTTTTTTTTTAAATAAAATATTTATGATAGATTGAGATAAAAATATAGTTTATAGTAAATTTATCAAAATTGAGTCATTAAGAAATCTACTCCATTTTATTTTATAGTAGTGCACCGCCATCTATTACGATATAAATAAACTACTTAACAGTTCTTGTATCGATTTCCGTTAGATGGCGTCAATTACCGGCTTATACCATTTTAGTTTTGACATGGCTATGCATTTTTGCAGCTCTCTGTAGGTACATACGATTCTAAACCTGAGTCTGATAGACAGTAATAGGCTTACCTTCTACTGTGGGGTTATTAAAGTGACTGGCAAAGAGATCGACTTACCCCTACGAGATGTATATTTGGAATATATATACCTATAACGAATATACATATTTCTTTATTTGTTGCCCGACTGTCGATTCTCGTTCGAGAATAATCGCTGTGTACGAGTAAGCTCGGAATATTTGCCACCTGGCCGCATATTGACACACCGAATAAAATCCTGGGAGTGTTGACTAAAGGCTTTTGTAATTTTAAGCCTACAAGCCAAACATTGTGTTCGGGAATTTTGTAACATTCCAATAAATAATATTTTAGTTTTGCTCATCTTTTAGCCTTATTTCAATAGCCAGCCATTACGTGAAGCCTAATTATAAGTAAAAGTTCAACATTGTTTGACCAATGTTAAAGTTTTATATCAAAGTCAAAGTCGAAAAGTATTTATTCATTTAGTTATTTTATGAACATCAAAGTCTATTGGTAGTAAGTAAAAGAACTAAATAAGTAAGGTCAAAAAGCACCAAAAATAATTTTTTGAGATCTTTTCTTATACTTATCTTTTACATAATACATTCATAGATTCACGCCTGTTTCCCGGAGGGGTAGGCAGAGACTACGGATTTCCATTTGCTACGATCCTGACACACTTCTCTGGCTTCATTCACTTTCATCACATTCCTCATACATGCCGGTCGGTTCAAGATGCTCTTAACCTGGCCTTTGTCCAGAACGCCTCCGATCTGATCAAGAAACGTTCGCCTCGGTCTTCCTCTTGCGACTGTTCCATTCACACTAGCCTTATAAACTTTCTTAGTCAGTCTTTCCTCGTCCATTCTTTCTACATGCCCAAACCAGCTTAACATACCCTTTTCTATTCTTGTCACTATATCCACTTATCTTTTATTATACTAAAAATAATGTTGTATTGGTAAATCAGTGGTATAAAGTCAACCGTAATTCATAGTTTTTATAACTTGTACTTTACTGTGCTTCTTCTAGCCTTGCGCTCGTGATAAATGTATCTTATTACCAAAAACATTAAAATAAATATCATAATAACCATTCTCCCTATCACCATCTTTCCACTTAGCTTACAATATCTTATCATTTTCGCTTAACAATTTATATTCAAAGTGAAAAGTGAAGATTCAATGTCAACGGAATTGAATTGCAATAGCTTTGATCGTGTTTGAATTCATGAGCGTTTACTAGCTGATAGAATAATTTGATTTGATTCGCTTTGCATGTAGTGACGTCACAGCTGAACATTAATTTGTATACATCAAATAGTGACGTCAGAATACAGTTCAATCACTGTTCCTTGATTTAAATACCCGCAATGCTTCACTATGGTGTGTTAGGGGTATAAAATATATAGTAGGTATACATACCTATAAAATTATTTTGATAATTGTATCGCTAGAACACGAAATAATACATTCGGCACGCAAAAAAGAACGTTTTCAATAGGTATTATTCCTGTCCTGTGTCACGGTAGTAAGACATTTAAACAACGGATGCAAAAAACAAGCAGACTCGGAACAACAATGTCTGTATCCCACAAATTTTTGTTACGTGTAGGAATCGAATTCACTATACTCGGCGAAGTGGCAGTGGCGAATCAACTACTTAAACCATTACGCCATCCGTGGAGTATTAGGACCTCAGAAAACATGACCTTCACATTTAAATCAAGCGATAACAAGTGAGAATCGGCAATGAATGGCCGTAAATCTAAGAGTTCGAAAAAATGGTTCAAGTAATATACAAAGGTCACGTGATACCACGTGACCTTTGAGGTCAGAGGTCATAAATCATAGTCATTTCGTGGATATATCGACTATACTGAGTCGAATGGCGTTGACCGTAAGTCTCTAGCTCTTACGGTTCTTGAGTTGAAAGTTGTATAACAAACAGACTGACGGACGGACGGACAAAGCTGTTGTATAAGAGTTTTTCGAACTTTAAAAAGGTATTCTCAAGTCCTTCGCGTGGCATTCCAACGGTCTTCGCACTAAGCTATCGTATAATTTTCCATATAAGCGACATTTGAACAATGACAATAACATTAAATTACTCTATTCGCACGGGCAGTACAAAACCTTAACAAATTATACACTTGGCCTCAATGGCGTAGTAGTTAGTGTAACCAACTGCCACGCCTGAGGTCGCGGGTTCGATTCCCGCACAAGTCAAATATTTTTGTGCATGAACATGGATGTTTGTCTTGGTCTGGTGTTTCAATGTATAATATGTATGTATTTACAAAAAAATGTATATATGAATATTTATCCATTGTCTAGTACCCATACAAGCTCTGCTTAGTTTAGGTTAGATGGTGTTGGGTGTATGTAATAGAAAACCTTCCACATGAATCACTCAGCCTATTGATGAAAACTGCATGAAAATCCGTTCAGTAGTTTTTTAGTTTATCGCCAACAGACAGACAGACAGACACGGCGGAGGACTTTGTTTTATAATATGTAGTGATGTAACTAGAACATTCACTTTTAAGTTTAAAACACATAACAGCGCAATATGCGCGCCATCTGTACAAAATTTGTAAATATGAAATGGCACCATATGTGTCTTTTATATTCCGACTGCAGACTACATCGTATGGCTTTTATTTCTGTCATTAAGCTCTTTACTCAGTAAAATCTATGAGGATATTTTGTGCTAATAAGATGTTATGATGTTACGATGTTATGTTGTTTACAAGCATATCAACATATATAAGTTTTATTTTTATACTACTATGTTGGCAAACAAGCATACGGCTCACCTGATGGTAAGTGGTCACCGTAGCCTATAGACGCCTGCAACGCCAGAGGCATCACTTGCGCGTTGCCGACCCTTTAGGAATAAAAGGAAGTGGGAAGGAGAAGTGCGGGAAGGGATAGAGGGTGATTGGGCCTCCGGCAGTCTCACTCACCGAACGAAACACAACAGTAGGAATATTGCTATTTTACGTCGATATTCTGTGGGAGGGTAGACCTTCCCCGGTCTAGCCGACCCATTTATGCTGAAATCAGCGAGGCTCTACTACACATACTAAAATAAGTAAGTAATAAGTGTGAATGGAACAGTCGCAAGAGGAAGACCTAGGCGAACGTTTCTCGATCAGATCGGAGGCGTTCTGGACAAAGGCCAGGTTAAGAGCACCTTGAACCGACGGGCGTGTATGAGGAATGTGATGAAAGCGAATGAAGCCAGAGAAGTGTGTCAGGATCGTAGCAAATGGAAATACGTAGTCTCTGCCTACCCCTCTGGGAAACAGGCGTGAATCTATATATGTATGTATGTATGTTTTTACGTGTAACACAAACAAAGACACAGGCAGACGTCAAAAATAAACATGATTTCGGAAAAAAACTCCTTTAATATCGGATCTGATTTAAATTTTCCATAATAACTTAAATGTAAAGGCATTGCTTCTTTACTAGACAAACATAAAAAGCTAATTTCAAATCATATAAATCAGTATTTTTTACACGCGCTTTAAATGTAAATTGCAATATAAAAGAACAATTTACTTACGGAAGAACATTTATTTTAAAGTAAGTACAGATTCAACCTGAATTGGTTAGCTTTTAAAAGATCCTAGAAAATACTTGAAGAAATATTTTATAGCTTTAAAATTTAAGTCTAAGTTCTACACGTTTTTCTTTGAGTTTGGTGAGCTGATATTTTTTTTATATCTGTCTATGTAATTCTCAAACGACATAAAGACTGATTCCTAGTGCAAGAAATTGAAGTTATTACTTACGAATTGCGCCCAATTGATCGCGGTTTTAAATTCCACCCCTTGCACTACCGACTTGAGTATCATATGTAATTCTATTTTGTAGAACTGGAAATATTGTAGGCACATAGTAGGTTTCACATTGCGAGAGATGCCAGTAAATGAAGCCAGAGAAGTGTGTCAGGATCGTAGCAAATGGAAAGCCGTAGTCTCTGCCTATCCCTCTGGGAAACAGGCGTGAATCTATGTATGTATGTAACTGCCTCTGTGGCGTAGCAGTAATGAATGCGACTGCTGTGCATGAGGTCTCGGGTTCGAATCCCGGGTCGAACCAACAAAAAATTATTGGGATTTTCTGTTAAGAAATTTCAATACGAGCCCGGAGTTAAAAAGTTGGCGGTGTTAGACGCCCTCGTGCCTCGGAAAGCACGTAAAGCCCTTGGTTCTGCGTTTGATCTCTCTCTGGTCGTGTCGGATTATCCGTCCCATCGTATCATGAGCGTTAGGTTACAGAGAGTGCACTTGTGTTTGCGCACATACTTGTGCACTATAATATCTCCTGCGCAGATGTCCAGTCTCCGTCAAGATTGGTCGCCATGACCGAAATTCGGTCTGGAGGACATTAATGTATGTATGTATGTACATTGCGAGCGAAGTCGTAGAAGAAATCTCAAGCAAATTATACGAGTTGTTATAAATACATACTATATAATCTTACGCCTCTCAGTTTGCCAAGTACGGTCTCGCGTAATTTAAGCGCGACCATATTGTCGTCTCCCAGGCACAGTTAGGCCCGTCGCCCACACGAGCTGGAGTCGAGGTGGCGTCGAAGCGCGGGCGCACGAGCGAAGCGCCGCTTCTATGTTTCCTTCAGGAATAAAATATGGCAGTGCGCTCATACACTAGATTCGCGTCACAGGCGAGGTGGAGTCGAGGCGGAGGCGGGACGGCGACGCGGCGGGGATAGTGTGCTCGATCGCGCCGCGACTCCACCGCCATTTTGTCATTTTGTTTTGTGCGTAGACGTGTCTCACGCGTCACTTCAAACATGCGGACGATTTTGAAACCAACGTAAAATTCTTTGCAATTGTACGAATGATTGAAGGATGTGTGAATGTGTGGATGTGGAATGTGTGATGGAAGCATAGCCGCCCTCGCCTCGACTCTACATAAACGCCACGCCTCGACGGTGCTGAGACGCCACCGCGACCGTGCCTCGACTTACCAGTGGGCGACGCGCCTTATAAACTCCGTGCTTCTACTAAGAATTATCTGAGATAATCGTTTATCAGATCCGAGAATCGAGACGTCATGATTGCACTCGTACTTACAATTGCTGTGCTATCGATCCATAAATTCAACTAGCGATTTTGCTAAAAGATTTATTTATGCGCTATTAACGTTTTATAATAAATATAAAATGGCCGTTGTCTGTATTTTAGTTTATTCGAGATATGAGTGCATATTGAAATTAAACTGCTATATACGGATTTTATCGCGTTGTTTATTTGACACTTTATTACAAAATATTGAAATTTTTTACACTACTACTACTATTAAACTTTACTAATTTTTAAGCTAATTAAATTATTATTAAACTATTTAGATTTAATTTATTTTTACACTTTTCCCGATGTTTCGGTTGCTTTTCAGCAGCCATGGTCACGGGGAGACTAAGATGGCAGTTGTCTCAATGTTCCAGTGTAGTTATTTCAAAGTACCCGAACATAATTTAATCATTGGTGTTTCTATTTACGCAGAATGAGCTCAAAGTATCATGAAGTCTATCTGTGGTTTGCTTCTTCTTGGGTTTGACTATTTTTATTACTGGATTCCAAGCTGGTGGTACATTCCAACCATCTTCTCTATTAAAATTAGGATGTTTTTTGATTTCAATAGCCTCGCGAAGCATCCTTGGTAGGAATCGGTGTTCTTTAGCGAGAATCTGTGGTTTGTCAAATCTCAGGTAGTGGTTGGTCCCCTGGTGCACATGTTCACACACAGCAGACTTCAACGAGCTGAGTGCATATATTGAACGTCGGACGTTGTGTTTGTTTATCGAATCGTCATTGCTTTATTGAATTAAAACTTTAATATTTAACCGATTTCGTTCGCTGGGCGAAACAAATATACATAGTTTATTTGTTCGCATTATGTGTTTTCATGTTCAGGATATTTCCATATAATATTCAACTGGGATTTTATTTTCGTAATTGCAAGCTTCCTGTGTCTTTAATATTTTAATGGATGTTCAATAATATTATTAATCTCTGTTTGTCGAAATACAAGGAGTATTTTATAATAATATTATCTTATGTTTATGCTATGGAAACGGTGGCTGGAGGTGACTGGATGGCGAAAACGGGAGATCGGGCCTTGTGGCGCACCCTGGGGGAGGCAGTCCAGCAGTGGACTGCAATAGGCTGAAATGATGATGATGATGTTTATGCTTTAAAAAGGTAAATAGCTCAGCTGGTTTACAGTTCAGATCGCAAGCTTTTGCATGCATTTTGAACGCATCAGCCGCAAATTATAATAATTGGCATACAACAAGCGTTGTTTATACATATGTGTACATAGATTTAGGCATCCCCGAAGGAATTTGCCTAGTTTATACTACATTCACATTTCATCCACCATATTTTTGGTCCCAGGATTAAGAAAGCAAGATGTTCTATTAAAAATGCGAGTCTCTTGTCGCCTACGCATCTACAGACTCAGAATTACTACTAAGAAGGCCTAATTAAAAAATCTGATGACAGAGTTTTTCGGTAAGACAGTTTCTTCTTGTCTAAGCAAGGTATAAAAAAGTAGGCTGTTAAAGTAGAGATCTTGGCACTACTTCAGCTGTAATGAGGACGAGGGCTGAGAGCTCTGCTCGTAGACTACTTTTGAATAAATACAATGAAATAAAAATTATGTGTATGTGTACTGTTTGCCGTGGTGACAGACCGTGTACTTTTAAATAAATCTAAATAATCTTCTCATGACAAAAAGATACATATAAAGCATTTGCCACAGTAACAAAACCGGCTATATATAAAGAAATACAAAACAGAAAAGACTAAAATAAGATTGCCGATTTCTGGGGTTAAACAAGTCAGATTAATTTTGGATCTCGAGTTCGTGACACACACACACACACACATACACATACACACAAAGGTGGCATGCAGTTTAGTTCCAACGCCAATAGAATCATATTCATTAATTCCACGACTATGTTCCTAAACCCAACGTAGTTTCTGAAAGCGTTCAGATTGAAAGCAGCAATGGGATCTAATGCAAGGTAAACCTAACACAAAGTTTGTGTATGCGAACTGTATCAACACGGCATGTTTAATACAAAATGTATTTGCGAAAATAATTATTTTAATATCAACCGTTTGTGAAAATGGAGGGATGTTTGGTGAATTTGATTTTTAAACCTGATTCTCGTAGTTTTTCAAGATAGACCATCATGTTACACTTTACTACACTATCGAGACGACGTCGATGGCGTAGTGGTTAGTGTAACCGACTGCTACGCCTGAGGTCGCGGGTTCGATTCCCGCACAAGTCAAACATTTGTGTGCATGAACATGGATTTTTGTCTTGGTCTGGGTGTTTCTATGTATAATATGTATGTATTTACAAAAAGAATGTATTTATGTATGTTTATCCATTGTCTAGTAACCATAGTACAAGCTCTGCTTAGTTTGGGCTAGATGATGTTGTGTGTATGTGGTAGAATATTATTTTTATTATTATAATTACTATCAGCTCTGTTTATATATTGCCCAACTGCTGCTGGCCACGGGCCTTTTCCCAATTGTGAGAAGAGTTAGGGCATAGTCCACTTTGTAGCTACAGTGCCTGTTGGTAGGCGTCACACACAAGAAGGTGTAGGCTCTCACGATATTTGCCTTCACTGATATAACGAGGAATAATTAACTATTTAATACGTACAAAGCTTTGGAAAAGTCAAAGGAGCCGTGGGATCGAACTGAAGAACTCTTGAAAGCTGTCCAACGGTCTTGAAAAGAGCTATCGTTGTTCTTTTTGTCCTACTAATATTATAAATGTGATAATTTTGACGACTCGATGGCGTAGTGGTTAGTGTAACCGACTGTCATGCCTGAGGTCGCGGGTTCGATTCCCGTACAAGTCAAACATTTGTGTGCATGAACATGGATGTTTGTCTTGGTCTGGGTGTTACTATGTATAATATGTATGTATTTACAAAAAGAATGTATTAATGTATGTTTATCCATTGTCTAGTACCCATAGTACAAGCTCTGCTTAGTTTGGGCTAGATGGTGTTGTGTGTATGTGATAGAATATTAATATTATTATATTATTAGTTTGTGAGGATGGATGGATGGATGGATGTTTGTTACCCTTTGACGCAAAAACTACAGAACGGATTTTGATGAAAGTTTACAGTATTATTTTTTATATATCAGAACATATAGGCTACTAAAAATTTATCTGAACATAAATCTACATTATTACGGGCGAAGCCACGGGCAAAATCGAGTATAATACTGCCGTCCTTTAACTAAAATGCCGTTAACCCACAAGCGCGCGAATATGACTTTTTAATGGATAGTAAAATAGTTTTGAATTGTCTATCAATAATTTTACCCGAATTTAAAACTATTTATCTATATAATTATCTATCTATATCTATATTCTAGTATAGAATTCAAAACTATATTACTTTTCATTAAAAATTCATAATCGTGCCCTTGTGGGTTAACGGCATTTTAGTTAAAGGACGGCAGAATAATAAAAATAAAATATCACCGAAATTAATCCTGCGAGAGTGTGGCAGGGTTTGTCATACCCACCATATTACTTATTTGTAGGTAGTATTTGGTTGTGATATTTAAACTTGTTGTTGCTTTGAGTAGCTGGAGTTAAAGAAGTGCGAGAGGGGATAGTGGAGTGATTGCAGTGTCGCGAGATCCTGCGCGCAAGTTATACGCTTGCAAACTGCGTTCGATTATGTGATATTCTGCCACATAGCTGCTGTATATAATTCGTGACAAAAACTAATATTACCTTTTCTGCTATTTTTAGCTTACTTTCTTAGTTTTATTGTAAATTTAATAGAAAATGGACGTTGACAGTGAAGAAAACCGACTTCGGTTCATGCTGGAAGATGTACTAGAAAATACTACCGATGAGGCGAGTTCTGTAGAAAACGAAATTGATAGCGCTCCGGGGACCGGCAAAAGCCCGAGATGATAACATTCTACAATTCTTAAGATGGAGTAATTTATTTCGGGATGTTGAATATGGCTGCTGTCAATGCAAATATTATTTTTCGTGAAAACAGGGTAGAGACACCAAATGAACCAATTTCATCTATAACTTAGGATAAGCTTTAGTTTTCGAAAAAGTATTTCTATACTTATATATACGTCAAAGAATTTCTTCCCAGATCATCGAATCACTTTCATCAACTCAAATTATTTTTGGTCGTTATGTGAGATGTGTAGAGTGCCCGTACAAAAAGGATCGAAAGACAAAATACGCATGTGCAAGTAGTGGAAAGGAATATTGGAAATGCCACGTATTTTTTGGAAAAATGCACTGATTTGCACACTTCCTAAGATTTTTTGTTATTTTTATTTAGTATACATGGTTACTTATTTGCAAGCAGCGATAGCTCAGTGGGGAGACCAACAGACTGCAATGCAGAGGGTCTCGGGTTCGAACCCACGTCGCGCACCTCTGACTTTCGGAACTCATATGACTTTTCAAAATTATGTGCGTATTACTTGACGATTATCGCCTGCTCCGTGCCTCGGAGAGCACGTTAAGCCATCGGTCCCGGCTGCCATGAACATCTATGGCAGTCGTTATTGGGAAATTCAGTACCCTCTAATATCCTGACACTGGTCTAGCCTTACGGTATCGTTAGCCTTCGGGTTGCGGCGGTCAGGTGGCAGCCGCTCCGTGTAAAAACTGATATCCAGTCAAACCCGGTTAGACTAGAAAAGCCGACCCCAAGTGACTTGGGAATAATAAAGGCTAAGGAGAAGATATATAATTACTTATTTCATGTTCTAACATTTGCTTAATTATTTTTCATAGAAAATTTGTTTTCTTTGTAGTTTTTATGAGAGTGTGAAAATTTTCATTGAAAATTCATAGTGATTTATTTCCAGTTTAGTAAAATATAAAAAAATATTAATATAGAAAAAATGTTTTATTGCCAATACGTTATATTATAGTCTTATTATTATAAAACATTATTACCATAATGTCTTTTCTTATAAATCAAGTTTTACGACCAATTTTGTAAACGGGTATGTCATACCCTGCCTCATACTTCTTGTTACATTTTTTCACCACACCCTCGCAGGGTTAATTCATACTTTAGTTTGCCTCCATATTTCATATAATAATAACAAAAAGAAATATTTCACACGCACTTCTTAAAGTGACTTTTATAAGTTTTGTACTTAAGTAACAGTAATGTTATTCGATTTGAACATTGTTTATTCAAAAACTTTTATGATTAAGTCGTGGAATTGAATTTACCGAGAGCGGCAATACGCGCTCAAGTGTTTTGTGATATATGGACGGTTAGAACAGCTAACCAAGAAAATAAAACGTACAAATCTATTCTAATCCTAACTAATATTATAAATACGAATGTGAGTTTGTTGTTTGATTGTTTGTTACGCTTTTACGCCTTAACTACTCGACGATTATCATGCAATTTCGCATACGCGTTGTCAGTAAGTAGTATCACGGTAATATTATCTAACAGTATTGTGACTCGGCTCTGTCCTTGAAATAATTACCTACAGCCGCGCAGTACGCAAACACGCGAGAGGGCTGCCCTACAGTATTTTCATTTCACCTACCTACTTGAGTTTCTTTCTAGTTTAGTGATTGTAAATATTATATACAATCCGCATTCGAATAAAAGGTTTAAATAAAAATACTTTTGTTTACAATTGTACTTTGTCATAATTATTATGTATGCGTACTTTTACTTAATTCAATCAAATATTAACAAATCGCACGCTTACTGCTTATAGAACCATCACACCGAGCGTTCATCACTGCGGCGCATTCGCAACTGGCTGCGTACCAAGTGTATACCGACCTTGACGCGCGTAGGTACGACTCGCTTGCCGACCATTTGTATGAAGATAGAATACTGTTAGATAACATTACCATAGCAGTACTGTTGTCGAGGGATAGAAAATTATTGACAAAATCTATATTTTAATACGAGTGAAGCCGCGGGCAAATGCTGGTAATATTATACATAAATGCAAATGTGAGTTTGTTCTATTCTTAATATTATAATTAGTAACAATAAATAAAATTAGTTTAGAGAATCATATTAAATATAATAAATAGATAATGTAATAATTAAATTCAGGTACATACTATATACCCCAAGATAATTGAAATGGTGCAATAAGTTTAGTTCTCTCCTAATATATTTAGTATGCTGTACCGGGCAGGGTCCACACTTGATTCTTAGCTATAAGTCTACCGTCTATTATATATACCTACGACATTGTGGCAAAGCAATAAAGATTTGAATATGAATTACGCTACTTTCATTCATTAGTTACTGGAGTGATCGTTTCGAAATTTCTTAGCCACGTTGTCAGTGGTACAAAAACGGACATCGTATATCTTTCATCTAAAAAAGAATTGTCCCTGAGCGAGCGAAGCCACGTTCAAAGGCTAGTATTCATATAAATGCGAAATACACTCTGTTTGTTTATCTGTTACGCTTTCACAGCTAAGTCTCGATTTTGAGGCAATTAGGCATAGAAATATATTGTATATTGCGGTGGGTGAATATTCCTGTGGGTGAAACTACGGGCATAAATTAGTGTAATACATTCGAGTGGATACTCTTGATGTTGCCAATTATTTGAAACTAGATGTGCCCGCTGTTTCACCCACGTTTATCGTTACTGCGCCGCCCCCGCGGGTCGTAGCGTGATGCTATATAGACTATAGCCTTCCTCGATAAATAGGCTATCCAACAATTAATAATTTTTCAAATCGAACCAGCAGTTCCTGAGATTAGCGCGTTCAAACAATCATACAAACTGTTCAGCTTTATAATATTAGTATAGACAACGGTACGGATTCGGCAGCTCGGTCGGGAACACTCCCGACCGAGCTGCCGAATCGACCGAAAGCCTTTACTGAGAAATTCGGTGCAAGAGCAATAACACTGTTGCTGTGTTTCGGGTAATAATATCTCCAGACTCAAAGTCAAAGTCAATAACCGTTTATTTATTTAGGGCTAGCTTTTGCCCGCTCCACTCGCCTAAGTAGGTTTGTTAGTAACAGTACTTTTTTTTATAAGATATAGCTTAATATTGCTCGGTTCTAGCTTTCTAATATAGAAAGAATTTTATAAATCGGTTGTGTCGTTTATGAGTTAAAACGTTACAAACTAGGGATGTCGCAGATGCAGATTTATTGACATCCGCGGATGCGGATACGGATGCGGATGTCCAAATCGATGCGGAAGCTCCGCAATTGCGGATGCGGATGTTGATGAAAATTGTTCATTTTATTTAATAAAATGTATCTAATATTCGCAGGTTCAAGCCTGTTTTGCAAAGGTTTATAAATTAAACACGTACTACTGAACAATTGATTTCTTTCTTATCGTAACCTATGCTATATCTGGATCCGCATTAAGGTCTGCGTTGATTATTGCGGATGCGAATACAGATGTCCAAATCCATGCGGAAGCTCCGTGATTGCGGATGCGGATGCGAATATTCGCAATATCACAGTTACAAACAAACAAAAATCTAATCTTGCCTCTTTAAAATATTAGTATAGACAAAAAAGAACGCTTATGAATAATATTGTCTTCTATTTACGCGAATATTATTCATTGAAATTAAACTGCTATATACGGATTTTATCGCGTTGTTTATTTCACACTTTATTACAAAATTTTAAAAATTGTTACACTACTACTACTATTAATAAGTGACCATGGCTGCTGAAAAGCAACCGAAACGTCGGGGAAAGTGTAAAAATAAATTAAATCTAAATTGTTTAATAATAATTTAATTAGCTTAAAAATTAGTAAAGTTTAATAGTAGTAGTAGTGTAACAATTTTCAAAATTTTGTAATTAAGTGTCAAATAAACAACGCGATAAAATCCGTATATAGCAGTTTAATTTCAATGAATATTGTCTTCTGTTTACGCGAATGTTATTCATTGAAATTAAACTAATATATACGGATTTATATACTGAGCAGCGATAGCTCAGTGGGGAGACCAACAGACGTTTCGAACCCACGTCGCGCACCTCTGACTTTCGGAAGTTATATGACTTTTCGAAATTATGTGTGTATTGATTGACAATTATCGCCTGCTCTGTGCCTCGGACAGCACGTTAAGCCGTCGGCCCCGGCTGCCATGAACATCTATGGCAGTCGTTATTGGGAGAGTGTCGACACAAAAGATCCCACTGGGTCAAAGTGTCGCCGGTCTGCACTGACTGGCCCCCACATATGATACATACATACATCTTCGGATTTTATCGCGTTGTTTATTTGACACTTTATTACATAATTTAGAAACTGTTAGACCGGCACCTGCAAAATTTTTAAAGTGGTTTATGAGAAAAAAAGTCTTGGTACTTCATTCTATACTAATATCATAAAGAGGAAAATTTTGACATTTTGTTCTTTGTAAGGATTTAACTCAAAAATTACTCAGCCGATTGTAAAAATTATTTCCTACTGTTATAGGTATGTTGCTTTATATTGACTGTGTTGGTGGCGTGGTCGTGCAGTAGTGAATATGGCTGGTGCGCACGAGTCTCTAGTTAGATTCCCGGGTCAGCAAAGTGTTATTAGATTTTTGAAGCGTGGTATCTGAAACTTTATCTGCATACATAGATTCTCGCCTGTTTCCCAGAGGGGTAGGCAGAGACTACGGATTTCCATTTGCTACGATCCTGACACACTTCTCTGGCTTCATTCACTTTCATCACATTCCTCATACACACCCGTCGGTTCAAGGTGCTCTTACTTCTCTTAACCTGGCCTTTGTCCAGAACGCCTCCGATCTGATCAAGAAACGTTCGCCTAGGTCTTCCTCTTGCGACTGTTTTATTCACACTGGCCTTATAAACTTTCTTAGTCAGTCTTTCCTCGTCCATTCTTTCTACATGCCCAAACCAGCTTAACATAGCCTTTTCTATTCTTGTCACTATATCCACTTTCATGCCGCATCTCTCTCTAATCACACTATTCCTTATTCTATCTTTCAGAGTCACACCACATATATTTCTCAGCGCTCTCATTTCTACTGCATTTATTCTTTATCTGGTAGACGCCAATAGCTTCATCCCTTATAACGTGAGTTAAAACTATACTTGACGAAATGTGTTTGTAAGACGTTTGCCTAACTCTACGGCGTATAGGCGTAAATTATAAAAATGTATGTAATTTGGCTAATATATAATAAAATATTTCTGTTCATCAAACCTTTTACCCGTATGTCCAAATGCCGCGAAGTAACTTGTTTATTGGTTCGTATTTGTCAATCCAATCGGTCGGTGCGTGTCAATAAAAAATATTTTCCTAATCCCGAACCGGAGCCAAGTTATTTTATATGAAAATACACGTATGAAGAAAACGTTCGATCGTTCGTTCAAAATGAAAAGAAACTTAAAGAAATTGCATTCGTATATCTTACTATAGAAAATATTATCAGTTAAATCTCGTCACAGATCGTTTACAAGCATACACGAGGCTTATCATTGAGTTTTTAATATTTTCCTTATACTTACGTCTATATTCACATGTTAAAACATGGAATTATCTTCCGAAGCACGTGTTTCTGTCTTCCTATTATCCCGGGTCTTTTAAGCGGGGAATGAAAAAACACCTTGAGACCTCGTGGCATGTAGTGCTCTGATCGAGGAGTACATGACTCTCTACCATTAGGCGGAGGGAGGGTAATCATTTTAAAGTCAATAATACTAATCCTAACTATTATAAATGCGATTGTGAGTTTGTTTGTACGTTTGTTACGCTTTCACGCCGTAACTACTCGACTGATCATCATGAGAAGACATTGTTCAGCTGCCATACATTAATAGCCTACGAACCAACTGCCACAAAAAATTATAAATATGTGGTTAAGGATGACCACATTCAATTAAAAGTGAATATAAGTCACGGACACTTCTGAATATTGCTTCTGAATAGCGATGCACGCTGCATTGCATTTGCCCTATAAAAAATAAATACAGGTTTATATTCGTAATGTTTAAAATAGTGTTCCTAATAAATGTCAAATATGAACTGAAGAAGAATTGAACTGAATATGAACATAAAATGTATATTACATTTGCAATTTGTTTAATTTATGATAATAACATTTACCATATAACACTGAGCCTAGAATGTAACTATTTTGAACAGTTTTTATTAATCAAATCAAATCAAATCAAATCAAATCAAATCAGTTTATTTGCAATATAGGTATAAAATGTTCTTATTATACAAAATGAAGTACCTCTACATTTTGCCATACAAGGCGTGCAAATATTCAATAAATAATAATATAATAATAAAAATGTCAAAGTAAATTAAATTAAATCAAAATTCCAAACCATAATGTCAAAGTAAATTGTCAAACAATGTCTTATGTTACGCCTTTAAATATTGAATATATGTTATCTAAATACCATATTCCAAACTGCCTGTCAGTTTTCAAATGACGACGGTGAGCCTAGTTAAGTGTGAACTTAATCGGTAGGTGTAAATCTGAAGAGGTGGTACTTTGACACGAGAGCTGCTGGCTTTAAACTCGACTCGTTATTGATGTACGCTGTCAATAAGGATTAGACCTCTTGTTAGCAAAGCTAGTTCATTTACTTCGACTAACTGTTCTATGTATTAGAATATAAATGAAAACTCTTCTATGCAGATATTTTAGTGCTTTAACGGCGCGGTCAGAGCTATAAACTACGAGATTTAGCCCGCGGCTTCGTTTGCTTAAATGTAAGTTTAGTTAGGTGAGTAACATTACTGTTTAGAGTTCGAAAAATCTCTTATACAACAGCTTTGTCCGTCCATCCGGTATCTGTTATACAACTTTCAACTCAAGAACCGTAAGAGCTAGAGACTTACGGTCAACGCCATTCAACTCAGCATAGTCGATATACCCCCGAAATGACTATGACCTTTGACCTCTGACCTCAAGGTCACGTGGTATCACGTGACCTTTGTATATTATTTGAACCATTATTTCGAACTCTAAGATTTACGGCAATTCATTGCCGTTTCTTACTTGTTTCTGGATGGAAGGTACCCTATGTTTTTTCTGTTTCTCTGACCACGTGTAAGCAACATTTTATGATGATCCGTCGAGTGGTTAAGTCGTGAAAGAGTAATAAACAAACACATAAATAAACTAACATTCGCATTTCTAATATTAGATAGGATTCGAAAGTAACTCCGTCTGTCTGTCTGTTACCTCTTCGCGGCTAAACCAATCAACCGATTTGCTGAAATTTGGTACACAGATAGTTTAAAATTTACGGCAGGACATAGGTTTTTAGAGTTCACACTGCGAACTATTGAGTTTTAAGCTCAGCTTGTAAAACTAGTGTAAGTAGACCGAGGAAATATTCGCTCGCATTCTTTATAGTTCTTCCTTAATCCATTAATAGTTTTACTAGTTTACTATCTTCTATCTAGTAGCTAAGATAGTATGGCCTCGGGCGCTATAGTTTTATTATCACATTATCCGCTAGGTTATAGCTTGCTATCTAACCGCGCCCTAAGCGTGTCTTTAAAACAAGCATATTTGACTGGTTGGTTATTTTTTATAAAAATACTAGCTATGTCCTTCGTTTTGCTGTAGTTCAGTTTGATATAAATGATTACGGAACTAAATTAAAGTCCTAGTCCCGTAAAAACATTTATATTGTAGCGACTCTGCACAGACGAAGAAGTTCCACCTACATCTAACAGATGGCGCTAAATACGCTCATATGACGTCACAATCCTGTATTGTGTAAGCGGAGCTTACACAGCAACTAACTATATATACAAGCTCCCGAAATCAACCGTCGGGCCGCGACCTGCCAGGCACGATCAACCAGCCTGGTCGGAGGATCCTCCCTTTGTGTTGGAGGGACATCACACTCCGTTCCTCCACAAAATGAAAATGCAATCATGTATAAAATTTTAAAAGCACTCCTCCGTCTCTTTTCCAGTTTTGCGGACCTAAACGTACGCAAGTTGAATTATATATACAGATAGTTTTTATGACGCGTCTTCAGCCGCGTATGTATAAGGTTCATGTACTATCGACTTGAGCGACGGTTGACCATTTCAGAAAAATTTTCGCTTGCACACGTTGACTTTAAGTGACTCCGCCCTCCGCCCGCCCGACCAAGTGTTGGTCTGCTATGCGATTTTAACCTTAGGAGTGGTCATCCGTCGCTCAAGTCGATAGTACATCATAGATAGTATCTAATGTATTAATCCAGGATCCGGTGTGCTAATTTTATTCAAATCTGTATGAACTATGATCTACGCGTGATTTAATAAAAACATCCAAACATAAATAACGTATATAAAACCACAATTCAAGTTTATATAGCTGTAACATAACCAAACAAAACCATAAAAAAATTGTGATGAAAAAAAAAATCAATGATAATTATAATTTACAATTTTTAACAATAGTGTCACTTATCTTCTTTTTGCAAATATATTTATATCATAGAGTCGATGTGCCATAGTTTTAGACTTCATCTAAAAAGTTGTCCAGTAAACTAAAATATCGTCCAAGTAGAAACTGCGCACTACAAATCATACGATACTCGTATTGCACTCAAGCATATATCAATCTCTTACACACATATACACAGTAATCTCACACATACTAATCTTTTACCCACACATACATAGCAATTCCAAAACGCCAACTTGCAAACTTATTACGAACCACACTGACTTGAAACTCGGTCCAATTTAAATCTCGCTCGCATAGAACGGATATATAGAATTTTCCACCGAGGGTACATGTCAAACATCTTTGTGATGTCCCAAGTTTCAAGCCTACCCTCCTCTCCCAGCGCCCCCTGACGGAGAAATGATAAATGAAATTGGCTAATGAGAGCCCATCAAAAGTTGCCGAATTATTTCAATGATGATGCCGAATTAAATTGACTTTGTTTGTAACTTCATGTACTATGCTTTGTTGGGTTGTATGATTAATTTTAGAAATTTGTCATCGGCTAAGTAGATTCGTGTGTAAAAATTATGTTGAGTGTTGATGAGGGGGTACTTTATATTGCATGTGTGGAATTGAACTTATAAAGTTAAAATATTAACAAAAGTCGATCCCTGTAAATTTAGGACCAGATATGATAGTCTTTTCGTTAGTTAGTTCGTGTAATAAGAAATAGAAACATGAGATATTTTTATCAAAAGAACTGAAGAAACGATCTGTAACAACCTCGGGAAAATAGTAGATTATTAGATGTGAAAGAAGTATTTTACATCACATAATAATAGGCATGCCCATTTTTATTAGTCGCAGTGACTAAAGAGCTCACAGCTGCGCTCGAAATATAAGCAAACATAATATACAGTGCACCCCCAGTAGTCGAAATTCGACTATAATTAATATTGAAAATTTGTGGAGAATATACTTCTCTGAATAAATTTTAATCAGTTCTTTACTCTTTTACATAAAAGATATCTGAGAATATACAGCTATATATGTACTTACTGTAGAAGTTCAGTACCATCATAATTAACATTGTCAACCATGTTTCTAGCGAATAAATAAATTTGAATTTGTATTAAAAATAATTCAGTGTTTCTAAAACTTTTTGTTAACTAACACTAAAGCTCGTCAATTTCAATTATAAATAAATAAAAATCAAATCAGATGACGAACACAGCACAAATAATTGTTGAACTGTTTTGTCTTTGTGTATTTATATAAATATACCTATGTACTTGACGTAACGGTTAGTTCGTGATAAACGCACAGAGCAACAAAGTAATATTTCAAAGTCTTTTACAAAGATGGTTGTAGTACAAACGAGCCATGTTGACTAATGTTACAAACAAAACATAATTATGTTCCTAGAAGGCTTTCAAAGGTCGCAAAATGTCGTCGTTACAGTATTGTTATGAGAACTAAATACCGAATCTTTTCATCATCTTATGCTTGTTTTTCTAAATGTATTAGACTGAATTACATTTTTTATAGCGAAATCCATTATTGCTAAGTGGATAGCGACATTGTTAGGTTAGACCAGATGTAATAATTAGGGGTGCTGATTGTCCAAACTAATGTAATAGTTGCTCATATGCTTGTATAGTCGATAGTTATATATAATTACTGGTCACTGTGGCACCAATGACTTCCTGTGCAGATTGAGTTTGGCAAACAATTTGATCTGCAGAGCCTGTGGTGAACGGGACAAGTCCATATTACACCTACTGTGAATGTGACGCGTTGGCTGGACTAAGGATGGGTCTGATGGGATTGGCATATCCGAACCCTGAAGACTTCAGGCTTCTCTCTCTGAAGTGTACGCTGCGACTGATGCAGTACATTCATAGGGAGATAGCTAAGGGATAGATTTCGGGGCCGACACAAAAGATCCCACTGGGTCGAAGTGTCGCCGGTCTACACTGACTGGCCCCCGTAACAAGATAAGATAAGATATATATAATTAGGTAGATAATATACGCGTAATTAAGTAGGTATTTGACTATTATTTTTATTAAAATGTTATGTTACCCAAAAACTGAAATCTACTCACAATGAAATATTATGAAAGGCTTCCAAAAATGCTGTTTGAACTGTTGATATTTCTTGATATTCATATTCTTTTTCTTTTAACCTATTGAATCGCAGAGGCACTTCGGCAGCCAGACAATAAGTTTTCAATTATGTCTGGGCAAGAATAATTGTCAGGTTAAAAATTGAATGATTAGGAATAATTATTTTGTCGCGAACGACTTTCGAAACATCAAAAAAATGGACATAAAGAACATCCAGACTTGGAACAACTATTTGTGGATCCCAAAAATATTGTGCCGCGTGTAAATTGAACCCACAACACTTGTCGCAGTGGCAGTGGTGAAGGGACCACTTAAATCACTACGCGATCTATGCAGTCGAATAAAGCACCTCTTCGTTTTCCTGAGTTATAAATTAAAATACTGGTGTCCGTTGCTTTTACCTTCTAATGTACACACGGCTACACATCAAGATAGACACCCTATATACGCATAACTACGCTACATGCAAAATAGAGAATTTTTGGAAAGGGACATTGCATAGTGGTGTCGAGTGGTAAGGATAGAGCGTCGCGTCCCGTTCAGCGTGAGTGAGACAAAATAACAAAAATATAACGCACTCTCTTGCACGATTCGCAGCGTTCAACTTCTAATAGTTCAAAGTCCAAACAATCTAGGTTGATGTGTCGCTGTGTGTACTAGTTCATTTGGAACTCTTTTACCCTTGTTGTGAGAAACTACAAGTTGCGTGAAGAAAATCACGATACTCTGACCTGAATTCAGAAAATATGAACGATCTAGTATTGTTTAGAACTATTGTTATTCCTCTTTAATTTCTTTTTGGCTTTATCACACATTAATTGTAAGTGTTGTATACACTTGTTCTAAATTATAATTGTAAAGTGACGTGTCGATGGTGTAACTTTAAATAAATAAATAAATGCCATCTATGGGATTATATGATTAAATTACTTGTAAAAGGGGTACTTGACAATGACAAAAAGTGGAGGCACGTTTCTACATTTGAAGTAACAGTTATTTAAGTACAAGCGTGCAAGGTCAATAGCGAGAGGTTAGCACTGGTTTTCATGTTTGATCTCTGACAATATTTTAACGTCGGTTTTAAGCCCGTATAGGCGTGAAACTATGTAAGTATATTTACTTCTCAATATCTTTTTCCTCCATTCTTATTAAAATAAAAGTACTTCTCTTCTGAAAATATTAAGAATTTGAACACTTGTCGATGATACGAATTATCTCGAAGTAGACGTTCTATAAGCCGCCTATTATAAATAAAACACACTCACGATCCGACCGACTCTCATCTGAAATTATATTCCAAATTCAAACTTGCCATACCAGCGTCACAATCTCCAACGGCAAACTTTTATTCATCTTTTATTTGTAAATCGAACAATCTGGAAGAAATTAACATTCTTTTATTTTGACAAGGTACAAGGATTTTCGCTTTTTATGCCATCTCTTGTTTATTCGAAAATGAGGTTTCGGTGTTAGTTTTAATAATACGGCGGAGTTTGTCAAACTCCGAGGGGTGTAGGATGTTTTAAAAATGGAACGTCAATCAAGGGGAAATTATTTTAATTTGATTGCTTATCGACTATTTTATGAGTACTTTAGATTTATATCGAAAAAAACGAAGGGGAGGTTAAAAGGGCTGCAGTATTAAGAACGTACTATCGTTACTAATAAGCAATTTAATTTGAAATGCATATGTACATACATTGAGAGGTACCAAACAGGCTGTATCACCACATTTCACTAATTACATTTTGAATTAATTCAACTTCGTGAATGCGTAATGAAATATTTAAGTAATTTTAGGTATAAGAAATCAAAGAGTAAGAACACGAAAAAATTTAATAAAAGATCATCAAAAATACGCAAATTCTCATTAACTTGTTATAGCATAAATCCTATTTATACTTTTCATATAAAAAAGTTTGAGAATTTATGTTCTATTTCCCGTGGTGGCAACACTTGAGTGTCGTTTGTTTAGAATTATGAACTTGTAGTGTAACTGATTATAACCGTTATTGTTGGCAATTTATGTTGTCAGCATATTATTGATAGCTGTTCTATTTTTAAATATAGTTTTCTTTTTATATCTTGAACTGTGGTTTATTTTACTATCCACTGACAATGCCGCCAGTGTTGTAAATATGTTAATTACGAAACTTTAATTGATTGAATTAATTACGAATTACATGTTCATAATTATTTATAGGATATTTTTTGTTAAGGCATCTCATGGCAGCTTATTATAAAGACAGCACTATAATGATGAATTTCTCTTTTTTTATTATTACAATGTTTTAGTGTATGCTTTGTTGGCAGTCCATTAAAAATAAAATAACCAAATATCCCCTTATAATTAGATTTATTTGTCTTTCATCTATTGTAGGGTAGAAATATTTTATTAGCTAGTATGTGCCCTGCCTCTCAAATCCTTCACGACCTATGTAAAGAGTGTTATATGTATGACCAGATTCTTCTCGCAGTTTTGCCCAGGAGTATACCGAAAGTATACCGAGTTAAAATCTCTAATCCTGAGCTCGTTTCTATGTCTTTTTCTGTACTCCTAACAACGTGTATGTGAAATTTCATGATTTTAAGTCGAGTAGTTAGGGTGTGAAAGCGTAACAAACAAACTTACATTCGCTTAATATAAAGTTAGGATAATATTAGTAGGCAGCCTCTACGTGTAAAATGTTGTATCTGAATTTATTGAAGGAACTTCCAACTAAACGAATCCAGATTTATATCAAAATATTCACACGCAAAACATAAAAAATGTATTTCAAACTGTGGAAATGGTTCCAACGTCCTCACTAGGTTTTCAGACGAACGAGAGCGTCGAGTTCCGATCCCGTGACGTCACATCCGGCGCACCCATAGCGAGGCAACTGCGAGGCTTTTGTTAAAAATTGTAAAATGCATGTAAATAATAAATCCTTTCGAAAAATGAATCCCGTTTCCCTTTGTGTCCGGCGGTTAGGAATGCTAACGCACTTTGTTAGCGTTCCATTTTGGAATTTTGAATTTGGAATGTTAATCAATTGCGTAATTTAATGCTTGGACCTAGGATGGAATTCGATTGGAATAAGATCGAAAATGGCGTCCCGATAGATTTCATTTGCTAGTGAAATAGTATAAATTTACTACGTTTGGCATTCGAGAATCTTCGATTTTGCTGTTCTGAAGTAAAAACACAATTGTGTTGATAACAGCGTTTTATTAAATCCAGTTTCAACTTTTGTTGTTTGGTTTTAGGTCAACTATTTTGAGTATTTATCGTTATAAAATATAAAGTATTTTTAAAGTAATATCGTTAATATTTAATTTTATTTTATGTAACGTGATGGTTATACTGGTTGCATACATGGTGATGTAGTATAAAAGTTTGTCTTCGTTCCTATATGCGTCAAAAAAAGTTGTCATCCTTTTATAGTTTTTGCAACTCTGGTCGTTCTTTGTGTTGTACATATTATTTACATACTCCCATTTCGCCAGCTAAGATTTAGGTCTCATGCAATAGTAGTAGAACCTCACTGATTTCAGCATGAATGGGCCGGCTCGACCGGGGAAGGGGACGAGCTCGATGGCGTAGTGGTTAGTGTAACCGACTGCCACGCCTGAGGGGTTCGATTCCCGCACAAGTCAAACATTTGTGAGCATGAACATGGATGTTTGCCTTGGTCTGGATGTTTATATGCAATCCTTCTGTATTTACAAAAAAAAGTATATAAGTATGTTTATCCATTGACTAGTACCCATTGTACAAGGTCTGCTTAGTTTGAGCTAGATGTTGTTGTGTGTATGTGATAGAATATTATAAAAAAAAGGACTACCCTCTGACAGAATACCGATGTGAAATAGCAGTATTTCTACTGTTGTGTTTCGTTAGGTGAGTGAGAGTGGCGGAGGCCCAATCACTACACACACTGTTTCTCCCATCCCGCTCCTTCTCCTTCCCACTTCCTTTCCTAAAGAGAACGCGCAAGTAATGCCTCTGGTGTTGCAGGCGTTCATAGGTTGCGGTGACCACTTACCATCAGGTGGGTTGGGCCGTATGCTTGTTTGCCACTTTAGATGTATAAAAAAAGGGATAAATCTTTTCCTAATTTGCCTTCACCATAATCCTTCTAAGAATTTCCTTATGTGTGCATTAAACTTAGAAGTTTACGACTGATCGCGAACTTAATGGCAAACTTATACCCACGCTGCTATTTCAATAATAGTTGCAACAAAGAAACGACTGCGATGTATTGTAACCGTGGTTGGTGTGTGTATATTGAGGCGTTTTTATACAAAAACTAGATTTTGCCCGCAGCTTCGTTCGCGTAAATGTAGTAATAATAATATTAATAATAATTGTTTATTAAGTTTAAGTTGGCACAAATATGAATAACAATAGGTCTTAAAAATAGTTAAATAGGATACATTACTTTGGACGCCTGTACTAAGTTGTACCTGTATCATAGGCGATGATTAAGTGCTATTATGTATGTATCTTATGTGGGGCCAGTCAGTGCAGACCGACGACACTTCGACCTAGTGGGATTTTTTGTGTCGACACTCTCCCAATAACGACTGCCATAGATGTTCATGGCAGCCGGGACCGACGGCTTAACGTGCTCTCCGAGGCACGGAGCAGGCGATAATTGTCAATCAATACGCACATAATTTCGAAAAGTCATATAACTTCCGATTGTCAGAGGTGCGTGACGTGGGTTGGAACCCGAGACCCTTTGCATTGCAGTCTGTTGGTCTCCCCACTGAGCTATCGCTGCTCTTATAGTGCAATATATGTGCTATTATAGTGTAATAGGAAGGGCAATCCTAACAATATTTAAAAAAATATATACTGTTCTATAATAAGTGTACTATTACAAAGAAAATAATATATAAGTAACCTACATTAGGTAAGGTTAGGGCTGAAACAATACGTTTTTCTGGATTAAAGTTACCCTATATCATTTTCTGTTGTCCTGACAACGTGTATGCAAAATTTCATGATGATTAGTCAAGTAATTAAGGCGTGAAAGCATAACAAACAAACAAACAAACTCAGATGCGCATTTTTAATATTAGTTAGGATTAGGAAGTTTGGGTTAGGATAATATTCAAACATTCGTAATAAAATATAGCAGTCTGCTTAAAGCAAGCTTTATCAGTAACTAACATGAGACATCACGAACAACCGTCTAAAGACTTGTATGATCCAACGTTCTCAGAACTTGCATACTTAGAACTAAATTAATACGGACCTAACAAGATTTTATCGATAAAGTTATATTAAAAATATACGTAACGAGGTCGCCATATAGGAAATTTTCAGAAACGTAATAAAACTTTTTACTAACTTACCTTCTTGGTCGATTTCGCTTTTGGCTGTGGATGTAAGTTAGTTGTCAATGTAATTGGAATTAGTATAAGCGTTATCAAAAATGGTTGATTCATACACGTGGCAATAGTCGAATTTCAGCTCTATAGATGAGGTATAAAAGATGGTTTATATTTTAGAAAATTCTCGGCAGCGGCACAGCGTGCCGAAATACAATATACAAGGGGTACTTACGCATGATACGAGTGTTCTGAAAACCCTCAGTTCTCAGAGTCCCAATACCATCACACAGGCTTTTGTCCGACAAATGTATTACGTAGGACGTATGTATGTGCTATGTTTAAGCGGTTCCACAATTATGCTGTATATACCATCTAAATGAGATGTAATGAGCAAGAGAGATAGAGATAAAGAGAGAAATGAGAGAAGCAGAGAAAGAGAGAAAAAGAGATGTATAATGTATAAAAAATGTGTTATGTTATATTACAATAAAACTTATACGCACACTGTTTTTGTTTGTGTTTTCTTATTATTTCTTACGTAACATTATTAATATGTTATTATATCTTATCGGCCTGGCGACCACATATTTAAGCGTTCGGCGCATACAAAAATTAATTTAATTGCGGGAGTTTACTTTTAAAATAAAATCAAACTTCCACACTAAGTATAAATCCTGTGTCGCGGAGGACTTAACAAACACTGAAAGCACGGACACGAAAAATGGTTCAAGTAATATGCAAATGCCACGTGATACCAAGTGACTTTGAGGTCAGAGGTCAAAGATCATAGTCATTTAGGAGTATAACGACTATGTTGATTCGAATGGCGTTAATCGCGAGCCTCTAGCTCTTACGGTTCTTGAGTTGAAAGTTGTATAACAGACAGACGGACGGACGGATGGACAAAGCTGTTGTATAAGAGTTTTTCGTTTTTTAACTCTTAAACATGAAGTAAGTAACAATTATTTTTGTTGAACATTGATAACGTTGTATTTTTTAAGGAGTTTACAAAGCAAAGCAAAATTCTGTTTTCTTTGATTCAAGAGAAGTCAGTACAAACTTATTGTAAGAAAATGTACTGTTTTTTCGTGTTTTAAGTATTGTTAGTAACGGTAATCATTACTTCTATTGTTGTTAAACTTATTGTGGCAACAAAGCGTTTTGTAACTAAGGAAAATTGTATCTAATTTTTGTTGTTTCATTTCGTGATTCGTTTGCCTTTGAGGTCCTTACAGTATTAAGTATTACGCTTGTGCATGTTGAAAGAGTTAGGTAGAGGTGCCTTTTCAGTCAGCTATGTTGAGTTTGACGGGCGGCGTAGTGGTTTAAGTGGTCGCCTTGCCAGTGCCACTGTGTCAAATGTTGTGGGTTCGAATCCAACACCGGAGAAAATATGTGTGACTTACAAAAATTTTTGTTTCCGTTGTTTCAATGTGTATAAACTCTCCCGCGACACAGGATTTATTCTCAGTGTAGGAGTTGTCTTAAGTTGTCAATTGTTGGAATGCCAGACATATTTGGCAGAGCCCCTTTGCATTGCATTCTGTTGGTCTCCCTACTGAGCTATCGCTGCTCTATAGCCGCGCTTAGTAGCCCGTCTCCTGCGCACAATCGACCACAGTCGCCAGTTTGATCTCCACTGTCGAAGGCTGAGTGAGATTTAAAGATTTGTAGTCACTCGTGACTGTATCTGATTATCGCATTTAACTATAGTGGCTGTGATGGGTGGTTGCGTTTATTGGCTTGGCTTGACCACTGATCGCAGCCACCATTAGCTTAGTGTGCGACGGAACTAAAGATACGTAGATAATAATAATAATAATAATATTCTATCACATAAACACAACACCATCTAGCCCAAACTAAGCAGAGCTTGTACTATGGATACTAGACAATGGATAAACATAATTGTATATATATACTTAATTTTTTTCTAGATACATACATATTAGACATAGAAACAGCCAGAACAAGACAAACATCCATGTTCATGCACACAAATGTATAAATACTCCTTAATATTTAAGTAATACCTGTCCCGAGCTATCTCAGTATTTATTACCGAATCAAGCACATTGTTATCTAAATGCCGAAGCCAGAGAGTATTTTCGTAAAATAGTTAGTCTATTGCCAAGTCTAGTAACTTTATTACTCTTAAATCTATTTTTAAGAAGCTATTCAATACCTATAATCCTTTTATAAGGAAATATATTGTAAGCCTTCTTAGTTCGATGCTGAAAGGGCTTCAAACAAAAAAATTTTTTACTAGATATATTATTATTGCTTTTGAGAAGAGAAGAAATGTTAAGACTGCGCCGAGCGTAAGACAGATAATGACAGAGCTCGTGCGGCGCATATTCAAATCGGCGCGCGGCCGCCATAGTAAAATTGTATAAAGGATTTGATTTCTTGACAAATATGTATTTTTATTGTCAACTAATAACTTAAATATTTGTGACGGACAAATTGTAATATAACTATTTATGTTTTGCTTAGCTGTAAAATAGGATAGATTTCTACTGTTATAATCTGAAAATCATGTAACACGAGCTTACGTTTTTGCAAATTTATTTAAATTATTTTTGCAAAAAAAAAATTTTACGCCTTACACTCCAAATAAGAGTTGGTATAATATATGCTAGTCGAAATGTAATAATGAATTAAGTGTTTCGTCATCTTTTAGACCCTAGCTCACCAATCTATAAAATTCCTTCTAAATAGACATCATTCTTAATCATAAAATATATGAAATAAATAGTGAAACCAAGATATAAATTGCGGCAATAACAGTAAAATCTGGATGTGCCTCAAATCCAGACCTTAAGCTTTTCTTTTTCTTGAGCCAGGCCACCTAGCCTATATGATCATAAGGTCCAATAAAATTTACGGCCTCGAATGGGGCGACAATGTAGCCGCGCTCGGACCCCATACTCGTAAAAACTTGCCGTAACTCGTCGCTTTACTCCACAAACGTGGCTAAATAATGGATGCCTTGTTATTAGGGCTGTCACTTAACATAATACAAGAGTAAAAATAATGTGATTCAAAGAGCAGCCTCGGTGATGCAGCAGCAGTGAATGCGACTGCTGTGTATGCGGTCTCAAGTCCCATTGCCCGATCAAAATTATTATTACGGTATGGCAGTAGGTACGGAGTCAACGTTTTTTTACTAAACCACTACGCCACCTTCCGTGAAGTCAAAGGAATTGCCTACGGTAATAGTTGTTCCGAGTCTGGATGTTCTTTGTGTCCGTTATTTGAATGTTTGTAAAGTCCCCGGCCACGGTAATGTTATCTAACAGTATTCTATATTCATACAAGCGGTCGGAATGCGAGTCATACCTACGCGCCTTGAGGTCGGTAGGTACTTGGTTCGCCGCAGCGATGAACGGACGATGTGAGGGTCTTGTAAGCAGTAAGCGTGCGACTTGTTAATATTTGATTGAAATAAGTATAAGTACTTATATAATAATTATGGCAAAGAACAATTGTAAACAAAAGTATTTTAATTAAAGTTTTTATTTAAATGCGGACGTTTTTATTCTATTAAATTTAACAATAAAGCTTATATTATACTGATTTCAGAGTAGTAGAGCCTCGTTGATTTCAGCATGAATGGCCGGCTCGACCGGGGAAGAACTACCGTCTCACAGAATATCGACGTGAAATAGCAGTATTCCTACTGTTGTGTTTCGTTTGGTGAGTGAGAGTACCGGAGGACACCTGTTTCTCCCTTCCCGCTATTTCTCCTTCCCACTTCCTTTCCTAAAGGGCCGGCAATGCATAAGCGATGCCTCTGGTGTTGCATGCGTCCATAGGCTACGGTAACCACTTTCCATCAGGAGGGCCGTACGCTTGTTTGCCACCTTAGTAGTATAAAAAAAAAGGTTTTCGTACGTCTCAGTCGAGGCGCAAATATTTTTCAGCCTTAATTATATAAGATTGTTTTTTATTAAATCTACTAATCAAAAAACATAACATAATTTTTATTGAACATTTCCTATTTCAAATTACATTTTTTTAAATAAAAAATATTATATTTACAATAACTAAACTAGAAAGAAACTCAAGTAGGTAGATGAAATCAAAATACAGTAGACGAGCAGGATTCTCGCGTATTCGTGGACCGCTCAGCTGTAGGTAATTATTTTAAAGGACAGAGCCGAGATACAATACTGTTAGATAACATTAACGTGCCCCGGCAATAGAAGAATGATTCATAGTGCGGTAATGGTCTACGTGATGTGGTAGTAGTAGTAGATAAGGAATACTGCAGCCTGCCACGCCACGCCATCGTAGCGACTGACAATAAGCACAGTGCTACGTCATCGTAAATAAGCCTTGAGACTGCGCCGAGCGAAATGTGCCTAAACAGGCGGTCACAGTTAAGTGAATAAAATCAACACTTTTTGTTTAATACAAATATAAAATATACATTTACCATAGCAATTAATGTGTTTACAATTACTCGGTGTAAAAACTTAAAGTAATTAATATTTTCGCCTACAAAATTACCTAAATTTGCAGAAACGTAAGCTCGTGTTACGTGATTTTTAGATTATAACAGTAGAAATCTATCCTATTTTACAGCTTAAATGAAACATGAATAGTTATATTACAATTTGTCCGTCCCAAATATTTAAGTTATTGGTTAACAATAAAGATACACTTTTATCAAAAAAGCACTTAAAATCCTCCATACAATTTTACTATGGCGGCCGCGCGCCGATTTGAATAAGCGCCGCACGAGCTCTGTCATTATCTGTCTTACGCTCGGCGCAGTTTTAAAGTAAAATGTGGCTATTAGAAATCTTAGCCTTAAATTGTCTTATGTTTACGCGAAAGTTATAAATTGAAACTAAACAAACTTTATACGGATGTTATCGCGTTGTTTATTTTTATAAAACACTTTTATTACATAATTTTGAAACTTTAAACTACTATTGTTAAACACTTTTACTAGTTACTGTTTGTCTTGGTCTGGGTGTTTCTATGTATAATATGTATGTATATACAAAAAAAAAAGTATATATGTATGTTTATCCATTGTCTAGTACCCATAGTACAAGCTCTGCTTAGTTTGAGCTAGATGGTGTTGTGTGTATGTGGTAGAATATTATTATTATTATTATTATTATTACTTCAATTTAAGCTATTTAAATCATACAACTATTTAGATTTAATATTACACTTTCTTCGACGTTTCGGTTGCTTTTCAGCAGCCATGGTCACGTGGAGACTAAGATGGTAGTTGTCTCAATGTTGTCTTTTTGCCTCTTCAAATGGATTTTTCTTTTGTATACTGATTGAATTTACTTAGGCTGCTTCTTGCGTCATATGTTAAGTGTATTTATAGCTAATACAATATTTTTATGTTTGTTTCTACGTTCGTACATTAGGCAAGTAAGCTACCTACTTTAATAGTTGTATGTGGAAATATCTATACTAATATTATATAACTATAGAAATTGTTCATTTGGTTACGTTGATCTCTGGTAATAACATTTAGATTTAAATACTTCCTTTTGCATTTTGTATCATACGAGATTTAGCCCGCGATTTCACTCGCGTTAATGTAGGTTACGAAGGTTAGTAACAGTTCTTTTTTCTGGATGAAAGGTACCCCATGTTCTTTTCTGTGTTCCTGACAACGTGTACACGAAATTTCATTATGATCCGTCGAATACTTATGGCGTGAAAACGTACCCAACAAACAAAGTAACATTCGCATTCTTCGGCGGATAGTCATTGACAAAAAAAACGGTTACAGGCTGGCACTATACTTTTCTCAGTACTCAATAAAAAAAGCAAAGGAAAACAAATATTGTCTTCTATTTACGCGAATATTATTCATTGAAATTAAACTGCTATATACGGCTTTTATCGCGTTGTTTATTTGACACTTTATTACAACATTTTGAAAATTTTTACCCTACTACTACTATTAAACTTTACTAATTTTTAAGCTAATTAAATTATTATTAAAACTATTTACATTTAATTTATTTTTATACTTTCCCCGACGTTTCGGTTGCTTTTCAGCAGCCATGGTCACGGGGAGACTAAGATGGTAGTTGTCTCAATGTTCCAGTGTAGTTATTTCAAAGTACCCGAACATAATTTAATCATTTGTGTTTCTATTTAGTAGTTTAACAATTTTCAAAATTTTGTAATAAAGTGTCAAATAAACAACGTGGTAAAATCCGTATATAGCAGTTTAATTTCAAAGGAAAACAAAATTAATTAGGATTATTACGGTGAAGAGATTTGTTTATACGCTCTAATCTCTGGTACTACTATTCGGATTTGAATAATTATTTATGCACTTTATACCCTATTTATTCTTCGCCTTAGCCTTTATTATTCCCAAGTCACTTGGGTCGGCTTTTCTAGTCTAACCGGGTTTGACTGGATATCAGTTTTTACACGGAGCGGCTGCCACCTGACCTTCGCAACCCGAAGGCTAACGATACCCTAAGGCTAGACCAGTGTCAGGAAATTAGAGGGTACTGACTTTCCCAATAACGACTGCCATAGATGTTCATGGCAGCCGGGACTGACGGCTTAACGTGCTCTCTGAGGCACGGAGCAGGTGATAATTGTCAATCAATACGCACATAATTTCGAAAAGTCATATGACTTCCGAAAGTCAGAGGTGCGCAACGTGGGTTCGAACCCGAGACCCTCTGCATTGCAGTCTGTTGGTCTTCTCACTGAGCTATCGCTGCTATTTTATATTATACCCTATTTATTGAGCAAGATTAACTATAATTATTAAAAAAGCTTACCCTTAGCAGCTGAGCGAGTTAAATCACGATACAGCTTGTCAAAGATAAAAATCTTTATTTCCTTAAAATTGTGTAAATTTCTTGGACGCGTCAATTACCTAACACACATTAATTAATACACATTGACCTTATTTCTTATATTGAGATTATAAAATTGTAATGAATGAAATAAATATATTTTTCTTCAGCCAACCCTACATGGATACTTCCTAGTATAACAAAGGCAGTTGTGTGAGAGACTGTATGACATTGTCAAGTCTTTTATGTGTTCCTGGTTACGACTCTGTGCGCCGGGGTTACCAGCGAGTGTAAATAGCGAAGTGAACACGACTGGAGACACTTGCTTCAGACTATCATAAAAGTGCAAGTTTCAAAATTGTATGATTTAGTAATGTTACAGTGCAGCGGTTGTGAATGTGGCTGCAGTGTATAAGGTGTTGGGTTTGATTTTCGGATCAGGCGATTTTTTGTGTCAATAAATTTTCTGTATGAGTACGGAGACTGGAATCGATGGTAATAGGATAATAAGTTGGTAGAGATGTGTGGATATAGTACACCACTGCTTATCTTTCTATACTAATATTATAAAGGTGACAGATTTGATTTTTTGTTTGTTTGTAAGGATGTAACTCAAAAATTACTCTTCTTCTTCTTCTTCTTATTTAAGTCTACGTGACTTGTCGGTGTAGCTTGTCTCTCCATATCTGTCTGTCTAGTGCCATTTCTTGCATTTCTCTGTACGACATGACACCTAACTTTTCCCTGATCTGACTAATGTAACTTATTCTTGGCCTTCCTCTTCCGCGCTTTCCTTCTGCCTTTCCCTCAATGATATTTTTAATAAAAGTGTCATGTCGTAAGAGATGGCCAACCATTTTATGTCTTCTAGCTGCAATAGAGTTAAGTAGCGTTCTGGTTTCATTGATCTTTACCAAGACGTCCTCGTTCCTAACCATTTCTGTCCAGCTAATATTTTCCATTCGTGTCCAGCACCACATCTCGAACGCTTCTTAAATTTCTCTATCCCTTTGTGTAAGTATCCACGTCTCAAATTACTCAACCGATGGAGAATTATTTCACCATTAGGAAGGTATATTATCACCGAGTGACAAAGGATATACTTTATTTTAAATAACTTACTGTTACTAACATAACCTGATCTACGTTTAAGCGAGCCAAGCCGCGGGCTAAAGCTAGTTGGGGATATAGGCGTGAGGATTGATGTATGTATTATGATAGAATATATGGACCATGTTCCTAGATGTACACAGGTAGCGAACAAAATGCGGTGTGTAATAATAATTTCTGTGTGTTCAAACCAAGCCATTTTTGGCAGTACATCACCTGTGTGAGTTTCTAGTGACCACGAAATATGACTTTCATGAAGTTAGTTAAATGTTGCTGAACACACTATCAATCTAATCAGAAGTATATTGAAGGAAAAGTAGAGTTTTCAGAGTAGTAGAGCTTCGCTGATTTCAGCATGAATGGGCCGGCTTGACTGGGGAAGGACTACCCTCTCACAGGATATCGACGTGAAATAGCAGTATTCCTAATGTTGTGTTTCGTTCGGTGAGTGAGAGTGCCGGAGGCCTAATCACCCTCTTTCCCCCTTCCCACTCGTTCTCCTTCCCACTTCCTTTCCTAAAGGGTCGTCAATGCGCAAGTGATGCTTCTGGTGTCGCAGGCGTCCATAGGCTGCGGTGACCACTTACCAGCAGGTGGGCCATATGTTTGCTTGCCACCTTAGTTGTATAACAAAATCTTCATTTTGTTAAAACTACTTTAAACATTTTTTGAATCTCTATTCATTGCATACATTACTTATTTAAAAATAAAAGTAAGTAATTAGGTAATTAAAATTAGGTATTTGCCACTTGAGTTGTATAAAAAAAACACGGAAAATTATTTACTTGATTTAAAGGTAATGTTACACTTGTATAATTCTGACGACTCAAGTCAAAACTTAGGTTGATAAAACTGCGGCGATCGGTATCATTTTTCTGGAAAAAGCTAGGTTAAAACTACACTACATTTTTATTTTGGTCGTCCTGTGTCATGGGGATTTTAACAAATATACGAACAATGGATACAATGAAAACCCAGGCACGGAACAACTATCTGTGGATAACACAAATTTTTGTACTGTGTTGGAGTCGAACCCACAACACTTGGCGCAATGGCGACCACTGAAACCACTACGACACCCGTGTAGTCATATAGTCAATCATGCGTGAAGTATGTACCTAATGATTGTATTCCAACAATTGGTAATCCATACCTACATTCTTTTTTGAAAACAGGTTTGTATTTATATGTGTATATAAGATGTCCGGTAATTAAAAGATAACCTTGAAATGTCTTATAGTAAAACTGAGGGCCGGAAAGAAAAAAAAGAAACAAAAAGTGTAATAGCTAGTCATACTTTTGACTGTCTATCTATTAGCATAATTAGTGTTTAATAATAAAACAACAAAAAACCGATGGAATTCATTCATTTATGGTCGTAGTGTACAAGAAAGTCAAATACGGTAATAACAAAAAAAAACATATCTCAGGTAGTAGTGATATTTTGAGTATAAATATTTTTTCATATTTTTTTCTTAACGGCCATCAGTTCTACTATAAGACATTTCAAGGTTATCCATTAATTACCGGACACCCTGTATACTTAAGCCAATTTTAGATGTATATTTAGAACTCATTAAATCTCATGCACTAGATAGTCTTGTTCGCGAGAATAGCTTATACCCCAAATTCTCAGTACTGACAAAATACTACGTAATGAAAATTGCCAGACAGAAGAGCCCTTTGATATTTATACCGTTGGATTAATGCGGCTGAATATTTAGTTAGTTTTATATTGCCTTACTTCACTTTGGTATCCTTAGCATGGCAATACAATACCTACATATCCTAAGCGTAAGGATCAATCGTCGTTTAATAAATATAGCCATTCAAATTCCATCATAAGAGTGTGCTACTACGGGCAGTTCTAAAGTATTTTCTTTCAGCGTTAAGTTTTTAAGCAGCGATAGCTCAGTGAAGAGACCAACAGACTGCAAAGCAGAGGGTCTCGGATGCGAACCCACGTCGCGCACCTCTGACTTTCAGAAGTTATATGACTTTTCGGAATTATGTGCGTATTGATTGACAATTATCGCCTGCTCCGTGCCTCGAAGAGCACGTTAAGCCGTCGGTCCCGGCTGCCATGAACATCTATGGCAGTCGTTATTGGGAAAGTCAGTACCCTCTAATATCCTGACACTGGTCTAACCTTAGGGTATCGTTAGCCTTCGGGTTCCGGAGGTCAGGTGGCAGTCGCTCCGTGTAAAAACTGATATCCAGTCAAATCCGGTTAGACTAAAAAAAGCCGACCCAAAGTGACTTGGGAATAATAAAGGCTAAGGGAGAAGAAGTTAAGTTTTTTTGGGATTGGGTCTCAATACTAATATCTCATTAATTACCAGTAAATAAAAGTGCGATCTTATGCAATTGGACTAAAGAGATATATTTTAAAAAATAACGTTTGAAATAACCAATTGAATTAAGGTAGCATACGTTGCGTTGAAACGTGAACATATTGGAAATGTATGTCAAAAAATATCGTGCAATTCTGTAACAGTTTACATCTCGAACTGGAATGTCACTTTGGCATTAACCGTAGAAGTTACCTATGTGTCAATGGTTACTATAATTAACAGTCCACTCTATCTATAATAATAACATTCAGTGATTTTGATAGTGAGATTTTACATTAGTGATCACACATTACTGAGTCACGTAATTCTCCAATTATCGTATTCAACACAGCATAAATCATTTACGTAAGCATAACATTAATATAGTGTCGTAGTTCAACATTTCAAATCAAGATTTTATCAAAATAATAAGCTCATTTAATATACGAAAGACACACATTCACTGATAAGATAAACCGAAAGAAATATTATTCGAAGAAACACGGGAGACTAGAAAAATTCCGTGGCAAAAATTTTAGATAACTTGTTTTCGTTGCTGAATAATAATGAAAAGTGGATCGAACTTGGAGACTGAATAAAGATATAACAGATTTATGCGATACACGTACGAGAAGATTAACATACAAATAGTGATACGCACGTGTTGGAAATACTTAGGGTTCACTTTTGCTTTAGTTTTGATGGAAATCCAATTATGAAATAATATCAGGCCTGTATATAAGCTGTCCCGCTGCTGGGCGCGGGCCTCACGGATTGAGAGCCTTCTGCGCTCATCCACAGTCTGCGTAAAGTTGTCAAGGCCATCTCAGGCCAACAAATAACACACACACAAAAAAAAGGGCGCGGCCCTCTTCTCAGCGTGAGAAGGGCTAGGCAATAGTCTACCACGATAGCCCAGATTGTGCCCATGTTAGCAAATGCATCTGTCGTGATTTGTAAGGATTCGGGCTCTATACACGACCCGGACGAAGTGTTATTGAGTTTTTCTGCCTAAATTCCTAGAAGCAGCTCCAGGGTTGACATCTAGAACTGTGCTCAATAGATTGACCTGCAGACGTGGGACCTTAACCCGTAGCGGGCGTAATGTATTTTTAATACACCTCTGCCTACCCTTTCCGGCAAAAGCCTGTGACTATGTATGTATAAAAAGTAAAAATACAGCTAAGCTACAACTAATATTACTTACTTTAAAATAAGGCCATAATTATAGCTCACTGCTATCAAAACAGAAAATGTTTATGTACTGATACCGCAGAACATAATTGCTACAAATTTAAGCGGCTGTTTCAAATATCTAAATGTTGTAGTTTATTTTAGACAGTTACTATAAATAAACATTAGGTACATAATTGGCCTGCTGTTATCTCAAACCAGATAAATTTGAAGTATATCATAAATATATAATGAGTAAATAAAGAAAATTAAACGTTAAGGTATGGTGCTTACCCGTGAAAAGACAGGGCCATTCCCTGCCGTTTGTCCCACGCTTATTTCTACTGTTGCGCTCCCGTGGATTGTAGCGTGATGATGTATTATCTAGTAGCTATCAAATGCAAAAATAATGATAAGATTCGAGTGGTAGGTCCATAGATTAGCGCGTTCAAACAAACTTTCAAGAAACAATATCTTCAGCGTTATGACACTTGTATAGAATTAAGACATTATAGTTAAATTCTAACAAGACTATTTTTAATTAAAGAGCTTTATTTTTATAGCTATCATTAAAATTTAAAGCAAAATGATAGGTCCTAAACGCGACGTGAGCTGCGCTTATCCCACAAGAACGAATAGCGTGATAAAAAGTGTTCTACGCCTTATTCCAGGATTTGTTTACCAAGTTTAATTTAAGACTGCGCCGAGCGTAAGACGCGGTTGGACTGAATGACAGAGCTCGATATTTAAATCGGCGCGCGGCCGCCATAGTTAAATTGGATGGAGAATTTGAAGTGCTTTTTTGAAAAATATGTATCTTTATTGTCAACCAATAACTTAAATATTTGGGACGGACAAATTATAATATAACTATTTATGTTTCGTTTAAGCTGTAAAATAGGATAGATTTCTACTGTTATAATCTAAAAATCACGTAACACGAGTTTACATTTATACATTTTTCGTGCAATTTACGTAATTCAGTAGGTGAAAAAATTAATTATTTTAAGTTTTTTATACGGAGTAATTGTAAACACATTCATTGTTATGGTAAATGTATATTTTATATTTGTATTAAACAAAAATTGTTGATTTTATTCACTTAACTGTGACCGCCTGTTTTGGCACATTTCACTCGGCGCAGTCTTAAATGCAGTTAACGGGACGGAATGGAATGAGTTGTATATATTTTCGAATAAAAACTTGTTATATAATAGTTTTAAAATCTGTGGCGTAGTTTAGTTAAACTAAGTGGACAAACAGAGGGACAGACGCGAATACTTTATAATAATAATAATAATAATATTCTACCACATACACACAACACCATCTAGCCCAAACTAAGCAAAGCTTGTACTATGAGTACTAGACAATGGATAAACATACATATATACTTTTTTTTTGTAAATACATACATATTATACATATAAACAGCCTTGTGTACAAGCACCTATTAAAACGAGCCTTTTTTCAAACAAATGATAAGAAAAAAAAGATCTGGCTGGCGTGATAGGACTCTCTCGCCATTGTTACCACAAAAACTCCTTTTAACTTTTTAGGCTCATATATAACACTAGGATAAGACCTGGCGCCAATTGGCGGAGGGAAAAGGTAAATCAGTTTTAGATTACGAATCTCTACATAATATTTAACAACAAACGACGACCTCGATGGCGTAGTGGTTAGTGTAACCAACTGCCACGCCTGAGGTCGCGGGTTCGATTCCCGCATAAGTCAAACATTTGTGTGCATGAACATGGATGTTTGTCTTGGTCTGGGTGTTTCTATGTATAATATGTATGTATGTATTTACAACAAAAAAAAAGTATATATGTATGTTTATCCATTGTCTAGTACCCATAGTACAAGCTCTGCTTAGTTTGGGCTAGATGGTGCTGTGTGTATGTGGTAGAATAGTAGAATATTAACAGCACTTATCCTGAAAATTGGGGCATTATGCGGAAGTGTTCGACGCGAAAAGTTGTTCAGGTACTCATTATCTGCTGATGAGCTGAGATAGTTCTCAGCTCCGTCCAGTAAGATAGTAGGATACCAGTATTGCGCAGTATTTCCTTCATCAGGATTCTGGATTGCTCCTATAGCTTCGCCCAATGGTAGCTCACGCTTTTATAAAAACACGTGAGCCGGTGTCTCCTCGTTTTCCCTGCAGTTCCTACATAGGGAGCTGTTGGTGATGCCGATGTTGAAAAGGTATTTGTTGAGTAAACAGTGGCCTGTTATTATGGCCATCAGATGGCGTAGGTTTTCCGACAGATGTTTATCTAACAAGGCTTCTCTCTTTAACTCTTACTTAAAGACGAAAAAGATTGCCAAAGATCTAAAATATGTTTCTCCCTTTTTCAGTGATGTATGGTTTTTTATCCATCCCAAAAAGACAGCTACATTTTTTTGAAAGGTGTGCAACCCTTTACTTCTCCGAGCGACTTACTTTTCAAAACATGAAAGTATTCGCTTTCGATATCTGTATAAAAATAAATAGAAAGCTCCCTTTAATGGAAAATCGTTTTTTGTTGAGATTTATATTCACGTGCAATTTTACCGTACAAATATCAAACCATTTGTGTGAATGGATGAAGTAGTGATTTAAATAGTTACCTCGCTGCTGTCGTCGCCCCAATTGGTGTTCGATTTTCACACGGCACAAAAATTGTGTGGTCGACAAATAGTTGTTCCGATGCAAGGTGTTCTTTGTGTCGTTATTTGAATGTTGTAAGGATCCCTGCGATACAGGTATTATATCCAGCGCGGGAGTTACCTTTTTATACAAATAAAGTTTTATCATTACACATTCAAATATAAGTTCGACTCAAAAATTCGATTGTGATTATGTGTGCTTATATACAATAAATAATACATTCTATTAATAATCAATATCATTCGAATACTTTTAAATCACTTCAACAATTCAATAAATCGATAATCCCACATCGCTATTTGAAAATATGACGTACTTTTGTTAACTAAGCCTAAATTAAACCAATACCTGTTCCACAAGGAATAGTAGGTATAACATTTTACCCGCCATCGGCGTCCATCGGCGGGTCAAACCTTTGACGGGGTCGCGATTTTAATGCGAGAGCGATCCGCGCGACCCCGCCATAAAGGTGTGAGGAACACCGCGGTGGTTTTAGTCGGTGCAGGCCAAATTTCCATCTTATGGGCTGGATCCCGACATATCCCCATCGCCCGCCCCAAAACCGGAAAATCGTTAAAAAAAGGGAAAAAAAGACCTTATTGTTCCCCAGTCAACGTGTATGCGAAATTTAATGATGATCGGTTGGGTCGTTAAAAGTGAAAGCGTAACAAACAAATAAAGATACTCACATTCGCATTTATAATATTATTATTATATATTATATTATTAGTTAGGTAATTAGGTATAGGTATTAGTTAGGATATGTATCTAAACGTGTATGAATACTTGTCTAATCAGGCGAAACGAACCAAATGATGCGACCGCACTTACTAATGTATGTAGTATTAAATCTAGCCGTATTTGACTGTAATTACTATGTGCACGTGATAGCTAATACGCTATGAAAATGTAAAACAGGTGAGCTGATGACGTTGCCATTATCCCAATTAGTGTATGTACTAGCGACATAACGAATGTTAATTTTTAGGCATTGCGCGTATGCGAATGCGGATGCGAATATCTGTCGTTGATATTCGCGAATGCGAATGCGAATGCGAATTATTCACTTTTGAATTTGTCGCCATTTATTTATGGCTTTATTTTAACAGCTTACTCAGCGCGCGAGTCACACGCACACATTTGTCATCGTTTGCTTCACATTCCGAGCATTTTCGAGCTGATGCAGCGCCTACGTTATATAGTTAATTTTAGGTTTTTATTGTATGAAATCTACTCAATTATGATAATCAAATAAAAAAATACAGCTTATTATTCTATCTAAAAAGGCATTTTATGAAAATAGGCAAACAATTATGACAAAATCATCGGTATTATTCTCTTCGTTCTATATATCTAGAAATAATACAATTTACTATTAGTTATACTGTTTCTATAAGTAGAAAACAATACCTTTCTAACGATGTATAGCACATAATTATATCATCCTTATCATTTATCACATATATCATTTGGCAGTGGCGAGGCGACCACTTAAACCACTACGCCATCCGGTCGGTCAAGTAAATAATGAATTATGAAATTTGGTAAACCAAAAGTTTTAGAGTTCGTAAAACTCTTATACAACAGCTTTGTCCGTCCGTCCGTCTGTTATACAACTTTCAACTCAAGAACCGTAAAAGCTAGAGACTCACGGTCAACGCCATTCGACTCAACATAGTCGATATACCCCCAGAATGATTATGACCTCTGACCTCAAGGTCACCTGATACCATTTTTTCGAACTCTAAGATTTACGGCAATTCATGGCCGTTTCTCACTTGTTAAAGTAAGGTATGAATAACTATCAGTATATTTAACAAAAACCTCTTTTGATACATAATCTCATTTATATTTTTATAAACCACATCGTATTTGCGAGGCACCTGCGCGGATCACGTACTTATTAATTCCACAGAATAGAAATTGGATTCTCTTATTGAACCAACGATTATTCCAACGGCTTCCATTCCAATTCGTCGCATAATTTATTCCAAGTATAATTGAAGTGAGTTCGCGTCAATACTCTTTGTAACTTAAAATTGTTATTAGCTTTTGCACTGTGATTGGGATAGAATGTGAAGGCACCTAAAATTAATGACGTGGTTATTTAAAACTTCGGGTTATTTTCTGTGAAGAAAATAATAATTGTGTTGTAATTTAGATTTTCTTTGATATTATAGCTTCCAAAGATTACTGGTCAGTCTCCGTTAAGATTGGCCGCCGTGACCGAAATTCGGTCTGGAAGACATTATATGCGACCGGAGTCGCGAAAATGTCGTATCTAGTATGTGTCTCTTAAATGGTTGGAGGTCTATCATTCTATGCTATACCCATGCATACTAAGAAGTCGTTAAAAAACCGACTTCACGTGTGAAGATCAAATAAGTTGTATCATAAAGAAATGACTTCATAACTGTTCCTTTTACATTTTTTTTTTTTTTTTTTTTTTATACTCTAATAGGCTAGCGTTTGACCGCGATCTCACCTGATCTTAAGTGTAGATGCAGTCGACGATGGAGCACGCTTGCCTAGAAGATACCTATTCACTCGCGACTTGAAGACACCCAGATTGTACTCATCGGGAAACACAGACTTAGGTAGCGAATTCCACACTTTAGCGGTACGCATTATAAAATTGGAAGCAAATCGCTTCGTGCGTAAATGTGGTATATCCACCATGTACCTGTGTCGCTGGCCTGATTGTCTGGTCGTCCGATGGTAGAATGGGGAAGGAGGAATCAAATTATGCAGTTCCTCTGCACACTCTCCGAAATGTATCCGATAGAAAACCGAGAGACTAGCAACCTTACGACGATGCTCCAAGCTTTGGAGTCGTGTGTTAACCAATTGGTCATCGCCGATAAGTCTCCTGGCCTTCCGCTCAATTGACTCCAAAGCCTCCAGCTGATATTTTGCAGAGCCATCCCAGAGGTGAGAACAGTACTCCATGCAGGACCGAACCTGTGCTTGGTACAAATTAAGCAAATGTTCCGGCATGAAATACTGCCTCACCTTACTGAGGATGCCCAGCTTTTTGGCAGCTAGTTGGGCTCTTGCCTCAATATAGGAGCCAAAGTTAAGGGTTGGAGTCAATGTCATACCCAGAAGCTCAAGGCGATTAGTTATCGGCACGGATACATCTCGGAAAGTTGGAGCTAGTTGGAATGGGCTCTTTTTTGCGGAAAAAAGACACGCCTGGGTCTTAGAAGCATTGAACTTAACCATGTTGGCTTCACCCCAATCGGAGACTGCCTTCAAGGCCAAGTTCATACGCTCGATCATAGCTTCCCTGAGCAACTGTATCTGTGTTCCACTGGCCCTAGCGCTGGAGACGTAACTCTCTACAAGCGTGCTGTCGTCTGCATACCCAAACGTACCGGGTTTTAGCAGATCGTTAATATGCAGCAAAAAGAGAGTTGCAGAGAGTACTGATCCCTGAGGAACCCCGGCATTAATTGCCTTTTGCTCGGACGAGTAGCCGTCAATGACTACTCGAATCGAGCGGCTCCTCAGAAAATCTGCTATCCAAACGCAGAGGCCAGTGGGTAGGCCAAAGGACGGAAGCTTGCTGATAAGGCTATCATGCCAGACCCTGTCGAAGGCTTTTGAGATATCCAGCGAAACAGCCAATGCTTCGCCGTGTTTCTCGATGGCCTCGCTCCATAAATGCGTTGCATACACTAGAAGGTCTCCAGTAGACCGGTTTCGGCGAAACCCGTATTGCCGGTCACTGAGCAGACTATTTGATTCTAGGTATGTCAGGAGTCGGTTGTTTAGTATACGTTCCATACTCTTACAGAGTATGGAGGTAACTGATATGGGTCTGTAGTTCGCAGGGTCGGCTCGACTGCCTTTTTTTGGCACGGGCTGCACATTAGCAAGCTTCCAAGAGTTCGGCACTTGTCCTATTGCCAGGGAGAGGCGATACAGGCGTGTCAGCACCGGTGTCAACTCAGGTGCACAGGTTTTCAGTACTATGGCTGGAATACCATCAGGACCACTGGCCTTTTTCACGTCTAGATTCTGCAGCGTTTTACGGACCTCGGTCTGACGTATGCGTATATCTGACATGAGGGTCTCGCAAGCTGGTAGACACGGCGGTGTCACGCTTGCAGATTCCAGACACGAAGATTCTGCGAAGATAGAGCAGAATAAATTCGCCTTATCCTCAGCAGTGTGAGCCAGAGATCCATCAGGTGTCAGCAGTGGTGGCAGTGAGGGGCGGCAGAAATTCGATTCGACTGACTTTGCCAGGGACCAAAACGCTTTACTACCCGCAGGGTAAGAAGCTAGTTTGTTCCCTACACGGCGTATGTGGTCAAATCGAGCTTTCCGTAGAGTTCTCTTGCAGGACTTGGCAGCTTTGTTAAAGGCTCTCTTCTTGTCTGGTAAATCCTTTGCCTTACTATTTCGAGCGTTAACCCAAGCAAGGTAAGCTTTGTGCTTCAGCGCTTTAGCGCGTCCACATTCAGCCCCAAACCAGGGTTGAGCCTTGCTTGACGTGTTCAGGTCAGAGAATGGAATAAAATACTCCATTCCCTGACGTAACACATGAATGTTAGATCTTAAAATGTGTAGATGTTATATATTTGTCGCTTTCAATGAGGTGCGGCAACGTTAGATATGATAAAGACATGTCTTTGTATAACATTGGGGTATTTATTAGATTTGGACTATGGAAAATATAAGAATATATTTATTATGTTAAGCAAAGCTCCCTTTTGTAGAAATAATAATAATAATGTAGTTAAAACCAGCCACAAGCTGAGAAAAAAAAGAAATCAGGAAAATAATAATAATAATATGAATGATTTACAATATATTTTTTTTTATATTCATACTGCTTTTTGCTTTGAATAGAGTATTGCAAAATTATAGTTGATATTTATTTTTAATAAACAATGTTGTACCTTCTGGTATTAGAATGCGGCTTTACTTGTTCTTTTTAATTTAATTATTTTGTATATTTAAACAACAATCTTCCAACAAGACAAATAAAATATTATCTTTCTTTCTATGTATTTACCAAAATTATAAGCTACTCTACAAAATGACTTAAGAAAATTACCTCAACGACATACCCAAATATTTTTGCCCCTCGGCTCCATAAAATATAAAAGCATCTACCAAGCACTCAACAACAAATTGCCTATGGTATCCGTCGAAACCTCCCATACACATCACGCCATAAAAATTGCCATGAAAATAAAAAAATCACTAAGCGGCCGTTATATTACGAAGCCATTATGTTGTGAGGTCACTTGTCATGTCATTTTTGAATCTTTTGATATCGTGTCTTAGTATTTAAACAAGTGAGAAACGGCAATGAATTGCCGTAAATCTCAGAAATTGAAAAAATGGTATCACGTGAGCTCAGAGGTCAAAGGTCATAGTAATTTCGGGGTATATCGACTATGCTGAGTCGAATGGCGTTGACCGCGAGTCTCTCGCTCTTACGGTTCTTGAGTTGAAAGTTGTATAACAGACAGACGGAAAAAGCTGTTGTATAAAAGTTTATTCGAACTCTAAAAAACAGCTTCTTCTTATGTTTGTGGTTTGTCAATCAATGGATTGACTTGAAATTTTGACACGGTATTGCATTTTTATAATGTAGTGTTTTATATACCTTTATCCCAAAGTGGGGTAGTAATCGCATTCCCGGGAGATCTTTGCAAGAAATATTATCAGGCTGAGCCATAGTGAAGCGTGACCGCGTTTGGCTAATTAAGATATTAATTTATAATAGCGGTCGCCAAGTGGTTGAAATTCGACCATAATTGATTAAAATTTATATATGAATGAATGAATGAATGAATATATATATTATAAAAATATTAGGATTCCCCACCCCTTCTCCATATAAACTCTAACTGTGCCATATTTCGGCCCATTCATGCTGAAATCAGCGAGTAAGTAAGTTTAAAAGGTGACTTTGCAAAAAGGTCGATATTTATATTCGAGAAACAGATTGGAAAATGTTAATTGGAACTATAAGCCTAATAAATTGTAGAGAATAAACTAACAGTGAAAAAACTGAGTGAAACTTGTTTAGAGAATAAATTTGACCTTTTTGGCGTATTTATTGCTAGTGAATCAGTTTCAGACTTACAAATAGTTGTTAATATAGAAGGTTGACCGTTTGATCTCACATTTCATCAGTTTTTAAATGCAAATGCAGGCATAAAATAAAAGCAGCATTAAACTAATACTATTTTTGTAGGATAAAACTGTAAAAAGTAAAAATAGGTACGATAAAGTATTTTCTTTTTGAAATTGATACATTTTATTTTAACTTTAATTATAATAACATAATAATATATTCAGCGTATAATAATAAGACATATCTTAAAGTAGTTGTTATACAGCATGTCCCGCAAATAATAATAATAATGTATATAGTAGTTTAATTTCAACAGATAAAAGATAATGATAAAAACTTAGGATTAAATAAAAACAATACCATACCTATGTATGTCTGAGGGATGATTGGTCCCCTTCAATCAGTCTGGCTGCTTACAAAAAGTTTTGAAATAGTTCCCTGAGTATCATATATAAAAATCAGCACTGAGAATTTAAGAAAAGTGAGTAATATTTTTACCTGCCTTTAGCACCTGGTAACGGACAAATAACCGCCGAGCTAAGCTAGCAGGTATGCATACATTCAAAGTACATAGTAATACCATCCCATATATTTTATTTATGAGAAAATAAGTAATGTCTGGGATCTTGGGCTAATACTACGGTTACCTTTCTAGACGTTTTAACTTGTCATCTGAAATACATATGTACAATGTCAACACATCTGAATGATAAGTATAGAACTATCATGCTCACTCATATTGTCAATGTTTAACTTTCGTTCTTTATCATGGCATCATAATATGTTAGCTCACTCCTCTTAGTGTGAAACTTTTCTCATGCTTATTCTTGTGATATACGTACGGTATGGGCATATTCAGTTTTATTTTTGGTACATACGTGTACATGTACGTATACATTCCATACATGCAAGAAAATATTCATCAAGCAATCACAGTCGAATGCCATTGTTATTATTAATTATAATTAACGAACATTGGCATTTAAGTACATAATTATTTACAATTAATTTTAATCTGTGAAATGCATGGTATTAATAAGCAATTGCTTGAATGAAATTAATAATTATCAAATACACTTTGGTAATTATACCATACACGACGTTTTAATTGCTAAGTGGCGGTATATCTATATTATTATTATAAAGCTGAAGAGTTTGTTTGTTTGTTTATTTGAACGCGCTAATCTCAGAAAATACTGGTTCAAATTTAAAAAATCTTTTAGTGTTATATAGCCTATTTATCGAGGAAGGCTATAGGCTATATAACATCACGCTATGACCCACGGGGGCGTCGCAGTAACCATAACCGCGAGTGAAACCGCGGGCACATCTAGTATTTCATAAAATAAGATTAATATTATTATTTTCTTGGTATTAGGTAGACCTGGTACTATACTTTACTCTGCCTCAATAATAAAACCATTCTCACCACAAAACTTTCCTCATTATCAAAATAATCCACGCCAAATTTGTCCGCATTACATTGACCCATACGACTCAAGTTTCAAATGCCCTCTTTTCAATGGATATTGCACAGTCGTATCACCTAATATAACTTACTTATGAGGCTTACACGCGAGCAATTCCAGTCCATCACAGGGAATAAAAAATAATGCTTCATAATAATTTCTATCGGCCACAAAGGGCATGTTAAATCGTTGGGAACACAGCGTGTCGTGACTGCATAAGTTTTAGACCGGGAGCTGGGGAAATAGATTTTTACCTGCTAGCAAAAAGCTAGTCCTGTGTTTCTGATTGTGGTTTCATGGATTCTAATTTTAGATACTGATTTTAATTGATACTTAGAGCAGCGATAGCTCAGTGGGGAGACCAACGGATTGCAATGCAGAGGGTCTCGGGTTCGAACACACATCGCGCACCTCTGACTTTCGGAAGTTATATGACTTTTCGAAATTATGTGTGTATTGATTGACAATTATCGCCTGCTCCGTGCCTCGGAGAGCACGTTAAGCCGTCGGTCCCAGCTGCCATGAACATCTATGGCAGTCGTTATTGGGAGAGTGTCGACACAAAAGATCCCACTGGGTCGAAGTGTCGCCGGTCTGCACTGACTGGCGCCCACATAAGATACAAGATACAATTGATACTTGATGATAAATAATCAATATTATACATTTGTTTTGAAAGTTATATCAAAGTTGATGTGCAATGGACCAATATAATTAATTTTCACGCAGAAATAGAGTTGTGGGCTTGTGATCAGATCTGTGTATTTGAATGTAGTTCCCAAAACATAGACTGACTTTAACACAATTAATTAATTATAAAGGCTTGTTTTTATAGATTAATCTTTTTCAAAGATAGAATAAGGAATAGTGTGATCAGAGAGAGATGCGGCATGAAAGTGGATATAGTGACTAGAATGGAAAAGGGTATGCTGGTGGGCATGTAGAAAGAATGGACGAGGAAAGACTGACTAAGACAGTTTATAAGGCTAGTGTGAATGGAACGGTCGCAAGAGGAAGACTTAGGCGAACGGTTCTTGATCAGATCGGAGGCGTTCTGGACAAAGGCCAGGTTAAGAGCACCTTGAACCGACGGGCGTGTATGAGGAATGTGATGAAAGTGAATGAAGCCAGAGAACTGTGTCAGGATCATAGCAAATGAAAATCCGTAGTCTCTGCCTACCTCTCTGGGAAACAGGCGTGAATCTATGTATGTATGTATCTTTTTCAAGTTGGTGTTGAGATCTAAAATATATGCCTACCTAATGTAAAATTTGGCCTTATCGGTTTTTATGCCGTGTGTTTTAGATTCCCTATTTATTCGCATAAAATTATGCATCATAATTTAACATGGCATACTTTTACTTATCCTAATAATAGTTACGCACAATATTAATTTGGCATAACAGTTTAGGCACAATATTAAAAAAAAAAATTAAGTTTTGTATATTTTGTGTTTGCATTTAATAAAATACTGTTCGTATATAAAATAAACATGTTGGCGGCTTATGGCTAACCTTTTTTTACACTATGGTACCCAAGTTATATATTATGCCTTATAACATTATGCCAATCAAAATTAGGGCAAGAACCATTAGCCTAAATAATATTTATGCCTACTGAAATAGTATACCAAAACAATTACGTCAAAGTATTAATATGACAAAAAAAAAATGCCTAACTCGTTAAGCCAGATTAAATAAGGACAAAAAAATTTGTCAAAGCAAAGGGTTCCCTGTGTTTAACGTGTCTGCTAAAGAGGTACTTTAGAGATAAAGGCGTAAAACTATACAAGTATGTTATTTATAGTAATCGAGCCATCAATATTGCGCCCACATTCCCATCCAGTTGTGTATTTTGATTGATAATGTACTCAACAATCAACAATCATGATCAAAACCATATCATGCAGTGAAATAATAATTATCATATTATTATAGTGTCACGTATCAACACCTAACATACGAAACATAAACACATACTCACTTACTCATTTCTTCTACACCATTCATACGAAGAAACAGAAAAAATGCTTATATAATTACCGACAGCTGCGTAGCACTCGAGATATGTAACACAACAACCACACATATACACCACACACACACACATACACCACACACACATACACCACACACACATACACTATACACACATACACCACACACACATACATAAAATAGTTCTTAGTCATATCCTACTTTCAAAAATTTGCTCACTTATGTATTTTTTTTACATTATTATTATTTTTATTTTTATTTTTTTGATTATACCATAGTTTAGTAGCAGTAAAATACAAATAAACGTAAATAGTAATATTAGATTATATGCTTGTAATCAATTGGGGGAATCGGAACTGTTACTCCTTCATACAGGTTATACTGTAACCTAGTTAGGAGATCAGAACTGCACCCACTATAATTGTAGCAAATCAATAATTTTACCATGTATAATAAACTGTATACCCATGTATTGCAATATTTGAAATTGATCAATAAACTTTATTATTATTATTATTACGCTTACCTACACATCCACATTTTGCCAGCTGAGGTTGTAGTTCCTATGTTATTGAGAGCACGAACCTTTTGCCGTTTAACTGAGAATTACAAAAAACCCAATCACACTTTGTTTAACTCGGAAATTCAACCTAACACCTTAACAAAGCAGCCGCATATACTCACGCTGCGGTTAAGCATGAAGAACATAACAAAATATTAGGTCTTTTGATTCCCAGCTCTCGGCCTTAGTTCTCCATCTTAACACCATTAATCTAGCTATATGTGTAATATTTCTCACTAACTGATGTTATATTCACCTCACACAACATATAAATTGTTTCTTTGCCTCCATTCTGTCTTCTAAGAGATATATGAACGGTCAACACGATGATCTTCTATATTTAATTCTGTTATGTATTGTTTTAACGATCGTATATTGTGGTGTTTCGGTTATTTGTGGGATGTTATTCTTAGGTGTTATCGTTTAGTTTTGAGGATATCATCATCCAGTTTATCTATAGGATTTGGCAGATGTATAACGTAGTGTTGCGTACAGTTTATCTGCATGGATGGCGTAGAGGCTTATGTGGACGCGTTGCTCAAAAATTTAATCGACCACGATACCCGTCACCGTACTACACAGTACGGTGAAGTGTTGAGGTTTCGATCCCCACATGGAAAAATTATTGTATGATCATCAAATAATTATTCAGAGTCTGGGTGGCCTTTGTGTTCGTTACTTGATTGTTTATTGTACAGATCCCCGTAACACAGGATTGAATCCTGGACCAGTTACCTTTTCCAAAAAAAACAAAGAAAGAAAACTATGCAAGAATAGAACAGAAATTGCATAGATAAAGGCCTTATATTATAATAAAAAAAAAAAAGTCAGAGGGACGTGCCATAGCATCAAACACGAGACCGCTGCTGACACTCCAACGATTTCACCATGCTATCGCACCCATTTAACCAAAATTAATAGTTACACATTCAAATGAACCGCTATACCAACTGGAATTACCATGTAAACACAAATCACGGGACAGTTGAGCTCATAATCTCAGTTAATTCCTCACATTAGTCGGTACACGGGAATAGACAGATGAGTGCCGAGTGCTGCCGGCAACTGCTTTATGGTCACCGCACACACATGCAAGTACCTACCGCTTCGGTAATGTCCTGTGTTTGTATTTCTATTTGTCAAATGGGTGTGCTTTACGTCACTAATATGATTATATGTGTGTATATTTAGCATGGTAACGTGTGGTTATATTTTGACGTCATATAATGAGCCTATCGCAAAATTTACCACAACATTTTAGTTTATATATGTGACGATTTCGTCCGCGTGGAATTTAACTAAAGAGTCGCGGAACCCACATTTTTGTAAAATAAAAGTAGCTTAAGTTACTCCTTATGATATCAGATATCGGCCAGTGAAAGTCCCTTCAAAATCGGTCCAGTTGTTTCAGAAATTAGCCGGAGCAAACTGATTTTTTGATATGACTACCGTATATACTTTCATATATATATACTGAGCAGCGATAGCTCAGTGGGGATACCAACGGATTGCAATGCAGAGGGTCTCGGGTTCGAATCCACGTCGCGCACCTCTGACTTTCGGAAGTTATATGACTTTTCGAAATTATGTGCGTATTGATTGACAATTATCGCCTGCTTCGTGCCTCGGAGAGCACGTTAAGCCGTCGGTCTCGGCTGCCATGAACATCTATGGCAGTCGTTATTGGGAGAGTGTCGACACAAAAGATCCCACTGGGTCGAAGTGTCGCCGGTCTGCACTGACTGGCCCCCACATAAAATACCAGATACAAGTGAGTTTAGTTTGGAGTTTGGTTGATAAATTGAGTACTAAACTAAATTACTTACTGCTTGTTGCTTCCGTCTTATTAATGTTAATCGGATAACTTGCCTAGTTAAGTATAGTAGGGTAATCAACTCACATTTTTGAAATCATTATTTCATATAGTTATATTAACCAAACTCGAAAAAGACAAGTGTTTTAAATCTGGTAGTAGTGGTAATTGTGAAATAACATAAATCGGATGCACGATAGAAATTGTGACGAAGTATTTACATGCAGCTTGTCGAAAGAGATAGCGAGATATCTTCACCATACTCCAGTTTTCTTATATCAAAGTTTAAAATATTAATTATTGCCTTATTGTGCAAGCAATTTTGATAGATACTGTTTGCACTAAATATTTCATACTAGTTTTTCCCTGTGGTTTCACCCACGTAAGTCCCGTTTCCGTAAGAATATCGGGATAAAAAGTAGCCTATGTGTGAATCTAAGTTTCCAGTTATCTACATACCAAGTTTCATCGCAATCAGTTTAGTAGTTTTTGCGTGAAAGAGTCACAAACATCCATACATCCATACAAACTTTCGCGTTTTTAATATTAGTAAGGATGATTCGCTCTTCATTGTAAAATAATGCACAAAATCAAACAAAGGCACTCTATTGACACTCTATAGCCTGGTCACAATATAATTGCCTGAGGATCGCTGGCCGCTGAAGGTTACGATCATGTTAAAACCGCAAATTTGTAAATAGCATGTAGGATGAGGATATGGAACAAAATCATGAATAATGTGCTGCGTATTAATTGTCATGTCATATTTGTGTAGTTAATATGGAGTAAGTACTCCATATTAACTATTCAAATATGTTGAACATTTTATACGGACTTTGTCACTTGACGGATGGTAAAAATTGCCTTATGTTCGTTGGTGGCTTGAAGTATGTGTTGATTGAAGCTCACTTCAAGATGTAGCCAATCTTGTCAGTGACATACCTTTCTTATGGTAGTATGGGAGGCAGGCGGTTGACTGTGGCTGGCTTTTCCCGGGATCTGTGACGGCAACGCAGAGCAGATCCCGAGAAAAATCGCTGCTGTAAAGAAAAAAAAAGAAGAAAGAAGAATAATTTTATTTGTTCCACGCTCATGAGGTAACAGAAAACACAACCAATATGTATAAGAAGAACAAATAAGGTCCTGCGTCAGCAATGTTGCAGTATATCCACAACGCTGGTATTCTCGCAGAGCCTGCATGATTTCGGTGCATGTAGGCAGTAATATACATACATAACTCGATTAAATTTAAAAATAAAACAAAAATCAAAATATCGTTTTAAAAAAATTGACAGAAGGTGGTCTTATACGGCAAAAGTAATTTTATACTAAATAATAATGTATGGTATTTATATAATACTTGTTTACTAGGTAATAAGGTGAACCTTTGAATCAATACTGAAGTATTGATTGCTATTGTAGTGCACCAGTAAAAGACGTCTTCTCTTCAATGTGTTTATTGTGGTACTAAATTGCGATATAAACGTTGGTCATATTTTAATGAGTGAACGGCGTAAACAATACCTATATGTATACATATTTATATGATTAAAAGTATATTGGAAATAATAAAAAACAAAAATAAAACATGAAAATAATTATAAAGACCTTATATTATAATGTTTCAGCGCTTCATATTAATGTTATGTTACATAAAGCAACCGAAACGTTAGGGGAAAAGTGTAAATTAAATATAAATTGTTTTAATTAATTTAAATTGTTTAAAATAAGTAAAGTTCAATAATAGTAGTGTTTGAGTTTTTAAATTATGTAATAAAAGTGTTTTAAAGTAAAATAAACAACGTGACAAATACATATAATGTGTTTAATTTCAATGTATAACATTCGTGTAAACATAAGACAATATTATATACAAACACGTCTTAAAATGAGGTTTAATCTATAAATTAAAACTTGTCTTTTTCATATACTTATTGTAGACGGCATGGATGGCGTATAGTGCGTTTAGTGGTTTAGTTTTCGACACACAAACTGGGCAAATATTTGCGTGATTAAAAATAGTTGTTCTGAATCTGCGTTCTTTGTGCCTCTTGTTTGATTGTTTGTAAAATCCCGTATCACAAGAATTATTTCTAATACGGGAATTGTGATTGTGATTTTATTGAAATAACAACATTCTAATAATTCTCTTACCTCAATCTTATGTATTTCTTCGATCGTCACTCATGAGTCTCATAACTAGCAAGGACATATATGTTTTTTTTTTATCTTTATTGTTTTATATGGGTTTTTGTCCACATGGACATGCCAACCCTATTGTACCTTATAACATAACTAACACAAAAATAAATAGGACAATTTATACAGCTAAATCTATAAATTATTGGTATATAACAGTAGCTTGGAAAGTTGCGTCACATCTTCGAGTCACCCTTGCCACAATGCCTGAAGACCAAGGTATTCAATCAATGCGTCCTGCCGGTCATGACATACGGAGCCGAGACGTGGAACCTGACAGTGAAACTAGCCCACCGATTGCATGTCACTCAGCGAGCTATAGAAAGGTGTATGCTCGGAATCTCGTTAAGGGACAAAGTCCGGAACGAGATTATCCGGCAAAAAACCAAAGTAAGCGACGTAGTTCAGAAGTGTAGCAGGCTGAAGTGGCAGTGGGCTGGTTACATCTGTCGCAGAACCGATGATCGTTGGAGCAGACGGGTTCTCGAGTGGAGACCACGACTCGGTAAGCGTAGTGTAGGACGCCCTCCGGCCAGATGGACCGATGATCTGAAAAAGGTGGCTGGAGGTGACTGGATAGCGAAAACGGGAGATCGGGCCTTGTGGCGCACCCTGGGGGAGGCTTATGTCCAGCAGTGGACTGCAATAGGCTGAAATGATGAACAGTAGCCAAGGAACACAGACTTTTTGCTACATCAGTTTTTGGATATGATAGTATAGACTGGATTAAGCCCACATCTAATTTGTTTAATGCAAATTTCCTTATCAGTTCTTCCCTTTTACTAATGTTTCTGATACATTCTATTAATAAATGTTCCACATCCTCTATTTTATTGCATACATTACAGTTGGGTGAATCCACCTTTTTCATCAGGAATGCGAATTTGACGGAAGGGAAGTGTCCTGATCGTAACGTTAAGGCTAATTTAACGTAATTGTTACGGTAGAGAGAAGGGGCTTAGCGAGATGATTGCCTAAACCTAGACTTCGATTAGCTGGAGCAGCACAGTTGAAGTAGTACTTGCACTTTACAGAAGATTATGGTCAAACATCTGGGCGTAGGGATACAGCTGTGATTACCTTGTCAGAAACCTTGAGATTGACATACCAAGCTAGCGAGGTCTAAGGCCCAGCGCCCATTGGCGGCATGGCATGGAAAGGTATTTTTTAGGCGACGAATAAAAATATAACCTAATCGTATGGAAATAAAGTTGAAATTTCAATGATAACAGTCGTAAGTACAAAAATAATACCGCGGTATGCTTAGGTGTGCTGTGTTGGCAGCCTTCGGAACTCTTCGGCATCCCTCGGAACGCTTTGGCAGTCTTCGGGATGCCGCGGCAAGACAGCGCCCGCCCGTACCCCGCGGCAAGAACTGCTATAAGTACTAGATCCCAATCTACCATTATACACACACTTGCAAGCTTGCGTTAGGACCGTTCTGAAGAAGCGATACGACTATTGTGAAAAAAGCTAGGCGCGAGCTCGGTATCTAAGGACGCCACGGCATGGCTAAGGACGCTTCAGTATGCTTAAGGACGTCGCGGCATACCTAAGGATGTCACGGCATAATTACCGCCAGTGTGCGCTTACATGTAGGGATGCCGAAGGATCCCCTGCCGTGCCGTGCCGCCAATAACCTAAGTGGGCCTAAGTGTTATCCCTCGTATTTTAACTACTGATAGACATTTTTACTATCTAGCAAGCTCCCGTTCATAGTTACCGCCAAGCGAGCGTCTACTTTACTCCAAAAATATCAACATAAACAAAGGGCAACACAAACTATTATCACTTTAACAAGATAATTACAAACACGATTAAATAAAACATTCTCTAACACGTATCTGGTATGCAAACTCCACTATCAATATAACACGACCCTATTAAAACTTGTGCGTCGTACAAAGCGTTACAGGACACTGTAATGAGTTGTGGGCGGAATGCTGGTGTGCCCAGAGGCTTTACGTTCAATCTACAAACCTATCGCGAGTGTAGCCGCCAGTTACAATAATGGCGAATGAGTGTGTTTGAATTTAGTATGGAATAGGTAAAATCAAATTGCGTTTATCTATTTACTAGATTATGCCCACGGCTTAGCTCGCGTAAATGTAGGGTAGGTTTGTAACAGTATTTTTATTCATGTATGGGTGGTAGGTACCGTATGGCCTTCTCCCCCGTGACAACATGTATGCGAAATTGCATGATAATTCGTCGAGTAGTTAAGGAGTGAAAGCGTGAAATAAATAAACAAACTCACATTCACGTTTATAATATTAGTTAGGATTTATTTATTTAATAGTTTACCAGCAGTTATTACACTAAAACATTAATTACAAATAGAACATAGTATTACGCTTAATCTAAGTGCACAACTTATGTAGGTAAACACCACATGCATATTATTTAGAAAATAACTATTGACAAATGTTATCCAAGTGTAGGGGAAACATAACTTATATTACAAAACTTATATAGCACATATATCTGAATAGGACAGTAATTTGTGGATGGTTAATCGATAGCAAGATTATGGACTCGGTTCTTAAATCGTTGAAATGTTGTGCCGAATATATCTGTTTACTGTAATGATTACATATCTTGAAATGAAAAGATATCCTAACTGGGCTTTACTTGTGAATTTGCATTTAAAATGTAGCTAAATATTCGGTTGTCGAGTAATCCTTCGAATTATTTGAAAAGTCAATTAATTTGAACGTATTTGAAGGTACACCAAATACGTTCAAATAAATTGATCTCTTTTTACTGCCCGATTATTGGATTCCAAATGATTAAAAATATAAATTGAAAAACTGTAAGTCGAATAAAACACGGACAATCCACATACGCTAAGTATGTGGAATGTCCATCTGCTACTGGAGTTGGTAGATTAATTGCTTTATGTGTGTACATGTACTTTGTAGTTGGATCGCAGGTAGTACTTCTGTTACCAATAATAATGCAAGTTTCGTGCCGATTGTCCATGCTATTTGTACCATGAAACCCACTAAATGAAGTTTACTAGATCTTTCTTCACCCTACCATGAAGTAGACTAAGTAATGTACTTATAATGCCGAAGAAACGCCACGGTACGTAAGTATACTCTTGATATCTTTTTAACCCCGGAGTTTTCGGTAAACATTTTCATGGTAAGCAGAGATCAGAGACATTGAGGACAGACGCCAAGTTAAGAATATCCTACGAAAGTAAGTAATAATATCTAAGATTTAATGAAGTATGAGAGATAGGTAGGCTAGGATAATAGAAATTTGTAGTCTATTCTTACCCCTCCGGGAAACAGACGTGACTTTATGTATGTATGTATCTTATGTGGGAGCCAGTCAGTGCAGACTGGCAACACTTCGACCCAGTGGGATCTTTTGTGTCAACACTCTCCCAATAACGACTGCCATAGATGTTCATGACAGCCGGGACCGACGGCTTAACGTGCTCTCTGAGGCACGGAGCAGGCGACAATTGTCAATCAATACACACATAATTTTGAAAAGTCATATAACTTCCGGAAGTCAGAGGTGCGCAACGTGGGTTCGAACCCGAGACCCTCTGCATTGCAGTCTATTGGTCTCCCCGCTGAGCTATCGCTGCTAGCTGAGTGGGGAGACCAATATACTGTAATGACTTTATGTAAGTACACGTATATTTTCGTTAACCTTTGAAGCAGACACGTGTATGCTGCCTCGTCTCAAAACTTTTTCGTACATAAAAGCAAACATTTCAAGTCAAACTGAAAACTCATCAAATCTTGACGTATTTAGGGCTGTTGTAAAATTTTTCGACAAAGCTTTAAGTCGCGGTGAAGTTTTACAATTAAGCCGTTGTATCGCCATGTTAGGATTTTCTCAGCGAATTTATTAAAATGTTCGTGATATTTTGTTACAGCTTCTTGGGATCCGCTAAACTTTATTGTTGAGGGGACTGATCTGTCCTTTTCAAATGCAAGGGTTGAGAAAGTTGTGGGTAGAAACAAGGGTTAGTTGTCTATATAGCGAGTGTCGACACAAAAGATGCCACTGGGTTGAAGTGTCGCCGGTCTGCACTGACTGGCCCCACATAAGATAAGATAAGATACGTAGTTGTCTATATAACGCCCATTTATTTTTATACAGCTGGGTTGGTAAACAAGCACAGCCTTCCTTTCTGTAGGATTTTCTTCAGTCGGGGTACTCCAGATTTATACGGAAATATATTCTAATATTTGATTGATTTTATTTTTAGTTTGCTTGTTTGTTGTTCGAATTTAATTCGAAAACTAATCAGCCGAAGCCGCGGGCAAAAGCTAGTCTTATATGTACTTACCAACTCTTATCACCTGCAGAGGTATAAAGAGACGGATTTTCGGTTGCTACGAGTGTGATATATATTTATTATTTAAAAAAAAAATATTACCAAGAATACATTACAATATGTACGCAATATCCGTTGGTCCCACACTAGGCAAAGCCTTCCCTACTCTGGCCTCATTCACTCTCTTAAAGTCATCACATCCTTTAGTCAGGGATTACTAGTTTTGTCTATCGGGGTATCCCGGTATATAGACGTAATCATGCCCTTTATATGCTTGAAAGGGTAAGCAAATCTATATCCTTCTACTTCTCGACAACTATTTCAAATCATTGACTTCACGCAAAATTAAATTGATGCATCAGCTGTTGAGATATGCTACGTTGCATATAAAAGTTGACAACCTTACACATTTTTTTTATTTTATTATATTTATGTACCACACATAGTATGAGTGTCCATGCTGCTACTATGATATTTTTACAGAAACCCAATAACACATTACCAGAATTGAATATCAAATTTCATGCACATTTCGCGTTCATTACCTCTGGGGCACTGAAGCATGAAGCATGAATGAAAGCATGAAGGTATACTAAAAGGATACCATGATGTAACGTAAAACATAGAGCACAAAGAGGTCTACATAATGCCCAGCCCCGAAACCTTACAGAATACACCTTTAATCATGTTTAAAATATAATCAGCTACAGAACCACGCAAATGGAGGTACGTTCGTCTTTGTTCCACAAACTTTGACGGTAAACAATGAGTTCCTAATTAATTTCTTCACTTGTGTGCGTGGGGAACTTTTCCAAATATTATTAATTTCTTGAATCATACTTACACATAAAATTAATTTCGCCAACGCGTTGAAATTATCAGTTGGTAACAATACGATGCATGAGTTCTAAGCGAAATGTGAAGAGGGCTAAGGGATCTCTTAATTTGATTTCATTAAGCGATGTGTGGATAGACTGGCTTTTGCCCGCGATTTCGCTCGCGTTTCCTGGATAAAAGTTACCCTATGTCCTTTTCTGTATCTTATGTGCCTGTAAGTAGATGCTTCTATTTTGACTTGCCTGATGTTAGAGGCCAAGATAAAAATTACTATATTGTTTTCTTTTTCATTTTTCAGCTTAATTATATTCAATTTAGTAGTAGGCAAATTGTGTTATGGTTGCAGCTCCTTACAAATATAATTTGTGAAACAAGCAGCATTGTTAAATTGGTGATTTAAAAGACTGGCCGTAAATTTCTTGCCCGTTTCTCATTAGTTCTACGCCCTTTGCTTTGCTGAACGTGGCAACAGGTAAATGTAAATTTTATTATTGTTTAGTTTGTAACCTTCACATTCATTAGTATTACGTTGTGACATAAATGATAAAATTTATTTTGAGTTTGATTTTTACCTCTGACAATTTGTATGCGGAATTTCATGATGATCGGCTGAGTAGTGATGATGATGTCCTCAAAGACGTATCCGTCGACGGCGACACCCTGTTAATTCTCAGACATCTATCTGCGTCTGTGTGCCCGGACGTGGCTCGCAACGGAATAAGAAATCTATAAAAGATACAAACACATTTTCTGCCATATGCAAAGTTAAGTATGTTGTTATTATTATTTCACCCTGTATTGTCCCATTGCAGGGCATCACCCTGTTTGCACCAGTCTTTCCTACAGCTATTTAATTATTCCCGTCATCGACGTCTTGGTTTCCGTATGACGCATGGATTTTTCTTAAAGTAAAAACGTCATAAAACGTAATTAATATTTCAATAACACCATAACAGAAAGAAAAAGGCATAGACATTGTTATATTAATTTTGAAAATCTTTTTTTCAATTTCGGATGGTTTCCGCGGATAATACGCAATCAGCGAAACAATTAAAGCCTGGCCGAAAAGGTCGGGACTTTTATTTTTCCAACCCTTTTACCTGATCCCCAGCTAATAAATCCGTTGAGGAAAGTTAGGGTCCAAGTAATGAGATGATAGCGTTTTTAAAAGAGTAACAATCTGCAAGGTTTTCGGTTTCTAAACTAATAAACATCATAATGTATTTTTCTGTGTAGTATTTTACATTACTTTATATTTTCCGTGTAGTATTTTACGTCATAATATATTTTATGTTGTTAACTGCCTCCGTGGCGCAGTGGTAGTGAATGCGACTGCTGTGCATGAGGTCTCGGGTTCGAATCCCGGGTCGGGCCAACAAAAAGCTATTGGGTTTTTATGTAAAGAAATCTCAATAGCAGCCCGGAGTTAGGAAGTTGGCGGTGTTAGACACCCCCGTGCCTCGGAAAGCACGTAAAGCCGTTGGTCCTGCGCCTGATCTCTCTCCGGTCGTGTCGGATTACCGTCCCATCGGAACCTGAGAGTGAGGGAACAGAGAGTGCACTTGTGTTTGCGCACACGCTTGTGCACTATAATATCTCCTGCGCAGATGGCCAGTCTCTTTTAAAACTGGCCGCCGTGGCCGAAATTCGGTCTGGAGGACATTATTATTATATTTTATGTGAAGATTTTACGTCACAATGTATTTGTTATACATGTTTAGTTTCAAGCCATTTTTCTCTGTTGAATAAGCTGAAGTAACACCTAGATTTACCCAGCTATTGTTTCAGGTTCCACGTAATAGGTACGAGCCTATTGTCGTCTACCGGACACAGCCGACTTTCAGTCATCGAGCTACTACTGAAAATATCGGGTTCGATTCCCGCACAAGTCAAACATTTGTGTGCATGAACATGGATGTTTGTCTTGGTCTGGGTGTTTCTATGTATAATATGTATGTATTTACAAAAAAAAAAAGTATATATGTATGTTTATCCACTGTCTAGTACCCATAGTACAAGCTCTGCTTAGTTTGGGCTAGATAGTGTTGTGTGTATGTGGTAGAATATTATTATTATTATTATTATTATTATATCGTAATAAAAAATCTAACAATACTTTAGACGACCTAGGAATCACACCATCTCATGCACGGCAGTTGAAAACATTACCAATAGTATTTCGCGTGGTTGCGCAGGCCGCTTGCGCTTGGGGTACGGCGAGGGGGTAGGTCAGACAGTTTGAAAAACTAATTTTAGATGCGGATTTAGGGAAATTGAAAAGCCACAAAGCCAAAAAAGTATTACCTCCGGTGACCTTGAAAACGACATTTTCTGGAAAGATCTTGTCGACCTCTGTGACATTTGTGGCGGCCATGTTTTTTATATGGAAGCCATTTTTTTTTTCGCTCCCCCTAAAATTCCCAGGGTTTTAGGAAGATTTTGTTCAAAAACGACTCCCGTAGATATCACCGTTTCCGAAATCCGATGGGGTACCACCACCAAGAGTTGTCCTTCCAAATGTCAGGCATTTTTTCCGGGCCTTCTGAACGATTCTCTATACGATACTATATTTCCTTTTTTCCTACGACTCCCCCTTATCTTATGTGGGGGCCAGTCAGTGCAGACCGGCGACACTTCGACCCAGTGGGATCTTTTGTGTCGACACTCTCCCAATAACGTGCTCTCCGAGGCACCGAGCAGGCGATAATTGTCAATCAATACGCACATATTTTTGAAGTCAAAGTCAGAGGTGCGCGACGTGGGTTCGAACCCGAGACCCTCTGCATTGCAGCCTGTTGGTCTCCTCACTGAGCTATCGCTGCTTTATACGACTCCCCCTTGTATAACTTCTATTTCTCTAAGTCAGTGGTAATATTAGTTTATATAATACTAGCCACCCGCCCCGACTTCGCACGGGTAGTACAAAACGTTAACAGTTTATAGACCTAAACCTTCCTCATGAATCACCCTGTCTATTGGTAAAACTGCATGAAAATCCGTTCAGTAGTTTTTGAGTTTATTGCGAACAGATGCCGCAAGAGACTTTGTTTTATTGCTGTAGTGATGAATGATTATATATTCGGATCCAGATTTGTCATAAAAATATTTATTAGATAGTTGACTGCATGGATGGTGTAGTGGTTTAAGTGGTCGTTTCGCCATTGCCACTACGCCGAGTGTTGTGGGTTCGATCTCCACACGGAACAAAAATGTGTTGATCCACTTATAGTTGTTCTGAGTCTGGATGTTCTTTTGTGTCTGTTGTTTGAATGTTTATAAAGTCCCCCGCGACACAGGAATTACACATAGTGCGAATTGCCTCCGTGGCGCAGCGGTAGTGAATACGACTGCTGTGCATGAGGTCTCGGGTTTGAATCCCGGGTCGGGCCAACAAAAAGTTATTGGGTTTTTCTGTAAGAAATCTCAGTGTGAGCCCGGAGTTAGGCAGTTGGCGGTGTTAGACACCCCGTGCCTCGGAAAGCACGTAAAGCCGTTGGTCCTGCGCCTGATCTCTCTCCGGTCGTGTCTGATTATCCGTCCCATCGGATCATGAGGGTTAGAGAATAGAGAGTGCCCTTGTGTTTGCTCACATACTTGTGCACTATAATATCTCCTGCACAGATGGCCAGTCTCCGTTGAGATTGGCCGCCGTGACCGAAATTCAGTCTGGAGGACAGGACAGGAATTATTACACATAGTGCGGGAATTGTCTTATTAAAAAAGAATAGAAGAGTTTGTATGACAACACACAATATTACCGTTTTTCATTATATAAATAAGCATTTTTGAATCCAAACACAAATAGTATTATTAATAGTAGGTATTAAATAAAATATTAAAATAAACGAAGATTCAGACATATTGAGATACAGAGCTATAAATCTTTCAAGTGAACAGAATTCTTTTAAGAAACTATTTCAGTATTTATTGTCTGGTACCCATAGTACAAGCTCTGCTTAGTTTGGGCTAGATGGTGTTGTGTGTATGTCGTAGAATATTATTATTATTATAGTATAAATGTTAGAGGTATTTTCATGTCTTCTGCCAATTAGTTGAAAAGCGATACAAACTAATTACTTTGTATCGCTATTAGTTAATTAATTCATAGGTGTATCAAATTTGAAATTGTGACGGTTATGTACTGTTATGCTACTTCAATTAATTTCTTGAGGACATAAATTTATCAAGATTGAATCTACAGTTGCCTGTAATATTCCATGGATACCTTAAGGTCTAAAATTCCGTGAACAATCAAATTAGAATGAATATAAACGAACTAGATGGCATTGTTTTATTTATTATGGGTTTATTAGGTTTCGATGGTACACTTCTAGTCAAATGTAATTCTTACCTGATTACTTACTTTTATTTCTAAATAAGTAATGTATGCAATGAATAGAGATTCAAAAATTGTTTAAAGTAATTTTAACAAAATGAAGATTTTGTTATACAACTAAGGTGGCAAGCAAGCATACGGCCCACCTGATGATAAGTGTTTACCGTAGGCTATAGACGCCTGCAACACCAGAGGCATCATTTGCGCGTTGCCGACCCTTTAGGAAAGGAAGTGGGAAGGAGAACGAGCGAGATAGGGGAAAGAGAGTGATTGGGCCTTCGGCAATCTCACTCACTGAACGAAACACAACAGTAGGAATACTGTTATTTCACGTCGATATTCTGTGAGAGGGTAGTCCTTTCCAAAGTACTAAACAATTCTCGTATCGATTTCTGTTAGATGGTGTCAAATACCAGCTTATACCATTTTAGTTTTGACTTGGATATGCATTTATGCAGCTGTACCTATGTTTACTTTCGAGTAAAGATCCAAATTTCGCTTTAGATACTGCTCATAATAAAATCTTACTAGTATTTAAGTGCAAGAGTCTGTGAATATGTTTGGGTCTTTGCTACTGACACCAACATTTCGCCAGTTTTAGGACCCACGTTTCTAATACAGGCGAACCCATGGATGGTTACAGACTTCTTCGGTTAAGTTTCTTGACAGAAAAACCCAGTAACATTTCCCCTGACTCGGGAATGGAACCCGAGTCCTCCTATACAATTCATGATCACCGCACTACCGAGGCAGTCGATGTGTGCTTTGATTATTTTTAAGTAAACTAGTATTTTAATGACTGCGGTGATTAGGAATACAAGTAAAATAAATATGAGATTCACACTACCAATGTCCCACGAAAGAGTTTATATGTCACCTAAACTAATAATAAATAAAAGTTTTAATCGTTTACCCAGTTATATATATTATTTTTACTTTTTAAAGACATCTCCCATACTAGGAATAATCCCTGTGTCGCGGGGGACTTATAATCATTCAAACAACGAACACAAAAGAACACCCAGACTCGGAGCAGTCATTTGTGGATCACACAAAGTTTGATTCACAAATAGTTGTGCTCCCGTGTGGAATTCGAGCCCACAACACTCGGCACACTGGCAATGCTTCGGAGGGCACGTAAAATGTCGGTCCCGGTTATTGTCAAATTGACAACAGTCGTTAAGCAATGTCAGAGGCCTACGGGCTTGAACAACTCTTGACAACAGGTTGGCCACTAACCACACGAAAAGAAGAAGAAGAAGAAGAAGTGGCAGTGGCGAGACGACCACTTAAAGCACTACGCCACCCATGCAGTCATACTCACAAATGTCGATATATTCACAAATATCTCTTAAACTGTACCAATTGTACCAAGAGCAGCGTTAGCTCAGTGGGGAGACCAACAGACTGCAATGCAGAGGGTCTCGGGTTCGAACCCACGTCGCGCACCTCTGACTTTCAGAAGTTATATGACTTTTCGAAATTATGTGCGTATTGATTGATAACTATCGCCTGCTCCGTGCCATGGAGAGTACGTTAAGCCGTTGGTCCCGGCTGCCATGAACATCTATGGCAGTCGTTATTGGGAAAGTCAGTACCTTCTAATATCCTGACACTGGTCTAGCCTTAGGGTATCGTTAGCCTTTGGGTTGTGGAGGTCAGGTGGCAGCCGCTCCGTGTAAAAACTGATATCCAGTCAAATCTGGTCAGACCAGAAAAGCCGACCCCAAGTGACTTGGGAATAATAAAGGCTAAGAGAGAAGAAGATCTCTTAAATTGTACCATAAAAATATGGAAGGAAACGCCGACAAAGCGATATAAATGTTTTATTGTACTTTTATAACCGAATTGCATATCAGCCTTCGAATTTTTTTATTAATAGCGATGAGCCTACCGTCCCGCATTCGGCTCTCGTGTAATTACCACTTTCGTGATTTTTTAAACAATCATACCATGATACTAACATAATGAACTGTGGATGTGTGATGGATGTTTATTTATGTATTGGTTGCCCCTCGTTGGTCCCGTGGCATAATATGAAGCTTAATGTTTATCTGTTCAGAAAATATGACTCTGGTAATCTACCAAAAGAATCGAATATCGAATACCCTTTTTCTCTCTATTATATAAGACCTAAAAAGATAGTTGGTGAAATGTGGGTAGAATACACCTTATACTCCCGTTTTGGGACAATAAAGGCGTGGTCCTTTAATTTTTTTTATTAGTAATATTACCTTGTTACACGCGACTTAGTTGCAAAAATCTTTAGCTATTCTACTTATTTATAATTATAGATAAAAAGACTATGCTCTTGTCGGCATTAAGCATTAAATTTAACTGAAGCCTTTCAAAAAGCATTCTTCGTTCATAAGTGCACTACTTATCTTTTATACTTATATTTTGAGCTCATTCTGCGTAAATAGTAACACCAATAATTAAATTAGTTCAGGTACTTTGAAATAAGTACATTTCAAGACATTGAGACAGCCAACATCTTAGTTTCCTCGTGAACATGGCTGCTGAAAAGCAACAGAAACGTCGGAGAAATTATAAAAATAAATTTAAATAGATTGAATTATTAAATAGTAGTAAACTTTAACAGAAGTAGTGTAATAATAGTTTTTAAATTATATAATGAAAGTGTTTAATCAATCAACCCGATAAAATCCGTATAAAGTAATTATGGTTTAAGACTGCGCCGAGCGTAAGACAGATAATAACAGAGCTCGTGCGGCGCATATTCAAATCGGCGCGCGGCTGCCATAGTAAAATTGTATGGAGGATTTTAAGTGCTTTTTTGATAAATATATATCTTTATTGTTAACTAATAACTTAAATATTTGAGACGGACAAATTGTAATATAACTATTTATGTTTCGTTTAATCTGTAAAATAGGATAGATTTCTACTGTTATAATCTAAAAATCACGTAAAACGAGCTTACGTTTTTGCATTTTTCGTACAAATTTACGTAATTTTGTAGAAGAAAATATTAATTATTTTAAGTTTTTTACACGGAGTAATTGTAAACACATTCATTGTTATGATAAATGTATATATTATATTGGTATTAAACAAAATGTGTTGATTTTATTCACTTAACTGTGGCACATTTTGCTCGGCGCAGTCTTAAGATATTTATTTCTCAAAAGAATACAATATTCATTTATCTGAGAAACACAAGTTAAGTATATATAGTTATACTAAGAAATACAAGAGAGAGGCTCAACAGTACAACTGAAAAAATAATAATAATAATAATAATAATATATATATATATACATGTCGCAGACAGCTGGGCCACCGGACTGAGTGGGTGCGTATTTTCGTCGGATACCGACATGACGGGTAGCCTCGAGCAATAATAATCATGAAGAACGATTTAACAACGTTTATTTAAGTAAATTCACAATATAATAACTAGCAAGTATTCTAGAACAAACACGTCCGCACGGTGCGAGCTCCGATTATAGAATGCCCGCCCGCTCCAACGGTCGCGTCCAAGCATGACTCGGTAGTGACGTCTCACACTTGCGTTCGGAAACAAATCTTGACTCGTCGACATATCGCACTCTTAATAAAACTGCGACTTAACTCGAAATTTGAAAGTAAGGCAATTTGAACTCTAATTGTATATGTTAAATTCTAATATTATATTTGTGTTAAATCTTTGCAATAGAGTTTAAATTTGTTTAATCCAAAATACTAAGATAAGTCTCTGTTTTATTAAGGATGCGATATATATTAATGCACTTTATTTTTGTAACTCAAATAATGTTCTAATGACTATATAATCATTATTGAGGGTAGCAACTACAAAACAAAAGCCAGTCGGTACCGCGCGTTCTGAGAATCACACTGTTTAGTCGTAAACAACTATTCATTTATTTGGACAACCAACAAGAACATACACCTTAAAAGCTAAGTTACAAAGTCAGTGGTATACAAGTATTGGTGTTGCCTTAATTACAAGTTGCCACGGAAAGCAAAATACAAACGATAGTTGGGAGCACAAGGCTTCCCAGAACTAAAGAATAAAAACTTAAATTAACAATTTCTTACATAATTAGTATATACCAAAAGAACAAAACTTTATACTACGGTGTTATTGAATCTCAGCATAGTGACGATATTTTTTTTTTTTTAAGTTGGTAAACTTAGACTAAATATATCCCGGCTGTCATCACTGCGGCGACTGCCGCGATGTTGTTGTGGATACGGCGCTGCACACCTTGGCGGATTGCCCCGCTTGGGCATCGCAGCGCCGTGAGTTGATCGCGGCAGTCGGTATGGTTGCCCTCTCGTTCCAGGCCGTGGTTCAATCTATGGTCCGGAGCGAGAGGTCGTGGAACGCCGTCGCCTCCTTCTGTGAGGAAGTCATGTCCATCAAGGAGGCGGCGGAGCGGGAGAGGGAGCGCTTAAATCCTCTCCCCAACCGCAGAACCGGGCGCCGGAGGGCGCGAGATGACCTCCAGCCACCCTGAGATTTGACCTGGGGGTGGTGGGCTGCGTGGGCCTGCCTGCCACCCGATCAGCACCAGGTCCGAGAGGCGGCGTGCGTGTTCCCACGCGCGCCTCTGAGTCGTGTTTTTGTCCCCCTACAAGGGGACAGTAGAGGGTCTTTTAAGTAGTGGCCTGCCGTTTCACACGGCGGGCCGAAACCTCGGCGGGGTCGCGATTGCATGTGAAAGCGATTCGCGCGACCCCGCCGTCTATGGTTATGTCGAGGTAAAAAAAAAAAAAAAAAAAAAAAAAAAAATATCAATATCCTTATTTTTACTAACAGAATTATATTCCGCTTGACTATGACCGTATTACGTGTTATTTAATACCAATAACTTTAGTTCACCTATCGTTAACATTAATTAAAGTGCTTCTATATTTTTACATATATGAAAGCAATACACTTGTAAGAAATAGAACTAGCTCACTTATTTTCAACAAAGAAGAAGAAAGCTGAAAGCGTGATTTCATACAAAAATAACCCTAAGTCAGTGGCGAGATTATTGTGAAAGCCAATGAGTCCGTGTAATGCCGACCCGGAAATATGAAACCTTTTTGGCCACAAACATACTTAGAACTATGTTATGTCTACGGCTTCACTCGCTTGCTATTTATGTAATGATTTTATATGTATTTTATCCACACTTTGTGGTGAAAGAAGGATGAGAAACCTCGTAAATGGCATCAGTATATATAGTCATTGAAGTATGTTTACTACTTGTTAAAAATCTTTACAATGAACAAATACTTCAAATTAATGTAATATAAAATCATACATATTAAAACGACTTTCATATCATAATGATGACGAACGAGGTGAAGGGTAAATTATTCTACCTGGTAGGCCATGGCACCTAGTAAATAGCAATTTGTGGTGCAAATCTCTATCGCGCGAAGCAGATACTAATATTTTTGGTAGCGATAAGCAGTTGTCAATTAAAATTCAATTGGTACGAATCTTTAAAGAAAATGAAATTCTGGTTGGTGACTTTGATAAATATTAAAAAGCATAAAACTTTGAAAAAAAATTAAAAGTGTCATCTGTGTCATCACTGCTGTCTGAGGTCATAGGATACACCATCAAGCACAATTGACCGATGACGACAAATGTTTCGAATAGTCAATTATAATTCGAATACTCAGTGAAAACTAATTGATCAACATTCGTATGTGAGATCATACAAATTATTAACATTTCAATTTTCTTTTTCATAGCGAAAGAAAAACGCCAATTTTCGATTTGTTTTCAAAATTTGAGTACACTGTCATCTATTATCGCTTCGTATAACTTCACAACACATAATTCGGTACCACCTCAATAGCATATTATTCATTATTCTCCAAATTCCTATCATAATAACGATCGCCAGTCCCGTTTTTGCATACTCTAACGCAAATGTACCAAAAAGGCACCTACTCTTTGCAAATGGTAATAGATGTAAAATAACGATAAATGCGGACCGGCAGATGTTATTTTTATTGCATGGAGTTTTTCCTCAATGTTGGCATGCGGAACCCTGCCTTAAGTATAAGTCAGTGTGTGTATAAATTTTGTTTATCACTAATAGGCGAGTCTAGGACGCGTGACGAATATAAATTGTGACTCTGAGGGACTGAGCTCTGTATAAATACTGTGATTCCACTGGCTTTGTGGGGATTGAGGCTATGGTTGTTTGGTTTATTTACGTTGGTTTAAAGGCTTTATAACAGATGTATATTTATTATTTGGCAAGCAACAGAAAGCAAGCAAATATCACTATATTAGAAACATTCTATTACGTATTTTTATATTGCTACTAGCTGCCCGGGCAGACTTCGTTCTGTCAAAACTAATTTTTCTTTTTTTATGTTTACTTTATCACTAAAGGGTATGAAAAATAGATAGTAGCCGATTCTCAGACCTACTAAATATGCATATAAAATTTCATAAAAATCGGTCAAGCCATTTCGGTGGAGTATGGTAACTAACATTGTGACACGAGAATTTTATATATAAGATATATTAAACGTTTCGGTGGCACAGCGGTAGTGTCTTGTGCATACAAGAGGTTTTAAAATCAAAGGCAATAATATCATCTCAATAATATAAATGGCGTAATGGTACGCGTCTCGATGGCGTAGTGGTAAGTGTAACCGACTGCCACGCTTGAGGTCGCGGGTTCGATTCCCGCACAAGTCAAACATTTGTGTGCATGAACATGGATGTTTGTCTTGGTCTGGGTGTTTCTATGTATAATATGTATGTATTTACAAAAAGTATATATATGTATGTTTATCCATCGTCTAGTACCCATAGTACAAGGTCTGCTTAGTTCGGGCTAGATGTTGTTGTGTGTATGTGGTAGAATATTATATTATATATTATAATATAATCTATTCCTATAATGATGTATAAGCACTTCTTGGTCACGCCAATTAACTAATAAGTATATTAATATTAAAGTACTAGAATAGAAGAGAAGGAATAAACATTTTCGGTGAAAGAAGCCTAATCCAGGAGTAGAACTGTCATGAGAAAATTTAGGCAAGAAACTCATGACCACACTCTTTAATCACCAATTGTTTACATTTAATCACCAATTGTTTACAATATTGTTTGAAAGAGTACAAATCAATTTATTTACTTTCTTTTCTTATATGTGCTGCTGTGTGGTTGTTACATTGGCTTAGTGGGGAGACCAACAGACTGCAATGCAGAGGGTCTCGGGTTCGAACCCACGTCGCGCACCTCTGACTTTCAGAAGTTATACGACTTTTTGAAATTATGTGCGTATTGATTGACAATTATCGCCTGCTCCGTGCCTCGGAGAGCACGTTAAGCCGTCGGTCCCGGCTGCCATGAACATCTATGGCAGTCGTTATTGGGAGAGTGTCGGCACAAAAGATCCCACTGGGTCGAAGTGTCGCCGGTCTGCACTGACTGGCCCCCACATAAGATAAGATAAGATATGTAGAGACATAGAGATCTATGTCTATACATATAAGTGTATGAATCGTCATCTATCACAGTTCTCAGTATCAATTTCCCCTTTTCACATAAATAAATGATCAAATGAACATACTTCGCTTATAATATTAATTAAGATGAGCACCTTTTGATTCTGTGAAATACTAATTACGTCTTTATATTTAATGTGTGGTGTGAGAGAAGCTTAGCGTTCAATTAGAGTATGATTAAAACATCACGATTCCCCTGATAAAGACGACTGTCATATTTGTTATGTTGTTCAAAATAAATTTATTCAGATATGATGAACTATTTATTAAAACAACAAATTTTTTTAAAATTTTAAAATGAAATAATCTTATAGCCTTTATTTACAAATGTACTAAAAAAGATAACATAATTAACATAATTAAAAAAACACAAATAATTATAATACTAAATATTTACAAGAATGGTTTAGGCGTCGTAGAATTCTTCAGCATCGCTGTCAACTGGTAACGTGCCCAGAAGACTGGCAGCATTGCCACGTTGAATGGCAATGCTGATTCTTTGGGCTGAGAAAAGACCAGCCTTCTGATCACGCGAAACGTCGATCAGGCGTTTTGCGATCTCCCTGTACAAAATACGAGCGCTCGGACCCCATGAACCCAGGGTTTCCACCCCAAACGGCTCAAAAATGTAATTTCCAACTAAATTACTATATTTGCGCCGTTTGAGGGTTTCCGCGGTTGCAGCAGCAGCGCCGGCACATCCCGCAGTATTTGGAAGATGTGATGGCGCAAGGGTATCAACGCATGTTGCGTCCCACACCAAAGGCCTGCCCATCTTCCAAGGCAACAATGAAACGGACACAAAGAATACTCAGATTCGATTTATGTAGATTATAAAAATATTGTAGACTTCAATCGCTTGCAATATAAACTATATCACACACACGTTGCGCATTCAAAGAAAATAAATTTGAAGGTAGAATTAATGTGAAGAAATGAGCAAGTTGAGATATTTGGCACCCTGACTAGAAAACCTCCGGCACCGTTATTAGCAAAACGCAGTAACAATGAAACAAATCTTACGCCGGTTTGCTATAAGTAAGAGATTGTAAGTCAGTGAGCAGCCTCATTTGTACGATCGCCAGATAATTCGAATCTTCAAAGACATCAAATTATTCGAAATATACAGATACTTTCACTTTGACTTTCACCCTTTTCATACAAAGACGTATCTATGCAAGGGGCGAAAGTCAAGGGGCGTACGGGCTTGTAGCCGAATATTATCATAGATGATAAATTAATACTCGTGTCCTTAGCTAAGCTACGTGTAAGCTTGTATAGTTACCCTCTAGTACTTGCAAGCGGCATGTTGTTATTAGGTCTTCACCTATGAAATTGCTGTATTTGTCCTGCATCTAATTTGGTCATTTCTATACAGAAAACAATGGTTATTTCGAGAATTTTATAAGTTATATATTGAATATATTATTTTATCTATTACGGAAGGTGTTACATTTATTTTGTGTTGCAGAGACACATTTCGCTAAATTATTGGCATATAAACAATATTTATGTAAGTTAAAGTTATGTTATTTACTTATAAAACTAGTTATATTATATATTACTATTACTATTATATTATATAGTAATGTCGGCCTCCATGGCGTAATGGTTAGTGTAACCGACTGCCACGCCTGAGGTTGCGGGTTCGATCCCCGCACAAGTCAAACATTTGTGTGCATGAACATGGATGTTTGTCTTGGTCTGGGTGTTTCTATGTATAATATGTATGTATTTACAAAAAAAAAAGTATATATGTATGTTTATCCATTGTCTAGTACCCATAGTACAAGCTCTGCTTAGTTTGGGCTAGATGGTGTTGTGTATGTGAAAAAAAAATAAAATAAAAAATAAGTTACTATATATATATATATATATATATATATATATATATATATATATATATATATATATATATATATATATATATATATATATATATATATATATATATATATATAGGTAGTAGAGCTTCGCTGATTTTAGCATGAATGGCGACTCAACCGGGGAAGGACTACCCTCTCACAGAATATCGACGTGAAATAGCAGTATCCCTATTGTTGTGTTTCGTTCGGTGAGTGAGAGTGCCGGAGGCCCGATCGCCCTCTTTCCCTCTTCCCACTCCTTCTCCTTCCCATTTCTTTCCTAAAGACCGTACGCTTGTACGCTTGTGTTACCACTTTAGTTATATAAAAAAAAACTAAATATTCCTTTTATACATACATAAATAGATTCACGCCTGTTTCCTAGAGGGGTAGGCAGAGACTACGGATAAATAATAATAACTAAAAAAATATAAACTTGCTTATGTTAACAAATAATAATTTCAAGATAAAATGAGTTACAATGCACTCCTATAATGGTAAGTTTCATTTCTATACAATTTAGATTTAAGCTAGGTCATGTAGTGTTTTTAAATCCGCCATAGTTTTTCATGATGGTGTCTGACAAGTAAAGACTAACCAAACTTGGTATAAAGCCAATTAACTGTCCATAAGAAAAAGCAATGAATACGCAATTGCCATTAAAAATAATAATGCAATAGTTTGTATGAAAAACACAACGTAACAGATATTCTTTATACAAAACGGCAATTTCATAGGAAAAATCTCAATATAATTAATGTTCTACGATGAAGATCGTATGCATGTTTCAGTATATTAGCGTAGGTTGGTCTGAACCTATCGAATATGTGAGTATTTGCTAATGCAAATACCTCATGGTAGACAGGTAATGTGTGTAGTTACTCACATATTATGATAACCACGTCAAAGCGATATCATATCTGTAATTCCCCGAAGTTTTAATAATAATAATAATATTGTTTATTTCTCTCAAAAAGGTATAATATAATGAGTACAGGATGAGTTACACCTTAGTAAGAGCTGGAGTTTTTAGTAGGTTCGAAACCTGTGTGATATATCTTCAGGCTCTCCCCTTAGTGCTACAGAAGTATACAGCAAGAGTTTGAGGAACGTTACATTACAATATGTACTAAAAATACAAGTAAGAAGTGAGACAAATATATTATATTAGTGTATGTGAGTGTGTGTGTGTGTGCGCGCGCGCGCGGGTGTGTGTGCACGCGTGTGTATGTATGTGTGTGTGTGTGTGTGTTTGTATGTATGTGTGTGTGTCTGTGTGTATGTGTGTGTATATATATATGTGTGTGTGTGTGTGTGTGTGTGTATGTGTATGTGTGAGGATGTGTGTGTGTTTGTGTATGTGTGTTCGTATGTTTAGGTATGCGCGTGCGTGCGTGTGCATATTTATTTTAAATCTTTTTAGTTTCGTTATAATCTAAATGATTTAACCTATTAACAAGAGCATGTGAAAGCAAACGCGAATTAGTCTGCAAATATGGCAAATCTGTTAACGTCATTTGCTGATCTGCTATGCAATGAATGTAAAGTTCTACTTGATTAGTTTTATGGCCTGTCGTGATAGAGTTATATATTCTAAAGCTTTGGTTTTGCAGAAGAATGTCATGGCGAAACAGGAATAGCCATTCTGCCTTCAGCTGAGTACCCACTTCATTGCGTTCCTTACTCGAGTGGGGCCGTTTTAAATGGTCACACATTATTATGTGTAAGCTGACTTCTGACAATCTTCTGACAAAATACTGAAACCTGAAACCACAGGGGCCATTGCTTCTTTATTTCAGTCAGAACAGACAGAGAGAAACCCAATCCTTTCGAGGCTAGCACTCGTTGATCTAGAGGATCTACATAGGCAAAAAAGTTACAGCTAATGACAAGAGATGGCACTGTGCACAATTACACACTCTTCTCCCTAGCCTTTATTATTCCCAAGTCACTTTTGGGTCGGCTTTTCTGGTCTAACCGGATTTGACTGGATATCAGTTTGTACACAGAGCGGCTGCCACCTGACCTCTGCAACCCGAAGGCTAACGATACCCTAAGGCTAGACCAGTGTCAGGATAATATAGGGTACTGACTTCCCAATAACGACTGTGTGACGACTGTTCGAAAAGTCATATAATTTCCGAAAGTCGGTCGTGCGCGACATGTGTTCGAACTCGAGACCCTCTGCATTGCAGTCTATTGGTCTCCCCACTGAGCTATCGCTGCATAATTACACACTATTATACTATTATACCTAAATGCCAAATCATGCAAGTAAAGTTCTCAGTAGGAGTTGCTAATTATATATAAGTTCCCGACCAAGCGTCGGGCTGCGGCGCGCCAGGCACGTTTATCCAAACTGCTCAGAGATTTCATCATAATGGGAATTCATAACTACATACACGCAGACATAGGCCTATCATATTTACTAGAAGAAAACCGCAATGGAAGGTCTGCCCACGATTTTGTCAAAGATGCGTGGAGTATCACATAGTTACCACATAATCTAGAGATACGTAATTAAAATCTCGTGGGTCATCATCCACTTTGTTACCTAAAAGTAGCAATTATTTACGAGTTCACGCAACTTTTCAAGCAATGTCAACACAATCGATTAAATCCATCTATATATGCCACAGCATCTTATGCTTTATAATGCAGTAATTGCCAAAATAAATAAAAAATAATTATTCTCTCAGAGCAAAGAGTGAAGATACTACACTTCTTGACGACGTCGTAAAAGTACATAGTCACTAAAAAGTTTATAACTTTAGAGAAGACCTCTAAATTAGTTAATGAGACTAAATTTGTCTTGAGATAATATAATGGCTGCAAAGTTAATTCTTTATTTAAGTATTTTGCTAACAAAAAGTAAATATAAAACTAAATTAATTTAAGATTTTTACCATATACCTAATTGTTTTTATTTTTCATAAAATAATAAGAAAATGTAATAAGTCTCTGTCCTGAAACCCATTTCAAGGTCTTGGCGTTTATTTATCTCGAGTCGAATGAATGCTATAAACCGTTTATGGCATACATATTATATGGCATACATGCTTTTATTATCCTTTAAGACTAAGGTGTAATACTTAGATTTTTTAAATTATGTTTTAGGTGCCAGATAATTGTGGTGAGTCTGTCAGTGAGTGTTGTTACTGGGCATTTCTAGTCTCCGTGCTGCGACTAAGAATTTGTATAACATGAAACTTAATAACTTAGACCGAAATAAAAACAGGTGTTTATAAACATAAATTAAAAACACTATTCACCATGTATCAAATAGCAGCGATTTTGTAAAACCATTTTTTATATACCTTCCAAAACGCGATTGCTACCGAGTAACCTAGCAAACATTTTATGACACTTTCCGATCCCGTAATTCACGCCCAAACTGACGATTGACGTTATACTGTGAAGAAACGTGGTATTATGACCCTCCAAACCCAAGAAAGAAAACTCAAATTGGTAATGAAACCGATGTATGGAGTTACATAATCAGTGGGCTTAATTTTACGTTAATGGCAATCGTTTGTTAGCGCACTATGCAGCTATTTATTTAGAATTTGGATTGCAACCGAGAATCCTTCGTCCAGGCAGGCGGCCCAACGATGGATGTCGGGCACTTGTATATTACCAAAACTGTAAGAATTTCTTAGATACCCAATTTACATACATTACTACATAACCCGTTCCCACATTACTATTCATATGCAATAAGGACACACTATCCGGCCTGCAAATATTGACTAATAGACGACAACCAAGAACACTAGAGTACAGCAGCCAAACCATACAAAGACACAAGAACTCATAAAAAATGGTGTCTTCAATCATAACAAATTACCTACCATCACTCAAATCAAAGAACATAATTTGGCGCATAATCCAAAGAAAACATGAATTAATAATAGCCAAGGAAGTAATTGACGTCGAACTTGATGCTAAACGTAAACGATTATCAAATTCCTTTTATCTTATGCCAAGTCAAGGTGTGCCAAAGAAAAAGGATCCCAAAACTCCTACCAGTCTCATTAAAACTTTCGAGGAGAATTAAATAACGACCCTGAAACAAATCCGTTTACTACGTTAGGGGTTTTTGCAAAGTTTTATAAAGTAATTTTGAAGTTTGTGGTTTTAGTTGCTTAACCCCTTAGTGGGACATGTTAAGGGTCGAGTCCTTTGCAAAAATAAAGATTTTCCAACCAAGCTAAAGATTATTTATTCAATTAGGAACTCTAACAAGCAACGCGCCTGACATGTTATACATTACCAATTTTAATGCACAAATGGTGTTTTCCCAATTATTTAATACATCTTTATTACTTATTTCTATACTATACTTTTACCAGCGACGTCGCTTGTCCGGGCACAGCTTTTTCTATAAAAAGTACCTTATATGCTTCTCTGTAGCCTTGAAAACGTATATGCGAAGTTTTATAATTATCGGTCGAGCAGAGAAAGTGTGAAGGCGTCACAAACAAACAAACTTATATGCGCATTTAGAACATTAGTTATGATTACATAAACCTTACATTACACACAGAAATCGCTATCTATAGTCTTAAGTCCTTCTACTTTACAGCAGCAGCCTTTGAGACTCTGGAGCAGATCTTGGGATCTCAAACATAACAGCCGCTTACACTACCGCTTCGCTGCAGAGGTAGTCAACCGCTCCAACAAGATTGAACCAAATAGACAACACTAACTTAATGTGATACAAGCTCGAGACTATGAATGTATGTATTTTCATAGCCTCGATCACACACATACACATACACACGCACACGCACACACACTCACAAACTTACACACGCGCGCACGCACATACATTCACTCGCACACACAGGCAAACCCATATGTACACACACTAATTTTTAAATATAATTTTGTAAATTGTAAATTTAAAATAATGTATAGAGTTAATTTCATTATTTCAAATTATTGTGTTAATTATCACGTAATGTAAAATATGGAGGAGCGGATTTCTCTACTACAAGCATAATTTGCTTAAAACAAGTTTCCGAAAACAACTTTTTGTTACAATTTATATAACACAATAAAAAAATAAAAAAATGTATGTATATTCTTGCAATACATTTTGTTTCTAATTTGTGGTTTATATCAGCTGCTATATTCTATTCGGAAACCGTTGTTGACTGGCACCATTTTGATCCCAAGGCATGCAACTCTGAATTTTTGAAGTGATGTGCTTATTAAATAGTTAATTAGCGGTCGCTTTAACGGTGAAGGAAAACATCTTGAGGAAACCTATGTACATGTAGTGTTCGCTGAAAATCAGCGCTGTGTAGTAAGAATGCAAGTGCCACAGCATTATGCTGAGCGCATCACCGTCGTTTTTGTGCCGTCAGGTGGGACGTGCATCTGCACATAAACAACATTTTAATTGTTTTTACAGCCTTTTTTATGTTTTTAATTACTTAATTTAATTTTTGTTGTACCCTCATTTTAATATTAATTGATGATGCATGTCATGATTGTACAAAAATAAAAAACATTTCTTTCTTTTTCTTTGCTTTCTTTTATATATGAGAGTCCTCGAAGATGTGAGAAGTCTGCCAACTCTATAGTTGCCTTATCCTTCTCATACAGAGAAAAGGCTCGTGCCTGGCAGTGGGCCACTGTATAAACAGAGCTGATATTATATTTATCAATTGCCAAGTAATGCACAAGAGTCTAATCAAACCAATAAGAAAAGACTGCTGCAGCTACCCATAATGTTACGTCATAGATAAATTGTTTAAACAATAGGCTCTTAACGATTATTGCTAGCGGGGCACCGGCCATAATGGTCTAGAGCTGAAAATAGGCCACCTCGATGGACCAATATAACAAATGGGTTCAAGATAAAGCTAACATTGAGTTGCAGCCAATTTGTCGATCGATACCTTCTGTTAAGAGTAAACTTTAGACGAGGCCTATAGTTTGGAAATATAAGATGATTTCTGAGCTAAATCATATATGCTTTTTCAAATTGCATAAACCAATAATCTTTATTGATTACAATTCACACGCCCTCTAATATAAGTTAATGGTACTTCTCTTCATCTTTGAAACACATTTTAACAACGAATGTATAAAGTTTCTTTGAGTAATAGAGTCTAGCTGATTTTGGGATCGATGGGCCGGCTCGACTGGGGTGTGGTAAGTAAACACTATAGTTTTCTGTTTACGCGAATATTATTCATTGAAATTAAACTACTATATACGGATTTTATCGCGTTGTTTATTTGACACTTTATTACATAGTATTGAAAATTGTTAAAAATTATAAAAGTTTAATAGTAGTAGTAGTGTACTACTACTACTACTATTAAACATTTATAATTTTTAAGCTAATTAAATTATTATTAAAACTATTTAGATTTAATTTAATTTTACCCTTTCCCCGACGTTTCGGTTGCTTTTCAGCAGCCATGGTCACGGGGAGACTGTAAACTAATGACTTGTGAAGTAAACACTATCACAAAATTATTTTAAAATAAAACCAAGGTATTTTAAAGGTACTAATACACCGCTACATACATATACTATTGGTCTGAAAACCTTCAAACAGCGGAACGGCCTGCTGGGTAATAATTTAAGATTTCGCTGTATCAATTAAGTTACTGTTTTATTACTATACGATTCGGAAAGTACTAAATACCACGCACGTAAAATTATAGCTGTCAATCGAATTAAACGTAGGGTCCTGCTGCGTATACAGACATAACATAAGTAGTTGTAAAAAAAAAAGATATGGCCAGTACAGAATGGTTACATTTCGTCTGGTGAGTAAGAGCCGGAGGCTCAATCATAAGGGATGATTCCCTTTCACATAGATTACGGTGGCGGCTCACCATTAGGTTGTAACCAACTAACAAGCACTCAACTACATAGTGCTTGCTAGCCACATATGTAGCTTACGGTCGCTTGGCATCGTTTCTGTTGAACCAAGAAGAATCAACCATTCTATGACCGGCAGTCACTGCTTATCATTAGGTGGATCGATAACTCGTTTGTAAATTGTTTGTTTGTGTTTTATTTGTTTCTACAGATGACGAACATACAAATATTAAGCTATAGATCTTATCTTATCTTATGTGGAGCCAGTCAGTGCAGACCGGTTACACTTCGACCCAGTGGGATCTTTTGTGTCGATACTCTCCCAATAACGACTGCCATAGATGTTCATGGCAGCCGGGACCGACGGCTTAACGTGGCGATAATTGTCAATCAATATGCACATAATTTAGAAAAGTCATGATAGAGTCGGTAACTTCTGTCGCAGAACCGATGATCGATGGAGCAGACGGGTTCTCGAGTGGAGACCACGACTCGGCAAGCGTAGTGCAGGACGCCCTCCGGCCAGATGGACCGATGACCTGAAAAAGGTGGCTGGAGGTGACTGGATGGCGAAAACGGGAGATCGGGCCTTGTGGCGCACCCTGGGGGAGGCTTATGTCCAGCAGTGGACTGCAATAGGCTGAAATGATGATGATGTAGATATAACTTCCGAAAGTCAGAGGTGCGCGACGTGGGTTCGAACCCGAGACTCTCTGCATTGCAGTCTGTTGGTCTCCCCACTGAGCATAGATAGTCTATATACTTAATTATATGGATATGCATATAGGGTGAGGCAGAGTATATCCACATGAATTCACAAAGTAAAAAAAAAAAAAGGTTAATGATGGTTATGATGGATGAAAGATGCGCAAGAAGACGAACATACAAATATTAAGCTGTAAGAAATATAAACATAAACTATATACATATTTACAATGTAAATCAACATTTGACAAGGTTTGTTTCAACTATTGTGTAGGCCCATCTTCTATTACTAATGCCGCTTACCAAACACAATTCCCTAATAGTAAAAACCAACAACACTAAACCAATAGTACATACAAAATCGAGTATAACAATGTAATGCGAGCGAATATAGACCGCCATTAAGAATCGGCCGTAATAAAATAATTGCATCGTTTAATTGTGATATAATTAATTTGCTGTTGTCATTCGGCAAAACGATAATGCGAGTGCGTATCGAAACCAGTGTTATCGACATGCGGCTTGTAATTAATGTGTATAAAGTTGCGGTCTGTTGCATTCGGCTGTTTAATAATTGTCTTGTCGCTTTAGTGACGTAAGCATCGGGTAGTGATGGCCGCAAATTCATTCGAATGATATTCGAATAGAGCATAACCACTAATGGAATTCTGTATGGTGGGAGATCGTTACCTACCATGCAGAAGTCTCAAGATCCACGGTACGCATCCATGACTCTTAGAAGTTAAATGTGTATTGAAGCCAGTATTATCGACGTGTGGCCTGTAATTAATGTGTATAAAGTTGCGGTCTGTTGCATTCGGCTGTTTAATAATTGTCTTGTCGCTTTAATGACGTAAGCATCGGGTAGTAATCGTCACAAATTCATTCGAATGATATTCGAATAGAGCTTTATTATGAAAAGAATTTCGCCTTTTGGGAGACCGTTGCAGAAGTCTCGAAATCCACGGTACGCATCTATGACTCTTAGAAGTTATATGTGTATTTAAACCAGTGTTATCGACATGTGGCGTGTAATTAATGTGTATAAAGTTGCGGTCTATTGCATTCGGCTGTTTAATAATTATCTCGTCGATTATGATATTCGAATAGAACAAGCTTTATGGTACACCAGTAGAAATGCAGCTTGTGGGCGCAAGGCCTAACTTGTGTGTATGTTAGTTTGTAACGTTTAGCTATTATATGTCTATGCAACGAATACATGAATCTTTTCTCATACCGCAAAAATCTGCTCAAAATTTGACTTATACCGTTAGTAGAAGGCGAAGCGCTGTGTTTTAGAAACCCAAAAAAGTGACATCAGCTTTTTATTACAGTTTCGTAAAGATGAGATCAAAACAAACGCGAGAGTAGAATTCCCAATATTCTAGTGTGTCTAAATCAGGAGATAGGTTCTTTTGATTTATTTCATCGATGGAGACATTAAAGGCGCACGTAAATCAGTTACAATATATTTTTTTGGCCTATTAGAACCAACTTTATGATTTTTTTAAATATTTTAGTTTTTATTTAATTACTCGAGAAATCCTTAACGTCGGCACTTACTTTTTATTTATAAAAGTAGGTTTAGACTTGTCATATAATATAATATAATATAATAGTCATAGTCTTTTTCTGAGTTTCTAAAACACTGTGCGAGGCTTACGAGTCGTGGCGACACGCTGTGAGATGCATCAGGCCGTCGTCCCGGAGTCATGTCGCTCGTATTTACGTTCTGCGGGCGACCCCGCTGGGTGAATTATCGAAGGTCGTTACTTTTCCTACGATACATGCATCCTAAACGTGGAGTGTAGGCACACCGAGCGAATCCAACATGACCCATTTGTTCCCCTTGCGATGGGGAGAATGCATAAAGCATCGTTCTATTTAAAAAAGTCATAACTCGAAAACGAATAATATCTCGTTTTTTTTCTTGTGGTTGTTGGCCAACCTGTTGTTAAGAGTTGTTCAAGCCGCCAGTAGGCCTCTGATATGGCTTAACGACTGCTGTCAATTTGGCAACAACCGGGACCGACTTTTTACGTGCCCTCTGAAGCACGGAGACGCTCAGATGAAATACCACTAAGCGGTCACCCATCTATAGACTGATCGCACCCACCGTTGCTTAACCTCGCTAATCGTTTACCGATCAGTGAGTGCATCTGGCTATGAGCGTAGTAAATGTGACTGTTGTGTATCTTGGTTCTTGATTTCATGATTCCTGGACAGGCAGTTATTAAGATTTCCTGTTAAGAAGTTTTCAGTAGCAGCACGGTATCTGGAATTATGCCCAGTTGAGAGCAATAGCCTCTATATATCAATACACTCTCTATTACGTGCTATATAATATCAGCCCTGTATTAAACTGTCCCACTGCTGGGCACGGGCATCTTCTCAGGGTGAGAAGGGTTAGGCTATATCCACCACGCTGGCCCAGTGCGGGTTGGCAGACTTCACATATCTTTGAGAACATTATCGAGAACTCTTAGACATGCAGGTTTCCTCACGATGGTTTCCTTCAACGTTAAAGCCAGCGATAATTAACTTGTCGGCCTCGATGGCGTAGTCGTTAGTGTAACTGACTGCCACGCCTGAGGTCGCAGGTTCGTTTCCCGCACAAGTCAAACATTTGTGTGCATGAACATGTATGTTTGTCTTGGTCTGGGTGTTTCTAAGTAAAATTTGCACGAAAAAAAATTATAATATGTATGTTTAACCATTGTCTAGTACCCATAGTACAAGCTCTGCTTAGTTTGGGTTAGATGGTGTTGTGTGTATGTGATTAGAATATATTATTATTATATTTAATACGCACATAACTTCGAAAAGTCAGAGATGCGTGCCTTGGGATCGAACTCGAGACCTCTGCGTGGCAGTCCAACGGTTTCCCACTAGGATATCGCTGCTGTACATGACGTGTTACCTAAAACAATATTTGGTTGAATGTTGCTGTATACACATCTATCTACCCTTTCGAATATACATATAAGCGTGAGAATATGTCTTAACTAGAAACAGACAATTTCAAGTCACGTCATAAATACTTTATATATATCTAAAGTTTCATAATATTCGCAATCAAGGTACAGTTCTTGCAACTCACGAAGGCGAGCGAGCTTTACATGTACATGCGCAGTGTAAAAATGTAAACACGCATACTACCTATGCGTGTTTGACAGAGGGGTCACGAGCGACACTTACACACACACATACATAGCCCGCTCGCCTTTGTGAGTTGCAAGAACTATAAGTCGTTCATAATAAAAATTCTCAGAAGTATAATAAAAGACAAAAACAACTATAAATCTTCTGTTCTTCTTACAGAACAGTACCTTTTTATCCGCTTGATTAATATTCGAGAATTTGTTAAACAAATGTTAACCCTGCTAACGCGGACGTTCAACATTAGCACGCGTAATTGGGCCGGTTATCCGGGTCGTTAAGTTGTTCTAGGTCAACTTAGCCCGCGATTTTCCACGTCTTAATTGTGCCACAAATATCAAGGTACGACATTAACATGAGGAAAATGTATTTCTTGCTCCTAATTGATGTTTTTTTTGTTCGGTATATATATTTGTTCTTTATTATTGTAAAACTGTAAGCAGGCTTTGAAAAACAATGATTGCGTAGTGGTTAGTGTAACCGACTGCCACGCCTGAGGTCGCGGGTTCGATTCCCGCACAAGTCAAACATTTGTGTGTATAAACATGGATGTTTGTCTTGGTCTGGGTGTTTTTATGTATAATATGTATGTATATACACAAAAAATAGTATATATGTATGTCTATCCATTGTCTAGTAACCATAGTACAAACTCTGCTTAGTTTGGGCTAGATGGTGTTGTGTGTATGTGGTAGAATATTATTATTAGAATATTATATTATAAGGTAGGTTCGATAGCTCAGTGGGGAGACCAACAGACTGCAATGCAGAGGGTCTCGGGTTCGAACCCACGTCGCGCACCTCTGACTTTCGGAAGTTATATTACTTTTCGAAATTATGTGCGTATTGATTGACAATTATCGCCTGCTCCGTGCCTCGGAGAGCACGTTAAGCCGTCGGTCCCGGCTACCATGAACATCTATGGCAGTCGTTATTGGGAGAGTGTCGACACAAAAGATCCCACTGGGTCGAAGTGTTGTAGGTTTGTAGATGATACTTTTACAATATTACCAACAGATAGTGCAAGTGTATTCCTAGAACATCTTAATTCCATTAATAATAACATCCAATTTACTATGGAATTAGAGGCAAATAATTCATTAGCTTTCTTAGATGTACTTGTCATCAGGAATCCTGATCATACTTTGAGCCACACTGTATATAGGAAAAAGACCCATACAAATAGGTACTTAAACGGTGAATCTCACCACCATCCTAAACAGTTAGCTACCGTGGGAATGTCTTTGTTTCAGAGAGCCCATGGGATCTGTGACAAGAAACACCTGGACGCCGAGCTTCAACATGTCAAGCAAGTACTGCAAGACAACAAGCTCCAACAACCGCGCCGCTGTCACAGATCCTGAGAAAAGCCAGCCACAGTCGAGCGCCAGCCTGCTATACTGCCTTATGTAAGGGGTGTCACTGACAAGATTGGCTACATCTTGAAGCGAGCTTCAATCAACACATACTTCAAGCCGCCAACGAAGATAAGTCAATTTTTACCATCCGTCAAGTGCCAACTACCTTTACAAGATGCAGGGGTCTATAAAATAGATTGTGACTGCGGACTCTCATACATTGGTCAAACCAAGAGAAACATAGGCACCCGCATAAAAGAACACATAGCTGATGTAAAACACCAACGCTCGTTGAAGTCTGCTGTGTGTGAACATGTGCAACAGGGGACCAACCACTATCTGAGATTTGACAAACCACAGATTCTCGCTAAAGAACACCGATTCCTACCAAGGATGCTTCGCGAGGCTATTGAAATCAAAAAACATCCTAATTTTAATAGAGAAGATGGTTGGAATGTACCACCAGCTTGGGATCCAGTAATAAAAATAGTCAAACCCAAGAAGAAGCAAACCACAGCTAGACTTCATGATACTTTGAGCTCATTCTGCGTAAATAGAAACACCAATGATTAAATTATGTTCGGGTACTTTGAAATAACTACACTGGAACATTGAGACAACTGCCATCTTAGTCTCCCCGTGACCATGGCTGCTGAAAAGCAACCGAAACGTCGGGGAAAGTGTAAAAATAAATTAAATCTAAATAGTTTAATAATAATTTAATTAGCTTAAAAATTAGTAAAGTTTAATAGTAGTAGAAGTGTAACAATTTTCAAAATTTTGTAATAAAGTGTCAAATAAACAACGCGATAAAATCCGTATATAGCAGTTTAATTTCAATGAATAATATTCGCGTAAATAGAAGACAATATTATGCAGTATGAATCTTAGGAAACGTAGAAATGAAAAATATCTTATGTGTCAATCCAGGCTATAGTCACGTTTCGTCAAACACATGATAAAAAAAAATTATATCTAAACATCCAAGCAATATTACAAACATTCATATTTATAGTATTAGTAGAATTTGGGGCTTACTAAACCAGGACATGAAACAGCTTTCTTTTTTATAAAATTTGCCTTAGTCAACAAAACCTATGGTAAAGGTAACCAAAGGTATGAAATTAAGAAGATCTTATAAACGCGACTTACAGGCATTTAAATAGTTCTTAAAGACATACAAGTTCAGTAATAACACATTTCAAACGCCAACCGTTACACGTTCCAAATTCCAAAACTCATTACTACAATTGAATTCTTCTATTTAATTTAATGTTAAACCAATCACCTCGCGTTGCTAACAAAAAGCCGACCCGCCTAACCCTCCAATGCGCAAGGTCGATATAGTCCGGGCATACTAATTAGCCACTATCCGAACTTATCGTAAATTGTCCGTACGATTAGGTTCCTAGAAATAAACAAAAAAACAACAGAATAGAGATACAGTAAATCTAAGTAGAAAAACTCCTTATTTACAGATGTTTTCCACTATAGGGATAGTTCATGTTATACAAATACACAGACGCCTTCGTTAGCGCAGTGGTAATGATAGTGACCGCTGTGCATGAAGTATCGACTTCGATACTAAGTCGGGGTACGAGTGATTAAGTTTTTCTGTCAAACCAAATCTCAGAAGTAACACATGATTATAATAGGTTTAACCCTAATTACGATGGATCTTAAATCTTATCTAGAAAATTGAGGGTGTTATACCAGTGGAGGCACAGGGTATAGTCCTCTAATACAAAGTGAGTATCCCCCACCAGGCTGCAAGATCGTGCCTTGCAGGCTTTGGCCCAACGTTTAATGTCGGGCGTTTATATCTTAGTGTAAACTTTGCTTGCGAGATTGAGAATTGTTAGACGTAGTGTGTAATTGTGTAAAGCGCCATCTCTTGTCGCGTGTCGTAACTTCTACGCTTGTGTGCGATTGTGCAACCGTCACAAACCTCTCTGCCTACTTCTTTGGGAATACAGGCGTGAGATTAGATATATTATTAACTATTAAAGCATCAAAGCACACATCATGCAGCAAAGCTTATAAGCCTTACTCACAATTGCTAAACAAACTCGCTATCCCGGCACTCAATTATGCTTCGCCTTAGAAATAAAACGAAGAAAGATACGAGTATAATACCTCTTTGCACTAAAATACTGAAGCCTCCTCGGCCAATGAACTGAGCTAACACTAGGCTAGGATATGTGAGGGGTCTCCAAGGCGTCTTAAAGCTGAAATAATGTGGCGGATCCTGGGATGATGTTAAGTAAACACTATATAACATGGCACATAAATTTTCAGGCTGTTTTCTACGATGCTCTTTGTTAAGGCTTTCTAAGAATCCTTAACAAAACATTATATTATGTTGGTATATAAACGGCTTGGACCGCTATTTCGTATCTGTATTGCAGCGAAGTTTGTAATATACTTAATATTTATATATAAAAAGAAATACATAGAAATTCAGTATAATTTTTTCATGTTTGTTAATCAATTATCTATAACATTTTTGTTTAATTGAAGAAGTTGTCGCTTCATAATTTTTATTGATTTCATTATTATAACTATCTATCACAGCATATTATAAAACAAAGTCCACCGCCGCGTCTGTCTATCGGTCTTTTCGCGATAAACTCAAAAACTACTAAACGGATTTTCATGCGATTTTCACCTATAGAAAGAAAGAAAGAAAGAAATAAGTTTATTTAACGATATACTCATGCAAATAAACAATAAAACAAAACAAAAAGAAAGATAAAATATATAAGGGTGTCGTTAAAAAGGTATCTCAGCATTAGTCGTAACACCTCTAAGGCAACGACGCTGGTTTTCCGATAATCTCTATCTGTTGACAGAGGGTGCAACTAACACCAATATAGCTGATACAAATATAAATCATTACATTAATTTAACATTTTGTAGAGATAAATACAAATCGAGGAAGCATGTGGATGCGCAGATCATGAGAAAAAGATTTTGGGACATCAATAAAAAAAAAAACGAAAATCAAAAGCTGTACAGAAATAATATATCATGACATTCAGGCACTAAAGTAACAGTTTCTGTTTACCTAGAATCTCTGCCTTAAGTTTCCCACTGGGCTATCGCTGCAGTTTTTTTTTTTGCTATTTCTTAGCGGTGGCGCCAGATTATTCAAACACTTTGTGGCTGCGTACCGAAAACTACCACGAAACATGGCTGTGTTGTATTTCTGGTTCGTCATTCAGGTGGTAATTCTAAGCGGGCGTAATGAGAAACCTAATTTTTCATAAAGGTATGGCGGAGATCTCGTCTTTATAATACCAAATAAAAGACAGCAAAAGTGATAATAACGTCGATATTCCATGGTCATAAGGTTCCCGCGGCATAAATAAGGAGTGACATGAGCTCAGCGAGGTATTGGGAAACAAAACGACTACATGCGTTCTGGGTGCGCTGAATTAGTTTTTTGGTTTGGCGAAGAAGACACTCATCAAGAGCAGTGTCAATAGGCAGAGTTATTCATGAAGAAGGTTAAGGTGTATAATTCCTTAAGGTTTTGTGTAAATTGGTTGAAATATGACGATATTTGTTGAATTTGTCAGGTGAAAACAAGACGACTAGGAACTTTCTAATCCCTTAAAACTGCGCCGAGCGAAATGTGCCAAAACAGGCGGTCACAATTAAGTGAATAAAATCAACACTTTTTTAATACAAATATAAAATATACATTTACCATAATAATTAATGTGTTTAAAATTAATCCGTGTAAAAAACTTAAAATAATTAATATTTTCGCCTACAAAATTACGTATATTTGCACGAAAAATGCAAAAACGTAAGCTCGTGTTACGTGATGTTTCGATTATAACAGTAGAAATCTATCCTATTTTACAGTTTAAACGAAACATAAATAATTATATTACAATTTGTCCGTCCCAAATATTTAAGTTATTGGTTGACAATAAAGATACATATTTATCAAAAAAGCACTTGAAACCCTCCATACAATTTTACTAAAGCGGCTGCGCGCCGATTTGAATATGCGCTGCACGAGCTCTTTCATGATCTGTCTTACGCTCGGCGCAGTCTTAAATAAAAGTATGTAATTCCAATTATTTTATCGATTTACTATCAGTTGAAATATTCGGAATTTACTACACATATATGTTTTTCTTTCATTGTCAATAATAATTATGCTCGAATTTCGACCACAAACAATATTAGTATATTTTAATCCAGAACAATATTATAAAAAATTAAATGTAAATGTAATACATTTCTGCCACCTCCTTCAGGAATATACGGACGTGAGTATACGTTTATTTGTGTTACAACAAAATTAGATACAAAAAGTGCTACAATAAACCTCCGTATGAACATTTCTCACGGCGCCTCATCGGCCTGCGTTACTAGTGGAAAATAAATAGTGCTGGTTTTACCTGGTAATTAGGTTAGCCGGATAAATGGCTGCCCCGGGTGTTATGTACCCGGCTAACGAACGCACAATACCGTTTATACACGCTACCTAATCAGTATGCCCGGGTAGCACTGACCTTGCCGGGTTTCGTTGTTTTTATTAAGTAATTGTTGTGTTAGATTTTTATTAAATTAGATTGTTTTAATTTAATTGAAAAGATATGTCTATAATGAATTTTACAAATGACTGCATAATATTATCTACTAATATTTTATGTATAACTTAATTTCATAAATTCATTTCTATAATGTCCTCCAGACCGAATTTCGGCCACGGCCGCCAATCTTAACAGCGACTAGCCCTCTGCGCAGGAAATATTATAGTGCACAAGTATGTGCGCAAACACAAGTGCACTCTCTTTTCCCTAACTCTCATGATCCGATGGGACGGTGATCCGACACGACCGGAGAGAGATCAGGCGCAGGACCAACGGCTTTACGTGCTTAATTTTTTTTTCTGTATATCTCTCGCGAAATCTTATTCAAGAGGTGTATTACACCAACATTTTGATTTTGACAGCTGTTTTAAGGTTATTTTTCGGTTGTTTTTAGGTTCTTGGTAATAGAACTAGACTATGTGCTACTACTCAAATTTCCTGACAGTATAATCCAATAATTTTTTGCTCATCTCGGGAATCAAACCTCACTCAAACTTATGTCACCGCACTACAAAAACGCCCTTCTCAATTATCGAACCCAAGGCCTCATTCACAGAAGTCACCAACAAAGACAGCATTCGTAAATATTCACGGTTTATATTGCTTAAATATTCCTATTACCCTCAATTTGCTATTTAAGCCGATATCGCAAAGAACTCAAAAGCTTTAACCGATAAATACACTAAGCCACAGTTACCTCAATAATGAAGACCACAATTTTCTTTACTGAATGACTTTCCACTATAAAATGTTCAGTATACTGCAACTAAAAGCAATACACAGTTTATCCAACATTCGCTCCACTTTGACTTCCCAAAAAAGGTAAAATTACGTTCGGTGAAAGCGTATTCGATTTTATGCTATCCATTTATGAATTGCTTAGCCCATGGCTCTAATGGATTCGCAATTTTGCCTCGACAATATTTCTCTGATCGGATTTTCTATTGGAACAGACATAATTTAGGCAATTAGTCAGCTTTTGGCAGAGATGCATTTTGCAAAAGCAGCGATAGCTCAGTGGGGAGACCAACAGACTGCAATGCAGAGGGTCTCGGGTTCGAACCCACGTCGCGCACCTCTGACTTTCGGAAGTTATATGACTTTTCGAAATTATGTGCGTATTGATTGACAATTATCGCCTGCTCCGTGCCTCGGAGAGCACGTTAAGCCGTTGGTCCCGGCTGCCATGAACATCTATGGCAGTCGTTATTGGGAAAGTCAGTACCCTCTAATATCCTGACACTGGTCTAGCCTTAGGGTATCGTTAGCTTTCGGGTTACGGAGGTCAGGTGGCAGCCGCTCCGTGTAAAAACTGATATCCAGTCAAATCCGGTTAGACCAGAAAAGCCGACCCCAAGTGACTTGGGAATAATAAAGGCTAAGAGAGAAGGAGTCAGCTTTTGGCAAAATGGCGACTAACAATAGTTAGTCGCCATTTTGTATCGTTGCATTCGTGGCATGTTTATTTTTAAAGATAGTAGCCATGAAAATTTTCGTAAACATACATATATAGATTCACGCCTGTTTCCCAGAGGGGTAGGCAGAGACTACGGATTTCCATTTGCTACGATCCTGACACACTTCTTTGGCTTCATTCACTTTCATAACATTCCTCATATACGCCCGTCAGTTCAAGGTGCTCTTAACCTGGCCTTTGTCCAGACCGCCTCCGATCTAATCGAGAAACGTTCGCCTAGGTCTTCCTCTTGCGACTGTTCCATTCACACTAGCCTTATAAACTTTCTTAGTCAGTCTTTCCTCGTCCATTCTTTCTACATGCCCAGACCAGCTTAACATACCCTTTTCTATTCTTGTCACTATATCCACTTTCATGCCGCATCTCTCTCTAATCACACTATTTCTTATTCTATCTTTCAGAGTCACACCACATATATTTCTCAGCGCTCTCATTTCTACAGCATTTATTCTGCTCTCATGCTTCTTTTGCCATACCCAACTTTCACTTCCATACATAAGTGTGGCCACTAATACTCCTTAAAACAATTTTTAATTTTGAATGTAAAGGAATGAGAGAATGGGAAAGACTCAAGACGTCTTTTATCTAACTTGTGAAGGAAAAAGTGGAAGTTCAGTGAAATCAAAAAGATAAAAACAAACTGAAGATCCTTAAATTAAAGAAATTAAAATAAATTCTTCTTTCACCTATTATAAATTAGTAGTTAGATTATATGTGCAGCGATAGCCTAGCGGGACATCGTTGGACTGCCTCGCTGAGGTCTCGAGATCGATCCCAAGGCGCATCTCTGCCTTTTCGAAGTTATGTGCGTATTAAATAGCTGATAATCGCTTGCTTTAACGGTGAAGGAAAACACCGCAAGGAAACCTGCATGCCTAAGAGATCTCCATATTTTTTTCGAAGATATGTTAAGTCTGCCAGCTCGCTAATGCGAGCCCAGCGTAGTGGCCTGTGGCCTAACCCTTCTCATATAGAGGACAGGCCCATACCCAACAGTGGGAATTAATAAAGGTCTGATATTATCTATATTATTATACTCGTATTATTAAAGTTAGGTTATATGTTGGTTGTTTGTCAGAGGGCGCGAGATCACCTCCAGCCACACTGAGGTTTGACCTGGGGGTGGTGGGCTGCGTGGGCCTGCCTGCCACCCGATCAGCACCAGGTCCGAGAGGCGGCGTGTGTGTTCCCACGCGCGCCTCTGAGTCGTGTTTTTGTCCCCCTACAAAGGGACAGTAGAGGGTCTTTTAAGTAGTGGCCTGCCGTTTCACACGGCGGGCCGAAACCTCGGCGGGGTCGCGATTGCATGTGAAAGCGATTCGCGCGGCCCCGCCGTCTATGGTTATGTCGAGGAACACCGTGGTAGGTTTAGTCGGTATTATCTCTCCCCAGTGAGCCCGACATAACCTCTCCGTCGCCCCGCGGAGAGGTATGCGTCGAAGCAATTCACCAAGTAAAAAAAAAAATATATATGTTGGTTGTTTAAAAGTAAATTTATAAATATTTATTCTGTAACCTCAAATGCGATAAATATTAAATGTAGGTATTACATTATATTATTACTCATATGTTTCGCTGGCTGTGCCTTAGGTCCAATATGTTAAGTTGTAATAAATTTTGTTGGCAATAAATTGTGGCCAGCATATATGTACGTCGTATCACTTCTACATTATTAAAATTTCTCGATGGCTTAGTGTTTAGTGTAACTGATTGCCACACCTGAGGTCGCGGCTTCGATTCCCGCACAAGTCAAACATTTGTGTGCATGAACATGGATGTTTGTCTTGGTCTGGGTTTTCTATGTATAATATGTATGTATTTACAATTTAAGGTCAACGAATAACTTAAATATTTGGGACGGACGAATTGTAATATAACTATTTATGTTTCGTTTAAGCTGTAAAATAGGATAGATTTCTACTGTTATAATCTAAAAATCACGTAACATGAGCTTACGTTTTTGCATATTTCGTGCAAATTTACGTAATTTTGTAGGCAGAAATATTAATTATTTTAAGTTTTTTACACGGAGTAATTGTAAACACATTCATTGTTATGGTAAATGTATATTTTATATTTGTATTAAACAAAAAGTGTTGATTTTATACACTTAACTGTGACCGCCTGTTTTGGCACATTTCGCTCGGCGCAGTCTTAATTAAAGAATAATAAAATTTGTCTTCGTCATTTACTGTTTTCGGAGCAACCATCACACGCATTTATGTACTTTTGTGGTTAAGGGGACACCGCGAAAATTATCGTTTGGAATAGCTCCGACCATATCCGCCCCAATGACAATCATTGTGTATCAATCCTTAAATAGCGGTCATAAGGTCTAAAATTGCGATGCGCCCGCAATGATCGAGAACGCTTAGAAATTGTTAAAAAAACTTAAAATATTATTTAAAAGTGATTGGTTTTAGTTATGGAAATAATGAGCTAGCAAATCACTAATATTGATGTTACCAATATATTTGAGTAATTCCTAAGCATAATGATAGTGTAACATCATTGTAATTTCAAAAATAGTAATTTTTCAGAGGTCTTTTCGAAAATAATTATGATCGAGCCAAAGTCACAATATCGTGTTTTTGAGCTAGGAAATTCTAGTTAAAGACATCAATTTACCTATATCAAAATTCTAGATTAATTGGTCTTCTCATAGTCCTATACTATTCGATGAAAGTTAGTGCATTTTTTCAGTGTGTGCTCTTAATTACAAACTAAATATACAAAAGACGAATACGTTGTTTTTAATTCGCTACATATTTCATATTTTTTTATTAAAATGGACATAATAAAGTAGATAGATAATAATAATAATAATAAAATTTTATTAAATTAATGAAAGTCTTTACAAAACACATTACAGGTTACTCATTGTATTAAATTCACATTAAAAGTATATTTAATCTAAAAGTAAACATTTACAATTTAAATATTGAACACAAAAAGATTTCTTTATGAAGTCTGTTTTTACATTGTATTACCTGAACTAGGTCAGAGATTTGTGTTTCAGGCTGTTTCTAATATTACATTTTTATTCTACTATTAAAAAAGTAAAGATCTACTAAAAACATTTATACATGTACTGCAAATGTATATTGTCGAGTATACAATTAAAATAGTTTTAAACAATAACAATTATAAATGAAAAATTGCTTAAACAATAACAATTTATTTTACAACTACTAAATTTCTCTGTATCTGAATACGTAAGCGTTTTTAGGTACTTTGTCAAAACGTGACATTTATTATGATTAATGTTACATATATCTAATAACTTATTTAGTTGATTGTACAAAAAAGGCCCTAAGAGTAAGAAAAATCTCTTCTTGTAAGCATACTTAGTTTGGAAACTTTCACAAACTAAATCTTTCCTTCTTTTGTTTGAAGGTAAAAAAGGTAGAACCGTATGTTGTTTAAGGACAGTGTGCAGGATAAATAGTTGACGGACTGTTAAAATGTTAGTGGACTGGTATAGTTCATAGTTTATAGTCTTGCCAAAGTTAGCATTTGGTATCATGCTTGTTGAAAATAAATGCCTTTTTAATTCCTTATTTTTTCAGCAAGTGCCTTGAGATAGTCTGAGCTACGTTACCATCGCACATGCAGATATTTAAGCAGGACTAGCAACCATAAACTGCCTCAAAATATCCCTTGTTTCTCATCGTGATCAAAAATTAATTAAACCAAAATATGTAAATACAATACAAGAACTTAAAACATAGCTGTAAGGCAGATACAATTCCTGCAACCCAAAACATATGAGCCAGCATATCTCAGAAAATAGTTACGTAATTAAGACTTCAGGGTTGGAGGCGGTGCCACAAATTAATCAAGATCGTATCCTCGTCCCGAGTCTGCCGAGATTACGCCCTGTGTGCCGCCGCCTGTGAAATTGTGAATTCAGAGAAAAATATAAGATGGGTTGTAGGACGAATACTGGTTAAGTTGGGCGTACTTAATTTATGTTTTGTATATTATGTAGTTTGAAAGCAGTGACTGCCTCGTGGGACGCGTTGGGACTGCCACGCAGAGGTTACTAGTATGAATTAACGGCACGCACTTCTAACAAGTAATATGTGTAATTATCGCTTACTTTAATAGTAAGGGCGTAAGGAAAACTACATATCTGAGAGTTCTTCATTGTGGTCTTTAATATATTATGTGAAGTTTGCCAGCACTGGGCAAGCGAAGACTAACTTTTTCCATACCGAGAAAAGGCATTTAGGCACACCATAAAAATATCAATCTGTAACTTTGGGCCGAACAAATATAACTTAAACAAGAAGATGATGGCTATGCTGAAGAATTCTACGGTGCCTAAACCATTTTTGTAAATATTTAGTATTATAATTATTTGTGTTTTTGTAATTATGTTAATTATGTTATCTTTTTTAGTACATTTGTAAATATAGGTTACCTATTATATCGTTACCATATATTTATGTCAATAAAGAACATCTGAAGAATATCAACATAGATTATCCACAATTTGTAAGACTCAGCTCAAAGGCAAAATAATTTTTAAGAAATATATTTGGAACTTAAACAAGAAGTATATTTTCAGATATATTTCTTAAAAAAAATTTAAAATCGTCGCGCGTCCGTCATAGTAAAATTGTATGGAGGATTTGAAGTGCTTTTTGATAAATATATATCTTTATTGTCAACCAATAACATAAATATTTGGGACGGACAAATTGTAGCATAACTATTTATGTTTCGTTTAAGCTGTAAAATAGGATAGATTTCTACTGTTATAATCTAAAAATCACGTAACACGAGCTTACGTTTAAATTGCATTTTTCGTGCTAATTTACGTAATTATGTAGGCAAAAATATTAATTACTTTAAGGTTTTTTACACGGAGTAATTGTAAACACATTCATTGTTATGGTAAATGTATATTTTATATTTGTATTATAAAAAGTGTTAATTTTATTCACTTAACTGTGACCGCCTGTTTTGGCACATTTCGCTCGGCGCAGTCTTAAAGCAACGATTAGCGATTTACTAATATATATTATATTCAGATATAATTACAATAGCGCAGATAGAAAGCAGAAAGCGTAATGAATAAACATAGAAACAACACAGGTATTTATATACAAAAACAATTAATAATAATAATAATAAACGATCACGCCTGGCACTTTTTACAATTCATAGTACTGTAGGTTCGGTCTTGACCATTTTTAATTGTGGGCCGGAGCTTAAAACTATAGATGCGCAGCGGCCATGTTGCGCCGGCGCCGCGCGACCATTAGCCATTAACTATGGGAGTGGCTAAGCTCGCTAATCCTTTCCACGTGTATAACATCACGCCATTATGTGACGTAGTATCTTATGATCCTATGCTGTGTTGTAATTTATTTATTTATTACACATACAATTATCATTACAGGCATATACCCAATGCGATAATGTAGATTGTCACAAATGAATAATTCAAAATTAGTGCATACAATTATAATTTTATAGTTTAGTCAGTAATAAGAAATTTAAACATTAATAATCATTAAAAGAAATTTTAAGCAACTAAATTAACCTATTTTTATAATAATGTCAAATGTCATTTCAATTTGTCAATATAATTATTCTAAATATTATTAATTGTATTATACATTTAGTCAGGTATACATAATTATGTTAATTACAATCAATTATGATAAATAAACACAAATAAAAACAATTTTAACTCTTAGATGATAAGTGCTCCAGTGTTATCCTCTCGAATTCCGCCAAAGTACAGGTAAAATATCAATTCTGGCCACTATGTCATTCAACATTCGAATTGTAATGGATCACCTTACACACCTACTCGTCACACATCTAACTATTCCTCTGAAGAGAGCCGCGACTGACTACGTATGTATAAATTCTTTGACAGGTAGATTAAGTCATCTATACCCCACGTTGTGTGAAGCTGTAAAATGCAAAATCGTGTCGCCATTTTTATACAAATAATTTGAAGCATTAGTTAATCAATATGTCAGTGGGTGAGTGATGGGTCGATCTTCCTGATCCGGGTGTCCATCGTGTCACCGGTCCCCGGATTAGTCCGGGTAAACGCATCCGGATGTCCGGATTACCGAAGTGAAGTGACGAGATTATTGCGATACGCTAAGTATTATGCGGTGCATTTCGTTGTTTAGTGATATTGTTTTTGAGTATTTGTTTAAATGTTATTTGCCTCATATTAATTTTGCTAGTTAGAGCCAAGAAAAAAATAAGGCTACGTAATAATTTCGAAGTCCGCTCTTTTCTATCGCCTGACTTGAATTTGTAATCGATAGACATTTCGACACATATATATGTATGTATGTATCTATCCTATGTGGGAGCCAGTCAGTGCAGACCGGCGACACTTCGACCCAGTGGGATCTTTTGTGACACATACATATATAACCTGATTATTATATACATTTTATTTTATATTAAAACATATAAATTTTTTTATTACTGTGTCGCGAAGACTTTGCAAACATTCAAACAAAGAAAACCCGCCTCAAACAATTATATCAACAACACAATTTTTTGTCTCGTGTGGGCATCGAATCCCCAATACTCAGCACAGTGTTAATATTAATAAGTATACAAATTAAATAATATTTTATTATTGTTTAAGTATACTAAGTACAAATTTAACCTGTAAATACTTGTTGAAATTAATTAATTTCCTCAATAATCGCTTTTCATTATAGTTACGGTAAAGTGTTCAAGTTCATTCTGAATTTAATTAGTATAATAAGTAAGATTTACTAAATTAGTCTATTTATAAATGACCTTCAAAAATCTATTTCTTGAGCAATGATATAGATTTTTGTGACCTTTTGCTGAATAATAATTAGCAAAGCTTTGCCCTCTAATTATTTTATATTTTTTGACTGTATATTGTACACGCATCGTGCAAAAATTACTGTACGTAAAATACGATTTTCACAGTTGTGCTGCTTGAGGTCCATTTTATGATCTGGTGTATGTTTCAGTTTGATACGCTGCCCAGAAGTCAAGTATTACACGCATAATATTAGAGTTCTAGATAAACACTTTTTTACATATAAATAATTAGCTTATGCGCGCGGCTCCGCCCGCGTGGTACCTACATCAATAATAAGTAGCACTTGCCCCTCCCCAGGTTTTAAACTATATTTGTATTAAATTTCATTCAAATCGGTTGAATGGTTTAGCCGTGAAAAGATAACAGACAGACAGAAAGACAGTAACTTTCGAATTTATAATATTAGAAAGGATTAAGTTTTAAGTCGTTGCCGCCGCGCCGAGTGTTTTGGGTTCGATACCCAAACGGGACCAAAAATTATATGAAGCACAAATAGTTGTTCTGAGTCTGGGTGTCCTTCGTGTCCGCTGTTTGAATATTTGTAAAGTTCCTGTGACACAGGAATTATTCCTAATGCACGAGCGGTTTATTTTTTTAAATAAAATATTATGAATATTTCAAATTTACAAATTCCACCTGTACGAATACGGAGGCAAAAGCTAGTTTATAATATTAGTAGAAATTAATAGCATCACCTGTCTCTACTTGTGCTTGTTTATTAATAAATGTCCGCATAAGTCAAGTTAATGGTCGTACGCTGCGCAATAAACTCTAGTTTGTGCGTTTGAATTAATTCCTGGACTTGATGCAGTCTAATTGAATTGAGTGTCACATCCAATTCTTTGTCAGCTTTTAGAAATCAATTATTTATTTAGACGTGGATTACGGCCAATAGACTTGCCATCGCGAGAGTGCGGGCTCGAATCCCGTCTATTGCGTTACCAACATGGACTCGATAACGGAAGCATCTTAGCAGGAAGGGGTAACAAGAATATCAAAAGAATAAGTTTTATTCTTTCGCTTTGCATGATATCTATATATATAAAACTCTTCCGTTACTGAGTGACTGACAGACAACGCACAGCCGAAACTACTGAACGCAAAAAGCTGAAATATGGCTTGTATGTTCCTTGGAGAGTGTAGGGGAGCACTAAGAGAGGATTTTTGGAAATTCCACCCCGAAGGTGGTGAAAGGGGTGAAACCGCGGGAAAACTACTAGTACTTATATATATAATTCGTAATGGCTTGTAATATTCGTAATGGACTCCAAAAATAGTGTCAGGGAGTCATCCCTGACACTGCTTTTGGAGTAAGCTTGTGACCCCGGCCGGTATAACCTGGTCGAAACGTCAAACATCAAAACGTAAACATTATGTGTGATCGCATTAATAACTGTTACGAATTGGTGCCTTATTCCTTGCATAAAATATTAAGACATAATATAACAAAGCATATTTTTGTTTGTGCTAAATATATTTAGTTCAACATTATTTACGCATATCAGCTTACGTGTAACTCTTTCAAGCATCATCATTAAGCTGAATTATCATAATTGGCTGCTTGAGTGGCGCCAAGAGCCACCCCTTGGCAACCCAAACTTATTTTTCGGGTTGCCACTAAGATAAATATGTCAGCAAACTGTATGCCAAAAACAATTATGGCGAAGTATGCATTATTATGCCAAAATAGTTAGGCCAAAGTATATTAGGGAAAAAATTATGCGAAAAGAATCCCTTACGAATCATATAAATATCAAAATAGCTGGCAATCTTAAAATAAGTTTAGAATAAAAGGCTGACAATAAATCGAATCAGATTATCTAGAAATATCTATTTTATATCAGTTGTTGCGTGCGTCAGTGTAAGTAATGATATCAATTAACGTTATATACATTTGGAACACTGGTTTCGGCTGCGGTTACATATTTATATTATTTTTATTCTGACTTGTTTTAACCTGCAGGTATAATTATTTTATATTAATCTAGGCTAGCGTCATTTTATATACTGTATTGTTGAACTATATACTTACATCGAAAATATGCAGGAACACCAAGAAAAAGTTTATAAAAACATATGTATGGAGTCTGGCATTGTATGGGTGTGAGACGTGGACACTTACACAAAGGGATAGAGAAATTTTAGAGGCGTTCGAGATGTGGTGCTGGAGACGAATGGAAAAGATTAGCTGGACAGAAATGGTTAGGAACGAGGACGTCTTGGTAAAGATCAATGAAACCAGAACGCTACTTAACTCTATTGCAGCTAGAAGACATAAAATGGTTGGCCATCTCTTACGACATGACACTTTTATTAAAAACATCATTGAGGGAAAGGTAGAAGGAAAGCGCGGAAGAGGAAGGCCAAGAATAAGTTACATTAGTCAGATCAGGGAAAAGTTAGGTGTCATGTCGTACAGAGAAATGCAAGAAATGGCACTAGACAGACAGATATGGAGAGACAAGCTACACCGACAAGTCACTTAGACTTAAATAAGAAGAAGAAGAAGATTGTTGAAAGATAACAAACGAGGAACTGTAACTTATGGTCAACGAGGGCAGACTTCAGGCAAACTAGGGGTGCTTGTAATGCCAGGAGTATACCACACAGTGTAATATAATCTAAAATTCTTAGCTCCACTATTAACCAAACCATCTTTTCTGGTATCTGGGACTTACCGCATTATTGTTTTAACACAAGTTTCAGGCTCCACGAAGAGATCGTGGTTTCTGCAGTGGACTGGTTATCTTTGACCTAAGGTAGCAAAGCGATCCCATTTTTTATGTAGGACTCGAGACATATACAACCTTAAAATAATGTCGTGAGTCTAACAAGGATGTTGTTCACATAATCAGATTTAGTTCAAATAATAGTAATACAGCATAATGATGGTGTAGATATATGTCCTCATTATTTTGTCATATATAGTAATATTCCAATAATACTGCTGTGAAATGCTGGTGGTATGATTAAAGAGATTTGACTAAAAGTATTTTTGTATGACACACCAACAGAATACATTTTATTATATCGTCAATATAATTATTATAATATTTACATAAATATAACGATTCAATACAAATATCTGCTAATAATTTTCCAAATTTTACTTACGCTAATAAAGTTATTGCTATTAAAAATAAAATTTGTTAAGATTTTGTTAATGCTTCTGACAAAAAACAAAATTAAGCTCTAATATTATCATTCACGTAGAAAATTTAAGCCTATCGACACTTATCCACGTGACAGCAAAGTATACTGACCAAGCGGTTCACCATTAAATAGGAACTTAAAAGTGACTAAAAGCATTGCGTGGATGCTGTCTTTCTGCTTTATATCTACACAATGCCTATATATATAGTATTACTATATTAAAAGTTACAATAAAAATCAACGCCTGCCAAAATCAAATTCACATCACGTGAATGGACTGGTTGTTGCTAATTTAGTCGGCCAATCTCAGCAGTCGACATGCTTCTAGCCTTCTGCCATTTGTCTGCTAACATATTTTTGTGTTCAACTGGTTAATAGAAATGGTATACCCAACCAAGTAATAAAAAGGCACATAACTGCAAGCGTTCAATAGACCAAAAATGAAACTTTCTTTTTGGAACAGCGTTCATGTTGATCATCATTCCAATGGCAGGTCTCGTGGTAACATATCATATCGTGCCTCAGGATCTCGAAGAGCGAAAGGACTCTTCTCAAACTTAGGAGTGTAGCTCTGCCTAGCCAATGTGAAACGTCTTAACAGCCAAGCTAATGCAGTTTTAACTTGAAGTCGGGCAAATCTTGATCCTGTAAATAATAACACAAATAATGAATAAAACGAAACGTGGCTTTTTATGAAGCTATACAGTACTATAACACTCATACGGCCCCAGTATAAGCCGCTTACTTATTCTATAGAAACATACTATAGCGGTGGTCATAGGAATAGTCTAAATATAAATCGCCAACAAAAATTAAATTGTGTTGACAAAAGCCGTTGTCTTTCTGATAACATCACAACACTTTCACAAGATCTCCTTAGACCGCAGGAACACAATATGTATCTCTTTATGCGCGTTGTTCTGTAAAATGGAGTTTCTATTCTAGACGGACTATAATCAGGTTGTGTTAATTACCAATACTAAAATGTTTGTATAGAATATAATTATTAGTTTTAGATTTGTTTGTTTTAAAACACATGTGACCTCATTATGGTTGTATTAGGATAGTTGTTTTGAAACTTACCAATGCAAATACGGTTTCCTTCACCAAACGGTAAATAAGTAAATTTCTTGATAGTAGAAGCATTGTCTGGCCTGAACCTTTCTGGATCAAACACTTCTGGGTTTGGATAATATTTTTCATCCCTATGAATAGCAAAAACTGGTATTGCTACTATTGTATTTTTCTCTATGATTAGTTTGCTGGGTAGTACTGTATTTCTGGTGCAAAGTCTTTGTATGAATCCTATTGGTGGATACTTTCGCATTGCTTCATTAACCACCATGTCAAGGTATTCTAGCTTCTCAATATCAACGTATGATAGTTCTTCTCTATAAGTGCCAAACATATGATCAATTTCTTTGTGCAGTTTGGTTAGAATCGCCGGGTTATGTGAAATTTCTAGTAGAGTGAAATGCAATGTATTAGCAGTAGTGTCTGCTCCTGCGATAAACAAAGCAAATGCCTGAGCTGCCAATAGTTCATCAGTTGGTTCTAACTCATATCCAGTTGTAAAGTCTTGCATTACACCATGTTTTTGTAACTCTATACACTTTTCTATGAAGTCATGCCTTCTCTGTATATGATGCCTTCTATATTCTAAAACATTTTTCACAATACCTACAAAGAACTTTTCGTGTTCACCAAATATTTTTAAATTTAATAAATTGATTAGACAAGGGAATGTGTTTGCTATGAAAACTTGTATATTTGTTTTTATAGACGGTTTCACTAACTTCCACGCCATATCCAAAAACGGTGAATACATAGTACTGTTTTTAGACTGAATATCAATTCCAAATATTGCTGCTCCAATAGAGGCTGTAGTATACGTGTATAAAACATTGAAAGGGTTTTGTCTCAGGTGTCTATTATCTTCAACTAGTTCCACAAAATCACGAGCACATTTTTCAATTATGTAAAACATATTCTTTAGATCCAAACTTGTAAAAATAGGTGATATCCTATGTCTCATTAGCTTCCACTTTCGATAATCCCCTATAAATAGAAGATTATCAGCTAAAATATCATTTGGATTTGTTTGAATGCCACGGCTGTAGAAACTTTTAAAGTCACTTGCCAAAACTGCTTCGATGTCTTCTAAATCCTTCAATATCAATGTTGGTGTAGATCCCATATAAGTTCCAATATGAGGTGTGTCATACTTGTCATAAATAATCTTGCAAATTTCTGCCATAGATCGCTTATCAAATAAGAATGTCCAAATCAAATCATCGATCTGTAAAACATTTCTCTTCTTCCAGTAATTGTAATTTGTTGTTTTGCATTTTATGATAAGCAACACTACACAGAAAATTATCAATATTGTCAGTAACATATTTGAATGTATGCACGCACTTGTAGAATTTGACACACTGAATCATCGTTACACCGCACAGTCTATATATAATATCAAATTAGGCGTAATATGCATCTAGTTGTCTGTCCGTCTGATCATCGGAAACTAATTTACTTGGATTCAATAATTACTTTTGGTAATACTGCTAAGCTCTAAATGAACTATATCATGAATCAATTTATTATACAAATTAAAATAATGTAAATGTCAATTATAGTTATACATTGCGCAATAACTTTAATTTGGACCCTTAGTCATATTCATTCACGAATTAGTGATTGTGAGTCATAAATACATAATAAAATTAAATACACACGTAGACGATATGAGAGATGATTTAATTTAATATTTTTATATTTCTCTAAGTTCTTTGTTGCGATTGTTCAGTGAAATAAAATATTTAATTAAATTAATTTTCTGTAAATAATTGTCGCAAGAGATCGTATTTGTCATCTAACTTCGGACTAGTTCACATTGTTTAAACCTTGATTGTATCAAAATTGAACTAGAGCGTATCAAAATTGATTGAGTTAAAACTTGAGTGTATCAAAACCATCTTGTTATGGCAAATATATTTTGAATTTCGTCTGTACCTTGTAATGTGGCCTAATGGTCGTTTATCAAATCAGACTATAAATTGGTTTCAATTGCTTGCTGGCCGTGACACTCAGGATGAAGACAATAATTTTGTTAGTGATGTTCTATAAGACTCAGGAAACCCTATATTATATTATGACGTCGTCTTTCAGTAGTGACAATTCTAAGCTACGCGATCGTATTGTGTAACGTAAAGTTAACGGTTTTACGTAAATTGGTGGGTTTATAAATACATTGGCAATTTTAAAAATGTCCTTAGTTCTTCCAGATCTCCAAAAGGAAAATATATTCCAGAGATGAGAAAAAGCCTTAACATATTTCATCTTTTAAATTTAATATTAATTAAACCTCAGTAAAAATTTAGTATTCCAAATGCAAGTAATGATAATTGATACCATTAGTATCAATGACGTACGCAGTAATTGATACTAATAGAGCCATTACGTAAAATGTCCAAATTCTCATTTATAGATAGTCTGATACTAATTAATTGTCAGGCTTTCGTCTGTTGCTTATGGATTTCAATTGGAAATATTGGGCCTGGATTTAATTCACATACTAATGACCATTCTTGATTGGAAATACTTTATATTAATACCCTATATAAAAGAATTACTAAATTTATATTAACGCACAATTCAATCTTCTCTCTTAGCCTTTATTATTCCCAAGTCACTTGGGGTCGGATTTTCTGGTCTAACCGGATTTGACTGGATATCAGTTTTACACGGAGCGGCTGCCACCTGACCTCCGCAACCCAAAGGCTAACGATACCCTAAGGCTAGACCAGTGTCAGAATATTAGAGGGTACTGACTTTCCCAATAACGACTGCCATAGATGTTCATGGCAGCCGGGACCGATGGCTTAACGTGCTCTCCGAGGCACGGAGCAGGCGATAATTGTCAATCAATACGCACATAATTTCGAAAAGTCATATAACTCCCGAAAGTCAGAGGTGCGCGACGTGGGTTCGAACCCGAGACCCTCTGCATTGCAGTCTGTTGGTCTCCCCACTGAGCTATCGCTGCTCTTAAAACGCACAATTCAATATATACTATTAATACAGTCGCAATGAAAAACTTAAAAATATTATGATAGATTTTATCTAACTTAACATACTTTTAAAATACACAGGTTTTATCTTTACAAGATAGTATTAGAAATAATGGAGTAATAGAGCTTTGCAAAGTTATATAAATTCAATAAGGTAAAACTGTGTTTTAGAGTGGTAGAGCCTCGCTGATTTCAGCATGAATGGGCCGGCTCGACCGGGGTAGGACTGCCCTCTCACAGAATATCGACGTGAAATAGCAGTATTCCTACTTTTGTGTTTCGTTCGGTGAGTGAGAGTACCAGAGACCCAATCACCCCCTTACCACCTTCCCGCTTCTTCTCCTTCCCAGTTCCTTTCCTAAAGGGTCAGCAACGTGCTAGTGATGCCTCTGGTGTTGCAGGCGTCCATAGGCAACGGTGTTACCACTTAAAATCAGGCCGTATGCTTGTTTGCCACCTTAGTAGTATAAAAAAAAACTGAGATAAGTATACTACTAACATATTTTGAGTGTGGATAGAGCAGAATAGAGGTTGAAGGGAAATTAAGCTGTTGTGAACAGGACAGGAAATAATATAAATGATAGCGTTAATTAAAGGAAAGAGATGACACGTCTTCTGGTAGCTCCAGGCTTGGAAATAATCCTAAAATTAAGTAGATGTAGCGTTGTTACCAGGAGAAAATTTTGAATACTCCGCCTCTTCTCAGTATGAGTAGGGTTTAGGTATGGTCCACCACGGTGGCCTGGAGCGACTTGGCAGACTTTACATACCTATGTAGAACTCTCAGACATTCATGGTTTCCACATAATGTTATTCTTCACCGTTAATAAGACCGATAATAAACTATTTGTTTTAAAAAGAAGTCAACTCTCACATTAGGAATAATTCCTGGGTCGCAGAAGACTTTATAAACATTTAATCAACGGACACAAAGAAGTCAAGACTCGGAACAACCATTTGTGGATCACACAATTTTTTGTCCCGTGTGGGATTCGAAGCCGCAATATTCGGTGCAGTGGTAGAGATGAGGCGATCACGTAAACCACTACGCCATTTGTGCAGTCAAATTCAACAATTTTATATCCACGTAACATCAACAAGTGAGAAACAGCAATGAATTGCCGTAAATCTTAGAATTTGAAAATCAATATATGCAAAGGTCACGTGATACCACATGGTCAGAGGTTGTTATCATTTCGAGGGTATATCGACTATGCTGAGTCGAATGGCGTCGACCGCGAGTCTCTAGCTCTTACGGTTCTTGAGTTGAATGTTGTATAACAGACAGACGAACGGACAAAGCAGTTGCACAAGAGTTTTTTCGAACTCTAAAAAGTCAGAGGTGTGTTTCGTGAAATCGAATTCGAGATCTCTGCGTAGCAGTCTAACGGTCGCCCACTGATCTTTATATATATAATTCTACTGTAGGTACGTGTATATGTCACTGAAGTCCTCCTAAATGGCTGGACCGATTTTGATAAAAAAAATTGTGTGTTTTCATGTGGATTCGAGGATGGTTTAGATATGGGTTTTTTTTCGTGTGTACAGGACAACGTCTGTCGGGACAGCTAGTTTCTTATATAATTTAAATTATATACAACGCGACGTTTCTGTGCGCAATATTTGATATTAACGCTGGTTTATTAAAATATTGATGAGATATTTAAAAATGAATAATGAAGTACATATATTTAAAATAGAACAAATTGATCATGACATTGTAATTTTTATTATATTATTTTAAGTTTACATAAATGTTACCATTAAAATTAAACTGCTTTAGAAGGATTATATCGCGTTGTTTATTATAAAAACATAATTATTATACTTCACAATTAAGCTATTTAAATTTACACTTTTCCCCGACGGATTGGTAGCTTTGCATGTTTAGATTTTTATAAAAGGAAACATCGAGAATTAAGAGGAAGTAGTTTGAAATTCTTATCTTATGCGATATTACTGACGTAGCTTAATGGCAGAATTATGAACTATTTTAAATTAATAACATTTAATATTGTATAAGGATAATATATTATACAATATTAGCTCGTTGAAGTCTGCTGCGTGTGAACATGTGCAACAGGGGACCAACCACTACCTGAGATTCGACAAACCACAGATTCTCGCTAAAGAACATCGATTCCTACCAAGGATGCTTCGCGAGGCTATTGCAATCAAAAAACATCCTAATTTTAATAGAGAAGATGGTTAGAAAGTACCACCAGCTTGGGATCCAGTAATACAAATAGTCAAACCCAATAAGAAACAAACCACAGCTAGACTTCATGATACTTTGGGCTCATTCTGCGTAAATAGAAACACCAATGATTAAATTATGTTCGGGTACTTTGAAATAACTACACTGGAACATTGAGACAACTACCATCTTATTCTCCCCGTGACCATGGCTGTTGAAAAGCAACCGAAACGTCGGGGAAAGTGTAAAATTAAATTAAATCTAAATAGGTTTAGTAATAATTTAATTAGCTTAAACATTAGTAAAGTTTAATAGTAGTAGTAGTGTAACAATTTTCAAAATTTTGTAATGAAGTGTCAAATAAACAACGCGATAAAATCCGTATATAGCAGTTTAATTTCAATTACTAGATTTTGCCCGCGGCTTCGTTCATGTTACTATAGATTTTATCAATATTTTTTGTACAGTACTTATTTTCTGTGCCCTTGAAAACTTGTATGCGAAATTTTATGAGAATCGGTCAAGTTGTTAAGGTATTAAAGCGTAACAAACGGATATAGTATTAGTTAGGATTATGGATTTAACAGTATTAGCATAACATTGTTTTCATACACGCGTTTCTGCTATACAAGCGATAGCTCAGTGGGGAGACCAATAGACTGCAATGCAAAGGGTCTCGGGTTCGAACCCACGTCGCGCACCTCTGACTTTCGGAAGTTATATGACTTTTCGAAATGATGTGCGTATTGATTGACAATTATCGCCTGCTCCACGCCTCGGAGAGCACGTTAAGCCGTCGGTCCTGGCTGCCATGAACATCTATGGCAGTCGTTATTGGGAAAGTCAGTACCCTCTAATTTCCTGACACTGGTCTAGCCTTAGGGTATCGTTAGCCTTCGGGTTACGGAGGTCAGGTGGCAGCCGCTCCGTGTAAAAACTGATATCCAGTCAAATCTGGTTAGACTAGAAAAGCCGACCCTAAGTGACTTGGGAATAATAAAGGCTAAGAGAGAAGACACGCGTTTCTGCTAACGTATAAACTAAAGCAAACCGATAGAATTACAGTTTCAGCATAATTGAAATAACTAATCCGTGTGCTATTTGCTTAGAGTATTTTTTATCTAATAACGAAGCAAATCGAGGAACCACTTAGCCATGTAAAGGTTATCATAATATACAAAGTCATTTGCATTTATAATATAATTGTCATGCTAAGATAAAAGTGACGTCATTAATACGAGTAATAAAAAAATACAAACATAGTCCCCCGAAGGGGTAGGCAGAGTTGTATCATATCCAATCCAAAAAGGCCATTTGTGTAGTAATTTTTTACTATGTTAAAGAATACTCTTTGCGAAAATGTTGCTGATGCTGTATATAAGGTTTCGTTGCCGGCAATCCGAAACCTTATATACAGCATCAGCAACATTTTCGCAAAGAGTATTCTTTAACATAGTAAAAAATTACTACACAAATGGCCTTTTTTTATAGATTTAATCGTTTGTTGTATTTCCTTTGTTAAGCAATAGTTGTTTACTTAAGTCTGCGCCGAGTGAAATGTGCCAAAACAGGCGGTCATAGTTAAGTGAATAAAATCAACACTTTTTGTTTAATACAAATATAAAATATACCTATTTGTATAATGCTCGTGTTACGTGATTTTTAAATTATAACAGTTGAAGTCTATCCTATTTTACAGCTTAAACGAAACATAAATAGTTATATTACAATTTGTCCGTCCCTAATATTTATGTTATTGGTTGACAATAAAGACATATTTGTCAAAAAAGCACTTCAAATGCTCCATACAATTTGACTATGGCGGCCGCGCGCCGATTTGAATATGCGCCGCACGAGTTCTGTCATTATCTGTCTTACGCTCGGCGCAGTCTTAACGCTTAAACCACAACTTGCTATTTTGTAGAAAACAAGCGCCAATCACGTCGACAAAAAGACAGCACGTATGACGTGGTCTAGTCTGGTGTGGGCTCAATCCCAACACTGGACAAAAATTTATGTGATGCACAAATAGTTGATTTTAGTTTGGGTGTTCTTCTTGCGCGTTGTTTAAATGTTTGTATAGTGCGACAGAGGATTTAAGCTTAGTGTGGGCCTTGTCTGTTAAAAAACATACTGTTCACGAATGCTGCGCGAGGCAGTGAACTTAGTAATACCTATCACTAAAGATGATTCAGAATTTTAATCACTTTAAATTATAGTATATGTACTATATAATCAGCCAATGTAACTAGAATGATTTCGCAAAAAAGAGCAAAGCGAAAACACGTAATGGCTGACCGCCGGCCAATTTAGTTAAATCTCAATACCAAACTCACATTCGAGTTGTCTGTTATAATTTGAGTATTTCTACAGTATCCATCGCATCCATAGTTGGTTATTATAATAACATATTAGGTACGTAATCAATGTATAACTTCTTAAAACGGTCATTATATCAATTTTTGTGATTAGTCATCATCTTAGCCGAAAGACGTCCACTGCTGGACATAGGCCTCCCCCAAGGTCTTCCACACAGACCGGTTTTGGGCCACCCGCATCCAAGCGCTGCCCGCTACCTTTACCAGGTCGTCGGTCCACCTTGTAGGAGGCGCATATCCCTGCTGCGTCTAGTAATTATTGTGATTAGTAATCATAATTTAATATAATAAACTGCTTTCAACAGAGCAGCTGTACCTCATAACTTTTTTCTAGGTGAAACAATTTTGATGATTCTTTTTTATTTGAATGCTGGTGCTTTCTATTTAGTCCCATTTAATTTTGATCAAGATCTGACTATACGTTTTCGAGTTATCCTTAATAATGCGTACTTGGCTACATTGATGCTGTTCTCATTTTTGGCAAGAACAAAATAAACAACTGTGTAGGATGGCTTGGAAGCCCTTCATAGTGTTTCGAGGTAGCCCCATTCTAATTTGGTGATGTTCTGATAAAGATCTTCGGTTTAATACAACGGAATTATTTGATAAATGACAGCAAATTTGTTAATAACTGGTTTAAACAGCTTGACTATCAAATTACTGAGGACTTAATTACATACCTGGAATAGACTGGATAAAAAGTACACACGCACACTCAAGCGCGCGCACGCACGCACACACATAAGCAACACACATAAACCACACAGTATAAGCACGACTGAACACTGCTACCCAAAATACAGGATTCAGCCTAGTTTGGGAATCAGCATCAGTACATATAGGACATATTGTTAAACCTAAATATTGTAAGTAATTTGCTGTTGTATAACTGTGAAATGTATATTTTGGTGTGTTAAATAAACATTATTATTATTATTATTATTAAATCTGCCGTGATTGCTACAATCACATACATAATTAGGTATGTATATATATTGTTTACACAATTCCAAACTGGTTCTTGATAGCATTTAATAGTAGGAAGTTACGTGCAACTGTTCAACTCAACAAGGTATACACAAAAAAGCTAATAACAAAAGTATTTCTATAATACAACTTTTAATATGACGCTGAAGTCATTAGGCACCGGAACTCCGGAGTAAAACATATCATCCCAACTGTATTTAGAATAATCATGACATGCACTATGGCCAAAAATGATTTGAATGGTATGTCCCGAATTTTTCTGTCCAAAACATTTTTCATGTAAACCCGCATTTTCGAAAGTCTATTGTTGCGCTCTTCACAAGTCTCTTTTGAAATGGCCCTGGAGGTAGATTTCCTATTTTTAGAGACGCGTTACTCCCTTTCTTTGTATGTCTCATTTAAACGGTGCTGTCTACCCATATTCAGACAAATAAAAGCAGTTAACGAACTTCAGATTCACTAAAACCGAGAAATAAACAAAATTTTAACAAAAATGAAAAACGACTTCAAAAATGAATATACTAAAACAAAAAATGCACTGAAAAGTTAAGAAATAATTGCGTATTCTTGTGAATAATTAAATTATTATTATTTTTGGATTCGTAATAAAAAATATAGTTTTGGAGCAGTAATTTCATCTACTACTTGAGTTTCTTTCTAGTTTAGTGATTGTAAATATTATATTTGTTATTTTAATAAATGTAATTTGTTGTGAATGATATAGGAAATGTTATAATCGTGTTATGTTTTTTGATTAGTAGATTTAATAAAAAAATAACCTTAAATAATTGAAGCTGTATTGTTAAATTTAATAGTATAAAAATCCGCATTCGGATTAAAACTTTAATCAAAAATACTTTTGTTTACAATTGTACTTTGCCATAATTATTATGTAAGTATTTGTACTTATTTCAAATCAAATATTAATAAGTCGCACGCTTACTGCTTACAAAACCATCGCACCGTCGCGTCCGTTCATCGCTGCGGCGCATTCGCGACTGGTTGCGAACCAAGTGCCTACTGACCTTGACGCACGTTTCGACCGTTTGTATGATGATAGAATACTGTTAGATAACATTACCGTGGTGGAAGGGTAACTTAAATGTGTAAGGCGAGCTTCCAGTTTTAATATCCCACTAGAGTGTGCTCGACGTTACGCCAAATATTTCAACACGTGGGCAATCGTTTGGCATGTTAGTGATCATCCGTACCTATCAATCCAGACGTATCGTAATAACGACCAATATTCCTATATTTTTATATCGTGCGTTACGCGACTCGCAGGGAATAAGAATGGCGCGATGTCCGGATAGTTAGACACGCGTCGTGCTTGTAAACACAAAATTGTATTCTTGTTATTTATAAAGCGATGTGTTTATATACAGGGTGTTTAGAAGATCGATGAAAAGCCGTAAATCGGAGCTAGTATAGACTATGTAGAACCATTTGAACCATGCTTGTCTTAGACGAAGAGAGACAATTTTTTTTAGCTACTTTTATTGTTTTAATGTTGACAAAATCCAAAAATTTGCATAGGACGTACAAATGTCATACGACGATATTCGTGACGAATGTCGGCGCGAATGATGTTTCATGGTAAGAATAAGCACGAACGAACGTACGCAATTGCGTATAACGCGTTTCACGGTAGACCCCCAGACCAGCGTAACTTCGACCCAGTGGGATCTTTTGTGTTGACACTCTCCCAATAACGACTGCCATAGATGTTCATGGCACCTGGGACCGACGGCTTAACGTGCTCTCCGAGGCACGGAGCAGGCGATAATTGTCAATTAATACGCACATAATTTCGAAAAGTCATATAACTGCCGAAAGTCAGAGGTGCGCGACATGGGTTCGAACTCGAGACCCACTGCATTGCAGTCTGTTGGTCTCCCCACTGAGCTATCGCTACTTATGATATCACATAAACATAATTCTGTTTACAAAAAAACATGTTTATTTAAGTTATCGATCGGTGAATACCGGTTTAATAATGTTAATACTTATAGATTTTTTAGCGATGTTATCGGTACCATGGATTACGGTAAATATAATATATATTTATTAATTAGAAAGACCAACAGCTTTAAAATACTTAGTAACGTAATATTGTCTTCTGTTTACGCGAATGTTATTCATTGAAATTAAACTACTATATACGAAAAGTCGGGGAAAGTGTAAACTTAAATATAAATAGTTTTAATAGTTTTAATAATTTAATTAGCTTCAAAATTAATAAAGTTTAATAATATCTAGTAGTAGTGTAACAGTTTCAAAATTATGTAAAATAATGTATAATAGTGTAAAATAAACAACGCGATAAAATCCGTATATAGTAGTTTAATTTCAATGATACTAAGTAACATTAACAGTTTACAACCAAGAACCAATTATAGGTCTCCACGACTTACTCTTAAATAGGTATATACTAATATTATAAAGCTGAAGAGTTTATTTGTTTGAACATGATAATCTCAGGAACTACTGGTTCGAATTGAAAAATTATTTTCGTGTTGGATAGCCTATTTATCGAGGAAGGTTATAGGCTATATAACATCACGCTACTACCCATGGGGACGGCGCAGTAACTATAAACGCGGGTGAAACCGCGGGCACATCTAGTAACAATATTTGTAGGTATACATAAAATATGAAAGTGAATGAAGTCAGGGAAGTGTGTCAGGATCGTGGCAAATGGAAATCCGTAGTCTCTGCCTACCCCTCTGGGAAACAGGCGTGAATCTATCTATGTATGTATGTACATAAAATATACATGCCAAGTGGATTTTTCTGTCGATAAATTATTATTAGCATTACGGATACGGGAACTATACTTGATGGAAGGCAATAGTCTCGCTCCTAATTACGTGGGACCTCATGGGAATCATAGTTAGCAGTCTGCTTACCCCTTCGGCGATAAAGGCGCGAGAGTATATGAATAGTTGTACAAAGATTGGTATCACTACGAATGTATGCAGTGTGTTTCTGTGTAGAAACAGTAAGCAAATGTGTTTTCAAGGTAGAGATATTCTGTAGATATTTTACTTTTAGAGTTCGAATAAATTCTTATACAACAGCTTTGTACGTCCGTCCTTCCGTCTGTGTCGTTTTTCACGGTAGACAGCGGCTTGGTGTATCCTGACATTGCTGAAGGCCATGAGCAGCGGTTACCACTTTCCATCAGGTGGGCCACTTGCTCGTCTGCACCAATGGCAATAAAAAAGTAGTTTCGTTCTCGATGACGTGGGACCTAAAAAGCATAGCTAGCGAAATGTAGGTGTAACCTGTGCCTACATTTGCACGCTTATATCCGCGTGAAACTATGTGTATGTACGTATATTTAAACATACACAAAAAGAAGTGACGTTTTCAAATGTTTCGGTCAATCTGGATTGCTAAAGCGCCTGTTAATTGTCGCAGGTACAAATAAGAAGCTTTAGTGGGACTGAGCTCTAAAAAGCATACATAACTTTTTGGATACGAAGCGTGGGACTATGTTTGTATGCAATTCGAATATATGGCCATCGCGATTTGCACTATGCTTGGCAAAGATATTAAAAGTATACTATGCATGTTTGTTTGACTGTACGGATGGTGGAGTGGTTTTAGTGGTCCCCTCGTCACCGCCGTGTTGTGGGTTTGATTCCTACACGGGATAAAAAATTGTGTGATCCACAAATAGTTGATCCGAGTCTGGGTGTTCTTTGTGTCCGTTGTCTGTATATTTGTAAAGTTCCTCGCAACATAGGAATAAGAATTATTGCTATTGAGGGAGTTGTCCGGCAGAAAAAAAATTCCTTTTAAAAGTAGATATACTAATGAATGATGCATTAGTATAAGCAAGCGACGTACATAGGTATTAGGTATTAGGTATTCATTTACACTTGAAGATAAATAATACATGGATAGGTATGTATAAGCAATTTATACGGTGCTTATGAAATACTCGAGGAAGTCATTAGGATTTTTTTGAGGAAAATATTAACTCTATCGTCACGTGCGTAGCTCAAACGATTCGGCAGAGGTGTAATAGACTTACAATTCTTAGATATTTTGATTATAGTAATTTATAATTCAATACAAAATCCTAATCAATAATAATATAATTAGTAATAATACTGTAATCGTAATTATACAGACAGATACGTTCAAAATAAATATGTTATGCAATATTGATGCTACATGTAAACGACGCTATGACAGCGACTAGTTCGTTACTTGACCTCGACATACGCGGTTGTATATTTCACAATGTTGTTCGTAATATTGATAATTTTGTGTGTAGTGTTACTCATCGTTCAATTACGGAACAAAAACAAAGATTATTGGAAGAAGAAGAACATTATTCAGGTTGATGATTTAATGTGGCAATTTATGTTTGACAATCGGTCTATGCCAGAGATTTGTAAAACTGTTTACGACAAGTATGATCTACCTCACATAGGAACCACATCAGGAACTGTACCTACGCTTATTTTGAAAAATGTAGAAGACATTCAAGCGGTATTTGCTGGTGATTTTCAAAGCTTCTACAAGCGTGGCATCATGACTAACCCAAATGATATATTGGCTGACAACCTGCTTTTTATGGACGACATCCAAAAATGGAAGATTTTAAGAAAAAATCTGTCACCTGTCTTTACAAGCTCGAGGCTGAAGAACATGTTTTATATTATAGAAAAATGTGCGCGTGACTTTGTGGGATTAGTGCAAATTGATAAAAAAATGAGGCAAACCCCATTTAATGTTTTATATACTTACACAACAGCATCAATAGGAGCGTCAGTATTTGGAATTGATACCGGCACAAGCAATACTATGGATTCTCCTTTCTTAGAAATGGCATGGAAATCTGTTGAACCATCGCTTAAATCGAATCTGACTATAATTTTATCAAGTTTATTTCCCAAATTATTTAAACTGTTAAAGCTTAAATTGTTTGGTGAACACGAAGATTTCTTTGTTGGTGCTGTGAAAAGTGTTCTTAAAAGCAGAAGACAAGATACTGAAAAAAGACGTCATGACTTTATTGAAATATGCCTGGAATTGCAAAAGAATGGTACGATGCAGGACTTGTCAACTGGATATGAATTGAATCCTACTGATGAAGTGTTAGCAGCTCAAGCATTTTTCTTTTTCATCGCTGGTGCCGATACCACCGCTAATGCAATGCATTTTACATTGCTAGAACTTTCAAGCAATCCAAAAATTTTAAATAAACTGCACGACGAAATTGATCGCGTATTTGAATCTGGCAAAGAAGAATTAACTTACGCTGATATTGAGAAACTACAATACCTTGATATGGTAGTCAGCGAAGGTATGAGAAAATATCCCCCAATAGGAAATATTCAAAGACTTTGTACCAAAGATACTGTGTTACCTACGAATGTAAAGATAGAGAAAGATACCGCTGTGCTTATACCAGTTTATGCGATACATAGGGATGATAAATTCTATCCAAACGCAGAAGAATTCGATCCAGAGAGATTTCAGCCTGAAAATGCTTCAAATAATAAGTTTTCTTATTTGGCCTTTGGAGAAGGTAACCGTATTTGCATTGGTAAGTTACTCGTATTATTACACCATACCTGAAGTACATTTTATAAAAGTAGATTGTAGTTTTGGTGTTCCGAAAGAAATAATTATTTTAAAACACGGTTCTATATCATTGATTCAAACTAAATAACCAAACATATTTGGTTTTTATAGTTTTTGTAATTTGGTAACTTAACCGCGGAAACCCTCAAACGGCGCTAATATAGTAATTTAGTTGGAAATTACATTTTTGAGCCATTTGGGGTGGAAACCCTAGGTTCATGGAGTCCGAGCGCTCGTATTTTGTACAGGGAGATCGCAAAACGCCTGATCGACGTTTCGCGTGATCAGAAGGCTGGTCTTTTCTTAGCTCAAAGAATCAGCATTGCCATTCAATGCTGCCAGTCTTCTGGGCACGTTACCAGTTGACAGCGATGCTGAAGAATTCTACGATGCCTAAACCATTTTTGTAAATAGTTAGTATTATAATTATTTGTGTTTTTGTAATTATGTTAATTATGTTATCTTTTTTAGTACATTTGTAAATATAGGTTACATGCATATTGTATATAAATTAAAACTATAATTAGACCAGACATAAATTTGGAAAAGGTTTCGACGGCCACTTATTTGACTTGATTATGGTGCATGTATACTAACGTGCTTACACGTTTTAACACTCGTTTTGAATACGAATACTCAAGGTATGTAAGTGTATTACAATATAAGCAAGGGCATTAAATAGCAGATCAAAATAACATATAAGTATTGAGTTTGAAGTACATACATATATGAAGAGATAAGCAGAATTCCAAACATATTTCACTAGTACATTGCCCTATATTATACAACTTGAGTGATTAGCATCGAATGGTGCTCAGATCGATTTGCTGAATCGATTCAGATTTTAAGTTGTTCTTATATCGTTTTGATTATTAATTTATTGGGGATTAACGAAAGAAATAAATATTTATTGCTACATACACAATAAAAATGCATTACAATCAATAATGAAAGATGAATTTAAATTACAAGAATAATAAGCCATGCTTTGTGTTTCTGTTCCCAGAATCAGTACTAGGATACAAGCTATTAAAATTTCCTAAGAGACAATCCAATGCAATCTACAGACGTTTGTGACTGGACCTAAGTAACAATCCAGTTATTAAACAATTGTAAAGTAATACGTTTCCATTATTTCTCAGGAGCAAGGTTCGCGCGTCTTCAGATCAAAGCTGGCCTTGCTTGGTTGTTACGTCGCTTCACGCTGGCTGAACAGAACTATTCTCCGGAGAGATTTGAACGAAGTACGTTCGGTCTTAGAGACCCTCAAGCCCGCTATGATTTGATAGCTAGAGACATTTAGATTCATTAGAATGATAATTGTTTGATCCGTAATAAAGTGTAGGTATATTATGATATATGTGTTATTTTTATATTATAAAAATATAACCAACTCTTTTCGTTTCCCTATGTCTATTCGGGCTAATGTTTTGAATGGCTGGAGTAATTGCAATGGATAGTCGAAGGCAGGTAAATTCTTCACTAGGTTTGAACTAGTTACTTAGTTGTTAATTTATTTAATAGTTTATGTTTTTTGAATTAGTACGCGGATCGTTCCCCGGGCGAAGTAAACGATTTTTTTTTATTGATTACTGTTCGATTTTTTTTATAAATTATCTGTTTACAGTAGTTTCATATGGGTAGTGGGTCGTGAAATTAGTACCGGCGATCTCTCGATCGTTAGTCCAATGCCTTATCCATTGGGCTACTGTAAATAAATTGCACGTAGTTATACCAGGTTTAAGAGCAGCGATAGCTCAGTGGGGAGACCAACAGACTGCAATGCAGAGGGTCTCGGGTTCGAACCCACATCGTGCACCTCTGAATTTCGGAAGTTGTATGACTTTTCGAAATTATGTGCGTATTGATTGCCAATTATCGCCTGCTCCGTGCCTCGGAGAGCACGTTAAGCCGTCGGTCCCGGCTGCCATGAACATCTATGGCAGTCGTCGTTATTGGGAGAGTGTCGACACAAAAGATCCCACTGGGTCGAAGTGTCGCCGGTCTGCACTGACTGGCTCCCACATAAGATACATAGATATATCTGTGACATGTTCTGTGACAAACAACCTTTGGTTTACAAATTATAAAATCTTATAATTCGTAAACTCAAGGTTGTTTGTCAAATACAAATCTGTTTTTATAATGTATACACGAAATCTGTATTTAATGATACCGCCTAAAGTATGTATTACGCACACAACCTTGACTGTCCAATTATCTAGTTCTTGTATATGTATTCTTCATAAGATAACATGGCTCAATGACCTTATATCTTGTTTACAATAAATAAAATCAGCCAATTATAAAAAATTCCACTGCTGATCTCGGGAGGCTCTCGATGGGGCTCTTCTTAGTGTGAGAAGGTTTGGCCCATAGTCCACCACGCTGTCCCAGTGCGGGTTGGCAGACTTCACATATCTTCGAGAACATTATAGGGAAATCTCAGAGATGCAGGGTTCCTCAAGCTTTATTTCACTGTTAAGGCGAGCAATAATTTAGGGTGCCGAGTGCGACTTGTTTTTACGTTAACGCGATCGAAACGTTTACCGCGTTTGGCTCTCTGATTGGTTTAGAGCTTGGAGCGGGCCAATCGGATCGCCGAACGTCATAAACGTGTCGATCGCGTTAATGTCAAAACAACTCGAAAAGTTAGAGATGCGTGCCTTGTAGTTACCGTGGTAGTCCAACGGTCTTACATTAGGCTATCAGTATTTCCTTGTTTATTGAGGACAAAATGAAGTGGCGAGGTAAACAATATGAATAATTTGATATGTTGTGTAAGTTTGTAAAGACTGCTTTCCTGGTATCTCTTTCTTTTATTGTTTTACAATTTACTGACGTTATACAACACATTTAATATATTTCTATAGGCTTATCGTAGATATATTATGTATCTTATGTGGGGGCCAGTCAGTGCAGACCGGCGACACTTCGATCCAGTGGGATCTTTTGTGTTGACACTCTCCCTATAACGACTGCCATAGATGTTCATGGCAGCCAGGACCGATGGCTTAACGTGCTCTCCGAGGCACGGAGCAGGCGATAATTGTCAATCAATACGCACATAATTTCGAAAAGTTATATAAATTCCGAAAGTCAGAGGTGCGCGACGTGGGTTCGAACCCGAGACCCTCTGCATTGCAGTCTGTTGGTCTCCCCACTGAGCTATCGCTGCTCTTTCTTTCTGATTATATCGTAGACATATAATCTGCTTTCATGGCATAGTGGTGATAAAAGTGACTGCTATGCATAGAGTTTCGGGTTCAATACCCGGTTGTGGCCAGCAAAAAGTTAACTAGTTTTTCTGTCAGTGTTATTACTTATTAATGTACGTTCCTAGTATGACTACACTATTCTGTTACACGCTAAATAAATATAATAAGAAATTTCTTACAGAACTGACTGGATAACAATGTTGTTTGCAAGGGTTACTTGATTATAAACTGCCAACGAAGGCAGCTCGAGGTTCACAGAACCTGCCTTAGGCGTTTACTTTTACAAGGCAAAAAGGTTCTCTCAAATTTTATTAATAAAATACGCTTTTGACCTTAGTATGTATATTTTTTCTTATTTATACGTTAGTAAAGGAGTGTATAGTATGCTTAGTGATGAACCGGTTACCATAAATTGTACATGCTTAGTCTCATGCATATGTATATATGTAATTATATACTTGAAGGTGCCGCAAAAGAGTTGTATACATACATATCATATCATTGATACATATCTATACATAGGTACATATATATTATAATAAAATTGTAACTGGTCGGTATCTGTTCGTAGGAGATTTGTAAGAAAAAGGTATGTGAGCCTCTTATCTCTTATTAGAGCTATTATATAGAAGCCTGAACATATTTTTTCGAAAATGTCTGTATTATACGCGCATCACGCAAATAGTACTGCGCAAATACTGCTTCATTTTGATAAGCTACTTAGAAGTCCAGTATAATGTGTCTAGATCAGTTTCGTTTTATATGCAAAGAAAGATAAATTTTGATAGACTTCTATTTACAAATTCCACGCGTACTATACCGCGAGAGAAATTTTAGTAATATAATAATAATCAAAGAACGCCTTTTTTGTTGTTGTGAGCACATTTTTGTCCCGTCGAACCCACTATACTTGGCGCACTTGCAGTGGCGAGACGATCAATTAAACAATTACCCCATCTGTACATATGAACATAATAGTTTGTTAGTTAGCGAGTTAACTGAAGTTACAAGTATGTTACTTGCTAGTTTCAGCCAAACGGTTGAATCAAAATAATCTTCGTAACATAATGTATAAATTATAAAAATGTACAGCTTTAGCGCAGCGGTAGTAAGCGCGACTGAAAGATATACGATTTGAGTCCTGAGTAGGGCAGAGTGTTATTAATAATAATAATAAACTATATTTCTCTCATCACAAAGGTTCATGTACATGTGCATCTTACAGTAGATAAATAATAAATACGTGGTAATAAAGATCCTTTGTGAGAGACTGGAGTCCGTACTAGGGAGACCCCTGTGTGACGGATCACCAGGCCCCCACCCGGGACTGGTAGGTGTATTTGCCTATTAAATAACATATTGGGTATAGACTTGTACATGACGTTTACGATACTATTGAAAAATAAATTAAATCAAAATAAAGCAAAACTAGATACAACAGGAAGAAAAAATAAAAAGTAGAAATTAACAAAAAATATATTGGATTTGACCTGACGAGAAATTGGAAGCAGAATGGAAATTTAAACTGCCCCGTAGACAAAAGATTTGCTTCCCATTACGTGCGTCCTAAAACAATAGCTGGCAAAATGTGAACGCAAAACTAACTTTTGTCTAAAACACAATAGTGTAAGCTTGTATCATAGTCTCTTAGATACAAATGTAAATGTGACTAATATAAATACGTTTAACAGTAACTGTTTACAATGGTCACAATTATAATAAGCTGCTCTAAATTTATACTTTAATATAGACTAGCAATCCCTTCGAAACAGTCCTTTTTTCTGGAAAAACGGTTATGTCCTTTTGTATACCACTGACGTGTATGCGAAAACTCACGATGATCGGTCTAGTAGTTAAGGCGCAATAGCGTAACAAACACACACATTCGCATTTATAATACCTATTAGTTAAGATTAGAATACTCCAAACCTTCAAAGTTTATATAGGTAAGTATTTAATTATCTTATTCAAGAGTTTCAATACCGGGTTATGAGTACCCACTTCAAACCTGTAATTCAAATTGTTGTATAAGAAATTCTACCCAGGAAAAACAATTACGCCAACGTTACAATCTATACCTAATGGCTACGGGAGTTAGAGATTAAAGTACTCAGGCAAAACTAATTAGGAGCCGCTGGTACTTAGAGATACACAAAAATGTAGCTTGGAGTGTGAACATCGCTTGCGATAACAGGATTGCATTGGATAGTGTGTATTTGAGTACAGCGCCATCTGTTGTCGTGTGTCGTAACTTCTTCGTCTATGTGGAGTCGCTAGTCGCTACACATACTCACTTAATTGTACAGTACCAATTTGATTGGAGCGTAAAAGTTCTTTTTGTTGAACAACTGCTTTTGGCTTCAGTCCAAGTATCATGTTACATGTTTATCTCTACACAACTTTCATTTAATCTATTTCGGATTAAAACTTCACGGGTATACGTACCTTCTTTGTATTGGTGCGGTGGTGCTGTTTGTTTCGTGTGTGGTGGCCACCCTTGTCAGAAATGTTTAAATATGGTTTCTGAACCAAAATAAATATTTCTTGATGTACAGATTCATAATTGGTATAGTCTACTATCATAAATATTATAGTTTTAAAGTTCCGTAAGTACCTGAAGGGTACCAACGGGAACCTATTACTAAATATCCGCTGTTCGTTCGTCTCTATGTCAGTGTGCTGTATTTCATGAACTGTAATAGGTCAAGAGTTTTATATTCACAGAGTGAGTATTTCTATTGCCGCTATAACAAAAAAGAAAAAAGTAGAAAAAAATATGCTAAATTTCAAAATGGCCGCTATGCAAATTAACGCTAGTTTATGTAATTCGTGTGCTTGTCCGAATGACCCTTCACCACCGGTTTTAGTAAACAAGTGACGATGAACGCTTTATCAATACTCGAAATAAACTCAAAGTGCCTAACGGACATTTCAATGCAAACGAGTTAACGCAAATACAAATTCCTAAAAGATACGGCGCTACAAATTCTATACTAGTTATAATTTGATGCTAATCATACACAGCGCTACAAATTGTGAACTAATCATGTTCGCTATTCCGTTTGTGCAATATGTCCGCACAAATCATGCCTCGGTAACTGGCTTAGTGCTGGTGGTAAATGCGATTGCTCTGCATTAGGTCGCGTGTTTGAATCTGAGGTCAGACAAAGTGTTGTATTGATTTCTATTTTGTAGAATTCCCAAGTAGTGGCACAGAGTCCACGCTATGCCACTGCTGGGTCTTCTAGGTACAGTTCCAACTGTACCCAGAAAATGAGAATGCCTTCGCCACTTATTTGGAAAGTAAAATATAGGTAACGAGTTGTGGTGTATACCTTTGCCTTATGGAGGGTAGAGGTAAGGAGAGTCATCTCATATGGTAGAAAATTTAAAAAAGTGTCCAGTGTAAGCTATAAATAACAGTTCGAAAACCTTCCAGAATGGCGCTGGTGTAGATAAAGAGTATGGTATGAATTAAGCAATTGTAAACGAATTAAAGTATGCCGAGTTAAAAGAAATCATATTATTGTCGACTAAAGTAGTTACTTATTGAAAATTTCAACTACTTGCGTAGTACAAAATAATGTAGTAAATATAAGCTTAAAGAATTATTATGAGAAAACGTGTAGCTCGAGTGAATTTACTTCGTGAACTGTGAATAGTACGGAAGTTTTTCTATCCTTGTTTATTTCTCAATCCAACTCAAATAATACGTAGCGCTTCCTTTAAAATTTACCCTGATGCTAATGTGGCGCCACCCTAATTTAATGCATTTTGACGAACACTTTTTCATGTACACAGATGATTCTCCTTACTTCTACCCTCCATGCTTTGTCTGAGCGATATTGGTTTCTTCTGTCAATAAATTCCAGAAATGGCAAAAGTCATTTGAGTTATACAGACGTGAAACTTAATAATATGTATTTACACTTACTAAAGTTACATGCCATTGGTTTTCTATTATTTAAGAATGTATACAATAACCTCATTATTGTGACGACAAATTCTTTAATTTTTAATAACATTTTATAAATACCCTAAAGATACATATTATATAAAAAATACTTAAAGACTTTTAAAATATTTAAGATTTGCATTATATACTTTATACGTCTATTTTATACGTCGGATAAAAAAGTTAAACACACTCTTCAGATCTTAAAATAATATAATCCTGTCTTCTGTTTACGCGAATATTATTCATTGAAATTAAACTACTATATACGGATTTTATCGCGTTGTTTATTTGACACTTTTTACATAATTTTAAAAACTGTTACACTACTACTAATATTAAACTTTACTAATTTTAAGCTAATTAAATTATTATTAAAACTATTTAGATTTAATTTAATTTTTGGGATCCAGTAATACAAATTGTTCCAAGTCTGGATGTTCTTTGTGTTGTTTGAATGTGTATCAAAGTTTTTTTAATAAAAAAATATCAATTGTCCACCGCGCTGGCTCAGGGCCGGGATGATAGACTTTCATATCTTTAAGAATCTGGAGAACTCTCAGCTATGCAGGTTTCCTCACGATGTTTTCCTTTACAGTTAAAGCAGTAATTAACTATTTAATAAGCATATAACTTCGAAGAGTCAGAGCTGCATGCCTTGAGGTCGAACTCGAGACCTTTGCATTTCAATCTAACGGTCACCTACTTATCTAACATTGCTTTAAGTAGAGACATTCAATCCTTAAGTAGATACTAAAACATCTAAGTAATCCGCCGTATCATCACTCAAATGCATTACGAGAGTGGTTTTCGCACTGACCGCTGTTTTATACAGACAGAAAGACGCGTAAAAGTAATATGTGTCGCGTGTGAAGAGGGTACCCAGTATTGTTGGCAGCTGATTTTCATTACTGTCCGACGGTACACCTGTCTGGCTTAGTTGTTGTTTTGTCGTGATACAGTCGGTTTAGGGCACGTTTATACTGAACTCTGATATTACATTTTAAATATAAAGCAGCGACAGCTCAGTGGGTAGACCAACAGACTGCAATGCAGAGGTTCTCGGGTTCGAACCCACGTCGCGCACCTCTAACTTTCGGAAGTTATATGACTTTTCGAAATTATGTGCATATTGATTGACAATTATCGCCTGCTCTGTGCCTTGGAGAGCACGTTAAGCCGTCGGTCCCGGCTGCCATGAACATCTATGGCAGTCGTTATTGGGAGAGTGTCGACACAAAAGATCCCACTGGGTTGAAGTATCGGCGGTCTACATATACATACATATATAAAACTTAATAATACATTATATATCTTGAAGACTTTAACCCGCGAATTCACGTATTAGTATGTATCTTATGTGGCTTATGTGGGGGCCAGTCAGTGTAGACCGGCGACACTTCAACCCAGTGGGATCTTTTGTGTCGACACTCTCCCAATAACGACTGCCATAGATGTTCATGGCAGCCGGAACCGACGGCTTAACGTGCTCTTCGATGCACGGAGCAGGCGATAATTGTCAATCAATACGCACATAATTTCGAAAAGTCATATAACTTCCGAAAGTCAGAGGTGCGCGACGTGGGTTCGAACCCGAGACCCTCTGTCTCTGTCTGTTGGTCTCCCTACTGAGCTATCGCTGCTCTTAGAATATAAATACTCATCACCATATAAATCAACTACCCAAAGATGTACATAAAAATTACCTTCGTGTTATTTTATAATCATATTTATAAAATAAATCACTGACCTTAATCATTTATACCAGTAATCATTATTATGTGTAAGCTGAACAAGCACTATACAAATAATAATTATAATAATCGAGATTTGGTCGGCACCATAAATATACGAAACACAGTTGCATGTCACATTCATATTTTTCATTTTATAGTGGCCTTTTACAAGTATAGTTGACTTAAAACTGTTTACCGTCTATTTTAAGTATTACCAATAATTAATAATTAATCAAAAACCAATCTATTCGAATAACTCACAAAGACATTCGAATCGTTCGAAAATCGACATTGCTATTTCAAATTAAAACAGGCATACCACTGAACCTTTTTATTCTTCTAATTAAATAAACCAACTCGAGCCGGAGGCAAATTAAGCTTTGGACGTAAATCCATTCCCAGCACAACCATTTAGTTTTAGCAGAGAACAACGCCTGCTAGTAACATAGGTATAAGAAAAAAACACAATATATCCAGTACAAATGTGTAGCAATTTACACATGAATGTGTACTTGCCTTTACAAGATATTTCCAGTGATTGCTCCCGGTGCTAAAGTTACACAATATTCTTTGTTTGTGTTCGACTCGTGTTTGGTAGTCTCGTTGCCAAGAGCTGACTGACTAGGCTGTTGGAATGCGGCCTAAATATTCAGAGCTCTATTGGAACAAGTCTCGAATAATACGATAGCACGTGTTGTATTAATAGACACTATTAATAGGCTGTCCGTTTTAGGCTTTTCTGGTAAAGATTTCCATCAGAAACATCTGAATGCAAAAACTTAAAAATAAATTCTAGTTTCGCAGTGGTATAGTAAATTAAGGATGAACATGGATCTCTGCCTTCTTCTTTGTAGTACACGCGGGATTTTATAAATGTTTTATGACTCTATAATTATTTCTCTGTACACAAACGATACTATGGTGTGAATGTATTAAAAATATAAAAAACGCATTTTGTTTCTGAGTGTTATAATGAAGGTGTAAAATCTATCTCACTTGCGCAGCGCTAGTAAATCTAATTACTGTGGATGAGGTCTCAGGTTCGAGTCAAGTAGGGACAGCAAAAAATCACTTGATTTTTCAGGAGCTTGGAAGTTGATGGTGTTGCGCGATGCCACTTACGATTTGCTACTATAACGTGACAAGCGCGTATTGTCTGCCTGTATTCTAGATAAATTTATTATAATATTAGATTTAGCCCGCGGCTTCTCTCGCGTAAACGTAGGGTTAAGTTAGTTTAGGTACAGTACATTTTTCTGGATGGTACCCTGTGTCCTATTCTGTTCCCCTGACAACGTGTATGGGAAATTTCATGACGATCAGTCAAGCAGTTAGGGCGTGAAAGCGTAACAAACAAACAAACTGACATTCGCGACACACGTATAAAAGTGTTATATATATAAATTGTAGAAGTTAACATTGTTTAGTATTATTAGGCTTCTATTCTGCGCACAGCCTTACAGTAACAATTTTTGTTACTAAGACACAGATTCTTACATTTTTTTGTTCACTTTGTAATTGTAAGCTTGTATCAGTATCCTTTTGGTTCGTTTCTATTTGCATTTAAAAAGGAATTGACTGAATAGTTTTCTCTTCGAAATAATATCAATGTATATTCATTTTGGGATCAAGTTCGAGTAGAGTTTGAATCAATTTCGTTTTGCTTTTTAATTCAATTACAGCGACCATTTTTAAAACTCGTAATACATAAGACCAATTTCTTTAAAGACATCTTAATATTCAGTACCTGGCATGGTTAGTATGAAACTTCTTTCTCAGGATAGGCATCTATAACGCTTGCTTTTATTTTCGTGTGATGAACCGAAAATATCATTTAAAATTGGTAGTAAATACTTCGTATGGTTATGTATGTTTTGTAAAATCATCTCAGGAATCTAGTCGGCCTCGGTGGCGTAATGATTACTATTGCATTTATACTTACATATACACCTATATCACAGAAGGGGTGAGCAGAGGTATATTATATCCACATTATTCCACCAGCTAAGGTATTAGGTAATAGTAAGATTATTTGACGACTCGATAGCGTAGTGGTTAGTGCAACCGACTGCCACGCCTGAGATCGCGGGTTCGATTCCCGCACAAGTCAAATATTTGTGTGCATGAACATGGATGTTTGTCTTGGTCTGGGTGTTTCTATGTATAATATGCATGTATTTATAAAAAAAAAATAAGTATATATGTATGTTTATCCATTGTCTAGTACCCATAGTACAAGCTCTGCTTAGTTTGGGATAGATGGTGTTGTGTGTATGTGGTAGAGTATTAGTATTAGTATACTAATATAATAAAGCTGAAGAGTTTATTTGGTTTTTCGTTTAAGCGCGTTAATGACTGACACTACTAGATATATTTAATACCAACTAATTCTTAAAGCTATTTATCGTCATACTACGTATCACGGGGGTGGAGCAGTAATCATAAATATGAGTGAAACCGCGGGTGCCCCTAGTTATTAAAATAGGTAACAAAAAAGAAACTCATTATAAACAAAATATGTAATAAAATATAGACTATTAATCTTGCAAAGAAAGTGTTTAACAATAATTAGTTTCGTTTAGACATAACTGGTTGTCTTCTCTCTTAGCCTTTATTATTCCCAAGTCACTTGGGTTCGGCTTTTCTGGTCTAACCGGATTTGACTGGATATCAGTTTTTACACGGCTGCCACCTGACCTCCGCAACCGCGAAGGCTAACGATACCCTAAGGCTAGACCAGTGTCAGAATATTAGAGGGTACTGACTTTGCCAATAACGACTGCCATAGATGTTCATGGCAGCCGGGACCGACGGCTTAACGTGCTCTCCGAGGCAGCAGGCGATAATTGTCAATCAATACGCACATAATTTCGAAAGGTCATATAGATAACTTCCAAAAGTCAGAGGTGCGCGACTTGGGTTCGAACCCGAGACCCTCTGCATTGCAGTCTATTGGTCTCCCCACTGAGCTATCGCTGCTCTGACATAACTGGTTGTATTACATAAAAAGATCCAAAGAATTAATTTAAAAAATTTGCGATAAGATAATCTTTTCTTTGCTTTATTTCTTCTCAGGTAACCATAATTTCATTGCATTGTTCATATACTCTTCGCAATTCACACGCGTAGTATTATATAATAATTCACAAGCAACATATAAAAAAGGTGCCCGATTTATATCAACCATCCTACGCAAAAGAGCTGTGTTCAATATGAAATGATAATTTTCTGTTTTCAAGCCCTCTCCCGTACAAACTCTTGGGAATTAAATATCTCAATAATCATATGAACGTTTCTTTTGGAGATTTCTTCAGAGGCAAACGCAAATATTTGGATGATATGATACTAAGAAGGGTGTATGTTACGATGCTTAAAATCTTTGTGAAATAATTTACACGTGGGCCTAATAAGTTGTTTAATATTTGAATTTTATTTGTTTTGTACCCGCTGTACAGAAAGTGCTGGTTGGCAAACTTATAATTCGTTCTTCTGTACAGCAAGGTATTGACAGAATTATTAATAGTTCCGCAATTTCTATATTAAAAATTCATGTTGTAGGAAAATGAGTGGATTTTAAATACATTGTTGTTATTTCATACCATAAGCACTTTTCTAATCTTATATATAAAATTCTCGTGTCACAATGTTAGTTACCATACTCCTCCGAAACGGCTTGACCGATTTTTATGAAATTTTATATGCATATTTAGTAGGTCTGAGAATCGGCTACTATCTATTTTTCATACCCCTTAGTGATAAAGTAAACATAAAAAAAAGGGCAGCTAGTTACCTATAATAATTTGCTCATGGCACCCAATCGTTACGGAGATTAGCCATCTGCCCAGAAGATATTATAGAAAAGCGTCTATGCAAACACAAATTAATTCTCTATTCCTTAACTCTTATATTTCAATGGGACGATAACGGTATGCGACCGGCGCCTTTACGTGCTATCCGAAGCACGGCAATGTGCAACACCGCCAACTTCCTATCTAATTCTAGACTGATACAAATAATTTTTTTAAAGAATACTCAATAGCTTTTTCAATATCGTGACCAAATGCACAGTAGCCACATTTACTACCGTTTCAGCACTAAAGCAGTTATGATGGCAAGAAAGCCATTTAAACTCGCCTCATGAAAATGCCTGCGTCCTATCAAAACTGAAAACGCATTATTATAAATATGAACCCTGTATATAAACTAACCCACAGCTGGGCACAGGCCTGTTCTCAGTTTGAAAAGGCTTAGGCCATGGTCCATCGCACTGGCCCTTTGTAGGTTGGCAGACTTTATTTATTTATTTATTTAATTAGGTTATCCAACAATTGTTTACACAACATATTACATAATTATTCATTGAATAGGTACATTTACAAGTGTAACAATCATTTATTGGGTAACACCACATGCAAAGGCCAGGTTAAGAGCACCTTGAACCGACGGGCGTGTATGAGGAACGTGATGAAAGTGAATGAAGCCAGAGAAGTGTGTCAGGATCGTAGCAAATGGAAATCCGTAGTCTCTGCCTACCCCGCTGGGAAACAGTTGTTAATCTATGTATGTATGTACCACATGCACTACTTAAAAGTTAACATTTTAAAAAGTGCTAAGCTCCAAAATATATAAAAATTATTAAATTAGACATTAGATTACAATTATTATTATAACAATTACAATTATAAACAATAAATAACCAATATGAAAAATAAAATTAAATAAAATTAAATCACAATTAATAAATAAATAAAATTATTATAAAATATGGAATAATTATTGTCGGCCTTGATGGCGTAGTGGTTAGTGTAACTGGCTGCCACGCCTGAGATCGCGGGTTCCATTCCCGCACAAGTCAAACATTTGTGTGCATGAACATGGATGTTTGTCTTGGTCTGGGTGTTTCTATGTATAATATGTATGTATTTACAAAAAAAAGTATATATGTATGGTTTATCAAATCAAATCAAATCAAAATCATTTATTTGCTGTAAATAGGGTTACAAAAGTTGTTACACAATATATAAAGTTGTACAAGCCCATTTAACTATATTACATAGCATGCATATATACAATAGATTAAAATTAAAATTAACAAATTTGTCACAGTCTACTTAAAATTTGAATTTATTTGAAGTCGTAAAACTCTTCTATGGTATAAAATACATGTTCCCGTAACCATGCTTGCAGTGCTTTTACAAACTTGGAAAATGGCAGATCCCTAATATGAGTTGGGATTTTATTATATATAGATATACACATTGCATAGCAGTTCTTTTGAAACCGACAACTTCTCGGTATCTTATCTAATACCAGTCTGTGAGGATTACGCATATTGTTTCTCTGGTTGATATCTTTTGCTTGTATAAAAATATTATAATGTTGTTTGACAAATTTACCAACCTCCAATATATAGAGACAGGTTAGAGGTAGTATTTTAAGCGATTTAAAGTACGGGCGACATGATATATCCGGTGAAATGTTGCAAATTGACCTTATGCATCTTTTTTGGGCAACAAAAACTTTGTTTATATCTGTACCATTTCCCCAGAGTAATAAACCGTAACGCAGTACAGATTCTACATATGCAAAATAGGCCATACACGCCGTGTGATTACTTGCAACTTTTGTCAGTTTATATAGAGCATAAGAAAATCCATTTAGTTTGTTGCTTACTTTTTCTGTATGTTCTTTCCAATTGAGATTATTATTAATATTTAATCCAAGAAATGTCACTGTATTAGTATTTTGTACATTATGTCCGTTATGAGTAATGTTAAGAGTGTGATATTTAAAATTATTGAAATTAATAAGATTCGTTTTTGATAGATTTATATGTAGATTATTATTATTTAACCAATTAATTATCAATGTCAGTGTATTATTAATGTCATTTTCGTGTTGTTTGAATGTCATGTTTTTGTGAGTAGTTATTATGAGAGAAATGTCGTCAGCGAATAGAATTGTCTTATGTTCTGTAATGTCAGGAAGGTCATTAATATAAATTAGAAATAGGAGCGGACCCAGGACACTTCCTTGCGGTACACCAAATTTATTAAGTCTATAGTCAGATTTAGTCACTTTAATAAGTCCCTTTTCGTCTTGTTGGGCTATTTCAACACATTGTGACCGATTTTCTAGATAACTACGAAGCCAATTTAGTGTCGGTCCTCGGATGCCATTATGTTCTAATTTTGTCAATAGTATATCATGTGAGACAAAATCGAATGCTTTGGTCATATCAATAAATGCTACGGTTGTATAGTTTTTGTCGTTTGTGTTTTGCAATATATCATTGACCAAAAAGAAGGCGGCATCTCTAGTAGACCTGTTCTGGCGAAACCCATATTGATGGTTATTTAGTATATTGTATTTATTAAAAAATGAAATCAATTTATCCTGCATAACTTTTTCAAATATTTTAGAGATGACCGGTAGTAATGTAATTGGTCTATAATTGCACATGTCAGACTGTTTTCCTTTCTTATAAAGTGGTTTTACAATGGCATATTTTAATTTCTCAGGAAATTGACCTGTTTCCAACGACAAATTAACAAGAAACGTTAGTAATGGAGTAAGCTGCTGACTACACGCTTTTAAAATGTTTGTGCTTATAGAGTCATACCCTTCAGATGGAGTGCTTGTAAGAGACATTATAATTTTGTGCATATACATTTCGTCTAATGGAGTTATGAAGATAGTAGATGACTGTTTACTTCCGAAATTTGTGTTCTGAATTCTGTAATTCAGTTGATTAGTTGTAGTTATGAAGTACTCATTAAATGATGTCGCTATTTGAAGTGGATCTGTAGTAACTATGCTGTCTTTATTTTTAATTTTAGTTATGTAATTATGACTTTGGTAGCTACCAGTTTCATTCTTTATAACTGTCCAAGTAGCTTTGCATGCATTTTTACTATTTGTTACAAATTTATTATTACAATTTTTTTTAGCAAAGGTAGTACATTTTTTAAATATTTTATTATAATTTAAATAGTTTTCCTTATCTGTCTTAGACTTAGTCAGATAGTATTTATATCGTAGCTTTCTTTTATATTTGCAACTTATTCTAACTCCTTTTGAGAGCCAACAATTTTGCCGAGATAGGCTAATTTTTATTTTGTTGACGGGAAAGCACATACGGTACAATAAACAAAAGAAGTCATAGAATTCATTAAAAGCCGTATTGAGATCGGTTAGCTTAAATAAATTCAAATAATACAAACTGGTCAAATACTGTTTAAATCTAATAAGATTTTCAGTGGAATAACTTCTTTTATAAATATATACATGTCTAATATTTCTTGTATCACATTTTACTGGCAACATTAGGATTTGGGCAGTATTATGATCTGATAGCCATAGTTCCAAAACTGTGCCAGACGCATTCATAATATTGCTTATAGCTAAATCCAAACAGGACTTACCCCTAGTTGGAACAGATATATGTGAATTTAAATTATATTTCTTTAAAATATTCATTAATCTTTCAGTTGTTTTGTTACTTTCGTCAATTGTATTGATATTTAAGTCACCAGTAATAATAAGTTTATCTTTTGAATGTCTAGATAAGTACTTGTAAAGCATTAAGTCTAGTTTATCTAAGAAATAATCTATATGAACTTTCTTCTTTGAAGGAATTCTGTATAAACAAATAATTATGATATTATGTTTTACTAATTTAATTGCACAAAGTTCGAAGTGGTTCATCAATATAAACTCATCAAAAATTGTTAGTTTTTTATAAGCAATACCTGTTTTTAACATTATACATGTCCCACCTCTTTTGTTTTGTCTGCTATAGTGTGATGCAAGTTCATAGTTGACAATGTTAATGCATTTCTCTGTACCTGACTTAACAAATGTCTCAGAAAAGCATAGAATATCCGGTCTGTAATTTTTGTCTATTTCTCTAAAAGTGATTTCTAAAAGCTCTTTTTTAGAAAGTAGCCCATGAATATTTTGGTGAAGTAGTGTAAGTGAGTTTATATTTTTAGAGGCGAAAAAAACATGCATTATTTGTTACTTTAGGTGAATTCGCTACTAATTGAATATTATTATCGACACCATCATTTACAATCACATTTTGTTTTGAGTTTATGACTGGAAAATAGTATGGTATAGTACCTTTCTTAATAATACTGTTACTTGGCCTTACATTATTGTATGATTTGGATTTATTAAGATACATTTTTATTTTCTCTGGCAGTAAGTATTCTGACTTATAATGATAGTAATTTATATGAAAATTTATTTTGTCACATAAATAGTTAAGGTATTTGTACTTGTTATCACAATCATAATAATCAATTACATTACAATTATTCACATGGGTAGTCCAAAGTTTTAAGCATTTGTTTAGCATGTTTTCATTTAAGTAGGGGTTGTAATACACAGGAGTTACGTAAATACGTGCTTTGCACAGCTTATTTAGGATAATACTTAGATTATAGTGCAATTTTTGTATGTTATTATCATTACCACCAATACCAATAATTACAACATCATCATTAGTCAAATCTTTTGAGATTCTATCAGATTTTTCCAAAAATTCCGAGCTTGTGGCGCCCGTTAGTATGTCAGCACTTGCGGTGTAAACATCTTTCCAATTTTCTTTCCTAGTTTTCATTAAAACAGCAGCAAGTCCTCTTAGTTGTTCATCTCCCAATATGAATATTTTGTGACGTTTACTATTCATACTCGCTGCGCCATCTAGCTTGTCGTCGTTACAACTGTTGGTGGTTAAGTTAGTACTCAGGTTGTCATTATTTTGATCGATGTCTTTGCGTAGTATTTCGCTGTGTGTAGCGGTAGATGGGGTTGTTAACAATTTTTGTTTTTCAAAGTTGTGATTTTTTTGTGGTATCAAGTTTTCTTCGTTCGAGTAAGAGAAGTCAAGTTTTTTAGAAGAAATTACACTTTGACGCGATTTTTTCGCAGTTCGTTTTGTAGATGTGTTTTTGCATATGTGAGTTAACTGGTCGATCCTTGATTTATATTTATTTATTTCCTTGGCCTGTTTATTGTTTTCAATTAAAAGATTTTCGATCTCATTTTCGGCAGACTGTGTCCATTGTCTAGTACCCATAGTACAAGTTCTGCTTTGTTTGGGCTAGATGGTGTTGTGTGTATGTGGTAGAATATTATTATTATTATTATTTAATATAAATGTTAACAAAAAAAACCACGTAATAAAAAAATAATAATAACATCGCATTACTTCTCAGAGACTTCACATATACTCAAGAACATTATGGAGAACTCTCAGACATTTAGGCTTCTTCACGATGTATTCCATCACCGTCAAAGCGAGCGATAATTAACTATTTAATACGCACATAACTTTGAAAAGTCAGAAGTATGTACGTGCCTTTGGCTTCAACTCGAGAGCTCTGCGTGACAGTCCAGTCTTCCACAAGGCTATCGCTACAAACGCATTATACCACACTATAAATTAGTTAGCAGCTTCAATAATTTCCAGCTTGACATTAAAATCTGTGATAGGCAGTCTTAAGCGTTCGTTTGAACTATGCCCATGCCACCATAGGCATAGTTCAAACGAACGCTTAAGACTGCGCCGAGCGTAAGACAGATAATGACAGAGCTTGTGCGGTGCATATTCAAATCGGCGCGCGGCCGCTATAGTAAAATTGTATGGAGAATTTGAAATGCTTTTTTGATAAATATGTATCTTTATTGTCAGCCAATAACTTAAATATTTGGGACGGACAAATTGTAATATAGCTATTTATGCTTCGTTTAAGCTGCAAAATAGGATTTTTACTGTAATAATCTAAAAATCACGTAACACGAGCTTAGGTTTTTTAATTTTTCTTGCAAATTTACGTAACTTTGTAGGGGAAGATATTAATTATTTTAAGTTTTTTACACGGAGTATTTGTAAACACATTCATTGTTATAATAAATGTATATTTTACATTTGTATTAAACAAAAAGTGTTGATTTTATCAACTTAACTGTGATCGCCTGTTTTGGCACATTTCGCTCGGCGCAGTCATAATAGGATGCTAACTAAAATTCCACCGCTTTTCGTAAACAAGAATTAATGGGTGAAATATCGACAAGTTCTATATGCGGTTGGGTTTGTTGCACCTCCAATATGAGTTCATTATTATGATCACAATATTACATTTTATATGCGTATAATATTATATACCTTTATTCTATACTAGTCGTGCCTGCGGTTTCACCTGCGTTTATAGTTACAGCGCAGCCCCCGTGGGTCGTAGCGTGATGTTATACAACATATAGCCTTCCTCGATAAAAAAGCTATCCAACATTAAAATATTTTTTCAATTCGGACCAGTAGTGCCTGAGATTAGCGCGTTCAAACAAACAAACTAACAAACTCTTCAGCTTTATAATATTAGTATAGATTACGACTTCTTAGTCCTGATGGACTTGGTGACGCAGCGGTAATGAAGGCGATTGCTGCACATAATAATAATGTCCTCCAGACCGAATTTCGGTCACGGCAGCCATTATTAGGAGATATTACAGCGCAAAAGTGTGTGCGCAAACACAATTGCACTCTCTGTTCCTTAACCCTCATGATCCGATGGGACGGTAATCCGACACGAGCGGAGAGAGATCAAGCGCAGGACCAACGGCTTTACTTGCTTTCTGAGGCACGGAGGTGTCTTACACCGCCAACTTCCTAACTCCGGGCTGCTATTGAGATTTCTTAACAGAAAAAACCCAATAACTTTTTCTTGGCCCGACCCGCTCGAGCCAAACGCTATTGAGGTTTTCCGTCAAGCAGTTCTGAACAGCAAGTAGTCTGAAACCAAGACCGGTAGACGGCAATATACTTACCTATTAGGGGCTACAGAATAACAAAATGTGTCTATAATACACCTATGCCTACTTCTTGGGGAAAGAGCTGTGAGGCTATATAGTGTAGTTTTTCATGTTGTGCACATTTTTTTTTTTTTACGTGTGGGAATGCTTTTACGCTTGCCTCTCCGCGGGGCGACGGAGAGGTTATGTCGGGCTCACCAGGGAAAAGATACCCCGGTAATACCGACTAAACCTACCACGGTGTTCCTCGACATAACCATAGACGGCGAGGCCGCGCGAATCGCTTTCATATGCAATCGCGACCCCGCCATGGTTTCGGCCCGCCGTGTAAAACAGCAGGCCACTACACAGAAATACTACCTCCACCGTCCACTTGGGAGGGACAAAGACACGATATAGAGGCGCACGTGGGAACACGCACGCTGCCTCTCGGACCAGGTGCTGATCGGGTGGCGAGCAGGCCCACGCAGCCCACCACCCCCAGGTCCAACCTCAGGGTGGCTGGAGGTCATGTCACGCCCTCCAGCGCCCGGTTCTGCGGTTGGGGAGAGGGTTTAAGCGCTCCCTCTCCCACTCCGCCGCCTCCTTGAAATGTGCACATATTAAAATAAGTAAAACTATGTATAATTTTAGGGCAAAAACTAAACATATAAAAAAAGAACATGCTATATAGCATTTTTTAATTTATTGTTCGCTATAACTGTGACCTCCGTGTAAACAAAACGGTATAACTTTTAAATTAAATGATTTATCACGACAAAACAAACTCGATAGTAATAAGAAATAATTAGGCGTGTTTATAAAATCAAAATTCGGTAATAAATTGTGCAAAACTAAACTTGTTGAATATCTCAAAAAATTCCAGCTTTACCTGCCTTTTTTTATTAATTCAATTTATTCACCTTATTATATACGTAACACTTTTGTATGTCATACTGTTGTATCACAATGCCAACCAGTATGACTATGCATTTATTTTGCTTCGTCATTACACTACTATTATAATTATAGCATTAATATAATTAGTAATGCGATATTAATGATAATATAATTACGTAGAGGTACAAATTACCAAATTGTACGAAGTTTGTAGTATGCAATAAAGTTAAAATGTATTTTACTATACATACGAGTACACTTCACTTTCGACTTTTCGAAATTATGTGCGTATTTATTGACAATTATCGCCTGCTCCGTACCTCGGAGAGCACGTTAAGCCGTCGATCCCGACTGCCATGAACATCTGTGGCAGTCGTTATTGGGAGAGTGTCGACACAAAAGATCCCACTGGGTCGAAGTGTCGCCGGTCTGCACTGACTGGCCCCCACATAAGATACATACATACATGGGTATTCTTTGTGTCTGAAGTCATTCAAACAACTGACACAAAGAATACCCATACTTTGAACAAACATTTGTAGATACACCACTCTGGCCTGGTGCAGTTTCGTAGACTATTCATATCGAATTATAATAATGAATTTTATTTGACTACAAAAAAAATTTAAATATAGGTATTAAAACTATAAGTTCTTATAACTATTCCAGTCTCTCACATTATGTGCACCTGCATATCAGCGAGAACATTGTAAAGAACTCTCAGATATGCAGGATCCCTCACGATGTTTTCCTTCACCGATAGAGTTTTTTTTTGTTTTGACCCTGGAAAATCCTTTTTGGATACCCCTCCCCCGGGGGGGAAGGGTGGTTATGTGAGACTCTCCGCCCCTGAAGGGGGTCGGTATACACACTAAAAACCTGGGGTGAGCAGTCGCTCCGCCGACGGAGTGGGGCGGGATGGGGTCGCATTAGCAATCACCATCCTGCCCCGGCGGTTGGCCCGGCTGATGGTGACCGGGCCTCAGCACCTGTGGAGGGAAGGCCTTGCTCGCCAAGGCCATCCCCCAGACGTGTGGGGCCGTGCAAGCCGGTAGAGAGTCCCCTGACTCTGTACCAGTGACCCCACTATACAGGAGCGAGAAGGAGAGCAAATAGCCTCCTTCTCGCTCCCGTCCGTCTGCACCGGAGAGGGTCAGCGAGGAGGTTGTTTTCCCTGACCCTTTTCGCGGTCTCCTTCTGCGCCATGACAGCTTCGTAGAAGGAGACCACTGCCTGCCAAGACCTCTCGCCGCCGAGCATGGCGTTGATCACGCTTATATATTATATATTCCAACCTTATCTATTCAAGCTCATATTTACTTTATCCTATTTCTGATTGGGTTAGATGGGGCCATAAGTTTGTTGGCAGGTATAAGCCAATGGTTGAACTCCAGCCCATAACAAAATAGGTAGTTGATTGCTTTATAATTGACAGCTAGTGCCGAGCTAAATAACAGAGGCTTTGTTTGACTGAAAGGCAAGATTAGTTTACTACGCCCGTCAGCTATAGTTTTAGGTGCTACGTAATAGGGAGTAAGCTTATTGCCATCTACCGAACACAGTTTCAGACTCTATATTCCTGACATTTATAACCTAATTAGCCATCTGCCCCGCCTTCGCACGGGTACTACAAAACCGTAACAAATTATACACTTATACCTTCCTCATGAATTACTCTGTCTATTGGTGGAAATAGCATGAATAGCCGTTCAGTAGTATTTGAGTTTATCGCGAACAGACAGACAGACAGACGCGGCGGGGGACGTTGTTTTGTAGGTAATAATTATGTAGATATATAATTATATAATATCAACCCTATATTAACTGTACCACTGCTGGGCCTCTTCTAATTGTAAGAAGGGTTAAGCGATACAGCACAACGTTGGCCCAATGCAGTTTGGCAGACTTTACAGACAGAACTTTTTAGAGAAGTCATAGACATGCAGATTTTCTTCAATGTTATAATTCACAGTTGAAGTTGCTCACATTAGATAGAAAGTTTACAATTTAATACGCACATAACATCGTAAAGTCAGAAGTGCGCGCTATGGATACAAACTGGAGACCTCTACGTAGTAATTCAATGGTCTTCCACCAGGCAGTCACTTAGAATTATTGAAATAAAATTCTAGTAAGATACTCCGACAATATTTTGCTCGATCCGATAATCGCACCCGAAACCTTACGCACAGCAGTCGCATTCAATACCAATGCACCACTGAAGCAGTTTCTAAAGAGTATTATCGAAAATGTTTAACAAAATATCTGTACTAAATTGGAAAGGACTATCTAATCGAACCTCATAAATTCAGCCAAAATTAATTTAACCGAGGCACGTGCAATGTATAATGGTCTTATAAACTTTATTATATTTCATACTCAGTGGTCTACAGAACCCCGGTGCAATGGCATCCTCGATGACGCAACTGTTATGCATAAGGTTTTCGTATCAATTCTTAGGTCTGGTACAGTGTTGTAGGATGTTCTCATAATATACCTTCAGTAATAACGTTGGCAGTGAAACTGTGTTCAGTAGACGGCAATAGGCTCCCCCTAAATATATCTGTGTTTCACCTGTATATCAGCCCTGTATTAAACTGTTTCACTGCTGGGCAAAGACGTCTTCTCAGTGTAAGAAGAATTAGGTCACAATTCACAACGCTGCTCCAGTGCGGGTTGAATGACTGTACATGTTATCTTCGAGAACATTATGTCTCCCTCTTAGACATGCAGATTTCCTCGCGAGCAATACATCTTCGAGAACATTATGGAGACCTCTTAGACATGCAAGTTCCTCGTGAGCGATAATTAACTAATATTGTCAAAGTCAAAGTCAAAGTCAAAGCGTTTATTGCGTACTAAGTGTATACATAAAGATCTTAAATATACGTACAGTGCTTACAACTCAGCGCCTTCTACAAGCATTGCAATTTTCTAATAATAATAAATGTATTTTTGCTAGTAGTTAAAATTTTTTAAATTATGAGTACATCTAAATTATATTATTAAGTTTTTACATGTCTATTTTATTATAATATAATATATTCTGTATTAAGTAAATAAACTAAAGCGTTACTGTGTTGCAGATCGTCATGTTAATTTGTTTGTCTTTCTGTGTGTCATCGAGTTTTATCTTGTGCTCTAGGTATTCTGTCAGTGTATAGTAGCAGTTATGAATTAAATAAGATCTAATTTTTTTGTTGAATTGAGGTAGTGTATTGGCATCTTTAATAAGTTTGGGTAACTTATTATATATTTTTACTGCCATATAGTAAGGACTTTCATTTAACATCTTTATTCGTGATGATGGCAAGTGTAGTCTATCCTTATTTCGAGTGTTTACATTGTGGACATCTTGTTTTTTCGAAAACGTGTGGATATTTTTGTACACAAAGGTGCATATATCAAATATGTATATTGAGGCATGTGTCAGTATTTTAAGCTTTACAAAGTGTGGTCTGCAACTCTGAGTATTATTACTGTCTTCTGTTTACGCGAATGTTATTCATTGAAATTAAACTACTATATAGGGACTTTATCGCGTTGTTTATTTGACACTTTATAACGTAATTTAGAAACGACTACTATTAAACTTTACAAATTTTTAAGCCAATTAATTATTTTATATTTTAATATTATTTTATACTACTGTGGTGGCAAACAAGCTTACGGCCCACCTGATGGTAAGTGGTCACCGTAGCCTTTGGACGCCTGCACTTGCGCGTTGCCGACCTTGTAAAACCTTTTATTATTAAAACTATTAAAACTATTTCTATTTAAGTTTACACTTTCCCTGACGTTTCGGTTGCTTTTCAGCAGCCATGGTCACGGGGAGACTAAGATGGTAGATGTCTCAATGTTCCAGTGTAGTTATTTCAAAGTACCCGAACATAATTTAATCATTGGTGTTTCTATTTATGCAGAAAGAGCTCAGAGTATCATGAAGTCTAGCTGTGGTTTGCTTCTTCTTGGGTTTGACTATTTGAAGTACTAGATCCCAAGCTGGCTATTTAATACGCACGTAACTTCGAAAAGTCAGAGATGGCTTGGGATCGAACTCGAAATCTCTCGGTGGCAGTCCAATGGTCTCCTATATTAGGTTATCGATGCTTTTTCGCCGCTATTACGTGGGTCGTAAGACCTCACGTAGTGACATGTCGGTGTATTACATTTCTACCTTCCCCTTCAAGGATAAAAGCTTTAGTTATTTAAGTACAATAGTTCATACGACGGCGACATACTAACTATATTAGCTCTTAATAACGAGCTACGAAGGCGAAGATTATTGCGCTGTATTTCTGTGCAGTTATTGCGAGCATCGTATTAGGGGTTCAGTGCTGCAGAAATTGAAGTACCGATAATTATTGGTAATAATATATAATATGAAAAGCAGCGATAGCTCAGTGGGGAGACCAACAGACTGCAATGCAGAGGGTCTCGGGTTCGAACCCAAGTCGCGCACCTCTGACTTTCGGAAGTTATATAACTTTTCGAAATTATGTGCGTATTGATTTACAATTATCGCCTGCTCCGTGCCTCGGAGAGCACGTTAAGCCGTCGGTCCCGGCTGCCATGAACATCTATGGCACTCGTTATTGGGAAAGTCAGTAACCTCTAATATCCTGACACTGGTCTAGCTTTAGGGTATCGTTAGCCTTCGGGTTGCGAAAGACAGGTGGCAGCCGCTCCGTGTAAAAACTGATATCCAGTCAAATCCGTTTAGACCAGAAAAGCCGACCCCAAGTGACTTGGGAATAATAAAGGATAAGGGAGAAGAAGAATATATAATATGATATACCTACATATATCTGATCTTTTTAATATAAAGTTGCTTTTTATAACGTCCGTTTCCGCGTTTTATATAATTCGAGGCACAACAAACAGTCAAACAACGTTGAAATGAAACTACTTATGTGAAAGTAGTTTGATTTCAATTATACATAAAATTTTACACTACTTTCACTTTCACGTGAACGAAAGACAATATTAGTCAATCAACGGCCACAAAACACACCCAGACTTGGACCAAGTATTTGGGGATCACACAAATTACGTTCCGTGTGTAATCGAACCCACAACACTCGGAATAATAATAGTGGCGAAGCGACCACTGAAACCACTACGACATCCGTGCAATACAGCATGATTGATGGAACGAACGAGATATTAAAGGAGTGACTTGAGTAATTGACTCTCTTGCCAAATATATATAACAATAATTTATTATTTTATCTAAATATTGAACAAAATACATTAAATGATTGAACTACGAAGGGAAAGTGTATCATTCGCATCTCTCTCATCGCAGCGTTATCGAAAGACGTTAATATTGTTCGAATTCACATTTACATTAATTCATAATATTTTAATTGTTAATTTTTACATTTTACAAGTTATGTTTTCTGAATGAAAATGATCCTATTGATTGATACATTTCCAGACTACTTGATGATTTTCAGAATTGACTGAATAAATAACCTTAATAATCTAACTTTGGATCTTAATACGCAAACATATGCCATGAAAACAATAATAACTCTTATTAAAATAATAAACAATCAAGCTTTTTCCTCATAAAATGATGTAAGCGACGGAAACACAAGACTTTGAAACTAAAACTAAAAAATGCTTAAAACTACATATATACAAATTACAATAATTTAAAGTTATAGAACAGTTGGCCGCGTACCAGGAAGACAGAAACTATCGGCACACTTCGCCTAAGTGTGGGTCGCACTTAAACTCCGTACAATTTATGTGTTACTTAGCAAACGGGATGGCCAAGTTGGGAATGAGGCTTTACAAACGGCGGACTACAATTACTTAACCAGGTATGTACTGTATTCTGTAGTTTATCAATGTTTTCCTGGATATGGTCAAAATTAAAGCCATGTCCAGTGATTTGATTGGCTGTTGCTAATTAAGTGAGGCATTCACAGAAGTTGACACGTGTTTGACTGTCTCTTAAAACATTATTGTACTAATATGTGTTTTAAGAACTACATACTTACGTTTATGATACAGAAAATGAATATCTGTCTGTCTGTGCGGGGGTTTTGTCTTTCTGTGCGGAGTTTTGTCTTTTTGTGCGGGGTTTTGGCTTTCTCTGCGGGGGTTTTATCTTACTCTACAGGGTTTTATCTGTTTGTGCAAGGGTTCTGTCTGTATGTGCGAGGGTATTGTCTTTCTATGCGATCGTTCTGTCTGCCTGCGCGGTAGTTTTATCTTTCTGTGCGGAGGATTTGTCTTTTTGTGCGGAGGTTCTGTCTGTCTGTACGGGGATTTTGTCTTTCTGTGTGGGAGTTTAGTCTGTCTGTGCGGGCTAATCTTTGGATTTTCTGATCTTGATAAAGTACCGCACGCAGGTAAAGGAAGCAAATAAAAAGTGCTCTGGCCTACTGAATTTCATAAACTTTTTATGTGTCACTTACCAAGCGGGATAGCTAAGTCGGAAATGAGGCTTTACAAATGGCGGTCTATAATTAAGCAGGTATATTGCTGTATTTTTGGGAGTTTATTAATATGTCTGGTTACGGTTTTCTTACTCAGTATGGTGGACTATATCTTATTGTGTGTAAGAGATTACAGTCCACGGCTACTTGTGCCAGGTTGGTCGCTTGTCCGTTACCGTTCTTGTAAACATATATAAATAAAAACCCAGTGTGGGGTGGGTTGCCGCCGCTTGCACTGTCGGCTGATGTCCGCTAAAGTCGGCTTTAAGTTCGGTGCTGCATAGAATTCCATATATTATACTAGATTTATCCCGCGGCTTCGCTCGCGTAAAATTAGGTTTAGGTTATGTTACTAACGAGAAATCGACTTGTGCGCCCAAGTGCCGGGCACGCCACAATCGTGGCGGTAAGGCCCGTTTTTGAGAAGTGGCTGGATAGGCGGCATGGCGCCCTCACCTTCCGGCTGATACAGGTATTGTCTGGCCACGGTTGCTTTGGCCAGTTCCTGTGTCTCATAGGCTGGCAAGAGACGCCCGGTTGTTATCACTGTGGCGACTGTCGCGACGTTGTTGAGGACACGGCGCTGCACACTTTGGCGGATAGCCCCGCCAAGGCATCGCAGCGCCGTGAGTTGATCGCGGCAGTCGGTATAATTGCCTTCTTGCTCCCGGCCGTGGTTCAGTCCATGGTCCGGCATAAGAGGTCATGGAATGCCGTCGCCTCCTTCTGTAAGGAAGTAATATCCATCAAGGAGGCGGCGGAGCGGGAGAGGAAGCACTGAATCCCTCTCCCTAACCGCAGTATCGGGCGCTGGAGGGCGCGAGATGACCTCCAGCCACCCTGAGGTTTGACCTCAGTGTCGTGGTGGGCTTCGTGGGCCTGCTCGCCACCTGATCAGCACCAGGTCCGAGAGGTGGCATGCGTGTTCTCACGCGCGCCTCTGTGTTGTGTGTCCGTTCCTATCAAGGGGACAGTAGGGTTAAAATTTAGAAGTGACCATAGGGTAGGTCTTTTCGTGTAGTAGCCTGTCATTTCATACGGCGGGCCGAAATCTCGGCGAGGTCGCGATTTCATGTGTGATTAAATGTATGTTACCCATTGATAATATAGCTTTCTAATGGTGAAAGAATTTTTTAATTGGTTGTTTAGTTTTGTGTTTTTTTTGGGTTAAATCCTTCCAAAGAAAAATAAAATCGAATTTTTCTCTTTATAATATTAGTATAGAACTATAGATAATGCTGGTCAAATTGCCCAGCCACACGTTGTCTGCGGAACGCCTTAGAAAACAAAAAAAAAATATTGTTGAATTTTGTTTCTTGCACTATCTATGCAGTTTAACCTGCATTGCTGTTCCACTCATAATGGAATTTTGCACACACACAGCACACGAGGTTAGATCTCGATTATTGTAACCTAAATTTCACCTAGACGAAGTCACGCATGAAAAATTGTTATTAAATTCTTAATAAACTGCAAATTTAACGGACTAATGAATACGCTCGCAGCGTTCACTTTGTCGCTGTATTAACGCATGACGACGCACCGCGTACACGGCAGCTGTGCCGTCGTGCGGCAAAACATCCACGTCACAGTGAATGATAAACGAACGTTGCAGTACACGGCTCGCGTGTTAGACATGACTTAAACGTGAATATGTCTTTGAAATGGTATCTCTGGAGATGGAAGCAATAAACGAGTTTTATCGTTTAAGGAAAAGAAGGCTCGGTTGAAAACTCATGACATTCCAATCCAAATTATTTAAAAACCAAGACCTACGTCGAGTCGTTGTGTTTCTAGTAAAATTGGCAAAGCTTCAACTGCCTTCTCTCCACCCACATTTTATGAATTTTTAGGTTCTACGTAACAACTACATGAACTCATTACTGCCTATCAGACACATTACACGAGTCCAAACTGCTAGTGAGAATTTATACAATCTAATAATATATAATTTATCTAATAGCAAAATCTGAAAATGATAATAAATTCATCATCAAAAAGTAAATTACACTTTGCGCAACACGGAAATTGAGCCTTGGTCCAAGAATCATACTGTTGTACATGGATCCTCAGTTTCGTAGTTTTACAATAAACCTATTTTAAAGACACTAATAATTATATTTTCATTTGGAAGGTTTATTGCCTGGGCATTATTTGGTCAGGAAATTAACGTGCGTTTGGAAATCGTAACAGTACGCAATCATAAATGCTTAATTATACTCCAGAGCCACAAGAGCCGGTAATATCGTATCTACTATAAAATGAGGCAGACATTCCACTCTCCAAAAAAAAAAAATATAGTACTACACAGCCACTAAAACCGCTGACTTAGCGGCTCAATACAAGTGTTATCAAATGGAAAAATAACATCGAAACTTTTAGCGTCCAACCGTTTAAGTGCTTGGTTTGTGACCACCAACTTGGGATGTCGTTGAGTAGCCAGAATGTAGTAAAATGGACGAGAGACCGCTATAGTTAGTTCATACAGCGGTGGAACTAGCGTGTTCACATACTCAACGCTAAGTTAAATAAAAAATGTACACGTAAAGGCTTAAGTAGCACACTTTGAGGCTTTTATCTTTTTCTTTTTGTTGATGTATTTAGTTTTTCTTTGATATATTTCTTTGTGGAGCCGTTGTCATTATTCGACGTAAGATGCTCATATCGTCTCAAGGTCTTGCTGGTTCTGTGGCATAAGTTTGGATTTATATTTGCGGTCAACGAGCACATTTCTGTTCTTAGGTAAGGCAAAGTGCTACTACTATTTTCTGTCACAAATTTTTTGGTGTCTGGTAGGTCACAGACTCGCTTTCTGTTAAAACATACGTGTTAAGAATATATATCTGTCTACCCCTTTGAACTTTTATAAGCATGTATAAGACAGCGCTATAAGAAGCTTACTTAAGCAAGTGCAAGTTTTCGATTACGGAAACATCATGAATTGAGTGTCGCTTTGAAGCAATTGGTGATTGTTTCAACGAATTGTGTTTCTATGTTAAAATATCATAACTCGATAAATAATAATTTTAAGTACTTTTTTTACACTATTTGTGTAACTAATCATATCTTACGTTTATTCGAATGTTACACACTGAAATTAAACTATGACGAATTCTCATAATTTGGGAACAAAATTATCTTTAACAAAACCATTAGCTAATAACCATTTGAAGTTCAGAACAGAACCACAAGCTCTCATAACTAGTGCAGCCATTTCTCTAAAAAATAATAATCTTATGTGTAATCGTTTGTTCATTCTGTCTTTGATGTCGGCGGTGCGTGAATTCCCACTTAATTAGACACATGTCTTTGTGGCCCACGTTTTGTTGTATGGGCAGCTTAAGATTTGTTTCCTGTCTGTGATGACTACATAAAGGTCGATGGGTTATTAAGGGTGAGCGTTAGGAAATGTGTCAAATGAATTTGCCTTTTGAAGATATTTTCGAGTTGACTGATTTGGTGACGCAGCTGTAATGACTTCGCTATTGATTTGGATCACTCGACCAAAACTTGATTTTCTGTAATGAAATTCTCTTTAGCAGCCTGAAGATAGGAAACTGGCGGTGTTAAACATCCCCGTGGTCTTATGCCTGATCTACCTCCAGTTGTGCCATATTGTTGTCCTATCGGAATTAAAAAGAGTGAGGGTATAGAAAGAGAACTTGCACACACTTATACACTATAATATCACCTGCGCCGAAGGCTAGTCTCCGTTAATATTGGCCATCGTGACCAAATTCAAAGATAACTGTCCTTGCTGACAGTGTCTCCTTAAAGAGTCTAAAAACCTTTTTAACCGCAGTAACGTAGCATACAGTTGGCATGAATTTTCTTAAGACTGCGCCCAGCGTAAGACAGATAATGATAGAGCTCGTGCGGCGCGTATTCAAATCGGCGCGCGGCCGCCATAGTAAAATTGTATGCAGCATTTGAAGTGCTTTTTTGATAAATATGTATCTTTATTATCAAGCAATAATTTAAATATTTGGGACGGAAAATTGTAATATAACTATTTATGTTTCGTCTAAGTTGTAAAATAGGATAGATTTCTACTGTTAGAATCTAAAAATCACGTAACACGAGCTTACGTTTTTGCAAATTTACGTAATTTTGTAGGCGAAAATATTAATTATTTTAAGTTTTTTACACGGAGTTATTTTAAACACATAAATTGTTATGGTAAATGTATATTTTATATTTGTATTAAACAAAAAGTGTTGATTTTTGTCACCTAATTGTGACCGCCTGTTTTGGCACATTTCGCTCGGCGCAGTCTTAATGATGGAGGTACGACTTGGTTGTGGAGGATCGTGCAGTTTAAATAAAAGTTCAAAAGTAAGCTGTTGGTGTATCGTACTACTTTAGAATAAAATTTCTCTTACAGTGAATGTTCAATTCTATTAGTAAAATCTTTTATATTTTGGTCTGCTTTTAAAGCGTATTTAAATAAGATTTCCTATACTAGCATACATTGTAAAAAGGAAGATAAATCAAAAATGTTTAGAAGTAGGTGTTAATAATAAATTATGAGAAGTACACTCAACGGCTCAGAAACATTTATTTTACTTTAATGGAATATGATAACGTTTTTCTTTTTACTCTTTTTCACTCATTAAAAATATAATTAATGTAATTAAATAATATCAGCTCTGTATATAAACTCTCCCGCTGCTGGGATCTGTCATATTTTATTGAGAGAAGGCTACGCTGTCCTAGTGCAGGTTGGTAGACTACCGCGAGATGACCTCCAGCCACCCTGAGGATTGACCTGGGGGTGGTGGGCTTTGTGGGCCTGCCCGCCATCCGTTCAGCACCAGGTCCGAGAGGCGGAGTGCGTGTTCCCACGCGCGCCTCTGTTTCGAGACCGTCTCCCCTCTAGGGGGGGGGGGGGACAGTAGGGTTTAAAGTGAGTCAGTGCCTTTGGGTAGGTCTGTTCGTGTAGTGGCCTGCCGTTTCATACGGCGGGCCGAAACCTCGGCGGGGTCGCGACCGCATGTGCAAGTGTTTCGCGCGGCCCCGTCGATAGTGGTTTTGTCGAGGAACACCGTGGTAGGTTTAGTCGGTATTCCGGGAGGTGCATTATTCTTATTCTATCTTTCTTCTTTCTTTTACCCCGGCGAGTCCGACATAACCCCTCCACCCTCCCCCGCGGAGGGGTATGCGTCATGCATTCCCCCACGTAAAAAAAAATTTGGTAGACTACACATATCTTCCAGAACATTATCTAGAACTCTCGGACATGCAGGTTTCCTTACGATGTTTTCCTTCGCCGTCAAAGCATAATACGCACATAACTTTAAAAATTAAGAGTTGCGTGCCCTGGGATTGAATGCGAAACCTCTGCGTAGCAGTACAACGGTCTTTAAATAGGCTTTATCATCTTTTTCACTTATTAAAACATATAAAAGTATTTAAAAATGTCAGCCATAAATTTCCGTGTTCCAATTTCACTAACAAGGAAAGTTTTAACCAATATTAGTAACAATATGGGAAAACAGAATAAATTATTGTCACAGTTCAAAAAGTATACGTTTACAAATTTCAGCCGTTCGCAGCTAAATCCTCGTGAGCTTGCTAAATTAGATTGCGTTCCTAACTTGAGAGGTTCGGCAAAGATAGATCGTTTGATTAGAGCTTAGCTAATGTTTGTACGATCATTAATTAGGTATCTTGCCGTACATCTCGAATTCAAGGACTCTTTGTACGGCTTAGGGGATTTTTGAATGGTTACATCGTCTTACCTTTCTGTTTAATTATGAATAAGCTTAGTTGCGTAGTAGTCTTACAATTACAATTTAATTGTAAACTGTACGAGCCTAACTAATATTATAAATGCTATAAATGTATATAATATATGCTCTGTCTATTGGTAAAAACCGCATGAAAATCCGTTCAGTTGTTTTTGTGTTTATCACGTACAGACGCGGCGGGGGACTTTGTTTTATAATATGTAGTGTAATTTATTTTATTTCAATCTATTGTTCACTATCTAATATAGAAATACTGCCATACGCTAGAACGAGAAATGAGAATAATTTTTACTTTAGTATTGCCAGCGTCGACTGTGCTCATCAATCAATACGCACATAATTTCGAAAAGTCATATAACTTCCGAAAGTCAGAGGTGCGCGACGTGGGTTCGAACCCGAGACCCTCTGCATTGCAGTCTGTTGGTCTCCCCACTGAGCTATCGCTGCTATTTTAAAAATGTCTAATAATTTTAAATAATTATTTATATTTATATATTATGATTTTAGTAATTTCTGTCAGATCTGAGGTCTGTTATAGAGTATGTAGTCTCTAGCTCATTAGTAAGTAAGTTTCAAATCATTTGTAACATTAGTACGATAGTAAAAATGCAAATAAATAAGAAAAAGAGTTAATCAAAACATGATAGTAAAAAGTGGAAAAACTGTTGAATTAAATACATTTATACATGCAAAAATTAATTAATTATTATATTTAACTATTTACAATTATTGCACCTTAGTAATTGTATAATATAACATCATACAATATAAATAGTAGTCAAATACTTTACAGTTTGATTAGCTATAAAAGACGTAACAATACTGCTGTCTATCACTTCTTGTTGTGAGCTGTAAGTGAACGGACATATAAAACTTCCTCGTGTCAAAGTATAAAATAAATAGTTAAAGTGTTTGTACAGTGTGTTATTTAATCCATAACCTCTAATAAAAACAAGTGTGATGATCCTGTCAAATCGCGATTTACAGTTTGACTTAAATATATAGCAAAACACTACTCGTTGTTATTATATTTGAAACAAAAATAATTGCATAACAGATCATAGTTAGACATATGGTATATGCAATAAACTAAACAGCCAATAATTGAATTCCAATCGAGCTAAACAGAAATAAAAAATCGTCGAGAAATCTTTAATTGCATCATGGCATATTGTTCTATTTATTTAAATACTCTGCCTTCCCACGCCTGATATTGATGGTCCTCTCTACAAACCCCTACATACTTACTTATATCATCCACATAGCCCCAATTTCTATCAAAATAAGGTTCATTTTCGCCCACACCGAAAACAGAAGGAAGTTAGCACACGTCTCTTGAATAGATTTATATTCAATTTAACTTTTCGCTGTTAGGTTGCCATTGGTTACTATAAATAAGACGGTGATAGGTCTCTTGGTTGTTGCGGATGCCAAAAGGTACTGTAACACTGTTCGTAGTTGTGATTTTGGGACCCGAATGGCTGTAATATTGCCTGTTATGGGCACTTGCTTTCCGTTTCACATGGCTGTACTGTAATTTGCTTCCAAGTTTGTGTTGACAGATTTAAGGATACTTAGTTGCTCTTAGAATATTGCGAAGGCTTTCGTTGTGAATTGGGAGGAAAATAGAAAACAGCAATTCGTAAGATTAAAGAAAGAAATTAGTTGGTCACTTTATATATATGTCGGAGCGTCGAGAAAATTTTCATTGGATTGCAATTTATTTCTGTAATTGGAGTTGAATAAAGCGCCATCTATTGGTATGTTTCGGAATGTCAAGCGTAAGCTTGAGTGAGGTCGCCATAGAGCCAATGTGTCAGTTGTAGTGACAGTTATAACTGTCAGTGTCATATTGACGTTATACAAGCGCCGGAGACTCGTGCGCGGACACATTTGGGTGACGAACTCGCTGCGTTACGGATCAAATCAGAGTTAATCACAGTCAACCTTTATTGTTTTATTTCTCTTGTATTTGTATCATATATCTATCATTAGTATATGTACGAAGTATACCACGCCTATATTTTGTTGCTTCGTCATGTCAAAAGCGAGTTGCCGTCCTACTCTCCGACACATACATAACTACCTCTGTGGTGTTGCGGTAGTGAATGCGTCTGCTGTATGAGCATCTTGCTCATACTTGCATCTTGGGTTCGATGCCCAGGTCGGGCTAGCAAAATGTAATAAGATTTTGCTGGCCCGATAGTTGCTGGGAGTTTGCAAGTTGACAGTTAACACTCGTACCTCAGCAAATAAGTAGGCCAGGTCGTGTCGGATTGTCATCCCGTCGGATTATGAGAGTGTACTTGTGGCTGCGTACATTCTTGTGCACTAAAATATCTCTTACGCCTAGGATTGCCAGGTCTTGAAACTGCAAAGCCGGACAGACCAACCAGTTTAGCCGGACAATTAGGTAAAAAGGTTGAACACTCTTAATTTTTTAGTCTTACTGTCACAACATTCTCACAACAATTTTTTTAGTGCTAGTTCTCTCGCTTGCGCTAGCTATACAAGGAGCGGTGGGCGAAGCGGAAACCAACATAATAAAGACAAATGTAAAAAAAAAATGGTTCAACTTAAAAACTTATCAATAGCCGGACGGGACGGGCAACGATTAATTTGACCGCTTACGCAAACAAAACGCCTGACTATGTCCGGCTTTATCCTGACGCCTGGCACGCTTCTTACACCGCTAGCTAACATTATCTACAGAAACGTTAGGCTAATACTAAAAAACTACAAAAATTTATTGGGCTTGGCTAATCAAATCAGATACGGCTAAATACAAATTAACTTAAACCAATACAATGTGTATTAAAGCATTGAAATAAACGATGCTCTAAGGCAATTAAAATTAACAAATCGGAAAGCAACTTGGGACTTTGACCCCTAAACTATGCCAAATATACATCAAAGGCTTCAGTCAAAAGGCTTTCAATTAAAATATCCGCATTTGTTTCGTATCAAATTGGAATTGTATCTATTACAGCAATCTATTCGAATTTGTATTGAGCCTTTACCTATGAAATTGCCGGAACGTAGCAAAATCGGTAACGTTGTGTTCATTTACAAACAATTAAAAAAGTTTATAAGCTCAAATTCAAATTGTTTTATTGTGAATCACAGGTACCGTGGATGTTTTACAATTATATTATAGATCAGCTGTGTTTGGCCACTTGGGCATACACTGTAATCATTATATAAAATTTTTAAATAAGTACGTGTCATACAAATAATAAAATCGATGGAGTTTTACATGTATAGTTTGCTGACTTTAGGCTCATTATGACTTAAAAACGAGAGCCCTGCGATTTATCTGCGCTTTGTTAACTAAGCTATTCATGGCGTTATGTCAGAAATTTAAAATTGTTTCTGCATTTCGCATATAAGACGATTTTCTCTATCAGGGTAACAACTTCATGTCGATGTATGTAACCTTGTGGTCCTTATTCTAAAGAAATATTTTTTTGTTTTTAATTTCACGGGGCAGTTTAGTAATTAAAAAAACCGACATTTAAGGGTCGCTGCTAAAGTTTAAATTTTAAATAAATACTCGAGATCTCTACATTTATTGTATTATTTTAAACATAAGTCAGGTCATAAACACTATTGTTGTTTTTATAAATTAAGATATATTATTATATAAATGGTAGGTATATAAATATTTTTATAATTTATTTCAAGATACAAGTGTTGACTTGTTAGTATTAGGGTACTTTTTCTATACTCTTTTACCAACAAAAGCAAATATTGCTTTTGTACTTCATTGGTTGGCACTTTGTCATTCGATTATAGGTATACATCTAAATATGAAACGGATTTTTCCTTCCTTTGTCGCTACCAGTTTTGTTTTTACTTTTGAATAGTCACCAAGGGGTGATTATTCAAAAGACGAAAAATAAAGCCACCCTAATTGTAACTACTGTGTAAATTTACACGAGTTCAGTCTTACCGCAGCTGCTGGGAATACGCGTCAGTATATTGTGTAGTATATTTATTTAACTCGACGCAAGTACCTAAAGTTGACTCCGACGATTATAATTTTTATTTTACAAAAAGGCAATACCTTAATATACAAAGTATAGTTTGTCTTTAATTAACAAACGCAGCACCATCGTGTAATTAAGGTGAATTCAAGCAACGAAAAGGATTAAACAACCTTACTTAGAAAACAAATTGTATAAAATACTTATCGATGAGCCGATTATTTCTAAATAATCATTTTATATTAAATATAAGTATAAATCGCGAAATTATATGACGAAAAAAATTGATATTTCATTGGCATAGATCTAATATTTTTGCGTTTGGTTGGCTTATTTCAATTTGTTAGCGTTCAGTAGCGCACAAAAAATCTGCTGGAATTTATATCGTTTATCTTAGTTTGCCTGTCTATACATGAACGGGTAGGCAGAAATGTATTACAGTCTCACATCGCGAGCCATATTTTGAGGTTCGTCGTACAAGAATTCGAGCCAGTTGCCATTTCCCAGAAAAATTGCCAGACCCTGTGCTACTGAGAATTTCTAAGCCCCATAAAACTGCTTGATTAGGAAATCGAACTTAGGAATACCATGGATCCAAAAATTATCACAAGCGAATACGTTTTGTACCTCTGCCTGTCCAATTAGTACGTAGGTTAGTAAGCAAAATAGCGGTTGGTATGGATTAGTTTTCTAAACCATTATTTTACAATAGATTTCCGCCAAGCCCCATTCAATTCACTATTTCTAACAATGAAACAAATTATCATATCAAATAGTATCACAGGCCGTTATTCACGTATGGTTGTGTACCCAAGTTCGGAAGTCGCAACAGCTGCGCTGCAAGATTCCGATGCTAATGAACTCAACTTACGCCATAACAGCATATCAAGATATTTGCATTTTGAGTAGCTTCGTACGCCAACTTCGGGAACAAAGTTAGCTAGAACTTATATAGATTCAAAAATGACGTAATAGTGTTTTGTTTAGATGCAGTATTGAGACCAACCACGTTTCGTTAGAAGACTGCGCCGAGCGAAATGTGCCAAAACAGGCGGTCACAGTTAAGTGAATAAAATCAACACTTTGTTTAATACAAATATAAAATATACATTAATCATAACAATGAATATGTTTCCAATTACTCCGTGTAAAAAACTTAAAATTATTTATATTTTTGCCCACAAAATTACGTAAATTTGCACGAAAAATGCAAAAACGTAAGCTCGTGTTACGTGATTTTTAGATTATAACAGTAGAAATGTATCCTATTTTACAGCTTTATACGAAACATAAATAGTTATATTACAATTTGTCCGTCCCAAATATTTAAGTTATTGGTTGACAATAAAGATACATATTCAACAAAAAAGCCCTTCAAATCCTCCATACAATTTTACTATGGCGGCCGCGAGCCGATTTGAATATGCGCCGTACGAGCTCTGTCATTATCTGTCTTACGCTCGGCGCAGACTTAATATTAGGTCCGTATTATGTAGAGGTTTCTTGACTATATGTAGGATGTCCATTTGAGTTATGGATGGTGCTGTGGGCAGGCGGTCACATCGTCGCTGACATCAAACTATGTGTTATGGATTCGAATCTAGTACTAAACAATTATTTGTGCGATTGGTTTGTATCTGGGTGTGTTTGTAAAGGCCGCTGCACCATAGGTACTAAAATATAATCCGATAGTTGTCTATATATTGTACAATAATAATTGCTCTTTGTAATTCTTAAGTCTCATTATCAGATGAGATTGAACTCTGAAAGGACTGAAGAGAGATCAAGCTACGTGCCTATAAGACAATGGTGTGCAATACCACATATTTTCTAACTGTCTGCTAAATTTAGAATTCCTTGACAAAAAACCCGATGACATATTTTTCTGTTAGTTGGTTACGGAACGGTTGACCAAATATTCTTTTTTTTTATACTGCTAAGGTGGCAAACAAGCATACGGCTCACCTGATGGTAAGTGGTCACCGTAGCCTATGGACGCCTGCAATACCAGAGGCATCAATTGCGCGTTGCCGACCCTTTAGAAAAAAAAAGAAGTGGGAAGGAGAAGGAGCGGGAAGGGGGAAAGAGGGTGATTGGGCCTCCAGCACTCTCACTCACCGAACGAAACACAACAGTAGGAATACTGGTATTTCACGTCGATATTCCGTGAGAGGGTAGTACTTCCCCAGTCGAGCCGGCCCATTCATGCTGAAATCAGTACTACTAAATCTTCTCATTTACTTCTGTCCTTACTACCAATTACCTTTATAATGTAACTAGTATTTATAGAAAAATATATTATGTGGGTGTTACACACCTCGGTTTGTCTCCTGATTTCAGGTATACCTCACATTTCACCTACGATGCTAGATTCCACTTAATAGCAGAGGACCCTACCAGGAACAATGATATGTTACTTCTTGGAATTCGTTAACAGAAAAACGCTTGCAGCTCTATCTTCATGCACAGCCATCACTACCGCTGCTGAGACAGAATTAATCAAACGGTGAATAATATAATAATTTCTCTCTATACGTTATACAACAGCTAAATTGAGCGTCAGCCACTGAATCAGCATCATCAATCACCGTATTAAACGTCAGTGTGCCTGACAATTGTACTCGCGTTATCAACGCCTCTGAGTTCACCGATAATGTACCGGCGCTATTGTATTGTTACTTTATTATCGGCTGATCTGTTTAGGTAAATTAGAGTATACTTGCTTCAATCAACGACATCACCTGCATGTATGTTACGTCAACCCAAAAAGCTCAAAGAACGACGATGTGGAGATGGTATGTTTTCCAATAATACTGCTCACGGATTTCATTAAACATTCTATTGGAACCGAGGTGTCCGGTAATGGGAATGTCATGGTTTTCACGTAAAATTCTTTGGACTTCAGAAGGACTGGGGTAGTAAATCTTATTACGGTATATGTTAATTTGAATATTAGTATTGTGAAATAAATGTCCTAGTATATTGTAATTTTTTATGTATGTGTGCTTATCAAACAGAGGTTACAGATTCAAGTTCTGCTTCTTTGATTGTCTTTTTCTCTGTTGCAACACAACTTGTATGCTAAATTTCAAGCTGATCGGTCGAGTAGTTAAGGCGTGTAGTAACTTCCTAATTAATAGTTTGTTTATTTGTTAGTTACGCTTTCACGCCCTAACTACTCGACCGATAAGCATGAAATTTTGCCGACACGTTGTCAGGGGTTCAGAATAGGATATAGGGTAAATATTATTAAATCAAACTTTTTACACACTCTGTTGATTTTATTTACATTAAATAACTGGGCAATGTTATTGTCATATCTAAATAGTCAGAAATATATCTGGCTGCATTAACGGAACTGCATTAAGGGTAGTATATGTGACTAAATACAGTTTGCGATGTCACATCCCTGAATTCTGGTAATGCATACTGGGATAAAAGTTTATATGTGTTAATCCAGACCTTAGGCCTTGGTCTATGTGTACCAAGTTTCATCCAAATCCTGTTACAGTGTATGTGAAAATTTGTAACAAACAATCAAATATCTTCGCAGACATTAACATTTATAATATTAGTAGATGTTGTACGCCTGTTTCCATCTATCCGATTTGTCCGGTTTTGACTAAGATCTAAAAATAACAATGAAAATATGTAAAGTAAAAATCTCCTTTATAGAAAATTTCAAAAGTAAAATATAATTTTAGGTTAAGAAGCCGGAATTTATTAAAAAAAAGACAATCGGGTATCACAAAGTACAATAATTTATTCTTATGTTTTAATTCAAGCTAATTTTAACAGTAGCAGAATAATGAAGTAATATCAAGAATCGTAATTGACAAACAGCCGTTAATTACACTAAATAATTAATCACAAGTCAACACAATACAACGACTCACTGTAAATAGCGCCGACACCTCACGACAACCTTCCCGTACGAAAGCCAACCAACAAGTGATCTGTAAGGCGAACTAACCTCACTTTTATAGCAATCGCGAGATGACGTCACTAAATTCAGTGAATAATCCTTTATTATCCTAACACGGCCTCTCCTGACCGTGCACCGTCCTCGAGCACATTTTCATCGACATCATTAGTGGCAGGCGGAGGATCTACAGGTATTGATGAAGGTCCTGCAGTCTCATCGTCATCATTTCCGTCTTCTGCGCCTACAAATTAAATTGGCTTTATGATTTGTTAACTTCGCAAAATATTGCCTATGCTTTCATGCTTCACGCTTCCATGGCCCTCTGTCATAGAATCATACGAGTAAAGAAGAGCTGTCAGTCACTTCTAACAAACTTCCAACACATACATCTCCATTTGATCACATAATCGCATTCTCATACAACCTCACATATCACATGATATGTCTGCCAGACCAAAGTCTGCCGGGACAAAGCCCACACACGCATAGCGTGTCTGCCGGGTAAAAACCCACACACACAACGTGTGTCTGCCGGGACAAAGCCCACACACGCATAGCGTGTCTGCCGGGTAAAAACCCACACACACAACGTGTGTCTGCCGGGACAAAGCCCACACACGCATAGCGTGTCTGCCGGGTTAAAACCCACACACACAACGTGTGTCTGCCGGGACAAAGCCCACACACGCATAGTGTGTCTGCCGGGTAAAAACCCACACACGCATAGCGTGTCTGCCGGGTAAAAACCCACACACACAACGTGTGTCTGCCGGGACAAAGCCCACACACGCATAGCGTGTCTGCCGGGTGAAAACCCACACACACAACGTGTGTCAGCCAGGATTGCCACCGGAACCTCTCTCTGAGCGATCCAATCTTTCATAACAAGACAAATCCTCGTACATTCCATAAATTTACACATTTTGGAATATACCTAAAAGCTGTAACATAAGACATTTGTTAGATACACAACAAATACGAGCTCACTTTCAAAGAAAGCAGCACAACTCTCGGGATACCATTCCCCTTTCCACGGCACCATGTACTGCGCTGCGGCTTGTGTTGTCTTTCCACGAGCACCGCTTAATAGTTTGAGCTCATAGCGTCCACTTGGAAGCACTTTGATGACTCTATAAGGGCCTCTCATCCCTGAGTCGAGTTTTCCCGTGGATTACGAGTACTTTATGACAAATACACAGTCGTTAACCTGGAAAGTTCTGGGAGGGTGCATCTACCAGGGCTTCTATCTTGCGAGAGCTCGGCCTAACCTGTCCATGACTAATGACGCGTCCAAGGTACTCCACTTCTGTAGTTAAGAATGAACACTTTCGAAGGTTTATGGAGAATCCAGCTTCAGTTAGTGTATTTAACACTTCTCGCAGCAAATTAATGCCTTCACTGATTGGACTCATAATAAAGACATCGTCAATGTATACAAGAACTTGGCCTGCCTCAATAAATCCTCGAAGTGTCTTATTTATAATTCGTTGATAAACAGTAGGGGAATTGCACAAGCCGAATGGCATCTTAAGGTACTCGTAGTGTCCCTCAGGGGTTACAAAACCTGTCTTGTGGACTGAGGCCTCAGCTATCAAAATCTGATGGAAGCCTGAGGCCATATCAAGGCCCGTGAAGAACCTTGAACATCCAAGATGGTCAATGTGATCCTCTATCAAGGGCAGGGATACCTGTCCTTGACAGTGATGCGGTTGAGTGCCCAAAATCCACACACATTCTGTCCGTACCATCCTTCTTTTTAACCAGAATGATAGGACTGGCATATTCGGATTTGGACTCCCTGATAATATTTTTGTGCAATAAGTCGTTAATTATTTCTCTGACCTTAAGTTTTTCTTGGCGGGATAAACGATAGGGATGGTATGCCACGGGGACATCGCTTGTCAAATTAATGTGCATCTTGCCCGTATTTACCGTTGTAGTGGCAGTACCAGATATGAAGAATGGTATGAAATCGTTAATTACTTTAACTAGTAAACTTAGTTCTTTACCTTGAAGAGGTGTGTTTATATCAGAGCACTCGACAGGCTTAATAGCGTTTATTGCACACATCGGGTTTGTCGCATGTGCCAAAAATTGATTTTGTTTTGTCCTAATATACGCAACGCCATCTCTGTTAAGCACATCAGTCCCGATAATTATAGGCGTATTCATATATGATGACGGCACCACAACAAAGTCTACTTCAAGCGAGATTTTACTGAACTCAACTATTAGTGTAACGTACTCATGAGCAACAATCCCGTTATTACATATACCTTTTAGGATACGATAGGTTGGTTTACGCGAACCGGAAAAGTGCTTAACGATATCCGAAGAGATTAAGGACACATCAAGCGCCCCGCTATCTATTAGGACGTCAACCGGAACACCCTGTATTACAGCGGTAGTAATATCGCTACACCCAGAAGAGCTATGTACCTCTTTGCGAAGGTTCACCTTACGTTGATTACTACTTGAAGCTTCGACACGTTGCTTCGTATAACAATCGCTCTCGATGTCCCCAACCTTTTTGCAAAAAGCACATGTTACCGTCTTCAACCTTTCATCAAGTTTACGCTTTTTCGGACAATTGGCCCGCAAATGTCCCGTTTTGCCGCACAAGTAACACATATTGCTATTACTACCCGAGGGTACATTGTTCCGTTTGTTGAGTAAGCTGTGCTTAGAATCTATACGACTATCAGATTTGTTATGGCTAGGTTTAATATAAATAGCTAAGAATGTAACTAAACTATCGATAGTTAACTCGGCGTTCGCTGCCGCTGCTCGAACTTGAGCGTCATTAATGCCACAGATCACTATTTGAACCATCAGTTCTTCGCTTAGACCCTTTATAATGCGTAGTCGCAGCAGCGAGCGTCGGGCATACTCAGCATATGTATTAAATTTATTTGAGTTCGTATTCATGACCTCGAAAAGTATATTCGCGTAGTCAAGTTTGTGCGGGCATAGACATTTAAATTCCTTGACGAAATTACTCCAAGAACGGTCGTTGGTAACCCATTCATTTAGCCAGGTCTTGGCATCCCCTTTTAAACAATGGGCCACCCGCGACAAGCACTCTAAATCACCCCAATTATTAGTTAGTTTTGCCCGTTCAACCTCGTCGCACCATGTTTCAAAGTTATGGACCGCCGGATCAAAATTCGATACGTAATAGTTATGCGGTTTCACTTTATTTATCACAACGTTAAGGGCATCCGCTAACGTATCGGCTGCCGATGGCGCGTTAGTACTACACCGAAGACTAGCATTTAGTTCAACACGTGTAGATATTTGTATGCCAGCCGCGCTTCCCTCTATAGCGTCCAATCGCGTAATTATAGCTGCTAATGCCTGTCCAACCGTACCCTCGCGGCTTGCGGAGCGTGCGTGTCGTGGCCGGGAATCGCGACGCGAACGTAAACGAGAACTCGACTTAGACTTGCGACGAGAAGGCGACCGCGAACGCGAAACAGGGTCACGGCGGGAGCGCGAACGAGAATCGCGACGATGTCGGCGCAATTTATTACGTTTACACTTTGTTTTATGGCGTGGTGACACATCAAATTCATCATGAGATGAACGAGGCATTTCAATTACAAATTAACGGCTGTTTTAATTTTTTTACGTGCAAATTCAGTTCACGTGGGTAAGTAGGCGAATCCCACTTCTGATTTTAGGTTAAGAAGCCGGAATTTATTAAAAAAAAGACAATCGGGTATCACAAAGTACAATAATTTATTCTTATGTTTTAATTCAAGCTAATTTTAACAGTAGCAGAATAATGAAGTAATATCAAGAATCGTAATTGACAAACAGCCGTTAATTACACTAAATAATTAATCACAAGTCAACACAATACAACGACTCACTGTAAATAGCGCCGACACCTCACGACAACCTTCCCGTACGAAAGCCAACCAACAAGTGATCTGTAAGGCGAACTAACCTCACTTTTATAGCAATCGCGAGATGACGTCACTAAATTCAGTGAATAATCCTTTATTATCCTAACAATAAGTATTAACAGCTTAGCTGTGGAAATACCTGATATTGCTAAAGTCCATGGGCGGCGGTTACTAGAGGTGAGTCGTACGCGTTAAAACGTGTACTAAGTCTTACGAGTACGAGTACGTGTAAATACTGGTACCATAGACTAGCTCCACGAGAATTTAGAAGTACGAGTTGCAGTGTCACCAAAAACGAAATTGTTAAAATACAGGATACCCAATTTTCATGAGTAGGATTGAATATTTGTGTATAGGTTTAATAAAAAATGTTTAAATGAAAGTAATAGCTGTATACTTTTACACGCTTGGGAATGACAGCTTTTTAATGAGCGATTTTTTAAGTTATAAGGTCTAATGTTTGGATATCTATTATCTGTGATTCGATTCATTTCACTTACTCACACAAGTGTCGGTTCAACGCGTCTTGCAAGTTTAGGTTAGATGCAGACCAAGACAAACATATGGATGTTTGTCTTGGTCTGGATGTGTATATGCATGAACATAACCCATGCACACAAATGTTTGACTTGTGCGGGAATCGAACCCGCGACTTCAGGCGTGGCATTCGGTTAAACTTACCACTTTATGAGCTTTATTTGTTAATTATTCGTACTGTACTACGGCATCAAAGGCCATAAAGACACTGTATATTGTTTTTAGTTACACTATAGTATGCAATAGCATGTCATGGCGCAAAAGTGGTGAGGGTCAGGGTGAAACAACCTCCTCGCTGACCCTCTCCGGCGCAGACGGTCGGGAGCGAGAAGCAGGCGATTTGCGCGCCTTTACGCTCCTGTATAGTGGGGTCACTGGTACAGAGTCGGGGGACTCTCTACCGGCTTGCACGGCCCCACACGTCTGGGGGATAGCCTTGGTGAGCAAGGCCTTCCCTCCACAGGTACTGAAGCCCGGTCACCATCAGCCGGGCCAACCGCCGGGGCGGGATGGTGATTGCTAACGCGACCCCATCCCGCCCCACTCCGTCGGCGGAGGGACTGCTCACCCCAGGTTTTTAGTGTGTATACCGACCCCCTTAGGGGCGAAGGGCGACGTCCGGGCTTGACACTTGTCTCTAGCTGTGTAGTTAAGGCGTAAAAGTGTAACAAACAAACAAAATTATATTCACATTTATAATATGAGGTAGAACTTCTTCTTCTTTCTTTTCGTGTGATTAATGGCCAACCTGTTGTCAAGAGTTATTCAAGCCGCCCGTAGGCTTCTGACATGGCTTAACGACTGCTGTCAATTTGACAACAACCGGGACCGACTTCTTACGTGCCCTCCAAAGCACGGAGCTCAGATGAAATACCACGAAGCGGTCACCCATCTATAGACTGATAGCACCCAACGTTGCTTAACCTCGCTAATCATGTATCGTCAAAGTAAATAACTAAATATTTTGGTATGTATGATGCGTGTCAAGTTTGTACACAAAACTTAACTAATTTATTCTAAGAAAGATGATAATTATAAATTAAGATGTAAAAGACAACATATGTTACCTCTTAGCGAACGGCGTAGAATCGCAGATATATCTACATTCATGAAAATCGCACAGTGTCAAATTGATTCTCCAGAGCTCCTCTCCAAAATAAGTCTTGCGGTGCCAACAAGAGTCCATCGGCACCCAAACTTAAATTATCTACATACTCCCCGCTGTAATACCAATTATAGACAAAACTCTTTCTTCATTAGAACTGCAAAACAGTTAAATAGTATTGACTTGCCTGAATGTGACCTGTTTAATACTTCTCCTAATACATTAAGACAGATGTTATCAAGGGACTGGTTTGACTGCATTATGTAATAAAATTTATACTCTTATATGTACACTTACTTTACTAGCATAACGTTAATTATCTCTTTTGTTGTTGTTTAAGCTCATGGGCACCTATAGTTTTATAATGCGAAAACTGTTCATGGTCTGTAGCTATAGTATTAGAAATTATTTAGTCATAGTAAGACTGTTTGTTTTCCAATTAAAGAAAAATAAAAATAAAATAAAGATTAGTAGCGTTCAGTTTCACGTACGTGATTTACATAAATTAGCTCAACGTGTAGGTCTAAGTCTGAGTACATGAAAGGCGATAATATATTTTGTTAGTTGTATTAATAATTTTACTGTTTTGGTTATATAATGTTTGCTTCCCAGATCGAATAAAGTTTATTTGTTTTTATTGTTAGATATTCTAATTATATAACGTAATAGGCAGTGAGTCTATTGGGAGATCTCAAATAATTGAAGGCGAAGCCTAATGGTGCCTACTGATAATTTGCCCTCTATTTAATATTATATCACATATACACGACACCATCTAGCCCAAACTAAGCAGAGCTTGTACTATGGGTACTAGACAATGAATAAACATACATATATACTTTTTCTTTGTAAATACAAAATGGCATAACGTTCTCGGAGAGCACGTTAAGCCATTTTATCGGTCCCGGCTGCCATGAACATCTATGGCAGTCGTTATTGGAAGAGTGTCGACACAAAAGATCCCACTGGGTCGAAGTGTCGCCGGTCTGCACTGACTGGCCCCCACATAAGATACATACATACATACATATTATACATAGAAACACCCAGACCAAGACAAAAATCCATGTTCATGCACACAAATGTTTGACTTGTGCGGGAATCGAACCCGCGATATCAGGCGTGGCAGTCGGTTACACTAACCACTACGCTATCGAGTCGTCAAATAATCTTACTATTACCTAATACCTTAGCTGGTGGAATAATGTGGATATAATATACCTCTGCTCACCCCTTCTGTGATATAGGTGTATATGTAAGTATTAATGCAATAGGATCAAAAGATTAGATCACGCCTACCAATTTGTGACATAAATTTTATCAGCTGTTCCAATTTCCCGCCACGGTCATCTATAAAACTTATGGCACCACAAAATAGCTTTATCTTCACCAACAACTAAACGTCTTTTATATACAATGTCCCAGGGCTTGCAGCTTACTTGTTGAAATCGTAAAAGTTATCGCTTGCTTTTAGTTTAACAAGGTCTGGATAAGCTGAATCTATTTACGCCTCAGACAACTTTTTGTCCTCGTTTCAAACTTTAACCGTCTCAGATAAAGACTGTATAAAGAATATACCTGGCGTTCGTGAAAGTAGGCTTCCATTTTGTAAGAGCAGTCGCCATTTAAATGAATTTGAATAGAGAATGTTGTTGACAATTGATGTGCAATTATTATAGAAATATAATTCGAATATTCGAAATTCAAAACCGTTATTCGAATATTGATCAATTCGTTTTCATTGTTAACAATTTGATAATCGAATATTAGAAACATGAGTGACAACAGAATTAATATATGCTGACTGCCACACACCACTGTCACTGCGTGTACCAGATTCGATACACGAGGTAAAAAAATTGGTTCATCTAAAAATTGTTGTACCCAGTCTGGGTGTCTTTGTGTCTGTTGCTGAATGTTTGTAAAGTCCCCGGACACAATTATTCCTAGTGTGGGAGTTGACTTTTTATAAGAAGAATGTAAAAGGAGAAATTATGGTGCGTGATGTTCTTTGTTAAAATTTTCTTTTTATATAAAGATGTAAAAATATCATTATATTTAAGTGGTTGTAATAATTATAGTGGCTTATAAATATTGAATATTTAGTATTAACAAAGTAATCCTTTGAAATCATTCTCATGAAAATAACTTGCATTTTAATGGAGTAATGAAACAGAAAATTAAATGTGCCGTTTACTGTTTTATAATGAGGCAATGAGCTTAATTAGCATAATACTTATTTCATTGAGATATAAATACATTTTATTTATTAAGTATTCGAAGTTCGGTACGATCGATTAGAGGAAGATGTATGTACTCCACTGCCGATGCAGTGGTCTCGATTTTAATCCAACTTAAAATTTCAATGCTTTGATTTATCAAATAATCAATTATCACTCGTTTTTATTGTAAAGCAAAACATCGTAAAAATACCTGTCAAAATATGTAAAGTCTGCCAACCCGCACTAAGACACCGAGGTGTAAGACTTTGGCTTAACCATTTACTTACTGAGAAGAGCCCCATACCCAGCACTGGGACAATAATTTATATCAGGATGGATATGGATAAATAATTAGACTTGCAATCATCAGATCGTTCGTTCATACCGACCTAAACTTAACACAACTAAGGTTAAAAAGAGGGACACAAGAATGTTAATAATTTATAACCCAAATTGTTAGTAAACTTTTCTTTTTTAAACATAACTATTGATTTTCATTCTTTATTCTCAGCGCTTATTTTTATTTTCACAAAAAGTCTGTTGCGACATTGCTGACGCTTTAGTTTTATAGCGTCAGACGCAAGCATGCAGTAGCGCGACGCGGCAGTCGTCTCTCCGCATTTAAGACTGCGCCGAGCGAAATGGCCAAAACAGGCAGGTCACAGTTAAGTGAATAAAATCAACACTTTTTGTTTAATACAAATATAAAATATACATTTACCATAACAATTAATGTGTTTACAATTACTCCGCGTAAAAATCTTAAAACAATAAATATTTTCGCCTACAAAATTACTTAAAAATGCAAATGGTAAGCTCGTGTTACGTGATTTTTAGATTATAACAGTAGAAATCTATCCTAATTTACAGCTTAAACGAAACATAAATAGTTATATTACAATTTGTCCGTCCCAAATATTTAAGTTATTGGTTAACAATAAAGATACATATTTATCGAAAAAGCACTTCAAATCCTCCATACAATTTTACTATGGCGGCCGCGCGCCGATTTGAATATGCGCCGCACGAACTCTGTCATCATTACCTGTCTTACGCTCGGCGTAGTCTTAAGTCGTAACTCAATATGTATTTATAATAATTGTAACTGTAACTTGTACCAGTAAGTATATATACTTAACTATCAAGAACTATTTCATTAGATCGCCCAAAACTACCATCTGATTACCCCTATATCCAAAACACATTCATCCTGCAAGAAATATTAGCATTTCCCCTCAAAAGAATAGTGTATCATGATAACAAACACGTAGCCGATCTATTTGTTCACCAATCAGTTAGCAACTCGGCAAAAACATCAGCCGCTTAAACTCTCAAGTTAATTGGTAACTGTTTACCCGGAGCTAATTAATACATTATCATTAGGGGACAGTTTCTATCTGCTTACTGCGGGGATAAGATTGAACGCTTGTTTTGTTTGAGATGGTCGGAAAACTTGGCAACAAAACTTAAGCAGAAGGAAAATTTTGAGAATTTAAGATACTTTTCATTAGGGGATCCTCTTGACCTGCTTAGGACGTACACATGTCCTTAGTCAATAAGAGAAAAGCAATTAAAATGGCGTTTGGGCGTTTAGGTGTTTCTAATATTCATATTATTGGAATTATAAAATAGGTGGCCTGTTGGTGTCCGCGGTGCTTAATTTTTTTGTCTTTATACGTATTCTAAATTTCGTCGCCCACTTTGAGGAAGTAGAATACTTCTTCTGATTAAAGACATTGGAGGTTCCGAAACAGTTAAGCGTTTTCGAAATCTGTGTATCAGGTATAGCAATCTATACCTGAAACACTGTGAGGGTTAGAAGATTCATAAAAATACGTAAATATGTATACAGATTCTTTTATCAAAGGGGTAAACAGAAACCACGGCACTTACTTCAGTCCTAGCATAGCCGTATTTAAATTCTCTATTCTATTATATGGTGTAAAGAGACAGACAGCGCATGCAATGTTTAAGTAGTCACTTGTCTTTTTTATCACCTGTGTAATTGTCACTGACACACTTGGACTATATACAATATGACATGCGCTCGACAACGCGTGAGTAACACCTTTGGTATTGCTAGCGGTTTAGTACACAGTAACTGCTTACAATAATTTAATAACTTTATATGCTTGTTCACCACCGTTATTAAACAATATAAAAAATGCCTCGTCTAAATTAAGTAGAGATACATATTCTTCTTTCGGCCATAGCTTAAGTTTTAAGTAAACGATAAAAAAACGTCTTTGCAATCGAACCCAATCGTTATAAAACTTAGTATTGTCCTATTAAAAGTTGGTCGTTAAGCGGTGCAGATATCCTTAATTGCTAAGAAACCAAATTCTTTATCTTTACCGATCTTTGTAAAAAGGATAATGGCTTCAGGAACTCTGTAAAAGGTTTGGAAAGGGACCGTGATAAGACACAAAGTTTTATTTATCTTCAGATCGCCAGAAGCATAAGTTTCTGTTACTTTGGCCGATGAAGTATGGGGTGAAACAAGAAAAGTGCACGATAATAAATCTTGCTTTGTGCGATTCATTCCGAGTTAATTCTACTTTCACAAACGGAATTACTTTTGAACTTAGTATTGCCGTTCACGAATGTTATACAGCGAAATTAAATTGCTTTTTATAGATTTTATCGAGGTTTATTTTGTTTATGAAACTGTTTTATTAGTTCCGTTTGGACAAGTTAGTGCTTATGCTTACAACCGATTTTCGAATAGAGCAAACTGTTCTTGGACTTGAATTACTTGTACGATTATTCTGATGTCAGCTTTGCTCCTTGAATTGCCTTTTTTTCAATATTTTGATATTTTTCAGTGGCCATGAGTTTTTTCAATTCTTTTAGTGTAAATTGTACGCTATAGAACAGCTTTTATTATCATTGTTCCATTATTTTATATTATACACTGCATTTTATCTTACTCACGTACTTAAATTATTTAAAACCTTTTTATGAGACATACATAAATTTGGAAGTTCAAATTTTTATACTTAAAATTTTAATAGATTACTTGTCTAATTAAATGGAAAAGTTAGAATTTAAAACCAAAGAAAATAATTGTAGGTTAATGTAATCTTATACTTAGACCAATTTGCTACATTAGCTTCGTAATATACACTAACTTTGACCAAATGTGGTGATAAGTATGTAAATATGGCAACAACACAAATTCATTTTGTCCACCATATTATATACATAATTTATTCTATCATTCAGTTTATATGCTATGATCGGGAGATTGTAATACATAAAATTACGATGAAAGGAGAAGGCTCTTTAAGAAGTTAAAATAAGGACATCTGTGGCAATTTCTTTTGTGCTTATATAGAGGTAAAACTTACATTAATTCTGACGTATCAATAGATCAGCTGTTGACGACACGCTTTATAGTATGTTATGCAATAGGACTTGACAGTCCGTTTTTACTAACGAAGAAAAAGACAATTTCTAAAGAGCGGTTTATATACGTTTATCATTTTGAACTTTTGCTGAGGGTCTGAATTGATTAAAACAGTTATTGGAGTATTGTTTAAAATAAATATTAACTGGAGTAAAAAAGGCTAAGATAAATAAAGTTCTTTATCATTGACGACATTGGACCGTTTACGAGGTCAAAAAACTTTGCCTTGGCTTTTAAGTGACAAGCGGGTTCCACAGTTTGGATATTCTGTATCAAATGACATAGAATCCTACTTTGAAACAAGTTGATAGCATCGATAGAATAAGTATTTTGGCAAGTAAATTGCTGTTAATGCTATTGGACCTTCATAAGAGTAATGTGTTCCAACCAATTTAAAAATACAATTTATTTTTGTTATTGATCCCTATCTATACTTTAACGTGGATTAATTCGGGTCCATTTACGCAAACCAACCCTTTACATATCAATAGCAAGCGACTAGCAATACTGACACCACTCAATTATACGACATTAGAAGGCACCAGATTATCACAAGGTCAACTCAGAGTAAAACATACCTTTAACCTGTCAGCTAAACCATATCGGATCAAAGACGAAAAATAAATTACCAAAGAAAACAACATTCTTTTCTCGTATCCAGTGTCCCCACACTAGACAAGCCTGTCCTATAGGGATGATAAAAGCATTGTCTGGACGGCGGTGGTCGAGTGCTGATGGACATATTGAAATGATAACCCATCGCCTGTGATTAATCATATTTATAGTCGACTAGATTGTGCCCACGGCTACGCTCGCGTAAATGTATGCTAGTTTAGGTTAGTAACAGTTCTTTTTTCTAGATTAAAAGTACTTTATATTCTTTTCTGTTCCCCTGAGAACGTGTATGCAAAACTTCATGACGATCGGTCGAGTAGTTAAGGCGTGAAAGCGTAACAAATAAACTCACATTCGCATTTATAATATTTGTAAGGATTTCAGTGCCTTGCCGTATGCGGCTTGATGCAGTTCAGCTATTTTGAGTGTTTGTGCTTTTAGTCACTACTATCTAATCGACATATTTTGTCATGGACGGATGATATGTTGAATATGTCTACTATGTCTGTGTCGTTTAATTTAATATAATATTTAATGTTACAATAATTACTTATCTAATCTTAAAATAGTCAATTTATCATAGCCGTTGTTTTTTGTGCATGCGGTGTTAACCTTTAAGTAATTGTTACACTTTTAAAAGTATATTAGCCTATTGTATTATAAGTTAATGTTATGTGTGTAAACAATTGTTGGTTAACCTAAATAATTAAAAAAAAATAAAAAAAATGGACATGGAAGGTTTTCGCAATGCGGCCTATATGTGCAGCGAAATTGACCCTATTTAATATATAATAATAATAATAATAATATTCTACCACATACACACAACACCATCTACCCCAAACTAAGCAGAGCTTGTACTATGGGTACTAGACAATGGATAAACATACATGTGTACTTTTTTTTTTGTAAATACATACATATTATACATAGAAACACCCAGACCAAGACAAACATCTATGATCATGCACATAAATGTTTGACTTGTGCGGGAATCGAACCCGCGACCTCAGGCGTGGTAGTCGGTTACACTAACCACTACGCCATCTAGGTCGTCATACAATAACTATCAATAGATATAAAAAGAAAAGACCTGGCTCAGTCACTGACTGGACCCTTGGACTTAGAACGCTGAAATTGCACAGATATTGCGTTTACGAAGTAAACAAGAAATAAGTCAAAATTTTTAAAAGTCTCGCATAGATTCCTTTGTGATGTCAGTCAACCCGCACTGGGCTAGCGTTGTGGACTATATATATAGCTCACGGTTCTCAAATTGAGAAGAGGCCCGTGTCCAGCAGTAACACAGTTTTTATTATTTCAATATTCGTTCAGGGTTGAAAATAGATAATGTTTTGTTTTAAAGGCGTCTTGTTATTGTAATTCGATCTATATTTTTACTAGAGCCTTTAAATTTGACCTTTAAGAAGGTAATAATTATAGCAGTAATTACAATCACAAATAAATACTTTCAGTAGTTTTCGCAATTCACTCGGGTTAGGTGAGATTTAGATAAATTTTTTTTCAATTGATCCGCCTGTCCCCGCCGATAGTGGTTTTGTCGAGGAACACCGTGGTAGGTTTAGTCGGTATTCCGTGAGGTACATTATCATCTTTACCATCTTTTTTTTACCCTGGCGAGTCCGACATAACCCCTCCGCCCGCCCCCGCGGAGGGGTAAGCATCATGCATTCCCCCACGTAAAAAAAAAAAGCTTAGCTTTAGAGTATATTTACACTTGATTTCGAAGTAAGCAATAGAAATTTACCTGTCGCTATAAGTAAAAACATGCAACATTAACATCAAAACGACAAACATTACCAAAAGTACCTCAAAATAATCTGGACCAAGTATGTATATTTTTATATTTGGCCTAAAATATTTTTTCCTAAACTTACTTCCATAAAGTGGGCTTACAGATCACCTCATTGTGCCTCTCTCTGACGAGTTATGAACTCACGTATAAAGTAGGAAAGAACATATATTTCTGGGAGGCTTCTGAAAATATACGGCCATGTATTGCTAGCGCAGCATATCATAATATAAGATATATATCTGTTTGCTTCAGTGATGAATAATTCCATTTATCAAGATTGGTTTTCGGGTTATACTCTGATTTCTGCTTCGAATAATTTCAGTTCATAGAAACTAGAATGCTTAGTCACCAATGTGGTTATAAGAACTAGTAAATAATCTTCTTTACATCGTATATCCACTGTTTTGTTTCTGTAGATTTCGGTTTAGCTTTTTGACTGCTGTCTCTCGAAAATATCCAGGATGTTTAACATTGAACATCAATTTAATGAAAGTGTTTTCTATTAGCTGGCCGCTATTTGATTTAAAATAACACCTCCTAGCAATGGGGTTACTTGTCTATCCGAGGTGACTTTACTAACATTCTTCTTCTTCTTTCTTCTTTTTGTGTGGTTAGTGGCCAACCTGATGTCAAGAGCTGCTCAAGCCGCCCGTAGACCTCTGACATGGCTTAACGACTGCTGTCAATTTGACAACAACCGGGACCGACTTTTTACTTACCCTCCGAAGCACGGAGACGCTCAGATGAAATACCACTAAGCGGTCACCCATCTATAGACTGACCGCACACAACGTTGCGTAACCTCGCTAATCGTTTACCGATCAGTGAGTGCAATTGGCTATTAAAACAACAGTTACAAAGTATACCCAGTCTCGGCACAACTACATGTAAATCACAATAATGCATCGTGCATAGTGAAAAGGTAACTAACTAACTCACTAACTTAAATCTTTGCACTATCAGTTATTTTCTAGGCTGAGTGTGGAGAAACTTACTGTCTCATGACAGTAAGTTTCTGCACACGTTTTATAAAACTTCACTATTCAAAATAGTTGTTTTAGCATTGAACCAAAATTACATAACATTTAAATTATTTCTCACTATAACATTATTTCACTTGAACAAATAGATACGTGCGTACTATACTCACACTAACAATATATTATATATATGTGATTGAAAGGCTATTGTGAGCGTTACATTAACGGTAACGCTCACAATAGCCCGAGTTTTACATTCACTAGTGATCAGTCAAGTCCAACAACGGTACAACCCTATTGGGAGAAAACAACTATTGAATAAACTGTTTGAGGAACTAAATGTAAAACTTTTGTCATTTTCAGTAAATGTCTATGAATATTAATGTTTTTGTTACTGCTGTATGAAGAATGTCTCCAGAGAGACAAATCGGGGTGACATACTTGATTATCGTACATAATATGTATATACCAATCGGCTCGTTTGATTTGCGTAATATGTGCCGCGGTATAGTAAATTTGACTGTTGTGAAGTTGCTACTTCGGTTTTGATTCCTGAGTCGGGCGAATATTATTGAGTGTCTCTGTCACAAAACTCTCAGTAGCAGTACGAAGCCAGGAACAGTTTTTAGTAAACGACTATAGAAAGAAGAAAGAAAGAAAGAAAAACCGTTTATTTGCCACAGATACAGTTCAAAAAGGAAATACATACTTACAATATAACTTAACATTAATTATTAGAAACGTGCAATCTGTGGACAGATTGGTACGCACTCAGCATTGTTGCTATATTGTGGTCCATAGGGGATCCACAATAGAGCGCTGATTTTCAGTGCGGACCTTTAGATGTCGCACGGACGTAAGTCAGCCTAATTATAATTCTATAATATCATATTATAATTTCATTAAATTGTGCACGCTATATATATCTACGCAGCCTAGTTTATCGCATGATTAGCACGTCGCGCGTCGCGTCGTTCCAGCGCAGCGTTCCCCACTATCCAACAACTAGGTACTAACACCTTGCACTCCACAAGCCTTGGCGGCCGGCGTGCGGCGCATACGACCGCTGCGCTTGGTCTCGCGAGGCGCTCGGTTGCGTAATAGGTGCTAGCTATTACCTGAAATTTAAAACTATAGCTAGCAAATGTGGCAAGCAGCGATAGCTCAGTGGGGAGACCAACAGACTGCATGCAGAGGGTCTCAGGTTCGAACCCACGTCGCGCATCTCTGACTTTCGGAAGTTATATGCCTTTTTAAAATTATGTATGTGCGTATTGATTGACAATTATCCCCTGCTCCGTGCCTTGGAGAGCACGTTAAGCTGTCAGTCCCGGCTGCAATGAACATCTATGGTAGTCGTTATTGGGAAGTCAGTGCCCTATAATATCCTAAGACTGGTCTAGCCTTAGGGTATCGTTAGCCTTCGGGGTGTGGAGGTCAGGTGGCAGCCGCCCCGTGTAAAAACTGATATTCAGTAAAATCCGGTTAGACCAGGAAAAACCGACTCCAAGTGATTTAGGGATAATAAAGGCTAGGGAGAAGAAGAGCTAGCAAAATGTGGTAGAAGTGTGTTTCCTCTGCTATGCTATTCGGGAATAGTCAAAGTCAAAAATCATTTATTTATCCACAAACTAACACTTATATAATATAAATCCTGTATTAAGTTGTTCAACAGTTGGGCACGGGCCTCTTCTCATTGTGAGAAAAGTTAGGTCATAGTCCACCACGCTGGCCCAGTGCGGGTTGGCAGACTTCACATATCTTCGAAATCATTATGTAGAACTCTCAAACATGCAGGATTCCTCATGATGATTTTCCTTCACCGTTAAAGCAAGCGATAATTAACTATTTAATACAACGTCGAAAAGTGACAGATGTATATTTTGGTTAGTATAAGTGTATCTATGTATTTTCTAAAATACCTAAATAAATCTAATCTAATCTATTTAAGAAAAAGTTAAAACAATTGCTGTTAAAGAAATGCTATTACAATCTTAATGACTATTTAAATGATAAACATTTTACAATTTAATTTTATGATAATGTGCATAATTATTCCTCTCTGACATTTTAATTTTGTAATTTATTGCTATGATTTGATTTATGTTTTATTTTCTTTGACATTTAATTTTTTCTTTTTCTCTTCATTTTATTTCTAATTCGTTTTGATTTTTGTGTATTCTTGTAAAAGCATTTGCATGCCAACATTACTTGGCGGAATGTGTTGTTCTGTCTTATCAAAATTGTACCAACTTTTATACCACATTTTCGCAAATAAATGCTATTATTATTATTATTATAATTATACATGCCCTGTCAATTGTAGTATTGTGTGTTATTAGTTATGACTCAAACATCTAATAGCTGTTTTCCGAACATGATTATTTTATTTACGATGTATAATGTTTCAATGAATCACGGGATAAGATAAAGTAAATAACTATGACCCCACATGTCCATGATATCTAGGTCCAAATAAGAGACAACATCTTTATTTTATCTATTGGGAAATATATCCAAGTCAATATGTAAGTAATATGTGGTCGTTACAGATTTGATCTAGGAATTATTCTTGCGAAAACCGTTATTACTGTATTATCTTCTGGTTTGTTTAGAATTTGGGATGGTCTTGAGATGAGATTGCTTTGTAGTGAGTAAGACTTGGCTTATGTTTCTGTAAGGTTTTATACCATCGGATGATTTTGTAGATTTTTTATTTTAACTACTAAATATTAATATCCGTCACAAAAGGGTCTAATTGAATATCAGCGCCAGGCTTTTTACTCTGGCATATGCTGAAGTAGGTCCCATTTGGCAAAAACTTTTGAAGTGAAATCTTCTTTAGGTGCGTTGAGCACTTTTTGGGTGAACATAAATCATGGAACTCGTGCCATCGTCACCGAAAGCAATCAAAATTAAAAAATAATAATCTAATAGCTCGACGATACAATTCACAAGTTACTTACTTCTATCGGCAGTCCCTAAAGACGGCCTGCATGTTTTTTATTTTATATTTACTCTGTCAATGTTGATATTGTCCAAAAAACATTATTATTTCTCTTTCCTGACCTGAGATTCTGTCAGACCTCACCTCACTCTTGCCTACCTTTTCGCGTAGGCTGTGTAACACATCTGCCTGCCTCTTCCCTGAAGAAGTAGGCAAAGGTGTTCTACAAACAAGTTTAACCAGCTATGGTTTCAAGTCCCACGTATGGCTGCCTGTCCATTGAAGCGGAGCGAGGCTGCGCAGTGAAGAAACAGAGAAATATTAACCAGTAGGATTGCATCTTATCTTATCTTATGTGGGGGCCAGTCAGTGCAGACCGGCGACACTTCGACCCAGCGGGATCTTTTGTGTCGACACTCTCCCAATAACGACTGCCATATATGTTCATGGCAGCCGGGACCGAGGGCTTACCGTGCTCTCCGAGGCACGGAGTAGGCGATAATTGTCAATCAATACGCACATAATTTCGTAAAGTCATATAACTTCCGAAAGTCAGAGGTGCGCGACGTGGGTTCGAACCCGAAACTCTCTGCATTGCAGTCTGTTGGTCTCCCCACTGAGCTATCGCTGCTCTGTATAGGATTGCATACTGGAGCGGAGCGGAGATTTTATGCAATCCTATTGGTTAATATGTCTCAGTTTCTTCGCTCCGCAGCCTCGCTCCGCTTCAATGGACAGGTAGCCTTATAGAGGTGAGCATTTTTTATCAATCTTTGACACGTAGATCGTAATTCATCTACGTTGAAAGCGGAACTTGGAACTGAACCTATGTAGATGTATGATAAGATGAGATAGATATTTGAATATAGTGCAAATATAAGTATAATAAGATGTTGTCCTAATTATTATAAATGCGAATGTGAGTTCGTTTGTTAAGCTTTCATGTCTTAAATACTTTGATCATAAAATTTCGCACACGTTGCCAGGTGAACAGTAAAAAATATCAGAGTACCTTTTATTCACAAAAAAGTACTGTTATTAAACTAACCTAATTTACGCAAGCAAAGCCGCAGACGAAATATAGTTTTTTTTTATACAACCAAGGTGGCAAACAGGCATATGGCCAACCTGATGGCAAGTGTTCACCGTAGCCTATGGACGCCTGCAACACCAGAGGCATCTCTTCCGCATTGCCGACGCTTTAGGAAAGGAATTAGGAAAGAGAAGGAGCGGGAATGGGGGAAAGGGGGTGATTGGGCTTCCGGCACTCTCACTCACCGAACGAAACACAACAGTTACGGTAGGAATACTGGTATTTCACGTCGATATTCTGTGAGAGGGTAGTCCTTCCCTGGTCGAGCCTTTCATGCTGAAATCAGCGAGGCTCTACTACTTTAAAAAAAATTATAGTTATTATATTTGCACTACATTCGAATATATTTATAACACAGCCTACACTTTTGACGTTTGTCGGCAACGTTACAAATGATCACACATATATACACTGATCCGTTTAGGTATGTTAGGTATAAATGAAATAAATCTACTAATGGCCTTGTAATAATTTAAATAATTTTTAAATGTCTGTACTGGACGTTTGGCTGCGAGATGTTTGTTTAAACTCTTTTATCGTGAGGTATATATACCGAGAACTGAAAAGGTCCTTATTTAAAGGTCAAACGAATATAATATGATAAATAGTCAAATCAGTACATATAGCAGCGATAGCTCAATGGGGAGACCAACAGACTGTAATGCAGAGGGTCTCAGGTTCGAACTCACGTCGCGCACCTCTGACTTTCAGCAGTTATATAACTTTTCGAAATTATGTGCGTATTGATTGACAATTATCGACTGCTCCGTGCCTCGGAGAGCACGTTAAGCCGTCGGTCCCGGCTGCCATGAACATCTATGGCAGTCGATATTGGGAAAGTCAGTACCCTCTAATATCCTGACACTGGTCTAACCTTAGGGTATCGTTAGCCTTCGGGTTGCGGAGGTCAGGTGGCAGCCGCTCCGTGTAAAAACTCATATCCAGTCAAATCCGGTTAGACTAGAAAAGCCGACCCCAAATGACTTGGGAATAATAAAGGCTAAGGGAGATGATGAGTCAAATCAGTACATAGCGGATTAACGTAAAAAGTAAAAGATTAGTCTTATTGCATCTCTCTCTATCTTCCTTTTTTTCGCCCACAATAACTACCAAGTAGTAGATTCTTTTTTGATTTTCTCCCATTAGTGTGATCGGCGAAATAGCCATTTTCGCAATACTTAACCTCAATTCGATTGTCGTTATAACTATTATTAACTATTTATAATATTTATAGACAATTATTAAGCACATAACTAAGAGAAATCAGTGGTGCGTGATTTAAAATCGAACTTGAACCACCTGTATGGAAGTCTAACAACTCTATACAAGCCTATTTATTATTTTCAAGTGCATATTTTGGTATATCTTGGCCTCAATGGCGTAGTAGTTAGTGTAACCGACTGCCACGGGTTCAATTTCCGCACAAGTCAAACATTTGTGTGCATGAACATGGATGCTTGTCTTGGTCTGGGTGTTTCTATGTATAATATGTATGTATGAACAAAAAAATACCAGTTTATATGTATGTTTATTCATTGTCTAGTACCTATAGTACAAGCTCTGCTTAGTTTGGGCTAGATGGTTTTGTGTGTATGTGATAGAATATTATTATTATTATATTATCTTCTATTAGGTAGATGTATATAATTATAGCAAGTATCAATCGGAAGTCTATTATTACCGACCCAAGTTCAAAATCATTTTATATAGTTTTACAGTAAACATTTCCGTAAAAAATACAGTAGTTTTATATTGCAATATCTACAAAATGTCAATCGAATTTGCCTAAAGTAACCTGAGCCACAATAGACGGTAGAGTTACCTTTTGGAAACTCAATACAGACCTAAAATCGACCGCTTTTAACGTTACCCTCAACTCAAACACCGCCTTCCAAACATGTTGGCTAGACGGGATAACAGGACGTATTTGAAAAGCAATATACGATTTAATCTCATTCATTTATTCGTATTTTAATGTTTACGTAAAAAAGTATTAAGGACTACTAATATGAATATTTATATTTTGTAGAAATTCTAGTTTATGACCTAAGAACAGGTGATAGATACACAGACATGATTTATACATAAATATAAGGTAGTGATCACACATCCGATTAATTATTGCATGTGCTTTATTTAAATATTAAAAAGAAAACTGTATTCGAATGCAATAATTGTTGATTGATTAGTATCAATAATCATTTATCGAATAAAGACCACCTCGTTGACGATTTGGTGGCGTATGCAATTGCCATGCATTATGTCTCAGGTCCAATTCCAGTCAGGTAAAGTGTAATTCGGTGTCCATATTAATACATTTTCAGTAACAACACATATCCTATCTTGCTCGGTAGAGGGCAATAGATTCACCTACTATTACGCAGTACTTTTTTTTATGGTATAGATGGCAAACGAGCAGACGTATCGCCTGATGGTAAGCGATTACCGCCGCCCATGGACACCCGCAACGCCAAAGGCGTCACAAGTGCGTTGCCAGCCTTTTAAATTTGACCCTCTCCCCTCCCAGAAGAGAGGAGCGGGGGGAGGGGGTTGGGCCTCCAGTACCCTCACTCACTCGACGAAACAACGCAAGCGCTATTTCACGCCGGTTTTCTGTTAGGCCGTGATATCACTCCGGTCGAGTCGGCCCATTCGGGCCGAAGCGTGGCTCTCCCACGGCATAAAACTTAAAATGTAAATTGGTAAAATATGGGTGTTTTACACCTCAAGGGTGGGCTTCGTGAGTAGAGGCTATATATTTATGTGTGTATTCGAATAATCAATGACAAAAAATAAATACTTATTCGAATACAGGATCATACTATGTTCGAATCATAAGATATATCAATGAGTATCGCGCGTCGCTAAAATACAAATTACCCCTACCGTGCAATTTGCATTGCTGATGCAATTTACATTTCAAATAGATTCAGATACTTTATATTATTAATAAATAATAACAAAAGATTAAAGGTCTTCCGTTACAAAGCTCATTTTTGCGATAGAAGTTCTACTTAAACTGGTAGTCTACATTGACGCAAAAACATAGTACAAATGAATTCATAGACGTCCCCGCTACTGGAAAAAACTTAATTTATTAATAACAAGCCTTTAGCTCCAACTTTACTTTTTATAAAACTATGTTAAGCAAGTAAGTTGAAATAAAAATAAATAAATTATACAATTTTCTTTACACCTTCCTTCCTAGTGTCGTGGAGTGCAATCTAATTATGTGAAGCAAGTCGCCGCTTGCGGGCGCAATCTAATATGCAGGTATGAAGAATGTCTTAGTCTGGATGTGGCATTTATTTCTTTGACAAATGTATTACAATTCAGTAATATACCAGCGGGATAGATAGAGATTTCTCACTTCTACTTAGCTGTGCTTTTAATATATTAAAGACTGACGTACTGTATATCTGCGAATGCAGAAGTGTTTTATGCCCACATTTGGCTGGCGTTGGGTTGGCGGCCTCGATGGCGTAGTGTTTAGTGTAATCGACTGCCACGCCTGAGATCGCGGGATCAATTCCCGCACAAGGCAAACATTTGTGTACATGGTAATGGATGTTTGTCTTGGTCTGGGTGCTTCAATGTATAATATGTAAGTATTTACAAAAAGAAAAATGTATGTTTATCCATTGTCTAGTACCCATCATAGTACAAGCTCTGCTTAGTTTGGGCTAGATGGTATTTCATTTCATTTATTCACAAACAATTATACAATTGTGTTTGAATGATCACATAAAGTTATATACATATCAAAAAAGGAGTCAAACAAAATTAATAAAATAGAAAGAAACAATATTAATTTAAAATAAAAACGTTAAACAATGTTAATGAAATAGAAGCCAAATTAAATTAATTAAATAAAACGTCAACAATATTAATTAAATTAAAATGTCATACAATATTAATTTAAGAATAAGAATTAATAATTATTCATAGCACAACCACGCAAACAAAAACTCAGGTATATTTAAAAATAATTACAATTTAAGATAATAGATTAGAGTCTAAAATACCATAATAATAAATACACCATTCAATTTCTTATGTTGGAGTCTATAAATTCTAATACCGAGTAATAGGTATGCTCCAACAAGAAGGCCTTAAGTTTTCTTTTAAACATATTCGTATTATACACGAGAGATTTTAATTCTGTCGGTAAACAATTAAATAGTTTTATCATTTGAAACTGAACACTGTGTTGTATGTGTTATATGTAATATTTAAATTTGGTCTTATGTTTTGTTTCAAATGTTTCCTTCTTGTACTTTCTCTGAATAGCCTTTCTTCCTCAGTTTCATATTCATTTATATGCTTTGATAAATAACTAAGAGTTGTTAATATATACAAACAAGGCACTGTTAGTATAGAAAGATCTGAAAAATGTTGTCTACAAGATTCTCTTTGGGAAATTCGGATAATGGTTCTGATTGCTCTTTTTTGTAGTATGAATGCTCTGTCCCTATTATATCTAAAACTATTTCCCCAAAATTGCACGCTATATCTCAATCTTGACTCCACTAAAGCATGATATACTGTTTTTAAGGTAGCTACATTAACTTCGTCTCTTAAACTTCTTAGTGCATAGCAAGCAGAAGAGATAGTTGCGTCAATTGCCTTCATTTCTTCCTTCCAGTTAAGAAAATAATCTATTTGTACCCCTAAGAATTTTACTGAATTTACAATTTCTATTTTGTCTCCGTTTAATATTATATTTAGGTTATCTGCGCGGCTTACCGTTGATTTAAATAGAAGAATGTTAGTTTTCTTTGTATTTATGATAAGCCTATTTGCACCAAACCAATTGTGGATTAATTCAAGGGATGTATTTATTTTTAAATTTAAGGTTTCTAAATTATTGGAACTTATAACGGCGTTTGTATCATCCGCAAAAGCAACAAGACCAACATCAGACTTATGCTTGCTTATATAATTTAGTAAGTCGTTTGTAAAAAGTATGAATAAAATAGGCCCTAGAATGGATCCTTGCGGGACTTCTGTAGTGACATTATGAATATGGGATCGGTATACCTTTTGGCACCGGTTTTTGTCTAGCTCCTTAGTTTCAACATACATTTTTCTATTATTCAGATATGATTGAAATATTTGTAGTACCTTGCCTCTTATACCATAATGCTCCATTTTCATTAGTAGCAGCGCATAATCCACTGTATCAAAAGCAGAACTCAAGTCCAAAAAGATTCCAGCTACCTTAATTTTATTATTAATGTTTTCTACGACATCGTTAATTAAAGTGTTAACAGCGTCTGTAGTACCTTCACTTTTCTGGTATCCAAATTGTCTTTTATTTAATATTTTATTTTTATTGAGATTATTAAGTAGACGACATTTTATTAGGTTTTCAAATATTTTTGATAGCGTTGGCAGCACAGAAATCGGTCTGTAATTCCTTGGATCAGTTTGTAACCCTTTCTTATACAATGGGATTATCTTTGCTATCTTAAGTTGTTCTGGAAATATACTATCCTGAAAACATTTATTAAAAAAATATGAAAAGGGTGAAGCTAATATTGTCATATGTTCCTTCACAACTGATATTTGTATCTCATCATATCCGCTAGAGCTTTTATTTGGCATTTGTTTTACAATTTTTATAATTTCACTCGGTGTGACAGGAGGTAGTATCATGTCATTGATTACCTTATCTGTACCTTCTTCCAAAAAATACCTTGATTGTTTTTCTTCTAAGTTGGATGGGCTGGGCTTGTAAGTAAAAAGAAAATGTTTAGCGAATACGCTTGCTATGGCACCTGGGTTATCAACTATATTTCCACTTTCATTCTTTAAAATTACTTTTTTTATTATTTTATCCTTCGTCTTATTTCTATGTTTATTGACTAACTGCCAAATTTCCTTGCTTACATTATTAGCGTTTTGTATTTGTCTGACAACCGCATTTCGCTTGGCGTGTTTCACAACTTTCCTAAATAAACGAATATAATTATTTTTATATTTGATAATGCTATTATCATTACAGCTGTCGGAATTTACGCATAGGAACCGTTTCATTTTACTTGATATTTTTATACCTTTTGTTACCCATGTAATACCCATATTCTTATTTGAAAGCGATAAGCATCTTCGTCTCTTTTTAAAACTGCTCTGAAAAACTTTATTAAATTTAAGTAAAAAGGTATTTATGCCCATCGTTGTCCATTCATTATTTAATATTAAATGTCGAAAATTACTATGGTTAGTCTTAGAAAGTAATCGTTTGTCAATTGTAATTATATTATATCTATTAGATTGCTGAATATTATTAAGAATTAATTCACAAAAAATTCCCGCATGGCCGTCACCTAAGCTATTATAATCAATGTCAACTTTTTTAATACACTGATTGTCAAGATTTGTTATAAAATTGTCAATACATGAACTTGAGTCTTTGCGGACAAAAGTTGCAGTGTCTACGAGAGTTTTAAAGTTGTAGCAGCGTAGAAGACTGATAAACTGTACTTTCTTTTTATTTTCCAACATAAGATTGATATTAAAATCGCCACAAATTAGGCACTTCCTATATATAAAATAGTCCAACATTTTTTCGAATTTGTGAATAAAGTCGTCAAAATTTTTATCATTGGGACTCCGATAACAGCAACAAATATATAAACCAGTTTCGATATCTTGCGTGCAACACACTTCAAAGCTTTCCGGCGTATATAATCTATTTATTTGTAAACAATTTACAACTTCTTTATTGTTTAGACCCAAGATTAGACTGCCTCCACGCTTTTTATTCGTTCTTGTATTGTATGTAACAAGTTTGTAGTTAGATAAACTAAACATAGGTGCAGATACAGTATTTAAAAAATGTTCAGTAATGCATATATAGTCTAACTTAAGCTGCAATAATTGTATATATAAATCTAATTCATTTTTTTTTGTTAGTTACGCCACATAAATTTTGATGATAAATGTTCAAATGAGTTGTATCAATCTTTATGACACCGCTACTTGTATAATTTTGATTGTCATTTGATGATAGCAATGCATTATCCACGAAAAAACTCGCAATCAGAAAAATTTGCTTCTGTTTGAGTTGAAGCATCTACAACTGGTGTTTTAGTACATGTGTTATAGTCCGTCTGTACAAATACATTGCTGTGGTTTTTTATCATTTTTTTTTTTTACGTGGGGGAATGCTTTGACGCATTCCTCTCCGCGGGGCGACGGAGAGGTTATGTCGGGCTCACCGGGGAAAAGATACCCCGGTAATACCGACTAAACCTACCACGGTGTTCCTCGACATAACCATAGACGGCGAGGCCGCGCGAATCGCTTTCACATGCAATCGCGACCCCGCCGTGGTTTCGGCCCGCCGTGTGAAACGGCAGGCCACTGCGCGAAGTATATTTCCTCCACCATCCCCCTGAGCGGGGGGACAAAGGGGTTTTTTATCATAGGTTTACATAAGTCAACTTTGCTTAACTTAGAGAGATACATTAAATAATCATTTCTATATTTCAAACGCAGTATTTCTTTACATAATAACCTGCCTGCAACTATTTTATTACAATAGGCTGAGGAATGATTGTCACAAGTTTACATCAAATGATACATATTGAGTGTTTCGAAAATTATAACATATATGTCTTAACAAATTATTTAACATGGTGACATTCAAATGCCTATTTTTATAGATTTTCCCTATTAAAATATTTGTATTTTTCATTTGATTAAGAAAATTATACAGAACTGATTGTACTTCTATAGGGATGTGATCGTTTGATCCTGCCCAAATTAACACGTAATCCGAACGTAACGTGACGTAACGTGACGTAACGTAACGTGTTGTATGTATGTGATATAATAGAAAATATTATTTCGCATAGCTATGTTTTTAAGTCCCAATTAATAGGGGAAACGTCTTTTGCCATATTCTGTAAATATTTGTATATTTTCCCGTAACACACGATTTGTATGGGCAGATAATAGTCATAACAAATATTATTAAAAAAAAAGATGCTAAAATGCCATTTTGATTTGAAATAACGATATTATAGGAACGCAATGGCGTTCGTATATAATAATTATTTCAAATTAAAAGTCTCTTCTGCCTAGCCTTTATTATTCCCAAGTCACTTGGGGTCGGCTTTTCTGGTCTAACCGGATTTGGCTGGATATCAGTTTTTACACGGAGCGGCTGCCACCTGACTTCCGCAACCCGAAGGCTAACAATACCCTAAGGCTAGACCAGTGTCAGGATATTATAGGGCACTGACTTCCAATAACGGCTGCCATAGATGTTCATGGCAGCTGGGACCGACGGCTTTACGTGCTCTCCGAGGCACGGAGCAGGCGATAATTGTCAATCAATACGCACATAATTTCGAAAAGTCATATAACTTCCGAAAGACAGAGGTGCTCGACGTGGGTTTGAACCTCTGCGTTGCAGTCTGTTGGTCTCCCCACTGAGCTATCGCTGCTTTCTTTATTTTAATATATTAGTAATTAATTATTTTGTTTGATTTACCTATTTGCCACCTACTTTGTCACTAATATAAGTAACGACAATCTAATTTTCTCCATATCAAATTGAAAGTAATAAGAGTAAGAGAAAGATGCCACCTTCTTAATTTACATCATCTCAGCACAGTGGCGTCGCAATACGAATAAAAAAGTTGTTTTTTTATTACAACGACGACGCTTGTTGGTTCAATTTTGAAATTCAATTTAGATTTTAACTTCAAGCTAAAATGTATCAAGCACTCGACTACTAGCTAGCTGTGCACGTTTAATGAACCGTTTGCCGTGGAATTCATTAATTTCTTTGAATGTCCCTTTACTGTATTTTTTAATTTAATTTCGTTCATTTCTATTTTGTTATATTTCTATTTTATAGCATTTCTGTTTTGCCGCATTTCTATTCTATTGTTATTCGTTAATTGATAACACAATTCATTGAAGTAAAACATTTTAGCGTTACAATTTTTTTGTTTGCTGCATCATAAGTACAAACCTATTTGACATAGCAAAGTCGAGTCTAACACCAGCTGATTAGATGAATATTCATATAAATTATTCACTTGATTTTACCTGCCGTGTTAATGAAAAAATTGTCAATAAACTTTTTTGAAATTTCATGATGGTCGACTAAGTAGTTAAGGAGTAAAGGCGTAACAAAGAAACTAACTCACATTCGCATTTATAATATTAGTCAAACCTTACAATGAGTTGTCTCGTTAGTGTCGCGTCATAAGTTACACTTATAAAATGAGAGGGTCTACCGTGAAACGCGTTATACGCTATTGCGTACGTTCGTTCGTGCTTATTCTTACCATGGAACATCATTCGCGCCGACATTCGTAATGAATATCGTCGTATGACATTTGTACGTCCTAAAAAATCCAAAGTGTTTTCATGGTAGGTATATGCTTATTATTTCTTTCGTAATTCGTTTCGGCACGTCATTGCGTAAAAATATTTTCACGGTAGACCCGCTGGTCTCGGGCATTCAACTCGGATTTTTCTTGTCCGAATATTTTTACTAGTGGCCTGGGGTCTGGATATGTGATCGGTAGATTGGCAACATAGGCAATGATGGTGTTATATTACTTGTCTGCCTACCGTATACCTGTTTACATTTTTGCTATATTTCATGGTTTCTCAACCTAGAGTCTGGAGTCCGGACACCTATAATGGCGCGGCCGAGTGTGATAGAAACGTAAGTGGAAAAGCAAGCAAGCAAGCAAAACCAACCAATCTCATTACAACTAAAATTATTAAAGTTACCTTGATGGACATGCTAGTAATTCAGATTCACGATAGTTTTGCAAATAAAAGTATGATTTTATGATTTTGTGTTATATAAGGCACCACGAATCATAGCAACATATTGCTAAGGATCCGTTCTAAAAAAATAAGGAACAAACTGTATAATCTATGTATGTTCTACGTACGAGGTAGTCGTAAGTTAATCCTGAGATGGTCATCAGCTGACGTTTTCCTTTTGACGGTGAAAATGCCTGATCGCATACCGCACCGTTCTGAATGCGATGCAGCTATGTGAGGCGCTCACATAGCTGCATTGTATTTTAGGCCAAGCATCGAACCAACTAAAAACCTTCCCCATACCTATAAGTCATATATCAGAGGCAGAGCCTTTGGAATGGGACTGACGAACCTGCAACTACATCGCCAATCAATCGTCAGCTAGCCTTTAACAATAAATGCAGCTGGTTGAAGGCATTTTTAAAAGTATTCTTTCTAATTTATTCAAATCATGAATTTCGGGTACTTTACAAATATTCAATGAACGGATACGAAGTGTACTTTGTGTCCATTCATTTAATTGTTGTAACTAAATATGTTTGTTATTGAATGTTTGTATATGCAGCAATAGCTCAGTGGGGAGACCAATAGACTGCAATGCAGAAGGTCTCGGGTTCGAACCCACGTCGCGCACCTCTGAATTTCGGAAGATATATAACTTTTCGAAATGATGTGCGTATTGATTGACAATTATCGCCTGCTCCGTGCCTCGGAGAGCACGTTAAGCCGTTGGTCCCGGCTGCAACGAACATCTATGGCAGTCGTTATTGGGAAAGTCAGTACCCTCTAATATCCTGACACTGGTCTAGCCTTAGGGTATCGTTAGCCTTCGGGTTGCGGAGGTCAGGTGGCAGCCACTCCGTGTAAAAACTGATATCCAGTCAAATCCGGTTAGACCAGAAAAGCCGACCCCAAGTGACTTGGGAATAATAAAGGCTAAGAGAGATGAAGATTGAATGTTTGTAAACCAGATTCGTAACAACTATTTCTGGATCGCAGATTTTTTATCCCTTACAGGGATCAAACGACTCGGCGTGTAACAAGTGGCGAGGCGAACAGTTTAACCAATATGCTGCCCGTACGTGCAGTATATGTGGAGAAACTGCGAGCTAATTATTAAGATAACCCAAATTTCGTTACTTCTCAAAAATATATCCAAATTATGTGCAATACACCCTTAAAATTTTTAACCTACTGTGTTATGTGGTTATACTTTCTTTTCATATATATAATACAGATTTAAATCAAAAATGTGGGAATATTATGCTTGCCAAAATTTTACTGCGTAAAATCCAGCCATGTCAAAAAAGAAAGATCAAAGATCAGTTCACAGAATTAAAAAAAATATTGTTTGGGTCTTTAATTTTTTTGGCGTATGCCTTAGGGTATACGATAAACTAAATCACTTGACTTGACTGTCACACAACAAGGCCATTTATGTACAGTAGAGATATTTTTTTACTTATTAGTGACTAGATTTTGCTCACGGCTTCGCTCGCATACTAGATTTTCTCAATTATTTTCTATCCCATGGCAGCAGTCCTTTTTTTCGATAAAAGGTACGTTATTTATACCCTTTTCTGTACCCAATTCTTCTCCCTTAGCCTTTATTATTCCCAAGTCACTTGGGGTCGGCTTTTCTAGTCTAACCAGTTTTGACTGGGTATCAGTTTTTACACGGAGCGGCTGCCACCTGACCTCCGCAACCCGAAGGCTAACGATACCCTAAGGCTAGACCAGTGTCAGGATATTAGAGGGTACTGACTTTCCCAATAACGACTGCCATAGATGTTCATGGCAGCTGGGACCAACGGCTTAACGTGCTCTCCGAGGCACGGAGCAGGCGATAATTGTCAATCAATACGCACATAATTCCGAAAATTCATATAACTTCCGAAAGTCAGAGGTGCGCGACGTGGGTTTGAACCCGAGACCCTCTGCATTGCAGTCTGTTGGTCTCCCCACTGAGCTATCGCTGCTCTTGCTTTTCTGTACCCAATATGAATGCGAAATATCTCGACGATCGATCAAGTAATTAAGGCGTGGAAGCGTAACAAACAAACAAACTCGCATTTACATTAATAATTTGTAACACTTAAATGTAGAGCCTTTTAAGGTTATGAACCTTAAATAAACATTTTAAACTTTTATGTCTTTTTGTTTGTTTTTGCCAACATAACGTGAAAACTACTAAACATATTTTCTTGCGATTTTCAAAGTTAAGTGCGTGGCAATAATACTTAAAATTGGATACACATATGATTTGAATCCGTTTAGTAGGACCGCTGTTATGGAGCAGATTGTTAACCATATAATTGACGTTGCGGGTAAACTACAATCTAATGCAAAGTCGCGGGAAAGACCTAGTATGTATAAAAAACTATTGTTGTAACTACGACTGATAAGAAAGAATACTTTATACTTAAGTGTTATTAGAAACAGGTGCTTGTTATCACCGATCTACCTTTAAATCATTAGTCATCTTACTTTTATGAAAATTAATAAACTTTATCCCAAGTAAATTTTATTCCAATTTTCTGTTATATTCTCGAAAAGGGTAGCACAGGTTTACTACAACTACATATTTTCGTCAGATATATTTTAAAGTGCCCATGTCATTTGCATGTAATGGAGTGCGCATGTATATACATATAACTGCGGGGTGGACACCAGAGAGACGCCGTCGTTGGTATAAGCCAAAGAAACGCTGGCACAATAAGCTGGACACTTCTTTGACCGACTGGCGAACCGAAGCTCTATTTAGGGAAATAAGAAGAAGTAAGGGAGACAATTGTCAAACAATGAAACAGAATGGGCTAAGAAAACTTCAGACTCCGCGCACACCTGTGTGTGGTGTGGGACTGTTCCCAGAAATGCATTACTTGACTTGGAAGTTGAACACAAGATCTCATACGCAACAATCATATTTACTACCCCAGCACTACTGCCTGCGTTCTACTACTGCAAGGCAGCCTCCAAAAGATTGATTAGAAATACAAGACAATTGGTTATATAGTCATATTTCACACCTCCTATTTTGAGATTATTAAAATCAGTGCCCAGAAAAATTATATAGATTTAATTTTCCTAAGTGTTTTAAACAAGAAATCCTTCAATTTATGGGTTGCGTTTATAAAACGTAATTCTTTTCATTTTGTTGAAAGTGTTTCGTCATTGTGGTGTTATAAGCTTAGTGGGCGAAATTTAATAAATTCTCCGTTGACGGTCGCTGGGATGAATGATGTTTAATGAAGTTTATTGAAAAATGAAGCGCGGGTAATGATGTTGAGGTTTTTCTGTAATGAGTTTTTGGGGAAATCTGGAACGGAATCCAGATTGCTCATTACCATGGTTGGTAAGCGATATTTGATTTGAAAGAGAATCATTTAAACATGGATATACACTCATATAACAATAGATATGAATTATTCTGCTTTTAGACGATCGATAAAGGTAAATAATATTTGGTTCACGGATAGCATAACAGGCAAGTGGTCGTAGAAAGCCAAAATCGAAATTCATTTATGACATAAATTGGTGGGGGCCAGTCAGTGCAGACCGGCGACACTTCGACCCAGTGGGATCTTTTGTGTCGACACTCTCCCAATAACGACTGCCATAGATGTTCATGGCAGCCGGGACCGACGGCTTAACGTGCTCTCCGAGGCACGGAGCAGGCGATAATTGTCAATCAATACGCACATCATTTCGAAAAGTCTTATAACTTCCGAAAGTCAGAGGTGCGCGACGTGGGTTCGAACCCGAGACCCTCTGCATTGCAGTCTGTTGGTCTCCCCCACTGAGCTATTGCTGGTCTAATACCTAACCTAAGTTGACTTTGGTTGCTTCCCTAGCAAGTCTGTGTTGAATATAATAAAGCAAGACCATTCTGTTGTTTCCTTCATTTGAAAGTGGCTCTCTAGTAATACAGTTAGCCTATTGCATTGGCAGAGCCAACTACTATCCGTGTGAGTAACTCGTTTTTAGCAGGATACAGGCAGCACTCGTATTGCAAGCCTCCGTCGATAACTATAACCGATGACGATTAAGAAAGTTATATTCTTACTGGCTATCTTCAAAAGTTCAATGCAGTAAAATGTACGATAATATTACTCGAAGAGATAGAAACTTAAATAAAAATGAGACCAATGCTTAACTAAGTTATGCTCAAAAAAAGTTACGTCGAGTTCAAGTTAGTACTTGAACTGACTAAGATTCAACAAAACTTTCCACCCCTGGATTGAAATGCCTTTCTTAGCGTAATCTTTTAAACATAACTCGTCTACAACATTGAAAGTGAATTACAACTGAAATATACTTTAATCTCTTGGCCAATGCTCGAACCCCTGGGTCCAAATACAATGATTTGTTATTGGGACTGGCTAGCTATTATATAACTAAACTATTTTTGGCCAGTGACTTTGTCCAGACTATTAATAGTACAGCCGCGGTTTCTTTTTTGTGGATTAAACTGTGCACAAAATATTTGCAGCTTACACGATAGTTTATAGTCAAAGTTAATAAAACTGTTAAGACTGCGCCGAGCGAAATGTACCAAAACAGGCGGTCACAGTTAAGTGAATAAAATCAACACTTTTTGTTTAATACAAATATAAAATATACATTTACCATAACAATGAATGTGTTTACAATTACTCCGTGTAAAAAACTTAAAATAATTAATATTTTCGCCTACAAAATTACGTAAATTTGCAAAAACGTAAGCTCGTGTTACGTGATTTTTAGATTCTAACAGTAGAAATCTATTCTATTTTACAGCTTAAAGGAAACATGAATAGTTATATTACAATTTGTCCGTCTCAAATATTTAAGTTATTGGTTGACAATATAGATACATATTTATCAAAAAAGCACTTCAAATCCTCCATAAAATTTTACTATGGCGGCCGCGCGCCGATTTGCATATGCGCCGCACGAGCTCTGACGTTATCTGACTTACGCTCGGCGCAGTCTTAAAACCATAAAAAGGTCAGTGGTTTATGCGTGAAGCCTAAATAAACAGACAGAAAAACAGCGTTTTAGACAGGCTTTAATATCAATAAGTTTTCAACAATATCTCCAATGCACAGGTACAAGGTCATTAGTATATTGGCATACATATGTATGTGCTTATTTATATTTGCAACATTTTTAGAATTCTATTTTGTACTAGGTCCTAAATTAGATGCCGGGTTCGATAGGAATTTCTGTTAGATGACTCTTATCGACAGCATTAAACTTGTTTTTCTTATAAAAAGGCAGCATTAAGAATAAATTATGTGTCTTGGAGGACGTTCCAAACATTCAAATAATGGGCACAAATAACATCCAGACTTGGAACAGCTTTTGTGGATTACATACCCATTTTTGTGGTATTTGAACCCAAAACACTCTACTTAAATCAATACACCATCCACGTAGTCAAAAGTTTTGGAAATATATTCGGTAAATCAGCCAATTCTCTAATAATGTAAAAGAAGCTATAACATACATCACTGCATACTTATTTATATAAAGACTGAAGTCTATGTATGTGCTCTAATTGATTAATTATACCGTCTCAGAAGGTACACAACACTCTACGCTGCTCGACATCTGTTAGCTCTCACTTAGTTAAGGCGTACCATTATGCGAAGGCACGCCTTCTAGGCAGAGCTAAATCGCTAGCTTTTAGGGCTTGGGTGCTAAAGGATGTAAAATAGGGCAAGTGACATGTGTTGAATCAAAATAGAGACGGTGCTTTTAGTTTGAAGTCTACTTCAATTGATTAATCGCTTTAGTGTGACTAAGCTGTAATTATTTTCAGGCTGTAATATATACGCCTATTTCCAGAAAAGGGAGGCAGAGGTGTTTAACATCGATAATTTGCCAGCTATAGTTATCACCACCACCTATTTCACCACCTATTTAATATATGTGTTTGTAAAATATTACAATGAGTAGCTGATGTACGTCCGGGCGTCACTTGGGGTTAACCAAATAATATCAGGGTTAGTTTGAGGAATCAACCATAAACCAACAACAAATCGGAGTGGTAACCTCATTTTTTATTATATACATAATATGTACTTTTTTGTTTTCTGTGTTTTATTTGTACAAGAACGTGTACCTACGTTTTGAAAAATAAATACTTACTTAGAAAGAAAAGAAAAGAAAAAGAAAGAAAAAATATTTATTTTGGCACACAAGGACACAAGTATATAAAATAAAACAATAATAAAATAAAAAAAGAAAAAGAAAAAAAATATACACTATAAATTAAAAACTGCTCACTGGCAACACCACACCTTCCGCTTAACCAAACGGAAACTGCCTCCATTCAGTTCAAGGTCACGTCAGTGTGCAGCGATACAAACAATAATGAAATAAAAACAATAATAAAATAAAAGTATTAAAATTATAGTTCAACACAAATTGAAACAATGAAAAAATGTGTGTCCCATCAGTGCCAAAATTTGGACATCGCTCAGCGTACGTTGCGATTGTAAAATCGCAACACTGGTATTCTGCGAAATCCAATTTGGTGACGCCGGCGCCTAGTGTGTAAACATATAAAATAAAATATACTTAAATAAGTAAATATACGTGTAAATAGGATATAAACATAATTACTAAATATTATAAAAAAGTGTGGAGTAAGATAATATGATATAAACATTTGAGTGTATTTTTTAAAACAAGCGTCAGTGTGATATAGGTACCTATGTCGCATCCGCCCTATTGTACGCGCGATGCCAGCAATTCTAGGAATTGTGAACAAAACTAATGCGCAGTGACATAAGCAACCAGATCACAGAGCATGTCAACAATGAAAGGTAATCAGTACAGTCATCTTATTTGAACACTTAACAACTTTGTACATATTTAAATTGTCAATTGAATAATATATATGGGTAATAAAAATGCAAGAATTGAAATTAAAAAAGCAAAGAAAAACAATATAAGATAAGTTAAAAGTAGGTAATCAAAAACAAACCTGTTTTGTTATAGGACTAAGGAATATAATATAAATACAAAGTAGGACCTCAAGACGCCTGAAGTGTTGAAATACACTGCTACTTACTTACTTACTTACTAAAGAGCAGCGATAGCTCAGTGGGGAGACCAACAGACTGCAATGTAGAGGGTCTCGGGATCGAACCCACGTCGCGCACCTCTGACTTTCGGAAGTTATATGACTTTTCGAAATTATGTGCGTATTGATTGACAATTGTCGCCTGCTCCGTGCCTCAGAGAGCACGCTAAGCCGTCGGTCCCGGCTGCCATGAACATCATGGCAGTCGTTATTGGGAGAGTATCGACACAAAAGATCCCACTGGGTCGAAGTGTCGCCGGTCTGTACTGACTGGCCCCCACATAAGATAAGATACTTACTTACTATTGCCGTCTGCCGTTCTAAGTTGCAGTGTCCGTGCAATGACAATTTCTTGACAGAAGAAGCCAATAAGACTTCGTAGTAACAACGAGGTTATGTAATGGGAGCATTATTATCCAGTTATGCCTGTATTGAAATCTCGTATTTAATTATTAGGTTCTGAGAAATTGTTTTAGTAAAAATAACAGCAGAACGGTTTCTAGAAGGCCATCGCCGTCATCATTAGTCCAATCTTATAGTATCTTTTGTTTGTGTTTACGTTTATTTCTAATCACAAAGTCCATCAATGGATGTCAAAACAATCCAGCCTAAATTTATATTTTTAATGAGTTACTTAAAAATATGAAAGGGACTGGTAGCGAATGTATTCGAACAGAGTGGTTTGGACTTCTGTACTCCAAGGGAGAGGATTTTGCCTATCAGTGGAACATAACAAAAAAAATTTGAATTAAGATCTAAACAACAGGCAAAATATGCAATTTTAAATATAACTCGATTTTGTCTTGAAGAATATAAAACAGTATTACAGTTTTCTATTCCAAAAGAAAACTTGATTTTAATCAAAATATTTAACGAACTGTGGTACTTTTTGAAATAACAAACCAAATTATATTTTCATTAGCTGTACGTAGAACATTTTTCTCAATGTGTAGTTGAAAATAAGATTTAGCGTGGTTACGTGGGCGGGTCGCCGTGCATTTTTGTGGCACGTTCGTTAGCCTGCGAGATTTTGTTCAATCTTTTATATGCTTTAAATTTATTCTAGTTTGCTGGTGTGATTTTAGCGCCGAATAAAATAGCTTCAGAGTTTTTATTAAAAAGTGTGCCATGTATAATAGCGTATTTTGCATGTCGAGGTCAATCCAAAAAGCAATAATAAAAAAGGCTTAGTGGGCGTTTCACGAATAGGGTGAGACGACATGTATAAAATAAAAATTTTATTGCCGATACGCACACATCGAGATAATTTGAGTGCAGAGAGTGAGAGTGAGTCTACACTAATTTTGAAGGTACTTACATTATTTCTATGTGAGCGAAAGGAAACCAAAAGAAAAAATATTAAACGACGAATCGACAACTAAGCAAAAAAAATGAGCGTAACCTTTGACAAGTTTATAAATCGCAATTGTTGATCGATGTTTTTATACAGTCAAGATTGTAACCATGCACATCTATACTAATATTATAAAACTGAAGAGTTTCTTTGTTTGGTTAAACGAGCTAATCTCAGGAACTACGGGTCCGAATTAAATAATTATTTTAGTTTTGGATAGCCCATTTATAAAGGAAGGCTATAGACTATATAACATCACGTTACAACCAACAGGAGCGGAGCAGCAATGCATAATGCTGAAAAAAGAAATGCGACTGTGAGTTTGTTTGTTAGGCTCTCAAACCTTAGCTACTAGACCGATTATCATCAAATGTTAGTTTCCAACATTCCGACATTGGATACCTTTCATTCAGGGAAAAATACTGTTTCCAAGTGATAGAAACGTATTGACAAAATCATATATCTGTCAACGTATTGACAGTATTCAGCTAGTTCTAGAAAATGTCATCTCCATAATTTTACTTAATGAAGAAAGACGAGTAAATCTATTTCCGTACCTCTAATACAGCCATCGCGTCGTTTTGGATTCTATTTCCAAAATTAGGCGTCGACGAATAATCGAGCTAGCGTCGTCCGTACGTTGGGTGGCGTCCACATTCATCTATCAGCGTGTACGGTAATTGACGATGCTCATTAATAAAGGCAGTCGGGTGTGTTTTCCGCCTTAGCTGAGTAGGCACATTGCTGGCCGTGACGTGTGACGGTCGCTTGCGGTTTTGAGGTTTGCGTGTGGAGGTTTGGCTGTCTTGATTTTTTGGAGTTTTGGTTGGTTTCTTATTTCATATAGAGTTAATTAAAGATTTAAGTGTAATAAATTGATTTTGTTTTTATACACGCTGTCTGTTAATTAGTGGATAACCTTGAAATGTCTCATAGTAGAACTGATGGACGATCAGAAATTTTTTTAAAAATATCTATCCTAACTACTACCTGATATATGTTTTTTTTAATTACTATATTTAACTTTCTTGTACACTACGACTATAAATGAATGAATTCCATCGGTTTTTTGTTGTTTTATTATTAAACACTAATTATGCTTAAAGATAGATAGTCAAAAGTACGACTAGCTATTGCACTTTTTTAATATTTTTATTTATTTATTTTCTTTATTATTTTTCTATTTTTTTTCTGAAACGGCCATCAGTTCTACTATAAGACATTTCAAGGTTATCAATTAATTACCGGACAGCCTGTATAATGGTGTTAGTCAAAATATATCCAAATTTTAGTTGGTTTGCTTTTTAATATTCTCTTGGTTTTCTTCTTAGCGCAGCTGTAGTGTTTGCGATTGATTTGCATTTGGTGTTTCTGTGTGTCTGTGTTTCTAGAGCAGTCTTTAAAAAAATGATAAATCTAACCTAAAAGTATTTATATAGATTTCTTAAAAAAATGATTTTTAATTTAATTTAATTTTTTATACAACTACTGTTTGCCACTAACAAGCATACCTGATGGTAAGTGGTCACTGTAGCCTAGACGCCAGCAACACCAGAGGCATCGCTTACGCGTTGCCGACCGTTTAGGAAAGGAGGAAGTGGGAAGGAGAAGGAGCGGTAAGGAGAAGTAGCGGGAAGGAGGAATGCGGGTAATTGGGCCTCCGGCACTCCCACTCACCGAACGAAACACAACAGCAGGAATACTGCTATATCACGTCGATATTCTGTGAGAGGGTAGTCCTTCCCCGGTCAAGCCGGCCCATTCATGCTGAAATCAGCGAGGCTCTACTACTCATTTACTGGGTTTTAAGTGCCTGATTGCTACTATGTCCACCTCATCGTGTTTATACAAAGCAACTTTTTTTTTTTAACCTGGTGGAATGCATGACCCATACCCCTTCGTGGGGGCGGGCGGAGGGGTTATGTCGGACTCGCCGGGGTAAAAGAAAGATGGAATAAGAATAATGTACCTCCCGGCATAACGACTAAACCTACCACGGTGTTCCTCGACAAAACCACTATCGACGGGGCCGCGCGAATCACTTTCGCATGCGGTCGCGACCCCGCCGAGGTTACGGCCCGCCGTATGAAACGGCAGGCCACTACACGAACAGACCTACCCAAAGGCAATACATAGCCACGTTTTTTTTTTTTTTTTACGTGGGGGAATGCATGTCGCATACCCCTCCTCGAGGGCGGGCGGAGGGGTTATGTCGGACTCGCCGGGGTAAAAGAAAGATGGTAAAGATGTTAAAGTACCTCCCGGAATACCGACTAAACCTACCACGGTGTTCCTCAACAAAACCACTATCAACGGGGCCGCGCGAATCACTTTCGCATGCGGTCGCGACCCCGCCGAGGTTACGGCCCGCCGTATGAAACGGCAGGCTACTACACGAAAGACCTACCCTATAGGCACATCTAAAAACTCCCTACTGTCCCCCCTAGAGGGGAGACGGACTCGACACAGAGGCGCGCGTGGGAACACGCACGCCGCCTCTCGGACCTGGTGCTGAACGGATGGCGGGCAGGCCCACAAAGCCCGCTACCCCCAGGTCAATCCTCAGGGTGGCTGGATGTCGTCTCGCGCCCTCCGGCGCCCGGCTCTGCGGTTGGGGAGAGGGTTCAAACGCTCCCTCTCCCGCTCCGCCGCCTCCTTGATGGAAATGACTTCCTCACAAAAGGAGGCGACGGCGTTCCACGACCTCTCACTCCGGACCATAGACTGAACTACGGCCGGGAGCGAGAGGGCAACCAATCTGACTGCCGCGATCAACTCACGGCGCTGCGATGCCCAGGCGGGGCAAACCGCCAAAGTGTGCAGCGCCGTGTCCTCTACAATGTCGCGGCAGTCGCCGCAGTGGTGACAACCGGGCGTCTCTTGCCGGCGTATACGACACAGGAACTGGCCAAAACAACCGTGGCGAGTCATTACCTGTGTCAGCCGGAAGGTGAGGGCGCCATGGCGCCTCTCCAGCCACTCCTCAAACACTTACCGCCACGATCGTGGCGTGCCCGGCACTGGGGTGCACAAGTCGTTCCTTCCAATTCGCCACTAGGACCTGGCGGAGCTCGGACCTCGCCGCCTCGAGAGCGGGAAGAGCCGGTAATACATAGCCACTTACACTAACTAATAATGACTTATCAAATACAAAGGTAAAGGCATTGTAATGTAAAGTTAAATTCGCTAAAATGCCATGAAAATTCCTAGATTTAATTGGGATAGATTCAAGGTTTGCGTGAGTTTTCCTATTGTCACGATACCGAAGACATTCCACGAACATACATCCTCTATTGAATACAGTTAGGAGTATCTCATTATCGCATTTAAGACGCAGACTTGTTTAGATGTACATATATGTCCCATTTGCATTCGATGTGCTACAATAATTTGACGACAGCTTAGTACAAAATTAAACTTTTTTTAAAACAGCATACAAATTCCCCAGCAAACAACATTTTTATTACAATTAGCATAACATTACCTACCGGAATTGCCTGTTCCCTGCTTCTCAAACGAATTATAGCAACATAAGAATATACATTCAGGCATAGGCAATAAAATTTCATACAACGCTAAACCTTCGCATTGCTACAATTAACCTAAAACAGGTTATGTTCAATGAGCCTATTAATGTAAAGGAATTTGAACACTTTGATCCTTGTATTAGAATCTAATTTCCATTGTGCGTGCAGTGAATATTTCATAAAGGTCGTGCTACACCTCGTCTACAAACCTCATTATGTTATGTAGTAATGAGCAGTGAGTTGCACATTCCGTTCTGCCGTGACAGTTTCTATGTGTGACTAGTACCTTTGTAATGCGGTGGTCTAAGTTAAAAGTTACATAATAATATCAGCCCCGTATACAACCATCCCACTGCTGCGCACAAGCCTCTTTTCAGGGTAAGAACGGTTGGGCCATAGCCCATCACGCTGGCCTAGTGCGGGTTGGCAGATTTCACACATATTCGAGTACATTATGGAGAATTCTCAGTCTGCAGGTTTCCACATGATGTTTTTCTTCACCATTTAAGGCAGCGATAATTAACTATTTAATACGCACATAACTTCAAAAAGTTAGAGGTGCGTGCGTGCGTTGTTATCGAACTTCGTGACTTCCAATAGGCAATCGCTGTTAGTAAAAGTAACATGCTTTTATATAAAAAGTTACATACTTTTACCCACGGCTTCGCTCACTCGGGTACTGTACTTTTTTCTGGATAAAAGTTACTCTATTTTATTTTCTATATCCTTGATAATTTGTATGAGAAATATTATGATAATCGGACGAGTAGTTAAGGCGTGTAAGCGTAATAAACGAATAAACTAACCAAAGTATTGCTTGCAAATTTTTATTGTAATTTCGAGTTATGCTAAGGTAGTTGCATTGGTATATTTACAGACGACGTAGCAGTAGTCTCACGCCTGTATATTAATAATTGGCTGGCTATTAATAAATGTCATCAATTCAATGTCTGCAAGTCTGGGCTATACGATAAAATTCTCGCAACAACTGCACGGAGATTTGGCGCAATAATTAACACAGTTCTAGCTCTTCATTAATAGCTAATTGTCTCATGTATATATCCTCGAAGAAGGTGTATTACGACCAGTTTTCGCTGGATATTGTTTCAGGTCCCACGTAATCGTTCGAGCTTGATGACGTTTACCGGGCATAGGTCCAAAATACGTGTTGCTGCTAATAATTCTTCGACAAAAAATATGATTACACTTTGTTCGACACAGCAACGTACCGAACCTCATGCACAGCAGTCCCTTCTTCTACCATCCGTGCAGGCAGTTAATATTATATACTGCAGTAAGAGCTTTCCGCGGGTTTGCTCGTATGACTTGATGACATACATACATATATTCACGCCTGTTTCCCAGAGGGGTAGGCAGAGACTACGGATTTCCATTTGCTACGATCCTGACACACTTCTCTGGCTTTATTCACTTTCATCACATTCCTCATACACGCCCGTCGGTTCAAGGTGCTCTTAACCTGACCTTTGTCCAGAACGCCTCTGATCTAATCAAGAAACGTTCGCCTAGGTCTTCCTCTTGCGACTTTTCCATTCACACTAGCCTTATAAACTTTCTTAGTCAGTCTTTCCTCGTCCATTCTTTCTACATGCCCAAACCAACTTAACATATCCTTTTCTATTCTTGTCACTATATCCACTTTTATTCTTTTCATTCTAATCACACTATTCCTTATTCTATCTTTCAGAGTCACACCACATATATTTCTCAGCGCTCTCATTTCTACAGCATTTATTCTGCTCTCATGCTTGACTTGATGATTCAGGACTTAATCTATCAGTATGCCAAGTTTCATTCAAATCAGTTTATGAATTCACGCGTGATTTAATACGAAATATCCGTCCATCCTCACACACTTTCGCGTTTGTAACATCAGTAGAGTTTGCGCTTGTAGCTTCACACTTATAACAAACAGTAAAACATTTAGATTACAGCGAGTAGGCGTTACTACTGCAGCTCAAAGTCACACGTAATATATAGACTAATTAATGCTTAATAAGACCACAAGAACCTAAGCAACTAAGTGATTGAATATCCGATAGCCTGACAGGGTCGGTTCTACTGTGAACCATTCGCACGTGTAACCGCTGGGCTACAAAGGCGAAAGGTGTATTGGTCAATAATGTTCAATAACAGCATGATATACAGTGGTGGACATATAATTAGAAACAGTACATAAAACTTAGGTAAACACAAAAGGAACTATCGTTATGAGTAAAAAATATATAGATAAAATCACTATTAACTATGCCAGAATATAGCCAATGGGTTAAAATACTCATAAAATATGTAAAAAACATCTGTTCTATCTTTAATTATTAAAAGAGTTTAAATATGAATAATAGTTGAATTTCTATGACTGGCCGCTTGGACAACTAATTAGAAAAAGGATCCATGGCTCGTTCCACATTTGAAATTTAAAAAAAAAACCTCTTTCTACCCTTCTTCTGTAGTTTCGGCGGCAATTTAATGTCAATTTGGAATTACGTGAATAATAAGTTTTGTTAAAAATGGGTAAAAATAAGAGATTTGACGAGTCAACTAGGCAATTAACTGTTAAATTACATTTAGATCGAAAGTGGACTTATAGGAGAATTGCTAATCATCTAGAATGTTCTGTGAAGAAAGTTTTCTCATATAAAATATAATATTATTATATTTTTACAAAATATAATAATTGAAATTAAACTGCTATATACGGATTTTATCGCGTTGTTTATTTGACACAAAATAAAGTGTCAAATAAACAACGCGATAAAATCCGTATATAGCAGTTTAATTTCAATGAATAATATTCGCGTAAATAGAAGACAATATTAAATATAATAATATTATATTTTGTAAGAAAATATGTAGTCATATTTCTTTGTGGCAATAAAGAATGATTTCTTTCTTTCTTTCTTTACGTAGTTACTACGTAGGTAATAGGTATAGTAGTACGCATTCGAATATGATTCGAATACTTTCCACCAAGCTGTTAACTGTTTGACAGCAGCATGGTTTAAATGGTCATCTCGCCGCTGACATTGCGCCGAGTGTTGTGAGTCCGAATCCCACACGGAATAAAAATTTGTGTGTACCACAAATGGTTGTTTGAAACTCCCCCGTAACACAGGAATTATACCTAGTGCGAAAGAAGACTTAAAAAAAAAAGAAAAACGTGATGCGAGTGTGTGTTTGTTTGTTAGACTTTCACGCCTTAACTACTCTACCAATCGTCATGAAATTTTGCATACAGGTCAAAAATACAGAAAAGGATATATGGAACCTTTCATTCATAAAAAATTATACTTCTATTTTCACCGTGAGCAACGAAGTTCACTACTCCGTGCTGCATTTATTTCCAGCTTCATGAAGTGCTTACTTGATACAAACTGCTCATAGTCTCATAACATGCGCCAGGAGACAAAGCACTTAAATTACTAGCCTTGTTAAGGTGGCATCTCACTGCGCGATTTAGTCACGTTCCCGTCTGTGATAATTTCGACTAATTTTAAAGCTAACAGTCCTTCGTAGAACAATTATCTGTATGTGTATTAATAATGAGAATGCTTAATGAGAGACTTTGATAATGTATGTATGGGATTATTTTAACATTCATTTTGGTATATAATAGACTGCCTATTTAGAATATCACGATTCAATTTATTTCTGTCTTTCATAATGGATCTATTTCCCAAATTAAATACGTATTATAGTCTATAATATCGTGCTCTACCTTGCTTAAGTTCTTGAATTCCATACCCGGGTTGAGCAAGTTGTTTTTGAACGAATAAAATAAAAATAAATTCTACACGGAAGGTGTAGAATTTATTTTTATTTTATTTTATAAATTTATGCACGAAATAGTACAATGGTGGACTTAATGCCAAGGGCGTTATGTACCAGTCAACCTTAGGGTGATGCAGAGATAAAAAGAAGTAGGTGCATACAGTAACGCGAAACATACATGTAAATATACTAAAGGATATCACAATAGTAATTATATATTAAATAATTTATACATACCAATAAACATAATTATTATATAATCTAAATATATATATTTAAAGCTGTAATGTTAAGTGTTACCACTGTTACTGTATTACCTTTATGAGAGAAATAAACGATATATTATTATTATTATTATTATTATATATATATATATATATTTAGATACATGCATACATACATACATATGCATATATACATACGTATCATATTACTAATGAGATGAATCCGATAAACTCTCGAGGAGGAGAGCACGCACTTTTACCTTGAAAGTGTAACGGTTTGTGGTCATCCTGACTTTTCCTCAGAATTTCTCAGAAGCAGCACGACGTTTGGAATTGTTTCCTATAGACGGCAATATGCTCGTCGTCTATTAAGTTGTATTTAAAAATACATTTGGCGAAATATATTAGTATATAAATATTTATTGTTTTGTTTCTCGTGTATTACGGGTTAGTATACGTAAATGATTAACTCTTCGGAGAAATAGATCCCCAATGGATTAGTCATATACGGGTTAGTTTATGTTATTGCATAAATATAGCAATAGACAGTAGTCATTGCCATTAAACTAGTATTGATAATGATTTAACTTAACATTGGTATACAATTGATTGATGATGTGCCAAATATTCTGCTGATCCTAAGACACCATCTTAGGGCTAATCATCGTACACACACACCCACACACACCCACACACACACACACACACACACACACACACACACACACACACACACACACACACACACACACACACACACACACACACACACACACACACGCACACACGCACACACAAACACTACATAAGCAATTGCTTACCAGTGTAATAGCACAAGTGCAATGTAATTTAATTATTTCTAATCCATTTTATTGTTTTTTATTTTAGTGGTACTACTTAATATTTCATTTTTACTTTTGTTTATGATATTTTAATGACATAACACAACACAGTTTTTACTAGTGAGACATAACACAGTTTTTACTAGTGCAGGCGTCAGAGAATTCTAAATTATTATAGCTTAAATTGTGTTAATAAAGAATTATTGTTATTATTATTAATGATATGTGTAGGTATCCCTAATAACAAGTGAGTGTGAAATGTGAAAGAGTAGGTACACATTTTTTTTAACTCTTTTTTATGGGCTTTATCACCAAGGAAGGCCAAGGAAAAGGTGGATGGACTGTGTGAGGATGGATATGAAAGGAAAAGGGGTAAATGATAAGATGACGGGTGACAGAGAAGTATGGAAGCGAAGGACATACTGCGCCGACCCCAAATAAATTGGGACCAGGGCAAAAGAATGATGATGACAGGCTACGAGCCCCTTTTTGTTTCGACAATTTTTTTTGTCCTAATTTTATATTGCGCAACTAGTTAGGTAAATTTATGCTTTAGAATAGTATGCTTAACAATTATTATGCTTATAGTAATTATGCTAAAAATTGTGCCTAAACAGTTATGCCAAATGAATATTGTGTGTAACTATTATTAGGATAAGTAAAAGTATGCCATGTTAAATTATGATATTATTGTACGCGAATAAATAGGAAGGGAGGGAATAAACTTATTTTCGAATTAATTGCCTAGTTGAACTAATATCGTTCAACTTTGTTCAGCGTTCATTAAACTAACGTAACAGTTCCATGATGAGACCTCTGTGCTTATTACTGGTGTTAGCTATTCGTTCTCTAAAACAAACATTTGTTAAGCTGCAGTCCAAGCTCGGATTTTATATTAATATTTGATGCTATTTCGCATAATATTGTCTTCTGTTTACGCGAATGTTATTCATTGAAATTAAACTACTATATACGGGGAAAGTGTAAACTTAAACATAAATAGTTTTACATAATATTGTCTTCTATTTACGCGAATATTATTCATTGAAATTAAACTGCTATATACGGATTTTATCGCGTTGTTTATTTGACACTTTATTACAAAATTTTGAAAATTGTTACACTACTACTACTATTAAACTTTACTAATTTTTATGCTAATTAAATTATTATTAAAACTATTTAGATTTAATTTATTTTTATTTTTACACTTTGCCCGACGTTTTGGGTTGCTTTTTAGCAGCCATGGTCACGGGGAGACTGGTCTCCAAGTTTAATAGTAGTAGCAGTGTAACAATTTTCAAAATTTTGTAATAAAGTGTCAAATAAACAACGCGGTAAAATCCGTATATAGCGGTTTAATTTCAATGATGCTATTTCGATTAATTTCTAGACATGTTTAAGTGTTTAATGACCTTTGGGGAAACAGATAGTCAGATAAACTTAATCTTGCTTTAAAAATATATTACATATTAATAAACATGTTCTTCGGTATTTGCATCATATACAAGAAACAAAAATAGCTAAAAGTGATTGTTAGTCAAAATACACACCATATTATTTAAATTGACGGTACGAATGGCGTTTTGATTTAAATGGTCACCAAGAGTGCTGTGGTTTCAATCTCAATCACATGGGACATACATTTGTATGACCACAAATAGTTGTTCCGAGAGTGTTCTTTGTAATAATAATAATATAATATTCTATCACATACACACAACACCATCTAGCCCAAACTAAGCTGTGTTTTGCTTTTTTTCTCAGTGTAGTATTGATTATTGTTTTATATGTATCTTCGTAACTTATAAAAAGGACAAAACCCGCACTAAGAATCACTTAAAGAACGCACACAAACGTTCAACGACCCCGATGGCGTAGTGGTTAGTGTAACCGACTGCCACGCCTGAGGTCGCTGGTTCGATTCCCGCACAAGTCAAACATTTGTGTGCATGAACATGGATGTTTGTCTTGGTCTGGGTGTTTATATGTATAATATATATGTATTTACAAAAAAAAATGTATAAATGTATGTTTATCCACTGTCTAGTACCCATAGTACAAGCTCTGCTTAGTTTGGGCTAGATGGTGTATTGTGTGGATGTGATAGAATATTATTATTATTATCCTTTATAACCAGGTATCCTGGTTTTTGTGCGCAATATCAAGTATATCTTACTTGTTATTTGGCAAGTAATTAAATAAATGATATTTACTCTTCTTCTCCCTAGCCTTTATTATTCCCAAGTCACTTGGGGTCGGCTTTTCTGCTGTAACCGGATTTGACTGGATATCAGTTTTTACACGGAGCGGCTGCCACCTGACCTGCGCAACCCTAAGGCTAACAATACCCTAAGGCTAGACCAGTGTCAGGATATTATAGGGCACTGACTTCCCAATAACGACTGCCATAGATGTTCACGGCAGCCGGTACCGACGGCTTAACGATCTCTCCGAGGCACGGAACAGGCGATAATTGTCAATCAATATGCACATAATTTCGAAAAGTCATATAACTGCCGAAAGTCAGTGGTGCGTGACGTGGATTTGGAGAACTTTCGAGACCCTTTGCATTGCAGTCTGTTGGTCTCCCCACACAGCCATCGCTGCTTAAAAAAATTGCTTCCATACGTAAGAATTACATATACCAACATAATACACAAAGGAAGGCTAGGTAGACGGTCACGAGATATCGAACGGCCGAGAAATATTACTAATCACGCAATTTAACACGACAAGCAGCGAAATAAAAACACTATCAATAGAACACAGTGAAATACAAGCGTATGATTCTGGCCAAGGATGCAAGGAGAAAAAAACGCGATAGCTAATAAGCGTAATAAATGTAGCATGTGCAATAGAATTATCTCGAATATAATAATAACACGACGTGGGTAATGAAACTGTTAGTAATTTCACTACGCGATCACGCACGTGGTTGGTTAAGCACTTAAGAAAGAAAAACTTACATACCCTTTGAGCAGAATACACACGCACAGTACACAGTATATAGCAATAATATAAGAAATACCACGTAGCAAGCCTTTAAACTTAATAGCCGGGCGCCATTGTAACCTTTAGGGTTTACTTTAAGAGAACTGTAGAATAATTAGGAAGTACAATGAGAGAAGGTATAACAAATACACTTTTAATAAATTAAGATACAATTAAAAGAGACAATCTTTACTTATAGAACTATAGTCAGGGCGTGGTTCGCTAAAGACTTGCTTCGTGGTCCTTGTATAATCAGGACACTTAGCTGGGAGTGTGAAGCCGGGCCGCAAGGAGACTCGACTGACGCCGTCCGATCCTTATATATCTCGCACCACCGGTCGCGAGAGGTGGCTAGTGACGTGCGCCCGCGTTCGCCGGGCGTCTAGGCGATTATCGTCACAATATCATACATTGAAATGCATATTGATGCGTATATAAATGCGTAAACAGAAGACAATATTATATATCATACATTTATTTTAGTTCTATATGCTGGCCTATATTTTGTGTAACAAACCATTCAGTTGATTTCCTTTTAGACCCTTTTCAGGTAGATGGACAACATAAAGGTTTAAGGGGTCTAAAATGTTTGCCGACCTGTCTAGACTTGAGATTGCGTATCTAATTACAAAACTATAGTTGCCTTCGGTCCGAATTTTATTGTATTATGAATAGCGTTTATACCGTCACGAAAGATTCATTTGGTCAAATTTAATAAAAATTACAATGCGCTATTGCTTTTTCCTTTTTTAGCCTTTGTTTATGTCCCACTGCTGGACAAATGCTCTTGGACTTCCAAACCACTTTGTTCGAAGACATTCCTTACCAGTCCCTTTTAAAGACATCCAAGTCTCTGATTTTTACAAAACCGAAAAGCGAATCATTCGAAAATCGGAACTTGCATTCGAAAGTTAATCAATTAATTGTTTCAAATTAAAATTAGAATGATACTTGAATATTCGAATTAATAATTTTAATGACACATTGATGTGATTGTGCTTTGATGACTTTTAAGTAGATAACTTTTCTTGAAATGTGAGATTATGAATCAGTTTTTTAGAGTCCCGACCCGTCCACCCACCGGGCTTTATCACTGGTGGGTGGAGGGGTAATTCACGATTACCCCTCCACCCACTATGCTTGTGTGAACTGAAGATATAGATTAAATAAAAAATGAGATAATTAAAAAAAATATTCTGCTTTTATATCAATAGAAATAACCACTCCGGACACGTGGTACAACTGCGATGTTCAACTGGTTGTAACACGGAGAAGTAAAGTTACCCATGATTAAGCCAGAATTCAAGTTAGTGTTATGTAGTTTTATAATTTAAGGAAATTACATGTCTAATGCTATTCCTCCTGTGTATAAATGAATAAAGATAGATAAAACCCCATGTACATATTTATCAGTGGTTAACTCTGCGTCTTAATCATTTACATGATTTTCTATAAAATCCTACAAAGGTACACAAGTTTAAAAGTAGAGGTATATAGCTATATTTCAGATTCGTAAACGGTTTTGATGTTATATAACTACTAGCCATCTCTCGAAAACAGTATTTTCTGGATAAAATGTACCATATGTCCTTTTCTATATTCCTGACAACGTGTATGCGAAATTTTATGATGATTGGTCGAGTAGAACGTAACAAGCAAAAACTTACATTCGAATTTATATTATTAGTTACGATGCTACAAATATCGTAAACGTTAAACATGAGGGGAGTATTATTGATAATTATAATATAGGATTCAAGTATTATTGATAATAAGTATATTTTAAGCAGCGGTAGCTCACTAGGGAGACCAGCAGACTGCAATGCAAAGGGTCTCGGGATCGAACCCACGTCGCGCACCTATGACTTTCGGAAGTTATACGATTTTTCGAAATGATGTGCGTATTGATTGACAATTATCACCTGCTCCGTGCCTCGGAGAGCACGTTAAGCCGTCGGTCCCGGCTGCCATGAACATCTATGACAGTCGTTATTGGGAGAGTATCGACACAAAAGATCCCACTGGGTCGAAGTGTCGCCGGTCTGCACTAACTGATCCCCACATAAGATACATACATACATTATTGATAATTATAATATAGGATTTATAATTATCAATATTATTTGCTTCATGTTTCATATTTGAATATAATCATATTTTCACGCCTGTTTCCCAGAGAGGTAGGCAGAGACTACGGATTTCCATTTGCTACGATCCTGACACACTTCTCTGGCTTCATTCACTTTCATCACATTCCTCATACACGCCCGTCGGTTCAAGGTGCTCTTAACCTGGCCTTTGTCCAGAACGCCTCCGATCTGATCAAGAAACGTTCGCCTAGGTCTTCCTCTTGCGACTGTTCCATTCACACTAGCCTTATAAACTTTCTTAGTCAGTCTTTCCTCGTCGATTCTTTCTACATGCCCAAACCAGCTTAACATACCCTTTTCTATTCTTATCACTATATCTACTTTCACGCCGCATCTCTCTCTAATCACACTATTCCTTATTCTATCTTTCAGAGTCACACCACATATATTTCTCAGCGCTCTCATTTCTACAGCATTTATTCTGCTCTCATGCTTCTTTTGCCATACCCAACTTTCACTTCCATACATAAGTGTGGGCAGTAATAGTCCTCTATGAACAGCCAAACGTGCCTTTTCGGAAACATTTCGACTGTTCATAAAAGCGCGTAGAGCTCCATTCACTTTGTTTCCCGCAATCGTTCTCCTTTCAATATCTCCCTCATGTTTACCATCCCTTTTAAATAAAATACCCAAATATACAAACTCTTTCACTTGCTCCACTTTTTCTCCATCAATCATAATATTACACATCGTCACGCACTCTTCCTTTTCAAATACCATTACTTTCGTCTTGCTTACATTTATTTTCATTCCTTTACTCTCAAAAGCACCATGCATAATAGTTACCATCGCCTGCAACTCTTCTGCTGATGACGCAAGGCAATAACAAATGAAATAATAGTCACAGCAACTCACTTTTACAGTTAAATAATAATAATATATATTTTTTTATACATCTAAGATGGCAAACAAGCTTACGGCCCACCTGATGGTAAGTGGTCACCATAGCCTATGGACGCCTGCAACACCAGAGGCATCACTTGCGCGGTGCCGAGCCTTTATGAAAGGAATAGGGAAGGAAAAGGAGCGGGAAGGGGGAAAGAGGGTGATTGGGCCTCCGGCACTCTCACTCACCAAACGAAACACAACAGTAGAAATACTGCTGTTTCACGTCGATATTCTGTGAGAGGGTAGTATTTCCCCGGACAAGCCGGCCCATTCATGCTGAAATCAGCGAGGTTCTACTACTCATAAACTATATAGTAAGTGTCTTACACAAAGATATATTTTATTTATTTTATTTATTTATTTATTTATTTCTCTCTTCACAAAGGTGTTTCTTACACATCTATATACATTAGATATAGGAACTTTATGATCCTTTGTGAGAGGCTGGTGTCCATACTAGGGAAACCCTGTGTGACGGATCACCAGGCCCTCACCTCGGAATATACAATTAAAATTATACACTAAAATACACTAAATATACAATTCAAATTATACATTAAAAACATGCATAAAGTATATAACATTTTGAAAGACTGTCATTAAGTATGAATGCAAAAGTAAGAGTACCTAACAAAATGAGGTATGTGTTCTTTGTGAGAAGTGTGTGCGCGTGTGTGTGTACGTGTGTGCGTGTGTGTGGGTGGGTGTGTGTTTTGTGTGTGTATAAGTAGGTTTAAGTGATGTATATTGTAACATATGTATGGTGTGGTACTAACACATATATACACATTTACTTGTGGTTATAGTTAGCGAGGGACGATGATGAATTGCTCCGTCTCGTCATAACTTTGTTTTTTCAGCCACCTGTATAGAGTCACTTTACATGGATTTTTGGTTAAATTGTAGATTTTTAGGATTTTGTTTAATTTGTTGTAAAGGTACGCTCCAAGAAAATTGAATTGGTGATGTGAAAAGGTTGTGTTTGTGCGAGTCGTGGGGCAAACTGCATGTTTGCGTCGTTTAGTAGCATGTAGTAAGGGATTGTATGGAAGTAGCGAATGTTGCCTGAGAACCGTATGTTGGATGTAGAGTTGTCGAACAGTTAGCATTTCGCTGAGTTCATATACTAATTTTGTAGGATGCATAAATGGTAGAAATAAAAAAATAATGGTAGATATAAACTATTCCTCTGATATCCGAATATTTTAATGAAATTACACACAATCCTAATCGTATCTCAGTGTATTATGCCTCATTACCAATCCCAACTCTTTCCTCCACATTTATATAAAACAACGGTGCCTTAACTAAACCTCGATCATGATTAGCCGCGCTAACGAAGTGGCCAGCCACCTCATCCAATTACTGTTGATACCGTTGGGTATAACTAACATCATTTGACCACGTGTGCAGTGGACGGTGAAATCTTTTTGTCTGTATGTAATGAGTTCGATTTTCATGTAATGAATTTCATTGTCTGGGAACATAATATGTAGTTTATAACGGTTTATAATTATTTTGAATCTATTGTACTACTATAATTATTAAATATTACTACTATTAAAGTATTTAAATTATTAAACTACTAGATTTTGCTCGCAACTCCACTCGCGTAAATGAAGATTATGTAAATTTTTTTTCTGGATGAAAGTTGTGTCCTTTTTTGACAATGTGTATGCGAAATTTCATAATGATCGGTCGAGTAGTTAGGCCGTGAAAGCGTAACAAACGAACTGACATTCGTATTTATATTTCGATTAGGATTTAGATGTATTTTTCTCGACGTTTCGGTTAATGAGCGATAATAATAATCTTCTTCTTTTCGTGTGGTTAGTGGCCAACCTGTTGTCAAGAGTTGTTCAAGCCGCCCGTAGGCCTCTGACATGGCTTAACGACTGCTGTCAAATTGACAACAACCGGGACCGACATTTTACGTGCCCTCCGAAGCACGGAGACACTCAGATGAAATACCACTAAGTGGTCACCCATCTATGGACTGACTGCACTCAAAGTTGCTTAAGACTGCGCCGAGCGTAAGTCAGTTAATGACAGAGCTCGTGCGACGCATGTTTAAATCGGCGCGCGGCCGCCATAGTAAAATTGTATGGAGGATTTGAAGTGCTTTTTTGATAAATATGTATATTTATTGTCAACCAATAATTTAAATATTTGGGACGGACAAATTGTAATATAACTATTTATGTTTCGTTTAAGCTGTAAAATAGGATAGAATTCTACTGTTATAATCTAAAAATCACGTAACACGAGCAAATTTATGTAATTTTGTAGGCGAAAATATTAATTATTTTAAGTTTTTTACACGGAGTAATTGTAAACACATTCATTGTGTGACCATGGCTGCTGAAAAGTAATTGCCACCAATGCCAACCATGTTTTGCTAGCAATGTTTAAGTTCCTACATAATACGCAAAGCTATGCCTTCGATCAGGCATAATTGCAAATTTCGTGATGCTAATTCACATTTTATGACATTAAACCTATTCCCAGATCCGACAATATAACCCGAAACATCATGCACAACAATTCGATTTTCAAATGTTGCTTTTATAACAGCGATTGTCTCTAGTGCGCACTTGGATATAATCATTATGTAGAGCAGTATTACACAAACATCAATAATTCCAATGAGGAGCTCTTGTGTCGTTGCATATTCTTCGGTCCATGCGTTATATTATTTATACAACCCATTTATACGTTACTCAACCTGGAATTTAGATCGCAATTTCTCCTTATAAGCCCTAATAAAACGCATAAAAAATAGTGCTTACTTCCTATTATGGCCGACAGTTTTGTGTGACTCTAAAGTATTATTATATTTACAAAACTACAAAGTACACTTACTATATACCTACGCGTAAGTACACGGTATATCACATCATAATAAAAACAGCTCGACAATATCCTCTTTTATATCACGTGCATTACCGACAACAGACTTTCACCATCAAGCCGACATAAAAATCTTTCCCCAAGAGCAACCATTACTACCTAACACCCTACCTTGCAAACTATTATGATAATCATACAATAAGGTAAACATAAAAAATAATTCAGTACGTCATTACACCGAAAGATGGCGTTATAAATAATAAAATATCGACACTATTTTTCAAGGGAAAGGCCCCGTTAAAATATTTAACGTCCATTATTCGCTTCTGAAAAATGCGAGGTCCCTTCCGCGGCCGTACTTTCTATGCAAATATAAGACGAAGAGTTGGGTCATACGAGCTGTGTGTGGTTATGTACAACGTTATAAACGCATGTAAGGATTGTATATTTTAACATGTGTTTACAACAAAAAATGATATCCTAACTAATATTATAAATGCGAATGTGAGTTTGTTTGTTACGCCTTCATGCTACTACTCGATCGATCATCGTAAAATTTCGCAAACACGTTGTCAGGGGTGCACAAGATAGAAGAATAACAAATTGACATAGTCTACATATACGCGAGCAGGGCCGCATGCCAAATCTAGTTCATTATATATATTAATTATTGTGCAATTGATTGTAATTTTTTTTTATATTAATGTGCAAACACATTACACACAAACAAGAGCAGCGAAAGCTCAGTGGGGAGACCAACAGACTGCAATGCAGAGGGTCTCGGGTTCGAACCCACGTCGCGCACCTCTGACTTTCGGAAGTTATATGACTTTTCGAAATTATGTGCGTATTGATTGACAATTATCGCCTGCTCCGTGCCTCGGAGAGCACGTTAAGCCGTCGGTCCCAGCTGCCATGAACATCTATTGCAGTCTTTATTGGAAGTCAGTGCCCTATAATATTCTGACACTGGTCTAGCCTTAAGGTATCGTTAGCCTTCGGGTTGCGGAGGTCAGGTGGCAGCAGAGAAAAATGTTATTGTTTAACCTGTAATTGTTTTAATTTACATCAATTAAAACAATAACAGTTTACTACAGTAATTAGTGAAATATATGTTTTACTAATTACGTTATTAACTTGTCAGCGTAACTGATTACAGTTCCCTTTGTAAAAGCAAATTAACACCACAATAATTAGAGGTTTCGTGACAAAAATCAAGTGGTCAAATCTTAGTTACATGGCGAAAAACATGTTTGACAATCTGCTAGTAATTGATACTCATGGTATTGTAAGTAATCTTAGGCTACAGTAATCGCCTGAGTAACGTGTTTGCACATTCTTCTGTCTTAGCCTTTATTATTCCCAAGTCACTTGGGGTCGGCTTTTCTGGTCTAACCGGATTTGACTGGATATCAGTTTTTACACGGAGCGGCTGCCACCTGACCTCCGCAACCCAAAGGCTAACGATACCCTAAGGCTAGACCAGTGTCAGGATAGTAGACGGTACTGACTTTCCCAATGACGACTGCCATAGATGTACATGGCAGCCGGGACCGACGGCTTAACGTGCTCTCCGAGGCACGGAGCAGGCGATAATTGTCAATACGCACATAATTTTGAAAAAGTCATACTTTTATTTACTTCTGAAAGTCAGAGGTGCGCGACGTGGGTACGACCCGAGAAACTCTACATTGCAGTCTGTTGGTCTCCCCACTGGGCTATTGCTGCTTACAAATACATTATAATTAAGTAAAATTTAATTGTGGCGTAAATCTGAATAAAATTTAGCTATACAGGCATGATGACAGGGTTAAAAATAGGTGATTCTAATTAGTGCATCTTTTAAATTAGCAAAAAGTATTGGACACGTATCTTTTGTTTTAACAAAACAATAAAAATTGACTAAGATATAACCCATTAAAGTTCGGGGTAGAGGCTTGTGACGTCACACCTTTGTACAATTTGTACCTAGAAGTGACGTAACACGTAATTTAAACGCGTTGTATCTTCGTTGTTATTAGTTTGTGGGACAAAAGAAGAAAAACGTGTTCAATATTTTTTGCTAATCTAAAAGACGGACTAAAATCTTTTTTTAGTCATCATGCCTATTGAGAAATTATAAGTATTTTACATGTATAATTATAATTAAATTCAGCTATGGAGATATATTTACATAGATTGAAAATTATATGTTATTTAGTTCCTCTATAATACTCTATTTATATTTAGTAGGTACTAGCTATGCGGCATGGTTTCATACGCTTCACTTCTAAGATTCATTGCATGATGAAATAATGTTCCTCAATGCAATGGCTAACAAATGCAAGAAACTTTTTATGATGCTTTTTTGATTAGCGCGTTTATCTATTAATTAATACGTGAAGCAAAATCTTTCTACCCCTTTTTACGAAAATTGCGCGGACGGAGGAGTATGAAATTTGGCACAGTTAAAGTTTATATGAAGAAGGAGGGGCGAATCCTAATTTTTTTAACGAACAAACAAACTCTCTAAGTTTATAATACTAGTTATTGCATAGGTGGATTATATCTTAATTTCACCAGCTTTGGTTTTAGGTCTCACTAAATAGGGGGTGAGCTCATTGCTGCTTACCGAACTTAATTTCAGACTCCGTTAAACTCCGCCAATCTCCGCAAAACTTCGCTAAACTTCGCAAAACTCCACTAAACTGCGACACTGCTACTGCGAATTTCTAGACCGGAAACCCAATAATCCCGGGAATTGAGCCAAATACCTCTATTGCATGCTCTACCACTGCGTCATCGACATCAAATACTCAATTTAAGGATAATATTTATTTTGTCTTCTTTTAAAAGAAAACTTCCGCACTAAGAATAAATCCTGTGTCGTGGGGGACCTTACAAAGATTCAAACAACGGACACAAAGAACATCCAGACTCGGAACAACCATTGGTGAAACATTTAAAGATTTTTATTTGTTTATCCAACTAAGGTGGCATACAAGCATATGGCCTACCTGAAGGTAAATGGTCACCGTAGCCAATGGATGCCTGCAATACCAGAGGCATCACTTGCCGACGTTGCCGACCCTTTAGGAAAGAAAGTGGGAAGGAGAAGGAGTGGGATGGGGAAAAGAGAGTGATTGGGCCGCCGGCACTCTCACTCACCGAACGAAACACAACAGTAGGAATACTGCTATTTCACGACGATATTCTGTGAGAGGGTAGTCCTCCCCCAGTCGAGCGGCCATTCATGCTGAAATCAGCGAGGCTCTACTACACAACATTTTGTTCCGTGTGGGATTCGAACCCATAACACCCGGCGCAGTGGCAGTAGCAAGACGACCACTTAAACCACTACGCCATACGTGCAGTTGTAATAATATTTTTATGGCAGCGACTAATTTGATGATATTAAATAATGAAAAAAATTATACTGAATATATATTTCGCATCCTTAATAAAACAGAGACTTATCTCAGTATTTTTGATTAAACAAATTTGAACTCTATTGCAATGATTTAATACAAATATAATATTAGAATTTAACATATACATAGAGTTCAAATTGCCTTACTTTCAAATTTCGAGTTAAGTCGCTGTTTTATTAAGAGTGCGATTTATTAGAATTTAGGCTGTATGGTCAAACCTAAAATACGAAAAACTGAAACCATTACATCAGTATGATGAATCGAAGTAGTGAATCGAAAATCTAAAAGAAACCGGGTAGACACCAATCAACCTAAGTTTTAGCACAGTTTAATATTTATTATTAATAATAATACATGTTAGTATGTAAATATAATGCAAACAATAATTTCTTGAAACAAAGAGATAAATTCATAATATTCTATATTCTATCACATACTCACAACACCATCTAGCCCAAACTAAGCAGAGCTTGTACTATGGGTACTAGACAATGGATAAACATACTTATATACTTTTTTTTTTTGTAAATACATACATATTATACATAGAAACACCCAGACCAAGACAAACATCCATGTTCATGCACACAAATGCTTGACTTGTGCGGAAATCGAACCCGCGACCTCAGACGTGGCAGTCGGTTACACTAACCACTACGCCATCGAGGCCGCCAATAATTATTGTATACATTTATATAGGAATTACGAAATAAAAAACTGTAAAAACGACGATTTTGTAGGCTAAGACCCAATATTGAAATGATTTACTTACAGTTGCCAATAGTTTGCCACAAATTATCTTTTTCCTGAGAAAGAAAACTTACATTAAATACAATTTATTCTACAGAAACGTTATAATGTAAATACGAAAGAGCAAAATGCAGTTTATTCAGCAAATATAACTTATTGACTTTATTCTCATACAGTATTGAAGTATAAAATTGTTGAGGTAAAATGCAAGAAGAAATAAAAATAACTGCACGAAGTAACTATTCAAACAAAAATTATGTTGAATTTGCAAATCGTTTCTACGAACAAAGGTTCTTTGAATAGAGAAATAAAATGTGAACTTTATTTTAAATATATTTTATTTCGATTAATTTTTTGTGTCTGTCTGTAAAATTACCGTGGGAGAGCCATGCTTCGGCACGAATGGGCCGGCTCAACCAGAGTGATACCACGGCCTCACAGAAAACCGACTTGAAATAGCGCTTGGGTTGTATTTCGTCGAGTGAGTGAGGATACCGGAGGCTCAACCCTCCCTCTCCTGGAGGGGAGGCAATTTGAAAAGGCTGGCAACGCACTTGTGACTCGTCTAGTGTTTTTGGTGTCCATGGGCGGCGGTAATCGCTTACCATCAGACGATCCGTCATCTGGTATGCCTCCTAGAACATAAAAACAAAAAAAGATGCGTTAAACGTTTCACATATGAACTCGTTATGAGTTTGGTCATAGAATAAAATCAGTGTTTAAGGGCCAATGGATAATGCTTAAAAGTTGCGTCTGAGAGATCGTGAATTCTTATCCCACCTATCATAGTAGCGACATATAGCTCCTCCTAATACAAGCTTAGTTGGATGGCTAGTAAGAATATCAGTAACTAGATGTGTCCGCGGTTTCACCCGCGTTTATGATTACTGCGCCACCCCCGTGGGTCGCAGCGTGATGTCATATAGTCTATAGCCTTCCTCGATAAGTAAGCTAACCAACAAAAAAAGATTTTTTCAATTCGTACCAGTAGTTCCTGAGATTAGTGCATTCAAACAAAGAAAAAAACTCTTCAGCATTATATTTATTTATTAGATTTTATTTATTAGTCTTCTTCCTTAGCCTTTATTATTCACAAGTCACTTGGGGTCGGCTTTTCTAGTCTAACCGGATTTGACTGGATATCAGTTTTTACACAGAGCGGCTGTCAGGATATTAGAGGGTACTGACTTTCCCAATAACGACTGCCATACATGTTCATGGCAGCCGGGACCAACGGCTTAACGTGCTCTCCGTGGCACGGAGCAGGCGATAATTGTCAATCAATACGCACATAATTTCGAAAAGTCATATAACTTCCGAAAGTCAGAGGTGCGCGACGTGGGTTCGAACCCGAGACCCTCTGCATTGCAGTCTGTTGGTCTCCCCACTGAGCTATGGCTGCTTTATAATATTAGTATAGATGTATAAACCACATTGCTAGTAACATTAAAAACTAAAGAAAATTAAGTACTAGGAACTTTCGCAGAATCTGCTCTGATTAATACTGACTTATTGCCTAACAAAACTTGAAACATTATAATAGCAGCGATACCTTAGTGGACGAACAATATCAAAAAAATAAAAAGATAACAGACAAAAAATAGTTGGGTTAAAGGTGCTCTTAACCTGACCTTTGTCCAGAACGTCTCCGATCTAATCGAGAAACGTTCGCCTAGATCTGCCTCTTGCGACTGTTCCATTCACTGCCATGTAGAGTTCAAGTTTGAACACGAGACACTGTGCGTAATATTTAATTATCGCTCGCTTTAACGAAACTTTCATCGTGCGGAAATCTGGATGTCTGAAAGTTCATTATAAAGTTGTCGGAAATATGTTAAGTCTACCAACCCGTACTGGACCAGCATAGTGAATTGTGATCTGTTTCTTTATGTATTTATTCATTTTTCTTTATAGAAAACATGGACCAATTACACTAATGAATCACACTTTTTAAATATTGCTTTGACGCATTCTCCTCACAACACTTTATACATTCTAATAGTAATGAAGTAGCACTAGTCTAGGACTGCGTTACTCTGTTTTAGTAAACGCGGTATGCGTGAGTTTAAACGTAGTTGTTAGGCACAAACAATCTGTAGTATTTGTCGTGAAATTTCAGTAACTCTTCTCACGCCGAGAAGAGACCCATGCCCAACAGAACAGTTAGAATCATGGCTGATACCATAACTAATATTATGAAAGAGAATTTGAGTTTGTTCATTTATTTATTTGTTACACTTTTACGCCTTAACTACTCGACCGATCATCATATTTCGCTTACATAAAATCGAAAAATGATGATCGGCCAGGGTAACAGAAAAGGATATAGGTACCTTTCCTCCAGAAAAAGTACTGTTACTAATCTAACCTGACTGAACTCATATGAACGAGAGCGAAGCCGCGGGCATAATCTAGTAACTTATGTATATTTATAGGACCTAGTAACTTTTTATACGACAAAAACCTGAAACCTGATACTTAGTAATCGTGACAGCAAAGCCTTACACCATTGAAACAAAGGTGGTCTTGCTTAAATGTATGGCATATTAAAATTATTAGTAATTTAAATTAATTAACGTTGTTATGAAAATTACCATAATATTAATAGAACAGAAAATTTACGTTATTTTCATAATCTTATACATGTTATTTTTCAATATTACACCGAGCTGAAAGCCTTAAAATTGTAACAGCACGCTCACAATACTTCCTCATACGTGCATCACGCGAACTTATACGTCCATATTGTTATATAATATTAAAGAAAGCTGTGTAAGTATATAGAAGATATTAAAATAGAAATTTTTTTTATCCAGTAATTAAGGGCTTTTGAGTCCAATATTTGTATTTTTTTTCATGTCTCGGTTTGTTTGTTCAAACATTATGCAAAAACTAATGAACGGATTTTAGTAAGTTGGTACATTTTTGCTAGCGTACAATTTGGGTTTTCTTTTTCATATTATTCATTTCATGGTGCTAAATTTGGAGCCTGAGAATGCTATACACCGTAGCAATACATCAAAGTTTATTTGGTTATTCGACTCTGGGGTGGGCTTACCCAGTTAGACTGCAAAACATCGATGTTAACGTTATATATGAAACTAGTAGTTTTCCCGCGGTTTCACCCGCGTAAGTCCCGTTCCTGTGTGAATATCAGGTTTCACCCCTTTCACCCCCTTCAGGGTGGCATTTTCAAAGATCCTTTCTTAGTGCTCCCCTACACTCTCCAAGGAACATACATGCCAAATTTCAGCTTCTTGCGTTCAGTAGTTTCGGCTGTGCGTTGTCTGTCAGTCACTCAGTAACGGAAGAGTTTTATATATATAGATATTGCAACGCCAAGCAATCAAAAAAGCTTACTATCAGGCAGACTGCATGTATTGCGTGCTTTCACAGTTGTATTCATAAAACGTTTTCTTATCCAAATCAAATTCTTGCCATTATTCAAGGAGATGCATCGCATACATATGTATCTAATAAGGTGCATTAAGAAAAAAATGGCTGATATAGGCGTCATGCAATGTTGTTCAATGCATCCAAGCAGTGATTTGCGGGTGGAAAATAAACGTGACAGATTGAAGGCAATCTCGCTAATCACGCGGTTGCAATGTCGCATCAGCCGGGTTGCACTGTGGTCACGTAAGGGCGCGGTCAGACCGCGAGCTGAACTACGAGCTAGTAGATATTTAACAACTCATGAAGAATATAACTGCTATTTCATTTATCTGTTATAAATATAATAATATCAGACCTGTATTAAACTGTCCCACTGCTGGGCATGGACCACTTCTCAGTGTAAGAAGAGCTAAGTAATAATCTACAACACCGGCCCAGTGCGGGTTGGCAGACTTCAAAAGACTTCGAGAACATTATGGAGAACTCTAAAACAAGCAGGTTTTCTCTCGATGTTTTCCTTCACCGTCAATTGATTGTACCAGGTTAGAGCGAAATAGCAATATATTTCTAATCCTAACTAATATTATAAATGCGAATGTGGGGTTGGTTGTTTGTTACGCTTTAACTAGTCGACCGGTCATCATGATATTTTACAGGTACTTGTTAAATTTTAATTTGTTTCTGGTTTTTGGATAACAGCTACCTATATCATCCAGAGAAAGTACAGTTTGCAAGGTATAGAAATCTATATAAATGCTAGCAAAGATGCGTGCAAAATCTTGTAGCGTAATTGTTTTTGGTTCACATTGCAAACTAGTGAGATAAAAGCTCAGCTTGTAATACAAATGTAGTTGAGCGAGGAGATACTGGCTCTGTTCGTAGCTCAACCTTACAGTGTCTCAATCCATTAATCTTTTTCTAGTTAACTATCTTCTACCTAGTAGCTCAACTTGTATGACCGTCATGTGCTATATCTTTACTAGCATACAATACTCATATTAAGACCACACTGATCTGACCGCCATCCGCTTTAACTTGCACGGATGGCGTGGTTGTTTCGCTGCTGCCATCGCGTCGAGTGTTGTGGGTTTAATCCCCACATGACAAAAAATTGTGTGATCCATATATAGTTGTGTTGTGTAGTTTCGACTCTGGGTGTTCTTTGTGTCCGTTGTTTGAATATTTTTAAAGTCCCCCGCGATACAGTTATTAATCCTGATGCGTGAGTTGTCATTTATACAAAAAATAAAACCTTATTAGCACACTATCCACTAGTTTGTACCTTGCTATCTGACCATGCCCTAAATGTCTAGAGTTTCATTCCGCTTTTCTGGATTTCTTTCTCGCCTCTCTCTCCTCTTTGTAATTATGATTTTATTCCCTAAAAAACTTAGACTAGATATCCGTTCCAATTATATTCGAATGTTTTGTAACTCTATACGTCAGGTACATAAGTATGTGGAGGTCCTTGACCTTTGTCTTTACCATAACAGTAATTAAATAAATTCGTTTTAATTTGGTTTACAGGTCATCTCGCCACTGCAAACGCTTCGAGTGTGTGTGTTTGATCTCAATTTTGTGTGAACCATGAATTAGGTCAGTTGTTTGATACGTAAGGTTTACAGGTGTGAAATTCACGCTTGTATACCTGTGAAGGAGTAGGTAAATAATAAAAAATAAATGGTTCAGTGACATAGGATTGCTTACATTTTTAAATGTAGTCACAATTCTCGAGCTAGCCTGTGTTACAGGAATCAATGTCTTCGCCCGTATTATGTTTATTACATTTATGTTTTTAATGCAATTTAACATAGTGTAGATAGCCTAGTGAGAAATCGTTGGACTGCCACGACATGTCTCGACTTTGACCCCAAGGTGCGAGTCTCTGACTTTTCGAAGTTATGTGCGTATTAAATAAGTAATTATCACCCGCTTTAAGTAGTGAAGGAAAACATCTTGAGGAAACCTGCATGTCCGAGAACTCTTCATAATGATCTCGAAGATGATGTAAAATCTACCTACACTAGGCCCGCGTGGTGGCGAGTTGGCGACCTACTCGTACAGAGAAAATAAGTAAGTACTAGTAGTACTACTAGTACTAGTAGATACTTAGACATCGATCTTATCTTATCTTATGTGGGGAGGCCAGTCTGTGCAGACCGAAGACACTTCGACCCAGTGGGATCTTTTGTGTCGACACTCTTCCAATAACGACTGCTATAGATGTTCATGGCAGCCGGGACCGACGGCTTAACGTGCTCTCCGAGGCACGGAGCAGGCGATAATTGTCAATCAATACGCACATAATTTCGAAAAGTCATATAACTTCCGAAAGTCAGAGGTGCGCGACGTGGGTTCGAACCCGAGACCCTCTGCATTGCAGTCTGTTGGTCTCCCAACTAAGCTATCGCTGCTCTCTAGACATCGATAAATAGATCTTTGTTGTTTTAACGTAATCTTTTGGACTAAGGATTGGAATGTGCTCATACGGAATTTAATGTAGATTTTCGGTTGGATAGTGCTCACACAGTATTTAAATAGGTTAGTCGAAAAGCCTTTTATACACTTAGGGTTGTAGTTTTGGAGTGTGAATGGCCAGTGCTTAAGGTTTAAGCTTAAATTGTACCTATTAAATGTTACAACTACCACTGAAATGTAATTTCTCTTTGAAGGCAACTATTTTAGACGCTATCGTAAAAACGAATATATGGTAGGCTAAATAAAGGGGCTGTAGGCTACGTCTGTCGCATACTGGAAAAGCTATTGGCAAAGGTAAATACACGTGGAAGCTATAGATCGGCAAATTAATCTGCCGGCTTTTCAATGGAAATATTCAAGGTATATATTGTACTCGCTTTGGTAGATTGAATTTGTGTGCAGAATTATCTGGATTAGTTTTTACTTCTTGTAGATATAATTATTTTAAATATACATGAGTTTCAGTGTCAGGCATTAGATTTGCAATCGAGAGGATGTAAGTACGATTCACAACTATTATAATAATAATGTCCTCCAGACCGAATAGAGAAGGTTTAAAGGACAGGGATATAGGCAACTCTGGATGAAAGAAATTCTGGAGAACAAAAAGTCATGTTCCCAAGGTACGAGTCAAGAAGATTTTTGACAAAATCTACATTAACGCGAGCGAATCTGCGGGTGAAACCTAGTCACATCGACATCGACACGAACGAGGCAGTCTACTTTAAATATAAATTTATTTCACTCAGTTTCCTAATAAGGTTCCAAAAGGCTCCAAAAATACTAGTAATCTTGCTAAAATATTCACTTAAGCTAAATTCAAAAACCACACAAGTAGCCAAAATGATCTTGAAACCTCTTTGTGTGCGAGATTGTCGTTTGTGTGGCTGCCGTTAATATACGACGCGACGGTTAGCTTAAAGTAGGGACAGTGTTACACCGTAGCGTAACACAGATTTCACTGCACGTACGGTGTAAGTGATCGGCTCGCAACTTCCACTCCGGTGAGCATTGTAGGTTCGTTCACCAAACAGGACAATTTTTTTTTACTCAGAATTTTCTTTGTGTCCTTTATTCGAATGTTTCTAAAGTCCTCCGCGATACAGGTTTTAATCTTAGTGCGGCAGTTATCTTAATAAAAAGAAAGAAAACACAGATACATATATATTAAGGTTTTCTGCTAAGACATTCTCAGCACGTTCGTACTTTTGGGCATATACACTCGTAGGTATAGAATAAAATAAACGTAACTTATGCCTGTTTTCTCCTAATAGAAATTTAATTTCTTTTTTGTGAAACATACGTAGTATATATCACTCTGTAATTATTCACTCAATTAATCACCTAAGTTAAGGACCCATGTGATATAGGGCAAGTTTGTTGTCAAGTAGAGTTCTAATGTTACTGCTACGAGGAATTTCTTTAAAAACGAACCAAATGAATCTTTACAAGACCTAAAAATCGAACGGAAACCTCAGTAGTTGACCAAATGTCATAGGATATGATACATATGTATGCCTATATTGCGGCAGAGAGGATATGAAAGAGAGGTATAGATAGATTATACCTACATTTTGGCAGCTATATTTTACGTACCATGTTTTATATAATATACATGTCAAATTACGTGCTGCATTTTGTGGGCATTTCTTAAAAGTCAAACCAAATAACAGTTTCGCCTACTCGGGAATCGAACCCGAGACCCCAAGCAATGCAGTGAGGTTCACCATCTTTTGGGGACACAGACTGACATAAAAGAGTATGTATATACCTATATGTATGTATATTTTACCATAGTAAATATTTTTGTGGACATTAATAATAGTATCTCCGCTCGCTTCGGTGTAATACCTACCCGTTAATCTGACGGTACAACGTTTTTCCAATGGCTTACGATCAAGTAGGGATTTTGAAAGGATATTTATAGAAATATGCATGTAACGTGACAGTGGGATCCTCGGTATAAGAGCGCTTGTATACTGAATTGTATGCGCGATCTATCGTATTTAACGATATTCAGTAGTTGTACTATTTTTATTCACTAGATTATGCACGTGATTTAGTTACATTTAGTTTTTTTTGCCTAGTGGGAGACCGATGGTTTGCTACGCAGAATTTCGAGATCGTTCAAGGCACCTATTACATAGGTGATTATCGCTTGATTTCAATGTAAAGGAAACCATCGTAAGGAAATCTGCAATTCTGAGAGTTCTCCATAACGTTCTGGAATATATGTGAATTCTACCATAGCGGACTGGGCCAGCTTAACCTTCTCACACTAAGAAGAAGCACAAGTCCAGCAGTGGGAAATTTATATAATATAGGGCATAGACTTCATAGTACAAAAATAAGCATGACTCGCCTGCCGAATTTATTAAAAACGGTATCTGATTGTAGTCAGTATCCTAGATTAGTTTTTAGTTGTAACCTAGTGCACATGCACTCTTATAAGTAGGCCGAAAAGGGGTCGACGGCTGGGCAGTGATATACCTCTACTTTACGTATTTTATGCCTCGGTGGCGCAGCGGTAGTGAATGCCACTGCTGTACACAAGGTCACGGGATCAAATTCCGAGTCGGAAAATGATTATTTCTCAAGAATTTGCATGAATTTTAGACACAAACACACACACACACATACACACACTCACACACACACACGTACACACTTACGCACACATTCACACATGCACACACACCTTAAATGTATATCGAATATCCAATGTACACTCCAATAGAATTAAAGGCATTGTTTATATTATTCCTCATCGTACATTAGGTTTATACTTGATCTAATATTAATATGTCTACCATCAAGTCATGGGGGCCTGGTGACCCGTAACACAGGTATTCTTATACCTATTTCGGGCACCAGTCTCTCACAGATGTTTTGTTCTATTTATATTAGATTAAGCCATAATATACTGTACAAACATTTGTGATGGAAAAAATCTATTATTCTCTTTATTACTCTTTTTTTTCTAATAATTACATTTTTAAATATAAATATAAAAACTATACATATTTAAAAATATAAAAACTGAAATGACCCACCGACAACGGGTACAGATTCCAAGCTGCCGGTGGTTAGGGCCCCAAAGAGAGGAATCTCCTCACAATACGCGCCGTATCGAGTAGTACTGCCTTTTGCATCAAGGACTTGATCCAGCCATCTAGCGCGAGCCTCTGCAGGTAGTGGTCGAAGCTCATAGGTATTAAACCATTGACTGTAATGACTATTGGCACAATGATCGCCGAGTCCACACGCCACATGTCGACAGTCTCGTGAGCTAGGTCTATTATTATTATTATTATTAGAACTGTGCCTGGTAGCCGACAATAGACTCGCTCCTTGTTCTTTTGGTACCTACCCCTATGTATATACCCCTATGTACATTTGCCTACCCCTTCGGTTATACAGGCGTGAGACGATATACTAAAAACTATCACAAATTAATCGGTGTTAATATTGTAAAAGTGTATAAGGCGGTTATAAGGCCTGTACTGTATGGAGCTGAGTGTTGGGCTACTAAGTAGATGGATGAGAAACGATTGCATGTAGCAGAGATGAGAATGTTACGATGGATGTGTGGAGTGACGAGAATGGACAGAATTAGGAATGAATACGTAAGAGGTAGTCTGAAAGTGGTGCCCATAGACGAGAAGGTGAAAGGAAATCGGTTGGCTTGGTATGGACATGTTATGCGAAGAGATGATACGTATGTATGTAAGCAAGTGATGGATATGAGGGTAGAGTGACGAAAAGGGAGTAGAAGACCAAGAAAAAGATGGATGGACTGTATGAGGATGGATATGAAAGGAAAAGGGGTAAATTATCAGATGACGGGTGACAGAGAAGTATGGAAGCGAAGGACATACTGCGCCGACCCCAAATAAATTGGGACCAGGGCAAGAGGATGATATTGTAAAAGTGTCGTAATTACTGCACAGAAGGCGTAGTGTTTCAATTGGTTATCTCGCCATCGCCAGCCATTGCGTCGAGTGTTGCGGGTTCCATCCCGAGACAAAAAATTGTGTGGTCCTCAAATAGTGTTTCCGAGTCTGGTGGCTCTATGAGTCCGTTGTTTGAATTTTTGTAAAGATTTAACACAGGTTGTATTTCTAGGGTGTGGGTATTCTATTTCAAATTAGAAAAATAAATGTTATAATGGCCTCGAATCAGATAAAAATTCCTATGGTTGGATATTTTTCCAAAACCGAATATTCAAATAACATTGCCGGAACAAGTGAAAACATTACAATTTTAGACTACGTATCGGACACAAAGGAACTACTAATTACATATGTTTGCTGGAATAAAGTAAAATTAGTATTCTTGTTATAATTAGTTGCCCATCCTATAATGACATGTTACGGCGTGAAACGGGACGTTGTTTGATATTTTTGATTTATTGATTTATTTAGCATTTTTTTATTTGTTAGTAATGTTAGTGTGTTTAAGTAGGTATATTAGTATTTTATAAGGTGTAAGGGCCTCCTTTTAAGGTAAAAGCCTTCATACCAGTCCAGCAGATTCTGTCTTGCGCCTTGATTGATTCATCTTGGCCACAGAGTTTCCGCTATTTTAGCAATGTCGTCACTCAATCTTTTTGACGACCTACCTCGTCTCTTTTCTTATAAAGTGGGTGCCAGTTTGTTACCTTTTGCGTTGTTCGATATACTTCAACAATATTTATCTTTATCTCATTAATAATATAGATGGATGAGGATTAGTTTTAACAGTGAAAGAATACATCGTGAGAAACCCAGCACATCTACGAGTTCTCTATAATGTTCTTGAAGATATGTGAAGTCTGCCAACCCGCACTCGGCCAGCGTGGTGGACTGTCATAGTCCACCACGCTGGCCTATTGTATTGTATCTTATGTGGCGGGCCAGTCAGTGCAGACCGGCGACACTTCGACCCAGTGGGATCTTTTGTGTCGACACTCTCCCAATAACGACTGCCATAGATTTTCATGGCAGCCGGGACCGACGGCTTAACGTGCTCTCCGAGGCACGGAGCAGGCGATAATTGTCAATCAATACGCACATAATTTCGAAAAGTCATATAACTTCCGAAAGTCAGTGGTGCGCGACATGGGTTTGAACCAGAGACCCTCTGCATTGCAGTCTGTTGGTCTCCCCACTGAGCTATCGCTGCTCTATGACCCTAACTCTTCTCACTCTAAGGAGACAGCAGTGGGACAGTGAGGTAGTTGATATATTATGTAGTAAGTAAACTCAAAGCTTTACATAATATTGTCTTACGTTTACGCGAATGTTATACTTTAAAATTAAACTACGTTTTACGAATTTTATCGCGTTGTTTATTTGATTTTGAGCTTATAGTGGTCAGTATTATTCATATTCTTGTTCAGTCGTAGTCTTGGTATGTGTCCATTTAGTAGGTAAAGGCTTAAGAGGAAATATGGAATTTAAGATATTTAAAGAAGTCGTTTTTAACAGATGTATTTCCTGTCGCGCTGGGTCCGGAAAATCAATATGCAAAGGAGATAACTATAGTTCGGAATGATTATGTTCCTGAAAACTTAATTTCGTATTTCCCTGGTTCCTCCTCCAAAATCTAAACCAATTTTAATATTTGTCATATTAAAATTATTAATATAAGCAGGATTGTGACTATATGCTTTTCTTAATTTGTTCGCTGGGTGTCTGAAAAGAACAGTTTCCTGACCAATATAATAAATACGAATATGTCTTTGTTTGTCCTTCTGCGACGCAGCAACAGACCGACGAATCGACGTGCCTTTTTGTATATATATAGTACTTAGAGCGAAGAAAACAACAGAAAATACTATAGATTGATCATAGACCAGTGAGTAACGTAGGTCATACTTTCAAACCCGCATAATGATTTTGTAGAATTGGTAAACCACGAGAGCGGCCAAGCCAACAGGCAGTACCGACTAATATTAGAAATATGAAAGTTTGTAATGACAAACGCGTAACAAGCTTTTAGATTTACTAGCGGTCGCCTTGTGGTCGAAATTCGACCATAATTGATTTAAATTTCAAGTTTGATTGTTTTTAATGTTTTATTGTCTAGAACTATACCCTTATAATCACATTTTATTTAGATTTCACAAAGGCTATACAGGTTAATTTAACTAGCTTAATAAAAAAAAAAAAATTTTCTTTACTATACTCTTTCATCATCATCTCAGCCGAAAGACGTCCACTGCTGGACATAGTTCTCCCCCAAGGTCTTTCATACAGACCCGTGAACACTCTTTAATTGACGATATTCCTAAGCTTGCTACTTTGTTTTCTTTTTTCTTTATTACTTATAAATACGTAAATATATTATAACATAAATAGTAAATATATCATCGCAATCCACCCAAAGGTTGTTTGTAAGATTTTGCTGATATATGTAATTATATATTGATATATGTAACCATAGTTACGAAGAATAGAACTACATCAGTTGAGCAATGCCGACGTACTATGAACGTGATTCGACTGCGTGTGTCAAATGCATGGTTGTGTGCGTGTAGTATTTTTTTATTAATTTTATGTATTACTAACGCATATTTTATATAAATATAGGAATTCGCCACTCCTTCTCCTTATAAACTTTAACTGTGCCAAATTTCATACACCTCCACACTCGTACAAAGTTTTTGCTGCACGTATTAATATATAATTATGTAGATATGATTTGTATTAGTAAGCAATTACTGTTTTGTATATAATATTGCATAAAAACGTACGACCATAAGCTCTTACGCTTCTATGCAAACTAAATTGTACAAAGAAAATACCTAAATAGCTAACAAAAAAGAATATAGCAAGTATTATTGAAAATCTTACTTCAGTTTGCACTGAAAAACCACAAAAGGTAGAATATATAAATGTTTTTTATACAAGTGTACTTCTTTCTTAGAATGGCATCTTTGATATCTTTGAGGCGATTTTTGTACAATTTAGTTTGCATAAAAGCGTACGACCATAAGGTCGTACGCTTTTATGCAAAATAAATTGTACAAAGAAAATATCTAAATAGCTAACAAAAAAGAATATAGCAAGTATTATTGAAAATATTACTTTAGTTCGCACTGAAAATCCACAAAAAGTAGAATATATAAATGTTTTTTATACAAGTGTACTTGTTTCTTAGAACGGCACCTTTGATATCTTAAAGGCGCGGTCTAACTGCAATGCTACGAGCGAGATTCAATAAACAATTGAATTTCAAATACGAACTCAACCGATACTCGCAGTGGAACGAAGTTTAAAAAACAAAAGAACTATAATTGACACCATTCTAATTTAAAAATTGCATGTTTCGTTTTTCTTCGTATTTGGGAATAACTTCTCAGTTGTCTACCTTCTAATAGTGGTTGTCTTCGAGGCCTTAAGGATAATAGATGTAGTTGGGCCTTTTGACTGGAACGCCTCTTTGTCGCAGCGGTAGGAATGATTAATAGGAGCAGAATTGGGCAGTCTTCTACTTTGCCCAGTATTCGTCAATAGGCTCGTTAATTACGTGGGACTTCAAATATGGTTCGCGAAATGCAAGTCTAATCTTACCCCTTATATATGCATATATGTAGCTATTTTTACAAACTTGCATCTCTATAATTCTTGTAGCTCCTGCTGCCAAAATGTCGTAAGTAATGATTACCTTTCACAGACAACTACTAATACGGCTTCATCAGTATGCGAATTCGAAATTATTTGAATTGCAAACGTAAAAGATCTTTGCCTGATAAAAAGGTTAATTGTAGGTATAGTAGGTACACACACATATATGTGTGAGTACATTAATATCAGTATATGCTATATAATTATAGCATAACCGATTCTTGAATTATAATGCTACTGTTCTGACCAACTTTCAGTGGTGCAGAACAATTAACAGATACCTAACAGGTCGGCGGACAATAACCGAATTAACCGAAACTCTAATTAGACATGCTGAATCGCGTTAAGGCAGTTTGGCTCAATTATATTCTTGTATATAATGTACGGAGACCTATTGTCAAGCCATCAAGCCAAACCAGCGAGTGTTGGATCAATTCGTTGTCACTGGTGGTAATTCGTATCATAAGCAAATATTCAAATCTTGAAGGGATGATGGAACGCTTATTAGAATATCGTGGTCAGTCAAACATGTTTGACAATAAATTAATTAAATTTATCGTGTTATATAAAAACTAGCCAAGTCAGAACGTTCAATATATTATCCTAAGTTATAAGAAGAAATGATATTTTAAGTTGTTATAAAATATTTTTTAAATTAATTTTAAGCGCAGCGGGAGCCCGCATCTGGAACTGGGTTATAGTTTTGATCTATAGGTCAGTCAGTGATAAAAATTACGATTTTCGGACGTTAACATCTATATAACCGTTTGAGGTGTGTTTATGAAATTTGGAGCACATATGTATCTCGCAATTTGACATGTTTATGTGAAATAGTTTTTGAGTTATAAGGGGGTTAAAAGTGGCTCCAAATGGTTCGTGTAATATTACACATGGTGCTGCTCGCCAGTTCTGTTAGCTTGAACTTGGCTTGACACAGTACCGCGTGTCTAGAATTAGATAGCGATGTTCTTGTTTGACTGCACGTAAAATTACTAACTTGTACGTACAGTTGACGACAATTACTGTATTTTACCGTGTGAGTAATCGAATGATATCTACATTTAAGTTTGCAGAAGGCTCAAACACAATCAAATAATCTATTAAATTAAAAGTTAAATCAATTTGAATATTTGTTGAAGTGTCTTTTCGATTGAGAATTGGACATCTTCGATATTTTATCAAAAAAACCCATCGCTATTCAGCAAACTAAAAATTCGCTTCGCTTATATGTATCAATAGAACCCCGCCCTAACACTACAAGACTCTTCTTGGCATAATTCCTAGTATTTCAGTAAATTCTAGAGATTGTTATGTTGTTTTCGTGGGAAACGTTGATTGGCAAAACTTTGAGTGGTATTGTTACAACATCACGTTATTATAAATTTTAGAGAATAGTACTAACATTTTCATACATACATACATAGATTCATGCTTGTTTCCCAGAGGGGTAGGCAGAGACCGTTTTCAATTACGAAAATATAAATAAGTTATTTTGGTAATAACTGTGTTGAATTGGTTTAGGTGTTTACCTTGAGCTTTAATATAATTCGGATAATAAAATGGAAACGTTAAATGATTTTTAGCTTATTGTTACATATTTCAGCTCACAAGCAAGGTCAAGGGCAAGCTAAGCTTGACCATCAAAATTGGAGGAATTTGAACTATATTTTGACATACAGACTTGCACCATTGAGGATAGTAGATTTGACTATGTATGTATGTATCTTATGTGGGGGCCAGTCAGTGCAGACCGGCGACACTTCGACCCAGTGGGATCTTTTGTGTCGACACTCTCATAATAACGACTGCCATACATGTTCATGGCAGCCGGGACCGACGGCTTAACGTGCTCTCCGAGGCACGGAGCAGGCGATAATTGTCAATTAATACGCACATAATTTCGAAAAGTCATATAACTTCCGAAAGTCAGAGGTGCGCGACGTGGTTTCGAATCCGAGACCCTCTGCATTGCTGTCTGTGGAGACCAACAGACAGCAATGCAGAGGGTCTCGGATTCGATTCACTAAGTTATCGCGCTAGATTTGACTATACTACTATCCTTAATGGTTCATACGCTACCATTTTTAAATTTGTTTATATGTCCTGCCTAATAAAGGCCGATTCACAGTTTAATTGGCACAGATAATTTCATCGGCCAAATAGGTAGGTACCTACCTATTTGGCCGATGAAATTATCTGTATCTAGTAGTAATTTTATTTTTCTTAGCTGTCTTTTCTAGTAAATAAATTTGGCATATTGTAAGCTTGAGGCACTATGCTGGTCCAGTGCAGGTTGGCATACTAGACATTTATTTGAGAACATTATAGAATACTCTCAGACACAGGTTTTGTCACGATAATTTCCTCCATCGTTAAATCTAGCGATAATCATCTCTGACCATTCAAAGTTATGTGCGTATTAAATACGCTCATAACTTTGAAAAGTCAGAGATGCGTGCCTTGGGGTCGCACTCAAGACCTCTGCGAAGCAAACCAACGATCTTCTTTTTTCTTAGACAAGACATATAGTCCGTAAGCAGTAAGAAAATGATTGTATGATGAATTGTTTGTATTCCGAATTAGACAAGTGTAAAAATTTACTATAAAGAGAAACCATGTCAAGCATTTGATAAAAGAAAATATTAGTTCACAGTACAACTGTTCCACACAGTACAAGGTATTAAATGTTAGTATAGTGCGACGATGTATCAACAAGTCGAGGTGCAGTGGACCGAGTGGGCAACGGTCTGTGAACATTGAATGAACGAGTGACCGCTTGTGAATCAACTGAAACTTGGATCGAGGGTTGTGTTGCAATGTTAGGGTTTAGCCGCGGTCGAGTTATGTTTTGCCTTCTAAATCTAACTGAAGATCCAACAAATATAGAAAATGTGATGTTGATGAAGTTGTCTCTGGAAGAAGCTTTTTAACAGAGATTATGTTATGTATGTGGCTGTAATATACAAGGCGGCAATAGCAGCCGTATTACATGACTAGAATACATGTCTACATTTTGCATATGGCTACTCAAGATTTTTTTTTATTTATTTATTTCACCACATTGATTAAATAAACGTACAGGTCATGCATACAATGTTCTTACTGGATAATTGTACTTACATTTTACAATCTAACAATCCTTTGTGGGGACCAGCATCTTAGCTAAGTTATTGTAAATAACTTGTATTAAAGACGCAGGGCCATCTCTGGATAATTTTGTGATTATATATAACAGTTTTGTACGTATAATATTTGTTACCGTGATAATATGTAATAGAAAAAATATAAAATAATAATTACAGAATATAATAAATAAGTTTTGGGAAAGATAAGTGCATGCATAATTATAGAAACATACATACATTTCATATCTCTTAATTTGTGTTTGTGTGTGTATATGTGTATGTATGGGTAAATAAATCATAAATCTATTATGTATAATATATATACATTTATTATAATTATATATTAGATACCTAATAAATTATAATATATATATATATTATAATTTATTAGGTATTATATATAATAAATATTATAATTTAGTGTGTGTGTGCCTGTATGTAGGTATGTGTTTTTATGAAATCTGTATTAATAGCTGTTCTGTTTCTTGATAGTTCTTTGTCAATAGCCATTTGGTAATTAGGTAGTTGCTTATGTTTAATTTTGCAAATTATTTTACACACAAGAGCTAAAAGTAACCTGGACCCGCACCAAATAATATAACATTTTCACACACACGAACACACACACGCACATACACACACCACACACATACACCCACCACTACGCATGCAAATTATAATTTTAGGTATTTGTATTTCTTTCAATTTTATCCAATTTTTTATTTCTATTTGTAATTCTCTTTTTATCTTAAAGTATTTTTATTTAATAATAATTGAGTGATACATATTGTTTCGTAGTAAACATGTTGCGGAAGAGCAGAGTCTCTTAATACAGGCACCTCTTTCTTAAAAGGATACTCCGATCACAAATTTATGTAATTTTATATTTTAAATTGGATATAGTGACAAGAATAGAAAAGGGTATATTAAGCTGGTTTGGGCATGTAGAAAGAATGGACGAGGAAAGACTGACTAAGAAAGTTTATAAGGCTAGTGTGAATGGAACAGTCGCAAGAGGAAGACCTAGGCGAACGTTTCTTGATCAAATCGGAGGCGTTCTGGACAAAGGCCAGGTTAAGAGCACCTTGAACCGACGGGCGTGTATGAGGAATGTGATGATAGTGAATGAAGCTAGAGAAGCGTGTCAGGATCGTAGCAAATGGAAATCCGTAGTCTCTGCCTACCCCTCTGGGAAACAGGCGTGAATCTATGTATGTATGTATGTAATTTATGTAAAACTGTAACACTGTAAAGACAAAAATAATTATTGTTATTAATATTGTAGTAAAATATGGCTCGCTTAGAAGCTCACTTAATGAAACACGCGTAAAACATTGAATAGAAATATGTGACTGACATTTGGCACATGTACCTAATAAACTCGATTCTGGACTATGATACAGAATACCTACGAGATCCACTCAAGTGAGGTTGTAGGCAAAATAATAATTTATATTATTTAGTGGCTACCTATGTGGTTGATTTGTTTGATTTTTTGCTGTTAAAGATATTTGTAATGGCGTAGAATTTGTGCGTTAATGTTGTTTGACAAAAAGGTGACGATTATGACATTTATATATGTATGTTTATCCATTGTCTAGTACCATAGTACAAGCTCTGCTTAGTTTGGGCTAGATGGTGTTGTGTGTATGTGGTAGAATATTATTATATTATTATTATTGTTATTTATTATTTGTAAGTTTGCGATGTGCGATTGGAAACACAACCTTTGGACTTGTTCCTTGCTATAGTCGGTATGAAAAGCGCTCATTATTTAATCAACTCAATGGACTTAAATCCAGATGCAATGCCAAAAATGGGTCATCACTATTTAGCATTCGGCATTTTCATCGCCAGGAGATCGATTAAATCTGTCAAATATTATGCTTCACAAAGGGAACGAATAAATGGTTTGTCCATTGCTTCATCAAATTTACTTTCACAATTATTATTCAGCCATTATATATCTGTATTCGTAGAAAAGCACTCTATGTATCTGTAGACGCGCTATCTACATTTATCTCATTCTTTCTTAGAAAACCGCAATTTCTTAGGCAATTATATTTATCATAGAATACGAAACCAAAATTATAATAAATTATTTCTTTCTTCTTTTTCTTTACAACTTCCGCAATAGGAATAATTCCTGTGTCACGGAGGACTTTACAAACATTCAAACAACGGACACAAAGAACACCTAGATTCAGGACAACCATTTGTGGATCACACAAATTTTTGGCCCCTGTGGGGATTGAACCCACAACACACAGCGCGGCGGCAGTTGCGAGGTGATCGCTTAAAACACTACGCCACTAGAGACGTCTAGCTGGTCATTTTCTATACAACCTAAACATGTTAAGACAGCTAGAGAGTCAAGACAAATATGACACTTTCAAGGAACTCGCGGTGCCATTTGCGCTCGGCGCCGTCCCAACGTGAACACGAATAGTATTATTACTTCAGTAGAAGCGTAGCGCGCAGTATTCCGATCTCTGTTATAATGATTATAATTCCATATGCATAGTTCAATGACGATTAAATACCACAATGCATGCTGGGAATAGTTCTCAAATTATTTCAGGCGTGCATTTTGGAATGTTGTCTAAAATCTTTAACCTCTTGTATGCCGGAATACCAGACATAATAGAAAAAGCATTGTGTCTCGCGCAGATCCACGTTCCGGCATACCAGAGGTTAATGAGGATTCCTAGAATAATCGTTAAATACATGTTTATAATTATTAAGGTTACCGTTACGTTGTATATATTTCAGCCATCACATAGTATTGGGCCTCTTTAACCCGAGTCTATGGTCTAATTTTAGGATCGTAAAGTATTTGTGATAAATCCACAATAGCTAAAGAAGAATTATTTATTGGAACATCATTCAAGAAATAAGGAATGGTTTAATCTAAATTAGATTTTTCCATGGAGATATTAAATTTAAAATCAAACCTTCCATTTTATTATTTTGCTTGTATTTATTTATTTATTTATTTAATAAAGGTACACCAACAGCTTCTGTATATTAATTATAAAATAAAGTTGTAATAAGTAATAGGCTTATACAGTTGCCAATAAATGAACCAACATTCACCAAAATAAATGATAACTTAAGCTAAAAACTAAAAACTTATTTACTAGATATTAATTTTCTAGACATTAAATGGAAAAAAAACTTTTTTTTAAATATATCTGTTATATAAAATTAAACAAACAATTATTATATTATATATATAATTATAAAACATGAAAATGATTTTATAAATAAGTTTCTTAGATTCTAGCCATGCCAACCAAAAAGGCATGCAAAAACAATTCATTTAGGACATTATAAAATATATTATGTATAGTAAAATAATTTGGTAATTTGTTAATGAGTTGTCACTTATTTAAAATTTCGTATATCTTCTTCTCTCTTAGCCTTTATTATTCCCAAGTCACTTGGGGTCGGCTTTTCTGGTCTAACCGGATTTGACTGGATATCAGTTTTTACACGGAGCGGCTGCCACCTGACCTCCGCAACCCGAAGGCTAACGATACCCTAAGGCTAGACCAATGTCAGGATATTAGAGGGTACTGACTTTCCCAATAACGACTGCCATAGATGTTCATGGCAGCTGGGACCAACGGCTTAACGTGCTCTCCGAGGCACGGAGCAGGCGATAATTGTCAATCAATACGCACATAATTTCGAAAAGTCATATAACTTCCGAAAGTCAGAGGTGCGCGACGTGGTTTCGAACACGAGACCCTCTGCATTGCAGTCTGTTGGTCTCCCCACTGAGCTATCGTTGCTCTAAAATTTCGTATATATTGTCATATAATAAATAACACATTAAAGTCAGTTTTCTATATAATTAAAAACGTCATTAATAAAATGGCTTCTTAATTTTTTACTCTAACATTACCATCCATTTTTTGACATGACATCAGCACCCTCGAAAGTGATTACTAATTTAATTCCCAACACGCCAGCTCATCAATCATCATCAATCTGGTGAGAAATCCACTGTTTCGAAGTTTTGTTAAGTCCTTATTCTCATATCTAAAATATTTTTCTGTACTAAAATATGATTTTATAAAACGTCTTTTAAATATCACTACGCTGTAAGACGTTGTATAAGAAACATCACACAAGCAAACTCAACACATTTCTTTGACGACGTCTTTTAAAGGACGTTATTGCGTCTCAGCAAACTAATACAAGAAAATATGATAGCACTAATGGAATAATACATGGTATTGCATCTATTCACGACACGTTTTTTATAAAGCTGAATGTATGTGTTACGTGTAATACGTGTGTAGTGTGCATGAAGAGATTTGAATTTGTTTACTTTACATGTGTGAAAAAAGATGGCTAAAATAAACTATTGCTGTTCATTTGGCAGTGTTGTCGGCATTCACTAAAGAATTTGAATCTGCATTACACACGTGTTTATACACAAATTAGCTCCCAACTGACCGATGCTCAGCGCGGTTTCCGGCCGGGCCGAAGAACGGTGAGCAACCAACCAACCTATCGTCGTTTATGACTTACTTGACACCAGTTATGGATGCCAGAGGGCAGGTAGACTGCGCGTACTTCGATTTCCAGAAGGCATTCGATACAGTAGGTAACGAAGTGCTGCTGCAGCTGCTATTGGTGAAACCCGTTACACTGCCACGCAGAGGTTCAAAGTTAGATTTATTTTCTTTTCGATCAAAATACACTGGTCTAACATTCCGTAATCATGTGGTTATTTATAAATTAATAACCACATTATTAACTAATTAGTTATTCTCAATTTTATTGGTAAATTGTTGTATTGGAAAACATGAGGATTTCAGCGACTGGGACCGCAATTAACTCGGACCACGGTCCCAGTAGCCGGATCCATTTAATTTTAATATTTTTTTGCCGGCAACTGGCACCCATAAATAAATACAAAAATCTATTGTTCAAGCTAAAAACAGTACAGTCAAAAAAAAATATTTGTAAGTGAATGAATATTATTTTTAAGTACATATATTTGAAAATGACATGCAATTTTATATCAACCTATGTAAAAGTTTGTGATGAAATAAAACACTCCAGTGGATAGATTCAACCAAACGTTCATTCTCCTTTAACAATTTTACTAGTTTTCACTAAACTACTGCAAACGATCCTTACAATGCTAGCTCACAAATGAGAATGCCGTTTTGCAAGTCAACATCATTATTTTATTCTATTTGCCGGAAATACGTTTTATTTCACGATTCAAATTATTATCCTTTTATTGACTCACAAAATGTCAGCCTCGTAACATATCGAACTGCTAAATTGTAAATAATACATAATAGTTTATTTGAAAAATAATCTATATATATAAAACTCTTCCGTTACTGAGTGACTGACAGACAACGCACAGCCGAAACTACTGAACGCAAGAATCTGAAATTTGGCATGTATGTTCCTTGGAGAGTGTAGGGGAGCACTAAGAGAGGATTTTTGAAAATTCCTCCCCGAAGGGGGTGAAAGGGGAGAAAAACTTTTATATGAAAGTTCTACACCGTTGAAGTTAGTAACTTGAAAATTTGGATTTACACGCGGGCAAAGCCGCAGGCGGAAAGCTAGTATTTTATATACAGTAAATATTTTACACAAAACAGTATGAAATAGATTTATTAAATAAATACATTAGAATAATTATGTAGTCATAATCACAACTAACGCAGTAACCTAATTTTGATCAAATTAATTATAAATATATAGAAAAATCATTACAAGTGCGCAGATGTATGTAATGTGAATGTGTGTATGTGGGATTTTAGACCGTATAGGCCGAGAAGAAACCCATGCCTAGCAGTGTGACAGTTTTTGAACAGGGGTTTATATAATAATATTATTGATGTCTAACACATTCGGAAAGATATCGAAAAGCAAATTGCATTGAAGTCGCGTTCTAACGATTGTAAACCAACATAAAAACTAGTAATTCGAAAACGATTCTACATTTGAAAGTCGATATAATTATGTTACGTAATTGACGTGTCATTATAATTATTGTTGTACAGCATATAGATAACCAACAAACAACTATTTTTTTATATTATAATCAATGTTATTCGAAAGCCCTCGAACGCCCATTATTTGAGTACAATTAAATTGTTCAAATATTCAAAGGAATCAAATGTTTAATTGACAATAATCGCACCTCACTAACAAGATTGCTCTGCCAAGATAATTAAGCTGATATTTTAGTAAAGTTATATTAATCAAAGGTAGCGTCAATATTAGTATTTCTTATTATAGCAGCGTAGGCATGAGTGAGCGCGTGGCTTCAATTTGTGGCTTGAGCAAATTGTAATTAGCAGTACTATCTTATGTTAAAACTTATATTACACATTGAAATAATACATTACTTTTCTGTATTTAACTTACTAATGGGTTGGTAACAGCAACGAAGCCTTGGTAGCGCAGCGGTGGCGTATGAGATATCTGTGCTTGAGGTCTCGGATTCGATGCCCAAGTCGGGCATATTTATTGAGTTTTCTGGCAAGACGTTACCATTAGCAGCATAGAGCCAGGCACCACAAATACGTGGGACCTAAAACCAAATACCTCAGCCTACCTCTTCGGCGATATTGGCGAGAGGCTTTGTATTTATTTATTAAACAACCTTCAAATATAGTCGTACTTTAAGATTACGCACTGTTTATCCTAACTAATATTATAAATGTGAATATGAGTTTGGTTGCTTATCCTTTTACGCCTTATCTACGCTACCGTTTATTATAAAATTTCGCGTATACGTTTTCAGAGGACCAAAAAAGGACTTCCAGGAAAAGGAATTTAAGTAGCCTAACCTACATTTTCGCGAGCCAAACCGTGGGCAAAATCTAGTCATATTATATAATATGAGACCACATTGATGAGTATTCGCGAATATTTAAGACTGTGCCGAGTGTAAGACAGATAATGACAGAGCTCGTGCGGCGCATATTCAAATCGGCGCGCCGCCGCCATAGTAAAATTATATGGAGGATTTCAAGTGCTTTTTTGATTAATATGTATCTTTATTGTCAGCCAATAACTTAAATATTTGGAACGGACAAATTGTAATATAACTATCTATGCTTCGTTTAAGCTATAAAATAGGATTTTACTGTAATAATCTAAAAATCACGTAACACGAGCTTACGTTTTTTGCGTAATTGCGTAATTACGTTTTGTGCAAATTTACGTAATTTTGTAGGCGAAAATATTCATTATTTTAAGTTTTTTACACGGAGTAATTGTAAACACATTAATAGCTATGGTAAATGTATATTTTATATTTGTATTAAACAAAAAAGTGTTGATTTTATTCACATGACTGTGACCGCTTGTTTTGGCACATTTCGCTCAGCGCAGTCTTAATTACTCGACCAATCATCATACAATTTCGCATACACGTTGTCAGGCGTACAGAATAGATTTTTCAGGATGAAAGGTACCCAGAAAAAATGTACTCCTTGTACTTCGGGGACATCAAGTGATAAGGATGAGTATAGTAAGAATAGGATAAGTTGGCATTATCTACATTTACGTGAGCGAAGCCGCGGGCAAAAACTGGTCGTAAATATATTTTTTAAATAACTGTTGCATTTTGTGCCATTGTAAATTAGTCATAGGAAATAAACGGCAATTTCATAGTTAAAGACCAAATACACACATGCGCTAGTCTATGTACTTACGTTAATTACTAATTACTCAAAGTTATATAGCTCGTTGTGTAGATACACTGCACTGCCTCCTATACAAGTACACAATCATCTCTCAAGACTGCGCCAGTTCTCTGTGATGTTAATACATTGCTGTGCATCGGAATAAATGCATTCAAAACACGTTCTACATTCATGTTTATGTGTGTGTGCTCTGATTCAGTTGTATACGTGAACCTTTACATGTGTGTGTGTGAACTAGCTTTTGTATCGTGAAGTACCTATCATGGATGTAATATCTATTGCTGTATAGCAATGAACTACGTCTCAATGAGTTATAGATGACTCGGTGGTGTCCGCAGTTTTCCCTGTGTGAATCCTTCGACGACGTTATTTATCTATACTTATATTATAAAGAGGTAAATACGTTCGGAAGTAATATGACTTTTCGAAATTATGTGCGTATTGTTTGACAATTACCACCTGCTCCGTGCCTCGGAGAGCACGTTAAGCCATCGGTCCCGGCTGCCACGAACATCTATGGCATTCGTTATTGCAAAAGTCAGTACCCCCTCTAATATCTTGACACTAGTCTAACCTTAGGGTATCGTTAGCCTTCGGGTTGCGGAGGTCAGGTGGCAGCCGCTCCGTGTAAAAACTGATATCCAGTTAAATCCGGTTAGACTAGAAAAAAGCCAACCCCAAGTGACTTGGGAATAATAAAGGCTAGGAAGAAGAAGACTAGTATTATAAAGAGGCAAGATTAGATTTTTTGTTTGTTTGTTAAGCTATATTACCACTGCGTAACAATATAATATTTAAAAAAAGTACTTTTAGTAAAATAACCTAACTTACTTTTACGCGAGCAGAGACGCGGGCAAAAGCTAGTTAATTATAAGGTTTTATAATTTCTAACAAGCGTTATGAAGTATTTTTAATGGATCATGTCTAACATGCATTTCCGCCATTGCAACAACTGTGTAGTCAGCTTCAGCAGTGGTGACCATAAAAATCGCCGAGTTTTGACACTCGCGAAGTCCCGGGAAAGGATAAACTGTATTGTGGCCCGCACCAAATTTAATCAAAGGTATATAAAGAAAAATTAGATAAATATTTTATTTTTTTATTTTTTGATATAATTTAAATTATGATAACTTTTGCTTATGATTTTATTTGCTTTTAGTGTTTCTTTGTTTAACTAGATGTACGTATTAGTATTTTGTTAAATGGAAGAGCCTTCTTTTGGATAAAAGCCGCTTTAATCCTTTTTTTTATCTCACCTTGGTGGCAAACTAGCTTACGGCCTACCTGATAGTAAGTGGTCACCGTAGTCTATAGACGCCTGCAACACCAGAGGCATGCCACTTGCGCATTGCCGACCCTTTAGGAGTAAAATGAAGTGGGAAGGAGAAGGAGCAGATTGGGCCTCCGGCACTCTCACTCACCGAACGGAACACAACAGTAGGGATACTGGTATTTCACGTCAATATTCTGTGAGAGGGTAGTTCTTCCCCGGTCGAGCCGGCCCATTCATGCTGAAATCAGCCAGGCTCTACTACTCATGCTGCTCCTATATACTCTATCTTCAGCCACTTTTGGCCACATTTTGTTTGATCAGCAAGCTTTTAGCCTGCCTCGTCCGTTTTCTTGTACTGTGAATTCCAACCGCAAGAATGTATCAAGCCAGTTCCAGAATAAATATATAATGTGAGTTATACTATAACTTCGCTAGTAAGTCTCAATATACTGCATTTGACCAATGGAATTAATTATTTAGTTTTTACGTAAGTAATTAATAATTTAACTAAATAACCTTTTTGACCTGGAATCGCTATACGCATGCGTGTATATCCGGGTGTTTCTCCTCTAACAATAAACCAGCCCTTTGTAACTTTAAGGTTTTTTATACTAACAAGACAGCATACGGTCACCTGCCGTTATTTATCATAATCATAAGCTACATACCGCTTAATGACCGTAGCTTATTATCGCTTGTTAAGCACCAAATGGCATACCGTATGTTCTGTTACCGGAGTAGTTAACCAAACAGTTACTTTATGATAGGTTGCAACACCAGAGATTTCATTCGCGTGTTGCTAACTTTAGCAAAAGCTATTAAAGAAAGGGTAAAAAACGAGGACTGAGTGAGGAACTATCTCTCCTATTGTGAACCTCATTGTAAGCCGAAAGTCTTACTTTACGGATAAAACGCAGTAGTATTTGCTCTTACACCACGCTCGGTTCCCTGTAAGGCCCGTTTCTCATAATTAAGAAATGAGTCGTATAAGGCTCTAAACAGACGGACTGCATTTCAACTGCATTTCGACTGCAAATTTGCAGTTTGAATGCAGTTAGTACGACTGCAATTAAACTGCAAACCAACCGTGCAGCCCGTTTGCAGTTGGTGTGCAGTACAAATGCAGTTGGAGCAACGGCATTAAGATTGCTATAGACCAACTGCATTTGAACTGCACGTCGACCGTGCAGCTAGCTTTCAGTCAGCGTGCAGTTGTTGAAACTGCACGCCAACTGCACACAGACTGCAAGTGGACTGCGCGGTCCTTTTGCAGTTTTATTGCAGTCATACTTACTGCATTCAAACTGCAAATTTGCAGTCGAAATGCAGTTGAAATGCAGTCCGTCTGTCTAGAGCTTTAACTACGCACATATAAATATTGACACAATTTTCGTAGACTATGTGTCAAAAATTTGCTGCCTGTTGGTAAAACGACGCTCTTAAATCTATATTTATCGCCTTGCAAGTGGCAAATCACCTTAGGCCGGTAATAGGTACCACTGTGATTAGCCAGGCGAACGGTCACCAAATATCGCATTAGCAGGCTCTTGAATATGTTAATATACATGTAGTTAGTATAATAATGTACATTCGCTTATAAGCAAAATTACACTTCACTCCATTATGTTCCAACTGTGCGCATCCATCGACGCGCGCAGTACAATACATTCAACTTCATCTATACACTACGTGACTTGAATGCGCCGCCATTGATTCTACTCACTTCGCAAACAAACTTGTACAACAAAACAGTACTAAATTATTTATAGTTGAGTAATGGAATACTACTAATATTACTAATCAGTTTCTGCTCGCGGCTTCGCTCGCGTGATCCAGTGAATCCCACCGAAACGCATACTGAGGTTAAAAGTCACGTGCCTACATACCAACAAGTGAGAAACGGCAATGAGTTTCAGTAAATCTTAGAGTTCAAAAACAATATATGCAAAGGTCACGTGATACCACGTGACCTTGAGGTCAAAGGTCATAGTAAGATATATCGACTATGCTTAAATTCTAATTAAAGGTTCGCCAGGTAGAACAGTTTTTGTGGTGGCTGTGTGTATGTATTTGAACAATGAATTGCCGTAAATCTTAGAGTTCGAATAAATGGTACAAGTAATATGCAAAGGTCACGCAATACCACGTCACCTTGAGGTCAGAGGTCAAAGGTCATAGTCATTTCAGGGGTATACCGACTATGCTGAGTTGAATGGCGTAGACCGCGAGTCTCTAGCTCTTACGATGCTTGAGTTGAAAGTTGTATAACAGACAGGAAGGACAAAGCTGTTGTATAAGAGTGTTTTCGAACTCTAAAAAACGGTAAGCAGAGGTGTATTTCATGTAAATTATACAAACTATGGTTTTAGAAGTCTATGTTATACATAGCTCCATTACTGTTCTGCTGCTGAAAATTTCTTGACAGTAAACATAAATAGCACTATACCCGACCGAATTCGAACCGGAGACCTCTAGTACAGCAAGCGCATTCCCTGTATTATAACTGTTATTTATGGATTTCCAGCAATCCCGGCTATAATTATTAGTATTCTTGCTAACCCCTCTAGCTAAGCCAGAATGCGTGGGTTCACGTTAGCAGTGCTATGGGTGGGTGTTAAGCCAGCGAGCTCTCCATTGTAAGTCAAATGTCGTATCCATTGGGCTTTCGCCACTTCAATTATTATGAGCTTGATTGTCTTACTAAATGATAAAGTACCATTCCTAAATTACCTGCTGCGTGTGCAGCAATAGCCTGGTGGGAGACCGTTGGAGACACTAGGCTGTGGTGTACACAGAGGTTTCGAGCTCGACATCAATGCGCGCGTCATTGACCTTTCGCAGTTATGTGCATTAGTTAACTATGACTCGCTTTAACGGTGAAGAAATACTTCGCGAGGAACCTTGCAAGTCTTAGAGTTCTCCATAATGTTCTCCAAGATATGTGAAGTCTACCTACCCTAATTGGGCCAGCATGGTGGACTGCACCAGGCCTACACCAAGCACTAATACTGTTTATATACAGGGCTGATATTATTATCTGTGTATTAACGCATTCCCTATCGCCACCGAGCAAGAGACAATGACATTTAATAAGAATACAATAATGAACAAATTAATTTAACCTTTAACTACATAAAGTCTTATGTTAATGGTAAAAGTCGCTCTCTAACCAATTGATCCCCCTATCAAAAACTCCGTAATAACTGAACCGTGAAATGCTCGGTAATCCGTGATTAATTTGAACACGGTTATATCTCAAAGCGACGTATTAATATCGTATGAACGTTATATAATTCTGTTTATATATGCTCTAGATCATTAGTTCCCAAAGTGGCCCCAGGGGTCCACAAAAGACTCGACGGGGGCCTGAGTTGGCGTGACAAAAAAATGGGGGTCCACAATTCGTAAGCGGGGGTCCACGAAAATTTATTTGCTTTCGATAGGGAAGAACTAAAATAAAGAAGCTCAGCGAAAATTTCAAAAAAAAAGGTTATCCAACAGTTATTTGCTCGAATTTTTTTATATATTAATACGAATGTCAAGGAATATAGTAGAAATGTAGCTGCAGGGGGTCCACCGGAAAATGCAAAACTTTTAACGTGGTCTATGAGAAAAAGTCTGGGAACCTCTGCTCTAGATTTTACCCGCGGCTTCGTTCGCGTAAATGAAAGCTTGTAACACTGCTTTTTCTGGATGAAAGGTATCCTATTTCTCTTTCTATTCCCCTGGGAACGTGTATGAGAAATTTCATCTTGATCGGTCTAGTAACTAAGGCGTAAAAGCGTAACAAACAAAGGCCCATTCGCTTTTATAATACTTTATTATAAGTCATTACCATAAAACAATAAGTAAATTATTATCTATACTAATATTATAAGGCTGAAGAGGTTGTGACGTTATGGTAGTCAACCAGCTTTAGAGGCGTGGTTGACTTAGGATATTATAGAAATTAAAGATGAACAACGCGATCAATAAACATATATTTGAATTTACAAAAGGTGTATGAGAATAAACAAAGTTATAATTATATTTAACTAGGTATTTAACTAGGTAGTTTAGGGCGTTGTTCAAGATGAAGGCTTGTTACGTGGTCGCAGGTAGAAAGGGACCATTTAACTTCGGTAGGCAGCGCAGCGGAAGGGCCCGGCACCGGGACGCGTTGCCAATATATAGGGCCGCCGCTGGGGAGGAGAAGCCGATGGAGCTGCGCCGCGAGCACGGACGCTCAGCAACGACCGGTCCGCGTCACAAGGTTGTTTGTTTGAACGCGCTAATCTCAGGAACTACTGGTCCGAATTGAAAAACTTTTTTAGTGTTGGATAGTCCATTTATCGAGAAAGGCTATTAAATTAGGCTATATAACATCATGCTACGACTAATAAGAGCAGAGCAGCAATGAAAAATGTTGCAAATACGGAGAAAATTCTCTTATGTGAAGCAGACGAAGTTGCGTGGGTCAGCTAGTCATACATAAATTTATAAAATTTGTTTAATGTTCAGCTACTTATGGCGATTACTATATTTATATTATGACAACTATGATTTTAGCTGCGACGTAATATATGCCTGGCCTATGGTCGTCTATCAGGCAGGGTTCCAAACTTCTTGAAAGAAAGAAAAGTTGTTTCTAAAAAACTACTACTACACTACTACTACTAAAAACACAATAACAAGTATAAAATAAAGAAAAACAGATATATAAGCAAAATAAAATATATAAGCAATCAAACTTAAGCATATATATACGGCCCACCTGATGGTAAGTGGTCACCGTAGCATATGGACGGCTGCAATACCAGGGGCATCACTTGCGCGTTGCCGACCCTTTAGGAAAAAATTAAGTGGGAAGGAAAAGGAGCGGGAAAGGGGAAAGTGGGTGGTTGGGCCTCCGGCACTCTCACTCACCAAACGAAACACAACAGTAGGAACACTGCTATTTCACGTCGATATTCTGTGAGAGGGTAATACTTCCCCGGTCAAGCCGGCCCATTCATGCTGAAATCAGCGAGGCTCTACTACTCATAAACTATACAGTAAGTGTCTAATAGTAGTATCAAATAGGGATCAGTTCTGCATATGTCAGACGAAAGCCTGACGCTGGTTTTCTTTCTGCTACTGTTGAGAATGTATTGATAAGAAAACCCAATAAAATTTTATTTCACCATGTTATGGTGTGACACAGCAGTCGTATACTACCACTTTGTCCCGAGGCAAACAATATATTATTAACAATTCATATTTCAACGTAATGTGTTACGAGTAGTCCAATTACATCAAAAGCAAATATTTACTCTCACTGTTGCATTTCCTATTCAATTACATTCAGCTTGTAGGTACACATAATTAATCACGTAGTTGTCAATAATGTTTAATATTACATACATATTAGTCTCACGCTTATTGTCAGAAGAGGGAAACACAGACTACCGATGTATACTTAGTAAGACCGTGGCATATCTGTACTAGACAACAGGCTTGCATTCTTCTATCTTCTTCATACTTAAGAGCTTTGCTCTTGCCGGTGGAGTGTACGCCATCTGTCTCGATTTTCGGCCAATACTTTGACCTCCTTGTAAGACATGACCTTCGCCTTTTCCTTTATTTGGTCAGTGAATTGGTTCTGGGTCTACCCATTATTCTCTTTCCGGAAGGAAAGAGAATAATGGAGAAATATATGTTGCACATAGAAGAATGGAAATTCTTCTATGTGCAACATAAATATATAGTAGGCGAAATATGGGTGTAATACATTTCTACCCTTCAGGGATATATCTTCTAATGGGACTTAATTAAATTTAAATTAAACGAACTTTATACGGATTTTATCGCGTTGTTTCTTTTTTTATAAAACACAATTACTTCATAATTTTGAAACTTTAACCTACTATTGTTTTTACAAATTATACAACTATTTAGATTTAATTTTAGACTTTCCCCGACGATAGCTCAGTGGGGAGACCAACAGACTGCAATGCAGAGGGTCTCGGGTTCGAACCCACGTCGCGCACCTATGACTTTCGGCAGTTATATGGCTTTTGGAAATTATGTGCGTATTGATTGATAATTATCGCCTGCTCCGTGCCTCGGAGAGCACGTTAAGCCGTCGGTCCCGCCTGCCATGAACATCTATGGCAGTCGTTATTGGGAGAGTGTCAACACAAAAGATCCCACTGGGTCGAAGTGTCGCCGGTCTGCACTGACTGGCCCCCACATAAGATACATACATAAAGTCCTCCTCCAGACCGAATTTCGGCCACGGCGGCCAGTCTTAACAGAGACTGGCCATCTGCGCAGGAGATATTATAGTACACAAGTGTGTGCGCAATCACAAGTGCACTCTCTGTTCCCTAACTCTCATGATCCGATGGGACGGCAATCCGACACGACCGGAGAGAGATCAGGCGCAGGACCAACGGCTTTACGTGCTTTCCGAGGCACGGGGATGTCTAACACCGCCAACTTCCTAACTCCGGGCTGCTATTGAGATTTCTTTACAGAAAACCCAATAGCTTTTTGTTGGCCCGATCCGGTTTAACCTAACGGATTTTGATAAAACTGTATTTAAGTTTTATCAAAATCCGTTCAATAGTTTGCGCGTGATTGAATAACAAACATCTAAACATATTCACAAACTTTCTCATTTATAATATTACTAGGAATTAGGTTTAGTTGAAAGATCAAACATTCAAATTGAGATCATAATACTTTAATTAAGGGCTTAAAGTATCACTAACTACTGATCAAATTTTAATTAACTTTTACACTCATAGCAGCGATAGCTCAGTGGGGAGACCAACAGACTGCAATGCAGAGAGTCTCGGGTTCGAAACCACGTCGCGCACCTCTGACTTTCGGAAGTTATATGACTTTTCGGAATTATGTGCGTATTGATTGACAATTATCGCCTGCTCCGTGCCTCGGAGAGCACGTTAAGCCGTCGGTCCCGGCTGCCATGAACATCTATGGCAGTCGTTATTGGGAAAGTCAGTACCCTCTAATATCCTGACACTGGTCTAGCCTTAGGGTATCGTTAGCCTTCGGGTTGCGGAGGTCAGGTGGCAGCCGCTCCGTGTAAAAACTGATATCCAGTCAAATCCGGTTAGACTAGAAAAGCCGACCCTAAGTGACCTGGGAATAATAAAGGCTAAGGGAGAAGAAGACTCACAGCTGCCATTATTCTGAGGAAATATAAATTTTCTAACAAAGTATCTTTTACTACTTAAATTTAACAATTTATGTCGAAACTAGGCTTTATTTCGGCTACGGTAGCTCGGATAAAAAAAAACTGGATGGAAGGTACCAGAAAAGGACATATCTTTTCTGAACCACTGACAACGTGTATGTAAAATTTCATGATAATCGGTCGAGTAGTTAGGGCGTGAAAGCGTTACAAAAAAGAAAACTCTCATTCTCATTTATAATATTAGTTTAGATTTTACATGCTGTTCAACTGACTCAAGTGTTGAGTCAAAATGCACGTTATCGTAATGGATATTGTTTTAATAACTATCTCATGAGAACTGCAGATTTTGACGGTTATTGTGAGATATAAAAGTTTGTATAACCTATGATCCCAACACTTATGAACGTAAAAATATATAGGTTAGGGAATTTACTAAATTACTGAAGCTACATTTAGGTTAGTTGCTAGGTTCAAGCAAAAGCCACTCTTTTAAATCGCTTATTAAATATAATTTCAGTATTTTACAGCTCATATTAAGAAGGCGTTGCAGCCATTGTACATCATATTATATTACTGACTATAAAAATCCTAAAACGCGATCCGGAAATCGAAATTATAATCTCACGATCACACCTACATCAGAAACATGTCTCAAAACCTACTCTCGACTACTGCCCATTTTTATTAGTTACTCTTGGTTATATCCAACTATAATACGTTAATGTTAATGGAAATGCGCCATTAGAGCGCAGCTGCATCGTTTCAGCTGGCTATCACAATACTATAGAGTAAAACTTGATGACGTCACTGCTCACTGACGTCACAACTTATACTCAATGTTATTAAAAAGCCATCGAAACGAAAACAAAAATGAAAGTAGTTTTTCAACATTAATATTTTAAAATTTATGACGTCCAAGTTACTGAATGTTATTGGTGCTGCACAAAATGTGAACCCCTTTGTTTCGACAATTTTTTTTGTCCTAATTTCATTTGCATTATGAGATACGCATTTTTTTTGTCATAATAATACTTTGACATAATTGTTTTTGACATACTATTTCAGTAGGCATAAATATCATTTGGGCTAATACTTTTTGACCTAATTTTGATTGGCATAATGTAATAAGGCATTTATAACTTGGGTACCATAGTGTAACAATAGGTTAGGGTGCGGCGCTAAGCCACCAACATGTTTATTTTATATACGAAAAGTAATTTATAAATACAAATTAAAAATTTACAACCTGCAAATTTATGCTTTAGAATAGTATGCTTAAGACTGCGCCGAGCGTAAGACAGATAATGACAGAGCTCGTGCGGCGCATATTCAAATCGGCGCGCGGCCGCCATTGTAAAATTGTATGGAGGATTTTAAGTGCTTTTTTGATAATTATGTATCTTTATTGTCAACCAATAACTTAAATATTTAGGACGGACAAATTGTAATATAACTATTTATGTTTCGTTTAAGCTGTAAAATAGGATAGATTTCTACTGTTATAATCCAAAAATCACGTAATACGAGCTTACGTTTTTGCATCTTTCGTGCAAATTTACGTAATTTTGTAGGCGAAAATATTAATTATTTAAAATTTTTACACGGAGTAATTGTAAACACATTCATTGTTATGGTAAATGTATATTTTATATTTGAATAAAACAAAAAGTGTTGATTTTATTCACTTAACTGTGACCGCCTATTTAGGCACATTTCGTTCGGCGCAGTCTTAACAATTACTCTGCTTATAGTAATTATGCTTAAAAAAATTGTGCCTAAACAGTTATGCCAAATGAATATTGAGTAGTAGAGCCTCGATGATTTCAGCATGAATGGGCTGGCTCGACCGGGGAAATACTATCCTCTCATAGAATATCGACGTGAAATAGCAGTATTCCTACTGTTGTGTTTCGTTTGGTGAGTGAGAGTACCGGAGGCCAAATCACCCTCTTTCCCCCTTCCCACCTCCTTTTTCCTAAAGGGTCGGCAAAGCGCAAGTGATGCCTCTGGTGTTGCAGGCGTCCAAAGGCTACAGCTACCACTTACCATCAGGTGGGCCGTATGACAGCTTGCCACTTTAGTGGTATACAAAAAAAAACATTGCATGGCTTATTACACTCACGTTTCACTAGCTATGGTTTCAGACACCTCGTAACTGAAAACCTGCACGGATGGCGTAGTAGTGTAAGTGGTTGCCTCGTCACTGACGCCTTGCCGAGTGTTGCGGGTTCGAATCCCACACGGGACAAAACTTTGTGTGATCCACAAATAGTTGTTCCGAGTCTAGGTGTTTTTAGTGTTCGTTGCGCGTTGTTTGAATGTTTGTAAAGTCCCCCTTGACACAGGAATTATTTCTAGTGCGGGACTTGTCATTAACACGATTTTATTAATTAGCTTAAAAATTAGTAAAGTATAATAGTAGTAGTAGGGTAACAATTTTCAAAATTTTGTAATAAAGTGTCAAATAAACAACGCGATAAAATCCGTATATAGCAGTTTAATTTCAACGATTTTATTAGCTTATATATAGTATGTATCTATGAATCTATGTAAAATAATCTTTGAACGTGATTTTCACCCTTTTCACACCGACGGTTTGATTTGAAACTTTGCACACTTATCGAGGACCGATGACAATACAATAATTTAGAAGAAAATATTTAAAAAAATTATAAAAAAATAAAATACATGATATAGTTTAAAAAACTAATCTTGCGTTAAAAAGTAGAAAATAATTTAATAATTTAATGTAAAAAAGCGTAGGGTGCTTTCTAAGACATTTTGATAACTCCCACCCTACGCTTTGTTACATTAAAATTATTAAATCATTTTCTTTTTTAAAGCGTGATTTTTAGTTTTTCTAACTATTATTTTTTTAAAGAGAGTATAATGATGTCTATGTGCCTGTAGAAGTAGGCAGAGGTTTACAGTCAGTGACGAAAGTCTATAGACATTTGTTATTGTTGATTTTCAATTTTTTTTTATCCAATTGTTTAACGTACACAATAATGGCGTATGTATGGTTTCAGGCACTACGTAACAGAGAACTAGCCTATTGGTACATATTGGGCACAGATTGAGACTCCGTCACAGTACATACATGTACAGTATTTTATCTTCCTACGCGCCTCGGCGTTGGTATGCGCTTGGTTTGCAACCAACCAACGGTGTGATTGTTTTGTAAGCAGTAAGCCTACGATTTGTGATAATTTGATTTTATTGAACACTTTCTATTTCATTCATTACGAATTTCATTTTTATAATATAATATTTACAATCACTAAACTAAAAAGAAACTCAAGTAGGTAGACATAATTAACATACTGTAGGCGGGCAGCCCTAACGCGTGTTGTAGGTAATTATTTGAAGGACAGGGCCGAGTTACAATACTGTATATGTATGTACTGTGACGCCGTGCTACCATTGATGAGAAATCTCAACAGAAAAAATATATATGTCATTATGTGTATTATTATATCTCGGTCATGCACATTGCAATATATGTAGTTTCTTTACTGACGAAATTATTAACAGACGGTTTATTTAGATTATTCTGTGAACAACTTGTGGTGCACTTAATTTCAAGGTTAGGATTTTATCGAATGACTCTTTACTGGGCAGAGTGATCAGTATTTTTACTTTTAAGGGCTCGAGTAGTTTATGCGTTATTCAGTACCGTGCATAATTTGCTCGCTTAAGATGACACGCGTCTCACGTTGCGATCAACGCTGTGCTCAACGCAAAGAGTAATTACTCTATCTGTACTAATATTATAAAGCGATAAGATGTTGGTTTGTAAGGATTTAACTCTTTCCCCTTAAGAAAGCAATATAATTACCGAGTAACATAGGTCGTATTTTATTTTTAAAAGTACTGTTATGAAGATAACCTAACTAAACCTAAAAGCTAGTAAGTCATAAATTAGTAAGCCACAATCGCAATGCATTAACCGTCCCGTATAACGCGTAAAAGACCCGAGCGCTTTAGTTAGTAATACCCATACTGTTAAATATAGTTACTTATATTTGTATCATAAAATTTTACAATAATGGTTCTTCGCTACCGTGACATAACAAAGACTTATATAAGATAGCCTCTTCGTCTCATTATCAAACGTAAAAAACAATACGTAATTGCCTCTAACAAGGCCAATATTCTCGCTCTACCCGTGAAACCACACAAACAGGATCGAAACATTGTATTGGCAATTTATTGAAAATAAAAACAAAACCACTGGCAACCCGTAAATTTACAAGTGAACAAAATCGCCAATAAAAAGTCCAATTATAACGACCGCAGAGTTTGCAACTTGTTGCGGTGTGAGAACCAATTTCGAAATCAGATAGACTTTTAAGGGAATGGTGTGATGTGGTAACGCTTTTTCGTAGAAATGTTTAAAAATGGAAAAGAGTATAACAACGATGTATTGGACGAATTGCTCATTTTAACAATAATAATAATATTCTATCACGTACACACAACATCATCTAGCCCAAACTAAGCAGAGCTAGTACTATGGGTACTAGACAATGGATAAATATACATATATACTTCTTTTTTTGGAAATACATACATATTATACATAGAAAAACCAAGACCAAAACAAACATGTAATGTTTGACTTGCGCGGGAATCGAACCCGCGACCTCAGGCGTGGCAGTCGGATACACTAAACAATACGCAACCGTGGCCGCATTCATTGCTAAAAAATTGAATACGTAAATGTAACTTCTACAAAAACTTTCTTCGCTAACAAAATAAATAGGCAAATGTAACAACTGCAAATAATTTCTTCGCAAAAAAATTTAATAGGTAAATGTAACTTCACATTGACCTATTGAGTCGCAGCAGCACACCGGTGGTCAGACACAACAGATTTCTAATGATGTCTGGTATTTTAAGACTTCAACTTTGACAATCGTAAGTGTTACTTTGTAACCTATATGAATAAACACATTTTTGAATAATAAAAGAAATTAACATAAAAGCCTAAAAGCTTTAAAATGGAGTTATATTATATACATATAATATCAGCCTTGTATTAAACTGTCCCACTGCTGGGCACGGGCCTCTTCTCGAGTGTGAGAAGGGTTAGGCTATAGTCCACCAAGCTGGCCCAGTGCGGATTGGCAGACTTCGCATATCTTCGAGAACATTATGGAGAACTCTCAGACATGCAGGTTTCTCCACGACGTTTTCCTTCACCGTTTAAGTAAGCGACAATTAACTATTTAATACGCACATAACTTCGAAAAGTCAGAGATGCGCGCCTCGGAATCGAACTCGAGACATCTGCGTGGCAGTCCATCGGTTTCCCAATTTCTTTTTTTTTTTTTTACGTGGCGGAATGCATGACGCATACCCCTCCGCGGGGGCAGGCGGAGGGGTTATGTCGGACTCGCCGGGGTAAAAGAAAGATGGAATTAGAATAATGTACCTCCCGGAATACCGACTATACCTACCACGGTGTTCCTCGACAAAACCACTATCGACGGTGCCGCGCGAATCACTTGCGCATGCGGTCGCGACCCATCAGTTTCCCACTAAGCTATCGTTACTTATCTTATTCTAGTAACTTCTAGGATACATGAGTAAAAACAGAGAGTACTAAAATATTTAATATTTTTTATTATATTGCCTCATTTTCTATTGCTATTGAAATTGCTGCTGAAAATACAATGATTATTGAAATAATTATTGAAAAATTCATCTACCTACTATTTTATTTCATCAAGAGATCACGAAGAAGATTTAAGAGATTAAAATAAAAAAGAAATACAATATGGCATTCTACATTTTGCAATAAATATGGATGAGTAAGAATACAACTGCCCCCTTAAATAATATTTTGGTTGGAAAAAGAAATCTAAACAATGGCCACAATCAAACAACTTTATAAGAATGAGATCCGATACCGACTACCGATATTGGTAATTACCGACCATTAAGCTTACAACACAATATGTTAAATAGATTTCTTCATTTCAAGAGAAACGTTCAATTTTATACATAGAACATATTAGCCTCAAACAGGTTTTTCAAAACTTTCGACTAATAATCCCTCCATATTAAAAACATTATCATAGAAAACTATTTCGGATATAAACTATTCAAACTATACATATGTCCTTGCCAGAAAATATATCCCAGGTATACAGGGTGATTTTGAAATCGTATAATTCCTTTTAACCACGCTTCCTACTGGTGGTGTAGAATAACCCCGACCATATTATTTTTTAACTGAATTATTTTTTTGGAAAATGTATGTACAGTTTTTTTTGGGGAAATTGTTTCAGATAGTAATATGTTAACCACCCGAGGCAACCTTAATATTTTACTAATTTAAAAAAAAAATATCATAATTAATGTCGTAAATAATAGCGGGCGGTCCTTTTTATTGCCCCTTATTATTTATGACATCAGTTATAGCTACGTTATTTTTTTAAATTAGTGGAATATTAAGATTGTGTCGGGTGATTAACATACGACTATCTGAAACCATTTCACGACAAAAATTCGTACATTAATTTCTCCAAAATCATAATTCTAATTTAAAAAAATGTTCAGGGTTATTCTATATCACCGTGCATATTCATGCGTGGTTAAAAGGAATTACACGATTTCAAAATCACCCTGTATAGTTGAGACGAATAGCTGGTAATGTTATTGGCAATTCTGTTCTCTAGTTTCAGGTAACTAATGGTACTGCACGGTTGGTGTTGCAGTTTACCTCGCCATTGCCAGGGCGCTGAGTGGAGTGGGTTCGATCGCGGGACAAAAATTTTGTGGTCCGCTAATAATTCTGCTGAATCTAGATGTTCCTTGCTTGAGTGCTTGGAAGGACCCCTGCGATACAGGATCTATTCCTAGAGTTGTCGTCGTCTTTTTAACAACTAAAGTATATATAATTTGTACAAAGTATATAATACGTTTCTAAAATATACATCTGCAGAGAAAAGATTATGATAAGAAGTGGATACCGTGTATCATGTAAATTCGGCGAAAAACATATTAACATTAAAACACAAATTCTAAGTACTTTTATATTTAATATTGTCTTCTGTTTACGCGAATATTATTCATTGAAATTAAACTACTATATACGGATTTTATCGCGTTGTTTATTTGACACTTTATAACATAATTTTGAAAAACTGTTACACTACTACTACTATTACAGTTCTACGATTTCTCACTAGACTAACTAAATATTTTAAACTATATTTGTCGAAATATGGGTGAACCTCTGCCTAATCTTCAGCAAAGTAAGCGTGAGACCATGTGTGTATAAATTAAAAAATGTGAAATCAGTTTCTCGATATACCTACACAGAAATTAAAAAAACAAATTTATTCTTTGGACCGAAAGAAGAAATAATATCAGCAATATAATTTTATCGACACGTGTATCGCCTGTACACGAGGGATCCTTACGGTCATTTGTTACTGAGTGAATATCGACACATCACGGGCACGTGTTAAATGCTATTATCGCCATTACTCATACGAAGTCTACATATATTTGGTAAAAAAACGTTTATTACGCTTTGACACTTTAGTCCCGATCATCTTTATTATTACTTACGCTTGTGTTAAGGAGGTGATTGCTGATTTTGTTACGAACCTATCATATCTCATTTGCTTCAATCATCACACCATGTTTTTCATGCACGTTTGACAGTATAACTCTTTGGAATATGGTTGGGATCTGATCAAAGAAGTTATCTAGGTCTCCTTATTCCAAATGTCCCATTCACATTTGTTTAAATCTTGTATATACATATCTAAAGCTTAAGGGACAGTACATAATTTGATTATACTCAATAAGTAAAATATAAGGTGTCTAATAAAGTAAACAAGCATACGATCTGCGACAGCTTGGAAAGCCTACTGACCTTAAGACTTTTATATTGAAAGAGCAGCGATAGCTTAGTGGAGAGACCAACAGACTGCAATGCAGATGGTCTCGGGTTCGAACCCACGTCGCGCACCTCTGACTTTTGGAAGTTTTATGACTTTTCGAAATTATGTGCCTATTGATTGACAATTATCGTGTGCTCCGTGCCTCGGAGAGCACGTTAAGCCGTCGGTCCCGGCTGCCATGAACATCTATGGCAGTCGTTATTGGGAGAGTGTCGACACAAAAGATCCTACTGGGTCGAAGTGTCGCCGGTCTACACTGACTGGCCCCCACATAAGATAATTGATCATTGACCTTAAGAATGCAATACAAGCTGTGTTTTTCTTTAGGGTAGGCGACTGTATGTCAAAAGAATTTCAAGTCGGCTTTCTTAAGTTTCAGCAAAATTCCATGTTCATACGAATGATATAGCTTTGCTCAATTTTGCAAATTCTTAGCTATGATTCGTGTTTAATGGCCAGTTGAAACTAAAAAGTCTGTTTCAACTTTGGTGTAATGGTTGCAACACCTTGCAGATAGTAGTTGTAAAACTGCCGTAATTGAAATTTAATGGCGGTCGAATAAGAATGGCTGTGAGTCGCTTATAAGTTATTGATTTTATACAGAATACCTTTGTTTAACAGGTTATTAGTATCAAAGTACAAGCGTACGCAATTTATTTTTTAGTTACAGGATTTTGCCCACATGTGGGTTAGGTTAGATTAGGAATAGTACTTTTCTGGATGAAAGGTACCCTATATCATATTTTGTACCCCAGACAACGTGTATGCGAAAGGGTTATGCCAGTATTAGGCCCAGAGGTGCACAAGAAATTGGTTACACTAAAAAAATATATTAATATTTATCCTAGTTTTCCTTGTATTTATTATTCTGTACAAGTCGGTTCTATTTTCTTAAATATTAAACAAGAAAACGATTAAACTATGTAATGGAACTTGCAAGCAAATACATTAAGGTGAAAATGTTGCATTTACACAAAATATGTAAACAGGTAATGAATCGAAAAAGTAATTTACCATTGCTATATTATATAATTATTATTTTAATCGTTTATTTCATTTATATACAAAAGTAATAAAGAGACTAGGTAATAATTATTATTATTTTTATCTTTGCAAGATTGCTTTGATTAACTTATAGTAATGTATATTATCGATGTATCGAGTTTTTGTGTTTATTGTTGCTTGTGTGATGACGGAAAACGTAAATGTCAATATCATTGCTTGTTTTGCAACTCCATTGTGACGGTTAGTGTTTATTTATTGCGGTTAATATCGACGACTTTTACCTATAAGCTATAAAACTGCAATGTATTATGTTTTATTTCATTCCTAATAGATTGTACTCATAAATAAATTAAAATAATGTATAAATTGATAAAGCACATATTTGATATAACTTGTATTGATGAGATATAAGAAGATTTTATAACTTTAAAATGCTAAGATTTTTGTAAGTCATTTCTTATGCTAATTAATTATAGGCATTGCTTACTAATATTATCCTTTATAGGTGTGCACTGTGGGTCCAAATTACTATGGCGTCTTGGCATGCCTCTTTTATGATGATCGGTTGAGTAGTTAAGTCGTAAAAGTGTTACAAATAAACTCACATACGCATTAATAATATTAGTAACGATAAATACCTAAATAATATTATAAATATAATATTGTCTTTTTTGCCTCAGTTGCGCAACGGTAATTAATATTCCACTAGTATATATAACGTATAGGTTTTAATTCCTACGTCAGAAAAGGGATTAATAAAGGGTATGTTAAGTTGGTTTGGGCATGTAGAAAGAATGGACGAGGAAAGACTGGCTAAGAAAGTTTATAAGGCTAGTGTGAATGGAACAGTCGCAAGAGGAAGATCTAGGCGAACGTTTCTTGATCAGATCAGAGGCGTTCTGGACAAAGGCCAGGTTAAGAGCACCTTGAACCGACGGGCGTGTATGAGGAATGTGATGAAAGTGAATGAAGCCAGAGAAGTGTGTCAGGATCATAGGAAATAAAAATCCGTAGTCTTTGCCTACCTCTCTGGGAAACAGGCGTGAATCTATGTATGTATATATGTATGGTCAAGAAAATCTCAGGTGTCAAAAATTGTGCTCGGTAGGCGACAATAGGCTCACTCTGTTTTACGTGGAACCTGCCTGATACCATAACTGATGTAAAATAGCTGTTATACATCTCTGCATATGTCTATACCTACACTGTATAACTATTTGACGATTCGATGGCGTAGTGATTAGTGTAACCGACTACACGCCTTAGGTCGCGGGTTTGATTCCCGCACAAGTCAAACATTTGTGTACGTGAACATGGATGTTTGTCTTGGTCTGGGTGTTTCTATGTATAATATGTAGGTATTTACAAAAAAAATGTATATATGTATGTTTATCCATTGTCTAGTACCCATAGTACAAGCTCTGCTTAGTTTGGGCTAGATGGTGTTGTGTGTATGTGGTAGAATATTATTATTATTATTATTTGTTAATGGTGTGAGCGAAATCAATTTAAATCATTTATTAATCCATGTTACAAAGTAACATTCATGAACGTTGAAGTTTTGGTAGGTGAGTTTACTGATCTTTTTAGATGCTAGTTTCAGGAAAATTGTTGAATCTATAATAAAAAATGTATAGCCTAAATAATAAATTGTTTTTTTTTTTTTTCTTTATTTTTCTATAAGTGGTTTTTATCCACAAGGATACGCCAACCCCATCGTACCTTATCATATACAACACAACATTATCTTAATATTTACCAGATAAGGGAATTATTGACGATTATTGCGGCAAACTTCTAATAAATTGTTTAAAATTAAGGATTTCGCTTTAAGTGATTGAGTATTTGCATGCAGTTTAGAATTGCCAGACTAGATCGTATCTGTTACGGTTTCAATATATTGCTGATTGGTACAGCAGAAATGTTTATCAGCTGGTAAACAAATTGATTACTAAGCACCGCATCAGGCAACATTGTGTATTGAAATTAAACTACTATAAACGGATTTTATCGCGTTATTTATTTTACACTTTATTACAAAATTTTGAAACTGTTACACTACTACTAGATACTATTAAACTTTACTAATTTTTAAGCTAATTAAATTATTAAAACTATTAAAACTATTTATATTTAAGTTTACACTTTCTCCGACGTTTCGGTTGCTTTTCAGCAGCCATGGTCACGGGGAGACTAAGATGGTAGTTGTCTCAATGTTCCAGTGTCGTTATTTCAAAGTACCCGAACATAATTTAATCACTGGTGTTTCTATTTACGCAGAATGAGCTCAGAGTATCATTAAGTCTAGCTGTGGTTTGCTTCTTCTTGGGTTTGACTATTTGAATGACTGGTATGTAGTAGTTTAATATCAATGAATAACATTCACGTAAACAGAAGACAACATTGTGTATTTAACTTTTAGAGGAATTTAATTATTTATTTTTTAATTTAATTTTTATTTAATTTTTATTTAATTTATTTTTAATTTTCCTGGCTACTGACATAAGTGTAAATGTAAGCCTTGGGTTCAACGTTGGACTCAACGTATACATTTAAAATATATAAACATACATTTAAGATATACGCTCATGTCAGATCTAGAAGTCACGAGTTGATGCTCGGGTCGGAAAATGTTTTTGAGTTTGCCTGCTACGAAATTATTAATAGGAGCGTTTAGTCTACAAACGTGGCCAGTAGACCGTAATACCATAGCCGCTATTACGTCGTACTTAAAAACCAAAGATAGAGATATCCATATGGTACTCACTTTTCTTTTAGTATTCAACTCAAATAGTTACCTTACCCAAGCTCTAAAACATACAGAATTTTTGAAAGCGTTGCAAATCTAGGTATATGTCAATGGTAAGCAAATTGTTAGTAATTTGTAAAATGCAGCATGTCGTATATATTACAGTTTAAAAACCTTTTTCATTACGACACAAAAAAAATGCATGCTACAAACTACCCATGGAAAACCATTTTTCCATGAGAGATAGCGAGATATCCATAATATAGCACCACTTTCTCTAAGTCTCAAATTTAAAATGTTAATTACGCTCTTATTTTGCAACCAATTTTGATACTGATCGCACAAAAAGGTTTCATTTGATTGTTAATTCTAAAACAGAAACATACTTAAGAAACTACTCAAGTACTTAGTCTCAATATTTCCAAGTGCTTACGAATAAGTTACGAATAAGCTTTCTAGCTTAACCAGATTTGGCTAAACTTTAGCTTTTCCAAGAAGCGACTGTAATCGTAAATCCAATACACAAATTCATAGAGATATTCTAGAGATTATACAATTTATACATAAATCAGATGTGAGAATATTTGATGGTACTGATTTCACATATTGATGGTTTGCCTTTTTTTATATACATATACGTAACCACGTACAAACTCGCGTCATCGTCACCGAACGCATTCAAATATAAAAAATAATAATTTAATAGCTCGACGATACAAGTCATAAGTTACTTAGTTTTCATTTCTATTGGCAGTCCCCAAAGACTGCCCTGCATGTTTTTTATGAAAATGAATGAAAATTATGTGCTTTTAACGTCCTTGGTTAATCTCACATTTCGATTGATATTTGCCATGCCCACGCACTCATGGTTTGTTCGGGCCTCCATACACCCGAACCGCCGTGCGCCGTGACGTATGTCATCGAACCGGTTCTCGGACGCCGCCGGCGTCGCTCCTCCATGTTGCGCGGGGGGCCCCCAGACATCATACGAGACCTAGGAGCGAACGCACGCTCACCGCGACGCGGTTTTTTTACATAATTGTTATATGTCGCAATTAAAAATACAGTCTGCTACTTCTGCGTTATTATTTGTTGAGACTCCTGGGGCTGCTTAATTTTGGGGCTCGGCACACACATGATTCGTCCTTAATATTTCCACTAATTGCCTTAACTCAATTCGAAGTTAAAATTATAATTATGTTTGATTATGATTATGTAACAAAATATCTACGCCGTAGCTAACGCCACAAAATATCTACGCCGTAGTTGACGTCACTTGTACGGTTACTACGCAGTCGTAGCTAATTCGCCGCCTACGCGGTATATGTTCGGTTTTCATTGAACAACTACTCAAGTATACATACGTACTAACTTAGATTAATAAAATGAAGACGTTGTATCCCCGAAGGGGAAGGGGAATTTTAAACTTATGACAAAAATATCAAAAACAGATGCTTTTTTTTCTGTTAAACGAAAATAGTACAAATGTGCATCAGTTATTAAGCAAAATCATCTGACTGAGTATACTGCACTTAATTTGGCTGTATAACTAACTATCAAAATACTATATATAATATGTAACGGGTATTAACGCGATCATGCATAATTTTTTCCTTTTTTATGCTTGACATTTCGACCAGGTGACGTTCCGGCCGTGGTCACAAGCTGACTGGTGCTGCGATGTCATGTCTCCGTTTGTGAGGTTGAAGAATATTGATTCACCCTCACTTTTGGCACATTTTTGTTTGTTCATGTACCGTCACTAACTACACTCACGGTATCTCTATTACGTATGCTAGCATACGCTAGCTCTTCTGCCTCACAAACGGAGACATGACATCGCAGCACCAGTCAGCTTGTGACCACGGCCGGTGTAACCTGGTCGAAACGAAACGTCAAGCATAAAAAAGGTAAACATTATGCATGATTGCGTTAATACCCGTTACATATTATATATATATCATGCAACGCGAAAGTTTAAAAGTTATCAAAATACTGCCCCAGTGTTGATGCGATACAAAATGCGACTGCTGTGTAAGAGGTGTCGTGTTTTAATTACCGGGTCGGCAAAGTGATAATGGATTTGTCTGTTCAGAAATTTTCAGAAATCGGTAATACATTTAACCCCTATTACGTGTACCTTGCGTGGCTGTCAAAATGTGGGTGTAATATATGTACCTATTCCTATTATGAAGGCTATATATGTACATGGTTTAAATTAATTCAAATCATTTATGCATTTATATGTCACACAGTAGCACACATGAACGATAAGGTTTAGTGGTTATCTAGTTCAATATATTGTATAATGCAGTCGCTACGGAGACTATTTCAGCAAAAATCCTCAAAACAAAATAGAAACTCCTACAGAACACGGAATTAATTCAAGCACTTACAGTTTTACCACGAAACCAACGGGATAGTAAATCTATATAATTGAAAGAAAATAATTTATTTCATGTTCTAACCGTACTCCAACATTATCCCAAAGCCTTCTATAAAACTATCATCATATCTAGGTCTCCAGATAAATCTTTGAAAGCTTTTATTGTACTACCGGTCCCTTTTTCCAATACGGTAGAAAATGCCTTCAATAAATGAAATATCCTGACTCCGCTGTTTGATATTTGATAGTTTTGCTGATTGAATGCTGTCCAATAACTTTAATATACAATCAATAATAGAAAGGAACTTTCATATCTTCTCGTATTATCTGACTTGGTGGCGCAGCGGCAGTAAATGTACGCCATCAGCCGATTTTCCGAGTCTTACACTTATATCCCCGAATTGGTTAGCAAAGGTGCCATACACTTAAATTTCACTCGCTGTTATTTTATTTACCACGTGATAAACGTAAATCTATTGCCATGTGCGGCCTTTACAGATACACACTACGTGCTGCAAGTCAAAATTTCTTGAGTGAAAATTCAAGTATCACTTTGACCAAACCAATAATAATCGAACTCGAGAGCTCATACACAGTTACACTGACTATCAATTGGCCTCAGAGGCAAATACCACACAACACTAAATATTTTAATATCAATATACACCCATATATAACCACTACAGATTTTATCAGGAACAATGCTAGGACCAAGCTTATACTAATACCAGAAACGGTATTCAAATCCCATAGCTTTGGCTAGATTCCACATAAATTAAAGTTGTTTTATTACCACATACAAATTGTTTAGCTTGAAAATACAGCTTTCAAAGGCCGCAATTATTCAAATTTTTGTTAAAATTATTATAAATATAGAAATGTAACAATAAAGTGAATGGGGTAATTTCTATTCAAGTCTAAATGTTTCGAGAAAATTCTAGTATTTTTTATATATTGAATAAATGGTTGGTTTCATAATGAAGAAAACTTAGAAAAAAAGATTCGAAGAAGAAAGAAAATTAATTTTATTTCGAAACATTTATTTCGATTATCGTATAATATAATATTTGATCCAACAGTAGATCAGATTTAGGTGATCGAGTCGAATAAACTCGACACGTGTAATCTAAAAAGCCGCGACAAGTTTGTCTATGACGCATTGAATTAGACGCATTGATAGAGAGATAGAGTATCGAGTATCTGAGTAAACATTGGCTCTGTGTAATAATAAATTTAAAAAATAGTTAAAGTGCTTAAAACTATTTGAATTCACTGTTAATCCTTAAATAACAACGCAATAACTAAGTGCAAATGTTATCTACAACTACGGACACCATACAAGTGAGCTATTTACACAAACTCTCAAACAGTAAATCTGAAGTATAAATCTATGCAAAATTTAGCAGTTTGATCAGGAATACGTTGTGATAGTCGCATAAACAAGTGAAGACGTAACCGTGAGTACAAACATACATTTTTCCAGCTGTGATGCAAATTATTTGTGGTACAAAACACCAAATAATTCAATATTTCGCAAAACAAAGACGGTTACAAAATTTGAAAGTCATCATCTTTCAAATATTGATTAAAGCGACATCTAGTACTGAATAGCAAAACTACTTAGACTCTTATCTAGATTTGAGAACATTTACTTATTGCCTCAATAGATGGCGCTAAGCTTAATACAGACAAAGAAATAAATTATAACACATAAATTGAAACACAACAACGTCTCTCAGATATGGATGATTTTAGAGGACGAATGAGCTTCAATAATATTACCCTCAGGAAACTACGAAAAAACGCTTCCACAGATTCACTAATAAATGTATCCAACATATCCTATGCATCAATAACATCCGATCCACATTCTAGAAGCTTGCCAGATGTATCTAACTCTGATGAAGTGGAAATGCTTAGAGAAGAAATAGATAGACTGAATAAGGAGTTACAAACTGCACACACAGAGGTCGAAAACTTGTCTTTAGAAAATAATGAATTAAAACAGCTAACTTTAAAACAACAACAGCAAATATCTAATTTTAAAAAAGCTTATTATGGTTCCCCAAATATGAAAACTCCAGCCCAAAGAAAGAAGAATAAAAATTACACAAAGACACCTGAATATAATCAAAATTTGACCAAAAATTATAACAACTTGGAACAGAATAACTACAATATATCGTCAATAGATGTCACTACTAGTCGATCGCCTGTAATCGATGAGAGCGTACACAAATCACCAATATTAAAAGACATCATAGAAACTTCTTCTACGACAAACGGTAAAAAACAACACAAAATAACAATTTTTGGCGACCAACAGGCCTATGGTTTATCTAAGAAGATGGCTAAATCCAAAGTCATCCAATGGAAAGACCAATACCAAGTAACATCCATTATTAAGCCCAACGCAACAAGCGCGCAAGTACTGAACAGTTGTAATGATGACTTCGTGAAGACGCAAACCTCGAATGACATTGTAGTATTAGTAGTAGGCTCTAACGATAAGAAACCTTATGTCCTTATTTCGGAACTATGTAACACTTTATCTAAATTACGCCATCAAACGGTATTTGTAACAAATATACAGTACAATCCTAATCTAAATGAGGAAATTATTAATTATAACTTAGAATTAATTATCCAAAACTACGAAAATTGTAAATATCTTAAAATACACAACACTTCTAATAAAAACAATACGTATCCCACTTATCTATTAAATTCTCACAAAATATATCTTATGAATTTACTTCTCCAATTGAACTCTGAAATTATTAGTTTACGGTTCCGTAATCTGGTAATTTTAAACCAGAATAAAATTCAAAACTGTAAGACAAGTCAAACTAAAATTACCACATACTTTCATAAAATAAAACAAACACAGGTATTTAATGAAACTCAGTTTTTTCGAGGTCCAGAATAAGCATACCCCAGTTAGATTAATCCATCAAAACATCGCAGGCTTGCTATGTAAACAAGAATTAATCGAAATAGCCCTTAGTGACCTACAAAAATCTATTGGTACGATCGACATTATATGTTTAACTGAAACGTTCCTTAAGCACGGCACTGAATCTAATGTTAGAATTAACAACTTTAACTTGGTATCATTTTTCTCTCGGACTAACCAACGCAGAGGTGGTTCGTGCATCCTAGTCAGAAATAATCTACAATACAAGGAAATTAACAATCTCTGCCCATCAATATCGCTGCACTTCGAATGTTGTGCCATCGAAGTGGTCAGGTTTAATCTCATTGTAGTATGCATCTATAGGACACCTACATCCGATGTAAATATATTCTTAAATAACTTGGCGTTTCTCGCAAATAAACTAACCAAAAAACATAAAAAGAAATTAATACTATGCGGCGACTGGAATATAAATATGTTGCAAACAAATAAAATATCGTCTGATTTAAGATCTATACTTAATAACAATAATTTGACAAATCATATACAATTACCTACCCGCCAAAATGCATGTTTGGATTTAATAGTTAGCAATATACACAACGCAGAAGCCACGCAACACTATCTGGCACTTTCAGACCACGAATTAAGCCAATCAATAACATGTGATTTAGAGAATAACTATAGAGTTAAAGACAATCCAAAATATTGGTTTAAAAGTATAAGAGATCTATGCGAAGAAAATATTATTAAATTTAAGGAATATATTTTAAGTTTGTCCTTTTCAGAGGTTTATGAAAGCCAAACAACAAATGAAGCTTTTAACAAGTTACATGACACTGTTACACTTTTTTATAAATTATGTTTTCCTAGTATAAGGACAAAAATATTCTCAAAAAGCATAAAAAATAGAGGTTTAACTAATAGCATAAAAAGATGTTGCACTAAAAAAAGAATCCTTTATTTAAAATATCACTTATGTAAACACAATAAAAAATATAACAAAAAAAGGTATAAAGATTATAGTTACATATTAAAAAAATGTATATATAGAGCACAACAAATAAATAGTCAACATTTCATCAACAACGCTAAAAATAAAAATAAAGCAGCATGGCAAATGATACACTCGAACTTTAACACGGCACTGAAAAATGATATTGAATCAATACAGATCGCTGAAAAAATTTATGACGACCCAAACCAAATTTGCGAGTCATTTAATAACTATTTTATCTCTCTAGCTACCACTAATAATAGTAACCCAACAACTTCACAACACAATCAAACTCAAACTACAATCCCTCAGAATGTAAAAAGTATTTTCCTTACACCTGTAGATGAATACGATATCTATAAAATAATAATGTCATTAAAAAATACTAACTCTACAGGGTACGATGAGTTAAACACAAAAGTAATTAAAAGATGTGCCCACAGTTTAGTTTACCCCCTAACGCATATAATTAATATATCTCTAGCAGAGGGCATATTCCCCACACGCCTTAAGAAATCTGTAGTTAAACCACTCTATAAAAAAGGAATCAAAACAGACATGAACAACTACCGGCCGATAACTTTAATACCAATCCTATCAAAAATTTTTGAGAGAGTCATGTACAGTAAAATAGAAAACTTTGTAGAATCATGTAATATAATTAAAAAACAACAATTCGGATTTAGAAAAGATAGCTCCACTGCTTTAGCATGTTTTACTTTGATTAAGCATATCACTGAAAGCCTTAATAATAGATCAAAAATAGCATGTGTCTTTCTCGATATGACAAAGGCATTTGACCTTGTTTGTCATAAAACACTCCTATCGAAACTTTCTTGTTATGGAATAAGAGGAAAAGCCCATGACTGGATCGAAAGCTACCTTACGGAAAGAACACAATGCGTAGAAATAGCCAAAACGCACAATTTAAAGATGAAAACCGTAAAATCATCATATAAAGAAAATAATTACGGTACCCCGCAAGGCGGAATATTATCTCCACTATTATTTCTACTGTATATAAATGACCTCCCTGACGCTGTAAACAAAGACTGCATCCTTTTTGCTGACGACACAACACTAATCATAACGAATAAAAACCAAAACACATTACAGAACGAGATTAGTCTAACACTAGATAAAACTATTAACTGGTTGCAACAGAACAATTTGAAAATTAATATGACAAAGACAAATATAATACAATTTCAAACATATAATTCATGTATACATAACCTTGACATCCGTTATAATGACTCTCACTTAGAAAGTGCTAATGAATGTGTATTTTTAGGTATAACATTGGATAAATACTGTAATTGGAAACCCCATATAGAAAAACTTGTAAGTAAGATTGACCGTTTTGTATATGTATTAAAATATATCCGACAAACAGTTAACTTAGACACAGCCTTGATTGCTTACCATGCTTATATAAGCTCTGTACTCCGATATGGTCTAATTGTATGGGGTAACTCGGTTGAGGCCGATCGTGTATTTAAAGCCCAAAAGAAATGTATACGTGCAATATGTGGCGCTGATGTCATGGACAGCTGTAAACCCTTATTTAAAAAACATAGAGTACTACCATTACCATGCCAATACATACTTGAAATATGCCTGTTTGTGAAAAAACATCCAGAACTATTTGAAAAGCTCGGCGATACTGCAAATTCCCGAACTAGACATAAAAACAGGTTACATATACCACCCATAAAACTCGAGGTATTTAAGAAAAATGTTTACTGCATGTGTATTCAAATATTTAATCATCTACCCAACAATATTCATAGTCTTCCATTATTATTATTTAAGAAAACACTCCATAACCTGTTATTAGACAAACAATATTACTATTTAAAAGATTACCTGGACGATCATGTACATATAACATAATGTAACAATTTCATTGAATTATTCATTTAATAATGTCATACCATAATTTTATTTCATAATTTCTTTTATATAATTTAATCCCATATTTTAAATTAATTTATTTTATGATAATTTTTAATTAACATACATATTTGCACGCCATGCTTGGCAGAACATGTGATGCTAATAATATCTGTACCAACTCTTCTACCATGTTTGAGCAAATAAATGATTTATTATTATTATTATTATTATTATTAAAAATTAGACAGCTTGAAGTAATACTACGCCTGTATATTCCTGTAGATTAAGGTAGATTTGTATTATACTTATGAGTATAATACACTTTTACCTTAACCTATGGTACCTAACTAAATCTAGCTATCAAAATATGTTTAGATAGCTAGGTTTAGGTTACACATGATTGGTGTATAACGGCCCAAATGCCATCGTTGTAAGGTCAAAAGCTAATTATCAATCACATAGTCATTGACTTAGGATGATTGATATATTTAGCTTTTGACTTATAAATTCTATACTTTTACAGTCACCGAATACTTTATAAATTAATTATTTTTCACATAGGTAACTGTATAACGAAAAGGTATGTTCGTATTTAAGTATCATAATGAACTGATAATAAATAATTAAGTACCGCAAGCAATTCAGCTTTATTTCTTACACAATATCAAAAAGACAAAGTTCATTTCAGATTATAAAACTGCGTGTCCAAAATAATTTTCCTTAGGAGGCATCATTCGTTGTCCCAATTATCGGTATAATCAATTATCGATTCTCCCCTCTATCGCCCAGGTTATAAGACTCAATTTGGCGTGAACTAACAACGCCATCTATTTCCGTGGACGAGGGTTCCATGGCAATTGTTTTAAATAGGACTTTTGGGTAGAAGACGTATTTTTAATGCCTTCTCTAACTAACTCTTGATTAAAATTACATTTATTATCTCCCTCCCTTGCTGTATCATTTATTTATTAATTAAGTCTGCTTAAGTACAATATCAGGGTCTTAGATTAATTAATAGGAGAAATATTTCTTAACTATGTATGGTACAAGAATTAGTGAACTAGCGAACCGAGAAATACATTTTATAAATATAATTACTGTGCTCAGGGTTGCGTGATAGAGCAATACTGACTCATCTTTATATAAATTCACCAAGACAAAAGTTTAGTAACTTTCTTCCTCTGTTTGTCAATCGATATTGCTTTTTTTGTATAGTAGCTATTAAAGGACGTGTGTAAACGGTGGAAAAATAAAATTGGAGTAATGTAAATTTATATATATTTTTCTCAAAGTACAATAATGGTTATGGAATTATGGAATTTACCACTGGGCGAACATTAATACTAATAAATTACTGAAGTAAGGTAACGTTGCCGCGGAGAAATGGCAACATTTAACACAGATGGGTGACAATTGCAAAATGTTCTCCAAAATGTCACTCTGTTGTAGTCTAAAGTCGAGATGGAGAACGTGCCCTCAATCATCTGCACAGATGACTCAAATTTAGTGGTCGCTTTGCATTGTCAACGTTTGTGACAGGCAAAAAAATTTTGTGATCCAGAAATACTTACTTGTAAGACACATTACGAACATCCTAACTTGAAGTCAAGACGTTCGTAAAGTGGCTCGCTACACAGGGATACTAGTATTTAGTGTGGAAATTGATTAAAATATAATCTAACATGTTAGATGCTAGTTGCAATATTCTCCGAAGAAGCAAAAATGAATATACATATTACGCCGCTTTATATCTGCTGCTAAGCTGGAGTCATTTAAACTAATAATTATATAACTGACAATTAGTGATGTACAAAAAATTTATTCCGTATCTTATTTGAATGCAGCCGTGTATAATGCGATGCATAATAATGTATCATGTTTTCTATCATCCTAAGTAATAGTTAGTTAATTTTGTTTGTTTGTTACGTTTTAACGCCTTAAATACTCGGCTGATCATCATGAAATTTTGCATACAACATGTATGTCAGGGGTACAGAAAAGGACATAGGCTACTTTCATCCAGAAGAAAGTACTGTTGCCTAGGTACAGCTAGTAAGAAAATAATTTGATTCAGTTGCATATATCACTAAAGTTCAATACCTATTAAATCAATATTTTTTTCACTTGACTTTTTTACAGATATATCGTAATTATAAATCATACTTAGTAAAATACACGATAGCTCTGGTATTTACGACCATATTCACCCAACATCAGCTCTGTTGTTCTTAGCTCTAATCAATGTTTCTCTTGTGTATAATATATACACGTATCCAGGTATACGTGAGCTAACAGTCTGCTCGAAACTGATAACTCAGCTGAATATGCCCCAATAATTAGTGCGGGATGAAATTAGATCAGGCTGCAGTATAATTGCAGTTATAATTATCTGCTTCAGACACGTATTGGTTGGCTGATGAGATGATCTAATAAGCTGTATGTATACATAATGGTATGAAATTGGATCATTGGATCAGCAATCACATGGTGAATGGGAATCAATCTATTGATTGCTTTATTGAACTTTTGTGCAAGTTCTAACGCAGTTGATTGGTCAATTTCCAGAAAGACTTCAAACAATTTTCTCGGTGGCTCGTGGCATAAATTTCGTGAGGTCGCTAGTTAAAGGTCACCATACTTATCTTTAATATGCACAAGCAATCACTGCGATAGTTTTTTTTTAAACGAAAGACTATTAGCTATTAATGTCACATAACCCGAAAAATTCGGAGGTGTATGTTTTTACGTACAACTTGTATCATAGCTGCTTAGCAACTCAAAAATCTTCTCTCTAAGGTGCTACTGCTGTTATCAGGATACATTAGAGTCACCAAAACTCAGTTAGTAAATAAGGAAACCATAACCTGCCTTGCAAATTTTATCAATGGTTCTAAAATATGGCGACCAAAATATTTTCCGTGATAAAATTTTTTTTTTTGTATTTCTAAAGTTACGTGACACAGTGACAGTTTGATTAGTAATTGAAAGCTGCAGAATTGCTGTTTATAATAATCGAATAAATTATCCTATGTCCAACTTCTTGAATAGAAATTACCGCTTAAGACCGTAAATGTGTAATTTTAAACCAAATATAATATCCAGTCAAAATACAAAAATATATTTAAAACTTCTTACGAAACCAATTTTATAAATAATCATTTTGATTATCATGAACTAGTTTATTAGCACGTTGATACGAAAGTTAAAGTTAATCAAGTCCTTCACAATCAACCTAAACAGCCCGAAACACAGGAAAGCAATTTCTCATAAAATAACAAATTTAGTTAAATTTGAGCTGATAAAGTCTACTTGGAGCAAAGTAAGTGGGTCCCCGAATTAATTCGGAAGATAACAGCCAACGATAAATAATAGAAATGGGCTCAAATAGAGAGACTTCGTAAAAACTTAGCATTGTGCCAAGACTCCTTGAAGAATTCCTTTGTCCAAAATTTTAATGGACAGTTTATTTTTTATTCAACGAAAAAATGGGTTTGCTTTTGAGATAACACTGTTTTTGTACGGTGATGTTAGAAATGTTTTTGTTTAAATCTCAATTTTTATTTGAACTATCTTGGCCACGCTACAGACAATTTTCATAATACCAACTTTAAAACAGGAGATGAATATTTTTATATTGGACTGGTATAATTTTTTACTTTTTGTGTATGTGCACCAATTTCTCGGCAACGGATTTACCGATTTCCATAATAATTTTTATTTGGAAAGGAATATGTTGCGTTGTGATATCATATACATTTATAGGAATGAAAATACTGTTGACTGTACTAAATGCTGAATTTTTATAATTGGATATGCTATGGGCTTCGACATAAGGTATAGTATCTTTAAAAATGCTACCCAATACGATGGTCTGAAGTTAATTCTTTCATACTTTGGGAATTTCCTAACAAAACTTAAAAATACACATATGTACAGGTACATTCATAAAATCGATTTATTGCGTAGATAGTATAACCTTAACTATACACACCGAAAAAAAAGACATTGTGCCTATCCGTCAAATGTCAACCGAGCAACAAATAAAATAGTCTTTCAATTATGTTTATCTTTCGGACAATTTACAGAATACAAATAGAATATGTGACTAATCCCAAAGAAAGTTGGAATAGTCTGTTTCCCGACAATCTTCCAACGCATTGTCATCTATCCGACCCGTAAAATTTGTATCAAGACACAATCTCGGGCACATCAAGATACGTCACGTCAAAATGTCCATCTGACTCGACACGGGTACGCTCCGAATATCAAAGTGTAAAGTGATGTATTTGTAGTCGTATTTCTAGTGCTGACTGTACTGTTTATGTTCGGAATATGAAATGAGAGTTTTAAAATGTTGCCTCGAAGACTGTACTAGAAGATAGATAGAATATTGCGATTGTGATTATATTTAGGAAACAAAACATTTTCTGGACTTGTAAGTCTTATAACCGATTGGTGAGGTCACTGGACTACTACATAGTGGTCTGAAGTAAAAATCCATTGCAAGCGTCTATGAATTTTTGAATAAATGTGCGACGGTATCACGCATCTCTGACTTAATATTAACTCGCACTGGTCTAGCGTAATGGACAATGGTTTAATCCTTCTTACATTGGGATAATAGATATGTTTGTTAACAAACATATTTACTGTCGAAACTTTCTTAAATAAAACACACGCTTCTGATCTAACTAACAGGAAAACACAATAATACTGGGGATCAAACCGGAAACTTCTCTATCGATTGTAACCGCAAGCTTATACCATGGTACCAACGAGGCACTTAAATTAAAAATAGATGTGCGCCCGTGGTAACGTAGTAAGTAATTTCCTTAAGGATGTTTGTTTTCCACTCGAATTTCTCTTGAGAGTGGCCGATGTTGCCAAATCGGTTACTTTGTACTTACATACTAATATTTATCTATTTATAATAGTATTAAAATAAATTTTCGTTAGCACTATAAGATAATGTGTGACATTAGACATTAATGTGTAGTGAATAGATGAGATTCTAGATTACTGGCACCCATGCAGCCATGGTAAGATTTAATTTGTTTTATGGGTACCTGCTGGTCAAAATTTTTAATGGAAAATCATAATTCGATACTTTTTATCGTTGTTTACCGAAGAAGGTTTTGTGATAAAAGTTTTTGGCCTAGCTTAATAACAAAAACAGCAACCATCACGTAAATACGGCGAATCGAAGTCGGGCAGAGAATCGGGAAAATACTAAACGACCTAATTTTAAACACAATCGTATGAAAAATAAATCTAAAATACATGATATTTCTAATTGAAATATAGATTTGAATATAGATTACCATTTACTTGTATAGAAAATTTGATATCTTGAAATTAGACGTAGGAAAAGCAACAGCAGTTTTATTTATTTATTTATTTATTCTCACATACAACTATCATCATTTATAGGTAAATATATATAACATAACGCTACAATATCTTACCTAATCCTTAAAATTACCCAAACAGTAATCCTTCACACATAATAATTACGAAACAATGGACCTGAATAATTTTCGGAAGCTCCACGTTAGTTGAAGTTACACTCTCTAATATTTACATTCTCTAACCAAACAAAGCTAGTCGGTACCTCTAGGGAACCATTGAATTAAGCTACACCGCCGCTGGCTACACCAGCCATATTTATATAAGCACTCACCTAGTTAATAGCTACCTATAGTATGGGTATAGGTTTTCTCTGGCAGTTTCTGTTCACTTACGTACGTACTTTCAATACGGATCGAGATTTATACCTGCAGTTTTATTAAAATCCTGCAAGCACATTTAACTTTAAGTAATGCGTATGCATTTCTATTACGTAATAACCTGTCCATTGTTGTAACGCCAGAGATCAACGAAATCCTATACTGTCTGGACACCGATGAACGACTGCGACTGAATAAGTATAACAATAATATTCGCTTGTGTTACCGGCCAAGGTAAACATCCTGAGAAAGCCTGCATGTCTGACAGTTCTTGAATAATGTTCTCAAAGATGATCGAAGTCAGCCAACCCGCACTGGGCCAGCGTGGCAATGCCTTACCCTTCTCACTTCGAAAAGAGACCCGTACTCAGCAATGGCATTGTTTGTAAACGGGGCTGATATTATTATATTTATTCATATTTCCAAGTTTGATTTCATACATTTTATTTCATTCTTAGAAAAAGACCAAAATACCAAAGACCAAAATCAAAATCAAAAGACCTGTCTACAGAATAAGTCGTCTGTTTTTTAATATTAATAGTAAGCAACGATAAATTGCTACTTCCGTATACTGATATTCAAGATTTCTAAATTTCTATCTTTTGAATTTTTATAACCAAATAGATTTTTGTGTTAGGAAATTCTCACTGATTATGGAAAATATAATCGGTGACTGGCTTCAGGTACGCTACCTTTTACGGCTCCTAAAACATAGTTAGAGAAATAGTAATAATTAAGTAATAAAATAGTATACCGCCGCCGACCATTTTGGAAAATACAAACGTGACTATAAAATAAAAAAATATAGGTATTAAATTGTGATCATTCCAAATACTAAACGTTGTGAAAACTTCAACAGCTTGCGTTTGACTAGTCTGTACTATCGTCATCCTATTCCCTCCGCATCAAATCCAATCTATCTATCCCACTTTCACCAGATTTAATCAAAGCACCAGTAAATTAAATTCTAGTATCGTAATGAAATCAGACTGTCAAACGTCGCCTATCCACAAATTATTTTGAAACGTCCAAATCACGCGCTCATTGATAGCAGCTGTTCCTTTATGCGTGGAATTTATTGGTGATTTAAATCATTGACTAATTATCGAATGATTATCGAAAGTTGGGAAATTATAAGTTAAATATAGGAAGTGCTATTGGAATATTCGTGGAAATGTTTTAGTAAACGATCGGGTTATATCGGATTATATTATATTATATTCTCTTTATAACATTAGTATAGGTATAGCGACCCACCTGGTGGTAGGCGGTAACTACTGCTGGTTCCGGATATATCTATAAGCTGATTTTTATTTTGTTATTTATTGCTTCTGCTGGCGTCAGACGAGCTAGCGTCTGATCTGCTGGTCGGCGGTAACTATCGCTGGCTCGGGATATATTTATAAACTGATATTTATTTTTGCCCTTGATTACGGCCACTAGTAGGTGTAAATGGGGCAGCATACCACTTGATGGTAGACGGTAAACATCGCTGGTGGATATTGTTGTGCTTCCTTGCCAGAAGCAATTCCAATCACATCGGTTAACTATATAGATAGGAAATACACACACTGTCACTAATGGTAAGCAGTTACAATGGCCAAGTCGTAAAATAATTCTAATTATACTACTATCACAATATACTAACTCTAATATTATAAATGCGAATGTGAATTTGTTTGTTACGCTTTTACGCCTTAATTACGAACGATTATCATAAAATTGATGATCGGTCCAGTTCGGTCGCATACGCGTTGTCAGTGTTACAGAAAGAGATATTATATGGTACCTTTTATCCAGAAAAAAATACAAATACTTATCTAACCTAATCTTACTTTTACGCAACACATACCGGACTAAACAGTATCTTATTATTTAATTTGCTTACAAAGTAACATTTAAATCCAGTTTACAAGTAATTAAGTGACAAACATCTCACAAACGTAGTACAGAATAGACACAACATTTCTATTACACATAATAGTGACGTCACAAGCCTATCTGAATACAAACAATTAAATCCAAGTTTATCCAAATCATACACAGAAGTAATTGTATCAGGCATGAACAATAAGAAGTCTAACTGTTCAGTTTTCACTTAACACGGTATAGATACCATCGGATACAGTTTCCTGATGCGAGCAGGTGTTTGACCACGTTTCCATTGTATGGGTACGTCAATTCTGTTTTCCGTTCCGAATATCTTATTTCATTTTTACGCCTGCACTTGGTTGTATCCCTTTGTTGCCAGACATTTGAAATGTTAAACAATTGATATGGATAACATTCAAAGGACAATGAACAATTTGGCCTATGAACACATTCCACCTAAACAATAATTTGTGTTTTATTTTATGACTTAATAATCAATCATTATAATCTCACGGACAATTTCGAATCTTATTTTCGTGTTAAAAAGTATTTTCGCGATTTTAAATACATCAGCATCCATTGTTTACATCTGAGACACGTAGTGTTGCCATGCTTACAGTTTTTACAGTATTACATATTATGTGTACGGTTTTATCAGAGAAATTATATCCTATTTAGCTTGTCTGCAATTTTTTTACGTAGTTAATACGAATGCTATTCTATAAATACCATTATTGAACTTCATCATAGCTATGACTAATTTCTTAAAAAGTCATAAGTTTTAATGTAAAAGACCGTAATAAATACCACTTTCTCGGTATTATACGTTTTACTATAGTGCAAGCATGGCAACACTTTTTTTTGTTTTACATGGGGGAACGAAGGGTTTATGTCGGACTCACCGGGGTAAAAGAGAAAGATGGAATAAGGATGATAATAAAGGACCTCCCGGATTATTCAGAAGCAATATTCAGAAGCGTCTGTGACTTATATTCACTTTTAATTGAATTTGGTCATCCTTAACTACATATTTATCATTTTTTGTGGCTGTTGGTTCTTAGGCTAATAATGTATGGCAGCTGAACAATGTTCTTTAGAGGTCGAACAATTGAAACAAAGAGCACCAAACTCAGAGCGACTATTTATGAATCACACAGAATTTGTCACACATGGTGATCGAATTCGTAAGGTTCAATTTAGCAGCAGTGGCATTGTGATAACTTAAATAACTACGATATCCATGGCTTTATGTTATATTTCAATCTATTTCAATAAAGTGCTAAGAAACTATAATTTGATGGTATCATCAAATTCGTGAAGTTATTTAATCTTTGGTAAGAGAAGCAAGTGTCTCACTTAATATAGGTTTTTGGCATAACTGTCAATAACTTCTGTCACCTATCATCCGTCATTTTGAGTGAGAATTTTCTTATTGCAAAATTAATTTACATTGTGTACGGCTTGGTAATTGAAATCTCTATTGCAATAAGAAGTACTAAATCTATTTCGTTTTAGAAAACATATACATTATCGTAACGTATAGGATAATGGGAATACACCACAGAACCGATGTTAAGGAACATGGACACGTAACTTGGAACGCGTCACTGACTTAGTTTAATTCAAGCCGAATTTACTCTTACTCATACATATGGAAGAATCTTTTACAACAATATAAATGGTGACTTCGTTTGTTTGTATTTGTTTGGATATATAGATGAGAATTCTCTACCCATTCGGGTACAAAATATCCTTGATATGTATTCGACTGTTCCAAATTCTTTGTCTAAAAAAGATTAAATAACAATAATGAATCGTAAAAATGGTCATGTTTGGTTACAAAGCATTACAAATTGATCAATTAAACACTAAAAATAATATAATTAATTAATATCTGCGTTGTAAATAAATTAACTTCGCCAATTATTATATACGCATTCACATTCATTTTTAAATTTAATATAATATTTATTAAAATTTAGTCTTAATTAAATTCGGATTTTATATACCGTATGACCAAAAATAATAAATTCAATTTATTGGTTACCAAATAGTCAAATAGTCAGTTTGGGATATCAGTTGCCGCCAGACCTACGGCATTACAGCAAAGCCAAGATTTGTACAAACCTAACTAGTAATATTATAAATGAAAATTTGAGCTTTCTTGTTTGTTATACTTTCACGTCTTAACTACTTAACCGATCATCATTAAATCTTGCATACACGAGTACAGAAAAGGACATAGAAATTTATTGACAAAGTCTACGTGAACAATTTTTAGGGAATGTGTATTATCTAATTCAATAACGTTAACGTAATCCCTAGTTTGAAAGCAGATCAGCAGATTTTTTAGCATCAGACAATATGAGTATGGTTAGGCCGTTAACAATATAATGATAATAATAATAATATCAGCCCTGTATTAAATTGTCCCACTGCTGGGCACGGGCCTCTTCTCACTGTGAGAAGAGTCCAATATCCGGGCACGCCACAATCGTGAGTAAGACCCGTTTTTTAGGAGTGGCTGGAGAGGTGGTATGGCGCCCTCACCTTCCGGCTGACACAAGTAATGACTGGCCACGATTGCTTTGGCCAGTTCCTGTGTTGCATAGGCCGGCAAGAGACGCCCGGTTGTCACCACTGTGGCGACTGCCACGACGTTGTTGAAGACACGGCGCTGCACACTATGGCGAATTGCCCCGCCTGGGCATCGCAGCACCGTGAGTTGATCGCGGCAGTTCGGTCATTGTCCTCTCACTCCCGGCTTTAGTTCAATCTATGGTCCAGAACGAGAGGTCGTGGAACGCCGTCGCCTCCTTCTGTGAGGAAGTCACGTCCATCAAGGAGGCGGCGGAGCGGGAGAGGGAACGCTTAATTACAACTACAATCAGCGTTATCAAATTACAGGTAATTAAAGCGTTTAACGCTTTCCTCTCCTATCCTATCACTTAAGAAAGGATCCAGTATTAACGCCTTGGTTAGTGCTAGCCCCAAGCAGATACGTACCATTATCCCATCTAGCTATTGTACTCGTGAAATATTAATGCAGGATATGCAATCCCTTTGGGTTATTCCTTGAAGTAGATGTTCATGAACAGAAACTCTGCCTTCAGAAGCAACTTGTAGCGACAATGTACATAATTTCACGTAGAACTAATGCACTTAGATAAATCACATTTTTAGATAAAGTTTATAGTAATACGCTTGTGCCACATTAGTATATAAGCTTTATTTTTATCCAAATTAAATCGGACCAAAAACAACCTTAGTGTACACTCCTTGCCAATCTATGGGCAAATTACAATATGTCACATTTTTCTACGTGAAATTATGTACATTGTCGCTACACAATTAATAAAAAATGTCCATACGATGTAAACGACCGTGTTAACAATATATTTATTCGGAAATCTTACGCCCAATAGTTATTGAACATCCTACAATAACGTCGAAAATAGAATGAGAAAATAAAAAGGCCTATTCTTATAAAAAACAATTCTAGACATAATGATTGATTTAGAGCCGTACTTTGCCTACGAGTATATTAGCTTTTTGTTTGTCTTTTAGTTCGACTTTGGAAATTTCTTGCTGATACTAAAGTTTTATTACGCTTAATACTTACATAAAGGCAATGTATAAAACCTAGGTATAATTTTGGGCAGTAAAACGTAGAGTATACAGCGTGACTAACTTTCAAAAGAATTTTACAACTTGAATATACTTTTTTCGTATCCAATAGAAGGTAAAATATCAGCATATTATAAAACGTAGATATAAAATTATATTTATTTATTTATTGGACCATCTACAAAGATACACACAACTTAAATACTAAATACAAAAGTGTTAGGTCGATAGATTAAGTGTGCACCCTCACTTACAGTAGGCCACAGCATGCAAAGTAAAAACGTACATACAGTTGGCGAAATTGGACAAAGTTACAAATAGTAAATTACTAATATTTAAATAAAAATAATGAATTACAAATACTTAAATGCAAATAATGAAATACTGAAATACAAATAACAAAATACAAATAATGAAATCCAAATAATGAAGTTACAAATAATTACTATTAAATGTTAAATAAAAATAGAAAATAAAAATATAGATAATATAATTATTTTATGTAATACGAAATCTGACACATATATCCCCTTGTAATAGACTCTGTAAATTAATTGAAAGTGTGAAATAAGCTACAGCTTGAATGAAGCAAGCGCACTCGCTTGATTCACTAATCTAGCAAAAACTTGAATTAAGCAGGAACGTGAATTAAACAATGGTCTAAATAAAGCTATAGCTTAAATGAAGCAAGAACTTAAATGAAGCAAGAGCTTATATTAACCCTAGAAAGATAGTCTGCGTAAAATTGACGCATGCGTGTTCGAAATATTGCTCTCTCTTTGTAAATAGTGCGAATCTGTTGCCGTACGTTCAGCACATCTCTCTCGTCGCTTGGTTCTTCCATAAGGCGCACATATCACTGAGGTAAGTGTTACCGATTTCAAAATATAAAGATCACGTGAGTCAAAATGACGTATGATTATCTTTTAAGTGGCTTTTAAGCTTTAACTTAAATGCTTCATTGAATTTTTTTCCACCTTATTATACTTGGTACCTTATTTTTATTATATTTATTTACTTATATTGTTTTTATCTTTTTGTAGATATCACGACTAAAATCTTGATAATGGGAAATATAAATTTGAACGCAGACCGTACCCTGGACGCCCTTTTATAGATAGATGACGAGCTTGCCTGTGCGGACACTGATAGTGAAGTAGAAGACCACGAAAGTAAAGATGACGAGCAGAACGACATAGAATAAACTTTTATAGATGAGGACAAAGAAGAAGAGCCAACGCCGAGCGAAGGCGATGTGCAATAAAATGCAAAATACTTATTTGTTGAGAGCATAATATTGATATGTGCCAAAGCTTTATCTGACTGATTTTTATACGACTACATGTTTCTATTATATTATAACATATCCTTATTATTTAATGTACAAGTGAAAATGGCTAGCTATATTAAAAATATGTGATTTGTGATAAAGAAAAATATTCCTGAGTTTTGTTAATTATAAGCGTGCGTACGTAGTATTTATAATAATTTATGTCCACAAGGTTCCCTGAAAGATCGATTTAAGGAAATAGGCATACTTACTGTTGCGTCGCAATATACATTTGCTAACATTATGTTTATTAAACATAATATTCACTTATATAATAAGAATAATGATATTCATAACGTAAACACTAGAATCAAGCAAAAGGTTAGTGTGCCCATATCATCATATATATTAACATAAAGTTCACAATACATTTGCGGGACTCGGTATTCGTTTTTTTAATAAACTACCTATAAATAATTAATTAATTTACCATTGCTTAAATTTAAAAGCGCCGTTAAAATACAGCTCATTCGGAAGGGTTATTATTCAGTTAACGACTACTTAACTAACAAAAACTCATGACATTAGTTTTATTGTTGCATTCAGGATTCAAAGATCTGTGTTACCTATTAGTCAATTTAGTAATGTAAAGGTACCTTGTCATTATATGTGATGTTATCAAGTATCCTGCTTCTCATTTTGATTATTATTATTATTATTGAATATATATTATTATTAAAAAATACAAATCCACAACCGCATTTAGTCACGGACTGCCTTTGCATTGTCACAAAGTGTAAGTGATTGCGCCATCATGCCATCCTACTGCCTATTTTAGATTTATATTGAAAAATATAACTAGACCCAAATTATTTCATCACTACAATATTATTAACTTATTATTGTTATTATCTTTAGTTTTTTAACGTTAGTAGCATATGGTATAATGGTTGCAACACCTTGTTGATATGAGTTGCAAAATACTGAAATTATATTTAATTGGCGATTTAAAAGAGTGGCCGTGAGTTTCTTGCAGGTTTCTCCTCATAGGATCTACCGTTTTCCTGAACCTAGCAAGTAACCTAAATGGAGCTTCAGTAACTTAGTAAACTCACTAACCTATATATTTTGACGTTCATAAGTGTTACTTTGTGACCTAAACGTATAAATGATTTTAGACTTTTGACTTATAGAAGAAGTTTTAAGATTTTGTTATTTTTCTATACAAATAAATAAATATCAAATTGTGGTATTTATTATTTCATAGGTATATTAATATAAAATAACGATTAGTTAGTTCTAATTAAAAAATAAAACTTAATATTACAGCTAATTTAAACTCACGCGATATTTTGACGTATAACTATCTTTTACGTACAATATGATTATCTTTCTAGGGTTAAGCAAGAGCGCGAATTAAGCTTGAGCGTGAATTAAGCTTGAGCGTTGATGAAGAAAGAGCGCGAGTAAACCCGGATCAAAGCTATTAAAAATAACTAGAGCTCGCTTAGCTCCCCTGGAAATAGATGTGTATATTTTGCTGCTACATATATAGCTATATAACAATAATAATACCGACGCTGTGAGCGATAACAGAACTAATAATGACACCAATGGCAGCAGCTGAATTGCAAAAGTTTCTACGTTAAATTAATATATACACGAAGTTGGGAGAAAACAATGTGACGGATATCGTGAAATACTATTACAATATTAGGAATACTAACGCCAAAAATCCAATATTATAACCAAAATATTCGAATATTAGACAAAATCTATAAGTATTCGAATTTATATCGAATTCTTAAATCCAATTTAATAATAATAATAATGTTCTATCACATACACACTACACCATCTAGCCCAAACTAAGCAGAGCTTGTACTATGGGTACTAGACAATGGATAAACATATATATATATACGTTTTTTTTGTAAATACATACATATTATACATAGAAACACCCAGACCAAGACAAACATCCATGTTCATGCACACAAATGTTTGACTTGTGCGGGAATCGAAACCGCGACCTCACAAATTACGAAGTTTGATTTAAGTACACTTTAATCAGACTTAAGTGATGTAGTGTGTGGTTATTCAAGTTACTCGATTTCTTCTTTTATTTTAATCATAAAGGAGACCGTTCATATTCGGCTTGAACGTGGACAATCGTCTTATAAACAAAGTAAAATATTAAAAGTTTTCTTTTAATATATAATAAATATTGGTTCCTACCCAGTTGTTTGAAAATGACGTATAATAAAAATTAATTTTAAACTATTTTGATTTGGGTTAAAATGTGTAACTGTAATTGACAATCCAAATGGCTTGTTTGTGTCGCCTAGTAAAAAACAGCGGGAAAAAATCGGAACAAAATGTTTAAAAAAATCACTTTTAGAAATATTAACGAAATCTGAAACTTCGTTGATATTTTTTTAATTATTTACTGTATTCATATTTTGAATTCGACAATAATAATTAATGTAAAAATTATATGATATTTTATAAAATATAACAAAATTGTAAAGTGTGTGGGGTAATTTATTTTCATATTCTAGCAACACTTGACTTATCTGTCAACTCTGTTTCCGTCATTCGCTTTGCCTTTGTTCGCTCGTATAGTGGATATTTTGTGGACAAGATTTTGTGATTGTTATTTTGTATTTTATTTTATTATTTAACGAACTTGATACTAAACTAAATAGAATAATGTTTTCTACATAGTTTAGGCTACTAAAGAGCAGCGATAGCTCAGTGGGGAGACCAACAGACTGCAATGCAGAGGGTCTCGGGTTCGAACCCACGTCGCGCACCTCTGACTTTCGGAAGTTATATGACTTTTCGAAATTATGTGCGTATTGATTGACAATTATCGCCTGCTCCGTGCCTCGGAGAGCACGTTAAGCCGTCGGTCCCGGCTGCCATGAACATCTATGGCAGTCGTTATTGGGAAAGTCAGTACCCTCTACTATCCTGACACTGGTCTAGCCTTAGGGTATCGTTAGCCTTCGGGTTGCGGAGGTCAGGTGGCAGCCGCTCCGTGTAAAAACTGATATCCAGTCAAATCCGGTTGGACCAGAAAAGCCGACCCCAAGTGACTTGGGAATAATAAAGGCTAAGAGAGAAGACATAGTTTAGGCTACTGAAAATTAATATTGTTATGACAATATAAAATTGTTCACGCCCAGGCCAGGGTCCCATACAAGGTGGTCGGTCTCCTTTATTCAAGTAATGCCATGCTCTAGTTTGAAATTTAATAAATTAAATACCTGCCTTTATATTACATATTTTAATAATAATAATAATAACAATAATAATAATATTCTACCACATACACACAACACCGTCTAGCCCAAACTAAGCAGAGCTTGTACTATGGGTACTAGACAATGGATAAACATACTTATATACTTTTTTTTTTGTAAATACAGACATATTATACATAGAAACACCCAGACCAAGACAAACATCCATGTTCATGCACACAAATGTTTGACTTGTGCAATAAATCCGTGTAATTACATTGCATTCTATTTTTAATAAAATTATATCAAATTATGTGTGAAACATGCTTTCCAAAAACATTCTTAATTGAATTTGATACTAATTAATATCGTCATATCTAAAGCAGAATTGTTCTTGGATATAGGTGAGTTTTATAACCTACTGGGAACGATACATTTAAAGATGATATAAATATTGCTTAAAGAGTTATAATCAGTCAAGAAACATTTTATCGTCAATAAACGTAGCTTAACAAGATATTGTTATTTAACTAGTATTATTTAACAACCATAATTGTTGTTTCTTTGTATTATCAAAGTCAATATCTTAAAAATAAATTATATTTGAAAAATTAAAAAGTTTAGCCGTTCTATGATAAATGAGATATAATTATTTCCAATCTATGGAGTTACGAATTGTCAAAGGATAGAAGCAAAATTTATCCATGTTACACATATGACGTTGCCGCTATCCTGTGCAAGTGCAGGTGTACATATGAGAGACACAGCAAGATATCCCCACCACGGCTCTAATAAAATAAAGTATAAAATCAAACATAGACGATAATTGAAATTGAAAGAGTGACCCATGAGTTTCTTGCCCATTCTTCTCATGAGCCCTACACCCTTGCTTTGCTGAAAGTGGCAGTCAATGTAAATTCGCAGAACAAATTAGTGTAACTTTCACATTCATAAGTGTTACCTTGTAACCTAATCTGAATAAATTTATTTTGAATTTTGCATTATACGAATCTATCGCGTAGGTATATTATTAACTATAGCCCTATCCCGTAACACTATAATTTATTGCATATGCGTCTAATACATTATCGTATCTGATATCACCCTGCAAACGATCCCGGATAGCAATTAACTGACGCAAATTGGCTGTGTTACCCTACCTCGTGTGTACGTGTCAAAGAGAAGCGTAATATGAACAATCATTATTAAATATGACATACATCGATATTGAGTGCTCAGCTTTTCATTAGATGTCTTGTTTGCAAAGCTGCATTGAAAACATAAGGTATAATAGCTAGGAGTTCAAGATTTTGCTATTGCCAATTATTTGGTGACGATAGATATAAGCCCATTCTCTTGGAAACACCATTTTCTTACAGGAAACTTGCATGAAAGTGGTAAAACTATTACACATATACCTATGCTCCTGCTCTTTTCCCATGCCATCTCCTTTGATATATATGTGAATATAACAGCATAATATTCCAATGTTCATCTCTATTTCATTTTCCTAGGTTTGACAACATCTTCTCTCTTAGCCTTTATTATTCCCAAGTCACTTGGGGTCGACTTTTCTGGTCTAACCGGATTTGACTGGATATCAGTTTTTACACGGAGCGGCTGACACCTGACCTCCGCAACCCGAAGGCTAACGATACCCTAAGGCTAGACCAGTGTCATGATATTAGAGGGTACTGACTTTCCCAATAACGACTGCCATAGATGTTCATGGCAGCCGGGACCGACGGCTTAACGTGCTCTCCGAGGCACGGAGCAGGCGATAATTGTCAATCAATACGCACATAATTTCGAAAAGTCATATAACTTCCGAAAGTCAGAGGTGCGCGACGTGGATTCGAACCCGAGACCCTCTGCATTGCAGTCAGTTGGTCTCCCCACTGAGCTATCGCTGTTTTTTTGCTAGGTTTGACAACATGTGGGTGATATAATTATAACCCCTGGTATTACAAACTATTAAAGGCGAAAATTGCTGACCACTATGAATGTTTGCTTTCTTGGTAGTTAACCTCAGTCACAGAATTGATAGATTACGTGCTTGCTAAATTGAACTGCTACTGATAAATTCTTGACAGAAAAATCTAAAATTTATGCTGCTTTACCAAAAATCTCGTGATTCACAGCTATATGATCGTTACTGCATCTAGTTTAGTCAGTTACATGAAATCATCATATCAATAGTTTTGTGTGACTAGTTTTAATGGAGCTTAACGATTACCTATATATTAGTCGGCCTCGATGGCGTAGTGGTTAGTGTAACTGACTGCCACGCCTGAGGTCGCGGGTTCGATTCCCGCACAAGTCAAACATTTGTGTGCATGAACATGGATGTTTGTCTTGGTCTGGGTGTTTCTATGTATAATATGTATATATTTACAAAAAAAAGTATCTATGTATGTTTATCCATTGTCTAGAACCCATAGTACAAGCTCTGCTTAGTTTGGGCTAGATGGTGTTGTGTGTATGTGGTAGAAAATATTATTATAATTATTATAAACTATATCTATTTCTTGGGCAAAATTATTATACCTATTAAAATTAGTTTTTTTTAAAAACATGGTGTCTAAATCGTTTTGGTTTGAAATTTTGCAGAAGTTTAGAGGTTAAGCTCACTGATGCTTCGACCATTGATAGTGGTTGTATTTTAGCTAAATAGATGACGAAAATTTTCCATTTTCATTTTGAAAAAAAGTTCTTACATTCACATTTTGATCAACCTTAGATCAAAGAATAAATTATTAATTTGATGCTACAAAAATACTGGTCTTTTAGTCAGTATAATCTGGCATGGTAACTACGTTATTATTAATATTTAAGGTCAGTTTATTGGGCCCGTGCACGGTATTATTAAATTGGAAGTAAATCCATGGCATTTGGGATGCTGTATGTATACAGCAAGCATGTTTATACAGCATCCCAAATGCCATGGATTTATTATCAAAATACAACAAATTGGGTCTCTTCATAACCCGTTCCAAATTCCGGGTGTTCTAATTGAATCGCAGATATATCAGTCACGATGTCGTGCTTATAATAAATTCGGTCGGCGTTTAAATCACAACAGATTTGGGAGGCATCACGACGTTGGGTGCAATTCATTAAATGGACCAATGTGTCTGAATGTGCTTGATATATGGCCAAAGGACTATATTGGGCACGGCGTGTGGGAGGGACGGTAGCGAGGCAGATGCGACACGAATTAGCGATGTGCGATTATGGGTTAAACATTTGAATTATACATTGTTACAATGTATTTAAATTAGTAAGTATTAGCTTATGCCCGCCACTTAGTACGCGTGGAATTTGGAAGTAAGTACTTATCAATATTTATCGACTTTTAAGTGGCGTATCAATATGAATCATACACCAGATTTGGCGTTTAACCTTCAGCAATAACACCGTGAATACGGCATTCGGCTAGTCATACGCGTCGTACGTGCAGGCGTACAAACAAACATATAAACAGACAGAAGTTCTAAATATAATAGTTTACCTTTTTTGATTATCTTTAACATAAATTTTTCATAAATATTTCCTACGTACAGACATCGACCACTAACAAGATATAAATATATTCATAAGATGTACATATAAAAAAATTATATGTTAAATATTTTTATATAATTAGGCATATCTTATTATTTATTATAATTAACATTATTTTACGTTTATGAATTTTAGTAATATAACATTTACAATATATTTACATTATTCATTTTAAAACTAATTAATCTAATAGAAATAAAAAAGAATTAGAAAATCTAAATTTCCTAATAGGCGTCATAAATTCCTCCGCATCACAGTCGTGTGCCCAGAAAACTGGCAGCATTGCAACGTTGAATGACAATGCTTATTCTTTTCACGAAATAAAGCCCTCTGGTCATGGAAAGCGTCGATTAACCTTTTTGCTATTTCTCTATAGAGGGCACGAGCACTGGGATCCCATGACCCTAGCGTTTCAACCCGAAACGGCTTATTTTATTAATTATAATTAACATTACACAACTAATTGCCTTGTTTAACATCGAGTGGAATTACGTAGAGCAAAAAGTCTTCAGGAGCAATTATCAATTGGTAATCTAATTAGGTGTCATGTCGTACAGAGAAAAGCTACACCGACAAGTCACTTAGACTTAAATAAGAAGAAGAAGAAATCTAAATGTGATACAAGTACCTGGAATTTGCATAGCTTGCCATTGTATCAGACAAATCTATGGCGCATTTTATTCGTTTTTATTCTGCTTTTAACAGCAACATAAGTTCATGTCGTAGCTGTCTGTGACTTTGCTGGGTCTTATCAGAAAGCCAACGCTGCGACATTCTAACGTTGCAGCTTATGTTGAAATAACGGACTTTTCCGCTCTCAGATATTGGCTTAGTTCTTGTAAACGCTGATGTTAATTGTTCGTTTTCTATTTTTATTTATTTTAAGTACAATCATATTAACAACCTGTACCATAGCTTATCCAAATTAGTTATTTTCTTTTTTATTTACACACATTGTGCGTACATCAAGAGTGTGAACTGTTGTAATTGATATACGAACTGGAATTGTTGTGTGCAAGTGCATATTGAACTATAATTATGGAAAGAGGAGCTTATAGCTTTGCAACAACCAGCGTTGTATGACAGATTAGTACTCGACGGTTAAAAATACGCTTCATCGAATGTATTTTGATAAAGAGGTCCTTGCAATGTACTCAGAGGTAATGAGTTTCTGAAAATATTTATCTGAGTAAAAATAATATACTTTCATAAAATTATATAATATTGTCTCACTTAAAGCGAATATTACACATTGCATTTCACTACTTTATAAGGAGTTAACAACGATATATATTAATTGAAATATTTATATTTACATTCTTAACAAAAATCTGTTATTCTTCAAATTGAAAGAGCACAAAGAGCACTCCTAAAAGTAGCTACACATCGACCTTTTCGCTATCCCACATGCCTTTTGTATCAAAATTTTAAAGTACTAACAGTCCAGCAACTTTTCATAATGCACACCGTACTAAAACAACATAGGTACTACTCTTGATTATAACCCGAAACTTACTAACACTAATAATCATCATCACAAATAGACTCCCTTGCGATCATAGCTAGTGAAAGTACCTAAGGTTTAAAAAAATAAATTATTTGATAAAAGAAGATTAAAATATTGATGATTATTGATCCTGATGATTATGAGTGCACACTGAATTATCTCTTTAAAATTAGCATAATTATGCTAAATCTTTATAACCAATACCCTCGTAGCTTGCACCGAGTATAACCACGTGATTTGTAGCCGGCCGTGCTGCGTGATCGTCTGATTCACTCGCGCCTACTCATTATTAAACGCAATTACCAAATGCTGTATTCTGTTTTATTTTCGGATTAATCTCTCGCACTGGTCCTTTTTATTGTTTGAGTTTGTTTGGAGTGTTGATGGATTATATTTTATTAGATTTTGCGTGCTGCTTCACTCGCTCAGAAACAGTATTTATTTCTGTATGCGAGGGACTCTATGTTCTCTTCTGTACCCCTGATAACGTGTATGCAAAATTTAATGATGATCGGTCGAGTAGTACAGGCATAAAACGTTAATTGAAAAGTATTATTATTATTATATATCAATAGAACATCGTGCCTCCAGATATGCTTTAATTTTGTATAACTGCACATTAGAGTATTCTTTTAAACTATACAATAATAAGTCGTGAGGGATCCCGGGTTTGATTATCGGTAACTGGTTGTCTCTGGTAGGTAATTCGCTACAGCGGAAATGTGTTTGGTGAATGACAAGAGCTTCACTTCCTATAACGTTGGACTAAAACTCGAGGCTGGTGAAATGTGGGTAAAATATTACCATTTTGAGGATATACGTGGGTTGTTATATAATAATAATAATAATCATTTTATTTCAGATAATAATCCATAATTTGTTAGTAGTACTTATAACTATGTTAGTAAACTTATTAATCAAATTATTATTTTATATTAAAAATTACGGGGCGAGATGCATGAATGAAATTCCAGTGTTTAACCACCGGACAATCCACTCTATGCAAGATAGTGCTTAGGAGGCCGCTGGTACTGTCCCGCACGCGACGCATCAGGGAAGCCACCCTTTTCCTAACTATCGTTCTAAAACAATCTGTATTGGCCTCTGCAAACATACCTGATGCGCTGAAAAATCGAGGCAGCCCCAGCAGCATCCTAAAACCATTATTGTATAGGACCCGCAGGGCACTGATAGATTTTTGCGTATACCTAACCCACAGGCTACAGGTGTAAAATGTCTGACAATAGGCCTTAAATAGATCTATTTTGACATCCCTTGTACACCGTGCAAACCTGCGAGCCAGCATATTGCACCTCACTGCCAATGCCCTACGTTCCCTCTCAATATCCAGGTCATCTGAAAGGTCCTCGGTGACCCAGTGTCCCAGGTACTTAAATTTGGTGACTCTCTGTAATGAAACTTCTCCCAGTTTGATCGGTGGAATTTCTTTAGGTGACTTATTCCCAGCCTTAAAGATAAGTAGTTCACTTTTATTACAATTATACCTGAGACCATGTGCCCCCGCATAACCCTCACAAATTTCAATGAGCCTGTTAAGGGCCTTGACAGATGGGCTCAGCAGCACCATATCGTCCGCGTAACTAATGTTGTTGACACATACACCGTCTATTGAGCAACCAACTCCGGTGCTACTGAGCTCCTCTATCAGCCCATTTATGTATAGGTTGAAAAGCCGAGGTGAAGTCAGGCCTCCCTGCCTCACTCCACATTCCAACCCATACTCTGCTGAGTAAGATCCCGCCCACTTAACTTTATTAGTTTGATTGGCGTACCAATACTTAAGCAGATTTACAATTTCTGGCGGTGTGCTAGTTTCCCCTCTAAGCTTATTCCATAGAGTACTATATGATACCAGGTCAAATGCCTTCGACAAGTCCAAGAAACAGGCATAAATAGGCGTCTTTCTAGTTATATAGTACTGGACCGTATGCTTGAGCCTCAATATTGCAGTTTCCGTCGATTGTCCGGTTCTAAAACCAAATTGAGCCTCATGAAGGTCTATGTGTTTACTGAGCTGATAATCAAGCAAACCGTCCAGCACTTTTGCAACTACCGTAGCCAACGAGATCGGTCTGTAGTTGTTCTTGTCGGAGGCATCCCCTGTCCTATTTTTTACAATAGGAACAACGGTGGTTTTCATAAGCTCCCGGGGTAAATATGCATGTCCTATACACAAATTGAACAGCAAAGCAAGTACTCTTGGCAAGTGTACTCCAGCATGCTGCAAGTGCTCGATACTCAGGCTATCGTGTCCTGGAGACTTACCCCTGGACATGCCCTTAATAATACGCGCTACATCCTTCGCTGTACAAATGAACCGCTTACCCTGGACAACCTCAGCCTCGGACACCTGCCACACACAATTCTGTGGGGAGACCACTTTAAAATGTTCTCTGAATACTTCAGCAATCTGTTGTGGTTCATTCTTGCCATCAACGCTTACAGGTATGCATGTACCAGTCTCCAGCTTCTTCGTGTGCTTCCAAAAACGCTTGAAGTCCTTAGCTTTGTGGTGTGTAGCTAAGATGTCCATTTTAATTTGTTCTGCATTGTCTTGACACCATTTAAGCTTAGACTTAAAGCGCTTTCTGGCTTCACGCATTGTATCAAAAACATACCCATACATAGGTTTACTATACAGTATCCAAGTCTGAAAACTGGCCCTTGCCTCCTGATGAACTGCTTGAACATGTCGGTTCCATCCAATCACATGTTTTAGCTTTTTAAATTTCCTTATTTCATAACTACTTTGTGCAGCTTCCGTTAAACTGTCAACAATTCTCTTATATAATTTATCAATTATTACATTATGATTAATATTACTGCACACATAATCTGCACACTGACTAAGTTCCCCTGGAAAGTCAATTTGTCTTAACTTATTACAACAGATCTCACTAAAAATATTTATTTGCTCAGAATTCCTTTCTCCCCATCTTATGTTATTGTAGACATTATCTGTATATTGTATTTTACTCGTCAGTCTCCCTAAATTACAATATATTTCCAGTTGAAAATGGTCCGACCAATACACATCATACCGCACCTTAACCTCTAACACACATTGCCAAGCTGCCTCTGTTGTCACACAGTGATCAAGCCATCGTTTACAGTTGTCATGGCTTTCACTTATGAAAGTGTGCGTATCAGTCAACATGTTCAATTTTAATATGTCAGCACAGAGCCAGCTTCGCTCATCACAGAAATTTATTAATTCCTTAAAAAATAGTTCTTGTGGATGGGCATTAAAATCCCCTAGAATTATTGCTGATTCTATGTCACAACTATCAATTACTGCATTTATTTCACTCAATATTTCTGTAAATTCTAATAAATTATCCACACAATCTGTCGGCATGTAAACCGAGAACACTAAAGTAGTCTGCTCACCCACACACAATTTAACAGCCGCCATTCTCACACTATTACATGGCACTACCGTAACTGACGAAAACAGATGCTTTCTCCACATTATCGCCACTCCTCCGTGAGGACGACCACGCAGTATGCCTCCCGCTGTATCTACCGCTGACTTGCTAGTATATTCAAAGTCCATATCAATACTCCCAATGTACGCCGTATCGTGAGGTAAGAGCCATGTCTCTTGAAGAGCAATAACATGAGCTGTCTACATATCTCTCTTACCCCCTCCACAGACCTCGTTACAGACTTACAATTAAAACTGACCATTTTAATACTGTTAATTAGTGTATATACCTCCGTACACTTCTTTATGAATATACAGTCGTATATCAAAACAAATTTATAGGAATAAATAAATTATAATTTTTATATCCTTTTGCGTGGAGTATTCCCAAATGCCGAGACCGTAGCACTACAATACAATGTCAGCTGCATTTCATCTAACTTTAGGCCATCTAAATCAAATACATCCAAACACAGGGATTCATATAAGCAGTGAATTCACAATCACCTGACTACTTACAACTTGCGTGCCACGGCATTCCCTTTACAATGTAGATTAGTTCCAGAAAATTAAAATAAATAAAAATAAATGAAAATTATAATAAAATTAAATTAAAAAAGAAAATTTTTGTACGTGATCCTGTGTTGAATTTCGATTGAAAAGTTATTCTGGTTTGTAGAAGTAGCGGTTAGTAGGTAGAGATTAAATAGCAGTAACTGTGTCAATAGTGTCATGATTGCTTATTTTTGTGTTCGGAAGTTTTTATTTACCCAACAGGCAACACAGACAACCGTCATTTTTAAATAGTGGAAGGGTAAAAAAAGGTAACTGGTTTCTCAGCGAAAGATCGCTTAGCATTCAGGAACGAGCATTCAACTTAGTAAGACAGTCTCAACAGTCCGTGTAATTGCTGTGAATTTGGAAATATAAACCCATAATATTTTAGACGAGTGAGTTTCATTATAATAGGTTGGCGAAAATCTCGCTGATAAGTAAAAAATAGGTTGCTATTAACCTGTCAAGTCTTGGCGTACCAGACACAATTAAAATCGTATTGTGCCTGGCTGCCGGTGTACTGCTGCGATTGAATAAGTTAATTTGGGCTACGTAAGTATATGTAATCGAATGAGTTGTGACTTGATTGAAACCAAATGAAATAAGGAAATTCGAGGAGTACAATTTGCCACTCTTTTTCGGGATTGCCCATCCCAACTATTCCAATAGAATAACCTATTCATTACAGTCATGATTAATGTTGCTAACTTTACATCTGCCCGAGTGATATACAGGATGGCTGGAAGATGAAAGTCCAAATAAAAAAAATAGGTTCCTCGTATCGTGGACTATCCGAATCACCCTATGTATGTTCCACGATTTCTCATAGTTTTCGAGTAATGATTTTTTTCCGGAATTTTTGAGATTTCTCGACATGACCAACTTAAAAAATTTCTTAAAAACAAGCAATAGATTTTACCGAGATTTTTATTTTGGCATATATGGGGGTGATTCGGATAGTCCACGATACGAGGAACCAAATTTTTATATTTGGACGTCAATCTTCCGGCCACCCTGTATATTATACATGAGAGCCATTTAATACTACGTACACAACATTTGTAGGTCGTTGAACATAATACTGTCTTTACATTGTAAAAGATGAATGCTCTGACTTGTCCATAAAGTCACTATCATTTTGATACCAAAGTAAGACAATGTTATCAGTCGTAACGATTATATAGTTAAAGAAGTCGGTCGGTCGGTAAAAAAGTAAGTCGGTAGTTGCCATGTAAACATTAGCTCCGTATTTAGAATCATTTAAAAATATAAATTCTTTGTTTTATAGTCAGTCAACGTTATATTTCAGTTACTATACATCCAATAATCGTCATCTATCGTTGGTGGAAGTGTACGAACAGTGTATTAACAAATATAAGTGAAAAACGAACACTCGAACAAATACAGTGATAAACATTTAAACAATACGTAATAAACATAAATCAATTAATATTAAGCAAACAACAAATAAAATTACAACAGAGAAGTATTAACGAACTAGAAATTAACATAAATTCAATAATTACAAATACAAGTGAAAAAATGACTCAGACTGTGATTTAAATATTTCAACCGTCCCGGAGTGCGAATTAAATACATAGGAATTTGAACTCTATTTCTCGATTGCACATCTAAATTAAATTGTACTAAGTGACCACCAATTTTACACTTAATCGTAAGTAACAGGTGGCGCGGAGGATAACGTGTTCACTTTTGCCAAACTACGTCTGCGGCTAATGGTCGGGGTTTCAAATCCCAGTGGCCCGCAAAGTGGCTTTTCGAGATTTAATTCGAACAATTTATTTCTCATAATTTCATAGAAATTTGTCAATATGAATTTCTTTGAGAATATAACTCTTCGCAAAACACAGATACGTTCACAAAGTATTTCGAAAGATGAATATGAATCGACACTAGGTGGCACTACTAGCGATACAATACCCAATATGTCAGATGATGACGACAATCTGGAATATTTGAAACAACAAATAGAAAAGCTGCAGCAAGAATTACACAGAGCACAAATGCAAATTAATATTATATCCATTGAAAACAAGGAACTAAAAAAAGAAATTGCACGGAATTCGAATGTGACAGATAATTCATGCAGCATAATAAATACGCCTGTCAAAACCACTGAGCAATCCACACCAAAACTACAGATATCAAAAAGTGCACAAAAACTTAAACATAATAAAAATATAGACGCTCATGAGATAAGAGAACAAATACATTCTATAAAAGTCGCTAACGAAAAACAAATAAAATTAAGAGTATCATCGTCACAGCCACCAAAAATCTGTATAATAAGCAGCAACAAAAGAAATAAAATATTAGAAACCGCAGAAAATACATTTCCAGATCATCAAATTTGCCATTATTTGACGCCTAATTGTGGAATAAGAAAGCTTATTAACAATATAAACACGAAAATAGAGAATTTAACAATGAAAGACTACTGTATAATACTTATCGGAGAAGAGGACTTTAAACAGACACACAATTATTTGGACTTAATCATATATATACGCAAGACTTTGTCAAATTTGAAACATACAAACATTATTTTATGTCTACCTACTTATAAATTTAATTATTACTCCTTGATGTATAACTGTCGAATAGAAACATTTAGTAACATGTTATATTTAGATGTATATACCCATAACTACGCTTTGCTATTTGATTCCAATTTAGATTTAATATATGACTATCCAATGTTTACAAAAAAATATGGTATTCTAAGTAACTACGGTATGAAAAATATATTTGAAAATTTAAATCTGATTGTGACTAATAATAAGTATTATGTGAAAGTACAGCATAGCATATCTGAAACTCAATCGAAACCCGAAATTCGTATAGAAGAAAAGTTTTTTCTCCAATAAGTATCTTAATATACTACACCAAAACATTGCGGGCTTAGTAAATAAGACAAACGAACTGATCGTATGCCTCGATGAGTTAGCAAATAGACAAACTAACGTAGATATTTTATGTATTACTGAGCACTTCATTATGGAAGGCCATGAAAGCCAGTTATATGTGCCCAATTATTGTTTAGCCGCAATTTATTGTAGAAAACAGAAAAAAAGGGGTGGTTCATGTATCCTTGTAAAAAATGGATATCAATGGAAGGAATTGACGTATTTAGCGAAATTTTCATGTCCTGGTACTTTCGAATGCTGTGCTGTAGAGTTAATGGTTTATAAGATTATTATTATATGTGTTTATAGAGTGCCAAATACGAATAATTTAAGTGAATGTATGAATAAGCTCGAGATTCTTTTGAAAGAAATTTCTAAAATGCCCAATAGAAATATTGTGATCTGTGGAGACTTTAATATTGACATGCTAAAATCAAATTATTGTTCCAGAGAATTTGAATGTCTGCTGTTAAGTTTCAATTTAAAATTAGCTTTAAAACAACCGACACGTATGGCCAGCCAAACCTGTATAGACAATTTTGCGCATAATTTCCACAAGAAATGTAGGACAGAGGTACTAGAATTCGCATTATCCGACCACACAGCTCAACTGCTTCAATGTCCAGTAGAAAAGGTATGTGCTATAAAATTATGGTATTCGAGAAAAAGGGACTACAGTCGGGAAAACATAACAAAATTTAAAAATTGTGTGAAGGCCCTATCATTTTCGGATATATATGACGTAAGCGATCCAAATACAGCATATAACGCATTCTTAAATACTTTTAAATTATTTTATGACTTGTGCTTTCCATTCAAAATAGTTAAAATAAATGTAATTAACAAACCCAGATGGATATCACGGGGAATTAAGATTTGCAGTAAAAAGAAAAGAAAATTATTATGGGAGTCAAGATTAAAACCGAGCCAAATTAATAAAATGCAGTTAATTAATTATTCTAAATTATATAAAAGGATTATAAATCTTACTCAATTAGCACAAAATAATTATAAAATAAAACAATCAAATAACAAGGCTAGAACTACGTGGCAAATAATTAATAGATCTAAATACAATCTCCCAAGATATAATATTAATAGAATTCAGTTGGGCAACCAAACATTAACAAACCCTCAAATTATCTGTGAGGCATTCAACGACTTCTTTATTGACAAAATTCAACCTAAACTCCAACATAAACAAAATACACATTATATAACTGGACAATTAAAATCAATGTTTATAGCGCCCAGTGTACCATATGACATATTCAAAATTATAATGTCATTAAAGAATACAAATAGTGTAGGTTGTGATGACATTTGCACAAGGGTGCTAAAATCGGTAGCCGTCGACATAAGTAGTCACCTGAGTTACCTAATAAATTTGAGCATTTATTCAGGTATATATCCAGACGCTTTAAAAACATCAATCGTGAAGCCATTGTTCAAAAAAGAAAATAGAGAGCTAATGGAATACTACCGGCCTATCTCCCTTATTCCCATACTCTCAAAAGTATATGAAAAGTACATTTATATAGAAATGAATAAATATATAGAAAAAAATAATATTTTGTGTGAGGAACAGAAAGGATTTAGACGACAGAGAACAATTAATATGGCGATATATGATTTTTTACATGAAGTATATATTAATGTAGACAAACGCACGCCTGTTTGTTCTGTATATTGTGACATGACGCAGGCATTCGACCATGTACACTACCCTACCCTTTTAAATAAATTGGAAAATTATGGTGTTAGGGGTAACGTACTGAATTTAATAAGATCTTATCTGAATAAAAGAAAGCAAGTAACTGAAATAAACAAAATTAATTTATCCAATAAATATGAAAATATATATAGATCATCAGAAAGAGTGGTTCGTTATGGAGTACCGCAAGGGAGCGTTCTAGGTCCTTTGCTATTCATACTATATATCAATGACATGCCAAAATGTATAGAACAGCCGTTAACTCTTTTTGCTGATGATAGCACCATAACCATACCTAAAAATACAGACACTTATGAAAGCGATATTAACAATTCATTAAAAGCAATGGTACAATGGCTCGACAGCAATAATTTGATTATTAATATAAGCAAAACCAAAATAATGCATTTCAGCCAACGTCAGAACAACTTAAATAATTTATACATACATCACAACAATACAATTATACATGAAGCAGCAACTACAAAATTCTTAGGATTAGAAATAGATAATAAATTAAATTGGAAGGCGCATATTGACGTACTCTGCAAAAAACTAAGTAAATCAGCATATGCACTATACTCATTATCGACAATTGTAAACAATGATGCACTCCTGACTGCCTACTATGGCATTGTCGAATCTCAATTGCGGTATGGAGTCATATTCTGGGCAAACTCATCCGAAAAAGAAACTGCATTTAAAGCCCAAAAAAGATGCATAAGGTCCATGTTCCACCTTAAAAATACAGATAGCTGTAAGCCTTTTTTTCAACAATATAAAATATTAACCCTACCGTGCCTGTATGTACTGGAAGTAGCAATGTTTGTGAAGACAAATCCCAATCGTTTTGAGCGCCTCGCAGACGCAGTGCCACGAAACAGACGCGATAATAGTAGGATGTGTCTCCACCATTCTAAAACGGCACTTATGCGCAAAAGTGTCTATTGTATGGCCCCGACTATATTTAACAAATTACCAAAATGTTGGAAACAGCTCAATACTACTTTATTCAAAAATGTTGTAAGAAAATTCTTAGCTGAGCAGCAGAGCAGAGCATATTATAATATTACAGATTTTTTATCAGAAGTTGATTTTAGTTGACAGCGTAACTAATTTTATTGTATTTATATTTGACATTTGTGATTTTTTTTGTTTATTATTTCCTTTTTTATTTTAGAAATATGTAATTTAGTATGAGTTATTATTTTTTGCAATTAAATATTTGTCTCTGATAATGTTCAATGTATGTGATTGTTCATAATTATAATTGTTAATGTAATGTAATATTTGCATGCCAATTGGTTAAATATGGCTGAACTTATCCATACTTTAAGTGTCACCTAACTACTGTACCCATATTTGCAGAATAAACTATCTTTATCTTTATCTTTATCTTTAAGAGGAAAATCAGATTGAACTAACCTATAAGGCATTGACCTTTTGAGGTATAATCATTTCTATAAAGTTATGATTTTAAGCTCAACGCACAGTGTGCATTAGTGGCATCGAGTGGCCGTCAAAGAGGCGCCATATTGCAGTCAAAATGGCGTCGACACGCTGCATGAGTACGGTTTGTTAGCTATTTGGAGTATATTTTATGACGTCACAATTTCATCGTCAAGTATTTAAATATACATGCTTAAATGAAAAATGCTCATAAACTTTTACCCGTGTCTTATTTACATAATCCTTGATGACATTTTAACCGACTACAAAAAAAGGAGGAGGCTCTCAATTCTTTTTTTTTTTGTGTGTGCTGTCTCATAATTTTTTTCTAGGTGACCGATTTCGATAATTAGGTTTTTTACTTTTTTGCGCCTTTTTCGTTTTAGAATATTCTTTACAGAAGTCGGTTTTCTATTTTGTTAAAATTTTTGTTTATAATTAGCACTTTTTACAATCCTAATCCTAACTTAATATTACAAATGCGAATGTGAGTTTGTTTGTTTGTTACGCTTTCACGCTTTAACTACTTGACCGATCATAAAGCCTCATAATTTTGCCTAAGCAAACAACGTGAATGGAATAGTCGCAAGAGGAAGATCTTTTTTTTTTTTTTTTGAGGGGGGGAATGCTCCTTATGCATACCGCCCCACTTGGGGTGGTGGGACGGTTATGTCGGGCTCACCGGCCTAGAACACGGCCGGCATACCGACTAAAACCACCCTGTGCACCGTCAATTCGCCTTGACGGGTGGGCCGTTGGAACCTGATACAACATCAGCGGCCCACCCAGCGACTGCCCACGCCTCGCGGGCACCAACACTGGCGGCGGCGTCTGGGTGCACCAGAGACGCCGCCTCTACGCGGAAGAGTGCGGGTGGGAGAATAAATACCCCAATCTCCCACCCTCAGCTTCGTTAGGGGGGCATCAGGCGCGCATCGGCGCGCCGACGCCGCCCAGTTCGCCGGCGACGGATCGGGTCAGCGAGGAGACTTTCCTCCCTGGCCCGCTCCGCCGCCTCCTTCTGCGAGATAATGTCCTCGCAGAAGGATGCGACCGCACACCAGTTCCTGTTGCTATCGGCCATGGAGCGGATTACGGCCGATAGCGAGAGATCCGCACCGATGGTCTCGACGAGGGCACGACGCCGCTGCGCCCACGCCGGGCAGAACTCCAGCGTATGCTGCGCCGTGTCCTCACCACAATCACAGTGGTGACAGACGGGACTCGATTCCCTCCTCGCGACCTTGTGCAGGTAGTATCCGAAGCACCCGTGCCCGGATAATACCTGCACCAGCCGGAAGGAAAGGGTCACGTGCTGTCGCCACACCCACAACGAAAGGACCGGCCGGAGCGCCTCCACCGTGCGAAAACCCGCACGTGGAGCCTCCAGCCGGGCTGACCATCGGGCCACGATGGCTCGGCGAGCGGCCTCGCGCCACTCGCGCACCTGCTCGGGCGGAGGGCGACCGCCTCCGCCTGCTCGAAATTCGGCCGTTCGCCGATAAACGTCGGCGAGCACTTGCGCCTCCAAATCCCACGGGGGAGTACCGGCCAGCGCGCATGCCGCGACTGTGGACACGGTGCGGTACCCGCGTATTGCCCTGACCGCCAAAGTGCACTGCGGTCGGTATAGCCGCGCGCAGTTCTGAGCGGTCAGGGACCCCCCGCCCACACCGGTGCGCCGTACAGCGCCATCGACCGTACTACCCCCGTGTAGAGCCTCCGGCACGCCATACTGGGTCCGCCCAGGTTGGGCAATAGTCGCCCCAGGGCGGACGCCGCGCCGTCCAGCTTGGGCTCAAGCTGCCGGAAGTGATCGTCCATCCAACACCAGGCTCAGATATCTCATCTGGGCCTGAACCGGTACGAGGACCGAGCCGACGGTGATCGAGGCGCCGGCAAGTGGCCCGCGACGGTACCCGTTGAACAACAGGGCCGTCTTGTTGAGGGCCACCTTAAGCCCCAGCGCCTCGATTCGCCCGACCACTTGAGAGACCCCCGTGGTGGCCAGGCGAACAGCCTCCATAAAGTTACGTCCCCGGGCTGCTACTAGGGTATCATCAGCGTAGCAGAATACGCTCAGCCCGGGGGGCAAGACTCCGCGCAGGGCCCAGTCATAGCCGATGTTCCACAGGAGAGGGCCAAGGACGGACCCCTGCGGAACACCGCGCGATATCGCTCTGCGCACAACGTCGCCTGCTCGGTCCTCGCACAACACAAATCGCCGCTCCAAATAGTCTGCCACCAGCAGCCTCAGGTATGCGGGCACCCCATGGAATCGGAGTGCCTCCCTGATGCTGCCGAATGGCAGAGTATTAAATGCGTTGGCGATGTCTAAGGACACCGCCAACAGCACGCCGCCTCCCCTGACGGCTTCCTCGGTCGCGGCCCTCAGGGCCAAAATGGCGTCGATCGTCGAACGCCCGGCGCGGAAACCAAACTGGGCGTCCGACAGATCGGGTCCCACCTCCTCGAGGTGCCGAACGATGCGGTCAGCGAGAATCCTCTCCAGCAACTTCCCCGCCTCGTCCAGCAGTACGATAGGCCTGTAGGCCGCAACCGAGTCCAGGGCTCTCCCCGGTTTGGGCAGGAGCACCAGCTTCCCCACCTTCCAGCACTCAGGGAACCTCCTCGACGATAGACACGCGTCAAACAGTTCCCTGAGGCGGTCGCCCATGTGGTCAAGGGCAAGGGCCAACACTCGGGCCGAAATTCCGTCCGGCCCGGGGGTGGTCCGCTTCGAGCGAATGCGCAGAACGGCCGCCCCCATCTCCGCCTCCGTGGCAGGCGCGACCACCACCTCTTCGGCCTCCTGGTCTTCGGCCCCTGCGGCCATCGCCGGGGGCGTGTGTTCCGCCTGTGGCGGAAAAAGGCCCTCGACCACTTCGGTGAGGAAGCTAGCAAGAGGAAGACCTAGGCGAACGTTTCTCGATCAGATCGGAGGCGTTCTGGACAAAGGCCAGGTTAAGAGCACCTTGAACCGACGGGCGTGTATGAGGAATGTGATGAAAGTGAATGAAGCCAGAGAAGTGTGTCAGGATCGTAGCAAATGGAAATCCTTAGTCTCTGCCTATCCCTCTGGGAAACAGGCGTGAATCTATGTACCTATGTATGTATATAATTTTGCCTAAGCAAAAGATTTTGAATTGAAGATAGTATTGGTACGAATTAACTAACTTGCCCGAGGAAGTAGAAGTTCTCTTATCGAATTATTCGTCCCATCAGATTATAAGAGTTGATAACGGATATAAACGGACATACTTATGTGGTAAAGTCTTAGCTGGAAAAATTTAGACTAAGGAAACCTTAGCTTACCGGAACTATGTAGGCGTGAGACTATGCATGACTTTCTTTCTTTAGGGTCATCAATACATATATAATATATCATACTCACCTATTGACGACTATTTACTATCAGGCAGCGATAGCTCAGTGGGGAGACCAACAGACTGCAATGCAGAGGGTCTCAGGTTTCGGAAGTTATTAGACTTTTCGAAATTATGTGCGTATTGATTGACAATTATCGCCTGCTCCGTGCCTCGGAGAGCACGTTAAGCCGTTGGTCCCGGCTGCCAGCAACATCTATGGCAGTCGTTATTGGGAGAGTGTCGACACAAAAGATCCCACTGGGTCGAAGTGTCACCGGTCTGTACTGACTGGCCCCATACTATCAGGCAACCCATACGCTAGATTGCAAAAATGGAATATAATAATTTGTACAAATAAACATAGTATACGCAGCCAAAACCACCGCAACTTAAAATTGATTGAGGCTAAAGTACATTTTATTACATGTTTGTAAAAGGCTTTATTATGTTGAAAATCTAAACAAAAGACCTATCATGAACGTAAATGCCGAAGTTTCGGTCCGATTGTTCGTACTATTCGTACCATGACACATGAAGTAACGTTTTCATCATCCTAAACTCATCAGGTAGTGATTTAAACAACAGAGTAATGGCTTACTACTTCTTGTAAAAGAAAAAGTGCTATATTACGTGTTTATTCTTTATTTTTCACCTTTATTTATATAAGAAAGAGGTCTTCATAAAAAATAACAATGTGCCTCTAAACATAATTAAACATAAATTATTTGCTTGAGGGCTAATTGGCAAATACTATAATTCGCCTTTTCTGATGAACGTGTGGCTAATATGGTAGGTATTTTCTTAATATTTCGTTGGGAACGAAATTTCGGCTAGACTTTATGGTAAATCTTTACAAAACCAGCGTAACTAGTCAAGAACGCAGACAAATTCACAACGCACGCAAACTTACGCACCTATAAATAATATTTAACTATTCGACGAATAATAATTTAAGTCTAGATAAGCTAAAAGACTTTAAAGTGACTTTTAAACGAGAACTACATCAGAAAGGTCGTTTTATTCATAAAAGGTAATTTAGTAATTTTATTTTGATATAGATTTAGTTAATTATGTTTATGAGAGCGTTAAGCTTTATTAATTAAGTGATGAATGTTGAGTGCTCTTCGAAGTTTTTGAGAATAAGACTGTGTTTTTCTTTTTATTAAATTGTTTCTTTGAGTGTGAAACTCATTAATCATCATCATTGCATTTATTCGAAGTATTTTAGGCATTAATTAATTACTTAAAAAGTAAGAAGTCGTGACTTTTTAAATCAGATCTAAAGTAACATTTGTAAGTATAATAATATAAGCCCTGTTTATGAACTGTCTCACGGTTATGCCCGCGCCTGTTCTCAGTATGAGAAGGGTTAGGCCGTATTCTAAAGTATTGACTCAGTGCAGGTTAACATTAACTAAAAATATTCACAAAAAATAAACGCACATTATTTTGAAAGAGCAGAGTTTTGGTATCGAACTGTAGTCCTTTGCGTTTGCTCCAGCTACTCTTGCAACAACAAAATAATTAATATAACTTCAGTAATTTCGATAACCACAAAAATTAGAATTGTATAAGTGCAATTGGACATTTATAACATTACAATTTTTTGGTTAATTGTATTGAGTACTATTTTATTTTTATAGGTTTGTTTTTTTGTTGTCTGTTATTAACTTTAATACTAGGTTTAGATTACGTCATCCCCACCTTAAAAGTTTTATTCTAAATGTGCACATTAATAACACCTCATTTTACAACCCGATGGTACGGATGTGTCGCCTGTACAATTATTTATTATCGGAACATCATAACACTTTGGACATATTCAATAGCCGATTCACAAAATTTAAAAGTAATGTTAAACATGTTATGTCTAATGTATAATACTATAATTGCTGGGTATTGGTATGATTCTCATTTTAATTTTCTTTTCTTTTCTTCATAATATATCTGCATTTTGTTTTCATATTTTTTATTTTATATAGATAATTCACGTTCATAACGTCATTTTGTTGTTAGCAACACAGTCCATTGTGATCATGTAGTGTACACATAGTTAGGAACTTAGTTTAGAACATAACTGTAATTACATACATACATACATAGATTCACGCCTGTTTCCCAGAGGGGTAGGCAGAGACTACGAATTTTCATTTGCTACGATCCTGACACACTTCTCTGGCTTCATTCACTTTCATCACATTCCTCATACACGCCCGTCTGTTCAAGGTGCTCTTAACCTGGCCTTTGTCCAGAACGCCTCCGATCTGATCAAGAAACGTTCGCCTAGGTCTTCCTCTTGAGACTGTTCCATTCACACTAGCCTTATAAACTTTCTTAGTCAGTCTTTCTTCGTCCATTCTTTCTACATGCCCAAACCAGCTTAACATACATAATATGTATTTATATAATATATATTTATATTTAAACCTACTTGTACTTTGTTCTGTTTTGTGTACCTAAAATAAATAAATAAATAAATAACAGCATTAAATTTCACATAATAATTATTTAAACAGATAATAGTTCTAGCCTTTATCCATAGCTGAGAGAGTTATAGACTGAATTACAACTACAAATATATTTCATTTTCACGTGTTAAAGAGGAATGTACGAAGCATCATATCACGCGAACTAATCCGCATGTGCTGGCCAGATGATAAACCTTTTCATTACGTATTTTTATACATACATACATAAGTATACATAATCTTCACCTGTATCACTAAAAGTGTACGAAGACGCGTATTACCCACATTTAAAGTCACCATACATTTTTGAGTACGGACGGGGTGAACCTAGACGGAGATGGTGGGATGACTTGGAAGTTCTCGAAAAGGACCGACAGAGGATATCTTTGACCAAAGTGGTTTGAAAGTCCGAGGGAGAGGCTTTTGTCCGGCAGTGGAATATAACAAAAGGTTAAGGATAAAAAACCAAATACAGTTGGCCTTAATATCTAATAAAGAGTAGGCTTAAAAATAAAGTAAATATTAAAATTAAATACGGATTTTATTGCCGTTTATTTAAAAACAATACCTTTAGAAAATTTTAAAACTAATGAACTACTATTAATGTTAATTATTAATTAACTGTTTAGATTTACACTTTCTAAACGTTTCGGTTACTTTTCAGCAGCAATAGCGACTATGACGCTGGTCATGTTAATGTCTTTGATGTGTAGTTACTTCAAAGTATATACCGGAAATAATTATTGTTATTTACGCCGTAGGGATGCCGAGTTTTACCATGTCAAGCAAGTACTTCAAGACAACATGCTACCACAACCCCGCCGCTGTCACAGACCTCAAAGAAAGCCAGCCAAAGTCGAGCGCACGCTTGCTATACTGCTCTGACAAGATTGGCTAAATTTTGAATTATTTTCTATGTATAACTTTCGTGTAGCGTAAGACAATATTATAATCAATGGATTTAAATCGCGATTACTAATTTCATTATCGTCTTTGATGCAGGCGTACATCTAATCCAATATTGGCAATAAAATATTGGCAAGTATCACCTTACAATTAACTATATGGAAAAGGCCCTTAATAAAAAGTACCAGTATTAAGTTGTGTTTTTTTAAAAGACACCGCACTAGTAATAATTCCTGTGTCCTGGGAGACTTTACAAACATTCAAATAAGACGCAAAGAACACCCAGACTCGGAACAGCCACTTGTGAATTACACAGAGTTTTTTCCCGTGTGGGATTCAAACCCATAACACTCGACGCAGTGGCAGTAGCAAGCGATCATTTAAATCACTACGCCATCTGTGCAATCAAGTTGGTAACCTTTAAGCAAAGGGTGTGTATAAAGAATATTATACGAAACGTATATCAGAATTGCAAATGGAGAGGGATAGCCAGTGCCTGCCGTATAAGAAGCGGAAGTGTTGCCGAACCTTTAGGAAAGGAAGAAGAAAAAAGAGAGTGGGAAGAAGATGGAGCGGGATGGATTAAAGAGGGTGAGGAAGTCTCTGGTCAAGCCGTCCCATTCATGCTGAAATCAGCAAGGCTGTACTAGTCAGTAGTTAGCAATAGGTGTACTTACTATCTCTAATTAGAGTCACTGCTTCGGCTGGTGGTGATGGTTGTAGGGGCGGTAATTAAGAGTTCATTTATTGAGAAACAAAGTCTAAATTTAATGCAACCCGTTCCTACCCGTTACGTCAACCTTCCAGTCGCACCAGTGCGCAGTAACAGGCCCCCCGTTTATTCGTCTCGCTTACGTATAAATTGGTTTATCTGACGCTCCGCCTTACGTACTTACAATGTGTCCCTACAGGTGCATAAAAAAATCCTGTTACAGGTAAGATCGAAGAAAATCGTCTCTTACTGCGTATACCTTGCCTTGCTTATCGGAAGATGTCTTTTATTTAAATATAACTTATTATTATACTACTAAGATTGTGTCTTTGAATACTGGGAACTACATAATCATAGATAAAGCTTTTCAAAAATTAAATGCCGCGGCAAATAAAAAATGATAGCAATTTGAATTCTCATTGACTAATTTATTATCTACTTAAGTAAACGTCAAACTTCTCGTAAAATGGATTGCTTATGGGACGAGCTATTTGTTCCAGAGGATCATTATGGTTTGAACTGCAAAAGTGACCATGAAAACTATCGGTTTACTATGATTTATTGTATTTACAACTGTTACTTATATTTCATAGTCACGGTTTGCTTTGGATCAGTCTAATATTAATTATTATTAGGGAAGTAAATAAAAGCAAGTTCCATCTCAAGGCATCTCTGAGTTTTCGAAGTTATATGCGTATTAAATAGTTCCCTTTAAAGGTCAAGGACAACATCGTGAGAACACCTGCATGTCTAAGAGATCTCCATAATGTTCTCGAAGATATGTAAAATCTGCCAACCTGTACTGGGTCAGTGTGGTGGAATTGGACCAGCATTGGGATAGTTTAGTACGACCTAATATCACTTATTATAAATAAAAGCACTTGGAATTACCTGTTCCCGTGGAAACGTCGGAATAGCAGTATATAAAATCACGCTTACATAAAAATACAGCATTGTGAAAAATATCAAGTTAATCCATCGACTACCTACCAAGTCATGCGAACACAAACATGCGAATAATTTTTTAGCTATAGTCACTAAAGTAACTTTAGGTATCAATATCGGTTTTTCTTTTATAAGATAATTCTCCCACTAGGAAACAACGGACACAAGAAACACCCAGACACGAAAAAATCATTTATGGATCACACAATTTTTTATACAATGCACAACTCTCGGGATGTTGACATTGGTGAGGCGAAACCACTACGACATCCGAGCAGTCGAGTTATAATGTTAATATTGTTACTAACATTAATTTACTAAGTATGTGTAATGTTAATGCAGTGTATGTGATTATTGAGCTGTCCTAATTGCATAATTTATTAGTTCCCAAAATGGTCCAGGTGGACCCCCAGGGGTCCACGGGAGACATGACGGGGATCTACGTTGGCGTGACAAAAAAATGGGGGTCCACAATCCGTAAGCGAGGGTCCACGACAATTTATTTGCTTTCGGGTCAGCCCTCCTACCGCGATAGGCTATATCTTTATAATTTTCGTGAGCCAAGAAAGAAAAGAAAAACGAAATAAAAGTTCAGCCAGTAAAGATTTGATCAAATATAAATACGAATGCCAAGGAATATGGTAGAAATATAGCTACAGGGAGTCCACCAGAACCTGCTAAATATTTGAAAGTGGTCTACGAGAAAAAACGTCTGGAAACCTCTGGCATAATTTATTAGTTTTACAAAAGACATACGCAGGAGTACGCGTGCTGGAAGATATTTTATTCACTACGTATTGTAAGATACCAAAGGCTGGATTGCTTTAGTATTTAACAATATAGGACAGGCTATACAGTGCCGACACTCACTCATATACCTAAATTTATATTTTTGTCAAATCAAAGTTTATTCTATTCGATACCAATACAAGTGTACGAGGGCCGTTAAACTATCGCTCAGGTGGACACTGCGCGTAATGGAAAAGGATAGATGGCACTACGCTGCGACAGAGAGGAATGGCGATGGTTTAGTTTAGCGACACTGTCGAGTATTGAGGAATGAATAGATGAATGGATGACTTGAATAGATCGTAGCGAAACTGGGGTTCCGGATTTAAATATTTTATTTTAAGGTGGCACCGGTTTTGCTTGTCAGTTTTTATACTAATAATAATAATATCCTCCAGACCGAATTTTGGCCACGGCGGCCAGTCTTAACAGAGACTGGCCATCTGCGCAGGAGATATTATAGTGCACAAGTGTATGCGCAAACACAAGTGCACTCTCTGTTCCCTAACTCTCATGATCCGATGGGACGGCAATCCGACACGAACGGAGAGAGATCAGGTGCAGGACCAACGACTTTATGTGCTTTCCGAGGCACGGGGGTGTTTAACACCGCCAACTTCCTAACTCCGGGCTACTATTGACATTTCTTTAAAGAAAAACCCAATAACTTTTTGTTGGCCTGACCCGGGATTCGAACCCGAGACCACATGCACAGCAGTCGCATTCATTACCGCTGCGCCACGGAGGCAGTTATACTATTGAGGTGGCAAAAAGCATACGGTCTGCTTGATGATAAGTCGTCACAATAGTCAGCTGACTCCTGAGGTGCTAAGGTTTCCCATAAGCTTTGCTGACGTACAAAAATATGTTAAGTCGTTGTGTGATGAACGTAACAGGCTCATACAATAATTTTGCCTGCTGGAATTAGGCACCCATTAAAGACTCAAATCGGTGACTCAATACCTTAAATTATATTCATTATTTACTTGTTATTATTGAAACTGTGAAGGGCCATTTCTCTTTATACATCTGATCAAAATAGTCCTGTGTATTCAATATTAAAATAAACGTTAAATATAAATAAAAATTGCACTTCACTTCACATTTGACGTTTATTAGACGTAGATAGGGACTCTATTTAAATCAGATTTATTTAGAGAATTGGACTTGTGGACTTCTATAGTCCAAATATATATAACACATTTTACAAGTAAATACGAACGAACAATAATAATGAAATTTCACGGTTTCCTAAGTATAATAGTGTTAATTAATAATAATTAATATCTTAATCAATTTGTTTACAATCACATAAACCAACTTAACTTTGTGGCAGTAAATCTTGTGGTAACTAGTTTGTATACCTATAAAATGCTGACGCAATAGATTTCCATATTGCCCATAGCCTTTTCTTTTATTACTATACCTCATTAAATCCTGTTAATAAACACCACAGTTATAGTATCAAGCGGACATATTATGTATTATATATTTATTGTAATGTTCTCAGGGAGAGAACGACCATAGTCTACCACACTGGTCTACTGCTTGTTGCCGGACTTCACTCATTTTTAAGAGCCTTTTGACAAACTCTCAAACATGCAGGTTTCCGCACGATCTTTACGTTCACCGTTAATTTTAAAAGGCGACAAAAGGTCTCTTACTTTCCAAACATTATAATGGTTACAGCAAACTCACAAACACTCCGAAATCTTACAAAATCTCACAATTTGGTGGCTCTGTAATAAAATGAAAACGCTTGAGCAGAAAGCCTCAGAGTAAACACAAGGAGCTTTCCCTTGTTATTTCTGCATATTATTTTTAATTCTAAAGTATTCTAAATCGGATTTTGGCAAGGATTTCTTCGTTGCATCTGTTGTTTGGAGTTTAAGCGAATTTTGATATCATTTCGCGTTCATTTTGAAAGAAAACAAGCAACATCTGGGCGAAAATTTAAAATGTGCTTTATGATGTTGAAATTTTCATACATTTTGTTGAATATGTTTGTGGTTTTATCAAGATTGAAGCAAAATATAGTTCGTGTATTATACAGTAAATTTTTCTTATACTGGGACAAAATACGCGTGTTATGTTTTTGAGAAAAATGTGAATAAGAGGTATAATATTTTTATAGCATATTATAAATACATACACTGTCTCGATGATACTGTTATTGAATGTACCTACTTGAGATCTCGTTTACGATTACCGGTTCGTGCAGTGTTATAGGGTTTTTTTGTTAAGACATTTTTAGCAGTACCAAGGACTTAAGACGCAAATATGTTCGCCCGCTATTACACGTCAGACATAAAACAATAACTGGCGAAATGTAGGTGACATGTATCGTGTATATAATCCCTTCCTAATGTAAATATGAATACCGAAGCGGAGCTGTTGTAGACTGCCATTTTGCTAGATATGTTTTAAATCTTATACTAGTCAAACATAACTATATATTTCAATGTCTCAAATACAAACTCGTAAACTTTAAATTTGACTACTTTATACCGATTTCATCGCGGTTTATTTGAAAACTACCTTTAGAATGTTTTGAAACTATTAAATTATTAAACTATTTAGATTTTCCTTGCTCCGACATTTTGGTAGCTTTTGATCGGCCACGGTCTCGGGGGTCTAGTAATGTGTCAATTACTGTGCCTGATAATTGAAAACAATGTTGTCCAAACGTGTGGTTAATTCTTCTTCTCTCTTAGCCTTTATTATTCCCAAGTCACTTGGGGTCGGCTTTTCTAGTCTAACCGGATTTGACTGGATATCAGTTTTTACACGTTTACTAGGGTACTGACTTTCCCAATAACGACTGCCATAGATATTCATGGCAGCCGGGACCAACAGCTTAACGTGCTGTCCGAGGCATGGAGCAGGCGATAATTGTCAATCAATACGCACATAATTTTGAAAAGTCATATATATTCCGAAAGTCAGAGGTGTGCGACGTGGGTTCGAAGGGTTGGTCTCCCCACTGAGCTATCGCTGCTATTATATATTCCCCGTATAGTCCAAAAGCTTTAATAATAATAATAATAATAAAACTATCGTCGTCCTCGTGCATATTCCCTGTCCAAAAGCCAGTACCAGTACACTACAATTGCCCGTACCCGTCTATAACTCCCACTATCGCTTATAATTCTACAGTTTACCCACGGGAACAGCAATAGTCCATTCAAATCCGCACCCTTAAAACGGATCGCACAATTGATTAAAAGCCGCTTTACAAATTGACGCTCCAAATCCAATGAATCCTGCTAATTGACAATGCTTCTGTTAATTACAGTAACTTCCCACATCGTGTGTGTTGAAAACTTTAGTGTTAGTGCATTAAATTAAATTACTATCTAAATACTGATTTTATCGTGACTTATTTAGTTAAAGGTTAAACTAATTTATTCATTAAGACTGCGCCGAGCGAAATGTGCCAAAACAGGCGGTCACAGTTAAGTGAATAAAATCAACACTTTTTGTTTAATACAAATATAAAATATACATTTATCATAACAATGAATGTGTTTACATTTACTCCGTGTAAAAAAAAAATGATATTTTCGCCTACAAAATTACGTTAATTTGCAAAAACGTAAGCTCGTGTTACGTGATTTTTAGATTCTAACAGTAGAAATCTATCCTATTTTACAGCTTAAAAGAAACATGAATAGTTATATTACAATTTGTCAGTCCCAAATATTTAAGTTATTAGTTTACAATAAAGATACATATTTATCCAAGAAGCACTTCAAATCCTTCATACAATTTTACTATGGGGGCCGCGCGCTGATTTGAATTTCGAGCTCTGTCATTCAGTCCAACCGTGTCTTACGCTCGGCGCAGTCTTAAGGTCACAAAGTAACACTTATGAACGTCAAAATATATAGTTTAGTGAGTTTACTTTGAGTAACTTAGTAACACCGGTTTTGTTATAGATTTTTGCAAAGGGTTTTTGTTCATATTAAAACAACCGGTTGTTGATGTTAAATTACGACCATTATACGATTGTTATGGTAATTGGACTATGGAAGTGTATGTGGTGGAACGATCTTTTAAAGAGTTTTGGGTTGAAACGTACATACATATATACATGGATTATAGCTTCATTCACTTTCATCACATTCCTCATACACGCTCGCCGGTTTAAGGTGCTCTTAACCTGGCCTGGATTGAAACGTAAGCAATTATATTTGTCCGGTCCTTCTAATGATGGTAAATCTTCTTTTATTGAAATGTTAATTGGGCGGGCTAATATGAAGTATGTATTTTATCCAGGGGTGGACAAGTTTTTTATGCAAGGTTTTCGGGATGGGTATCATAAAGTCATTTAATTTGAATTTTCCTATACATTTTGTGTGCCTATTGTGCTTAAGAGATTATTGGTAGGTAGGAAGTATGCGTAGGTATCTTGCTAAGTGTGAGAGCGATATGTTATTGGCTTTTTGTGGTCCTATCATATTTGCGACGAACGTATGTGATGATAATATGGATGAGGTATTAAAAATCGTGATGATCGTCATCTCCCCGTGACCATGGCTGCTGAAAAGCAACCGAAACGTCGGGGAAAGTGTAAACTTAAATATAAATAGTTTTAATAATTTAATTAGCTTAAAAATTTGTAAAGTTTAATAGTATCTAGTAGTAGTAATGTAACAGTTTCTAAATTATGTAATAAAGTGTAAAATAAATAACGCGATAAAATCCGTATATAGTAGTTATTTTCAAAGAAAACAAAGTATTAGGAAATATATAGGAATAAAAATATATAAGAAAAAATTAAAAAAATATTTATAGGAATTTTGGTCGAATTTTGACCATTAGGCGACCGCTAATATACCTAATTGTTCTTATTATTACAAAGTTAAAGATGTAATACTACGACGATGTCATGGGCAATGTATCTCTGTCCAAGTTGTCATGGTAGCACCCAGTATGTTATACAGATAAATTTTCCAAGTTTGCCCTACGGCTGAATCTGAAACTAGAATAAATAGTGAAACATACTCAAAACAACCTCACAGCTCATTTTGTTTTTAACTAAAATGGTATAATACGACTTTTACAAATCCAATTGTCTTAATAGCTTAGGAGACGTTGATTTTGGAAATTTAACACACTGCATTAATACAGCATTTGATAATATTACTAAAGAGGTACTCAACCCTGAGCAGTACCTAATGATAAACAACAAACTAAATTAAAATGTTATTTTTACTAAAGTACTAGATATAATTATATTTTAGATATTTAAGATATACATTACACATACCAAAATTAATCAAATTCTTCGTTGTGATATCCAACTTTCTTTGTTGGAAAAATTCAACCAGTATATTCAAGTTACAGACATCAATTCTCGAGCCCAGTCTGGTTGGATGATCCTCCTTTTGTGTTGCACGAATATCACACCCGTTTCCCCACAAGAGTACTCTAAACCGACGAACGAATGGAGCATGAGTGATATGCCACGAACACAGTAAGTTGAAATATGCTGTTACCTCTCTAGATGTCAGACGTTATGTTTATATATTTATGTTGTTACTAGGTTTTGCCCGCGGCTTCTGTTGCGTAAATGTAGGTTAGGTTATGTTAATAACAGTACTTTTTAAGAAGAAATTATCCTATGTTATGTATGTTATGTGGGGGCCAGTCAGTGCAGACTGGCGACACTTCGACCCAGTGGGATCTTTTGTGTTGACACCCTCCCAATAACGACTGCCATAGATGTTCATGACAGCCGGGACCGACGGCTTAACGTGCTCTCCGAGGCACGGAGCAGGCAATAATTGTCAATCAATACGCACATAGTTTCGAAAAGTCATATAACTTCCGAAAGTCAGAGGTGCGCGACGTGGGTTCGAACCCGAGACCGTCTGCATTGCAGTCTGTTGGTCTCCCCACTGAGCTATCGCTGCTCTTTATTTATCCTATGTTACTCGGTGATAATATAGCTTTCTAATGGTGAAAGAATTTTTAAAGACGGTTAAGCAGTTTTTAAGTTAAATCCTTACCACTAAACAAACTAAAATAAAATCTTATATCTTTATAACATTAGTATAATATAATAATAATATTATTTTTTATAATATTCTATCACATACACACATCATCTAGCCCAAACTAAGCAGAGCTTGTACTATGGGTACTAGACAATGGATAAACATACATATATACTTTTATTTTGTGATAATGTTTGGATTTGGTCGGTTACTAAAAGTTAATTACATGTAAGAACGGATTTGGATGAAACTTTGCACATTGGTAGAACATGTCCCAGATTAAAGTTTGGTACTTTTCATCCAGAAAAACTCTTTTCTGGATGAAAGGTTCCAGACTTAGGTTAGGTTAGGTAAGATTATGTTAGTAACAGTACTTACTGTTAGTAACATAATCTTACCTAACCTACATTTAGGCGAGCGAAGCCGCAGGCAACATCTAGTATAAGATATTTTGATTTGATAAGACTAAGCCACGGGCAGTACCTAGTGTCAAAATATTTATAAAATTAAGTTACAAAGTAACACTTTTATATATTAAAAGTTACAATGTTGCCCCAAAGGTTTTAAACCGTAAATTCTTCGTAAGGAAAACATTTTGAAGATTCTTACCACATATTGATTTGGTATTTTCTTTTCCAGCTTTCACAGAATCTATCAAATTTCATATAAATCATTCCATTTGAATTTTCTCGGACCTCGGTCTTAGAACGTTAACAAAAATATGGTGGAACGACCTAGATTATTTTTACGTAATTTTTCTAACTTTATTGAAGAACAAATTCTATCTACTTTATGAAAAGTAAATAACAATACCAAAAACATGATCCATTCTTATAGGTAGTAAATGGTGTAAGCCTAAGCATAACTGCGTACTCCAAAGGCAATTTTGATTCGTCTACTAGCATAGAAAGGGAAGCTATAGATAAATTAAGCTTAATCTTAGCATAGTATAAAAGTTTTTACCGTAATGAAGAAATTGCGGTTAGCAGACACTGAAGATTTAAAAACTCAATTTAACTGAGGACTGGAAATTGATACTTGTTCTTTTTGTTATCTTTCACGATTCCTAAGAACTTCATACAAATTGATCTACGAAGAGCTATAATATCATGTGCTGCAGATCAAATCATCAGTCTCAAGAAAGACGCACAGCAGTTTATAAAGAAACAATTGTCAAGCTAAGTCCAACCCATAATCGGTCGCACACATGTAAAACCTTTGCACACAAACACATATACACGTATATAAAGATACGTTCGACAATAGCACTCCACACACGGAAATTCTTTCAATTTCGATTCAATTTAGATTTCTTGCGACGAGAAATACAGGTGGTTCTATTTTTAAATCGCACGTGGTTTAAATGTGAAGTCGATAGAGATATTTTAGATGCTTTAAATTTGCAAGGTTTTTATAATGTTACTATTTGGAAGGCACAACGTATACAATTATTATTTCACGCAACATTAATTTATATTATTTGTTTCCATGTATCCCTCCCACTTTACTAAAACTTACATAATAAAGACAACAAGCAACACTGAGTACAACATTTTACGAAAATAGTATTATTGTTTTAGAATGCAAAGTATAATTTTGGCAGAACCCTGGAACAGCTCAAATAGATATTAAATACCTTCAATCTGCAAAAGATCTTTGTGAAAGAATATTGTGCTTGGTTCCTGCAATGCGAATGGTTTCCAAAACTGCCCTACGAGCAGCAGCATTAAGGAGAACGCTGCAAGATACATAATTAGATGCATGAATTCTTTAGTGATATGTCCGGTGTTGGTAATGCTTGTATTATACATCGCTATATTCATACATAGATGGCGTAATGGTTTCAGTAAATGCCTCGCCACTTTCTCTACTTTTAGTGTTGTGGGTTCAAGGCTCACACGGGACAAAAATTGTGTTATATAGCGTGCCCGAGTCTGCTTGCTTTTGTGCCCATTTAATGCTTTAAAATCTTCTGAAATACAAGAAATATGCCAATTGTGACAGTTATCTTTGTAAAGACTGCGCTGAGCGTAAGACAGATAATGACAGAGCTCGTACGGCGCATATTCAAATCGTTGCGCGGCAGCCATAGTAAAATTGTATTGAGGATTTGAAGTGCTTTTTTGATAAATATGTATCTTTATTGTCAACCAATAACTTAAATATTTGGGACGGACAAATTTAAATATTACTATTTATGTTTCATTTAAGCTGAAATCCATCCTATTTTAATAGGATAGATTTCTACTGTTATAATCTAAAAATCAAATGCAAATTTATAGATTTATAGACAATAGTACCATATAACAGCATACTATCAAATGAAAAGTATGTTTGTCTACCCGTTATACAATATACAAAACTCATTAAAACCATACATAACTTCAATTAACTTAAATTTTCTATAATTATAACTTAATGATTTAACTTTTAAATAATGCGTACAGCAATTACACGCAGCCTTTGTATATCACAGCAATAGTATTAAAACGGGTCATTTGTGACAAATCAGTTTCAATGTCGCTTTGTTTAAACTGAACCCTTAGTGTAATAATCACCGAAGGGAATGTCATTTTAATGTCCAACATCACGCAATATGATATTCATGTAGATTTGTTTAACAGTCTTTATAAATATACTGCTTATGTTTTTTTGTGATATAAGATTTTAAGTATGTATAGTAAATAAAAGATAGGTACTTTTTGCACATATTGTATGCTTTGTGATGTTTTGTACCTTCCCTTTTTATGAAAACTAGCGGTCGCCCAGTGGTCGAAATTCGACCATAATTGATTTAAATTTTAGGTTTGATCGTAATTAAGCTTTTATTGTCTATAACTATACCCATATAATCACATTTCACATAGATTTTGCCAAAGCTATATTAATTTATCTATTTTTTTAAACAAATAATTATTTATTGAAATTAAACTACTCTATACGGATTTTATCGCGTTGTTTATTTGACACTTTATTACATAATTTAGAAACTACTACTATTAAACTTTACTAATTTTTAAGCTTATTAAATTAAAAGTATTAAAATTATTTATAATTAAATTACCTATTTAATTAACTATACTCTTTCATTGGCCATAAAATTTTTATTCCGGCATGTTACGAAGAATTGTACATCAGCCGAACAATCCCGAAATCTTATGAACGCGATGCGACTGCGTGTGTCAAATGTATGGTTGAGTGCGTGTAATGTTTATTCATTAATTTAATGTATTTCTAATGCATATTTTATAAAAATATTAGGATTCACCACTCCTCCATATAAACTTCAACTATGCCAAATTTCATACTCCTCCGTTCGCGCAATTTTCGTAAAAAAAGGTACAAAATTTTTTGCTTCACGTATATATGTATAATTATATAATAGATATGGTTTTTTATTTAGTATGGTTAACTGATAGCCATATAAACCTTACGAATAAATTTGACATTTTGCCGCTTCTATAATGAATAAAGCTATTTAAAATACTCATCATTTATTTAAAATAATTATGACTACGTCGAAGGTGAAACAAAACTACAAACTTATTTACACGTCACTAAATTATAATTTTAATATCTAGTCATTATCTAAATAATAAGCAACAATGCGTAAAGAGAAATTCAATACTATTGGTGCAGCTTCTGTGTGATAACTGATAAGAGTCCTATCACATTATCTTAACATTTGCTGTGGTACTTATACAGAGCTTGCGAGCAGGCATGGGCGACATTCACGATTTAGGGATACGAGCTCCTGGCGCGTATGGCACGCATCCAGTTAATCTTAGAATGCATGTTTTTGGGATATTGATAGCAAAATCTATTCTTAAAAATTTCTGATTCTGAAAGTCAAAGTAGTAAGTGGTAGTTACCCTTTGTCTAAGTACCTCAAATTAATGAAAATACATATAATCTTAAATAAATAAATTTCTGATGAGCATAATTTTAAGCTTTACGCGGCAAATCCGCACTCTTTACTGCGTCGACAACAGTCAAGTGTAATTGTGTGACACCTTCGTAATTTAAAATAAAATTACGTGTATTCATTGAAACTAAATGGACTATTTTGCGGTTTATTTTGCTCTGAACATTTTATTTTTACTATTCCACAGGTTGGTACCGGGTGTAGAAGATCCAATTTTCACATGGAACGAACAATGTGTAATCCAAAAATAGTTGTTGCGAATGTTGGTATCATTTTGAAGCCGGTTAATTCTCCCACATCATAGATATTATTCCTGGAGTAGTAACTGACATAATAAGTACAAAAATACAAGTAGCAAGTATGAGTATAATTGTGTATATACGCGTTCAATCTTTCATTCGCGATGCAAGAAGCATGTGTGGGCTACATACGCAAGCTATTCGCACAGGCTGCATGTGAAAGCTAATTATACGGGCTACTTGCACGGGTGGCCCGCGTCATTCGTTTTCACGATGTATGACACTTGCGCGGATTGGATGCACTATAAGTATGCTATCACAAAAGCCTTTATTCCAAATAAGTTGACTGTAAATTTTCGATACTCATACTATGATAATTACACTCACAGTCAAAACTCGTCTTATTAAAGTTATATCTGTTTTATAATTAAATAACTTTACGAACATCCTGTACCCCACCTGTCCCCTTAGATAAGTCGAGTGTTTTCAACCGTCGAAGGTGTCGAATACTTGAACGAATGAAATGATCTAAAGATGGTATTCATCAACCAGTTTCATTACCACACTCGAATATAAGCCTTAAAGCTTCCGTTTAAAGTTGAAATTTGAATGCTTTTGTTATTTTGCAAATTTGAACTGAAAACGAAGTGTTAATTTTAAAAGCTTTAAACTAAGGCCGTTTGTTCGAAAATTCCGCACGTTCATAAAGTTTTGTAATTATTGACGTTTAGTTGTGAATGTATAAACAGTGTTTACTGTAGGTGTGAGAGAGAGTATCTGTAGGTATTAACGTGGGAGAACGAGGTAGTTGCCATGTATTGGATTATGCTAGGTTCAAGCACATGTCATTGTGAAGTTAAGCAGTTAACATTGGCATTGAGATGTTTACACGTGTCTCTCTTTATCGCTTAGGGCTAATGCAATTTTGCATAGACGTTGTCAGTTGTAGTTGTCGTTCATTCAGATAAAATACTCTTGCTGAGCGATAAGTAATTCACATTACCTACATTGACGCGAGCGGAGCCGTTGGCAAAGTAGTCAAGTAGTTAAATAATTTAAATACTTCAGTAGTAGTAAAATTTAATCGTTATAATAGTACATTAAGACTGCGACGAGCGTAAGACAGATAATGACAGAGCTCGTGCGTCGCATATTTAAATCAGCGCGCGGCCGCCATAGTAAAATTGTATTGAGGAGTTGAAGTGCTTTTTTAATAAATATGTATCTTTATTGTCAACGAATAACTTAAATATTTGGGACGGACAAATTATAATATAACTATTTATGTTTCGTTAAAGCTGTAAAATAGGATAGATTTCTACTGTTATAATCTAAAAATCACGTAACACGAGCAAATTTACGTAATTTTGTACGCGAAAATATTAATTATTATAAGTTATTTACACGGAGTAATTGTAACCACATTCATTGTTATGGTAAATGTATATTTTATATTTGTATTAAACAAAAAGTGTTGATTTTATTCACTTAACTGTGACCGCCTGTTTTGACACATTTCGCTCGGCGCAATCTCGCGATTAAATCCTCATAATGAATTATAATTTCAATTTACATATCACGTTAAAAGACAAGGAGTGCAGTACTTTTTCGTGAATTAATAAATTTAAAAAAAAGTACTGTTACCAATCGAACTTAACCTACATTTACGCGAGTGAATCTACGGGCAAATCTAGTTTTGCCATAAATTATAAAACGCTCTACATTGTTCATACCACAGCTAGGGTTGCCACCCGTAGTTTATAATAAAGTATTGTAATTTATTTCAGACAAACATACTTTATACTTTTGGGACGCGGACCGGTCGTTGCTGAGCGGCCGTGCTCGCGGTGCCCCTCCATCGGCTTCTCCTCCCCAGCGGCGGCCCTATATATTGGCAACGCGTCCCGGTGCCGCTCTCCTGCCGCTGCACTGCCTACCCAAGTTAAGTGGTCCATTTCTACCCGGGACCACGTAACAAGCCTTCATTTTGAACCACGCCCTGATATACCTAGTTGAATATAATTATAGTTCTGTTTATTCTCATACACCAGTTGTAAGCTCAAATATATGCTTATTGATCGCGTTGTTCATCTTTAATTTCTATTAAAATCCTAAGTCAACCACGCCTCTAAATCTGGTTGACTACCATAACGTTACACTGACGCCCAACGTGGCCCAACGTAACGTTACACTTTTTTAAGCAAATAAAGTAAGTCAAAATACTTTATTTTCCCTGTATCGACTTTAACAGATTTTATTTAATTGTTTATTAAATCAACGCTATAGAGATTCCATAAATTATATATAAAATCAATTATTTATCTATCTTAATTATAGACATATGTATATTGTAAAGATCTCGTTAACACGTTCCTTGATAACTATTTGTTAGAAACATCTAACAAATGGTAACCATATTTTTAGTGTTACATCATCAACAATATGGTAACAAAAAAAACAGGTTACATAAATAGTACTTTATTTTCAGATCTTCTACTTACTTTATTTTCTTACCTCGGATAGTAAATATAATCTATTCGTTCAAAATAGAGGTGGCAACCCTAGCCACAGCCGACGTGTTTAAAAAGGATTAGTGCTATAATTAGTTATGTACAGCGATTACTCGAATGGCTTTAAGTTTTGCTCGATCACGTTTAGCTTAAATTTGGCGTGTTTAAATATGTCAAAGTTATGTAATACCTTCTTATACTTAAGCTAAACATTGTTCAAAATTTACGTATACAGGGTTTATATTTTCAGGTAAATATCAAATAAAACGAGAATTACCGTTTATATTCTATACTCTTGTTAAATTTTCTTATATAATTTTTGTCAAAAAATATACTTATTTAAGACCTTTGTGCCCTTAGTGGTAAGAGGCTTTACAAACATATAGTTAAGGATACAAACTTTGAAGAACAATCAATTTGAAATCATTAAAATAATTGTTGCGCAAGGGATTCGAACCCAACACTTAGCACAGCAGTAGCGGTGAGGCGACCGCTTCTCCGCTGTACCACCCCTGCAGGCAATAACTACGTATGCTAAGAAAATCCAGATCTGGAACAACTATTTGTTAAACAATTATTTTTTAACGTATTCTCTGTAACTGCACATGACGCATTTATTGTAGGGACTTATCATATTGGAGGTTAGGGAACAATATGGATTTTTAATTTTTGAATATGTTTTTTTTAATTTTCAACCATATCAGTAGCGCTAGTGAAAGCAAGGCTGTGTTTGCTTGAGCAACTGCATTTGATTTCCGAGAAGCGAAAAGTGTAATTGGGTATTTTGTCAAGAAATATTTAGTAGAAGTATTTTGGATCTACGTCTAGTAGACGACAATAGAGTCGTCCTCTATTAAATGTGACCAAAAGTCTTAGCGAAATGGTGGTGTTATACTCGAACTCCTTACCTATTATGGGACATAATGACTTGAGACTAGAAGAAAGCAAATTTTATTCAAGCGTTTACAAGGTTTTCTAATAGTGTGGACTTTAAGGCACTATGCAACCAAAAATGCATTCAATATACCTAGCTATCAATCCGACGCAAGCCGTGTTTTAATAATGTTTTTGATAATTTAAAGAGAAGAACTGGAACTGTCTCTCTGTATTCAAAAATTCTAATAGTTATTATTCTAAGAATTTTCCTCTGTCTGTTTGACAGAACATTTCATGAAATATCTGGATGTATTATTCACCTTTTGATAACTAGATATTGAACTTTAAAATCTGAATCCAATCTCTGTGCTGTAACAGTCTGTTCTGTTTTGAAAGGTTGGGATGATATCGTGGGCAAAGTATAGCTACATATAATTACTCATATAAATTATAAGTAAGCGATTAAACTATACAATAAGCGACCTTATTCCTAATAGCGAACCTTTCTAGGTTCAGTACCATATCCGTGTTATCCCCAAAATGTAAATATTAGTTAACTAAGCCTTAAAGTAAACAGAACACCTGTCGTATTAAAGCTACCCTTAACTATAAAACATATTTTTATCCGCAAAGGTCGGCATCTGGTCACGTCGTATCCGCCTTAGTATCCGCTTTAATTTCCGAACGGCATTTAACGTGATTTCGTGCTCTAACGACTGCTAGAGATGGGGTAATATCGATATAGTCGACAGTTTCGTTTCTCGATAATTTATGTTTGTCCTATGTTATAAAAACTGTCTCAACGCTGATATGGACTCTTTTTGGTAGACCGCGATTTACTACGTGGTCCAAGTGCGGTATGGTGGTACCTAACCTCTGTGAATTGTGTATTTTTTTATTATAACTAAGGACTGTAATGCATTAAGCGTGATTGACACTTGCAACAGCGGGACTGTAACTAGTGCGTTATCTAGTGAAAATGACTCATTATATATGTTAACATTTACACAAATGATAAACACTGAACATAAACTAATACACCCGGATTTTAGAATGATTTAATTAAAAAGACACAAAATTTTGATTTTTTTTAAGCCTTTTGTCTCATTATCTTTACACATTCCTCGATGTTGTGGTTACATTTTAGCAGTCATGAGCATGAAAGACAGTTTTCTCACGACCATGTCTGGTGGAAAAAAACTGAATTCCAAAATTGAGTCACCTTGCTGCAATGAGCTGGTAGAATAGGAACTTTTTTGAAAGTAGGAAGTAAAGCACAATAATTCCATAAGCGGCTTGAATGCGTATTTATTCCAGTAATATAGCACAAGTAGATTGTAAGTACTTTGCTTGCCGGACTGCAACAGTATGAGTAAAACCATAAATTTAGATTTTCAGTGTACATCTGCACTCAACATTAATGAATATAAAACATACAAACAGAGTCTCACGCATATTTCCTTGAAACGCCACCTATGTTTTTGAATCCTGCGTAAGAGTTAACCATGTATGTATGTATCTTATGTGGGTGCCAGTCAGTGCAGACCGGCGACACTTCGACCCAGTGGGATCTTTTGTGTCGACACTCTCCCAATAACGACTGCCATAGATGTTTATGGCAGCCGGGACCGACGGCTTAACGTGCTCTCCAAGGCACGGAGCAGGCGATAATTGTCAATCAATACGCACATAATTTCGAAAAGTCATATAACTTCCGAAAGTCAGAGGTGCGCGACGTGGGTTCGAACCCGAGACTCTCTGCATTGCAGTCGGTTGGTGTCTCCACTGAGCTATCGCTGCTCTCAAGAGTTAACCATAATAACGACCTTAGTGGATACATGCCATATCGTATATATATATAATAATAATAATAATAATATTCTATCACATACACACAACACCATCTAGCCCAAACTAAGCAGAGCTTGTACTATTGATACTAGACAATGGATAAACATACATATATACTTTTTTGTTGTAAATACATACTTATTATATATAGAAACACCCAGACCAAGACAAACATCCATGTTCATGCACACAAATGTTTGACTTGTACGGGAATCGAACCCGCGAACTCAGGCGTGGCAGTCGGTTACACTAACCACTACGCCATCGAGGCTGACAAAAAATATATAAATATACTTATATAAATATATATATCTTAAATTGACATAAATGGTTTTGTACATTCTTGTGAATTCCCTGGACTAGTCTATATGTCTATCTAGACTAATATAACAGATGGCAATCTCCTCTACCAAATGATTAGTGTTGCATATTCACTGCTTGTATAAATATAGAAACAAAATTATGGCTCACCATTACACCAATAACTCCTTAGAGATTTCCATGTTTATAATATACATGGAAATCTCGAAGGAATTATTGGCATTGTTAAATAAGGAAAATTAAATATGAAATATAGATTCTGCCCGCGGGTTCATTCGCGTTAATGTAGATTTATATTAAGATAGATTTTTAGTAGCCTATGTTATTCTGATGTATAAACAATCATACTGTAGAGTTTCATCAAAATCCGTTCAGTAGTTTTGCGTGAGGGTTACAGACATCTATCCATCCACACACACTTTCACATTTATAATATTCGTAGGATGAATATAAAAAATAACTGCCTCCGTGGCGCAGCGGTAGTGAATGCGACTGCTGTTCATGAGGTCTCGGGTTCGAATCCCGGGTCGGCTACAAAATGTAATTGGGTTTTCCTGTTAAGAAATCTCAATAGCAGCTCGGAGTTAGGAAGTTGGCGGTGTTGGACACCCCCGTGCCTCGGAAAGCACGTAAAGCCGTTGGTCCTACGCCTGATCTCACTCCGGTCGTGTCGGATTATCCGTCCCATCGGATCATGATAGTGAGGGAACAGAGAGTGCACTTGAGTTCGCGCACACGCTTGTGCACTATAATATCTCCTGCGCAGATGGCCAGTCTCCGTTAAGATTGGCCGCCGTGACCGAAATTCGGTCTGGAGGACATTATTATTATTATAAAAAATAATAATAAAATAGGTAATAGCTATGTGGTTTCACAATTCAAACACGGCGGTTACCACTTTTCATTAATTGAGCTGCTGGCTAGTTTCACATCAAAATTAACACATGACATAATTAATTTTATATTTCCATATCATGTTCACTAATTAGTGGCAGCGATAGCTCAGTGGGGAGACCAACAGACTGCAATGCAGAGGGTCTCGGGTTCGAACCCACGTCGCGCACCTCTGACTTTCGGAAGTTATATGACTTTTCGAAATTATGTGCGTATTGATTGACAATTATCGCCTGCTCCGTGCCTCGGAGAGCACGTTAAGCCGTTGGTCCCGGCTGCCATGAACATCTATGGCAGTCGATATTGGGAAAGTCAGTACCCTCTAATATTCTGACACTGGTCTAGCCTTAGGGTATCGTTAGCTTTCGGGTTGTGGAGGTCAGGTGGCAGCCGCTCGGTGTAAAAACTGATATCCAGTCAAATCCGGTTAGACCAGAAAAGCCGACCTCAAGTGACTTGGGAATAATAAAGGCTAAGATAGAAGAAGGAGTTCATTATTAATTAATTTAATTATCTTTAAGATTAATGTAATGAACATTTACTCTCGTAGTTGCGTTAATAAATACGTGCTTTTGTTTGGGTATTGATATAAATAATTTACCCTTTTTATTGCTGATAATGCACTGGTGGCTTAAGAGCCAGCAGCTCATCTGATGATATAACACTGTGGAACTGTCTCAATGGCACATCGGTGATAAATGCAATCGTTGTGCATGAGTCGTGCTCCATATTTAAATCATGTTAGGGATTTGGCAACGATATAGGTATTGTGGAGTTCAACCATTTTTTTAAGACAGTAGTTTTCTAGCTCGAGGCAAGTGTTATTGCGCGTTATTGTCAAGAAATTTTTAGTAGTAGTAGTTTTGAACTGCGTCCAGTAGACAACAATAGGTTTGCCCTCTATTAAATGGGACCAAATAGGTTTTGCGAAATGATAATATAATACTCCAACCTCTTTCTTAATACGGGAGCAATGGCCTTAGATCAAAGAAATCCAATTTTATTCAAGCATATACTGGGTTTTCTAATAGTGTGGTATTTTCCTAAGGAAATGTCATTTAGCCATAATTAGTTAATACCCTTGATGACCGTATTTAATCTCTCACAAACTGAGGATTAACCCCACCCGGCATTGTTCCTTTACCACACAATGTATCAAGAAACGAACCCTTATAAATCAATTACACAATTTGCATCCCAATGAGCTTTAATGTGGATTCTCAAAACAAGGTATGGTTTCTAATTAAGTTATCGATAAAACGTGTCACATCACTAAGTTTCACAGCGGGGAAAAAAGCAGAAAAATTCTTGTAGAACAGTGGCGTATTATAACTTAATTGCCGTCTTTAATTTTAATTTCTTTCTTAATTAGCAAACGATCGCTCGTTTTATATTGATTTATATTGCTAGTTAGATTCATTCATTGGTTTCAGTAATTGGCTGATATTATAATATATCAGCCGATTACTGAAGGTGGTAATACCTGACCTACATGCTAAGTAACCTTCATGTAAACACAATGAAACTGTATCTCCGAAAGAGTAGGCAGCGGTGTATTGACTACATAGATGGTGTAGTGGTTAAGTGTTCGCCTTGTGGCAGTCCACTGCGCTAAGTATTGTCCCTATACGGGGAAATGCTGTTATCCACAAATAGTTGTTCCGAGTCTAGATGTTTTTTATGTCCGATGTTGTAATGATTCTAAAGTCCAACAGGATAACTAATATAGCGGGAGTTGTTCTTTAAAAATAAAATATGGTTACAAGCATACAATTTTTTTTATACCTGTAATGTCCACCTTATTTCGAAATCAAGCATACGGCCCACATGATGGTAAGTAATCACTGTAGCCACTGACGCCTGCAACATCATCCGGCATCACTTGCGCGTTGCCGACCCTTTAGGTAAGTAAGAATAGAAAAAGGAAGTGGGAAGGAGAAGGTGTGGGTAGGGTGAAAAAGGGTGACTGCGCCTCTGGCACTCTCACTCACCAAATGAATCAAAATAATAGGAATACTGCTATTTCACGTCGATATTCTGTGAGAGGGTAGTTCTTCCCCGGTCGAGCCGGCCCATTTATGCTGAAATCAGTGAGGGTCTACTACTCTTGATTTGTCATGTATACTTATAGGTTTCTGATTACAGAGCCAAGCTTGTTAGTATCTTAGCAGGCACATTTTGAGACACTGGGCTGCTTCTAAGAATTTTATAATTAAAATCAAACACAGGCTCTTACGATGCAAATTTACGCTATCAGACCAACGAGGCATTACTGCAAATTAAACATGGACTACCGCCATAACGCAGTGCATGTTAGACTTTCGTAATAAGGGCTGCGTTAACTTATAATGTTTATTGTTACAAAAAACCAATAACACTGTGCCGGACGCAGGAATCGAACACGACAGCACAGCAGCTAGATTCACCACCACTACGCTAACGAGAGAGTCGCCAATTATAATACCCAAAATGTTACCAAACCGCAAATATAATTGGAATATGAAGAAGCGGCGTCCCGTCCCCTTAACGAATTGTATCCAAAGTATTTTTTCGAATTATAAACGATCCGTTTACCACAATGAGAGCGTACAATAAATCACGTGGTAAGGAAAAATGCAGATACGTATAAGTATAGGATTCGTGAACAGGAACGGAATTATGATGAATGTTATAGTTGCGTGCCCTCTGCCACATGGTTGTGCAGGGCTGTCGAGTAAAATGGATGAGTTGACTTAAAATATTTTGTAAGGAAACTTGATTTTTCTAGTTGCTAGAGAAAATATTTTACTTGGAAACTTGATTTTTCTAGTAGCTGGAGAAACATTTTAAGAGGTTTTTCTGTAAATTATATACATGGAAGAAAGAACAATAAAATGTAGGATGTTTCCAGTAAATTCTAAAAAAGAAAACGATAGCCATGTATCAGGTCTTAAATCTGCGATTGATAAACTATGTGGTCGCTTTACATTCTTCCTTGTCATGTCAACGGCCAAACATTAGATAAATTTAGCCACAGCGCTGTCCGTTTCCCTACACCGATTATTATACAGGAGCAGACTAAAGAGAATGCGAATATATGCTATTAAAATAAACGTGAACAAAAACATATTTATTAAATTAATATTGCATTTCAGTTCACATTTGACATTTATTAGACTACATTGAAATTCTATTCTAAACAGTTTTTATCACGAGAATTTACCTTCTGATATGTTTGCGTAATAATTATTGATTGTCCAATAGACAGCTAAAATTAATACATGATGTTGTGTAAGCCTTGCCTAAGCATATTCCAATTTTGTTCCTCAAATATTGATAGACTAAGGCACCTCCTATAAAAATTAATAGCAAGTTTGCTCAGCGGCACATAAAAGTTGGATTTAATATTCAAAGTGAGGGATTTTTACTGCGTTCGTTGCGATATCCAGAGCAAATACCTAAAGTATTCGAGATTATAATTGTAACAAAAATAAACTGGGCTTATTCAGGCAACATTTTAACACGATTTTATTAATTAGACCTTCAGTAATATTACGGCGTGGCCATATTGTAAGGTCGTATAGAAAATCAAGTAATTAACGTGAAACTTAAAATGTTTATTAAAATCATCGTTTACATATTTCATATAGGTGCTATTTTAAACGGAGGACCAGTAATGTTTGTGCCTTACATTGGCAGTACTAAAACATTTTTATCATACTTGTTGTGTTAAAAGTGTTCAAAATTTGCATTTTAAATATTTTGATTGTGTACAAATGTCAAAAAGTCTTTGATGGTAAATTAGTGACTTTATACCTTTATGTATGTAAAACATAATATATTATATTATATTATATTATGAAAAACAAAAGGGAATTTACCTTCATGAAAGTTATACTTAAAACTATTGGTCTACACCTTTATAAATATCGTTTCTTTTCGTGATTTATATGAAAAATGTATTTTTTTTTAATATTTGGGTCTGCATGAATAATTATTTATACAATTTGTGATCAAGTTAGTAACGCTTCAGCAACGAATCCGATACTAAACGACCAAATTAATTTAATCAATCATAACTAAATGATGGCTGCTGCTGTAGCATGTAAAAATAATACTAATTTTAAAATTATATATAATTAAAGTTAATATCCTTCCAAATTATCATCGAATTTGGATTTGCCATTAAAATATATTCATGAAACGGTTTCTGTGAAAAATACAACGTGTCATGCAAAATGGCAATATCATATTATTTAGACCTAATATTAACGTGAAAAGTTTTATTTTAATCCATAAACATTAATGCCTAAGATAAATTCAGGTCAGTCAGAGGTCAGAGGTCAGCCTCGATGGTGTAGTGGTTAGTGTAACCGACTGTCACGCCTGAGGTCGCGGGTTCGATTCCCGCACAAGTTAAACATTTGTGTGCATGAACATGGATGTTTGTCTTGGTCTGGGTATTTCTATGTATAATATGTATGTATTTACAAAAAAAAAAGAATATATGTATGTTTATCCATTGTCTAGTACCCATAGTACAAGCTCTGCTTAGTTTGGGCTAGATGGTGTTGTGTGTATGTGATATAATATTATAGAATATTATACTATAAAAAATTAATAAGCATTAAATTAGAGTAAGTAGTCTTTACAACCTTGACTAGTTAATGAATATTATTTAATCTGCGCTGTATCTTTCTTGCAGGGGATCCGTTAGGGCTGACACTAAGTTATAGCAGATACTAATTTAATTACCATCTCTCCCTTTGAGATAATGAGCGTAATATTTCTAACAAACTTGATAAATCTTTAAAATAATAATTTAAAAATAGATCAATTTTGTCTTTCCTAAAACGGGGTAGACTTAGGTCTCATATTATATGTGACAAGGGATACATATTACTAAATATGTGTAACTATTGGTCAGCTATCAAGTTTATTGGTAGCACTTCTAGCATTTCGACACATGTCAAATATCTTTATGTGCGTTGGTTGGTTTGACTGGCGTCAAACAACGTGTTACACGATATTATTTAAAAAAATGTACTATTTACTTCATGTATGATATAAATATCCAATCCTCTCCCCAACCGCAGGACCGGGCGCCAGAGGGCGCGAGATGACCTCCAGCCACCCTGAGGTTTGGCCTGGGGTGGTGGGCAGCGTGGGCCTGTCCGCCACCCGATCAGCACCAGGTCCGAGAGGCAGCGTGCGTGTTCCCACGCGCGCCTCTGAATCGTGTTTTTGTCCCCCCACAAGGGGACAGTAGAGGGTCTTTTTATGTAGCGACCTGCCGTTTCACACGGCGGGCCGAAACCTCGGCGGGGTCGCGATTGCATGTGAAAACGATTCGCGCGGCCCCGCCGTCTATGGTTATGTCGAGGAACACCGTGGTAGGTTTAGTCGGTATTAGGGGTATCTTTTCCCCGGTGAGCCCGACATAACCTCTCCGTCACCCCGCGGAGAAGTATGCGACAAAGCATTCACCCGGATTTTTTTTTTATGAAATAAATATATCAGTTGATTTTGTCAGCGTGCTATAAATCAAGAAGTATTTTAACTTGTCTTTTCAGTACACTACCACTGCAAAACTGAGGCATTTGATAACCTATAACATGTGCGTTAACGCTACGGCAACTTCACTGTTTTATTATATAGACTGACGGCCTTTATTTTTTCGATTCCATTATGGATGACAATTCAAATGACAATTCAAAGACATTATATTTTAGGAAAAGCAATTTATATCAACACAATTATACCCTAGATTTAATGATAATGATTCCGGATATTTTTTTTACAGTCAGATTAATTTCAGATTTCCTGTTATATAAATTTGACAGTTTGCACGTACAAAATCTGTCAAAATACAAATCGTATTTCTTAAGGTTTGCATAGTGATAAGTATGTAAAACCTTCCCGTGAGATCTTCTTTCTGGACAAATACAGGTTTTGAAATACGTTCATGCAACTTGCAAGTAAAAATGAGCGTAAATTAATTACAAATATCTTCTGATTTCACCTTTTTGCTTACTACCGCAACAATTTTAGTTATTTCTCAGAACTTTCAACCACAACACAAGCTATATACCAAATCAAACCACCAGCAATTTATTCAGCAAACAATTAATTAAAAACAAAATAATATCAATCCATTACAATTTATCAATAAAGACTTCTACTAAACCACGAACCCTTTGCGGTGAAATTGACAGCTCGTATTAAAACTAAATAAATTTTACTTAGGCACAACCCTAAATGGGGCTCAAAAGAAAATGTATTATTTGTAACATTATATTAATTACACCGCAATGTTCTACCTGAAATTATTACAGACTAAGTAGAAAATTAATTATTGTAATACTCGCGTAATGCAGATTTTGACAGGTAAGGTTTCGAGCACGCGAGCGTGTGTTCCGACAAATTGTAGGCGTTTTGTGCAAAGTGAAGTGTGTGTACCGAACACCGTTATGGTAATAAGGCTTGCATTAGCGGTTGCTAATGTTGGTGAATTATTTTGTTATGGCACTGTAATTGTCTGAATGAACGTTCACGTTTATAGGAATTTTGGTACACCAGCCAAATTTTGTGTAAATGTGACGTTTCAGATAGTTTTGTTGATATTATTATATACATACATGCACATGTTTGAATGCAGTGTTAGCGTAGTTGTTTCACTACTGTTACTAGGCCGTGTACAGTTGTAGGTTTGAATGCCATACAGGATAAACTTTCGTGTATATGTGTGATATGTATGTATATATGTTTAAAGAGTCCTTATATGCTATGCTAAAAAAAGAACCTGTCCTAGCTTGCCTATAAATGCTCCTAATTTAAATACTAAGCGATCGAGATAAATGTTATTATATTCTTTTTTGTGTAAGTAGTTATTATTATTATGATTTAACCCTTTCTACCATTCTTGATCTGTCGTAACAATAACAAACTTTAGCAACTAAAATAACGAATACTTATAAATATATACTTAGCAATTTGGATAAGGGTATGCACTCCATTGGTATCTTTCTAGACCTTGCTAAAGCTTTTGAAACTATTTCTTGCTCTATACTATTGCACAAACTTGAAACACTTGGAACCCAACTTAAATTATTTGCTGATTATCTTAATGATCGCTGTCAGTGCGTAAAAATTGGTCAGTCCACAAGTTCTGAACTAAAAATTAGTTTTTACGGAATTCTTCAAGGTAGTATTTTAGGGCCTACTCTTAGCCTTCGGGTTGCGGAGGTCAGGTGGCAGCCGCTCCGTGTAAAAACTGATAATCAGTCAAATCCGATTAGACTAGAAAAGCCGACCCGAAGTGACTTGGGAATAATAAAGGCTAAGAGAGAAGAGAGAAGAGTCTCTTGGTGATAAGAAAAGAAAATAATTTATATTTGTTATTATCCATCAAAGTTGTGATGTACTTAATAAAGAAAGTGTTATACTAAGTAGTATAGGCCCAGCACTAAAGTATGTGAGTGCTTTCAGATTCGAGACTTGGGTAGGGCAGTGATATTGGGTTTTTGAAAATAAATTCTTAGTGACCGCACGAGGTCTGAACAGTGTTTGGTAAAGGGGACGCTTGTTCCTTATTACTTGGAACCTAAAACATAGCTAGCCAAGTGTGGGTTTGATAGACCTCTGGGGATCTCTAGGTACCTCTTTGGGCATATAAGGGTAAAACTATTTTCCATACTTATTATTATTCTTACGCTTATATACATATATAAGATAGTACTTACAAGCTATCTTATTATACTATTTAAGGAACTATACATTCTTAGAACATGTAAATTATAATATGAAAATAATAATATGTTTTATTGGCATAATCAATTTTACAATAGTTACGTTATAGTACAAAGTATATGTACTGTTAGGAATCAGAAGTGAAACAGCTTAAAAAAACAGATGCGCCTTTGAATAATCATTGAATTGAATTGAAATGCATTAACAAATAAAGTATGAGATAATTGATATCACCCAACAGCGATCACGCAGCACGTCCGTTCCATGAGTTCGTGAGTCATTGCGCGCCGAGCACGCTTTTATAACCCGATCGATCGGACGATTTGTGACGTTACTTGTTTACGTCGCATTCCGCAACCAACAGTACTATAACATAATATATCTTAACGTATTTGAATATGCTAGATCCTTAACATATAATTGCGTATACCCGTCGTTTATCCACCCTACCCCATGCATCCCCAATACATCAAACATCCTGGAAAATGTTACGCTTTAATAATGTTATCCATTTTGATAGGATACATATACATAGGCACACGGCCTTCCCTTTATCTTATTATTACAAACATATTACAGGGTATGTTTCTATAACCCAAGTAATAGAGGCCTGAGAAGGAACGAGAGCCATATATGTATATATAACAAGAGTTGTTGTATACTGCAGTCATAGAGTAAACGATGTCACGAAACACATAACCAATGTAGTCTATTCCTCATGAATACTGCGAAAACTACTAAACATGTATGAATGCATTTTTTTGTTTATTTATTAGACTCATAAACAAATTACAATCAAAGAGAAATAGGGTTAGTAGTATAGTTTTAAGTTAGATTAAGACTGCGCCGAGCGGAAGACAGATAATGACAGAGCTCGTGCGGCGCATATCCAAATCGGCGCGCGGCCGCCATTGTAAAATTGTATGGAGGAATTCAAGTGCTTTTTTGATAAATATGTATCTTTATTGACAACCAATAACTTAAATATTTGGGACGGACAAATTGTAATATAACTATTTATGTTTCGTTTAGGCTATAAAATGGAATAGATGTCTACTGTTATAATCTAAAAATCACGTAACACGAGCTTACTTTTTTTTTAAATTAATCTGCCATATACGGATTTTATCGCGTTATTTATTTAAAAAAAAAACTGTCACACTACTACTAGATACTATAGATATAGAGGTCAAAGGTCATAGTCATTTCGGGAGTATATCGACTATGCTGAGTCGAATGACGTTGACCGCGAGTCTCTAGCTCTTACGGTTCTTTAGTTGAAAGATGGTATCACGTGACCTTGAGGTTAGAGGTCGAAGGTCATAGTCATTTTGGGAGTATATCGATTATGCTGAGTCGAATGGCGATGACCGTGAGACTCTAGCTCTTACGGTTCTTGAGTTGAAAGTTGTACAACAGACGGACGGACGGATAAAGCTGTTGAATAAGGGTTTTTTCGAAATCTAAAACTAGATTTTGCACGCGGCTTCGCTCACGTAAATGTAGGTTATGTTAGTAACAGTACTTTTTTTGGAAGAAAGCTACCCTATGTCCTTCTCTGTTTCCCTGAGAACGGGTGTGCAAAATTTTATGATGATGAGTAGTTAATCGACCAACTATCATTAAATTTCGTGACGTGACATCGTAACAATCATCATCAACATCAGTATTATGCATCACAATTTTTTTGATTTAATTTAAAGATGAAACTGTAGTTCCTTTAAAATCCAACCTTATATTCCCGTTCTTAATTTCTACGACACGACACTAATTCTCTAAAATCCTTTCTTCCAAAACCTACGCTTTTAACCGTAAAATGACATCTAAAGTATGTTTATAGCTCGTTCCTCGCTCCTAAGGACGGCGTAAAAGCAGTATTAGATACACTGTAAATAAATTCACTTCAGTTGCAATAAAATAACCAAGTACCGGGTTGAACGGCGAAAATAGTACCTGGTCTAAGGCGTAAAATTTTGGATGAAAGATTTTATCGTTTGAAATTGTACGATTTTTGTTGTTAGGATTAGACTTCATGACTTCGTTGGTTTCTACTTCTTCTATTTTCTTACAAACCATTTTATTCGTTACATACTTTTTCTGAATTATTCTGTAGTCATATGTTATAATCATGTTATAATAATATAAAAATAATATCAACCCTGTATTAAGCTGTCCCATTGCTAGGCACGAGCCTCTTCTCAGTTTGAGATGAGTTAGGCCATAGTCCACCACGCTGGCACAGTGAGGGTTGGCAGACTTCACATATCTTTGAGAACACGGTGGAGAACTCTCAGACATGCAGGTTTTCTCACGATGTTTTCCTTCACCGTTAAAGCAAGCGATAATTAACTGTTTAGCTTTAGCTGTCTCCCACAGTTTTACCTTCACTTAAGGTTACTGCACCGCTCTCAAAGCTCAATGCGTGATGTTATATATCATATGTTACTCTGAAGAAAGTACATAAGCTAGGTGAAACTGCGGAGGTTAGTTAGTCCTATATAAAACGACGTATGAAAGAATAAAAGTAATTAGGCTGTCCACACACAGAACAACAATACAAGATCCTTCAAACATTTACAAAGTACCCTAGATTTTCTAATGTGCAACCCCCCTACATCTGGAGGCAGCTCACGTCCACAATGAAACCAAGTGGCCCGGGGGGCAAATATTGTGTGAAATAAGGCTATACTATACTATCTTTATGTGGAATGATGAGAATGTATTTTAAAGTACACTGTCTTTCTTGATATATATTTCTACCAGACTTTAGAGAAAATATCGTGCGAGAAATGGAGGTCGATATTTTATTTTGAGCTTCGTATACTGTGGCACAGTAAAGAGTATAATTAACGAGATAGTTTGAATTTATGATGTTATTTAGCTAAGAAATGGTGGTCTATTTATATGTATGTTATAAAAAATATTTATCAATAGAATGAAATATCTGACGATTTGTATATTTTAATGATCTCGTCTCGTCTCGTCGAAGACGCAGTAGGGAAGGCCTGTCACAAGGTAGACCAATGAACTGGTAAGGATTGCGGGAGGCGGTTGGATACGCGTGGCTCAAGACCGATCTGTCTGGAAAATGTTAGGGGAGGCCTATGTCCATCAGTGGACGTCTTTCGGTTGAGATAATGATCTTTCTCAAAATAATTATGTTTTTTTCATTGATAGTTATATTGTCTGCTCTTTTGTTATAGAATATTTGATAAACATATATATACACCCAGTCACACGCTTATGCGATAGGTTAGGATAGGATAGAGGCAGTTAGTGCGATAGGATAGACGGTATGCAGAGATGCATTACACTCCTATTTTGACAGCTATGGTTTGCAGACTCCTATTAAAATGTAAGCATATTACCGTTAATTGTTTAACTCATTTCTAGACTCCTGATACTGATAATTTCTCAAGAGAATCGAACCCCAGATAGATTATCGCAATAAGACTGCTATGCTAAATAAAAAAAAAGGTTGGTTGATAGCATAATTTCGTCTACAAGTAACTAAATCTTTACAACATGTAAGGAAGTTTATATCAAACATGCACACACATAAACACGAATACACACATACAAGAAATAAACAAAGTCATCAAATAAAAACCCGTCTACGTGTGCTACGAAGTGCTACGATATCGTAGACAATTTGTAGACGCTGCTACAAGCATTTACTTTAAAGCTTCACTGAATATAACAAAAGCTTACCGACAAAGAAATATAAACTGATATGAAATGAGAGAGATAAGTTATTTACGAATGATGTTCGAGGAAATACTTGTTTCATTTGACTTGTTTTAGTAACGACGTGACTATGTTTTTATTTATAAACCTCCTTTGTTTTTCTCTGTTTTGTCTTAAGCGTAACTTAATACTCGTGTCTTCAGATTTGTTTTGATATTTGCTTTGTTTTGACGTAAGATGAAAATATTCGTTACTCATCTTTATACTTATAAGTTACTGGGCGTAAGTGAGTTAGATCCCAAGACATATGTACATATTCAATTATTTTGATATTATGTGTGTATTAAATATTTAATGATGACTCGCATTAAAGATGAAGAAAAACATTTAGGTGATACCTGGCAGCAAAGAATCCTTCATAATAATCCTGTCAAAGAAGTTTGAACCCAAACTGAGACAGCGTGGTGGATTATGACCTAACCCTTCTTACGCTGAGGTTTATGCTTAGCAGTCCACCGTTTTAAAAACTAAGGATATTGTTACGACTTGGATGCATTCTTCATTATCTATGATTAAGTTTACCTCAATCAAAGACATTATTGATTGGATCGAATAACAGGTATGAAGCCCACGTGCCGTGGTCGATAGAAAGTGGAGATCCAGTATTCGTCTACTCTCCCCCATAAGTATATAAGAAGACTGCTGTATTGGTCTTGTGATACAAGTTCTATGTTTGCGGACGATTGTAAGATCCCGGGCTCGACTCCCGGTTCAGATAAATCATTATTTGGTATTTCTGTCTCTTACTTTCTTTAAAAATGTTTTGTCTTTACATTCTAGACATATTTGATAAATATGTTGGTATTGAGAATTTTCGTTTGCCTGCCTCTTTCATCTCAAAATATTTAGAAATTTCATAACATATAATTATGCGATATGCCGTTCTTGTGACTTAAAATCGGCTTGAAATTGAATAAAATTTCATCCAATCCCGATCAGTAGAACCGGGGTACATAATACATGACATTATCACATAAATTATTTAGAAGGCGACGTTAGTTGACGCCGACGAAGTTGCGACCAAAGTCCTATAATATATCTGTACTGAGCTATTATTTTTTTAAGTTATTAATATACACCTATATAATCCTATTTAACGCCGGTTATAATACAAATTCTTTCACCCCCAGCATACAATTTTCTGTTAACATATCCATAAAAACATTGGCTTAGAAAGCATCCACTGAGCTTTTCTGATATGACGGCATTACACAAGCTGTGAACACACCGACCGGCCAATAACGTACGAGAGCTGAACACACTCTCTAAGCAGCTACTGTCACGAACCGTTCGAAGTAAAGCTTTCTTTACTGTTGCTTATTGTTGTTTATTTTTGGGTTGTTAAAAAAGACAACTGCGCACTAAGAATAATTCCTGTGTTATGGCGGACTTTACAAATATTCAAACAACGGACACGAAGAACATGCAGACTCGGAATAATCATTTGCGGATCACAAAATTTTTTGACCCGTGTTGGATTCGAATCATCGTCAATCGACGAATCGTTCCTGTGGCAGTGGCGAGGTGACCAGTAAGACTATTATGGCATACGTGCAGCCAGGTTAGCATTTTTATATCCCGTCTCTCTTGCTGTTTATTTATATATATTTCCAAGTTGTCAATCATACATATAGCTTCCTTAATGATAAGAGGATAAGTAATCTCGTTTCCGACCTTAGATAAAATAAATAAATAAATAATATTCTATCACATTTTTTTTTTACGTGGGGTAATGCGTGACGTTTACCCCACCGCGGGGGCGGGCGGAGGGGTTATGTCGGACTAGCTGGGGTAAAAGAAAGATGGTAAAGATGATAATGTACCTCCCAGAATACCGACTAAACCTACCACGGTGTTCCTCGACAAAACCACTATCGACGGGGCCGCGCGAATCACTTGCACATGCGGTCGCGACCCCGCCGAGATCACATACACACAACACCATCTATCTCAAACTAAGCAGAGCTTGTACTATGGGTACTAGACAATGAATAAACATAAATAAATACTTTTTTTTGTAAATACATACATATTATACATAGAAACACCCAGACCAAGACAAACATCCATGTTCATGCACACAAATGTTTGGCTTGTGCGGAAATTGAACCCGCGACCTCAGGCGTGGCAGTCGAAGGGGAAAAAGATGAAAGTAAAGAAAAGAAATAGGAGAAGATTGTAAGTGTGCATGCGTACACTACGTCCTGTTCTGTACACCAGATAATATGTATGTCAAATTTCATGATGATTGGTCGAATAGTTAAGGCGTGAAAAAGGGTAAAAAAACTAACAAACAAATTCAAATTTATAATACTATCAACCCACCCTGGCTTCGCAAGGGTGGTACAAAACCTTAACAAATGAAAACCGCATTAAAATCCGTTCAGTAGTTTTTGAGTTTATCGCAAACAGATAGACAGACACGGCGGGGGACTTTGTTTTATAATAATATGTATATGTGATATGGTGATAATGAAGTTAGGATTAGTGTTTAACTGGTATACTATTATAACTATACTGTGTGTTTATTACGAGTCCTAAGTACAGCAACATTTTTCTGTTATACCCATATAAAATATTATAGCAGATGAACAATCGGATCTCTTATAAATACAGTTTCAAATTTGCATAAATCCACACACTCTATCCAGTATGTTTATTTTTTTTTTGGCACCCGCTATCGCTGGTTGTTGTTTGCCACTCCTCTGATACATTTTTTCAGAGACCTTATTTACTTATTTTTATTTTACACTCTTATCACTAATTATAAACTGATGGTAAACTATACTATATACACACTGATCGTTTTTAAACGTGGCTATATCATATATCACTTAAATGCTATATATTACATCTTTCAATAAAGCACATACACTATATACTGATCATACAATATTATTACTGCTATTACACTATTACATATACTATCCAGTATGTTAACGTAACGTCTACTAACTGAGACTCAGTAAAATCCAACAGCTATAATTGGCTATACACAGTTGGTTTCTCGGAGGTTGGGCAAACACTTCATAATTATTAGTAACTGGTTATATAACGAAAATTTATCATCTATTTCCAAATAAACCATTTCCACAATAGAATGGAGATAATATTTACAACATGTCTTATCTCGCTATGTAGTACCTTTATATTACAAGTACTCTATGTTGAGTCAACTTAACAAATATACTGGCAATTTAGTAGAGTAACACTTACTAAGCAATTCATTAACTTGACGTAATTACTGTAATAAGACGTTAAACTAGATGTACTTTGTTGGTACAGTCGACTCTATGTACTTATCTCTGTAAACAGAACTTAATTTACGTTTCGCAGTTTTATTTTGGAAACTGTGTCGATATTGTAATGAAAATTGACTCTATCGAAGAAAAATACTGCGAAAAGCTATCTTTATCAAAAATAGATTGTCAGATATGAAAGTGGTTTTATACAAACTGTGGACGTTATTTCCGGCCAATAATGTACGAGAGTCCGGCTTACTGTCACTATGCAGTTACTGTCACAGAATATTAAGAGTAAAAATGTCTTCCTTCTCTGACTTATTTTGGTTAATAAAATTAAACCTTAACATTTCTAATGAGCAAACAGTTTTTTGCTGCAATTTTTGTATATCTAGGAATAATTTCTGTTTTATAGAAGACCTTTTCCCTAAAATATTATAAAAAAGCTGAGTATACCTGACAAATGTTTTTATTTATACGTGTCTTGTACATTCATACATTTATAGTCTTACGCCTGCTTCCCGGAGCGTAAATAAAGATAACGGCCTCCCAGTTACTACGATCCTAGCTTTAGTCTCTTGCTTCATTCGGTTTCATTATATTCTTCATTTATACTTGTCGGTTTAGGGAACTCGTAACCTAGCCTTTTTCGTAATGTCGCCGATATGACCAGAAAACTTTCGCCAAGGTCTTCTCATTCTGGCTATCCTATTCACAACTGCCATATATACACTTTTAGTCAGTATTTTGTCGTCCAGTTTTATATGATTTATTAACACACTAGTCCTCATATTCTCCTTGTTTAAAGTGTCACATATAATTTATTTACTACACTTGCGTAAACATTAGGCAATGTTCAAAAAGGTCATAAATAAACCGAGACTTATTACGTTTGAGGCAGATGGTTGTCACAAATACGTTGAATGTGAATGTGACGCTATGTAGAGCCAAAACGCGGCTATGGAGCAGCCAATAATCTACGAGAGCTAAGCATACAGTCATGCCGTGCCGATACTCGGTCATTGTCACCGAAGAAAAAGACACGTTAGATTTTTCGTAGAGACTGACTGTCACGAGGCAAATTAAATATAAGGAGGCAGAATCACTTTGCATACCCCGCGCGTTCCATGACCAACCCGCTTTCAATACCACAGCATAGGACCACGGCATTTAGAGGTAGTTTTAAATTCGCAGCCACCAAATGCTGGAACTCATTACCACCTCCAGTAGCATCTAAAATAAGCAGGATGGGCTTTAAGAATTTATACAAGAGAATTCTATTGAATACACAAAAAAGTACACAATAAATCACTGTTCAGGCATTGCCTAGTTGATCTATATTGAACTTGCAAATGTCCCAAATATAAAATAATTTTATAATCCGGTTCAAGGTATTGGAGAGCTGTTTTAGAAATTCTTACACTGATGCTTATAACCCTGCCATAAGACACTTTTTCAGTTTTGACAACTTTTATGTTTACTTAACATACTAAGATGCCAAATGGTGTAAGTTTTATGTACCAGCTTGTGCTAATATATAACATAATTATAATTTTTGATATACTTACTGAATCTGCATAATTTTTCCTATGCAATGTTTCTGTTCACTGTGCTCTGGATACATTAATAATAATCCATTAAGCTATTATTGCAGTTCATATAGTTTTGTATTTATCTGTAAAAAATGTTTGAAATACTAATCAATGTCTGGCAGTCATAATGTATTGTACCTATTTATATTACTTGTGTTTAATGCTCAGAACAAGCAAACTAACAATTTAGGTACCTATTAGAATGTTATAAAGAACTAAGTACCTACTTGCCCATCTTAATATCAAATGAAACAGCGTTCTGTGGATGAGGATGAAACACTATTCTTTTTGTGCCTACGTATACACACATTTGTATTGTATTTTATTTGTTTTGTATTTTATTTATTTTGTGTACTTTATTGTTTCCGGTAATGGCAGCGATTGAGGCAATCGATGCTGTCCGATAATTGGTGATGTTTGTACCAATTGAGTCATGATTATGACATAGTATTCGGATTGAAATATTACAGATTACAAAATAATTACATAATATAAACTCTGATTGTTTGGCGTGCGGAAGGTAGTATATGTAATGTAACCGCTGTTGGCGTCTATGTACATCTCGCTCTAAGGCATTGTCGTTTGTCTCATTTCAACATTGTTAAGTATTGCTTTTCACAATTATTAACCACGGTGAAATTTATTTGGAGCGGGACTCTTACTTATTGTTATGAGCCGGACCCGAATACAGTGTCCCCACTTACCAGTATGCTTAATTGGTTGAAACATTTCTTCTTTGTGTTTATTATCCTAGATTGTTTACGATTATGCAACTTTATCATATATCGATTATGTAACGTGATCGTGCATCTGTCATTTTATGTAGCGTAAGTGTCATGTCATTAGTGTCAATGTCAGAAAGAAGGTGCGTTCATAAATGTAGCTTTGATATAAAAAGAAAAAATATATCTCTGGATATTCGGTTACTGTAATGTCTGTGTGTGAATGTTCAATGTTATAATGGTATAAGTATTGCTCTCAGGGTCTTGACGTCCGTGTCTATTAAGGAGCCAGTTGAAAACCAGCGTCGGGCACATATGCCCGGCAATATTGCTGAACTGGCCTCCTATTTTTGTACGGACGACGGGCGTGTACATTTATTATTAAGTAGTATAGTTTAATTTTTTTTTTTCCTACATTGTTTATATCATGTCCTTCGTCTGTTATGAAATAAACGTCTTATTATTATTATTATTATTATTATATTATTATTATAACTTATTAGTGATAAACTGGATTCTAATGGATATTCGAATTTAATTATGCTCACGCGATGTCTATTTACATAGTCATAAACCGCATATACTTATGAAAAGTACTGTCAACATTTAAGTATGTAAAAAGATATAATTCGAAACCGGTCCTAACAAAGTGCCCCACTGTAGCACTTGTTAGGACCGGTTGATTCCAAGTAGAAAAGATGCTCAAAATAAAATAAAATAATCAATGACAATGAACAGCCACAGCAGTGCGGGCGTAGAGAATGCAACTGCTGTGCATAAGATCTTTGACTCGATTTCCGGGTCGAGCAACGCGTTATTAGGCTTTTTTGTAAATAAATTCTCATTGGGAGCATGGAGTTTGCAACTATGTCTGACAAATAACAATAGGCTCGCTCACTGTGACATGGGACCTAAAACCATAAGTAGTAAAATGTAGGCGTACACACCTCTACCTACCGCCTTAAGTATATATGTACATATGTATGATGAATAATGACCTGAGTCTGCCGCTAAACAAACGCCACGACCAACTCTACGATAAAAACTTGTCTCCAATAAATCGTTCGGAGACACCGCTCTGTGTACTCACAGAGAACTAACATAGACCTAAGTAAACACACATGTTTGCAGACCGCCTTACGATCCTCTCACATACCTATACGAGGCTATTGTTACATTCAACGTAATGCATTGTGATGGTAATTACTTATGAAATGTTAAAGTTCACAGATGGCGCAATCGTTTGGATGGGAATCTCGACATTAATGGAAAGATGTGATGCGAGTTAAATACGGGAAAATGTGTTGTTTGTCTCATTGTGGTTTCAAGCCTAGATGTTGTTATTCGTTACTACAATGTTAGAAATGCTGTTACATGGAAATTATTTTAGGCTGTCAGTTTATGGTTAAGTGGTCGCTTTTGATGTTTTATAATGATAAAAAGTTGTTTCTGGAAGAAAGACGACGTCCGATCAATTGTTACACAGACAATACCACAATTGAAAACTAATTTTCAAATCATTATATTCTGTTAGATTGATTGCACCATTAGCGCAGACCTCTGTTCTAATGGTGCAATCTACATAGATAGCCTTACTACAATCAGAGACTGTAAAAAAATGTGTGGTACAAAAACAGATGTCGCGAGTCTTAGAGTTATGTGTCCAAATTTTTTCTTTAAATGTTCAACTTCGCATATTTATTGACATTTTAATAGTTAATGCCTGGATAAAGCAACCGGTTATGTTCCAAGCGAAAAATAAGTCAGCATATATCTGTATTAAAAATGCCAGTCAGAGTCAGTTAACTCAATCCAGCGGATGATTTCACTGTGGAGCTTTAATGAAAGCCCGGGAAAAGCTCATGCTTGAGCTTATATTTATACTTACGAGCACTCAGTGCAGGACAGTGTATCGCCACTTTACTCTGTGGGTAATCAAGGTATGAAGATAGGCTTAAGATACTTTGCTCAGGACGTGACCCGCAAATGCGCTAGTTGCACAGTGATAAGTTTCTTTTGAAGATCCACATCGTAAGAATGGACAGTATATCGACATTTAAAATATAATTGCAGAAAACTGTGAATAATTTTTAATGCCATAGCACACAATTGGAATTATGGCAAATATTCCATAACGTTAACATAAGGCATTGAAGTCTGTCTGTAGTATATGTATAGGTTATAATTTCGTGAGAGGAGATGAATCTTTAATTGATAATTGTAAATTGCTACATGGCATTTTGACAAACCTTCTGGTTGATTGTAAGTTTGCTTGCGATCGTGAAGCCAAGGTTTTCTATCGGGACATTTCAATAGTTGTAGCCTTCTCCATTTGCCTGTCTATTATTTGGGACCTAAAACCATAACTGACTAAATGTGGGTCCAATAAGCCTATACCCACCCTGTCGTGAGACTATGTATGGATCTTGTATAGAAGAAAGACTGAGCGTTGAAACAATTTAAAGCCTGAATTAACGTTCAGGCTGTCGCGTAATATGTTTAATAACTCGTGGTCACATCAGCGGCTGTTGTGTTTACCGGTCAATAATTTTGGCCACATGGCGTGTGAGGTATTATCAACGTGCCGCTAAATGGGTTAGAAATTATGGGATAATGCAAGCTGTGCCGACTGGCTGAACTGGCTGCATGGATGGTGCGTTGGTTAAGTGGTAGGGTCTCATCACTACAAATGTGACGAGTGTTGTGAGTTCGATCTCTATATGAGGCACATAATTGTGTCTACGAAATAATTGTTCTGAGTATCATACAAATAAAAATAGAGGTCATCTATATTCTTATTTGTGTACCAGTTAAAGTTAAAATAATAATCAATATTTCTTGTAACGTATGCATGCTCTATGAAAGAAATTGACACCGTATTCTAGGCTTTAGTTAGGCCCATATAAGTAGAGCGCTAATTAATGGTACTGTTACAGCCAGTGCCATATATCGGTACTGTGGGGAAGACGCCGCAGTTCCTTATAATAAGTTTTTGCGGCTCCACTTATTGACATCTTACGGAACTATGTAGTTTGTCGATACATGAAGAGTAGAGAGAACGCTGGCACATTATCGAATCTTCGTACTGTTTACATACCGAGTATGGCGTTTCTAGAAATCTCCAGAAACGCTTTAACCACATATAAAAGGGCAAAGCCAGCGCTCACCGAGTCAGTTTACAATAGTAAGCGGTCAAGTATTCATCGAAGCGAACGGAAGCGAAAATACTTCAAGTTTAAAGCTAGTTATGGTGGAAAAGTAATAGTGTGTTGTGTTTTAAATTTAATTGTGTGTTAGAATAAAACGTATTTTAGTCGGTCATATTGTTTACATTCTTGTCCCTCGAACCCAGCACGAAACAGTACTTTTCTATATTTGTTAAAGTTTATACAAAAACCCCCATAAATAACAAACAGCTATAATCCTCAGAAACCTTCGCCAATCATTATAAAAAACAAAACTATTGACCGACAAGCGTGCACAAAGAATATAATTTAAGTAAATAAAGCAAAATATATGTCAGAATCGTATCAATAGCCTCTGATTATAGTAACCAGACGTGAATTCATAAGGACGTAAGGGTAGATTACATATGCTCAGCGAAACAAACTCTCCATGACAACCAGCAAATCCATACCTCCACGCATTCTAAGAAATACACGTATTACGTACGCAATGTATACATAACTACACAATACACACGTAGGTACTTACCGAACCCCTTTGCTTCAACCCTCATCAGTGCAGTGACGTAACGTGACGCGTCTTGTCTCGTGACAAAATTGTAACAGGATCCGGAAATAGAGTGCTATGTCGTACAGCCTTTTATTGTTCGAGATTAACTTAAGGTCGTTTGTGTAAAGCTTCAAGAGATAAAGTGACGTTTAATTATAGATAGTAAAGTTTTTATGCTTTCCTGTAGTCTTAAGTTGTAGCATTGGTAGTTAAATCGTGACAGGTAAAACTTCTTGTAAGGCGTATTTAATAAGTTGATGTTGATATCTAGGCATTTTTCAATCTTTTCTGTGCTTTAAATTATCATTGATATTACAATCACTAGATAACTTTAATTTAACGTAAAATTTGCACAGTTAAAGTATCAGAATATATTTGAGGTTCTTGAAAAAGAAAAGATGACCGAAACTATTGCCGTTGGATACATTTCCAAACTTCATGCTACTGACCATTTTCTAATACGAGATCTCAATAGCGTTTGTTAGATTCAGGGAATCGAATTAAGAACAATATATTTGATCGCATGCGTTGTCTTATACCACGAGAACAACAATATCAATGCAAGCTATTTTATATTAAGACACTGTTATTTTGACCACTAGAACTGAATACAAAAAAAAAATAGAAAACTTGAGAATTATGGACAATTTTCAGGCAGTTTTAAGACCTATATTTTGTGTGCCATTTAAGCTTATCATAATAATAATAATATAATAATAATTTATTTATTGATTACAGTGGTAAAATGTGAATACAGTCCATAAAATACTTAATATAGGTAATATAATATGGGTGCTTGTACTAGGGTAAACCTATGCCACAGGCGTTAAAGGTACTTACAATATACTACTAGGAACAAAGTTATATACAATTAACCATAGTTATTATATAAATATATGCAATAATAGGCCAAGATTATAATTATTATCATGGAACTTGTTATTGCTTATTTAACAACAATCAACAAATCTTCAGTACCAACAGACTTAGATCTTACATAACTTAGGTCACATATAGCTGTTTGTTTATTTATCTTGTTATAAAGAAAAGGCCCTGACAATGCGAAAAATCTTTTTGTAAAAACAAACTTTGATCCAGAAACTGTGTTACAGACAATATATTTCCGTCTTTTAGTGTTAGTAAGGTTGATGTTATACGTAAGCGTTGCGTGATGTTTATGTACGGTGTACATTATAAAAAGCTGTCGGACAGTTAATACTTTCTAATATGTTCGTTTACTTATTTATCTTTATGGTAAAGAATGACATACAAAGTATGTTAGACCTTGGTTTTACAAACAATACCATGTGCAGTCACCAGTAAATATGTGCAGTATGCACTAGCATACTTTACTTTAAGGTCCAAAATCCTGCGAACACTCGAATTATAATGAATATAAATAAACTATACTCATGTAAAAAACAAGGCAAATAGGTGAAACTAATAAAATATTATAATCTCAACCAAAAAGATACTCGAATAGAATAATTTTTGCGTACGAACAGAATAGCGAATCATCGAGCAAGCATTTATAAAATAAACTACTTATTATAAATTTATAAAGGTTATTGGGCATCTTTGACCCGGTTGATGAAAGATTGCATACTAAAATCAAATGTATATTAAATAAATCTTAGTAATCACCTCTTTCATTCCGTAAAGTTATTTTGTTTATATCAGCCGGGGGAAATGTTTTATTTAACTTTGAATAATATTAAATAATTGTCATTAACGCTTTTTTATATCTCCCATCTAAATGTAAATGTTTAAGTTTATATATTATGTAATGTTTATAATATACTATTATTGTTTAGAGTGTTTCCTCTTCTCGAGCTTTGGCTCGGAATGCTGAGTACCCGCCCTGAGACTCACAGGGAAAAGGTGGCTCAGTGCCCCCGCTAACAAAAACTGTGTCTCCTAAAACTTTGCTGACTATTGTTGATGTGTGTATTGCTGCCTGTTTTTGAATTATTGAAACGTTTATGTTGTAATCTAATTTGCTACAATATCTATTTAGGTTTTTGGCTATTACTCCGGTGGCTCCTACTACTATGGGTATTATTTCTGTGGGTGTTTTCCATAGTCTAGTAATTTCTTTCTTAAGTGCATGGTATTTACTAAGCTTTTCTATTTTTTTTGCTCCTATGTTGTAATCAGATGGTACTGTAATGTCTATCAGTATTATTATATATATTATTATTTATATTTTTATTATTTTTATTTGTTTTTGTTTAATTATTATTTATATTTTATTATTATTATTATTTTCTTTACTTCTTTTTTGTTTTTCTTTGTTCCCATGTAAATGTTTAAGTTTTACTATTCTACTGTTTTTTCAATTCACCCATATTCTGCAAAAGTGCGACCTATACCATTGTGTTTCGAAGACTCTGCATAGTCTGCCATATTTGGTTTGTGTACGCCGTGGGTCAAACGTCCGAACAAAATGCCCATTGACCAAATATATGGAATTCTTTGCTTCTTGTTTTACTCTGAAATATGTTATTTTTGTAAATAAACTATTGTATGAAAAAACTGTGTAAAGAAAATTTATCAAAATTGAGTTATTAAGAAATCTACTTCTTTTTATTTTATAGTAGTGCACCGCCATCTATTACGATATAAATAAACTATTTAGCAGTTCTTGTATCAATTTCCGTTAGATGGCGTCAATTACCGGCTTATACCATTTTAGTTTTAACATGGGTATGCATTTTTGCAGCTCACTGTATCTTTGAAAAGGACAAAAACAAACCAATCAATTGCTAATTGTTAATGTTAAACCTTAACAGAGATCAACTTTCTCGATAGTTAGCTAGTAAATAGTCTACATTCGCACATAATACAAGATGATGTCGAAGATATTTTAACCTATTATCATAAATCGCACAATATTGAAGGAAAAGGCTTCAGTAAATCAAATGGACCCGACTCCACCAAGTTATTGAGTAAGGAAGTGCGGATTCGGCGCACTATATATTATCATATCTGGTTGTATTCGAAATGTAGTGTAACTTTTATACATACATTTCTTTTTCTTCATATAGAGGGACTATCTATCCTACTATCCTTTTGTTAAAATTACAACTCCCGCACCAGGAATAATTCCTGTGTCGCGGGGGACTTTACAAACATTGAAACAAGGGACACAAAGAACACCCAGACTCGGAACAACTATTTGTGGATCACACAAATTTTTGCTCGAACCCACAACACTCGGCGCAGTGGCAGTCAGTGAGGCGACTCGTGCAACAGATTTAGAGTTTGAAAAAACTCTTATACAACAGCTTTGTCCGTCTGTCCGTCCGTCTGTGTGTCTGTTATACAACTTTTAACCCAAGAACCGTAAGAGCTAGAGACTCGCGATTAACGCCATTCGATTCAGCATAGTCGATATACCCCGAAATGACTATGACCTTTGACCTCTGACGTCAAGGTCACGTGGTGTCACGTGGTGTCACGTGGTGTCACGTGACCTTTGCATATTACTTGAACCATTTTTTCGAACTCTAAGATTTACGGCAATTCATTGCCGATTCTCACTTGTTCTTTTATATGTCGGAGCCTCAAAATAATCATTTCAATGCAATTTGTTTCTGTGATTGGAATTTAATGGAATTTAACGGGATGGGTGTAAAAACTCAGCATTCAACGTCTTCATCTTCAAGTGAACTTTTTTTCCATCAGTATTTGTAATGTCCCACTGCTGGGCAAAAGCCTCTCCCTTGGACTTCCAAATCACTCTGTTGGTAGATATCCCCTAACCTTATGAACTTGTGATCCCTATATCTCGGGAGTCTTTTGACCCACAGGGCCCATATTCAAACTCGACCGAGGGATGACCCCAAGGTATAATATATGTATATAATATAATAATCTAAAAATCACGTAACACGAGCTTACGTTTTTGCATTTTTTGCAAATTTACGTAATTTTGTAAGCGAAAATATGAATTATTTTAAGTTTTTTACACGTATAATTGTAAACACATTCATTATTATGGTAAATGTATATTTTATATTTGTATTAAACAAAAACTGTTGATTTTATTCACTTAACTGTGACCACCTGTTTTGGCACATTTCGCTCGGCGCAGTCTTAATATTTTACTTAGTTATGTATTACTGTTTACATGTGTGTATATGCTCACACATATTTAATGTATTATAAATACTCTCATCATGATCAAATAAATAAGCATTCTGAACACACCACCGTAGTTTTCAGTGCAAATGTTTGTTCATTTGCCTGCGATTCAAGAATATAATACAAACTATTAGGAGCACTGTGTTAAAAAAACAGCTTTCATATTTCGAAGCAAATGATATATGCATTACCTGATCAAAATCTGTTGACCTGAAACCTTTAGTTAAGTTAAGGTTAATTTAAAAAAATAAAACTCCCGCGTTAGGAATATAATTACTCTGACGCGGGGGACTTTACAAACATTCAAACAACGGACACAAAGAACATCCATATTCGGAGCAACAATCCGTAGATTACACAAAGTTTTGTCCCGTGTGGGATTCGAACCCAAAACACTAACCACTACGCTATCAGTGCAGCCACGACAAAACTATGACCTTAGTAAGGCAACATTCTGGAAGTACCAATTCTTACGAGATTTTGTCCTTGACATGCTTTTTTGTTTTACTGTGACGTAATATTACAATACGTTTCTCTCAAGGCGAGTGCTATATTTTGCACTTAACCGCCTTTTTTCTTAAAGCACCGCTATCTTTCAGCTTTCACTTAAACTCAAGTTTTTCGTTGTTTCGTACCCTTTGCTGTTGAACTTTCATCCCGATTAACCTGATGTTTTGTTGATAGCTTTGTGAAGACGCGTGACGTAGGAATATTCTAGTGCTGTGTGTCTTCTCCCTAGCCTTTATTATTTCCAAGTCACTTGAGGTCGACTTTTTCTGGTCTAACCGGATTTGACTGGATATCAGTTTTTACATGGAGCGGCTGCCAACTGACCTCCGCAACCCGAAGGCTAACGATACCCTAAGGCTAGACTAGTGTCAGGATATTATAGGACACTGACTTCCCAATAACGACTGCCATAGATGTTCATGGTAACCGTGATCGACAGCTTAACTTGCTCTTCGAGGCACGGAGCAGGCGATAGTTGTCGATCAATACGCACATAATTTCGAAAAGTCATATAACTCCCAAAAGTCAGAGGTGCGCGACGTGGGTTCGAATCCAAGACCCTCTGCATTGCAGTCTGTTGGTCTCCCCACTGAGCTATTGCCGTATGTTCTAGTGCTGTGTGTAAAGGTATGTATTTCATTTTTGAGCGTAGCTGTCTTAAAGCACTTTTGATTTTGACTATGCATGGCGTATTGGTTTAAAATTTGTCTGATCCACAAATAGTTCTTCTGAGTCTGTGTGTTACATTTTGCCGTTGTTTCGATGTTTGTAAAGTTCACAGTAACACAGGAATAAGTACAAGTGCGGCAGTTTATAATAAAGGTACATCTATGTGGATACACAAAGAACAAATAACACAACGTGTTTTGATGTATGTTAGGTATGCTGGAAAGATAATAATTTACTAATTAATATAATTTTAAATGCAAATTTAGATTCTTTTGAAATAAAGAGACTGTGTCATGACAAAAAATCTAAATTCAGGGTAACTATGCCGATGTGATGTCCGCGTGGGACAAAAATATCCTATGATCCAACACAGTCATCTTGATGTGAACGAGAAAGTCACACTAAGTAATGCTAAGGTATTCTGTCGCCTGCTTATGAGCCTACGAATTATTACGACACCCAGGGCGTTGACATACCGCAGCTGTAGCCTCCGTTTCCCCCACTGGGTGGCTCGTAGACATGGAGGCTTATCATACGATGCATTAAGAAGTGTAGGCACGTCATGAGGAAAACCTCATAGTCGACTTACTCGCACTGCACATACATACAGAAATAGCTTTCACAAAAGTCAGAGAGTTTACTTAGATTAATCTGTCATTTGAAAATTAGACATTCTGAGACGTTTTAGAAAACAGGCTCATCACCAATCCATCCACCATACATAACTCAAAATCAACCTACAAAAATAGTTCTACAGAAACTAAATTATTCTCTACCTCAACGTGTTTGGTTAGTAACAACACATATACCTACTTATTTAAGGTAGCAATACAATATATGTACACAGAGCGCTAGTTATAAATCTCCGCAGGGAGAGATGTCCGTGCATTTGTCAGGGGCAAGTCCCTTGTCGCTCTAGGCTCGGTGCTACAACATGACTTAAATTAATAATACGTTTTCTTATGTTAAATTTTGTGTGCTAGCTATTGTCCCTGATATTTATACTTTACTATATCGTTTTATGCTACAAAATGGTTGTGTTATTTTTTGAGTTTAATCGTTACAAAATAAAAAAAAACAAATCTTTTGTCTTATATTTTTATATGGATATATTTTATTTAAAAATGTACTGTATTTTTTTTATTTTTTTACCGTTGGGTAATTCATTGACGCATACCTCTCTGCAAGGCGACGGCGAGGTTATGTCGGGCTAACCAGGGAAAAGATACCCCGGTAATACCGACTAAACCTACCACGGTGTTCCTCGACATAACCATAAACGGCGAGGCCGCGCGAATCGCTTTCACATGCAATCGCGACCCCGCCGAGATTTCGGCCCGCCGTGTAAAACGGCAGGCCACTTCACAAAAATTCTTCCTCCACTGTCCCCCTGTGGGGGACAAAGACACGACACAGAGGCGCACGTGGGAACACGCACGCCGCCTCTCGGACCTGGTGCTGATCGGGTGGCGAGCAGGCCCACGCAGCCCACCACCCCCAGGTTAAACCTCAGGGTGGCTGGAGGTCATCTCACGCCCTCCGGCGTCCGGTTCTGCGGTTGGGGAGAGGGTTTAAGCGCTCCCTCTAACGCTTCGCCGCCTCCTTGATGGAAATTACTTCCCCACAAAAGGAGGCGACGGCATCCGATCTCTCACTCCGGACCATAGACTGAACCACGGCTGGAAGTGAGAGGGCAACCAGTCCGACTGCCGCGATCAACTCACGGCGCTGCGATGCCCAGACGGGGCATTCCGTCAACTGTTACTAACGTAACCTTACCTACGCGAACGATGCTGCGGGCAAAATCTAACCTACGATAAAATTAGTTACTGATAAAAAGCCAGCTTATTTTATGTTGCTGCTTATAAATCTTTCTTCGATTATAGTTATAAATTTTTGATTGTGGCTTTTGCAAAGTCTTTTTAGATTTATAATAATAATAATAATAATAATAATCATTTTATTTCAGATAATAATCCATAATTTGTTAGTAGTACTTATAACTATGTTAGTAAACTTATTAATCAAATTATTATTTTATATTAAAAATTACGGGGCGAGATGCATGAATGAAATTCCAGTGTTTAACCACCGGACAATCCACTCTATGCAAGATAGTGCTTAGGAGGCCGCTGGTACTGTCCCGCACGCGACGCATCAGGGAAGCCACCCTTTTCCTAACTATCGTTCTAAAACAATCTGTATTGGCCTCTGCAAACATACCTGATGCGCTGCAAAATCGAGGCAGCCCCAGCAGCATCCTAAAACCATTATTGTATAGGACCCGCAGGGCACTGATAGATTTTTGCGTATACCTAACCCACAGGCTACAGGTGTAAAATGTCTGACAATAGGCCTTAAATAGATCTATTTTGACATCCCTTGTACACCTTTCAAACCTGCGAGCCAGCATATTGCACCTCACTGCCAATGCCCTACGTTCCCTCTCAATATCCTATATTTATAGTGTTATGATTTTAATAAAAACAAGTTATGGAAAAATTGTAGTCTCTTGATCACCACTTTTTTCTGAAGACAGTGAGGATTTATAGCTTTTAAAACTCAATTCTTTTGTGCGTAGAAGTCAGTTTACAAAATATTTTCGTAAACAATAGCATAAAAAGTCCTCAAAACGTTGTGGGTCTATTACATATTAAGTATCAAGAGTTATATCCTCATCAAGTAATCTATATATATAAAAATCAATTGCTGTTCGTTTGTCTCGCTAAAACTCGAGAACGGCTGGGCCGATTTAGCTGATTTTGGTTTTAAAATGTTTGTCGTGGTCCAGGGAAGGTTTAAACGGTGAGAAAATATAGAATAATTAGTTAGGATAGGTGATACGAAGTACACCGGGTCATCTAGTCGTTTCATAAATATACGAATAAGCTTGTTTAAATATGACACATAGTCGACTACAGTTTTCTAGGACTGACAAAACGTATAGAAATAATTCACAAGCAAATAACAATATTGTCAATTCTTTTTTGTAAGTTAGAGTTGTCCCTGGATAGTTTAGATTCACAATTACACTAGATAGGTAGTACCATCGCTTTGTTCGGGCAGAACAACGTCTGTCGTATAAAAGTAATGTTAATTATTACGAAGAATGTTTATGAAGACGGCCGTCCGTCGTCGTGAAAATTCTTCATAATAATTAACACTACTTTTGAGATAACTAATGAACTACTCATGCTGGTGTTTTTGAGTACAACCTAGCATTATTTATTAATTAAATACTGCTCATCATCATCATCATCGGGCTATAATAGTCCACTGCTGGACATAGACCTCCCCTAATGAGCGCCATTCATAGAAAGAAGTTAGAAGAAGAATAGAGAACACTCATAGAAGTTTTATTCTGACACTAATTGTTTTCTAGAGAACTGACTTTTGTCCCCGGCCTACTTTTTCATTTATTTGAATACAAATATAAATATTATTTTGGTTAGTTAATTTTTCATAAGAAGTGCTATGGGCGAAACCACAATTCAAGATAACATTATTAGGATAAAATAATCACTTAAAGTATATTAATAATTAACATAAAATTTTTATTACGATTCCTTGTATTTCAAAATCCCATTTTCCTTTTAGGAAACCTTTTATTTCGGGATGCCTTGTCTTCTTTTTGGAATTACAGCAATAGACTAGAATGATAGCTCATAAACAAATTAATTTAACTACCACTTAGTAAATTTTCGCCATTATAATAAAGCATCAATGAAATGAGTTTCAAATTTAACCCGTAGCACTTAAACTTCTAGAAGCTCAAGTCTTATTACAGGACTAGTACTGAAATAAGACCAATGAGAACTAATCATTATGCATATTGGTCTTAAGTAGCCAATGCACTCATTAACATAGCTTGGAAATCAGCCAGCAATTACATGCAGCGGAATCTGAGAACGTAGGTGGTTTCTTCATTAGAGATGCTAATTAGTTAAAGGATATAATTACTGTAATAAATACGTGAACTACTTGCTGCTCATAAAGTGTGAGATTTGATATCCGAGTCAGGCAATCTGTTGTTGATTTTTCCTGCTTAAAAATTTTCAAGCAGCACGTGATCTGGAACTGTGCCTGGTAGATTACAATAGGTTCGTTTCTTTTTACGTTGGATCTAAAGCTATGGCTGGTAAAATACTTTAGGATTATGTATATACGAAAGTACCTACATAACACCCGCTTCCTTAAAAATAGTCATAGGCATTCACGAAATTCAATACACCTAAATCTGAATTTAAGTATATTGAATTGCGATGGGTTATATTCAGATATAGCCCGTCGAAATTAAATATACTTAAATATTGTGAGAGGGAACGTCAGCCTTTAGTCAGACGGAGAGAGATTTAGTGAAGAAATTTAGAGTAGAAACTACATATTGGGTATTGAGGATACCGTTACCGGGGCTAAGGAACATGCGTACCTCGGCCCGGAAGAAACAATCTAAAGAGATATAGGCAACGTGTGAAAAAGGGAATGTATGTATGTATCTTATGTGGGGGCCAGTCAGTGCAGACCGGCGACACTTCGACACAGTGGGATCTTTTGTGTCGACACTCTCCCAATAACGACTGCCATAGATGTTCATGGCAGCCGGGACCGACGGCTTAACGTGCTCGCCGAGGCACGGAGCAGGCGATAATTGGAAAAACGGAATACTCGAAGCTGTAGCACGAATTTAGAAAGGGTTATAACCAGCAGCAGACTACGATCTCGTGGTTATGGCTGCGAATTATGAGGTTATTATGACTTCCTGTCAAAAAAATATTTGTAACAGCCAGAAATTGTGAAGCCTGCGTTTTTTATCCTTGTCACGTAAACCGTTGGTCTTGCAACTGATCTTTTTCCTGTCATGTCGGATTGTCGCTTCATTAGATTAAGATAGGGAGCGGATAGAGTAAGATGAGATAGTGCACTTGTTCTTTCGACTACATCTGTGTACTATACATATAGGATGTAGGGGATATTCCAGTCCAAGCCATAGTCAAATTCCGAATGAACAATATTATTAGAAATTACGCAAATAATGTTGAATACATGCATATATTTATCTCAATTTAACTGTCACCACTTTATTTTGTCAGCCTCTATGACGTAGCGGTTAGTGTAACCGACTGCGACGCCTGAGGTTGCGGGTTCGATTCCCGCACAAGTCAAACATTTGTGTGCATGAACATGGATGTTTGTCTTGGTCTGGGTGTTTCTATGTATAATATGTAGGTATTTACAAAAAAGAAAGTATATATGTATGTTTATCCATTGTCTAGTAGGTACCCATAGTACAAGCTCTGCTTAGTTTGGGCTAGATGGTGTTGTGTATATGTGATAGAATATTATTATATTATCTCCTGGGTGCAGGTCAAATAACCCCCTCATACTTCTATTTTTTTTTTTTATCAACTATGTAACTTTTAAAACCGCGTCAAAGACAATCACGAAATATTTTTAACAATCATAATAACTTACTAACAAAATTAGTATCTGAAAAGCTTGAAAAATAAAAAGAACCTTCGCCTTTTAAGTCTTAACTAAGCTCATAATTAAATTTAGTCAATTTGAGTCTTTTCGTAACGAACTTTGCGGGTAAGCGGTCGCTAAACCCGCTGCCACCGCGCTGTGCTGTGGATTGGAATATACAGATTCGAATACCACATGAGATTTATTTAATGTTTTATTTATGTGATCCACAAAACATTATTCCAAGTCTAGGTGTACGTTGTGTCTTATATAATACTAAAATTTTTTGAAACCGACTTTACATTTTCTGACTTATATTATAAATTCGAGTGTGACTTTTTTTGTTACGCTTGTTAAATTGAGTAATTAAGGCGTTAATTACTCGACTGATCATGATAAAATGGATACACGTTGATAGGGTACTGAAAAGGTCATAGGGTACAACAGTACCGTTTTTCTGGATGATAGGTATATTATTAATTGAAATTAAACTGCTATATACGGATTTTATCGCGTTGTTTATTTGACACTTTATTACAAAATTTTGAAAATTGTTACACTACTACTACTATTAAACTTTACAAATTTTTAAGCTAATTAAATTATTATTAAACTATTTAGATTTAATTTATTTTAAAAAATATTTAATATGTTTTTAAAAATAAATTAATTCTAAATAGTTATTTAAAATTTATTTTAAAAATATTTAATATATTTTTAAAAATAAATTAAATCTAAACAGTTTAATAATAATTTAATTAGCTTAAAAATTAGTAAAGTTTAATAGTAGTAGTAGCGTAACAATTTTCAAAATTTTGTAATAAAGTGTCAAATAAACAACGCGATAAAATCCGTATATAGCAGTTTAATTTCAATAAATAATATTCGCGTAAATAGAAGACAGTAGGTATATTATCCAGAAAAACAGAAATGTGGCCGAGGGATAAAAATTTATTAAAAAATCTAAACTAACGTGAGCAAAGTCGCGGGAAAATCTAGCATACAATAATTTGAAACGGTCTCCCTGATACAGAGGTTTGATTAGCGCGGAAGAAGGCATTTAAATAAAGAAGATAGCATTTATTCCTAATACAGACTTTGGGTATTATATTGTTGTTATTTATATTAATTATTTATTGGCTATTTATTTAAATTAAATATTTATCTCACATATATACCTATCTTATCTTATCTTATGTGGAGGCCAGTCAGTGCAGACCGGCGACACTTCGACCCAGTGGGATCTTTTGTGTCGACACTCTCTCAATAACGACTGCTATAGATGTTCATGGCAGCCGGGACCGATGGCTTAGCGAGCTCTCCGAGGCGCGGAGCAGGCGATAATTGTCAATCAATACGCGCATAATTTCGAAAAGTCATATAACTTCTGAAAGTCGCAGGTGCGCGACGTGGGTTCGAACCCGAGACCCTCTGCATTGGAGCCTGTTGGTCTCCCCACTGAGCTACTTATTATTCACTTAACTAATATAAGAAAATACATAAATACCAAAACACATAACCGTCATCAAATTTGCTATGACCCATAAAAGCATATGTGGTCAAAATGTTCTGTGTCCGAATTGTCCCATTTAAACAAACATATTATTATTTTCTTTTTCACCATGGCTAACCCTTATCAATGGTGTAGACACTGCAGAAATGGAAATCGAATTGTCATGAAGTACGTGATAAGAATGTCCAACTACGTCTTTTATTTTCGGTCAACAAATATCGTGGAGTACTGTTTATGTGATGACAAGGGAACAGCACTCCTTTTATTGGAGTTCCGTATGTAAACTGTAAAAACTAAATTTTATAAGTTTGGTTGATTGTGTCTTTTCGATTTGACTTATGGTATGTGTAGTAAGTGTGGTATGGAGTTCGCTGTGCACACCATATAATTCTTTCAATTATAATTATATTAAGTTCTGTACCCGGTCCCTCGGGTATTAAATAAATACACGTAGTTCAGTTCACAGAAGAGTAGATATATTCACAAGCACAAGCACAGATGTAGTCCGGAAGAAAGATATACATGAGAAGAAGAAAGTCAGTGATAGCGTAGGAGAAAGCGTGAGAACAAGACAGCGATTAAAAAAACACGTAAACAATATATGTGGCAATCGTAAGTTCGCGCGGCGGGACAGCAGACGACACGGAGTGCACGTCAGAGAGTTTAAGGTCGACTAAATGACATAGCGACCAGCGCTAGCGCCACACCTAGGTTCAGAGACAGATTTGCCGAGCGCGGTTCCATTGAACGATATTCGCACAACGCACGGCTTCGACGCTGTGCAGTGAAATAACATAATAATGTGTTGATATACATAGTTTCTAAGTATTATATATATAAATGTATATAGGATAGTGTAAGTATTTAAGTGAGTAAATATAATAATTTTATTTGTTTGTGTTAATTATATGAGACACAAAATTGTTTAAGGTAAGTATATATATAAGTGAATAATATGTAAGGAGCCTAGAGATTGCTTGTTTATTAGTTCAAGCTAGAAAAGGTTGGAATTAAAAATAAAGTACCTAACTAGCTGTACTAGGATTTATAACTAGCAAAACGCGGCTACACTTGTTGTGGATTAATCTGGCACACTTAATTGGACGTTCCCGTGTAAATCTCAGAATAAACTATATAAAGCACTTTTATCTATATAAAAGTGCTTTATATAGTTTATTCCGAGATTTACTTCTCAAGCTAAAGCTTAATAAGTAGTCGATAGATCGATTTAAAATTTTGAAGTCAAGGATACGTAAGCAAAATTTTGTCATATAATTATTATTTTAGGTTTTTACTAAATGCATTATAAATATAATTTCTGAATGAATACATTTAACCAATGTAAAAAAAAAAAAGCTTCAATTTATATAAAATGTTATTACAATCAAATAAATTGTTTTAAAATGATGTTTAACTAATTAGCTTCAATTAGTCATGCTCATAAATCAAACTAACAAAGATAAACGTTAATTGTTTCTTTTTTTTGACAAATTATACTAACTTTTTCCCGCGACTTCGATCGCGTAAACATAGGTTAAGTTATGTTGTATATAAATGTGTACTGGGGCACTGTATTATAACATAAGTATAACCATTGTGCATGCATTTTGAAAATATACTTCGTTGATTAGACTGTATACCATCTTTTATTTACATATCCAAAGTAGATAATTCCTACAATGTAAGTAACAGAACCTTATTTTCATAAAAAAAGCTATGTTACTCGCAGATAATACAGCGAGAGCTCAGTGGGGAGACCAATAGACTGCAATGCAGAGGGTCTCGGGATCGAACCCACGTCGCGCACCTATGACTTTTGGAAGTTATATGACTTTTCGAAATTATGTGCGTATTGATTAACAATTATCGCCTGCTCCGTGCCTCGGAGAGCACGTTAAGCCGTCGGTCCCGGCTGCCATGAACATCTATGGCAGTCGTTATTAGGAGAGTGTCGACACAAAAGATCCCACTGGGTCGAAGTGTCGCCGGTCTGCACTGACTGGCTCCCACATAAGATACATACATACATACATATATATATATATAACCCACTCTTATTAGTACAACGTTGTCTTATTTTTAAACTAACTTTGCTTATATATCTCAAGGGGTTGCTAAAGCTAATAGACCCTCTACAAGCATACTTGCACATTGCATAAGATATAATTTTTTCAATCATACTTAAAAGCTAATATTCCGACTCCGTGCTGCTTCTAAGAATTTACTAACAGAAAATACTAATTAGCACTCTGCTGTCAGCCCCAAGTGTAAGCGTAAGCTTAGTTATACAACGAGAACAAAGAGGAATTAAAATATATTTATTAAAGTTAAGCCTTGGATTTTATTGCAGTATATTTGCCTACACATAAGCTTATTGCAGCCATTTTACCTTTAATAAAAGTAAGTTCATTGCAATTTTTTTTAAATACCACTTGACAAAATGGCATCTTCCAGACAAGGCATAGTTATAATATAATAATATATAATAATAATAATATTCTACCACATACACACAATACCATCTAGCCCAAACTAAGCAGAGCTTGTACTATGGGTACTAGACAATGGATAAACATACTTATATACTTTTTTTTTGTAAATACATACATATTATACATAGAAACACTCAGACCAAGACAAACATCCATGTTCATGCACACAAATGTTTGATTTCTGCGGGAATCGAACCCGCGACCTCAGGCGTAGCAGTCGGTTACACTAACCATTACGCCATCGAGGTCGTCAAAAAATTCCTGAGTCTCCGGGGACTTTACAAACGTTCAAATAACGGACACAAAGACTCGGTACAACCATTTGTGGATCACACAATTTTTTGTCCCGTGTGGGGCTCGAAGCCACATTATTCGGCGCAGTGGCAGCGATGAGTGGACCACTTCAATCACTACGCCATCCGTGTAGCCGTAGTCCTATCCGTAGTGTATGCGACCTATGCTTGAAGATTTTGGTTTGATTTTCGGATAGAATACAGATGTTATTGGATCTGTCTGTAACTCTCAGTAGAAGCACGGAGTCTAGAAGTGTACCCTGCAAGCGATAAACTTCGCCTCTACTACGAGGAACGTAAACTATAGCTGGTGAGAGTGTGCAGAGAAACTACATAATTTGATTCCTCCTTCCCCATTCTACCATCGGACGACCAGACAATTAGACCAGCGACACAGGTACATGGTGGATATACCACATTTACGCACGAAGCGCTATGCTTCCACTTTTATAATGCGTACAGCAAAGGAGTGGAACTCACTACATAAGTCTATGTTTCCTGATGAGTACAATCTGGGTGTTTTCAAGTCGCGAGTGAATAGATATCTTCTAGGCAAGCGAACTCCATCGTCGACTGCATCGTCACATTACAACAGGTGAGATCGCGATCAAACGCAAGCAATAAAAAAAAGTGTTGATGATGTCCAACACTTACTGATGGATTGTGTCAAATATCAGTGCCAAAGGAACTCGTTGATGTTCAAATATAACCTTAACGTGTACGATGTAGGACTTTTCATTGATATCCTAAGTGACCTTACTTCAAATGCGGCGTTAGACCTATTTTTTTTTTTTTTTTTTTATTTGCCCGGACCTGGTTCCGGACCGCGTTTTCTCCCCCAACATAATCGGAGACCTTTGGTGGATGAATAATTTCGCAACACTTTTTTATTTCAGATAATAATCTTTACATTTGTGCTACTTTTTATTACAGTACCATACTTAACATACATAGTTTATTGGTGTCTTTATATTGTTACACCTGACTTACTTCATCTACTTGTATAATTACAATTTTATATCCTGATTAACTTAAACAATTTCTTATCGAAATATTTCTTTCTTATATAAAGGGATCACATATACACATTAACATATATTATGACAATTAATTTTCTTACTATTCTATTTACTAGAAGACTATCTTAAAAATATAGATTATCTTATATTTACGTAATTTTTTATATTTCTTTTATATTTTTTGTATACTTTGTTTTTTTATTTTTGTTTTATGTATACTTTGTTTTTTTTTTTTTTTTTCATTTTATGTTCTTTTGCTGCTTTTTTGTTATTTAGTATCTTATAGCTACTTAGTTTCTACATTACATAGTGTATGTACATGTATCATACATACATGGTATACACTATTTTACTTATACACTTACATAAATTGCTTAACAGTTCCTAATACAGTTTCTCAATACAATACATAACACTAACAATATTTTACGGCTTTTTTTATTCAGCGTTACATACAGCTAATACTATATTATATTTTTATTATTCTTTTTATATATTTATATCAAAATATAAATCAAGCATAGTTCCTAATACCCATCATATATTAGTTTATACCTAAGACTTATCAAACCGCTGACATTGACCAACTTGCACTTTGATTGGCTTCCTTTCAAACGAAAGTACGTCCAATTCATAGGATCTGCGAATTTAGTTATATGTGTAAGTATTATAGTTTTTTGAAAGGCCTTTTTATTTAATATTTTAATATCGAAATTTTTGATGCCTAGTTTCCTAAAATTTTGATTTTTCTGTTTTAATATGTGCCCTATTATAAAATGTGGATGGACGTCAGATGTGCTCGGTTCGATGACGTTGTTATTCTGTGGGACGCCGGCGGCGACCTCAGCAATAGGCTACAGCCGTCCTCGCTAGCGCGTCCCACTTTTTTCGAACAGGACACTGATCGCTGTAGACGCTGTGAGCGGTATCATTTAACTTTCCCTTTAAACAATTTTTGCACGTCGGTGCTTGGGCCGCCAGGAATTGCTCGCACTCTGCCTTTAGATGGGGGCCTCCGCAATAATAGCAGAGGTCCACGGCCTCTGTGCATATTTTGCGCCCGTGCCCATATGCGAGGCATTTAGTGCACTGCACTAAAGGTGACTGATCTTCCACACGGACGCGTTGAAGGTCTATATATACTCTGCCGACTGACAGTAGCCTCTGGTATAGCGCGGGCGTAACTCTGAGCACCAAGTGGCACTCATGTTGATTTCGAGCCTTGCGTCTATACATGACCTCAGCTTGGCTTATGTCAGTCGCCAGGTCCCCCAATAAGTTGTCATTTTGCTTATGTAAAGCGGCCTTAATCTCCTCATTGGTGTTGTAGGACAATACATTCTTAAATATTACCAACGGGCTTTTATTTTTCGCCTCCTCGAAGACGATATTCTCGTTCTTTTTCAATTGAGCCTCTACCTTATCCAGCTCCTTTCTGGTGGAGCAGCTGAGGATGACTTTCCCATCCCGTTAGATTAGCGTTAGACCTATTTGAGATATATGTACAACAACGACGTCCTCTGTTGCCTATTATTACATAGTAAGTTAGTATCTTAGAATAAGCCACGATGGGGCTAACATATTACTCTGTAATAAAAGCCACTAAATAAAAAAAGATAAAATTTAAAAAAAAATATGTGAAACTCTGCCTACCCTTCCATTGCCATTTATACCTGGATTTTTACTTAATCAACGCAGCACGTGCACATTGAGTAATATTGGATATTACAATTTGTAACTACCCAACTGTTATAAAAGTTTGGTTTTAAATAATTTGTGATTTTTTATTTTTCTTTGTTATTAAGCTTAATATATTGTTCTTATGAGTAAGTTGATTATTTGTTTGTAAGAAGGGAGGCATACCAACTGTAACACAAGTCTGTGACCAAGCATGTCCATTATAGCTATGCTAATTATGTAAAATTTGTTGATTTTAAAAACAAATCACACAAATTAATCCATACTTAGGCAAAGTATGGAATAATGTTTAATTGTGTTTTGGTACAAATAAAGATTTATTTATTTATTACTACCTCAGGGGTTATAGACATGGAACTATGTATGTTATTATTATAATAATATATTTACTAAATTTCGTACGAAAAGAATGGGTACGGAACCTCAAGTATATCATAATGCATTAGGTCGTATATTTACCCGACTTTCATTTTTTATTTATATTTTACGTGCCTGGCAGGTATGAATGGCCACTTTACAAGGTGACAATCTTATTCGTCAGCTGTACAAAGGAAGAATTACAATAAGCTCTGAATTTTTAGTTGGTCAGCGACAAAGAAGTATCCGGCTGGTACAGTCAGCAGCATAAGTAGCTGAACATTGAACAAATTTGAAAAATATTTTATAAATTAAAATCCATTTATAGTCTGTTTATTTAACTATAAATGAACAATTTTTTTGTTTGACTATTACTGCTATGGAAACAAGCATATAGTAGAGCCTCGCTGATTTCAGCATGAATGGGCCGGCTCAACCGGGGAAGGACTACCCTCTCACAGAATATCGATGTGAAATACCAGTATTCCTACAATAGTGTTTCGTTCGGTGAGTGTGAGTTCCGGAAGCCCAATCACCCCATTTGCCCCATTCCCGCTCCTTCTCCTTCCCACTTCCTTTCGTAAAGGGTCGGCAACGCGCAAGTGATGCCTCTGGTATTTCAGGCGTCCATAGGCTACGGTGACCACTTACCATCAGGGATCGGCAATAAACATGTTTAAAGACTAACGCGTGTTTACATACCCATGTATGTATATTTTTATTCTGAGTAGGCCTGCGTTAATCACGATTTAACCGTGGGAGAGCCACGCTTCAGCTCGCATGGGCTGGTTTGACCGGAGTGATACCTCGGACTCGCAGAAAACCGGCGTTAAATAGCGATTGCGTTGTTTCGTCTAGTGAGTGAGGGTACTGAAGACCCAACCGTCCTCCCACCCCCTCTTCTGGTAAGGGTAAATTTAAAGGGAACGCAACGCACTTGTGACTCCTCTGGTGTTGCGGGTATCCATGGGCGGCGGTAATCAGAGACGATGTGGTCAATATTGAAGCACGCTTTTTTAAAAGGTACATTTTTACACGTGACTTGAATACTCTTAGATTGAAATTAAACAGCTATATACGGATTTTATCGCGTTGTTTATTTGACACTTTATTACAAAATTTTGAAAATTGTTACACTTCTACTACTATTAAACTTTACTAATTTTTAAGCTAATTAAATTATTATTAAACTATTTAGATTTAATTTATTTTTACACTTTCCCCGACGTTTCGGTTGCTTTTCAGCAGCCATGGTCACGGGGAGACTCATGGCTGCTGAAAAGCAACCGAAACGTCGGGGAAAGTGTAAAAATAAATTAAATCTAAATAGTTTAATAATAATTTAATTAGCTTAAAAATTAGTAAAGTTTAATAGTAGTAGAAGTGTAACAATTTTCAAAATTTTGTAATAAAGTGTCAAATAAACAACGCGATAAAATCCGTATATAGCAGTTTAATTTCAATGAATAATATTCGCGTAAATAGAAGACAATATTATACTCTTAGATTATTGGACTAAGCAGACATGGGTAATGAGTTCCACTCCATTGCGGTACGCATAATAAGAGTGAAAAAAAGGCTCTTCTTGCATATATGTGGAATATTAACCATGTACCTGGGACGCTGCTCTGTTTTTATGGTCGGACGACCATAATATGATAGTAGAATGGAGAATCAAATTATGCAATTCCTCTGCACTCTCTCTCCACAATGTAGCTAAAGTATAGTATATAAACAGATGTATTTCACATCCACATTGTGCCTCAAACTTGTGGAAGTTACGCGTAAAAAGCGAGACGAAAAGCCTAATACTCTTTGCCAACCTGAGCATCGAACTTTTAGGTCCCGCCAAGTGCAAACGTATGCCGCAGACCTCAAAGTTTATTTTTACCCATTTGGCTACTTGCATGTGGTACTCCCAGTGTCTTACCTAAAGTGGTCCAACAGCTTGTTACCTATAAGCAGTATAAACCTCGCTGCACCACGTAGCGGTAGTGAATACGACTTCTGAGCATGACATCTCGAGTTAGATTTCTTGGGCTAAGAGAAAACATTTAAACAATGGTTACAAAAAACACCTAGGTTTGGAACAACTGTCTCAAGATTTGGCGCACTACGTCATCTGTGCAGACAAAATGTGCTCCTATTAATTTCAATGTCCAATGTCCGTGTAAACGTAATACAGTACAATGTAACTCAGAAGCTGTTAATGTATTTCTAAACTAAACAAAAGCTCTGTGTATTAGGCCACGTGCTTCAACAGTAAGAAGACACTCACTGACGAGGGTCTCTGATGAAAAGCGGGTTACACGTGACGGATTTATTTGTTATTATTTGGACCTTATGATACTATCTCTTGTATTATTTCTGAAACAAGAACCAACGATGTTACGTTAGAAAGACAAAATTATTATAGTAGATTTTCTCGATTTGTATATTTATAACACAACTAGATTTTGCCCGCGGCTTCGTTTGCGTAAATGCAGGTAAGGTTAGATTAGTTTTCTTCTCCCTAGCCTTTATTATTCCCAAGTCACTTGCGGTCGGCTTTTCTGGTCTAACCGAATTTGACTGGATATCAGTTTTTAGACGGAGCGGCTGCCACCTGACCTCCGCAGCCCGAAGGCTAATGATACCCTAAGGCTAGACCAGTGTCAGGATATAATAGGGCACTGACTTCCCAATAACGACTGCCATAGATGTTCATGGCAGGTGGGACCGACGGCTTAACTTGTATATTGTTTAACATAATTTAATGTAACGTTAATTTTGCTAAATACTGGTTTCCAACAGAATATGATGGTTGGTTTGTTAATAATTGTCGTCAGGTGTTGGATGTTGGCACAACGGTGAGTCAACTAGCTTCAACGACTACATTTTACGCTTAAAGGTGCCGTGACCTGTAAGAAATTGGCCAACAGTAAGAAAAGATTTAATGAAAGCGACTACTGAAGAAAAAGTAGTTACACGTAAAAAAGGTAGCTGGTAAAATGTATTGATAAACCTCTGCCAAATCCTTACGGCTTACAGGTGTGAATCTTTGGATACTACAATGCTTCTTCTAAACGGGCTTTTTTTTGTTACAATGTGTGACTTTAATATGCGGCAATAACAACCATATTATAGAATACACAACATTTTGTATATATTATGCTGTATTTGATAAAATGCAGCCACATATACAGTAAACATAATGACTATTTAAAAGCTCCTAAAAGTTATGACAAGTTGAAGTTGTAAGTGATAAAATGTATAAAAAAAATAGAAGACCAGCAAAGAACATGACACGACCTTAACAGTACATGCGGGCATCATGTAATCCACACAAACGTATTCCCCTGTTTTCTGTCTTAATTATGTCACTAGAGCAACAACAATTAATTTTTTTTCGTATTTTAATTTTATACGTATGATAAATTATTATAACGTCCGCTAGGATTAACTGTTATTTTAGACATATAGGAAAGCAAATTAACATACAAATAGCCCGAATGCTTTTCAAATTGCTTATGAAAATATATTTGGAGGAAGAAGCAGGAATATGAGATGATTTCGGAGGAATTATCAGATATAGTAGTCATCTCCTTTGCACATTGGTACAACGCTTACTATGTGCCTTATCAGGGTGTCACTGAGAGGACGATGGAGATTGCTACGCTCGAAGTTTCCCAGCGAGATCAAATCAGAATTCAGGAGATTCGCAGGAAAACTAACCTTACTGACATAGCTAGCCCCTATGTCAGGGCATATAGCCTATGGTCATTGAAGTAGTGAAGTTCTGGTGAGGTGGCTACGCACCTGGTGACACAACCGCAAGGGTAGACCGTCGAGCTGAAAAAGATCGTGAGAAGTGGTTGGATGTGGGCAGCCCAAGTTTATTCTGTGTGTAAAACCTTAGGGGTTGCATACATATGCAATCCCCAAGGTTTGTTCACGTGAACAGTGAACGTTTTCCGCTGAAATGATGAAGATGATTGTGTTCGGGCTCAGCATGATGGCAATTTATCTGTTCTTTAAATGTTTTGTTGCCCACATTTCATCTTAAGCTTGCATTTTCCTAACAGCTTTATGAGCTTCAGTTTAACGTTTAATAAAGCTTACATCTTATTTTCCTTTAAGGATTCAATTGCAAAAGCAACCAATGTTTTCTGTTATACTGTTGTATTTAACGTTGAATTTTGATACTAATTGAATATTTACTTACAAACGTGAAATATGAATCGCATCGATCAGGGACTCCAATTTTGCACAGCATTAATTAAATTTGCGTGCTTATTCTGGTGATTACGTTTTGACGAGGATTAAAATTGAATTTATAGAGGAATGGGAAATGGTCGAACGCAGAGTTTATTTAATTATTTTTGTGACATCACAGTTCAATGATCACTTTAGACCCTTTTAGATTACGTTATACATAGTTTAGATTTGTCGATGTGATGATAATATTTAAACAACGTCCGAATGTTTTGTTCAAATCAGCGTTAGTTATATCGTTCCTGTAATGGTGGACCTAAAACCATAGCTGGAGAAATGTGTGTGTACACTTCAGCCTAACCTTGTAGGGATATAGGCTGGCCACTATAAAAAATATTCTGAGTTTATTTCGTGTCTATGATTTTAATGGAATTAAACTGTCTCGCTAGCTACTACGATACATAGCTATGCGGGTTCGATCCATTCATGGCATAAAACTATATAGCTGCAAATAGCTGTTGCGAGATTAAGTTCTTTGGGTCCATTGATTACGAAAATGTTTTCAAAAGCTCCTTAGATTCACAAATTATTTATTGTGTGGGAGATATCTTATATTTTTATATAATTTTATTGTGATTCTTAAATTAGATTTGGGGTTGAACTAGAGACTTCTGCATGGTAATCCTACAGCTCCACAGTAGGCTATCACTATTCACTAAAATAACGACCTAATTTAGGATGAATGTTTGCGTACTTATAATAATGCAAACACAATTAAAACAGGATTACAGATAGTCTAGATAATTTCCTTACACAGAATACGGCTCTCGCTTTTTGGAATGTGATATAAATATCTTAGCCAAGTTTCTTAAAGGTTGTTCAACAAAATAATTTAATCTTAATTGCAATTAAAATCTTTGTACACGGTCAGGCACCTTGTTATATAAATTCTGTTGAAAGCAATTCTCGTTTAGAATGCTGTGTACTATTTTATAATGAGGGAACAGAGTCTGAAATTTATTAATAATTTGTAGGAATTGTGTGTGGTAATCAAGCTCGCGGTCTGCTTGGTGGTAAGTACATAGTTGCTGTTGTTTATGACTCTTTGCAGTTTAACAAAAGCTTTTAATATAATGCATTCTTTACATATTATGGTACCATGACAGTGCACGAAACATGTTAGCTAGCTACTAAAGACGCCGTATGTAAATGCAACGTATGTATGTATTCTGGGACTACTTTGGGGGCTACTTTGGATGCAGCAATCGTGAATGTGACTGCTGTGCATGAGGCATCGAATTTGATTTCCAAATTCTCCGGTCGGGCGAAGCTTTACTGTATTCTTTTACCAAGAAATACTAGCAGTACAAAAGTGTGTACTGTAGTCACTGGTACTGTAGTCACTGCAACTGTAGTCACTGGTACTGTAGTCACTTGTACTGTAGTAGATGGTACTAGTAGTAGGTGGTACTGGTAGTAGGCTTGTCTCTTATTATGAGGGCCCTAAAACCATAGACGGCAATATGTGAATGTAATACATCTCAGCCTGTCTGCCAGGGATATCCCTAGCGCCTAAATAGGTGTGAGATTATGTATATTGTCAATCTAGCAGTGTTGCCTGTACTTGACAACTTTTGTCACTTGGCACAAATATAAATTTTGCTTGCATTTCTTATACAGGCAAGGCGTACTATATATTATCGTCAAATAATTCGTCTCATGCAAATATCAAACCTATAATACATAGAAGCACACAAACAGCGAGAAAACAACCACTTAAATCATTACGCCATCTATGCAATTTCTAAATAGCCTCTGTATGCATACCTCTACATATATCCTTTTTTTTTCTTTTTAACAAGCTTTTTTTAGCTTGGTATGTATCTATAGACCTATGTAACGGAATCCTTGAACGTGATTTTCACCCCTTTAAACCGACGGATTGATTTGAAACTTTGCACACCTATCAAGAACAGACGAACATAAAAAAATTAGAAAAAATTGTTTTTGAAACAATTTAGAACTAAAAAACACGCTTTAAAAAGTAGAAAATTATTTTAAAATTTCATGTAAAAAAGCGTGGGGTGCTGTCTAACATATTTTGATAACCCCACCACACGCTTTCTTACATTCAAATTATTAAATTATTTTCTACTTATTAAAGCGTATTTATCAGTTTTTTTAAACTGTTATTTATTTATAAAATACAACTTCCGCACTAGAAATAACTCCTGTGTCGCAGTGTAATTTACAATCAAACAAAGGACGCTCAAACTTAAAACAACCATTAATTGTGGATGACACAATTTTTTGTACCGTAGAGGTATCGAACCCGCAACACTCAGCGCGGCGGCAGCGGCGAGGCGACCACTACTACGCTATCTCCGTGTAATCAAATATTTATTTTAAATATGTATACCAGTCAATTTTAAAGGTACGAGTAGACCTCTGAAACGTTTTTCTTTAACGTTTCGTTTGTTGCGTGTCTGTACGGGGTAGTCAAAATCTTTTCGCGACCAATCACAATGAGTTTTCTTGACTCCCCCGTAGGGGTCAAGGGCGCTCAGCGGTAGGGTGTTCTATTAAAAAAAATGAGTCATTGAACATTCCAAAACTAAAATAGCATTTCTTTATTTAAAATCTATGCAACTAGTCTCAAAACCTTTATTTATGGACTAGATATGCTCGCGGTTTCACCCTCGTTTATAGTTACTACGCCGCTCCCGTGGATCCTAGCGTGATGCTATATAGCTTATAGCCTTCCTCGATAAATAGGCTATCCACCACTAAAAGAATTTTTTAATCGAACAAGTAGTTCCTGAGATTAGCGCGTACAAAAAAACAAACAAACAAACTCTTCAGCTTTATAATATTAGTATCGATTATGAAAAGTTTCTACAATAAATTTACTTTTACCAATAAATACCTACAGTAAACCAACACAGGAATAGACAAGCTGCCATACCATATTTCATTTTTCCCCTTTAGAGGTCCCAAAAATACGGGCGCAGTGACCCCGTGACGTTTACTTTACTGTGCCCTGCGAAATTGATTACGCCCCATTTCCTGTTAGGTTACACCGAGTGAATTTGCTCAGCTGCCTCTTCCGTGTGTGTGTATTTGTATATGTCTGTATAGATAAGAGTTAGGGATATGTGATGGAAATATTTGTGAGGCAATCTACGTGTCTAGAAGTTATTTCGTTTCTTTCTCCCAATAGTGATGATTTTATTGTCTTTGTGTTAAAATTACATACATTTCAAGGTATAAGCAGAGGTGTATTACCTTGGTAATTTCACCAGCTGGGCGTTTTAACCCCACGGAATAGAAGCGAGACTATTGTTTTATTGTTATCGTGTCCAACAAGTGTCTACACATTTTTTGCGAAAGCCTAGTGGGAAACCGTTGGACTGCCACGCAAACGTCTTGAGTTCGATCCCAAGGCGTGCATCTCTGACTTTTCGAAGTTATGTGCGTATTAAATCTATATATATAAAACTCTTCCGTTACTGAGTGACTGACAGACAACGCACAGCCGAAACTACTGAACGCAAGAAGCTGAAATTTGGCATGTATGTTTCTTGGAGAGTGAACGGGAGCACTATGAGAGGATTTTTGGATATTCCACACCGAAGGGGGTGAAAGGGGTGAAAATTTTATATGAAAGTTCTACACCGTTGAAGTTAGTGACTTGAAAATTTGAATTTTCACGCGGGAAAAGCCGCGGGCGGAAAGCTAGTAGTTAATAATCGCTCGCTTTAACGGCGAAGGAAAACATCGTGAGGAAACCTGCATGTCTGAGAGTTCTCTATAATGTCCTCGAAAATTTGTGAAGTCTGCTAACCCGCACTGGGTCAGCGTGGTGTACTATGGCCGGTTAAGAGGCTGGTGTCCAGCAGTGGGACAGTTTAAGACAGCGCTGATATTATATAATAATACTTTTATAAGTTCAAGATATATTACACCAGCTTAAATAAGTAGGTAGTTAACAATAATGTACAGTGAGCTGCAAAAATGCAAACCCATTTCAAAACTAAAATGGTATAAGTCGGTAATTAACGCCATCTAACGGAAATCAATACAAGAACTGTTAAGTCGGCGCCGCGCGAAATGTACCGAAACAGGTGGTCACAGTTAAGTGAATAAAATCAACACTTTTTGTTAATTACAAATATAAAATATACATTTACCATAAAAATGAATGTGTTTACAATTACTCCGTGTAAAATACTTAAAATAATGAATATACCCACAAAATTACGTAAATTTGCATTTGATTTTTAGATTATAACAGTAGAAATCTATCCTATTAAAATAGGATAGATTTCAGCTTAAACGAAACATTAATAGTAATATTTCAATTTGTCCGTCCCAAATATTTAAGTTATTGGTTGAAAATAAAGATACATATTTATCAAAAAAGCACTTCAAATTCTCTATAAAATTTTACTATGGCGGCCGCGCGCCTATTTTAATATGCGCCGCATGAGCTCTGTCATTATCTGTCGTACGCTCGGCGCAGTCTTAAGTAGTTTATTTATATCGTAATAGATGGCGGTGCACTATTATAAAATAAAAAGAAGTAGATTTCTTAATAACTCAATTTTCATAAATTTACTTTTAACAATTTTTAATGTCCATTCACAACGGTTTATTTTAAAAAAGAATACTTTTCAGGGTAAAACAAGAAGCAAAGAATTACAAATGAATTTATAAATTTATAGTGGGTAGTTTATTTTATAGATACTTTTGATGACTCGCTATTCAGTTCGTACTCAAACATTGTGTCCCTGTGTTCGATTGACTTTTCGGTTAAGATTATAATTTCCTATAAACTTCACCAATTTAATAAAATGAATACGCGTTGCAACACTCATAAAACAACGCCATCTAGTTCATTAATATTTATTTTAATTCGAGAGGATTTTGGACCTTAAGGTATCCATGCACTATTACAGTTATAATAGCGTTATAATAAATAAAGTCAAAACGTCAAAAATTATTTATTCAATTAGGACACAAAGTAACACATTAACGTCAAAGGGGTTAGTGAGTTTAACAAATTTTGAAAAAACTAGTTTACTTAAAAAAATAACAAAGAAACGTGTTTACGTTTTTCACTCTGCCTGATGGTGTCAGTTTTTAAACCTCCTGGTTACGAAGACGATATGATTTGCCATCACGTGGCCTCAGACAGTGTTATTAGGTTCTTGTTAGAAAATTCTGAATAGCGTGTCGATAGGCCGACGACCTGGTAAGGGTTGCAAGAAGCGCTTAGATGCGGGTAGGCCGAGACCGGTCTATGTGGAAAACCTTGGGAGAGACCTATGCCCAGCAGTGGACGTCTTTCGGCCGAGATGATGATGATATAATAGTTACTACGATCCTATAACAAACACCGTCCTTACGCCCGTGAAAGATTAATATATTGGGAAGAGCTAAAAATAATAGTCGTACCAAAGGGGGAAAGTATTTATTTATTTAAAATTTCAGGTAAGTGAGTTAGCTAATATATATATTTATTTGTAAAGGTAATACACAAATTTTTAGTAATCAGTTTTTTCTAGCAATTTATTTTATAGACATGGGAATATTATATACTTGTATTGTACCATAAATTAGTTGAAGTATACACATAAATCACATAACAAATATATTAAAAATTATTTACTAAAAATACATAAAAGTTAACCAGCAAGGTAAGGTTACTTAACTTAGGTCCGTTCGATGTGACTGCTCCGGAGCGAATGTGCCGAGTACGGCGGAGCGACGGCTTTTATAGTTGGTGGTAAACAAGTGACGTCACATCGTACGATTTTAATACAGACTTGTTATTACTTGCATTTTAACATAAAACTATTCTAAAAATGGAGTAAATATATTGAAATTAATTAGTTCAATTACATACTTGGTCTTACAATGGCATAATTAGTAAACAAGTCACGTTAAAACAACAATGAAAGAACACAGTTTAAACTTAGGTTATAAACATTTCGTAATAGTATTTATAAGATTTTGATAAGAAACTGTTGTAATGTTGTGTTTCACATGTAAACAAGGTTATAATTATTATAGGGATGTTGTTCTTTGTGTCCAATTAATGAAAAAGATTGAAATAATCTATCACCCGCAATGCTTACGACTCTTAATGATGAATTAAGTAAGCTTCTTAAATATTTTTATTATGAACTAGATTTTGCCCGCGGCCTGGCTCGCGTAAATGTAGGCTAGGTTAGATTCTTAACAGTACTTTTTTCTGTAAGAAAGGTGTCATTGTCCATGGTATTGAAAGAACAATAGCGAAATCTAAGCTAACGTAAATTTGAGCGTCTAAAAGTCTAAAACTTAGGAAAGAAATTCCATTAATTGTCTACGTTTTTTTAAACTATCACATTGACTAGTTAGGACCGGTTAAAAAAAATACTAGGACTAGGAAAAAAAGGACTCAGCACCTCGTATATCGAGAGTGACGCACAATAAGTACGATAGCCGATCGGCACCACGGGCATCTTTCCATGCATTTCATACTGCCTATCCATTCATCTGGTATCTCTCAAATCACGCACAAACAGATGAGTACGGTGCACTTTCAATATGTGTGACGCAGAGTGCTTCTTTTCTTAGCCCGTGTTATCACTGGACTTACCTACAGACCTACTTTTAAAATACTTTACAAGACATTTATCCTGAAATAACTAGGTAAGGGAAATAAATACAAATGCGATATGGACCTTTAATCCCTCGAAATCGAATAATATTACATATTAAACATGTTATTGAAAGTTGTCTGCAGACGTAACCTACAAAAGTTCATGACTGAATATTTATTATTCTCGGCCTTCTCAAACAAAAATGTTTGCGCAAACTAATTCAAAAGATGAAGCTGAGTTAAACCAGATATGTTTCATTTCAAGACGCAGGGATTTTATCTCAGCTAAAACAATGTATAGGTTTCTGCCATTGTTGTTTCATGATGATCGGTCGCGTAATTAGGGCGAGATAACCCACTTTCGCATTTATAATATTACTATAGTTAGGATTAAATGTTTGTGTTTTTCACACACCTCCACTGTATAGAAGAACATGAAGCAAATTGACTGCCCGGATGGCGTAGTGGTTTAGGCGGTCTTCTCATCACTGCCACTACGCCGAGTAGGTATTTTGGGTACAAATCCCACATGGGACAAAAGTTTGTGTGATCTACAAATGGTTGTTTCGAGTCTAGATGTTCTTTGTGTCCGTTGTTTGAATGATTGTAAAGTCCACCGTTATACAGGCATAATTTCTAGTGGATAAGCTGTCATTTTTAATTAATAACTTTGTGTTGATACTCTTCGGTGAGTTATATGATGCTTGAAGTAATGGTGTGCTGTAGCTCGTAGGCCCAATGTGATCTGCATCCCTTGAGCTGACAACATAATTACTTGTTTTTTTATAGGGTGCCATATACTATAGAAGAACAGGGATCTCCCACTGGCCATGGATTGAATCGGAGCAACGCCCTCTGTAGTTCCACGGCGTCGCCCAGGAGTCGTCGCCCGCAGACCTTCCATGTCTGCATTGGGCACTGCTGGGTGGATCACTAAGTTCCAGCGAGCCACCCACCATACAAAGCAGTGAGTGGCACACCGTGGTGGTTTTAGTCAGTAGGCCCGAAGTCTCGAGAGTGCCCGATATAAGCGTCTCCCCTCCTCTTGTGGCGTGGTATGCACTTTCTACATAATACTTGTTAATTTGAATGTAAGTATAAAAAACATGTGCTTGCTCAGTGCCTCGGTTATAATTAAGTTTTAAATAAAAATGATATTGGACTCGATATTGCGTTTATTATTGGTATCGAATACATAGTGAACGGAAAATGCATCGGGATAATACAAGGCGTTGGCGCATTGTGTATATTGTATCTTATGACCCGTGATTTTCCGCGTGGACACTGGCATTATTATGGTGAACAATTAATATAATGGAGGCGAAAATAACTGCTACCATTTTTACTCGTTTTTATATAAATATGTTGTTAACCTGATACAAAATCAAGTGTTCAATATAATTTAAAAAAAAAGGTTCCATTTTCAATGAATATTCAAATCATTGTTGTGTTTGAACTTCACGAAGGACTTTAGGTTAAATTATCTAGAGTCCTTCATAAATTTTAAAAAGTGTTTTTTTTTTTTTTTCGGAATTGGAAAAAAAAAAACATTTGTCTCCAAACTAAAGTCAATCAAAATCGGTCAAGCTAGTTTAGCTGCAAAATAATTATATAATAAAAAGTTACGTGAGCATATTCCTATGAATAATTTGAACCAGTGTTTGACAAAAATTTCAACAATAGCCGTGTTAGAATTTTATCTACACATTGCCAAAGGGTGTGATTTGCAAACTTGAGCCAGCACAGGTCGAGAAAAGACTACCAAGCACAGCAACATATTATATTATTACTTTCATAAAAGTATACGACGTATAATATAATAATATCTGCCCTGTGTTAAACTATCATACTGCTTTTCTCTGTGTGAGAAGGGTTAAATCTTATTCAACCACGCTGGCTGTTCGATTTATTGCTGACACGTGAACTGTGCCCGGCCGGCGACGCATTATATTACTAAATTCATTAACATCAATTAGTGTACTTTTCGGAACCATCGTGACTGGGTGCAGTCAGTACATTACCTAACATTAGTAACATTAGCCTTGCCAACATTTTAACATTTAGAACATTTAGTTTAGAACAGTGATCTTTTTAGTGTAAACTTTTAATATACTTACCAATAAACGATTATTTCTTACTGTAATATCCAGCATTTTAAACATTTCTGAACGCACCTTTAACACTGGTCCAAAGCGGGTTTACAGACTTCACATATCATCGAGAACATTATGGAGAACTCTTGGACATGCAGATTTCTTGGCAATGTTTTCTTCATTGTTAAAGCTAGTGATAATTAAATATTTAATACGCACATAACTTCGAAAAGTCAGAACGCAATCTCGAGACCACTGCGTTGCAGTTTAACGGTGCCCTACTAGTCTATCGCTACTTATAACATCTACAACACGATGTAGTTAGTAGATATTTTTAGCTGGCATGATGCTTCAATAGAGTTTAAAACGCGAAGAACCTTTTTAGAAAAAAAGGCATGTTAAGATTGTATAGCGTGTGACGATAATCGCCTAGACGCCCGGCGAACGCGGGCGCACGTCACTAGCCACCTCTCGCGACCGGTGGTGCGAGTCTATATAAGGAGGGACGGCGTCAGTCGCGTCCTCCTTGCGGCCCGGCTTCACACTCCCAGCTAAGTGTCCTGATTATACAAGGACCACGAAGCAAGTCTTTAGCGAACCACGCCCTGACTATAGTTCTATAAGTAAAGATTGTCTCTTTTATTTGTATCTTAATTCATTAAAAGTGTATTTGTTATACCTTCTCTCATTGTACTTCCTATTTATTCTACAGTTCTCCTCAAGTAAACCCTAAAGGTTACAAGCGAAAGCGAATTAAGTAATATTTGTGTTAGGATCTAAACTAGTGGCAATCTGTAGTCCCTGCCTAACTACTACCTCTTTCGCCTTGAATCTATATGTGTTTTATCGCGATGAAAATATAAGTTGAAGTTTCTTGACAGTTCTCTTATTTGCACATTATACTTTATACATATTATATTTAATAATAATAATAATAATAATAAAGATATTTATTTCCTCTTTCACAAAGGTAAGTACTTATTATCTAATACATTACATGTTGAAAAAATTGTCATTCCTTTGTGAGAGGCTGGTGTCTATGGTAGGTAAAAACCTGTGTTATAGATCACCAGGCTCCCACCTCCTGGACAAGTGTTAGTGGTGATTTTAGTTTATTAGGATATGTTCTTAAAATCTACCTATGCATATTTTGAATTAGAAATAAAATGTGTGCGTGTGGGTGTGTGTGTGTGTGTATGTGTGTGTGTTTATGTGTGCGTGCGTGTGTGTGTGCGTGCGTGCGTGCGTGCGTGCGTGCGTGAGTGCGTGCGTGCGTGCATACGTGCGTGCACGCGTGCGTGCGTGCGTGCGTGTGTGTGTGTGTGTGTGTGTGTGTGTGTGTGTGTGTGTATGTGTGTGTGTGTTTATGTCATGCATTTAACTTGTATTATTTGTGCAAAAATTTAATTAGGTAATTATATTAACGGAATAAGTAGGGCTTCAGTATCAGAATATGATAGATCTTGTAACCAAGACGTTAATACTTTTTTTAGATTTAATTTATTTAGGCAGTATATAGAAAGAAGGGAATTAGCTTTGTTGTATAAGTATGGACCTAAGAAACAATGGAACCTAAGTGACAGAGTAGTTCTGTATGTCGTATCATTTTGATAAATTTTATGTTTACGCCGTTTTGTTGCGTTAATTGAAGGGTCATAATTAGATTGTGCGTGTGTCATCAAAACTATATGAAGAATAAAAAGCTGGCGAACTGTTAGAACATTAAATTCTTGGTACAATTCAGCCGTAGGATGCAAGTAAGGAAGGAAAAGAGCGACTTTTATGACGGCCCTCTGGGCGCGCTCCAGTTTTATTAAAATGGTTTGTGCAGCACCTCCCCAGGATGCGATGCAGTACGTCAAAATAGACTGGCACAAAGCGAATATTGAATCTGAAGTTCATCATTTCTATTAATATCGTGGCAGTTGTAGGTATTTTCTTTCCTATCTCTATAGCAGGCAGCGACTTAGTTGTGATATGCCTTTAGCAAGAACAAGAGTAAGTAACCGAGCTCAGCATGAGCCTTGTCAGAAAAATGGACTGCTATAAAAAAAGCATTTTAAATGCGCTGGAATTCTTTATTTAGGTATTTAATAACAACAAACAGTTACATAATTATTACATCTTATCTTATAGCCTTATTTAAAGACATATATACCTGAAACTTACACTATAATCCACGATTTAAATAAAAATATAATTATTATAGAACATTATGAGCGAACTTGTTACAATTTAATTTTAATTTTTTGTTCTTATACTAGGTACATATTTTAAAATAAGTACATAAAATTTGAATGTACTGTGAAATGAGATCTTTAATGCTTTGGATGAATGCGTTGCGAAATTTATTAGAAATATAGAAAATAGGTACATATGAAAAACCGAAATGTGTTATTATACATTTGGGTACGTTATATAATATACGTATTTTTGAAATATATTGTTGTCTTCTCCACACGGACGGTAAAGTGCAATCCACAAACAGATATTCGAAAATTTTCACGTTTTATATTGTTTGAGTTTCACAAATCATGTTAATTATGCTTGACCGTCATATACATTTATTCAATAATATATCATTAGCTCTTTGATTTTTAATTCTCAAATGCTGACTAGAAGCTGACTTGTGATTTTTAAATTTGATAAATTTTGAGAAAAGTATACAAGAGAACTGGAATAATAACATATTTTTTTTTATGTTATAGTTGGCAATCGCCTGATGGTAAGCGATTACCACCGCCCATGGACACCCGCAACACCAGAGGAGTCGCAGGTGTGTTGCCAGCCTTTTAAATTGCAAATAGTATTCAATAATACTTAAAATTCTGCATTCCTCTCAAGAATAGAAGTCGTAAAGATTGATCAACAATAGAATTACGAGCGCGGATTTTTAAACGCGCATAAACCATTCTGGAAACTGATAAAGTAGAATCTAAAAGTTATAACGGTAATATATTGAATTCCTTTTAATATGGCCGTTTGTTACACCGTACATCAAATTATTGTTCACGTATACCAAAGTAGTAAACTAGCATATGATCGGCTGAATGATAAGTGGTTACCGTAGCGGTAGGCTAAACTGCGGTAATAACTCGCGCGTAATACAATTGTCTTTAAAAAAAGTAGCTCTGCTGTCAGCGCACGGGAAAAAAGTCACATTAGTATCCATTTTGACAGTACACGGCTTTCTTCAAGGAAATCTGAAAACAATTCATACAAGAAAACACAATTTAAGATTGCAGCCGCGTATGATCTTCTGTAAGGTAAAAATACTTTTCCAAACAGTTTAAGTGAAACTCAAAGTGAAAAAATAACAAATAACAAATAACAAATTAAAAGTGTAAGTTCTCTCTTTTGAACTTACATTTTTTGAAGTCAATTGCCACTCTTGATTTAATTGCTGTATCACAGGAGACAAACATACAAATAATATTCTACCACATACACACAACACCATCTAGCCCAAACTAAGCAGAGCTTGTACTATGGGTACTAGACAATGGATAAACTTACATATTTTTTTTTTTTTGTATATACCTACATATTATACATAGAAACACCCAGACCAAGACAAACATCCATGTTCATGCACACAAATGTTTGACTTGTGCGGGATCGAACCCGCGACCTCAGGCGTGGCAGTCGGTTACACTAACCACTACGCCATCGAGGCCGCCGAAAAAAGTAACACCCAAACGCGGAACAACCGTTTTTGGATGACACAAATTATTACTCATTTAGGATTTCAAACATCCTGCCTAATGGCAGTGTGAAGGCTACCACTGAAATCACTACGCCATCCGTGCTATCGATTAATATTATAATTTTACAGAAACAATGATATAAATTGAAAGCACGGGTAATAATAATTAATGCTGCAATGGTTTAAGTAGACATCTCGATATTTTAATACATCCGCAGACGAGAATTAATTCAAAACCTTTGGTTAATGAAAAATGTTTGTCATGTAACTTAAATCGATATCTATAGGTCATAAAAATTGTTCGCAACAAGTTGAACAAAGAATCTCAGATGGAATTTTTTTTTGAAGACATTTCTCACACTAGGAATTATTCCTGTGTCGTGGGGAACTTTACAAACATTCAAACAACATACATCTTGTTTTATTACGCTACGGTGCTATAGACGGCCGACATTGTGTCTACAAGATTTAAAATCACTTTTGTTAAATTTCCTCATCTTACACAGACATTTATAGTGGTACTGTACGAACAAGTATTTGCAGTAACAGTGGAAAAGGGAAGAGGGATCGATTCACTTTAGTGTTCACATAATATCAAGCTTCCGCAAGCACAGCTATTATTCCAATGTTCAAAACAAATATCTTCATGGCTTTCTATTATTTTATCGAATGTCTCGCTATTCTTGTGGTACGAAAGCGCAAATAACTACCGATAGATAGAGTCAAGTGGTTATAGCCTTCGTTTTAGGTACAGTGGGTTTTTACGTATAAGGGCTCCCAGTTACAACTAAAGGTGGCAATTCCATCTTTATGGAACGGGACATAGAAAATGTCTGACTGAACAAACGTCGTGTTTCTTCAGATTACGTTTAATCTGAAGAAACACGACGTTTGTTCAGTCAGACATTTTCTATGTGAAAATTATAATATGGACATTCGACGTATGAGATACCTTACCTGGCGTCACGTCTTTTAGTGTAGGGTTTAGTTTTTGTGTAAATGTTTGTACATAACGCAGGTAACAAAGATAGGCTTGTCGTATTACATACAATTTAAATGCTTAGATGACGATAATCAATGCTGTTCCTACTTATGTATATTCAGATGCCTATATTCGTTGAGAAATCTATATACATATATATAAAACTCTTCTGTTACTGAGTGACTGACAGACAACGCACAGCCGAAACTACTGAACGCAAGAAGCTGAAATTTGGCATGTATGTTCCTTGGAGAGTATAGGGGAGCAATAAGAGAGGATTTTTGGAAATTCCACCCTGAAGAGGGTGAAAGGGGTGAAACCCGATATTCACACGGGAACGGGACTTCGCGGGTGAAACCGCGGGAAAACTACTAGTATATCATATAAAGTGCAATATTTGTCATTGATACGGCACTCTAGTTCCAATATGCTATTTATTTTACGACGCTTGTATTTAGATGTAGACTTTTATGTCCATGATTTGCTTTAACATAAAAGTCGAAATGCATACTCGAAATATAAGGCAAGATGGCCATACCATGACGTCATTTATAATATATAAAGGTAGTGTATATGTATGTTGTTATAGTTTTACAGAATTTGGTTTTAGGTTACAAATAGGATCGTCCCATCTCGTCCCATGGGCGTCGTAATAGGAGTAAAGTATGGTACTTATGGGAATGAAGGTGTACCTGCTAACTAATGACTTTATATTGCGAGGTTGAAACGTTTACTTACCAAATAGCAGAGATATGTGGTCGTATAAAAGACCAATAACATTGTCCAGTAATGACATAAACCCTAAAATTCAAAATTATTTTCTTTTTCCAAGTAAATTACTCGCTAACTTCAAACAACGGATGAAAAGCACCAGAACAATTATTTGTAACCCACAGAACTTTTGTCCATTCGAAACCAGGCGACAATCAACCGCGATCATTTAAAGTATTGTTATCCAAGCAGTAAATATTTGTATATAATAGAATAACTTTCGAGATAGCTAATAGTAAAATTTGATCTTTTCAGGGAAGGAGCCTATAGTTCTAATAAGGTTTTAATTTATTATATACAGCTCTAGCTCTTCTCTGCAGCTTAGCCTGTGTTTATTCTACTGTAACCTATTACTGAGATATAAAATACCATATGTGTTAACCCAAGACATGGTCTATCTTGGCTCCAAAACTCATCCAAATCGGTTTAGCCTTTAACGTCTGAGACTTTCACATTTATGATATTAGTATGATTACGTATTGGTTTATATGACACGTCTAATAGCAGACGTAGATTACTTTCCTTATTAAAAAAGACAACTCCCACAATAGGAATAATTCCTGTGTCGAGTTTCAGCCTAGTGTATTATGTTAAGCTCAAATCTTCAATATTATAAGTCAACAACCCTTTAGTAAAAGCTCTATAGAAAGTTCTCAAACGTTTTTTTCGACCATCTTTGCACGAGCCCAATTCTTTTGTTACAAAAAACCTGTATACGTTTCCGAACCCAACATTTGCGTACCCATTCACAGTTTTTCGAAAGCCTTTGACCCAGTATTCGTATTTTAATAAAAATGTATCGGATAATACGTTGAGGCCGAAAACAAGGGTGGCTGTAGGGGCGCATATTATTGTATTACACGACATATTTTTTAATTTTCTTTTTCTCCTGCAGTATGAGAATCTAATCGTTTGGACTTGGATGGTCAGTTGTAACTAAAAACTTAAACAAACGTTAATTAAATATGTCGCAATAGGTTTTTATTATGGATGTAAAACGAATCGTAAGTGCGCCATCTGGTGGCTGTTTCTACACAACAGTAGTAATAATAATAATAATAATAATAGCATTTATTTGCGAAAATGTGGTATAAAAGTTGGTACAATTTTAAATAGACAGAACAGCACATTCCGCCAAGTAATGTCGGCATGCAAATTTTTTTACAAGTATACACAAAAATCAAGACGAATTAGAAATAAAAAGAAGAAAAATTAAATGTCAAAGAAAATAAAACATAAATCAAATCATAGCAATAAATTACAAAATTAAAATGTCAGAGAGGAATAATTATGCACATTATCATAAAATTAGTTTGTAAAATGTTTATCATTTAAATAGTCATTAAGATTGTAATAGCATTTCTATAATAATAATATTCTACCACATACACACAACATCATCTAGCCCAAACTAAGCAGAGCTTGTACTATGGGTACTAGACAATGGATAAACATACTTATATACTTTTTTTTTTTTTTTTTTTTGTAAATACATACATATTATACATAGAAACACCCAGACCAAGACAAACATCCATGTTCATGCACACAAATATTTGACTTGTGCGGGAATCGAACCCGCGACCTCAAGCGTGGCGTTCGGTTACACTAACATCGAGGAACAGCAATTGTTTTAACTTTTTCTTAAATAGATTGATATTAATTTCTTTTATAGTTTTACGTATTTTATTATATATTACAGGTGCTAGATGGTACACAGTCTTATGCATAAGAGCAGTATTAGTATGGCCCGCTATTGCAGAGTATTGAAGTAAATGCTTGCGGTAAGCACAGACATTCAGTCCCGGCTTGCCTCGGAGGCAAGACCTTTCAGAACTGTACTAGCTTTGCAGTAATTAGTAGAAGTGTACAACAGCGATAGCCTAGTGGGAAACCGTTGGACTGCCACGCACACGTCTCGAGTTCGAACCCGAGGCGCGCATCTCTGACTTTTTGAAGTTATGTGCGTATTAAATAGTTAATTATCGCTCGCTTTAACGGTGAAGGAAAACATCGTGAGCAAAACCTGCATGTCTGAGAGTTCTCCATAATGTTCTCGAAGATATGTGAAGTCTGCCAACCCGCACTGGGCCAGCGTGGTGGACTATGGCCTAATCCTTCTCACACTGAGAAGAGGCCCATGCCCAGCAGTGGGATAATTTAATACAGGGCTGATATTATTATTATAATTATTATTCGCTTTTTAACTTCTGACTACTTTGTTATAGACGCAGTGTTTATTGCCGAGTGTGTTTTCATTACCTCAACGATTTCTAATAACCTGTTCACGATGACCAAGTTGTAACCGCAACTTCTGCAGCCAACGATACCGTACACTGAATCTGATCGACGGTATTTTCGTCCTAGAGTTTCCTTAATCACCAAGTAATGATGATAGAGTCCTGTACTAATTATGATTATCCAATTTATACGGACCCAAACTAATCAGCCACCATTCCACCTACTTCAATCACCAAAAACCTTTACTGACTTAAAAACAGAAAAGCCGTTACGGTTCCTCCTTGCATTTCGATAGAGCGTGATTTAGTCATGTTTCCTTAACATTGCATAATCCATAGCCTGTTTCATAAGCCTACCTAAAATAGCAATATAGCTTTGCTTTTGAAGGTTCAAAAAAAGCTTCAGTTTATAGGATGTATCATATGTGAGGGCCAGTCAGTGCAGACCAGCGACACTTCGACCCAGTGGGATCTTTTGTGTCGACACTCTTCCAATAACGACTGCCATAGATGTTCATGGCAGCCGGGACCGACGGCTTAATGTGCTCTCCGAGGCACGAAGCAGGCGATAATTATCAATCAATACGCACGTAATTTCGAAAAGTCATATAACTTCCGAAAGTCAGCGGTGCGCGACGTGGGTTCGAACCCGAGACCCTCTGCATTGCAGTCTGTTGGACCCCCACTGAGCTATCGCTGCTATAGTTGCTATAGTGCTGAGTTTATAGGATTCTAAATGATTACTCTTTAGCTTCTATTCACGTTGTGTAACATCAACGACCGTTTCCGAGTCCTTAATTATCTAACGAAACGTATAACTAAAGTTTAAAATGTTCGTTCTTTTAAAATGCCTTCACAATTTTCTTTAAACCCAATTTGTATTACAGACAAAGTAAAAAGCTTCAGCTTGTTTGTTCGCTACAACAAAAACTTTTGTTGGAATGGAAATTGTAGAGTCACTGCACCTTTTATTTGTGCAAGCACTAGTTATAAATGATACTAAGATTCACCAGCTAGGGTAAGAAGCTAAGAAATGTTTTTTTATTTATTTTAAGGAACAAACTTAACACAATTGCAAAAATTCAAGCGACGCTCTTAGCTAATGAAATGTAATATTTTGCCAAAAGTATCGTTTCGATTCGTTGCTAGAAAAACAATACTTCAAAAAGGGGTTATGATACAATTTTGGTTTTATTAAAATGCTTAAAGCATGTTCTGCTATTTCTTAAAGATTGAGAAGAAGAGTTGCATCAAACACACTTGGAAGAATCATCCGCGATACAATATTTTAATTCCTATTATTTTTTAAAGGGTGTTCTTCATATATCATAGTCGGCCTCGATGGCGTCGTGGTTAGTGTAACCAACTGCCACGCCTGAGGTCGCGGGTTCGATTCCCGCACAAGTCAAACATTTGTGTGCATGAACATGGATGTTTGTCTTGGTCTGGGTGTTACTATGTATAATATGTATGTATTTACAAAAAAAAAGTATACAAGTATGTTTATCTATTGTCTAGAACTCATAGTACAAGCTCTGCTTAGTTTGGGCTAGACGGTGTTGTGTGTATGTGGTAGAATATTATTATTATTATTATATATATTTTCAGGAGATCTTAATATGCTCTATTGTTAAGCGCATAGTTAGGTTTTTCAAGAAGGACATAAAATATGTTAGTGCCCACAATTATCAAGTGTACGCTATATAATTGCCGACATTAAGAATTAATTAATTAAAATATCGTTAATTTAATCTAACATCATAATATAGTAAGTTAATAAAATTATGTTAACAGCATTATATGCACATATTCTACTGCGATCTGTATTTTACAACATGTAATACAAATATGTACAGTTCAACAGAATACAGACTACAACATAATTCACTTTTATTTGCTTACAAAGCACCACTGTTTGCCCAATTCTTCATTTAAACTAGCTTATCCAAACAGCTTAACCTCAGTCATATTTAATCCCGCTATAAAACTATTCAGAGCATAAGTTTGAAAGTGTAATATAATCTTTCATATGAATGAAAAAGGAAATTAAAATCTGACTACGCCGCAGTAAGTAAGTAAAGGCTTTGGCAGGTTTCCAGGAAGAACTGAAGATAATCTTGAAAATTTAGCCATTCGCGTAGACGAGTTGCGGAATGGAAGTCACGTAGAGAAAGCGTGCGGCGAATCTCAGGTGGATAGGATGGTAGGCGCGCCTAGAGTGGGCAAAGTGGGATTAGCGGGAATTATTTTAAAGTGTTGTGCAGTAAATTCGATGTTGATTGGGCGGTCTGCGGATTGAGTTGCACTGAGTTTAAAGCTGGTTTACGTGTTGATTATTCAAGAGATAGTGCTATTAACTTACTTACTATTCGTTTAGTCTGTTGATTCTATTCTACTCATAATATAAACTAGCTTTTGTCTGCTATTTTGTACGCGTGATGTTTGGAAATAGGTACTGTTTTTTTTTCTCATATTTAATTTAAATATTATGACAGCGTTAGCCTTATGGAAGACCGTTGGACTGCCACGCAGAGTTCTAATTCGATCTTAAGGCACAAACTTCTGACATTTTAGAGTTATATCTGTATTAAATTGTTGATTATCGCTTGCTTTAACGGTGAAGGAAAACACCATAAGAAAACCTACATGTCAGAGAGCTCTCCATAATGTTCTCGAATATATGTGAAGTCTACCAAGCCGCACTGGGTCAGCGTGGTAGGCCATGGCCAAACTCTTTTTACACTGACAAAAGGCCCGTGTCCAGCAGTGGGACAGTTAACATATATGACTAATATACACACTGTTAGGAAGGTAATCATTAGGCAGGTTAAACTCAAAATGAAAGTTATATCAGGTTTTAAGTTCGACCTTTAGCAATATAACTGTGAAAACCCCATTTAATTATGTGCAGTAGTTTTATCTAGTTTGCGTACAAACATATAAAAAGACAAATTTTGCATATTTATCTCTTGTGTAGTCATTAACCAGTTACAATTTTAGTAGGTATATATATAGCTGTGAAATTATGTGTTTGCTTAGTTGAAGTTACTCAATGTCGCGCTAATGAGATTACCACGAACCTTGCAGTGAGATATTGCATATTCTCGATTAATAAACTTATAGGCAACTTTTTATCCAGTCTGCATTCCCGCGGGATGGACACGTCCTTCATGTTGTAGCTGTGGGTAGAAACAAGAATTAATTAATTTATTGAAAGAGATCGATGAATCAGGTCTGCGGCTTTTCATTAAATAATAACTGTTAATTACTTAGGTAATGTGTTTATGAATATGTTTATCAACAGAAAATATAATTTATTTTTTTAGTATTTACCTCGAAAAGTTTGTCTCTCTTTCTCTCTCTTTCTCTTGAGTGTATTGTTTGCAATCCTTAGAGGCCTCTAAGGATTCTTCTATATCTATACTAATATTATAAAGAGGAAAGATTTGAGTTATTGTTTTTTTGTTTGTAAGGGTTTAACTAAAAAACTAACCGACCGATTTTAAAAATTCTTTTATCTTTAATAAGTATGTTATCACCGAGAAACATAAGCTATATTTTATTTCAAATAAGTACTGTTACTACCATAACTTAACCTAGTTTTATGCGAGCGAAGACGCAGGCAAATGCTAGTTAACTATAAAGACAATCTCTTTCTTAGTCTTTACCTGAAAATCTTTATGTCTCACTCTTATCTTATCTTATCTTATGTGGGGGCCAGTCAGTGCAGACCGGCGACACTTCGACCCAGTGGGATCTTTTGTGTCGACACTCTCCCAATAACGACTGCCATAGATGTTCATGGCAGCCGGAACCGACGGCTTTACGTGCTCTCCGAGGTACGGAGCAGGCGATAATTGTCAATCAATACGCACATAATTTCAAAAAGTCATATAACTTCCGAAAGTCAGAGGTGCGCGACGTGGGTTCGAACCCGAGACCCTCTGCATTGCAGTCTGTTGGTCTCCCCACTGAGCTATCGCTGCTCTTTTATGTCTCTCTCTTACTCTGAGTGCATGGTTTGCAATCTTTAAAGGCTCTCTAATATCTGCGTTATTGATAGTTCATAATATATTCAGCTTCGTCCTGTCATGAGTATTCATGACACTTATCTCAGAATTAAATAAAATAGTAAAATTCAGCATTATGCATACCAGTCGCATGAACTACCGTTGAGCTTTCGGAGTGCTTGTTATTGTTGTGATTCACTTATCTATGTAGTTTTGCGTTGCATAATATACTCATGCACGTGAAGCTGTTCTAAATTGTTCATCTAAGTGACTTCATTTTACGCTCTCTCGTTTCAATCTATACTATTATTAAAAATTATGCGCCTCCATCATGCATAAGGTGCGCAGCAGCACCGATAGCATCCTCAGTACGATAGTGGACAGGTGGGATAGCTCCATACTGTGTCATTGGTTGCGGCTTCATAAGCTTGTGGTGTAATTTTATTTATGTTTTTTATTATGTGTTACTTGTGTCTTAATAATTACTAACACTAGCTTGTAAGGTTTATGTAATACTAACCCAATTGATCATAGTCTAAAATAAATTATTATTATTATAATTGCGATTGTGTGTATCTGGAGGGTAATCACCGAAACCAAAGCATCTATTTGAAAATTATTTTACTATTTAAAAGGTATATTTTGCCAGATGGATGTAGACTATGTATCATGTTCAACATTGGTGAACTACTTTACCATATATCTTCACACTAGCTGCCCAGCTGCTGGTAGCACCAGTTGCTGGTAGCAGCAGCGGCAGTTAAAGTTTTTTTTTTATTTTTTTTTATTATGTAGTAGGCAAACAAGCAGACGGATCGCCTGATGGTAAGCGATTATCGCCGCCCATGGACACCCGCAACACCTGAAGAGTCACAAGCACGTTGCCGGCCTTTTAAATTTGTCCCCTCCCTCAGGAGGGAGGGGGGGTTCGGTCTCCGGTACCCTCACTCACTCGACGAAACACAACGCAAGCGCTATCACTCCGGTCGAGCCGGCCCATCCGTGCCGAAGCATGGCTCTCCCACGAATCAAAAATTGTGTGAAGATAAATTTAAAGTTGATGTATAAGCTAAATGAGTTCTAAAACTTAACCAGAAAGTGTCAGCTATGTACAAAGGACTCGCGTTCTACAGGTAAATGTACTTTGTACATGCTATTTTTTCCGAAATAAACCATTACATAAGTTACTTACATAGAAAGTGGTCAAATAATTACAAGTAGGTACTAAAAAATCATTCTACATATTATTAATAAGTAAAATTACTCTTTTTATAAACATTGCTTACGTATTGTAATTTAAGAAAATTTTAGTCATTACCTACTCCTGTACTGGTTTTTCTGCCGTTCTTTTGATAACAGCGACTGTATCGTTCAAAAGTATTACTTTGTGACTTGTAGGAATACATTTTTTTGTACTGTGTTTTTATGTATTTCTTCAGAAAGTATTGGTTATGTTATGACAAATGAGCAAGCATTATAAATTCGTAATTAAAATGCTTGCTTTTTTGCGTGAAACCATCGTTTAATTGCCGCACTTAACCTCATGGTAGCTTATAAATAATAATTGATTGAGGGATATCATTTAGACTTTTAATAATCCAATTGAAAAGTCTAGAATAACAAGTTTTAATAAAAAAAAAATGTAACCCAGGCAAATCCTTTATGGATACCCCTTCCTTGGGAGGGGAGGGTGGTTATGTGAGACTCTCCACCCCTGAAGGGGGTCGGTATACACACTAAAAACCTGGGGTGAGCAGTCCCTGGTGGGGCGGGATGGGGTCGCGTTAGCAATCGCCATCCCGCCCCGGCAGTTGGCCCGGCTGATGGTGACCGGGCCGCAGCACCTGTGGAAGGGTAGCCTTGCTCACCAAGGCCACCCTACAGACGTGTGGGGCCGTGCAAGCCGGTAGAGAGTCCCCCGACTCTGTACCAGTGACCCCACTATACAGGAGCGAGAAGACGGGCAAATCGCCTTCTCCTCGCTCACGTCCGTCTGAAGTTTTAATAATACTTTAAACTCATTCAACGCTGTTTGTATTTAGAAGTTATGTTTGTGTTACAAACTGAATAGAATTCTAATTACCATATAAAAAGAACTCGGTTTTGATTATTAATTTTCTTTCGCGGATTCACATGTGAGTCCTACAATAATTTATTCCGGGATCAAAAGTCTAATGTTTTAATAAAGCCTACCTGCGTGCCATTTTTTAAACAAATCCGTGTAATGGTTTATGCTTGATTTTGTGACAAACATACAAAATATCTTCACAAACTATAACTTTTATAATATAACAACACAATTATACATTCATATACGGCCCATAGTCTCACGCCTATATCTTTAGAAGAGGAGATGAATTATATACCTTTATAACTGACAAAATCTTTACAGAAAACTTCAATAGCACTGCCCGGACCTGAGACCCCATGCACTACAGTCGTATTCATTGTTACTCAGTTGTGCCAAATCATACTTTACCTGATGCACTCAACTCTATTTCAAACTATAATGTATCGTTAATTATTATTTATGTATCATTCATCATTTTACTGTGACTGCCTCAGTGACAGTTATAATTGATTGTCATTGACTTAGTGTCAACAAAATTATTTTCCTTTATAAAATATCATAGCTAATAGAATACACCCCTCATCGCGTACGAAAACAAAATGCCCACGTTTATCGATACAGCTGATCGCTTCGTCCATTTTAGCCGTACACATTAAAGGGATGAAATTCAAGGTAAATATTTGAAGTCGATTTGATACCGAGTGCCTGTGTAATTCGCTTGATTGATTAAATATCGGTTCTCCTAGCGTATAATTGTATAAATTTTTCAGAACCGGAATTAATTTGAAACGGATTTTGTTGTGTTTCGATTTTGGGTTGACGGTCTTTTAATTGGAATACCGATATATGAGAATACGTTTTTAAGCCGCGGATATCCTTTTTCATAGTAGTTCTACGAATATTCTTTAATGTGAAAGTTTGTAATTATGTTGGGTTGTTTGTTATTCAATTCTGAGTAAATATTTAAATGAATTTTTATGAAACTTGTCACATAGATGGGCTGTGTCCTTGATTAATACCTGTAATACTACCCTGGTACACGGTTCCATGGAATTCACGCGGACTAAGTCGTGGAGAGAAACTCGTACAAAATAAAGTTTTAATTTGGTTGCAGGTAAGACTACGCTAGTCTACGCTTCTATCCAGCTAGTCTACGTCCCAAATAAAAGGGGAGGAGCCTATTGTCGTCCTTTGCACATTTCAGGGCCATGAAAATGCATTTACAGCTTGCCTTTACTGGGGATTGAAGCATAAAAGTAATCTTATACCGCATGCAAGGCAAGCAGACCAATAAAACTGTCCACATAACCATAAGAACCACAATTCAACCCACCACAAACAGCTTGGTTACACGAAAAACAAGACAAAAATAAATGATTCATAGAAGAAACGACTCGGAACAATATTTTCTGTTGGAAACTCTTTACAAACTTAAACCTTTTAGCCTCGCCCAGTCGGCTAAGAGCTAACGACGCGTGATGACACACAGTAATTTGAGACCAACGATGCGTCCCAAAAACCAAACGAGGAAGTTTACTGCTCAAATGTACACCCGGATCCCGTATCGTTGAAAAAAAAATTTAAACAACTGCATGGAAACTTTACCTTCAGTTTATCGCTACGATGTACGCTCGAGAACAAAATGCACTTCTCTGGTATCCTTTTTTCAGTTTAGCTGTATGGGAAGTACTGTTTTGAAGAAAAGTTTTTATATTTTCGTTTGCGAAACGTTATGCGAAGTGGTTTTGATGTTGCGTTTTATTATTTATGGTGGTTTTCTGCTCTGTTGGTTTTGTGGTAAGTTTGCACTTAAGTATATTACGATCATGAAGATTGTTGGCCAACGTAATAGAACGATTGTTTTTATGTTATTTTGCATAGAATGGCGTCTGAAAATCAGAAATCAGTCGAATCGCGTTCGTAGTATTTCTACATTGTCCGTCTGACGTCGTATAATTCTTTGTAACTATGGTTACCTATACCTTATTTATATGTAATAGAGAAAAACAGAAAATAATCTAGCAAACTTAGGAATTTTAGTCGAATTTTGACCACCGCAAGTTCAAAATAATAAGCGTAAGGTGTTTAAACCCTTTGCTTACCATTACAAAACGTAGGTCCTTTATTATACATTAAACCAAGCGTCGCTAGTTACTATATAAATGGGGAGACCAACAGACAGCAATGCAGTGGGTCTCGGGTTCGAAACCATGTCGCGCACCTCTGACTTTCTGAAGTTATATGACTTTTCGAAATTATGTGCGTATTGATTGACAATTATCGCCTGCTCCGTGCCTCGGAGAGCACGTTAAGCCGTCGGTCCCGGCTGCCATGAACATCTATGGCAGTCGTTATTGGAAGAATGTCGACACAAAAGATCCCACTGGGTCGAAGTGTCGCCGGTCTGCACTGATTGTGGGGGCTCCCACATAAGATACATACATACTATATAAAATGGTTTAGTATACAAACTAACATTAAAAAGGAGCTCTTGATGTACACTAGTCTATCACTAAGCCGTGATAATAACTAATAAACTTGCGACGCTATTAGCGCCGTCTCAGCGTCCGGGTATAGTTACTCCACGTCTATTATGGAGTTGAGACTTGGAGATACATATTAAACACGTTTGACAAACATTCTGAGAGCAGCAGAGTGAAGCTTTACCGAGATTTATAAGTATAATCCCCTGCATTTATAGTTGTAGACATTTTTGGAATTAATATAACCAGCAATGGACGTATTGCTAAGAGCTTGGTTTTACTATAATTGTATTTAATCTCACCTCTCTATATAAGACTGCTTTTTATAGACTTTCATAATCAGAAAACGATTTTCTATAGTTGAAACAAATGTATTGAAATTAAATATATTAAAGCAAACTGATTCCCTCCTCTAACCAAGCTTATAAATACAATTAAATATGATCTGCCTATCAGAAAACCCCATTTTCTGTAAATGAAATGCTTTTATAATCATATATGTTTCATTGTTTTGGTGGAAGAATCTGCTATTGCAAATTGTTGTTTAGTCTGTTCCTGGGAGGAAATATCTTATTACTAGCATTAGGTTTTTGTGAGAGTCGCATCACCATTTATTACAGCATTTCACATTGTAAATTTCAGATACTGCGAGCTGACCCATCTAAATTTCTTTGCGAAGTAGTGATTTAACTGTCGTTTGCTGGAATGCCAGACAAAATCGTAGACCATTTGTGTCTGGCCACCGAACAGCCACTGCCTGTTAAAAGGCTTAATAAATTAAAATATATTTTTACATAAATATCAACATATTATTCCAAACTAGCCGACTCAACAGACGTTATAAATTGGCCTGCAACGCGATGCAGTGCCATCTATAGAGTCCAAAAAATTTATGTCGTCCAGGTATTCATTAAAATACACACAAAAGTAATCATTAAAATCGGTTCATCCGTTTAGAAGGAGTTCAGTGACATATACACGCACAGAAAAATAAAATATCTGCTGTAACTGGCTAAATTGTAATGCCATAAAGTCCAAATAAAAATAAAGTAACATATGAAATCCAAAAAAAGTTGTATCCAAAGTAAACATACTTTTATCTTCATTGCTTGGCAATAATGCTTGTAAAATGTATAAACTTGTTCACCAAACTCTTAAGCAGTGTTTCACATCATCTAAACTGTAAGATACTATCAAAGTTGCCGATGCAGTTGACTTGCTAACTTGGATAACTTGATAAATAACTGTATAATACTTGGCCAACTGTTTCGAGTAACTTACTGATGGTCAGTTTGTCTTACAAATTGTACTGCTCGTATTATTTGACAATTATTATTGTTGGGAAATTATTCAATCATTGTTTAATCGAGGTATCGTTATTAATTTGATAATGATTGACAGAGTTTTTAATTATATGAAGGTAAATAATTTGGTTTGAAGATGGCGTAGAGGCTTAAGTAATGTTAGTTCATTTGAGAGCTTAAAATATGTGGGTTCTGACAATAGGTCTTTCTCGCAAGAAGGCTTACATGTGATCATTAATAAGACATAGTGTGGATTGTTATGGTACCTCGAATACATATTTGTTTTTAAGTTTAATTTTATTATTTCTGTGATCTTCACTATCGAAACAAACTGCTGTCTATAAGTTGAGGTTCAATATACGGTTCTAGCAAGGGCTATTGCATTTTTCTGGCAAGAAATTGTCTGTACCAGAATGGAATCTAGAACTATGTGCTGTAAACGGCAACAAGCTCTATCCCTTTTGTATGTATGTGTCTTATGTGGGGGCCAGTCAGTGCAGACCGGCGACACTTCGACCCAGTGGGATCTTTTGTGTCGACACTCTCCCAATGACGACTACCATAGATGGTCATGGCAGCCGGGACCGACGGCTTAACGTGCTCTCCAAGGCATGGAGCAGGCGATAATTGTCAATCAATACGCACATAATTTCAAAAAGTCATGTGACGTGGGTTCGAACCCAAGACCCTCTGCATTGCAGTCTGTTGGTCTCCCCACTGAGCTATCGCTGCTCTGCCTCGATCCTTTAAGACTGCGCCGAGCGAAATGTGCCAAAACAGGCGGTCACAGTTAAGTGAATATGTATAAAATGTATATTTTATTTTTGTTTAATACAATTATAAAATATACATTTACCATAACAATGCATGTGTTTACAATTAATCTCTGTAAAAATCTTAAAATACTTAATTAATATTTTCAAAAATGCAAAAGCGTAAGCTCGTGTTACGTGATTTTTAGATTATAACAGTAGAAATCTATCCTATTTTACAGCTTAAACGAAACATAAATAGTATATTACAATTTGTCCGGCTTACTAGCATATCTTTCACGTTAACTTGATAATTTAATTTAAAGACTAGATAATAATTAATATTGTGACTAGTTACCGTGTTTCCTTCACCGTTAAATCGTACCATTATTAACTATTTAATAGGCACATAACATCAAAATTGCGTGGCCTGAAATCGAACTTCTACATAGCAGTCCGAAAGTTCCGACGGGATTATTGCTTCTTTATTATCGATACAACAGCTAGTTTAGAACTTATAAATATCGAGAAGTTAAAATAAAATAATCGCTTTGAAAATTACGCATACGTTTTAAGAATTTAAATCGTGAACTGGTCTCTGTAGAAACCGACTTGTGTTTTAAAAAGCTCTTTGTTTGTTGTCATTTATCCATAATAATAATAATAATAATAATAATATTCTACCACATACACACAACACCGTCTAGCCTTAACTAAGCAGAGCTTGTACTAAGTATAATAGGAGTATAGAGTCAGAATCTATGCGAGTAGCTAAATCCTAAGAAATATTACGAACAATATTGATCAACTCCACTTGGGGTAACAAAAACAAATTGCGGACACACCCAGCTGAGGAGATGACAGATTGCTAGGGGTGCAGCTGTGTCATACATCATGAAATACAACTTTGTATGTGATTTGGAAGGTAAATTTGTTTTCTTTTTGGGCCGCCTTAGCGGAGCGATGGCTAAAATATGGGTTGATCGACAAACTAAAGTAACGTTGCTGACTTTTTTAGATGGGTGACTCTTTAAACGAATTGTATATCGTCCTAGTATGTCGCAATCGACGCAGATATATTGAACTACAAGATTTTTTAAAAAGCAGCCATAGCCTAGTGGCCATACCCAAGGCGCGCATCTCTGACTTTTCGAAGTTATATGCGTAATAAATAGTTAATTATCGTTTGCTTTAACGGTGAAGGAAAACATCGTGAGGAAACCTGCATGTCTGAGAGTTCTCCATAATGTTCTCGAAGATATGTGAAGTCTACCAACCCGCACTGGGCCAGCGTGGTGGACTATGGCCTAACCCTTCTCACACTGAGAAGAGACCCGTGCCCAGCAGTGGGACAGTTTAATACAGGGCTGATATTATTATACAAGATTTTTCCCGCAGCCTTGCCCACGTAAATGTAGATCAGGTTAGTACCAGTACTTTTTTTCTGGATGAAAGCTAACCTATATCTTTTTCTGTTCCACTGACAATGTGTATGCGAAATTTTATGATGACCGATCGAGTAGTTAAGGTATGAAAGCTTAACAAACAAACTTACATTCGTATTTATAATATTAGTTAGGATTAGGATAGAGCAGCGATCGTTCAGTGGGGAGACCAACAGACTGCAATGCAGAGGGTCTCGGTTTCGAACCCACGTCGCGCACCTCTGACTTTCGGAAGTTATATGACTTTTCGAAATTATGTGCGTATTGATTGACAATTATCGCTTGCTCCGTGCCTCGGAGAGCACGTTAAGCCGTCGGTCACGGCTGCCATGAACATCTATGGCAGTCGTTATTGGGAGAGTGTCGACACAAAAGATCCCACTGGGTCGAAGTGTCGCCGGTCTGTACTGACTGGCCCCCACATAAAATAAGATAAGGATTAGGATTGTACTTCGTGTTCAAAGTCTAAGAAAAAATCATATATTCATTTTGCATGCAAGGTAACACTTGAATGCTAAAGTTAAGTTTTTAGTGAGTACATGAAGAAACATTTTAGTTAAATTCTAGGCATAGGCAAAGGGTTGAGCATATAAGAGTGTACCTACAAGAAACTTACAAACACTCTTTTTAACGTTTTGGGGTACAGCGGCCTATAGGCAGAATCCATAATTTTTTGCAATTATGTCTGGAATTCAAGCAATTAACTTATTAAATTGCACTTGCATTACATTTACAATTATTGTACAGCTTATATTTATCTTGAAGGTTTTGCTGGCATAGTCCTATACACATATAAAATAATAAATTATAAATGTGAATGTGAGTTTGTTTGTTTGTTTGTTACGTTTTAACACCTCAACTAATAGACCGATTATCATAAAATTTGTCAGCGATACAGAAAAGCGTACATTTTATCCAGAAAAAAAACTGTTACTGAGGTACAGAAATTTATTGACCAAACTTACATTAACGCGAACGAAACCGCAGGCTAAAAGTCTAAAACTAGTGCAGTAGTAGATATATCTATATATATAAAAATCAATTGCTGTTCGTTTGTCTCGCTAAAACTCGAGAACGGTTGGGCCGATTTAGCTGATTTTGGTTTTGAAATGTTTATCGTAGTCCAGGGAAGGCTTAAACGGTGAGAAAATATAGAAAATTCGATAGGATAGGTGATACGAAGTACAACGGGTCATCTAGTAGCTTAATAAACCTATAATAGAAATAAATAGAAAATACAACAATAGGTTCGATTGATTGTTGACGACTCGATGGCGTAGTGGTTAGTGTAACTGACTGCCACGCCTGAGGTCGCGGGTCGATTTCAATCGTGTTGGGTCAATAGGTTCGATTCCCGCACAAGTCAAACATTTGTGTGCATGAACATGGGTGTTTGTCTTGGTCTGGGTGTTTCTATGTATAATATGTATGTATTTACAAAAAAAAAAGGTATATATGTATGTTTATCCATTGTCTAGTACCCATAGTATAAGCTCTGCTTAGTTTGGGCTAGATGGTGTAGTGTGTATGTGATAGAATATTATATTATAATATATATTGGCTCAGTGGGGAGACCAACAGACTGCAATGCAGAGGGTCTCGGGTTCAAACCCACGTCGCGCACCTCTGGCTTTCGGAAGTATATGACTTTTCGAAATTATGTGCGTATTGATTGACAATTATCGCCTGCTCCGTGCCTCGGAGAGCACGTTAATCCGTCGGTCCCGGCTGCCATGAACATCTATGGCAGTCGTTATTAGGAGAGTGTCGACACAAAAGATCCCACTGGGTCGAAGTGTCGCTGGTCTGCACTGACTGGCCCCCACAAAAGATACATACCTACATACATATTATATATTATATTATTGTGGCAGTCTATAGGACTAATTGTTGTATGTTTGAGTGGCTTTCATAATTATTTAATGCCACTTACATATTTATACAATTGCACAATATACTGTTAAAATAAAACGAATATGGTATTTTATGGTAATTAATTTATAATATTATTTACTATTTTGAACCACAATACCGTAAATGAACAAGTTATGAAATTAATAAACCTGTTTTGTAATAAAAGCTTTACAAATAGAGCAATGACTGTCAACAGAACATTTATTATATTATTATTAACTAACCACAAATATGAAAATGTTTACCTTAGTTGTTCGAAATAACTATTGTTTACTAGATTTTGCTAGTGGTTTTGTCTGCGTTAACCTCACGATGACACGTATCGGGATAAAAAAGTACGCTATGAGCTAATCCAGGACATGGTCTATCTATGTATAGTTTTCGTTGGATTAGCTAGAAGCAAAGATTTGTTTACTCAATCACGCCTAACGGTCTACCGTTAGGCGTGATTGAGTAAACAAATCTTTAAAATCTCCACTGACTATCAAATTTATAAAATAGAGGGTTGTTTCTAAAAATGAAGACTTTGGTCGCTCGGGTACTGTCCTTTTTTCTCGATGAAAAGTACTCTTAGTTAATTTTTGTACCTCTAACAAAGTGAAATCGAAAACGAAATTGCGTCATCATTGACGGAGTTTCACGGAGTTAACGCGTAACAAATTCGCATTTGCATTTAAAATATTAGTTATGATGTTAATTAAAGTGGTAACTGGATTTTAAATTAACGTACTGTGTATATAAGACCATCCTTAAATCATATTAATCTATTATCTGTATAACTAATTAATATATAAAATAAATAAATTATATCACTAGGACATAAGAAAGTATTTACGTGATTGCTAGTTATTTTTTGACTATATGATATTTAAGTCTTCTAGTTACGGTATGTAAGTATAAAGGTCGTAGGTTCGAGTCCTGCTTCATGGATTGTCCTTTTCTCTGTTATAATATACTAACAAGCATACACGTTGCTCAATGGTAACCGGTCACTATAGTCTATGATTCCTTGCAATACTAGGGATAGTAGTCTATCAGGAAAAGCAATGAAAGATGGCATGATAGAATCTTCACGGATGAGCCAGCATATATTTTGTACCGCTACTAAATGATTGACAACAAATCAATTGACAGAATAACAATGAATTTATGTTGACGAGTGTTAATATAAATAGTTAAGTAGTTTCACATATAAGTGATTAAAAAATAATTAAGATACAACTAACAAACTAGCTAATTACTGAACTATCAAAGAAACTTTAATACTGTCTTTACATAAAAGTTAGAACAACCTTGTTTCAAATTGAACCACAGCAACGTACGGCAGTAATTTAAATTAAAACACTTTCTTGCAAAGACGCATACTCACTCTCCAAAGATGCATTAGTGCTACGCTGCTACGAATTACACGTAGCTGCTACGAAATTGAATCTTTCACGTAGCAAGTACCTAGCGTAGAAACTAAGTGAAATGCATTAATAGATTTTTGTAAGAAGCTCGAATAACAAAAAGGGCAGATATATTTGTATAAATATTTAGTTTTTGGTACTTTTCTTAGTTTACCTGGTAACCTATTCAACGTAAATTCCAATCGATTGATCAGTCCAACTTCCCAATAGGTTGGCAACGAAGGCATTATCACATTACTTGTCGTATTTCAACTCATCATATCTAAGTCATGGGCAAATTTGTCGTGTTGTATTGCTGGCATATATTAACTTACTTACATATATAAATACTCTAACAAGTACACATACAGTAAACAACGTTATTTTTTAAAACAAATTTTGATCGAGTTCTTAGAAAGAGTTGAAGAAACAATTGCCTTTAGAATTTGTGTATGACTGTTTGCTTATCTATATTCACTAACTTTTTTATCTACAATCATAATCAGCACCCAGTCGTGGAACAACTATTTGGTGAACACACAAATGTTTGACCTGTGTGGTAATCGAACGACACTTGACCACTAGCGATCACTTAAACCATTTACCATCCATGCAGGGTGCTATATATATATATATATATAACAGTATTTACAAGCTGCAGAAGTTTATAAGATAGATTGCAACTGTGGTCTCTCATACATTGACTATACAATGACTGCAGGGACCTCATCAAGACAACGCCATCACTTGAAATAATTTCTGTGTCTCCGGAGAATTCATTTAACAACGAACAAAGAGCATACTCAAACTCGGAACATGTCCAACACACATTTTTGTCCCGTGTGGTCTCTCGCTACAATACCAGAGGCGAAGCAGCCAATCCACGATTCCATCTATACAATCAAATATATCTAATAAAATATGGATACTCAAACCAATATACAGGATCTGGTCAATGGTTCCGTATTATGCGTGAGGCCATTGTTAATTGATACGGCATAATACAGCGCATCTATAATGAATGGAATATCTCTCTAGCGACGTATATAATTTCCGCTCTGCGTCTAAATGAATGTGTTGAAATAATTAATGCAGACAGCAGATGGAGCTTGTATGCTGCACTGTTTAGCTTATGAAATAAACAAGTATATGAGCTATGATCTGGTCTTTATATACATGATGATATAGTAATTCCACTAAAGGTTTGTATTATAGGTACTGTACTGTACGCTGGTGCAGCGATAGTGTATGCGGCTGCTGAGGTCTCAAGTTTGTATCCCGCGTTGAGACAACATAAAGTCATTAGATATTTCGCATAAAAAATCTCAATACGACCAGGATGAAGGAATGATGGATGAAAAGATGAAATGTTGGCGGTGTTACCCCGTGCTTCGTTAAACACGTAATGCCACGCTGGACTTGTCAGATTGCCATCTCATCCGCTTATGAGAATTAGGGAACAGAAAGTGCACTTGCGTTTTTAAACACCCTTGTGCACTATCATATATTTTGCGCAGGTAGCCAATTGCCGTTAAGATTGGTCGCCATGACCAAAATTCGGTCTGGAAGACGTCACCTATATGATATAATTATTATTGTCCAGTATTAGATGAACTCTTGGTATTACAAAATAGTATTTGAGTGAAAGAGCGAACCTTTGCCAATTGTTAATGCTGGTATCAGTATGCTGCCTCGCCTGGGGCAGTACCCCCTTTTCATTGAACCAGTTTCAATAAAAAGGTGGTACTGCCCCACGACGTAAGACTTGTTACTCTGTTAAAGCGTTTTATTAAATAAGTAAAAGTCCTGGAGGCTCACATACTTACTTTACTCATTTATTTCCTTTCATGCGATCTATAATTCCTTTTTCTAGGGATAGGCCAATTCCCAGTATTACAAGCATTCATAAACTGCGGTAATATCCTTGTCTGTTTGTATAAAAAGAAACCTATTACACTACCTCCTCTATACTTGTATATATCAAAGAAAATCTAGGAATATATGACGCGTAAATCTATTTGGCAATTAAATATAATGAACGAGGTCTAATAATATAAACTCAGACAAAGAAAAGTCATTTAATTAAGATGCCTGTATATGCTAATGGAACAGAAATCATAACGAGTACTAGCAACGTCATACATGTATCACGTAATTGGCATGAGGAAAAATGCAAAAAAAAGAAACATCTTTTGAAAGGTAAAACACTCGTATGTTACATATGAATAATACTTACACACAAGGCATGTAGGCGGACCGGGCTACATGCTTAAGGGGTAATTCGGGGGTATAAACCATACAAAAATATTCCTCTGTTTTCTATTTGAACGAGATGGGTGCAAAAACCTAGGAACATGATGTACATTTAAGACGAAGGTACATAAAAGATCCCCGAGATATGGATCTCGGGGGTCTTTTGACTCACAGGGCCCATATTCACACTTGGGGTATGACCAAGGTGTCTGCTCACCAAGTAACAAGTCAACCGGTCCAGTGGTTTCGGAGTTATGCCGGTCACTAACAGATGCCTGTCAATAACAGACAGACACACAGATCCACATAGTGTTTTTATTAACCTCTAAAGAAGACTCAGGGGTTAATAATGACATAGAGCAAATTACGACGACTGTATGGATTGCCTAGTGGTTTTAGTGTACAGTTCACCTTTGCCATTACGTCGAGTGTTGTTACATCAACCCCACATGGGACAAAAATTTGTGTGATCTACAAATTGTTGTTCCGAGTCTGGATGTTCTTTGTGTCCGTTGTTAAATGTTTGTAAAATACCCCACGACACAGGAATTGGAACAAACTTAGCGGCGGAATAATCTTAAGAATATATAGTATAATATTGAATCTGGTAATTTAGCCATGTTCCTGTTTTCATCAACAAATGCTGATATGACTGCTGTGCATGGGTTCTTAGGTTTGCATTCCAGGTCAGGTAAAGTAACGGTATGGTCTCTAGAAATGTGTCTGGTAGACGGAATAACACCTTTCCTTTACTCCTCGGACCTAATATCATATTTAGCGATAAGTAACTATAATATACTTCTGCCTATCCTTTAGTAATTTAAAAGCAATAAAGGCGTGAGACATATATAGATACTAAAACACTAGTCGTTTTGTTAACACCTTAACCTAAGCTAAACGCTTGTCTTACGAGTTGGTTCACATCTGTGAACCCATTGAATCCATGACCTTTTGCTTGCAATGACTTATTCATTGGACTACCGCCATTTCAATCGAGGTGTCGAGTATTTAAAGTAAGGCTGTAAAATTACTCCACAACTTGCAACAAGGTAGTTGCAAAGTGTCTAGCTTTTCTAGTATCACTTAAGAGTATTTAGTTATTTTATTTAAGACTTGTGCTCCTCGCCAGCTCTTGCATTTGCGTTAAAATAGTGCCTGTAGACTCGCAATTACTTTGGAGCACGTTGTTTGAGTAAAGAGTCTTCTAAACAGTTCGGCTTGTAAAGAGACTAGTACATGGCAGCAATTTTTGAAAATATCCCTTTTAGATTCTTGTAAAGAAAACTTACTGTTTATCAGAAAAAAACAGCATTAGCCTAGTGAAGTACCACGCATACGCCTTGAGTTTCATGTGAAGACCCGCATCTCTTACTATCAAAATTATGTGTGCATTTAATAAACGAATTATCACTCGGTTTAACGGTAATGGAAAACAGTGTAAGGAAATCTCCATGTCTGAACGTTCTCCATAATATTTTCAGAGATGTTTGAAGTCTGCCTATCCACACCGGCCCAGCGTGGTGGACTTTAGCCTAACCCTTCTCCTCTCAATAGAAGCCCGTTCCCAGCAGTGGGACGGGTTATCTTTGGTGAATCATTTTATGACTTGGCTGATAGTAAGCGGTTACCATTACATGTACTTGCAATAATAGATCCTGTGTGTTACTAATATCCAAATATTCGTCACTGAGTTATTCACGAAAAGGTAGAAACCATTTAACTTCCCTTCTGAGAGCACAGATATTTCTTTAGAAAATCTGGAACCATTCATAAACAGTTTTGGTAAAGCATATTATTATGCTGCAATCTTAACGTAAAGTTAACTGCAGATATTCTGCAGTAAACTTTTTCATTTGGGCTGCTATTTATGCGTTATTGTGCAACTTTTTTTATGCGTAACTATGACATACAAATGGATAATGGTGATTAGTATTTAAAGTCTATCAGAATTCAGCGATAGCTTAATGGGAGACCGTTGAACTGCCACGCAGAGGTCTTGAGTTCGATGACAAGGCGCGTGATAGATTATTTCAATATTTTTCATTAATTAGACTCAAAGAACAACATCTCTATAATAATTATAACCTTGTTTACATGTGAAACACGACATTAGAACAGTTTCTTATCAAAATCTTATAAATACTATTACGAAATATGTTTATAACCTAAGTTTAAACTGTGTTCTTTCATTGTTGTTTTCTATAACATCATATTTAACGGTTTAACGTGACTTGTTTACTAATTATGCCATTGTAAGACCAAGTATGTAATTGAACTAATTAATTTCAACATATTTATAATAGTTTTATGTTAAAATGCAAGTATTAACAAGTCTGTATTAAAATCGTACGATGTGACATCACTTGTTTACTACCAACCATAAAAGCCGTCGCTCCGCCGTACTCGGCACATTCGCTCCGGAGCAGTCACATCGAACGGAACTAAGTTAAGTAACCTTGACTTGCTGGTTTTTATGTATCTTTAGTAAATAATTTTTAATATATTTCTGTTATGTGATTTATGTGTATACTTTAACTAATTTATGGTACAATACAAGTATATAATATTCCTATGTCTATAAAATAAATTACTAGAATAAACTGATTACTAAAAATCTGTGTACAAAATAAATATATATATTATGTCGGAGCGTCAAGAAAATAATCATTGGAATGTAATTTATTTCTGTAATTGGAGTTGAATATAGCGCCATCTATTGGTTTGTTTCGGAACGTCAAGCGTAAGCTTGAGTGAGGTCGCCATAGAGCCGATGTGTCAGTTGGAGTGACAGTTATAACTGTCAGTGTCATATTGACGGTATATAAGCGCCGGAGACTCGTGCGCGGACACATTCGGGTGACGAACCACTGCGTTACGGATCAAATCAGAGTTAATCAGTCAACCTTTATTGTTTTATTTCTCTTGTATTTACCTATCATTAGTATACGTACGAAGTATAATACCACGCCTATATTTTGTTACTCCAAGATATATATATATATATATATATATATATATATATATATATATATATATATATATATTAGCTAATTCACTTACCTGACATTTTAAATAAATACTTTGCCCCTTCGGTACGACCATTATTTTTAGCTCTTCCCAATATATTAATCTTTCACGCGCATCTCTGACTTTCGAAGTTATGTACGTATTAAATAGTTAATTATCGCTCGCTTTAACGGTGAAGGGAAACTTAGTGAGGTAACCAGCATGTCTGAGAGTTCTTCATAATGTTTTCGAAGATATGTGAAGTTTGCCAACTCGCATACTTACTTACTTACTCGCAACTCGAATGCTTAGGGTTCGATTCCCACCCGGGACAAAACTGTGTGATCCACAAATGGTTGTTCCGAATCTGGGTGTTCTTTATGTCCGTTGTTTGAATGTTTATAAAGTTCCCCGCGACACAGTAATTATTCCTAGAGCAGGAGATGTATTTTGACACCTCATGCACATCGGATACAGTACCACTGAGCCACCGTCAATTTTTTTTCTACATAAAAGGTACGAAAAAAGCTTTGTCTTATTGTTGGCTTTAGTAACAAGTGAGAAACGGCAATAAATTGCCGTAAATCTTAGAGTTCGAAAAAAATGGTTCAAGTAGGAAAGGTCACGTGCTACCACGTGACCTTGAGGTCAGAGGTTAAAGGTCATAGTAATTTCGGGGGTATATCGATTATGCTGAGTGGAATGGCATTGACCGCAAGTCTCTAGCTCTTACGGTTCTTGAGTTGAAAGTTGTATAACAGACGGACGGACAAAGCTGTTGTATAAGAGTTTTTTTCGAACTCTAAAAAGGCTGTTTTCACATGATGATCGCTACCAAAGAGATTCGCCTAACAAATGTGCTCTCGCACCGCGTATATTACGATATAATGACGCAACGTAGCTCAACTAGGTGGAAATTAGTGCGATTTGTTCGACTAGCAGTGCTTGAAGCCATTATGGCTATCTTTACTTACATAAATAACTCGTCAAACTTAATTTTGACACCTTGATAAGGTTTAATGATAGGTACTTACCACAATGAAAGATGAACTCTGTTATTATTTAGAAACTGGCTTATTTATCATACCTTTCTTTCTCTCTCTCGCTCTCTAGTTTGGAATTAACATACAAATATACATAGACTCACGCCTAAATGAGTTCATCTCTGAGCATGAGAAAGTTGAAACGCACTTTTTGCTAACTTTGTTTTAGGTACCACGTTTAGGGAACGAGTCTTTAGTCGACTACGAGCAATTCGAGAGACTTCGTGTCATCATGCCAAATAACATTTTTCAATAGGAAAATGTACTAATAACACTTTCCAAATTCCGAAAACGAACGTGGATTATAAAGTTCATCTGTAAATACTCGTATTAGTACGATATTAACAAGGAAATCCTAAATATAAATATATATATCTTATCTTATCTTATGTGGGAGCCAGTCAGTGCAGACCGGTGACACTTCGACCCAGTGGGATCTTTTGTGTCGACACTCTCCCAATAACGACTGCCATAGATGTTCATGGCAACCGGGACCGACGGCTTAACGTGCTCTCCGAGGCACGGAGTAGGCGTTAATTGTCAATCAATACGCACATAATTTCGAAGTCATATAAATTCCGAAAGTCAGAGGTGCGCGACGAGGGTTCGAACCCGAGAACCTCTGCATTGCAGTCTGTTGGTCTTCCCACTGAGCTATTGATGCTCTTAGTATATATAAGTTTAAACATTTTTTTAGAATTGTTACGCATAAATGCAGTTTTATAGTACAAAAAATGACGTCTAAGTTGCTGATGGATTCAAGGATCGTTGATATATCTCAGACGATCACCCTCTAAGTCCAACCAGATATATAAATTTGTTTTGGTTGAATTACAATGTACATAATTTATGTTGAACACAACTAGCATAAAATTATTCATGAACATATCTTGCACATTATTGCGTGCAATTCGCCGCTCCATAGGGTAGAATATGTAGCACCATTCTACACAAATACCAACCTATTTATGCTAAACATTGATTCAAATTGTAGTTAAGCAACTTATGCAAGCTGTTTGTTAAAACAAAACACTCTTTATAACATGAAATTTAAAATAAGTACATCTGTATTAAGTGTACTTTATTGCTTTACTTCTTAAAACGGAATTTATTGCGGCATTGTTATCTTATGTATCTTATGTGGGAGCCAGTCAGTGCAGACCGGCGACACTTCGACCCAGTGGGATCTTTTGTGTCGACACTCTCCCAATAACGACTGCCATAGATTTTCATGGCAGCCGGGACCGACGGCTTAACGTGCTCTCCGAGGCACGGCGCAGGCGATAATTGTCAATCAATACGCACATAACTTCGAAAAGTCATATAACTTCCGAAAGTCAGAGGTGAGGCATTTTTATCTTAACTAATATTATAAATGCGAATGTGAGTTTGTTTGTTCGTTACGCTTGCATGAATTAACTACTCGACCGATCAGCATGCAATTTCGCATTATACGTTTTCGAGGGTACACAAAAAAGTACTATTTTCATGGGATAACTAGTTATTTATACGTACGTTTTCTCTGACATTTTGGTTTCTTTTCGCAACTATAATCACGCGTAGACTTACGCGTTGTTCGCCTCAGTGTATTAGATAGCAATGCAATTTATTTCAAAGTATATCAAATTATTAGTGTTACTGTTTATGCAGAATGCACTCACGGTGTCTTGCAGTAGCCTTATAAATAACGTTATAATTATTATGTTAATTCAAGGAGTAAATGTTTATAATACATCTAGCGAATCATTCAGCTGACAGTGACTTTTTTCATCAGAATTTATATTACCTACGTGGGCAAATATTAGTAACCCAGGTGCTCATTGCATATTATCATAACAATATTAGTATTAGTAATCGATTATTATCACCGTATGGCCGTTTGATTGTTAGCCTCTATAAGTATTTATAAGTAAAGTACTGGCCTTATTCGTCTGATTGATCTAAGGTTATATGCAACATATATTATATAAAGCTATAAAATCGGGGTACAACATTTTTATTGTCTTTTTATTACAATTTGATTTCAGAGCGACAATGTTAAACATTGTCGGATACTAAATACAGGCGATATGTGGGTACAATATGCCTCTACATAATACTTCGGTCAGTTATAAATTAAGGTAAACCGTATAATATTATCGAAACTATCTAAAAAGAGAAAATTACTTATTTGTGAAATATCCATGTAAATTTTATACGCATGATCTTGCATTAAAGTACAGACATATATAATAATAACATGTCCAATAACATTTGTAATTGATTACGTAGGTATTTTATTTCACTGTTCTAATAGTAAATAGTTCTTAATAAAAAAAATTCATACATTTAGGTTGGTGCTGAATGTTAATTATTTATTGTACGTGCCTGTTACAATCCTGTTCAATAAATGTCAAATTTAATTTAGAATATGATATACTCTTTAGTTTTTGTTAATATTTAATGTATAATGTTAATTTTAATAAATATATAGTATAAAACATTTTCATGCCGCTGTGTCGGTGAAACATGATGGACTAAAATTATATGTAACATCTTTGTACCGTGCTTCTAGGAAATAAATAAATCTAGGAACAAATTCTTAGGAAAGAGCGTTGTCTACAGCTCCAAATAATAATGATGGCCAAAGTTGAGAGGTATAGGCCCAAAGTGTCATGGTTCACGAACATAAAAGATTGGAAAAGCACCGCCACAGTCAAAGGACTGTTTGGTCAGACGTGACTGACAAAATTGAATGTACGTAAGCAACCTCTTATTTAGTATAAGAGGTTGCTTACGTACATTCAATTTTGTTAAAGCGCAATCTTTTTACTTAAGCGAAAACAATACAAAATATTACATACATTTAAAACTTTACCTTTTAAAAGTGACTTACTAGTACTGAATACAGACAAAAGCTAGATTTTTATGATAAAAAATTGGCTTTAACGTTATAAATATTCAGATTTCCAACATCTAAAAATACACCAACATTTGTATAAAATTAACATGTGTTTTGACGTAAAATGTAATCCGCTGAGCTGGATTAAATTCTATATGCGAAACAACAATGTCGAAACAGACAAATCCAGAGATTCGAGAGCTCTAATCTGTTAAAAACTGGCTGTTTCAGTAAGTGGCAGTTTGTATTATTTATTTATACAAATGCGTATACATATAAGCCTGTGTGACTTGAAGGGTTAAGCAGTGGCTTGACATATTATTTAAATTGCAGAAATGGGAAATCTATTGTGGTAGGGACATAGATTAATGCGAGCTATTTAGCACAATTTTATGATGATCAAATTTTTATTTTTATTGACTTTTACTTTTACTTCAGTGTTGCTAATTGATGGCGCAGCGATAGTGAATGCGACTGATTTGCACAAGTTCACGGTTCAGAGATTCGATTTTCAAATCGAGCTAAGTGTTATTAAGTGTTTCATTCAAGAAATTCTCAAACGCCAGTGTTTGAAAATGCAAAATTCACAAACTCGGAAATGAAATCTTATGATTGACAGAAGAAACAAATTTATGCCAAGAGATCAACAAGATAAACACATATTATACCTACATACATAGACTCACGTCTTTTGCCAGAAGATTAAGCAAAGCTACGCATTTCCACTTGCTACAATTCTAGCACATATCGCTTGCTTCATACACTTACATCATATTCTTCATCTACGCTCGTGGGTTATGAGTTGTCTTAACTTGGCCTTTTTTGAATAGCGAACCTAGGCGAATATTCTATGACCAGATGTTATAGAAGGTTTGCCTAGGTCCTTCATAGTCAAAAATCATTTAGTCAATTAGGTCACAAAGTAACACTTATGGACGTCAAAGTTTATGAGCTAGTTTACTGAAGTTTCTGCATTTACATTAAGGTTAGTTACTACGTTTAGGCAAAGAGCCGAGGGTCTCGGGTTCGAAACCCTGTCGCGCACCTCTGACTTTCGGAAGTTATATGACTTTTCGAAATTATGTGCGTATTGATTGACAATTATCGCCTGCTCCGTGCCTCGAAGAGCACGTTAAGCCGTCGGTCCCGGCTGCCATGAACATCTATAGCAGTCGTTATTGGGAAAGTCAGTACCCTCTAATATCCTGACACTGGTCTAGCCTTAGGGTACCGTTAGCCTTCGGATTGCGGAGATCTGGTGGCAGCTGCTCCGTGTAAAAACTGATATCCAGTCAAATCCGGTTAGACTAGAAAAGCCGACCCCAAGTGACTTGGGAATAATAAAGGCTAGGGAGAAGACTACGTTTAGGCAAAGAGTTAAGTCTATCAGAACCTGCAAGAAATTCAACTTAGCATTTGACTGCCTTGTTCACATTCAGTCAATCAAAACTCCAAACAGATAACACTTCATGGATCTCACAAAAACAAAAAGCACTACCAAAATATGTAGGTCAATGTTCACATTTGGTCAAACGCACGCAATCCGCCACTAATGCTAACATTATGCTGATTGTCTGCTGCTGGGTATTGCCGGCTGTTGTCCATTGTTTGAGCACGTAGTATAAAAACTTAGTGCTCCTGAAATATCTCTGTTTTTGAGGTAAAACTGTTGGAGTTTTTTGTTCCGCAGCTGTTGCCGCTGGGACTGTTCGGATAATATTTTAATGTGTGTGGATGTTGTATTTTATAACTTCGACTGTACTATTATAGTTGAATTTCAGTCAGATATTTTAACTGCATAAATAAATATATTATTATATTAAATTATTTTTATTGTTTTGTTGATTTAGTGACTTAGGTTAGTGCCTTGACAATTGTCTATACTAATATTATAAAGAGTAAAGATTTGATTTTCGTTCGTTTGTAAGAAATTCATTAAAAAAAGAAAAAACGAAGTAGAAAAATAACAATTCAACCAATTTTAAAAAATCTGTCACGATTAGAAAGCTATATTATAAGTATTATAAAATAAGTAAGAAACGGCAATGAATTTCCATAAATCTTAGAGTTCGGCAAAATGGTTCAAGTAATATGCAAAGGTCGCGTGATACCACGTGACCAAGGTTTGAGGTCAAAGGTCATAGTAATTTCGGAGCTATATCGACTATGCTGAGTCGAATGGCGCTGACCGCGAGTCTCTAGCTCTTACGGTTCTTGAGTTGCAATTTGTATAACAGACGAGACGGACGGACAAAGCTGTAGTATAAGAGTTTTTCGAACTCTAAAAGTACTTTTACTAAAATAACTTAACATACTTTTACGCGAGCGAACTTGCGGGCAAAAGCTAGTCTATAATAAAGTTCTGGGCTCAATTTTATTAAAAATGCTGCGTAAGTCCAGTGTATAGAATTTACATTTGTGTTTGCGTGCCATTTCAGGTTTGATTCTCAGATGAGGCAACGTGTAACTGGACAGTGGGCGTTGTTGAATGGACTCGGCAAATGCAAATTGGCTTTCACGGGGATTACGCAATATGCATAGTCCAATACTCCGTGCTCTATTAAGTAGGATTTTCAGACTAAAGCTGGCGAAACGTAGGTTTGTTATTACACATCCACATTGGCCAGCTATGGTTACCTTAGCAGCTATCAGCTATGTTTAGCTATGGTTATCTATCTACCTTTCCTATATAGGTGTAAGACTGCCCATATATGTATCTTTATGTGTTTAAAAGAGTATATGCCTATTTACGCATACTATGCAATGCTTTCGACTCTGTTAGTGAATATATCTGATAGAGAAGTCACTTTTTTCTATTTAAGGAGTCAAGGCCACACGATTGGTTGTTGGAGTTTTCCTAACACTTCAGTCAATATTTTACTTTTGTAATAGACTTAAAAAAAATTGGAACAAAGGATACAATGAATACCTAACAATTCTTGTATCAGACAACAACACTTTTGTACTGTGTGAACATTTACAAATCTCGGCACGGCATTGCAGTGTAATAGGCAACAGTAGGATAAACTCTTAAATCCCTAGATGACACAAACAGGTGAATCAACCAGGCAGTCAGTTATATCCATACTTTTATTATATAGAGTAAAAAGTTAACATTTTGATAATTTCTTAACCAAAGCTTCTTTCTTCAGACGTAGCGTATGCTACATAAATTCACGCTACGTGTTACGTGAGCGGAGCAGAAATGATAAACGTAGGTAAAAACGCGAGGTGTAGTTTCAGCATTCAATAATATAATAAATCGATCCAAAATCCAAACTAATTTTATAAATGTAAATGTGAGTTTATCTGTTAGGAAGGTGCCTCATTAGTGCGTTGCGTCGTCACAACGGATCAACGCATTGTATGCCACATCTGCATTGCGATGACGCACGACATCGCAGCGCAAAAGGGCAACGCACGCACTGATTTCATTCCACAATGGATTGGAACACTGTCCGTCGTCGCACCGGAGCTCCGACAGCACAGCGCAGCACCCTGGCCCCCCGTTTCGTTTCTCGTCCGTCGATCATCCGTTAAAATGTACACGTGCGACGACGCAACGCAACTCAATCGGCATCACCCTTACGCCTTCATGCGTTTACTACACAACCGATCATCATGAAACGCATACACGTTCTCAGGGGTACAGAAAAGAACAAAGGGTACCTTTCATCCACGTAAGTACTGTTACTAACCTAACCTTCATTCACTCGAGCAATGCCGCGGGCCAAATTTAGTATCATATATGAAAAATTGAAAAAGATATACAGAATGTCCCTGAAGTCGATGTCAAGCCAGAATCAGGTAACAGGCTATCAGCTAGCTAGCAGCTATCAGAAAAATATATAAAAAATCAGTTTCGCATTTTAAATTATAGGCATTTAAAAACTTCAGGGACACTCTGTATGATAAAAATATTTTTATTGATATCACATTAATAAGTATTTATATTTTGGGATGGAGGTATCTTTTTAAGTATAAAATAATAGCTGTGTTAGGATACTCCCCTCTTCCGTAACAGTATCTATAAGTTATATATACAGAATTTAATTTATCAAACATTCTGTTGCTTGGGAGTTTTTGTAAGATCAAATAACATTGATCAAAGGAGCGTAAGTGATCATTAGGTATAATTATTAATTAATTAGCGTAGTATCGTCTAGTATCATCGCTTCAGCTGTAAGAGAGCACAGAATCTATTTGATCATACGATACCGATAGGTATGTCAATTGTATATCGCTGTATTACTTCTCCGATGTTATTTGATATCAAATTTTTTATTAACTGTTGAAGGTGATATATGCACGTATGGTATAGTTTGATGAAATTTTAATTGCACGTGAACTAATGTGAAAGGCAATTCATAATATCTAATTATATAAAACTGTCATGGTGGTGGAGGAGTCATGAATACGATTGCATGTAAGAGGTCTCATTTTCTAAAGCGAGTAACGTTCTTGGCTTTGTCTGTCAAGAAATTCTGAATAGAAGAACATCGAATTTTTTAACTGTGGTCCGTATACAATCATGAAATAGGCTTACGCTACGTAGGTCTGTAGTCATTGCTTGCTATAATAATATGTGAGTAATACATCACTGACTTCACAATCAGAATGAACGACGGAGACTAAATAAATCTAGTGAAGTATTATTATTGAACTATAAAACATTCTTCTGAGCTCTCTTCTTGAAAGAAGCGGCTGAATTCACAGAGGGACTCTGTCTGATCTGTCTGAAATTGCGATCATCGACGATACAGTCACTACATAAACGAAAATTCAAGTGGATCGATTTAGAATTTTGAAACCTTTAACCATTCAGATTTATATTACTGGTAGAAAAAAGATTATAATTCTGAAACGCATTAATTAAGTGGCTTTAGATGAAAAAAAAAAAATTACTCAAGCCGCAATTTCACAGGTAAAGATCTAATTAATAATAATATTAGAAAACGAATCGAAACCACGATTAATCTTTTAAAGGTAAATAAATACCTATTTATTCCCCGACATTTCGACCGATATGCATCAATCGTGATCACCGGTTGATTTGTGTGAGCATAGCGGCGCCTTCTCAAAGCGCGAGTATCAGCAACTACCCTCACTTGGTCATTTTTATTTATATTTGCACTGTACTTTGACACACATATCTTTTACCTTTAAACAATTAATACACGACCTTACTAATACATGTAGATAGTTAATATAATTAAGACCCAATGTGTGATATTATATTAAGTATTTGTAATCGCGAAAGCTTTAAAACCTTTAATAATATAATGCCTAAAATACATGTTATTTTTCTCTTTAGAACTAAGTTTTATGATATATTATGTAAATCTCAACAGAATAAGTTTAAGCCGAGTGTAGAATCTCGTTCTACAATAATATTGTGATTCGTAGCCAATATCGGTATTTCCGATAACGTTTACTAAAAACTATACTAGTTTTAAATTGAATTAAATTTTAATAGAAACTTGGAGAACAAATATTTTACTGAAACTGATTGTATATTATTGTATCTAAGTTTTGTGGCAAGGACGTTTACTTTTTAAATACTGTTTGAATATTTCTTTATCATTTATTTGCAATATAGTCAAGTATCAGATTCATAAATATCACCGTAGCCTGCTAAAGCCTGCTGGCAAAATACTTTGCCTGACTATGACCGGGATAGTACGTTACTTTTATAGATGTAGTTTCTTCGCCGTTTTCCTGTTTCAATTTCAATTCAATGTATTTCTTTGCTTGAATATGGTACAAGGTAAAAAAATGTCATAATCCACGGCATATAAATTACATGTTGAATTACATACGTACATTTATACATGCAAAAATTAATTAATTATTATATTTAACTATTTACAATTATTGCACCTTAGTAATTGTATAATATAACATCACACAATAAAAAAGTAGTCAAATACTTTACAGTTTGATTAGCTATAAAAGACGTAGCAATACTGCTGTCTATCACTTTTTGTTGTGAGCTGTAAGTGAACGGACATATAAAACTTCCTCGTGTCAAAGTATAAAATAAATAGTTAAAGTGTTTGTACAGTGTGTTATTTAATCCATAACCTCTAATATTATAATTAGTACAATAAAATATAAATTATTATAAAATAATTACTATAACAACTTATACACATATGTAGTTAAACAACCAATTATAATTTTAAAATAGCACATTAGAAAGTTATATTTGATCCGCTCACATTTAAACTACTTTATATGAATTTAATTATAGTTTATTTCATACAATACTTCTTTAAATATTTAATCTATTTAAATTTACACTTGCTGTGAATGCTTGAATGTTTTGATCTCGGGGTGACTAAGGTGATGCTCGCCTCTGTGTCTTGAAGTTTATTATTAGTATAACTATTGAAATGACAGAGAGATCAGTTTAGAACTGTGGCATATCACTTAGACACACTCATATGCCAATATAGATGTGGTATTTGCCTGTAAGTGTTTGTTACACTATTGTTAATATTCGTGCTCTTTTTATTGTGTATAACTAGTATAAACAAATTGTGAAAATTTTTATAGCAGTGCAAAAATTTCATCCGTGGGCCGTGGTAGTAGTAATAGTAGTGTATGCAACTGCTGTGTATGAGGTTTTGGATTTGATTCCCCGGGCAAAACTTTATAGGGTTTTCTTGTCAAGAAATTTTAGCAATTAAAGAGTCTGGAATTGTGCCCGGTTAAAATCAGGCTCAAGCCCTTTTACTCGGGACCTAAATATTTAGAGTTATATAGAGGCGTATTATACCTATTTTCACAATAACTAGTGAAAATGGGTAATATGGTTATCCACCTCTGCCTACCCTTTTCAGGGAGGCAGGCCTAAGACTATGTATGTATGTAATAATAATATAATTTATCGTCTCCTCCTTTCTTTCCCTTCATAAGCCTTTTATTTATATTGGGATACTACGTAAACACAGCCACAATGTTGTTGAAATCACTTTAGCTTTACCTAATAATCAGAATTAACAGACCGCGGTATGGTTCTCAAGTTGTCTTGGCGACGTTCCAACGAGAAGTGACGCCAGTCGCCTATGACCTCACTAACTATACTGCTCACGATAAACGTAGATGGCGTGGTAAGGATATTGATGTTTCGGATACATTACTTTGTAAATGTCCATGATCATAGCAAATACGTATTGGTCTTAATGTTTTAGAACCCTAAGCTAATAAAAAGTTATTTTAAGGTTTTCTGTCAGGAAATATTCAATAGCAGCCCGCGGGTTACGCCATTACAACCATTGGACCTGTGCTTCATATTTCTTAGGTCGTACTGGATTTATAATAATACTAATATATAATATTCTACCACATACACAACACCATCTAGCCCAAACTAAGCAGAGCTTGTACTATGAGTACTAGACAATGGATAAACATACATATATACTTTTTTTTTTGTTAATACATACAAATTATACATAGAAACACCCAGACTAAGACAAACATCCATGTTTATGCACACAAATGTTTGAATTGTGCGGGAATCGAACCCGCAACCTCAGGCGTGGCAGCCGGTTACACTAACCACTACGCCATCGAGGCCGTTATTTACCTCCTATCAATCTATGAGAGTTAGAGAATATACAACGCACTTGTGTTTCCGCACACACGTATGCATTATAATATTTCCTTCATGTTTGGCCAGTCACAGTTAAGTTATATAAACCAGTTGTACAATTGCCGGTTGTGTCGGATAATCAGTCCTTTTGGGCTATGGGAGCTAGGAAATAAAGAATGCACTTGTGTTTGCGCACACCGTTATGCATTATAATAATATCTCCTTCACATTTGAGCAGTCTTAGTGAAAATTAGCCGCCGAGACCGAATTTTGGTTTGTAAGACATTAATCATTTAAACCAGCAGTACAATTGGTGAGTTATGAATCTATAACCTTCTAATCCGAAAGCAATCAATAACACATCTTTTTACAATCCGTTGGTCAAAATGTGTCGAATGTATTATAACCTTTTACCTAAATATCATAATACTCTAGACGTTTTTAACCATAAAATTATACAATTTAAAAATACTGTGAGGCATATTTTGTCTTTATTTCCATAGTATAATTAATACATACATACATACATTCACGCCTGTTTCCCAGAGGGGTAGGCAGAGACTACGGATTTCCATTTGCTACGATCCTGACACACTTCTCTGGCTTCATTCCCTTTCATCACATTCCTCATACACGCCCGTCGGTTCAAGGTGCTCTTAACCTGGCCTTTGTCCAGAACGCCTCCGATCTGATCAAGAAACGTTCGCCTAGGTCTTCCTCTTGCGACTGTTCCATTCACACTAGCCTTATAAACTTTCTTAGTCAGTCTTTCCTCGTCCATTCTTTCTACATGCCCAAACCAGCTTAACATACCCTTTTCTATTCTTGTCACTATATCTACGTTCATGCCGCATCTCTCTTTAATCACACTATTCCTTATTCTATCTTTTAGAGTCACACCACATATATTTCTCAGCACTCTTATTTCTACAGCATTTATTCTGCTCACATGCTTCTTTTGCCATACCCAACTTTCACTTCGATACATAAGTGTGGGCACTAATAGTCCTCTATGAACAGCCAAACGTGCCTTTTCATAGAGGCACGTTTGGCTGTGTAGTATAATTAAGTATCTTATTAACATACCTACATATATTATTTAAACGTGTTGTAATTTAATTAGTAAGATTAAGTCAATTGTTATTATTTGTGTATTTCTTTTTAATTACAGCTCTGTAGCGTCATCTTGTACTGATTTATACATACATATCAAATAATCATGATGTGTACACATAGTTAAAACCATAGATTAAACCAAAACTGTTTAATAGTTTATAAATTTTATACTGTATGCACTATGTTTTGTTTTGTGTGTCTTATTAAATAAATAAATAAAAAGCCAAGGATTCGAAAAACTAGGGGCTATCACCAATAATACATTATTTTTATTTACAGTACAACTTCAAAGCATAACCAAACATAAAAGGTATGCTTCAAATGAACTGTATTAAAGCAATAAATATTGTTTAAATCTCACGATTGAAGTTGTATTCAATAAATTCGAATAGTAACTTTAAACTCTCAATATAAAATCTTTAAGTCTCATCTGGATAATCGATATCAGTTGGTGAAGATAGTTGATTGCACTAGTAACCCTAAATTAATCAAATGTGGTGTTCCTCAAGGATCCATCATCGGGCCGCTCCTATTCCTGGTGTATATAAATAATATACACGATATAGGACATAAAGGACATATTTCCTTATATAATAATAATAATACTCTATCACATACACACAACACCATCTAGCCCAAACTAAGCAGAGCTTGTACTATGAGTACTAGACAATGGATAAACATACATATATATATTTTTTTGTAAATACATATATATTATATATAGAAACATCCAGACCAAGACCAACATCCATGTTCATGCACACACATGTATGACTATGACACTACCCACAACGCTATTGAGGCCGACTAAAAATTTTCTTACATGTGGTAATTTTAAAAAAACAATTGATAATAATATAATTATCATTTAAAAATATCAACATGCAATATAGTATACAACCAAGACAAACATCCATGTTCATGGACACAAATGTTTGACTTGTGCGGGAATCGAACCTGCGACCTCCATATGCGGACGATATGTGCCTTTTCTACTTTGGTAACTCCATAGAATGCATCATACAGAAAGGGCAGGATGACTTAATTATTTTGAGAAATGGTTCCTAAAAACTTATTAACTGTAAATGCGTCAAAAACCAAGTACATAATTTTCTCAGCAGAAATAAAAACATACACGATCATAGACCCTTAACTATCAACGGAACTATATTGATCAAGATAAATAAAGAAAAATATCTCTGGCTTACATTAGATATACATATTGAGGATATACGGCTGAAAATAAGCAGTCTTACAGGTGCTTTGCGTAGTATTGTGAGATGTCTTACACTAAACGTTGGCTACACCATCTATAATTCCATGGTGAAACCTCATATCGATTATCCAATAGCGGTATGGCGATCACCCGCCAAAAAACATCTTGACAAATTACAAAGAGCTCAAAAAAATTTTTTTTCATTTTAATCATTTAACCTTATCCAGCAAAATTTATAATGCAACAAATTATTTGATATTACACAAATCTATCGCTATAATGTATCTATTTAACAAATCCATACACACACATATATACAGTTCCCAAAACACATACACACACGCAGTTCAAGTCAAGGTACAAGGCAAGTCAAGTCAAGTCAAGCCCATAACATAATTTTGTATAAACCTAGAACTAACTATGGAAAAAAGTGTATCTTGTACCAAGGAGCACAGATTTACAACTTATTGCCTTAAAATATTAAATATAGTATGTCGTTATTGTCATATAAAAGATTACTAAAACAACACATATTCAAAGCCGTACCTAGAAAATAAATAATTTATTACATACAAAAATATTAACTTAAAACATGTAGCGGGTCTACCGTGAAAATGTTTTTACGCAATGACGTGCCGAAACGAATGACGAACGAAATAATAAGCATATACCTACCATGAAAACACTTCGGATTTTTTAGGAGGTACAAATGTCATACGACGATATTCGTGACGAATGACGGCGCGAATGATGTTTCATGGTAAGATTAAGCACGAAAGAACGTTAGCGAAGATCACATAAGTGTTTAGATGTTCCTACATACCCGTCTGGCAACATTTAATATATTTTTAAGAATACCGTCAAAAGTGTGCGCATTCATGAACCTCAAATAATTTTGTGCTTTGATTTATAATGTATTTCTCCTTCTAAGTGATTTGTGATCTTAGAGAAATAAAGAATTTTTAAACCGTTATCCTTATATTTTGACAGAAAAATTAACGAGCTTTGAAAGTGAAACGCATTTCAAACGTGATCGCAAAAAGGAATAATGATAGTCTATTGCGGTATCGTCTAAAATACGTACAAAATATTGGCCTGTGTGCTTCGTTGGCCTCGTGGCAATATTTCGTGAGATCTTAGTTTTGATGCCCGGGTCAGGAAATGTGTAATTTATTGGCGCTGTTTTACGAAGTCTGTCAGTGTACGCGATAGCAATATTGCAATAGACTCGCTCCGTATAACGTGGAACCTAAAAACGTTACTAAAGGAATCGTGGTGCTTGACCAACAAAAAAGTTTTTAACGTTTGACATTATCAAAAGTCTTGAGTTTGTAACCCACTAAAAAGTTATCTCTAACATCAACCAACATAAAAAATTTTAATCTCCAACATCTTTTGTCTGTTTTTTGTCAACTTGCAATACCATCTCCACCTAGTTATACATTTACATATTATAAATACATGCGATAGCTCAGTGGGGAGACCAACAGACTACAATGCAGAGGGTCTCGGGTTCGAACCCACGTTGCGCATCTCTGACTTTCGGAAGCTATATGACTTTTCGAAATTATGTGCGTATTAGTTGAAAATTATCGCCTGCTCCGTGCCTCGGAGAGCACGTTAAGCCGTTGGTCCCGGCTGCCATGAACATCTATGGCAGTCGTTATTGGGATGTCAGTGCCCTCTAATATCCTGACACCGGTCTAGCCTTAGGGTATCGTTAGCCTTCGGGTTGCGGAGGTCAGGTGACAGCCGCTCCGTGTAAAACTGATATCCAGTCAAATCCGGTTAGACCAGAAAAGCCGACCCCAAGTGACTTGGGAATAATAAAGGCTAAGAGAGAAGAAGATATTATAAATACAAATGTTTACCTATTAGCTTTTCACAACTAAACCAATTTGAATAAAATTGATGGAAAACAGAAGATAAAAACAACATAGTTTACATAAAAATAAAAACAAAGTCGCCAATAAAGCTATGATATGACGTACAATAATTCTACGTGCGCAGCTGTCAAACAATCCAATTTAAGTGAAACTATACTGATATATCGTAAAACAAAACACTAGCTCGTATATTCACAAACATTCTAAATAAAACAAACGAAAACAACAATACTGTGCAAAACATTCAACCAACTTTCATCAAAATTGTACTCGAACTACATAAAAAACTTGTTCCACATTTTAAACTAAACTACGATCTATTGTTCACTGCAGATAACATAGCTAAGTGACGAGCATTAAACGGGATGGTGTTCATCAAAAGATAGCAATGAATGCAATGCTTTCACTGCCGCCCGGATGGAGAGACCGAGTAGTGTTGGACGCTTTTATGCTGTAGTGTAATATGAATACGTAAAACTTTTGGTGCAACTGACGACTGAATGCAAAACAAAGTAGCTTTTACGTCTAGAATTTTTTATCTGTAATATTTTTTTGTCCAAATTGAAATACTCGTTAGGTGTTGATATTATGCTAGGTTTTAAAATAAGAAGTTTGTTAAAGATTAAGGTTACGTTTTTGTACACACAGCGTCGCATCAACCTAGACTGTTTGGACTTTGAACTATTAGAAGATGAACGCTGCGAATTGTGCGAGAGAGTGCGTTATATTTTCGTTACGCTCTATCCTTACATTGACACCATTATACACAGTCCCTTTCCAACAATTCTCTATTTTATATGTAGCGTAGTTATGCGTATATAGGGTGTCTAACTTGATGTGTAGCCGTGTTTACTACAAAGGTGGCTTATAAGAGTATGATCGCCTAATTGTAGGATCTGAGATGTTGACATGTACACATACAAAGGCTAACTCACCTTTGCATAACTTCGATGGGGTATTCAAAGGTGAATTAGGATCAGATTTCACTTACAAAAATTTTTGGATCGACACGATATGCTTGCTTGCTAAGTCCTACGACATTGAGATCTCGTATTGCTACTAAGACAGTATTGACCTAGTAACCCAAAAAACTATGATTGATCCGAAAATATAAGCTAAAACCTCGTGCTCAGCTGCAACCACATTCACTACGTAAGTGCCATCGAGGTAGTAATTATTACTTACCTTGCAACTAATTTCTAGTACAAAGTTTATATATTGTCAACTAATGTACAACTTAATGTTTGGTAATAAGAAGGAAATGATGTCCCTAGATTTACAGCTCCTTTCCTATAACATGTCTTATATTGAAACACGTGTATTTACTTGTATATTCCGACCTAAATCTTACAAGTCTATCCACTCAAATATTCCAATCATTAATAGCTCTACAATTTACACGTTCTAAACCAAACACCACTCCGAACACATCACTTTGACTGATATATCGTTACCTCAGTCAGAGCGTCGTTCAAAGGTCAGATTCAGCTTCAAATTTGGCATTTCAAACATCAGGAGATTGCCTCGACTAAACTCGACTCGACTTAAATCAAATGAATGATTGAGTTGATACAATGTTTAATGTGTAAATCGTAACTTGAATTCGAGACGTAGCAAGAAAGTTGTATAAAATTTATGCATGGTTTTGGAAGAAAGTACAATGTTGGTTTGTGATCGTACTATAATAATTTTGTCTATTCTTCTTTAGATACTTAATAGCAATACTTTACTGCTAGATCATAAGAATGCCTCGCAGACCTCTCAATTTCGATCCAAAAGCACGCATCGCGGACTTTTCGAAGTTATTTTCTTTACCATAAAGCAAGCGACAATTAACAATTTAATACGCTCATACTTCAAAAGATCGAAAGCTTTGGGATCGCACTCGAGACCTCTGCGTCTGCTATGCAGAGGTTTGAAGGTCTCCCAGATAATCACAGCTTTTTGAAATTTATACATTACAAACAAAAATACATATTTCTTTCCTATTCATAATATTTGTATATGGATGAACTGTAACATCGCACAGAATTCTTGCCTATAGGATCATATACTATTAATATTGATACTATTAAACTATAGTAAACAACATCGTATACACACCATAACTGACATTACACCATCAAACTTAAAAACGAAACAATCTCATACAAAACGTATACTTTTTCAATACATCTGTACATTCAATGTAATCCCTCACCCATTTCAACCCGTCAGATATTAAAGAAAGCCTCGCATGTTCTTTCCCAAAAACTATACACGGCGTCAAGGGTCCTTCTTTCTCCAATAACATATGACAATAAAGGCTCATTCACACGACAGACCTTATCAAAGAATGTGCGACTTTCGAAGGATTTTCAATAACTGGCTACAAGTCAACGCGTGATTTTATTCTAAGGATTGTAAACATGAAAGGAAACCAATTTGTTATTATTTGTCTCTCCATAGAGATTGGTTTGAGATAACTATGGGTTAATTTGGTTACCTATAGTTATTAAACTACCTAAATAATCCATATATTGTCTCACGCTTATTTCCCCATATCTTGTCGGTACAGTTTTAAGTCCAATGTAATAGGTAGGAACTCTATTGCTTGTTGTAAACTACTAGATGCTACTGAGAATTTCTTGTCAGAAAAACTCAATGATATTTTGCACGACCTGGTCATCCAACTCGAGACTTCATGCTCAATCGCTTTTAATACCGCAGTGCAAAATGCAGTATTGAATTTAAATGCAATCGATATCAATATTATAAAGAGGAAAGATGTGATTTTTGTTTGTAAGGATTTAACTCAAAAACTACAAACCGATTTTAATCTTTCTTTCATCATCAAAAAATTATGTCACCGAGTATCATACGCTATATTTTATTTGATAAAGGTCTGTTACATAACCTAACCTACTTTTTCGCAAGCAAAGCCACGGGTAAAAGCTAGTAAATTATATACAGATACAAATACTACTCATGCAGCAGCACAGACCGTAATGTTCACATTACTTACTGAACTGCGAGTAGTTATGATCGTAACTTGATCACCAGCAATCCAACGTAAACGCCGAAGTTTCGAAACGTTCGTTCGTGTTATTCATACCACATTCATTTTGAATTTCAGCATGAATGTATTTTGATTCTTGTTCAGAATAGGCATAAGATATTTTCTTAATATTTTATCCCGCTATGCGTTAAAGCAAAAGTGGCAGTGAGTAGGGTACATAGCTCTTAGAACCCATGACTTGGGACTTTGTTCGGCCAAAAAAGTTTTGGAGTGGCGATCACGCACCGTAAGAGGCAGAAGGGGTAGGCTGGCAAGGTAGACTGACGATCTGGTAAGAGTCACGAAAGTGGTTGGATGCATGCGTTGCAAGATAGGTCTGTGTAAAAATTTTTTGGGGAGTCCTGTGCCCAGCTATTGACGTCTTTCGACTTAGATGATGATGATCATAATATGAGTGCCGAGATTCACACAGGTGGAACCGTGAGCAGAAATGTTTGTAATACACACGTTGTCAGTAGTATACAAAAGTACTGTTCTTAAAGTATTGTTAGTCTTATATAACATCTTCACTGTACTTATCTTTGGCTTTATAATAAAATTCACACTGAATAAATCTCCAGCCATTTTAAAAATAGACTGGCTAGACAATTGAATGCGAGTATTAACGTTAGACTTAGCTTGAGCCTTTGCTGGGGGTTGTCGTGAACTGTCTTAAAGAAAACGTCCAGAAAACTTTTCACGTGTAAATGAGGCTTAAAGGGTAAAGGTTCTGCTTTAATATTGCTCCTTTGGCAAGTGTCGGCTCGTCTTTTGCTTGAGTTGTTATTATTTTCCAAACAGTTTTCCTTGTGCGTAATTGGTAATGCGACACGGGCTGCTATATGGAATTAACAAGCTTTTAGATGGTGTTTATGGGGGTAATATAAATGATTTATAGATAAATTGGGAGTGAAAGTTGCAATGGGTTTTAAAGGTTTCTATAGCAATACTCTTGTATATTGAAATTAAACTACATTATATGGATTTTACCGTGGTTGGTATAGCCTAGTCGGAGTTCGTTGGACTCCCACGCAGAAGTCTCGGGCTCGATCCCAAGACGCGCGTCTCTGACTTTTCGAAGCGTGTATGAATGTGCGTATTATTTAGTTAATTTTAGCTTTCTTTAGCGGTGAAGGAAAATATCGTGAGTAAACTTGTATATGTGAGAAATCTTCATAATGTTCTCAAAGATATGTGAAGTCTGGCAACCCGCACTAAGTCTGCGTATTGGACTATGGCCTCACCCTTCTCACACTGAGAAGAGACCCATGCCCAGCAGTCAGGTAGTTTAATAAAGGGTTGTTATTATTATTATATATAAAGCTTGGGATCCAGTAATACAAATAGTCAAACCCAAGAAGAAGCAAACCACAGCTAGACTTCATAATACTTTGAGATCATTCTGCGTAAATAGAAACACCAATGATTAAATTATGTTCGGGTACTTTGAAATAACTACACTGGAACATTGAGACAACTGCCATCTTAGTCTCCCCGTGACCATGGCTGCTGAAAAGCAACCGAAACGTCGGGGAAAGTGTAAAATAAAATTAAATTAAATCTAAATAGTTTTAATAATAATATAATTAGCTTAAAATTTAGTAAAGTTTAATAGTTGTAGTAGTGTAACAGTTTTCAAAATTATGTAATAAAGTGTCAAATAAACAACGCGATAAAATCCGTATATAGTAGTTTAATTTCAATGAATAACATTCGCGCAAACAGAAGACGATATTATATATAAATCTATTAAATAAATTAACAGTATAATTTTTGTTTCAGTTCCTTTTTAGCAGCCTTTAAGATTTAGCCTTTAAGATAGTAGACGTTTTATTGTCTGGCAGTGTAGAATAGATTGAAAGTTATTCCTGTTATATTTAGGTTATAAATAAACATAAACGGGATAAGAATTCTATTAAAAAGTATTTTATTTAGAGGAAAACTTAAGAGAACACATTGACTAAATCGACCATAGACGGAAGAGAACAATGAGCGCCACAAGTGGCAAGAAGTATAACACACTTTTTTTTAAATTACTTGCAGCCATTGATAATTAAGTATTATAACATTAATCACTTAATAATTTCAATATACTCAAACGTTTTTAATTGTTAGTGTTTCTGTTTACGCAGCATGAGCTCCAATTATCATAAAGTATTGATGTGTTTTATTTCTTCTTGGGTTTAAATAAATGTATTATTGTATCACAATTTAGTGGCAATTCCATTGAAATTAAGATGTTTAATTTTTATGTATAACATTTGCGTAAACGTAAGACTATATTAAATATATATAGAAGTTTTGCACATTATGCAGATATGTATAATTATAGTCATGTTTAACTGACTCAAAACCTCTTAGTATAAAAATATGCCTAAATGGTGCGGTAGTGCATGTGACTCCTATGCATGAGCTTTCAGGTTCGTTTGTTTCACGGGTCAAGCAATGTAATCGTCATGGGTTTCTTTCTGTAAAGATAATTACATTATAAGTAGCAGCATAGAGTTTAGAACTGTACACGGTAGATTCCAGTAGGTTATCGTAATATCACGTGGGACCTGAAGCGATATCTGACAAAATATAGACCTGGAGCATACAATTCCAACAACATTTTGCCCGACCCTGAATTAATCTGAGACCGAATCAGCCCCAAAAATAAGCGAAACAATAACCCCCAGACCGAATTTCGGTCACGGCAGCCAATCATAATGGAAACTGGCCATCTGCGTAGGAGATATAGTGCACAACTGTGTGCGCAAACTTTCATGCACTCTCTGTTACCTGTCATAATCCGATGGGACGGCAATCCGACATGATCGGAGATAGATCAGGCGCAGGACCAACGGCTTTACGTGCTTACCGAGGCATAGGGGTATCTAACACTGCCCACTTCTTAACTCCGGGCTGATATTGAGGTTTATTATTTAAAAAACCCAATAACTTTTATCTGGCCCAACCCAGGATACATGAGGTAAGCAAAATATACTCACAAGACGAATAATCTATTTTAAGCAAAAATCAATTCGCTTTTATTTTTATTCACATAAATATCGTCGCTGACAGTTTTTCCTGCGTATGAAAACATTCAAAAGAAATAGGGCGTGCGTCTTGATAAATATTACTGCCTACACACAAATACTGATACAGAAGCCTATTTTTGTAAATCGACTTATACGCCACGACAAATTGCCAACACACAAAATTCTTGAACTTACTTCGAGTATGTTTATATTTTGCAAATTAATTTCCATCATTCTCTTGCCCTGGTCCCAATTTATTTGGGGTCGGCGCAGTATGTCCTTCGCTTCCATACTTCTCTGTCACCCGTCATCTCATCATTTACCCCTTTTCCCTTCATATCTATCCTCACAGAGTCCATCCATCTTTTCCTTGGCCTTCCTCTCCCTTTTCTTCCCTCTACCCTCATATCCATTACTTGCTTACCTACATACGTATCATCTCTTCGCATAACATGTCCATACCAAGCCAAACAATTTCCTTTCACCTTCTCATCTACGGGCACCACTTTCAGACTACCTCTTACGTATTCATTCCTAATTCTGTCCATTCTCGTCACTCCACACATCCATCGTAACATTCTCATCTCTGCTACATGCAATCGTTTCTCATCCATCTTCTTAGTAGCCCAACACTCAGCTCCATACAGTACGACAGGCCTTATATCCGCCTTATACATGCGACCCTTTAATTTCAAAGGCAGTTTAGGATCGCATATTGTGCCCGAGATCTGTCGAATTTGTATAGGTACATAAATTTTGTGTTGTTATTTAGTTGTAGGTAGTAAAACAGTTTATAACTACTAGCAGATATTTGTACTCTGAGACCTGTTCAATCATTTATAAGGACAATAAAAACACGAAGCAATCTTGGACTCAGAACAATAATGAATGGATCACACTAATAATTGTTCCGTGTGGGATTTAAGTCCACAGCGCTCGGCGTAACAGCAGCGAAGAGGCGACCCCTTGCCAGCAAGGCTTTCCATGTTCATCTATTTGATCGTATCACGAAAATGATTAATATATCTATACTAATATTATAAAGCTGAAGAGTTTGCTTGTTTCTTTTGGTTGAACGCACTAATCTCAGGAACTACAGGTTCAAATTGAAAAAGTCTTTTAGTGAATAATTCTCTTCTGTGAGAAGCAGATGCAGTTGCGCGGGTCAGCTAGTATTAGTATATGGGCGCAGTGATAATATATGCGACTACTGTGTATAAAATCCCGGACTAAATTCCTGGGTCAGGCAAACTGTTCTTGGGCTTTTCTCTCATGAAATTTTCTGTAGCACGGAGTCTAAAGTTGTGCCACAAACTGTAATAGACTCGGCTATTATTACGTTGGACGTAAATACATAACTGGCTAAATGTAAGCTTAGTACATCTCTGACTACCCGTACGGGGATATAGGAGTACTACTATGTTTATATAATTCTAGTTATTCCCCTCCGTGTCATCTTCATTCATGATTACTACTTCGCTTCCGTGGCTCGTAGCGTGATGTTAGCCTACGCTTCTTCGAAAAAAAGTAGAGTCCTAAAAGAATGATTAAAATCGGTCCGATAATTATCCAGTTTAAACATTACAAACAAAAATACAATATTTTCTTTTCTATAATACTAGTAAAGATATAGATATGCGTACAGCGTCATATCTTATCGTTTACCCAATCACTCTTCATACGCAATACGTGTTGACATGACAACAGTTTACATTTTCCCCTTTACCCACTCAATTGAGCATCTCAAGCTAACCCCTTGGGGCGCACGCGAAAACACTCTTACGTTTTATGCATGGTAAATAGGAGTATGTGTCATAAAATGTGACACCCATAACTCTGGGTTTGGCTCATCGAATATATGCCATAAATCTGCCAAGCTGATCGCGCGTGGTAGATTCTAAATTATGAATGTGGCCTCATAGGTATAAATTTTGTTTTAAAATTAAATCCCGGGTGAGAATTATGATACCCGCAGCAGAATGGTTGTAATTGAATGCTTTTTTATATTGGAGTGTAATTAGTATTTACTTGCGATGTTTGATTATCGATTAGACTAGAATTATTCGATGCTGTTGATCAGCTTAATGACCCATTAAATTTATATTGTTATAATTTAATTATGGATAGCAATATAAAAACATCTTCAACGCAATGGATCTTAACTTATCAATGCATCTAATTTGTATGTAGCAAGGAAAAATATTTATTATTTTAAGAGGATTTAAGAACAGTGATTAATTATTTTTTTTAAGGTGGCAAACAAGCACGCGGGCCCCCTAATGGGTCAGTAAGTGTCACCGTAGCCTATGGACGCCTGCAACACCAGAGCCATCACTTGCGCGTTGTCGACCCTTTAGTAAAGGAAGTGGGAAGGAGAAGGAGCGGGAATGGGGGCAAAGGGATGATTGGGCCTCCGGCACTCTCACTCACCGAACGAAACATAACAGTAGGGATACTGGTATTTCACGTCGATATTCTGTGAGAGGGTAGTCCTTCCCCGGTCGAGCCGGCCCATTCATGTGGAAATCAGCGAGGCTCACTACCTATATTCCTAGTATCAATCTTAACTAATATTAGGAATCTGAATGTGAGTTTATTTATTTGTTTGTTACGCTTTCATGCCTTAACTACTCATCCGATTATCATGCAATTTCGCATACACGTTGTCAGGGAAATAGAAAAGGACATAATTTTATCCAGAAACTAGTACTGTTACTTACCAAACCTAACCTACATTTACGCGAGCAAAGCCACGCAAAAAATCTAGTATTCCATGAATTGGAATCTTCACTATCTGTCTAGATTTGTCGCAGCCTAAGTTGAAGCTTAGTACTCTAATTCGGTTAGATAAAAGTCCTATTGAGATTTTCTGTAAGAAAATTTTCCAGTAACCATTTGGAGTCAAATGGAACATAAAGACAAAAAATAGGTGCCTAGAATTGGAATATTTATTTTTTTCTTTCCATAGTTTTGTTTCAGGTGAACGTTGCTGAAGGTCACAGGTTAGGATTCCATTCTTTTTATTTTTAATGAGTCTATTGGAGTATAGCATTGTGTCCGACAGATAGAAATACAATCGTATCTTAAACGTAAAGCTATTGAAAGTATCTACTACACTTTATACATAATAGTTATATAGGCATATTATGTCAGTGTATGTATAATATGACCGAAAAATGATGTACTACCTCAGAAGAATCTGATTCCATTAAGTTCCAGCAGTTTCCACGTGAACCGGAATTAAGTAGGACAAGTTTTTCGTTTTATGGAGACAAGGGGGATGCGAGCGAACGTGTGTAATGTCCTGAAAATAGCGATAGCAGCGCCACCTGTGATGTTACGTGTGAACTAGTTAGACTGATATTACGCAGAGGGGAAAGTTTAAAAAAAGTGCTGTTCGTTACACGTACGTGACTGAAAATTTTATCAAGAGAAGTTTATGTGTTGTTGTATACCTATATATCGACAGACTGCCTGGTTAGTTTAGTGTTAGGATTTGATGAGTTGCTACCGATATTTATGTCCCAGGTTCAGATCCCGATTAGAGTATTTCTGTTTGATTATGATTAGTTATTTTTATAATTTTAGTGGTAGTACAGAGGCAGGCAAGTATTCGATAGACAGCAAAATAGTTGTCTTCGTTAATTTTAGACCTAAAATATAGCTTCTTGTGCGTGGTATACTTACTATCTTAGGCAAATTGATGCTAGCATCATTATATTGAATAGAAGCGTATGGCCATTCTGGTATCTGATAAGCGGTTACAAAATTCTACTAACACTTGCAACTGCAAAACAAGACTAGACAAGTACATATTTTATAGTCTAATACACATACTTTATTCAAATATTCAATACTGGACACATTTAACGAAGTAGGTATAATAATAGGTCTTACATTTCTGGGACGTCAATGAAAAGTTATTTATAGCGCCTTAAGACTGCGCCGAGCGTAAGACAGATAATGACAGCTCGTGCGGTCTTATTCAAATCGGCGCGGCCGCCGTGGTAAAATTGTATGGAGGATTTGAAGTGATTTTTTCATAAATATGTATCTTTATTGTCAACCGATAACTCAAATAACTGGGATGGACAAATTGTAATATAACTATTTATGTTTCGTTTAAGCTGTAAAATAGGATAGATTTCTACTGTTATAATCTAAAAATCACGTAACACGGGCTTATGTTTTTGCATTTTTCGTGCCATTTTACGTAATTTTGTAAGCGAAAATATTTATTATTTTAAGTTTTTTACACGGAGTAATTATAAACATATTCATTGTTATGGTTAATGTATATTTTATATTTGTATTAAACAAAAAGAGTTGATTTAATTCACTTAACTGTGACCGCCTGTTTTGGGACATTTCGCTCGGCGCAGACTTAACGGGCACGATAGAAATATTTAAAAAAATAATCACTGGACAGCTATCATATTTATTACATAACATGCTGATTTACTAGAGTTTTGAGTGCTATGTCAAATTATTTGTTTTAAAATAGACAGTAATTTTGTCGTGTATATTCCTGAGATTACCAAAGTCTTTGTTCGCCACTACAGGCACTAAAAATCATTACGCATTATTTGATTCAAGCCTAACTTGAAGCGAAATTCCATCAGAATTTTCACCTAGTAGCAACATTTTATATGTTTTCCTTCATTCCAAGGCATATTAAACCCTTAAGGATGCTTCACAAGCACCTTTCGGCTGTCATTCGCCCAATAACTTCACACTTCGTAAAACAATCCCTTTTATAGCTATCGTCGCTTTAGTAAAAAAAAATACTCCTAGAAAGGGCTTTGACCCAGAAATAATATATGTCGGTTTTGCAATAGCCCGTGAAGGTAAAAAATACTTATGGGAATGAATAGTATTGTAGCTCTGTTCAAACACATTTTATCTGTTTACATATAATAAAATTGTAAAAGGTCGATGCCTGTACATAATAGTTTTAATTTTCTTTATAAGAGCCGATAGAAGCCAAAAGAACAATTTTTTCATTTGTGTCTGTCCATCTGTATGTTTGTACTCACCTCACGCAAAATCTAGACGTATTGCTGGAGGTCTAACTAAAAATCTGCAGCATGTTTCATCTTGAACGCCGCCTACGCCGCATACCTACTGTCGAATTCATCGCGTACGAAATTGCAGGTAGAAGCTAGAATTACATATTTTTATAAAATTAGCTTCTCGCATTACGATACTACTGTATCAAACAAGAGTTTTCAAACATTGGACATAAGAAACACAGAGGCTTTTAAGTGCTTAGAAATCCTATCAATACGGGCTACAATAAGCTGTGCACATCAGCAGTGGCAAAGAGACCGCTTAAACCAATGCTTTAATCTCTGCACTAATTGTTTTAAGAAAGTTAATTATTTCGTATTTTAATTTGTCTTAAGGCGTAAAAGTATTTCTCAAGTAGGACTCACGGTTCCAATAATGTGTTATTAGATTTTTCTGTTAAGTGATTTATCAGCACGGGGTCTGTAAATGTACCCGGGCGATGATATTGTACTTGTCTCTGTTCTGTGAAATCTAAAACGACCATTTATTAGCGCACTGTGAGTGTAGTATACCTACTATACGAGATCTTTGTATGCATGTGTTACAGATCGTTATCAAAGGTCAATTGATACACGCATGGCCAAATTAAACTTCCATTTTGGTGTCAATCTCCCACCTTTAACGAGCTTCTACACGACACGTTCTAGATCTTGTTTCTAGGAGCTACAAAATAATGTTTGAACCAAACTTCGAGCCACTCCTATTCCCGTAAATCGATTCCAAACCATGCACTTAAGGAGAAACTTGTATTATTTAAACGACATCCCAAAATTCCAAGCATAGTCCTTGATTCGGATAATTCTCTAAACTTATCCAAAGTCTTAAGGAAAGCGAGAATCCTAAATTCTTAGTGTGGTTGCAGAATAACGCTTCGGCGTATTTCACACTGAAGGCAAACAGAATTATAAGAAAATTTTGTAAAATTTTACATTATATTCAACTTTAAATATTAAAGAATAGGGTCTTAAATTGAAAGTAAGTAAGAACGTTTGGCAGGTTCAAGTATACGCTAAATATACCACGACTTTTGCCGCGGATTTTAATTTGGATTACATTTCAGAGTTGATAGCTATTATAATTTTTAAGCTAGTGTTCAGACTTGGCGTACCAGCTACTTTTGGTACTGTGCGACATATGTATAACAATTTTTCGAAGCAAATAAAATACACAGATGCTCCCTAAAATGAATATACTTTTTATAATTACGTGGCAAATATACTTTTTATAAGACTGGAAGCTTTCGAAATGATGGTGCTGGAGGCGCATGGAAATAATTAGCTAGACAGAAAAGAAAAGCAACGTAGAAGTACTGAGCCTTGTTCAAGAAGAACGTAACATTTTGACGACAATTGAGAACAGAAGAGGAAAGATGTTTGGCCATCTTTTTTTTTTTTTTTTTTTTTATACTCTAATAGGCTAGCGTTTGACCGCGATCTCACCTGATCTTAAGTGTAGATGCAGTCGACGATGGAGCACGCTTGCCTAGAAGATACCTATTCACTCGCGACTTGAAGACACCCAGATTGTACTCATCGGGCAACACAGACTTAGGTAGCGAATTCCACACTTTAGCGGTACGCATTATAAAATTGGAAGCAAATCGCTTCGTGCGTAAATGTGGTATATCCACCATGTACCTGTGTCGCTGGCCTGATTGTCTGGTCGTCCGATGGTAGAATGGGGAAGGAGGAATCAAATTATGCAGTTCCTCTGCACACTCTCCGAAACTCTCCGAAATCTTATAAGACATGACGACTTTATAAAAAAATCATAGAAGAAAAAGTGGAAGGATAGAGAGGAAAGGGCAGACCCAGAAGAGCATACACAGATCAATTAAAAGAAAAGGCGAAGATCATGTCTTATAAGGAGGTAAAGGTATTGGCCGAAAATCGAGAAAGATGGCGTATACTCCACCGACAAGAGCAAAGCTCTTAAGTATGAAGAAAGAAGAAGTGGCAATCATAATGTAATTATGATTTATTAGAAAGTAAGTTGTTACCGTAGCGTATGGACGCTTGCAACATCGTGGCAATTTTACTAACTTTTCCACAGATAAAAAAGGAACTAGCTTGCTGCTAGCGTAAAAAATAAATGACACTGATTTTCTAGAGAATCACTTACAGATTAAAAAGACACAAGCAGTAATTTTATGTTCATTGTTTTTTTATTAAAAAAGTACTAGCAATTTAGGTAACAATTTACTTGTATTCTTGTTAACTTTTTAACACAGGTAGTTAAATATTCTGTGTAGCATATATGTATATTCCCTGTCGATCTATTTTTGTACTTTTCTTCTCAAACCTATTTTGGTTTGTGCACAAATAACTACATAATATCATGGTGTGATGAGCAGCGATAGCTCAGTGGGGAGACCAACAGACTGCAATGCAGAGGGTCTCGGGTTCGAACCCACGTCGCGCACCTCTGACTTTCGGAAGTTATATGACTTTTCGAAATTATGTGCGTATTGATTGACAATTATCGCCTGCTCCGTGCCTCGGAGAGCACGTTAAGCCGTCGGTCCCGGCTGCCATGAACATCTATGGCAGTCGTTATTGGGAAAGTCAGTACCCTCTAATATCCTGACACTGGTCTAGCCTTATATCGTTATATCGTTATATATCGCTATCGTTAGCCTTCGGGTTGCGGAGGTCAGGTGGCAGCCGCTCCGTGTAAAAACTGATATCCAGTCAATTCCGGTTAGACCAGAAAAGCCGACCCCAAGTGACTTGGGAATAATAAAGGCTAAGAGAGAAGGATCATGGTGTGATGATATGTATATTGACAACGAGTCTAAATTTGAATGTTACATCAGTTTCAAAACTATTATTGTAAGTAGTTATATTATTTTTATAACAATTATTTGAAACGCAATTACACATACACACAATACCATCTAGCCCAAACTAAGCAGAGCTTGTACTATGGGTACTAGACAATGGATAAACATACATATATACTTTTTTTTGTAAATCATACATATTATACATAGAAACACCCAAACCAAGACAAACATCCATGTTCATGCACACAAATGTTTGACTTGTGCGGGAATCGAACCCGCGACCTCAGGTGCCGCAGTCGGTTACACTAACCACTACGCCATCGAGGCCGACAATTGACGCAGTCCTGTTAAACAGTTCGAGATATTATGCTCCAATTCTTGCATCGGTAGTGCGTTCATGTCAATTGTGAGTAAACACATACAACGACCTTTATCAATTGCATAATATGTCCAAAGAAAGTATTTTAACTAATATTAACTAAACATACTTTGCTTTACAAACATTATAGTAAAATGGTGCATAAAATGGGTCATTGAGATGTAGTAAAAGACTTTTAAAACCATCTTTCCAATTTGACTTACAGTTGATTTGCAAAAGTTCTTCGGAAATACATACTGCACATAATAGTTCTCCACTAAAGTTCACTCTTAATCGACAAATTATAGAATTAAAAGCATCTTCCAAAAATAATTTGCACGCCTTAATTTCCCCAGCTCCTCTTAAAGTCCGGCGTTCTGAAATACGCCTTAAGCTCCAGGGCGACGGAAAACTATTAAGGTTTGTAACCGAATGAAGTTTTTGAAAGTTTTCAAGAGCCTTACTACGTGTGAAGTGGGTCGCTAGCAGAAATGCCACGTTAAAGACGCTAGTTTATCAACGGAGGGGAAAAGAAAGTATTTGGTGGTAATTTTCTAAAGACTTGTAACTTTGCCGGATGAAAATATCTTGGCGAACATTTCATATATATTCTGCCGCATCTAAGCCGTAAGGATGTAAAGATAAATGCTTTATGTCAATAGCGGGGTCGTAAATTAGCTATCCTTCTATGGGGTAAGCAAGATATCGCAACGTCCTGCTGGGATGACGATCGTTTATAAACCTTTTCATGTCTCGGCGCATATGTGTAACTACCCATCTTTTTGGTATATATATGAGATGGGTACTCTAATAATATATCTACTACAACCTTTTTTCCGAATAATCGTATGTTATGTCTGGCCTTCGGATAATTTACAGGTTGCACAATGCGACTGTTATGTACTTGGGTATATTGTTAGGTTTTAGTTTTGTTTCCCGAATCGGACCAAGTATTCTCTGTCGTTTCTAAGAAGAAATTCTGGTTCTGGAGAGTCTAGAACTGTGCCCAGTAAATACTAAGAGACTTGCACCCTACCCTACGTGGATCTTAATACCATAGCTGTGCAATGAGGGCTGTAATGTTATATGTAATTGTCTGTCTATATGTCATTCATGTGTTCACTGAGTTACGTGTGCAGTGCATATTATTGGGTGAATAAATTAAACTGAGAGTTCGGTCAACACAAAGTCTATTCGCTTTCCACAAATGGTACTCACACTAACACGTTATTACTTTAGGAAGGCTTAGGGACGACTGGGGCTCCTATGGGTGATCGGTGCGAGCGCAATACAATAATGTGCTGTCAGCGGAATACAATATAATGTTGCACCAACAAGGGCTATACTACTTCTGCCTACCTCTTCAAAAGTGGACGGAAGATTACTAAGTATGTATGTATGTACGATCAACAATTTCTGATACTACGACTAAAGATGTGTGACAATTTAACTTCTAATTTAGGTATCTCGCATTCAAAGTCAGATCACGTACTGAACTTTCACTAAATTCTAGGTCATTTTTCCTGTTGTTTATCTTGTTACATTTGGTATATGTGCTTGCTATATCTAGTTCTTAAACTACACTATAGATAATAATAATAATAATATTCTTCCACATACACATAGCACCATCTAGCCCAAACTAAGCAGAGCTTGTACTATGGGTACTAGACAATGGGTAAACATACATATATACTTTTTTTTTTGTTAATACGTACATATTATACATAGAAACACCCAGACCAAGACAAACATCCATGTTCATGCACACAAATGTTTGACTTGTACGGGAATCGATAACTCGTAACATTGCCACTGATAACTGTATGCAAAATTTCATGATGATCAGTCGAGTATTTAAGACGTGAATGCGTAACAAACAAACAAACTCACATTCGCATTCATAATATTAAGTAGGATCACTCATTCGTATGTATAACATTAGTTAGCATTTGAAGGCTTTTTGTTATTGTTAGGTATGTATGTATGTATGTATCTTATGTAGGAGCCAGTCAGTGCAGACCGGCGACACTTCGACCCAGTGGGATCTTTTGTGTCGACACTCTCCCAATAACAACTGCCATAGATGTTCATGGCAGCCGGGGCCGACGGCTTAACGTGCTCTCCGAGGCACGGAGCAGGCGATAATTGTCAATCAATACGCACATAATTTCGAAAAGTCATATAACTTCCGAAAGTCAGAGGTGCGCGACGTGGGTTCGACCCCGAGACCCTCTGCATTGCAGTCTGTTGGTCTCCTCACTGAGCTATCGCTGCTCAATTAGGTATACTGAACGCGGTGGACGTAACCTAAAAATGAAATATTACATTATAATTGTATTTTAATTACCTTTGAAATTTAAAACATGTGTGTATTTTTTTGTACCTACTTCTTCTTATAAATTATTCAACATCGCCAATTATTATAATCCTCTTTGCTTGTGCTTAAAAACGGTTACAATAGTTTTTTGTTCACGTATTAACACATAGGTTGTGAGCGGTCTCTTAGTTGTACGTAAGCTACGGAGCTATGAATCAATCGTTGGTATGTAGAGGTCTTAGTGACATGATGTATCACATGGCTTTATAATTGGCATCTGGTACTACAAGTATGTAGACATGTATATGTTGTACGCGTTTCTGGAATGTTCGATCGCTAAGATGGTACAATCACAGTATATGCAGCGATGGAATTTATTTGATTTAACATGGCGCATTTGATTAAATATTTGCAATGTTTGACTCAATAAAAACAAAATATATACATAGATTCACGCCTGTTTCCCAGAGGGGTAGGCAGAGACTACGGATTTACATTTGCTACAATCCTGACACACTTCTCTGGCTTCATTCGCTTTCATCACAGGAATGTCGAAAATTTAAATGGTATTTTATATGAAAAATGGATTGACTTTTCGATATTGAATTTTAAACTTTGATTAAAGTACGGCAACGCGGTAAGTTCGATACAGGTTGGCAGAAGGACCTCTTGCGCTCGTGTCTCACTACAAAGTGAAGTCCCTTCAGTCAATGCGTCTAATGTCCAACAATGACAACTGACAGCTGTCAAACAAGACCTGCCACGCCCTGTATCGACCTCACCCAAGCATACTGCTTGACGTTTCCGACAAGCGATGATAGATGGCATTATTCTAAATTAACGATAATCAATAGCGATTCTAATAATAATTGTGCCTCTGTGTTGATTCTGCGACATATATATATAATAAAATCAAGAAAACGTAAAATGTGTGTGTGATAAATATTTCTTTAATTTGAATAATAACAAGCTAAACAAAATGCCTATAAAAAGTAGCTATTTAATGTTGATAAATTAAATTTAACTAGATATAAAATATATCGTATCGATTACACGGTGCTTACGAATATGCTGGGCTAGAGCAAACGGTCGTTTACTGAAAATCTAAAATCATAATTGGTATAATTTTAGTGTGGCCTATCGCTTTCCCTACCCCTTCGGCGACGTATAGGCGTAAGGAAATGTTATATATATTATAATATATTATTATTATTTAAATTATATATTCTTTTTCTAATTATTAGTAGTATAAAGATATAATTTGGCAATATCTCCAGCAAAAAAACGATATTCAAAAAATGAAAACAACAATACGAAAAAACGGAAATCCAATAACACATCACACTCCCGGATTAAAGCATAACGCATTACCCATTACTTACGAAACTGGAAATACGGAATACGGAATCCTTTCCCCGCGGACCTATCAATTTTACGATGGAAACGTAAACGCGAGAGAACGCAGTTTACGACCCGCGATCCCGTTCGTATACGTACATGTACGGTACAATCGTAAACACACGAGGATCGATGTCACCTGGTTCCGGTTACCAGAAACAAACCAGGTTTATTAAATTATTAGACTGCACCAAATGCAAAGCAGTTTTAGAGGTTAGACTGTAATGATTAAAACTGTAACGGTACTAAATACTCCGCACTGCATAAGTGGCACAACGGTGGTGAATGTAACTGCAGTGCATGAGGACTCAGTTTTGATTTTCGGATCGGTATAGTGTTATTGAGAAACAAGATACTTACCTAGTGCAGTATACAGTCGCTTGGCTATATGAACCAACAATTCGACGCATTCGTTGTTTCAACTGAGTAAAGCTGAGCGATAAAGTATTTGTCGGTCGTGTAGTTCCCAGTGACTTTTGTCGAAAATGAAGCTCAGTTGACGACAATAACTCCAGTCTATATGACGTAACAGTCAATCACAAACTATAAACAGATTGATTTACTGACTTGTTGCATTTCACTGCCCGGCGTAGCTTTCAAATTTGTGCCACAATAGCCAATCTTCTGCTTTCAACATGTAGTGCTGTTTACCTATTTCTTATTGATGAATACGACTGCTATGCTCTCTTGGATTCGATACTTGGGTTTTTTATATATTAACTGCCTTGAAGACAGACGTGGCTGTAGCGAATGCGATGACCGTGTTAGGACTCGGGTTTTAGTCCCAGATAGAGCCAACAGAAAGATATTAAGTTTGTCTATCAAGCAATTTCTCAAAAGCAGCACGGAGTTAGGAAGGTGATGGTGTTGCCGCCGTGTCTATGCAAGTAAAGCCGTTAGTTCTTCATCTGATCTCTTTCCAATCGATTGGATCGTCCCATTAGACTATTAGAGTTCGGGTAAGAGAGAGCATTTATGTTTACGTATAGATTTTTGCAATATAATATCTCATGCGAAGATGATCGGTCTCCGTTAAGATAAGTAGCCGTGAGCGAAATTCGGTCTTGAGGTTACATTTTTACAAGAAAAGCTAAGCAGCAGCATGGAATCTGGGCTGTGCCTGATAGACGGCGATAGGCTCGCCCCTAGTTCGCCAGACTTAAAACTTAAAGCTAGTGATAGATGTATTTAATACCCCTCTTGGAGGATATAGATTATGTACTCGTATGTAATTTAGGTATCGAAACCTTTGCTGTTTGGTGTACCAACATTTTATCACAATATCTCTTCTAAAGTCTTTGCCTCCGTACAATCATAGTTCATAGTGTTCCATCTGCAGCGAAATTGAAATGCACTACAGTTTTGAAAATAAAAACATGAAAACGAACATCAATAAAACAAATTTATAATATCATTTTTATTGAATGAAAAAAATATTCGCACCGTTTGGTAATGAATAAGAGCAAACAAATTAACAGATGTATCGATGGTTGTTCTTGTTGGTTGACTATGCGTAATTAATGACACTACTGGGAGAACTGCGACTGTAAATTTTATAATAATGGCGGTGATTTTATAATTGAATAAATTTCACGAAACAAAGTATTCAAGAGTTTGTTTTGTGTGTTTATTTTAAGGTTTCACTTATAAATAAATGACGATGTAATTATTTTCTACTTCAATAGCGTAGCAGTAGTGAATACGACTGTTGTGTGGTTCTTGGCTTTGGTTTCCGAGTCGACAAATGTCATTGAATTTTTCTGTCGTTAATGTTTTTTAGAAGCAGTATTGAGTCTGGAACTGTGTTCACTGTGTAAAAACAATAGTTGAAGAACGGTGGGTGCTATTTACTTATACCTGCTCTTATGGATATAAAGGCGTAAGATTTTTAGATATATTTTTATCCGCAGTCATTTTGGCTTAAGTGCTGCAATGTTTGCATTTATATGTCCTGACTCGGAAGGTCTTTTTTTCGATGCCGTCGTACTCACCTCAAGCTTTGAAGAGATGAGCGTGTTGAATAAGTAATTATAACTCACTTAACCGGTAAAAAAAGTATCGCGTAGAAATACGAGGGTTATTCGTAATGTACTCTAAACTACATTCTTATTTCAGTAGTGTTAGATTTTCTTTAGAGATTACTAGTTATTATGTTAAAACTCAGTGAGTTCACACCGGCTACTTATTCTTATATGTGTTTAAAATAATAGGAAATAATTTATATTAAGGAATTTACAGTATTAGGGTGTATACATAATATATTAAGTAAACATAATATATACATATTAAGTAAATTCTGCATCCATTGCATTAGGTTAAGTATCATCTGTAATGATGACTGTATGTGGTCTTAATATGAATAAATAAACAAATTAATATTAAAGTCTAGCAACAGAGCTTAATATGTTTTAAATTTACTTGTTATTATAAACAGGAGCGGAATACTGTTGTCAAATCATTTACCATCTAAACCAAAGCGCCATGATTTGTTTTTCATATAAATTATTGTAGGTAATGTACATAGTGGCCGTAGTGCGTTCTACGTTTTGCGGAAGAAGACGGGTCAGGGAAGTTATGATACAACTCTGGAACAATGCCCAGTGAATACTAGCATATATTATTAGTATTAGTAGTATTGCGATATTAGTATTGTTTGTACGAGTAAAAGAAGTAATTTTGCCATGAGAAAATATGAATACAACTATTACTATGTCCACTGTTGGCACAGATGTCCCTGCAGTGATATCACTGCATTCCCTTAATGTAGGTAAGCTCACATTTTGATCAATTATTTGTAGATAGTAAGCGGGTATACATACAATACAATTTCGATATAACGAATTAAAATAATGAAATCGGCGTATACAAAAATGAAACTTCTTACTCCTATATATGGCCATAAGTTACCATGTGCTTATAATATAATATCACTAAAGTAGGAAAAATTTAATTTCGAATCGATCACAGTTGTGGAAGCTACTTACATCCCTTCATCAATTAAAAAACAAACGATCTTAATAAGGATTAACAGCTGTTTTTGAATCATATTTAGGAATACTCATATTCAAGTGCCCCTTTATACCAAAAAAACTGGTTGGCACATTCGCTGGCAACTCCGCATATCTGCGGAGTGCGATTCGTGCGCGGGAGGCCAGTCCCGCTATACCTATTTTCGTCGAGGGTAGAGAAAGGTGATATGCAATACATTTTTAATACATTTATGTTTTCTTGATATCAGTTAATATGCAAGTCATCTTCAGACCACCAATTTCTATTATTAATTTTATCAAAGCCATGGTCGATAGCCAGAGGAAGAGAATAGCGGTCACATCCTTCTGCGAGGACGCCATCTCACCATCTCGAAACGGATCCGTGAGGACAGTATCTTTGCGGATCCAAGCCACCGCCAGCGAACCGGGCGGTGAAGGCGCGCATATGCGCGCCTTATACCGCAGTATTGAAGGCCGGAAGTGGGAGAACGGGGATCGCCGAAGCCGTTGAGTCGGAATGACGCTCTCTGTTGTGCCAGGGCCGCCCAGGGCGTCGTCCAGGAGTAGTCGCCCGCAGATACTACATCTCAGCATTGGGCACTGCTGGGTGGATCGCTGATGTAGTGTCAGTACTAGTGACTTACCCACCGTACAAAGCAGTGAGCTGGCACACCGTGGTGGTTTTATTCGGTAGGCCCGAAGTCTTGGGCGAGCCCAATATAACCATCTCGCCTCCCTTTGTGGCGAGGGGATATGCATAAAGAGCATTTCACCACGGAAAAATAAAAAGATGTGTACTGCACTCACAACAAATTTTAATGTAATATTTTCCCTCACTTTCATATTCCAATGAGACAGCAATATGACACGACCGGAAAATGTTTAGGCGTAGAACCAATGGTCAATTCCCTAACAGAGGGCTGTTATTTGAAATTGCTTGACAGACACTTTTTGTTGGTTTAAGATAACACAGCACTCGCATTTACCAACGTTGCATCACCGAAGTAGCTTCAGGCGTGTTGCAAGCGAAGCATTTCTACTTCACGGCCAGTGCGAGCAATATATAAACCACGTCATCTAGAGAAACGAGTGCGAATCTACAGCAATAGATGCATTACGCCTTGTTTTGGTGAATCAGCACATTTCATAGACCCCAAGCAATTCGTCATACTCACTGGACCTAACCCATTTCAACGGTTTTTGATACATGTCACATTTTTCGCAACGTCATACAAGTTTTTATCGGACAGAGAACAGGTGAATGCTTTAAGATAATTTTTGCTCGCCTGTACTTCTAAATTATATGTCTTTGGTAATAGGTCGATGTGGCTGCCACGTCTCTGAACAAATGTTATTGTCTTTATATATATAAACATTCTGTGCGTGTGTTTGTAATTAAACTCCTCTTAAACGTTTAGACCGATTATAATGAAATCTTTTGTGTGTGTTCAAGTGGATTCGAGAATGGTTTAGATTTTTTTTTTTCGTGTTTATAGCTATTTGTTTTATATAAATAACATCTTCCACACTAGGAATAAATCCTGTATCAGGGGGGACTTTACAAACATTCAAACAACGGACACAAAGAATGTACAGACTCGGAACAATTATTTGCGGATCTCACAAATGGCTGTTGATAGAGGACTATTAGTGCCCACACTTATGTATGGAAGTGAAAGTTGGGTATGGCAAAAGAAGCATGAGAGCAGAATAAATGCTGTAGAAATATACATATGTGGTGTGACTCTGAAAGATAGAATAAGGAATAGTGTGATTAGTGAGAGATGCGGCATGAAAGTGGATATAGTGACAAGCATAGAAAAGGGTATGTTAAGCTGGTTTGGGCATGTAGAAAGAATGGACGAGGAAAGACTGACTAAGAAAGTTTATAAGGCTAGTGTGAATGGAACAGTCGCAAAAGGAAGACCTAGGCGAACGTTTCTTGATCAGATCGGAGGCGTTCTGGACAAAGACCAGGTTAAGAGCACCTTGAACTGACGGACATTTAAAGGTGTGTATGAGGAATGTGATGAAAATGAATGAAGCCAGAGAAGTGTGTCAGGATCGTAGCAAATAAAAATCCGTAGTCTCTGCCTACCCCTCTGGAAAACAGGCGTGAATCTATGTATGTATGTACAAATGGTTGCCTCGAGCGGGGATCCAACCCACAACGCAGTGGCAATGGCAAAGCGAATACTTAATCTATACTTTACCACTACACCATTCATGCAGTCTAATGTAATATGCATTAGAAGCATTCCATACGATAAATTTGTTCTAATAATGATCTGATGCAATTGTGACCTAATTCGCCGTAGCTATTGAACCACGATTTAAATAGCTAAAGAACATTTACTTTTTTACATCATCCGTGCAGTCAGTTATTATAACAAACTTGCTATTTGTTAGCAGACCTCAATCCTATAAAAATCTTAACCTGCATGAATATCTTTGGCAATATTTCACTATATACCCCAAAAATTAATAGACACACCATGCTCTGGATTGACACATAGGTAACTTTTATTTTTACATACCAAGAGTCAACTAAATCCTTGCAACGCTTAACTACGACTTCTTCTCCCTTCTACCTTAGTCTTTATTATTCCCAAGTCACTTGGGGTCGGCTTTTGTAGTCTAACCGGATTTAACTGGATATCAGTTTTTACACGGAGCGGCTGCCACCTGACCTCCGCAACCCGAAGGCTAACGATACCCTAAGGCTAGATCAGTGTCAGGATATTAGAGGGTACTGACTTTCCCAATAACGACTGCCATAGATGTTCATTGCAGCCGGGATCGACAGCTTAACGTGCTCTCCGAGGCACGGAACAGGCGATTGTCAACGCTTAACTACGACTATAGTAAAAATTTTAAAACCTCCAAACATCTTAACATCGTCACAAACTTTCACGTTTATAATATTAGTAGGAACTTTAAAACCTTAACTCGCTCCAGACATTTCTAAGTAAAGTTGCCAAAACTATAAATAGTTCTTCATCTACCTCAGTAAACTTAAATCTAAAGGTAAACACGAGGCGGGTCACCGCGCAAACATGTAGTTGGTAATGAAGTAATTACACCTAACTAGCCGGTTAAGAAACTTGTAACGAGAACGAAGTATGAGGTACAACTTCTAGAGTTCACAAGATCGATTAAAGTTAGCTTACCTAAAGTTTTCTCTATAATATATTTGTTTATATTGTCGAGCGTGAAAACTCGCTTACAAGAATGTTCAGAATTTTGTTGAGGCTGAATTTTGAAATACAGGGCTTGTGAAGTCTTGTGACAAGGCTTGGGTGTTCTTGTAGGTTTCTTAAGTTTGGAACATATATTGTTTTACGTAAAGTTTGGGTTACATTAAATAACACTATTTTGTTGATCCTGGCCTACATGTAAAGATGTGAGACGAACTGGAGTTTTTACTTTTATTCAATTATGTTTTGTTATGTATTCGTAAATATCGCGAAAAATATTGCTTGTTACAGGCAAAGTAATTACAAGTCCAACTTTAATCATTTGCGATTGAAAAAGTTATCGATAATAATTGTCCATAATAAGCATTTTGTTCATAGCATAGCAGTAGATGATAAGCCATCATTTTATTTGACAAACATACATACTCACGTCTTTTGGTGTACAGCGCTTAAGGAATATGAGGAATTGTATCGTTCCTAAATCTCACCAGTTTTAACGTGCTACGTTATAGCGAGCGAAGCTCTGTATATAGGTATAAGTAATTTTCCTTACAGAAAAAAGAATAACTCTTTATTCAACCCACGAATTGAACCCAAGTTGACAAACTCGCATGAAAAGCAAATTGTCTCATGGGTTGAATGAGGAAGAGATTTGATACAAAGGCTTTTAGTAATACGACAATCCTTTTTTAAGAATTGCAGCTAAATATTTAATAAATAGACTAATACTTTACGCTACGTTAAGAGGACACACTGAAAAAATGCACTAACTTTCATCGAATAGTATAGGACTATGAGAAGACCAATTAATGTAGAATTTTGATATAGGTAAATTGATGTCTTTAACTAGAATTTCCTAGCTCAAAAACACGATATTGTGATTTTGGCTCGATCATAATTATTTTCGAAAACGCCTCTGAAAAATTACTATTTTTGAAATTACAATGAAGTTACACTATCATTATGCTTAGGAATTACTCAAATATATTCGTAACATAAATATTAGTGATTTGCTAGCTCATTATTTCCATAACTAAAACCAATCACTATTAAATAATATTTTAAGTTTTTTTAAAAATTTCTAAGCGTTCTCGATCATTGCGGGCGCAATTTTAGACCTTATGACCACTATTTAAGGATTGATATACAATGAGTGTCATTGGGGCGGATATGGGCGGTGCTATTCTAAACGATAATTTTCGCGGTGTCCCCTTAACATTAACTACCTGTATATGCCGCAAGTCTTGATGCTAGTATATGAATAATAAAATACTTCTTGAACTCGTTACCGTTCAGGGAGTAATCCGTAATGCAGAAACTGCTAAATAATATAATTGTTGTCATTGAATGTCATGTCGTGTTATGAAGGACAGTTTCTGTTCTAGGTTTGTATACAGTTTTCTACACAATGTCGGTGCGAAATATAAACTAAAAGTAATGGAAAATATAAATTGGGAAGAATCAAACCATACATTACGACTATAAACCGAAGTAATGGGATAATCTTGCACTTTACTAATTGAGCCTTACACGTCCATGCCCATGGATTTGAACCTTACCTTTAAATGCACCTTAGATAGTGCCACACTCATATACCAAGGCTACAGTTTAGAGTTGCATATCATGGTTAAATTTTTCCTCATTAATAATTTACGTTCTAGCTAGCAGAATGGTCCAACTGATTCATTATAGATCAGCGTTTAAATATTCACCAATACTTAATGTAGAATACAGTTACATACAATTGAGGCACTGGTAGTTATACATGAAGATAGAAAGATAGAAAAACGTAAACATATAGTACGCGCGCGACGTGTGTTCGCGCCGTCTGCGTTGCAAGAGTGTTGTTAATAGTGGGGGCGTGGGGCCGCGGGCCGCGAGCGCAGTCCTCCCGCGCACCAACTCAGGCGCCGCGGCTGGTAGGGCGCGTAACAATCAGAAATACTGGAGCACCAAATTATATGCCACACAAAACAACAATGCGTCCTTAACTAGTAAAGCTATATGGTAATGAGTAGACAAGTCTATTTCAATGCCAGTATAGACTGGCATCAAAATAGCCAAAAAATACTAACATATTGATTAATGGTGTTAAAATAGGTGCTGTAAATTAGGTGACTGTATTTCGTGAATGGAAATTTAGGATTCGGAGTGAGGATTAGTGTTATTATAATAAATTGAGTGGAACAACCAAACATTGATAAATAATTGGTGAGGATGCGAATGAACCGACTCGCCCAAGAGAAGTACTAACATCTTATTGATAAATAACACTGGTACTGCGTTTTACTTCTCCCATTTATTACATCTTATCCCATCTTAATGACTCTTGACTCTGGAGGAAGTGATTATAGTCTATGGTAACCATTAACCAATATCAATAGAGTTTTGATTTTTGATTTTGAATGCAAAGCTCAGACAAGCATATAGACCATATGTCTTGCCGAGAAAGAAAGCGCATTGCATTTAGTCCACCAACTTTAAAGCTGGGTTCTAACTTCTTCTTCTCTCTTAGCCTTTATTATTCCCAAGTCACTTGGGGTCGGCTTTTCTGGTCTAACCGGATTTAACTGGATATCAGTTTTTACACGGAGCGGCTGCCACCTGACCTCCGCAACCCAAACGCTAACGATACCCTAAGGCTAGACCAGTGTCAGGATATTAGAGGGTACTGACTTTCCCAATAAAGACTGCCATAGATGTTCATGGCAGCCGGGACCGACGGCTTAACGTGCTCTCCGAGGCACGGAGCAGGCGATAATTGTCAATCAATACGCACATAATTGCGAAAAGTCATATAACTTCTGAAAGTCAGAGGTGCGCGACGTGGGTTCGAACCCGAGACCTTCTGCATTGCAGTCTGATGGTCTCCCCACTGAGCTATCGCTGCTATTAACATTGCTATTATTATTTTAGAAATATTATATATATTAACATATATATGATATTTCTAAAAAATTAAACAATTACAATGCTGATGTAACGAAAATGAATTACATACAAGTTTAAGGCCTCGATTGAAACCATTGATTGGAAAGCGTGTTAATATATTTAGATGGATGTGTGTTAAATAAATCAAGTTCAGGGCAGTCAACCAGTGTGTTCATAAGATTTGCTGATCTTACAAAAAATTTGTTGTCTCTATAGGTAGTGGTACCGTGAGGAACATTGAGGAGAATAGGTGTTCTAACCGATCTGGTGGGCACTCTGAGGTGTAACATAGAAAGCAGGTAGGGCGAATCTATTTTAGATTGGGCAATTTTTACCAATAATGTCACATCTGCAATATTTCTCCTCTCATAATTATAGTGGTTGTAAGTGGTGTCTCTTGCACCTCCCCCGATAGTTATTGTCATATTTCTGGCATTTGTATTGAAGATATCTTATGAATTAACTACTATGTTCTACTATGATATAATTTTTATCGCAGCAATCTAATGTTCAAATCTGACCTTACGATACCACGATTGGCACCTGCAAACTTACCTAAGTTTAATTATAAACGAGACTGTCAAACTTGTTAAATCAGTCATTATTTTATAATGAACTTTTAAAGGTCATAAAGAAATAAACTCTTTTAATGAATCAAATAAAATAATTATATATTTTGCTTGGATGAAAATTTTTCTTCTAAAAGTTCTGTAAGCCAAATACAAAAATAGGAAAAACTTATACCCTTGGTGTCGTTAAAAACTTTGAGCACGCAACTTCAACCCTGGAGAAATAAACGCGATAGTCCTAAAGCTTCTAACTTCCAACTCTTCGGTTCCGCAGAAGTTTGGTTTAATACATTTTTCTAAGCGTGAAGCCGTGAAAAGCAGTTTTAGGTGTTAGTCAAACATTTTCGTGTAAATTACTTATGAATTTTGTTCTATGTACACAACTTTCATATGTTTTATTCAATGTCAATATATGTCATCATATCACATCATATGTGTGTCATATTAATTAACGTTTTTACGCTTTTGCGATTTGTGCCTAATGCAATATATAATATGTATATAATAAATATATAATCTTCTTTCTTTCGTCTTTTCGTGTGGTTAGTGGCCAATCTGTTGTCAAGAGTTGTTCAAGCCGCCCATAGGCCTCTGACATGGCTTAACGACTGCTGTCAATTTAACAACAACCGGGACCAACGTTTTACGTATCATCCAAACTACGGAGACGCTCAGATGAAATGCCACTAAGCGGTCACCCATCTATAGACTGACCCCACTCAACGTTGCTTAACCTCGCTAATCGTTTAACGGTTAGTGATTGTAACTGTATATATATACAGTTACAATAGAGTGATTCAGTAACCCCATCGATAGACATAATGCGGGCGTACAATAGGGTGATCGAGCAAAGTGAAACAATAAATGCACACTAATCACTTTTATTGTCTTTACAATAAATTAACACGAATGTCTTGCACGAACCAAATGACAGTTCCTAGCGAGGAGGTCCGCACTCACCGACGGTAAAATGATTGCCGTCGAATATAGGGCGTCTCCATTTAAGTAGGCTCTGTCGTAGCACGCGAAATTGGCAGCGTGTTGACGTCATCACAACAGTGCTGCCATATCTTCACTAACGTGCCGCGATTCGTAACCGTACTAATGACCGTCTCCGACATATATATAATAATATCGGCACTGTATCAAACTGTCCCACTGCTGGGCACGGGCCACTTAATATCGGCCTTACCTTGTACTGAATTTTTCAATAATTTTGTTTAAGTACGCGTCCATACGCGTCTAACTACTAATACCGCATGGTACTAATCATGGAAAGCAAAATGTGGGTGTATGACACCACTACCTACCCTTTCGGGAATATAAGTCTGATACTATGTATGTATTTGAGCAGCGATAGCTCAGTGGGGAGACCAACAGACTGCAATGTAGAGGGTCTCGGGTTCGAACCCACGTTGCGCACCGCTTACGTTCGGAAGTTATATGACTTTTCGAAATTATGTGCGTATTGATTGACAATTATCGCTTGCTCCGTGCCTCGGAGAGCACGTTAAGCCGTCGGTCCCAGCTGCCATAAACATCTATGGCAGTCGTTATTGGGAGAGTGTCGACACAAAAGATCCCACTGGGTCGAAGTGTCGCCGGTCTGCACTGACTAGCCCCCACATAAGATACATGTATGTATTTCCATCGAAACACTTAGTTCCAGTGAAATCCGTCACAATATATTATGCACTGTCATCGGAATTAGTCTATTCTCATGAGGCAACGCCTGTCCGTGCTGACGTGGTGAAGCGAAACTATTTCACTAAATTATAATATTAGATATGTAATCCTTTGAGACTCAAACACTCGAACTGTTCGTTAAAGTGTATAAGCTGTATATAACTGTTCCAGTTTGCAGCAAGCCTTTACAATTGACTTATTCAGTGTGTGTCTACATTATGAGCACATATTAAAATAAATTAAGCTATGCTTAATTTTTACGCCAATAACCATACATACTTAAAGAAATATAATAATATTTAAGACTGCGCCGAGCGAAAACAGCCAAAACAGGCGGTCACAGTTAAGTTGATAAAATCAACACTTTTTGGTTAATACAAATATAAAATATACATTTACCATAACAATGAATGTGTTTACAATTAATCCGTGTAAAAAACTTAAATTAATTAATATTTTCGCCTACAAAATTACGTAAATTTGTACGAAAAATGCAAAAACGTAAGCTCGTGTTACGTGATTTTTAGATTATAACAGTAGAAATCTATCCTATTTTACAGCTTAAACGAAACATAAATAGTTATATTACAATTTTCCTGTCGCAAATATTTAAGTTATTGGTTGATAATAAAGATACATATTTATCAAAAAAGCACTTCAAATCCCCCATACAATTTTACTATGGTGACCGCGCGCTGATTTGACTATCGACCTCTGTCATTCAGTCCAACCGCGTCTTAAGCTCGGCGCAGTCTTAAGAACTATGGTATTTTCAACTTATTGTTCGCTACAGTGACCCTCGTATTAAACAAAACAGTGTAACTTTTAAACTAAATCATTTGTCACGACAAAACAAACTCGATAATGATAAGAAATAATTAGGCGTGTTTATAAAATCAAAGTTGGTGAATAAACTGTGCTAAATTGAAAATGACGAGAGCTTATTTAACAAAAGTATGCTTTTCCAAAAATTGTTCACAATAATTGTTGAATTTCTCAAAAAGACGCCTTCTTTACCTGCCTTTTTTATGGATTCTAGTTATTTTTCATCAAAATTATATTATATAGCAATCTGTTTCAAAGATGCTTGTAAGATGAAATAAACATAAAATCAACCTCTTTTTAGTAATTATAGACTATAATAACGAAAAATATAATTTTGATTTAAAATTTACATACGTTTATTTTAGATATCATAAATATTAATAATAAACCAAATTAAAGGTTTTTCTGTGATTTAAAAAATATAAATACTAATTTAAAGATCATAATAAGATTTAATTCTTTCATGTTTTAATACTTCTTCATAATTAACTTAATTTTGAGACCAACTTTTCACTTGCAATTTAATTTTCTTTTGTTTTAAAGAAATTAAACCTGAAAATTAAAAGATCAAATAACAAAATCCATAATTTAGGCATATAATAAAAAATTATAGAATATTCTTAATTCTATTAATTAATCTAATGATTAACTTCAAAATTGCGTTAATCTTTGGCAAACAAAATGTTACTAATTACAGTTACATTCAAATTATAATCTGAAATAAATATAGCATATAAATATAGTAACACATAATAAATAAAAAAAACATATATATAATAATACACATAAAAATAGCATAGTATGGTAGAGCCTCGCTGATTTCAGCATGAATGGGTCGGCTCGACCGGGGAAGTACTACCCTTTCACAGAATATCGGCGTAAAATAGCAGTATTCCTACTGTTGTGCTTCGTTTGGTGAGTGAGAGTGCCGGAGGCCTAGTCCTTCCCACTTCCTTTTTTACCTAAAAGGTCGGCAAGGTGCATGTGATGCCTCTGGTATTGCAGGCGTCCATAGGCTACGGTGACCACTTACCATCAGGTGGGCCGTATGCTTGTTTGCCACAATCGATGCATAAAAAAATATGTATATATACCACACACAGACTAAATATTAAACATAATAAGTTTTTTACTTATGCTTGTAACTCAGTAGCCCACTATGACTGCTATTTTTTTTTTTGCTTTTTTTTTATACTCTAATAGGCTTGCGTTTGACCGCGATCTCACCTGATCTTAAGAGAAGATGCAGTCGACGATGGAGCACGCTTGCCTAGAAGGTACCTATTCACTCGCGACTTGAAGACACCCAGATTGTACTCATCGGGAAACACAGACTTAGGTAGCGAATTCCACTCCTTAGCGGTACGCATTATAAAATTGGAAGCAAATCGCTTCGTGCGTAAATGTGGTATGTGTCAATGGGTCGAAAACACCGGGTTGTGAGTATATCGCGGAACCAGTGCTCGCCAACAACCTCTCTCCCCGCGCGTTCGAGGGCTGCTGTCGACTTCCGAGTATACGCGGCATCTCAAAGCGCAGAGTTAAATATGAAAGAAGATACAGGCACAAAATTAAGTCACCCGGGTGTTTTACACGGTAATAGCCGTAAAAACTTCTTGTCAGATAAATTTTAATCGTTTTATAAATATAATGTTGACATTTTAATATTTGATATCATTAGTCCATTTAGTAAATAATCGACTTTATGACATAAAATTATTATTTTCTATTATTTGACATTTCTATTATTTCACAATTTGACACTATTATTAATATTTTCGACATTAATACAATTTTTTTAACTTTGTGACATTAATTTTGAATATTATTTTATATTGTATCAACCAATTTTATATGCACACTGTTTGTTATTTATAAGTACCTATATATGGAGGTTAAAACTGTGCAACTTAGCAAAAATCAAAATATTTCTGAGTCACAATTTTTTAAGAGTGCTATACATAGGTACCTCTTCAAACACTAAAAAACGTCGCTTATCTAAATTATTTGTTATGTTAGATACTGACAAACAGGAAATCGAACGTATCATATCAGCGATGAAGTTTGCGATTCCCGAGCAAAGCCGCAGGCAAAAGCTTCTGCAAATTATTTGCGTGGCTAACTCGCTTTTACTTGATAAAAGGCATAAATGTCGTAATTGTTTCAAATTGCTCATTATTGCCGCGTAGTGTTTAAAACCGTAAGAACTAACCCTTAGATTAAAATCGAAAATAAAACATTGTTTAAAATAATAACCATTACATAAATAACATATTATTATGGATGGCAGCGATATAAGGATTGAAACCGTTATACGTATCGATCAGTTACTGCGCTGGCACTCGCATATTATTTATTTGGTGATTCAATCAGCAAAGTTTCAAGTCAATCTACGTCCGTTACTGTTAGGAAAAACAAACTTATAAAATGAACCTTTTTATTATTATTTTTGCAATAAAAGTGTAATAAATATAAATCAAACAGTTATCTGCCCACACAAATCTTTTTGAGAATAGCGATGTGCGTTCTTCTATTATAGGATCGAATTATTCGAATATGAAAGTAATTCGAATGTATTCGATTAATATTGCATATGAATTAGATACATGAATTAATGTTGAATACCTATGTTTTGTTGTATCGACATAAATACTGTAAGAAGTAAAAAAAGCTCATCAAGTACTCAATAAGCACTTATACGAGTAGTACCATATAGCAAGAAAGGAGAATATTAAAAAAATATATATAACACAACGATAATCCTCTACATAAACCTGGTATTTCTGTTTCGTGATATCCATCATCAGTCTATACAAAGCTAAAAATCCTTTTTCAGCGTACATGTAATCATAATTGGAGTATAATATAATCGATATTCACATACTCCAGTGACAACACAAAAGTCGATACTGAAACTATGAATATTTCGAATGATTTCAATATTGTATGATCAACATTTAATTTTCGGAATGGAATCGTTCGATAGTTTTCCACCGACTGGCGTGCTGTGTTACTTGAGGGGTGAAATATAACCCAATATAAAATGCCATGCTTACCTAAAGGACCTTGAAACCAAATTTTAAGGGGAATAATCGTTTAAGGAAGCACATTTCGCAAATCTTCGTTTACTGTCGCCTTTTGATTGTGAGAATGGACACTTAGAGAGAATGTTAGTTCGCAACTTGGGTTATCTGCGCGAAATAGGCCTTTACTGTTATGAACGAACGATGAAACGTCCAAAAAATTGGAATTTGTGATATTTTGGCAGGATACTTTAGTAAATGTTGCCGTAAGGTTTTTGTGGCCATAATGCTTTAACATTACCTCTAAGGAATGGACTTAGGAGAGAGCGAGTAGCGGCGAGGACGTGTCTTTGCATATAGTATCGTTGTATCGTACACTCTTTACTGCTTTTCAACTAATGAAAATGAGATGCATTGCCATGATTGTTAGTGTAGCTGTGTGGAGTCAATTCTCAAAAATATATAATACACATATATATCACAGTGCGATACTATGGTTTGATAAACAGGCTATTTTACTCTTAAACCCGTTCGTCAAACAGCTTGGCGACTAAATTAGAAAGAATAGTGGTACCAACACGCTTAAAGCCAGCTCTGTAATTAAGCGGAACATCTCAAATATTACAGCACCATTACCTGTGATAGGCAAGGTTACAAAACCAATACCACGAAAAGAGTAAAACATGCAGCTACGACGACTTGAGAAACAGGCAACGTGTCATTTTTATGATTAGCAGAAAAGTTAGCGTTTTTGTTTAGGTGCTCAGAGCGACATCTAAAACATTGCATCAGCTTATGTGATCTCGTGTGTTGTGGTTGCGGTTGGAATACTAACTCTGGGTGTCTTGTTGAATGTGCTTTGTGACACCGTATTAACTTTGAGAGCAGTAAGATCTGAACACAAATATTACACATATGAACTTCTTACAAGCGACCAACACATAGTTTTTAAAAGGCGTTGTGTGAAATTCAAACTCATGTCAAGTCATCCATATCGTTAACAAAATGTTGATCAATAACCGTAAATAAACTAATTGATTAATATTTTCCTTTATCTTCCATCGACGTAAAATCCCATTGCATATAAAGTAGCTTAATCAGCAAACATATTTTTTTACAATCTACTACATATTTAGGTATAATTATTGACAATAAATTGAACTGGAAGGAACAGGTAGATAAAGTGTGTAGTAAAATAGATAATTTCGTATTCGCTCTTCACAAACTCAGACTCACGGCCAGTAAAGAAACAGTCCTCAACGCATATCATGGGTACGTCTCTTCAGTATTGCGCTACGGATTGGTCATATGAGGGAACTCAGTAGATATAGACAGAGCGTTCAAAGCGCAAAAATATGCATCAGGGCCATGTGTGGTGCTGATTATTTGGATCATTGTAGGCCATTGTTTCAAAAATTAAAGATACTTCCACTACCATGTCTCTATATTTTTGAAATGTGCATATTCGTTAAGAGGCATTCCCATTTATTTCTAATAAATTAATGTATTTCCAAAAGAGTTCAAGATAAAAACCCAAACAAATTAGTAGCACCAAGCCAGAGACTACACTTGTATGAACGTAATGCCTACTGCATGGCAATAACAATTTTTAATAAACTGCCGCCACAGATTAGGCAGCTGCCTTCAAACAAATTCAGACGTGAAATATCTTCTTGGCTTTTGGATATGTGTTTTTACTCTGTTAAAGATTTTATAGAATATAAGTCATAAATAAATAATTGCTCTTAATAATAACAATAATATAATGTAATATCAAGAATTAATAACCACTATGTAAAAATTAATTATACTTAATGTTATTTTAATGTTCTAATTGTAAAATATTTCTACACCGGATACGGTAGTATATGTGAAACACTGTATAATATTTGTAATATCTGTACTACCATGTACTAAGAAATAAACGATATTCTATTCTATTCTATTCTATTTATTTACATCGACAATATGCAGGAACACCAAGAAAAAGTTTATAAAAACATATGTATGGAGTCTGGCATTGTATGGGTGTGAGACGTGGACACTTACACAAAGGGATAGAGAAATTTTAGAGGCGTTCGAGATGTGGTGCTGGAGACGAATGAAAAAGATTAGCTGGACAGAAATGGTTAGGAACGAGGACTTCTTGGTGAAGATCAAAGAAACCAGAACGCTACTTAACTCTATTGCAGCTAGAAGACATAAAATGGTTGGCCATCTCTTACGACATGACACTTTTATTAAAAACATCATTGAGGGAAAGGTAGAAGGAAAGCGCGGAAGAGGAAGGCCAAGAATAAGTTACATTAGTCAGATCAGGGAAAAGTTAGGTGTCATGTCGTACAGAGAAATGCAAGAAATGGCACTAGACAGACAGATATGGAGAGACAAGCTACACCGACAAGTCACTTAGACTTAAATAAGAAGAAGAAGAAGAATCAGCATACATAAAATCTCAGTTCACAGTCCAAACGAGGCAAAAGCCAGCTCTGTGAGAAAGCAATTGAATAACCATTCAGGTATATAAAGTCACTGCAACATTTCTAACGATGCGTTGCAAGCTGATTGAGGAAAGTCGATGTTATAACCCGCAATGCTATTTTATTTGTATGACTATTCATGTGGAATTTAAAATTTAAACCTATTTTGTAGTGGCAAAATGTTGCTATAGTATTTTCTTTGATAAATATCATGATGCTATTGATTGAGACTGCTGTTCTTGGTCCCGTGTCATAAGAATACACTTATTACATACATAGTTTCAGGCCTTTATCACCAAAGGGGTGACCAGAGGTGTAGGCCCAAATAACGTGGGACCTAAACTCATACATGGCGCAATATATTATAACGCCCACATTTCACGAAGTAGACTTAGTCCCATGCAATCAGAAAAAACAATTGCCATCTACTGGGCACATTAACAGACTCTGTGCTGTCCGTACGTAGAAATGATCCAGGGGTTCTTTTTTAAGTTATCTAACAGTACATATGAAGACTTTTAGATAAATTAAAAAAGAACCCCTGGATCATTTCTGCAAAAAACACTTTGCCTCATCCTGGGGTCAGGGAAGGTATTATTATGGTTACATGATAATAAATCCTTTACCACAGCATGGAGTCTGTTAATGTGCCCAGTAGATGGCAATTGATTTTTCTGATTGTTTGATGATAGAAGATGCTGGATGCGGCAAGCTGAAGACAAGGTGCTATGGCGCTCATTAGGGGAAGGCTATGTCCAGCAGTGGACTATTATAGCCTGATGATGATGATGACATATGAAGATCCTTTGAATAAACATCAAGTAATGCAAAAATCTATATTCCATTCTTAATAAACTATACGCATAACATGATGTAGTAGGCAACAGTCACAAGAAAATGAACTTATGTTTAAAATCAGCGTAACTTTTATTTATGTTGTATTGTTTTATTTTTACGTGAATGTTATGTTTAAATTTAAATTTATTTATGTATTTGTGGATTAAAACATTTCTGCACAACACGGTCCAATTAAAATTGAGATCTATATACTGCATAACAGGTATCATCACCACTTTAAATACCCTACAGCAGTAGGGTACGATAGATCACTTTAGTTACACAACATACACTCCATTCAATCCAGAACTTTCAGTGACAAGTACACAGGCGACGCATTTATATTGCCGAACTGACAGTTCTGTCTTCGCATAGCGCTGTCCGTCCCTCGGTACAAATATTGTTGTTACCTTAGGCTCCTAGAGACTAAAGTTACAAAAATATACAGGTGAAAGCGTTAGAAGCAGTATTCCAAGTTTTGTGGAACTATAACACACGAAGGTAGGAACATCCTAACAAATATTATAATGCGAATGTGAGTTTGTTTGTTTGTTTGATTATAATCGGTCGACCGATCATCATGAAATTTTACATACACGTTCAAATTGTACAAGAGTACAGGCTCCTGACAACGTATTAGGATTTAGGTGTTAGGTTTACAACCTATTCTGTAATAGATATACCTTCCATCCAGACAAAAAATCTGTTCCCAAAGGATAGAAATTTATTTACCAAAGCTATACTTCCGGGGGTGAAGTCGCGAGCAAAATCAAGTCTAATTTTATAATTCATTCTTCTCTCTTAACCTTTTGTATTCCCAAGTCACTCGGGGTCGGCTTTTTCTAGTCTAACCGGATTTGACTGGATATCAGTTTTTACAAGGAGCGGCTGCCACCTGACCTCCGCAACCCGAAGGCTAACGATACCCTAAAGCTAGACCAGTGTCAGGATATTAGAGGGTACTGACTTTCCCAATAACAACTGCCATAGATGTTCATGGCAGCCGGAACTAACGGCTTAACGTGCTCTCCGAGGCACGGAGCAGGCGATAATTGTCAATCAATACGCACATAATTTCGAAAAGTCATATAACTTCCGAAAGTCAGAGGTGCGCGACGTGGGTTTGAACCCGAGACCCTCTGCATTGCAGTCTGTTGGTCTCCCCACTGAGCTATTACTGCTCTGCTAATATTATAATTCATGATGATCTACTATCTGTAAAGTAAAGACACCAGATCTGGTTTCAAGAACGTTTCTCTAAAGCATTTAGAACAACTCAGCTCGCTACTGAAACAATCATTAAAGCCTGTAAGTCTAAAATATAGATATATTTACAACACAAGCCCTGCACCAACAGAGAACAACGTCCGGTAATCCGAAGGTTATGAGAGCAGTATCCGTGCGTGTAGACACAGGGAATCCGCAATTTGCAAGCCGATGCATCGCATCTCTATTCAGTGACCGGCCATTTACATAATGTGGCGTGCAGCTTTGTATTGCGAGAAGAGCTGTTTTCGACTCGAAAAGTATTAGATTGAATACTCTTATTTATTGGTGAAGAAAATACATATATATACACGTTTGCCTACTTCTTACAGAGTCGATAACGCGCGAATTATATCCTTAGTGTTACAAGTGTCCAAATATTACAAAAGATTTTTACCCGCAGTCTAGGCTGAATAAAAAAAATCAAGAAGTGATATAACCTGCACATTTATTTCCACAGAGTTTGAACTAGAGCTTACTTATACTTACTTTACCGTATATATTGAAATCGTAATAGAGACAAGTACTTTGCCAATGACTAAAACTATCCTATTTTTCCATAATTGCCGACATATAGCATAGCAGCACCTTTTTTTTTTTTACTTGTGCTAATGCTTTGACGCTTATCTCTCCGCGGGGCGACGGAGAGGTTATATCGGGCTCACCAGGGAAAAGATACCCCGTTAATACCGACTAAACCTACCACGGTGTTCCTCGACATAACCATAGACGACGAGGCCGTGCGAATCGCTTTCACATGCAATCGCGACCCCGCCGTGGTTACGGCCCGCTGTGTAAAACGGCAGGCCACTACATAGAAATACTTCCTCTACCGTCACCCTGGGAGGGACAAAGACACGGTACAAAGGCGCACGTGGGAACATGTACGCCGCCTCTCCGACCTGATGCTGATTGGGTGGCGAGCAGGCCCACGCAGCCCACTACCCCCAGGTCAAGCATTGTAGCAGCTAGTCCAACCTGTAAATTGAGCTCAAGGTCTTAAGATCGGTGGCATACTCCTTCAAATCAATAAAAACGTATATTGTAAAGATACAGGTTAAAATTAAACTGCTATATACGGATTTTATCGCGTTGTTTATTTGACACTTTATTACAAAATTTTGAAAATTGTTACCCTACTACTACTATTAAACTTTACTAATTTTTAAGCTAATTAAATTATTATTAAACTATTTAGATTTAATTTATTTTTACACTTTCCCCGACGTTTCGGTTGCTTTTCAGCAGCCATGGTCACGGGGAGACTAAGATGGCAGTTGTCTCAATGTTCCAGTGTAGTTATTTCAAAGTACCCGAACATAATTTAATCATTGATGTTTCTATTTACGCAGAATGAGCTCAAAGTATCATGAAGTCTAGCTGTGGTTTGCTTCTTCTTGGGTTTGACTATTTGTATTACTGGATCCCAAGCTGCTAACAACTGGCTATCTGTTGTGGGACAATTAATTTTTTTTTTTTTTTTTTTTTCAATTTTTTGTAATACAGTGTCAAATAAACAACGCGATAAAATCCGTATATAGCAGTTTAATTTCAATGAATAATATTCGCGTAAATAGAAGACAATATCATACAGGTTAAAATTAGAGTCTAATTTAAATTATACTTAAACGCAATTTATCAAGAAAATTACTCAAGTAATTTATCGCGGAATACTTCAAAACTAACTTGTATTATGAAACTCAAAATATTTCCATAAACAAAACAGATAGGGTCATAGAATGTTCAGCGTCACGACGACTTGTTTAATGAAGGTTCATAGTGTTCCTTATGTCGGTGCGACCCCTTTACACCCATTGTGATCGCGCCTTCCTATACTCTTGTGCTAACGAAGTAGGGTTAGCATAATGGTACTGCTCTATACAACTGAGCATGTTACAGAATATATTATTTCTGCTTCAGAAGAAACTCTGTCATATTAAATGGATTATTCTCAAACGCGAAAGAGCAAAACTTTATTATAGCGTCATTTCACCAGGTATGTTTTAGATCACATAACATAATAGACAGCAGCGATAGCCTCGTAGGAGATCGTTGGACCGCTAGGCAGAGGTGGCGTGTTCAATCTCATGCCGTGTATCTCTGGCTCTTCGAAGTTATGTGCGAATTAAATAGCTAATTATCGCTCCCTATTTAACTTTGTAGAAAAACATCGTGAGAACCTGCATGCCTGAGAGTTCTTCTTAAAATTCTAGAAGATAGGTATGTGAAGTCTGCCAACCCGCAACGGACCAGCGTGGCGGACTAGAGCCTAACCCTTCTTACACTGCAAACATGCCCGTAGCCAGCTGCAGTGAGGGCAGTTTTACAGGGGTGGTATTATAATAGGCCACGAATGTATAATATAATATACATAAATTCACAATGCATTTTAAGTAACAAAGTATCAGTACCTGCCTAATAAAGTACTAACGACAAAATTGAAGGATGACAGATCGTGAATCGTGAACGTTCAATCTCTTAGGAACTTAGCCAAAAGATATAGAACTTGTGATCCAGAAATCTTAAGTCTAAGTTCCGCTATTTACTCTAACAACGATAAGCGATCTGTGAACAATACCATGTAATTTAGCTAAAGCGATAATACGAATATAAGCAGTTTACAGTCAACATTTTGTTGATAATAATATTAAAAAAGGATCCTTTCCATATGGCGAAACCAGAAAGCGAAACCAGTTAGGCCTTCCTTGTAGCCAAAGTCTACTTCTTACTTATAAGTAGCTTTTAAATCTCACGAAGACGCAAACCGGTGTAAAAATGAGATGTTTCATTGGTGAAGCAAAAAACTAAATCCATTTAAGGGTCTATGCGTAATTGAGTAACAAATACAATAAATCTTACTAAACTTTTACAATTATAATATTAGTAGAAAAATGGAATACTATATTTCTTTACCATATTCGCCTTACCCTAGCCCAGCTTATTATTCAATACACGTGATATTTACTTCACATTAAAATTGGAGTCTAGTCTTTTAAAAAAAAGGATTACGGTCGTACTTGCTGAGCACGTTCAGGACTAGAAATTGAATATTATTACGTCTACAGTATAAAATACTGGAAGTACCTTTGCGATTTTAATAAGGCTACAAAAACTAAAGGTGTGATTGTTGGATTGTTACGTAGAGATCTCTACTTCGATCCCAAGGTATGCATCTCTAACTTCTTATAGTTATGTGCGTAATAAATAGTTAATTATCGCTCGCTTTAATGGTGTTCGGTAACATCGTGAGGAAGCCTGCATGTCTGAGAGTTCGCCATCATGTTCTCGAATATATGCATGTAACGTTTGCTAGTCCGCATTGTACCAGCGTGATAGATGATAACTTAACCTTTCTCACAGTGAAAATTTACAGGGCTGACATTATTATTATTAATATTTTTAGTTATAGGATATTAACGTAATTTTTTGTTAACATTGCTTACTTCATTTTAGATCAATTTTTTTATGGTATTGGCTGCAAACGAGCAAATGGCTCGCCTGATGGTAAGCGATTACCACCGCCCATGGACACCCGCAACACCAGAGGAGTCACAAGTACGTTGCCAGTCTTTTAAATTGTCCCCACCTCCCCAGAGGGGGGAGGGGAGTTGGGCCTCCGGTACCCTCACTCACTCGACGAAACACAACGCAAGCGCTATTTCATGTCGGATTTTTGTGAGGCCGTGGTATCACTCTGGTCAAGCCGGCCCATTCGTGCCGAAGCGTAGCTCTCCCACGGATCTAATATAAAATACTTAATATAAAGTACAGAAATTGTATTATAAACTTACTTAGTGACTAAAAGTTATAGATACTAAATTAGTTACTGTAGCTAATTTATTTGTAAGTTTATTAGGTATAAGTTAGTTATTTTATTAATTCAGTTTTATGTATAATAATAATAATAATAATAATAATAATAATAATATTTATTATTCAGTTTTTATATTTTTAAATATGTATAGATTTTATATACATATATATGTAAAAATGTAATTATTAGAAAAAAAAGTAATAAAGTGAATAATAATATAATAATATTCTACCACATACACACAACACCATCTAGTCCAAACTAAGCAGAGCTTGTACTATGGGTTCTAGACAATGGATAAACATACTTATATACTTTTTTTTTGTAAATACATACATATTATACATAGAAACACCCAGACCAAGACAAACATCCATGTTCATGCACACAAATGTTTGACTTGTGCGGGAATCGAACCCGCGACCTCGGGCGTGGCAGTCGGTTACACTAACCACTACGCCATCGAGGCCGACATATAAGTATATATTATATAAATATGATAAGGATTTTTGTAATGCGACAGCTGTGTAAGACGACAGCTGTCGCATTCACTGTCGAGGGAGTCAAACAGACTAATGGATAGGTTAAAATAAAACTACACTAATATACCATACTATAATCACGCAATATTTTCGATCATAAATGTGTTAGATTTTTTAAAAAAAGTGTCAGTTTTTTTCATATCTTCTTATTTGGTAAACAAACATCTCAAAATAAAATCATTCAGTAATTTATTTCAGACTCTTCTCTCTTAGCCTTTTATTATTCCAAGTCACTTGGGGTCGGCTTTTCTGGTCTAACCGGATTTGACTGGATATCAGTTTTTACACGGAGCGGCTGCCACCTGACCTCCGCAACCCGAAGGCTAACGATACCCTAAGGCTAGACCAGTGTCAGAATATAAGAGGGTACTGACTTTCCCAATAACGACTGCCATAGATGTTCATGGGAGCCGGGACCAACGGCTTAACGTGCTCTCCGAGGCACGGAGCAGGCGATAATTGTCAATTAATACGCACATAATTTCGAAAAGTCATATAACTTCCGAAAGTCACAGGTGGGCGACGTGGGTTCGAACCCGAGACCCTCTGCATTGCAGTCTATTGGTCTCCCCACTAAGCTATCTCTGCTACTTTTTTAATTTATTTCAGACTATATTATGTATATTATACTCTCTATAAATAGATTTGACAAAAAAGACAATTCATAGATATGGATAGATCCATCCATATCTTTATATTGTTGTTTTTCCGCCATATCTGTCTGTCTTTAGCTGGCTATATTTTATTTTATCCTATTTTATTCAGTTGTTACAAAAACAGACTACAGATAAGCATATTACAAATAATGGTACACAGTAATCTGGCATCTGGCATTACATTTTTCGTATACTACATTTGCAATATACAGTACGTAGGTGTAAGTTTACATTAGGTTAAACTGTTAATTTTGTTAAATAAACTAATATATAACAGTAAAAAAAGAATTCATGATAAATTAAACAAAACAAAAGATTGGTCACACAATTTTTTTTAATACATCTGTTGGCATACAAGCATACGGCCCACCTGATGGTCACCGTAGCCTATGGACGCCTGCACCACCAGAAGCATCATTTGCGCGTGCCGACCCTTTAGGAAAGGAAGAAGAGAAAAAGAAAGTGGGAAGGAGAAGGAGCGGAAAGGGGGAAAGGGATTAGGCCGCCGGCACTCTCACTCACCGAACGAAACACAACAGTAGGAATACTGCTATTTCACGTCAATATTCTGTGAGACCGGTGTCGACTGGGGAAGGATTACCCTTCCCCGTTCGAGCGGGCCCATTCATGCTGAAATCAGCGAGGCTCTACTACTGTTAAACTTAAACACTATTAATATATACACCATATGTATATTTTCTTAATAAGAGATGCAAAAAGAAAATACTGCAAGTATAAGCATCTTCAAAATAGTTCATGATTAGTAATACATCTAGTACCCATAGTAGAACACGATTTTGTTATCCGTGATTTTTCCTTCTAGAACAAGTTAGCCTCAGTTTCAAGACTGTTTATTTCTTGGATCTTGTCGTTGAAGCCTTATTATTCAATGTCTCTTTGGTGACCGCGGCAAACTTTTGTTCTTTTAAAGTTGTTCCGACCTGAATTGTGGAAATCTCGACCGGATTTCCACAATTCGATGCGAGCAAGATTATTTTGATGAATTTATTTTAGTGCACTAAGTTGATATTTCAATCAATCAATCAATCAGCCCAACGCAGTTGATATTTAATTTATTTTAATTCTCATTTTTGTCCACGATATCGTTCGGTTTGATAGATTTGTTTTTATATTAATTTATTATAATTTTGAAAAGCGTACCGACAATTAATTAGATTTTTTATTATTATATTACAACATTCCTTATAACAATTCCTTTACACATAATATAATTATAATTTTTCAAAAAAATTGGCTATTAGATTTTCATAGACTATATTTTTGTTGAGAGAATATGTATGTTATGCATAATATGGTTCTTTAGGTTCTCTTCTTTTCTTACTATAGCCTATATGTACTTTATTACTATCTGAGGAAAATGCTTCTGGATTATGTACTGTCTATATATTGTAAACTTTATAAAATCTATTGTATCCGTTATTTTTCCTAATAATACATACATACATAGATTCACGCCTGTTTCCCAGAGGGGTAGGCAGAGACTACGGATTTCCATTTGCTACGATCCTGACACACTTCTCTGGCTTCATTCACTTTCATCACATTTCTCATACACGCCCGTCGGTTCAAGGTGCTCTTAACCTGGCCTTTGTCCAGAACGCCTGCGATCTGATCAAGAAACGTACGCCTAGGTCTTCCTCTTGCGACTGTTCCATTCACACTAACCTTATAAACTTTCTTACTCAGTCTTTCCTCGTCCATTCTTTCTACATGCCTAAACCAGCTTAACATACCCTTTTCTATTCTTGTCACTATATTCATTTTCATGCTGCATCTCTCTCTAATCACACTATTCCTTATTCTATCTTTCAGAGTCACACCACATATATTTCTCAGCGTCCTCATTTCTACAGCATTTATTCTGCTCTCATGCTTCTTTTGCTATACCCAACTTTCACTTCCATACATAAGTGCGGGCACTATTAGACCTCTATGAACAGCCAAACGTGCCTTTTCGGAAACATTTCGACTATTCATAAAATCCTAATAAATAAACAAATAAACAATAATTAATATAAATATAAAAAAGAAAACTTTTTAATTATTAAAACCACTAAAATTTAAAGGTAATCAAATAATATTATCATCACATTAAGAGAAATATATACAAATTGTATTCTCATATTGTAATGTATCTCATATTGTTAATTATCCATTTGAGGCGTACCGAGTAAGACACATACCTAAGTAATAGTACGACATATACACATACAACAAAAAAAAAATTACGTAATCTGTGTTATTTATAGTGCGCTAAAGTCCTTTAGTATCACATACATAATAATATGTACTTAAAAACATAATTTTTATTACTTTTAACAAGCATGCGTATTTGTACATTTTTCGAGATATTTCACTCTATCTCGCGTAAAACAAACAGATTTGGATTATACTCGGTAGTCAGAGAAGAAACCATGTCTTGGAACTAACACATTGATAGCTTTTATCCCGGTATGTGATCCCATGGGATTCACGCGGACTAAATTGCGTGCAGAAACTACTTTATTATTAAATTGTAAAAAAGCGATAGCATGTATCTTATGTGGGGGCCAGTCAGTGCAGACCGGCGACACTTCGACCCAGTGGGACTTTTGTGTCGACACTCTCCCAATAACTACTGCCATAGATGTTCATGGCAGCCGGGACCGACGGCTTAACGTGCTCTCCGAGGCACGGAGCAGGCGATAACTGTCAATCAGTACGCACATAATTTCGAAAAGTCATATAACTTCCGAAAGTCAGAGGTGCGCGATGTGGGTTCGAATCCGAGACCCTCTGCATTACAGTCTGTTGGTCTCCCCACTGAGCTATCGCTGCTCTTAAAGCGATAGTAAATGCAAATACTGTGCATGAAGTCTCGGGTTCGACTTCAGAGCCGCGGAAAGCTTTATTGGGCTTTTCTGTCAAGAAATCCTTATTACCAGCATAGTGTTAGAATTAGCTCCGGTAAACAGCGATAGACTGTCCTCCTAATACATACATACATAGATTTACACCTGTTTCCCACAGGGGTAGGCAGAGACTACGGATTTCCATTTGCTACGATCCAGACACACTTCTCTGGCTACATTCACTTTCATCACATTCCTCATACACGTTCGCCGGTTTAAAGTGCTCTTAACCTGGCCTTTATCCAGAACGTCTCTGATATAATCGACAAACGTTGGCTTCCTATTACGTAGAAACATACATATCTTTATATATATAATTCTACTGTACGTGTGTATGTCACTGAACTCCTCCTAAACGGCTGGACCAATATTGATAAAAAAAATTGTGTGTGTTCATGTGGATTCAAGGAAGGTTTAGATTCGGGTTTTTTTTTCTCGTGTGTATAGGACAACGTCTGTCAGGACAGCTAGTACATATATATAGGGTGAAATTTGGATGTAACTAACATACCATTACCGTAGCCTTTGCGGATATACTAGACTAGTAAATTACTTGTAAAAGTAACATTATCAACTAATGAAGAAACAAGAAATCAAAGAAAATTATGTTTGTCTAAAATTGTGCCTGGTCGTTTTCGAGTTCACGACGGTAACCGATTAAGCTGTTAGTGTTGTTTAAGTATTGACTACAATGTGTGCTGGTATCTATAAATCGTAAAAATAAAATGCTAGTGAAAATTATTTATACGGATTTATTTGCCGCGGTTTTAAATTTTAATTGTACAGGGGCTACATTATATGACGCTTAAATAAGACCACAACTTTCCGTTACACGCTGTATAGTCTTTATAAGAAACCAGGATAATCACTTCCAGTATAATTTTATATCAACGCTATTTCCTTCTTCCCGCCTCGATTTGCATGTGAAACATTTCAGACATGCACGGGTCTGCGATAAAACTGTACTTTGTTTACTTTTGAACCAGTACCGTTGCGATGGATAGAAAGCTGTTCCTTGGATATATTTTAAATAAGATCAGCCGGAGATGTCTGAAGAGATCATGAAATATTTATTTGCATTAAACATGAGTGATACATTGCAGCATTGATGTTAAACAATTTGAAAGTCCAGCATGTTTTACCTGAATAGGTATACAAATGAGTATATAAGTTACATAGAAAATAAAATAATAATTAAATTTAGAATATTATTCAAATATAGTTAATTAAATATAAATTGTAAAATCGTATAAAGACAGTAAAAATCAAATTAAAATATAATCAAAATTAAATTAAATATCATTAAGCACAAATAATTAATATCAAGTATTGTTAAAAAGCAAGGTTAATTAAATATAAATTGTAAAATCGTATAAAGACAGTAAAATTCAAATTAAAATCATAATCAAATTAAAATATAATCAAAATTAAAATAAATATCATTAAGCACAAATAATTAATGTCAAGTATTGTTAAAAAGAAAGGTACGCATAATATTAATTTTCACAAAATATTTAGAATGAGTCAGTTAGAAAATCTTTCAAATTATAATAACACTTAGAATAATACCCTAAGCTTTTTCTTAAAAGAAGTTATGGTTAAACTTTTTAAACTATTTTATTATAAATAGTAGGTCCCATGCAGAGAATACTTTTTCTCATAAGTGTTGTTTTAGCTCATCATGTTCATGTTAACCCGGTTAGAAAATTTATAATGAGTTTCGTTTATATTACTTGACAGTCCTACTGTATATGTTTGCAGCGTTAAATTCCATTTCTATAGATTGAAACAGGTTTCAATCTATGTTATCACGATGATTTTTTAGAGATACTCAGTAGTACCATGAATTCTGGTAATGTGTTTTGTAGATTGAGATAGACTGCCTTTTATTAGGTGGGATCTAACAACATAGTTAGTGAAATATAATAATAATAATAATAATAATAATAATAATATTCTACCACATACACACAACGCCATCTAGCCCAAACTAAGCAGAGCTTGTACTATGGGTTCTAGACAATGGATAAACATACATAGATACTTTTTTTTTTGTAAATACATACATATTATACATAGAAACACCCAGACCAAGACAAACATCCATGTTCATGCACACAAATGTTTGACTTGCGCGGGAATCGAACCCGCGACCTCAGGCGTGGCAGTCACGTCTCATTAATTACCTTAACTTATAATTATAAAGGCCTCCTGTATAATTATAAGAGTTAACGTGAAACGTGAGTGTTATACCAAGTCTGCCCACCCATCAAGTATCTAGGCGAGAGAGTCTATATATATTTCTTAGTTATTAGTCGCTGGAGCAGCGATAGCTCAGTGGGGAGACCAACAGACTGCAATGCAGAGGGTCTCTGGTTCAAACCCACGTCGCGCACCACTGACTTTCGGAAGTTATATGACTTTTCGAAATTATGTGCATATTGGTTGACAATTATCGCCTGCTCTGTGCCTCGGAGAGCACGTTAAGCCGTCGGTCGGCCGGCTGCCATGAACATCTATGGCAGTCGTTATTGGGAGAGTGTCGACACAAAAGATCCCACCGGGTCGAAGTGTCGCCGGTCTGCACTGACTGGCCCCCACATAAGATACAATATTAGTCGCTGTATGACTATAACACTTAGTGTATAGCAGAATTGTCAACTAATCCTAGAGAATACCTCACACTGCATATATACTCTACAGAAAGTCGCAGGTAACTAACCCCGTTGCAAAAACCCATACTATCGCAACATACAAATTTCTTGTAGTGCAAAGCATTTTCAAGACCGCTAGAAGTGTTAGGCTGTCAGTAGGAGAAACCAACATAATTGTTCCTTGCAATGGCAAAGCAGATTTTCTTCAATATGGACTTTATAATGCACTAATCATACAATGGGCGTGAGGTTTCATAATTGGCCATTCATTGATTTTGTTTCATTTGTTAGCCAGAACCCACGGGAACAAACTTGAAAAGCTTTATGTAGCTAATTAAGGTATCTTGTTATTATATTAAGTATTATGTTTGATTATTATCAATTGAACATTTGATTAATAATTATTGTTTATTATCGTTATTCGATACTCAATCACAACGCAAAAATCAACAAACGAATGCGTGATCGTAAAATTTTCGAATTGTTCATTATTTTGTCGGTGACTTACGCGTGACAAATTATAATTTTTATTTTTTACTCGAATATCATAGAACACGAATATTGCATGCAACTATTTTTGAACCAAATTCCACAACAAAAGGTCCCCTTTACGCTGTGGAATTAAGCTCCAGAAAAATATAAGGAAATAACACTACGGCTTGTTGCATTACTATGGTGTAACAATCAAGCTTACAAATCTCAGTATATCGCACAGAACAATCATATTACAGATACAGTCTAACCAAAACCAAATTATACGCACGCACGCACGCACGCACGCACACGCACACGCACACGCACACGCACACGCACACGCACACGCACACGCACACGCACACGCACACGCACACGCCCACGCACACGCACACGCACACGCACACGCACACGCACACGCACACGCACACGCACACGTACACGCACACGCACACGCACACGCACACACGCACGCACACACACACACACACACACACACACACACACACACACACACACACACACACACACACACACACTCTCTCTCTCATTCATAACTTATACAGTATACATACTGCCAATTGCAATTGGTTGTAAGGCTTAGGTATACACGCGCACCGGGACACTTACCTGACATGCTAGTACTGCACGAGTCCAGTGCCTGGAGAGGCTGGTAATCTGTCATACAGGTCGAGTCTAGTACATATACCAGTCTCTCACATAGTTGCGTTTATGTATATGTCTAGATTAAGTTTCTGTTGTGTAATTTCTTATTATGTATCTATGTGACAGAGAAACCATAAACTATTATTATATTATTATACAATGTTTGGAACAAAGCAATCTGACTGCGCAGATGGCGTAATGTTTAAAGTGATCGTCATGTCACTGCTATTGTGCAGAGAGCTATGGGTCTGATACCCACACGGGGCATATATTTGTATGTTTCACAATTGCTTATGCCGAATTTGTCCGTTGTTTGAACGTTTGTAACGTCCACTGACACAGGATTTATTCTTAGTCCGGGAGTTATTTTTAAAAGAAGTCTTGCGGGAATTTATTGTCAACTCATAGCGAAAAGTACCAACGTAATTTGCTAGTTCTTACATTATCTTTCAACGACGGTTAGCAACCTTTGTAATAATGTTGATTGTAATAACACCAATGAAATTTGGTGGTACTTACGTTATCTGTCAATGACGGTTAGCAACCTGTTCTGATTAGCATTACCTAGATTGCAATAATGTTCTCAAATGTGATTGAATTGAGAGAGGCTGTATCCAGTAGTCTTTTTTTCTACTAGGAATAAATCCAGCATCGCGGGAGACTTTACAGATATTAAAACAACGGACACAAAGAACACCCAGCCTCGGAACAACCATTTGTGGATCACACAAAGGTTTGTCCCGTGCGGGATATCCAACCCACAACACTCAGCGCAGTGGCAGCGGCGAGACGAGCACTTAAACCCCTACGCCATACGTACAGTAAAAGTAATAGTGTAATATTAACTGGCAAATATATGTATGTATGTATATAAGTGCAACTATTGTATATAACAAAGCAGCGGTAGCTCAGTAGGGAGACCAACAGACTGCAATGCAGAAGATCTCGGGTTCGAACTCACGTCCCGCACCTCTGACTTTCGGAAGTTATATGATTTTTCGAAATTATGTGCGTATTGATTGACAATTATCGCCTGCTCCGTGCCTCGGAGAGCACGTTAAGCCGTCGGTCCCGGCTGCCATGAACATCTATGGCAGTTGTTATTGGGAGAGTGTCGACACAAAAGATCCCACTGGGTCGAAGTGTCGCCGGTCTGCACTGACTGGCCCCCTACATAAGATACATTGTATATAACACTGGTTCCTCAATGAGTCACCAAATAATTTCAACCACTAAAAGCAACCGCCAAATAATATATTCTTTTATACGGTGGAGATACGACTAGTTGAGATAATTCAGCTTATTATCATTCGATTATGTTATTCTACATAGATCACATCATCTCAGAATGGGTAGATGTATGTGTACTCCATCCATATTTTGTCAGCTATTTTTAGGTTCCACGTAATAGGGATCGAGCCTATTGGCGTCTATCACGCTTACTTCTAAACTTTGTAACGTTTTTGGTGTCGAACCCGCGTTAGAGGCGAGGTTGACTTGGGTTGTAAGCTGAGCAGAGATAATTTCAAACAATTTTCTACACAAGTACAAAGTTTTAATTACAAGTGAAACAATAATTACGGAATATTATAACAAATTTACATTAAACTTTAAACAACGCGTTTTTACAAAATCATGGCGTCGTCCTAATAAGGCTTGTTGTGTGGTCCTTTGGAAGAAAGGACACTTAACTTAGTTGTAGTAGAGCTGCTACCACTGGGGGGGGGGGGATAAGAGACCTCTTCCTCTCTCACCTCTTCACTCGTCGCACGGGGCCACGCGCGATGAATCGACAACGTGACGACTTTGCGCTACTTCTGAGAATTAAATAACACTTTGCTTTACCCGGGTTTCGAATCTGAGACCTCATATACAGCAGTCGCATTCATTACTGCTGCGCAGCCGATGCAGTCCCTCATTTCATCATACATATTCCAATCGTTGAAATTGTTATTTAAGGTTCAATGGTTTGGAAACATTTAGCCATTTACTTAAGCGACATGATTGAGCAATAATATAATGTTGCAATGTGCGAGTTGGGGTAAGATCTTATAGCTCGTTTAGTTAAGTTAGTTTTAACGCTGTACTACAGCCGATGTACGTCGAGTAAATCCTTCACGGCATTGGCGAATAATAATAATATAATAATATTCTACCACATACACACAACACCATCTAGCCCAAACTAAACTGGGTACTAGACAATGGATAAAAATACATATACACTTTTTTTTTGTTGTAAATACATACATATTATACATAGTAACACCCAGACCAAGACAAACATCCATGTTCATGCACACAAATGTTTGACTTGTGCGGGAATCGACCCCGCGACCTCAGGCGTGGCAGTCGGTTAAACTAACCACTACGCCATCGCCATATTGCCATTGCGCCGAATGCTGCGAGTTGAATTCCCATGTAGGTAAAAAAACCACTACGCCATCGAGGCTGAATCAATCGATGGTATAAATATTTTACCATACTTTCTTCTTTATAACCTTTGTAAACGTTCCGTGGGTTCCGATACATATATCGTGTAAATAACCAAGTACATTTTATATTCTCAAGTAAAGCCCCTATGGTTAGCTTGTGTATGTAATGCGCGCGAGTATATTTTGCATGTAGCTCGAGTGTAGCTTGCGCATGTAGCCTGCGTCAGGTACATACGTCGTAGCCCTATTAATCATTACTCTGATCACCATGAGTGTCGCTGTGCGAGATTTTTGTTCGATAACTCTTGTCGCTACGACAATTTTTTAAAGTGAAATTGGGATTTCCTAGTATATCTTTTAGTTGCATAAATATATTTTATTTTTGTAGGTAGGTACGTGTTTTAAGTGAGCGAATAGTCAAAAACAAAAATTTCCCTAAAGTAAACAAAAATATATTTGAAGGAAATGCAAGGAAACCTTTAATGTATTTTATTTTGGCATGATTATTATTCGAACGAATGACAAAAGCTTATTAAATAAATTAATCAAAAATAATAGCTTAAAGACACGTATGAATTGCCCCTTATATTAAAATAAAACGGGTGTATAATCTATATATATAAAACTCTTCCGTTACTGAGTGACTGACAGACAACGCACAGCCGAAACTATTGAACGCAAGAAGCTGAAATTTGGCATGTATGTTCCTTGGAGAGTGTAGGGGAGCACTAAGAGAGGATTTTTGGAAATTCCACTCTGAAGGGGGTGAAATGGGTGAAACCTGATATTCACACGGGAACGGGACTTACGTGGATGAAACCGCGGGAAAACTACTAGTTTATTATAAACTATGCTTCGATTTGAATTTTGCATTATAGTTCGTAAGAAGATTGAAAACGAAAGAATGAATGAAAACAGTCGACTCGTGACAGTTACAACTGTGACATGAAAATTCACAATAAAATTCTTAAGAATTATTTTATAATGTTTCGGCTGAGCCTCGTTCTAATACAAGCTATTACCACTGCTATGCTTGTAGTCTATATAATTTTATAATAATATCAGCCCTATATTAAACTGTCTCACTACTGGGCATGGGCCTCTTCTCAGTGTGAGAACGGATAGGTCCACCACGCTGGCCTAGTGCGGGTTGGCAGATTTCACATATCTCCAAGAACTATGAAGAACTCATAATATTTTTACAATATAAACTATATTTTCTTTTTATTTTGTTCTGTTTACGCAAATGTTATTCATTGAAATTGAAAAGACTCTCCGTCTTGTGAGTGTGAGTGAAATAAATATCGTACTGTTTTCTGCAATATAACATATCATGTTAGTAACAGCACACTCTTGTTGAATTTATTTTACATACTGTTCAGAACGTGTTCGATCCCAACGCCAAACAAAACTACAAATCAATAACCATAATTTATTGCACAAGTTTAACCTACTGCTCGATAGATAGCGTTGGGATCAAATTAGATCGCGCTATGGTTTCGTTCCACGGAGATGTATATAAGCCAGCTGTGTTTGATGAATAAATGTCTCGCTCTAAGGTACATTGTTTTATTTGTATTATCACTGGGCTGTTAGGCACCTTGTACCAATATTGTACACATACATTTATCACACCGGTATCACCGTCGGCAATGACAGAGTTTGTGATATAAAAGACCGCACTCAGACTAATTCCTGTATCGCTGGGGACTTTACAGACATTCAAACAACGGACACAAGAAACATTCAGACTCGGAACAACCATTTGTGGATCGCACAATTTTTTGTCCCGTGTGGAATTTGAACCTACAATACTCGGCGCAGTGACAGTGTTACGTCCTCATTCCGACAAGTATGGATTTAGTTCACACATAATAGAGGATCAGCTTATAGTCGTTCACTGCGCACAGTTATAATCTTAGTGCTGGTATTGGACTTCGACTGGTAGCACATATTATCGTGTATGATGCTCATGCAGGTTATAAATAAATTAGTGAAAGTTTGACTTACAGATAGGCGTAACGGGCTTCAGTCTTAACTGTCTCGGAACTGCGACACGAATTGTGTGTCCACATTATAATATCAGCCCTGTATTAAACTGTCCCACTGCTGGGAACGGGCCTCTTCTCATTGTGAGAAGGGTTAGGCCGTAGTCCACCACGCTGGCCTAGTGCGGGTTGGCAGACTTCACATATCTTCGAGAACATTATGGAGAACTCTCAGACATGCAGGTTTCCTCACGATGTTTTCCTTCACCGTTAAAGCAAGCGATAACTAATTATTAAATACGTATATAACTTCGAAAAGTCAGAGATGCGCGCCTTGGGTTCAAACCCGAGACCTCTGCGTGGCAGTCCAATGGTTTCCCACTAGGCTATCGCTGCTTGTGCCCACATTACCAATCGTATAAATCATAATTTCTTTACCGTGTGTTTCTTTTCCTGTTTGTAACTCAAATTAAACGAAGCAGTCTTTATGGATATTTTGCATCGTATACCTTCCTACTAATATTTTAAATGTGAAGGTTTGTGAGGATGAAAGGATGAATGGATGGATATTTGTTACTCTTACACGCAAACACTACTGAACCGATTTTGATGAAACTTTACAGTATTATTATAATAATAATATTCTATCACATACACACAACACCATCTAGCCCAAACTAAGCAGAGCTTGTACTATGGGTACTAGACAATGGATAAACATACATATATACTTTTTTTTTTTTGTAAATATATACATATTATACATAGAAACACCCAGACCAAGACAAACATCCATGTTCATGCACACAAATGTTTGACTTGTGCGGGAATCGAACCCACGACCTCAGGCGTGGCAGTCGGTTACACTAACCACTACGCCATCGAGTCGTCATCATTATTGTTTATACATAGGCTACAAAAAAATCTATTATAACGTAAATCTACAATAACGCGAGTGAGTGCGCGAGCGAGTGTTGTTACAAACTTGGCTATTATATAGTTTACTGTAACAACCCCATCCAATTAGAGTTTCGATACCACTTCAGAGGAACGCTTTGGAAACTTGAAAAGAATAATTTTGACGCTGGACTGGTTTCAAATTATTATTTCGATTTCTCAATGTTAACATTTGCGTTCTTTGAAGTTCAAATCTTAATGTATTTTCTTTAAATGTAACTTATTTTAGTTTTCAGTATTTTCGGGAGAATTATTATGGAAATTGAATCTCTAGTTTGCATAATATAATACAGCATACGGCTGTATATGGTTGAAAGTATAATCAGAGGCGAAAATGCAAGTTTTCTCGCGATGTTTTCATTTGTTGCTTAAGCGAGCGAGAATTAGCCACGTTCATATGAAATCAGATATGTGTGTCGTGGGATAAACCTGGAGGCCTCTATTCTTGTTTGTTTTTAAAAGACAACTTTTGCACTGAAGATAATTTCTATTCTACGGGCAACTTGATAGAAATTAAAAAAAACGGACTCAAAGAACACCCAAAGCTGAAACAACTATTTTTGGGTCGCACTTTTTTTACCTACATGGGAATTCAACTCGGAGCATTCGGCGCAATGGCAATATGGCGATGGCGTAGTGGTTAGTGTAACCAACTGCCACGCCTGAGGTCACGGGTTCGATTCCCGCACAAGTCAAACATTTGTGTGCATGAACATGGATGTTTGTCTTGGTCTGGGTGTTTCTATGTATAATATGTATGTATTTACAAAAAAAAAAGTATATAAGTATGTTTATCCATTGTCTAGAACCCATAGTACAAGCTCTGCTTAGTTTGGGCTAGATGGTGTTGTGTGTATGTGGTAGAATATTATTATTATATTATATATTATATTAATATCTAGGCGACCATTTTGCCACTACACCATCCGTGCAAAACCATTTACTGTAAGGCCTTTGTTTCATACTTTAATAGTAGCTACTTTTAAAAAGTTCTGTTCTTTGTTATTTTTTAAAAGACAGCTCTAACTCATTTGGAACAATTCTTGTGTTGCGGAAGACTTAACAAACATTCAAACAACGGGCACAAAGAACAACGAGACTCGGAAAAATTATTTGTGGATCACAAATTTTGGTCCCGTGTGGGGATCGAACCACAATACTCGGCACGGTGGCAAGGCGTTCATTTAAACCACTAGGCTATCCATGCAATCTACAAACATTTTAATTCAAAAATATGCCTGACTATAAAAGTGATTTTAAATTATTCATTTCTAGTGAAACTCATATCACTAATAAAGTTATTAGTGCACGTTTTTATATTCTTTTACGGGTAAAATTGCAGACATGGCATGGCTTTCCACAGAACTCATTTCACTAAATGTTATACAGCGTGTAACAAAAAGATGTGGTCATATATTAAGTTTGTATATTGGAATCTGCAACTTACTTAACCTATTGAGACTCGTAGCGCGTCACTCCTTAGCCTAGGCGTCCAGACGCAGCAAGTTTTCAATGATGTCTGGTATTCCAATAATTGACAGGACAAATCAAACCTCAAATGCTCGAAAAATTTTAAATTGTTGATTCATCTTGGAATGAACAGCTGGTAATGAACTTCCAGGTGCTGAAGTCATATCCAAATTGTTTTGAAAATATTTTATTATTTTTGTCATATTGACATGCATATATATTAAACTGTATTTAAAATGTGATACCATACACATAATAAATTATATTTAAAATATGATACTCAATGTGGGTCCCCAAGGTGACAATTTTAGAAAATTATACTTATAATTATACGTATTAAGCTTTCGAAAGGAATATTCTAATACATTAAAATTTGTTGCGAAGTTTAGAAGAAATAATCGGATAACCGGATAGACGCGCAGAGCAACTTTGTTATATACCACTTAGAGAAAATCAACAAACACAGCGATATAGGTTCACAACCAAAGTATTCCAATAAATATTGCAGGTGTAATAGTCACCTTATAACTGTTTCAGAGCGGATATCACATCAAAGACATTTCTGACATTATACTCAGAGATGTGTGTTTAAAACGACATCTATTGAACATAGAGTTGGCCACCGCCACCGATAATATTTTACCATGTGAAAGAAAATGAGCCTATCATTTCTTTGGGCAGAGTTCCAAGCTTCAAGTATATCTGGGATACTTTCCAAAAAGGTCAAATGATACCTCTTAACAAACTGGCAAGCGAAACCCTTGAAAACTTTTCACTGTCTCAATGGCGCAGTGATTAATAAGACTGTTGTGTGTGAGGTTTCAGGTTCATATCTCGGTTCGGGAAAGTGTTATTGGCTTTATCTCTGCCTTTAGGGCGTAGTAGTAATGGATGCTGTGTCGTGCATGAGGTCCCAGGTTTATATCCCGAGAGTTTATAAACCTGTGACCTGTGTGTAGATTTTTCTGTCAATAAACCTCTCTTACCCAATATTACGTGGGTCTTAATAGCGAAACCTACATTTGAGTGTGATACACCCTTATAATGTTCTGTGGATACACCTCTGCCTACACTTTCGGAGTGTATAGACGTAAGACTACTCGTATTATATATTATGTATATTTTCTTCTCTCTTAGCCTTTATTATTCCCAAGTCACTTGGGGTCGGCTTTTCTGGTCTAACCAGATTTGACTGGATATCAGTTTTTACACGGAGCGGCTGCCACCTGACCTCCGCAACTCGAAGGCTAACGATACCCTAAGGCTAGACCAGAGTCAGGATATTAGAGGGTACTTGACTTTCCCAATAACGACTGCCATAGATGTTCATGGCAGCCGGGACCGGCGGCTTAACGTGCTCTCCGAGGAACGGAGCAGGCGATAATTGTCAATCAATACGCACATAATTTCGAAAAGTCATATAACTTCCGAAACTCAAAGGTGCGCGACGTGGGTTCGAACCCGAGACCCTCTGCATTGCAGTCTGTTGGTCTCCCCACTGAGCTATCGCTGCTATTATGTATATACGAATACAAAATATATAGTCTTTTAAATGTATGAATGTAGAATGGATTTTAGTAAACGGTAATTTAAGTGTTATATATTTGTTTTCAGATTATTTCCACGCAGCTTAGACTTCAGAACTAGGTTTTTACTTCGTGCCAACTTCGAAACTGCAATTTAAACCTTTAAAGTATTCTACGCTATTTTTATTTTTACTATAATTAAGGCTAGATAATTACAATATCGTATCGTATCGTAGTAGCGGAAAATCCTTCATGTTAAATATTGAGCGGGCACAAAGGGTGTATCTAAAGGTAGCAACCCGCCGACCCTACCGCTTTTCCACACATCTTTTGTATGAAAATTGTGAAGTATTAACTGTCCGACAGCTTTTTATAATGTACACCGTACTTAAACAGCACGCAACGCTTACGTATAACATAAATTTTACTAACACTAAAAGACGAAAAGATATTCTCTGTACCACACTTTCTGAATCAAAGATTGTTTTTACAAAAAGATTTTTAGCATTCTTACGGCCTTCTCTTTATAACAAGATAAATAAACAAACAGCTATATATGACCTAAGTTTTGTAAGATCTAAGCGGATAGTCTGTCGGTATCTACAAACTTTAAATTATGAAGATACTGAAGATTTGTTGATTGTTGTTAAATAAGCAATAACAAGTTCCATGATAATAATTACAATCTTGGCCTATTTTTGCATATATTTAATTAATTTTTAATTTTAATTTAATTATAAATTATGGTTAATTGTATATAACTTACGAGGGTGCGTTTTTAAGTTCGCGGAATGGAATAGAAGGGGATGAAATAATATTACAAAATTATTTTTCCTTTTCAATATATTCACCTGAAACCCTAATACATTTCTCAGATCTATGAATTAACTTATGAATACCTTCATAAAAAAATGTTTTGTCTTTCTCTGAAAAATACGCCGAAACTGCATCCTTCACTTCTTCATCGGTTGAAAATTTCTTTCCTCGAAGCTCTTTTTTCAGATTTGGAAAGAGATAATAGTCGCTGGGAGCCAAGTCTGGGCTATAAGGTGGGTGATCAATGATATCGAAGCCCACCTTGTGCAAAGCAGCCAACGCAACTCGACTCTTGTGAACAGGAGCATTGTCGTGCAAGAGCAGGACACCTTTGGTCAATTTTCCTCTTCTTTTTTCTCTGATTGCCTCTTTTAACTGCTCTAAAATTGAAGCGTAGTGTTCTCCGGTTATGGAAATACCTTTTTCTTTGTAATCAACCAACAAAATTCCTTTTGTGTCCCAAAAAACTGTCGCCATGAGCTTTCCCGCCGATTGCGACACCTTGAATTTCTTAGGCGGTGGTGTACCCTTTTTATGCCACTGCATGGAATCTTGTTTAGACTCAGGTTCATAGTGATGAACCCAAGTTTCATCCCCAGTAACAATTCGCTCCAAAAAACCATCCTTGTCTTCATTACACTGGCTCAAAAACGCACGCGAACACTCGACGCGCTTCTGTTTTTGAGGCGGTGTGAGCATTCTAGGCACCCATCTTGCACTGACTTTTGTCATGCCGAGATGATCATGGAGAACCTTGAAAATGGTCGTTTCAGATACTCCAACCATCTCTGCGATTTGTTTTTTCTTCAAACGTGCATCCTCCAATATTAATTTTTCGATTTTTTCGATAAGATCTGGAGTGGTGACCTCAACAGACCGCCCAGGCCGGGAATCGTCTTCAATTGATTCCCTGCCTTGCTTAAAGAGGTTGTGCCACTTGTATACCATGGTTTTTCCTGGACAAGAGTCCCCGTATACAGATGACATCTCTTCCAAAATGGTTTGAACATTTTTCCTTGCTTGGTAAGGAACTTTATAACGGCGCGGAACTCGATTTTCTCCATACTTCACAATTTCTTCCAGATTGAGTTGCTTGAGGGACGATAGTTCAAAGACTAATGACCTCATTATGATAATACTCGGTATATATACTAATTATTAGTTGCTAAACACGTTAGTGACTAAACAAGCACCCCCACCACCTTCCATACCCTCCATTCCGCGAACTTAAAAACGCACCCTCGTAGTTCCTAGTAGTATATTGTAAGTGCCCTTAACGCCTGTGGTACAGGTTTACCCTAGTACAGGCACCCATCATTTCCATCAAGGAGGCGGTGGAGCGGAGAGGGAGCATTTAAACCCTCTCCCCAACCGCAGAACCGGGCGCCGGAGGGCGCGAGATGACCTCCAGCCACCCTGAGGTTTGACCTGGGGGTGGTGGGCTTTGTGGGACTGCCCGCCATCCGGTCAGCACCAGGTCCGAGAGGCGGCGTGCGTGTTCCCACGCGCGCCACTGTTTCGAGTCCGTCTCCCCTCTAGGGGGAGACAGTAGGATTTGGGAGGGGTTTTGCCTAAAAGGTAGGCCTCTTCGTGTAGGGGTCTGCCGTTTCATACGGCGGGCCGAAACCTCGGCGGAGTCGCGACCGCATGTGCAAGTGATTCGCGCGGCCCCGTCGATAGTGGTTTTGTCGAGGAACACCGTGGTAGGTTTAGTCGGTATTTCGGGAGGTTCTTTATCTTTTCAACATCTTTCTTTTACACCGGCGAGTCCGACATAACCCTCCGCCCGCGCGGAGGGGTATGGGTAATGCATTCCCTTACGTAAAAAAAAAAGCAAGTACAGGCACCCATATTATATTACCTGTATTAAGTATTTTATGGACTGTATTCATGTTTTACCATTGTACTCAATAAATAAATGATTATTAAAAAAAAAACTATTAAATATAAATCTCTACTAAAAAAGTACGCCTGACTCTGAGTGTACTTTATGTCTGTTAATTGTATGTTTGCAAAGAACCCTGCGACATATTCTGAACCCTATTGAAATATAATCGTCTCGTAAAATACAAAAATCTCATGAAATATAACTACAGAAAGCAAATTTATCAAATAAATGTCAACTCTAACCAATACCACTAAATATTTCTCCTAAATCAGACTAATGCCAAACGGTTTAGTACGACTGCCACGTACCACGATATTGGGCGTCAAAATTCTTTGATACGCAGTCGCAAGCGGGCTCAGTATTTACATTTGAAGCGTGACTAACAATTACAATGAATAAATGATGCCACAGGTACTTCGGCTAATGTATACGGTAAGCAATGGTGCCGCAGTTACAGTATTGAATAAAGATCATGAGGTTGACAATGAGAGAGAAGATAAAGGAACATGGTAATTTAGTAGCTTAATCATGAATGTAAGAGATGCCTTCTATAATTTATAAGATTTGAAGGTGACGTAATTCTGATATTATTCGCCTTGAAAGCTTTGAACTTTATTACTTGAAACATTGCCGCGGTTATCATTAATTTTGATTAGTTTGCAAGTTGTTCTTGTAAATATATTTGTATCTTATGACAGAGTGGTTTAAGTGGTCTTCTCGCCACTGCTAATATGCCGACTGTTGTGAGTTTGAATCCCACGCGTTATAAAATATAGTTTGTGCACAAATGTTTGTTACGAGTCTGAGTGTACTTCATGTTCGTTGTAAAAACGTTTACTTTTAATACAGAAAATATTTCTAGTATGGAAGTTGTCTTTTAGAGTTCGAAAAAACTCTTATACAACAGTTTATACAAGAGCTAGAGACTCGCGATCAACGCCATTCGACTCAGCATAGTCGATATACCCCGAAATCACTATGACCTCTGAAGGTCACGTGGTATCACGTGACCTTTGCATATTACATGAAAATTTTTTCGATCTCTAAGATTTACGACAATTCATTGCCGATTCTCACTTGTTTTATACAGAGTTGTAGAATATTTTAAGACTGATAGGGTCTGTGGTCAGGTGTTTTGTTATCACTTTCATTTGCAAATATTTTTAGGCGTGTTCTGACAAACAAAGCTATGTCTAAAATGTATACATTGCTATCTAACAATGGTTTCGGCGATATAACAAGTGGAATTATTCAGATCACATACTGAACTGATTCTGTCGTCAGCTTTACACGCATGATTTGTACCGTAGATGCAGCAGATACTCATTTGCATACGGAATGTACGGATAGCCTATTTCATCGGTTTAGGTTAGAATTTCAATGGCTCTGGATTTTGACTGCAGGCTCAACTTTACGAGGCGAAATCCGAAGATAATTTAGTTTCGGAATGTGTTTCATGTCATGTTTAGAACCTGATCCAATTTTAGATGGGTTTTTTGATTAGGTGTCTTTAGTGCTGGAAGGCAAAATGTAAATTTTACGACTATAGCGGCGTTTCAACTGCGGCACTAAGCAAGCATTTTATGTACAACAAATTTTATTCTCGAAATTTAAAATAATCGTTTCAAGTACAGTAATGACGTAACGTAATCTATTGCGAATGTAAAGTTGTATACCAGAAGAGAGAAAGAGTTAATAATTTCTGCTTATGAATAACTAGCTGTTGCCCGCGACTTTGTCCGCGTGGACTTTAATTTATTACCCAATACCTACTTTTAATTTGTTATCTAATTTTAATATATAAAACTACAACTAGAGAAATTAATAAGTCTAACTACACCTATATAGGTGTAGTTAGCTATATATTCAAAAAATACATATGGTATCGCGGACTTTTTTGTAGATATTGATATGTTCTATAATACTGTAGAACATTTTTTTGTTCTATCATCAATAGTTTTTATGACTAATTTTTTCACACCTTAGGTTATATTATTGCATTTATATTAAGGACCCCAATTTTTTTTGAAAATGTCATATAGCCTATGTCACTCAGTGAAGATGCAGCTTTCTAATGGTGAAAGAATTTTTTAAATCGGTTCAGTTGTGTTTGTGTGAAAACATTACAAACATACATACAAAAACACAAATGTTTTCTCTTTATAATATTAGTTTAGATAAACAATAACTTTCTTCATCGGTTTCAGCACATCTTTTTTTTTAACCTTGCGGTACGCATAGCTCTCCCCGGGGCGACGGAGAGGTTATGTCGGAATCACTGAGGAAAGATGGTGAGCGACATCCCGGTAATACCAACTAAACCCACCACGGTGTTCCTCGACATAACCGCAATCGGAGGGGCCGCGCGAATCGCTTTCTCATGCAATCGCGACCCCGCTGAGGTTTCGGCCTGCCGTATGAAACGGCAGGCCACTACACAAATAGACCTGCCCTTTGGAGGGGACGGACAGACGATACGGAGGCGCGCGTGGGAACATGCACGCCGCCTCTCAGACCTGGTGCTGATCGGGTGGCGGGCAGGCCCACGAAGCCCACCACCCCCAGATCAAACCTCAGGGTGGCTGGAAGTCATCTCGCGCCCTCCGGCGCCTATCTCTGTGGTTGGGGAGAGGGTTTAAGCGTTCCCTCTCTCGCTCCGCCGCCTCCTTGAGGAGAATCACTTCCTCACAGAAGAAGGCGACGGCGTTCCACGACCTCTCACTCCGGACCATAGACTGAACTACGGCCGGGAGCGAGAGGGCAACCAATCCGACTGCCGCGATCAACTCACGGCGCTGCGATGCCCAGGTGGAGCAATCCGCCAGTGTGCAGCGCCGTGTACACAACAACGTCGCGGCAGTCGCAGCAGTGGTGACAACCGGGCGTCTCTTGCCGGCCTATGTGACACAGAAACTGGCCAAAACAACCATGGCCAGTCATTATCTGTGTCAGCCGAAAGATGAGGGCGCCATGCCGCCTCTCCAGCCACTCCTCAAACACGGGACTTACCGACACAATCGTGACGTGCCCGAAGCACATATGGTAACTCTTAGCTTATATAATTAACTGATTGACCTCTCCAATTACTTTAACCTCATTTTTGTCGACCGTTCAGTTTTCACTTCAGTAGACATACATACAGAGTCTCACGCCGTTACCCCTGAAGTCCCTGAATATCTTTATCGCTCAATGTCATTTTAGTTCCCACGATCCCAAAAATCCCCTTACCCGATCCGAGATTCGAACCTGAGATCTCATGCACAACAGTCGCATACACTACTGCTGCGCGACTGAAGCTCTTTAATTAGCCTTAACCTAATTACTACTGGCTTTCCTTGAGTGTTCACTTGAACTCTATACAGTAGAGTCGGTATTAAAAATAAATGAGCTGAAATTGGATGCTTTCTAATTTCGACCTAATTATGTAAGAGCGTCTGCCGTCTATTATAAAGATAAATATTTCGTGTTGACAGATATTTGTTCAAAGTCGGGCTGTTTGGTTATGTAACAAAGAACATGATACCCAGAAACGGTGTAATAAGGCACTTGTTTCACTGTAAGCGAATGACGCAACGCAAGCGAAATTTGATTAGGAAGACCGGGAACAGGCTTTAGTCTGTGTATGCATGTAGGCATTTATACTATTTTATAATAGTATACATATACATAGTGTATACAAATATTATGAACATGCTTTTCTTTTTAAAAAAGAGTACTGCCGCACTTCGAATGATTACTGTCTCGCGGAGACTTTACAAACATTCAAACAACGGACACAAAGAATAACCAGACTCGGAACAAGTATTTATGGATCACACATATTATTGTCCAGTGTGAGGATCCCCTAACCCTGGGAATCAAACCCACAATACTCAGCGCGGCGAGCAGTAGAAATACTACCAAATCGCCATCAACGAGCCCACAACCCAAAGCGGTACCTATTTAATACATTCTCAGAAAAAAAACTTTATGTGTAATCTGATACTTGAGTGTTTTCCTTCCCTCATCGCCATAGCAACGCATGATAAATGTGGAAATATAAATTACACACATTCATGAAAATATAAAATTATTTTATTATGTCTTGCATGAACTTTTGAGATTGCGCGTAATTATCCGTCGCCTTGAGATATGAATATGTAATAAAATTATGTTTTCCTCATAAAGCAATATGACGGTATGAACGAAGTATCTTGATAAATATAAAATTCCAAATTGTCCACCGCTGAACTTATGCGTGTACATAATTATTATATTTACATTAGATTTTGGGTTGAAATAGATGTTAGGTTTGTTTAGTAACAGTGCATTTTTTCTGTAGTTGTTGATGTTGATGATGTTTTTTCTAGTAATTGTATGAAAGGTGTGAAGATGAAAGGTGTCCCATGTCCTTTTCTGTTCACCTGACAACGTATATGCTAAATATCATATGGATCGGCTGATCCGTTAAGGCGTGATGGCGTAAGAAACAAACTCACATTCGCATTTATAATATTACTAGCTGAGCCGGCAAACTTTGTTGGCCAGTGGCCAGTCATTACCTGTGTCAGCCACAGGTGAGGGCGCTATGCCGGCTCTCCAGCCACTCCCCAAACACGGGACTTACCACCACAATCATGGCGTGCCCGGCACTGGGGTGCACAAGTCTACCCCCTTTTCCCTGACGCAAGTCACGCGCCGCTTTGTGCCGCCGCGACTGCGTGGTGAGGTGTGTGTGTGCGGTGCATTATGAAGCGCGACATTTTGCTCATCGTGCGCCCGGTCGCGTAAGTATTTTTTTCTCAATAACTAAATTTATTTTATTGTTTTTCTTAGTTATTATGCATAGTTATTAATTAATCTAGTGGATATATCATTTAAATGTTTTATTTGTTTCTTTCAGCATACAAATTTTACAATGGCTGATCGGCAAGCCCCTCAAATTCATGCGTAACTTAACGTAAAGAGCCCGACTCTGAAGAAGAAGGATCATTAGAGCTGGTAAAACCGCATATTGCACGACGAATTTGTATGCAAAACGTGTCTTCTGGTTTAAAATTTATAATTAATCATTTTCTGCCCGTACCTAATACTGAGCCTGGAGTCTAAGCGGATTTTGTGCAGTATGTCCAAGAAGAAAAATAGGCGATCAAAAAAGTATGCACTTTGTGCAATAAATCAGTGTGCACCGAGCACGTTACGTTTATGTGCCATACATGTTACGAAAGATACATAACTCAAGATCTCATGGAAGATTAAATCATTCCATTCTATATTGTGATTTGCTATTTTTTAGTTTATTAACGTAAAGTTAGCCAAATATTGAGGCCAAAATTGAATAAATTTTTTTTATAGCCAGGCTGCCAGCCCAAACTAAGCAGACCTTGTATTATGGGTACTAGATAATGGATAAACATACATATATACTTTTTTTTGGTAAATACATACATATTATACATAGAAATACCCAGACCAAGACAAACATCCATGTTCATGCACACAAATGCTTGACTTGTGCGGGAATCGAACCCGCGACCTCAGGCGTGGCGGTCGGTTACACTAACCACTAAGCCATCGAGACCGAGTTTGCGCATAAGACTGCATTTTTTGTTATTTACTTTTAATAAAACATTTTATTTAATAAAATAAAGACGATTTAGTTATTATAACATTTAAATTATAGCAAAAATATAATTGATCTCAAAGAAAACGTAATAACTAACTTTTTACGGCACGCCTTCTCATGGATTAAATGAACATATATATTTTTAACAATTACGTTATGGCTATCGAAAAATATGTATGTGTTTGGAACATCTATAAGAAATTTGTTTACGAGATTAATTGATCTAACCGTGGGACTATTAGTGGCTTGCGGAGAGCGCCATGACGGTGGGCAAGTGAGTCGGCGGTACCGACGTCCAATACCACGAATGCACTGGTTAGTCACGTATAAATGTGTCACGTACCAATAGATTGTCCACCTTATTAACCGGTAACAGCCAGTAATGTAATATGAGGTTAAATTCTCGCCTAAGTTGAAGAGTGGCAAGCCCCCATCCCAGACACAAACAAGAAGGGATACAGAAACGGATAGTATCTATAGGTACGCTTACATAAATCTTCTTCTCTCTTAGCCTTTTTATGTTTTCTTTATTACATATAAATTAGGTATAGGTAACCATAGTTACAACGAATTGTACGACGTCAGACAAACAATGCCGAAATACTACGAACGCGATTCGACTGCGAGTGTCAAATGCATGGTTGTGTGCGTGTAGGGTTTTTTTATTAATTTAATGTATTACTAATGCATATTTTATAAAAATATTAGGATTCGCCATTCCTTTTCCATATAAACTTTAACTGTGACAAAATTCATTCTCCTCCGCACGCGCAATTTTCGTAAAAAGGGGTACGAAGTTTTTGCTACACGTATTAATATCTACTAGCGGCCGCATAGTGGTCGAAATTTGCCAATAATTTATTTAAATTTTAAATTTGGTCGTTATTAAAAATAACAGCGATAGCTCAGTGGGGAGACCAACAGACTGCAATGCAAAGGGTCTCGCGTTCGTAGCCACGTAGCGCGCCTCTGACTTTCGGAAGTTATATGACTTTTCGAAAATATGTGCGTATTGATTGACAGTTATCGCCTGCTCCGTGTCTCGGAGAGCACATTAAGTCGTCGGTCCCGGCTGCCATGAACATCTATGGCAGTCGTTATTGGGAAGTCAGTGCCCTATAATATCCTGACACTGGTCTAGCCTTACGGTATCGTTAGCCTTCGGGTTGCGGAGGTCAGGTGGCAGCCGCTCCGTGTAAAAACTGATATCCAGTCAAATCCGGTTAGACCAGAAAAGCCGACCCCAAGTGACTTGGGAATAATAAAGGCTAGGAAGAAGAAGAGAAATTTGGTCGTTATGTAGGTTTTATTGTCTATAATTATACCCTTATAATCACATTTCATTTAGTCACCTACTCCACATACATATGTATGTATGTAACCATAGTTACGAATCATTCTACGAAGGCAACCGAACAATGCCGAAATACTACGAACACGATTGGACTGCGTGAGTCAAATGCATGGTTGTGTGTGTGTAGTGCTTTTTCATTAATTTAATGTATTTCTAATGCATATTTTATAAAAATATTAGGATTCGCCCCTCCTTCTCCATATAAACTTTAACCGTGCCAGTTTCATACTCCTCCAGCCGCGCAATTTTCGCAAAAAAGGGTACAAAGTTTTTGCTTCACGTATTAATGTATAGATTTATCTACATTATCATAATATAAAACTTTAACAAGCATTCGTTCAGATAATGGAATAAAATTTAAAACAATATTTCCGATGTACATAAGGTAATGATCAAAATGATGTAAAGAAGATTAAAAAATATATTTCTGGCGGTTATGTGGAGGGCTTCAACATAAACCAATGGTGTTCAATATTCGTTTAGAATTGCAAATATCATTGAAGTTCAGTCATTATATAATAATTTTTTTATAATTTTTGCCGTCTAGTTTGTAGATTTAAACTTAAAACAATAGTATCCTATTGAATATTTTTAGAATTGCAAATATCATTGAAGTTCAGTATAAATATGATTTTAAAGTGTGAACCGGTATAAGGAATTTCTTAATAAAAATAAATTCATTAGCAGCGTGGAGGAAATCTGCTCGGCAGACAGCAATATGCACTGGGACCTAAAAATATTACTGGTGAAATATATGTATGTAGATATAATATACTTTATAAGAGTTATAAGGTATAGAGAATGAAAGTATGAGTATGAGGAATGGCGTGAGAATAGTCTCACGTCGCTTCTCATACACTTCTCTATAAAAATGGGTATCTTATCGTATTGAGACGTAGCAATGTTCAGTAAGTTAAGATAGCCCTTATCTAACTCTTTATTTCACCAAGTCATCACTAACACCGGTTAAGCCACCACATTTAACAAAATCTCAAACCAGAAAGGCGCCTATTTACTAACAGCACACAAGCAATACCATTGTGAAAGTTGTTCCGATCTCCACAATTGGGAACTTGGAACAAAAGGGGAACAAGCAGAGGGGCGAGGGAGGGACAAAACGAACTTGTTCCGTGGAACTAAAAGCGCGAATCCTTCTAGAAGTTGTGCATTATCATAATGTTGGACGAGTACTAACTACAGGTTGCTTGTTAAATGTACACGTGGTTGAGTTTTGAATGAGGTTTTGATCTTAGTTTGTTGTGAAGGTCTATATTGAGTGTGCTCTAACGGAGTTAAGTTTGTTCGGTATAGAGCCTTGTTGCATCGATGCGGAGCTTTGCCGGAAGATAAGCTGTGAGTGCAGTTGTTTAGTGACGTCATCAGGCAAGTTTTAGTTAAAAGAGTTCACATTTCGATGTCTGCAGAACATACATATTTTAGCTCCGTTTAAAAATATGGTTGTAAATATATACGCAAAAGTACTGGACGATGCTTTGAGAAAAAACTTAAAATCTAAGTCAGGTCATCCGATTTCCGTTTTATTTGACTTTATTCTGGACTGATGGGACAGTCCACGTGGAAGAGTGGTATGGTATTTTATGGTCCTAAAATAAATATATATATTTTTAAGCAATGCCGTATTTTGATTACATGAGTGGCATGGAGTTTAAAACGGTTATTCAAAATCTGGGTATTCTTAGTTTTTGTAGTTTAAATATGTTTAAAGTTCGCCAAGAATTTATATCTAGCACAACAGTGGTGTTAAAAATGCCATTAACCAGTATTAGAAAATAGTTTTTTCTGATATCACACAAAATATTGTATAAAGAATATAATTAAATATTCCAAATTAACTAGTAGCTGTTTATGACAACTGATAATAATGACTTTATTCTTCAAAGGTCGAAATATATTCTGAAAGTCAACCGCCGAAGGAATTGACCGCAAAGTCGATTATACTCGAGTTGATTGATCCCGATCTATGAATTAGTGTGTTTACATTTGTGTAACACATGTCTAGAATAAGAGGAATGGCAGCCCTATTTATATTCTATTCTATGGGTCCATGAAAGCACGTTTTATCTCTTGGATGATTTACTATTGTTGTGAAAGACAGTTGATATACGGAATAGTATTACAATAGAATACAGAATGTAGCAATAAAGTGTGGTCGGTGGTCGTAATAATTTATAAAAATAGAAAAATATGCACAATGTTAATTTATTATAAAAATGTGGAATTAAAATATTTATAATAATATCAGCCCTGTATTAAACTGTCCCACTGCTGGGCACGGGCCTCTTCTTACTGTGAGAAGGGTTAGGCCGTAGTCCACCACGCAGGCCTAGTGCGGGTTGTCAGACTTCACATATCTTCGAGAACATTCTGGAGAACTCTCAGACATGCAGGTTTCCTCACGATGTTTTCCTTTACCGTTAAAGCAAACGATAATTAACTATTTAATACGCATTAAAATGTTTGATATGGTGAAATTTTCTTTAGGTCATATAAAAAATGCTATTGCTCATTAGGGACTTAGCCTTGTGTCGTAACAGATCCTATAAACGAACACAAAGTACACCTGGACTCAGAATTATTTGTGGATCACATAAATTAATTATCCCGTGCGGAATTCGAAACCTCAACTCACACAGTGGTAACGGCGTTCCGACTGCTTGTCCGCTACGCCATATGTGCCGGTGATGACTCTCGAGGATACTGATGATAGGTCCAAATAAATGCGGAAAAGTCCTACTTAAAAAAAATTTAGTTGATTTATTGATATTAACATGCATACTTCACAAAATAATAATAATATTGAAATTAAACTGCTATATACGGATTTTATCGCGTTGTTTATTTGACACTTTATTACAAAATTTTGAAAATTGTTACACTACTACTACTATTAAACTTTACTAATTTTTAAGCTAATTAAATTATTATTAAACTATTTAGATTTAATTTATTTTTACACTTTCCCCGACGTTTCGGTTGCTTTTCAGCAGCCATGGTCACGGGGAGACTAAGATGGCAGTTGTCTCAATGTTCCAGTGTAGTTATTTCAAAGTACCCGAACATAATTTAATCATTGGTGTTACTATTTACGCAGAATGAGCTCAAAGTATCATGAAGTCTAGCTGTGGTTTGCTTCTTCTTGGGTTTGACTATTTTTATTACTGGTGGTATTATAATAATAATAGTTTTACTGTCTCATAATACATCCGTGTGTTGTAGGATCTAGTCTCTTTCGTTCAATTACAATAATTCGACAATAGAATAAAATGAGATGAAACTACAAATAATATGATATGTAATTTGTGATGTATGGTTAGTCAGAAATGCTGTCAAGTGATGAGATGTGGAATGGTGTTGTGTGGTGTGATTAGTTGTGATGTGGGATATTTTGGTGTTATGTGGTGTTATGTTATGTGATGTGATATGATGTGGTGTGATGTGTTGTGAGTGTGGTGAAGTGTGTGTGTGTACGGTGCGATGTGGCGTGATGTGATGTGGTATGATGAAGTGTGATGTAAAATTCTTCAGTTTTATTGTAGTCTAGATTCATCAATTTGTCATCGTTTCCTTGCAATAATATATTAAAACGTGTTTAGAATAGAACATCTTCATGGTCAATTTGTTTTTTAATGTTTGTTTAGTTTTCTTCTCATTACCATGTTCCAAAACGTATTATATAACAAGCTTTTTAGTTGTGTATTTTTAGCAGCATACTTTTAACACATATTGTTTTTACACAGTATGTATCCGAAACAAAATTAAAAGGAAATTTAAATTAAAAGCATTTATAAAACCATCCAACACGTATTTATAAGCACACATCGCGATTTATAGTCAGTAGACTTTACGATAACGACCCTACAATATAGCATATCTTTATACTACACGCTGTATAACACAGAAGGACCGATCTTTGTCCGGACATTCCATGTAATGAGCACTATTGTTCTCAAATTAACTTATTATTTGTATACTTCTTAACATTGAAGATATTATTAGCAAGTTTGAAGTCTTTAGATAAGACTGTTGTTGTAAATAGTTAATAAATGAGGGAACAAGATCAGTATAATGTTGAAACGGAGATGTTGTTTACAAGAACGAATGTAGGCGTTGGAAATAACAAGGTCTTGAAAGGGGAAGTCAGTTTTTATTGCTATGTTAACAAATTCATCAAATTGGATATGTAGTCTTTTTGTTTCTTTAGAGTGACTTGATAGTCAAGCTAAATAAATTTCGCAACAATCAGACAACTAGATTTTTTATACAAACATTCGTACGTAAGTTCCAATCAAAACCAATCTGTCTTATACATTATTATTTTATATGTGTATATCTATGAACTCTTTCTAAACGAATTTTAAATGACATATTATAATTTATAGGACTGATATTTTATTTTTATATTTTAATTTAATGTTATTATTATTTTTAATCTATGACATTTAGCTATTTTATAAATATGTATATTTGACGAGCATGTTTAGTTATGATTTAATTACTGAAAAAGTTAGCTTGTAAGCGTTTTGGGTGTAACATCTGTTAGCTTGTAAGATCGAATAAATAAATAAACGACTGGACCGGTTTTGAAGCAATTTTTTGTGTACATATTAGTGATTGAAATTAAACTGCTATATACGGATTTTATCGCGTTGTTTATTTGACACTTTATTACAAAATTTTGAAAATTGTTTCACTACTACTACTATTAAACTTTACTAATTTTTTTTAAGCTAATTAAATTATTATTAAACTATTTAGATTTAATTTATTTTTACTTTTACACTTTCCCCGACGTTTCGGTTGCTTTTCAGCAGCCATGGTCACGGGGAGACTAAGACGGCAGTTGTCTCAATGTTCCAGTGTAGTTATTTCAAAGTACCCGAACATAATTTAATCATTGGTGTTTCTATTTACGCAGAATGAGCTCAAAGTATCATGAAGTCTAGCTGTGGTTTGCTTCTTCTTGGGTTTGACTATTTTTATTACTGGATCCCAAGCTGGTGGTACATTCCAACCATCTTCTCTATTAAAATTAGGATGTTTTTTGATTTCAATAGCCTCGCGAAGCATCCTTGGTAGGAATCGGTGTTCTTTAGCGAGAATCTGTGGTTTGTCAAATCTCAGGTAGTGGTTGGTCCCCTGTTGCACATGTTCACACACAGCAGACTTCAACGAGCGTTGGTGTTTTACATCAGCTATGTGTTCTTTTATGCGGGTGCCTATGTTTCTCTTGGTTTGACCAATGTATGAGAGTCCGCAGTCACAATCTATTTTATAGACCCCTGCATCTTGTAAAGATAGTTGGCACTTGACGGATGGTAAAAATTGACTTATCTTCGTTGGCGGCTTGAAGTATGTGTTGATTGAAGCTCGCTTCAAGATGTAGCCAATCTTGTCAGTGACACCCCTTACATAAGGCAGTATAGCAGGCTGGCGCTCGACTGTGGCTGGCTTTTCTCGGGATCTGTGACAGCGGCGCGGCTGTTGGAGCTTGTTGTCTTGCAGTACTTGCTTGACATGTTGAAGCTCGGCGTCCAGGTGTTTCTTGTCACAGATCCCATGGGCTCTCTGAAACAAAGACATTCCCACGGTAGCTAACTGTTTAGGATGGTGGTGAGATTCACCGTTTAAGTACCTATTTGTATGGGTCTTTTTCCTATATACAGTGTGGCTCAAAGTATGATCAGGATTCCTGATGACAAGTACATCTAAGAAAGCTAATGAATTATTTGCCTCTAATTCCATAGTAAATTGGATGTTATTATTAATGGAATTAAGATGTTCTAGGAATACACTTGCACTATCTGTTGGTAATATTGTAAAAGTATCATCTACAAACCTCTTATAAATCCTGGGTGTGATGGGGGCAGTATGTAAAGCTCGAGCCTCGAAGTCCTCCATATATATGTCAGCAACGACAGGCGATACTGGGGAGCCCATTGCGACACCATCGACTTGTATGTAGAATTTATTGTCCCACAACAGATAGCCAGTTGTTAAGCAATGCTTAAGTAGTTCAGCATATTCCTCAGGCATATTGTACTGTATTAGCTTCCTTTTAGTTATTTCAATACAGTCATGTGCAGGTAAGCATGTAAATAATGACTGTACATCAAAACTAACCATTGTTTCATTGTTAGTGAGACGTAGGTGTTTAATTTCACTCACAAAATGGTATGAATCCTTTACATGTGCTCTCGAGTTGCCTCTGAGTGGTGAGAGTATCTTCGCTACGTGCTGAGCCAGTCTGTAAGTTGGTGTGTCGATCTGACTCACAATAGGACGTAGGGGAGCGTTTTCCTTGTGTATTTTTGGTAACCCATACAGCTTTGGAGGTTTTACGCAAGCTGGTATTAATTGTTTAACGTCTAGATCTAGTTTTTCGGAGTATTTATGAATGATGTCTTTGGTTTTATTCAATATTTTGTTTGTAGGGTCTGTTTTAACCTGTTTATATGTTGTTTCATCCGAAAGTAAATTTTCAATTTTATGTTTATAATCTGACGTATCCATTATGACCGTAGCGTTTCCTTTATCTGCACGGAGTACTGTAATATCTGGCCTAGCCCGCAAGTTCTTCAGTGCGACGAATTCATCTTTGGGAAGATTCGGTCTGGGCACTTTACTTCGACGCAAGACCGATGAAATGTCCTGACGTATAGCCTCCAAATCTTCCTTTTTTATATTATTCTTGACTAGGCAGTCCTCGACGTTGCAAATAATGGCCTCATACGGTATCCTAGCCGGTGTTATTGCATAATTTAAACCTCTACTCAATACTTTTTCGGTTGTTTTGTCTAAAGTTTGTTTTGACAGATTAATAACTGCTTGTCGTTGACTTGACGGCGGCGTGTCATTGGTCCGTGCATTGACGTTTCGTTTCTTGCTGTTGGCATTTGATTTAGATGATAATTTTATATATTTTTGAATTTTGTTCGTTTTACACGCATTATATTTTGATCTTTCTCTGTGATTTAAAGCATTGATGCATTGTTTAAAATCAAATGGAGTTATTAATCTCTGTATTTCATTAGACAAAATCTCAACGTTCCTATTTATGCTGCGTAAGTCAGCGCGATGTTCTCTGATAACTTGTATTAATAACTTTTGACTTGCCTGTTTTAAGATCTTAGCGCTTCCTCGTATGTCTTTCTTGGCTGATATCTTGACACACGTAGGAATGAGACTGTGATCACGACATCTCTTCAAGAAATTTAAAAATGTTACATATCTTGCGCGCTTAGTTTGTAGATCTTCTAACCGGCGTATTTTTGTTGCTGTTTCCAGTCCGTACTGATTTACATAATATTGTCTTCTATTTACGCGAATATTATTCATTGAAATTAAACTGCTATATACGGATTTTATCGCGTTGTTTATTTGACACTTTATTACAAAATTTTGAAAATTGTTTCACTACTACTACTATTAAACTTTACTAATTTTTAAGCTAATTAAATTATTATTAAACTATTTAGATTTAATTTATTTTTACTTTTACACTTTCCCCGACGTTTCGGTTGCTTTTCAGCAGCCATGGTCACGGGGAGACTAAGATGGCAGTTGTCTCAATGTTCCAGTGTAGTTATTTCAAAGTACCCGAACATAATTTAATCATTGGTGTTACTATTTACGCAGAATGAGCTCAAAGTATCATAAAGTCTAGCTGTGGTTTGCTTCTTCTTGGGTTTGACTATTTTTATTACTGGATCCCAAGCTGGTGGTACATTCAACCATCTTCTCTATTAAAATTAGGATGTTTTTTGATTTCAATAGCCTCGCGAAGCATCCTTGGTAGGAATCGGTGTTCTTTAGCGAGAATCTGTGGTTTGTCAAATCTCAGGTAGTGGTTGGTCCCCTGTTGCACATGTTCACACACAGCAGACTTCAACGAGCGTTGGTGTTTTACATCAGCTATGTGTTCTTTTATGCGGGTGCCTATGTTTCTCTTGGTTTGACCAATGTATGAGAGTCCGCAGTCACAATCTATTTTATAGACCCCTGCATCTTGTAAAGGTAGTTGGCACTTGACGGATGGTAAAAATTGGCTTATCTTCGTTGGCGGCTTGAAGTATGTGTTGATTGAAGCTCGCTTCAAGATGTAGCCAATCTTGTCAGTGACACCCCTTACATAAGGCAGTATAGCAGGCTGGCGCTCGACTGTGGCTGGCTTTTCTCGGGATCTGTGACAGCGGCGCGGCTGTTGGAGCTTGTTGTCTTGCAGTACTTGCTTGACATGTTGAAGCTCGGCGTCCAGGTGTTTCTTGTCACAGATCCCATGGGCTCTCTGAAACAAAGACATTCCCACGGTAGCTAACTGTTTAGGATGGTGGTGAGATTCACCGTTTAAGTACTTATTTGTATGGGTCTTTTTCCTATATACAGTCTCAATCCGTATATAGCAGTTTAATTTCAATGAATAATATTCGCGTAAATAGAAGACAATATTATACATATTAGTGAGTTATAGGGATGGCTTCGAGTCACAATTAGGCTCAAACTTAGCGCTGCGATCAGGTTGTATGATTTTATTTTATTTTAAGCCAAAATTCGAATAAGACAGCAGCTGTTCGGTCGTTTTACCTTAACGCGATTCAGAACATAATTCAAACCATTTATCGAAAAAGGTTATTACAAAGAGTCACATACATAAAAATATACAGAAAAGTCTATTATATTTATATCGATATAATATTTCAGTATTACAGTAATATATTTGGTATGGCATACGCAACCTGCGTATGGCAACTTAACATAAAATGAAATCAAACGGAATAAATAACTTTTGATCAGATATTTATGAGAATTTTTAGTGTTTCGATATTATTACTGTTTATGTGTGTATGTGTGTGTGTATAACACACCATAAACACACTACATCATCTAGAGAAATTGTGTTCTGTTTTTAAATTCATGTTTTAATTACTACGAAAGAAAATATTTTCTGATTGATTTAAATTTGGAGTAGATAAGACTTCATCGCGTTCCTCTTGTGTTTTGTTAGTTTTTAAGCTTATGGGAGGTCTACGTCTATGTATGTTGGTGAACTCATTACACCCACAATTCGCCAGCTTTGATTTCAGGTCTCAAATATTATGAGGCGAGCTTTATTGTTCATTGGGCATAGTTCTATACTCCAGCTACTGAGAATTTCCTGACAAAAATAACACTTTGCCCGACTCGGACGTCAAACCTAAGACCTCACACTCAATAGTCGTGACTCTACCACTGCACCACCGAACTAGTCCCTTATATAATTTATGATTATTTTATACTGTTTCTCTTTACCCTTTATTGGCCATAACCCTATCCTCTAGTCCGTTGTAAAAGTTAAATGTTAGAGGGTTTCCCCGAAATGGTTATTGCCTTATAGAATTTTAGCTTGTTACTGTTAGACTGACGTCATATTCACGATATTTACTGTGAAGTAATGAAAACTATGTTAACATGATTGAGAAAGTTTATATTCTGCAGTTCAGTATTGCAGTGTTCTAAGCGAGCTATTGTATCAAATATGGCTAAACTAAATATCTGAAGACTGAAATAGGTAGTCAGATATTTATTTTGTAAGCAACTAGATGTGCCCGCGGTTTCACCCGCGTTTGTGATTACAGCGCCGCCCCCGTGAGTCGTAGCGTGATGTTATATAGCTATAGCCTTCCTCGATAAATGAGCTATCGAACACTAAAAGAATTTTTCAATTCGGACTACTAGTTTCTGAGATTAGCGCGTTCAAACAAACAAACAAATAAACCAACTCTTCAGCTTTATAATATTAGTGTAGATAATCTCGTTGTATATAGGAGTTACACAATCTACTTAGGTATTTTGATGAACGAGATGTCATTTCATTCGATATTATGGTCCGAGTGACATCCTATGTAATATTATAAATTTGAATGTGAGTTTGTTTGTTTGTTATAATGCTAATCGCTGTTATTATTAATATCCTTACTAATATTATAAATGAAAATGTGAGTTTGTTTGTTTGTTACGCTTTCAGGCGCACACATTAGTTCCTTAGAATTAATCATGTACAGTCAACGGTGTGTACATTATAAAATAACTTGTGAGAGATTAACATTAACACGTTCGATCATTATGAAATTTCGCATACACGTTGTCACGGGTATAGAAAAGGATAGGTACCTTTCAACCAGAAAAAAATAGTGATACCCAGGGGTAGAATATTGACATAACCTACATTTATGCAAGTGAAGTCACGGGAAAAATCTAGTAGGCTATATTTTAAACGAATAAAATCAATAAATAGGATCTTAAATCCAAAAATGCGGCATCCATTAGTAATTTTAATTATTTTATTGCGCGTGCCTTATACAAGAAGAAAATCCTGAGTTCAATAACAGTAATTATAAAATCTACCAGCCATATTGCTAGCAATAGATGCAGACACATTGAAAATAATTTAGCGTTACAGCGCAATGGTACCAGAGTCTAATAGAAATCAATCACTCTACTGCCAGCGGCCTCTTCGAAAGACGTTTACGGGGGACACGGATTTAATTATTAAGCTAGACTGACAGTGAAATACAGCTATTGGATACATCTCCACTAATTTTAATCCAGAAACATTTGTTTATAGAGGAACACTGGAAACAGCCAAATATGCTAAAACTAACAAATTCGTAGAATCGTCTTCGTCTCCCCGTGACCATGGCTGCTGAAAAGCACCCGAAACGTCGCGGAAAGTGTAAAAATAAATTAAATCTAAATAGTTTAATAATAATTTAATTAGCTTAAAAATTAGTAAAGTTTAATAGTAGTAGTAGTGTAAAAATTATCAAAATTTTGTAATAAAGTGTCAAATAAACAACGCGATAAAATCCGTATATAACAGTTTAATTTCAATAAATTCGTAGACCCTTTAATGGACTGGCTATCGTAGGAAATATACATAACTTTTAAATTATAGCTTCCAGCACATAATAACTTAAATCAAATGAATGGAACTGAATTAAATGGGATTGAATAGAGAATATGGGTTTGACTGCATAGATGGTGTAACTTAAGGGATTACTTCGGCCAATGTCAGTAAGCATTTTGTTGTAGGCTTGATCTCTACATGGGATAAAAATGTCGTTATCTTCATGTATTAAGACTGCGCCGAGCGAAATGTGCCAAAACAGGCGGTCACAGTAAAGTGAATAAATTCAAAACTTTTTGTTTGATACAAATATAAAATATACATTTACCATAACAATGAATGTGTTTAAAAGTTCTCCGTGTAAAAAACTTTAAATAATTAATATTTACGCCTACAAAATAACGTAAAAATGCAAAATTGTAAGCTCGTGTTACGTGATTTTTAGATTATAACAGTAGAAATCTATATTTTACAGCTTAAACGAAACATAAATAGTTATATTACAATTTGTCCGTCCCAAATATTTAAGTTATTGGTTAACAATAAAGATACATATTTATCAAAAAAGCACTTCAAATCCTCCATACAATTTTACTATGGCGGCCGCGCGCCGATTGACATATGCGCCGCACGAGCTCTGTCTTTATCTGTCTTACGCTCGGCACAGTCTTAAATATTCGTTATGGACATTCTTTGTCTATTGTTTGAATATTTGTAAATTCAATAGGTAAATTCCCTCATGACACATAGATGCGCGATTGTCATGAATGAACATTGTTTTACGATATCACGTCATTGTAGTCTAGGTATGTTATTACTTAATAGCTTAAACTGCTTACATACTTTTCAAGATTATTATTAAAAAAATATTTTATAGCGTATTTTAAATTGTCGCTGTAATACATTTTGTCGTTAAATTATGAATGGCACTATAGGCATGAAAGAAAAAAGGAAAAAGAGCAGCGATAGCTAAGTGGGGAGATCAACAGACTGCAATGCAGAGGGTCTCGAGTTCGAACCCACGTCGCGCACCTCTCTCTCTCTCTGGCGATTTTCGGAAGTTATATGACTTTTCGAAATTATGTGCGTATTGATTGACAATTATCGCCTGCTCCGTGCCTCGGAGAGCACGTTAAGCCATCAGTACCGTCTGCCATGAACGTCTATGGCAGTCGTTATTGGGAAAGTCAGTACCCTCTAATATCGTGACACTGGTCTAGCCTTAGGGTATCGTTAGCCTTCGGGTTGCGGAGGTCAGGTGGCAGCCGCTCCGTAGTCGTTATTGGGAGAGTGTTGACACAAAAGATCCCACTGGGTCGAAGTGTCGCCGGTCTGCACTGACTGGCCCCCACATAAGATACAAGATACATTGGCATAAAAACTTTGCACTTACACAGCGAAATCGAATGCCGTGAATCGCTGAACGACTACATATAGGTCCGCGCAGTCATCACAGCACTCACTATTTAACGAAATATGTCAGTCAACTTTCAAAATTGTTAGGCTGTGTCCAGATCTGGCGAATGCGCCGCTCGCGAGCTGCGTACGTGCATTTCATGTTCGCGCACTGTTCTTGCGCCGCCCGCGCGCCGTCACGCGCCAGCTACGCAACGTGCGTGAATGGCGCAAGCGCTGCGCGCTAGCAAATTTTCTAGGGTCAGAATATACAGTATGGAAGCGAACGGAACTGCATTAGCGCGAGCTGTGCGCGCACTCAATGTGCAAGCTTTGCGTGAGTTGCACCAAAGAGTTACAGTAACTGCATGCGTGCAGCACGCACGCAGCTCGCGAGCGGCACATTAGTAGCGCATTCGCGGCGCGTTCGTAATATCTGGACGCACCCTTACATATAAAATAAAAAATTTCTTCTTAACATCCTAAAACCACATCTCAATAACACCTCTCAATACTTACGTCACACTCAATATAACTTTTTTTAGTAACGTTTACATCCTTCATTCAACAACCTACTCACGTCACGCTTCCACCTATCTGCCAGCACAAGTGAAAAGGCGTTCTAATCACAGAGAACTGGCTCATCCATCAATTAGTCTACGTCTTGCGTCTGACGTATTTCTCCGAATTCGCTACGATCGTTCCACTACTTGGCGTGAGTCTAATATTTTTAGACTGTTATAATTTTCTTTGATTAGTTAGCTCATTCTCGATTATGGGACAATTCAAGATTTGTTCAGATTGAATGGAGCTTGCCTTTTGATTGTGGAAGGGATTTATGTTGGCGATTGCCAATATATAGGTTCAAAATTGTCGGCCTCGATGGCGTAGTGGTTAGTGTAACCGACTGCCACGCCTGAGGTCGCGGATTCGATTCCCGCAGAAGTCAAACATTTGTGTGCACGAACATGCATGTTTGTCTTGGTCTGGGTGTTTCTATGTATAATATGTATGTATTTACAAAAAAATGTATATATGTATGTTTATCCATTGTCTAGAACCCATAGTACAAGCTCTGCCTAGATTGGGCTAGATGGTGTTGTGTGTATGTGGTAGAATATTAATATAATGCAGATAAGTAATGTTTCTTATTTGTGAGTATTTGTATCGAATAAAGCAGATATGAAGACAGCAAATGAATAATCTATTAAACAATATCTAGACAAGATTCAAATTAACCAGCCAACTGTCGGAATACCAGACACAAATGAAAACCTAGAGTACCTTGCCGGTGGACCGCTGCGCTTCAATACGTTAACTCGACATGAATGTAGAAAAATGCGATATATTTCGACTTCATTTATTTTTCTCACATGATTCTTTTGCCATAACCACATCACTAATGTACATATTATTATGTGCTTTTATATGAAAACAATAAAGGACTATATACATACTTTTAATAGAGCAGCGATAGCTCAGTGGGGAGACCAACAGACTGCAATGCAGAGGGTCTCGGGTTCGAACCCACGTCGCGCACCTCTAACTTTCGGAAGTTATATGAGTTTTCGAAATTATGTGTGTATTGATTTACAATTATCGCCTGCTCCGTGTCTCGGAGAGCAGATTAAGCCGTCGGTCCCGGCTGCCATGAACATCTATAGCAGTCGTTATTGGGAGATTGTCGACACAAAAGATCCCACTGAGTCGAAGTGTCGCCGGTCTGCACTGACTGGCCCCCACATAAGATACATACATACATACATACTTATTATATACGGTAATGAAAACTAGTTATGGCAACACTTACTCATGTACGTGAATGGAAATAGAATTTGGATGTATTCGCACCATAAAAATGGAACAACGGAATCCACACAAATTAGGCGGGGCTTATAAAACTAAGTCGTGTTGCTATAGTAACGTATAATAATAATAATTATGTCAATGGGTTTAAGTTTTTAACATGGACAGCAAGTAAGTAAACTGTAAAACAGAACAGCTAACAGTATCGTGCATTGTTGAATAGTAGAGTTGAGTAAGTAGCTTTGGGAGTCAATAATAAACAGTGGTTTGTATAAAACTTATGACTGCCTTCGTGGTGCAGCGGTAATGATTGCAAATGCTGTGTATGAGGTCTCAGGTTCGAATCCCGGGTCGCGCCAACAAAAAGTTATTGGGATTTTCAGCTAAGTAATCTCAATAGCAGCTCGAAGTTAAGAAGTTGGCGGTGTATGAAACCCCCGTGCCTCGGCAAGCACGTGAAGCCGTTGGTCCTGTGCCTGATCTCTCTCTGGTCGTGTCGGTATAATTTATCTTCTGCGTAGTTAGCCAGTCTCCGTTAAGACTGGACGCCGTGGCCGAAATTCGGTCTGGAGGATATTAAATTATGAAAATAATACTTCCATGTTTTATTTACGTTCACTGGTTTTAGGATGCTATAAAATAGGACTGCTATAGGCGTCTGTGTGCCCATGATGTCTGACATTATGCTGCTAAAGACAATATCCTATAGAATTAGCCAACCAAGCCGAGAGGAAATTTGATCAGACATAAGAAATCATATACCATGCAGCTAAAACTCATAAATTTAACGACTAAGCTGAATTGATCTTTTAAAAAAACATAACTTTTCAGACTTAGCTTATCTCTGTATATACTATGGCTTAGTGTTGTACGATTGCTATACCGCTATTCAAAAAGCTTATTTTTGGAACCGATATAAGCGGATTGCAGTTTGAAAAAGCAAAAGGATTTCGTGCACTGGTTTAGTCAATGCTTAGATAGAAAAAGGCTGCATGTGTTATTAAAACGTTCCTGTACAGCGAATATCAGAAAAGGATGGCTATACTTAATTAAGAATCGTATTATTCTTTTAATTTCACACTACTTTGGCTACCCGCGGCTTGGCTCGCGTAAATGTAGGTTAAGTTATATTAGACCGCGAGATGACCTCCAGCCACCCTGAGGATTGACCTGGGGGTGGTGGGCTTTGTGGGCCTGCCCACCATCCGTTCAGCACCAGGTCCGAGAGGCGGTGTGCGTGTTCCCACGCGCGCCTCTGTTTCGAGTCCGTCTCCTCTCTAGGGGGGGGGGACAGTAGGGTTTAAAGTGAGCCAGTGCCTTTGGGTAGGTCTGTTCGTGTAGTGGCCTGCCGTTTCATATGGTGGGCCGAAACCTCGGCGGGGTCGCGACCGCATGTGCAAGTGATTCGCGCGGCCCCTCCGATAGTGGTTTTGTCGAGGAACACCGTGGTAGGTTTAGTCGGTATTCCGGGAGGTACATTATTCTTATTCTATCTTTCTTCTTTCTTTTACCCCGGCGAGTCCGACATAACCCCTCCGCCCGTGCCCGCGGAGGGGTATGCGTCATGCATATCCGACGTAAAAAAAAAAAAATTGGACAAGTTGCAGTTTTTTATTCTGGATAAAAGTACCATATGTCATATTGTCTTCTGTTTACGCGAATATTATTCATTGAAATTAAACTACTATATACGGATTTTATCGCGTTGTTTATTTGACACTTTATTACATAATTTTGAAAAGGGGAGACTCCCCGTGACCATGGCTACTGAAAAGCAACCGAAACGTCGGGAAAAGTGTAAAAGTAAAATTAAATTAAATCTAAATAGTTTTATTAATAATTTAATTAGCTTAAAAAATAGTAAAGTTTAATAGTAATAGTAGTGTAACAATTTTCAAAATTATGTAATAAAGTGTCAAATAAACAACGCGATCAAATCCGTATATAGTAGTATAATTTCAATACCATATGTCAGTTAGGTTAGATCCTCTAACTGTATATATGTTTTCCTGATAAAATGCATGCGAAATTTCATGGTGATCGGTTGAGAGGTACAAGTGTGAAAGCGTAATAACCAGACAAGCAAATTCACATAATCCTGTTCAATACAGAATCCTAAAAAAGTGATAAGACTGGAGAGGAAGTCTAGGTATTAGTACTGCTAATGAGATAATAGGTGAAAGCGACCACCCCAATAACCACGGTTACAATGCCCACCAATCAATATGTATTTATTACCTTTTAAATACTTTATCGCGAGTAAGACCCGTTACCTAGCATTATATTAAGTATAGAAAGGTTGTAATCCAGATAAAATTCACAAATAATTAAATAAAGATCCTTATCGCTTCCTCCAAATGCTAAAATTCATACCAAATACTAGAAGATTGAATACAAAAGTAAAAGGTATTTAAGCAAGAGCGCAGCAAAGTCGACCGACATTTGATCGAATGCATATTGCATTCCGCACAAGCTTCTGTTGAACCCAAGAAGAGCGAACATAAACGACGTGAAAATACTACTATCTTATTGGCTAAAGACGATTTTTGCAATCTTTGCGAGAAAGAATTTAGAGTGACCCAATAAATATAATTTTCGAAAACACCATTTGATTTAGTGTCAGCTCGTTTAATATGCTATCCTTTGCTGAAATTTGGTTTAAATTAGCCCTAAATGTGTATTTTAAAAAACGTAAGTTAGGTTGTATAATTTTAAATAGAGCATTTTTTTCTATGTTTTATGTATCATGAAATACTAATATGTAGATAAGACGCAGAATTATAGTATTCTCATTCTCATTTTAGTTGAAATGTAGGTAGGTATAGTTGAATAAATTCAAGTCATGGTTACCTATTAAAAATTTGCCGTATAATAATGCCCGGACACGACTAATATAAGAAAATGAAAAACGCTAGTTGACATACCGAAAAAGAATGTCCATAACAAAATGTGTTATGAAATTTTGATTATAAAAGTCGCTCGTCTTTGAAAATTATACTTATCTATTTTATACTAGCCTTTATCCGCAGCTCGGTAAGAATGCTTTTTCTGGATGAAATATACTCTACGTCCTTTTCTGTACCAATGACAAAGTGTATGCGAAATTTCATGATGATCGGTTGAGAAGTGTTACGTCTTAACTTCTCAACCGATAACCGAGCGTAACAAACCAAATAACAACTAAACGCACAGTCGCATTTAAAATATTGATTATTTACGGTTCAGTTTGTTTGTTAGCCTTTATTATTCCCAAGTCACTTGGGGTCGGCTTTTCTAGTCTAACCGTGTTTGACTGGATATCAGTTTTTACACGGAGCGGCTGCCACCTGACCTCCGCAACCCGAAGGCTAACGATACCCTAAGGCTAGACCAGTGTCAGGATATTAGAGGGTACCGACTTTCCCAATAACATATACATATATTAATATTAAATTATTTTAATAAAAAAAGGGAAGCAGTATTTTGTACATACGCCTCGGACAGGCTGTCCGAGTACTGGATCATTCGTCAGAAACAGCATGCAAATTACTCATGGCCACTATTACAATAATAGTATGATTTTTTTACAATCCAAAACAATTTATTAACTTATGTACTTATTTGTCTTTATAAGGTGCTGTGTATATTTTCTACATAAGTAAATTATAGGCACTTTTCCGCATCACGTAGCACGTAACAAGCAATAACGACATAATAGTAGATATATTACGTAAATAATTTCATATAAAATCAAATCCCACTGCTAAGTAGATTATTTGGCAAAAGTAAGTAGTCTCTAACTCAATCGACACGGAAGTTTATCATTAGCAAGCACAGAACTAACTTGTATATTAACCAATTACCTTCGAGCAAAAGATTAGAGGGCGCTAATGTGTTTTATATTAAGACTTGTTATTTATTTTTGGAGTAACATTACTTCGGTATATCCCTGCTTGGTTAATCATAGGTGTTTTACTTTTAATACAGAACACTCAGGTACGCCGCGCTGGTTGCCTTAGTACATTTTCTCTCGCTGTTAAGGTGAGCGATAATTTACTCATAATCTATATATATATATATATAACTCTTCCGTTACTGAGTGACTGACAGACAACGCACAGCCGAAACTACTGAACGCAAGAAGCTGAAATTTGGCACGTATGTTTCTTGGAGAGTGTAGGCGAGCACTAAGAAAGCATTTTTGGTAATTCCACCCTGAAGGGGGTGAAAGGGGTGAAACCCGATATTGAAACCGCGGGAAAACTACTAGTCTAATATATACATGTACTCACGCCTAATGCCCAACAGGCAGGCAGTGACCATGGATTTGCCATGGCTACGATTCTAGTATATCTCTTTCGTTTGATTCATTATTTTTCTTCTTCATACATGCACGTCGGTTTAGTGAGATTATTGTTAACATGACCGTTCTCTAGAATGGCTCTGATCTGGTCAGAGAATCTTTGTTTCCATTTAGAAAAGTAACTAGAAAGCTTTACGAAAGTCTATATACTACATTTTAAATAAAAGGCATTCTTCTTCTATATATAATCTTTAGTCGTGAGAACGTTCATCGGTCAGAGACTTGTCAATTGGAAAGCATTAAGTAGTCCACGACCAGTTACTAAGAATGCTTACGCATGCCATTAAACTATCTTAAAAACAGCTAGCTATGTTCTAAGGTGGGTTTGGAAAAACATAAAATATAATATAATATAATATTCGTTCAAAGAAAGTTAAAATAATACAATTTTCAAAATATCCTAAAACAGCATTTTAACTTTAACAACACGTCATAGGCACCTTATAAGTCCTAAATAAACCTGGTTTACTATACTTTACACCAGAGAAAGGCTTTTAAACAATATACGTGTCCATTAGTCTGCGCCTACCGTAAAACCGGACTGGAAGAAAAAAATAAAACGGGTTTACGCTCAACTTGAGTGAAGCACATCGCTTTTGGAAGTCGGCAAAAAATAGAAGTCTTATTTTATCCGGATTTCGTACAGATTAACTGTAGCGTGTGCTATCTATTTTATTTTGGCGGGTTATTCCTTTGATTTGTTGAGCAATGGTTTGTTATGCGAATATGAGATGTAGAGGGTACTAGAGTTTTCTAGGTCATAGAGTTTTGAAGGATGAACATGAGAGTTATTGACTTTTGTACGTAAATTTCCAAGCAGTTGCGCGTAGTAAACATAACTTTGCATTATGTTTGCATAACTTTAAAAGTATGAACAAATGTGAATCAATGTCTATTTTAGAGAGAATTGGACCATCTCGTATGGTAAACAGAGCGCCTTTGATGTGCTAAGTTGTATTGGAATGATAATTGAATAAAGGTGTGTACAATACCTACTTTGTATGGTGAAGGACGTAATGCACGAGTTATATACAGAAAAAGGGAAAAATATAAGTAATAGACAATTCATTTACTTTGACTGAACTAAATGAAGGATATTGCAATTTATGGTGTATGTTAATAAAGAAACTACAAATAACATTTCACTGTTTTATATTTATCAGTTATTCAGTATTATAAATCGTTAATATTACTTTAAACAAACAAACAAATAAAGTTTGTTTATTATAACCATAAAACAAAATTAAATTACATATTACATATAAATTATACATTACATTATTTTATATAACAACAGTACATAATAATTCCAACAAAATAAGAATATACTTAACTTACTGTACAAGTGATTCCTCCGGCGGCCAAACAAGAAGTGGCCGGACAATCACTGCGCCTTGCTTTTATACCAAATTCATAAGTCAACCGATCTACTAATAATATTCAAGTATATTATAAATAATTAATATTATCTATTGTAAAAATATTAAAAATAACAGTAGGCAATCTGTAAGTATAAGTTATATATTCTAATTAATTTTAATTAATAACAATTACATACTTCCGTTAACAGTTGGCAACATTGAAGTAAATAATCAAACAATAACCTATTCTGTCACGGCCATGCTGACGTGTAGTTCGCTCTCGGACTACATAAAAAAAGAACCTAATACTAATTATTACTAAATACACTGTTGTAAGGAAACTTAATGCTAATTAATACATATTATTCATTGTTATAGTCCTACTTTTCACATTAGGAGGACAAAATAACAACGGTCAGTACTTTGATCAATCAAAGCCCCTCACCTGCTGCACATGAGACGGGCTAAAGCAAAGCAACTGACTCCAGCAGTTCCAATCAAATATTTTTTTCTCATTCCATTTGTCACATTCGACATCGATACATAATTTCTAAACCGGTACAATCACAATTCATATGGATCTCATTCCAATCGAATTTTTTTTTTTTTATTCCATTTGACACATCCGACATTGATACATAATTTTAAAATAGGAACAATAAAATATTACATTTTATAAAGATCTCATTTAAAAAATAATTGTAACACAAATGTTTAGACTATTCGATATTATCAATCCATTCACCCGACCATAGTCTCAATCTATCTTTGGCTACAGTTATATTTCTTAAATTTCCTATTCCCCTTAGGGAGTATCTATCATTAGGTAAGATAGCGGAAATCTCGTAAGGACCTTTAAACCTGGGACTTAATTTATCATGACGCCTGTGGTCTTGGTTCACATAAACAGTATTACCAACTGCAAAAACTTTATTATCTCGCCTTACTGTATCAAATCGAGTTTTGAATTTGTTTGCCCTGGAACACAGACGCTGATAAGCTAGTTCACGATCTGCTCTTATATCTATGTTATCTCCGAAAATATTTACGTCGTTTAAATGGGCTTGAATAGAGGGTATATTAGCATTACAGCCTATGAGCAAATGGATCGGTGTGAAACCTGTAGAATTCTGAACAGTGGTGTTAATTGACTGTTGTACCTTCCACAATCCGCTTGGCCAATCTGACGAGCCATTACAAGTAGTATTTAGCATGTCTATTACTGTACCAACATATCTCTCTATTTGGCCATTGCCTCGTGGTGTGCCTGTAGCAACCATATGATGATCTATTTGTAACTCTCTAAACAAGGAACGGATTTGACTAGAGCTGAAATTGGTTCCCCTATCTGTAATAACCTTTGACGGGGATCCAAATATAGTGATGGTTTCCCGTATAATAGGTACTAATTCGATGGAGCTAAGGGTTCTGAGAGGTTTTAATAAACAGAATTTGGTAAAGCCGTCAACCAAAAGTAGAATATACTTGTACCCTTCACCCGATTGTGTGAATGGACCTGTACAATCTAGATGTATTGTATGAAATGGAATAGGGGTTTTATCTATGGGATGTAAATAACCTTGTTTTGGACCAGAATGACCTTTCCGTTCTACACATATTAGGCAGTGTTTTAAATATTTTCTAACAAAAGCGGCCATTCGAGGAAACCAGAAATGTTCGCAAAGTTTTTTGAAAGTTTTGGTAAATCCTACATGGCAATTTTCATCATGAAATAATTTTAGAAGGCTAAACCTGGATCCTTTGGGCACATATAATTTAGGTTCGTTAGATTGTACTTTGTAGAACAACAAATTATTCTGTAACAAGTATTGATTATCATCTAATTCGCCAGCTATAACTTGAGCAATTAAATTTTGGGTTTCTGAATCATTTTGTTGAGCAATTTCTAACCAAGATAGTGGCTCTTCAATCAGATTTACTTTGCTGGATGACTTTGGTGATTTACTATTGGTTAGTAAAGTGGCAGTCGGTGGTAACAAAGAGCTAGACACTGATGCAGCAATATTAACAGACGTGGAGGTTACCACAGGGTTACGACTAAGAAAGTCTACATGTCCTATGTATTTACCTTTCTTATATATGATCTCAAAATTAAAATCTTGTAGAAATGTCCACCATCGGGCGACGCGAGGAGATAAATCTTTTTTATTCATTGTGGCTCTAATAGAATTACAGTCCGTAAAAATCTTAAATTTAATACCCAAAAGATATACTCTAAAATGTTTTAAAGCGTTGTAGATAGCCAACGTTTCTAAATCATACGAACAATATTTATATTCTGCGGGTGACGTTCTTCTACTGAAATAAGCTACGACTTTTTTGACATTATCAATTCTTTGTACTAATATGGCTCCATAGCCCAAGGAACTAGCATCTGAATAAAGTTCAGTTGGTAAATAAGGATCAAACACAGTTAGTAATGGTTTACTAGATAAATGTCTTATTACATAATTCCTAGCCGCATCCTGTTCGATTCCCCACTCCCATTTCTGGCCACTTTTTGTTAGTTTACTTATGGATACTGTTCGCGTTGCAAAATTTGGAATAAATTTGCGAAAGTAGCTAGCTAGACCCATAAACTGCCTCACTTGCTTAACGTTATTAGGGACAGGAGAGTTTACTAAATCAGCTATCTTTGCCTCACTAGGCCTAACACCTTCCTGTGATATAACTCTGCCTAAATACTCTATACTCTGAACAAAAAACTTACATTTTTGAATATTTATAGTAAATCCTGAACAGCATAATGCCTGAACCGTTTGGTCTAAATAGTGAAGGCCTTCTTCTATTGTAGAGAATGGAATTAAGATATCATCTATATAAACTAGAAGAAATTTTAAGTGCTGCACAGCTTTTGTGATAGCCCTTTGGAATACAGAAGGCCCGTTGCAAATACCAAATGGCATCCTTAAAAACTCAAAATGACCGTCGGGTGTCACAAAAGCCGTGTATTTTATAGAATCTAATGCCAAAGGGATTTGATAAAAACCATTTTTCATGTCGATAGAAATAAAGAACTTTGCTTTTCCCAACTTATCGATTTGGTCTTCGATTAGAGGGAGAGGATAGCGGTCTTTTTCCAAAATTTTATTTAGTGCTCGATAATCGACGCACAATCTATCGCTGCCATCTTTTTTCTTAACTAAAATTACTGGATTTGCAAAAGGCGAGTCACTTTCACGAATTATATTTTGCTTTAAAAGTTCTTGAATTATTTCATTAACTTTCTTCCTCTCTATTGGAGCCAATCGATAGGGGCGATAATTGATAATATCATCTTTAATTAATCGCAACCTAAGTTCACCGGTCGTTACGGTAGTAGTTCCATCCAAGACAGAAGGATATTTTTGAAAGATGCTTCTTATTTTATCTTGTAGTTCCAGATCTAGATGATTAATTTTTGAGGTTAATTCTATTAAATTGGATGCAGTGGAAATCATATTAACTTCTGTCTTGGTTAGAATCTGCTTCCTAAATAAACGACTACCTACGGAATTTGTAATAATTTCTATGTCTGTATACTGAACAGCGTTTCGGCCTATTAATAAATTATACTGAAAATCATAATCTTTAACAACATGTATATCTAACTCTAAACAAACTTCCTCAAACTTAACAAGTACGGTAATTATAGCAAAAACATGTATTTTATTTTGACCTATACCATTCAAATAAATTGATATTGGTGAAAAATGACAGCCTAATTTTCTTGCAATGGACTCTTTTATCAAACTACAATTTGCTCCTGTATCTATGAGACAATCAATTGGTATATCATTTATGAAAACTCTAGTCAATTTAAGTTCGGCTTTCCTAAAAAATTAACCTCCTTATTTGGTACTATAGTTATGGATGAAGAGTTACTTGATTCAGCTCTTTGTTTATGGTAACAAAAAGATTCAATGTGACCAATTTTTTTGCAATATGTACAAACTTTTGGACCGTTAGGTTTGATTAATTGTGTGGCTTCATTTGTAGGTGTTCGTGAAACTTGCTTATTTTTGGGACAGTGAGACTGTATGTGTCCAATTTGATTACAAGAAAAACATTTCCTTTCACCGTTCAGCTTAAGTCGTTTTGTTTCCGAGGGTCCGGAATTCGAATTCTCCAAGGGTCTCTTTTTAGGTTTTATATATATTGAAAGAAGCGATATAAGAGCAGCAGTAGTGGTGACACCACTATTTAGTGAAGCCATCCTAACGTCGACATCAGAAATACCTCCACAAACTAATTCCACTAATTGTTCGTCAGTAAGAGAAATTTTTGTATTACGAAGTAATCGTATTTTTTCTCTGCCGTATTCACTATAAGAAACTGCCGCGTCCGATGTGTATAAAACTGCCTTACTAAGTTTTTCAGACAAGTTTTTCCTTTCGGGATAAGCATCTATGATATCTATACGAAATTTTTCCCAAGATCTGCCTTCTGACGGTTCCCAGGACTCGAACCACGTCACGGCGGAACCTTTCAGGGCCTTACCGGCTTTAGCTGCTGTCTTGATACTGCTCCACTTCAAATCCGCGCGGAGACTCTCAATGCTGTCGCACCAACTCTTCGCTCCGCAGTCGTTTCTGTCTGGGTCGAACACTGGCAAGGCGATGTCGTCATCCTTCTGTTGTGTTGTGGATACAGCGTCTCTGATAGCCTTGAGAAGATTACCGATTGTCTCAGCGTCCATCCTAAAACATAGATATTATTAGTATATGTGGTGCCAGGAATATCCCACTTCTGAAGTTATATACAGAAAAAGGGAAAAATATAAGTAATAGACAATTCATTTACTTTGACTGAACTAAATGAAGGATATTGCAATTTATGGTGTATGTTAATAAAGAAACTACAAATAACATTTCACTGTTTTTTTTTATATAATACTATATATAATAATACTGAATAACTGATAAATATTTATCAGTTATTCAGTATTATAAATCGTTAATATTACTTTAAACAAACAAACAAATAAAGTTTGTTTATTATAACCATAAAACAAAATTAAATTACATATTACATATAAATTATACATTACATTATTTTATATAACAACAGTACATAATAATTCCAACAAAATAAGAATATACTTAACTTACTGTACAAGTGATTCCTCCGGCGGCCAAACAAGAAGTGGCCGGACAATCACTGCGCCTTGCTTTTATACCAAATTCATAAGTCAACCGATCTACTAATAATATTCAAGTATATTATAAATAATTAATATTATCTATTGTAAAAATATTAAAAATAACAGTAGGCAATCTGTAAGTATAAGTTATATATTCTAATTAATTTTAATTAATAACAATTACATACTTCCGTTAACAGTTGGCAACATTGAAGTAAATAATCAAACAATAACCTATTCTGTCACACGCACTTATGTACAGTGTTACAATTGTGCACTACTCTATAAAGCACAGAATATTGCAAGCCATGCTTTTACTAGAAGGTTAAGTAATAATAATATACATATCGAGTAGCGGTCTCGGCCAAACGCAGACAGCTCTATCATTTCGTCAATACAAGTGGCATATTCTCTTCCAAAAAATATTTACATCATACTAAGAGAAAAGAGATCGGGTAGCATTCAACATAAATGAATAGGCTCTCGCCTGAATTTAGTAGAAGACAAATACGAGGTGTATTATATTCACAATTCGCCAACTTTGTTTTCATGACAGATATAGTAGGAAGCCACCGTGGTGCAGCGGTAGTGACTGCCTTCATAGTGATGAGGTCTCGGGTTCGAATCTCAGGTCAAGCCAACAGAAGTTATTGAACTTTTATATTAAGAAATGTCAATAGCAGCCGTAAGGAGTGGAGTAAGAAAGTTGGTGGTGTTGTATACTCCGTGCCTCGGAAAGCACGTATGTTAAGCGGTTGGTCTTCCACCTGTCACTCACCGGTCGTTTCGGATTAGCGTCCCATTGGATCATAAGAGTTAGGCAACAAATATTGCACTCGTGTTTGCGTACACACTTTTGCACTATAATATCTCCTGCGCAGATAGCCCATGTCCGTTAAGATTGGCCGCCATGACCGAATTCGGTTTGGAGAACATTTTTATTATTATTAGTAGGAAGTCAGCATAATATATTGCCTACATTTTGCCTGACTCTTGATGCTACTTACTTTACTAGACCCAGGAATCGGTCTCAACACCTAGCGATATACGCATTACAGGACTAGGGGGGCGTGTTATTCACTTAGTTCTTATACTAAGATCCTAAAAACATAAACGGTGGATATTATGGAGGTCTATGAGAGGGTTTATTGTCGGTCGTGCCGATGTTGATTTGATTGTTTGGGTGTACCGTACGTACAATATTTTAAACCAATTTGGTTGACTGAGCGATATAATCCTTATATGAAAATGCATCTTCTGTGTATTTCTGCCCTCAAAACTCGATAAATAGCTGATGGAGTGAGTTGCAATTTTCACATATATTGCATCACTACATTATAAAACAAAAGCCCCCGCCTCGTCTGTCTGTCTGTTCACGATAAACTCATAAAATACAGAACGAATTTTCATGCGGTTTTCACCAATAGACATTGAATTTATAAGGAGGGTTTGGGTGTATAGTTTATCAAGGTTTTGTGCTACCCGTGCGAAGTTGGGCGGTTCGCTAGTATCTATATTAGAGTGATTTATATACTTCTTATTGCAAAGTTCCAGTTCACAGAACCGGAAAATTAAAAATATCAAACTGAGCCACAGAGAAGCGTCGCCGGGCTTAATTAGTGACAAATATTATTCTAAGAATGTCTTAGTTATGGTTATATATAGGTAATACTAGAAAAATTAATTATATATTCTATATATTCTTTTTTCTATTCTACCACATACACACAACACCATCTAGCCCAAACTAAGCAGAGCTTGTACTATGGGTACTAGACAATGGATAAACATACTTATATACTTGTGCGGGAATCAATCGAACCTGCGACCTCAGGCGTGGCAGTCGGTTACACTAACCACTACGCCATCGAGGTCGTCGAATTATATGAAGTTAGCGTTTTAATAATTAGTAAAAACATAAATAAATTCGAATGGCTGACCCACAATTTTATTATTTCCATCGATTAGTTACATTAGCAAAACTATTAAAAAAAAGAATGTATTCCGGATACAATTATACACGTCATTACAATTTAACGCAGTGGTTTTTACAATAACTTCGTATTAGCAAATTATATCGATTATTCTCTTATGACTGTATTCAGTGTATGTGTGTTTGAGGGTAAAAAAATGAAAATAAATGTGACCAACGTTGAAAGTAATGGTATTTGAAAAGGAAGAGTGCATGACGATGTGTAATATTATGATTGATAGAGAAAAAATGGAGCAAGTGAAAGAGTTTTTATATTTGGGTACTTTGTTTACAAGGGATGGTAAACATGAGGGAGATATTGAAAGGAGAACGATTGCTGGCGACAAAGTGAATGGAGCTCTACGTGCTTTTATGACCAGTCGAAATGTATTCGAAAAGGCACGTTTGGCTGTTCATAGAGGACTATTAGTGCTTACACTTATGCATGGAAGTGAAAGTTGGGTATGGCAAAAGAAGCATGAGAGTAGAATAAATGCTCCAGAAATGAGAGCGAGTGAGTCTGAAAGATAGAATAAGGAATAGTGTGATTAGATAGAGATGCGGCATGAAAGTGGATATAGTGACAAAAATAGAAAAGGGTATGTTAAGCTGATTTGGGCACGTAGAAAGACTGGACGAGGCAAGATTGACCAAGAAAGTTTATAAGGCTAGTGTGAATGGAACAGTCACAAGAAGAAGATATAGGCGAACGTTTCTCGATCAGATCGGGGGCGTTCTAGCCAAAGGCCAGGTTAAGAGCACCTTGAACTGACAGGCGTGTATGAGGAATGTGATGAAAGTGAATGAAATCCAAATTCAAATTTCATTCAAAATTCAAATGGAAATCATTAATCTCTGCCTACCTCTCTGAGAAACAGGCATGAATCTATGAATGAATGACTGTACTCAGCACTACTACGTCTGTGTTCGTACACACGTCCAAACGTAGTTCTTTTTTGTATTTAGTTTTTTTAAAAGACTACTACCGCGTTATGTATAATTCATGTGACGCGGGTGACTTTACAAACATTCAAACCACGGACACAAAGAACACCCAGACTCGGAACAACCATTTGTGGATCACACAAAGTTTTGTCCCGTGTGGGATTCGAACTCACAACAGTCGGCGCAACGGCAGTGGCAAGGCGAATACTTAAACCACTACGGCATCTGTGCAGTCGAGATTCATGGGGATATAACCAAGAAAAAGGTAAGCAGTTATGCATCAAAGTCACATAACCACCCACGTTTGTGACGCGGACCGGTCGTTGCTGAGCGGCCGTGCTCCCGGCGCCCCTCCATCGGCGGCCATCTTCTCCTGTCCAGCGGCGTCCCTATATATTGGCAACGCGTCCTGGTGCCGGTCTCCTTCCGGTGCGCTGCCTACTAAAGTTCAGTGGTCCATTCTACCCGGGACCACGTAACAAGCCTTCATCTTGAACCACGCCCTGAAATACCACTAAGTACCTAGTTGTATATAATTGCAGTTCTGTTTATTCTCATACACCTGTTGTAAGTGAAAATATATGCTTATTAATCGCGTTGTTCATCTTTAATTTCTATTAAAATCCTAAGTCAACCACACCTCTAAAGCGGGTTGACTACTATAACGTTACACATTATAACGGACCAGTATATTATCATCTATCGGCCATATTTGCATTTTAGTGCTGCTGCCGTTAATTTGCTGACAGAATAACCAAATACTTTTTCTCGAACCTAAAATCTACCACACAGTCACTTTAACAAATGTCAAAATATGTTAATTATGAGTGTGAACACTCCGACCTACCCCTTTGGGGCCACACACGTGACTCAATACGTATGTAAATTATACTAAAAGCTTTAAGCATTAAAAACAAAAATGTTATGTTCGTTTAATAATAAATTACGATGTAACCGAACACTGCACGTCGGGGAGGTGTGCGGAGTAATGAGTACATCATAAACATACATTGTAATGATTTGAGCGGACGTATGAAATGTTTTTACATAATGGCCTTTTATTTCGATTCGTGTATTTGTTTATTTATTATTTTCGACTAAATGGGAAGGTGATATGCCGTAACGGCGAACGCAAGCGTTTATTTTGAAAGCCAATGCCAAAAGTTAGTTAAGTCTTATTGCTGTTGTATTTATATCCTCTATTCTATTTTATTCTCTATTCTATTTTGACGACTCGATGGCGTAGTGGTTAGTGTAACGGACTGCCAAGCCTAAGGTCGCGGGTTCGATTCCCGCACAAGTCAAACATTTGTGTGCGTGAAGATGGATGTTTGTCTTGGTCTGGGTGTTTCTATGTATAATATGTATGTATTTACAAAAAAAAAGTATATATGTATGTTTATCCATTGGTCTAGTATCCATAGTACAAGCTCTGCTTAGTTTGGGCTAGATGGTGTTGTGTGTATGTGGTAGAATATTATTATTATTATTATTCGAATTGATCGATATGTATGGATTTCTGTAGTTTTTGATAAGGCCACCGTCATGGTCGTGGTGGTGGTGTTTACAAAGTTAATGTTTTCCTGTAAGAGAGTGATTATTTCTCAGACTAGCCGTACCGACCCATTGAGAAAACCATCATCAACCATTGAGTTGAGAAAACCATCACCAGTGTTTTGGTCATGGTACGGCCAAAATACTGGTGATGGTTTTCTCAACTAAGGCATGTTTTTTCAGTCTATAACTTAAATTATAGAAATTGCTTTGAGTTTCAAGGAACAAATCTCAGTCACATCCTGTAAAAATTGATATTCAACGGAAACTGGTTTGACTAGAGGGCCCCTCTTCCCTCTTTTCTGGAGACACTTGAAAACTTGAGATAATGAGTCTCAGGATTAAAAAGATGTTTATGTTCCTTTATTATCTCTAAGTACATGCCTTTTAAGTCCTTGTGCCAGATTAGAGGCAATACACAATTTCGTTTTTTGGTTAAATTATGTTGATATTAATATTGTATGTGTAAATACTGTGTTCGATAGCTGGCAATGGTCTCAATCTTTGCCGTTGTCCATATTTCGCAACGCTTTTAATGAATTCTTCTCTCTTAGCCTTTATTATTCCCAAGTCACTTGGGGTCGGCTTTATTAGTTTTATATATCAGTTTTTACACAGAGCGGCTGCCAGCTGACCTCCGAAACCCGAAGGCTAACGATACGCTAAGGCTAGACCAGTGTCAGGATATTAGAAGGTACTGACTTTCCCAATAACGACTGCCATAGATGTTTATGGCAGCCAGGACCAACGGCTTAACGTGCTCTCCGAGGCACGAAGCAGGCGATAATTGTCAATCAATACTCACATAATTTCGAAAAGTCATATAACTTCCGAAAGTCAGAGGTGCGCGATGTGGGTTCGAACCCGAGACCCTCTGCATTGCAGTCTGTTGGTCTCCCCACTGAGCTATCGCTGCTACTTTAACGCTTTTAATGAACATACATATTATTTGTAATAGCTATAACATACCGGTATTCATGACCTGCGAATGTCTAGAAAAGCCTAGTACAGTGCTGCATGGCTAAGCTTTGTCTTGAAATACACAGCTCAGTCCAAAGCAGCTTTACACCGTTTGACACAAAGCATCACGACCTACCACAGCACGGTTAGGTCGGTTACCTATAGGTTAGATTGATTAATATTACTTACCATAGCAGCAAACAAGCATAGCTTAACAAACTTCATTTACTAATTGACACGCTCAAACATAGTGACAAATGATATAATCTTGATCGATCACTCTTACACACATTTGTAATAATCGCCAAGAAAACAAAAATTAATTTCAGCAGTATATTTACGTTAAATTTCAACAAAATTTAATCTGACTTTGTAATGTAATGTAACACAGTTAATTATTCCATTATGAGTTTCTTTTGCTGACGTATCAAATTACGAATTATTTCATGTTACAACTGAAGGTCCATCTGTTTCAGCATTAAGTCATTTATAACGGCGTATTCTTTATTAATTTGACACCGGAAAATTTTGATGGTTTAAATTTTTCTCTTTATATTTTTGTTTAGATAGCATTCAGCTGTTTTAAAATGGCGACGCTCTTGCCTTTTAGTGTCGATAACTATCAAAATTAGGTTAGACTACGTATCGAATTTTCAGCATAAACGCCATAACTTCCCGTAACATATAGGTACGCAGAGTATGATATTAGGTATTTAAATTTGAACGGTATACCTGCACCCTGCTGTCGTAAAAGGCAACTAATAGCGTTCATTGGGTTGCGGGCAGCCAGGATCGGCAATTTTGGTCATCCACAAGGCCTAAATTAGGTAAGTATATGTCATTCAAGGCCTATTCAATTTCAGTGACAAGTCCCACACATTTTCAATTTCGTTCTACTTAGCCGAATGATATCCTATATCTCGAATTGTGGTTATATGCCTTGTGGACGGCAATAGGCCAATACGCCTTATTAACGGGATTTAAAAAATGTTACGTGTGAAATATAGGTGGACTACTTTGCCCACCCTTCGCAGATAAACAGAGATGAGTCTATGCATGTAATTGGACGGATATATATTTTTAGCCCACCTGATGGTAAGTGTCAACCACTGCTTATGAATTTTAGCAATGTCAAGGGTTTTGAATTGAATTTTGCATCCGATGCCTACTGTTATAGCAGTTTTCTCTGTAATCTTGGTTTGAAGAATGACGTATCATAGTTGTAAGAAAACCCCATCGCAGGTAGTTAGCTTCAGAGCCTACACGAATGATTTCGTGTTAGGATAAAAACAGGGTTTATAAAAAAGAATATATAGTTGCACAAACTCTTAGTCTGTAGTTTATTGAGGCTGCTTTAGGGTAACAGATCTATAAAAGAAACGCAACTTATACCAATACGTGAAATCAAGGCCACAATATTACGCACTTACGGTGTTCGTAAAACTTTCATGACTCTCACTTTTACTAACCTCTCCATTCGGTAGAAATAGTGTTGGAGAAATGCTACCGTTTCATTAAAGGTGTATAGTGTCTTATAACACGCACTAACTTGTCCGCTTAACCATAACTTGTCTTAATGATAAAATGAGCAGCGATAGCTCAGTGGGGAGACCAACAAACTGCAATGCAAAGGGTCTCGGGTTCGAACCCACGTCACACACCTCTGACTTTCGGAAGTTATATGACTTTTCGAAATTATGTGCGTATTGATTGTCAATTATCGCCTGCTCCGTGCCTCGGAGAGAATGTTAAGCCGTCGGTCCCGGCTGCCATGAACTTCTATGGCTGTCGTTATTGGGAGAGTGTCGACACAAAAGATCCCACTGGGTCGAAGTGTCGCCGGTCTGCACTGACTGGCCACCACAAAAGATACATATACATATACCTACATACATAATGATAAAAATAATGTGTCTGGTCGCCGCCGGTGGCCGTAGGTACGCGTATGGATGAATAGGCTGATTAGACTTTTAACCAATGCATTTCAGCATGAATGGGTCGGCTAGACCGCGGGAGGACTACCCTCTCACAGAATATCGACGTGAAATAGCAGTATTCCTACTGTTGTGTTTCGTTCGGTGCGTGAGAGTGTCGGTGGCCCATTCACCCTCTTTCCCCTTTCCCGCTCTTTCTCCTTCCCACTTCCTTATCTAAAGGGTCAGCAACGCGCAAGTGATGCCTCTGGTGCTGCAGGCGTCCATAGGCTACGGTGACCACTTACCATCAGGTGGGCCGTATGCTTGTTTGCCACCTTAGTTGTATAAAAAAAAATATGTGTGGTTTCTGGCTAATGACTTCTGTGGCAGTGGCTAGATAGTGTTTTATTTGTGTGTGACGCTAAGAAAATACAGCCATGTCTAGTAGCAGAGGTTACTGCTTACCACTAAGTGAGATGGCTTGTCTGCCAAAAAAACAATAAAATAAAGGTCTCATCTACCAAGTAAGACCATTTTTAAACCAACAAGGATCATAAAACTACTACAACATATCACATAGCAAAGCTACAATGCCGTTTACAAACTCAGGTAGCTGAATAGGACCGAATCGGTCTATTCACTGTTCGCAAATAAAAATACGAGCCATTCCGTCAATTATGACGTAGGTACTAAAAGTGTTGCCTTCAATTTGTTGTTTTATGCTATGGGCGGTTATGCTCTTGTTGGCGCACGGAGTTTTAGGATTATACTTCTAATTAGTTTAAACATTTCATTTAGTAGCTGCTATGGCGTAATCGCTGTATAAAAAATAGATATTTCTGGTTCACATCAAAAAACACATCATTAATAATCAAAATACAATGTGAACACAGGTTAGCATAAACAACATTCAATGAAATACAAAAGAAATTATAAATAGAAATCCCAACTAATATTAATAATGTGAATGTGAATTTCGATTTGTTGTTTGTTGAATTGTCGGCCTCAACGGCGTAGTGGTTAGTGTAACCGACTGCCACGCCTGAGGTAGCGGGTTCGATTCCCGCACAAGTCAAACATTTGTGTGCATGAACATGGCTGTTTGTCTTGGTCTGGGTGTTTCTATGTATAATATGTATGTATTTACAACAAAAAAAAGTATATATGTATGTTTATCCATTGTCTAGAACCCATAGTACAAGCTCTGCTTAGTTTGGGCTAGATGGTGTTGTGTGTATGTGGTAGAATATTATTAGAATATTTATTGTTTGTTAAGCTTTCACTACTTAACAACTCGGCCGATCATTATAAAATTTCGCATACACGTTTTCAGGGGTACAAAAAGGACAAACGGTACCTTTCATCCAGAAAAAAGTACTGTTCTTGGGGGATGGAAATTTATTGACAACCTACAACGCAAGCAAACCCGTGGTCAAATTCTAGTAAAATAAAAGCGACGTGATCATAATAGGAATTAGTTCAGCATATCATTGTGTCAGACGAATGCCTGACGTTGGTTTTCAACTAAGCCCTTTAAGAATACACAATATCAAACCATACTACATACATTTATAAAACTACATTATTATTAAAACTTACTAAGACTGCCATTCATCTGTATAAGACGATGACGAATGACGATGAACGCATATTAAGAAGGTAAACAGAGTTTTCTTCTTCCTAGCCTTTATATATTCCCAAGTCACTTGGGGTCGGCTTTTCTGGTCTAACCGGATTTGACTGGATATCAGTTTTACACGGAGCGGCTGCCACCTGACCTCCGCAACCCGAAGGCTAACGATACCCTAAGGCTAGACCAGTGTCAGGATATTAGAGAGTACTGACTTTCTCGATAACGACTGCCATAGATGTTCACGGCAGCCGGGAACGACGGCTTAACGTGCTCTCCGAGGCACGGAGCAGGCGTTAATTGTCAATAATGCACATAATTTCGAAAAGTCATATAAATTCCGAAAGTCAGAGGTGCGCGACGTGGGTTCGAACCCGAGACCCTCTGCATTGCAGTCTGTTGGTCTCCCCACTGAGCTATCGCTGATACGATACAAGAATTCTTATAATTACTCTTATATTATTTTTCTATCTTTCTTTCTTTCATTCTAGCTTAGATGAAGGTTAACAAGAAATATTTCTAGCAGGTTATTTGTTTCATTTGATTACTTTAATTTTGTTTACAAATTACTGGTATTTTAATGAAATACGAAAATAATAAAACTTTTCCCAAGCCAGGAAACAGACCACGATCTGACCTAAACACAAGTACAACCTTATGCCTCAGGACCAAAAAGACGCTCGTTCATACAAATGAAAATGAGACGACTAAAAACAAGCATACCATTTTATTAGACGTTTAATAAAAATATAATTTACATACGTACAGACAATCCACTGTAATAACCGCCAGGATGCAAGGTTCACTAACTCCAGAGCTTAATTTACCTCCGTTCTTACAAAATTTGCCTTAATGAAACGACCAGAATGAATTTTTGTATAAAATAACCGAACTCCGCGAATATTTTTATTACAGCTTAAGTAATGAGAAGATTATGTCCAGCATTTGTTTAAAAGCGGTATATTAAAATGAGAAAAGCAATATATTTGGGGTTTATGAAATGTTTAATTTTATTCTGTAATGATGAAAAAAATTGGTGCTAACTTCAAGTTTTATGCGTATCCTACCATTTTTGCAACAATATATTTTTATGTAGACTATTTTGCCTTAATACAAAATAATTTGTATTTTCTAGCAAATTTTATAAAATTTTTGTATATTGCACATTATACTTTTTATTATGCTTTTCAAAATTGTTCGCATCTTTGTTGCAGGTGGACATGATGGGAGGCTGGATTCGATGCCCGAATCAGATACAGTATTGGATTTTTCTCTTAAGCAATTCTCAATTGCAATTGGCTCGTCCCATTATTACGTGGGACCTAAAAATGAAGCTGATGTGTAGTAGGCGTTAAGCACCTCTTCCTAGCCCTTTAGGACATAGACGTGAATAATTTGACGCCATGTTTGCGATGGATGCGATGACATGCGAATTAGTCATCGGACTAGTTGCAGAATTATTACATTTGGCTGAACTTGAAAGGGATGCCCTGAGAACTCATATCAAAACTCATTTCAAGCCCTAATATTGTACACATACAAAAAGATAATTAATTTAATTTGTGTGATAAATCTATACTAATATTGTACAGCTGTAGAGTTTGTTTGTTTGCTCGAACGCGCTAATCTCAGGTACTACTGAGTCGAATTGAAAAATTATTTTAGTGTTGGATAGTCTATTTATCGAAGAAGGCTATATAACATTACGCTTCGACCCACGGGAGTGATGCAGTAACCATAAGCGCGGGTGAAACCGTGGGCACAGTTTATAATATAACAGCTAAAGCACCAGCAGTATCGCTACACTAACACTCACTAGTACTACTGATGTGAACACAAACCTATCTAGCGGAGTTAACTAAAATCCAAAAAAGTACCTATTATTAGTAATTAAATAAATATATTAGAAAGAAAGAAAGAAAGAAAGAAATCATTCTTTATTGCCACAAAGAAACATGACTACTTACATATTTTTCTTACAAAATATAGACAAAATAATAAAAAAGACAATTACATAAATAGTTCGTAAGTAGAAAAATATATACACATCATGCTATTGTGGCAACAAATGGTCTCCATTCAGCATTGATGTTGCGATAAAACTGACGTGATATCGCAACGCTGATTTTCAATGGAGACCATCGTTACGCACGTACGTCAAGCCAGCTGCATACAATTTTACAACTAACAAAAAATTAGAAAAACATATAATAAAATTGTAAATGGTCGATGTCTACTTTCCTCCTTCTCTATATAAACTGAAACATTTATTTTTGTAATTCGTGTAGGTCTATCTGTATGCATATCGCAGATAGACCTACATGCATACGCACATCACGGAAAACCTACTGCACAAAATTGAATGAGTTTTTTATAGTCGTATTGCTGTAGCACAGAGTATAACTTAGACACCAAAAATATGTTTGGATTTTTAGACACAAATAGAAAAATTATTCACTAGCTTTTGCTCGCGACTTTGCTAGCGTAAAAGTAGGTTAGGTTATGTTAGTAACAGAAGGTACATTTTTAAATAAAATTAGGCTACCTAAGAATAAAATAATTTTTAAAGTCGAGTTAGTGGTTTTAGCGTTAAATCCTTACAAACAAACAATCAAATCTTTCCTTTTTATAATATTAATATATATAACTATAATTATCCTTACAATTGTGCACTGTTTGTTTTAATGTGTCTATTTTTAATAAAATTACTAAGGAACAGCGCTGATATCTGAAATGCAGATATTTCATTATCTAGTTCAGACACAGATGTCTTTATATATTTTAAGAATCCATATGTAGCCTAATCTGTAAAGTTATATATTCTTAAGTGCACAATAGCAGCGATAGCTCAGTGGGAAGACCAACAGACTGCAACGCAGAGTCATATGACTTTTCGAAATTATGTGCGTATTGATTGACAATTATCGCCTGCTCCGTGCCTCGGAGAGCACGTTAAGTTGTCGATCCCGGCTGCCATGAACATCTATGGCAGTCGTTATTGGGAAAGTCAGTACTCTCTAATATCCTGACACTGGTCTAGCCTTAGGATATCGTTAGCCTTCGGGTTGCGCAGGTCAGGTGGCAGGCGCTACGTGTAAAAACTGATATCCAGTCAAACCCGGTTAGACTAGAAAAGCTGACCCCAAGGCTAAGGAGAAGATGTGTACAATTTTCTTGAAAAATAAAATTATTATTATTATTACAATTTACCACGTAAAATCTCTAAATTCTCACATAATGTAGCGTCTCCACAAGTGCCTTCCTGTATAAAGAGAGGTCACTTTCAACGATGCTTTCAGGCTCTTTTGAACGTTGTAATCTCATCTTCACGGGCGAGCTTTCAACATTAGTCGCTTTAAACTACACTGATTCGGTGACAACGACTCTCTAATTCCTTATTCATATTATGTTGAACGAAAATAAAGGGGAAATAGGTTGTTTCATATCATAATTAAAATTAAAGCTAAAATACGTTTGTAAATGTTAAATTTGACTGCACGGATGGTTTAGTGGTTGTCGCCGAGTGTAGTGGGTTCGAATCCCACACGGGACAAAAACTTTGTGTGATCCGAGTCCTGGTTGTTCCGAGTCTGGATATTTTTTGTGTCCGTTGTTTGAACGTTTGTTAAGTCCCTCGCGACACAGGAATTATTCCTAGTGTGAGAGCTGTCCTTTTATTTTAAGATGAAAAAGAAAGGTAATTTATATTTGTAGTTCAACAGGGGTTGTAGCTTAAACTTTTTTTTTATCACTCTAGTAATAAGTAGACAAAAAACCTTTAACTTTATTATTTGCAAATTTCAGTAATAAAGAAACAAAAAGTTGAAGTAGAGGACCCAGGATTTGAACCACCGTCGTTATATTTTAGTGATAAAGTGAGAAGACTCGTTGACCGCTTTGCTATCGCAACCTGCGGTACTATAGGCAAATATAAGCATTAATTGTAGATGCGGAATAACAGAGACACTGTTGTTGAATATAAGGTATAGTAGTTATTATAATTATATATACAAGAACTTGAAATTCGCCAATAATTTATTTAAATTTTAAATTTGGCTGTTATTAAAATAGCAGCGATAGCTCAGTGGGGAGACCATCAGACTGCAATGCAGAGGGTCTCGGATTCGAACCCACGTCGCGCACCTCTGACTTTCGGAAGTTATATGACTTTTCGAAATTATGTGCGTATTGATTGACAATTATCGCCTGCTCCGTGCCTCGGCGAGCACGTTAAGCCGTCGGTCCCGGCTGCCATGAACATCTATGGCAGTCGTTATTGGGAAAGTCAGTACCCTCTAATATCCTGACACTGGTCTAGCCTTAGGGTATCGTTAGCCTTTGGGTTGCGGAGTTCAGGTGGCAGCCGCTCCGTGTAAAAACTGAGATCCAGTCAAACCCGGTTAGACTAGAAAAGCCGACCCCAAGTGACTTGGGAATAATAAAGGCTAAAGGAGAAGAAGATACAAGAACTCGTTTTTGTCTCGTCTTCACACATGCACATGACGAACTTCATCTACTATCATTACATTGAAAAATGTTTCATTGTTTGCGTTAAAACATCACACACACAAAAATATTCGCTCGGATCATTATGCGAATGTGTACCTTACGATGCTGCTCGACTTTTGTCAACAAATTTACTACACTCACATTTATCCAGAAGTTTTCTTGGTTATACGTAATATAAGGCTCTATTACTATTAACGAGCACATTAATAGAGTCCGTGCTTTGCCAGATAATGACAACTTCCTACAAAAAAGTCAATTACAGTTAGACCCGCCAGGAAATTGAAACCATCGCATTCAAGATCGACTACAAATCTTTACTAATATTATAAACGCAAAAGTTTGTATGTATGGATGTTTGTTACTCTTTCACGCAAAAACTGCTGGACCGATTGTGATGAAACTTGCGAGACCTGGACTAACATATAGGCTACTGTTTATCCCGATATTCCCACGGTATCGAGACTTACGCGGGTGCATTACCTATATTTACGCGAGCGGAGCTGCGGGAAAAAACTAGTATAAGCATATTTTAGGGCTACGTGACCACCACACACACAGCATAGTGGGCAAGCAGTCGTCTTGTCGCTGTCACCACGTTGAGCGTTGTGTATGTGGACAAATCTAAGTACAGGAGATGTATTTTAAAGAGATATAAGACATCTTCCAATATAAAATGTATTTTATTTTTAAAAGACGTCTTTTGTACTTTGAATATGTGCTATATCTCTCGGAAATTCCGAAATATTCAAGCACAAAGAATACCTAAACTCGGAACTACCAATAACACATTTTTGTTGCTTTCAAGTCACATACAGGTTGTCCCAGAATATATGAATCAAATTGTAACGGGAGATTCCTACGAGAACGGGAACGGGAGAGACGGTACCGGGAGGTAAGTAACACCTATTCCCATGGATGAGTATTTGATAGGCTGGTATAATGAAAACTATGGATGGAAAACGGCGTCTACCCTGAATCCTCTAATAGCATCAATCGGATGGGCAGATGGTGACTCGCCAACTTACTAGATGGGCCCCCTGAATAGCCACCATAGGCATACATGCCTTAAAGGCAGCAGAAGGCAACATCGGTGTGAGCGTCTAGGGTTGTCGAGCGGTGCGGCGCCGGTTTCACCATCACGGGTCTCGTGACAACGGAGACCCGGAGCGGGTTTCCCGTAGTTATGCCCTTGAAAATGACACTTCAACCCCTAAGCATATAGCTCTAGCGGCCTCTCTCTGATCGGCCAATCAAGGCAAGCCAGAGTTTAGAGTCCTACGGGCGCTCTTGAAGTTCCACCCCAGCCAACCAGTGAAGGCAAGCCGGGGACGAAGCCCTAACCGACTCTCTTAGGCATTCAAGACAGTGTCGCCACTCACATTCAGTTCGCCACAAGCTGCCCTGCGGTTTGTGCGCTTTAATTAAAACCCAGTGATACATTTTTGTTTATATCATAAGGTGAAGATGGTATTTTAAGGTAAAGTACTATGCCCTCCGAGATCACGTTAGTGTCATGATGAGATAACGACTGCCCCAGAGAGGTTTATTATTATTTATACTCGCCGCATCGATTCTATTTTCTGGGCAAAAGTAATCCACTTACTCTTCGAACTAATAACCTAGGTATGTCTATACAAAATACAATTTTGATTTGTCACTCTGTTACGTAAAGAAAGGGAAAACAACACACTTTCGTTTTTAAAACATTAGTAAGGCTCCCACAAAACTTCTAAATTGAATTAATAAAAAAATGGCGCCCGGCCTATTTGGTATCTTATAATTAACATTGCGAATAAAAAAGGCTTTATAAGCTATTTTAATAAAAATTCAGTAGGATCATAACGGTGTTGGAATTAAAATAAAAACGGAGTACGGAATTAATGTTATAAACAGACCGTTGCGTGTCTTGTAAAGGGAGGGTTTCCACACTTGCTTGGAGCATTACAGATCGTAGCGACTCGTAAAAGAACACATGGCAGTGTTTCTTTAATGACTTAACATTCCCTTTGTGTTTTATTGTTTGAGGAAATATTATTATCTCGCTGATGCAAAGATAAAAACCACTCTGTTACGGAATAGTACGTTAGGGTTGATGATAAATGGGATACATTGATGCCCTTAATATGGACTAATGCTTTGTGTGAGAACATTTTTTTCTGTGAGATAACTAAATTTAATAAAGTAGCGACGCAGGTATGACGACAAGCGGTGGTAACCTAATGGATACGGCATTGTACTTGCGATCGAGAGATTGTGGATTCTAATCCCAGCCATTGCTTTCAAAGATTAACTACTACCTAGACTAGAAATTTCAACTCAAATTGACAGAAATCTTTAAAAAGTAGTTTTAAGTAGTAGAGCCTCGCTGTTTTCAGCATAAATGGGATTGCTCGACTGGGCAAGTACTGACCTCTCACAGAATATCGACGTGAAATAGCAGTGTTCCTACTGTTGTGTTTCGTTTGTTGAGTGAGAGTGCCGGAGGCCTAATCACTCTCTTTCCCGCATCCCGCTCCTTCTCCTTCCCACTTCCTTTTTTTCCTAAAGGGTCGGCAACGCGCAAGTGACGCTCCTGGTATTGCAGGCGTCCATAGAGTACGGTGACCACTTACCATCAGATGGGCCGTATGCTTGTTTGCCACATTAGCAGTATAAAAAAAAAAGTGCCAGTACCTCCATCCTGCAGCAAAATACTCTACATTGTGTTCTTGCAGTGAACAGGATTACAAGACTCTTTAATTAGTCACCGTCAGATACCAATGACCTTTACCCTTTGCGTTTATGTCACTCTAAGATGGCAAACATCTGGCGTCGACTGAGTCGTGAGATATTTGCCATCTTGTAGTATAAAAATATAAATTATATAACATAATCTAGGCATTCATTCTGTGCTGTGATAGAATTAGTGCTGCTTATAATAAATATAATAATAATATCAGCTCCTTATACACACTGTCCTAGTGCTGGGCATCAGCCTCTTCTTAGTGTGAGAAGGATTGGACCATAGTTCACCACGCTGGTTCAGTGCGGATTGACAAACTTCAGACATCTTCGAGAACACGATTCTGACCTTGAAATTAAACTTATACTAAAGTCAAAGTTACGGAGTATAATTGTTTCTATCTGCTGGAGGACTGCTGGAAACAATTGTACCAGGAATACTGGAATCCTCAAGTCTGACAAAATCCAATTGGTGCCCATAAGTGTATGCGAAATTAACAAGTATACATATTACAAATAACGTTTAAAATCGCATCCACCGACTTGAGGAGTTTGAGAGCACTGAAACCAGTTGATTCTTACCGTACTCCAGCGGTTAAATAAAGCGGTATATAAAGTCAATAAGCCCTAAAGCCGATGTCCTAACACATAACATACGTAATTATACAAAGTATTTTGGAAATTATACGCTTCTAATTATATGTGTAACAACTTTAAAGTGATTTAATGAGATGTTTTACAACTTAGTTAATATTTATATTGTGCCCCTTCCTCAGTGAGTTATCATCCTGAACAAATACATTTGTCTAATATAGGTAAAATTTTATCCTTATATGTTTACTTACACGTTGTAATTGGGTTCATACTTGCCTCATTGCTTTTATACTTATAAGACTGCACGGATGGGATAGTGGTAAGTGGCCTTGTCACTGTTACTGCACAAAGTGTTGCGGGTTCCATACCCACATGGGTCATAAAATTGTGTGATCTACAAATAGTTGCTATAAGTCTATGTGTATTTTGTGTCCACTGTTTGAATTTTTGTAAAATTGCCCGCGATATAGGAATTGTTTGTAGAGCAAGAGCGGTCTTTCCGAAAAAAAAACGTATACTGTCTTGTTTCTGGACTATCGCGTGGTGTGTTAGATTTCAAGAATATTTATTATATTTTCCTGCTTAGATTTTTTTTGTAGCATCATGGTGTCAGCAGAAATGCTTGATGGATGGTAATAAGCTCGCCGTCTATTACGACGAACTATCATAAATTAAATGTTTTATGGTATGGTACGTTAATATAAGTTGGTGTAATGTATTTGTTTTGATTCTGCTTAGGTTGTGCAGCGGTAGTAAGTGCAAGTGCTGTAAATAAGGTCTTGAGTTCGATACTAAATTCGGAAAGGTGTTAGGTTTTTCTGGCAAGACATTATCAATAGTTGCCCTTGTCTGGAATTGTGCCCGGTAGACGACAATAGACTCGTCTTCTATTACCTCTATCTTTGGATATAGATACAGCGTGCCGTACTGTGGCACGCTGTAACTCACCTCGCTCACTAAAGCAGCTTAACGCTATCTTGGACTTTAACCCAGAAGTTGATATTTTTGCGGATGAATGGAAAGTATTGTTATTAGAATGTATGAGGTACTGTCAGCAGAATGCGAGAATGCAATTTTTTTTATTTATTTTATATAATTAATTGTATAATTGTATTGTGTAATTGGCGCAAGTCGTTCTATTTACGACTGCCACGCCTCAGGTCGCGGGTTCGATTACCGCACAAGTCCAACATTTGTGTGCATGAACATGGATGTTTGTCTTGGTCTGGGTGTTTCTATGTATAATATGTATGTATTTATAAAAAGTATAAGTAAGTATATGTGTATGTTTATCCATTGTCTAGTACCCATAGTACAAGCTCTGCTTAGTTTGGGCTAGATGGTGTTGTGTGTATGTGGTAGAATATTATATTATTATTATTATTATTATTTGATGTAAATAAATAAATAGACAATTGAGACTAGGCATTAGTGTTACACTTGCCAAGACTAGGTAAAAAATGTCAAGACTTTTGGAATGTCGGGTATTTTGGTCTAGATATATGTAATTTTAATGTCTTACCTTCAATATAAGATAGGTTAACTAGACCATCATAATAGCCCACTCTTTACCAGCATATAGTGAGACTTTATTAGTACGAATGAATTTAGGTAAATAAAAAAAGCTGTACCTCTTCAAATAGCCTTATACGTATTTAGTCTTTCTCAATTACCACACGCAGACCCCACGCGTGTGGTAATTGAGAAACACTGGTCAATACAGTTGGCGGGAACTGGGTGATTGAATCATGATACTGTTAATCAAATTCACTCTACCGATCGCTCACTTTTAGTGCAGTTTCGAAATACCCAAATAGTGTACAGCTCTTTGTAGAGCGTTTTAGTTAACCCTAACGTAAAATTGAACGTATCCAATGTCAATAAAATGTGAAGTTATATTAAAGCGATTGAATTTCGCAATAAAAAAAGAAAATATTCGCTTTTCCAAAATGGTAGGTTTTTATTTACCCCAGTATTACAGTAGTTCTGCAATCTATCCATCAATAATTATGATATAGTATTTATTCCATAATTTCGTAAATTATGGAATAAATACTTCTTGCGAGTAATTTGCAATTGATAATTTAAAAAAGTAATTTTAATTTCCTTTTAATTGAAATTAAACTACTATATACGGATTTTATCGCGTTGTTTATTTTACACTTTATTACATAATTTAGAATAAAATGTAAAATAAACAACGCGATAAAATCCGTATATAGTAGTTTAATTTCAATGAATAACATTCGCGTAATCAAAAGACAATTTCCTTTTAAATTTGCCCGCTCCCATTCTGGGGAGGAGGCAAATTTAAAAGGACAGCAACGCACTTGTGACTCCTCTGGTGTTGCGAGTGTGCGTGGGCGGCGGTAATCGCTAACCATCATGCGATCCGTATGTTCGTTTGCTTCTTCTTCTTCTTCTGCCTCGCAAAACATATCTGCAGAAAAATGTTGCTTCTTTTTATCATGCATATTGCATTATACCACATTGTATACAAATTGCACGAAACTTCTTCATCCAAAATATCTTTTAATTTAACTTTGTTTTGAGTAGTAGTGCAATACAAAAAGAAAATATATATTGGGGATAATAAGGCAGACAAATGTATCACAAAATCTTATCATCTTTAATTAAAAACGGTGTGAGTTTTAATCACACACAATTACAAATTTGGATATTATGCAAATCTTTCTATATTCATCGGTTCTGATGTAGTAGGTATTTATATATGAAACATGATTTTTTTAGGAACATAATTATGGTCTTAATCTTCCTCTACGGAGAGATATAAGAGTGGGACAATGTATGTACTCGTATACCGAAAATACTTAATATTACCTTGGGTCAAACATTCTTGAGTATGCAATCACAAAATCATCAGCAGCAGTAAGACTATTAGAAAAGAGTCACATCTGTACCTCTTCTTTTTCTCTCTTAGCCTTTATTATTCCCAAGTCACTTGGGGTCGGCTTTTCTAGTCTAACCGGATTTAACTGGATTTCAGTTTTTACACGGAGCGGCTGCCACCTGACCTCCGCAACCCGAAGGCTAACGACACCCTAAGGGTAGACCAGTGTCAGGATATTAGAGGTTACTGACTTTCCCAATAACGACTGCCATACATGTTCATGGCAGCCGGGATCAACGGCTTAACGTGCTCTCCGAGGCACGGAGCAGACGATAATTGTCAATCAATACGCACATAATTTCGAAAAGTCATATAACTTCCGAAAGTCTGCGTTGCGTGACGTGGGTTCGAACCCGAGACCCTCTGCATTGCAGTCTGTTGGTCTCCCCACTGAGCTACCGTACTTCTATAATTCTTTATAAAGAACATCACACTGATGAGGCTGTGATTTAATTACTTATATAGTGAGACTAAAATATTCACTGCGGCTTTGCAAGGCTGATTATTGAAATAAAATAAGATCATAATAGAGTGCTAATTTAGTATAAACATCAAATGTGAACTAAAATGGATTTATTATTTCACATTTGACGTTTATTTTAATATAGTAGAATAATATTTGAAACTTTTATAACACTGACACTATATTAAAACTATATTTTGTACATAATGTCTTTTGTTTACGCGAATATTATTCATTGAAATTAAACTACTATATACGGATTTTATCGCGTTGTTTATTTGACACTTTATTACATAATTTTGAAAATTGTTACACTACTACTACTATTAAACTTTACTAATTTTTAAGCTAATTAAATTATTATTAAAACTATTTAGATTTAATTTAATTTTACACTTTCCCCGACGTTTCGGTTGCTTTTCATTAGCCATGGTCACGGGGAGACTAAGATGGTAGTTGTCTCAATGTTCCAGTGTAGTTATTTCAAAGTACCCGAACATAATTTAATCATTGGTGTTAAAAATTAGTAAAGTTTAATAGTAGTAGTAGTGTAACAATTTTCATAATTATGTAGTTTTAGTAGTTTCATTTTAATATATTTTGTACAATTTGTATTATTAATATATACTACTATATATTAATAATTGTCCATTTAAAATAAAGTCGATAGTAAGACCTTATAGAAAAGTACTACAGATAGTAAAATAATTTATCCTAATGCGAGTTACGTGCCCGTTCGCCCCTCAAGGTTTGCTCTCCATTAGGTATTTGTTAGGTTTCTTCTTAAAATCCACCCAAAAATAGGAGACCGTCTTTCTATGAAAAGGACGAAAGTCAAGGGGCGTACGGCGTAAGCTTATTGCCACGAGCATCTATGACAACATCACCTAGTGATATCAAATCTTAGATTATCCGGTTTAGAAATAGATATGGTTAAACGAATGAAAACTAACACAAGAATATTTTAGTATATACGAACCTGCATAGCAGCAATAGCTCAGTGGGGAGACCAACAGACTGCAATGCAGAGGGTCTTCGGTTCGACCCCACGTCGCGCACCTCTGATTTTCGGACTTTATATGACTTCTCGAAATTATGTGCGTATTGATTGGCAATTATCGCCTGCTCCGTGCCTCGGAGAGCAACGCAACATCTATGGCAGTCGTTATTGGGAGAGTGTCGACACAAAAGATCCCACTGGGTCGAAGTGTCGCCGGTCTGCACTGACTGGCCCCCACATAAGATACAATACAATACAATATACGAACCTGTAGCATAACTGAATAAGTAGTTATTATTCAGCTATTACATAATCTGCTAATATATAAAATGACTTGCATATTACGAATACCGGACTGCGCACGTTAGACACACGTTAAGTGTTGAAATGACTCTTGCAACCCCTTTCATACCGGTAGGGTTGGCAAAAAACTAATACTGGAGTAAATATTTATTTTAATCACGTAATTTCTTTTGTCAAGGTTTTGTTTAGTCGATTATTATACAAATTAACTGCCTCCGTAGCGCAGCGGTAGCGAATGCGACTACTGTGTATGAGGTCTCGGGTTCGAATCCCGGGTCGGGCCAACAAAAAAGCTATTGGGTTTTTCTGTAAAGAAATCTCAATAGCAGCCCGGAGTTAGGAAGTTGGCGGTGTTAGAAACCCCCGTGCCTCGGAAAGCACGTAAAGCCGTTGGTCCTGCGCCTGATCTCTCTCCGGTCGTGTCGGATTGCCGTCCCATCGGATCATGAGAGTTAGGGAACAGAGAGTGCAATTGTGTTTGCGCACACACTTGTGCACTATAATATCTCCTGCGCAGATGGCCAGTCTCTGTTAAGACTGGCCACCGCGGCCGAAATTCGGTCTGGAGGACATTATTATTATTATTATACAAATTAAAGGATTTGTTACATCGAGAAAATCATTGGTATAAGGAACGTTGAGAAGTATAAACTATTTCGAGAAAATTTGTTTGCTAATCACTCGTGAAATAAGATTTCTTTTCTCTTTTAATTATTTAGCTTAACGGTGAAGAAATATATGTATATTCATAATAGCGAAATTGTATATTCGAGAGCTAATTAGACTAACAATAGAGAGAAAATAGGTAGAATGCTAACATTTTATTTCAAATTTTTAAATGATATTAAAGAAAAAAGATGGATCGAGGTAGATTTATGGTGAAAAATGTATTATATTTGTCTTATTTTGGAAACCCAAGTACGGCACTGTGTAATGTGTGTAAGTAGAAGTTCTTGCAGGTTGTACGCATCGTGTAGGCGACCAATAATTTCTTCGCAGAAGTAGCCTGTATGTTTCATTCGGTATGTAGTCGGCACGAGGAGCTATGCATGCAATACAATGCTTATACATACATATATGCATGTAACTTGCGTAATGCACAAGCATTATTAGGCCATTTACCAAAAAAATGCTAGGATATTGACGATAAGCAGCATATCTATACTAATATTATAAAGCTGAAGAGTTTGTTTGTTTGAACGCGCTAATCTCAATAACTACTGGTTCGATTTGAAAATTATTTTAGTTTTGGATAGCCTATTTATCGAGGAAGGCTATAGGCTAAATAACATCACGCTATGACCCACGGGGGCAGCGCAGTAACGATAAACGCGGGTGAAACCGCGGAAACATCTAGTGTTTAAATTTGTTAATCGAATCTCATTTCGATGCGATTAAAAAAACTAATGTTTAATTTAATCAAAGTTAGTATTGCAATGATTTAAAATATTTAGCGGGTATAGTGAATACATGACAACAATTTACAGAACACAAGACAGCGGGTCTACCGTTAAAAATGTTTTTACGTAATAACGTGCCGAAACGAATAACGAACGAAATAATAAGCATATACCTACCATGAAAACACTTCGGATTTTTTAGGACGTACAAATGTCATACGACGATATTCGTGACGAATGTCGGTGCGAATGATGTTTCATGGTAAGAATAAGCACGAACGAACGTACGCAATTGCGTATAACGCGTTTCACGGTAGACCCCCAGTTATTATTAAAAAGAGCGTTAAATAATGACACTTTTAAAAATAGCACTGTATGTCATATAACAAAATACGGCTATTAATGCGATCATGTCGGTACGTACATACCTTTTTGATAGGCTTGGCGATTCGGCCATTTGGTTCCAAGTCTGATTTTGCGTGTCCCATTTTCTGTTACAAATCATGCACTGCGAAACCATAAAAGTGATTATAGCACTATAACTGATTGTTACTACTTTTGAATTTAAAATCGCCTGTCGACGGATAATGCAAAGCATTGTTTTAACATGATTCATTAATTGTGATACAATGATAAACCTGTATGTAAGTATTAGTAATTACTTCCTCCAGGTGACACGCAATAACTCACATCCAACTGTCAAATTTACTACATGCACATAAATAAGGAGGCACGTAACTGCTTTTATATGATAATATCGTTGGTTTATTAATTCCTTCCCTCGCACAATTAGGCTGGCAATTATAAGCCGCCGTCATGTCTGGAAGTCGTCCCGTTACAATTCGTTTGTATCGCCTGATATTCACTTAATGTGAGGGAATATAATGTAGGAAATATTATACTTTTTGAGACTGTTTACCTTTTTTTTCTCTATACGAGTATTAGATGGTCTTGTATTCATGTAGTTAGTTATGACTACTACGCTGAATATTAAGAGGTATTCGTTGCGCTACTTTTTGGTATTGTGCGATCTAGTTGCACTTAGAATTACTGGTAACTTCGTTTAGGTGAAATTGAAATAATACTTAGGTTATGTTGTGTAAAAATTTAAGTAAGTCCTACTAAAGGATTGAAGCTATCTTTATAAAAATAATCACAAAAATTGGTTCACGATAACCGCGACTGAGACACAGATAGTAGTCGAATTTTTTTGCCGATGCACTCAGCTGAGTACCTGGGTAATCACGCGACCAAGTCCTAATGACAGCTGTCCTCGGGACTTGGTTGCCAGGATTATAGTTAGTACCTTTATGAACTTTGACTGCACATACACCACTTCTCCGATTCGTCTGAACGAACGTGGCATAGATTTTAAGTTGAACATCTTGAACCAATCAACATTACAGGAACATTTAATTTACCTAAAAATTGCATAGGTTAGATAATAATATTTCTGAAATAAGTTGGGACAACCCTATCCGATGTTGCATACGCTGTGGCGATGGCAAGGGCCCTCGAGCTTGCCCGAGGGCCCCGTAATTTGGGTCAGCGGACGCAAAAGTTTCTGTCTAGCAAAATTTTTAATTTGATTAGACTTCATTTCTGGCATTTTGACTTCGTTTCGAGCTGTTATTCCAGTTTCGGATTTTGTCTTTTTGTGGTACTTCTGGCTTTTTAAAAAGGGTCAAGGGATTAATGTAACGGTTTATAGGGAGAAACTTCTTTGTAAATGGCTTAAGAATGGCCAATTTTAATTATACTAAGGTCAGTGAGTGATTTAATTGTAAATCTGAATAATTGCTTATATATTTTTAACTTTAACTACGAACCATGGTTCGTAGTTAACGAAAGTTAGGCTAACAAGTAGTGATATAGTCATTGATCGATTAAAGTTTTCAATTATTCGAATCTTTAAATAAATTGAGACATTAAAATATTCGAAAATTTTTAAGTATGCAACTTTAGAATATTCGTCATAGATTCGATATCGATTAATAATTTGATAACGTATTAGTACTACGCCAATGCGAATGCGACACCTTTCTTCGATTATTCTCGTAGCGTGGCACATGAGGCTTGGAAATGTTAAGAAGATGAACTTAAAAGATGGACAATCGATTACCCGTCAGCCTCAATATAACTATGGGGATATTTTCATGCAATACGACGGTCAAAGAATGTACAGAAATACTACAGAAGAATTAAAAAGAAAAATCTCATCATTGTCATTCGATTCGAATTCGACACGAAACATCATGGCTAACATCGACACGATCGATCGACCCAACATCAAACCAATTCGAATTATAATAATTGGTGTTAACGAATTGATAAATATTGGGATGCACGTCTATACAATTTTCGAATGAGTTTTTCCGTGTCGATTGCCCATAAGTATTGCCTCGTTGATCTAATGACATAATTATGTTTGCGCTAATTTTGGCACCGCTCACGAGGCCTAGGTTTCTATATCCATGTCGGGAGTCGATGCTTTTTATTGTTGTACGTTGCTTTGAAATATATCCAGCTAAAACCGATAGCTGACGATTGGCAGGGGTATTACATCTCCACTTACCCTTTTAAAGAAATACAGGCGTAACACTGTATCGAATATAGCATGCACACCCAAAGGGCTTCTTAGAAGGAATCCTATACCGAATGTCAAAGGTATGTACAGTCGAGATTGACGGCTGTACTTGCTTTGTAGGGCATTAAGTAAATCTCACCTATTTCATAGTAAGACCTTGCCATGAAAACTTCAAATAAAAACAAATCGAATTATCTTCTTACATTTGTTTAACCACGAAATAAATAAACGTGATACTCACGCCAATGCTCACTACCAGTTATGCAAACTAAGTTTTGACACCTAACTCTTTAGCATTATTCGGATTCTCTGTTCAGAAATTTTTAAAATCACGGCGGTTATTAACGTTCTTGGTAATCAGAAGTAGGCTTGCCCGCTTTTTTTTTATAAAACAATTTGTATCGCTGGATTGGAGACATCACAAATATTCAAATAACGGACACAGAGAACTCACCCGGACTCGGAACAACTATATGTGGATTACGCAAATTTTTGTCTTCTATGGGATTCAAACCCACAAGACTCGACGATTCGTGCAGTCATTGCTTAAAATTTAAACATAGCTGGCTAAAGCTTAATATTATACTCATCTGCCTATGCCTTTGGGATATATAGACGTGAATCTATAAATCTAGGTATTAAATTAATACGCCATTTATTTTATATTTGGCAACACCTGTATCGCTTCCATTTTAGGCAACGTACAACAATGCCAATATGATTGATTGTTCGTGATTTGAAACGATATGATGGATAGCTGTCGTTTCTATATAAATATTGAAGAAGGATTTGTTTGTTATCACTGTCTATACAATGTGTAATAGAAAGAGTAGAATCTTTTTTTCTATCACTTGCTACGAATGTCTTAAAAGTGATAGAGTGATAAAAGCCCGCGATTATTATTATTTGGAAACAATCAAGATATACTGGCGATTGAAAAAGTGGCTGAGTTTCTTGTTAAGTCATATCTAGCTTTGCTCTTGTACTGTCGCTTCTAGTAGCTGTCTCCCGCGGTTTACCCACGTTCAATTACTGATCCGCTCCCGTGGCAAGGCATGGGAAGTAATATAGGCTATGTATCATCAATGTGTATATAGTTACTTCAGGATAAAACAGCTGATAATTATGAAATTCAGTCTAATCAGTTTAGTAGTTTCAAAGTTTATCGATTACAAAGAAACAAATCATTCCTCTTTATAAAATTACTAGCTTTCCTTTGACAACAGCACTTTTTTTGGCACAATAGGTACTCTAATATTTTTGTGTACCCCTGCATGCGCAACTTTATAATAATCGGTAAAAGCGTAACAACGACCAATGTCACATTCGCATTTATAATATCATATGTAGTTAACATTAAATACATAATATAAAATTCGAGTGAGCCTGCCCACTTGTACCATAACTTAATCAATGGCCTTAATTAAAGCAGGCATTTCACTATGAACAATATTCATCAGTGGAAGAGACCAATAAAAATAACTGCACAATAATTCAAATGATCACCTCGTCACTGCGCCAAGCACTGTAGGTTCGAATCCGAAATTGTTTTCGAGGTATGAATGTTTTTAAAATATTATGTTATTAACTATAAATAAATGAAGTATGTGAAGTCTGTAATTTATTACACATCTCGTCAGAGTAATTATATTCAAGAGTTTAAACGTGTAAAGAAAATAAAATCAATCATGAACTAATTTCAAAGTTAGTAATCAAAGTAAAAACCTGACTTCAATGAAAATAATATACCTTAAGCCCTCGAGAACGTTACTTTAAAAGCAGTAAAGAATTTAAAACTTCATATTTTACGCTTTTAAAAACCAAGAAGAAATATGTTAAGCTATGAAAAAGATGACACAAGATAACTTCGTCAAAGGTGAACTCTATGGAGGTACGTAGGTGTCCTGCTAAAAAGCATCAGAGTGCCTTTCAAAAGAAAATGGCCGTTCGCTTTTAGTAAAGGCCCTCTGTGACCTTTTAGTCTCACTTTCACAGCATTTAGTAAATGTCTAACCAATGTTTTGAGTATGTATTTTTTATGACAGACTTGAGTAGGTATTATAATATTATGTTCGATTGATTTTGAGCGGTGGTTTGGAGTGAGGAACGGATTGAATGTTGAATTTGTATATTTATGTAAATTCTCAGCCTTGTTGGTACCGTGTCATAAATTTTCGGGTATGTTTGTGTATAATCGTGAGGTTTTGTAGTCGATTCCCAGGTAGTGAAAGTGTTTATTATAATTTTTTGTAATACTTAGTAAGCGCGGTTTCTGGTCATTATTATGGACGGTGGGCAATAATATACTCGGGTTTATTACGTGGAATATAAAAAAAGTTTGCGATCCGTGGTGCCTATCATTTTGAAGCTATGAGTAGAAGTAAGAAACGTCTCAGCTATTTTAAAGATTTTTAATACGTAAAGTACCTACATACAAATATAGGTATTTAAAAGTAACGAATTTAAAACATTAGGAAAGGCAACCTAAATTTCCAGTATATTTTAAGATATCTTTTAGAAATAAGTAAGGAAAAGTCTTTGAATTGTAAATTAACTATTAAATCGGTAGATCGCCTCCTAAGTAATCATATTTGGCGCCTATCTGTGTTGTAAATTGTGAAAAATGTGCCAATGGGTTTTTGACTGCTGTGCAACTCGGCCTAATGTCATGCGATAATCAAATCGTTACACGGAGCGGCCGCCACCTGACCTCCCCAACCCGAAAGCTAACGATACCCTAAGACCAGTGTCAGGATATTAGAGGGTACTGACTTTCCCAATAATGACTGCCATAGATGTTCATGGCAGCCGGGACCGACGGCTTAACGTGCTGTCCGAGGCACGGAGCAGGCGATAATTGTCAATCAATACGCACATAATTTCGAAAAGTCATATGACTTCCAAAAGTCAGAGGTGCGCGACGTGGATTCGAACCCGAGACCCTCTGCATTGCAATCTGTTGGTCTCCCCACTGAGCTATCGCTGCTATATATAGTTGTATAAGGCTGTATGGTATTCTTAATAAATATGATATTGCTACAACTCTACAAAAATGCATAAACTAAGTTCTTTTAATGAATACGAACGAAGTCCCGGGTCGCAGTTAATAAACTAGAAAGCTACCTAATTGACAAGAGTGACAATAAACCGGTTTAAACATCATTGATTTTGTTCTAAAGGCAAAAATATTTAAATTTGAAGCATTCAACAATGTACTAAAACTATCAAGTAGATAAATTAATTAATTTAAGTCCATCGCCAAACTTGTATAATATTAATAATTTTACAATTTTGACGACGAACTTAAAATGTAATTAATTCACAAAACTTAAATTTTGTTCTAAAGAATCTTGTACAAAAACGTATAGATATATAAGAAAGTCGAAAATAAGTTATCGAATATTCAAGTCATTTTCAAAGTGCAGACATTTCGCCACCAATGTTGATACCCGAATCATAATTGAATCTCTGGCAAAGTTTCAATTTTAATAAAACCTTCGAAAGCCCAATCCATCATTTTTACTACTTGTGTTGAATGACAAGCAGATACATTTTTTTATTCTTTTATTAATTTTCACATCTGCATTGAATATATGAAGTGTATAGTGATATATTTTATGAGTTGAATGATCGATGGCTTGGCTACGATTCGGTATATTCCGAATATTATTTTTTTAATTCGTTTATTTACATCAAATCTATACTAATATTATAAAGCTGAAGAGTTTGTTTGTTTCTTTGTTTGTTTGTTTGTTTGTTTGAATGCGCCAATCTCAGGAACTACTGGTCCGAATTGAAAATGATTTTAGTGTTAGATAGCCCATTTATCGAGGAAGGCTATACGCTACATAACATCACGCTACGACCAATAGGAACGGAGCATCAATGAAAAATGTTGCAAAAACGGGGAAATTTCTCTTATGTGAAGCAGACGAATTTGCGCGGGTCAGCTAGTGTGGTATAATAGATATTACATTTATTTTGTAGAAGAAACACATATGGGCATATCATTGACAAACAAATATTATTTATATACGTCAGAGTTCAGTTTTTTTTAATAAATTCTAACATATAACTAATAGATTTTGACCGCGGCTTCTCTCGCAAAAATTAAGGTTATGTCAGTAACAGTGCTTTTTTCTGGATGAGAGTACCTACCCTATCTTCTTTTCTGTTTCCATAACAACGTATATGTGAAATTTCATGATGATCGGTTAAATTAAGGCGGTAGGGCGTGAAAACGTCACCAACAAACAAACTGACATTTCCATACATCAATATTGTAAGTATTAACCAAATAATATATTTTTAAAGTGCCAAACTTAAAAAAGATTACTTTAAATAAATTGACATTATAAGGCTATAATGTCAATTTATTGAAAGTAATCTTTTTTCAACTTTGGTACATATAAAAAAAAAATTGTACCACATACACGCAACACCATCTAGCCCAAACTAAGCAGAGCTTGTACTATGGGTATTAGATAATGGATAAACATACATACATACTTTTTTTTGTAAATACATTCATATTATACATATAACGACTCGATGGCGTAGTGGTTAGTGTAACTAACTGCAACGCCTGAGGTCGCGGGTTCGATTCCTGCACAAGTCAAACATTTGTGTGCATGAACATGAATGGTTGTCTTGGTCTGGGTGTTTCTATGTATAATATGTATGTATGTATTTACAAAAAAAAAGTATATATGTATGTTTATCCATTGTCTAGTATCCATAGTACAACCTCTGCTTAGTTTGGGCTAGATGATGTTGCGTGTATGTGAAAGAATATTATATTATTATTATTATATAAACACCCAGATCAAGACAAACATCCATGTTCATGCACATAAATGTTTGACTTGTACGGGAATTGAAACCGCGACCTCAAGCGTGGCAATCGATTACACTGACCACAACGCCATCGAGGTCGACTTAAAATGATAAATAGTCATTTAAAGTAAAAATTAATTTACATTGAAATAGAAAGAAAGAAAAAGAAATAAATAAATATTTTGCATAAGTTTATATCAACTATTGGCTATCACGATAGTATGTACTTGATCGGATCATCAGGCTAACTTGACATTAATTACGCCTGTATTTATCCGAGAGACATATATTACTACATATTATGTATATAAATTCACTTTTTTTTTAAGCATCGATAGGTCAGTGAGGATACCAACAGACTGCAATGCAGAGGGTCTCGGGTTCGAACCTACGTCACGCACCTCTGACTTTCGGAAGTTATATGACTTTTCGAAATGATGTGCGTATTAATTGACGAGAGTGTCGACACAAAAGATCCCACTGAGTCGAGTGTCGCCGGTCTGCACTGACTGGCCCCCACACAGGATACATACATCTATCTATATATATAAAGGAAGATGTCCTGACTGACTGACTTAGAGACAACGCACAGCCTAAACCCCTGGTCGTAGGAACTTGAAATTTGGAGAGCATGTGTGTTTTAATTAGTAGGGGTGTACTAAGAAAGGATTTTTTCTTAAGCAGCGATAGCTCAGTGGGGAGACCAATAGACTGCAATGCAGAGGGTCTCGGGTTCGAACCCACGTCGCGCACCTCTGACTTTCGGAAGTTATATGACTTTTCGAAATTATGTGCGTATTGATTGACAATTATCGCCTGCTCCGTGCCTCGGAGAGCACGTTAAGCCGTCGGTCCCGGCTGCCATGAACATCTATGACAGTCGTTATTGGGAAGTCAGTACCCTATAATATCCTGACACTGGTCTAACCTTAGGGTATCGTTAGCCTTCGGGTTGCGGAGGTCAGGTGGCAGCCGCTCCGTGTAAAAACTGATATCCAGTCAAATCCGGTTAGACCAGAAAAGCCGACCCCAAGTGACTTGGGAATAATAAAAGTTAGAGAGAAGAGTAAGAAAGGATTATTTGAAACTCCACCCCTAAGGGGGCGAAATAGGGGGGTGAATTTATATGGAATGTATAAAAATATGTAGGTATACAAGTTATTGATTATAATTGAAAATGACCTGTGTAGTCAAAATGGACAAAACTCCCCCTAAAAAGGTAAAATGGAGGGGTAAAGTTTGAATGAAAATTTTCTCATTTCTGGATTTAGAAGTATGAAAATTGGTATATAGGGTCCTGCTTACAAACAAAAATGATCTATGTATGTGGAATGGACAAAACTCCCCCCTAGAGGGGTAAAATGGGGTATAAAGTTTGTAACGAAATTTTCTTATTTCTGGACTTAGCAGTATGAAAATTGGTACATAAGTTTTCGATTACAATTGAAAAATATCTGTGTAAGTGAAACGGATAAAACTCTCCTCTAAAGGGATGGAAGGGGGGATAAAGTTTGTATGAAAATTTTCTCACTTCTGGACTTAGAAGTATGGAAATAGATTTATATGTTCTAAATTACAATTAATAATAAAATATATGATTAGGTATAAAAACACTATAAAATTATTATAAAAATCCTAATAGGTACTTATTATTATATATGAATTTTTGATCAGGTCACGTGTCCTGACGCGAGTTTAAATTTTTTTATCTTGATTTCACGAACGAAGTCGCGGATAAAAGCTATAGGCTATAAATTACAAAAATAAAAGACACCCACGCAGGTGGAGCCGCGGGCAGAAGCTAGTACATACTAAAAACTAATAATATGTGTAAGGAAATAGTCAAGTAGCCAACCAAATAGCCAACATGCAATTCTTTAGTATCTATGCTGTTATTAAAACTGCTTTTATACCACGCAAGTAGCTAATGTGCTACGCGTCGTGCGAGTTGTAGTACAAGATCTCAGGGCTGCTAGACCTACGTCATTTTAAATATTGGAATAAATATTCTTCTTAAATATAGATTGTACGATATGTTCACTCACAAAATTTTATATGAAACAATAAACTACTATATACGGATTTTATCGCGTTGTTTATTTGACACTTTATTACATTATTTTGAAAACTGTTACACTACTTTTACTTTTAAACTTTACAATTTTCCCCGTGACCATGGCTGCTGAAAAGCAACCGAAACGTCGGGGAAAGTGTAAAATTAAATTAAATCTAAATAGTTTTAATAGTTTTAATAATAATTTAATTAGCTAAAAATTTGTAAAGATTAAAAGTAAAAGTAGTGTAACAGTTTTCAAAATTATGTAATAAAGTGTCAAATAAACAACGCGATAAAATCCGTATATAGTAGTTTAATTTCAATGAATAATATTCGCGTAAACAGAAGACAATATTATGAAACAATAAGTTATAAAGAACTTAAAATATTTACTAACCTAAAATTTTAATACTTTGTATTGTGACTTTCTCGTTGCCGATTTTTGATATATTATTAGTTGGGGTACTTTCGAACTAGCAAGTATAAGTTGGTTACCTACATGTACCACATTTACAGTACAAAATTGGCAGTGCTAAAATACCGTTATTCTAGTATCTCAGTCCATTGGATGGCAGACACCTATGATCGTTAACACGATGCATACAACCAAGTGCCTCAAATTCCGCATATTACCCGCGTCATGTACGAGAGTCATAAATTTAAATGAATAAGTCCCTTTAAGCTCGATACACGAGACGAGTTCACGGACGGTCAACGATCGACCACCACAGGTCAAAGTTATTCCTATATTCACGTTCTATGGGTTTTAGCTTTAATACTAAACGAGAAGTTTGTAGCGTTACAGATCGATCAATATGCCTGCGGGCTGTGAATGGGATAGTATTGAAGGTGGTGTTATATTTCCTGCTTTGGCATAATAACCCTTAGGTTTTAGGCGCTAAGGTTGAATGTTATAATGTAAGTTAATTTACTTTACATGTGCGGCTGATAATTAGGGTATCTTTCGTATTATAATAAGAACATTATATTCTTAACATGTATAATTATGATTTATAAGAGATTAGGTACAAATATTGACTATAAAATAAAAGATTGTAACAATATGAGAATTTTATTATATACGTTAGTATTTTATTATCTACGTGTGTTCTAAAGTACAGTAGACTAGTATTACATTTATTTCCAGATTACACCAACAGTTAAATATTTAAAACTATATTGCTTGACAAAATGACCAATGCGGCTTTAGATTTTCGTTGAAAGGCAAGAGGATTATATCTTTAAAAACATCACTACCCTTATTATGTAATTGCCTCCGCGGTACACTAGTAAATACGACTGTTGGTTTCGAGCTAGAAGCCCCAATTCGTGCAAAGTGTAAAATGGTTGATCTGTTAAGGAATTTTCAGTAGAAACAGAGACTGGCACTGTGCCTAGTATACGGCATTAGGCTGGCCTTATATTGTGTGGTATCATACCTCTGCTCTGCCTAGTGGGTATATAAGCAAGATACTATATATGTATGATTCGACCGCAGTAAAGTTGATTAGTCTCGTAGTTCGGTCGAACTGTGCGTTATTGCGCTGCGTATTCTTCAAATACAAAGCTATGAAAACAGAGTATTTATACCTAAATGGCGCAGTGGATAAAGTCGTTGCTTAGCGCTACCATTTTGTACATGGAACAAACATTTGTATGATACGCAATGTTTTTTGAGTTTGCTTGATACTTTGCTTCCGTTAATTGTATTTTGTTTTTTTTTTCTTTTCGGACTCAGATGTGTATGGTCAAATTCCGTACGATATAATCATTTGTTTATCCACAAATTATTGTTCTGAGCCAGCGTTAACTTTGTGTCAGCCTATAGTGTCTTTGAACGCACCACATCTTGAAAATGAGAAAATGCGTCTCTGTTAACATATCAGTCAAAAGAACAACAAATAATATTTTATGGGTAGCGTTGTGACATATCAGGTGTATGTATGCTGCAGAATGAATGCGCGAGTGATCTCTGCGCCCCGGCCATAGATTTTGAGAAGGATCACCGATGTAGGTTTAGTCGGTGTTACCGGGATATCTTCATCTTTTCCCGGGTGAGTCCGACATAACCCCTCCGCTCGCCCCAGCGGAGAGGTATGCGCCAATACATTCCCCTACATTAAAAAAAGGTGTATGTATATACATATATCATTACGCTCGTTCTCAATTTTCTCTGCTTCATGGATATAAAATGAACGTTTATAAAGTTACTTTGTATCCTAAACGATTTTTAGTAGAGCAAAGGTGAGCGTCGATCTAGGTAAAAAACTGAGCAGATTATTCACAACGAAAAATATTCTACCCGGTATCAGATACATTGTAGCACGTCGTCTAGCGAAAATGTTACGTCTTTCAATTTGGTTTAAATCATTCATTTTGGCTAAATCCAACATAGCTAGGTTTCCATCTCAAAATTGTATAGCCTTAGAATTCTGCTGGGTTTTTATGGTGAGATTTTGTAAACATATTGCAGTTTTAGTAGTAGTAGAGTCTCCCTGATTTGCGCATGAATGGGCCGGCTTGACCGGGGAAAGACACTCTCACAGAATATCGACGTGACATAGCAGTATTCCTACTGTTTTGTATCGTTCGGTGAGTGAGAGTGCCGGAGGCCCAATCACCCTCCTTCCCGCTCCTTCTCCTTCTCACTTTCTTTTTATCTTCTTCCTTTTCTAAAGGGTCGGCAACGCGCAAGTGATGCCTCTGGCGTTGCAGGCGTCTATAGGCTACGGTGACCACTTACCATCAGGTGTCCCGTACGCTTGTTTGCCACCTTAATAGTATAAAAAAACTCATTTTAGAGACCGCTTAAGGTTTAAAGAGATAAAATAAAAGAAAATATAATTATGAAAATATTTTCCAACATTCAAATAACGAACACCAAGATTGGGTGGAAGAGGTGTTCGTAGAGCGTACTGGCAGTGACAAAGTGACCACTGAAACCATTCATACAGTGAAGCTTTTAAAAAGTTTTGTAGCAAGTACCTGATATGTATTATTGTGTATGTGTCCAAAGTCTACGGTATCTACTTACCATCAGGTGGATCGCATCCATGTTTGCTACTTTGATAATATAAAAAAGAAATGAAACTTAGTTATGCAACCCTATTCAAGTAGTTTGGCAGTGTTCGAAACGCAGCGAACTCCCTGATGTACAAAAGATTTTACGAGTTTTGTATTACGGTTAAAGTGAAGTAAAGGAGTACTTAACTTTTTCAATTCAACAACTATATATAATTGAGTAACTGGTTACATAACAGTTGACATTATTCTAACTGCTTCCTATAAAATTATTAATCATTTGTGACTTTGATTGTATCAAGAGGTTAAAAGGAAAGCAGGAGACAGTCATATCTGGTGATTAACCCGCCAACACCTTTCATTTAAAGGGTAGCTCACCCTTTAAATGAAAGGAGAAGAAGAACTGTCATCGTCATAATATTATGCCGATTTGATTTGTATGCCCTAGGACCTAAAGACGGTTCAATGTTTTATTTGAAGAATCTCATTTCATTTCATTTCGTCTTCGTTATCTTCTTTACGGGTAATATATGTACTGCAGGTAATGATCATTAAAACATCATTTCGAAGTGGAATTATACTATTTAAAATGTTGTGTTTGTGGTCTTAGTAAAATAAAAAAAATACAAAAAGTTTTCACGAATTTTATTCTGTCTTATTTTTTTAAATTTTGATACTTGTCATAAGATTCATAGTAACGGTTAGATAACTTGTTATCTTATAAATTTCCAACATATTATGATAATTATGAAGTTAATAATCATATATTTTTACATAAATTATGAAAAATCTGTTACATAATTTACAATAACACAAAATGTGTGACATTTAAAACTGTCATATACATATTACGACATATTTTTTGTTACATACGTAACAAAAGAGAAACTGCTTTTCAATCTTCGTGAGTTAGATAATAAGTTGAAGCTTAAAGCTTTTAGCGATTTCGTAGCTCACTACGCTGCTACGAGACCGTAGATCACCTATGTCGGAACATGTAGACTTTAAACGTCACACGATACATCGTCAAGATACATATTATAATACAACAGTTATACAAAAAATACAGTAATATAAAAATGTTGGAATACGAATAAAAAAACACGACAATGTTGGAAACATATGACACAGATTTTGTTTAACGTTAACACATAAACATTAAAGAAAGAACTAAGGGATCCTAAAACTTGCAACATCTTTTAAAAGCTGGCTCTAAGAGTATAAAATTATATGAGTCAAGCCACGAAACTGGTATCGAGCTTTCCCAGAAATGGCTCATAAAAACAATTTATCGTTAGAATTAAAATTTTTGTTACGGACCAATAAATACGAGGTCTTTATTTAAATAGTTAAAAGAAAGTTACCTTATGTATCCTTTAAGACAACTTCATGAATTAAGAAGTAATATTGCGCTTGAAAGAACAGGTCAGCATAATATTGAAATGAAATTAGTTTGAAGATTTTGTAGCTTGGTTATTGCCAAGATATACATTTTTGTTTATGATTGTAACTAACCTTGGTTTGAGGTCCAATGTTCGTATTAAGCAGTGATTCTCTATATTCCACTTAGGTATTTGTCAATAGTATCACGGAGTCAAGAAATGTGACTGATACGCGATCAGAAAGTCCCCCTCTTTTACGTGAGTCAGAAAGATATCTGGAAAATTGTAGGTATAATACGCCTCTGCCTTTGGTATATTGTATACACGTGAGTCTATGTATCACCAGTTATGTTTAATGTCCTATGCTATTTAATAACGGAGCATTTTTACCGTGCATTATAAATGTCCACTGAAAAATTCCAGATGCCTCATATTAATTTTCGTAATCACTTATATACTCTCTCGCAACTTTCTTACCGGAATATTGAACATGGGATCTCACTCTTAACAAAAACGCATCGAATAATCGAGGCAGAATATATTTTCTCAAACACTACCATCATTGGCTTTTCAAATATTCAGTAAGCAAGCATTCAAAATTCAATATACAAGTAGCCTATAAAGTCATTGGTGTACATTTTTATAAAGAAAATGCAATGAAATTGATAGCCAACACTAACAAATATCAACATCGAACCGCAACGCAAGCAACATTTTATCTATACAAGCTGAAACTGACTACATTTCCAGTTGTACTGTTTACCCTGTTCACACACAAACACAAACATTTCCCTCACACAAAACATTCTATTCCGCCAACCGCCATATAAAGCTTCACGTTAGCTAGGATAAAATTGTTGCAGGAGAAATTTTGTCTCCTACATCAACAATTGATGCCCTTTGTTGCCTAAGACGTTGGCTAAGACACGAGGATATCCATCTCACTATTGTGTTGTGACATTGCACCAAATATATGCTAATACAATATTGATATTTGGAAATATTTCCTGGCGGTTGATATTATGGTTAAAGAAATAGCTTGTAACGAATTTAAGCATCGATACTTCTTAAAATTACCAAATTTTTTGTCTTAGTTAAAGTGTTAATTTCAGAAGTATTATTTAAATTTCAAATCGTGGAAATAGGGCTTTTAATGGATCAAACAAAGACGAACAGAGCTAGAATATGACAGCAAATAAATATCTCTAGTAATTAATTGTCAGAGGCTACGGTAGCTGCGACACAAAATAACTATTACCAGCATAAATAGTCAGATAGATGCAATATATTTTATACTCTGAATAAAGAACCCTACTCACACATACTCCATTCACTACACATTCAAATTTCAATCTACGTACACTACATAGGTGCCTACATTTCCCGACCTCATAAACTCGCAGCGTGTTTATATTAAAGCCTCCCTGATTCGCAGCGTGAAATATTTAGCTTTTTTTCGAATATTTTATACTGATCCGTGACTCAAAATATATGTTGGCTTTTTTACGAAACACTGCTTGTTTTGAAAATGTTGTAATAATGTTTGGTAAACGCTTTGCTGAGCTAATATTTTCGTAGTTAACTTGCCTGTGATTCCTGGCTAAAAACAAATTGGTAAGTAATTTATGGTGTCCCGTCCCGTCACGTTACTACCAATATTACACTGAATATATTTACACATAAATAAACTCACGGCTATTTCTCAAACATGATATATATTGATATGTTACCAGTCATCATATTAAAATTGTAATCATCATTTGAGTAATTATAGAATAATGACTATTCCTGGTGCAGAATATGGATTAGTTAAAAGGGTTTGTAGCAGAAAAAGGGAAGACCCTAGAAGAATTAACTTATGAACTAATTACGTTGCTATTTTACTTGCTTGCTGACAACTGCATGATTGTGTCGAAAGTTAAAGACCATCATACTCACATTAGAAACCGGATAGGTCGTTTATACCATTTATGGTTCAATAACGTCTATGAGAAATTCTCTTACTAACTTGTTTTTACACTAGTAATAACAATTAACAAATTTCTGATCACTTTCTCTATGATGATTACCACTTCGTCTTTGACATACATACATAGATAGATTCACGCCTGTTTCCCAGAGGGGTAGGCAGAGACTACGGATTTCCATTTGCTACGATCCTGACACACTTCTCTGGCTTCATTCACTTTCATCACATTCCTCATACACGCCCGTCGGTTCAAGGTGCTCTTAACCTGGCCTTTGTCCAGAACGCCTCCGATCTGATCAAGAAACGTTCGCCTAGGTCTTCCTCTTGCGACTGTTCCATTCACAAGAATGAAACATTCTTGAAATTCATTCTTCGTCTTTGAATGATAATATAAATCCACTATGAACAGTTTGATATTTGATTCGACATTTATAACGTGATAACTGTAAATATACGTACATAACAATGAAGATATATCGCGTACGTAACTTAATCCTTAACTGGCAACCAGTACGAGTAATTAGCTTAAACAAAAATTCATGACAAACAAATTCAGCCGTGTTTCAATACAAAATATTTCAATTTACAAAGCCCCGTTACAATTTTGTCCGTCGCTGCACACGGCGGAATGAAAACACCGACGTCCCACCAGCTATGGAAACGATTTTTATTGATGACAATGAAAATTGTTTTCCTTTTTCTCTTTTTACTCGAAATTGTAAATACGATTCGGGATTTTTAATAACGCATTCTAGTGAAAATTGTGTTTTATTTATCATCCATTTATTTGGCAGTCGTGAATTGCATGTAAAACTGCAATTTATTTTCAAACATAGAAAATTATATTTGAGTATTTTCTATACGAAGAAACAATAGAAACTGCTTTACCGTCGTTTCAATACCATTCCAAGCTCCAGAAGTTAATAAAAATATCTTAATGATAATAACTTTGAAAAACCTTTGCTATTTCAAGTCCAGTTTTTCATTACTAGCTCTCTTTTTGTTTATGTTATTTCTCTCTCTTAATTTATTAAACTCGGTTTGGTTTTTCGTGTAAATGAGACGAATAACTTTTTCTTTCTACAAAGTTCTGAGTACATGCTTAGAAGGCAAAATAAGATAATTCCCTTTAGAGTCTTAAAACTTCCTAATGTCGACACTTTAACGTCTCGGAGAATTTCCTTCCAACAAAGTGTAAGAATCTGTGTCATATGGCTCATTAAAACTTAAACGTTTTCTTATTTTAAGTATACAGTCTTTAAGATTCTAATTTATTTACAATATTAGTCATTTTCAATGACAGACTAAGTGAAGTAACAATATGTATGAGTGGATGCCATATTTAAATGACTTGTGACAAATTGTTGATTTATTAAATTACACTGCGTTGCTGATTTTTGAATTCGTTTGCTCTGTCGACAGTTCGGATTGTCATCCATTTTTAATGGTAATGATTTTACATTTAATTTTATCATATTTACATGTTCAACAGAAAATTAGAAATTTACATAATTCATTTTATATTATATTGATTTCTGAAAAATTAGAATATCATTAAAAACTGTCAATTTATTCAGAAACCTCAAATTACATTACACCTATGAGTACTTAAGACGTTACCTGTATTACATATTACATTAATTTAACATCGTATATACAAAGTAATTGTTCGATATTTACAACCATGGCATGTCCCGTGACTTGTTTCACATCACACTGTTAGGTCTAACACTGTCACTTTAAACATAATTGTAAATATCTTCCATGTCTCATACATTCATTTCTGACATCGCGGCTTGCGGGACTCGAGACTGTGAGAAGTGTTGAGCAGGGGGCGAAGACGGAGGAGGGAGGGCTGAGCCATTTCCAGGCCCTTGACCTTGCCCAGTCTGCGCTTGGACGTCCGGCAAGTTACCCGCACTACTCATAAACGTCGCATTTTTTGGCAGCGTCATACAATTCGACGCGTTACATATCTGATTCTGCTGATAACTGAACCCCACTTTCCTTGGCAATGTCGTACATTGTCCCCTATTTGTTGGCGGACTCGTTTTCTGTGACAAATTCGACATTTGTATCCCTGTGTGACAAACGTTCGGGCAGTTCGCTGTAGTGAAGTGGGGCACTCGATTTGTCATTGCGATTATCGCGTTTTTGTCTTGATGATCGATGTCGACGATCGTGCTCGAGCTCTGTGAATGTCCGACAAAGTAATGTGGATGCTTCGATGATACGCTATCAAATGTTGAGTTATGGTTTCGTTTCTGCTGCTGTTGAAGCGCTTTCACCTGTAGCCGAGTCTTATCTCTTTGGTAGTAAACGCCGGCGAATATTAGAACGTTCAAGATTAGAAGGGAACATCCAATCGCTATAGTTACGCTCAACGCTGTCGAGTAAGCAGTATAGCCCGCCACTTCTAAATTAGACACGTCCTGTGTGTGAGTGTTGTTGTGAACTTGGCTTTGTGTGACGGCGGAGCCGGGCCGAGCTGACATCACACTAATGCAAGTAGTGACATAAGTATCCATTGTAGTGGAGGGTATGTCTAAGGTGAGGTTGTAGGTCGGCTTGCGGTATAGTTCTAAAGTGGGGTCGAAATAGTTGGCGCGTGTGAGTGGATCGGGTCTAACAAGACCGTCGTACAACTCAGGGTCGTTGTGGTTTCTAAAAAGGTTGTGTTTGGCAACCACGTCCTTCATCCCAGCGCGGTGGATCTCGGGGATGAGCCGTAGCCACACGGATAGCTGGTGCGCCCTATAATGGTTTTTCATCCGTGGCTTCATGCCTGCAATGGAATTTTTGATTGTGTAACGGGGTAAGGAATTTCTAGGGGCGACATTATGCGGCTGGGATAAAATGAAAAAGGTCGACGTAATTAACTTTAAAATTGATATTACACAGCGGACGTGAGGTGAGCGAGATTAAATTTGTCTTTTGGAGATATGAGGATAACGTTTTGTTATTCAGTTTTTAGATAAGAATATTCATTGGGTGGTCTGATCAAAATGGTAATGCTGAATTAGCTTTCCTGAGGCTTATATTTTGGTAAATGAAACCAGATTTTGTTAGCATGATATACTGAATTTTGAAGCGGTATATCAAACCGATCATATCAGTTATATAAAATAAACAAGAGCGAATCATATTGTATTGTTTCAACAAATTGTCAGATAAGCGATTTCAGCCGTCAACAAAGTTATTCATATCTGCTTACCAATCTCTAAATATTTCTGGTACAATGTGTCGTACTCATCCCAGAGTATACTTTTGTACTTGTTTCGTTCTCTTGATATTGGTAGTACTGATTCCTGGCGATGGACTTCATTGGGGTTCCTGGACAAAAAAAAAATTTATAAGATCAGATGTAATTACCTTGTCATGTAATTGATTCCTCAATTATAATATGGCCCAAAAAACAAGATATTTTTTTCAGACGTTTTAAAGGTAATCTCAACTATGTTTTTCACTAAACGAAGCAAACTGTTTCTCAAGATTATATTAATATGTTACATTATAGCGATCAATCTGTTGGAGGCTGCGAACCCTTTGGGTCATAAATAGGTTCTATAATCCGGACGTAATATTGAATGGTTGGGTGTCGTAAATAATAAAAAGTAAGTTGCGCCCACACTTGTTTCATTCTTTGCTATTACGTTAAGTTTTTTTGTAACGCCTTACTTTAGAGTCAAACATTATTTAGATTTTAAGCTTTACCCACTAAAAGGCAACAAGGGTATCTTAGTTTTTAGAGTTCCTAAAAATTCTTGTACAACAGCTCTGTCTGTCCGTCTATCTGTTATACAACTTTCAACTCAAGAACCGTAAGAGCTAGAGACTCGCAGTCTACGCCATTCGACTCAGCATAATCGATATACTCCCGAAATGACTAGGTATGACCTTTGACCTCTGACGGTCACGTCGTATCATGTGACCTTTGCATATTACTTGACCCATTTTTTCGAACTCTAAGATGACAATTGCCGTTTCTCACTTGTTTTTCTTTAAATAAGTCAACTCCCGCACTAGGAATAATTCCTGTATTGCGAGGGAGTTTAAAAACATTAAAAAAACAGGCACAAATAACAACTAGACTCGAAACAATTATTTGTGGATAACAGAATTTTTTGTCCCGTGTGGGGATCGAACTCACAACACTCAGCGCGGTGCCAGTGTCGAGATGATCACTTAAACCACTATGCCATCCAAGCAGTCGAGTTTGATCCGAGTCTTCCATGGGAATGGAAAGAGTACCTATCTATACTAATATTTTAAAGCTGAAGAGTTTCTTTGTTTGTTTGGTTGAACGCGCTAATATCAGGAACTACTGGTTCGAATTGAAAAATCATTTCAGTGTTGGATAGCCCATTTATCGAGAGAGGCTATACGCTATACATCACGCTACGGCTAATAGGAGCGGAGCAGCAATGAAAAATGTTGCAAAAACGGTGGAAATTCTCTTATATGGAGCAGACGAAGTTGCGCGGGTCAGCCAGTCGTTAATAATATTTTAAGTCACAAGCAACGGAGATTGAGCATATTACTCTACTGACATATTACAGACTTGCTGAGAATTTCTATGAAGAAATACTAAAACTTTTTTTTTTGTTCAACTAAGGTGGCAAACAAGCATACAGCCCACCTGAAGGTAAGTGGTCACCGTAGCCTATGGACGCTTGCAACACCAGAGACATCACTTGCGCGTTGCCGACCCTTTAGGAAAGGAAGTGGGAAATAGAAGAATTGGGAAGGGGGAAAGAGGGTGATTGGGCCTCCGGCACTCTCACTCACCGAACGAAACACAACAGTAGGAATACTGCTATTTCACGTGGATATTCTATGAGAGGGTAGTTCTTACCCGGTCGAGCCAGCCCATTCATGCTGAAATCAGCGAGGATCTACTGCTTTGAATACTTTAGAACGACCTAGGAATCAAATACAAGATCTTGCCTTTCCCAAACCTTAACTAACATCTTTACTGTCGTATAAATAAATAAAATAAAAATACCCAACTCACTCTATGCCAGTATTAAATGGAAAATCCCAATTCATACCGGATTCTACCGCTTGTGATTGAATACATAGAATAGAGTAGGGCAATAATACCGCAAATGACACATGAAGAGACCTACTGAACGTTACAGAAAGGTCGTATAAACGTCACCGGTATTGCTTGCAGACATACCACCGACCATAATTTCCTAGTTTTACATATTTTGTTTTACTAAGATTTTATAAACCCAATATCAAAGATTTTAAATCAGATGCAACCAACAATGTTTAAATATTAACCTTTTTGGAGGTTAAGTTGTCACACACCCTATTTAATCTAAATTAATTATATAGCAATATTGTGCCTTCTTATAAATAAGTACCTATCGTGTATTATGTTTGAACTTTTTGATCATAAGTTTTAAGTCATGATCTGTTCACAAGTTGAATAAGTTATTTAAGGAAACCTGTTATTGGCTACATAAAATTGTTGATTTCCTTAATAAAACATAAAAATTGTACAATATCGTTCTTTATCATATAATGTATGAGCTCAATCTTCACAAAATAACTACAGTAAAATGTGTCCATTTACTGATAAGTTAATCTTAGTAAGGTCATTCATCTATAACTTAAATCTTTGCCCAATATCGTTTAAAACATGAATTCATGAGAGATAATCCTAGTCTATTGTGGATGGATTTACTTCAGAACATTACAATAATGGTACGCCGTCTAACCCCAACTTTTCAACTAGACATTTTAACGAACAAAGTCCGTTTTATCCAAAACTAAAGTCAAATTATTGAGTTCCTTTGACATTCACAATGACGAGATTATCTGGTCTATTATCGCTGTTACTTACGCGTAAAATTATATAATATTCTGAATCACAAAAGTTCGAACCAACCTGTTTTGTGTTGAAATTTAAGCGACCCACGAGTTTTAATAGTTATCATTATAAATTTATTTTAACAAAACTTTGTTGACAAGTTATGAAATGTAACAGTTATTTTAATTTAAATTTGAAAACAAACAATTGTTACTGGTAACAAAGTTTCTTGGTTCAAACCGAATGGAAAATTACTAAAATTATTCTGAATAAATTCATGTGATACCTAGCTTTTTCACGACTTTGTATGTATGGAATTTGGAAGTAGGTAAACCTATCATTATTATTCATTTTTTTCATCTTTAATAGCGTTTGTCTTTCTCTTCGAACTTCCAAGTATGTCTTTTTGTTACAGTTTATAGGCGTATCAAACTTTACTTATTATTAATACTCGACTTCTGGGCGGTATCGCAAGATGAAAACATGCAGACAAACATTGTTTTGACTTCTATAGCTCATTATAAAGACCGCTCACATTTTTTTCTTAAATATCTGTTAAGTACATATATAATATTTTAATAATATATATTTTTTTTAATTGAATTTCATCACAAACGTTTTCAAAATGATAATTTTAGAATTTTTAAAGGAAAATGACAAGTATTTTGTGTCGTTGACACCTGTACTAATTCAAGCATTGTATCACAGGTGCCAGCGCCTTCCATAGATTTAAGATCACTTTAATTTTATTACAATGACAGTGATATAATCTAGAATATAGCAATTTAAAGTGAACATATTTTACAAAAAGATTTTACCATCAATTAATAAATAATATAATAAATTAGATAAATAAAAAATAAAAATTTGATTAACATAACATAATAACGCTTTTATTCAATTTTCATTTCGTCACGGATCAGATTATGTGTTTGGATGTGTGGGTTTGTGTGTGTGGGTTTGTTTGTGTGTGTGTGTGTGTGTGTGTGTGTGTGTGTGTGTGTGTGTGTGTGTGTGTGTGTGTGTGTGTGCGTGTGTGTGTGTGTGTGTATGTGTGTGTGTTTTGTGTGTGTGTGTATATACACACTATATATAGATCAGTTACAACTTTAAAATATACGGAATAGGTATATGGAAGAAAATACTGTAGATGTTTTTATTTATGGTATTATTCGTAGTTCTGTGAGAGGTATAGTCATTTAAATATGTATGATTTGGGATTCAGGGAGCGCAAAATATTTGTGCTATAAATCTATCTTAGGATTCCGATGTTACCTACATACATACATGACTGGATTCGAATGATATCCTAACTAATTTCATAAATACGACGACCTCGATGGCGTAGTGGTTAGTGTAACCGACTGCCACGCCTGAGGTCGCGGGTTTGATTCCCGCACAAGTCAAACATTTGTGTGCATGAACATGGATGTTTGTCTTGGTCTGGGTGTTTCTATGTATAATAAGAATGTTTTTACAAAAAAAAAAGTATATATGTATGTTTATCCATTGTCTAATACCCATTTTTTTTTTTTTTTTTTTTTTTTTTTTACGTGGGGGAATGCATGACGCATACCCCTCCGCGGGGGCGGGCGGAGGGGTTATGTCGGACTCGCCGGGGTAAAAGAAAGATGGTAAAGATGTTAAAGTACCTCCCGGAATACCGACTAAACCTACCACGGTGTTCCTCAACAAAACCACTATCGACGGGGCCGCGCGAATCACTTTCGCATGCGGTCGCGACCCCGCCGGGGTTTGTCTAATACCCATAGTACAAGCTCTGCTTAGTTTAGGCTAGATGGTGTTGTTTGTATGTGGTAGAATATTATTATATTATTATTATTATTATAAATTTGAATGTGAGTTTATTAGTTTGTTACGTTTTCACGACTTAAGTACTCAACTGATCATTATGAAATTACGCATACACGTTGTTGGGAAACTTTCTTATTGAAAAAGTACTGTTCCCGGTCGAAACCGTGGGCTTAAGCTAGATCTAATATAATACGGCACAACGCGGTTCATACTTTGTATGGTCAAGACCAATGTACTTATGTAAAGTATTATTGATACATACCAATACCATACTATGTATGTATCATATGTGGGGGCCAGTCAGTGCAGACCGGTGACACTTCGACCCAGTGGGAACTTTTGTGTCGACACTCTCCCAATAACGACTGCCATAGATGTTCATGGCAGCCGGGACCGACGGTTTAACGTGCTCTCCGAGGCACGGAGCAGGCGATAATTGTCAACCAATACGCACATAATTTCGAAAAGTCATATAACTTCCGAAAGTCAGAGGTGCGCGACGTGGGTTCGACCCGAGACCCTCTGCATTGCAGTCTGTTGGTCTCCCCACTGAGCTATCGCTGCTACCAATACTTGTAATTGTAATTGGACTCCCTTTTCCGCATTTGAACTCCAAGTTGGTCCATTATGCGTGAGAGTCGGCCGGTTATGGAGATAGCCAGCCCAACTCCGCCCAGAAGCACAGAAGGTTCCTGGGGTCTTCACAGGCCTCGCGGAGTGATCTCGAGTTGTTGAGGATTTCCTTACGTTGTGCTATTACTCCCACACATTCCAGGATTACATGGGCAGCAGATTCTTCTTCGGTTAGACATTCCCTACAGAGTGGGCTGTCTGTTGCTCCGATGTTGTGCAGATGTTTGTTCAGGGGACAGTGTCCTGTTAGGATCCCTACGATGGCCCGAAGGTCCAATCTTTGTAGGTTGAGCAGACGGTGCGTCAAACGTGGTGAGATGGCCAGTAGGCGCCCAAGACTTAATAGTAGACATATTATTAGATCAAGTATAAACCTAATTTACGAAAACGAATAATACTTACAATCCTTAAATTCCTTTAATTCTACATTGGTTTGGTTGGCATTCTACATTGGATATACATTTAAGGTGTGTGTGAGCGTGTGCGTCTGTTAACGAAAGGAAATGAGAGTAAGTAAAGCGATTCTGCTACACGAGGATCGTAGTTTTACCCACATCTATGATTTATAGACAAATGTACGTATGATTGAAATTAAACTACTATATACGGATTTTATCGCGTTGTTTATTTGACACTTTATTACATAAATATGTAATAAAACAATATGCAATAAAGTGTCAAATAAACAACGCGATAAAATCCGTATATAGTAGTTTAATTTCAATGAATAACGTTCGCGTAAACAGAAGACAATATTATGTACGTATGAATTAAATATGAAAATAGTAAAATATGTATATATGGAATATTGTCTGCACGGATGGCATAGGTGTTAAATTGGTCGTCTTGTGATTGCCGCGTCAAGTATTATGAGTTCGATCCCCACATAGAGATAATTTTTATATCATTGACCAATAGTTGTTCCGAGTTTTCTGTGTCCGTTGTTTGAATGTTTGTTAGGATTCCCGTGATACAGAATATATTTTTATTTATAAAGAAAGAAAGAAAGTAAGATATACTTATCAATTTTGAATAAAATCATTCTGATTATAATCAATATATCTAGTAACGAGATGGGTGTAAAACCCAGGATTCAACCTCTTCGTCTTAAATGTGAAAGTAATGAAAAGAAATGAACCCTATATCTCGGGTATTTTGACCCATAGGGCCCATATTCAAACTCGACCGAAGTATGACCCCAAGGTGTCTGCACACCCAGTTACACGTCAATATTTTGCCATTTTAAATACATGTGACCTTATGACCTAGGGGTCCTTAAGACCCCCGAGATATAGGTATCTCGGGGGTCTTTTGACCCACAGAGCCCATATTCAAACTCGACCGAAGTATGACCCCAAGATGTCTGCACACCCAGTTACACGTCAATATTTTGCCATTTTAAATACATGTGACCTTATGACCCCTATATCTCGGGGGTCTTTTGACCCACAGAGCCCATATTCAAACTAGACCGAGGTATGACCCCCAAGGTGTCTGCACACCAAGTTACAAGTTAATATTTTGCCATTTAAAATACATGTGACCTTGTGACCTCTGTATCTCGGGGGTCTTTTGACCCACAGAGCCCATATTCAAACTCGACCGTGGTATGACCCCAAGGTGTCTGCACACCAAATTACAAGTCAATATTTTTCCATTTAAAATATGTAACCCCTATATCTCGGGGATCTTTTGACCCACAGAGCTCATATTCAAACTTGACCGAGGTATAACGCCAAGGTGTCTGCACACCAAGTAACAAGTCAATCGGTCCAGTGGTTCCGGAATTATACTTGTCACTAACAGACAGACACACAGACCCACACAGTGTTTTCATTAACCTCTTCGAAGAATACTCAAAGATATAATAAGTATGTCTACTTGTATCTACATTCAATTTTCTGCACAAGGCTAGTACATAAATATCACGAAAAGATAAAATACTTTTTTTTTAAATATGTAAAATATCCTATCCTGAAATAGTACATCTGTGAAAATTTGTTTACTTGTTTACGCATGATTGAATAAAAAAACAGCTAAACGTATGTAGATAGTTGTTGCCAATGGTAAAATTGAAAACAAACCATTTAGCTTAAATTCCAACAAATAAATGTATAAACTCATTGAAAAAGGATTTATCATTAGAATATTTTTCTGACGTAAGTTTTATGAAATTTACCGATTACCTTTATACACACAAGAGAATTTGCTCCGTGTTTGCAACATTTTTTATTGATGCGTCGCTCCTATTGGATGTAGCGTAATGTTACATAGCCTATTGGTCTTCTTGTTCTTTTCGTGTGGTTAGTGGCCGCCCGTAGACCTCTGACATGGCTTAATGACTGCTGTCAATTTGTCAACAACCGGGACCGACTTTTTACCTGCCCTCCGAAGCACGGAGACGCTCAGATGAAATACCACTAAGCGGTCACCCTTTTATAGACTGACCGCATCCAACGTTACTTAACCTCGCTTATCGTTTACCAATTAGTGAGTGCAACTGGCTATGAGCGCCTTATAGCATTCCTCGATAAATGGGCTATCCAACACTAGAATAATTTTCCTATTCGAATTAGTAATTCCTGAGTTTAGCACGTTCAAACATATAAACTCTTTACCTTTATAATATTAGTATAGATGACGGTAGGTAAAGCCTAATGTTAGTAGGACTAAATGCTAACCAGTTTAGACAGGAAGGCAGCAGTTATTACTCTATTCACGCATTCAAAGCGCTGAGTAAATAATGATACAGTGTTTTGTTTTATTGTTGATTAATGTGCTTTCGTGAGAAATAATGTTCACGCTTAGGGTAAGACGGGCATGAATTTGTTACACACGCAATCATTACCTGGCGTAAGGTAAGCATGTTATCGATTTTCTTTTTGTTTCGTTTATTTAGTGTTGCGATTAATGTGTATGAAATGTTACGATTAATTTACGTCTGTTTTTTTTTGTTAAGATTGAGATAGATAGTTTATGAAGGTTATATATAGGTTTATATAACAATAAATGATTGTTACACTTGTAAATGTATTCAATCAATAATTGTGTAATATGTCGTGTAAACAACTGTTAGTAAATCGAATTAAATAAATAAATAATGCTAGAAGCTGAGACTATGTTCTTATAATATTATACATAGCAGAGTTTATTTATAAGTACATATAGTTTGAAAGGAGAACCATTGCGGGCAACAAAGTGAATAGAGCTCTACGCGCTTTTATGAACAGTCGAAATGTTTCCGAAAAGGCACGTTTGGCTGTTCATAGAGGACTATTAGTGCCCACACTTATGTATGGAAGTGAAAGTTGGGTATGGCAAAAGAAGCACGAGAGCAGAATAAAAACTGTAGAAATAAGAACGTTGAGAAATATATGTTGTGTGACTCTGAAAGATAGAATAAGGAATAGTGTGATTAGAGAGAGATGCGGCATGAAAGTGGATATAGTGACAAGAATAGAAAAGGGTATGTTAAGCTGGTTTGGGCATGTAGAAAGAATGGACGAGGAAAGACTGACTAAGAAAGTTTATAAGGCTAGTGTGAATGGAACAGTCGCAAGAGGAAGACCTAGGTGAACGTTTCTTGATCAGATCGGAGGCGTTCTGGACAAAGGCGAGGTTAAGAGCACCTTGAACCGACGGGCGTGTATGAGGAATGTAATGAAATTGAATGAAGCCAGAGAAGTGTGTCAGGATCGTAGCAAATGGAAATTCGTAGTCTCTACCTACCCCTCTGGGAAACAGGCGTGAATCTATGTATGTATGTATTATTGTATTGACTACTGCATGATGTATGACCTATTGACAGTTATATAACTAAGTAATAATTAATGTAAATTACCATAGTAGAACGTACAAAATTTAGATTATGATTTTAATTATTTTCACGCCACATTTGGCAGAATATGCAGAACAAGAATAATTTAATATCTGTAATGACTATATTCTTGAAAATAAAGGCTTCTATTCTATTCTGTTCTATTCTATTCTATACTAGTAACATTGAGTAAATTGTTATTATTTGTGTATTTATTTTAAATTAGAGCTTAATAGCGTTATCTTGTGTACACATAGTTAATAATAATAATAATAATAATATTCTATCACATACACACAACACCATCTAGCCCAAATTAAGCAAAGCTTGTACTATGGGTACTAGACAATGGATAAACATACATATATACTTTTTTTTTGTAAATACATACATATTATACATAGAAACACCCAGACCAAGACAAACATCCATGTTCATGTACACAAATGTTTGACTTGTGCGGGAATCGAACCCGCGACCTCAGGCGTGGCAGTCGGTTACACTAACCACTACACCATCGAGGCTGACATAACGAGGTTAAAATCATAGTTTAAACAAAAACTGATGAACAGTTTATAAGTTTTGTACTGTATGCACTCTGTTTTGTTTTGTGTGCTTTATTAAATAAAATAAATACATTTTAAAGACTACCAATCGTAGGACGCCCTCCGGCCAGATGGACCGATGACCTGAAAAAGGTGGCTGGAGGTGACTGGATGGCGAAAACGGGAGATCAGGCCTTGTGGCGCACCCTGGGGGAGGCTTATGTCCAGCAGTGAACTGCAATAGGCTGAAATGATGATGATGATGAATCGTAGGTCTTGTAAAATGTTATACCAACTTACCCGCTCCTTGCAAAGTTCGCCATGTAAAGAATGAATGATTCTGACAGGGCGACTTCTGACTTGGTGTAGTTCTTCGGGAAGTGTCCAAGACCGTCCACTAAAGGGGCACCAAATAAATATGGCAGTTCCTCTCCATGAACTGATCCCATCCGCTGTAAGAGAAATGATGATTAAATACAAGAATTTCAATCAGTAATAAGTAATTTAATTTAGAAATAAAGAACATGAAACTCTGCAATTTGAATTAATTTTTTTCTTCTCCCTTAGCCTTTATTATTCCTAAGTCACTTGGGGTCGGCTTTTCTGGTCTAACCGGATTTGACTGGATATTAGTTTTTACACGGAACGGCTGCCACCTGACCTCCGCAACCTGAAGGCTAACGATGCCCTAAGGCTAGACCAGTGTCAGGATATTAGAGGGTACTGACTTTCCCAATAACGACTGCCATAGATGTTCATGGCAGCCGGGACCGACGGCTTAACGTGCTCTCCGAGGCACGGAGCAGGCGATAATCGTCAATCAATACGCACATAATTTCGAAAAGTCATATAACTTTCGAAACTCAGAGGTGCGCGACGTGGGTTCGAACCCGAGACTCTCTGCATTGCAGTCTGTTGGTCTCCCCACTGAGCTATCGCTGCTCGCTGCAATTTGAATTAATTATGACCGTAAAATAATAAAATTACATTTTTAAATTAAGAAATTACATTTAATGTCAAAAGTATCATCACATATTTCAATGTAATAATAAATTTTACTACTACAAAATCAGTTATTTTGCCAGTGCCATACTTATTACAAAAATCTAATCGAATCTAATATTTTCAAAACACATATTATCATTTTGTTCTTAGAAGATAAAATATACCTTTTAACTAAGAACCAGCTAACTCTGCTTAACCCAGGGATCGAACCCTGCAGTTAGCGACTTTTAATTTGACTGCTCAAAGAAATCATATCTATCACCCAAACTTATAATAAAAAAAAGAAATGCATAATAGAATAAAATTTAAGCACCTTACTCACCTGTGGATAATCCCCATCTTTGGTCTGGTAGTCAAATACATAGAAGAAGGTCTTGGGCCCGGAGTCAGGGGAGCTCAGGAAGTCTCCCGTCTGGACCAGAGGTGCCACGTATTGAGCGTCCGAGAGCGCTAAGACAGCCGCGTCTCGTGTGTTTATTGGGTGCTAGGAAAGAAAAATAAATAATTAAAGGATATAAATAGAGTTACGATATGTTAAGCGGCGATAGCCCTATGGATAAGGCATTGGACTTTCGATCGAGAGGTCGTGGATTCGAATTGACTACACGGATGGTGTAGTGGTTTAAATGATCACCTCGCCGCTGCTACTGCGCCAAGTATTGTGGGTTCGAATCCAACACGAGACTAAAATTGTGTGATCCACAAATGATTGTGCCGAGTCTGGGTGTTTTTAATGTCCGTTGTTTGAATGTTTGTAAAGTCTTTCACAACTCAGGAATATTCGCTCGGGGTTACCGAGAAGTTACAAGTCTTATTTTTAAGTTTTATTAATTTATTTTCTGTTTTTGAGACATTTACATACAAGAACAATTATTTGCATTCATATGGGGTATATGTCAGTCTCTCCCACGCAAGTGTTGCTCGTCTATACCTACGTTGCGCACGCGCCGCTGTTTTGCATCGCACTCCGCGCAGTCTAACATCACTCGTGACGTGAACCGTTGTGTACTGTGCGCTTTTCTGTTTCATATTTTTTAGCCACTCGGCATTTCTTTTGGCAAGTCTGTAATTATGCCATGAACCACTTTTTTACAGAACTTAGAATCGCAGCAGCTCTGACAAATGCCTTCCACTTTAATAATAAGATAGCCCTTATCGAATTAGCTAGGGAGCGGCTGAATGTTGTCAATCATTTGACAGATTATGTAGACCAAAGAAGGCTAAACCGAAGTAGAGGCAACTTCGAAAATGTTTCAGTAGTAGAGTATAATGTTGCTGCATTTCATGTGTAACACTGAATGCCTTGACTCTATTCGCTGTGGGAACCTACCAAATCAAACTGGCGCCAAGCTATTACAGCGAACATGTATGCATTACTGTATCATTAATTATACAAAAATATAACAGCCAGCTTAATGAACTCTCAGATTCTTCGATGCCTTCCAATAATGTCCAACTTATACGAGCGCACATAAAAAGTAGACACACGTTCTCTAAAATCTACCATAGCTATATTTTAATTGATGAGGATAATCATGGACTGCATTGCATCAAACACTATTGCTGCTCTTCATTAAATGGACGAAGAACAACTGGCAGCTGTGCCCACGTTATGTGCGTAGTTTGGTATTTAGGGTAGGCTAGGCACCAAGACAAGAAAGACGTTGTTAGGCGCTTTGCTTTAATTCTCGACAGAATTATTCAAAACAACGATGATAAAGATTGATAAATAGCTAGCGCAGGCTTCGGTGGCGCAGCGGTAGTAAGTGCGACTGCCGTGCATGAGATCTTGGGTACCAATCCCGGGTCGGGCCAAATAGTGTTATTAGGTTTTTCTTATTTCCAATAACAGCCCAGAGTCAGGCAGTTGGCGACGTTTCAGTCCCGTGCTTCGGAAGGCACGTTAAGCAGAGGGTCCTGCGCCTCACCTCTCCCCGATCGTGTCGGTTTGCCGTCCCATAAGCAGTTAATTATGATTTTTGCTTAGTTAAAAATCAGTACAAAGATATTTTTTTTCTAAATACTCCTCGGATAGATTTTGATGTGCTTTGGGTTATAGGTTAGTATTAGTCTAAGGAACATTATGCACTATATGTCAGTGTTGGACAGCACTTGGGCCAACTTCCATATATAAATGGCCAGTCTCCTTTCGAATCGATAGCATTAGTAGTGGTTGTGACAGACAGATAAACAGACAGACAAAGTCTCACTATAAGGGATCGTTTTTACCATTTTAGTATGAAACCTTTGAATGTATGCACGCAACGTGTCTGGCCTTTAGTCGATTTCTTAATCTCTTTTAGATGCAATAAGTCAATCTGATGCAAGTTAGAATAATTATTGTTATTACTTTTAATTAATAAATTATATTAGAATCACATTTTAACCATTAGTAATTAATAATATGCCACCTTTTATTGCAGCGTACCAAACAAGCTCGTTAGCCATATTAATAAATATTTTTTCAAGAATTAAAATTTAATAATTTAAAATATTCTTTTTTTTTTTTTTATAATATTCTACCACATACACACAACACCATCTAGCCCAAACTACTAAGAACATAACCAGTAAATCAATACATATTGTCTGTATATTCCGAAAGGGGGCTAGTAGGAAGAGGTGACTAAGTTTCCCCCCTCCCTCCCCACTATTACGTGAGACTTAACCATAGCTGATATGTGTGTATCATACATATCAGCCTAACTCTGCAGTAATAGAGGCGTGATTGTATGTATGTATATATTTGAAAATTAAGGTTGCCAGACACATCAGTCTTAGTGGATCTTGAGCCACGTAAGCCATTGCAAGTGCTTTAAAAATCCACAATCCAACTTAAATAATATCAGCTTCAACAAAAAGAGACTGAACCGATGATCGGTTTTATCCAGAAGAGCTTGAACCCCTGACCTTTTTACTACCAGTCAATGCCCTAGCTTCTATTAATACGGGGTTATAAAATGATACATGCTAATTAGAGCCGTTGCTTATGTAATAGGTGTATCATATTTATAGTAGAGTGAGGGTAGTATTCCATATATACCTAGACCACACCTGTACGTCTGCAATGGTGTAGGCAGACTTATTAATACACCTATATTTCGCGAGCTTTATTGTCCTCTACTGTGTTTGACTACGCAAGTCAAAATAATGTATATGACAAAAAAACTTTTGTCTTATTTCCTTAACTACAATATATTAAAAACAAAACATAGTAAAAAAATAAAAATGATGCCTTAAAATCGCTCGTTCGCAGAGTAGAGCTCTTATGAAATAAATAAAATCATGGTTACTCTTTTCAATCTCCAATCGTCGACAATTACATAGATTCTTGGCAATACAAATCAATTTTCTTTTAATAACTGTGAGTATGGTATATTTTCTACACTGTTCTGAGATTAGTTAAATTATAATTGACCACTACGCCCAGTGTAGGCTGGCAGTATTTATAAATCTTCGATAACATTATGAGAAATCTCAGATTTTCCACACAATGGTTTTCTTCGCCGTTAAAGGGAGTGATAATTAAATATTTAATACACACATAATTGCAAAAAGTTTAGCGGAGCATTTCGTAGGATTCAATGACAAGCAGACGTCTTGCCTACTATGCTATTACTGTTGTACATAGAATTTGTGCTGCTACCAACAATTTTCTGGCAGGACAGACAAAAAGAAAATGAAATTTGTAAAACTAAGGCCAAGATACGCTTCCAGCGACACTTTCCCTAACGTACGTGTAAGCTCGGGCATATTTTACGTGCAGCAGTTTTAGAAGCCATTATTATCACAGTGAGCTGCGACTTGGCTGTGCTGTTATTCATGAGCAACGGTTAGTCAAACTAAAAATTTTCATTTCCTTAAAAATGTATTAATCTATTAAGTCGCAGTGCCATAACGTCAGCCAAGCACAATAGGTTTTTAATTATATCTGGCATTTCTATTACTGACTGGTAACATCCCTTGACCAAATCAATATATCTACGTATTAATAAAATAAAAAGATTGTAAAATTTTGCATTGAACAACGTCCAGTTTGAGAAATAGAGCTGAGAAAAATCTCAAGAGAGATTAGAAGCCTTTTAATCGCCAATTCTTATCAATACAATATATTTGATTTTTTTTAAATGTTTGACCTGCTGTGTGTAACCTGCATTGGGTGTGGTTAACTCGTAATATAGGGTGGGCAATGATCTAAATAAAAAGTAAGTTAGTAAAAGTTTTGGTGATTATACGATTTCTGAGATCAAAAGTGATGGGTCAGTAGAAACTCACGTAGCCTACTCATTGCTTCAGTTTATATTTTTTTGCGTTGTATTGCAAGTAAATGCTTTAATTTCGTATTCTACAATTCTATTCGTCTTTTTTTAAAAAGACAATTTCCGCTCTGGGAATAATTCCTGCGTTACTTCTCAAACATTCTAACAATGGACACAAAGAGCACCCGGATCGACATCTATTGCTAAACATCAGCCCACCAGAAATGTTCCGCTTCAAAAATAAATAACGTATATATTGAAGATAAAATACTTTATATTTCCAATAAACAACTCTGCATAGAAATAGAAAATTCTTGATAGAAAATCCAAAACAAATTCATAATTCAATGATCATCAAAACCATTCAAAAATATGTAAGCCTGTCGTGGGAGTGCTCTTTTGTGTTTATCTTAGCGAAGCCCACACTGGCGTCAAACGGTCGGTTTCTTGGTAAAATACCTATACAACAAAATAAATAAGAAATTACAAATTTATTCGCTTACACATTATAATAATTGTAAAAGGACTATCTCTTGCTGGCTAAAGTCCCTCAGCTATGAGGAAACTGAAAATCTTTTGCATATTCCCTCTTGATAGATTGTTGAAGTATGCAGATATCCATCCAGTATTAACAAGTTAACAGATCTGCTGGCTTGCCAGCAGATTCTTATCCCAAGATGATTTGTTCTCATTGTCGTAGGGTTAGCATACACACATAATACTTATACACATACACTTACACACACGCATGCATGCACACACACGAACCTCTGCACGCACGTATACACACACATACGAACCCATGCACGCACGTATACGCACAAACACACACACACACACACTCACACACACACAAACACATTCACTCTCACACACACACACACGTACGCACTCCATATCTTATAGTCTACTCAATTACTCACCTCACATATTATACACACATAATATTGTAAAACGGCCAACGGCTTAACGTGCTCTCCGAGGCACGGAGCAGGCGATAATTGTCAATCAATACGCACATAATTTCGAAAAGTCATATATCTTTCGAAAGTCAGAGGTGCGCGACGTGGGTTCGAACCCGAGACCCTTTGCATTGCAGTCTGTTGGTCTCCCCATTGAGCTATCGCTGCTAGCTCAGTGGGGAGACCAACACTGACCTCTAGTTGTTGTAGATAGTGGTGAAGGTGTTTAGGTATGATCAGTCAGTGACCTATAATATCCTACACAAACTTTTCCATAACCTTTTATCTAATAGCTTAATAATTAGATATTGAAAAGAAATAAAAGTAATTATCGTATCGTGTATTCGTGTCACACGATAATTCAACGTAATTACGTTTAATTATCGTAATACATCGATTTTATAGTAATTATTACTATCGTAAATTTAATATTACCTGATAGGCCCTCGATAAGTAATTTAATATTTATTTGTCTTTAGTTTATACAAAATATTTACCTTAAAGACAGATAAATTTTTTTGTTATAGAAAAGAAGAACCAATCAATTCAAATAAGAATACCCGACCAAATAAAAGTTAGATGTTGGTTTGGAAAATTCCTATCATAAAATGTATAATTTAGAGACATTATATCGACAATTCACCAACTACGGTTTTCGATCCTACTTAAACTATTTAGGCACAGTTCAAGACACTGAGGTGGTACACAGAAAAATTCTCTGTTTAATCTATTTGTAAGGCACTTTGCTCAACCCGGGAATCGAACACAAGAACTTATGCACAACAGTAGCACTGACTACTGATGCGCCACCGAAGCAGACCATTTCCAAATCTCAGATATACACAAAACATGCTGTGGTGTTTAAAATTCAGCTGGCGTATGCGACATCTACATTACTTGAATGTATAAGCGAAATATAATAAATCTTCAAATATCCTCAGGAACTATTCAAAAGTTACGCTATAAAATATATTCGGGGCACCCAATACGTAGTTGGCTGAACTCGGAGACAATGGAAATTTGGCGCTGCCAGAAATTTGGAGGCAAGTGCCAACGTTTGTGTGCCAAGTCATCATGAACGTATGACTAAACGTATCAGACAAAAACGATTGGGGCATGCTAGTGTTATGAAAAGCATAAACGATTGAAAACTGTAAAGTTGGATGCCATATTGTTTCATAAATCTTTTATTCTGTTCGATCGATGAGAAAAGCTTTTATATTGCAGATAATCTCATACTCTTTATCTCACGTTTTCGAAGAGTAAGGTAGCGGTGTTTTACGCTCACATTTCGGCCACTATATATAGGTACCACATAATAGAAAATTGTGTTCGATAAACGGCAATAGGGTCGCTTACCTATTGCTGTATATCGAGCACAATTTTAAATACCGCGTTACTATTGAAAATTCTTTGACTGAATGCTATAAATACCATAGCAGCAAGTCAATTCTGTCGAGTCAAACTAGTGAAAATTGGCAATGAATTGCCGTATATCATAGAGTTAAAAAAAATGGTTCAAGTAATATGCAAAGGTCACGTGATACTACGTGACCTTGAGGTCAGAGGCGAAAGGTCATAGTCATTTCGGGGGTGTATCGAATATGCTGAGTCGAATGGTGTTGACCGCGAGTCTCTAGCTCTTACGGTTCTTGAGTTGAAAGTTGTATAACAGACAGATGAACGGACAAAGCTGTTGTACAAGAGCTTTTTCAAACTCTAAAAAGTATCGGCTTTGGCAATGACTCTTAATTTAGAATATTCACGGAAGTGCTTTTTTGATAAATATATATCTTTATTGTTTACCAATAACTTAAATATTGGGGACGGACAAATTGTAATATAACTATTTATGTTTCGTTTAAGCTGTAAAATAGGATAGATTTCTACTGTTATCATCTAAAAATCACGTAACACGAGCTTACGTTTTTGCAAATTTACGTAATTTTGTAGGCAAAAATATTAATTACTTTAAGTTTTTACACGGAGTAATTGTTAACACATTAATTGTTATGGCAACTGTATATTTTATATTTGTATTAAACAAAAAGTGTTGATTTTATTCACTTAAATGTGACCGCCTGTTTTGGCACATTTCGCTCGGCGCAGTCTTAAGGTATGTCGATACCTATAAAAGCAAGTGTAGTACATTTAACGCATAGCTGAAATATGATATCGCCGCTCCGCTTACGTGTATATCATTCACAATTGAACCGTACGAGACAAGAAGAAGATTAATGTGTACTCACCTGAACGGTTCTCTCCCAATCGGTGTACTCGTTGACTATTGTGAAAAATATCTCGCTTAAATGATATGTATACGCGTTCCGCACGTAAGTTCTGTAACAAAATATTATATTAATACAAAGCTTTCAAAAATAATCCGTTTGTATATGGAAGTACGAAGTAGTCGTAACGTACAAAAAAGGCTAAAATATATATTCCTGCAAAGGTAGGCATCCATCCATTCCTATCTCGGTTGCTATGTTTTATCTATTATGATCATTTCGTTTTCTTTTTAACACGCTTTTATTAGCTAGGTATGTATCTATGTACCTATGAATCTATGTAACGGCATCTTTGAACGTGATTTTCACCCCTTTCAAACCGACAGATTGATTTGAATCTTTGCACACTTATCGAGGACCGAAGACATACAATAATTTAGAAAAATAAAAAAATTAGTTTGAAAAAACTAAAAACACGCTTTGATATGTAGAAAATAATTTAATAATTTTAATGTAAAAAAGCGTGGGGTGCTTTCTAACATATTTTGATAACCCCCACCCTTTTTTAAAACTTATAATATTAAAAGACAGCTACTGCACTGGCAATCATTTCTGTGTCACGGAGGATTTTATAATTTTGTATACAATCAAGGGACACAAAGAACTATTTATGGATCACACAATTTTTTTGTCCTATGTGGGGCTTGAACCCACAACACACAGCGCAGAGGCAGTGACCACTTAAATCCATATGTCGCGTCGTCCGTGGAGTCATCTGACATAGAGACAAAATCTATAGTTGTTTCCCACTGTCATTGAGATTTTCAAAACAGAAATACTCAATAACGCTTTATTCGAATTGATAATCAAACTCAAAGCCGAGGTTCGCAAGAGTTAGCGAAAATTTACGTTATATAATCAATAAGCCAGGCTTTTATTATTCAGAGTTAACACTCTGACATACATATACTAAAATACTTAGACAAAATACTTGCCATACTAGGGGTACCAAAATCACTTTTATACTTTAACGTCGCATAATTTATTTAACACAAAACAGGTATTAACGCTACGATCAAAGCCACTGTCAGGTTTCCTGTGACTATGGTATGTGCAACATAGTTGAAACGCCAAACCTTTAAAAAAGGTATACAAATCATATTTCTAGAACATTTTACACTGATCTCGAAAGTCTATGATGTAAATATCTAGCATGATTGTTTTAATACCTGTTTTCTGTTACATAAAAATGCCAATATCTTTGTTTTGTATCAGGCATTCATTACATAGGCAGTTATATGAAACATAAGTAGCAACTCAAACACTTATAATGATTACTATTTTCAGGCTACGACTTTGCCCGTATGATCACCACGGCAACGCATACCGTGGGAAATGTATTATGCCCTATATGTCTATCTGAGTAGTTGTCAAGTTTGATCCAAATCTGTTCAACAGTTTACGCGTAATAACGTAACAAACACATTCACAAGCTTTCACGTTTACAATATTACAAAAGTATTACGTACATTTAATATGTATTTTGTTGTATACTTCCACGTACCTATGGTTTTAACATTTTACTAGTCAAAGCATTGTTAGCTTTGGATTTTACAGTTATTATTATAGTATTAATTTTTAATTTATAAAGGTTTTATTCCTGTTCATTGCTTTTTACTTTTATGTTGTATAATGTTCTAACTAAGCACACTTGGGTCATAGAACGGCTGTCATATAAAAAATAGTATTTGATTTTCTTATTACCATTACATATATGCACATTACATTCTCTGCTTTAACGGTAAAAGAAAACACCTTGAGGAAACCTGCATGGTCAAGAGTTCTCGATAATGTTCTCGAAGATATGTGAAGTCTGCCAACCCGCACTGGGTCAGCGTGGTGGACTATGGCCTTACCCTTCTAACACTGAGAAGAGACCCGTGCCATGCAGTGAGTCAGTTTAATACAGAACTGATATTTTATTACATATTTAAGGTAACATAAAATTGTAGTTACAGGCGTTTAATGTTACAACGTCTATATTGTTCACTTTAATCAGCTTTTTCCTGTTGTACGCTATCAAATAGAGATGTGTACTTTGCATTCGAATGTTTTGATAATCCTGTCAATAAGTGTGTGAACAAAGAAGGCAACGCGTGTGGCATCATAACAGTTTTGTGAGTATTAAACTGATGGGTATCACTAATATAAAATGTACTAACTCTGCATTTAGTTTTCTAGCAAAGATAATGTCTACTCGAAAAACGATTTCAAAGTTATTCGAATCAAAGTCTCCGCTAGCTTAAAGTTACAGCAAAATTATATATACATATTTGCAAAAATATTGCTTAGACTTTCTCATCTTCAAGTGCATTGAACACGAAATACCTAATCTCGTTCAAAACAAGAGCGCTATACATTGGCAACGCGCGAAATAATTTAATACTTCGTAAAACACACACAGCTACGTCAAAGGCTTTTTCACAAATTTCTTTTTAGGCTCTCGCTGTGTGTAAGTCTGTAATTGGTTTCAGAAAAACTGCAAAGGGAGCGCGGTCTTGCTCTATGACAAGCGAGAATTAAAACGAGAATTTATAGCATTCATATTTTAAAATTCTAGATACTATTAAAATGGAAGATTAAAATGTTTATTTGTTTTTGTGATTCATATATTATGTTTTATTACTTTGTATAAACATGATATGTTGCATAGGTTATATAAAGGCCGGCTGCCTTATCATAACCTATGCAGTGAACGGTGAAGAGAACAGTAACATTATTGTAATACAATAAATAACCGCGCATACATAATCAACAGTTTTGGGTTTGTTCTTATAATATGACTTTACTAAAGAAATCTACTTTGATTGCTCTTGGTGAACAACAGAAAGATGAACTTCTATTTATCTTTCGCTATATATCTTTTTTTAGAGTTTGAAAAATCTCTTATACCACAGCTCCGTCCGTCTGTCTGTTATACAACTTTCAACTCAAGAACCGTAAGAGCTAGAGTCTCGCGGTCAGCGCCATTCGACTCAGCATAGTCGATTTACCCCCGAAATGTCTATGACCTTTGACCTCTGACCTCAAATGTCAAGGTCAAGGTCACGTAGTATCACGTGACCTTTGCATATTACTTGAACCATTTTTTCGAACTCTAAGATTTACGGGAATTCATTGCCCTTTCTCACTTGTTTTAAAGTCATCATCTGCTCTAGAAATGCCTGTATTGCGCAAGACTTTATAAACACTTAACGAACAAAACGAGCAACTAAAGCAAGTATGATAGATCAATACATTATGATGGCTCTGCTTGAGCGTGTAGTCTGGGTCTGTTCCTTGCATTGCATACTAGCACTATTAGAATCGTTATGATATCATGTGAATGAACGATAGCCTAGAAACACACCTATGAGAATGAATGAACACATATTTTTTAAGCCACCTTAATTAAAAGTCACTAATATTCATATAAAATAGTTACTATAAGAACATTCATAAGCTTGAAAGTGAACTTGTGAAGGCGTTAGAAGTTTGAGAACCCGTAATAAGATATTAAGAGGTTATTCTTCTTCTATTCGTGTGATTAGCGGCCAACCTGTTGTCAAGAGTTGTTCAAGCCTGTAGGCCTCTGACATGGCTTAACGACTGCTGTCAATTTGACAACAACTGGGACCGACCTTTTACGTGCCCTCCAAAGCACGGAGACGCTCAGATGAAATACCACTAAGCGGTCACCCATCTATAGACTGACCGCACCCAACGTTGCTTAACCTCGCTAATCGTTTACCGATCAGTGAGTGCAACTGGCTATGAGCGCCGTTTGAGGTATTAAGACATCACTGCTTACTGTTCTATTCTGAGTGAAGTGTCGTATTTAATACAGGGATAATAAAAACCAGTTTAGTTTGATAATTGCTGCCAGTATACTAAAAAAAGGCACTTAAATTATTTTGAGTAATATGTATTCAAATTAAAACGTTAGTATTTTTTTTCATATTGACATTGTTTTGTGTTTATTTGAAGTCAAGCTTTATACTACTTTTTGTAACTATATTGTTGCTTATTTTTGATTTGTGAATATTTAAAAATCTATTGTCTTTTAAAGTAAATGCAAAGTATATGTCTAAAATACTCAGGGGTATCATATAGAAACAAAAATATACTAGTCAGTTCCACGAAAAATATTCTTCGCTCACCTCCTCCATCCAATACGTTTGATTACAACCTATTCATGAAGAGACGTCCTATGACCCAAGTTCAAACACCAATTTGCTGAATAAACATCGACCTCACCTTATTATTCTATCCCTCCTTTCGCCCTCGAATCCATTTTGTATATCCTGGGCCGAAAATTTCCAGAGGGCTTCACTAGTCACAACTCCGAACAGAAGATCATATTTATTTTGCCCTCCTCTTATCCCAAATATCCTGTCACCGCTTCTTTTATCAGCTTTGAGGTTGTTTACTCCAGATACACTGGAGAATCCTTGAAGGTCGTTGGGTATGAAAAATGTTAGAAGTTCCTTTGCATAATCTGTTTTAACGACGACTCCGTCTACTGAAGGGCCAAAAGCAGTCAAATAACTTGGCGTGCTAATTTCTGCAGACATCAGTTCATCTAGAGGAACTTCTCTGAGGCAGTCTACTATGAGCTCATGATCTTTCACAATGTCTTCGGGTAGCGTACAGTTAGCCTGTTTTGCTAATTGGACGGAATAGCTGACTGGATCTTCTACTAATGCCCAGGAGCTTAGCGCTGATCCTGACAAGAGAATTGAGCGGTGGAAAAGACCTGAAACAAACAGTTTATGTAAATATATGTCACTATGTTTATCTTACCTTTAGAAACTATTTTCTTTGGAAATAAAGGAATGTATGTTGCCGATATAACTCTTTAAATTGTTTCAAAAATGTTAGAAGTTCCTGTCTATCCTACATAAAACATTTTTCCACAGCCAATATCCATTTCAAAAGCATTACGTGCTCCGATCTAACGCTTCAATTTGAACTAGCAATTTGTTTTTGATCTAAATTCTAGTTTGACTATCGAAATATATTTGAATCCCCAAAAGTACACTAATTGTAAAAGTGAGGGAAAATATTCCTGTTTCAATTTCCCCAATTTTGTACGCAACAAAATGACTGATGATTACTAGGGGAACAAGAGCACTTTACTGGAACGTTGAAATTGAACCAAATAATATGTCGAGTACGATTTCAGTTTTATTACAATCGTTTTTAGTTTTTAATATTTGATATTGTATTTTAATGGATCTTTTACGCATTCTACAAAATTCATTACTTATTTTTGTTTTCATCGTAATACGGAAAAGTAGAATTTAGATTTTCTGCGTGACTATTGAATTGTGATTATATCAGTTTTGTTTAAGTGTGGCTTTGAGTGGTTTATATACCATCTATAATCCGTGTACTCGTATGTTAGACCTGTCTCTGTGACAGGTGCCTCTAGACTGTTCTGTTACGAGACCCTAACCCGCCCTTTTAGTGTTTTCGGTAAGATGAAATGTTAGTGCTACATTTTCGGAATTTCAGCTTTCACTGCCTACTGCGTTGCCTATGGTACATTTACGTACATCGCAATGATTACTTACCGGGCATAACAGTAGGTGATATCATCAGGAAGTTTATACATGCAGCACCAGAACCATGTCCTAGCATTGTGACGTTGCCAGCATCGCCACCGAACAGTGCAATGTTCTGTTGTACCCAGTGGAGTGCGGCTATTTGGTCCATTAAGCCGTAGTTCGCCACACGAGCTTTTAGATGCGGTATCGGATTCGCGTTGAGGAAACCTGTTGAGAGAGTAGAAACAATTGTTATTGAGTTTTAGGAATTAAGTACTAAAACATGTTCGATAAAATTCAATCAAATATTACAAACTCTTGTTTTCCTACAAGGCTGACCTGATCATGTTCGTATTACCACTAACCATATATAAACGAAAACAATGTTTTGAGAAGATAACAAAGTTCTTTGAAGCTTATCGAAGCCAGACGTTCTAGACAATAGAGGATGCTAAACAACGAACGAGCCAAACAAAGTAAGAATATTAACTGGGGAGCAATATTTGCCTTACTTTAATAATATATTTTAAAATAGTAAGTCTATTTTGTTAGGTGACTACTCTCCAAATGGAATGAAAGTTTTATCATATCTTTGGGGTATAATGTATATGCCTCCGGCGAGAAAATAGATTTCATATTTATTCTTTAGGCCCATTGACTTATATATTACTGGCGTATAAGTTCCTTTGATTGCGCTAAACTTGTATAACTGTATGTATATAAAGTTATATAATTTATTCACTACATAGTTAGATATACACATGAATAGTAATGTATATAAAAATCTCGTGCCACGGTGTCTATGGTCGCACTCCTCCGAAACGGCTCGACCAATTTTTATGATTTTTTTATGTTTATTTCGTAGGTAGGACAAAAGGTCGTAAACCTACGTAAGTAAATACCGCTAGGTAATTAGGGTGTCCCTATTGAATGAATTTATATGGCAAGACAACGTTTGCCGGGTCAGCTAGGTTATATAAATAGACTATGGCATGAAAAATATTCTATTTAAAAATTATGCATAGGTACTACTCAGATAGTGGTGTAAAATGTACATAAATCTTTATGTCGAAAATAAAAACATGATTTACGCTACGGCGATACTAAATAAAATGTAGAGCTTATTTTAGTCGATAAAACATAATTCAGTTATTTGTACAGACAGCTGAGAAACTTGCAAATAATAAAATATATAACATAAAATACCAATACTCGAACACCGTCATAATAATTCCCCGGTAATTGCTGCTAACCAAATATTATTCTTGTAACTTAATTGGTAAAGTCCATAATTCAATGAAGCAACCGCTGCGGTAACTTCCACAAGTAATGTTTAATTAGGAAAAGTGGTACGTGACGAAAGCAAGAGTTCGAAGCTAGTCATATAATGAGATTGTATAAAAACAAGACTAGTTAATGGCTTTGGGGAAATATAGTTAGTGGTCGTTGAAATAGAATCAGTAAATGAGCGTAAGTAGATTTTGTCTGATTAGGCAATCTTAGATAACTGTTATGGTCGTAATATAGGATCAAAGTTTTATTGGAAAAATGATGACGTAATTTCTAATACATGAAAGCAAACATAAAATGGTATGAAAGATTTATTGATGCGTTATAAAATGTTTGATTCTTGTTCTTAAGATAGACGAAGAAGATATAACTTATAAGAATTGGATCTATACCAATAGTGCTGCGTCATTCGAGGTTATAAAATTTTCGATTAAAAGTTTAATACTTGAAGTAAACTTAAAGTATCAAATCAAGATTTTGTTTAACGAGTTCAATCGTTCTGAATTTTTTTATCGATATTTACACTGATATAGATTTCTTTCTTACTAGGAATAATATTCAAACTAGGGACCCGAAAAACACTCAGAGCAACTATTTGTGGATCACACAACTTTTTGTCTCGTGTTGTTCGAACCCACAATGCTTGCCGCCGTGTTACATAATATTGTACTGCCTCCGTGGCGCAGCGGTAGTGAATGCGACTGCTGTGCTCATGCACAGCAGTCGCATTCATTTGACCCGGGATTCGAACCCGAGACCTCATGGTCTCGGGTTCGAATCCCGGGTCAGGCCAACAAAACGTTATTGGGTTTTTCTGTTAAGAAATCTGAATAGCAGCCCGGAGTTAGGAAGTTGGCGGTGATAGACACCTCCGTGCCTCGGAAAGCACGTGAAGCCGTTGGTCCTGCGCCTGATCTCTCTCCGGTCGTGTCGGATTATCGGTCCCATCGGATCATGAGAGTGAGGGAACAGAGAGTGCACTTGAGTTCACGCACACGCTTGTGCTCTATAATTTCTCTTGCGCAGATGACCAGTCTCCGTTAAGATTGTCCGCCGTGACCGAAATTCGGTCTGGAGGACATTATTAATATTGTATTATATTGTCGACAATTCAAATCATATGATCAATACCATACATAGGCGAATTACAAAAATGAATCAATTGATATATCAATATCAATCAAAAATTGTATTTTATCAATAAAAATATCGATATATTTACAAACTGTATTTAATTTTATTGAAAATGTAATATCCGGACAATAACTCAATAATATGTAATTAATATAGACTAATAACTTTATTGGCGCATTTAACTCGTGATAGTGCTTGTAATACCGGAGTCGTTTAAAATCGTATTACCTTTAGAAGGAAAGTAAATAAAATTAATATAGAAAGTAGAGTTCAAATCAAATAAGTTAAATAGATTTCTATGGGACGGCTTTTATTTGGAAACTATACTGAAAAACTACCAGGCTTTATATTTTGACCTCGACCTAACCTATAGAATTCAAACGAGGTGCTAAAAAGTAAGAGTACCGTGTGATTATAAATTTATACTATAATATCATAAAGAGGAAAGATTTGATTTTTTGCACGTTTGTTTGTAATAATTATTTCTAAAACGACTCAACCGATTTTAAAAATTATTAGAAATATGTTTATCACCGAGTAACATAGGTTATATTTTATTTTAATAAAGGAATTTTATTAAAATGACCTATCTTCTATAACGCAAGCGAAGCAGCGTGGAAAAGCTAGATTAAAATATAAGACCAAGATCTCACCCAAAATGCCGAGCCGATAGTTGATGGTGACGACGACCATTCCGCCATAGCTTGCCAAAACAGAGCCTTCATACACGTTGCCCGAGTTCCATTCAAAAGACTCGCCGTGGATAAATATCACCACTGGGTATTTCGCTTGTAGAGTAGGCCCAACTGTAACAAAAGAATAGAATATTAATTAGATGTAATTTTGTTGAAATGCCAGACATAATTGAAAACCAATTACAGTAGAAGAGTCTCGCTGATTTCAGCATGAATCTCTCGCCCGGAGAAGGACTACCCTCTCACAGAATATCGACGTGAAATATTAGTATTCCTACTGTTGTGTTTCGTTCGGTGAGTGAGAGTGCCGGAGGCCCAATCATCCTCTTTACCCCTTCCCGCTGCTTTTCCTTCCCACTTCCTTTCCCAAAGGGTTGGCAACGCGCAAATGATGCCTCTGGTGTTGCAGGCGTCCATAGGCTGCGGTGACCACTTACCGTCAGGTGAGCCGTATGCTTGTTTGCCATCGTAGTAGTCTAAAAAAAAACCTTTCACATTTGGCCGTCGGTGTGCTGCTACAACTTGATAGGTTAAAAAGTAATGATAGCAAATAATAAGTGAACTATTTATAATCTATTATTAACTATGTGATTAAAAAGAGTACGATCTCTAGATTATATTTAAATACTAACTAAAATATTAGGTGTCTATATTTGTATATTAGCTAGACATAATTAAAAATTATATGTATTTTAAGATAAGAACCTGATATAATAAGTTCTACATAATTATTAATTTGCAGTTATTAAATTTAATCTTGTGTATCTAAGATATATGTAATAAAATAACATACATAGAAAGACGTAGGGTTTTTGTATAATATTGACATTATTACTTTTTTAAATACAACTTCCGCTTTAAGAATTATTCTTGTTCGTGGCTCACTTTACATACATTCAAACAACGGACACAAAGCACACCCCGAATCGAAACAACATTTTGTGAATCACATAAAGGGGATTGCCCACTTTCTATAAAGACTTTGGCCAATCGTGGACAGGTCAATTAGCTAATAATATGATATCAAGTAAATACTTCACATCAGTAAAAAGGACAATATAAACCTAGTTTTGTATCAAACTTTATATTTAGATAGGTTTCTATATGTTATTGAACAGGGTAATTAATCAATTGAAACAACATATTTTTCATGAATATTTTATTAATCAGTCTCATATGTAAGTAGTATATGATCAAGAAACTGGGCTGGTGGATATGACATAATGTGTTGGGTCAGTCATTAAAAAACGAAAGCTTTTAGATTCCAGTAGTATTTTACGATGCTAGTGTAATCGCGATCGTAATCGGCTGGTTACGAATCGAAAAGAGCGCTGAGTTCTAGTTTCATCAAAGAGTTTATTGTGTTAACTTACACAAAGATTTTTAAAATAACATAAACAAATAAAAATATAAATGTATTTATTTTTTTCATTACATCGTGTCCACGTATGGCCAAAAGTGGAACAACGTCCTTTTCGTCCCGTGTGGAATCGTATCCACAATACTCGGCGCAGTAGCAGTGCGAAAGCGACCTCTTAAACCACTATAGGACCCGTGTAATTGATTATGTTAGTATATGCTGTAAATAAAATGTGGTAATCAGATTTGCAGTATTAGTGAAGTCATTTGAGTTTTATCGTCCCTCTTGCCCTATGATCTATGAACCTATATCTATTTATGTGCTATTAATATTAATTTTATTGTCTGGGCCCAGCTGAAAACCAGTGCTGTGCATGTTCGCAGCAAATACTGAGCTGTATTTGTTCATAAGTACATGATAGTTTATATAAATATAAACTATCATGTACTTATGATAGTTTATATTTATTTTGTATGTGTAACTTTGTAAATGCTGTCTTAATTATATAAATATGTGTCTTGTATATATGTGTAATGAAAATAAATGGTTCAAATGGTTCAAATCTATTTACATATTTATTTATTGTTATTTAATCTTCTTTAGAAGTAATTTTTATTTATATTAAGATTGACAATCTTTTACATTAAATGATATTATGTTGTGTGGGTGGGTAGAAGACGCTGGCTGCTGTGACACAGTTTATACTAGTATAGCAGAAAACGACGACCTCTTATTCATTGTATAATATCATTTATATGGCTGTGTCACGGTAATAATATATAATAATAATAATAATAATAATATTCTATCACATACACACAACACCATCTAGCCCAAACTAAGCAGAGCTTGTACTATGGGTACTAGACAATGGATAAACATACACATATACTTTTTTTTTTGTAACTACATACATATTATACATATAAACACCCAGACCAAGACAAACATCCATGTTCATGCACACAAATGTTTGACTTGTGCGGGAATCGAACCCGCGACCTGAGGCGTGGCAGTCGGTTACACTAACCACTACGCCATCGAGGTCGTCAAAATGTTATCTAACAGTATTGTAACTCGGCTCTGTCCTTGAAATAATTACCTACAGCCGAGCGGTCCGCGAATACGCGAGAAGGCTTCCCACTTACAGTATTTTAATTTTATCTATCTACTTGAGTTTCTTTCTAGTTTAGTGATTGTAAATGTAATATAATTTATTTAAAAAAATGTAATTTGTTGTGAATGAAATAGGAAATGCTCAATAAAAATCATGTTACCTATGTTTTTTTATTAGTAGATTTAATTAAAAAACAACCTTATATAATTGAGGCTGAAAAATATTTGCGCCTCGACTTACTTTTGTTTACAATTGTACTTTGCCATAATTATTTTGTAAGTACTTGTACTTAGCAGCGATAGCTCAGTGGGGAGACCAACAGACTGCAATGCAGAGGGTCTCGGGTTCGAACCCATGTCGCGCATGACATGACTTTCGGAAATTACATGACTTTTTGAAATTATGTGCGTATTGATTGACAGTTATCGTCTACTCCGTGCCTTGGAGAGTACTTTAAGCCATCGGTCCCGGCTGCCACGATCATCTATGGCAGTCGTTATTGGGAAAATCAGTACCCTCTAATATCCTGATACTGGTCTAGCCTTAGGGTATCGTTAGCCTTCGGGTTGCGGAGGTCAGGTGGCAGCCGCTCCGTGTAAAAACTGATATCCAGTCAAATTCGGTTAGACTAGAAAAGCCGAACTCCAGTGACTTGGGAATAATAAAGGCTATGGAGAAGACTTGTACTTATTGTAATCAAATATGTACAAGTCGCACGCTTACTGCTTACAAGACCATCACACCGTCCGTTCATCGCTGCGGCGCGCATTCGCGACAGGTTGCGAACCAAGTGCCTACCGACCTTGACGCGCGTAGATAAGACACGCGTTCCGACCGTTTGTATGAAGATAGAATACTGTTAGATAACATTACCATGGTTGTGTTTAGCGATGTGCACGGATGCATTCAGGCGAACCCAATAACAATACTACTAACTAGCTAAAAATATATATATGATAGTATCCGGTTGTAGTTTTGGTCTCTTTTGTGCGCATCGCAAATTACTTTATATGCTAGATTTTTGAGAACAAATAAATTTACTATTATTTATTATAATCTGTCAAGGCTAAGAATACCAGACGTAATTAAAAATCTATTGTGTCTAGCCGCTGGTGTGCTGCTGAGACTTGGGTTAAGTTTATACATGTTAGAATAGCTTTGATTAATTCTCGGGCACGCCACGATCGTGGCGGTAAGTCCCGTGTTTGAGGAGTGGCTGGAGAGGCGCCATGGCGCCCTCACCTTCCGGCTGACACAGGTAATGACTGGCCACGGTTGTTTTGGCCAGTTCCTGTGTCATATACGCCGGCAAGAGACGCCCGGTTGTCACCACTGCGGCGACTGCCGCGACGTTGTTGAGGACACGGCGCTGCACACTTTGGCGGTTTGCCCCGCCTGGGCATCGCAGCGCCGTGAATTGATCGCGGCAGTCGGATTGGTTGCCCTCTCGCTTCCGGCTGTAGTTCAGTCTATGGTCCGGAGCGAGAGGTCGTGGAACGCCGTCGCCTCCTTTTGTGAGGAAGTCATTTCCATCAAAGAGGCGGCGGAGCGGGAGAGGGAGCGTTTGAACCCTCTCCCCATCCGCAGAGCCGGGCGCCGGAGGGCGCGAGACGACCTCCAGCCACCCTGAGGTTTGACCTGGGGGTGGCGGGCTTTGTGGGCCTGCCCGCCATCCGTTCAGCACCAGGTCCGAGAGGCGGCGTGCGTGTTCCCACGCGCGCCTCTGTTTCGAGTCCGTCTCCCCTCTAGGGGGGACAGTAGGGAGTTCTTAGATGTGCCTATAGGGTAGGTCTTTCGTGTAGTGGCCTGCCGTTTCATACGGCGGGCCGAAACCTCGGCGGGGTCGCGACCGCATGCGAAAGTGATTCGCGCGGCCCCGTCGATAGTGGTTTTGTCGAGGAACACCGTGGTAGGTTTAGTCGGTATTCCGGGAGGTACTTCATCTTTTCAACATCTTTCTTTTACCCCGGCGAGTCCGACATAACCCCTCCGCCCGCCCCCGCGGAGGGGTATGCGTCATGCATTCCCCCACGTAAAAAAAAAAAAAAAAAAGCTTTGATTAATTCTGCATCAATTTTTTTTCGCAAGATTATTATCAATTTGGTTTTCTAATTACTAGTATTCTTGATAACCCCTCCAACTAAACTAGAATGCTTGTATTAGGAGTGGGTTCACGTCAGTAGTGCAATGGGCGAGATTCGTACCCGCGACCTCTCGATCTCAAGTCCAATAAGTCCCTTATCCATTGGGCTACTGCCGCTTCTATCAAAGATTTATGGGCTGTAAATACAATATATTATTTTTCTGCTAACACTTGAACTGGTTTTGACATATTTTGTTCCGTCACATCAAAATAAATCAATCTCTGTACCTCGAGCACTAGAAAATTCAAAACGTTCCTTCAAAGGTTTTCCGCTACTTTTGTTTATGTTATCAACTTTTCGCATGACAGCCGCGTTGTGCATGGTAGATAAAGTCAGAACATTGGATATGTGCCAACGGAAATGAATTATATTTTTATCATTGAATACCAATGAATACATACATATTGTTTTCCGAATAAATGGCTCTGAATTTAAGGGTTCCAATGGATAGCGGATTGGTGTTAATCCGGTTTTTGAACTTAGTATGCTATGAGATTTTACCATATAGTATAAAATGATTTAGGTATTGGACATGCGATCGAAGAGTCGCGGGTTCGATTTCCACCCATTGAATTACTGACGCGACACTACCCATCCCGTTATGCTAGAAAGCATGTATTAGGAGTACCTAACACAAGCTTTCTAGCATAACTGGATGGGTTAACAAGAATACAAGTAATATGTAACCCAAATGGCAAATAATATTTTTAAGAAATAAAAATATTTAAACTATGCATAGAAATACATAGTTTCGTCATAAACATAAACTACAATATTAAAACAGAACATAACCAATTCAAATATCAAACAAAATGTTTAGCGGCGAACTATAATAATTTCAATTGACATACTACAACATGATAAAGTTTAAATAAACTGCGAGCTTTATGAATATTGTTTGAAAATGATGAATGCTTAGTTAAATAAAAGTGATTTTAATTTTAAGCTGCCATACAATACAGAATAGATAGCATATAGCAGCAGGGAGACATCAAGGCAGTGGCAGTTTATATTAGAGCTCTCTTGGTTATTTGTCTATTGCTTTCTCTGCGGCCAAACAAAGTTTGATAGCCGAATTATATGTATATTATCTCTTATAATCTTATAAGACATGTTCTCTTTGAATCTTGTAGTTTACGTTTTAATAAAACCATGTGTACTAAATGTGTAATCTTATTGCGTACTAAGTTTAAAACCGGTATGACTTCAGCCAACTATCCTTATACTTAAAGCCAATAAAAACCTTGCGTATGAAAAATCATCTTTAAATTAGGTTTAGACCATTAATTCTAAAAAAAAGACAAAGCCACTTAAATTATCTCACCTCAGCAAATTAATTTGAATCTGCAACATGCCTTTTCAAATGCAATAATATTACTGTGAAACATCACAAAAATTTTGTAAATACCACACAAAGGGTGTCATCAATCAACTTGGCTATTTCGACAGGGGAGTGCTTCATACAAAACAACATATGAGGACGGATAAAGGGGTGTTTCCGACGCAGTATTATGAAACTAGTGCACACAGTCCATTTTGCTGACATAATTCCTATGTCGTCTCTTGCGGAAGTGATGAGATGGTTTATTCGTCGTGAAAGCGTTGCTCTGTAGCGCATGTTGCAGGCACTCAACAAAATAATACTTGACATATTATGATTTATACTGTTATAGAAAAGATCTGAATTATGCAGGAGATTGGATTTTATAAGCACTAAAGTTATTTTTTATTAACGTCACTCATTTCTATGCAATATTTGTATAACGAATGTGATTGCATTTTTGATTGAAGCAGGAAGACAATTAAAAATTATTTTCCGTCAGCTATTTCGAGATGCACTAATTATTCAATTAGATTATATAATTTATTAATGAATGTAAAGCGATTTACTACTCGACTGCATAGATATTAACAGGTAAATAATTTCGAATAAATACTGTTTTAAAACGTTCTTCTGTAGATAGAATTGGATATATTGATAGATGGCAAAAATAAAAAAATATTTGTCATTAATAAGTATCATAAAAATGTACTGTATGAGTTTCTATTAGCTGTATGAGTTAGTATATACAACAAAGCCATTTTTTATATTAAAGCACATCCAATTTCACCGCAGGTGTTATCTAGTAGAAATCAAATAAATCTTCAACCTTCAACAACTAGATCAATTGAAAACCAAATCACAAATCATGCTGTATTTCTAACGTGGCAATATTATACGAAGCAACGCGGTATCAATTCGGGTTTCTGGAAGAAATCTTCTCGTGTCGAATTCCCGAATAAGTAGTATTTTCGTATCGAATTCACAAGTCACTGGCGTAATAACATCGATAACGTTTCCTCGTAACGATCTTGCCACTACTACGGATTTACAAGGGAGAGAATTTATTTTATAGTGTTGGGTATTATTAATATCGAAGAATGAAATGCGATGGCCGAGTAATTGGAGGTTTGTGTGAAATGCGAGGCGTTGGAGAGGAAAATCGGTTTGATATGAGATGGAATAAAAGGCGTCATTGAGACGAGGAGGTTAGTACGTTGAATACAGCTATTATGGCACGACTTATATAAACTATATTTAGATTTGCCATAATAATATATCGATAAACTAGGTACGTAGATATTATGATTGGAAATTCGCTAACTTTACATAAACTATACTGTAATTCAAAACAAGCAACTAGTAATATTGCAAGTGATACTCTTGAATACCTGACAAAAAAACAATGTTTCGAAATTAGTTAGTACAGCTGCAAAATGAGAATAACAGTTTCACTCAGAAGATTTGCATTTAAGTTTATTTATGTTGAGCTTGTGAGCACTTGCTTGAAGCATTTTTGCTGAAAGCTTGTAGCTTAAATTATTCAATGAATTTATTCGAAACGTACATTAAGAATTTAACATTTTATTCGATACGTTAAATGAAATCACTTGTACATACCACTAAATTAAAATCAAAGTAATGATATGATTATTGTAAATTACTTTTACTTACAATTGTTTAACCGAAATAGAAACTAGAAAACTATTATTTTGGCTGTTTAAAAATAATTCTAGATTTTGCTTTAAATGGCCTGAGTTAAAGTCATTAAAAGCAATCGTGGATGTAAACTTATATTTGTTATTGGATAAAAAATTCATCGCCAATAACTTAACATCATTTTAAGGTATGTAAGAAAACCTAGTTCGTAACTATAAGTCCATGATAGCATCATTCCCTTCCCAAATGACAAAGTAGAGTAAATCCACATCCGCGCCGCTGTCACAGATCCCGAGAAAAGCCAGCCACAGTCGAGCGCCAGCCTGCTATACTGCCTTATGTAAGGGGTGTCACTGACAAGATTGGCTACATCTTGAAGCGAGCTTCAATCAACACATACTTCAAGCCGCCAACGAAGATAAGTCAATTTTTACCATCCGTCAAGTGCCAACTACCTTTACAAGATGCAGGGGTCTATAAAATAGATTGTGACTGCGGACTCTCATACATTGGTCAAACCAAGAGAAACATAGGCACCCGCATAAAAGAACACATAGCTGATGTAAAACACCAACGCTCGTTGAAGTCTGCTGTGTGTGAACATGTGCAACAGGGGACCAACCACTACCTGAGATTTGACAAACCACAGATTCTCGCTAAAGAACACCGATTCCTACCAAGGATGCTTCGCGAGGCTATTGAAATCAAAAAACATCCTAATTTTAATAGAGAAGATGGTTGGAATGTACCACCAGCTTGGGATCCAGTAATAAAAATAGTCAAACCCAAGAAGAAGCAAACCACAGCTAGACTTAATGATACTTTGAGCTCATTCTGCGTAAATAGAAACACCAATGATTAAATTATGTTCGGGTACTTTGAAATAACTACACTGGAACATTGAGACAACTGCCATCTTAGTCTCCCCGTGACCATAGCTGCTGAAAAGCAACCGAAACGTCGGGGAAAGTGTAAGAATAAATTAAATCTAAATAGTTTAATAATAATTTAATTAGCTTAAAAATTAGTAAAGTTTAATAGTAGTAGTAGTGTAACAATTTTCAAAATTTTGTAATAAAGTGTCAAATAAACAACGCGATAAAATCCGTATATAGCAGTTTAATTTCAATGAATAATATTCGCGTAAATAGAAGACAATATTAAGTAGAGTAAAACTAAAATGAATAAATTTGCCCTACGCTTCAAAAATAAAGTAATATATATTAACCAGTAGCAATCATAGCATCTCTGGAAGTGCCTAAAGTATATCCTCAATTTTTACAAAATTTGCGCGATTAATATTATTGATAGTGATTATATTATCAAAAGTTAGAAACGCATGAATTAAAATAGGTAATTCATAATTTTTCTCAATTATAAATCCTATATTATTCTGGTCAACGCTCAGATCTCGAAGTGCAGTAGCAATACTTTATTCATTGTGTTCCGCCTAATTGGGTAATTATATATCTATAAAAATTAAAATTTTGTTAAAATATGGCGAATTAAAATACAATCAGCATTATTTAATAATTTGATGGATCCAAAGAATTATGAAATATACCTTCCTTATATACATTAATATATAATATTAATATTAATATTCTACCACATACACACAACACCATCTAGCCCAAACTAAGCAGAGCTTGTACTATGGTACTAGACAATGGATAAACATACATATATACATTTTTTTTTTGTAAATACATGCATATTATACATACAAACACCCAGACCAAGACAAACATCCATGTTCATGCACACAAATGTTTGACTTGTGCGACCTCAGGCGTGGCAGTCGGTTACACTAACTGCTACACCATCGAGGCCGACATATATATATAAGTTGTTCAATCAAAATACAGCCAATGAAGAGTATTTATAAAGGTCACAAATCTGCCACTTTCGATACAATGATGCGAATAAATGTTTATTTCGTCCTTCCAGAGGTTTGAATCCTTACCAATGTATTTTAATTATGGTTGGTTTGAAATTGTGTATGTTTTAGTTGAGTACTTGCATTTATATTTGCCTTTTTAGTAGATTGTTTTCGTAATGTATTTGTGTCATAAATACATTTGACATTGAGTGACCATAATAAAGAACATAATAATTTTATTTAATTTCATTTTAATCCTATTTGAAGCACTTGAATTTGGTGAAATAGTCGATTGGTTGTATTTAATTTGGATTAGAAGTATCGATAAAAAGGAGACTACAAGATTCAGCCTAATATAATAATGTAATAATTTTCTTCATTCTGTTTACTAATAATAAGACGTACATATAATATATAACATACGTGTATTTCATTTTTTCTGTATTACTTCATTCATTTTAAAACACACGGCCGAAAATATTTGCCTACGTCGTAACGCGCCGAATACATCCGCATATCCCCTTGTCTCACGAGAAATATGTTTTACAAATATTTGCTCGGTATCAACCCTGTAGTGCCGTCACAGCCTGTTCACAGAATGCAATAAGTTTTTCTCGGGTATGACAGGGTAAACCGAATTACGTAAGTAAAGCGCGGTGAAAATTAACCTTTTTTATAAAATACAAACGAAAATGATCTCTCATAAATAATAGCATTAATGATAAATATAAAATGTGTTGGTAAATAATCTAGAATACTGTTACTCTTTAAAAATAGATGAACGTCCTGTGTTTGTAAAAGAAACCGAGACTTGAAACTAAAAGAAAGATAAGGTAAAAATCTTATTGATTGAACCATTATTTGATCAAATATTTCTACTGTTTGATTTCTTTCGTTCTATTCATGATTGGAGTGGTTTGGAATTGTAGGTATATTTTCTAATACGAGCCTATGAAAATAGTGACAGTGCTATTAACATACTTTATGCGTTACATAACATAAATACATATGTATATGCGACAGATTCTATTGTGTACGAATATAATGCGGTATAGTAATCGCAAGTTACTGTATTTGAATTTTTGATTGGGATGTGTTATCCTATCTCATTTCCATTCATTTTTCATCTCAGATTTTCATGTAGTGTTTTAACATATGCCCCCCAAAAACCAAAAGTACCATATAACGATGGCTATTTTAAGACTTACCATATGTGTAGTAGTACTAGTATGAAATTTCGGAATGTACCTCTTAAACGACTATGGCTATTTGAGTGTAATCTTTAAACATATGTAGCTGGAATATGGGTATAATATATGTCTGCCTACGTCTTTGAGTATATATCGGTGAGATTTGAATGTGATGTCAGAATATTTGGGCATACATATTTTTTATTTCAACTGTCAGATATGTGTTCTGCACGTGCTAGCAGCACGTACAGTAAACATAACGTGTTTGCCAAGTAAGTGACATCTCTTTTTATAAATAGCTCCCTATTTATGATGATTATCACCGGTTAAACCCATGAATCTGTAAACAATCACGGGTATCTTGGTCACGAGCCCATTCGCCCCTCAAGGTTCGCCCCCTAGTCATTTAGGAGCAAAATAGGAGCCTCGCAAAACGGGGCTCCGTCTTTCTATGAAAGGGGCGAAAGTCAAGGGGCGTACGGGCTCGTAACCGGTATCTTGGGTCGTCCAAAAAATAACTGTATAAGTTAGTTCCCAGCATTAATCTGAGTTAGTGATTATGATAAACATCGCTCTGAAATGGGTAAGGCAATAAAAATCAAATCACATTCACATTTGACCTTTCTACCATAATGAGAATATTTTTAATGTAACAAACAATTCTGGAATATCCAATAAGCCTTTACGTCTAACCCTTAAAAGGTATTCTAACTCGAAGCTATTAATAATAATATAACGATTGCGAAAAGGTTGCTGGCCCTACGGCATATTAAAACATATAATGAGATCACCTATATAACCGAGTAAAGTAAGTATATATTTTTTTGATATGGAAAATTATTTATCTTTACAGTATAATTCTCAAAGCTCTCTTTATTATAGTTTCAAAAACGTTATTAATATTGTTTAAACATTGATCTTACTAAAATATCAAAATAAATTTTGGCAACAGTACTTGACGGCAATACTTAGAAGGATCCATAACCGTAAAATTAAATTAATTTGTTATTTAACTGGTAGATAACGGAAGATGTTAGAGACTTGGGAGTTGAATAGGCGAGCAATAACGTTTTAAGTGTAATAGACGAAATATATGGATACTTTAGAGCTCATCTCGGCTTAAAAGAAAATTTGTTTCTACCTTATCTTATTTGGAAATATCAGGGAAGTAATTTTACTCAGTTCATAATACAAACGTTGAACTGAAATTTGCAGGAAACTTATTTTCTATTATGTTATCGTTAAATTATAATATGATCGTTGTCATCTTACTATTTTCGTCTTTTCTTTCGCCTATTTTAAAAATAGTTTCCCTGGATGACATATTACAGATCTGATCATTGTCTTGCTCTGTGTTGTATTTATAGTGAAAACGTAGGTAGAATTGATTGCAGTGGATAACACTAATGATGTAGCAGGCCATCACAGGCCGAGCATTTTTTAGCTGTTAGTTTTGTGAGCAAATATAATGTCTGGCTAATGATGAAGCTCTTTTCCCATCTTACTTATAAATGCATAATAAGGCTACCTACATATCGATTGTCCTTGATTATAGGAGAGTGAACAGTATTTTAAGTGCTCGCCGAACCTAGATACTTAGGTATAATTATTTAATAATTAGATTAAGGATATCAGACTACCAACATCTTAGTCGCCCCGTGAACATGGCTGCTAAGTAGCAACCGAAACGTCGAAGAAAGTTGAAACTTAAACATGAATAGTTTAAATAGCTTAAATTTTAGTAAAGTTAAATAATAAAGCAGTGTAGTAATTTCAAAATTATGTAATAAGTGTTAAATAAACAACGCGATTAAATTCGAATAAAATAGTTTAATTCCAATAAACTTTATAAAGATGTTTTGAACATAAAAATTATTTAAATAATTTTATCGTGACAATTCTCTGTGATTTCTATAAGGTAACTGAAATGTCAAGAAAGGTATCTAAAATTTTTTTACTTGCTACAGTTAAATATAACAACAATCGTGTAAACGGAAAACAATATGCATTATTATACCATGCGGATATTGAACTCACAAAACTTGGTGAATTGATTGCAAGAACCAATTAAACAACTTTACACACTAGCGCGGTCAATACATTGTTTAATCAAAAATCGCATTGTAGTTTGCCATACATTGGACTTTATAATACAATAACGTCTAGAGCGTCGTTTAAAACTTTAAGTTCATAAAGTGTACGATGCGCTAGAAGTACTTAACTTTAAAGTATAAAAGATAGAATAGAGCTCGGTTGTTTCGCGTCGGCACACTTTACAAAGGTGTACTATCCTCCATACTTTATGATAACTAAAACTTATAAAAGTCATGTATTGTGCATATTTTTATGTTATTTTAGCGTTATGGATAACCTGGTTTTGGTTTTTTTTCCTGCCGGTTTGCCTTGTTACTTCTGTGGTATAAATTTGTTCTTACATTTACGTTGTTGTTAGGTCTCTGCTTCGATTCCCTGTACCAGTGAAATGTTTTTGGACCATAACGGGAATTATCTACTAATAATTCACCGTAAAAATGCATGTTTTACTACTGCTATACGGAAATGTGCAGTAGTGGCAATAGGCTTTAGTTATTCAACCTTGCCTTACGAGTCAAGCATATTGGAATGAAGTCAAACAAAATACCATTCACGCCACCCTTGTGTTACAAAAGTCAGCAATAAGATCAGGCTTATAAAATTCGGACTTCTTGCATATGTAGTCTTCCAATATATGCCAGCCTTCAAGCATATATTAACGGCGATCCATTATATATATGATAAGCCTCGTGTTTCATAACTCAGTTCATTCAAGAGCCAATAATCTTACTTACAAGAGCAATGATCACCGAAATCGTACTGTACTGAACAAGAACTTGAGAAAACTGAACTCAAATAAAAAATTACCAGGCTGCGTTCTATATCAGGTAATTCTCAATTTAGGTTAAGTTTCAACACCACGCTAATTCATAGTTTCAGTTAACTTTCAAGTCTCAGTTAGTCGGTTGCAAACAATTAATTACGCTCATAAGGAAACCGCATTTTACTTAATTGTACTGTTTGAATACAGTCGCAGTTAATCTTAATTATGTTGAATGCAAATTGTTTGTAGTGAACTAAGAAAATTGCGGTAACACGGGTGTTACGATGTCTTTTCTGTTTCTTTAGATCTTACTATAGACTATCAAACATAATGTAAACGAAAAATTATTTGATGTTTTGCTAAAACAATATCTCTCATACAACTTATTAACTATTGATAAAAAAGAATATTAATTCATTAAAATTTTTCGTTTGCAATGGACAAATACTGGTTGACTACAATTATTATTACAGGGATTTTCCTGTACTATGGAAAGCTATAAGTAAGTATTATGCTGACAAAAATAAAAGATCGATTGCCTAGTGGAATCACTTCAAATCTACAAACCTACACCGAAGAATTATTGAAGAAAACTTAATGCATTGAGAACCAACTCCAAAGAAGAAAAAACTTGATTGAAAAAGCAATACGGTCTGGCGCCTCACCTGATGATGTAGCAAACGTCGTCACTCTAATATCTGTCAGACCAAATGTGTATAAGTGATACTGAAAGCAGTTTGAGCAATTAGGTGACTAATTATTTTTTATTTACTATTGAAATAATTGAAACATTTTAATTTTAAGTTTGTATTTAATTATATTAGGCAATTATTTTGCCAGGAAACTGAAACATTACCATTAAAGTACTCGCAAAAGTGATCCCTCACTTTTTTTGCCTCATTTGCCGAGTTCCCTCGCACTCGCTCTATATCTAGTAGTTGGCGTCCTTGTTTCCACGCATCTACTATGATTATACCATTTGTTTCTTCTATTTCAACATCTTCTGGTTAAATATATAATTCTTTATTTTTTTCACACAAATAGTTGTGTAAGACACAGGCAGCCAAAACAAGTTTTCGGGTTTTATCGGGATGTAGTCCATTATCTTTTTTAAGTATTTTAAATCGCCAGGACAGGATGCCGAATGCATTTTCGACCACACTTCTTGTTCTTGACAATTTGTAGTTGAATATACGTCTTTCATCTGTCAAAATTGCTTTGTTGTATGGTTTTATGAAATTTGGAGTCAGTTGAAAAGCTTCGTCACCTACCAATACAAATTGAAACGTTTTATCGCTTTCTGGCAACTCACATGGCTTAGGAATATTAAGATTATTTTCATTTTCTGAAACAGTTGCCAAAACTTTGTATTTTTCAAAGTTCCACCGCCTGACATCCGCCCATTTGCACCAATATCAACCATAATAAATTGATAATTGACAATTACAATTGCCATGAGTACAATACTAAATATCTTCTTATAGTTAAAATAGTAAGATCCAGAATTTGAGCTTTTCTATTTCGATGTGTTTGCCATCAACAGCACCTATACAGTTCGGAAAATTCCATCATCTCTCGAACTCTGCAGCTACTTTTTCCAGTCCTCAGCGGTTCTCGGTACCTATAAATAGTACAAATATTGTTTAATATTATTACAGATTTCCGGGTTACCCAATCATCAAAGAGAGATGCCACCACTACTGAAACCAAAGAAAACCATAAAAACACCACAAAATGACCTACTGGAAATAGCAACACAATATTTCAAAAGATCTGTCAGTAAATTAGACTTGATAGCTAAAAACTGGGCTGTAAGATTAAACCATTTAGCACCAGATTAAAGGCGTTATGCTGAGAAAATCATAAAGTAAGTCCTTTTCGGTTAAATTAGGTGAAATGGGCACATTGTCGAGAAATGGAGTGCGCATCTTGCCTGCTAGCTCACCGCCTTATTCATCACCATCACCAAATTCATATCACGCAACTATGACGTATCCATACTAATCACCGTCACCACTTCGACCAGCGCCGTCACCATCACCAAATTCACATCACGCAACTATGACGTCTCCATACCAATCTCCCTTACCACTTCGATCATCAACGTCACCATCAACAAATTCATACCCCTCACGTATGACATACTCATACCAATCACCCTCACCAGATCAGATACCATCACCAAATGCACACCACTCAACCATAACACAATCACCCGCACCGCATCAGTCACCGTCATCAACTGCACACCGCTCAACTATAACATACCAATCACCCGCACCGCATCAGTCACCATCACCAACTGCATACCACTCACCTATAACATACCAATTACCCGCACCGCACCAGTCATTATCACCAACTGCACGCCACTCAACTATAACATACCGATCACCCACACCGCATCAGTCACCATCATCAACTGCATATTACTCAACTATAAGACACTAATCGCCTGCACCGCACCAGTCACCATTACCAAATGCAGACCACTCAACTATAACACACCAATCACCCACACTACATCAGTCGCAAGTCACGCGCAAGTCACTGGTGATGCCACACCACTCTTCTACGGTACAATCATCGGCACCAATAATTTTGTCATCTCAACCTATGCAAGCGCCAAGTCAGTCTCATGAACAACCTGTACTGATTCATATACCAGAACCAGCTACCTAAGAAGAAGCACAGACTGCGGTTAAGTTCTTAGAAAACTTTTATTATGTTTAGTACTTAAACGAATCGAGAGTCTGTAGACAAAACTAATAACATTTTGGTGTGGTCCAGCTTTTAGCTTAAAGTTTTCAGTTTAGTCTATGGCACTTGTTTCATTATCACATTAATTATTAAGTTAATTCTATAATATTTAGTTATGATTATTTAGGGTAAAAGGAAAATAAATGAGTATTGTACATACCTGAATATTGTCTTTTAATTTTTAGATTATAGCCTCTCACATCTCCGTTATTATTATATCCAAAGTACGAGGAGCGACAGCACATAATTATAAACTTCAAATATTCTTAGTCCATGCCAGTGACCATGTACCTTAGAGTTATCGAGAGCCTTTGACTAACTAGCAGGAGTAGCTTGTCACATATTGGTATCTTGCTTTTCAATATTGGGTAGAATCAATTCCACCAGTGTTTTAAAAGAAGCGTTGTCCATCGAAGAAAAATTGTATAGTCGTCCAGCTCAGTTGCTTGAATAGTTCTTTGCAAATGTTCATGAGTGAATCGATATCACAATTTATACCATTCTTTAAACGATCGTAACTTTCTTTTTTTTTTTTTTTTAATCGATATCGCTAGATATTGGCAAGGAATGCCATATCGACATTGAAAATCATTTTTGTTTTTGCGATGACTTGCTTAGGCTCAGATCGGTAAGCGACTGTGGCGTGCGCACTTCACCAGACTTGACGGCACCTTCAGTGGGTTTCAAGTCCCCCATCAAGTAAAACAGTCAATCGCGTGAGACTTGTCAAGTGCACTTGATCGTCTCGGGGACACATTGGGCCATTCCCACGTTGAAATAATTGATTTTACTCACAGTCAGTCCTATCATATCTGAGTGATTTTTTAATTCACAGAAACACACATTTTTATCTATATCTTTACAGACATAAAAACCACGACCGTCTAAAATATAATAAAGCTTGCAATTTCTTTATTAAACACTTGTGTTGTTCTTCTTGTAATAAAAAGGGTAGTCAACAAATATTAGTGGGTAGTTATTAAAAATATTATTAACCTTTTTTATGTTGATAGAGAAAATAAAAAAGCTGTTTAGTTACTGTTTATCATATCGCGCAAGTTGTAAATTTCGATGGCGGGAAACAGCCTACAGTGGTCGTCGTAAACAGTGGCTTAACGTCCTTTTCCTATAAACACTATACTATAAAATACAGCGTGAAATATAGTGGCTTCGTAGAATATTAGAAAATTTATTGTGGCGAAAGAGATAAGGGAAGGACCAAAACAAGTTTTTAGTATAATAGTGTTTGTTAAACGGGTTTCGGTATTAAAATGTATCACTTCGTACAACAAAGTATAAGATATCGTAGTATAGTCTCCTAAAGGTTAATCAAACGCATGCCATGGGTACCTCTCATTAGCTATATTTAGGTTCAACTTTTTAGGTGGGCTTCCTAGCGCCATCTATTTAATAAATAGAGCCAGACTTCATGCTGCAACTAACACAAGGAAGATTTTCGTAAGCTATCTTCTAAAGCTGACTAGCGTCCTCATTAGATTTCTATTATTTTACACATTTAAGTAGACGAGGAGGCGCTCATAGCCAGTTGCACTCACTGGTTATTAAACGATTAGCGATGTTAAGCAACGTTGGGTGCAGTCAGTCTATAGATGGGGGACCGCTTTCATCTGAGCATCTCCGTGCTTTGGAGGGCACGTAAAAAGTCGGTCCCGGTTGTTGCCAAATTGACAACAGTCGTTAAGCCATGTCAGAGGCCTACGGGCGGCTTGAACAACTCTTGACAACAGGTTGGCCACTAACCACACGAAACTAAAATAAGAAGAAAAGAGTAGACGAGTATTATACCAGAATTTCAACAGCTACGGTTTCAAATATACCAAGGAGAAAACGAGACTTCGCAATGCCACTGAAAATTTCCTGACAGGTAAACCTAACAAAACTTTACCTGACCAGATAACCGCACATGTATATGACCTGATACATCACTCACAGCAGTCACAGTATCGCTGTTGTTGTTATTCAAATCGAACTCAAAAATAACAAGTATATGAGATGAACCTGCCTTAAGTATTATATAAAGCAAGAGCTACTTAAGGCTTTGTTCAAACGGCCCTTCATATTTATAACATCGTTTTCCTTTTTCCTATCAACTATTGTATATTTCCGTCTAAGAAACCTTTATTACACTCTCAATGTCACCTCCACATTTGTCCCGAGTCTTTTATCAATAACCACAAAAGCACAATTCGGTCTGACGTTAATAATTTCTTCACAAATACTTCCTTCGCAATCTTGCGTTTTCGACTCACGTGTAGGGTTACCAAACACGAATTTATTCGGACAAGGCTGAATATAGCACTTTTGTCAGGTGTATACATTGTGAGGTATTTTTATTGAATAGAGGAAAACTAAGTTGAAGAAGTAAAGATACCTCGATTGCCTTGCAGGTTTAATGCTATAAGCTTGATCCTTATATAACCAAATAATTTATTATCGATTTTTAATAATAATAAACAAAAAATATTTTAGCCATTTTTCACACGTTTCACGTTCAAAAATCAAATGTTTTAACACGTCTCTTGATTTGCCGCGCCCAACAGGGTCCACCATGATTTAAATGATCGTACCTACCACCTAAGTTTTACATTATAGAATGCAATAAATATACAGAATATTTAGTTCTATCACGCCTTCCTCAACAGCAGGATGAATTGTCTAACGTCTGTGAGGTGAGCTACGGGTTTACAGATAAAGACACACCTTATAGGTCGGCTAAAATAAATATAATATTAATCGATGTAAGCATTAGGAACTTTCAAATATACTACCATTGGCCAAGACTGACGGTTAACGCTAATTTATACACCAACCGTAAGCAAAGAAAACTTCAGCATTTCTACAAGATAAAAAATGTCTGGAAAACTAATATCAAGTCTTCATAACAATACCCACAAGACTAGCAATATCGGTTTTTATCAGAGGTTTTCAATTTCACGTATGGTGACCCTACTCATATGTCTTTTGTAGACACGAACAAAGGGACTATCGTAACAAAACTATCCAGATGGAAGTAGGGACAAACCATTGTAAACTGTGATTAAAATTTCGAGTAGAACTCGAGTTCAGAAATCGTATTGACATAGAATATTAATGTTAAAATCACAAAGGACTTTTCTCGTTGATTCGGAATCGATATGAATTCGGATTTTTTATGTGATTCGTGGAGTTATTGAAGTGAAACTTTTTTGGGTTCGGTAGGAGGCAAATGGTTATCGTTAGGTTTACGGAATTCAATACGTTTACTATACTCTAATGTGTATAGTTTAGTACTCATGCTACTGAAAGTGTATATCGTCTTGAAAACAAAATATAATAATAATATCAGCCCTGTATTAAACTGTCCCACTGCTGGGCACGGGCGTCTTCACACTGTGAGAAGGGTTAGGCTATAGTCCACCACGCTGGCCTAGTGTGGGTTGGCAGACTTCACATAATTATCTTCGAGCACATTATGGAGAATTCTCAGACGCAGATTTCCTCACGATGTTTTCCTTCACCGTTAAAAGCGATAATTAACTATTTAATACGCATATTATAACTTCGAAAAGTAAGAGATGCGTGCTTTGGGTTCGAACTCGAGACCTCTGCGTGGCAGTCCAACGGTTTCCCACTAAGCTATTGCTGCTATATGTAAACAATAATTCTTAGTAAATAAAGATCACAGAACAGTGAGATCTAATTATTGGAGGACTATTCCAAATTCAAAATAAGCTTAGAGAGTACCCTAAGTACCACTGTACCAAGTGGAGTACCACTTATCACGATTTCTTGTGTGTGGAGTATTACAATTTTAAACCATAAATTTATTTATAAACAAGAGTATTCTGCATACTATACTACTACTATTTTTTTAATATAACTCCTCTCTTATTATAAAGTAAAGAAGTGGAATACGGTATCTAATTTTGTCCTATAGTGTGCAGTAAGATAATTAAATCGTATTATCAAAATATTAATAGACTTATAAATATTGAAGTATCAGCAAAATTATTAACATCAGTATAAATAATGACTATTATAATTATTGAAATGTGTAAGCTAGTAATTAATAATATTAATCATTATTATTTAAATATCCAATATAATGATGTTTATACTATGATATTGATAATTAATTTGAAGATAAAGATATAATGATTGATCTTTATCTTTATATTTGATAATTTTATTATGATATAGTAATTTAAAATTCAATAAATATTTATGTATAATTAAACATTTATAAATTAATTTATACGCCCCACAGGGCGAAACATAGTGTAATTTTTAATATGTTATAATTTGTACCTCAACCACCTATGTTTCACAAATAAAACAATTTGAATTTGAAATTGAATAGATTGGTTTAGCCAAGTAAACTTAAAAAACTGTATGATTTTCAGTTTTAGTTGGCTAGCAATAAAAATATAAAAACTACTCATTACGGATCAATATTGACGTAAATAATTTAGCTTACACCTCAATATCTGTTAGTCCATTCATATTTTGTAAGCAGAATATAATTATGAATCCGATGTATTTATTGTCGTTAATAAGCTGAATTATATAAATCTTAGAATACGTTAACATTACATTATAACGAATTCTAAGATTTATAATGCCATGTATACAGCTTAGTAGTCAGTGTAAGTCAAGCCCAACCACAATTAAATTGATATAACTTTTCTTTTTCCAAATGGGTGACGCTATTTGCTTAACCTATTTTATACGAACACTACAAAACAATATCCTCAAAATTGTCTCTTTAATTCAATTCCATAGTCTGTGAGGCGCATTACAAAGTCATTGAATGCAATAATATCGTGAACTCTTTCGGCACGCCGCGAATGCACTTTCAGAATAAATTTCATGAAAATATGAAGTCAAACATTTTTCTCTCGAAACTAAACTCAATGTTATTGCATTTTAACATAATGCCGTGGAACAAAACAATAATTGAATGTTTGGTATTGTCAAGGTTCGCATTTCAATTTTGGTAAATGCTTTTATTTAGTTTTCATTGATTTACATATTTACCACTATCCGTTCGTTTTGTTGTCTTATAATTGATATTGCTTTTGCCTTTGTTAAATCTTCACTATTGTTAAACTTTGATTACATCTGGAATTTAGAATCAATCCTTTACCAATTAGTATATCTGATCCAATTGCTAGTTTATTTGTTATACAAATAAACTAGCAGACAAAAGTATATGTTTACAACTGTAGTTTCATAGTAAAAGTAATTGCTTTTAAGCAGTATGTTTACTTTAGTATAAATTTGATAAAGAAATATAATAATCAACCTATCAATTCACAAGATCAGTTATTTAAAATTAATAGCTTACTTTGAACCAAGCATGTTATCTAAAATGTTACATTTTCGCATACATATATTACTACAATATAATAGACATAAATCCACTTCTATCAAAGCAAAACCAAGTCAACAAAAAGATCTCTTTACAAAACTAAAGAAAGATCGGCACGAATAGAGATTAGGGCAAAAAAATCCGATTATCGTTTCTACATATTACATCTCAGAAAAACGTTTTCCTCGAAACAATATAGGGACTTGACGTAGCGGTCCAACTATGCGTGAGGCTCTCGAAGGCTTACATTTGGGTGCAATGAACCGGTGTATAGGTGCATTGTGCGGAAACTGATTTATAGCCCTCCGTGTGTATTCGTGATTAGTTACGCCATGAATTCCGAGTGGGAAATCTGATTTTAGAAGATTTGAAATTGCGATAAGAATATTATTTTGAAAATATTTTTGCTAGAGGCAAAACATACTTGATTTATGTGTAAGCGCGATATGCATGTTTTTGCAGCGACTTAATGGAAAAATAATTCTATAGCTCCAAATAAGTAGGTTACAGTGAAGGTTAAATTGCAAATTGCAATCGATTTATGCAAATACGTTACACCAGAAATTTACTGCATCAAAGTAGACTTAATGTTGTTACTATAGGTACTTGGCAAAATGGTTTCACAGTTCTAATAATTTATTCATTTCTATAATATTTTTACATAGTTTGGATAAAATGCTTTAAAATTTAAACGAACAGCTAATGTTTGTGTACGGTATGTACAAATATCTACCGTGTTTAGTAATTTTGCAATATTATGCGTAAACTATGGTGCTCAAAATAAAAAGTTACCTGAGGCATGGCTACTGATCAATTGTATGGGATGGCAATGATACGACATTCAGTAGGTGTAACGCGAAGGCTTACAAAACATATGCTCGACGCGAATATTATATTCTAACCGTTATTTATCTTTGCACTATCTTCTACATTTTTATTTCATGTTCGATACACAATCTTGCCGCATTGACATTATTCGCTTCAAACGTACATATATTTTGTAGGCCTCGTATACGTTATGCATCATGATTGTATTTTCCCTTTTAAACCTGAGATAAAATTACTCAATAAAAAAGTTAAATGTTACTTAACTCATAATGTGTACGATTACGATGGTTAGTACTTATAATTAAGGTGTCAGTAAAAGTGATGTCACAACCTAATTTCACATACTTTAATTAAAGGCTGAAAAATGATGTCTGCAAAATATAATATAATATTTCCATTCTACATATATAAAGTTACTATAATTGATATATAGTAGCGATAGCTCAGTGGGGAGACCAACAGACTGCAATGCAGAGGGTCTCGGGTTCGAACCCACGTCGCGCACCTCGAACTTTCGGCAGTTATATGACTTAACGAAATTATGTGCGTATTGATTGACAATTATCGCCTGCTCCGTGCCTCGGAGAGCACGTTAAGCCGTCGGTCCCGGCTGCCAGTGTCGACACAAAAGATCCCACTGGGTCGAAGTGTCGCCGGTCTGCACTGACTGGCTCCCACATAAGATACATACATACATACATACTATAATTGATAATGTTTTATGAATACATTTTGAATTGAACTTTCCACTCATTAATCTAATAACGTAACACCCTGAAATGCTATTTTATTTGAATAACGGCTGTCTGCAATAAATGTTCGATTTATTTTATTACAAAGTAATGATATTTCGAAGTGCTCCAATTATAACAATTTGGGGTCCAATGTAAGCCACAAGTGGTTTCGAATAACCATTAATTAGGGGCAATTGATTACTGTAGCGTAAAGGTCACAATATAATTTTTGGAACAACTTTCCGGTCTGGTCCGAAATAAAAAAAATATTTTGGTGTTGGATAGCCCATTTATCGAGGAAGGCTATAGGCTATATAACATCACGCTACGATCAGCAGGAGCGGAGCATCAATAAAAAATGTTGCAAAACGGGATAAACTCGTATGTGAAGCAGACGAAGTTGCGCGGGTCAACTAGTTTAATATAATTTGGTTATCAAAAAATACAGAATCGATTTGGATTTATATTGTTATGTTTGGAATATCGAAATGATAGGCTACGGTCGTCCTTCTTAAAAATCTATTATGTCTAAATTACTCAAACGAGTAGTTAATGTTTTATTGACCCTACAGAAGCACCTGTAAGACCACCTAAACTACCGAGTTTAGGTGGTCTTATAAGTGCTTCTGTAGGGTCAATAAAACATCAAAATCAAAACATTAAAAGACCACCTACACCACCGGGTGTAGATGGTCTTTCATCACAAATTTGCTAACCCATTATTATTAGCTCAACCTCACTGAACCCACGTCAATTCAAACAATCAAATACAACAATCTTAAATTATCTCAGACGTTACGAAAAAGGCTTTTGTCAACAGGATTACGTAAGCAATAAAGGGGAAATTGGGTCAAAACCGGGATATACGTGCTTCGAGAACTAAATGCCCTATTTTGGTCACATCTATACGCCACATAACTATGACAAAGCATTTGCACGAATGCAAGCGGCATCACAAATGAAATAAATTAGGAACTATGAATAGAGCCTAAGGACGTCTAATAAATATGACCTTTTTCATAATTTTACATATTATGTTGGACCTGACTAACTCCTTGGTGGAATTTTAGTGAATATAATATAATAATATAATATTCTATTACATACACACAATACCATCTAGCCCAAACTAAGCAGAGCTTGTACTATGGGTGCTAGACAATGAATAAACATACATATATACTTCTTTTTGGAAATACATACATATTTTACATAGAAACACCCAGACCAAGACAAACATCCATGTTCATGCACACAAATGTTTGACTTGTGCGGGAATCGAACCCGCGACTTCAAGCGTGGCAGTCGGTTACACTAACCACTACGCTATCGAGGCCGACATATATATATAATATAAAGTCATATTATATATATATATGAGTTTTGTTTGTTCGGTATATGAGTTTTCGGGTTCAATTTTCGGGGTGCAGGTAGTATTATTGGGTTTTGCTCTTAAGAAATTTTCAGTAGTTGTACGGTGTCAGGAACTGTGCCTAGAATGACCTAAAGAACTGTTGTCCACCAGGTACTACAAAATGTAAGGCAAGCCTATGTTGCCTATTACTGACGCAAAGACGGGGTAGTTCAGCTCTACCTTAACCACTAGCGATGTATGTGACTATGGCTGTATATATAATATATAATAATATCAGCCCTGTATTAAACTGTCCTACTGCAGGGCACGGGCCTCTTCTCACTGTGAGAAGGCTTAGGCCATAGTCCACCACGCTGGCCTAGTGCGGGTTGGCAGACTTCACATATCTTCGAGAACATTATGGAGAACTCTCAGATATGCAGGTTTCCTCACGATGTTTTCCTTCACCGTTAAAGCAAGCGATAATTAACTATTTAATACGCATATAACTTAGAAAAGTCAGAGTTGAGCGCCTTGGGTTTGAACTCGAGACCTCTGCGTGGCAGTTCAACGGTTTCCCGCTAGGCTATCGCTGCTTATCTTTATTTTATTTATTTATTATATGGCTGTATATTTTTCCTAAAATATAACCTGCAGAACCTAGGTTTGATACATCTTTAATAACCTCTTTTGAAGTGAGCTAATGTTTTATTACCATGAATCTAATTCCATGTTCTTAAGAGCTACTTCACATAAATTTCTTCTATAAATTACTTTAATGTACAAATGGAAGAAGTACAAGAGATTTATCTACGTTTTCAGGTAATTTGTAAACGTCAACAAATGCAAATAGGTAAGTAGGAGCGAAGTATTTTGTTGTGTTTGCAGCTCAAGTGCACTTTGGCGCGCTGTAGCTTTCGAAGGAATATAATTTGACTAAATAAAATGACACCCCAGTCGACAAATCTTGGTTGATATAAATATTTTGCTTTGTTAAGACAATAACCGCTCATATCTTTTTGGAAATAGTGATCTTTTGTTTGTTAGCTTGTAAATAATAAACCGTTTAAAATAAAAAAATAAAAATATAATGAAAAATATATAAACTATCGCACTTTTGGGCATGGACATTTTTATCAGGGTGAGAAGCGTTAGGTCATAAACAACCACACTGGCCTAGTACGGGTTGTCAGACTTATCATATTTTCAAGAACATTATAGAGAATCACAAGAACTTTTTTACCTTTGTCGGTAAAGCGAGCGATAATTGACCATTTAATACGCATATAACTTCGAAAAGTCACAGGTGTGTGCCTTGACCAAGTTCTCTGCGTGGCATTCCAATAGTCTCTCATTAATAGGTGTTTTTTTTATTTTTATTAAATGGCACCCGTCATCACAGGATGTTGTGCTTATTCCCCTGACATGGGGATTAGGGACCTTGTTTGCGTTCTTTATTAATAACAAGCTTATAATTATTTTTATTTATAATTACACTTCTTAATTTTTACATACAAACATTGTTATCACAGTTAATTTTAATCTTATCTTACATATTATATAATTACATCTTACTCTAATTTAAAGCTATGTATTTGTGCAATGAGTTTGTGCTTGTTGTGTCTTGTTTCTGAAGTTTACTTTGCTTGTTATTTGTTTGCAATAATCTATAAAAGGCTTTCTTTTCGTTTTGTCTGTTAGCATGTTGTAGAAGTTATTGACGTGGATATTGCAGTCTAGGATATTTTCCAGGTCGTACCTGGACTTTCCATACAGGAGACACTCAGCAAGGATGTGTGGGACGGTCTCGGTCTCTCCCAACCCACAAGGACATGATGAGTCCTCTTTACACTTGAACCTGTGCAAGTATCATTAATAGGTTATCGCTGCTTACTTATAAATAACTATGCATTTAGAGAGATTATTGGCTTGTCTGTCGAGAAATTTTTAGTAGCAGAATGGCAACTGGAACCTTTTCCGGTAGACGTTAATACGGCCATCCTCTATTTGGTGAGACTTAAATACATCACGATGTTACCTTTACCGTTTAAGCGAGCGATAATTAACTATTTATACGCATATAACTTAGAAAAGTCAGAGATGCCTTGGCATCGATTTCGAGAACTCCGCGTGGCAGTACAAGGGTCTTGCAATAGGCTACCACTGTTTTAAATCATTAATAATAATAGTTATTTCCAAAAATTACACATAAATACAGAACATTACATAAATACTAAAGTGGTTGTGACAGTGTTACAGTCTATAGTAATAAAGAAAACTAATGATGCGTATTTGTTTATTTGCCATTGGTTTTGGCAGTGTGTTTGTGGCGCTGCGTAAATGTATATATACATACGTATCAACATCAAATGAGCAACATCTTTTTTTGACAGACACTGCGACGCACACTGCATACGTTAGGATAACCTAACGTATGCAGTGTGCGTCGTAAGTATATAAATACTTACTAAATGGATCGAGCCAAGGGTCTAATATTTTTATTTGTTATTTGTTTATTTGCATATTTGTTTTAATTTTTATTTTTTATTATAATATTATTGTATTTTAAATTGTCATTTACTTTTGCTCTACTGTCCCATTGTCTTTTTTTTGCCTGTATAACTGTATACTACGTTTATGCTGTCTGCAGTATGTGTTGTGTGTTTTTCTGTCAAAATAAATGTATTTTCTTTCTTCTTTCTTTCTATACCATACCTATATTTGTGTTTATCTGGACGCTTGCTTATTTAAATATTATTGCAATAAAGTATATTTTTATGTATGGGAGTGTATGTATGAGTGCTTTGTATGAAAATAGATGTAATAGCAAGGCACTTTAAATTGCACTCAAAACTATATCTAGCAAAAATGTGGAAAGGTTGAAATGTCTTGTGTCAACAAGTTTTCGTGCAGGTAACTTCAGCATTTAGAAATTCAATATTTCGTCGCATATAACAAACTTTTCAAGATCCAGTCGAAGCATTTCTATTTGATAGCGCTAGAAATGCAACCGATAAGGAAAATATTACGTTTCCATCTTAAAAAGTATCTTCTACCGTTTACTTATCCAGACCTTCGACGATTGACGAGAAACCCGACATCTGGGGTACGATCAATGGATATTTTCTATGATTTTCATCCAAATATATTTCCGTATCAAGCCTGTATGGACGGTGTATCCGATGTTGTAATGCGAGGTCGTAAACCAGGATAATATTGGGAAAATAAGCGAAATGAAATAGGTACGTTCTTATATCAGGTTCGGATGTAACAGAAAATTCTAACCTTTTAGACTGTAGATAAGCTTTTGATCTAAAGTCTACACAGGGTTTGATATTAAATATAACTTATAAAGCGTTGTAAGTAATTAAAATTAAGGAATGTATATTTGATTTCGTGAAACATCGGATAAAGCGGTTTCGGTAATTTGTTGGAGATTAAACTTATTACATTTTCAGACCAGACTTAGGATTTATAAATTATCTGCTGCTGTTTAATTATTTATTAGTGTAGTGATTACGTTTTACAATTATGAACCTTCTTTACTAAGTCCCTTAATATTTAACCTGTTGCGTTTATTACTAAAATGGAGTGTTTATGACGGGTATCTATTACTTCCAAAATAGTTAATCTAATGTCATCGTATTCATTTACAAATATTTAAGCCTTGCCTCTACCATACTTTCAAATAAATAATTATTTAAGATGCATACAAACATAACAAATGGTATATAATAATATCAGCCCTATATTAAACTGTCCGACTGCTGGGCACGGGCCTCTTCTCAGTGTGAGAACGGTTAGGCCATAGTCCACTACACTGGCCTAGTGTGGATTGGCAGACTTAACATGTCTTCGAGAACGTTATGGAGAACTCTCAGACATGCAGGTTTCCCCACGATGTTTTCCTTCACCGTTAAAGCGAGCTATAATTAATTATTTAATACGCAAATAACTTCGAAACGTCGGAGATGCGCACCTTGGGATCGAACTCAAGACCTCTGCGTGGCAGTCCAACGGTTTCCCACTAGGCCATCGCTGCTTTAATCAATGGTAGTCTTACGTAATATTAACGTTATTGAAAAAACGATTGTTTTACTTTCTGTAGTAATATTTATACTCTTTAATACGACTATAGGATAAATATTTGTCTGCAAATAAACTGAATTTCGAACTGTATTTATACTCTTACAGATACATTATAATAATAACTAATTTATTTTCTCACCACAATATACACATATACAAATAAACAGTATTACAAATATTACATAATTCGGTTTACAACATATATTGTGGGAGATTGGTGCCTAAGCTAGGCTCGAGGCCTGTGTTTCAGGACACCAGGTCCCCACCCCTTGGTATAGTACAAATTATATAATAGTACAAAAGAGGACAATAACAATAACGTGACTCAAATGAAAATAATAATAATAAATCATAATAACAATACAAAAAAGAAAAATGTAATTAAAGAAAAAGTCACTAAATTTGATGAAAATACAATGTAAAATGTAAAATATGTAAAAATTTAAAAACGTTTAAAAGTTCATCTCTTTTACTTCATTGTTCATGTGGCATAAGTAAACTCTTGTGTTTAATATCGATTTTGGTGCCTTAAGGTCGGGTTTTTAGATCAGCCAAAGTATTAGGTTTTCTAGTCTTAGTCTAGCAGCACGCAATCTGACAATATGTCTGGTAGGCTACAGACTCGCCTACATTTAAGTAGTATCTATATAAATTATGTGCGTATTGATTGACAATTATCACCTGCTCCGTGCCTCGGACAGCACGTTAAGCCGTCGGTCTCGGCTGCCATGAACATCTATGGCAGTCGTTATTACTTACTTATCGTGTCGATGGCAACACATTTTAAATAATTTTGGACCAGTTTTCGGCAACGCGGATTGCATTTGGTCTACAGGGGGTCTACCGTTAAACGCGTTATACGCAATTGCGTACGTTCGTTCGTGCTTATTTTTACCATGAAACATCATTCTCGCCGACATTCGTCACGAACATCGTCGTATGACATTTGTACGTCCTAAAAAATCCGAAGTGTTTTCATGGTAGGTATATGCTTATTATTTCGTTCGTCATTCGTTTCGGCACGTCATTGCGTAAAAACATTTTCACGGTAGACCCGCTGGTCAGCCAGTGTGCACGATCCTTGGCTTACGGGGCATGACAACAGATGACCCATTGTCTGTGGTGATACACCGCAGTCACATGCATTCGCACTTGTGTCTATATAACCCCACCTTGACAGATTATCTTTACAGTCGTTATTGGGAGAGTGTCGACGTAAAAGATCCCACTGGGTCGAAGTGTCGCCGGTCTGCACTAACTGGCTCCCACATAAGATACTAATACTACTATCTATATAATAAATCTTTGCCTACTCATCTGGGTATATACAGGTAAGTCTATAATGTATAATTAATTGTCAAATTATCCAAAACGTAGAAGCAATATGAATATATACATTATTATATTGCTTTACGTAATACTATTTATTGTTGGAGTGAAAAAGGATAACGTTCCAATTCTCCTTTCATTTATAATAGTTATGGGCTTGGTCTTTGCCAAAGCAGAAATTCATGACATGTGTCACGCCTCTTAATTATTATTCTTCGATATAGGCTTAACCTCTGGTATGCCGGAACGTGGATCTGCGCGAGACACAATGCTTTTTCTATTATGTCTGGTATTCTGGCATACAACAGGTTAATAACCTATTTTAAAACTACAGAAAAACAAAATCTATCTTGTTAGGCTAAAACTATACCTAATGTAAAGAAAACGTTATCATTAACTCAAATATTACGACGTGTTTTCTCAACGCTTTCATAGCAAGACTTTTACTTTAGATGAATTCTGTGTCTCGGTACATTGATGTCTACATTATGCATAAAAGAGAAAATATAACAGTACCCTTAAAACAAAATGGAGGGGTGTCTTTCTATGTCTTTCCCCTTTGTGACTTTTATTCTCTTTTGACGAGCAATAAAATAATTTTCGAGAAATAACAAATCGTATTGCATCGTTAAATTTAATATTGTTTCTGAATTTATAACACTAGCTATTTCCGAAGGAACTATCTGCTTTTCTTTTAATACGATTGCCGTTTATTAAATGTATATACATATATATGACGGCCTCGATGGCGTAGTGGTTAGTGTAACCGACTGCCACGCCTGAGGTCGCGGGTTCGATACCCGCACAAGTCAAACATTTGTGTGCATGAACATGGATGTTTGTCTTGGTCTGGGTGTTTCTATGTATAATATGTAAGTATTTACAAAAAAAAAGTATACATATATGTATGTTTATCCATTGTCTAGTACTCATAGTACAAGTTCTGCTTAGTTTGGGCTAGATGGTGTTGTGTGTATGTGGTAGAATATTATATTATTATTATTATCTTTTATAAAAAACTAGATTTTGCAAGCGCCTTGGCTCGCGATAATGTAATCTTTGTCAATAAATTTCCATTCCTCGGGAACAGCCCTTTTTCTGGATGAATTATTAATATATATAATATATCAATAACACTTTAGATTGGTACTCTGGCCTTGACCATAGAAAGTAAGAATCGTGATGCGCCGAATTACATTCCAACTAGCTTTTCTATAATCAAAGTTACGTTATGTTGTAACGTAGTGCTAGTCGATCACGTTTTTAGAAACGTGCTCAACCAGGGAATTTTAAGTAGCGGAGATAATTTAAACAATATACTTCGCAATTAGAAGATCTTTAATACGTTTTTTTACTAAATTGGCAAGGTAAACACTATAGTTAGCAATTACACGAATTATATAGAAAACAAAAGATATCAGGGCGTGGTTTTAGAATAAGCTTCGTTACGTGGTCTGGCTGGATAGCGATAGCTCAGTGGTGAGACCAACAGACTGCAATGCAGAGGGTCTTGGGTTCGAACCCACGTCGCGCACCTCTGACTTTCGGAAGTTATATGACTTTTCGAAATTATGTGCGTATTGATTGACAATTGTCGCTTGCTCCGTGCCTCGGAGAGCACGTTAAGACGTTGGTCCCGGCTGCCATGAACATCTATGGCACTTGTTAATGGGAAAGTCAGTACCCTCTAATATCCTGACACTGGTCTAGCCTTAGAGTATCGTTAGCCTTCGGGTTGCGGAGGTCATGTGGCAGCCGCTCCGTGTAAAAGCTGATATCCAGTCAAATCCGGTTAGACTAGAGAAGCCGACCCCAAGTGACTTGGGAATAATAAAGGCTAAGGGAGAAGACGTGTTCTGGCTGGAGTACAGTGAACCACTTAACTTTAGAAACGGCGGCTGGCAGAAGAATCCGGATCCAGGTGTGACGGTGCTTTTATATGCCACCGCTGGGGAGGAAAGGGGCGCTCCCACTCCGACGCACGAGCAGCCACTGAGGCGCAACCGGTCCGCGTGACAATGTTCTTTTCTATACCTCTGACAACGTGTATACGAAATTTCATGACTGGTCGGGTAGTTAAGTGAAAGCGTAACATACGAACGAACACACCTTCGCATTTATAATTTTAGTTGGGATTACTTGCATGTCGGAATTTAATATTTTAGTGTCTAGCTAAAGCAAATGCTAAATTTGTGATGGGTTTATGAAGAACCATACTACTACGTTTATTATTGAAACCATAGTTGGCGATATGTAAGTGACATACACGTCTGCTTACTACTTTCGGGGTATAGAGAGACTATGCACATATGTAACTAAAGATGAACAATATAGCTTATTTTGATAGTTCTGAACCGAAAACGCTCACGGCTACATCCTCGAAGATATAAGCATGTGGCTAAGTAGGGCTTTAGGAGCCAACCCCTAATCGTTTAGAGATTAGCTCCTAAAGCCCTACTATATTATGCTCGTAAAAATTGAATTATTATCTCGTACCTATAAAAATGAAACAGTAAGACGTTAACTGAACATGGTATAATTACAATTCGCACAAACTAAACCAAATTACAAAAAGGCGCAATCCCGGGGCTTCACGGCGATACGAAAATTCCAGGTGTAAAATAGCCTATTATCGGCACAATTCCAGGGGAATGTTTTGGACGGAAAACTTAATAATACTTTTCGCGACTCAAGACTGCTTGCATAGTATTCACTATCACTCCAAGGCGCTTCAAAACTAATATTCAAATAGTAAACAAATATATATTAAACATAAACATATATTAGATTATGTATGACTAGAGGGACTTGTATCTAACAAGGTTATTTTCTCGTGGGATTAATGAAACTAGTCTACAACTACAGTCGTTAAAATCAAATCATTTATAGCGCGACACGAGGGACTTGAGGTTACGTTATCTCTTGATATTGTCTGTCAAAGACGTGAACTAATCATATACAGTAATAATATCAGCCCTGTTTGTAAACTGTCGTACTGTTGGGTAGGGATCTTATTCGATTTTGCGAAGAGTTAGGTTAGTTTATGATACTGTGTTTTATATATTTCTCTTTTGTATAGGTATTGTTGGTTGCGGAATACGACGTAAACAAGTAACGTCACGAATTTCCGATCGAGCGGGTTATAAAAGCGTGCTCGGCGCGTAATGACTCACTTTTACAACGAGCGGCGGACGGAACGGACGTGCTGTGTGATCGCTGTTGGGTGATATCAATTATCTCTTAACTTATTTGTTAATGCATATCTTGAATAATTCAATGAGTATTTAAAGGTGCAAGTGCATCTGTTATTTTTTTTAAGCTGTTTCTCTTCTCATTACTAACATATATTAATTTGTCCATGCTAATAAATCTTTGCTTCATGAAATGCTGTTATCAAAGTGACTGTTGGATTAAGTCTTTATACAATGGTTGAGGTATTCAGTACAGATAATATAATTTTACTATACGTTTCAAAACGTTCTTTTATGCCAAATAACCTCTAGCCGAATGCAAGATAGCCGTTTTTCATGTCTGTCTCTGTAGCCATCAAGCAGATTTAATTTTAACAATAATCTCTGCTCTGATTGCCACGGTTTTTAGCAGAATTTACACATGTTTGAGAGCATTTTATGAAATAACAAGTCAAAAATGCGTGCTGTAAGATTGAACTCGAAACCTCTGGGAGGTTCACCTGTCTTCTTAGTAGGCTATCATAAATATAGAGTTGGTGACGCACGGATTAATAAACACAAATACAATATATTGTCTCGTGTCGCTAAAACTGAATGTCTTACTATTTTAGTTGGAGGAAGTTCGTGAGTTAAACCCTCTCCCCAACCGCAGAACCGGGCGCCGGAGGGCGCGAGATGACCTCCAGCGACCCTGAGGTTTGACCTGGGGGTGGTGGGCTGCGTGGGCCTGCTCGCCACCCGATCAGCACCAGGTCCGAGAGGCGGCGTGCGTGTTTCCACGTGCGCCTCTGTGTCGTGTCTTTGTCCCCCACAGGGGGACAGTGGAGGAAGTATTTTTGTGAAGTGACCTGCCGTTTCACACGGCGGGCCGAAACCTCGGCGGGGTTGCGATTGCATGTGAAAGCGATTCGCGAGGCCCCGCCGCCTATGGTTATGTCGAGGAACACCGTGGTAGGTTTAGTCGGTATTACCGGGGTATCTTTCCCCCGGTGAGCCCAACATAACCTCTCCGTCGCCCCGCGGAGAGGTATGCGTCAAAGCGTTCCCCCAAGAAAAAAAAAATAAAGATCGTGAGTTAGTCAGTTACCACGCTTCTAAATATATGATTCATTAACTTAACTATTTAGGTCTGCATCTGGTTTTGAATCTTTCTAAAATAGTTTTTGTACAATCTCTTATAAGAATAATTATAAAAAAGAAAAGGTTTTAATCCTACTATTGTATACCCACTTTTAACAAAAGTATATTAGTTATAATTCGAATTTGTTTTTTGAGATTATTACTAGCAATTTGGGTTAAAAATTACCATCAATCTTACAAATCATTTGTAATTCGGAAATTTATCGTTTTGATAGTACCTACCAAGAAGCTATATTTGCACTTTGCAGACAAAAAGCCCTTAGTGAAAATAATGAAAGATAAATTTAATTTACCACATTGGCTAAGATGCCAGAAAGGCAAGTTTTAATATTTTTGTCAGCGAGTTTTTCAAGTTTAGGCTTTTCACGAACAATCTCATTGTAAAACAAATGTGATAGAACGCAACACTTAAATGTTTTAAATATTGCTTTCTTATAATTCAAAAATATTTTTTGCGGTATCATCTAGCACCATTTCTTATAATTCAAAAATATTATTTGCGTTATCATCTAGCATCATTACGGTAAAAATTGAATGTTGAAATTTTATCAGACATGTCCTCTTTCAAAGCCTATATTGACTACATTGACTGTAAATATCCCAACAAATGATGGACTAGCCTAATCAAATGGGCAAGCATTTCAACTTAGTGATTATAAACTTCGTGCTAACTTATTTGCTGTGCTATTTTGTAGAATCATTCAATAAGTACCGCAATTAAACTCAATACATTATTTAGACTTAAAATACAATATAATTGTAGCAAATGGAAATCCGTAGTATTTGCCTACCCCTCTGTGAAACAGGCGTGAATCTATATGTATATCTGAAAACAATGTAAAAAGTAATATCTACAAACCTTGCACGGGCGTATAGATGTTCATGTACAAGCAATCTTCGCTCTGGTTCTTCAATCGAGGGAGTAATCTTCTTAAGTACTCCAACCGGCCTTTAGGCATCCTCTCCAAGGCTACAGTCTCATTGGAGATGTCTGGCAGTCGCTGAGGACAGACCGGTCCCATTTGGTCAACAGTCTTGACGTCATCCCAGGGGGCAGGCGCTCGAGTTGGTGCAAACCTTTGGACAATTCATTGACATAGTTAGTGTTACATAAATACCGAGTCAGCAGTATAGCAAATTATTTCTAAAGTATCAAGTAGTTCAAAAGAATTTCAAATTATATTTGTTGACCCTGAAAAACAAAATACTATATCGTAAATTACCATTAAGATCGCGGACACAAAACCTAGTGTTCTCTTGCTGTTCTGGGTGGATTTTTAACTAAAAAAGGAGCTTTTTGTTTGACTAAACCTTTGGATTAAGTGATATGTCTAGTTATAATATTGTCTTCTATTTACGCGAATATTATTCATTGAAATTAAACTGCTATATACGGATTTTATCGCGTTGTTTATTTGACACTTTATTACAAAATTTTGAAGATTGAGAGTCTCCCCGTGACCATGGCTGAAAAGCAACCGAAACGTCGGGGAAAGTGTAAAAATAAATTAAATCTAAAAAGTTTAATAATAATTTAATTAGCTTAAAAATTAGTAAAGTTTAATAGTAGTAGAAGTGTAACAATTTTCAAAATTTTGTAATAAAGTGTCAAATAAACAACGCGATAAAATCCGTATATAGCAGTTTAATTTCAATGATATGTCTAGTGTTTCAAGAGCACATATGTCTGTTTACTATTAGGCAAAGCGTATGACACCGCTTTCCTACATCAGTAGCAAAAAAAAAAACATACGGGGCAGCTTTTGGGGACTGTCGATAGAAGTGAAAACTAAGTATGTATGTATGTATCATATGTGGGGGCCAGTCAGTGCAGACCGGCGACACTTCGACCCAGTGGGATCTTTTGTGTCGACACTCTCCCAATAACCACTGCCATAGATGTTCATGGCAGCCGGGACCGACGGCTTAACGTGCTCTCCGAGGCACGGAGCAGGCGATAATTGTCAATCAATACGCACATAATTTCGAAAAGTCATATAACTTCCGAAAGTCAGAGGTGCGCTACGTGGGTTCGAACCCGAGACCCTCTGCATTGCAGTCTGTTGGTCTCCCCACTGAGCTATCGCTGCTCATTTATTGCCCGCTTAGTGGTATTTCATATGAGCGTCTCCGTGCTTCGGAGGGCACATAAAAAGTCGGTCCTGGTTGTTGCCAAATTGACAGCAGTCGTTAAGCGATGTCAGAAGCCTACGGGCGGCTTGAACCATCCTTAACAACAGCGGGTCTACCGTGAAAATGTTTTTACGCAATGACGTGCCGAAACGAATTACAAACGAAATAATAAGCATATACCTACCATGAAAACACTTCGGATTTTTTAGGACGTACAAATGTCATACGACGATATTCGTGACGAATGTCGGCGCGAATGATGTTTCATGGTAAGAATAAGCACGAACGAACGTACGCAATTGCGTATAACGCGTTTCACGGTAGACCCCCAGGTTGGCCACAAACCACACGAAAAGAAAAAAAAAGAAGAAGAGCCGTCTCAAGAAGGCTTTGCTAGACATGATACTGCTACTTAAATTGGTTCATCATCCCAAGCGTTCTCGATCCTCAATGTACAGAGTCAAAGAATGTTAATTCTCTCAATACTCCTTGCTTCATACCATTATTTCTGTGTCAACAACCGCTTATAATCGTAAATAGAGATACCAAACAGTTTTGTTCCTAGTATAGCAACATCTATTCTTGTATTCATTTATTTCCCTGTAATTGAACAAGTAAATGAATTATGCATATGAGCATATTTCCGTCTCTTATCTGTGTACTGTTAGTTCTGTTTGTTTATTTAATAGATGAGGAAAATTATTGTTTGTTGTACAAACAGAACCATCGAATTCGAGCAAGATAATTGTACAAATTTTCCTTATCTAAACTAATATTATGAAGAGGAAACATTTGTGTTTTTGTATGTATGTTTGTAATGTTTTCACACAAAAACTATTGGACTGATTTCATAAATTCTTTTACCATTAGAAAGCTGCATCTTCACTGAGTGACATAGGCTATATTACATTTTCAATAAAAATAGGGATCCTTAATAAAAATGCAATAATATAACCCAAGGTGTGAAAATTAGTCATAAAAAATCTGTCATCACGTGCGCTGCGGAAACTATTGATGATAGAACAAAAAAATGTTCTACAGTATTATAGAACGTATAGATATTTACAAAAAAGTTCGCGATACCATATGTCCAACTACTGCAGTTATGCTACTATAACTACTTTTTTACATTTTAAAAATTGATAATAGTGCCGACAATAATCAAACCATATTATTCATACCTCTGTATTAATCCTTATCCCATTAAATGATATTTTATTAAAGATCGTTTCAATACCCATAAAATACTTTTTAAATTATTAAAATCGGACAATTCATTGAAATTAAACTACTATCTACGGATTTTATCGCGTTATTTATTTGACACTTTATTACATAATTTTGAAAACTGTTACACTACTACTATTATTAAACTTTACTAATTTTTAAGCTAATTGAATTATTATTAAAACTATTGAAACTATTTAGATTTCATTTAATTTTACACTTTCCCCGACGTTTCGGTTGCTTTTCAGCAGGACAATCAGACAATTCGGACAATTCATTCAAAAGATATAATTCTTTAGATATAGTAGGTAGTTTTTAAGTATTAGCTATATATATAGCTAACTACACTTATATAGGTGTAGTTAGACTTGTAGTTTTATATATTAAAATTAGATAACAAATTAAAAGTAGCTATTGGATAATAAATTAAAGTCCACGTGGACGAAGTTGCGGGCAACAGCTAGTATACTATTAATGTGTCTTTAGCCTTTGTATCGATACATACTTATGATACTTGCTTTTGTCCGAGGCTTTGCTCGGGGACAGAGGTTATTTCTGGATGAAAGGTACTCTATGTCCTTTTTTGTAATTCTGACAACGTGTATGCTAAATTTTATAACGATAGGTAGAGTAGTTAAGGCGTGAAAGCGTAACAAACAAACTTACAATCGCATTCATAATGTTAGTTAAGATGTCATAGAAAAGAACGCTTATTATTTCATGAATATTATATTATACAGTAAGTTTTGAAATCAAATAAATGATATAGGGAATTGAGACTGTTATCGGTAAAAATGGCAATTACTCACGATTTGAATAATCCCCATTCAAACGTTTTTTTATTTGATGTCACTTCATAATGTTATATTGTGTGAACGATAGGTGTACTTTAGTTTATGTATTAACTATAATTAGTCACAAATTGACTAAATATAAATAGTCAATTATTGACTACATCGATCAATTATTTAATAAGAGTTAATATATAAAAATAATAATGTCCTCCAGAACTTATTCCAGTCCCGGTAACCAGTCTTAACGTATGCTGCCCATCTGCACAGGAGATATTATAACAGTGCACAAGTGTGTGCTCTAACACAAGTGCAGTCTCCCTAACTCTCTTGATTCGAAAGACAATCCGACAAGACCGGAGATTAACATTACTTATATTTCAAAAAATATAAATATCGTAATGATTTAGCGAGAGAAAACATCATGAGGTAGCCTTGATAGCAGGCAACATGCATTTTTTTTATTTTTGATTTATACGATTAATGTGGCAAACAAGCTTAAGGCCCACCTAATGGTAAGTGGTCACCGTAGCCTATGGACACCTGCAACACCAGAGGCATCACTTGCGCGTAGCCGACCCTTTAGAAAAGGAAGTGGGAAGGAGAAGGAGCGGGAAGGGGGAAAGAGAGTGATTGGGCCTCCGGCACTTTCACTCACCGAACGAAACAGAACAGTAGGAATATTGCTATTTCACGTCGATATTCTGTGAGAGGGTAGTAGTAGTATCCGACCAATTCATGCTGAAATCAGCGAGGCTCTACTACTCAAAAAATGCCTGTCTGTGAGTTATAAATAATGTTCTTAAAGATAAGTGAAGTCTATCAACCAACACTGAGGCAGTGTGGTGGACTAAGGCTCACCCTTCCCATACTGAGAAGAAGCTCATGTCTAACAGTAAGACAGTTTATAAACAAAGCAAAGCTCATCGTATCAAAAGAGAAATGAGAACATGAAACGTAGATTTTGTAATTAGAAATTTATCTACCGAGCTTGGTAAATTTCCTTCTGTACTGGAAGGATTTTAGTTGGTTGACTAATTTGTTAGGATTTGCGAACCGTTGCAATTTGTTCATTCAGTGGATAATGAGCGACTATTAATCGTAGTTTATTTCAGAACCAAGATAACGGGTTGGTTCGCCGAGGCTGATTATTATTACTAGCGGTCGCTTACTGGTCGAAATTCAACCATAATTGATTTAAATTTTAAGTTTGATAGTTACGGTTTTATAGTCTAAAACCATATCCTTATAATCATATTTCATTTACATTGCGATCTCTACAGGTTTAGTTAAAAAAAAATTCAAGTAAATTATTATTTACTTAACTATACTCTTTAATTGACAATATTCCTAAGCTTGTTACTTTGTTTTCTTTTCTCTTCATTACATATAAATACGTAAATATACTATAATTTGCTGATATATATAATTATATATTGATATATGTAACGATAGTTACGAAGAAAAGAACTACATTAGTCGAACAATGCCGAAATACTACGAACGCGATTCGACTGCGTGTGTCAAATGCATGGTTGTGTGCATGAAGTGTTTTTCATTAATTCAATGTATTTTAATGCATAAATATTAAGATTCGCCACTCCTTCTACATATACACTTTAATTATGCCAAATTTCGTACTCCTCCGTACGTGCAATTTTCGTAAAAAGTGTACAAAGTTTTTGCTTCACGTATTAATATATAGATGTACATCTTTAATCCCACGTCTGTATCACCGAATGCCTAGCTCAGACGTGTTTTACACGTAATAGGGGCAAGATAATTGTCGTCTACTGGGTTTATTTACAGACTGAGTACTGTTACTGAGAATTGCTTTACAGAAATATCCAATAACAATTTGCGTGACCCGTGACGATAATAGATTCAACTGTAACTCTTTTTAACATAACTGGCGATACATATTATCTATCACCAGGTAGTTAATTAGTAAAAAGTGTATAGTGGTTTCCAATGGCCACGTGCGCCCATTTCGTCATCAACAGTTAGGTTTGTTTCACACGTGCCACAACCACACCACGTGGGCGAGCGCAATTTTGTATTGAAAATGAATAGTAGAATTTACACGGACCACGTTTTTCCGTTATTATCGACCACGTGGGTGATACCAACCACAACGCAACCACCAGCGACACCGCAAACTAGCGTCCGACCACATCGCAGACACAACGCTCCGTCGATGCACCGACACTGCGCTCGACAATGAAAACCGGTGTCGAACTGTCTGTCTGCACTCGTGAGCGTCATTGCGTTGCGTCGTCGCAATCACATCGAAACTACTAACGACAACTCAACCACATCCACATTTTTTAGAAACCACAACGCAACTGCAAAAATCTGCAGCGGCACTATTCACACGTAACTACTACTTGATCACCTTTGGTCAAGTCGATGTGATGTGGTTGTGGCACGTGTGAATGAAGCCTTAAACTTAGATCAAACCACGGCACGACAACACTGCGACGAAACTATAAGCACCATTATGATTCGATAGCGTGACATTTCTGTGGACTCTGGTCGATGTGATCCTAACCAATATTATAAATGTGAATATGACGTTTTTGTTATGGTTTCACACCTTAACTACTCGACGGATCATCATAATACACCTTTGTTATTCCCAAGTCACTTGGGGTCGGCTTTTCTGGTCTAATCGGATTTGACTGGATATCAGTTTTTACACGGAGCGGCTGCTACCTGACCTTCGGAACGATGGCTCACGATACCCTAAGGCTAAACCAGTGTCAGGATATTATAGGGCACTGACTTCTCAATAACGACTGCCATAGATGTTCATGGCAGCCGGAACCGACGGCTTAACGTGCTCTCCGAGGCACGGAGCAGGCGATAATTGTCAATCAATTCACATAATTTCGAAAAGTCATATAACTTCCGAAAGTCAGAGGTGCGCGATGTGGGTTCGATCTCGAGACCCTCTGCATTGCAGTCTGTTGGTCTCTCCACTGAGCTAGCGCTGCTCTTGCCTACATTTTTATGGATACATAAATGCGTAAGTATGTATTTACGTAATAAAATTAATAGGCTGTTCTTTTCAAGGACATATATTAGTGATGCCCTTGTGTCGTTGGGAATTTTATAAATATGTAAAATTTACGTACACAAAGTACACTCAAATTCAGAATATTTTTTTGTGGATCACAACCACTTATTCCTATGTGGGATCCGATAAAACTGCCATGCTGACAGTGGTAAAGCGACTGCTTGCCGGCTACGCCATTTATGCAGTTAAAACTGATCACGAAAATATAATAATTGCGTCGAGCCTATTATCGCCTACCGGGCACGCTTCCAGACTCAATGCTGCTACTGAATGTAGAGATAGCTTTACATTCAATTTTCCAGTACACGACACAAAAAATTCACAATGTTTTCTTTTCTCAGACTTTCGAAAAAGATCCAACAAAATCGCACTTCGTTAATGAGTTCTCTGTTTAGAGTTCGTCCCCAAAAGCTGCAACTGAAATAAACTGTTTCCTGACATTATTTTACACTAATTGGACGTTCTCTGTTATTTAAAGTATTAAAACCACCATTTCTAGATAAACACTTGGTATAAACAAGATTGAAATTTTAAAGAAAAGATCAGAAGATATATATATATATATATATATATATATATATATAATGCACCCACGCTTTCTTTGACTATATCAAAATATATGCGAAATATATAAGCTTCTCGTTAATAATTATTCGTAAAAACTTTTTGGGGAAAATATACATTTATATTTATAAGCTTATTAAAGTTTATTTTACTGTAATTTTTGTTAGCTTTGTCTTACGGCCCTTGTACATGGCACGAGTAATAATGCTGGTTAGTCCAGTAACGAACACAAGTAACCTGCATGATCTGCCGTGCACGTAGGGTACTCACGCAAAATGTGTTCTTAGATTACATAATGGGTACTAAAATGTGTACGCTTATCTATCCCACGTTAGTAGATTACGCATGTATTCGTAGTCTGTATTTCTTTTTCTTTAGTTACTTGCGTGTACACCGTGTATAAAATACGCATGTAACACGTTCTAGTAAACTGTACGAGCAGCTCAGCTCACGCTGGCAGTTAAGGCTATGGATCCTGTGCTAGCAGATCGCGCATTTAGCCAGTGCCTTTTTCTTTAGCTACTTGCATGTAAAAACGTGTACAAAATAAGCATATAACATGTCAATTTAGACCGCGCAGGCAGCTCACCCATGTAACTCGCGCGAACAGTTACCGTGATTAAGTCCGTGTAGATAGTTCGTTTGATTCAGCTCGGGCGGACAGTTCGCCAGCCCGCGCTAGTTTTTACACAGTCTACAAGTACCTTTAATAGCTGTTTAGTTAAGAAGTTTTTGTCATTCTAGGAAAGAACAAAATATTTTTCCCTGATTTCTTTGTTACGTCGGTGGCTCTTGGTAACTGACGAAAATAATACCGCTATACTGTCTGTATTTTTGTCTAATTTGATTTGATCTGAAGCCACAACGGCCACGCATTTGGGCGACTTTTTTAAATTACTGCTATCTAATTTTATGAGATATAAGCTCCGAAACAAACATGCCCGGGAAGACAATAAAAATGTTGTTTTGTGAAATCAACATCTGTTGTTTGCTTTAGATTTTAGTAACATTTTAGGACACATAAACACTTATTGTAAAATGAAAACCAATTGTTCCTATTTTTGTTAAATTCAATGAAAATAAACAAAACCTGTTTAATTTCTGAAACCAAATTAGAACATTACCACAAACTCGTTATAACAATACCTATGAACGCTCGGCAATATTAAATCAAGATATCAAAAGAGTGATATCGCTCCAACTATTACAAGTTTACACGACGGAAATAATATTATAAACTTGTTTGGTACTACATATAGCTTTTAATGTTCTATCTCCAACTAGTTTCCTTAGATAAATTCGATCTCAGAAAGTCATCCTTACAATCGACATTTCCACTTAACCAGGACGTCGAGATCTAGCCAAGCGTTTAATAAGATGAAACTGACTGACCATAAAATAAAAGACATACCTGTTTGACCCCGTCGGCGGTGTAGCGTAAGGAACGCCAAGATACGCTTCGACTGGCTTCAAGTACTTATGTTGATCCATCGGTAGTATCACGCCTTGTAGCTTGCCGTATCTTGTTCCAATGACTCTTGTCCGTAACATTGAATTCCTACCACCAAATCCGTTGCAATCCGAACGTTGACTCGTCAACAATATTAGCAGTATCACAATTTTCAACTTCTCCTGCAGTCCTAATTTTATCGCTAACGTCTTCTTCTTTAATTCGTTTATCTTCTGATAACGTATCCTTACTATCTGTGAAACTATTTCTATGTTTACAATGTACTGTTTTATTGAATTGCAAATATGTAATGGTAGTTTATGGGTGTCCATTTTCTGTGAATATCACCTTTGTACACCCATTTCTTTATTATGTTGCTGTTGTATATTCTTTTGAATTCATCTGATTTATTATTATGACATCCTCTTTTATACTTTATTTCGTTGGCACAGGATTACCACAGCCATTTTCAGTACCTGGAACAATACATTAGGTTGTTATAATGTGGCTCATAAAATATTTGGTTCTGGTTGATAAAACCGCAATAATGGAAATACATTTTGTAAATTGCATATTCAACTAAAATGTGTTTGGTATAATGATGCAGATAATGAATTAGTAATGTGAGGCTTATCACTTTTATGTATTTACCACATTTATTAATATTGTTAACAGTTCGGTACTTGTTTATTAATTTTCACTGTAGCGTGTAATAGTAAATTATTATGGTCATATTTTCTTCATATTTTATTCTATATTGTTATATAATGGACAAAAATAAAACAGTGGAAAATAAGTGGCAGTAGTATCTATGCCTGTTTCTGCAGGCCTTCATATCTGTAACCGACTATTTACTATCATAACAAACTATGTAAGTACCTAATAACTTTTTATTCACTGCAGGACTCATTTATTAATAATTAAATTTGAATATTACTATTTCTTATAAATTAGAACTATATCTCCATTTATTACCTTATACACTACATTATCTCAATCAGACTAACCTTTACAACCCGCTAGCCGCCGAGAGGCGTCAGCTGAAAATCAGCGCTGCAGTTAGTACTGCAGCAACATGCTGAGCTGATGCCTTTTTGCTATACAATACCATACCGAGCCTAACAGTACCTGTTTGTTTATTAATTTTATATGTGATTGACTTTTTCGTTGTATATTTCAAGTTCTTAGCTAATATTTTTTTCTTATTATTTATAATTTTATATTTGGTAATTATTGTGTAATCGTGTATTGTAAGCAAATAAATAATCTTTCTTTCTTTCTTTCTTTCTTTCTAGTGATACTATACATGGAATGTATGATAGATACTGCTGAACCATGCGTTTGATTACTAGACGCGAGAGTCTAAGGTCCAGTTCCTATATTAAAAAAAACCTAATCGTTTTACCTACGGGTAGTTAATATTTGTTTATTTATTTATTTATTACAAATATATTATATTCAATTTTGGACCATCATGTTTCACCGACACAGCGGCATTCGAATGAATTGTCCTTACCAATATTATAAATGCCAATGGGAATTTGTTTGTTTGTTACGTTTTCGCGCCTATACAATATACAAAATTTCATGTTGATCGCTCAAGCAGTTATGCTTGAGCGATCAACATGAAATTTTGTATACACGTTGTCGAAGGTATTGAATAGAACATAGGGTACCTTTCATCCAGAAAAAAGTACTGTTGCAAGCCTAACCTAATCTACATTTACGCGACCGAAGCCGCGGGCAAAATCTAGTAATATATATTTATTAAAGTTAATATTATATTTTAGCAAATCAAATTTCACATTAAATTAACACAATTATAACAGGCAAGAACAATATGTAATTAACATTCAGCACCAATCTTTACGTACATATCTATCAATATATTATTAAATACTATACAGTGAAATAAAATAAACAAACGATAAAAAAATAATTGTACATATGGTTACTGTGTACTTGATACATATTGTATGAAAATTATGTCAAAATTTAATTGTCCCCGGCTTAAATCAGAGAGGTGATGACTAAATAACCATAGCATCATCATTGAAAGTTACTTTTAAAAATATCTATCCAAGACTTACTAGATCGCAATTTGATTATTTTAGAAATAATGGGCATTCATAATTGACGAACTTTCGATCAAAATAATCCGAGGATTTTATTTTATCTAATTTGTACTCATTAGTATTTTACTTTTCGCTTATAATCTTTATAGACTCACTAACTATTTTAATTAGATATACGAGTACGATTAGTCGAATTTGAAAATTTTAATTGGATAAATGATTATTTTATGTCGAACTTGCTTTATATATTATAACATCATTGCTTATTTATTTCGACGATAGCTGCTAAAAGCTACTAATTTTTGCCAAATTATTTTTTTTCAAGTAATATATACCTAGGATTTGAAATATGGTCTCATGCCTATATCCCCGAAAGAGGTTATCAGAGTTGTATTATATTTAATGTATGCCAGCTACAGATTTAGGTGTTACGTAATAGCAATAGGTAAGCCTTTTCGTGTGAGTCGTCTGCCGAGCACAGTTCCAGACGCCGAACTGCTAATGAGAATCTTTTGACAGAAAATTAGAATATCACTATGACCTGAGAGTTGAACTTAAAACCGCATATACACACAGCAACAGATCAACCTAGACTGTTTAGACTTTGAACTATTAGAAGTTGAACGCTGCGAAACGTGCGAGAGAGTGCGTTATATTTTTGTTACGCTCTATCCTTACCATTACATCTACACCACTATGCACAGTCCCTTTTCGACCATTCTCTATTTTGTATGTAGCGTAGTTATGCGTATATAAGGTGTCTTACTTGATGTGTAGCCGTGTGTACAACAGTCACATTCAATATAACTGCGCACTGATATGGTGTACCTTGTGAGACTAGTGGCATAAGTCTACACTTATGATAGTACTAGATTTTGCCAGCGGATGTGCTCACGTAAATGTAGATTGGGTTAGTTTAGGTTTGTAACAATGCTTTTTTCAAGATAAGATGTACTCTATGTCCTTTTCTGTTCCCCTGACGACGTGTATGTGAAATGTCATGATGATCGGCCAAGTAGTTAAGGCGTAAAAGCGTAACAAACAAACAAACTCACATTCGTATTTTATAATTTTAGTTAGGATGTTGCAAATCCTGGTTCAATACATTTTTCACGTACGACGTAATGTGAGTGTCACAGATCTCTACCGAGTGGCTAGAGATCTGTGAAGAAATGAAAATTCCAGAAATGTACAGCATCCATGTTATGTAGCTAACATTATTATAATCGTATGCACAGCTAACAACAGCGATCAGATATAACGCAAATTGATTCATACTGAATATTTTAATTCTACCCTTTACCGAAATTAATAATTCAGATAAGTAAATAAAATTCCATGATACTTTGAAAGGATTGTATCGAACATAATTATATTTTTTTAATTAGTACCATAACCGGACCAAATTTAATTAGTTTAACCGTTTAAAAGTTAACAACATCAAAAAGAGGCTGATCAAATTCCACGGCACAGCGTTCCAAACGAGAAAAAACAAGTTTGTGTTGTCGTTAAAGGGCGATGATATCTGACCGTTTTCAACCGTGCTGAACCGGATATCCTCTGCCCCTATGCCCGTTAATATGAATTAATAAAGCGGTCCGGGTAAAAATTTACCTCTTTACATAGAAAACAAAGGTTGTTTTCGGGTTAGGAAAACTGGCATAGAAAGTATAATTCATTAACGCTAAATCTTCTTTGTTGTTTTTTTATTGTATGCAGGCTGGAAATTAATTTTTCAAGTGTAAAATATGTGTTACGACCTTTTCGTGTGTAAATGTTCGTACGAATTGTTTTGCTTGTTTAAATGGGACGACGTCAGATGTCAGATTGTTGTGACTTATTCTAAAGACCATTAGCAGAGGGGTTAACAGGTTATAATATATTGTGATTTTTATGTTTTTATATGTTTGTGACTTACGCTATTGAATATACGCATAATGCATGAACCTGTGGTGAAATCTATATTGTTTTATAAACCTCATAGGTCCTGCGATTAATTTTCACGTTCAGCAAAATATTTTTGAACTTTGTGTTAAATCAATTTTCAGTAGCAACATGTAATATCTGTTTTTAAAGTTTACTAGCTGTTTTTTTCTAAATGTCTAGTATTTTTGTTAATTTCTCCATTAAAGTTTTGTGTTAATAGTGGGTTTTTTTCTGTATTGTAATGGCTTGCAAAGAAAGACGATCCCTTGATCATAAATCCGATGCTTTATCCAACTCATAAAAACCAACTTGTTTACCCTCTATTATGAATTATCTTTAACGTATGTATGTATGTATCTTATGTAGGGGCCAGTCAGTGCAGACCGGCGACACTTCGACCCAGTGGGATCTTTTGTGTCGATACTCTCCCAATAACGACTGCCATAGATGTTCATGGCAGTCGGGACCGATGGCTTAATGTGCTCTCCGAGGCACAGAGCAGGCGATAATTGTCATTAAATACGCGCATATTTTCGAAAAGTCATATAACTTCCGAAAGTCAGACGTGCGCGACGTGGGTTCGAACCCGAGACCCTCTGCATTGCAGTCTGTTGGTCTCCCCACTGAGCTATCACTGCTCAATATCAGCTATCTTTAACGCAACAACTAAAATAAGGATCCAATACACTGCATTTGCCTTCCTCCTCGGGAATATCACTTGAGAGATAATTTAATTTGAAATTAGTTGCCGGTGGTCATGTAATGAGTAACAAATTTTCAAAGAAAATAAACTATAAGGCTGCTTTCATGCATGAACCTCCTTTTAAACATGATACTAAATTCCTAGCTTTAGAAAAATTAGATTACCTCTATGAACTACAACTATGTAACAGCCTTTAAATAAACTAAAATGAACTAACTTTGATTCCTGATAAGCTTTAACCAATATATACCGAATAAAAAAGAAGGCAAGCCGCATCGTATGATGCAAACGATAGCACAATAGCGCTTGAAGCAGCTAAAAACTGACTATACAAAGAACCGCTACAAAGGCATTAAGGCACCTGATATTCTAGCGAAAAGCGCTTAAAATGCTTAACACGCTTGATAGAAAGTATTTTCTCTTTAATATAACGGCTGTGCGTTAATAGGTTCGTGAGTTTCGTAGGTCGCGTGAGTTCGGTTATGAGTGACGTGGAAAGGCCCACAACTGATTAATTTGTTGGTGACAGGACAAATGAACAAGCACGCCCAGAGAAGTACTATTCTTAAAAAAACTAGCATAAGAAAAATAACACTGTTGCTATATTTGGCCCGGTAAGTAAGACTTCGCTGTCTTATGCAAGATAATGAGTATGGTAAATCTGTTGGAATTCGTTATTATGGTAAAATAATTTAATTTGTATAATAGATTACTCCTATACTAGGAATAAATCCTGTGTCGCGGGGGACTTTACGAACATCCAAACAACGAATCCAAAATACACCCAGATTCGGAATAACTAATTGTGGACTATTGCATTCTTGCCTGCCATTGTGCAATAACACTTTGCACAATGGCAGTGGTGAGGCGATTACCTAAACCAATACGTCACCCGTGCAGTCAATATGACGAGATACGCAAGTCTACATAGTAAGTATGTTTATTAACAGACCTGGATTTGTGCTTTTTAGCTTGAGCACAAATTCCTTCCATAAATCATTTTCTCCAAGGTAAAATATTATCCAATAAAAACTTCATCCAAGTAAAATTTGAAATCAGAATCTTTGTATCACGCCGTATCTTTAAGATGGACTTCTTAAACTCATTGATTTATGACAGTAAAATTGTTCAAGATGAACATAAAAAAGTCATTTGTCATCTTTTTTACGTCTCCAGAGATTCATCTTCGTTCAAGACGATTGAACACTCAGAGATTGCTTGTCTGCAGGATATATGAAATTGCTTTATTTTTAATGCTCAATTTGCACTTATATATACAGACACGTATATTAGGTTCCACGTAATAGAGGTGACATTAACAAAGTAACTAATTGAGTATCCTTACGAATACATGTGTAAATGCGATATTATATGAAGATCTTAGTTGCTAAATCAAGTCAAGTGTAAACCGATTAACAAACTCGGATGCAGCTGAGCTCACAGACATTACCTTGATTGACACATGGGTCATTTTTTATCCTGACGTGCGTTGCCGTGGATTATATACATATTATTTTATTTTAATAAAGGACAACTGCCGCACTTTCCCTTATTCCTGTATCGAGAGAAATTATATACACAAGAAACATCCAGACTCGGAAAACATTCGTTGTCAAAAACATTTCTGCCCCTCGTGCGATTCGAACCCACTACATTCAGCCTTGTGATAGTGGCAAGGCGGCCTCCTAAACTATTGCGCTACTAATTCGAACAATATTATTTACTAGAGTTTCCCCGTGGCTTCACTCGTGGTAACCTAGATTTTCTTCAGTAATTATTTATCCCTCGAAAAAAACACTTTTGGATGAAAGGTAGTCTATGTCCATTTTTGTACCCCTGAGAACGTGTATGTGAAAGCGTAATAAACACACAATATCAAATTCGCCATTTAATCGCGTGATCTCTTGATATCTAAAGTTTCCCCTTTTACTTGAATCTAGGATCACCAATACAGCCTACATCGAATATTAACATCAAATATCGATCAACATATTCATTTATTATTTATTCAAACAATATTGGTATTTGAAAAATGAGGTCTTGAAAGGTCCGTGACGTCATTTGTGCTAATAAAATATTAAGGTAAAGGGTATAGGCAGGATAAAAAGTAGCGTGATCCATCAAATAAATATTTTAGTTTGTTTGAAATTATAGCACGTACCAATTTTGTATACATTCGGGGTAACGTTAAACATGCAATCTTGAATATGTAAGCGGCATTCAAATTATACACATGTTATTATATTAGGTTTTGTGTATATTTCGAGGCTAAGAGTATTTTGTGACGTCAATTTCTTTAGACTGCAATTATGTTGTAAGAATAACTGAATGCCTAGCTCAATAATTTATCGGATCTGTTATTTAGCCCTATGTATTTTATTCTAAGTACCTGAACCGTGCTGAAATAAAGGATTTGCTTTCTTTTTTAAAACATCAATATCACTATTTCTTGGTAATGCTCTGCTGAACTTAATTTCCTTAATTTTTATATTAAATACTAACTAATCTCAGCCACCCTTCAATATGCCATAGTCTGTTATTTTAAATGTCGCGTTACCGAAGAAACTTCTGAATAAAAGGTATACAAAAACACACTTATATAGAAATGCAACGTCACTACATATTATAAAATAAAGTCCGCCGCCGCGTCTGTCTTTTCGCGATAAACTTAAAAACTACTAAACGGATTTTTATGCGGTTTTCACCAATAGACAGAGTGATTCATGAGAAAGGTTTAGGTGTATAATTTGGTAAGGTTACCCGTGAGTAGCCGGGGCGGGTCGCCAGTTGTGTAACAATTTCATGTCAATTCGTTCTCAAGTTTTCGAGTTTTGTGTTGTTTTCGGCTTCGTTCGCGTAAATGTAAGTTATACCAATTTTCTATTCCTCGGGAACGGTACATTTTCGGGATGAAAGGTATGCTGTCCTTTTCTGTATGACGTACTTAAATTATATGCGAAATTTCATGATGATCGGTCCAGTAGTTAAGGCGTGAAAGCGTTACAAACAAACAAACTCACATGCGCATATATATGTAATATTAGTTAGGATAATGATAGGTATACCTATATATAATATTATGTTATTCGTTACGATGATGATGGCTGTACTGAGCGTACGCTAATACTCCAAACACATGAATACATCAATTAAAGCTTAGATGGAAACGCATCCCGTTAATTAGTGTGTTGGCAGGTATTATGTACTTCGTGGGAAACACTAATATTCCACTATATCTAGATACCTAGGTTAATGCCTAAGAACCTAAATGCAGTGGCATCAAACTAGCTTACTTATTAGTGAGGTTGTTAGATTTAAATTTATCTGAGATGATAATCCGTTTAGAAGTAATGTATGAATGTATCAGAAAAATTTGATATATTGATAGAAATCTTAAAACAATAATGGTTTACGCGTAATCTATATATATAAAACTCTCCTGTTACTGAGTGACTGACAGACATATTATGACAGACAAATTTGGCATGTATGTTCCTTGGAGAGTGTAGGGGAGCACTAAGAGAGGATTTTTGGAAATTCCACCCTGAAGGGGGTGAAAGGGGTGAAACCCGATATTCACACGGGAACGGGACTTACGCGGGTGAAACCGCGGGAAAACTACTAGTTGAGTTATAAAACGTCTAATCACTTAACTTTTACGTTTACGAGCATAGTAGGATTTTCATATATATTTATACTAATATTATAAAAATGAACGATTCATATTGTTGTATTTTTGTTTGTAATCACAATAAAGTACTAAAAGATCGCTTTTTAAAATTATTGTGTCATTAGAAAGCTAGTTTAGCTAGAAGCAACATAGGTTATGACCCACTGGAGAGAAGCTGTAATCATGAACGTGGGTTAATCACGGGAAAGAGCTTGTGTTACTGCGTTCCATCGCGCCGGGCCGCTGCGCAACGAACACGTTGGAGTTCACTTGGTGGACAATCTACCTCGGCCGACCCCGCCTTCGCTCCGCGCACCGAACCACTCACTCGCCGTACATCGCACTGCGCACACGCAACGACGATTTTATTATTGTAACAACGCCCTTCGGAATACAGTTTTTTGTACAACATATCGAAGTTGTTTCCTTAGCCAAGACCACCAGCATCACAACTGGAGCTAGGCACTCATACAGCTTGTGTAGCATATTTTTTCTGGCAGGATAGTTACATGGTCTAAATTTACGATTGCAGTGACAACCGGATCAGATGGGATAGGGACCTCATGATAGACTGATTATGAGGTCCCCATCCCATGCATAGGTCGGGTAAAGTATTAAAGGAGAACGTAGAAATTTTGTTTACGCAAACTGCACTAACTTTTTAGGTCCCACGTCATAAGGGCACCACCTTATTAAAAGACCTTCTAGCCTATTCACACAGTCACAACACGTCATATTTCAATGAAACTGAACATTGCATCTAGTAATGTTCCACGAAAGGCATACAGTTTTAACGTATTAAAACGTACCTATGTTTCACAGGCTTACATTGAAACTTTTCTACGGAGCTGAATCGAATTTTCTTCCGAAGAAAACTTAATGTTTTCTTTTTTCTTCGCGGTTGAAAGTTGTAGAGCTTTACAAAACTAAAATCACTCAGGTACATTTACCGCGAATCGTAGAAGTCCGATATTTGAATAAAAGTTTTTAATATGAAAAGAATAGAACGATTTATTGCTAATAGAAGCGTAAATTGGACTGTCAGTTTATGATAATGAAGTAAATTTAAACTGTAGGCCTACTAAGAAATAGAAATGCTGAAATTTTCGCTTGATTTTTCTTGGTATTGCTACCATGAGGGCGCAGTCAGACCGCTAGCTATAAACTATTAGTTAGTAGATATTTAATAGCTCACGAAGAAAGCAACTGCCATTTGATTAACCAAGTTAAAGAGAAATAGCTATATTTTACAGCAATTGTTCTTATTTCACATTGCAACTATTAAGATGCCAGCTCAGCTTGTTGAACAGTGTAGTTCAGCGAGGAGATTCTACCTTACTATATTTTATCTAGATAAAAGACAGTAAGCTAGTAAATCACTTCGTCATATTAGCTAAGCATTTATTCACGAACTACCTAGTAGCTAGCTGAAATTTAAAATTGGCGAAAGAATAGAATTAACGTCCTTCGCAACAATACAAAAGCCACTTTTGTTAGAGAGTTCATTAAAACTCCTGGAAGCTCGTGTAGTGAAACAATTCTGCCTTTGAGTGGTCCTGGCTAGCAGCACATGGAGAAATTCAATTTTTGTGGGTCACGTTCTAAGCTTGAAGGTACCCAGTAACTCTGATCAATAGTCAATTTTCGGTTTGCATTATTCGTCTATATTCATATAAGAGCAACTAGCTGTTACCCGCGACTTTGTCCGCGTAGATTTTAACTGAAAAGTGTTTGTTCAGCTCGCTAAGTTTAGGAAATCTTAATATTTCTGTATTCCGCGTATAGAAATACCTATGCTAAAATTAATGTAATTATTCTACATTGCATTGATTTTTTTTATATTGGATGTATGTACATATATTTGAGAGCAACGATAGCTCAGTGAGCTCAGATCAACAGATTTCAATGCAGAGGATCTCGGGTTCGATCCCACGTCGCGCACCTCTGACTTTCAGAAGTTGTATGACTTTTTGAAATTATGTGCGTATTGATTGACAATTATCGCCTGCTCCGTGCCTCAGAGAGCACGTTCAGCCGTCGGTCCCGACTGCCATGAACATCTATGGCAGTCGTAATTGGGAATTTTCGACAAAAAAAAACCCCCGGGGTCGAAGTGTCACCGGTCTGCACTGACTGGCCCCCCACATAAGATACATAAGATTCATATACATATATTAAAATTACCTCGATGGCGTAGTGGTTAGTGTAACCGACTGCCACGCCTGAGGTCGCGGGTTCGATTCCCGCACAAGTCAAACATTTGTGTGCATGAACATGGATGTTTGTCTTGGTCTGGGTGTTTCTATGTATAATATGTATGTATTTACAAAAAAAAAGTATATAAGTATGTTTATCCATTGTCTAGTACCCATAGTACAAGCTCTGCTTAGTTTGGGCTAGACGGTGTTGTGTGTATGTGGTAGAATATTATTTCATACCATGAAAACAGCTGCAATGTGAATCAAATGTACCTAATGCCAATATATAAATTAACCAACCAATACATTGCCCTATTTGTATCGGAAATTGCTCACTATTTCATTGGTTTTAATATTTCTCAGCGGAACCCTATTTTTTTCTAAAATCAAAGTAGCCTAAGTTTCTCCTTATAACATCAGCTATCTGCCAGTGAAAGTACCGTCAAAATTGGTCCAGCTGTTTCGGGGATTAGCCGGAACAAACAAACAGACAAACAGACAAAAAAATAAAAATCGATAATTTGGTATCTTATATACTTTTATATGCATTAGGTAGAAAGCTGTTATTTTGATATTACAAACAGACACTTCAATTTTATTTATTTATATAGATATGTAGTAGTTTTAAAGCGATATACTCATGTATATCGCTGTTTATATACAAGATATACTTATATCTTTGCCAGTTATAACTGAGAGGAACGCAGATAATATTTTTTGTTTGCGTTCAATCCTATTGTATTACTACTTGGATTTCACAGTTGTAGAGCGTACACGGGATGTCACTCCTATAAAGGCACGATATAGAATTTTAAAGGTTTACGTAATAGACAATAGACAATAGGCAGTTTACTTCTTTCAGTGCAACTGGGACAAAACATCACGCGTTCCAAAAATTTACGTAATAGCGTAGCATGATCTTATTATGTATTACATAAATCATGCATTGCGCTAGTAAAAGCGTTACTACAGTTAAAAAGGTGTTAACATTTTCCGAAGGATAAGTAAACTATTAAACGTTTTATATGTTAGAAGTTAATGATGACTCGTTTTAATTGTGTAGAAAAGCATCGAGGAAACCTGCACTTGAGAGAGTTCTTCTCAAAAGTATGGTAAGTTTGCTAAACGGCACGGGGCCAGCGTGTTGAACTATTAACCTAACTCTTCTCATACTGAGAAAGAGACTCATAACAGTGGCACAGTTTTTACATAGCTAATATTATATTAGTATAAATATGTAGCTTCTAAGATTTCTTCCCAACCAAGCACAGGGCGCTATCTTCTACCTAATTGACTTATTAATATTCAACGTTCCCTGCAATTCCCATTTACTAAATCAAATAAATTTGAATTAAATTCTTCAAGTTATAAATATTAATTCACACGGAGCAAGAGTTACAAGGCTTAGAGTTCACTAACAATTGGCCGATTATCAAGACTTAGTGTTAAGGAACTTCTCATCGCTTAGCCAGATTAACCAGATTATAAATGCAAAAGTTTTATAGACGTACTAACTTCAAACGGCTCTTTGTTTAAGACTTCTATAGTTAAACGGAATTAGTACTTAACTAATATTATGATGTATTATGGATTGATTTAACTAACGGTCTACTTCGTTGGTTATTCGGCATAAGTTTGCATGAGGTCAGGATGAAATTTTCAGTTCGAGAAGTGCTAGGTTTTCTGTTAGAAAATATTCAGTAATAGCGCAAAGTCTGGCAATCTGTCTATGGGTACCGGTATAGCGATGTAGACTGTGTCTAATGGACACACTCTATTATGTGGGATATGAAAATATAGCTAACAATAGCTGAATATAATAAAAATAATATTAATAGTCCTACGCCTGCTGCGGCTAGTACCGCTGTATGTGTTCCATCCCACCTTTGATTAAAACTCTCGAAGGACCTCTTCACGTTGGATCTATGTCTCCGTGTAAACCTCCCAAAGGGACATGTATTTTCCTAATATAATATGTTTGAAAATACCTGTGATTAAAAAAACATAATACGCCTGCTGCGGCTAATACCGCTGTAGGTGTTCCATACAACGTTTAAAAAAAATATCGATTTAAAAAAAATAATCCTTTTGCTAAAACAATATTACGTCAACTTATTGTATAATATAAAATAAATTTCATAAGCTTTTCACAACATAAGACCAGCGGGTCTACCGTGAAAATGTTTTGACGCAATGACGTGCCGAAACGAATTACGAACGAAATAATAAGCATATACCTACCATGAAAACAATTCGGATTTTTTAGGACGTACAAATGTCATACGACGTTATTCGTGACGAATGTCGGCGCGAATGATGTTTCATGGTAAGAATAAGCACGAACGAACGTACGCAATTGCGTATAACGCGTTTCACGGTAGACCCCCTGTTCCTCACTATAGAATTCGTATAAGTCATAATATTGTCGTTTAAGTAAATTATTGATACACAAACACGACTAATAAAATAACAATACGATTAACTGCTGTGCCAAGTCTGAACTCTCTTTTTATTCACTGTTTCGTTGCTGTGTGAATCGCAAAATAGTTGATCAAGTTTTTACAAAGTATGTTCTGCTCCGCTCTATAACAAAAACGTTACTGTTATTTTTTACAACAGGAAAATTAATATTGTCTTCTGTTTACGCGAATATTATTCATTGAAATTAAACTACTATATACGGATTTTATCGCTTTATTTATTTGACACTTTATTACATAATTTTAAATAGTTTTAATAATAATTCAATAAGCTTAAAAATTTGTAAAGTTTAATAGTAGTAGTAGTGTAACAGTTTTCAAAATTATGTAATAAAGTATCAAATAAATAACGCGATAAAATCCGTATATAGTAGTTTAATTTCAAGGAAAATTAATATTTTTGATAAAGACCACTTCGTCACTATGTGGTATACCTGTGTCGTAGGTGATTTTACAAACATTCAAACAACGGGCACAAAGAACACCCAGTCTTGGAACAACTATTTAACACACCATTTTTTGTCCCGTATGAGGATCGAACTTGCAACACCCACAGCGGCGGCAGTAACGTAACGACCACTTATACCAATACGCCAACCGTGAAGTCAAGCTGTACATAAGAAAAGCTTTTAATTCTGAAATGTAATTGAGTTGACTTAGACGGTTACGTAAATTGTATAATATACACACAGGCCCTTTACTAAATTCTTCGTAGCAACTTATTTGCTTAGGTATAATGAATAATAATTGAGGAGCTAGGAAATCTATATTTAAACCCACTTATTAAATATTTGTTTAGGAATAAGAGGCTTTTGAAACTGTTAAACATGGATTACCTAACAAAAGTCAGTAACTCGGCGATTGGAATAACATTATTAAAAAACTAAGTAATATTTCAATCGGATTATCCTGTACTTCGGCTGGTTTTATGAAAACGTACTCAAAACTAAGATATTATTACTCATTTTATTAGGCGCTCATAGCCAGTTGCATTCACTGATCGGTAAACGATTAGCGAGGTTAAGCAACGATGGGTGCGGTCAGTCTATAGATGGGTGACCGCTTAGTGGTATTTCATCTGAGCGTCTCCGTGCTTCGGAGGGCACGTAAAAAGTCGGTCCCGGTTGTTGTTAAATTGACAGCAGTCGTTAAACCATGTCAGAGGCCTACGGGCGGCTTAAACAACTCTTGACAACAGGATGGCAACTAACCACACGAAAAAGAAAGAAAGAAATAAAAAAAGACTCACTTTATTTATATACACTTTATATTTGTGTATCTTAAATTAATATTATAAATGCATATTAGTTTAATAGTCTGACTTTCGGAAGTTATATGACTTTTCGAAATTATGTTCGTATTAATTGACTGTTATCGCCTGCTCCGTGCCTCGGAGAGCACGTTAAGCCGTCGGTCCCGGCTGCCATGAACATCTATGGCAGTCGTTATTGGGAAAGTCAGTACCCTCTAATATCCTGACACTGACACTTAGGGTATCGTTAGCCTTCGGGTTGCGGAGGTCAGGTGGCAGCCGCTCCGTGTAAAAACTGATATCCAGTCAAATCCGGTTAGACCAGAAAAGCCGATCCCAAGTGACTTGGGAATAATTAAGACTAAGGGAGAAGGAAAGTTTATTAGTCTGTTAGTTACACTCTCGAGCCTTAACTACTCGAACAATCACCATAAAATTTCGCATATATGATGAGATGGATACAAAAAAACGTTGTTTCCTGTTAGGATATGACCTATAATAGCACAGAGTTTGAATATGTATTTAAGGGTACACACAACTAAGACAACCTCATTTTTGACTACATTTTACTAATGTGACACTTTATATATTTTGTGTATCCTAACTGAATATTATAAAATATGCTATTGATATTTATGAAAATTCGCATACACGATGACATGGGTATAAAAAAGGACAAAGGGTACCTTATACGTAAAAAAAGTACTGTTACCGAGGTATAGAAATTTATTGGCAAAATGTACATGAGCGAAGCCGAGGTAATAAATTAATTACAGCTAACATCCGTACTATGTCAGATAAATAATTACTAAAATCTTATATAAACATTTCATCGATTCTTTCGGGAATAAGCCAAATACATGACATTGAATCGCCCTTTAAGTCTGCTTCTTCAATACAGCGTGACTCACTTCTTATGCCGAAATTGCTCAGTATTAAGTCAATGTTAACAGATGAATACGTCGACTTTGTCTGACACCTTTGCGCACACTGTTAGCAATAGCTTTAGATGAATTCAAACTAATGGATTGATGTAATACGTCTTTGTCGATCGACGCTAATGCTTCAAGTGACGTTTGTATTAATGGTAATTGTAATTAATACGGTTTCAGTTGCCACGTGCAATTGAGTACGGTACGATTAAAAGTGTATTATATCGCCAAGGGAACGAATACTTAGAACTGCAACTCGCTATGATCCGTAAAAGTAGTCTTGTTATTGAGCATTTCTCCTAAGTAACTGTATTGCTTGTTACTTGGTACAAGGGACGTGTAATACAATGTTTCATCCAATAACCATATAAAGGATGAACTGGATAATCTCATTCTCGAAAAAGATAATCAAAATTTATACAGTTACAAAAAACTTTAATTTAGCAGATAATCATGTGCAGGTTACACTTATTTTAGATACTCAATAAGTAACAAAAATATGATATACTTAACAACAAAGTTTTGCTACACGTTGTTGTCTGAAAAACGTCCTCGTACTTCCTAAACATGTTCAAGTACTCTTAACCCAAAAAGTTATGTTGAAGTCATGAAAGATTCACGTCTGAAACTTCACACGTTGAAATAAACGAGTTACGCAGCTGCAAAAAATCCCATCTTAAAACGTTATGAGAAAATTTTCTCATCAGTAAAAAGACCCAAAGTTCCGTAGTAAAAGTTAATTCATGTTTTATTGAAGCACTTCGCAATACGGTTCCTAATAAAGTTAATATTGATAAAGGCAGAAGGAACACCAGGAAAGGTAGTCGTGAAGCGTCTGAACCTTATGAGGTTTATCGATTTTCACTTTGTAAATTTATTCAAGAGCTAAATAATGGCTAGGGTTCATCAGATCAGCTGTAGTAACGTTAAACTTTACGTTGATATGTCTTTGAATGACTTGGCTGAGGTGTTTTACGTGATTACCCTTATCGTTTCTCTGTTACAATGGAGTCTTATGTAACAGGCTATGTAATAGCTATTATTGACAACTTCTAGTATTATAATATTTTACTTAGTTTAGCGGAAAAGATGACTGTAGTTATCTATTTCCTAAATGTGTTTTGAAATATTGTATTGTTATTCTATTGTAAATTTTTATTTAATATTTTCTCCTGTGTATCACATCATGACTGGCTATAATAAATATTAAAATCATTTATAAGAGGTAAGTATTCTGAAGGAATTGGCTGCAAAGGCAATGCAATGCTATAAACTTTTCTAAAACATCAAACGAGCTTGTGTGTTTGTGGTAGAATATTATATTATAGTCACTGCAGCGGGATATATTTACGGAAGCTCTTCGCCGTCTCTAAAAATGCTTCAAACAGGCATACTAGTATGTTAGTGACATGTTTCCTTCAGCCATTAGTCAGAAGAAAATTGGTTACTCGCCGTCACCGAACGAAATCAATTTCGTACAGTAAGAAATAAGGCTGCTCAAGAAAAAGCAATCAATTTGAAAAGTTTGCATCGTGCAACGAGTCCACTGAACTAGTCACGGTTTTGACCGAATAAATTCGCAGAAGTACCGACGGTAATCTCCTTAAATAGCAACGAAATGTGAACGGTTCATTACGACATTTAAAAAAAAGCCTCCCTCTATATTTTTGCAAATTTCGAGAACATTTAATTCACGAGGAAAATCGCAGCACGTAGAGGTACAGGTAAAATAAATTATGAACGACATTTCTTCCGCTATTTAGACACGAGTCGACAAACTCCACGAAAGAGCACTGGCAATCAATTGTTTTGAAGTTTTTAATTTTCTCCCATTTCCCCCTATTTTCCCCTTTTCCTTGTCGCTTTAACCCGACATTTCTAAGTTTGTCACGTTTTAATGCGCTCAACGAAAAATATTACAGGAAAAGAGGTCCAGTGTACCTTCCTAAGTGTTTAATTAAGGTGTTTGTACCTTTTGTGAAACGTTGAGTCTTTGCAGTGAACTTTGATAGTGTTGTGCATTGCAGTTATATTTTTTTTATCCATCCTTTGTACTTTGTCGGCTCTAAGCATAATTAAAATTTGTGGCAGGAGTTTTTAAAGGTTGGAAGAGAAAATTCGTTGCTTTGTCTCCTAAACAACTGAAGGTGAAATAAAGTGAGTGGACCTGGTCTACTAATATAGTAAACTTGTTACCCAATTTAATATGAAATCAGGTTTTCATTCATCTGATATTGGATGAAGACCATCGCAACTGATGATAGTTAAGGTACAGCACTTAAACTGATCACTGATCATAGTAAGTGAAAAATATGTGATAGTCAGACCGGTTAATAGACCGCTGCAACGAGAGTACTTGCGGTCATAGAGGTATTATTATTAGTAAGTTAAGAGATAACATTGTTTTCAAACTAGAATCATATGTCCTTTTGAGCCGATAAACTCTCAGTTATAACACAAAGTCTCGAAAATACCTGATAAGCGACAATAGCATCTTATTAAATCAAATCGAATATGATTGTGAAATTAGGGACTTATATGCTCTTGCCTTAATCGACAGGAATATCAAGCAATCAACCTTTCGCAGACCATGAGCTCTCCAATGCATTTTCCTAATTTGGGTTCTCGAACCCACTTTTCCGTCTTTCACGTCAGCTTAGCTAGGTTTCTGTTTTATGGAATAAACAAGCTTGCAGCGCACTTACTGGTAATTTTTGGTAGATACTATTAATGATTGCACAACTCTAGGTAGGTAAATGTATGCTCTTCTGACCCTTTATAAAGGGGATACTATAATATATTTTTACTGCAGAGGACAAATTTAGGATATAGACGCGAAACCTAGAATTTACTTAAGAGGGCGAAATACAGTATAGGAGCAGTAAGTTGCCGCGGCCAGTCACTTTAAACTAAATGCATGCATCTCTTTAGAGAATCTGATTATCCTGAAAATTCACGACACAAGGTGCTTGGCTAAAAAATAGCCTATTTACTTTATAGGAAACCTCCTATAAGGTACCTACCTTATAGGAGGTTTCCTATAAGGCAGGTACCTTTCCGGATAAACAAATTCTCCAAACAGGTAGAAGGTACTAGTCCCAGTTTAAAGCTCAGATTAAGTTTTTAATTCAACATGGTGTGATGTTATCCTACCTAACATATTCCGTCAAAAATACAATACAGGAATATATATAATTCTATAGTCAATAACTCCATAAAAACAAAATAATATTTTTCAAAATTTCATTCCACCTAAAAATCACTCAACAGTTTATTTCACTGCATTAACAACTTACGTCAGATTTATTCAAATTCAAAAAACGCAATAGCCCAAATAAAATATAACGACCGATACCAAAGGGTAACAATAAAAAGTGATGCGAACAGACAACCAACCAATAAACTCCGTATATTCAATATCGAAAAGGAACAAAAAAATCGGCCCACACCCCACTCTGAGTGCGTTCAAACCCTTAAGATATATAGGTAATTGAATCGATGCATGGGCCGTAAAGGTGAGGCTTTGGAGATAGATGAACGAACTGTTTTATTAAGATGAGCGAGGTGGGAAATGAACGCACAGTAAAATAGGATTATGACGTTTATAATTCACACACTCTTATACGCTTGTACTTTGCTGAAAAGGTAGTGGTTTATTTGGAAACTACTTTTTAGTTTCCATGTATTAGAAGACGGGTAAACGGGAACAAGAAAACCTAATAACAGTGTGTCTAACCGTGTAATTGATTCCAGGTCAGGCGAACGTATAGCAGTAAACCGATCAGAAGGTATTTTTCTTTTAGATATTTACCTACTACAAACTTTAAAACTTTCAAGTAGCTGCAGTACTTAGGTATGTAACTGAGATCAGCTAATAATATAATGCCTAATAATTTTTGTATCCAAAATATTGTGTTCGTTTGTTCGAGCTTCAAGCAAAAAGTACGGAACAGATGGTGGTGTAGTTTTCATAGCTTGACAAAATCGACACGGTAAGTCCTGAGGTACGAGTGAAATAGAAAGAAATTATCGGCTCAATACATACATATATAGACTCACACATTTTCTTGGAAGAGAAAGAAAGAACCATTAGCTTCGATTATCGCATACCTCTCTTGTCTCATTCACTTTCATTATATTCTTCATCACACTTGTCGGTTTAGCGTACTCTTACGCCTTTCTTTAGAATGTTTACGATGTGTTCATAGAACTTTTGCCAAATTCTTACCTTTCCAGATGGTCTCTTCACTTTTGCCTTGCATACTTTCATAATCAGGCTTTTGTCTTCCATGCTTTCTACATGTCCTAACCATTTTAGCACAACATTCTGAATTCTTGTCAGTATTTCTTCTGTTATATCACATCGCCATTTTGTTACATACAGCGCTTATGCTCACTCAATGCTATTATTTCCACTGCAATTGTTGTAGTTTGATGCTTAATACAACACGCCAATATTATGCGTCAAGACTCATAGAGGCTTACAGTGGCATAAGATTAAATCGAATTATATTCGTCAAACCAAATCATTCGACGTGTCTATATGTGAGTGTGTCCGTTGTGGAGTATTTTATTAAGCTTACTATCTGCTCATTTAAATTTGTGCCAGAGTTTTAGGTAAAATTGTTTATAACAAATTGTGACACTCTATCATATAAAAGAGCTATTAGTGTTAAATTTTCAAACGCTCTTATCTTTACTGACCTTTCAAAGCTTTATAGACTCAAAAGTTTAAGTTAAACAATAGATAGTGTAGCCGGTTTGAGCCGATATTTTAATTATGTAGGTCCGGCTAAAATTTATAATTTATGGATACCGATACCAAAACGTGACTCTACTCGTAATTGACTACTCTATTGTGATAGGTCATGTCTTTATTGAGGCAACATATTGCGCTTACCCCAAATGTTATGGGGTAAGGGACAAATATGAAAATTATGAGGTCAAGGTACAACAATAACAGATGCGTGTCTCCATTATTTAGTAACTTTTCTCCATGAGTATCGTGTATGTTAAAACCAGTTTAAGCAGATACCTCGGTGCTATAGACATGCTAGCTAATGCGGGGTCTGGACTATTTTGCATGATAATGGCATCATACTTTCAAAAATACCTTTTTATCGAATGTTTATGTAATACTATGTGAGGAAGTTATTGAAATTAAACAACTGTTTACGGCTTTTATCAGGATTCATAAAAAATAAAGGCTTTTTAATTATTTAAACTATTTAAATTTACATTTCCCCTGCATTTTTGGTTGCTTTCTAGAAGCTATGGTCACGGGGAGACTATTATCGTGGTCGTCTCATTGTCTTAAAGTGAAGTTATCTCAAAGTACCCGAACATATTGAATTATTGGAGTACCTATTTACGTAGAGCAAGGTTAAACACACACATACACGGACACACACGCGCGCACATACGTAAACATATATAATTTAAATTACATCTAGTGAGACTAATAACTTATTTGATTTGATTTACTTCGTTATATTTCTTTGTATTCGTAACAAAAACTAAATATAATGCAAACCATGAATATAAGGACTGCCTACTGGTACATAAAAAAAAAAATACAGCTAAATATAAGGAAGTTCGCTGGTGCTTATAGTACAGGTTCTCCTTTTTTAAGCACAAGCCGCACACATGTACCAACAGTAATGTATTAAATAGTGTAGTCCAAACTAACATGTACTTATAATAAGTTTTTGATGAATAAACATTTATTATTATTATTATTAAAAAACCATCATGAAATTTGTGTAAAGAGTAGTTTAATTTCAATGACATTCGTGTAAACGTAGGCAGTTATTCTAAAATTACAAATTAAAAAGTGGCTCTGTATTAGATATTATGCGACCAATCCAAGTTAGTAAGTTATATTAACAAAATATAATTGCATTATTTCTCCATAACTAGTTGCAAAGTTACAATCGCAAAAATTATGCCATATTATTTTATAGATAAATCTGGTAAATGTATTGTAAAATATAAAGAAGTTAGACTTTAAAAAAACTCTTATACAACAATTTTGTCCGTCCGTATGTTATACAACTTTGAACTTAAGAACCGTAAGAGCTAGAGACTCGCGGTCAACGCCATTCGACTCAGCATAGTCGATATACCAAGAAATCACTATGACCTTTGACCTCTGATTTCTAGGTCACGTGATAACATTTTTTCGAACCCAACTCAACGATTTACGGCAATTCATGGCCGTTTCACACTTGTTTATATAATTAATTGACTTTATATTGTGTTTATTATTTTCATTGTGTCATTAGAAACAAGTATCGTTTGCTCCAGCATTCAACAGACACATTATACAGCTACCGATTAAAATTATCTCAGTAATCTAGCTCCGTTCTCGCTTAGCTCTTAACGTATCGACCACCTAACTCTTATGATGTATGGAAGCAATTTTGTTTAAACGTCTTTCGTGCGCCCGTAACATAAGATATGAGAATTGTTTCAAAATTACCTAATAATTTGTTTACAGACTTTTGATGGGTATAGAAATTTAATTTGTCAGTTTCTCGAGTGAGACGTGAGATGATGTTGGTAATTTTGATACAAGCAATAAGGCTTGATGTGAATAAATGTGTACTTAACTCTTGTATATGTTAAACAAGCCAGCCATCTTGGTACATGTAGATGTCGTATTTATAAGCAATAAAAGCGTCTTGTTTGAAGATGTTGCAAAATTATGCGGAGTTTTAGATTGTATTGAAACATGGTGAGGTTTCCTTATCTGTATTATAAATGCAAATGTGAGTTTGTTAGTTTATTAAGTTTTAACTACTTGATTGATCATAATTAAATTTCGCAAACAAGTTGCTAGGGGAACAGAAAAAGACATCAGGTATTTTTTTTATCCAGACAGAACCTAACTTTTACGCAGTTGAAGCCAAGGGCAAAATCTAGTGTATGTATGTATCTTATGTGGGGGCCAGTCAGTGCAGACCGGCGACACTTCGACCCAGTGGGATCTTTTGTGTCGACACTCTCCCAATAACGACTGCCATAGATGTTCATGGCAGCCGGGACCGACGGCTTAACGTGCTCTCCGAGGCACGGAGCAGGCGATAATTGCCAATCAATACGCACATAATTTCGAAAAGTCATGTAACATTCGAAAGTCAGAGGTGCGCTACGTGGGTTCGAACCCGAGACCCTCTGCATTGCAGTCTGTTGATCTCCCGACTGAGCTATCGCTACTCATTAAATCTAGTGTAAGTAATATAATAATGCAATGTGTAATCATATTTTTGACTATATTTTATTTAGATAATGAAAAAATATTCTAGATTATATATATTGCGATTATTTTTTTTTGTAACTGTTACTTTTATGTGTGATAATGTAATGAATGTATTAATAAACTAGATGTGCCCGCGGTTTCACCCGCATTTATGATAACTGCGCCGCCCCCGTGGGTCGTAGCGTGATGTTATATAGCCTATAGCCTTCCTCGATAAATTTGCTATCCAACACTAAAATATTTTTTCAATTCGGACCAGTAGTTCCTGAGGTTAGCGCGTTCAACCAAACAAACTCTTCAGCTTTATAATATTAGTATAGATTATTATTTGCTGTCTGTAGAACCAGTTGTTCTGAAATGAATAAATAATAATTATCATTAATAGAATACGTGGCGAGCCTATTACCATCTACCGGGCACAGTTTTGATCTCCGTGCGGCTACTGAGAATTCTTGCCAGAGAACTCTAAACAACGCTTTGTCCGATCGATCAAACACAAGACACACAGAAGTCGCATACACTACTGAACTCTTTTTGTCCAACCAATAGCACCCCAGATCTTATGCACAACAGTCGCATACTAATATGTCTAAAACTAATTCTAAATTCTTGTTGTATCATCGACGTTCATGATATGCACAACTATATATAACATGTTTGGTTTAATATAACGCGTACTGTAATTATTATACCTGTATATGAGAATACCATTAACGTTAACCACAATCAGGTAGGCCTGTAAATTGATTAATCCTCTATGCAGTTACCTGTAGCCTTACCATGAAATGTAAATGACGAAGTTACGGCCCGATTCTTTGTACTATTTGGCTAGTCATCTACATTAATAGCTGTGAGTGAAGTCTGCCAACACGCACTGGGTCATGGTGGTGGACTATGGCCTAACTCTTCTCACGCTGAGAAGAGGCCTGTGCCCAGCAGAGGGACAGTTATTATTATTTATGTTGATTTTTTGTTGAAATTGTGATAATCACAATAAAAATAAAAAATAAAAAAAATCTTTTAATAATTATTGCTTCCATAAAAATATTATGTTGCTATATTTTTGAAAGTTAGAGGCAATCGAAATCTCCCATGTGTGTATTTCGCAAGTGACTTACGTTACTGTACCAAGAAAAATCTGAAGTAATATTTTGATCATCTCAACCCAGGGGTTAGCTGCGAAGTGGCCCGAACAATGGACGCCATTTTCAATAAATATCCACATGGTGTATTCTTTATTTCGTTCGCTCCGAAGTTTCGGAACAAGTTTTTCATGGTAGACTAACTGATTACCTATTTTCGGGCCATTTATCCAAGGTATTACATTATATTAAATAGTGTATATGCAGTACAATTTATTATTTCCAGAGGTAATAAAGGTGTTAATAAACATCGCGATAAAATCCGTACAAAGCAGTTAAAATTAAATCTCCAGAGGGTTTGTAGTCATTGACAATCAGTTGTGACGCTCGGTGGCGCAGCGGCCGTGTATGCGACTACTATCCACGTTCACGAGTTCAATTCCCAGATAAAGCTTTATTGGATTTTTCTGTCGTCTTAAGCACAGAGTCTAGTATTGCCCGGTATAAAAAAATAGGACTCTTTTTACGTAAGACCTAAAATATAGGTGTAATACACCTTTACCTTATAAATGAGAGACTAAGTATACCCATGGAGTTAAAATAAACTATTTATGAATCTTACACATTTGGTCCTGTAAGCTGATAGATCGATTTCGATCCCACGGCGCGTATTTATGACTTTTCGAAGTTATTGCGTATAATTAGTTAATTATTGCTCGCTTTAACGGTGAAGGACAACATGGTGAGGAAACCTGCATGTCTAAGTGTTCTACAAAATGTTCTCTAAGATATGTGAAGTCTGCCTACCTGCACTGGGCTAGCGTGGTGCACTATGGCCTAACCCTTCTCACATTGAGAAGAGGCCCGTACCCAGCAGTGGGACAGTTTAATAGAGGGCTGAAATTATAAGTCGATAGAACCCATGACACTTGGCACCATTGCAGTGGCACGACGACCACAACTCCTACGCTATCTGTGCAGTAAAAAAAACTTCATGATGCCTAAAATGGATGATTGTATTATTATACAGATATTAAGGCTTTTCTATGTTGTCAGAGTTATACAATCAAGGCGAACTACCCTCAAAAGAACCTGTATAAAACATTAAGCAAAATGAAAACTCGTCTGAACCTGTCATTTACCTTTATATAAATACAAATAATGCCGCGTACACCATAATTACTTTTTAACATGCATTACTTTGTATTCAGACTACGAAAGCAAAACGTTGAGCATAAAATTACGTTGCGAATTTACACAAAAGGTAAAATACGCACAGGTGAAGTTTGAATTATACGGTATTCATTGCGTAATACCCAAGCCTTACAACAACAAAATACAAACAAAACCGTCATTGTAAGAAAAACAAATTCAAAACTCGGCAACACTTACGTAACCTTCAAATAATGCTCACGCACACACCTACAAAATTATTCACGTGTACACACACACGTGGAAGGGAGAGCGCTGATTGGATCGCTTACGAGGTACTCGCTACTGAAATATTCATCGCACACAAAGCATTTTAAACTGCAATGTTACCCGGGAGACGGGCCTTAATTTGAGGTTTGAAGTGTAGTGTTAAAAGCGGTCAAGTGCGTGTCGTTACGAAGCCACATTTAAAATGTAATCGTTTTAAATAATATATAACTTCTGTTAGTGTTTTTCTAGCCGAATAAATACGTCATTATTTTGGTTCTTTCTTAGTTTGCTTACCGTGATTTTTGTGGCACGTTTGACATGACCTTCTATTTAAGAAGTTGTCAACGTTTTCGGTTCAGACACTATTGAAAAATATAATTACGATCATAATCACTATGTCTTAAATATAAATAATAAGATATAGCGGCTATCAAATGTAATGAAATGCGTTAAAAGCTATGTATTAAAAGTTATTGTAGACTCTGAAGGGTATCTGAATATGGAAACAATGCCGTGTTGAGCAAGAGTTAAATATTTTTAGTTTTGTTAAGTCCAACAAAAACATATGATACAGTAACGTTAGATTATTTTATTGTAATAAAATTATTGGGAAGAGAGAGACCCGCTACGCACCCTTGGATTGCCCACCCCAACTATTGCAAAAGAAAAAGGTTGACAACACCGAATTCCTTTGGATATGGACAACCATGACGTAGGACACGGGCGTACTCCATCTTGCAGTATTCCGCTTTGAGCACAAAATACGCGTTGACACGTGTTTCGCCTCAGCGCGAGGCGTCTTCAAGACCGCTTAGCATCGAATGGCTGATGCGTTTTCTTTTATTGTGTCTATCACAGGACAGCTAAGGGCTAATATGTAAAAGAAGTATACAATCCGACTGATGGTAAACGGTGAACTATAAGTGCTGATAGTTGCCTATGGTATAATTTTACTAGCGCTACCAAAAAGAATCACTGTAGTGTCCATGCACGTTATAAATTCCATAGATGCTGACAGCACTAATCACTGCATACATAGATTCCCTACTGACAATACTTATAACTGAAAAATGAGAAAACAATATTTGTGTCGACTCTTTCTACGTACGCTCGTACGCCTACATCCCTCAAAGTGCAGGCAAAGGCATATTACATTCATACACCAGGTATGGTTTCAGATACCACATAAGATAAGGTGTTTATTGGCATTAACCGTTCACCACGACTACACATTTCAGCAAAAATGTGTGGTTTACAAAGTACTCATGGCTAGTCTGGCTGTCCTTTGTTAAAATTATTTTAATATTTGTAAAGCCTAGTGAAGTATAGTTATTATTTTTATTACGGGAGATTTCCTTTACTGACAAACCCTTTTTTTAAATCTGCTCATCATAACTTTTGCACTACTAGATATATATACCATGAAATGCCAGAATTTCATGAATCGCCGTAACCGTATTTTCTTTTATTCAACTAAGATTGCAAACAAGCATACGACCCACCTAATGGTAAGTGGTCACCGTAGCCTATGGACGCCTGCAACACCAGAGGTATCGCTTGCGCGTTGCCGACCCTTTAGGAGAGGAAGTGGGAAGGAGAAGGAGCGGGATTGGGGGAAAGGGGGTGATTGGGCCTCCGGAACTCTCACTCGCCGAATGAAACACAACAGTAGAAATATTGCTATTTCACATCGATATTCTGTGAGAGGGTAGTCCTTCCCCGGTCGAGCCTATTCATGCTGAAATCAGCGAGGCTTTAGTAGACTAAAGGCTCTAAAATGTGCACGATATTTAGGACATGGTCTAAGTGTCACGATTTATCCAAATCAGCTAAACTGTTTAAGCGTAATTGAGTTACAAACATCCAACCTCCACACCAAATTTTCGCATTTAATTTTAATATTAGTAGCATATTTTATACTGTTGTTATTACTCAAAATGAACATTTTTAAACAAAAGCAAACAAGTACCGCTTCGTTATAACAAATATGCAAATACGTATTAAAACAGAGCCCGAAGCTGCATTGGAATTTAATGTACATAAATATTGTAAATGAAAATTAAACAATACTTTGGTTAATCTAAAATTCATTACTATGAAAATGAATGATTAGTCGAGCGGTCGTTAAGGCAGTTAGGGCGCTTACAGTTGCGCGATTCAAACGTCATACCTCTTAATTATACTATCATCGCTAACTATTAATTGTTGTTGTTGACTACTACTGTGAATTGAAATTTATGTTGATGCTGATATTGTGTTTGTAGTTTGATAGTGAATTTATGTTTCTGATGTCTGAGTAACGGAATGCGTAGATTAATCGGTCGGCGATGTTGCCACGGTCAAGTTGCCAGATGATCTCTAAAAGCATACTCTAGTACGACAAGGGTCACCAATATGTGGGTTCTAATAAAGTAGTTGGTGGAAAGCAAAACACAACTAACTGTTTAAAAAAAAGCAAAGCTTACTTTTTAAAATATACAAGGAAATCAATGTCGTATAGAAAAAAACTTATATAACATGATTTGATTACGTGCTGCTAGCTAAAACAGGCCATCGTTTAACTGAATGTTGTCAACTTTTTGTATAGATCTTCCTTTCATAAATCAGTCATTATTATGTCCTACTCGTGTATGTTTACGGATTTCCATTTGCTACGATCCTGACACACTTCCCTGGCTTCATTCACTTTCATCACATTCCTCATACACGCCCGTCGGTTCAAGGTGCTCTTAACCTGGCCTTTGTCCAGAACGCCTCCGATCTGATCGAGAAACGTTCGCCTAGGTCTTCCTCTTGCGACTGTTCCATTCACACTAGCCTTATAAACTTTCTTAGTCAGTCTTTCCTCGTCCATTCTTTCTACATGCCCAAACCAGCTTAACATACCCTTTTCTATTCTTGTCACTATACATACTATCCACGTTCATGCCGCATCTCTCTCTAATCACACTATTCCTTATTCTATCTTTCAGAGTCACACCACATATGGAATGGAATGGAAATCCGTAGTCTCTGCCTACCCCTCTGGGAAATAGGCGTGAATCTATGTATGTGTATGTATGTGTATGTTTAGCTTATGTCATATTTAAAACAGTCCTAACACAGATGGAACTTTTTGTATACTTCAGCAAAAATATACCAGTCAGCACTCAGACGGGTAACCAGTTAAGGCAAATCACTAAGATCATGCTGTGGACAGTCTTATAACGTGATTCCTTAAACATACAAATTGATACATATAGGTCACATCCATAAGTGTTGCTCTTTAAATATACCTATGTGCAAAATTATTTTATAATGTATAGATAACACTAAACATAGGTAAGTGTGTGCGCTTTCCTAACCATGCATAATAGTTATCGCATTGAGTACAATTGTATTCGAACATCAATCAAATTATATGCATTCGAATGATTGCCGAATACGCAATTATTACTATGCGCATCACTCAACGTGATCATTTACAGCTACTTTTACCCATCAATGCATCAAACATTAACATTAGTCCCATCTGTCATAAACATCTATTATTACTGGCAATTAGCGTAATCTAACCAATATATTGCTCTCATCATAAGGCAGCCGTTTAGTTACTAATGTTGATTAGAATGGATGCTTATCTTATCTTATGTGAGGGCCAGTCAATGCAGACTGGCGACACTTCGACCCAGTGGGATCTTTGTGTCGACACTCTCCCAATAACGAATGCCATAGATGTTCATGGTAGCTGGGACCGACGGCTTAATGTGCTCTCCGAGGCGTGCCTTGCGCGCCGTGGCGCAGGCGATAATTGTCAGTCAATACGCACATAATTTCGAAAAGTCATATAACTTCCGAAAGTCAGAAGTGCGCGACGTGGGTTCGAACCCAAGACCCTCTACATTGCAGTCTGTTGGTCTCCCCACTGAGCTATCGCTGCTCTAGAATAGATGCTTAGTCATATAATGTTAACAGAAATAAGGGTTAAAAGTCTATCGGTAGGTGCTACATTCATCGTGATTGACTTTTAGCAACAAGTCTCCAAAAGGGAAGTTACCACCATTTTGTAAATTCCTAAACCCAAGCGGGTATTTGTTCCAACCGAAAGACAAAATATTCCATCTTTCAATATCTTTAGATACATGTTGCTAGACTTGTCATGTTGTCGTTGTTGGACTTGAAATTTATTTTAGAAAATTGTATTATGAATTGGCTACTCCGTTTAGCTATGTAACTGGGCAATAAATAAACATTTTGCTTTCCCAATATCAGTAGTCAAATCTGCAGTAAAAGCAGCAACTAAATTTTTTATATGACCTAATATTTAACAAAAGAAAATAAAAATGACACTTACAAAGTTGTAACAATAATAACACACTGAGTATTTAAATGATACGAAAGCTTGTAAGAAACTACTGAAAGATTCATAAGCAACTCCATATGCCTATTGCAATACGACGAAAAAAGAAAATGTTACGCCCGTTGTGTTTCAACCACAGGATCTACTTAAATGAGGTCGCATGTATTACTCAAATAGGTAAAACACGTGAAACGTCAAATGGAGACTTCAAAGGATTCTAGGTCCTCTAGATATGATATAAATAAATAGCATCAAATATAAAGTTATTGGCAGACTTAACGTTTTTAATATACCTGGTAATAATGGAAAGAAAGAAAGAAAGAAAGAAAATAATTTTATTTGTTCCACGCTCATAATATAAGGTAACAGGAAACACAACCAAAAGTACCTATAGAACAAATAAGGTCCTGCGTCAGCAATGTTGCAGTATATCCACAACGCTGGTATTCTCGCAGAGCCTGAATGATTTCGGTGCATGTAGGCAGTAACATACATACATACAACTCAATTAAAAACAAAATATCAAAAAACAAAAAGAGTAATTTAAATAAATTAGGCAGAAGGTAGATGGCAGAAAGTAATTTCATACTAAATAATAATATTGGTATTTATATAATACTTATATGTATACATATATATATAATAAAAAGTACCTCGAAAATAATAAAAAACATACATAATATAAGATAAATAATACATAATAAAGACGTTATATTAATAAAAACGTTATATTACAACGCAGCATATAATGTTGTGTTACATTTCTGAACGACCCCCGACTCTTGTCAACAAAACATGACACTGATTGTCATCGATGTCATGTTGGTAGTAATAATTCTAAATATCAATTGCAAAATAAAATAAGCATCCATCGGCGTCTGCGCAATGAGAAAAAGAGGCTAGGATGATATTTTATAGTAGGTTATATTTATACTTATCATGTATCAACATAAATTTTCACATAACAGACAGCTATGTAGTGCAATCTACGTTTAAACTTAGTTTGTGTCTGGAGCTTTGGTATGGAGCTTTACAATCTACGTCTAGTAGAGTGGCAACAAGAAAAAGGCGCTGCTACAGTACCTTGTAGATGCCACATCGTTTCTTTATTGTGAATGATAGTTTATTTCAATAATTAGTCAGTAGTATCGTATTGTATGTATATCACTCTTTGTACCACGGGGGTCTCAACAAACATTCAAACAACGAACACATAGAATATCTAGATTCGGAACAACTTTTTGTGGATCACACAATTCATCCATATGGAATTTATGAGACATATTACCAGCAGCGGTTAAAGTCAGGCCGATAATGATGATGAAGACGATGATGATTCAAAACCACAAAATTCGGTGTAGAAGCAGTGACGAGAGGCGACTTCAGCTACTCATAATCTATGCGGTCATGTATTTATCTATTACACACATACAAATACACAAACGCACACAACCATAATCATACACATTCACACACTCTTTGGAACGTTGTGGTAATTTTAATTTTTATACTGTGTATTGTTTTTAATTATTTCTCTTTTTATTCTTGATATTTTTATTTTCGTATGTTATGTTTTTACACAAAATTATTTTAACCTTGTATTAGTATGATTTACAAATTCATCATACTAACTTATGCGTTAAGACTGCGCCGAGCGTAAGACAGATAATGACAGAGCTCGTGCGGCGCATATTCAAATCGGCGCGCGGCCGCCATAGTAAAATTGTATGGACGATTTATAGTGATTTTTTGATAAATATGTATCTTTATTGTCAACCAATAACTTAATTATTTGGGACGGACAGATTGTAATATAACTATTTATGTTTCGGTTAAGCTGTAAAATAGGATAGATGTCTACTGCTATAATCTAAAAATCACGTAACACGAACTTACGCTTTTGCATTTTTCGTGCAAATTCACGTAATTTTGTAGGCGAAAATATTAATTATTTTACACGGAGTAATTGTAAACACATTCATTGCTATGGTAAATGTTTATTTTATATTTATATTAAACAAATGTGTTGATTTTATTCACTTAACTGTGAATGCCTATTTTGGCACATTTCGCTCGGCGCAGTCTTAAACAAATAATCTTATAGGGTGGAAGGCGCTGGCGGCTGTAACACAGTACAAACTAGCACAGCCGTCAACGACAACCTCTTATTTTGTATGGAAATGTTGTTTACCGTAAGTTCATTTAAGTACCTAAATTAAGAACATTTTATAAAATTTTACGAGCGACAATAAACATTATTATTTTTCTTATTATTTTGTAGTTCATCAATGTTAAAGTACGCCATTTGTATACCAGCACGTATCTCCAAATTCTCCATTACAAAGTGCGTCATATAATGTGTGTTATGTTTTTGACAACTCACGCGTTACGTGAATATGTTTATTCCCTCGTAGAGCGCGGGCTTGATGGATTTTAATGTTTGATATGTCACCACGTTTGTCTAGAGCCCACGTGTGGTAACCTTACACAAGTTATTACCTGTCTGTGAAATTTAGGTCACAGCAAACATTGGATATCAAAGAAAATATAGCTATATAAATGAATTTTTTATTGTAAAATAACCAGTAAACCCACTTAGGTATTTTTCACGTTTGTTCATTCTGTATCTAATAGTAATATTTAACTATACAATTGACAATGTAAATGATAAGGTAACTTATTATAACTAATATTATGAATGTGAAAGTGAGTTTGTTTGTTTGTTACGCTTAACTACTTGAGTGATCATTATGAATATTTGCATACATGTTGTCAGGGATAGAGAAAGGGATATGGGGTATCTGCATCCAAAAAATAGGATGGTTCCCGAGGGCTTGAAAAGTACTGAGAAAATCCATATTATTGCGAGCAACTCCACGGGCAAAATTTAGCTTTCTATAATTAAGAATATTAATTTTATTTTCATTTTGATATCTCACAATATATATCTTTTTTAGTTGTTGTATTGACTAAATATCATGCGGTCAACAGTCGTTCATTTCAGTCATTTGAACGGCCGTTAGATGTTGGTTACTTTATGGCTTCGAGAAGCCAACGCAGGCATTCGTTTTTTTCTCTCATCAGAGAAACAATGTAAAGTAATTATAAAAGTTTTGAGTTCGAGTAAATTCTACGTTATACGTATAAGATGGTGTTTTATTTGGGACATCTTACAGTATTTGTTACGTTCAGTCGGTAACACAAAATATCAAACAAGTGAGAAACGGCAATGAATTGCCGTAAATCTTAGAGTTCGAAAAAATGGTTCAAGTAATATGCAAAGGTCACGTGATACCACGTGACCTTGACATCAGAGGTCAAAGCTCATAGTGATTTCGTGGCTATATCGATTATGCTGAGTCTAATAGCGTTGACCGCGAGTCTCTAGCTCTTACGGTTCTTGAGTTGAAAGTTGTATAACAGACAGACGGACAAAGCTGTTGTATAAGAGTTTGTTTTATCTAACTCTAAAAGTTAATGTTCATTTTTATTTCCCATTCCTGTAAGAAAATTCTAAATGCAAAGGATATAAGAAATCTTATATAGAAATGCAACGTTGCGTATGATTTTTAAGTTAATTTATGACTAGTTTTCGAGTTTGCGGACACAAACATACAGCAGTTGTATTGTTATAAAGATAACTAACTATAGCGTATAGCGGGCACAGTATTTGAAAATGCGCTACATCAAAAAAGCAAAGCGATACCTACATTACTTTGTTTACAATGACATCCTAACTAATATTATAAATGCGAATGTGAATTTTTTTGTATGTTACGCTTCCGAGCCTTAACTAGTCGACCGATCGTTATAAAACTTTGCATACCCGTTGCCAGGGGTAGAGAAAAGGACAAATGGTTTATTCCAGATAAAATGTCCAGTTCCTAAGGAGTCGAAAATTACTCACTAAATCGCGGGGATAATCTAGTTAAATATATAGTCTACAACCAAAAGTACAAACGCTCATCAACAGCCAGCCTAAGCAATTAACTGCGATACTTTTTCTACAAATAAAATTGAAATTTCAGTCACGAAGGTTAATTTTTGGTAATACATTATACGTTCGTTTTAGGGCTAAACATTTTCGTGAAAGCAATTGACCTGATATATTAGTGCTAAGCTTGTAGAGTTATTTCTAGTTAACCCATTTTAAAGGTAACTAGACGGCTAACAATGTATACGACTTAGTACACGAACATAGTAACATTGAAAAAGGTTGCATTAGTTTTGCATTATAATTAACGACAATAGATTGAGTAAGAAAGTAGAAAGGATAAATGCAAACAGGACAGTCAACGATAAAATCTTGTAGATTTTATCGTTGACTGTGACTGTGAATGGTATCTGATTAGATCAAAGACTTTTTGGGGCAAGGGTAGATTAGGAGTATTTTAAACTATTGAGCAAACATAACTTGCAGGAGAGTTTGTTCCGTGTTTAGTGGAGACCTTTACTAATATACATTTAATAGAAACAAAGTACAGTTATTCTGGGTCTGGACCCGGAATAATAATTTGTGGATCACACAAATTATTGTGTCGTGTGGAATTTAAGACCAAAAAACTCGAAGTGTGGCAACAGCGACGAGGCGACCGTTTGGCCGCTGTGCCGTCTTTGCCGGCGAATCTCCTAATGTGATGAGTAAGTAGAAAAAGAACAATTGAGAATCGGCAATGAATTGCCGTAAATCTTAGAGTTAGAAAAAATGGTTCAAGTAATATGCAAAGGTCACGTGATACCACAATCGGAGGTCAAAGGTCATAGTCATTTCGGGGTATACAAAGTTGTTGTATAATAATTTTTTCGAACTCTAAAAATAAGTAAGACAAGATGGCTGACAGTCAAAACGGATAATCTCTGTGTATAACATATACAGTTCTTTAAAGAAGAATCTCAATGATAGTTCGTTTATCTGGCAACTGGCGGCCCACTATAACTTTGCACAGGTTAAACATCAAGTAGGCTGTATATAGCCATCTCGAATAATGAAACTATAAAATAAATAAATCTCCAAAAAGATGCAGTGGTTCCGGTGATAAGCCTAAACTGAAAATTCGCACTCTCTTATTATAATTACTTTTCTTCTCTCTTAGCCTTTATTATTCCCAAGTCACTTGAGGTCGGCTTTTCTGGTCTAACTGGATTTGACTGGATATCAGTTTTTATACGGAGCGGCTGCCACCTGACCTCCGCAACCCGAAGGCTAACGATACCCTAAGGCTAGACCAGTGTCAGGATATTAGAGGGTACTGACTTTCTCAATAACGACTACCATAGATGTTCATGGCAGCCGGGACCAACGCCTTAACGTGCTCTCCGAGGCACGGAGCAGGCGATAATTGTCAATCAATACGCACATAATTTCGAAAAGTCAGAGGTGCGCGACGTGGGTTCGAACCCGAGACCCTCTGCATTGCAGTCTATTGGTCTCCCCACTGAGCTATTGCTGCTTAATATATATATAAAAAGTGACCTTAATATCGGTATAATTAAAAACAAGTTAAAAAAGATAAACGAATTAAAGGAAAATGTAAAATCACCAGTAGTCAAAGCAATTTAATATGCAAATCAGTCGGTAATTACCGTAATAAATCCGGATGTGTACAATTAAAAGTTGTCCGTAAGGACGAATAAATATTAATATTTAATAATATACTGGATACTTTTATAGCTGTAATGAGACCGCCATATTCAAACTTCCTGCAACGTCGGACCTATAAGATATAAGTTTTTTATTTGTCACGTTTGTCCCATGGGATGAGTTTGTGATTAAGTTATGCGAAGTAACATAAATAACGATGTACGGTAAAAAAATATGAAGTTTTCAGAAAAAGAAGTAGTTACTTCATATTTAATTTTATACTAATATTATAGAATCGTTTATTTGTTTGTTTAAACGTGACAAATATCTGCAACAAAAAGCGATTAGAAAATTTTCTTTGCGTTATGTCGTCCTTTATTGTCGAAGGATATATGATATCACGCTACAAGCCACAAGCAGCGTAAATCATAAACTACGGGACAGCCAGTTCAACATATTTTTTATGTTCTTAAAAACAGAACTTGAAGGACTTCCATCACATATATAGCAAGAAATATTCTCAACCAATAAGAGGAACACCATAAAGATCATAATATGATTATAATTAAGTGTCTTTCTTCTAAGACAAGTCTCGCTCTGAGGTTTCTACAAAGATTTTGAACTACTGATACAAAGAACGCTCAGTCTCGGAACTTATATTTGTTGCCACCTGAGTAAATCCATGGCTAATCGTCCATCATCAACCGCCAATCGTCAATCGGTAAATAACAGGATACTTTACAAACATAGAAATTACGCATACAAAGAACGCTCAGACTCGGAACATCTAAATGTCGCTTAAGTCCATAGAGTTTCTATCCCTCCGCGAACGGCGAAAATCACACCAGACAATAAAAAGTAAAACTGTACCTTTACTATGTGTCAAAAACAACACAAGATGAAATCAATGATAGATCGTTGCGTCCCCCAAACGAAAATAAGACCATTATTGTCACCCCCATGTGGTCGGTTTATTGCCCCTTCCCCCCCATTAGTTGTAAGTGGCCATCTCACGCCCACGATTCACACGTACATTTGCCGTATTTGGTGAAGAAAATAGGTTGCCCTGACTATTGACGCTGGTAATAGTGGTTATACTGATTTGGTCCGAAACAGTGGTGAACTTTTGTTTAAGTTGAACATCTTTAGGCGTGAGTATTGAATGTGGAAGGATAAACAAATATTGTTTATGGTATCTTGACGTGAATACTGTTGAATTATATACATTTATACATGCAAAAATTAATTTATTATTATATTTAACTATTTACAATTATTGCGCCTTAGTAATTGTATAATATAACATCATACAATATAAATAGTAGTCAAATACTTTACAGTTTGATTAGATATAAAAGGCGTAGCTACACTGCTATCTATTACTTCTTGTTGTGAGCTGTAAGTGAACGGACATATAAAACTTCCTCATGTCAAAGTATAAAATAAATAGTTAAAGTGTCTGTACAGTGTGTTATTTAATCCATAACCTCTAATAAATACGACGTGGTGTAGTTTGGTCGAACTTATTTCATATATTTTATATAAATAATATAATAATATCAGCCCTGTATTAGACTGTCCCACTGCTGGGCACGGGACCTCTTTTCTGTGTGGGAAGGGTTACGCCGTAGTCCACCACGCTGGCCTAGTGCGGGTTGGCAGACTTCACATATCTTCGAGAACATTATGGAGAACTCTCAGACATGCAGGTTTCCTCACGATGTTTTCCTTCACCGTTCATCTATCGTTCATATACATAGTTTAATTTTAAGAAAATAACGTTAAATGATGAAGTCATCTTGTGCATGATATTTTACGTATTCTTAATATCTTATTTATGTGGATATAAAATATACATATGTATGTATTGTCTTGTCTCACGCCTAGGTCACCGAAGAAGTAGTATCAAGTAAAATCCTGGGTTGAGTAAATTATTAATGGTTTGTGTCATGTCAAAAAATTCTGTATAGCAGCACGGAGTTTGGAGCTGTGCCTGGAGTATGAATAATAAGCTTCTATAATATAAAACTGGGTAAGTAGCACGAAGCCTGGAGTTGTGCCTGGAGTATGAATAATAAGCTTCTATAATATAAAACTGGGTAAGTAGCACGAAGCCTGGAGTTGTGCCTGGAGTATGAATAATAAGCTTACCTTCTATAATATAAAATCTAAACCCATAACTATTCAATATAATAACGCGTTCCGGGTGATGATGAGGCTGCCGCGCTACTGCAGCGCCTCCGCGATGTTCGCGGTGGCTGACACAGACGGCTTTGCGGCTATCATGCGCAAACGGTGCGCATCTATCATGCGCCGCACGCGCGACAGTCCCAACACCATCCTGCGCGCGCTGGCGGACCGGTGGGACTCTCCGATACTGGCTACCGATACGACTGCACGCAGTCGTTTAGTGATTTGTTACTATCGTCGCGAAGTCCACCCGGACCTGCCACTAGTGTTTAGTTAATTTCATTATTTATTACTAATATTAGTTTGTAAGCTCGCAATTTTTACTAACAAATATGGATGTAATCTTAGGATGAATCTGAAATAAATGATTGATGATTATTATTCTCTTTATTACTTCTTTTTTTTTCTAATAATTACATTTTTAAATATAAATATAAAATCTATACATCTATACATATATATATATATATATTAAAATTATTATTATTATTATTATAACTGCAAAATGAAAATGTAATATACTCCTGCTGATTATTTTGGAAATATAAAATGTAGACTATATAAATTATATTTATATCATAAGTATAACAATCCTAAACGTAATCGCAAGTAAGCTTGCAATACCTAATACAAAAATAGAAAAATGTGGCATACAGCCTCATTTTTATATTATTTCTGCTCATCCCTTCGAAGTTGTAATAGTAAGCGTATGGTTGTAGTTGGATTATCGTTTAATAGCGGTACACTCGTGACGCTAAATCATCACAGAGAGCTTAGTTACTGTTCGGGAGAAGTCCAAACACAGATTTTGTATAGTTTGTATAATTTCGTATTTGTAACAAGTTAACAATATATGTAGGTGCGTCGTGCGTGCGTTCACAGCGAGCTAAGGCCGGTGGCCGATTGCTTGATTCCGTGCCGGCGCGCGCGTCTCGTCCGGCGGCAGTGTTCCCCTCTCGGTGGTGAGGCGCCCCCCGCGCCTGCAACTGGTTCGGAGCGCGAACAGTTACGATACGTAAATAGTGCCTATGTATTATGTAGAGCTAGATTATAGTATCAGGTTACGGTTTTATTAAGCAGCGATAGCTCAGTGGGGTGACCAACAGACTGCAATGCAGAGGGTCTCGGGTTCGAATCCACGTCGCGCACCTCTGACTTTCGGAAGTTATATGACTTTTCGAAATTATGTGCGTATTGATTGACAATTATCGCCTGCTCCGTGCCTCGGAGAGCACGTTAAGCCGTCGGTCCCGGCTGCCATAAACATCTATGGCAGTCGTTATTGGGAGAGTGTCGACACAAAAGATCCCACTGGGTCGAAGTGTCGCCGGTCTGCACTGACTGGCCCCCACATAAGATACATACATACATACGGTTTAATTGAAGGTATGAGCAATTATTACGAGTTTGTACTTGAGTCCATAAGCAGCGATAGCCTAGTGGTAAACCGATTGACTGGCACGCAGAGGTCTCGAGTTTGACCTGAAGGCACACACTACTGACTTTATGTAGTTATGTGAGCTCGTTTTAATGATGAAGGAATACAGCGTGAAGAAATCTACGTGTCTGAGAATTACTCATAATATTATCAAAGAAATGTGAAGAGAATATATTATGTAGACTCAGCTTACCTGCTCTGGCGGGTTAGCAGATTTCAAATATAATTATCCTAATATTGTCTTCTGTTTACGCGAATGTTATTCATTGAAATTAAACTAATATATACGGATTTGACCGCGTTATTTATTTTACACTTTATTACAAAATTTTGAAACTGTTACACTACTACTAGATACTATTAAACTTTACTAATTTTAAGCTAATTAAGTTATTAAAACTATTTATATTTAAGTTTACACTTTCCCCGACGTTTCGGTTGCTTTTCAGCAGCCATGGTCATGGGGAGACTAAGATGGTAGTTGTCTCAATGTTCCAGTGTCGTTATTTCAAAGTACCCGAACATAATTTAATCATTGGTGTTTCTATTTACGCAGAATGAGCTCAGAGTATCATGAAGTCTAGCTGTGGTTTGCTTCTTCTTGGGTTTGACTATTTGAATGACTGTATCCCAGGCTGGTGGTACATTCCAACCATCTTCTCTATTGAAATTAGGATGTTTTTTGATTTCAATAGCCTCGCGATAAAATCCGTATATAGTAGTTTAATTTCAATATATAATTATCCATCACGGTGGACCATGGTCTAAGTCTCAAACTGAGAAGCCCGCCCAAGCGGTGGAATTGTTTATATACAGAGCTGATATTATTATTACTTCAACTCGTGTATGTTTATCCTTGTATATGTGATGAAGGTTGTATTTAAGGTGCCTCCTAAGTACGCACCGGCTTAATGCATTGGTCCCTTTTCATGCAATATGGGGATTTGAGTTATAAATCCGGGACTGTGATAGTGGTTCCGGCGAGTTGGGCTCAGAAAGTGCCATGTCAAGGTGTATTTATATATACATATTCTCACGTCTATTTCTTTCAAGGGTTGGGGGGGCTTCTTTCAAGGGCTGAGATGTATAAGATCCAGATTTAATTTCACCAACTATGTTTAAGGCTACACATAATAGAAGGCGACCCATCTTATTGGGGTTTCTGTCAAAAAATTCTCATTACGGCGTCTGTAAGTAATAATAATAATAATAATATTCTACCACATGCACACAACACCATCTAGCCCAAACTAAGCAAAGCTTGTACTATGGGTACTAGACAATGGATAAACATACATATATATATGTATTTATTTTTTTGTAAATACATACATATTATACATAGAAATACCCAGACCAAGACAAACATCCATGTTCATGCACATAAATGTTTGACTTGTGCTGGAATCGAACCCGCGACCTCAGGCGTGGTAGTCGGTTACACTAACCACTACGCCATGGAGGCTGACATAACGTAACTGTTTTGACAGACGCCAATAGGCATCCCATATATTGTGTGGAACCTAAAACTCGAAGCAGACAAAAAATTCATCTGATTTACTTCTACTTACCTTCGAAGATATTGGCCTGGAGGATTATATATGTATTTATATTTGAATAAATACTTCCAACGGCGATGTAATCAACGGCGGCAGAAAACGTAATAAGACGACTCCATTATCATACATTTGTACATTCAAAAAATGCTAGTACATTAGCACCTATTCAGATACCCAACACCAGTGAGTCAGCGAATAACCACCATTTAATATTAAGAAAAACCTACAAGTAGTTGTCAAGCGGCAAGTCTGCGGAGTAATGTCCCCCTTTACGGAAACGGGTCAAGATGGAAGTACTAATAGTAGGGTTGGCAAACGACCATTTTTTATAGTGGCTATTTGAGTTTTGTGATATTATTTATTGGCTGGCAAATATATCAAAGTTGAATAATAATAATAATAATAATCGTTTATTGTTTCTCTCTCACATAGCTACAAAATACAAAATTACACAAAAGAAGCTTAGTCTAGACATGTTTTTGCTACTATGTGAAAGACTGTATCTGTACTAGAAGACCTGTATGACAGATCACCAGCCTCTCCAGGCACTGGACTCATGCAGTACAAGTATGTCAGGTAAGTGTCTCGGTAGTATAAACATAACTACCAATTGGCAGTATGCATATGAATGAGAGTGTGTATGTATGTGTGTGTGTGTGTGTGTGTGTGTGTGTGTATGTGTGTGTGTGTGTGTGTGTGTGTGTGTGTGTGTGTGTGTGTGTGTGTTTGTGTGTTTGGGTGTGTGTGTGTGTGTGTGTGTATTTGAGTGAGTGTGTGTTTGTGTGTGTGTGTGGGTGTGTGTGTATGCGTATGTGTATGCGTATGTGTATGTGTGTATTTATATGGAGGGAGGTGGAAAGAGGTGGAGGGAGGGTGTACGTCAATTCAGGAAATAAGGTGGGGGATGTGTGAGGGATTTCAGCTAAGTTGTGACCACCTTTTTACAATTGAAGCGTGTGAGTGAGTAAATGCTGATCTTTTTATTAATTTTGTTATATAGGTGACCTCCTAAGAAGCCAAAAAATCTTGCGGAGAACGCTGTGTTCCACCGAACATTTAGGGTGTCGCAAGTGTAATGCTTTCGAAGCTTGTTTGTGAAAGTAGTTGGGTCAAAAGTAGCATGCTGCTTCAGAACGATCCCTAAAACAAACAGTTGCCTCACTGTCAGGACATCAGTGAGCTGGTACACTTCAATGGTGGGAAAAAAGAAAGAGCAAGCACCAACTAACCATCAGGATTGCTCTTTGTGCTCTCTCTAATTTAATTAAGCTATTCTTAGATGCACCGCTCCACACAGTGATACAATAACTTATAGTTGAATGGCAGAGGGCCAATTAAATCATTTTGATGACCTGAGCGTCGACTATGTGCCGCAAGTTTTTAAATATAAACATTAATTTACGCATTCTGGAGGAAAGTAAATCCAGGTGGTGACTGAAATTCAGCAAATCGTCTAATACCACTCCCAGGTACTTAACGTTGGAGGCTACGTTGAGATGAGTACAAGTGCAGGGACGACTAGGTGAGCATGTATGATGTATTATCCCATGATTGTAATTTATCGGTGACAATTTTCTCTTGATCGTGAACGGCATAGGGTGTTTTTCCAACATTAAGAGTGAGTCCTAAAATACTTTTGGAAAATGTTAAATTTAGCATGTATTATTTTATGTAGGCTATCACTTTCTTGGCTGACTAGTCTGGGCTGCCTCAGTTGTGCAGGAGTATTGAATATGATTGCAGTCCACGAGGTCACAAATTGATTTTACAAATATTTGGTGCATTTGCCACACACAAATTGGTACAAATGAGCAAGCCTATCCAGGAAATACCACATTCGTGCAGGAGTTTGGTTTAAGGGTAATGACACTGTTACTGCGTTTATAATATTTTCTTTATTATTCCAAATAATCCAACCGATACAATAATGATGCCGCAGACATACCTACTTCTCTCATCTCTTACCCATTTTTATTCTTTTCTGTAGAGTCACCAACTTGCGAGTGATAACCCTGATACTGCAAACGATCATAGGCCACGGTAATCACTTACTATTAGGTAGAACGTGTTCTTGTTTGCTACCTTTCTTGTAAAACGTTACTAATAGAACTCAACAATTGAAGAAACTGATCAGCTAATTTATTATTGAATAAAACTCAAAAGCTGATATTGATACACTAAGAAAAGTACTTATTCCACTGGATATTTGACGCCAATGTAAGTTTATTAGAAAAATCGTAACCTTACTTTACTAGAAGTCATTGTTCGTTTAATAGTATTTCGTTAGACTGCAGTCATAAAGCCAAGTTAAAGACCATCAGTGAGTTCTAAAACTAGAACAACAATTCGAATTCAATACGCTCGCGAATTTTCTTTCGAATTTGATTGTCGACCGTTCACAGCTCGTTGGTCTATTGCCACCGTGAAATTCCAGTCAAATAAAGATTTTACAGCTACAGCCCTAACACCAACGCACTTTTATTACTCCGACCTAATTTTTGAAACCAGCTCAGCGTTTCTGACTGAATTGAATTTTTATAATCCGTAATGTTTCCTCGTGATCATGGATTAGCCACTCAAGATGATTTTTTTAATGCCATGTCTTTCGGAGACCAAGTAAGGCTATCATTATAAGCAAAAGCCAAATGCAGGCTAGCACACTTTATACTAGTGATATGCTAACGTCAATTTACTACGACAAAGATTGATTATTCGAATGTTTTATGCGTGCTCCTGCATTTGAATGTTAATCAATTCGTTGTCGCTGATTATTTTTCGAATCATGATCAAATATATGTAATACAATAAATGAATTATCCACATGTTAGAACTGGAGGAACGACAACAGTTCTGTCTTTTTTAGGTCTTCCTTCTTTATCCTATGATCTTATCTTATCTTATCTTGTTACAGGGGCCAGTCAGTGCAGACCGGCGACACCTCGACCCAGTGGGATCTTTTGTGTCGGCCCCGAGATCTATACCTTAGCTATCTCCCTATGAATGTACTGCATCAATCGCAGCGTACACTTCAGAGGGAGAAGCCTGAAGTCTTCAGGGCTCGGATATGCCAACCCCATCAGAACCATTTTTAGTCCAGCCAACGCGTCGCATTCACACAGTAGGTGTAATATGGACTCGTCCCGCTCACCACAGGCTCTGCAGATCAAATTGTTTGCCAAACTCAATCTGCACAGGAAGTCATTGGTGCCAAAGTGACCAGTAAACGCTCCTGTGAGCAGGCGTATTTGGCCCTTGTTGTACCCGCAGAACTTCCGGGTGAAGCCCGTGGCTCTGTGGTTATCCTATGATATTTCGATGTGCTTCTGAGTAGTCATGAGCCATTTGACAAACTTTGCGCCATAATCCCGACGTCACCAATCCATATTGAAATATTTTGATATTGTCAAGAAGAAGAAGAAGAAAACATATCCTTAAACAGCTAAGTAAGATGTGCATGGCATTCATATTTTTAAATAAATAGATGTTTTATACGGCGTGATTGTGTATGCCGCTCTGTCTTTTAAACTCAAGCTTATAATTTTTTAATTTCATTAATGGATCGAGTGATCTGGAGTAACATTATGAAAAGTAAACTGTCAGTTTCAATATGAATGTTTAATAGCGCGTGTATCTAACTTATCCAGCATCTACTTAATGTATTACATGTCAAAAAGTTATAATCTCATGCGCCCACAATGAAATAACATAAAATAATTACTTAATCCAGATTTCATTAAAATAGAAAAGTTGAAAATTTAATAATACATTTAGTTTAACTGACGTTACACTAAAATAACTGGCGAGATTGTAATTACCCCACAACTTTATACACTAATCTAGTTTGGGAAATGTTTCTGAAATGTAGCAGATAATTAACATTTGAATAGTAACACACATTGATTAGCTAGTGTATGAACACGCTTTCATCCTTGTGTGAGTTTTCAAGCGCTGTGTATGGTACAAAACTTTAAATCAAAGCCATATGATATAATACGAACCTAGCATTTGTTTTTGATTACACTACTACAGATTGCCCACGTTTTATTTACGTAAAAACCCTTTACTACAATTTAGATTTTGTGCATGATAAGATAAAACCTATTCTTGGTTACACTACTACAGATTGCCCACGTTTTATTTACGTAAAAACCATTCACTACAATTTAGGTTACCTGCATGATAAAATAAAATCTGTTCTTTAGTTGCAGTATATACATAGAAAACAAAATAAAAAGGTATTTCTCAAAATATATTATAGTACGTAGCTGGTTCAGGCAGTGTCGTAAAATGCCTTCTGAAGCTATCTCAGATTTAAGGTTGACTTCATGAAAATCTATTTAATAAATTATGTGTTGTGATTTGAAAAGACTGTCACAGAAGCAGAAATTCTGTAGTTTTTATATTTGGGTCCATCTATCGGTTATCGCACACAAATAAAGGTAAGTGTTCATGTTTTTGTTAGAGAGTGATTAAATTATGTCTTCTAATTAACTTGTCGTCTGCCCATATCTCAGACATAATGAAAAAAGCTTTTTGTATCGCGTAAATGTACAGGAGGTTAAGCTGCACTTTCTTTCATTTAATAACGTCATCTTTTAAACCTATGATGCACGTCTCCTTCTACAAACAAGAGGTATATATTGCGTTTTTATAATATAAAATATATTATAATGCATTGAAAAGTATAGTTCCAATAAACAGCTATCATATTACTGAAGTTCCATTAACGAACAATAAAGGTCTATTCTTAGTATGGGATTTTAATTGTCTGATGTGAAAGCAATTGTGTTACATGAGATGATTGAGTTGGTTATTATTATGGTGTTTTTCTAGAAACGCCTTTACAGGGCATTCACCTCTTGGTAAGTACAATAGAGCGAGGTTAGGAATGTCTAATTAAACTATTTCAGATAACTAGTGTTCGCCCAGCGGTTAAAGTTCAACCATAATCATTATTTGAAAAAAGTAGATTATTATAATATATTAATTCATGTGGTTTGAACTACATTAAGCCTCCCAGAACAAAAGCGAGGGAGAGGCCGCCCGCCGTTGACCTGGTGGAGCTCCATTGAAAGAGACCTCAAGAAAGCCCAGTTGCAAGAAACGACAACCCAAGAACGTTTGACTTGGCGCAGGAAAGTGAGGAGACCCGACCCCAAATAATGGGATAAGGAGAGGAAGAAGAAGATTATAATATATTAATTTACATTTATCATCATTTTGTTTAGAATTCTTTTTGTATTATTTTATTGTATATCTGAGAATATATATATTTATATGACAAACAGAGGATAAAAAGGTACTGAACTGAAATTTACCGATCTATATGCAACGATGCGTGAAACTTAAAACAAACTGTCAGATAGACTCTTCTCAATTATTTTGAACTCTACATCAAGGGAATAAAGTAGATATCATATTTAAACAGGTAGATATCATATTTATTTCAAATAACAGATAATTTGATAAAAAAATAAGTTTTAGTCACAATCGGTCTTCTAGAAAAAAACAAACGAGACCAACATAATTATAAAAAACTTGAGTGAAGACGGCGAGTTGACAGATGCGACATAATTTTTAGTCACCGTGTTGCGGCAGCTTGACAGACGAGAGGATATAAAACACTGACAGAATAGGTTTTTCGTTGCCTATTTATACATAATATATAGAAGACATTTTAAGGTAAAATTCTTGATCAATAAAATATTTGACGTGTAATTAAGCACCAATGGATAATTCTGTCGGCCTCGATGGCGTAGTGGTTAGTGTAACCGACTGCCACGCCTGAGGTCGCGGGTTCGATTCCCGCACAAGTCAAACATTTGTGTGCATGTGTAAGTAATAGATACTGATGAATGTAATGTTTGAAGTTGTGTGTATGCATTATAAAAGCACTCGTCGATATATCTAAATTAAAGTAAGGAACTTATTGGAAACTACTTATTGGACTTACCCATACATACAATACATATTCATTTGTTAATTAGTATGGCCAACTACCCGAACTCAATTACCACTGTACTATTGCCAAGTTCCTTTTATGTTCACCGGTTTATGCAAAAAAGCTTTCCAAATATTATAAAGATACCAATTCAAAAATGGATTAAACAAATGAGATAGAATTAAAAAAAACCAGAATGGTCTCATCCTGTCTCAACATTAAAATGTTGGTGTTTTATTCATTCAAACCAATAACTAAGCTATTGAAAGACAGGCTAAATAATTCACCGCAATACAAAGAGTCGTCCAACCAAATAGGTAAATATCAACACAAAAAACTAAGGGAACGAAGCGTCTGCTTAAATCAATCATCATTACGCATTTCGTCACGAAAGGCCTTAAACGAAATACTTTCTAACAAAACCTTTAATTTCGTCGTGTCTTGGTAGATGCTCGTAAAGAAAACGCGAGGACATTCGCCGATTCTATCAGGGCAGTAAAAAAAGTCTTTTTGCACATAAAAAGCTGGAGATCCATATCGGTTGTTCTCTTTTAACAAAATTGTTCGACTTGATTGCGTTGAATTTAACTTTACTAAGATTCGTGATCATAAAGATTGGATGTTTTACGAAATTTGCGGCTCGGAAGACGAAATTTATGGGGCTTTAATGGCACAGAATTTTTGGGAAGTTTGTACTGAAGAAAATAACTTCGAGAAAATAATGGATAATTAAGGAGTATTTTTCTTGATAGACTGAAGAAAGTATTTGGCCCCGTATTTATAGAAGATTTTATCCTGTCTATTAAAAACTTCTACGTTCAAAGGGAATGCAGACATCTATAGTTTTTGCGACTCTTGGCCTACATTTTATACATTCCTCTTATGAAATATCGCAGCCTTTGGAATCGCTTTTTCAGGTGGTGGATTTTACAAATTCTTATTAGACCCCTTTTTATATCTTCATATGTATCTACCCTCTACTATCAAGCACAATGTTGACGAATATAAAGCACGATTTAAACGATATAACTGGTTAAAGAGTTCATTATGAAATAAAATTCAATACATAACATTATTAAATCAAGTAAAATGGTTTCTAATATATTACTTTAATTTAATTTCATAAGTGAATGTAGAATCGAGCATTTATGTTAACATGTTCTCCAGCGCGTTTAAAGTGTACAAATAAATAAATTTGGTTACACTGGAACGATATGTAATCATTTCTTAGACTCTTATATATTATTATGATTGACATAAAACATTTATCGAACTGTTATTTTAATATGAAGTTTCGTGATGTTATTGGGAAGAAATAGGGGAAAAAATGAAAGCTTAAGAAAACCGAGCAGGAAAAATATATAAAAATCTGCCAAAGCCAATAACATTATATTTGATCAAGTATAGGACTAAAATTTGTTCCTGTGAGGTAAGAAATATTTTCGTCAAACTTTTGTGGCGTGTGTTTACTCTGAAAATTTTGCCACCAAAAATTTATTTGCTTATTTATGCCACAAAAACTAGAGCTTTGCTACACTTAGATTATTTCACATAACAGAGAATGTAACAAAGAATTTTGGCGAGAACAAATTCTTATCTCCCACATCATTCCTCAACGAAGGCCGACGAAGTAAATGCCCCATTTATATTTTTGCACAACCCTTAAAATGGATTCTACTATGACACGAACTCACAAATTTGTCGCCTGTACTTTATGGCCGCAAAAACTATAAAGTATCCTGGATGTTTTGGCTTCATAATGGAAACAAAAACATAAAAGAATATGGTGCCATTTCTGTGTTAATTATGAGGGCTATAATAGCGGTGATGGGCTTAAAATATTGCAAGCGTTCTTGTGAGTATTATTATTTAGGGTGTTGTTATGATGACAATATGAATGTTCACTGGGTATGGATTCCTATACTGATTCATTGTGGTGAGCAATATCACTTTTAGCGGAATAAGTAGTTATAATAATATCAACTCTATTAAACTGTACCACTGCTGGGCACGGGCCTCTTCTCACTGTGAGAAGGGTTAGGCCATAGTCCACCACGCTGGCCTAGTGCAGGTTGGCAGACTTCACATATCTTCGAGAACATTATGGAGAACTCTCAGATATGCAGGTTTCCTCACGACGTTTTCCTTTATCATTAAAGCAAGCGATAATTAACTATTTAATACGCATATAACTTCGAAAAGTTAGAGATGCGCGCCTTGGGTTCGAACTCGAGACGTCTGCGTGGCAGTCCAACGATTTCCCAGTAGGCTATCGCTGCTGCTTCATAATAGGTAGTTAGTTTAATAAAAAAGAAATAAAATACAGGTAATTGATTTACACAATAACACAAAAATGTAAACCAGCGGGTCTACCGTGAAAATGTTTTGACGCAATGACGTGCCGAAATGAATGACGAACGAAATAATAAGCATATACCTACCATGAAAACACTTCGGATTTTTTAGGACGTACAAATGTCATACGACGATCTTCGTGACGAATGTCGGCGCGAATGATGTTTCATGGTAAGAATAAGCACGAACGAACGTACGCAATTGCGTATAACGCGTTTCACGGTAGACCCCCAGGTGTGTCTATTTGCGTGTTATTGTGTAAATCAATGACTTGTATCTTTATTTATTTTATCACATAGACACTGCAATTTTCAACTAAGACAATCAACAGCAGTTGCATTTTACACCAGAACTTTACTGTTTTTGCGCGTTGTACTGAGTTAGTTTTTATACATATGTGAGTATTTTTTTAAATAAGGCACCTATTTACCCAGTATTGAGGCATAAGTGAAAATTCTTCTTTAAGCAGGAGCCAATTAGACGTGTGATATTGAAATGTTAATCAATTACTCTTATATTAAAACCTACCATAGTAGCTAATGTTTCTTCAGTAAACATAGTTGTATAAATTTCAATATTAATATCGAGGACCCATAGTACTCTATAAGCCGTTCGGGATCCATTTTCTCTTAGCTACCGAACTGTGCCACGGCAATTTTGAATGAAAAACCGCCAGCCTTTACACTGCTTAATTTATTGCTTAATTTATCAGAACAACGACCTAAGATGTATGAATAAATACTCTGTTTCGAAGTATATGCTGCTAATCAGGGCTATTTATCATCACAGGGAAAAACATTGAGAGATTTATTTTGGAGATTTGTTCCAAGGAAACTTAAGCTGATTAATATTCCTTAGTTTACATCCTAACTAAAGATAGGATATAAACTAAAAGTTAAGATTAAGAAATCTTAACTAATATTATAAATGCGATTGTGAGTTTGTTTATTTGTTTGTTACGCTTTCGCGCCTTAACTACTCGACCTATCATCATGAAATTTCGCATACACGTTGTCAGGGCAACAGAAAAAGACATATATCCTTTTATCCAGAAAAAAGTACTGTTAGTAACCTAACCTAAAAATGACGCCGCGTGTGAAATCTAGTTTTGGTATAAATATCATTATTATCATCATGGCTCTATTATTATCCTGCTATTTACTGTCTGCAGCTTTACGTTCGTAAATCCTATTGGAACAGAAATCGGGATAAAAAATATATAATAATGTGTTTTATCATCTGGAACGTGGTCTATCAGTTTGATTTAATTCCATTCAACAATTGTAACTCAAATCAAATCACAAATTTATTTGCTTAATCAAGGTACATCAAGTTGGTGGATAGTAGGCATATAATAGAGAACATGTTAAGCTATAACTTCAAATGAAATGTACGCGTGATTGAATGACAAACATCAAAAGTTCATCACAACCAATGCCTTGAGTACTGTAGGTTCGGTTTCTATACAGTATAAAAAATGGTATGTCGAACAAATAGTTGTACCGAATCTCCATATTTTATATGAATAACATTGCCATTGACAATTAATTGTTGACAATACGAATAAGCTGGCTCATCCGTGCAAGAAACACTTTCATGCAGAAAACTGAGGTTGTCACACTATCGGACACTCATATACCTATCTAGCTCTGCAATTCTTTTCTCTTTATCCCGTCTTGAATAATTTTTTTGGTCGGCGACACATAACTGATTTCTCCGTGCGCCATCCTACGATGCTTAACTGTTCACAGGATGCCAGTGGCAAAACACGAGTCGAAGCATATTTTTTCTTTGAAGGGAAATACTGCAAGTTGGAGTACGACAGAATCCCATGACGCAACTCGCCGTCATAGAAGAAGCTGTCTACTATAAGGATTATTTATATTATCAACCTTTTTCTATTGCTATAGTTAGCGAGGGCAATCCGACGGAGCGTGATGAGTTCCTCTCTTCACAATTATTTTGTTACAATGGATTTCCGCCAGGTACGTCTTATTGGATTCGATATACCCCCTGTTATAGATTGAGATCCCTGCCTACTTGGTAACGTGAAAAACACATAAATCACAAATTGGGTTAATAATTCTTTAGTTCTTAACTGCTCAAAGAGAACTGCAGTTACTGCCAAAGCGTTAATTGAAACTACGCCCGGCATAAATACAGCAAGATGAAAATTTTCTAATTTGCTTTACTAATATAGCATAACGACTTTCAAAAGCTTCCGATACAATATCAACTTAAATTGCTAAGGAATAAGTTTGATTTTTGACTATCAGAACGTTTTTAATGTCTTAAATCGGTTTCAGTTGCAAAGGATTTTTGTGCTGCGTATAAAATAGTTAAGGGTATAAATAATATAATTTTATTCACAGATTTGTTTTCCAATTTGTAGGAGTGGTCTAATTCTCGACCTTTTTTTTTATAGACACAGAGAGCAAATAACCTATTTAATCAGCCATTTATATATGTATTCACAATCAATACAATTATATTGGACAATTGGACAATTGAATTGGACAATGGGACAATTATATATTCGTCGGCCTCGATGGCGTAGTGGTTAGTGTAACCGACTGCCACGCCTGAGGTCGCGGGTTCGATTCCCGCACAAGTCAAACATTTGTGTGCATGAACATGGATGTTTGTCTTGGTCTAGGTGTTTCTATGCATATTATGTATGTATTTACAACAAAAAAAAAAGTATATATGTATGTTTATCCATTGTCTAGAACCCATAGTACAAGCTCTGCTTAGTTTGGGCTAGATGGTGTTGTGAGTATGTGGTAGAATATTATATTATTATTATTATTATTAATCGTTGTTTATTTGCAGCTACTGTATATTTTTTTATTATATTAATCATGAATCTTACTAATATTATAAATTAAAATGTTAAATTTTTATTTCTCAACAATGTTTGAGCTGTTAAACAAATTTTAATGAAATTTGACACAACAATAAACCATGTCCTGGACTAAAATTAATGTTTTTATTTTGATATGCATCCCTAAAATTCCTTCAGAAGTATTTATTTCATGCTTGGAATGTTATTACTGATTGCGATCAAATTATATTCGAATATGTTGAATGGTGTTACACAATACTATAAATAAGTACGTTTGATGCGACCTTTACCATACAACCACCAGACCGCGTTGTGCAAATATATACGCTTAGGTTGTGGAATGAACTCCCTGCCGAGGTTTTACCACAAGACTTCAAACAGGGTGTTACAAGGTTTTTACAGGGTCGGCAACGCGCAAGTGATGCCTCTGGTGTTGCAGGCGTCCATAAGCTACGGTGACCACTTACCATCAGGTGGGCCGAATGGTGTTTGCCACTTTAGTTCTATAAAAAAAAAACTGTAATTATAGTTGTATTATATATATATAAATAACTAAAAATAAAATATTCAAATCTGATTCCAATACAATTTTCCGCATCACTACTAGTTATTGTGTATACATGTCACACCCTCCTCTTCTAAGAGCAATGTCAAGATCCAATTTCTAAACCGGTTAAGAACATAATTGGGGTTATTGGTAACCGTTATCAGTTATAAACCGTTACTGAAATTGTACTCAACAGATGACGCTATCGTCATCTTTATTGTGTTAATTGTAATCTAACGTATACCATGATCTACCCTTTAAGGAATCCCTATAGTATGGGTCAGGCATTATAGCATTGTTATGTTGCTACACTTAATTTAAATGCACGTGTGTTAAGATTAAACGAGGCACTAGTGGTTAATTGTGTCACGGTTAGTATACCATTTAGGCAGTTAAGGAAACTGTTTGTGTACCTTAACATATCTACACTTATATATAATCATGACGTGAATTGACGATACTCGTGAGTTATTTATTTGTATGTGTTAATCTCAGAAATAAGGGTAACAATTTAAATTAATGTTACGGGTATAGGTTATATATATGGGTATAGGCTGTGAGAATGTTACGATGTATGTGTGGCGAGAATGGTCAGAATTAGGAATGAATACGTAAGAAGTAGTCTGAAAGTGGTGCCCATAGACGAGAAGGTGAAAGGAAATCATTTGGCTTGGTATGGACATGTTATGCGAAGAGATAATATGTACATATGTAGGTAAGCAAGTGATGGATATGAGTGTTGACGGACGACAAGGGAGAGGAAGGCCAATGAAAAGATGGATGGACAGTGTGAGGTTGGATATGATAGGGGAAATGGGTAAATGATTAGATGACGAATGACAGAGAAGTATGGAAGCGAAGGAAATACTGCGCCGACCCCAAATAAATTGGGACTAGGGCAAGAAGATGATGATGATAATACGGGTATAGGCTGTCATATTATTTAAGTTACCACCTAATCCTACATTGTGGAACGCAATAAACAATTGAGTATTGAGTATTGAATATAAGGATTTACAAGGAAGGCTTAAGTGGATCCTAACGTATATTACAAATTCGAATGTGAGTTTGTTAGTTTGTTACGCTTTCATGCCTTATCTACTCGACCACGACACGTTGTCAGCGGAATAGAAAAGTACATAGTGTACTTTTATCCAAAAAAAGTACTGTTTTTAACCTAACCTACATTTATGCGATCAAAGCCGCAGTCAAAATCTAGTTATTTATAAATATTTCATATCAATTGCTAAAGAAATTTGTTAACGAAGCGAATATCCACGCCAAGCTGGGGTGCATTGGTAGTTCATAATAGTATGTTCCCAATGTCAAATCATTATAGAAATGCAGTTGCAATGAACTGATTAACCCTAATTTTTCAAGGGCAAAATAACAGTAAAATTGGTCAACCATCTGTTAAATGAATGTCAACTGATATGCTCGGCTGACTAAATTAGCAACAGCTAATGAAATCACTCGACATGGGTTTGATTTTGACTCGTCGTTAACCTTTCCAAAACGGGCTGTTAGAAAATAAACTAAAATTAATTTATTTAATTATTTGGATCGCTAACAAATTATACACCTTTCTTAAATCTAAATAATAATTTACAGATATGCCTTGTGCTCATTCACTTACAGGCATAATTGATTTACTATGGACCTCATAATGTGACAAATAAAACAAAACACTATTTTTATTATTAAAACAAAAGACATTTAGTCAATTCATAATAATAAATAAATACAGCCGTGTATTAAACTGCCCCACTGTGTGGACTACGGGCCTCTTCTCATGCTGGTTAGGCTACTGTTCACCACGCTAGTGCAGCTTAGCAGATTATACATAACTAGCTGTTGCCCGTGACTTCGTCCGCATGGACTTTAATTTATTACCTAATACCTACTTTTAATTTGTTATCTAATTTTAATATATAAAACTACAACTAAATAAATTAATATATCTAACTACACCTATATAGGTGTAGTTAGCTATATATTAAAAAAATACATATGGTATCGTGGACTTTTTGTAGATATTGATACGTTCTATAATACGGTAGAACATTTTTTTTGTTCTATCGTCAATAGTTTCCGCAGCGCACGCGATGATAGATTTTTTATGACTAATTTTTTCACACCTTGTGTTATATTATTGCATTTATATTAAGGATCCCTATTTTTTTTGGAAATGTAATTTAGCCTATGTCACTCAGTGAAGATGCAGCTTTCTAATGGTGAAAGAATTTTTGAAATCGGTCCCGTACTTTTTGTGTGAAAACATTACAAACATACATACAAAAACACAAATGTTTCCTTTTTATAATATTAGTTTACATTTAGATAATATCTTCGAGAACATTATGAAAAATTCACAGACATGCAGATTTCCTCACTAAATTTTCCTTCACCGTTAAAGCGAGCTATAATTAACTCTTTAATACTCACATAAAAACAAATCAAGACCTGTGCGTGGCAGTCCTACGGTTACCGACTAGGCTATCGCTGCCTTTTTAGTCTAATTATTGTCTACAAATAAAACACGTTGTTTGGTTCAGAAAAAGTTGAAATGAAATGTAGGTCATCAGCAATATGGTGCAACACTCATAATGACTTAAAGCTTTATAACAATTTCTAGACAAGTAATAAAGATAATAGATTTAGATCGTAACGACAAAAATCTAAGTTGGTAATTAAATTTTAGTTGATGTTATTCAAGTAGCAATTAGCAGCAAGTTGTCATCGACGTGAAATTTAAATATGATACTAGTCTTAATTACACGTCAAGGCAGCTATGAATGCACATGGCAATGATAAACACAGGCTGGAGTGGATGGCCCTTAGGGGTCTGGAACACTCCAAGAAATTCATTGCAAATAGAGCCGAGGGCTTCACCCGGAAGTTCTGGTCATTTTGGCACCAACGACTTCCTGTGCAGATTGAGTTTGCCAAACAATTTGATCTGTAGAGCCTGTGGTGAACAGAACGAGTCCATATTACACCTACTGTGTGAATGTGACGCGTTGGCTGGACTAAGGATGGGTCTGATGGGATTGGCATATCCGAACCCTGAAGACATCAGGCTTCTCCCTTTAAAGTGTACGCTGCGACTGATGCAGTACATTCATAGGGAGATAGCCCAGGGATAGATCTCGGGGTCGACACAAAAGATCCCACTGGGTCGAAGTGTCGCCGGTCTACACTGATTGGCCCCCGAAACACGATAAGATAAGTATTAATAACATATTTATAAACAAAGTAAATAAAAATAAACTTAAGTAAAAGATTCCTTTAAGATAATTTAGTTGACGCATTTGAAAGGTACATTATACACAATTGCAATTTTGATATTATTCTCACAAAATCGTCTATTTTATTCTATTACTGTTGTGTATAAAGAAATATTCAAAATCTAACATGTAAGTGCAAAGCATCTTACATAATATTGTCTTCTGTTTACACGAATGTTATTCATTGAAATTAAACTACTATTACTATATACGTTTTACACTTTCCCCGACGTTTCGGTTGCTTTTCAGCAGCCATGGTCACGGGGAGACTAAGATGGTAGTTGTCTCAATGTTCCAGTGTCGTTATTTTAAAGTACACGAACATAATTTAATCATTGGTTTTTCTTAGTCTCCCTGTGACCATGGCTGCTGAAAAGCAACCAAAACGTCGGGAAAGTGTAAACTTAAATATAAATAGGTGTAATAGTTTTAATAATTTAATTAGCTTAAAAATTAGTAAAGTTTAATAGTACCTAGTAGTAGTGTAACAGTTTCTAAATTATGTAATAAATTGTAAAATAAACAGCACGATAAAATCCGTATATAGTAGGCTAATTTCAATGCAAAAGGATTTTATTTATTTTAATGTTTAAATCTTGGTACTTTTATATGATTATGCGCAGTAATTAATTGATTTTACTTACCTGAAAACGATTTGGTAATCTGTGTGACAGGGCAACTTAGTTCAGATACCAGTCGTCAGCAAAGGATTGACTGATACAAAAATTTATACATAATAATACATATAAATATTAAGTTGCCTTTGGAGAAGAAAATAATGCAATATAATTTAATTATGTAACAACCCTATTCACGCATAAATTTAAATAAAACATACTAGATGGCGTCACTGCGGTTTGACGCTAAAATCAGAATAACACGATCGGAAAGTATCTAAAATATTTAACCAATGTTTGTGAACTATTTCCCTTATATTTGGCTTGCGTGTTACGTGAGGCAGCCTAGATAATAACGTTTGTTTCTTATGGTGTTCATTTTTGTATCACGAACGAGGGGAGTTTTATGACCGAATCGATAGGAATGTGTATAGAACTTTGTTATGAGTTATTGTGTATAATATTGAGGATTGTTTTGTAGGTATGGCGTTTGGAAACGTATACATTATGTGGTGTAGGAGCACGATGAATGTTTACTTAGTTTTTTGTTTTATTGCTTTCGTTTTCGCCTTTATGAGAGGAAGCTAAGAATTACTTATATACAAAGTCGTATAATTTTCACTTATTAATTTATGTGGTGGATAGCTCAGTGGGGACACCAACAGACTGCAATGGGTCTCGGGTTCAAACCCTCGTCGCGCACCTCTGACTTTCGGAAGTTATATGACTTTTCGAAGTTATGTGCGTATTGATTGACAATTATCGCCTGCTCCGTGCCTCGGAGAGCACATTAAGCCGTCGGTCCCGGCTGCCATGAACATATATGGCAGTCGTTATTGGGAAGTCAGTGCCCTATAATATCCTGACACTGGTCTAACCTTAGGGTATCGTTAGCTTTCTGATTGCGGAGGTCAGGTGGCAGCCGCTCCGTGTAAAAACTAATATCCAGTCAAATCTGGTTAGACCAGAAAAGCCGATCCCAAGTGACTTGGGAATATTAAGGCTAGGGAGAAGAAGAATTTATGTGGTTATAGAAAAGTTTGTTCGGTTTGAGAATAATACGGATTATATGAATTACGCAAACTATATTCTTTCTACATATATACACAGTCTCGCGCCTATATTTATTTATTTATTTAAGGATATCCAACAAAACACACACTAAAACATTGTGTTACCTTAATTATTATCCACCGCCGGCAAAGGTGTTTCCCATATCATATTTCATCTACTATATTTATAGATTCAACCAATAGGTGACTCTGTTGTCGTCTACCGCAAATATTTTTAAACTACATACATTCAGCTACTGAGAATTTCTTAACATAAACAAGTGAGAATCGGCAATGAATTGCCATAAATCTTAAGAGTTCGAAAAAATGGTTCAAGTAATATGCAAAAGTCACGTGATACTACGTGACCTTGAGATCAGAGGTCAAAGGTTATAGTCATTTTGGGGGTATAACAACTATGCTAAGTCGAATGGCGTTGACCGCGAGTCTCCAGCTCTTACGGTTCTTGAGTTGAAAGTTGTATAACAGACAGACGGATGGACGGACGGACAAAACTGTATAAGAGGTTTTTCGAGCTCTAAAAACATTAACAATATGCCTATCGTATGAAAACGTAAGATAATCTTTAAAAAAATACTGTCTTTATAGGAACGTCACAACACTAAAAGCATTCTACATTAACAAGCATGCATGAATAATTTTATGACGGCAATGCATTCATCAAGGCTCTCAGATTAACAGAGAGAGAGAGCAAGAAAAAAAGGGGCCTGAAGCCTTACCGCTAGGTGTTTCATATAGCATCGTCATTGCATGCGCCAGAAGAATACAAAGTTATACACTCTGTAACATGCTGTCTCGATTTTGCACATGTAATGGTAATGCACGTACCTACTTATAACACGACACCAACAAAATAGTCTTTGAAAATAGTCACACACAATTTACTTAGGCTCAGTTGCTATATTTAGAAACAAGTCGTTTTCAATACGGATAATTTAGTTGCTAATCAATATACATTTTGATACATATTCTATAAACAAATGTCAACATTTAGATTTCAGTAAGTAAACCGACTCGTATATATTAGAACCGGGCTTTACTTAATATAGCATTGGTACTAGTAGTCGTACTGGTAGTTGAAATTCGAAAACCGTCCCTTTTTTATATAAACCTCGACATTTTGCACTGCATCCCTATATAAACTTTGTCAAACTGACATTCTTCCGAGCACGCAATATATTTTAAAAACGGTACGACGTTTTCATATATTAATATAAAGATCTTATGACGCAAATGCAAGTAGATTCTATAAAATCATATATACAGGATGACAAGGGAGACCTGTTCAACCTACATTAGATCATAAATGCAAGACTTTGGACATAACTAGAAGTGACAAGCTATTATAATATTAGGTTGCATTTTGAACCAAAAGCGGAGACAGTCTAGTGCCTCGCTATGTAGCGTGTTTCACTTCGTTTAGCTTTATTATGCTAACAAGATACAATCGGTAAATATGTTGTACTGTTTCAGTGTATTTTAAAGTTACAATTTATTAGAGTCGTGAGGCAAAGATTCAAAGTAAACGTGACTTCTATCCATAAGATACCGAGGTATATTTGAGTAGTCCTATCGATTTTAACCTGCCACGTAAAGTGAGGTTGGTTGATGTTTGATGGTTTGTTTTAGTAGACCGATTTGAAAGCAGTTTTTAAAGCTAGTATTATTGGTATGGGAGCTGTCTAATATGGATGAGCTATTTTCTGAATCAGTGTGAAGACTAGAGTCGTGGCGTTGGACATGTTAGAGACAAATCAATGACCTTCCTACTGATATATTTGTGAACCCTAGCAGTTCTCTGGCTATTGCTAGAATAAATCAAATTTATATAAAATATGCCACAAAATTAATTACTGTATAATAATAATAATAATATAATATTCTACCACATACTCACAACACCATCTAGCCCAAACTAAGCAGAGCTTGTACTATGGGTTCTAGACAATGGATAAACATACATATATACTTTTTTTTTTGTTGTAAATACATACATAATATACATAGAAACACCTAGACCAAGACAAACATCCATGTTCATGCACACAAATGTTTGACTTGTGCGGGAATCGAACCCGCGACCTCAGGCGTGGCAGTCGGTTACACTAACCACTACGCCATCGAGGCCGACAAAAAATTATCAAATTATTAAAATGATAATTACGTCCATAGGCACGCGCTCCTTTTTACATGGAACCTAAAATCATATCTAGCAAAATTAATAATATATATTAGATTACCTGTTTTGAAAAATATACCTTTCATCATAAATAATAGGTTAGCAACTAACCTGAAAAGGGTACCATTAGTACACCGGATTATACTAAAACGATATTTTTCATAGACATATTATCTTGTAATACGTAGACATCATTTAGAACGCCCGCAGCGAGAGACCTTGTTATGTTGTAATAATATGACTACGAACAAATTTGGAAGCTAATAAATTTGGCTGATTTGCGAATCATGAGATATTGCTTAAATAGCAAATAGTGAGAGACTAAAGGTTAAAGGTAGGCAATTGGTACACCTATTCAGAGATTTTAGATTTGAATTACAAATATGATTGTTATATTTTAATACGGATTACTTAATCATGTTTGTAAGAAAAATTACAGTATTAAAAAGCTGAAAACGTAATTCTAAGTCAGAAATAATTTATTCATTTAGGTCACAAATTAACACTTATGAACATGACAGGGGTTCGTGAGTTTATTACATTTACTGAATTTTAATTAATTTAATTAACTAATTCTATAATAATAATATTTTTTCGAACTAGCGATCAGATTTAAAATTCTTTTTCGATATTCTCAAATAGAATGTACGGAAATGTACGGAAGCTGAAATTTATACAATGTAAATATTTATTAAGTACAGTATAGGCTATTTAAAATCACGTTGGATTGTTAGAATCGAGTAAAACTGTGGTGCATAGTTAGCTACTTATATAATAAATATGATAGCATGTGGAGATGTCTGTAAGTATGTTACTAAATTACGTGTACAACGTTGAACAGAGTTGGGTGTAAGTTACATTAAATACTTTTAGGCTGATAAGCTTTCGTATCACGCGAGCAGCCGCGGGTAATAACTGACTATTATAACTTTTACCTCATGAATACAGTACATTTATATTGACAACAAGATAAACAAATAATAATGCCAAACGAAATATGATTGTTTGCCAAGGAAAATTGTAAGAAAGGCCTTCAATAAAACTTATGTTAATAATACACTGCCCTCACATCTACATCTGGAGGTCTTCTTCTCCCTTAGCCTTTATTATTCCCAAGTTACTTGGGGTCGGCTTTTCTAGTCTAACCGGATTTGACAGGATATTAGTTTTTACACGGAGCGGCTGCCACCTGACCTCCACAACCCGAAGGCTAACGATACCCTAAGGCTAGACCAGTGTCAGGATATTAGAGGGTACTGACTTTCCCAATAACGACTGCCATAGATGTTCATGGCAGCCGGGACCGACGGCTTAACGTGCTCTCCAAGGCACGGCGCAGGCGATAACTGTCATCAATACACACATAATTTCGAAAAGTCATATAACTTCCGAAAGTCAGAGGTGCGCGAAGTGGGTTCGAACCCGAGACCCTTTGCATTGCAATCTGTTGGTCTCCCCACTGAGCTATCGTTGCTTCTGCTATCTGGAGGTACGCCTACGCTGTAGATGGAAGGAGTAAAACATGTCGAAATTAAAATCAATATTAGTGTTGTATTTATTCTACATAATTTTTATACACTACATTTTTAAATAACTTGTTTACGATGGGGTAGGCCTTTGACGTTGCTAAGTATTACAATCACATGCCGCGAATTCTAGTTTTAGATATCACGTGTCTATGGAGAATAGTCCATAACGAAAAATCTACGATAACATTTCCGTGTGAATATTAACAAACTTTAATTACTCACTTTATTATTAGTTCTAATTGTTATAGATTTTATATTTTCATTTTTATATTTTATTTGCTTTACCTAATTTTATTTGATTTATTAGTAATATAACATTTAAAATATATTTAAATTATATTGTCTTCTATTTACGCGAATATTATTCATTGAAATTAAACTGCTATATACGGATTTTATCGCGTTGTTTATTTGACACTTTATTACAAAATTTTGAAAATTGTTACACTTCTACTACTATTAAACTTTACTAATTTTTAAGCTAATTAAATTATTATTAAACTATTTAGATTTAATTTATTTTTATTTTACACTTTCCCCGACGTTTCGGTTGCTTTTCAGCAGCCATGGTCACGGGGAGACTAAGATGGCAGTTGTCTCAATGTTCCAGTGTAGTTATTTCAAAGTACCCGAACATAATTTAATCATTGGTGTTTCTATTTACGCAGAATGAGCTCAAAGTATCATGAAGTCTAGCTGTGGTTTGCTTCTTCTTGGGTTTGACTATTTTTATTACTGGATCCCAAGCTGGTGGTACATTCCAACCATCTTCTCTATTAAAATTAGGATGTTTTTTAATTTCAATAGCCTCGCGAAGCATCCTTGGTAGGAATCGGTGTTCTTTAGCGAGAATCTGTGGTTTGTCAAATCTCATGATTATTAATACAAGTTATCAGAGAACATCGCGCTGACTTACGCAGCATAAATAGGAACGTTGAGATTTTGTCTAATGAAATACAGAGATTAATAACTCCATTTGATTTTAAACAATGCGTCAATGCTTTAAATCACAGAGAAAGATCAAAATATAATGCGTGTAAAACGAACAAAATTCAAAAATATGAAAAATTATCATCTAAATCAAATGCCAACAGCAAGAAACGAAACGTCAATGCACGGACCAATGACACGCCGCCGTCAAGTCAAAGACAAGCAGTTATTAATCTGTCAAAACAAACTTTAGACAAAACAACCGAAAAAGTATTGAGTAGAGGTTTAAATTATGCAATAACACCGGCTAGGATACCGTATGAGGCCATTATTTGCAACGTCGAGGACTGCCTAGTCAAGAATAATATAAAAAAGGAAGATTTGGAGGCTATACGTCAGGACATTTCATCGGTCTTGCGCCGAAGTAAAGTGCCCAGACCGAATCTTCCCAAAGATGAATTCGTCGCACTGAAGAACTTGCGGGCTAGGCCAGATATTACAGTACTCCGTGCAGATAAAGGAAACGCTACGGTCATAATGGATACGTCAGATTATAAACATAAAATTGAAAATTTACTTTCGGATGAAACAACATATAAACAGGTTAAAACAGACCCTACAAACAAAATATTGAATAAAACCAAAGACATCATTCATAAATACTCCGAAAAACTAGATCTAGACGTTAAACAATTAATACCAGCTTGCGTAAAACCTCCAAAGCTGTATGGGTTACCAAAAATACACAAGGAAAACGCTCCCCTACGTCCTATTGTGAGTCAGATCGACACACCAACTTACAGACTGGCTCAGCACGTAGCGAAGATACTCTCACCACTCAGAGGCAACTCGAGAGCACATGTAAAGGATTCATACCATTTTGTGAGTGAAATTAAACACCTATGTCTCACTAACAATGAAACAATGGTTAGTTTTGATGTACAGTCATTATTTACATGCTTACCTGCACATGACTGTATTGAAATAACTAAAAGGAAGCTAATACAGTACAATATGCCTGAGGAATATGCAGAACTACTTAAGCATTGCTTAACAACTGGCTATCTGTTGTGGGACAATAAATTCTACATACAACTCGATGGTGTCGCAATGGGGTCCCCAGTATCGCCTGTCGTTGCTGACATATATATGGAGGACTTCGAGGCTCGAGCTTTACATACTGCCCCCATCACACCCAGGATTTATAAGAGGTTTGTAGATGATACTTTTACAATATTACCAACAGATAGTGCAAGTGTATTCCTAGAACATCTTAATTCCATTAACAATAACATCCAATTTACTATGGAATTAGAGGCAAATAATTCATTAGCTTTCTTAGATGTACTTGTCATCAGGAATCCTGATCATACTTTGAGCCACACTGTATATAGGAAAAAGACCCATACAAATAGGTACTTAAACGGTGAATCTCACCACCATCCTAAACAGTTAGCTACCGTGGGAATGTCTTTGTTTCAGAGAGCCCATGGGATCTGTGACAAGAAACACCTGGACGCCGAGCTTCAACATGTCAAGCAAGTACTGCAAGACAACAAGCTCCAACAGCCGCGCCGCTGTCACAGATCCCGAGAAAAGCCAGCCACAGTCGAGTGCCAGCCTACTATACTGCCTTATGTAAGGGGTGTCACTGACAAGATTGGCTACATCTTGAAGCGAGCTTCAATCAACACATACTTCAAGCCGCCAATGAAGATAAGTCAATTTTTACCATCCGTCAAGTGCCAACTACCTTTACAAGATGCAGGGGTCTATAAAATAGATTGTGACTGTGGACTCTCATACATTGGTCAAACCAAGAGAAACATAGGCACCCGCATAAAAGAACACATAGCTGATGTAAAACACCAACGCTCGTTGAAGTCTGCTGTGTGTGAACATGTGCAACAGGGGACCAACCACTACCTGAGATTTGACAAACCACAGATTCTCGCTAAAGAACACCGATTCCTACCAAGGATGCTTCGCGAGGCTATTGAAATAAAAAAACATCCTAATTTTAATAGAGAAGATGGTTGGAATGTACCACCAGCTTGGGATCCAGTAATAAAAATAGTCAAACCCAAGAAGAAGCAAACCACAGCTAGACTTCATGATACTTTGAGCTCATTCTGCGTAAATAGAAACACCAATGATTAAATTATGTTCGGGTACTTTGAAATAACTACACTGGAACATTGAGACAACTGCCATCTTAGTCTCCCCGTGACCATGGCTGCTGAAAAGCAACCGAAACGTCGGGGAAAGTGTAAAATAAAAATAAATTAAATCTAAATAGTTTAATAATAATTTAATTAGCTTAAAAATTAGTAAAGTTTAATAGTAGTAGTAGTAGTAGTGTAACAATTTTCAAAATTTTGTAATAAAGTGTCAAATAAACAACGCGATAAAATCCGTATATAGCAGTTTAATTTCAATATATTTAAATTATTAATTAATTTTTATATTTCTATTTGATTGTTAATGTAATTAGAATTTATTATTTAAAGTAATTCATACAAATTTATGTGACTGTAAAACAAATGAAATTTACTGGATTTTAATATAATTTAATTATTAAACTTTACTTTAATATTGATATTTCGTCACTTTTAATATTTATCTTTGTTTCTTATGTCGTATTATTTATGTAATGTTTAAAATGTAATGCATGCTGAATCCACCTGTAATTAGTTATACAATTGGTTAGACTCAAAATGTTTATCTTATGTGTATGTGATATTGTAGTAACTGTTGGTGAATCTTAATAAATAAATAAACTTCGTGCAACTACTAAGAATTTTTTGACAGAATGACACAATAATACAAAGCTTAACCCAGGAATTGAACTCAGGAAGTAAATGCGAGTGCTATATATTAGCACAGAAGTTATAGCATCTATCATCAGTGCGCCATCGAGGTGTTCAAAATACTTAAAAAGTAAATGTAGAGTATTATAACTGTTGGTGTTTTGTAATTTGGATATTACCCAAACTCTATTCCGACTATAACATAAATGTAAACTATACGCTTTTTAAATGACCTAAAGTAATAAAAGTGTATGTAGCAAAAACCGTAAAATCGTTGTTGCTTAACAAATTAAAACAAAATGTCGACAACAAAACGACCACATCACTAGTAGACCCATAAACAAATTTACCTTTTATCTACTGTAATACCTTCATAGAGAGATGTGAGCGATGTTAAACATGCTTCTTTTTGCGCTACGATGAAGGCTTTGTTATAAAAGGCTCAAGTTATTTTTAGTACGGCCATTATATAGAGTAGTAAGTAATAAACTAGCTTATGTTTTAATGTTCAAGGCTGAAGAAATATATACGGCTGGGCGTTGTATCGATATTTGCCTTTTTAATTAATAATTTATTTGTATTTTATTTGTATCCTGTATATATATTTTCAAGTTATTTAATACTTTTGCAAGTTTCGTTATCATTAAAAAATAAAAGTAATTATTTATTATAATTACTTATAGGGTAATGAAAATAAAATAACGAATTGTAATAACAATTACAATATCTCTACAATTGGTCTTGAAATTCGCTTTAGTGACGTTTATGGAGTCTTTTGATGTAATTTTCTAATTATGAATGCCTTTGATCATATATTTTATGCAATAAAAAGTGTTAACAATTAAACACAAAATATCACATCCAAATACATAGTAATACCTATACAGACAGTTTCATGGGTATTGATAAATACAAAATATTAATATTAAATATTAATTAATTTATTAACATAAATAAGATAGAAACAAAATAACTTTGGATAAAAAACCCCTGCCTTCTTCAAAACGAATTGCACGGTATACAAAAAAAAACAGTACGCATTCGATAAAAAAAAATCATTCAACTTTAATACTGTTAGCAGCAATATAGTAAATAATGTATTAAATATAAAACAGCAATACAATTTGCAATATACACAGCTATCTGTTATTTACTTAAACTGATTGCAAAGTAGAATACATCTAGCAGAATAAAATTGCATTTTATATAATTTTCAAAGGAAATAACGTCTTTTGTTTCCAGCGACACAAATAAAACAATAAATTATGCCGTTTCTAAGAACAAAATATAATTATTATCAAAGAATTGTTTTATGAGAAAGTTTCACAGAAAATAAATTTTAAGGATAACGAATCAAAAGCATAGAAAATGATCAGGGCAAGAAATATAAATATTGTTTTAAGAATAAAAAAATACATAAAATTTCAACTTTTGGAAAGCTGTTGAGTGGGCAGAAGTGGTGCTCAACGTTTAAGAATTAAAGGTTAAAATTATAATTAAAATCATTCTTGTCGCGTTTTACTCAAATTACAATGAAATGATAATAACAAATTATTATAAAAGCTGACAAGCATGCAAAAAGAAGCATGTTTTTCTTGTTAAAAATAATTAACTTGTATAAGTTGCCGTTGAAGTGTCAAATTAATAACTTCCTGCTAATGCTATTTTAATATTATCTAAAATTTAATCTGCCATGTCTTAGAATATTAGAGGTATAGAAATTAAACATTTTATACGGATTTTGTCGTTATTTATTATACTTTAAAACACTTATATAATAATTTTAAAAACTCCACCATTAAATGTTACTACAATTCAAGCTATTTAAATTAATTAAAATTATTTATTTTAAGTTTACACTTTGCGCTGACGTTTCGGTTGCATTACAGCAGCCATGTAGACGGGGAGAGTAAATCCATATAAAGTGTTTTTTCAATGTATAATATTCGCGTAAACATAAGACTATACTATATTAGAGGTAATTAAAAATCTCTCCACCGCAGTGCCGCTGCGACCCAATAGGTTAACTTTAAGTTAGATAAACAACATGACTTCATCGCCAACCTTTGAAAAATGGTCTCATTTTATTTCATTCTACTTCATAATATATCATATAAAATACCAAAGAGAAATATTATTATACGCATACTTTCAAAGAACAATCTATATATATGGAACTCTTCCGTTACTGAGTGACTGACAGAAAACGCACAGCCGAAACTACTGAACGCAAGAAGCTGAAATTTGGCATGTATGTTCCTTGGAGAGTGTAGGGGAGCACTAAGAGAGGATTTTTGGAAATTCCACCCTTAAGGGGGTGAAAGGGGTGAAACCCGATATTCACACGGGAACGATATTACGTGGGTGAAACCGCGGCAAAACTACTAGTAGATGTATAAAGGCGGCCTCGATGGTGAAGTGGTTAGTGTAACCGACTGCATGCCACGGTTTTTTAGTATTTTTTAATACAGCTAATTAAGTCAAGTCTACCCCTAAAATAATGCTCTAAATTGTATGACAAAGAGTAGGAATGATGAATTAATTATGAAGTCATGGATATTATATATAAGGTTTACATTACCACGCCTGAGGTCGCGGGTTCGATTTCCGCACATGTCAAACATTTGTGTCCATGGACATGGATGTTTGTCTTGGTCTGAGTGTTTCTTTGTATAATATGTATGTATGTACTTTCAAAAAACGTATATAATATGTATATTTATCCATTGTCTAGTACAAGCCCTGCTTAGTTTTGGCTAGATAGTGTTGTGTGTATGTGATAGAATATTATTATTATTATTATAATTATAAACAATCACTTTGTTAACTGAATATTGTCTAGTATAATTGTCAGTCAGCATAGTTTTCCTAAAGTTGTTTCTCTAAAGCCTTAACAAATATATGTCCAAGTATAGCAGCTTATGGATGTATACGAGATAGTTTTATATCCTTAGTGATACAATATTTGTTATAAAATCATTTTCACGAAATTATAATATTATGTAAAAGGGTTCCTTTTCATGTCTAAAGTAACGCCATTTACTAAAGTAAGAAGAAACTTGCGAATAAAATCCACAACGTTATCGCACAAGATTCAATTCTCTAAATAGAACCGATACAGAATATTCAAAGCAACATAATAGAAAAACATCCTTAACTAAATCGTTTCGGCTGGCGGTCGCATAGGCGGTTGGCTAAAACTAGTTAAAGGTGGAGACCGACTTACGTAATGCCAATGCGAATGCTACGCATTACGGCGAACATATTATGAGAAGTTGAAATGCCAGAATAAGTTTAAATTATAATTGCTTTTTCAGGCAAAACAATCTTCGTGAGCTTATAAAAAGGTAGGCAAACAAATAGAATAAACAAACAATTTTTATCATAGATGAATTGAAAATATCTTAGGCGGATACTTTAACTATTTATTGAGTGCCACGCCTGAGGTCATGGATTCGATTTCCGCACAAGTCAAACAGTTGTGTCCATAGACATGGATGTTTGTCTTGGTCTGGGGGTTTCTTTGTATAATATGTATGTACTTCCAAAAAAAGGTATATATGTATATTTATCCATTGTCTAGTACCCATAGTACGAGCTTTGCTTAGTTTCAGCTAGATGGTGTTGTGTGTATGTGATAGAATATTATTATTTATTATTATTATTTTCTTCTTTTTATATAAGCTTTTCATAAAAACATCCAGTTCATAATAATTTATTAATCTTAAATTAATATCACAATTTTATTTAGTCTTATGTTTATTTAATATCGCTGTATAATATTCTAAATAAGGATTCCAGAATCAAAGTTCTTAAGTTTAATAATATCAAGCTAATGAATATCTTAATTTTATTGAAACGGATAGGAACTGAACCCCATGATAACTTAGACCGAGAAGGTCAAACAACAAATTGCCTCATCTTATATAGTTAAGACTTTTCTGTTCTAACTACATTATGAAGTCATCGTTTTTATATAAATAGCTCACTACTTGATGGTAGTTCTACGTTTGCTTTAAAGTAAAGAATACAAATATGATTAAATTCTTTAAAACGTACCAACCAGATATACTGAAAGTACTGTACTGGGCTGTTATACAATCACTAACCAAACCCACAGAAATTTTCTTACTATTAGGCACATTCGCTATTCGGTGTAATGCTCGCCCTGTACCACATCTTAGTACCCACTTTATGTCTGTCACCACCCTTATCATCCATGAGGGCAGGAACTAGATCGCATCAGTTGGACCTTTGCCAAGCAGGGCAACCCTTGCTACTTCCCTCGCATTAGGGTTTGACCTGTGACGTGTGAAGGAGATAAAAGGTACGTGGAATATTTTAAGTAAGTAAGTGTTGATAGGCAAAAGGTTAGATTACATTCCGCCTCCATTCCAAATTATAGTTAAAATTCAATTGCGTTTACAGATAACACTTACAAAGCCATGAAAAAGGTTCGATATTTTCAAAGCAACCACAACTAGAGTATCGTATGTACGCTTAAATAAATACGAACTTCCTCTGAATCAAATTAATTCTTTACTTTTGAAAGCGACCTTTCTCTGTCTTTTGCCGCAAAATTCAATTGCCGCTTCTTCATATTAATGAGAAAACGAAAAGCTTGTATTTAGTGGGAAGAAAGATGTTGCTTTTTGATTGTTGTAATTAACTGTACAACGTTCATATAAAATTTATCTATATTTGCCACTAAGCAGAAAACCCATTTCAGGATCTGGTGGTCAGGTAAATGTGCCAACCCTAACTTATATTATAAACGCGCATGTAAGTTGGTTTGTAACGCTTTCACGCCTCAACTATTCTACCGATAATCATAAAATTTCACATACACGTTGTCAGGAGAATAGAAAAAGTAAACCAGAAAAAAGTAATTTCTTATATTGTCTTATATTTAAGTGAACGCTATACATTAAAAATTAAACTACTTGATACGGATTAGTCTCCCAGTGAAAATGGCTGCTGTAAAGTAACCGAGACATCGGGGCAAAGTGTAAACCAAAAATAAATAGTTTTATTAATTTAAATAGCTTAAATTGTAGTAAGGTTCAATAAAATTTGTGTCAGAGTTTCAAAGTTACGTAATAAAAGTGTTTTAAAATAAACAACGCGACAAAATCCGTAGATAAGTAGTTTAATTTCAATACTGTTACTGATCTAACCTAGCCTACATTTATGCGAGCAAAGCCGTGGGCAAAATCTGGTAAATCGTAATCTACGTCATATTATATAATATTTATAATTACTACATATACGTTGTTACGTTTTAGAGTTCGACAAAACTCTTATACAACAGCTTTGTCCGTCCGTCTGTCTGTTATAAAATTTGCAACCCAAGAACCGTAAGAGCTAGAGACTCGCGGTCAACGCCATTCGACTCAGCATAGTCGATATACCCCCGATATAACTATGACGTTTGACCTCTGACCTTAAGGTCACGTGACTTTTTCATATTACTTGAACCATTTTTTCGAACTCTAAGATTTACGGCAATTCATTGCCGATTCTCACTTGTTTTCTGCCAATCCAGTGAATGCCAGGCGCCCTAATTGGTAAGTGGATAGCAAAATCTGAAAGAATAGTCTACCTGAATTCCATTTTTTTTTTGCAACTATGTCATGTATTATGCCCACACTCTTAAAATCATGTAACAAAATTAACCAATACGCCAAATGGTCAATTTTAAAATACCTTGGCCCGTCTCTTCTATGTTTCTATTGTAAATATCCTGACAAAAAGACGCAATAACAATTTCCCGAATTGATCGAACTCGTCGGATATTTCGATTGTCAGTGTATTTGCTTTTACATCTGATACTGGACAATATAACCGACCAACTCCCCTAAGGCGTAATTGGACATGGAATTAGAACGTATGTCTATGCAACAGCCATACTTAATGAAGAAAACATCCTTGTTAGGCAACACTGGTAGCTCACTCCTTTGAGGAAGTTGTTCAATTGTCCCCCAAGCTAATACATACATATATATTAGTTTGGAGATTGAATTGAGTGCTTAAGGATATTGAATATAAGACCTTGCTATGACATTTTCTTCGTGTAAATAGAGGCATATGTAAAAAGGAAAAATTCCTGTTTCTAGTGATTTGAAGGCACGATTTCAGCAGCCGTGGTAATGCATTTTTGAAGTAATCTTCAGAGCAGTCGTAGGTAAGAGCTTTGCTATGCGGTTTGAGGACAGATTTTCATTGTGTTTTTTTCATATTTGATGTGAAATGAACTATAAAACTGTTCGTTGGGAGAGGTAATGTTGCACGGTTCAGAGTGTTTAACAATAAGACATTTAAAGTGAAAATAATATTTATAGTAACTAGCAATCTTAAATATAAAATCTGTGGCACGCGATAAGATAATTTTTTTATTACCGTTGGCAGCAGACGATCGTGCGGCCCACCTGATGGTAAATGGTAACCGCTGCTCATGGACTTCAGCAATGTCAGGACACAGCATAGTATTGTATTGTATATTTAACCCCATATGTCTAAATAGTACGGATGTTAAACAAGTTAATTCGACGATTAGTCGTTGGTTACGGTAGTCTTCCTATGTTTGCAACACAAAGGTTTACATTAAAGCGCGCTTGAAATTTTCCTTTTCAGTTTTAAGACTACTCCCGCACTATAAATAATGCCTGCGTTTTGGGGGACTCAAGAAACAACAAACACAAAGAGCATTCAGACTCGGAGCAGCTATTCGTGGATCCTACAATGATTGTCTCGTGTGGGGATCGAACCCACAATACTCGGCGTAATGTCAGTGTGACGAGAGTAATGACACCCACATTTCCCCAATTATATAGCATATTGCCGTCCACCATAAACTTTTGCTGACCTAATATTACTACTGAGGAGTATCCAATATCACTTTATAATATAATATAAACTGCCTCCGTGGCGCAGCGGTAGTGAATGCGACTGCTATGCATGAGGTCTCGGGTTAGAATCCCGGGTCGGACCAACTAAAAGTTATTGGGTTTTTCTGTTAAGAAATCTCAATAACAGCCTGGAGTTAGGAAGTTGGTGGTGTGCGACACACCCGTGCCTCGGAACGCATGAAAAGACGTTAGCCCTGCGCCTGATCTCTCTCCGGTCGTGTCAGATTACCGTCCCATCGGATTATGAAAGTTAGGGAACAGAGAGTGCACTTGTATTTGCGCACACGCATGTGCACTATAATATCTCCTGCGCAGATGGCCAGTCTCCGTTAAAGATTGGCTGCCGTGACCGAAATTTGGTCTAGAAGACAATTTTTTTATAATATTGTTATAATATCAGCCCTGTATTAATCTGTCCCACTGCTGGGCATGGGCCTCTTCTCAATGTGAGGATGGTTAGGCCATAGTCCACCACGCTGGCCTAGTGCGGATTGGCAAACTTCACATATCTTCGAGAACATTGTGGAGAACTCTCAGACATGCAGGTTAGCAGGACGCGATGTCTTCCTTCACCGTTAAAGTGAGCGATATTTACCTATTTAATAGGCACATAACTTCGAAAAGTCAGAGATTGAGATCGAACTCGAGACCTCTACGTAACAGTTCAGTGGTTTCCAACTAGGTTTTCGCTGTTTTAATACTTTAAACTTTACCCGACCAAAAATGAAAACACAAAAATAAGCGCAAATGATCCCACAAGACCATCGAGAGAGTCTAATAAATAATGACCAAAAATAAACCAATAAATAATGACCCTTACCAGGTGTTGCTACATCAGCACAATATTTATCTAAATAGCGTGGACCTAAGCTAGAACATAAACTGTATAGGATTAGTACTGTCAATACAGTCTAGACTAGATAAGTCGAAAACACGCGTTTCAATAGCATCCAGCCGTCTGGTTTTGACTAATCTGAGTGACTCAGACCAGACAATTGAGTCCAATACATTATCTTGTGTGACGTCACTTTCTAAAACTATTGAAGAGACGGCCAATTGTGTCAAATTCGAATCCTATAATTTTGACAATTTACACCTCGTTCCCGCATACCGTCAACTAAATCGTTAATGTTTTTGGTGTACCCACATTAGGCAAAAAATGTTTATAATACTAAAATTATTAGTTATTTATGGAATATTGGGAGTCGTACTATTCTGCATCAATTGCGGGTATTTAGATAACTATTATGGCGTTAAATGAGTTGAAATACTATCAGAATGTTCGATAGTTTTATTGACAAAAGAGTTTACGAACTAATTAAAAATAATTCCATGTTATGAGAGCTGTATTTAATATTTATTATAATATTTATTGTTTTATGTAATGGTACAAATTAATCAGTACTAACATATATGACCACTCAAGATTCATACTCGTAAATAGAATACTAAAATCTAAAACATTAACATAAAATAATATAGAAATACAAATAATGTAAATACTCATTAGGTACTTAATACAGTATACATGACTATAATTATTTTGTTTTCAATACCATTAAAAATAAGCTATTGAATATAATACCATCACATAACTATTTTATGAGTGGTGTGACTGGTTAAAATATCTATATACGTATATAATTAATATATGTATTTTAAAAAGATTTATCTAAGTAACGCTTTAATAAAAAATACGAAGAATATTCTTTGAGTGCGCATAGATAAGTGTAGAATTCTTGTATCTTTTCAATTTTTTATAGTTTTAGTAATATTTATTTGTAGTCTCAAAATTAGCTATTCAATATTAAAAGCTTAATGATGTCAACCAAACAATGTAATCTTCAGGGCACTCACAGGACAGACTTGGTTTATTTTAGGCCTTGAAATGGTACTTTAAATTTTTATACGCTTTATGGCAACAACGATTTGCAAAGGAAATGCTTTATCATCTTATTGTACTATATAAAGCTACACCAATTCTATGAGCACATTATTTATGGAGCTTTGTATCGTGTGCCGTGTATACATCCGCAGGCTGCCCACACGATAACTTGCGGCAGACCACGACGCGTATCCCGCAGAGTGCGGCTGGCCTAAACATTATACATTTAATATATGTATTGCGAAATAGGACATGATTGGTGATGGTTTATTTTAATAGCGCTGGCTTCTACATTATTATTTAGTGCGTAGGTCAGGTTATGTTTGTAACAGTATTTTTTAAATAAAATGTGTTCTATGTTACTTTGTGATAATATAGCTTTCTAATGTAGGAAGAATTATTAAAATCGGTTGTGTAGTTTTTGAGTTGAATCCTTACAAATAAACAAAGAATAACATCTTTCTTCTTTATAATATTAGTATAGATAATCAAATATGATAAACGGATCATGGAAGTCAATAAGTATATCGCGATTTATTTTCAAAACATTGTGGTTTGAAAATAATTCACGATAAATGCCTTTCATTTTAAGTATTAACCAAAATTATTTCAATTTATATTTACACTTTCCCGACGTTTAGGTTGCTTTTTAATATCTATAACCAAATATGATACGATATGGAGACGATATTAATATATACGAGACAGCATTAAAGTGCTTTTGAAAATAAATTGCAAAGAAAATCTAATTAATTAATTAACGCGTAGCGTAAGGCAATATAATATTAACTAAATCAGTCTAAGTAATTAATAGTAAAAAACAATGAATTAGGCTGAACGGCTGATTTAATTACGGTCGCAATTAATTACGAATCGCACCAAAATGCTTCAGATTCAATAACAAAATTTTATTGATCTTTAGTTACATCAGATTTATTATTAATTTCGATCATAAATAAGCTACAAAATTCCATTGTATGGCACTAGCCACTACCACTAAAATTTTTCTGTTAATGCTCTTAACCGATTTGGCTACTACCTAACCAAATTAACGTTAGTATTTGTAGACACTATACTGTATTAAATAATATAATAAATATTCGTTTAATAAATCAAATATTAAAAGCTAACTACAAATCCGAGCCTTTTCCTTGCGGTGGTTTTATTCTTGCCCTAATTTATTCATTGTCGTCGCTAACTTAGTATTTCTGGTCCGTCGATTGACATATAAGAACGTTATCATTTATTTAGTACGTACTAAGAATAGTTACAAATGTACGCAAAAATTCGAATGAAACGTGTGAAAATCTCATGTTATTTCGATTCCGACAGAAACAGTTTATTTTTACTCGCCTATGGACGCGACTTCTCACAATTTGAAGTAGGTACCTGTGTATATCTTTCACTTAATTGGATTATGATATTTTCCGCGTTTCTGTGTGGAAAACCTTGGGGGAGACCTATGTCCAGCAGTGGACGTCTTTTGGCTGAGATGATTGATGATGATGACATTGAAATAACTACACTGGAACATTGAGACAACTACCATCTTAGTCTCCCCGTGACCATGGCTGCTGAAAAGCAACCGAAGCGTCAGGGACAGTGTAAAATTAAATTTAATCTAAATAGTTTTAATAGTTTAATAATAATTTAATTAGCTTAAAAATTAGTAAAGTTTAATAGTAGTAGTAGTGTAACAGTTTTCAAAATTATGTAATTAAGTGTCAAATAAACAACGCGATAAAATCCGTATATAGTAGTTTAATTTCAATGAATAATATTAGCGTAAACAGAAGACAATATTACAAAGATTTATCGTTTTCATTGAACTGTAAGTCTATTTGTTCATCTATTATTTTATTATATATATATATATATATATTTTTTTTTTCTTTATATTATTATTAGCCTATTTAAAAATAGTTTCCTGTGAATAGGCTGATAAATCTTGAAGCATCGTTGTACTTTTCACGCTAAATACTAGTTAATAAAAAAATCGTGACTAGACAAACCACTCACAGGCAAAAACAATTGACCTCTTCATATTTGCCAGAAATCACAATTTCACTGTGTAACAAAAACAATACTATGGCGCTAATTGAAATTAAAAAGACCAATTGAAACTAATTGAAAGAAAAAAAATTGAGGCACTCATAGCCAGTTGCACTCACTGATCGGTAAACGATTAGCGAGGTTAAGCAACGTTGGGTGCTGTCAGTCAATAGATGGGTGACCGCTTAGTCGTATTTCATCTGAGTGTCTCCGTGCTTCGGAGGGCACGTAAAAAGTCGGTCCCGGTTGTTGTCAAATTGACAGCAGTCGTTAAGCCATGTCAGAGGCCTACGGGTGGCTTGAACAACTCTTGACAACAGGTTGGCCACTAACCCCACGAAAAGAAAGAAAGAGGCACTAATAGTACCTGCATTTTTATAACCGAACACTTTTCATTTAAAGTTCAAAAAAATAATCCACGAATAATTATGTTTGTGTACAAAATGTCAAAAACATATTGTACACATACACAATATTCGTGTTTAAAATGTTATTTTCATTATGTACATTGTGTTTTTAACAATTTTCCGCACGTACGCTTCTGGTCGTAGAGTTATTAAAAATCGTGACGCACGAAACCGTGTTGTCGTCACGTGAGCCCGGGAAATCCATTACCAGCAAATGCGGTTTGGATACATGGTCTAATGTGAGAGAGAAAGCGATTACTAAAACTATACCCTAAAGTTTTTCTTTTACATTTTTATCGAAAAAATTGTGACTTTTATTAGATGCATGCTTAGCTAAAATACGTTGAATCGGGTATCAATATGTTTATCAATATGGCACAGGGTACTTGATCTCGGCAATCATTTAGAAACCAGCGATCGCATTTTAATACATTTGTCAAATTTTAAATATCGGAATCGTTAGTTGAGTTTAATGATTAGATATTTCGCATTCTTAATAAAACAGCGACTTAACTCGAAATTTGAAAGTAAGCCAATTTGAACTCTAATTGTATATGTTAAATTCTAATATTATATTTGTGTTAAATCTTTTCAATAGAGTTCAAATTTGTTTAATCAAAAATACTGAGATAAGTCTCTGTTTTATTAAGGATGCGATTTGTTTGTTAAAGGTTTTAAGATATCCGAAATCCATAAATATAAACACAATAGTAAACGTTATAACTGTGTTTCTTTAAAGCTCCCACCGACTGTTTTCGGACAAAACTACAATGACCACCTCTTCCTATGTGATTTAGTTCTCACATAGGAAAAGGTGGTCATTGAAGTTCTTTAGGCGTTACATGCGATATTCAGGTTTAAACTTAGCTCATTAAGTAGCTGGCAACCAGATACGATGCCATGCACAGAAGACCGAGCGGTGGTAAAAAGATTAAGAAATCAAACGAGGTAATAAAATATTATATAATACAGACTCTGGATTATCACTTGCGAAGAAGCGGTCATGAAGTAGTTTTAGTTTACCTAACAGAAAACACAGTTTGAGTAGTAGAGCCTCGCTGATTTCAGCATGAATGGGTCGGCTCGACCGGGGAAGGACTATCCTCTCACAGAATATCGACGTGAAATAGCAGTATTCCTACTGTTTTGTTTCGTTCGGTGAGTGAGAGTGCTGGAGGCCCAATCACCCTCTTTCCCCCTTCCTGCTCCTTCTCCTTCCCACTGCCTTTCTTAAAGGGTCGGCAACGCACAAGTGATGCCTCTAGTGTTGCAGGCGTCCATAGGCTACGGTGACCACTCATCATCAGGTGGGCCGTATGCTTATTTGACAACTTAGTAGGATAAAAAAAAAACAATCCCGCTTGCTTCTATAACTTGCGAACACAATTTAACACGCCAAACATGGATTGGAAGTAGTAACAAAATTCGTTCAGGGACTCAGAGCATCACCTAACTTAAAGTACGTACGTACGAAGTTAAACCTATGTAATAGTTTTACTATGTTTTATCTTCGCTAAGTTTTCGCCAGGAAATGGCCATGTTTTTAGTTTGGTACGAGATTTTATTAGGTCCTTACAGTTTGTGGTTGCATGTTTCGCAGGCAGGCAGGTTGCAGTATATTGTGTATTAAAAACCGTCGAGATACTTATATTACAAGAATTATTGAACTATACGCAGGTCCTTATATTACCGATGAGATAAACTAGGCAGCGGTGCATAATTGCCACTGCATATGGCTAAATGTGGCCGTGTTTTAGGTACTACGTAATAGTGAAAGAGACTTAGACTTAGACACAGCATTTCTATATAGCTACTTGAATCTTTTGACTGCAAAATCCTCAATCACAGGGACTTCAACTCAGAATATTGGTCTAAATCTAAAGCTGTCCCTTACACCAAGTATGTATAATGTTCAACTGAATATTATACATACTTGGTGTAAGGGACAGCATACCGAAAACTTATTAAAAATGGACGTCCACTGCTGGACGTAGGCCTCTCTCAAGGGTTTCCACACAGATCGGTATTGGGCCACCCGTATCCAACCGCTTCCCGCGATCCTTACCAGGTCATCGGTCCACCTTGTGGGGAGCCTACCGCTACTGCGTCTTCCGATGCGTGGCCGCCACTCCAGAAATTTTCTGCCCCAACGGCCGTCGGTTCTGCGCGGTATGTGCCCTGCCCAGTGCCATTTTAATATTTGTGAGGATGTCTGTTAGTTTATCACGTATAAATCATTGAACAGTAATATGTTCAACTGTGTTACAAATGTAAGAAAACTAGCACACGGAAAGACTATGGCTTGGATTAGCACATAATATTCTCTTTGGGTATATAGTGGTCGAATCCGCGGAAACTTAAATTGGTGGTAAAACTTTGTGAACATGTTTGCATGTTTGTCACTCAATCGCGCTTAAACCACTGAACGGATTCAGAAATCCAGCATATAGGAAAGCTATATCTTATAAAGACAATGAATAACCAGTAACGTGTTCTTATTGGATTCACGCGGGCGAATCCGCGGGCAGAAACTAAGTCTATATCATACCGTCAAGTTATGACACCATCTCATTATAATTCAATTTTTAGCACAATAAGATTTAATCAGCGCGTAATATTTGGCGGTGACAGACGATTCAAGACGAGAGCCTCTTAATGAAAATGCCTACATTCTACAATTATTATGTTTTATTATATCTAAGAAAGCGAAATTCGTCTTTTTGTTGATACTCGATTCAAGCGGTACTTGGCTTCGTTTTAATCTGGATGAATATAAGTGTTTTGTTATTTTGTTTACTGTTTCGTATTATATTTTAACAAAAGTAATATAAAAGGTTACAAATAAAGGTAAATTTATATTTATTTTTCGGTAGCTACTTAGCTATAGTTCTTTTTAAGATTAAAGCGAATGTAAAATGTAAAAGGTTGACATTGATTAGAGCTATCTACATAAGTAATTAACTACAGTAGATATGTATTCGTAAGCTCTTAAACTTTTATGCAAATGATTGGTGTCTGGGAGTCAATTCTCAAAATAACAAATGTTTCAGAGCACCGATGTAGTTTGTTTCAGAAATAACTTCAACGCTATTCTCTTAAATTAAAATAAACGTTAAGTGTGAATATAAATTGCATTTCAGTTCACCTTCGACATTAATTTATTGTGATCGAAACTATTTTGAATAGTTTGTATAATTGGCTTTCATCGATTTGCTATATCGACGCACTTAGCGCCATCTAGTGGAGTATCTTGATTATTTATGAACTGGTAAATGATTGCGAAGGTCTTGCATTTTTCCGTCTGTAGTGTGCAACTCTCTGTACCAAAAGGCATATAATATAAAAACTATGTTGTATAATATTAATCTATATTATTTTGATAATAATAGAATAAATTTGTCGTAATAATATTTATGTATAATTATAGGTATTTCGTATATGTTTGTTTTGCCTATAAATCGTATCACACTAATTTGTTTATACGAGATAGTATTGGGACCATTAACAACCAGCTGTTTCTTTGCATTTTCATTTCAAACATTATTAATTTTTCTTTTCCGAATTTATTTTATTTTATTTATTTATTTAATATAAGGCTAGGAACCTATATGATAAAGCACAAGCAAATCCACGTAATTAAAAAATAAACTACATTTAAGACAGTAAATGTTTATCAACAAAGACCTAAATTCCATATTTAAACCAAAATAAAGATTTGATCATGTCACCTGTATCCAAACTCTCTAAATTAAATTCGTTCATCTATGAAATTAAAACGTAGTATACAGAAAGTATATGCCCTAAATAGGTTGCAAGCCACAGAAGGGACTTTAGCCATTACCCGGCGAGGTACGGGGTAAATTAACTTTGTAATGGACTATTTTGACAACTGTAATAAAAGGTCGATTCAGTTCAAAACGACAGTTGCTAACGAATAATGACTTTCATGTCATGACAATTAATGTTTGAAGGAAGGTTCCCTCAGTTATTTGTGTTACTTCTAAAAATAATTGCTTGACATTATTTTAGTACCGGCAATTCAAATATTTTATGTTAATTTGCATGCTTATTGAGGAAATGGAAATTGGAGTGTGTCAAGCTCTTAATTACTTTTCTGTGGGCTTAATTTTTTGCCACGTAATTGGGTGGGATGAAGAGGTCTTTTATATTTTTATAAGGTTATATATAATAACGCATAGATGCTACGACCCAAAAAAAATCAATTCTAAAATTAATTGCTATTTAATAAAATACTGTATAATATTAATTTATAAACAGCGATAGCCTAGTAGGTAACACTTGGAGTTCACTTTAATGGTGAAGGAAAACATCGTGCGGTAACCTGCAAGTCTAAGATTTTTCTCCAATGTTCTCGAAAATATGTGAAATCTGCCAACCTCAGTAGGCCAGCGTGGTGGACTAAAATGGCCTAACGCTTTTCACACTGAAAAAAGGTCCATGTCCAGCAGAGAGACAGTTTAATACAGGGCTGATATTATAATATTATTCATAATGCACCTTAAACCGGCGAGCGTGTATGAGGAAAGTGAAAGAAGCCAGAGAAGTATCTCAGGATCGTAGCAAATGGAAATCCATAGTCTCCGCTTACCTCTCTGGAAAACAGGTGTGAATCTGTATGTATGTATGTATTCATGTTAATATCAATATAACATTGATAAAAATATTTTAATAAATTATTACCATTTGGCTACTTATACCATGCTCTGTTATAACTACCCGTGGCAACTTCGCTCGTTCCCCACTACTCAATCTCCACAAACGACCACTATATTACTAAAGCATACCTCTCACATATAATAAAACAAACATGATAAACTCCATGCCTCATATCCCTCCATCACCCAACGACATGAAAGTCGTAAAGAAGTAAATCATCTACGTTAAAACTTTTTCGTATCTATATTAAGCTTTCGGGGGTAAAACGGTTGGGAAAACTTACTTGTCCTTGGGTAGCATATTTTCCTGGTCACGACATATGCCAACTATTACGTCATACGAGGTATTTCTGTAGAGATACAGAACTTTATGGCAGGAAAGAGTAAGGATGTTGAAAAATTGGTGTATTGGTTATTTAGGAAGTAGTGTTACTGGCCTGATCTCTTATTTTTGTTCGTGATTGTGTCTGTTAGTTTAATATACATGCAGTCTCAAAGATAGGCAAAGATGTCTACACCTTTGCCTATATCACAGCCACTTTTCGCCAGATATAATAGGTGAGCCGTCTACTGCACACAGTTTCATTCTTGGTACTGTTACTGGGAATTGCTTGACAGAAAAACCCCAATAGATTTTCGCCAGTGTACCGCCGTAATCACCAATATATATCGCCGATATAATCTTTAAATATATAATTCTACTGTACGTGTATATATCACTGAACTCCTCCTGAACGGCTGAACCGATTTTAATAAAAAAAATTGTGTGTGTTCATGTGGATGCGAGGATGGTTTAGATATGGGTTTTTTTTTCGTGTGTACAGGACAACGTCTGTCGGGACAGCTAGTGTACTATAGATTTGTCGCCCAAATAAAACAATTTATTTAAGAAATTGATAACTGCAGAAAGTACTCAACCTTAATGAAAAATTACTCAAAAATAAATATATTTTGCTTTAGAAAACTTTAACAAAGCCCATAAGAGTCCATTAAAACGGTCTACCAAACGCTCAAAAACCGAATATTAAGAAAATACATAATATATTTCTACTACATAAATATTTTATAAGATAATGATTTTTTTAACATTAAATCAGAATAGAGATATTGAATGGAAAACCCCAAGTAAAATGAATATACCGTTATAACAAGGTTCTTTTAATGAGATCAAAACTTGTTTCTTTTTAATATAGACGTGAAATTTTGATGCTCATTTTAGGAATAAATAACCTAATATTGTTGGTACGTAATTTGTTTAATATAATTATCAGAACGCTAAGTGAAATGAAGTTAGGAAAATAAGTATTATAAATTATACTTAATGCTGTTATGTCTCTTCAGACATTTTAATTTAGACAGGTTTGTAACTAGAGCGGTCGGTGTAAATCATTGAAAATACATTTTCAAGGGCTTGCTCATTTAATTTTCTTGTCGGACCCCAGCACATAGTTATCACACCCTATAAATAGCTGCAATAAGACTAATAAGACATCTACGTTCTAGTCTATCTTAAAAAAACTTATTTTATGCGATACAGCAAATAGCATTTCAAAGTAAAAACATCAAAAAACTCTGTTTCTGAATGCAGGAATAACACATACATAGATAGATTCACGCCTGTTTCCCAGAGGGGTAGGCAGAGACTACGGATTTCCATTTGCTACGATCCTAACACACTTCTCTGGCTTCATTCACTTTCATCACATTCCTCATACACGCCCGTCGGTTCAAGGTGCTCTTAACCTGGCCTTTGTCCAGAACGCCTCCGATCTGATCAAGAAACGTTCGCCTAGGTCTTCCTCTTGCGACTGTTCCATTCACACTAGCCTTATAAACGTTCTTAGTCAGTTTTTCCTTGTCCATTCTTTCATTAGGAATAATTAATATTATTAATTTATCTTAGAATTCACCGTAGAAACTTTGGTTAAAATTTCTGGTTGGTTGGTTGTTTTTTAATTACTATTTCTCTCGCACGCAACAAAATATTATAGTGCGTCCTTCTTTTCAATTTCACCGTCATTTAACAATTATCCCTTCTACCATTTTTGAAAGCTTCTATCTTATTTATTTCTGAGGCCATTTAAATTCTGACGAGTAACGTAACTTTTCTTATAAATATTTTCTAAACATAATCTTACATTAGACTATTAGACGAAGGCGATGATAGAAATCAAATACGTACTTTGGAACTCTGAAAATGTGGTATATAGTAACCAGGCGTGAAGCTAAGAAATAACTATAATTTGGAGTCATATGGTGCACCGTACTTCAACGAGATGTAGCACAGCCAAGTGACAATAAACTCTACTCCCCTAAGTACTTATCCAAACTAATATTATAAATGCGAAAATGAGTTTGTTTGTGTATTTCGCTTTCACATCTTAACTAATCGACCAATTATCATGAAATATTGCATATACGTTAAAGAAAGAGAAATATGGTAGATACTATTCATCTAGAAAAAATCGTACGAAGCCGCGGTCAAAAGCTAGCTCTTCAATAAAAACCAAGATACAAATTGCTACACGGAAGGCTACGACTGTATAAAAACCAATGTATCTACACTATCAGCGGGTCATAACTCCATTCCACTATCAAAAATTGAAGTGCTTAGTAGATGTTGCTTTTAGTAACATTATAAGTCACTTATCTGGAGATTTTCAAGTCGAAGACAGCCATTTAAAGAGGTTTACCATGTTAAATTCCCTTGTTACTAGATTGTAGCTTCAGAGTCGCCAAATTCTTTAACAGAACACCGCTTCAAAGGAAAAGATTTTGTAGACTTATATTTTATCTCATCGCATCTCAAGTCTTTTCTAGGAGAGTCAATACAGTTCATTGAAATTTAAGCCATATTCACACAATAATAAGGTATATAAGGACTTGATTGTGATGGAAAAGTATTTGTCAATGCTTCCGTCCTTTAATTTTCTAACAGCCTAGTTCTGAATAAAATACCCGGCCAGTTGAAAAATACGCCGGAAAACCAACAGTGCCTACTGAACCGAATGTTATATTAACTTTTCTTGCAGAATTGATGATATCCTGAGATTTAGGGTCATCAACCATCACGGTACATTGACCAGACCGCAAATTAATTTATTGAGTCGGAAAAATACAGTGCTTTTGTTTCACCATAGAAGGTATTGAGGGGCGGCATGATGGCCTCGATTTTTATCGTTCTATTTTTCAGGAACAATGTATTTTTTATATCTTTACTTTATGTAACGAGGGAAATTAGTTAGGATCATAGATACTTAGTTGGTCGGGGTATAAGCACAGAACATTATTTTTGTATCAAAGAAGGTACACTATTGCTGGTTTGTGAATAACGTGGTAGGTATCATGATACCTACCACGTTATTTACAAATCGGCAACAGTGATTAAAAATGTCATCGAAACATGTTTCGATGATATTTTAATCACCATGTCAGTCGTACATAACTTGTTCATCTATATTATAAATCTAGTTGCTCCATCGATGAGTAATGGTACAACTCTGTCTCCGTCTACAAAAATTGCAGAATATGATGATGATAATTGACTATTTAAAATATAAATGATAAATTTTATACGTATTTGTATATTTTGACTACATGTATCTATAGTAGTGCGTAGTGATTTGATTAGAAGCCTTTTCACTGCCATATTTAATACTTACAAGGGACAAATAAATGTGTTTTCTACAAATAGACGTTCCGAGTCTGGATGTTCTTTTTCTCCATTGTGTGAATATTTGTAGACCCAAATGATATTTCTAGTTTCATAATCATATTGTCATATTGATATCACAATATTGTGTGTATCAAGTCACGTTGCAAAGACGTTTACATATTTATAACGCTGTTACGAAAACTCTGAACTCGACTGATTGCCACGATGCCGTTTAGTCATTATTATAAAAAATAAACAGTTAAAATATCAAGACTCAATAAATAACGTAAAACAATGAAAACAGACAACCCATTACACCGAACGTTGGCCGGCAGTAATTAAAATATCTATTGTTTTAATCCATGGTTGGTTTATGCTTTTGTTCTTGCTAATGGCTTTCATAGCTATCCATAATGCCCAACAGATTGGGTTGGTTTTTGCATTAGCGGTAATGAAGCAATGTATTGGTGTGACAAACCATATTAACACCTTTTGTGGCATTTGATACCATTTGACGATTATGCTGTAGCATGTTGCATTTATCAAAATCTATGTTCTAATTTTAAAACAGTTGTAACACGAAAATTATATTCGAAAGGTTATTACTCAGTCACTGAATATATATAGAAGATAAAAATGCTTGGGATTGAGCTTCCACTCACATGTTATTTGTAATCATATTATTAAGTTAACTGTAGTATGAGCTGCTGTGACTATTATTTCATTTCTATATAATATATATAACTTCCGAAAGTCAGAGGTGCGCGACGTGGTTTCGAACCCGAGACCCTCTGCATTGCAGTCTGTTGGTCTCCCCACTGAGCTATCGCTGCTCAAATAAATAACTGTAACAACTACACACAGTAGCTCATATAAGGAACATAATATAACATTAAATTGTATTGATGTAAACATTTGGCGATTGAAAAGAGTGGCCATGAGTTTCTTGTCTGCTTCTCCTCATGAAAGTTTTACTCCTCGAACAGACTGTTTAAATGAAAAAAATTTATTTCCTTCTATATATTTTATTATTAGTTTTTATTAATATAATAGTGAATTGACGTGTCCAAGAATTGTTTGCACATTTTTATGGAAATAAAGATTTTTGACTTTGACTTTGACTGTTGAATAACCTAACCTAACTAATATTTCAAATGCGAATGTGAGTTTGTAATTTTTCCATTATGAAATTTGGCTTACACGTTGTCGTGATAACAGAAAAGGATATAATTCCACGATTTTGCGACTGCTGTGCATGAGGTCTCGGGTTTGAATTCCGGGACGTGCAAACAAAAAAAAGTTATTGGATTTTCTGTTAAGAAATCTCAGTAACAGCCCGGAGTTAGGAAGTGGCGGTGTAAGATACCCCCGTGCCTCGGAAAGCACGTAAAGACGTTGGTCCTGCGCCTGATCTCTCGCCGGTCGTGTCGGATTACCGTCCCATCGGATCATGAGAGTAAGGGAACAGAGAGTGCACTTGTGTTTGCGCACACACTTGTGCACTATAGTATCTTCTGCGTAGTTGACCGGTCTCCGTTAAGACTGGCCGCCGTGGCCGAAATTCGTTCTGGAGGACATTATCATTATTAATAGAGAGCGACCGTACTGGTATCTACCAGGTGCAATTTCTGACTACGTGCAGCTTCTGAGAATTCATTGAAAAAATATACTAATAATACTTTGCTGGACACAGTATTTGAACCTGATTTGCTATGTACAGCATGCGCATTCACAATTATGCAGAAACCTATTACTACTAATAGGCAAAGGGATGGAGCAGAAAACTAATATCACGGATGGGACAGGATTCTGTGCGCTAACTAAAAAGCGATTAAATAACATCTGATCGCATATCATTGACACTTTTTAGTGAGCGAATAGCAGGAATGCAATATCGATCCTTCAAAATACGGGTTCACATAATACCTTACAGTGCAACAACTAATATTAAAAACTTGAAAATTTGCCGATACTATGAATATTAACAAAAAGGAACTGCTTGCATATACACATAAATTTCGTATGTCGTTCATGTCTAGAGAATGTTACTGGGATATCCGGATTTGATTAAAATGTTTCACAGTACGATATAATGCGTTAACCGACTGAGGATCGAAGTTGGATACCTACAGTTGGCAATAATGCGAGCTTTTGTTATTAGTCCACTGAGTCAGTCGGCCCACTAGACGGCATATTATTAGATTACAGCATACATAGTTCATTTTATATTTACCAAATAACAATAAGAAAAATTGCCATTTTGGACTATCGCCAAGTCTTACGATTCTTTCTATTCTATGTGGTAATAAAATGTTTAGCTGTAAATATGTATACACTTTTACATAAAAAGTTTATGGCACTATTTGAGGGTACCACGCTACTATGGGTTATGTGGAAATAAAAGTATGGGTATGAGCGACCGCGTATCGCATTTTGTTATTGAATTTTTCTTCAAATTGTTATGTTTTCGATATCTAGATGAGTAGTAATCATACTGATAGGAAGACAGAACAACGACCTTTTTTATAAAATGAGAATCATCGTTGCATTTTTCCACTGGCGTGGTAAACCAGTCACTTTTGCCAACCAATGTACGTAATTGCATCCAGAACATTTGTATTAAAGATACTCTCACACTAGGAATAAATCCTGTATTGTAGGGATCTTTACAAGAATTAAAATAAAAGAAACAAAAAGCACCCAGAATGGGAAAGCTTTTTGTGGATCACACAAAACTTTGTTTCGTGTAGAGATCGACGTCACAGCACTCGAGGCAGTGGCAATGGTGGGGCGATCACTTATAGCCTTAAGTCATCCGTGCAGTCATTAGCACGAGCCCTACGTTCCTAATCATTCAGAGGAAGCAATTTATCCGCACATCTACTATCACCGTTTATAGTTCACGGACATTTAACCACAACAGAGATTTAATCCAAACTAGGATAGAATGTTTTGAGATACATTCAGTCAAATTAATTTTTATACTAGCATGATGGCAACAAATCATATCAAGACGTGAGAGAAGCATGAAGAACATGTGCCGATTTCACTGTACAAAATATTTTGCTGTCTGGAACCGCAGAACGCACGTGACTATATATAATTGCCTCAATATACACGCGACGTATTGATTTGACCTCAGAGCAATTTTTATTTTTTTGAAAGATACAATGATCTGCTCTAGCATTTGCCTTGCAAATCAAACTCAGATCTCATAATTGGATCTTCCGCTTGCGCTCATGCATAACCTACTTGACCAACGAGTGAGGCATATCTTCGAGGATTGACCGAAGTAAATTATTCTAAATTGCTAATGTATGTCATGTTTATGCACTGGTGGGTCCATATGCTAATAAAAGGGAAAGATCCGTTTTCATTTATGAAATTGCCTCAGAGTTTGTTTTGGTTGTCATAAAAATATCCCGCATTGAAAGTCGTCGTAGTAAAGCGGTAATTCGAGTATAAATCTTTAGCTAACGGGATTTTCATTGCAAATTTTATGCTGTAGAAGTAGTGATGTAGAGAGTTCATTAATCCTTCTCTTGTTAGGATTCTACTTCTGACTGTCTCTGTTTTTCTCAGTTTCCGTTTTCTTTTTCCTTCGCACTCTTTTCTTCATCCTAGCCAGGCTGGAACTCGATAGAAGCCAATTACCGTTATGGAACGCGTGATACGTATCTCTCTAACCCGATCTAAAACTTGAATCTCTAGAATAAACAGGCTTAAAGATATGAATACGAGGTAACTATTTAAAAATATTCAAAGCTATATATTTTGCCCGCCGCTTCGCTAGTGTAAATGTAGGTTACGTTAGATTAGTTTAGGTTGCTATGGATGAATCCTTTTAGAGCTCCCAACTGGCCCCCCCATTGTATGAGAGAGGGAACACCCCAGGTTTTTTAGTGGATATACCAGCACTTCTACTCTTCTGCTGGGAGTCCCACACACCCCCGCCGGTGCCGTCCCCTAGCCGGCGGGCAGTGCATGATGAATTTTTCCGGGAAAAATAACAAAAAAAAATTGTGTAGTAAAAGTACTTTTATCTGGAAGAATGTCTTTTTCTCTTCCCTTGACAATGTGTCTGCGAAATTGCATGTTGATCGGTTGAGAAGTTAACGCATGAAAGCGTAACAAACTCCCATTCGCATTTATAGTATTAGTAAGGATGTAATCTTAGGCTCTCAATGTTAAAGAAACAAATAGTGTAAAAGAAATAAACATAGCTTGAATTTGGTATTGAAACCGAGACAGACTTTGTGTACTATATAAATAGTAGGACGTTCTTGTAGTGTATTTGGGGTAATGTTAATATTGGTCCTAGGAACGGCCTTTGAGATCTTTGAAGTGAAAGCTAGGTCGGCAATAGTAATTATTCTATCTTTGCAAATTGTCACGCCGTATTTTATGCGTATTTACTTAGATTCTCGATCCCTTTGTATACCTAAATTTGCATTGGATGATACTAACAGTGCCTACTAACATTCTAGTAAAGCCTCTAAAGGCTCTTTGCTTGAGTGGTCGCACTGGGAGTCCTTGTGTGGACTTAACAAACATTGAAACAATTGTTACAAAGAACTGTAAACATATCTGTTAGTGCAATGACTATTCAAAGCCTTCAAATGCATTTTTTATAATTTATGGCTCGCATTGTGGTAGGTTTATATCAACGCGCTATTATAACGTACATATATGTATATAAATTATAATAACATCAGTCCTATATTAAACTGTCCCTCTGCTGTGCACGGGCCTCTTCTCAGTGGGAGAAGGGTTAGGCCATTAATAGTATACCACGCTGGCCCAGTGAGGGTTGGTAGACTTCAGATATCTTCGAAAACATTTTGGAGTACTCTCAGACAAGCAGGCTTTCTCACCATGTTTTCCTTCACCGCAAAAGCAAGCGATAGTTAACTATTGCACATAGCTTGAAAAAATCAGATATGCGTGCCATTGGATCGAACTCGAGGCCTTTGCGTGGCAGTCCGGTAAAATGGTATTTTAGGGAAATACTCAGACTTGTGGAAAATGCTGCGTTTCACACAATACTTTAATATGATTATCGGGATTTACCTTTTGTCCCAGCCCTACTACAACTTCTACAGCATAATGCTAAAAAAATATAAATTGAAAACCTAAATGAAATTCCAGTGGAAATATTATTATTTCTGTGTATTCGTCTAAAAACCTTGTATATTGCGATTTTCTAGAAACCAATTCAATGGATTTTGGTGTATGAAATACGTATTGTATTTAAAGAGTGCTCTTTATAGGCAAAATGTCAAAGTAATTGACGGTGGTAATGAGATTAAACGAATATGCTTTACGAATATTTTCGTTTTTTAGAGTTCGAAAAACCTCTTATATAATAGCTTTGTCCGTCCGTCTGTCTGTTATATAACTTTCAACTCAAGAACCGTAAGAGCTAGAGACTCGCGGTCAACGCCATTCGATATACCCCCGAAATGACTATGACCTTCGAACTCTGACCTTACTCACGTGATAAAATTTTTCGAACTCTAAGATTAACGAAAATTCATGGCCGTTTCTCACTTGTTTTATACTAGATTTTGCTCGCGGTTTCACTCGCGTTTATGTAGCTCAGATTAGTTAGGTTCGTTACAGTGTTTTTTTTTCTGGATAAAAGGTACCCTATATCCTTTTCCGTTCCCCTGAAAATGTGTATGTGAATTTTATGATAATCGGTCAAGTAGTTAAGACGTGAAACAGTAACAAACGAACAACTATACTTATATTTGCATTTATAATATTAAGTTCTACCTATATCCTGTAGGTAGCTTATTTTGTGTGTCATGAGCGTTGATTTAAATCTCTCTCTTTTTAGAATAAGCTCTCTTTAAAGGTTACCTACTAGCTAATTGGGTTACTAATTATTTGTATTCTTGTTAACCCCTCCAGCTAAGCTTGAGTCAGGAGAGGGTTTACGTCGTTTGTGCAATGGGTAGAATCTCATTGCGTAGATCGCGATTTCGAACCTTATCCATCAGACTACTGTAAACGTCTATAGTCTACTAAAAAGCTTTGGTTCTAATGATACAAAAATCGACATAAATTTTAAATAGAGGTAACCTTGCAGAATGACTTTATATATAAGTTGTATGATAAGAATGTCTAGAATGTCAAATTCTAAATAGATCTAAACGTCAAGTATAGGACACTTGACATTCTAGACCAGAGGTAACCAGACTTTTTTTCTCATAGACCAGTTTCAAAATTTAGCAGTTCCGGTGGATGCCCTTATTTATAGAAATTTTTTACCGAAAAATCGACAGGTTCGAAACCACTGGTACTGAATATGGAATATACAAGTATTTACAAGTAACAGCTTCTTAAAATATTATATTTTCGTGGACCCCCGCTTACGAAATAAGGACCCTCATTTTTTTGTCACGCCAACGTAGACCCTCGTCGAGTCTACCGTACACCCCCTGGGGGTCCACTTGGACCACTTTGGGAACTAATGTTCTAGACGTTAACCCTCAAAAAGTGAAAGATATCTAGAATAGTACAGTCCGATTAGATTACGAAGTACCGAAATGCATGTCAAATTCATACAGGATAAGTAAAGAATACCTGCAAGTAGCTCACTGCCATATAACTCGACACAATTTGCATACATTACAATGCAATTATAATAAAGTTTACTAAGTTCACTAATTAGTCTTTAGAAGATAATCACGTGTGCGCCGGTTCTCAGAACACGTAACTTACCATATTGTGGTTTTAGTTGTTTAAATAAATTTTAACTTCGGTAATGTGCAACGGGGTTATTCAATATTTTTGATTTTTCGCTGTTTTTTACAAATGAGATATTTCATTTTAGTAAGATCTGTAACTATATTTTTATTACTAGGAAGCTTTACTCTGCTTAGTTCGGTCTAGATGGTGTTGTGTGTATGTGGTAGAATATAATTATTATTATTACACGGACTCGTATCTGTGTTCGCAAAACTAGAAAAGTAGTTGATGGATTGACTTGATGTTTTTAGACAATTTGCAATTGCATTGAAATTAAACTACTATATACGGATTTTATCGCGTTGTTTATTTGACACTTTATTACATAATTTTGAAAATTGTTACACTACTACTACTATTAAACTTTACAAATTTTTAAGTTTATTAAATTATTATTAAAACTATTTAGATTTAATTTTATTTTATTCTTTCCCCGACGTTTCGGTTGCTTTTCAGCAGCCATGGTCACGGGAGACTTTTTTCATTGCATTTCAAAATAAGAATGTTTTTAATCGTATACTTTTTACCCCGAAGTTGCCACTACGTTGTCGTGGTGAGCCATAGCAAACTGGTTCTAGTAGTTTTTATAAAGAGTATTAGAAAATAATAGCCCTCGACATATTTAAATTAGTGAATTTATGCCAAGAGATGGAAGTTTTGTAATTACACATAGCTTTTACGATATTTTTTATATTATATATTATTTTTTTTTGTTTTTGTATTTATGAATTATGCACGACGTGAAATATGTTTCCTTTGTAATATTTCTATTTTAGTGGGAGAAAAAATGTTCAAAATACCTGATTCTCAGGCATACGCTGGAGAGCTTAAAATCCGAATCATTAACCTTAACTGTATTATATTGGCAACTAAAATAGTCAGCTCATTCAAAAAAAATTTGACGACTCGATGGCGTAGTGGTTAGTGTAACCGACTGCCACGCCTGTTCATGCACACAACATTTGTGTGCATGAACATGGATGTTTGTCTTGGTCTGGGTGTTTCTATGTATAATAGGTAAGTATTTACAAAAAAAAAAAGTATATGTGTATGTTTATCCATTGTCTAGTACCCATAGTACAAGCTCTGCTTAGTTTGGGCTAGATGGTGTTGTGTGTATGTGATAGAATATTATATTATTATATTATATTATATTAAAAGCTTCCCCAAACAACACTATTAATATGTGAGATAAATTGCATACTCTAAACGTCTAAACTATTGCCTAACTTATTAAAACCATCAATTGAGCATAGTTCGAATAATACTAATACTCGATATTATGTTAGAAATTCTCAGTAAATAATGAAAAGTTTGTATTCAATTAATGAGTTTATAACGAACTACGGTAACAAATATAGTGAATAAGTTTAAACCGCACAATTATAAGTTTCATAGTCGTTCAAGTAAGTCTGACGTATAAAACATAAACGTTACGCTCACGTCATACTATAAGATACGAAGTAAAAAGAATTTCAATTAACAATTTAAGAGGTTTAGGAGACATATTTTTACTTTATTTTCAATATAGGTACATGGAAACAATAAGTCGACACAGTCCTTCTACACTCCGACTACTTTGATTATCTTATCTTATGTGGGGGCCAGTCAGTGCAGACCGGCGACACTTCGACCCAGTGGGATGTTTTGTGTTGACACTCTCCCAATAACGACTGCCATAGATGTTCATGGCAGCCGGGACCGACGGCTTAACGTGCTCTCCGAGGCACGGAGCAGGCGATAATTGTCAATCAATACGCACATAATTTCGAAAATTCATACAACTTACGAAAGTCAGAGGTGCGTGACGTGGGCTCGAACCCAAGACCCTCAGCATTGCAGTCTGTTGGTCTCCCCACTGAGCTATCGCTGCTCTAAAAGTCTTACTTTGATAATAATTAGATTGCCAATTATTAGGCTGAACATTGTCTCCTAAGATACAGGCCTTCTGGCCTAGTTTAGAAGACAGACTCAACAATTAAAGAATTAATAATTCATATATACTATAACGTCGGGGAAAGTGTAAAAATAAATTAAATCTAAATAGTTTTAATAATAATTTAATTAGCTTAAAAATTAGTAAAGTTTAATAGTAATAGTAGTGTAACAATTTTCAAAATTTTGTAATAAAGTGTCAAATAAACAACGCGATAAAATCCGTATATAGCAGTTTAATTTCAATGAATAATATTCGCGTAAATAGAAGACAATATCATATATACTGCCAAAACACTGTTTTGTCAATTAATATTGTACTTTTTATCTGCCATTATACAAAATTGTAAAGCAATTTTTTGAGTGTTGTGTAATTAAATAAATGTATTATTACAATACTAACAAAAAAGAATACGACTTGGAAGATGGTATAAGACTTGCAATATTGACGGTGATCGCGAGATGTGAATCCTTTAACTAAGGAGTCACATACTGCCAGTGCAAGGGCAAACACAGAAGCATATCATCACCTTACCCATAACCAGACATGATGATTAAAGTATTGTATCAGGAACCCCACATCGGTGTTCGAACGCCGACGGATAAATTAAGGAGACGAGGAATTGCCTTACGTATGGCAGACAAAAACAATACCAAGCTTGCGTTAAGTAAATGAATGGCCTTATTTGACAAACAAACCAAGGTACTCAAAGTTGCATTGTATTGCATCTTAGAATACCGTTATATAAATTCCATCAAAGTCAATAAAATATAAGAAAATAATAATGCGATAATAATTATATTATCATTGTATTTAGTAAATGCATTCTAAATCTGTAATTAGTATGCTCATCAGAACTTTTTATAATTGAGTGGTCTTGCAATTATAATACATTACAAATAAAATATAATTTGAAGTGTTTACGTCATATGTAGACTGAAATGCCCTATATTCTCGAAATTAACAAAGCGGTTAAGGAGAAAACAAGTTGTACGATATATAAGTACATTTTTCTATTAAAACATACGTTCAGACCCAGAAAAGGTGTATATAATGATACTCATACACTTAGGCAGGTAACAACCCGATAATAGTGAACTCAATACGTGTTCAAGTGTTCAAGAAAAGGGTCCTTATAGCCCTCGAGATAATGTAACCAGTTTACTTGTAGGGCTTTGTGGTGGCTAAAGTGTCATACGATCTGGGTATGAGTAAGGTATAGGTGTCCTTGTGTAAAAGAAAACGGAGGCGAAAAATGTTTATTAATATAATTCTGTTTATGGCTATTTAGTTTGCTGGTAAGATTGTTGAACTTTCAAGCAACAAAATGGGATTGCTGTCATATGTTACGATAGGTCGTGTGTTCGATCGATTATGCTTGATAAATCGACGATGTTTCATATGGAAGCAGAAGAAGAAGGCGAGCGAGGTGATATTTTTTTTTAGATTTTTGTCCTGCTATTAACAAGACACGTCTTCATACTGCGTTTGATTTATTTGCGTTAGGCTACTATAAGTTAAAAAAACAATCGATATCCATTATTTACTCATTCGAATATTTAGCTTTGTTAGCAAATTCGAATAATTCGTTTATCGACAATCGTCCATCGCAATTGCCGAGACGTAGATCAATCCGATTCCTTGCATTTAGGATATTTATGTGTAAAAATGTGTGTATGTGTTTTTAAAGAGTTAATTATGACTAACATTAAAAACTCGTAACATATTTGAAAGATTTGTTCAGTTAGCCAACTCGTGTTATTTTAAGGAAATGTTGATATCAAGCAGATAACATAAATAAATATGATTTTTATCATTATTATGGCAAAATATTGATTTATTACGAAATCTTGAATACCTAGGTAGGTATTCAAGATTTAAAAGTAGTAGGTACTACTGGGCATCAAATAAATTTATGTATCGCTTTCTTTTCAAGGCTGTGTGTGTGCCAATACATTAATGCAGGTAGCTATCGTTACATGCGTAAGCTAATCACGAGAGCCACATGCGCAAGCTAATTATGCGAGCTTCATGCGCGGCTACATCTTGAACGACACGCACACTTGCACAAATGTCTCACCTAGCGCATGTTCCCCACGTCGCGTCGTGTAAAAGAGCTATTAATATCATTTTCTAAATTCAAAACTTCACACAAAGCATATACTTGTATAAAACATTACTTTGTTGTAAAGCAACAAAGAAAATGTTATTTCAAAATTATTAAGCTGCCTCCAAGTACGATCCGATGGAAGTTTTCCAAAAATATATTCTGTTATAAAATCTGACTTCGTAAATTACATCGTGCGAGAACTTTTCGTGAGCACACGTACTTATAAAGTTTATAAAATTAGGCCATTCTTTTGAGTGACGATTTGCTTTGTGTTACAACATACTTTGTACTAAATATTCTGAATTTACTATACATATTCTCACGACATCAAAATGTTTGTTAAAAATACATTAAATCAAGGTTCAATGTTAGTGGAAGTAAAATGGAATTCTTAAAGAAACATTTTATTCTACGTATGTATATCAATCTAAAACTTGTCAAGTTCAAATATTTAACAAGTATCAAGACTTTGCAGTTAGGTACTTGGTTCAAAAAGAACCTGATTACGGTTATCAAAACTTATATCTTCTCTCTTCTCTCTTAGCCTTTATTATTCCTAAGTCACTTGGGGTCGGCTTTTCTAGTCTAACCGGATTTGACTGGATATCAGTTTTTACATGGAGCGGCTGCCACCTGACCTCCGCAACCCGAAGGCTAACGATACCCTAAGGCTAGACCAGTGTCAGGATATTAGAGGGTACTGACTTTTCCAATAACGACTGCCATAGATGTTCATGGCAGCTGGGACCGACGGCTTAACGTGCTCTCCGAGGCACGGAGCAGACGATAATTGTCAATCAATACGCACATAATTTCGAAAAGTCATATAACTTCCGAAAGTCAGAGGTGAGCGACGTGGGTTCGAACCCGAGACCCTCTGCATTGCAGTGTGTTGGTCTCCCCACTGAGCTATCGCTGCTACTATGGTTATCAAAACTTATATGTGCCTATAAAATAATACATTAATTGATTATCCAGCACATCATTGAATCTAATCAAAACTTTGGTTTATACTTGCCATTAGATGTAAAAATATATTTCGTAAAAAAGATTTTTTAAGCGAACTTAAGCGGTTCCTGTTGAAAAAATGCTATTACTCAATTGATGACTTTTGAACGACATAGCAAACTTTTGTATCATGCAACATTTTCTTGGTTGAATTAATTAGTTAATTAAATTATTTTTAATTTTTATTGTAATTTTTTTTTAATTCTATTGTTTTGTTGGCATTTGACATTATATGGATTTTATTGATAATTTTTCTAGGTATTTGACATTTGATTGTTTTTTATTGTTTACTTATTAATAATTAATTGACATCTTATTCTATCTTTTTCATGTTTTTAATTGTGGTGTCATTATTGTTTATTATACTTAATTAATTAAATGTATATTGCTGAAATTGTTACTTACATTATGATTATTATTATTCTTTGTAATTATTTATCATTTGTAAAAACATTCACATACAATGTAAAAATTGTTTTCTGGAATAAATAAATGAACTTCGATTCTTACATGAAAGTTTCTTTGAGCGTAATAAAGAATTCTTACCATATAAAGTACTTCATCTGTTCTTTCAGGATTTGCTTATTTCTTTCTTATTTCAATGTTTCGTTTGCCTCATCCACCTGCCAACAGATAGACACATCCTTTTGTCAGTAGAGCCGTCAGTCTAGCAATCAATCGGAATACGACTCGGAATTCAGTTCTGTTGCAAGCTCATTGACAGCTTACACAGTTTGGGTGAGAATTTAAGCTCTGCCGTGGAATAGTTTTGGATTTGGTATAGCACTTTGCTTTCGGATTTATCTTAGTTAGTTTGAAAAGATTTGATTTCTGTTTGTTTTTATGTTTGTTTGTTTGTAAGGATTTAACTCAAAAACCACACAACTGACTTTAAAAATTCTCACACTATTCACATATCTCTTATCACACACACACATTATCATCGAGTAACATCCTTACTAATATTATAAATTTGAAAGTAGCTCTGTTTGTCTGTAACCGATTTGGATGAATTATATTTTATTTAAAATTCATAAAAGTATTGTTACTAGTTACACAACCTAACCTACTTTTTCGCGAGCGAAGCCGCAGGCAAAATTTACTGCATAATATTAGTGTTTTTACTAACCTATGTTGTATTTATATAGCATAGAGTTACGCCTGTATATACTTGACTGACTTGGACCTCACAGAGATGTATTTTACTGAAATGTCGTTGGTGATGTTTTAGCTCCCACGCAATAGAGGACGTGACTATTGTTGTCACCCTGGAACATTTTCAGACTCTAGGGTCTGAGAATTTCCTTACTGAAATATCGAGTGCGATTTTCTGTTTTCGTAGCAATAGCACATTCCTATGCTACACGTGTAGCTACTTTACTTCACGTTGAATTTTATCTTCTAAAAGTTATTTGTCATCACTTATCGTCAATACATACTGTTATTTGTGAACACTCACTTTTATTTGTAAACACTTCGATAATTATCAATATTATATCAATTTTTATAATTTGCTATGTACGGCAGCGAATCGTGAGTCGTCACCAAAATGTAAATACCATTCAAAAGACCGAAAGGAAGATTCTGAGGTGGAAGTGTGGTGTGAACAAATGGCTCGATAAAGTTCGCAACTAGTGCGTGCGAGGCAGCCTGGAAGTTCGCGACATAGTTCAAAAGATGCAGGTAAATAGAGTACGATGATATGGTCACGTGAATGGAAGGCTAGCAGACTACGTAGGAAACTCGGCACTACAGCATAGAGAGAACCAGAGACCGATCCAAGACATGGTGGAAAGATATAGTGATGAGAGGTATGGGGGACTACAAGCTGTCTAACGAAGATGTCAAGGATAGAGCGAAGTGGAGAGCTTAAATAAGGAATGCTGACTCCACCACCATGTGGGATACCTATCCAGGAAGAGACATTGAGAGAAAGAGAGAAAGAGAGAGATCATTATTATTTTATTTGCACTCATCGCCATACTGAATTTTTCTTTTTAATAGTATATATTGTTTCAAATAATTTGTTACAATAAGTTGTTTTCGGAATCTTCTTTTAAGCAAATTATGCTCGTAGTAGAAAAATCCGCTCCAGCTTATTTTATATTGCGTGATAATTAACACAATAATTTGAAATAATGAAATTAACTCTATACATTATTTTAAATTTACAATTTACAAAATTATACTTAAGAATTAGATATAAATAAATGTAATGTGTGTGTACATGTGGGTTTGCCTGTGTGTGTGAGTGTATGTGTGTACGTGCGAAATAATCTAAACGAATTTAATATAAACGTGCTATTTAAAACACAATTTTAATTACAATCATGCTCGCTTATTGGGCTATTAGCTACGACGATACAAAAACAGGAATATTCTGCATAATTTTATATGGAACTCATGATAGATGCACATAAACTGTATGTAGGTATATAACAATGCAGCTAGCCCCGCTCCGGTCTCAAAGACCGTGCGTGACTATAATTACGTGCGTGCCAGTAACTACTTATACTTAGGTTACCCTATACTAAGCCTATGTATAATTTAATGTAAGAAGCCTGATTGTTTAATAACCGTCTTAACTTGAATGTTTGTAGTAGATTCAATTTACTACTGATTATTAGAATAGTTATTAGTATAAAGACCGTTTTTACACTAATCAAAATTGCATGATTACGGATTTTATTCTGAAGTATGTTTAGTTGACTTATTATGTTTAAGGTGTCTTATTTTTTAGTACCCGCTGTCTACCTAAGAAGGCAGATGTATGTATTCTCGGAAAACAGACTTTTAAGGGGTATAAATTCGTTTAAACCAACTAGAAAAATAAAAACTAAATATTGTCTTCTGTTTACGCGAATATTATTAATTGAAATTAAACTACTATATACGGATTTTATCGCGTTGTTTATTTGACACTTTATTACATAATTTTGAAAACTGTTACACTACTTATACTTTTAAACTTTACTAATTTTTAAGCTAATTAAATTAATATTAAAGCTATTAAAACTATTTAGATTTAATTTAATTTAACACTTTCCCCGACGTTTCGGTTGCTTTTCAGCAGCCATGGTCACGGGGAGACTTCCACCAAATCCGTATATAGTAGTTTAATTTCAATAAAAACTAAATTCGATCCTGTGGCAAAAAATTAACGGCTGCGAAGTCCCGGTTTTAATTCTTGAGTTAGACAACTCAAATGATGGTGATTAAGTTATAGATTAATATTTTCCCTTAAAATGACAACCCGCCTAGTAATGACAATTCCTGTATCGCGAGGGACTTTACGAACATTCAAACAACAAACACAAAAAAGATCCAGTAAAGCTTAATAATAATACTTTATTGAAAAGCTTTAAAACATTTTCACAATGATTAACCGATAATGGCTTTACTAGTATAAACTATGTCGTAACCATTAACGTCTTCATTCGAATATTAAATAACTAAAGTTAGTAGATGTTCGCTTTTTTATACGTGTGTACATATATTATGTGGGTATAAATGTGTATGTATGTATGTTAAGTGTGTATAAGAGTATGTGTGTGTCTGTGTACGTGTGTGAGATGTATTTGTTTTCATGCTATGATGATTCCTACTAGTTAATTATAAGTAGCAGCTGTAATACATATTATAACCTAGATATGTGCCCAGTTGCCCACAAATATATACATATATGAGTGAACCCCTCATATACACTTTCGCGGAAATCCAATCATGGTCTTCACGTACCCGTGGGATTGAAATGGGCAGTACTTGAAATATAATCACATATATTTCTAGTACTGCTCATTTCAATCCCACGGGAACGCATGCAGGATTAAAAGTACCCAGCTTATGTAATAATCCAGGATATGTTCTATCTATTTGCCAAGTTCCTTCCAAATAAGCGTAGGTACTTGAGTAACAAACATCGAAAATCTTAAGAAAGTTTCACATTTATAATATTATTAGGACACTGACATTACATTTCTACACTACACTACACTACACACTACATTTCTAGTACAATTTGAAAACATTTTAGCATATGAGGTTGAACATTAAGGGAGTCATACGACTACGTAATGCGAAAAACTTTTAGAAAGCGATAGAGAGTAACAGGAAAACTACTGCTTTATTCTGCTTCTTTGTTTCAGTCCACAGTTTTTCCTCCACCAAAGGCTACCCACCTTTTTAATTAATTCCTTTTTCTAATCTTATCCGTTTCTCGCTTAAACTATTTCTTATCATTAGTACGTACTGGTCTATAAAAAAAAAAAAACTTTAAATAAAAGAAAACTTGATTACTAAAACCTAAATAGCGAAGATGTTGTGAGCAATAAAACAGAGTTGGCTTTAAGATCTACTGTAAAAACTAGTCTAGACAATTGGATCTTCTAAGTTCGAATGACTTAGCTACGTTTAGAAAAGTGCTAGCTTTAAATACACTTCCACTGAAGCAAATGAGAGTTAATGAAAAAAGTAATGACTCGATATTGAAGTCTGTATGTTTGAATTCTGCGAAAAATAAATACGGTTGAAAGGTAGAATTTCAATTGAAGTCATTATCACTTTTTGGAGATTATTAAGGAAGCTCAATGAAAGAATCCTCAACGTAATGATAAAAGTGTTGCAAGCTTTAATATTTTGTCTATATGTGTGATTGCTACTTTTAAACCATTTTTGTCCATTTGTAGTCACGAGGCAAACGAGAGACAAATGATAAACAATAATTGTTGCGAAAGCTTCATTAGTAAGTAGCTTCTTGTTTGAATCGAATTTGGGTTTGGATTAATATGAATAGATTTGATGCAGTATGTTCACCAAAGATACGTTTTCGCACCACTAAGAATGTTTTAAAGCAGCGCTTTTGACACAATCACGACACTTTACGATTTTTACTGAATATATATTAAGTTTCATTCAATGTTGACGACTCGATGGCGTAGTGGTTAGTGTAACTGACTGCCACGCCTAAGGTCGCGGGTTCGATTCCCGCACAAGTCAAACATTTGTGTGCATGAACATGGATGTTTGTCTTGGTCTGGGTGTTTCTATGTATAAAAAAGAAAAAGTATATATGTATGTTTATCCATTGTCTAGTACCCATAGTACAAGCTCTGCTTAGTTTGGGCTAGATGGTGTTGTGTGTATGTGATAGAATATTATTATTATTATTAATATCAATATTTTCCAAGTTTTTGTAAAATGGATTATTTGACTAAGAATATATAAACAACAGTCAGTAAAGTACGTTCTTTCTTAAAATTTGAATTATGTTATATTTTTGAAATCTTTTTTTTTCAATGCAGTATGTATATAACGAACATATAAGAATGATAATTAATTTGCATATTTATTTGATTGAACCAATAAGCAGCGTTGATATTATTTTTTTAATAAATACTGGTCTGTTGTCTATTCCAAAGGGGAAAGCTAAACACTAACCCAATTCGATATATCTTTAGAGTAGTTGTCAATATATTGCAAAGGTCCGGTCCCTATTTTGACCTTTACAGATGTCTATATAACTACAGTGATTGAGAGCTTTACATACTCACCGAAGGACAGTAAAGAAATTAGACACTTATCTTACATCCGTCCAGCCTTTGAGACTAAGAGAAAATCCAACACTTTACTGAACCCGAAATTCGAAACCCGAAGGCCGTTTTTCACTCAACTCTCCGATACTCCAAGATTCTCATACTTGTTGTTACGATGTCCAGTAGCAATATAACCTTTTATGGGAGAAATACAAGGCAGTCCATTTCAAAAAATAAACTGCGTCTTTCAACAACCCTCGGGGTTAATTCAGGTCATACACATTACGCACTAAAAGCCTTGCCACGATTCTCATTAATACCTTTCAAAATGTGAGCTAATATTGATAGTTCTAACACGTTTAGACCAAATTCCGGTCACGTAAAATAACACTCAGACATATTTTATTACGGCCTAAAAAATAAATGGAACTTTATTGGACAGCATTTTGCATGGGCTGGGATGGCGGATATGACAAACATTATTTTATTCAGCTCTCGAAACAAGGGGCAACGTATTGACAGCCTTTAAAATTTTATTTTTATATAGTGCACACGAATATAAAATTTAGACCGAATTGATGATAAGATCAATTTGATAGAAGTGTTGGATAATGAAAAATATTTGTCTTACAGTTTCCATTAATCTTTCCTGGAACTTTTCATTATTAAACTCATTTATAAATTGGTAATGGAAACTATCTAGTATGCTGTAATTCGATGCAAATTAGCAGTAGCACTTCTAAATATTTAGTGTAATTGGAATTCCGTATTACATACTTAGACTCAAATTGAATGTCCCTTTGAGCCAAATCAATAGTGACTTGACAATATGTTTTATTGTTAGTGATAATTTGGGTACTGAATTAAATGTTTTGAATAGTTACAAAACAGTTGTCATGCTAACATTATAATCAGTAATGCCTGCCCATACTGCTGCATGCCTTGCTCGACTTAAAATTGGAACTTCAAGATGAAAAAGTATATAAAAAACACTTCCACATACCAACGTTGCTTAAAAATTCGAAGTCAATTCATTCACAATATTTTGAGATTTACAAAAACAAACACAATATAGAAACTGAATTTTTATAAAGATAAGGATAAATATAAAAGACAGTCTGTTTGTTCTTTTTGCTAAATAGGTGCTACAACTGACATACCCATGAGCAAAAAGTCTCTAAAAAAAAAGCTGCTACAAGAGAGTGCAATTTTAATAGGAGATAGCAGAAGGACACAAACAATAATACCATATACGAGAATCTCAAAAATAAAATCCTAAAGCAATGGTCGCTTCATGTCTTTAAAAACAATATTTATTTATAAATTTACTTCGCAAGCGGATTTCCTGCAGTTTTGAATTGACCTCATATGTAAATTCATGATCCAATCGTCCAAATAATTCCATTTGCAGACTAAGATCAATACAATGTAGTCCAACGAGTGTTTTGGCTACATATTGTATCATAATATTCAATCGTCTTATTTCCAGATTTAGAAGAATAGTTGTATTACACATCTGTCTACGTTTCGAGAATATACAGGTGTAAACACGGAACAGAAAATGGTGAAAATGTATATATTAATAGAGAGAGTTCTGTAAATAAACAATTTGGATTTCTTTATATATATTTTGAAAACAGAACAGATTATAGTTGATATTTCTACCACTAGGCGAACACTAGTCTATATAAGAATACAGCGCAAAAAGCAAAAATAAATGTATTATTTAGTTTCAAAAGCTGGTATCTAGACTAAAGACAGAGTGACGCTGACAACTTTGCATACTGATTTGAGAAAAAGGAAAACAGTGGATCAGTCGCTTATCATCTTGCTCAATTTGCTTGAGGCAACTGAGCGAGAAGGGCTGCGATGGTTGAAAGCGATACGCTGTAATGTGTCACTTTGTATAGATAGAATACGACAATGTTGATAGCAACTCCTAGCACTCTTCGATGTAGTTTCGAATATTAACATTTTTATAAATCGAAATATCGATATCATAAAAACGATATATATCTCACTGAACGGTCAGGCGAAACTGACTATTAAGCTAAAGTAAAAAGGGTACCTACACTTTGGCAATGCAGTGATTGTAACATATTGCTAAAACAGGCGGTATATTATGAGATATCACGATTGGCAACCAGATTTAAACCAGTAAGGAAAAACGACACATTTCTATCAATTCTCATAATTGCTGGTTTTATTATTATGTCAGCCATAAATAAATACATTCCTATAAACCTTAAAGAGATAAGAGTAATTGTAAGTAAGTATAAATATTACACATACAATTCCCCAGCTTAACTTACTATACGCTACCAGGTAATTAATAGTAATTTCAAAGCGCCGCGCCGTGCTGTTACTGAAATGTGTGTCCTAACAAAAAAGCCAACGACACTACACGATATCAAACCTGGGATCTCACGGCTACTAATATAAGCTGGAATTAATGCAACAGACCAAGGAGGTTCTTAGATTCTATACAGGTTGTAACAAAAAGGTGTGGTCATCTCCATCTTCTTTTCGTGTGGTTAGTGGCCAACCTGTTGTCAAGAGTTGTTCAAGCTCCCCGTAGGCCTCTGACATGGCTTAACGACTGCTGTCAATTTGGCACCGCACCCAACGTTGCTTAACCTCGCTAATCGTTTACCGATCAGTGAGTACAACTGGCTATGAGCGCCATCATGTGTGCCGTGGTCATATTTAAGGGTCACATAATATTGCCCTTGTACAATGGCAAACCGTGAAAATTAAATTTGTATATATTATTTTCACGAAGATATTGAATTTTCTTTTTATCGACTTATAAATATCAGCATATTCTAATCGATACGTAAATAACACTACCAGCTATGCACGTGTATTGTTTCTAGGAATTACAAAAGACCCGTTTTGTTTACTTAATAGCCATTGACCATTATAACTGTGTCCCAGATGTAGATACTGTTACCTCAAATTGTTTACAATACAGCTGGTCGTTCCAACATAGATCGGTGACCCTACAGATGTTATGATGTAACTCGTTTTGTATGGATATTCAAAATAACAAATAAATAAAATGATCGAAATTGTCATAGAATTTAAAATTCGATATTTTGGTATGGGGTTAGGGCACATAGGTTATTTATCATATATACATAGCGACCCTAAAATATGACCACACCTTTCTGTTACACCCTGTATATAAAGTCGATCATTTATAAAAACTTTATGTTTGTAAAGGAAAAGTTTTTTTATAAATTTAAAGGTTTCATATAATACTAAATTTCACCCACGACTTCGCTCGCGTTAATCTAGATTTTGTCAATAAAGGAGTGGCTGGAGAGGCGGCATGGCGCCCTCACCTTCCGGCTGACACAGGTAATGACTGGCCACGGTTGTTTTGGCCAGTTCCTGTGTCGTATACGCCGACAAGAGACGCCCGGTTGTCACCACTGCGGTGACTGCCGCGACGTTGTTGAGGACACGGCGCTGCACACTTTGGCGGTTTGCCCCGCCTGAGCATCGCAGCGCCGTGAGTTGATCGCGGCAGTCGGATTGGTTGCCCTCTCGCTCCCGACCATAGTTCAGTCTATGGTCCGGAGTGAGAGGTCGTGGAACGCCGTCGCCTCCTTTTGTGAAGAAGTCATTTCCATCAAGGAGGCGGCGGAGCGGGAGAGGGAGCGTTTAAACCCTCTCCCCAACCGCAGAACCGGGCGCCGGAGGGCGCGAGATGACCTCCAGCCACCCTGAGGGTTGACCTGGGGGTGGTGGGCTTTGTGGGCCTGCCCGCCATCTGTTCAGCACCAGATCCGAAAGGCGGCGTGCGTGTTCCCACGCGCGCCTCTGTGTCGAGTCCGTCTCCCCTCTAGGTGGGACAGTAGGTATTTTTGCGAAGTGCCTATAGGGTAGGTCTTATCGGGTAGTGGCCTGCCGTTTCATACGGCGGGCCGAAACCTCGGCGGGGTCGCGACTGCATGCGCAAGTGTTTCGCGCGGCCCCGTCGATAGTGGTTTTGTCGAGGAACACCGTGGTAGGTTTAGTCGGTATTCCGGGAGGTACATTGTTCTTATTCCATCTTTCTTTTACCCCGGCGAGTCCGACATAACCCCTCCGCCCGCCCCCGCGGTGTGGTATGCGTCATGCAATCCACCACGTTAAAAAAAAAAAAAAAAGATTTTGTCAATAAATTCTCATCTTCATCTTCATCTCAAGGTAGGTACCCTATGTCCTTTTCTTTACTACTGACAACGTTTATACAAAATTTCATGGTGGTCCAATTAGTTGTGCCTTAACTAATTAACTGACCACCATGAAATTTTATTGAAAGCGTAATAAACAAACAAACTCACACTCACATTTATAATATTAGTTAGGATAACCCAAAATTACAACGTCTTAAATTTGTATTCGTAACACTAAACATTGAACATGCCGTGAGTAAATATTTGCACATTACATTATTTATTTGTTTGTGATACTATAACCAAGTAAATCGTCATTTACTTGTATTAGAAAAGTATTGTTAAATAATAAACTACTGTGAATGTATCCAAGCGATACTAGCCAAGCTTGAGTATTTATTTACTATTGGTATATTTAGTTTCTCCATTTATTCCGACGGGCTTTATTTGTTCTCGAGAGTAAAATATCGAAGTATTTTCAACCTCTGTGCTGGTTTATTTTATCGTTTTATCAGAATAATGCTTGCGATTAGCATTTGCTGAATAAATACTCTTTGTTTTTAATTATAGCTCTGTTTGTCCGTGATATTACTTAGTACTTACATCGACTTAATTGTAGTGTTTTATTATTAAGCCATTCTACATTCATTAATCATTATAGATAATGCACGTAAGTTGACTTAACGAATACTATGGTAAATGCAATAATCTCTGGGATTCACTGTGTAAATTTGAAGAGTTATGTGATTTACAAGAGCGTACTATGCATGTTATTGACAGAAACATAATTATACTAACTGACTGCTGTGCATGAGGTGTCAGATGCGAAATCCGATGGTCCTGTGCATGATCTCACTCTGGTTTTTGCGTCCCATTGGATTATGAAAGTGAGGGAATAGCGAGTGCTTTTGTGTTTCTACATACACTCGTTCTCTCTAATACCTGCTACGTAGATGGCTAGTTTTAGTTAAGATTGGCCGCTGTGACTGAAATTATGTCTGGAGGAACTTCGTAAGGTCTTACATTGGATTTTTGGAATAGAGTTAATGGACATTTCTGTTAAAAACAAACCCACTAGCATCATGGTATGGCTATTGCCAGCAAATATCTGATATCTCTGATATCATGATATTCTATTAGACAATTATCCAAGCTACATACTTTTGCGAATCTTTGTAGATACATAGTCATTAAATGGAAACTACTTTTAGTCGTGACCGACAAGAACGATTTCACAAACAAATCTATTATATAAATCGTCATTAATTACAGAGTACTACTAGCATCTACATTAAATGAAGACACGTCTTAGCGTGTGATAGTAGGCCTTACGACATGAACGAGTAGTTAATTTAACACTTTAATTTATTAAACAGCCTGATTAACAGTCCTTCGTGTTGGATTAACGTCCCATATTTTACTTTATACAAGTACAGAACAATAAATTTTAAAACCGTGTAAACTATCGACTGAGGAATTCTTCACTTAAAATATATATCGTACGAGTGACACAGTTTCTGTAAAAGCCTTTTCATAAGTATTAATAATTCAATATCATGTCGGATACTCGTCTCTGAGGAGCCATTTCAACCAACAAAACTTCACAAGAAATATCTAACAAAACTGGCCTACAGTAACTTATTTTTATTACACGGTGTTATCATTTATTAAACTTTGGACACTTTTTTATTTGTATAGAAAAATATTCTGTCATAGTTGTGTGATATTAATTTATTGGCCATCAAACAAAATGTATAAATTAAATACAGTAATGGTCCAAGTATAAACCCCTAAGGTACACCAAGAGTACGTTTTTATAAATTCGTACTAGTGTTATTTACCGCTGCCTATGGTCGATAAAGATATAAGACAAAACTAATAGGACTGAAATTATTCAGTAATAAGTATTGAACTAATTGTCTTAAGTACATAATTATGGTAGTTTTAAATGATTTAATCGAATTTCTAGTAGTCGTTTTATTGAAATCTAGGCATAAACATATACAAGTAATGTAATTTGAGTAAACGTATTGGTAAGATTTATTGCCCCAAATAATTATATAAAAGTTTGAGATCATTCATCTTATGAAATCTAAATATTTTATATATTTAAGGTTCTGTAGATATTGACACATTAGCTACTTAGATTAGTGACTAAAACGTTACGTCACTGAAAGGTCCATCTTTATAGCATTGAACCTCAATTACCCTTAACTATTATACCCATGAGAAGTTAACTGTAGTTCATCCACAGTCTACTCCACAAGGCTCGTAAGTATCACAGCTATATATAGAATCATTACTTTCAAGATTCAGTTTCGGTTCGTGCTCCTTTAGACCTTATTGATTCTTTAACTAAGCAAAAAGGACGTTAATTATTTTATTGAATTCTTTATGTGAGCTTTTAGTTAGTATTTAGTAAAGCTATGAACGTTGTTGTGTAAAATATCTTTCTTTTTAGTACATTAAGACATCGTTTTACTTTAAAATTTAAGATAGTGAGAATCTCAAATGTATGATTAATAATTTTTCCTACATTATATATAAATATATTATGTAAAATAAAACATATTAACTAAAAATATAACAATAAGTTAACGTATACAATATACGTTTTATTATCTATGCAAATTTTATTGAGACTACATACAGTTTATTTGTATGATAAGTCTTTGTAAATCGACTTAATAAACTCCATTAGCACTATTGCCGAGTGACGTAGACTGTTTCATATATTCTCAAGGAGAAAAGCATTTGTATATGATATATTATAGGTATATATTTAAAATTACTACACTTAGTGCAATCGCTAAATTTCATTAAAATATGTATATGTATGATTACCTATATACTATTATCTAGAAGTATAAGGAAACCCAACTAACAAGTATACGCATACATATAACTGCACGTCCCGTTCCACAAATAAATTTGTCACACCAAAAACGTCGAAACGCGTCACCCAACCCCCGATGGCCATTTGTAGTAGAATTCGGTAATTGGGTCAGATAGACCCTCTATAGGTCCACCCTACAACCCTAAACAATAGATATATAGAAATCTGAGTGATTTTAAATTATTTTGTATCCAATTGGATTTCAATATGTAATTGAAATCCAGTTGGATATTTTTAAACGAATGAAGCAGAAGGGTTTTGTAGTAATCTTTATTTTAATTTCATCAATTATTAGTCGTTACATGAGACCAACATTTTACGCTTTAGTTGGAATAAAATTCTGTCAATAACTACATCAATGACGTTTCAAAGTGCACGTAAAACTTTTAAGGTCTGTCATATGAAAGACATTAATTCGTAGAATTGAAGACGTTTTTAGCCGTCAAAGAGGAATACTGTTTTTAAATATTTTTATTAGTCATGACTCGCTTTCTAATGAACAGCATAGGTTATGTTGTATCATTTTCATGTTTCTGAGACTTTAAACCGATCGTCCGTCAACTTTAATGCAGGACGTGCGAAATTGTGTCATCCGCAATCATCACTTAAGATTATCGTTTCTTAGTAGTGGCAACTTCTTTATTGCCATTTTCGTTTACTTAAATAATTATATCAACAACTTAATTTATTTCTTGCATTTCTTCTTTTAGTAACAAATCGGGTATGGAACTTTAAGTGTAATCCTTTTTACGTGCCTAATAATTTTGGTCCCCTGTTTGAAAACACTATCAGAGCAAAATGTTGGTAAATGAATTGAAGTGTATTATAGGTACGCAAGTGGAATCTTCACAATATATGCCATTATCGGATACTTCCAACTTATTAAGACTTAAGAGATCTCTAAAACTATTGAAGATATCTGAAGAAACACTCAAGTAGAATTATAGTCTTATTTTGTTCATCGCTAAGATCGAGTCTATTACATGGCATTGTAATATTAATTTTAATAATAACGAAATTTCTATCCGTTGGATTCTTAAGGACACTTGTTTTTTTTTTTTTTTTTTATTTATTTAGGCGTACATAAAATTAACAGACATTAAGGTGCATGTGCCACCCCAATTACAAATATGCACAGCATATATTATAAGAAATATAATTAAAATTTATTTCACGCCCACGCGTAAAATCCTTCACAACTACAAAAAAATAAATAAAGCAAAAAGAATATTAATAATAATTATAAATATAAGGCTTATAACGCTCGTTTTTGTGATCTTAATAATTGAAAGGCAACTGAAGCCGTACATGTTTAAAATGTAAGCCTTATTTCTGCGAAATTTATACAGGTACTTAAATATGTATGTAGGTGTTTTGTACAGAACGGTTGAACAAAAGGAAAGATAAGTTTGGGTCTAAAGTTTCCCACACACAGGTGCGTTATAGCGGTAGTACGTTCTTAGTACACTTTGTTTTTGATGTTACAATATCTTACTTCGCTGGTGTAATGGCTGTACTGTTGCTAACTGTATCTATTGATGAGATTTAGCGAATCTCTGTGTACGGAATAAATAAATAACCAAAGATGCTTATAACACTTTCTGATTTCGTTTTTTTGTTACGATATACGCATTCACTTTATATTTTCAGTTTGTGTGTTCGAGTCTATACGAAAAATATGCGAGACTAGCTGGCCTCGTGTTGTGTCTGGCTGCCGGTGTGCCGACGCCGACTAAATAGCTTAAACAGAATATCAAACGGCTTGAAGAAAAGAACTAATAACTAACTAACTAAGTCATTATTGAACCAACAAGCTATACGGCTAGAAACTTGTTTCTTTGGTAAACTAAAATACATACATAGGACTAAGATTGTATATTCCGACAAGGCAGGGCTATTTTAGATCAACTTTTCATCTATATATGTGGTAGGTTTTATATAATAAGGAAAGAGCTTATAAACGTCTATTAGACACAGTTTCAGCCTCCATGGTGTTATTGAGTATCCCGTAGCATAAAATACTATTAAAACTTTGAACCAAGACCTTGCGATCCTGGCTTGTAACAAGAAACAAATTTAATGGTTTTGTATCAAAAATACATTTTTGTATGTAGCAAAACATGTTTGTACTATTATATTCTAACATAACCAAACACCATGTTTTTTGTAAATATATTAATGTACCCCGATAGCTCAGTGGGGAGACCAACAGACTGCAATGCAGAGGGTCTCGGGTTCGAACCCACGTCGTGCACGTCTGATTTTCGGAAGTTATATGACTTTTTGAAATTATGTGCGTATTGATTGACAATTATCGCCTGCTCCGTGCCTCGGAGAGCACGTTAAGCCGTCGGTCCCGGCTACCATGAACATCTATGGAAGTTGTTATTGGGAAAGTCAGTACCCTTTAATATCCTGACACTGGTCTAGCCTTAGGGTATCGTTAGCCTTTGGGCTGCGGAGGTCAGGTGGCAGCCGCTTCGTGTAAAAACTGATATCCAGTCAAATCCGGTTAGACTAGAAAAGCTGACCCCAAGTGACTTGAGAATAATAAAGGCTAAGGGAGAAGATTAATGTACCCCGACCAAATGATTCCTGAAAACAATTATACCTATTCCATTGTACAGTGTTGACCTATTAGTAATGGCCTTTGGAACGTTAAAAGCTTTGTTTGGGTAAAGTTACAATTTGTGGTTTTCAGTACGAGTTCCCAACTGTACCAGGGATTATGTTATTCCGTATATGGAAATGGGCCTATGTCGTATATTTTGGTCATCATATACGAAGATAATGGGGGAAAGGAGGTTAGTTTTAACTTATATGGTATAACAGTTCTTACTAAAATTATGACTGATCAGTTCACAGACCGTTTAAAATAATAATGTGAATCACAAACATCTCTCTATACTATATATTTAAAGGCTATTACTAGGTTAGATAGAAAATTATTGGTATACTTAACACAATCACTTGTAACTATGGGTGAGTTAAGCTGCTTATGTTATGAATAGGTTCACGTTGGTAGTGCAATAGTAATTCGAAACCAATACCACTCGATCGCAATTCCTATACCTCCATTTAGGCACCACCGCTTCTAGTATAAATCATTCGGTAATAATTTTATTATAAATATTTATTAAAGATGTGAAAAGAGACTGTGACTTTATTAGAGATATGTTCAAATACTAATTGAGATTAACTATCTACAGGCGTGTAAATCTCGTTTGTTTATCTGTTTGTCATGCAAACAAAGCACTAATCGATTTTTAATAGAAGTTTTACTAAGCAGCAATAGCCACGTAGAATAATATTGCTCAGCTACGCAGAGATCTCAAGTTCGATACTGAGGCACGCACCTCTGGCTTTTCGAGGGTATGTGCGATTTTAATTATGTCTTTGTACGTAAATACTTAATTTCATTCTGTTTCATTATTGCACAAAACTTTTTAGTATCATTGGCTATAGTAATAAAATGCCTCTTAACCATGCATTTACCATTAATTAGCGTTTAAATTGATAAATTGATTGATTGACTTACTCTCGTATCAACAAACTATTTAAGCGGCAGGGTCTTAATTTTAAATTTCGTACACAGGTTCCGTATTTAACATAAGCATGCTCTAAGAAAGGATTTATTAAAAATGTTCCCTCAAGAGTGTGAATTAAAGCTTGATAGTTTGCATGAAAAAGTATTTTTGAAACGGTTACTACTTATTTCTACTCTATAAAACCCAATCTTCGTAATCCAAAAGCAAATAAAAGTTCTTTAAAAGAAATTGATCATGTTTCTCATAACGTTTTCAAGCAATCAGCATACTTTCATTTCAGGCAATGCGCTCGTAGTCAAAGCCGAGAACGTAATCTAGCCTGAAACATATTCTAAAACTAAATAGGTTCACTGACCCTTTATATCTTTATATTAGCTTTAAATGTTTTCTATCGACCACTGTTATTATTGCAATAACTCAAACTAATAACGGCTACCCATAAAAAAGAACAATCAACTTTCTGTATTTTTCCTTAGATTTTGAGGTAGCTAATGTTTTCATAGTCTTCTTTTTAGGCGTCTTTATTTAGAGCTTCGTCTTCGAGATTCGTATCAGCAAGTTTTTATGACTCTTTATATAGGCTTTTGATTGCCTTCGGTCCCGCGTTAATTCGTTCTTTATTGAACCGATATAAGTTCTCGGTTTTTTTAGAAATAAATTAAATTATACGACTGATTGAATTCAGTAATGAAAGCGCTATCGATTTCAACGACGATAAAAATTTCACTTGTTTAAATTTACGGCTATTATTGGCGAGTGAGAGAAAATTGCAAACCCGATATAATAATGATTTTTAATCAGTGCTCTTATGTGTAGACGAAAATGTATGTATGTACCTTTCACACACGTCTAGCTCTCAGAAAATGGTGATAGGTTCACTACACATTTCAGCAGCCACGGTTTCAGATCCCACGTTATAGAGAGCGAGCGTATTGCCACCCATTGTGCACAGTTCTAGACTCCGTTCTGCTACTAAAGATTTCTTTAAAGACTATAATACCCAAAAAGAGCACTTTGCTTTGACCTATAAGCCCTCATGCACAGCATTCACATTAACTATCCTAGGTGTGTCACTGATGCAGGCGGTTTTATATGGAGCGAAATTTATCTTGATCCGTCTCTATGCCTTAATTTTACTCGCTTCTCAGGATGATCTCACTAAAACACATTGCTGACCTGCTAGTACTAGATTAAATATTATTTATTTATTATAGTAAGGCATGCCAAACTTAACGATTACTTAAAAGTGAGGGAGAGGAGGAACAAATAGGTTGGATTTCCCTGCCTCCCTTCCTGTAAGCTGATGTGATGTACGGTTAAAGACAATATAATATTTATTATTATTATAATTATGACCATCTCTTTACTGACTCTATTATAATCATTGTCGTCATCATATGTACAAAGTTACATAATCTTTACATTATAAGATACCTCTCTAAGTCAATCTCCAATAGGATTAGTAGTTAAATCACGAATTACCAAACGTACTTTTGGTTGGAAGTGTGAATGGATTCTCCTTAGTGACGTAACAACGTCTTTGAGTAGAATATTCATTGTTGTGCGCAACAATGAAGAAATATAATCCAAACGGAATCCCGTCACTCACAAGACTAAGACAAATTTGAATCTCCTTCATACACACAAATCCATTAATGCTGTTAATGCTTTACGTAGCGACGTTCGTGAAAATCGTAATCCCCTCTTAGTATGCAAGCGCGGTTCTAAATACATTCATTTGCTGCTTTTCATAGCTAGTGTTGACAGTCAACTGAGGGAAACGGATTACTGTATTCATCTTGTGGAACCTACTTTTCTGGTTGCTTAGTAAGACTAAGTATGAGCTCACCTAGCTAACCATTTTGTATATTACAGTGATGGCTATATTTGGTAAGTTTTGCTGGCTCAGCATGATAGTCTGAAAATAACTAGTCTAAGAGAAAATGTAGTCATCTCATTCCGTTAATACTATTCATCTGAAATCGATGTGGACTCTACCTATATATATATACATACATAGCCTCACGTCTATATCACTGAAGGGATAAATTGTGGTGTGTTACAGCCACTTATCGTCAGCTATGGTTGGAGTTTCCACAGAATAGAGGGCCAGCCTTTTGTCGATTACTGGGCACAGCTGCTACTAAGATTGCTTTTTACAAAAAATCGTAATAATAATGCGTCCGCATTCGAACGCTATGCCTCATGCACAGTGGTCGGTCGAATCACGATAAATACGTCACCGAAGCAATCAGGTCATGATTAACCAATAAACTACTTACTATTCTGACAAACAAGTACTTCAATCCATTCTTGTAATAAGAGTTGCATGGGAGATGGTCTCCATTGATAATCAGCGTTGCGATATCACGTCAGTTTTATCGCAACATCAATGCTGAATGGAGACTATTTGTTGCCACAATATCATAATATGTATCTATTTGTTATATATATAGTCATATTTCTTTGTGGCAATAAAGAAAGGTTCCTTTTTTTTTAGATCGCTGTAGACTATATATATATAAGTATTAATAATATTTTTGGGCTTTGCTTGGTACATGTAATACGAGAATATTTAAAGAACGCGGACGTGAAAAGCCGTCACTATTTCTATTTATAATATTACTGTGAAGAAAACTGCTTGCCTACTTAAAGGTTGTTCGTAATATTCTAAAATATATAAGTCCAACCAACATTTCCAGGTACGAGAAAAGATTCACGGATCTTGCCCTCACTTCTTTAGAAAAACGGAGTCTTAATGTGACTTATAAAATAATTGCTGGCTACTACGATGTTCCTGGATTCGATAAACTGTACGCCCTTATTACAAAATAAATACCTGCAGGGCACTCATTAAAACTATCGAAAATTTATTCTCAGTGCTTGACACACTTATCGAACCGAGTAGTCGCAGTGTGGAACACACTCCTTGCAAGAGTGATAAAGGCATCCTCACTAAACTGCTAATTGAACAAACTTGACAAACTCTTTGCACCTGAAGACTGACATACATATGTATATCAGCTTACTGAGCTGCTAGCGTGACTATCAATATAAAAATAATACAGATTTTCTTTAGAGTTTGTATGCTAGTATCCTCTTATTTATTAGTGAATGATGATTAAAACGCGATTAAAATCCATGTAAAGTAGTTTAATTGTAATCTATTTTAACACTTTTATTTGTGGAGACGTCTTTTAGCCAGCACCGATCCATACTTTATAATCACTCTAAATACATAATATGTATTTAAATCCTCGAGACAAAAACGTATAACGATTTATCCCGTGTAATATACTTCCATCGTAAATCCGAGACATTTATCATGTCAAACCTTAAGTAAGGAATTCTATTATCCGCCGAAGACATATGCTCATTTGATTGTATTCAATTGAAAATTGGGTGAACGAACGTTTCAATTTCCGAAGGGAATCTTCGATAAATATTTGGCGTGCAAATGTGATTCCGTGGATGTGAAGTGACAAATTTTTGTTGGAGGCAGATGGTTATGTGTTACGTCACTTACTTATTGTATAATTTTCAATGTATATACAACGGTAGTAAAAGAAAATGCTGCACATGAGGTCTCGGGTTGAACAAAACGTTATTGCATTTTATGTTAAGAAATTTTTTAACACGATGTCTGGTATTCTAGATATACAACAATTGGATTTTCCCTTATTAAGTACAGCCTAAAATATTAGCTGACGCACTGTGGTTGTATTGAACTTCTACCTAAGCCTTTGTGGGTCTGTAGCTATGTACCTGTGGATGTTTATAAAAAGTTTAAAAGTAATCCTTATTATTAGTATGCGTCTTATTTACTCTAATAGGAAATATAATCTGCTCGATAAAATACTTTTAAAATGAGTTTCGCCACGAAGTAATCATCTTACCTACTTAAGGTATGATCAGATTTCAGTATACTTAAGTGGACTGTCATATATGTATTTGTCATAAATGCTCATAACAGCCGAAACCAAAAGCTTTACGTTCTCCTTAAACTCCAAATTCTATAGTATATTAAACGAAATAAAAATACGTCGTTGTGCTTTAAAATAACGTATGTCTTCGTACTAAAGAGAGAGACTTTATGAGAAGTGCATCAAATCACAGAGATTATAATGAAGAGTGAACGACGCGAATAGATGACGCGTGACGTGGACTATATGCGCCAGCTACTGACTCAGGGCTACATACGGGATATAAATACGGTTTACATGCGCGGCTGCCTCATGTCTTCCTGTTTATCTTTGATACCACCTACGCAAGTGTCTTAACTTGCCCATGTTACACGTGTAGTATACAAGAACGTGTAATAGTATCTTTAATCGAATAAAAAAGAAAGAAAATTTTTTTAACGTTGCTACAAGCGGATTCTGGAAGGTAGAAGTGGTTTACAGATATATGTATGTATAATAAAATTCATAACCGCATTACACCCTTTCACCCGCCATTATATAGGACGGTATTTGGAGTTAACTCACCGATTCCAAGGCTTTTCAAATTAGCAAATAAATATAGTGATGTCATAATATTGTCTTCTGTTTACACGAATATTATTCATTGAAATTAAACTACTATATACGGATTTTATCGCGTTGTTTATTTGACACTTTATTACATAATTTTGAAAATTGTTACACTATTACTACTATTAAATTTTACTAATTTTTAAGCTAATTAAATTATTATTAAAACTATTTAGATTTATTTTAATTTTACACTTTCTCCAACGTTTCGGTTGCTTTCAGCAGCCATGGTCACGGGGAGACTAAGATGGTCCGACGACCATCTTAGTCTAAATAGTTTTAATAATAATTTAATTAGCTTAAAAATTAGTAAAGTTTAATAGTAGTAGTAGTGTAACAATTTTCAAAATTATGTAATAAAGTGTCAAATAAACAACGCGATAAAATCCGTATATAGTAGTTTAATATAGTGATTTCGTTGATATACACGCACACTCGCTTCGCACGTTTCTATACTTATAAAATATAGCAAAATCCCAATCGTATAATCTTACTGTGCTCATCTTTTATATTTATTTTTTGCATTTCGCTTAATATTTAGTTTAGATTTAGTTTATTAAGTTAGTACCTACAATTAGTTTGTTTTCATTATTTTGCATGTTGTGTTTGCCTTGAATTATTTGTTACACTTATAATATTTAACTTTTTGCCTACAATATATGTAACGGTGTATATGAATGTTAGCATTCTCAAATAAATAAATGACGATAAATTGAAACAATCATACATATTCTTTGCATTTAAGTGCTTGACATTTTAAGCTAAAGGTCCAAAATCTTAACTAATATTATAAATGCAAATGTGAGTTTATTTTTTACGGTTTCACGCCTTAACTACTGACCGGTCATTATGAAATTTCGCACGTTGCCAGGAAAACAGAAAAGGAAATAGGGTACCTTTCATCAAGGAAAAAGTACTGTTACTAATATAACCTTACCTAATATCAATAAACGCGGGCGAAGCCACAGGTAAAATCTAGTTAAATATAAATATGCCCAGGTAGTATCTTAGAGTAGTAGAACCTCGCTGATTTCAGCATGAATGGGCCGGCTCGACCGAGGAAGGACTACCCTCTCACAGAATATCGACGTGAAATAGCAGTATTCCTACTGTTGTGTTTCGTTCGGTGAGTGAGAGTGCCGGAGGCTTAATCCCCCCCTTCCCGTTCATTCTCCTTCCCACTTCCTTTCCTAAAGGGTCGGCAACGCGCAAATGATGCCTCTGGTGTTGCAGGCGTCTATAGGCTATGTTGACCACTTACCATCAGGCCGTATGCTGGTTTGCCAACTTAGTAGTAATAAAAAAAAATGTCATAAAAACACTTATATAAATTTCAATAAATTTCATCAAAATCGTTCTAGCCGTTTAGGAGGCGTTTAATTACAAACACACGCACAGACGATTTATATATATAAAGATATGTTATTCTGATGTATCAACAGTCTGTAAAATGTCATCAAAATCCGTTTAGTAGTTTTTGCGTGTAAGAGTAACAAACATCAATCCATCCTCACTAACTTTTACATTTATAATATTAGTAGGATTTTGTAAAAGATTGATTATATTGATGTTAAAAAGATTGATAATAATATCATGTGACGCGAAAGTTCAAAAATATTAGTTAATAGACAACATACACGTCAACTGCTGGGATTGGCTGACTGAATTAGCAACAATAAAATCATATAGCATAAGTTTGATTACGAATCGTCATTGATTACCGCCATTCAGACGCCGACTTTTAATAATCTTCTAAAAATTTTTTATCTTCGTGAAATCTACGTATAATTACAGAGGTCAAGACCGATTTTATTGCGTTTTACGTAAGTGTTTGACAGCGTAACGATTTTATCACTTTACTGTACTCATGTACATAAAGAGGAGAAAGGTTGTCCTTACAACGCGACCTCAAACCACATCGCACTAAAACTAGCAATATAATATACACTTTAGATCTTATCAACACAATTTTCTTAGACTTTATTTAAATTCTATACATATCTTGGAATTCAATGGAACTATTGGAGACAAATATTGTTTTCGGTGAATAGCTTATGACAGTATTTACTTTATCTGATTAAATTTGTTTCACAGGGATGTCTATTTAATATTACTTTAACGCTGATCGGCAGACGAAGCACAGGCATAAGACATGGGTATAGAAGCATGGAATGTTGCACAGAAGTTCCCTGTATAATGTGAATTAATACAAAGAGTACCTATAGAAAACATAATTAGGCGATTATACATAGGCGGTTATAGTTACGTACATGAGCAGCGATAGCTCAATGGGGAGACCAACAGACTGCAATGCAGAGGGTCTCAGGTTTGAACCCGCGTCGCGCACCTCTGACTTTCGGAAGTTATATGACTTTTCGAAATTATGTGCGTATTGATTGACAATTATCGCCTGCTCCGTGCCTCGGAGAGCACATTAAGCCGTCGGCCCGGATGCCATGAACATCTATGGCAGTCGTTATTGGGAGAGTGTCGATACAAAAGATCCCACTGGGTCGAAGTGTCGCCGGTCTGCACTGACTGGCCCCCACATAAGATACATACGTATATGGAAATTGATATGATATCAAATTTTGCAATTCATCCCCTTAAATGCTACATAAAATAAGATACGAAAATTTGTATGCAAAGAGCGTCACTTTTGATGTTAGAAACGTTAAAGTTAGTATATTGACTTCTGAAATACTATAGAAATAAGTCTCTTTCTAGTAAGTAAATATCTATGAAAAAGTGACCCAAGTATAATATTTGAAGAAACTTGTGTTAAAAATGTTTCGTTAGCTATGGTCAATGAGATAATATTCTGTCAAGAACCTATAAAAATGGAAAATATAATGAAAAAGTACTTGTATCAATTTATGTACTTATGTTATGGATTATTGACAAAATAAGTTGATCTCTCGTTATATCTGCTATTCTAGTATCAACTATATCATATTAAAGCAGTAACATATAAATATATAAGAACAAGTCACGAGTAACACGCACATCTTTGTTAATATAATGAAACCAAGTACACACGCATACATCGCAACGCACACAGCTTACCATCTAACACATAACTTTTATATTCCATACATCGTTTTATTGTCTAACTTTACCCGTGGACGTGTAAACTGTAAACCATCTTACAAGAAAATAAAACCTACAGAATACTGGCAAGTACATCTAAAATTAGATTTATTATCAAACAGAAGTTAGAGGTCTTTATTGCGAGCGTCGATCTACGGTGGCCTTAGAAGTTACCAAATGAGATTTGCTTTGATTTATACGTAATAATAATATAGCAGCATCGAGCGTTGGCTTTAAAAAGGTAATTATTACATTGTAAAGGTAAATATAAATTAATTCTCTGAAGGATACAAAGGTACCCACATTATGTCAGTTGCTTTGGTGATGTCAAAGTGAGCGACCCTATTTTCATCTCGCCCACAAACTGGTTTATAAAACTGATATTATATTTTATATGAAATAAATAATTTCTAACTAGGAAAGCTGCTTTATTCATGTACTTTTGCCCGCGGCCTCGCACGCATTAATGTAGATTTTCAATAATTTTCTATCCCTTGGACAAAGTTCTTTTTTCTGGATGAAAGGTATTCTATATACCCCTGACAACGTGTACGCAAAATTTTATCATGATCGGGAGAGCAGGTAAGCCCTGGATGCATAACAAACAGACTCACATCCGCATTTATAATATTAAGATAGGATATTTTATACCAGTGTTGAAGAAAGAAAAGGTGTGGTCATTTTGACGAGAAAAAAAACAGTTAAAAGTTTAAGAACGAAAAGGTGTAAGTTAATTTTCTTATACATTTCAAATTTGTTAGTTTTATGCGAGTTTTAGAGCGTCATCAGTTTATTTATTTTTACTTTTGTTGAAATTATTGCTTCAAAAAGGTAATACAGTTCTACACGAAAGTTAGACGCGCTAAGGTATTAATTTAATATGTTTTATGTATTAAACTATTAAAGTTCCTTACTAATATTATAAATATGAATGTAAGGTTATTAAATTTATTTGTTACGCACACGTCTTAACTGCTAGACCGATCATCATCAAATTTTGCATACACGTCGTCCGAGGTACAACGGGGTACCGTTCATTTAAAAAAAGTACTATTTTTGAGCGAATGTAGTATATACATATGGTTTAAGAATTAAGCTAGTCAACTAGTTACCAAAAGAAATCTAAAATGCATTATAGCTCTTGTACATGACGCGGGTAGAATACAGTGGAAGCACTCGCGTATTTTGTATTTATCGTGAAAAAACTGGCTCAAGCCACCGATTCAAATAACCCATTAAATTAACTTGTGCATGTACCTTGCATGAATAACTCAGTCGAGCATGTAATCCGCGCCAGCGACATGCGTCATGTAGAAACTCAATTATATTATTAATGATGACATGTTAGCCTCAGATGGTTATCTATAAATCAATGAATAAATAAATAACCATTATACAGATTACACAAATATCGATTTCGGTAGTAATCCAATATATTTGATGCATTAATATAGTTATTGCAGTTACTATTATGTCAATCGTAGTGAGTAAACATTAATATAATATGACTCGAAAATTGTCGCAGTAAACCATCGATATTATATAATATCAGCCCTGTATTAAACTGTCCCACTGCTGGGAACGAGCCTCAGTGTGAGAAGGGTTAGGCTATAGTTTACCTATCCTGTGTGCTGGCCCGGTGCGGGTTGGCAGACTTCACGTATTTTCGAGAACATGGTGAACACTCAGACATGTAAGCGTTCAAGCTAGCGACCTATTTAATAAGCATCTTCTTCTCCCTTAGCCTTTATTATTCCCAAGTCATTTGGGGTCGGCTTTTCTAGTCTAACCGGATTTGACTGGATATCAGTTTTTACACGGAGCGGCGGCCACCTGACCTCCGCAACCCGAAGGCTAACGATACCTTAAGGCTAGACCAGTGTCAGGATATTAAAGGGTACTGACTTTCCCAATAACGACTGCCATAGATGTTCATGGCAGCCGAGACCGACGGCTTAACGTGCTCTCCGAGGCACGGAGCAGGCGATAATTGTCAATCAATACGCACATAATTTCGAAAAGTCATATAACTTCCGAAAGTCAGAGGTGCGCGACGTGGGTTCGAACCCGAGACCCTCTGCATTGCAGTCTGTTGGTCTCCCCACTGAGCTATCGCTGCTCTTTTTTAAGTCCATAATATAGTTATTATATTAATTTAAATTAAACTACATGATTATGCTCACATTATATGCAGTCACGTCTGGGCTATTAAGAATGGCCTGGACAAATATATGTACCATATCGCTTATGCCTGGTGCAAGTACCTCATATTCAGTTCATACTCTTTCCAATAATCTGGAAAATAACCCACAATGAGGATTGTACTAATTCGCATTTGAAAGCCTATGATAACTTATTGTCAAAACATTTCTGCAGACAATTTTTTGCTTGTTCCTAACCATGTGCCTCTCAAACAAATCTTATTCGTTTAGGATACGACCTTTTCCTTACAATATTTTTTATAAATTACAATTTCGATTCAGTATAACTAATCTCTTTCATTCATCATCAATACCTGCTTATAGCAATCTACTGCTGTGTGTGAGCGCTTTTAAAGAAGTCTATGTTCAGACCTCTCTAAAAGAGCATTTCCAAAATTTCCTTTTCCAAATAATAATAATAATAATTTATTTCTTAATTTACAAGACACAAGACATTACATGGTCAATACTATCATCTACTTTACATATGCATATAGTCAGGCGATCTAGCTAGAGTAAATTTTATGCTACGTTTGATTCGCAATCAGGAACTCATACACACTATCGGTTTCAGTGCTGCCGCATATATGATCAGCCATTGACACTTAAGCTAGCTGATATTTTGGCCATATGATGACTATTTGCGTTTCTCGATCACCGTCATCTAATTTGAATAGCGTCTATACAATAGCTAGACTGTTTCATCCTACTCCTAAAATGAAATGATGAAATGAATGAATAGTTCAATTTTTGTTCCTTTATCAAATGTAAACCGTGAAACACGCAGAAAGATTATGTTCGTCAGGTATGATACTTTTTACCCCGATATGTATTGCCTCGAATCCACGGAGCCGAGGCCAAGCAAGAGTCCAGTAAAACACGTTAAAAGTTAGCCAATAGATAAGCGGCGGATAGCCGTCGGAGGTAAGCAAACCATCAATTATTGTAGAAATATTCGCAGTAAATATAAGCCATATCTTCTTCTCCCTAGCCTTTATTATTCCCAAGTCACTTGGGGTCGGCTTTTCTAGTCTAACCGGATTTGACTGGATATCAGTTTTTACACGGAGCGGCTGCCACCTGACCTCCGCAACCCGAAGGCTAACGATACCCTAAGGCTAGACTAGTGTCAGGATATTAGAAGGTACTGACGTGCCCAATAACGACTGCCATAGATGGTCATGGCAGCCGGGACCGACGGCTTAACGTGCTCTCCGAGGCACGGAGCAGGCGATAATTGTCAATCAATGCGCACATAATTTCGAAAAGTCATATAACTTCCGAAAGTCAGAGGTGCGCGACGTGGATTCGAACCCCAGACCCTCTGCATTGCAGTCTGTTGGTCTCCCCACTGAGCTATCGCTACTACATATATATCTATCGCTAGTAAATATAAGCCATATGTACCGCAAATATTTTTACTACAATTTCAGTTCAGTAAATGCCATCATGGTTGAAATGAAAATAACATTAACATTACCCTAAAGATGTATAGAATAATTACACTACCCTAAAGAGGTAACGCGAAGCCTAAAATCTAACTCCAAATAGTTAAACCAGGGAATTTGCTCAAGGAAACTACATTTCTGAAGAAGTACCTATGTACTCTGAAAAGGCCATTCTCATACAGCCTTGTGTTCCTGCGATGCGTAGCGTTACTAAGCTTCTTAGGAAGTTGTTGTGAGGTCAGTGGTAATCTTTATCCCTTGCTCTGTCAGCTTAGCGAACCTTTTATTGAAGGATTGGTAACGAGCAATGATTACCAGACTATTACAAGTATCCATAAGGTACAGGGTGTCTATTTGTCACTTCAAATTCAAATCATTTATTGGCAATCTAAGTGTACGTGCATTATTTCTTAAATATTAGTTCATAATAGTTGCTTAAAACTAAGCGGGCTTTTAAAGCTATAGTAAATTAGAGGGTATTGTAAAATATTATTTATTTATAGCTAGTATACATAAAAAATAAAGCATTCTAAACAAATCCATATGAACTTAAAAAGCACTGTTTGTATTCTTGTAGGGCGCCGTGTTAGCTTTCATTTTCGTACTATAAAAACTTCCCGTACTGAAACAGGTATTGCAGGAGTAAATAGTATAAAATAGAGTTTCTAGGTAATTACAATGAATTAATTCGTAATTTGCATAACATATCATTCATTGAAATAACTAATGACTAATTAATGCGAATACGGTTGAACGTAACGAATTATAAAATTGAATCGAATTAACAATTACGAAATATATTTTAATTAAATTCATGATCACATACTAATAATAATTTATATTGTATTTAGATAATGAGCTATTATATTATATTAATTTATATTATTATATTTGCATAATAAGCATTATGTTATTATTAATATTTGTATGACAAGTGGATCCTGATAAAATAACATTACAATATAACATTACAATTGTAAAAATAACATCCGCTTACCTAATTATAATTTAGGTAAGAAACCGGTAATGATATGCTTCTAAGAATCAAGTTAAATGAGATAAGATGATAATAAATCGATACTTCAATAGCAAATATTATTATGCACTGTCGTGTCGTGTCTAACCGACATGAAAATACTGTAATACTCATAAAGAATCCAAAGTAATGTAAACTTGCTATGTCATTTATTTTATGACACGAAGGAATTTCATTTCTACAATTAAACTGCATTTTCAAACTACAACCGCAGAGTTTTAATTCAAATACCATAGAGATACAAAAAAAATATCTAAAACTGATATCGCTACGGAAAACGTGTTCTATTTTCAAATATTATAAATGATGAGCAATTTATATTCTTATGAGGCTTGTACTAATGAAAATTGTGGACAAAATCCCAGTTATTATATTCTCATTTATTTGTTCAATAAAAAAACAACTCTGAAAAGAAAGGCGTAATTTTATATTCATAATGAGAGAAATTTTGGTCTCATTCTCAAAAGCCCTGGGGACATACGTAGGCTGCTAGGTTATATTTGACCGTTTCACGTTTAAGTAAATAAAAAGTATATTTTTAATGAGCCTAAGGCATGTTGTAGACGGTACAACAATTGTTGAATATATTTTCATACAAAAATCGTTTCATTTTATTACATAAATGACTGAAAACATTGGTGATTTTGTCATTTAACCCTATAAATGAATTTGCTGTTTTATTACTAACACATCGTGAAACCAGTTGTAAAAGGCTTTTTATTAACTAAAGGACGATTCAAAAAACCTCAGCTAAATGTAAAAAAGCGTAAAATTACTCACATTCCGTTCGACTCTCGCGGGAACGAACAAATCACTCGAACTTGCACAATTAACACATAACACTAGTTAAGACACAGAGGATCAATTGGAAAACACACCACTCATTAGCACATAGTCTGTCCATACAACATACAATACACCGTGTCTATATTTTGGCAATTTTTTTCTTACGCACGTGAATTTCGTGAAGGATCGCGTCGGACCGAGGCTTGCAAACGTTCGGGGTACACTGAAACGTGCGGGCTGGGATTGTACTCGGTTATATCTGTCCCGTTCTCGCGCGAACGTTTAGTTGAGCGCTGAATGTTGCATCTCGCTTGCACGTTCTGAAAGTGTGCGAGAGTACTCGTAATACGTATAGGTCAATATGAAAGCTCCTCGGGTGCTGGAGGCTGCAGTTAGGGTGGATATATTTTAGCGATATTTGTCAGGATATGTCAAGTAACGTCAAACATGAATTTCGTTACAAAAAATGTATATATGTGTGTGAGTGTGTGTGTGTGCGTGCTGTGTATTGAAATATTTTAATTTAGTAGATGTATGCGACATCTAAGTTAGCTGAATATATTCTTTAGATTAAAATAACATTGTCATTAAACCTTAAACAAAAAAAAACACTTTTTGTATGCCTGTTCACTGTTATGGTTTTAGTATGGCCAAAAACCTCATGTTCTTCTGTCAATGTATTCTCAACAGCATGCATTTTTATATTACTAAAATAGTGCCTAATTATTTATAACATTTATCTATTTATTAATACGTGATGCAAAAACTTTGTATCCCTTTGTACAAAAATTGCGCGGACGGAGGAGTATGAAATTTGACACAGTTAAAGTTTATATGGAGAAGGAGGGGCGAATCCTAATAATTACATAAAATATGCATTAGAAATACATTTAATTAATTAAAAAACACTATACGCACACAACCATGCATTTGACACATGCAGTCGAAGCGCGCAACTATGGTTACATATATCAATATATAATGACATATATCAGCAATACCTTACAGGCAAACGTTGGTCGAATTTCGAGCACTAGGCGACCGCTAGTATTAATAAATAAGCTATATGGTAGCAACGGTAGTATGCTAAAACAAAATGGGCAAATTTACGAAGAATACATTGCTACTCAGCACCTTTGGCTTATAAAGTCATGATGTTAAAGATTTTACTTATTATTAAACCAGCAATATATTTTGTATATTCCGTTAACGATTAACACAACATCATTGAGATTTACACCCTAAAATCTGAATGCCGCAAAAGCCATTAAAAGCTATGCAAATAAGCTTTAAAAATTGCCGCGACTCGTTCTTTTAACAAATACTGTTCACCCTAGTCAATCCGGCTCGTATCAGTCGCTCCGCGCATGCGCAGTACAGACGTCTCCTCACAGAGGCACGTCACACACCCCTGAAAATTAATTATTCCAAACACTGAACGTTACTTCACGATACATATTATTTATATTCTTTAAAAATTATTAGCTTTAAATAATTAATTTTATTCATATAAACATAAGGTTAATTTTCCATTACAGTGACTGCCTTAAGCCTCGCACATGGAAAGGTAAACAATAACTCGAATTGTTTCGGTTAGGCCTGAACAGAAGAGTGGAAATGCTCAATTCGGACAATCCGTTTAGTCAGGCGGATCTAATTAAATGGCTCGAGTTCGTCCAGCCAATGCGTTTGGACCTTAAGGCGAAACTGGAGGAAAAGTCAGCATGTTGAACTGCTTTCATTACAGCTACTGTTTAAATTTCTTTTGCAATATATCTTTCTAGTAGATAATTCTATTGGATTAAAAGAAAACGGTGTTGAAGTATTTGACGTGTTGTTTGCTTTGGAACTATATTTGACGTTTCATATATGTACTTATGTACTTACATAAGTTTTAAAGAACGCATTCCTGATTTAAAATTTGTATAGTGTAAAGGAAATAGGTTTTTATTGGATAGTTTATTGAGTTTGATTGTAATATGGGTTCTTATTATTGAATAGCGTTTTTGAGTCTAGGTGTATTATGAAGGGTTGGAGTCTTATAGGTTAAGTTGACACTTTTTGACCTGGGGGTGGTGGGCTTTGTGGGCCTGCCCGCCACCCGTTCAGCACCAGGTCCGAGAGGCGGCGTGCGTGTTCCCACGCGCGCCTCTGTGTCGAGTCCGTCTCCCCTCTAGGGGGGACAGTAGAGAAAATTGTGAGAAATGCCTATAGGGTAGGTCTTTTGCGTAGTGGTCTGCCGTTTCATACGGTGGGCCGAAACCTCGACCATGTGCAAATGATTCGCGCGGCCCTGTCGATAGTGGTTTTGTCGAGGAACACCGTGGTAGGTTTAGTCGGTATTCCGGGAGGTACATTATCATCTTTACCATCTTTCTTTTACCCCGGCTAGTCCGACATAACCCCTCCGCCCGCCCCCGCGGAGGGGTATGCGTCATGCATTCCCCCAGGTTAAAAAAAAAAGAAAGTTGACACTTATGTCTATGACTGTTCATAAGTGTTGTGTTCTATACCCGAATAGGGAAAATCATTTATAGTCAAAAAAAGTTTTAGAATGAGTCTTTTCACTAATGGATTTTATAGTTTAGGGTGTATTCCGATTGCCTCCTATGGATACGGGACAGTTTTTAAATTAAAAATTAAAAATGTATTTATTGCCAAAACAGTACATATACATACACATAGTATCCATTGGCTCCACACTAGGCGAGCCTGTCCCGTGGATGCCAATGTTTGCGATTTTTACAGTTGACAATTTAGTACACTTTGCTCGGTTGAAGTCAGTAAGCAGACATTTAAACTTTTCTATTAACTACATAGTAATACCTGTATTACTATGTAGTGTACTTACGTGCATTTAAAGGAATAATAAAATAGAAATAAATACAAGGATAAATACAAATAATAAATATAATAATAATAATAATATTCTACCACATACACACAACACCATCTAGCCCAAACTAAGCAGAGCTTGTACTATGGGTTCTAGACAATGGATAAACATACATATATACGTTTTTTTTGTAAATATATACATATTATACATAGAAACACCCAGACCAAGACAAACATCCATGTTCATGTACACAAATGTTTGACTTGTGCGGGAATCGAACCCGCCACCTCGGGCGTGGCAGTCGGTTACACTAACCACTACGCCATCGAGGCCGACGATGTATATACTTCGAAATATATGTATGTACTTTAAGTAGTAAGATAAATAATTATACAAATAGATATTGTTTTGCATTATATAATATTAGTATTTTATTAATTGTATATAATAAATATTATAATCTTCAAATTCCATTCAATGTTTAATTGATTTTTATTATTATCACTAATTTTTTATTTCTATTTTTGTGATTATTATATATTATATAATTTATATTTTATTATTATTTTTATTTAATATCAATTGTGTTGAATACTTTTATTTAATGATTCACTGCAGTTTATTATATATATTATATAACCGACACGCGAAATGTCAGCTCCGTATCAAAACAAATTTAAAAATATAAAGTTATAATATTAAACCGTGACAGTGTAACCAAATTAGTTGTAAACGTCCAAATAACCAGTGAAAGTGTTATCTCAGTAAAGTAGTGAAAACACACGAGTAATAAGACAGTTTGAAAATTTGCCAGTGAAAGTGAAAATAAACATTTATAATAAAGTTAAAGCAGTTCAACATCAAACAAATAGTATTCAAGACAAAAATTTAACTAACAAACAGTGTTAATAAAGATTTTAAAAACAATTCGCTAATATTCAACAACTACATACGTTACAATTTGAAACTTGCAAAATCATTCTAAACACCTACAAACAATATGATAACAGCGCCATCTATGGGCTAATCGTTACACCATCAAGCCACTTCAATTACATCGATTGCAAAAGTTGCACTATTTCGCCGCTTCTATTAAATTGATTGGACTACCGTAATACAAAAAAACTTCGATAGATGGCAGCATAAGCTTAAATAACAAACAGCACTGATTATTCTGTGTTCAGTTCCTTCTTCACGAGAATGAATACGGACATAAAAATGATCCAATGCGCAGGCTGTTATCAACAAATTCCTATTAGTGATACCCTTAAATGTACGCTCTGCAATAAATACTATGATCTCCTTTGCGCAAATATACTTATTGATAATTTTAATATCATGACAATGCAGCATAAAAACGCATGGAAATGTCAAGGCTGTAAATGCAAAATACCAAAGGGTGACAACACTAATACTCCAATAAGAGTATCCTACCAAGAACAGACTGACATGAACATTACATTCCGACGAAAGCCAACCAGTCAAGCAACTATAACGAGCAACTGTAGTGGAAATCTATCTGTGGATGACATTGACGGCCATACACTTAACAACAGCACTATAGACTCCAGTTTCTTACTGCACAGCCAAAAACTACCGACGAGCGAATTAACATTGGAAAATATTAGCCTATTAATGGATGCAAAACTTGACAAAATTAAATTTTCAATAATTCAAGACATACAGGATACAATTCAAGAACAATTTAATAACTCCATAAAAATATTAAAAGCTGAAATATACCTTCAAACAGATAGCTTATTGAAAGATCATAAAGAAACCACCGAAAAAATTCATAAAATAAATCAAACCATAGAAAATATTGAACAGGAACTAGAGAAACTGAAAACCTCTAAAAAAATCGCCTTACATGGCCTGAACGAAAACTACCAAGAAACAGAATATGACCTTTACGACCGTGTTTCTCATGCATTTCAAGATATCTTAAATATAAATATTGATCCGTACATTGAAGATATAAAACGAATAGGCAGACGCGGTAACACAAGGCCCCTAGAAATTGAATTTACCAGCAAACGTGTAACAAAATATATAACTGAAAACTACAGGGAATTCAAGAATACAGGTTTGTCTGTTGGACCTTTTATGGACAGAAAGACACTAAAACAAAGAAACCAACTCAAATATAACCTTCGAATGGCCAGAAATAATGGGGACCACGCTATAATTAGGAACAATAAGTTATTCATTAATGGCAAAGAACACAGCTCTACAATTATCACAGCGGAAAAAATTACACCAACAAACCCAGAACCAAGTATCTATGCAGGAAGCAGAACACAAGACAGTAGCGAAAGCACAGAGCAGACTCAAACCAAAACACGAGATAGTTCGAAACAAACAAGCACCAAGACATTTCGCTAACAACCTTACCATTGTATTTCAAAATATCCAAAGCATAGGAAATAAGATTGATTTATTGGAACATTTACTACTAGATCATAACATTGATGTATTATTGTTATCTGAACTGTGGAAGAACGAACAGTACTGTCGGTCTATTATGCCTTCAGGCTATAAAATGGGATCTATCTTCTGCCGTAAAACCCGTCAAGGTGGAGGAGCATGTATATTAGTAAAAGAACATATAGAATATAAGGAAAGAATAGATATTGTAAATCTGTCTAAAGAATACATTATAGAAATAAGTGCAATAGAAATTCCTAAACTTAATTGTATATTGATAGGTATCTATAGAGCGGACCGTCATATCGAAGTATTTTATGAGCAAATGGAGAAAGTTTTGCGAAAGTTAGATATAAAAAATAGTCATAAGTACATAATAATAGGAGGTGATTTCAATATAAATATACACAATACAAATAAATACACGCAAAACTTAATACATTTTATGCAAACACACAACTTAAAACAACTGATCCGCGATCCTACACGAGTAACTGAAACAACATCTACTTGTATTGACTTACTGTTCACAAATTACAAGCCTATTGTAAGCGAGTCATCAGTCAAAGATTATGGCCTCTCTGATCATAAATCTATCACAATAAAACTGAATACAAACAATATAGCATACGACGTAAACAAACTATGTTACATGAAAAAAAGAATATTTACAAAAAAAAAAATAGAGATCTTTAGAAATTCACTTAGTGAAATAATGTGGGATGATATTATAGGCGAAAATAAACATATAAACACAAATTATACAAACTTTATAACTATAATAACACAACACCTAAATAAATATGTACCGGAACAAAGAATAAAAATGAAACCTAAGCCCAAAAAAGGATGGCTTACAAACGGCATAAAAAAATCATGTGAACATAAACGATCCCTAAGAACTATATTAAACGAAACAAAAAATAATAATACTCTAAAAATATACTACAAAAAATATTCTAAAACCCTTAAGTCAACCATTAAAACATCAAAAAAGCTGGAATATTGTAGACAAATGAAAAATTCGGATAACAAAATAAAGACAATGTGGAATATTATCAACACAAAAACCGGTAAAATTACAATGAATGACAGACATAATTTTACTTTAAAAAATGATAATACTTTAATTGAATGCCCTTTAAAAATATGCAATTTATTTAATGATTATTTCACGACTATCGGACAAGATGAAAATAAACCGAATTCCACGAAACCTTCCGGACAATATACTGTAACCCCTCCCTTGTGTTCATTATACTTGCGACCAGTTGATCAATATGAAATTTTAAAAATAATTCGTATTATTAAAAATAAGCATAGCTGCGGAGTTGATAATATCCCACCTATATTACTGAAGCAGTGCGCGACTGAGTTGTCTATCCCATTAACGCTACTAGTCAATCAAAGCTTTCGCGACGGTCAATTCCCAGATCTACTTAAAACCTCATTAGTAAAACCTATACATAAAAAAGGAGATGTTTTATCTCCAAATAATTATAGGCTCATAGCTTTGCTACCGACTTTTGCTAAAGTGTTTGAAAAAGCCATGTGTAACCGCCTGTATACATTTCTAGAAAAATACAACATATTAGATGATAGCCAAAATGGATTTAGAAGATCAAAATCAACTACATTAGCAGTATACAAATATGTACAAGCGGCACTGCAACATATTAACGATAAAAAACACGTCGTAGGTATCTTATTGGATATGACGAAGGCCTACGACAAAGTTCTTTATGATATACTTTTAATGAAAATATACGGCTGCGGTATACGTGGGACTGCTTATGAGTGGTTTAAATCTTATTTAAATAATAGAACGCAAATAGTCCAAATTGAACATTATGACAGTAACAAAAGAGAAATAAAATCCGTGCGGTCACAAGTGAGGCAGCTAACTCAATCCATCCCTCAAGGTAGTGTGCTTGGATGCGTATTGTTCTTGATGTACATAAACGACTTGCCAAAAATATTAGACCCAACAACCACGCTTCCCGTATTATTTGCAGACGACGTTTCTATTTTAATAAAATGTGACAACCCAGAAAATTACAACCACTACACACAAGATACACTCCAAACTATTACACAATGGCTTGCCAATCACAACTTAGAAATAAACTCGAACAAGACAAAAGTCATGCAATTCAGGTCATATAAGAAATCTCCTCTAAATTTAAAAATTAGTCATACAGATACAGTTTTGGAAGAAGTAAATTCGTTTAGATTATTAGTTATAAATATAGACACACATATTAACTGGAAATCCCATATCGAACAGATAAAGTCAAAACTGTCAAGTTTTACATATGCTCTTTTCCAAATCAAACACAGCACCAATTTAGAAACAGCGTTATCCGCTTATTATGCATATGCATACTCATGGCTGCGATATGGCATCATGCTGTGGGGCAATAGTGTAAATGTAGAGGAATTGTTTATTATACAAAAGAAATGTGTACGAATACTTGCTGAAATAGATAATACTCAGAGTTGCAGACCACACTTTGTAAAGCTTAAAATACTGACACTTGCCTCAATATACATATTTGATATATGCACCTTTGTGTACAAAAATATCCACACGTTTTCGAAAAAACAAGATGTCCACAATGTAAACACTCGAAATAAGGATAGACTACACTTGCCATCATCACGAATAAAGATGTTAAATGAAAGTCCTTACTATATGGCAGTAAAAATATATAATAAGTTACCCAAACTTATTAACCGGTCGTATACCGCCGGCTCGCATACCAGCCGGCAGATTTGTACCCGTCGTAGGCCGGTGGCTCGCATGCGAGCCACCAAATTGGTTTTACGTTAGCTTAAGCTAAAGCGAAGGCGGCGCGCGGCGTTTTGGCGCCAATTTGGTGGCTCGCATGCGAGCCACCGGCCTACGACGGGTACAAATCTGCCGGCTGGTATGCGAGCCGGCGGTATACGACCGGTTAAAGATGCCAATACACTACCTCAATTCAACAAAAAAAATTAGATCTTATTTAATTCATAACTGCTACTATACACTGACAGAATACCTAGAGCACAAGATAAAACTCGATGACACACAGAAAGACACATAGTCAAGACGATCTGCAACACAGTAACGCTTTAGTTTATTTACTTAATACAGAATATATTATATTATAATAAAATAGACATGTAAAAATTTAATAATATAATTTAGATGTACTCATAATTTAAAAAATTGTAACTACTAGCAAAAATACATTTATTATTATTAGAAAATTGCAATGCTTGTAGAAGGCGCTGAGTTGTAAGCACTGTACGTATATTTAAGATCTTTATGTATACACTTAGTACGCAATAAACGCTTTGACTTTGGCTTTGACTTTGACATTGTTTCAATGATTTATAGGAATATGTTTTGCATTGTAAAGCAAATACCAAGAAATATCCTATTTCTGGGCGGAAGGCGCTGACGACTGTAACACAATTTAATATTAGCACGGTCGTCAACGGCAACCTCTTAAATAATGTACCATTGTTCGGTTTTATTTAGAATCAGCTTAGAATCAGTTTAAGAGATATATTATATGATATATTGTTACTTAGAGAGTTTTATACTGTGTGTATCTGCAGATATATAATTCTAAATGTTAAGAAATGTGTACAAATAACTGTTCTGTGAAGTCATAGTTTATTTTTTGTTTAGGTGTAGTAGAACTGCCTTCTTGATAGCATAGTATATTAATACCTGCGCTTATGTTTGCGGCCAATCGTGAAGCTCTGTATGCGATCCCCGGTCAGTCACAATCTTATTTATTTTTCTATTAGAAATCTCAGTAGTGGTACGAAGTTTAAATAAGTTCAATTTATAGCAATAGGCTCGCCCATTATATGCTTTTTTTTTTTTTTTTTTTTTCGTTTATTCACTTGTAATTATAATAGTACAACATATAAAATTCCTCGCCAAGCTACACAGCTTGTTGGCGAGATGCGCTCGTTAACAATTATTTATTAAACCTTAAAACTAATTATTATTAGATATATATCTACAATACAATACTAATTTTTTGTATCGACTGCATCGCGGGAGTGGACCTCACTAATAGTAATGTCAATGTCTATGCGAAATTTTACGATGATCGATCGAATAGTTAAGGCGTGAGAGCGTAAAAAACAAACATACTCCCATTCGCATTTATAATATATATAATATAATATAATATAATATTCTATTACATACACACAACACCATCTAGCCCAAACTAGACAGAGCTTGTACTATAGATACTAGACAATGGATAAATACTTTAATATAATACTTTTTTTTTGTAAATACGCACATATTATACATAGAAACACCCAGACCAAGACAAACATCCATGTTCATGCACACAAATGTTTGACTTGTGCGGGAATCGAACCCGCGACCTCAGGCGTGGCAGTCGGTTACACTTACCACTACGCCATCGAGTCGTCATTTATAATATTAAGGTCGATGTACTTATATATTCATATATGTTGCGTTTAAATTCAACGTCTGTAACTAGTGAATAGGAACTCTTTCTATAATAGCATCTTTATGAGAAGTACATGTACACATTTTAATTGGCTTTAATCTAATATGTCTGTCTGTTTACAAAAACAATAATTTTCCTATATATTGAATTACACGTTACTTGGCGGCAATCCTTCTTTACTACATACTATAAAACAAAGTCCTCCGCCGCGTCTATCTGTCTGTTCGTGTTAAGCTCAAAAAGTACTGAACGGATTTTCATGCGATTTTCACCAATAGACACAATGATTAGAATAGAATAGAATAGAATAGAATAGAAGTTTATTGGTTTCAGTATTACAGCAATTTGTATTAATTACAGAATAAACTATAATACCGAAAGCAAAAGGTTTAAGCGTCAGCTTATACTTGGATCCCGGAGAATTACCAAGCGCTGGTTTTCAGCTTAAACCTTTGACTCCCGTTTACAAAAAATACTAAAATTTTATTTAGATTAATAAGAGTTTAGGTCACAGAAGTCTTAATAATAAGGCAATTGCCTTATTATTAAAATGTCTGTGGTTTAGGTGTATAATTTGTCAAGGTTTTGTACAACCCGTGCATAGCCGGAGCGGGTCGCTAGTAATGAAATAATTTTGAAGTGAGGAACCGACCACATTCCTTTAGATTCGTTATATTGCTGTAGTAATAGGTTGGCATAACAAACTTCTCTGCCGCGTTATGACATCCGGATGTACTTGAATTTACAATATGCTTCAACATGGGTTTTCCTTTACAGTAAGATGTTATTGAGTTCGATATAGTGTAATCTGTAGTGCGCATATAAGGGCCTTTGAATGTTTTGTTGCATTTTGAAAGCTAGACCTTGGACGTACATTAAAGTATTTTGCTAGGAATTGACTGTGTAGTCGCGGATGGCGCAGTGCTTTAAGATTATTGAACCTTAACTAAAATTCATTATCAATAAAATATATCAATAAAATTAATTTACTCTAAATTATAAATCCTTATTATATTGCTAAAAAATTACTAACTCTAAGATATGTATATTTATTATTTTCTAGTATCGACTTACTAATAAGGATTATTAAACTTTGAGAAAAAAATACGCAGAATGGCATCATCAGAAGGGAAAGAATTAGATAAAAATTATTCACCTGGTTGAAATCATTTTGTGAAAGGTCTGGTTAATAGTTCTCTACCTCTTAGAGTGTTCACGAAGAGCGTTATGTGAGTGAACTGAGCAAAGAATATACGATTGAAGTAAGCGAAATCCGAAGTCCATGCCTGCCTTCTAGGAAATAAACTTGTGCGTTAAGTTTGTATGTCTAAATGCGTGAGGAAAACCAACATTTAGATCTGGCTGAATTCATACATTATAAACACTATCGAATCAACTTGTTCCATTAACCGGTAGCGTGAGTTTGAGTTTGTTTGCATACGGTCTCCCGGATCGGACCAAGTATTATTCTGCTTTTCTGTAAGGTAATTCTCAGCAATATTATAAGGTCTGGCAATCTCGGTACATTCGTCTCCTATTAAGTGAGACACAAAATATATTTGTTGATTTGTTAGTATAATACACCTCAAGCCAAGCCTTAAAAGGCACCAAGACGTGGGTCAATACAATTTGTATAATATCAGCCCTGTATTAAACTGTCCCACTACTGGACACGGGCCTCTTCTCAGTGTGAGAAGGGTTAGGCCATAGTCCACCACGCTGGACCAGTGCGGTTGGCAGACTTCACATATCTTCGAGAACATTATGCAAAACTTTCAGACATGCAGTTTTCCTCACGATGTTTTTCTTTACCTCATCTACATCTGTATAAACAGTTTAATTTCAATAAGCAACATTTAAGTAAGAGTAAAAAATTACATCGTGCCTAATCCTAAACCTGGGGGTCTACCGTGAAACGCGTTATACGCAATTGCGTACGTTCGTTCGTGCTTATTCTTACCATGAAACATCATTCGCGCCGACATTCGTCACGAATATCGTCGTATGACATTTGTACGTCCTAAAGAATCCGAAGTGTTTTCATGGTAGGTATATGCTTATTATTTCGTTCGTCATTCGTTTCGGCACGTCATTGCGTAAAAACATTTTCACGGTAGACCCGCTGGAATAATAACGTTACAAGTGGTCTTAAAAGCTTTTAAAAACAAAATCTCTAGTTTTGCTTACCCATCTGTCCGCTTAGTTTCGAACGACCTACAGTTTAGACAATGTGATTGTAAGTACCAGGTTACGCAAATATATATTTAGGGCCAGTTGAGATAAGCCGATTTGATTGATTCGATCTACATTAAGGCATGACCCTTGGAAATTAATTATGCCGGACACTGGACAATTATTGTAATCAATCAAACCGAATCATTGAAAATTTACAAGTTGATATCGAATTAATAATAATAATATTCTACCACATGCACACAACACCATCTAGCCCAAACTAAGCAGAGCTTGTACTATGGGTACCAGACAATGGATAAACATACATATATACTTTTTTTTATGTAAATACATACATATTATACATAGAAACACCCAGACCAAGACAAAGATCCATATTCATGCACACAAATGTTTGACTTGTGCGGGAATCGAACCCGCGACTTCAGGCGTGGCAGTCGGTTACATTAACGACTACGCCATCGAGGCCGATTTGAAGTTAGTAAATACACCTTAAATGTTAGTAAAGAACAAGAAAATTAAAAATCCTTATTGATATTATAAATGTGAAATTAAGTTTGTTTAGTACGTTTTCACGCCTTAACTGGATGGATCATAAATTTTTCATACACGTAGTAAAGAAATAAAGCAGCCATTTCTTAAAAAAGGATACGGTTTCCGAGCAAACGAAGCCGCAAGCAAAAGCTAGTATAGAATACAAAAGAAACTTGGATTTTCACCTCATTCGATACGGTGTTCTTTATTGAGACTACTGCATAGAAAATTAAAGGCAGAGGAAAGGAAGTGAAAGGCTTAGTCAAAATTACGCCAAAAGTCAGAATTCTTTTTAGATCGCAAAGTAACTCTTATAAACATCAAAATATAATTACTATTTCAAAATTAAAAAAAAAGATATGCATACGTATACTCATGCCTGTGCCCTACCGGCCATCTCACCATGTCTGACACACCGCCTGCTCAAACTACAAAGATTGGACCTTCGGACCATCGTGGGGATCCTAACAGGACACTGTCCCCTGAACAAACATCTCTACAACATCGGAGCAACAGACAGCCCACTCTGTAGGGGATGTCTGACCGAAGAAGAATCTGCTGCCCATGTAGTCCTGGAATGTGTGGGAGTAACAGCACAACGTAAGGAAATCCTCAACAACCCGTGGTCACTCCGCGAAGCCTGCAAAGACCCAGGAAACTTCTGTGCTTCTGGGCGGAGTTGGGCTGGCTATCTCCGTAACCGGCCGACTCTCACGCATAATGGACCAACTTAGAGTTCAAATGCGGAAAAGGGAGTCCAATTACAATTACAATTACTCATGCCTGTTTACTGAAGGGGTAGGCAGAGACTACAATTACGATTTCCAATTGATATAGTCTTGGCTTATCTTTCTCACTTCATTCGTTTTCATTAGCTTATTTATGTACTACGGTTTTAGTACTCTCAGCCTGGCCTTTCTCTAGAATGAGAGATGAGGAAGACCTTCCTCTGCAAACAATATAATTCTTATTAGCTTTGTACAATGTTGGTCAATCTTTTGTCGTCTGTCTTTTCCACACACCAAAACCATCTCAGTTCACATTTTACGATTATTGTTATTACATAACCTTGTAGCGGCGCGCCAGCGCATACGTGTCATCCTTCCCCACCGCAGCTCCGACCGTTGACGAAGAGCGTTCTTCGTGTCAAATCGTCACCGTTCGGTTTTCTCGCGGTGCCACGCCTCAGTGCATTGTTACGACTCGTCCGACGCACGCTCTGCGCTAATCAATATTGTTAATAACGGTCAGCTGATTTCGAGATCTAATATTTAATTTCTAAATTCATTTAACTTGTGTTCCTATCGCTGTAATCTATTCTTATATACTTTAAACTTTCTTCTCTTGTGTTTCGTGCTACTCCTGCTCTTCAGTGTCTATTCTTGTGTAAAAAACTGTTGTAATAAAATAGCCGTTACATTTCAAATTGAACTTTTTATTTGGAGGACAACCGTACACCCATAACCTAAATACCTTTTTTATTTTATTAAGTGTTAAGTTTATGTTGAATTATTTAATTATAGAATAATTAATTAATTTGGCTTTCTATATTGGCTCCTAAGTTAAAGGCTTGCCTAGTTTGGGTTATGTATTTTATATATTTAGAATGAAATAAGTAAAAGATCACCATGTCAGCCAAAAGACGTCCACTGCTGGACACAGGCCTCCCCCAAGATTTTCCACACAGACTGGTCTTGAGCCTCCCGCATCGAACCGCTTCCCGCGACACTTACCAGGTCGTCGGTCCACATTGTGGGAGACCTACCCCTGCTGCGACTTCCGGTGCGTTGCCGCCACTCCAGTTAAAATAAAATATGTATGTATCTTAGTGGGGGCCAGTCAGTGCAGACCGGCGACACTTTGACCCAGTGAGATCTTTTATGTCGACACTCTCCCAATAACAACTGCCATAGATTTTCATGGCAGCCGACGGCTTAACGTGCTCTCCGAGGCAAGGAGCAGGCGATAATTGTCAATCAATACGCACATAATTTCAAAAAGTCATATAACTTTCCGAAAATCAGAGGTGCGCGATGTGGGTTCGAACCCGAGACCCTCTGCATTGCAGTCTGTTGGTCTCCCCACTGAGCTATCGCTGCTCTAAAATAAAATATAGTCCTGTATTAATTAATTATTGATTCCTTTTTCAATGAATGACGCTCTAAAAGATGAATGATCCCAAATAATAATTGTGCAGCTTTTTATAAGTCCGACTTGCATTGCGGTGAAAGCTTTAATCAACTGTTATACCATACTTGCATATCTCGAATGGGGTTAGGCAGAGTGTATTGGGCTATTATTTTGCATAAATAATATTTTATAAAGGAGGGCAGTCGATTCAGCAGTATTAGTAAGTAAATGATAATACAAAAAAGTACATTTATCCCTAGGCAAACCTAAAACTTGGGAGCCAATATAGAAAGTTAAAATAGTCTAAAATTAAAATAAGTTGGTAATTGGTTAGATGGCGAAGCTAACAGAAGCGGCTATGTTGTCCTTCAATCGCGATTGTGTCATTAATCAATCATCAATGTCGTGTCAATCATCGAATAAATTCGTGAGACAAATCTTATCCGCGCCAGATATACATAATATGTAGATAGATATTGGTACCGATTTGCAAAATAGGGCTGCATTTACTTGCGATTCCTTGTATATAAGTAAATATAATACTGGATTTTGTCAACAGCAATACCCAATACTACCAAATACACTAAAACATTAAAATTAAATATAAACATGACCTTATTACGGCCAACTGGCAGTATTGTTTTACATTTAAATGAAAAAGTAAAAGACAACACGCGAGCAGATTGTATTCCGTGTAAAAAATAAACTGTTACAGTAAAAACGATGTGGAAGCGATCCCAAGAACATGTTATTACGAACAAAATAAACTGCCTCTACTTGTTTCAATAATTTTAGTATATGTGAGTAAATACTTGCACTTACAAATACCATTTTACACATTGCAATTTATCAATATTTTTTTGCTTCTCGATATGTTTTGATTTTGTTCGTGCGACATTGTTTTTCGGTTGTCATGGCAAAAGTATACGCTAAAATTTGTTTATGAGAACACGTAATCGATCCATGGATGGCTTACATATAGATTGCTACAGCAAGAGGCTAGAAATGTGGTTTATAGACTGCAGTAGGCTCGCCGATCTGTCGCAGCAAAGAAAAGGTTACCTCGCCCCTACTGACACACTAAAAGTAATGCATTCGTTACCTACATAATTGTCCACAACAAATTATTGTTCATAGTCCAAAAGCTTCAAATCCGTTGCTTGTATGTTTGAAAAGTATCTCATGATACAGCATTTTCATTTGTAATTTTTTAATTAAATGCTACTTGGGTGTAGTACATTTCTGCCTATGCTTTCAAAGACTGGTTGAGTTAAACTATCTTATTATATTTCTTAAATTATCACTGCAAGGTGAAAGCCATCCTACTCTACTTTCATCTCACTCTCTATCTAGACCCACTAGGGACAAACCTTTTTATTGGAGTTTAGCCCATACGCCATCTTCATCTGGGCCGGCCTCATAGTCACTAGCCATCTCGACATATCCATTTCATTCTAAACTAAACTATTTCAATATCAGAGTGAGTTTCGTTCTGTGTTGAGTATCTTCAAGGATAAGACAAAAATATGTCGTTTATGGAATAAGTCAGCCTTCGGGCTATGTTAACCCGTATCTACAAGTAAAATACACAAACGCAATAACGTATGATATTTTACCTTATTTTCTTTTGCAATGTACTGAACACATAGAAAGAGGAATTGTTATTTAATGCGTTCTTGTAGGGAATCAACAGAACTTTTACATTGGCATTTGAATTACAGAATTGTTGCTTAGAATGTTAGACAAAACACCTGACTTGGCATATCAAGTCAGGTGTTTCTGGTAGTATGTAATTTTTTTTGATGGTATAGTTGGCAAGCGAGCAGACGCATCGCCTGATGGTAAGCGATTACCACCGCCCATGGACACCCGCAACACCAGAGGAGTCACAAGTGCGTTGCCAGCCTTTTAAATTGCCTCCCCTCAGGAGAGGGGGAGAGGGATGGGCCTGCACTAGCCTCACTCACTCGACGAAACACAACACACGCGCTTCTTCTTCTTCTTTATTTTTCTGTGAGGCCGTGGTATTTCTCCGGCCGAGCGTGGCTCTCCCACGTACAATGTACACGTTTATTTGTTTGTATGGATTTAACTCAAAAACTAGTAAACCGATTTTTAAAATTCTTTCACCATTAGAAAGCTATTTATTTTATTTTATCACCAAATAACATATAGGCAATATTTTATTAAAAATGTACTGTTACTAACATAACCTAAACTTAACTTGAACTTCAACTTGAATGAAGCAGCGTGCAATAGCTAGTGTAAAACAAAGGGCTCTAGGTACCCGAACATAATTTAATCATTGGTGTTTCTATTTATGCAGAATGAGCTCAAAGTATCATGAAGTCTAGCTGTGGTTTGCTTCTTCTTGGGTTTGACTATTTTTATTACTGGATCCCAAGCTGGTGGTACATTCCAACCATCTTCTCTATTAAAATTAGGATGTTTTTTGATTTCAATAGCCTCGCGAAGCATCCTTGGTAGGAATCGGTGTTCTTTAGCGAGAATCTGTGGTTTGTGAAATCTCAGGTAGTGGTTGGTCCCCTGTTGCACATGTTCACACACAGCAGACTTCAACGAGCGTTGGTGTTTTACATCAGCTATGTGTTCTTTTATGCGGGTGCCTATGCTTCTCTTGGTTTGACCAATGTATGAGAGTCCGCAGTCACAATCTATTTTATAGACCCCTGCATCTTGTAAAGGTAGTTGGCACTTGACGGATGGTAAAAATTGACTTATCTTCGTTGGCGGCTTGAAGTATGTGTTGATTGAAGCTCGCTTCAAGATGTAGCCAATCTTGTCAGTGACACCCCTTACATAAGGCAGTATAGCAGGCTGGCGCTCGACTGTGGCTGGCTTTTCTCGGGATCTGTGACAGCGGCGCGGCTGTTGGAGCTTGTTGTCTTGCAGTACTTGCTTGACATGTTGAAGCTCGGCGTCCAGGTGTTTCTTGTCACAGATCCCATGGGCTCTCTGAAACAAAGACATTCCCACGGTAGCTAACTGTTTAGGATGGTGGTGAGATTCACCGTTTAAGTACCTATTTGTATGGGTCTTTTTCCTATATACAGTGTGGCTCAAAGTATGATCAGGATTCCTGATGACAAGTACATCTAAGAAAGCTAATGAATTATTTGCCTCTAATTCCATAGTAAATTGGATGTTATTATTAATGGAATTAAGATGTTCTAGGAATACACTTGCACTATCTGTTGGTAATATTGTAAAAGTATCATCTACAAACCTCTTATAAATCCTGGGTGTGATGGGGGCAGTATGTAAAGCTCGAGCCTCGAAGTCCTCCATATATATGTCAGCAACGACAGGCGATACTGGGGAGCCCATTGCGACACCATCGACTTGTATGTAGAATTTATTGTCCCACAACAGATAGCCAGTTGTTAAGCAATGCTTAAGTAGTTCTGCATATTCCTCAGGCATATTGCACTGTATTAGCTTCCTTTTAGTTATTTCAATACAGTCATGTGCAGGTAAGCATGTAAATAATGACTGTACATCAAAACTAACCATTGTTTCATTGTTAGTGAGACGTAGGTGTTTAATTTCACTCACAAAATGGTATGAATCCTTTACATGTGCTCTCGAGTTGCCTCTGAGTGGTGAGAGTATCTTCGCTACGTGCTGAGCCAGTCTGTAAGTTGTTGTGTTGATCTGACTCACAATAGGACGTAGGGGAGCGTTTTCCTTGTGTATTTTTGGTAACCCATACAGCTTTGGAGGTTTTACGCAAGCTGGTATTAATTGTTTAACGTCTAGATCTAGTTTTTCGGAGTATTTATGAATGATGTCTTTGGTTTTATTCAATATTTTGTTTGTAGGGTCTGTTTTAACCTGTTTATATGTTGTTTCATCCAAAAGTAAATTTTCAATTTTATGTTTATAATCTGACGTATCCATTATGACCGTAGCGTTTCCTTTATCTGCACGGAGTACTGTAATATCTGGCCTAGCCTGCAAGTTCTTCAGTGCGACGAATTCATCTTTGGGAAGATTCGGTCTGGGCACTTTACTTCGACGCAAGACCGATGAAATGTCCTGACGTATAGCCTCCAAATCTTCCTTTTATATATTATTCTTGACTAGGCAGCCCTCGACGTTGCAAATAATGGCCTCATACGGTATCCTAGCCGGTGTTATTGCATAATTTAAACCTCTACTCAATACTTTTTCGGTTGTTTTGTCTAAAGTTTGTTTTGACTGATTAATAACTGCTTGTCTTTGACTTGACGGCGGCGTGTCATTGGTCCGTGCATTGACGTTTCGTTTCTTGCTGTTGGCATTTGATTTAGATGATAATTTTTCATATTTTTGAATTTTGTTCGTTTTACACGCATTATATTTTGATCTTCCTCTGTGATTTAAAGCATTGATGCATTGTTTAAAATCAAATGGAGTTATTAATCTCTGTATTTCATTAGACAAAATCTCAACGTTCCTATTTATGCTGCGTAAGTCAGCGCGATGTTCTCTGATAACTTGTATTAATAACTTTTGACTTGCCTGTTTTAAGATCTTTGCGCTTCCTCGTATGTCTTTCTTGGCTGATATCTTGACACACGTAGGAATAAGACTGTGATCACGACATCTCTTCAAGAAATTTAAAGATGTTACATATCTTGCGCGCTTAGTTTGTAGATCTTCTAACCGGCGTATTTTTGTTGCTGTTTCCAGTCAGGTTGTGGGACAATAAATTCTACATACAAGTCGATGGTGTCGCAATGGGCTCCCCAGTATCGCCTGTCGTTGCTGACATATATATGGAGGACTTCGAGGCTCGAGCTTTGCATACTGCCCCCATCACACCCAGGATTTATAAGAGGTTTGTAGATGATACTTTTACAATATTACCAACAGATAGTGCAAGTGTATTCCTAGAACATCTTAATTCCATTAATAATAACATCCAATTTACTATGAAATTAGAGGCAAATAATTCATTAGCTTTCTTAGATGTACTTGTCATCAGGAATCCTGATCATACTTTGAGCCACACTGTATATAGGAAAAAGACCCATACAAATAGGTACTTAAACGGTGAATCTCACCACCATCCTAAACAGTTAGCTACCGTGGGAATGTCTTTGTTTCAGAGAGCCCATGGGATCTGTGACATGAAACACCTGGACGCCGAGCTTCAACATGTCAAGCAAGTACTGCAAGACAACAAGCTCCAACAGCCGCGCCGCTGTCACAGATCCCGAGAAAAGCCAGCCACAGTCGAGCGCCAGCCTGCTATACTGCCTTATGTAAGGGGTGTCACTGACAAGATTGGCTACATCTTGAAGCGAGCTTCAATCAACACATACTTCAAGCCGCCAACGAAGATAAGTCAATTTTTACCATCCGTCGAGTGCCAACTACCTTTACAAGATGCAGGGGTCTATAAAATAGATTGTGACTGCGGACTCTCATACATTGGTCAAACCAAGAGAAGCATAGGCACCCGCATAAAAGAACACATAGCTGATGTAAAACACCAACGCTCGTTGAAGTCTGCTGTGTGTGAACATGTGCAACAGGGGACCAACCACTACCTGAGATTTCACAAACCACAGATTCTCGCTAAAGAACACCGATTCCTACCAAGGATGCTTCGCGAGGCTATTGAAATCAAAAAACATCCTAATTTTAATAGAGAAGATGGTTGGAATGTACCACCAGCTTGGGATCCAGTAATAAAATTAGTCAAACCCAAGAAGAAGCAAACCACAGCTAGACTTCATGATACTTTGAGCTCATTCTGCGTAAATAGAAACACCAATGATTAAATTATGTTCGGGTACTTTGAAATAACTACACTGGAACATTGAGACAACTGCCATCTTAGTCTCCCCGTGACCATGGCTGCTGAAAAGCAACCGAAACGTCGGGGAAAGTGTAAAAATAAATTAAATCTAAATAGTTTAATAATAATTTAATTAGCTTAAAAATTAGTAAAGTTTAATAGTAGTAGTAGTGTAACAATTTTCAAAATTTTGTAATAAAGCGTCAAATAAACAACGCGATAAAATTCGTATATAGCAGTTTAATTTCAATGAATAATATTCGCGTAAATAGAAGACAATATTATATAAAGGGCTCTAGGTCACAAAGTCACCGTGGTTTAAGATCACTCAAATTATACCTTCCTTCAGATTATTATTATAACGAAGAACCAGGTGGAAGACCGTTAGAGTGCCACACAGAGCTTTTGAGATCGATTTCAGACGTCTGACTTTTTGAAGTTATGTGCGTATTAATTAGTTAATTATCGCTTGCTAACGGTGAAGGAAAATATCGTGAGGAAATCTGCATGTCTGAGAGTTCTTTATGATGTTCTCGAAGATATATGTATATCTTTTTTATACAACTTAGGTGGCAAACTAGCATACTTGTTGCCACTTAAGCCCACTTGCGCGTTGCGGACCCTGTAAATTCATTTTAACACCCTTTTTGAAGAACCCCTTGCTGTAGTATTGTAGGAAAACCTCGGCAGGGTGTTCATTACACAATCTGAGCGTCCGCGGGAAAAAATTCCTTTGGAACCACTTGGTGCGGCATCAATAAGGTTGTAAGGTGTGGCAAGTTTACCACCCCGCACTGGACCAATGTGGTGGATTGTGGCCTAACCCTTCTCTCAAAGAAAATAGGCCCGTGCCCATAACTGAGACAGTTTATATATAGAGCTGATATTATTATATTTTAAGTAAGAGTTAAACTAGGCTGAATAAAACTTATCTAATACGTGGACACTTGGTTCTTCTAGGAGCGATTAAAGGCAGTCAAAAAGTTATGATTTAGGTTCCACTTGATAGGTCACGTTCCTGTTCTAGTTTACCTTTTTATTAAATATTATTATTATTATTAGTTTACTGGACTTAGTTTTGAACTGATTTCTTGACAGTGAAACGTTACAGTATTTTTAATAGATTCTGATATCAACCCAATCACCCAACCCATCATCTCATGCATAGCAGCTTAATTCACTATCGTAAACACTACCGAGTCATATCAGAAACAAATTTATTCAGCTCGAGATTTAACTAGTGTTATTAAATGATACCATCACACATAGTTGTACAAAATAAAAAAAACTATTCGATGTTGAATTTTAGTAGAAAACAATTAGAATAGGCATTCCTAGAAATTGTTATTCTAACTCATATTATAATTAATGTGAATGTGAATTTGTTTGTTTGTTACGCTTTCACATCTTTACTACTTAAAAGACCATCATGATTTTTTTATACACTTTGTCAGGGGTGCAGAATATATGGTACCTTTAATCCAGGGAAAAACACTGTTACCAGCCTAACCTATATTTGCGGGAAGCCGCGCGCAAAATCTAGTATGTATGTATCTTGTGTGGGGGCCAGTCAGTACAGACCGGCGACACTTCGACACAGTGGGATCTTTTGTGTCGACACTCTCCCAATAACGACTGCCATAGATATTCATGGCAGCCGGGACCGACGGCTTAACGTGCTCTCCGAGGCACGGAGCAGGCGATAATTGTCAATCAATACATACATAATTTCGAAAAGTCATATAACTTCCGAAAGTCCGAGGTGCGCGACGTGGGTTCGAACCCGAGATCCTCTGCATTGCAGTCTGTTGGTCACCCCACTGAGCTATCGCTGCTCTGCAAAGTCTAGTAAGTGCTATGTTTTATGAAAGACTACATTTTGCCCGCAATAAAGTCACATTCACATTTATAATATTAGTAAGGATTACTAAGAATATTGGTTGAAAATTATTAGCATTCCTGTTAACCTCTCCAGATTAAATATGTTTGTTTTTGAAGTGAGTTCAGGTCTATAGAGCAATGGATAGGCATCAAACTCACACGATCGTAAGTTGTGTCTGTTTGCGCCTTTACCACTCGGCACAATCGTCTTAAAATTTGGTGTCGAACGTCTACCCTGATAATAATTGATTCCCAATTTTCAATACCTAAAATAAGAAAAGCATAGAATTATAATATTAATTAATTAACAAAGGTTAATCTATATCTTAATATAAATTTATTGAACACATTTTACGAAGCAATTTCTCTTAAATACCAAGAATTCCATTCCAAGGTCATGCTCGTGTCATGTTTATTAAAAATCTATGCTTAATAAACATGACATGAGCATGACCTTTTGATCTGATTCAAATCAAGGACTCGATCACAAGTTTGGACTTGTGAATTATCATTGGACTACTGCCGTTGTAAGGCTTGGTCGAGATCTTTGCTAATATCAACAGAATCCCTTTCTTTCTTTCTTTTCGTGTGGTTAGTGGCCAACCTATTGTCAAGTTTTGTTCAAGCCTAGGCCTCTGACATGGCTTAACGATTGCTGTCAATTTAGCAACCACCGGGACCGACTTTTTACGTGCTCTTCGAAGCACGGAGACGCTCAGATGAAATACCACTAAGCGTCACCCCTCTATAGACTGACCGCACCCAACGTTGCTTAACCTCGCTAATCGTTTACCGATCAGTGAGTGCATCTGATTATGAGCACCTTCTCCCCCTTACGTTATACCAAAAGCTAAGGCCAGGGTCATACTATCGTTTGTTGGAGGTGCACATTCTTCTAACGTGTTGCCAGCATTTTGGAGACGCTAATGCGGCGTTTTAAGAATACATTATTTAGCGTATGTTACCGGGTATGGCGACAAAAACGCAGTGACTTGTCCTGTCTTCTACCTTTGTCTTATAGGAATCCATTTTGCTTTAGATATAGCAATTTGCCTGTGCATACGTTTATTGGTCGGAAAAGGGATTCTTACAATCATGTGCTTATTTACGACGCAAGCGTTGCATACACGCAACGTCAACGCTGATCCCTCGTTTCAGAAACGTCCAGCAAACGCTAGTCTGAAGCCGGCCTATCCCCGATATATAATAAATTCATCAAACCCATTTTCCTTAAAGACCAGCAATCTCACATTACTTAAATATGTATGTCAGATTATTCCAACGTTATCTTAGATTGCATAATAGTAATATGTTAACAGTTCATTTCCTGCTTGAGAGCGCACAACTGTTATGAAAGTTAGCTAAAGCAAATATTGATATAGAGAAACGGAAATACACAGTCAGTATGGTTTTATTTAGTTTGAACGCGAAATTGAGTATCAAGTGCTTTTTATTAATAGTATCGAGAACTACTTCATATGGAGATTTTTTTAGTTCTGGTTTATTTTATTATCTTCATCGCTACACATGGTATCTACACATACTGCAAGTTAAATAAATTTATGTAAAGATTGATATTTCAATTTTGTTCCATCTATAATTATCTGGTAATTAATACATAACAAAGAGCAGTAATAGCGTCTACTAGACATTGTACCATGCCATTATTAAAAGAGAAAATATTAAAAAAAAACATTGAACGACCCGGCGATCAGACCCTAGATCTCATGCATAACAGTCATATACACTACCACTGCGCCACAGAGGTATTTAATGATTGGCGGTGAAAAGTAATATACATACATACATACATACATAGATTCACGCTTGTTTCCCAGAGGGGTAGGCAGAGACTACGGATTTCCATTTGCTACGATCCTGACACATTTCTATAGCTTCATTCACTTTCATCACATTCCTCATACACGCCCGTCGGTTCAAGGTGCTCTTAACCTGGCCTTTGTCCAGAGCACCTCCGATCTGATCAAGAAACGTTCGCCTAGGTCTTCCTCTTGTGACTGTTCCATTCACACTAGCCTTATAAACTTTCTTAGTCAGTCTTTCCTCGTCCATTCATCTCACACTGAGAATATACCCGTGCCTAGCAGTGGGACAATGTATATACAGGCTGATGTTAAAGATAATGTATCTAAAATTATCTTGTTTTTTAATACATCTTTGCTCTCGGAATAATACCTGTATCGGGCGACTTTACAAATATTCAAACAACGAACACAAAGAAAAAACAGACTCGGAACGACTATTTGTGCATCACACAAACTTTTGTTCAGTGTGGGTATCGAACCCACAACACTCGGCGCGGTGGCAGTGATGAGGCGGCCACTTAAACAACTACACCATTCGTGCAGTCTATTATATTTTAATTTTCTTTTCTTAATTTCGAGCAGCAACTATTTATTTAAGTAAGCCAAGCATGCAGTGATTCGAGTCGTTGGTCGTTCAAACAATAGAATATAAACGAGATGGGTGTAAAAACTCACGATTCAACCTCTTCGTCTTCATGTGTACCCACTGCTGGGCAAAAGCCTCTCCCCTGGACTTCCAAATCACTCTGTTGGTGGAGATATCCCCTGAACTTATGACCTTGTGACCTCTATATCTCGGGGGTATTTTGACCCACAGGACCCATATTCAAACTCGACTGAGGTATGACCCCAAGGTGTCTGCACACCAAGTTACAAGTCAATCTGTCTAGTGGTTGTGGAGCTATGCCTTTCACTAACATCAAACTGTCACTAACACACAGACCGTTACAAAGTATTTTCATTAACCTCTTCGAAAAAGACTCAGAAGTTAATAATTAATGAGAATCAAATGCAAATATAGAACACAACTATATAAATATAGACTGCCTTGGTGTCGCAGCGGTAGTGAATGAAACTACTGTGCTGTCGCGGGTTAGATTGCCGGGTTGGACGAGGACTTAAAAAGAAAATTGAATTGACCAATACACCTCTGCATACTCCTTTGAGGAAAGAGCCGTGGGACTTTATAGGTATATTAGAATGCAAATCCGAACGTAAAACATTTACATTAGTTACATTTTTTTTAATACTTCTAGGTTGAAAAACAAGCATATGGCCCACCTGATGGTAAGTGGTCACCGTAGCCTATGGACGCCTGCAACACCTAAGTCATCACTTGCCCGTTGCCGACCCTTTAGGAATGGTAGTAGGCAGAAGAAGAAGCGGTTAGTGCGAAAGAGGGTGATTAGGCCTCCGGCACTCTCACTCACCGAACGAAACGCAACAGTAAGAAAACTGCTATTTCATGTCGATATTCTGTGAGAGGGTAGTCCTTCCCTGGTTGAACCGACCCACTCATGACTTAATCAGTGAAGTTCTACTACTTTACAAATTCATGTGTAAACTGCTACACAGTTTTCAATGTAATTTGATATGATAATAGCTTGCAATCTAAAGAACGACATAAACTTCTCATAAACGTGAAGACCGGGAAAAGCTCAGCAATCATAAAAATAAAAATCAAAGTGCTTTTAATGTACGCATTTCCCACCGTCGTTCAACATTGGCGCATTGCAGTCGAAGCACAACAGACGAATGGAAATCGAAATAAAAAATAATTTCTTTAGACGAAAAGCCAGTCAATTGTCACTTGATAAACACGAGTTTTGATCATCGAAAGATCATAATCATTCCTCATTAGGGCAAAGCGATTCTTATAGAAAGTTAATTCATTACTGTTATTTGAAAACAGTAATCTTTGAACCAAGGTGGCAAAATGCCAATGTTTTATAAGTATTTTTAATATTTTAGCCTGTTAATTATGTAAGTGTTTAAGGAAGATTTTTGTTTATTAATTAAATTCTGGAGGGCCGGCAAATATTTCCCTTGTTATAATCTGCAAAGAAGTTCGGGATGAAAATATGGCTTGTTTCATCGTTTTCAAAAAGGAATATTTCACCTTATGAAATTACTCAATACTTGGTGACACCATATATTGTGTTGTACCATAGTTAAATATGTATATCTATAGTTATAATAATTCTTAGCAAGATTCATGACTCAATCTTGCTTTTGTTTATTAACGTCAATGAACTTTTACGAAAGTATATACAAATCCAATACAATTTAAAACCACCGTAATTTGATATTTTGCGTGTAGAGATTAATATATGGCATATTTAATAATATTTCGTCATTAGATGCAGTTTTAGCAGCCTGTTTTGATAGCAGATACCAAGGGGCACAGTGAATCGCTGGGCAATGATGCTGCAGATGAGTTGGCTAGAAGAGGGTCGGGTATGGTGATTCCACCACACCACATGGGACGGAAGGTCCACCTCCATTCCTCCCTCTACCATTCTCACAACTAAAAACATGGATGCGGCTTCGCACTCAGAGCCAACATAATAAACGCTGGGCACGGACAACGGACTGTAGACAGTTGAGAGCAGCCCTACCGGCCATCTCACCACGTCTGACACACCACCTGCTCAACCTACAAAGATTGGACCTTCGGACCATCCTGGGGATCCTAACAGGACGTTGTCCCCTGAACAAACATCTCTACAACATCGGAACAACAGATAGCCCACTATGTAGGGGATGTCTGACCGAAGAAGAATCTGCTGCCCATGTAGTCCTGGAATGTGTGGGAGTAACAGCACAACATAAGGAAATCTTCAACAACCCGAGGACACTCCGCGAAGCCTGCGGAGACCCCAGGAAACTTCTGTGCTTCTGGGCGGAGTTGGCCTGGCTATGTCCATAACCGGCCGATTCTCACGCATAATGGACCAACTTAGAGTTCAAATGCGGAAAAGGGAGTCCAATTACATTAACATTTACATTTTAGCGGATACCACCAAAACGAATGCTATGATAACTTCAGGTCATTAATACTCAACTTGTAAAAGTACATGACTCAAGTATTGCGCACGGGCTAATAGCTCGAGTTAATCATACAGGCTAGGTGCGGGAATGACTCGCATCAATTGTTTATACGTCGTATACGATCCGTGCAAGTACCACAAGTTACAATTATCATAATGCTAGGATCCAACCATATCAGTGACAACACAAGTGGTACAGATATAACACTGACGTTATATTGTTGAACTGACGATGCTGGCTGTGTTCGCCACAGCCGTCACTTAACACGAATGTTATTTTTATTTCCTTCTTTAATTAAATGCAGTGCGCTGTATCCTAATGCTCATTCTCTAAGCATCCAAATTTCTCTAGTGATACTTCTTATATAGTGAATATACCACATTTACGCACGAAGCGCTCTGCTTCCAATTTTATAATGCGTACTGCTAAGGAGTGGAATTCGCTACCTAAGTCTGTGTTTCCCGATGAGTACAATCTGGGTGTCTTCAAGTCACGAGTGAATAGGTACCTTCTAGTCAAGCGTGATCCATCGTCGACTACATCTTCACAGGTGAGATCGCGGTCAAACGCAAGCCTACTAGACTATAGAAAAAAAAGAAGAAACGTATATATAAGTAGGCTAACGAATCTACTTACAAGGATTCTATAAAAAAATTAAAACGCCGTATTTTCTGCCCCGATTACCGGACTGCGAATAATTGGGTTGTGTTTATTTTATGTGCAACGTTAAACATAAATTATTGTCGAACGCAACCGTAATAACAACTCATTTGTTTAACTAAAGCGTTGTAGGATTTTTGCAGGCCAAACGTTGCAAAAATAAAAACGCGTTTCAATGGAAACGCGGATAAAAATCGTTGATGCCTCTCGTAACAAATCTCTGGATTTGCACTATAATACACTATATCACTCATTAAACTTGTTTTATCTTTTTCATTGCTTGATTATTACTTCTTCTTCCTAGCCTTTATTATTCCCAAGTCACTTGGGGTCGGCTTTTTCTGTTTAAAACAGTTTTTACACGGAGCGGCTGCCACCTGACCTGCGCAACCCGAAGGCTATTGATACCCTAAGGCTAGACCAGTGTCAGGATATTATAGGGCACTGACTTCTCAATAACGACTGCCATAGATGTTCATGGCAGCTGGGACCGACGGCTTAACGTGCTCTCCGAGGCACGGAGCAGGCGATAATTGTTAATCAATACGCACATAATTTCGAAAAGTCATATAATTTCCGAAAGTCAGAGGTGCGCGACGTGGGTTCGTACCCGAGATCCTCTGCATTGCAGTCTGTTGGTCTCCCCACTGAACTATCGCTGCTGGTTATTACTATCAAAGTTTATATAAATTTGCACGTATGGCGTAGTGGTTTAAGTGGTCGCCTCGCCATTGCCAGTGCGCCGAGTGTTCTGGGTTCAAATCCCACATGAAACATAAATTTGTGTGATTCACAAATGGATGTTCCGAATCTGGATGTTCTTTGTGTCCGTAGTTTGTATGTTTGTAAAGTCCCCCGCGATACAGGAATTATTTGTAGTGCGAGAGTTTTATTTATTTAAAAAAGAAATTTTTGAGTTTGATTTTACTGCTTGAATCGGAAATTGTATGTTTTAATCTGTAAAAAATGTGCCTATTACGTTTCATTCGGCATATACACCTATTTAATGCTGTATATTTGGATGCGCATAAGTTATAAATTAAATCAACGCCTGATTTATGAAATCTAATGGAATAAACATATTTTCAGATGGGACTTATTCTGAGGTCTTTAATCCAGTATGCGAGCTTCGTTGTACAAAATAATATCTCACAAATAAAAGCCATAACATCATATCGCATTCTTCTTCTTTCTTTCTTCTTCTTCTTTTCGTGTGATTAGTGGCCAACCTGTTGTCAAGAGTTGTTCAAGCCGCCCGTAGGCCTCTGACATGGCTTAACGACTGCTGTCAATTTGACATATCGCATTGAAAGTGGTAAATGATGACGTCATATTCGTGATTGTAGGAGTGATGTTAAGATATGATTCACATAATTGCAGTCAGAGTACAATTTCTTCACTAAATTTTGTAAACGCATGGTCGCAGTTAAAAATCTCAGCGTGATATAACGTTAACGTAAACGGCTACAATGACGTCAATAACACCGATATTGGAACAAAGTGCTTGAAGTGTAAAACAAGTTTCATTACATTGTATTAAACTCTCGTAAATATCGGCACTCGTAAAATACAGTTTATACGGGTTTTCATTCGTTGCACGTTGTGATACTCTCTTGCTAAGTACCATATAATAACCTACTTCTTGGAATAGGTTATTACGTAAGTTGTAATGAAGTAATGATATCAAACGTCAGTGTAGAAAAGTTTAATTGGATTTTACTTCGTGATACTGTTTCTCGAGTTGAGTTATAAAATCGACACACATATACAGTGCAGGGTGTATTAGAAAGGCTGATAATGTTTTAAAATTTTAGACTGAAACATTTTTATAAAGACAACTATCGCTAATAAAATATATGTATAAATAGAGGTTTTACTTACTTAGTGGTACTGGTAGCAGCGATAGCTCAGTGGGGAGACCAACAGACTGCAATGCAGAGGGTCTCAGGTTCGAACCCACGTCGCGCACCTCTGACTTTCGGAAGTTATATGACTTTTCGAAATTATGTGCGTATTGATTGACAATTATAGCCTGCTCCGTGCCTCGGAGAGCACGTTAAGCCGTCGCTCCCGGCTGCCATGAACATCTATGTAATGGCAGTTGTTATTGGGAGAGTGTCGACACAAAAGATCCCACTGGGTCGAAGTGTCGCCGGTCTGCACTGACTGCGCCCCCACATAAGATAAGATAATATAATGCTAAGTAACAGGTCTTGATCGATGCAAGTCGGAAGAAACGTCGGACAATCAATAGGTATTTATTACCTTTTAAATACTTTATCGCTAGTAAGACCCGTTACTTAGCATCTATATATTAATACGTGAAGCAAAAACTTTGTACGTCTTTTTACCAAAATTACGTACGAGTATGAAATTTGGCACAGTTAAAGTTTTTATGGAGAAGGAGGGGCGAATCCTAATATTTTTATAAAATGTGCATTAGAAATACATTAAATTAATGAAAAACACTACACGCACACATTCATGCATTTGACGCACGCAGTCGAATCGCGTTCGTAGTATTTCGGCATTGTTCGTCTGACGTCGTACAATTCTTTGTAACTATGGTTATTTATAATTATGTAATAAAGAAAACAAAGTATCAAGCTTAGGAATTTTGGTCGAATTTTGACTAAGACCGCTAGTTATATTAAATACTAGCTGTGCCCGCGACTTCGGCCGCGTGAAAATTTGTATAAAATGTTATTTGTGGACAGAACTTCTGTGTAAACGATGTTAGGTGTGGAACCATTGGGGACGTACACATAGAGATTTTGGGGATTGCTAACGCGAGACAAAGCGACATAGAGTTGGCCATGAGTAAAACAGCCCGTACTGAGATCTATACCAGCAACGTGTAATGTTTGACATTGCGCTTTATTTATTGTCATTGCATAACATAAACTTACTAAAGAGCAGCGATAGCTCAGTGGGGAGACCAATAGACTGCAATGCAAAGGGTCTCGGGTTCGAAACCACGTCGCGCACCTCTGACTTTCGGAAGTTATATGACTTTTCGAAATTATGTGCGTATTGATTGACAATTATCGCCTGCTCCGTGCCTTGGAGAGCACGTTAAGCCGTTGGTCCCGGCTGCCATAAACATCTATGGCAGTCGTTATTGGGAAAGTCAGTACCCTCTAATATCCTGACACTGGTCTAGCCTTAGGGTATCGTTAGCCTTCGGGTTGCGGAGGTCAGGTGGCAGCCGCTCCGTGTAAAAACTGATATCCAGTCAAATCCGGTTAAACCAGAAAAAAAAAAGCCGACCCCAAGTGACTTGGGAATAATAAAGGCTAAGAGAGAAGAAGCATAACATAAACTTACTGGGAATTGAACGCGCTTAAAACTGAACGGATAATTATTTGATATGATGGGGATTCTCGGAATAAAAACAATTTCACCGACGCCACATCCTGTTAAAATTTCGGCTTCAATTAATTTACGTTGCAAGATTTTTACTTTAAGTCTAGTTCCGTTACAAAGCCTAGGTGGACTTAAATTTCTCAGCAAGATTATGGGAACGCCCACTTTAAAGAACTTTTATGGGCTGAAAGTCATGCATAGGGTGCGCAGTAGCACCAAAATATCCTCAGCACGATAGTAGACACGTGGGATAGCCCCATTGTCTGTCATTGGTTGCGGTTCATAATCCTGTGGTGTAAGCTTATTTTTTATTTTTTATTGTGTTAATTGTGTCTTAATAATTAATAACACTAGCTTGTAAGTTTTATGTAATACTAACACAATGGATATTACTCCGAAAATATTTTTTTATATATAATGTTAGTAAAATTACACCTTAATCGCTCCCAAACACAAAGACAACCATCTCAAAAATCGAATACGTAACATTTTTTATGAACTTTCCTTCAAGTAAGCAATGATAATTTTGATTATCATCCTCAGATGTAATCTATCATGTTGTCTGTGAAGTGTGAGGGATGACAGCAATATTATTTTATTTACCCCATTTAAATATAATAATAACCTACCCAAGAGATTTAAAGAGATTGATGTGTTATGGGGTTGCTTTGTGATTCATTTTGGTATTGCATAGAGGGCGTTGTGGTTTAAGGCTGCCACTACGCTGAGTGTTGTGGGTTCGATCCCCACATAGGACAGACATTTGTGTAATCCAGAAGATCTACGTAGGACTTTCGATAATAAAAAATTATAGTGCGGTCAAGAATAGTATGTTTTTATTTAATTTGTACTACTGAAATAAATAAATGTATAATTTTGTAAGTATGTTTAAATGTTTGTCATTTAATCACGCGTAAACTTTTATATAGATTTATATAAAACTTGGACTACATATAGGCCAACTCTCAAGAATGTGGATCTTCAAAAAAATTATGTCGTTAAAAGCAAAAACAACAGTATATATAAACTGTACTACTGTTAGGCACAGGCTTTTTCTCAATTTGAGTAGAGGTCAGGTCACAGTCAACCACGTCGATGGCCTTCGCATATCTTCGAGAATATTATAAAGATCTCTTAGACATATAGGTTAATTCACAATATTTACCGTCACCGTTGTAACGAGCGATTTAACAATTTAATACGCATAAAACTTCAAAATGTCGGACGGACCTTGGAATCGAAGTCGAGACCCCTACATGGCAGTCTAACGGTACCCCAGACCATAGCTGCATCAATAAATTAGCAGCACTCTTATCTCTCGTTATTTGCAAACTTTACGATGCTTATAACAATTCCTAGCTCTTATCATTGAGAATTTTAATGCCAAGATAATATTTGGTCAATAAAGTGGAGAATGATTTAATTTTGGCGGCAACGTAGCTGGCATACTAATTTTCTTGGGTCGGGACAGGTATAAATAAGGAAACATTCATGTTGTAACTCACGGGTGAAGGGGAAAGTTTTGTATAAAATGTTCGCCGTCGAATATTAAATTATGATCTTCTTTACAAATATTTCATACCGTTTAAATCTCCGAAGAGGAAGAGAAAAGAGTATCATCCACATTACGCTAGCTATCTTTTACCACTATTTACCAGCATTTTGTACCACTATTTACCAGCGGCTCGGATACAAGCCACCAAGTGCCACGCCACATTAAACCTTATGTTACTAACCTTAACGCTTAAAACTGATTGTTTATCTACTAATGGCTTTTTTGGGTAAAGGACATTGTAAAGTATTACGAACGTTTGGCTGTTCATAGAGGACTATTAGTGCCCACACTTACGTATGGAAGTGAAAGTTGGGTATGGCAAAAGAAGTATGAGAGCAGAATAAATGCTGTAGAACTGAGACCGCTGAGCAATACATATATTATATGGTGTGACTCTGAAAGATAGAATAAGGAATAGTGTGATTAGAGAGAGATGCGGTATAAAAGTGGATATAGTGACGAGAATAGAAAAAGGTATGTTAAGCTGGTTTGGGAATGTAGAAAGAATGGACGAGAAAAGACTGACTAAGAAAGTTTATAAGGCTAGATTGAATGGAACAGGCCCAAGGAGAAGACCTAGGCGAACGTTTCTTGATCAGATCGGAGACGTTCTGGACAAAGGCCAGGTTAAGAGCACCTTGAACCAACGGGCGTGTAAGAGGAATGTGATGAAAGTGAATGAAGCCAGAGAAGTGTGTCAGGATCGTAGCAAATGGAAATCCGTAGTCTCTGCCTACCCCTCTGGGAAACAGTCGTGAATCTATGTATGTATGTACGAAAATATAAATATACGATAGGTTAAGGTTACACGTAAAATCGAGCCTATTGCCGATTAACGGGCACAAATCCAGAGACCGTGCTGCTACAGAACATTGATTGATAGAAAGATTCATTACCACCAATTCATTGAAAACCAAATCACAAATTGTGCTGTATTTCCAACGTGGCAATACCTGTCACAGCGGTACTAAATGCAAATGCAGTGCATATGTTGTTGGGTTTGATTCCCGGTTAGAGAGTCACCCAAATTTTGCCAGCTATCTATATCGCGGTAGTGAATAGATATAGTGAATGTGACTGCTGTGCATGAGGTCTCGGGTTTGAATCCCGGGTCGGGCGAACAAAACGTTCTGGATTTTTCTGTTAGGAAATCTCAATAACAGCTCGGAGTTAGGAAGTTAACTGTGTAAGGCACCCCCGTGCCCCAGAAAGCACGTAAAGCCGTTGGTCCTACGCCTGATCTCTCTCCGCTCGTGTCGGATTACCGTCCCATCGGATCATGATAGTGAGGGAATAGAGAGTGCACCGCTTGTGCACTATAATATCTCCTGCTCAGATGGCTAGTCTCCGTTAAGATTGGCTACCGTGAACGAAATTCGGTCAGGAGGACATTATTATATATATCTTTTATAGTTCCACTAAGTAAGGGTCGAGGCAATTGCCGTCTAACGGGCACAGATCCAGAGCCCGTGCTGGTACTGAGAATTACTCGTCGGAAAGACTCTATAACAATTTAGGCGACCCGGAATCAAACCGAAGACCACATACATAGCAGTTGTATCCACTTCTGCTGCGTCACTAACATTTTAGAATATTTCAAATATCTCAAGGAAAGACAAAATACATACCTTTCCTTGATATTATATAATTAGCTACCATGCTAAAACGAGTGTTATGAGTTTTACCCATACAGGGCAATAGTTATATCTACGGTATTTAATCAACGGAGGGCAAATTAATTAGATACTGTGTCCAAACAACGAACTCAAAGAACGCTCAGACTCGGACCAATCATAAACGGATCACACAAATTATTGTCCCATGTTGGACTCCAGGCCACAAAATTCGGCGTACTATCAGTGGTGAGTCGATCACTTAGACCAGCACGCCATCAGCCATACAGTCAAACAGAAATTTCTATCTGTGTAACATCACAAAGTGAATCAACAGCAAACGACATGACATTGTAACTCCACTGAGCGCTGTAAATACACAAAGACAAATACACAGTAATGCCAAAGATCAATAATACAACGTGTCCTTTCACTAGTTCCCGACGATAGCCCTTTGCTTCGCTTGGCACGTGCCCGAGTATGCCACGCCAGGATAAACTTGGATTCGGAAACATGGTCATGCGTGGAATAGTTCAATTAACCGTTATTCTTGTAGGTATAAGCTTGAAGCTTTGTCTGAGCTTTGAGACTAATAATAATATTTATTAATTTATTTTATTTTATTGTAACGGTTGTACACCAATTACAATAATTAAAAATAAGAATACATTAGACACAAATGTAAAATTAACACTTTTGCGGACGGTCTCAGTGAAAATTGTGTTCTAGAATGACACAATAAGTTTCCATACAAATAGATTTGGCGTTTAGATACGTTGTGTTGCATAATATTAGATGTTTTTAAGACAATATGACAGAAATGTTTTATCACGTCATCGTTTGCATACGTTATGTCACTAATAATACAACTGAGATGACGTATGATTGACACAACATATGGATGTTAATGTTTGTACCCAATCTTCTTCATAAGAAGTTGTTTCAGTGAGACGACACAATCATGAGGTGAAGATAGTAGCTCGCCAGAGCGCCTACGCTCTTCTTGGACTACCTCATGGTGGCAGATTTCAACAACACTAGGACAAATCGGTTTTAAAGTCAAATTCAGTTTTTGACGATTTTTGTAATATGAGACCAGACGTATCTTCTTGTGGGGTCTAAATCTCTATCAGATCCAGAGTCACCATCACGATCCTGGAATGGGTCAGCCATGGTTGAGTCATCAGAGTAAACAAAAATTCTCATTAGATTTCTCTTACGCTTATCCATCTAAAACATACAAAATAACTCATGAGAAACAATTTTCACACTATACAATTATAACTGAATTGGGTATACAACCAAGTAATTATAAAACAATAGCATAATATAAACACTTACGATGTTTCTTTGTCTGCAAATATTACGATTCGTCACAACTGCGCCGATGGAACGCGCGCACCCCGCTACCGTGACACAGTCGAACTGAATGAAGGGACGCGGGAGACGCGGGGGACGTATATACACGTTGTGCATGTTTGTGTAGTGTTGCCACATATTATAAAGAGCACTTTTTTGAAATGGTAAAAAGCTAAGACTATGTTACAGCAAAGCTTAGAGTTTTCGATATGCTGTGACACAAGGTACATTAAATCGAATTTTTGCTTTAAAGTTCACCGGATACCAACGTCCTGCTGCAAATAATATTCTTTTTTTTAACGTTATCGTACATTGTGTCGGATAAAAATCTTAAACTATGACGTACAATCACGTTCTGTCCGCGAAAGTGTTAAAAAAAGAAAATATATAATATAATAATATTCTATCACATACACACAACACCATCTAGCCCAAACTAAGCAGAACTTGTACTGTGGGTACTAGACAATGGATAAACATACATATTCTATTGTTTTTTTGAAATACAATTATATTATACATAGAAACATTCAGACCAAGACAAACATCCATGTTCATGCACACAAATGTTTATGCGGGAATAGAATACGCGACCTCAGGCGTGGCAGTCGGTTACACTAACTACTACTCCATCGCCATAATAAATCTATAATTAAAGGCTACTCATCATCCTCCTGCCCTGGTCCCAATTTATTTGGGGTCGGCGCAGTATTTTCTTCGCTTCCATACTTCTCTGTCACCCGTCATCTGATCATTTACCCCTTTCCCTTTCATATCCATCCTCACACAGTCCATCCATCTTTTCCTTGGCCTTCCTCTCCGTTTTCGTCCCTCTACCCTTATATTCATCTCTTGCTTACCTACATACGCATAACATGTCCATCATCTCTTCGCATAACATGTCCATACCAAGCCAAACGATTTCCTTTCACCTTCTCGTCTATGGGCACCACTTTCAGACTACCTCTTACGTATTCATTCCTAATTCTGTTCATTCTCGTCATTCCACACATCCATCGTAACATTCTCATCTCTGCTACACGCAATCGTTTCTCATCCATCTTCTTAGTAGCCCAACACTCAGTTCCATACAGTACGACAGGCCTTATAACCGCCTTATACATGCGACCCTTTAATTTCAAAGGCATTACTAAATCCATTAAATTTTATAGTAACAATTTTACTTAAATCTAATGTTACGCATGTTTACAGTATTAAATTCTATGGCTAAATTAATGCACGATTATCAACACGATTGGCGTAGTGGTTGAAGTGTTCGCCGTGACATTGCCGCTACGCCGCGTGCTGTGTGTTCGAATCCCACACGGGATAAATTTGTATGATCCACCAATGGTAGCTCTGAGTCTGTATGTGTTTTGTGTCCGTTGTTTGAATGTTTGTTAAGTCCTCCGTGACACAGGATTTATATCTAGTGAGAGAGTTGTCTTTTTATAAATCAATGAAACAATGCCATGTTTTTAACGTGAGGGAGTGCATTTACGCGTCCCTTTCAGCGGGAAAAAGGGAACGGAGAAGGTATGTCGTACTCACCCGGAGAAAGCTGAAAAGTCCTGAGTACTACCGACTAAACCTACCACGGTTTGCTGACTCCTGCCTTGAATAGTAGATAGGTCACTGGAACTAAAACTGCTTTAGCGACCCACCTAGCAGTGGCTGGTGCAGGCATTAAATGCGATGACTTATAGGCAACGCCCCAGAACTAAAATTATGTCATTATCCTGGCCTAATTAGTACGCTTACGACATGACGCATTCATGGGGCATCTTGTTTATTGCTTAACATATTAAGATACTATTGATACAATTTTTTTTACTTATGTGGAAAATAGTCTTCAAGCTTTATATTTGATAGATTAAATAATGTATTAAACTGTCCCACTGTTGGGCACGGGCCTCTTCTCAATGCGAGAAGGGTAAGGCTATGGCCCACCACGCTGGTCCAGTGCGAGTTGGCAGACTTGACATATCTTCGAGAACATTATGGAGAACTCTCAACTTTCAGACACGCAGGTTTCCTCATGATGTTTTATTTTACCATCAAAGCTAGTGCTAATTAACTATTTAATTCGCGCATAAGTTCGAAAAGTCATAGATGTGCGCCTTGGGATCGAACTCGGTACCTCTACATGGCAGTCGAATGGTCTCCCACAAGGTCATCGCTGCTATTACATGACTACATGTATTTTTAAGATTTACCGTGTTGATGAAGATTAGTCGCTAGGTCGCAATCTGCCGTTTGAAGCTCATGATTTGGCTTGCCCGTGCATAAATCTTCTCTCTTAGCCTTTATTATTCCCAAGTCACTTAGGGTCGACTTTCCTGGTCTAACCGGATTTGACTGGATATCAGTTTTTACACGGAGCGGCTGCCACCTGACCTCCGCAACCTAAAGGCTAACGATACCCTAAGGCTAGACCAGTGTCAGGATATTAGAGGGTACTGACTTTCCCAATAACGACTGCCATAGATGTTCATGGCAGCCGGGACCAACGGCTTAACATCAATAAGATAATTGCCCGTGCATAAATATAATTCACAATATATTTCCAAAATAAAGTGACTAAACAAACCTGTGGGAAATCATATTTTACACTTAGATGTGATATAAATTTTGGACGGAAGCCAATTTACTGTCGTAACTCCTTACATTGTAAATCAAGTTTTATTTTCGAAGAATGCTGTTTGTTATTCCGGTGGCATACTTCCGAAGGATACAGTAATTAGAGGCTTTAAGTAGAATTCTCTGTGATTGCCAATTGTTCACTTTATACTCAAAGAAGAAATTGTTGTGTTTCTACCAATTCGTTTAGCTGCAAGTTGTTGCGGATATTTAGAAAAAGTCTTCATTTAGAGAAATGAGTATATCCATTGTAACGCTTAATTAAGTATTTTTATAAAATACTAGACGTGTCCGCGGTTTCACTCGCGGTTATGGTTACTGTGCTGCCTCCGTGGGTCGTAGCATGATGTTATATAGCCCATAACATTCCTCGATAAATAGTCTATACAACAATAAAATATTTATCTATTCGAACCAGTAGTTCCTGAGATTAGCGCGTTCAACCAAACAAACAAACTTTTCAGCTTTATAATATTAGTATAGACTAGGCATTTATTCGCGTCTACGCTCCTATGTATCTACAACTTTACCAAATCATAGCAAAGAAACCGTGATAATTTGGAGTAAAATATAGCTACTGTTGGCGCGTAGAACCGACCACAACGGACGACGGAGGAGGAAGCAAGGGCGCCGGGGGGAGGTCCGGCCCATTCACCGCGTTCGTCCGAGGCACCGCACTCCGCTCCGCGACACCACCCGCGATACTCGCTTCATACCTGTTTTAATAAACGCCTATATTATACAGTCCACTATCAATTTTATCCTACAACCCGTTAGGATCACGAACAAATGGTCCTATAGTTCTTGTGGAAGAACTCACCGGAACACGAAAACCAGAAGTTTATAGCAGAGGTCGGCGTTGGTGCAAATTTCAAAAGTTAACACGAACGTCAACGGTCGCAGCGCACTGAATCATCGGTGAAGAAGATTCAACTTCAAGGAACGGATTCGGTTAAATGAGTGAGCTCGTTCCAATTGGATTTCCTTTATCTGCTTTCTTTCCTTTCCAATTTGCCTTAATTTGATTGAACAAGTGCTTAAAAAATTCAAATCTAGTGACGGTTATTTTTTTCTCATTTTCAAAATCCTTTTAAACTTCTTATTGCCTGCCCTTTTATCTTTCTTTTCTCTCACTGCGCATACGCACGCATCGTAAAGCCATTAAGTTGCTATTTGTTAATATAAGCTAACAGAGGTCGCATAGCTGGCCGCTCGCTTCAAGGTCAACGACCGTATTCTTTTGTTCGTCGCGCAAAACAAGTTTTCTATAACTATAAATCAGCTGTTTCTTGTTTGTTTGTACAATATGAGTGAACAATTAGATTTAGAAACACTCAAAAAGCGACGCAGTGCAATAAAAGCTAAATTAACGATATTTAAAAATTATTTAAAGCCCCTTAGCAGTGCTTCCTGTTTATCTCGTTTGCAACGTCTCGAGTTAGAGGGACGTTATGAGCGTTTCCAGACCTTATATGGAGACTTTGATAATTTACAGACGGAGATTGAATCGTTGTTGGACACGCCGGAAGACGAGTTCAAGACGCGGGTCGAGTTCGAGGACCAGTACCACTCCAGCGTGGCGGTGGCACGCAATTTACTTGCGGCCGAGTCTAGCTCAGGAGATGGGTCAGGTAAGGCACACACAAATGTCCGTCTCCCAAAAATTGATTTGCCACATTTTGATGGTAGCGTTCAGGGTTGGCTTGAGTTCAAAGACACCTACATTTCACTTATTCACACAAACAATTTAAATGACAATATAATGAAATTTCATTATCTCAGATCTTGTTTACGCGGTAGCGCCGCTTTGGTTATAAAAAATATAGATTTTACAAGCGATAATTATATAAATGCTTGGGATTTGCTATGTCAAAGATATGACAATGATCAGCTACTCATACATAATCATGTTCAAGCGTTGTTTAATGTGCAATGTTGTTCAAAAGAGTCTAGTAAAAGCTTGCGATACCTTATTGATGTAACTAATAAAAATATAAGGGCTCTTAAAACATTAAAACAGCCCACCGAACATTGGGATACATTAATAATATTTATGATGGCTCAAAAATTAGATAGCAGTACTAGTCGCTATTGGGAAGAATATCGCAATACTTTGCCTAATCCTCCAACGTTAAACCAATTTATTACATTTATAGAAAGTCAAATCAACTTGTTAGAAAAATTAGAAGAAAATATAAAAAATAACCTTAAATCTAAATCATCAGAACATAATACTATTAACAACAAATCTAAAAGTTTTATATTGGCATCAAGTAGCAATTGTAATACATCCACTTTAAAATGTCCTTTATGTTCAGAAAACTATTTCCTTTACACTTGTGAAACATTCAGGAGTTTGCCGATTGAAGCGCGTATTCAAAAGGCAAAGCAATTCAAAGTTTGCATGAATTGTTTACGTTCAGGTCATACTGAAAATAAGTGCAAATTGTCACACTGTAAATACTGCAAAGCGCGTCACAATACACTTTTGCATTCAGAACCTGAACCAAGTAAACCCACCAGTCCTATGCCCAACAGCGGCAATGTTACCTTTTCAGCCAGTTTAGAGCATTATAATACATTTGCCTTTGTATTACTTTCCACAGCTTTGGTGCGAGTGCGTGGTGCCGATGGCACTAAGCACTCCGCCCGAGTCTTATTGGACAACGGTAGTACTGCAAATTTTATTTCACACGCCTTATCATCAAAACTGGGCTTGTCAAGACATAGCACTGGCTCAGCAACGGTATCAGGTATAAACAACCAGACCTCTTATAGTACACAGTCTTGTAATCTCGCATTAGAGTCTTATTACGGTGACTACACGGTCGAGTTAAATTGTCTAATATTACCTGAAATAACTAAGGTGCTGCCATCGCGTTGCGTAAATATCAGTCATATCCCTCTACCTTCAGGATTACAATTAGCTGACCCTACTTTCAACATTCCGTCAGTAGTAGATATTCTGGTTGGGGCTGAAACTTTCTGGGACGTGTTAGGGCAAAACACTATTAATCTAGGGAAACACTTACCTAAGCTTCACGAAATGAAGTTAGGTTGGATTGTTTCTGGTCAAGTGGTATCCTTACCACGCCCTCAACCTTTATCTTATTTTTGCAACTATGCAAAGGGTGAAATTAATATTGACCGGTTTTGGGAACTTGACACAATCCCCGTTAAGCATTCTTTGTCTCAAGAAGAAAAAGCCTGTGAGCAAAGCTTTGTCCTCAACACACATCGCAATAATGATGGGCGTTTTGTAGTTACCATACCTCTAAAAAAGGATCCTCAGGTATTAGGTGACTCCCTTCAAATGGCAATAAGCCGCTTCTTGTCTTTAGAACGTCGTTTTCAACGTGATAATATTTTTAAACAACGTTACCTAGAGTTTATGCATGAATATGAACAATTGGGTCACATGTCATATGAAACTACAGTTCAAAAATATTTATCATCTTCTAACGAAACAATAAGTTATTTTTTACCACACCATGGCGTTATTAGAGAGTCTAGCACAACCACTAAACTACGAACAGTCTTTGACGCTTCCGCCCCAACTACTACAGGCGTATCGTTGAATTCGATCCAAATGGTAGGTCCCGTGGTTCAGGATGACCTTCTGTCTATTTTGTTACGTTTTCGACAGCACAAATACGTCATAGCCGGTGACATTGAAAAAATGTATAGGGCAGTCGAAGTACATCCCACTCAGCGATCGCTACAGCGCATAGTATTTCGCGCTCACCCAAACGAGCCACTTAAGGTGTACTGTTTAAATACAGTGACATATGGCACAGCGTCTGCTCCCTACCTGGCCACCAAATGTCTCACAAGTTTGGCCTCTACCGCTACCAACGCAGAAGTAAAACGTGCAATAACACATGACTTCTATGTTGATGATTTTTTGAGTGGGAGTCACTCTATAGAGAGTACGATTAAACTATGCAAAGAAGTGATCAGCACACTTTCATCGGCAAGGTTTAATTTACGTAAATTTAAGTCTAACGATTGCCATATATTATCTCAAATATCTGACCTCGATTATTTAAATATTAATAACACACTAGATTTTAACAGCGATGCTATCAATGCCCCATCAAAGACTTTAGGTCTTCATTGGCTATGTGATACTGACTGTCTCTCATATTCAATTAACATAGAGCAAAATCCACAAGAGGTAACCAAACGTCACATATTATCTGTTCTAAGTCAAGTTTTTGACCCACTGGGCTTGGTAGGTCCATGCGTTATTGAAGCTAAATTAATCATGCAACAGCTTTGGATAGTATGGCTGGGACGATATAGTTTCACAAGATATAAAAGATCTTTGGCTTTCTTTTGCGAATACATTACCTAGTCTTAATAAACTAAAAATACCTAGATTTATTTCATGTAGCGACTCGGTAAAAAACGAAATTCACGTCTTTTCCGACGCGTCTGAACGAGCATACGGAGCGTGTCTATACATTTGTTCGGTTTCTAGTTCTGGATCTGTTCACATTCAACTTTTAACTTCTAAAAATCGTGTGGCACCCCTTAAACCGACATCAATACCGAGACTTGAGCTGTGCGCGGCCCTAGCCGCTACAAGACTGTGTACTAAGGTTCGTGACTCTCTTACCATGCGCATTGATAAAACTTACATGTGGTGCGACTCTACGATTGTTCTGGCGTGGCTGTCTACATCGCCCATTAGACTAAAACCATTTGTGCGTAATAGAGTCAACGAGATACAGGAGAGTACGGTTGGTTGTACCTGGAACTACGTGCCGTCGAAAGAAAACCCGGGCGATCTTGTTTCCCGTGGGCTGAAGGCTGATGCTATCAGCACCAGTTCTTTATGGTGGTCCGGCCCCTCCTTCTTAATGAAACCACAAAACAACTGGCCTCAAAGGCCGAATAATATCTTAAAACAAGATCTACCGGAAGTAGTTTCCATTGTAGTTAGTAATGTTGATCCCATCACTTATAACCATCAAAGTAATATAATTATCAATCAACTCATATTAAAATATTCTAATTTTTATAAATTAAAAAGAGTAGTTGCTTATATACTTAGAGCCACTAACAACTTTAAGCTTAATGCAAATAAATGCTTCGGCCCTCTTCATACGGAGGAGCTGCACAGTGCTTTTAATTTAATTATTCATAATGCTCAACTTAACATGTTTCCTGACGAGTATTCTTCTTTAAAATCAGGAACGTCCCTGTCGCGTAGCAATCGTCTTATCACATTGACACCTTTTATAGACTCTGATAATATTATGCGCGTGGGCGGCAGGCTTGATAACTCCCCTTATGATTTTAACATAAAGCATCCCATTTTACTTTGCAGTAAACATGCCTTAACAAAATTATTATTTCAAAGCGAACATTTAAAGCTTTTACATGCTGGACCACAGCTTTTATTAGCATCTATACGTCAACACTTCTGGCCGCTTGGAGGCAGAAACTTATCAAAATGTATTGTCAAAAAATGCCTTAAGTGTTTCAGATTTAGAGCCCAAAACGTCCAGCCCATCATGGGACAACTACCTACTTCACGAACTGACCTTCAATTCCCTTTTTTAAATTGTAGTGTGGATAACGCTGGGCCAATTCTGATTGCTGATCGGAAGGGACGAGGGTGTAGACTAATTAAGTCATACCTATGCATTTTTGTGTGTCTTGCAGTGAAAGCTGTTCACCTCGAACTCGTCACAGCGTTAACGTCAGAAGCCTACATGTCAGCCCTTAAGCGGTTTGTATCACGTCGAGGTAAGCCTCGTAGCATCTGGTCGGACAACGGAACAAACTTCGTTGGTGCTTGTAAGGAAATAAATGACTTTCTGTCTGGCTCAAGTGCTGCTTCTGATATGGCACAGGAAGGCATTGATTTTCATTTTTCACCTCCTTACTCTCCTGATTTTAATGGCATTGCAGAAGCCGCTGTTAAGGCCACTAAAGGCCATCTTAAAAAGCTTCTTTCTCTCACTCATCTGACTTATGAGGAAATGGCAACTTGTCTTTGTCAAATTGAGGCTGTACTTAACTCTCGCCCACTTACCCCTGCTTCCTCTGATCCTCTAGACTTCACTGCCCTTACACCTGCCCATTTTCTAGTTGGACGACCACTCACAACCATTCCGCATCCACAGGTCACCGACGGCAACATCACTCGCTTGGAACGCTACCAACGCATCGAACTCATCAGGCAGCATTTTTGGAAGCGATTCACTAATGAGTACATTTCGTTACTGCAACAGAAATCCAAGTGGACAGCATCGAGTGGCAAGTTGGAGCTTGGGACGCTGGTTCTCGTGAAGGACCTGACACTGCCACCTCTCCTGTGGCCGTTAGGCCGCATCATCAAGGTGCACCATGGCAATGACAACATTGCACGAGTCGTTGAAGTCAAAACGAAGACAGGGACCTTGGTGCGAGGCTTCAACTCTATCTGCCCCTTACCACTTCTTTGAAGTCTATAATACTTCAACCCGGGCAGCATGTTGGCGCGTAGAACCGACCACAACGGACGACGGAGGAGGAAGCAAGGGCGCCGGGGGGAGGTCCGGCCCATTCACCGCGTTCGTCCGAGGCACCGCACTCCGCTCCGCGACACCACCCGCGATACTCGCTTCATACCTGTTTTAATAAACGCCTATATTATACAGTCCACTATCAATTTTATCCTACAACCCGTTAGGATCACGAACAGCTACATAATATGTTTTTTCAAGAGCAGCGATAGCTCAGTGGGGAGACCAACAAACTGCAATGCAGAGGGTCTCGGGTCCGAACCCACGTCGCGCACCTCTGACTTTCGGAAGTTATATGACTTTTCGAAATTATGTGCGTGTTGATTGACAATAATCGCCTGCTCCGTGCCTCAGAGAGCACGTTAAGCCGTCGGTCCCAGCTGCCATGAACATCTAGTGCAGTCGTTATTGGGAGAGGGTCGACACAAAAGATTCCACTGCGTCGAAGTGTCGCCGGTCTGCACTGACTGGCCCCCACATAAGATACATACATACATACATAAGACAGTATAGTTCTTATGAAGAACTTTAACTCTAAAATTGGAATACCTACAAAAAGAACAAAAAGAAATTGTAGTCTTTTAATTGCATTTCCATTGCGAAAAGGTTTCTGTGGTCGCCTCACCGCTACCTATGGGTGAATCTTACGTTTGCACGGAATAAAATAGGTGGTTGCTCGAAATGAGTGTCCATTTTATTCGTTGTTTCAATATTCGATAAAGTTTCTGTTTCGTTCCCGCAAATCGTGCTACAGCTTCTGCCAAAAATGTAAGTGAGGTCACAATTTGTTTTTAAAAAAGTAAGTGGGCTGGGAGCCCGATTTGTTATTTTCTGTAGTTATTGTCTTCGTAGTAGCTAGATGGCAACTGGTCCTTACGGAAGGCTCATATAGCGTGTAACAGAAAAGTGTGGTCATACCATGACAAAAATCCGTATCTATACAATATTGTCACTAAGATATAGCATTTCATTTTATCGACATATCAATATTATATATTCTAGTAGAATAGAACAGTCACAAGAGGAAGACCTAGGCGAACGTTTCACGATCAGATCGGAGACGTTCTGGACAAAAGCCAGGTTAAGAGCACCTTGAACCGACGGGCGTGTATGAGGAATGTGATGAAAGTGAATGAAGCTAGAGAAGTGTGTCAGGATCGTAGCAAATGGAAATCCGTAGTCTCTGCCTTCCCCTCTGGGAAACAGGCGTAAATCTATGTATGTATGTATGTATGTACATTCTAGTCAATAATTAAACAATTTTAACATTCCCCACTGAGCTATCGCTGCTATTACTGACGTAACTTGAAGGGAAAACATCAGCTATTTAAAAAATATCTTCATACTAACTGAAAAATGCACAATGAAGGGCTTGTGGTAAACATATCATGACTGACGATACGAATACCTTAGAGAGTCAATCAGATTTTCAGTTTGCCATTATTGTACTTCTTCGGTGGTGCATCTATTGTGTATGTGGCTGCTGTGCATGAGGTTTTGGGTTATATTCTTGGGTCGGAAAATGTTATTAGGCATATCTATTAAGAAATAAAGTGCTAAAGTGCGGCTAAAGTGGAATATCAAGAACACCCTTCAGTCTCTCAACTACGGCTAGTGTGGATTACCTTAGCCGGCCGGTCAGAGACATATTATCGCCATAGTATATACACCCAGAGATGGTATTCAAGAGCCTAGCATAGTCTAGCCGTTTGTACTAGTGTTGCCCTGCTGCCTTTAAAGCTTGTTGTATACCTCTAGAGGCTATTTAGGGGATGCATTTAGTACGAGCACAAGCCACTCACAGTCAGTCTGTTTATCGATATTAAAATTATTAATGTATTCAGGAGTCAATTTTTAATGACAGTTTTCATTAAGACTGCGCCGAGCGAAATGTGCCAAAATAGGCATTTACAGTTAAGTGAATAAAATCAACACTTTTTGTTTAATATAAATATAAAATAAACATTTACCATAGCAATGAATGTGTTTACAATTACTCCGTGTAAAATAATTAATATTTTCGCCTACAAAATTACGTAAATTTGCACGAAAAATGCAAAAGCGTAAGTTCGTGTTACGTGATTTTTAGATTATAGCAGTAGAAATCTATCCTATTTTACAGCTTAAACGAAACAAAAATAGTTATATTACAATTTGTTTGTCCCAAATATTTAAGTTATTGATTGACAATAAAGATACATTGAAATTAAACTGCTATATACGGATTTTATCGCGTTGTTTATTTGACACTTTATTACAAAATTTTGAAAATTTTTACACTACTGGGGAGACAGGTCAGTCTCCCCGTGACCATGGCTGCTGAAAAGCAACCGAAACGTCGGGGAAAGTGTAAAAATAAATTAAATAAAGATACATATTTATCAAAAAAGCACTTCAAATCCTCCATACAATTTTACTATGGCGGCCGCGTGCCAATTTGAATATCGAGCTCTGTCATTCAGTCCAACCGCGTCCTACGCTCTGCGCAGTCTTAAAGCATCCTATAAATCCCGAAACTCCAGATGTACTAGGTTCCATACATAGAAATAATTTGTCGCGGCCAGTACCTCGGCAGGTATCCATCCTAATATAGATTAAAATTCTCCAAGGGTTAATGCACGTTGGACCCATGTCTCCGTGTAAACCTCCCAAGGGGCCGGCCCTTTTTACCTTAACGATAGATATACGATAGATATTAGGCAAGTACCTGTCAAAAGAGAAACATAATAATTCATATAATTACCATTGATGTTTAAAAGAAGATAAAATGGAAGCGGTACATGATTTTTAAGCTCCTGTGTGTATTATATAAGTATACGGTTTACGTATACTATAGTTTAAGATTAGGTAAACAGTTCTTGTATTTTCCTATGTTTTTAAGGATTTTTTACACTTGTGCACATCAGTCCCATCGTACCCTAATTACTTTTGCATAATCATTTTACAAATCTTATTTATTTAAATTAACACGTTTACTGTAGTCATCAGCGTAAATAGATTTTTTGCTGCTTCAGAATTAGGTTGGGTTAGATGATGAGAGATGGGTAAGATACTGTTAAAGCGCGGAGAATTTGCGCAGAGGCGGGAAAGCCCTCGGGGCACGTTATGGGGGGGCGCAGCTGCAACCCCCCGAAGACGAAGGGAAAAGCCCCTGGGACCCGGGCCACCCCTGCGGCCACTAGTCAGGCCGCCCCTGAGGCAGCGCGCCGCGAAGCAGTGTGCGGGGAGGTTGTGATGTCTGATTAGTATGGATCAGGTCGGACATCACAACTTCCTCCAGGCGAACCTGAACCACTGCGCCGGGGCCCAAGACCTGCTCATGCAGACCCTGGTGCAGTGGGAAATCGGTGTGGCCGTCGCCGCGGAGCCGTATTTCGTTCCCCCCAATCCCTATTGGGCTGGGGACTTGAACGGCTCCGTGGCCATCGTTGGGAGGGTTGGCGGCCCCCTCCTCTCAGTCGAAGAGAGAGGGGCGGGGTACGTGGTGGCCAGGTGGGAGAGGTATGCGATCGTTGGCGCATACTTCTCTCCCAACAGAACCGCCGCGGAGCTGGAGGTCTTTATGGACCTCCTGGCTGCGGTGGTGAGAAGGCAGGCGCCACGTCAGGTCCTCCTAATGGGGGACCTGAACGCCAAGGCCCGGGAATGGGGCAACCGCTCCACTGACACTCGAGGGGAGATAGTCAGGGAGTGGGCGGTTGCCACAGGACTGACTCTCCTCAATAGAGGGTCGGTCCACACGTGCGTGCGATGGTGTGGGGGGTCCGTGGTGGACCTAACGTTCACCAGCCCCGCTGTCGCGGCACGTGCCCGGGCCTGGAGGGTGATGTCGGAGGTGGAGACGCTCTCGGACCACAAATACATAAGGTTCGAGATCTCCGCCTCCGACAGTCAGGGGAGGTCCCGGCGCGTGGTACGGGCGGATTTTCCGCGCTGGTCGGTGAGTCGCCTCGACGCCGAACTGGCGGAAGAGGCGGCTATCGTCCAGGCGTGGCTTGTCGCCCCCACGCACCCGGTGGAGGTAGACGTCGCGGCCGGCCGTTTCCGCGAAGCGGTCACGGCCGTCTGCGACGCGGCCATGCCGAGGGCTCGCCGCCACCCCGGCCGCCGAGAAGTGTATTGTTGGAGTTCGGAGATCGCAGATCTCCGAGCCGCCTGCTCGGCGGCACGGCGGCCCTACACGCGGTGTAGGCGGCGGCGGCATGGCCGGACAAACGACCAGCTGTCGGCCGAAGAACTGCAGGCCGAGCTCCGGCTGTACGGTGAGTACCGTGCAGCCAAAAAGGAGCTGCAGCTGGCCGTTGGCCAGGCCAAGTCCCGGGCCTGGGGTGAAGCTCTGGAGGGCCTGGATAGGGACCCATGGGGGCGTCCGTACAGGGCTGCCCGGAATAAGTTCCGGGGACTGATGCCCCCCGTCGCGGAGTCCCTAGAGCCGGAGCTCTTGGGCAGGGTGCTGGTGGGGCTCTTTCCCGAACAGGACCCTCACCACACCCCTCCGACGATGGCGCCGTCCGTCCCGGAGGAATTGGACCCGGCCTCCATCCCGCTTGTATTGGAGGCGAAGATAGAGACGGCCGTCAGCCGCTTACGTGGCAAGAGGACGGCACCGGGTCCTGACGGGATACCGGGGCGGGTCCTCCAGATCGCCCTCAGAAAGATGGGCGATCCGCTTCGGGAGCTGTTCGACGCGTGCCTCACGTCTGGACGGTTCCCGAAGCTGTGGAAGGACGGCCGCTTGTGCCTGTTGCGAAAGGAGGGGCGAGATACAACCTCGCCTTCCGCATACAGGCCAATCGTGTTGCTGGATGACACTGGAAAGCTGCTAGAGAGAGTAGTGGCTTCGCGTGTCATCCAGCACTTGGAGGGGACTGGGCCGGCGCTATCGCAGGCCCAGTATGGGTTCAGAGCGGGGCGGTCCACGATAGATGCCCTGCTCTGGCTCAAAGACTGGACGCAGGAAGCGGTCGGTGGGGGGAACAAGGCGTTGGCTGTCTCGCTGGACATTGCCAACGCCTTCAACAGCCTCCCGCATGGAACAGTACAGGAGGCGCTCCGGTATCATGGAGTGCCCCTGTATTTGCGGAGGCTGTTGGCCGACTACCTCCAGGACCGCGAGGTCCTGGTGGAGGGACGCGACGGTTTGAGGCGCCGTCGCGTATCCTGCGGGGTTCCACAGGGGTCGGTGCTGGGACCGCTCCTGTGGAACGTTGGCTACGACTGGGTGCTTCGGGGCACGCTTCCCGCGAGTATGCGGGTGGCGTGCTATGCCGATGACACCCTGGTCGTAGTCAAGGGGAGGGATCTCGGGGAGGCGGTGCGGTTGGCCGCGGTGGGAGCTGCCCTAGTGGTCGACCGTATCCGCGCCCTGGGATTGGAGGTTGCACTCTCCAAGACCGAGGCCCTATTGTTCCATGGACCTCGGGGAGGACCTCCTCCAGGTACGCGTGTGGCACTGGACGGGGTCCTGGTCCGGGTTGGGACCCAAATGAGGTACTTGGGTCTCATCCAGGACGGGAGGTGGACTTTTGGGGCACACTTCACCCAGCTGGCCCCAAACGTCCTGGGAGCGGCGGCCGCCCTGGGGAGGCTGCTGCCCAACGTGGGTGGCCCGAGCGCCACTTGTCGCCGACTATACGGCTGGCCCTTTACGGGGCACCGGTCTGGGCGGACGCCCTTAGTCGCGACAATAAGACCCTGCTGCGACGTCCGCAGCGGGTCGTCGCGACAAGGGCCATACGCGGTTACCGGACGGTGTCCTGGACGGCGGCGTGCGTGCTGGCCAGTGACCCCCCCTGGGAGCTAGTGGCTCGTGGCGGCGAGGAGGTCCCGCGGGGAGCCCCCGGGGTGGAAGGAGGTCGCACGCATGCGGCGACAGGCGCGGGCCGCCCTATTGAGGCGGTGGACGGAGGACCTGGCTCCACCGGCCCCGGGCCAGTGGACGGTGGAGGCCATTCGCCCGGTCCTCCGGGGGTGGATAGGGCGGCGATTCGGGTCGCTGACCTTCCGACTGGTGCAGGTGCTTTCCGGGCACGGATGCTTCGGAAAGTATTTGCACCAGATCGCGAGACGGGAGGCGACCCCGGCCTGCCACGAGTGTGGGGCGCTGGAAGACACAGCGCTCCACACGCTGGAGGCGTGTGCCGCGTGGGGGCCGCAGCGGCACACGCTTTCGGCCATAATAGGCGGAGATCTCTCCCTGCCGAGCGTGATCAACGCCATGCTCGGCGGCGAGAGGTCGTGGCAGGCAATGGTCTCCTTCTGCGAAGCTGTCATGACGCAGAAGGAGACCGCGGAGAGGGTCAGAGAGAACAACCTCCTCGCTGACCCTCTCCGGCGCAGACGGACGGGAGCGAGAAGGAGGCGATTTGCCCGCCTTCTCGCTCCTGTATAGTGGGGTCACTGGTACAGAGTCGGGGGACTCTCTACCGGCTAGCACGACCCCACACGTCTGGGGGATGGCCTTGGTGAGCAAGGCTGTCCCTCCACAGGTGCTGAGGCCCGGTCACCAACAGCCGGGCCAACCGCCGGGGCGGGATGGTGATTGCTAACGCGACCCCATCCCGCCCCACTCCGTCGGCGGAGGGACTGCTCACCCCAGGTTTTTAGTGAGTATACCGACCCCCTTCAGGGGCGGAGAGTCTCACATAACCACCCTTCCCCCCCCGGGGGAGGGGGTATCCATAAAGGATTTTCCTGGGTCAAAAAAAAAAAAAAAAAACTGTTAAAGCTACCAATATATAATATAATACAATAATAATATCGAACCTATTTAAGCCAAAATCCCTCATCTGTATTCTCATAGACTCATACCGAACACACTCCATCAACAAATGATGAATATCCTCATATACACCACAATCCTCACAGTTAGGTGAAACGGGCTTTCTTATCAAGAAATAACATTTGTTGCATGGAATGTGTCCTGATGTAATTCTATGAGCTGTAATAACTAATCTAAGGTAACCAGTTGAAAAATATGACTATTCTTTGTTTATAGCTCACACAGATAGTAAAACATACACAACATTACGACTAAAAGTATTTTAAAGCACCCGTCCATTTTTACGATTTCAGTACCGGTACCATTGCAAAATGTTTTAAATTAATATGTAGATTCTAAGATTCAAAGATTACCATTGACGTGAAAATCACTCTGTACGTTTGACCTCAAAATCCAGTGACACCTAAACATAAAAAGTGAAACGACAAAAGTCATTCGCATTTCTGTGTCGCAAACAAAACTGTCCCACTTCTCGCGTCTCAAAGCGAAGCTGAATGGATAGGAGAGTTTCAAAGAACGAATGAACTATATGTTGTTGTAGGATGACTGTATCATCGCCGGATCAAACTTTAATAATACCCGTATCTCGTAAATTCTATTCTGAGATATTGAAGTCTCTGATTTCAGAGCGAAAAGATTCAGATGGTTTTAAAATTGAGTTTCGAATGTTGATTCATCTTTCAGTCAAAATTCTTGCTTTGATATTTTTGATGGAAATATTTTACGCCGTCAGCCTTTTTAAATGACTTTGACTAGAGAATGCCATGGCATTCGAGAAACCCATGGGTTTCTCGTGGTCTTTGGGCTTTTGGCATAAGTTTGTGTGTGCATCGTTATTTCTTTATTTTTTTTTTTCGTTATTTCACAGTTTGGTGACTGGTTATCAAATGCTGCTTAACCATGATTAAAAGTAGACAGATGTATATTATACCTATATCCACCTTTCGCCACCTCTGTTTTTGTTTGAACATAAACTTTTATGCCTAAAATATCTATGTGTTTAACTTAGTGATACATCACTAGGTTAAATACATAATAACATTCGAATACATTGCGCAGCTATGTACAATGCGATTACTAATTTGCATCGTCAAGGACGCAGTGTACTTAAACATAAGTAAATAAAATAAAATAGTTCATTTGCTTTGCTAGTTTACATTAGTTATGGAGATACACCTTTTAAGTAAGAAAAGCTCGTGTTAAGAGCCCCGCTTTTAACGTTACGGAAAAATAAAGGTAGACAAGAAAGGTATCTTTATAGAAGAACGTTTAAGTAAAAATACAATAAACAGTTTTGTGTATGTGTGTGTAATAAGTAACATTCGCAAATGAGTTAATTACCGTCTAACAAGAACATTTTATTTAAGATGCCATCCTCTTTTTTTTTTTTTTTTTTTTTTTTTTTACATGGGGGAATGCTTGATGCATACCCCTCCGCGGGGGCGGGCGGAGGGGTTATGTCGGACTCGCCGGGGTAAAAGAAAGATGTTAAGAAGAAAATGTACCTCCCGGAATACCGACTAAACCTACCACGGTGTTCCTCGACAAAACCACTATCGACGGGGCCGCGCGAATCACTTTCGCATGCGGTCGCGACCCCGCCGAGGTTTCGGCCCGCCGTATGAAACGGTAGGCCACTACACGAAAGACCTACCCAAAGTCACTTCTCACTTTAAACCCTACTGCCTCCCCCCTAGAGGGGTCCTGCTTAAGATCTGCATGCATCTGATAAACCCCAATAACCTTTTACTTATCGCAGTAGTCGTAGTAAGAATAAAAATAATTTATTTTGCATAAAAATGTAGAATAACTTTAGTTTCCAGTGGTATCGACACTAAGCTTTAGGCTTGTATCGCCGAGACCTAAAAAATTAACATAATGCTTAAGACTGCGCCGAGCGAAATGTGCCAAAACAGGCAGTCACAGTTAAGTGAATAAAATCAACACTTTTTGTTTAATACAAATATAAAATATACATTTACCATAACAATGAATGTGTTTACAATGACTCCGTGTAAAAGACTTAAAATAATTAATATTTTCGTCTACAAAATTACGTATATTTACACGACAAAGGCAAAAGCGTAAGCTCGTATTACGTTATTTTTAGATTATAGCAGTAGAAATCTATCCTATTTTACAGCTTAAACGACACATAAATAGTTATATTACAATTTGTCCGTCCCAAATATTTAAGTTATAGGTTGACAATAAATTTACATATTTATCAAAAAAGGACTTCAAATCCTCCATACAATTTTACTATGGCGTCGGCCCGCCGATTTGAATATGCGCCGCACGAGCTCTGTCATTATCCGTCTTACACTCAGCGCAGTCTTAAGCTATGACTAATTTTACATTGATTATACCTACAACACGTTTATTAAATTACCTAATTAAATATACGCTATATTTAATTTCAAGTTTTTATATGCTCTTAAAACTGCCTCGGTGGCGCAATAGCAGTAAATACCGTTGCTAAGCATGAGCTCTTGGGTTCAATTCTCGTGTCGGTTTGTGATATTTTATATTAGTTGCAAATATATAATCGACTGCACGAATGGTGTAGTGCTTTATGTAAGTGGTCACCTCGTCACTACCGTAGCGCTTAGCGAGTCTTAAGGGATCGAATCTCACACGGGACAAAAATTTCTGTGATTACAGAAATGGTTGTTCTGAGTCTGAATATTCTTTGTGTCTGTTGTTTGAATGTTTGTAAAGCCGTGGGGGCTTTACAGAAATTGTTTTTAGAGGGAGAGTTGTATTAAAAAAGAAGGTAGATTAACATATAGTGAATCAGCCTTAAAAATAAGTTCAATATTATACCACAGAATCAACGAAGCAGACAGACTAAATTATACGTAATATTGTCTTCTGTTTACGCGAATGTTATTCATTGAAATTAAACTACTATTTGCGGATTTTATCGCGTTATTTATTTTACACTTTATTACAAAATTTTGAAACTGTTACACTACTACTAGACACTATTAAACTTTACTCATTTTAAGCTAATTAAATTATTAAAACTATTAAAACTATTTATATTTAAGTTTACACTTTCCCCGACGTTTCGGTTGCTTATCAGCAGGCATGGTCACGGAGAGACTAAGATGTAATAAAGTGTAAAATAAATAACGCGATAAAATCCGTATATAGTAGTTTAATTTCAATAAATTATACGTTTTTTTTTTGGAACTTTTACGCACAGCGTATGTCAATTCCATTATGATCTAAACATAATGCTTACTACATATCAAACTATTTTAATAAATCCGACTTGAATTTGAACAGGACTTTCGCGCAATGATAATCGTAGTAAGTAAGTAAATAAGAACGTTTCTATCTAATAAACCAAGAAAATCCTACCTATTACTATACCAGATTAATTAATTATTCTGGATAAAAAAATAATATTTTTTTTATTATTTTTATATTTTTTATACCCCTATACACAGGTTTACATAATATTGTCTTCTATTTACGCGAATATTATTCATTGAAATTAAACTGCGATATACGGATTTTATCGCGTTGTTTATTTGACACTTTATTACAAAATTTTGGAAATTTTTACACTACTAAGTACTACTATTAAACTTTACTAATTTTTAAGCTAATTAAATTATTATTAAACTATTTAGATTTAATTTATTTTTACACTTTCCCCGACGCTTCGGTTGCTTTTCAGCAGCCATCTTTTTTTTTTTTTTTTCACCTATACACAGGTGTTATAAATCAACATTTTGCCAAATATTCTTATAGGTCCCAGGTTAAGAGGGTGAGTATTTAGCCTTCGATCAAGCACAGTCCCACTCCATGCTGCTACCGAAATATCATGAAAGAAAACCCAAAAACACTTCGCCTGAGTGGGAAAACGAAACCGGCACAGAAGTTGCCTTTACCATCACTGCGCCATATAAGCATCAAAATAATTCCTATATCACCTGTTTCCATCAGAAAGTTTCTTCAACATAATTAATGCTTAGTTTTATGAAGACCATTCCATCCATACAAATTTTCTTATTGGGTCCATATTGATCCCATTTCCCATTTGAGTCCTTATTCTGTGATTGGAAAATTGCTTTAACAAAAACGGCTAGGGAGGTAAAAATTACCATGAATAAATTTGACGAGGTAATTTCCCGAAGGTAAGTTGATTTGATGCTAGATTAGTTGTTTAAAATTCTCCTAGGGCATATAGCGCGTGTAAAATTAAAGCATGGTCAAATTTGGGTCGTATAATGAAAACCATAGATTAAGCAAATCCGTTTTTATAACAGTCAGCTCGTACACTTGCAACAATAATTCCTGTGTCACAGGGATCTTTACAAACATTCAAGTGAAAAGAAAATGCTTATTTTTCTGTTATTTGAATGTTTGTTTTTTGTACAAACGTGCCGCATCTGGGTGCTTACCCAGATGCGGCACATTTGCAGATCACACAAAAGTCCTATATCAGGATCAGCCACAATACTCAGCACTCTGGAAATAGTGAGACAATCATTTTAACGATTGCGTCATCTTTGCAATAACATAAAGATTCAGAGAACACTTTTAGAAAATTACAATATGGGCAGGAAATTTTGTCAATATCATGAATAATGAATATCATTTAATAAAGAGGAACTGACTTACCTGTTTATTCATTAAATACTCTAGTGATTGCTGTTTGACTTGCATTATTTTTTTTCACACGACTAATTTGGCAAATAAGCATACGGCCTGATGGTAAGTGGTCACCGTAGCCTATGGACGCCTGCAACACCAAAGGCATCACTTGCACGTTGCCAACCCTTTAGGAAAGGAAGTGGAAAGGAGAAGGAGCGGGAAGGGGAAAAGAGGGTGATTGGGCCTCCGGCACTATTACTCACCGAATGAAACACAACAGTAGGAATACTGCTATTTCACGTCAATATTCTGTGAGAGGGTAGTTCTTTCTCGGTCGAGCCGGCCCATTCATGCTGAAATCATCGAGGCTCTACTGTGTAGACAACAACTAGGCATTTAAAAGTATACACAGTACCCTATGGAATCTTGCTGGAAATATTTTAATAACTCTCAATCATGTTGCTATGTTTAATTTTGTCAAAAATATATGTATATAAAATACGATAAAAACAGACTGTAATCAAATTACCATAACAGGTGTTGGTCTATGCATGCTTCCATGTATCAAATTGAATATTAGTAACTTCTAAATGTATACACACTGTATAATTTTGTGTCAATATTGATGGTCTAATCCCACTCTACAACCGTAATTTTAAATTATCAAAAAACATTATTGTAAATTTAATAATAATTATAAGTATTTAATTAATATAATTTAATATATAATAGGTATTATGACATTATTATATCCTACTACTGTGACATTAGCCCGCCTGATGGTAATGTTTGTCACCATTACCAGTTGCTCATATCAGCAGTAACATACATATTATATTTTGCTTTTTGTGTTAGTTACACAACTCCCACACTACGAATAAATCCTGTGATCCTCGTGGCACTTTACAAACATTCAACCAACGGACACAGAGGACAAGCAAACTCAGAACAATTATTTGAAGAGCACACACATTTGTGTCCCGTGTGGGAATCAAAGCTACAAGCCTCGGTGCAGTGGCAGTTGCCAAGACTTCTAATTAAACGTGGTATTTATTAGTATTAATGACAAACATGGCGATGTGGGTCGTTAATACTAATAAAGGCCACGTTTAATCACAGTGAATAAAAGCTTGTAAAAACAGAATGGCTGAAATAGGTTACTCCACAAATATAACATTACATCACGAACTTTAACCGCTAGAAATCTCAAGCTCAAATAGTGTTCCTATCATAACTCTGCTGACCTTATTAGGGGATGGTCGCGATGTTATGTATTCTACGTCATACAGATACGGCATGACCACTGAATACCAATGAGCCAGAACCTTCAGTAATGCGCCCTCGTTGGATTTTTTAAATAATCTCTGACTTATCGTGTATTTTATGATATAGATCTATTGTTGTGGTTCCCGAACGTGATCGTAAAGTTTGTTTCTTTCTATTGTTTGGACGTTTGACTTGTTTAAATTTTTTTGCGGGCATATATTTACCTCGCCGTTACGCCTATTGTTAAGGGTTTGAATCCCACTCAAGATAATTATTGTTATTTGTGTGATCCATAGTTAATGACAAAGATCTTAAAACGTACATATAATTATGTACCTTTCATATTATTAACTAGTAGTTTTTGCGCGGTTTCACCCGCGTAAGTCCCGTTCCCGTGTGAATATCGGGTTTCACCTCTTTCACCCCCTTCAGGGTAGAATTTCCAAAAATCCTCTGTTAGTGCTCCCCTACACTCTCCACGGAACATACATGGCAAATTTCAGCTTCTTGCGTTCAGTAGTTTCGGCTGTGCGTTGTCTGTCAGTCACTCAGTAACGGAAAAATTTTATATATATCGATTTAAGAAAAACAATTATATCAGAAATTAAACTGCTATATACGGATTTTATCGCGTTGTTTATTTGACACTTTATTACAAAATTTTGGAAATTTTTACACTACTAAGTACTACTATTAAACTTTACTAATTTTTAAGCTAATTAAATTATTATTAAACTATTTAGATTTAATTTATTTTTACACTTTCCCCGACGTTTCGGTTGCTTTTCAGCAGCCATGGTCACGGGGAGAGTTTAATTTCAATGAATAATATTCGCGTAAATAGAAGACAATATTATAATTATATCAGAAATTAATTTATTTAAAAATGGTGTCATGTGTAATATAATCGCTTGCTGAAATCTAATGAAAGCGGCTAATCGACGCTTCACGTAACCGGCTGAACTATTCATGGCTCAAAGAATCGGCATTACTAGTCTTCTGAGCACTTTTGAAGTCCACAGCGATGCTGAGGAATTTTACGATCCTGCCTAAAACAGCCATTTACTATAATATATTTTGTGTTTTCTTTTTTATTTTCTTTTCTATGTTTATATGTTACAACTATTATTTTCTTTAAATGTTTAATACTGTATTATTGTCTATATAATTGTTTTATTGTGAAAACTGTCATGACTCACATTTTATTTATTTACCGTATGTATGTATATTATAATATAATAATAATATTCTACCACATACACACAACACCATCTAGCCCAAACTAAGCAGAGCTTGTACTATGGGTTCTAGACAATGGATAAACATACATATATACTTTTTTTTTGTATATACATACATATTATACATAGAACCACCCAGACCAAGACAAACAGTCATGTTCATGCACACAAATGTTTGACTTGTGCGCGAATCGAACCCGCGACCTCAGGCGTGGCAGTCGGTTACACTAACCACTACGCCATCGAGGCCGACGAATTATGTGGGGGCCAGTCAGTACAGACCAGCGACACTTCGACCCAGTCGGATCTTTTATATCGACACTCTCCCAATAACGACTGCCATAGAAGTTCATGGTAGCCGGGACCGACGGCTTCACGTGCTCTCCGAGGCACGGAGCAGGTGATAATTGTCAAAAATAATTTCGAAAAGTCATATAACTTCCGAAAGTCAGAGGTTCGCGACATGGGTTCGAACCCGAGACCCTCTGCATTGCAGTCTGTTGGTCTCACCACTGAGCTATCGCTGCTCATTTATGCTATCGTTTATTTACCGTAACTGCATATGTTTGTTTACCAAGTAAAATAAAATAACTGTTGTGAGTCTGTGTCTACTTTGTGTCAATTTTATATTTGTGAATATCGTTGCATCTCAGGGCTTTGTTCCCTAAAACCAGAGTTGTCTTTTTATGAATACAAGCTTTTACTCACTTCGTTGCTCGCGTAAAATTAGGTAAGGTTAGGTTAGATGTAACAATACTTTTATAGAACAAAATATGGTCAATGTTACTCAGTGATAATATAGCTTTCTAATGGTGAAAGAATTTTAAAATCGGTTGATTAGTTTCAAATTAAATCGTTACAAACAAACAAACAAAAAAAAAACAATATTCCTCTTATATAAGTATAAATATAGAGTTATTACGTCTTATATAGCTTAGTAGGAAACCGTTGGACTGCCACGCAGAGGTCACGAGTTTGAACTCAAGGCACGCATTTCTGACTTTTCGAAGTTATATGCGTATTAAATAGTTAATTATCGCTTGCTTTAACGGTGAAGGAAAACATCGTGAGTAAACCTGCTTGTCTGAGAGTTCTCCATAATGTTCTCGAATCATATTTGAAGTCTGCCAACCCGCACCAGGCCAGCGCGGTAGATTATGGCCTAACCCTTCTCACACTTAGAAGAGGCCCGTGCCCAGCAGTGGGACAGTTAAATACAGGTTCGATATTATTATATGTCTGAGACTTCGCTCACTTGGGCTACAGTTCGCCAACAATGTCATTTACATTGCACATCAAAACTTTGGTTCTACTGAACGGAATTAGGTGAAACGTGACTATGGTTTAAAGCATTAGTTCCCAAAGTGGTCCAGGTGGACCCCCAGGGGTCCACGGGAGACTCAACGGAGGTTTACGTTGGTGTTGATGACTGTAGTGTAGAATTGAGTAGTGCTGGCGGGAATAGCTTGGCAGAGGTGGCGGCGACTTAAATAAAACGGGCTTCAGGAGGTTTCTTTCGCTTTTATTTCTTTCTTCTTATTTCTAGTAGTACTGCTGGTTTCCGAATGCCCAACCACGGAATTGGCGTCCCTTTTATATCATAGTCTCGGTCCGGCTGACCAATCAGAACGCTTAAATTTTGCACACGGCTCTAATCTCGGCCCCATTGACCAATCAAAACACTTAGATTTTGCACACGGCACTAATGTACTTTTGTATGGGAAACTTTATTTTTCCAATTTCCGTAATTGGGCACCCTTTACAAATTAATTCTTATTTTAATCTTATAAGTATTAACTTTTCCTATCTGAATACAAAAAATTCTAATTAGATATGTCTATTTTACACTAAAAAATAGTAAAAAACCCTTAGCGGCTCTCGTTACGGTAAAGTTTCGTTGTACTTAAGCTTATTGCGACCATCCTACGTGTAGCGCTCTCTGGTGTGAGAAATAAAAAACAGAAAATAACAATTATTTATAATGTGGGTACTTGCACATTTTCCTAATTTTAATCTACTCTTAATTATTTTAATATTGATATATATACTAAACGCGAAAAATTACATTGTATTAGTCTTACTTGAACGCGTTAGATGACACTTCATATTATTGTATGTATTTTCTTCATGTTCTAGGCGTCGTCGCTAACAGTTGGCGTGACAAAAAAATGGAGACTCACGAAAATGTATTTGCTTTCGACAGTGAAGAACTAAAATGTTGGCTTAACTTCACCTATCATTGTAGGCAGATAATATTTTAAGGAGCTCAGTGACTGTTACTTGTAAAAATTTGTATTTTCCATATTCAATATCAGTGGTCTTGAACCTGCTGAAATTTCTGCAGAGAATTTCTAAAAAAATTATAATCTTCAATCCGTAGAAATGTGATGAAATTTTAAAAACGAATGGCAAGGAATATGGTAGAAATGTAGCTGCAGGGGGTCCACCGGAACCTGCTAAATTTTGAAAGTGGTCTATGGGAAAAATGTCTGAGAACCTCTGATTTAAAGTAAAGTTAAGTAAAGTGAAGACTGCATTATCAATACGTCCAGTGGTCTATGCAGGAAACTCAAACATTAACTAACTGCCCGAGTGGCGTAGTGGTTTAGATAGTCGACTCGCCGCTGCTACTGTGCCAAATGTTGTGGATTCGAACCCCACACGGGACAAACATTTGTGTAATCAACAAACGGTTGTACCGAGTCTGGGTGTTCTTTGTGTCCGTTGTTTGAATGCTTGTAAAGTTCTTCGCGACACAGGAATTATTCATAACTGACTGAAGTCTGTACTGTAGTCTTAAAAAAAACAGTTTTATAATAGAGTATACATTCTTGAAATACAAAAACTCGGTTGAATAGGCAAGTGAGAAGTCGGTTGAACTGCCATATAAATACATCGAGTTTAGTCTCATGGTACGCACCTGCTAAGGTGATGTGTGTAATTTTTATTGCAACCAGGGAGAGACTCATTAGCGACACACCTGATGGTAGATTGGAATTACCGCCATAGGCTTTAGCAATGCCAGAAATCTACACAAGGAAGCCGCTGCTTTCTTATGCCATCTACCAATAGTGGCTCATCGTTTGTACATCGGTAAAGGAAAACATCGTAAGGAAACCTGCATGTCTAAGTATGAAGTTTATAAAACGGCTAATACTACAAAAGATTGAATTCCTTCTGAATAACATTTATAAGCATTAAGACTGCGCCGAGCGAAATGTGCCAAAACAGGCGGTCACAGTTAAGTTGATAAAATCAACACTTTTTGTTTAATACAAATATAAAATATACATTTACCATAACCATGAATGTGTTTACAATTACTCCGTGTAAAAAACTTAAAATAATTAATATTTTCGCCTACGAAATAACGTAAATTTGCAATTCTTTCTTTCTTTCTGCCAAAAGAAGATGGTTGGAATGTACCACCAGCTTGGGATCCAGTAATAAAAATAGTCAAACCCAAGAAGAAGCAAACCACAGCTAGACTTCATGATACTTTGAGCTCATTCTGCGTAAATAGAAACACCAATGATTAAATTATGTTCGGGTACTTTGAAATAACTACACTGGAACATTGAGACAACTACCATCTTAGTCTCCCCGTGACCATGGCTGTTGAAAAGCAACCGAAACGTCGGGGAAATTGTAAAAATAAATTAAATCTAAATAGTTTTAATAATAATTTAATTAGCTTAAAAATGAGTAAAGTTTAATAGTAGTAGTAGTGTAACAATTTTCAAAATTTTGTAATAAGGTGTCAAATAAACAACGCGATAAAATCCGTATATAGCAGTTTAATTTCAATGAATAATATTATTATTATTATATAATTTAGTCTGTCTGCTTCGTTGATTCTGTGATATAATATTGAACTTATTTTTAAGGCTGATTCGCTATCTGTTAATCTACCTTTTTTTTTGATACAACTCTCCCTCTAAAAACAATTTCTGTAAAGCCCCCACGGCTTTACAAACATTCAAACAATATTTTTCTTAGAGCTTAAATAATATTGGTTTTAGAAAATTTAAGGGGAATTAAGCAAAGGCGCTGAATTTTAACGTAGCAAAGCATTAAACTGATGTACGGACCAGGTTTACGCTTCGAAAATAGAAGCAACAAAATATTTTATTCCTCTTAAAATTTGTTCAGATAAAACCGAATATTTTATTGTTAAATATTGGAGAACTACCCTTTTATGCTTGCGATTTGTTTTAAGGTGGAATACACCCGCCAAAATCCTTGACTTGTAGTAATTATATAAAGCCTACTTTAGAGCCACACATTCACAAGTTGTACATCATCACACAAATTTCTGTTCCGTGTGAGCATAGAACTCACTGTCACTGCGCCGAGTGTCGTACTCCGCGCAGTGACAGTCAGTGACCACATGAACCACTATACCAAGTTTATTACTCTATAAGAATTATACTTCTCTAGGTACAAAATATAAGGCTTAAGGTATAGTACTTACAAACTGCAGACCCTGACTTCTGAACAAGGTATGTACCTGTATCTTAGAAGGAAGTGCTACCTTCTGATTGTTATAGATCGCGCACTGTATGATGGCCGGTCTGAACATTGCGCGAGTGGCGTCGCAGTTGTAAGTTTTAGGTCTCTTTGGTGACAGGGGGCGGGGGCGGGATGCAATCCGTACTGACTGACAGACTGTACATGCGCAACAATTCGGAGACGCTATGTTCAGTCCGGCCATCATAGATTGCGCGATCTGTACATTTGATTGCATGTCAAGTCGTCCGTGATACAGGAATTAATCTTAGGATAGAAGATAATTATGTTAAAACAATAAAATACTTGCTAGTAAAACGAAAAAGTAATGTGGTTTTGCCAACGAATCCCTAAAACAATAAATAAGTTGTCGTTAAAAAAAGAAACAATATATACTACACAGTTTGGTACTTCTAAAGAATCCTGTAATACCTTCGAGCCTCTTAGGTGTTGCATAAAAAAAACTTACACTTCTTCACAACACATATCGTTCTGTCTCTTTGTTTGCCATCGAAGGGACTAGAACCTAAACAAACAACGTAGAGAACGGCAAGGTAATCAAATCACTGCCAATGTTTAGTGTGGGACCGTTTGAAGTGGGTCAAAAATACTTTTGGAAGAACTAATTTGGGGCGAAAATGTTAGTCCTCCGTCTAGTGCTCAAGTGTTTTGTTTATTTTTGTTTTTATGTTTGACGGATGATGTCTTTATTTGACATGTAACAGAAATAATATTGGAATAGAATAGTGTTTTAGTTTATGTATTCTGAATGTCACAAATAAGAGTTAAGATCTTGGTCCTTGTCTATTTTTTTTGTCGGCCTCGATGGCGTAGTGGTTAGTGTAACCGACTGCCACGCCTGAGGTTGCGGGTTTGATTCCCGCACAAGTCAAACATTTGTGTGCATGAACATGGATTTTTGTCTTGGTCTGGGTGTTTCTATGTATAATATGTATGTATTTACAAAAAAAAAGTATATACGTATGTTTATCGATTGTCTAGAACCCATAGTACAAGCTCTGCTTAGTTTGAGATAGATGGTGATGTGTGTTTGTGGTTAAAAGAAAATATAAAAAAAAATAATGTATTGTGTCTGGTGTTGTACCTTGAGGTACATAATTATATAGTATATACGATAGTAGTTTGGATACGACCGTAACGCACGAACAATATTGACTAAGACAGGTGATATAGATTGTCCTGTGTTGCAGCGATGGTAAATACGACTGCTGTGTATGAGTTTTAAGTTCGATTCTCGTGTCGAGCTATGAGGTATTGTCAAAGATACTTCTTTGACAAAGAAGAGCATGGTGAAACTGTGCCCGGTAGACGGCAGTATGCTCTGCTTCTGTTTGGTAGGACCTACAGCTATAGCTGGCGAAACATGGGTGTAATACACGTCTGCCTAGCCCGTATGAAAGTTTATACTTTCAGTATAAATCACACACACACACATACACATACACATACACGTACAACAGCATGCACTAATATATTATTTTATTGATAATTACGTAATTATGTTTTTCCTGGGGAAGACACTGTCTCCTGTAACACAGGCCTCGGCCTAGCTCAGGAGTCAGGGTTTCAATATTTTTTATGTACCGTACTATTATTATCAATAAAAAATTTATTATTATTATTATTATAAATGGTGCAAAAGAAATTATCCTTTTTCAAAGATATATTTTTACGTTGGCGAACATATTTTAGCTAAATCAAAGTACATCTTTGATTTGTTTGAATTAGCATAGCAATACCACAAGGTAAAGAATATCATTTATTGATAACAAAGCATACCAATACACAGGATTTACATACATTTTCTGTTGCAGGCGTTAGTACCTGTAGTTTAAAGTATACTCTGGTCACGTGATGTAATACTGTGCCTTCTACTTAAACACATAAACAAAGCTGACAAAACGCATATAACGTACTTTTGCCCTCCCCTTCAGGGATGAAAAAGCATAATGCAATGTTACGTAACAAACAAATGCTGCGGTTGTCAGCAGTTTGGCTGTGTTTACGCCATAATTGGAAGTAACGTTTTATAAAATAAACAGTGCACAGTAAATGTAAATGTACAACAACGCGCGACCCTAAATAATGGTCATCCATATTCATACAAAATGTAAATCTCTACTTCATACAATAGTATTTACCAACAGCTTTTGTGAAGTATCCTGTCGTCATTTAGCTTTTAAACCCGATACTTTATTATCCCGAAAAACTCACAGCAGGAAGTGTATTGTAACTTGGCTTACCGATTGTGGCGAATTGATTGTTCGATCACGCATGTTATGTTTCATTGAGTTAATATGTATTACGTACTAGAGGAGACAATCTAACTAGATTGTTTGCAGAGTGCATGCTCTTTATGTCACTTAGTCTAGACTATACGCTTACTGCAACGAAACAGAAATAATTGTCTCATGTGGGATACAAAACCACAAGACACAGCGCGAGGGCAGCTGCTGAGCGAACGCTTATCCGCTAATCCATTGGTGTGAGAAATTTAATAATTAATAATATAAGCAGCCTTATATTAAACTGCTCCACTGCTGGGCACGGGTCTCTTCTCAGTGTGAGAAGGGTAAGGCCATAGTCCACCACGCTTGCCCAGTACGCTTTGGCAGTCTTCACATATCTTTGAGAACATTATAAAGAATTCTCAGACAGGTTTCCACCCGATTTTTCCTTCACCGTTATAGCCAGTGATAATTATCCACTTAATACGCACATAACTTCAAATAGTCAGAGGTGCGTGCTTTGGGTTCGAACTCGAGACCTCTGCGTGGCAGTCTAACGGTTTCCCATTGACTATATTTAATAAAATACGCTTATTTATGCCTACTTGCCAATGTGATAGTATAAAGAAAGGGAACTGTCCATTATTGGCTTAGCGTGAACAGAATTCATACATAAAAACAATTAACGACAATCCCACGGTCGACGGACAGTAGGTTGCTGCGCCCATATAATGACAATTATTTGGTTTCTGAGTTGGACAAGATATCAAAATAATTTAAATCCACCAGCCCAGTTCCTAGATAACATTTGAGTAATATATAAATCAGAATAATAATTAAAAAATAACATAAAAACGATGATTTTTTTATTTCAAATACCTTTATGTAAACCACCACAACAAACGAATTAGGAACACCTGGACACAAAACTTTGTTATTTTTAATTCCTTCTGGTTAATGCTTCTAAATTAATATATAATTATTATTCTCAGTGACTGTCCATTCCAAGCTTAAACCCGATACAAAGTGGACAGTTCCCTTTATAGCTCACGCTCGGCTAACTAACTGTAGGTGACAAATAGTCATACACCTGCGACCATGTCTTTATACGCGTCTCATTAAAACCAAAAACAAAGTTCAACACAGAATAATTTGTTTGTGAATTACTTTCCGGCGCAAACATTGAGCCTTTTGAATCGCAATAATGTTGGTAGGTAGTCTTTATTACTGGATGTATTACCCGAGAGGGGTGTTATTACAAGTAATTGTGGGGTTGGAGAGTGTGGAAAGGATTGGACGGTTTAGGGTTAAGGTGCGCCCTAATTTTTATAATAAGTACACATTCTTAAACAAGATTTTATAGTATTTGTAGATGGTTTCCGGTTAAAGTATGGTATAATTTTAATATTTTAATTTCGGAAATGATCCTTAGTAGATGTTATATTCATCATTGGACAAGCTTGAATTAGTAAAGCTTAATGAGCATGACTTTTCCAAAATAGAAATGCTACTAGCATAGTCTTCGTAGCGTAGCACCCTACTTGTCGACCCCAAATGTCTCGAAATTTTACGATATTCATTAGGCTACGACTGCCTTTTTTTTTTTTGATCCAGGAAGATCCTTTATGTATACCCACTCCCCCGGGGGGGGACGGGTGTTTATGTGAGACTCTCCGTCCCTGAAGGGGGTCGGTATACACACTAAAAACCTGGGATGGGGTTGCGTTAGCAATCACCATCCCGCCCCGGCGGTTGGCCCGGCTGATGGTGACCGGGCCTCAGCACCTGTGGGGGGAAGGCCTTGCTCACCAAGGCCATCCCCCAGACGTGTGGGGCCGTTCAAGCTGGTAGAGAGTCCCCCGACTCTGTACCAGTGACCCCACTATACAGGAGCGAGAAGGCGGGCAAATCGCCTCCTTCTCGCTCCCGTCCGTCAGCGCAGACTACTACTACCTTTTTTTTTTCTTTTTTTTTTTTATTTTTTGTTTCCCAGGAAAAATGCTTCATGCACTGCCCGCCGGCTAGGGGACGGCACCGGCGGGGGAGTGTGGGACTCCCAGCAAGACGCGCTGGTATACCCACTAAAAAACCTGGGGTGTTCCCTCTCTCATCCAATAGGAGGGGCCAGTTGGGAGCTTTAAAAGGATTCATCCATAGCAGGCCCCCCCATGTGGGTGGGGGCCGGGTTAAACGGACCCGACCACCTCTCGTCCCCAGGGGAGAGCCTCACCGCTCTCCCCTTTCGACGTTAGAAGGCGCGCAGGAACACCGCGCGCTCCCTCTCGGGGTTCCTAATTTACGGGTGGCAGGGTCCCCTCAGGCCTTGCCCCCCGGAACCCTTAAGTGGGGGGCAGGAGAGCGACAAAAGCGCGTCTCCTGCGCTCTCTCCTCTCTCCTGACCTCCGCAACTCGAAGGCTAACGATACCCTAAAGCTAGACCAGTGTCAGGATATTAGAGGGAACTGACTTTCCCAATAACGACTGCCATAGATGTTCATGGCAGCCGGGACCGACGGCTTAACGTGCTCTCCGAGGCACGGAGCAGGCGATAATTGTCAATCAATACGCACATAATTTCGAAAAGTCATATAACTTCCGAAAGTTAGAGGTTCGCGACGTGGGTTCGAACCCGAGACCCTCTGCAATGCAGTCTGTTGGTCTCCCCACTGAGCTACTGTTTTTTATAATAATAAGTTAAGTAATAATTTATTTTTTCTCTGGTTACGTATACTTGAAATTTTCAAATTTTTTCTTAGTTGTAAAATTGTATGCAGCTGCTTGACGTCTGTGCGTAACGGTGGTCTCCATTGAAAATCAGCGTTGCGATATCACGTCAGTTTTATCGCAACATCAATGCTGAATGGAGACCATTTGTTGCCACAATAGCATAATATGTATCTATTTTTTACTAACGAACTATTTATTTAATTATCTTTTTTATTATTTTGACGATATTTTGTAAGAAAAATATGTAGTCATATTTCTTTGTGGCAATAAAGAATGATTTCTTTCTTGCTTTTTTTATCTTTAACTAGATAAAAGCATATGATAGGCTTTCAAAAACATATGTAAATACGAAGCATAATCGCGTTAATATTCTTAATATCCGTTTTCCGTTATATTAATCTATTCGATTCATGAAAATACGTAAAATAAAACTGAAATGATTGATGTACCATGTCTAATGTACTATTTGTTTGTAACGCTTTCACGCCTCAACTACTCGACCGACCATCATGAAATTTCACATGCATGTTATCAGGTGAACAGAAAAGGACATAGGCTACCTTTCATCTAGAAAAAGTACTGATAATTATCTTACCCAATATACAACGCGAGCGAAACCGCGGGCAAAATATATAAAATAATAGTTATGTTAGCTGATATAACCATCTTTAACAAATATGTACCCAGAAAGACTTGAAACTGCATATCAGATAAAATAAAAAGTCACACGTTTCCTTTTATTCTCAAGCTAGGCCGAGAAAATAAAAGATTCGGGACTTCAATGCAAAAACTTTATTTTCCGTTTGTATGACCAAATAAAACCCGTTTGAGAAAACTAAGTTTCGTGTTCTCGTCTTGGTATTAAACTTAGGCATACAGGATTACAAGTTTAGAATGTTTGAGCTGAATGTGAGTTGATAATCTTTCTTCATCCTTTGATCATCACATTGTATGTAGGCTCTTGGCTATCGTTATATTTGTTGAAATTTTGATTACGTAAGCAAATATTAAAATATTCTGATAAAGTACATAATATTGTTACGCCCAGTGACATCTCTCGGCATTGTGGGAAAGACTCGGCAGTTCCGTCTAATAATTTATTACACCGCCATCTATTGACATCTTACGGAACTACGTAGTACGGTACGAGAATCATAGAGATAACGCTGGCACTTTTCGAAACATCGTACTGTATACATACCGGGTATAGCGTTACTAGAAAACTCTAGAAACGCTTTACCCGCGTTTAAATAGGGCACACGCGCACCGCCGTGTCAGTTTACAATCGTAAGCGGTCAAGTGTTCATCGAAGCGAACGGAAGTGAAAATACTACGGAGTTTGAAGCAGTACAGTGAAAAAGTGTGGTACAGTGTTTGTTGTGTTTTAAATTTAATTGTGTGTCTTCTATTTACGCGAATATTATTCATTGAAATTAAACTGCTATATACGGATTTTATCGCGTAAAATCCGTATATAGCAGTTTAATTTCAATTTAATTGTGTGCTAGAATAAAACGTGTTTTAGTCGGTAATATTGTTTGCATTCTTATCCGTCGAACCCAGCACTTAACGTAACGTTTCGTTTGCACCTTCGTAGTTCTTACACTTTTAGATGGTAGAAATGTCAACAGCCTACCTGATAAGAGATCTGATGACGTTTGTGGAAATTATGAGTTTACTTGCCTTAAGTTGAGGGTGATAGTTGCCTGAGCTTTCACACAAGCAACCTGATGTAGGCAACAGGTTGCTTGTGTGATTGTGTGCATTGGGTAGGTCCAATAGAAAGGACACTTGATTAATCTATCCTGCTGTTCAGTTGGAGTGCAAGCTTGCTTGGTTACTCAATATCACTATACTTAATAGTGGATCTAATATCCTTGTGGCCAGCATTATGTAAAATATCTTAACGAATATAACTTCTTGATCCGTTATCCTGTCCACCATTGATAACAGATTAAGAAGAGTCGATATGACAGTAATACGGTGTACAAGACAATGTGTGTGGCAATGGTGTATGGTTGTGCGTAACAAAAGAAAAATTTTGAGATTACACCTGGCGAAGCGAAAGAGGACTGCCGCATATGTTGTGGTTTGATGTGGCAAGGATAGATTTCTCCTAATAACCACAGAGAGTTCTTCCGTAATTGGACGTTCTTTGTATATTCATACCAGGGATGTTGCGAATATTTGCATTCACATTCGCAATTACGGAGCTTCCGCAACTATTTGGACATCTGTATCCGTGTCTGCATCCGCAATAATCAACGCGAATGTTAATGCGGATCCACATATAGCATAGGTTGCTACAAGATTTATGAACCTTTGCAAAATAGGCTTAAACCTGCAAAGGCGGTGCATCCGCGGATGCGAGGCTCCAGATATCCGTATACGCCTCCGCATCCGCGGATGTCTAAAAATCTTCATCTGCGACATCCCTGATTCATACATAGATTTACATTTCAACTCATTGCCTCAACTACGCATTCCTAATAGAAAACTACCCGACCTGGGAATTGAACATGAGAGGTCATGATCACGCTCAAACATAATTGCTAATTTCGCTGCGGGATCAAATAGGCAATCGCTGTATCCTTTATTGCTTGAAAAGTCCTAACTGAAATTACACTAGAGCCAGAATCGTGTTTTACAAAAAATAAAATGTTACGATCAGTATAAATGTCGTTCCTATCCCCAGACATTCCAAGTCTAGACAAACTGTAAGGCTGTAACAAAAGTGCGTCCTTGTACATTAATTGGCATCTTAAAATTCAATTCTGACGTCACGCTCGTGATAACTATGAGATATTACCCTTTTAACGTCGTCATCATGTAATATTATCGTGTTGTATACAAGTAAGTAATAGTTCATTGCCTAATGCTCCGTGGAGTCTGTAAATCTTGAGTTAGAGTAATTATTTATGTTTATGATTTGTTTTTCTTTGAATTATGATGGGTAGTCTGTCTGAGATCTAACGAAAGCTATTGTTATAATTCTTTTCTTCTAGTAAGAATGTATCGATATTTATTTATTAATATACTTAGAGGTTTCATATCGCTGAAAACAGTAATAAATACATGTTATCTGACGGACACCTTGAATTGTATTTATGCTATTAAGGGGACAACAATAGCAGTTTTATTATAAACTAGTTGACCCGTGCAACTTCGTCTGCTTCATATAAGAGAATTTTACCCGCTTTTGCAACATTTTTCATTGCTGCTCCGCTCTTGTTGGTTGTAGCGTGATGTTATATAGCCTATAGCCTTCCTCGATAAATGGGCTATCCAACACTAAAAGAATTTTTCAATTCGAATCAGTAGTTCCTGAGATTATCACGTTCAAATAAACAAACAAACTCTTTAGCTTTATAATATTAGTATAGATATGTCAGCTGGCTGATACCTATCGTAACGGCTTTCGGCTTTTATAATTCAAAAACGCTGAATACGTGCTATCAAATTCAGACTACAGAAAGTTGAAAGCCTTTGTTTATTAAGCACAAAAATAAAAAATATTAACACTACCGTCATTATACATCCTTTAAGTTGCTGTGTTTGTAAAAAACAAACCGCACTTGTTTTCAAAATTGTCAGATACAGTAAAACGTAACAGGCGTGATGACTCTAAGATACGCATACACAGTTCTAGAACCGCACTTATGCATAAAAGCATTATTAATTGTATGGGACCAATCATTTATAATAAATTTCCCCAGGAATGGAATCAGAACAATGTATTGAAATTGAACTACTATATACGGATTTTATCGCATTGTTTATTTTACACTTTATTACATAATTTTGAAACTGTTACCCTACTACTAGATACCATTAAACTTTACTAATTTTTAAGCTAATTAAATTATTAAAACTATTAAAACTATTTATATTTAAGTTTACACTTGCCCATTTTATAGACCCCTGCATCTTGTAAAGGTAGTTGGCACTTGACAGATGGTAAAAATTTACTTATCTTCCTTGGCGGCTTGAAATATGTGTTGATTGAAGCTCGCTTCAAGATAAAATCCGTATATAGTAGTTTAATTTCAATGAATAACATTCGCGTAAATAGAAGACAATATTAAGAACAAATGTATTATTATTTAAAAACAAATTAGACGATTTCTAGCTAACAAGGCTTATTATTCTTATTATACTATAACAGAATTTTTGAATGACCCATTTTAATGCTATTAATATAATTGTTTTCTTTGCCCCCCATTTCATAATAATTGTTATTTTGTTTAATTTATATTATAGTTGACATTTTAATATTTACGTATGACATTTAATGGTGTATTATTTGACACACTTTTATTATTATTTTTTGTTACCACTTCTCTAAGATACAGTGACGCCTCTCTCATTGCCGATGATCTTAAAATATACAGGACCATAAATAATGTCTGTGATGTAGAACTCTTACAAGCAGACCTAAATAGTATAACACTCTTGTGTGGTACTAATGGCATGGCGTTGAACCCTAGCAAATGCTTACACAAATACTTTAATTTTTATTTTGAATACTATGGCAATATTTATCTTTGAATTTAATGAAATATTGGATACGATTAATTAAATTATTTGTATTATTTAACATAACTTAATATTTGTATGACTTAAAGGTAAAACATGATGAGCATATATTTCTTTTAATACCATGCATTTTATGTTATATTACTCATGTTTGTAACAAATAAACAGATCTTTATGCCATCTTAGTCTCCCCGTGACCATGGCTGCTGAAAAGCAACCGAAACGTCGGGGAAAGTGTAAAAATAAATTAAATCTAAATAGTTTAATAATAATTTAATTAGCTTAAAAATTAGTAAAGTTTAATAGTAGTAGTAGTGTAACAATTTTCAAAATTTTGTAATAAAGTGTCAAATAAACAACGCGATAAAATCCGTATATAGCAGTTTAATTTCAATGAATAATATTCGCGTAAATAGAAGACAATATTATGTAGATCTTTATCTTTAACAAAATAATAGGCTGGTTGACTCAATTGTTTATTATTCAAGTCAAATAGTTTTACATTAACCAAACTCTAAAATATAAAAGAATTCTGAAATCCACTCAAAAATATAAGAAATACAATTCGTTTTAAATCTGGTAGTATGCATAAAATGTCAGTGACAGAAAAGGATGCACAATACAAACTATGACGTAACCGTTATCTATATGCAGCTATCCGAAGTAGATAGCAAGATATCACCACAACAGCACCACTTTTTCTTGTACGCATATTTTAAATATTAATAACTCCCTTAATATGCATTTTAAACTGTCTCCGTGGAGCAGCGGTAGTGAATGCGACTAGTGTGCATGAGGTCTCGGGTTCGAATCCCGGGTCGGGCCAAGAAGAAGTTATTGGGTTTTACAGTTAGGAAATCTCAATAGCAGTCCGGAGTTAGTTGGCAGTGTTAGACACCCCCGTGCCTCGGTAAACACGTAAAGCCGTTAGTCCTGCGCCTGATCTCTCTCCGGTCGTGTCGGATTCCCGTCCCATCGGATCCTGAGAGTTAAGGAAGAGTGCAATTGTGTTTGCGCACACACTTGTGCACTAAAATATCTCTTGCGCATATGGCCAGTCACCGTTAAGACTGGCCGCCGTGACCGAAATTCAGTCTGGAGGACATTATTTTTATTATGCAATTTCTTCTTTTTACACATACGTAAGCACTAAAATAAATATATCTTAAAAAAATAATTTGCCACCACAACCTTTAGCTCAGTGGGGAGACCATCAGACTGCAATGCAGAGGGTCTCGAGTTCGAACCCACGTCATGCACCTCTGACTTTCGGTAGTTATGACTTCTCGAAATTATGTGCGTGTTGATTGACAATTATCGCCTACTCCGTGTCTCGGAGAGCACGTTAAGCCGTCGGTCCCGGCTGCCATGAACATCTATGGCAGTCGTTATTGGGCAGTCAGTGCCTTATAATATCCTGACACTGGTCTAGCCTTAGGGTATCGTTAGCCTTCGGGTTGCGGAGGTCAGGTGGCAGCCACTCCGTGTTAAAACTGATATCCAGTCAAATCCGGTTAGACCAGGAAAAACCGACCCCAAGTGAATTGGGAATAATAAAGGCTAGGGAGAAGAAGAAGAAGAACCTTTACTAACTATATCTGTATTCTGTGGCTTAGTCGACTGTAGATCATAGAGTTTGCTTGATCGCTTCAGAGAAAGGTTCTGCTAAAACAAATAGTCGTTATAAATCGTTATTAACTTAGCAAAAGAAGCCATCTCCACACTGCAGGTCTAAATTTTCATATCACAGGCGAGCTAACACAACAAATGATGCCTCAGATTGCACAGTTTATTTCATCTGAGTCGACAAGTCATGTCATATTTACACTTGCTGTGCGAGGTGAGTGTTGGGTGAGGTGCGAGTGAGAGCGAATCAGCGGACAAGTCCCCGTTACATTTAACCCTTGGGGTGCCTGATAAGTAAAAGTTACACGGCGTGCCTGGTGGGTTTCTAAGACCCAGAAACAAAGTGTCAATTTTATGTTATTTATTGCGTCTAAATATCAAATAATAAGTTTTTATTTATGTTATATAACCATTTTAAAGGATATAAGTTTTATTAAATAATTGATGATCCTCTAACGTTACGTAACAAAAATCAACACTTTGTTTACATAAGTGTTGATATCTTGGCAGTTTCTAAAAACTCTTTATACGAGTGTCTAATAGGTGCCAACTTATCAACTGCTGCTCTCTTTCCACGTGTATTTGAGCTATCAAATCTCATACAATTTACGATGAACATGAACCGTTTCAAACTCATAGTGATTTGAAATATTTCAATGCCGGTTCCGTCAGTCAAAGTCAAATCTAGCGTCATAAATCAGTGTGTCGGACTGTGTGTGGGCCGCAAAATGGATGATGGTCTATAATGTGAAGCTACTCAGAAGTAACACGCGATTGATGAAGAATTAGATATGTAATTGTTGATTCCTTGAAGCAGTGGGTCTGTGAGACCCACCAGGCACCCCAAGGGTTAATTAATAGATTTAGCCCGGAGCTCCGCTCTCGTTAATGCAGGATAGGTAAGATTAGAAATAGTACTTTTCTCTGCGTAAAAGTCCTTATTCCCCTTTTTGTTCTTCTGGCAACGTGTATGCGAAATTTTATGATGATCAGTCAAGTTCTAAAGACGTAAAAGCGTAACAAACAAACACACATTCATACTTATAATATTAGTTAGGATTAGCAGTACATATCTTGTATCTTGTATCTTATGTGGGGGCCAGTCAGTGCAGACCGGCGACACTTCGACCCAGTGGGATCTTTTGTGTCGACACTCTCCCAATAACGACTACCATAAATGTTCATGGCAGCCGGGACCGACGGCTTAACGTGCTCTCCGAGGCACGGAGCAGGCGATAATTGTCAATCAATACGCACATAATTTCGAAAAGTCATAACTTCCGAAAGTCAGAAGTGCACGACGTGGGTTTGAACCCGAGACCCTCTGCATTGCAGTCTGTTGGTCTCCCCACTGAGCTATCGCTGCTCTAGGATTAGCAGTAACAAAATATAATCAATACTAATATTATAAAGCTGAAAAGTTTGTTTGGTTAAACGCGCTAATCTCAGGAACTATTCATTCGAATTGAAAAATTCTTTTAGTGTTGGTTAGCTCATTTACCGAGGAAGGCTATAGGCTATATAACATCACGCTACAACCAATAGGAGCTGAGCAGTAATGAAAAATGTTGCATAAACGGGGAAAATTCTCTTATGTGAAGCAGATGAAGTTGCGCGGGTCAGTTAGTTTATAAAAAAGATAGTTAAATTATTTACTAACATTTGTTTGCCTGAACTTTTGTTCCTCTTGGTTTTTATTTACGCATTATATTACACGATGCACTATGCACCAGTTATGCTAAGCGGAATGAGATGAAACGCAGCCATATTTTCAAGATTGACCCATACATAGATACTAAATTATGGAAATGGCATTAATATCCAATCAGTGGTATCTATGTCATGCCAAAGCAGACATAAAGACGGAAAGGTAAAAATTCGTGTCGATTGTTTGGGTTTTAAGCCTATTGCCGACTATCGCACCTATTTCGAGACTCCACGCAGCTATTCTTGAAATAAAACATTTTACCAGATGATACAATTGCATTATACTCCTACGTAAACTCCGCCAATAAAAGTCCCGCTCACAGTGACACCCCAACCATAATGCGCAGCCAAATGCGAACAGGCGCGAACATCGCGTTGATAGAATTCTTTATACCTCACCTCTATTTTGAATTGCTCTAGATATTACACTCTCGCGGTATACTCTGGCGAAATACGTATACTATATTATATCGCTAAGATGTTTAATAATATTAGGTAGCTTGTTTTATGGCCACAAGCTGAGTTTATGACGGTGGAGTGTTATCCTAATTGAAAGTAGTGGAATGGAATAAGCAATGGGTTATTGTGTTTCCTAAAATATGTCTATAAGAAAGATAATGCGTTAGTTTTCTTCGGTAATGTTATTGTCTACGAATGTAGTAGAAAAGTGGATGCATATTTCGCGGGTGAGGGTTGTCTTATAAAAAGTTGTATGTGTAATGTCACGCATCTATCACGTATTTCAATGGAGATGGAATATAAGTATATATAGTGAGACTCATATTTAGCTAATTAATGTAAGTATACTAGGTAAGTATACATAACAGGTTACGTGGGAACCTAAATGTGCCGATAGGGTTTCTGCCGCATTCGTCCCTCATGTTACGTCCAAAACGTAGAAATACGCATTCGTCCCAAGAAAAGTTCCTTATATGCCCCTAAATTTAAATAAATATTAATTTCTTAATGTAATTCCGCTTTCAACGCTCAAATTATGTTACTTTTTTGTCCTTGTTATTTTGTATGGTATTCAATTCCAAATTCAAAATAAATTTATTCAATTTCGGTTACAAGGTAACACTTATGAATGTCAAAGTTACACAAATTTTTTTCTGTGAATTACCTTTAGGTACTGCATTTTTGCTACTGAATTTTTGTTGTACCGTCAGGCGAAATATATTTTAAAATACCTCGTTGATCTGTCAGCAAAACTTTGAGCTAAAGGTTGCATGACATCGAGCCCGACAACAACAAAATATGTAGAGGTACCATGTTTTGTTTTGTTAACCATATGCACAAAAATGTAGGACGAAACAGAGGGGCGAATGAAGAACATTTTGGAACGTGGGACGTAATGTAAGGGCAAATGCGGAACAAACCGCCGATAATTAGTTGTAAGGCACCAAAAATATTTTCGATGTAAATATATTATATAGGGCGTTACTAAATATTGTCTTATGTTTACACGAATGTTATACATTGAAATTAAACAAACTTTATAGAGATTTTATCGCGTTGTTTATTTTTTATAAAACACTATTATTATATAATTTTGAAACTTTAAATTACTATTGTTAAACACTTTTACTAGTTACTGTTTACTTCAATTTAAGCTATTTAAACTATACTATTTAAATTATACAAACAATTTAGATTTAATTTTACAATATCTCCGAAGTTTCGGTTGCTTTTCAGCAGCTATGGTCACGGGGAGGCATTACTTTAGATAGCTTGTTAATCACTCAATAACGCATAGGTATATCGTTGGATATATTTTTATGAAACTTGGTTTGTCAGTACAAGTTTGTCTTTAATAAAAACATAAGTATAATTATTTAGTTTTAAACCTGATATGCATTCCTGAAGAATTCGCAAGCGAATTAGAAATTGAATACGGTGGCAATATTCTTCAAATCTGTAAATTTAACCATATTGAGACATCATGTTAAAAAACAAACACATGTCTAGACGACGGCGTTCGTATGTCACGATTTAAAATAAATTCTTTTTTTACACGTTTATACACATTTTGAAGTAAATTTTGCTGTTCACGCCATGGATGTCAGTTGTCACAGATAAAATTTAAATAACGTACTTTGAAAAAGTTTGAAAGAACAACAACATTGCGTAAGGCACTTTGAAAACGCTGTGAAATATTATACATTAATAAGCAAATACTTATAAATTATGACAAACATTAAATATTAAAGATGTTTAGTAAACAATATACATGAATATTAAAATTAATAATAGTAAGCAGAACGATCTAATCAGGCAAATATATATATCAATGAAGTTTTTAAAAAAGAGGTATCGTGTGGGACTTCACACTACTTCATTGGTTATTATATAGTAATCTATATATTATGTACATATGTATATAAAACTCTTCCGTTACTGAGTGACTGACAGATAACGCACAGCCGAAACTACTGAACGCAAGAAGCTGAAATTTGGCATGTATGTTCCTTGGAGAGTGTAGGGGAGCACTAAGAGAGGAATTTTGGAAATTCCACCCTGAAGGCGGTGAAAGGGGTGAAACCCGATATTCACACGGGAACGGGACTTACGTGGGTGAAACCGCGGGAAAAGTACTAGTATATTATAATATCAGCCGTGTATGTATACTGTTCCACTGCTGGGCATGCCACCCTGAAGGGGGTGAAAGTGGTGAAACCCGATATTCACACCGGAACGGTACTTACGCGGGTGAAACCGCGGGAAAACTACTAGTATATTATAATATCAGCTCTGTATGTATACTGTTCCACTGTTAGGCATGAGCCTCTTATCAGAGTGAGAAAGGTTAGGCCATGCGGGTTGGCAGTCTTTGCATATCTTCGAGAACATTATGGAGAACTCTCAGACATGCAGGTTTCCTCACGACGTTTTCCTTCACCGTTAGAGCAAGCGATAATTAACTATTTAATACGCACATAACTTCGAAAAGACAGAGATGCGCGCCTTGGGATCGAAGTCGTCACTAGGTTCCTTGTGCATAAACAAACAAATACTAGCAGAGGCTGCATCAAGTGGAGGGCAGATTATAGTGAGAGACTTAAATATTTTAAAATGGATTATCTGCAAAAAAGACGATCTTATCTAGAATTAGTATTCCTACACATGCTCATTACGGGAAATATTGCCGAACATAATCTTCTGTCCAATTTAGATTTTTATCTTCCTAAAGTTAATAGTCGAGTAACACGTAACAACACGTTTTTATGCCATCGAAACAGAACCAATGTCGGTAAATTCTCCCCCTTTACAAAGACTACAAAGCAATTGTAACAGTCTACAAGCAGAATTTCATTTGGATATCTTTAACAGCACCCCCTCGCAACTGAAGCGTCAAGTACTGCAACAGCCATAACTAGACCTACTTATTTTGTGTACCTACACTGTCACTTGTCTCACGTGTCTCCGTTAATTTTTAATTTGTGTTTTTAATTTATAGTCTTTTACGTTTTTTCTTTCTATTGTAAACTTACTACTTGTAAATGGGAAATGTTGTCTCACACATGTTATTAGCTCTTAGGCCAGATTGTTTAGTTTTTATATAAATGTGTATCAAATTGTATGTTTGGCCTAAAAGCTGTTGGTGTGCCAATATATAAATAAATAAATATGAACTGGTCGATGTCCACACATAGGAGATATTTAAGAAAATAATGTGTGCGGTTTTTAAAGAGCTATTATATAGATGAATCAATCAATCATTTTGTCGGCCTCGGTAGCGTAGTGTAACCGACTGCTACACCTGAGGTCGCGGGTTCGGTTCCCGCACAAGTCAAACATTTGTGTGCATGAACATGGATGTTTGTCTTGGTCTGGGTGTTTCTATGTATAATATGTATGTATTTACAAAAAAAAGTATATATGTATGTTTATCCATTGTCTAGTACCCATAGTACAAGCTCTGCTTAGTTTGGGCTAGATGGTGTTCTATGTATGTGATAGAATATTATAGAACATTTTAGAATTTTAACTGTTTGTCTGTATACTTGTGCGCGCCTCATGCAAAAACTACTGCACTAAATTGATCATCATTTAGATACGTCGCCAAATAACCGAAAAATATAAATGGTAGAATTTGGAAGTAGGTATCTTTATTTCTTGACTACGAAGTGACGTGCAGAACACAGAATAGTATAAAATTGCACTTTCTTATACATTTGCCGACCAATTAACGCTGGTATTGCTAGATCAGGCATTGTTGTAAGTTTACACTGCTATGAAATATTCAATAGCAGCATAGAGATTGCAAATGTTTATGAAAGCCAGCATAATTTTAATAATCAATTGCTTGTGACCTCAAATATTGCTGTGAAATATTGGTGCTGTATAACTCTGCTTACCCTGGTATATACAAACGTGACTGTACCTATGTAGCTATAGGGGTCGATGACACGCTATGAGGAAAATTATTCTTAATAGACGCAGGCAGAGGAATCTTGGGCTTAAGTTAAGACTGCGCCGAGCTTAAGACGCGGTTGGACTGAATGACAGAGCTCAAAATTCAAATCAGCGCGCGGCCACCATAGTGAAATTGTATGAAGGATTTGAAGTGCTTTTTTGATAAATATGAATCTTTATTGTCAACCAATAACTTAAATATTTGGGACGGACAAATTGTAACAAATAGTTTAAGCTGTAAAATAGGATAGATTTCTACTGTTATAATCTAAAAATCACCTAACACGAGCTTACGTTTTTGCATTTTTCGTGCAAATGCACGTAATTTTGTAGGGGAAAAAAATAATTATTTTAAGTTTTTTAAACGGAGTAATTGTAAACACATTCATGGTTATGGTAAATGTATATTTTATAATATTGTCTTCTATTTACGCGAATATTATTCATTGAAATTAAACTGCTACATACGGATTTTATCGCGTTGTTTATTTGACACTTATTACAAAATTTTTGAAAATTGTAACACTACTACTACTATTAAACTTTACTAATTTTTAAGCTAATTAAATTATTATTAAAACTATTTACATTTAATTTATTTTTACACTTTCCCCGACGATTTGGTTGCTTTTCAGCAGCAATGGTCACGGGGAGACTAAGATGGTAGTTGTCTCAATGTTCCAGTGTAGTTATTTCAAAGTACCCGAACATAATTTAATCATTTGTGTTTCTATTTACGCAGAAGGGGAGACTAAGATGGACATGGAATTGAGACAACTACCATCTTAGTCTCTCCGTGAGATTTCAATTTATTTTTTTATTTTTACAATACAATTGATAGAATAGTGGAATATCAGTAAGTAGAAAAATCCAAAGAAGTTTGTGATAGAAGAAAGGAAAACTGCGAATAGAAGAAATTTATCAAATAGACGACTTTAGTAGCCAAAATGCACAGCTTAGTTACCTGTAAAGCAAGAGAACGATTCGATCGGTTTCTAACGATTTAGCTAAATAAATGTGAATGCACACCACTGTGTATTCATTCGGTGAAATATAGACACGGGTCTATCTTTTTCTAAACAAACTTAAAGAGTAAAAATTCAAAGTACTAAATTCAAAGTACAAAATTATCAAGTAACTTGACAACTAAAGTAGCATCAAACTATGATGGAATGAAAAAGCTCATTCAATAAATATTTTATGAAATTACAACAATTTTGTTCAACCCTGCTGGTGGACATTGATTGATGATAGCAGATGTTAACAACGTACTGGGATCCCGATAAGGTTGTTACACCCGAGGTTTTCAGATTATTTCACTTTTTTCTCGCTTTGTGGAAATTGCATGCATGACAGTTTTTTGTATAGGAATGCCGAGGGAATAAATTGTATAGAAACAGGAAAATTGTGTGCGCTCCTTAAACTTTATCGTGCGAGAAAGTGATAAGGAATGATGGCGTTTCAAAAAGAATTCTTAAAGTAAATTGAATTCTTAACTGTCTTTAAAATGTTAATAGCATTATGTACATTTTTGTTACATGATTTTAATATAGATAACACTTTTTAATAGCATCGAGACATTATTTAGACTTCGTGGAATCACTAGAAAAAAAATTATATTATAGGTACAGTGAAATCTCATTACACATGCTACACGAAATTTTTCAGTTCAAAATTATGCACTAATATATAGCTTCATGTGCTTATATTTTTTATGTATTCGTTAAAAGAAGAATAAATTTAATGTAGAAAAGATAAGACGAAATGGTTAGTGGTTAGACTAATTAGTCTCATTTTTTTTTACTTCATCGTATGCATTGTCGCATACCTCTCCGTAGAAAAGGGGAGCGGAGAGGTTATATTGGACTCACCCGGGAAAAGATAGACCCGAGTACTACCGACTAAATGTACCAGGGATGTTGCAGATGCAGATTTTTTGACATCTGCGGATGCGGATGCGGATACGGATACGGATATTTGAAAACTCACATCCGCGGTTTCGGATACGGATGTGGATGTCCAAATCGATGCGGAAGCTCCGCAATTGCTGCGCAATAATGTTGATGAAAATTGTTCATCTTATTTAATAAAAAGTATCTAATATCACTGTCTTCGCAGGTTCAAACCTGTTTTGCAAAGGTTCATAAATTAAACACGTTCTACTGAACAACTGATTTCTTTCTTATCGTAACCTGCGCTGTATCTAGATCCACATTAAGATCCGCGTTGATTATTGCGGATGCAGATGCAGATGCAGATGTCCAAATCGATGCGGAAGCTCCGCGATTGCGGATGCGGATGCGAATATTCGCAACATCACTGAAACGTACCACGGTGCGCCAAGTCACTGCCTGAGTGGTGTGGGTCGCTGGAACTGAAACTACATTAGTGACAATTATAAGTCTTGACCATGCGCTTACTGCAACGACTTGGTTGAGTACAACTCACTACACTTAAGTTTTCAGAGTGATATCAGAGTCGCTAATATGTTTTTGGGTTACTTTGACAAGAATAACAGTAACAGCAAGGAACTGAGCCCAGTGGCCAAAACCATAAAGGTGAGATATGCAGATATGACTCTAAGTATGTACATACATGCAAAAAAACATTGCCAGTTAAGAAAACCTTTAGGAAGTTGAGTGCGTATTAAATAGTAAATTATCGCTCGCTTTAACGCTGTAGGAAAACATCGTGAGAAAACCCGCATATCTGTGAGTTTTTCGAAGTTATGTAAAGTCTGCCAATTCGCACTGGGTCAGCATGGTGGACTATGGCTAATCTTTCTAACACTGAGAATAAGCCCGTACCCAGCAGTGGGATAGTTTAATACAAGGCTGAAATTATTGTCAATTATAATCAGTCTAGAGTACCTTATTATGTTAACACTATGTATATCTGTACTTCTATCTAATAATATTTGCTGTAATTATTTTAGTGACAAATAATTTTTTTCTTTATTTGGAACTCTTAAATTTTAGATATCTCATATCTTCTTAGCTGCGTATATAACTAAACACAAGTTTAGTAACCGGTTTGAAATATAAAGTGCTTCCAAATTAATCGAATTCCTCCGAGTGGAATCACAGTAAATTCCTAGAGGTTTTTCCTCTACGTTTTCTTTTAGGTTCGCCGCGGAATTTCGGGATCCGTTATTACTTATCTGCCCTGTGATGAGCTGTTTACGACTTTAGTTCAGGTGGTAGGAAATATTAGAACAAAATATTTTGTTACGAATTTATCAAACTCCTGCTATTAAAATATATTGTGAATGCTATATTATTACTAGTTTTTGCCTGTTGTGGGCACATAGAATTTGGGAATGGAATAATAATAATGGAATACCTATACTGTCTTTCTCTGCATGCAAGAAAAAGCTGATCTACATTCATAATATATCTAGGGAGGTAGATTATGAATGTAGATCAGCTTTTTCTAGTTCTATAGAACTCGAATAATACCACCGTGAAAATCGCATTTAATTTCGTGCAGTAGGTTTTGTGTGACGCGTGTCCGAATAAACAGACAGACAACGATTCTAAAATAATTGATTTAATTAATTTTTTGGATTCCATATGAATATATATGATATAAATATCTACTATGAACAGACATCGACCAGTTACAATTTTATTATATGAATGGAAGTTCACTAAAATACCTATACTTATAAACAAATATACATTATTATTAAAAAAAAATATTATTATTTGTAAATTGAAACCTACCACGCATCATCCGTTGTGTCCACTCCAATTATTGCAAGATTTTACTGTGAGTTACTGTCAAAGTTACAACTATGTAATTCGAATCAAAGTAATATATTAATAATATTGTCTTCTGTTTACGCGAATGTTATTCATTGAAATTAAACAACTATATACGGATAGTATCGCGTTGTTTATTTTACACTTTATTACATAATTTAGAAACTATTACACTACTACTAGATACTATTAAACTTTACAAATTTTTAAGCTAATTAAATTATTAAAACTATTGAAACTATTTATATTTAAGTTTACTCTTTCCCCGACGTTTCGGTTGCTTTTCAGCAGCCATGGTCACGGGGCGATAAAATCCGTATATAGTAGTTTAATTTCAATATAATATAAATTTATTATAGATTTAACAAATATTTAACTCTAAAAAGTCGAAAATAAGTCCAAGCCCTTCAACCAGTATTCAATTTAAATAAAATCATTCAGGAAAATGTTATTTTCACCAAATTTATACGTAAAGAAATATGTTTAATATTCCTCAGTACACGAAAGTTAATTGAAATACTTGCATAAAGCTTGGAAATACTTATGCTGAACTTTCATTTAATACTAGGTATATTATATATATTAATATATGTAATATTAAATTCTAGACTTGTCAAAGATATTTTTGTTATGCGGTGAAGATTTTAATAAAAATTGTGACATCATTTACGTCGCTATATTGCTTTTCATATTATAAAAATTGGTACTGAATAAAAGTAGAGTATTATATCTATGATGGGTAATTAGGTGTAATACATACATATTAAAAATTGAATTTTGTTAGTGCATTTTGCCATTATTAATATCGCTATGTACAATGTCACATAGAAATGTTTTTTTTTTTGTTTTTTTTTATGAGGCGCTCGTAGCCAGTTGCACTCACTGATCGGTAAACGTTTAGCGAGGTTAAGAAAAGTTGGGTGCGGTCAGTCTATAGATGGGTGACCGCTTAGTGGTATTTCATCTGAGCGTCTCCGTGCTTCGGAGGGCACGTAAAAAGTCGGTCCCGGTTGTTATCAAATTGAAAGCAGTCGTGAAGCCATGTCAGAGGCCTACGGGCGGCTTGAACAACTCTCGACAACAGGTTGGCCACTAACCACACGAAAAGAAGAAGAAGAAAAGAAGAAGAAGATTTTTTTATATCAACATACGGGATATCTGATGCAGTTATGAATAGAAGTTGATGAATAGAAACTCTTAAGTTTCAAAACGTGAAAAAAGAGTGTGCAGCCAGGGTAAGATAGATAGATACAGATTAATGGACTTCCACTGACAGCACAGCACCAACTTTAGAAGCCTAAAATGTTGTTTGGCTACGCTTCTCTATAAGGTAAATTCCTTAGGCGATCTGGTTGAGTTTGAACGAAATATGGAGTTTGGAACTGTACAATTGCGCAAAAAGTATAACTTCAGACCGAAAAACAAAGCTGGCGTAATATGGGAGTAATACCTCTTCGCCTGGACCATCGGCGGTATAGACTGTGTTTACTATAATATCTATACTTCTTTAGCATATACATATTATTATTTACATTGTGACTGCCTCCGTGGCGCACTGGTTTTGAATACGACTACTGTTAATGTGGTCTCCTATTCAAATACCGGGTTGAATTACAAAAACACAAACGTTTGAGCACAACCTTGTGCACTATCTATCTCCAGCGCAGATTGCAACGCAGACTGACCGTCCCTGTGAAGATTGGGCGCTGTAACCGAAATTCGGTATGGAGGACATTATAACATGAACAGTGCGAGTTGTGGTTACCAAAGAATAAAATACCTAGACTTCGCTAACCATGAACTTTTATGAATTTGTTAACGTAAAAAGGCCGGCCTTTCTTATTGGTGTCGTTTGGACGACTGTCACGTACTACATGTAATAATTAATAATTAATGATCGCAGAGCTAAACAACGGGCGACCTAAAATAGGTCTTTGCGTGAGTAAAACATATACATTAGTGGGACTGTATAAATATTATAGTACTAGCTGGTACTTGCGACTTGGAGTGCGCTCATTAAGAAGTACTTTATGTTTTTGTTGTGGTTTACGCTTTGTCTGTACCAAATTTTATCAAAAGCCGATTAGCGTTTAGCGTGAGCTTGGTTTTCTATGAAAGTGAGAAGATGAAAATCAAAGCAAAACTTATTTATTCATTTAGGTTACGAAGTAATATTTTACGTCAAAGTTTAGTGCTTAGTTAGTTTACTAAATTACGTTTGTTTTCATTGCAAGTTTAGGATTAAAGCTAGAGAAGATATATAGATACCAGGAATACATTAATTTATCGCTAGCAATGCTTTTAGGTACCATATTATTATCATCATCCTCTTGCCCTGGTCCCAATTTATTTGGGGTCGGCGCAGTATGTCCTTCGCTTCCATACTTCTCTGTCACCCGTCATCTGATAATTTACCCCTTTTCCTTTCATATCCATCCTCACACTGTCCATCCATCTTTTCCTTGGCCTTCCTCTCCCTTTTCGTCCCTCTACCCTCATATCCATCACTTGCTTACCTACATACGTATCATCTCTTCGCATAACATGTCCATACCAAGCCAAACGATTTCCTTTCACCTTCTCGTCTATGGGCACCACTTTCAGACTACCTCTTACGTATTCATTCCTAATTCTGTCCATTCTCGTCATTCCACACATCCATCGTAACATTCTCATCTCTGCTACATGCAATCGTTTCTCATCCATCTTCTTAGTAGCCCAACACTCAGCTCCATACAGTACGACAGGCCTTATAACCGCCTTATACATGCGACCCTTTAATTTCAAAGGCAGTTTAAGATCGCATATTGTTCCCGAGATCTGTCGCCATTTATATTTATAGGTACCATATTATTATATGGTACCTAAAAACATAGCACACCTATTGGTGGCCAGTTGTGACTGCTGTTTGTGCATAGAAATGACCAATTACATTTTACCCAACCGGGGTATCGAATCCAAGATCTCATGTACAGCAGCTTCATGCACTGCTGCATGTGCCTAATTTTAGAGGCTCTAGCGCTGCTGGCACAAGTGCTTTTCTACTTCATACTCATTTACTTTTCACGACTCACAGTTTACAATAACTCTGGTATTGCAAGAATCTGAGATTGTAATCGCTCACCACCAGAAAAATTATTGTTACCTTAATGTATAAAAAATATATCTACAGAGAACACCCTTGTTGTATAAAAAAATATAGCTCCAGGAGCAGTAAGGTATGCATTTTTGATTCACACCCAACTAAGAGTTTGACTGAAGCCGATTAACCTCACACATCGTTAGATACAAACAGTTTCCGCGCTACAAAACCTGCGAATAAATCGAAACATGCGACTAAATAAAATAAGCGTACCAATTTCTGTAACGTATTTTGTCATAGCTGACAAATGGTAAATAAGGTGAGTCACAGATACAGCATAACTCGTTTTCCACAATCGATTGACAACGTGCGTGGGGTAACAAGGAGCGGGACAATGTACATTGACATTAAATGTACTGACACTCAACCTTTATAAAGAGAGACAAATTCTTTGAGGTATTCATTTCAAGTCACATATACAGGCTGTCCCAGAATTAGATTAAGTTAGGTTATGTTAGTAACAGTACTTTTTTAAAATAAAATGTAGCCTATGTGACTCGTTGATAATATTATAGTTTTCTAAAGAACAAAAGAAATTTTTAAAATCGTTTACTTAGTTTTGTGTCCTAGTTGATACATATACCTATAGTTGAAACCTTTCCTCAAAAATATCAAATTTTTCCTCGTCATAATAATAGTATAGATATATCATTATTCAGTTCAGTTTCTCGAGCACAATTTCAGTCTCAATGCTGCTACAGAAAACTCCAATAGCTCCCAATATTCACTACCGCTGAAAGTTTATTCAATGAGTTACACATCGTTTCATTGAACATCTAAAAATTTTTTAATTATTTTTGTCCAAAAAGTAAAAAAATTAAAAATGTCTTTCCAACTTACAGTTAAAAATATCAGTAGTAAAAGCCGTATACTAACATTATATTGTTTCATTTCACAGCCTTCCTTTTACCTTTATTTAATGCCAGCATTCGCATAATCGTTTTTATACTTTAGCGTGCATGATTTATAAAACTGAAACTAGCCGAAACATCAAGCCTTTATAAAAGCTACGTAAATATCTGAGTATATACGCGATTATGCTCAAATATTTACTCGTTTTCATTAATAGTGTTGTTCTATCCAGTTGTAGTGTCTGTATTCAAAGTTGAGTCAAAAAACGTTTTTTAATATTTGATTATATTATTTATATTTTTTGCCTTGCCACAGCGGTCGCGCCGCAAACAAAAATTTGTGTAGTCCACAAATGGTTATTCCGAGTCTGAGTGTTGCTTGTAGCAGTTTTTTTAATGTTTTTAAAGTCCTCTGCGACACAACAATTTATATCTACAGAGAGAGTAATTGTCTTTAAAAAAAAGAGGAAGAAAAAGATATTTAAACAAAATAATTTAGGTCAAAAAATAACACTCATGAACGTCAAAGATAGGTCAGTGACTTCACTTAAGGTGCTGAATTTACATTTATGTTAGTTTTTAGGTTGATGTAAAAGATTGAGCCTATAAAAAATACTTACAAAAAACTTAAAGATACTGATCTAACCATTAATCTATAGTTACCTAATACTTACAATTTTAGTAACATTTTAATATTCGGCAAAGTTTCTAGCCACTGCATTATTTTGAAAAATATATCAGAAATCTTAAATCATTGTACTAAAATTTGAAGCTATAAATATAAGGATTGATATATTTCCTTATTGTAACCTATCAGCTTTTTTATCGTTTAATATACTATCGTGTGCATATCCCTTGATTATATTACTTATGTCGCCATCATTCTTGATTTTATCAAACTTATATAATATGGATATGTAAATTTAGAAAATGTATGGCCAAATATATTCTCAATTTGGTTATACATTTCGAACATACTGTGTTGATGGGTTTAGTAAAGTAAATGGTGTTGTTAAAAGTGCATAGCCCCAGAACTTTGTAATACCTTCGTTATCGCTACCAAACTAATAATAAACTTGTTTATTATTAATGGAATTCATTACTTCTTGCATAAAAACTGCTTCATTAATTTGCGCAACTATCTGAGAACTAGTATAGTCTAGTTAAATGTATATATACAGTCTAGTTGTTATTTAGGTCGGCATTTGGAACTGCCTTGGCATACGTTCCAAGGCAAACATTTTAAGGGATATACCGCATACGGGGATTCTGGTTTAAAGCTAGAATTTTACTGGCGCTAATCTGGACTTGGAAAATATTTCAACAATATTTAAAAATATTGTCACAGCGATCCAAGAACTGTTCTGATTAACTAGATTCAATTAAATCAGAAACCGCATTAAACCTGGTTCATCTGTTTGGTATCGGTTCATTTGAAGCTACATATAGACAGACAGACATAAAGTTTCGGAGATGCACTTAAATATTGTTTTGCTTGAATTAAATTGTTTCATACTGTTAACAAGTACTTGATTTCGAGCAATATTATAGAGTAACGACAGAAAGCTACCGGAGGTAAGAGGTTAGTAAAGGCAATGCAACCTTTAACACGTAATAAATTTTCAAAAATCTCGAACAGTGCCGCAGGTAGTTGCTAGCTGACGATAATGATGCCCTCACAGCAATACAGTTACATTATTATATTAACAACTGCTACCTTGTAAATGAAACCTTATATCAAATGAAATTACCTTCCACCTAAGAAGTGTTCTGTAATATAATTTTGGCGCATCGTCTACCCGCCGTCGGGAGACTAACGGTTATAAATAACTAACTCTCTGAGTGTTTCGACAACGTCTGTGTGTAATCTCAGGCAAATAATTGTTAGCATGATTGTCTGGTATTTGTGACTGTGAACTTACTAACTTCTACAGAACAATATTATGGTATAGTCATATTGACTGCACAGACAGCGCAACAGGCAAGCCTTCACCTCGCCTCACCTTGCTTCTGCTGCGCTAATTGATGTCGTTTGAAATCCCATATGACACAATTATTAGTATGTTCCACAAATGGTTGTCTTAAGACTAGCTTTAATTACTGTCCGTTAGTTGTAAGTTTGTAAAATCTCTTACGATACGACAGGATTTGATCCATACTGCAAGATTTGTAAATTTTTAATGACTTAGTAAAGAATACTAGATTAGTTCTAAACAAATGTGCGACTTCCGTTTATTCGGAGTCTCTACGCGATATGCAAAATGACATAACAGTCATGAAGGATTCTGATGTTGCCAATTATTTGTTAGTAGTAAAAATGAGTTGGCTTACCCAAAAAGTATCATTCTTTAACCGAAAATTAGGATACAAACCGAAAAAAACGCAATAACAGCGTAACTATTCTCTAATAAGACTTCTAACACTGTTATTGCGTTTTACCCAGTGAGTAAGAAAGCTGAAATAACTACATACTGCCCTGCTCTGCTTTTTGTAATTCCTTTTCCTAGGGTCAGCAACGCACGATACTCTGGTATTGTAAGCGATCATAAGCCACGATAACCGAATACCATCACGAGAATCATAAACTTATACATGAATAAATAAGAAAAACGTTGTAATGAGATGAAATATTATTAAAGGAATTCCTCTCGCTAAATATTTTGAATAATGCTTAAGGATAAGAAAGCGCAGCGTAAGATGTCCTTCGAACAAAAGCACAGCTTCGATTATTATGGAAATTTGTGGCCAATGTTTAGCTATGGACTGGAATTGAAAGAGAACGTATTTTTGTATTTTATTTATGCATAAGAATATGAAACTAGCATTGCGAGAGGCTTATAACTCATAAACTGCATAGATACCTATCGTAGCGATACAAGTGGTAACCTCGGTATAGAGAGAGCGTCAGGGAGTAAAATGTGTTATCTATAAATAATTGTTCTGAATCTAGGTTTCCTTTCTCGTGTCAGTTTTAAACCCACAACTATCAACGTGGCGCTGTCAGTGCAATCATATGTGAGGCATGCTTTTTACATCCCATATGAAGAATAAATTGTATTCTGTTGGTAAAGGAAAATTGACGGTTGTCTACTGTACTAATTGCTGATATTATGACAATTAGGCAAGAAAATTGTGTTGTTCGAGTAGTTGTAATTGTACCTAATGCTTGCATTGCTACGGCGTAACTGTATGCTAGGAGGCGTCTTACTGCGTAGCGGTCTACGGTTTAGACATCATTGTTCAATTATACACCTTTAAGATTAAGTTAGTCAATCCCAAAGGGATTCTCACTCCGTACGCTCGATTCAACAGAATTTGCATAAGAATTATTAAACTCAACAAAAGATCTATCGACTTCAAAGATCGCAGCATGAGGAAAATACTTAAAATATATCGGGAAAATAAATATATTTGTCACTGGCGTTTATACAGATATATTGCGTACGTACATTGGTAAGTGTTCGAGGTACTGCCGTCGTTTTCCTTGTATAATCGAATCCCTTTGTAGTGCACAAAAAAATCTTTACTCAATTTCGCAGAAAAGCTTTGCAGTTAAGCTTGAGTTTTTTCTTTGTACTTATGCCGTTTGAAGTTACTGCCAATCATTTACTTTGAGTGATTAATTGTGATACTGTTATTGCAGAATAATAATTATTTGGGTCTACTTGAAATCCGTGCCGTTATGGTTGCGAATTGGATATATTTTTAATTTAAATTAGACTAACCAGCTGTGAAATAGGAGCGTTGCTTACTTTCATAATTTAAGTTATTATAGAGGGAAAGGATGTAACGGGGTTTTCAAACACACTCAAATCTAAATCATTCTGTGTATTTGATATCTGAATTGGATAATATTTATTGTACCAGACGACTCTTATTCCTGTGTCGCGAGAGACTTTACAAACGTTTATTGAACGAACACAAAGTACATCCAGACCCGGATTTGTTGTGGATCACACGATTTTTTTGTTCCATACAGGCATCAAACTCACATCTTTAGGAGAGGCAATAGTGAGGCGACCAGTTCAATCATTAATTCGTCCGTGCCTATATTGTTTAACTCACAAATTGTTCATTGAAATTAAACTGCTATATACGGATTTTATCGCGTTGTTTATTTGACACTTTATTACAAAATTTTGAAAATTGTTACACTACTACTACTACTATTAAACTTTACTAATTTTTAAGCTAATTAAATTATTATTAAACTATTTAGATTTAATTTATTTTTACACTTTCCCCGACGTTTCGGTTGCTTTTCAGCAGCCATGGTCACGGGGAGACTCTCCCCGTGACCATAATATTATACCAATAATATTCGCGTAAATAGAAGACAATATTCACAAATTGTTGTTCCAAATGTAGTTGTTTTTTGAGTCCATTATTTCAATGTATATCAAAACCTTTTGCGATACAGGGTTTATGCTTATTGTGAAAAATATATTAAAGCAATCTATTGTTAAGATCAATATTAAAATCGTTTTATAAGAACAGCATCGGTAGCGGTATATAAAATTGGTTATAATTAATTATAAAAATAAATTGTAATTATTTTAGACTTTTTCTTTTAAGTATTTTCTCACTATATATGAAGCCTTATGTCGAGTGGAAACTAACAAAAATATTTGATAATAATATATAAATTTTTATAACTTACAATATGAGCAGCGATAGCTCAGTGGGGAGACCAACAGACTGCAATGCAGAGGATCTCGGGTTCGAACCACGTTGCGCACCTCTGACTTTCGGAAGTTATATGACTTTTCGAAATTATGTGCGTATTGATTGACAATAATTATCGCCTGCTCTGTGCCTCGGAGAGCACGTTAAGCCGTCGGTCCCGGCTGCCATGAACATCTATGGCAGTCGTTATTGAGAAAGCCAGTACTCTCTAATATTCTGACACTGGTCTAGCCTTAGGGTATCGTTAGCCTTCGTATTGCGGAGGTCAGGTGGCAGCCGCTTCGTGTAAAAACTGATATCTAGTCAAATCCGGTTAGACCAGAAAAGCCGACCCCAAGTGACTTGGGAATAATAAAGGCTAAGAGAGAAGAATTACATGTAAATTTGCAAAAGCAGATAATAAACAATTTATATTGAACTCTGTTTTGTAAGCGAACTTGTACTAAAGGGAGGTCATGCTATATTTTTGAATCTACCCTGAGATTATAGCTTAAGTGCAAGTCACCCATAAGTGAAAAATTAACCATAGGGTTTGTTGAACCGTCTTGTTTGTATTACTCAGATATTCTCTACAATCAAGTATTTGGAATGGATACGTGGACAGTGGCGTTATTGCAATATATTCCTACAGTAATTTTTTTATGGTCTAAACTATTTATTGTCGCCTTGATGGTGTAGTGGTTAGTATAACCGACTGCCACGCCTGAGGTCGTGGGTTTGATTCCCGCACAAGTCAAACATTTGTGTGCATGAACATGGATGTTTGTCTTGGTCTGGCTGTTTCTATGTATAATATGTATGTATTTACAAAAATAAAGTGTATATGTATGTTTATCCATTGTCTAGTACCCATAATACAAGCTCTGCTTAGTTTGGGCTAGATGGTGTTGTGTGTATGTGATAGAATATTATATTATTATATTATATATTATTAACGAACTTGCGATCTACATATATGTTCTATTTGGTGCGACCTTAACCAAACAGAGTATATAGGCACAATTGTTTGGATTAGTTAGTAATGATCCAAATGTACGAAAGGTGCAGTAATATATGTAGTCTTCAGGCCACTACCAATCTGCCTCACATTATAGGCTAGGATTATAATAATTGTTAAGTTACTGCGAAAAAATAAAACATTTTCTATTTTCCCCACATTTATACCTATTAAATCTTTAAGCACTATAAAGTATAAACACATTGTAAAATATATCTCAACGATCATAACATCATCATGAAGGAACTGTTATAAATCCAAGTAATATTCCATCTTCTGAAACAGAGTTTATTTGTAACAATTTGTACATTTCTACAAACAACCGAGAGCGACTTCAAAGGAAACCTTTCATAACGTTAATAAATTATGTAACACTACTCACCTAGTGAATGAAAACCGTAAAGATTCCCGCATCATCTTTAATCAAAATCTCTTAACAAGATAACCGGTGTACAGGCATCAACACAAATACTATTACTAAACAAAATGCATTAACTTAAAAATGTACCTTAATGCAATGTAATAAGATCAAATTTTACTTAAAGACAAAGTTTACAACATTACAACCGGTGTGAGTGACTGCACAAAACATGGGACCTTAAGAAAATTAATCATATTAGCTTCTTATTCCGAATTCCGCCGAGTATTAAGTCTTCAGACAAGTTTGGAAGCATTATTTCAGAAGTTAGACTTATCTCCTGACGTTGGTTGTGCCTATCTACTAATATTATATGTATATTACCAGTGCCAGGATCCATTCGAATTTATTCAATTAAGAGACATCATTACTATTTCTACAGAAGTGATTCTTGACGTGGGCGTGGCGTAGGCGTGATGCGGACGTTGCTCTAACGTTTTAAGACTGCGCCGAGCGTAAGACAGATAATGACAGCTCGTGCGGCGCATATTCAAATCGGCGCGCGGCCGCCATAGTATAATTGTATGGAGGCTTTGCAGTGCTTTTTTGATAAATATGTATCTTTATTGTCAACCAATAACTTAAATATTTGGGACGGACAAATTGTAATATAACTATTTATGTTTCGTTTGAGCTGTAACATAGGATAGATTTCTACTGTTATAATCTAAAAATCACGTAACAAGAGCATACGTTTTTGCATATTACATGCAAATTTACGTAATTTGATAGGCGAAAATATTAATTATTTTTAGTTTTTTACACGGAGTAATTGTATACACATTCATTGTTATGGTAAATGTATATTTTATGCTTTTATTAAACAAAAAGTGTTGATTTTATTCACTTAATTGTGACCGCTCGGCGCAGTCTTAAGCGATGAAACTTACGTTTACCGATCATGGGCAGTCTTGTCTTGTTGGACTTAGCAATCAAGACACTCTTATTAGCAATTAGTGTGTAGAAATTGTAACCAGTAAAAGGTATGTATGTATCTTATGTGGGGCCAGTCAGTGCAGACCGGCGAAACTTCGACCCAGTGGGATCTTTTGTGTCGACACTCTCCCAATAACGACTGCCATAGATGTTCATGGCAGCCGGGACTGACGGCTTAACGTGCTCTCCAAGACGATCATGTAACCTTAGATTTATTTTATATAGCTAGATTTTTTTTTAATAATAATCTATTTCAGCGAATTGGTTTTCTTCGTGCCCAAAGTCTTCGATATTGAGATGATATATCTACATCTGGAACTGTGTCCAGTGAACGGCAATTAGGCTCATTCTTTAGAGAGACCTGAAACTAAAGCTGACATAATTTTCCTGTTATACCTCTTAGTTTACTTAGGCATATATAGACATAAGACTATACATGTATATTTTATCTCTTGGATACACATAAGCATTTATTCTTCTTAATACCTTCACCAAAGATAAATGCTTTTGTTAGGAATGGAGTCCCGTTTGCAGTGCAATGGGTGAAAATCAAACGACCTGTCGATTGCAACCCCGATACCTTTACCTTTAGTTTATACTGCTACGGCTATAGACGATGCTATGACCTGTATGAATATTGGGCAAACATTTTCTTTGAAATTGCCTTTGACTGACATCCAGTAGTGGAATTCTAATAGCATACTATTAGCCGCAAACTTATGCATACGCCTCAGATTCCTTTGGCAAGTCAGATAAAATTGATTCGGCTTTTCTGTTAAGAAAATCTGAATAGCAATTTCTTCTTCTTTTTAAATCAAATATTCTTCATTTCTCTACTCGAAATATAAAAATAGGTACAAGTGATTACAGTTGATACATACATGACACTACTTAATAATTGTGAAAGACTTGTGCTACTAAAACTATCTGGAATCCAAGAAAATCAAGAATATTGGAAAATAAGCTTGCCTGATTTTCTTGGCTTCTATACATTTAGATAGCTGAACAAATATGAGACTATTACATAACTGCCAACTCTTTCAAAGATATACAGAGATAAGCCTTTAAATCTTAAAACTGCCATCAGTACCGGCCCTTCACAATTAAAAAGCGAGTTCACTGAGCTAAAAATTACAACATTTTAAAACATTAGAGAAAATTTTCAATTACTGTATCTTGCTTCAACAGTTAAGAACAGCACAAAATACTTGTCTAAGCCTCAGGACTTTAAGGAGAGACGACGAAAGAAAATATTAATTAACAACACCACGGCGGTCACGGAATGCATTAAAAAGATTACGAAGACTGTTCTAGAATACTTCAATGTTTTTTATGAATTTTATTTAGGTGTCTTTTTACCGTTCCTTGAAGTGGTTAGCTTTCATAGAGTCAGGTTTTTTAATCGCATGCAAGCATAATATACGATTGATTTACTTGTCAGGTTATACCAAGGCCTTCGGTTTTTTTGCTTTATCAACTTTGTAGCTAGGATTTTCTCATAGAGAAATAGTAATACGGTACTGGATACAGTAATTTGGTTAGGATTTTATGGTTTTCATTAACGATTAAGTATAATTTCTGGCATTACTGATAGATGAAGAATTTGCTTTAAGTAATATTAATTGTTGGAAAAACTTTTCATTTTGCAATGTTATATCGTTCATTTCCAATTCGAGGCATTGCCAATTCATGACCTTACCAATTTATCATTATATGTTGATTTTACTTTTTTCAAAAAATTAAAGGAAATACATTTTATTAATGAACTATTCTGATATTTTTATTCAATTAGAACGACCGAACCTTTTTTTTTTTTTTTTACTTGGGGGATTGCTTGAAGCATACCCCTCCGCGGGGGCGGGCGGGCGGAGGGGTTATGTCGGACTCGCCGGGGTAACAGAAAGATGTTAAGAAGATAAAGTACCTCCCAGAATACCGACTAAACCTACCACGGTGTTCCTCGACAAAACCACTATCGACGGGGCCGCGCGAATCACTTGCACATGCGGTCGCGACCCCGCCGGGGTTTCGGCCCGCCGTATGAAACGGCAGGCCACTACACGAACAGACCGACCCAAAGGCACTTCTCACAAATTATCCCTACTGTCCCCCCTAGAGGGGAGACGGACTCGACACAGAGGCGCGCGTGGGAACACGCACGCCGCCTCTCGGACCTGGTGCTGAACGGATGGCGGGCAGGCCCACAAAGCCCGCCACCCCCTGGTCAATCCTCAGGGTGGCTGGAGGTCATCTCGCGCCCTCCGGCGCCCGGTTCTGCGGTTGGGGAGAGGGTTTAAACGCTCCCTCTCCCGCTCCGCCGCCTCCTTGATGGAAATGACTTCCTCACAAAAGGAGGCGACGGCGTTCCACGACCTCTCACTCCGGACCATAGCCTGAACTACGGCCGGGAGCGAGAGGGCAACCAATCCGACTGCCGCGATAAACTCACGGCGCTGCGATGACCAGGCGGGGCAATCCGCCAAAGTGTGCAGCGCCGTGTCCACAACAACCTCGCGGCAGTCGCCGCAGTGGTGACAACCGGGCGTCTCTTGCCGGCGTATACGACACAGGAACTGGCCAAAACAACCGTGGCTAGTCATTACCTGTGTCAGCCGGAAGGTGAGGGCGCCATGCCGCCTCTCCAGCCACTCCTCAAACACGGGACTTACCGCCACGATCGTGGCGTGCCCGAGAACGACCGAACCATTTTAAAGAGAAAGTAGTTGACTATCTCATTCTAACTAGTGGATTTAAATACACCTCTGTGCGGTCACGAAAATAATCCATTAAATTCTTATTTATATTTAAGTTTATTTATGAAATAAACTCAATGATAAATTTTGCTGTCAAAATGACAAGCGTGGAGACTATTATGCCTACTATATACTTTTTGCAGCATAAAAAGGCAGGCCTTTTGCAAGCTTTATATTAAAGGTGACCGAACGTCGACATTACAGTGAGCTTACAAATAAGAGCGTTATAAAGCGAGTGTGACAGACATATTTATTGACCAACTTTTTTAAAGAAGCTTATGCGTTTCTTGAGTTTGAGTAGGCAATCTCTTAATATATTGAAAGGAATAAAAACTGTTATAGATTTTATGGGTACTACTCTGAAAGTTGTGTAAGTCAAAATGTCAACTATAATATTTACTGATAGCCTTCATTGGCTGTACTGATCGCGTAGCATAGATTGGCGCCTAGTGTTGGGGTTGGCTGCAATTTCACCAGCTCGATGAAGTCTGAGAAATTGATTTTGGTTTTCTCTATTAGAAAATACTTAGTAGCTTCTTAATAATACCACCCCTGTTTATAAACTATCTCACTGCTGGGCACGGGCCTTGTCTCAATGTGAGAAGGTTTAGGCCACAGTCCACCACGCTGGTCTAGTGCGGGTTGGCAGACTACACACATCTTCAAGAACATTATGTAGAACTATCAGATATGCAGGTTTCCGCACGATTTTTTCCTTCACCTTTAAAGCAAGTGATAGTTAGCAATTTAATACGCACATACAACTTCGAAATGTCGAGAGGTGCGTGCCTCGGGATCAAACTCGAACCCTCTGCGTAGCAGTCCGTCAGTCTCCCAACTAGGCTATCGCTGCTCAGCACTGCTAGTAGTTTCTTAGTAGCTCTAATAGATAGGAACTAAAAAATAAAGAAAAACGACAGCATAAAAAGTGAAAATTAAAAAATTAAAACAATAAAAAAGTGCGTAATAATGAAAATTAAATAAAAATTGAAAAACAAACAAGTGCAGTAGTCTATATATATTATTTTGAGTACCTGCTGTTAAATAACTGATGAAGATCAGCGATAGCTCAGTGGGGACACCAACACACTGCAATGCAGAGGGTCTCGGGTTCGAACCCACGTCGCGCACCTCTGACTTTCGAAAATTAGATGACTTTTTCTTAGACTCGACTTAGAGTGTCGACACAAATATCCCACTGGGTCGAAGTGTCGCCAGTCTGCACTGACTGGCCCCCACATAAGATACATACATACAAAATACAAGTATTAATTTTGAACTAAGACTATGTACAATAATTTTAAAAACAAAATTTATTACCAACATAATGTCTATAATACTTTTGTTGTATGGTATTTAAAGTTAAATAACAGAACAATGTCGGTTAGTAATAACTTCACTACAGAGAGAAACAACATTAAAGAACGGTCAATCATATTTTTGAATAACTACCAGAAGAGCGATATTTAGTTGAATATAATTAAAGTACCGAAAATAGCTTGTGATATGTGAGTAACACACATCTCTGGGCCCCTACTTTTGGAGCATACAATTTTGCACCTTATAATCACTATTTCAAAGTAGCTATACCAAACTTTCTACTTCCAGAAAATGTTCCAGAAAACTACACTCCCGCCAAAAAGTGTTTGACTTCTATTCTTGCCCGAAAACCACGTAGTATGATGGATGATTCGATTAAAACTTTAAACTGAAGCATTTTGTAACAATCGCAGTGTAAGTTTTAATATTTGTAACCGTTAGTATAGACATTAAAATATGTTTGAACATAATACTTTTATCGCTGGGTGCAGGCAGTACTTAGTTCGCGTTCCATCGGCTGGCGCTTGGAATAACACAGGATAGGAAATATGTATGTATGAGATTCTATGTTTAGTTGAACTGTTGAAAAAAATCCTTTTTACTTTACATTATTACGAATAATTATATATTCAATTATTTACTTACTTATTTATTAATAATATTAAAGCAGCGATAGCTCAGTGGGGATACCAACAGACTGCAATGCAGAGGGTCTCGGGTTCAAACCCATGTCACGCACCTCTGACTTTCGGAAGTAATATGACTTTTCAAAATTATGTGCGTACTGATTGACAATTATCGCCTGCTCCGTGCCTCGGAGAGCACGTTAAGCCGTCGGTCCCGCCTGCCGTGAATATCTATGGCAGTCGTTATTGGGAAGTCAGTACCCTATATTATCCTGACACTGGTCTAGCTTTAGGGTATCGTTAGCCTTCGGGTTGCGGAGGTCAGGTGGCAGCCGCTCCGTGTAAAAACTGGTATCCAGTCAAATCCGGTTAGACCAGAAAAGCCGACCCCAAGTGACTTGGGAATAATAAAGGCTAAGAGAGAAGACTTACTTACTTATTAATGTTCTTTTGTCTCTAATAATATAAGAAATGCTAAATTTTATTAATATTATATGTTATTACTATTTAATAGACTATGGTATTTATATTATATCTCAAATAAATATATAAACCTAATATTTTAGCATAGCGACCTGGTAGAATAAGAAAGTATTGATATTAAGTGCCTTACACATAATCTGTATACCTTTATACAGCAAAATAAGAAATATTGATTGATCAATATTTTACTTGGTTTTTTTGGTTATCACATAAACTTATAATAATTAAGATACATTTATATTCGTTGTCTAAACTAATCTAAACTAATATTATAAAGAGGAAACATTTGTGTTTTTGTATGTATGTTTGTAATGTTTTCACACAAAAACAAATGGACCGATTTCAAAAATCCTTTCACCATTAGAAAGCTGCATCTTCACTGAGTGACATAGGCTACATAACAGTTAAAAAAAAATAGGGATCCTTAATAAAAATGCATTAATATAACCCAAGGTGTGAAAAAATTAGTCATAAAAAATCTGTCATCGCGTGCGCTGCGGAAACTATTGATGATAGAACAAAAAATGTTCTACAGTATTATAGATCGTATCAATATCTACAAAAAAGTCAGAGATAACATATGTATTTTTTTAATATATAGGCAACTACACTTATATAGGTGTAGTTAGACTTATTAATTTCTTTAGTTGTAGTTTTATATATTAAAATTAGATAACAAATTAGAAGTAGGTATTGGGTAATAAATTAAAGTCCACGCGGACGAAGTCGTGGGCAACAGCTAGTCTAATAAATATAGATAACAAAAAAGATGGTTTTCTATTTTTTCATTGTCTATTATTGTCTCTAACTATACGCTATACTTTTTTTGTTAAATAAGATAAGTGAGAAAAATGGATTATATCTGACTATAAATATATCTTTCCGAAACATAGTATGTCGTGCTATCTTATATACTAACTAATACTATAAATGCAAATATAAGTTTGTAATTTTGTTACGCTTTCACGCCTTAAGTACTCGACCGATCATCGTAAAATTTTTTATATAGGTTGTCAGGTGTAAAAGAACTTATATCCAGAAAAAGGTAAAATTAAGAAATTTATTAACATAATGTACATTAACGCAAGGGCAGCTACGGGCAAATTCCAGTCCAGCTATAAGCATTAGGATTAGCGATTATAGATAGAAAATTCGAATTATGTAAAGGGAACTGTCCACTTTGTGTGAGGGTTTTGGCTTGGAATAGACAGTCACTGAGAATAATCTTCTCCCTAGCCTTTATTATTCCCAAGTCACTTGGGGGGTCGGCTTTTCTGGTCTAACCGGATTTGATTGGATATCAGTTTTTACACGGAGCGGTTGCCACCTGACCTCCGCAACCCGAAGGCTAACGATACCCTAAGGCTAGACCGGTGTCAGGATATTAGAGGGTACCGACTTCCCAATAACGACTGCCACAGATGTTCATGGCAGCCGGGACCGACGGCTTAACGTGCTCTCCGAGTCACGGAGTAGGCGATAATTATCAATCAATACGCACATAAATCCGAAAAGTCATATAACTTCCGAAAGTCAGAGGTGCGCGACGTGGGTTCGAACCCGAGACCCTCTGCATTGCAGTCTGTTGGTGTCCCCACTGAGCTATCGCTGCTGTTAATAATAATAATATATTAATTTAGAAGCATTAATCAGTAGGAATTAGAAAAATAACAAAGTTTTGTATACAGGTGTTCCTAATTCGTTTATTGTGGTGGTTTATATAAAGGTATCTCAAATAAAAAATCATTCATTGAAATTAAACTGCTATATACGGATTTTATCGCGTTGTTTATTTGACACTTTATTACAAAATTTTGAAAATTGTTACACTGCTACTACTATTACACTTTACTAATTTTTAAGCTAATTAAATTATTATTAAACTATTTAGATTTAATTTATTTTTATTTTTACACTTGCCCCGACGTTTCGGTTGCTTTTCAGCAGCCATGGTCACGGGGAGATTTCAGTTTAATTTCAATGAATAATATTCGCGTAAATAGAAGACAATATTATATAAAAAATTATTGTTTTTATGTTATTGTTTTTTATTATTCTGGTTCATATGTTACTAAAATGTTATCTAGGCACTGGGCTGGTGGATTTAAATTGTTTTGATATCTTGCCCAACTGAAAAACCAAATAATTGTCATTATAATATGGCTGCAGCAACCTGCTGTCCGTCGACCGTTGTCCGTCCTATTGTTTTTATGTATGAATTATGTTTACGCTAAGCCAATAATGGACAGTTCCCTTTTCAATAGAAATATTCTAATTTTAATTAATATTCTGATGCAATGTAATACTAGTTGAAAAAGAAAACTGCAGAAAAAGGTCACTGTCATTGACTGCCGCCTACGAGAACATCGTCATGCAATATGACAGGCACGGAAGATATAACAGGGGCTACGAGCCCGTACGCCCCTTTCATTAAGTCGACGGAGCCCCTCTTGGCGTGGCTCCTATATTTGGGTGGATTTAAGAAGAAACCTATCAAATACTTACTAGAGGGCGAACCTTGAGAGGCGAACGGGCTCATAACTATAATAGGTATATTACGATAATCGAGATCGCCCAAACTGATTGACACATGGCTTACCAATTGTCTCGTAGTGGACACAATGGAAGTTTGAAATAATAACAAACCTCTGTTACACTTTGATAACTTAATTTATTGGATATAATAATTACAATATTGATATAGGTGTTCTCTCTAGCGCGTACAATGGTAAGTGAGTGTTCGCATTCAGAAAAATAATAAAGTAAATATTAATGACGGTGGCGGTGAAAACACTAATAAGAAAAAAATAATAAAGTTAGCAAAGAGACAGTTGCACGTAAGCGTTTGCCTTCTAAAATCTTGCAGGCGTATGCGCCTGAACATCTTCCCCCCCGTTGAAAGAGTCCTTCTTTCAACAATCGTAGCTGTCATCAACTGATAGCGGGCAGATGCAGGTAAATGGTCTTCGAAAGCTGCCTCTTGTGGTGTCGACATCTGCGACACGTGATATGCCATCGCTTCCGGGAAACAGCCGGCTGATTCGTCCCATCCGCCAAGTGAGAGGTGGCACGTTGTCTTCTTGCAGAAGTACTAGATCTCCAACACGAAGAGTTGCTGTATTCTTGCGCCATTTAGAGCGTTGTTGGAGTTCTGCAATGTATTCCCTTTGCCAGCGTTGCCAAAAATGTTGGTGAATTTGCTCGAGTCTTTTGCAGCGCTGTTGGGTTTGGGTATGATTTTCCAGTATGGGACCTGGCAGTGCCTTGAGGGAACGTCCTATCAGAAAGTGCCCAGGGGTAAGGAAATGGTAATCATTGGGTGAAGGTGAAAGTGGACATAAAGGTCGACTGTTCAGTATAGCCTCCACTTGGGCAAATAGTGTTGATATCTCCTCGAAAGTTAAATGAGAGTTTCCCATAACACGTTTTATGTGATATTTCGCGGATTTCACACCGGCCTCCCAAATGCCGCCGAAATGTGGAGCGTAAGTAGGACAAAATATGAATTTTATACCTTCATTGACCGCGAAGTCAATTACAGGCTCTTGATTATTTTTTAGAAAATTACCTATTTCTTTTGCAGCCGCAACAAAATTGCGCCCATTATCGCAGAATATTTCAGCTGGCTTGCCCCGTCTCGAGATAAACCTACGTAATGTTAATATGAACGCATCTTTAGACAAATCGCTAACGGCTTCTAGGTGCAAGCATTTGAATCGGAAGCACACAAACAAACACATATAGGATTTAGTAAGCCGTGCACCTCGACCCTTCCTGTTTAAGGTGAGGAACGGACCAGCAAAATCGACGCCTACAGTACGAAAGGGAAAATCAGGGTTGATGCGTTGCGCAGGTAAGTTTCCCATCATGGGAATCATTGTTTTTCCTTGGACTCGTCTGCACATGACGCAGTTGTGGACTGTACGTCGGGCTAAATGTCTCCCATTTATTGGCCATACAGTCTCCCTAACGCAGGCTAGTAGTAATTGTGGTCCAGCATGCATGTTGTATAAATGATGATATTTGAAATAGAGTTTGGTTAGATAGTGAGATGAATGAAGAAGAATTGGATGTTTTTTAGAATAAATGTAATTGGACTTATCTATTCTACCACCGACTCGTATAGTTTTGCTCTCATTTAGAAATGGAGATAGTGATAAGAGTGTAGACTTACTGCTGAGAGGTTTGTCCTTTATCAAAACATCATACTCGTTGGGAAATGATTCCTTCTGAGCAATTCTACATAGGACGATGAAAGAAGATTCTAATTCATCAATAGTTAGCTTACAGAAAGTTTTGTTTTTAGGATAACGAGCATTGTTTATAAATCTTTGTACGTATGCAAATGTACGTCTAAGTCTATTAAAAGAAGAAAAAATCTCAAATTTTAAAATATTATTTGAATTTTGAATAGTGGCTGCATTAGATTTTAATTCAGGTAGATCTGATTGATTCAATAAATTGACTATGTTATGCCATTGAGCTTCAGTTTGCATTAGGAAAGTAGGACCTGACCACCATAGCTGATTATTAATAATTTTATCTGGATTTACGCCCCTTGAGATTAGATCAGCCGGATTTTGAGCAGTGGGAATGTAACGCCATGAAGAACAATTAGTTAGTTCACCAATTTCGACTACTCGGTTCGCTACGAACGTCTTTAAAGATCTAATATTGCCTTGGAGCCAACTAAGAACAACACTAGAATCACACCAGTGGATTAAGCGATTGACTTCATATCGTAGAGAACTAGTAACAGCCTTACATAATTTGGCAGCCAGTAAAGCTGCGCAAAGCTCTAGACGTGGTATAGTCGTTGGCTTCGTTGGAGCTACTTTGGACTTAGCACACAGTAATGTAACCTTCGTTTCGCCAGCTGCGTTAGATGACCTCAAGTAAATGCAGGCGCTGTAGGCAACCTGAGAGGCATCACTGAAAGTATGAATTTCAATGTTATTAGGAGATTCACATAAAGCTAATCTCGTGATTTCAAGTTTGATAAACAAGACAAGCCACCAACGAATTCTTTCCAAGAATGTTCTATATTAGAAGTGACTGGTTCATCCCAGTCTTGCTTGTTGAGCCATAAAGATTGTAACATGATTTTAGGCAGAATGATGCACGGACTAAGAAGTCCGAGTGGATCGAATATTTTAAATGATGCTGAGAGTATTGAGCGTTTTGTAATTACTTGATTTTTTGTAGGAAGTTCAATGGAAATGTGAAGTGTGTCAGATGTAGGATTCCATTCTAGGCCAAGAGTACTTGTGGATTCACTGAGGCTCACGTTGTCGTTAGGATTAATTACAGATGACAATAGGCTGGGCAGATTAGATCTGTATTTCCGGAGATTGAAGCAACCAGAGTTTAGAGTAGATGATATCACGCGTTGTATATGGAGCAACTCGGCCGGGTCATTAGACCCGGTAATAAGATCATCCACGTAAAAGTCATGTTTGATTATTGTGCTAACAAGCTCGTCGTTACATTCCCGTCCTAACGTCCATAGACACTTAGTGCTTAAATATGCTGAGCTCGCTAGACCATAAGTTACTGTTTTTAGCCTCAAAGTCTTGACAGGTTTTGATTCATCATCTCGCCATAGTATAAGTTGCAAGTTACGATCATGTACATGAGTTTGAACCATTCTATACGTTTTCTCGATGTCGCCATTCAAAATGTACTTATATTGACGTGCGCGTATTAAGATAGAAAATAACGAGTCTTGTATGTTAGGGCCAATCATAAGAATGTCGTTAAGAGAGTAACCTGAAGATGTTCACGCAGATCCATCAAAGACGACTCGCGTTTTTGTAGTTTCACTATTTTGTTTAAATACAGCGTGATGACAGAGATAGTAAGAAGGATCTGGTTTAATACTAGGACATTCCTCTAAATGACCTAAGTCAGCGTATTCCTCAATGAATTTAACATATTGCGATTTCAAATCTGGATGTTTTCGAAAACGTCTTTCTAGACTGAGAAATCGTTTTTTTGCTATTGCATACGAATCGACTAAACAGTCTGGTGTATCACTTAGAGGTAGCCTGACACAGAATCTACCCGAGCTCAGACGGTAAGTATTTGATGAAAAATGATTTTCACAAGCCTTTTCCATTTCGTTTAGAAAAGGTTTTTCGGGAACTTGTTCTAGTTCCCAAAACTTTGCTAATTGGTTATGTATATTAGAATCGTTATCATTTGAGATTGACAAATGACACTCAATGTTCTTAGGCGATTTGGAAATAGGAGACTTGTATGGAATAGGGCCTGCAACTAGCCAACCTAGCCTCGAACTTCTTAATTTGGGCATATTTTGACCCAAAGAAATCTGTTCAGAGCCTAATAGGTCCCAGAACAAATCTGCACCTATTAAGACCTCGACAATAGTAGGCTGGTTGAAATTAGGATCAGCTAGTATTATACCTTTGGGAAATTTAATTGTAGTTATGTCTATAGATTCACTTGGAATTCTACCCGTTAATTCTTTTAGTACGTAAAACGATTGAGTTATGCTATAGTTATTGTTATTTGAGTCTATTTGTGCTATGCAACTTTCATTTACATGTTGGGACAAATTGTTGCCTATGCCGATAATATTAATTGTATTTGATGGGCATGGTTGTAAAGAAAGTTTTTTCATTAGTGACTGGCTTATAAAAGAGGACTGACTTCCACAGTCCAATAAAGCACGCACTTCCATGTGATCTTTAGTAAGAGGATTTGTAACCTTTATCATGGCAGTTGATAAGAGAACTTGGTTTGTTTTGAGATTCGCGCTAGTTGAATTATTCACTAATACTTCATTAGGTTTATTACTGTCTGACACTGTATCAGTCTTATGACTGACTGCACTGGTTTCAGTACCGGGCAAGTGCAGGAGCGTATTGTGCCTACGCTTGCACTCACGACAGGAGCCTAACTTACAATCACGCACATGATGGCCTATTCTTAGACAGTTAGAGCATAAGTTTAACTTAGATACTTCACACTTTCTTTCTTGAATATTTTTGGCAAGAAACGTGGGGCAGTCATAAATTCTGTGCTCACCTTTACAGACGACGCAACGATATGTCGTACTCCCTGACCCTGGATTTTGAGTTGTGGAAGTGAAAGTTTTAGAAGTGTGTGAAGTGTCGCTATGGCGTGATTGTGTTTGTGATGTTTTGGAATTATTATATTTATTACGGTATAAAGTTTCTAGCACGTCAGCGCGATGTGTTAAAAACTTGTTGAACTCCTTTAAAGTGGGGATATCAGGTAAATTATTGCGATATTCCTCCCACTTCATGACGTTGTTGTTGTCTAACTTAGAGGAAATCATATGGATTATTAATGTATCCCAATGTTCGGTGGGTTGCCCTAAGCTAGATAAAGCTCGTAAATTTTTAGTGACGTGATCAACTAGAAACCTTAGCGATTTGTCAGACTCGCGTGATAATGCCGTAATATTAAATAAAGAATTGAGGTGATGATTGATAAGCTGACGCTTATTATCATACCGATCGCATAGAAGTTGCCATGCGTTATCGTAATTAGTTTCGGAAATTTCAAGATTAGAAATAACTCGCGCTGCATCACCTTCCAAGTACGAAACTAAATAATGGAATTTATGAATGGATTGAATACGTTCGTTATTATGAATAAGTGACAAGTAGGTATCACGGAAACCAAGCCAGCGGAAATACTCACCATTAAATTAAGCAATTTGAATTTGTGGCAACTTGAATGCAACATTGTGACAATGAGGTGCGCGATCGGAATGACACTGCGATACGTCATGCATACTACTGTCGTTATTGCTGACGTTACCGTGTTTGTCTAACAGTTCTTGAGCTGCAGCAAGATGAGAGGTGAATATTTGTTCAATGTCATCTCGCTCGTCAATCTCATTGTCCATATCATCACTATTTAAAACCTCTATTTGACTTTGCAGGTCATCGAATTTGCTAGACATGGCTCGAATTTTGTCAATATTTATTTCTAATTCTTTAATTTGTGTTTTAGATAATTTAGATGAAATAACTATGTCCAAATATTTTTTAAACTTTGTTAAACGACCTTTGATCGAGCTACGTTTAGCATATAATTCTTTTAATAGCTTTGCATTAATTTCGTCACTAGACATTTTTAATTTATTTGATAAATACTCAATTGTTCAAATAATTTAATTGGTGATGACGGTACACTTAAAATAATTTTAAAATATTTGTAAAATTAAGAAATCAATGCAAATGAAGGGATAAAATAAATAAATGTATAATCTTAGCTGCTATTAGATCCTGATTCGGCGACACCTGGGCGCTCGAGCACGAGCATGCGTCAGCTGTATGAGCCGGAAGCACGAACCCGCAGCACGAACACGGCTCGCGGTGATGAATCGCGGAGAAGCGCAGTAGCTTGAAACAGCCCTGAAATAGTCGGGCAATCCAATTCAAATACGTGTTTGAAACAATAGGAATAATAACGGAAAATTTGATCTAAGTTGGGAACTCTGTTTACCCTAAAATATTGAGTATAGCGTGAAGATACTGTGTAAATTGTCCTAAACACTAAAATTTATTTAGATAAAAACTTTCGTTAAAATATGATAATGAACTTTGCATGACTAAGCAATTTATAATTATACGAGGAGGTAGAAAAATAACAATGTAAGTTAAATGAACAATTAATTGCTTTTAGATTGCAATAAATTATTCAATTACAAGATGAAAATATATGAAGAAACATTGAAATATTCAAAAAACAAATGCACAAGTATACTTCTTTAAATATAGGAACTGTACAGCGACCTTTTTCTGGAAAGCTATTATTGGGGGAAAATGGTCATAGGAAAGGCACTTATCTGAAAGGCGTGCTGCTGCTCTCAGGTTAAATGATCCTCACTGATTGCTGCTGTACATGTAGGTCCGTAGGTAGGTAATGTAGTGTTGGCAGTTGCTGTATATTTGATGCTGGATATATCGCTGGATCCTGGACGTCGAAGCAGGTGCTAAGGCTGGGTGCGGTGCGTATGCTGCTGGCCGACCTGGCTGGCGTAGCCACTTTCTAATCCTCAATGCGTCCTCTGATGTGAAGTTGGACTTTGACCTTTCTTTGTTTTCGTTTTGTATTAAGTTGATCCGAGATTTGTAGTTGTCCTGTCACGGTCGCCAAGTTATGTCTCGTAGTGGACACAATGGAAGTTTGAAATAATAACAAACCTCTGTTACACTTTGATAACTTAATTTATTGGATATAATAATTACAATATTGATATAGGTGTTCTCTCTAGCGCGTACAATGGTAAGTAAGTGTTCGCATTCAGAAAAATAATAAAGTAAATATTAATGACGGTGGCGGTGAAAACACTAATAAGAAAAAAAAAATAAAGTTAGCAAAGAGACAGTTGCACGTAAGCGTTTGCCTTCTAAAATCTTGCAGGCGTATGCGCCTGAACACCAATCAATCGTATCATTATAAAATCAAATTCTGAATATTCTATTACAATTCAAATTATAATCACGGATAACGCATTAACCTAAAATTCAGATGCGGGATCATACAATTTTGTATTTTCGAATTTCCTTTTGCGTAGCAATTGTACATTGCTGTTAGAGTTTATAATGTACTTTTGTCTAGTGTTGGTTCTAGACCGAATTAGTTAGGTAGTAAAAATAAATTCCAAATCTCTTCCTTCAGGAGTACATTAAGCAATAGACTGCACGGATGGTATAGTGGTCACCTTGCCACTGCACCGAGAGTTATAGTTTCGATCCCCATACAGGACAATAAATGGTGTGTTTGCAAACGCTTGTTGCGATAATCCACACAGCGTTGTTACAAGTCTGGGTGCGCTTTGTGTCCGTTGGTTAAATGTTCATAAAGTGCCCGCGACACAGGAAATATTCCTAAGTAAGAGGGAGATATGCTTTCTAAAAAAAGCTAGCTAATTTTGACGCTGTACTTAATAATTTTTGCCGTGGAACCAATCTGTTCTACTTCAAGAACTTGCGCATATGTTTGCGCTAGACATAAATTAGGTAGATGGCTAAATGTGGGTATCATACATTTCTGCATATACTGCCTTGGTGATATATTATGCTCGAGTTAGATCTATGATAAACGAGTATGTGCAGAATTCAAATATCGAACCACAACATCGATACCATACCAATAAATATTCACTCACACATCGAAAGCTATCTCGCGTTTACTCCAGTGCCTATCAATTAATATTCTTTACTGAACAAAGAGAGACGTATCGACTGTCCTTTTGAATAGAGTATTGATGACACTATTCTATAGAGTGTGGACTCTGCCCACATTTATGTCAAAAGACTTTGACTTATGTTGTTCATTCCGGTGAATGTCAGTTATAGGTTTCTACCTACTAAAACTCTACTGAGTTTTGTGTGAGTGTCATTATTATGAATTGGAGTTGTGATCAGATATGCAGCTAACTACTGCGTAGGCTAGTTAATTATTTGTAGCGTTATGTAACGTTGCGTTGTATAGTCTTAAGATGGGTGTTCATCTTTTTTTTTATACGACTAAGGTGGTAAACCAGTATATGGCCCACCTGATGGTAAGTGGTCACCGTAGCCTATGGACGTCTGCAACACCAGAGGCATCACTTGCGCGTTGCCGACCTTTTAGGAAAGGAAGTGGGAAGGAGAAGGAGCAGGAAGGGGGAAAGAGGGTGATTGGGCCTCCGGTACTCTCACTCACCGAACGAAACACAACAGTAGGAATACTGTATATAATAATAACGAATACTATTTAACGTCGATATTCTGTGAGAGCGTAGTCCTTCCCCGGTGGAGCCGGCCCATTCATGCTGAAACCAGCAAGGCTACAATCTCAATCTACAATGATATATAGGGAACTTTAAATCACGAGAGGTGTTTAAAAAGTATTTATATTTATATTAAAATACTATGTAGCGCATGACTTTACTTAGACAAAAACTTAATTAATAGAAAGTACACCTAAACTTGAAATAGTTATTTGTGGATCACTCATTTAAGTCACGCCAAAGGAGTAGACAGAAATATATTTCATCTACATTTCGGAACCTAAGGTTTAAGATCCCATGTAAAAAGGTATGAGCCTATTATTGCAGACCCTATATCGCTGCTGAGGATTTTTGATACAAAATCTCAATTATATTATGTCCGATCCGGCAATCAAAACCGAGAGCTGATACAGAGCAGTCGCATTACCGCAGCGCCAACGAGCAACGGCGATGATTGCATGCAATAAAAATATGGATAGTTCGTATAAAAATACCCAACGGAGATATTATTGTCTCCACAAAAAGTCCACCTCTTCCCATTTAAAATTGCTCTCCAGCAACAATTGCTAAAATATTTTTATTCATCGTCTGCGGTATTCTCAGATTAATTCTGAGACTTTCTGAAAGCGATGATTAATATTCTCTGTCGATGGCGTCTGCAAAAACTATTTTCAGAGACGAAATAGGGATGGATAAAGCTTAGATTGTCACTGAAACAGTGACAAGAACATTATTTGAAGTAAATCTTTTTGATTGCTTTTGTTACGAAATTCGCACAGTATGAAATATGGATATGGGCTAGGTAGGCAGGTATAGGCTCGCCCTATATTACGTGGGTTACCTAGTGAAATGAGGGTGTAATGTTCTCCTGCCTACCCCTTCAGTAATATACATTCATAAGTTTGCGTGTAGTGTGTACCATAGTTTGAACGTCTTATATGAAGTAAATGTCAAAGTAAATTAAAGTTACACGCACAGTACAATTATTTAATCAGATGTATAATAATAATAATATAATAATATTCTACCACATACACACAACACCATCTAGCCCAAACTAAGCAGAGCTTGTACTATCGGTACTAGACAATGGATAAACATACATACATACATACTTTTTTTTTTGTAAATACATACATATTATACATAGAAACACCCAGACCAAGACTAACATCCATGTTCATGCACACAAATGTTTGACTTGTGCGGGAATCGAACCCATGACCTCAGGCGTGGCAGTCGGTTACACTAACCACTACGCCACCGAAGCCGACCTATGACTAATAATATAATGATATTAAAAACGAAATTCTATAAAGAAGCAGAGATTTTCTGATTTCAGCATGAATGAACCAACTCGGTGGGTGCAGTACTGTCAGTGAAGTAAAAATGTTGTCGAAAAATTTAAGTCTGAAGTGACGCATGCCCAATCACCGCCTTGATCATTTACTTCTATTCTTTTTCTTCCCCCATGCACCCATCTCCTTGACAGAGGCTATGGTACCTTAATACCTACACGCAGACCGTGTATCTTCTTAGACTTTATAGATCGTTTGCCATTTGTATTAGATTTTACATAATTAATTTTAAAATGAAATAATCTAATAACCTATATTTACAAATGTACAAAAAAAGATAACTTTATTAACATAATTACAAAAACACAAATAATTATAATACTAAATATTTACAAAAATGGTTTAGGCATCGTAGAATTCTTCAGCATCGCTGTCAACTGGTAACGTGCCCAGAAGACTGGCAGCATTGCCACGTTGAATGGCAATGCTGATTTTTTGGGCTAAGAAAAGACCAGCCTTCTGATCACGCGAAACGTCGATCAGGCGTTTCGCGATCTCCCTGAACAAAATACGAGCGCTCGGACCCCATGAACCTAGGGTTTCCACCTCAAACGGCTCAAAAATGTAATTTCCAACTAAATTACTATATTTGCGCCGTTTGAGGGTTTCCGTGGTTGCAGCAGCAGCGCCGGCACATCCCACAGTACTTGGAAGATGTGATGGTGCAAGGGTGTCAACGCATGTTGCGTCCCACACCAAAGGCCTGCCCATCTTCCAAGGCAACAATGACATTCCGTCCGGTCTCTTCCCATCGTCACGTACCAAGCCATTGGGTTTAAGTACAGCTGGAACGCCAGCAGTGACAAGAGCACGACGTATTATGTCATTAAGATTTGATTAGTATTAGTATTAGTATAGGTACTGGTTTAGTTTTGTTTCCTTGGAATTGCTTTTGCAATGTCGAGAGAACACAGCCATGTCCACGAAGGTATCACATACAATCAGGTTGTTCACTAATTGGTCTTCCACCAGTAGTAATAAAAATGGGAGCCTTCTGCCTAAATTTGTAGTAGTCGGCCATGGCGTTGTCTAACAGGTGCGATATCAGCTTTTACACAGGATAGACATATGACCTCTTCATTCTTGACAACGATATTCTAAAAGTAGATAAGATATCAGAAAGTTTAAGGTGATTATTCGTTATATCAGCTTTCTGTTCGTGACCACATGGCATAGCTTGTGTGCTCAAAGGCTGTGGAGTGACCAAGAGGTGCGATTATTTTATAAATTCTAATCTATTTATGATCATGAACGACTCAACGTTGGTTTATAGTGCAGCCATGAAACTGTGTCTATACAATATAATATATTATAGGTAAATCCCTTATATAAACGGTCCCATTACTGGGCACTATTTTTCTCGGTGTAAGGAGGGTTAGGTCAGAGTCTAGCACGTTGGCCTAGTGCGGGTTGACAATCTTCACATATCTTAGAGAACATTATGGAGAATTCTCAGATATGCAGGTTTCCTCACGACGTTTTCCTTCATCGATTAAACGGGTAATAAATATCTATTTAATACACACATAATTTTGGAAAATCAGAGGTGCGTGCTCAGGTTGTGAACTCGAAACCTCTGTCTACTCTGTCCTCTCCGTCGCAGTCAAACGGTCTCCCACTAGGCTAAAGAAGCATTTAATAAAATATAAAAAATAAATTTGGAATTAATCGGCGTTCTTTACAACGCATCTTTAATTGTCTATTATCTTAAGACTGCGCCTAGCGAAATGTGACAAAACAGGCGGTCACAGTTAAGTAAATAAAATCAACACTTTTTATTTAATACAAATATAAAATATACATTGACCATAACAATGAATGTGTTTACAATTATTCCATATAAAAAATATAAAATAATTAATATTTTCGCCTACAAAATTACGTAAATTTGCACGTAAAATGCAAAAAAGTAAGCTTGTGTTACGTGATTTTTAGATTATAACAGTAGAAATCTATCCTATTTTATAGCTTAAACGAAACATAAATAGTAATATTACAATTTGTCCGTCCCAAATATTTAAGTTGTTGGTTGACAATAAAGATAATATTTATCAAAAAAGCACTTCAAATCCTTCATACAATTTTACTATGGCGGCCGCGCGCCGATTTCATATGCGCCGCACGAGCTCTGTCATTATCTGTCTTACGCTCGGCGCAGTCTTAAGAATATTCTACGCATTTTTAGCATACTTGGCACAAGAGACTGGAAAATTTCATCTCCATCAAATGAAATCGCATTGCAAAAACAAATAATATAATCAAATAAATAATCATAATGTCCGTTCATAGAAATTTTAAGCATCTAAATTATTTATGTCTTCTGTTTATTAAATTAGAGTCTATTTCTGTTCATTCGGATTATAAACGTCTATTGTAAGATGTCAAGAAAATGAAACAAAGGACAATTTCACTTTAATTTTAGTGGGCGGCAATGACGCAGATATCTTCTTCTACATATTAATACGTGAAGCAAAAACTTTTTACGAAAATTGCGCAGACGGAGAGTAAACGGTAAGAAATTTGTCAGGTTTATATGGAGAAGGAGATCCGAATCCTAATATTTTTATAAAATATGCATTAGAAATATATTAAATTAATGAAAAAACACTACACGCACACAACCATACATTTGACACACGTAGTCGAATCGCGTTCATAGTATTTCGACATTGTTCGTTTGACGTCGTACAAATCTTTGTAACTATGGTTACCTATACCTTATTTATATATAATAGAGAAAAACAGAAAACAAAGTAGCAAGCTTAGGAATTTTGGTCGAATTTTGACCACTAGGCGACCGCTAGTCAAATATTAATATATAAGGACTCAGAAAGGTAAGTGTTAGAAAATACCGACAAAGTAATTTACATTTCGGTTGTCCCGATCGCGTAGTGTTATAGAATGAGGTCTCAGGTTCGATGCTCTGCCAACTTTTATTGGGTACTAGATTTTTCCCACGACTTCGCTCGCGAAAATGTAAGTTAGGTTATCAACAGTGTTATTTTCTGGATGAAAGGTACCCTATGTCCTTTTCTGTTGCCCTAATAACGCGTACGTGCAATTCAATTACAATCGGTTGAGTAGTTAAGATTTGAAAGCGTAACAAATGAACAAACACTCATTTATAATATTAGTTAGGATTTGTATTGAACGTATATTTGTGTCTGTACAGAAAGCCTCAGTAGCAGCTGTCTGAGACTGTGTGACTGTGTGTCTGAGACGGCAATTATAGAGGCACCTATTCCGTGAGACCCAAAATCAAAGATGGCGAAATGTGGTTGTAATAAACATTTAAGTAGAAGCGTGAGAGTATGTAAGTAATTTACATTGAAGAAGCTGGTTGGCACGATACAGGCGCTTCCTCGACGGCTACTCAAGTTCATGATATAGCGTTTCCACTCATCAACTTTCCGGTATATAGTGAGAGCCGCTGTACCTTCCAGTGCCCGAAAGCACCTTCAGGGACCAGTTATAGACAGATCTTGTCCCCAAATCCTAAGACTCAGTTCTCGTAAGCGAGATACCTCGTACCCAAGTGGTACTACCTGTTATCCAGATAGGTACCGGAGCAATAAAGCCGCTCATCACTCGCGAGCTCTGAGAGTTGCTAATGACATGACACAGTTTAAAACAGGAGTAGGGTTTCGGGGATCCTACGTTAATTCCTTCGAGCTTATTCTCAAACTTAAGTAGCCCGGTAGAAGTACCGCCGTCATACAAACATACATAGATAGTAGGTACTCAATCAATGTTATGTGACACTACATTTTGGTCGCGGTTTCACTCGTGCAAATGTAGGTTACATTAAGAGTGCGCCGAGCGTAAGACAGATAATGACAGAGCACGTACGGCGCATATTCAAATCGGCGCGCGGCCGCCATAGTAAAATTGTATGGAGGATTTGAAGTGGTTTTTTGATAAATATGTATCTTTATTGTCATCCAATAACTTAAATATTTGGGACGGACAAGTTGTAATATAACTATTTATGTTTCGTTTAAGCTGTAAAATAGGATAGAATTCTACTGTTATAATCTAATAATCACGTAACACGAGGTTACGTTTTTGCATTTCTCGTGCAAATTTACGTAATTTTGTAGGCGAAACTATTAATTATTTTAAGTTTTTTACATGGAGTAATTGTAAACGCATTCATTGTTATGGTAAATGTATATTTTATATTTGTATTAAACAAAAAGTGTTGATTTTACTCACTTAACTATGACCGCCTGTTTTGGCACATTTCGCTCGGCGCAGTCTTAAGTTAGATTAGTAACAATACTTATTTCTGTATAAAAGGTACCTATGGACGCGAAACAAATATATTAATTGAAATTGTAATAATTTTGTATCAACTGCCGATTAAAGTGTTTGATTTGATTTTAAGTACTAGCATTTATTTTATTTTCGTTTTCATATTAATATTTGTTTTGATTTCTTTATTTAATTTAGTTTTCACATCCTGTATTTGTTTTTTATCTTCCGGTCGATTTAAGCTTACGTCACATCCTCTGTATTTATTTCATTATTAGTTTTTGTATTGAACTTCAATTTGTGATTTAATTTAATATATTTTCGTGTTTCCGTTTAATATTGGAAGGTCTTTATTTTGACATCAACTGTATTTGTGATTGATTTATTGTATTTTAATATTTTTGTTATCACTTCCGCTTTTTGTTACGTTGGACCATTACGAGAAATCAGTATAAATAGAGCTGTAATGTGACTTGTAGATTCATTCCTTGTTGGTACACCAGTGAATAAATACCTGAAATTAGTGTATTTTTTTTTTTAATGACTGCTATCCTCTGCAAAGTATTTGTGCGTGAGTTTTGGTGCTCATTATGTGTGATCGTAACAACAACGGCGATGACGCGCTGACATACCCTATGTCCGTTTCTATTCCCCTGACAATGTGCATGCAAAATTTCATGATGATCGTTCGCGCAGTTAAGGCGTGAAAGTTTAACAACCAAACTTACATTCGTATTTACAGTACTTATTAGTTAAGATTATAATATCAGATTATTTAGTTCAAAATTAATTTACTCGTGACATTTATTGTGGCTTATCTGCTAATCACTTTCCGAAGTATATAATTTCTACCCAATCACATCTATATGCTGTTGCATCAAAAAGGATAAACACGTTTTCACATTTTTAAATTTTCGAACACATTTTCACATTCACATCCAGTTCCTGAAAGGCAGATCAACACAAAAATTTGTTAACAGACGGTGAAACACGTGTCAACTACAGTGATTGGCTAACTGAATTAACAACAGTTAATAAAATCGCTTTACATCAGTTTAATTTAATACTCCGTTAATTAGCCTTTGAAACCAGGTATACCGAGTATCAAATTACGGCTTTTCTAGAATGTTCGTTCAGCATATCATCAGATATTATTTCTCAAATTCATGACGAATATAGCAAGTGATTGACAAAACCACGTACATTCGAATTTTGAAATACAAATTACATTTAACGCGTAATTCGAATACAACGGTAAAACCATCCAACGCGTAAAGCGAACGCTCAATTTATTTTAAATCTGCAGTTAATATATAACCTGTATCGGACATCCCTAGCATACGTCACGTAGGGTCAACGCCCCCAGAACGTGTTCAAACTTGTAAACGGGAATGACATCGTTCGGTCCGCGTTACATGCTTCAATGGAACTTTGTACTGTATAGTGTATACTTACGGTATTATATTGAACGGCTATATTTACTTAGCATATTTTATAGAAACTGTGCTGAGATTCGGATAGTGATGTGGTATATAATTTTTAGATAGGTATTTGATGTTGTATTATGTTTTGTCCCGGGTAAAATCAATGTCAGTCCTGACAATAGAGTTATTGGTTTCTTTAACTAACCATGCTAGTTATAGTGTTCCAAAAAAGGATATTCAAAATCTGTTTGATTTTGCATCTGAATGTTGATTTTTCCATTAGAACTGATTTAATTTTAACCATAATCTAATATTTGTCACTATTGATGATGATACAGTCCACCTTTCTCGATGACGTTTCGTACGGCGGTCAATATCAAATTTAAAAGCATAAATATTTACCATAATTTCGAATATTTCAATTTGCTTATGATTCGAGTAAATTAATAGTTTTTTTATCGAAACTCGCGTATAGCTAAAATGTGTGCATGTGATACCCTATTCGTTGCCAGTTTGGACAGAAGTATAGCAGGTCAAAGACTGGTATTCTGGCCGAGGTGGTAGTAACAGTTGCAAGTTAGCCTGGCTGTGCTTTAGAAGATTTAATGTGATGATCTGTTTGAATGCTTTTCTAAGGGTAAGCAACACGAGTCCACAGTCTAGTATTATAAGCTTTCATAGGTGACAGTACTGGTAGTTAGATTAGTAAAAGAATTGTAATGCCTGTAGATCCCAAAGAAAATAGAGAAAAGTAAATTACATCTACATTTCACTAGTAATGCATTTAGCTTTGACGTAATGCAACCAAAGCCATTTACTCGGTCCGAGCATAGAACAGAATCGCACGCAAGAGAAAATTTATGCTTCTTTTCTTTTCGTGTGGTTAGTGGTCAACCTGTTGTCAAGAATTGTTCAAGCCGCCCGTAGGCCTCTGACATGGCTTAACGACTGCTGTCAATTTGACAACAACCGGGACCGACTTTTTACGTACCCTCCGAAGCACGGAGACGCTCAGATGAAATACCAATAAGTGGTCACCCATCTATAGACTGACTGCACCCAACGTTGGTTAACCTCGCCAATCGTTTACCTATCAGTGAGTGCAACTGGCTATGAGCGCCTAGAAAATGTATGCTACGTGAAATACAAAAAAAGAGTAATTAAACATGCTGTTTACGTAAAACCCCTAAACAGTCAATGCTTCAAATTACGGCATGCCAGTTAGACTGAAGGGAATAATTAGATAATGTCAATCATTTCAGTAAATTCATCGGACGTTGCCACTGTGCCAGCAAATTGCGATTAATATGACAGGTTGTTATTACCGGTCTAACTGCCAACAAAGCAGAAGTCGATATTATTCTAATTACACACAGTCATTGGTTTGTGTTTGTAATTTGCGTAACATATCACGCATGCAGTCAAATGTGTAATTTGGTAAATCTAGGGTATAAATCGCTTGTTAATGAGCCTAGGGAAGATATGTTACAGGTTATGAAAGTAAAGGTGAAGTGAAGATAAAATATTAAGAAACATTCTAACTTATATTATTATTGAGAAGATGGTTGAGATATCTATGTATCTATACTTATTAATATTATAAAGAAGAAAGATAAAAAAGAAAAGTCTCCCCGTGACCATGGCTGCTGAAAAGCAACCGAAACGTCGGGGAAAGTGTAAAATTAAATTAAATCCAAATAGTTTCAATAGTTTAAATAACAATTCAATTAGCTTAAAAATTAGTAAAGTTTAATAATAGTAGTAGTGTAACAGTTTTCAAAATTATGTAATAAAGTGTCAAATAAATAACGCGATAAAATCTGTATATAGTAGTTTAATTTCAATGAATAATATTCGCGTAAACAGAAGACAATATTAAGAAAGATATGATTTTTTGTTTGTATACTTGTAATAATTTAAATCATAAACAACTCAACCGATTTAAAAATTCTTTCATTATGTTCGATCACAAAAAGCTACATTATCACCGAGTAATATAGGACATATTTTATTTAAAAATGTACAGTTACTAACGTAACGTAACCTACTTCTACGCGAGCGACAGCATAAATAATAATATAGAATAAATAGTTACATTTCAACGTGAAACATTTGCCAATACTAAGAAAATATTAGGAATAGGTGCAGAAGCTACGATCGTGTCTTCGGCACTTTTACACACCGTACTTAATAACATAGTTCCTACTATTACACTAGTTACCTGTAAGTGAGGAGCAGTGATAGCTCAGTGGGGAGACCAACGGACTGCAATGCAGAGGGTCTCGGGTTCGAACCCACGTCGCGAACATCTGACTTTCGGAAGTTATATGACTTTTCGAAATTATGTGCGTATTGATTGACAATTATCGCGTGCTCCGTGCCTCGGAGAGCACGTTAAGCCGTCGGTCCCGGCTGCCATAAACATCAATGGCAGTCGTTATTGGGAGAGTGTCGACACAAAAGATCCCACTGGGTCGAAGTGTCGCCGGTCTGCACTGACTGGCCCTCACATAAGATACATACATACATACCTGTAAGAGTAACACATGCCAAATGAACTAGCTCATCATCGATATAAGTCACTTAAATCACCTAATAATTGCTAACGGTGGTTGCTACTCATGATATAGGGCTCTTATTCAAGTTGATCAATATTTTATTATTCAACCAATGTTTTTTTTCTATGGTGTTCCTACACGACGGATCGCCTAATGGTAAGCGATTATCACCGCCCATGGACACCCGCTATACCAGAGGAGTCACAAGTGCGTTGCCGGCCTTTTAAATTTGCCTCCCTTCCTGGGGGTAGGGCCTCCGGTACCCTCACCCATTCGACGAAACACAACGCAAGCGCTATTTCACACCGGTTTTCTGTGAGGCCGTGGTATCACTCCGGTCGAGCTGGCCCATTCGGGCCGAACCGTGGCTATCCCACGGTAAAAATGCAAATTAGAACTATATGAAAAATATATTTGATGCATCCATCGCATAGTAATTTAAGTGGTCGATTTGACTGAGCCGAGTTTGTTGATCTACAAGTAGATGTTCCGATTCTAGGTGATCTTTTTGTCCGTCTCTAATACGCCTATAAAGCCCACTGTTAAACAGGAATTACTCCTAGTGCCAGATATGTCTTTTTAAAGCTTAAGCGAGTAACATATCCGACATACGGATAGTAAAATATTAAAAGATGCTTATTAGAATAACAAGAATTAGGATAGATCAGATACGTTTTTTTTATGCTTCTAAGGTAGCAAACAAGCTTACGGCCCACCTGATGGTAAGTGGTCACCGTGGCCTATGGACGCCTGCAACACCAGAGGCATAACTTGCGCGTTGCCGACCCTTTAGGAAAGGAAGTGGGAAGGAGATGGAGCGGGAAGGGGGAAAGAGGGGTATTCAGCTTCCGGCACTCTCACTCACCGAAAGAAAAACACCACAGTAGGAATACTGCTATTTTACGTCGATATTCTGTGAGAGGGTAGTCCTTCCCCGGTGGAGCCGGTCTATTCATGCTGAAATCAGCGACGCTACAATCTCAATCTACAATGATATATATAGGGAACTTTAAATCACGAGAGGTGTTTTAAAAGTATTTATATTTATAATAAAACACTATGTAGGGAAATGGGAAGGAGGAGCGGGTTTGTTTAATATATACGTTTGTTTGCAATAATAACAGAGTAACATGTTTTAAAATATGTATCAACATTATCGTATTAATATTCATCAACGTGAAAAATATCTATACCCACGAGTGTTTTAATTAATTTAATAACGTCAGAACTTGCTACCAAATATGTCGCAGAATATTTTAAAATTCTGTTCATTTTTTTATCAGCCATCTTGATGTGGTAAAAATAAAGCATTTGTATAAATATGTAATGTTATAATTATATCAGCTCTGTATATAAACTGTTCCACTGCTAGGCACGGGCCTCTTCACAGTGTGAGATAGGCTAGACCATAGTCCACCATGCTGGCCCAGTGTTACTTGGCAGACTTCACATATTTCGAGAACATTATAAAGACCTCGAGACCTCTCAGACATGCAGGTTTCCTCACGATGTTTTCCTTCACCGGTAAAGCAAGCGATAATTAAAATTAAACAGATTTATACGGATTTTATCGCGCTGATTTTACATTTTTTATAAAACACTATTAATACATAATTTTAAACCTTCAAACTACTATGGTTAAACACTTTTACTAGTTACTGTTTACTTTTATTTAAATTATAAAACTATTTAGATTTAATTTTATACTTTCCCCGACGTTTCGATTGTTTTTCAGCAGCCATGTTCACGGGGAGTGACTCCCCGTGAACATAGCTGAACATAAGGCAGACAGAAGTAAACAGTACCTAGTAAAAGTGTTTGACAATAATATTCACGTTTACGCGAATATTATACATACATGTAAGACAATTTAGATAACTAACTATTTTATAGGCATAAAACTTTTAAAAGTCAGAGATGCACGCCTGTGTATCGAGCTGCAGACCTCTGCGTCGCAGTCCAACGGTCTGCCACTAGGTTATTGCCATTACCCAATAGGCTATTATTATGACATAGTTTTTGGACGAATCCTATATGATTTATGTAAAACATTTTAATATAAAAAAAAAAAGAGTTGGTATATTTGGGTACTTTGTTTACAAGGGATGGTAAACATGAGGGAGATATTGAAAGGAGGACGATTGCTGGCAACAAAGTGAATGGAGCTCTACGCGCTTTTATGAACAGCCGAAATATATCCGAAAAGGCACGTTTGGCTGTTCATAGAGGACTATTAGTGCCCACACTTATGTATGGAAGTGAAAGTTGGGTATGGCAAAAGAAGCATGAGAGCAGAATAAATGCTGTAGAAATGAGAGCGCTGAGAAATATAAGTGGTGTGAATCTGAAAGATAGAATAAGGAATAGTGTGATTAAAGAGAGATGCGGCATGAAAGTGGATATAGTGACAAGAATAGAAAAGGGTGTAAAGCTGGTTTGGGCATGTAGAAAGAATGGACGAGGAAAGACTGACTAAGAAAGTTTATAAGGCTGGTGTGAATGAAACAGTCGCAAGAGGAAGACCTAGGCGAACGTTTCTCAAACAGATTGGAGGCGTTCTGGACAAAGGCCAGGTTAAGAACACCTTGAACCGACGGGCGTGTATGAGGAATGTGATGAAATTTAATGAAGCCAGAGAAGTGTGTCAGGATCGTAGCAAATGGAAATCCGTAGTCTCTGCCTACGCCTCTGGGAAACAGCCGTGAATCTATGTATGTATGTATGTATGTATTTTAATATTATACACGTAGACTTATTTATCTGTGTTTATGTATATGTAAAAAGCCGAAGGGGTAGGCAAAGGAGACACACATTATAGCTATGTTTTAAAGTCCTCCATATTAGAAGGCAAGCCTATTGGCATCCATCTATCATATTTTTACACTCCTTTTAATGCTGCTACAGCAAGTTTCGAAATCTAGAAACATATTACCAAATTTAACAATCCAAGCCGACTGCTTACGATCATCCCTAACTACAGATCTAGTGGAGCAAATACTATGAATTGTATACGCAAATAAAGTTTTTACTGCAGACTTGTTGAGTTTTATACCTGTCCTGGGTCATAACGTAAGCTTATTGTCACAACTGATTATGCTATATACCTAAGTGCGGTTAGGCGCTGCTATCAATTTTTCTGCCATATAATTCAAGCGCCACATAGTTAAGTATGATCGGTGACTGGCAAAATATTAATGTGAAGCTATAAAAAATTAATGTATGTAATTAAATTATAACTAGGTTTTATCTATAATTATAACAGAAAGATATAAAGATTGTAACTTCCAGTCAGATAGAAGATCTTTTGGAATTCTGCATACTATTTATAGAGAAAGATTATAGACTATTTTACATCACGCTACGACTTTTAGGAGAAAAGCATAATAAACGTATCCTTCAAAACAATTTCTAGATGGAACCAAATACCTAAAACGGAAATATTCAGCAAGATTCTCATTAGAAGTTTCGTCATATTTTAACAGTATGATATTATAGTAAATCCAGATACAAAACAACCTAATACTGCGGATGTATTAAACAGTAAACAAAATCGTAAATACTTCAACACTACAACCAAACTGTCTTAAACAAATATCTCTATTTCTTAAACCAAAGCATATATTTACAGTCAACAAGATACAAGTAACATAATTTTTAGTTTACTGCTATAAAACTTCTCCACGGTATCTTGTTCGAGTATAAAGAATAAATCTACATCTCAATACATTCTTGTAAAATATTTCTAGATAACAATAATTCATAAATTCGGCATGAATTTACAATATTCGAAATAAGTTCTTCAAGAGCTTCTGTGAATGTTTGAACTATTATTCAATCTAGTTAATTTAAAGAATTTTCTCTTATTTAACCTACACAGACGTTAGCGAGTAATATAATTTTAGCCTACCATGGAACGTAAATGGCGAAATTTCAGGACTACGATCAGTACTATAAGTAATATCAAACACAAGTAACGCTTTGAATATACTAAACCCTATAGTGAATTGGTCCAAGCAACGAAATGACATCACTTTGTAAGAAACAAATCTGAACAAACTTTATGGTACATAGGTATATTCTTTATATTTCTTTCACCCGAAGTTTCAGATAGACATTTAATGGTAGACCTACTTCTTTTTAAATCACGCGGCACGAGTCTGGTTTAACGCAACCGCTAGGAGAAAACAATAAGTCCATATTTATATTCTTGTTGGCACAGAATTAACTATTTTATACTAACACTAGCTGACCCACGCAACTTTGTCAGCGTTACATAAAAGATTTTTTTGCATTCTTGCAAGATTTTTCATCAATGATCCGCTCATATTAGTCGTACCGTAATGTTATATAGCCTATAACCTTCCTCGATAAATGGGCTATCAAATACTAAAGAATTTTTAAATTCGGACCAGTAGTTCCTGAGGTAAGCGGTTCAACCAAACAAACAAATAAACAAACAAACTCTTCAGCTTTATAATTTTTATATATAGTAAAGATTTGCTCAACACAAATAAAATAAAATATTTAACAATTTGAAGTCTTATGTGTGTAAACATGTGCAACAGGGAACCAACCGCTACCTGAGATTTGACAAACCACAGACTCTCGCTAAAGGACACCGATTTCTACCAAGGATGCTTCGCGAGGCTATTGAAATCAAAAAACATCCTAACTTTAATAGAGAAGATGGTTGGAATGTACCCCCCCAGCTTGGGATCCAGTAATTCAAATAGTCAAACCCAAGAAGAAGCAAACCACAGCTAGACCTCATGATACTTTGAACTCATTCTGCGTAAATAGAAACACCAATGATTAAATTATGTTCGGGTACTTTGAAATAACTACACTGGAACATTGATCTTAGTCTCTCGTGACCATGGCTGCTGAAAAGCAACCGAAACGTCGGGGAAAGTGTAAGCTTAAATATAAATAGTTTTAATAATTTAATTAGCATAAAAATTAGTAAAGTTTAATAGTAATAGTTTCAAAATTATGTAAAAAAGTGTCAAATAAACAACGCGATAAAATCCGTATATAGTAGTTTAATTTCAATGAATAACATTCGCGTAAACAGAAGACAATATTATGTAAAATAAAATATCTATAAAATATGTAATAAAATAATGGGCTATAGTTGACTTGCAAGTTTATATACGTGGAGTGGGTACAAGAACTCAAGTACAGTTATTTTTTATGTAGGTAAGTTTTCAAATTATAAAAAGAACTCTAGTATACAATGTAATAAATCAAGGGTACCAAGTTAACACCTGGCAGTAATGCAAGCAGCACAGTATTGTAAGCGCACAAAATATTTAACTGATAGCCAATAATAAAAAGACCAACGAGTCTTTCGGCCACAACAAAACAAAAAACTTAACAGTGGGTCATCAAATTGTGATTTGATCGTTATTCAGATTATAATCAGTGACAATGCATAAATCGAAATGTAATGCGTATTCGTGCAATTTTCGTACTATTTGCTAGTTTTCGATGACAATTATTACACATTGCAAGTCATTCATCCTAATCTCATCCCTCATACATGTAACCCTCAACGATTCCATTTGCATTCACTACTATATATAAATCTTCACAAAAACCAAATTGGTTTTGATGACTTGCTCTTCTGCTGACTCCTAAGGAAAACTACAATCCATAAAGATTATCCGTACGCTACGTATCGTAAATCGACATTGCCGATATTTCCATGTACGTCGCACTTAGCACAGAAAAGTATTGGGTCAGGCGACATTTGGCACTGTGCCAGGGCACAATCTTGTACCGTATTCTTTTTTGCTACATTGTAAAGTAACAGAGCGTAACCGATTTAGCAATAAATGGGTCGCCAAATGGCTTGCATCAGTTTTTTCAAATAATAGTAGAGGCGTTTGTGCTGCAGAATCAACAGAAGATGAAAGTTGAACGAATTTCGGAATATATTTTTTACTGAACATGCAACACACAACACAACTAAAGCTGGAATAAGATGTTCCAGGCGCGTTTATCAAAGAACACTACAAAACAATTTCACTTATGCATATTCAAGATACAGACTCTCCTAATTTCACAGTATTAGACAAATAAGTGATAAATGTATACGACAATTTAAAATAAAATGAATTGAATTTTACATAATTAAATATTCTTCTACATAACAAATGTAACTATGACGATTCTATAAGCATATATGACTAGTTTACAATTCATACCAGATTACAATAGCCCTTAAAAAGTTCAGCGTTCACACATTTTGACTCTCTCAATGGTTTCTTGAATTACATTTTTGCTTCTTGTAAAAGGTTATATTGTGTACTGGCTAATGAACTAAGTTATTATAAGTTTATGTGCCAAAATTCACGCAATAAAAATAATTATGATATATCTAAACGTAATCTCATCATCCATAAAAGCTATAGCTTGTAATCGTATATCTTATACGTCACGAGGATAAACACCAGGCATAGCAGGTGTTCTTTCATTACCTAATAAACGTTCCGAAGTAATCGCATTAGTTGGGTCGCCAACACCACTAATATTATATTATAGCGAAATGTGTGAATAGTTGCGTCAGCTAAACTCCGTGATATTATTTTCTGTATTGTTATTGCAAATGTACTTGACAATTGGCAAAGTTTCAACATTACGGCAAGTTTGAAAAGTCAGGTAAGTAATTATACTTTTAGCAGATATTAAGACTGCGCCGAGCGAAATGTGCCAAAACAGGCGGTCACAGTTAAGTGAATAAAATCAACACTTTTTGTTTAATACAAATATAAAATATACATTCACCATAACAATGAATCTGTTTACAATTACTCCGTGTAAAAAACTTAAAATAATTAATATTTGCACCTACAAAATTACGTAAAATTGCACTAAAAATGCAAAAACATAAGCTCGTGTTACGTGATTTATAGATTATTACAGTAGAAATCTATCCTATTTTACAGCTTAAACGAAACATAAATAGTTATATTACAATTTGTCCGTGCCAAATATTTAAGTTACTGGTTGACAAATAAGATACATGTTTATCAAAAAAGCACTTCAAATCCTCCATACAAATGTTACTATGGCGGCCGCGCGCCGATTTGAATATGCGCCGCACGAGCTCTGTCATTATCTGTCTTACGCTCGGCGCAGTCTTAAACTGCTGAGCTCTATTTGAGGTCTTTATTATTGACTGTATTTTTAATTACGCTCAGGAACAGAGGATTGACTAACAGTAAGTAGGTAAAGTTAGAACTTTTTCAATGATCAGTTTCGATGCTTAACTCTCGCTAGTTCTCAAGCGCACCATATATTAAATTATATAAATAAAAAAACATCTTCTGAAATCCAATGTTGCAATTACACTTGCACCTATCATATTTTTAACACCATAACAGCGGAGTAGTATTCAGTTTGACGATAACTCTTCTAATGTTATACAGTTATTTAACTTCTCACAGTTTACCAGATAGACCGCAAATCACAAAACATTAACAAGAATTTTAATTCATAAGACCATTCTTGAAATGTTAATTTGTATTATACGTAGTGGTTTGGGATTCATATCGCACGTGCCCTTTTTATCCGTATGTTAGGCCTCTCCAGGCTCTTCACTGTTTTTATTACACTCGAAGGCAGTAAACAGGACACAGAGCCAAATAATCGACCGCAACCCGTTGTGGGGAAGTCAAAACGGCAGCAAACCATTTGTATTGTGTTTTCCTTGATATTGATCATACCGTGCAGTTACGAGCAAGATTTAACCCGTTATGTAATGATGAATTTATCGTAGTTAAATATTAATATTTCAGTTCTTATTTAAGACGATTGACTTGTTAAAAATATGTCTTACTGTTAATCTATCGTCGATAGTATTGTCTTCTGTTGACGCGAATGTTATTCATTGAAATTAAACTACTATATACGGATTTTATCGCGTTATTTATTTTACACTTTATTACAAAATTTTGAAACTGTCACACTACTACTAGATACTATTAAACTTTACTAATTTTTAAGCTAATTAATTTGTTAAAACTATTAATACAATTTATATTTAAGTTTACACTTTCCCCGACGTTTCGGTTGCTTTTCAGCAGCCATGGTCACGGGGAGACTAAGATGGTAGTTGTCTCAATGTTCCAGTGTCGTTGTTTCAAAGTACCCGAACATAATTTAATCATTGGTGTTTGGTCTATTTACGCAGAATGAGCTCAGAGTATCATGAAGGCTAGCTGTGGTTTGCTTCTTCTTGGGTTTGACTATTTGAATGACTGGATCCCAAGCTGGTGGTACATTCCAATCATCTTCTCTATTGAAATTAGGATGTTTTTTGATTTCAATAGCCTCGCGAAGCATCCTTGGTAGGGATCTGTGTTCTTTAGCGAGAATCTGTGGTTTTTCAAATCTCAGGTAGTGGTTGGTCCCCTGTTGCACATGTTCACACACAGCAGACTTCAACGACCGTTGGTGTTTAACATCAGCTATGTGTTCTTTCATGCGGGTGCCTATGCTTCTCTTGGTTTGACCAACGTATGAGAGTCGATAGATTATATATTTTGTTATTTCGATGCTACAATAATATTACCAAACATTTTCACATCAATACAAAATATAATTTTAACTGGTCGATGTCTACACAGACGGTAATTAAGAAAAATTAAAGTGAGGTGTCTTTGTAAGAGCTGTAGAATACAACTCAATTGATTTTAGAATTTTTGTTTGTCTTGTATGTTTGTACGCGCGTCACACCAAAACAACTGCATGAAATTGAAGCATTTAATACTCTCACTGTAATGAACTGTAATGCAACTTAAAATCTGTACATGTTTCATCTTGATAGGCCAACTAGAAGTAGGTATCAACAAAAAATTTTATTCAAGCGCTGCCTAGTAGCCACATTAACAACAATTAGGTATTTCACCTTATTCCTTTTGCAAATTCAGAGAAACTAATATTATATCTATAACATAATATATATGTACCTCCTTTATTACACCACAGTACGGAGCAACCGGCAAAAGCTAGCTTAACATAATAAATAAATAAATTAAAAATAACGAACAATATGGCTAAAATATCAACATTTCTACAATAAGACACAGTGAGCTATGGAATATACAAAATCATTGCTTAGAGTTGGTAATAGTATTGTTAATTATTGTATACTAGCTTTTGAGCGCGGCTCCGCCCGCGTGGTATCTACATCAGTAAAAAGTAGCCTGTGTCCTTCCTCAGGTTTTAAACTATGTCTGTACCAGATTTCATCTAAATCGGTTAAGCTGTTAAGTCGTAAAAAGGTGACAGACAGACAGACAGAGTTACTTTCGAATTTATAATATTAGTAAGGATTAATATAAAGTTATAATTCTGTCTTAAGATTTCTCTAAAACTATGACGACGACCTGTGCAAAATTCTAGTTTTTGTTTGGAACTATAAAACTGGTGCATCATTGTTTTACCAACCTATATCCCTGTTGAGATCTTTATTTTGCACCTTATTTTTGTACGTTGGAACAATGCCAACGTACTTTTGATACCCTGAGGCTGCTCTTTTCAGAAAAAGTAAAGTGTTCAAAAAACTTGAACTGCTTGTGATAGCTGGGAGATAAACATTTTCGTTTTCGTCTATAAGATAAAGAAAAATTATAATCTTTATCTTATAGATGAAAACGAAATGCTTCTCTGCCGAGTATCACTACCACTTTTATTATTATAGAATCAAGCAAGTGATACTCCTTAATATCAAAATAAAGACATTTTAAATAGTTACGAGGATGTAAATGATAGGCACCTGCTTAATTAAACTGACCTTATTTTATAAGCTGTAAGCGTACAGCGACTCAAACACATAAAAATGTAATATAGCAACATTTAAAAAAATATATATACTTATATATTACTTCTTTTTAGCATATATCACATGATATATGCTAAATAAAAGTAAGAATAAAATCCATTTAATACATTTTGTTGTATCAGGCCGACGTAACCGTCGACTGAGGCCACAAATTCCGAACTGTGGAGCGTGAAGCGGTGTGCTCAAGCGTTGTACTGAGCGTGCAATACCGTGTGAAGCGTGCACGCAACTAGTTTTCGCAAGAGCAGAACGTTTCGATTGACCAATTAAAGACGGTCGCTCAAGGCTAAGCGTTATCGCAGGTTTAATAATTGATTGAAATAATTCGTTTCCGTATACAATCGGGCACACTCGGGAAAAATCATTGGGTCACAATGATGTTTTAAATAATTGTATGGAAGTGAAAACATCGTGATAAGCTATTTTTTAATGTAAACACACATAATGCTCAAGTTATTTGCCAAAGATGTCTAACACTACACGCTAAATTACTACACTTTGCTCTGCAATAGGACAGGACGCTTAACTACATACATAAAAAGCTGGTACAAAGACATCTCAAGACAAGTAAGTCTTTTCAGTAGGAAGTACAGCGTGCATGCTCAAATCGAGACAGTATTGTACGCTGCGCTGTGGCTAACCTGAGGTCTGAAGATGCAAGTAAGTGCTTGTGCAATTTTATATAGACAGTGTACTAAAGGGTTTTGCATTTGCAAAAGTTGTGTCAAGCGTATTCCGTCTTAAAATGTTTGGCGAAGACATCGTCGTCTGAAATGTTATAGTCATGTCTAACAGTTTGAAGTTTTCGAGGCAAGCTGCTGAATATAACCGAGTTTTAAAAATGCAAGAGCGTGTTCTGAGTTATCGACTGAAACCCTTCTCAATAATAAAAAAATATTATAATTACGAAATTTTGGCCGCAGCTTCTAATGCCAGTGCATTAGTGTAGATTTTCAATAAATTTCTATCCTCATCCTTATACTATACATTCGTTTTGGATAAAAGGTATACCTCTTTTGTATCCCCAATGACGTGTACGCAAATTTTTGTTATGATCGATCGAGTAATTAAGGCATAAAAGTGTAACAAACTCACATTTGCATTTATATTTTATTTAGTTGGGATAACAATTTCTAGGTTCTTTTTTTACCTAGCATTGTAATTTTAGATTGGAGTGCAGCACAACATTATCAGTATAAAGATTGCAATATATCAATATAAACATTAATTATTGAGATTTAGATATTATAGGCGTTAAAATGTACAATAGATATCTCGAACGATAAGCCTCGATAGATCTAAATATATCTATTTAAGAATTCAATTATTTAAGCTATGGCCCATGATGCGATGACTGTATTGTTCATATGGAATATTCATTAGTGTTATTTTAATTTAATTTGTACATCTATATCCATGAATGATATGAATTAGGTTATATATTATTTATTTTTTATAAATAAACTGTACCGGAATAGTGCCTTGTGGTACTCTAAATACTATCACAAATGTCACCGCAAACTTCTATTAGACTATTCTTTTCCATTTGCAATTATACTCCAATTCACAAGATGTTCATATTTGAAAGTAACTATTCTCAAACAATGTTGTAGGAATCTATATTACAGTGGAATATAGTTAATAGCAATAGTTTCCGATACATCAAAAGATTGACGGTGCTGTGTTCGCGGCTGATTCGAAAAGTTTGCCGGCTGACGATTTGACGGTGATTCTAGAGTATTTCATACCCCTACTATTGAAAAAGAAACGTTTCCTTCTAGTTTTAAGAGTGTGATTGATCATTTCTAATGAGCAATTTAGCATTGTCTTACTAGGTGAATGTTATACATTGAAATTAAACTAATTTATAGGGATTTCAATGAGGTTTATTTTGAGCACACTATTGAAATGTGTGTGCTTATAATAAGTATATTTATACTTACATACGTGAGATAGACACGGGTTATTTCCTGGTAACTATACAATGATATGTATAAATATAAAAAAATCGCATGAAAATCCAGATAAGACAGATATTTTTTAATATTTCAATTTATAAACATGTGAAATATGTCGTTATAGTTCAAAGGTTTTTTTTTGTACTTACAAACGTGATGGATTCTAAGATTTGCTCAAATAAAATACCCAACATCATACAAATATTGCGATATCAAATGACTTATAGGAATATAAACAGTATAACTTTATGGACCACTTTCCATTTAAATCGTCTTAGACCCTTTTGCGTTAAAATATGGACTTCTAACTAGTCAGTGGTAATAATTTCCAAGATCATGATCCATTATTTCTGAAACATCTACGAAGTTTCACAAAGTCGTAAAGATTATTGCTAGCTTTACAACTATCCAGAACCGATGGTAGTGGTAATCTTCTGACCGTAACAAATGGGTAAAGATGTTACAACTTTGATTAACTCTGTTTCCTATACGATTAGTGTTCTGCAACTATGTACTTTCTGGTAATAATTTTTATACGTGAGATTGTGAGAACATCGCAAAATCTAGAAACAAACATTTTTAAATATAGAAATGTGTCCACCACATTGAAGTGTATTAAAATTTCTATTTATAACGTAGTCATCATATGAAAAAGCAAGACGCTTGAAATGTATGCATGGTTATTAAACAAAAGAACTTGTGCCTATTTTCAAAACCAGATTGTAATTTATGTGACGATAGTGTTTTTCTGTTAAGAAAGTTCAACAGCAACACAAAGACCGCAAATGGAATCTAAAGACAGCAATAAGATTGGTTCTAACTACGTGATACCCAAATTGGTAGGTGATATCTTTACCAAATGTTATGGGTGAAAGGTGACGCAAATGCAATGATGTATACAATAAAAGACAACAACAGCAATGCTGTTGATTTATCCAGTAAAATCCAATTCTTTTCCAGGACGGATTAACGGAAATAAAAAAAACAATTGCAACAATTTTGCAGCGGGAAAATCAGATTGAAATCCAATTGGCTGGACTTGCAGCTGTCGATATAGCGACGTAAAGCAGTTCTAATTAAATTGAAGCCAGTGTGACGGCATGACAAGTATCGGAGTCAGTATGTTCCTGCTCGCGCGGAAAAATAACCATTATTTTTCACAGCAGATTTTGCTTCATTGTTGAAACTACGAAGGAAAATTGTTTAGTCCTTGTAATACGAGAATAAAAAAAATATTTCCTTACATTCGTTTTCGTTCGTTTTTAAAGTATATTCAGATAAATAAAATGCATAAAATATTATGTTGTTGTGCTTTGATTGATTGTTTGGAAGTTAGTTTTTTTTGTAAGTACTTGAATCTTAATCCACGATCCCAGTAAGCTCCATACCAACCAACAGAGTCCATCACAGTCCAGCAGTCCAAATTGTTAAAATAAAATAGCTACAAAGCAAGTATCTTAGAAACTGCAGGGACACAAGTTTATAAGCCACGAGTGAGTGAAGGAAAATCACCAGTCAGTCTGCCCTAGAGGCTAATGCCAGCATTAAGCGAGAAGCCTACTGTCCAAATATTGTTGTTCCAAGGCTGAGTGTTTATTGTGTCTTATGTTACAATGTGCCATTTAATTATAGCTGGTACAACGTGGTTTTGAAAAATAAAGAGATCTCTACCTATGCTATGACAATTGAATATACAGAAACTAATTCAAGTTGATACTTACGAAAAAAGAACAAAAAAAAAAGATCGACAAAAAGGTCAAACCAACTCTATAAAATATTACGTTTTGTTGAGTTATTCCAGTCATTCTGTATCGATTACAATATATCCTTTATTGAAAAATTCTGTTGTTTCACTCCATAACTCGGATGTTTACACAGAAAGGCTTTATTTTTAAACTTTGCGCCATGAATTTAAATTAGGGTAGAGTTTCCATGGTTGATGAATGGGAAGGGATGTGATTACTTTCATTCAATGTGTGTTCTGGTTTTGAATGAAAACAAACTGTATTTTCTGAACGAGTTTTACCAATTGTAAAATTGTGTTTATTTATTGTGTACTTACTAAATTTTCCCGCGGCTTTGCTCGCATAAATGTGTTTATGTCGTTTTCTGGTCTCCTGACAACGTGTATGCGAAATTTCATAATGTTCTGTCGAGTAGTTAAGGTGTGAAAGTATAACAAATTAACTTTCATTCACATTTGTGATATTAGTTAGGATTAGGATGTATGTATGTATTACATAATAATCAACTTAATGATCAACTTAACTAAAAAATAAAAATCATACATGAAAATGAGGGTAAAACGCGTTTTGTTAACAAGGGCTCTTTTAGGGCTCGCCTTGGCACAATTTATCTTTATTGTTTAGTTACGTATTCTTATTTTCGTACAATTTTATTATTATAAGTGGGATAGCTTATAATAAATTAATTGGACATGTATTTCTATTTTTATATTAATCACTAATGTAACCTAAAAATGCACTATAATATTACTAATTTTATAAAATCATATTGCTCATTTTCTATTTTAATTTAATCTTAATATATCAAAAATTTACAAATTATTTGACATCGATTTTAATCTATCATTGACATATACCTTTTTCTTATTGTTTATTTATGAATTCACTAAATTGACATTTAATGTATCTATGCCTGATTCTGCAGGCCTTCATATCTGTAACCGACTATTTACTATCATAACAAACTATGTAAGTACCTAATAACCTTTTATTCACTGCATGACTCATTTATTAATAATTAAATTTGAATATTACTAATTCTTATAAATTAGAACTATATCTCCATTTATTACCTTATACACTACATTATCTCAATCAGACTAACCTTTACAACCCGCTAGCCGCCGAGAGGCGTCAGCTGAAAATCAGCGCTGCAGTTAGTACTGCAGCAACATGCTGAGCTGATGCCTTTTTGCTATACAATACCATACCGAGCCTAACAGTACCTGTTTGTTTATTAATTTTATATGTGATTGACTTTTTCGTTGTATATTTCAAGTTCTTAGCTAATATTTTTTCTTATTATTTATAATTTTATATTTGGTAATTATTGTGTAATCGTGTATTGTAAGCAAATAAATAATCTTTCTTTCTTTCTTCTTTCTTTCTTTCTTTTACTCGGATGTATTTTTTTATATTTATTTTGTTTTATTTATTCAGTGAAGTTACCGCCCGTAGTAAGCACGGATCGCTATTTGTTGCTCTCGACATTTTTTTATTGTTAGTAGTATTAAAAGTAACTTTTTGCGGCACTTTTTGTCTAATACCTATAGCAAGTTCAGTTAACTATATAGGTGTCTGATTTTAATTGTGCTACGCCTGTGTGAACTAAAACTATAACGAAAAAACAGTGATAAAAATCGCTTAATTATTTAAAACTATAAAATTGGTTAGTGTCCATGACCTACGACAACCCGCGGAGCGCTCGATACTCCCCGCTCTACCCTTCTACCCCCGCTGACTTCTACATAGCTTACGACGATAGCCATCAACATTTTTACTACTATAAGTAATGCAAGTACGATGCGACGGCTAAGGCGTATGCTTTGCAGCATTGAAGCGGCTGGTTCAAATCCTGCATTCGTGAACGCTTCTTGTAATATTTATCAGTACTATAAAATAAATTCAACTAATATAAATGGAACTTAACCAACAAGCTCACTTTGTGATACATCTTGAAATGAATCTCTGTCCGATTAATAATAATAATAATAATGTTTATTTAATACACCAAAATATACATTTCATAGTAATATAACAGCAAATTACTTACAATATTTAGGTTTAACAGTATGTCCTATATGTACTGATGCTGATTTCCAAACTAGGCTGAACCCTGTATTTTGGGCAACAGTTCAGCAGATTCAACGATGTTATGCTTACCAAATACCTCTATCAACGAAGGCCATAATAACAACGACGTATATGACAAAATAAACAAATTACAGGAAGACTTATTAAGTGCAAATCAGGAAATAGAGAATTTAAGCTTATAAAACACTAATCTAAAACGAGAAGTTGAAAAATATTAACACGTAATAGACATGTATAAAAAAGTTGGAACATTTGAGAACATTCACACACCTAAATCGGAAAGAAAAATGCCGTTAAAGACACCAAACTCTAGCAACAAAACCCAATTATCAGTAAACAATAATATTATGTCAAAATCATATGGAGTTTGCTCCCTAAATCAGACCTGTAAAACCGATCAACGCATGATCTCTATAATACCAAAACGACAAGGTTAAAAGAGCACCATACAATTATACCTGGTAGCAATAAATGTAACGAAAATTTAATTAGTACTGTGGGCAATAGTAAACCGAAGAATAAACTATGTGTTTTAAGCAGCGATAAAACAAAAGAGGCGCTATTAATTATTGAAAACATTTTCGCAAATTACTTTGATTTTTGTCATTATTAAATCTCAAATGGTACTGTAAAGGAACTTCTGTCCAATATAGAAAAAGATTAAAACATTTTTTACTTTAGAAGACTACTGATTAATTTTATTTTTAGAAAATGACATCAAAGTGGTAAAGGGTTTTATCACTACGATTAATATGATAAAGGAAAAGCTGCAGAAAGTGACACACACCAATAATATTATATGCACACCTACATATATAACAGGGCCAACTATGTATAGTTTTAAAGTGGAAATGTTCAATAATCTGATTTCTTTTGACATTCAAAATAACGTTACGTAACGTTTGACATGTTTTTTTACATGACAGGAAAAATCAATAACTATGGCATAATAAATTTATATGAACGGATTATGAATAATATTTTAATTGACTTATCGACATTTAATCTTACAGACATTAATACAAATAATAGAATCCATCATAGTATTCCCGACATTGACACAAAGTATCTTGAAAAGGCAACTCATACTCAGTTTTCCTCGGAAAAACATGTGTGTTCTGCACCAAAACATAGCAGGACTACTCAATAAATCAGATGCATTATGTATTAGCTTACAAGAATAAAATTATAGACGTTATATAAATTACGAAGCATTTTATGATGAAAGGAGACGAATTATATTTAAACTTACACAATTACACTTTGGCTTCATGTTATAGTCGAAGTAATAGTAAGAGAGGTGGAACATGTATTTTATTGGAAAAAGGACTAAATATAGAGAGATCACAGATATAAACAAATTTTGTCAAGACTACATATTTGAGTGTTGTGCGATTGAATTATTGCACTACAAAATTGTTATTGTCTGTGTATACAGAATACCAAAACAGAATAATATATATTTATATACATTTCTCCAAAGGCTCTAAAGGTTCTTAACTTATATTTTTTAAAGAAAACAATGTAACTCCAGATTTCTAATGTTTATTTCTAAATTATAACCTTAAGTTAGCACTACGAGAACCGATGAGACTAGCCAGTAAAACTTGTATCGACAACTTAGCACATAATTTTAAAAAACAATGTATAGCTGAAGTTCTACAATTAGGTCATACTGCTCAGCTTATCAAGATGCTTGTTAATAAAATACCTAATATTACCTAAGTACCTAAGATTACTGTGCAGATAATACTGAGAAATTAAAAAAGTGCATTATACATGTTTCAATTTCAAATGTTTACAGCACTGGTGATCCGAACTCTGCGTATAGAATTTTTATAGATGATTTAACCTCTTTTATGATCTATGCTTTCCTAAGAGACCATTTTTGATAAAAGTGAATACTAAACCAAAATGGGTATCAAATGGAGTTAAAGTTTGCAAGAAAAAGTATTTGCTATGGAATTTTAGATAAAACTCTGCAATAGAAAATAAACAGAAGTATAAAAATTATAACATGAAATTCAAGAAAAATATTTCTTTGACAAAACGAGGGCAAAATAACTATATAATAAAAACTTCAATTAATAAATGTAAAACTGCATGGCGTATAATATACAAAACGAGATTGAATTTACCTAACAAAGCTATTATTGATATAAAAACTAATAGTGACACGTGCATAAATAATCCTACACAAATAGTTAACATTTTAGGTAACTATTTCATTGATAAAGTAAGACCTGTACCAGAAGCTGGAAATAAAGTAACCACTTTAATCAATTATCTATTAAAGTCTATGTTTCTAACACCGAGTTCAACCTACCGAATAAATAAAATCATTAAAATCATAAAAATACTAGCAATGTAGATTGTCATAATCTATATTGCTAGTTTTTGTAAGATTTTATGGCTTTAGCACTAAAGTAATTAAAATAGTTAGTGAAGACATTTGCCATCATCTTAGTCATATTATAAACTTATGTATCGTGGCAGGTATTCCAAATGACCTTAAAATAACGATTATAAAACCATTATATAAAAAAGATAATTAATTAATAGAAAATTATAGGCCCAAAGCACTGCTACCACCGTACTCCAAATTTTTTGAAATATATCTCTTTATCGCAATTAACTCATATCTTGAGAGTAATGAAATATTATGCAAGGAACAGAAAGGATTTCGACAAAAGAAAACAATAAATATGGCTATATATGAATTTATTGGTAATATTATGACACACATTGACAAAAAAAAGCCTATATATGCAGTCTATTGTGATATGACATGTTTTACGTAGTCACATAAAATATGACATTTTAATAAGTAAACTTGACGCTTATGCTATTAGAGGCAATATTCTAGATTTAGTCAAATCATATTTAACCAATAGACAACAAATAACAGAAATAACATGAGTTAATTGCTCTACTAAATATGAAGAAACATACGCCTCAGAAAAGCGCTATGTCTCAAATGGTGTACCCCAGGGCAGTGTACTAGGCCCACTCCTGTTTATTATTTATATTAATGACTTGCCAAGTGCCATCAACCAATGACCCTTTTTGCTGATGACAGTACAATTTCAATAGCGTGTAAGGACATAAATCAATATAAATTCGATATAAATAATTCATTAACATCTATAATTTCATGCCTTGATAATAATGATTTAAAAATAAATTTAACTAAAACCCTTATAATGCAAGTCGATCAAAGAAAATAAAACCCTTTAAATATCTGGTTGGTCTATGACAATAACAATATAAAGGAGGTCACAACTGCTCGTTACCTCGGATTAATAATAGACAGTAAATTAAATTGGAAAGAGCATATTAATATACTATGCAAAAAATATAAGCTTGCTCCAACTATCAATACTGATGCTTTAATATCAGCATATTATGGTCTAGTGGAATGTGTTCTCCGATATGGAATACTATTCTGGGCCAACTCTACTAATAAAGATATGGCATTTAAAATGCAAAAGCGATGCATACGTGCTATGTTTGGGATTCAAAGCACAGAAAGCTGTAGACCCTTTTTTATTAGACATAAAATTTTAACGCTCCCGTCATTATATATTATGGAAATAGCCCTTTTGGCAGGAATAATCACCATTCGTTTTCACTTTTATCAGATAATGGAAGAAGTAATCGACGAGATCAAAATAGACGTTGTGTTCATCCTGCTACAACAGCATTACTACATAAAAGTGTTATATGCACAGCTCCATTCATTTATAATAAGATTCCAAATAACATAAAATAATAATTGTAGCACTATTTAAAAAAACACTCAAAGCCCTGCTTCCTAATAAATGTTATTATAATTTTGATGACTTCCTTAATAACAAAAATCTATAATTTAATTGCAATTTTGAGTATGTACCTATGTATTCTTATTATTTGTATTAATTTAAATTGCATTATTATTTTTTATTTTTATTAAATTGTATTTATTTCTATAATGTTTATGTATTAATTACAACTTATTTAATATTTACTAATTTGACTATTTTGATATATGTACTTACTTAATTAGTTATGAGTTATTCTACTATGTTTTATTTTAATTAAATTCCTAATAATTATATTTGTACACCAGTTTTGGTTCAACATGTTGATACAAACTTTTATTTACCATTTGTATTATATATCACAATAATATATAATGATATTCACACATGTTTTAGCAAATAAATGTATCTTTATTTTTCAATTTTGTATTATTGATATTAGAAATCTAGATAGATCTAGTAAAATCATCTACCACATTGTGCCAACAAGGCACAATATAAGTATTTTCTTTCTTTCCCTCTTTCTTTTTTTGTTATTGTTGCTCAATCCAAGATTTAGCTGACGATTTCGACAATTATATTATCTTATTATACAGTATTATACAATGCCGATAGTATCGAAATTACAAGGCCTCTGATAACAATGTCACTTTCCTAAACGTCAAAAATCCCTGATAATAAACAAGGAATCAAAAACACTATAAGGAAGCAAACGGTGACTTTTATAACGTTTGATCCCAATTTCGTAGATATAAATTATAACCATAAAAATAGTTTGAACGTAATGAGACTGAACCGACAAAAAGTAGGGTGAGCTTACGTGAAAATGGTTTGGGATATTTGTGGCATTGGGCTGTCTAAGATGACCAGTAATTTAGAGACTAAAGCTTAGATCCAAACGATACAATTAATAATATATTCCATTGACTAAGTCTAAATAGAAGTAGGCGGACAATAATTGTAGATAGAGTTAAAAGAGAGAGACAAAAAGATTCGGTACAGGATATCACAAAACATACTATCAGCACTGTCGGTCACAATACGTCATCATGTAATTTTTAAATAATTTGCATTTTCAGGTGATTATTAGGCATCGTCACTCAAAACATGCCTTAATTTTTTTTATTTGGGAATCAAACAGATATGATTTGAAAATAATTAAAGCCTTTTTAGTTAAGTGTATTATTAGATTATTAATAAAGACCACCACCGAGGGCTACAACATTATAATAAAGTTTATATTTTAAACACAGTAAGATTTTGTTTTTTATATAATCCTATATATGATTTGGCTTACACCGTTGACAAAGGTTGTAAATGATATATATGATAAACAATTCTGATACAATAAGAAAATGAATAATATATTTCACATTAAAATAACTATCACCGCTAGTAATCATATATTATTTAATAATAACATCAGCTCTGTTTATAAATTGTCCCACTACTGCACACGAGCCTCTTCTCAGTACGCTGATCTACTGCGGGTTGGCAGACTTTACACATCTTCGGAAACATTATGGAGAACTCTCAAACATGGAGATTTCTTCACGATGTTTTCCTTCACCGTTAAAGCAAGCGATAAATAACTATTTAATACGCTCGTAAAGAAAAGTCAGAAGTACGTGTGTTTGCGTGGAAGTGCAATGGTATACCACTAGATTATCGCTGCTAATCTGCTCAAATAATTATGACGCCTAGTAATAATACAAGATAACATGATAAAGCTTCCAAAAAATCCGATAATTAAATCCGTTAGGTGAATTATACTTATAAACAGAGCGGATTAAATATAATAATAACAATACGGTGCCAACCTAATTGTAGCTGACAATTTTCTCTTAATATTTGGTCACTTATACATAAACCTAAACTATTGGATACAGTGATAGTTATACTGTGGAAAACATGTTGCGACATTAACATTCTAGAGTAGTAGAGCCTCGCTGATTTTCAGCATGAATAGGCCGACTCGACCGGGGAAGGACTACCCTCTCACAGAATATCGACGTGAAATAGCAGTATTCCTACTGTTGTGTTTTGTTCGGTGATTGAGTGCCAGAAGCTCAATCACCCTCTTTTCGCCTTCCCGCTCGTTCTCCTTCCCACTTCCTTTCCTAAAGGGTCGGTAACGCGCAAGTGATGCCTCTGGTGTTGCAGGCGTCTATAGGCTACGGTGACCACTTACCAACAGGTGGACCGTATGCTTGTTTGCCACTTTTGGTATATAAAAAACATATACTGACCCCATATTTTTGGCTGGTATAGGGAAATTCTTAGCTAAGGGCATGTTCCAAAACCTTCAAATAGCATTTATCTATAACATAAAAGTCTCACCATTCCTAGAGTGAGACAGCATGCGATTTATCTTTCGGATAACTTTTACTTGACAGTGGTGAAACTGGCCATGAATCTCGCAAATTCAATGTAAATAATAGAACTATAAGTATAACATGAGCGTATCCAAAATATATTGGAAACCCTCAATATATTTTGGATACGCACGTGTAAAAGTGTAAATCAACAATTAATTGAATTTACACATTTATACAATTTGACATCAATATTTTTATCTTCGTGTAAAGGGGTAATTTACAAATGCCATCATAATTTATTTTTAGGCAGGTATCTTATTTTGTTAACTTTATCACAGATAAATATGACTTCTCTATGATAAACACTATTATATATATGATGAACACTATATTATTATTATACTTTAAGTAAAATCTAATAATAATCCTACCCCTATCCTAATTTCACTTTTTATACGTTAACCAACAAGTCGAAAATATCGTCGTACAAGAATATATAAGAAGCATAATATATAAAATATATTTAATGCCTTATCCTCAAGAGTATGCTCAGTGTGAACTAGTCCTTAAAGCCAAATCATTTCTAATAATCAGCTCATAGAAATGGTAGACAGCGAGTATTAAATTGTGTCAATTAAGCTCCAGATTGGTATTTAAAATGTTGACCTATAATAAACAGGAATAATTATATAATAATAATAATAATATCAGCCCTGTATTAAACTGTCCCACTGCTGGGCACGGGCCTCTTCTCATTGTGAGAAGGGTTAGGCCGTAGTCCACCACGCTGGCCTAGTGCGGGTTGGCAGACTTCACATATCTTCGAGAACATTATGGAGAACTCTCAGACATGCAGGTTTCCTCACGATGTTTTCCTTCACCGTTAAAGCAAGCGATAACTAATTATTAAATACGCATATAACTTCGAAAAGTCAGAGATGCGCGCCTTGGGTTCGAACCCGAGACCTCTGCGTGGCAGTCCAATGGTTTCCCACTAGGCTATCGCTGCTATCGGAATAATTATAAATTTACAATATTCGAGAGTGTCATTAGATACTTGGGTTTATTGGAAATCGAAGCACAGCTCAAATGTTGGACTCAATTAGAGAAACACTCGTGATTTTGTAAGAAAATGTACAGATATTTTATAAAAATAAACTTTGAAAATGAAGAATATAATAAAACCAACATATCAGGTTTTATAAACTAGACTTTGCCCGCGGCTTCTCTTGCGTAAATTTAGGTTAGGTTAGATTAGTAATACTCGGGCACGCCACGGTCGTGGCGGTAAGTCCCGTGTTTGAGGAGTGGCTGGAGAGGCGACATGGCGCCCTCACCTTCCGGCTGACACAGGTAATGACTGGCCACGGTTGTTTTGGCCAGTTCCTGTGTCGTATACGCCGGCAAGAGACGCCCGGTTGTCACCATTGCGGCGACTGCCGCGACGTTGTTCAGGACACGGCGCTGCACACTTTGGCGGTTCGCCCCGCCTGGGCATCGCAGCGCCGTGAGTTGATCGCGGCAGTCGGATTGGATGCCATCTCGCTCCCGGCCGTAGTTCAGTCTATGGTCCGGAGTGAAAGGTCGTGGAACGCCGTCGCCTCCTTTTGTGAGAAAGTCATTTCCATTTGATGGAAATGAACCGAAACCTCGGCGGGGTCGCGACCGCATGCGCAAGTGATTCGCGCGGCCCCGTCGATAGTGGTTTTGTCGAGGAACACCGTGGTAGGTTTAGTCGGTATTCCGGGAGGTCCTTTATCTTTTTAACATCTTTCTTTTACCTCGGTGAGTCCGACATAACACCTCCGCCCGCTCCCGCGGAGGGGTATGCAACAAGCATTCCTCCAAGTTAAAAAAAAAAGTGACACTACTTTTTTCTAGATAAAAGGACACCTATGTCCTATTCTGTAACCCTGACAATGTGTATGCGAATTTCATGATCGGTTGAGTAGTTAAGGCGTTAAAGCGTAACAAACAAATGAATAAACAAAATCACATTTGCATTTATAATATTAGTTAGAAAGTTAGGAAAACAACATGGCCAGCAACGAAAAACGTGGGTGTAGATAAAATAATTTTGTTGGTGACTTCTAAATGAGTTTCAAGTGTGTCTGGCTATTACTCGAACTGGCCGTCAACTACTTCATCACTTGTGTACGAATTGAACAAAGCGAGGGTTTTGAACTAACGTTCTAAACGTAAAGCAAATTTCGCGTTTTTTATAGCTTTCAAGCGACAAATTATTCGAGAGTGAAGTCTCGTTGGCAATGTGAACAGTCAGCTCATACAGTTAAGGTACGTTATGTTTTTAATCGAGGAAATGTTAGTCACCGGTCCTTAACGTGTCGCCTGTAGTACGAGTGGCTTGGAGTGTCGTTTCAAGTAAAAGCGCGCAGGGTTCGGTAACTTGTCCAATGGACTACTACAAGTGCATGCTCTAACTAGTGGGAAATCTTTTATACGACGATGGTGAGAAACATGTATATTTCATCCGTGTATTAGACGCCTAAATGAAAAGATTGAGAACAAGCAGAAGAAGTAGAGGTTAAAGTTGTTGCCTCACCACTGCCTCTGCGCTGAGTGTGATGGTTTCGATCGCCACACGGGACAAAGAATTATTTGAACCACTAACAGATGTTCCGAGTTTGGCTATTCTTTGTGTCTGTTGTTTGAATGTTTGCAAAGTCAAGTCAAGATCAATTCATAGTGCGGGCATTGCCTTTATAAAGAAAGCAAAACAAAAGTAGATGTCCTAGCTTATAATGCATCACTTGCATATTGCTGCAAAAACATGTTTCAACCAAGAGTCTACATAGAGTCGGATAGACAAATCTTTGCTTAGTACATAACATTATTATATTTATAAAATGTACCAAATTTAATTATGGCTGTGGACGTCCGTTAAACCCAAGTGCCATCAATTATGAATGCTCATAATGACACCCATACCGCACCATTACAGCTAATTGAAAATATTAATAGCTTCACACTTAACGTTTGTTAACAGATTTCACGCAATCCATTAAGCTGAACATATTTTCCACTAATGTATACATTACAATTGACAAATTATGTGGTGTTGTACGCAGTGAACATTTTTATAAAATGAATACTGCACATCATTCCATGTTTACTAGCGCTTAAGCAGTGCTACGATTGTTTATATAAATGTTGACTCAATGGCTTAGCCGTGAAAATAAACGTACTGCCCGTCTGATGGTAAGCAGTTATAGGAACGCTGATAATACCAGTGAATACACTCACACTTTGTTAACGCTTTAAAAGTACCAACAAGTTTGGGTCCTCATATCTCTGCTGAACGATCAAGGCATGGCATTCTCAGCCAAGGCACGTGTTTCCTTCTTCCTTCAATCCTGGGTCTTTTAAGCGGGGCGTGAAAAAGCACCTCAGGCCGTCAACGTAGAGACCTCAACATCGCCTCAGCTGCTATAAGGACGGTGTGGAGGCCACTGCTCTTAGACCACATGACTGCTTATTATCAGGAGGAGTGTAGTCAATTTGACGAGCAACATAAAAAAGAATGCGGTGGCGCTGTGCTGCCATCGATGGGACGAAACTTACCTGTCTTTAGCAAGTACATAGGTACTGTGTTATCAGTAGATAATACAGTACTTTTTAACAAGCCTGGTCACCCTATTTACTACAGAATTACAATTGAAGGTGGTTTGATTGCGATTTTATGTAGGATGAAGGTACTTTTTCAGTCGGACTGCTTCAGTTTGAAAAAATCATCGGCTTAATAAGCGAGAATATCACGGTGCCGTATTTTCATATGTATCTTAGAATAGATTTTGGAAATGTATACGTAGTATGAACGAATAGCGAGGTTAAGCAACGTTGAGTGCGGTCAGTCTATACATAGATGGATGACCGCTAAGTGGTATTTCATCTGAGCGTCTCCGTGCTTCGGACAGCACGTAAAAAGTCGGTCCCGGTTGTTGCCAAATTGACAGCAGTCGTTAAGCCATGTCAGAGGCCTACGGGCGGCTTGAACAACTCTTGACAACAGATTGGCCGCTAACCACACGAAATAGAATATAGTAGTATGATCAAAGTTATAACGTCAATTCTTACGGTAAAATCAATCTAAACCAAATTTAAGAGTCTTAAGATTTTAGTTTAGTTAGATTTTATTAATTTAGATCGTTAATAAATATGCAAATAAATGTATTTGAATTACACGGTAATAAGCATACTTGATACGATTCTAACTAACCTAAATGTAGCTTCAGTACCTTAGTAAACTCACTAATAATTTATATATTTTGACGTTCATAGGTGTTACTTTGTGACCCAAATAAATAAATTATTTTTGACTTTAAGTTTGATTATTAGATTTTGTTTTAAGCGCTTGGTTCGTTTATGCTTTATACAGTGCGTAAGACGTGTACGGTAAACGCAATCTGTTTAAGATGACACGCAGAAAGCAAAATGTAGTAATTACTTTATATATTAAAAGAGGATGCGGCTATCACAATGCGTTCAACGCACCGTCTGGCGCATAACAGAACCAAACTTTTGAACATTCGAAACTGTTCTATAACTTTATTTTTTACGCCCTAGATCCGAGCCTTTCAGAACATCTGCGACAAAAACATTTAAAATTTGAATCCTATTCTCGAGCAAACGGGAGGCACCCGACACATGCCAACATTTAACGATCACACCGATCGTCTAACTTCGGGTACACTCGTGTTGCGGAGCGATTTACGACGCACCAATAAAACCTCTTAGATGATAGTAAAATAGAATTTAATGGCATGTGCAAGAGTGCCGATGGCTTAATACAGAAGGTGTGCGTATGTACCATTTAATTAAGTTCTTGGGTAATTGAAAGCGTATTTTATCGTTTTAAATCGGGTCGGATACTTGGCAGCAGTATAAGAATAATATTGGTCTGTCTACTTATTCAAACTTCTCTCACTTTCTTAATTATACAGAATGTAACGTAGGTATGTATAATTTTCAATATTTATACAAAATTATTCTTCATTTTAAAATTTTTATTGCGATTTAATTACGCAGGATCCTGGAACACTGGAGAAGCATTGTTTTGGGCGCCAAGGTACAATTTTTGGCTAAGAAATTTATGTAAATAACTATAAATTTTAACTCACATGTCATAATCATTTACTGAGACGTAGGTATTTGGACAAATTCGGTCTTGCCATCGATACCCTCGAGCATCATTATCTATATTTTAATCTAATCTGTTTATTTATCTGATTTTGTTATTTTCTTATATTTTTTTATGATAAATCACTTCACATAATTTCTTGTGAGATACACTACAGCGTCCACTATTTGACCTTAAGCTATGACCGCACCATTCAGTTACACGCTAAATTGACATAATTACCCAAAGCAGCAGATATAGGTGTAATATTATCACATATTTCCAACTTACTTTCAGTACCACATTATTGAGGGGTGCGGGTGGGGGAGTACTAATTAATTTTTTTTACTCTTCAAAATGACGACACTTCTGATGGTAAGCAATCGTGTGGTCTAAGAGCAGTGGCATCCACACCATCCTCATAGCAGCCGAGGCGATATTGAGATCTCTACTTTGACGGCCTGAGAAGATGCTTTTTCACGCCCCGTTTAAAGGACCCAGGATTGAAGGCAGAAGGAAACACATGCCTTGGAAGAGAATTCCATGCCTTGATCGTTCGTCAGAGGACCCAAACTTATTGGTACGCACTCTAGTCGACTCTACCGTGTAAGGATTGCATCTGAGCCCAGCACGCGTTGTTCTGGATAGGAAAGGGGAGGGCGGGATAAGGTGGAATAACTCTTCAGAGCACTCCCCGTGGTATATTCTGTAAAAACATGCCAATGAGGCAATGTCCCTACGGATTTGCAGAGGTTCCAGTGAACTTGTGACCTTTGGATCTCTGATGATACGGACAGCCCGTCGCTGTAACCTGTCGAGAGCGTTTAGCAAGTACTGCGCGGAGCCATCGCAAAGGTGAGAACAGTAATCCACGCAAGGGCGCACTTGTGCCCTATACAATAAGCACAGCTGCCCTGGCGCGAAGAACCGCCTTACCCTGTTCAGAGCTTCGAGTTTTCGCGAAGCTTGCTTAATGAAGCTCTCGATGTAGGTTTTGGGATTAAGGGAGTGGCAAAGATCCATACCTAAGATGGAGAGGCTGTCACGTATCACCAGTGGAGTGTTCTTCAGAGAAGGGAGGTTAAGTAACGTAGACTTTTTTGTTGAGAACGCGCATGTCTGGGTTGACGGCCTCCATGGCGTAGTGGTTAGTGTAACCGACTGCGACGCCTAAGGTCGCGGGTTCGATTCCCGCACAAGTCAAACATTTGTGTGCATGAACATGGATGTTTGTCTTGGTCTGGGTGTTTCTATGTATAATATGTATGTATTTACAAAAATAAAGTGTATATGTATGTTTATCCATTGTCTAGTACCCATAATACAAGCTCTGCTTAGTTTGGGCTAGATGGTGTTGTGTGTAGGTGGTAGAATATTATATTATTATATTATATATTATTAACGAACTTGTACTATATGTAGATCACATATATGTTCTATTTGGTATTCTACCTTAACCAAACAGAGTATATAGGCACAATTGTTTGGATTAGTTAGTAATGATCCAAATGTACGAAAGGTGCAGTAATATATGTAGTCTTCAGGCCACTACCAATCTGCCTCACATAATAGGCTAGGATTATAATAATTGTTAAGTTACTGCGAAAAAGGAAAACATCATCTGTATGTTTATCCATTGTCTAGTACCCATAGTACAAGCTCTGCTTAATTTGGGCTAGACGATGTTGTATGTATGTGGTAGAATATTAATATTCTTGGCGTTGAACTGGACCAAGTTCTTGGCACCCCATTCAGAGATGCTGTCCAAGGTCTGGTCAAATTCAACGACAAGATCCTGCCTTTTCCCCTCAACCTCAGCCCGTTTGGTCCCAGATATCGCCTATGCACGGTACTGTCGTCAGCATAACATGTCCGCATGTTGCCGAGATTCAACATTAATTGATAGCCAAGATTTAACATATCATTGATATACATACATTGATATATATTGATACACATTATTGGCAGAGGGGAGCCTAAGGCTATGATTGACGACAAACTTAAGCACGTGGCTATTAAAGTTGTCTTATTGGATACGCCTGTTAAATCTATACTAATGCTATAAATACGCACGTACTTTTTTATTTTGTGCGGAAAAGAGGACTGTATATCAACGTATTTAAAAAAAACCAGCAACTGTAAATTTGTTGCTCATACATCACTCAAAATACGACAAACCTATAAGTTTGTACGAAACTGTTGTTGATTTTTGTATAGGGATAGTTTATGACATCACGAGTGACATAAAAATAGGATTTTCGTTTGAAAATGCACGATGCCTGCATGGAGACAGCGTCACCAAATCATGGGCGCTAAGACACGAGAGCATACTTTTCATGATTAGAGATCGCCCTTTCCTCCTGGGAAGCCTTACTCTATCTTACCGCATCACCGGGCCAGCCAACTTATTTGCGGCGTCACCAAATAATTTGCAATGGCGGGCTCTTCCACCCATATATGATACAAAATACTTATCTGCTGTAGTTTTCTTGAGAGCCACCTAGTATATATTACAGTATTATAAAGAATACTAGATATCCCTAATACGTATATTTATGTACAGTCTAATAAGGCAGTGCAATAACAGTAGCATGCAAATGAACAGGCTTAGCATCGCGTCTGTAGCCGTCGATATTAATCGCCGCTTTATGACTATTCAAATTGAACGGATTTGGGGTTTACGGCGTATTATCCGCATTTGTGCTTTGATTAGAGGTTTCCAGGAAATCTTTGTAGCTAAACATCGAAGGGCACTGTACCTATTATCGTTTAAACCTGGTATTTTGCCCAAACCAAAGCAGTTCGACTGGGAGAGTACTTTCTACCTACATGGTCAAATCGCTTGATGATGGATGACAACTTTATTCCGATAAAGGGTTTTCAGAATCCTTAAGTAGTAGCGTAATTTTCTCTAATGCTGGCATCACAACGTCTTCTGTTCTCCTTATAATACACATCACACACATTTGTAGTATAGTGTTACCAATCCTGTAATCGGAGATACTATGCCTATCCTCTATGGATACATAGGGATAGGCAATAGCGATGGGAAGGGGTTTAGATATATACCTATTCCATCGCCATCGCTACATTCATCTCATACGATCCTAATTCATCAAATAAAGAAATCCAGCCGTACGCATGTGGCTATGCCCGAGTATGCCTGGTCGCTTGCAATACCATGATAACACTCGCCCTTTGCCGATCCTAGAGCAAACACCTGATAACCGATTTTGGATAAAGTTGCTAAAATGTAGTAGTTGAAAATCGATTGACGCAATCTATCATCCCAATTGTACGAACCCCGCTATGCGTGATTTTAGCTAATGATCACTTTCAATATTCAGAGTAGAAAAATGACGTATAGATGGAATCAACGGAAAGGAATGAGAGAGGTAGGTATGAAAGATCCCGGATCATTTACTTTCCAGATTAAATGTGGTAAAAGTCTTGCGCGAATGTTGGAGTATTGAAAGACTTCTTATAGTAACTATTCTTCTGCTTCCTAGGACGAGTTGACTCACAAGCATCTTTAACTAATGTGTGAATATTGGACCCTTTGCAACATCGTACTGAGCCGATCTTCTTGCAAATATGTACTTTTCTTAGATATTGTATAAATAGTATTCGAAAAGAAAATAAGCCTTTAGATATATTTCTGGACATATTGATCTTTTACGTTTTTATAACAAATATCCAGAAAGTATAAACTATATTATATTACCTACTACGACAATTTTATTGTACTGTTAGTTAAGAAAGTGAATAAAACCATTCTGCGGCTATGAAATTAAAAGATTTTCAAACTCCGTATAAAACAATAAAATCCCCTAACCGTCTTTTCAGTCGAAAACTATTATCATTACCCATTTTGTGAAGACAAAAACGTCTACAATTCCATTAATACACTAAAATTGTCTTTACAACAGAATTTATTACTGTGGCCCCTTTACGCTATTATTAAACTTAGTGCACATTGAATATATTAAACGTACGCAGACGCTGGGCTTAGGTAATGGCTGCGAACATAGCTAATGGCACAATTTAGTACACAATAGGAACATTTTATTTTTATGAAAGAAAAATTTTCTCGGAGGGAAATTGTGAGGTCTTAGAAGTTGAATGTGATGTGAGACGTGAAATATTGCAATTGACAATGTGTTTTAGTGAGGTTACAAGGGGCATTTAGTTTTGGAATGTTTATTGGGTTAGCTTTTCACGTGGCTGCGCCTGCTTATACTTACCTAATATTTGCATAAGATGTAAAATTCATGCTGTATGGTCTCATATGTATATCCTTAATCCAACCTGAGACCTCGTACACAACATTTGCAATTACTAAAAACGCATTTAAATGAGTTGAATGTGATGTAATAATAATATCAGCCCTGTATTAAATTGTCCCACTGCTTGGCACGGGCCTCTTCTCAGTGTGAGAAGGGTAAGACCATAGTCTACCACACTGGTCCAGTGAGGGTTGGCAGACTTCATATATCTTCGAAAACATTATTGATAACTCTTAGAAATGCAGGTTTCCTCACGATGTTTTCCTGCACCATTAAAGCAAGCGATAATTAACCATTTAATACGCACATAACTTCGATAAGTCAGTGATGTGAGACGACGAAATATTGCAATTGACAATATATTTCAGCATTAAGTTTTAGGTTCTTTATTGGCTTAGCTTTGACTGTGGCTACGTGTCTCTTCACGGGATGAAAAGGGTGCGTCTCATAACGTATAAACTCATTCGGCCTAATTTCATTTTATTATCGTTCATAAGATGTAATCAACGTAAAATATACCAACTGTTGATATAATTTCTTTACATATAACATTTATTTATTCTAAAATTTAATTAGTATAACGTTGTTTGATATAACGTTTATGTAATCGAAAATCATTTGGTCTACCGTTTAATATATACATACAAAAAACGTCATTATGGTTAACACCCCAACTTAGAGTACCCCGACTCGGACTCTTAGGTTAGAAGGCTAAGGCGGGAGCGAAGCGGAGCGGAGCTCCCGCCTTAGCCCTCGTGGATATTTTTTTTTTAAACCAGTCAGCAATAGTAGCCCCGCGTAGCGGGGCTCCGTCGACCTATCTTAGCGCAGGTGGTAATCAGTTACTAGTTATGTTTAATATCTACTTAGGTTACTATTACCTATAACTACGATAGAACTTACAAAGAATAAAACACAAAAAAACTTTTAAATATTTATGAAAAAAATACAAAGTTATTGTTTTTTTAAGCTCAAATTAGAAGCCACAGCTCGTAAAAATTCACACTCTGAATATTTGTTTTGCCGCTGCAGTATATGCGTTTTCATCATATTAGACCAAATAAGTTTTATATCTTTTGAGTGGTATGTCAAATGATGTTATATTTAATGTATGTTATGCTTATAAAAATTTGTTATTTTAAAATTATATCAATCGTTTATGATATTAACTAATCGCTATATTAAATAAAATTATAGGTGCCGTTGTTATATGTTGTTAATATTAGAGATTTTGTTGTTATATCATCTATTACTTACCTCAAACTACTCTATCAACTAATGTCCTCCAGACCGATTTCGGTCACGGCGGCCAATCTAAAGGGAAACAGGCCATGTGCGCAGGAGATATTATAGTGCACAAGCGTGTGCGCAAACTCAAGTGCACTCTCTGTTCCCTAACTCTCATGATCCGATGGGACGGTAATCCGACACGACCGGAGTGAGATCAGGCGCAGGACCAACGGCTTTACGTGCTTTCCGAGGCACGGGTGTGTCCAACACCGCCAACTTCCTAACTCCAGGCTGTTATTGAGATTTCTTTACAGAAAACCCAATAACTTTTTGTTGATCCGACCCGGGATACGAACCCGAGTCCTCATGCACAGCAGTCGCATTCACTACCGCTGCGCTACGGAGGCAGTTTCATACTAAGAACTACTCTTCTATTGTTACTACTACTATTGTTGTCTTCAATAACTACATAATCCTACAGCATCTTTTTTTTCAAATAAGATAACTCTCGCACTTGTAATTATTCCTGTGTCGCGGGGGACTTTACAAGCATTCAAACAACGGACACAAAGAACACCTAGACTCGGAACAATCATTTGTGGACCACACAAAGTTTTGTCCCGTGTGGGATTCGAACCCACAACACTCGGCGCAGTGGCAGAGGCTAGGCGAGCACTTAAACCACTTGGACATCCGTGCAGTCCTATCTATATCTACTAACGGTCGCCTCGTGGTCAAAATTCGACCAAAATTCCTAAGCTTGCTACTTTGTTTTGTGTTTTTCTCTATTACTTATAAATAAGGTATAGGTAACCATAGTTACAAAGAAGTGTACGACGTCAGACGAACAATGTCGAAATACAACGAACGCGATTCGACTGCGTGTGTCAAATGCATGGTTGTGTGCGTGTAGTGTCTTATCATTAATTTATTGTATTTGTAATGCATATTTTATAAAAATATTAGGGTTCGCCCCTCCTTATCCATATAAACTTTAACTGTGCTAAATTTCATACTCCTCCGTCCCCGCAATTTTCATAAAAAGGGGTAAAAAGTTTTTGCTTCACGTATTAATATATAGATATCCACGAAGCGATAGGTAGATGTCCTAGGTGGATAGATAGGTTAAAACCACATTTCGCCAAATATGTTAAAGATTGATGAAGATTGTATTATTTTTTTAGGGAAATATGAGCTCAGGCTATCACCACTGTTACTGCACCGTGTTGTGAGTTCGAATCCCACGCGGGACAAAAATTAATGTGATCCACAAGTGGTTGTTCCGAATCTAAATTTTCTTTGTGTCCGTTGTATGTTATAATGTTTGTATAGTTCCCCGCAACACAGGAATTATAACGAGTGCGGGAGTTATCTCTACAGAAAGATAACAGACAGAACAGGATGTAATCTAATAATCGGTAGAATCATTATTGCAAAATTACGTTCTTTTATGGCAACATTTTGCAGTGTTGGCATTAAAATTGATATTCGTTAATCGTACACCAGTATACAATATCAATCAAACTATGAAAATCCTGACTAAGTGCATCGAATACAATCCTGTGACGAAACATTCAATATTGATATATTAATTGTTTACATTCGTGCAATGAATAAAATATTTAATTTACACAATGTTTTATTCAATGACGTAATAACGTGGCATTCGTTACGTTGACAAAATTTGGAAATCCCGATGAGTTTTGTTTTTGCATATAAAATATGACAGACTCGTCATATTTAAGAGTAAAATAATTAATCCTATGAATAACGTTCAGTTCGTTGTTTTAGTTGCATTTCCAAATTGCGACTGCACAGATGTCGTAGTGGTTTAAGTGGTACTTCCTCTGCGCAGAGTGTTGTGGGTTGAAATCCCACACAGGACTAAACTTTGTGCGTTTCACAAATGGTTGTTGTTTGAATGTTTATAAGGTCTCCCGCGACACAGGATTTATTCCAAGTGAGACGAGATGTCTTTTTGAAAAAGAATTATAATTTTTATCAAATTTAGTGAAATTTTCTTTAATACTATTTTTTCTTTTTTCTTTTATTATTATGTATTATTATTATAATTTTTATTTGATTCATGTTATTGTTATTGTCCTCTTTTGTAATATTATATACTTTTGTACTATACCAAGGGGTGGGGACCTGGAGTCCTGAAACACAGGCCTCGAGCCTAGCTTAGGCACCAGTCTCCCACAGTATTTGTTGTAAACCGAATTATGTAATATTTGTAATACTGTTTATTTAATATGTGTATACTGTGGTGAGAAAATAAACGTTATTATTATTATTATTATTATTTTGTTTGTTAGAGTTAAGCATGTTTACAGGTAAGGTCCTTACTAGGTTGGACTTAGATCTCGCCCAGTTTACGCCACAACATCTGATATCCCGCCTGCTGCATTCAACTTAACCGAACTATCTTATAAAATTTATACATATTTTATACTGGTGACCCGACTCGGCTTCGTACGGTTACCAGGTAGTAAAATCCCTTAACAAATTAAACACCAAAACCTTCCTCATGAATCATTCTGTCTAGTGGTCAAAACAGCATTTAAATCCGTTCAGTAGTTTTTGAGTTTATCGCGAACAGACGGACGAATGTGGCGGGGAACTTTGTTTTTTATGTAGTGTATAATATGAAGTGTGTACTTTATATATAACTGTTAAGATGTAATTGTATACCGAATATAAGAATTAATTACTGAATAAATGAAATAGTATTATTAACATTGTTAATGGCTGCACGGATAGCGGAGTGGTTTAAGTGGTCGCCTCGCTGCTGCCTTTGCGCCGAATGTTATGGGTTCGAATCCTAAACGGGACAAATATTTGTGTAATTCTGAAATAGTTGTTCCAAGTCAGGGTTTGTTTAGAGTTCGAAATAAATCTTATACAACAGCTTCGTCCGTCCGTCCGTCTGTCTGTTATAGAACTTTCAACTCAAGAACCGTCAGAGCTAGAGACTCGTGGTCAACGCCATTCGACTCAGCATAGTCGATATACCCTGGAATAACTATGACCTTTGACCTCTGACCTCAAGGTCACGTGATACCATCTTTCATCACAAGAACCGTAAGAGTTAGAGATTCGCGGTCAACGCCATTCGACTCAGCATAGTCGATATATCCCCGAAATGACTATGACCTTTGACCTCTGACCTCAAGATCACGTGATACCATTTTCGAACTCTAAGATTTACGGCAATTCATGGCCGTTTCTCACTTGTTGTGTCTGTTGTTTGAATATTTGTAAAGTCCCCCGGGACACGAGAATTACACCTAGTGTGATGTGTACGGATGTTGACGTTTTTTAAAGAAAAGTATTAGCAGTAATGGAGCAAATATGAACTGCGTATTAGAGCAGACTACTCAATCAGCTTTTTTGCAACACGCGTTAAAGTGCCTACTCTCTAACTCATTTAGTCGGAACCATCCGCTTACTGACTTACGATGTAAGTGCAAACATTTTAATATTCAAAAAATATTTTCAAGTGTATTGTGGTAGTAGTAGGCAAGACATACGATTACATACATACCTAGTTAGTCCATTCCTCATAGGGATAGGCAGACATGTATCACACCCACATTTATTATAGGTCCTACGTAATAGGGATCTGAATCTGGAGCCTTGCCCCGGTAAACGGCAATAGCGAGTCTATTATCGTTTGCCGAACTCAGAGACTCCAGACTCTGTAATCGTATATTTATTAAAAACTAGCTTTTACCCGCGGCTTCGCTTGCGTAAAAACAGGTCAGGTTAAGTTATGTTAGTAACAGTACTTTATATTTTTTAAATAAATTATGGCCTATGTTACTCGGTGATAATGATAGCTTCCTAAACGTGAATTATTTTTAAAATCGGTTTTGTAGTTTTTGTTAATTCCTTACAAACAAACAAAAAATCTAAACTTTCCTCTTTATCATATTAGTAAGTATAGATCTTATCTTATCTTATGCGGGGGCCAGTCAGTGCAGACCGGCAACACTTCGACCCAGTGGGATCTTTTGTGTCAACACTCTCCCAATAACGGCTGCCATAGATGTTCATGGCAGCCGGGACCGACGGCTTAACGTGCTCTCCAAGGCTCGGGGCAAGCGATAATTGTCAATCAATACGCACATAATTTCGAAAAGTCATATAACTTCCGAAAGTCAGAGGTCGCGTAAGTATAGATAATAATATCAGCCCTGTAAAATGTTCCACTTCTGAGCAGGGGCCTCTTCTTAATGTGAAAAGGGTTACGCCACCACGCTGGCTTGGTTTTCCTTCACCGTTAAAGCAAGCGATAATTAACTAACTAATGTGGACATAACTTTAGAAAGTCAGAGAAGCACGCCTTGATATTGATCTCAAAACCTCTGCGTGGCAGTCCAAAGGTTGCCCACTGAGGTATCGCTGCAACTCTCCACGTCATAAGCCAAACCAAAATTCAAGAAGAGCTTAATTGTCAAATAACTTTATCTATGACGTCAACAAGTTGACAATATCATATCGACCTAAATTACGCTTTTAACGTAATATAACACTCTCAATATAAGCCATATCATTCGGTCCACTTACGCCGCAGTTTGACCTTCGTCTCCACTAAGCCAGGCACGCTTGGCAAGTGTGATTTATTGCCGAAGTCTTGCATTGCCTACATAGTTCCTACTTCCCAACTTCGGCACTATATTAATGCCTTACATATATTCAAAACAACGTTCAGTAGTGGGTACAGTTCAACAAACTTCAGCTTTATTAGAAATACTTTTATTTAGAGATATTCACAATTCTATTATTATAATACTTGTTATCATTATAGCTGAAGGATAGATTAATAAATAAATAAATAAATTTTATCACATACACACAACGCCATCTAGCCCAAACTAAGCAGAGCTTGTACTATGGATACTAGACAATGGATAAACATACATATATACTTTTGTTTTGTAAATACATACATATACATAGAAACACCCAGACCAAGATAAACATCCATGTTCATGCACACAAAATGTTTGACTTGTGTGGGAATCGAACCCGTGACTTCAGGCGTGGTAGTCAGTTACACTAACCACTACGCCATCGAGTCGTCAGAGATTGCCCGTTAGCTGTAATGATGGTTTATTTATTTATTTAATTATCACAGTTGTACACCAATTACAATAATTAAAGACAAAATACATTAAACACAGATACAAAAATTAAAACAAATATATAAAACAAATAAATAATTATATGAGTAATCACCAAGACAAACACAAGCATCTATCTCTCTTCTCACAAAGTCGCTTTTTCTTCTACTTCTTTTCGTGTGGTTAGTGGCCAAACTGTTGTCAAGAGTTGTTCAAGCCGTTGTAGGCCTCTGATATGCCTTAACGACTGCTGTCAATTTGACAACAACCTGGACCGACTTTTTACGTGCCCTTCGAAGCACGAAGACGCTCAGATGAAATTCCACTAAGCGGTCAACCATTTTTTTTTACGCGCCGTCCGCGCCCGGGCCGGGCGCGGGTGTGTGGGACTCGAGCCAGAGAAGCCGGCCCCATACCCACTAAACCCCTGACGACGTTTCTCCGGTACCTAGTGTCGGTGCCACGGGATTCGCGCTAGTATTCACCGCGACACCGACAGGTCTTGGCCCGCCACGTGACTAGGCGGGCCACAGCTGTTTGGGGGAGGACCAGATGGTACAGCCCGCCCCTCCACTGAGGGGGGCGCGCGGAACGCCTATGCCCCTCTCTCGGGCCTGTGCTGCTCGGGCGGCAGACTGCCCAAGTCCACCGCCCGCAGACCGCCCCCTAGGGTGGCTGGAGGTCTGCGCGCGCCCTACGGCGGCGCCCTGGACGTATCCTGCGGTTTGGGTGGGGAGAGACCAGCTCCCTCTCCCGTTCCGCCGCCTCCTTCGCGGACATCACTGCCTCGCAGAAGGTGACGGCGGCCTCCCATGCACCCTCGCTCCGGACCATGGACAGTACCATTGCCGGCAGCGAGAGGATTTGGACACCCAGTGCCCCGGTTAACGACCGGCGCTGCTCCTCCCAAGCTGGGCACTCCACGAGTGTGTGCAACGCCATATCCTCGGGGACCACCATCAATTTTTTTTTTTTTTTTTTTTTTTTTTTTTTTTTTTTTTTTTTTTTACTTCAGTGGAATGCGTTTACGCACCGTCCGCGCCCGGGCAGAGGGCGCGGGTGTGTGGGACTCGAGCCAGTGAGGCCGGCCCCATACCCACTAAACCCCTGACGACGTTCCCCACGTACCGGTGTCGGTGCCACGGGATTCACGCTAGTATTCACCGTGACACCGACAGGTCTTGGCCCGCCACGTAGCGAGGCGAGCCCCAGCTGTTTGGGGGAGGACTAGATGGTACAGCCCTCCCCTCCACTGAGGGGGGCGCGCGGGGTGCTTACGCCCCTCCCTCGGGCCTGTGCTGCTCGGGCGGCAGACTGCCCAAGTCCACCGCCCGCAGGTCGACCCCTAGGGTGGCTGGAGGTCTGTGCGCGCCCTACGGCGGCGCCCTGGACGTCTCCTGCGGTTTGGGTGGGGAGAGACCAGCTCCCTCTCCCGTTCCGCCGCCTCCTTCGCGGACATCACTGCCTCGCAGAAGGCGACGGCGGCCTCCCATGCACCCTCGCTCCGGACCATGGACAGAACCATTTCCGGCAGCGAGAGGACCTGGACACCCAGTGCCCCGGTTAACAACCGGCGCTGCTCCTCCCAAGCTGGGCACTCCACGAGTGTGTGCAGCACCGTATCCTCGGGGCCGTCACCGCAGTGGTGACAACAAGACGTCTCCTCCCGGCCTATACGACACAAGTACCTCCCGAAGCATCCATGCCCGGTGAGGACCTGCGTCAGCCGGAAGGTCAGGGCGCCATGGCGCCGCTCCAGCCACTCCTCCAGGATTGGACTTACCGCCGCTATTGCGGCGTGCCCTGGGGACCACCATCTATAGACTAACCGCACCCAACGTTGCTTAACCTCGCTAATCATTTACCGATCAGTGAGTGCAACTGGCTATGAGCAAGTCACTGACACTCTAACAATACATAAGTACCTATATTCGGCCATCCAGCTCCACACAAGTTACAGTCAGGATTGGCGAACAGGAGAGCGTTGAGAGCAATGCATGGCTAAAACTTCGACTGGATTACATAGTGCTTTCAGTTGCCTCATCATTGCCGCTATGCCGAGTGCTGTGGGTTCGAATCCCATACGAGACAAATATTTGTGTGATCCACATAATATGGTTGATCCGAGACTGGAGGTTCTATGTGTTTGTTGTTTAAATGTTTGTAATGTCCCCCACGGAACAGTATTTACACCAAGAGCGGAAAATGCCATCTAAAAAATCGAGTGCAAAAAAAGTTACATTGATTTTGAAGAAATAATTAAAAGAATGAATTGTAGCAATGTAAATCTGCATCTGCTGTCTGATATATGCTTATTACACATTAATACAGAAATGTTAAAGCTTATTAAAATTTCTGAATTACTGTTTTCAATATTACAATTTTATACATAAGTATAAATAATTAAATAAAATTTAATACAATAAAAATAAATTTTCTCCCATACATCTTATATACTCGATATTTCGGAACCTTTTCAGATACAGAGAAATATCTGGCAAATAAAAGTATAATAGATATTAGATTTTGCGCGCGGCTTCACTCGCGTAAGTATAGGTTAGGTTATGTTAGTAATAGCACAGATAATATTATACTATACTAGTACTAATAGTACTTTTAGAGTTCGAAAAACTCTTGTAAAACAGCTTTATCCGTTCGTCTGTTATACAACTTTCAACTCAAGAACCGTAAGAGCCAGAGACTCGCGGTCAACGCCATCAATATTTCTGACGCCGGTTTTCTGTGCGGCCGTGGTATTACTCCTGTCGAGCCGGCCCATTCGTGCCGAAGCGTGGCTCTCCCACGGTGATATTGTTTTGTTTACAAGCGAGTTAAATCAAAATCAAACATAGTTTTAATTGATATTGCACTAACTTTTTGCCATATATGGTTTTAGATCTCATGTGTAAACGCGCATAATTTTAGACTCCATGCTGGCATTGAGAATTCCTGCCCAATAATATACCCAATATATAAATAAACCCAATGACACATTAGTCCACCCAGATCAAGCTTTAAATCTTATGCATAATAATCGTATAAGTATACTGCTGCACCGCCTAGACCAAACGACTAACACCAAATAAACAATTTATTCTTGGATATGATATTATTGCAAATATGCTCACATCTCAATGTACTCATTTCCTAACAAAGCCATGCCGTTTATAGAATAACAAACATTGGCTATTGGCTGCAAACAAGCCAGCCCAAGCTCCGTCCTTGACCTGTTCAGATAACTTTAAATTATTACGTCCACTACTTCCATCTTCATGAGGGAAAAAGAAAACAGATATCTCATTACATAAATAAGAATTAATTGTGAGGAAATAATATCGTAGGTGCTTGAGGGAAATTGATCGGAAACTTAATATGTTACTTTTGTGTTTTCCTCTTTGTAGACGGGAAATAAAATTCATCTTGGTAACGTAACATAATAAGATTGCCCAGAGGGGCCATTGGTCAATTTGTATATATCTAGAATCTATATACAAATAGCTGTTATACAATTGTATTACATAGAGAAGACATTATAATTATTATTTGGTTTAACGTTAAAGAAATACATCTCGAGAAAAAAGGCCTGAGAGTATTCCATGATGTTCTCAAAGGTATGTGTAGTCTACTCAAACGTAGTAGGCCACCTTGGTGGACTGCTTCCTTACTCTTCTCATACTGAGAAGAAGCCCGTTCCCAGCAGTAAGACAGTTAATAAATAAGGCTGATATTATTATACCAAGGATAATATAGTCTGAAAGTTTTTCAGTGTTTTACAATATCAACCTTTATACCAAAAGTCGTCGTTTCTAAAAGCCTAGTGCTTATATAATATTGTCTTCTATTTACGCGAATATTATTCATTGAAATTAAACTGCTATATACGGATTTTATCGCGTTGTTTATTTGACACTTTATTACAAAATTTTGAAATGAATATTGCTTATAGTTAGCTAGATATTGTCGAAGGCTAGAAAACTGTTCGTTTTGTTTTGGACGTCCTCATTTGTTAGGCTCCAGAAGTTTTTGCCGGCTTTCCGAACAACGTTTCCTAAATGGATAGTGCATTGTCGTTTCAGTTTTGCGAGTGCGTGTCCTTGTTTAAGAGAGTTTGGGAAATGGAGCGGTTTTTGTGTATTATATCGTTAGTTAAATAAAGCGCAAGTTAATTTTGTGTAAGTTATTTTGAAATATTCTGTGGTAAACTTTTACTTAGTAGTCGAATACACACTTTTTGCTTATATATTTCGTATAATTTAAATAGTATTAGCCTCGGTGACTCAGCGGTAGTGAATGTGATAGCTGTTAATGAGTTCTAGAGTTAGGTTCTCAGCAAAAGCAAAAAAAAATTTGATTTTCCAGTCAGCAAATTCGGACTGCAGAATTTAAAACTGTGTCCATAAACAGCGATAGCTTTGACCTCTATTCCGTGGCACTTCAAAACATATCTGGCAAAATATTAGTGCGAAACACTAGTTATGAATGTACTTCCAAAGAAGACGCACTACATATCTTACAAATACAGGCTACCGCACAAATCAAACACTGAAATTAACATAAAAACTAAAAGAGAAAATCATTTCACACATTTAGGACACAAAGTACACAGAGAAGACAATCTTGTCTTCTAAAAAAACCTAATTAATAACTAATATTATACAGAGGAAACATTTGAGTTTTTGTATGTATGTTTGTAATGTTTTCACACAAAAAATATTGGACCGATTTAAAAAATTCTTTCACCATTAAAAAGCTGCATCTTCACCGAGTGACATAGGCTATATTACATTTTCAAAAAATAGGGATCTTTAATAAAAATGCAATAATATAACCCGAGGTGTAAAAAATTTGTCATAAAAATCTGTCATCACGTGCGCTGCGAAAACTATTGATGATAGAACAAAAAAATGTTCTACAGTATTATAGAACGTATCAATATCTACAAAAAAATTTGCAATACCATATGTCCAACTATTGTAGTTATGCTACTATAACTACTTTTATACATTTTAAAAGTTGATAAAAGTGCCGACAATAATTAAACCATATTATTCATACCTCTGTATTAATCCTTATCCCATTTAATGATATTTTATTAAAGACAATTTCAATACCCGTAAAATACTTTTTAAAGTATGAAAATAGGACATTTCATTTAAAAGATATCATTCTTTAGATATAGTAGGTAGTTTTTAAGTATTAGCTAACTACACCTAAATAGGTGTAGTTAGACTTATTAATTTCTTTAGTTGTAGTTTTATATATTAAAATTAGATAACAAATTAAAAGTAGGTATTGGGTAATAAATTAAAGTCGCGGGCAACAGTTAATAATACTTTGACATACAAAAGTATCTACTTATGTACGTCAAAGTATTATTAATTAGGTTTTTTTTTTATTAATTTAGTGTTACAAGTTACTATTCTTGTGTAGCAGCGATAGCTCAGTGGGAAGACCAACAGACTGCAATGCAGAGGGTCTCGGGTTCAAACCCACGTCGCGCACCTCTGACTTTCGGATGTTATATGACTTTTCGAAATTATATACGTATTGATTGACAATTATCGCCTTCTCCGTGCCTCGGAGAGCACGTTAAGCCGTAGGTCCCGGCTGCCCTGAACATCTATGGCAGTCGTTATTGGGAGAGTGTTGACACAAAAGATCCCACTGGGTCGAAGTCGCACCGGTCTGCACTGACTGGCCCCCACATAAGATATATACATACATACTATTCTTGTTAACTCCGCCGGCTAAGCTGATTTGCTTGTGTGAGTGGTATGTTCACATATCAATAGTGCAATGGATGGATTCGAACCTACAAGTTCTTGATCCGCAGTCCTTATCTATTGCCGCCGCTGTCTGCAAGCTAGTGGTTAGTTGCAGCAATATTTCTCAGCTATCAATTATACCAAGAAAATCTTTGTATTTTGTAATAATCATACAATTATAGACCGATTGCTTCATAGAGAATCAAAAACACAAACACAATATAAACAAGCCCAATTCTGAGACGATACAAATTTGATTAAACATACAAAAACATCTAAACATGTTGCCCGTTACCAGTGACGTCATACTGCGCAGTCGTATTTTTTCATATTTTCCCCGGAGTGCTATAATTCATGGAAAAATGGATCAGTCGCACGACATACCCTGGATATAGTGTGCTGTGTTTCTATTAGCGACCAAGATGAAACAAGTCTAGATGTGTTTGGGGAATTACTAGATACGTTTTACTATAGATGACATATTTCTTTTAGTCTTTGTATTGTGTATGTGTCCTGTATGAAATAACTGCAGCCAGGTGCAGTAGTAGCGGTAGTCAATGAATGCTGTGCATGAGGTCTCGGGTTTGAATCCTGGGTCAGGCCAAGAACTCTCAATAACAGCCTGGTCCAAAGCAGTTAGTTGTGTTAGTCACCCTTGTGGTCCTGCGTCTGATCTCTGTCCAATCATGTCGGGTTGCCATCCGATTGGATTATCAGAGTTAGGGAACGAGAGTGCACGTGTGCTGGCGCACACACTTGTTCACTATAATAATCATATCCTGCGTAGACGGCCAATCTCCGTTAAGATTGGCCTCCGTGATCGAAATTCGGTTGGGAAAAAATATTATTTGAATACGCAGAGAAAAACGTATTCTTAACACAATTATGTTTCCTTTTCACCTTAAACAGGGTGTTTGCTATATGAACACAAAACAAAATAAAAAGTGTGTATTGTTAATTCTAGAGCAGCGATAGCCTAGTGGCAAATTGTTAGACTGCCACGCAGCGGTCTCGAGTTCGAACCCAAGGCGCGCATCTCTGACTTTTCAAGGTTATATGCGTATTAAATAGTTAATTATCGCTTGCTCTAACGGTGAAGGAAAACATCGTGACGAAACCTGCATGTCTAAGAGTTCTCCATAATGTTCTAGAAGGTATGTGAAGTCTACCAATCCGCACTAGGCCACCTAACCCTTCTCACAGTGAGAAGAGGCCCGTGCCCAGCAGTGGGACAGTTTAATACAGGGTTAATATTATATTATATTGTTAATTCATGTGATGATCTATATTTATTTTGTGCCAAGTTTCATCTAAACCTCTTGAATACCAAGGAGAATGCATTCTTAGCACAATTATGTTTATTTTTCGCTTTAAAGGACTATAATATTCCCTAAAAACATACTAAGATCAGAAGTATGTAGTGTAAATCCAGATAGATTATCTATTATTGTTTCATCTCAATCTGTTCAGTAGTTAAGGCGTGATTGGGTAACAAACATGCGAATAGCAAAACCATTTTCACAGACTGTCACTTCCGATACTGTATTATATTTTAGTTAGCAATCTACTCCACCAACATTATTTAGCAACATGGACATTGCGTACTGAAATTAGCACCGAGCACCTAGTTTATACTCCGTCAATTTGTAGCAGATATATTAACGCTAGAAGACAATATATGGGCACTGGACTATAGTTAGTTAAAAAAGGCAACAAAAAAGAGGTTAGATGTTTATTGCGATCCCTAAATTGGCTCCACAAAACATACAAATACAGAAAACCGGCTCAATGTAATTAATTATAAACTTATGCGTATATTCCATAAAGGGTTGGCACAGGTTATGACATACGTCACTGATGTAGTTTCAGTTCCACGCCCAACCCACCATTCAAAGCAGCGGGTTGGCACACCGTGGTGGTCGGTTGGTCGTAAGTCAGGGTGCGGTTGAATCGGTAGTCCGACTAAACCACACCCTGGAAAAGATAGAACGTTCCGGGTACTATACGAATGTGTGATTGGAATTTCACCACTCACATTCATCGAATGAATACCAACAGTGTGCACATTGCTGCCATACATTGATCTTCTGCCAGAGGATATTAGTCGGTTGAGCCGGCCCATTTATGTTAAAACCAGCAAGCGTCTACAACTCGAAATGTTATTTGGTCGATATTCCTTATAAAGTTGTAGCTCGATACAGTAGCATACATAGCTCCCTCATATGATTGAATTAAATAGACAATTTTTTGGCGCCACCTATGTATTTCCCGCATAGGTGGCGCAGCGGGCAAGGAGTTGCCTCGCTGTTGGCGCCATGCTGTGTATTGTAGGTTAATTCCCACTTGGTTTCATTGTATTAGAACAAATCATATGAGCATTTTACTATTTATTTTTATACTAGATTTTGCGCGTCGCTTTGGTCGCGTAAATGTAAGTTAGATTAGTTGAGCCACAACACTTTTTTCTGGATAAAAGGTGCCCTATTTACTTTTCTGCTCCCCTGACAACATGTATGCGAAATGTCATGATGATCGGTCATGTAGTTATGGCATGTAAGCGTAACAAATAAACTCATATTCGCATTTATAATATTAATAAGTATCTCTAACAAGCGCATTTACGGTATCACAACCAGGCCTTAAAACAATGCACGCGAGTCCTTAAAGACGTAGTTTAAAAATAATACTATACGTATTTTCACAGATAATAGAACTGGCTACACTACTAACATTCCTTGGAGAGACGTCGCGCATGTCAAATTCTAGGCAATCATAGGCTAAAATAAGCGCTTACTATCAAGTAGACTGTATGCTTGTTGGCTACGGTTGTAGAATGAAAACAGATGCGCAAGTCATTGGCGTCCTACGAAGTGGATCCACATTCCTCTCTCAGATATGCAGGCTATCTTACGATGTTTTCCTTCACCGCTTCTTTTAAACGAGCGATGGTTAACTATTTAATCCACATATGACTTTCTAAAGTCTTTGTGCTTTGGGATTGAATTCAAGATTCGCTGTGTTGTACTGTAGCAGTCAAACGGTAGACCGCTTAGTGGAAGACCACTAAGCTATCGCTGCCAGTCTATCAATAACTTCTTTGTATCTTAACAAAACAAACGACTGACACATTTCTTTTTGAACTCTGTTTCACAGTTCTCCAAGCGTCGTCCGGGAGACGTCTTTTTAAAAGAAAAGAACCAAGAAACACTGCCTTGTCACATGTTCACGTACTAACGAGATATTGACAACTTTACCCTCTAGCCACATCCAGCCTCTCTAAGCTTCCCTCCCGACGTCCATTCAGGTACAGTGCGTGATTTATTCCAACGGAGTTGCCACAATATGTCACCCAGTACAAACGATATACCATTCAGTGCGTACACTGATCGCTCGTTACTGCCTCTACGATATAACTTTGGTTGATTGTTACTTGATCTAATTGTTTAGTTGTGCGAATTTAACAAATTTGACTGTATTGTTAAGAGTTTCTGTTTAAATGGCTTCGTCTTTGAAGAATATTTTTGATTAGACTATGATATCAAGTGTTTAGTTACCTAATTTATATTTGGAATCCTTTCATTTTATTGAACAGTTTCTTATTAACATGTTTTATAGTAGCTAAATGTTTAATGTTAAATATTACCAAGAAATTTTGAAGTAGCAGGATCTCTGCTCAGCGATCTCTCTTTTTATTCTATGACTAGTTTTGCTCCTAGCTTCGCTCGCCTAAAAGTACGTTAGGTTAGGTTAGCAATTGTACTTTTTTTAAAATTTAAATATTGCCCACGTTACTCGGTGATAATATAGCTTTCTAATGGAGAAATAATTTTTATTATTAACAATTTGTTATCAAAAATCCATTATTAACATTTTGTATATTAGTTAAATGTAATTTCTAACCAAGCAATTATAAGAAGCAGAATAATCAGTTCTTCTCCTTTATCAAATTTATCAATAATGATTGAACTATTAATTTATATTCTATGATTTAATTTAGTACTTTTAAATCTTGATAATAATAAGTAGTATTTACGATTTTATAATATCGCCCAAGGGGTATGCAGATGGCGCACATAATAAAAAAGTTAAACGTTGTACGTAGCAAAGTATCGAGTTAGACATCTGTGAGGCTGACAATGCGACTTATCTATATATTAATACGTGAAGCAAAAACTTTGTAACCCTTTTTACGAAAATTGCGCCGAGGGAAGTGTATAAAATTTGGCACAGTTAAAGTTATATGGAGAAGGAAGGGCGAATCCTAATATTTTTTATAAAACATGCATTAGAAATACATTAAATTAATGAAAAAACACTACACGCACATAACCATGCAATTGACACTCGCAGTCGAATCGCGTACGTACATTCAACATTGTTCATCTGACGTCGTACAATTCTTTGTAACTATGGTTACTTATACCTTATTTATATGTAATAGAGAAAAACAGAAAACAAAGTAGCAAGCTTAGGAATTTTGGTCGAATTTTAATCGCTAGTTTTCATAAAAATATCTAAAACAATAACAACAAAGCGAACAACAGCATGATACAGCATAAAACTGCTTGACAGTTGATTTCCAAACAAATGTTCAGAACTATTAAGTTCACAATGTTACTACGATCCAGTGACAACCATTGTGGCTGCGTTGGCTCGTCAGTGAATCAGTCAAAACCGCGACTGAATACCGTAATGCTACTACCGTCACAGAAGTTTGAAATTTTTGCACGCGAAAACCAATAGCGGTGCACAGTTAAATTTCGAATCGAATTTCATTTTTTTTTAGTTTCGTTGTATTGCCGGCGCCAATGGGTAAATGTTTCAGCTTGGTGATATGACGGCTATTTGGTAAGTTGAACCGATGGGTAGGCAAGTGAATTTAGTGAAAGTTATAGAGTGTTTGCTTTTTATGCAGCATATAATTTTATAATAATAATAATAATCATTTATTCAACTTAAATTGGTACAAATTGATACAGAGCTTAGGATACATTGTAAAGGTTATAATATAAGGGGTGCCTGTACTAGGATAAACCTGTGCCACAGGCATTAAGGTCACATACTATATAATATAGATATAAATTCTAATACAATACTTATAACACATTATTCTTTGTATATAAAAACTTACGAATTACATTATAAACTAAGTGATTACTATGACTACTTAAAGAGCTATTTTATTGAGTAACACTTATTGAACAACAGTCATCAAGTTTTCAGTTTGATCGTAGTTCAAGGTTTGTAAATATTGATGAACTAATTGCTTAGTGTTAGCATATTTTTTGTCATAAATCGCAGTTATTTTGTTTATATTATTATAAAGAAAAGTACCTAAAAATGCAAAAAACCTATTGGTAAAAATATACTTAGATTGAGACTAAGTAGTACAAACGTTATCTTTTTACATACACTCACGGCGGTATATCGCAATCTACCACGCATATTGCCAGACTTCGTTTTACTTAGAATATAGTTTTTATAAATATGCCAATCCGAGTATCATATCTAGGTCCAGGCGAACAGTCATACACTTAAGCGCAATCTTTTGTATAGGAACCAATAGGATAACAGAATATAATAATTAATACTAATTAATGTAATATCAGCTATACCTACTAAGAATCTTCCAAATATTATAAATAAGTTGAGTATAGAAGTATGTATCTACCAATAGACTGCAATGCCGAGGGTCTCGGGTTTGAACCCACGTCGCGCACCTCTGACTTTCGGAAGTTATACGACTTTTCGAAATTATGTGCGTATTGATTGACAATTATCGCCTGCTCTGTGCCTCGGAGAGCACGTTAAGCCGTCGGTCCCGGCTGCCATGAACATCTATGGCAGTCGTTATTGGGAGAGTGTCAACACAAAAGATCCCACTGGGTCAAAGTGTCGCCGGTCTGCACTGACTGGCCCCCACATAAGATACATACATAGATACATAGAAGTATCTATCTCCACCCAAACCAAATTCAAGGTATCTCTGGCTTTGAAAAGATAATAGGTACATAGTGGTAAAAGCTTTAAAGAAAATCGTGCCCTCAGAAAAAAATCGCTTTCAAGAGACTTGTTATCCCTTGAGCTTGCAGCGTAGAGCATTACATTATTTTGATTTACACTAAACTTATCAATCAATCATTCTGCCTGTTTGATGATAAGCGGCATTCACTAGCAATACCACGACCATCACTCGCGCTGTCGAACTATGGTAAAAGAAAACGAAGGTGGGATGAAGGCAAAGCCAAAAAAGAGAGACATATGTGGGATCCTGGAAGTCTTATATAGCAGGTGAAACGCAGTATCGGCGACTCTTAAGCCAATTTTTATAATTTATATTATATTTATTATTATCATTATTATATAATAGTAATAACATATGTGATGTGATATTATGATGTATCTTAAATAATAATAATGTAAAAGAATATCTTGACAAACCACAGATTCTCGCTAAAGAAAACCGATTCCTACCAAGGATGCTTCGCGAGGCTATTGAAATCAAAAACATCCAAATTTCAATAGAGAAGATGGTTGGAATGTACGATGTGTGAATGTGTAACAGTTTCTAAATTATGTAATAAAGTGTCAAATAAACAACGCAATAAAATCCGTATACAGTAGTTGAATTTCAATAACAATAAAAATATAATAATGTCCTCTTGATCGAATTTCTATTATGGCTGCCAATGTTAACGGAGACTGCTGATCAAAAATTCCATGCCACCTATGGTAACCAAGAATTAGTTGAATGATGGTCAACAGCGCCTCAATATTAATCCATCACATTCATCTGAAGCTTGGTACCTTAGTCAATGAACCGAGTCTAAAGCCTTGATTACACATCATTGTGAAACAAACTCAGGTCAGGTAACAAGTTGATAGACACGTATTTAGCGTGTAAATTGGGTACAGGGTATGTTGAATGCGTTGACTGAGAATACGCTCTCTGGACGCAAATTTGACATCTGACTTTATTAATAATAATAATATTCTATCACATACACACAACACCATCTAGCCCAAAATAAGCAGAGCTTGTACTATGGGTACTAGACAATGGATAAACATACATATATACATTTTTTTTTGTAAATACCTACATATTATACATAGAAACACTCAGACCAAGACAAACATCCATGTTCATGCACACAAATGTTTGACTTGTGCGGGAATCGAACCCGCGACCTCAGGCGTGGCAGTCAGTTACACTAACCACTACGCCATCGAGTCGCCGTTATTATTTTGAATGTTGAATACACTCTATACTCTCTAAGGTTTTGTTAGACAAAACCTTAGAGAGTACTTGTGTAAACTCTTACTCTCGGAAAAGTTTACACAAGTACACTCTAACTCTTTTAGCAAAACTACACAAGTTTGCCGCACAAACTTGTATAGTATAATATCTCCTAGATGGCCAGTCTCTGTCAAGACTGATAGCCGTAACCGAAATTCGGTCTGAAAGACATTATTAGTAGTAGGAGTTGACAATAGTTTAAATTCTCTTCTCGGTTAACTATGAATGATATTATTGACCTCAACCTCGTAAAATGTAGTCATAGTTTTAACTACGAAGAGTATTTAACCTGCGTAGTTTTATATCCGAGCAACGTTAATCAAGACAACTTACAAGAAGCTTTATGTATCTTATGTGGGGGCCAGTCAGTGCAGACCGGCGACACTTCGACCCAGTGGGATCTTTTGTGTCGACACTCTCCCAATAACGACTGCCATAGATTTTCATGGCAGCCGGGACCGACGGCTTAACGTGCTCTCCGAGGCACGGAGCAGGCGATAATTGTCAATCAATACGCACATAATGTCGAAAAGTCATATAACTTCCGAAACTCAGAGGTGCGCGACGTGGGTTCGAATCCGAGACCCTCTGCATTGCAGTCTGTTGGTCTCCCCACTGAGCTATCGCTGCTCTAATGTACAAGAAGCTTTAAAGCGGATTCTTTTTTACAAATGGTCACCCCTCTAAAACTCTGTAGCAATAGTGCTTCACTCACCGACCTATTCATCTCCAAGGTCACGGTCGCTTTTTATTACAACTATTTTAGTCGAAAGACTTGAGCCACCTGTTTTTGAAATAAATCAACAGGCTTAAAGTGTCTCCCCTATATTTTATTATACTTTCAACTTAATCCATGCTTATACATGTCGTAAAAACGCCATAAAATGGGTACCACTGTAAACGGCAGAGTATCCTGACACAATTACGATTACCTTTGGAGAACGAGAGAATGGCATTTTATGGGATCTTATAGGCATCATAGTAAAAACCGGGAGAGGCAACTGTTTTTGCAAAATTACATCCTTGGTAACGGGAGGGTAACATTATGGGGTGTAATAAAACATAATATGATTGATATGGGTTACCAAACGGAGACTTCTTGTATGCTGTAGGTTTGGTGCACGCATGGGATGAAAATCTTTTTGGTCTACAGACATATGATGCGAATCTGAGTGATATTGCGTCCGTAGTTTTCATTTATAAAAGCTGGTTTATAATTATTTTATTATCTAATTAGGGCTCGCTCTTACGGTCAGTATTTTACTGTATGAGAAATAAATAATTGATATTATGGCAACTTTAAATATTAGGAAAGTCAGTATTCTCTAATATCCTGACACTGGTCTAGCCTTAGGGTATCGTTAGCCTTCGGGTTGCGGAGGTCAGGTGGCAGCCGCTCCGTGTAAAAACTGATATCCAGTCAAATCTGGTTGGACCAGAAAAGCCGACCCCAAGTGACTTGGGAATAATAAAGGCTAAAAGAGAAGAAGGTTCCAATGTTACATACATTGGAACCAAAGTCCGCTGCGGCATGCTGTAAGTCAAAAGTCAAATTCAAGAATCAAGAATTTAAAACACAAAGAACACTTATAAACTTCAAAGTATGATTTAGTAAGTTATTGACTTAAGTACAGCCAATATCTTTAAAATTCAACTAATAGATGACGACAGCCTCATCATTGTACCGTACGTACTGACATTCTTTCAAATTGCCGTGTGCACCAACCCCCATTAAATCCCGAACATAAATCCTGGTATCTCCTCCAACACCACTACTAACGACTATTTCCCCCATTCTAAGATCAACAAGAACCTTATCAGACGCGTTAATGTTCTAAGAAATAATAAAAATAAAAGCCATCTCGCCCATAAAGCAAGTAATGCACGTAAAAGGGCAATTTCTCTCTAGCCACGGCAAATTATACCACCGTCTGCATACATTACCGTTACAGGAAAGAGGGCAAATAAAAATCTATGTGATCCTATCAAGTGTTTTAGGTAAAGAGATGGGTGGAACTTTAAGAGGTTATATAAATGATGGTAATGTGATGTGTTAATGCTATTGTCAATAGCGTTTAAGATTTTTGTCTTATTGATTCAGTATTCGGAAATGTTCGCGTTGTCACTGCCAGTGCGCCAAGTAGTGTGGGTTTGATCCTCGCACGCTACAAAATGTTGTCTGATTCACAAATAGTTACATCACTATACAAAAATTTAAAACAGTTATGGATTGGTACGAAGTGTAATGCCTTTACAGGTGTATACAACACTTACAAACGAGCATACATTATAAAGCTGTAAAATAATATAATATTTTTTTATCAAAACTGTAAGTCTTTATTTGAAATAATAATATTAGTAAAAAAAACTATACAGTATGTTCCAAACACATGGTATAAGTTATGTAAAAAATATGTTAAGAACACGGTATCTGAATACAGTAAGTTCAAAACTAATGTTAACCAAAATGTTTGCCCCGTGAAAATTGTGATATGATTGTACGAGCTCATAAGTCTGTTCAGAGGAGCGTGGTTACGCTCCTCTGAACAAACTTATGAGCTATGAGCAGAACCGATGGCCGTTGAGGCAGAAAGGTTCTGGAGTGGCGGCTACGCACCGCACGACATGGTGCACGGCACATGGTGGGCCGAAGTCCTGGTAAAGGTCGCGGAAAGCGGTTGGATGCAGGTGGCCCAAGTCCAGTCTGTGTGGAAAACCTTGGGTGAGGCCTAAGTCCAGCAGTGGACGTCTTTCGGCTGAGATGATAATGATGATACTTATACATTGGTAATATAAAAAGAAAATAAATACTATCAGCAATCTTGGTGATATCGGCAGTCACTTACATAATGAGAAAATGTAATAACATATAAAAAGTATATTGCAGGCTAATGTAATTTGTATTGTATACTCATGCTACACAAAATGAATAATCTTTATCATTAATAAATTAAGAATATTTGTGATCACGATACACTATACAGTAAAAAAAAACTAAAGATATGAAGACAATTTTATTGGTGTTAGTATTATTTTCTAATGTTATCTTCTAAACTAAATTTAAACAAGACATTACTAATAATAACATATTGTCGGCCTCGATGGCGTAGTGGTTAGTGTAACCGACTGCCACGCCTGAGGTCGCGGGTTGGATGGATGTTTGTCTTGGTCTGGGTGTTTCTATGTATAATATGTATGTATTTACAAAAAAAAAGTATATATGTATGTTTATCCATTGTCTAGTACTCATAGTACAAACTCTGCTTAGTTTGGGCTAGATGGTGTTGTGTGTATGTGGTAGAATATTATTATTATTATTCTCTTTATTACTAATTTTCTTCTAATTATTACATTTTTAAATATAAATATAAAAACATACATATTTAAAAATATAAAAACTGAAATGACCCACCGACATCGGGAACAGGGTCCAAGCTGCCGGTGGTTAGGGCCCCAGAGAGAGGAATCTCCTCACAATACGCGCCGTGTCGAGTAGTACTGCCTTTTGCATCAAGGACTTGATCCAGCCATCTAACGCGAGCCTCTGCAGGTGGTGGTCGAGGCTCTTAGGTATTAAACCATTGACTGTAATGACTATCGGCACAATGATCGCCGAGTCCACACGCCACATGTCGACAATCTCGTGAGCTAGGTCTAAGTATTTCAACTCTTTTTCTTTTTCAGCTTTCACAAGATTCTCGTCATGCGGAATGGTAACATCGATGATCATTGCTCGGCGCTCCAATCGGTCCATCAGCACAATATCTGGCTTGTTCGCCACAATTGTCCTATCAGTGATGATAGACCGATCCCAGTACAAAGTAGCACGACCATTTTCGAGAACTGGATCGGGCACATACCTGTAATACGGCACTTCAGATTCCACAAGGTCATACTTTAAGGCAAGTTGCTGATGGACAATCCTGGCTACTTGGTTGTGTCTATGCAAATACTCTCCATTGGCAAGACGAGAACAACCGGAGATAATATGTCTGAGAGATTCTCCGGGCTGGTGACATGCCCGACATATGTCAACCGTCCCATCCTTCAGGATATATCTCCGGTAGTTGTTCGTCATAACAACTTCGTCCATTATTGCACATACAAAACCTTCGGTCTCAGCGAAGAGATCGCCGAAACGTAGCCAGGACACCGATGACTGAAAATCTATGTCGGGCCCATTCAGGGCCCGAAAAAAGCGTCCATGCAGCTCTTTTCCTTTCCATACATCCCTGCGCTCGTCAGTTCCAAGCATAACAGGTTTGCGCCAGTTCTCCTTAGCCAGAGCAAGCGGGGTAAAGCCCGTATCCACTGCGACTACATCGCGATGCACGCCCACATCGGTTCGGAGAAAATATTCTCTGAGATTGCACACTTCACGGTTGTGGAGGGTCTTGGCATTTAAAAAACCGCGACCCCCACACTTCCGTGGGATGTACAATCTCATTACCGAGGAGCGCGGGTGGTGCATTCGGTATGCAGTCAACAGTGTACGGACCTTTCTATCCAGGGCATCTAATTCCGTTTGCGTCCATCTGAGTATGCCAAAGGAGTACATAAGGATCGGCATGGCCCAACCGTTACAGGCGCGCACCCTGTTGCCGCCTGACAAAAGACTTTTCAGTATTTTTTTCAAGCGGCCAAAGAAGCGCTCCCGCAACGTCCGTTTCATACCGTCCTCAGTGATACCTAATGCCTGTGACATACCCAGATATTTATAGGTTTCGTTTGCAGAGAGAGACCTAAGTCTAGTAAAATCTGAAAGTTCAATGCCATCAGATTCCACAACCCTGCCTCGCTTTACATACATAACTGCACACTTGTCAACACCAAACTCCATCCTGATGGAATTACTGAAGTTTTCCGTTACCTTAAGTAACGCCGTCAGTTGGGGTCTGGTGGAGGCAAATAGTTTTAGGTCATCCATGTAAAGAAGGTGGGATATAACTTGACCATCTCTCCGCAATCGATAGCCTAGCCCTGAACTCTCCAGTAAAGTACTAAGAGGGTTCAGCGCTAGACAGAACCATAAGGGACTCAAACTGTCGCCCTGAAATATACCTCGCTTGATCTTGATAGATACACCGCTTTCCCCGATCTGGCGACATCCTGGATAGCGTAAAACCGTTCTCCACTGCCTCATACATGACTTCAAGAAAGTGCTAAGAGTTGCATCAACTTTATACAACTCCAGCACCCTCAAGAGCCATGCATGAGGTACAGAGTCATAGGCTTTCTTATAATCTATCCAGCATGTCGCAAGATCTTTCTTAAGGCGGTGTATTTGTTGACTGATGGTCATGTCAATTAGGAGTAGCTCTTTAGTACCACGGGCCCCACTTCTACATCCATTTTGAGATACAGACATGATGTTATTTGCTGTAATATGTAGTGAAAGTTTAGATCTCAAAATGGATGTAAGAAGTTTATAGACCGTCGGTAGGCATGTTATCGGTCTATAATTTTTTGGGTCCGTGACACTACCTGATTTGTAGAGCAAATGAGTGGTGCCAGTGGTCAAAAACTCAGGCAGCGATCCTGATTCCAAAGATGACTGGAATAGGGATGCCAAGCATGCATGCGCACTGCGGAACCATTTCAACCAGAAGTTGTGCAGTCCGTCCGGTCCCGCTGCTTTCCAGTTTGGTAACGAACGAACCGCACAAGAAACGTCTTCTGGTCGTATGTTAATTGGCTCCATTTGAGGTATAGTGTCGCATGCCTGCCTAACATCCCCAAACCAATCCCCCTCTTCGTGGTCGACGGGCGTCGACCAGATACTACGCCAAAAAGCAGTCGTGGCTTCTGTATCTGGTAGACAACCATCCCCACTAGAATCAGGATGCTCCCACCTTCTGTACACCCACCTTTCATCTCTCTGGAATGCACGATTTTGGGCATATCGATCAGCTCTTTTTTTGTAGCGCCTCACTCGGCTTGCCCACGCACAAATTCTCTGCTTCAGGAAGTCGATGCGTTCTGTAACCCGGGCGACATAATCTTGGGGACATACGTCAGTCCCTGCAAACGCCCGAGTCACATAACGCATCACTCTCGGTCGTGTATTACCCTCCCTGAAACAGATAAGCTTGCCGATGAGTGCCCTGGACTCAGCGATACGACGCTCAATCCTGCACTGCCACGCTGGCGTAGTATTTCTGGGTCGAGCAGCTGTCATTATGTGTGGATTTTTAATACCAGCCACTCGACATGCCGCAGCAGCCGCACAGTACAAGATTGAGTGTGCATCGCTAAGACTTTCACTGTCCACTAGATAAGCGGGCAGTAATGAGTCCAAGGCACACACCAGCGCTAAATTCTTTTTGTGCGTAGGCAATCTTGGCAGACGTGGTCTATTTGCCGCATAAACGTGCCGATATTCCCGCAACGTGCACTCCAAAGTACTCCTTAATTGTTCATTGTACTGGGTACTTACGTGTGTAGCCCTGCTATCCACCTCTTCACTAATATTGTTATCATTTGGCCTCGATGCCTCATGAAGTCTTTGAGGCATTATCTGGACAGAAGAAGTGACGGGAGGGCTACTTCGTACGTCGGAGCGTAGCCTCTCAAGTGCGGCATCGTCCAACAACCGACACCGTTGGATGGCACGCACTTGGTCCGATAGTCTTTGAGCCGAGACGTTAACGGCCGGTTCCAAGTCCTGAAACAGAGGCAGCATTCGATCACGGTACGCACTGAGATTGATTCCCCCCTCTGTTGCCACAAAATATGCCCGCATGACATTTTCATTCATAGATTTAGTCCACTTCATGCGGCGCACATTACCACCGACAGCGGGGACCCTGTTCGAGGCCGGTAGGTCTCGGAGTCCCAAGCAGGACGGTGGCCGGCGTATCCCTCGCCGACGTACAGGTGTTGGCGACGTCGGCGGGGAAAAATACTCGTCGCTCGATGGGCTCGACACCTCATTGCACGTCGGGGTCGCAGGTGCAGGTGCCGACGGCTGCGAGGTGGAGCTGAGCGGCGGGTCCGGTGAACGTTTTTGTGCTGCGGCTCTCCTGGCTCTTGTTAGCATGTCATTTTATTTCAATCTTTCCTGTATTATTTGTTTTGTTATGAATTTTTCTTCTTGACGTTTATTGTCATCTTGTTGTCTTTTATCATTTTATTTATTTATGGATTTGGTGGGGTTGGTTATTATTATTATTATTATTATTATTCATAAACGAATGCTATGATAGTATCTTTATTATTATAAATATGAAAGTTTGTGATAGCGTTTATATCATTTTCCTCAGCAAAACAGATTTGGATGGCAGTTTGCATATAAATAGACCGCAGCCTAGATATCCCAGGATACTTTTATCCCGGTACTGCAAACCCTTAACACACAGGTGATGTCACGGGCAGAAACTAGTAAGTAGGTTATAATTATCACGCATTTTGTGGATATAATTATTATACATATATGTTATGATATCAAACAAAAATACAAGACATAAAATATCATTAGAAGAATCTTCAGAAACTTACATTGATAATGAAATCACTAATCTACTGGGACTTCTTATTATTTTATGACTTATTATTTCGGACACCATGGACTCTCTTGTAGCAAAAGTGCTGGTCAAATTTCTCGCCACGCTAATCTTAATGACATAATACGTCGTGCTCTTGTCACTGCTGGCGTTCCAGCTGTACTTGAACCCAATGGCTTGGTACGTGACGATCGGAAGAGACCGGACGGAATGTCATTGTTGCCTTGGAAGATGGGCAGGCCTTTGGTGTGGGACGCAACATGCGTTGACAACCTTGCGCCATCACATCTTTCAAGTACTGCGAGATGTGCCGGCGCTGCTGCTGAAACCACGGAAACCCTCAAACGGCGCAAATATAGTAATTTAGTTGGAAATTACATTTTTGAGCCGTTTGGGGTGGAAACCCTAGGTTCATGGGGTCCGAGCGCTCGTATTTTGTACAGGGAGATCGCAAAACGCTTGATCGACGTTTCGCGTGATCAGAATGCTGGTCTTTTCTTAGCCCAAAGAATCAGCATTGCCATTCAACGTGGCAATGCTGCCAGTGTTCTGGGCACGTTACCAGTTGACAGCGATGCTGAAGAATTCTACGATGCCTAAACCATTTTTGTAAATATTTAGTATTATGTTTATTTGTGTTTTTGTAATTATGTTATCTTTTTTAATACGTTTGTAAATATAGGTTTTTATGACTAATAGTAGCCTAAAAGCAAATTATCCTTGTTAAATCGATAAATCATCCATGTTTCGCAGTACTTAACCACTAAAACATCATATCACATAGTTATTACAAACCAAGCTCAAATCATACCAGTAATTACAGTACGTATCTCATGATTACCATATTTCACTTAATTGAATGTACCGGCGTAATCCCTGAGCGACTGATCCAATTATTTGCATTCGAATAATATAATGCAGTCGGCTGCAAGACAGATACAGTAATACTGCCTCGTCTAGCTTTATCAGCTATTATTACTCTCAACCCTCTATCCCCTAAAGGGTAGATAGAGGTGTTATAGTCCCACGTTTCGCCAGATTAGTTTTGGGTCCCATAGTATCATAGTATAGCAGTCGCATTCACTACCGCTGCGCCACGGAGGCAGTTCGGAGGTGTAAACAAACGTTCAGAACAACCGCATTTCGTCAGGTACCTATAATACTACCACGGATTAGAAGGAGAGCATAAATGTACACTGTCCTCGATAGACATAGAGTGCCGTCGATCGAGGACAGTTCCACACTCCAAGCTGCTAATGACAATGCTATGACAGAAATCCCCAACAACAATTAGCCTGAGCTGGCAATCGAATCCCAGACCTCTCGTTCTTCGATTCTAAGCGTATGAGCAAAGCAATCGCATTCATTACCGTTTTCCATAAAGAATCATAACTATAGAACATCGTCATTGATATTTCAGCATTAAGCTCTTTCAATATTCACTCAAACATTTCATTTCTCAATAAAACCACTAAATTTAATTGCAAGAGAGTATTCCACACCTATTCGGTCCCATTTTACCGTCACAATTCCATTCCAAAACGCTGAAATTTCACAAAGCAATCAATTAGTAGGGTTTAATAATACTATCTCTAACTGCCAACGGATTATAACCCGTAATATTTTGAGAATAAGGGATAAATATTGATATAAATTAAATAGAATACAGAAAGGGTGACAGTAACAAAACTGGCAAGTTCCAAATTGTTGTGCAAAAGTTTAATTTATGCGGTAAGTTTGCTATAAAATTATTTAACACATACTGTCAAGTAGAATAGTCAACGTAATCACTACATATTATAAAATAAATTCCCCGCCTTGTCTGTCTGTCTGTTTGCGATAAACTCAAAAACTACTGAACGGATTTTCATGCCCGTTTTCACCAATAGACAGAGTGTTTTATGAGGAAGGTTTAGATGTATAATTCGTTAAGGTTACCCGTGCGTAGCCGTGGCGAGGCGAGCTTATTAGATCATATTTGGGTACATACTAATAAATAATAATATTATAATTATTATATATAAAATAATAAAAGTTTTGTAATTTTATTCGCGATTAATAAGTGGACCGAGAACTGACCTAGCCCGTATTGGATTAGATCAAAAATCATTTATTTATTTAGGTCACAAAGCAACACCTATAAACGTCGAAGTTTATGAGTTAGCGAGATCACTAAAGTCGCTAAATTTACATTTATGTTTATTACTACTCTTAGGTAATATGCAGCGATAGCTCAGTGGGAAGACCAACAGACTGCAATGCAGAGGGTCTCGGGTTCGAACCCACGTCGCGCACCTCTGACTTTCGGAAGTTATATGTCTTTTCGAAATTATGTGCCTATTGATTAACAATTATCGCCTGCTCCGTACCTCGGAGAGCACGTTAAGCCGTTGGTCTCGGCTGCCATGAACATCTACGGCAGTCGTTATTGGGAAAGTCAGTACCCTCTAATATCCTGACACTGTTCTAGCCTTAAGGTATCGTTAGCCTTCGGGTTGCGGAGGTCAGGTGGCAGCCGCTCCGTGTAAATACTGATATCCAGTCAAATCCGGTTAAACCAGAAAAGCCGACCCCAAGTGACTTAGGAATAATAAAGGCTAAGAGAGAAGACTACTCTTAGGCAATATATTACATTCAGTTAGGTTTTAGTTCGTACGTAAAAGAGAGCAAGCCATTTAGTGTGCACTAGTCGCAGAAACAGGTCAGGTAATGAGAGAGGATGGGGTAGTCATACTTTTGCTGGCACTATGGTGTGAGTTTATGTGCCGATATTCATTTTTCGGTCCACTTAACATATATTGCTAACAAAGAAAGATCGAGAAACATATAAAGAAGCATATCCAGCTAAGTATATTTCGTCACGATGCCATAAGGTTGTATTTGATATTAGCTCTTATCAATGACTTCACGGTGAAGACCCTATGTCTCAGCTATCGAATTGATAAAACTATTTTATAATGCTTTCCAGTATTGTGTTGAACATCCTTACTGCCTAGCTAATATTATAAATGCGAATGTGAGTTTGTTTATTTGCTACGCTTTTACGCCTTAATTTCTCGACCGATCATGATGAAATTTTCTACCTTTCATTCAGAAAAATTACCTATTACTAATTTCACATAACCTATATATATATATATACATGCGAGCGAAAACGAGGACAAAATCTTGTTACTACTATATTTAACTTCAGTCAATTCATCATCATCGTCATCATTTCAGCCTATTGCAGTCCACTGCTGGACATAAGCCTCCCCCAGGGTGCGCCACAAGGCCCGATCTCCCGTTTTCGCCATCCAGTCACCTCCAGCCACCTTTTTCAGGTCATCGGTCCATCTGGCCGGAGGGCGTCCTACACTACGCTCAGTCAATTGCAAATACATAATTATAATATATATACATAAAAAAATAATCACAGTCTTTATGTTACTTATAGTTTAAAACTATAAATAACAAAATTTTAAGTACATATTTTATTTTACTTTTCTTTAAGTAAGTTTTGGTCACGTTTCGAACCATATTATAATAATGTTATTATCAAGTTCTTTCCGCGTCATTCTACGAGAGATTAGGGGTGTCCACACCCTAATGTCATTGGAGCTTTGCACTCGGCATAAATAATAATTATATAATTGAGAATTAGAACAGGTTTATTTGTTTGCTAAGAAATAATCCGTACAAATTAATTTAAAAGAATCCTTTTAAATGGTGTTCATCAACTGCTAAGTACGAAAGACAGTAGTAGTACTTCATCAAAAAGTTGAAATATAAAAAGAACATTGTAGAGCACAAAGAACTCCAAGCGAATCTTAATATTTAAAACTTCTTAGCTTCAATGCCACGCTATTACGCGAGCAAATTTAAAACGGTTGTAAATTGCAATGAATAGAATGTTTGAATAAAAGAGTGCCGCAAGGAAACGTTTAAAGTCACAAATGTGATTCATTCACATATTACATTTGAAAAGAATTATATTTTCACATTCATACAGTATTTCAGTCCAATAGTTCATAATTTAAATTTTATGCGAACTATTACAGTACAAAACGAAACCGTTATCCGTATGAATACCTATTCATTGGGATAAAATTAATATCAGTACTTTGTGAAATCTCCATTATGAATTCCAAAAAATTTAATGTCGAACTGAATAATATAATAAGCGAATTTCATTAAAAGTAAATTTAATTTAAATAACGAAACAAAGGCACTATTGTGGCTTAAATAGCAATATAGGTCAGTAACAAGTTAAATAATAGAAATTTAGAGCGGAGTAAACTTTCTAAAAGTTCATCTTATAATTGCATTAAAAAGGCATAAAAAAAGACAAACAAATATTTTAGAAATACGTTTCACTTCTATATATTAGATGATATTTCGAAAATATAACTAACGGTCTGTAAAAAACTCTTACCAAATGAGTCATATTTGTTATTTCAACACCACATCAAAATAGGCTTATCAAATACTAGCTGAGCCGTGCAACATTTTTCATTGATGCGCCGCTCCTATTGGTCATTGCGTAATGTTATATAGCCTATAGCCTTCCTTGATAAATGGGCTATCCAACATTAAAATATTTTTTTAAATCTAACCAGTAGTTCCTAAGATTAGCCCGTTCAACCAAATAAACAAACTCTTCAGCTTTATAATATTAGTATAGAAGTATAGATATTAGACCCAATATTTTAGATTTAGTACGGTTAATAAATTGATGCAATTTTTTAGATTTACTGAGTCTAAAAAGGCTTCACAAGACATCATTCATGTGTAGGATTAAAATTCATAATAGTTACTTTGTAGCCTAAAATATTATATTACTAGCTGCACCCCGCGATTTCACCCGCGTAAGTCCTGATGCCGTGGGAATATCGGGATACAAAGTAGCCTATATGTTAATCCAGGTCTTCAGCTATCTACATACCAAGTTTCATCGCAATCGGTTTAGTAGTTTTTGCGTGAAAGAGTAACAAACATCCATACATCCATTCTCACAAACTTTCACATTTATAATATTAGTAGGATTTGAATCTATAGAAATTTGAACGATTGCTAAAACTTACAATTTGGGTTTGTGTATGATGCTATGCCTATTTTGCTTGACAGAAGAATATCGCCTCCAAATCTACTTTTCAAACTGATTGATTTCCGAAAATAAAAATTGTTTTATCAAATAGACTTAATTTTTACTCAACTGTGTTTTGAGCATCTGTCGTATTAATGAATTTAAACCAAAATATCACAAATGCCAGCCACGCTTTGGTCCTTTTCTGCTTCTGATTTGTTGCCCAATTCCGAAGCCGTGTGTAACATTTGTCATGGTTAAGAGAAACAATTGTATTTAATAAACTCAGCAAAAGTTACACGCTGTCAAATAACACCATTTATTATGAAAACCATTCTTCGGATAATGATTTATATTATTGCTAAGACAACGTTTTATTTCATGAATTTGCTTTAACAAAATAGGCATAAGTAAATGTATTTTCATGTTAATAATAAAATTTTGTTGGAAACTGGCGACCCGCTCCGGCTTCGCACAGGTAGTACAAAACCTTAACCAATTATACACATAAACCTTCCTCATGAATCACTCTGTCTGTTGATGAATATCGCATTAAAATCCGTTTAGAAGTTTTTGAGTTTATCTCGAACAGACAGGCAGACGTGGTGGGGAACTTTGCTTTATAATATGTATGTATCTTATGTGGGTGCCAGTCGGTGCAGACCGGCGACTTTTCGACCCAGTGGGATCTTTTGTGTCGATACTCTCCCGATAACGACTGCCACAGATGTTCATGGCAGCCGGGACTGACGGCTTAACGTGCTCTCCGAGGCACGGAGCAGGCGATAATTGACAATCAATACACACATCATTTCGAAAATTCATATAACTTTCGAAAGTCAGAGGTGCGCGACGTGGGTTCGAACCCGTGACCAGAGGGTCTCGGGTTCAACCCTCGGGTTGGGGAGACCAACAGACTGCAACGCAGAGGCTTCTTTTTAAGCATACGTTCCTTTTGGTGGTAAGTAGTTACCGTAGCCTTGTATCTACATCACTATCTGCTAGAGTACCTGTTACTAGAGCATCTATACTAATATTATATTGAGGAAAGATTTGACTTTTTGTTTGTAAGGATTTGAAAAACTACTCAACCGATTTTAAAGAAATTCCTTCTGAACTACGATAATAGTGTATGATAAAGCAATTCAAAATCTCAGAATTGTCTTATGTTGCTGTCTCTATGATCTTTATACAGCCTTACATATTACCCGTTGTATAGTTATGTCTCTATACACAGAGACATATAACAGAAGCGTTACACAACAAGCTAAAGCTAAGCCTACACTATGATTGTCTCCGCAATTTAACTTTGGCACAGACTGTTTAGCTGGTTTCCTAATCCCATAGCATTCGTCCATTTCCACCGTCAGACTGCGTAATTGCGAAACTTAGACTCGGTCCGACAACTTGAACAGGTGAAGTAATTTGTACGAGTTGGGCTGAATTATTATGTAGTCGATTACTGGACTCTCTAAAACTGTGGTTTGTAAGATCATAGTTGAATTTTCAAGTTTGGAGTTCAGAGGTAAACTATATTTAGTTAAGGGAAGTCCTTGACTATTGGTTTAGCAATTTAGAAACTTACTGTTATTTGTATGAATACTCCAGATTGGAATTGAGTAATTGAGACGATGAAATAACAGATAATATTATTGTAGATAAAGTTTAAAACTTGTTGGAAGTTTTTATCGACTTAAAAAAGATAAGAGTTTCTATTGACCTAAATGTTAGAGTATGCGTCGATGCTCACGCATAATTTTATATGGATATAATTTCATGGTGATTGTTCCATATTTTGATCCGATCGAAATCTTCTAGTTTAAACATTAGACCTTCCTAGCAAAATGCAGCACAACTCCCGCTATTAATGTTATCTGAGTAAAGACGCTATAAACGTGTTTTCGAAAAATCTTCATCAGGAATCTAAACCCGCGATATCTTTAGCGTATGAATATGCATAAAAGATAATTTTCTTTACGAGGCCAACATTAATAATTTCTTATCATTTTTTATTTTTATGCTTGAGTTCGGTTTAGTAGTACTTAAATGGTTTGATAGTTGCAGCTCCTTAAAGATTAAATTAGTAAAATAAGCAGTTTTTTAAAATTAGTGCTCAAAAAGAGTGACCGTAAATTTCAGTGGTTTTACGACCTTACTTTGCTGAAGGTGAAAACAGGTAAACGTAAATGTAAATGCAGAAGTGTTTCTTAAAAAATTGTGCGACCTAAATATTTTATTTTTGATTTCTTATGTAAGAAATCAAAATTAAAATATAAGGCAATTCTTTAAAATATATACGAATAGTTACTTTGGAATTGAATATCGATGAAAACATTTGCAATCTTTCGATTTTCGTTCTTTTACAAAGAAACGTACGCCATTTTCCTATTGCCTCATTTCATGTTTAGATATTCAAAATGGTAGCAGTATAAACCTGTATGACCACCATAACAATGAACGATCATGGAGGATATGGCGACCATCACAAAGCTTATTCGGCTTTTGGTGGTAGTAATATGCTATTTAATAGGTGGTTACTCTGCCCATCTATTTCTTATAATCCCTTTTATGAACGGATGAACGTATAGTACGTTATGAGTTCGGATAACATGATACTATATGATTTATAATAGCAAAGGTACCTGAAGATTAGTTAGTAATAAAGCGAGTAATATCGATTTTCTGAGCGTTTTTGTCTTGATGCTGATGATGGTCATATCTATGAATGTATTAGATGGTAATTATGGTTTCTCCCAATTTATTGTATGAATAGAGTGTTTTTTTTTAAATTAGTGTACGGAGAGATATATAAGTATATATCTCATTGTATTTATTATAAAGTGGCGAGATTTGTGTTTTTGTTTGTAATGAATAAACTCACGACTGAACCGATTATAATTATTATTTTAACGTTAGAAATCAATTTTATCCAGCAGTAACAAAAGCTAAATAACATCACAAACACATCACAAGTCAGGGGATTTAAATAGTAATAATAAAAGTGAGTACAGCCGCGGGGGCCAGCTAGTAGCATATAAAGCTGTACTTCATAGTATATACAGCTTAGAGAGACTTATGTCCCTGCTCTTTCTTGTAGCAGCATTTATCCTCGACTTCAAAGCAAGAGATTATATTTATATAGACATGAATACGCAATCTCTCAAGCTCTAGATTTATGAGTTGCCATATAAATTGCTTATACTTTTAAATAGTACAACATATCATACGTTTTGCATTGCCGTATAAGCACCAAATTATAAACAACCAGAATACGCTATTTGACATATTTTATTGTTTACAGCTTAATCAATTGCTTACTCGCATATTTTCTTAAATGGCATTATAAACACTTAACGCTAAAATGTATTTTAAATAGTTTTATTCAGTATTAACTTTACCTTTATTACTTTTTAATTTGAATGTGTATAAATCTTAAAACCTAACGAGAAACATAAAGGTCATAGCTCATTAGAGCCACCTGGCACCCGACCAGCACCGCCACGCTTCGAGCGGTTAGTATTCTTAGTATGGAATACTAACTCACTACATCAAGTCCGGAGCGCCTTGCCCGCGAGCTGACTGCGCGTGGACGGCGAATGGATCGCGCGCCGTCCACAAGTGGTCCACGCGCCGTCCGTGAGTAGTTTACGCGCGTGGACGATGCATCGGCGGCACACCGCTCACTCACAAACTACTCATCTATTCGCGAACAACTCAATGTCCACTCCATGTGTGGACCACACCTATCCTCAATGAGTGGATACCGAGCGACGAGGTTGTGCTGGTCGGGTGCCAGGTGGATCTAATGAGCTATGACCTTTGGGATTCAAGCCTTGTACTTTACAAACATACACTTAATGTACACAATAAAAACCGCACTCAAGACTATAGGTAATTTTTGGACCACACAAGATTGCTCCTGTATCAGATTAGTACCCACAAGACTAAAGACGGTGGCAGCAACGAGGCGTCTTTCGTGCAGTCAAACATGTTATAAATTTGTGAACTGGCTTATAAGGTATTAAATTTAAAACAATTGCCATTTTAAAACCATTACCAAAACATGCACTAAGCCAAGCTTAGTATATTAAGTTTGTCAGTTTTTAATAAATAATCTAAAATAAACGTTCTTATCTTATCTTCTTATCTTGTTACGGGGGCCAGTCAGTGTAGACCGGCGACACTTCGACCCAGTGGGATCTTTTGTGTCGGCCCCGAGATCTATCCCTTAGCTATCTCCCTATGAATGTACTGCATCAATCGCAGCGTACACTTCAGAGGGAGAAGCCTGAAGTCTTCAGGGTTCGGATATGCCAACTCCATCAGACCCATCCTTAGTCCAGCCAACGCGTCACATTCACACAGTAGGTGTAATATGGACTCGTCCCGTTCACCACAGGCTCTGCAGATCAAATTTTTTGTCAAAATAAACGTTACCCACATAGTATTATATTAACAGTAGGATATAATGTTCCCGAATGTGAATTTATATGGCTTGAATTTAGAACTCAATAGCTTTTGGCAAAAGATCTACGCCTACTCCAATAGGTCAAAAAGCCAATCCATAAATGAGGATTTTGAGACTATAGCAGAAATTGGACTTTATCCTGGAGTAGGCAATATTCCAAGTACGAATGGCTTACCCATTTGTAGCTGTGAAATATGGAAGCTAGAAAATAGGACTTGGTACCAATATATCTCGCTTCTAAGAATTAATTTTGTTTAGTGAGTTTGCTCAGTAGCGGGCTTTCCAGGAAGCTTTTGGTGGTTGGATATTCCAGAAGCATGGTTTAAAAAATTAAGAAGGGCTCTACTTCTAACTAAAGCAATGTCGCTACAAGTACAAAGACTCTACTACTATTGGACTACAGGATTACGATATTGCTATCTAATTGTCACAACCTAAAAAAATCATAATAAAGGCAACAATATTTAATTAATTTCGTAAATAAGTGAAAGTTTAAAATTAGGTAAGTATTTCTTAGTGTGCTTAAGTGTTTTAGTAGCATCTTTACAATACATATACAACGTTACTATATTTATTTACGTACTACGTACGTGAAAAAAACGTTAAATGACTAAAATTATTTATTTTTAGACTTACCCCGGCAATTCGACTGCTTTCCAGCTACAAAACTTATCGTTCCAGCGATCGTTAGCAGCGATAGCTCAGTGGGGAAACCAACAGACTGCAATACAGAGGGTCACGGTTCGAACCCAGGTCGCTCACCTCGGGCTTTAGGAAGTTATATGACTTTTCGAAATTATGTGCATATTGATTGACAATTATCGCCTACTCCGTGCCTCGGAGAGCACGTTAAACCGCCGGTCCCGGCTGCCATGAACATCTATGGCAGTCGTTATTGGGGGAGTGTCGACATAAAAGATCCCACTAGGTCAAAGTGTCGCCGGTCTGCACTGACTGGCCCCCAGGTAAGATAAGATATCGTTACCAAGGTTTCAATGTATAACATTCGCGTAATCATTAGACACAGGCGTGATCATCATAGCCTACACTAAACGCTTACACCTAATTATGCTTAATTGTGACTTTAGTACTTTCGCACTAATTCTTATATAATCAAAATACATGTAATAAATTCTAAGCAATATATAAATAATAATAAGAAACATATACAAATATTTAACAAATCTCTGGGAAACTAAATTATATTTACTGAATATCAGTAACTAGGCTTGAATTAGTTACAAGCAGATTTTCAGGGCATTTCTAACTCAAACCGTCAATAAACTCTACATTTATTGACGTAACGTTTTAAATAAATAATTTGAAGATAAATTATTGCCGAAGCCTCTTTCCGACAAGAGCTCCGCGAGTCAGCTAAATATAAAATAATAAGCAAAGCGGGCATCGATCACCGTGGCAACGAGGGAGCTCTTAATTGCTAAACTTTACATGCTGGAAACTCAACACGCGTCCAAAGCAATTTGTTCAGAACTTGCTAGGCACGAGAAATTCCTTTGGCGAGGTTATTTTTAAAGTGAATAACACTTTGAAGGGAAGCTTAGTAAGTAGTTCATGGCGTATCATAATCATCTAGTTGGTTGCCCTATATTTTGAGCTAGGACACGATAATGAATACTCTTGATAAATCGGCAACTTTAGCGAGGTGATAAGAATGCGTCGAGGGATACTTTTAAAGTTAAAATTTTAAGATATGGTTTATAACTGCAAATAGATACAGATGTGGAATATTATAATAGGGAAAATATTAACACTAATAATAGTGCTAGTGCCACACACATATTCATATTATAATATACAGCAGTGCTAATATGTGCTCTATTACATTTTGCAGATAGCTTAATTTCATAACATAGGTATCCTTTGGTTTCCTCACTAGGCAAACCTATATTGAGGAAATCTTGAATTGCATTAATAAGTATAGCAAAAAAAATTAAATAAAATGAATACTTCAATAGCATTTTTTTACAACAAATTAAATTAATAATAATATAATATTCTACCACATACACACAACACCATCTAGCCCAAACTAAGCAGAGCTTGTACTATGGATTCTAGACAATGGATAAACATACATATATACTTTTTTTTTTTGTAAATACATACATATTATACATATAAACACCCAGTCCAAGGCAAACATCCATGTTCATGCACAAAAATGTTTGACTTGTGCGGGAATCGAACCCGCGACCTCGGGCGTGGCAGTCGGTTACACTAACCACTACGCCATCGAGGCTGACAATTAAATTAAATTAAAAGTTTGTACGTGCTAACATTTCATCTTTAAAACCTTCTCTGTAGAATCGTTACTCTTTTAACTATCTGTTTATAATGTTCTTAACCTGCTACCCAGATCTCCCTTAAACCTTTAAACGTATGGGTAATAGCAACGATGTAAGATTGAATTTGTCTCTGGTGAAACTGTTTCGAAATCGCAACGGTAGTGAATGTGATTGCTGTGCATGGTTTCGGGTTCTATTTCAAGGTCAAGGAAAGTGGTAATGGATTTTTCTGTCAACCACAGGGTCTAGAATTGTGCCTAATAGACGGCAATAGGCCTTGTCCCTGTTAGGTAGAAACTAAAACCATAGGTGGCAAAATGTAGTTGTAATATACAGGCTGATTGGTAAAAGACTGGACATATTGAAGGAGGGTATTCAGTACTCGATTCTGGACCCGAATATCTAAAAAATTGGTACTTAAAATTTGACCTGGTTCTCCAATAAAAACTTAATGTGAGGGACACTCTTGCGCATATACCAAAGCTAAACAAAACCTCCGCCCCCAACCCCCGCTATCGTACCCCGTACTCTCCCAAATTTTCACCCCCGCCTGTCCTATTCTTATCAAAGGTCATTAGCCTCGGTAGCGCGGCGTGCTCGACAGCTGTGTCAGCTGTGTGCGACCCGCGCAGTGTCCACATTTTATGGATATTTCATATAAATTTTCATAAAGGTTTTCTTTGCAGGATACACTGCAAACTGGTTTATTTTTTATTTATACGTTACTTCTGAACATAAATTATCATGTTCTACCTATGTACAATGTTTAACCAGTCACACTGTATACTACAAATTGGCTAACGTTGACTGAAAGGATGGCGCAGTGGTGGTGTTCGCCTCGCCACTGCCGCCGCGCCGGGTTCGATCCCACACGGGACAAAAAATTGTGCGATCCGCAAACGGTTTTCCCGAGTCTGAGTGTTCTTTATGTCCGTTGTTAGAATGCTTTTGTAAAGTCCTCCGGCGATACAGAAATTATTCCGCGCATATTAGTGCACGAGTTGTCTTTTTTTAAAGAAAGAAAGAAGGAACGTTTTCGCAAATGTGAAACATTGAAATAAATGCATGGCTGCAATCGAAATGTTAAAGAAATTGAAAATTTAATCAGTTAATATTATGAAAATAATTTAATAATAGTATATTTACAAAAAACCGCGGTCACATCCGTATAAAGTATTTTTCTTTATTTTCAACGTGGACATAACACACTTCTAATCTGTAACATCGTGTGTGTTTTGAAATAAGTACTTAAAATGGTTCCTATAGTGTCTGAAAAAGCCTTAGCTATATGCAGTATCTATTCACAGGGTCAGTAAGACACCAATAATTGTGAATTCGTTAACAATGTTTTTTAGGGAATACCTTCGTTGTACGATATCATTACAACATTCTCAGCTTCAGCACAGAATGTTTCTACATTTATATGGCCGATATAAAACAGTTGGTAAACTAGCCTTGAGTCCATGATAATATAAAACATTGCAGGCAAAATGCAAGCGTTTTACACTTCTGCCAATACCTAAGTACATATGGATATTTTTCTTTAAAGACAGCTCTCGCACGAACATGAAGACTTGGAACAACCATTTGTGGATCAGAGAAATATTTGTCCCGTGTGGGATTCGAACCCACAACATTCAAAGCAATGGCAATGGCGAGGCAGCTACTTGGACCACTACGCCATCAATGCAGTCGAGTGAGTCTATATTTGGGTGGAAATTTTGTGAAGTACTAAATTTTGCCCGCGGCTTAGCTCGCGAAAATGTAGGTTAAGTTAGTAACAGTACTTTTTAGAGTTCGAACACAACAACAAAACTCTTATAGAACAGCTTTGTCCGTCCGTCCGTCCGTCCGTCTATCTATTATACAACTTTCAACTCAAGAACCGTAAGAGCTAGAGACGCGCCGTCAACGCCATTCGACTCAGCATAGTCGATATACCCATAAATGACTATGACCTTTGACCTCGGACCTCACGTGGTGTCACGTGACCTTAGCATATTACTTGAACCACTTTTTCGAACTCTAAGATTTACGGCAATTCATTGCCAATTCTCAATTGTTTCTGGATAAAAATTACCCTATGTCCTTTTCTGTTCTTCTGACAACGTGTATACTAAATTTCACGATGATATGGCGTAAAAGTGTAAAAAATAAACTAACTCACGTTCGCATTTATGATATTAGTTAGGATTCGGATTAACCAGTATCGCAATACCTGAACTATTGGTACTTCACAGTGAAATATTACTACCTAAGTGGTGTTAAATATTAGCTCTATTACTGCCTATAATGTGTGCTGGTGAAATTAACTGTTATAGAGATTATCTACATCACTTAAATTTCTAAATACGCCTCGGTGCTTCCTCTATGGTACTCGAAAGAGTAATTACTAGTTAGATAATCTAGTAATATTGCTGGTGTATTTTATGCGTAGGTATTAACCTACAATGAAGAACTTGTGTGCTGTATAACGGAAATTAAGTATTGTTACGCCCAGTGACATCTCTCGGCATTGTGGGAAAGACTCGGCAGTTCCGTCTAATAATTTACACCGCCATCTATTGACATCTTACGGAACTGCGTAGTACGGTACGAGAATCTTAGAGAGAATGCTGGTACTTTCTGGAATCATCGTACTGTTTGCATACCGTGAGCGGCGTTGCTAGAAAGCTCTAGAAACGCTTTAGCCGCGTATAAATAGGGCGCACGCGCACCGCCAAGTCAGTTCAGTTTACAATCGTAAGCGATCAAGTGTTCATCGAAGCGAACGGAAGCGGAAATACTACGGAGTTTGAAGCAGTACAGTGAAAAAGTGTGGTATAGTGTTTGTTGTGTTTTAAATTTAATTGTGTGTTTGAATAAAACGTGTTTTAGTCGGTAATATTGTTTATATTCTTATCCGTCGAACCCAGCACGTAACAGTATAAATAAATAATATTGTCTTCTGTTTACGCGAATATTATTCATTGAAATTCAACTACTATACATGGATTTTATCGCGTTGTTGACTCCGCCGAGCGGTGCAACTTACCATTGAGCAATTCTTCGCTACCAGTACGCACAGCGATAGGCCCAGAACTGGACGTAAACGTATTACCAGTGACCGTGAAGATCGAAAATTGAGGAGTATAGTTTCAAAATCCGCCAAAACGATATTAGAACAAAAATAATGTTCCGATTGAATATGAAGCTCCTTCGTTGCTTCTATCGCATTGCACTGATCGTTTCAACAAACCCTCTAAAATTCTATTAAATCAGCTCACAAAAGTAGCAGTTTGTTGCAAACACCACTAAAAGAGTCCATTTATATTATATCTTAAATGATTTTTTGAGATTTACCATTTGGTGAAAAATATTTTAGAGGATTTTGCAACTAAACTACTCAATTAGTGAGAGAAACAAAAACAAGAAATAATATATTCTTTGAAAAACAGGAAAAAATAGTCTTTTGAGCTCGCTGCTGAGTTCTCAGCGGCGGCCAAAACCTATATATTTATGTCAATTAAAGCTCTTAAATATCTCCTTTTCATTATTCACCATATCTTGCAACCACGCCAGTCAAATGCCATATTCACAATTCTGCACCTAAGTCTATTGGCTTTCGTACTCACGGACCTGTGACCTTAATACCCTTGCTGAGTGTAATTCCAATGTTCCTTATAACTAGGTCGGTCTTTACAATGTAGAGGCATGGATTATTTTTGCTTCAAATATTATAATTTCTTTAGATTATAGTCGTGTTATTTATTTGGAAAATTTAACTAGCATAATTAATATAGTAGTGAAGAATTGCAGCAATCTGTAGAGAGGAATTGCAGCTTTAATAGTCAAATCTCAAATCTCAAAATCAAATATAATTAATATAATAATATAATATAATAATAATTTTTTGGTTCTCAATATTTACTAGATTTTGTCCGCGGCTTCGCTTACCTTTATCTATACATACATAGATTCACGCCTGTTGCCCAGAGAGTTTGTTAATTAGATGAGTTTTTTTCAAATTTTTTTTTTTCCCCTTTTACCTTCATCTATAGTTTGTTATTAAATTGCTATGCGGCGTGGCGGTGGGCACAGTACTCTTTCTGTATGATAGGTACCTTATGTTCTTTTCTGTATCACTGATAACATGTATGCGCAATTACATGATGATTTGGATTTAAAACGTAGACACGTTACGAGCAAATAAACAAACTCACAGTCGCATTTATAATATTAGTTATGATTAAAATTGTATGGATAGGGAGTGCCCCATCCATACAATTTTTAAACGTATGGATGGACCACTTAAACCGCTGGGTTTAAGTGGTCGTTCTCGCCACCACCACTGCGCTGAATGTTGTGGGTTTAATTCCAAACGGAAAAAAATGCGTTTTCCACCAATAGTTGCTCCAAGTCTGGCTGTCCTTTGTTTAAATTATTAGTGATATCACCCGCGACACAAAAATTATTCCTAGGTCCTGACCTAGAAATAATTTCTGTGTCGTGGGGGACAAATCCTGACTTGTCTTTATTATTTACCTAATAATACCTAGATTAAAATGGATTCTACCAACAATGGTGGTCATCACCGCTTACCGTCAGGCAAACCTTATGCTTGTTTATCGCTTAGTTAATAACATAAGTCTGAAATGTTACCTCTAGTAATGTAAGCAAATATAAGTGACAGTAAGCCCTTACGACTGCCTAGTGGTAAGCGGTTACCGTTGCCTATGTTCGAAAGACAATACTGTCCAAGTGGAAAGTAAGCTCGTTTGCCAAATTTGCTGACGGGAATATTGAGCTATCAGATTATGATTGGCAATTTGAGCTTGAAATTAGTGATGAGTTGCGATATGGAAATACGTAGTACAATACTGACTAGTATTGTCGGTGAGTTATCAGCAAGTTTGCACCTACATCGGGGTTACTGCACAGACCATTTCGCATCCTTAATAAAACAGAGACTTATCTCAGTATTTTTGATTAAACAAATTTGAACACTATTGAAAAGATTTAACACAAATATAATATAAGAATTTAACATATACAATTAGAGTTCAAATTGGCTTACTTTCAAATTTTGAGTTAAGTCGCTGTTTTATTAAGAATGCGATTTGCCAACCCGCCCCAATAATCGTGAGTAGGTAGGTAGTAACCTACTCACGATTATTCTGACCGATTGTATCATTACTAAACAAAATTAATTACTACACTGATTGCATTACACTTATAACAAATGTGCTGATTGGAAGTAGGTTAACTATTTAGGTTTCAGCTGTCAAATACAAATTCATCCAAAAATATCTAATTAAACTAAAATATAATGGATGTTCATTATGTCCGTTGCACGTTGTTTGAATGTTTGTTAAGTCCTTTGCGATACAGTAATTACTCCTTAAGCGTATTTTAAAAAAAGGTTGTCGCTGACATTGACTTGCAAACATAATAAACTGTGTTTAGGATTGTGTATTTCTTTTGTAAATGTTCAAAGATAGAAAATAATCCTTTGCATAATAATCCTTTGCATAATAATCCAACAATCCACTTATTTTTGGTCATGATGTTATTTATTTCCAACTAGCGACCCGCCCCGGCTTCGCACGGGTAGTACAAAATCCTAATAAATTATACATCTAAACCTTCCTCATGAAAACCTCTGTCTATTGGTGACAACTACATGAAAATCCGTTCAGTAGTTTATGAGTATATCGCGTACAGACACGGCAGGGACTTTGTTTTATAATATGTAGTGATAATATATGACCACACCTTTGTGTTACATGATGACTTATCCCTTTCATTTACACGGCATCGTGTACCCTTCCAATAGTCTCTCGCCTGTTGTTTCTTTGTCGACGGGTGGTAGTAATAGCATATATATATCCTCGCAGAAGTAGGCAGATATGATAGATATAGATATTATATACAGATATCACCCGATATGGTTTTAGTTATCGCGTGATAGAAGGTTTCTCTATTGGACTGTCTATCGTCACAGTGTAGCTATTGAGAATTTATTGACCGAAAAACTCAACACACTTTTACCGCACGGCACAGCACTCACATTTACTATTGCTGTGCAACCAAAGTAGTCAACGGGCGGTATAATTATGTAATGTCTTCCAGACCGAATTTCGGTCACGGCGACCAATCTCCTTTAAGATTGGCTGCCGCATCTGCGCAGAAGATATTATAGTGCTCAAGTGTGTGCACAGACACAATTTCACTATCTATTCCCTAACTCTCATGACCGATGGGACGGCAATAAAAAAATACGACCGGAGAGAGATCAGGCGCAGTTATTACAATATAACAAGTTCCTAAAGTCAAAAATACAAACTTTAATACTAATAAAAGTATAATCAATTAAAAACCAACCTCTTTTTATACCTGCCTCCGTACTTATAATTCATAAATTAGCAAAAAAGACTAACAACCTTTTTGACCAGGGAAAAATTACACCAAAATTAAAAAGCAACGTAATTGTGTTATTTATTTTTTAATTTAGCCAATTCTGGCTTTGGCAACCCTTATAGCCGTCGCTCAGCTGTCAAATAGTTAACAAATTAGATTCAGTACGAGTAGCTGATGGCTGCTGGTTCGATTCCCATCGGACAAACTTCCCGAACGGGTATTGAGTTAACAGAAACTGGGCAATCAAATATGGGAACCTATTTCAAATATTCTGAAACATTTAGGTATGGTATAGAAATATGTGTGTATTACAGATATTTCGCTAGGGACCTGCAGTTTGCATTGATGTATAATTTTACGATAAGTTTGGCTGCTATGCGAACATAAAAAATAAAATAAATGTTAGTTTATTTCAATATCTTTCAATTTGGTCAAATGTGCTCTGAAGTTATATACATAAATTCTAAGGTATAGGCCGAAATGTCGCACTCACAACTTGCCAGCGATGGTTTTAAGTCCAACGTAAAAGAAAGACGGTCCTAAATGAAAGTATAGCACTTTGAGGGCTTTTGAGGCATCTATAATCGGCAGATATTGAAATAAAGTAACATTATATATTTTTGTCTTTTAAGAGACAGTTGGGCTGCTTTGCTAAGATCTCGAGTTCGATCCCACAAAACACATTAAAAATTGCTAAAGTTGTGTGCGCATTGAATTGTTAATTCACATTAATGACAAAGAAAACATCTTAAAATATGCAGATATTTTAAAATATCTGCATGTCTGAGAGTTGTCCATAATGTTTTCAAAGATAAATTAAAGATAATACGTGAAGTCTACCAACTCACATAAGCCAGCGTTGAGAACTATGGCCTAACCCTTCTTACATAGAGAAGAGTTCCAATATTTGGGCAATTATATAAAAACAGGACTGATGCCTATTTAAAACCAACTTTCACATAAAAAGATAACAATTATTTCATACCGACCTTATTGTTTAACTGATAACATTATATTGTAAATCAGACAACGATGTACGTAACGTATTCATAATATCAGCAAAAAAGTACCTTCATTTTTCATTATTTGAAACATCAATTAATTTTCTAATACGCACTTAATCCCGTTAATCCGCGGGCGACAATCCTTGCCAATATATGGCAGCTAGCTTGCGGTCAAGAGGCACAGGTAAGATGCATTGGGTCAATGTGCAATTAGGTACGCATCTTATCAACGTCCGTGTAAAACGAATAATAATAAATTACATTATCTCGAGTTTTTATAGCGATATAATAATGAAAATAATTTTATATAATGATATATTATTTAAAGCCGTACTACACAATACTGAAGTAATGCATGGGATTAAATCGGCTCCATGTATATTATTTATACTCCTTAAAAAATTCAGCACGGCTTAAAATTTTGATTCCAAAGCCGGCCAAACAGCGTAATATTTTCTCTTTTGTTTACTCTTGGAACATTGTACGAATGAATGGGATGTGAAAATACCGTCTTTCTAGTAAATCCCAGCATGAAAACTATGAGTGTCAAGCGCAAAAATAACACAGAATTTTCTTTTTAATAAGGGTAAGTCGACTTACTATTTCAAATGAAACTAGCTTTCGTTGTCTCGTTTTGAATAATTTTGACGTTCATTTTTTTCATACTACCCTACAACAATGGATATAAAAGTTGATGCGAGTGTATGAAGCAATAGTAAGTACCGACGGCGATATTATTTCGCGTAATAATATTTTATAACCGAATTCAAAAACAATATAGTTCTTGCGGAGATGTCTTTTATTGCACTGAATATGTTAAAGGGTTTACGCTGTATTTAATATAAATTCTTTAGAGTACATTTGTTAAATATACGCAGAGGAGTAGAGTAGAAACGTAACAAATTTGCGATAAATGATTGACAAAGTATAATTAGTTTTGGTTTTTTTAAACTTATTGTTTATGTAATTTGGAATTAGTTTTAATTGGTTTTGAAATATCTCTTCCTCTCTACTATTCCAGTATATAGTTACTAATAATATATTTTCTTTAGGTAGTTAACAAAACTTACTTCTATAATATTCAATTGACATGTTTGTAATTTGGTGTATTTCGTTGTGTTCGATGTCCGCAGCAGGATGCACACGCCGCCTCCCGTTCGGTTGACTTGGCAGTACGAAGAAGCAATTTCATAACCGTGGATTTCTACAACGTGTAGTTTTTCTAATGACAGCCAGGACTCTGATATGCATATCGCTCCATATTTTACATCTTGTGTAAAGAACTCTTCTAAAATATATTGTTTTTTGTATAATATTGTATATCTATACATTTATGACAGGCAGATCGACTACTTCGAATCTCCTATACTACACTACCTATATATGTGATTCTTTTAACAGTAAGACCCAGGTAGATTCAATATATACCGACTTTTCCAAAGCTTTCGATCGCGTTGACCATTCTATATTGCTCTCAAAAGCTCAACATGTTGGTATACATGGAGATTTGTACAGGTGGCTCACTTCTTATTTGCTCAACCGGACGCAATTGGTCACACTTTGTGGATACGAGTCTGTTCCTTTTCTAGCTCCATCGGGGGTGCCCCAGGGCTCAAATTTGGGTCCTTTATTGTTCCTCTTATTTGTAAACGATTTGCTAAGCCTAATTGACAGCGAATGTCTAGCTTACGCTGATGATATTAAGATTTTCAGACGCATTTCTGACTACCGCGACTGTGAATTGTTACAATTAGATATGAATATTATTGCAGACTGGTGTGATAACAATGCTATGTTGCTTAATATAAAGAAGTGCCAAGTAATTTCGTTTGCAAAAAGCAAGACATTACTAAACTATGCATATAATATTAAAGGAACTACGCTTGAAAGAGTACAGCTGGTTCGCGATTTGGGGGTATTGTTTGACTCTTCTATGTCTTTAAGGCCGCACTATGATCACATCTGCACCAAAGCTCAACGTATACTATCTTTCGTGCTACGTAACTACCTTTTAAGCAAGTGGACTCATTGATCGCGTTGTATTGCTGCCTAGTGCGAAGTATTGTTGAGTACTGCTCATCAGTATGGGCTCCAATATATAATACACACATAGACCGAATTGAGGCAGTACAGAAACGATTTGTTAGAGCATTATGCACGAAATACGGTCTCAGGCGTAAAATACCTATTTACGAAAACCGACTTCAAAGGTTTAAGTTGTTGAGTCTAGACAAAAGGAGATGGGTGAGCGATCTGTGCATTTTATATAAAATTATAAACGGCTCTATAGATAGTACCCTGATAAATCAAATTCATTTTAAAATACCGACACGATCCGTACGCACTCCACAGTTGTTTAGCATGCCTAGTAGAAATAACAATGTATCTCAAAACAGTCCACTTATTAGATTATGTAAAGAATATAATCATGTTTGTTCTAAATTAGACATTTTCCATGATAGTTTTCATATCTTCAGAAAGGCCTTATGTACGGAAATGTTGTCTTGCAATCAACTCTAAATCGTAACACCTGTATTAAATTTAAAACTCAGTATAAACTTAGTTCATTGTTTAATTGTATTTATTGTAATTCCTATAATTAAGTAACGAAGCTAATTGGTTACTACTGAATGCTGTGTACAGTTGTAATTGAACACCAGATTTATGACTTGTATTTAGTTTAAGTTCTTTCATGTAACTATTGATCTGATGTTTGTATCTGTACCTAATAAATAAAAATAAAATAAAAAAATAAAATATAATAAAAAGTCTGTGTGACCATGGCTGCTGAAAAGCAACCGAAACGTCGGGGAAAGTGTAAAATTAAATCAAATCTAAATAGTTTTAATAACAATATAATTAGCTTAAAAATTAGTAAAGTTTAATAGTAATAGTAGTGTAACAAATTTTCAAAATTATGTAATATAGTGTCAAATAAACAACGCGATAAAATCCGTATATAGTAGTTTAATTTCAATGAATAATATTCGCGTAAACAGAAGACAATATTATATAAAAAACTGTAAATATCATGTGTCTGTACATTTTAGAATTTTGTGAAATAAATGATTTAGGGGCGCTCAGAATAATTAACTAAACACATTTCAATAATTTTAAAAATAGTCTGTCTGTCTGTCTGTTTGTTTGTTCTCGCATCACGCCTGAAGTACAAAGTTAATACGATAGACTCAGTAAGAACACTATAAAGAATATCCTCAATTAACATTTAGTCTTTATTTAATTAAAATTGGTCTTCTCTATCAAAAGTTATGAGCATTTGAAGTCAAATTAAAGTTTAATGTAGGCGATGTGATCGTACTGTACTAGATCCGCCATAATGGTTTACAAATAAGGTTGAGATTTGCTTAAATTTAAGTTCATAGATTGTGATTACAGATCAGGATCATAATATATAGAACGCCAGTAATACGGATAGAATGTAAATTTCTTAACTTTTGTTATAATAATAAAAATTGCAATAATATAAATCAAAGTACCAACATTTTACCTATAAAGTTCGCTATTTGGCGTGCGCTGGGAAAACGATTGATGATACATAAAAATCATGTACTACATGATTAACGTATTCATTACTACCATGGACAAATAATATATTGTTTATTGATCCATGATACTGAGACAATGTTTACTGTAACTGACAGCGACACCTCTTAGTGTTACGCCGAAACGTCGATAGATGGCATTGTGCATATGACGTCATTTTCTGAATCGCGGTGTTAAGATTCTCCGGCGCAGTATGATTACGGAACACAATTATTTATATCTTTAGGTTGGAATTGATTAATTAATATAATAGTTTGTAAGTTTGGGACTGCCCGGCATATCATTGTTTATTGAGAATTTCGTGGTTCAGGGTTAAATTTAAATATTAAATCGTTTTTAATTAATCGGTAATTGACTAATTTCGTATATTCGTTCGTTTGTACATTTTGTATCGTCTATAAGCGAAAACTAGGCGTTAGTTTTATTTAATTATGATGTAGCAGGGCAATGATTTGCAATTATAATAATAATAATAATATTCTATCACATACATACAACACCATCTAGCTCAAACTAAGCAGAGCTTGTACTATGGGTACTAGATAATGGATAAACATACATATTATATACTTTTTTTTGTAAATACAGACATATTATACATAGAAACACCCAGACCAAGACAAACATCCATATTCATGCACACAAATGTTTGACTTGTGCGGGAATCGAACCCGCGACCTCAGGCGTGGTAGTCGGGTTGTACAGTAAAAGTTAAATATTTAGTTGTTATTTTGTTATTGTTTGTTCTGCACTTTTTTACATTTTTATGTCCTTATATTATAATTATTGTCACTAATTAGAAACTGTTTGTTACATTCTTATATTTGAAATGTCTTCAGATTCACAATATTTTCACTTAATACTTTATAATATCCTCGTAAGTCAGAGTCCAAATAACGTTTCTATACACATTTCACAACATTTATTCAGGTATTTATATTTTTTATTTCACTTTATCGTAAGACCCGATGTAAGCGTAATTAACTCACTGTAATTTAAATATTTAGCAAGCTTGCGACAAGATTAGCCTTAAATAGAATAAAGGTTTAGGTTTTTTTGTGTTAGCTTGGCCTAATCTTTAAATAAAATATTTTTAGTACAAGTATCTATACTAATATTATAAAGCTGAAGAGTTTGTTTGTTGAACGCGCTAATCTCAGGAACTACTAGTTCTAATTGAAAAATTCTTTCAGTGTTGGATAGCCCATTTATCGAGGAAGGTTATAGGCTGTATAACATCACGCTACAACTCATGGGAGCGGCGCAGTAATCATTAATGTGGGTGAAACCGAGCACATGTAGTTTAGAATATAATTTATTTCATCCTTGATTACTTTTATCACTGCAGCATAAGTGTTATCTCTGGTATTGTGATCATAAACCACGATAACATTCAAACGATGGCGACGTAGTGTCTGATCTTTCAATGGAAGTAACAAGCCCAAAACAGACCAACTTATCCAAGTCAATTAATGACAACGCCTACTAAAAACGAAAGGAAAACATAAATAAGTTCGTTTAAAAATAATATGTATCTATGTATCTTATGTGGGGGCCAGTCAGTGCAGACCGGCGACACTTCGACCCAGTGGGATCTTTTGTGTCGACACTCTCCCAATAACGACTGCCATAGATGTTCATGGCAGCCGGGACCGACGGCTTAACGTGCTCTCCGAGGCACGGAGCAGGCGATAATTGTCAATCAATACGCACATAATTTCGAAAAGTCATTTAACTTCCGAAAGTCAGAGGTGCGCGACGTGGGTTCGAACCCGAGACCCTCTGCATTGCAGTCTATTGGTCTCCCCACTGAGCTATTGCTGCTTAAAATAATATACTAACGATAGATTGTGTTATCATTAAATATTTAAAAATATTATAGTTTTCGAACAGTGTTAGCATAGACGGAATAAAAAAGCACAATATTTTTCCTTTTGCAAAAAGGTTTTACTCTTTGTAATAGGATACTATTGTGTTATGAAAGGATTATTAAAATGATGAATGTTCATAGAAAATATTGCTTGGTTTTTACGTAAAAATAAAGCATGTTCTACTTTTTATAGTGGCATAGTATGTGTTATCTATTGATACGTTATATTAAGGGGACACCGCAAAAATTATCGTTATGAATAGCTCCGCCCATATCCGCCCCAATGACACTCATTGTGTATCAATCCTTAAATAGCGGTCATAAGGTCTAAAATTGCGATGCGCTCGCAATGATCGAGAACGCTTAGAAATTGTTAAAAAAACTTAAAATTGAAATTAAACTGCTATATACGGATTTTATCAAGTGCCAACTACCTTTACAAGATGCAGGGGTCTATAAAATAGATTGTGACTGCGGACTCTCATACATTGGTCAAACCAAGAGAAACATAGGCACCCGCATAAAAGAACACATAGCTGATGTAAAACACCAACGCTCGTTGAAGTCTGCTGTGTGTGAACATGTGCAACAGGGGACCAACCACTACCTGAGATTTGACAAACCACAGATTCTCGCTAAAGAACACCGATTCCTACCAAGGATGCTTCGCGAGGCTATTTAAATCAAAAAACATCCTAATTTTAATAGAGAAGATGGTTGGAATGTACCACCAGCTTGGGATCCAGTAATAAAAATAGTCAAACCCAAGAAGAAGCAAACCACAGCTAGACTTCATGATACTTTGAACTCATTCTGCGTAAATAGAAACACCAATGATTAAATTATGTTCGGGTACTTTGAAATAACTACACTGGAACATTAAGACAACTGCCATCTTAGTCTCCCCGTGACCATGGCTGCTGAAAAGCAACCGAAACGTCGGGGAAAGTGTAAAATAAAAATAAATTAAATCTAAATAGTTTAATAATAATTTAATTAGCTTAAAAATTAGTAAAGTTTAATAGTAGTAGTAGTGTAAAAATTTTCAAAATTTTGTAATAAAGTGTCAAATAAACAACGCGATAAAATCCGTATATAGCAGTTTAATTTCAATGAATAATATTCGCGTAAATAGAAGACAATATTATAAAACTTAAAATATTATTTAAAAATGATTGGTTTTAGTTATGGAAATAATAATAATAATATAATAATAATATTCTACCACATACACACAACACCATCTAGCCCAAACTAAGCAGAGCTTGTACTATGGGTACTAGACAATGGATAAACATACATATATACTTTTTTTTTTTGTAAATACATACATATTGTACATAGAAACACCCAGACCGAGACAAACATCCATGTTCACGCACACAAATGTTTGACTTGTGCGGGAATCGAACCCGCGACCTTAGGCGTGGCAGTCGGTTACACTAACCACTACGCCATCGAGTCGTCAATGATGAGCTAGCAAATCACTAATATTGATGTTACGAGTAATTTCTAAGCATAATGATAGTGTAACTTCCTTGTAATTTCAAAAATAGTAATTGTTCAGAGGTGCTTTTGAAAATAATTATGATCGAACCAAAATCACAATATCGTGTTTTTGAGCTAGGAAATTCTAGTTAATGACATCAATTTACCTATATCAATATTCTAGATTAATTGGTCTTCTCATAGTCCTATACTATTCGATGAAAGTTAGTGCATTTTTTCAGTGTGGCCTCTTAAATAATGTTTAGTCTCATTTAGTTGATACTGCAGCCACGCTCGTTGTTATTTTACATGGAAAGGTAAATGAAACTGTAAGATAAATAACACTTACAACCGTTTAAAACACATAGCCAATATACTAGCGATGTACAGCGAAATCTTAACGGGAAACCGTTGCACTGCCACGAAGAGGTCTTAAGTTTGATCACAAGGAGCGCATCTCTGACTTTTCGAAGTTATGTGCGTTTTAAATAAGTAGTTATCGGTTGCTTTAACGGTGAAGGCATGACTGAGAGTTCTGCATAATGTGCTCGAAGATATGTGAAGCCTTCCAACTTGCAGTAGGCCAGCGTGGTGGACTATGGTTTAACACCTATTACACTGAGAAGAGGCCCGTGCCCAGCAGTAAGACAATTAAACACAGGGTTGATATCATATACTATATCCATTATTATATCAATAATTACCTACCTTTACCTAATACCGTCATATTTCCTAAGTTAACCTTTGGAATGTACTACGACTCATGCCGTAGAGTCAATAAAACGCTACCGTTGCGCGTCCGTGACCCCTACGGGGGAGTCTAAAAACTCGTTGTGATTGCTGCAAAAAAATACCAAAGGCTTTCTTAACTCCCCCGCAAGGGTTACGGGCACGCAACGAAGTCAACGTGGAGTCTCCTAACGGTGGAGTCATGGACGTTTCAGAGGTGACAATTAATGATAACATATTCCCAAACTGTATAATTAGATGATAATGCTTTTCTTATACATAGATCAATCACAACAACCCGTAACTGTCTACTTCATATAAGCCAACACAGCTGTCTACACAAAAAAAAAACCAAAGAAATTCATCATCTTCATAATAACCGCTACAAAGCTATCTTAAATATTTAAGAAGTTAGCTACCTCTCTAGTATTAAGTATGTATGTATGTATGTATGTATCTTATGTGGGGGCCAGTCAGTGCAGACCGGCGACACTTCGACCCAGTGGGATCTTTTGTGTTGACACTCTCCCAATAACGACTGCCATAGATGTTCATGGCAGCCGGGACCGACGGCTTAACGTGCTCTCCGAGGCACGGAGCAGGCGATAATTGTCAATCAATACACACATAATTTCGAAAAGTCATATAACTTCCGAAAGTCAGAGGTGCGCGACGTGGGTTCGAACCCTCTGCATTGCAGTCTGTTGGTATCCCCACTGAGCTATCGCTGCTCATAAAATTAAGTAACTAGCGGCTAATCTGGAAAACATCGTCTATACTTATTCAAAGTTGAGTTTAGTAAATAATAACTACGTAAAAGTGGTGTGTCATTGACCAAAGGTTAATCAAAGATCAAGGACTGGAGAGCTACGTAGCTAAGTAGTAGGTAAGTACTATTTAGCGATATTTAAATAGAAGAAATAATACACTATCTGCCTTATTTATAAACTACTCTTAAATATTTAAGAGTTAGTTAAGTACCCACCAACAAACGGCTAGTTAGAAAAAGATCGTCTATAGTTACTCAAAGTTGAGTTTTTAGTAAATAACAGTTAAGTAAAAGCGGTGTGCCGTTGATCGAAGGTTAATCACTAATCAAAAAATTTAGAGCTATTTAGTTAAGTTGTGGCTAACTACCTACTTATTAGGAATATTCTTATAAGTAAGGCTATCTATGTTTCTCTGCAATAATAACAGGCATGAATGTATCACCGTTAATTCATACTAAACACCAGTTTAGTATATAAAATTACTCGTCAGTTCAAATTGACGAAAAAACAATACAGCGTTCCCGTGCCCATCAATATCAACAAATTAAAAATATCTGCCATATTAAAACGCCTATACAAACATTACACGGGGGTGGGCAGAATCATTCATGTATCGCTATCAATCATATTGAACGTGACGTAGCCATGTCTGAGATTCTTTTTTAATATGAAACATGACATCGTATTTTGTCACCGATATAATGAATTAATAGGAGCGGAATTTGAATATGATGGCCAGATGGGAAAAGTTTGGTTATACGATATTGAGGACTGTGTTTCAACAGACAATTTGATGTATTGAATTAAATTATGTGATTTTATTTAAGGCTGGCCCCGTGATGCGGTGGTAAAAGTTATATATAAAGTTGTGCGTGAGGTTTTAGGTCGGACAAAGTGTTATTGGAATTTTATGCTAAGAATTTATTACTAATAGCTCTGAAACTATGCCCGATAGACGATAATTAGGGAGGCTATTACATGAGACCAGAATCGTAGCTGGCCTAACTTGTAATATACTTCTGCCTACACCAATATAGGAATGAGACTAAGTTTTATGTTCGATCGAGTTCGATGAATATATTGCTTTACACATGTGCTTAATTTAAGAGTCACAATTTGAGAAAATTTTGTCCTAATGCTGTCTGCATTGTGTTACTAAAAGTAACTGGCCAAAGTGAAAACGCATTTATTAATTTATATCATTTGTGACATGAATAAATAAAAAATAAATCGACTAACTACTAATCTTTTCCCTTTCATAAGTAACACTTATGAAAGATCACTCTTAAGTTGAGTTGTTAGTCGATTTGGTTGGAAAAATTTAACTTTAATACTAGCTTAGGCACAAAAATGAGTTTACAAAAATATAGTTGCAATAAACATCAATAAACAACAACAATTGTGGTATTTTAAAACAATCTCAATTTGATGTTATTGTTTTTAAAAGTTTATGGATCTGAAACCAACCAAATAAAAGATTCCTCTAGAATTATAAAAAGCCTATGGAAAGTACTACTGCTACTATCAGATATATCGTCATCATTTTGGTCACTAGCGCATCAAAAATAGATGTAAGCCGAATCTACATCTATTTCGGACCGGTCTTGGAAATAAATAAATTATTTATTCGATATTCCGACGCGACAATTGCAAATGGCGCAAGTATTTATGGTAAACCTAAAGCGAATCCTAGGCGAGGCTTAGAGGTAAATAATTAAACTTAATCGTGAAAACAATCGCTTCGCCCCTAATTGCAGCAATTAAGCCATTTTACGTTAGTATTAACTTACGTATTCGACTACTTACATTTACGAGTTTTACATCGCCATCCACCTATATAGTGGCTAATCTCAATGAAACTGAATTTCTATATTCTTTTTCTTCTTTTTGAACGGTACTTTTTTTTTATACAGCGAGGGTGTCAAACAAGCATACGCAAATGATGCCTCTGATGTTGCAGTCGTCCATAGGCTACGGTAACCACTTATCATCAGGCCGTATGCCTGTTTGCCACTTTAATTGTATAAAAAAACTCACTTTCGCAATTATAATATTAGTTAAGATATTAGGTACATTAACGTCTTGTATATAAACTTTCGTGCTTTTGGGCACAGGCTTCTTCTCAGTATGAACTCTTAAGCTGAAGCCCACCTCTTTATCCCAGTGCAAGTTGGAAAACTCCACACATCACCGAGAACATAATAATATAATAATATTTTATCACATATACACAACACCATCTAGCCCAAACTAAGCAGAGCTTGTACTATGGGTACAAGACAATGGATAAACATACATATATACTTTTATTTTGTAAATAAATACATATTATACACAGAAACATCCAGATCAAGACAAACATCCATGTCCATACACACAAACGTTCGACTTGTATGGGAATCGAATCCACGACCTCAGGCGTGGCAGTCGGTTACACTTACCACCACGCCATCGAGGCCGACAAACTCTTAGACATTATGGCAAACTATAAGTTCCCTTACGAAGCTTTTCTTTACTGTTAATGTTAGCGATCATTAACTATTTCATACGCACATAAACTTACATAGTTTGACGTGCTTTGGATTGAAGTGAAGACCTCTATGTGACAGTCCACTGTTCATCGATTAAGCTATTGCTGCTTGAATATATCTATACGTATGACGTACTTTATCATTAATTTGAAATGTTCTCATACGAGAGTATAAACACGTTGCTCATATGTTTATAATTATAGCTACACACTGTATAAAATCTGAGCATGTTTATCGTAAAATATTAATTATACGCATCCTTTGAGGATGTATGGCAAATTCCACAAGTAACGAGAAGTTACATCTCTCTACAAGAGGTGGTGCTGTGTACAATTCCATACTACTCCATGTAACTTGTAACTAGGTCCTTAATCACGCAAGCAAAGTTTGCCATACGAGTTATATACAGAGTGTGGCGTAAATAATGGATAACCCTGAAACTGTTGACTGGCCAGATTATCATCTATCATTTACCCTACTAATATCACCATATGCCCATGGGCATTTCTTTTTCGATACAGGAGCCCAGATATGCATAATTCCTTAGAAAACATGTTAAAATTTGAGAATAAGTATGTTTTGCAAAGTTGTCTTAAATTGTAATAAAAAATCTTGATACTGGCCTGGTGATATAAGTATTCAGAAGTGACAAAAAAAACAGAACGAGGAAATGTCGCCAATTGTAGAAATAGCAGCAGATTTTGTATATAGTACGATTTTTATTAAAAATACCAAAAATATCAATAATTTGGTCATCCGTGGGGTAAATGATAGATGATAATCTGGCCAGTCGACAGTTTCAGGGTTATCCATTATTTACGCCACAACCTGTATGTATGGAAGATTCCGACATTAATCGTCGGACCGCGTTTAGCTAGATACGATCTCCAAGCCCTGTCAGAGGATCTTTCTATTTGTGTTCAAGAAGTATCACACTTCTTCCATCAAGAAATGAATTTAGCAAGAGGCTAAATAATTTTCACGTTGAAAAGGATTGGCTGACCTCTATTTCGAACAATCTGAAAAGTGACTACACTAAAAGCGTTTATCGCCTTACTTGAATACGCATATACACTATAGCTGTCAGCTTTAATGTATCCACCCACTGCGAATAGCACATGCATAGTGAAAAGTATATAAAAATATTCTTAAACATAAACTTTGACTAACTCTTGGCTCTATCCCTGCTTAACCCTCAGGGGTCTGGCGTGAACACACTAACAATTATAAGGAAATTAATGGTGTATAACACGATTGCGACGCGTAAATCTGGCACCGCCACTTGGCTGACACAAATCTCAAGTTTGGATCCACTCCAAATTCAATAATGGCTCATGTGGGCCTCTCAAGACACTAGATTATAACTTAAGCCGCTTTCGGGAGTAATGTTAATGCGATATTAAAGTTTGTTACCTTGTGGCTCGCGTCTTTCTCATAGTTGGCGAAGGCAGAAATTGGGGAGAAAATTGCGACATACTTTTAAGTTAGGTTACAAAAATATTTTTGTAGCAGCGAGGCTTTTAATACAGATTATGGAGATGAATGGAAGGAAGATTAATTTGAATATGCTTTTGATAGGAAACTCGTAAGGAATTATAGCATTACAACGGCATAGAAAATGTTGGTCTGAAAATAAATATACGTAGACTTACACCTGTATGTTTGTATAAACTGAAGGGATGGGCAGAGGTGTATTAGGTACATCTAGAATATAACAATTGCAAAAAAATATACAAATGCTTTTGGGTTTCGCGGAATAGGGAAGGATAATATTGCCGTCTGCCATATATAATGCCAGATACAGATACTATTATTGACAAAGTCTCTTTCTTTCACTTGGTCGGTTATCGATTCCGAAATTAAGACGCCATTTTCTAAGACGTCACTTGATACCATGGAAGCAAGTAGTTAGAAAATAATAATCCAAGATTTAAAGTAGATAATTGCGACCAACTGCAATGGCCAACCTGGAAATCACTAAATCGCTTGCGCACCCAGGTTGGTCGTTGCAGGAACAATATGGCAAATTGGAGCTACACGGACCAGTTGCAAACGCGCTGTGACTGTGAAGCTCCATTGCAAACTATGCCACATTTTCTCTCTCGTCCAATGTGCCCCTCCAGCTGCACTGTGGAGGATCTGTGGAGAGCAACGAACGATGCCGTGGCTGTTGCGGGATTTTGGGCAGACAAAATGTAAGGGTGTTCTTATATTGATACGAAGAAGAAGAAGAAGTAGATAATATGTTCTTCAGTTTATATAGCATACGTAATTCACGGTACGTTCTTTTGGGCATGATTAAAAGTATCTTGATTTCTTTTTATGATTATTGAATTTTGGAAAGGTGAAGCTTCAACTTTCAAATTCTAAAATTAATTAAAAAATAAATAAGATGTTAAACGTCATTTCTACATTTGATTAGTATGCATAATTTGATTGTTAGAAAAGGGACTGACTAGTCGGAGAAAGCAATCAACGTAGGGGTTTGGAATTCCACGATATTCAGTATATGGCCAATCGTATGGCAATGAGTGGGTTTCGCTTCTTAACGTATCAAGCTTAAGCCGTTTAATGGATACACATAGAATACTTTGTGGGCTTTACACGGGCAACTCTGGATAAAAGCCAGTTAAAAATAAATTGTACTACGTACAATCTTTTCGTATCTTTACATCATAATTGGAACAGATATTAAGGATAAGATGATTCCGTTGAATTTTCCTCAAACATCATCAAAATCATAATCTTAAGAAAGCATTTAATGGCGCTCATTACATTTCAAAATGAGGAACCTTTTGTAACATCCCATTGTGATATTGTAGCAATTAAAAAACAAAAACCATTAGCAGCATTGAACTACAACATTTAAAACAAAATGTCTACTACTATGAGTTCCTAAAGCTTATACTGCCTAAAATAATGTGTATTAAAAAGTAGAGAATGCCACTGCTGCACATGAATGAGGTCTTGGGTTCGATTGCCGGTTAGAAAACGTGCTATTGGGTGGCCTAGATGGCATAGTGTAACCAACTGCCACGCCTGAAGTCGCGGGTTCAATTCCCGTACAAGTCAAACATTTGTGTGCATGGATATGGATGTTTGTCTTGGTCTAGGTGTTTCTATGTAGATGTATGTATTTACAAAAAAAATGTATATATTATGTATGTTTATCCATTGTCTAGTACCCACAGTACACACAGCTACACATCAAGTTAGATACCATATATACGCATAACTACGCTAAATACAAAATAGAGAATTGTCGGAAAGGGACAGTGCATAGTGGTGTCAATGTAATGGTAAGGATAGAGCGTAACAAAAATATAACGTATATAACTTCAAATAGTTCAAAGTCCAAACAGTCTAGGTTGATGTGTCGCTGTGTGTAGAAGCTCTGCTTAGTTTGGGCTAGATGGTGTTGTGTGTATGTTATAGAATATTTTTTACCTTTTTTTTTTCTCAGAAGAAGCACACAGTCTTGGGACTTGTGCGGTGTACGACAATAGGTTCTCCCTTATTAAATGGGGCATAAAACCACAGCTGGCGAAATGCACCCACATTCGACTAGCTACAGATTGCGAAATGTTTATGTGTATACACCTTTCGGAAATATGAGCGCTAGGCTAGATATGCTTGTGTGATTTAAGGATAAATTGTCTCTTTTATTTCTTTCTTTAATAAAAGAGAACATTACATTGTCAAAGTCAAAAATCATTTATTCACTTAGGTCACAAAGTAACACTTATGAACGTCAAAGAGGTTAGTGAGTTTATTACATCTACTAAATTTACATTTATGTTAGTTGCAAGATTCAGGCAAAAGGTTGAGCCTATGAGAAGATACCTTCAAAAAACTCTAAGCCACTCTTTTTAATCGCTATCAACTTATAATTTCAGTATTTTACAACTCATTTATGTAGCAGGTGTTGCAGTCATTATGCCATATGTCACTGTCTATATAAAACTAAATGCTAAAAATAAAGAAAGAGATATAGAGAGGATACAGATCCATCGAAGCATGACATTATACCTCCGATCACAACATTTATATATGTATATTTCATGGCATTTTAGTGTTAGCGTGCAGGTTAGCGTTAGGGTTGAACCCTTTGACCCTTTTTAATTGTGACATATACTGTAAAACCTACAATACAGGGATGGGTTAGTGGTTTAAGTGGTCGCGTCACCATAGCCACTGCGTCGAGTGTCGTGGGTTCGACAAAACTTTGTGTAATCAAGAAATGGTTGTTCCGATTCTGGATATTCTTTGTTTGAATTTTTGTAAGGTTCCCCGCGACACAGGAATCATTCCTAATTGTCTACTATTAAAACAAAAAAATATTAATAAAAAATATCTTTAACAGCTAATACCCATTTTAGCAAAAAGAATGAACTTAGCATTGAACACGATTATTGGTTTAGAAGCTTTGTATTATATAACTTTGATTTAACATTAGCTACTACTACCAAATACTTCAGCTCAAGTATATCGTCATTTGGTTCTGCAACTATAGCCGGTTATGTACAAACTCTTGGTACGAGCATCGGCCACTAAATAATACGTTTACAACCATTAAGCGATGTAACAACTGTACGGGATCCTGCTATTATTTATGAGAACAGCTCCATGCTGTGGCTATGGATGCTTTCGCTAGACGTTGTCTGTTCAAAATGTTTTGGCTAAATTGGCGGCTAATTTCGTTTTAATATGATTTCTAGGCCGCTTCAAGGTTCTTGCAAAGCTTGAAATAAAAAGTTAATTAAAATTCTCTCTTCATATCTTTGACATTATGTTTAGGTAATAAACTGAGCTGCGGTTCATCAACTGCTATATTTCAATACCAGCGCTTAGTATATACGTACACCTGACTTACATATTAGTGTCACGTACTGTCTGCTTCGGTGTTTCCCGAGCGCTATGATATGTCCTTCTTCAAACGAGGTTTAAAGAGAGTTCTTCTTTCACGGTAGGCAGCGGCTTTGCTGTGACATTGCTGAAGTCCATGAGCAGCGGTTACCACTTTCCATCAGGTGGACCACGTGCTCGTCTGCCAACGATGGCAATAAAAAAAATGTCAGCCATAAATGTGGTCTACCACCCTACGGTTGAGGTTCATTTGAACTTCATAAAACAACAAGGTCGATGTCTTGTTTTATGAATCTTCATTGCTCTCTGTGGCGGACCCAGGCACATAACACATAGTTATATTAAATTCAAGTAAATAATTTTTATATATCATAAGCACATCCACAAAACATTCATACTTACTCACACACCTATACAGCACAACCTTACATATTGTCTATCTATATTTATGTAGTTATAAAATATTATTTAATACTCTGTCTGCCGTGCATTGATAACGGTTTCTCGGACGGACCTTTAGACCTCCCGCCAGTCACTTCCTATGCTTAACGCCGGACGCACGTTCGATTTGTGCTCGCAAAATACGACACGTAACTTTACATTATATTGCTTACCGGGACTCTGCTGTGTACAGTATATATACTATAATTGCTTTTATACCTGTTACTCTCCTGTGTTTTTTTATGAAAAATATACGCTTCATAATTGTCAAGCTCTCTCTCCTTCATCTCTCTACACATTATTCATCCTCTCCAAACTCTCATTATCATGTAATGAGAGCAATAGCCACTGTCATAATATTATTGCAAGGAGATATCGACCTTGTGGTATAGGACGGATTTTATAACGGTTTTCATAATTGTTTATTATATTTACGTCATGATATGTGTCAATTTAGAAAAGTCAACCTTAGCGATAATAAGATCTCACAGAAACTTTTGTCAAATAGGTGGTCTACCGTGAAACGCGTTATACGCAATTGCGTACGTTCGTTCGTGCTTATTCTTACCATGAAACATCATTCGCCCCGACATTCGTCACGAATATCGTCGTATGACATTTGTACGTCCTAAAAAATCCGAAGTGTTTTTATGGTAGGTATATGCTTATTATTTCGTTCGTAATTCGTTTCGGCACGTCATTGCGTAAAAACATTTTCACGGTAGACCCGCTGGTAGACCATTTTCTTGGCCACCTATACATATTTATGTATGACTTTAAAATCCACGTAATAATAGACGTATTGCTGTCTGTTACGCAAAGTTCCTTAGGTACAGTCAGCATCAAAAGTTGATGACTACATTTAGATTTTCAAAATCGCTGTACACCGTATTATACCTAAATCGCTCAACATGACAAGCGCCAGAAATGAATGATTATCATAAAAGGGCATAAGTAGGTGACCATTACTTTTCAAAAGTCGCTAAACAAAGTTATAGTAAAAAAAGCATAACATTCTTCGTCTCTAAAGTTTCTGAACAAATTTTAGACAAAAATAGCATACCATCGTTTATCTCTAAAGTCCCTGAACAAAATGCCATTTCATTTTGTTCAGGGACTTTAGAGATAAACGATTTTGGGTTTAATATGTATGTGTATTTTTTTCGGCAGGTATGTGTGTTTGGTATATAAATTAAGTAGACACATGCACATGTAAATCACCACCCTTTTATTTAATATCAACAAAATTAAATTAAATGGTTCGATAAATCAATACAGATAATTATTACTTGTTTTAATTACAAATCAACACAATCATAATAAAATAATTTAAACTTTCATAATCAAATCAATGTTTTATAAACAAAAACAAGGTATGATTTTTTATCAATTACAATTATGATTAGACTTAAACTACTTAGAATTAAAACCTAGTGTGTCCCCCATTGGCATCGATGACATTTTGGAGACGTTCTCGCATGGAGTTTACCATATTTGCACAAGTATCTCGTCCCCTAAAATCTTCCCAGATTTCTATGGCGTGATTTAGTAAATTTTCCCTTGTTCGAGGAGTGCTTTCATCCCAAGCCTGGACCATAAGCCCCCATAAGTTTTCGATGGGGTTAAGGTCTGGGCTCTTTGGTGGGAATGGAATTTCGACAATGTGATCAGCGTTATCCCGGAACCAAGCTCTGCACACTCGGGCCATGTGGATTGAACAGTTGTCATGTATGAAATGTAATGGGGCCATATCAGGTAACACTATTTGTGCTGTGGGCAGTAAAACATCTTGCAAGATGTCTTTGCAGCCTTCGGCATTTAGCCGTCCACCAATTTCTATCAGTTCCCCTGGTCCACTTTTATTCATCCACCCCCAAAGACCCACAGAAATCCTTCCACTGGATCTATTTTCTATTAAGTGCTCCTCTTGATAACGGGAATTATTAATTCTCCATAACGTAATTCGACCGTGTTGAGAAGATTTGAAGGTCTTTTCATCAGCAAATATTACATTGGAAAAATCAAAATTTAAATATCGTTCTGCAAACTGAAGTCTTTGCAACTTATGTCGAGCAGTAAATTTTAACTTACGGGCCGGTTTTCGGCAATGTATACCAGCTTCGTGGAGACGTCGACGAACGGTGGTTAAAGAAATATTGTTAGCTATAGCTACATTTCTGGTTTGAAGGAACGGAGTCTCTCTGAATTGACGAATGATATTTACGTCCTGTGTTCTTGAAGTTCTTCTTGGTCTACCGGTCTTCTTAATTTCATCAATGTTTCCTTCATTATCCCATCGCCTTATCCACAAGTACACGGTATTACGCTACAAAAAAAAACATGCATTAGAACCTAACACCTTATTGATCGGAAGTGACCTATGCTATGTGTCCGATTTTGATTCTACCCTGTTAGATTCCCACTTAGGACAAACATTCGTGTGGTGAATACGTGTGTATAAATCTTGGTATTAATCCTTTCTTAATAATATTATAAATGTCAATGCTTATATGTTTGTTATTCATCACGATAAAACTACTGAATACATTTGGATGAAATTTGGAACAAAACAATTTGGATGTAGGTATGTCATAATCTCATATTATTCACAGTATCTTAAAAACATCTTCTCATTTACATCCTGTATAATCTCAAAATACATAAAATAAAATAACTTACAGCAACTCCCATTTCTCTAGCTATTTCGGCAACAGAAACTCCTTCTTCTCGCAATATCACTATTCTGTGACGTTCATGTGCAGTAATATGAACATTAAATGGCATTATAATGTTTATTTGTTACTAAAGCGCAATTGATAACTAATACAATATTTATAGATGAAAAATAATTGCAACCGCAATGGTCTACATCCGATACAAAGTGATAATTAAGTATAAATATTCTTTTTACATTCAAGGGTAACAATTTTTCAAATATCCACAACTATGTTTCCCAAAGAATTGAATTAAAACGGAATTTGTGGTAATTTTGAAAATGAGTCTTATATGTATACAGATTAGGTTCTAATTCAATCGTAACTATAAAAATCATAAACTAAGTCGACGGTATGAATTTGAACAGAATCTGCGTGATTTTTGAAAATGAGTCTTATTGCTTTACGAATAAGGTTACAATTCAATCGAACTAAAAAAATAATTAATTACGCGATGGTATAAATTCAAACAGAATCTGCGTGATTTTTGATAGTCAAATATGGTTACTATTCAATCGTAATACAGCAACATCGTCAACGTTTTTTAGTTTGCAGTTCAGCTACTTTTGATAGTATAAGTTTACACGCTACGAATCCGAAACAAAGTAATATTCAGTAACTTTTGTTATTAATGATGTTAAGTTATTTTTGGACGTTGCTGTGATTACACTAGATAACCAAAACAAGCATTTTATATTGTTCAGTGACTTTTGTAAAACTTAATGGTATGATGTTTTCGGATATTATAACGATCAGCAATTTTTGACAAAATGGTGTTCAGTGACCTTTGACGAGTAGTGTTCAGTTAATTTTGAACTTTAATGATGTTTATTCAATACTGGCGCCCTCTCTTGTTAAGCGATTTATGGATGATATAATGTACAGTGATTTTGAAAATTTGAATGTGGTCATCGACTTTTGATGCTGACTGTACGCATCGCATCTTTCATTTACCAAGTTAAGCCATTTATTCACATTATCTATATATATAAAACTCTTCCGTTACTGAGTGACTGACAGTCAACGCACAGCCGAAACTACTGAACGCAAGAAGCTGAAATTTGGTATGTATGTTCCTTGGAGAGTGTAGGGGAGCACTAAAAGAGGATTTTTGGAAATTCCACCCTGAAGGGGATGAAAGGGGTGAAACTCGATATTGACACGGGAACGGGACTTACGCGGGTGAAACCGCGGGAAAACTACTAGTTAAACTATATAACTGTAACTCTATCACCATTCATCTGTAATATTTCAGGTTCTTATATATATTATTATTACTGTGTTCTATACTGCTCCAGTGGCCAGTGCTTGAGCGGCACAAGCAGGAACTGCGTGTCACGGAAATTAATATGTTGCGCTGGATGTGTGGAGTAATACGGCAGGAACGTATAAGAATCTCCCGCATCCGTGGCAGTCTTCATGTCCGTGACATAGTAGATAGGCTGCAACATAGTCGCTTACGCTGGTACGGCCACGTTTTACGAAAACCGGCGTGTTACGTGGGGAACAAATGTCTTGCCATGCCACCTCCGCTTGGCCCTAGTAAACGGGGCAGACCCAAGAAATGCTGGCGTGACGTCGTAAGAGATGACATGCTTGCCAACAACTTCACACCACAGGATGCTGAAGATCGTGCGAAATGGAGGTAACTTAGCGGGAAAGTAGACCCTGGGTTCCAACGCCAACGCCGCGGATGCAACCGGGATAAACGCTAAAATGAAGAAGAAGATACTGCTCCATATTATATTATTGTTCATAATTCAAAATGGCGTTCGACGCACTAAACAAAAATGCTGTTTGACAATATAACAACCAGAGTCATTTTATTTAGCATCCTTCAAAAAAATCTCAGGTTTTAATTCTGAGTCGAACAAAATATTATTGGATTTTTATGTCCAAAATACTGGTACTGGGTCTGGTACTGATAAAGTACTGGGTCTGGTCTTATCTCATCTCCACCGCCCTCACTGCCAAAATGTGAGTGTAATACAACTACCCAATAAAGGATATGGCATGCGACTATATATGTATATATACTTTCTCCCAAGCGTGACACAACGTTGACTATTTTTTCGAAGAGCTCTTATATTATGGAGCCCGGTTGAAGAAAAACGTTTTGTTTATGCCATTACTGCAAATAAAAATCCAAGCTAAAACTGCTGATCTTGGAAAAACGACGACTACGCTTATCTAGCAAACCATTTTGAATGCATATTTCACCTGCCAACCAAACCCGTCCAAAATTTCTGCGCCAGACTAATCGACAAGTTCTTACACTCATTGCTCGCAAGGTAATCGTCTGTGAAGATATTGTTAGTGCACTAGGTTTATTAAATAACAAATTTGCTTGGTTGCTTGTTTTAATTATGTGGTTTGGGCACAACTTATTTCAAAGTCTTCATTCAAACTTGAAGACTGTATCTTGTATCTTTGTGTTAATTTGTGCTAGTAAGCTTATTCAGTAACTAAACTTTAGTTCTCTATGGAATAGTTGCAAAGTTGTTTGAATAACTTGCCTAAAATTAATCGAGAAAATTATTTTCTTTTATAAGCGTCATAATGGCATACATATATTAAATATTGTATATTGTCTCATCATAGGCTTATGTGCCTACAAAGAGGCAAGCTAAATGTTAAAATGTCAATGGTGATAAATTATTCATTTAAAAATTCATCGTAACCTACAAAATATCTTTTACATAGTTGAATGTAAAATGGTAAAACCTTATAAATATATTGCCGCAGAGGAAGAGAATCACATCCACATTATACTAGCTACATCTTCTTCTCCTTCTTCTCCCTTAGCCTTTATTATTCCCAAGTCATTTGGGGTCGGCTTTCCTAGTCTAACCGGATTTGACTGGATATCAGTTTTTACACGGAGCGGCTGCCACCCTGACCTCTGCAACCCGAAGGCTACCGATACCCTAAGGCTAGACCAGTGTCAGGATATTAGAGGGTACTGACTTTCCCAATAACGACTGCCATAGATGTTCATGGCAGCCGGGACCGACGGCTTAACGTGTTCTCCGAGGCACGAAGCAGGCGATAATTGTCAATCAATACGCACATAATTCCGAAAAGTCATATAACTTCCGAAAGTCAGAGGTGCGCGACGTGGGTTCGAACCCGAGACCCTCCGCATTGCAGTCTCTTGGTCTCCCCACTGAGCTATCGCTGCTGCTATATATAATATATTTTACTAGCTACATACGAATAATATTTAGAAATTCAATATCCATGGTTATAAAAAAATTACCAATGGAGATTGAAAAGTATGAACATGCAAAACCAATATAAGTCAAATCCAATGCTGCCCGTCACTAAGCTTCTTATCCAAATACTGTTGGATCAAAACAAACAGGAAAAAACTAGCGCTGCAATATTTTACAACCTTATTTATTGTACGGCTATAAAGCATTAGGCAGTACTGGCTCACGCGACGCAAAGATATCTATGTTTTATAACTGGCAACGAAGCATTTGTTTCGTTGGTGCAGATGCGCTTTTCAACGATGAAAAAAGTTTTACCATTTAAAGGTCATTTATTTTTTACTAGTCAATGTTTTTAGTTGTATATTCTACTAGTCTATTAGTATTCTTCTCTCTAACCTTTATTATTCCCAAGTCACTTGGGGTCGGCTATTCCTGGTCTAGGATGTATCGAGGGGGACTTTATATACATTTAAATAACGGACATAAAGAACACCCTGTCTCGGAACAACGATCTTGACATAAGAACAAAAGACAAAAATCTTGACATAAGAACCTTAGAACTCATGGAGAGCAATCGAATAAACTACCACTGCGCCATTGAGTCAGCTTCCCATACTAAATATGGTTATAATTTTTGTGTAGCGTAATTTGTAATTAAAATTAAAAAAATAATCTTCTCCGTTAGCCTTTATTATTCCCAAGTCACTTGAGGTCGGCTCTTCTAGTCTAATCGGATTTGACTGATATCAGTTTTTACACGGAGCGGCTGCCACCTGGCCTCCGCAACCCGAAGGCTAACGATACCCTAAGGCTAGACCAGTGTGTCAGGATATTATAGGGCACTGACTTCTCAATAACGACCTCCATAGATGTTCATGGCAGCCGGGACCGACGGCTTAACGTGCTCTCCGAGGCACGGTACTCTACTAGTCTACTAGTATTATAAATGTAAAAGAATGTAAAAATATTTGGATGTTTCTTACTAAACTTAGCGCGTACTATTTAACAAATTTGGATAAAGCTTGGCACAAAGATAATCCATGTACTGGACTAAGACATAGGACTTTCTGTAGCGATATGTGTTACCTTGGCATTTAAGTAAGCGAAGCCGTTGGAAGAAACTAGTTATTTACATATACGTGCGTTAATGATAACCAATTTATTGAGGATCTGTGGCAAAAATTTGTGCGTATGCTCGGTTCGATGAAAGAGTTTCAAGGTCGATTTCAGAGAAAGAGGTTTCAAAAGAACATTCTCAATAGCAGTAATTAGTCTATAAACGTATTTCATAAGGTAAGTGTAGGCTATAGACTCGCCCATTATCTAAATGTACTAAAGCACTTAAATACATAGCTGGCAAATAAAGATGTGAGTGTTTTGAAAAATAAATGTTTATTGGGTATTAAGACGAATAATGTTTTCCAGTCGGTGTACTACAAGCTTTATCGAGTAACCTAATTCCTTGAACATTAAAAGTTTTTCAATCTGTTAATATAGATTTCTTAGCGCAGACTAAACTAAACTCTAAGCTGTAGTCAATTACTACAGCTCAATAAATGAATAACAATATAAATAAATGAATATAAACATAGACAAGAAGATAGGTCAAGCATAGACTTAGATTGAGCGTAGTGAAAATATTATAAGTCTATCACTATTGCACACGGGGCAAAACGCAGTGGTAATATTATTCTTTTACAGGAAAACGGTATAATGGTGATAATACCCTTAGGTAAACCGATTTCTGTAAAATAATAATAGTTAATAATAATAGTTATGACGTCGCGATTGGGCCGGCTCGTCCTAAGCCGACACAATCTTGCTTGCACTAACAATCTTTTTGTGGACCCCGCAATGACAGAAAAAGGAATGCATGTATATAATATTCAATTGTCAAAATTAGCAACGTTACACTTCAAAGTTTGCAATTTTATATAATTCCGAACATTAATCATGACAATAGAAATGAAATCAATATAGTTTCAAAACGTTCGGTGACGAAGATTGATGAAAGGTCGGCGGCCAGTTGAACGCAAAAGTATTTGTCTAGATCGTAAGTTGAGTATAAATCAAATTGACAGGATTTGATTGCTTAGAAATATTACCTGTCCTGTTTGCAAAACTCTACCTACTAATATTGAAATATGAAAGCTTATGTAAATGTTTGCGTCAATCACGCGTAAGCCATTGAAGGAATTCGGAAAAAGTGTAAATATAAATAGTTTGAATAGTGTGTATGAATTGTGTATAATTTTCCACGTTTTGTTTTAAAATTAACCATAATAAAATCTGTAAATAGTAATTTAATTTCAATCAGAATATTTAAGACAATATCACATAGAATACTCGTCATTAGAATTTATTTTACAAAATTTTCTGTTTACTTCTGATTAAATTCATTACGGGTTTCAAGACAGTTTAGCTTACCCTAGGACTTTCCAAGAGACGAAACTCAGCGTCACACTGCTGAACCTGGCTACAAAGGTGTTGTTATAGTGGAATTAATGCGGATGGCATTTGTTTAAAAAAGGAATGAATTCTTTTAATCAAATACATACATACATAGATTCACGCCTGTTTCCCAGAGGGGTAGGCAGAGACAACGGATTTCCATTTGCTACGATCCCAACACACTTCTCTGGCTTCATTCACTTTCATCACATTCCTCTTACACGCCCGTCGGTTCAAGGTGCTCTTAACCTGGCCTTTGTCCAGAACGCCTCCGATCTGATCAAGAAACGTTCGCGTAGGTTTTCCTCTTGCGACTGTTCCATTCACACTAGCCTTATATACTTTCTTAGTCAGTCTTTCCTCGTCCATTTTTCTACATGCCCAACCAGCTTAACATACCCTTTTCTATTCTTGTCACTATATCAAATAATATCAAATAATAATAAGTAATTAAATTTATAAATTATTTAAGACCTTATGTATGTATACTAAGATTGCAAATAAATGATTTGAATTTGAATTAGAATGAAAAAGGAACTCTTACATGAAATATTGTTTACCAAGAATTTCTTTAAAGTTACTTTTCTGTCTGTCGTGAGATCCGAGCTCCATTGTGGATTTTCATGTTATTATTTTTGCACTCGAGTGTACAATTTTGTTGATTAACATATATTGTACATACGAGTACTTCTAGAATATTCTACGCGATGAAATTAAATATTTAAAGTGATTTCATGTTGTCTAGCAGACATACGTGAATTACCTTTATTTTTTTTTCTTTACCTGTTAGTTTAGCATATAAAGACTTTTGGCATTGTATCTGGTCTTAAGCTCGCATTATAATTGCAAACGTAAGGCCAATACTTAGCGTAAGAAATGTGCCTGATAGAGATCAGGCACATTTCCAAACACAATGCTGAGATTGAGAATTTCTTGAAAAAAATTCTATATCATTACGCAATCTGGGCATCGAATCCGAGACATGTTAAACATTCAGTACCAGTGCGCCACAAAAGCAGTATAAAATAAATTCATCTCGATAAGGCTTCATTCATACGTACCACAAGCACACCAGATCGTCACGACAAAAGGTGATCAAGCAATGGTTACGTGTGAATAGTGTCGCTGCAGCCTTTTGCAATTGCGTTGTGGTTCCTACATAAACAAAATTTTAACAAAAAGAAAACCGACTTCATTAAACAATAATCTAGAACAAAAAATGCATTAAAACTTAAAAAATTATTGCGTATTCTTGTGAATAATTAAATTATTGTTATTAATGGAGTCGGTGTCAGCCAATGACCAATGACGGTCACGAGTGCAGACAAACAGTTCGGCACCGATTTTCGTTGCGGAAACACGCCTTGACTGAAGAAACTCATGGAATTCGAAGAGGACATTGTTGTTGCTATCCAGTACAATGCAGAATGAATGACGGGAGTGTGTAGTCACAGTGTTGTGTCTGCGATGTGGTCGGACGCTAGTTTACGGTGTCGCTGGTGGTTGCGTTGTGGTTGCGATGTGGCCGGTATCACCCACGTGGTCCATAATGACGGCAAAATGTGGTCCGTGTAAATTCTACTATTTATTTTCAATACGAAATTGTAGCCGCCCACGTGGCGTGGTTGTGGTAAGTGTCGTGTGTAGTGTGGTTATTTTTATGGTTTACGGGGCAAACAAGCAGACGGATCGCCTGATGGTAATCGATTACCGCCACCCATGGACACCCGCAACACCAGAGGAGTTACAAGTGCGTTGCCGGCCTTTTAAAAAGGAGTACGCTCTTTTCTTGAAGTGTTGAAGGTCGTATTGGTCCGGAAATACCACAGGCGATAGCTCATTCCACAGTTTTGTTGTGCGAGGCAGAAAATTTCGAGAGAAACGTACGGTTGTTGACTGCCACCCATCGTGGTTGTGCTACATGTGAAACAAGCCTTAAGATTATTGAAGTTTTAAGTGTTTTTCGAATAAAAATAGTTCAGATTTCTTCAGTTATTATGATTGACTTGACTACATTAAGCTTATTTATATTACCGCCAGAGTTTTTGTGAAATTCGAATGAAAAATATAACAAGCTTACAAAAGTTATATTTTCAAAGTTTTTTCATTTGCTAAAATTATGAATAGTAAATGGTAACATGCCTAAGTTTGTATTTTATGAACACTATTATATTTGATTGTTGAGAAGGTATATAAAAGCTTAAACGTTTACGATGAGATTAATTTGCCATTTTTTTTGTGGTTTAGAAATGACATCTCCCGCACTAAGAATAATTCCTGTATCGCAGGGGACTTTACAAACATTCAAACAACGGACACAAAGAACACCCAGACTTGGAACAACTATTTGTGTATCACACAAAGTTTTGTCCCGTGTGGGATTCAAACCCAAAAAACAACCAAACCACTACCCCGTCTGTATTCTCGTTAACAAGCACAGCATGCTAAAATGCTGCTATGCTAAAAACTATTTCACGTCGTTAGTGTCTTCGTGTAGTAGAGCCTCGCTGACTTCAGCATGAATGGGCCGGCTCGACCGGGGCAGGTTTACCCTCTCACAGAATATCGACGTGAAATAGCAGTATTCCTGCTGTTGTGTTTCGTTCGGTGAGTGAGAGTGCCGGTGGCCCAATCACCCGCTTTTCCCCTTTCCCGCTCCTTCTCCTTCCCACTTCATTTCCTAAAGGCAACGGCAACGGCAACGCGCAAATGATGCCTCTGGTGTTGCATGCGTCCATAGGCCACGGTGACCACTTACCATCAGGTAGGCCGTATGCTTGTTTGCCAACTAAATAGTATAAAAAAAACCTATACCTTTTTCAACTATCACCGACTTTGGCTAAGAGTCACAAATGAAAATCTGTTTTTATGAAATTACAAGCTTCTATGGAGTTATCTTTCGTCATTTTCTGTACCCTTGACAAAGTGTATGCAAAATTGCGTGATGATCGGTTGACTACTTAAGGCGTGAAAGCGTAACAAACAAACTCACATTCAAATAATATTAGTTAAGATTAATTATTAAGTCTACGTGGCGAACATAAAGGTCTTACTATATTTAGTATATGATTATAAGCAAATTAAAAATTTCCTACTGCTCAATAAAGAATAATAATAATAATAATAATAATATTCTATCACATACACACAACACCATCTAGCCCAAACTAAGCAGAGCTTGTACTATGGGTACTAGACAATGGATAAACATACATATATACTTTTTTTTTGTAAATATATACATATTATACATAGAAACACCCAGACCAAGACAAACATCCATGTTCATGCACACAAATGTTTGACTTGTGCGGGAATCGAACCCACGACCTCAGGCGTGGCAGTCGGTTACACTAACCACTACGCCATCGAGTCGTCATAATGTTGGTGATGTCGTCATAAAGTTATTTAACTGCAGGTACTGGTATTAACTTAACTTAGATTCAAATCAAAACAAAAAATGTATATCACTTTTACTTCAACAAAGGCTTACTTGTTTTACACAATATGTGTACCTTTGTAGAGACACAGCAACGTCATCCGTAGTAGAATTATCATTTGTTTTCTTGTTAATATTTCCCTGAATTAAAACGTTACGACTTCATCCAACGTAGTTTATAAAAATGCATTCGTTTTGTTGCACAATTTAGCTTTTAGTGAAAGACACGAACAAAACAGTTTTCAAAAATCGAATGGCACCGTTTTCTCGTTTCTCAAATTTAGCTCGAAGTTCTTTGAGTACGTATTTTTTTATATTTCATATAGTTTCAGAATCCTTACTTAATATTATAAATTCGAAAGTAACTCTGTTTGTCTGTCTGTTACCTATTCACGTCTAAACCACTTAGCCGATTTAGATAAAATATGATATAGAGGTAATTTAAAACCTAGGAAAGGACATTGGCCACTTTTTAATGATGTAGGTACCACGCGGGTGGAGCCACGCGCTAAAGCTAGTTCACAATAAATGCATGCAGACTCACTTTTCTTTTTATTGCTCTTAGTGGCCTGCGGCCCACTTAGTGGTTAGTGTTAACAGCCGCTCGTAGACTTCGGCTATGTCAAGGATGTACACCGGCAAGCTGCCGCCTACTGTGAAAATAATGCTCTTCTTAAACCTGCTTTAAAGGACATGTAATAGCCTCGGGAAACACCACAGCAGGTAATCTATCCCAGAGCCTGCACGTGTTTGGGAGAAATGATCGCTGGAAGCGAACAGTTTTAAGTGGTGTGGATGAACCCTGCGGTATTTATAATGTCCCTACTAGCCTAAAGAAGGAATAGGTTCCTAACCTAACCTAATTTAAAGAGGAAAGGATTAAGACTCCATGGGTCAGCAAATTGTGAAGCGTATTTAGAAAGAATTTCAGAATTGCTTTTGTAGTTCCCGAAGTTACCCTGTACATATGAACAAATAAGGTCATATATTAGATCCTGTAACCAAGGAAAACTCAAAATTGTAGAACAATTATAATGTTTAATATAGGAAAATATTCAGAAAATCATAATTAGAACATAAAATAATGTTGATACAGTGAATTTTTTTCCAGATAAATTTACTGATTGGAATTAGCTGTAGTTAATTACTGCCGAGAATTTTGATGTCAAATAAATTTGTTCAGAAAAGGCAAAATAAAAAAAATTAGACTACTTGGAGACATATTGTTGATTTTTAAATACAAACATAATAAACAATGCTTAAAATATTATAGTTTCATATAAAAACAAATTTGGATATTAAGTTTATGGATACGACATTTTTTTTGACTACTCTCTCTCTCTCTCTCTCTCTCTCTCTTCTATTTATTACCAATAATTTACGACCCACAATAAAAAAATATACCCGTAAGTGTATACATGTAGTCGAGAAAGTCACTGTAACAAAATTTAAAATATCATAGCATTACTAACTTTTGTCTGTGGCTTCGCTCAGAACTGAAGTTTTACTGAATAAATGGATTTCTTTATGCTTTTCTGTATCCTTAAGAACGTGTATCCGAAATTTGATGATTATCGGTCGTGTAGAAAAGGCATGAAAGCGTAATAAACAAGCTTACATATTACAATATTAGTTAGGATGTTACTCAAACCAAAAAGCTTACTTAAATCATCTCACGTTCTTTTATAGCAAATACCTAAGCTTTCTCTTCTTTTCTCTTCTCCGTAGCCTTTATTATTCCCAAGTCACTTGGGGCCGGCTTTTCTAGTGAAATAACTAAGCTTTATCTGCCTTAAATTGTCCTGCAAAACAGTAAAGATAATCCCTCTCACCATAGACTCTAAATTATTAATTCTATTCGTCATGCGGCACGTCTGTCGACGTCATCAAATCGCAGAACGGACGACCACACCTCGTGGAGGAAAAAAGTTTTAAATAAACAAACCGCAGTTGTGCTGAAACTACTCTGCTACAGTGCAACGAGGTCGGGCTTTGAGGCGAGCGGTAACAATTCCTATTGGAGACCCTACTGATTAGGACAACTTGCATATAGAGGCAATTGGACGTATAATGCAGTAGCTTAATGGTGAATATAATTAGTTGATTATCACTCGCTGTAACAGTTAAGGAAAATATCATGAGAAAACCTGTCTGGCAAGTCTGGGCGTTCTCTTGAAGAGATCGAAAGTCTTTATGCTACTGAGGTGGCAAACAAGCATACGGCCCACTTGATGGTAAATGGTCACCGTAGCCTATGGACGCCTGCAACACCAGAGGCATCACTTGCGCGTAACCGACCCTTTAGGAAAAAAAGGAAGTGGGAAGGAGAAGGAGCGGGAAGGAGGAAACAGGGTGATTGGACCTCCGGTACTCTGCTATTTCACGTGGATATTCTGTGAGAGGGTAGTCCTTCCCCGGTCGAGCCGGCCCATTCATGCTGAAATCAGCGACGCTCTACTACTCTGAAACTAAATTCGTCTGCTACATCGTACTGGACCAGCGTAGTAGACTATGGCCTAACTCTTCTCATACTGAGAAGAGGCCTGGGCACGGACCTCTTCTCAGTGTGAGACGAGTCCCATTGCTGGTAATAGGAGAGTTTATTTACATAGCTGCTATAATTATTATTATTCATGTTGATGATATTGGACTTGAGACTGAGTGGTCAGCTTTTTGGTCTCAATCTACTCTTCTTCTCTCTTAGCCTTAATTATTCCCAAGTCACTTGGGCTCAGCTTTTCTAGTCTAACCGGATTTGACTGGATATCAGTTTTTACACGGAGCGGCTGCCACCTGACCTCCGCAACCCGAAGGCTAGATCAGTGTCAGGATATTAGAGGGTACTGACTTTCCCAATAACGACTGGCATAGATGTTCATGGCAGCCGGGACCGACGGCTTAACATGCTCTCCGAGGCACGGAGCAGGCGATAATTGTCAATCATACAATCATTGGTCTCATCCCACTACTAACGTAAAATACTCATATAATATTACCAACTAGCTTTTGCCCGCGGCATTGCTTGCAAAAAAGTAGGTTAGGTTATGTTAGTAACAGTAATTAAAAATATATATATATAGCCTATGTTACTCGGTGACAATATAGCTTTCTAACGGTAAAGAAATTTTCAAAATCGGTTTCTTTTTTTTAAATTAAATCCTTACAAACAAACAAAAAATCAAATAATCCTAATCTTAACTAATATTATAAATGCGAAAGTAACTCTGTCTGTCTGTCTGTTACGCTTTCACGCCTAAACCACTGACCCGATCTTGATAAAATTTGATACAGTGGTAGAGTAGACCTTGGGGAAGGACATGGACTACCTTTTGTTTTAAAAAAGGGCATAAAGGGGATCAAGTAAGGGATGAAAGTTTGTATGGGAATTCGACATTATCGTAGATAAAACCATATAAAAATATATTATAATAAGCCATTTGCTGTAAACCACTGTCAGCAGTTTGTATGTGTATTATTTCAAAATACGTATCCTAAAAAAATTATTATGGTGCAATGTAACTATTTCACGCGGACGAAGTCGCGGGCAAAAGCTAGTTTAATAATATATATTCTATCACATACACACAACATCATCTAGCCCAAACTAAGCAGAGCTTGTACTATGGGTAATAGACAATATATAAACATACATAATTGCATCCCTTTTTTTTTGTAAATACTTACTTATTATACATAGAAACACCCAGACCAAGACAAACATCCATGTTCATGCACACAAATGTTTGACTTGTGCGGGAATCAAACCCACGACCTCAGGCGTGGCAGTCGGTTACACTAACCACTACGCCATCGAGGCGGCCTCGCCATTCCTCTTTATAATATTAGTATAGTTTAGTATAGATATAGATATATATATATATATATATATATATGTAGTATTAGTATAGATAACTAGTGGAGTAAGCAAGAATATTTGTAATTTGTAACCCAAATTGTTATTAACTTTTAAGTAGCCAGCAGCAAGACGATTTATGTATGTCGTAATCTCTCAACTATATTCTGAAGGGGTAGATGTTTAAGGTTCCACTTAATAGGGGAAGAGCCTTATACTGACCACAATAGCAGACTCTTTTTTCTGAGTAATAGAGCCTCGCTTGAATGACCCGGATCGATCAGAGAAGGACTACCCTCTCACAGAATATCAACGTGAAATTGCAGTATTCCTACTGTTGTGTTTCGTTCGGTGAGTGAGAGTGCTGGAGGCCCAATCATCCTCTTACCCCTTTCCGCTCCTTCTCCTTCCCACTTCCTTTTCTAAAGGCAACGGCAACGCGCAAATGATGCCTCTGGTGTTGCATGCGTCCATAGGCTACGGTGATCACTTACCATCAGGTGGATCGAGCAGCGATAGCTCAGTGGGGAGACCAACAGACTGCAATGCAAAGGGGCTCGGGTTTGAACCCACGTTGCGCACCTCTGACTTTCGGAAGTTATATGACTTTTCGAAATTATGTGCGCATTGATTGACAATTATCGCCTGCTCCGTGCCTGGGATAACACGTTAAGCCGTCGGTCCCGGCTGCCATGAACATCTATGGCAGTCGTTATGGGAGAGTGTCGACACAAAAGATCCCACTGGGTCGAAGTGTCGCCGGTCTGCACTGACTGGCCCCCACATAAGATACATACATACCATCAGGTGGGCCGTATTCTTGTTTGCCACTTTAGTTGTATAAAAAAAAGACTAATTGCTAATACTAAGAATTTCCTGGTCGGAAATTCTATGAGACATTTTCCCAACACAGTAATAAAAGCTGAGACCTCATTCATTACCGCTGCTCCACCGAGGCAGTATATCACAAGACTTGGTATCAATGTTTTAGGTACAGGTTATCATTGATTATTTTGTGTATGAAGTTTATATTCATCTTACTTTGGGTGCAATAAGAGACTCATAAATTTTCAACAATCACTTCAGTTCAATGCATTTAATACACAATAAAAATTATTCACGTAAATGTTGGTTAAAAGCAATGAAGGTACAATTATTAATATAAGTCGACAAACACTTGCGAAAATAGATTTATCTCTATCTTTATAATCATTAGTTTTTTATTGCTGTTATAGCAGGAAGATAGTTGATATAATCACACTTCAATTTTTAATTCATTGAATACTTTCACAAGATCATTAAATTTTCAGCTACTTATGTTACTGACTGTACCATTCAAAGGAAATCTACAGAATAACAAATAACATACGAGTGTGTAGCGACCCAACGGTTGAGACTCTTGACCTAAATCTTATAGATTGAACATTTATACTCCGTTTCCAACACAATTTAATTGAAATAAGCTGATAGCATTTAATTTCTTACAAAATCATACAGATACATTACGTATTCATATTGAACATTTTCAATGAGCGAATTATTAAGAGGAAATTCGGGTATCGCTTATGTTATACAAACGTATTCCTTTTTGACCTTTAAATAATGACAATGAAGAAAAAAAATTTAGTTTGTAATTTTTCCATTGCCATTTTCTTATGTCCTGCTATTTTTGTACAATTTATTTATTGAAATTAAACTACTATATACGGATTTTTCCAGTGTGACACTGGAACATTGAGACAACTACTTCCCATCTTAGTCTCCCTGTGACCATGGCTGCCGAAAAGCAACCGAAACGTCGGGAAAAGGGTAAAATTAAATTAAATCTAAATAGTTTTAATAATAATTTAATTAGTTTAAAAATTAGTAAAGTTTAATAGTAGTAGTAGTGTAACAGTTCCAAATTATGTAATAAAGTGTCAAATAAACAACGCGATAAAATCCGTATATAGTAGTTTAATTTCAATGAATAATATTCGCGTAAACAGAAGACAATACAATTGATTTATTATAAACACCAGCAACGTTAAAAAATATTTTCCCGGTTGTACTGTTGTTTTTAGATATCCATACAGCAAAAGAATTTAACTATGTTATTATAATAAATAAAAACCTACGAACATAGCCAAAATCCTTCTCATTTTGAGCAAGAAACTAAAATAAAAAAATTATTTTTGCTTTGGAGAAGGAAAAAAAAAGGGGGATATGAGATGACGATTTAGCGTAAAATCAGTCCGTGTTAAATTATCTCCTTTGCACTCGCCTCCTTTTGTGAGGAAGTCATTTCCATCAAGGAGGCGGCGGAGCGGGAGAGGGAGCGTTTGAACCCTCTCCCCAACCGCAGAGCCGGGCGCCGGAGGGCGCGAGACGACCTCCAGCCACCCTGAGGTTTGACCTGGGGGTGGCGGGCTTTGTGGGCCTGCCCGCCATCCGTTCAGCACCAGGTCCGAGAGGCGGCGTGCGTGTTCCCACGCGCGCCTCTGTTGTTTCGAGTCCGTCTCCCCTCTAGGGGGGACAGTAGGGATAATATGTGAGGAGTGCCTTTGGGTAGGTCTTTCGTGTAGTGGCCTGCCGTTTCATACGGCGGGCCGAAACCTCGGCGGGGTCGCGACCGCATGCGAAAGTGATTCGCGCGGCCCCGTCGATAGCGGTTTAGTCGGTATTCCGGGAGGTACTCTATCATCTTTAACATCTTTCTTTTACCCCGGCGAGACCGACATAACCCCTCCGCCCGCCCCCGGGGAGGGGTATGCGTCAAGCATTCCCCCAAGTAAAAAAAAAAAAAAAAAAAAATCTCCTTTGCACACAGATATTTCCTTCGCGCCTAGCGTGATAGCAATAGATCTGTTAGAACACCTTTTACCTTTTAATATGAGCGGTAAGACCGCACTTTTGATCTCCTTAACTACTGCTAAGGAGATCAAAAGTGCGGTCTTACCGCTATGTCAGTGTCAGTGCTTCTGGCTCCACAGTATACCGGGCCTAATAAAGTGGGTCGAGCAAACATTCCCGCAGCTAAAACTACGCTTTTTAACTAGTATTTTTAGTTGCTTTTGTACAATCGCTGTCTCTAGGCCCGCCTGCATTTCTACCTACCTTTTTTCCAACTTTCACGCTTACTCAAACACGTAGGATTGGTATCTTTCTTTGTTTTACTATAAACCCAAATGAATGTTGGCTTTTCATAATATTTTAGTTTTTATGAGAAACATTTTCCTCTGTTGAAAACTGCACCTCTTTTAAGTAAGTATAGCTTGTTCGTTTGTATTATTATGTATTTCACGGATAGTTTCAGGAAAGCTGGGTGTTAATTTAAAATTCTTATGTGTGAGTTCTGTAATGCATTCTGTTAAAATAAATATTGTTTTGACGTACGTATACATGTAGAATGAAAATCTTGAATTATGACTGGCTTCTTATCAGAATTGCAATACGAGCTCACTAGTTTGTTATGTTCGTTTCTTTGTAATTAAAATATTGTTTATAACTAAAGGAGTATATACGATTTAAAGACGAAAAAAATACACAAATTTGTGTCCTAGCGTTGGGTAAGCTTTTATGATTCCTTATGCTGTGCTGTCAGTGGGAATTATGTGAACAAGCAAATCTTTTCGTGATGCAACACTAATGCTGGAATGGGTTCTGATATGTCACAGGGAATAAGACGGGAATAAGTCATCATCCTGGCCATCTAAAACAGTACTCATGTCATGTTTGTAAAGTAGGGGACGAAGATATTGTCATCTATCAACCCTGTAGCCATGCCAAACTCCATTCTGCTATTTAAACATTTTAACTGAAAGAATACCCGACTAAATTTTGTTAGAAGACCAATACTGTGATCTCAATATAAAATATAATGAATATAAAACATGTTAAAATGACTAAACTATTAATAATAGAACGATAAATGTTAGGTAGTAAATTTCCTAAGCAACAACAAAATCCATTACAAAAATTATTTGTCTAGACATTGACGGAATCCTTGAAAATACACTAGAGAATCACATACGTGAACACTTCAGATAGCTTTGATAACGTATGCATGAAAAAACAATATATCTCATTGCACGATGTTTTACTACAACATTAGGGACTAGGGGACCACCAATCGTTTGTCTTCGTCAAATCCCTTAGGCTCCGTCACCCCACTTAAGGAGACACCTTTAGCTTTTTGTGACTTAATCTCTTAAGACTGGTCCGATAAGCTTTTTATTGGATCAGATAAGATTTTAAAACAATCGGAGTCTTGCAAAATGTCATTGATTTTGAAAGGATTTTTATAATTATTGCGGTGTGTCGCCTAAATAAATAGGATGTACATAACTTTACTTTAATTACTATAAACTAGCTCCGCCTCATGAGGTCTCGAGATTAATTTCGGGATCGCGGTAAGTGTTATTGAGATTTTTTGGCAAAAAAAATTCAGTTGCAGTACACAACCATAAGCTCGTCCATAAGGGGGTGAACCACTAATGACACTCAGTAACGTACGACCTAAGACCCTAGGTGGTGAAATGTCCGTGTAATACATCCCTGCCTACCTGTTCTGAAATACAGGTATGAATGGTATAGAATGTCAATTTTTTTAATAAAACGACAATCATCTTGACATTGCAGACAGTTACGTCACTTGTATTACATATACTCAATGTTCAATCGTCGGACAACGACCCGCGGGCTCCTTTGTGTGAAGAAACCACACACCGTTCTAAGTCAATATAATCTTTTCCTTTACATATTTATTATTTTCTTAGGCTATTTTGTATTCGGAATATGAGTAGGGTATACCTGTCGACAACAGCTGATGATCACGATCAGTAACATGATAAATGCGTTCAGTTTAACTTTAAACACACGGAGGCAGTGGGGTATGGTCTATTGTGATTTAGGCGGTTGCCATATAAGCACCGATTTTTATCGTTCCGTGTGTTGCCGCGGTTCACTTTATTTATGGCGTCACAGTGTAGGTATAACAGAGAGTCAAAATCCCTACCCCTCGCTATTCAAAGCATTATTGCCATAGTTTAAATCTATTTTAAGTGTATAACTGTATATTTGCAGTACATGTATAAATGTTTTTTGTAAACCCTTACTTTATTAATAGTAAAATAATAATGTAATGTTAGAAAAAGCCTGAAACACAGGTCTCTGATCTAGTTCAGGCAATACCCTGTAAAAAGCAGACTACATATATAAGAATTTTTGTGTCCAATACATATTTAAATTGTAAATGATTTTCTTTTGATTAAATATAGTTTTGTAAAGACATTTATGTCTTATTGAATATTTTTTTTGTATTATTACTATATTATTACCAAAGAGAGGAGGAAAGGGAATTATATATGAGAGTCTTCTTCTGTTCTAAATTTACATAAAAACGGCAATATACAAAATAATGTCAGTGGTATTGCAAATCTAGACAACATAAACTTATACCACCACCCAGTCTGGTTGCTAACGATGCCAGATTGACAAACAAAATTAAAATAAACTGTGACTTATGTTTACGATGTTTTATGTTTACTAAATATTTGCTTATTATGATTATGTTCACTAATTATTTGCTTGTAATTTGACATCACCTATATTAATACTAGCTATATTTTTTGTATTTTATTAATTGAACCTTGAATGTGTTATGCGCTACTCTATGCTTTTTCAATCTAATTTGTTATAATTAATGGCAACAGTTGGCTTAATTATTTTTTCAATAAATTTGTACGCCGACCACGGCAAAACATGTCGCACTAAATAAGATTTTCCATCCATATGCATGACATTTAAAGTATGTAATATGACAAACACATGTTTATACAAATAAAAATTTATTATTATTATTATTATTATTATTATTAAATAGTATGTTTATTCCGAAATGGTATAAATTAATCATCCCAAGGTCATTAGGTTAAATCTTATCTAATCTATATTTACACAGGTACGAGTTCAATGCATAAGTCTATGAATATTCACGGTACAGGCTTGTGTGGAGTGTAAAGACAAAATAATTATTTCCATTGATTTAATCTTATTTTACAGCGCTAATAACAATACAATATCATCTAGAGAGAATTAGTTAATTTCTTGAACAATAAGTTTTCTTTAATTCCTCATAATTTTATTTGAATGGGAAATATAATTGTTCCTCTGAATAAATTTCTACTCTGTGACTCTGGCGTCATGTCTCGCCTTACGTAACTTTCACCTGTTAGATTACAATAACCGATGCGTGCTGTAGATTTCTATTTTATAGCCCCAACACAGAACATGTAATGGATAACGCAAAAAAATGTTAAAAGATTACAATATCTCGTCAAAAAATGAAAGCAAAAAGGTGTAAAGGGCTCATAAAATAAGGTTACATTTTTATTACAGCTTCAGTTTTTTATGCAAAGGGACCAGCGTTTGTATTATATATTGCCGAAGAAGTAGAAAGAATCGTACTATGCGTTCACGTACGTACTATGGTATCAAGACCCAAATACTATCTACTGCCCAGACCTAAGTTCCAGACTCCGTATATCTATTAAAAAATTCTTTACTGAAACTACCTAAATAATTTGCCATGCCCGGATATCAAATCCAATACCACAAGGACAGCTGCGGAATTCATTATCACAGTAATATCGAGGTACTTCTTCTGAGATATTAGTATAAGCGTGAGAATACAGTGTATAACAATATCTATACTAATATTATAAAGAGGAAAGATTGCAATTTTTGTTTGTTTTTTGTAAGGATTTACCTCAAAAACTAATTAACCGATTTAAAAATATCTCTAGATAGCTTTCTTGTGGTAAATAATATAATATACAAGGTGGCGCAAATGTTATCACATTAAATGATATGCTACCTTAAGTTGGTTGATATAAGACGGTTAACATAAACAAAATACCTATTTTCGCAGAAATTAAGAAATAAGAAATTTTTTTAGCAACAAAATCAATATTAAGTTAGACACAAATTAGAACACCATCGTGCGCTGTTACCAGCTCGCTAACGGTCATAGGTTCCGAGAAATCATCTTTGTCAACTCGCTAGGACCGGAAATTCCCGGACCCGAATACAATACGACGGTATTTTTAATATCGCTGCTTAAGGTCTTTGACACCTAAGTAATTTATCGCTGCATTACATGATGTTCCAAAATTTCTAAATTATGAAAACCACAAAAATGTCCCGTGGCTAAACTACTGAATACATTTGGTTCATAATTTATATATATGATATGTGGTATCAATTAATGTGATAACATTTGCGCCACTTTGTATAATCTATGTTACTTGGTGATAATATATTATCACCAAGTAACATAGGTAACATTTTATTTTAAATAACTGTTGCTAACATAATCTAATCTATGTCTACGCGAGCGAGGCCGAGGGCGAAAGCTAATTATAAATGTATATAAAGATGTTTGGCGGTATGTTACTCAAATACCCGTACACCTTTAATTAGATTTGGATGGAATTTAACTCACACATAAACCATGTCTTGGGTTAAAACATAGCTGTAAATTCCATGCCACAAGCAAAAACCAGTTATGAATATAGAGAAACCAACCACACGGCACTACCGTCGCTACCCTTTCAAATAAAGGAACCCAAAGAACAATTCTTGAATAAAAATCACACATTTCACGCACGTGAAAAACCTTCAAAACCTTTTAAGTTGTTGCTCGAGAACAAAGTCCAGAACATAAATATGAACAGACAGCTTACATTTTCTGGGGACTTCAACAAATCTTAGGACTGGAAAAATTAGGATTTGTTAGACGCCTCGCCTTGATATCAGCTGTTGAATACTTTGTGAATGTCATTTCTGAAACGGATTTTACTTAATACTAGTTGTTTGTCACGGTTTCACCCACGTTTATGATAACTGCACTGCTCATTACCCGCAGCGTGTACTAGTGAAAGGTTTTTTTTAATTTGTCCTGTAGATTGTGTATTTTTTTCATTATTAACAAAATTCAAATCTTTCTTTTTTATGGTATTAGTGTTACTAAGAATTTCCAAAAAACATTATACATAATAATATGTGCAATAACAATTCTGTTACAATTTTACTATAGGTATAGGTTTAGGACGAGGCTATCATTGCCACAACATTGATCGTTGATCACGTAGCACTCCTTTTCAATCACGAAATTGGTTAAAGAGTCATTGTTGGAGACAAAAGTAGTAAAATATGTTAGTTTTCTTGTTCATCATATATACAAAGTGGCGCAAATGTTATCACATTAATTGGTACCACATATACTACATGGTATTCTTCGACGATTTACAAATTATAAACCAAATGTATTCAGTAGTTTAGCCACAGGACATTTTTTTGTTTTCATAATTTAGAAATTTAGAACGTCATGTAATGCAGAGATAAAGTACTTAGGTGTCAAAGAGCTTAAGCAGCGATATTAAAAAACCCTCGTATTGTATACGGGTCCGGGAATTTCCGGATCCTAGCGAGTTAACAAAGACGATTTATCGGAACCTGGCTCGGAGCTGGCTACAGCGCACGGTTGGTTACAATGGTTTTCCAATTTGTGTCTAATTTTATTTTATTTATTTTGTTCAAAAAAATAATTTCTTAGTTTCTGCGAAAATAGGTATTTTGTTTATGTTAACCGTCTTATATCAACCAGCTTAAGGTTGTATATAATTTAATGTGATAACATTTGCGCCACCTTGTATATAGTCTCACTTCCATGTCCACGAAGGTAGGTAAGTACATACATTTCATCAATAATTATTTTTAGGTACAAAGTAATAGGAGGCGATTCTGGACTGGACACAGTTACAGTGTATACACCGTGTACTTACTGAGGGACTGAGACTTATCCCTCATTACTTTTATATAACGACTAGTATTTCGCGTGGTTGCGCGTCCCGCAAATGGCCCGCGAAATCAGACAGTTTGAAAAGGGCCTTGGAAAATCCCGAAGCAAAAAAAAAACCGATGACCTCGGTGACCTTAAAAATTACCTTTTATGGAAAGATCGCATTGACCTCTATGACATTTGTTCAAACGCACCCCGCCTATCTCTCTAAGTTTGTATGGCGGCCATTGTTTTTTGTATGGAAGAAATGTTTTTTCGCTCCCCCTAAAAGTTCCCAGGGTTTTAGGAAGATTTTGTACGAGATCAAATCCCATAGATATTATCCCATTTCCGAGATCCGATGGGGTACGACCACCAAGAGCTGACCTTCCGAAGGTCAGGGTTTCCCGGGCCTTTTGAACAATTCTCTATACGACGCTATATTTACTTTTTTCCTACGACTCCACCTTGTATGACTTCTATTTCTCTAAGTCAGTCAGTGAGATACTAAAAGTAAATAAAAGTAAACTAGCGTTTGCTCGTGGTTTCACTCGCATAAAAGTAGGTTAAGTTATATTAGTAACAGTACAAATTTTTAAATAAAATATTGCTTCTGTTACTTTATACTCTATACAGGTGATAATAAAGCTTACTAACGGTTAAAGATTTTTTTAATTGTTTGAGTAGGTTTTGAGTTAAACCCTTACAAACAAAAAATCTAATATTTCCTCTTTATAATATTAGTATAGAGAAAGCAAATAGGGGCCGATGAATACCTATAATTCAGTGTCAAGTACTAAGTACTCTTAAATATATTAGGTATTGATTTCTGATTTCGTGATAGTCGGGTTGACTGAATTAATGTAAGTTTTAAATGGTAAAACTTGCGTCATGTCATAGCTCATATTTTGTGATCGAAGCGGAATACTGCAAGTTGGACTACACCCGGGTCCTACGTCATGGCTGTCCCTATTCAGAGGAGTCCGGTATTGTCTCCCTTTTTCTATTGCAATAGTTGGGGTGGGCAATCTGAGGGTGCATGGCAAGTTCCTCTCTTCCCAATCATTTTATTACTATGGACTTCCGCCAAGTAACGCATTCTTCGATTCAATATGGTAAAACTTGTTTAACCCTCTACAGATATACTTCTTCTTTTTTTTCATGTGGTTAGGCCAACCTGTCGTCAAGAGTTGTTCAGGCCACTGACATGGCTTAAGGACTGCTGTCAATTTGACAACAACCGGGACCGACTTTTTACGTGCCCTCCGAAGCACGGAGACGCTCAGATGAAATACCACAAGGCGGTCACCCATCTATAGACTGACCGCACCCAACGTCGCTTAACCTCGTTAATCGTTTACCGATCAGTGAGTGCTACTGGCTATGAGTGCGCGTAGCGTACAGATATATAAGCGTATGAAATAGCACATTGCTACGTTATTTAACTATTATGAATGCCGTCAACATTGTTGAAAACTAATTTATAACCAGCACCCCATCTCGAAGCAACATCTTGTCAATAAAGTCAATGCACCACGTTTAATATTCAATAGATGCGCATACAAATTAAGTATTATCATCTAACTTTACCTATGAAAGGGTTCATGGTGCTCGATATAGTAGGGTTGGAGAGCTGGTTTAATATTTTCGAGTTAACTGTGAATATTTTGTGATATAGTTTCTTGTAAGGTTGAGTAATAGCTCAGTGGGGAGACCAATAGATTGCAATGCAGAGGGTCTCGGGTTCGAACCCACGTCGCGCACCTCGGATTTTCGGAAGTTATATGACTTTTCGAAATTATGTGCGTATTGATTGACAATTATCGCCTGCTCCGTGCCTCGGAGAGCACGTTAAGCCATCGGTTCCAGCTGCCATGAACATCTATGGCAGTCGTTATTGGGAAAGTCAGTACCCTCTAATATCCTGACACTGGTCTAGCCTTAGGGGATCGTTAGCCTTCGGGTTGCGGAGGTCAGGTAAAAACTGATATCCAGTCAAATCCGGTTAGACCAGAAAAGCCGACCCCAAGTGACTTGGGAATAATAAAGGCTAAGAGAGAAGAAGAGTTTCTTGTAAGGTGATGGCACAGTGTTATATGTAGTATTAACTCATGTCACTATGATGCGAAAACATCTTTATATATATAAATCTTCTGTGCGTGTGTTTGTAATTAAACTAAAACTCATAATCACTAGCCACCTCTCGCGACCGGTGGTGCGACACTATATAAGGACGGACGGCGTCAGTCGCAGTCTCCTGGCGGCCCGGCTTCACACTCCCAGCTAAGTGTCCTGATTATACAAGGACCACGAAGCAAGTCTTTAGCGAACCACGCCCTGACTATATTTGTATAAGTAAAGATTAAGTCTTTTATTTGTATCTTAATACATTAAAAGTGTATTTGTTATACCTTCTCTCATTGTACTTCCTAATATATCTACATTTCTCATAAAGTAAACTCTAAAGGTTACAATGGCTAGCTAAACGGCTAGACCGATTTTGAAAAAAAAATTTGTGTATGTTCAAGTGGATTCGAGAATGGTTTGCTTTTTTTAATTCTTTTTTTCGTGTGAACAAGATGACGTCTGTCGGGACAGCTACTGTTTTTATATAATCAATGTTTTTTTACTCTTATTTTATTACAAAGACAACTACCACACTAGGAGTTATTCCTTTGTCACGGAGGACATTACAACTATTTAAATAACGGGCACAAAGAAAACCCAGGATCCGTTGTTGTTTGTTCCGTGAGGGGATCGAACCCACAACACTTGGAGTAGTGGCTATGGCGAGGCGACTACTTAAACCACTACGCTGTCCGTTGTTATGTTTGTTTGGTTGTTTAAATGTTTCTAAAGTTCCGTGCGACATAGGAATTATTCATGACGCAGGAGTGGTCTTCGTAAATTAAAAAAAAAATACTTCATTCCGATAAATAATAATCGATTATCATGGCTCATGAAATTCGCTGTACTATCAACGTAAGGGACGATGGCCTAAAGAGCCTAAAACCCTGATTACTGCAGCAACACAACATAAATTACCTGTATTTTGCAGAGAAATGCAACCTAATGAAAAGACGAAGAAGTGGAAGAAGAAGAATGAAGATGCTGTACTGGGCTAGTTTCAATGAAAGTGTAGGCTTTAATAAGATAACCACTAGCTAAATTCCTCTAGAAACTTGTTTCAGTGATTCAAGTATAGAACACGATGTACTGCAATAGTATATACTATGTATGAATCTTATGTGGGGGCCAGTCAGTGCAGACCGGCGACACTTCGACCCAGTGAGATCTTTTGTGTCGACACTCTCCGATCTCCGATCAATAACGACTGCCATAGATGTTCATGGCAGCCGGGACCGACGGCTTAACGTGCTCTCCGAGGCATGGAGCAAGCAGTATATACTAAGTATTAATATTATAAAATTTTATTATATTAAGACTGGTTTAGTGACGCAGCAGTAGTTTGACTCCATGGATGGCGTTCGATGAAGTTCGATCCCCACACGGAACAAACATTTGTGAAATTCACTAATAGTTCTGTGCCTCCTGTGAAAAGTGATACAAATCACAAATCAACACTTTACAAGAAAAGAAAACAAGATTTAAAAAATCTAGTTCCCTTTTTAAGTGGGCTAGGTTAAACTTGAGTACTTTTTTTGTAGATAAAAACATTCACTTTCTCTGTTCATTTACATGTTTGTGATTAATATAATAGTTTTAAAGTAGTTCTTAAAAAACCTGTAAGTTGCATCTTTTTTATTTCTAATACATGCTAAAATGACATGATAAATAATACAACTACAGTTAAATTATATTGCACTTATAAGTTGTACTGGAATACGCAGCAGGGGTAGGCCCCCCACAAGGTCGACCGACGACCTGGTAAGGGTCACGGGAAGCGGTTTGATGCGGGTGGCCCAATACCGGTCTGTGTGGAACACCTTGGGAGTGGCTATGTCCAGCAGTGGACGTCTTTCGGCTGAGATAATGATGATGACGATGATATAAGTTGTCTTCGTGTAAAATGAAAAAATTTATGTGCAAATAAATATACCTATCACACTTATACCATGAAACACTTATAGAGGTTACAGCTTGAAATATATCTACATTCCCGATATTTTTTGTAAAAATCCTGCCAGTTTTATTACTTTGCACAAAATTATCTACGAAACTATGGTAGATAGAACGTTAGATCAAAAAGATCCTGATATTTTTCATGGTTCGGTAAATAAATGCTTTATTTATAATATTTTTCTGATTCATTCTATTTAAGCATTACAAAAAGGGTACAACTCGACTTATATCATTCATCACAGGTGGCAAAGAGTTGTTCCAAGTCTGGATGTTCTTTGTGTCCGTTGTTTGGATGTTTGTTAAGTCCCCGCGACACAGGAATTATTTCTAGTGCAGAAGTAGACTTAAAATAAGTGAGAATCGGCAATAAATTGCCGTAATTCTTAGAAATCGAAAAAATGGTTCAAGTAATATGCAAAGGTCACGTGATACCACGTGACCTTGAGGTCAGAGGTCAAAGGTCATAGTAATTTCGGGGGTTTATCGACCATGCTGAGTCGAATGGCGTTAACCGCGAGTCTCTATCTCTTACAGTTCTTGAGTTGAAAGTTGTATAACAGACAGACGGACGGACGAACGGACGGACAAAGCTGTTATATAAGAGTTTTTCGAAATTTAAAACTATAGCAAAGCTTAGTTTCAACAAGCACGACTAGTATCCAATATAAACTTGCTTCGCAATGAGATTATAAATTACGTCAAATCGCAATCAACTAAAACTGCTGATAGCGGATGGTAAAATAGTTTAAGTGTACGCCTCGCTACTGTCTCTGCACCGAGTATTGTGGGATCAAAACCCCCACGGGACAAAAATTTGTGTGACCCACAAATGGTTGTTCCGAGTCTGGATATTATTAGTGTCCGTCGTTTGAATGTTTATAAAGTCACCGCGACACAGGAATTGTTCATAATGCGCGAGTTGTATTTTAATAGAAAAGCGTTAAAGAGCTTTTGTTGTTAAAAAAATCTTAGAAGTGGCATGAAGTCTGGAACTGTCCGGTAGGTGGCAAGCGACCCGTCCCTATTATTTGGAATCTAAAGCGGAGAATCTGGAGAAATATCGGTGACATATCCCTCGTGCCTCCTTCAGAGGAATAGACGTCTTTTTATGTATGAAACTTTAAATGGATCAAAAGACACATAAGGATTATTTAATGAAATAAAATCTTTAGAGAAATTCTAGACGCGCAAAGTTACTTTAATTCCAAATATTCCAACCTAATTTCACACACATCGTACAAAGCAATAGTATTTCCCAGTCTCCTTAATCATCCGGTCTTTGGGTCTTCGGAAACGTTCCTTTGTGTAAATTCTAACAAAGATGTCCCTAATTGAAATCTATTTGTAAGTCCAGTTGGAAAGTAATGGCGCTGAAATGGCTCAGTCTCGTTTTGTAGCAAGTATAATACATTTAATATCTCTACAACTTGCATCGTCTTCTTAAATAGGTTAGTTGCCTATATTCTATTATGAGTATTATTTTATACACAGCAGCAAATATGATTTAATAGAAATCCTTTTGTAGCAACACGTTATGAGAAAAATGGATGCGTACCGCCATCTCTTTATCTCCGTCGCACTCCTGTAGTTAAATGTAGTTATGTCACAATTTGCTTTGTGTATCCATGTTACCTAATAAACTACTTAAAATCCTTCTAAGTGGTTTTTCATATATATTATTTTATTTCATGTAGCTTTTTATTAAAATAATGACAAAAATATAAGTCAATTATGCGATGATTTTTCATCATACAGGAACATATAAATACAATCCTTCTACATCCCCATAAAGCGAAAGTAGTGGTGTACTGCAAAGTGCCTAATTCTACCTTTTAATCATATCTATACCATATTATTATATAATAATATTATAAAGAGGAATTATTAGATTTTTTGTTTGTTTGAAGTTTGTAACGATTTAACTCAAGAACTACACAACCGATTTGAAAATGTTGCGTTACTGTGACTTATTGAATGTAACTGCCGTGCAGGTCAAGGTCTACTGAGCAAATATTGGTAATTTTTTTTATGCAACAATGGTGGCAGACAACATACGGCCCACCTGATGGTAAGTGGTCACCGTAGTCTATAGACGCCTGCAACACCGGAGGCATCACTTGCGCGTTGCCGACCCTTTAGGAAAGGAAGTGGGAACGAGAAGGAGCAGGAAGGGGGAAAGGGGTTGACTGGGCCTCCGTCACTCTCACTCACCGAACGAAACACAACAGTAGAAATACTGCTATTTCACGTCGGTGTTCTGTGAGAGGGTAGTACTTCCCCGGTCGAGCCGGCCCATTCATGCTGAAATCAGCGAGGCTCTACTACTCTAGTAAATGTTTGTATATTATAATATGGTGGGGAACTTTATTCTAAAATATGTAGTGATGGTGATTTCTAAGCCATCTTGTGTAGCAAGCGCTCATCGCACAATAAAGGCGGAAGATTACTCGTTATATGTTTGGTATATTAGCGCCTTATAACAAAAATTGCTTTTATTATTATTTATTACAAATCCCGCACATGATTATCATATATCATATCACCGCAGCATAAGAGGCGAAACGCATAACAGTGTTAAACTGCGGGTCTACCGTGAAAATGTTTTTACGCAATGACCTGCCGAAACGAATTACGAATGAAATAATAAGCATATACCTACCATGAAAACACTTCGGATTTTTTAGGACGTACAAATGTCATACGACGATATTCGTGACGAATGTCGGCGCGAATGATGTTTCATGGTAAGAATAAGCACGAACGAACGTACGCAATTGCGTATAACGCGTTTCACGGTAGACCCCCTGTTACTGCGTTTCGCTTGGTGAGTAATAGCTCCAGAGATTCATCTTGCACCTATTCTCACCCATTCCTTTCCTTTCATCCAATCTTTAATTCATTTTTCGTTGGATGTGTGCACTTAAAGTCCTTGTATAGAAAGTGAACAAGGGTTATGGGTTACCAATAGCCCTGGCTACCAGAACTGAGCTGACTAATACGCATACTTCTTTTATTTAAAAGAGATAACTCCCACACTAGGAATAATTCCTGTGTTGCGGAGGACTTTACAAACATTCAAAAAAAGGAAAAAAAGATCACCGGACCCGGAGTAACCATTTATGGACCATACCAAGTTTTATCCCGTGTGGGATTCAAACCCACAGTACTTGGCGCAATGGCAGTGGTGAGGCCAACACTTAAACCACTACGCCATCTGTGCAGAAGCAACTCCGCCATGTTCTAAAAAGAGGCAATTATAAATCTAATTTAGACGTCGGAAATTCATTAGCGTCGCCGTTTACTGGCAACGTACTCAATAAGCTGACAGCATTAACACGTTACATGGCATTTCAATGAACCCAATAAAAACCATAATATAATTATATAAGCCTGAATTACTTCCATCATTAACAAATAATTTTATAGCCAGAATAAACCGGCATTCATTGCCACTAACATAAAGATACCGAAGTTGTCAAGGTAGAAAATTAAAAGTAATCACACTAATCACATAAAAAGCTTACATAAATAACTTACTATCGCAACACCGGAAAAAGTAAAATTAAAAATGCAAGTAAACAGTCAAACGAGTCGTATAATTTTATTATCATTGAAAAATACGTTATTTTATGTTGTAAAATTTGCATTTATTACGACACAAAAGTTGAAACATTTCAATGGTTCACGCTTTCGTTATTTTTATACAATGTTTGTAAAGTATTGGTCGGAGCGCAGGCAATAATAGGAATGAAATGAATCTAAAACAATATGTACAGTGTTTGTGGACGCGCACCTCCGAAACGGCTCGACCGATTTTTATGTATGTATATTTGGTAGGTATGAGAGAAGCTCGTAAAGTATATTTCATACGGCTAGGTGATTCAGGTGTCAACCTACATTTACACGAGCGAAGCCGCGGGCAAAAGCTAGTAATATATAGAAATTCGTACTTAAAATATCTTCATAAATGAAATATGGGTATGTCGATGCCGGTGGGACAGCGGTAGTCAATTTGACTGCTGTGCTAAAGGTCACTGGGTCTTGATACCCGGATCGAATATAAAGTTATTGAATTTTACATAGACAAATTCTCAATAACGCCTGGAATAGTTTTTGGATTTATTGAAACTCTACCTATACTTTCCAGAATATCGGCGTGACACTAAATAAATTAGTACTCATAACCCGTTTTTCTTACGTCTTATTATCAATAAGTAAATATAAATCCTATTATTGTTCGCGTCTCTGAACAATTTGGATGTTTTCAGTGATGTATTGAAATATGTTTAGGCTAAGATTATTAGCTATACATTTCATTCAAATCGGTAAACAAATATAAAATAGAAGTACTTTTAAAGGTACGTAGATGATACGCGCGTTAAATCGCGTGTATTATTATAATCTATATAAAATTAATTTTCATTTCATTCTTACTCCATTGATAGCACCGATAGTCTAATGGTTAACTGTTGAACTGCCACGCAGAGTTCTCGAGTTCGATTCCAGGCCCCCCACAGTAAGTTTTCTAAGTTATATGCGTTTTAAATTATTAATTATCGCTCGCTTTAGCGATAAATGAAAACATCGTGCTGCATCACTCTCTAATTATACTATTTCTTATTCTATCTTTCAGAGTCACACCACATATATTTCTCAGCGCTCTCATTTCTACAGCATTTATTCTGCTCTCATGCTTCTTTTGCCATACCCAACATTCACTTCCATACATAAGTGTGGGCACTAATAGTCCTCTATGAACAGCCAAACGTGCCTTTTCGGATACATTTCGACTGTTCATAAAAGCGCGTAGAGCTCCATTCACTTTGTTGCCAGCAATCGTTCTCCTTTCAATATCTCCCTCATGTTTACCATCCCTTGTAAACAAAGTACTCAAATATACAAACTCTTCCACTTGCTCCATTAGAGAGAGAGAGGCGGCATGAAAGTGGATATAGTGAGAAGAATAGAAAAGGGTATGTTAAGCTGGTTTGGGCATGTAGAAAGAATGGACGAGGAAAGTTTATAAGGCTAGTGTGAATGGAACAGTCGCAAGAGTAAGACCTAGGCGAACGTTTCTCGATCAGATCGGAGGCGTTCTGGACAAAAGCCAGGTTAAGAGCACCTTGAACCGACGGGCGTATATGAGGAATGTGATGAAAGTGAATGAAGCCAGAGAAGTGTGTCAGGATCGCAGCAAATGGAAATTCGTAGTCTCTGCCTACCCCTCTGGGAAACAGACGTGAATCTTTGTATGTATGTATCGTGAGGAAACCTGCATATCTGAAAATTCTACTTAATGTTCTCGATGTCGTGTGAAGTCTGCCAACCCGCACTGGGCCAGCGTGTTGGACTATAAGCCTAACCCTTCTTTTATTGAGAAGAGACCCATGCCCAGCCGTGAGACAGTTTATAAATAGGGCTGATATTATTTATCAAAATATAAAAAACGTAATAACTCCCACATAATGGTTACCAAGGTAAAAAGTAAATGCATTGACATCTACGTACCTCATCATCATCATAAGTTACAATCGCTTTCACACTAAATATATAAACTTGCCATTACACGTTTATCTCACAATAATAAAATTGTTATTCAAAAAAGGAACTCGATACATATTTCCCATACGTTGAACCGTTATATAGAAATCGGACAGAGAGCATCAAATAAAAATCGCTCATAAAAGAAAGAATGAGTAAAAAAGATAAAAAGGACGTGATATGAAAAGCGTTCGGGGCTTCAGAATTTTGCTTTGGCGCACTGGCAAAAGAAAAATGAGACAAAGATTAAATTAGATGTGTGATTCAGATGGGTTTTATAGTATGTTTTATTTTAAGTCATAATTAAGGTATCCTTGTTTTTCAAGAATAGCAAGCGTTACATAATATTGTTATCTATACCAATATTATAAATACGAAAGATTTGATATTGTTCGTTTGTTTGTTTGTAAGGATTTAACTTAAAAACTGCTCATTTGATTATAAAATTCTTTAATCAATAGAAAGCTATATTATCGCTGAGTAACATAGGCTACACATTATTTAAAAAAAAGACTGTTAGTAACATAACCTACCTACTTTTACGCAAGCAAAGTCGCGACCAAAAGCTAGTCGTATATAAACCTAGGATAAATCTGAGTAAATTAAAAAGACGTGATTTTATTGGTAAATATAAAACAACAACATTTTAACCAACTAAGACTATAACTGCAAATGAGGATGATTAAAAAAAAATGAGTTTATGTAAAAGGAGAATATATTACATATACCCAAATTCAAATATTTATTTCCATGAAACAATTTCAACTATTATTTAGACGCGTAAAAAATTTCATACTTTTCATTATTATGCACCAGCCAAGTGAAGATTAGCAGGGTTATTATTTATAAGATATCTTACTAGGAATTATTCCCTTTTCTATTGCGAGGGACTTTACAAATATTAGAACACCAGATCCCCAGACTAGGAACACCTTTAAGAGATAAGAGAAGTAATGCATCTTCAACACAAAGGATGGATCCCTAACCAGGCTGGTTGATTGATATCAGAAATTTATATATAAGGTAACTCGTACTAAGAACTTCACATGCGTGTTTCAACACTCATTACAAATTGTAAGATAGTGTGTAATTAAGTACAGCGCCATCTTTTGTTTGGAGTTATAACTTCTTCACCTGTGTGTAGCAGAGCTGCTATTCGTGGTAATTTTTTTTTTTGGAATCATGCTTGGAACACTTGGCTCACTCTTTGATAAAGATCTTGATAAGATTCAGATATAAATCTCAGGATCTAAAGGTTTACCCTAAATTCACGATTAGTTTGGGATCGTTTCTTTACTATAAGATTTAGGTTTACCTAAACTTTACCACTATAAATCTTTAGAGCAAAAGCATATAACAAAGTTTGAGACTGAACAATAATCTTCTGGTTGAGTAAATAGGTTTATTACCTATTATTAGTTAGGTAATAAGCCTGTCGTATCTGCTCAGTGAATCCTCTTTGCCGAGACGTCGCTTTGAGAACAGACAAAAAATACCTCCGTACACAAGTGAGTTTCCAATTGACGATGAGTTTGCGTGAATGATCTTTTTTACGATTGTTAATGACGTCACTAGTTCGTTTTTTTAGATCGGTGATTAATCATTTTTCTATTCACAAATAATTTATCATCGACATAAAAATCTAGTATTTTCTAACTTCAAATTTAGCATGTATACCGTGAGCAATAATTGGCAACTTTTAATGTTGTACTAGAGTGACTTTATAGCTAATATCCATATTCAACTGAAATTACTGCTCGGCGTTACTATAAAAACTAGTATTCAGACGTATTTTTCACGAAAACAACAGATGCCGCTAAAATGCTGAACTAAACATGATGAAGCTGGTCATCAGCTGACAATCTCATGACATCCCACTCAAGTGTTTGCTAAAATTAGTAATCAGCAAACTTTATTTATCTTTTGTTTCTCACACCGATGTCGATTAGTTAAAAAGAGACAAAATGCTTTTCAATTAAAATATTTAAGAAGAAAGAAAGCTAGCGTGGTGGATTATGGCCTAATCCTTCTCACTCTGAGAAGAGGTCCGTACCCAGCAGTGGGACAGTTTAATACTAGGCTGGTATTATCTATATATATAAAACTCTTCCGTTACTGAGTGACTGACAGACAACGCACAGCCGAAACCACAGAACGCAAGAAGCTGAAATTTGGCATGTATGTTCCTTGGAGAGTGTAGGGGAGCACTAAGAGAGGATTTTTGGAAATTCCACCCTGAAGGGGGTGAAAGGGGTGAAACCCGATATTCACACGGGAACGGGACTTACGCGGGTGAAACCGCGGGAAAACTACTAGTATTATATATTTAAATAAGTAATAATTTATGGCCTGATGCATACAAATTGCAAAAATTTCATATCATTATATCCAGTAGGCATTGGCCAGACTGTGCATTGTATTATTCACGTACATGACGTATCCGCAGGCGACTTGGAGCCGATATTTTTTTATGCAAACAAGTTATGTGTGATAACACTGATAACTATATATATACAGGTCTATCATGGCTTAATAAAACAAATACTCTCTTTTAAAACGATTAATTTATTTATTTACTAAACAACTACTTATATATGAATTCTATTAAATTAAATTCATATATAGTTGTTCAGTGGCAATAGGTAAATGTATGTATATATCTTATGTGGGGGCCAGTCAGTGCAGACTGGCGACACTTCGACCCAGTGGGATCTTTTGTGTCGACACTCTCCCAATAACGACTGCCATAGATGTTCATGTCAGCCGGGACCGACGGCTTAACGTGCTCTCCGAGGCACGGAGCAGGCGATAATTGTCAATTAATACGCACATAATTTCGAAAAGTCATAATTTAGGTAAATGGAAATGTAAACTCACATTAATAAGTGTAACTTTGACGTTCATAAGTGTTACTTTGTGACCTACATGAATAAACATACATAACTTCAATGAATAACTCACACGTTCATATAATATAAGACAATACAAAAATATTGATTTACATAATATTGTCTTCTGTTTACGCGAATGTTATTCACTGAAATTAAACTACTATATACGTGACCATGGCTGCTGAAAAGCAACCGAAAGGTCGGGGAAAGTGTAAATTTAAATATAAATAGTTTTAATAATTTAATTAGCTTAAAAATTTGTAAAGTTTAATGATATCTAGTAGTAGTGTAACAGTTTCTAAATTATGTAATAAAGTGTAAAATAAACAACGCGATAAAATCCGTATATGTATCTTATGTGGGGGGCCAGTCAGTGCAGACCGGCGACACTTCGACCCAGTGGGATCTTTTGTGTCGACACTCTCCCAATAATGACTATCATAGATGTTCATGGCAGCCGGGACCGACGGCTTAACGTGCTCTCCGAGGCAAGGAGCAAGCGATAATTGTCAAGCAATACGCACATAATTTCGAAAACTCATATAACTTCCGAAAGTCAGGTGTGCGCGACGTGGGTTCGAACCCGATATCCTCGGCATTGCAGTGTGTTGGTCTCCCCACTGAGCTATCGCTGCTCTTTTAAATCCGTATATAGTAGTTTAATTTCAACAAAAATATTGAACAATAAGGTTTCTTAGTTCACTTTCCATCTAATTGTCAGCAATAAATTGCTTAATAAAACCGAAAGTTCTTTTGCAAGACTATTCTTAAATTTGCGAATAATAGTAAAAGAAAGTAATTTGATTCAGGTACCAACGTTCATTGTTTAAGACTCGGTTGTCAGGCAAGAGTTAAATTGTACTTAAATATAGGCCTAACAGACTGTCACTGAATACTTAATTACTGTATTTAAATGTTATCGGCTTAACTCTGTGATTTGTTGTATTTTATTCTTCCGTGCCGTCGTTTGAATCGTTGCTGTTAGTAGTGCGGAAAGACTGAGCCACTTTTGTTGTTAGGCATTTGTACCATTTTGATTATTCTTCTTCTCCCTTAGCCTTTATTATTCCCAAGTCACTTGGGGTCGGCTTTTCTAGTCTAACCGGATTTGACTGGATATCAGTTTTTACACGGAGCGGCTGCCACCTGACCTCCGCAACCCGAAGGCTAGATTAGTGTCAGGATATTAGAGGGTACTGACTTTCCCAATAACGACTGCCATAGATGTTCATGGCAGCTGGGACCGATGGCTTAACGTGCTGTCCGAGGCACGGAGCAGGTGATAATTGTCAATCAATACGCACATAACTTCGAAAAGTCATATAACTTCCGAAAGTCAGAGGTGCGCGACGTGGGTTCGAACCCGAGACCCTCTGCATTGCAGTCTGTTGGTCTCCCCACTGAGCTATCGCTGCTTCTTGATTATGTTGGATATTAATTATACCATATTGCTTAGAATTCGTCATCGCGTTGCCAGACGAGTGAGACACCGTTAGGTGCAAGAGAGAAGCAACATGGGCTAGACAAGACATTTAAATACCTGATCGCTAAATCATGTATGGCAACCGTTAGTGGGTTTTTATAGAATATTATATTTATAAACATTATACTATGGCGCCAATTTATTTATTCTTCATGTTACATCTATTTTAATTTATATTTTTATATATTAATTTATATATATATGTTATATACTTATCAGTTATAATTTATATAAGTAATATATATCTTACGTAGTTTTGTGTTTTGTGTTTCCGGTAGCCGATGTACGTCCGGGCGTCACTTGGGGTTACCAAATAATATCAGGGTTGGTTTGAGGTATCAACCGCAAACCAACAATAAACCTGAGTGGTAACCTCATTTTTCATAATATATGTACTTTTTTTTGGTTTTGTTTTCTGTGTTCTAATATTTGTGTATCGTGTACCTACATATATTTAGAAAAATAAATGTTTACTTTACTTTACTTTACTTTACTTTATGGTTCTTTACGGAGGTGGACTTTATCAGTCCAGCCTTCTAACGCTATTGACTTTACTTATGTCTAAACTAATATTATAAATTGGAAAGATTTGATTATTGTTTGTTTGTAAGGATTTAACTGAAAACTACTCAACCGATTTTAAAAATTCTGCCACCCTTAGAAAGCTACATATATTATCACCGATTAACATTTTTTTTTTAATTCAACGGCCGTTGCACACAATCTTACGGAGCGCTTTACTTACTAGGAGCAGCAATAGGTCAACATCTGCATCTTACGGCCCACCTGATGGTAAGTGGTCACCGTAGCCTATGCTCGCCTGCAGCACCAGAAGCATCACTTGCACGTTGTCGACCCTTTAGGAATGGAAGTGAGAAGGAAAAGGAGCGGGAAGGGGGAAAGAGGGTGATTGGGTCTCCGGTACTCTCACTCACCGAACGAAACACAACAGTAGGAATATTGCTATTTCACGTCGATATTCTGTGAAAGGGTAGTCCTTCCCCGGTCGAGCCGGCCCATTCATGCTGAAATCAGCGAGGCTCTACTACATACGCTATACATATTTTAGTTTTTATAAGTACTGTTACTGATATTGTCTAAATTAGTTTAAAAATTCTAAACTAGCTTTTACCCGAGGCTTTAATCACGTAAAATGTAGTTAGCTACATTTTACGTGATTAAAGCCTCGGGTAAAAGCTAGTTTAGAATAAAAACAAATATTCTATCTAAAAATCATACCGAGTACCAGTAGAATAACAATACTTCGTTTTTTACCAGATTTTTAAATACACAGTCCAATTAGTTAATATAAAAATGTCATGAAATGAGCAATTGAGTGTGCTTCAACTGCGACACTGCGTCACAGTGAAATTTTACCAATTAGAAGGGGAAGATAAACGTCAGAAATATTACTTCGAGACAGTCGTATTTTAATGTTCATCAGTACGGTGGTAAGATTGAGAAAAAGGTTTCGGGTTCTGCATAAAAAATGGTTCAAAAATATCCTCGTATATAGCTATATAACTATACTACAGAGCAAGTACATAGAAACACCGAATGTGATATTTCACCATAGTTCACCACGCTGGCCTAGTACGAGTTGGCAGACTTATCTTCGAGAACATTATGGACAACTCTCAGACATGCAGGTTTCCTCACGATGTTTTCCTCCACCGTTAAAGCAAGCGGTAATTAACTATTTAATACGCATATAACTTCGAAAGTCAGAGATGCGCGCCTTGGCTTCGAACTCGACACCTCTGTGTGGCAGTCCAACGGTTTCCCACTAGGCTATCGCTGCTATATAATATATATATTTTTAAAGACATCTCCCGCATTAGGAATCTTTCCTGTATCGCGGGGACTTTACAAACATTCATATAACGGACACAAAGAACATCCGGCCTCGGGACAACCATTTATGGATCACAAAAATGTTTGTCCCGTGTGGGATTCGAACCCACAGTACTCGTCGAGGTGGCATTGGCGAGACGACTACTGAAACCACTACGCCTTCCGTGCGTATAGTCAGCAATCTATATTATAACCCATTTGTATGTCCCATGGCATAAATTAAGGCTCTTCGTGATACAGGAATTATACCTAATACAGAAGTTCTTACCTAAAAATAATATACTATAGCAGTACACCAACGATTACAAAATAGTACATTCCCAACCGCAAGCCATTTCCGGCATAATGAAACAAGAAAATTAGTAGCACCAGAACCTCTTCGACTCACTCATCTCCATGTGAAAACCTCCCATCGTTCCACCGCGCTGTACAAGTGCCTACTTCAAAATTCCGTCAACTCGTATATGAGACGTATAATGAGCGATTCAGGATTCCCTTTCTCGTCTTAACGTCTGCTACAATTCAATTTTGCGACACGCACTACATATTTCTTAAGATTTTCATGTCGCGCGAATGTTGTAGAAATTTTTAGCACGTTCACATAAATTTTCAAAAGAAAACTCTTGTACGAAAATTGTGTATTTGTTCAGACTTATTTATAGCACGTTTCTGACGACTTTGTAGGTCTGGTAACGATATTAAAAGCAATGGAATTAAAGCTTGGGATTTTTATAATCTTTTGAAAGGTTATATCTGTCAACTGTTTAAATGGTCAATTCACCGTTGCCACTGCATTATGTTGGATGTTGTGGGTTCGGTCCCCACACAGGGCTAAAATTTGTTCAATCCACAAATGTGTTCAAAGCCTGGGTGTTTTTTCTGTCTGATTATAGGTCAAACTAGATCCTTGTAGTTTAACTTGTATTCAGAAATAATATAAAGTGATGTCGATGTGATAATGTCAATAGTCATTAGCTTAAGATGATCATTCTAAATACATGTGTGTTGAAATTATTTTACTGATCTAATATACCATATGTGGAAGTATATATTTTAGAAGAAAAAGATCTCGTACTTGGTTTATTTTCTCATTGTATAACCGACAATCTTCGTACGTGTATCGCCGTTTAAAGCAGGCAGCTACGCTTAGGCCCAGCTTAAGTATGCTCGACATAGATTAAATAACAATAATGTCAAATAAATTCTTCCTCTAATATCCTGACACTGGTCTAGCCTTAGGGTATCGTTAGCCTTCAGGTTGCGGAGGTCAGGTGGCAGCCGCTCCGTGTAAAAACTGATATCCAGTCAAATCCGGTTAGACTAGAACTAGCCAACCCCAAGTGACTTGGGAATAATAAAGGCTAGGGAGAAGAAGAATGTCAAATAAATTCTTTATATATTAATATTTTTAAAAGTAGATTATAATGTAAAAATGATTGTTAAAGTTTACAAAAGTAAAATTGACTGATCGATTATACAATATGTATATTATACAGTATATAATATAATGTACTTTTTATGTTATAATTGTTTACAGTTTCTTATATATTATGTAAAATATCTAAGGTTCTATTGGAAAAAGTATCTGTAAACCAAAGTACGAGACCGTACTATATTCGAGCCATCCATATTTTTCTAAGACTCTCGCACAACGCCAGCTCAGGCAATATTTTGTGAGCCTGTTGTTGGCTCAGCTCTTTGCAAACAAAAGGAACCAATAATACTTTTGTCAATCTACTAGTCATCTCTACTAGTCTACCCACGACTTTGGCCGCGTGGATTTTAACTAAAATTGTTCAGTTCGCAGAGCAAACGGAATCTTAATATTTCTTATGCCTCGTATAGAAATACCTATGCTCAAATTAATGTGATTCTTGTATTTTGTTTCTGGACAAAGGCCAGGTTAAGAGCACCTTGAACCGACGGGCGTGTATGAGGAATGTGATGAAAGTGAATGAAGCCAGAGAAGTGTGTCAGGATCGTAGCAAATGGAAATCCGTAGTCTCTGCCTACCCCTCTGGGAAACAGGCGTGAATCTATGTATGTATGTATGTATTTTGTGAGTCGGTTTTTTTTTTAATATATATGCATTTAATTAATTTTATTATATTAAATGTATATATATTATTATTTTATAAATGATTCTCAATTTGAACCGGATGTTGTTCACTATATCATAGGTTTTAATTTTTTGCCGCGATGCCCAATTTTGTTTCAAAATAAAAGTAACCTAAGTTACTCGTTCTAATATTAGCTATCTGCCAGCAGAAGTCACCGTCGAAATCGGTTCAGCCGTTTAAGAGAATAGCCGGAACAAACAGACAGACAGACCGAGAGACAGACAGAAATACAAAAAAATTAAAATTGATTTTTGATATAAGTACCTTATATACTTTCATATGCATGAAGTAAAAAGCTGTTATTTTGACATTACAAACAAACACTTTAATTTTATTTATTTGTACAGATATAGTAGAACGAAATTATTCACTATTTCATTGGTTTTAATTTCTGGCCGCGGAACTCAATATTTTCAAAATAAAAGTAACCTAAGTTACTCCTTAAAATATCAGCTATCTGGCAGTGGAAGTCCCGTCAAAATCAGTTCAGACGTTTGAGAGATTAGCTGGCACAAACAGACAGACAGACAGATAGACAGACCGACAGATAGACAGACAAAAATTTGTTTTGTTTTTTTTTTATATAGGTACCTTATATACTTTCAATGGATGAAGTAAAAAGCTGTTATTTTGTCATTACAAACAGACACTTCAATTTTATTTATTTGTATATAGATCACGATCGTCAGCGTTAGCAACTTAAGTGTAGCATTGCCCAGTCATCGATTACAATACGAACAAATCAATTATTTAAAATCCGTATCGATTTAATTGATTCGAATGAATCGAAATATTATTAAATCGAACGACTTTATTGTTGATATTTTAAACTATATTTTTTATCGCATCATTATCAAATCGTGTATGGCACATCACTGGATCACCGAGAAAGTTATTTATATTCGTAAATTTAAGATTTTTAGTAAGAGAATACCTAAATACTCACATATTATATACCTCAGGTATTCAAGCAAAAAAAGTTTACATCATTTCTATTTTCTATTCATCGTGAAAATTTATGTAAGGTCATTGACTTTTATAATGCAACATTTTCTATAACGCAGAATTTATAGTGAACACAATATGTTGTCTATAAAATACTTTTAGGCATAAAAGTTTGAAGGACAAACTCTTGTTTTTGGAAACAAGAGCCGACCTTAAACTTTCATAGGTCAGACTGCTGCGTCATTTGAGTCACTTAATTTGGGATTGCTTTATTTATAATATTTAAAACTTTGCAAAGTGGTGTCGAATATATAAATTAAATAAAAATTGTGAGTACATTTTAGGTATTACATTAAAATATAACGACGTTTTGAGTTATTGTGGGTAAGGTTACGGTATGTTTAAAGAGCCCTATTGAGGCGGTGGACGGAGGACCTGGCTCCACCGACCCCGGGCCAGTGGACGGTGGAGGCCATTCGCCCGGTCCTCCGGGGGTGGATAGGGCGGCGAGAGGTCGTGGCAGGCTATGGACTCCTTTTGTGAAGCTGTCATGACGCAGAAGGAGACCACGGAGAGGGTCAGGGAGAACAACCTCCTCGCTGACCCTCTCCGGCGCAGACGGACGGGAGCGAGAAGGAGGCGATTTGCCCGCCTTCTCGCTCCTGTATAGTGGGGTCACTGGTACAGAGTCGGGGGACTCTCTACCAGCTTGCACGGCCCCACACGTCTGGGGGATGGCCTTGGTGAGCAAGGCCTTCCTTCCGCAGGTGCTTAAGCCCAGCGGCCGGCCCAGCCGGGCCAACCGCCAGGGCGGGACGGTGATTGCTAACGCGACCCCATCCCGCCCCACTCCGTCGGCGGAGGGACTGCTCACCCCAGGTTTTTAGTGTGTATACCGACCCCCTTCAGGGGCGGAGAGTCTCACATAACCACCCTCCCCTCCCCCCCTCCGGGGAAGGGGTATCCATAAGGGATTTTCCTAGGTCAAAAAAGAAAACGGTATTTTTAAAGAAGCTAGTAGTCATTGGAAGGGGAGCACCATAGATCGTGCTCGTGCTTTGTAAGCAGTATTCTTTTCTTTCTTTTATTTTTCTTTTATGGAAAAGACATCGTCCGCAATAGGAATAATTCCAGTGTCGCTGGAGACTTTACGAACATTAAATATCGAATACAAAGAACACCCAAATTCGGAACATCCATTTGTGGATCACACAAATTTTTGCCCGTGTAGGGATCGAACCCACCACACTCGGTGCGGTGGCCACTTAGGGTGCGTTTCTAATGACGCGCAGCTGGGCGGAGTGAAGAGGAGCGGACCGTGAACTGGCCAATCACAATGCTCGATATCTCCACTCCGCATCAGTGGAAACAGTGCAAGTGGAGCGAAGTGGATTTTCAAATAAAATATATGAACATGCGGCCCCTAGCCGTACAGGACGGAGTCGAGCAGGCTGTGGTGTCGAGCGGAGCGCACGAAGCGGAGGGTGCGACGCGGCGGGTAGTGTAGATTTGTTAGGCAAGGACTCGTGCGGTGCATTTTAGTTCAATTAGCGATATTACGTCACTTCACATGTCATCGACACTGTATGTGAATCTAAATGGATGAGAAACTAATTGAAAGTGTCAAAAAATTTCCATGTTCACTTGGTTTCATTGCAATTGCATGTTGTCAGTCGTGTATCCCACACGACTGACAACATACAATTGCAATGAAACCAAAGATATTGCGTGGGAAATCATAGCGAATGACACCGGATTACAAGATCATTGCAGCTCTGGTCTGCTCAGTTCCACTCCGCCCCGCTCCGCTTTGCTCCGCTCCGCTTCAATGAAAATACTTGCTACTTTTCACTGCTCTTCTCCGCTCCACTCCGTCCAGCTCCGAGTAAGTGGAAACGCACCCTTAAACCATTACGCCATCCGTGCAGTCGAAAGTTTAAAATTGCGATGTTTTAAAGGTCACAAAAGCATTTATCCATTACAGGTGCAACTGCCGCACTAAATGCTAGATGCCCAGTTAAGCCATTTTATTAACTTTTGTAGGAAATTTAGTATCAAACGTAACTAGATTTGTTTAATAATAATAATGATTATTTACACAAAAAAAAAAAGGTTTTACAATATCAACATTTTGATTACACTGTATCCTTAAATAATAAAGACAGTTTTATTCAGTTATAAGTGTTATGTTGAACTCATGGTAAGATTTAACTTGTGTTATGGGTACCAGTGCCCTTCCGTGTAATTACTAAATTAAATGAAATAAGGATTGATTATACGTGGCATAAGTACACAATAACAATATTTATGTAAAACCCTAATTTGATCAGCCTCATATGAATAAATATATAATAATAATATAATATGTTTATATTTACGATTTATGACGAATACCTAACGATAGGTTCACCGCCTATAATAAATTTTATCACATACACACAACGCCATCTAGCGCAAACTAAGCAGAGCTTGTACTATGGGTACTAGACAATGGATAAACATAGTTACATATATCCTTTTTTGTAAATACTTACATATTATACAAAGAAACACCCAGATGAAGACAAGCATCCATATTCATACACACAAATGTATGACTTGTGCGGGAATCAAACCCGCGACCTCAGGCGTGGCAGTCGGTTACACTAACCACTACGCCGTCGAGGCCATCGATGGACTTAAGTATGTAATGCGAAGTGCGGGTGCTGTACACTGCTCAATTACTACTGCAGAGCTTGTATTAACCTATAGATATATAAGTATATATATCTATAGGTTATATGCAGCTATAGCGCAGTGGGGAGACCAATAGACTGCAATGCAGAGGGTCTCGGGTTCGAACCCACGTCGCGCACCTCTGACTTTCGGAAGTTATATGAATTTTCTTAATTATGTGCGTATTGATTGATAATTATCGCCTGCTCCGTGCCTCGGAGAGCACTTTAAGCCGTCGGTTCCGACTGTCATGAACATCTACGGCAGTAGTTATTGCGAAAGTCAGTACCCTCTAGTACCTTGACACTGGTCTAGCTTTAGGGTATCGTTAGCCTTCGGGTGGCGGAGGTCAGGTGGCAGCCGCTCCGTGTAAAAACTTATATCCAGTCAAACCCGGTTAGTCTAGAAAAGCCGACCCCAAGTGACTCGGGAATAATAAAGGCTAAGGGAGAAGAAGATATATATAAGTATATGATGCTGTGCTTGTAAACTGTGTTACTTTCTTAGAAATTTCTTATTCTTAGTATTCCAAACACAATGAATTATTTATGAATACATTTTTTTTAAAAACAATTCTTATTATAGTAGCTTACTTAGGACAACACCACCTTCTTACAGGAAATCAGCATCAGAGGCGAAACGCATAGCAGTGTTAACTGTTACTGCGTTTCGCTTGGTGAGTAATAGCTCCAGAGAGTCCAGAGGTTCATCTCGCACCTATTTCACCAATTCCTTTTCTTTCATCCAATCTTTAATTAGTTCTTCGTAGGATGGGTGCACCTAAAGTCCTTGTATAGAAAGTGAACAGCTATGGTTATCGGTTACCAATAGCCCTGGCTACCAGAACTGAGCTGGCTAATACGCATACTTATTTTTATTTAAAACGGACAACTCCCACACTAGGAGTAATTCCTGTTTCGCGGGGGACTTTACAAACATTAAAACAAGAGACACAAAGAACACCCAGACTCGGAACAACCATTAGTGGATCACACAAAGTTTTGTCCCGTGTGGGATTCGAACCCACAACACTCGGCATAATGGCAGTGGTAAGGCAACCACTTAAACCACTAAACCATCCGAGCAGACAACTGCTCCCAGCAAAATGCGCATTCAGCAGCTCAGTTGCACATATAACAAGTGAGAAACGGCAATGAATTGCTGTAAATTTTAGAGTTTGAAAAAAATTATATGCAAAGGTCACGTGATACCACGTGTCAGGTCAGAGGTCAAAGGTCATAGTCGTTTCGGGGGTATATCGACTATACTGAGGCGAATGGCGTTGACAGCGAGTCTCTAGCTCTTACGGTTCTTGAGTTGAAAGTTGTGTAACAGACGGACGGACAAAGCTGTTGTATAAGAGTTTTTCGAACTCTAAACAAGTGAGGATCGGCAATGAATTGCCGTAAATCTTACAGTTCGAAAAAATGGTTCTAGTGATATGCAAAGGTCACGTGATACCACGTGATCTTAAAGTCAAAGATCATAGTCATTTCGGGGGTACATCGACTATGCTGAGTCGAATGGCGCTGACCGCGAGTCCCTAGCTCTTAAGGTTCTTGAGTTAAAAGTTGTATAACAGACAGATGGACAGACGAACGGACAGCTGTTATATAAGAGTTTTTTCGAACTCTAAAACCGTAAATTATTCCAAAGTCATACTTATAACTGCCTCCGTGGCGCAGCGGTAGTGAATGCGACTGCTGTACATGAGGTCTCGGGTTCGAATCCCAAGTCGGGCCAACAAAATCGTATTGGATTTGTCTGTTAAGAAGTCTCAATACGATACCCGGAGTTAGGAAGTTGGCGGTGTTAGACACCTCTGTGCCTCGGAAAGCACGTCAAGCCGTTAGACCTGCGCCTGATCTCTCTCCGGTCGTGTCGGATTATCCGTCCCATCGGACCATGAGAGTTAGGGAACAGAGAGTGCAATTGTGTTTGCGTACATACTTGTGCACTATAATATCTTCTGCGTAGATGGCCAGCCTCCGTTAAGATTGGCCGCCGTGACCGAAATTCGGCCCGCAGGACATTATTATAAAAAAATTAAAAGGATTCTTTGCCTTGCCGATTCACATTTTCTCATTTAACGTTCTATCAAACGTTGGCTGGATATTTTTTGTGAATGTGAGTTCAAAATTGTAACTAGATAGACTGAATTTGCTTGCGGAGTGGTCGGAAACGGAAGCTACGCTTTCCGCCCATGGACCCAGTGGGTTGATGTCTAAACGGAACAAATACCAGTGCTTGTTTTAACTCTGGATATTCGTGGGGCATGACGAATTGTACGTTAGTAATTGGACTATTAGAACAGTTTGTTAGATTAGATAATTATTTATTATATAAACGAACCAGGGGTCTACCGTGAAACGCGTTATACGCAATTGCGTACGTTCGTTCATGCTTATTCTTACCATGAAACATCATTTGTGCCGACATTCGTCATGAATATCGTCGTATGACATTTGTACGTCCTAAAAAATCCGAAGTGTTTTCTTGGTAGGTATATGCTTATTATTTCTTTCGTAATTCGTTTCGGCACGTCATTGCGTAAAAACATTTTCACGGTAGACCCGCAGTTTATAGTGTTATATGAGTTTCTTAAACACTGTCCAGTTGGAGCCATAGGCTCCTCATCCTACTCAGTTTAGTTTTCATCATGTCATCTGTGTCTAATATATTCTGTTTAATAAATCCATGTTTAGTATCACCTTCACAGGTCAAAATGCATGATCAACAAATTGATAATATAGTATTTGCTCCGTCCAAAACGTAGTTAAACGCGAAACTATAGGTACATAAAAATGACTTGTAAAAACGAAACGTCAAACTTGTCAATGGTATCTAGAATATTTGTCACTTCTTGTGCTTATCTTGATCTTGAACTTAAAGGACCACGAGGCCGCTTGTATAATTAATATAATAATAATGATAATTTATTAATATTAATTTATATTATTACGCCTTATTTGTTTAATCTTTGGAATTTGGATATTGTTGGTACTTTTGTTTGTAATTTATAATCACTACGCGTAAATGCCTATTGGGTGCATTATAAACAATTATTGAAACCACTTGTTTGTTCGCGAGCTGATGGTAATTCCTCGCCTTTTAATAACTATAAAATATCAGTTGGACAGTGTAATCACGCACCACGCGTGTGTTGTAGTGTCTTTTGTGTGCCATTGTGAACATTATTGAAGAACAACGTGAATTGTGAAAACACGTGACCTGTATATAAACTTAGAGCCATGCATCGTGGCCTGATACTCACATCCACTATTGTTGCTAGATCGGGCTAGAAGATAGCTTCCACTGCGCAAACAAATTCCTAGAAGGTCTTAGCACTGGATGATACAGTATTAGATAACGTGTTGGTAAAAGTTTAACATTACCGTGATCACGATCGATTAAACCCGGGAAATAAATTTGTGAGTATTGAAGATTTATTATTAAGAGTTTTCAAAATCCTTAAGACATGTGGCCTGGTGAACAAAAAGGGTGAGGGTATTAAGTGTAATTAATTAATTGGGGTTTGATTTTTAAGCAAATATAAAGTATTAATTTGGCTTTAAAATATGTTTGCTGTATCGGCATAATAAATTGCCGACCTTATATTTACATTAAAATTAATAAAATATAATGATGTGTTATAAATAATACTCTTTTAACATTAGCGTTTCGAGTAAGTTGAAAACATTGTTTAAAAAACATCCAAATCTGTGTATAAAATAATTAAGTAAGAATTACCTTATTTTACCACTTTATAGATATATTTTATCTCTAAAGATAATAAAATAGACTTAGGATTATATGGGATTTGGCTGACATCATCTTGTATGTATGTATATATACGTATATATACGTATTACGTTATATCTTCGATTATAAAGATTAAAAAAGTTTTGTAATACAGTAATATGTACATTGCTATTGTATTTTCTGAAGAACTAATCAAAGAGGTGTTACAGCAAAGTGTGTCATGTCAAGTGATTTCTTTGACTGATATGGTTCTAATCCAGTCAGTCAATATAAGCATTTAACATGCGTTTCACTAAAAACTTTTAAACTTTCGCGTTGCGTAATATATCTATGTATATATAATATGTAGCGGGTATTAACGCTCTCATGCATGTTTACCTTTTTAGTCAGCTTTTTGAGTCAGCTTGTGACCACGGCCAGTGTAACATGGTCAAAACGTCAAGTTTAACAAGTGAGAAACGGCAACGAATTGCCGTAAATCTAAGAGTTCGAAAAAATGGTTCAAGTAATATGCAAAGGTCACGTAATACCACGTGACCTTGAGGTCAGAGGTGAAAGGTCATAGTCATTTCAGGGGTATATCGACTATGCTGGGTCGAATGGCGTTGACTGCGAGTCTCTAGCTCTTACGGTTCTTGCGTTGAAAGTTGTATAACAGACGGACAAAGCTGTTGTATAAGAGTTTTTCGAACTCTAAAAAGGTACACATGTATGATCGCGTTAATGCGTTTCACTGTGTGTGACTCTTGCCAATACTGCTTTTATGATATTGCAACTCTTGTCAAAGTCGCTTGACATGTCAATGTAAAACAAGTTTGAATCCCTATAAATTCTGGAAACGCTCATCAAAATCTCGTCTATTACAATATTACACATTCCACTAAGCACACCGTTAAACACGATCAAATTCTCCTGCACAATTTGCTCGACAAATCTAACTCATATAATTGTGTATATCAGTCTCAAACATAAACGTAATTATACTAATTAGTTCTGATGACGTCATCTGTCAGCGAACGCTAAGCTCCACGATAGGCCGCGTCTCGAGTGAGCACAAACTTAATATTCCATAACTAAGCAGATTATGTGTACCGGAGAAGAGTCACAGTGTAGCGAAATTTAAAGGTTGGTGAACGTGAATATAAGTTATCTATTATTTTTGATATTTCATGCAATTAATGGTCATCTTTGATTTAGCCTGCACGGATGGCGTAGTGGTTTAAGTGGCCGCCTTGCCGATGCCACTGCGCTAAAGGTTGCGAGTTCGAATCCCACACAGGAGAAAAAATTGTCTGATCCACAAATGGTTGTTCTGAGTCTGGGTGTTCTTTGTGTCCATTGTTTGAATGTATGTGCCCCCGAGACACAGGAACTATTCTTAGTACGAGAGTTGTCTTTTAAAACAAACAAACAAAATCTAAGAGTGACGTTTAAATCATTTGCTAATATTACAGTTATCTAGTGTAACTCCAGTATGGAATTTTGTGCACGGGAAGAGTTCTTTCCATGCACAAAATTCAGTGAGGTACTGAAATTGTGGTGTTGTAGGCAAGTTGGTAGGAAGAAAGGATGGGTACCAAAATGGTAATTTAAAATCCCTTCCTAGAAAGGTTCACAAGTCGTTTGAGAGTACTCAAACGACTTGTGAACCTTTCTAGGAAGATATTGACCTCCTTTCCCTGATCTTGACTTCCTAGTGCGAAGATATATTTTCCTAAAAGAATAACCTTTTGGAAAAGATATCTGCCGCACTTCAACAAGACTTCCTGTCTTACATCTGCGGTAGACTTAACAAACATTAACAAAGAACACGAAGGGAATCCAGACAGAACATCCATTTATGGATCACACAAAATATTTTTGTCGTTACGTGTGGGATTCGAACCCTCAACACTCGGCGTACAGTAACAGTAAAAGATAACTAGACTTCAATACATATGCATCCGCCGCGTCTGTCTGTCAGTTCGCGATAAACTCAAAAACTTCTGCACGGATTTTCATGCGATTTTCACCAATAGACAGAGTGGTTAATGAGGAAGGTCTAAGAGTATAGCATGTTAAGGTTTTGTATTACCTGTGCGAAGCCGGGACGGTTCGCTAGTCGTTTATAAATTACGCAATCATACTGAATTATTGGGTATTTCCCTACACTGTGTTTGTAGAGTTTACTTCAAACTTCCGAAGGGCAGTTAAGTATTACCTACTTATAATATTACTAAGCACGTTATTGTATGAAACTTGAACTTAGCCAACTTAATAGAGCCAGTTCGACCCTAACACTTAAGCTGATATGTGATAATTGGCACACTACTCGAATTTGACGATCCAAATATTATGTTGCTTAGTTTCTTGGATTTACATACCGTTGTTGGTTTAGGTTTTGGGCGTATCATATATATTTTCCGACTTGGGATAGATGTTAATGTAAATTGACCTGTGGATTCCTCCTTTATCAATATTTTACTTGTATCTTTACATAGTGCTCTGCATTATTGAGTTTTAATAATAATAGCAGCCCTGTATTAAACTGTCCCACTGCTGGGTACGGGCGCCTCTCAGTGTGAGAAGGGTAAGGCCGTCGTCCACTACGCTGGCCCAGTGCGGGTAGGCAGACTTTATAGAGAACTCTCGGATATTCAGGTTTCTACGCGATGTTTTCCCTTGACTGTTAAAGAAAGCGATAATTAACTATTTAATACGCACATATACTGGATATAGGCCTGCCCCAAGGTTTACCACACAGACCAGTCTTGGGTTACCCGCATCCAACCGCTTCCCTTGACTCTTACCGGGTCGTCGGTGCATCTTACCTACCGCTCCTGCTTCTTCCGGTGCGTGGCCGCCACTCCAGAACCTTTCTGAGCTTTACAACGGCCATCGGTTCTGCGCGTTATGTGCCCTGCCCACTACCAGTTCGGATTAGCTATCACTTCTTTTCACAACATTCAATATTTTTCAAATGCATATTTTAATGCTTTCGCACGGCGCCCTCCCCCGCGGTGTGTTGAGTGGTGTACTTAGTGTGGTGCAGTATGGCATACCTCTTTTCATAACGAGAAAAAGTCTGTACTCAGTAGTAGAATAAGTTTACAAACACGTCTGATATTATTTTTATATTAGGTAAGTAAATTATGATAAAAGAATTACGCTACAATGTGTTCGGATATATTCAATGGATATTTTTGGGTATATATATTGTAAATAATTTATACAAAATTATTTATATACAATATGCATGCAACCTATATTTACAAATGTACTAAAAAATATAACATAATTAACATAATTACAAAAACACAAATAATTATCATACTAAATATTTATAAAAATGGCTTAGGCATCGTAGAATTCTTCAGCATCGCTGTCAACTGGTAACGTGCCCAGAAGACTGGCAGCATTGCCACGTTGAATGGCAATGCTGATTCTTTGGGCTAAGAAAAGACCAGCCTTCTGATCACGCGAAACGTCGATCAGGCGTTTTGCGATCTCCCTGTACAAAATACGAGCGCTCGGACCCCATGAACCTAGGGTTTCCACCCCAAACGGCTCAAAAATGTAATTATATATATAGTATTTAATAGAAGTATTAGTACAACTTCTTCTCTCTTAGCCTTTATTATTCCCAAGTCACTTGGGGTCGGCTTTTCTGGTCTAACCGGATTTGACTGGATATCAGTTTTTACACGGAGCGACTGCCACCTGACCTCCGTAACCCGAAGGCTAACGATACCCTAAGGCTAGACCAGTGTCAGGATATTAGAGGGTACTGACTTTCCCAATAACGACTGCCATAGATGTTCATGGCAGCCGGGACCGACGGCTTAACGTGCTCTCCGAGGCACGGAGCAGGCGATAATTGTCAATCAATACGCACATAATTTCGAAAAGTCATATAACTTTCGAAAGTCATAGGTGCGCGACGTGGGTTCGAACCCGAGACCCTCTGCATTGCAGTCTGTTTGTCTCCCCACTGAGCTATCGCTGCTAAGTATTAGTACAACAATATAAAAAAATTATACAATGGTTAAAACATAATAGATATATGTATATCATAAGCATCTTAAAGACAATGAATACAAGTCTTTGTACAAAACGAATGATATGTGTATTCCACCTACTTGTTGCCAAATATAATAATAATACATTTTATTCAATAAAATATAAACGTCTTTACAAAACGTATTATAGGCTAATTTATTGTATTAAATTCACATTAAAACTATATTTAATCTAAAACAAAAAATTTACAATTTAAATATAGGTCACAAGTAACTTTATGAAGTCTTTTTTTACTTGGCACTGCCTGAACTAGGTCAGAGATTTGTGTTTCAGGCTGTTTCTTATATTACATTTTTATTCTACTATTATTAAAGTAAGGGACTCCAAAAACTTTTAATACATGTACTGCAAACATATACAATTAAAATATATTTAAAATATGACAATTATAAATGGAAAATTGCTAAAACAATAAAAAAATATTTTACAACTACGAGCAAATTTTCTGTATCTGAATACGTAAGCGTTTTTAGGTACTGTGTTAAAACCAAGTGACGTGACATTGGTTATAATTAATGCTTTATACATATAGCGCTGTGGCGTAAATAATGGATAACCTTGAAACTGTCGACTGGCCAGATTATCATCTATCATTTACCCCACTTATATCACCATATGCCCATGGATGACCGTTGATATTTTAAATAAAAATCTAAATTAATTTCTACAATTGGCGACATTTTCTCGTTCTGTTTTTTTTATGTCACTCCTGAATACTTGTATCATCAGACCAGTATCAAGTTCTTTTGATACTTACTCCGTTACAATCTAAGACAACTTCGCAAAAAATACTCATTCTCAAATCGAAAAAAAATGTCCATGTTCATATGGTGATACAAGTGGGGTAAATGATAGATGATAATCTGGCCAGTCGACAGTTTCAGGGTTATCTGTTATTTACGCCACACCCTGTTTATAATATATATTTAGTATTAAAAAAAAGTTTTTACGAGATATGTCCTAAGAATAAGAAAATCTCTATAGGTATGCATGCTTAGTTAGGAAATTATACCATGGTTTTAAATACGAATACCACGAAATTGCACGCGGAACTATTACTGTGTACCAGGCACACAAGCGTACTCCGGCGAGCTACTGAGAGTTTCTTAACAGAGAAACTCAATAACATTATTGATTGCACAGATGATGGTGTAAGTGGTCGTCTTGCCAGTGCCATTGTATTGAGTGTTGTTGACACAGGAATTATTACTAGAGTGGGAGTTGTTCAACAAACCCTGAACAAACTGTACAAAAAACCTTCACTGGACCCGGGAATCGAATCTTAGACCTCATACACAGCCTTTGGATTAACATACGGTAACGAGGCGACCAGTAAATAAAACATTATTCTTATTGTGGCTTACAGTTGTTACATTAAAATTATGACACATTTATTAAAACTGTTGAACCTCCAAAATTAATAAATAATACTTATATTATTGCATATTCTTTGATACACCACCTCAACCCCTTCAGTATATACACAGTCTTAAGTATACTATAATATATAGTCACAATTAGTTAACTATGAATCATAAAAGTACTTCAGAAATTTCTCGCACTCACGCCCAATATTTATCACCAGACCTTCATAACGACTCACAATATCATACTTGAAGTTTTTACACCAACACCCTTTCCAACTTATCTAGTGGAGCACGTACTAATCAAAACTACGGCACCCCACTCTAAGGTGAATTAAGATTAATCACTGTTGACAGTAGTTTGAGGTGGGCCTGATAATGGCCAGCAACCCTTGTTATCCAAGTCGAAACTTAAACAAAGTATGTCCTATACAATGATTTCGACGCTTTGTTATTTAAGTATGTAATGTGTCTGAAGAAGCAGCGATAGCTCAGTGGGGAGACCAACAGACTGCAATGCAGAGGGTCTCGGGTTCGAACGCACGTCGCGCACCTTTGACTTTCGGAAGTTATATGAATTTTCGAAATTATGTGCGTATTGATTGACAATTATCGCCTGCTCCGTGCCTCGGAGAGCACGTTAAGCCGTCGGTCCCGGCTGCCATGAACATCTCTGGCAGTCGTTATTGGGAAAGTCAGTACCCTCTAATATCCTGACACTGGTCTAGCCTTAGGGTATCGTTAGCCTTCGGGTTGCGGAGGTCAGGTGGCAGCCGCTCCGTGTAAAAACTGATATCAGTCAAATCCGGTTAGACCAGAAAAGCCGACCCCAAGTGACTTGGGTATAATAAAGGCTAAGAGAGAAGAATGTGTCTGAAGAATACACAAGTGCAGACAGGGTGGAACTACTATTTGTTAGTATGTCTAGACGCGAAGAGAAAAGAAATGAAGATTAAAGATATGAGGAATACCTTTGGGGGATGTTGCCAGGTCCAATCGGTTTATGATTGGCAAAAAGGTTTAAGACTGCGCGGAGCGAAATGTGCCAAAACAGGCGGTCACAGTTAAGTGAATAAAATCAACACTTTTTTTAATACAAATATAAAATAAACATTTACCATAACAATGTATGTGTTTACAATTACTCCGTGTAAAAAACTTAAAATAATTAATATTTTTGCTTACAAAATTACGTAAATTTGCACCAGAAATGCAAAAACGTAAGCTCGTGTTACGTGTTTTTAGATTATAACAGTATAAATCTATTCTATTTTACAGCTTAAACGTAACATAAATAGTTATACCTATTACAATTTGTCCGTGCCAAATATTTAAGTTATTGGTTGACAATAAAGATACATATTTATCAAAAAAGCACTTCAAACCCTCCATACAATTTTACTATGGCGGCCGCGCGCCGATTTGAATATACATATGTACGCCGCACGAGCTCTGTCATTATCTGTCTTACGCTCGGCGCAGGCTTGCGACTACATCGAGTGTTATCTTTTCCATCCCCATGCGGGAAAAAATTATCCACAAAAATTGTGATACACAAACAGTTGTTCGAGTCTGAATGTTCTTTGTATTGTTAAGTCTTTTGTAACACATGATATTTCTAGCACGAGCGTTTTAAAAAAGAAGAAAAGCAATGATAATGTTTTAATCTTTTTACTGTAAATACTTAGGAGAAAATTTAAAACATTTTTATCATGAAATAGAATTTTCAGTGGCCAACTATTTTTTGGGTTTATTTTATGTACATACATACATACATAGATTCATGCCTGTTTCCCAGAGGGGTAGGCAGAGACTACGGATTTCCATTTGCTACGATCCTGACACACTTCTCTGGCTTCATTCACTTTCATCACATTCCTCATACACGCCCGTCGGTTCAAGGACCTCTTAACCTGGCCTTTGTCCAGAACGCCTCCGATCTGATCAAGAAACGTTCGCCTCGGTCTTCCTCTTGCGACTGTTCCATTCACACTAGCCTTATAAACTTTCTTAGTCAGTCTTTCCTCGTCCATTCTTTCTACATGCCCAAACCAGCTTAACATACCCTTTTCTATTCTTGTCACGATATCCACTTTTTATTTTTATTTTATGTTCTCTACTATAAAGTGTTTCAGGCTTAATAATTATTTACCGAACACCTCGTATCTATATAAATCATTATCAATTGCCACATGTAGGACGGAGCATCACTTAAGAACGGGTCGACCGATTTTTTTTGTTGTGTTTGTAATTGTCAGGACAAGGTTTGTATCAAAAAAAATCCGCGAGATATGTCGAAAATTTTAATAGTATTTTCAGGAAAAATTGTTTGAGTATTTGATATCCATTTATATATTAATACGTGGAGCAAAAACTTTGTACCCATTTTTACGAAAATTGCGCGGACGGAGGAGTATGCAATTTGGCACAGTTGAAGTTTATATGGAGAAGGAGGGGCGAATCCTAATATTTATATAAAATATGCATTAGAAATACATTAAATTAATGAAAAAAAACACACACATTATTTCACGTCGATATTCTGTGAGGGGCAGTCCTTTTCCAGTCGAGCCGTGCTAAATGCTTCAAGAATTCAAATAAAACGTGAGTACTTGCATTGACATCATACGATAACGGTTCATTGACATTACATTGAGATAACATGTTATACAGGATACTATAGAGATATAAATGTTTAGACAGCATGTGTATACATAATCATAATCATTTATTCATAATAATAATATTCTATCACATACACACAACACTATCTAGCCCAAACTGGGCAGAGGTTGTACTATGGGTACTAGACAATGGATAAACATATATAATTGTATGCTCTTTTTTGTAAATACATAGAAACGCCCAGACCAAGTCAAACATCTATGTTCATGCACACAAATGTTTGACTTGTGCGGGAATCGAACCTTAAGCGTGGCAGTCGGTTACACTAACCACTATGCCATCGTGGCCGACAAAAATTCTTCAAGAATTCAAATAAAACGTGAGTACTTGTATTGATATCATACGATAACGGTTCATTGACATTACATTGAGATAACATGTTGTACAGGATACTATTAAGATATAGATAATAATAATAATAATAATAATATTCTATCACATACACACAACACCATCTAGCCCAAACTAAGCAAAGCTTGTACTATGGGTACTAGACAATGGATAAACATATATATATACTTTTTTTTTGTAAATACATATATATTATACATAGAAACACCCAGACTGAGACAAACATCCATGTTCATGCACACAAATGTTTGACTTGTGCGGGAATCGAACCCGCGACCTCAGGCGTGGCAGTCGGTTACACTAACCACTACGCCATCGAGTCGTCATCATGTACATAATCGCTTCGGTTAATTAAATATAATCTATATATTTATACTTATATTATAAACTTGAAGAGTGTTTGTTAGTTTTGTTGCACGCGCTAATATCAGGAACTACTGGTTTGAATTGAAAGATTATTTTAGTGTTGGATAGCCTATTTATTGAGGAGGGCTATAGGCTATAGAACATTACGCTATGACCCACGATGGTGGCGCAGTATGTACCCAGTACGCAGTACCTATATAAAAATCTTATGTCACGGTGTTTGCGGTCACACTCCTTCGAAACGGCTTAACCGATTTTTATGCTTTTTTTATGTATATTTGGTAGGTATGAGAATAGGTCGTAAAGTATATTTCATACGGCTAGATGATTAGGGTGTCCATTATTTATAGGGCAGAACAACGTTTGCCGGGTCAGTAATATAATTATAAATATAAAGAATAGTACTCCAAATCAGCCTTGGTCAGTGGTCGGCAGCCCGCGGCTTGCGAGCCGCATGCGGCTCTTTAACTCCTTAGCTGCGGCTCTTCCACAAAATATTTAGTGTAGACACGGAATATTACTTATCTTGCCTTATAAATATGATACCAAATTTAATTTTTCTGTTCCTAATTATGACTTAATGACCAAAGCAAGCTCGAGAGTGTACTTTCAATATAAATGTTTGTCATAATAATGTTGGGGACATTAAAAAATGGTCCTGTAAATAGATTTAAATTGTGTATTATCTAAATTTGGCTCTTTTCTCTCTCAATACTATAAAATCAAGTTGGCGGATTAAAAAAAATTGTAGGTAGGCTTCCGTTTTCATTTTAAATATTTTTACTTACTATTATAATCTAGTGAAGCGTCCGTCTTGTTCAACGGTCCGAACAAGAATGCCCCTGCGGCGCTTACCCACCTTATTATTACAATTTGTTATCAGTGCTTATTTGTACGAAAAACAAGTTTAATGTAAATAAATACGAAGTAAATAATGCAATATTTTCCATATGAATTTAGAACACTTTTACAATTCTTAAACATACATTATTTAACTTCACATTTAGAATTGTAGTCAAATTCATATAATTTGACAACTACTACTTATTTCAAGTATTAATTCAATAGATTAAAATATGGAATAGATTTAAATAAGCATAAATAAATTAAAATAACCTCCTACGTGTAAACAAATGCGGATAGTACCAGCATATAATTTATGGTCAACCTCCAATTCTAAAAATACTAGATTCACGCATGTTATTAGCGAGCACTATTCAAATAAATTGACATATTGTAAGGTAAGGGTAACAAGTTATAATAAATTGAATAATACTAATATTATAAAGAAGAAAGATTTTATTTTTTTATTTGTTTGTTTGTACCGCTTTAACTCAAAAACTACTCAACCGATTTCAAATATTCTTTTACGATTAAAAAGCTATATTATAAACGAGTAACATAGAATATTTTATTTTTAAAAAGTACAGTTTCTAACACATCTTAACCTCACCTACTTTTACGCCAGTGAAGCCGCGAACAAAAGCCAGTTATTAAAGAAAATGTTTGTTGATTAAATTTTTAACAGCGATAGTTCAGTGGGGAGACCGACAGACTGCAATGCAGAGGCTCTCGGGTTCGAACCACGTCGCGCACCTTTGACTTTCGGCAGTTATATGACTTTTCGGAATTATGTGCGTATTGATTGACAATTATCGCCTGCTCCGTGCCTCGGAGAGTACGTTAAGCCGTCGGTCCCGGCTGTCATGAACATCTATGGCAGTCGTTATTGGGAAAGTCAGTACCCTCTAATATCCTGACACTGGTCTAGCCTTAGGGTATCGTTAGCCTTCGGGTTGCGGAGGTTAGGTGGCAGCCGCTCCGTATAAAAACTGATATCCAGTCAAATCCGGTTAGACTAGAAAAGCCGACCTCAAGTGACTTGGGAATAATAAAGGCTAACGGAGAAGATTAAATTTTTGAATATTAATTACAAATTACGCTACACAAAAATTATAATCATATTTCCTATAGGAAGCTGACTCAATGGCACAGTGGTAGTTTATTCGATTGCTCTCCATGAGGTCTAAGGTTCTTATGACAAGATTTTTTTCTCTTGTTCTTATGTCAAGATCGTTGTTCCGAGACTGGGTGTTCATTATGTCCATTATTTAAATTTTATAAAGTCCTCCTCGATACAGGAATTATTTCTAGTGTGGGAGTAGTATTTTTTAATGGGAACAAATATGGTGATGGTAAAACTATGTATGTATATAATATTGTCGTATGTTTACGCGAATGTTATACATTGAAATTAAATACTTTATACGGATTTTGTCACGTGTAGCGGATGTATGTGTATCCGAACGTCGACAACTCCCTAGTCGTACCGGCCGTTGCAAGGCGCCTACGCGTTACTCGCCAACTCGCGGGTGCGTATCCAAACGCGACCAATAGTGTTTAACCCGGCGCCGATGACGTGAAAAAAATTCCCCGGCCGATGACATCGGGTAAATTTTACCCGAATTTTAATTTGAAAATTTTTCAATAGTTTTATACATAGTTTATATTACATTTTAATTGATTATTGGTGAAACAGTATTTACGCATGTGATAAAATAAAAGATGGTACCAATTTATAATGAAAAATAACTTTTTTATTTATAACACGAAAACTATTATAAACACGAATAAAAATACGTCATGAAAATATTACACTATCACTATCTACTACGGTGGGTAAAACTTACCCGTTTTGAATTGAAACACTTGTATCTCACTACACGAGCGGCGTAATAATGATGTAAACAATAATCCAAATAGAGGGTAGTTGTATCTCCAGCTATACTGGCGGATAAGTAAGATGGACGTCAGGAAAAATAAATATACCCTCTCAAAATCACCTCGGGTAAATATTACCCAGCGTCAACGACGCCGGGTTAAGAGAGAGTAAGGTGATTATTACTCAAGTATGGCGGACGATATAAGTTTGCTTTTGTAATATGTTATGTGTGTGTCTCAAATTTACAAGTTTATAGTTTGAAACAAAGCTCTTATCATTGTACTGACCCACCCCGACTGTACACGTTGTTTATCTTACTTTAACAACGCGACAAAATTCGTATAAAGTGTTGAATTTCAATGTATGTATGTATATACAAAATTATACCGAAATAGGATAAAGATAACTAAAAAACTAAATCCCACTCGACATCATCACGGGCAAAAGCTAGTATACGCTTAACGGACATTTCCGCACAGATACACAACTTCGGCTTAACCCATGAACATCATATATGTTTAATATTAATATTAAACCCAGAGGATATAGATGGGATCGCCTCTTCATCAAACACGAATTAACCCTCGGGGTTGTTATATTTAATGAAATATTTGCAATATCAGCTAAACTTCAGTTCCCTGTTATTAATTATTGAATGGTTTCTATGTGAAACTGAAAATTCATAGAGGAGAATGCTCACATCGTATTGAAAGCTCAAGAGTAAACAGACACAAAAAATTCTTAAAATTTTACTTTTGTATAGTGATATCATTCTGTAAATATTTTTCTATATACTAAGTATGTATAGATAAAGCAAATACATACGCTTACGCATATATACGCTCACACACATACATATCCTCATACATAGACTGTAAACCGGGCGGAGACCTGGTGACCTGAAACAAAGGCTTTGGCCTATCTTGGGCACCAGTCTCGCACAGTATTGTGAACTATTTACTGTTACAATGCTTAAGTATTGCGGTATCTTATCTTATCTTATCTTGTTACGGGGGCCAGTCAGTGTAGACCGGTGACACTTCGACCCAGTGGGATCTTTTGTGTCGGCCCCGAGATCTATCCCTTAGCTATCTCCCTATGAATGTACTGCATCAATCGCAGCGTACACTTCAGAGGGAGAAGCCTGAAGTCTTCAGGGTTCAGATATGCCAACCCCATCAGACCCATCCTTAGTCCAGCCAACGCGTCACATTCACACAGTAGGTGTAATATGGACTCGTCCCGTTCACCACAGGCTCTGCAGATCAAATTGTTTGCCAAACTCAATCTGCACAGGAAGTCATTGGTGCCAAAGTGACCAGTAAACGCTTCTGTGAGCAGGCGTATTTGGCCCTTGTTGTACCCGCAGAACTTCCGGGTGACGCCCGTGGCTGTTTGCAATGAATTTCTTGGAGTGTTCCAGACCCCTAAGGGCTATCCACTCCAGCCTGTGTTTATCATTGCCATGTGCATTCATAGCTGCCTTGACGGTACTCTCAGAAAGTCCTACAAATGGCTCAAAATATTGCGGTAAGAAATAAGTAAATAATTATATTACATCACAGGTACTTTACTAACATATTAGAAAAATATCTGGTCCTTTGGGAGGCTAACACGGAGTCATGAGTCATGGCCCAACATGAAGAAGCTCTTCGAGAGTTTTAATCTAAAGTGGGATGGAACACCTACGGTGCTAGTAGCCGCAGCAGGCGTGGCACTATTGCTACATACATATGTACTCTAATACGTCTGCCGATGGGGATGAGTATTTGATGGACTGGTATATTGGTAACTATGGATGAAAAACGGTGTCTGGCCTGAATACTCTAATAGCATCAATGGGATGGGCAGACGGTGACTCGCCAACTCACTAGATGGGCCTCCTGAATTGCTACCATAGGCATACAAGCCATCAGCAGAGGGCAACACCGGTGTGAGCGCTTAGGGGTGTCGAGCGGTGCGGCGTCGGTTTCACCATCACGAGTCTCGTGACAACGGAGAATATATATAAATATTATTATTATTGTTTCTCACAGGTATTTTTCTAATATTACTTGTACATTGTCATGATACATAATACATTCATTATTATTTATAATGAAAAAGCTCAACATTTTTGAAAAGAACTTGAATTCTTTTTATAAGTTTTGAGCAATTTCAAGAGTGAACAGCCACAAAAAGAATTCAAATGTTACTCATGTATGGCGATGTCATTCTGTAAATATTTTACTATATACTAGGTATTCATAACGGATAATACTTACAATGTATGGCAAACCTCTAGAGTGAACAAACACAAAAAGTATTTCAAATGTTACTCATATATATTGATATTATTCTGTAAATATTTTACAATGCCTAAGTATTATATTCTAAGTATCATTTATTTGCAAACCAAGTAGCATATTGCTTACCTTTAGGTTGCTTGACATTTCGACCAGGTCACACCAGCCGTGGACACAAGCTAACTGCTTGGGCGATCTGACTCCACTTGTGAGGCTTACAAACCTTCATACTTTTACTCAATACTTACACTTTTATAATTATTACTTCGTCCGCGTGGACTTTAATTTATTACCCAATACCTACTTTTAATTTGTTATCTAATTTTAATATATAAAACTACAACTAAAGAAATTAATAAGTCTAACTACACCTATATAGGTGTAGTTAGCTATATATATAGCTAATACTTAAAAACTACCTACTAATATTTAGAAACTACCTACTATATCTAAAGAATTATATCTTTTAAATGAAATATCCGATTTTAATAATTTAAAAAGTATTTTACGGGTATTGAAATGGTCTTTAAAAAAATATAATTTAATGGGATAAGGATTAATACAGAGGTATGAATAATATGATTTGATTATCGTCGGCACTTTTATCAACTTTTAAAATGTAAAAAAGTAGTTATAGTAGCATAACTACAGTAGTTGGACATATGGTATCGTGGACTTTTTTGTAGATATTGATACGTTATATAATACTGTAGAACATTTTTTTGTTCTATCATCAATAGTTTCCGCAGCGCACGTGATGACAGATTTTTTTAGACTAATTTTTTCACACCTTGGGTGTGAAAAAATTATTTCACACAAATTTTTGTCCCATGTAATAATAATAATAATATTCTACCACATACACACAACACCATCTAGCCCAAACTAAGCAGAGCTTGTACTATGGGTACTAGACAATGGATAAACATACATATATACTTATTTTTGTAAATACACACATATTATATATAGAAACACCCAGACCAAGACAAACATCCATGTTCATGCACACAAATGTTTGACTTGTGCGGGAATCGAACCCGCGACCTCAGGCGTGGCAGTCGGTTACACTAACCACTATGCCATCCGTGCGCAGTCGAGTTTTAAACTACTTCCCTATATAAATGGTTATGATTCTTAATTTCAACAGCTTCGTGTACTATAATTAAATCAAAGTGGCGATCGGTGAAGCAGGCTTTTGAACGATTAAATTAGATTCAGTGATCAGTCCTGATTCCAGTATATATACTGCAATTGCTTATTTACTATTCTGACCTCTCCTGATCCTCTTTACGCAAGTGTATTCTTCGACCCATTGAGCAATAATTTGCTTTGTTTTGCTTTTATAGGAACTTACGCAGATGTAATTTATTTAGTAGACGCTGGGTGTTTGTAAAGGCAATCGGTCTACCCACCATGCGGGTTATTGTGGCCTCCGGTGTGTAAATTATATTGATAAAATGTTTTCTTTAACCGTGCCGATCTTATCTGTATCTTCTTTGATATAAGTCCATATGCCGTGGGGGTTAATTACTCACTTCGAAACACTTGACTTTCTTAGTCGGCTGTCTCGATCGTTCATTCACTACATGTATATTATTATTTAGTACCTACCTCTCTGAACACAATTGACTTCAGACTCTTAAGCATTTCAGGTTTAGCATTAATATTTACTGATATTAATTATCATGGTATGATACAAACACTTTTGACTACGCGAATGGAGTAATGGTTTCACAGGAAACACAAGGGCCGTTTTTCCATACAAACGTAGTCCTCTGTTGCCTCCTTGGATAATGCCAGTAGACCAATACATTTTTTCCAAAAAATGTATGGCTTCTATTGGCATGTTTTCTTTTCTTTCATACATTAATTATTAAAAGAGACATGAGCCTTCAAAAACCTCAAAAGTTGGCCAGATTTTTCGCTGTGTTCAAACATCCAGCAAACAATTTTGACTAGATTATAGAGGAACACGACCAAAGTCTTACTTTAATTTTAAATGGAAAAGGTAGTTAAATCGGTCAAGTTTTGGAGAAGGAATCAGAGGACTACGAAACGTTGATTTTGTGTACTTTTAATTGGTATTTTCGGTCCAAGCTACAATTAAGACGGCCTCGATGGCGTGGTGGTTAGTGTAACCGACTGCCACGCCTGAGGTCGCGGGTTCGATTCCCGCACAAGTCAAACATTTGTGTGCATGAACATGGATGTTTGTCTTGGTCTGGGTGTTTCTATGTATAATATGTATGTATTTACAAAAAAAAAAGTATATATGTATGTTTATCCATTGTCTAGTACCCATAGTACAAGCTCTGCTTAGTTTGGGCTAGATGGTGTTGTGTGTATGTGGTAGAATATTATTATTATATTATATTATTATTGTCTCTATCGCGCTCTGCGGGCACTGCGCAACAGCAATAGATTTTACAAATACCTATTTTCAATTCTCTCGCCCTTAGTGTAGTATTATATGTAGTAATATTATGTAGTAATATACATTATACCTAGTGCGGGTATTCTATTTTTTAACAAAACCAAAAACAAAACAAAAACTCTTTGTGACAAATGCAAAGATAATTTGTCACTTAATTTACATACACCTACATGCAAAACGAATAGCAATATCACACATTTAGCCAGTCAATATTAAACAGAAGTATTTAGATATTTACAGAATGATATCTTCATACATCAATAACATTATACTTACTTGTCTGTTCGCAAAAACATGAATAGAAACATTGTATGATTTATGAATTAAGCCACACATTTTTCCCACCGGATTTTTCTTTATTTATCTCCAAGTTTTATATCATTCGAGTAAATATCGACTATGTTCTAAATATTAGGGGTTAAAGTATGAAATTGCCGGTTCGTACTAACAAATTGAAACTCGTTTTTTTCTTAGATGTACCATATTTGTTTAATCGAAATATTTACCCTCATTATCTATACATTGCTGCTATCTAAACGGAAGTTCATTTATGCCTTTATGATAGAACTCCGGGGATCTAGATTCGACAAACTGTGTAAAAGCATTTTGTACTGCCTCCTGGAAGGAACATTTTTAATGACGTAGAAAATTGTCCAGGTCACAAAAAAAATGGTAGTTAGTTGGAGCAAGGTCTGACGAATACGGAGGATGACGTATGGTTTCTAACTGCAGCTACTGTAGAGTTACAACGGTTTCTCGTGCAGTGTGAGGTCTTGCGTTATCATGGAGCAATAATGGTGAAGATCGATTCACTACTCGGGGCTGTTTCACTGCCAGTTTCGCCATCATTGTTCGAAGTTCGGCACAGTAAACATCTGCTATTATTGCTTGACCAGACCTGAGAAAGCTATAGTGAATAACACCATGAAGAGACCACCAAACAGTTACCATTACCTTTTTATTGGTAAGCTTTGCTTTAGGGCACTGTTGTTGCGTTTAACCTGGAGTCAGCCATTGCATTTTTCGCTTACGGTTATCGTAAAAATACACTTTTCGCCACATGTCACATCCGATCCAATATTCCTTCATTTCTGTACTGATTCAACAAGGCAACACAAGTTTCAACACGCATTTCTTTCTGCAGATCAGTCAAATCATGAGGCACCCATTTTTCATATTTTTTATCTTATTGATTTGATGCAAATGAGTCAATATTGTAGGTAGGGTAACGTTAAACCATGCCGCTAATTCCTGGGTAGTTTGACTCGGATCAGCTTCCACCATCTCCTTCAATTCAGCGTTACTCACCTGTCTGGGCGATCCTCCATGTGGTTAGTTCTTCAGTCGAAGTTTTCATTACGAAAACGTTTAAACCAAACACGTATGGTGCATTCATTAGCAGTCTCCTCTCCAAACGCAGCGTTGGTATTACGATCTGTTTCGGCCGCGTTAGTTCCGCGTTGGAACTCGTATTCAAAAATTACTCGGATTTTCGAAGTATCCATCTTTCCCATCTAAGCTAAATAAAAAAAAACAATTGGCAGTCGAAAATCGAATGTAGCACATTTTTTAAAAGAAGAATTTTATAAGTGTCATGTGAAAAAGTTTCACTCGAAAATCTCATACCATGAAGGTTTTATGTCAATTCAAAGTATCTATGTATTAATATACAACAGCAACTTCATACTTTAACCCCTATTATAAATACTTAGGTTTGTTCGTAAAGAATCTGTTGAAAACATGGGACGGTCAAAGGACCACTTTAAAGCAAAAGGAAGGGTCATTGGGATGTGACCAAACCTATTTATTATACACTAGATGTTATGTATCATTTATATTAAAATTTGGTCGCGCAGTCTATACATATGATAAACTGCAAACATCTTGCCAAGTTGCATTAAAGAGTAGGACAAAAGATAGCCAAATCGCTAAAGTGAAAGAGAAATAGCTACGATTTAAACGATAATGCTTTAAATATTTTATGAAGTAATTTCAAATTATGATATTTAAAAAATACAATAATCAATTGATATAAGCTTACATGTGATATGTTAATTTATAATAATAATAAGTGCACTTATTACTAAACACGAAGGAATTTTTGTTGCTTTTAAATTTTATTCGACGGTGGCACTGGTATCCAGCTCGTCGCCTTACTTATTGTTGACTACAGAGAAAAGATTCCAGTTGGACCGTTTTCGAGTCTCCACAACTAACGTGGTACTATTATACATACATACATAGATTCACGCCTATTTCCCAGAGGGGTAGGCAGATACTTCGGAATTCCATATGCTACGATCCTGACACACTTTTCTGGCTTCCTTCATTTTCATCACATTCCTTATACACGCCAATTTAAGGTGCTGTTAACCTGGCCTTTGGTGCTATTATATCTGCCTTTTTATGCGAAACAGTTATTAGAAGATAAGTATTGACAAAAATGTATGAGTATATTTTTTACAAGTTATTTATTTAGATATAGTTGCAGAAGATATTGACATCATTGTATCTGTTTCTTGTATTTGCTAAGGAGTGCAAATTGCATAGTTACTTTAGTTTATATTGAAGCCTATGGCCGCCTGTGAGAATCGGCGTTTTCATTGCAGTGTAAACCAAACTGTTATTCATGTTTTTTGTAACAAAATTATATAAATATAACTGCCAGAATAGGAGTGAAATACTATCACTTTGACGATATAAAACGTTGAAGGCATGATGTTGATACGAAAATAGCAAATAAATTAGCACATTAATGTTTTATTTGAACTACAAAAGTTAATTATAGATTCCGAAAATAGGTCATATGCTTTCGTATCAATAAGTAAGGAGCTTCTAAATGATCATTATTTTAACTACAATGTGTGGTTGCAATAATTGTATTGGCTGGCAATAACAGTCATATTGAAAGAAAAGAAAGGAAGAAACATTATTTATTTTGGCACACAAAACGGCACACCCAAAACATATGTCAATATTCTGAATATGTTTGTCCAAAGAATTATGTTTGGAATGTCCGATGCACTCGAATGTTTTTAAGCTGGCCGTACTATAGCTAAAAATATTGTAGCCACATATTATATATATATATTATTTTATATATAAAGCCTAATCCTAACTGATATTATAAATGCGAATAATATAATATAATAATAATATTCTACCACATACACACAACACCATCTAGCCCAAACTAAGCAGAGCTTGTACTATGGGTACTAGACAATGGATAAACATACATATATACATTTTTTTTTGTAAATACATACATATTATACATAGAAACACCCAGACCAAGACAAACATCCATGTTCATGCACACAAATGTTTGACGTCTGCGGGAATCGAACCCGCGACCTTAGGCGTGGCAGTCGGTTACACTAACCACTACGCCATCGAGTCGTCAAAGATTGAGTTTATTAATTTTTTTGGTTGTTTGTTACGCTTTCACGCCTGAACTACTCGACCGATCATCATGAAATTTCGCATACACGTTGTAAGAAGTACAGAAAACGACATAGGGTACATTTTATCAAGAAAATCTTTTTTTTTTACCTCGGGGAATGCTTTGATGCATACCCCTCCGCGGGGGCGGGCGGAGGGGTTACGTCGGACTCGCCGGGGTAAAGAGAAAGATGGAATAAGATTAATGTACCTCCCGGAATACCGACTAAACCTACCACGGTGTTCCTCGATAAAACCACTCTCGACGGGGCCGCACGAATCACTTGCACATGCGGTCGCGACCCCGCAAAGGTTTCGGTCCGCCGTATGAAACGGCAGGCCACTACACGATAGACCTACCTTTTGGGCAAAACTCATTGTAATACCCTACTGTCCCCCCCCTATAGGGAAGATGGACTCGACATAGAGGCGCGGGTGGGAACACGCAGGCCGCCTCTCGGACCTGGCGCTGAACGGATGGCGGGCAGGCCCACAAAGCCCACAACCCCCTCAAACCTCAGGGTGGCTGGAGGTCATCTCGCACCCTCCGGCGCCCGGCTCTGCGGTTGGGGAGAGGGTTTAAACGCTCTCTCTCCCGCTCCGCCGCCTCATTGATGGAATTACTTCCTCACAGAAGGAGGCTACGGCGTTCCACGACCTCTCACTCCGGACCATAGACTGAACTACGGCCGGGAGCAAGAGGGCAACCAATCCGATTGCCGTGATCAACTCACGGCTGCGATGCCCAGGAGGGGCAAATCGCCAAAGTGTGCAGCGCCGTGTCCTCAACAACGTCGTGGCAGTCCCCGCAGTGGTGACAACCGGGCTTTTCTTGCCGGCGTATACGACACAGGAACTGGCCAAAACAATCGTGGCCAGTCATTACCTGTGTCAGCCGGAAGATAAGGGCACCATGTCGCCTCTCCAGCCACTCCTCAAACACGGGACTTACCGCCAAGATGGTGGCGTGCCCGAATGTTACTTTTTTTTTTTTTTTAACGTCGTGGGAATGCTTTTACGCACCGTCCGCGCCCGGGCAGGGCGCGGGTGTGTGGGACTCGAGCCAGAGAAGCCGGCCCCATACCCACTAAACCCCTGACGACGTTTCTCCGGTACCTAGTGTCGGTGCCACGGGATTCGCGCTAGCATTCACCGCAACACCGACAGGTCTTGGCCCGCCACGTGACTAGGCGGGCCCCAGCTGTTTGGGGGAGTACCAGATGGTACAGCCCTTCCCTCCACTGAGGGGGGCGCGCGGAACGCCTATGCCCCTCTCTCGGGCCTGTGCTGCTCGGGCGGCAGACTGCCCAAGTCCACCGCCCGCAGGCCACCCCCTAGGGTTGGAGGTCTGCGCGCGCCCTACGGCGGCGCCCTGGACGTCTCCTGCGGTTTGGGTGGGGAGAGATCAGCTCCCTCTCCCGTTCCGCCGCCTCCTTCGCGGACATCACTGCCTCGCAGAAGGTTACGGCGGCCTCCCATGCACCCTCGCTCCGGACCATGGACAGTACCATTGCCGCCAGCGAGAGGATTTGGACACCCAGTGCCACGGTTAACGACCGGCGCTGCTCCTCCCAAGCTGGGCACTCCACGAGTGTGTGCAGCGCCGTATCCTCGGGGCCGTCACCGCAGTGGTGACAACAAGACGTCTCCTCCCGGCCTATATGACACAAGTACCTCCCAAAGCATTCATTCCCGGTGAGAACCTGTGTCAGCCGGAAGGTCAGGGCGCCATGGCGCCGCTTCAGCCACTCCTCCAAGATCGGACTTACCGCCGCTATTGCGGCGTGCCCTGCACTCGGTCGCACAAGCCGTTCACCCCAGTCCGCCCTTAGGACGTCGCGGAGCTCCGACCGCCGCGCCTCCACCTCTCTCGGCAACGGCCGAAAGCCCCGCTCCAGAGCCTCCCCGCGCCACTGGTAGAGCGACGCGAGAAGTCTGGCCTCCAGGTCCCAGGTGCACGAATGTTACTAATCTACCCTTTTTTTTTTTTTTTTTATATTTTTTTTCTTTCGTGGGGGAATGCATGACGCCTACCCCTCCCCGGTGGCGGGCGGAGGGGTTATGTCGGACTCGCCGGGGTGAAAGAAAGATGGTAAAGATGATAAAGTACCTCCCGGAATACCGACTAAACCTACCACGGTGTTCCTCGACAAAACCACTATCGACGGGGCCACGCGAATCACTTTCGCATGCGGTCGCGACCCCGCCGAGGTTTCGGCTCGCCGTGTGAAACGGCAGGCCACTACACGAAAGATCTACCCAAAGGCACTTCTAACACTCCCTACTGTCCCCCCTAGAGGGGAGACGGACTCGAAACAGAGACGCGCGTGGGAACACGCATGCCGCCTCTCGGACCTGGTGCTGAACGGATGGCGGGCAGGCCCACAAAGCCCACAACCCCCTCAAACCTCAGGGTGGCTGGAGGTCATCTCGCACCCTCCGGCGCTGCGATGCCCAGGCGGGGCAAACCGCCAAAGTGTGCAGCGCCGTGTCCTCAACTACGTCGCGGCAGTCGCCGCAGTGGTGACAACCGGGCGTCTCTTGCCGGCGTATACGACACAGGAACTGGCCAAAACAACCGTGGCCAGTCATTACCTGTGTCAGCCGGAAGGTGAGGGCGCCATGGCGCCTCTCCAGCCACTCCTCAAACACGGGACTTACCGCCACGATCGTGGCGGTCGGGCACGCCACGATCGTGGCGGTAAGTCCCGTGTGCCCGAATCTAACCTTACTTAACTTATATTTACGCAAGCGAAGCCGCGTACAAAATCTATTAAGTACATCATAAAAAAAGAAAAATATATATATATTTTATTTTAATGAAGCATTGCAACACACAATCAAAACTATTATAACTTAACAGTAATAAATGTATTTATAAATTGATAATAATAAAAATAAAATTAAACTAATATATACGGATTTTATCGCGTTGTTTATTTGACACTTTATTACATAATTTTGAAAATTGTTACTCTACTACTACTATCAAACTTTACTAATTGACCATGGCTGCTGAAAAGCAACCAAAACGTCGGGGAAGTGTAAAATTAAATTAAATCTAAATAGTTTTCGTAATAAATTAATTAGCTTAAAAATTAGTAAAGTTTATAAAATACGTTATATAGTTATTATATATAATACAGAATACACATTTATGCATGGAGCCCTTGCTGTTCAATGTGCGTTGCAGTGTTAAATAAAAAGAGATATTGCTGAGCATAATGCTGCACCGTTTGCGATACAGCGCTGATTTTCAGCAACACCTCAAGCTATCTACCTATATATATATATATATATATATATATATATATATATATATATAGAAGTATCAAGTTTTATTGCTCAACCAATTTAGATATACATATATAAGTACCATACTTATATATCCAAATTGGTTGAGAACAGTGGTATAGCTGGAAAGGAACAAAGATTACTTTTAAAAGAAACACGAACCACTAGTAAATCCTATACACCAAAATTGTCAACACAAGTAACGCTCACACAGAATACCAACAGACTGCAATGCAGAAGGTCTCAGGTTCGAACCCACGTCGCGCACCTCTGACTTTTCGAAATTATGTGCGTATTGATTGACAATTATCACCTGCTCCGTGCCTCGGAGAGCACGCTAAGCCGTCGGTCCCGGCTGCCATGAACATCTATGGCAGTCGTTATTAAGAAAGTCAGTACCCTCTAATATCCTGATACTGGTCTAGCCTTAGGGTATCGTTAGCCTTCGGGTTGCGGAGGTCAGGTGGCAGCCGCTCTGTGTAAAAACTGATATCCAGTCAAATCCGGTTAGATCAGAAAAGCCGACCCCAAGTGACTTGGGAATAATAAAAGGCTAAGAGAGAAGACTCAGTGATAAAAAACAACTATTAAAAAACAAGAACCGAAAATATTCAGCCATCCAAAAATATCCTTCCTCATCCATTAGCTAAAGAGACATTCGGCAAACAATGTCCCTAACTCTTTAGATATTATGACGTCGTATTTCGTCGAACTGTTGGACCTCAGTATATATTTTTTTCAAAATGTCTACCAACATTCCCTTTCCGGTTCGGAGCTGTAGGGTGGGTGACTTTCGAGCCGCCGGATTATTGTTTCCTGAGTCGATGTTTGCTGTACTAGGGTACCGTTGAGTTTGTGCAACCTATTTGCAAGGCTTTTTTGTTTGCTTTGTTTGTATTACTATAGAAGTTTACGATGACAAATTTAATCAAGATAGAAATCTTTTATGTTAATTAGGCAGCATTTCAAAATATATGAATACATCAGATTTGTATGATACTCATAATGTCTGCCCGCGACTTCGCTGTTGTGAATCCCTCACATCACGGTATCAGAAGGATTTTCACCAGTTTTGTTGTATGCTTAAGTTTCAATCAAAACCGTTATATGGCTCACGAGTTATTGAGTAAAAGCATCTTCATATACTTTCTCATGAATAATAATTACAGGGTTTATAGACAGCCCTAATTTTATTATAGTGTAGACAGATATCAATGTTATTGAAAAGTGTTAAATGCAGTGTGTTTTTTGCTTTGACCAGGTTTTTCAGTAGGTTGAAACACATTTTTTGTAGGTAAAGCCAGAAGAGAGTCACAAGAATTCTGTATCTTTTTAACTACCTATTCGATACGCAACTACGAGGCTATAAACTAATATTTTCTTAAACAGAATTTGGTACAAATATCTCCATATTATTAACTTAGCTCCACAGCTCTAAATGTGCCGACCGGCTCGAACTAGTAAACGGGAAACTAGATCTGTAAACATACAGTTTGTGGTTTCGTCCAATAAGTGGTTCTGTACAGTATTAACTTTATACGTCTTCGGGCTTGCCTTTGTGATATCGGACTACAGTACATTGAATGTAAGTGAAGTGAGCTTTATTTCTGAATGTACATATTGTGATACAATTCAACAGAATGTTGTTATATTACGACACTAGATGTGTCCACAATTTTCGACCACATGGTCGACCACAGACAATTTTATTTATTTGTATTTGTATACATATACAAATACAAATAAATAAAATTGTCTGTTTGTAATGTCAAAATAACAGCTTTTTACGAAATGCATATTAATATATATAGTATATACGGCAAATATATCGAAATATATTTTATAACATTTTTTGTTTGTCTATTTATTCCGATTTAGACGGGACTTGCACTGACGTCTAGTAGCTGACGTTATTAAGAGTAATTGAGGCTTATTTGAGGATAAAATAGAGTTTTAAAAAACCTTTTTGTTTAATTCGACGCAGACGTAGTCACGGGAAACAGGTAGTCTATCTATAAAACTTATAAGAAAAACATAAAAGTAAAATTACTGACAGATAAATAGATGTAAATGATCGACTATATCCATTGTCTAGTACCCATAGTACAAGCTCTGCTTAGTTTGAGCTAGATAGAGTTGTGTGTATGTGATAGAATATTATTATTATGTTTCTCTTATCACAGGTATTTTCTAACATATTATATTAGAAAATACCTGGCCCTTTGGGAGGCTTACACGGAGACATGGGTCCAACGTGAAGAGGCCCTTTGAGTCTTAATCAAAGGTGGGATAGAACACCGACAGCGGCACTAGCCGCAGCAGGCGTAGGACTATTGCTACGTATGGATTCTAATATATAAGCTATAGGTAGCATCAATACAATGGGCAGACGGTGACTCGCCAGCTCACTAGATGGACCCCCTGAATAGCCACCATAGGCATACAAGCCATCAGCAGAGGGCAACACCGGTGCGAGCGGCTAGGGGTGTTGAGCGGTGCGGCGCCGGTTTCGCCATTACGGGTCTCGTGAAAACGGAGACCCGGAGAGGGTTTCCCCGTAGTTATGCTCTTGAAAATGACACTTCCACCCCTAAGCATATAGCTCTAGGGGCCCCCCTCTGGCCGGCCGACCAAGGCAAGCCATAGTTGAGAGTCCTACGGGCGATCTTGAAGATCCTCCCCAGCCAACCAGTAACGGCAACCCGGGGACGAGGCCCTAACCGACTCTCTGAGGTATTTAGGACCGCAGTGTCACCACTCAAATTCAGCTCGCCACAAGCTGTCCTGCGGTTTGTGCGCTTTTATTATTATTATTATTAATACTAGGTGACGGGTCTTACTCGCGATGAAGTATTTAAAAGGTAATAAATACCTATTGATTGCCCGACGTTTAGACCAATTTGTATCGATCGTAGTCACGGGTTGACTAATTCTAGTATTACATTAAGTATGTGTACAAATCACGAAAGTCTAAAAACGTTTATTATAAACACGAAGCTTTATTTGTTTTCCATAATTATATATTTTCAAAAGCCAGATATCTTGAACATACCAAAGTCGATCGCAGAAGCATATTATTTGTATTATACAGATTTCTGGTAAATTGCCGAGACAGTTTGAATACTCAAAGCGCTTGTCGAGAGTCTTCGATGCACCTTAAGGAATATTCAGGTATTCCTGTTAATGTGTGCCGTCGGATTTTGAGTAAATACACGACGTATAAAACAGAAATGTAGGTGAAGCAGAGGTACAAGTGCGCGTCTCCCTTGAGAATCAAAACTTACCGAATTCGGAGCTAAGTATCTTCATGTCTGTTTGTTTGCTTGTTTGAGATACATGCGTAATTCAACGGATTTTGATGCGGCTGTTTCGTAGTTTGAGGCAAGTAAATAATCTTGCTCCTATCTGAGCTGGTCGCAGGCAAAATAGAGTTATAACTATAACCGGTAGAATACAATTAAAATGTTCTTTTGTTACAATCATTTAAAGGCCTTAATTACTTATACAAGAAATAAACCTCTCAACCAACGCTAGGCATCCGAGCTTAAGACTGCGCCGAGCGAAATGTGCCAAAACAGGCGGTCACAGTTAAGTGAATAAAATCAACACTTTTTGTTTAATACAAATATAAAATATACATACATTTACCATAAAAATGAATGTGTTTACAATTACTCCGTGTAAAAAACTTAAAATAATTAATATTTTCGCCTACAAAATTACGTAAACTTCCACGAAAAATGCAAATACGTAAGCTCGTGTTACGTGATTTTTAGATTATAACAGTAGAAATCTATCTTATTTTACAGCTTAAACGAAACATAAATATTTATATTACAATTTGTCCGTCCCAAATATTTAAATTATTGGTTGACAATAAAGATACATATTTATCAAAAAAAGCAATTCAAATCCGTCATACAATTTTACTATGGCGGCCGCGCGCCGATTTGAATATGCGCCGCACGAGCTCTGTCATTATCTGTCTTACGCACGGCGCAGTCTTAACCAGACTATTTAAATCGTAAATTTTGTTATGATAATCTTCTTTTGTTTGAATATCTTTTTTGTATTTTCGGTTGGTTGAAAGGTTAAACTGCTTTATACGGATTTTATCGCGATGTTTATAACTACAATAATTACATAATTTTATAAATATAACACTACTATTGAATCTATAATACCATATTATCTTTTTAAAATTATTAAAACTATTGAGATTAAAATATAATTTTCCCCGATGTTTCGGTTGCTATTAGTAGCCATATTCAAAGGAAGACTGTGTAAATGTAAGACAAAATAACTTATACAAGATTCGTCAAACAATATTTGTATACTAGCGGATACGACAGACGTTGTCATAGCTGAAAAAACTGATCGTGGCGCCATCAACCGGTTCTAATTGTAGTCTAAATCATCTAGGGACTCACGCAAATTTACTCAAAAATGTTATCATAATTAGTCCAGTCGTTTTTGAGGAGCTTAGTGATATACATGTACCGAAGTATAAAATTATACGTAAAGATAAAATAGTGGCAACCAAGAAAAAACATATTTATATAATACATATTTTACTATTTGAATCACGTGCCTTCCCTACTCTTAGTATAATAGTATCAGCCCCGTTTATAAACTGTCGCACAGCCTCTTTTTATTGTGAGAAGACCATAGACCTTTAGCCATAAACCACCACACTGGCTCAGTGCGGGTTGACAGACTTCACATATCTACGAAAACATTTACTATTCTCAGTGAGAGTACGGCATTTGAAATTACGTTGAACCTAATTATTGAAATATTGATGTGTTTTCAGCTTCAACTATGGACATACTGGCGTAATAATGCATTCGAATAAAGACATATTTATTTATTTGGACATCCAGTAGTTGTTACATAATTTCTACATAACTAAATGAGATTATAAATAGTAACTAAATGCACAACATTTAAGGATGTCACAGCATGTATAATTATGGTGTAACATCGTTATCTTAATATGTAAAACAAAAAAACAACAAATATTAATAAGTGAGAATTATAGAGAATTAACAATTTGGAAAATATGAACGATATTAATAAAGAAAATTAATGATATTTAATGAAATGATGGTGTAATACAGTTCTGCTTACATCTTCTATAATAATAATAATAATAATAATAATAACATTCTATCACATACGCACAACACCATCTAGCCCAAACTAAGCTGTACTATGCTTGTACTATGGGTACTAGACAATGCATAAACATGCATATATACTTTTTTTTTTGTAAATGCCTACATATTATACATAGAAACACCCAGACCAAGACAAACATCCACGTTCATGCACACAAATCTTTGACTTGTGCGGGAATTGAACCCGCGACCTCAGGTGTGGCTGTCGGTTACACTAACCACTACGCCATTGAGGCGGCCTCGCCATTCCTCTTTATAATATTAGTATAGTTTAGTATAGATATAGATATATATATATATATATATATATATATATATATATATATATATATATATATATATATATGTAGTATTAGTATAGATAACTAGTGGAGTAAGCAAGAATATTTGTAATTTGTAACCCAAATTGTTATTATCAGATAATATATGTATGTATATATCAAATGTATATACATAATATACTTTATTTAAGAGCGCCTTCGCAAATGTTACGCTCTCCATTTCAAAGGAGTACAGTTTCCGATCTGATGATGATATTCCACTTGCATTCCAAGTAATCCAATGGAATACATTTATACCTCAGCTTTGTTTCGTAAAGATTCAAAAGCACTTTGTGGAGTTACAGAGACGAATAATGTGCTATAGCGTTGCTTGCTGTTCCTACTTTATAAAGGCGTGTTCAGAGACTCGTGAAAAATGGTACACGCAGTCTATATTTCTTACTTGATTCACCGACTTAGTCACAAATTTAGCATATACTAACTTTTGCCCGAAATTCGTACGCGTGAAATTCGGAAGTAGAAACCTATTTATGTTTTTATTTATCTGCATGCAAGAGAAATCTGATCTACACATAAAACTCAACTTCTAGGTGGCGTATCAAGATGAAACATGCACCAGATTTTTAATTGGCTCCCTGCAATACAACTTTTTCAAGCGCATTTAATTTCTTGTAGTTGCTTTTGCGCGATGTACGTACAAAAATGCATACAGATAGCCTAAAATGTTATAACCCTATGTATAGATTTTCCTTTAAATTTAAACTAAGATAACATTGCAAACTTTTACAAGCTATCTACATATTAAACTTTATTTTACTTAATATTGTCTTCTGTTTACGCGAATATTATTAATTGAAATTAAACTACTATATACGGATTTTATCGCGTTTCGTTTATATATATACCGAATGATGTTATCAGTATATACCGAATTATGTTCGGGTACTCTAAAATAACTACACTGGAACATTGAGACAACTACCATCTTAGTCTCCCCGTGACTTTGGCTGCTGAAAAGCAACCGAAACGTCGGGAAAGTGTAAAATTAAATTAAATCTAAATAGTTTTAATAATAATTTAATTAGCTTAAAAAATTGTAAAGTTTAATAGTAGTAAAAGTAGTGTAACAGTTTTCAAAATTATGTAATAAGGTGTCAAATAAACAACGCGATAAAATCTGTATATAGTAGTTTATTTTACCTTTCATAAATACATCACCGAAGGGGTAAGCAGAAGTGTATAATTATACCAACATAATGGCAAATATATTTTTTATTTTTTTATTTGGGAGCTTTCTGCCGCTTACGGCCATGTAAGCTTCATCATACCCTAAACATAATTAGGTATAATTTATTCATATTCTAACTTAAGTAAACCGTACTAGCTAAAGTAGCAGCTTTAGACAATGGCTCAGCTAAAATACTTATATATGCACCAACATCCATTATACAAATTTTAAGACTTTCAATCATAATCGTATTCAGCTCCTGGGTTTTGACGCACTCCACCAACAGGTGATGAATATCGTCAAGAGTGCCGCACTCTGTGAATTTTGGCAGATATGGTTCTTCTTTTTTTCGTGTAGTTAGTGGCCAACCTGTTGTCAAGAGTTGTTTAAGCCGCCCGTAGGCCTCTGACATGGCTACTACTGCTGTCAATTTGACAACAACCAGGACCGACTTTTTACGTGCCCTCCGAAGCACGGAGACGCTTAGATGAAATACCAGTAAGCGGTCACCCATCTATAGACTGACCGCACCCAACGTTGCTTAAACTCGCTGATCGTTTACCGATCAGTGAGTGCAACTGTCTAAGAGCGCCTCAAGATACGGTTGAAATCGTCGCAATCGCCGAGTGCACAATAGGTAATCCATTTATTGAGCGGGACAATACAAACATTCAAACAAAAAACACTCAGATTAATTGCAAATATGTTTGAATTACACAGTTTTTTGTCCTGTCATCAAACAAGTGCAGTGACAGCGAGAAGCGACCACAAAACATTTCACCAATCTATCAGTCATTATCATGACTTTCAAACGATATAATTCTATACCTTTTATACTACACAATTATTTAATTATTTTAGAATAAACATCTCCCGTACTAAGAATAATTCCAGTGTTCTTGGGGACTTTACAAACATTCAAACAACGGACACAAAGAACACCCAGACTCGGAACAAGATTTGGCAAAGGACAATGAACAATTTGGCCTATGAATCAACACACATTCCACCTAAAAAATAATTTGTGTTTTATTTTATGACTCAATAATCAATCATTACAATCTCACGGACACTTTCGAATCTTATTTTCGTGTTAAAAAGTATTTTAGCGATTTCAAATACATCGGCATCCATTGTTTACATCTGAGACACACAGTGTTGCCATGCCTACAGTTTTTACAATATGTGCACGGTATTATCAAAGAAATTATTTCCTATTTAGCTTGTCTGTAATTTTTCTTACGTGGTTAATACGAATGCTATTCTATAAATACCATTATTGAACTTCATCATAGATATGAGCAATTTCTTAAAAATTCATAAGCTTTAATGTAAAAGACCATGATAAATATGTACCACTTTCTCGGTATTATACGTTTTTCTATAGTGCAAGCAAGGCTACACTTTTTTTTTCTTTGGCGGGGGCGGGCGGATGCTTTATGTCGGACTCACCGGGGTAAAAGAGAAAGATGGAATAAGGATGATAATAATAAACCTCTCGGATTATTCAGAAGCAATATTCAGAAGTATCCGAGACTTACATATATTCATTTTTAATTGATTGTGGTCATCCTTAACCACATATTTATTTTATATTTTACTAACAGCCACAAAAAAATATATAGTTATATTTTTTGTGGCTGTTAGTTCTTAGGCTAATAATGTATGGCAGGTTAACAATGTCCTTTTTGGCAGTGGCAAGGTAACCACTTAAAGCATAACGCGACCCTTGCTGTCTAACTCTGATACCTTCGATACTACGCAATGAAGACATACCTTAAATATTTATTCCTCCGAACCAGCCCTTAGCTCACTCGCTCCGTCCGTTGTTTGCAAAGCTATTAATCTCTGCGTGGGAGTGTGGAAGCTGGTGCATATACAGCGAATACTTTCTTGAACGAGAGTAATTGTGTGCTATGTATTCTTTTAATGAGCGCACCCGATTTCTATCGATAATCGATTTTACGGTAAACGTTATCTATTTCTATACTAAAATTATAAACAGGAAAGATTTGATTTTTGTTTGTAAGGATTTAACTAAAAACTACTTAAACGAGTTTAAAAATGGCAAAGTTTTTTTAAAATCGGTTGTGCAAAAGTATGTCATTGGATCACCGTAGAAGTATATAAGAAAGAATACGGCTCTTACTAAATTAGTTTAGTACAAGCAGAATTTAGATCCATGCAGTCAAAAATACATACTTTTAATAATATAGTCTTAGGTTTACGCGAATGTTATACATTGAAATTAAACAATTTTATACGGATTTTATAGTGTTGTTTACTTTTTAAAGACACTATGAATGCATAATTTAGAAAATTTTGACGTTGCTAAAAAATAATTGGATCCCTCGGCAAATCTTAAAGCCCATGGAAACCGTTTTTAAGTAATGAATCCTGTCGAAACGGAGAAACTAAACTGAATCCATCAGATTTGCTGAACTCTACAACAATGCATATAAAATGATTTTGTATCAGAAAGTTCTGCAGTGTCACCTAAAGATTTGCGATAACCAAAGCTATAAAAAGCAGCTTTTGTTCGTAACAATGTTGCTTCTGCAAACTACTTGGGATATAATTTCCATATTACATTGTGGAGTAAGACATTGTAAGGTACTGGAGGTTTAATTTATTGGACATGGCATTAATTACACAGTCTTAATTTATGTTGTTAATAGTTTGCCACAACACACACATTAGTATATGTGTGTTTTAATACAATTAAGGTGGAAAATAAGCATACGACTCGTCTATACAAATAAATAAAATTGAAGTATCTGTTTGTAATGTCAATAAAAATATCAGCTTTTTACTAAATGCATATGAAAGTATATACGGTACTTATATAAATTTTTATATTTAGTGTGTTTATGCCGACTTATTTCTAAAACGGCTGGATCTGGTGTTATAAGGAGTTACTTAGGCTGCATTTATTTGAGAAAAACACGGCTCCACTCTAAAAATAATTCCATCCATTAATACGTTGTGGACTATCACATCGTAGTGAATTATCCAATAAGAAACTCAGCATTGGGTGGGATAAGGTTTGTCGTTTACGGCACAGAGCACTGGACATATAATAATGTTATTAGATTTGTCCAGTCTATTTTGCTTTGATTGAGTCAAAATTAAAATACAGTATAAAGTTCTGAGGAAACAGTTCTAAATATAACATAAGTGCAGCATTTGTCATGCAAAAGAAGGCAATAAGAAATATGCTTTGAATAAAACAAGTGGAGCCATGCAGGGATCACTTCGTACAATTAAAAATTCTCACAGCACCATGTCTTTATGTTCTAGTCTTATTAGGCCACCTGGTTAAGAATGTCAATAATTTTGAGACATTAGAGGAGAGAGAAAAAAGGCTAGCAACGCGTAGGAAAGATTTATTTAGTATAATACAGCACAATCTCGTATTCAGCTCATAATTTGCAGTAGGTTCTTGTACCTCGGAATGTCCATTTGCAAACCACTAGACAGTGAATATATGGTGTATTTTTAAATAGGGTATTCTATGAGTGAGAAGACAACCATTTTAACTAAATCAAATAATTGAGAGGTATAAAGAAATTGGCTTTTGTTATAAATATTACGATTTTTAATATTAATTGAAATTAAACTGCTATATACGGATTTTATCGCGTTGTTCATTTGACACATTATTACAAAATTTTGAAAATTGTTACACTACTACTACTATCAAACTTTACTAATTGACCATGGCTGCTGAAAAGCAACCAAAACGTCGGGGAAGTGTAAAATTAAATTAAATCTAAATAGTTTTCATAATAATTTAATTAGCTTAAAAATTAGTAAAGTTTAATAGTAGTAGTAGTGTAACAATTTTCAAAATTTTGTAATAAAGTGTCAAGTAAACAACGCGATAAAATCCGTATATAGCAGTTTAATTTCAATGAATAATATTCGCGTAAATAGAAGACAATATTATTTTAATATTTAGTTATAGTGGAGACTTGTAACGCAATATTGATTTGTTGCGTATATTGAATTACCAATCAAAACCTAAGAATGTTTCTTTATTGCCTTTATCTAATTTCGAGATTCCTATCTTCTTCTTCTTCTTTTCGTGTGGTTAGTGGCCAACCTGTTGTCAAGAGTTGTTCAAGTCACCCGTAGGCCTCTGACATGGCTTAACGACTGATGTCAATTTGACAACAACCGGGACCGACTTTTTAGGTGCCCTCTGAAGCACGGAGACCCTCAGACGAAATACCACTATGCGGTCACTCATCTATAGACTGACCGCACTCAAGATTGCTAAACCTCGCTAATCTATTACCGATCAGTAAGTGCAACTGGCTATGAGCGCCTAGAGATTCCTATATAAAATGGATAGAGACCGTGTATAGGTTAAAAAATTCATATACCCGAGAAAACACTGTATTATAATATTGTCTTCTGTTTACGCAAATATTATTCATTGAAATTAAACTACTATATACGGATTTGGAATGTACCACCAGCTTGGGATCCAGTAATAAAAATAGTCAAACCCAAGAAGAAGCAAACCACAGCTAGACTTCATGATACTTTGAGCTCATTCTGCGTAAATAGTAGTAGTGTAACAGTTTTCAAAATTATGACACTATATTATGTTTTATTAATAACATTTTCTGAATAATAGTTTATCTAGAACTTTATGTCCTTTTTTGTTCCCATGACAACGTGTATGTTAGTTACGTAGTTAGTTACGGCGTGAAAGCGTAGCAAACAAACTCACATTCGAATTAAAATATTAGTTGGGACTTTTACATTTTGTAAAACAGTAATAAATATATCTGAGAAATGTTTGTGTTTATTTGAGAAATTAACCGTATATATGAAAAAAAAAATTAAAGGCATTACCATATACACTTAAATCTTATTGGGTTTTTCATACAAACTATAGGTTTAATCCAGAACAAAAGTACTGTTTCCGTTCAAGCCGCAGACAAAAGTCAGCTATAAAATACATACCGCATCAAATCCTACATAACTCAACAACCAGCTAACGTGTTTGCTTTACGCGGTCGCCGTTTCATTATTATTCAAAACACAATCTACGATGCAATGCTTAGCTTGTAGCACTTTCGCCTTCACAAGACAAATGTTCCACAATGTTCTTCCTGACTCATCTTTGGTTCTCCAATGGGTACTTAGGGCACGATTTTCTATAGTTAAACATGAAATAGTACCCTACAAGTTTAAATTGCTTTTAAATTAGATTATCATAGGTCTGTTATTGTTATTGTGTTTGTCTTTCTACTAAGTGTCTAAGCAGTTTTGTGTACTATTTGTATTAAGCAATAAGGTTGAATTTTATGTGGGTGGATGAAGTCTGAAATTTAACGTTTTTAGATCTTATATTTTGAAAGTGCTTTGGATGGTAGGTATCTAATAGGTGGGATTAAATTTTAATGTTAATATTATTGGTATTTAGGGATTAGAAATGAAACAATTAAAAAGGGCATCAAGATAAATATAGCAATATGGAAGTAATTAGTTTTAACATACTAGAGATGTATTTTGTTGAACAAATACACAAAGTGGCACAAATGTAATCACATTAATTGATACACGGTACATGGTATTCTTTGACGATTTACAAATTATGAACCTAATGTATTCAGTAGTTTAGCCATAGGACATTTTTTTTGTTTTCACAATTTAGAACACCATGTTTACCTAATGCAGAGATAAAGTATTTAGGTGTCAAAGAATTTGAAATTTGAATGAGGTGAATTTTGTGTAGGTACTTATAACAATGGTGTTACAATTTGTGTCTAATTTTATTTCATTTATTTTGTTCAAAAAAATAATTTCTTGGTTTCTGCGAAAATAAGTTTTTGTTTATGTTAACCTGCTTATATCAAGCAGGTTAAGGCAGTATATCATTTAATGTGATAAGTTTTGCGCCACTTTGTATATAGGTATATATCTTTTTTTAAAGCAACTCCTTACTCTAGGAATAATTTTTCAGTTTTGTCCCGTATAGGAATCTAACCCACAACACTCGGCGCAATGGTAATGGCGAGGCGAATACTTAATCCACTACGCAGTCTACCACAGTCAATATAATTTTACCATATCAGTAAATTATATTTCAAAGAAATTTCAGTACTAACAAGAAGCGTAGCACTGCAAAGTTTGACCGATCCGATTGCCATATAAAGTATTAAGTTTAAAATCCTAATCCTAAGTCCTATGAAGTTTTGCTTACATGTTGCCAAAAAAAGGACATAGGATACACACAGCGACACATCAACCTACACTGTTTGGACTTTGAACTATCAGAAGTTGAACGCTGCGAATCGTGCGAGAGAGTGCGTTATATTTTTGTTATTTTGTCTCATTCACGCTAAACGGGACGCAACGCTCTATCCTTACCATTACATCGACACCACTATGCACTGTCCCTTGCCGACAATTCTCTATTTTGTATGTAGCGTAGTTATGCGTATATTGGGTGTCTAAATTGATGTGTAGCCGTGTGTATCATTCATTCAGAAAAAAGTACTGTAACTGTTTTAACCTATTTTAACCTACATTGACGTAGCGAAGCCGCGAAATGCCTCGAGACGATGCCTCTATTCGTCAGTGAACCAGTGATTGTCTCCTTTTTTATATCTATACTAATATTATCTGCCTCCATGGCGCAGCGGTAGTGAATGCGACTGATGTGCATGAGGTCTTGGGTTCGAATCTCGGGTCGGGCCAACAAAAAGATATTGGGTTTTTCTGTTTAGAAATCTCAATACCAGCCCGGAGTTAGAAAGTTGGCGGTGTTAAAAACCCGCGTGGCTCGGAAAGCACGTAAAGCCGTTGGTCCTGCGCCTGATCTCTTTTCGGTCGTGTCGGATCACCATCTCATCGGATCATGAGGGTTAGGGAACAGAGAGTGCACTTGTGTTTGCGCACATATTTGTGCACTATAATATCTCCTGCGCAGAGGGCCAGTCTCTGTTAAGAAACAAATAAACGTTTGAAGCAAATTATACAAACAAATACACTTGCCTCACACAAGTTAATGACAGTATTTCTAGCGTAACTGACCCTAGACCCTAGATATTACAGACATAGATTAACACCCGGATTATTAAAGGCTAGCCTTTAAGACTGCGCCGAGCGTAAGACAGATAATGACAGAGCTCGTGCGGCGCATACTCAAATCGGCGCGCCGCCGCCATAGTAAAATTGTATGGAGGATTTGAAGTGCTTTTTTTTGATAAATATGTATCTTTATTGTCAACCAATAACTTAAATATTCGGGACGGACAAATTGTAATATTACTATTTATGTTTCGTTTAAGCTGTAAAATGGGATAGATTTCTACTGTTATAATCTAAAAATCACGTAACACGAGCTTACGTTAAGCATTTTTCGTGGAAATTTACGTAGTTTTGTAGGCGAAAATATTAATTATTTTAAGTTTAATACACGGAGTAATTGTAAACACATTAATTGTTATAGTAAATGTATATTTTATATTTGTATTAAACAAAAAGTGTTGATTTTATTCACTTAACTGTGACCGCCTGTTTTGGCACATTTCGCTCGGCGCAGCAGATTGGCCGCCGTGGCCGAAATTCGGTCTGGAGGACATTATTATTGTTATTATAAAAAGGAACCATTTTACTTTTTTTGTTTGTTTGTAAGGATTAAACCTAAAAACGAATCAACCGATTTTAGAAATTCTTTCATCATTAGGAAGCTATATTATCACCGAGTAACATAGGCTATATTTTATCAAAAAAGACTTACATAACATAACCTAACCTACTTTTTTTTTGCCAGCGAAGCCGCGGGCAAAAGCCTGTAATTAATAAAATACTAGAATTAGTCAACCCGTGACCACGATCGATGCAAGTCAGTCAAAACGTCGGGCAATCAATAAGTATTTATTAACCTCTGAGTCTGCTTCGAAGAATTTAATGAAAACACTTTGTGGGTCTGGGTGTCTGTCTGTTAGTGACAGGCATAGCTCCGGCACCACTGGACCGTTTGACTTGTAACTTGGTGTGCAAACACCTTGGGGTCATCTCTCAGTCGAGTTTGAATATGGGCCCTGGGAGTCAAAAAACCTCTGAGGTACAGGGGTCAGATATTTTAAATGGAAAAATCTTGACTTGTAACTTGGTGTGCAGACACCTCTGAGTCGTACCTCGGTCGAGTTTAAATATGAGCCCTGTGGGTCACAAGGTAATAAGGTCAGGGGATATCCACCAACAGAGTGATTTGGAAGTCCAAGGGAGAGGCTTTTGCCCAGCAGGGCGACATTACAAAAAGTTGATAAAATAAAAAACCTCACATGTAGACGAAGTGGTTGAATCCTGAGTTTTTATACTCATCTCGTTACCTATTAAATACTTAATCGCGAGTAAGACCCGTTATCTAGTATTATATTAAGTGTTTGTGTACATAATATATTTGGTACATTTTATTTAAAATGAAATATTCTTATGCGAGCAATGCCACCGGCAAAAGCTAGTATACATTTAAACAAATCATCATTTCAATAGACTCACATCACACCGAATATAACAAACTGTTGTTAGGAATATTTCCGTTCTAAATTTTCGATACGGTTCCAAATATAACCGCAAACCAGTACTACCATGGAATATCTATCCGAAATTTCGCGACGAAAGAATAATTAAAAATTTAATTTTGCCCGCGGATTCACTTGGTTAAATATAGGTTAGGTTGGTTTCCTTTTGCAGAGGCGGGCAAGCCCTCGGGGCACGTTATGGGGGGGCGCAGCTGCAACCCCCCGAAGACGAAGGGAAAAGCCCCTGGGACCCGGGCCGCCCCTGCGGCCACCAGTCAGGTCGCCCCTGAGGCAGCGCGTCGCGAAGCAGTGGGCGGCGGGGAGGTTGTGATGTCTGATTAGTATGGGTCAGGTCGGACATCACAACTTCCTGCAGGCGAATCTGAACCACTGCGCCGGGGCCCAAGACCTGCTCATGCAGACCCTGGCGCAGTGGGAAATCGGTGTGGCCGTCGCCGCGGAGCCGTATTTCGTCCCCCCCAGTCCCTATTGGGCTGGGGGCTTAAACGGCTCCGTGGCCATCATTGGGAGGGTTGGCGGCCCCCTCCTCTCAGTTAAAGAGAGAGGGGCGGGGTATGTGGTGGCCAGGTGGGAGAGGTATGCGATCGTCGGCGCATACTTCTCCCCCAACAGAACCGCCGCGGAGCTGGAGGTCTTCATGGACCTCCTGGCCGCGGTGGTGAGAAGGCAGGCGCCACATCAGGTCCTCCTAATGGGGGATCTGAACGCCAAGGCCCGGGAATGGGGCAACCGCTCCACTGATGCTCGAGGGGAGATAGTCAGGGAGTGGGCGGTTGCCACAGGACTGACTCTCCTCAATAGAGGGTCGGTCCACACGTGCGTGCGATGGTGTGGGGGGTCCGTGGTGGACCTAACGTTCACCAGCCCCGCTGTCGCGGCACGTGCCCGGGCCTGGAGGGTGATGTCGGAGGTGGAGACGCTCTCGGACCACAAATACATAAGGTTCGAGATCTCCGCCTCCGACAGTCAGGTGGGGTCCCGGCGCGTGGTACGGGCGGATTTTCCGCGCTGGTCGGTGAGTCGCCTCGACGCTGAACTGGCGGAAGAGGCGGCCATCGTCCGGGCGTGGCTTGCCGCCCCCACGCGCCCGGTGGAGGTGGACGTCGCGGCCGGCCGTTTTCGCGAAGCGGTAACGGCCGTCTGCGACGCGGCCATGCCGAGGGCCCGCCGCCGCCCCAGCCGCCGAGAAGTGTACTGGTGGAGCTCGGAGATCGCAGATCTCCGAGCTGCCTGCTCGGCGGCGCGGCGGCCCTACACGCGGTGTAGGCGGCGGCGGCATGGCCGGACGAACGACCAGCTGTCGGCCGAAGAACTGCAGGCCGAGCTCCGGCTGTACGGTGAGTACCGTGCAGCCAAAAAGGAGCTGCAGCTGGCCGTCGGCCAGGCCAAGTCCCGAGCCTGGGGTGAGGCCCTGGAGGGCCTGGATAGGGACCCATGGGGGCGTCCGTACAGGGCTGCCCGGAACAAATTCCGGGGCCCGACGCCCCCCGTCGCGGCGTCCCTGGAGCCGGAGCTCCTGGGCAGGGTGCTGGTGGGGCTCTTTCCTGAACGGAACCCCCACCACACCCCTCCGACGATGGCGCCGTCCTTCCCGGAGGAATTGGACCCGGCCTCCATCCCGCTTGTATCGGAGGCGGAGATGGAGGCGGCCGTCAGCCGCTTACGGGGCAAGAAGACGGCACCGGGTCCTGACGGGATCCCGGGGCGGGTCCTGCGGATCGCTCTCAGAGAGATGGGCGATCCGCTTCGGGAGCTGTTCGACGCGTGCCTCACGTCTGGACGGTTCCCTAAGTTGTGGAAGGACGGCCGATTGTGCCTGTTGCGGAAGGAAGGGCGAGACACAACCTCGCCTGCCGCATACAGGCCAATCGTGTTGCTGGATGACACGGGAAAGCTGCTAGAGAGAGTGGTGGCTGCCCGTGTCATCCAACACTTGGAGGAGACTGGGCCGGCGCTATCGCAGGCCCAGTATGGGTTCAGAGCGGGGCGGTCCACGATAGACGCCCTGCTCTGGCTCAAAGACTGGACGCAGGAAGCGGTCGGTGGGGGGAACAAGGCGTTGGCTGTCTCGCTGGACATTGCCAACGCCTTCAACAGCCTCCCGCATGGAACAGTACAGGAGGCGCTCCGGTATCACGGAGTGCCCCTGTATTTGCGGAGGCTGTTAGCCGACTACCTCCAGGACCGCGAGGTCCTGGTGGAGGGACGCGACGGTTTGAGGCGCCGTCGCGTATCCTGCGGGGTTCCACAGGGTTCGGTGCTGGGACCGCTCCTGTGGAACGTTGGCTACGACTGGGTGCTTCGGGGCACGCTTCCCGCGAGTATGCGGGTGGCGTGCTATGCCGATGACACCCTGGTCGTAGTCAAGGGGAGGGATCTCGGGGAGGCGGTGCGGTTGGCCGCGGTGGGAGCTGCCCTAGTGGTCTACCGTATCCGCGCCCTGGGATTGGATGTTGCCCTCTCCAAGACCGAGGCCCTATTGTTCCATGGGCCTCGGGGAGGACCTCCTCCAGGTACGCGAGTGGCACTGGACGGGGTCCTGGTCCGGGTTGGGACCCAAATGAGGTACTTGGGTCTCATCCTGGATGGGAGGTGGACTTTTGGGGCACACTTCACCCAGCTGGCCCCAAGAGTCCTGGGAGCGGCGGCCGCCCTGGGGAGGCTGCTGCCCAACGTGGGTGGCCCGAGTGCCACCTGTCGCCGACTGTACTCCGGAGTGATCCGGAGTATGGCCCTTTACGGGGCACCGGTCTGGGCGGACGCCCTTAGTCGCGACAATAAGACCCTGCTGCGACGTCCGCAGCGGGTCGTCGCGACGAGGGCCATACGCGGTTACCGGACGGTGTCCTGGACGGCGGCTTGCGTGCTGGCCAGTGACCCCCCCTGGGTGCTACAAGCGGAGGTCCTCGCCGAAGTTTACCACTTCGTGGCGGCGAGGAAGTCCCGCGGGGAGCCCCCGGGGTGGGAGGAGGTCGCACGCATGCGGCGACAGGCGCGGGTCGCCCTATTGAGGCGATGGACGGAGGACCTGGCTCCACCGGCCCCGGGCCAGTGGACGGTGGAGGCCATTCGCCCGGTCCTCCGGGGGTGGATAGGGCGGCGATTCGGGTCGCTGACCTTCCGACTGGTGCAGGTGCTTTCCGGGCACGGATGCTTCGGAAAGTATTTGCACCAGATCGCGAGACGGTAGGCGACCCCGGCCTGCCACGAGTGTGGGGCGCCGGAAGACACGGCGCTTCACACGCTGGAGGCGTGTGCCGCGTGGGGGCCGCAGCGGCACACGCTTTCGGCCATAATAGGCGGAGATCTCTCCCTGCCGAGCGTGATCAACGCCATGCTCGGCGGCGAGAGGTCGTGGCAGGCAGTGGTCTCCTTCTGTGAAGCTGTCATAGCGCAGAAGGAGACCGCGGAGAGGGTCAGGGAGAACAACCTCCTCGCTGACCCTCTCCGGCGCAGACGGACGGGAGCGAGAAGGAGGCGATTTGCCCGCCTTTTCGCTCCTGTATAGTGGGGTCACTGGTACAGAGTCGGGGGACTCTCTACCGGCTTGCACGGCCCCACACGTCTGGGGGATGGTCTTGGTGAGCAAGGCCTTCCCTCCATAGGTGCTGAGGCCCGGTCACCATCAGCCGGGCCAACCGCCAGGGCGGGATGGTGATTGCTAACGCGACCCCATCCCGCCCCACTCCGTCGGCGGAGGGACTGCTCACCCCAGGTTTTTAGTGTGTATACCGACCCCCTTCAGGGGCGGAGAGTCTCACATAACCACCCTTCCCCCCCCGGGGGAGGGGGTATCCATAAAGGATTTTCCTGGGTCAAAAAAAAAAAAAAAAAAAAAAGGTTGGTTTCCTTTTTTTCTAGATGAAAGGTACCTTATTTTCTTTTATTTCCTCTCTAAAGTGTACGCAAAATTTCATGATGATCGGTCGAGTAGTTACGGCGGGAAAGAGTAACAAACAAACAAACTCACATTTGCATTTATAATATTAAGTTCAGATATAATCATTGTCTTACGTTTATGTCGGCCTCGATGGCGTAGTGGTTAGTGTAACCAACTGCCACGCCTAAGGTCGCGGGTTCGATTCCCGCACGAGTCAAACATTTGTGTGCATGAACATGGCTGTTTGTCTTGGTCTGGGTGTTTCTATGTATAATATGTATGTATTTACAAAAAAAAAGTATATAAGTATGTTTATGCATTGTCTAGTACCCATAGTACAAGCTCTGCTTAGTTTGGGTTAGACGGTGTTGTGTGTATGTGGTAGAAAATTATTATTATTATTATTATTATTATTATGCGAATGTTATGCATTGAAATTAAATTGTTTTATACGGATTTTATCGCGTCGTTTAAAAAACTTCAGCATAATTTCAAAACGATTAACCTACTAGTAAGCAGCGATAGCCTAGTAGGAAACCGTTGGACTGCCACGCAGATGTCTCGAGTTCGATCCCAAAGTGCGCACCTCTGATTTTTCAAAGTTATACATACATATATACATAGATTCACGCCTGTTTCCCAGAGGGGTGGGCAGAGACTACGGATTTCCATTTGCTACGATCCTGACACACTTCTCTGGCTTCATTCACTTTCATCACATTCCTCATACACGCCCGTCGGTTCAAGGTGCTCTTAACCTGGCCTTTGTCCAGAACGCCTCCGATCTGATCAAGAAACGTTCGCCTAGGTCTTCCTCTTGCGACTGTTCCATTCACACTAGCCTTATAAACTTTCTTAGTCAGTCTTTCCTCGTCCATTCTTTCTACATGCCCAAACCAGTTTAACATACCCTTTTCTATTATTGTCACTATATCCACTTTCATGCCGCATCTCTCTCTAATCAGACTATTCCTTATACTATCTTTCAGAGTCACACCACATATATTTCTCAGCACTCTCATTTCTACAGCATTTATTCTGCTCTCATGCTTCTTTTGCCATACCCAACTTTCACTTCCATACATAAGTGTGGGCACTAATAGTCCTCTATGACCAGCCAAACATGCCTTTTCGGAAACATTTCGACTGTTCATAAAAGCGCGTAGAGCTCCATTTACTTTGTTGCCCGCAATCGTTCTCCTTTCAATCAAAGTTATGTGCGTATTGAATAGTTAATTATCGCTTGCTTTAACGATGACGGAAAAAGTCGCGTGGAAACCTGCATGTCTAAGAGAGCTCAATAATTTTCTCAAAGATATGTGAAGTCTGCCAACCCGCACTGGGCCAGCGTGGTGGACTATGGCCTAACCCTTCTCGCGTGAGAAGAGGCCCGTGCCCAGCAGTAAGACAGTTTAATACAGGGCTGATATTATTATTTTATAAACTACTAAGCGAAATAAAATCCGAATAAACTTTCTTTGTCAGAGTTGAAAATGTTTAATTTTTGTTTGAAGCTGAATACTTCAAGTTGGAGTACGCCTGGCTCCCATGACGTGACTGTCCCTATCTAGAAGAGTTTGGTATTGTCAACCTTTTTCTATTGCAATAGTTGGGGTGGGTTCCTCTCTTTCCAATGATTTTATTTCTACGCGTTGCCGCCAAGTAATGCCTAATTCGATTAAATATTACTTCATGTATTTTATGGTACGAATAATACGCTTAATCGGTCCGAAACTTCAGCATTTGTTGTTTCATAGAAGCCCTATAGAACCTAGTTCAATTTGCAAATATAGCCTAATGTCTCTACATATGGCACAATACTGACCATTTCATTAAAGCTGTTAGCGAAAATACATCTATCGTTCTGTGGGTATTTCTCGCCAGTCGTTTTCCCCCGTTCAAACAGTGTCAACGTGAATACGAAAATAGATTATGCATTAGTACCGATGAACACTCTTTCATTTCTTATATACACATGTAATTATATACATATGTATGTGCTACAGACAGTCATGAACACACCGTAAGAATAGCACAAAGTGTGCCTATAGTGCTAGTTTTCGTCACACGTAATAGCGAGCGATCTTATTGACACTTGTCACGCGGACCGGTCGCGCCTCAGCGGCTGCGCGCGCGTCGGAGTGGGAGCGCCCCTTTTCCCCCAGCGGCGGCATATAATAAACACAGCCACGCCCTTGTTTGTTTGAGACTCTTCTGCCGGACTCCGTATCAAAGTTAAAAGATCCATTGTGCTCTGCTGCCGGACCACGTACCGAAGCCTTACTTATCTAGAACTACGCCCTGTTACCTTTTGTAAAAAAAAAACGCTTTATAGATCTTCTAATTGAGAAGTATATTGTTTAAATTATCTCCACTACTTAAACTTCACGGTCAAGCACGTCACGTCACGTCACGTCACGTTACACACTGCTACTAAGAGTTTCATGACAGAAATTCATTCACTACCGCTGGACCATAGCTCGTAGAGGTCATAGTATGCTTGTATTACACACATATTGACCCATGCCAGTTTGTCTCCTATTGTACTTCTGATTGACATAAGTTCACTGATCTATGAAGTTATCATTAATCCTACATCTAATTTTGTCAATTTATAATTTACGCTGCCAGTATGAGTTGTCAAACCTTCAATAATTTCATCATTCTTAAATAAAATCCAACGATTATGTAAAATAATGTTGTATTTTGAGGATATATCTTTTTCTGTTGCCCTGAGAACGCGAGCATCATCAAATTTCGTATACAAAGTTTGACGATGCTCGGTCGAGTAGTTAAGGCGTGAAAGCGTAACAAACAAACATACTCACGTTTGCATTTATAATATTAGTTAGGATTGGTTCTAATTAATATAAAAATACATAATATTGTCTTCTGTTTACGCGAATATTATTCATAGAAATTAAACTACTATATACGGATTTTATCGCGTTATTTATTTAACACCTTATTACATAATTTTGAAAACTGTTACACTACTACTACTATTAAACTTTACTAATTTTTAAGCTAATTGAATTATTATTAAAACTATTAAAACTATTTAGATTTAATTTAATTTTACACTTTCCCCGACGTTTCGGTTGCTTTTCAGCAAAGAGAAGAAAACGTCGGGGAAAGTGTAAAATTAAATTAAATCTAAATAGTTTTAATAGTTTTTTAAAGTGTCAAATAAATAACGCGATAAAATCCGTATATAGTAGTTTAATTTCAATAAAAATACATGTAATAAAAATATAAACACCAACCGGTATCGGGAATAGCAATTAAACTATAGGTGGTGAAGCTGCCAGAAACAGGAACCCCACTGTACGAATTCTGGCCGTGTCGCATTTCTGAATCAAAGACTTGATACAGTCATCTAACTGGACATAAAAAATTAAAAATGGAGGGCGCTATTACTTTATGCAATAAGGGCATAAAATCCACGAAGTGTGACAGAAAATTATGACACAAAATGGAGAGCCCTAGATTTCTGAAATACGAACAAATCTCAGTTTAGGAATCGCTGTTTCCTTTAGTAATATGCTATTGTACAACCATCATAATGTATATCTACTCATATTTTGTGTGTACATTTTATTGGTTGTGCCTAAAAGCAATTTTTTTTTGTTTATACAGCTATTGTGGCAAACGGGTCCCCTGATGGTAAGTGGTCATCGTGGCCTATGGACGCCTGCAACACCAGAGGTATCACTTGCATGTTGCTGACCCTTTTGGAAAGGAAGAAGAGAAAAAGGGAAGTGGGAAGGAGAAGGAGTGAGAAGGAGAAAAGAGTAATTGGGCCAGCGGCACTCTCACTCACCGAATGAAACACAACAGTAGAAATACAGCTATTTCACGTCGATATTCTGTGAGTGAGTAGTTCTTTCCCGGTCAAGCCGACCCATTTATGCTAAAATCAGCGAGGCTCTACTACCTTATAAAATTATTGACTAATAAGAATGACCAAATAAATACTAAACTAAACTACTAAACTAACATGTCAATGTGCATATTATGTCTGTGTGAGTACAATTATGAATATGAAGAGAGATCACACACGGCTACATTTGTACGTGCTTGTAGACTCTTTGTGCTATCCGTGTCACTTGTGAGAAGATTAAGACCGTGCCTTTACCATAAACGAAGCGATTTAGGATTTCAAAGGAATATTAAGAAACCAAATCCATATTAAATCATAGGCTATTAGGATATTTGTCTAAAGATTGGACAAAATAAGACTACAATATCGACTGTTCGAGAATAAAATTGTTGCAAAAGCCATTTTGGCGGCAATTAAATTCAAATTCAAATTCAAAATAAATTTATTCAGATTAGGTTACAAGGTAACACTTATGAATGTTAAAGTTACACATTTTTTTTTTGCGAATTTTCATTAACTGCCACGTTCAGCAAAGTTAGCATTAGTTATTGATAAAACCTTATTTGGTTCGGTGAGATGCATTGACCTGTGTATTTAAAATAATGGTTTTACTACACAGGAAGAACCACAGCACAAAAGTTTTATTTTAATAATAATGCTGTAAATAATATTTAAACTCACCGCAAACGCTGAAAATATATCATTTTATAATTATAGAACATTAAGAGCTAAAAGAAACTACGTTTACTATCAATAAATTCCTAACACATACTTTAGAATTATTACTACCATTAAAAAAATCCTATCAGACTATTCGAATAACTTTTTGTCTGGCACGGGAATCGAAACTGAGAACTCACGATTCCACGAACAAGTATAAAGACTATATTAGAAAACATGGATAAAAAGACGACATTGCTTTTACGCCTTAACGTTTATTTAAAACATAATACACCACACACCATAACAAACGAAAATCTCGACCAAACTTGAAAACCGCATCCCAATAATTTTCCAATTTAAAATCGCTTTGCACCCTCCTCTTTTACACAGCCTTATAAAAACATCATCTGTCTCGCTCACACAAACCGCCGAGGTCATTAATCACTCAGTACAGGTGATACAGGCATGATGCGGGTACATCAGTCACCAACGATAAGGGATTACACCGAAATTATGTCACTAGAATATACGGGTAAGGTGCAACTATTTGTTTGGGCAGAGAGGCATTTGTTTTTGGAGAAGACGTGGTTTGTGGCTCATCTTTTATGAAACAAACGTTGTTTCTAAAGTACATATGCCACCAATCACTGCCAATCCATGCTAATGTAAATCTGTCTGTACGCTTAACGCCTAAAAAACTAAACTGACACTAATACATACATGGTCTCACGCCTGTATCTCTGATGAGCCCGGTTGAGGTGTATTACCACAATTTACAGACTATTGTTTACGCTCACACGTCATAGAGAAACAACCATGTATCATTTCAGACCTGCTAACTAAAAAATTATTGAAAATCCAAAAATACTTTGCCTTTGACCTTACGAGCAGCAGTCGCCTGCAATACCACTGCGTCAATGAGACAGTCGATATTTATTCTGGAGTTATTTTTATGCCCCGGCAAAGAAAATAAGCTGTTGTAAAAGGACTCCAAAGAAGCCACGGTTAAAAGCTAGTTCCCCATAAAGACATTAAAATTATAATCTTTTTAAGAAGAAAATATTTTAAGAGATCCCACGACGGCTTTACTCCTTATGCAGGCAAAAACTTTAGAGCGATATAAATTTAATGTCAATCAACCTTCATCACAGTTTATCTTGCTTGTCCTTGCTAGTCTTCAGTATAGGCTTGCAGCTGTTACACTGACATCTGAGCTAAATAAATTATTATATAAATTAATAAGATAAAATTATGATAATCAACTGTAGTTTAAAAATATGTACATACTATACATATGCGTCAATGAAGAAAGTGGTATAATAAAGCTTCAAGAAAGTAAGTTCATATGGTACCACCTGACTCTACTCACATTTTAATATGACCATATGGTTGCTGATTATTCAGGCAATCCATTTGAATTTACCTAAACGAAAAATATGCGAGAGGCTTCAAAATATGACGGAGATTATATTACGATTGAGCCGGTTAATCTAGATAGCTTCTAGTCTTTCCGAGAAAACTGACTTTAGAGCAATAAGCAGCAGTATTACGCAGTGAGTAAATGTTTCGGAAGCCCATATTTACTCCCCCCTTTTTACTGACTGTAGTAGTTAAAGTGGTCACCTCGCCACTGACTCTGCGCCGAATGTTGGGGGTTTAATCCCCACACGAGATAAAAATTTGTGTGATCTACGAATAGTTGATCCGAGTCTGGATGTTCTTTGTGTCCGTTGTTTGAATATTTGTAAAGTCCCTCACGACACAGGAATTACTACTAGTACGGGAGTTGTCGTTTTAAGAATCTTTTTTTAAGATTTTGTCGTTAGTTCGCCTTCCTAAAGTCGGCTTTGGGTAAGTTATAACAGATATTGCAAGTAAGTCCTATATTATTTACCAAAATTGTTGCTTAAAAAAATTTAACGTATAATAGAACTATTGCTTCTTACAACAACATTCTTCTAAACATTAAGATCAAATACATAACCCTGTTTATGTACTTCATAATTTTAAACAGGTATATAATTATTTCTAAGTAAATACTGAAGTCATAGAAAATTAAACCAGCAGTTTATTGACCCTTAAGTTTTACGAGTCAATTAAGGAAAACGGCTCTCTTAATAGTACCCGTAGTCGGCTACCAAACGATTATAAATGGCGGAATTTATATACAAGCTCATTGAAAATCTTAAATTTCATTATTGTTAGTGATTTAAGAGGGCCTACGTCATCATATTCTAGTGCTGGCATGTCTTCAAAAGACTACAAAGACTTTTAATTAAAGTTTTGGAGAAATAGTGTGTCTTATAAAGCATTGGCATTGCAATCTATCCTCGAGTCGAGCCTACTCTATAACTAATAATCTTTGAAACCTTACATTTTGCTAGCACCACGTAATGTAAAGGATACACAAAAACCATGTTTTTAGCCTTTCTCATTGATTTCCTAGCATACGTTTGTGGAACTCTACCTAAAACATTTGCAGACTCTGTGCTACCACTACGAAATTCTTACCAGAAAAACTTTTACACTTTCCTCGCACATGGAACTGAACTGCACAATCGCACACAACCGTGTGATATAAGACCACGACAGCCAAGAGAGGTGAAATAGGAAGTCAGTTTCAATACAAATCTTAATTAAGTTATTAAATTTGTTGACTGTTAACATATAGAGAGAAATTGCTTTCAGAAGAAATTAAAGGCTGAACAAGAAATTATGGACACTGTGATAAATTTGGCACACTGCCCACACCAAACCACACTTACTTTAAATATCTTTCTACCCAAATTAATTTATCCAACGTCTTAATTTTATATTAAATTAAATATAATTACTTCTCCTTTGATCTCAATGGGATCCCACGGGAGATGAAATGAATGGGTTTGCGATTAAGGCTTTCAAGGAGGCTGCTAATTAGATATCCCTCAATACCGTCAGTACTGAATTTTAATTAAATAATGCTAATTAATATTTGGCCACGATGTTACTGGGACACGCAGATTTGGTTATATATTCATTTGCAGATAATGACAATAATAATTAAAATATATAAAATAAAAATAAATAAAAAAATAAAATATTTATTTCGTAAACATTTGGTGTTTCCTTAACCTAGTGTTTGGAGTATCCATTTAAGCATATATCTATACTTGTACTAGGACACCCCGCTCTTTCACATCTATACGTATGTTTACAATAAGGTAAGTATTAACAAAGTATGAAAAATTCCTTAATTGATAGGTGTTAGTGTAAGCGTTGTTGTTTATGTGTATGTAAGTGTGAGTGTGCGTGAGTGCATGTGTGCGTGTGTGTGTGTGTGTGTGTGTGTGTGTGTGTGCGTGTGTGCATGTGTGCGTGTGTGCGTGTGTGTGTGTGTGTGTGTGTGTGTGTGTGTGTGTGTGTGTGTGTGTGTGTGTGTGTGTGTGTGTGTGTGTGTGTGTGTGAGTGAGTACATGTGTGCGTATAATATGAGCACACAAGTATGTTGATTTGATTTATATTTTGTTGAACATTAGTTTGTTACATTTTGCTAAATAAATGTAAATTGTGAATGTTGGTGTTTTATTCTAAACTAGTTAATAGTTTCTCCGTGTCGTCGTAAGACAATTTATTAATCCACTCAGTAATCGTCGTTTTGCAATCATGATAAGTTTTAGGATATATTGTAAGAATTTTGTTTAATTTATTATAAATGATAGCCGCACGTTTACTATACTGTATATTAGCAAATGTTGTATTTACTTTTGGGACCATAGCTACTCTGTCTTTCCTTCTTTTTGTTTCTACGTTTATTTCAACCCGTAGTAAAGTTTTATGCATTTTTAAAATTGTATGCATAATGTATAACTTCCGAATTGATAACAAATTACTAATTTTATATAGGATTTCAGTGGGGAAGATCCGTTTTTTAAAATACATAACCTTAATTAAAGCTCTTTGCGATCGCTCAATTTCTAGAAATTGCGTTTTAAATGATCCTCCCCAAACTGGTAAACAGTATACTATAATTGATTGAACTAGTGCTTTGTAAATGTTATTAATTAGTATGTTAGGAGAAGATGAAACTTCTATAGTTTTACTCTGAGTTATATGTCTTAGGTTTTTAAACATCCACATAAACTTTCTAATTCTTTTACTAACTTGTTCAATTATATATATAATACCAGGTCAATCTTTGATCAATTTGTACCCCAAGATATTTAGTATTATTTACCTTTCGTATTACTGGACAATCGCATGTTGTATTGGTTGTGCCATTACCACAAACGTGTATATGTATTTTTAGATCTTCTTTTGGCTGTGTGTTATTCTTTATGGCAAAACAGATATAATTTGTTTTATCTGTATTTAGTGTAAGCAAGTTGTTTTTTAGCCAGTTAGCTACCTGAGTAAGGCCATGCTCTGCTATTATTTTTGTGCTATCCCAGTTACTACCAGTGAAGACAATGGCAGTGTCATCGGCGTAGGTGAAAAATTTAGCGTTGCTTATAGTCATGTTGCAGAGGTCGTTAATATAGATTAAAAATAAAGTAGGCCCGAGGACACTACCTTGTGGGACGCCGTATGAAACGCCAGTGTCCTCACTGCAGTATTGATTCAGTTTAACTTGCTGATTTCGATTAAACAGATAATCTTTAAAAATAGAGAGTTCCCTACCTCTGACACCAATTTTTTCCAGCTTTTGTATAAGGATTGACAGGGAGACCGTATCAAATGCTTTCTTTAAGTCAATGAATACTGTTAGGCATTTGTATTTTTTATCTAAATATTCTATTAAATGAGTGCTAAGAGACGTAACTGCATCTTCTGTTGAAATTTTTTGTCTAAAACCGTATTGTTGAGGAGATAGTATATTAAATTTTGATAGGTAATTAAGTAATCTAGCGTTTAGTATTTTTTCTAAAATTTTTGCTATTACTGGTAAAACAGAGATAGGTCTATAATTGTTTATATCAGCTGTGTCACCACCTTTATGCACCGGAGTAATAATAGATTGTTTCAGAGGGGTCGGGAATGTCCCTGTACTAAAACAAAGGTTAACTAGATGTGTTATGATTGGTACGACGTAATGCCTAGAGTATTGTAGGAAACGAGTTGGTATGTTGTCCCAACCAGGCGCACTGTTAGGCTTCAAATTCATTAACGTACTATTAACCTCAGTATCATCAGTCTCTAACAATACAAATGATTGCAGTTGGGTAGGTAGATTTTTTATATAATCCTCAACGTCTTCATTATTCAAAGTGGATTTAATGTTATTTGCGAGTTGTTTACCAACACTGGCGAAATAGTGATTGATATGGTTAGCAGATTCAATAGGTGTTTTCTTGATATCTAGTAACTCTAGGTTTAGACTATTTGACTTATTAGTATAAGTTATATTTTTTATGTGTTTCCACAGCTGTTTACTATTTTTAATCGAATTGCTTAGTAGTTGCTTTTCATAATTTCTCTTTAGTTTTTTAAGGAGCTTATTGCAATAGTTTCTGTAACGAGTGAAAGTAATCTTTTTTATATCGTTATATGGATCACGTTGGTATTGTTTCTGAAGATTGTTGCGGTTTTTAATGCACCTCAATATACCGGAAGTAACCCATGGTTTAATAGTACGTTTGCTTTTAGGGATAGGTGTTACATGGGTGTTGTTTAGAATCGATACTTTAAGTTTATTAATGAGTTCATTGGTTACAAAACTGGGATCATTGCAAAAAAGTAATTCTGATATATTTAAATTTATTAGGTATCTGTATGCATTTTCATAGTCTATTGTAGTCTTAGATTTTTCTACAGGTTTATGTTGATTTATTTTAGATAATGATAGAAAAGTTGTGAAGTGGTCCGTTATAGATGTCTGTAGAATAGCAATGAAAGCTGAATTTTTACTTCTATTGAATCTAAGCATAATATGGTCAAGGCAACTTGTTTCTCTAGTAGGTAGTGTGTGCCCCGGTAAAATACCATGCGTTGCTAACATGTTTAGATAATATGTTCTATTATTACAATCATAATCTAGTTCAGAAGGTTTTGGATTAATATTGATGTTTATGTCTCCCGTAATTATAACGTTATTCTGCGATTTCAAGTTATCTAAATGGTCACTTAATGAGTTACTAAAGTTTTCGGCACACTTGTGGGATGGGGACCGATAAACACATAAAATTATGTTATTTAGTATTTTTAATTGTAAACAGGATGCCTGGGCCAATTTAATTTCCGTGACAAGCGATTTTAGGTTTCTTTTTACATAGACCACCACCCCATCATTCTGATTTTTATGATTCGTCGTAGAATAGGCATAATAATTATTTAGAGTCGGTATGGGTTTGTTCTTATTTATCCAGCACTCAGTCAAAACAATGACATCAACTTCAAAAGCGAGAGAAGATAAGTTTACAATTAAATCATTAAAGTTGCAATATATACTCCTAATATTTTGTGTTAAGATTGTGAAGTCTGCTTTACTATGTTTGTAATGTTGAACTAGAAGAGAGGTATCACATTCAATAGAATTTGCTAGTTCCAAACTATCTATCTCTGATATATTTCCTAGTATGTCTTCCATTTTTGAACATGTTTAAAAACATAAATACACACCACTATAATGTAGCTCTAATAATAAAATTAGTCTGTATAGCAGCATTGTGAAAAGCATCAAAATAGTATTAAAATATGGAGGTACGCAATTGTCAATACATTTTAATTGTTTGTTTAACGCGTGACCTTGTAATGCACCCACCACTAACGGCCTAACATAGTTGATGAACCGCGCCACGCAGAGTAAATACAATTCTGTGACAATCAATATGAAACGAGTACCATGTACAATAAATGATAACTTGACTGGGAGGCTATATCTATAATATATAAATCTCAAATTTACTGCACAACATGTAACACCCACATGTTGCCCAATTATATAGTATATAGGATAACAGTACCTATGCAATTCAAGTAAGTATTTATATATTTCGATTTTTTGTTTCAGCAAGTAAAGAGATGTAATATTCATAATTAAACTACAATAACATATCGCCATATAATACAAATTAAAGCAACATAAGATGTCGTGTAAACTATTGCTGCAGTTTATTTTGTTATAGAATGGGAAATAGTTCGTTAGTAAGTGTGTACTATGTGTTCGCGTCTGTTTATTATAATGCACAAACAATGTAGTCACTATAAAATATTGAGGAGTTAACATATAATTAAAATAATAGTAGTTATAGAAGGATGTGTAAATGATGATGTATAATTGTGTATATGTCCGTATGGTAAGTGTGGATGATCGTGTATGTATGTATTGTGTTGATATTTTGATTTTCATGCTACACTTAGTGATTACGTAACAAATAGGGGGTAGAAAATAGTCCTTACAGCGCATTTGAATCTTGGCTAAGTTTACATTGCAGTACCAAGCAAAAAACAAAGAATAATTAATATTACAAGTAAACAAAAAAGTAGTTCGTAGTAAATATAACATAAAATTACTTCGTATTGACTTTTTGTCTATGACTGAATTACAAAACCAAACAGAGCTTAGACGAAACGTATGAGTATTGCAAATTAACAAAAAGTGATCTGGCCTTTGTAACAAAATATTTACGCAAAAGAAATCCCGACAATAAGTTTTTATGCAAAGTCATTTATCCCTTAAGCTTTGAATTTGAGATTCATTCTTAACTAAAATTACCTGGGAGTTTTCTTCTTTTTTTATGTATACCCGTCCATACGCGGTCCAGCAGTATTTATAGATCTTGGTCTTTATAAGATCACGAGCGAGGAAATGCAGCCTGGCTGCTTTTGCTGTCAGTTGTTCCGATACGTATATTGGGCAATCCGTGGGCAGTTGCAGACCCAAATGCTTGGTACACAGTTTTGTTTGTTGTTTGAGGTTGAATAACTTTCCAGCTTTTAAGAGATCATTCCTTATGAGGGTTGAAGATGTTTCAATCACAATAGGCGTGTTTTTTATCGTATCTTTTTTGCCACGCACTCTGTATACATCTTTAATATCCGTCCTGCTCATTTGGCAGCTTACAGTATTAGCCAGCGAAAACACCATGCTTAGCAAGTCTTCTTTACTCTCATTGGGTTTCCTAGGTACACCTTTTATCTCAAAATTTGTTTTTCTACTATCTTGTTGCATGTTTCCTATTTTCTCCTCTAATAAAGTTATGTATTTTCTGTCTTCCTTAATCTTTTCTTCCAACTGATTTATTTTCTTTTGAAACTCCTCATTTTGAGCAGATATAAATGCAACAGAAACTTCAATGTTGTTGTTACATTGTTGTATTTCTTTTAGTATAGAAGCGTTCCGTTTGAATTCCTGTTCTTGAGAACTAATCAAATTCTTGAACATATTTTGCATGTCTTCTCTTAATTTGGATATTTCAGTGGCATAGTGTTCGTCATACCTACTTCTCATTCTGCGAGATGATACGTAGTTAGGTGGCGAATTCATTTCCGAATCAGACTGTGATTTCTCAGATGGGCTCTCTTTCTGCATTGTAGATACAAATAAAGGTACCGTTACAATATAAGTACCTAAATATGGAAGTGTACTATGCCTTCGCGAAAAACGGCGCAATATCGTAAAATCGTGCGGTAGTAATGTATAAATGTTCTACTACAATTTGCATACAATATAAAATATAGCTATAACAGCAGTTAATTTCTTGAGATGACCGTGTCGACTCAACGTAATCGCACTGGCAACGGGCGTTAGACAAAGATAGAACGTCACCTGTCCTTTTAATGCTGAGGGTGAGTGGGGCGCCCCTCCGTGGCCCTCGTGCCCTCTGGTAACGCGTCGACCGCTTGATCCGATTTAAAAGCGTTAAGGTCGATCTTCGCTTGATATTTATGATTGTTATGTAGTACAATTTATTGTGAATGCGTATGGGCAGTGAATTTTAATTTGAACTTAGTTATTTTTATAATTTTAATTTATTTTGTTCTACACACCGGTAACACGTTTTTACTGTATCGATTCTCGGACGAAAGAGGATATAAAAGCTGAATGTGAAAATATACTTGGATTCCTTGCATAGGTATTCTTGAAGGAGCTTTGTAGTTATGTATGCACAAGTACTGTTGATGGTGGCGTCAATTACTAGTCTCAAATTCTGGAATATTCTGCCTATATACATATTTGTCTGTGACTACAATAATTTAGCGATAATAAGACCCTCAATTGACTTTATTGTACAAGAGCGGGAAATCTGTGACGTCGACGTGTCACGTGAGTGGAATCGTTTGGTTTGGTTTGGGGGCTACGGTTATATTTTGTAGAGAGATGAACGTCAAGGGATAATCGTTCGGCACCTACGAAGAAGATCGGACCATCCAAACGTGATAGCTGGTACTTTTGACTGTAATTATACTTAGCGCTAATAATACAATTCTATTCGGAAACTGTTCAGGTTACCTAAGTCTGTAATTACTGTAACATAAAGTGATTGTAAGAAGTGTAAAATAACGGTTTTAAATTTACGCCATGAGCCCGCTACCAGAGAACTCCACTAAAATTGGCTATGATGCTAACTTATCGCATACTCCCTTATATTCTGTGTAAAAAATTTCAGGTATTTGGGTATAATTATGTTTGTAGCCGACAGGAAGACTCGGCTTGATTCTTCAAGACAGGAAAACTGCCATTGAGATAATCTGTTAAGTAATCCTTATTTATAAGTTCTTTTTTTATTTGTTATGTGATAGGAGGCAAAACTAGCAGACGAACCGCCTGATGGTAAGCAATTACCGCCATCCATTGACATCCGCAAGACCAGAGGAGTTACAAGTGCGCTGCCGGCCTTTTAAAAAGGAGTACGCTCTTTTCTTGAAGATTTTTAGGTTGTATTGGTCAGGAAATACCGCAGGCGACAGTTCATTCCACAGTTTACTTGTGCAAGGCAGAAAATTTCTGGAAAAATGCACAGTAGTGGACTGCCAACCATCCAAATGATGGGGATGGAAATTCTGTCGTGTAGGACGATGGCGAAAAGAGGCGGCAAGGATCAGTCCGAACAATTCCTCGGAGCACTCCCTACTGTAAAAGATATCTCTTTTACTAAGGGGAGTCCTCGCTATGCATCTGCGCTTCGATAGAAGATGCATAGCGAGGCTACATCTCTACACAGCGCCAAGGGGTCTAATCGATTTGAAACAACATGGCAGTCGACGATTCGTGTCGCTCTCCGCTGAATGCGGTCCAGAGGGAGAAGCTGGTACTGGGGTGCCCCTGCCCAAAGATGAGAACAGTATTCCAAGTGAGGCCGAACCTGCGCCTTCTAAAGTAGTAGGCGGTGGGTTGGCGTGAAATACTGTCTCGATCTGTTGAGCACACCAAGTATTTTCAAAGCTAATTAACCTTACCCTCTAAATGGCCGCGGAACTGGACTTCACTCGATATGTCGACACCAAGTATTCCAATATTGGCTGAGGCGGTAATGGGGATGTGCTCAAAACGAGGAGATACGACCAACAGCAGTTTTTTAGCGGTGAACGCGCAGACTTGTGTCTTTGTGGGGTTAAATCGGACTAAATTAAGTCTGCTCCAATCCGAGACTTTTTTTAAAGAGGTCTCAATTCTACACACAACTTTGTTTCGGCTCTCAATGCCGTTTTCCCGAGAGATATTAGCGCGTCTGATATATAGAGCATTGCTCGTGCTGTCGTCTGCATATCAATAAATTTTGCTAATTTGCAACATGTCATTGATATGGAGGAGGAACAGAGTAGGCGATAGCACACAGCCTTGCGGGACACCAGCATTTGCAAGCATGGAGTTAGAGCATTCACCGTCGACTGTGACCTTATTGCTTCTGTCTGCTAAAAAGCTAGTGATCCATACGTATAATCTCTCGGGAAGCCCATAGGAAGGGAGCTTCGAAATAAGCGCTTTGTGCCAGATACGATCGAATGCCTTCGCTACGTCCAAACTAACCGCCAAAGCTTTCCCCTTTGTCTCGATCGCCTGTGCCCATTGATGTGTCAGTTATACTAGAAGATCACCAGCCGACCGACCCTTACGGAAGCCGTACTGCTGGTCAATAAGCAGCTGATAACCCTCTAGGTACAGTAAAAGCTGACAGCTACTAGGCTAGCTACTAGACTTTGCCTGTGGCTTCGCTCGCGTAAATGTAGGTTAGGGTAGGTTAGTAACAGTACTTATTTCTGGATGAAAGGTACCTTATACAAAATTTGACGTTGATTGGTCGAGTAGATACGGCGTGAAAGCATAACAAACAAACAAACTCACATTCGCATTTATAATAATAGTAAGGATAAGGATAACACAGAGGCAGCCACACCCTGCCTTTGCATACGGCGGGCGAAACCCCGGCGGTGTCGCGACCGCATGTGAAAGTGATTCGCGGTCCCCGCCGATTGCGGTTTTGTCGCGGAACACTGTGGTAGGTTTAGTCGGTATTCCGGGAGGTCCATTATTATCTTCATTACCATTTTTCTCTTTTACCCCAGTGAGTCCGACATAACCCCTCCGCCCGCCCCAGCGGAGGGGTATGCGTCAAAGCATTCCCAGGTATAAAAAAAAAGTGTCAGCCACATGGTATGAATCATCCTATGTTTACAAAAATCTTTTATGTGATATTGCTTTATTATTTTAACTAAATAAATATCACTGCATTTCTAAGGTATATAGTCGACTGACGGATAAATGGTCTTTGTCAATGCTACCAAGTACACAATATACAGAGTACATACAGGTTTAATAACCTAAAACACTTCAGTATGGTGTAGTATGGGTATAATTAATAATATAGGTATATAATTTATTTTTCTACGCTAGTTATAAGAACTATGTCCTGTATCGCGGGGGACTATATAAATATATGATTAAAAGAGACAAATTACAATCAGGCTCAGAACAATAATCTGTACAAATCATTGTCCCGTTATTCGAAATTCCGCGCAGTGGCAGCGGCGTAGCGACAGCTTGCCCGCAGCGCCATCTGTGCATTGTAATTTTTAATTTGACTACCTTAAAAACAAATACATAATCAATTCCAATTCTTCCCATCCTTAAAAACAAACAATGTGTATTATAATACCAAAGTCATTAATCCAACATGTCGAGCCACGGCTGAGCGGTCACAGAAACCTCCTATAATTGATATGATTGGCTTAACCGCTTCCTGAGCAAGCTAAACGTGAAATATCCCATCGCTTTAATAACAATATTATGTACAGCCATGACAAAAATATTAGGTTAAGATAATATTCTAAATACGTTCGTGAACGGATGGAACTTATGGCTGGCTGTGGAAAAATGAAAATGTATTAAAAACAGAAAAGAATTGTGAACATACACACAACCGCATTGGAAGCGTGTTCTTTTTATAATTCCTTATTTAAAAATCCTTATTCAACTGCCTCCGTGGCGCAGCGGTAGTGAATGCGACTGCTATGCATGAGGTCTCCGGTTCGAATCCCGGGTCGGGCTAACAAAATGGTATTGAGTTTTTCTGTTAAGAAATCTCAATACGAGCCCGGAGTTAGGAAGTTGGCGGTGTTAGACACCCCTGTGCCTCAGAAAGCACGTAAAGCCGTTGGTCCTGCGCCTGATCTCTCTCCGGTCGTGTCGGATTATCCGTCCCACCGGATCATGAGAGTTAGGGAACAGAGAGAGCACTTGTGATTGCGCCCATACTTGTGCACTATAATATCTCCTGCGCAGATGGCCAATCTTCGTCAAGATTGGCCGCCGTAACGAAAATTCGGGCTGGTGAACAGTATTTAAAAATGAACCTACTGTCATATTTTTACGGCTGCATATCCCTGAGAGTACAAGCAGAAGTGATTTACACCCACATTTCGCCAGTTATGTTTGTAGTTCGACATAACAGGAGACGAGTCTCTTGTCAGTTGATGGGGCACATTCCTGAACTCTGAGGTGCCACTGTAAAATTCGTAATAGAAAAGCCTATGCATTTTGATTTCTTATGGGAATAAAAACCACAATACTCAGCGCACTGGCAGTGGGGAAGCGACTACCGCGCTATCTGTGCTGTCAAGTGATGTGACGCAATCCAAGATATGACTTACCATGGAAGCCAAGTTAAAAAAAAATACTAAAGTCTTTATACATCCATATTTATAAGATTGGTAGGAGAATAATAGTGTAACGATGGTAAAAGCATTAATATTTAAATTATTGCTGCCCGGCCAGTATTAAGTATTAAAGGTTTTCCACACAGACCAGTCTTAGGCGACCTGCATCCAGCCGCTTCGCGCGACTCTTACCAGGTTGTCGGTCCACCTTGTGGGCGACGGATCACAAAATTATAATTGATCTTCGATTCACTGCTTCGTTGGGAACGTAACATAAGCTGACGCTTATATCAGAGTGCGATTTTGAAGTCCGAGGTCCGATTTCCAGTCAAAGCACGTCTTTTTCTTAGATAATTCTCAGTAACAATTAAAAATATAGGTGTAATAGATCCCTCACTATCTCGGGGTACTACAGCCTATCTTTTCATACCATATGGAATGTGCGTTATGTGAGTCTAGATATGTATACTACATGTGGTCAGTCCAATGCTGTTCATTGAGCCATCTACATACATACGTACAGGACCTAGAAGATTAAATACAAAATAAATGAAAGCGCACTGCCAATATTAATTGTCACCAATATTGATCAGAAAAATAACATACACCGTGCTTGTCACCAACATTTGAAACGGATCTCCACTTAAAGAGACACGGTCTCGTGTTCAAAACTTTTCTTTTTCGCTCAACACACTGTGTTGCGAAACGTTAGCACGTGTCGAGTGCATCGAGCTGATAAATGGGTCAACACTCGGATTTTATATTGACTTGTAAAGTTTATTCTGATATAAGATAAAGAAATATTTTCTTGGTGGTAAATATAATAATACTGTCTTCTGTTTACGCGAATGTTATTCATTGAAATTAAACTACAATATACGGATTTTATCGCGTTGTTTATTTTACACTGTTACATAACTTAGAAACTGTTACACTACTACTAGGTTCTATTAAACTTTACTAATTTTTAAGCTAATTAAATTATTTGGCAACAACCGGGACCGACATTTTACGTGCCCTCCGAAGCACGGAGACGCTCAGATGAAATACCACTAAGCGGTCACCCGCATAGAATGACCGCACCCAACGTTGCAACGTTCTCGCTAATCGTTTACCGATCAGTGAGTGCAACTGGCTATGTATATTGATAACTATGGATGAAAAACGGCAAACGAAACGAATTAATTATTATTTATAACTGTGGCTTATTTAAAAATACTACTATTATATAATTTCAAAGCAATAAAACAACTGTATTGTACTATTTTAACAGCAATTGCCTATCGGGAGACCGTTGGACTGTTACGCAGAGGTCTTGAGTGCGATCCCAAGGCGTGAATTTCTAACTTTTTGAAGTTATACGCGTATTGAATAGTTAATTATCGCTCGCTTTAACGGTGAAGGAAAACATCGTGAGGAAACCTGCATGTTTGAGAGTTCACCATAATGTTCTCAAAGATATGTGAAGTGAACACCAGCACTGGGCTAGCATGGCGGACTATGGGCTTACACTCCACAAAATTAGATGTGGCCCGTGCCCAACAGTGGGACTGTAAATAGGTTAATAGTTTCAAAATTACCTAAAGTAGTTTAATTTAACTATTAATACTTTGTTCGGCCCAGGGCCTCACAATTGCCTAAAACCAATGTCATACTAAGGTCACAAGACAATTGTTTAAGTTAAAAGTATTCGAAGAGATAGCATTTAATTATAGTTGTTATCATTAGAAATTAGAGCATCATTATCGCTACTCGATATAAATGTTAATTACATATGACATATGACACAAAAAAATGCGGGTTCCATTATAGTTATCGATAAGTTTTTACATGAACATTATTATGTAATTGTACTCATACGGGCGTTTAGACCAATACTAAATATATAATATATTCATTAATATTATAAATAGGAAAGATTTTTTTTTTGTTTGTTTTTAAGGATTTACCTCAAAATGTACTTAAGGAACTTATTTAAAAAAATATTTTTTCATTGGAATGGTGTTATCACCGAGTATCATAAGCCATGATTTATTTAAAAAAAGTACTGGTATTAATATAAGTTAGGCTACTGAGCTACTTTTACGCGAGCAAATCCGCGGGCATCCAGTAATAACAAAACTCCCACAGTATAGTTAAGGCAAAATGTTAGAAGAAAGATGTACATATACAGGTGTCCCAGAATATGTGAATCAAATTTTAACGGGAGATTCCTTGGATAAAGACGTCTCAAATGTGCGAAATAAAAATTAAAAAAATGTGTATATATATAAATTTACCTGTCCTTTGATAGCAGCTCGCATACATGAAGAGAAAATATTGTATTTCTTTTTGCATATGCACGCATGGAATGGTATAACATTTGGCATAACTAGAGGTAATGCAGGTCTAAATCCCAACTAATACTATAAATACGAATGTGAGTTTGTTTTTTACGCTTTCACGCCTTAAATACTCAACCGATCGGCTTGAGACCTTGTCAGAGGCACAGAGAAGGTACCCTTAATCCAGAAAACAAATAGCTACTGTTCCCGAGGGATGAAAGTTTATTGAAATAATCTAGTATAAAAAAAAGGTAAAACAGGTATATTGCTGTCGCGCTTGGACTGAGAGAAATATTACTATTGACTATTTGCAGGCCAGTCTAACATGGTAACACGTAGCTCACTAAGAAAGGATTTAACACTGCGAGCTGTTTTGGGTCGTTATCGTGCTGAAAGATCCAGGTCACAGGCAAATGGTCGTCGGTGTAGGGAATCATTGCCTCTTCTAAGCTGTTTTTGTATTGAAATTGATCCATTATACCTTCAATCTTACGAACGGGTCCAACTCTGCAAAAAGAAAAACATCCCCATACTTTAATGTTACCATCGCCGTGTTTGGCTATGCTCCTCGTGTATTTATAATCAAAAGCATGGTTTATTGGACGTCTAACGTAGTATTTGCCGTCTGTCGTCTTCTCTCGGTGTTGCTTGGTAAGAAGCGGTACCTTTCGAGAAACCCTCCCGAACAATTTAGCTTCCACTAATCTGCGGCGTACCAGTTTCGAGGAAATGTTCCTTGGGTCATCAGGTGGAAAAACTTCATTTCAAATCTCGTTGGAGCCTTTAAACGGGTTTTGTTTAGCTACAAGTATTATTTGCAAAGCTTCCCGGGGAGATGTTTTCCTTGGACGAGCCTTTCTAACAACACTTTTAGTAGTTTCGTTTCTTTTATAATGAGCAATAGCGTTGAAAACTTTCTTCATAGAACATTCTAGATGATTAGAAATTCTTCTATAAGTCCACTTTCGATGTAAATGTAATTTAACAATTAATTGCCTAGTTGACTCGTCACAACTCTTATTTTTACCCATTTTCAACAAAACTTATTATTCACGTAATTCCAAATTGACGTTTAATTTCCGCCGAAATTACAGAAAAACCGTAGGAAGAGGTATTTTTTTTAAATTTCAAAAATGCCACGATCCTTTGATCCTGTTTCTAATTAGTTGTCCAAGCGGCCAGTAATAGAAATTCAACTATCATTCATATTTAAACTCTTTTAATAATTAAAGATATAACAGATTTCTTTTTTATTTATATTTTATGAGTTTTTTAACTCATTAGCTATATATATATATATATATATATATATATTCTGGCATAGTTAATAGTGATTTAATCTATATATTTTTTACTCATAACGATAGTTGATTCTGTGTTTACCTAAGTTTTATGTACTGTTTCTAATTATATGTCCACCACTGTAAGTATTGATTTCATTCTTTTTGTTTGCTGGTTGAGTGAAATTTAAAGGAACCGAGCGCATTTTGTAATGTAATTAACGTTTTCAGTGCTTATAACAATAAAATTATGGAAAATGGAAAATAAGGAGACATAGCAATGGTAAAAATGCTAACTTATGAGAAAGTGAGTTTGTTTGTATGTTACGCTTACCTTCTAGACCGAACATTACGAAATTGTCAGGTAAAACAAAAAGGGAAATAGGATGGTATTTTGAGGAACGAAATAAAACATAATTATATTTTTTTGTACCTTTCATACAAGACAAAGTACTGTTACTAATGTAGCCAATACATTTAGCTCAATGGCGTAGTGGTTAGTGGAACCGACTGCCATGCTTGAGGTCGCGGGTTCGATTTCCGCACAAGTCAAACGTTTGTTAGCATGAACATGGATGTTTGTCTTGGTGTGGGTGTTTCTATGTAGGTATAATAATATGTATGTATTTACAAAAAAAAAAATTATGTCAAGTTTATCCATTGTCTAGTACCTATCCATAGTACAAGCTCTGCTTAGTTTGCGCTAGATGGTGTTGTGTGTACATATGTGATAGAATATTATTATTATAATTATTTATGCAAGCAAAGCAGTGAGCAAAATCTAATAGACTTTATCCTAAATTTGTGTTTCTCTGGTATTATTATTTAAGAGGGAAAGAAATGAAGACGTTTGTATATAACTTCTCAAGTCAATACGCTATCAATACATAAAGTGTGAGTGTTATATGTATCAAATTAATGTTTATTATCAAAATCTAAAATATATCATATAGCAGCGATAGCTCAGTGGGGAGATCAACAGACTGCAATGCAGAGGGTCGCGGGTTCGAACCCACGTCGCGCACCTCTGACTTTCGGAAGTTATATGACTTTTCGAATTTATGTGCGTATTGATTGACAATTATCGCCTGCTCCGTGCCTCGGAGAGCACGTTAATCCGTCGGTCCCGGCTGCCATGAACATCTATGGCAGTCGTCATTGGGAAAGTCAGTACCCTCTAATATCCTGACACTGGTCTATTCTTAGGGTATCGTTAGCATTCGGGTTGCGGAGGTCAGGTGACAGCCGCTCCGTGTAAAAACTGATATCCAGTCAAATCCGGTTATACCAGAAAAGCCGACCCCAAGTGACTTGGGAATAATAAAGGCTAAGAGAGAAGATCAAAATCTAAAATATGTTTATTCATGTAGGTCACAAAGTAACATATCAGTCAAATCTGTTTATATGCACGTAATACGAATGCAACCTAGTTGCATAATCCACTGTATGCTAGAAGTAAATTATCTAATTCATGTTGCAATACAAAAGTTACGTTTCGCATACCGATACCTCATTCGGTAATTGTGGCAGGCACAGTGCGGGCGTGCTAAAAGAATATAATTAAATTTGTTAAGGATGTTTATGATGAGGTGTTTTGTCGTGTTTGGTATTGTTGGTATTATCTGCGTATTTGCCAGTTCTAAAGAAGACTGTAAGTATAGAATTTCTTTTTACCGTTTTCGTTTATATATTAAGCGCATGCCAACTCTCTTTAGAGCTGCACTGAGTATGTTAAATATGCTCCTGACATTAGAATCAGAATGTGATATGTTAGCGTTGGGATCGTAGTCGTAGAAATATCGTGTGTCGTAGTTGTTGTGACATGATTGTCACAAACTCTCAAATAACTACGACACACGATATTTCAAAAATTAAATTAAAATTTAACTAAACATCCATCAGGATGTTAAGTTAATTTTTTATGTTACGGAAATTTTATATGCATGGCATGGCACGTATGGCAATAATATTTTTGTTTAGGTATTTTTTATTTTTGTAGAAATGCTAATGCAGCATGTATCATTTAGATATAAGTATGTACTTTACAATGATTTGGTCTATACAAGCAACTAGTAAGTTGGAAACCTTTGAAAATGTACTTGAACTTATTAATAGTAATTCTATAGGAAAACAACAACAATATTTTGCCGACTTTTTATTTTCTGCCATCTTGGCAACAAAGCTTGCGGTCTGTCTAAAAGAAAGCAGTTATTTTAGCTTATCATCGCTTAAATTATTCTAGCGTTGATCACTGAGGGTCGAAGACGTATTAAATCAATAGTTATATATTATAAAGAGGAAAGGATTGATTGTTTGTTTGTTTGTAAGAACTCATAAAACCAATAAACCAATTTAAAAATTATTTCTTCATTAGAAACATATATCGGTAACATAGGTTACATTTTATTTAAAAATAAAGTATTGTTACTAACATAAACTAACTTATTTTTAAACGTGCGAGCCGCGGGCAAAAGCTAGTAGTATTATAAAAGGAAAAAAAGAGTTAGAACACAATTTCCGCACTACTAATAATTCCTTAGGATACTTTACAAACATTCAAACACTCAGAACCAACAATTGAGTATCGCACAAATAGTTTTCCCATGTAACCTACAACTCTAGGCGCAGTGACAGCGGTGAGAAAATCAGTAATACCAGTACGCCATCCAAACAGTCAACAAGCAGGTTTTTTTCTGGAACTATTACTGGGCGAAGAACAATACCTGACTGTTTCAATAGCCATATGTCTCTTGTAAGAGAGTGTGACTTTCTCTGGCGAGCCACCTTATTCGTTATTTTACCAAACAAGTGAGAAACGGCAATGAATTACCGTAAATCTTAGAGTTCGAAAAAATTGTTCAAGTAATATGCAAAGGTCACGTGATACCACGTGACCTTGAGGTCAGAGGTCAAAGGTCTTAGTCATTTCGGGGGTATATCGACTATGCTGAGTCGAATGGCGTTGACCGCGAGTCTCTAGCTCTTACGGTTCTTGAGTTGAAAGTTGTATAACATTATGGAGCACTCTTAGACATGCAGGTTTCCTCATGATTTTCCTTCACCGTTAAAGCGAGCGACGAGAAACGATTTAATACGCACATACGCGCTACTTCTAAACATCAGAAGTGCGTACTTTGAGATCTAATTCGAGACGTGTGCGTCGCAGACCAACGGTTTCTCACTACACTATCGCTGCTTGTAATTAATTTGCTTTATAATGTTCAAATACATTTCTTTGCAGTTCGTATTATCGACTCAGTACGCGCAGAATGGCCTTGCACGTCTAAGGGAGGTATGTGTACAATAGCTGATGACTGCCCTGCACTTGCCGAAGAACGGGGTCTATGTACTGAACAAAAAAGTCAAGGCATTGAATGTTGTTATGGAAGTAAGTGCAACCACAAGAAATTATGCCTATATAATATATCAATAGCACTATAAGAACGCTTGTTGAGCTCAATAGCAACGGTACAATAGGTATACAGGGTGACTGGTTAGACATTGTACGCACTTCAGGACATGATAATATAGGGGAAGGCGTAACGTATAAAAAAATATTTAATATGTGTAATCTGCAAAGAAAACCTTTATGAAAATTTGTATGAAATATCCATAAAATGTGGACACTGCGCGGGTCGCACACAGCTGTGCGCGCCACGCTACCGAGGTTTTAGATACTGTACTGAGTCGTTTCGTGGAATAACGGAAATTACCAAAGTTGCACGGCCAATCGGTCATCGTTTGTAACACAGCTGTGGTATATGCGAAGAGTGTCAACATATTTAAGTTTTATAGGATAACTAGGTCAAGTTTTAATTACCTATTTTTTTAGATATTCGGGTCCAGAATCGATTACTGAATACCCTCCTTCAATATGTCCAGTCTTTTACCAATCAACTTGTATACGTAACTTCAAATAATTATAGCCATGACTGCCTTAGTGGTGCAGCGGTAGTCAATGCGATTGCTGTGCACGGAGTCTCGGACTCGATATAATTTTGTTTGACCCGGAGTCAGTTAAAGTGTTACACGGCGTTTGATAGACGACAATACCTCTATTACCTTATTTGGCGTATTAAAATTAATTAGTTAATTAATGTTAGTTATGTATACATTATGTAACAAATAACTCCGTCTCGGTATGTGGGCAATTTTTGTATCGTGGGGGACTTTCCCAACATTCGAACAAAGGAATAATAATATAATATAATATTCTATCACATACACACAACACAATCTAGCCCAAACTAAGCAGAGCTTGGTATGGACTATGGGTACTAGACACTGGATAAACATAAATACAATTTTTTTTTGTAAATACTTTCATATTATACATAGAAACACCCAGACCAAGACAAAAATTCATGTTCATGCACACAAATGTTTGACTTGTGCGGGAATTAACCCCGCGACCTCAGGCGTGGCAGTTGGTTACACCAACCACTACGCCATCGAGGCCGTCAAAGGAAGAATGTCCCATCTTGGATTGCAGTGTTTTAATTTTTTCTTTGTTAAAAGACAACTCTCGCTCTAGCAATAATTCTTGTGTCGCGGGGGACTTTACAAACATTCAAGCAACGGACACAAAGAACACCCAGACTCGGATCAACCATTTGTGGTGCACAGAAATTTTTGTCCGGTGTGGGGATCGAACCCAAAACATATGGCGCAGTTGCAGTGGTAACCACTCATTCCACTACACTATCCATGCAGTCTCGTGGGTGTCATTCAGGCTTATCACACATACAAGACTGCATGGATCATGGATATTACCGAAAGAATACACCGAGGTCTGCGTAATGTATTTTAGTAATATGAAAGAAATGAAACCAAGAAAAACTGATTTTGAAAGTTGTTTTGAGTTATTTGTGAGTCAGTTGCTCAGAATTAATAATCAATTTATACTTAATGAGTGATGGTACTGCGCGCAGACGGTAACGTCATACTTATATCACCTGTGTAGTTGTCACTGACATGTTTGAGCTGAGACAGATAGAGAGAAAAGTTGTCTGTGGGTTTTAAAGGTTTTGGTGTAAATAAGTTTATTTCTTTATTTTCAGTTTCGGTAAAAGAGACCAGATGCCACAAACTTGGTGGCATGTGCTTCCCAGCGGACAACCACTGCAATTCGCGTTTGAGATCTCCAAAAGCGACTGACTGTCCAAAAGACTCTACCTGTTGCATTTTGGTCAAAAAATAACGAAGCAATGTTTATTCTATTATTAAAATATAAAAATCTTCTACGTTAATTTTCTTTTCTGCGCATCTCAGCTTTATCGTTACTTTCTTTTAAACCTGATGGAACAACACTAAAATTAAATGACAATGCATTATATTTGTACATACAAATATAATACTTATTATCCTGTACATTTTAAAATAAGCGACAAATAAGGGTAGATTGTGCTGGCGGCTGTAACATATTTCATACTAGTACAGCTGCTAACGATGAGCTGTTATCGTGTAAATTATGTTTTATATTGTTTACCTTACATTTACATTTAAGTAAGATGACTGTTGGACTGCCACGCAAAGACCTGGAGTGTGATCCCACGGTAGGCACACCATAAACGTTTGAGGTTATGTACGTAGGAAAATTTTGTAAGGACACCTGCGTGTCTCGGCGTTATCCATAGTGTTCTAGACATAGTTATAATATTTTAATTACAAGCCGACGAAATATTTTTTTTTTACAAGACTACGCTTACCGCCGTTCATAAGCATGCTAAGACGCGGCCAATCACCATAATAATTGACGAACAAGCACACGGTCTGTGTGATGGTAAGCTATTATCGTACTCTATGTGCACTTGCTGAACCTATTAAACTTGAACTTAGATAAAGAGGAAGGCGAGCAAGGAGTAAATGAAGAGAAGCATAAGCCATGTTTTAAAGTCTCAACTTGTCGACAGCAAGCCTATTGCCGGCAAACCATTCTATTATTGAGAACTTTCCAGAAATTACCTGATCCTGGATCGCATTCAAGACATCACGACATGTAAGCATGAATGCAAACCTATGCCTCGGTATCAAGGCCGCTATCATATAAAGGGAATCAATTTAAAAATATATACAATAATGTAGTGTAAATTATCTAATGAGTCAATTGATACAATAGATATGTCATTCATTGCATACAGATGTCTCAGTCATCTGTGGTGCCAGTCACAGTGCGGGCGTGGTAAAATAATAAAGTAAATTTTATTAATTCATTTGTCATGAAGCAGTTTATCGTTTACAGTATTTTTTGCATTGCCTGTGTGATGGCGGATTCGGCCGAAGACTGTAAGTATAGAAATACAATACTTGTTTTGGAAAAGGTGTACGGTCTCATTTCTGTTTTAATATGGAAGGCGCATTTGTCAGTTATTTGATGAGCCGGCCACCGTATCATAGGATCTCAGTGTAAGAGTACAATAATTACTGTGTTCGCCTAGTGACTAAAAGTTCCAAAGTAAAGACAGGGTAAGCTATATAATATTAAGGGTAGAGTAATATCAATTTTGAACCAACGATACTTGGCGGAAATCCATAGTAATAATTTTTTTGGAATCAGAGGAACCCTTCACACACCCTCGGATTGCCCATCCTAACTATAGCAACAGGAAAAATTATTCTGTTGCAATAGTTGGGATGGGCAATTATATTATTATCCAGAGCAGTTTGGTATTGTTGATTGACAATACCAAACTCCTCTGGATAGGGACAACCATGGCGTAAGACCCGGGCGTACTCCATATTCTGCTTCGAACACGAAATATGCGTCGACACGCCACATCATCTTGCCTCAGTGCGAGGCATCTTCAGAACCGTTTGGCAACGAATGAGCCAAACGAATGGCTCATTTGTTGCCAGGCAAACCGAGGTCAGTTTAGTCGGTAAGACACGGGACTTACTCTCTCCATCTTTCCCCGGGTGAGTCCGAAATACCCTCACCGCTACCTTTTTTCCACAAAGCCGGATAAGTACACCAAAAATAAAAAAAGGGTTGTAGTATACTAACTTACTTGTTATAGTCTCTGAAGGTATACTAATAAATTGACGCCAGTATGCCAATGGCAGAAATATGTATGCCAATTCAATTGTTTGTCTTGATTCGGTTTTGAGACATCTGATGCAAGCCTTTCGCTGTTTACGCGGGTACGAATACAGACGACTAGTTGCTGCTACTAAGAATTTTATAACAAATACCCAATAGTACTTTGCGATACGATAAACGATTGTACGCAGATACAAGAACAAGCTACTGCCACCACCAGGAAGGCATTAACTGACTGTTCAATAAGAATAATTTCATGTGTATTCGATGATTCACTCATTTCTAATTAGTAATGGTATTCCATTTATAAATACAACACTTCAAACAATAGTCCTATTGTAATGCCATTGTTAGGCATATGGAAAGTTAACTTTGATCCTATATCTCGATAGATTGTCACTCTAATGTTAATATTATAAAAAAGTATAATTAAAGGATTTCACACAATCTATTATAATGTATATTTTAACCGATTTCAAAAAAGGGAGCAGGTTCTCAATTCGACAGTATGTCATTCTTATTATGTGTGTTACGTCATAACTTTTTCCTAGGTGAAATGATTTTGATAATTCTTCTTTTATTTAAAAGCTGGTGCTTTCCAATTAATTTTGATAAAGATCTGACCATTTATTTTCGAGTTATCCTTTATAATACGTAATTGGTTGACTTTGTCTACATTTATGATGTTCTCATTTTTGGCAACAACTAAATAAACATCTGTGTAGGATCATCATGTTGGAAGCCCCTCGCAATATTTCGGGGTAGCCCATTCTAATTTGGTGATGTTCTGATAAAGATATTCGGTTTTATACAACGGAATTCTTTAATAAATGACAGTAAATCTGCTGTGATTGCTATAATCACATACATATGTTGGAGAGCAGGACGGCAGTTCGCTTTTGACATGACGAAGCAACAAAATATAGTCGTGGTATTATACTTTTTATTTTATATAAATATCAATACTGTACGTACTTCGTACTTATACTAATAATAGGCAAATACAAGAGAAATAAAACAATAAAGGTTGACTCTGATTATCTCTGATTTGATCCGTAACGCAGCGAGTTGGTCACCCGAATGTATCCGTGCACGAGTCTCCGGCGCTTATATAACGTCAGTGTGACACTGACAGTTATAACTGTCACTCCAACTGACACATTGGCTCTATAGGGACCCTTTTTTTTTTTTACTTGGGGGAATGCTTTGACGCATACCTCTCCGCGGGGCGACGGAGAGGTTATGTCGGGCTCACCGGGGGAAAGATGCCCCGGTAATACAGACTAAACCTACCACGGTGTTCCTCGACATAACCATAGGCGGCGGGGCCGCGCGAATCGCTTTCACATGCAATCGCGACCCCGCCGAGGTTTCAGCCGTGTGAAACGGCAGGCCACTTCACGAAAATACTTCCTCCACTGTCCCCCTGTGGGGGACAAAAATACGACACAGAGGCGCACGTGGGAACACGCACGCCGCCTCTCGGACCTGGTGCTGATCGGGTGGCGAGCAGGCCCACGCAGCCCACCACCCCCAGGTCAAACCTCAGGGTGGCTGGAGATCATTTCGCGATGGCGGTGGAATAATAATAATAATAATATTCTACCACATACACACAACACCATCTAGCCCAAACTAAGCAGAGCTTGTACTATGGGTACTAGACAATGGATAAACATACATATATACTTTTTTTTTGTAAATACATACATATTACACATAGAAACACCCAGACCAAGACAAACATCCATGTTCATGCACACAAATGTTTGACTTGTGCGGGAATCGAAACCGCGACCTCAGGCGTGACAGTCGGTTACACTAACCACTACGCCATCGAGGCCGTTAAATTGTATATGTGAGTTAGTTATACTATAGTTATTCTTGCGCATAGAAAAGTGAATATATTTCGTATTATCGGAATTTAAAGTTAGTAAATTTTGATCATGCCAGTTATTCACAATATTAAAGCCAAGCTAAGCGTTCCAGTATAACTCGTTGCTGATTTTAGCGAAGTATTACAGTAATTTCTGTACCTTTTGTATATTGTTTGAAGTACCAAATTATTAGGGAAACGCTTAGATCTCTGATGAAGCTTATCTCTGTATCTTATACATCGAATTAGTCCAGGCTGAATCCATGGTTTAATATTATAGTACTTCTTTCTCGTAGTCATTGTTGTTGTGTTACGTAATATTGCTTGTTGGACATTTTGTATTAAATACGATAGAGAAATATTTTCGTCAATGCTATTGTAAACTGGGCTAAAATCTAAGTTGCATAAGTCATACTCGAGTTTGTTTATATTTAAAATGGACTTTGTTTGATGACGATTTAGCTTAGGCAGCGTTAATTTACGATTTATAAGACAGCGTGATGGTCGGTGATAGTCGAGTTAGTAACGAGCGTAATAGATGACAAGCTGGATTTGATCATCACATGATCGAGGCAAGAACTGCTCTGGTGTGTAGGCAATGTGTGAGCAGGAAGAAGCCCATGGTATGAGCAAAGATTGAGATAATCTTGAGTTCCTGCATCGAGCTGTTCTGATCCAATGTTTATATTTATTATGTGTTACTATAATATTTATAAAAGAGGTTAGTGTCTGTAAGATCTGATTAAGAGATGTGTGAAAGGAATCTAAGTTTCTAAAGTAGGGCGATCTATACATAGCGATAATCGCTTTAAAATGCAATAAACTTATTGCGACCGACGCGTAAGGTTTTCAGGTACTTATACCGCTACATCCAGAAAGATAGGACGGGACAAATGCGCTTGAGTCTTATACGTATATATAAACTACTTTATATAATGTACCGTTCTAATGATAATAATAATAATTATAAACCCCTCTGGGACAGTCGTTATCTCATCATGAGACTAACGCGATATCGGAGGGCACAGTACACTAGTTTTTAAACTACCACCTTCGACCTGTGATATAAACAAAAAAATTATCACCAGGTTAAATAAAAGCGCACAAACCGCAGGGCAGCTTGTAGCGATGTGAGTGGCGAGACTGCGGTCCTGAATGCCTCAGAGAGTCGGTTAGGGCCTCGTCCCCAGCTTGCCGTTACTGGCTGGCTGGGGTGGAACTTCAAGAGCGCCCGTAGGACTCTCAACTCTGGCTTACCTTGGTCGGTTGGTCAGAGGTGGGCCGCTAGAGCTATACGCTTGGGGGTGGAAGTGTTATTTTCAAGGGCATACCTACGGGGAATCCCACTCCGGGTCTCTGTTGTCACGAGACCCGTGATGGTGAAACCGGCGCCGCACCGCTCGACATCCCTAACCACTCGCACTGGTGTTGCCCTCTGCTGCTGGCTTGTATGCCTATGGTAGCTATTCAGGGGGCCCTTCTAGTGAGTTGGCGAATCACCATCTGCCCATTGCATTGATGCTATTAGAGTATTCAGGGCAGACACCATTTTATCATCCACACATACCAATATACCGGTCCACCGAACACCCATATCCATAGCCCATATATTAGAAATCATACGTAGCAATAGTCCTACGCCTGCTGCGGCTAGTGCCGCTGTTAGTGTTCCATCCCACCTTTGATTAAAACTCTCGAAGGGCCTCTTCACGTCGGACCCATGTCTCCGTGTAAGCCTCCCAAAGGGCCAGGTGAGATAAGAGAAACATAATAATAATACTCTATCACATACACACAACACTATCTAGCCCAAACTAAGCAGAGCTTGTACTATGGGTACTAGACAATGGGTAACCATACATATATATACTTTTTCTTTTTGTAAATAAATACATATTATACATAGATACGCTATAACAATATATGATCAAAATGTAAATGGTGTTAATTTCTTTGCAGTTCGTGAACTTGATTCAATTTACCAGGAAATATCTTGCTCTAGATTTGGAGGTATGTGCACAATAGGGGCTGACTGTCTACATCGTACTGATGAACATGGCTTATGTCCTAAGCAAAAACAACGAGGCGTTGAATGCTGCTATGGAAGTAAGTGAAATTTACTTAATTTATGAATAAAAATATTGTAATATTGCCTCAAAAAGCAGGTACAACCGTTGGTCCTGCGCCTGATTTCTCTCCAATCGTGTCAGATTGCCGAAGTGTGCACTTGTGTTAGCGTACACACTTGTGCACTATAATATTTCCTTTGCAAGCAGCTGCCGTGACCAAAATTTGGTCTGGAGCACTTAATAACAAACATAGTGTGGAACGCCCTCAGATTAAGTGAAGCGAAGATTTTGGCATCGTGGCGAGAGTGGCTGTAGATTGTGCTCAGCGGCATCAAGTTGGGGAGATCTATGACCAGCAGTGGACAAGTGTAATACAATTGTCTATATAATTGCATAACATATATGAAACACACCAGCTTATTTATATTAGTCGTGAAAGCTAATTTTAAACGAAGAGAATAAGATACTACGTGTCTGCATTGCCAAGCTTATCAGAGTAACAACTAACTATGAATATTGCGAAGCCTTCATTAATGAGAATTCTATCAAACTTATGTAATAATAACATCCAAGGATTTGAGCTGTTTTAATCACGATTATGACAATTAGTAGGAATTTAAAAAACCCAGGATTCAACTTCTTCGTCTTCATGTGACCTCTTTTTCTTTTTTTTTTATCATCAGCGTTTTCTAATGTTCCACTAAGCCTCTCCCTTGGACTTCCAAATCACTCTGTTGATGGTTATCCCCTGACCTTATGATCTTGTGACCCCTATATCTCAAGGGTCTTTTGACCCACAAGAATCATATTCAAACTCAACAGAGGGATGAACCCAAGGTATCTGCATACCAAGGTACAAGTCAATCGGCTTAGTGGTTCCGGAGCTATGCCTGTCAGTAACAGACAGACACACAGACCCACATGTGTTTTCATTAACCTCTTTGAAGAAGACTCAGAGGTTAATAACCATAGACTGCACGAATAACGAAATATAATTGCAACGGGACTGCCAGCGCATCGAGTCTTTTAGATTCGATCCTCCCAAACGACAAAAGTGCTTGTAATGCACAAAATAGTTGTTCCTCTTGACCGTTGATGGACAGTTCCTACAAAAAAATTATGTAGTCAATCAATAGTTGTTCCGAGTCTAGATGTTCTTGTCGCCATGAATTTGAGTGTTTTTTATAGGAAACAAACGTAGTGCGAGAGTTACCATTAAAAAAGAAATACAGAAATTTAAAAATATACGATTACGTCCGTCCAACCATGGCTGTAATTACTAAAATTAATTACCAATTCAACTAAAATATTTGTTATTTTATTAATAATGTAAAAACAACACAAACACCTACTATTTCTAATATTATGATTTTTGTCATTTTTAAGTTAATCCGAGAGTCTCCAATAAGGACATGATTATATTAATAAAAGGTCTCTCGCAAATAAGCTAACGTTTATATTTACAGTGTCAGTAAAAGAGACCAGGTGCCGAAAACGCGGCGGCGCTTGCTTCGAAGGAAACCACAGCTGCAAACCTTCTGTTACGTATGCAAATGCTACTGACTGTCCCGTAGGCACAACGTGCTGTATCTTGGTAAATAAGTAAATATAATCAAAATTTGTATAAATAATTACAACTTAATAATAAAAGTTTTTCTTATATTAATTTATTATTGTTCATCCATATCTTTACAATTAAACCAATCAACATTATCTTCATCATATTCACAGTTGTAAGTCGTCCTCTGCTAGATATAGGCCTCCCTCAAGGTTTCCCAACCGCTTACCAGAACGTTGATTTATCTTGTGGTGGACTTACCGACCGACTGAACAATTTATTTCTTAGTCTAGCTGTGTTTAACATAATGTTTGAAACGTAAATATCGCTATAATTGGATTAACAGATTTTAGACTGGAGTCGTCGATACAGGCAAAGCAGGCGATAAACTTGTTTCGTACTCCTCGGACATTTGTTTCCTGGCAAAGTCCTCTACTGCTGAAACTAAATAGGTCTTTGCTGAATTTGGTACGTAGTAATAATATGTATTTTAAGAAACTGAGGAGGAGACAGAAACCTTTTTGCTTCTTTCGTTGCGAAGCTTGCGTCTGAACGGTGGTAATGCTGCATGAGTTATCTAAATGCGTGCAAGATGTAAGAACCCTTTAAGTCATCTAATCCGTGTTTATCATCGAATGACGATGATGCACCATTGTTATACCTATGGTTGACATCTACTTTATGCACGAAGCGTCTTGCTCTTAGATTTTATTATGCATACCACAAACGAATTAAGCGTTATTGGAGAAGGGAATGCCACACCTAATTTTCGGTTGAGCTTAAATTTCGCTAATGCTGGTTTATCCCGACTGGGCTAGTACCTTTACCCAAAAAATATTGCAGCTAAACAAGTCTGTGCTGTATACCTGCGATGATTGGAGTTACAAGATTTGTTTAAATTATTATCTAATCTAGTATAAACACTTGTCCTTTATTGCCAAATTATTTTAATTTCTATAGACGTGTTTATTTGTTAGTCATCACTATTTTCCAAAATATAAAAGTCTTACCGAATATTAAAAATGCGAACGTGTGTTTGTTTGTTTTTTGCGCCTTCACGCCTTAACTACTCCGAAATCAGGGGAACAGAAAAAAACATAGAGTACCTTTTATCCAAAAAAAATACTGTTCTCGAGCGAGCAAAGCTGCGATAAAAGCTACTAGTAATAATTTTAGTGTTACACATAACTGCATGACGGCATAAACTACAAATTTAAAATAATATGAGGAAGAACTTTGCGTTCTTCTCATTTAAAACCAGTGATAATTATTTTTGATAATCATTATTCTGCTGATTCAGCAACCAAACTTTATGGTAATGTCACTGCTTTCACGGCTAATTAAAATGTAGTACGACTTTTGTGTACATGCAACATTCTGTGCCATACAGCAACTTTAGACCAGGGTCGATAATTTTTGAAACCTATAAAAATGAGAGTAGGATGAAAGCCATTGGAAAAAGAGGAGAATATTATAAAAATGAAAGGAAAAATAATTTACGGGCGATCTGAGGTCGGGAAGGCAAAGGGGGTGAGTTTTTAAGGGTAAAAACCGGTTTATCTCGATTTCCGGCAAAACTACAAGTCCTATGGAAAAAAATCAAATGGCAAAGTTGAAGGTAATAAAAAGATCTACAACTTTTGTTTTTATACTTTTTTCACATAACCTCAAAATTTATGTAAAAAATTCAATAAACAAAGTTTTTGGTTTTTTCTTTAAAAAAAAAACTTTTCACTAAATTTTGTGATAACACCTTTTTTATGCCCCAAATACACTGTAATTTATTTGATTTGAAATGTTTCTTTTTACACCTCATTTTGACTTAATATCGAAAATTCACCCTAATTTTCAATCGAAAATTTACCCGTCGAAATATCAGCTTTTTTCAAAAAGTTGGTGTGCCTTCTGTTCTTTGAAATCTCTACTTTCCTTAGTGTAAAAAAAAGAATACATTACTATAGTAAATCTTCTCATAAAATGCAATCGAAAAAACTCGAATTTAATTTTGTTTTATATCATGATAAAATAAAATTAAATTCGAGTAAAAATTGCAGTATTCACAATTTTTAGATGAAATTATATTTCATCTAAAAAATGTGAATACTGCAATTTTTTTCAATTAAAAAGTTGATTTATTTAATTCTAATTACATTTATGTCATAGAAAATCTCATAATATATAAATATAAATGTAAATCGTACTATTGAATTTAGATACTTTATTCTGATAACGTTATTCATTACAATATTTTTAAATACATTAATCTTATCATTCATAAATACCTAATCTTAAATTCTAATCACTTATCCATTAGTTTTTGTCTTTTTGATGGCATTTCTTCATCGTTAGATTCGACAAACCTTTCCGATTCTAGTAGATCTTCGAAATCTTCATGACCATCACCTTCTTCGTCTCCAATATTATTCCCAGTCTGACATTCTGTTTCGTTGTCAACGTTATAATTAATAAGATAATTAATAAAATTCTTAGTGTTTTCACATGCTGAGCGACACCTTTTTCTTTCAGTTCTTTTGTTATAAAAATTAGCCATACCAGGAGTGTAATAATGCGCTTTTACTGCATCTAAATCAGGCACATTTGTCAAACGAGCTGAAATGTTTTTATCCAAATCATTTAATGTGTTTTGTTTTTGAATATACTGTAATATATTATCTCTTGTATCGTTGCTCTGAACAGATGAAATTTTTTCCTTTGAAATATTATCGAAAAACCTACCGCAGAGAAAGCAATGAGATTGAAAATTAAATCCAAGAGCATCTTTATTTATTTCTTTGCCTTCCTTTGCTTTTTTTGTCTTGAACTACAGAATGTAGCTATTGCAGTCTCATCATTATATTGCCTGCACGTGTATTTTTATAAACAATGTTGTACACTGCTCTGTATCTCGAATAGTGGCTAATATAACGGTTTTTACAGCTGCTACGAAATAGCAGGTATGTAGTAAGGCCTAGACCCACTTCCCTATGAAATACCTTTTGATGGGCTAAAATTTTTCGTAGGTCACTCAGGTATATAAGTTATCTTAAAATAGTAATAAATAGGCATCTACGCATATAATTTAAACAAGATTCTATAACTTTCTCAAAATATTGTAGATGTCTTATCAAATATTAACTTTATTAACTAATTTGTTTGTTAATTATCGTAGTATATTTCGATTTGCAATTTTTTTGTTTATCATTGTAACATATTATCTTACGTTTTTCGAGTAATTGAAGTGTAAATTTTAATAAATAGCTCAAAATTGCAAATAATAAATAAAAAAAAATTTTGCATAATAATGTATTTTTTTTACGCCCTCGGGAAGTAGAGATTTCAACGAACAGAACGCAAATCAACTTTTTGAAAAAGGTGATATTTTGACGGGTGAATTTTCGATTGAAAATTAGGGTGCTTTTTCGATATTAAGTCAAAATAAGGTGTAAAAAGAAATATTTAATATCAAATAAATTACAGTGTATTTGGGACATAAAAAGGTAAGTTTTCACCAAATTTCGGGAAAAATAATTTGTTTTTGTAAAAGATGAAAATAAAATCCAAAAGCTTGGCTTTTTAAATTTTTTACATAAATTTTGAGGTTATGTGAAAAAAGTGTAAATAAAAAAGTTGTAGATCTTTTTATTACCTACAACTTTGCGATTTGACTTTTTTCCATAGGACTTGTAGATTTGTTGGAAATCGAGATAAACCGTTTTTTACCCTTAAAAACTCACCCCCTTTGCCTTCAGATCGTCCGTAAATTATTTTTCCTTTCATTTTTATAATATTCTCTTCCTTTTCCAAGGGCTTTCATCCTACTATAATTTTTTTCACTTTTTATTATTTTAAAGGTTTCTACCCTGGTCTACTTCCTTGCAACGTAGCTATACTTAAGTCAAATCAAATTCTTTAATATGCAAATCCATTTTATGATCCCGCAACGTTGCTAGCGGAATGTTAATACAGTCATAATTTATTTGGAAGCATTAAAAAGTTTGTAACAGAAGATACGCTTCTGGGGTTTGATGGTATTTTTGATGACAAGAATTCTCGCTCTGCGGCTGAATTGTGGCCAAAACAACAATAGGATAATTGTCTATATTTTCATTGGAATATTATATTATTTATTGTCACTTACGCCTTTCCCAAATCGTTTAATTAAACTTCTTCATTTTTGTAATCACGTTATTAGCAATTAGGATTACAAGTGATTAGTATTCCTGTTAATCTCTCTAGCTAAGCTTATATGCATGTGTTAGGAGCTAGTTCACACCCGTAGAGCAATGGATGGGATTCGAAACTCATCATGAGTTCAATAGATGCGAATGTGTTTATTTGATTAGTAGTTATAGAGAATAGTGAACATAAAGACATATAGACAGAAGCAGCGGCGGAATCAGCACTGTAAAAAAATCGAACTCGTAACCTCATGCAGCTCCGTTCATTAGCGCTGCACCACAGGTGCAGATAGATTTTCACAGTGTTGCACTAAAATGTTAATATCGCCATAATTCTGTTAGAACTATTAAAAACTTTGTCCTATTTCGTTCTGCTAAAAATTTCCGACACGAAATTTATTTTCAAAGTTACCTTATGGTTTCTCCGTTTGTTTTTTACATTTCAATGTTGGTTTTTCAGTGGGCATGAGGTTCAGTAGAATTTTCATTTTATAATGTAAATGGGAGTTCATTATATTTTTTTAATGTATGTAAGCATGACATAACTGTACATGGGTATTTCTTTGAAAACGTATTGCAAACAGATAATAGTACAATTTTTTATATTTTTTATTTCTCTCTATTTATAATTCATGTGTCGTGGGGGACTTAAACATTCAAACAACGTACACAAAGAACACCCAGACACGGAACAACCATTTTTGGATCACACAAATTTTGTCCTGTGTGGGATTCGAACCCACCACACTCGGCGCAGTGGTAGCATCAAGACCTTACCTTTTTGAGAGAAATTACCAATATTATTATTATGTTTCTCTTAACACGAATATTTTTCTAATATATTAGAAAATATATCATACAGCACGTCCGTTATGTGCGCCGGTCGATGTCAAAGTGACTCGTTGCGCGCTGAACACGCTTTTGTAACCCGCTCGAGCAGATGATTCGTGACGTCACTTGTTTACGATGCCTTCCATAAACAACAATATTATAAGAATAGTATAAATCAATATTTATAAACCAATGAATCGAAAACATGTATTACAATTTCCCATCAATACGGAGGACCGTTCAACTTCCTTTTTCTAAACTTTACGACTATTTATCAGTTTAATAATTATGGCCATAGGTAATACAAAATAATAGTACGTTTTAAAATGTGTTTAGCGCACTCTGTCGGATGCTGGAGCGAATTAATTTTAGTTAGTATAACATCACAAATCGATATCGCGCCATCTATCGAGTTATAATAATACTAAACGTTAACGGTACTTTAGTATTTTGATTTTAACACTGTATAATACCAAACTTCTTACGAAAACTTTGTCAATCACCTTCAACAACAACAACATAAGTGAACAGACAGAGCTTAATTAGCTGAATGTAATTATTTTGAGATGACGTGCCTAAAATTACTCGTGAACAGATTTTTATTTGGGATATCAGATTTCTACCGGGATACCTTAGATCCCTTTTTCTGAACTCCAGGCGTCACGTTGTAATTAATCCACGAAGACCAAATTGTTATAACGGACGACGAAAGGTACCCTATGTCTTTTTCTGTACCCCTCACAACGTGTGTGCTAAATTTGATGATGATCGGTCCAGTAGTTAATGCGTGAAAGCGTAACAAATAATCAAACAAACTCACATTCGCACTTATAATATTAGTTAGGAAGTTAGGATTGCTTTCATTATATTTTTAATTAAAGTTATCCATCGGTTCGCAAAACACATAAAGTGCAATACGGTAAGTGGGTACTGTCAAAAGTAAGTAAGTAGTAAAAGTAAGTAAGTAAAGTAAAGGTAAAGGTTTTGAAATTTGAGCCCATTTTCATGCAATAACAAACTGATCACAACGTTTGTTTTACCACAGTTTGAGGGACCACAAATTATACAGGTAATCGTATTTGGTAATAAAGCGCTGTGTCTAATTTTTTGAGGAGACTCACTAACATTTATATTTTTAGAGTTGTTCTCGGAGTGTATTCCCCAAGTGGGACGAACGAATTTGGTGAGTTTGTTGTGTAGTGCGCGTGCTTTGGTAGTGATATGGTCGACGTGTTGTGTGAAGTGTAGATTGTCGTCGATGATGACGCCCAGAACCCTGGCAGTACGGCTAAATGGGATGTGAACGTTATTCATGCAGATGTAGAGTAGACGTGTTTTGTTTGTGAACGCTAGTGCTACCGTTTTTTCCGGGGCGAACGTTAATTTGGCAGAGTTACCCCATTCGAGAATGGTTTGTAAGCTGGCGTTAATGTTGTGTTGAAGTGTAGTGAGTTTCCTGTGTGATGCAACCAGGGTGATGTCATCAGCAAAGGCCCGCAGGTGGCAGCCCTCCGGTAGGCACCCTCCTCCGGTTGAGTCGCCAGACATGTCTAGTAACTCGTCTAGGATCAGGTTCCAAAAGGTGGGACCGCATACAGAGCCCTGGATGCAACCCCTGGTAAGCGTTTTTGTTGTTGTGGCGTCGGTGTAGTGTATGGTGGCTGTGCGGTGTGTAAAGTAATTCTGGATTATAGAGTAAATGTTTTTAGGGCATTTAGTGTGGTGCAGGCGTGCGAGGATGGAGGGCCACCAGGCGTTGTCGAATGCTGCCTTTATATCTAAAGATATCATGGCGACATGTAGTCCTTTTTTCTTTTGTTGAGTGATCGAATGAGTAATATCATGAAGTGCATGTATGGTGGATATTTGTTGTTTAAAGCCGAACTGCCTGGTGTTCGAAGTGTGTGTAATGTTGAGGTAATGCGTTAGCCGCTGTGTAATGAGTTTTTCGAGTGTTTTGCCCAATATGGGTATAAGCCCAATCGGCCGGTATGAGGAGAGTTTAGAGTGCTCGGCTTTGTTGGGTTTAGGTACGATTTTTACAATAGCGTGTTTCCAGGACTTCGGGAAGATGGATGATGTTAAACAGCGATTCATTAGGTTAGTGATTATGTGAGGGAGGGAGAGGGTGAAGTGGTAAATTATGTCTGAAGTGAGATGGTCCGCGTCAGGGGATTTTTTCGGGTTCATAGATTTTAATATGTTCAGTATTTCATGTTGTGTAAATAGGGGTTCATCAGTAGTGTCGGGTGGGTGAAGTGTGCGGTTGCGTAAGGAATGATGTAAGAGTGTGTCAGGTGTATCATTAGGGAAGAATATGTCGAGAAATGCAGTGGCTGTTTGGTGTGTAGATGTTGTGTATATACCAGATGATGTCTCGATGGTTAAGGGAGGTTGAGTGGGGGGGCCCGTTTTTATTAGTCTTCTGGTGATCGACCAAACGTCCTCCTTCCCTTGTGTGGAGCAGAATTCCCGAAAGTGTTGTGTGGAGGTCTCTTTGATTTTAGATGCGTACTCGGTTTTAAGTGCGTCCCTTGTTGCGAGAGCTGTTTCAATAGGTAAGTTGTTATTTTTTAGTCTATTTAATTCGTGATGGTTGTCTATGACTTTTTTCTTTAGGGAGCTCAATTCCTCGGTCCACCAGGGGGCACGAGTAGGGCGTCGGCCGGTTTTTGGTAAATGTGTGTTACATATATTCTGTATAAATTTAGTCAGTTTGTGCGTGTATGTATCAATGTCTTGTTGGGTATGTAAGGTGTTTATGTCTATGTTGGGTATATCGGTGTTGTTTATCTCCGTGGCAAAGGCGTTGCGAAGCTCTGGCCAGCTGTTAAAGTCACTGGCTCTATATTTGAATGTGGAGGTGGTGATATTTGGTTTGAGTGGGTGCGTGGAGTGTAGTGTAAATGAGATGGCATGATGGTCAGATGACGGGCAAATTGATGTATCTACCTTCCAGTCAGTGACATTGTTGGCAATATCATCTGATGCGATTGCAAGGTCAACTATTGAGCCTCGAGTCTGTCCACCGACTATGGTTTCGTAGGTATTGTGAGTGCCTGTGTTAATTATGACCGTGTGCTGTGATAGGATTAAATCCGCGACATCTTTGCCGCGGCCGTTGTTAGACCGGGAGCCCCACAGCCTGTGCCATCCATTAAAGTCCCCGCATATGATGTGAGTATGATTGCGTGTGTCGTACAGCATGTGGTGTAAGCTGTGTTGTAATTATCTATGCTGGGCTCGATATATACGCTTGTTACATATATTCTCTTACCAGTTGTTGTGGTGAGTTGTATTGTGCAGAGATTCGGTGTGGAGTATTGTGTGAGTCCCATTGAGCTACCTGTGCCATTTCTGATGAGTATACAGGCCTTAGTGTGCCTGTTAGTTTGTGGTTGTGGAAACTGGTATGTGCTGTAATTAGGTATGTTTTTTACAACGAGTTGATTGCCTGTGTATGGTTCGTTGATTAGTATTATGTCTGTTTTGTGAGTGTTTATGTGTTGTGTGAGTTCATGTGTGGCAATGTATCCACGGCCCAGGTTCGCGTGTATGAAAGTAGTGAGTTTGGTGTTGTTGTGTGTATGTCGAGTGTTATACATGTGTATGTTTTGAAGAATAATAGCAAAACAAAATACTTAATTAACCCTAAATTATAACAAAGCTTGAGTGAGTAATCAGAGGTGTCCGAAGTCTGTAGTGTCCTCTACTTTCTGCTTGGCTATGTGGATTCTTGTGCAGGCAGTCTGGTTGTTGGCAGCGTGATTGATGAGCAATTTTGTGCCAAACTTGGTGTTGTGGCGGGTGCAGTTGTAACAGGTGAATGTGCCCGTGAGCTTGTGAGGGCAGTTGTCACTTGTGTGCGTTGTTGCCGCGCAGATGGAACACGGGTGTACTGCAGCTATGCACTTGTTGTGTGAGTGTCCAAATTGCAGGCACTTGCGGCACTGCAAGTAGTGTGAAAATGGTTCTATGTGTACTTGCTGGTAATTGATAGCAACTCTCCCGCAATGAATCAGGCGTTGATAAGAAGAGGGTTTGACTTCTAGTACGGCATTGTCTATACAATGCCGTACTAGAAGTCAAACCTGAGTAGTTTTTTGTAAGGAAGCAGAGCCTAATGTCGGTTATTGGGATGGAATTTTGTTTGCAAACCAGTTCACAAATTTCCTCACGTTTTGTGTCCTTGTTTATTCCCTTGAGGATGACAAGGGGAGAGCGGCGCTTGGGTTCTTCGGCTTTGAGAGTAATCAGGTTGTGTATCCTAGATTTTGTTTCCTCTTTTTGTGAGTTGGTGCTAAATTCCATATATACCCGTCCTTTGCTCAAGGCTTTAAGTTTGGTTGGCGCGTAATTTCTGTCCTTAAAGCTGATACGGGTTTTTATTACATCCAAAGTGTTCTCGACGTTTGCAGAGGGTTCCAAAGAGGCTGACAGCGGGCTGGTGTTGGGCTCGATAATAACAGCCGGTTTCTTGGGTTGGATGTCAGTTTTAGTAATGGCCGCGTATGAGTTTTTTAAAGTTAAGTGATATCGCTTGTTTGATCAACTTCATCTTGTCAATTAATATCATTTTTACCTAACATAGACATTTATACTTTATTTTGGGACTATCTAGACTCGTCACTACAGGTGCAGTTATTTATTATATTCTCATCTTACAAGGTAGGTACGTAGGTATAAATATGAGCTAGGCAATGATTCAAAATTTATCAGGTTTGGACTTGTCCAATATTATAATTAATTTCCTATAAAACCTATATTATGACACACACAATTAGTAACATGAACCCCAATATTATGCAATATGCATACAATAACTCATTATTGAATCAGTTTACTTCAGTCATTTACATAAGGTATATATATATATCTACCTTTATACTTAAAAAATACTTACTAATATTTTCTTTATCCTTACTAATATTTATTTATTTAATTCCCTTTTATATATTATTTTCCTTATTACAGAATCATGTCTTTCCCGCAATGCCCTGTTTTATTCGAGGAAGACAACATAGCTCTAACTGCTGAGGAATATCGAGAGCAAGCTAATTTAAGTACATGAAGTTAGTAACTGGTCTTTCAAATTTACACTCATATAATATGTTTTTATTTACTTCATTATCCATATTTGTTATTAATGTAATTAAATTTTGATATTCTTTCAGAACTTAGTAGATGACGATAATCCAATCAGAAATCCTTTCTATTATGGTCAAGATAGGGAGAGCTGGTATGCTGAAGTAGCAGCTAAGACCTGTGATAAGAGTGGGGCAAATAAACAAAAAGAACGAACTATAAAGAAAATAGTAAGCCAAAATCTCTGGAAAATACATCCTATATCATAAAGAGAAATGCAGGACGTGTTCGTCACATTGTGAAAATTATGATATATAATTTGGATGATAACAATAAAATAAAATATAGTGATCCCGATGTGCAAGTGTAAACGTACAATATTTAGTGCGATCTGACTATGATAATATTATGCAAGAGACCGAACATTTAGATGGCAAGATAGTAAAAAAATTAAGTATACCTGATTCTTTGTAACCCTAGTGATGTTTTTTTTTTATTTTATAATATTTATCTTAAATATTGTGAGTGTATTAAAAAATCAATGGAAAGTGCCTTATTTCAGTAATTATATGATATTGAAATATATTTTTTCTGTTAATAAATTAACAAAAATGAGAAGCTTCTGTCACCCTAATTATTGAAATAGTGTTAAAATACCTATAACTAATTATGGGTGTACGGTTGTCCTCCAAATAAAAAGTTCAATTTGAAATTCAACGGCTATTTTATTATTACACAAGAATAGACACTGAAGAGCAGGAGTAGCACAAAACACAAGAGAAGAAAGTTTAAAGTATATAAGAATAGATTACAGCGATAGGAACACAAGTTAAAAATAAATTTAGAAAGTAATACCAGATCGCGAAATCATCTGACTGTTATTAACAAGATAGATTAGAGCGGAGTGTGCGTCGGACGAGTCGTAACAATGCACTGAGGTGTGGCACCGCGAGAAAACCGAACGGCGACGATTTGACGCGAAGATGCGAAGACGCGAAGACGCGAACGCTCTTCGTCCACGGTCGGAGCTACCGTGGGGAATGATGTCACGCATGCGCTGGCGCGCCTCTACAATAATTACTTATTATGAAAATACTTTTATTTTACTTACTATTTACTTGAGAGCAGCGATAGCTCAGTGGGGAGACCAACAGACTGAAATGCAGAGGGTCTCGGGTTCGAACCCACGTCGCGCACCTCTGACTTTCAGAAGTTATATGACTTTTCGAAATTATGTGCGTATTGATTGACAATTATAGCCTGCTCCGTGCCTCGAAGAGCACGTTAAGTCGTCGGTCCCGGCTGCCATGAACGTCTATGGCAGTCGTTATTGGGAGAGTGTCGACACAAAAGATCCCACTGGGTCGAAGTGTCGCCGGTCTGCACTGACTGGCCCCCACATAAGATACATACATACATAGTATTTACTTGACACTTCAAAGTCGTTGACAAATTATTTTAATGTCATATACGACTCCAAACAATTAAATTATATGTAACACTTATTAAAAAAATTGTTAAAAATAAAGAAAGGTTTTAAAAATAAACATTAACTCTTAAATCAATACATATGACCGTTTTATTGATTTTCCTTTTCAAGGGTAGATATCTATTGACAACGATGTGCATTGCATATTACATAATACAACTAAGCAGTGTAACCATACATGAAAATCTTTATATCAGGTATAATTATTCATCAACTGTAATAATTAAACATAAACGTGTCTAAATAATATTTACTTGGTAGATTGTAACGTAGGTAAGTATTCGAAGTTCTATATAAGATGACATTAGATAATGTTTGCGCGCATTTACCTATCCGAATTGAAATGTGCCGATTAGACAATAATTATATTCATACTGTGAGCTATGCTATGAATGCTAAAATAAAACAAAACTGTTATGTATTGATAAATGGATGTTATATTATTTTGATAATACACACCACAGTATATTTTCATCATTATTACTTTTAATATGATATTCATTTGAATGCAACATTCTACAGAATAGCCGCAGCGTGGCTAAAGTCGCGGGAAGTAACTGGTGTCACCTGCGACAAAAAGATGCCTGTCAAACTAAAGGGTTTGATTTATAAGAGCATAATAAGGCCAGTCCTTATGTATGGCAGCGAAACATGGGCTGCAACCCAAAAGAACGTGCATACCATCCAAGTAGCTGAAATGAAGATGCTGAGGTGGATGTGCGGCGTAACCAGGCTCGATAAAATCCGCAATGAGTACGTGCGATGAAGCCTCAGTGTACGCGACATCATCGACAAGATGCAGGAGAGTAGACTGAGATGGTATGGTCACGCGAAAAGAAGGCCACTAGACTACGTCGGAAATTTGGCACTACAGCTTGACCTCCCTGGTCGGAGACCTAGGGGTAGACCCAAGACAAGGTGGAAAGATGTAGTAAAGGACAAGAGGGAATGGAATGTTACTGACGATGATGTCGAAGACAGCGAAGTGAAGGAGAAAATAAGGAAAGCTGACCCCACCTCCATGTGGGATACATAGCTAGGAAGAGAGAGATGATATTCATTTCTTAATTAGTGCAACAATTAAATAAATACTACCTTGCTAATATATACATGTATCTTATAACATTTTGATAATACAATGATCTATTTCATCTGATTAAACAACAGTCAAATCTGTTACTGAGCTGTTAGTACGATGCAGTTCTGCAACAGCTCATTTAAAAACAAATCTCTAATCAGTATCACATAATTTCTAGAGAAATTATAGTATGCTGAAGGCAATGAAAAATAAAACACAGTATTAGTCTATATAATATGAAATATATTTGAATTTGTTATTTTATTTTTATTATTAAAAATCATTATTTTCTACACACCACTTATTTAAACAGAATACATTTTTAAAGCACATAAATGTTGTCATGATTCATACAACTTAACATATCAGGTGAAGTTGAATATGTTTTATACAAAGTAAATACATTGAATCAATATATATACATACTTTTAGGATTGAAAGTAGACAATTAAAAAAATAAAACAAAACTAAACAAGGAAACCGTTATAACGCTTTTTACAATTTTAACCTCAAAATAATAACACCAAATTACATGATTGCGATTGCACACTTTAAACACATTTTAACACAATAGAAATATAACGAATGTACTTTATACAATGTAAGTGGCTTACGTGACCTGGGAACGACTATTTGTTGCGCGCACCAACGATCAAATGGGCTTGACGGTCGTGCCGCACTGTTTATATAAGGAACGTACGGTAGTTGTGTTTATGTAGGTAGGTCGGTGGGGCTATGTTCCTTACAATACATTATATCAATATCACAAAATTATATACATTATACATATCTACACATCTTTTTTCATATATACATATCTTTTTTCTCAATATGCTCTGTCTCGTCAGACATGCAAATGTATGTGCTTTGTAATTAATAAGAATTTTAAAATGATGCTGGATCCAATACAATAATTAACATGTCAATTAAGTGTCTCTTAACAATGAGGTGAGATATATTATAAATATGTAGATCATTTCAAATCCGTACAATAATTATAAAAATAATTAAATTAATATGTCATTTCCAATAATAGAATAGTAAAAGATAAGAAGTCAATAATTAAGAACATGTCAAATTAAATTAGATCCTGATAAATGATTATTAAAACAGAGAAAAAATAATAATTATATAATATTATCACATAGGAAATCATTAATATTATAGTAGCATTTATGCAATCAAAGATTTCTTAAATTACGTTTAAATACTTTAACATAAAGGTCTTTGAATTTATTTGGTACTTTATTGTATATTTTGGGTGCCATGCAGAAAATGCTCTTGCCCAAAAGTGCAGTTTTGCAGTTTGCATGCACAGTTTATGATTATCACGTCGGTTGCGAATAGAAACATCTGATAGTTTATTAAATAGTTGTGGATTGGTTTTCACAAATACAGCTGTTTTGTAAATATTGTAGAAAAAACCTCAGTCTAGGGAATAAATGAAACTTCCACACGTTAGGTAATCACACTTCGTTATATTTATCCCGTTTGTTCACTTGTACATACACCACATTAAAGATACAGCAAAAACACTTGATTCTCTATTGGCGACCTCTGGTCGACTCCGACCTCGCCACCTTATCTTTTTTTAACGTGAGCTCTACCCCACTCCAACGATCCCTTCCTCCGACAGTGTTGTCAGAATATTATTAAAATTACCTTAAATTAAATAAATTGTTTCAATAAACAAATTGTCGAAGGAATTGATGCTTTGAAGTGTCAGAATTATTTTATAAATACATTTTCAATATAAATTATTTATTAAAGAATTACAGTTTGTATCAATTTAAAATATCTTACAAACATAACCTTACAATATATAATGATGTAAGCGTTAAAATTTTATATTTTACGAAGTACGGTCTGCCACTGTCTGTTACTAGTAGACCAATCATTGCGCTAATGCAGCCCTTTTGGAGCTTGAACGTTACATCCTTTTCAACTGAGTTTCCCCAGAATATGAGCCCATATCTAAGTTGGTGGATTCAACAAGGCCATGATAAGCTGTACGTAATGCAGTTGTATTACCTACTGGAGCAAGCTTATATAGAGCATAGGTTCGGCTACTTATTTTTGTTGAGAAGTGTGAGATATGCGGTTACCAATTTAATTTGTTGTCTATTATAAGACCAAGAAACTTAGCATTATCAATATTATGTATATTTACATCATTGTATTTAATGTAAGGTTTGTTGTCTTGCAAAGTTGTAGCCCTTTGGCTAAAATGCATAATTTGCGTCTCGCTAATATTAATTTTAAATTATTATTATTCATCCAATAAATAATGTCAGATAGTGTTTTATTAATGTCATTTTCGTACGAGTCCTATGTTTTACATGCTACTGTGAGTGTGCTGTCATCTGCGAAGAGAGTCAAAGGTTGGTCAGTTGTTCTGGCAAGTCATTGATATATAAATTAAAGAGTAAAGGGCCCAAGACACTTCCTTGTGGGACACCATACATAGCTACACGCTCACTTGAGTAAGACGTCGTTTCTTTTTATGTTTCCAAATCTATTTTTGTTATGGCCGTGCACTGTATTCTGTTTGATATGTACGACACAAGCAGATCTAGCAAATTTCCTCGAATACCGTAGCACTCGAGTTTATTTTTTAAGATAGTGTGATCTACGTGATCGAAAGCCTGCGTCATATCGCAGTGCACTGCGCAAACTGGATTTCTCTTATCTATGTTTAATATAGTTCTGTGTAAAAATTCATAAATAGCCATATTACTCGACATTTTTTCTCTCAACCCTTTCAGTTCAGCACAAATAATTTTATTGAACTCTAAGTATCTATAAAGTTCTTTATAGAAGTAACTTTCAAAATTTTTCGACAGTATCGGTATAAATGCTATAGGTCTATAGTTTGGCATTATATCTTTATTTCTTTTCTTATGTACTGGCTTTATTATGGAATTTTTTAGACCATCCGGGAATACACCATGATATATACACAAATTAAGTATGTATATTTATTTATTTATTCATAAACAAATTTACATTTGTGTCGAATAGTGGTTTTGACAATATAGTTAAATTTGTGTTATGTATTGACAAAAATATCTCTTTACAAACAAAATCAAATTAATAAATAAATTCACATAAAAAATAAATTTAAATCAAAGCAAGTTAAATAAAAATCAAAACAAATGAAATAAATTGAATTCAAGTCTAATAAAAATTAAATAAGAATCAAATCACATCAAATAAGCCAGATTGAAGTCAAATAAAATAAGTATAAATCAGACAAAGTCGATAAAAATAACAATAAAAATCAACCTAAATAAAAATCAAATTGAAATCAAGTCCAATATAAATCAAATAAATTGTCAGCATTATTAGTCAAACTTAATACCAATTAAAAATCAATATAATTCAATTAGGAATGTATGTCAATAGAATTCATTAAATGCAATGTTGTGATGGAATGTAGGATTTATATTAATAAGCTCATTAAAATATAGTCACATATTAGTTCGAACTATTTTTATCTTTGAGAAACTCTTCTATGCTGTAATAACATTTCCTCAATAACAATGTCTTCAATTTTTTCTTGAATTCATTTGGATTCATAGAGTTTTTAAATTGTACCGGCAGCTTATTGTACATATTTACTGATTGTACTCTTGAGGCATGTTTAACGACATTAAGTTTAGGCTGTATGAAATTAGGTAGATCCTTTCTTCGAGTTTTTACTCTAATATGTCTCTGTTCCTTAGTCTCAAACTTATGGATATTTTTAATGAAATGACTAAGCAAGACCAGGATATAGAGGCACGGTACTGTGAGAATTTGCAATTTTTTAAAATGCTCTCTACATGACTCCGTTTGTTGAATGCGAAGCATAGTTCTCAAGGCTCTTTTCTGCATAACGAAAGCAGCATTAATGTTATATTGGTAGCTGTTACCCCAGAACTTTATACTATATCTAAGTCTAGACTCTATGAGTGCAAAATAAACCATCCTGAGGTGAGCAATGTTTAATTCATCTCTTAGACTGCCGAGAGCATAGCAAGTACTACTCATAGTGTTTGTGACCACTTCCAATTCCTTCTTCCAATTCAAAACTGCATCTATCTGTACCCCCAAAAATTTTACATTGTCTACAATATCTACCTTATTCCCTGATAAATGTACTTTAACGGTATCCTTGTTCTTTATGGTTGATTTAAATAATAAACATTGCGTCTTTTTTAAGTTAAGTTTTAGATTATTCACTGTGAACCACTTTTCAAGAGCACATAAGACAAAATTAATCTTTTTTTCTAGGTTTTTTATATTATCGCTAGCTATAATAGCACTCGTATCATCGGCAAACACTACAAGTTTAGTATCATCTGAAATGTTTTTCATGTAAGCTATCAGGTCATTTATAAATATTATGAAGAACACAGGGCCTAGAACTGATCCTTGTGGTACACCTTTATTTATTATAACTGTGTCCGATTTGTGTAGTTTTTCATACCCATCTTCTGAAATTCGTCTAACTTCTACATACTGCGTTCTTTTGTGTAAGTAAGATTTGAATAAATTTAACACATTTCCCCTAATTCCGTAGAAGTCCAACTTATTTAGAAGAATGCAGTGTTCCACAGTGTCGAACGCAGAACTTAGGTCGAGGAAAAGTCCTGCCACTTTTAGTTTAGCATTCAACTTACATACCACATCATCAATTAACATGTCAATAGCATCTATTGTTCCTACATTATTTTGATAACCAAATTGTCGGTCCGTTATAATTTTGTATTTATGCAAATGACATACAAGCCTCACTTTCATTATTTTTTCAAATATTTTAGAGCATACCGGCAACAAGGAGATAGGCCTATAATTCCCTGGATCTGTTTTGGATCCTTTTTTATGTATAGGTAGTACTCTAGCTAGCTTAAATTGATCAGGAAAGACTCCTTTATTTATATATTCATTTATTGAAACGGCCAAAGGGCTAGCTAATACATCAATATTTTCTATTATGATAGTCATAGGAATTTCATCATGGCCAAATGACGATTTACTATCCATAATCTTGACTAATTTGAAAACTTCGAGAGGTGTAACAGATTCAAAGACCATATCCTCCTGTACCCTCATCCCATGATTCTGCAGACACTCCATTGCTGTACCAATGCCACTCATGATATTATTTGAATTTTTACAAAATTTTTCCAATAGAATATTAGCAACCTCTGAGGGATTGAGAACTATTTTATTATTATCCATAAGTATCAAATCCGCATTTACATATTTTTTAGGATTCCTCTTACTATTTACTGTTTTCCAAATAACTTTACCAGAGTACTGAGCTTGATTTATTTCCGTTTTTACTACCAGTCGTTTTGCATATCGTACTACTTTTCTATATACCCTAAAATAATTACTACGGTATTTTACTATGGAATCGTCACAATTATTTTTGTCAATAAAATTAAGAAACCGTTTCATTTTACTAGATACTCTTATTCCCGTAGTTAACCATTTAGATTTGTTGCTGTTTTTAGTATTTATTCTTATTTTCTGTTTATTAAATGTGTCAGAATGTAGTTCACTGAGTTTGTCAATAAATGTACTTGCGCACCAATTTTCCTGTAACAACTTTTGCCTAAAACAAGATTTGTTCCCTTCATTATATAATCTTCTTTCAATGTATATATAACTTTGCTTTTTCCTATAAGCCACTTTTTCCAGTAATAATGTACAAAATAGGCCTGCATGCCCATCAGATAGGCCATTGTGGTCTGTGTCAACACTTTTAATAACTGTCTCATCAATATTAGTTATTATATTATCTATACATGAACTTGAATCATTGCGGCGAAATGTATCCGTGTAAATTAAATGTCGAAAATTGTAACATGTCAGGAGTGATAGAAAAGAATGTCGTTTTGAGTCATCTTTTGATAAATTAATATTAAAATCTCCACAAATTATACACTGTTTATTGATGAAATGTTGTAACAGCTGTTCAAGTCTCTGCATAAAACTATCTATATTACTATTTTCAGGAGTTCTGTAGCAACAAATAATATAAGTATTTGTCTCCAAATCCTTTACACCACAAACCTCAAAACAATTTATTTTATATAGTTGTTTACAAATTGGTAAGTCTTCTACTTTCTTATCATTCAATGCTAATATCAAAGTACCTCCACGTTTTTTATTTAATCTAGTGTTATAAGAACTCATATTATAATTAATTAAACTAAACTGGGCTGCTAATTGTTGGTTTAAAAAATGTTCACTTATACAAATAAAATCTATTTCTTTGTTCAATTCGCACAAATATATTTCTAGGTCATCCTTCTTGCTATTTACTCCACATAGGTTTTGATGGTAGATATTTAATGTTTTGTAAATGTTACTTGCACAGTTTTTCCCAGATAATACAGTTTTTTTACTATAATATGAATGACTATTCACGAAAAAAATTCAATGAATTATCCTGTACAGAACCATTCATTGAGTTTGTTCGTTCAATAGTGGCGGTATTAAGCAAATCAGTATAAATATTATCTAAAATAGTCTTATAAATACATTTAATTCCATTTATATTAATTATCCCTGTTTTATTTGAAAACATGTCTAACGTGAGGTTATAGTTTGAGTCAAAAAAATATGCATAATTTTTGCTTTGTAATTCTAGACTTAATAAGTTATTAAATATTTCAATTTTATTATTATGAATAAGAGCCCCGCATATGTATGTGGGAGTACATACTATTACATTTGTGTTGGTTATATGTGCTAAAGATTCCCTTATTGTTTTCACCAACCCGATGTAGTTGTTTGTAGTTTTAATACCTTCTTCTCCTAACATGATAATACAGTAATCATTCATGTTATACTCCAGTAATTTTATGTTAATATCTTGCAGTAATCGTTTTATACTACAATTTGGCAAAATATGGCGACAGTAATTAAAATGATGCGGAATTAAGTCTTCTATAGTTTGCAAGGTTCCATAGGAGTTACTGTTGGTCAGGATGCACAATTTGGTCTTCCTGCGTTGAAATATTTCTCTAGAAATAGTATTTTTGTACTGAAATGTGGAATCCCTTACAATGTTATTTTTCGCTTGCTCTAAGTCATTTATTTGTTGATTAAGACGTATTATCTCACTTTTCGCTTGTAATAGTTGTTGGGTCAAAACTGCCATTTGTTTTTCCAGTGCTTGTGCTCTAGTGTCATCAGGCCCAAGAAATGGTGTTGGCGGTTGCGTGGAGTTATTATATCTCTCCTTCGAACACTGGTTTGTGGGACTAAGAGAAAAATTGTCCGTTAGTCTGCGTCTCAAACTATTTTTTCTGCTCGATGAGATACGTTTTTTAGTCAGAAACGCTGGATTGCTGCAAATTTGTTTCAATATGAGAATTTCATGAGAAAGCTGACTTATTTGGTTTTTAAGGTCTACATTTTCCATTATAAGATTATCCATTTCATTTTGAGTAGTTTCAAGATTTAATTTCAATGCCGTAATTTCGGTCCTCATTTCTTCCACAGAACCTGAGTACATGGTTGTAGATAAGTCCAGGCTTTGTCCCAGTTTATCACTTGATTGTGAATAATCTAGCGAGTCATCAATTTCTAATGATTGGGATAACGGTTTTTTTCTCAGCGTAATATTCGGTTCAGCTGCCATTGTTTTTCATAAAACAATTACGAACTATTATACTCACAATTAGTATATTTACTAAATTAGTATATTTTTTTTTATTTTTTATTATGGTATCATCAATTTTATACTTAATTAATCTTTATAAACTGGCAACATTTCGTTTTGTCACATAAGTCTTTCTATTGCCTGGTAGATGGCGCTATTACCAATATTCGTAATATTCTTCTATTTTTAAGCTGTTTCAACCCTAATACTAGTGTCAGGAAATGTCAATAACGTCAGCTTTATTTCAGCTACTGACTACTAGAGGGACTAGCAAAGGTGCAAAGTCCACTTTTCAAATAAAATAATAGTTTAACCGCTTCTATTTACCAATTTTTCTTGAAATATTGCACTACATAACATTATAATATTGTACTTAAGTAATTGTTACTGCTTTATTAGTAAGTCACATCACTTCACAGTCCAGGTGTGGAGATTTTGTTTATTTATCAAGTTTTAGGGTTCAAAATCACTATTTGTATTTCTCACTGTTCTGAACTATTTGTCTTAATTTGTATTAGTCACTAACAGTATATGTTGGTTATTACACTACTACTGTTCGATTTTATTAGTATAAACACTGTTATCACACTGATTATTATTTATTTACGAAATTTATATACGCGGGTCTTTTTATGTGACTAAGATGACCTCAAATAAGGCTACCTACCGATTTAAGTATTGACGTGGAAATGCCATCGCAGCCTACACTATTTGTATTTCTAAGATTTTTAATTATTGCTAATATATCTTGAGGTGTACTAGGAGCCATGAACATAGAATGTTTTTTATGTGCTATCAACGAGGTAGCGTTTGTTTCTTTTCCGGGTGTCGGTACGATTTTATCTATATAGTAACTAGCAAACCCGGCGAACTCCGTTTCGCCACCAGATGGCTTCGTTTTATGTAACATTTCGTTAGGTGATTAAAATATGAAGAAAAATTTTATTTTTGTTTTATATTTGAAAAGGAAAAATTTTATTTCGTTTCACAACAGTAATGAATTCATTTCGATTACAAAAATGAAGTGTTATTTAGTTGAACTTCTCTAAGTAAATGAAAGTGAATACAAAGTAAATACTGAATCGAAGCGTTATACGTGTCCGCAAATTATCCGTTTTATTGAAGTGCTCTTTGGTAAACCACATTTTTTGTTTTTTGGTCTGACGTTAACACAAACAAAGCGGATGGTTTCCCAACTCGTGAACACGCAACGTATAACTGCCCATGTGAAAAACAATGATTTTCTAAATTTATCCCGCAAACACTAAGCAATTGGCCTTGCGACTTGTTAATTGTCATTGCGAACGCAAGGCGAACTGGAAATTGCAATTGTTTGAATTCAAACGGAAGATCAGTCGAAATCATTGGTATTCGAGGAATACATACATTTCCACCTGCGTTCTTTCCGTTAATAATGGTTGCCTCAATCAAATTCGGCATAAGTCATTTTACCGAAAGTCAAGTACCGTTGCAAAGTCGCGGTGGATTCAAATTACGCAATATCATAATAACTGTACCAACTTTGAGTTGCAAGTTATGTGGTGGAAATCCTGGTAACTCCAGAGAGTTCAAAAACTCCGTTGGATAATTTACTACATCATCGGGATTTGTTATGGAATCAACGGATTTGTATGTCACCAAATCGCCAGCAATTTTTGATTGAATGGTGAAATTCAGTGCGTGTACATCATTATTCTTTGCGGCAAGAATTGCTCGTTGACTTAACCAAGCATAATTCTGATAATTCTCACTAATGTTTGGGAAAACATTTTCAATAAGAGCTAATTGAGAGTCTACAAATCGGCAAAAGTCGTTGGTAAGAGTAATTAATCCAGATGTCGCATCAACTGGGACTTTTCCATTTCCAACAGCTAACAATTGTTTGGAAAATTGTGCAGCACTTTGATCATTTTGAAGTTGAACTCTCATATTAGTGGTTAGCGATAATGTTTTTACGTTATTCCATAAAGGTGATGCCTTCAGGCAAGCATTCAATTCATCTGCAGGCGTTCCACGGGGAATTACTGGCAACGTCTGCTTGAAATCGCCTGCCAACAATATCATCAAGCCGCCAAAGATGTTGTTATTTCGCCGAAGATCCTTCAGTGTGAAGTTAAGTGCTTCAAGTGATTTCTTATGTGCCATTGTGCACTCATCCCAAACAATGAGCTTGCATTGCATTAACAATTTTCCCATTGCACTGGATCGGGAAATATTGCATGTTGGAGTATCAATTGTGTTTAAATTGAGTGGCAACTTAAGCGCAGAATGTGCAGTACGACCGCCATCTAGAAGAGTCACCGCAATTCCAGATGATGCTAACGCCAAAGCTATGTCACATCTTGATCGAATAGTGGTCAAAATCAATGAAATGACAAATGTTTTCCCTGTTCCTCCAGGTGCGTCCAGGAAGAATAGACCACCAGTATTATTGTCCACCGCTTGCATTAATGTTTCGTATCCTTTTTTTTGCTGTTCATTCAGCAACGGCACATTATTTCAAACGAATTCCTGCAATGTATCAACATTGTATTGCAGCTTTCTATTTAATTCTTGGTTGAATGCATCGTGCATCGATCGATTTGGCGCAATCATTCCTACTTCAATCAGTAGCTTGTTTGCAATAGTCAAGCACTGATCCTCAATCAGAATCAATCCTTCATTGTAGATTTCATCGGTTATTTGGATGTCAGATGTAATTAATTAGATGATTTAGATGTAATGCAATACATTATTATGTATAATTTCAAATTTTTCCTGTATTTTCTTTGCTATAAACCTCACGGAGCCCGAGACCTTTCCAACGAATGCAAAACCGTGGAAATCGGTTCGTGCTTTCTGGAGTTATAGCGTCAGGAAGGAAAACCCGACTTATTTTTATATAGTAGATAATTAAAACTATTAGCTATATTTATTGGGTCAATTACAGTTCTATTATTTATTGTTAATTTTTGTATGGTCTCTTTTGGTACATTTAGTTGAGTATTGTTTATTATTTGCCAGGTCATTTTTATTTTGTTGTCAGATGTATTAATTTTGTGAATGTTCTGAAAGCGTTTCGTTAGCTTTATTCCCTTATTAAAAAGTTTTGCATATCTTTTATAATTTTGTTTATTGTGTGAAGATGGTTTTATTCTTGAAATTTATAGAAGTTTTCTTTTTTTCCTGCTACTGATTTTTATACCTCGCGAAATCCATTTCGGTTTTTTGTTAGCTTGTACAGTACCAAACTTATGTGGAAAGTAAAGTTTGTAGAAGAGTCTAAATTGTTAAAAAAATATACTAAATGCCGTGTTAGAATCATCAATCTCATACATTTCCCTAAATGTTAAGTTCGAGACGGCTTTTTTTAATTTGTATATTTTTTCAGGTGCATAGTCTGTTTGTTTCTTATGCCAGTATTTTAAGACACAGGTACTTTCTACTGGACATTTAAGAATTTGTGCCGTATGGTCAGATAAAGCTAAGTCTACCACATAAGCTTTCTAAAGCTTTTTGAAGTTGTGCGCAATATTGTCGATATATGTTTGACTTGTTAATCTCGTTGGGCGCTCTAGAGCTAATATTAAGTTAAAATTACTCAATGTCTAAGTCACCGGCTATTATTACATTGTCATATTTCTTTTTATCAATATGTAGTAAAATCTGCTCTAGTCTTTGGGAAAAGATATTTAAATTACATATTTTTGGCACTCTGTATATACATATGATAAATATTTTGTAATGTGTTAATTCCACTGCACAGCACTCTAGAACACCAATTATAGACAGCAGAGCAATTTCGGGTAATTCTTTCCATATGTGGCCAACTCTTACAAGTATACATGTACCACCTCTTTTACTATCAGATCTACTATAATAAGTAGCTAAAATATAATTGGGTACACAAATATGAGATTCATATCCCGACATAACAAAATGTTCAGTTACGCATATTATATCTACATGCTGTTTTTTTTCTGTGAAATTAGCCAATGAAACAGATAAAACCTCTGTTTTATTTATTAAACCTGCAATATTTTATAATAAATATGGTACTGACTTGCCTTACTTGCAAACGTTCTTGTTTTGATAATTCATAAAACGGACATGGTGGCTTTATTAGCAATACTTGTATACGTCCTTTACACATTACTGCTATTTCTTTGGAAATAAACTCATTATCTCCACTTTTAAACCCTTGTACATCTACAATTACATTCATGATAATTTTCTCACAATATTGCTTAATGGCTTGTATTTGAAAAGACGATCGTTTATAACCAGACAATAAGCAGATGCATTTTCAGGAAAGTCTTCTCAACATTCTAATTCCAACCGCACATCAACAGGTCCAGTTTTAAGTGAATCGTTTCGTCTTGAACAATCTATCACAAAAGTGGAGCTATTTCTTTAAATTGTTTTAAGTCAAGCATCGGATCAACACCCACGTTGTAATTCGGCTGACGGATATTAGCATACATCTTGTATAATATACTGTATTTACTCTCATTAAAATTTAGGTTAAGTCAGCGGTTTTCGTAGTTGAAATGTCACCACTAAAGTGCGATTGACTGTTCTATAGTTACATATTCTACTACTTTACTATAGGTTCAATTAAATAATTATTCAATATGTAAAATAATAATATTAACCTATCCGTAATAAAGTCAAATTATCAGGATTTGAAGTCGGATATAATTTTATCAATTAATATTTCTTTAAACTAAGTTTAAGTATCTTTACGATATCTCAATTAGCCGGATCGAAACGAACCTAATAAGTTATTACGAATGTTCTGTCTCGGGTTCAATTCCCAGGTCGAGTAAAGTGTCATTGGACTTTTTTATGTAATTTTGTATGCAAAAATATTAATTATTTTAAGTTTTTTACACGGAGTAATTATAAACACATTCATTGTTATGGTAAATGTATATTTTATATTTGTATTAAGCAAAAAGTGTTGATTTTATTCACTTAACTGTGACCGCCTGTATTGGCACATTTCGCTCGGCGCAGTCTTAAACGTTCACCGACGTTTCGCTTTTGACGATCATGATCTCCGAGAGACTAAGCTAGTCGTAATCTTAATATCTGGACGTATGGTTATTTCAAAGCACACGAACAACATTAATTTCTTTGTGCAAGCACAATGTAGATACCAAGGTATTTACATAGTATGTTTAAAGTATCATAAAGGTGTTGCTTCATATTCGTTTCGTTCTTTTTTATTCAATTTCAATTGCTTCACGGAGCATCGTTGGTACCAATCAGTGTGTAAAATTTCAATTAGTGGTTGGAATCCCATTACCGTACATCATACACATAAAATGGCTCGAATGTACAATATCATTACGTTCACATCCGTACAGGTAAAAAAAAGCTCTAGAGATAGTTAAGGTTAAAACATGGGAAAACAGGGCCATGTTCGCACTTCTTAAGCCTCTGCTATCTGATGTCGTCCAGCTCAATCGTTATATACACGTTTAAGAGCTTGACTTGCTTGTAATTTGGTTTCGGGTATATAAAATTAAATATTATAAAAAAACGACCAGGGTTATGCCATGTTTTATTTCACAGATAAAATCATTTTTGCTGAGTTGATTTTAAAATTTAAATTATCCTTTAGTTATATTATTATTATTATTGGGTACAATTCATTAATGGGTCATAAATATAGCTCAAAAATAAAATAACATGACGATTTAGAAATCTCTCACAGAAAAACCTTTTAGTTATTAATAACAACAGTGAACTAGAATTATTAACCCAGTGGATACATTCCATAGTCCAGTACTTGCTGGGCTGGTACAATAGGAAAATTGTAATATGTATAACCTAACCAACTTGAATAAACAAACCATTGCGGATACGCGTACTCGTAATACTCCCCGGCTCTAACATACCCATGATACTTTATAAAATCTATATAGTATCTAAGATCCGTAAACACCATAATTCTGTCTTCATTATAACGGATCTCAAAGCAGCCTAAACCCATTATATTATTATCGTCGAAAAAAGCTCCACCACTTTGTATACCAGGCAAGGATTCTTGATTAATTATACATATGAATTTGCCCCACCATTTCGGTAGATACTTTGAACAATCTACTATATCATCAATTGACTTGACCCTTGTGTAAAATATTTTATAATTTTCATGGATATGTTGAAGGTATTCGTAACCGGAACCCGTAAACCAGAGATAATTGGGCCTTAACTTTTGTCTTTTGCCGGGCAAATATGTAAGGAATGGGAATTGCTGTGAATAGTGCATTCCAGCGTAATAGGTAAAAATTTGGTCAAAGCTGTGAATAATTGCAACATCATGACGCGGTGAGTGAGTACAATAAGGACCGTGGCAATGTTCTGGGTTTAAGCTTTTTGGAAAAATTCGTGTGACCCTCCAGACGCGGTATCTAAACGGTGTGTCGTGATAACCATGTATACCTAATGCCCATATACGCAGCTCTTTTTGCCTGGCCATGTATGGATCTAATGGATTTGCAGATGTAATTAGGGTTCTTCTGTTCAGTAGCGCCGCAGTAGTAAGATTTATAAACTCTGTAAAGATAAATAATATATATGATAATGTATAATGAATGTTGACATGTAAAAATATTGACTCCATATGAAACATGATTATGATATTATAAAATATTCGTATTATATACAAGTCAAGTAAGAATGAAGCAATTTAAGTATTTTATGGAATAACTCAATATACATAATATTAACCCATTACTTTCCGCCGTCCTATTTTTAGGACCACTATATTCAAGAATATTTTGCAAAAATTCTAATAAATATTGTATTTCTACGCTATTTCAGTAAAAAAATAATTTTATACATATTTTTGTTACGTCAAGAAGGGCATTATTTTTATTTTGTACTAGATGTGTCCGCGGTTACATCTGCGTTTATCGTTACTGCGCCGCCCCCGTGGGTCGTATCGTGATGTTATATAACCAATCGCCTTCCTTGATAAATAGGCTATCCAACACTAAAATCATTTTTTAATTCGAACTAGTAGTTTCTGAGATTAGCGCGTTTAACCAAACAAACAAACTTTTCAGCTTTATAATATTTTAGTATAGATATAATATATCCTATGAGAAACGGAACTACTAACTTCAAAGTATTTAAAAAATATTTTAGGGCCTTTATCAAATCTGTAATAAATAAGAGATCATCAAAATAATATTTTGGTAAATAATTTACACACTTTTAAGATAGGACAACTACCTCTAAATATGACACTGGGGATATGTCTATACTATTTGACATGCGACCATGCTCAATCCTGACCACGAACAGGTTCAACCTTTGCCATTATTTGTCTTGTTAATCATGTGTTTATCTCAGTGAAAAAGTTAGCGTTGAACACAAATCTCACAATCTCGTGCAGTACTTATGAATTTTGTATCAAAATAAATTAATTAAATTAGCAAGATTAAAAAGCTTTTACGCACCGTAAAAGTATTCTGATTCTGAGTTTTATAAAATAGAATAAAATACTTATTAATTGATAAGTTAGTATAGTTATTATATTTAATTACTTACTGATCATGAATTCAGTACAAACAAAATACAATAATTTCATTATTTTGGTTTTGTAGGTGTCTGAAATCGCAGATTGTATTCAAGTTAATCAATATCCTTGTGATAAGTATTTAGATTATATTGAAGTTAATTTTTTGTTTACTAGGGATCCCTTATTAAGAGTGATGGGGACTGAGAAGAAATAGTACGACGAGCTCAGATACTGAAGACAGCTATTCAACATTTGGGAACAGTTTAGAAAAGCGTTACACCACGAAAGAAAGTAAAAATTATGCGTCTCTCTTGCTGTTGCGCGCCTACGTCGGCAAAAGAAGGTTACTAGCCGGGCCATATGTTTACATTATCGTCCGTTATCGCCGCGTCCCACTTGAGTTTATATTATTGTGATTTACGACGCACTCATAGTTCGTAGAATAAAACGAAAGGTACTTCTGGGAAATATAAATAAGACCATTTGGACTTATTCGTCAACTCGACCGCGAAAAACTCGTCTACGTGGTCAAGTTGGAAATAATTAATTTTACCTATTCTTTTATTATGCATCTCGACCGAAGGCATAGGATCAAGAATAGATGCCTTTCAAGTGTGGTGCTGGAATAAAATGCTGATTATCCGAGAAAGCGCAGTATAATTATGTATATTCTTCAGGAGCTTAAATTAGAAACACGCCTGTCTTTAATTTACCTGCAATGGTATCTTCGTTACTTTATTTACTTCGACAGCTGATTATCAACTGATGGAGGTGACGTAAACCTCAGCCATGATATATCACGGGATATCACGGAGAAGCAGAAGCTACTATATTGCCTCCAAACGACGAGATAGAAATAAATGACATTGTAGAGAGCCGTGGCAATGTGACGAGTGAATGCATGCATTACTTCAGCCATATAAATAAAAATAAAACAATCCGTCTTGTAGATTTTAGTCAGTGTGTTTGTTATATTCCATAAAAATTAGGAGGAGTGGTAAGTTAACCAATTCCGGGTACATCTGATTTTTGGCACTGCCCGTCAGGTTTGGTAATTTAGATCATTATAACATAATGATTTGGAACAAATAGAGACTTGCTAAGGATAAAGTTGTAGAAAACAATCTGTACCATAAATGCAAATAAACTTATGAGTATATGTTTTTATTTTTTAATGTTTGCAACCTAGATTTTATATAAGTTTGGTTTTCTTATAATTCTAAACATTTAACATTTCTGATCAAAATTTCCACTGTCATATGACAAGGGGCAGCCCGTCCTATAAATATTTAAAAGAAAATCTGAATTGGCAACCAAGGAAAATATATATTTTTATTTCATATCATTTGTTCTTGATGAATCAAGAACTGGAGTTTAAATAGAACAGAAAATTTCAAGATTTTCTATGCTTGGAAAGTAATAGGTTAAGACAAATAAGATGCAGTAGCCCTACGTAGGAGCATACCCACGCCCTATAGAAAATCGCATCCAAGCAATACAAAATAGGGCTCTATTCAAAGTTTCCTTAATTTTTGCTATGATGATTTTAAGTAGTGTTATATTATACACGTTGCAAAAAAATTTTTAGATAAAAACTCAATAAGTAAAATAATTATTATTACCGATAGTTATTCCAGCAACTACAAATAATCTTCTTCTCCATGCGATTTCGTCCCAATTCCAGTAGCCAAAAATAATTCCCAAGTAATAACTTTCAATTCTTTGCCATCTGAATCTTGAACGTCGAATAGTCTCGGCATCCCATCTAAGTAGTGCAGGATCTAGCGTTGTAGTACCTAAATCCCAAAAGGCTGACACCTTGCTGCTCACGACAAACAACACCACCAAACTACTGGAAATAAATAAATAAAATAATAAACAATTTATATAGCGTAGCATACCTTGCTAATTTGCTAATTTATAGAAATGCTATCTTACAAAAATTAAATGGCGTCGAGGAGAGCTATACTACTGACATTTTGCGCTGAAAAATTAATCATTTCTTTAAATTGTATAAACCTTAGCAGGTCTCAATAACCCTATGATACCTTGTGCCAAATTTTACGCCAAGATTTTACAACTATTTGTGGATCACATAAATTTTGCACCGTGTTTCAAACTCACAACACTCAGACTGCGCCGAGTTTTGTGGACTCGATACCAACACGGTGCAAAATTAGTGACAGTGGCAAAGCGATCACTCAAAAAACTACACCATCCGTACAGTTATTTTTCTGCAGTCATTTGCCTGTACAGTCATTTGCCTAGACAGTCATTTGTCATTTATCTCTTCGCCCGTATATATTGTTGAGAGTGGACGTATTATCGGTTGCATTAAAAAATAATTATTAGTGTAATAAGCGATTAGGGTAAAGGGAACAGAATTCCCCCATCACACCCAGGATTTATAAGAGGTTTGTAGATTATACTTTTACAATATTACCAACAGATAGTGTAAGTATATTCCTAGAACATCTTAATTCCATTAATAACAACATCCAATTTACTATGGAATCAGAGGCAAATAATTCATTAGCTTTCTTAGATGTACTTGTTATCAGGAATCCTGATCATACTTTGAGCCACACTGTGTATAGGAAAAAGACCCATACAAATAGGTACTTAAACGGTGAATCTCACCACCATCTTAAACAGTTCGCTACCGTGGTCTATGTGTCAATGTCTTTGTTTCAGAGAGCCCACGGGATCTGTGACAAGAAACACCTGGACGCCGAGCTTCAACATGTCAAGCAAGTACTGCAAGACAACAAGCTCCAACAGCCGCGCCGCTGCCACAGATCTCGAGAAAAGCCAGCCACAGTCGAGCGCCAGCCTGCTATACTGCCTTATGTAAGGGGTGTCACTGACAAGATTGGCTACATCTTGAAGCGAGCTTCAATCAACACATACTTCAAAACGCCAACGAAGATAAGTCAATTTTTACCATTCGTCAAGTGCCTTTACAAGATGCAGGGGTCTATAAAATAGATTGTGACTGCGGACTCTCATACATTGGTCAAACCAAGAGAAACATAGGCACCCGCATAAAAGAACACATAGCTGATGTAAAACACCAACCCTCGTTGAAGTCTGCTGTGTGTGTACATGTGCAACAGGGGATCAACCACTACCTGAGATTTGACAAACCACAAATTCTCGCTAAAGAACACCGATTCCTACCAAGGATGCTTCGCGAGGCTATTGAAATCAAAAAATATCCTAATTTCAATAGAGAAGATGGTTGGAATATACCACCAGCTTGGGATCCAGTAATTCAAATAGTCAAACCCAAGAAGTAGCAACCACAGCTAGACTTCATGATACTCTGAGCTCATTCTGCGTAAATAGAAACACCAATGATTAAATTATGTTCGGGTACTTTGAAATAATTACAATGAAACATTGAGACAGCTACTATCTTAGTCTCCCCGTGACCATGGCCGCTGAAAAGCAACCGAAATGACGAGGAAAGTGTAAACTTAAATATAAATAACTTTAATAGTTTTAATAATTTAATGAGCTTAAAAATTTGTAAAGTTTAATAGTATATAGTAGTAGTGTAACAGTTTCTAAATATGTAATAAAGTATAAAATAAACAACGCGATAAAATCCGTATATAGTAGTTTACTTTCAAGGAACAAAATCCATTATATATTGCTACGCCGCCGCTATGTCGCTAGTTAGCCACGCCCCTGTACAAGCAAAGAACAGTGTCCATAATTTCTCTCTCGCTCCAGCGCGTGGCTGCTGCTTTGTTATACCGGTCGGATCTGTACTCCATTTTGTTAGGTACTTAACTAAAGGTAAACAATCTTGATATGACTTTTTACCCAAACACATATTAAACAAAAAAACTACTGCTTAAACTAACGGTTCAATTGATTTAGTAATCGTTATTGTTGTATTTACATTGATCTTTAGCAGCATTTTATTTTTAAACTGAGTTTTTAGATGAAAAGATACATCAAGATTGTTTACCTTTAGTTAAATACCTAACCAAATGGAGTATAGTGTAGTGTAGTCAACAATAGTCAAAGTGAATCAGCTGGAAATTGAAGTTGATAATCGTTGGGTTGTTCCGTTTTCTCCGTTACTCCCCAAAACATTCAAAGCACACATAAATGTTGAATATTGCCATTCCGTAAAATCGATAAAATATATCTGCAAGTACGTGAACAAAGGTAGTGACATGGCTGTGTTCGGAGTTGCTGCTGAAAATTCAAACGATGAGATCACTCATTTTCAAATGGGACGCTATGTCAGTAGTAACGAGGCGATGTGGCGTATTTTTTTGTTTCCAATACATGAAAGACATCCCACTGTAGTTCACTTGGCCGTACATCTGGAAAATGGTCAAAGGGTGTACTTTACAACAGAAAACGTATTACAACGAGTTGAGAGGCCACCATCCACGACATAGGCCAGCTTTTTTGTAATGTGCCAGAATGATGACTTTGCTAGAACACTGCTTTATTCCGAAATGCCACGATATTATACCTGGAATCAATCGTTAAAGAAATTTCAACGACGGAAACAAGGAAAACCAGTTCCAGGTTACCCTCAAGCATTTTCCAACGATGCACTAGGACGTCTTTACCCAGTCCATCCCAGCCAAAACGATGTTTTTATTTGCGTTTACTGTTAGTCAATGTTCGTGGCCCAACATCATTCCAACATCTGCAAACTATTGATAATGTATTGTGCGGCACATACAGAGAAGCCTGTCAACGTTTGGGATTGCTAGAGAATGACAGTCATTGGGACCACACTCTTGAGGATGCTGTAATTTCGTCAAATGCTAAACAAATACGAACATTGTTTTCCATAATTTTATCTAAATGCTTTCCATCAACACCGATTGATTTATGGAACAAATATAAAGATCACATGGCCGAAGATATATTTCATCAGAAGCGTCTTAGAACATCAAATGCAAATTTGCAAATTAACGAAGAAATGTACAATGAAGCATTAATTTTAATTGAAGACATGTGCTTGATGCTTACCATCAAAGGATTAAAACAATTAGGGATGATATCGCCCAATCGCCCAATGCACGACGCATTTAATCAAGAGTTGAGACGCGAAACCCAATACGATTCCGAGGCATTAAAAAAACTGTTTTAAGAAACGTTCCCCTTTTAAATGAGCAACAAAAATATGCCTACAAAACGCTAATGAAAGTAGTGAACGATGGAACTGGCAGATTTTTTTTCTTAGATGCTCCCGGTGGGACTGGGAAAACGTTTTTAATATCATTGATTTTGCCAACGATTCGATCGCAAAATGGTATCGCACTTGCACTTGCTTCATCAGGTATTGCAGCTACGTTGTTGGATGACGGTCGAACAGCTCATTCCGCACTCAAGTTGCCGTGGAACATGCAAATAAATGAAACACCAACTTGCAACATTTCGAGAAATTGTGCGATGGCCAAAGTGTTGCAGCAGAGCAAACTAATAGTTTGGGATGAGTGCACGATGACACACAAAAAATCTTTGGAAGCATTAGACCGCACGTTGCAAGATTAACGAAAGAACCAAAACCGGTTTGGTGGTGCAATGATTTTATTGGCAGGTGATTTTCGCCAAATACTCCCAGTAATACCACGATCAACGCCAGCTGACAAACTTAACGCATGTTTAAAGTCATCCATTTTATGGAAAGACGTTGAAACGCTCAAATTAAATATGAACATGCGAGTCGAATTGCAGAACGACCAATGGAGAAGATTTTTCCAAACAATTGCTCGATATTGGTAATGGCAAAATACCTGTTGAGTCATCGTCTGGATACATCATATTTCCTACCAATTTTTGTCACTTTACTGAAACTAAGACCGAACTCATCGAGATAGTTTTCCCAAACATTGCTCAAAATTACAAAGATCATGTATGGTTGAGCGAAAGAGTTATATTGGCTGCAAAAAACGTTGATGTCAACGAAATGAATTTTCAGATTCAAAACAAAATAGCTGGCGAATTAATGACATACAAATCGATTGATTCCGTTACTAACCAAGATGATGTTTTCAACTATCCAACTGAGTTTTTAAATTCGCTGGAATTGCCTGGATTACCATCTCATAATCTGCAATTAAAAATCGGATCAGTAATCATTATGTTTCGGAATATAAACCAGCCACGTCTTTGTAATGGCATCCGACTTGCGGTGAAGAAATTAATGAACAATGTCATCGAAGCAACAATTTTGAAAGGGAAGTACAAAGGCGAAGACGTTTTGATTCCACGGATTCCTTTGATTCCGAACGACATGTCATTCGGCTTTAAACGGTTGTAATTTCCAGTGCGGCTAGCATTCGTAATGTCGATAAATAAATCTCAAGGGCAGTCGCTAAGTGTTTGTGGCATCAATCTTGAAAATCCATGTTTTTCACATGGCCAGTTTTATGTCGCCTGTTCGCGTGTCGGAATACCAACAAAACTATTTATATACGCGCAAGAAAAAAAAACTAAGAATATTGTATATCATAAAGCATTAGAATAATAAATACACTTTTTTTTTATTAATTATACCAATTCGAATTAAATAGTCACCGTTAAGACAGGACAACGTCTGTCGGGTCAGCTAGTATTTTTATAAATACTGCGGATGTTTTGGGTTAGTACCGTTAATGGGTTGTCATAATCGGAAAAGTCTGCAATTTTCAGTGTCGCACACTTTCGATTCATATATGTGATTATTGTCTATATCATTAATTAAGTGTTCAGCCATAGTTCTAAAACTAAAATAAAAATGCACAATTAAAAGAGGAAGATAAGAAAATTTATCTAAAATTATCTTAAAAGTTAGCTCTAAATAAGAAATATAAAAGGTGACGCTCTTAGGCGCCCTCGTTAAAATCAATGGAGTTTATATACCTCGTTTCAGCTATTTTCTTCGCTGGACATTCGGGGTCACCTGTTTTGTGGCTGCTAGGTTTTTTTGAAACGCAAGCATGTTGCACATTTCGGTGAATCGGACTTCTTAGTGCATTCACTGACCTGGTGTCCTAGTTCACAGCAATGTCCACAAGTGTAGATGGTCTCACGGTCGGTCTTTGCAGTATGTCCGTACTGTTGGCATTTGAAACACCTGGTCACAAGGGTGAAGTCACGAACTAGGCATGATGTCCAATAGATAAATACTCGATCCTGATTGATAAGGGCCTTCCTTATGCTAGGTGAAACTTCTATAATAAAGTTGCATGTTTGTGCCTCCTTTTTGCCTGATTTGTAGCTGAGTTTTAGAGAGGACAAAAATGTTTCACGGGTTATATTAGGGAGCTTGTCGGCTATATTTTGCTCATATATGCAATCCTAAACTTCTTTGTCGCTAGAGATACTCCTAAAATTATTATCCTTGATCTTCTTTTGATTGTGTCCTCCATCTTCAGTTCGACACTAAGGCTGATTTCCTCAACTTTTCAATATCGTCCTTTGTTTCAGTGCTTATAATGACACCTCTGTTCTTGGTCTTACGCAATCCCCTCACGTGCAATTTTATCTGCTCAGGACATATAATCTTCTGCACCAATGATTTGTGTCGTCACTAGATTTAATTTATAATTCGGATAAATTGCGATAGAACTCAAATTTTATGGGCATGCAATGGAATATTTTGGCTAGATTTCACCATATCCAAAGGACGACTTCTACAACTGTTTTCGTACAGCTTTTCTCTATGGTCTCCTAAATTGATTTTTTAAAGTCGTTCAGGCATTCCGACAGTTCTTGTTTTTCTTTTAAGGTATCGTAAGAGGTGCTAATCATTATGGCATTTTGTTTTAACGACTGATATTGAACTGACATTTGGGAAACCTCACTTTCCAATTAGCCGCGGTAAGGTCTTAATCTTAAATTTTTGGTTAGAATTACCGTCCCCTCTGCAGCAATGATACATACCACATTTAGGCATTTTTCAATTGAGAACATCCAAAATTTAATGTCACTATTGGTCAAGGCTACCACGATATAATCTGTGGCATGATCTTGCGGTTGAGGAGTGCTGGGAGGGCTGCGTGATGTTTTCGCACTCCGATTGAATACCCAATTGTCAATATTATCCATGATATCACTCAGATATTATACATACTATCGGTATTTAAATCAAACTTCGCAAAAGTGTAATTTAAGTCACAGAATTAAATTAATATATTTCAACATTTAATAAAATAATTGTTATGTAGGCACGTCTGTTTGCTTTGAGTGAGCTCAGTGATGACTCATGGCTGAGGTAAAGCTGCGGAAGGTCTCATTCCACTACCGTCCTCTTACCTATTCACTCCTTCAATATCATAATGGCAAAAAAGAATAAGAGATGCGTTAAACAGCAGTTGCACTCCCTCTCACACAAAGTGCACCTCGCCAGCATTCGAGCTCAGCACTCCAATCTCGTAGCAGTCCACCATCATCTGGAGACTGAAAGACCAGCTCTCTTATTCCTTTCGGAGATGCAGATAGCATGTCCGTCGGACGTTGCATACCTGTCATACCCAGGGTTCTCCCTGGAGTACAAATTTAAGTCCCGCGTGGGCGTATGCGTGTACGTACGTGACGACATATGCTATCGGCGTCTCTGATGCCTTGAAGACCCCACTTTGCCCGTTTTATAGGTTCTTGTGGACACAGGACTAGAGAAGATTCTCTACGACTGTGTCTACAGGTCGCACAGCGGAGATCAGGAGACAACTAGGCTTACAGAGTACTTAAATGAGGTGGCGGATACCGCTCAGCAAAGGTACCCGACTGCCCAACTAGTGCTACTGGGGGTTTTCAATGCCCACCATCAGGAGGGGCTTTTCCCGTACCAGTGCATTGACCATGCTGGGAGAAAAACTCGCAAGCTCGCTTTAGCGTTAAATCTTACCCAAATGGTCCAAGAGGCCACGAGGGTTCCAGATGTTGACGGTCAAAGAGCCAACTGCTTGGACCTTCTGCTGACAATTGACCCAGACCATTACTCCATGTCGATGACTGCACCTTTAGGTAGTTCGGACCACTGTCTGGTGAAAACTGTATTAGTCTACTCCCCACCCGTTCACGGTTCTTGTAGCTCCTGGCGGGTCTGGCGATATACGTCGGCAGACCGGGATGAGATGTGGTTATTTTTTGCATCTTATCCTTAGTAGCCTACTTATTTCTCTTCGGGTGATCCTACAGCGTGCGCCGATGCTATCACCGATGTGTTACGTCAGGAAATAGAGTATTTTATTCCACTCTCTGACCTGACCACATCAATAAAAGGCTTAAAGGGTTTGGGGCTGAATTTGGACGCATTAAAGCGCTGAAGCACAAAACTTTAAGCAAGGTGTGCTTGGGTTAACACTCGAAATAGTAAAGCTAAGGATTAACCAGACAAGAAGAGAGCCTTTAACAAAGCTGTCTAGTCCTGCAAGAGAACTATACAGAAAGCTCAATTTGACTACATACGCCATATAGGGAACAAACTAGCTTCTTACCCTGCGGGTAAGAAAGCGTTTTGGTCCCTGGAAAAGTCAGTCAAATCAAATTTCTGCCGCCCCTCACTGCCACCACTGCTGAAACCTGATGGATTTCTGGCTCACACTGCTGAGGATAAGGCGAATTTATTCAGCTCTATCTTCGCAGAATCTGCCCATCTGGAAACTGCAAGCATGACATCGCCGTGTTTACCAGCTTGCGAGACCCTCATGTCAGATATACGCAAACATCAGACCGAGGTCCGTAAAACGCTGCAGAATCTTGACGTGAACAAGGTCAGCGGTCCTGACGGTATTCCAGCCACAGTACTGAAGACCTGTGCACCTGAGTTGTCACTCGTGCTGACACGCCTGTATCGCCTCTCCCTGATAATAGGACAGGTGCCGAACTCTTGGAAGCTTGCTAATATGCAGCCCGTGCCAAAAAAAAGCAGTCGAGCTGACTCTGCGAACTACAGACCCATATCAGTTACCTCCATACTCTGTGAGAATATGGAACGTATACTAAACAACCGACTCAGACAAACATACCTAGAATCAAATAGTCTGCTCAGTGACTGGCAAAACGAATTTCACCGAAATCGGTCCACTGGAGACTTTCTAGTGTATGCAACGCATTTATGGAGCGATGCCATCGAGAAACACGGCGAAGCATTGGCTGTTTCGCTTGATATCTCAAAGGCCTTCGACAGGGCTTGGCATGATAGCTTTATCAGCAAACTGCCGTCCTTTGGCCTACCCACTGGCCTCTACGTTTTGATAGCAGATTTCCTGAAGAGCCGCTCGATTTGAGTTGTCATTGATGGCTACTCGTCCGAACAAAAGGCAATTAATGGCGAGGTTCCACAGGGATCAGTACTTTCTGCAGCTCACTTTTTGCTGCATATTAACAATCTACTGAAACCCGGTACGTTTGGGTATGCACGCTTGTAGAGAGTTAAGTCTCCAGCGTAGGGCCAGTTGTGCACAAATACAGTTGCTCAGGGAAGCTATGATCGAGCGTATGAACTTATCCTTGAAGGCAGTCTCCGATTGGGGTGATGCCAACATGGTTAAGTTCAATGCGTCTAAGATCCATTTAAACAAGGTCACCCAATAGGTAACAACTCAATTCAATCATACTCCCTTGAAATATAAACAAATTATGATAGATTTAAAGAAGTGACTCTCGTTAATATTAAAGAAACTTCTACTACGAACATACAAAATCAGGAAACCGATCAACCTTGGATTGAGGTAAATATAAATAATCATGCCAAAAGAGCATGGCACTTTGCGGTACAGCTAGTTCTTTGTAGAAACTCGCAAAGATATACATTTATGGAACATGGAGTACACAGTACACGAGACGAGAACCGCGAGTATCCCCAAAAAGTATGCTAATGTGGTACCTGTACTGTGGAAGCACTTAATCCAAGAGGAGACTATAGATCATATAAGAATGGCGTACCTGTGGAGTTCTTTGATAAAAGCTTTTCCGTAGACATATGGCCAGTCAATGTAAGGATTAATACATGGGTGGCACGCAGGAAGCCTTTTAACCATGACAACCTACCAGGTGTCCCGATTTGGTCATTTCGTAATCCAAAGACCAAGCAATGAAACAACCAATAACAGCTGTAAGTATATAAATATCAGAATGTCCGTGGCCTTAAAACGAAGTTACCACAATAGCGTCAAAGTATAGCAATAACTAAATATGAAGTAGTGGCGGCTACTGAGACATTCCTTGATGCCTCGGTTGAAGATGCTGAGCTTATCTGCAACGACTGGAATGTGCTACGACGCGATAGATTGACGCCATGTGGAAGGGTGCTGCTCATGGCCCGTACTCTTGATGCGACGGCGTCGTGAATTAAAGACAAACTGTGGCGAGGATATGTGGGCAAGTTTCTCATGGCACAGACACACAGTTCACGTCTGTGTTAAGATAAGATAAAATAAGAATAGAGACATGTATTTGTGAAAGCATGTGTACAGTTGATGTTACATAATACAATTTTGGTTTCAACATGCTTGGTCCCTTATTTAAGACATACAAATATTCATTCTTTAGTCATTGTTATCGTTGTAAAAGTAACAGAAATTCAGCCCACATGCAAACTCAACAATATCATAATAATTCTACTTTAATAGTCATTTAAAAAATATATGTCGGCGCAAGTCCACATAACTAATTATTTAATACATCATTTTACAGATAATTGACTTATGGTCGGGTCTCTATTTATTTACTAAGATAACTTCATGATTACCACATTGTTTATGCCAGTTTTACCAGTTATTGCTTAAATAAGAGTTGTAATGGTTTGTTGTTGTTCGAGACGACAAACTATTACTCATTATAATTTAAACATTCATTTTGAAGTAATTCGCAACTGCTAAATTCATAACTTGATTTTTGAGCAATAACGAATTGATTTCTAGATATTTTTGTTGAGTTCAAAGTAATTCGAATGTGTCGGCGCAAGTCCGCATAACCGATTATTTTAATGCATCTATTTGCCGCTAATTGACTCATAATCAGGTCTCTATTTATTAACTAAGATTATTTCAATGATTACCACATTGTTTATGCAAGTCTTACCAGTTAAATTGCAGAGTCAAACAGTCGTTTATTAAAACATTTGAATTGAAATCAAAACGTTCTAAATATTAAAAGCGGTCTGTTGATTTTTGTAAAGAATTAGCGTAATTAAATTAGCTATTAAGAAAGTGTGTGTTAAAATAATAGTGAAATATTGTGATTGTGTATTGACCTCCCAACGCCCGCCATCTTGAGCGCGTTTGGCGTTGTAAAGTCAAGCATTCTATTATGAGTTCTCACGGAGGCAAGAGCTCTTCATAAAATTGTAATCTTGTGAGTACTAAATTCAATATCGATTTTTACTATGTTGCTTTACATGGTTAAGATTAAGATTGTGCTTAAGAATTATAAGTGTTTGTTATCGAAAACGTGTTTCATCACTTTCATTATTTGCAATGAGTGATCCATCTATTGAGAATAGTGACGTCAGCTCTGCTGTCGTCACAGCTTTTAAAAACCCTGCTGGACCTTATGCTGCGTTATATATTATAAAAGACAATGTAACAAAACAAACACAAAACGAGAGAAAAATAACAATTATACTTATTACAATAATGTCATTTCAGACTACATTTTTAACATATTAAATAAGCAATAGAAATATTAGTTTCAAATTTAATTTAGTTGATATTAATAATAATATTACATACTTAACATAAGAACATAGGTAGATTATAGTTTATCATTGTGAAAGTCATTTACATTATAATAGCATTTACTTATCAGCAGATTCGACAAGAGATTTTAAAATAATTTATGTTTAAGTCTTTATAAGAGATCGGCACCTTATTATAAATTTTCGGAGCCATACATATAATGCTTTTTCCAATAGAGCAGTATTTGCAGGATGCACACATAGCCTCTTCTGTTTCGGAGTATGACGTCGGAAGGGCGAGGAAACAATTGGAGATTGGTTTTGACAAAAATTGCGATTTCTAGAATATACAATGAAGGAAGCGTCCATATTTTATATTTTTTGTAATATGGTATGCAACTGTCAGTTATTTGTAAACCAAACATTGCTTCTATGCAATGTTTTTGCTATTTGAAAGCAATCTCCTTATCTATGGAATTACCCCAAAAAAATTTATACCGTATCTTAACATAGACGCAACCAAACCATAGTAAGCTGTAAGGAGTGTGGCAATGTTTACCGTAGTGGACAGTTTCTAGAGAGCGTAGGAACTGCTACTAATACTTTTACACAATTGCGCAATATGTACTTTCCAATTAAGTTGCCTATCTATTGTCAGTCCAAGAAATTTGGAATTAATTACATTTACATCATTTACTTCCAGATCCGCATACTTTATGTCAAGTGGTTTTATAGGACACCTTTGAGAAAAATGCATTATTTGCATCTTAGTAATATTAATTTTAGGATTATTGTTGTTTAACCAATCTATAATTAGAGAAAGGGATTTATTAATTTCATTTATATAAAGTTCTGGTTGTGTACATGGTATAATGACCGTATTGTCATCTGCAAAAAGGGTAATTGGGTGGTTAAACGTTTTAGGAAGGTCGTTGATATAGATAACAAACAGCAATGAGCCAAGCACGCTATATTGCGGTACCCTGTACGTGACAGTACGCTCATAAGACGTGTACTTGATTTCTCTTTTAGTTTTTATATTAACTCTTGTCATTGTTGTGATCTGATGTTATTAGAATAATCACTTTGCCTCTTATACCGTAGCATTCCAATTTGTTTTTCAATATACTATGATCGTCATTGTCAAAAGCTTGCGTCATGTCACAGTAAGCTCACCTTTCATGAGCATATTTCGTCGGTTGCTAAGGAGACTTTTAGTCGCCTCGGATTCGTTTTGAGAAACTGTTGTGAATTCTACAGTACCCATGTTATTAAACTCGTTTTTTATGCATTAGTCCGCAGTAAAATTGAGTCCAGCGCGGTTGTGTGGAATCCGTATCAAAAGCAGTATGCCCTTATGTTGAAAAAAAATAGAAAGCTTTTCTAAAATTTATTTATAAGATGAGATGGGTGAAGGTTCGTTTGTAGAAAATAAAAGACTACTGCACGGATCCCATGTTCAAAGTGTAATCATCATATTATAATTTATAAAATACATAGGTTGAGGCATAAAGCAACCTAGACAATAACTTGAGACTTACTGTTAAGGAGCATACATATTTGCTAATATAAGGGAGCATGTACACACTAGACTACATATATATATATGGTATACACTAGACTACACCTCCCACCTTGTAGAAAAAATAAAATCTAAAGCTATATTTTTTTTATAAACTAATACATGATACGCTATAACTTAATAACTACGATACAAATGGTTTGGTTCTATTTTTGTGAACAATATCAATCCTGTTGTTTTTCAAAATTTTTACATTGCATCCTAAATCTTCTAAAACTGTGAATGGACCATTAAATAACGGATCTAGCTTACCACCTGTTTCATTTCTCAATAATAACAAGTCATTTTTATTATATTGAACAGTGTTTAAGTATTTATGATAATAATCATTTTTACGATTAGATTTACTTAATATTAAGTTATTTCTTGCGTCTTTATTAGCTACTTGAAGCTTATATCTGAGGTTATTACAATAATTTTCAGGATTATATAACGGTTCAACTTCATTACATAATCTAGAAGGAACATTACAAGGCATACCAAAAACAAGTTCGAAAGGCTGGTATTTTGTTGCAGAATAAACGCTTGTATTATAACTAAAACACCAATTTTTTTTTTTTTTTTTACGTGGGGGAATGCTTTGACGCATACCTCTCCGCGGGGCGACGGAGAGGTTATGTCGGGCTCACCGGGGAAAAGATACCCCGGTAATACCGACTAAACCTACCACGGTGTTCCTCGACATAACCATAGACGGCGAGGCCGCGCGAATCGCTTTCACATGCAATCGCGACCCCGCCGTGGTTTCGGCCCGCCGTGTGAAACGGCAGGCCACTGCGCGAAGAATATTTCCTCCACCATCCCCCTGAGCGGGGGGGACAAAGACACGATACAGAGGCGCACGTGGGAGCACGCACGCCGCCTCTCGGACCTGGTGCTGATCGGGTGGAGAGCAGGCCCACGCAGCCCTCCTTACCTGGGGTTTGACCTGGGGGTCCAGGTCAAACTTCAAGGTGGCTGGAGGTCATCTCGCGCCCTCCGGCGCCCGGTTCTGCGGTTGGGGAGAGGGTTTAAGCGCTCCCTCTCCCGCTCCGCCGCCTCCTTAATGGAAATTACTTCCTCACAGAAGGAGGCGACGGCGTTCCACGATCTCTCACTCCGGACCATAGACTGAACCACGGCCGGGAGTGAGAGGGCAACCAATCCGACTGCCGCGATCAACTCACGGCGCTGCAATGCCCAGGCGGGGCAATCCACCAAAGTGTACAGCGCCGTGTCCACAACAACATCGCGGCAGTCGCCGCAGTGATGACAACCGGGCGTCGCCTGCCGGCCTATACGACACAGGAACTGGCCAAAACAACCGTGGCCAGTCATTACCTGTGTCAGCCGGAAGGTGAGGGCGCCATGCCGTCTCTCCAGCCACTCCTCAAAAACGGGACTTACCGCGACGATCGTGGCGTGCCCGATAACTAAAACACCAATAAGCTAACCAGTGGGACCAAGACTGTGGATTGTTATTGCATTGAATTCTAAGAAACGCACCTAGGTGTTTATGGGAATTTTCTAATGAACCAATAGATTGATGATGATATGCAGTAGATGATATTTATTCTATATTTAATAGCGTACAAACCTGTTCCATTGTTGATGACATAAATTAAGCACCGCGATCAGTTGCTATTGTTTTTGGTAATCCAAATCTTAAAATAAAATTATCTGCTAGGATTTTACTTACACTTACGGTATCCTTAGCTTTAAGTGGGTATGCCTCCACAAATTTACTAAGCTCACATTGGAGACTTAGAATATATGTATTACCTTCATAATCCTGAGGTAATGGACCTACAATATCCAAAAAAATGTTTCAAAAGCATACGACGCTGTGGTCGTTATGGACATAGGTTCTTTAACGTATTTACCGTACTTCATTCTTTGACATTTTTCGCACTTTGATACGAAGTCTTGAACGTCTTTTTCGAGACCTGGCCAGTAAAATTGTCGCTTAATATTATTTATCATTTTGCGCATACCAGCATGACCACTGGTTGGCAGTAAATGAAAATCATGCAAAATAAACTTAATATCTTCATCTTTAGTGATTCTTGTTATACGTCTCAATATATGAATACGTGGTCCGGATCAACTTTTCATTAAATCGATTTCTTTACATAAGCCTTTGATAAAGCTTGTATTTTTTATATCTCTTATCATACAAATATCTTTAATATTTAACTTCTCACTAAAACTGCTCAATTTAGACACAAATTCGGCTCGCGAGAAATGTGAACAAAAGTTGAGATTTATATATATAATCTTTCTTTATCATGGGCAAAACATTCTTCTTCAAAGGATATCCTTTTATTTTTAACTAGCTTATATAACTCATCACTATTAATAAAAATCATTTCTATCGAATTGTTAGGTTTCTTTAGTATTTCCGCGACTCTTGGTTGATCAGACCTTGTTTCGACGGCTTTACTAAATAAATCTGTATCTAACACTTTTCTTTTCTGTCATCTTTTTAGTTTGAGCTCTAGTTAATACAGCTACTATCTCATTAATCATACACTTTAATTCATCTGATGTTATTACTATCCTCGACAACGCATCTGCGACGACATTGTCTTTACCTTTCACATACACTATATTATAATCATATTCCTCCAGTGTTAATCTAAATTTTAGTAAACGACTAGAAGGATCTTTCATATTAGGGGCTTATGGTCTGTCTCAATAATAAAATGTGTAACGTAAAGGTATGGCCTAAAATATTTTACAGACCAAACAACGCCTAATAATTCCTTTTGTATTGTCGGATAATTTCTTTCAGCCTTGTTCAATGGTCTACTCGCATATGCGACAGGTTTCATATTTTTGTTACATAAGACCGATCCTACAGCTATTCTGGAAGCATTTGTTTTTAAAATAAATTGGCTATTATCTGAGAAATCAGGGTATTGTAAAATTGGTGAGTTAGTCATATAATATTTAAGGCTTTCAAATGATTTTTGACAACTATATGACTAAATAAAGGGTTCATTCTTTCTGCATAATTTATTTAATGGTATAGTTATTGCAGCAAAACAAGGTATGAATTTTCGGTAATAATTGCAAAATGCAACAAATCGTTTAATTTCTTCGGAAAATCGTTTAATTTTGAGGCACTGGATAATTTAGCAACACTTTAACTTTTTCAGGATCTGGCATGACACCTTGCGCAGATACAACATAGCCAAGATATAAAAGGTTTTTTAAAAACTGACACTTGCGGGATTTAATTTTAAATTTACCCTGCAAGTTAAATATATAAAATATTTCCCTTGCTTGCCTAATTACAATCACACACTTATCTAATTTTTTTCGTTTAACACGTACGTTCTTTGTTTATTTTTTGTTTTATCATTAATGTACAAACAACAAAAGAAATATAATATAAAATAGAGTTCTCCCAAGGGTCGGGCCCAGCACCTTAGCAAAGGTGTTCGAGTCAGCACACAATTTGTAACAAATATATTCTTTCTTTAACTGTACGTATAAAAGGGTGTAAAATTGAATATCTGTTTTTTGAAAATAAATATTATTATTATTATTATTATTACAACTGCTTATTGCTTATTTGTCAGATACCAAATTACCCAATATGGCCTTATTTTGAAATTGGATTTGGACTAGATAATCAAGCGAAACCAAAAAAACATGTAACTTACGTGATTTTCATGTTTGCACTGAAGGTTTTAACACTTAATAACTATATTCTGTCTGCGATATTCAAAAAGATATCTGCAGTATATGTTGATTACTGACTTTATATATGCCCGTATTTGTAAATATTATGTATAATAATGGACGTAGTTATGCACAAACGTTCCAACCCACAACAACTCCATTTTGCGATAATCGCAAATTTTTAGTTTTGAATGTACACTTTTTGCTTTAACTATTAGGGACGAATACTATAGGTTTTATTGCTTGATATCTGAATTAAAATGGGGAAATATTTTGATAAAATGGAATTGCAACGTTATTGAAAAAATATGTACTCTGTGGACGTTTCTTTGACTTAATTTTGCAAAAACGTTCCAACATGTAATTTACTTAAAATTTCTAACTTATAAGGGGTTTATATTCATGAATAAGTAAAATAATAGTAATAAAAGAAAATACAAATTATCAAAATTCTATTTAAAAAGAAACATAATTATACTTATACATATACGCTACGTCTAGCTACAACTACATTATTTCAATCTTAGTTTACAATATTTCACAATCTGGCTCTCAAACCCAACGATATCGTCTATGATTTTCTAAAACATTTCAAGGTTCTATAAAATTCGAGACAATTTTCAGAGATATACAGGTACAAAGACTGTAAATCTGCTAATTTCGCTAGAGCAATTGGTTTGCTATTAGGCCACAACAAACAAAAATCTAAATCCTTTATATATAGTGCTTCCCATCTATTTTTTTTTCCAATGTTCAACTCTTACGTTATATCGTATATGTAGTGTTTATACAATTCCAAATTGGTTTTTGCATAGCATTTAATAGTATAGTGTTATGTGCAACTGTTAAACTCAACAAAGTATACATAAAAAGTTAATAACAACATTATTTCTATAATACAAATTTTAATATGACGCTGAAGCTATTAGGCACCGGAACTCTAGAATAAAACATATCATCCCAACCGTATCTGGAATTATCGTGAGATGCACTATGGCCAAAAATGATTTAAACGGTATATCTCGATTTTTCCTATCCAAAACATTTTTCATGTAAACCCGCATTTTCGAAAGTCTATTTTTGCGGTCTTTACAAACAAAAGAAGAATAATTATATTTTGTTCAAACGTTTCAACTTACATGAAACATTATATTTCAAGAAAACGAAACTCAAATGGGTTTTACTAAAGCGTTCCAAGATTATTGAATCATTATAAGGAGATATTATATATGAATCATACTTATTATAATGGTTCACTTCACATGTTACATTTTTTTGTTTTTATAAAAGCCCTTATTTAGTAAAAGAGTGGATTGGAACATACTACATTTAAAAAAAATACCAAGAAACAACCATAAAGCTTGAAATATTTTTGCTAAAATGATGTAAGGTTTCAAAAAAGGTATAATAATAATAATATAATAATATTCTACCACATACACACAACACCATCTAGCCCAAACTAAGCAGAGCTTGTACTATGGGTACTAGACAATGGATAAACATACATATAAACTTTTTTTTTGAAAATATTTACTTATTATACATAGAAAACACCCAGACCAAGACAAACATCCATGTTCATGCACACAAAGTCAAACATTTGTGTGCATGCCAGTCATGTTATCTCAATTTCGAGTGACTTGCGGGTTGGAACGTTTTTGCATAACTACGTCCAATTATAAAAATGGTAACAACTTATATAGTGACAAATCAAGAATAATATTTATAAATAGCTTTGTTTGTAAATAACTCTGAATGTTAACTGTGGAATGCAAAAAAACTTTAAACAACTGAAATGATAACCGTTGTGGTAAATGACTTGTATTCCTGGGGTCAATTGGTTTTTCAACGTTTCATTGGAAGAGCTTTGACATCATTAGTTTTTCTGCTTGTCACATTAACTTCCAATTTACCGGTGAAAACTTTGCAAAATATATTGTCGTATATCGCATTTCCGCAGGTAGGTACATATGCCAGAAATGAAAAGTTTCCTATTTGCTAAGATAGGATACCTTCCATTTTACTTTTTACGGCTGATAATGTGTCCTCGCGTACCTTGCGCGAGATTGTGTAGAAAAAAATTTGACCACCTTGAAAGAACCATCGCTATAGCCACAAGCGCAGATAATAATATACCAAACTTGGCAGAAACAATGCCATGCATATTCAGAGATAATTTAATTAGTTATAAGAAAATGTATTTTCAATATGTAAAATTCGAGCCACCTTACGTTTTCTTCTACTCAAGGCAAGTTACATTGATAATTTTAAAGATTATTTATCTGCCATTAATAATGACAACCAAGTTTTATTTTATAATGATTTTTAAAAACGTTGACAGCGAATAAATTTTTATTGCTTCAATTTAAAAATTGTTGCTACAGATTTTATTTATTTATTTTAATAACTGAAATTAAACTGCTATATACGGATTTTATCGCGTTGTTTATTTGACACTATATTACAAAATTTTGAAAATTGTTACACTACTACTATTAAACTTTACTAATTTTTAAACTAATTAAATTAAATAATATTTATATATATATATATATATATATATATATATATATATATATATATATATATATATTATGTAACGGGTATTAACGCGATCATGCATCACCTTTATTTTAAGTAACACCATCGACACATTACTATACAAATATAATTTAAAACAGTTAGGGATTGGTACGTAGTGAAAAATGACATCTGTAACTGTTTTATTAAAATATGATGAAATAGTGAAATAATAAAAAAATATAATTATAGTTATGGAAACAATAGTTTTGTTGAATAAATATTAGTAAGCAAAGACCAAAACCAATATGTTTCCTATACACAATATATAATTATGTTAAGAACACTACCTGAATACAATGAGTTCTAAAATTAAACGTGAGATATGTCCATAATGTTATTTTTTGAACTAATATGATTGTACGAGCTCTTATCTGTTCAAAGGAGCATGTTTACCTAAATTAGTTAGTGGACTTAAGCTCTTTCTTTGCGTCGTTCTTTCATCAGGGTATACTGCTGGTGACGGTTAGATTTATGCGCCTAAGGTATTCTGAAGAAATAAATCTTCCATTAATAATTTTATGAAGCATTATGAAGTTACTCACTTGGCACCTTATCTTTAATGACTTCATTTTGAAATGATAGTCTTGTTTTGTAGTCAGCACGATATGAACAGTGACGGTCCTTAATCGCTAGAAAACAAGTAAAATTCGTACGTACGTAACACGTAGCATATTCCGGTACACTGCGAACAATAGCGTTATAGAAGCTGATAATTGCAGCAGTATTTCTAAAATGTTTGCAGGTATGTGTATAGAAACATATCTTGGAAAATGCTTCTCCAAGGTTTGAAGATAATCCTGACGATGTGATCTAACAAGCTTAGCTTTTTGTCAATTAACACCCCAAGATCTGTAACTAATGTCGACTCCTCTTAACGAATCGTATTCATTAATAAGATTCCTTAAAAGCAGTCTACATTAGTTGCTGATGATGAAACTATTTTTTTTCTTAATAATATATGAAGCATTTTTAGGGTTATTAGTAATTTTATTTACACAGCACCCCTTGCTAATCGCATCGAAGTCAGCTTGAAGAAGAATTATATAGTTCTTAGAGTTAACGTATTTATGGTTTTTTTAATTATCTGCGAACTTAAGACATCTGCTGTATGTGATATAGTGTAAAATGTCATTGATAAAAGCGAAAAAAAAGGATAGGGCCTACATGCGACCCTTGTGGAACGCTTGATGTAGGAATAATATTAAGGGCAGTGAATCCATTAAGTATAACTCTTTGCGCTCTTTTTCTTAAGTAAGAATCCAGCCAATTCAACAAATTGCCATAGATCCAATAGAAGTCTAATTGCGATAAAAGTGTATTGCGGTGGACTTATCAAAAGCACTAGTGAATTTATCTGTGTGTAAGCTATCAATCTGAGCTTAATTGTTCACCCCATGGGCAAGATTTGTCACGTAATTAAATATATTACTAAGAGTTGATTTATAGCTACAAAATCCGTACTGTTAGTTTGAAATAACATTGTCTAAATGACATGATACAATTTAACAAATTATTTTTAAAGATCTTCAGCGTTATGCTTGAAATCGATACAGGGCGCTAATTATTTACATTGAAATTATCACTCTTTTTGAAAGTGGATACAACATTTGCGATTTTTCCATTCGTTACGAAAGGTACCAGAAGTCATAGACATTTCGAAAATAATTTTACGACGAAGTGTTAATGGCTTATGTTTTTTGATGAATAAAGGGGAATCTCGTCCGGTCCTGCACCCTTGCTAACATTAATTGACTTCAAAACTTTTTTAACTGCGCGCTCCGTTATTTCTGTGCTACTTATTGAGAACTGAGAAAAGGAGTTACCTACGTCAGAGATTAAAACGTTGACCGATGCTGAATAAGGTGATGAATGATGCTGGAAGTAAAATAAAAAAAAAAGAAGGAAAAAAAGAAGAGAAATAAAAGAAAAGTAAAACGTAAAACGCAACAAATGTATGTGCTTTGTCGTCGTTTAAAAACATTTCCTCGGGTAAATATGTCTCTCCACCACGTTGTTGTTTAATAAAAGTCCATAAGCTTTTGGGATTTTTATACAGGACTTGCTCAGTGTTGTAGATGTAACCGAAATAGCAAAAGGCTGTATTACACATATTTAATTTTATTTTGTCACAAGGATTTCTATATATTTTATACATTTTACGAAGTTTATCTCTTTCTGTGTCTTTACGTGTGAACTATATTGAATAATGCAATGCAGAACTACGCAATATCCATATAAAACTAAAACAAAATACGTAGCATATCTATATCTATAGTAATACTATAAAGACGAAAGTTGATTGTTTGTTTGTTTGTAAGGATTTAACTTAAAACTACTTAACCGATTTTAAAAATTCTTTTACCATTAGAAAGCTACTTACGAGGGGAGGTCAAAAAGTTCGCGGAATGGCGGGGTTGGCGGGGGTAAGTTTACTCATCCATATAGGCGCTAATTGAGTGACTCATTGTTAGTATATATACCGAGTTTCAGCTTAATCGGGACAGCAGCTTTTGAGTTTTCAACGAGTAAACAAGTAAATCGGAAAAAAACTAGTCACTATAGAGAAAATTGAATATCGCGACGTCATTAAGTTTCTCATCAAACAAGAAAAGACTCCTCAATCCATTTTTCAATAGATTTTAGCTGTTTATGGGGACTCCGCTCCTGGGAAAACCATGATAATAATAATAATAATAATAATCTTTATTGATTCAAAAAGTTACAGATACACATTATACATAGATAATAATGTCCTCCAGACCGAATTTCGGCCACGGCGGCCAGTCTTAACGGAGACTGCCCATCTACGCAGGAGATATTATAGTGCACAAGTGTGTGCGCAAACACAAGTGCACTCTCTGTTCCCTAACTCTCAAGATCCGATGGGACGGCAATCCGACACGACCGGAGAGAGATCAGGCGCAGGACCAACGGCTTTACGTGCTTTCCGAGGCACGGGGGTTTCTAACACCGCCAACTTCCTAACTCCGGGCTGCTGGTGAGATTTCTTTACAGAAAAACCCAATAGCTTTTTTGTTGGCCCGACCCGGGATTCGAACCCGAGACCTCATGCACAGCAGTCGCATTCACTACCGCTGCGCCACGGACGCCACGAATACATAATTATTATATGTATTACATGTTATAGGAGTTACAATAAAAGGATTAATATAACAATTTTGAAGATGCATTATAGCAGAAATCTGTATACAATTCTCTTGAAATCCTGTCTCTTAAACTAGGATAGGACCTGTATTATAAGAGACAGTGTTCGGCTGTTATTTATTGCATGAAATAGATTGGTAATACTTACAGATTGTGTCTAGTATAATTATATCAATAAACTAAAATTTTCTCCAGCATCTTCTCCGCCTCGTCCAGCAGCACTATGGGCCTGTACGCCGCGGTCGACTCTAGAGGCTGTCCCGGCTTGGCCAACAGCACCAACTGCCCCTCCTTCCAGCACTCAGGGAATCGTCCCGACACCAGGCTCGCGTCGTAAAGTTCCCTGAGGCGGACATCCAGGTGATCGAGGGCCAGCGCGAGAGCTCGTGCCGGCTCACCGTCAGGTCCAGGGGCGGTCGGCTTAGAGCGGATCCGCAAGACAGCCGCCCCCATTTCCGCATCTGTAACCGGGGGAACACTGAGGTCCGCCTCCCAATGTCGGCCTCCCGATGGGGCCATTGTCGGGGGCACGTGTTCTGCCCGGTTAGTAAGGAAGTTGGGCTGAAGGGTCTCCGTAAGGGGAGGGCCCCGTGCACGGAGCTTGTTCAGCGCCGCGTGATATGGGCGCCCCCAGGGGTCACGGTCTAGACCCTCCAGCATCTCACATTTCGCCCGTTCCTTGGCGCGGCAGATGGCCAACTGTAGAGACGCTTTCGCTTCGCGATACGCCTCGTACAGTCGGCCCTCCTCTTGTTCGTCACGGAGGCGACGACCTCGGCTGCGTGTGTAGGGCCTCTGGGCACGAATGCAGGCCGCACGGAGGTCCGTCTGCTCGTGGGACCACCAGTAGACTCCCGTCCTCGGGGTCCAATGTCGTACTCGAGGCATGGCCGCGTCGCAAACAGCTTGAATGTTGTTGCGAAAGTGGACAGCTCCAGCATCTACCTCCCCAGACGGGGTGCAGGAGACAGCCAAGCTTGGACTATGGCTGCCTCATCCAGTTGGTCCCGGTTCAGTCTCTTCACAGTCCACCGCGGAAAGCGAGGAGCTCTGCCCGCCAATGGGCGATGACCCCTGCTAGGGTCCCGAAGGAGGGAGACATCCAGACGGATATACAGATGGTCTGAAAGGGTCTCCACCTCCTCCAGGACACGCCATCCCCTTTGCGGCGAGGGCAGGAGTAGCAAACGAGAGGTCTATTATCGACCCCCACTGCCGTCGCACGCACGTGTTGGCGGTGCCCCCGTTCATTAAACAGGAGGATGGAGGCGCCGTGGAGTTGACAACTGCCACGGAGCTGTCCCTGTCACCCGCCCAATTGAGGCAGGAAGGAACATAATATGGCTCCGCGGGTACAGCTACACCAATCGACCACTCCGACATAGACTGCAGGAATAGATCCTGCGCTCGGGCGGAGTGGTTGAGATTCGCCTGGAGGAGGAGATAACTATGATCCTGGTCCATAACTAGGTCAACATCTCCTCCTTCACCGCTGAGGGCGGTGTCTCTTCAAGGGAAGTGAGGACAATAGGGGCCGATGGGCTGCCCCCTTCTATGGGTCTTGCGGCCGGAGATTTGCGACCTCTATCGCCGCGGCAATGGGCCGCTGCACGTCCAGCTGCCGCACACGCCGGGCAATGCGGGGTCGCTTTACACGCTCCTGCAAAGTGCCCAGGCTGACCGCAGCGATAACAGGCGTCGCTGCGGTCCTCGGGGCTAGGGCACTTAATTCGGGCGTGCCCTGCTCCCCCACACCGAAAACATCTCATGGGCCGAGGGGCTAAGATTTGAACCCTGGCCGAACTCCAGCCTACGAGTAGGCGCCCGGCATCAGCCAGCAGCCTGGCCGCGGCACTGCGTCCACACTGCTCCGACACCCCCAAGGCCGGGACGGATGGTGCCAATCTTTACGGTGTCCGCGGTACAACCAGTTTTGGCGCTAATGGCGCCAGTGACGTCCTCCGCGGACACTGAATTCTCGAGGCCAGTGATGCGCATCTCTGCGCATTTTACCGGCCTCGCTATCTTAACATCATCCGTCTCAGGGAACAGACTCTGTAACTTAGCGGCAATGGTGTCCGCCGCTTTGCCTCCATCGGCTCCTGGGAACTCTAAGATGCGGGCTCCCGTATGAGCAAGGCGGATTCTGGCTCCGTCAGTGGGGATATCTACGTCCCCAGTGTTCCGCCTCGCCGTGAAGAGCACGGTCTGATAGGTCAGGCCGCGCTCAGCCGCTTCTGGGAGCACCGTGATCACCACGGCAGCTGACTTCGGCGTTAGGAGTCCGTTCCTTCTCCTTCGCCTCCTTTTTTTGGCCCCTCCTTGGTTTACGGGGCCAGGCCCAACAGCCACAGCAGCAGCCGCAGTGGCTGATGCAGCGGCTTTTTTGGCCTTTTTGTGGCGAGCCTTTCCAAGATGCCGCACCGTCTGTCAACCCTCACACTGAGGGATGGCAGGCGCGGAAGGCACGGGCCCGGTGGGGCCTTGCCGCAAACTCTGGGGAGGAGAAGCCCTGGCTGCTAGAAGGGGCGGGAAGTCGTTGGCTGACTTTCTACCGCCTCTCTTCCCAGCCTTGTTGCGGCCTGCTGGGGACGTGGGATGGGACCCGGTGCCGGCGTCGATGGCGCTGGCGGCGCCTACCAGACGCAGAGGTGGTAAGGGCAGCAGCTGCAGGCTGTGCAGCTTGCAGCCGCGACCGGTAGCTTGGCGCCGGCAGCAGCCGGTAGCTGAGACCCTCTATGCGGGCGTCCACGTATTGGACAAGTGACGCCTGCAGGTCCATCTCCTTACCGGATGGCTGAGGCGCCTCTTTAGGTGCCCGCCTTTAAGTCTCAGCTCTTAGCTGTGCTATCTCCCCGCGCAGCTCGACCACTTCCGCCTCCAGGCGCGCGAACTTATCGGCCAGAAACTCAACCGTCTCTTTCTTCGCAGCCGCCGCCTCGTTAAGCTTTTTCTTAAAGGTCCCCTTGAGGTTCCGAGACTTGGACGCCACCATCGTCACAATCTTGGAGCCGTCAAGAGCCCTCTGTGCCGCCTCCGCCACTGACTTTGGAGCAGGGCTGCTCCTCTGCGGACGTATTTTGCACGCGAGCAGCGCCACCTTCTCCTCCGCGCACAGCTCCGCAGCTGCACGCTTTTCAGCGGCCACCTCGGCCATCTTCGCTGTGCCGTAAGGCTCAGGTAAACTTGGTCGGCCCCTGAATTTAATTTGATTTTAACACTGTATGATATCAAACTTCCTACGACAACTTTCTCAATCTTAAAGTGAACAGACACAGCTGAATGTAATTGGTTGTAATTAGTTGAATGTAATTATTTTGATATCAGATTTCTGATATCCCTGATAAAAATTACATTCTGTGAGCGGTTAGCAGTGTCCGGATTTTTCGGTCCTGAGCATCCAGTTCTGATTGGGTCCATCTGAGTATGCCAAAGCAGAATGCAAGTACTGGCATGACCCATCCTTTATAGGCTCACACCTTATGCCGCCTATTAAAAGACTTCTTATTATTTTGTTATTTTATTTTGTATAAGGATTTTCTTCAGGCGGCCAAAGAAACGCTCCCGTAACGCTTGTTTCATTCCAGCTACAGAGATATTTAATGCCTGCGCAATACCCAGATACTAGCAAGAGATTCCAGGTAATCTTTTGCTTCATCACTTTATCACTTCTGTAAATACTGAGCACGAACGGATTAATACCCGTTTTCAGATAAAAGAAAAAAGATGATTATGTCACCAGCGCATGAGACTAGGAGGAGAACACGAGTCATAGCGTAAGCTAAGTGTGTAATCTGTAATTCTGTATGCGACAGCAGTTTTTATATTTAAAGTTTTTGTAAAAGTAGTCCTCCGGTGCTCTCGGTAGCCAATACACGTGTCAACTCACATCTGTGTTTTACTCACCACTCCCGTAGCGACCCTGATTCTACAAGTGGTGACCCCGACGTAATTGAACCAATATGTCTACAAAACCTGGAACGTCGCAGGCACTCGACAAGGACCAGCCGGGTCAGCCAGCGCAGAGTGCAGAGCTGGCAGCAATCACGCTGACCTCCAAAATTCCAGAATTTTGGGTGGACACTCCACGAGTATGGTTCTACAGAATTGAAGCTATGCTAGCGCCTCAAAAGTTGTCGGATACTGCGAAATTTGACATAGTGGTGTTGAAATTGTCAAAGGAGGCAATTCAACAGGTGACGGACCTCCTAATGGATCCGCCTGAAGAACACAAGTTTTCGGCATTAAAGGCACGCCTTTTGACTATCTATGAAGAATCTAAGAATCGTCAGTTGCAGAAATTGATTGGTGAGATGGACTTGGGAGACCAAAAGCCGTCGCAATTGTTGCGACGGATGCGTGAACTGGCCAAAGATAAAATACCGGACGAGACAGTGAAGATGCTCTGGCAAGGCCACCTACCGTCTGCAGTTCGAGCGGTGTTGACCATGGCAGACACGAAAGTGCTGGACAAGCTTGCTGTTATCGCCGATAACGTATTCGAAACTACAACGCGTACTGCACACCTGAGCGAGATTTGCAAATCGCAACAGCCCAGCGCTTCCAAGGATACCGAAATGCTGATGGCTGAAATCGCGAAGCTAAGCCTCAAGATATCGGAGTTAGAGAAATCGGGTCGAGCAAGACAGTCACGTCCACAGCGTAATGATCGTTCACGTTCAGCATCCCGTAATAGAAGCTGTGGATCTTCAAAGCGCAGGACATCCGGTGACCCAGATTGGCTCTGCTTCTACCATAATCGTTTCCGTGCGAGGTTGAAGAAATGTGAAGAGCCCTGTTCCTGGAAATCCGCGCAGGAAAACTAGAGAAGATATGGACAGCGGCGGAGGTCTGTATCATCACCCCATGTCACCGCCTTCCGAGTTACAGATCGCAACAGCGGCTTTCGTTTTTTTGTGGACACTGGCGCAAACGTTTCGGTACTTCCAGTGCAAAAACAGTGTACTAAAATACGTGTCAGTGAGTGCCAAGACTATACCTTGTATGCCGCAAACGGGACACGCATCAGGACTTACGGTACCAAAACATTAATGTTAGATTTAGGGTTGCGTCGAGCGTTACGCTGGACATTTGTGGTAGCTGACGTGCGCCAACCAATATTGGGCGCAGATTTTTTAGCTAATTATAGACTTGTAGTAGATTTAAGTTCGCGAAGAATAGTTGACGAAATAACTAATCTTAAGCTTAGAGCGCCTGTAGTAAGTTGTCATGAAACGTCAATCAGTACTATCAATCGCAATCGTTCGTACCACAACCTTTTAGCTGAGTTTCCAGATATAACTAAGCCTGTTTCTTTTAAAGAGCCACCTAAACATGACGTGTACCGCTATATAGAGACCTGTGGCCCACCTGTACATGCCCGAGCCAGACCGTTGCCGCCGCATCGCTACGCCAAGGTAAGGGAAGAGTTTAGAATTATGCAAGAATTGGGGATTTGTAGACCGTCAAAAAGTGCGTGGGCAAGTCCTCTACACATCGTAGTTAAAAAGAATGGTCAGTTGCGACCATGTGGCGACTATCGAGCGTTTCACGCCATAACCAAGGCCGACCGTTACCCTATACCTAGGCTTCATGATTTTACATATTTATTAGCAGGTAAAACCGTGTTTTTGCGCATCGATGTCTGTAGGGCATATAATTTTATTTCGGTGAATCCTAGTGATGTGGAGAAGACTGCTATAACGACACCGTTCGGTTTGTATGAGTTTCCACGCATGACGAACGTCATGCGTGTTTAAGGAACGCTGCGCAAATTTCTCAACGGTTTATGAATCACACAGTTCGTGCTGGCTTAGACTATGTTTACTGTTATATCGACGATATTTTAATTTTTAGTGACCAAAACAGTCATGAACAATGCTTACGAGAAGTTTTCAGCCGTTTAAATAAGTTTGGCATTACTCTAAATTTAGATAAATGCATTTTTGGCCAACACAAAATCGATTTTTTATGATTCGAAGTATCCGCTCAGGGTATACGACCCCTTAAAGATAAAGTTGACGCGATATCTGATTTTCCTAAGCCCGAAACGGTAGACCAATTAATACGTTTTCTGGGCATGGTTAACTTTTACCGTTTGCATTTACCCCATGCTGTAGAATACCAAGATCAGTTAAATCAGTATCTGCAACATTCTAAAAAGAAGGATAAAACTATGATAGTGTGGACGGAAAAATCCAATGAAGCTTTCTCACGGTGTAAAGCTAGCCTACAAAGCGCGGTGACGTTATCATATCCGCAACCCGATACCTTGATCGCACTCATGACTGACGCTTCGAACACCTGTGTAGGCGCAGTATTACAACAGTTTCTAGATAATACTTGGGTTCCTTTAGCTTATTTTTCAAAGACAATGTCACCGTCGCAAACTAAATACAGTACCTATGATAGAGAACTTGTTGCGGTATATTTGGTCATTAGATATTTTAGGAATATGGTAGAAGGTAGACATCTAGTTATTTACACCGATCACAAGCCTTTAACTTTGATGTTTAAAAAGAATAGTTCCGATACCGAATTACCTCGTCGTGTAAGGCAGATAATGTACATAAGTGAATATTCCACTGACGTACGTTTTATTGATGGCGATAAGAACGTTGTCGCAGACGCCTTGTCACGGGTAGAAACAATAACATGTCCTACGGTGTTAGATTACAGAGCGATCGCGCAGGTGCAAGCCAACGATGAACACCTGGCTAAAATGCGGACTCAGAGTTATGATAATAAATGTAACATTATATTCAAAGACGTAGTAATACCTGGAAGTGACTCCACATTAACGTGTGAATTTTCTGGTAGCAAAATACGACCGTCTGTGCACAATTTATGTCACCCAGGAATTCGCACCTCGCGAAAATTAGTTAAAGAAAGGACGTGTAGTCAAGGACGATGTTGTTGTGGCTAAGGTAAACGCGAACGACGTGGTTAGGAGCTCTACTGATATCACAGTCATCGGATAGAGCGTTCTGTTAGCACTGATTGGCGTCGTGCTATTATTGGCGATTCTTCGTTACTGCACAAATCGTTGTACCAAAGGGGTGACGAAGGAGATGCAATCGCTGCAGTCAGCCGCTTTTGAAGCGGCTAGAAAGAGTTTTAGGCGTAACCATGCGCAATGTGAACAAAACGTGTAGTGTTAAGAGTATAAGTTAAGTGTGTATTTTCTAGTATTTGGGTAACTGATTTTAGTGTTATTTTTAAAAAAGGGGTGGGATAGTGTAACGGCGTATATCAAGTTTGTATTGAGTAATAGCGTAAGCTAAGTGTGTAATCTGTAATTCTGTATGCGACAGCAGTTTTTATATTTAAAGTTTTTGTAAAAGTAGTCCTCCGGTGCTCTCGGTAGCCAATACACGTGTCAACCCACATCTGTGTTTTACTCACCACTCCCGTAGCGACCCTGATTCTACAACTTCAATCAATTACTAATGTTATTTATTGGATAATTAAACAAAATATTAATGTCCTACTTATTATACATATTTGGGACGACAGTCAAAAGTTTTGCCAATCATGATGTATATCCGATTGAAATAACTAGTGTTCGCCCAGCGGTTGAAATTCCTACATATTTCTTACACTTTTAGAATGCAATGTCGTGTTCATTATATGATAGCTACTTAACAAAAGTATTTAGCACAAACAGAGGCTCATAAAGGTACTGAACTGTTATGGTTTTACCTATATATATAAAAATAAAAGATTAGAAAAATAGAAGAAGAGCAACGATAGCTCAGTGGGGAGACCAACAGACTGCAATGCAGAGGATCTTGGGTTCGAACCCACGTCGCGCACCTCTGACTTTCGGAAGTTACCTATATGACTTTTCGAAAATATGTGCGTATTGATTGACAATTATCGTCTGCTCCGTGCCTCGGAGAGCACGTTAAGCCGTTGGTCCCGGCTGCCATGAACATCTATGGCAGTCGTTATTGGGAAAGTCAGTACCCTCTAATATCCTGACACTGGTCTAGCCTTAGGGTATCGTTAGCCTTCGGGTTGCGGAGGTCAGGTGGCAGCCGCACCGGGTAAAAACTGATATCCAGTCAAATCCGGTTAGACCAGAAAAGCCGACCCCAAGTGACTTGGGAATAATAAAGGCTAAGAGAGAAGAAGATATAAAAATAAAAGATTATTAGTGATAACACTAAATCTAGTCAATGACTAGTAAATAATAAGAAGAAGAAAATTGATTGACAAATATAGAATACAAAGGTACTGACATGTTTATCATTACATATTTATATGTACATAGATAAATAATATAACTTTACAGTTTATTTCAGCGCCTTTAATGTGTGACGATCGACTGCAATCAAAGATCAGCCACGTTAGAAGATGCTGCATAAAGTCAAAGACTCCTACCTGCAACCAATTCACTAACACTGGAAAATCAACTAATGTCTATAATATGAAACAAAACTAAAACTATGTGCTACAATCTCTATTCCACAGTCAATCAGGCTTATTTACAAACAAACATAATCATTACCACCTATTTGTCAATATCAGTTATACGGATTATGAATGTATTGTTATAGCATCCATAATATTTATAAACAAGATGAGTTCTTATATAAAGCCAGCAATGGTTATTTTATGGGAGATCAATTTCCATTATCACCGATTGAACATTGTGTAAATTACTCTCCAACACTTAGAACAACGATCATGAAAACCAAGTAAGTTACATAAATTTTATTGTTTCACATAATTCTTGCAACATACATACATCTTTTTGGATTTTTACGATGAAAATATTTTCATAAGGTCAATATTTAAATGCTTTGACTATTAGCTCCATAGTTTATACAACACATACAACAAAAGACCATTATTGCTTGACAATGTGTTATTTATAAATAAAGAAAATAATATGTCTACAGTTCCCGATAGCACCAGATGATTTTTTGGTTATAAACTAGCTCTTTGAGTTACTTATTACGCGTATTCTTATTAACCCTTTCAGCCAAGTTAATATGATTGTGTTAGGAGTTGATCCACGCCGGTATTGCAATTAGCTGGATTCGAACCTAGGGACTCTCAATCGTAAGTGCCATGCCTAATGCATTGGCTTCTTAGCTTTATTGCTGATTAAGCGCGATATTATGACACAAGTTTGCTGGCTGCAATGTCTAGTGAAGTATTACCTGAGTTGACCTTAAGGGGTTAGCTTATTAAACCAGAGTTTACAGAATAAAGCCGTTGGATTTACAAAGCGACAAGTGTGATAATACGAAAGGGGGATCCTTCGATCATGCTGTATGATCGTACCCAGCCCGACAATTAATGTCGAAAACTTGGCAAAAAATAAATAGAACAGTAATATTATCTCCTGTGTTAACTATTTAAAAGTGTGAAACGAGCGTTTTTAGTAATCGGATCTTCGTTAACTCTTGACCGCTTTTCAAACCGGATGCCTGAAGATGGATATTAATGTTTCAAGTCTACATACATACATACGTATGTAGTCTCATATTTTTCAAAGTAATAGGCAGAGGTGAACTTCATCCACATTTCGCCAGATTTAGCTTGAGAGCCCATGTAATAGTGGGCGATCGTATTGTTGTCTATCAAACATAGTCGTAAACTCCAAGCTGTTGCTGAGAATGACTTTAAAAAGCAAAACTAATAACAATTTGCCTGACCCGAGAATCAAACCTAAAACTACAGACGCAGCAATCGTATTGACTTCTGCTGCGCTTTCGGGTATGAATTTAAACATATAAGTTATTGCCAAACACAAAATGTCAGTACCAGTTTTTAGCTTTATTTGGCACTAGCTGTGCCCGCGACTTCATCCGCGTGAAAATTTGTATAAAATGTTATATGTTTTAGGACAGAACTTCTGTGTAAACGATGTTAGGTGTGGAACCATTGGGGACGTACACATACAGATTTTGGGGATTGCTAACGCGAGACAAAGCGACATAGAGTTCGCCATGAGTAAAACAGCCCGTACTGAGATCTATACCAGCTACGTGTAATGTTTGACCTTGCGCTTTATTGATTGTCATTGCATAACATAAACTTAATGGGAATTGAATGCGCTTAAAACTGAACGGATAATTATTTGATATGATGGGGATTCTCGGCATAAAAACTATTTCACCGGCGCCACATCCTGTTAAAATTTCGGCTTCAATTAAGTTACGTTGCAAGATTATTACTTTAAGTCTAGTTACGTTACAAAGCCTAGGTGGACTTAAATTTCTTAGCTAGATTATGGGGACGCCCACTTTTAAAGAAATTTTATGGGCTGGAAGTCCGCGCGCTTCGCTGTCGGTAAACGTCTCCGACTCACGGGACAGCGTGTGCCACTCACGGTCGGCAGTTAATCGGGCCTCGCGTTCGGTTAACGTCTCCGATTCACGGGTCAGAGTGTGCCGCTCATGATTGGCAGTCAATCGTGCCTTGCGTTCGGTAAACGTCTCCGACTCACGGGACAGCGTGTGCCGCTCACGATCGGCAGTCAATCGTGCCTCGCGTTCTGTAAACGTCTCCGATTCACGGGACAGCGTGTGCCTCTCACGATCGGCAGTCAATCGTGCCTCACGTTTGGGAAACGTCTCCGACTCACGTAAAAATGCATGCCGTTCGCGATCTGCAGATAATTGCACTGCACGTTCGTCTTCCATTACTTGGGACCTAGAAGCTGCTGTACGTGCACACTGTGCTAAAAGTCGAGTTTCACGTTCAGTAGAGCTTTCCGACTCCCGATTAAAAGCCTGACGTACTTGGGCATTAATGATCCTTGCCCCATGACTTTTCCTGAGACCGAATTTGCCGCATTCGTTTAGCATGTCGACTGTATTGCGATAGGTTCGACCTTTTTTTGATATTTTGTTAACAGTTATTCTTAAAAAAATATCAAAAACTAAAATAATGCAGATACAAAGATCAAAACAATTTGTTCAATATAATTAAGGAAACTAAATATAAGAATTAATATGTTTACAACTCGAAATTTAAAATTAGAACAAAGACAAATTTGTTAACTCGAAATTTAAAATTACAGCAAATATTACAATTAAAGAATTATAATTTAAAACCCTGAATTACGATATTGTCAATCTACAATCAAAAGCCAGGATATGAGGATAGACGATACAAAATGTACAAACGAACGAATATACGAAATTAGTAAATTACCGATAAAATAGAAACGAATTATTAATTAATGCAATCAAAGAATTATTATTTATAACCCTGAACCACGAAATTTTCAATGAACAATGAAATGCCGGGCAGTCCAAACTTACAAACTATTACACGAATCAAACAATTCTAACACAAAGATATACAACTACAGACTCTAAATTTCCAGTGATTGAAAATAATTGTGTTCCGTAGTCATACTGCGCCGGAGAATCTTAACACCGCGATTCAGAAAATGACGTCATATGCACAACGCCATCTATCGACGTTTCGTCGTAACACTAAGAGATCTCGTTGTCAGTTACAGTAAACATTGTCTCAGTATCATGGATCAATAAACAATATATTATTTGTCCATGGTAGTAATGAATACTTTAATCATGTAGTACATGATTTTTATGTATCATCAATCGTTTTCCCAGCGCACGCCAAATAGCGAACTTTATAGGTAAAATGTGTGTGTAGTAGTGGTACTTTGAGTTATATTATTGCAATTTTTTTAAGCCTATACGTATAATTATTTATTATTATAACAAAAGTTAAGAAATTTACATTCTATGCGTATTACTTGCGTTTTATATATGATCCTGATCTGTAATCACAATCCATGAACTTAAATTTAAGCAAATCTCAACCTTATTTGTAAACCATTACGGCGGATCTAGTACAGTACGATCACATCGCCTACATTAAACTTTAATTTAACTTCAAATGCTCATAACTTTTGATAGAAAATACCGATTTTAATTAAATAAAGACTTAATGTTACTTGAGGATATTTTTTATAGTGTTCTTACTGAGTCTATCGTATCAACTTAGTACTTCAGGCGTGATGCGACAACAAACAGACAGACAGACTTTTTAAAAAAATATTGAAATTTTTATAGTTAATTATTCTGAGCGCCCCTAAATCATTTATTTCGCAAAATTCTAAAATGTACAGATACATGATATTTAAAGTTTTATTATATGTATAGATTATTTATAAGCACAAAGCAGTTTCGGGTTAAATCCCGGGTCGAGCATATAAAAAAGTTATTGGGTTTCTCTGTCAAGACATACTCAATACCAGCCTGGAGCTAGGAAGTTGGTTGAACACCTCATGTCTCAGGAAACACCCAAATCCTCAAGGTCAAATTTTGTGAGATTGCCAGTATCCTTAAAGATTGGTTACCGTGACCGACATTCGATCTGCCAGACATTTAATTAGATTTTTGTAAGTAGTTCTATTCTGCCTGTACTCTACATTAATATTTATCTTAATTCGTTTTTCAGCTATCTTGTAGTATTATTTGTCGTGAGCAGAACAGCTTCGGCTTTCTGGGATTTAGGGACCACAACGTTGGATCCGGCTCTTGCTAGGTGGGATGCAGAGTCGGTTCGAAACTCTAGATTCAGATGGCAACGATCAGAATCTTATATATTGTCATGGGTTTTTCGTTACTGGGACTGGGATGAACTTCATTGGAGAAGAAGATTATGCGCAATCGCTGGATTAAGTATTGGTAATAAATTATCTTATTTAAGAGCACTGAGACGTTCATTGCTTCGTGTTTAACGATATATGTATATCTCTCGTAACTCATTTGCATGACTACCTAAAATAATCATGTATTAGCCTTTAATACCCTGATTTTTTATTTTATCATGGTACCGAACCTTGGTATGGTATATGTAATGGTAGCTTTAAGGTGAGCGGTTGGTTATATATCTCATGAGTACTTGCAACATAGAGTGACAAGACTGTCACTCACGCTGGTAAATTGAGAGTGAGAGTCTTGCGTCAAATGCAGCAGTCGCTTTCGCTACCGCTGCGTCACCAAGGTATATTATGAACAAAATCATTGCCATAGTACACATTTTAGACGAGATTGCCAAAGCTTCTCTAACCAAAAAAATCGAATAAGTGCACTTTGGCTGGAGGCCCGGAATTCGAACTTAAGACTTTGGATTCGATAATACATTCCCGTTTTTGGTGTGTCCGGAACATCGAGGAAATTATAGATAAAAAGAGTTAAAAGTAGTGTAAATTTTCGATACCATGCTTAATTAAAGTAGGTAGGATTTTAATTTGAATAATAATACATATATATATTACAAGCTGGTGCCCGCGACTTCGTTCGCGTGGACTTCATGAAAATTTTTCAATTGATTTCTATGATTTCAGATCATAGGATATCTTTCTACACAACATTGATTGTTTGTCCTTCAGGAGCCAATACAAACAAACCCGCAGCGCTACTGACCCGCGAAAACGCTACGTACAGTTGTCCGTGGGAAAAACAACCAGATCTCAAATCCACACCAATGGCTATAAACGTCTGATGCTACTGCAACAACAATCTTATTTTGTCGCCTAACTTCAGCCAGGATTGCTCTTGTAACATATGTTTTCCCAGTGCCCCCCGGAGCATCTAAGAAATATAACGTTCCTTCCTCATTAGTGACACTGTGGACAACTTTGTTATATATTTCCCTTTGTTCTATATTGCAATTTGAAATACTATCATTAACTATGGCAATTAACTCTGTAGAACGGTAACTTGATTCAGCGACATATTCTCGATTAGTGCGTAGTTGATTGGGTTCTGCTTGTGGAACAGGTAGACCGTAAACGTTGAGGAAGTGGCCTCCAATTGAATAAATAGTATCTTGTATAGAACAAAGGCAACTATTTATTACTCTGCCATCTGTTGGACTAATATCATCAGCCGCATTGCACCTCAGAATGCGTAAAAAGTCTTCAGAGAAAAATGTTTTGTACTTTTCCCATAATCTGGGACTCCATAATTAGGGTCTGAGAGAGAACAAAATACTAAAATTATGGCAAACAAATTTCGTAAACTGCTGGGACTGTCACTGACACAGGCTACGTCGAGGGTGTTGTCCCAATTTTGATCATCGTCAAGAAGATGAAGTGCCCTGCATGTTGCTTGAAACGAAAGGTGCTCTACACCGTCAACAGTCTTTAAAATGGAGAAAGAAGTTGGTCCACAATATGAAACAACAGGCGCAAGTAGTAACATTCCCCATTGCTAGGGTGCACTGTGTAAACTCTGCCTAGAGCAGCGTCTTTGAAAATTCCTGGCAATCCATCAACCGGTTGACCACGTTGACGTCGATTAAAAGTACCTGTCCGTTTATCAAATGTGTAATAAGATGCCACCTGGTCATAAGTCAAAGTTTTTGCAAAGTCGTCTTCTTGACACAGCTTAAAAAATGCCAAGAGGGTCGTATGACGTGGATTTTCTATACTATCTCTAACATTGCTCGGATCAAAATAAATACGCTAGCCATTTTCTAGGTGAACGTCCAGGTGCATGACCGATTGATGAGATGGCGTTCGTGGATAGCTTCCGAGGTGCTTATATAGCGACCAGATTGGTATCTGGTCACTTCATATCGGTCAATACCCTGTAGAGCAAATGTTGCTTGGTCAGTACCCTTATTCACGTACTTGCAGATGTATTTGATGGAATCTACACTGCTACATATTTCAACATTAATATGCGCGCGAAATATTTTTGACAAAATAGGTGAATAGGGGACGACCCAACTATTATTGATGGTAATTTGTTGTCCACGTACTCTCATTTCTGCAGTGAATCCACGTTTTTGTGGTAAACGTCGTCGATAGGATGGATATCCATTTTCCTCTGTCGCTGTATGTTCTGTAATTGCACGGGGATATTTTTTCGTGCACGGAGAGTCCTTGTTTACAGTACCGCAAGGGCCATGCACCATATGTGTTTTAACAATATCGTATAGATCAGGGGGTCTACCGTGAAACGCGTTATACGCAATTGCGTACGGTCGTTCGTGCTTATTCTTACCATGAAACATCATTCGCGGCGAAATTCGTCATGAATATCGTCGTATGACATTTGTACGTCCTAAAAAGTGTTTTCATGATAGGTATATGCTTATTATTTCTTTCGTAATTCGTTTCGGCACGTCATTGCTTAAAAACATTTTCACGGTAGACCCGCAGGATCTTCATGCGGATTTGGAAACTCCGCACTTATTAACTTGTCAACATCGTTGGGACGGACTTTTTCAAGCAACCAGAGTAGAATGTGTGCGTAAGGCAAACCACGTTTTTGCCATTCCACGCTGTACATGTAACACAACGCTGTCCCGAAGATGTTTGCTTTAGTCAATAGGTCCATCATTTATTTCAACTAATACACAAAAAACGAAAAAAAAAATATGAAATAATATTTTTCCTACTTTTTTTTGTGGTATGTATTAGTTATCATTAGTACTATTACCTGTCTTCGTTTTTGGAAGCGTTTTAATTACACCCAGTATGTTATAGTGTAACTGGGTCCTTAGAGCTCCACATCAGATGTTCCAGATCTTCGTTTTTTTGCGTCAACAGGAAATGCTCATCAAACTGGACAACTTCTGATAAGATGTCACTCCTGTATATGTTATAGTCTAACTGGGCCCTTAAAGCTCCACATCAGATTTTCCAGAACTTCGATTTTTTTACATCAACAGAAAATGCTCACCAGAGAGAACAACTTTTGTTAAGACGTCACTCCTGTATATGTTATAGTGTAACTGGGCTATATAGCTCCACATCAGATGTTCCAGATCTTCGATTTTTTACGACAATAGAAAATACTCATCAGACAGAACAACTTTTGCTATGGCGTCATTTATGTATAATTATGTTATAGTTAGGCTGGTCTGTTGCGTTTCTGCATCAGCTGTTCCAGTTTCCAAGATTAATTATAGCCCAGATGTTGCTCAAACATCATAGCTATATAACAAAAAAGTTTCATTCAAATCCATCCAGTAGTTCCGGAGATTAGCGTGTACAAATAGACAAACAGACAGACAGACAAACTTTTTTTTTCAGATTCTTGCTCTATTACGTTTTCTAAACCCCCCTCAATTATTTTTTTGTTAATATCTTCAATGTACAGACACACTTTTTTTACTCTTTTATTATATGTATTGATGATTGATTTTCGTGTATATATATATGTTACGGATAATAGCCGAAGTACGGCTACACCTAGTTTTAGCCGGCTAAACTCAAAAGTAACCTAACATAACCTAACCACATGTGGCCGGCTAAACCTAGTTGTAGCCGGCTAATCTTAAGTTTATGTTCACACCCACCTTTAGCCGTAACATATACATATATATATATTTAAATACTAATTTATATTTTTGAAATAAATCACGAAACTATATTATATAGCTAAAATTAATGAGATGATCATGAACATTTTTCTAATTGTTCATGGTACTTCTGTGCAGCTAAGTAATATTCGTAAAATCCCATTTTTAATACCTGAATACTAAACTGTCAAGGCATGCTGTCCTACTAGGTGCCACCTTTTTAATACGAGTAAACATTAATTATGCTTCTTAACAATATTACACATTTTTACAGACTTTATAAACCTTACTACTGCGGCGATACTGAACAGAAGAATCCTACTAACTTCTGCGAATCCAATAGATCCATACCTTCACAGGGCAAAAGAGCTGCGTATTTGGGCATTAGGTCGACGAGGACAATACAACACTCCTTGGAGATACCGTGTCTGGCGAGTCACAAGAATTTTTCCGAAAAGTTTAAACGATGAACATTGCCACGGTCCCTATTGTACTCATTCGCCGCGGCATGATGTTGCAATTATTCATAGTTTTGACCAAATGTATGTTGAAGTATCCTTATCTTACTCATATCAATACGCAACCAAAACATGGATACCTCGCAAAAAGGATAGTCTGTTTCGCAATAATCTCTGGTTTGCAGGTTCTGGATACGAATACATTCAACACATCCATGAAAATTATAAAATATTTTACGCTAGGACATCGAAAGAATTTATTGTAGACTGTTCAAAGTATTTGCCAAAATGGTGGGGCAAATTCATATGTATTATGAATCATAACGACGTATCTGGTATACAGAATGGTGGACCGCTTTTCGACGACGAATATGTAGTGGGTTTGGGATGCTTTGAGATTCGTTATAATGAGGAGAGAGTTATAGTGTTTACGGATCTTAGGTACTATATAGATTGGATAAAATATCATTCGTCTGTTTATCCTGGTGAGTATTACGAGTACGCGTATCCGCAATGGCATCTTTATAGAGGTTTTTGGGGTCCTTCTTCAGGCAATCAGCCTTATTATCCAAATTATGCAGTAACATGGTATGGAATGTATCCACTGGGTTAATAATTCTAGTTCAACGTTGCTATTAATTACTAAAAGGCTCTTCTGTGAGGAGTCTCTAAATCGTCATGTTAGATTATTTATTTATTTACATCAAATAGAACGACTTGCGCCAATTACACTACTTAATAATATAATTAAATTAAAAATTTAGCATTCACGCATTCTGCTCACAGTACCACATACATTCTAATAATAATACTTTCCATTCATCCGCAAAAATATCACCTTCTGGGTTAAAGTCCAAGAGAGCGTTAAGCTGCTTTAATGACCGAGGTATGGGTGAGTTACAGCTTGCCACAGTACGTTTATATTTGAGCTATATTAATGACTCACAGATGGAATTGTAGCCTATAATAATAATAATATGACATAACTATAGGTTAATATTAATGTTAAAATAACGATTAAGTAAGACCGGATACGCCCGTTTTTTTTTTTTTTTTTTTTTGACCCAGGAAAATCCTTTATGGATACCCCCTCCCCCGGGGGGGGGAAGGGTGGTTATGTGAGACTCTCCGCCCCAGAAGGGGGTCGGTATACACACTAAAAACCTGGGGTGAGCAGTCCCTCCGCCGACGGAGTGGGGCGGGATGGGGTCGCGTTAGCAATCACCATCCCGCCCCGGCGGTTGGCCCGGCTGATGGTGACCGGGCCTCAGCACCTATGGAGGGAAGGCCTTGCTCACCAAGGCTATCCCCCAGACGTGTGGGGCCGTGCAAGCCGGTAGAGAGTCCCCCGACTCTGTACCAGTGACCCCACTATACAGGAGCGAAAAGGCGGGCAAATCGCCTCCTTCTCGCTCCCGTCCGTCTGCGCCGGAGAGGGTCAGCGAGGAGGTTGTTCTCCCTGACCCTCTCCGCGGTCTCCTTCTGCGCCATGACAGCTTCGCAGAAGGAGACCACTGCCTGCCACGACCTCTCGCCGCCGAGCATGGCGTTGATCACGCTCGGCAGGGAGAGATCTCCGCCTATTATGGCCGAAAGCGTATGCCGCTGCAACCCCCACGCGGCACACGCCTCCAGCGTGTGGAGCGCCGTGTCTTCCGGCGCCCCACACTCGTGGCAGGCCGGGGTCGCCTCCCGTCTCGCGATCTGGTGCAAATACTTTCCGAAGCATCCGTGCCCGGAAAGCACCTGCACCAGTCGGAAGGTCAGCGACCCGAATCGCCGCCCTATCCATCCCCGGAGGACCGACCGAATGGCCTCCACCGTCCACTGGCCCGGGGCCGCTGGAGCCATGTCTTCCGTCCACCGCCTCAATAGGGCGGCCCGAGCCTGTCGCCGCATGCGTGCGACCTCCTCCCACCCCGGGGGTCACCCGCGGGATCTCCTCGCCGCCACGAAGTGGTAAACTTCGGCGAGGATCTCCGCTTGTAGCTCCCAGGGAGGGTCACTGGCCAGCACGCACGCCGCCGTCCAGGACACCGTCCTGTAACCGCGTATGGCCCTCGTCGCGACGACCCGCTGCGGACGTCGCAGCAGGGTCTTATTGTCGCGAGACCGCATACGCCCTTTTTTTTTTTTTTTTTTTTGACCCAGGAAAATCCTTTATGGATACCCCTTCCCCCGGGGGGGAAGGGTGGTTATGTGAGACTCTCCGCCCCTGAAGGGGGTCGGTATACACACTAAAAACCTGGGGTGAGCAGTCCCTCCGCCAACGGAGTGGGGCGGGATGGGGTCGCGTTAGCAATCACCATCCCGCCCTGGCGGTTGGCCCGGCTGATGGTGACCGGGCCTCAGCACCTATGGAGGGAAGGCCTTGCTCACCAAGACCATCCCCCAGACGTGTAGGGCCGTGCAAGCCGGTAGAGAGTCCCCCGACTCTGTACCAGTGACCCCACTATACAGGAGCGAAAAGGCGGGCAAATCGCCTCCTTCTCGCTCCCGTCCGTCTGCGCCGGAGAGGGTCAGCGAGGAGGTTGTTCTTCCTGACCCTCTCCGCGGTATACCGCATACGCCCTCTTTCAACTTTACCTTACCATGGATTAGTTGCATCCGTCCTACGGTACGGCATTATTTTTTGGGGACAGTCTACTGATAGGGAGCTGGTATTCAAAATGCAAAAACGTTGTGTACGATCCATGTGTGGTCTCAAATCAATAGAAAGCTGCTTTTCTTACTTTAAAATCTTAAACATTTTTACATTGCCATCGTTGCGTATATTGGAAACAGCATTGTTTTTAAAAAATAATCCACCATTGTTCGTCAAATTGTCATCCGTCAGAAAGGCTCCAATACGCACCCAATATATAGACAAGTTATGTCATATTAAATGCAAAACTGCACTTATGAAAAAAGCTTTTTTGGTAAAGTCCCACTAATTTATAATAAGATACCTGACTCCATAAAAAATTTGATCATAAACAATTTAAAAAGAAATTAAATTAATTATTAATTGACAAATGCTATTATAATATTAATGATTTTCTTAATGACAATTCTTAATTAATTATAGAGTATTTATTTTTAAGCAATTTTAATTAATTATTATTATAATATTGTCTTCTATTTACGCTAATATTATTCATTGAAATTAAACTACTATATACGGATTTTATCGCGTTGTTTATTTGATACTTTATTACATAATTTTGAAAACTGTTACACTATAATTTAGTCATTGGTGTTTCTATTTACGTTTATGTTCGGGTACTTTGAAATAACTACACTGGGACATTGAGACAACTACCATCTTAGTCTCCCCGTGACCTTGGCTGCTGAAAAGCAACCGAAACGTCGGGGAAAGTGTAAAATTAAATTAAACCTAAATAGTTTTAATAGTTTTAATAATAATCAATTAGCTTAAAAATTAGTAAAGTTTAATAGTAGTAGTAGTGTAACAGTTTACAAAATTATGTAATAAAGTGTCAAATAAACAACGCGATAAAATCCGTATATATAGTAGTTTAATTTCAATAATTATTATTATTTATTGAATGTTATTAATTTTTATATTGTTTACTATTTTATATTAATATTTTGTTGTATTTCTTTCAATCATTTTTATTTTTTATTATAAAATTAAGTTAAACTATTATTAACATTTTAACAATTGATTATTGTTGGCGTAAACCAAGAATCAATCTCCAATCGTATATTGTATCACTCTATTTATTAATTCACCTTTGGTACACACACTTCCACAGTTAGATAACGAATGCCTGTGCGCTGGCTCGACCGTTATTAAATATGGCGACAACGTCAACACTGTCGAGCCGGAAGTTAAATCATTTTATATAAATTTAAATAGAATATTGTCGTAATAAATTGGTGTAATGTTAGATGTTTACAATATTTAAATTAAGTTAACTACTTATTAATATAAATGATTACAAATAAATACTATCAAATACATCGGAATGTCAAATCAGCAACATTCACATAATTGTACAATAATAAAGTAATTCTATCTAATATTTCATCTTATTCTTACACATTTTCTGAAAATATATTATAATTGACCTTATATTATACATAGCCTGATTAATTAATCAATTCGATTTATAATTGACCTTACATTATGAAATATTTGTATGCCTGTAGGCAAAACATAGTGCATTATAAACTGTTATCGATATAAGATCATAAATGTAATTAATTCCACCTATTTTTGACAATTAAAATTCTATTCTATTCTATTGTATTCTAACAAAAATGATTTTAACTGTGAAATAAAATATGTATTGCATAATCATGGTTATTTTTTGATTAAAATTTTATTTCTTATACCCAAAATCAGATCACGCACCACTCGGTGAAGCTCTTAAACGTGTATATGACGATTGAACTGGACGACATCAGATAGTTTATTAAGTGCATACCTGGGATCCCCCATGTTCATGTTAACCTTTCCTGTCTTTTGAGCTTTTTTTACCTGTAAGAATGTGAATGTAATGATATTATTGTACATTCGAACCATTTTATGTATACACATTTTATGCACGGTAATAGGGTACCAACTACTGAGACTACTGCTACCTGAGATTTGACACACTGGTAGCTACCAAGGATGCTCTATGAATCAAGTACAAAATTACATGAAAATTTAGGCGTCAGAAAGCTTTGTACGAAAGCGAGTCACCTCCGTCATACTTTTCAAGCATTGAGTGGTATCAATCCAAACGACGGCTTTTATGATATTCTGTCAAATTATGAGGTATCCATCTAGTACAAAGCTATCTGACGCCAAAATTTTCATGTAAGGCTTTTTATACTTGACCCATACCAATGCCTAAAGGTGCTCGGATCTGTTGATATACATGTAAAGCACACATGAAATGCAAACAATCAACAATTATAGGAATACATGAAATATGAATTTGAGAACCAACATCTATAAAGAGGACTGTATATAAACAAAAAATATAAAATACTAACCTAATAACTAACACATGAAAGTACAACATAGAATAACCAACTCATGAAACAAAAGCGTACATAAAGGTTAATTACAAAAAATGAATTACAAATATTGTCATTTATGGGATTTCCCATAAAATATATTGATTGATAGTTTCGAATATTGTCTTCTATTTACGCGAATGTTATTCATTGAAATTAAACTACTATATACGGATTTTATCGCATTGCTTATTTTACACTTTATTACCTTAATTGGAAAACAAACAGTCTTACTTCTTAGTCTAAATAATTTCTAATATTATACCTACAGACCATGAACAGTTTTCGCATTATAAAACTATAGGTGCCCGTAAGCTTAAACAACAACAAAAGAGATAATTAAAGTTGTGCGATTAAAGTAAGTATATATATAAAAGTATAAATTTTGTTACATAATGCATTCAAACCAGTCCCTTGATAACATCTGTCTTATTGTGTCAGGAGAAGTATTAAACAGATCACATGCAGGCGAGTCAATGCTATTTAACTGTTTTGCAGTTCTAATGAAGAAATAGTTTTGTCTATAATTGGTATTACAGCGGGGAGTATGTAGATAATTTAAATTTGGGTGCCGATGGACTCTTGTTGGCACCTCAAGACTTATTCTGGAGAGAAGCTCTGGAAATTCAATATGACACTGTGCTATTTTCATAAATGTAGATATATGTTGTCTTTTACATCTTAATTCATAATTGTCATCCATAGTCCTAAACTTGTATTGCAAATGTCTCAAGAATCTTTTCTGAACTAATTCAAGTCTATTTATGTAAACCTCGTATTGTGGGTTCTAAATTTGTGAACAATACTCTAGTACACTACGCACGTATGAGCAATATAAGATTTTTACTACTTTTATATTACGGAACTGAGAGCTAGACCTAATGAGAAATCCTAATGCTTTATTAGCTCTCGTAACATTAGTATTTATATGGCTCTCATAAGTCAGTTTGGAGTCGTAAATTACGAGTAGGTCCCGTATCTCGTTTAATTTTCTAAGATGTTGTCCTTTGGGTGCATATACAAAGTTAGTAAGTTTTAATATCGAGTTTGTTAAGGTCGCAGTAGTTTTCGAATCTTATCAGATCTTATTGTAACAGAAAGCAATCACTAGCACTAGTGGTCTGCCTAAAAATTTTCATATCGTCTGCGTACAGAATAAATTTCGAATGTAAGAAACATAATATGACGTCATTGATAAAAATATTAAAAAGTAAGGGACCCAGGGCGGAGCCTTGCGCCGCACCTGAAGGCACTAAGTTCCATATGGATGAGTAACCATTGAGCACCGCGGCCTGCGACCTGTTCTCAAGATAGGACTTGAACCACCTGTATAATTTTCCATGTATTCCAGCTTTGAGAAGTTTTTGCAATAGCAATGTATGATCAATACGATCAAAACATTTGTATATATTGTAGTCCGTAAAAATTGCATCGACTTGGCCGCCTGAGCCGTTTTTTTTTTTCATTGTTATTATATCATTGAATATTTTGTGTTACTTGGATAATATTAGAGTAAATATATTGCGACGCGACAATTAAAATACCAATATCCTAAACTGTTATCGGAACGAAAATCTTGTTCCGTACAAGAAGACGTACAAAAATCTCGCAAATGTGCATCGACATATGTTGCTGCTAACTAACATGCGAACTGCGAAATGCCTAAGACGGCTAAACTATTTTATTACATAAAAAACTGAGTCTCATTTCTTGGTAAAAGATAATAATAATAATAATCTGGATCTGGCGAACGAGATTGTCGACATGTGGGATATGGATTCGGGATCATTGTACCGATAGTCGTATCAGTCCATGGACTGATTGCTAAGAGTCTCGATTATTATCTGAAGAGGCTCACGTTATATGGCTGAATTGAGTCTCTGATGCAAAAGGCCGTAGTGCTTGACACGGCACGCATCGTGAGGAGGTTCCTCTCGCTAAAGCCCTAACCACCGGAAACTTGGACCCAGTTCCCGATACCGGTGGATCCTTATAGATTTTATGTTTTTAAATGTATTTTTATAATTATATATTTTAAAAAATAATCGTAATATTAGGAAAATATAATAAAATTTATATTAATAAAGAAGGATAAAGAGAATAATAATAATAAATATATATATTATATGTAACGGGTATTAACGCGATCATGCATAATGTTTACCTTTTTTATGCTTGACGTTTCGACCAGGTTACACCCGCCGTGGTCACAAGCTGACTGGTGCTGCGATGTCATGTCTCCGTTTGTGAGGCAGAAGAATCTTGATTCACCCTCACTTTTGGCATATTTTTATTTGTCCATGTACCGTCACAAACTACACTCACGGTATCCCTATTACGTATGCTAGCCGTTGTGTCCGTATTCTGTGAATTACCTGACTGTGCAAAACAGCGAAGTTGCGTATTATTAATCACGGGATTCCACGTCGCGGATAATTTGAAACCATCTTCCCTATTGAAATTTTTATATTTTTTGATTTCAATAGCTTCTCGCACTACTCTTGGATAAAAGTGGCGATCGGTGGAGAGGACTTCCGGACGATGAAATTCAATCCAATGATTAGTACCTGATTCCAGTATATGTTCTGCAATTGCTGATTTGCTAGTCTGCCGGTTCTTCACAGCGGCGATGTGTTCTTTGACCCTCTCAGCAATAGTACGCTTGGTTTGGCCTATGTAGGAACTCCCGCAGCTGCAATTTATCTTGTATACGCCTGGCGTTTGTAAAGGCAAAACGTCCTTTGGTGTGCCCACCATGCTGGTTACTTTGGCCCCCGGTGTATAAATAGTGTTGATGGAATATTTCTTTAACACCGTTCCGATCTTATCCGTAATTCCTTTTACATATGGCATATAGGCGGGTTGTCTGTTCACCTCAGGATGCTTGCCTCTTTTAGTCGGTTGCCTCTGTCGTCCATTCACTACATATCCGTTATTCTTTAGTACCAAGAACATGATTGAGTTCAGACTCTAAATGCTCGGGGTCACAAAGATCATGAGCTCTGTTTTTTAATGATGTTATAACGGATTGTAAGTGACGAGGGTGGTGGTTGGACGTTGCGTGTAGGTATCTATCCGTGTGTGTAGGTTTACGGTACACACAGTGTGACAAGGACCCATTCGTTCTCGCAGTGATTTTGACATCCAGAAATGACAACGATCTGTCAGTCTCCATTTCATAAGTAAACCTATTTTTAGGGATGAATGGAATTAAGGTGTTGTACATATTGTTCCACGTCCTGCTTAGTACCCTTAACAATGCTGAAGATATCTACAACATATCTTTTCCACAGTCGTATGGTCTTTGGACCAAGGCTCAATGCCTTCTCTTCAAAATGTTCCATCCAGAGATTAGCAAGTACAGGGGCTACTGGACTTCCCATCGCGACGCCATCTATCTGGAGGTAGTGTTGACCTTGGAAAAGGAAGTAATTACCGTCTCAGCAGTGTCGCAGTAACTCAATATAATTAAACGGCATTTCATTGTCACTCAGTCTGTCTTTCACAACGGCCAAACATTCGTTTATTGGAACATTGGTAAACAGTGATTCAACATCAAAGCTCACCATGATGTCGTCCGGTTTTTAACAAAATGGCGAGAATCTTTTACAAAAGACGGTGTTTTCCCCACCAGTGGCTGCAATACTGATGCGACATGCTTCGCAAGTTCGTAAGTAGGTGATGCTATTTGACTTACGATTGGCCGCAACGGCACGTCGCGCTTATGTACTTTAGGCAGGCCATATAATTTTGGTGGTTGGTGTGCCTTTGGCTTATACAGTTTATCGTACTCGTCTTCTGAAAACAGGTCCTTGTTATCCTGGATCAAAGTTCGTATCTTACGTGTTACTCTAGCCGTTGGATTGTATGATACCGGTTTATATACCTTTAAATCACACAATAAGGCCTGTATTTTCCTTTGGTAATCTACAGTATTCATCACTACAGTGGCGTTTCCCTATTCCCTAGGTTAAATTCCCTATGTTGACGATATCTTCAGCATTGTTAAGGGTACTAAGCAGGACGTGGAACAATATGTACAACACCTTAATTCCATTCACCCAAAAATTAGGTTTACTTATGAAATGGAGACTGACAGATCGTTGTCATTTCTGGATGTCAAAATCACTGCGAGAACGAATGGGTCCTTGTCACACTGTGTGTACCGTAAACCTACACACACGGATAGATACCAACACGCAACGTCCAACCCCCAACCCTCGTCACTTACAATCCGTTATAACATCATTAAAAAACAGAGCTCATGATCTTTGTGACCCCGAGCATTTAGAGTCTGAACTCAATCATGTTCTTGGTACTAAAGAATAACGGATATGTAGTGAATGGACGACAGAGGCAACCGACTAAAAGAGGCAAGCATCCTGAGGTGAACAGACAACCCGCCTATATGCCATATGTAAAAGGAATTACGGATAAGATCGGAACGGTGTTAAAGAAATATTCCATCAACACTATTTATACACCGGGGGCCAAAGTAACCAGCATGGTGGGCACACCAAAGGACGTTTTGCCTTTACAAACGCCAGGCGTATACAAGATAAATTGCAGCTGCGGGAGTTCCTACATAGGCCAAACCAAGCGTACTATTGCTGAGAGGGTCAAAGAACACATCGCCGCTGTGAAGAACCGGCAGACTAGCAAATCAGCAATTGCAGAACATATACTGGAATCAGGTACTAATCATTGGATTGAATTTCATCGTCCGGAAGTCCTCTCCACCGATCGCCACTTTTATACAAGAGTAGTGCGAGAAGTTATTGAAATCAAAAAATATAAAAATTTCAATAGGGAAGATGGTTTCAAATTATCCGCGACGTGGAATCCCGTGATTAATAATACGCAACTTCGCTGTTTTGCACAGTCAGGTAATTCACAGAATACGGACACTACGGCTAGCATACGTAATAGGGATACCGTGAGTGTAGTTTGTGACGGTACATGGACAAATAAAAATATGTCAAAAGTGAGGGTGAATCAAGATTCTTCTGCCTCACAAACGGAGACATGACATCGCAGCACCAGTCAGCTTGTGACCACGGCCGGTGTAACCTGGTCGAAACGTCAAGCATAAAAAAGGTAAACATTATGCATGATCGCGTTAATACCCGTTACATATTATATATATATCATGCAACGCGAAAGTTTAAAAGTTATTAATAATAATAAATCTCGATAACAGAAATTTTGGTTTTCATATTTTTTAAAAGAGAACAAACATGTTATTTTCAATTATTATTTAATTTTTTTTTTATTATTTTTTTTACGTGGGGGAATGCATGACGCATACCCCTCCGCGGGGGCGGGCGGAGGGGTTATGTCGGACTCGCCGGGGTAAAAGAAAGATGTTAAGAAGAAAATGTACCTCCCGGAATACCGACTAAACCTACCACGGTGTTCCTCGACAAAACCACTATCGACGGGGCCGCGCGAATCACTTTCGCATGCGGTCGCGACCCCGCCGAGGTTTCGGCCCGCCGTATGAAACGGCAGGCCACTACACGAAAGACCTACCCAAAGGCACTCCTCACAAATTATCCCTACTGTCCCCCCTAGAGGGGAGACGGACTCGAAACAGAGGCGCGCGTGGGAACACGCACGCCGCCTCTCGGACCTGGTGCTGAACGGATGGCGGGCAGGCCCACAAAGCCCGCCACCCCCAGGTCAAACCTCAGGGTGGCTGGAGGTCGTCTCGCGCCCTACGGCGCCCGGCTCTGCGGTTGGGGAGAGGGTTCAAACGCTCCCTCTCCCGCTCCGCCGCCTCCTTGTTGGAAATGACTTCCTCACAAAAGGAGGCGACGGCGTTCCACGACCTATTTTCAATTATATAATGCAACTTATGCAGCTATTTGTAACCATTTTTTATACATGGAACTACTAAACAATATATCAGAAAGATCCTTTTTTTTTTTTTTTTATCGCGGGGAAATGTGCAAATCACATTCCCCATCGCCGGTTTTGGGGCGGGCGATGGGGATATGTCGGGATCCAGCCCATATGTTTGGGCTGAACCGACTAAAACCACCGCGGTGTTCCTCACACCTTTATGGCGGGGTCGCGCGGATCGCACTCGCATTCGAATCGCGACCCCGCCAAAGGTTTGACCCGCCGATGGACGTGGCGGGTCCCACAAAACTTTATACACATAATTGGGGGACCTGGTCCCCGACAACATAGCGGGGGGACCTAGTCCCCTTTCCGGCATCGAGAGGCGTGCGTGGAACACGAACGCCGCCTACTCGGACCTGCGCTGGTCGGGCGGTGGACGGCCCCAATAGGTCCACCGCCCGCAGGCTTCTACTCAGGGTGGCTGGAGGTCGTCTCGCGCCCTCCTACGCCCGGCTCTGCGATTAGGGAGAGGGATTGAGCGTTCCCTCTCCCTCTCCGCCGCCTCCTTCACTGACATCACCTCCTCACAGAAGGAGGCGACGGCATTCCAAGACCTCTCGCTCGAGATCATGGACAGAACCATAGCCTCGAGCGAGAGGACGACTCTACCGACTGCCACATGCATGACACGGCGTTGCGTGGCCCAAGCAGGGCAAGCCACCAATGTGTGCAACGCAGTGTCCTCGACAACGACGCGGCAGTCACCGCAGTGATGACAACCGGGCGTCTCCTGTTTGCCTATTCGACACAGATACCGACCGAAACAACCGTGGTCGGTCAGCACCTGCGTCAGGCGAAACGTGAGGGCGCCATGACGCCTCTCCAGCCACTCTCTAAGTACGGGTCTTACCGCCACGATTGTGGCGTGCCCGATATCAGAAAGATCCTTAATTATCGTAGTACAACACGTACCGACCCGGATCATAATATTTTTATTATTGTCGCTATACCAAAAACTATAAGGTTAAAATATGCTTTATTTATTCGCAATATCTAGCGTAAACAAAATTTTAACAAAAATGAACACCGACTTAAAAAACGAATATTCTAAAACAAAAATGCGCTAAAACGTTAATAATTGCGTATTCTTGTGAATAATTCAATTATTGTTATTAATGGAGTCGGTGTCAGCCAATGTAGGTTTGTAACTTCTTAAACATGAGATGTCTTACTATAATCATAACATAACATTGGCATGCACAATTACACACAGACGCAGCACGCGGCGCGAGCGGCTGACACCAACTCCGAAAATAACAATAATTATTCACAAGAATACGCAATTATTTTTTATCTTTTTAGTGCATTTTTGTATTTGAGGTCGGTTTTCTATTTTGTTAAAATATTGTTTATTTCTCGGTTTTTAGTGAATCTGAAGTTCGATAACTGATTTTATTTGTCTGAATATGGGTAGACCTACTAATCGCGCTGCTCATAATAATATGAGACAGCGCCGTTTAAATGAGTCAGTCAAACGAAGAAAGGTAGAAACGCCTCTCTAAGAATAGGAAATCTACCTCCAGGGCCATTTTAAAAGAGACTTGTGAAGAGCGCAAAAAAAGGTTTTCATAAATATGGGCTTACATGAAAAATGTTTTGGACAGAAAAAATCGGGATATACCGTTTAAATCATTTTTGCCCATAGTTCATCTCATGATAATTCCAAATACGGTTAGGATGTTTATGTGTATGTTTTATTCTGGGGTTCCGGTGCCTAATGGCTTCAGCGTCATATTAAAAGTTGTATTATAGAAATAATTTTGTTATTAGCTTTTTTTGTGTATATCTTGTTGAGTTTAATAGTTGCATGTAACTTCATACTATTACATGCTATCAATAACCAATTTGGAATTGTGTAAACAATACATATACATAATTATGTATGTGATTGTTGCAATCACGGCAGATTTGCTGTCATTTATCAAAGAACTCCGTTGTATAAAACCAAAGATCTTTATCAGAACATCACTAAATTAGAATTGGGCTACCTCGAAACACTACGAAGGGCTTCCAAACCATCCTACACAGTTGTTTATTTTGTTCGTGCCAAAAATGAGAACATCATCAATGTAGCCAAATACGCATTATTAAGGATAACTCAAAAACGAATGGTCAGATCTAGATCAAAATTAAACAACCAGCTTTCAAATAAAAAAAATTTATCAAAATTGGTTCAACTAGAAAAAAGTTATGAGGTAATACATATAAAAAAAACACAGTCGAATTGAGAATATCCTCCTTTTTTGAAGTCGGTTAAAAAGGACAGTGTTCTTAGTTTTCCTTTGTTACTATTAACACAAAAACAACCCTTAACGTAACCAAAACTTCCTTTCCATATAACCATAAAAGTACAATATAATTTCTGAAGACGTTAAAACTTTTGCAAGCATCTTGTAGTTCCTGCTTAGCCGAGTTGCAAGTTGGTAACGTCCCATGTTAATGCTGTCGAGACACTTCTGAGTATAGGCATAAGTGAGTTTAGACAGTATTAAGCGTTTTAGTGCCTCCTAATGTACTGAAACTCGGTGAAACAGTATTAAGATTTCAAAAGATTATGTGAGAGAGTTTTTGCTGTGTTATTATAATAGTTAGCTAGTCTTTCAAATTATTTTAGTGTGCACTTTGTAAGTAGTGATATAGAGGTAAAACGTTAGACTGCTTCAATGAAGTCTTTCTTCGATCTTTGACGGTGAAAGAAAAAAAATTTCATGTCTAATAGTCCTATATAATATTTTAGAAGATGTGTGAAGTCTGTCAACCCGCATTTTACCAGATTATAGCCTAACCCAGTAAGAGATATGTAAGATCGAGTGCAACATTTAGGCGTATCATGGACGAACAGCGGCAGATCGAACAATTTGTTCCATGTTATAGAAAAAGGAAGTGGGAAGGAGAAGGAGCGGGAAGGGGAAAGAGTGTGATTGGGCCTCCGCGCAGCACTCTCACTCACCGAAATAAACACAACAGTAGAAATAGTGCTATTTCACGTCGATATTCTGTGAGAAGGTAGTCCATCCCCGGTCGAGCCTATTCATGCTGAAATCAGCGAGGCTCTACTACTCAAAAATAAACTCAAAAATATTATGTATTGAGGGTATATTGGGAATAGTTCAACAAAACTTTTTAAATCCAAACATAATGCGATATATTAATAATGTGGAAAACTTAAGATAATTAAAATTGAAACAATCAACATAGATAATACAAACGCGGGGCAATGCAATTGCATTACGTGTCGAAAAACGACGCACATTAATTGCTATCATAGAAATTATCATGCAAATATAATTGTGATAATATAAGGAATAATATATATTGTTTTTAAATTTAGTTATTTAGTAGGACAATTTAAAAATAATTTAAGAAACTTGTTATTTGTGGCGATTATAATATTGATCGACTGAAAGACACTCCTGTTTCAAGAGAGTTTGAAAACTTGTTACAGAGCTTTAACTTAAAACTTGCAATAAATGAGCCAACCCGCTTGCAAAGTAAAACGTGCATTGATAACATTGCACACAATATTAGAGGCTGTCAACAAAGCGTTATTGAACTAGCTCTGTCTGATCATACAGCACAAATTCTCTCATGTCCAGTTAGGAAAACGTACTCAATAACCCATTGGTATAAATTCAGAAGAGACTTTAGCACCGAAAATGTTGAGAAATTTATTGAATGTCTAAAAGCCCTAAATTTTACTGAATGCTATGAGAAAAGTGACGCAAATGCTTCTTTTGAAGAATTCCATAAGGTATTTAAACTTTTTTATGACCTCTGCTTTCCAAACATCAAAATTAAAGTTCCAATTATTCGTAAAACCAAATGGCTTAGTAAAGGATTAAAAATATGTTCTCTTCGTAAAAGAATGCTTCTTAAAATATATCGACTCTCAGGTAAAAAATCAGATAAGGGTAACTTTAATAATTATGCAAAAAAGTTCAAAATAATTGTAAAACTTACTCAAAAGTCGCATAATAATTATTATATACAAACAGCCACAAACAAACCCAAAGCAATATGGCAAATAATAAATAAAAATAAAAACAATAATCCCCCTGAAAAAATTGATAGATTAAGATATAATAACCAAGTTATAACGGCCCCTGATACTATAGCACAAACACTAAACAATTTCTTTATTGATGACATCTCGAAACTGACAAACAATAAAATAAATTACGCAAAGATTCTAACTTATAATAAACCAAACTCCTGTTTCTTAACCCCAGTTACCCTAAACGATGTTGTAAAAATAATCATGGCATTAAAAAACACCAAAAGTAAGGGCTATGATGGAATTTCAACGCAAATAATAAAGCGCGTAGTGTACGTAATTGCCCCAATCATAACTCATATTATAAATCAGTGTCTTGAGGAAGGAATTTTCCCAACATACTTAAAAACTACGGTGGTTACACCACTTTTTAAAAAAGGAAACCCAGAAGATGTACGATGTTACAGGCCGATTGCTCTCATTCCAATATTCGCCAAAATATTTGAAAAAGTACTAAATAATAAACTTACTGAATATTTCGAGAAAAATAAAATAATAATAGATAATCAAGTAGGATTCAGAAAAGGGAAATCGGTAAATTCAGCAATTCATCAGTTTTTAGAAAAAATACTTACAGAACTAGATAAAAAAAAACAAGTTACAGCTCTATACACGGACATGACAAAAGCGTTTGATTATGTTGATCATGAACTTCTGCTGCAAAAACTGGAAATATACGGAGTTCGAGGTAAAGCACTACAAATAATCAAATCATATCTATGTAACCGAATACAGTTCACTGAAATAACACAGTTATGTCCATTTACAAAGACAGAGATTAAGTATACATTGAGTCCTAGATTTATAAAATATGGTGTACCTCAAGGGTCAATACTGGGACCACTACTGTTTCTCATTTACATAAACGATTTACCTAATGCTATTCGGCAACCTATGGTTTTATTTGCAGATGACAGTACGGTTCTTTTCACAAATAATAAAAACAAAAATCATGAGCAAGAAATAAATGACTCCTTATCTAAATTAATAAATTGGCTTCAAATGAATAATTTAAAAATTAATCTAACAAAAACGCATTACATGAACTTTAAAAATAAAAACGCGACGTCTATTCCTTTAACTATTGCACACAATAATGAAACTGTAGCTGAGGTAGCAAATACAAAATTTCTGGGAATCCATATCGATTCGAATATGTCATGGAAAACACATCTAAATAGTGTATGTACCAAATTAAATCAATTTTCTTACGCTCTATACATGCTTAAAAAAGTATCCAACCAGATCGCGCTTCTTACTGCTTACCATGCGTATGTGGGATCCACTCTGTCGTATGGGTTACTATATTGGGGAAACTCGACTGATAAAGAAGTTGCGTTCAAAGCCAAAAAAAGTGTATTAGGTCTATATGTGGGTTACGCCAAACGGATTCATGTAAACCACATTTCGTAAATCTCAAGATTTTAACACTCCCTGCTCTATTTATCTACCTGGCCTCAATTTTAGTTAAATCAAACATTACAAGCTATGATACGTTAAAAAGCAGGAGACTTAAAAATACCTTAAGAAATAAAGCGTCCCACACTAGAGCGTACAAAAATAGTATTTTCTGTATGAGCACAAAGATTTATAACAAGCTACCTATGGACATTAAGATTATAAATTCAATTATTATTTTTAAAAGAATGCTGAAAAATTTCTTAATTAAAAAGGCATATTACTCAATAGCAGAATTTCTTGAGGAAAAATAATTTTGTTCAATAAAGTACCTATCACTAAAGTGAATGTAATTCTGTAAAATATTTTTTAAAAGGATTATGATAATTAATATTAAATGATTACAATACTGTGACATAATTGAATTAATGAATACTGATAATTTTTAAATCAGGTAACTCATGACAGGTGTATTTTTATTTGGGTATGACTTTAATAATTTATAATTAATATTGTACCGGACGGGCGAACTCGGGGCTAAGGTTACTATGGCGATGGTTACGATAACACCCGTCAAGTCGCTGACGTCCTATACACGGTGTGTGGACTGTACTATAGCGGTTACTGGTCTCGGAGTGGAGGCGCTGAAAGGCGTGTCATACGATGTGCGGGTCGGGACTTCGATAAATAATACACATGCTTCACTGTTCAGTTGTCTTGAGGTTTCTGGCTGGCTCCATTCGGTTCTTGAGGCTTGAAGATGAGGTTTCTTGAGCACCTAATATCGATCGATACGGTGTCGCTTAGGTACCCCAGATCTTTACCGTAACGAGAGCCGGCCAGAAACCACAGTTCAACAATTTTATTTTATTTTTAAAAATTACACATTTCTGCTTATAACTATGGAACTATGCTAGCTAGCGTGATGGTACGACCAATGCCGCGTAGGGCACGAAAAGACCTAGCTAGTGCTATAATGTTTATCTTTCGGAAGTTAGGTCTAGGTATAGATAACTTAGGTTTTATGCTAAAAATCTAAGCTGCGGTCATATTTACAAAGAGAAAAAGTTTAATAACTTCATAACTATGATATATAGGAATATAATTCCTTCAACATCCTATAGCGCCTTTCTTAGCGCATAAATAAAACGCAATAGGTAAAACGTTTTATTAAAGCCTTATGACCTAGGAACCCTGATATACCTAACTTGAGATAAAAAATGTACATTTTATCAGTAATGTTTACATATTCACAAAATATTTCTATAAACTATAAGAGAAACACAATATTACGTTATTTACACTATTTAACTATATTAATTAGGTCTATATGTGACCTAATTCGACACTATTTCTGAACTATAAACTTTATGGATACAGTATACTTAATAAATAAATAAAATAAAATAAAATATTGTTTATTTCAGACAACCTTATAGTCCATATTTTTACAATGAAAGAACATTAAATCACCCTCTTAACTAAAGATCTCCACATGGAGGATGAGAACCTGTTTGCTATCGTCTTCAGGATTTCATTGCGGCTACCACGCACCCTGTGGATCAGGGATACCGTTTTCTTGCGCATATTAATAATATGAATCTTAAGTTACTGTTGACGTTGTCGCGAACAAATATGATGTAAATGATATAATGTAATTAAAACGATGACCTATCTAAAATTTAATATTTATAAATTTTCTCTTTTTAATTAATGAATGTAAATCAATTTATTGCATGTTTAACTGTTACAATTATAAGCATACATGTATGATGAAATTGCAATGCCCTAACAGGGCCACTATGTTCTAAGAACTGATATCTTCTGTTAAGAACTTTATTTATGTACACATAGTTAGCAATAAAGAATTTTGAATTTGAATTGAATTTGAATTTGAATTAAGAAGTTACAAACCTACATTGGCTGACACCGACTCCATTAATAACAATAATTGAATTATTCACAAGAATACGCAATTATTAACGTTTTAGCGCATTTTTGTTTTAGAATATTCCTTTTTTAAGTCGGTGTTCATGTTTGTTAAAATTTTGTTTACGCTAGATATTGCGAATAAATAAAGCATATTTTAATTATTTTTTTTCTTTTTACGTGGGGGAATGCATTGACGCCTCCCTCTCCGCGGGGTGACGGAGAGGTTATGTCGGGCTCACCGGGGGAAAGATATCCCGGTAATACCCACTAAACCTACCACGGTGTTCCTCGACATAACCATAGACGGCGGGGACGCGCGAATCGCTTTCACATGCAATCGCGACCCCGCCGAGGATTCGGCCCGCCGTGTGAAACGGCAGGCCACTTCACAAAAATACTTCCTGCACTGTCCCCCTAGGGGGGACAAAGACACGACACAGAGGCGCACGTGGGAACACGCACGTCGCCTCTCGAACGAATGGCGGGCAGGCCCAGGTCAATCTTCACGGTGGCTGGAGGTCATCTCGCGCCCTCCGGCGCCCGGTTCTGCGGTTGGGGAGAGGGTTTAAACGCTCCCTCTCCCGCTCCGCCGCCTCCTTGATGGAAATGACTTCCTCACAAAAGGAGGCGACGGCGTTCCACGACCTCTCACTCCGGACCATAGACTGAACTACGGTCGGAAGTGAGAGGGCAATCAGTCCGACTGCCGCGATCAACTCACGGCGCTGCGATGCCCAGGCAGGGCAGTACGCCAAAGTGTGCAGCGCCGTGTCCTCAACAACGTCGCGGCAGTCGCCGCAGTGGTGACAACCGGAAGCATATTTTAACCTTATAGTTTTTGGTATAGCGACAATAATAAAAATATTATGATCCGGGTCGGTACGTGTTGTACTACGATAATTAAGGATCTTTCTGATATATTGTTTAGCAGTTCCATGTATAAAAAATGGTTACAAATAGCTGCATAAGTTGCATTATATAATTGAAAATTACATGTTTGTTCTCTTTTAAAAAATATGAAAACCAAAATTTCTGTTATCGAGATTTATTATTATTATTCTCTTTATCCTTATTTATTAATATAAATTTTATTATATTTTCCTATTTTTTTTTTTTTTAAATATATAGTTATAAAAATACATTTAAAAACATAAAATCTATAAGGATCCACCGGTATCGGGAACTGGGTCCAAGTTTCCGGTGGTTAGGGCTTCAGCGAGAGGAACCTCCTCACGATGCGTGCCGTGTCAAGCACTACGGCCTTTTGCATCAGAGACTCAATTCAGCCATATAACGCGAGCCTCTTCAGATAATAATCGAGACTCTTAGCAATCAGTCCATGGACTGATACGACTATCGGTACAATGATCGCCGAATCCATATCCCACATGTCGGCAATCTCGTTCGCCAGATCCAGATTATTATTATTATTATCTTTTACCAAGAAATGAGACTCAGTTTTTTATATAATAAAATAGTTTAGCCGTCTCAGGCATTTCGCAGTTCGCATGTTAGTTAGCAGCAACTTATGTCAATGCACACTTGCGAGATTTTTGTACGTCTTCTTGTACGGAACAAGATTTTCGTTCCGATAAAAGTTTAGGACTATGGATGACAATTATGAATTAAGATGTAAAAGACAACATATATCTACATTTATGAAAATAGCACAGTGTCATATTGAATTTCCAGAGCTCCTCTCCAGAATAAGTCTTGAGGTGCCAACAAGAGTCCATCGGTACCCAAATTTAAATTATCTACATACTCCCCGCTGTAATACCAATTATAGACAAAACTATTTCTTCATTAGAACTGCAAAACAGTTAAATAGCATTGACTCGCCTGCATGTGACCTGTTTAATACTTCTGACACAATAAGACAGATGTTATCAAGGGACTGGTTTGAATGCATTATGTAACAAAATTTATACTTTTATATATATACTTACTTAAATCGCACAACTCTAATTATCTCTTTTGTTGTTGTTTAAGCTTACGGGCACCTATAGTTTTATAATGCGAAAACTGTTCATGGTCTGTAGGTATAATATTAGAAATTATTTAGACTAAGAAGTAAGACAGTTTGTTTTCCAATTAAAGAAAAATTAAAATAAATGTTTTAATTATATGAATAAATATTTTGCATCAAAAAACAAACATAATTATGTGTTCCGTGTTTTTCCGTTTTCAAAAGGTCTACAGTACGTTCATGAGTCTTGGTAAACATTTTTATAATAAAATACCTGTTAATATTATAGAATTACCATATAATGCATTCAAAGAAAAATTAAGGCTATACTTATTTTGAAAGCATATTGTACAATAGGTGATTATTCAAATGACAAAATCCCTTGGGGTTGATATATAAAACTTTTCACACTTATCCATTTAAAATATTGATTATGCTGTGAATGGCTTTTATATTTAATCATGCGATACTTGATTATTATAAATACCTTTAATATTTGTTACAATTAGTTGCTAATTACATTTTATAAAGTATTCGATTGTATCGAGATCCTTTAATTTACAAAAGGTATAATTTAGTAAATTAGAATTTGCATTTTTATCCATCTCAGTCATAGTAAAATTAAGTAAAATGTACAACGTCAAATAAAAATATTTCGTGATTATTTGTAGCATTAGTGTAATACCATTCATTATTTAGTTCTTTTTCTCGTCTGGTTTTGTGAAACCATGATACATAACAATGTGAAAGTGAGCATTACGATACTTGGGATGTGTCCCAAGTATCGTAATGCTCACTCAAACGTCATTGCTTGTAGTGACGACATGGACCGAGCCATCCCGTTCTCTTCAACGGCGAAAGGAACGATAGCTGGCCCATGCATGGTACTCGTGAACGGGTGCTACTTGTGGTGAGTTGGCTTGGTTGGTCTGTTTTAGTTTTGTAAATATTGGCAATAGTTTTTCTCTTAACTTACCTTTTTGGAGTTCATCTCGACCTGCAATATGGTATCTCGTATTTTTTATTCTGTGTTTACGTAAGTGGATGCTTCTATTATACCCTAAAATATTTAAGGCTAACTTTGAATGATTACTTAGTGTTTTATGAGTGGTAAGTAGTTTAATGGTTGCAGCTCCTTACAGCCATGATTTGTAATATAGACAATACTCTAAACTTGGCGATTAAAAAGAGTTTTCAGTTTGTTGCTAGTTTTTCTTATTGGTTTTATTCTTATTGGTGCTTTGCTGAATAAAACAACAGTTAAATGTAAATTAACATTAATAAGTGCAAATTTGACGTTCGTAAGTGTTACTTTGTGACCTACATGAATAAACATATTTTATTATTAGTTATATGCCATCTGCCTTCTTCAAACTTAAAACTGTTATCAGAGTTCTAGAAGCGGAACTAAAGAAATTCTTTCAGCAATACCAAGGCTATTCAAGCGAATTTAAGTATGAATAAATGGCAAACTTGCTGAGAAGCAATCGGCTTTCGCGCTGTTTCAAGTTGGATGTTTGTCGACGTTTCATTCTGACGAAGTGATGAAGTTTCCTAAAATTGTTTTAGAGTACATTCACGAGAGTCTTGGTACATTTTAGGAAAAATACTAGTAAATGAATACGTGGACTCTGTGGAGAGACCAACAGACTGCAATGCAGAGGGTCTCGGGTTCGAACCCAAGTCGCGCACCTCTGACTTTCGGAAGTTATATAACTTTTCGAAATTATGTGCGTATTGATTGACAATTATCGCCTGCTCCGTGCCTCGGAGAGCACGTTAAGCTGTCGGTCCTGGCTGCCATGAACATCTATGGCAGTCGTTATTGGGAGAGTGTCGACACAAAAGATCCCACTGGGTCGAAGTGTCGCCGGTCTGCACTGACTGGCCCCCACATAAGATACATACATACATACATACATACATATAGCTTTTATATTTTATTGTTGTTCTTTGATGCGACTACTCTCACAGAAATAGCACCTGTCTCGCGGGGGTATTTACAGCCAAAAAAAATAACGGAAACAAAGAATATCCAGACTCATATCAACTATTAGTGGATCACAAAATCTCTGACCCGTTTTGGGATCTTAAGATCCCAAACCGCATGCCTAGGCATACTGGTGGAAGCGAGGCGACCTTTAAAACTACTACAGCATTCGTGCAGTGATGCCATCATTGTGATATTTGCGTGCTATCGTGATTGAAATTAAACTACTATATACGGATTTTATCGCGTTGTTTATTTGACACTTTATTACATAATTTTGAAAAACTGTTACACTCCTACTAGTACTATTAAACTTTACAAATTTTTAAGCTAATTGAATTATTATTAAAACTATTAAAACTATTTAGATTTAATTTAATTTTGCACTTTCCCCGACGTTTCGGTTGCTTTTCAGCAGCCATGGTCACGGGGAGACTAAAATGGTAGTTGTCTCAATGTTCCAGTATAGTTATTTCAAAGTACCCAAACATAATTTAATCATTGGTGTTTCTATTTACGCAGAATGAGCTCAAAGTATCATGAAGTCTAGCTGTGGTTTGCTTCTTCTTGGGTTTGACTATTTTTATTACTGGATCCCAAGCTGGTGGTACATTCCAACCATCTTCTGTATTAAAATTAGGATGTTTCTTGATTTTGAATCGGTGTTCTTTAGCGAGAATCTGTGGTTTGTCAAATCTCAGGTAGTGGTTGGTCCCCTGTTGCACATGTTCACACACAGCAGACTTCAACGAGCGTTGGTGTTTTACATCAGCTATGTGTTCTTTTATGCTATCGTGATGTTCGACTCCTGATTCGTACAATTTATACTTGAAATTAAACAACTTTAATACGGCTTTTAGCAGCCATGTTCACGGGGAGACTAAGATAGTGGTTGTCTCAATGTTCTAAATGTCGTTATTTCAAAGTACCCGAAAATAATTTAAACTTTGGTGTTTCTATTTACGCAGAATGAGCTCAAAGTATCATGACGACTAGCTGTGTTTTGCTTTTTCTTGGATTTGACTATTAGAACATGGCTGCTGAAAAGTAACCAAAACGTCTAAATAGATTTTATAATTTAAATAGAAGTAACTAGTAAAAGTATTTGACAATAGTAGTTTAGTGTAGTTTTAAAATCATGTAATAATAGTGTTTAATAAAAAAATAAAAAACTCGATAAAATCCGTATACAGTTGGTGAAGGTATACGTATCCGTATCCGCATAAAGGTAAACTTCAACGTACAACATTCGCCTAAACGTAAGACAAAATAATGTATACTTGAGTTCTTCTATTAGCAGTTATGAATGTAACTTTTGTGTATGGAAACACGGGTCCAGTAACGATAGGTCGATCCCATACCGCGTAGGACTTTAAATGATAACTGACGATATGTGTGTGAGATACTTCTGATGAACCCTTCTGTAATACAGGTACTATACTGCATGTGTCTGGCAAAGTTCTGTTAAGAAATACGCAGGCGCAATGGAATATAAAAATTGTGAAAATGTTTCTGATATTTGCCAATCGCCCAGTACATAGGGACTTAAAACCATACCTTGGTGAACCTTTCGTTTGCCAGCGGCTCGTATACGAGCTGCTACATTGCTAATCTCTACTTACCAGCGGCTCAGATACGAGCCATCGAGTGCCACGCTACTTTAAACCTTATTCTACTAACCTAACCGCTTAAAACTGATTGTTTTTCGGCTACGAATGGATTTTTGGGTATAGGACATATTATTATTGTAAAGAATTACGAACATACGATAGGGTAATACATTTTTACTTCACCTTTTGGGTATATAGGTGTCACATTTTTTTTAAATGCATCTATAGCAATTGAAATAATTCCTGTATTGCGAGGGGCTTTACGAACATTCAAACAACGGACACAAAGATGCGAGATCATGCAGACTCGGAACAACCTTTTGTGGATCACACAAAGTTTTGTCCCGTGTGGGATTTGAACCCACAAAACTCGGCGCATTGGTAGTGGCTAGGCGATCACCTAAACCTACGCCATTCATGCAGTATGTATATATATCTTCTAAGTATTTAAAAGTAAATCTATACATATAATAAAACTGTAAATATCATGTGTCTGTACATTTTAGAATTTTGCAAAATAAATAAATAATTTAGGGGCGCTCAGAATAATTAACTAAACACAATTCAATCATTTTTAAAAAAGTCTGTCTGTTTGCCTGTTTGTTTGTTCTCGCATCACACCTGAAGTACAAAGTTAATACGATAGACTCAGTAAGAACACTATAATAAATATCCTCAATTAACATTTTGTGTTTATATCATTAAAATCGGTCTTCTCTATCAAAAGTTATGAGCATTTGAAGTCAAATTAAAGTTTAATGTAGGCGATGTGATCGTACTGTACTAGATCCGCTGTAATGGTTTACAAATAAGGTTGAGATTTGCTTAAATTTAAGTTCATAGATTGTGATTACAGATCAGGATCATAATATATAGAACGCCAGTAATACGGATAGAATGTAAATTTCTTAACTTTTGTTATAATAATAAAAATTGCTATAATATAACTCAAAGTACCAACATTTTACCTATAATGTTCGCTATTTGGCGTGCGCTGGGAAAACGATTGATGATACATAAAAATCATGTACTACATGATTAAAGTATTCATTACTACCATGGACAAATAATATATTGTTTATTGATCCATGATACTAAGACAATGTTTACTGTAACTGACAGCGACACCTCTTAGTGTTACGACGAAACGTCGATAGATGGCGTTGTGCATATGACGTCATTTTCTGAATCACGGTGTTAAGATTCTCCGGCGCAGTATGACTACGGAACACAATTATATTCAGTCACTGGGAACTTGAGTCTTTGTAGTTGTATATCTTTGAGTTAGAATTGTTTGTTTCGAACAATCGTTTGTTTGTTTGGACTGCCCGGCATTTCATTGTTCATTGATTTACAATTTCGTGGTTCAGGGCTATAAATAATAATTCTTTGATTGCATTAATTAATAATTCGTTTCTATTTTATCGGTAATTTACTAATTTCGTATATTCGTTCGTTTGTACATTTTGTATCGTCTATCCTCATATCCTGGTTTTTGATTGTAGATTGACAATATCGTAATTCAGGGTTTTAAATTATAATTCTTTAATTGTAATATTTGCTCTAATTTTAAATTTCGAGTTGTAAACATATTAATTCTTATATTTAGTTTCCTTAATTATATTGAACAAATTGTTTTGATCTTTGTATCAGCATTATTTTAGCTTTTGATATTTTTTTAAGAATAACTGTTAACAAAATATCAAAAAAAGGTCGAACCTATCGCAATACAGTCGACATGCTAAACGAATGCGGCAAATTCGGTCTCAGGAATCTGCCGAAAGTCATGGGGCAAGAATCATTAATGCCTGAGTACGTCAGGCTTTTAATCGGGAGTAGGAAAGCTCTACTGAACGTGAAACTCGACTTCTAGCACAGCGTGCACGTACAGCAGCTTCTAGGTCCCAAGTAATGGAAGACGAACGTGCAGTGCAATTATCTGCAGATCGCGAACGGCATGCATTTTTACGTGAGTCGGAGACGTTTCCCAAACGTGAGGCACGATTGACTGCCGATCGTGAGCGGCACACGCTGTCCCGTGAATCGGAGACGTTTACAGAACGCGAGGCACGATTGGCTGCCGATCGTAAGCGGCACACGCTGTCCCGTGAGTCGGAGACGTTTACCGAACGCAAAGCACGATTGACTGCCAATCATAAGCGGCACACACTGTCCCGTGAATAGGAAACGTTAACCAAACGCGAGGCTCGATTAACTGCCGACCGACCGTGAGTGGCACACGCTGTCCCGTGAGTCGAAGACGTTTACCGAACGCGAGGCATGATTAACTGCCGACCGTGAGTGGCACACGCGCTCCCGTGAGTCTGAGACGTTTACCGACCGCGAAGCGCGCGGACTTCCAGCCCATAAAATTTCTTTATAAGTGGGCGTTCCCATAATCTTGCTAAGAAATTTAAGTCCACCTAGGCTTTGTAACGGAACTAGACTTAAAGTAAAAATCTTGCAACGTAAGTTAATTGAAATAGTTTTTATGCCGAGAATCCCCATCATATCAAATAATTATCCGTTCAGTTTTAAGCGCGTTTAATTCCCAGTAAGTTTATGTTATGCGATGACAATAAATAAAGCGCAAGGTCAAACATTACACGTTGCTGGTATAGATCTCAGTACGGGCTGTTTTACTCATGGCCAACTCTATGTCACTTTGTCTCGCGTTAGCAATCCCCAAAATCTGTATGTGTACGTGCCCAATGGTTCCACATCTAACATCGCTTACACAGAAGTTCTGTCCTAAAGCATATAACATTTTATACAAATTTTCACGTGGACGAAGTCGCGGGCACAGCTAGTAAATAAATAAAATAAATAAATAAGTAGCAGATTGGAGTCTGAAAATGTGCCTGATAGACGTACATATAATTCACCGTTGCTTACCGCTTCGTTGCGGTCGCTTTTCTTATACGTTCAGTAGAGCGATATTAAAAATCGTACTTGTGTTGTAATGAAAGAGCAGTGTCCGCCTTGATTACTAAATTTATAAAATAAAATAAATCCACGAAACAATTATAAGCATTTTATTTTACAAAAACACAACACACTTCATTCTTTTCACAATCCATAGCATCTCTGACTGTCAAGAATTGAGGACATTCAAAATCTTCTGTCGATACGCAGTCACCACCTTTCGCACGACATCTTATATTGAGCTCTTTTAAATGTTTGTTTGATTTTCCTGCAGTATTAGCTGAAATACAATCAAATGATTTTAGTTAGTTATAAGAAGTAGGCGGTAATGTTAATCAATTCAAATATAATAAAATTACAGATTTTGTTTGTTTGAACACTGATATTATAAGTAAGTAAATCATCGCGCTACGAGCTACCTGAGCGGAACATATTCATGGCTGAAACCGTAGCAGACAGCTAGTGAGTCAATATAAACATAAGTATTATTTGTTACATAACATTTGTTTATTGTTTGTTTCATATTTTTGTTTCACCAATATTATTAGTTAGTGGAATTGTACAACATTTTTTAGTAAAAAAAAATTTTTATCTTCTCTGCTAACCGGAGGGAAATCTGATGTAAAGTTGGCTTTGGCCCGTGCCATCAGAAATAGGTTGTGATTGAAGTGTGAAAAGAGTGGCTGTGTACTGAGTGTGAGTTGGCTGATTCACATTGAAGTTTGTTTACTATTCTGCAGGTATGACTGCTTTTTGTAGTAGGCAGTAGGTCTTAGGTAGCAGTTTTAAAGTTTTTAGTGATTGGTGAAGCTATTTGGGTATGGTTCCTGTAGTAAAAAGTACAATAACATGGGCGATAGATACTTCTTAAAATAAAATAAAGTAAAGAATAAGAAAACAATAAGAAAATATTAGCTTTTTATTTTTAATAAATGTAAAAAAATAAAATTGCGTGGCTTTCCAGTATTTTCGTTAATGTAGATTGGTTACAAATATGCCTTTTTCACGCATTTTAGTACTTTGTGTTGCCTCCGCGAGCTCGCAATACTGCTGTTATGCGATTTGGCATACTTCCTACGAGGTTTTTGAGGCGATGCTGCGGAATATTCTGCCATTCCTCTATTAGAGCATCTTTCATTTCACGTAGCGTGATTGGCGGTAAATTCCGCTGACGTACACGTCGTCCCAGTGCGTCCCATGCATGCTCAATAGCGTTTAAGCCGGGGATGCGTGCTAGCCACTCCATGTGTGTGATACCGACTTCTTGAAAATAGGCAAACACTATCTGAGCTGTATGCGGGCAGGCATTGTCATGCATAAAAACGGCATTCTCACCCATGTCCACTAATAATGGACCAACGTAGTCATTCAGAATTTCAGTGATATATCTTTCTGCAGTTAAAGTTCCATTTTCTATCACCACTAGCTCAGTGCGGCTTTCGGAAGAAATCCTAGCCCACACGTGAACAGAGCCTCCGCCGTGTGGTACTTTTCCTTCTATACAGGGTTGGTTATAGCGCTCTCCCGGTATTCTGTACACTCTTTTCCTCCCGTCGTGCTTGTATAAACAGAATCTAGACTTGATTGAAAACATAACTCTGGACCAGTCATTCAGAGTCCAATTCTCGTGTTCTCTACCACAACTCAACCTTGAGTTTCTGTGTGTGTCTTTTTAGTTTTGAGCCATTTGCAGGTCTTAATGGCTTTGAATTTGCTTTAGCCAGACGCCACCTTACTGTATCCGTACTCAGGTTGTTTCCTTCAGCTCGTAAATGATGATTCTTTACTTCAACAGCCGCAGCAGCAGTAAGAAATCGATTTCTCAAAATTGTTGACACCATATAGCGATCCTACCACGCCGTCGTGCCCTTGTTCGGCCTGTTTTTGGTCTTCGAAGAATGGATCCAGTTTCATGGAAACGCTGATGTACTTGCTGAACTGTAGAAAGAGTCACACCAACAGTTCTCGCTATATTTCGCTGACTGTGCTCATCTTCAAGCATTGTCAGGATCTTGGTACATTCTTCAGGGTTTAACGACATGATGACTTCAGAATAATAAAATTTATAAGGCAGAGACACCATATTTATAACTTTTATTGCAAAACTAAAACAAACGCGAAACAATTGATTAGAATTTTTGGGTACTAAATTCAGAAACGACCATTATTTTACATTTTCAGTTTTTTATACAATTATCAGAAATAAATAAAAAGGTTTTATATATTATTTTATGTGACATTAAATATTCCTTAATTAAGTTTTTATATCATAAAGCTAGGTCAGGTACTTTTGAAGATATTGAAGATTTTCTAACCGACCCTTTTTCTTTGCGGTCCAGTGTATTTGCTAAGCTGGTACCTACGTTATTCTTTTGTTATTTTTACTAAACTAAAATATATTTCTTTATTTTAGCTTAGAGATTTCTTGTGCTGTTCCATCCAAACTAAATTTAGATTTTGTTTAGACAGCACCTTCAATTGAACTGTGGCAGTCTTACCGGCACTCAAAATGCTTAAAACTGGAATGAATGAAAATGGGTGAACGAAAAATATGATCATATTAAATATTTTGGCCTAACCCTTCTCACAGTGGGAAGAGGCTCATGCCCAGCAGTGGGACAGTTTAATACAGGGCTGATGTTATAATATATTTATTATATACATAATTATATAAAATATTTTGAGCTTTGTGAAGTGTCGGCCTCGATGGCGTAGTGGTTAGTGTAACCGACTGCCACGCCTGAGGTCGCGGGTTCGATTCCCGCACAAGTCAAACATTTGTGTGCATGAACATGGATGTTTGTCTTGGTCTGGGTGTTTCTATGTATAATATGTAAGTATTTACAAAAAAAAAGTATATAAGTATGTTTATCCATTGTCTAGTACCCATAGTACAAGCTCTGCTTAGTTTGGGCTAGATGGTGTTGTGTGTATGTGGTAGAATATTATTATTATTATTATTATTTGTATCCACATATAAAATAAACGGTACATACGGATTATGTTGTTTTTCTCTAACCCACATCATAGCTATATAAAATTGTATGTATGTCTTTTTAACCCTAGCTCACTAAACATATTTTCGAGTTACACAGTCACTAAACAGTAGTCATTTTGACTAACAAAATTAAACGATTATATTTTTCTTTAAATGACATTTATTTATTAAAAAAGTAGGTAATATGAGAGAGGTATTATTAAGGTTTCTTAAAAACTATCAGACACATTAAAACATGTCAATCCTGGCAGTCTGAGCAGACAGGAATGGTATGTTCGCCACAAATGGCCTTCCTGCAGGAGTGGCATGACACTTTGGTCATCCTGTGCTTCTGATATGGGCAAACTGCGCAAATTTTTCGTTTGTTTGGCTGTGCTTGAGAAGTACTAGCCACAATATTTTCAATTTGCAGGATATCTTTGATACTGGCCCTGATATTCTTTCTCAAAGTTACAGTCTTGTACCGTGCCCGCAACCACGGCTCAATGAGATCGTCGGCCAATTTTTGCACGAATGCTCTGCGTTTCAGCGGTTTTTGTCGTTGCCGTACCATGTTAGATACATAAATGACATACGCATTAACCATACATAAATTCAGCATATTATAGAATATGCATTGAGGCCATCTATTTGTTTTGCGATTGCAGCTCATGGCAGAACAAATCTGGTCAACAGTATCAACAGCTCCTTTAGTACTGTTGTAGAAATGTATTATTTCAGGCTTTTTCGTGCTGGAGTTAATGTCCGGCTGATCGTGTACTGTCGATAGAAGAAAAACTACTTTGTTGGACTTTGGTTTATAAGACACCAAGGTTTTCTCAGCATCGTAGCCAAACATTGAAGTGCCGATATTCCTTGTTTTTGTGTTTTTCATTTCCTTTGGTATCTCTCGTTTATTGCTGCGCAATGTGCCAACAATTGTTAGTTTGTAGGGAGATTTCAGTAGTTCTGAAGCAAGTGGCACGGACGTGAACCAGTTGTCCATAGTTATGTTTCTGTTTGTCCCATAAACAGGTTCACAAAGTTGTTTTACAAAATGTGTAGCCAGAGGCGTGTTTTCGTTGCAGATTGTTCCTTTACCCAAATATGGCGTAGCATTATAAACATATTTTGAGTTAGAATCAGCGACCATTACAATCTTGACACCATATTTATTAGGCTTGTTCGGTAAATACATTCGAAACGGGCAGCGACCTCGGAACCCAACTAATTGTTCATCTATTGTCAGATAGGAACTGGGTTTGTACCATTTTTTACAATTTTCAATAAATTTTTCCCAGAGTTCTCTTATTGGCGCAAACTTATCTGTTTCTCTTCGTTCTTGTCTGGTAGCTCTATTGTCGAAACGACAACATCTTAGCAGGAAGTCAAATCTCTCAGCACTCATACACGCCTTGAAAACGCTGCCGCTTCGTTTGGTGTCAAATAACATTCTCGTAGGCAAATGATTACTTTTTATAGCAGCTGAGTGCAGGAGAAGACCGAGCAAAGCTTTCATTTCATCAGCTGAGGTAAATGAATTAGTGTGAGATAATTCTTTGTACTTCTCCTTTTTCAAATCAATTTCAGCATTCGTGTGGATTACAACCTGGTCAATCATTTCATCAGAAATAAACAAATGAAATAATAGAATCGGATCTACGATATCTCTCGCTTCAATTACAGGTCCAGGTATGAAATGAATAATGTTTCGAGCTGATGTACGAGTACCTGAGCTGCGTGGAGTGGTTGCCCATTTGTGTTTATTTTTTCCATATATGTAGGCTTTACCTGGATGTATTACCGGGTTTTGAAGTAAAGACGCGGGTTGATGTAGCTGCGACCGCTCGGGAGAGGCATCATCAGAGTGAATAATCATATTTCTGTTTTGGTTACCTCTGACTATGTTTAGCTCCTCATCAGAAGATACCGAAGATTCTTCATCACTTGCGTCGGTGTTTACGCAGAGGTCTTCCTCTAAGTTATCTTCTTGTTCAGACTCAGAAAGTTCACCAGGTAGTCGTGCGAGTTCTTGGTCATCATTATCACTGTCAGATTCATTCAAAAACTGCAGAATTTTGTCCTGATCCCGTATCAAATCCATCTAAAACAGAATAAACGGATTTACATAATATTCAAAATACACATTTTTTCTATACAAAATAATAAAATACATGGTTTTATATTATATTACAAAAACAATAAAATCTCAGAAATCAGTAAAAATTACTTTATTTATACAAAAAGTCAATAAATAAACAAAATTATTCTAAGCTTACCTTGACTCACTTTACACGCGTAATCACTAAACATTAGTCCGTGAGACTAACAATTCGTCAAAACTTTGGAAGTAAAATACGTGCGTACGCAATGCATGCGCACGGGTCACTAAAACACTGTATTAGGAGGGTACTGAGCGCGGTGAGGCGGGGGAATGCCAGAAACATGCCTAAACAGCGAATGCGTGGGGGCCATGTCGCCTGTGAGACTAATGTTTAGTGATCTAGGGTTAAGACAATACCCTCACTAGCAATAAATTCTATGTCGCTGGAGATTTTACAAACTACCGACGCAAAGGTTACCTAGACCCCACAGAAATTGTTGATCCAAGTCAGAGTGTTCTTTATGTTTGTTGTTTGAATATTTGTAAAGATTGCCGTGACACAGGATATTTCCTCAGTGCGGGAGTTACCTAATTAAATATATATAATATACCCGATTTTATATATTTAACCTATGGCCATTTGCTAAGTAAATACTGTATTCTGGCGGTCAGTTCTAGACGTTTTCAATTGGAGTCAGTAACATTATACAGGCTGATTGGTAAAAGACATATAGAAGACATATTGAAGAAGGGGATTCAGTGCTCAATTCTGGACGCGAATATCTAAAAAAATTGGTACTTAGAGTTTGACCTAGTTATCCAATAAAAACTTAATGTGCGGACACTCGTGCGCATATACCAAAGCTAAACAAAACCTTCGTATTATATATTTCATACAAATTTTCATAAAGGTTTTCTTTGCAGGTTACACAATTTTTATTTTATACGTTTCTTCTGACCATAAATTATCATGTCCATGTATGTACAATGTTTAACCAGTCACACTGTATAATATTGTAAATAACAATTTTGACTGCATAGGTTTAAATAATCTTTTGTACTATGCAGTACCCAGAACTGTTCATAGACGACTGGTGCGTGCAGACAAACTGTTTGCTGTATCTACATGCCGAACTAACACGGGCCTGCGTTCACCAATCCATCGAATGGCTAATATTAGTACATACAATGATACTTTTGAACATATTAACATATTTGTATGTTCTGCGATAAGTTTTCGTAAACTTGTATATGAAACACTGAATTCTTGACTAGTGTACTTTTTCGAATATAGACAGAATATTATTTTTATTTATTCCCTTTTCCTTTGTAATGTTATATATTTTTGTATGGTTTTGTTTATTCTTTCAGTTTTTGTAATTTCTTATTAAGTTTTGTTTTAATTGTCATACTTGGTTCCTCGCTTTTCTAGCGTGTTATTTTATCGAATGGTAACCTGAGAACATCGCCGTGGGCTACCTTACTACCTAGTTTTAAGTTGATTCTGTTGTTTTTATTTTGTAGTCTGGCTGTTTGATGTTCCTTTCTTAAAGAAATAAAAAAATGTACCGTACTTAGGCTATTTAAAAGTTATATATAACTTGTTTTACATACCAGGCCTACAGCATTCGATGCCTTCATCCTGTTGCACTGGACACAGACCTTTGGCAACTACTTTGGAATCCTTTGGGCAATCGCCTTCCTTTGCACAAGTGCCTCCAATCACCATGCATGGTAATTCGTAGAAAGATTGACCATTGGCTAAAATTGAAAAAAAAAACTCGTATAATAGTAGAAACTTACTTGCTTCAGGCCGATTGGGCGCGAACAGGGTAGTGCTACCCTCTCACAGACTATTGCGAATCGTTCGTTGAGTTAAAACGCCAAGACTCAAAAACTCCCTTAACCCCTTCCTTTCCATCAACACATACACTTGTTGTATATAAGGTAGCCCAGAGGTAGACCGTTGAACTGAGAGGCTGAGGTCTTGAGCTAATTAGCTAATTATCGCTCTCTTTAACAATGAAGAAAAGTATCGTAAGCAAGCTTGCATGTCTGAGAGTTCTGCATAGGGGAGCCCAAGAGAGTAAATAGAGATTTACTCGAGCGTCGTGTGGACCTATTGGATTGTGAAGGTTAGATTCTAAAAAGAAAAAAGTTTATGTGAAGCCTTACCCTTTGACTGGCGAGGGGAGCGAGTACAGGTTTTAAAAAATGTAAAAGATAACAAACAAACAAAAAATCAAATAATTTCTCTTTATAATATTAGGTTAGGTGTACAGACACAGTGTCATTAAAAATGTATAATACTGTAAATAGCAGGTCTTAAATATACATTCAGAAACTCCCATTTAGTTCTCCAGGTAATAAGGTGGAAACAACAAATTTCTACACCTGACATATCTATTTCAATCCATTCACATTATTTATGCAAGTTAGTCACTGTTTCATATTCGAAAATAAATTGTTGTTATATTTGAAGTTGAGCACAGGGTGATGGACAGAACTATGCTCGGCGTTTTCCTGCGGGATCGAATCAGAAATGAGGAGATCCGTAGCAAGATTACAGTTGCCAACATAGCTCTCCGAATAGCCTAGTTGAAGTGACAGTGAGCAGGGCACATAGTGCGCAGAACATCGGGCCAGTAAGGTTCTGGAGTGGTGGCCACGCATCGGAAAACACAGCAGGTGGATTGACAACTAGGTAAGGGTCGCAGGAAGCGGTTGGATGCAGGTGGCTCAAGTCCGGTCTGCGTGGAAAATCTTAGGAGATCTATATCCAGCAGTGGACGTTTTTTGGCTGAGATGATGATATTTGAAGTTCTGATATCTTTCTTAAGAATATCGCATCGATGATGTCGTGAAAAGTGGAAAGTCTCACATTAAAAATGCGTGCGTTCGAGGGGATTCCATTATCGGCTAGAGTAGATTGAGATATTTTTAAAGAATTCCCAAAAGCAGGATGGATTTTGCAAATGTTAAAATCAGGGAGGTGGCAATAGACTTATCCAATTTTTTACGAATTTGAGTAAAATCATACGTGGTTAATAAGAATATGAATAATATGATTCTTTTAAGTAAATTATTCAAGTAGAAACGCAAGAAACAATTTGTTTTCATTTATGTATGCTAATATTATTAAAAGGAAATATATAATTTCTCTTTGTTTGTTTGTTTGTTTGTAAGGATTTAACTGGACAACGACTAAATCGATTTAAAAAAATATTTCACCATTAGAAAGCTGTATTATCACCGAGTACTTCATTTTTGATGACAAAACAAAGTACTGTTACATCTAACCAGCTTTTACGCAAGCGAAGCCGCGGACAAAGGCTAGTTATATATTATAATTATCTAAATTTATTCTGAAAAGCTTGGTAAGAGCGATATAATTAGTATTAATTAGACTGAAACAACAAAACCGTGACACTGCTAATATTGCTGTCGCTTTTCTGATAACAATATTGAAAAGAGACAGACAATGTTAAACATATTATATTTAGCTTGAACATCTTTATCAGAATATAATTATATTTTTGTTTAATTTCGATTAAAGACTACTATTTATTACCTAGCTTTTGCCCGCGGCTTTGCATGATAACAGTATTTCTTTTTTGGATGAAAATATGTACTCTGTCTTTTCCTGTACCTCTAACAACGTGCATGCGAAATTTCATGCTGATCGGTCGAGTAGCTAAGGCGTTAAAGTGTAACAAACAAACAAACTCACATTCGCATTTATAATCATAGCAAGGACTTCTTACAAGCGAGCACGGGGGCTTGCAATTATTGGCTGCACCTAACTTTCATACACAGCATTAATATGCAATGAAGTACATACCTAAGATCTTAATGGAATGGTTGTTGAAAAATAAACGATGATAGCGCAATTGTTTAAGTGCGTCATGTCTGGTGTTGTAGGTTCGAACTTAGTAGCCGACAAAAAATGCATTTACCGATTGGTGTTGTATAAGTATAATTTGTATTAATTCATTTAAATTTCTAAAAAAAATACTCCCTTCCCGCACTAGGATTAAATCCTGTGTCGCGGGTGCTTTACAAACATACAAACAACGGACACAAAGAACACCCAGAGTCGGGACAACCATTTGTGGATCACACAAAGTTTTGTCCTGCGTTTTTGTCGCGAGGTGACTACTTGAACGTTGACTTGAACTTGAGTAATGTCTTTCATCTTAACCCTAGATGATTAGCTATTATTCTAATAGACTACTACGTATTTGATGAATCGGTAAGTGCCCGTCCCCCGCAGACGTTCATTACCTTGCTAATTAGCGTTGTAAATGACCCGCATGCACTTATTGCGGAAAGACGTTTAGTGAATTAGAATATAGATATGTATGTATGTATCTTATGTGGGGGCCAGTCAGTGCAGACCGGCGACACTTCGACCCAGTGGGATCTTTTGTGTCGACACTCTCCCAATAACGACTGTCATAGATGTTCATGGCAGCCGGGACAGACAGCTTAACGTGCTCTTCGAGGCACGGAGCAGGCGATAATTGTCAATCAATACGCACATAATTTCGAAAAGTCATATAACTTCCGAAAGTCATAGGTGCGCCACGTGAGTTCAAACCCGAGACCCTCTGCATTGCAGTCTGTTGGTCTCCCCACTGAGCTATCGCTGCTTAAGTAAGTATCATGACATCGTCGTCTAACGAAAGAAAGGTTAGTAACTGCGTAACTTTTTTACAAAGTAATTTAATTGCTTGGTATGCTTTTTCTGTTATTATTTTTTATTATAATACATTTTAATTATTTTTTCGCATATAATAAGGAAAGCTTTTACTTGTGGATAACAGGAATATATAATTATAGAAGACATCTTTTTTTATTTCCAGGTCGATTTGAGAAATCAAAATGATGGAATGGAGTGTATAATTGGTTCACGTCCATTACTCTGACTATAGAACCGCGTTATAATTTAACCTTAATTGGTACTTTACGAAGTAATAGAAGAGAAATCCCCAAGGAAATGGTTAACACTAAAAATAAACCGGTAGGAAGTTCAATGTTTAGATTTGATAAAGATTTGACATTGGTGTCGTACAAACCAAGGTCAAGGCCAGAAAACAAGGTCATATACCTTCTATCTACAACCCATGATCAATTTATGATCAACAACGATTCAAGCCAACTCGAAATTATTGAATTTTACAAAGACACAAAAGGTGCAGTTGATACCGTAGATCAAATGTGTTCGACCAATCGCAAAACAAATCGATAACCGCTGTGTTTATTATATAATATTTTAAACCTAACTATTGTAAACCTGAGAGACTAAAGGTCAGTGATTATGTTACTTGAAAATAAGGTTAGTGAGCTAGGGTTAATATCCGAGTATGATTTTTATATATATAGGTACTTCCTTGTCTAAGCGAAAACTAGTTAACCTTGAATTATACCTGTCATACAATAATCGATATGTAATTATAGGAAATTGAAGCAATGTATATGGGATAACACTTAATTGCATTGAACATTAGTTGATTCAAAATAATTGATAGAGATTTTATTAACAACACATTAATATACAAATTAACTAACCTAACCTAACCTAACCTAACTAATGTTATAAATGCCAAAATGAGTTTATTTGTTACGATTTCACGCCTTAAATACTTGAATGATCATCATGGCATTTCTCATACAGGTTGTCAGGGGAATACAATAGAACATAATACCTAACCTATATTTAGGCAAGCAAAGCTAGGGGAAAATCTATTGAAAAATAATTTTCAAAAATGGTTGTGATGTAAAAACATTGAAGTCACTAAATTAAAAACTAAATTTCAAAGACATCAATACTTGCTAGTTCAAAGGAAAAGCAGGTTAATTATTATACCGTGTTTACAAGCAACAATTACTTACATTTATAAACGTTCTTCAATTCATCCTTAACGGAATCCGACAACACAATACTGACCGTGATGGCGAAACAAACAGTTATTTTGAACAACATTTTATACGACCGCTCTTTTCTCCGTCTTTTGTGCGAATGACAAAAATCATTGACATTTTATACAGTTTTGAACAGCGATATAAGCATGATAATGATAAAGGTAATGTATTTCCTTTATATGTTAAGTTTGCGAAAAGGTATTGCAATAAAATGCAAAGTAAACAAACCTGTATGATAGTGCGTCTTCAATGCTGGCAGTTACCTGTTTGTAGTGACGCAACGTCACATGTAAACGTCGATGAGTGATAAAAAGAATAAAATAAAACATAACCTCTATATATGGTGTTGTGGGTTCGAATCTCATACGGGACAAAAAATTCTGTGATCCACAAATGGTTGTTCCGAGTTTGGGTGTTCTTTGTGTCCCCCGCCGCGTCTTTCTGACTGTTTGCGCTAAACTCAACAAGTGATAATCGACAATGAATTGCCGTAAAACTTAGAGTTCGAGAAAATGGTTCACGTACCTCATATTTATTTATTTATTTATTTATTATAGCCACACCAACAGTATACATATACAACACTACTGAGCATATTACATTGTAACAATGTTCTTATATGTAAACCTTTAACAGGCATGTACAGAATACACCAGAAGGGTTATGAACTAATTATAATACATTATAAAATTTATGACTAAGAAGCTAAGCGATTCAAAGATATACAAAGGTCACGTGATACCATGTGACCTTGAAATCAGAGGTCAAAGGTCATAGTCATTCCGGGGTATATCTACTATGCTAAGTCAAATGGCGTTGACCGCGAGTCTCTAGCTCTTACGGTTCTTGTGTTGAAAGTTGTATAACAGACAGACGGACGGACAAAGCTGTTGTATAAGAGCTTTTTCGAACTCTAAAGAGCTTTAAAAATTATATGATTCTTGCAATATGATTTTTGTTATGATTCCTGTAATCTCAGATGTATATGCAAAAGTATGAAGTAAACAAACCCTTAGCAAAATAAACATTAGAGTCATTTTAACGCTACCAGACCTCCATAGAAACCTAGAAATTAAAGAAAAATATAGTTATTATTCCAAGCTAATTAAAACTGCATCTGAGCCGGCAAGGTGGCTGGTTTGCATATTAAACCTACCGCAGTAGTAAAACTGGTTTCTAGATACAACATTACCGTACTTACGTTCTAAAGAGAAATACTTTAGCTTCCGTTTGCAGACAAATAACTGTACCATAACATAATATATGATTCATTAATCATATACCAGTTTACCAGTTTCACAACTATTCTCGGTAATTATGTACTCTAATACGTCTAGACTATGATGGGTGTTTGATGGACCGGTATATTGGTAACTATGAATAAAAAACGGCGGCTGCCGTGAATACTCTAATAGCATCAATGGCATAGATAGATGGTGACTCGCTTACTCACTAAATAGGCCCCCTCACTATTCAGGGGCCCTATTTAGTGAGTAAGCGAGTTACTTACTCACATACATAATAATAATGCTGGCTATCACCATTATTATTATGTATTGGCGCCCTCCGGCCAGATGGACCGATGATCTGAAAAAGGTGGCTGGAGGTGACTGGATGGCGAAAACGGGAGATCGGGCCTTGTGGCGCACCCTGGGGGAGGCTTATGTCCAGCAGTGGACTGCAATAGCCTGAAATGATGATGATGATGATGATGATGATGTGACAATACAATCGGGATCTTATGCGTTGATTAGTACTGGTATAATATCAATAAATATTATTATTATACGACAAAAATTCGTTGATAATAATCGAGCATAAGCTTTATAGTGTTAATAGAAAATACTAATATCCTTATACCCTCGATGGACACATTTACAATATCACTACATATTATAAAACAAAATGATTCATGAGGAAGGTTTAGGTGTATAATTTATCAAGGTTTATTTCTACCTGTGCGAAGCCGGGGCGGGTCGCTAGTATACTATATATCTGATCTTATATGATATCACGTTACGAACCACAGGAACAATCGTTTGTGGATTAGACAGATAATAATTGTCTTGTGTGGGTTTCGAATACTCAGCCCCACGTGATTTTCAAAGTGACGGCGTGCCCTTAATAAATAACCTGTGTAAAGATTAATTAAAATAATGTTACAGTTAATTTTATGCGCCATTTTTAAATTACTTAATAAAGAAAATAGCAATCACTAAAAATTCTAATTAAGTAAGCTAAACCAAATTAATAAGCTCTTGGCCTCCATGAGTATTTCTTGCATAATATATTGTACTAAATTCACCAAATTGTTCTTTAGAGACAACTTTTAATACGTCTACATTTAAAAACTTCAAAGAGTACAGATATTTTCATAAACTAATTTTTTTTCTTTTGTAAGTAAGTAAAATTCCCTCAGGGGAAGACTGTATTTTCTTTATTTAATTTAAATTTATTTGTTAAGAGTTTATAGTAAAGTAAAATAAAAATACCAACTGTTTGTTAATAAAGTAGAGAGAGTAGAGTAAATAACTAGTATTTAGATTAACCGCTCCAGTCGAGTTAATATATTGAGTGGCAGTGGCACACCGACCCCTAGACTGTAGAAGGTTTTCAATTATGTCAGATATTTCAATAATTTACAGGTAGTACTACATATACTTGTGTTAGCAGTGAGTTCACGTCAGTAGTACTAAAATTCGAACCCATTCCATCGTAAGTCCATAAAATTATCTACCGGACTACCAACCGCAACCACTTAGACCGACATACCAACAGATTATTCCAGGGACAGGTCGAAGTGATGACAAAACAAATTTGATCATTTCTAAAATTATTGACACAAATTCGCCCCGTGTGATGCTGATTGTAATTAAAATCGTTTTTTTTTCGAATATTTGATAGTATTAAACTACTTCAAATAATTTTAAGGCGGCTTATTAAAATTAAAATTTTAAAGCACCTTACAGCTCTTATGATTTGTAAACAAAAACTTGGCGATTAAAAAGAATGACCATGAGTTTCTTGCCCGTTCTTCTCCTGAGCCCTACACCTTTGCTTTGCTGAACGTGGCAGTAAAATGTAAATTCACAGAAAATAAAAATTGTAACCTAAATAAATTTATTTAGAATTTTGAATTTTGAAACAGTAATATAAAACATTAAAATGAAATTAAACTACTATATACGGATTTTATCGCGTTGTTTATTTGAAACTTTATTACATAATTTTGAAACTGTTAAACTACTATATTAGACTTTACTAATTTTTAAGCTAATTAAATTATAATTAAAACTATTTAGGTTTAATTTAATTTTACACTTTCCCCGACGTTTCGGTTGCTTTTCAGCAGCCATGGTCACGAGGAGACTAAGATGGTAGTTGTCTCAATGTTCCAATGTAGTTATTTTAAAGTACCCGAACATAAAAATACAACATAGTTTTCAAAATTATGTAATAAAGTGTCAAATAAACCACGCGATAAAATCCGTATATATGTAGTAGTTTAATTTCAATGAATAATATTCGCGTAAACAGAAGACAATATTATAAAACATTAAAAGTTATAATTGAAATGAATCTATAAAATCCGTTTAAAGTAGTTTCATTTCAATAAGAATAAGCAAGAACAACGATTTTAGAGTAGTAGAGCCTCGCTGATTTCAGCATGGATGGGCCGGCTCGTCCGGGGCAGGACTACCCTCCCACAGAATATCGACGTGAAATACCAGTATTCCTACTATTGTGTTTCGTTCGGTGAGTATGAGTGCCGGAGGCCTCACTCTCTTTCCCCCTTGCCGCCCCTTTTCCTTCCCACTTCCTTTTTCTTTACTTCCTTTCCTAAAGGGTCGGCAACGCGCAAGTGATGCCTCTGGTGTTGCAGGCGTCTATAGGCTACGGTGACTACGTCTTACCGTAAGGTGGGCCGTAAGCTTGTTTGCCACATTAGTAGTAAGAAAAAAAACTTCTTTCATTAACACACATTAACTTTTTACATAAGAAAATCACGTGGGGTGGACTATAGTTTAGGCGAGGACCCCTAGACTATAATCCACCCCTTTCATTTAGAATATAAGCTAGGGACGCACTAGAATATCAGAAGTGAGTACCATGGGTGCAAAGGCTTAAAAATATGTTCGTCATTCTGTAACAATAACAGCTTTTCTTTCGCTTTCCTTTCAATATCGAGTATTCTCAGATAAAGACAATTACCCAAATCCCGACTAGCCAGAAGGCTACGTAATAATACTTGGGCAAAAATCAATATATCCTTTCTTATAAGAAATAATCCGAGACCCAAATTCCAATTAGATTTCGTAAAAACAAAAGTTCAATAAGAATTGACCATTGCGTAATATGAACGAAATGAAATACGTTTTTTTATGTTTTGCTAACCTGTACCACAGTGTGTAGTACTGTAGTCTTTATGCGGGTATTCAAGAAAAAGTTATTGTAATTAGAATATTTTTAGAGATGATTGGTTTATGACTGGTTTAGCAGCGATAGCTTAGTGGGAAAATGATGGATTGTCACACAGAGGTCTCGAGTTCGATCCCAAGGCGTCGTCTTCAAGATTCCCCGTCTTCCTCATTTTTTATATCGTCAGTCCGTTTCAATTGTTTGTTAAGTTAGTATGTTATAGGGAAAATAATTATTAGTGAATATTGTGGTCCTTGAATACACATATAATTTCGGTATCGTTCCTTTTTTATTTTTATCTCTTTCGAATTGGACTCCACAGGACAACAACCTAAATTGGTTACCCCGACATGATTATTGCGATAACTAGTGGTCCTGACCGTAACCTGACCTGGCGTATTGTCAGGACCACTAGTTATCGCATTTTGGTTGAGTTTGCATTGTGAGAAACGCGTTGGATACATGACACCCATTGTTTATATAGAGAGTTCTGTGTAATATTCAAGTGCGACAAGCTAGCTATGATTTTTATAGAGATGTACATTCTTGTTGTGTTAAATAAAATTTTCTTTATAATTTTGGGGGAAGTAATGTAGAGACACATATTGTGTAGAGACAGACTGCTGACGCATTAATTCTAGATACAAGGCGCGCAGTGTGTGCGCAGCGCAGCAGTTGTCTCCCCACACCCGCTCAGCTAGGTCGCGTACCTAATTATTTAGTTTATTTTTGTGTATCTATTATAAGTTTCTGGTACCAGTAAAGAAAGTATATATCAATGTGACCATAATTTCTTACACATCACATCGCCCCTACACTCCTTTTTTGGTTTTCTGTTTCTATCATTTTTGTTTCGATTTTAAACCCACGATTACAGTTTGTTTGGAAAGATAATCGGTAATCGATTTCGAGATGTGACGATTAAAACGGTATCTTCACTATCGTTGTTCAACGATAATCTGTCAAATGGGACTTCGTATTTGAAACGCACTATAATACGTGAAGCAAAACCTTTGTACCCCTTTCTACGAACATTGTGCGGACGGAGGAGCATGAAAGGCACAGTTAAAGTTTATATGGAGAAGGAGCGGCGAATCCTAATATTTTTATAAATTATGAATTGAAATACATTAAATGAATGAAAAAATACTACACGCACACAACCATGCATTTGACACATGCAGTCGATTCGTGTTCGTAGTATTGCGGCATTTTTCGGCTGATGTCGTAGAATTCCTCGTAACTATGGTTACATAATTATTATGTATGTAGAGTAGATGACTAAGCGAAATGTGATTATAAGGGTATAGTTATAGACAATAAAACCTTAATGACGATCAAACTTAAAATTTAAATCAATTATGGTCGAATTTCGACTACTTGGCGATCGCTAGTATATTATAAATTCTTAAGCTGAATGTTCAGCACAAGAATACTACATTAAAATGTGAATTTATTTAAATATTATCTAAAAAGACAACTTGTAAAATCACGACCCAGGATTTATTCCGGCAATAGGAATAAATCCTGTGTCGCGACTTTACAAACATTCAAACGACGGACACAAAGAACACCTAGACTCGGAACAACCATTTGTGGACCACACAAAGTTTTGTCCCGTGTGGGATTCGAACCCACAACACTTGGTGCAGTGGCTGTGGCGAGGCAACCATTTAAACACTACACACTACAGCTATAACATTTTAAAGCACTCGATTTATGCGCCATATGGTAGGTTGCCACGTTCTATTTTACGCAAATCAAGCAATTGCTACTTTTCGGATTTTGCGTTTTACTCAGCGTAAATCACAACGTGAGACACATGCCATCTTAAGCAACGCACACGTGGCCAACTACATCATTTACGGCATTCGTCATACGCACTGTATAAACCGAACGCTTGAATGGAATATATATTAACCTCCCGCGGCGCTTTCGACTTTTACCCAGAACAAATATACGTATGATACACTTATATAGTATCTTGGAAACATTGAATACCACGTTTATTTAGTTAGGATCACAAGTAGCAATTGTGATGAAACGACAAATAGGTCAATATTGATCTGAAATATTGATTTAATAAGATAGATTACGATTGAGTCAATATTATACAGTGCATAAGTACTTGTTTAGGATTTGCTTAAACGATTTATCGTTAAGTAGCCTCTGAAGAAATCGAATGATTTCACAACACAAGTGCCCGATGTTGTCAAGTTGGTATAAATACAGAATACGAAATGATATTATACTCCTTTCCGACTAATGACTACACTTTCTTTAATTTATGAGCAAGAGCCACATAATGATCTCTGTCTTCTGCCTTTGTTTTAAATTCTTGATACGACCAGACTTCCACTTTTGCCTTCACTTGTTGGAATGAAGATATATCCAGGTCTTCTTCTTCCTCTTTTAGAAGTTGTTTTTAAGAAATCTTCGTCTCATATCAAATGGCCAATTAACTGCTCTCTCCTTCTCAATAACTACCTTTCCTCATTAACAATAAAATTTCTTCATTTGTATGTCTTTCCGTCTAGCTTATCGTTTCAATCCTTTTACAATAGCATATTTCAAATGACGTTACAAAGTACTCTTATGTACGTTTTTTGGGGCATTATCACTAAGTAACAAAGCTCCATTAAAAAAGAGAAATAAAAAAATACTTTTTAATATTTTAATGGGTAGTGAGGTATATTACTGAAGCCAAATTTAAGTTAGTTTCTAGGTACAGAAAAACGATTGATCCTATCAGAGGATACCAGCAAGAATTCATCCCTACTACCACTCAACTTTATCATGATCAGGGATTTAATTAAATTGTCATACTATCCATGCAATCATGTGACGCAGTTTGTTATAAACAACGAGCCAACATCCATTTCTTTTGTTTTTCTCTACTCACTACCAAAATCAAGTTTCAGTCATTCGTAGAACACTGCAATGGACTTCTGCAAAGTAAATTATGTTACTTGAGGAAAAATCAGAGCCATGCATTTAGCTACATGCCCCAAAAGGGCTCTAAAGGTTCCTCAACTACCCGCTGTTATTACTTTTGCTGTAAGAATTTTCTTTTGTTCCCAGAATATAGAGATAGGTTATTGTTCTCAGCTTTGAACTAAATAGAATCAAAACTGTTTAACGCAGAATCTCGGAGTTTATTTATTGTAAATTGTTCTTAATTACAGTAAACATTCTCTAAATTACTAAATAAATATTGCACTGTTTCTACTATAATAGCATTTACGTTAACGAGAAATTTGTATGGTTTTAGTTTCAAGTGTTTTGTAAATATTAAATAATTAGTGCACACATGTTGCCGCTCGAGTTATGGATGTGTAGATGTCAAATAAGTTTCAGTGGCTGATAGATAACATAGTCTCATACTGCAGTAGTATTATCATGATCTAAAAACTGACAATCTCTTTCCATCAATATGTCACAAACGAGAACTCGAAGAACGTAGTATACTAACTAATTATAAATACGAATGTGAGTTTGTTTAACGCTTTCACATCTAAAGTCAGAAGTTCTGGAAAAGCCATAAGGTACCTTTCATTAACAAAATAAGTACTGATGCGAGCGAGCGAAACCGTGGGCAAAAACTATAGTATCGTAAGTGCTGAAAAATGTCACGACGTCTGAATCCAGTCTTGCATATTTTGTTTATGCCGTTGATTAGACCGATGCGGTACCTATACTTGATACAATAATAAGCAATCGCGTTGATAAGTATTTAAATGAACAAATATCGATGTATTTGCCAACGTATTGACCGAATTGCATCGATCGTGGTTATTCGTCGGCTCAATCACCGCAATTAATACTTTTTGTTTAATATTGTAATAAGATTTTTTTTTTTTAGAAAGCCGTAGCACAGTGGGGAGTCCAACAGACTGCAATGCAGAGGGTCTCGGGTTCGAACCCACGTCACGCACCTATGACTTTCGGAAGTTATATGACTTTTCGAAATTATGTGCGTATTGATTGACAATTATCGCCTGCTCCGTGCCTCGGAGAGCACGTTAAGCCGTCGGTCCCGGCTGCCATGAACATCTATGGCAGTCGTTATTGGGAAAGACAGTACCTTCTAATATCCTGAAACTGGTCTAGCCTTAGGGTATCGTTAGCCTTCGGGTTTCGGAGGTCAGGTGGCAGCCGCTCCGTGCAAAAACTGATATCCAGTCAAATCTGGTTAGACCAGAAAAGCCGACCTCAAGTGACTTGGGAATAATAAAGGCTAAGAGAGAAGATTGTATTATGAATAATTTTTATTCTTAAGTTTTATTTGTGCAACTATATATAAGGTTGAAATATTTGTAACTGTATTTTTGTTAAAAAATATTATTATTATTATTATATTATTGGTCTCGTGTCGAACGGAGACCCGGAACGGGATCCCTCGTAGGCCTTGAAAATGACACTTCCACCCTCGAGCATACAGCCCTGGCGGCCTCCCTCTATAAAGATTGCCCCAGAGGGGTTTATTATAATTATTAATATATTTAAAGTCATTGCTATATAATAATATGTTACTATGCTGTATATCTTAATTATTACAGTATATTTACAATGAAGTTATTTATACCTAACTATGTCTGAAAACAGCAATTTCAATAGCCTATAGATAACCAGAGGCCTGGTGGCCTGAAATACAGGCTAACGCCTAGTTTAGGTACCAGTCTCCCACAATGAACGAATGCCATGTAATAGTTATAAGCAATTATGTAACATGATATTGTGGTGAGAGAAATAAAGATATGTTTATGTTTATGTTTAGTTTCTAAAAAGCTGCTTTATTCTATTGTACTTTTTATCATCTCTGCCAAAAGATGTCCACTGCTGACATAGGCCCACCCCAAAGTTTTTCAAACAGACCGATCTAGAGCCGCCGGCATCCAACCGCTTTTTGCGATCCTTACAAGGTCGTTGGTCAACCTTGGGCTTTACCTTGATATTTTTAACAGCCAAAAATTACTCAATTTGTGCATGACTAATCAAGAGCAAAAAATGCAAAATATTCAGTTTTGTGGATTGGAAATATTACGATGTGATTAGAAAATTTTTGTATCGATTTGGTAGCCTAATACCAATGATTAAATATAAAAAATAGGCCTTTTGAATGCTAAAGTAAAGTACAACTCAAGACAAATTTGAAGCGCACACTCGTTGAATTTAAAAGTAAGAAACAAAAACTTCAGGGCAGCAGTAAATTCTTATAAATAATGGTAACACTTCACAAAATTTATATGACAACTTGTTCGTTCAGGGAAGCGGGAATGAGTTAAATAATTCAACATCTTATACTGTAAGGTTTGCTTTAGAATTAAAACTTCACTCGTAAATATATTTTTTAATTTGCTGCTTCGGCCCTTTGAGGTAATATATAAGGTCATTATATTTTGTTGTGATTGAGTATTAAAGTTTTAGTAAATGGTTGATCAGTTTAAGATGGTTTAGTATAAGGAAGACATTTTACATCGGAATATTGATGATGGTGTACCTATTAAAATGTACGTTTGACTTAGTTACCTAATCTATAATTAGGTACTAATATTATAAAGCTGAAGAGTTTGTTTGGTTGAACGCGCTTCAGGAACAGGTTGGAATTGAAAAATTATAATAGTGTTGGATAGCCCATTTATATAAGCTATATAACATCACACTACGACCAATAAGAGCATAGCATCAATGAAAAATGTTGCAAAAACGGTAAAAAATATCTTATGTGACGCAGACTAAGTTGCGCGGGTCAGCTAGTCACTGATATTTTCAATGACCACTTGGTATTGCCTGTCACGGGTGACTTTACATATATTCGTAACAAAAACAAGAAACTCACAGGCTTGAACCATTTTTAACCATTTCTGGATCACAGAATTCGTTGTCACGTTGTATTTGCCGCTTTGACCACTCAAAGCACTGTGGTGGAAGTACACAAGCAGTATTTTTGAATAAGCAAGCAGTGTTTTTAATATCTAAATCATCGTTACTTACAATGATTTAGATATTGAAAACACTGTTTGCTGGTACAATCAACTGGTATCAGAGACCTCCGCAATGTGTACAGGTTCAAATGTAAGTGAGATTATGGCTTATATTAAAAATACGCACATACATAGTCATGTCATGCTTCCATATACGAAAGGTTAGGCAGAGATATATTCTTACAACCTCAATTCAACAAGTATGGTTTATAAGTCCCATGAGATTGGAGATCAGTCTAATGCAGGCTGTCTGGCTCTACAGCTAGGCTATGTGCTGCTACTTAAAAATACTTGAGAGAAAACACAAAAACGTTGCAACTACGCACGAAGTGAACATTGGAAAAACTGTTATAACCGAAGTGCTCCGCAACCACAATATCATGTTATGAGAATAGAGAAGCTCATAGGAAATTATTTGTAGGTATATACATAACCAACAGACTGCAATGCAGAGGGTCTCGGGTTCGAACCCACGTCACGCACCTCTGACTTTCGGAAGTTATATGACTTTTTGAAATTATCTGCGTATTGATGGATATTTATCGCCTGCTCCGTGCCTCGGAGAGCACGTTAAGCCGTCGGTTCCGGCTGCCATGAACATCTATGGCAGTCGTTATTGGGAATGTCAGTGTCCTCTAATATCCTGACACTGGTCTAGCCTTAGGGTATCGTAAGCCTTCGGGTTGCAGAGGTCAGGTGGCAGCTGCTCTGCGTAAAAACTGATATCCAGTCAAATCCGGTTTGACTAGAAAAGCCGATCCTAAGTGACTTGGGAATAACGAGATGGGTGTAAAAGCCCAGGATTCAACGTCTTCGTCTTAAATGTAAAAGCATTTAAAATACATGTGACCTTGTGACCTCTATATCTTGGGGGTCTTTTGACCCACAGGGCCCATATTCAAACTCGACTGAGGTATGACCCCAAGGTGTCTGCACACCAAGTTACAAGTCAATATTATTCCATTTAAAATATATGACCCCTATATCTAGGGGGTTTTTTGACCCACAGGGCCTATATTCAAATTTGACCGAGGTATGACCCCAAGGTGTCTGCACACCAAGTTACAAGTCAATCGGTCTTGTAGCTCCGGAGTTATGTCTGTCAGTAACACCAATCTGTCACTAACACACAGACCCACATAGTGTTTTCAATAACCTCTCAAGAAGACTCAGAGGTTAATAAAAGTTAGGGAGAAGATACATATTACTAGTCTATGTACATACATAGACTAGTAATATGTATACATTTGACTGCACGGAATGCGTAGTGATTTAAGTGGTCGCCTCGCCGTTGCCGCCGAGCCGAGTGCTGAAGGTTCGATACCCATACGGGACAAAAAAAATTGAGGTCCACAAATAGTTGTTTTGAGTCTGGGTGTTCTTTGTGTCCGTTGTTTGAATGTTTGTATAGTCCCCCGCGATACAGGTATTATAAGAAGTGCGGGAGTTGTTTAAAAAACCCAATAAAGCACTATTAATATGTCGTCAGCGATACATTAGACCCCGGGTTACTCAAAGCTAAATCTGTATATGCAGTGCTATGCTCGACCTGTAAATTTCCTAAGTTGAGAAGTTCCAAAACCTAAACAATTTCCTCAACCCAGATATGAAAATCAACCATTTTATTTCAATTTTTTTTGCAAGACAACTTTATAGTAAAGATATGTGTATGATAATTATGTAATATTACCATATCATTTGTTGCGCTTTCAACATTCACTTACATACATTTATGTAAAACAGGAAATTTGAAATTAACTTTCATCTTAAAACAGAGCTAGTAAAACACTACGTTCATTAAAATATTTGTATTATCCAACTAAAATATCGTTAGCACGAATGTAAACAACAATTTACCAGCTTTTCTTTTTAAGCGAAGTATTCTTAAGTGCGTTTTTAGTATAGATATAACAAAATTGTATTGATTTGTTGCACACGTGACGGCGGCAAGCTTTTGTGTGTCAGCAATATATCACATAGAAACAGTGGCGAGGTGAACGTTGGTGCTTGTGATTGCGGTCTGTGTTTGATATTAAATTAAAAATAAACTACTTGTGTTTTGGGAGGACATTACAGTTTAATGTATAGACAGTGTTATATTAAAAACCATAAAGTGTTTGCAGTGACTTTAATCACGTAATACATACAATATACTTAAAAACAATTCTTATGAACTAAAAGTACATTACAGACTACCCTTACCTTAATAATATAACAGTGATCATAAACAATATACATTATTAGTGAGTCCTGGCATATTTAGTGCATAGTGTAGTATCCGTATTAAATACTTTTAAACTTCGCGCTTCGGCTGAAAACTGAACAGTCTGCCAAACAGCCTTATTTATTTTTAACAAGCGAAGCGCCATCTCTGCGTGACTATAAGAACTAGTTACACACGCAATTGATTTAATTCGGATCTAGTCGCATCGATTTATTTTCGCAGACACAGTGCCATCTCTGCGTCAGTGCACGAATTATAGAACTAAACGGCGGCAATCGGTTCACGTCACAAACATAGATTACTAGCTACTAACTTTCGCTGCGTTATACCAGGTGGCGTTAATTTCTGTTTATTATGGCGAAGTGTGATATTTGTGGCAAATTTATGTCAATACCAAGCTGTGCCCGTTGTATAAAATGCAAAGGTGCATACCATCGCACCTGTGTTGGCCTTCAGATGTCAACAGAAGTCCTCCCCAACTGGACATGTTCAGAGTGCACCGATAAAACCCCAAAAGAGGGAAGAACGGCTACGGATGAATTCAATAAACAACATGCTAGTCTAAACTACTCAAATTGTAGCGAACCTACGACTGACTTGAATTTTAATGTGGCGCAAGAGATTCGCAGCCTTAGAGAGGAAATGAGTGCAATGAGAGCCGAGCTACGCGAGTTCTGCAAGGAGATGGCAGAACTCAAGGTCTCTGTAAACTTCTGCCATGATAGGGTTGACCGGGTAGAGGACAGGCTTGTAAAACTCGAGAAGCGATTTGAGGGGGAACAACCTGTTACAATAACATGTCTCGAAAATACGGTTGCCGAACTAAAGACACAGTTACATGAGCGTGAACAGGACATGCTATTGAATGATATCATCATCTCTGGTGTGCCTGAAACTAAAGAGGAGAGTCCGGCTCACCTTCTCAACTTGGTCTCCATTAAGCTGGGGGTTACAATCGACGAGCGTGATCTCGTGTTTGCAGAGAGGATGGGTGCGGTGTATCGCAACCGTGTCGAGAGCGCCGAAACTTCACAGTCGCCGCGCCCGCGCAGCATCGCCGTGCGACTGACACGGCGCGCTGTGCGCGACCAGCTCCTGCGCGCAGCCCGAGTGCGGCGCGGCCTCACCACCACCGACCTGGAGCTCGAAGGACGGCCACAAGCAGTATACCTTAATGAGCGTCTAACACGTATAAACGGGAGGCTCTTTCACATCGTGCGAGAGGCCGGGAGACGTCTACATTATAAATATGTATGGACTAGAGAGGGGCGCATATTTGTGAAGCAGCAAGATGGTATGCTCACTCAACGCATCCGTTCTGAGGCTGATGTACAGCGAATTTTTGGAACAGGAACGGTTTAGATATTATTTCTTTGTATGTCAATTTCTCTTTACTTACTTATGAATGTGGTTTGATTGCCTATATTGTACTTGCATCAAATTTTGTTGAAATATCTCAGTGCTGTCTACAGAGGAGGTTTAACTCTGCATCTTTTGTTCTCAGTTGGTCCCTTGTTATTAATGTTTGTATGCGTTGTATATGTGTTAACGATCATATCAACTATAGTACTATATATTTCGTATATTTATTATTTAAATACTTCATATTATTATATATTTATACAACATTTAAATTTAATCTATGTATACCTATCTACACCTATCTACTGTGGCGCATCTTGGCAGTAGTAATATTATCCAATGACTAAGAAGTTATTTAAAATTGGGTTACTGAACGCTGGCTCACTGGGTACTCACCATGATGAGTTTGTGGCTACAATGGAACGTCATGACGTCGATGTTGTGGCTATAAATGAGACTTGGTTGAAACAAGGCGAGGAGGGCCGTGCGCCTGTTGTACCTGGCTATCGGCTACGGCATGTACCACGCCCTATGTGCGTGCGCGGCGGCCGCGGTGGAGGCGTTGGATTTTATATTAAGCGAGGTATTAACGTGCGTTCTCATTCACATCCTATAGACTCACAGCATAGTGTTACCGAGCAAATGTGGCTTATCTTAAATGTCAATGGTATTAAACTCGCTGTCGGTACAGCATACAGACCCCCCTGGCAGGATGTAGATTCATTCCTAGACGCCTTAACGACCTCTATAAATTCATTATCTTTTTGTACATATACGGTGTTATTGGGTGATTTTAATGTTAACTGTCTGAATCAAACTGACAACAACACAAAAAAATTGGATACATTTTTAAAATGTTTAAATCTAACACAAAAGGTTACCTCGGCTACACATTTTACAGATCACAGTCAGACTCTTATCGACTTAATATGTACCGATGCTAAGGTGAATAATATCAATGTAGAACCTGTATGTGCGCTTGGAGGGCATGCTTTTATATCTGCGACTTTTCTCTTTAAAAGAGACAGGGTTCCACCTATTACCTTAAGAAAAAGAAACCTCGGTGCTATTTCATTAGCTGATTTAAATAATTGCCTTGACTCTGTAGACTGGAGCATGCCTACACTGTCTCATGACGTAAATAGCATGATAGCCTTTCTAAGCGTTAATCTAATAAACATTTTTAACAAATTAGCCCCTATTAAAATTTATACAGTTAAGGAGAGGTCTTACCCATGGATTACGGATACAATAAAATTAATGATGAGCTTGCGTAACCAAGCCCGTGTTGAATATTTAAAAACAAAATCCCAAATTAAGTATAATTACTATAAAGAATTAAAACAACTTATAAATAAATCACTGTATTATGAAAAAACTGCTTACTTTAAGTATAATATAAACAATAACATAAAACATCCCCAACGGTTGTGGAAAAATTTAAAAAATACTGTACTGCCACTTACAAGTAAAACTGATTTACCATTGCATTTTAAAGATCCCAACCAATTAAATACATATTTTTTAAACGTCCCTTCCAGCATAACGATGCAGATTTCTTATTTAACATATTATGAGTTTAACAGATATAGTCAGACTGACGTATTCTCGTTAAAAACAGTGAGCAAAGAGTATATTGCAAAAATAGTTTCTGCTTTAAGTTCTAATGCTGAGGGTTGTGACCAAATCACTTTGGACATGTTTGTATTAAGTCTACCCCAGACACTGGAACTTCTTACGTCTATTATAAACACGTCGATAACAACATCCGCATTTCCCGACATCTGGAAGAGGGCCATAGTTCGTCCCATACCCAAAATAATCAATCCCGTTGATGTAAAAGATTTAAGACCGATCAGCATCTTGCCGTTTCTATCTAAGGTGCTAGAAAAGGTAGTCAATACACAACTCATCAAATACCTCGAATGTAGCAATATCCTGCCAGAGACTCAATCTGGATTTAGGAGAGGTCGTGGTACTGCCACGGCATTGCTAGATGTGACGGACAATATATTAGCCGCCCAAGATACGGGAATGTGTACATTACTGGTTCTGCTGGACTATTCCAGGGCTTTTGATTCTATAAATTTGTCACTCTTGATTTCTAAGATGGCGTACTACGGGTTCGATTCCGACACGATAAAATGGTTCAATAGCTATCTGAGCAATCGCACCCAGCTTGTAGAAATCAGAGACGTAAATGGAACCTGCTCCACGTCAGCTATAGCTGACGTGGATAAAGGTGTACCACAAGGATCAATTTTGGGGCCTTCTTTATTCAGCTTATACAGCTCGGACATAACAAAGGCGATACAGAATTGTAGATTTCATATATATGCTGACGACATTCAAATATATCTATCTTTTAAACCTCAGGATTACGTGAATGCGATTATTGCCATTAATGAGGACCTCACAAGAATAGTCAAGTGGTCTAATCATCATTCACTCACACTTAATCCTAACAAAACAAAATATATGATTCTTGGAACCAATAATCAATTAGATAAATTGCCACGGTCGTCTGGTGTATGTGTGACGGTGATGGGAGAACAAATAGAACGAGTGAGTGAGGCTCGTAACCTGGGTCTGTTAATAGACGAAGGCTTGAGGTTTGAAAGCCATATCTCGAATTGTGTGAAAAATTGTTTCTACCGTTTGAAAATGCTTTACAAATTACGTTCTTACTTGAGTCAGGAATTAAGAATTCAATTAGTAGAATCTATAGTTTTATCAAAATTAAATTACGCAGACACAGTTTTCGGTCCCAGGCTGTTAGCACGCACTGAAAAACTTTTACAAAGAGTTCAAAACGCCTGTGCAAGATTCTGCTTTAACATACCTCCGAGAACCCATGTAACACCCTTCTTAAATAAACACCATATGTTGAAAATTAAATTGCGTCATAAATTACACCTTGCTTCTCTTCTGTTCGGCGTAATTGCACATAAAACTCCAATGTACCTGTACTCAAAAATCTCCTGGGTGAGCAGTCATCGCGAGCGTGAGGGTCGTCGGTGTGCGCAGCAGCTGGCTGTACCCCAACACCGATCTGCTTCATTTCGTGGCAGCTTCCGATATAAGGCGTCCAAAATATGGAATAACATCCCCCCGCCAATAAGAAGCCTAAAAAATATTTACAATTTCAAGAATAAATTAAAAAGTTTTTTCCTAACAAGACAAATAATGTATGAATCAGTCAAATGTAACTTATCAATTATTTAATCTAAACTATATAATATTTCCCTATAATGTTTTTATTTTATTTTAATTTTTGTGTTCTACATTATTATTATTTAAATACAGTTGGTATATTATATAGACAATTTATTTTTATCAACTCACCTGTGGACGCTGTTACGCATTTCACATAATTTTATATTTCACACAACAGCTTTATGTTGTATATATATTACATTTAAGTAATAATTCTCCACAATTAGCTATAATAGATGGTCTCACTAATAATAATATCAAAATAATTATAATATCAAAACAAAAACATACAAAACAATACAAATAGCCTACTACGCTGAGGTTGATCACTTTGTTTACGTTTCACTTTGAGCATAATATTGTGTCATCAGTGCCTATTATGCAATGACTTTTATTTTTATTTAAACCTACCTCCTTAAATTTATTTATTTGATAGTAACGTGTTATTTATACCTCTGTTCTCATATCTTTTAAATGTACCTAATTTATAAACACAATTTTATATGCCCTATACGTTTTCCTTGTGTATGTATGTAGCAGAACCACATTGTATTTTTGTTGTAATGTTAAGTATTTGCCTCAGACCGTGCATCACTTGTATCGGGTGGCCAACTGAAAACCAGCGCTGGTGCACTCAATTTGGGTGCCCAGCTAATGCTGAGGTGGTGACCCTTTTCGACGAGGGCATACACATTTTGTAATGACATGTATATTATATATATATATATATATTTTTTGTTATTTCTGTTTTAACTGATTGTGTGTGCTCTGTACGAAATAAATTTGATTTCTTCTTCTTCTTCTTCTTCAATAAAAAAGAAGGTCCGTCGACTAGTCTGGATCTCACCTGGCTGGCCATTTACAAATTCAAATGCACATTCAAATGATATGAGGAGTGTTTATAACTTTTTCTGTCAATGTATAAATGAAAATGAAAATTGTCGCATAAACGTTGTACGAGTATATGTGACTCGGAATACTATATAAATCGTATTGCTGAATAGCCTTTTAGTATTACCAAGGTGGTGTGCAATAAAACGGTCCACCTGATAGGAAGTATAATAACAGGCGTAATCCATCCTTCAAAAATATAATGTCGTGCTGTTAGCGTTCGGAGCAAAATCATCGTAGTCCGTACCATATATTTTTTTTCAAATCATATAACGTCAATGAATCTTTACAAATATTCAAACGATAGACACAAAAAACATTCGGACTGAGATCAACATATTTTTGTTCACAGCCGATTTTTGTATCAAACCAACAACATTCGTCGCACTGGCAATGCGAGGCGACTACTTCGCCAATCGTGCAGTTTAAATATAAATACACTATCTACTCAAGGAGCCTAAAAACTACCCTCACAGCAGAAACACAGTGAAGATGTATTTTCCTAGTTAAGCTGTCCAGCTTTGAGCGAAATCACAAAATCAGATTTTTATTGACCTAAAAGCAAAAATAAAGAAACAACGCTTTTACTTCTACCATTTATTACAATTAGATTCATTTCTTAGGAATGTTAAGGTTTTACCTTAGCTGGTTTCTTAAGCAGGTCCAGAATAAGAATAAACTGCTTGAGTCTAGAATAAACAATAGTAGTAGCCCCCATCTGTTCACATTAAAGGGCGAGATAAACTGAACCCTTTCTGCCACTCGCCTCTAATTTAGTGAAAAGATAACGATCGGAGACGTCTTGGTGTAATGTAAAAGCTTTCAGCGGTGTAGTTGTTGTTGATATGCATTGTAAAATACTGAAAATATATTTTATTAGCGATTTAAAAGGGTGGCCGTGAGCTTTTTGCAGTTATCTTCTGATAGGTTTTTTTTCTTTTGCCTGAACTAACTTAAAATAACTTAGTATCCCCTCTAACAAATTGATTTTAATTTTCATAAGTGTTTTTTTGTGACGTAATTGAATAAAGATGTTGACATTGATTCTAGTTACGTATATATCAAATGGAATTTTATTTTTTACTCGTTACTATAAAGCTTATTCAGTAATTGCCAATTAGCTAGTGTTCCTGTAAAACAATTTTTCTTTTTTTTATTGCCCTTTGTGGCAGACTAGCCAGTGGCCCACCTGATGGAAAGTGGTAACCACTGATAATGGACTTCAGCAATGTCAGGACACAGCAAAGCCGCAGCCTACCGTAAAAGAAGAACTCTCTTTAAACCTCGTTTGAAGAAGGACATATCACAGTACTCGGGAAACACCGAAGCAGGCAGTTCATTCCAGAGATTGCTCGTACGTGGGAAAAATGATCGCTAAAAGCTTACCGTATTGGATTTGAACGCTTCCAGGTGATATGGATGAACCCTGCTTCGTTGTCGAGTGGTAAATGTAAATGTAATTGGACTCCCTTTTCCGCATTTAAACTCTAAGTTGGTCCATTATGCGTGAGAGTCGGCCGGTTATGGAGATAGCCAGCCCAACTCCGACAGAAGCACAGAAGTTTTCTGGGGTCTTCGCAGGCTTTGCGGAGTGACCTCGGGTTGTTGAGGATTTCCTTACGTTGTGTTGTTACTCCCACACATTCCAAGACTACATGGGCAGCAGATTCTTCTTCGGTCAGACATCCCCTACAGAAATTAAACTGCTATATACGGATTTTACCGCGTTGTTTATTTGACACTTTATTACAAAATTTTGAAAATTGTTACACTACTAATACTATTAAACTTTACTAATTTTTAAGCTAATTAAATTATTATTAAACTATTTAGATTTCATTTATTTTTACACTTTCCCCGACGTTTCGGTTGCTTTTCAGCAGCCATGGTCACGGGGTCGGCACGGCACGGCACGGCAGTCTCCCCTGTACATGACAGTATTTTTAAAAAAAAAAAAACAAAGAACCCGCCGCGTCTGTCTGTCTGTCTGTTCGCGATAAACTCAAAAACGACTAAACGGATTTTGATGCGATTTTCACCAATAGACGATTCACGAGGAAGGTTATTTTTCAAAATGTTGTAATAAAGTGTCAAATAAACAACGCGATAAAATCCGTATATAGTATTTTAATTTCAATGAATAATATTCGCGTAAATAGAAGACAATATTAGGCTATTTGATTTTAAAAAGTTGTTGCTTTTTATTTTCTACATTTGGGAATGCATTGAGGTATAATATCCCTCCGTGGAGGCGGGCGAAAGGGTTATGTCAGACTCACCGGGGTAAAAGAATATAAAGACAGTAATGATATACCGACTAAACCTATCACGGTGTTCTTCGACAAAACCATAATCGACGGAGCTGCGCGAATCACTTTCACATGTGATCGGTGACCCCGCCGAGATTTTGGCCTGCTGTATGAAACGGCAGGCCACTACACAAAGAGATATCCTTTAGGTACTACTCACTTTTAAAAAAGCCCTACTGTTCCCCCACCCTCCCCTCCTCTCTTGAGGGGAGACGGACACGACACAGAGGCCCGCGTGGAAACACGCACGCCGCCTCTCGGACCTGGTGCTGATCGGGTGGCGGGCAGGACCACGAAGCCCACGACCCCCAGGTCAAACCTCAGATTGGTGCCTGTTACTAACATAATCTAACCTAACCGACTTTTACGCGAGCGAAGCCGCGGGCAAAAGCTAGTTACATCATAATTTCATATTTATTGCGTTCGAAAACACGCAGGTATTGTTAGTGATCTTAGGACCGTTTTCAATATCCTATCCATCTGTGGATTTGTTTACTGGAGATAGACTTTTGACGTATCTTGTATGGAGCTAATGTCAAAACCTATCTATCGTTAGTAACAGATAGATAGGATATTGAAAACGGACGTTAGTGTATGGCAACTACTTACTGTACTGTGGCTGTAGTCCTGCAGCATGTAAACTTGACTCTTACACTTGTTTTATAAACAAAACTAGCTTTCGCTCGCGGTTTTGCTCGCGTAAAAGTAGATTACTTATGTTTGTAAGTAACAGCACTATTTTCTTGGATAAAATATAGCCCATGTTACTCTCTGATAATATAGTTTTCTTATGGTGAAAGAATTTTAAAAATCGGTTGATTAGTTTTTGAGTTAAAACCTTACAAACAGACTAACAAAAAATCAAATCTTTCCTCTTTATCATATTAGTTCTTTCTTTCTTTTCGTGTGGTTAGTGGCCAACCTGTTGTCAAGAGTTGTTCAAGCCGCCCGTAGGCCTCTGACATGGCTTAACGACTGCTGTCAATTTGACAACAACCGGGACCGACATTTTACGTGCCTTCCGAAGCACGGAGACGCTCAGATGAAATACCACTAAGCGGTCACCCATCTATAGACTGACCGCACCCAACGTTACCTAACCTCGCTAATCGTTTAACGATCAGTGAGTACAACTGGCTATGAGCGCCTAATATTAGTATAGATAAGTTAACATAACTGCATTTCCGAGTTACAATATAAGAATTTACGTAAATTTCTTTCAACTTGGAACATAATTATCTTCCTTTTTGGCCACAGCCAGGCGCTACGGCGACCAGGAACTAAGTAATTACCGCCACTGACTCCGAATATATAAAAGATAAAACAAATATCTGTCTTTGCCAACAACTCGTTTAGAAACAGATCAGATTTTTTGACTTGTTAATATAGTAACAAGAATTGGGGATAATGTATTAAGATGGTTCTGGTATGTAGAAACAATATGATTGACCAATATAATTTTTAAAACGAATACGAACGAGATAGGCTGCTTCATTGGTTCAGTGGTATAAATTTGCGGGCGTGATCAGCATTTGCCAGACCGCTGGGGCTGGCACTGGTTTTTAACTGAATCTCAAAATTAACACGCGGATGTCACACTAACAAACTAAGCTCGTATTTATACAGGTATAGTGTAATTTGTAAGGATTACAAATACTTATGAAGGGCACACATAAGGCAAATTTCATCAAACTTATTTAAAAAAAAAAAAAAAAAAAAAAAAAAAAAAAAAAAAAAAAAAAAAACAGCCGTGAAAGAGTTATAACCGCATTTATAATATAAGTATGGATTATAACAGACTAAGGCTGATGCTAACGGCTTTTAGTCTAAAACATCAACTTTATCTCAACCGGCAGTCGGCAATTAGTTCGCAAATGACTTGAACAATAACAGTAAACGTTTAGCAGTACCTGTGCTTGCTATAATGGTGTTTTTGCTATCCATTTCAGTGAGTAGAGTGTTGTTTTAAGTCTCTTTACTATAAGTGGAATTTTGCAGGAACAATATATATCTTTGGGTTCTTAATTTTAATAATTGTAATAGAAATGGGTAATATTCTATCACAATAATATTATAATATTCTATCACATAGACACAACTCCATCTAGCCCAAACTAAGCAGAGCTTGTACTATGGGTACTAGACAATGGATAAACATACATATATACTTTTTTTTTGTAAGTACATACATATTATACATAGAAACACCCAGACCAAGACAAACATCCAAGTTCACGCACACAAATGTTTGACTTGTGCGGGAATCGAACCCGCGACCTTAGGCGTGGCAGTCGGTTACACTAACCACTACGTCATCGAGTCGTCAAAGGGTAAGCAAACAAATTATAATTCACTGTAGCTCTATTGAGGATTCGTTTTAGAACTGTTAGTTATTAAGCTTAGAACTTCTTATGATTGTCTCACGCGATGACAAGGCATAAAGCAAGTGAAATATAAGCGCCGTGGTTTCCAGTGATGGGCTAGGCATCCGGGTGAAGGTCTCCCAGATACTTACAAAGTTTTGCGTTGCGTTTTCAGTTATTTATACGACACATTTTCTAGGTCTTGTAGGTTTTAAGACGTTAATGTTCAGCTCTGTAGAGTTTGTTGCAGGTATCTTCGAATAGGCTCAACTTTTTGCCTAAACCTTGCAACTAACATTAATGTAAATTCAGTAAATGTAATAAACTCACCACCACCTTTGATGTTCATAAGTCTTACTTTGTGACATAAATTAATAAATGATTTTTGACTGTGGCTTTGACTTTAACTTTTCCATCACTCAGTCGACCTGTCAAGGCCTCTGAATGGTATTTGAAATATTAATTTTGAAAATGGCTTCACCTCGGTATTTAGTGAACTTGGTAGTGGATATTAACTAAAACTAGCAGTCGCCAAGTGGTCAAAATTTGACCATAATTGATTTAAACTTTAAGCTTGATCGTTATTAAGGTTTTATTGTCTATAACTATACCCTTCTAATCACATTTCATTTAGTCATCTCCTCCACCTACATAATATGTAAATGGTTACATATTATGTCATTGTTCGGCTAACTATGGAGTTACAAAGAATTCTACGACATCAGCCGAACAATGCCGAAATACTACGAACACGAATCGACTGCAATTGTTGTGTCAAATGCATGGTTGTGTACGTGTAGTGTCTTTTCATTAATTTAATGTATTTCTAATGCATATTTTATAAAAATATTAGGATACGCCACTCCTACACCATATAAACGTTAACTGTGCCAAATTTTATACTCCTCCGTCCGCGCAAGTTTCGTAAAAAGGGGTACAACGTTTTTGCTTCACGTATTTATATAAGACGCTGATAATTTTATAATACAATAAATAAAATCATTATTTCGAAGATGCTAAATCATAGATGTCATTTCATTCATTTATTCAAGAACAATTTTTACGTTGTGTGTGAAAACACAATAAAAATTAAAAATAAAACAAAAATGCGACCCAAATAACAAATAGAAGCAAGTTTAAAAAAATATATTAATCAATAAAAAAAAAAAAAAAATCGAGGTCGAAAATACAATTTAATCGCAGATCTGTTTGTAGACCGTTGCATTGCCAGGCATGTTTCTCTTCTTCATAATCAGGGTTAGGCCGTAGTTCACATCCCATGCGGGCTTGAAGACTTCACGTGCCTTCGCAAAACACAAGTAAAACTCTTAAATATAGTAATGTTATGATTAATTATCAGTCGCATAACAGTTAAAGAACATTGTAAGAATATCTAAATGTCGTAGAGATCTGCATTACCGCACACTTCTTCAAAATTCAAAGGTAAGGATTGAACTAGAAACTTCTGCGTATAATAACCAAAAATAAAAAAGGACTAAAATAAAAGAAAGAAAGAAAGAAAGAAATCTTTATTGCTATACAGCTGGGCACAATGTGTATAAATATATAAAGAAATAACAGAAATAACAATAAAGTAACATAAGATATTCAATAAACATCCTGACAAAATATGAAATACATACATGTATCTTATGTGGGGGCCAGTCAGTGCAGACCGGCGATACTTCGACCCCGTGGGATCTTTTGTGTCGACACTCTCCCAATAACGACTGCCATAGATGTTCATGGTAGCCGGGACCGACGGCTTAACGTGCTCTCCGAGGCACGGAGCAGGCGATAATTGTCAATCAATACGCACATAATTTTGAAAAGTCATATAACTTCCGAAAGTCAGAGTTGCGCGACGTGGGCTCGAACTGAGACCCTCTGCATTGCAGTCTGTTGGTCTCCCCACTGAGCTATCGCTGCTTAAATACATACATAGTCTCCACGTGACCATGGCTGCTGTAAAGCAACCGAAACGTCGAGGAAAAGTGTAAATTTAAATATAAATAATTTTAATTAATTTAAAAAGCTTAAATTGTAGTTAAGTTTATTATTAGTAGTGTTAAACTTTAAAATTATAATAATAATATTGATTTATTTCTTAATTTACAAGACAAGACATTACATGGTGAACAATAATGTTAGTGCGTAAAACAATGCATAGTAAGCCGCTGGCACCCGAACTAGGTAGAACCTGTATCTCAGGCACCAGACACCTAAAAGATTCGATCTAGCTATGTGCGGTAGTTGAGATATGTCAATAGGTAACATTATTTAATATAGAATAAACGTTTTATTATAATAAACAACGCGACAAAATCCATATAAAGTAGTTTTATTTTAATGTAGAAGAATGGCGTAAACGTAAGACAATATTAAGCATTACATATCGCTTAATAAAACAGAGGCCTATCTCAGTATTTTGGATTAAACAAATTTAAACTCTGTTGCAATTGCTTAACACAAATATAATATTAGAATTTATAGTCACACAGTGAGAGTTTAAAATGCATCACTTCTAAATTTCGAGTTGAATCGCTGTTTTATTAGGAGAGCGTATTATCTTGTAGAAATTGTTTACGAACGAACTCATTATGAAAGTACCCACAAAAGAAGTAAATAATTTCAGGCATACTGGATAGCCACTTGTAATGCACGTTAAATTAATCATTGAATTCGATTGTACAAGTACAGTCACCAACAGAAAGTGGTAATTACCAATCTGACATGTGACACAAACCCTCTATGACGTTGACGTGTACAATTATACGCAGAATGCAATGATTTCATCAGCTGTTACTAAAATTATGTGCAAGGCAATTTGAGCCTTATGAAGTAAAAAATACAGTTTACATACATCTTATTTGAGCAGTTGTATAAATGTAACTGGCCATTAACAATTGGGCAGTATAACATTTTTAACAGACTTTGATATTGTAGTTTTATTGTCCTGAAAACACTTGTATAAATTTTCTATTGTGTGAGATACGCTTGGTAAAAAGGTTTGCTATATAAACCTAATAATGTGTATGTACGTATATGATTTTTCCAAAATTAATAATAATAATAATATTCTACCACATACATACAACACCATCTAGCCCAAACTAAGCAGAGCTTGTACTATGGGTACTAGAAAATGGATAAAAATACATATATACTTTTTTTTTGTAAATACATACTTATTATACATAGAAACACCCAGACCAAGACAAACATCCAAGTTCATGCACACAAATGTTTGACTTGTGCGGGAATCGAACCCGCGACCTCAGGCGTGGCAGTCGGCTACACCAACCACTACGCCATCGAGGCCGACAAAAAAATTAATACAGAGAAGTAAACATTACCAAAAATATCTACGACTTTAAAAAAATTATATAGTTTGTTGTTAATTGGTAAAACCAAAACATCAAATCCATTCACTAAATAAATTAAATAATAACATCTTGATATTCTATTAACATATATACTACACTAGCCGTTTCCCGTGATATGGCTTACTTTTCACACATAGCATTAAATTCAAAAGAACTCTATTAAGGGGACACCGCGAAAACTATCGTTTAGAATAGCTCCGCCCATATCCGCCCCAATGACACTCATTGTGTATCAATCCTTAAATAGCGGTCATAAGGTTTAAAATTGCGATGCGCCCGCAATGATCGAGAACGCTTAGAAATTGTTAAAAATACTTAAAATATTATTTAAAAATTATTGGTTTTAGTTATGGAAATAATGAGCTGGCAAATCACTAATATTGATGTTACGAATATATTTGAGTAATTCCTAAGCATAATGATAGTGTAACTTCCTTGTAATTTGAAAAATAGTAATTTTTCAGAGGTTTTTTCGAAAATAATTATGATCGAGCCAAAATCACAATATCGTGTTTTTGAGCTAGGAAATTCTAGTTAAAGACATCAATTTACCTATATCAATATTCTAGATTAATTGGTCTTCTCATTGTCCTATACTATTCGATGAAAGTTAGTGCATTTTTTCAGTGTGTCCTCTTAACCCCCAGCGCAAGAAATATGAAATATTTATACATATTTCATCGGTTATGGTAAAACAAACAGATTGGACTACTTACATAATCATGATACAAACATGTATAATATTCCTACAAAATAAATATTTTTTACGTTGTCAAAAGGACTTTAGTATTAAGGAAAACGACTTGAAAAAAAAGAGGCGCTTATGATAAAAACTTCCATAGTAGTCATGGATTTTTTGTAACACTTAATGATATAAACATTTTACTTTGAGAAATCAGCTAACAACCAATGGATTCTTTTAACATTATCAGAGTAAAACAGTTGGCTACGAGCGTAAGACAGATAATGCTCGTACGGCGCATATTCAAATCGGCGTAGTAAAATTGTATGGAGGATTTGAAGTGCTTTTTTGATAAGTATGTATCTTTGTGGTCAACGAATAACTTAAATATTTGGGACGGACAAATTGTAATATAACTATTTATGTTTCGTTTAAGCTGTAAAACAGAATAAATCTATCGATTTCTACTGTTATATGCAAATTTATGTAATTATGTAGGCGAAAATATTTATTATTTTAAGTTTTTTACACGTAGTAATTGTAAACACATTTATTGTTATGGTAAATGTATATTTAATATTTGTATTAAACATAAAGTGTTGATTTTATTAACTTAACTGTGACCTCCTGTTTTGTCACATTTCGTTCGGCGCAGTCCATTGCAAGTGGACCCTTAAAACTCTGTCTCAAAATACTTACTAGCAACATATACTTATAGTAAAGAAAAGGACAGACTAAGCAACTTATTAAATGTATGTATATTGTTTAACTAAACAAGTGACGGCAACCCACAAATATTACTAAAATATCAACCGCCTAAAAATATAAATGTTTGTTAAAAAAGAACCGGGCCATTCGACCTTTGAAATGGGATCCAGGATAAAAGAATAAATCACACCTAAGATATGCGGAACGGAAATCTTCCGGGATCTTAGAAAGCGTTGAAAACTGAACATTGCCGATGTATATTTACATGTTCTTGAAACTTAAGGGGCGGTTTCAAGGATCTAAAATATTAAGGGGAAAATGGGTTTTTAAACTGGCAGGCGTTTAAACATGAATAGAATAATATGGTGTATTCGGGTATAAGTTCAAAACAGTATTTATAGAGTATATTACTTGAAAAGATAATTTAATATTATACAGAGGAAAGATTTGATATTTTGTTTATTTGTAAAGATTCAACAGAAAAACTGTTCAACGGATTTTAAAAATGATGTTCCGTTAGAAAGTTATATTATCACCGTGTAACATAGACAACATTTTATTAAAAAAAAAAAAGTACTGTTACTAATATAATCTGAATTACTTATACATGAGCAAAGTCGCCGGAAAAGTTAATTTATAATAAACTGTTCTGATGTACTTAATAATTATCGGCTTATGTTTAACTTATCACCAGATATAGTAAAATATAACAGTTAAAAATAGTCAAAAATAGTAAATGATCACCAAAATTAAAACCGCATTATATTTAAAGAGATCAAAATATGTCGACGAAGCCCCGCTTGGCTCCTATTTTTGGGTGGGTTTAAGAAAGATTTTTGGTGGTCATTATATTTAATACCATAATTATCATATGATAAAACCTGACAACTATAATAAGTCGAAATATACGAGGCGAAAGAGTTACTTAAAATGATTGATTCAAAGTCATAGTAAATTCAACATCATTTATTCATGAAGGTCACCACTGGACGTCAAAGTCTTTTGGTTAGTGAGTTCACTAAGTTACTTAAGCTAAAATTATTTTTATTTTTGTTGGTTGTAGGCTGAGCAAACCATATAACCAACGCTTATGGCTACTCTTTGCAGCACGGAAACAATTACAAAGAAATGCAACTAAACCGCTAACTACCATAATAATTATACTAGTACTATCTATATATATAAAACTCTTCCGTTACTGAGTGACTGACAGACAACGCACAGCCGAAACTACTGAACGCAAGAAGCTGAAATTTGGTATGTATGTTCCTTGGAGAGTTTAGGGGAGCACTAAGAGAGGATTTTTGGAAATTCCACCTCGAAGGGGGTGAAAGGGGTGAAACTCGATATTCACTCGGGAACGGGACTTACGCGGGTGAAACCGCGGGAAAACTACTAGTATTATATATAGTTAGAGTTGGCAAAGAAGCACATGATCTGCCTGTAAATAAAAAGTTTCCATATATCTTCTTCCTCAACTTCTTCATTCATATTACTTCATATACTTATTTTTTCGTACCAAAATAACCTAATTATCTTAACTTTATATTGTCTTCTGTTTACGCGAATATTATTCATTGAAATTAAACTACTATATACGGATTTTATCGCGTTGTTTATTTGACACTTTATAACATAATTTTGAAAACTGTTACACTACTACTACTATTAAACTTTACAAATTTTTAAGCTATTTGAATTATTATTAAAACTATTTAAACTATTTAGATTTAATTTAATTTTACACTTTCCCCGACGTTACGGTTGCTTTTCAGCCATGGTCACGGGGAGACTAAGATGGTAGTTGTCTCAATGTTCGAGTATAGTTATTTCAAAGTACCCGAACATAATTTAATCATTGGTGTTTCTATTTACGCAGAATGAGCTCAAAGTATCATGAAGTCTATCTGTGGTTTGCTTCTTCTTGGGTTTGACTACTTTTATTACTGGATCCCAAGCTGGTGGTACATTCTAACCATCTTCTGTATTAAAATTAGGATGTTTTTTGATTTCAATAGCCTCGCGAAGCATCCTTGGTAGGAATCGGTGTTCTTTAGCGAGAATTTGTGGTTTGTCAAATCTCAGGTAGTGGTTGGTCCCCTGTTGCACATGTTCACACACAGCAGACTTCAACGAGCGTCGGTGTTTTACATCAGCTATGTGTTCTTTTATGCGGGTGCCTATGTTTCTCTTGGTTTGACCAATCTTATTAATTAATTTATCTTAACTTAGTATCAATAAATGAGAATGTGAGTCTGTTTCTTTGTTACGGTATCAAGTGTCAACTACTTGACCGATCGTCATGAAATTTTGCATACAGATTTTTTGGGGTACAGAGATGGTATAGGGTACTTTATTATTAAATTTTATTGACATAACCTACATTGGTAGGTTATGTCAATATGGTAACCTTATAATTCTAACTTAATATAATAAATGCAGCGATAGCCTAGTGGTAAACCAATGAACTGCCACGAAGAGGTCTCGAGTTCGAACCCAAGGCGCGCATCTCTGACTTTTCGAAGTTATATGTGTATTCAATATTTAATTATCACTTACTTTAACGGTGAAGGAAAACATCGTGAGAAAACCTGCATATCTGAGAGTTCTCCATAATGTTCTCGAAGATATGTGAAGTCTGCCAACCCGCACTAGGCCAGCGTGGTGGACTATGGCCTAACCCTTCTCACAGTGAGAAGAGGCTCGTGCCTACCAGTGGGAAAATTTAATACAGGGCTGATTATAATAAATGCGAATGTGACTTTGTTTGTTTGTTACATTTTCAAGCCTTAACTACTCGACCGATATTTGTGAAATTTCTTGTACACGTTGTCAGGTTAATAAAAAAGGCCATAGAGTACCTTTTATCCAGAAAAAACACTATACTCGAGGGAAGCCATGGGCAAAAGCTGGTAAATATTTACGTGCAATTTGTGATGCCGGAACAATTGAATATACTTATGAAACTGCAAACATATATTATGTAGATAAGTATAATGTGTTTACATTTGCTAACGCTCCCCTCTCTATACACAAATATACTCCCCTGTTCCAATTCCTTGACACACATACACCCATATAATTTTTAATTAACATAAACACCACCCTAAAATGGAAGCGAAATGTTACAACTAGCGTAAATCCGTTTCGTAACGTTTGTCGTAAAATAATCCTTCTCCCCCGCCCCTACCTCAAGCCCCGCCAGCCCCATTACTTGTACTTAGCTACTAAATAAAATAAATAAGGATTACGGAGAATGTCTCCTTAAATGTAGTGAGGTTAGTTATCGATATCGATATGGCTCTATTGAATTGAGTCCTAACGAAAGTGCATTCGGTGCATGAGGTTGAAAAGTAATGCATTGCACGCGTACCTTGATATTTCTTATGCTCTTATGACCTATTTAAGCAAGGCATGTCTTAAAATATTTGTTTCTAGCTAGTAAAAGAAACAGTGAACAATATTTACAAAACGGACGCTCCGTGTAAAAACTGATATCCAGTCAAATCCGGTTAGACTAAAAAAGCCGACCCCAAGTGACTTGGGAATAATTAAAAGGCTAGGAGAAGACTTTATTCCATGCTAATGAAGTACTTTATTGCTAGGATGTTTCTTAAATTCGATAGCCTCACGAACACGCCCTTTGTTCTTTTGCGAGTATCTGTGGTAAAATAACAACACTTCAAGATATTACGCTCATGGTCATAAAAAGTTGTATGATTACATAGAATGTCACCAAATCAGATTGAACTATTCTTAACTAATATTATAAATGCAAATGGCTTATAAAAAAGCCTTATATAAATTTAAGTTGCAATAATTGTTAAAGTTTAATTAAGTTATGTTTTTTAGTATTTTTATTTTTGCTGTTAATGATTTTTATTTCTCTCTCGCAAGCAGCGATAGCTCAGTGGGGAGACCAACAGATTGCAATGCAGAGAGTCTCAGGTTCGAACCCACGTCACGCACCTCTGACTTTCTGAAGTTATATGACTTTTCGAAATTATGTGCGTATTGATTGACAATTATCGCCTGCTCCGTGCCTCGGAGAGTACGTTTAATCGTCGGCCCCGGCTGCCATGAACATCTATGGCAGTCGTTATTGGGAAAATCAGTACCCTCTAATATCCTGACACTGGCCTGGCCTTAGGTTATCGTTAGCCTTTGGGTTGCGGAGGTCAGGTGGCAGCCGCTCCGTGTAAAAACTGATATCCAGTCAAATCCAGTTAGACTAGAAAAGTCGACCCCAAGTGACTTGGGAATAATAAGGCTAAGGAAGAAGAAGAGTGGTTTTTATTTCTATTTTGTATTTTAATTTTGTGAAGATTGGTAGATTGGTAGTGCAGTCTTAATGCAGTAGTTTCACAGAATATCAACCTGAAATAGCAGTATGTATTCATACTGTTGTGTTTCATTCGGTGAGTGAGAGTACTGGAGGCCCAAATACCCTCTTTTCCCCTTCCCGCTCCTTCTCCTTCCCACTTCCTTTCCTAAAGATTCGGCAACGCGTAAGTGATGGCTCTGGTGTTGCATGCGTTCATAGGCTACGGTGACCACTTTCCATCATGTGCACCGTATGCGTGTTTTAGTAGTATAAAAATAAATTTAAAAAAGTAGGCTGTTTTGATATTACACCCACATTTTACAACGATATTTTTGTATCCTACGTAATATATTCCCCTATTACCACTTAGCCCCATTCAGAAATCGAAATTACGGTTGCACACAAATCTATGTTGGATACGCCACGGTCAATATTATGGAAGGACAGCAGCTGGAAGAGCTCAAGGCTATAATACTAAAAAGTGTTTATCAGAAGTACTTTAAGGAACAGCATAATAAACGTCTTGTATATTGTTTAACAATTTCGCGTTGCTTACTATTTGGTATATAGAATTCTACGAATTAAAATGTGTTTAGAGCGTAAACGAAATGCCAATAACAGTTCGAATGAATTTGCCTCTAAGTGTTGTCGAACACCCACATTGATAAATACGGATGGATGTCACAAGAATACTAAAGGAAACTCCTTGTTAGTAAATAAGTATTTTTATCTGAAATCAAAGTCGTTTGGCGTTTTCCCTTATGTTGCCAATTTATCAATCAATGTTTATGTGAAATTTCCTATTTACGTTGGACCGGGATATATTTACTTCTTTGATATATCAAGTCTTCGAAGTTTATTTTTAGCTGGCTGTTTATTTTGTGAATACCACGTATAAGGGATGACACGTGACGAGAATGTTATTTACTTCAACCCAGTGGGATCTTTTGTGTCGACACTCTCCCAATAACGATTGCCATAGATGTTCATGGCAGCCGAGACTGACGGCTTAACATGCTCTCCGAGGCACAGAGCAGGCGATAATTGTCAATCAATACGCACATAATTTCGAAAAGTCACGTAACTTACGAAAGTCAGAGGTGCGCGACATGGTTTCGAACCCGAGACCCTTTGCATTGCAATCTTTTGGTGTCCCCACTGAGCTATCGCTGCTCTTATAATTATAGATACTCACGTTGTATGTGTGTGGTACTCAAGGTGCAAAACGAAACTGCAGAGACGGTGTAGTGGTTTATTGTAGCCTCGTAGTGGCTGGGTACGATCAACACGGTACATCATTTATGTGATAAATAGTTGTTCTTTATTATTTCCGTTGTTTGGATGTTCATAAAATTCTCCACGGCTCAGGCATTTCAACTGGGTAAGAGTCGTCTTTTTAAAATAGATAAACTTATTCTTATCATTACCAATAATAAATAATGTCGTCCAGACGTGTGTCGTGCTTTCCGAGGCGCCGGAACTGTCTAATACCGCCAACTTCCTAACGAGTTAGGAAATTTGATAAATAGAAATTTAAAAATGGAGTCTGTAAATTGGCTCGTAAAGCTGTTGATCCTGCGCCTGATATCCCTCTGGCCGTGTTGTATTACCATCCCATCGGATCATAAGAGTTAGGGAACAGAGAGTGCCCTTGTGTTTGCGCACAGGTTTGTGAACTATATTTTCTCCTGTGCAAATGGCCAATCTCCGTTAGATTGGCCAGAAGAATGATCAATAGCAGCCCGGGCTGCTATTTAACATGTTTAACAAAAAATCCAATAACTTTTTGTTAGCCCGACCCGGAATTCGCACCTAGGACCTTACGCACAGCAGTCGCATTCATTACTGGTGCGCCACGGAGGCAGTTTAACAACAAGCTTTTTTGTTACCGTTTAATTAACTAACATTGCAGATGCTAATGTGAGTTTGTTTGTTTGTTTCGCTTTCACGCCTTAACTACTCAACCGGTTATCATGAAATATCGCGTACACGCCGTCATGTGTACAGAAAGGGACATAGGGTACCTTTAATGCAAAATAAAAGTACTGCTCCTGAGGGTCATAAATTTATTTATATTTATAACCTACAATAACGCGAGTGAAGCCGCGTGAAAAATGTAGTAATATTATAAATGTGAATGTTAGTTTGTTGATTGATTTGTTACGCGTTCACGCCTTAATCACTTGATCGATCATCATGAAATTTCGCATACACTTTGTCAGGGGTACAAAAAAGGACATAGCGTATCTTTCATCCAGAAAAAACACATCTCACACGGATACCTAGTTAATAATATTTGATAAAACTTTTTCACGTATGTTCACGGTAAGCTGCACTGTGCGTAAGGCTCGGCACGTGCGGCCGGCGCGACACACTCTCACCACGCGCCCGCCCAAAAGCTTCTCAATTGTACCGAGGACCGCAGCAAAGGACTATGAGCTAGACACACGGATACAGTTTGCATATTTATTAATTACTAAATTTTGCCCCCGGTTTCACTCGCGTAAATGTAGGTTAAGTTAGGTTAGGTTAGTAATAATACTTTTTCTGGTTTAAAGGCCACAAAATATATGTACAGAATAGGCCCTAAGGTACTATGGCCTATTTTATACCCTTGATAACATATATGTTAAATTTCATAATGATCGGTCGAGTAGTGAAGCCATGAAAACGTAACAAATAAACAAACTCACTTTCGCATTTGTGATATTAGTTAGGATTAAGAAATGCACATTGCAGTTCCTACTGCAAATTGTTAAAACAGGTATTTCTTCACTGTTTTGTACTACTAAAGCTTATGTTAACCAACAATTTAAATTTCCAAGAGAATTAAAGAAAAGATAATTTTGTGACACCTCGTGTAATCACTTTCTAGATAACATATACATATGTATATACAGGGTGTCCCAGAATATGTGAATCAAATTGTAACGGGAGATTCCTTAGGTAAGGACCTAAACTAACCTTAAGGTTTTGGTGCAAAAAAAATACTCCGAAATAATGCTGCGATTTCAAAACTACGTCAAAAATCGTTTTTAGTTTGACGAATTAATCCTTCAAAGATAATAATAGTGAGAAAAAAATGAAAATTAGTCATAAATGAAGTACCTGTAGTTGAAAGTCTGAAAAAGTAGTACTTTTTAAAAACGTTGATTTTTCATTTTACACAATGTCATAATTTTTAATTTTTTGTACCTTATTTGGATGGTCCTTATCTAAGGAATCTCCCGTTACAATTTGATTCACATATTCTGGGACACTCTTTATATATATGATGTAATAAGATTACAAAGGTAATGTGAATCCGTATTTTCTTTTATTTAGAAACATAGAAAGTATCTGTCTTTTGTGACGCTGGGTGTGTAATGACTTTTTAACTTAGTTTTTATGATTACCTATCAATATGGGTAACATATTAAACGTAGACGTAAACTTATTCTTATACCTAAATATCTCCGAAACCTGTTCAGAAGGGTAAAAGAAGAGGCAAGCAGTCGTGTTTTACACCAACATTCATACATATTTTAAATTCCGACGTACCAAGGAGTACAATAAAGACTGGCAAGTTGTAGCTCAAGAAAGAGAGAAGTGGAAAGCGGGTAGGGAGGCCTGGGACAGATTAGGCTGCAAATAATAAAAAATAATCAGGCAGTCATATATCAGTCACAGAAACCGTAGTGATACTGAGATTTTCTAATAGAAAACTCTATACATTTTTCCTGATCAAGGAATTTAACCTAAGATCTCATATTCCAAAAAAAAAGTAGTCGAATGGAACATTACTAAACGTATCAATAACTTTAGCTGGAGCTTAAAAAAATAAATGAAAAACAAAATTAACAACATTAATTTATTTTCTGCATTTCATTTTACAAATAATAAAGTTACTTGAGTTTACAAATAATGTTTGCAGTTCCATCGATACTATTATCGACAACTTAAATTTTATACGCGCATCACTAGCTGCAGCACAAGTAATTTTTTTACATTTCCCCCACGGCTTTCTGTTAGCGTTTACATCAATCCCCGCATTACTGCGACCGCCGATGGTTACACGACGACTTGTACATTGCTAATGAGGCATGTACGTGTTAATTAGTATGGCATTACCATTGTTAAAAGAGCAGCGATAGCTTAGTGGGAATTCGTTAGACTGCCACGTCTGCGAGGTCTCAAGTTCGATCTCACGGCGCGCATCTCTGATTTTTTGAAGTTATGTGCGTATTAATTAGTTAATTATCGCTCGCTTTATGGGTGAAGAAAAAAATCGCGAGGAAACCTGCATCTCCGAGAGTTCTCCATAATGTTCTCGAAGATATGTGAAGTCTGCCAATCCACACTAGGCCAGCGTGGTGGACTATGGCCTAACCCATCTCACACTAAGAAGAGGCCCGTACCCAGCAGTGGGACAGTTCTTTTTCTTTTTTTCGTGTTGTTAGTGGCACACCTATTGTCAAGAGTGGTTCAAGCCAAGGCTCTAGCCTAGCCTAGGCTTCTGACATGGCTTAACGACTGCTGTCAATTTGACAACAACCGGGACCCACTTTTTACGTGCCCTCCGAAGCACGGACAGTGATATTATTATTACCATTATTAGTGTTATGATTACATATCATACACAAAAAATACTTCCCTGTAGTGTAGGCATCACTTAATTTTTTTGTGATTTAAACATAGGGGCACATTTCGTGATTCAATGCAGGAAATTTTCTCTATGAATTATCTCAATAAGAATTTACATTGCTAGAAAATAGAGTTATTGACCTGTCTTGTCCAGTATTTAATTAATTACCACCAAATTCTGAGTATTAACATAATTTTCAAAATTTTGTAAGTCACATAAGTCTCCGATGGTAAAAAATCAAGGTTGGTATAAGATTAAATCATTTTAAAAAGTACAATAGGTAAAACAATTTCCATAGTTGTAGTTTTGTTTCTGACGATATGGACGATGAAATTCATTTTTTTAATATTCGAACCAAGTTTATTTTTTTTTAGTTTTGTACGGTAAAAACATGTAAGTACATTATTTTTTCATGAAACAGTTGTACACCTGCGTAATATTGCTAGCAGAATACTTATTTTTCTTATCTCCATCCATTTCCCTTTAACAAATACGTCTCCCTACAGCTGAGAATAGAATCACACGACGTTTTCACGTGAGAGCTATACGTGACAGTTCACGTAACGCCTTTGAACTGACTTCAAATGGAATTAGTTGCGTAAAACCGTACAGAATGAGCGAAATGCTTGAGTAACTTCACAATTACAAACCATTTCTTGCTTTGCAATTTAGAGTTAATTAAATCATACTATCCGAAATATCGTTAATAAGCCAGTCGTACAACTTACAGTAAAATGATTAACAGTATTTGAATCTGAGATGTGATGGAATATAAATTACTATAACTCCAGAAATGATTGATTAAATTTCTTTGCGATGTGGAATCATTCCACCCCAGAAATCTTGTTCGTAATAAAATTAAAATTGATTAAATTTTCTACGAAAGATTTTTGGTGTGAAATACTTTGAGTTCTTTTTCCATTAGTAATATTGTGAATGCATTATGAGGTGCCATTTTTTTAAATATAATATTGCTTATCTAATAGGATTATCACACTGAAAGATTTTTAAAATATGTATTCAGTAAATCTATGATTTAAATAAGTTTTCAGTTGACGGAGGAGATGTTTCTTTTTTTTTTCAATATAATATTTTATTTAGGTTTACCAACAGTTGTTACATATATAATACAGATAGGAACATACCAGTATTTGTGTCTTAACTGCACAACCAATTATAGGCAAACACCACATGCAAAATGTGTACTGTATCAACATCTATTACTTATGTAATTTAATATACTTATACAGTGTGTCCCAGAATACGTGAAACATACCGCAACGGGAGACTCCCCAGGCAAGGACCCCACAATTGTGACAAATGAAAATGAAAATTATTATTTATATAAATCTAGTAAAGAAATAAAAAATATTCAGTATAACTGAAATATTTTTATAATCTTTTACGAACTTAATATGACTTTATTTATCGACCTAACGACTGAACATAAACCCAACATAGGAACAGCGAGCATATTAAAGTAACTAAATTTTGTCTGCGGCTGGCGTTAATGTAGATTTATTTTAAGATATATTTTTAGTAGCCTATAATTATGTTACTCTGATGTATAAACAATAATACTGCTAAGTATCATCAAAATCCGTTCCGTAGTTTTGGCGTGAAATAGTAACAAACATTCATCCATCCATCCATCCTCACATGCTTTCACATTTATAAATAATTATTAGTAGGATAGGATGTGCGCTTATCCATAAAAATAACCAGCCTCGTGATAAGTAAAGTTTGCTACACCGAGGTTTTATAATACTTATTATTACGCTCATTATAAAGGAAAATATCGTGAGAAAACTTGTATGTCTGAAGTACCCGATAATGTTCGCGAAGATGCGTGCAGTCAGTCAGCCAGCCTGCACTGACCCAGCGTGATAGACTATAGCCTAATCCTTCTCACACTTAGAAGAGGCCCGCGACTACCATTGGGATAGTTTCGTATTTAGTAAAGGATAGTATTTAACTGTTTCTCAATTTTTTACCTTTGTTCCACCAAAAATACTAATTGCACACCAAAATATGCCTACTAAAATATTTTAAAGAGATCAAACTAAGTCGACCATTTTTGGGTAGGTTTAAGAAGGAACCTAACATAACCTAACCCTTTCGAGACAGAATGCAGTAATTTGAGGCGTATAGGTGCTCGTTATGATATATTTTGAGTAAGCATTTTTTGCTGTGCAATTAGTATTTTTGGTGGTCATTATATTTAATCCCTTTAGTAAATAATATTAATACTATACTAATTCTCAAATTCATCCGTGCGCGCAATATGCTTATAGCGAGGCACACAGTTTGCCCTTCATAATATAATCCTAACTAATAGTATACACGAAAATGCGAATGTGAGTCTATTTGTTAACCTCTGAGTCTTCTTCGAAGAGGTTAGTGAAAACACTTTGTGGGTCTGTGTGTCTGTCTGTTAGTGACAGGCATAGCTCCGGAATCACTGGACCGATTGACTTTTAACTTGGTGTGCAGACACCTTGGGGCATCCCTCGGTCGAGTTTGAATATGGGCCCTGTGGGTCAAAAGACCCCCGAGATATAGGGGTCACAAGGTCACATGTCTTTAAATGGCAAAATGGCTTAATTTATATGCAGAGTGGTGGTGTGCTGATTCGAGTTGGTTGCTGCTGTTTGCTGTTGAGTTTTGTCTTGTGCTGCGTTTTGCAACACAATATGCCCAACAGTGGACATGATGCCCAACAGTGGGCATTATTATGCCCACAGTTGGGCCTCATGTCCACTTTGGGACACCTTGCCCACTGTTAGGCGTCATACCAACTGTTAGGAATGCCTAACAGTTGGTATGACGCCAGCCAGCAGTAGGTAGCAGTGATGAATGATGTTCAACGGCGGCAATGATTGAAAAGTATGTTAATTATTTATTATTAAAATATGTACATACTATATAATTATATACAACATTAACCTAAGTAAATGTTTAAATATAATTGAAACAAGTCATGAAGACGAAGAGTTTGATTCCTGGGTTTTTACACCCATCTCGTTTTTTACGTTTTAACGCCTTCACTACTCAACCTATCATCATGAAATTTCGCATACACGTTGTCAGAGGAACAGAAAAGGACTTAGGGTACCTTTCATCCAGAAAAAGGTACTTACTGTTCCTAACCTAAGCTACATGTACGTGAGCGATGCCGCAGGCAAAATTTAGTATATGAATAAGTAAAGTCTATTGGCATACAAAGTAACAAAATATTACTTGTCACAGTGACTTAACAAAAATATATAAATATAAAAAGATTAAAACATAATACATAAATACATTACATTCGCGCCTGTTTCCCAGAGCGGTAGGCAGAGACTACGGATTTCCATTTGCTACGATCCTGACACACTTCTCTGGCTTAATTCACTTCCATCACATTCCTCATACACGCTCGCCGGTTTAAGGTGCTCTTAACCTGGCCTTTGTCCAGAATGTCTCCGATATGATCAAGAAACGTTCGCCTAGGTCTGCCTCTTGCGACTGTTTCATTCACACTAGCCTTATAAACTTTCTTAGTCAGTCTTTTCTCGTCTATTCTTTCTACATGCCCAAACCAGCTTAACATACCCTTTTCTATTCTTGTCACAATATCCACTTTCATGCCGCATCTCTCTTTAATCACACTATTCCTTATTCTAACTTTCAGCGTTACACCACATGTCTCTCAGCGCTCTCATTTCTACAGCATTTATTCTGCTCTCATGTTTCTTTTGACATACCCAACTTTCACTTCCATGTATAAGTGTAGGCACTAATAGTACCCTCTGAACAGCCAAACGTGCCTTTTGAGGTACATTTTGACTGTTCATAAAAGCGCTTAGATCATCATCAATCATAACATGTAAAATACAAAATGATGATGTATGCAATTGTATCTCATAGCCTGAGCTAACAGGATTTTAATGCAGCATATATCAAAAAAGAGGTTGCCGTTATAGTCACCCAGTAGCCACTTTATGCCATTGCAACAGTTCGTAGTAAGTACCTACAGATTTCTGAAATCAATAAAAAGAAAAATATTCAAAACAATTCAATCAACAGCTCACCACCTAATTCATATTAATACATACAAAATTTTCGCAGTCAGATCACTCTAGCCCACATCAATATTTAACAGAGGCCCATTCCATCGTGTCAGATGCAAATAAATTCAATTCAGTTACAACAATCGTATTGGCACGGATGTTAATTAAATCTGTTTGGTTGATTGCAATTTAAAATACACCAAATTACGCTCAGTATTTGTCCAATGTGCAATTGATTATGTGGATTATAATGATCTATTAGTTTGTGCAACGTGTAGTATTTATAGCTCGTCAATACCTGTGCAATTGTTTGTATATTTTCTTAAACATAACACTCTACTTATTTTACTTAAACTAAGTGTTTTAGAATAGATAAGTAGATATTGTTACGCCCAGTGACATCTCTCGGCATTGTGGGAAAGACTCGGCAGTTCCGTCTAATACTTTATTACACAGCCATCTTTTGACATCTTACGGAACTACGTAGTGTGAGGTACGCGAAGGTTATAGAGTACGCTAGCACTTTCTCGAATCATCGTACTGTTTATATACCGGGTGTAGCGTTACTAGAAATCTCTAGAAACGCTTTACCCGCGTATAAATAGAGCGCACGCGCACCGCCGCGCCGAGTCAGTTACAATCGTAAGCGGTCAAGTGTTTATCGAAGCGAACGGAAGCGAAAATGCTACGGAGTTTGAAGCAGTAAAAAAGTGTGGTATAGTGTTTGTTGTGTTTAAATTTGATTGTGTGTTTGAATAAAATGTGTTTTAGTCGGTAATATTGTTTACATTCTTATCCGTCGAACCCAGCACGTAACAATATTAATATCATGTTGTATCGTGTTTTCTAAGTGATTTTAATATTTTTACCCGGAACTGGCTCTCACTATCACTATTATATTTATATTGCCCCATAAATCTTCCATGCAATTCTTTACCTATTTTCTTTTGCTATTTTCAGTTAAAGCGAGCGCTATGAATCTATTATCAACGATCATATCACGTTGTAAGATATATCTCCTTTCTTTGATCCCTTTGTTAACTTGTAACAATTACTATCAATTCTCGTACATGAGGTACTCAAGAGTTTATATAGGTACTTGCATGTACATAAAACAATATCATTTCTTTTTAATTAACGGGTTCCTTGTCCGATGAATCACATATGATATATAACAATAAATTTTCTATCGTGTCCATCACCGGACAGCGAATGGTTTAAAGGACACACCCGCACTAGAAACAATTCTTGCGTCGCAAGGGTCTTTAAAAACATTCAAATATCGGACACAAAAACCATCCAGACTCAGATCTACAATTTGTGAATCACACTAATATTTTTTTCGTGAAATACTAACACTTTGCCAGGTATTGAAACCAAAACATTCTGCATAGCAATTGCATTTGCTACATTTAAGACACCGAGGCTTTTCGTAGCTACCTGTAAATATCGACAAGCTGTCGAGACTACTTGCAAGTTTCTGGTACAAGTTTTGCCAAGCTATGATTACCAATATAGCCTAGTCTTCGATAAATAATCGAAGCTTCATTTAAAGTGGTCCCAGGGCGACCACAAAACCAACCATTCACATACCACATAAAATATTAACTCGTTTTATATGAGCTGATTCAGAAACCTCTACTAAGATATCTTCGAATGTAACTTGGGTACAACTAATTAATATGTTTGTTTCAGAATAAAAATATACATTAAATTTATTGATTTTAATCTATATTTAAATTGATTGATCCTTTAAATTCTTTATTTATTTAAAACAAGTGAGAAGCGGCAATGTATAGCTTTAAATCTTAGAGTTCAAAAAAATGGTTCAAGTAATATGCAAAGGTCAGGTGATACCACGTGACCATGAAGTCAGAGGTCAAAGATCATAGTCATTTCGGGGTATATCAACTATGCTGAGTCAAATGACGATTACCGCGAGTCGCTAGCTCTTACGGTTCTTGAGTTGAAAGTTGTGTAACAGACAGACGGATGGACAAAGCTGCTGTATATAAGTTTTTTCGAACTCTAAAAGACATCTCCCGCTCTAAGAATATATCTTGTGTCGCGGGGGATTTTATAAGCATTTAAAAGACAGACACAAAGAACACCCAGACTAGGAACAAACATTAGTGGATCACACAACGTTTTGAACCCACATTACTCGGCACAATAGCAGTGGCGAGACGACCACTTAAACCAATACGCCATTCGTGTAGTCTTAGTAATTTAATGTTAAAGGGATTGCAATAAATTCGAATAATCAATAAGAATAATTTTGATCGTTATTCGAATACATTATTTGTTGATTATAACATTTTTGTATAAAAAATATGTAAATTAATGTATAGTTTAAAATCTTCTCAGATTTTCAATAATATAAAACACTAACAGTTCATAAAGTATCAAATCGAAAGCTATCAAATCGTGATTAGAATAATACTCAGTGACATCTCATATACCGATATTCAAATACGGAATATTATAATTTTCGAATCATCAAGTAGTGTCCGCAAAATAACCTATAATTGCAGTTTAATTTCAGCATTTAAATTCTATTAATCTGTTTTTAACGATGCACCCGGATAAAACAGAACAAAACCAAACAAAATATCCATTCGGTGGTCCATTTTACACCAATAGTAATACCCAGTTATCCGACTATTCGCAAGGGACTCGTGTTATTAACGGTGCCAGTCCATCAAAATAAGTCGCTGACTCACTCGCCGTTGATGTACCACATTTGTTACGAGTATCATGCGGATTGACCGTTTGATAGGGGAATAAATAAAGGTAGTTGAGAGGTTAGGTTGGTACAAGTTTATCAATCGGTACAATAAACTTGTGGTTCAGCAAATAACATGTTTAGAAACGCTGGTTTTTAGAAAATAAAAGCTGAATCCCACCAAAAAAAATTCGAATATCTTTTTCTTTTGTATTTAATATCCCTTTAATTTTATTATTCTATAATATCTCAAGCAAAAACGTTATCACGAAATTTGACAAAAATTATATGGGTCAACCTCTGAAGTATGACTTAGCAAACAAAATGAGCAGCGATAGCTCAGTAGGGAAACCAACAGACTGCAATGCCGAGGGTCTCGGGTTCGAACCTCCGTCGCGCACGTCTGACTTTCGGAAGTTATATGACTTTTCGAAATTATGTGCGTATTGATTGACAATTATCGCGGGCTCCGTGCCTCGGAGAGGCACGTTAAGCCGTCGGTCCCGGCTGCCATGAACATGCATGGCAGTCGTTATTGGGCAAGTCAGTACCCTCTAATATCCTGACACTGGTCTAGCCTTAGGGTATCGTTAGCTTTCGGGTTGCGGAGGTCAGGTGGCAGCCGCTCCGTGTAAAAACTGATATCCAGTCAAATCCGGATAGACTAGAAAAGCCGACCCCAAGTTACTTGGGAATAATAAAGGCTAGGGAGAAGAGAAGAAGATTCTATAATATCTCTGATGTTACTATGTTTTGTAAATAATTATTTTTATAATGTAATTTATATGTCGTAGTGATAAGACATAATGAACTAACTACCTACTATTTAAGATCCTTTTGTACCTATGTTTTACGAAAAATAACACAGATTTCTAGTAGTAAGGAATTTACCTTAAAATTAAGCCGTTGTAAATTTATTACAGATGTAATATAAATTCTGAACCGGCAAAATTGTGTGTATTAATCTTTTCTTTCGGGCTGGGATTGACACTGCAGTACTTATGGTGTGAACATAGCGGTCATGTCGCAGTATGAGACGATAAAAATAGGTAAGCTTGTTGGGCTCATCAGTAACACCATACCAAAGAAGGCATCGAGATTTCAAATTCGAGAAGTACCTTAGAAAATTAAGCTCACTTGGAACCAGCAATGAATTTAATCAGAAGTATCGAAGGAAACGGAAATAAAATAAAAATGGTACGTTACTGACATTACAATCTACTACCGAAACTCACCCGTATGATAACGGTATTATGACGAATGATGGCAAAAATCGCCTGCGTCAGACTGTAATAAAAATGAAAACGTTGACATCAATTGATTGCGCGACGACAAATTTACATTTTAACACCATCAAACGGTAAGGTAATTTTGCCACAGTCCATTTTTACATTTGTAACACAGGAGCAATGATTATCTGTCGGTAGTCGTTATACATTTTTACCATGGTGGAGTACTTAATTGTCAGTATAATAAATAAATTATTTTCATGTCTAGTTTTGGACTTTAGTTTTAAAATGCCAGCTTTAAAATAAGTATAAGGTAAAGCTTAGAACATAAATCTTTAAAAGCACTACCGCACAGAAAAGTTCTTAAAAAAATTAACTACTTAAGTACCCTACAGGAACCGCACCGTATATATAAGTAGTCTATGCTACTCTTCAGTCATCAAACATGTCAATACTTTGTGTATAAATATATATAATAATATCAGCCTTGTATTAAACTGTCCCACTGCTCGGCACGGGACTCTTCTCAACGTGAGAAGGGCCATGATCCACCACCCTGGCACAGTGCGGGGTGGCAGACTTCACATTATCTTCGAGAACATTATGTAGAACTCTTAGATATGCAGGTTTTCTCAGGATGTTTTCCTACACCGTTACAGCGAGCGAGAATTGACTATTTAATTCGCACATAACTTCGAAAAGTGAGAGATGCGCGCCTTGGGAATCGAACTCGAGACTTCTGCGCAGTCTAACGGTATTTCACTAGGCTATCGCTGCTTACAAAGCAGGTATTAGTACAAATTAATTTGGATTAGTATTGAACAGTATGGACTTATCAGAAGATTCTATTTAAAAAATGCAAACGCGATCATACCTATATTTACACGGTCGCTTAATTTTTTCTGATAATTCAATTTCGCTCGCAACTTAACCGATTTATTTATAGTTGAACCCAATTCTGGAAAATGAACGAAAACTAAGAAATTCAAGATCAGATAAAGAAAACAGTTAATTACAAACCTAAGTTTATAAAATATATACTAACTCGTCTCTTATTTTGAAACCAATTTTGATACTATTTCCACAAAAAGATTCCTTTTGATTGCTGTTTGATCTTGTGTGTACAAAATCAAACATAGACAACTACTCTATTGTTTTCCTAAACAAAGGACGCTAATATAATAGAACACACTGTAACAAAAGTATAATAAAATATCTTATTCCATCCAGGAGTTCCACCCATAACTTTAGTACCAAATTACATGAAGTTACCTACACGTAAATTAGGAAAATTAACAATGATTTAATGGGCCACTACGCACGATCAAAGACCAGTCTCCAAGTAACGCGGTGTCGTAAAACTGACAAAATTTCGTCTCGCAGACCCGTTTATTATACCTTTACTTGGTCGTACAGCTATTTGGGGAACCACAAATGGGTATGGCAGAGTATGGTGCAAATTGTTCATGGGGATAGCAGCTGATATTAAAATTAGCTATATACACTTTGTATATAATGTAGGGCTTAGACACGTGTGAGCCTCTATACAGGTTTGGATAACACTAAGTACACATATAGACCATATTCTATCGAAACTAATCCTATATATGTATCTTACGTGGGGGCCAGTCAGTGCAGACCGACGACACTTCGACCCAGTGGGATCTTTTGTGTCGACACTTTCCCAATAACGACTGTCATAGATGTTCATGGCAGCTGGGACCGACGGCTTAACGTGCTCTCCGAGGCACGGAGCAGGCGATAATTGTCAAACAATACGCACATAATTTCGAAAGTCATATAGCTTCCGAAAGTCACAGGTGCGCAACGTGGGTTCGAACCCGAGACCCTCTGCATTGCAGTCTGTTGGTCTCCCCACTGAGCTATCGCTGCTACTTATTATTATTATATTATAATAATAATAATAAGTATTTATTGTTTAAAAAGGTTACAGATATAACAATTTAATGCACTAGACCCCACACTAGGATTCCCTGTGTCGTGGGATCTAGTGTCTTATAATTCGGGATACATTTATTTTAATCAAACTAATGATTCTGATACATTGTTTTATATAATCATAAAGAAAATAAATAAAATTAAAATGAAGAAAAATTTAATATATATAAAAAAAAAGCAACACGCAATGTAAAATAACGCTTAAAAGTAGCATATATCTAACCTACATGCAATTTGGCCTATATTACTGCCATTGTCATGTTTGTGTCAATATGTGTGTATGCGTGTGTGTATGTTTATGTGTGCCAAGTATAATTCCTGTTCAGCAGTTTACAAGTGACTGAGTAAGAAATATCCAAGCGTCTTTGTACCTTCACATTTATAGTATTAAGTACAAAAGATAGGATTTTAGTTAGAATAGTAAGACAGACTCTGAGGTCATTCCTTGTTATAAAAAAATATATGGTTAAGAGAATAAGAGCATCGTGTTAATACATATCTAAGGATAATATGAATTTATTGCATCTGCACTTCACTAGCTATTTTTACCCTAACGTTTAATAAGCCTAATATGGATTAATAATATCTCGCCGTGAACATGGCTGCTGAAAAGCAATCAAAACACCGGGAAAAGTGTAAACAAAAACCTAAATAATTTTAATAATTTAAAAAGCTTAAATAGTAAGTAGTAAAGCTTAACGGTAATAGTATAATAGTTTCAAAATTATGTAATAAAAGCGTTAAATTGACATCGCGGTAAAATCCGTCTAAGTATTTTAATTTCAATGAATAACATTCGCGTAAATATAAGACAATATCATGTAGCGTAAAAAAGACTAGATATACGTTACAAGGCTAAAATCAAATCAAAAAATGTAAACGATTTTTGCATTTTAAACCTTCATTCATTTAAAGTAAACTTTTGTTATCCATCTATCTACCTGCTCGTCTGTCCAGATCTCTTTATATCTTTTCTAACAAGATCAATAAGTAGTCCGCGAGAAAGTAGTGTTTCTTTTACTTATCCTAATCTGATAATTGCATCCACTATTTCTTACTCCGTTCCTTTAGCTATCTCCGTTGAAAACTCATTTCGTTTCGTTGTTCCTTCGTATCTAGAAAAAGAAACATGCATTTTTAAATCTATATATTAATATGTAAACCAAAAACTTTGTACCCCTTTTTACAAAAATTGCGCGGATGGAGGAGTATGAATTTGGCACAGTTAAAGTTTATATGGAGAAGGAGGGGCGAATCCTAATATTTTTATAGAATATATATTAGAAATACATTAAATTAATGAAAAAACACTACACGCACACATCTATGCATTTGACACAAGCAGTCGAATCGCGTTCGTAGTATTTCAGCATTGTTCGGTTGACTTCGTAGAACGCTATGCTATTATCGTAACTATGGTTACATACAAAATGATGTATGTATATGGAATAGGGGACTAAATGAAATGTGATTATAAGGGTATTAAGTTATAGACAATTAAACATTAATAACGATCAAATTTAAAATTTAAATAAATTATGGGCGAATATCGACCACTTGCCGACCGCTAGTTAACATAAATAACCAATAACCGCTCATGTCAAACATAATAATGATGTCTTATAATAACTGTCATATTAGGATTATTATTATTTGAGTGCAAAAATAAACTTTAAGTTTACATTTCCTGTTATGATATGATATAGTAAACACAGTACCTATATATATTGTTTGATACATGGTCTTGGCATAAATATTGTTACAAGGAAAAAATTTTCTTTTCTATTGCTAAAACATTTTTTACTGTAATTTGTGTTCGTTTATACATTAATATATTAATAATAACATTAAAAATATACAAAGCTCACTCAAAATGATCTCATTATTTTATATATTGTATAATACAGTCCTGTAAACGTTGAGGCCAGTTATTAATAATTATAGAAACACGTACTCTCTCCAGGGAAAAAATATTCACTGCCAATCTTATAGATTGTTTTAGGGACCCTAAATTATCATGGTATTTAGAGCATGCCATACTCTCTAAAACTAGCCATAAATTATAATCCAGTGGATAAAGATCAGGACTAGATGACGTCAGTCTTTAGTTCTGATGAAGTTCTAAAACGTTCGTTTACAACCACGCTTAGCTGGATGGTGGATAGGACCATTCTTGGTTATAGAACATGGTGTTGTTAAAAGATTTAACCACCTTCTCAAGAATCGTATCTTAATGCACTTGTGAGTAGGTAAGTATTGAGGGTCTCAGATCATATGAGATCCGATACCCCAATACTTACTCTATTCACAAAGATGTTATTATTCAAATATATGAACGTGACATGATGTTCCTACATATATTTGCTAGAAGAAATATTAAAATGAGAAAGAAAGAAAGAAAGAAAAAGAAAAAAGAAAAAAAAAGAAAAATGAAAGAAATATAAAAAATTAAAATGTACGTAATCAAAATCGTCAACATCAATTCAAGTATTCATAATAGTATTGAATAGTACATGCAGTAATATACTACAATGATGTATGTTCTATCTCTTGTATAATGATCATGCGCAATAGCATAATAATTTATGCAAATTAAGTATTAAAGATAGTTTATCCTTGTATCTTATAACATTTTGTTCATACAAATCGAATGATCTGTTCCATCTGATTAGACAACAGTCAAATCTGTTATTAAGCTGTTAGTATAATTCAGTTCTGCAACAGCTCATTTAAAAACAAATCTCTAATCAGTATCACATCGTTTCTAGCGAAATTATAGTATGCTGAAGGCAATGAAAAATAAAACACAGTATTATTCTATATTTGAACTTGTTATTTTATTTTTATAATTAAAAAACATTATTTTCTACACGCCACTTATTTAAACAGAATACATTTATTAAAGCACAAATGTTGTCATGATTTATACAACTTAACATATCAGGTGAAGTTGAATATGTTTTATACAAAATTAATAAACTTGGACAGTTTTTACTTTCTAAATTATATACATTGCTATTATCTAAGATATCTTTCAATCAGCCCACTTTTTCATGACCGTTTGTAAATATACACTTATCTTTTAAAAACTCTACAAAGTTAATTTTATAATTGAAATATGGTACTGAGCCTTCACTCCAGCGTATTCCTCTGTTCCTTTCTATCAAAATTACTTGCAAACGTTCTTTTTTTGATAATTCATAAAACGGACATGGTGGCTTTATAAGCAATACTTGTATACGTCCTTTACACATTACTGCTATTTCTTTGAGAATAAACTCATTATCTTCACGTTTAAATCCTTGTACATCTACAATAACGTTCATGATAATTTCCTCACAATATTGCTTAATGGTTTGTATTCGAAAATACGATCGTTTATAATCAGACAATAAGCAGATGTATTTTTAGGAAAGTCCTCGGAACATTCTAATTCCAACCGCACATCAACAGGTCCAGTTTTAAGTGAATCGTTTTGTCTTGAGCAATCTATCACAAAAGTGGAGCTATTTCTTTGAATTGTTTTAAGTCAAGCAACGGATCAACACCCACGTTGTAATATGGCTGACGGAAATTAGCATACATCTCGTATAATATACTGTATTTACTCTCATTAAAGTTTAGGTTAAGTGAATCGTATGGATAATATTGCGAATTTAAAAATAATTTAACATTAGATCATTACAGTGATCAAATATGGAAGAACTTTTAGTTTTATTATTTTTTCTATTAGTCTGGAGACCGATGATAACATGTCTTGGTTTCTCTAGTTGAGAAGTAGTCTTAATAGACCAAGAATGTTTTGATGTTTTAGGTAATACTGGATATTCATATAAATCCCAATTTCTAAACGCTATTTGTATAGAACGATCTCTCTCTAAACTCTTAAGCAATAACAATTTGTAACGATCAGAAGCTTTATATGAATAATTTTCTAAAAATTCTTTAAATCTCTCATAATCTAGGGATGAGCTACATATTCTCATCTCATTACTGTCACATTTAGACGTGTTAAATATAGGTTTCTCTGGATTATTATCCTTTACTTTAATTACCTCCCCCAAAGAATCAGTTATTGGTTTGAAAACCTTCTTAAACTTCAAACTAGTCGCATCTTCTTCATTTTTTGTGTTTTAACTTTATTTTTTATACTTTCTATTGAATTTACCAATTGCTCTTTAATATTAATCTGCATGGTTATTTTAAATTAATTCCAACCGCTGCTTACGAACACTTGATTTCAGATAACATTTCCTTTATATAATGCTGGTCATATATATGTTTATAAGTAAATAAATACGTCAAAACCTTGTCTATATCTACCTTCATTTAGCGAACAGTCCTTATTTATCAATAAAAAGTCAAACCGGTCTCGCCATATTGTATAACAAAGTTTTTTAAATTGAAACCATTCCATATCCGTATTTACATATTCATTGTATATATGTTTTAAGTTTATATCATCTTGCTTGAAAATAATTAAAAGATTAACATTATCACGAATTAGTTGCTTAGGTATTTTGGAATACGTTTCTGATAAGTAAAAACAATCAATTTGTTTGTGTCGCCCCATTGCGAAATAATTACGAATATTTATTTGATTTTCGCATGCAAAGTCATCAAAAATCATTATTGAATTTGTTAAGGCGTCATTAGGGTGTAAAAAATTCTTATTATCATCGTAGATAAATAAATTTGCATCGGGTATACTATCCATTACTTTTTTTAAACAGCAGTATTTCGGTTGGAATGCCGTTTTCGAGTATAAATAAATGTTTTGAAATTTTTAAATTGAGGATTATGTTAGTTTGAAAATAAACATTTTTTTTCTAAAGTCTTGAGTTGCTTAACGAACTTCATTGTGAAATGTAAGATAAACAGAAGTGACTACGTTTATATACTAATGTCTAATGTAAGGATACTAAGGTAGTTATAAAATAAAATTAAAATTAAAATTATAGTTATATGTGTTTATTTATCAACTAAATACAAAAAATGCTTACTTCTATTATAATTACATTCAAATTTATAGTGACTCCAGAGCAATGTGTCAACCTGATTTGAAATAATAAATCTTTTATCATCATTTCTATTCATTACTTGTTTGCTTACTTGTTGTTAATACAGCTCATGTTTAATTGATCTAATTAAATTCATTTTGTATATTCGTGATTTATTATTAAATAATGTCCTATTATAATGTGACATCTTTAGTCTTTTTGTCACCGACTTTGATATACCTTATGCTACATCATTGCAAGTAATTTCATATACTTAATTGAATAATAACATCGTTGTGAATAGATAGAGTATTGGGGGATCGGATCTCATATGATCCGAGACCCCCAATACTTACCTACTCTTGTGCCGATGTTTTGACACCTTTTTTTACAAAAATATGGCTCAGTCACTCCTTGACAAAAGACAAAAAATAAAAAATTAAAAAATTCGACTTTAAAATTTTACTTTTGAACAGCTTTAACTAGCGGAATGACCAAGTTTATGCTCTATAGCTTTGAGCATAAACATAAACCGCTTAGTTTTTAAGCAATTCGGTTCTCTTTATCACTCTACTCCATTTTAATATTACAAAAATATTTTACCCCGATCGGCGCGAAAATAAGAAAATTTCTTAATTCATTTTAATTCATTTCGCTTAAGTTTATTTTCATTTTTGTATATACCTATTTCTTTTTATTTTATGTTTGTATTTTGTTTTTTTGTAGTATGAGTCAAATAAACAATTTTCCTATCTTTCTTTCTATATCTATTTGTGTATGAAATGAAAGGGAAACTCTGGATGTAGAATGTGCAAAGGACAGGTAAATAAAATCATAATATTTTTGGAATTATCAAAAAAAATTATGAAAGGCAAGTAAACTAACAAAGGCAAGTACCATGAAATATAGAGTACTTGCTATACGAATGACCCCATCCGTGTAGCAAGTGGTTTAAGTGGTCGACTCACCATTGCCATTACGTAGGGTGTTGTAGGTTCTATGTCCACACAGGCGAAAAGTTAGCGTCATCCATAAATAGTTGTTCCGGGTCTGGGTGTTGTATGTGTCTGTTATTTGAATCTTTGTAAAGTGTCTCGTGCCACTGAAATTGTATCTAGTGCAAGAGAAGCCAGTTTAAAAAGACAGCATTTTTACTTATTTCGTGCTTATATTCACCCGCGCAACTTGTGAACACAACGTTACAACGCTCCTCAAAAAATAAATTGATTTTAAGGTTTAAAGTCTAGTTACAGTTTAGTGAAAGTGTAAATAAGCTTTATTGGACCTACATGTAATCCGTGAGTACAATACATATATGGAAATACGAAGAACAAAGCTTATTTATAACAATTTAATCTAGAAAATTGAGACACTTGTGTCCAGACACCCACAAACAGACTAATAACTGAGCCCACGACGTGAACGCGTAAGCGACGGCGACTGCACGGCGCTTGTGACCTTTTGGACGAGACGTTCCGACTCACTCATACCTCGAGGCATTTATTAGTGTGCATTTTTGCCAGTGGGATTTTGTTGCTGTGCGACTTTTGAGAATTATTTGTTTACTAAGAAATATATAATAACTAAAGATAGAAACCGGATTGAAGCCGTATACAACGTGTGTTCATAATGAGTAATAAAACTGAACGTCCTGCATTGTGGGGATGCTGTAAGCAGGGCTCAAATGAAGAACCTCATTTAAAATGCACGGCATGCAACAAAGTATTTCATTATATGTGTTTATCAATCGCTGAAGAATCCATAACGCCTCTAAAATGGAAATGCCCTACACGCACGCCAAAAGCGAGCAAGAAAGATCATACTCCAATTAACAATGTGTCTAAATCAAGAGGAAGTAAAAGACCTGCACTCAATTCTCCACCGCAAGTAAATCTTGAGATACCTAACGTCAATGAAGACATGCGCAAGATCATCGAAGAAACAATGGCAAATGAGTCAGCAAAAATGCTTATCAAATTGAATACCACCATCATGAATTCTATTAACAGGGAGCTGAAGCCTGTTAAAGACGAAATCACACAAATCAATGAATCATTAAATTTTCTAAATAGCAGTTATGAAAAGATCATTAAAGAACATGAGGAGGCAAAGAAACTTGTCAAGGAGCTACTTCAAGAGAATCAGAATCTTAAAGCTATGGTTATTGATCTCACATCCCGTACCAATCAACTAGAACAACAGGCACGGTCGTGTAACATAGAATTACAATGTGTACCTGAAAAAAATAACGAAAATCTTTTTCAAATTGTCGCTAAGCTAGGCGATGTAGTTGGCTGTAACATCAGGGTTGAAGATATCCACAATTGTACACGTGTAGCCAAGTTAGACCGTACCAGCACACGACCTCGCTCCATAGTTGCGCAACTCAACTCCCCGCGTCTTCGAGACCAGGTACTTGCTTCGTCTATCAATCATAACAGAAATAACCCCGAGAATAAGCTGAACAGTTCACTTCTTGGATTTACTGGATTTAAGAGCCCTGTCTATGTGATGGAACACCTCTCTCCTGCCAATAAATCCCTCCATGCCGCTGCAAGACTTAAAGCTAAGCAAATTGGATATAAATATGTATGGGTGAGAAACGGCAGAATTTTTATGAGAAAGACGGATGATACCGAGTACATTTTAGTTAAGAATATTGGTGTACTGGACAAACTGTCGTAAATATCATATAACATGTCTTTTTATTATTTGTAAAACATTGTAGTGGTTAAATATTGTCATTAGATTCGATCAGTTAAATATTTATTATCAAAACACGCGAGGATTACGCACAAAAACACACATGTTTTATAACCAGTTGTGTAGCACAGACTATGATATAATTATTTTAACAGAAACGTGGCTGAATGGCAGTGTTCTGAGCGGTGAGCTGTTTGACAACAGATATACGGTTTACAGGAGGGATAGGGAAACTACAGGTTTTCATAATACTAAAGACGGGGGAGGCGTTTTAATTGCTGTAACCAAAAAAATTAAATCGGTACGTATAATTAGTTGGGAAAGTAAGTGTGAAGATCTTTGGGTTACCGTAGATATTCCAACAAGTCACACTGTATGTCGTATTGCTCTCTGCGCAGTTTATTTGCCGCCTCCGATAAAACGCGACACGCTCGAGTATTTTATTGATGAATGTAATAGTATTTGTGAACAAACAGATTTATATAAATGTATAATTGGCGATTTTAATTTAGGAAACGTGGATTGGAACTTGCTAAGTGACGCAGCCACAGCTAATAGTTATTTGGTGCCAAGTTTATGTCAACCCTTTATTGACTTTTTAAATTTATATAACCTTACCCAAAATAATCACGTAGGTAACATTAATGGGCGGCTACTGGATCTCGTGTTAACAAATATGGAAACATGTTACGTAAAAGAGTCGCATACCATCTTGTCCACCGTAGATAGCTTTCATCCTCCCTTGGAAATCTTCTTTCCCATAGCTTATAAATCTAAACTCTCCTATAATTCTGACACCATAAAGTATAATTTTCACAAAACAGATTACGAACAAGTTAACGCATATTTGTCCGAGTATAATTGAAAAGAAATTTTTAAGCCCATGGCTAATGTTAACGACATGGTCAGAGTTTTTTACGAAATTATTAGGACAGCTATTCAAAAATTTGTGCCGACACTTGTAAATAAACGCAGTCGCTATCCACCATGGTTCAATCGCAATTTGATCAAGATGCTAAAGGAAAAGTACAAATTAAGATGTCGTGTCAAAAAATATAAAAATCCACTAGACGAGCTTGAACTGAAAATAGTTAGTAAGCGATGCTCCACTATGGTTATAGTTTGCTATAATCAGTATATTAAAAATTTAGAGGACAAAATTTCAAAAAATGTAAAATTCTTTTGGTCTTACGTAAAAGCAAAACGTGGTGGCACTAGTTCTTACCCAGAAACAATGACGGATGGCTATGAAACTACTTCGGATGGTACTCGCATCTGTGAAATGTTCGCGACACATTTTTCGTCAGTGTATAATAATAGCAATAACCCTAGCGTAGTTAATACTTCTGAATTTTTAACAAATATGAACAACCTTAGTCTGAGCTTAACATCGCCCGTTATAGATTATAACAGTTTATTGGAAAAATTAAAAAAATTGGACAGTGCTAAAGGATCGGGTGCAGATGGCATACCGCCAGTTTTCATCGCAAGATGTGCGACGTTCCTCGTCTCGCCTTTGCTATTAATTTTTAATAAATCCTTATCTACTGGAATCTTTCCCACAGAATGGAAGATAGCTAAAATCGTACCTATCCACAAATCAGAAAATGACACCGTCATCACTAATTACCGCCCTATCTCGATTCTATCAATCTTCGCTAAAATCTTTGAATCTCTCGTGTGTCCGCTCATACAAAATCATGTCAAACTTTATGCCAGTGACAGTCAACACGGATTCGTCTCTTCTAGATCAACTTGTACTAACTTGGTGGCGTTTTCAGAAACCCTAGCTGGAGCCTTGGATTCTTGCAAACAATTTCACGCGATTTATACCGACTTCAGCAAGGCCTTTGACCGCGTCTCACACAGGATTCTCGTACATAAACTGTCATTGTACGGTATTATTGGAACTTTTCTAGAATGGTTACGGTCTTACCTCAACGAGCGCGCGTTCTTTGTTGTTGTTAACGGGTTTCAGTCGCGTACTCGCGCCGTTACATCTGGCGTACCGCAAGGTTCACACATTGGCCCAATATTATTTAATACCTTTATAAACGATCTCCCTACATGTTTCCGTTACTCAGAAAACTATATGTATGCAGACGACTTAAAGTTTGGTAGAGTAGTTGAATCCTTAGACGATGCCTTAAAATTGCAAGAGGATATAAAACGATTGACCGAATGGTGTGATCGAAATGAGATGCAACTTAATACTAAAAAATGCTTTCATATTAAATTTACGCGTAAAATCAATGTACTAGATTTTAATTACTATATAGACAACGATAAGATAGAAGAGGTACATCAGATTAAAGACCTAGGCGTGATTATAGATAAAAAGCTGTCATTTTCGTCTCAATTAGAAAATGTTATTAAGAGGGCGTCCAGAATGCTAGGATTTGTGATACGCAATAGCAAGGTTTTTCGTAGCAGTAAACCAAAGATTATTTTATATAACAGCCTTGTCCGTAGCATACTGGAGTACTGTAGCGTTGTTTGGAGGCCACACTTTGCTGTACATGTACTCCGTCTAGAGCGGATACAGAAAAGATTCTTGTGGCATCTGTCTTATAAGCAGCATACACTTAAAAACATACCATATCACAAAAAACTTCAACACTTTAGAATGGTTTCTTTGCAAGATCGTATGGACCTTAATGATAGTATTTTTATGTACAAAATTTTACACAACGGTTATAGCTGTCCTCAGATTTTAGGGAAAATTAATATCCGAGTACCAGCAAGGTACCCCCGCAACCGCATTACACCCTTTCACCCGCCATTACGTAGAACGGTATTTGGAGCTAACTCACCGATCCCAAGGCTTTCCAAATTAGCAAATAAATATAATGATGTCACAGATATACACGCAGACTCGCTTCGCACGTTTCGATCCACACTTATAAAATATAGTAAAAACCCAACTGCTTAATCTTACTGTCCTCTTTTTTTTTTTTCTTCAACCTTTATTTTTGTATTTCGCTTAAGATTTAGTTTATTAAGTTAGTACAAACAATTAGTTTGTGTTCATTATTTGCATGTTGTGTTTGCCTTTAATTATTTGTTACACTTACAATGTATTACTTGTGTATCTACAATATATATGTAACGGTGTATACGAATGTTGGCATTCTCAAATAAATAAATAAATAGCAATATATAACTTCCGGGTTTATCTCGATAGACGTTCTTTGACCAGTTCAGAGAATTTCTGATCGACGAGCTTGCTTGAAGAACAATTATTACAAGAGTGAATGACGCGACTGAAGCATGTCAAGATCGTAATAAGTGGCTCTTCGAATTTTCAAATTCCCTTACGGAATATTAATATGATGTATTTTACAAGATTACTTTATTGAAGTCTTTTTTAAGTTATTTTTGATGGTCCCGCGTCATAATGATGAAAATTAGGGCAAAATATTATTTGACTATATGGACGGCTTAAGTGGTCGGCTTGCCATTGCTACTGAGGCGAATGTTACGGGTTGGATCACTTCTTACGCTGGACAAACATTTGTGCTTTATATAAACAGCTGTTCCGAGTCTGGTTATTTCGAGTCTGGCTGTTCCGTGTGTCCTATGTTTGAATGTTTCTAAAGTACCACACGAAACAAGATTTATAACTAACGCTAGCTTAGTCTAAAAAAATATATTGGATACGCCATATTTTATTAAGATTTTACCACCGAATCGCCGAAAATCGCCTGCACTTTTAACGCTTTTGAAAGTCAAAACAGCTGCTTAAACTTAACTTTTATATTTATAGTGGTATTTAACTCTTCTAACCGAGAATCCAGCGAGACATCACTCAGTGTTTCACAATTCTGCTTCACAGTTGGACGTCGTAAAACGAATTTATAAACCGAAACCCATTTTCCATTAAAAACTTTTGTTATTCCTTAGGGGACGGAGAATTGTACTGGGGGGTAGTGGGGCGGCTGCATAACGTTTATCTGTCCGCGAAAGTTTAATTAAGAATAATTTCGTGGCAATTTTAAATGGAGCGTAACATTTGTTACTGTTTCGCTAATTTTCTCCTGTCCTACACTTAATGAGGTTGTATTTTTTAAATCTTTGAGACTTTCAATTAGGAGCCGAATTCTTTCGGTGTAAATGGTAGTGTAGAGGTTTAAGGCGTTCATGTTGGTTTCAAATGTAGTAGTGTCTTGGACCTTTTATATTTGGTAGGCTTAACACTTATCTCGCGATTCCTTATCGAGACCTTTGACTGCAATATGGTCTCGCGTTGTTTTTATTCTGTGTACACGTACATGGATTCAAATATGTTCTGTTAGGAGCTGCAACCATTACACCATTCATGAAACTCAAGCAATAAGTAACGTTTAAACATTTGCCTCCAATGGTAGCTTATGGTACAATAGGAGCATCCACTTACGTGAACACAATATAAAAACAACGTGATACCATATTGAAGTACAATGTGAAGTCTAAATTGTTAAGGTTAGTAACAAATGACCTGCTAGAATTCACAAAACCAAGGTCACCATAAAAGTAGCACCCGTTTGTTCACGACGCAAAATCATTAACTTGATTCTTTCCCTAGTGCTTTTAGTATAAATAAATGCAAATCATGTTTCCAACTGCGATTATTGTGTTCTGAGAAATAATGTTATAACAGTGAGATAGTTAATATATAGGGTTGATATTATTAACTGAAACCTTTAAAACATCTCTGCTGCTCGAATCATTTATCTATAACTTTTAGTATCAAAATATCCAAATCTGATTTCCGAATACAAATATTTTTCTCAAAAATTGTGTTATGTACATCAATCAGTGTTCAAACATAGTCTTGAAATTTGATGCTGATTCTCAGAACTCAAAGTTCAACTTATATGGGTGTATAAACATCTGTTGCACCGATACAATACGGAAATAAGTTTTTAATACACACCGGATTTCCTATATTTGAATATTCCATATTTTCATCTCTAATGTAGAAAGTGCGCACCCTACTTATCTTATAAATGTAAAAGGTTGTAAATACGTTTGGATGTTTTTACTCAACCACGTGTAAACTCATTTGGATGTAACTTGGCACAGAGTCCATGTCCCTGATTATTTTTATCCTAGTACGCATTTCCATGGAATTCTTGGGGGCAAAGCGTTTTTTTTACTTTTAAGGAGACAAATGTTTTCCTCGTCAGATGGCCTGATAAAATAAATGTGATCAAGATTTGCGATAGTCGGTTTTAAAGTAGCATGTTAAATGTCAGGCGAAAATGATTTCCATGCTGCCAGTGCAGCGTAAGACTACGACCACCCGGACCTTGCTGTCGATAGCGAGTCTTCTCATGGAATTGGAAATCCTGCTACATCATAACAAAATATTGTTTAGTTGCGTGGGACGTAAATATATTATACTTCCTTAGTTAACTGCCTAAATTCAAGTATTTAAACATAATTATAAAAGAAATAGAGTACTTTCAAAGATAAAAATACTCAATAAATTCCTCAAAATAGGTTAAATCAATTCCGGAAGGCAAATGAATGTCAATTCTTACCCAAAATTTTCCACAAAATAGGTACCAGGTAACAAAATATATTTTTATAAATTTCACAGCCTTTATCAATTGCACGAATAAAGAGTTGCTAAAGTGGTCTTCTTGACACATTTAGAATTCTAGTTAATTCTCACATGCATTGGCAGAAAGGTTCTGGAGTGGTGGCCACTCACTGGAAGACGCAGTAGAGGTCCCACAAGGTGGATCGACGACCAAGTAAGGATTGCGAGAAGCGGCTGGATGCGTAAAAAAGCTGGGGGGAGGCCTATGTCTAGCAGTGCCAGCAGACAGCAGGCCTCCGGCCTCTTTCGGCTTAGATGATATTACAAATTCTCACATTTACATATTTGATCCACAAATATTTTCTTCACGTCTCTTCTGAGTATCCATCACAAAATGGAACTATAAAGAATCACATCATGCTCTCTTCGCGTACATAGTAGAAGTTCCGTGACCTATGGTATCTTCTATGGCTTCCACTAGTGCACCGGCTTATAAAAAAATATTTTCTGATTCCGCACGATGAAAGGCCAGTATTTTCTGTAAGTACACATGCATTGTTATATAATGTAATACAAAAAAGTAATAAAAGAGATTGCAATACGTACATTTTATATAATTTTACGATGCAACCGCTACGTAGGAAGTGCACTATAAAAAGCCTCATTGTATAGAATTTATGAGGTGATATCGTACCTTCATTACTGCGACTATATAGTTATTTAAGCTTGTTACAACAGCGAACATGTATTGCAGCGGTATATTAAGACCACGATTTTCTTTGAAACATTTTAAAGTACTTGCAAGTCTTTTAAGTAAGACTTAAATGTGCTTCGTGATTCTCGGTAACTGTTCACAAAAGACAGTGTGTAGCCGACGGCTATAAAATGGTTTACACGCTTACTTGGAATATATTTGCAGTTAAATGTACGCATAATATAATACGAACGCCTGGTTGGTGCAGTGGTTGCGCATTGACTGCTGAGTATGAGGTATAAGGTTGGATACTCGGGTCTGGAAAAGTTTTGCTAGATTTTCTTGTCAAGATGTATCTTATGTGTGGCCAGTCAGTGCAGACCGGCGACACTTCGACCCAGTGGGATCTTTTGTGTCGACACTCTCCCAATAACGACTGCCATAGATGTTCATGGCAGCCGGGACCGACGGCTTAACGTGCTCTTCGAGGCACGGAGCAGGCGATAATTGTCAATCAATACGCACATAATTTCGAAACGTTTTATAACTTTCGAAAGTCAGAGGTGCTCGACGTGAGTTCGAACCCGAGACCCTCTGCATTGCAGTCTGTTGGTCTCCCAACTGAGCTATCGCTGCTCTTCTTGTCAAGATACTCTCAACTCTCAGTAGTATCTCGGAGTAAAGACTCCGAGCTTTTACTGAGAGCTAAGAGTGAGAGACTTATCCAATCCAATTACCATCTACCGGGCACAGTATTTTTGCTGTGCACAGTAGATGACAATAAGTCTGCTTCTAAATAATGTGGGACTCAGAACCATAGTTGGCGAAATGTGGATGTAATAAGACAGAGTAAGAGCTGACCAAGAAGAGCCTGTATGTAACATAAAAAAAATCATACAACATCAACTTCACACACAACACACTTGCAAATTGCCTATAATATTAAATTGCTTTTAATCAGTATAACTAGATAAAAATGTAGTACAAATTACTTTTTCCTTAAACACCAATGTAAAAATCTTCTCCCGTTTCATTTTAAATACAAATAAAAATTGCAAGACATTGCACAGGTAAGGAAGCAAAATTTTTTTAATTTGTATTTATTTATATAGCTTTAGATACTTTAACTAGACCATCTATTCTACACTTACAACAGCCAACAATAAGAATTCAGTTCGAGATTAGCCACATTTCTATGTCCATACTAATATTATAAGGAGGAATGATTTCTATTTTTGTTTGTAATGACAAAACTCAAAAACACCTAGACCGATTTTGAAAATACTTTTACCGTATGAAAGCTATTATATTCAAAAGTAAAAAAAGCTGTGTATCATAACGCTTTGAGCGACAGGAATAAAGTATTGACTATAAACATGGATGAAACCGTGCGAAACAGCTAGTGTGTTAATATAAATATACCAATAGCAATAAGAAACATCGCTCCTAATGTCGACTTAGAAATCAATACTAACTTTTTTCTTCTCTCTTAGCCTTTATTATTCCCAAGTCACTTGGGACATGGGCTTTTCTGGTCTAACCGGATTTGACTGGATATCAGTTTTTACACGGAGCGGCTGCCACCTAACCTCCGCAACCCGAAGGCTAACGATACCCTAAGGCTAGACCAGTGTCAGGATATTAGAAGGTACTGACTTTCCCAATAACGACTGCCATACATATTTATGGCAGCCTGGACCAACGGCTTAACGTGCTCTCCGAGTCACGGAGCAGGCGATAATTGTCAATCAATACGCACATAATTTCGAAAAGTCATATAACTTCCGAAAGTCAGAGGTGCGCGACGTGGGTTCGAACACGAGACTCTCTGCATTACAGTCTGTTGGTCTCCCCACTGAGATATCGCTGCTACATTAGACATCAATACTAACATGCTACTATATTTTCTTTGAAAACAAGTAACGTATTAGTCTATTCACATAATTTATTCAGTAACTGAACAAGTTAAAAAATAACGAGTCAAGGAAGCTGCTCCAGCTACACCCACCCATAACATATTAAGTTTTATCTTAGCTTTGTGTTTACCAACTGGACTGTAAAATGCACGTATGGTGTAGTGGTTTATGTCGCCTCGCCGCTGCCACTGTGCCGAGTGTTGTGGGTGCGAATCCCAGATGGGACAAAATTTTGTGTGATCCACAAATGGTTGTTCCGGGTCTGAGTGTTCCTTGTGTCCGTTGTTTGAATGTTTGTAAAGTCCCCGGCGACACAGGATTAATCTTAATGCGGGACATTTTTTTTTTTAATTTTTACCTTTCTTAAGACAGGACTTGCCTCTTAATTTTTTTTTTCTTATTTGATGTAAATATAACGGTGAAGTAAAACATCGTGAGGAAACCGGCATGTCTGAGAGTTCTCCGTAATGTTCTCGAAGATATGTGAAGTCTGCCAATCCGCACTAGGCCAGCGTGGTGGACTATGGCCTAACCCTTCTAACACTGAGAAGAGGCCCGTGCCTAGCAGTGGTACAGTTTAATACAGGACTGATATTATATTATTATTATTATAAAATATATTACTTGAACAATTTTTATGTGTTTAAATGATTGTATCTTTTTAATGTCAATAACCGTTATTATTATTAGGCCTGGAACACCTATTTATGTATAAATCCAAATACACATTAGCGAGCTGCAACCGTCACCGATCTAGTACCGTAATGAGGTTCGTGTGTGCACGCTATGTCCAATACCACTGTGAGCGTAGTGGTGAGCCACACTGTCCACAGTGTTTATAAGGAGCTTCAAGATGTCGGGTGAAGTGTCGTTCGCTTTAGAATTGTATAACAACATTAACTAATATTATAAATACGGATGTGAGTTCGTTTGTGCCGCTTTCCCCCCTTATTACTTAAAGTCAAAAAACATTTATTTATTCAGGTCACAAAGTAACGCTTATGAACGTCAAAATATATAGGTTAGTGAGTTTACTAGGTTACTGAAGCTACACTTAGGTTAGTTGCTAGGTCCAGGCAAAGGGTTGAGCCTATGAGAAGGAACATGCAAGAAACTCACGGCCACTCTTTAAAATCGCCAATTATATATAATTTCAGTATTGTACATACATACATAGATTCACGCCTGTTTCCCAGAGAGGTAGGCAGAGACTACGGATTTCCATTTACTACGATCCTGACACACTTCTCTGGCTTCCTTCACTTTCATCACATTCCTCATACACGCTCGTCGGTTTAAGGTGCTCTTAACCTGGCCTTTGTCCAAAACGTCTCCGATCTAATCAAGAAACGTTCGCCTAGGTCTGCCTCTTGTGACTGTTCCAATCACACTAGCCTTATAAACTTTCTTAGTCAGTATTTTCTCGTTAATTTTTTCTACATGCCCAAACCAGCTTAACACACCCTTTTCTATTCTTGTCACTATATCCACTTTTATGCCGCATCTCTCTCTAATCATACTATTTCTTATTCTATCTTTCAGCATCACACCACATATGTCTCTCAGCGCTCTCATTTCTACAGCATTTATTCTGCTCTCATGCTTCTTGCCATACCCAACTTTCACTTCCATGCATAAGTGTAGGCACTAATAATCCTCTATAAACAGCCAAACGTGCCTTTGCAGATACATTTCGACTGTTCATAAAAGCGCGTAGAGTGCCATTCACTTTAATGCCAGCAATCGTTCTCCTTTCAATATCTCCCTCATGTTTACCATCCCTTGAAAACAAAGTACCCAATATTTCAGTATTGTATACCTCACCAACAAGGTGCTGCAGCCATTATATATAACTGACTAATCATATCCAAAACTAATAACAATAATTACTTAATATTATAAAAGATATGAAATAATTACGGTGTTAGTATTAGGTAGGATTATTTAATATTAATCTATTATGTAACTCGACCGGATATTATGAAATGTTGCATACACGTTGTCAGGGATCCGGAAAAGGACAAAAAGACATAGGGTATAGATATTACACCCAGAAAATGTAATACAGTTCAAGGGAAATAGAAATTTATCGACAAAATCTACATTAATAAATTAGTATATTAATAAGCGCTTCGCTTGTTAATAATGAAGAACAACGATGTACCGAGAAAACGTCATATTGTTTTTGTTTGAAATGTTAACACAATATGATAAAAAAGCCTAGAATTATTTTCGTATAATAATTTTAGTAGGCTCAAGAATACTAGACACACTGTGCGTGGTGAACAGCAATATTGCTTCCATTACGTGAGACCTAAAAATAGTTGACAAAATGTGGTTGTAATAAGTACACATATACCAACTCCTTTGGAGTTATAGGCATGAGACAACGTATAATAAAACCATTACAGAATGACTCAAACTGATTTTGAATATCGTCAGTATATGTATAATAATAATGTTCATAATAAAATTGTTCATAATATAATAATCAGTTCTATATTAAACTGTCCCACTGTTGGGCACGGGCCTATTTTCAGTGTGAGAAGAATAGGCTCTCGTTCATCACGCTGACTCAATACGGCTTGGTTGACTTCATATAACTTCGAGAACATTATGGAGATTTCTCAGACATGCAGGTTTCCTCACGATGTTTTCCTTTACCGTTAAAGCGAGTGATAATTAACTATTTAATGCGCATATAACTTCAAAAAGTCAGACCTCATACCTTGGTATCGAACTCGAGACCTCTGCGTGGCAATCCAACGGTCTCTCACTATACTATCGCTGTTATAATGATTGTCAGTAAGTTACACTTAATTTTAAGGACGACGTAAATACTTGAAAATGCTAGGCTTGAACAAGCCTACCGTCTCGTAACCCGTAAGCATACTGCGAATCCCCTTTAATTTATAGCAAACACCGAAAATCGTCAATTCGCTGTCTGCGCAGCGTATTCCGTTTGCGTCAAGCTCGCAAACCACGTAGCCACTATAATACTTAGTAACTGTAACGTGCAACGGTTACGCTAGTGGGTACCTGGCTTTAAAAGGCTGTAACACAAATACTGTGAATATTGCGGATTAAATCGTCGAATACAAAATAAATCGTCGAATCTATACAAATAAATAAAATTTCAGTGTCTGTTTGAAATATCAAAATAACGCTACGATATAAATAAATGCATATGAAAGTACTATCGACTTGAGCGACGGATGACCACTCCTAAGATTAAAATCGCATAGCAGACCAACACTTGGCACCCGTACCCATGACACGCCCCGCGGAGTCACTTAAAGTCAACATGAGCAAGCGAATTTTTTTCTGAAATGGTCACCCGTCGCTCAAGTCGATAGTACATACAGCACATTATTTTGGTCTCTCTGTCTGTCTGTTCCGGCTAATCTCTGCAATGGCTGAACCGATTTTGACGAGACTTTCACTGGCAGATAGCTGATGTTATGATTTGTTGATGTTAAGAAGTAACTTAGGATATATTTACTTTAGAAAAAAATTGGGTCATGGATAAAGAAATCCACGCGGTTGAAATCGCGGTTAACAGCTAGTACAATTGAAAATAGTTGTTCAGAATCAAGCAGCTAAATATATTCGTTAGCTCAGAATGAGGAGGTTACGGCCTTACCATACCGATCTTAATTGCACGAAATGCACCCACTGCACGGGTGGTAAACTGGCTTAAGTGGTCGTCTACTGCCACTGCACCAAGTGTTGTGGGTTCGAATACCAAACGGAACAACAATTTGAGTGTTTTAAAAATATTTGTACCGAGATTGCGTGTTCTTTGTGTCCATTGTTTGAAAGTCCTTCGTGACAATGGAATTATACCTAGAGGAGTCCAAGAAAATAAAAAAATTGTAATGCATCAGTGACATTATGAACACGAATACATAAGATATTTTCTTAAAATTGTATGCTGGATTGATGATTGAATTGTATGTTGGAATAAGAAAAGGTGTCTATCTAAACTTAGGTAGTTTCGAAATGAAGATATACAGGCTGATTGGTAAAAGACTGGACATATTGAAGGAGAGTATTCAGTATTCGATTCTGGAACCGAATATCTAAAAAAATAGGTACTAAAAATTTGACCTAGTTATCCAATAAAAACTTATGTGTCCCTCTTGTGCACATACCAAAGATAAACAAAACCTCCGCCCCCGCCCCCCCGCTGCTGCAGCCCGCACTTTCCCGAATTTACACCTACGCCCGTCCTATTCTTATCAAAGGTCATTAGCCTCGGTAGCAGCTGTATGCGACGCGCGTAGTGTCCGCATTTTATAGATATTTCATACAAATTTTCATTAAGGTTTTCTTTGCAGGATACACAGATTTTATTTTTTTAAACGTTTCGTCTTACCTTAAATTATCATGTCCTTAAGTTTGTACAATGTTTAACCAGTCACACTGTAGAATCTGCTAGTCTCACGTGAAAGATGAAGTAAACTGCAGTGGTTCCACATTTTAGCTATCCTGTTACAGTTTTTACCATCGTAAAGCACTTTAAAGTTTCTTATAAAATATACAGAGCATACTTGAAGAATTAATTTTTGTAAAATGAGTAATAAAAAAAAATATTACGTATACATAAATGTTAGGCGGTAAGTTTTTGAAGTTAGGTTTATTTAATGCGGGTTCTTTAGCTACTGGCCATGACGAGTTCCTACCCTGAGGTTTGACCTGGGGGTGGCGGGCTTTGTGGGCCTGCCCGCCATCCATTCAGCACCAGGTCCGAGAGGCGGCGTGCGTGTTCCCACGCGCGCCTCTGTTGTTTCGAGTCCGTCTCCCCTCTAGGGGAGACAGTAGGGATATTATTGTGAGAAGTGCCTTTGGGTAGGTCTTTTGCGTAGTGGCCTGCCGTTTCATACGGCGGGCCGAAACCTCGGCGGGGTCGCGACCGCATGCGAAAGTGATTCGCGCGGCCCCGTCGATAGTGGTTTTGTCGAGGAACACCGTGGTAGGTTTAGTCGGTATTCCGGGAGGTACATTTTCTTCTTAACATCTTTCTTTTACCCCGGAGAGTCCGACATAACCCCTCCGCCCGCCCCCGCGGAGGGGTATGCATCAAGCATTCCCCCACGTAAAAAAAAAAAAAAAAAAAAAAAAAAAAAATGACGAGTTCCTATTAACTATGAATAAACATTCTGCTGATATAATAGCAATTAATGAAACATGGCTACGACCGGGTGAAGATGGGCGAGCCCCGTCTGTTCCAAATTATCGCCTTAAGCATGTTCCACGACCAGCAACTGTGCGCGGTGGGCGCGGCGGAGGAGTCGCATTCTATATTAGAACTGGTATAGCAGCAAGAATCAAGCCACATCCTGAATACCCTGACATCGAACAACTTTGGATGACTATGAACATAAGGAGCAAACGACTTCTCATAGGCACCGCGTACCGACCACCGTGGCTTGACTTGGACAGATTTTTAGATGCATTGACAGACAGCTTGAACGCTCTTGCCCCCTATGACTATGTGATATTATTAGGTGACTTTAACGTGAATCTATTGCATGAGAACGACTCTAAATCAAAACGACTGAAAGAGTTTCTGAATTGTTGTAGCCTGGACCAAGTTGTAAATGGACCAACACACTTTCTAAATGAAAGTTGCTCCTTGATTGATATTATTTGTACTGATGCCAGGTACAGAAATATATCTATTGATTGTAATAGCGAACTAGGACATCATTCATTCGTAACTTGTGAACTTATCTTTAGGAAGGATCGTCCAGCTAAGAGATTGGTAATATATCGTCCACTCAGGGATATAGCATTTGACAATTTTGAGAGCGATCTGCAGTCCATACCATGGGAATACATATGCAATGTGCAATGTGTGACCACAATGGTATCATTGTTGAGCAACTACCTGCTAGACTTGTTTAATGCGCACGCCCCAATAAAGCAGAGGTCGTTTAAATGCTTACCTACGCCTTGGATAACTGACGTCATAAAATTAATGTGTAGGATCCGCGACGAGGCAAGGGATAGATACCGTTGCTCCAAGTCACTAAGCCACAAAGAATACTACCTCCAGCTAAAGCACCAGGTGGTTACAGCACTGCACAATGAAAAGAAAGCATATTTTACTAAGCATATAAACGAAAATCTCAGCAACAGCAGGGCCTTATGGAAAAACCTAAAACAGCATGTATACCCAACAACTCTAGATAATATGCTTCCTCAACAACTGAGTGATCCCGATGTCATTAATAACGCCTTTTTGGATGTGCCTGGGGGCCGACCAGCAACTATATCAGAATTAACATACTTTGAGTTTCACAGACATGGGACTTCTACCTTCTCCCTAAAAGTAGTTGATCAAAATACTATCCTCAAAATCATTAAAAGTATTTCAACGAATGCCAGAGGGGTTGATGGTATAAATAAAGAAATGATTGACCTTACACTGCCTTGGTCCTTGGCGACTATAACTGCAATCGTTAACAGGTCTATCATCACCAACACTTTTCCTGAGCCTTGGCTGTGTGCGATTGTTAGACCATTGCCAAAGACCAGCAATCCTGAAAATTACAAAGATTTACGTCCAATCAGTATTCTTCCATATCTATCAAAAATCTTGGAGCGGGTGGTATATACACAAGTTTCTGATTACTTAGAGGCTAATAATATTCTGCCCGATCTCCAATCGGGATTCAGACATGGACGTGGAACTGCAACTGCTTTGGCGGATGTGGTCGGCAATATTTTGGAGGCTAGGGATCAGGGTGAAGGCACCATTGTTGCCTTGTTGGACTATTCGAGAGCTTTCGATGCCATAAACACAACATTGCTTCTGTCAAAGTTAGCCTACTACGGTTTTGACCCAAATTGTGTGAAATGGTTCAGTAGCTACCTCACTGGTAGATCGCAGTCTGTTGAGATACAGAAAGAAGATGGGTCTCTGACGTCTTCTGCTTCGCAATCCATCACAAGAGGTATTCCCCAGGGTTCTTTGTTGGGGCCTCTTTTATTCATTATTTACAGTGCAGATATTGTTGATTGCTTTAAATACTGCAAATATCACATGTACGCAGACGACATCCAACTATACATGTCCTTTAGCCCTGACGAAACCACGGCATCTGTACATAGGATGAATGAAGAGCTAGATAGAATCGTCTCGTGGTCGGAGAGCAACAGCCTAACGTTGAATCCTACAAAATCAAAGTTTATTGTTATGGGTAGCAAAACCCAAGTGCAAACTATCATCTCTGCTAAACCAGAGCTAAAGATTAAGGATAAAATTATTGATAGGGTGGAAACTGCCCGTAACCTAGGTCTAACAATTGATCCTGAACTCCGTTTTGAGGCGCACATTAGCAATGTGGTTAGAAGTTGTTTTTATAGGCTGAAGGCATTGTATAGATTTAGGAGATACTTCAGTGTAATGATAAGAAAAAGATTAGTAGATAGTCTAATCCTTTCGAAATTTAACTACTGTGATATAGTATATGGCCCTTGTCTACTGTCAAGGACTGAACGTTTAATACAACGTGTACAAAATGCATGTGCCCGTTTTTGTTTTGACATCCCACGTCGTAGCCATGTTACACCTTTTTTAAATGACGCTAATATGTTGAAAATGTACAACAGGCGAAAGCTTCACTTGGCTTCATTACTGTTTGGCATTGTTAAGACCTGCTCGCCTAAATACTTATATGAGAAGTTAAACTGGAGGCAGAATCACTTTGCATACCCCGCGCGTTCCATGACCAACCCGCTTTCAATACCACAGCATAGGACCACGGCATTTAGAGGTAGTTTTAAATTCGCGGCCACCAAATGCTGGAACTCATTACCACCTCCAGTAGCATCTAAAATAAGCAGGATGGGCTTTAAGAATTTATACAAGAGAATTCTATTGAATACACAAAAAAGTACACAATAAATCACTGTTCAGGCATTGCCTAGTTGATCTATATTGAACTTGCAAATGTCCCAAATATAAAATAATTTTATAATCCGGTTCAAGGTATTGGAGAGCTGTTTTAGAAATTCTTACACTGATGCTTATAACCCTGCCATAAGACACTTTTTCAGTTTTGACAACTTTTATGTTTACTTAACATACTAAGATGCCAAATGGTGTAAGTTTTATGTACCAGCTTGTGCTAATATATAACATAATTATAATTTTTGATATACTTACTGAATCTGCATAATTTTTCCTATGCAATGTTTCTGTTCACTGTGCTCTGGATACATTAATAATAATCCATTAAGCTATTATTGCAGTTCATATAGTTTTGTATTTATCTGTAAAAAATGTTTGAAATACTAATCAATGTCTGGCAGTCATAATGTATTGTACCTATTTATATTACTTGTGTTTAATGCTCAGAACAAGCAAACTAACAATTTAGGTACCTATTAGAATGTTATAAAGAACTAAGTACCTACTTGCCCATCTTAATATCAAATGAAACAGCGTTCTGTGGATGAGGATGAAACACTATTCTTTTTGTGCCTACGTATACACACATTTGTATTGTATTTTATTTGTTTTGTATTTTATTTATTTTGTGTACTTTATTGTTTCCGGTAATGGCAGCGATTGAGGCAATCGATGCTGTCCGATAATTGGTGATGTTTGTACCAATTGAGTCATGATTATGACATAGTATTCGGATTGAAATATTACAGATTACAAAATAATTACATAATATAAACTCTGATTGTTTGGCGTGCGGAAGGTAGTATATGTAATGTAACCGCTGTTGGCGTCTATGTACATCTCGCTCTAAGGCATTGTCGTTTGTCTCATTTCAACATTGTTAAGTATTGCTTTTCACAATTATTAACCACGGTGAAATTTATTTGGAGCGGGACTCTTACTTATTGTTATGAGCCGGACCCGAATACAGTGTCCCCACTTACCAGTATGCTTAATTGGTTGAAACATTTCTTCTTTGTGTTTATTATCCTAGATTGTTTACGATTATGCAACTTTATCATATATCGATTATGTAACGTGATCGTGCATCTGTCATTTTATGTAGCGTAAGTGTCATGTCATTAGTGTCAATGTCAGAAAGAAGGTGCGTTCATAAATGTAGCTTTGATATAAAAAGAAAAAATATATCTCTGGATATTCGGTTACTGTAATGTCTGTGTGTGAATGTTCAATGTTATAATGGTATAAGTATTGCTCTCAGGGTCTTGACGTCCGTGTCTATTAAGGAGCCAGTTGAAAACCAGCGTCGGGCACATATGCCCGGCAATATTGCTGAACTGGCCTCCTATTTTTGTACGGACGACGGGCGTGTACATTTATTATTAAGTAGTATAGTTTAATTATTTTTTTTTCCTACATTGTTTATATCATGTCCTTCGTCTGTTATGAAATAAACGTCTTATTATTATTATTATTATTATTATTCGTACTTTTAAATACATTCGTATTTACTTAAACGACATAGTGGTAACATCTAAACTAGGTAAAGCAAACTAAAAACAAGGAACATTCAACTTGCATGTCACAGTAACTCACGGCCGGTGGACCTTAAAAATTCAACCGTTGGAAAAACCAAGAAGCCATTTCGTCTTGCCGCCGTTTCGTACACTTACTTGCAAAAGTATCGCCCCAGGCGCAATTTCAGCAATTTTGGCGCACTACGTTTACACAAGGCTGATATTAGTTCTGGGACGAGATACGAGCCAGCGAGTTTATTTATTTAGGCTTATGCTGCATCGCAACAGTTGCAAAAATGAAATTCTGGCAGGAATGGAGCAGAAAATATTTATATGTATCATTTTAGGATCGGACTATTTGTTGACTTAGCTGATTTAGATTGTATAAATAAATCCATGATACATATAGAAGGTCTTAATAAGAAATTATGTGATGGCGTTTTAATATAACTAAGTTACTTTTTGCTGACAAAGTAATTTCTCATTAATATATCTTTTGAAATATTTTACTGCAAATTCCAGAATTTTACCTACAAAATAAACAGTGTTCCTACAAAATAAGTTACTAAGCCTCCTATAAAATTTTGAAGTGGCTCCTTCATCGATATGGAGATATTGATATCGGTGCGTTATGGGTACAAACAGTAATGATTACCATCACATGCGTTAAATGAAGGGAGTTTAATGAGTGAGTTCAAAGGGTGCAATTGTTAGGAATTGGTGGCAGTAGGCTAGCCAAGCTAATGATAGCAAGAAGGTTTTGATGATTTGTGATACTACTGGAGTGAAAAGCATCTATGCTAACCGCGTAATAGTAAGCGTTTAACTAGCCTATAAAACCTGGCGATACCTAGAATGTATTAGTGCATTTAAGACTGCGCCAAGCGTGAGACAGATAATGACAGAGCTCGTGCGGCGCATATTCAAATCGGCGTGCGGCCGCCATAGTAAAATTGTATGGAGGGTTCGAAGTGCTTTTTTGATAAATATGTATCTTTGTTGTCAACCAATAACTTAAATATTTGGGACGGACAAATTGTAATATAACTATTTATGTTTCGTTTAAGCGGTAAAATAGGTAAAATAGATTTCTACTGTTATAATCTAAAAATCACGTAAAACGAGCTTATGTTTTTGCATTTTTCGTGCAAATTTACGTAATTTTTTAGGCGAAAATATTATTTTAAGTTTTTTACACGGAGTACTTGTAAACACATTCATTTTTATGGTAAATATATATTTTATATTTGTATTAAACAAAAGTGTTGATTTTATTCACTTAACTGTGACCGCCTGTTTTGGTACATTTCGCTCGGCGCAGTCTTAACTGTCCAAAAATCTAGTCAAGGCGCACAGTACATATTGCTCATTACAGTAACTTTGCTCAAGATGAATAATTGAATCGCCATTATCTGGCGGGAAGGAAGTAGTTGCGCGCACAGGCAGATGATTGTAGGCGGGTTTCCAGGTAACTGCTGTACCAGTCTTATAAATCTCTGACTTACCTTAGCCAAATTAAAGTTGTAGAAGACTGCATGGATGGCGTAGTGATTTAATCCGCTGCCACTGAATTGAATTTTGTGAGTTTGATCCCCACACGGCACAAAACAATCTGTGATCTACAAATATCTATTTTGGGAGTTCTTTATGTCCGTTGTTTGAGTGTCTCTAAAGACCCCCGCACCACACGAATTAAGTCTAGTGCAAGATTGGCCTTTTCAAAATCAGTCATAATATATAATTATTCTATGAAGTATATTTACAAACACATATTTTTTTTTAAACAATTGTCTTTTCCGGAAAATTGATTTGTTAGTAATTGGCATCAACAAAAATCAACGTATCCAATATTTTAATAGACATTGTTCAATACTACAATTTTGCACACATAACTGCTGTAACGCTCGCTTGTAAAATTAAAGTGTGCGTTTTTCTCGGCCTACAGTGTACTGCAGCAAGAAATATACTCTCATTTGTGTAATGCGGAGCAAAAGTTGCAGGAGGATATTTACCTTGCCGACCGAACTACTTGCATTATAATATACCACAAGTTAGTATATTTTTGGCTTTATACGTAATATTAATTTGTGCTCATTCGATGCCACGAGTGAGGATTGGACAATGGAATTATATAACAAAGTGTCAATGTGTAATATAATTTGTTTGAACAGTGTGTTCACAAATTTGAAGTATACTCTTGCACATTTATGTTAACCACAATTATTCTTGTGAAACAGGATACTTCAAATTTGTTTATACCAGGAAATTAAATATGCAACACACTGCATATTAGAAGTGGAAATGCGACGCCTTTTATCACTGTGGTTTTCGTGTAACTGTTGGTTGTCGCGTAAATGTTGGTTAGTAATGGTGCTTGTTTCTGTTGACCGAGCAATGTGCCAAAACGTAAACTGTAATCGTCAGGGTACCCACATGACAGGCTTGTCTAGTGTTGGGCCGATGGATAAGACCATACATTGTTACATTTTCTGGCTTTTTTTTCTATATTAAATGTACCCTTTGTCCTATTATGTTCCCACGACAAAGTGTATGCGAAATTTCATAACGATCGGTCGAGTAGTTAAGGTAAGCGTAACAAACAAACTCATATTCGAATTTATAATGTTAGTAAGGATTAGGTTGTGTTTAGACACTACTTACCGTCCTGTATATTATGTTAACTCACGTTTTATTTATTGTAAATGTTTTGTAGTTACAAAGTCAACTTGATGGTTTGCAATACTGGTAGCCCGGGTAATAAGACTTCAATTTCTATACCAGAGTATTGGTCTTCTACTCCGTCACCCTCTCAAATTGCTGATGGTATCATATCGTATTAATTGTTTTATTAACCTCTGAGTTCTTCGAAGAGGTTAATGAAAACACTTTGTGGGTCTGTGTATGTCTGTTAGTGATAGGCATAGCTCCGGCACCACTGGACCGATTGATATGTAACTTGGTGTGTAGACATATTGGGGTCATACCTCGGTCTAGTTTGAATATGGGCTCTGTGGGTCAAAAGACCTCCGAGATATAGGGGTCACAAGGTCACATGTATTTTAAATGGCAAAATGGTTTCATTTATATGCAGAGTGATGGTGTGCTGATTTGAGTTGGTTGTTGCAGTTTGCTGTCGAGTTTTGTCTTATTCTGCGTTTTGAAACACGACATACCCAACAGTGGGCATGATGCCCAACAATGGTCACGATAGTCAACAATGGTCATAATGACTAACAGTGGACATGATGCCTAACAGTGGACATGATGCCCAACTGTGGGCATAATGCCTAACAGTTGGTATGACGCCTAACAGTGGGCAAGATGCCCAAACTGGACATGAGGCTCAACTGTAGGCATCACGCCCAACAGTAGGTAGCAGTGGGCGTGATATTCAACGGCAGCAATGATTGAAAGGTGCGTTAATTATTTATTATTAAAACATGTACATACTATATAATTATATACAACATTAACCCAAGAATTTTTTTATATATAATTGAAACAAGGTCACATTAAGACGAAGAGGTTGAGTCCTTGGTTTTTACACCCATTTCGTTTTTAACTAAATTTGGCTCGGCGCCGGCGCTTCACTTGCGGTAATCTAGATTTTTCAATAAATTAACCACGGTAACCACGGGAACAGTCCTTTTTTTCTGGATGAAAGTATCCTATATCCTTGACGGTATCCCTAACAACATACGAAATTTCACGATGCTCGGTCGAGTAGTTAAGGCGTGAAAGCGTAACAAACAAACTCACTTTAGCATTTATAATATTACTAGATTTTGCCTGCAATTTCAATCTCAATGTAGGTTAGGTTTAATAATAGTACTTTTTCTACATAAAAGGTATCCTATGGCCTTTTTTGTAACCCTGACAAAGTGTATACAAAATTTCATGATGATTTGTCAAGTAGTTAACGCGTGAAAGCTTAACAAACAAACACACAAACTGTTGGGAAACACAACAAGTTGGGATAGCTCTTATGTTGCGATAATTGCAATATCTCGTGATAATTGCAAACAGATTTGTGCACTGCAGAGAGTCTGTTTTAAACGCAATAATTTATTGAACTAGTATTGAAACAACAAGATATTAAAGTCGAGCATTTGTAAATTACTGGATTGCAACTTGAAATCGCGGACAGAGTTAATTTAATAATATCAGTAAGAATCTTACAAAACTTTAACAGATCTGTCTAATTTCTTTGTTCAAAGTTATCTGTTATTCATTTCAGGAAATCTTTAGTTTTACAAATGATTTGATTCGTGTGACAATATTCGCCATTCAAATGCTATTAAGTAAGACTTATATCTATACATATGTATGTAGTTTCACGATTCAACGATAGCTCAGTGGGGAGACCAACAGACTGCAGTGCAGAGGGTCTCGGGTTCGAACTCACGTCGCGCACCTCTGACATTCGGAAGTTATATGACTTTTCGAAATTATGTGCGTATTGATTGACAATTATCGCCTGCTCCGTGCCTCGGAGAGCACGTTAAGCTGTCGGTCCAGGCTGCCATGAACATCTATGGCAGTCGTTATTGGGAAGTCAGTGCCGTATAATATCCTGACACTGGTCTAACCTTAGGGTATCGTTAGCCTTCGGGTTGCGAGGGTCAGGTGGCAGCTGCTCCGTGTAAAAACTGATATCCAGTCAAATCCGGTTAGACCAGAAGAGCCGACCCCAAGTGACTTGGGAATAATAAAGGCTAGAAGAAGATATGTAGTTTCACGCCTATATTTCTGAAGGTGTTGGCAGTTGTGTATTTTTTAGACTTCGGAAAATCTCTTTTACAACAGCTTTGTCCGTCCGTCCGTCTGTCTGTCTGTCTGTCTGTCAGTCTGTTATACAACTTTCAACTCAAGAACCGTAAGAGCTAGAGACTCGCGGTCAACGCCATTCGATTAAGCATAGTTGATGTACCCCCGAAATGTCTATGACCTTTGAGCTTTGCATATTACTTGGACCATTTTTCAAACTCTAAGATTTACAGCATTTTATTGCCGATTCTCACATCGAACCTGCCGAGGTTTCGGCCCGCTGTATGAAACGGCAGGCCACTACACAAAAAGGCTTACCTTTTAGGCAAAACTCCCTCCCCAAACCCTACTGTCTCTCCTTTAGAGGGGAGACTGACTCGACACAGAGGAGCGCGTGGGAACATGCACGCCGCCTCTCGGACCTGGTACTGAACGGGTGGTGGGCAGGTCCACGAAGCCCACCACCCCCAGGTCAGTACTGTTACTGTACTTAACCTAACCTTACCTTCTTTTACGCGAGTGAAGCGCGGGCAATAGCTGGTATTTTATGATTTGGGTAATGTAACTAATTGAACGTAACCAAAAAAAATTTGTGACTCAACTACCCTATTTCTTGACAGAAAAATGCAATAACATTTTTTTTGATAAGGAAATTCAAGCCTCAATACCTCATACACAGAAAGTACATCTGAATCTATTATGATTACTAGATTTTGCCCGCGGCTTCGCTCGCATAAATGTAGGTTAGATAAGTTTAGATTAGCAAGAGTACTTTTTAAAGTTCAAAAAAATCTCTTATACAACAGCTTTGCCCGTCCGTCCGTCCGTCTGTCTGTTACACAACTTTTAATTAAAGAACCGTAAGAGCTAGAGACTCGCGGTTAACGTTATTCGACTCAGCATAGTCGATATACCCGCGAAATGATTATGACTTTTGACCTCTGACCTCAAGGTCACGTGGTATCACGTGACCTTTGAATATTACTTGAACCATTTTTCGAACTCTAAGATTTACGACAATTCATTGCCAATTCTCACTTGTTTTTTTTATTAAAGGTATTCCATGTCCTTTTCTGCTGACCTGACAACGTGCATGCGTAATTGCAACGTGCATACACGAAATATCTAAAAGAAAATCATAATCATTAGCTATCCAACCGAAATGTCATCATCTTTAGTATAAGATGTGAGGTTGAATTTGAAAAATTACGCCGCTTGATCGGACATCGATCATGGCGATGACTTGCTTCTACTTGATGGGCTATTGATGGCTGCTGCTATGGAACAATTTGTTCAGCCACCATTGTTCGGATAGAGTTGTAAGGGAATGATTAAGTAAAAGGCATGTTTGATATTACAAAAGTGTTTTGTTTATGTGTTTAGTGTTATAGCTTGGTGATGTTATAACTAATAAGAATTCTTTGGGCTTTTTCTACTAAACCAACAATTTTATTTCGAAAAATAAAAGTCAAATCAGAGCAAGAGGTCTTAAGATTAGTGCATGGAAACATACACACACTTCAGATATTAATACGCATCTGTACAATTAATAAAAATGTATGTATGTATCTTATGTGGGGCTAGTCAGTGCAGACCGGCGACACTTCGACCCAGTGGGATCTTTTGTGTCGACACTCTCCCAATAACGACTGCCATAGATGTTCATGGCAGCCGGCACCGACGGCTTAACGTGCTCGCCGAGGCACAGAGCAGGCGATAATTGTCAATCAATACGCACATAATTTCGAAAAGTTATATAACTTTCGAAAGTCAGAGGTGCGCGACGTGGGTTCGAACCCGAGACCCTCTGCATTGCAGTCTGTAATAATAAAACTGTAACTGGTTGATGTCTGTTCAACTAAACTAATATTTTATTTGCGAATGTTTTGTCTTTAACTGCATAGTTTAGATGGTTGCCTCACCACAGCCGCCGCGACGAATGTAGTGGTTTAAAATAAAAATTTGTGTGCTCCACCAATAGTTGTGCATAGTCGGGGTGTTCTTTGTGTCCGTTGTTCAACTGTTTGTAAAGTCCCACGCGATACAGGACTATATTGCAGTGCGAGAGTTGTTTTTTAAAAATAAATTGTGTTTGTTTGTTACGCTTTCACGCCTTAACTACTCGACCATATCATGAAATTTTGCATACTCGTTTTCAGGGGTACAGAAAAGAAAGTACTTTACACCCAAAAAAAAAAATTGTTCCGGTGGGCTATTAGGAGATATTTCAGAAAAAGAATGCGAGCGGTCTTTAAAAGAGCTACGCAAAACAAAAAAAATATTTCAGGCTTTTGTCTGTGTGTATATTTATGCTCGCATCACACAAAAACGACTGCAGGCAATTGAATGCAGTTTTCACAGTTGAATTGCCGGAGGTCTAACTTAAAAACTGGTAAATGTTTCACCGCTTTGTTCCGCAGTCTAGAAGTCGAGAATTATTTGTGCAGACCAGTTTTCTTTTACAAGCAAAGAGAGGAAAATGTACTAAAGTACCTATTTCTAAATCCCACGAGTATCTACAAAGTAGTGACCTAGCGCAAGTAGTAAATATGTAAAAATTTTTAAACAATATAAAACGAATGACCGACTGTTGGAATTTTATTACAAAAGCTACCTAAAACGAACGCGTACTTACACTTCGGAGATGAGTTTGAGTGTTTCATCGTTTTAAAATTCACACAGCACCACAGGTGTAGCCAATTGTACTATTCTACGGACTACTGAACACGGTATGAAATACTGTGTGCTATTTTTGAACTAAAGTGTAATTTGTTCGGGAAAGTTCTAGTTTTTGTTATTTGTTGTTATGTGTATGGATGCTGCGTTTTGGTAAAGTGTTATTTGAAATGTTTTCACACATTACAGTGCAGGTTTCATGTCTTTTGGCAAATAATTTAACAATTCTGTTTTCTGTTTTGGAAAAGACAACTCTTGCACTAGGTGTAATTTCTGAATCGCGGTGGAATTTACAAAAACGGACCAATTAAATCACTACGCCATTCGTGGAAATCACATTACAGTGCATGTATCGTGTCTTTTGGCAGATAACAATGATACAATGTTTTGCTTTTTGGTAGCAGGGCACAAGCTTGAGTTTATATTTGTGGCTGATTGTGTTTGCCATCATTATAGGAGAATAGCTTTTCCAAGAGCTTGCTCGCTTAAAAGTAGGTTAGACTTTAAATAAAATATAGCCTATGTCACTAGTTGATAATATAGCGTTCTGTTTACGCGAATGTTATTCATTGAAATTAAACTACTATATACGGATTTTATCGCGTTATTTATTTTATTCTGCGTAAATAGAAACACCAATGATTAAATTATGTTCGGGTACTTTGAAATAACGACACTGGAACATTGAGACAACTACCACCTTAGTCTCCCCGTGACCATGGCTGCTGAAAAGTAACCGAAACGTCGGGGAAAGTGTAAACTTAAATATAAATAGTTTTAATAGTTTTAATAAATTAATTAGCTTTAACATTAGTAAAGTTCAATAGTATGTAGTAGTAGTGTGACAGTTTCAAAATTTTGTAATGAAGTGTAAAATAAATAACGCGATAAAATCCGTATATAGTAGTTTAATTTCAATATATGTAGATATATACATACACACATAGTCTCCCACCTACATGTATTACGCCCACATTTCGCTAATTGTGGTTATAGGTTTCCGTTAATAGGTGGGCACTAATTGTTGTCTACCGAACACAAATAAATACATACATAGATTTACGCCTGTTTTCCAGAAGCGTAGGTAGAGACTACGGATTTCCATTTGCTACGTTCCTGACACACTTGCCTGGCTTCATTCACTTTCATCACATTCCTCATACACGCTCGCCGGTTTAATACAAATACAGACATCGAGACAAGTTGTTGACAAAAGAAAACGAATATAACTCTGCTCGCCTCGGGGATGGTGAAACTACCAAATGACTATACTATTGTCAGGGGAACAGATAATAACATAGGGTATCTTTCATCCAGAAAAAAATAATTATTTCTAATCTGTCCTACATTTACACGAGCAAAGCTCGGCAAAACCTAGTATGGCACAGTGGTTTAAGAAGTCAGGCACTCAAGGAAGTTAGCTTGATTTCCACGAGGTCCAAAAAATTGTGTGATCAGTCATTGTTTGTTAAGACCCAGCGCTCCTTCTTCTCCCTAGCCTTTATTATTCCCAAGTCACTTGGGGTCGGCTTTTCTAGTGTATCTGGATTTGACTGGATATCAGTTTTTACACAGAGCGGCTGCCACCTGACCTTTGCAACCCGAAGGCTAACGATACCCTAAGGCTAGACTAGTGTCAGGATATTAGAGGGTACTGACTTTCCCAATAATGACTGGCATAGATGTTCATGGCAGCCGGAACCAATGGCTTAACGTGCTCTCCGAGGCACGGAGTAGGCGATAATTGTCAATCAATACGCACATAATATCGAAAAGTCATATAATTTCCGAAAATCAGAGGTGCGCGACGTGGGTTCGAACCTGAGACCCTCTGCATTGCAGTCTGTTGGTCTCCCCATTGAGCTATCGCTGCTACGGGAATATAAAATTAAAATATATTGCGATAAATTTGACAATATTTAATTAAATAATTAATTAGTTTACATAATATGTTCTAAACTAGAAAGAAAACTAATTAAAAATAACAAAATGAAAGAAATCCTAATTTTATTTTGCATTCAAATCATAATTTTCGGTCAATATAGGTCTTCAGTTTTAATAAGCTCAAGATTCCTTGAATCTAATTGGTTTGCCCAAAATAGTAGAACGCCGATAAAAGTCATAGCGAACATCTAATTTGTAGACCTTGGACTCTGCTTTGGACATTAAGTAACGGCTAAGCAATCGCGCCACGTCTGACCTGATGTACTGGAAAACAAGAAAATTGCATAAATTTGGTAAAACAAATGTATTTTATTATCTCAGTGGTGAAGCGGTGGTGAATGCGATTGCTATTCAAAAGGTCTCGAGATCGAATTTCATCCAACAAAAAGTCATTGGATTCTTCTGTCAAGAAATTTTCAAAAGCAGCCCGAACTTAAGGAGTCTGTCACTCAAAAGAGTCATCATTGGCCACAGCATCTATTGTAGATTTACGCTTGTGGATTTACGGGTTGCCACATCGCCGTTGATGGCTATGTAGCCCTATTGTAGCACGGCATTACTAGCCACAGCGAACATATAAAGCGTGAGTTTGTAGGAGGTGGTAAAGCACCACGAAGTTTTTTCTGCTTGAGGTCATCCAGCCAGTCTTCGTCATGCTTTGCCGTTCCAACTTCTCGTGGCGCCATTTAGGCCTAGCTGCGGCGAGTTTTTTCCAAGTGTCAGTACGTATTCCAAAACTGTTCATATCACGCTTAAAGGCATTTTTAAATCTTAAGGTTGGGCGCCCAACAGGTCACAGAAAAATACGAGTGGACCGAAGTTTACCCTCTAAGAAAAAGTTTCGACCATTTTAATTATTACCATACCTAGTAATTTAATAAGAAATAGACACTTTCCAGCCATGAATTTGTTTTAAAAAAATTTTACTCGGTTAGTCTTTTCTGCAAGAGTCTTTGTTGGTGGAAGTACTTCTATAAAGTTTAACGGAATCCGTACGGCTCGTACGGAGCTCGCTCCGCTAGCAGTGGAAGCCTGGCTTTAATCAGAATGCGCGCTAAGCCAGTTAGAACAAGTACCAAGGTACTAATTAGTTCCCATTACCATCAAATGAATTTACATCTACATTGGACACATAGACTAACAGTCTATAAAGCCTCATGGGTCCCATGGCAATAGTTTGCTTTTATGTTTGTGACTGATCGTTAGGTTTCGTGGTCGATTCCCGGGCTGGAGGAAGCGTTGTTGAGATTCATACTAGGAAAGTCTTAATAGCAGTACCGGGTAGTCTTCAAAGAAGGCTACCAAAGTGTCATGGAATGGAACAGAAGATGCCGAGTTAACAGCTTTATATTTATGGCTACTATTCAAATTTCAACCTAAGCATAATATCATTAGGGTAAATTATAGTTTGTCGGCTAAAAAGCCGTGTCATTCTTCCAGTGGCGGCAGCTCCTATGAATGCAGCTACAAAAGGCAAGTTTCTTGAAGCAAGCCATGCTGTCCTTGTTTGTATCAACAAGTAAGACAAGGATAACAAGATACATACTTTAATGACCTTGCTTCGTGGAAAGGGGTTAATTTTATACTTACAAGTCTTGAATCGTACTGCTTCCTGAGTTGTCTTTCGGCAAAATCTTTTGGACCCCACTTAGGTACTGGCCGAAATATATGATTCCATGTCTATAAAACAAAGAAAGTTTTAAATTACATATCCAACATCGGTTTTATTTATTTGTAGTTTATAAATATTAAACGATAAGTTAAAGCGACTGAATGTCTTGCCAAACCCATGACATAAATTCGTACTTATATTTGCGTCCGATGGTGAGGTATAGAATTTTCTATCAAGAGATTTTGTGATGACGATGAAAAAGTTGGTAAATTTCGCAGATAAATTGGTCTAGGCGATGCATCCCTATTAAATAAATGCATGAATAGGAGACTGCCTTCATGTCGCAGTGGTCGTGAATGAGACTGGGTCACGGGTTCGACGGCCAGTCGGGCAAAGTGACATTGGATATTTCTTTTAAGAAATTCTCAGTTATAGCACGAATTCTAAAAATTGTGCCTGACTGATGACAATAGTCTCACCAATTCTGTCACGTGGTATTTAAAAACCTAAGTGTTACATAAAACCTAAGTGTGGCAGTTTTTTTTAATATACATACTATAGGTATATGACTAGCATAGCCAAGCTGAAGTGCCAGTGGGTAGAGCACATAGCGCGCAGAACCGGTGGCGGTTCGGGCAGAAACTGGGCCACGCACTGGAAGACGCAGCAGGGGTAGGCTCCTCCACAAGGTGAACCGACGACCTGGTCAGGGTCGCAGGAAGTGGTTGGACGCGCGTGGCCCAATACCGGTTTGTGTGGCAAACCTTTGGGGAGGCCTATGTCCAACATTGGACGTCTATTGGCTAACATGATGATGATGATACGACTAGTATGGGTAGAATGTCTAAAAAAAAAAACAGCTCGTTAAAAAATATGTCGTATAGTTTATTTATGTATTTATATTCTCTTACCAATTTTCGTATGACAATGTCCTTGTATACAATGTATATCATGCCCAGTACGATAGGCAGTAATATTAGGCACCAAGACCACTTGTAGTGCGTCGACGCTATACCAGAATAAGGGTAAGCGGACATGTCGAAAATTGTTTTCATCATCAGGATAAATTTTACCTGAAAGTCATGTATAACTTCTGTAAATGTATATATTGATACGTGAAGTAAAAACTTTGTACCCCTTTTTACGAAAATTGCGCGAATGGTGGAGTATGAAATTTGGTACAGTTAAAGTTTATATTATTATGAAGAAGCAGGGGTGAATCCTAATATTTTTATAAAATATGCATTAGAAAGAAATACATTAAATTATTGAAAAACACTAGACGCACACAACCATGCATTTGACATAAGCAGTTGAATCACGTTCGTAGTATTTCGGCATTGTTCGGTTGACTTCGTAGAATGCTTCGTGACTATGGTTACTTACATATGTATGTGGAGTAGGTGACTAAATGAAATGTGATTATAAGGTTTTATTGTCAAAATTTAAGTAAGTTATGGGTGAATTTCGACCGCTTGGCGACCGCTAGTATAATGAATTCATTGAAGATAGTATTAATAGCGTACCAAAATAGTACAAAAATAGGAAATACAAATAAATTGGTGTAAGTGGTCACCTCGCGACTGCCACCGCGCCGAGTGTTGCAGGTTCGAATACCACACAGAACAAAATTTGTGTAATGCACCAAATGAGTCTAAGTCTAGATATTCTTTGTGTCTGTTGTTTGAATAATAATAATAATAATAATATTCTACCACATACACACAAGACCATCTAGCCCAAACTAAGCAGAGCTTGTACCATGGGTTCTAGACAATGGATAAACATACATAGTTTTTTTTTTTTTTTTTGTAAATACATACATATTATACATAGAAACACCCAGACCAAGACAAACATCCATGTTCATACACACAAATGTTTGACTTGTGCGGGAATCGAACCCGCGACCTCAGGCGTGGCAGTCAGTTACACTAACCACTACGCCATCGAGGCCGACTGAATAATAATATTCTATCACATACACACAACACCATCTAGCCCAAACTAAGCAGAGCTTGTACTATGGGTACTAGACAATGGATAAACATACATATATACTTTTTTTTTTGTAAATACATACATATTATACATAGAAACACCCAGACCAAGACAAACATCCATGTTCATGCACACAAATGTTTGACTTGTGCGGGAATCGAACCCGCGACCTCAGGCGTGGCAGTCGGTTACACTAACCACTACGCCATCGAGGCCGACATGTTGAATGTTTGTTAAGTACCCTGCGATACAGGAATTGTTCCTAATGCGGGGGAATGTATGCCTTTTTTAAAACAAAAACAATACTATTTTATCTTATGTTTTACACAATGTCGTTATTGTTAATATAAAATTTACTTTCTTAATAAACTTTATATTTTTTGGGCAGATGACTTGACCGTATAATATTTTTGTTTCAAAGTTATCCAATACAACAACACTCTCTCTCTCTCTTCCTAGCTATGTATCCCACATGGTGGCGGGGTCAGCTTTCCTTATTTTTCTACTCCACTTCGCTGTCTTCGACATCATCGTCAGTAACATTGCACTCCCTCCTGTCCTTTAGCACTACATCTTTCCACTTTGTCTTGGAAACACCCCTACGTCTCCGACCGAGGAGGTTAAGCTGTAGTGCCAAATTTCCGACGCCTTCTCTCCTGCATCTTTCAACACTATTTTACATACATACATACATAGATTCACGCCTGTTTCCCAGAGGGGTAGGCAGAGACTACGGATTTCCATTTGCTACGATCCTGACACACTTCTCTCGCTTCATTCACTTTCATCACATTCCTCATACACGCCCGTCGGTTCAAGGTGCTCTTAACCTGGCCTTTGTCCAGAACGCCTCCGATCTGATCAAGAAACGTTCGCCTAGGTCTTCCTCTTGCGACTGTTCCATTCACACTAGCCTTATAAACTTTCTTAGTCAGTCTTTCCTCGTCCATTCTTTCTACATGCCCAAACCAGCTTAACATACCCTTTTCTATTCTTGTCACTATATCACTATTTTCATTAAAACATAATATCAATAAATAGACTTAAAAATATAATCTTTAAGTATAAAACTTACCAAATAGTAGAAGGGTACTAATTGCAAGCTTAACTTTCTCAGCCTAGTAGGAGACACTCCATAATAAAATGTATAATCGTCAACTAATCTTCCTAGCGGATACATAAGGTACAGGAAAAATGTTTCAGATAGCGTCGCGAAGCCTTTAGCATATAGAAATAAAACCAATCGACTCTGTAAAAAGAAATATGGGTCTGTTTAGTCAGAATTGTCTAAGGTGACATAATCAAATTAAATATTATCAGCCATGGATATGATACCTACTGGCTTACTGATGACCACGGCCCTCTTTCAGTATTTACTTATTCTACTAGTAGTCTAACAAGGTTGACACTATTTCATTATAGTCTGTTTCAATCTCTTCTCCCTAGCCTTTATTATTCCCAAGTCACTTGGGATCGGCTTTTCTAGTCTAACCGGATTTGACTGGATATCAGTTTTTACACAAAGCGGCTGCCACCTGACCTCCACAACCCGAAGGCTAACGATACCCTAAGGCTAGACCAATGTCAGGATATTAGAGGGTACTGACTTGCCCAATAACGACTGCCATAGATGTTCATGGCAGCCGGGACCGACGGCTTAACGTGCTCTCCGAGGCACGGAGCAGGCGATAATTGTCAATCAATACGCACATAATTTCGAAAAGTCATATAACTTACGAAAGTCAGAGGTGCGCGACGGGGGTTCGAACCCGAGACTCTCGGCATTGCAGTCTGTTGGTTTCCCCACTGAGCTATCGCTGCTTCTGTCTAGTCTAGTCTAGTGTGTTTCAATCTAATCCACTGAAAAGGTAAATAATTGTAATTCTAATTAGCTTATGAAACAAATGAATTTATTCGTTGAGCGAGCTAGAAACATACAACGTTTAACTTCGAGACTCCAACCTGTACCTATTAATGTCATTCCACAAGCTATAGTTTGTTTATCTTTTCATTAGAATGGATTGGAATAGACTATACTATTAGAAGACAGTCCCGTAAGTAAAAATCATATTTTTTTATTCAATGTCCCTAACATTGAATAAAAAAAAATATGATTTTTACTTTACTAATCGCAAAACCAGGATTGCTTGATGCTTGCTAGGTAGGGAATAGCTATCGTGCTGAAGAAACTCTCAGCTACTGCGTCTAGTATTTCTATTGCGTCTATCTTATTTGTTAATTTGAAAAACGAGACTTTAATGTGGCTACTTTTTTAAACGAATCTAAAAGTTCACTAGTTTATACTCACGGTATCGCCCACATGAATCCCATAAGCACACCTACTGAAATAATAATGAGTAACTAATATCCAAACAGCTTTATAAAAATTTACACTCCACTATAATCATAATGCTATCGCTTGCGTAAATTAAGGTTAGTAACAGTACTTTTTATCGATAAAAAGGTGACCTATGTCTTTTTCTCTTTCCCTCATAACGTTTATACAAAATTTTATTTTGATCGTTCCTGTAGGTAACAGTAAAGTTGTGAAAGCGTAACAAACAAACATACTCAATTCGCATTTATAATAATAATAATATTCTATCACATACACACAACACCATCTAGCCCAAACTAAGCAGAGCTTGTACTATGGGTACTAGACAATGGATAAACATACATATTATATACTTTTTTTTTTGTAAATACTTACATATTATACATAGAAATATCCAGACCAAGACAAACATCCATGTTCATGCACACAAATGTTTGACTTGTGCGGGAATCGAACCCGCGACCTCAGGCGTGGCAGTCGGTTACACTAACCACTACGTCATCGAGTCGTCAGCGTCAACAACATTAGTTAGAATTGGAATCTGAACGTTTGTGAAGCTGTTTAGATATTTGTAACACAATATTGCCGCAACCATTGAATTTATATGAATCTTGGCACCCAGATACACTATGCCCTGGATAAATTTTATTTCGGTATGAGCTCCTGTGAGATTCACGCGGTTAAAAACAAGTTTAAAATATTAGCCTGGCAATTGTTGGAAGGTCAGACATTATTAAAAATCTAGTGTGCCTGGCCGCAAGCGTGCCGCTGTGACTCAATAGGTTAATAAGATTACTTAGGGACTTACTTCACGATTAGTGTAACTGTGCATTGAAATAGACGATAGAATCATCACAACTGTGATAAAGACAAATTTAAACTGCGTCCACTCGTAATACGCCGTTTCAATTACGCAGCGGAATGCAATAGCCTGAAATACCAACAAACATACATATATAGTTTAGGTCCCATAAAATAAAATGCGAGTCTTGAGAATATTCCTCGAAGAATTTTCTACATAAATATCTAATCTTTTACCGATCTAGGATCAAATGACAACACGTCAGACGTACTGATATAACCTGGCGCAGCAATAGTGAATGCGACTGTTGTGCATGAAGTTTGGGATTCAAATCTAAAATCCAAAATCAAAAATGAAAAGCTATTGAGTTTTTCTGTTAAGAAATCTTAATAGCAGCCCGGAGTTTGGAAGTTAGTAGTGTTATACACCCCGTGCCTCGGAAAGCACGTAAAGCTGTTGATCTTTTGCCTGGTCTCTCTCCGGTCGTGTCGGATTACCGTCTCATCGGACCATGAGAGTTAGGGAACAGAGAGTGCATTTGTGTTTGCACACATACTTGTGCACTATAATATCTCCTGCGCAGCTGGCCAGTCTCCGTGAAGATTGGCCGCCGTGGCCGAAGTTCGGTCTGGAGGACATTATTATTATCATAACTTGGAAACCTGTATTGTTTTTTAATTTATGTATTTTTCTATGTTTAATAATTAGAATAGCACACGACTTATTTGTAAACCTACAGACATAGAGCATAGAACTTGCGTGCCACCATCCTTATGAACTAGGAAGGTAAAATAAAACATCGCAATTATGTGTCACAAATAAATGTATATACTTACCACAGTCAATATCTCCGTAAAGAAAGTAACAGCTAAAGAAACTAAATGATAAATATCACCAAAATAGAAATTCGAGTAGAAAATCGGCCAAAGATAGAAAAAGTTGTGTGTATCTGTAATTTAAAATATAAAATTAATTATTAAAAGGTTCTTAAATTAATGGGTGTATGTTATTTATTAATATAGATTATATCAATTAATATTAAAATAATTATATATAAGTATAATATGTTCGAACCAAAAAGGCGCGCATCTCTGACTTTTCAAAGTTATATGCGTATTAAATAGTTAAATATCGCTCGCTTTAACGGTGAAAGAAAACATCGTGAGGAAACCTGCGTGTCTGAGAGTTCTCCATAATGTTCTCGAAGATATATGACGTCTGCCAACCCGCACTGGGCCAGCGTGGTGGACTACGGCCTAACCCTTCTCAGACTTAGAAGAGGCCCATGCCTGGGCACAGGCCTGTATTAAACTGTCCTGGACAGTTTAATACAGGGCTGATATTATTATTATATGTAAATCAGTACTTACAGTGATAAATAGGCGCCTTAAGCACCGACTCACAGTAATTCGTCATTTTGTCAGTGAGAAGTTCTCTTAATATATAATATACTGCATTTGAGAGAACGATGGCTGTACTGTCTTGGCTCGGATCAATCTGTATCAAGAAACAAGGCAAGCTTATTTTTTATACTAGTATCGTAGCAAACGAGCAAACCACCTCATTATAAGCGCTTGATATGTCGTGTTGTCGACAGTTTAAAAGAGAAATCGCTGGATCGCAGTATGTCAAGATTACACCAGAGCACAGAACAGGGCTATCTAGAAGCCTAGATACCTGTAAGAGCACAACACAAGTCTGTTTAGCTGCAATGTCCTAAAGGACGAAGGTTTCACAGTCGGCTTTCTGTAGTTACATCGATATCCGATCCAAGATTGTAAGTTTAAAAAATTCTAATAATATAATTGTGAAAAGGGAAACTCGACTCCTCCTCCCCGTCTCCCTTGGATTACTCACCATAACTATTGCAATAGAAAAAGGTTGACAATACCGAACTCCTCTGGATTTCAGAATTCCCTTTTAAGAGTAGTTGGGTATTGTCAATAATTTTTACTACGATGGATTTCCGCTAAGTAACGCCTGATTCAATTAAATATAAAGATTTCTAGTTAAATCAATACTCTCGCTTAAACATGAAGCAATAATGCTGATTCATAAGCTAAGCTAGATGGCAGTCATTGGAAAACTTCATGCCATGCAATATACTGAATAGAGACGCTTACTCCTCCTTCAAGAACGGTGAAGGCCATATGCAACGAGATGGGTGTACAAACCCAGGATTCAAACTCTTCGTCTTCACGTACCTTCTTTTTTTCCCATCAGCTTTTTGTAATGTCCCACTGCTGGGCAAAAGCCTCTCCCTTACAAATCACTCTGTTGGTGGATATCCCCTGACCTTATGACCTTGTGACCCCTATATCTCGGGGGTCTTTTGACCCACAGGGCCATATTCAAACTCGACCGAGGGATGACCTCAAGGTGTCAATTGGTCCAGTGGTTCCGGAGTTATGCCTGTCACTAACAGACAGACACACAGACCCACATATTGTTTTCATTAACCTCTTCAAAGAAGACTCAGAGGTTAATAAAAGCTTCGGTGCAGAGCTGTACTGGTTTTATGCACTCAATACGGCGGTGATGATCATAGTGGTGGATGGGGCGTTGTGGTTTAAGTGGTCGCACCGCCCCTGCCACCGCGCCGAGTGTTATTGTTCGATACTGACACGAGACAAATATTTGTGTGAACCACAAATGGTTGTTCCAAGTATGGCCGTTTTTTGTGTTTGTTTTTTTAATGTATGTGAAGTCCCCTGTGACACAGGATTTGAAACTGTCTTATCAAAAATAAATAAAAAATATAGTGACAGAAAACCATTTAAATTCGCGTTTCAATTGCATAAACTTGTCTTTCAATCACGATTTTACCTTAGTAGTAATCTAGCATTATATATTAGACAATAAGAATAATTATTTACCTCATACATACATAGTCTATCAAATTTTCCATTAAATATATTGCCCCTACATAAAACAGTGTTATCAATAATTTTCAATCATATTACCCTTTGTGTACTTCTTGCAGTCAAAATATGAGTTACAGGCGGAGCTGTTGTCGATTCTGCTAACATGTCTATATCGCCAAGCTGTAAATTTGCAAACATTTTTAAACTTAACCTTAAAAGACTATGTATTTGCCAATAATATAACATTTTACTGTTTGACGTGCAATGAAATTATGCCGCTTTCGAATGCATTTAACAACTATAAAAGTGATTTCATGCTTAAGGTTTACTAATTTATATATTTAATAAGGAGTCACTGAAGTAATCGCTAAAATAAACCATAGCTTTCGGCTCGTGGATGTCATACACCTTCCACTTATTTCATGAATAATCCGGCCTCAGTCGCATATGAATTTGGCCTCATTGGTCGAATGGCTTAGGTACATGACATAAAACAAACTGCTTACAATATAATTCGGCTTCGATGGCGTCGTAGTGGTTAGTGTAACCGACTGCCACGCCTGAGGTCGCGGGTTCAATTCCCGCACAAGTCAAACATTTGTGTGCAAGAACATGGATGTTTGTCTTGGTCAAGGTGTTTCTAAGTAAAATATGTATGAATTTACAAAAAAATTGTATATATGTATGTTTATCCATTGTCCAGTACCCATAGTACAAGTTTTGCTAAGTTTGGGCTAGATAGATTAAGAAAAAAAAAAAAATTTTTTTAGCTACCTTTTATTTTGATGTCTAGGAGCAGGTATGTAAATTATAAATTTTTACCGCAAATATAGCGATTACTTCGCTAAACTTGCAGAAAATTTAAAACACTTACCCAAAATTGATTAATTAGGTAATCGTGAGGCCCTTCTCTCTTTCGTTCCAACACGTATGCAGTATGTGTTGCTACTAAATATAAAAAAGTGGAGGTGTCTATAGCTATGGATGTCCAATGGCATACATGGAGAGCCTGTTGAGAGTTATTTATTTATTTTTTATGTAGTGCCTCTTAAGAGAGATATGTAGATATATCTAATACGAGATTCGCTCGTTAGTGCCTTGTTTTAAGTTTCCAGTAATGTTTGCGGTAGTAGGTTTAAAGAGAGTTCTTCTTTCACGGTAGGCAGCGGCTTTGCTGTGTCCTGACATTGCTGAAGTCCATGAGCAGCGGTTACCACTTTTCAGGTGGACCACTTGCTAGTCTGCCACAAAAGGCAATAAAAAAAAAAAAACATTCCCGTCCTAGGAGGTAGGGGCAAATTTAAAAGGCTGGCAACGCATTTGTGACTCCTCTGGTGGTGCGAGTGTCCATGGGCGGCGGTAATCGCTTATCATCATGCGATCCGTCTGCTCGTTTGTCACTTATACCATAAAAAAAGTTGTGGTGGTCTGGATAAGTTGTTTTTGTGTTTTTTTTCTGTTTAACTTATATAACGTAGGTTATATTGTTTAGGTCCTGTGCAGAAAATTGGAGGAAGCTGGTGAATCCGGAATAATGCCGAAATAGAAGATCTTGTAACGGACCTAAAATCGGGTAATAAAGCGCACCGACTCCGCTGGCTTGATAACGTTAAAAGAATGAGAGAGGATCTCGAAGCTAAGACAGCCTATCTGGACCGACCGACAGAGCCACGTCCTGTCGGCCGTCTCAGATATTGCTGGAGTGATATTGTTGAAGCGGATCTGCGAAAGCTTCAAGCCAACGACTGGCAGGCAACGATCGAAGACCGAAGAAAGTGTCGTTCTCTCGTATCAGCAGCCGAGACACACTTTGGGTCTCTGTTCTTTGACTTGGCACAGAAGCCAACTAAGTAAGTATATTTTAGCTTTAAAAGCGCGTCTCGCCGTTAAACAATTACGTTTATTATATATAACAGTAATAGGTCTAAGTTACCATAGCAAAGTAAAAAATAAAATAATGAATGGGTTGGTACCCACTACATAACATAATTATAGCACAAACTGATTTACCTTCCAAAAGTATGATTTTGAAACATAAAATGATAAGCCGACCATCACAGTCCATAACAAAGCAAAATATGCTAAATGCTGATAATAAAAGTTATTCCCAAGACACAACCTGAAATTACAAGATTGACAACGTTATAAATGCGAGAGGCTGCATGGTTTAAGTTGTCGAGTCGCCACAGCCAATGCGTCGAGTGTTATGGGTCCGATCACACATGGAACAAAAAATCATGCGGGGTCTTTGGGGACTGCCGATAGAAGTGAAAATTAAGTAACTAGTGAATTATATCGTCGAACTATTAGATTATTATTTTTGAATTTTGAATGCGTTCGGTGACGATGACGCGAGTTCCATGGTTTTTGTTCACCCAAAAAGTGCTCAACGCGCCTAAAAACGTTTTCAAAATTGTGTGATCCACAAATGGTTGTACCGAGTCTGGATATTCTCTGTTTCCATTGACACAGGAATTATTCTTTGTGTAGGAGTTGTCGTTTTCTATATGAAATGTTTGTAACTACTAATACTAACTAATAATATAAATGCGAATGTGAGTTTGTTTGTTTATTACGCCTTCACGCTACGCGCACTAATCAACCGGTCGTAATGAAATTTTGCATACACGTTATTAGAGGGACAAAAAGGTAATTTTTCATCCAGGAAATAAAATAGTGGTGTTGGTTCATCAGATGGAGAAATATTAAATAATAATGCTAAAAGATAACCTGTAAAATTCAACTTGTGCTACTTGAAAAGATTCGTTGTTTGCAGTTTTGTATACAAATCCAGAATAAGTATATGTTGTATTAACAAAACGGTTGACAAATTCTTCTAATGGATAACAGTGAATGGTTGTATTGAGGCCCTCGTCGAAGTATGTACTATTTCTGCATCTGCAATATGAACAAATCATTATACAATGGGTTCATGATTTGGCAACAAAAAATTATCATCATCTCAGCAGAAAGACTTCCTCAAGGTTTTCCACACAGACTGGTCTTAGGCCACCCGCATCCAACCGCTTCCTGCGACAATTACCAGGTCGTCGGTCCACGTTGTGGTGGGCCTACCCCCGCTGCGTCTTGCGGTGCGTGACCGCCACTCCAGAACTGTTCTGCCCAACGGCCGCCGGTTCTGCGTGCTATGTGCCCTGCCCATTGCCACTTCAGTTGTTACACTAAAGTTGCCGCCATAGCTTGGCTATCCGGAGGATAGTCAAGCTATGGCGGCAACTTTAGTTTTCTTGCGGATCTCCTCATTTCTGACTCGATCCCGCATGGAAATCCCGAGCATAGCTCTCTTCATCGCGCTCTGAATGACCTTGAACCTTCGGAGAAAGCCCATAATGAGCGACCACGTCTTTGAGCAACAAGAAAAGAAAATAGTAATAGATATATTTGATTATAAAAAATATATTTTACTAAGCTGTTAATTATTCGCAATTTGTATACTGGCCGCCGGTGTGCCACTGCGACTCAATAGGCTACATTTATATCATTGCAAATAACAACAACGAAATCCACACTCAGAATAATTATTTGAGAAGATATTTATTTTATTTCTTTGCTAGAAGCACGGTTAAAATGTTTGTCCATCATGTTTTACCGACATAGCGCCATAAACATTTATTATAATATAACAATAACGATATAAAATAATTTTGTCGTATGAGAATCGAACCGACAACATTCTAGTCTCTGGCATTCTGGTGTAGTGACTACTAAGGCACTATCGGTACATTGTATTTAATTATTGTGTATCTATTACCTGTTCCAAGGATTTTTATACACCATCCCATCCACAAAATAGTGAAATAACAAAATAAGGGAATCCAGATAAGTGAGTATTTCAAAAAACGATGCAATTATAAGTAAATAGTTGAACCCTGAAAAAATAAACAAATTTACTTATAAATTATTGTCTTACGTTTACGCTAATGTTATAGATACGTTAAATTTAAACTATACGGGTTTTGTCGCATTGTTTATTTTACAACACTTTTATTACATAATTTTGAACTATGGCACTACTATCGTTGGACTTTACAACAATTTAAACTATTTAAATTAATTAAAACTATTTCGATTTTAATTTAAACTTGCCCCGACGTTTCGGTTGCTTTTCAGCAGCCATGTTCACGGGGAGACGTCTTAATCTCTCCGTGAAAATATCTTAGTCTAAATGTGTGTGGCAAGTGTAAATTTAATATAAATCTAAATAATAGTTTTAATTAATTTAAATAGTTTAAATTGTAGTAGAGTTCAACAATAGTAGTATATCATCGTAATGTATCATAGTTTAAAATTTAAAAGTGTTTTAAAATAAACAACGCGATAAAATTTGAATAAAGTAGTTTAATTTCAATTAACAAATATTACAGTGAAACATATACGTTTTCTGTCCTCGTATTCAACATACATATAGACTGACATTTGTAATCCCTAAATGGGTAAGCAAAAGTTTAATACACCCACATTTTTCCAGCTATATTTCAGTTACCATATAACACAGGATACGTCCATTGCTTATTGCGTTACACCAGACATGTCTCCAGACCTTTATTGCTACAGAAAATTATTAATTTTATTTATTTCTGCATGTATTGTCCCACTGCAGGGCAAAGGCCACCCTCTAAGCCTGCGCTAGTTTGCACTAATCTCTCTTGTAGCTATTTAATTCGTCCCGCCATCAAAAGCCTTGGTCTACCACGTTGTCACTTAGCACCATCTGGGATCCTATCTGTGCTAGTTTTAGCCCAAAGGTCCTGTGGCATGCGGCAAACGTGTCGAGCCCAATCCCATTTAAATTTCGCGGCTTTCTGGGTGAAGCCTACGATTTATGTTTTGGAGCGTATTGTGGCCTGCTAGGTTCCATACGCCTGGGATACTACGCTTCACTGAAAATTACTACGGAAATTTTTACACACAAACACTTTACCGTATCCGGACATCGAATCCGGAACCTTATGTAAATTTATACCAAGGGATCAACAAGGAAGTGATTATGAGTTGAAGCATTTCCCGTCATTACTCAAAGCTCATCAAAATTAGGTTTGGCATAAGTAGCTTATATTATTATGGATACTATCCCAAGGGGCTAAGCAAAGCTTGGGATTACACGTCGTACGTAAGTCACCAAGTATTTGTTTACGAAACGTTTGTGATTACTGCTCTGCTCTTGTGGCTCTTAACGTGATATCATATAAGAACAGATATATAATATAATAGCGACCCGCCCCGGCTTCGTACGGGTACTACAAAACCTTAACAAATTATACGCTTTAACGTTCCTCGTGAATCAATCTGTGTATTGGTGAAAACCGCATGAAAATCCGTTGAGTAGTTTTCGAGTTTATGTAATAAATATAAAATATCTTTTTACTGACTTACCAATGCAAAATGGAACCATTTTTGTCAAAAATATATGCTGTTCTGGCGCATAATCTGCTATAAATATTTGAACAAAAGTATGTGGTATGCTCTTGAAAATTGAGTTCAGTGTGTATAACCACAGAAACCTAAAAATACACTAATGTATAATTTTTTTTCATTTATTCATATTTTATAAAAAAAATGGCTACTCGTTACGGCGCCCGCACTAGGAATATTTCTTTTGTTGCGGCAGACTTTACAAATATTTAAATACCGGCTACAAAGAACGCCCAAATTCAAATCAACAATTAGCGGAACACACAACTTTTGTCCCGTTCAGAGATCGAACCCACAACGCTCGGTGTAGTGGCAGTTGCAAGAAGACCATTTTAACAACTATGCCACTCATTATTACTCGATTTGATAACTGTTTGATGTGTCCAGGATAATTAGCCACTATTATCCTGGACCGGATCTCATACCCAACGGGTCTCCTAGGACATGACAAATGATAATAATCTTTATGCCAAGTGACAGAACGCGCTAAGCAGGCAGCTCTGTCTAAGATTATCAAAATATATATAAATAAAAATTAATTGCCACATGTATGACGGGGCATCACTTAAAAATGGCTCGACCAATTAGGCTGTATTTTTTGTTGTGTTTGTAATTGTCAGGACAAGATTTCTATGAATGAAAAGTTGCGAAAAATCCGCGGGAAATGAATGTCGTAAAGGAGAATGGACAAAATGTATGGACCTTGGTCTACCTATTCAATACTTACGCCATCTATGCTAATAAATAGGTTATTAAACTTATAACGAGGAGTTTAAAAGCGCTCGGGACTGGCAGAGTTAAAAGCAATCTATATATACATATGTATATAAAACTCTTCCGTTACTGAGTGACTGACAGACAACGCACTACCGAAACTACTGAACGCAAGAAGCTGAAATTTGGCATGTATGTTCCTTGGAGAGTGTAGGAGAGCACTAAGAGAGGATTTTTGGAAATTTTACCCTGAAGGGGGTGAAAGGGGTGAAACCCAATATTTACATGCGAACGGGACTTACGCGGGTGAAACCGCGGGAAAACTACTAGTTAAATATAAAACTAATGAAAATTCTGTGATTTATTACATAATTGTGGTTTTACATGATACGATTATCTATAATAACATTATGTAGATGGCCAGCTAGCGGTATTCAACCTTCCTGATGGCAAGCCCAGCATAAGTACCATAAAATCGATATGACATGTGTACAAGCCCCAATTGTACGACGGCCTGTCAAACAGGTACAGTAATAGTGCCTGAAAGCGTATCTTGCTTCAATACTTCTGTTGATTAACACGTACGTGTCAGACCTTTTGGCTCTTATGTGACGTGATCGAATTCGTCCCCTCAGTAAAAAACTTCCTGGTTCCACGTTGTATTCATCCAATGTTGTATTCATAAATTAAATCATAATAAAAAACCCAATTCGTTATCTCTGTATAATTATATTCTATACATTCCATTAGCTAAATGTTCAGCACAGTAGGAACTAGCTATCTTAATATGATAGATTCTCAGAGCGATTAGAATAAGCTGTTCTTCTTCCAATTGAGAAATATCTTCAAAATCTGGAAGATTTGCTGCCATGCTTGTAAATACAACTCGTTGTTTATTTAAGTTTTTTGTATGACATAATGCAAATGATTTTCTGTGTTCGTTCTTTCATTGATTATTGTCAGTATTGCGTCGGCATACATACTGTCCCTGATGGGCAGGTGAAAAGCATTGATCAGTGCTGCAGCGATCCGAAAATGTTCGAACATATCTGGAACGGATCTGTTGAAGTTGTCCACCCGTAGAAACTTAAAGTCTCGCTTGAACCTTCCGTTTATTAATTCTACTACCCATCTTGCTATTGTGATGCAATACATTGTCACGGTCATTGAGAATATTGCTCATAATCGTAGCATCTGATGTAGTTGCTGCATAAGGGCCTGTTACGTCGATTATATAGCCATTGCTACAAACAAGGAGAAACGGCTTCAATAGATTCCTGTACTTATGAAAACTATAACTACGTTTTTGTAACAGGAAATTGCTGCTCTTCTGGATGTAAATGTACGTTCCATCACAAATTGATATTAGTTTCGAATTGTTCTGGTCTCCAAAAAGTGCATTTGGTATTAACAAATCCTTGCTAAGTGCTTCGTTTCTACTTATATGATCGACCCCTAGTACGATGGTACGAAATCTGCCAGTAAGCATTCTCTCGCTATAACTAATTGACATTCGAATGTTCTGCGAGATAGTTTTATAAGGTGTGCTAGCCGCACGTAAGTTTTACCCGTTCGAAGTTTCATGAGATATCCACCCAGAACCACTCTTGGTACATTCGACCGTTATCGCAGTGATGGAGTTTGTTCGACTAACGTATTGAACTCAACGATTGTAAGTCCAGTCCAGTGTCGTAACTCATTTTCGTCAACTGTATGTAAATCAAAATCAAACATAGTCGATGGATTTTCTAATGCTGTTCTGTCAATAGAAATTATATCCAGTATATGATCTTGGTTAAAGTCATGGGCAACTTTATCACTTAGCAATTGGACCCAATCATTATGTGTTCTTCACAAACACGAGCACTTGGAGGTATGTAGAAATCATAATAAAACAACATGTAAGCTTTTATGTTATTAGATATTCGAAGTCTTGACTCGTTTACACAAACGTTTACAATCCCTAAATATGCAGTGACTCGCTGTATTAAATGCTTTAGCAAGATTTCGTTGAATATCTGGTATGGCAACTGGAATTGGTATAGCATCGTCTGCGTCGACAGCATTACCGTTTATTTCAACAACTCCAATAGCCGTTTGTGCTGTGCCCTTTCAGCAGTGTTAATTTGTTGCCAACTTCGGCGGCAAGTGTATTCACTTGTCACCGATGTTGGCAACAAATTTGAATTCAACTTCATCGAAGGAAAACTGTAAGAATAAAACATAGTAAGAGAGACACAAAGCGGGACCAGAATAAGTGGGCAGGTACCATAAAATGTGTTACCGATTGGTATAACAAAAGGAAGTACTCGAGATAAAGGTTTTCGAGTTTGCAGTTGTAAATGACAGCATATTGTCGAATACGGTTTAGTTTTGTTTAGATATAAAAAACACATAATATTTAAGTTTATAACAAAAATCTAAAATTATTTAAAAATATAATATTTTTAGTCGTAAGGAAGTCTTCACTTTTGCCTCTGTTATTTGAACTTTAGGTACATTAGCTTAATTTATAACCTATTCCGATCACTGGTAATCACAATATTTATGTAACCTATAGCAATAACAACCAGAACTCAACTCGTGTAAAGAATGTCTTCGTATATATTCCTCAACAAAAGGTCTGGATTGAATGAGATTATGCGTTATCAAATGACGTTGTCGCTGTCGTAAAACAGAGCGATCACAAACGACACATATTTCACGTCTATTTTCTTCCATTATATAATGATAATCGAAGTCAAGTTTAAATGCACAGGTCAAAACAATAGCAATACTCAATAGACCGGTAAACAAGCAAAGGTCAAAGATTTAACAATAATACGTAACAGAGAAACACACAGTACACAACGACAAGCGAAGATTAACTGTGAAGTAAAATGCGATTATGCGAGTGTGAAGGCGAAGCAGCATGGGCGTGCGGGAGTGGGGACAGCCAGCAGGTAATAGGCTGCGCTTGCGTCGGAGCTCTCTACCCTCTCCCCCGCATGTCTCTATCAAACTGTAGTACAGTAGATGAAACATTTGATCTAAATAAAATGTACGAGAAACTCAACAATCAGCTATTGTTTTTGTCGTTTATCCGGAAAACCCCATAACCTACACATTTGCTGCCATACTAACAAATTATAAATAAAAAATCACCTTTTCATTGACATATGGCTTGTTGCTATTGAGTAGGTAGACCACCTTGCCCATTCTCCTTTAAATGGTATTTTATATGGAAAATTGATTGACGTTTTGATATTGAATTTAATTACGTGGTATATAGGTTTGTATAGATTGTCAGGACAACGACTGTCAGGTTAGCTAATAGTTTATAAAAATAAAAGAATGTTTTGCCTTATTCAATGAAATTCAAATATTCACAACGCTCGAAAGTAAATGTGTTTTGAGCTTAGATCTAGTCAGCCTTATTACCAACCTGTTAAACTGTGAGTTGTGTCTGCAAAGTATTTCAGTTTTGTTTGCGGATGCAGTGAACGTTCTGTAGAATGACAGTCGCTCGCATTTTGTTGATTTCATTATTGTCCGCTCTGATTTGTTCTCCATCTGCAAATGATTTATTTATTATTATAAAAGACAACTCCAGCGATATGACTAAATCCTGTTTCGGGATTTTACAAACATTCAAATAACGGACACAAAGAACACCCAGATTCGGAACGACCATTTGTGGATCTCACAAAATTTTGTCCTGTGTGGGATTCGAACCACAACATTCAGCACAGTGGCAGTGGCGACGCGACCACTAAAACGACTAAGCCATCCGTGCAGTCAAACATAAATGTTTCCGAAAACAATATAGGGAACAATGATTCGAATTTTTGGTCCATGCTGTTATTATCTTCGTTCTTACACAATTAAGGTTTGCGGTGTCGTATAAAACAAGTGAGAAACGGCAATGAATTGCCGTAAATCAGTAGTTAAAAAAAATGGATCAAGTAATATGCAAAGGTCACGTGATCTTGAGGTCACAGGTCAAAGGTTATAGTCATTTCGGGGGTATATCGACTATGCTGAGTCGAATGACGTTGACCGCGAGTATCTGGCTCTTACGGTTCTTGAGTTGAAATTTGTATAACAGACAGACAGACGGACGGACGGACTAAGCTGTTGTATAAGAGTTTTTTGGAACTCTAAAACTCATTTCTTAGCAGCGATTGTAGGCTATCGCATAGGTTTCAAGTTCTGATAACAAGGCACGTAGGGTTAAGTGCGAATTAAATTCTTGATTATCTCACGCTTAAAAGGTGAATGAAAACCAGCGTGCGAATACCTGCATGTCTGAGAGTTCTCGAGCGAACGAAGCCGCGGGCACAATCTATCTAATAATTATATTAAATAATGACAAGGCAAAGGGTACCTTCTGAAGCATATGTAACTGGAATGTTGGATTCTGTTGATACATGCTGTCACTTAGTTGCAACGATAATGTACTGGGAGAGTCCACCCAATCTCGAGAGCTCCCCGTTCTCGCAAATTTTTTTTCCATGGTTCCAATTCGTCACCTTATTTATCTTTGAGATGAATATTGATCTTAATTTTATAATAAATAAGTAATCAACAATAATGGTTCTTGACATGTCAAAATCATATGTCATGTCATTTTCCTGTAGGTAACCATAAATCTTTATCAGTTTTCATAAACAATGAGGTATAGGTAACTTTCTAAACCTTATAAATTTTATACCCATATTAGTGTAAAACCAAATTCGGATTTGCTTGTTATGTCCGGGCATATCTGTGAAAACAGTAGACCTGTTTGACCACGACACCCTGCCAGGTTATGGTAGACCAAAAACGGGCAGGTTATCATCGACAGATACGTCGGGTGAGATATTAGATTAGCTCGTTAAAGATAAGTAATATCTGATTTGTGAATATCAGCCAGGCAGGTCATGGCCGCGTCAGGAGCATACTATACAGGTAGTTTGTTTAAAGTAGAAAAAATTATAGTACTCGAGAAACAGCGCAAGATTAAGTATACACTATTAATTTTTTAACTTAACAATTAGTCGGCAACCATATGCAATGTAAAAGTATTGTATCTGTGTCCAAGGACCCGAGCGTTGGCCATGAGAATAAGTAAAGTTACACGGAACAAAAATAGTGTAAACTACAAATACTTGTTCCGAGTCTTCTTCATGTCCATTGTCTGAATGTTTGTTAAGTCCCCCGCAGCACAGGGACTACTCCTAGTTCAGACGTTGTCTCTTTTAACTGGAAAAAGATAAAAAACGAATAGGCGAGACGGACATAAGGCATTTTTATTGTTTAAAAAGAGACAACTCCCGCACTAGGAACAAATCCTGCGTCATAGGAGACTTTAAAAACATTCAAACAACATAATATTGTCTTCTGTTTACGCGAATATTATTCATTGAAATTAAACTACTATATACGGATTTTATCGCGTTGTTTATTTGACACTTTATTACATAATTTTGAAAACTGTTACACTACTTTTACTTTTAAACTTTAATAATTTTAAGCTAATTAAATTATTATTTAAACTATTAAAACTACCTTTAGTCTCCCTGTAACCATGGCTGCTGAAAAGCAACCGAAACGTCGGGGAAAGTGTAAAATTAAATTAAATCTAAATAGTTTTAATAATAATTTAATTAGCTTAAAAATTATTAAAGTTTAGTGTTAGTTAGTTAGTGTAACAGTTTTCAAAATTATGTAATAAAGTGTCAAATAAACAACACGATAAAATCCGTATATAGTAGTTTAATTTCAATTCAAACAACAGGCAAGAACACCCTAAATCCTAAACAACTATTTGTAGATCATATATTTTGTGTTACATGTGGGGATCGAACTCACAACATTCAGCACAGTGGCAGTAGTGAGCCGACCACTTAAACCAATACGCCATCTGCGCAGTAAAAATTGAAGGCGTTGTTGTAATCAGACGCTAACCTGGATGAGATATAAACAGGAGCATTAAAGTGACGCAAACAAAGGGATACCTTATCATATTGATACTATGTTATCATATTGACTGCACGGTTTTGTCCATTGTTTGAACGTTTTAAAATTGCTGCGATAACTCCAACTACGGGCGTCATCTTCTTTTAACCAAACATACATATATTACATAATAATCTACAGCCAGAATAATTTATTCACTGCAGGCCCAGCAGTGGATAAATTATTATTAAAATTAAAACGTTCAAACAATAGACAAAATCGTGCAGTTAAAATGACAATATAGTATGATGGTTTATTGTAATGCAGAAAAGCTTTTCAAAGAATAACCACGGTCAAACAAAATTGTATTCACTTCTTGCATCTCGCGTCGCTTCGTCTCTTACCAAAATACACACGGACGGCATTGAATCTAAGTCGTGAATACACTGGCTGCACTCTTTTTTTTCGTTTGCACTTACAAAACTGCTCGCGTAGTTAAATCACGTACGGCAACATGAATAACTTGAAGAGTGATAAACGCATTGATTACTACATGAGAACTGTTGGACAAGCGAATGTACCTAATAACCAATACAGATTGAATGCAGTGATCATCATTTCATGTTTATAAAATACGGGCTAGATGAGCGGCGGCGGTTACTATGAACATCTATGGCAGTCGTTATTGGGAGAGTGTCGACACAAAAGATCCCATTGGGTTGAAGTGTCGCCGGTCTGCACTGACTGGCCTCCACATAAGATACATACATACATACTATTTATTATCAGTATCAGGTAGGCTGCTTGATTTTCATGAGAGGCTATTGAAAAACAAACTAACTGATTGATTAGTGCTGAAACAGTTTTATGATACGTAGTCTAGTCAACAAGTGCTTTTTAGGTCAATTTTTTTCAGCAGTCTCGGAAAAATATGAACGAGGTGTCATTCGATTCGGAATGGCATGTAGATGATTTTTGATAAAATTCAAGTTCCGCTTGCAAAAATTGCAAAAGTTATAAACAATTAACTAAAAAAAAACTTAAAAAATAATTGAGACTTTTCAAATGTAATAAAAGATTTAAAAAGAAGAGGAAATTTCCTACAAAAGTCTTGACTTCCGGAATGTTAGGACTAATATTTATAATTTTCCCAGACAGATGAAAATACGGCCAAAAACGGGTACTCTGGCTTGCGCAAGCCCACTTCGGACACTTTATCAATAAAAATTATTTAAACATATTAAATATAAATTTTAAGAAATGAAAAAATTCAGATGCCTGCTGGATAGATAAATAAACAATAATCCGCCGGTTCTTATTTTTATAACAATTTTACAATTAGTTATGCAATAGTTAATTAATATTTTTTTGCTGCTTGAACATGAACATTGCAAGTGTGAGTGTGTCAAGAGTTTTATATTTGAAAAATCTTAATTAGTTTTTGAGATATTTGCAAAAACTAAACCCCCCTTTTTTGGTTAATTGTTTATAACTTTTGCAATATTTGCAAGCGGCACTTGATTTGTTTTCAAAATCATCTACATGCCATTCCGAATCGAATGACAACTCATTTATATTTTTCCGCGACTGCTGAAAAAAGTTGACCATAAAAGCACTTGTTGACTAGACTAACGGCGTTTAATGCACAAGATTAGATTCGAAGACGACTTGTTTTTAGATGGTTCTGCATAGATCAAAATTGTGACCTTGCACATTTTTAAATTCAGAACTCTTTTTTTGTTTGTATAGATATCTATAAGTTTTATAAGTACATATGTATATGTAGAGCAGCGATAGATCAGTGGGGAGACCAACAGACTGCTATACATAGAGGCTCGGGTTCGATCCCACGTCGCGCACCTCTGACATTCGGAAGTTGTATGACTTGTTTCGAAATTATGTGCGTATTGATTGACAATTATCACCTGCTCCGTGCCTCGGAGAGCACGTTAAGCCCGTCGGTCCCGGCTGCCATGAACATCTATGGCAGTCGTTATTAGGAGAGTGTCGACACAAAAGATCCCACTGGATCGAAGTGTCGCCGGTCTGCACTGACTGGCTCCCACATAGGATAAGATAAGTACATATATAAACATCTATCGGTATTATCCTACCAATAAATGACCTCATAAACTCAATTTATTGCCTCACTTTAAACTGGCATATGTATTTTTAACGCTCCTATGTGTTAATGCATACGAGTCTGAAAGAACTGCCTGTAATAAAGCTGTCTTAAATTTATTTCTGTTGATAAGCTAGTGGTAGTACATTTGGTGCTGAAGGGTAGCTCGCCGTCGCCAGGGATTTTATTCTCACACCTTATTACCTAATTGGTGCCGAAGCAAATGGTTCCAAAGGAATTTTCTTCTGCGGACGCTTAGGTTGTGGAATGAACTCCCTACCGAGGTTTCCCACAATACTACAGTATGGGGTTCTTCAAAAAGGGTGTTAAAAGATTTTTGTAGGGTCGCCAACGCGCAAGTGATGCCTCTGGTATTGCAGGCGTCCATAAGCTACGGTGACCACTTACCATCAGGTGGGCCATATACGAGTTTACAACTTTAGTAGTATTAAAAAAAAGAAAACTGCCAGTCATGGACATGGCTGTGCTTTCTTAGAATCACAAAAGAAATATTAAGGCAACACAGCCAAGTCGCTTCGATCGGTAACCACATAGTTGGTAAATCAGCTTGCCTCGGCTTATACTGATACTGATAATCTATCTCGATAATCAATAAAAAAGTAGTGCTTCCTTGATCATCGCAAAGTTATTTCCATGCAATAAAAATAATTTACTTAATTGACCTGTATAACTAAACCGATTAGCATTGTCTGAATCCAACAAAAATTAAATACAGGGACTCTACCATAGAATTTAATTACAACAATTTTACTGTCACAGCGGTATGATGTCGCTGGCAATATTACCACGAAATAAACACGTGTTGTGCACGTCAAAAGGTCGTTAATTTCAGCTGGTATACCGGCACTGAGAATAATAAAGCAGGTTATTCTGAAACGAATGCACGCTGTGTTTGAAGCTGCATGTTTCTGAAATGAATAACGTATGACACGTATTTTGTTTAGCTGTTTAACGAAGTAGTTTTGTTGTGTCTTTTGTAATGCTTTTCTGACAGCAAACAATTAAGGGTCTGCAGAATGTATTTCAACCTTTTATTTTGCCAGCGCCAGGGTTATTTAGCTTGGCATATGCTATTCAGTTATTTGGCAAAATTTATTTGTTTAATATAATATTTTGGCAAATATTTTATTTTACTTTCTTTCTTTTACTATACAGTGTCTATTTAGTCAGCTGCTATATTGAAAGAAGTGTATCAGGCCATAATGTTCTACAGGTTTCTTTTAAGACTAGTAATAAATCCTGTGTCGCGGAAAGCTTACAAACAATCGAACAAGGGACACAAAGAACACCTGGGTGTTCTTTGTGAAAAAGACATGCAAAAACTTTGTGTGATCCCCAAAAGGCTAATCCAGATTCGGCACAGCCATTTGGGGATCACACAAAGTTTTGTCCCGTGTGGGATTCGAACCCACAACATTCGGCGCAGTGGCAGTGGCGAGGCGACCACTTAACCCACTACGCCATCTGCGGAGTCATTTATTTACAGTTTTCTAATATATGGCTCCCTTTGTGTGTTCTACCGCTTATATAATGGATTGTGTTCTGATGAGTTGTTTGAGATGATGCCCTCAACTACTTTTTAATATCGCACCCCTCGCCATCGGCAGGGATTTCATTCTCACACCTTACAACCTAATTGGTGCCGAACCAAGCGGTTCCAAAGGAATTTTCTCCAGCGGGCGCTCAGGTTGTGGAAAGAACTCCCTGCCCAGGTATTCCCACAAGACTACAGTATGGAGTTCTTCAAAAAGGGCGTTAAAAGGTTTTTACAAGGTCGGCAACGCGCAATTGATGTCTCTGGTATTGCAGGCGTCCATAGGCTCCGGTAACCACTTACCATCAGGTGGGCCGTATGCTCGTTACCCAATTTAATAGCAAAAAATAAAAAATAAAATACATATCATTCCTAATAAAAGGTGGGCAACAACCCTAGCCGATCGTATGGAAGAGCTCAAAGTACGGTGCATCGAGTCAATATACAATTACATGCGCATTTTAACTGTGTTCGCAAGAGATGAATACTAATTAAATTATCTCGTGAATATAGAATTATTAAATTAATTTTATATAATATTATAATAAAAGACACTATGGATAGAGAACGACTAACAGTTTTATTCAAAGACAATAATGATTACAATAGAAAGATCATAGGTGGCGCTACTGTTTACATTTTGTTATTTATTCTAACACCCCCACTTAACAAAATAATAGGTTCATACATTTCTTACACTATACACATGAAATATCAGTAAACACCTAACTAAATTCTCTACCAACAAAAAAAATATCTTTTATTTTTATTATCAAATAAATCAAACATTCCTAAAAAATTATAATGTTTTATTTTACATAAACCCTTAGTTAGTAGGTCTGCGGGCTGTCAATCAATACGCACATCATTTCGAAAAGTCATATAACTTCCGAAAGTCAGAGGTGCGCGACGTGGGTTCGAGCCCGAGACCCTCTGCATTGCAGTCTGTTGGTCTCCCCACTGAGCTAGCGCTGCTTTTTTCTTGGTTTAAGTACCGTGTATAAATTAAATGCATATGCAGTTGGTAAAAAACTGTTATTTTGACATTACAAACAGACACTTCAATTTTATTTAATTGTATAGATACAAGCCCGTAAAGTCTAGGAACTCCTTGTCTAAACAGACACAAATCTATTTAAGATATACGATATTTTCAATTACAGAAAAAAACAACATACTTTAACATCTAATCTTACACGTATGTTCCTACCGTGCGCTCAAGAGCGTACAAAACATTCCACACGACTGCTTGCTCTCGCTTTTACGTTTGATTGTAAGACTCCTGAGTTTTATACATATGAATCTTTAACATTTAATAAGGAAAGATCATCCGTGTATAGACAAATCACGCACGACTCAAATGTACGAGCGAATCGAAGGTTTAGTGAAATGCACGCCAATTTAAAATACAGTCGAAATTTTCTTTATTTGTGCACCCAACCCAGTTTTGGTTTTATCCCTCTCACTTTGCTTGGGGATAGGTCCATCGGTTTCATAATGAAATGAGTTTATAAAAGCGAAGCTTGTTTTCCCCTGCTATTTGCATTCAGTAAAATATCCTTCGCGCTCTATTTATTTATTTATATAGAAAAGATTTTGACTGTGTTATTCAGCATGCAATTTCTCGTTAGATATTCACACACCCCAATAGCTTTCAATAGCATGGTACTAAACTCTGAGCTTGCACCTTGCATTAGCTGCCTCGGTGATGCAGCGGTAGCCAATGCGACTACTGTGCATGAGGTCTTAGATTCAGTTCCTGTGCCGGGCAATGTGTTATTAGATTTTCTGCCAAGAAATTCTCAGTAGCATCTCTGGAACTGTGCCTATTAGACGGCAATAAGATCGCCCTATACTACATAGGAGTTAAAATCATATATATACCTTAAAATTTGGGTGTAATACACTGCTGCCTACCCAATTACCTTACCTGACTTGCGTACCGAACTTATAGAGTAGTCCAATTCACTAGTGAAGCACTAATTAGACTATTTTGTATTTTTAGAGTTCAAAAAACTCTTATACAACAGCTTTATCCGTCCGTCTGTTATACAACTTTCAACCCAAGAACCGTAAGAGCTAGAGTCTCGCGGTCAACGCCATTCGACTCAGCATAGTCGATATACCCCCGAAATGATTATAACCTTTGACCTCTGACCTTAAGGTCAAACTCTGAGATTTAAGGCAATTCATTGCCGTTTCTCACTTGTTTTAAAGACTATAGCCCTAGTAGCAATTCCTGTCACGCGGGAAACTTTATAAACATTAAAACAACGGTCAAGAGCATCCAGACTCATAACAACTATTTGTGGATCACACAAATGTTTGTCTCACGTGGCGATCAAACCCACAACATTCGACGACGTGGCAGTGGTGAGGCAACCACCTTAACCATAACACCATCCGTGCAGCATTAGTGACTAAGTGACGTAACGCATCTAAGAAGATAACCAATTCTTTTTCTTTAGCTCGCCATGCACCTAATAGTATGTGACAGCTACTGCTAATGGAATACGGCAATGTCAAGTGTACACACAGTCAAACCGCTGCCTTTCGTGATAGCAATACTGTCTTTGAACCTCGTTTAATTAAAGAAAGACAAGTCATAGTGCTTACGAAACACCACACACTTACATTACCTCAGAATACGAACTAAATTAAACCAACCAAGGCACCACGTCAAAACATAAATTGTTTCCCACCAACCCCCAAATTGCTTCGTCGTGAATTTCCACCATCTTCACAAACCATTTGTTCGAAAACAAAGCACCCGCATATTTCGTTTTGCGTTGTGTGCTTGGGAAATTTTCTCGTTTCAGAAGTGAGAAGGCAAATTTCTTGATGTGGTAAATTGTTTAAGATTACGGTGAGGTGGTGAGATGCTGAGATTTTGTTTTGTCCTCAGCTATAAAGCTTTCGTCGGTGAATGTTCATTACAAAAACAATAATGGAGAAGTTACGTTGGTCTGTGTTGAACACAGGATGGTAGAAATATTGTTTTTCTTTGAGGTTGCTAGTGACAAAATAATAGAGTCTGTACCTATATTTACAACAATATTTCAAGTGTGCAATATTGGTGTTGTGATATAGAGATTGCCATTAGTAAAAAGAGAAATACTTACATTGAACACATAAAAATAATAGACGTGGACAAAATAACTATTTATAAATTAAAATGAAAATTGGAATACTACGAACTGGTAACAATTCTTCTTCTTTTCTTTTCGTGTGGTTAGTGGCCAACCTGTTGTCAAGAGTTGTTCAAGCCGTCCGTAGGCCTCTGACATGGCTTAACGACTGCTGTCAATTGACAACAACCGGGACCGACTTTTTACATGCCCTCCGAAGCACGGAGACGCTCAGATGAAATACCACTAAGGGGTCACCCATCTATAGACTGACCGCACCCAACGTTGCTTAACCACGCTAATCGTTTACCAACCAGAGAGTGCAACTGGCTATGAGCGCTATCGGTAACAATTAATAGGGAGATAGGGAACTGGCATTATAATATCTGTAGAAATTCGCAGAATGCGCCAGTTATGAAAATTAAATCTTAAATCTAAAATCAATAAACAAAAGTATGTTTTTTTATTTGAAATTATTTTAATAATCTAACCATAATACTTCCGAGAGCGTTAATCACTTATGTTTCTAAGTCTTACACAATAGTAAAATAGGTTATTATAGGCATCTATCTGACAAGCAAATTTTCAAACTATCTGCCACTTTGCCAGACCACATAATTAAATGCGATGCCCATAATTATGACCGCACGGCAGTTATAGGTAGAACTGTATCGCAAAGCGGAAAAGTCACAAATTACCATCCAAGTCACGGACACATTTATTTTTGGTAAAATAAATATATTAAAACAGAAAAAAGGATATTGAAAACGACATCTTTAGGAGTAAAGCTAACACGTAAGGAATTTGGTAAAATGTCATGATGACTTTTCAATGATAATGGTTTATAATAATATAATTTATTTTAAAATTACAATTTAAATTTATTTCCTTTTTTTATTAGAAGATCTAGTGTGTAACAAATTAAATTATTTTAAAAATAGTATGAGCTCTTAAAAATAAGCCGCGCATATAAATTTTACTTATTTTATAATATAAATTTTAAAGCTTTCGAAGAGCTTTCCACGAAAGTAAGGTAAAGTCCTTTTCTGACAATGTGTATGGAAAATGTCATGATAATCATTATCATTCCAGTAGCTAAGGCATGGAAACTTAACAAACAAACTCACATTTGCATTTATAATATTAGCTAGTATCATGTGTGAACGAGTTCAATGCCAAGCATCATTATCTTCTATATAGTCTATGACTAAATGTAACCCATAAACTAAGATTTAGATTATCCGACCTTCGTAAGACATTTAGATATTGTCATAAAATTGTCGATTTACATGTTCCAATTTCAAAAACATAAGTTCCTTCATACTAAATATCTCGGTTTGGCTGAATTCTCAAGAAGGCTATTAGCTATTTGACCCAGATAATGAGCGTTTCATATTGGACAATAACGAGACGTAACAAAAGCGAGGCGATGGCAATACGTTACATTTATATAATAATATTATGAACTTAGTAATGGCTAGAAGCGGCGGGAAGACTGCGAACAGACATAATCAGAACATGAAATATATCAGCCAGTTATAAACTGCCCGACTGCTATGCACAGGCCTCTTGTCAGTTTAAAACCGGCTTAGGCAATAGAAACATTATTATCTACTATTGCAATCCCAACATTAATTACATTAATACGAATGTGAGTTTGTTTGTTTGTTATGCTTTCACGCTTTAACTTCGATCATTATGAATTTTTCATACACGTGTTAGGGATATAGAAAAGCACATAAAGTAGTTTCATCCAGAAAAATTAACTGTTTCCAAGCGAGCGAAGTCGCAGACAAAAGCTAGTTAACAATGTTTTACCTAACTTACATAATTTTAGACGCAAGATACCTTGAACTAAGAAATACACATGCATTCTTCTCTATTTAGCCTTTATTATTACCAAGTCACTTGGGGTCGGCTTTTCTAGTCTAACCGGATTTGACTGGATATCAGTTTTTACACGGAGCGGCTGCCACCTGACCTCCGCAACCTGAAGGCTAACGATACCCTAAGGCTAGACCAGTGTCAGGATATTATAGGGCACTGACTTCCATAGATGTGTAGTGAATAACGACTGCCATAGATGTTCATGGCAGCCTGGACCGATGGCTCTCCGAGGCACGGAGTAGGCGATAATTGTCAATAAATAAGCACATAATTTCGAAAAGTCATATAACTTCCGAAAGTCAGAGGTGCGCGACGTGGATTCGAACCCGAGACCCTCTGCATTGCAGTCTGTTGGTCTCCTCAATGAACTAATAAATTACTATGAACATTTTATTTCCCAACATTCCCAAAAAGAAGATCAGAGCAATCTTTTATAATATGTGATATTTGTAAAAAATTTTCATTAGACATTATTTAGGGCCGATTTTTCAATCGTCGGATAACTTTTATCAGAGGAATAAATATGGCAGTATGATATATTTTCTATAGAAAAGCCGTCAAAATATCAAATATATTCACCAGATAAAAGTTATCAGGCCATTTTAGCCTTAGCTTACGAATTACAAAAAAAAAGTTGTACCTAGTAACAAAATAACTCGCTCAATAAACGCCTAGAATTGATTACTATAATCACTGAGATAATTACTGACAAGCTATGGATGGGATAATACGTTCTAGTGAGGCTGACAAGTAAACACTAAAATAAAATAAAACTTATACAATTAGTGGTCGTCGGACAGTTTAACTTTCTCGGATCAGACCTTGTTGCTCAGTTTGGCTCGCCCCTTATATATTGTATAGAACCCAAGTTATTGGAAGAGCCATCTTATCTACTAAATTACGGTCTTTCTGGACCCTTAGAACATTTCTATACTAGACTACAATTTGTGGATGAGTGAATGACGCCCTAAAATTGTTCTAGAAGTTTCTAAAGCTTTTGAAAGGGTTATTCAGAGTTTTGTTATACGATTTATGTTACAATAAAGCATTTTAGAAATTTGTTGCAATTATTATTTTAAAATAAAATACAGTATGATGTAGACAAACAGATTCTTTACACTACTTCGAGAATATTATAACCTCACTATTACAGATTTTTACGCCACTTAAAATGCACACTAGTACTGCTGATACTGCCGTCACCGGGCCTGTTGTCAGGACTGTAGTAATGTAAGATAAGAAGTTAAAAATTTAAAAATTCTAAGGCCCTGTTTCGTCTCTTCAGATAGCGTTTATATATATGATAAAAGTCTCGCCATCTCTTTTCTTTAACCTAACAAAAGTCAGACAGCATGATTTATCTTTCGGTCAAAACAAAAATGAACGCCATAAAATAAATCAATCTCATTTTACTTGATAGTTGTAAAACTGGCCATAATTAATATTAATAATCCGAATGTGAGTTGTTTGTTTGTATTTTTGTATGTGACGCTTTCACTGCTTAACTACTCGACTGATCATCATAAAATTTCACATACACATTGTCGGGGGAACAGAAAAGGACATAGGCTACTGTTGACAATCGTCAACACCAGCGCGGCGGCGACCAGAGCGGGACGACGACATCGCGATCAGCTGGTGGCGCGCGCGCCGGCCACCGACCTCTAGTCAGCGGTCCGATCCTAAAGCGGACACCCGTACCCGCGCCTTTATCTCACAATAGTTATTCTATTCCCCGCATCGATTATCTTGTAGAAATATAAATAACAAGTTATACAGTCCACTGTTTCATTTCACCACGAGTTAGCGTTGCAACAGCTACCTTTCATTCAGAAAAAAGTACTTTTAGTTACAAACATAACCTAATCTTTTTTTGTTACCTGGGGTAATGCTTTGACGCATACCCCTCCACGGGGGCAGGCGGAGAGGCTATGTCGGGCTCACCGGGGTAAAAGAGAGATGGTAATGATGATAAGAATGACCTCCCCCCTGTAATACCGACTAAACCTACCACGGTGTTCCTCGACGGAACCGCAATCGGCGGGGCCGCGCGAATCATTTTCACATCGACCCCGCCGAGGTTTCGACCCGCCGTATGAAACGGCAGGGCACTACACGATAAGACCTACCCATTGGTCACCACTACTTTTAAAATCCCTTCTGATAGAGGGGAGACGGACACGATTAAAATTCCTACTGTCCCCCCCCCCTAGAGGGGAGATGTACATGACACAGAGGCGCGCGTGGGAACACGCACACCACATCTCGGACCTTGTGCTGATCGGATGGCGGGCAGGCCCACGAAGCCCACCACCCCCAGGTCAAACCTCAGGGTGGCTGGAGGTCGTCTCGCGCCCTTCGGCACTCAGTTCTGCGGTTGGGGAGAGGGTTTGAGCGCTCCCTCTCCGGCTCCGCCGCCTCCTTGACGGAAATTACTTCCTCACAGAAAAAAACATAACCTAATCTAACCTAACCTATATTTACGTAAGCGAAACCGCGAACAAAATCTAGTATTAACATAATATTACGTACATTCATGTTGATCACCTAACACTCTCTTTCCGTCCTGTCCCACAGGTGAGCTAAGTCATACTATAAATGTGAACGTACATTCAACGTCAGTTTTCAAGTTAAGTCGTTGAAACAATTTTAGTGAAAGTTTTATATAGAGCTTAAAAACCGTACCATGACATAATATACTTTTAACATACATACATAGAATCATGCCTGTTTCCCAGAGGGGTAGGCAGAGACTACGGATTTCTATTTGCTACGATCCTGACACACTTCTTCTTCATGCTTCATTCACTTTCATTACATTCCTCATACACGCCCGTCGGTTCAAGGTGCTCAGCGGGTCTACCGTGAAAATGTTTTTACGCAATGACGTGCCGAAACGAATTACGAACGAAATAATAAACATATACCTACCATGAAAACACTTCGGATTTTTTAGGACGTACAAATGTCATACGACGATATTCGTGACGAATGTCGGCGCGAATGATGTTTCATGGTAAGAATAAGCACGAACGAACGTACGCAATTGCGTTTAACGGGTTTCACGGTAGACCCCCTGAACCTGGCCTTTGTCCAGAACGCCTCCGATCTGATCGGGAAACGTTCGCCCAAGTCTTTCTCTTGCGACTGTTCCATTCACACTAGCCTTATAAACTTTCTTAGTCAGTCTTTCCTCGTCCATTCTTTCTACATGCCCAAACCAGCTTAACATACCCTTTTCTATTCTTTTCACTATATCCACTTTCCACGTAGTGGATACAGTGGGTACTTTTAATAATCAGCTTAATGTAGAATTTTTATATTTACTTAAGTGTACTTGTACAGTCGTGTTGATCTTGATAAGTCGGTATTTAATGCCGCATTAAACTTTCTCTCTATGCAAATAACTTTGATTGTTTATATACAATTATTTTGTATACTTTAATTTTTAATAGCCGCCTTAGCAAAAAGTTTAAGTCATATTTCATGGAGGACTTTATATACGTTCAAACAATGGACACAAAGAATACCCAGATCTGAAACAGCAATTGGTTGATTTCAAATACATTGAAAACTACGCCATCAGTGCATCTACACTATATTGATTACAACACCACATCCAATCCATTTGTATTTGTCTTCTTCTTTCTTCTTTTCGTGTGGTTAGTGGCCAACCTGTTGTCAAGAGCTGTTCAAGCCGCCCGTAGGCCTCTGACATGGCTTAACGACTGCTGTCAATTTGACAACAACCGGGACAGACATTTTTTACGTGCCCTCCGAAGCATGGAGACGCTCAGATGAAATACCACTAAGCGGTCACCCATCTATAGACTGACCGCACCCAACGTTGCTTAACCTCGCTAATCGTTTACCGATCAGTGAGTGCAACTGGCTATGAGCGCCTCTTGTAAAGACTTGTGTACTTGTAAGTCGCAAGCATTCAGAATAGTTCAACGGTATGATTTTGATCTAACTTGTAGATGCCAGGCACACCATCTTAACAAAGCAACAATGTTTTATATCAATGTATTGCATGATAAACATTTTTCCCCGCATGGGAATCAAATCCACTAGAGTATTGACGACGTGACCAACTATTCCGTCACTTGTGCAGTCTACTCTATATAGAGGCAATTTTCTAAATCAGGTATCCTAATCCTAAGAAATATCATAAATGCGAATGTGAGTTAGTTTGTTTTTTACGCTATCACGCCTTAACTACTCTACCGATGGTTACGAAATTTTGCACACACGTTGTCAGGCATACAAAATAAGGCATAGGGTAGTTTTCATCCAGAAAAAAGGACTGGTACTAACTTAAACTAACCTACATATACGCGAACGACGCCGTGGGTAAAATCTACTAGTAAAAATTTGTTTGTTTTTTACGCTATCACGCCTTAACTACTCGACCGATGGTTACGAAATTTTGCACACACGTTGTCAGGTATACAAAATAAGGCATAGGGTAGTTTTCATCCAGAAAAAAGGACTGGTACTAACTTAAACTAACCTACATATACGCGAGCGACGCCGTGGGTAAAATCTACTAGTAAAAAACATGTCTCCGAGCCAGTCTATAGCTCAAAACATAAAAGAAAAATGTACAGCGAAAGATTTCTTTTAACTCTTTTGCTGAAAATAATCTTGGTAAACCCAGATAAAGTATCATTTTAAAATAAAAATGCCTTTTCATTTAAAAATATTTAGATAAACATCTGTATTTAAAAGGTATGCCTTCATCTGTTCAAAGTCAAAGTATTCTCAAGCGATTCATTAAGACTTATAATATATTTGTGTTACAATAACTTGAATGGATTATGTATAGTGCAAACATACGGTAGGCCAGCCTGTACCGACACTGTAATCCTAGTATGAGTGTTGATAAAAACTAAACTAAAGTTTTCTTTTATTGAGCCAGCGTCACTGTATTAACACTGCTTTAAGATGTTTAAAAAGCAACACAGTCATTAATAATAATGTATGAATAGAATATTATTAATTGGCACCTAAGCTTTTGTGGTCCTTAGAAAACAAATGGCTGAATATAGCCTGTGAGCCAAATATACATTAAAAAAAACATATAATTTATTAAAACTGACCTATTTCGTATAGCACTGAGTGACTTTACAATAGTGGTATTATTTGTTATAATATTTACAAACTTTAATAAATTTATTATACTACGTAATAGATAACTATCGCATTAGGTATAGATCGCGCACTGTATGATGGCCGGTCCGAACATTGCGCGAGTGACGTCGCAGTTGTAAAATTTTAGGTCTCTTTGGTGACAGGGGGCGGGGGCGGGATGCAATCCGTACTGACTGACAGACTGTACATACGCAACAATTCGGAGACGCTATGTTCAGTCCGGCCATCATAGATTGCGCGATCTGTATAAATCTGTAGAGATATATTGTGTACTTTTGGATAAGTATATACATAATGTCTCTTCTCCCTAGTCTTTTATTATTCCCAAGTCACTTTGGGGTCGGCTTTTCTGGTCTAACCGGATTTGACGGGATATCAGTTTTTACACAGAGCTGCTGCCACCTGACCTCCGCAACCCGAAGGCTAACGATACCCTAAGGCTAGACCAGTGTCAGAATAATATAGGGTACTGACTTCCCAATAACGACTGCTATAGATGTTCACGGCAGGCGGGACCGACGGCTTAACGTGCTCTCCGAGGCACGGAGCAGGCGATAATTGTCAATCAATACGCACATAATTTCGAAAAGTCATATAACTTCCAAAAGCCAGAGGTGCGCGACATGGGTTCGAACCCGAGACCCTCTGCATTGTAGTCTGTTGGTCTCCCACTGAGCTAAGTATATAAATAATGTAACAAAAATAAATTATATCACAAATCAACTGTAGAAATAGCTCATAGCCAGTTGCACTCACTGATCGACAAACGATTAGCGAGGTTAAGCAGCGTTGGGTGCGGTCAGTCTATAGATGGGTGACCGCTTAGTGGTATTTCATCAGAACGTCTCCGTGCTTCGAAGGGCACGTAAGAAGTCGGTCGCAGTTGTTGTCAAATTGACAGCAGTCGTTAAGCCATGTCTAAGGCCTACGGGCGGTTTGAACAACTCTTGACAACAGGTTGGCCACTAACCACACGAGAAGAAAGAAGGAAGACTTCTTCGAATGGCATATGAAAGGTGATTAAGTTTGGAGGCGGTTGCAAAATTAATTCATCTTCTAGCAAACTAATATTGTAGATATTTTTGATTTACCAAAAATTTATTTGTTTGCCACCTATTGATTAGATTTCATTGTGAGATTTAGTTTTGTTGTTGTGTGGGACTCTCCACCTCCATCGGCGGGTCAAACCTTTTGAATGCGAGAGCGATTCGCGCGGCCCCGCCATAAAGGTAATATAATATAATATATAATATTCTACCACATACACACAACACCATCTAGCCCAAACTAAGCAGAGCTTGTACTATGATACAGACAATGGATAAACATACATATATACTTTTTTTTGTAAATACTTACATATTATACATAGAAACACCCAGACCAAGACAAACATCCATGTTCATGCACACAAATGTTTGACTTGTGCGGAAATCGAACCCGCGACCTCAGGCGTGGCACTAACTCAACTCAGGTTACACTAACCACTACGCCATCGAGGTCGTCAAGGTGTGAGGAACACCGCGGTGGCTTTAGTCGGTTTAGCCCAAATTTCCATCTTAGGGGCTGGATCCCGACATATCCCCATCGCCCGCCCCAAGACCAGCGATGGGGAATGTGACATAAACATATACAAGCGCCAAAAAAAAAAATTACCATCGTTGATGTAGTTTTAGTTCCAGCGACCCACCCACCGTGGTGGTTTAAGTCGGTAGGCCCGAAGTCTCGGTAGAGCCCGACATAACCCTCTCTCCTCCCTTTGTGGCGAGGTGGTAAGCATCAGGAAGATATCCCTTCGTTAAAAAAAAATTATGATAGTAACAGTAATTTATTTGTTTTAAATACTATATAGACTATGTTACTCGGAGAAAATATAGCTATCTAACCGTGAAATAATTATAAAATTGGTTTAGTCGTTTTTAATTAAATACCTTTAAACGACAAACAAATAAAACCAAATCTTTCCTCTGTATAATATAAGGATAGATAAAAGATTTCTTATCGACGATGCACAAGTCTCACACCACATAATCTTACTTATGTTTCCAAAACGCAATTCAAAGCAATAAACGTGAACAAAATATACAATCATGAACAATGTACATCACGTAGACAACAACTTTCAAATTGGATGCTAGAATGTTTTAATTTTGTCATAAATTTCAAATTCTGTTAACTATTCGTAAAGTTTTTACATATATTGACATTGAAACGTGTGTGTCACATGTTAAGTATTTTATTATTATAATTTAAGATGAAAAGAAAAGGCTTGACTCTCTCACTGACTGACTTATCAACGCGTACCTTGGACTAAAAAGCTGATGATTTTGAAGATTTTCCCTTAAAATTGACTTGTTAGACTGCCACGCAGAGGTATCGAGTTCGATCCTAAGGCGCGCACCTCTGACTTTTGGTTATGTGCGTATTAAATAATAAATTATCGCTCACTTTTAGGATGAAGGAAAACGTCGTGAGGAAACCTGCATGTCTGAGAGTTCTCTATAATATTTTCGTAGATATGTTCAGTCTGCCAACCCGCACAGGGCCAGCATGGTGGACTATGACTTATCTCTTCTCACACTGAGAAGAGGCCTGTGCCCAGCAGTGGAAGAGTTTAATACAGGGCTGATACTATTATATATATTATTACTACAAACTGCAAATTTGGCATGTAGTTAAGTAATTGAAAACGTTGTTTACTATTTTCAGAATTTTACTTAATTCACGCGAGTTAATAAATTGGTAGTGAGTCGCTTGCAAAAGCTTGTTAATAACATTATATATTAATAATTTATTAATAGAGCAGCGATAGGTCAGTAGGGAGACCAACATACTGCAATGCAGAGGGTCTCGGGTTCGAACCCACGTCGCGCACCTCTGACTGCCGGAAGTTACATGACTTTTCGAAATTATATTGATTGACAATTATCGCCTGTTCTGTGCCTCGGAGAGCACGTTAAGCCTGCGGTCCCGCCTGCCATGAACATCTATGGCAGTCGTTATTGGGAGAGTGTCGACACAAAAGATCCCACTGGGTCGAAGTGTCGCCGGTCTGCACTAACAGGCCCCCACATAAGATACATACATAATAACATTATGTATGCTCATACATATATAGATTTAAGAGTTCAGCTATGTTTACGGTCCCATATAATGGAGAGTGAGACTAGAGCGTCTACGGTAGCAATATGTACGTCAGCCTACCTCGACGAAAAGATTTACCAAGCACATAGTATATTCATATACACAAGTGTTAAACTTAGGCTTCGCTCATGAATACATATATAAGTTCAGAATACGTCTGTCTGTGCCAGTACACTCTCCAACGACAAGTTGAACACAGCACTCGCACACAATAGATGGAATTGAAAACTGGGTGTAAGTGCACTCTGATGTACCAGCTCAGTTACTGCGTCGTACGATATTTTGAATTAAGAAATTGATTCGGTGAAACCGTTATAGATGAATATCAGCGAATGCTATACCTACGTCACAGTCTGGAGAGTGAATCATTGTAACGTCCATCGTTAAGAAGAAGATTGCTTTCGGAATTCACATGAAAATTTTCTGAAATTGCGGTTCCAATTATTAATGTTCTTATAATGTTTTACAAATCATTTATTCAGTGGTAAATATAATTTAAATAGTACTAAAATAAAAATCTCGCCAAGCTACACGACTTGTTGGCGAGATAAGCTCGATGACAATTATATGCATATTTATTTAAGTGCTTCTACATAGTACTTACATCATGTCCTACGTAAAAGCTAATGCTTCTAGGTAGCACATTGATATCCTACGTATTTGCTTGTATGTTAATACACGATAGCGACTTCTACGGATTGACAGCTTCATAGCTTACACATTAATATTAAACATTTTAACCTTTTGAAGAGTCATATATTGCTTTAACCATGGATTTGAAATCCCTTAACATAAAAGGTTTTTAATATCGCAACGTAAACGTGACGTATACCTATTATGTAGAACCGCATACGCGTTTCACTGACGGGGACATTTTAAGCGCCCAGCTAAGAGGACATAAATAGTAAAATGTGACATTTTAATGCCTTTTTTATTTTTTCTTGCTGTACCCAAGTGTTTTCTTTTTTACTTTAGATTTATTATTTTTGAATAACCATAATTATAACGGAAGACTCTGCCTCCTGTTATGAAATTTTTAACTAGTGCAACAGACAGGTGAAATTTTCCATTTAGTTTAAGAAGTCAGTAGCTGCAACTTCAATTGTGTATTTATAAGATACAAAAATATTTGCATTATCTGATTATTTCAATAAGATAGATTTAAGATAAATATATTTTGATTATTGCTTACCTCTTTGGCTAAGCTACATCATTGTGATAGAAATTAGATCATGACAGGGAATGCATTGCAAGTCCAATGCTTTAACTGTAAGTCTACCATCGCTGCATAGTAAAATTGTAAACCTAAATAAAATAATTTGTACTGTTTATCATTATACCCTCAAAGCAAACGGTTTAACGGTAGTAATACTGTTACTGAGTTTCACCCGGTAAGTAACAGCACCGGTGGCTCCGATGCCTACCATTCCTTTGGTTTCACCTCATCTTTAATTGCTTTTTCGCTAGGTTCAGTAATGTTCGAAACACTGCCTGAATGAGGTAATAGTTTATGTCACAGTGGACGCTCCGCTCCTGCCACCGCGCGGAGTTTTGTGGGTTCAAATCGTACACAGTACAAAATTAGTATAATCCACAAATGCTTGCGCCGAGTCTGGGTGTTACTTGTATCCGTTGTTTGAATTTTTGTAAAATCACCCCCGACATATAGCCGTAATTGAGTTGAAAAAAGATGAACTGTTTGCAAGTGATTGAAGGCTACCGCTAACCGTTTACCACCAGGCGTTACGTCACCTCTTTACCACAAATTCAGCTGTCAAGAAGTTGTATTTACTTTTTACACTAACATGAACTACAACAACAAATAATATATTTATACGATAGGGAAAAGATTCGATAAAGTAAAGTCAGATGAACAAACAGCTGACAAATATAAAGAATAAAATATAAAAGCCCTCGCCGATCTAGGAAACAGTCTGGTAAGGATATCGAATAAAGAAGTGTGAATTGTCCAACATATTTCATTATAGCGTCGCATCAGCACTGGTGTCTTGAAAATCGAAATTGCCACAGATATTGAATGGCTGGATGATTTATATTTAAGTTGGTAGTATTGAGAAGTTGGGTTGTCTCTTTTGAAAAATATTCGAGGCTGCAATTGTTTTGTCAAGAATATTGAAGCAAACGAAAAAATTTAGATAAAGAATGTGTGAAAAAAAGAAAAGTATAGAATAGACTAGAATGGAAATGATATTAATAGCCAAACATTCAAAATATTAAAGAAAAGTATGCATGCAAATGTTGGTCAAAAAGTATTGATTAAATAAAATATTAATTTCAGTAATGGTACATATAAAAGAACTGGTAAATAATATATTGTACGTGATATATACGGATTTGTATAGAAACAAGATAATGCAACTGGTAAATTAAAGGCGTTCGATAATCTTTGTGGTTCTGTATCGACATGCGCAACTACATTCTTACGTACTTTAAATTTATACAAAAAAATATCTTAATACCTGTTCCTCGCCTATTCAGATTCAAATTGACATTTGCCAAGTCACTCCTTCTTGGCCAATAACTTATTTGCCAACAATATTATGAATTATGAAAAATTACTGATTGATTTGATTATTGAAAAGTAGTAAAAGGCCGATTTAAATATTTTAGGTGGATTGATTAAAATGCAAATCTTTTGGAAATTTTGGTATATGAAAAGTCTGTAAACCTAAATTATTTTACTTGTTTTAACCCTAAAAAATAATAGTAATATGACACTTCTTTTGTTCTTGCAACCACATCCAGGCTCTATTTTTCTGGCAGCACACCTGAAAGTAGCACACGTACCGCAAGTTTTATTTAACCAATATAAAAATAGTTGTTATTCCAGTCTGGTGTGGCTACTGAATCAGTGCGATGCAGCGCGCCCCTGCTTTATGGGTTATAGAACAGGAAAGCTTAGAAACGTCTGATAGAAATTTTTTTCGGAAGCCATATATGTATATTACCATTTTTTTAAAGTGTGATGTTACTAAGAATCATAACAGAAACTAAAAATGTTTTTATTAGATGCGAAAAATAAACTTCCTAATTATTTGAAAAATAAACTTGATCTTATGTCACGATATGGACGAGACTGTATGTATGCTTTTTAAACAACAGCATATCTAAGTGTTCGAGCTATCCAATTATGTCGACCTTGCCAACGACATAATTGGGTTTGCTTAGATTGTGGTCACATATCTTAAAATAGCTAATTAAAGTCAAAGATACATATATAAGATAACCAGGAATTTCAGCATTACCTTTTTACCAAGGCATGGAGAGTAGAGCACAATAGATTGCAGTTGACAAGGGTCTGATTTTAAAACCGTGCTTGTCAAATTTTACAGCAATTTTATATAGAAATAACCTAATTTATAAGTCGACTCCACGCCTCTATAATAGCCAGGTGTATCGTGAATTTGCAATACGAACTATTATTCAATTTATTTTATTACTGAATATGTTGAGGTTTTATTAGCAGCGATAGCTCAGTGGGGAGACCAACAGACTGCAATGCAGAGGGTCTCGGATTCGAACCCACGTCGCGCACCTCTGACTTTCGGAAGTTATATGACTTTTCGAAATTATGTGCGTATTGATTGACAATTATCGCTTGCTCCGTGCCTCGGAGCGCCCGTTAAACCGTCGGTCCCGGCTGTCATGAACATCTATGGCAGTCGTTACTGGGAAAGTCAGTACCCTCTAATATCCTGACACTGGTCTAGCCTTAGGGTATCGTTAGCCTTTGGGTTGCGGAGGTCAGGTGGCAGCCGCTTCGTGTAAAAACTAATATCCAGTCAAATCCGGTTAGACTAGAAAAGCCGACCCCAAGTGACTTGGGAATAATAAAGGCTAAGGGAGAAGTTGAGGTTTTATTACAAAACTAACGCAGCTGCTGCTGTGGTACGCATCCTCATCGGATTTATCTTTGTCCTCAAACCTGAAGTGGAAAACAGTGTCAGTGCTTTTAGATTTTATCTTATCCTACTAATATCATAAATGTAATTGTTTTGTTTGAATGTTTATTAGCCAATCTCGCTTGATCCGTTGAATCGATTCGGATGCAAGTTTATAATTATAGTAGGATCTTTAAGATGTGTGTATGCGTATCTTTACGGTGCTATACGTTTATGCACTTATATTTGTGTTTTATCTTTTTTTACCATAACTTAATTGCTCAATGTTATTGCGGCAATTTTAATCTCATGCAAACCAGCAATGGTGACCAAAATTCACTGTCAAAAAAGCTTTTATAACTCCACTCCACAGTACTGTTCTAGCAGGTAAGTGTGATAACAAATACGCGAGACTCGCAGCGAGACGTTGATTGAGCCGGCGCATTTATCCGCCCGAGTCGAACCTATTTCGTTCACATAATATCCAGTTTATTAGTTGGCGTGAAGTATTAGCCGGCGGATTTACAATGTAATTACAACTGGTATTGCGAACGTGGGGCACATTAATATTGTGTTTTGGTCGGGTTACTTTTGTTATAATTGTATTGTGAACATTAGAGCTGTATGTTAGGTTATATATGCTCGACAGTAACAGACACAGAAGACTCAGACTCAGTAAAATCATTTAAAAATCACATACACACTTTTTTGTCCCGTGTTGAGAACGATGTTAAGCCACCTGAGCTCCAGTAAACAATTATTAATTGTCTTCGTAAAAAAGAAACTTAGTCTTTATAGGCTGACTCTTAAGAATTTGTTAATTTATCTATGCAACATAATATTATATGCTCCCAAGATGACATCTTCCATATTGATCTCACACAATGTAAAAAAAGGTATATATAACAAACGTTTACTGCAAAAATATTTTGAATCGTGGCTATTTAATTTAATTAAACCTATTTTACCTTTTTCACTTTGACATATTTAACCGTAAATATGATTTGATTTGTTTATTGAAGTCTATCAAAATAGTTACACTCCGCCTAGAGGTGAGCAGTTGTGTTGTCTATAAGCAAAGCTCTCTACACCACGTACTTATACAGCTGAAGTGGTGCCGAGATCTCTATTTTATCGGCCTAAGGAGAAGTTTTTTACGCCAAACCACGAAGTACCCAGGATTAAAGAAAAAAGGAAACATGAAGAACTCAGGGCTTATATAATTATACAGATGCTACGAGTTTACGTAATACTTAATCAGTTGTTTGTTTCTGTATCTTTTGAACCAGGTGTTAAGCTGCCTTGAGAACTTTAAATAAGCTATTACCATGACTTGCTAATAAGAACGCTACCGTTCTTATAATGGCACCTTCAGAAAGCTCTTCAACCTTGTATCCTCTAATGAACTTCGAGGTCATTGCCGCTGAATTGTGAGAAAATAGCTCGATCACCTACTTAGTCAATGCCCGATATTGAAGTTTACTGACGCCTGGATAATCATAATGATCCAAGTAAATTACTTGTATCAAACTATATTTTAGGTTGGATATTAGAAACTTCAGTTTTAGGAAGGGTGTCGTCAAGGATTCTTTATAGCATATCTGTTGCATGTGCTATGAATAATCCTTGTCTTTCTTCTTCTATATCAGAAAATTAGTGTTTTGAAAGGAAAAGAAGTAAAGTAATCTTACGAGTTACAAATAAGGCGAAGAAATTTTAATTGCTTTTTAAGTCTAATAAATAAGGCACAAAATGACGTCATTCGTTTGGCTTAAAATTAGTTATTATGTGCTTGTATAATTATAAATATAGCACTATTTATAATTATCTACAATAAGTTTTATATTATTAATAGGATATTTGTGGATAGAATTTTCGCGCACCATTTGTCATAAACTATTTTGCAACCCGATAGAATAATGTGATAAGAAGCAAAACCTGCATTTTTGGCAAGTAGTAAGTTAGAATTCATATCTTTGAAAAAATGTCTGACTATAAAGACCACTCACATTAATTTTCTTAAATAGGTACGGACGTCGACCAGTTTAAAAAATTATTATAATATAATATGTAAAGATTTCCCTTATTTGGTAATGACGCAAGTGATGCGTTACAGATAACTGTAACTTGTCACCATCAGACAACCTTGCTTGTCAAATTCGTTTTATAAAAAATTGTCCAAAGGAAATTGCAGTTTCAAGGTGATTTATGTTGTAGCATTTACTTCAAAATTAGGCTGTCATCTTTTAATATTAGATCACGTGTGACCGTAGCATAATTTCTTATTTTATGCGCATACTAAAGTTTAGACAAGATTCAAACAAATATTGCACATTGCTTTATACAGCTTTTGATTTCATCCAAGCGCAGAATTAATATCTTAGTGACAAATCTAGTAATTATGAACCACACCAGTAAGATGATGAAAAAGGCTTTCTGAGTTTTGCTAGTGCTTATTATAAAAAGTATCTTATAACTTTATAGAATACAAGCTTTTGGCCGCGGCTTTGCTCGCCTAAAAGTAGGTTAAGTTATGTTAGTAACAGTTTGCGCGGCCCTGCTGAATCTGGTTATGTTGCGAAACACCGTGGTAGGGTTGGTCGGTATTACCTACCGAAATGTCACCATTTTTCTCCGGCTGAGTCCGACATAACCCCTCCGTCCACCCCCGCGGAGAAGTACGGGTCAATGCATTGCGCCACGTAAAAAAAAAGTTGTCAGTATAAGTATCTTAAAAATTAAATTATAGCCTACTATATAATATATAGCTTATTAAAGGTGACGGCATTTTTTAAAAAGGTGCTTTCGTTTATTACTTAAATCAAATCTTTCCTTTATAATATTTTGGCTCAAAAATATGAATATTTGAAACTGATTTTCGTCGAAATTAATAAAAATCTTTTTCAGGAATTGGCACATGTATCAGAAATACTTATGCAATAAGGAAATATTGATACGACTTGTTTTGGCCAATTGCCCAAATAACAACTGATGGCAAAAACGTTTAGCTATTGTTCCAGTATTTTGCAGAGTTCTGATATAGATATTACTTGCAAGTCTTTATTAATTTTCTGAAGTGCAAACACTTTTCTTTAAGTAATAACAGAACTTTAGTAGTAATACTAGTATGGTAGTACTAGTAGTACTATAGTATTTATAAAAATTTATTAACTTTTAAATGAACATATATCTTTGGCGCGATATTTAGACTTTGCTCTTTAATACAGCTGATTGAAGGGTAATTAAATGGTTAGCCATATAATTTATATCAGTAAGAAATGAATACTGATGACATAATTAACCACTAAAGAAATCGTTGACCACGAATTAAATCAAAGTAAGAATATTCTAAACACATACTTGATTCAACATCTTGCCGATGAACATTGCCATTTATCTTAAATAATAATTTTCCATAACTTTTTCATTTTCTATAAGTTATGAATATAAATATTACTATACATTTAAATAAACTTATTATGAAATGTAATTATAGTCTGATTTACCAATTTTGTGTTACAACAAGCAATACAAAAGATACATTTAATAAATTAGATATTTTTATCTATAACTGAGTTGGTCCCCCAATGCAAAAGGCAAAGATCTTGCTTGTTAACAGCAGTGTGTCTTTGTAAAGAACCTAAAAGATCTGTTAGTCATCAAAACACAACACAAGGCTTTGACTGCAGTCTTCGGTAGGACGGGCGTGATTTAACAGTTTAATAGGTTCTGCCTTGTATCAAAGAGAATGAGTCTATTGCTGTCTATCTTACGCCATTTCAGATTCGGTACTGCTAGTCTTTACAGCTGGCTGCTAATGTATTTTTATTCCTATAAATACCACAAAGAGTAAACTATCAATTCAATTGGTAATTGAATGGCAAAACCTAAACCTTTATTTTAAAATTATTGATCATACTAAATTCTACTAAATAGACTTTTTTGCCAACTATCAATTACGAACAAGTTTTAGCAATACTTTTAGAACGAAAATTAATTTTATTATCAACCAATTTGTTTCCAGAAACACTTATATCTGTACAACCAAATATAAAAACAGTACATATTAAACCTTAAACAAAATTCAATTTTGCAAGTCAACCAGCTTCCATTAATAAATGGCGAATAATTTTCGCAGGACTAAAGATCATTGTTTACAACATAATAGTTTCTGAAGTGCCTATGCATACATTTTCGTTCCAATAGCCACCCCGCCATGACCTTTGGGTGCAACAATATATCCTTTTGTGCGGCACTTAAATCGATTTATAATTGGTAAATAAATTCTTGATACTTTCGCGAGCGTTACAATATCTAGCTGTAGTACATATTTGTTTGTTACATGGCTTGGATAAACATTTAGTACTGTAGTACTGAGCTTAAATAAAGTATATATCTACTTATTCAGTGGATATTCTATATTATAAAAATGATGTTTATTATATTTGTGACAAATATTGTAGAAAATAAATCTAAGTAACGGCATCATAGTATTAACGAATATTAGATGCTGAAAGTATATACCAATTTTTGATTTGATTTTATATATAGCTTTTAAGGTTGATTTAAATTTACACATTCACGGATGCTTTTTGATAGTATCAATAACCATTAAATCAGTGAGATTATAGTTAACGACATCCAACGTACTATTGCGCACAAACTGAAAGTTATTCATAAAATATTAATTACAAATATCAACACTATTCGGTTCTCCTATAATACCCAAAATACTTTCAATAAAAAAACATATTCACGCCAACCGCAAGCCGTGTCAGTACTCTTTTACATACGATCCAGCAACAGCGAAAATAGACAAAATAAAACTCAAAAGTGACGTAATGCAAATATGAGTAAAAACTTTGCTAACCGTTGGAAAAATGTTAAAAATTTAACACAAGACAAGAAAACTGAAGTAAGTGATGAAACACCTCCATCTATATCGAATGTTGTGAACCTTACTAAAGATAAAGGTGAGAGTTCTTATTCATTTCAACGTAATTATTTTCGTTTGCAAGATACAATAATATTGGAATTATGATTTATAGTTTATTTCTACTAGTTACAAGTTTCTGCACGCAATTTCGCCCGTAAAATCCATATTGGGATAAAAGTATTCCATATTTTCGAGACATTATCTATCAGTGTGCTAAGTTTATCACAATACGTCCAACGAGTGATAAAGTGACAAAAATCATCACAAATTTTTGCATTTCTAATATTAATGGGTAGTATAATTAGACAACCATTATAAGTAAAAAATAATAGCTAACTTAGGATTTTTCTCAGAATTTCATCAAAATTAAAACGCGCCAATTAGCAATCCTTTTTTGACTTGAATATGCAGACGGATTTACGACTTACCAAGGTCGTAAACTGGAAGTCAAAATGGCATTTAATTTTTAACGACACTTATCTGACTGAAGAAACTTATTCTATTAAAACAGACGTTATTGTACGACCTGAATATATATAAATCATCAACTCAAAACCTTAACAGCTGACAATCACTATAACTTCACCGTTTATAGTTTAAATTCTCCCAATAAAGTGAACAAAACTCCTCGATGTCTTTGAAAACTTTTTTTGTTGCGGAATTGTCTAAAATTCCCTAGACATATGAAATTATATGGTTATTAGGCCTAATGGCGTCGAAACTCGACACACGATAGACGAGTGTCTCGGTCTCAACAAAATCGGTGCTCGAATATTTGAAAAATAAATTCGACCGGAGTGAAAGATTAAGAAAATGGAAAATTTTAGGAGAATATCGAAACTGGCTTTAGTAGATCCTGAATTGTGTGGAGATTTGTTGGCTACGAGAGTTGATATAAATGAAAGTGGTGAGTTTTAATATTTATTTATGGAAACATTTTTCATATGGGTGCGAAGGAGAAAAGTGATCCAAGAATGAGAGCCCATTATATATATATATATATATTAATTTAATGTAAATTAGTTTTTATGAGTCAGTGTTGATAATGAAGCTTACAATACTTGGAGACGCCTGTGAAAATGGGAGGCAGGTTATACTAGTAGTCAAATACAGGATTGTTTTGTTAAAATTTTCCAATCGAATAGATAGCACTCTGCTAGGACTGTAGCGTGCATCGACCAAATACAAACATATCATTATTTGTCGATGTGGGACAGAATAGCTTTTGTTGCTTGCCACGCGTCAAGGACCGTAAAGAAAACTTTTTGTAGTTTAGATACTAGTAAAATAAAGTGTGAAATCCTTTTCTGTGAGGTTGCTAACCTGGAATAGAAACGAATGCATTCAATACATGTTTTAAATTTGTATCGTTGTGTCTTGCAATCGAAATCTTGACTAGAAAACAAGAGGATCGCAGTTGACGGTTGTTTTGTGTAAATAAAAACATTTTTCCAACGAGTTCAATGATTTTCATCAAACAATAAATGCATATTGAATTTAGTTTGCCTTGTGCTTGCGGCACTCTTGTTTGCTATTGTGTTTTAATATCATTCAGTAGATAAAATTATTTACATATTTTTCACATGCCATTCTTGTTTTACGATTTTTCGACTAGGTGCATAAATAAATTTATCTTTACAATAATACACATAATAAAATGGTCACTGGTTGATGAAAAACTATGTGAGGTGTCTTTATAAGAGTTATATAAGCCAAAACATATATTTTAGAATTATTATCTCTCTGTCCGTGTGTTTTTTTAATTGAATGCGGATTTCACAGTTGTTTTGTTGGAGTTCTAACTGAATTTTTCTGCATGTTTGATCTTGATAGCGAGATGTCGAGAATGATGTGTGTAGATCTACTAGCGTCTGCCTTCCTAAAAACAAAGACAAAAAATATAGATAGGTACATGCTTCCAAACTCCACATATGAAGTCGTATACAAAAGCTAGAACCAATAAATGAATAATACCAATTTTTCTAATCGTTGACCTTACTATATCTTATTGCTTACTAAACTACTTACACACACTTCTACGTAAATAATACTATTTGGTATAATGTAGTAATAGTAAATTATAAAAGCACAATATTAAAGTTACTACATTTATACCATACGACATTAACAACAATGTATGGGAAGAAAACTGTAGGCATACCTCGCGGTACAAACCAATTACAAATCAGTCTAATTATAAATGTACTCAACGACCGATAGATATTGATACTTGCAAGAATAAGAAATACGTCATGTGATAATCTTCTTAAATGTAGTTAAATTGAAAACAGTGTTTTTGGTTTTGTTAAATATAAATATGCAAGAAAGGAAAGAGTAATGAGAATAAATACATTTTAGAATTGAATATTATATTGAATTATAACGTATCAATTTGGTATTCAAGATAGCCATTTTCATCCTAGCGGTAATATACAGTACACTATTCTATGATAAACTCAATAAATAATATGTTTATGGATTATTTAGAAGTCATTCATCGGACAGGCAACATGATATGATATGTGTATCACTTTGGTATCTTTAATTTTATTGGTAGTGCAATTCAGAACCTCACGATAATTGAGCTCTCTATTCGATTTAATGTTATATATTTCCCTATTTTCTCATTCAGAATTATTGTTTTAAAAGTTAACTTAGAACAATAATCCTATGGTTAATTGGTTTAAATAGCTCAAAAATAATTTCAGTAAAAATAGCACTGTTTAGTTATATATGACGTATATGAAATCGCCGTATAGATTCAAAACAATATCGCTTTTCCTCCTGTTCATAAATGAAAAGACATAAAAATACTACAATAAAGAATGGAATTTATATAACAAAAAACGAGTATAAATGCATTCATGCTTAGTATTTACATACCTTTTTGAAACGGTATGTAAATACTGAGCATGTGTCATACATAACATTTAGAATGTTGTCGGTTGGTGCTTATTTGGTTGCATGCTTATTAGGCAGAATACGTGCCAAACATCATCATTACAGTTCACACGATATTCATTATATCGAATTCGAATTAGATCAATACTAATTTCATCTGCTCATTTTTATTTCAACCCGTTATTTTTTTGACAGACACAAATAATTTTAATTATCAACGTTATTTATGCTCGTCAATCGTACCAAGTATCAACTACAATACATCTTGCTACAAAGCCATCACTGTCAAAAGCGTAGCAGCGATAAGCGAGCGATGCAGGTGTTCACTTTACATACAAAATCACCCCATCATTAATTATATACGTACCTACATATACATATAATGCACATTTACATTGTGCGGTATATGAGTCATCATGATGATAATATTTTGGAGAGATTATATTTGTTAGTTAGCGATTCACGTGAAATGGATCATATATTGTACCTATATTCGACTGCAGGAATGGAGTGGTGGTTAAGTGGTGGCCTTTGCACTGCCTTTGCGCAAAGTGTTATGGGTTCGATCCTCACACAGGACAAAAATTGTGTGATCCACAAATAGTTGTTCCGAGTCTGGGTGTTCTTTGTGTCCCCCTCGACACAGAAATTACTCTCAGTGCTGGATTTGTATTTTTTTAAAGAAGGAAGAAGTAAGAAGACTTTTAAACTATCTGATTACTAAGATTTTGCTCGCGTATACAATATTAAATATAATGAGTTTAAATGTCACAAAAAATGTTTTAGTATACATATACTTACTAAAGAATAACGAAAGATCAGCCATTACAACTATTTGTAGGCGAAAACATTTCCTTGAAATATATGTACGTACCTGAATGTCTGTAAGCGTATAATCTTAGGATTTGTTAAAGTAACATCAGCCTTCAGTAACATAAAAACTGGAGCTAAATGTTGTACCTTTTTCATACTACTGTCCGACTAGCATTGCCCGCGACTACGCCTGCGTAGACAGCTAGTACTAAAACCAGGCCAAATAACGTATTTCGATGTTTGACTAAGAATTGGTAAGAGGACTAGTGATGTTAGAGTTACAAGCCCACAAAAATATAGACAAGCAGAGGGAGATTAAGTCTGATTTGTATGTAAAATTTGGATAAAGTCTTTAAGACGAAATTATTAAAGCATTAGACGCATGCCATAAACGCACATCGTTTGCCGCTTCTATGTTACCCAAGATGACACGAGTCTCACGTTTGTGATTAAAACAAACGCCAAACCGTACCAATTGCTTTATGTGTAAATAATCTTTTTTTTTTACGTGGGGAAATGCCTGATGCATCTCACCGCAAGGGGAGGTGAAAGGCCTATGTCAGCTCTTTCGTTCTTCGGACCTACGGACCAAAACCCCACGGTATGCACGCTCGCTACCTTTTATAGTGGATGGGCCGCTGGCAAAAGTTACTACCTCAGCGACTCACCCAGCAGTCTACAACTCCTCGGCGTAGCCCCGGCACTACATAGGGCGTCGGACCGACTTAACGGCTGGCGAGTGGGAGATCCCCGTTCTCCCACCCGCGGCCTTCATTATGGCGGCATTAGGCGCGCGAAAGCGCGCCTGCGATGCCCGGATCGCCGACGACGGCTTGGATCCGCAAGGATACTTTCTTCACGGATTCGCTCCGCTGCCTCCTTTTGCGAGACGACGTCCTCGTAGAAGGACGCGACCGCTGCCCATTTCCTCTCGCTGTCGACCATGGCTTTGATCACGGCCGGCAGCGAGAGATCTTCACCCACAACCTCAATGAGTTCACGGTGCTGCACCGCCCAAGCAGGACATAGCTCGAGCGTGTGCTGTGCCGCGTCCTCCTCACAGTCACAGTGGGTGTAACTAACCTAACCTAAGCTCAGTATCAATTTTTACCAATTTAAGTTGAATAAATGATTATTGTTATTATTATTATTAAAGAGCGACCCACCCCGGCTTCGCACGATTAATACAAAATCTTAACAAATTATATACCTTAACCTTCTTCGTGAATCACTACGTCTATTGGTAAAAACCACAAGCAAATCCATTTAAAAGTCGTGACGGGGGACTTTATTTTATAATATGTAGTAATAGAATAGTACGTAGCAATAGCAATGTGTTTATCGCACGATATTATGATGCATAAACGAACCGAGGTCTTAAAAGATCGTCTCAGTAAGTCATTAACAGAAAGAACGTACTCGGCCAATACGACAACGTTAAATGTTTTCATCAAAATATTCACCTCATTGGCTTTTTGTTATTTTTACTTCAAATAAGTAAAGTAGATGTCAGATAAAGTCAAATTAATATCTCAATGATAGTAACATCTTCGTTTTTCACTTTATATATCGTTAACATCGTTAAGTTATCAGAATCGTATGTGGTCAACTAATATTCTAAATTGTGAAAGTGTGTGAAAATATTTGAATATTTGTTACTAAATCATGCTACTATTTATGTAAACTGTTCAGCGATTTGACCAAGACTCAGTCAGGATATAATATATCAGACACAGATACATCATGACCAGGATTAACACACAAAGTATTTTTATCCCGCTACGTGTTCTCTTAGAAAACAGGTGAAGCCAACTCTAGTAACAAATAATAATCAAATACTTTATATTTTTTTAAGCACTGCCTCTGTTAATGCCAGTTAATACTGTAGGAAGAAAGCTTGGAATAGGAAACGTTTGTTTAAAAGTTTGTTTATAAAATGCTTTTAAATTGTTAATGGCAAAATGACTGGCTAGTTTGTTATTGGTTATACAGACAAGTATATGAATGTAGGCCGGCGTATAAAATAAAAACTTCTATGCGAGGCTTTTGCTCTCTTGTTCCTGAAGATTTATCTCACAGAAACATTATATATATTATGGAAAGGAAAGTAAAAATACCGTATTTGATTCTCCAACTTACATATAAATTATCTCTGTCTAAATGACCTCAATATATTTTTCAGTAGTTACGCGAAAAACATATAACTTAACAAAATAACTTATGAATTTATTTTTGCAAGCCTTGTCAAATTTTATCACCAAGAATTTAAATTGAAATCTTCGGATAAATTTCTTCATTATGTATCACACATCTTCTTAACCCACATACTCAAACGTCAAACTCTTCACCGAACAGATTAGCAGTATCCACACGATAAGCGCTTCCTAAAGCCCTCATCCGGTAAATGTAAATTGTGATTTGCATAAGCATTGCTTGACGCGACACGAATTATTCCGTCTTCAGCACCTGAAGGGGCAAGAATTAACTAATTTGATTTTGTTCTGTGAAGGCTTTGACAATTTTCATGATTTATGCACTCGTTTTTAAGTAACGTTAACTAATTGAGAACTTATGCATAATTCAAAATCACATTTTATTTATATTGTTATTACACGCTGATTTTTAACTACAATATTAAAAAATCGTCAAAATAACACCGTAAAAATGCAATAAACGAAATAACAAAAATGTATAAGCCGATTAAAATTCGAAATTAAAAATGGATCCGTTAACAAAATACTTAGTGTACAATAAAACTCCTAAATGCCGAAACCCAATGGACTATGACGCGATCAAAGCACAGAAGAAAGAGAACAAAGATATAGGTGGAGCTATTGATAAGAGACAGCTTCTTCTATCGCCTGATTTAGAAAGTGTATACGAAGGTGAGTGTTTTGGCATATGTATACATTTATTATATTTATGTTTTGTTTTTGCTCGTATGGAATTCAGTTATATCGCAAATCTCTTCATCACCCCTTTAAGGCTTTATTTTAAGGCTTTATTTAAATAGTTTATGGTGCATGATACCGTTGTATAAAGAACTATTGTACAAAATGTCAATCGTCCTATTTCTGCAGCTCGTACAATTGTTCGATATATGAAACTATGAACACCTTTTTTACACCTTTAGGGGTTTAATTTTAGATTAAGAGCAGCGATAGCTCAGTGGGGAGACCAACAGACTGCAATGCAGAGGGTCTCGGGTTCGAACCCACGTCGCGCACCTTATTATATTAGTTATATGACTTTTCGAAATTATGTGCGTATTGATTGACAATTATCGCCTGCTCCGTGCCTCGGAGAGCACGTTAAGCCGTCGGTCCCGGCTGCCATGAACATCTATGGCAGTCGTTATTGGGAAAGTCAGTACCCTCTAATATTCTGACACTGGTCTAGCCTTAGGGTATCGTTAGCCTTCGGGTTGCGGAGGTCAGGTGGCAGCCGCTCCGTGTAAAAACTGATATCCAGTCAAATCCGGTTAGACCAGAAAAGCCGACCCCAAGTGACTTGGGAATAATAAAGGCTAAGAGAGAAGAAGAGGGGTTTAATTTTAGAAAGGTTTCTTTATGTGCTTTATCTCTATCTGTGTCTTTATTTTTACCTGCGATGTACGTGCATAAATTTCAAGTCTTCATGCAGAGGCTTGGGCTGTACGTTGATATATTAGTTAGACAATCGACCGGCCAGTTTTCCATTTATTTATTTAGATCCAAATAAGTTAAAATAAAAATAATATAAGTGTGGCTATTGTAAACGTGTATCGTGTAACATCTGATTCAAATTGGGAATTATTTATAAAATAATATATAATATAATCCAATATAATAAAATAAAACTGACTCACAAAGTAGAAGAATCACTTCAATTTGAGCATAGGTATTTCTATACGAGGCATACAGAAATAGTAAGTTTTCGGTTACTCTGCGAACTGAAAAAACACTTTTTAGTTAAAATCCACGCGGACGAAGTCGCGGGTAATAGCTAGTTTTGCAATAAATATTGTATCCTCAATGTTTTATTTTTATTGTTGCTAATGATTGTCCAGCCAGCGGATGTAAAGTGGCAACCGCCGCTTGTGGTTGTGACTATTTTCTTAACGGTACAAAAGCAATTCCATAGAAACACAACTAAACCGCTACCTACCATATACCACACTGGTGGAAAATAAACATACAACATGCTGCCTGACGGTAAGGAGATATAGGACCAGGTATTAATAGGCTGCCATAACAATTCCATCTATTACAAGTTCTTAGTTACTTGTAATAGATGGAAAATAGCAGCGATAGCTCAGTGGGGAGACCAACAGACTGCAATGCAGAGGGTCTCGGGTTCGAACCCACGTCGCGCACCTCTGACTTTCGGAAGTTATATGACTTTTTGGAATTATGTGCGTATTGATTGACAATTATCGCCTGCTCTGTGCCTCGGAGAGCACGTTAAGCCGTCGGTCCCGGCTGCCATGAACATCTATGGCAGTCGTTATTGGAAAAGTCAGTAACCTCTAATATCCTGACACTGGTCTAGCCTTAGGGTATCGTTACCCTTCGGGTTGCGGAGATCAGGTGGCAGCCGCTCCGTGTAAACACTGATATCCAGTCACATCCGCTTAGACCAGAAAAACCGACCCTAAGTCACTTGGGAATAATAAAGGCTAAGAGAGAAGAAGATTTATTAGAAAATATTATTATTACTAAGCGCGTGATAAAAGAACATAAAACCACACGCTAAGTACACATAGATAACATACCTACTGAACATCTTGGCCTTAATCTTACGGTGTGGTATTTCCACGTATTCATTGTTCGTAGCCTTCAGAACGGTTCAGCGGTTACGGTTCGTTTATCAGCTTTGCACTAAAACATCTTGATACTTTAGAATTTCACGTTGTTATTTTTTTAACACGTCTCTTGCTCTATGAATTTATCTGATCCCACAGGGGACTTTACAAACATGCAAACAAAGGACATAAAGAACACCTAAGCGAGAAACGACTATTTGTGGATCACACAATTTTTAGACTCGTATAGCGATCTAATCCAGATCATTCGGCGCAGTGACAGTGGTGAAGCAACCAATTAAACCACTACGCAATACGTGGAGCTAAATAAAATATTTCTACATATCTTTAATAAGTAAAACCATTTTACCTTGATTATTTATGTATTTGTAAGTGGATGCTCCTATTTACAATACTGCTGCTTTAGAGGCTACCATCAAATTTTATTAAATGCTTGAGTATGTTCAGTAGTAGTTCATGGAGAAATGGTTGCAGCACCTTACAGCTGTTATGATTTGTAAACGAAAAACTTGGCGATTAAAAAGAGTGGCCATGAGTTTCCTGCCCGTTCTTCTAATGAGCCTTACACCCTTGCTTTGCTGAAAGTGGCAGTATCTAAAAGTAAATTCACAGAAAAAAAAAATTGTGTGACTTTGACATTCATAATTGTTACCTTGTAACCTAAATTGAATAAATTTATTTTGAACTAGCTGACCCACGCAACTTCGTCTGCTTCACATAAGAGAATTTATCCCGTTTTTGCAACACTTTTCATTGATGCTCCTTTATGTCGTAGCGTAATGTTATATAGCCTATAGCCTTCCTCGATAAATGGGCTATCCAACACTAAAATAATTTTACAATTCGAACCAGTAGTTCCTGAGATTAGCGCGTTCAACCAAACAAACAAATAAACAAACAAACTCTTCAGCTTTATAATATTAGTATAGATTGAACCTTACTACATACATATATGTATACTACAGAGCTTACTATTAGCTGCAAAATCGGTTTATTCCACATTCGACCCTCATGTTTCGTCCCGAATGTAAAAATACGCATTCATCCCAAAAATTGTTCCTCATATGCCCCGAAATTTAGATAAATGTTAATTTCTTAACGTTATTCCTATTACGTCCCAAATTATGTTCCTTTTCCGACCCTTTTTTTATATAGCAGATTTTGATGTACTGTCAGCCGAAAAATATTTTAAAATACATTCTTGATTCCTCTGCGAAACTTCGGACTTATGATTGTATGACATCACAAGCCCGACATTAAAAAGATTTAAAATAATTTTTTGTCACGTTTTGCTAACTATATTATGCTCAAAAATGTAGGACGAAAAAGGAATAATTAAAAAGAGGGGCGAATGAGGAACATTTTGGAATGTGGGACGTAATGTAGGGGCAAAAATAAACATACATACATACTTTTTTTTGTAAATATATACATATTATACGTAGAAACACCCAGACCAAGACAAACATCCATGATCATGCACACAAATGTTTGACTTGTGCGGGAATCGAACCCGCAACCTCAGGCGTGGCAGTCGGTTACACTAACCACTACGCCATCGAGGCCGACATATATTTTGCCTTTCGAGTTTAATGTAATTATAGAGATATTTTTAAATTTTAAGTCTCGTTTTATTTGATGCCTTTACCCGACTTAGATTGCGTAGACGCCAGATTAATCTAGCTTGCCCAAGTAGTCATTTATGTTGAAAGTACTATGCACCATATTCTCAGTTCTACTGAACGGTTTTAGATGATGGATTTCGCTTAGCAAGGTTATCAATAAAGACTCAATACAATTTCATAATAGTGTAAGATAATACATTTAATACAATTCCTCTTTAATTTTTAATTATAAAATAGTCTTAGATGCGTTTTCGATCACAACAACTCACACCTTATTTAAGTCTTTTAATTATATAAACTAATATTGACAATTGAATACTATTTCTATGCCATCTTAATATAAAAAACTAAGCAATGATGTAGCCTAAACTTAAGTTTATACACTGCATTAATGTCCTAAATGTGCAATATAAATATTACATTTATTGTAATAGATACTTATCTTACCTTATTTTATGTGGGGGCCAGTCAGTGCAGATCGGCGACACTTCGACCCAGTGGGATCTTTTGTGTCGACACTCTCCCAATAACGACTGCCATAGATGTTCATGGCAGCCGGGACCGACGGCTTAACGTACTCTCCGAGGCACGGAACAGGCGATAATTGTCAATCAATACGCACATAATTTCGAAAAGTCATATAACTCCCGAATGTCAGAGGTGCGCGACGTGGGTTCGAACCCGAGACCCTCTGCATTGCAGTCTGTTGGTCTCCCGACTGAGCTATCGCTGCTCATGGAAATAGATACTTGTTAGTATTTTATGAGCTGAAGAATCAAAATGGCTGAAACAAAGACACTTTTTATTATAACTATTAAAGCTTTTACCTTATTTAAGTCTAGGGAGCTCGGATGCTTTCTGGTGTGCTCTCTTATATTGATTTTAATGATATAAACTAAGTGCTGACGAAAACAATAACTATTTTCTGCATCACAAATATTCTCGATAAACAAGTAAATATCACAGCACGAAGGTAAATACAAACAAACACAAAACGTAGCAACTCAAGATCTTTCAACAAAAGCAGCGAGTTTATGCTTATCTTGTCGATTAGTTTGATGAATGCATAACAGCGCACTTTGTAGTTAGGAGGCGGCATAAGAGATAAACGTAGGCCGATTTCCATCAGGTGTGTTTTATTTTTCGGCAACCGATGCAAACATTTTCTTTACAATTTTCCAATTTCCCTGCAAGCAAAAAAAAAGGTATAAGGCAAGCCAAATATATTATTAGACGACTCGATGGCGTACTGGTTAGTGTAACCGACTGCCACGCCTGAGTTCGCGGGTTCGATTCCCGCACAAGTCAAACATTTGTGTGCATGAACATGGATGTTTGTCTTGGTCTGGGTGTTTCTATGTATAATATGTATGTATTTAGAAAAAAAAATTATATATAATATATGTATGTTTATTCATTGTCTAGTACCCATAGTACAAGCTCTGCTTAGTTTGGGCTAGATGGTGTTGTGTGTATGTGATAGAATATTATTATTACTTTTAACACTAAATAAAGAAAATCCATTTTGCTCGTGCTTTGTTCTTTAATTTCACCAAATAAGATTAAAGGTGTGTACTTACATGAGTAGTAGTGAGTATCACCATTGTCCTTATGACATCAGATCAGAAATGTTCTGTAGAGTGCAAAAGGTTCTCCAGCCGGGATGCTGTAGTTGGCTAGGAACCCTTTATGTAAAAAAGGATCCTGCTGCTATGTCTTTTCCCTTGATTATAAGATAATGTAGTTACTTGTTTATGATTTAAATTGCTGATGATTCTTACTTAACAATTTCTTATACAAAGAAATAGCATTTATACCATCCAACCTTTCATTTCATTTTGTTTAAATAAAACATTCCTTCAATTCGATCAGAAATAACAAACCATTTAATTATTTATAAGACAGTACTAGGAAACATCACGAACAAGCTAATTAAAACATACAAGTTATTGTTAGCACAAGTTAAAACATACCTTTCCAAGAACTGTGTTTGTAATTTAGTTTGTAGTCAATATTAAATAATTAATAAGTTATTTCGAATTCATATAATTGTATGTATATGTATATTGTTTGATACATTTTGTGTTTTTGCTATTAATTCGTCAAGAAAATTCAAGTTTTTGGTAAGAATCATCTATAAAATTTTATCCGCTTTAAATCTGCCACTTGGAGGTTCAAATTACCATTTTCGGTGGCAGTGAAGTCATCAGTTTAGTTAGTTAATTGCCGTCTTAGACAGTGCATTTAGCTATGAAAGTAGTGCTCCGCATAACTGAAAGATACACGTGTCTAAACTATGCCTAATAAACACAATGAACGACAGGAGCGAAAAGGTAAGTTTTCATAATATTGTCTTCTATTTACGCGAATATTATTCATTGAAATTAAACTGCTATATACGGATTTTATCGCGTTGTTTATTTGACACTTTATTACAAAATTTTGAAAATTGTTACACTTCTACTACTATTAAACTTTACTAATTTTTAAGCTAATTACGAGTCTCCCCGTGACCATGGCTGCTGAAAAGCAACCGAAACGTCGGGGAAAGTGTAAAATAAATTAAATCTAAATAGTTTAATAATAATTTAATTAGCTTAAAAGTTAGTAAAGTTTAATAGTAGTAGAAGTGTAACAATTTTCAAAATTTTGTAATAAAGTGTCAAATAAACAACGCGATAAAATCCGTATATAGCAGTTTAATTTCAATGAGTAAGTTTTCATCTTTAGACTTGACATTGAAAAGACTGTCTTGTTGGCAAAGTGGAATTCTAAAGTGTAGACGCAATTGCTTGTCAGATAGATCACAAAAAGGCAGGTTGTCTGTACGTAAATTCTTATCAATCAAATGAAAAGTAACACCCAAGTCACTTAGAGACTAGGGACATTAATTCCTTCAAGTACATAATTATGTACACATTAAATATGAGGATTCAGTAACCAGGCAATATTTACGATTAGTTAAGAAATACAATAAATAATAAAGTTGTGGAATAGCCACTAAATATAAAAATAATAATGGTAGCCATACAAAATATTGGTCAATATGCAAAATAAAAATACAATATGCAATTTCGAAATAAATATATTTATAAGCAATCTAATTTATAAGTTACTAGCTGTTGCCCGCGACTTCGTCCGCGTGGACTTTAATTTATTACCCAATATCTACTTTTAATTTGTTATCTAATTTTAATATATAAAACTACAAATAAAGAAATTAATAAGTCTAACTACACCTATATAGATGTAATTAGCTATATATTCAAAAAATACATATGGTATCGCGGACTTTTTTGTAGATATTGATACGTTCTATAATACTGTAGAACATTTTTTTGTTCGATCATCAATAGTTTCCGCAGCGCATGCGATGACAGATTTTTATGACTAATTTTTTCACACCTTGGGTTATATTATTGCATTTTTATTAAGAATCCCTATTTTTTTGATAATGTAATATAGCCTTCACTCAGTGAAGATGCAGCTTTCTAATCGTGAAAGAATTTTTGAAATCAGTCCATTAGTTTTTGTGTGAAAACATTACAAACATACATACAAAAACACAAATGTTTCCTCTTTATAATATTACTTTAGATAAATTACATTGCTTTATCAAAAGAAAATCTGGTCAAAAGTGGGTCAGCGATAGCAGTAGTAACTAACCTAAATGTAACTTCAGTAACCACTAACTTTGACATTCAAAAGCGTTACTTTGTTACTTGAACACTTAGAATTTTTTGACTGCCTTTGACTTTAGCTGTCTTATAGCACTTCTGATAAATTCAATGAGAGGCCATGAAATATATACTATTAGTCAAAATATTAACTTTTACAACAATATAAAAGACTATTAAATTCCGTTATACTGTCTTGAAATCTATTGTCTAGCACGACAGCGTTATATAGATTTTTATCATCTATATTATTTTTGTTTGTAATAAAAACAAAATTAGAAACTACTGACTCAATTTTAAAACCATTAGAACACTACTTTACCTAGGAGTATCATAGACTAAATAACATCACGTAACGAGTCGAGAGCGTTGCAGTAATCATAAACGTGAGTGAAACCACTAGGGACAGCTAGTATAGAATATGTTTGCTTGTCCAGCGGACAGAAAGAAAGTACTTGACTATTTTCTACGATGTTTTCTTCTTTTTTATGTAGCCTCACATATTAGGTTATCTCCATGCTAACTTTATCAAAATGAGTGCAGTAGTTTGCCCATTCAAACAAACACAGATAAATTTGCATCTATCATTTTATAAGTAGAACGGATATAAGATAAGTGTAAATATGCAAAATATGAATGCAATCTTAGAAGACGATGTCAAGGTTAAAGGAAAGTAAAGAAATATATAACAAAGCGAGTTTAACTCATCACTATGTAAGAATAGCCGTGAAAACAGCCAGACTATATATATCTTGCTAGTTATGTCTTTGATCCTACGTAAAATGTTTGATGCTGATAAATATGGACATATCGACTAAAAGCTGGACTCGGTGCATTTTTAGCGTTCTTTGTGACAGAATAAACCAACACTGTCTGACGTTATTTGAACCTGGAACGCACAAAAGTTGCAAACACGTTAAGCTAAGACCGACGAGGCATTTAAATATAATTATAAATACTCAATGAAAGCCTTGTTAAAAGTTTGCCTTGCTGCATTATTGCGTTACACTTAATATTTTCAGTGTACACAAAGACAGTACCTAAGCAAGTCCATAAAAATATGTATATACACTATACATTTAATTTAATCTGGTTTGGTCGACAATGTACTTTATAATAGACCTAGCCGATGTTCTTCATATATAATATCACGTATATACTAACCTATATAGAGTGATACCTAGTAACCAAAAACTGTATCTAACAAAACCCACAACGTATATAAAACTAGATAGACCTAAATACCAACAGAGATTTACCGACGCCCATTTTTTTACAAAACCGTAGCTCCGTATACTAACATAACAAATAAAAAATCATATGGCATAAATCAACATAGAAAACAATTCTAAAGTCGAACGTAACGGTATTTTTTTTTAAATCGTATGCGACGCCATTTTGAAATATGGCAGCGCCATATTATTGCTCGGATACACGAACACGCGCTCGATATTGGCGCTAAAAATAAAATATTAATTTCCTATAAGGTCGGTAGGTGGTAGTAGGTTTAATCTGAAACGATGATGTAAGGAACAATATACGAAGTTCGGTCTAGGATTTATGCTTTGGATGATACGTTCAAAACTTCAGTTTTTATCGGTATGCACATTCAACTAAATATTTGGTTAAAAGTTTCCTGGATATTTTTTGGTAGTGGCCGATTTCATAGGCTAATACGATTTATGTAATGTTATTACATTGTTTTCAATCGTTCTTGAACCATTGAAAATGGTGTAATAAGCAATTTTGTTGAATGAATTTATCATTATTAATTACATTAACAACAAAGCAAAACTAAAATTTTGTAAGCATAAACTTCGTAATTATTTTAGTAGAAACCCATTCCAAATTCATGCTGTACTCTATATAACAATATAACTGCATATACCTACAATTTTTATATGGTCTTTTTCCGTTATGCAATACATGTGAAACATAAAGAAAAGTTCATACTGAATAAAGAGTGCATAGTCAAATCTCAATATGCTGTTCACTTATCTAGTTTGGTGTACATTTCTCTAAAAACCATATGATATATTTTGACAAGCCAAATGTCCTCGACAGCAAAATAGCACTATTTTACAAACTACCATATATCAAACTGCCTCATCCACTGACTTACTGCATTTTATTTAACACGTAGATACAACACGAGCTTATCTACATTATAATGTACAAGGGAACGGCGTGAAGCAAATGCAACCATTTCCAAACAATCACCTATGCTGGTTTGACGTGCAATATTTCTGCATCATTTTAATATCTAAGTGAACCTTGTGTAGTCGCGTTAAGATTGATTTTGGTTCAGCATAGGTAAGTTTTGGCTATTTCTGATTCTGGCGCTATTGTGAATTTGTGCAATTTGATTGGCTAGCATAACGAGCGATGATTGTCGGAAATGTAGTCTCAAATTGCTTATAATCATGTTTCGTTATTGGATGGCAAAAAGTGAAACCTACTTATCTGTGAGATACCTCGAACTGTTTTTCTACCGTAGACATCCAATAAATTGAGTATTGATATAAAATTACTAATAAATTTCAAACGTATCTTAAATAAGGTTATTATTATAGTGACTTTTGAACAATGCATCGCGCACTTCGTGAAAGTACTTCTGCTCATCTCTGTGAAGGTAATCTGCATGTTATAACTTTCATTTGTACTGAATATTATTTCAATAATACTTAGATTTGATGAATCCATAAAACTAAACCATAATTCTTAGGTGTACCTACAATTCTCCAAAATGTATGCGTCACTTTCAATTGATTATTTTCATTTGTATTATGTATAATTTTATTTCTTTGTTTTTGGTTTTTTCAATCCCCATTGCATTTTGTGTTCTTATTAATGTTATTCTTCCTTTTCAGTTATTTATTTCCATAATTATTTAGAATTTTAGTTTGTATATTTTTGTCGACTTTTTAATTTTACTATTTTTATTAGCTTCGATTACTGGTTTCATATGAACGCTGGGCTTAACGCTTAACAAAGATTACCAAATATTACAAAATCGTGTTAATTATTTATGATCCAATCTGAAACAAAAAATATCTTCGTAATGAAATTAAATAATATTTAGACAGGTTTTTGGTTTGTTCACACTTTGTAAGACATTTCTTTTTTTAGTAATGATTTTTTAAATACTCTTTATGTCATGTTTAATATTGCTTGTACTTATAACACACTGAATAAAGATCATCAAAGGCATGACGCGTATGAATTGAATGTCAAGCTCTCACCACATTGATTGGCAGTCTATTGTGAGCCTTTGTAAACGACGACTATAAAGGAAGCTTGAATATAAATGAAAGTGAATTAACTTTTATACTTTTTTCTGTAAATTAAGGTTTTAATGAGATTTTTGTACTATTTACACTTTAAATGTAAATAAACACGTTGAGTATCATATCAAATCATATAAATCGTGAAATACTATTTTAGCAAACAAGTCTACGCCATCTATATATATGTAAAATGTATTCGGTTAGTTGTAAATTTTATGATTGCATAATTATGTTTGACTTTAATAACAATACATATGATATGTGTTGTTATTAAAGTCTATTAATATTGTAAAATTACAAAATCATACTAAAATGCATTATGTCAAGGAGTAAAAATCTTAATTAATCTGGTTATATTAAATAATGCCATAGTGCAAAATGTCAGAGTTTCTAAATTCAAATTTGAAATACAAACCATACAAGAACCACAATGTAATACATAGCATACACACATACACACACACACACACACACACATATCCATTACTTTGCACACATAGGTACATAATGTCAACTACTGCATCTTAACTGCAAACCACCCACGCCATCACTCTACACCGTAGCAGGGTTCATCCTTACTCTACGTACCTGTAAACTCTGGAATAAAACCACCATGGTGTTTCTCGAACGCTATGTCATTTCCGTCTTCAAAAAATGGGGTTTAAAGAGAGTATTACTATCATGATAGGTACCGCGGGAAGTTGTTTATCTGTATGGGTTCCTAAAATTATAAGATTGCCATAGGCGGCGGTTTTTACTTAACACTAGATGGAATACTGGCTCATCTGTTACCAGAGGCAATTAAAACGTACGCAACGGCGTCAAAAATAACCAATAATCAGGACAACATCATCTAATAATTATTTAAAACGTACTAGTTAATGCCTCTTTTACAATGGTATATAACCGGTTTCAATGCACGCCTCGAAAGTAGTGTCACGTTATTATAGCTCCAAACAAATATTATGTAATACATATAATTATGATGCTAAATCAGCCGTGTTGGTCTTGCGGTATAAGTTTATGCTCATGTTTGCCTGCGTTCGTGAGTTTACAGGTTTAATATCCAGCTGAAGCAAACTATTATTGGGTTTTTCTGTTAGGAAATTCTTAAATGCCGTACGAAGACTAGAAATACATATTATGTGCAGTAAGGCAAAACATACACTCGCTCCCTATAACGTGGGATCTAATAAGCAAGTACTTATCAACAACAATGTATTGTCAAAATATTCAGCTAATATTATAAAATTAAAAAATTAAAGGTTTTTACTTTTGTATTTCCTTTTATTTCTGTTAGATTAATTAGTTTTAAAATTATATTTAAAATAAACTTTCACATCCAATGTGAAAGTTTGTGAACATGGATGGATGGATGTTCGTTACTCTTTCACGCAAAAACGAATGAACAGATTTTGATGAAACTTTACAGTATTATTGTTTATACAATAGAATAGCATATAGGCTGCTAAACAATCAGTTTTAACATAAATCAACATTAACTCAAGTGAAGGCGCAGGCAAATCCAGTATTTTGGTTGTGTGTTTCATGTCACGTGACAAAGAAAAGCGAACTGTGAAATGGTTTTATTTACCAAACAGATAATATAACTCGATAAAAATAGCGTTAAAGGCAACACGAATATAGAGAACTCAGTGTCACAGACAACAATAGATACTTGAAAACAGCACTTAAATTAAAATAAAATTGAAACAAAACTACTTACTATGTAGGAATTTTATTGCGGTGTATTTAAAACAATAAATAAACCACGTTAAAATCCTTTTATGTACACACGGCGACTCATCAACCTAGACTGTTTGGACTTTGAACTATTAAGTTGAACGCTACAAATCGTGCGAGAGGGTGCTTTATATTTTTGTTACTTTGTCTCATTCACGCTGAACGGGCCGCGGGCATATCCGCACGCGCTAGTGCACCGTGATGGATCTACACCACTATGCACTGTCCCTTTTCGACAATTCAGTATTTTGTATGTAGCGTAGTTATGCGTATCTAGGGTGTCTAACTTGATGTGTGTACGTTAGTTTACTGTCAATGTCTAACATTTGCGTTAGCAATAAAAGACAGTGTTACCAAAGTATAATATTTTTCTAAAACATTACGGTTTTCCTTACAGACCTTGATAAAAAACCTAAGCCTCGTTGACTGCTTCATTGGTCTACTAGCTGTCCACAGGAAACAGTACTTATTTCTAGATAATAGGTACCGTATGTCCTTTACTGTATACCTGACAACGTGTATCTAAAATTTCACGAAGATTGGTCGAGTAATTAATGCGTGAAAGCGTAGCAAAAATACTTACATTCGCATTTATAATATTAGTTAGTATGTGTGTCCCAAAAGCCAGTCATGCAGTGTCATTGGTTATTCTGTAAAGTAATTTTTAGTCTTAGTCGCATCATGGAGTCGTATAATGTACGACATGACATTAGGCTCGCCGCCTATTACGTAGAACTTGAAAACGGCTGGCAAAATGTGGGCTTAATATACCTCCACATACCCTTTCGAGATGAGATATACAAGCATGAATCAAGTTTAAAACAAAACTTATCAATATTTATGCTACTGTTGAAAGTTACACTCTATTTCATTCCCGATATATATCTATTTGCATGAAGTTTAAAGTTAACGAGTTAAGCCAACTTAACTGTTTTACGGTATGCACATAGCAAGAGTACTCTTTTATTTCATCCTTACACATATATCTCTAACTTTCTCGTGGCTACATATCCCACACGGTGGTCAGCTTTCCTGCTCATTCTTTTTCATCATCATCATCATCTTCATTAAATTATTTTTTTTTATTTATTTTAATTTTAATTTAGTTAATAAAATTAGAACGGATACAATTACAACCGATTACACTAATATTGTCTTCTATTTACGCGAATATTATTCATTGAAATTAAACTGCTATATACGGATTTTATCGCGTTATTTATTTGACACTTTATTACAAAATATTGAAAATTGTTACTCTACTACTACTATTAAACTTTACTAATTTTTAACCTAATTAAATTATTATTAAACTATTTAGTTTTTTCTTTTTAATTTTTTTTTACACTTTCCCCGACGTTTCGGTTGCTTTTCAGCAGCCATGGTCACGGGGAGACATTACACTAATTCAAATATTTACATTATATAAATTTAAGATAGATTTTTACAAAAAGCATTATATACAATCATGACTACTTTCAAGTCGTCAGTAAAAATATCACAGTCAGGGTAGGCTTCCACAAAAGTATTAAGTACGGAGAGTACACGCGGCATTAGTGATGTAGCCCGTGCAACCGAGTGACACGTGGGCACGGTGAGCAGCCTGTATATTCTGACTCTCTGAGTCATTTGCCATTGAAAGCAATGAAAAAACATCGAACGTTTATGTTAGTTGATTCATATTACAACAAGCTTTTGCTCGCTACCTCGCTCGCGTAAAGTAGATACAGTTATGTTAGTAACCATGTATTTTAAAATAAAATTTTACTAAGCTTTCTAATGGTGAAAGAATTTTTAAAATCGGTTAAGTAGTTTTGAATTAAACCCTTACAAGCAAACAAACAAAAAATTAAATCTTTCATCAATATTAGTATAGATTAGTATGTTTTAGGTCGATTGGAAATAGAACCAAGCTAATGGAGAATTTCCTATAATTACTATGTCATGAAGACGAAAACAAGACCGCAATATAATCTAATTTGTACATAAATAGTTGTGGCAAGTCCAGATATAATTCTTAAGTCGCCTCTTACTATACCCTTGGGAAATGACGAAGCAGTCTATTTGTATGAGTCTACGAAATAGAATGCACTGCTAGGATTTATAAATACTTGTATTTTTCTCGTCGATTTAGTTATTTTACTTTAGAGTGTAGTTGTTATATCTATTACTTAAATAATGTGTCAGGTTTTTATGTGAAGTATGGATATGTTTCATGACTGTAAACTTAATTATATTATAAATGGAAAAAGGCTTTTGTATTTTACAAAGCAATACATGGTACATGACCAAATAGGTGATAATAGAAAGATACAAATCATGATTTTTTTATACCACCAAGGTGATCAACTATTATACATAGGTTACGGTAACTGCTTTCCGTCAAGTAAGTGTAAATTAATAGAAGCCGTCGTCTATCGCTTGTAAGATAAAAAAGGAATTAAACATGTCAAAATAAAGGAATTGGAGAGGTAGGTATATGAGCCTGCAGTAATTATTACTCATCAGGTAAAACAAAGAAACAGTTTCAATATTACACTAGTTTACTGAAAAACTGGACTTCCGACGGACGAGCTGACTCAACCTTGCCATCATTTAGTATTTGGCCGTTATGGGCTAAAAGAGTATTTCTTTTTTTAGTAAGGGGGTTACGCCTCCTAATAATACACATACAAATTGACACATGTAGTGTCAATTTGTATCTATACTACTAGATTGTACATTTTATGACAATCAATATTTTGCATTCGTCTTCTTCTTCTTTCTTCTTCTTTTCGTGTGGTTAGTGGCCAACCTGTTGTCAAGAGTTGTTCAAGCCGCATGTAGGCCTCTGACATGGGTTAACGACTGCTGTCAATTTGGCAACAACCGGAACCGACTTTTTACGTGCCCTCCAAAGCACGGAGACGCTCAGATGAAATACCACTAAGCGGTCACCCATCTATAGACTGACCGCACCCAACGTTGCTTAACCTCGCTAATCGTTTACCGATCAGTGAGTGCAACTGGCTATGAGCGCCTCATTCATTTTTATTCATTACATTCGTGTTTTAAGTTTATTAGTTATAAAATTTCTTGACATTATTTTTTAAATACAATCAAACAAGCAGCGATAGCTCAGTGGGGAGACCAACAGACTGCAATGCAGAGGGTCTCGGGTTCAAACCCACGTCATGCACCTCTGACTTTCGGAAGCCATATGACTTTTCAAAATTATGTGCGTATTGATTGACGATTATCGCCTGCTCCGTGCCTCGGAGAGCACGTTAAGCCGTCGGTCCCGGCTGCCATGAACATCTATGGCAGTCGTTATTGGGAAAGTCAGTACCCTCTAATATCCTGACACTGGTCTAGCCTTAGGGTATCGTTAGCCTTCGGGTTGCGGAGGTCAGGTGGCAGCCGCTCCGTGTAAAAACTGATATCCAGTCAAACCCGGTTAGACTAGAAAAGCCGACCCCAAGTAACTTGGGAAGAATAAAGGCTATGGAGAAGAAGATTTGTTAAATACAATATAAAATAACTAAACATGTTGATGGCAACAGTCTTTAAAACGATATTCTCGTAACATCCAAAACCGCTGAAATTGCTGTTTTAAAATTGCACCCATATAATTTCTGTATCTAACTGTACTTGCAGTGTTTGTTTAGCCTTCAATAGCTTATATATCGCCTACGTCTGCTTACCCTTGAACGAGCGTGTGGCACGAATACAATTACAGCACACATTTCACACTCACAAAGTGAAAATTCCGCTCTGCATTCAATTGTACTGTTTTCTTTGCCACGTGAGGTGTTGGTACCAGTGCTATCTAAGAATATCAAATTTTTTATTCGAATTATAATAATATTTTATTTGTTTCTACAAATAGCTGAAAAAGTAGAGTTGTACCCATTTTTGACCTAATTGAGTTGTTTAACCCAGTTGAAAAATAATTTGGCTTACGGATTCAATTAAAATATATATTTTCTCTAAATAAAAAACTTTGAATCTGCTAGGCTTTGCTACATTAATAACAAAATAATATTATATTTTATATAACGTTAATCAAAATTTTATCAGATTCATTCTTCGCAATAAAAAAAAACTCATTTCATTGTATTGGTAATCAGTTAGTTCTATTTACATCTGAGCATTGGATTGGTAAAATTTTGGCTACATTGGACATAATTTCAAAATTAGTATATTAATTATTATTTTCTAAATTAAAACCTACTTAAACAAACAAAATAATAAACGAAAGCTTCGTCCAAATAAGTCCAAATATCAAAAAATCGTATTAAATCACTGAAAACAACAAACATTTCACGTAGCTCAAGTATCTCAAGTAACTGAAAACACTTGAGCTGGTAGTAAAGTTGCGTCCAATTTCATCGGACTTCAAGAGGAAGCTCGGTGCCTTCGTTACTCCCAAGTGCGCTTCAACTTGTTGAGACTCGTTACAGCTGGACACCGGGGTCCATATGAGTATCTTAAACCACTTCCTCCATTTGCGTTATCAAATTGACGACGGTATGTTAAGGAAAAACACTCTTGGGACGTCGCAAGAGGAATTTTATGGTGGGAGTATTTTCATATATTTTGTGTGAATATATAACGATTATAGTAGATGTGTATTTAGTAGTTTTAATATTTTGTGCTTAAAATGTTAAAATATGCTTCGATACGTTTTTGCTTATAAACTCATGTTAAAATATGTTTTATGTTTCATGACGCTGGTCACCTTTAAAGAAGGTTTGTATTGTCAACCTTTTTCTATTCCAATATGTAAAGCAAGCAAACTGGAAGTTAGTTGTTGGTCTTCTATACCCAATTATTTTACTTTAGGTCAATCAATTAACATCTAATGAAATCGGTTTAATTATATTTATATATTTGAGCCATCTTGCAGGATACAGTGACTGACTAATGTTACATAATTATTATTATCTTCTGGTAGATATGTTCGTTACAGACAAAACTAACAACTTATATTTAATTATTTTTGTAAAATATGGTACTTCCTCTAAAATTCAACCGTGACAAAATTTGAATTATGTTTTATCAAATTTAGTCACTCTTTGACTCAATTATCGTTAGTTGTTGATGGATTGTAAAGCAAGTATTGATTAATCTACTTTTATTATAATCAATTATATCATTGCTAGAAATTCGCCACCATATAATTATATTCCATTAATCTTCAGGCTGCTTTATTGGCTTACAAGAATATCTAGCTCAGATTATGCTGACCCTCTTTTATATAAACGTGTCAGGGATAAAAACAAAGCGTAATTTAAATCCCCACGTCCAATTTATTCACAGTTGCTTGAATACTTCGCAGGTCAAGATCAAAATAAATGAAGACAAATTGAGGTACTCTAAATTCGATTGGATCCAATTTTGGACCCTTGATTCAGAAAAACGGTCGTTCAATGTGACTACTTAAATTTCAGAAGATGTATGTTTTTACCATTTCTTTAATGTCTAAAAAAGTAACTTTATGTTTGAAATAATTGATTAAGCATTACCTTGCGGATTTATTGTAAAATTTTAGGCTAGAGGAAATAAATTACTCCAACCTGAACTTTGGGTGAGAACGATGACATAGCAAAAATGGTATCGTAAAAAGAACTGTACGCTCATTTATTGTAAATATGGATTCTCAGTAAGTGAATTATTATAATTCTTATGAGAATAAAGTTCTTAAACCAGAACTTCATAAAAGTGGAGGGTTGTTTCGGAGAGCACGCAATTTTCAAATTCCATTTGCAATTTGAATACAACAGATATTAAGCGCAAAGTTACGAATTATTATGCAAATGGTCTTACCAAATATATATATTAAAATTTCAATCTTCAAAAACCATTGCAAATATAAGAAGAACACACGACGACACCGTCCATTTTATTTTTTCTAAATTTGTTCCAAGATACGAAGGCACAGAAAATCTGGTACGAAACCTTCGTAATTGGAATGTATTGTGATCCCAACAATGGTTGAGCTAACAGGATTCAATGGGGGGTCCATTTATATGAGAAAGTAAGGTTTAGTTGGACAGGTATAGCGAAGAGAGATGTGATTCTTAAATACCTTTATAAAATATAGAAGATTACCTAATATCAATAGAAAGTGTATAATACAGTAGTGTACAATAAATCTCTCACGTGCAAATTATTGTATTAGAATTAATAATTGCGATTAAAGAAGCTTTACGGAAAATCTCAATAGTAACGGATATACCTGCAGTAATACATTCAAGACAACATATTCATCATAGTTACTTTACAGATTTCTCTGACTAGATTTTAGGGTCCATTTTTCAATCATCAGATAATTAATATTTATTTGAGAAATAAATATGGCGGTTTGGCATAAGTCAAACATTTGTGTGCATGAATATGGATGTTTGTCTTGGTCTGGGTGTTTCTATGTATAATATGTATTTATTTACAAAAAGAAAGTATATATATGTATGTTTATCCATTTTCTAGTACCCATAGTTCAAGCTCTGCTTAGTTTGGGCTAGATGGTGTTGTGTGTATGTGGTAGAATATTATTAAAGGAATAAAACCATAAATCCTTTTCAGAACGCGTTCTGTACGCTAGGAACAAGTTATTGAATGGCTCTAGACCAGCTGTGGTCGGCGGGAAGCCGATAAGCGACGAGTTAGCGGCTGTGAGTATATATTGTCAATCTCCTTGCTCTTTAGCGGTTTCGTAAATGTAAGTGGTATGTATCCTTTTAGATTTCACTCTTCTTACTTTTAGAGGCTAAAACTTTGAGCGGTTTTTGTGAAACATTAAAAGCTTTTCAAGTATTATTAAAAGTAGACACAAGTATTTCGGTGTGACCGCAAGTTTTGTTATATTTTTTTTATTTTGCGCTGTTTTAGTAATGTTTTTAGTATTTTACTCAACATAACTCTTCAGTTTTTGTAAAAGTATTTTGTTTTTTTTTCGTATCTTTAGAACATCTCACTAAATATTATCTTTCACTGCTCTTAGTCTTCTATATCATAGAACTGATCATTGCTAAGAATCTCGGTGGCGCAACGGTAGTGAACGTAATAGCTGTTCGGGTTCAATTCTCGGCCCAGACAAAGTGTTATTGGGTTTTAGAGTTCGAAAAACTCTTATACAACAGCTTCGTCCGTCCGTCTGTCTGTTATACAAATTTCAACTCAAGTGCCGTAAGAGCTAGAGACTCGCGGTCAACGCCATTCGACTTAGCATAGTCGATATACCCCCGAAATGACTATGACCTTTGACCTCAAGGTCACCTGGTATCACGTGACCTTTGCATATTACATGAACCATTTTTTCGAACTCTAAGATTTACGGCAATTCATTGCCGTTTCTCACTTGTTTCTGTATAGAAATTCTCATTAGCACCACATAGTCTGGATCATCAGCCAGAATCAGTCCAGCAGGTGGCCATAGATTTGCTCGCTATTACGTGGTGCTTAAAGCTGTAGCTGGCGAGGTATAGGTATAATATACCACTGCCTAAAGGGTATATAAGTGCAAGAATATGTATGTATATATTTGATAAAAAACAAAGGATAACTCTTACCATTTTTTATTATACATCTATGTTGACAAACATGCATACGGCCCACCTGATGTTAAGTGGTCACCGTAGGCTATGGACGTCTGCAACACCAGAGGCATCACTTGCGCGTTGCCAACCCTTTAGGAAAGGAAGTGGGAAGGAGAAGGAGCAGGAAGAGGGAAAGAGGGTGATTGGGCCTCCGACACTCTCACTCACCAAACGAAACACAACAGTAGGAATACTGCTATTTCACGTCGATATTCTGTGAAAGGATTGTTCTTTCCCGGTCGAGCCGGCCCATTCATGCTGAAATCATTATCTATATTACAGGAGCTACGCATAACCTGCTTTAGCTCAGCGTCCTGTCCACCTCGAGGAGAATGGATCAGAACGCCTCTGGTCATGAGGCCACCAGACCAGACCCTCAGCTATGGCCTCGCTGCTCCTCGCAATGGAGCAAGATCGCTGCTCTCTGGTCTTCAAGCGCATTTGATCAAGTGGCTGCTTTTTGACTCTAGGCCGCTGACTAAGGATAACAAGTGTGACGTACCACCAGATACGTGAGTATGCCTGTATATTATTATATTTAAGCCCACCACACACAGACAGTTGAGGCGGAGCGGTACCTGTGGCGAAATGTTTATACATTACATATTGAATCGAAGTAGGCGTTACTTGGCAAAAGTCCATTGTAATAAAATTATTGGAAAGAGTGTCTGTTTGTAATGTCAAAATAACAGCTATTTACCTAATGCATATGCAAGTATATAAGGAATCTAAACCAAAACATCTAATTTTAAAATTTATGTCGGTCTTTCTGTCTGCCTGTCTGTTTGTTCCGGCTAATCTCTGAAACGGCTGAACCGATTTTTACGGGACTTTCACTGGCAGATAGCTGATGTTATAAGGAGTAACATAAGTTACTTTAATTTAAGAACAAAAATAAAACAATAATAGAATAAACCCATTCGTTCGTTCTAATTCGTTGCCAAACAGTCTTGAGAATGCCTCGCGCTGAGGCGAAATACGTGTCGATGCATATTTTGTGCTCAAAGCTATACTAGAGAAAAAAGCAAGAAGCGTTACTACAAAAAAATTTACTAGAGTTAACCCGCGGCTGCGCTCACGTAAAAGTAGTTTAGGTCAGGTTAGGTTGGTAAAAGTACTTTTTCTGACTAAATTTTCTGTTGACCAGACAACGTGTATGCCAAATTTTATAATGATTGGTCGAGTAGTTCCGGCGTGACAGCGTAATAAACAAACAAATAAACAAAAATTCAAATTTGCATTTATAACATTAAGTTAAAATGTCAACGTTATTATAGAATATTCAACATACATATCTTCATAAATTATTGTTCCACAGTTTCACCAAATTCTAATTCCATTTTGTTTCATACCAATATGAAACAAAACACAGTTTTCACTACCCAACAAATAATGGTACAATAACATCAATCTGTGGTACAAAAACGCTTGCTGGACAAACAATATGTTTGAAGCTAAAGGCGACAGTGTAAAAATTACAAGCGTTCGCTTTCATACTCATGCCTGGCTATAACAAACGATTCTAGTATCAAACTACGTTGAAGTCTGCACTGGATTGATGTTTATTTTGAGGAACGCGATAGCAGTGATATGGTAGCGATCGGAATCTTTATTCAGAAAGCCTTGAAAGGCAACTTAGCGTGTTATTTATTAAGCGTTGTTCAATTTGATCTATCAGTTTTTGAACGAACCAAGGCTCTTAATCGTCGATAGTGTCCCATCTTTAGTTAGAAGCCATTTTCTTTCATACGAGACTAGCCGGACACTTATATAAAAACCCAATACTTAAGTTAAGCATAAACATTTATACTCATTATATTATATTTAATAAAATACAAAATGCTTTATCATTGAATAAAAATTATTTAAACGATAGTTTAATTGAATCTAAGTGCCTCAGTTGTATGGTGAAGCATAATATTCATCATACATAAAACGATTTAATTGTTCGTGGAATAAATTATACGTTAATGTTTCGATAGGCATACATAGCTCTAAAACCGGTACAGTTTGATGACAGTAGGTACTTAAAACTCCTGCATTGTATTCATATAGTCATGAGTACTGATTATATTTTTCATTCATGATTAAATCACTTTGAGAGAGGTGGACTTAGTAAGAATTCTGTTTAAAAACGGTGTTTAGTCAAACTGGTGTATCTGGTCTGGAGAAGACCTTATATATTATTGTGTTAGCTTTCTGCGTTAAATAGTGTTACATTAGCGATGTAAAAAAAAACCAGCAGGTGTATGGTTTTTATTTTTGTATGGGTATGTCAGCACAGCATTTACGAAAGGCAACACACAGATCAAGTGATATTGGAATTCGTGATTTTGCCGTAACCGCGTAAGCTAACCTACGGTAATGACAAGGGATCATTACCATAATTGAATATATATGATAACAATCATATCTTTGGAAAATATGGTATACATTTAGGCTTTGGATTATCAGAATTATAATATGCCATTGCCAATTTTTGAAAATAATTTGTTGACTATAAGTCGCTAATATGTACTAGCAACATAAAATATACTGTTAACATAATATAGACTGTTATCATGATTAAGTCCAGATATACCTTCAATGTATACATAATAGACCTGTGATAGTTAAATATCGTTACAATATCGTTCTTTGGAATAGTCCAAAATTTCTATGCGCGGAGGCATACAGCATAGCTTCAAAATGCCGATCATAATTCTCTAGAACGCCACGTGTTTCGGCATAAATCTGCACTATGCATCGTTGAACAATATTTTAGTTCAAATGGTCGACTTTATGTTCTAACCAGCGCCGTGTATAAATAAACTACGCAATATATCACCGTTCGTGAGATATATTTTATAATAATCGGCGTATTATTTTATCTCGCACTGTTTTCTTGGTAGATTAAACGACAAGTTCTTTTGGTCGCATAATACTTTCGTTGTAAAGTGCGACCAAAACAACGAGAAAGAATGTGCTGCGATACATTCAACTAATGTCATATATATAAAAGTTTGTAAAGATATTTCAATGTTTGTTGAACGGATTTGGATGAAACTTGTAAACGTCTACATATGAAACATTTCCTGGCTTAACATTTAGGATATTTATTATTTTACGGACGATATCGCTACCAGAAGCTTGTAATACGTAATTAGTAATTGAACAATACGATTCAGGTTGGGCAATTTCTATGATGCTGCTACCGTCATTCTATTTTTATAATGCTTTTGCTTGCTTCATGTGTTTTAAATCAGGAAAGAAAGAGAAACCCATTTATTTGTAAGAATATATATAGTTACGATAAATATGTTATTAAAATTACATGATACATTACTTATATTTTACTATATCTGATTTACAAATAAGGAGTAAATGTATCTAAAATCTTTATTCTGACTATCAGTAAATGCAAAGTAGCAAGCATTTTTAACCGTGATTATAATATTATAGTGAGCAGCGATAGCTCAGTGGGGAGACCAATAGACTGCAATGCAGAGGGTTTCGGGTTCGAATCCACGTCGCGCACCTCTGACTTTCGGAAGTTGTATGACTTTTCGAAATTATGTGCGTATTGATTGACAATTATCGCCTGCTCCGTGTCTTGGAGAGCATGTTAAGCCATCGGTTCCGGCTGCCATGAATATGGCAGTCGTTATTGGGAGAGTGTCGACATAAAAGATCCCAATGGGTTGAATTGTCGCCGGTCTGCACTGACTGGCCCCCACATAAGATAAGATAATATTATAGTGGACTTGACCGCTGACGAAAACTAAAAACTTTACAGCTTGCTGAAACTGTTGCAGCCAGACTGGAGAAGCTCTCCTTTAATTTATTGCTACTAAACAACTTTCTTTATTTATTTATTAGGAAGACCAACGGCTTTGAAACACATAGGAGTGTAAAAAATATGCAACAGAGAGCCAATGATAGGTCTCCACGACTAATTCTTAAATAAAAATGCGTAGACAGTAATTATTTTAGCACTAAAACATCTAAAATATATTTATTTATTTATTATAATTTCATAACATAAAATATTTTGTGTCGAAATGTATACAGATAGTTAATTTACAATTAAAACTTAAACATTATAAAATTAAACAGCCATGCACATGTTAATAACGGTTCATTAGCAAATGTCATAAATATAAATAATTAAAATTACACAATATTCCATTAAATTGAATTAAATAGCATGTCAGAATTTAAATTGAACATTAAGGACTAAATTTAAAATATTATCTAACATTCAATTACATTACAATATTATTTATCATCACAGAATTCGTCAATAGTATAATAAGCCTTTTCAAGTAATATGTATGTATGTATGGAAGTGAAAGTTGGGTATGGCAAAAGAAGCATGAGAGCAGAATAAATGCTGTAGAAATGAGAGCGCTGAGAAATATATGTGGTGTGACTCTGAAGCATAGAATAAGGAATAGTGTGATTAGAGAGAGATGCGGCATGAAAGTGGATATAGTGACAAGAATAGAAAAGGGTATGTTAAGCTGGTTAGGGCATGTAGAAAGAATGGGCGAGGAAAGACTGACTAAGAAAGTTTATATGTGTGAATGGAACAGTCGCAAGAGGAAGACCTAGGCGAACGTTTCTTGATCAGATCGGAGGCGTTCTGGACAAAGGCCAGGTTAAGAGCACCTTGAACCAACGGGCGTGTATGAAGAATGTGATGCAAGTGAATGAAGCCAGAGAAGTGTGTCAGGATCGTAGCAAATGGAAATCCGTAGTCTCTGCCTACCCCTCTGGGAAACAGGCGTGAATCTATGTATGTATGTAATGTATGTCAAGTAATAATGTCTTCAGTTTAGTTTTAAATATGTTAACACTCTCAATGATTTTCAGTTCTGACGGTAATTTTTTAAACAGATAATATCATCATATAACAAATGAAGTAAAATTAATCAGCATTACACTTTGTAAAAAAAGTCAAGACTGAGCATGCGCTTCACTGTATCCGGTAGAATGTTATTAAAAACGTCAATGTCGAACTTTCTTACTTGTTCGTTTAAAGTATCACTCGCTCGCCAGGGAAATGTATTCTGTCTGTAATTTGTGGATACTAAAGGCAGGTGAATAGGCTTATATAGTCTTGTGCTTTTCGTAGGTACGTTAAAATTTATTTTAGAAAGTACGCCTGGACATCGATTTTGCCAGATAACAAATTCATTAGATAAATGACATCTGCTATCATACGGCGGTTGGCTAACGGCAATATATGAAATTTAGCACATATGTAGTTTGAAGTAATTTTCGGACTTAAATTTTATTTCAATTCGAGTTGGGTATGTATTGCTCGGGTTTCAGACCTGACTTCCGTATTCCAATATACCGGCCGCCGGCGGCCGGCCGGCCTCGCCCTCGCCGAGCTCTGGAAAGTTCCAAGCCCCGCCCGCTCGCAGGAGCTAGACCGTGCGCATGAGCAGGACGACAAGTGCAGATCGCATACCGGCCGACGCATCGACTCGCTAATATAAAATCTGGACTGTTTGTCCAGTTGTACAATTCTATATATTTTCATTATGTGACAGATAAATTATTTAAGTATTTATATAAACTTAGTTGTACACATATTTAATTTAACAATAAGTAATTTAACAATAAGTAATTTAACATTAAGTAATTTAACATTAAATAATTTAACAATAAGTAATCTACTACGCCACACTACGCACAAAAGTACAATACAAGATTTTAAAAGTTTTAGCCTCCTTAAAATTATTAGATGCTCGCATCCCAAACCCTAACGCTCGCAAAGCCTTAGTAACTGTACTATCAATATGATATTATGTTGCGTTCTTGCAATGAATTAGGCTTATAGATTCCTCATATTAGTGCCAAGCTGTCTGAAAAGACCTCAGCCGCATCTAACCTTACCTCCTTGTGATCACTGCCCTTTGTGCTGACCAATCCTCCTTATTTTGTAAAGTCAGCAACGCGTGAATGAGTTCGGTCATATTGCAAGCGCCTTTAGCGTAAGTACCCACTTACCATTTAGCTAATCGTAAACTATTTTCCGAGTTAATAATATAAAAATGGTATGTAACGAAAAGACTGAGACAATTTTCTTCTGTCAACGTCTACAATAAACGTAGACTTAAAACAAATTGGATCAAGAAAAGTACACAAATAAGTTCAATGCTTAGCAAAAACCACCATTTTAACTTTAAGTGAAATTACCAATGCTTTTAGATACCTACGTCCGTCTGAAGAGCGTCAAGAAGAAGCCTTATGGCGTGCTTGCAGTGAAGTCATTTGGCGTTGTGGCGGAGGCTTCACCAACCAAGCCGCTACCGAACCGAAAGCAATAGTTGGCTTACCAAGCGAAAATACCTACGTGCAACATAGCTCTCAATATTACCAGGATGGCATAACTGAAAAGGTAAGCCTGCATTAGTTGTTTAGAAGAAATAAGCTCTACTAATATTAAATTTTAATTTATGTAAGTTTACTTGAATTTTCAAAGTTATGTACCTATTAAAAAGTTAGCTGTTGCAGCACCTGCAGCCTGAAAGTTTATCGTAATCTTTTTAGAGATGTGTGAAGTTTGCCATGTTACACTATGCAGGAGCGGAAGTCACAAAATCAAAATATTTTCTTGAAATATGATGTCTTAAGTAGTTTAACTTCTTGAGCTGCAATGGCCTGCTGGTGGCCAAAATAATTGTATTTCATTTATAATCTAATATTTCGGCAATTGACAGTTTACTTTGAATTATAGGACTTCTAAATAGGTCATATTTTACTGCAATACAGTATATTGGAATTATTATTATATATTGGCCATATATTGGCAATATGGCTGTTATTGCTGGCCATATATTGGCCGGCAATAACAGCCATATTAAAATACACATCTATATATAGATATAGATGTGTATATTTAGATAGCTAAATAGTTATGCTTGGAATGGCCACTATCCAAAGAATTATGCTTAGTATGTTATGCATTCAATTGTTTTTTGAGTTGCCCAGGGTGTAGTTGAAAACAGTACAGCCACATTCATATAACAGTAAATATGTTGCCAATTTAGAAGCCTCTAAAATATGGAATGCATACGCTCCATTTTAATATTCTAATCTTTTGATTACACATACATATTATTTACTATCAAAATAGTCTTATTATTTCAGAACTTACAATAAATACGATTTCATTACAAGCTGCATCTTTACGAGTTCAAGAATCTGGAGGATCTTCAAATATTTATGAAACGATATCTTTACTTGGTAAGCTAACACGAATATAAGTACATAGTATTTTCTTTTTTGTAATTTGATTATATTTATTATATGGCTATTTTCAAATACTGAAGTTAGTAAGAACATTTAAGACGCATAATTTATTTTTATGAACCTATTATTTTTTAGATATAAGTTTTTAGCACTATACTCTTAGCATAAGTAATTGGATATAAATGAAAATATATAATATTACTGAGGACCATCCCAATATGGCGCCGTTTTTAAACGTTGCTGACCAGTGATACCTACTCAGAAATTCTTTTGAGCTTTATTTGTTATAATACTGACTTATTTTAAATAAGTATTACGCTACCAACACGGGTGTAGGGTAAATATAATTAGTTTACTAATAGTTGAAAGCAATGTAACCCGCAAAAAAATCGGAATTAAATAAAACTATTTAATACCGATTTTTTTGCGGTAAGCTATGTAACTGAACCCATGAAATTGAAAGTAAACACTCTCAATTTTATGGGTTCAGTTACGTATAGTTACGCTGTTACTGTTTCACAATTTATTTTCTTTCTGAAAAGGCAACTCCCGCAGTAGATATAATTCCGGTATCGCAGGGTACTTTACAAACATCCAAACAACGGACACAAAGAACACCTCTTTTGTTAGTTTGTTAAACACACAAATTTTTGTCCCGTATGGGGATCGAACCTATACATATCGTTGCGGCGGCAGTGGCAAGGCTCTTAAACCACTACGACATCCGTGCAGACTTGAAAACTCCATTAACAATACCATACCGCAGAGCATTTGAATTGAGACATGATCATTTTGCGCGTTAGGGAGACAATATTTCTCCTTTATGCTGTGTTTTATTAAGCCAGTGCTCATTATTGTGTATGTCCTTGTTGTGGATGTCCTAATGAAATGCTTCATAGTGGATATGGATACATATATACTATTAACAGTTATAAATAAAATAAATACATATTGAACTTCGACCTAACTGTGATTGCGGAGAGACGGCTGCTTCGCAACGCCATAGGGACGCCTGGATACACGAAACAAAATTAATGCGTCAGTCCCTACACCAATATAATTATAATTTAGTCGAGTTCTGCATAATATGAAAACTTTATTGATATTAATTATTATTTATTACTATCATCACTTTTATATAGTTCCAAACGGAAGATGCTGCAGGTGCCTTACTATTGCTGTATGCATGTGTCCTGTCAAGAGGATGTGAAAAGTGAGTAGTGCAATTTTTTAATTTATGTTTTATTATTTTTGTTATGACAACTCCCGCACTACTAATAATGTGTAACGGGACTCTAAAAATTTTCATACAACTGATACACAGAACATCCAGACTCATAACAAACATTTGTGGTTCATACAAAGGTTTGTCCCGTGTAGGTTTCGAACCCACACTCGGCGCAATGGCAGTGGCGATGCAACCACTTAAACCACTGCGCCATCCGCGGTCAAGATTTATATTATAGTCATATAATGCCACTACTTATGTGATCCTTTTTATGCCTCGATGGCGTAGGACTAGACTAGACTAGACTGCCACGCCTGAGGTCGCGGGTTTGATTCCCGCACAAGTCAAACATTTGTGTGCATGAACATGGATGTTTGTCTTGGTTTGGGTGTTTCTATGTATAATATGTATGTATTTACAAAAAAAGAAGTACATCAGTATGTTTATCGATTGTCTAGTACCGATAGTACAAGCTCTGCTTAGTTTGGGTTAGATGGTGTTGTGTGTATGTGGTTGAATTTTAAGCATATCGTCATATGTCTAGGACTACTACTACCAAAGACTCTTTTATATTGTAGCATGCGCAAAGACACTTGCGCGGGTTGTGTGCTTGAGCAACCCGTGCCTGTATGCCGCGCAAGTAGTTTGTGTAAGTAGCTTGCGCATGTAGCTTGTGCTGTGTACTTGCGTTGTCCGTGTAACTACGTTTTTATATTAAAAGCCAACTCTTACACTAGACTTAAATTGTATCACGAATGGCTTTACAAACATTGAAACAACGGACACAAAAAAAAACAAGTGAGAAACGGCAATGAATTGCCGTAAATCTTACAGTTCGAAAAAATACAAGGGTCATAGTAATTTCGGGGTATATTGACTATGCTGAGACGAATGGCGTTAACCGCGAGTCTCTAGCTCTTACGGTTCTTGAGTTGAAAGTTGTATAACAGACAGACGAACGGACAAAGCTGGGGGTCTACTGTGAAACGCGTTATACGCAATTGCGTACGTTCGTTCGTGCTTATTCTTACCATGAAACATCATTCGCGCCGACATTCGTCACGAATATCGTCGTATGACATTTGTACATCCTAAAAAATTCGAAGTGTTTTCATGGTAGGTATATGCTTATTATATCGTTCGTCATTCGTTTCGGCACGTCATTGCGTAAAATCAATTTTCACGGTAGACCCGCTGTTGTCTAAGAGTTTTTTCGAACTCTAAAACCCAGACTAGGAACAACTATTCGTGAATCAATTTTTGTCCGATGTGGGATTCGAACCTACAACAGTCAGCTTAGTGACACTGGCGAAGCGCTACCTAAACCACTAAACTATATGTGTAGTCAAATGCTTTAAGAAAATATATAATTCAAGCTCAAATAAATCTAATACCCAGTTTACTAAATTTTTTGAGCTAGGTAATGTTTTTCATCAATATCTTTCTTATATCCAGCATCAAGAAAGATCTCGATGGGAAGCTGACACACTTAGTGTCTGCTCACGTTGAAGGGTCTGTTAATGTAGTGACCCTACTTCTGACTGGACGAGCTACTCCATATCTTCACAACGGTGTGATGTACGTTGGAGATGAAGACCATTACGTGAGTATAATTTCTTCTTTTAGGACTTACATAATTATACTTTCCAGAAGACTAGTCTGGTGGACTAGTCTAAATCTGGTCCTGGATTTGACTTTTTTATTATATTATATTATCACAAAGTTAGTGTTTATTGAGTGTATTTAGTTAGCCATTATCATCGACTAGCATTTTAGAGTTTGTAGGTCAATATTTTTCTATTTTTAAGAAAACCTTACCTCCTTTGTCTGTTGCACTTAGTAGACTAATACCCGTTTTCACTAACAGGACCCTAAACTCCACCTAAGTAGGTCTCTTTTAAGCTAGGGGCATCCCTTAATCGAATACTTACCTAAATTCAATTTCACCATGCTAGGTATCACCTACGAAGGGATTTACTAAGTGACAGTAAACTTTTTCTAAAGTCACGCTTCTGACATCGATGTTTTATCGATAAGATGAAAATTTATATATATCTTTTCAAATGAATGGTATTAATAGAAGTATTATTAATATATTGAAAAACAATATGTTTTTACATATTTTGTACTTTATTCAGTTTAATTTAAAAATAAAAATATTGTGAAACCTTATGTCATTTCTTAACATATGTCGTCGTGTGATTATTTGGAACTCCGATTCGTGTTAATTAAAGCTTACATCTTTTGTTATCTTTGAATTCTAAAAGATGCTCAATTTTCTAATAAATATCGAACACTGTTTAGATAACCTATATCTTATGGAAAAGTCGACATCGTCGTATTTATCGAAGTGGTTGACTCTTTCACGGTGAATGCGTGGTCTTTTTACTATTTGCTGAAAGTTCTCTAGAGTCTCAATAGCTTCTAGACTCTCTATAAAGTGCCCTAAATCATTTTCCATGATAGGAAACACTCGTATGTCGCGTATGAATAAACAATATTCTGTTACATAAGCATAAGAGTAGTTTAAGGAGCCAACAATCGGGCCCTTAAATATAAGAGCTGCTTTAGAGACTTAAGTGACACCTAAACGTTAGTGAAAACGAATTTTTGTTAGGGGTTCCCTAAAAGCTGCTAAGGGATACTTATCTGTTGGTGAAAACGGGCATAAGTGCAATAGAGACAGGGCGGTAATATTTTGAGATTCTGTTAAATGAAGAGTATATTGAAACTAAATTATTTGGTTTGCAATTTTCTCTTATTATATTTAACTTTTCAGAATATCTAAGTAGTGAGTAAGTTTATTTGCATGTAGGGTGTAAGCACCCTACATATATAAACGCGTAGTAGATTCCTTTAAAGTAAAGCTTAAACGACCGAATTGAAGTAAAATAAAATATTTGCACTAAACACAAATTATTACGTCTAGACCTGTTACATAATATAGTTATTTTCTTTTATTAGGCCATGCCCCAATTCGGCATTTTGTCTCGCAGTCCAGTTGGACTGTTGGTGTGGTATGGCGGTGAAGAAAATGCTAAAGCTCTTATCAACAAACAATACCCCGGTTCGAGGTTGAAAACTCCAGCCCTGCCTATATGGGTCAGTAACAGGATCTATATGTTCATTATGAACGCGCTCATAGCCAGTTGCACTCACTGATCGATAAACGATTAGCGAGGTTAAGCAACGTTGGGTGCGGTCAGTCTATAGATGGGTGACCGCTTAGTGATATTTCATCTGAGCGTCTACGTGCTTCTGAGGGCACGTAAAATGTCGGTCCCGGTTTTTGTCAAATTGACAACAGTCGTTAAGCCATGTCAGAGGACTACGGGCGGTTTGAACAACTCTTGACAACAGGTTGGCCACTAACCACACGAAAAGAAGAAGAAAGAAGAAGAAGATAGAATTTATTTTATTTCGATGTGAAATTTACGCTAACTAAGCATTCTTAGCACGTGAGTGATACCTCTGGTACTGCAACGGATGCCTATTGCACGGTAGCTGGTAAGCCATTATAGACTTTGGTAAACGGTTACCATTACGTGGACTGTATGTTTGTTTGCCATCTTGGTAGTAGAAGTATGTAAACGGACGATCGTAAGGTGCTATTGAGAGTTGTTTTCCTTGGGTAAATTCTTACAATAATGATTTACATTCTAGCATGGGAAGTACACTAGATGGCAGTATTCATTGCGTATTTAACAGCAATTGATATATTCGTTATGTGTACTTTTATAACTGATAGCACAATTCTATTTCACTGAACCAATTTAAATAGAGGTATGCAGATAAACGATGTTCTAGATTCATATTACATGCTATAAAATTGTTGTATTGTTGGTTTTCCTAAAAAATCTATTCATATATTGCTGTAAAATTAGAATGAATTGGCGGTGTAAATTTTTTGTAACGATATCCGATACCCATCTGCATATAGCCCGGAGAAAATGTCTAAATCACAACATGTAAAATATATTGCGTTAAACTCTATGCAGTAAAAATAACAGAAAATCTAATCATTTTTTTTCCGAATACGCAATATCGTGTTTTTGACTCCAATTTCACTATTTTATTTTTTAACCTGGTTGAATAATATTTACGTAAAAGAGGAAAAGTGGAGCTGAGAAGGTATTTTGGGCTTACACGGACAAAGATGGAAAGAGCCGGTTCCTACTGACTAAACATCTACCATGGTGTGCCAACTCACTGCCTCTCATGGTGGGTGAATTGCTGGAATTGGAACTACCAGCGACCACCTCTGAATATCCTTAACATACAAAGCCAATAAAATACAATTAATTTGAATGCAGGTAACTAGCTGCTCTGGGCATTACGGCGTGTTATTCAACACCAATCGTGAACTGCTGAGAAATTACCACGCCGAACGAAGGTACGTAAGCACTCTTTGATATAAATTGTTCAAGTTAAGCTACGTACGAATTACAATTTCAACAAGTCACCAAAAACGAAATGCTTCAGAATACTATTAGTCGAATCATTTGCAAGATATTTAAGTACACATATCATATCATATCATTCTCTTGCCCTGGTCCCAATTTATTTGGGGTCCGCGCAGTATGTCCTTCGCTTCCATACTTCTCTGTCACCCGTCATCTGATCATTTACCCCTTTACCTTTCATATCCATCCTCACACAGTCCATCCATCTTTTCCTTGGCCTTCCTCTCCCTTTTCGTCCCTCTACCCCCATATCCATTACTTGCTTACCTACATACGTATCATCTCTTCGCATAACATGTCCATACCAAGCCAAACGATTTCCTTTCACCTTCTCATCTATGGGCACCACTTTCAGACTACCTCTTACGCATTCATTCCTAATTCTGTCCATTCTCGTCACTCCACATATCCATCGTAACATTCTCATCTCTGCTACATGCAATCGTTTCTCATCCATCTTCTTAGTAGTCCAACACTCAGCTCCATACAGTACGACAGGCCTTATAACCGCCTTATACATGCGACCCTTTAATTTCAAAGACAGTTCGATCGATGAGAGATAGAGATATACGATAAGATCGCATATTGTGCCCGAGATCTGTCGCCATTTCATCCATCCTGTGTTGATTCGATGCCTAACATCCCGATCAATTTCGCCGTCATCTTGCAGGAGTGTACACATATCATATATTATGCTTTATTGCGTAGCAATCAAAAATAAGTTTAGGATGGAATAAATAATGTCTTTAAAAAATACTTAACTGCCTTAATTCAGAAACATTTAACGAAAGATTAATTATAATGTAATTTTTTTTACTAAGATTACACCTTAAACATTTACTATATTTATGTTGCTTATTGATATACTTCAAGCGATTTGTGCTCTAAATTTCTAATTTTCTTGATAACTCATCGTGCTAAGCAAAATGCTTGTATTACAAGTGGGTTCGCGTCGCCTTGGTAGTGTATCGGGTGGGGCTTGAGACATCGTTCAGTAGAACGATCTCTCAATCGCGAGTTCTTATCAATCTTAACAAGTAATATTTGTAAATTATAACAATTAATAATAAAATTATGATATCTTAACCAGCCTTACTCCTAAGTAATGCCTTTGTATAGTAAATCATTTGTAAATCTTGTCTTGCGGCTGCTAAGTATTTACTTTAGACTACTAAGACATATTTTAACGATAGATTAAGTAACTCTTAAGCAATCGTTAAAATATCACTCAGAGTGGCAGCTATAAAACCTCTTACTATCGCTGGTTTATACAAACATAATAATTCTTAGCAAATCTATTCATGTATGAACACGCAGTCTCAATCGTTACCTTTTAGTTTGAGGCGATTCCTGTGAAAAAAACCTTAATTTGCAACCCCAGGAAATTATTAGACCTTCAAAAAGCCTTTGAGCTTCCTAGATCGAAATAAAATGTTGACCTTCTCGCTACGTTTCTAGCACTATTAAGGTCATCCCCCTATCCATATTAAAGTGTTACTTTGTACATACCAAGTGGTGTATGTTGCTAGTGACCAATATCAATTACGCATTGGGTCTAAGGGACAAATTGCCTTCTGTAGAATAATTAATTATTCCATTAACCTTGTGTGAGAATACATCGAAGGTAAAAACAAAGCACATTGTATTTTATTATTAACCAACTTCGAAATGGAGTCCGTTTATAAGTAAATTATTTTGCACTTAGATTTGTAAATGTTTTATCAGTTCTTTTAATTATTTTATAATTTCTATAATAAATATAAGACGATTTGGTATTCTGGGCAATTTCTAAATTGTCATTAGGTGACGTAAAATGAAAATCAGCATTTCAAATGCTTGTTCAATGAATTCAAGAATTGTTAGTGCAAAAATTTTTAGTTATGAAATTTATATTTGCATACTATATCATATCAAATTTAAAACTGAATTGATTCTTTAACTGCTTCATTACTCGGACTCTTAATAATTATACTATATACATCAATAAAATATATTTGAATCCACAGAACGTAACGAGAAAAGGTTTCTCTATTTCCTCATTTGATCAAAATACCACACAACACGATCCTTTAATTCGATACATACTCAATCAGATTGCCTCGTTTACGTAAAAACCTTTTGCAATTACTCTTTAAATATTCTAAAGGCTATTTTCTAGGCACAAACCAACTTGAACTTTATTTATATTGTTTTAAGGTTTGATATCCATTACTATACGTGTGGTGGTTGTCACGTTTTGCTGAACGTTGATACTCGAAGCCATGATGACGCAATTGGACCATTGCGTACTGACGACATCAGTGCTACGCCGCTTGAGAAATTGATTCATACAAAGTAAGCCAAATCATTTATCACATAGCAATTTGAGCCAATTTATCAAAGTACTTACTTATTTTGCTGTGTTGTGATTAGTATACCAATATAATAGTACCAAGCACTTTGTCTTGAGGTTTGGAATGAAATCGGCTTTTAGGTCGAGAAAATTATATTTGATCTTATTGAATGTAATATAATTTACATGAGGTGTGTGCCTGTTATTAGTTGTTACACTCATAAATGTATTGCAATTTATTACCAAATATTAAGAATGTATTATTGTAAAGTAGATATAGTGACAAGAATAGAAAAGGATATGTAAAGCTTGTTTGGGCATGTAGAAAGAACGGACGAGAAAAGACTGACTAAGAAAGTTTATAAGGCTAGTGTGAATGGAATAGTCGCAAGGGGAAGACCTAGGCGAACGTTTCTTGATCAGATCGGAGACGTTCTGGATTGGATCTGGATTTGGAGTGAATGAAGCCAGAGAAGTATGTCAGGATCGTAGCAAATGAAAATCCGTAGTCTCTGCCTACCCCTCTAGAAAACAGGCGTGAATCTATGTATGTATGTACATATGCATTATTGTAAAGTTCTGACTTTGACTAACAGAACGAACTGTTCTGCCCACTGTTCCTGTGCTGCTTATTATTTCATAATAGTCGGAATAACTAATTTATTCATTTATTTGGCTTGCCATCCAACTGCTGGCATACCAGCCTAGCAACAGTGGGTTCTACCAGTCAAAGTCAGAACTGGCACAGTGCAAGTGGCAGATGCTTCAGAGTTGTAAACGTCCATATACTTTAGTAACTGCTGACCCTCTCGTGGTTCTCATACTCTCCAGTCACCATGACAGACTAAAAAATAACCCACAATGGCGGTTCACGTAATAATGTGGCTGGATTGAATCTCCATTGTTCTCCATTCTTACAGCCCATTTCCAGCAGTGCGTACAAGTTTTAAACAAATATTGACCTATCATTAACTTATCAGTATGTGTGGTGTAAATATCAAATATATTACGGCACTCGTTCAATATAATTTAACGAAATTTAAATATTATCGTTAGTGTTACTCAATTTTAAAATATTGATGTAATCGCTTTACATTGGTAAATTTGTAATACGTAAATTTTTATATTTTGTTTTGCTCTTCGGAATGACCACATTCCGCCTGATGGTAAGCATTCGTGTGGTCTAAGAGCTGTGGCCTCCACACCATCCTCATAGCAGCCGAGGCGATGTTGAGGTCTCTACTTTGACGGCCTGAGAAAGTGCTTTATCACGCCCTGCTTAAAGGACCCAGGATTGACGGAAGAAGTAAACACGTGCCTTGGTAGAGAATTCCATGCCTTGATCGTTCGGCAGAGGTATGAGGACCTAAACTTGTTGGTACGCGCTCTAGTCGACCCTACCGTGTAAGGATGGCATCTGAGCCCAGGACGCGTTGTTCTGGATAGGAAAGGTGAGGGCGGGATAAGGTGGAATAACTCTTCAGAGCACTCCCCGTGGTATATTCTGTAGAAACATGCCAATGAGGCAATGTCCCTTTTATTTACCGTTACAATAATTTCAGGTCGGTAAAGCATAATTTTGCTTAAGAATTTTTATTTATAACAAGATGACCCGGTGTACTTCGTATCACTTATCCTAACGAATTTTTCTATATTTTCTCATCGTTTAAACCTTCCCTGGACTACGACAAACATTTTAAAACCAAAATCAGCTAAATCGGCCCAGCTGTTCTCGAGTTTTAGCGAGACAAACGAACAGCAATTGATTTTTATATAATTATATACTTCGATAATTATAATCCACTTTTATGTACTTGAGGTATCTACCCATCTTTCTTAGCTTCAATGCCTCCGTCCAACAATGCGTTGTTGGATATTCTGATAATATTGCCTAATATGAGTTCTGGTGCTAAGTCAAATAGAAGGCAATATTTTCATCTACTATTATATGCAACCTAAAAACTATATACCAGTGTCAAACTCTTAGGAGAGGTAAGAATAGCTGGGAAGTATAGTGTAATTCATCACTGACACTATTTAAGTAGTCTTCGGGATGCTATGTCAAGCTCTTTACTTACATTTATATGAACTGCGCGGATGGCGTAGTGTTTGAAATGGTCGCTTCGCCCTTGTTATTGCGATGAGTTTTGTGTTTGGATCCCAAGAGGACAAAAAATTGTGTGATCCACAAATGGTTGTTCCGAGTCTGGGTGTTCTTTGTGTCCATTGTTTGTATGTTTGTAAAGTCCCCCGTGACACAGAAATTAGAAGAAGGGCGAGAGTTGTCTTTAAAAAAAAATAGATTTTGTATATTAACAATAAAACGCTTTTACTTTTATCTGTTTCAGATGGCAAGATGCAAAAATTACTTGGACTGGAGCTACGCCTTATGTTGGAGAGCCAGCAAAATAAACAATGATATTCCACGTAGTCAACCACGAGCAATGCTGATAGTTTGCCTCAGAAGTCATAATAGATCAAAATCGCGTGATTTTGTTTTTCAATTTATCTTTTAATTCAGCTCAGGTACCACACAAGCTTTGCTACAAGGAGATTTAACCCTTATGTCGAAAATATAAAAGCATTTTAATTGCTTGTATTGATGTACTTCGTTAGTGTAGTGTAATGTTGTTCTAATAGCTTTGAAAAATAGATTTAAAACTAGCGCGGTATTAATTTTAGAAGCTGCTAATAAGATCGCCTGTGTAGATATACTTTAAACTGTAGGTTATAACAAAGATATATAATTGAATTGAAGTATTGAAGTGAAATGTGTGTAAAAAGATTTTAACGGTATCTAATGTTGGAAATTTGGATTCTATGATCTATGTTAAAACATTCGAAGTCAGAGTTCAGTGAATTGGAAATTGTTTGTGTGAAATGTATTGTATGAAATATGTAGTATGTAGTAGAAAATAAATAACAAATATATAGTCATGTGTTTTGGATATTCCACTAAGGATCTAGTATTAGTAATATGATGAACCTGAAGAGAATTTTTTTTATAAACGTCTTCCCCAGTAGTAGTAATTCCTATGTCGAAGGAAACGTTAGAAACATTCAAACAACGGTCACAAAGAACACCGAAACTCAAACAACCATTTTTTGATCACACAATTTTTTGTCTTGTGTGGTTTTCGAACCCACAACACTCAGCGCAGTGGCAGCGACGAGGCACCCACTTAAACCACTACCCGCTATCCGTGCTGTCTGTCTGTCAGTTATTTATACGTAACTACGTACAAATCTCTAAAGCTGCAGGCCAATTTACTACTACTGCTTACCATTGGGAGAATTAATCTATATATTAATACGTAAAGCAAAAACTTTGTACCCCTTTTTACGAAAATTGATCGGATGGCGCGGAGTTTATGAAATTTGGCACAGTTAAAGTTTATATGGAGAAGGAGTGGTGAATCCTAATATTTTTATAAAATATGCATTATAAATACATAAAATTTATGAAATAGCACTACACGCACACAACCATGTATTTGACACAAGCAGTTGAAACACGTTCGTAGTATTTCGGCATCGTTCGGCTGATATCGTAGATGTACGTGGAGTAGGTGACTAAATGAAATGTGATTATAAGCGTATAGTTAAAGACAATAAACAAGTGAGAAACGGCAATGAATTGCCGTAAATCTTAGAGTTCTAAAAAATGGTTCAAGTAATATGCAACGGTCACGTGATACCACGTTTTGTTGAGATCAGAGGTCAAAGGTCATAGTCATAACGGTGGTATATCGACTATGCTGGGTCGAATGGCGTTGACCGAGAGTCTCTAGCTCTTACAGTTCTTGAGTTGAAAGTTGTATAACAGACGGACGGACAAAGCGGTTGTATAAGAGTTTTTTCGAACTCTAAAACTTAATAACGATCAAACTTAAAATTTAAATCTATTATGGTCGAATTCCGACCATGTGGCGACCGCTTTTTATATTAATAAAGCTTTATTAAAAAGTTTCCTAAAGTAGACATGGCAGTACACAAGTATTGGCGCAAAAAAAAAATGCACTATCTATTCCTTCACTCTCATAGTCCAATGTGACAGTAGTCCGATACGACCAGAGAGAGATCAGGCTCAGGACCAACAGTTTTACGTGCTACCTTAGGCACGGGGTTGTGCAACACCACAAATATCCTGATTCCGGCGGCTCGGGTCGAGTCAATTTTATATTAGCTCGATCCGATGTTTAAACCTAATGCACAGCAGTCGCGCATTCACTGAGTAGCGGTACTTCACTGAGATAGTCAAAACTTTGACTTAGATAGATGGCCTAGATAACGCCGAAGGTATAAATAACTATGATTAAAGTCCGACGTAATGGGGAATAAGCCAATCGGCTTATAAAAAGAGTGACTCTGTGAATCTTATAACACTAAAAACATTATGTCTGAGCCAGAACTTGAACCCGGATTTTCACAGTCTTACGCAAACAAGTAGTTTTCGTTGTAATTAAACTACTATATACGGATTATATCGCGTTGTTTATTTGACACTTTATAACATAATTTTGAAAACTGTTACACTACTACTACTATTAACCTTTACTAATTTTGACCTAATTAAATTATTATTAAAACTATTTAGATTTAATTTAATTTTACACTTTCCCCGACGTTTCGGTTGCTTTTCAGCAGCTATGGTTACGGGGAGTCTTCCCATGACAAATATACAACGCGATAAAATCTGTATATAGTAGTTTAATTTCAATGAATAATATTCGCGTAAACAGAAGACAATATTAGGAAGTTTTCGTACAACCTCTATGCTTTTAAAAGTATCAAAACATTATCTCGTTCAACACCTCCATAGGAGACCCAAGGGAGAAATTGATGGTATTACTTTACCTGAAACTACACAAGGTGTACGAGCCCTTTAATTCTTTTTACAGCTTTCCTTACGAAATATGTGATGAAAAATTGTTCCGGTAAAATTTACAAGGGTTTCGGATTTCCGAATCAATCTGGATTGAGCGATATAAGTTCGTTGTTCGATCGTTATGGGATGATAGATGGGTCCCATGACAAATTCACTAATAAAAGTAATTTATCAAATGCGTCAATCGCAGTGGTGTCTTGTCTTCTTTTTAGAAAATATCCCCTTAATGTTCTCTCCGGGTGAGGTGTTGCAATCTCATCGTTACGATATTAATTTTATTTTTCTTGGCGTTTTTATTTTTTGGGCAAAGGCGTGCCCTTAAGCATGTTTTTGGTGGCGTTTTCTCATAAATTGATAAGAGATTTTATCACTTAGTACTAAGTTTTATTTATGATCTTAGGTATCAGTATCAGTAAAATGTAAAGAAAATTTTACCAAATCTTCTGAAACGAGTGTTTTTAACTTTATATTTAAATCTTGTTCTCCCTAGCCTTTATAATTCGCAAGTCACTTGGGGTCGGCTTTTCTAGTCTAACCGGATTTGACTGGATATCAGTTTTTACATGGAGCGGCTGCCGCCTGACCTCCGCAACCCGAAGGCTAACGATACCCTAAGACTAGACCAGTGTCAGGATATTAGAGGGTACTGACTTTCCCAATAACGACTGCCATAGACGTTCACGGCAGCCGGGACCGACGCCTTAACGTGCTCTCCGAGGCACGAAGCAGGCGAGAATTGTCAATTAATACGCACATAATTTCGAAAAGTCATATAACTTCCGAAAATCAGAGGTGCGCGACGTGGGTTCGAACCCGAGACCCTCTGTATTGCAGTCTGTTGGTCTCCCCACTGAGCTATCGCTGCTATACAATATGACAAAGACCATAGGGTCTATCATTAAAATAGAGAGATAGGAGGTGGCCCTGATTTTATAATAATATATAATATAATATTGTGTGTTGTTACTTGTGTTGTAAACAAAACATACATGCACATGCACATCTCTCTCTCATCATATTAGAAATGAACCATATAAACTTACACCGTTAAATATAAGCGGCGGCAGTTGAATGAAAGAGGTAAGGTATCATTCTTACGACCGAGAGACCGTGCTTTTGATTCCCACCTAATTAATACACTAGGCGGTATTTAATAGAACTAGCGGTCGCCCACTGGTTCAAATTCGACCATAATTGATTTATATTTTAAGTTTGATAATTAATAAGGTTTTATTGTCTATAATTTTAAACTTATTATCACATTTCATATAGATTTCACCAAGGCTATACAGGTTAATTTACCTATGTATATTTTTCAAACAAATTATTATTTGCTTAACTATACTCTTTCATTGACGATATTCCTAAGCTTGCTACTTTGTTTTCTTTTTTCCTTTATTACATATAAATAAGGTATACGTAACCATAGTTACGAAGAATTGTACGACGTCAGACAAACAATGCCGAAATACTACGAACGCGATTGGACTGCGTGTGTCAAAGGCATGGTTGTGTAAGTGTAGTGTTTTTTATTATTTTAATGTATTTCTAATGCATATTTTATGAAAATAATATGACTAGCCACTCTTTCTCCATATAAACTTTAACTACGCCAAATTTGATACTCCTCCGACGGCGCAATTTATAAAACAAAATTTAAAAAAAATTACAAAAATGGCGTACCAAGTTTTTGCTTCACGTATTAATATATAGATACTAGTAAATTGAACGTAATATAAAAAAACTGTTATTAGTATTCTTACCATACATTTTCTAGTTTTAAGTAATTATGCTACCATCATTCACTACGAAAATTGACTATTGTCGTGCAGCTACCGAAAATTAACAAATTAACTACTATTAATGCTACCTGGGGATCAATCCCAGGACCGCAATCGCATAACATTAACGCAAACTTATGTCATAGGGCCAGCGAAGCAGATGAACGAATATAAATTACAAAACACCCTCGCAAACCATAACTTCAACATGAACAATAAAACTCGAGCAATATTGTTTTATTCGCAGCTAACATTGAATTACACTTTTATTTGAATTTTATACAGCCAATCTTTTATATAAAACATAATGACAAACATTTTTCCACCAACCAAACTCACCAAAAATATCCAATTATTTACTTAACATAAGAAACTGGCAAATAAATCACACAATTCACTAACCATGTGACAAATCACCCACAAATAATGTAGCGACATCACAATCGGATCTAAATCGGAATATCGGACTCGGAATATCTCGGAAATATCGAACAATGGCCGAACGAGGCCACGTAGGCTTATAAATCATAGAGGCCTTGCCGAAGTGCCACGTACCCGGGTATTTGTCCATAAAGCCGGGCATAACAATGGCTAATTGCCCCGGTCAACCCGGACAAGATAGGCAACAATAAAATTTTATTCGATCGTTTAAGTTTGTGAATTTATGCCGTGAAAGTTTCATCCGGGCTCCTGTGATAACGGGCTTAATTTTGGAAACAGATGGTAGTGGTTTTTAATATGTGAAGGTGTCTGATGATAAGCTACGCACTATTTACGACATCGGTATGCGTCGAATGTTCAGCCAGAGGCTATAAAATGGTTGACCATCCATCAATTGGTACAGACGAATATTCTTGTTCATTACTTTTTAAAAAGTGTCTTGAGAAAATCATGAAATGGTTTGGTTTAATTTTAAAATACTAAATTAAATCTGTTGTAAATCATTTTGATTAGGCTTTCTCTACATTATACAAAGCTTTTATTTGTTTGATAGTTATTTATAGCTAGATAATGGTCACGTGCCCGCGTACAACCCCGTGGACAAAAGGTTGCCCGCAACGTTATTTTGCAAACCACACTATACCCATACCCCGGTGCAACTAAACTCACTTAGATGCCATCTAGCTTAGACTCACAATGTACTAAATTTAGTACCACAACACAATTCTTACAGTTACTGTAAGAATTGTGTGTTGTAATGTATATACAAGTAAAATATATTATGTCAAAACACATAATTCCGCAACATCAAAACACATACATCAGAAATTTTAATGCTTAAACATTTGATCAAAATAAAAGTAATTTATGTACAGACAATTCTTAGCAATATTATAACAGAGTAACTAAGCTACATATTAAATAGGGTAGGACATCTTCCTAAATTTGAGATTACGGTCAAATCAGAGCAGTTGGATTGACGAAGCACCTTCAATCAATTAGACATGACAGCCTTATAAGTCTCACAAAAACACAACGAAACATCTCCTAAAACAGATTTGGAATTCTTTTTAACAACACTAAGTATGTATAACGTACATAATATATACGGCCTCGATGGCGTAGCGGTTAGTGTAACCGACTGCCACGCAAGAGGTCGCGGGTTCGATGCCCGCACAAGTCAAACATTTGTGTGCATGAACATGGATGTTTGTCTTGGTCTGGGTGTTTATATGTATAATAAGTATGAGTCAAAAAAAAAAAGTATATATGTATGCTTAACCATTGTCTAGTACCCATAGTACAAGCTCTGCTTAGTTTGGGCTAGATGGTGTTGTGTGTGTGGTAGAATATATTTAAAAAAATATATATACGTTTTATCTAACCTAACTTTTAATAATATAAATCCGATTATGAATTTGTTTGTGTTTTACTCTTCCACGTGTTAACGACTCGACCGATCATCATGAAGTTTTGCATACACGTTATCAGGGAAACAGAAAAGAACATAGGATATCATCCAGAAAACAGTACTGTTATTAATAACCTATGCTACATATACGCGAGTAAAGCCGTAAGCAATATCTATTCGAGATATAATCTTTAACTTGTGTTATGATCTGGCTTCACTTTACACACCCTAAGAAAACAACCAACTAACTACATTTCGTTATCATCACATCTGACACACCGTCTGCTCAACCTACAAAGATTAGACTTTCGGACCATCGTGGGGATCCTAACAGGACACTGATCCCTGAACAAACATCGGAGCAACAGACAGCCCACTCTGTAGGGGATGTCTGACCGAAGAAGAATCTGCCGCCCATGTAATCGTAGAATGTGTGGAAGTAACAGCACAACGTAAGAAAATCCTCAAAAACCCGAGGTCACTCCGCGAAGCCTGCGAAGACCCCAGGAACCTTCTGTGCTTTTGGGTGGAGTTGGGCTGGCTCTCTCCATAACCGGCCGACTCTCACGCATAATGGACCAACTTAGAGTTCAAATGCGGAAAAGGGAGTCCAATTACACAATTACATTTCGTTATTATGTTGCATTTTAAGCATGGTCAATTCATATAGAATGAGATGGAATAATAACTAGCCATATGGATAGAAACAAACATAAATCATATACTTGACTATAAATGTGTCAGCAATACGTCAGACTGAGGAAACAATAAGATGACGTTCAACATTAAAAATAAAAGTGTTTTTGATCCGTCTACGGTAAAGTAGTTGCATTTTAAGCAAGGTCTATTCATATCGCATTATAACGAAATAGTCTTCACATTACACACGCCAAATTCTCGTACCTCCAACAGCCAAACATTTACATTAAACTTATTAACCAAGAGATATATCTATAGTTACACACGCTGGCTTATTTGTACATAGTCACTATATCACCGCAAATACATTAGGGGAACCACCGTAATTAATTAATTGCTGAACATACCCATTTGATGTACGTACAAAATATCAAATTATTATGAAACATTTATTATAGTATTTGCCTGTACGTAAAAGGTTTTTGTGGTGAGGTTAATATTTAGTTAATAGGGCAATCTTTGTGTTTATTAATAAGCGTCAGTAGCGTAGCGGTAGTGAATGCACTTGCTGTGCTTGTGGTGACAGGTTCTTGGGTCTGGTAAACTGCTGTTGGGTTCTTCTGTCTAGAAATTATTAGTTTGGAACTACGCTAGGCCTAGCACAGTTCGAAACTGAATTTCTTAGGCTCACTTTGTCGTATGGGTGCCTAGAAAACCACGGCCGGCAAAATTTGATTATTACTTCTCTGCCTACCGCGGTCTTAGGCGTGAGACTAAGTATGAATAAGATATTTTATTGTTAATTCACGATTAAGATTCGTGACACCGGAAAATTTCAAAACGTTATTGCTTTCGTCAATTAAGTTTCTTAAAAAGAAATAACCATTTAAAAAAATCTAGAGATAGAAGTTATTAACGAGGCAAACAAACAGCTATAATTTTTACTACATTCAGGTAGTTAAACGGCAAAGGTATCCTTCTCTCTTAGCCTTTATTATTGCCAAGTCACTTGGGGTCGGCTTTTTTGGTCTGACCGGATTTGACTGGATATCAGTTATTACATGGAGCGGCTGCCACGTGACCTCCGCAACCCGAAGGCTAGCGATACCCTAAGGCTAGACCAGTGTCAGAATATTAGAGGGTACTGACTTTCCCAATAACGACTGCCATAGATGTTCATGGCAGCCGGGACCGACGGCTTAACGTGCTCTCCGAGGCACGGAGCAGGCGATAATTGTCAATCAATACGCACATAATTTCGAAAAGTCATATAACTTCCGTAAGTCATTGGTGCGCGACGTGGGTTTGAACCCGAGACCTCTGCATTGCAGTCTGTTGGTCTCCCCACTGAGCTATCGCTGCTAAGGTAATATAAAAGATAAAAATATAAAAATAAGTAATTCCTAATTACCCTCTCCACTTACCTTTTTCTCAAAAAAGAAGGAACCATACCTAATGTTAAGACTGCGCCGAGCGTAAGTCAGTTAATGACAGAGCTCGTGCAGCGCATGTTCAAATCGGCGCGCGGCCGCTATAGTAAAATTGTATGGAGGATTTGAAGTGTTTTTTTGATAAATATGTATATTTATTGTCAATGCCAATAACTTAAATATTTAGGACGGACAAATTGTAATATAACTATTTATGTTTCGTTTAAGCTGTAAAATAGGATAGATTTCTATTGTTATAATCTAAAAATCACGTAACACGAGCTTACGTTTTTGCATTTTTCTTGCAAATTTACGTAATTTTGTAGGCGGAAATATTAATTATTTGAATTTTTTTACACGGAGTAATTGTAAACACATTCATTGTTATGGTAAATGTATATTTTATATTTGTATGAAACAAAAAGTGCTGATTTTATTCACTTAATTGTGACGGTCTGTTTTGGTACATTTCGCTCGGCGCATTCTTAATTTGCACATTACTAATCCAGTTGTCTTGTTGTTAAAGCTCGTATTACATTTTACAAAGTTACCCTACTACAATAGAAAGGAAGTGTAAGCTTTCAATAGAAACGGTATATAAACATTTGCCTCTGGCCCAAATATTCTCCAAACACATCTCAAGACACAAATCCTTGGTCCAACAGTCCCTAGGCGCACCGTAACTCCACATACAGTCCGTTGCAAGTCCTTTGACAAATCACCGTCGTGGCGGACACACTTTGTTCGCAATGATTTACTGAGACCCTCTCCGCACCGACTATTTGGCCTGTATTGTTCCGCAGAGTTATGATTACCATAAAATACAAAACACTGTACGGAATGGTGTGTTTCGTGGAATAATTTCGGAATAAAATTGAAGATTTTTCGCGACATTTTGTAGAGTTAGTTTGATATGTCGCGGTCTTTTTTTGTTTTAACTTCAACTGTAATGTCCTTATATTTTAGGCGTAGATATCGTACTATTACAGTAGTGAACGCAATCAATGCAAATTATTGTGTTTTTCTGTCAAGCCATTATCAAGTAGCAGCATGGAGTCAGGAACTTTTCTCGGTAGACGGCAATAGGGTCACACGCTATAACGTGGGGCCTACAGCATCTCCAGCTACCTTATCCGAGATATAAACGGAAGAATATGTATATGTACAGTGATCTGTAATAGTGCATAGATACCTTACAGACAGTCGAACACAGGGACAGAATAATGTTTGCGTACGAACAGAATAGCGAGTCATCGAAAGTATTTATAAAATAAACTACCCATTGTATATTTATAAATCCATTTGTAATTATTTACTTCTTGTTGTAGCTAGAAATGTGTTCTTTTTTAAATCGCGGGGTCGCGATTGCATGTGAAAGCGATTCGCGCGGCCCCGCCGTCTATTGTTATGTCGAGGAACACCGGGGTATCTCTCCCCGGTGAGCCCGACATAACCTCTCCGTCACCCCGCGGAGAGGGATGGGACAATGCATGCCCCACGTAAAATAAAAAAAAACTACTTATTTTTATTTTATAGTAGTGCACCGCCATCTTTAACGATATAACAGTTCTTGTATCGATTTCTGTTAGATGGCGTCAATTACCGGCTTATACCACTTTTGTTTTGAAATGGGTATTCATTTTTGCAGCTCACTGTACGTTGAGTATTTTATTCAAGTTAAGAGATCGAGTTAGAATTTTTTCGATATTCCTATCGTGCATCCTTCGTCAATGGTACAGCGTAGTTTAAATAGGATGATAATAATAATAACGCTTTTCATTTTCATAGGGACTGTATTGTACTGATGTATGATACATTGCAGTTCGTAAAACTATATACCGAAACAAAAATAATGGAGAGTTAGTCTCTGTTAAGCGAAAATATATAGAGATACTCCCATATTTTACGTACTTGAAGGAGAAGGCAGAGATACATTGTAACCATATTCTGCGAACATAGGTTGTAGGTCCCACATGATAGAGGCCGAGCATATTGCAATCAACCGAGCACATTTCCAAACACTGTGATATTTTTAATTGAGATAGAAATCTATGCAATTATAATGGTAAAACCTTTTAACACTTCACCCATCCCATTAATCGAAACCGCCATGATCTGCCATAAACATACGCGATCTTATTCAGTATCAACTAACAAGGCATACAAAGCAAACTTCTAAAAGAAAATTGCTTGTATACACGAATAGGAAAATGAGTTTTATAATATAAAGTGAGCCACTTATTAGGTCTGAAGGGAAATCATAAATACCCAGTTTCTGAAATGCAGATCGCCACAATATAAGTTAAAAACCTGTCAACCACTTGGATTGGCTGACTGAATTAACAACAGCCAACCAAATCAATTGACATGTCGTTGGTTCGACTTCGAGCACATGCAATTGCAATGCAAATTTTCTATTAGCAAACATACAGTAGAACCACAAAATATTATAGGAAAATTTTCCCTTCTGCTATCATTGTCCTTGCTTGCATTAAATTTCCAGTATAGCGAAATGACGTCATTTCAATAGGGTTAGCAGATACTACATAGAGTAGTATATCTCTCGGGAAACTCAAAATAATATAATTAAGCGAGAATCATAGCAAGTGGAATCTTTAGTTGCTGCCTACCTCTCCAAGGAACAGGCGTGACTATGTACGTTATGTACCAGAGTGCCAATTCTCGGAATAAAACTGTTCAATATAGTGTAATATTGTACTTTCAGTCTCAGTCTCAGTCTTAGTGTCCGATGCTGTTTCTGATTTATATTAACGATTTATGTAATTTAATATTAGAAAATGGCAAGATAATATCATACGCCGATGATACCGTGCTAATATTCACCGCTGAAACCAGCAACGAGTTATACGGGAACGCTCAGCTTGGCTTTAATACTGTGAATCATTGACATTATCAAAATTTACCAACTTTAAATTCAGATAAGACGAAATATATTCACTTTTCTATGCGCAAGAATAACATTAGTATACTAACACTACTACTATACTAACCCGCCTATATATGCACACAAAATTGTCCTCTTCAAAACCCCGCAACAAACATGTGTAATTGTCCCCCTATCCTGCAAACTAGGAGCATAAAATATTTTGGGATCATAGTCGATGATACACTTTCCTTTAAACAACATATTGATAGTTAGTAAATAGAATTCGTAAATTAATATATGTATTGAAATTAAACTACTAAATACGGATTTTATCGCGTTTTTCATTTTACACTTTATTACAAAATTTTAAAACTGTTACACTTCTACTAGATACTATTAAGCTTTGCGTAATTCTGCGTGAATAGAAACACCAATGATTAAATTATGTTCGGGTACTTTGAAATAACGACACTGGAACATTGAGACAACTACCATCTTAGTCTCCCCGTGACCATGGCTGCTGAAAAGCAACTGAATCGTCGGGGAAAGTGTAAACTTAAATATAAATAGTTTTAATAGTTTTAATAATTTAATTAGCTTAAAAATTAGTAAAGTTTAATAGTATCTAGTAGTAGTGTAACAGTTTCAAAATTTTGAAATAAAGTGTAAAATAAATAACGCGATAAAATCCGTATATAGTAGTTTAATTTCAATGAATAACATTCGTGTAAACAGAAGACAATATTATTAATATATGTATTTAAAAAACTCCGAGCAGTAGCAGATATTAAATTGATTACTCAAGTTTATTTAGCTCTATGTCAATCAATTATCCAATATTGCATTACTTAATGGGGTGGAGCAGTGAAAACTACTAAGCTGCCTCTTGAACGAGCTCAGAGAGCAATTTTAATAGTAGCCACCTGCCGTCCTTCCCTACTTCCTACAAGCTTATTATATACATAAATCCTGGAAAGTAATGACTGTCCGTCAAATCTTCATTATGCTTACAATACTAAAACAGCATGCGATACTTACCTATAACGCTGATATTACTAACAAGCGACGGCAAGATATAGTCTGCACCATACAATCTGCTCATCCAAATGCTCAAAACATATTTTTACAAACAGATTTTATCATTTCTAGGGACATTTTTATACAATAGTCTAAATAGAGAATTAAGCATTTACAAATTAATTCATTTTAGCTGTAAAATCTTAATTTCTACTTATCGGCCAAACCGAGCAGTTACTTGCAATCTGTAACTGCTCCGTGCCTCGGAGAGCACGTTAAGCTGTCGGTCCCGGCTGCCACGAACATCTGTGGCAGTCGTTATTGGGAAAGTGTCGACACAAAAGATCCCACTGGGTTGAAGTGTCGCCGGTCTGCACTGACTGGCCCCCACATAAGATACATTCATACATACTTGCAATCTGTAAATAAAATTTTGCTTATTTAGTTTTAAAGTAGAATGTTAAAACTTATTTTAATTATTTTTACTTTTACCTTGAGCTTATTGTAAAATTTATTATAATGTAAATTTATTTATACTGATAATAGTATTTAAGCACTTTGTCGCTCAAAACACAGGTTTAACCTAGTTCGGGCAAATATCTATAAGTGCACTTTATGTTATTGTTAAGATGCAATTGTAAAACTAAGAATTTATACTAAAATAAATATTAGCCTTAATTAAATACATACTATATTGTACTTTATTAAATACATCACCTTTGACATTTATTCGACTAGTTTGACAAGAAAATTTGAACTGTTCATATTGCCAGAATTGGCCATGAGGAACTTACATAACAATCAACAATATATTGCCGTAATTTTTCTACGCTTATTTAAAGAAAGGAAGATAATAAATGTGATCGAATACCAATTCACACATCACATTTGAAGTTTATTAGACCAGATCGAATCTCAATTTTGAATAGTTTTATCACGAGAATTGGCCCACAGAAAACATTTACGTACCTTTTATTCGTCGTAAGCGAAGCGTATAAAATATGTCAACAAAAATCACAACGTTTTCGTTTTATCAATTTAAAAACTTTTGCCTTAATGAATTGCCTATAACCAAGAGCAGAACAAATATAAATATTATTATGAGTGAATATAAAATAAACGAAATAAAAATATCATAACTAAATAAAATAAATAATAAAATCGGAGCTGGATTGAATCCGCATAATCGTCAGTAACAGATGCCATTCTCACAGACACATCGGCGGTTGCGTCTGAATAAAAATATTGCTTTAAAATTCTGAACGATGTTTTGATATTTTATCTTATATAGAGCTGAATATAATGTTGAATAAATAAATCATTCTTTGTTGTACAGTTGAATATGTTAATAATGTTGAAATAACCAGATTTTAAAAGATATATATGTACCTACTAAAATTATGTAATATGGAGAGCTGTATTTTTTATTACAACATGCATGGATGGTACTTTGGTCTAAATTGTTGCTTCGCCATTGTGCCTAGTGTGGAAAAATCGTGTGATCCATAAAGTGTTAATCAGAATCTGGGTGTTCTTTGTATCGGTTGATGAAATGTTTGTGATGTTCTACGCGACACAGAATTTATGCCTAGTGCGAGAATTCCAAATTCAAAGATTATTAATGAACTATCAATTCGGTACACATAATTAAAGAAAATATATAAAGCTATTTACAGAGGCGAGCTTAATTCAAAATAAGTTTTCGATATATTTCCTTTCATGTAACATTTCCCTGCCTTTTTGACTGTATATTGTAAATATCAGTCAGTTCCCGGTACCTAATAAAATAATATTATCTATATACTAGATATTAAAATTATTATTTATTACTGTTTCTTTTGTTTATCCTACGGCATAAGTTTACGTTTCTGGCATTAGGTGGTATTGGGTTCAATAATTGGTTTCGGCCAAAGTGTTATTGGACGTTAAATTCTCGCCGAGTTTTTTGTGCAAATACATTTTCAGGTTAAACTAAATCAATTTGATGCTTAATTAACCTAAAATAAACCAGCATGCGTTTATTTTTCATATATAAAAGTAAGTATAAATAAAAAGAGGAAAATATAATAAACAAAAAGGCTTATTAAGATAGTAGTTGGTCTCCCCACTGAGCAGCGATAGCTCAGTGGGGAGACCAACAGACTGCAATGCAGAGGGTCTCGGGTTCGAACCCACGTCGCGCACCTCTGACTTTCGGAAGTTATATGACTTTTCGAAATTATGTGCGTATTGATTGACAATTATCGCCTGCTCCGTGCCTCGGAGAGCACGTTAAGCCGTCGGTCCCGGCTGCCATGAATATCTATGGCAGTCGTTATTGGGAGAGTGTCGACACAAAAGATCCCACTGGGTCGAAGTGTCGCCGGTCTGTACTGACTGGCCCCCACATGAGATACATACATACATACACAATTATAGGTATATACAATAAAATAAAAACAAGTCAATAAATGTGGTAAGTCATACTTAAAAATATAATCATAATATTGTTATATTGAACAACGCATGGACACAGGCCGCGCTATGTATCGCACAATAATGAGTTACCAGACCCCGCCAGCACTAGCGAGCGAGAATCATCGATACGATGCACACAACACAACAACAGAATAGATATATTAGTGTATATTTCAGCAGGTAGAATATTGAGGAATATTGTCAAAGCAATGATGTGCTTTGACAATATTGGTTAGGTTCAATTATAGATTGAAACAATTATGATTGTGTATTAATGCCAAACATTACCATCTCAAAGAACCCAATTCTTTGAGATGTGGTCACTTCGTCAGCTCAAAGGAAGGTGACTTCAATAGAAAATAATGTAGAATCATGGTTTGTGTAACGTGCTTCTTTTACTCAAATTGTATTAATTGAAGTGTTGTATGTGTATGAGTGTATATGCGGGTGCGATTTTTCTTTTCTGTAAAAAATCTTAAATTTAACTAGCTAATACACATTTATCGCGGCTTTTGAAATCGCCATAGTTAATTTTGAAAACTATCAAACCACTGCCACTGTTAAACTATTATAGTAATTAAATAATTTAGAATGAAAATTTACACTTTCCTCGTCACTCAGTACTTATGGTCACGGAGAGACTAATATTATGTAATGTTGTCTTCTGTTTACGCGAATATTATTCATTGAAATTAAACTACTATATACGGATTTTATCGTGTTGTTTATTTGACACTTTATTACATAATTTTGAAAATTGTTACACTACTACTACTATTAAACTTTACTAAATTTAAGCTAATTAAATTATTATTAAAACTATTTAGATTTACATAATATTGTCTTCTATTTACGCGAATATTATTCATTGAAATTAAACTGCTATATACGGATTTTATCGCGTTGTTTATTTGACACACACAAACCAAGAGAAACATAGGCGCCCGCATAAAAGAACACATAGCTGATGTAAAACACCAACGCTCGTTGAAGTCTGCTGTGTGTGAACATGTGCAACAGGGGACCAACCACTACCTGAGATTTGACAAACCACAGATTCTCGCTAAAGAACACCGATTCCTACCAAGGATGCTTCGCGAGGCTATTGAAATCAAAAAACATCCTAATTTTAATAGAGAAGATGATTGGAATGTACCACCAGCTTGGGATCCAGTAATAAAAATAGTCAAACCCAAGAAGAAGCAAACCACAGCTAGACTTCATGATACTTTGAGTTCATTCTGCGTAAATAGAAACACCAATGATTAAATTATGTTCGGGTACTTTGAAATAACTACACTGGAACATTGAGACAACTGCCATCTTAGTCTCCCCGTGACCATGGCTGCTGAAAAGCAACCGAAACGTCGGGGAAAGTGTAAAAATAAATTAAATCTAAATAGTTTAATAATAATTTAATTAGCTTAAAAATTAGTAAAGTTTAATAGTAGTAGTAGTGTAACAATTTTCAAAATTTTGTAGTAAAGTGTCAAATAAACAACGCGATAAAATCCGTATATAGCAGTTTAATTTCAATATTTAGATTTAATTTAATTTTACATTTTATATAATATATATAATATTATGTGACAAATATTTTACCGTTCCTTCTTCTTTTTCCTGTCTTTGGCTTTGCGCCTTAAATCCACGATATAAAAATGCTTACGAAAAATAGTTGAATAATGATGCAACATTTTATAAAAAAGAAGAATAAAAAATGGGATATCAATCCTTCAGAGTCCAAATCCTTGCTGTGCTTGCTTTGAAGAATGGTTATTAGAATTGCGATGGAGCTAACAAAATATTGATGTTTACAAATAACACCACAATAACCTACACGATTGCCTTCTCTATGACACCTGAAGTAATTAAGCTCAAATGAACAGCCATGTTTTCATGTCACGCAAAGAGACTTAAAAAAGGTTCACGGTAGTAACTTTGTAACCAATGCCGTCAACAATTTGACACTATGGCAGAGTTTTCGTATACAACTCTCCGAATGCTGACGCACGAAAAATTCACGGAAAACCGTCACAAAAACGTACGAATATTCACTGCAACTTTATACATGGACATGCGAGCGAACCAACTGAGCTATTCAAAATTCTGGTCCAGTTTTCCCAAATTGCTCATGCGTCCGCCGCTTTGGAAAAAAGACTAGTGTGTGGTGTCGATTGAATTCTCTTAAAAACTCTAGTCTCCTAGGTGTCGTAACTTTTTATCGGCCATCCCGAGGGCGCAATTTTGGTTCTAGGAATTGGCGTATGTTGCCAAAATTGCAAAATATTGACTTTGTAAAACATAAAAAGTACTAGGAACTAATTTTCTGACGCCAATTGAACATGTTTTGTGCTTGGTAGGCTGATATATGGACCCTAACGGATTGACTCAATGCTTTCTAATTTTTGAGGTCGGTCGGTATTAAATAGTCCTGGCAGTAGAGTATTTTTGTGACAGATTACTGGAAATATTAGAAAATACTGAGAGGCTCACTGTGACTTCATTGTAAAATGAACTCTATGAACCTGATCTATGTTTTAATTTCCAATGCATGACAAGTCTACAAAGAAGCGTTGACGAGCAGATGCCTGGTTTTTACATGGCGTGGTGAAACCGCGGTAGGTGGTACAGACTCACTTATATATATCTCAACAGTCATTGTACTACCCTAAATTATGAATAATGATAAATTTTTATTAAAGTTTACCACTTTTGAATTCGACATTTTCTTCGTAATAAATATAAATTTATTAACGCGTAAACGAGACAAACCTATACACTTTGTAACCCACTGTTCCATTCTTGCGCATGCAATGACAATGCGTAATGGTGGCAAGTCAGAGACCTCGTCTAGATCTCCCTCTCCAAGTGTTCCATTTACATTCACCGTCCTAACTAATATTACAAATGCGATCGTAAGTTTGTTTGTTTGCTACGCTTTCACGCCTTAACTACTTGACCGATCGTCATTAAATTTCGCATACAAGTTGCTAGGGGTACAGAAAAGGACATAGGGTATATTTTAACAAATAAAGCACTGTTGCTAACCTAACCTACAATTAGGCTGGTGAAGCCGCAGGCAAGGTCTAGTATTAATATGTTCTATAGACTTAAAATATTGACCATGTATAATGTAAAACTTTTAGATTGTAGTAAATTACAATTAAAACAACTTAGGTATACTAAATAACACAAAGTTTAAACCTATTTTGTAAAACATACATGAAGGCCCAAAAGTTGTTTATTAGTTTGACAAATATAATCTTACCCAGTTTTCTCGAGAGCCGACGTTTAGTACTATATTTTAGGTTAATCTGAGATTTAGATTAGCCTTTTAGGGCTTTACATTAATTGTATGTCTGCCTAGAGATTATTTTTGTATTATATAATCTACAGAAACATCGAGCTGTGGGTAGCTCGTATATACATACATTTACTATCCAGAGTTAGTGCTCGAATGGCGCTTGGTGGTCGCCTTGAGTGTTGTTAATTCGAATCCCAAACGTGATAATTATTTGTAAGATCCACAAATAACTGGTCTGAATCTGTATACATTTTACGTCTGTTAATTACTTGTATCGACCCTCGCGACACTAGGCTTGAACGCTAATGTGGACGATCGACATGGCACAGTTCCATTTTCTATGCTCCTACTAAGAAATTACTAAAAACTCAGGCATCGAATCTGAATCCTCGTGCACAACTGTAGCATTCACTGCCACTGTGCCTCGAAATCCACAAAATAAGTGGTATTATCAATATTACCACATATTTTTAACCTTGTTTTTACAATTTCACATCACAAAGCGCTGCTTATACTGGTTTATAAACACGAAAACAATTTACTATTTAGGATTAAATATAATGACCACCAAAAATACTAATTGCACAGCAAGATATGCTTACTAAAATATATCATAACGAGCACCTATATGCCTCAAATTACTGGATTCTGTCTCGAAAGTGTTAGGTTATGTTAGATTCCTTCCTAAACGTACCCAAAAATAGAAGCCCCGCAAAGTGGGACTCCGTCGACTTAGTTTGATCTCTTTAAAATATTTTAGCAAGTATATTTTGGTGTGCAATTAGTATTTTTGGTGGAATAAAGGCAAAAAATTGAGGAATAGTTAAATATTTTCTCTCTATTTATTTTATATAGTTCTACGAAAACACTATATTATATCTATTTTTATATTAATCGTTTATTTTTGTAAAAAGTAATAGGCGACTAATAATTACACGGAATATAAATTTTAGGTAGCTTATTTGGATGAACAGTAAGACTTTTCTGGAAACCTGCTTTCCGTTTAAAACAATTTTAAGGTAACGTGGTATAAAAATAGATTGAATCAAAAAAAGGTTTATTTTAATGAACGCGAACAGAGACGAGCTTGGCTTCATAGTTTTTAAACTCCAACCTTAAAACATTTCATAATTAAACCTTTAAGATAATTCTACTAGTTTAATTACCAGTAAATTATAATTCCAGTAAAGTCATTGCTGCTGGAATGAGATGTTAATTTTATTCCCGATTTCAATAGCCATTGTACCGTTGGAAACAATGGAATCTGTGTACAAAATGATTTCACATCCGACTGCGATACAAAAGAAATATTGTTTCATTCATTTGTGGACACATGAATATTTCGTAAACAGCTTACACAAAATTTGGCGTAAAGTTTACGTCAATATCCATTATATTATCCATTGTCAAGTAACCATAGTACAAGCTCTGCTTTGAGGCGCTCATAGCCAGTTGCACTCACTGATCGGTAAACGATTAGCGAGGTTAAGTAACGTTGGGTGTGGTCAGTCTATAGATGGGTGACCGCTTAGTGGTATTTCATCTAGACGCTCAGATGAAATACCACTAAGCGGTTTTCGTGCTTCGGAGGGCACGTAAAAAGTCGGTCCCGGTTGTTGCCAAACTGACAGCAGTCGTTAAGCCATGTCAAATGTCTATTGAATTTGACTATTTGAATTACTGGATCCCAAGCTGGTTGTACATTCCAACCACCAGCTTGGGATCCAGTAATTCAAATCATTGAGACAACTACCATCTTAGTCTCCCCGTGAACATAGGCTGCAGTGGATGGCCCTTAGGGATCTGGAACACTCCAAGAAATTCATTGCAAACAGATCCACGGGCTTCACCCAGAAGTTCTGCGGGTACAACAAGGGCCAAATACGCCTGCTCACAGGAGCGTTCACTGGCCATTTTGGCACCAACGACTTCCTGTGCAGATTAGGTTTGGCAAACAATTTGATCTGCAGAGCCTATGGTGAACAGGACGAGTCCATATCACATCTACTGTGTGAATGTGACGTGTTGGCTGGACTAAGGATGGGTCTGATGGGATTGGCATATCTGAACCCTGAAGACTTCAGGCTTCTCCCTCTGAAGTGTACGCTGCGACTGATGCAGTACATTCATAGGGAGATAGCTCAGGGATAGATCTCGGGGCACACACAAAAGATTCCACTGGGTCGAAGTGTCGCCGATCTACACTGATTGGCCCCCGAAATAAGATAAGATAAGATAAGATAGTCTCCCCGTGACCATGGCTGCTGAAAAGCAACCGAATCGTCGGGGAAAGTGTAAACTTAAATATAAATAGTATTAATAGTTTTAATTATTTAATTAGCTTAAAAATTAGTAAAGTTTAATAGTAGTAGTTTCTAAATTATGTAAAAAGTGTCAAATAAACAACGCGGTAAAATCCGTATACAGTAGTTTAATTTCAAAAAATTTCCAAATGGTTACCTTGAGTTGACACCCACATATTTTATAAAATCCTACGTGTGTATTTAAAATAGGCTGATAGCCTAGTGGGAGACTGTTAGACTGCCACGCAGAGATATCGAGTTCGATTCCAAGGCACGTATATTTTTTTTAAGTAATGTGTAAAAATAATAGTTCTTTTTCGCTCGCTTTAACGGTGAAGGTAGACATCGTGAAGAACAAACGAACGAACGAAACGAAGAACAACGTGTACATGTGAATATAAAAGTCTGCCAACTCGCATCTGGGCCATTGTTGTGGTCTATAGCCTAAACCTTCTCACACTGAGAAGATCTTCTCACCCAGCAGCACTGTAATTACCTATCGGTATGAAATATACTTTACGACCTATTCTCATACCTAGCAAATATACATAAAAAAATTAATAAAAATCGCTTGAGCCGTTTCGGAGGAATGCGACCACAAACATACGAGTTTTTTTTATACATAGAAGATTATACGTGTTTATGTACCTTGTATAATTATAAAAATAAAATATAAAAAATATATTTATTCACCAAATAAAGAAATACACATTCTCAGATGTTAATTAATAATATAACTAAGGAAAATAATTTATTGTTTTGCCAAAGACTTCCTACACTAGGCTAGGCCTGTCCTGTCGGTATTCTTTTTATCACATTTACCATTCTTTATTTTTGACTCGACGTAAATAAATATATCATATAAAATGTTTACAATAATTAACAAGATCGTATTTAAAATTTATAGTAAATTATATATATAATTAATTGTTGCTGTACTGGAACCCTAAATTTCAAACCTAATGTATAATTTAGATTATCAATTATTAACAGACTTGGATATTGCGGTCGAGTACCGATTAAGGCTAGGTTAACAGTAAACGTACAAATTGTTACTGGAATTGTACCGGGTCAAAGCAACAAGTGGATCTCATGAAATACACATCACTGGGCTTATAGTTCCTTATTAATTGAAATATTAATAGCGCTCAGTATTTTGCTCAGTTGTAATTTATGGTAATTGTAATGGCAGGAATGCTTGAGTTACTAATGATGTGCTTAATATTGTACATTCATATATCCTAACTAATAAATGCGAATGTGGGTTTATTTATTTGTTTGTAACGCTTTCACGTCTCAACTATTTGACCGATCATCATGAAATTTCGCATACCCGTTGCCAGGAAAACAGAAAAGGACATAGGATACTTTTCAATCAGAAAAAAAACGGTTTCTGATCTAACCTAACCTACATTTACGCAAGCGAAATCTAGTAATTTATACAGCGTGTAACAGAAAGGTGTGGTCATATTTTAAGGCCGTGATATATATCTGATAAATAACCTATGTGCCCTATTGCCGGAACAAAAAAACAATTAAAAATTTTATGACAATTTATTTACTATTTATTTGACGGCCTCGATGGCGTAGTGGTAAGTGTAACCGACTGCCACGCCTGGGACTGCGGGTTCGATTCTTGCACAAGTCAAACATGAACATTGATGTTTGTCTTGGTCTGGGTGTTTCTATGTGTAATATGTATGTATTTCCAAAAAAAAAAGTATGTATGTATGTTTATCCATTGTCTAGTATCCATAATACAAGCTCTGCTTAGTTTGGGCTAGATGGTGTTGTGTGTATGTGATAGAATAGTATATTATATTATTATTGTGGGAGACTGGTGCCTAAGCTAGGCTCGAGACCTGTGTTTCAGGACACCAGGTCCCCACCCCAAAAGTATAGTAAAAAAGTATATAATATTACAAAAGAGGACAATAACAATAACATGAATCAAATAAAAATAATAATCATACAAAAAAGAAAATGGTATTAAAGAAAAGTCACTAAATTTGATAAAAATACAAAGTAAAAATGTAAAAAAAATATAAATTAAATATAAATAGTTATAATAGTTTTAACAAATTAATTAGCTTAAAAATTAGTAAAGTTCAATAGTATCTAGTAGTAGTGTGACAGTTTCAAAATTTTGTAATAAAGTGTAAAATAAATAACGCGATAAAATCCGTATATAGCAGCTTAATTTCAATAAAAAAAATATGTGATAAAAATGTAACAAATCTTCAAATCTATAATGATATTAGTTCGATTTAATATTTCATTAAAAAAAAAAAAGCAACGATTTAGCCTAGTCCAAGACCGTTGTACGCACTCAAGTTATGTGCGCATTAAAAAGTTAAATTATTTATCGCTCGATTTAATGGTACAGAAAAACATCGTGCGGTTACCTGCATGTCGAGAGTTCTTTCTAATGTTCTCAAAGATATGTGTAGTCTGCCAACCTGCATCGGTCCAGCATAGTGGTCTAAGCCACGGGGCTGATATTGTTATTTTTTTATATTTCATTTTCTGAAAAGGTGTCATTAAAAGCCTCGACAGTAGTAGTAAGTAAAAATATATCGTTTATGTTGCGTTAAAACAAAATCCTATTCAATACACTGACATGAATGAAACCTAATGAGAACATTTCAGTTGCAGAGAGTTCAGAATATTAATAATTATATGTGATAATAGGAGTAATCATTCTTAGAAAAAAATGTTTTTCGCCGAAAATATATTCTTCGTATTTCATTATAGTGTCACAGTTTCATTAACTTTTTCATTAAACGTCATATTGTGAAGGTATTAATGTCTCTTCATAAAGCATTAGTAATATAAATAGACTAAATTTATTTTGTGCTATTACGTAAAAGTCTGTGTTTTTAATATCTGAGTGATACTACTATATTAAGAATGATTTCTAAGCGTTGGCATGCTAAGGTGAAACGTAAATTTTAAATAAGAAAAAAGGACGATTTATTAAGGACCTGCATGGCACGAAGCAATGGCGACATCGACTTAATGCTTCTAAATATTTTTTTATGTATTTAATACGAAAACTACGTTCATCTTTAGCAGCAATTGCTACGTTTTGTATATAATATAATATACAATTATATTATATATGTATTTTGTATAATATAATATAATTGTATACTATAATGTATAAACTGCCTCCGTGGCGCAGCGGTAGTGAAAGCGACTGCTATGCATGAGGTCACAGGTTCGAATCCCGGGTCGGGCCAAAACAAAGTTATTGGGTTTTCTGTTAAGAAATCTCAATAGCAGCCCAGAGTTAGGAAGTTGGCGGTGTTAGACACTCGCGTGCCTCGGAAAGCACGTAAAGTCGTTAGCCCTGCGCCTGATCTCTCCGGTCGTGTCGGATTACCATCCCATGGGATCATGAGAGTTAGGGAACAGAGAGTGCACCTGTGTTTGCGCACACACTTGTGCATGATAATATCGCCTGCGCAGATGGTCAGTCTCCGTTAAGATTGGTCGCCATTACCGAAATTCGGTCTGGAGGACATTATTATTTTTAATATTATAATATACTATAATCGCATAGTTCTATAGAATACTAGCTTTTGACCGCGACTTCGTACGCATGTAATTTGAAGTAGGTTATCCATTTATTTCTTACATGTAAGAAGAAAAAGATCTACACATATAATCGACTTCTAGGCTGGCAACAAAGATGAAATATACCCCAGATGCATATATTTTAAATCATATATATGCATATATCAAAAGTATAGTAATGTATCACGTCACACAATTATGATCAACAGTAACTTATCTTTTAATATTTGGGATACGTAGAGCGATATCAAACACAATACAGCTAATGCAACTAGTTGCTAAATCCAGTTGCCATAGTAACCAAATTCTAATCCACAACACAGTCAGATCACTTTTATTCACAACCTGCCCAACTATTACATTCAAACGCAAAGCATGATGCCAGAACCGGCCCGACTTCCAGCCAGTATCCTTTACAGCACAAGGCAAAAGATGCAAGCCACTACATCAATTACAAAATGTCTGACACTAAATCGCGTTCCGCGAACAAGGTTTTGTATTCAAACTTTAGCAATTACGTTAGTCAGGATTAAAGTTAAGTTGCTAACTTTCAAAACGGGACGGATGGTTACCGTGGGGTCACAGACGAGTGCAACTTCGCCCGCACTTGTTCTCAGCTGTTTGGTTGGGCTTGACCAGACGTGTAAATTGTTCGGAGTTAATTTAATATTGTGATTTTTATGGTAGTCTACATATACGTGAAAGTAACACGTTGAATTTGATGCCTCATTTTGTAGCGGTTTTTTTAGTTTAATCCATATATATAAAACTCTTCCGTTACTGAGTGACTGACAGACAACGCACAGCCGAAACTACTGAACGCAAGAAGCTAAAATTTGGCATATATGTTCCTTGGAGAGTGTAGGGGAGCACTAAGAGAGGATTTTATTAAATTCTACCCTGAAGGGGGTGAAAGGGTGAAACCCGATATTCACACGGAAACAGGACTTACGCGGTTGAAACCGCGGGAAAACTACTAGTTCATGTATAAATATTTTCGCTGTGAATTATATTTTTCTATCGTTTAATTACTATTAATTTTTCTCTTCTAGATTTCAATTGCTTTTTAGCAATGTGTAAGGGCTGCGAAATCCCGGTGATGATCGTTGCTGAAACAGTGTAAATATAAATATTTATATTATAGGCGATGTATCTCACTGGGAAGTAGCCCGTGCCCACTAGTGGCTAGGGATGGGCCTCTTGTCACTGTATATAGAAATTGTCTCAATGATTAATATCATATATTTATGCGATGGTAGTACAAAGAGAAAGGTACTTGGCATTAGGAATTGCGATACGCACGCAATAGAATTTCCGCTACCGACTAACCCAATCTATGTACAAACATTTATTGTCAGAAATAGTTAACAGTGATAAAATCTGTTTAAAATGTAGTTTATTTAAATATGTCGTAATATGTTCATCATAGAGAGGAGAGAGGAAAGGCCTATGTCCAGCAGTGAACTGCGGTGGGCTGATTGATTGATTGATTTGATTGATGTTTATCATAAGCAAAAAATGTTTCTTGCTTGTTGCGGCTTAGACCGTATAAGTATACGGTTTAAGCCTCACCATTGGTTTGTGTTCAAGTAAAATTGCCACGTGACCCTATAAAGTATCGCTATATACCTTCTAGACTTTATAAGGCATTTGTTTTTTTACTGTTAACTTACTGTTTTTTTTTTATTTCTGTGGGCCTTTCTAAGCTTTCTAAGAAGGGACATAAAGAACACTCAAATTTGGTACAACAATTTGTGGATCACATCATTTTGGTCTCGTGTGAGGATCGATCCCACAACACTCGGCGCTGTGGCAGTGATGAGGCAACCACTTTAACTGCCAAGCCATCCCTGCATCCAATTGTTTTCAGGAATGATCTTTTTTTTCTTGGCAACATAACTATGTTCCAATGTTCGATTTGTTGGAACTTCAAGAAATAGAAGATAATCCAGCAAGTCACGAAGCATGTTCGACAATTTCGCACCTCGTATTCAGAGTAGGTGCTTAGCCACAGATCCACAATCACACTTTGGCGAGTTTTAACTGCAACTTTTGTTTGTGATCGGACAATTTATGTAAGTTTTTGTTGTGAATATACTTGAGCGGATAATAGAGAAAACATTGTTGTAAGTTCGTGAAAATTTGTTAGAAGTTTTTGATTGGTTTTAAAATGTTAATGGTTCCTTCTTCCTAGGCGCAGTGGTACTGAATGCGAGTGCTGTGCGCGATCTCATACATAGTCTGACACCAGTGTCACTGAAAGGATAGGTAGTGTATTACAACAACTTTTGTTTAACATGGTTTTAGGACAGTGTGTGCAAGCCTATTACCGTTTGCAGAAAACTCAATAACACTTTTACCAACCTGGGAATCGAACCCAAAACTAAGCAGTTACATTTAATCAATCAATATTTAATAATATTTATTTAATAGCAGCACGTAGTCTCGAACGCTGTTGTGGCAATTGTCTGAAACATATACTCTTTACTTCACCTGTATTTGTCATACACCTCTACAGAGGCCGTCGGGTATACATGTATGATTAGTTTTCAATTTCTTAATTCGACGGCCTCGATGGCGTAGTGGTTAGTGTAAGCGACTGCCACGCCTGAGGTCGCGGGTTCGATTCCCGCACAAGTCAAACATTTGTGTGCATGAACATGGATGTTTGTCTTGGTCTGGGTGTTTCTATGTATAATATGCATGTATTTACAAAAAAAGTATATTTTTATGTTTGTCCATTGACTAGTACCCATACTACAAGCTCTGCTTAGTTTGGGCTAGATGGTGTTGTGTGTATGTGGTAGAATATTATTACATTATAATTATATTCACTATGAAAAAAAAAAATCATATGACGATTCTTTTTCATACAACCTGCTGGACTTGTACAGCGCACTGAAAGTCCGGTAAAACATAATATTAGCTCCATTTATAAACTATCCAAATGCTGGGCACGGGCTTCTCATCATGACAAGAGGTTAGGCCATAGGCCGCCACGCTGGCCTGGTGCGGGTTGACAGACCAAAGAGTTCTCTATAATGTTCTTTCAGATACGTGTAATCTTTAGGAACATTATAGGAAACTCTCTGCAAGTTTCACGTCAGTTTTTTTGCTTCACCATTAAAACGGTCGAAAATTATTTACTTAATATGCGCATAACTTTAAAACAGCGATGCATAACATAGGATCGAACTCAACTCTTTGACAATCTCACTTCTTTCTCAACCGATATCGCTGCCCAATATACATACAAACATATACATAGATTCACGCCTGTTTCCCAGAGAGGTAGGCAGAGACAACGGATTTCCATTTGCTACGATCCTGACACACTTCTCTGGCTTCATTCACTTTCATCACATTCCTCATGCACGCCCGTCGGTTCAAGGAGCTCTTAACCTGGCCTTTGTTCAGAACGCCTCCGATCTGATCAAGAAACGTTCGCCTAGGTCTTCCTCTTGCGACTGTTCCATTGCTGCCCAATATAAACCAATATTAAAGAATGTTTTTAATGACCCACACAAATTTAAAACTCTGTGACTCTATACACATCCTAAACATCACTCCCACTAATCTACCTCTCCACACCAAAGCGTTCCCACAAGGAATACTAGGAATTTCATCACATGTACGCACCGTAATTAGTTTATGTCAATTATAACCAACCTACATAAATTAAACTAGGCGATTATCATAAAACATCGAGGCTGACCCCTGGGAGTGACCCGCAGTCAAAGAGGGACTTTACCTTATATTGTGGGCAACAGCACAAGATATAAGAGCTGGCGAGGTGATTAATATACATAGTTTTAATGGACACCAATAGTTGAGGAACCGGACTTGTGATCAAGAGGTTGTCAGTTAAATCGTCCTCTACTCAACTCAAGAACATGCCAGTACAATTTTGTTTAGCTTAGCCAACGGGCTCTTCAAGAATACAAATAATGCATACATAGATTCACGCCTGTTTTCCAGAGGGGTAGGCAGAGACTACGGATTTCCATTTGCTACGATCCTGACACACTTCTCTGGCTTCATTCAATTTCATTACATTCCTCATACACGCCCGTCGGTTCAAGGTGCTCTTAACCTAGCCTATGTTCAGAACGCCTCCGATCTGATCAAGAAAAGTTCGCCTAGGTCTTTCTCTTGCGACTGTTCCATTCACACTAGCCTTATAAACTTTCTTAGTCAGTCTTTCCTCGTCCATTCTTTCTACATGCCCAAACCAGCTTAACATACCCTTTTCTATTCTTGTCACTATATCCATTTATCACTATATCCAATAATGCAATTGGTAGTAATTATGTTAAACCTGTTTGTGGAATACACTAACACTAGCCTATGTGATCAAACTTACAGCACTCGATGTACTTAGGGGATAAATAAAAAGTTATAGGATTTGTCAGTCAAGAAAATTTTAATATTAGCAGCAGAAACAAACGAATGGAAAAGCCTGATTTTCATTGCTTTTTCTCTTTTGAGTGAAAAGAAAATCACATAATATTCGTAGAATATCAAAGGCAGATTCTAAAGCACAAGCTTTTAAAACCGATATATCATCGTTCATATATAGCTATAGCAATTTTTTTCAGTTCACTTGTCTAACTGTCTGGTAGCCATAATTAGCAGTAACAGCAATAAATGCATTTCAAAACGATCTGTATCATCATATAGACTGTTTTAAAAACGCATTTATTGCAGTTTAGACTCGGTGCAAAAGGTAGAAATCTGAGAGCCTAAAATGGCAGAAGCTTATACCCAGCATTAGGCTACATTAATTTGATTGATTGATGAAAAATAAACAGGATTAAATTCCGCTCTCCGTTCTAACTTATATCTTAACACAAAAGATATTAGCTATACTTGTGCTGCCCCGAAGGAGATCTCTCTTAATTTAGTTCAGCGCTGACGAGACAAATGTTTTTGCTGCTTGACAAAAGCGTGTTTTTGTTTAGCACACCTTCATGCAAAATAAAGGTATGTAGCATCGTCGTATGGGTCCAAAGATCCTTCGAGAGTACCACTCAGATCAAAGGACAGAATTGCTGAGGTAAAACAAACATAGCTGCCACAAGACGGGTTAAGTTACAATAAAATATACGCTGTATGGTGAAGCTAAGTGAAACATATGTTATATTAGGTCGGGAGTTGGCTGCTTGTAAACATTGTTGAGTTTCGATTTTGAAATTGTGTTTTCGCTATTTATAAAACAGTTTGTACTAGATGTCATCCTACACTTTGTGATGCCGTTATTTGCAGTGGACGTAAATTAGAATCCATTATCACTGGGCTTATAAATGTATGAGAGCATGCACTAAAATAAAAAAATCGTATTTTTCCACCTTGACACATAATTACGCCTATATATGTATTTCATAAAGACATGTTTTACTTTTTATCAGCTATGTTTTATATACCACATAATACTCTTATTACTAGCAATAGGCTTGCTTTTGCGAAGTAAATATCTAGATTCCTTGCTACTTCCTCGCTATAAAAAATTTCCTTGCCTTGATCCAATAAAACGCGATAACAGTAATAAACCTCACAGTGTTCATTATGTTCATAGCCAGTTGCACTCACTGGTCGGTAAACGATTAGCGAGGTTAAGCAACGTTGGGTGCGGTCAGCCTATAGATGGGTAACCGCTTAGTGGTATTTCATCTGAGCGTCTCCGTGTTTCGGAGGGCACGTAAAATATCGGTCCCGGTTGTTGCCAAAGTGACAGCAGTCGTTAAGCCATGTCAGAGGTCTACGGGCAGCTTGAACAACTCGTGACAACAGGTTGGCCACTAAACACACGAAAAGGAGAAAAAAAGATTTAGAATAAGGTGATAAAGTATGTACAAGCACAATAAAGTGTGCACCAACGAATTTTTTTTTATTGTTTTGGAGGCAAACGACCAGACGGATCGCCTGTTGGTAAGCGATTACCGCCGCCCATGGACATCTGCAACACCAGAAGAGTCACAAGTGCGTTGCCAGATTTTAAAATTTGGGTCTTCACTCACTCGATGAAACACAACGCAAGCGCTATTTCACGCCGGTTTTCTGTGAGGCCGTGGTATCACTCCAGTCGAGCCGGCCCATCTGTGCCGAAGCGTGGATGTACCTGTGAGGATAGTTGTATAATGTAAATAAAAATAAATAGATACCAAGAAAGACGCTCTCTAAAAAAGAAATGTGGTAATTTTACATACATCATAATACACTGTTACGTTTATAGTATAGTAGTAGACAGTGAAGTATTACACCCACATTTCGCCAGTTATAGTTTTAAGACCCACGTAATAGGCAGCCAACCTACTGCTATTTACCGAAAACAGTTCCAGACTCCGTGCTGTTACCAAGAATTTCCAGGCAGAAAATTATTAAAATAACATTTTGCCTGACTCCGTAATCGAAGTGTGACCGTGACCATGCACAGCAGAATAAACACTACAGCTACATGACACCAGAAAAATATAAAAAATATATATAGTTTAAAATAAGCTCGCTTAAGAAATTTATACAGTACTAACTGTCCCGACAGAAGTTGCCCAGTACACACGAGAAAAAAAAACCAAATCTAAACATCGAATTCACATGAACACACACAAGAGTTTTTATCAAAATACGTCCAGCCGTTTAGGAGGAGTTCAGTGACATACACACGTACAGTAGAATTATATATATAAAGATATGATCGTAAAAAGTCAAGGTCAAATCAAGCTTAAAATAGCCCTCGACAAAATAACTCCTAGTTCCTTCCGACAACAGTTACTTTATGCCCCACTGAAATAGAAAATACTGACTGAGATCCAAAACACTTTCACACTCCGTAAATATTGTATAAGGGGCCAGCGATATAAGACGGAGGCATCGATCTCGACGTATTTACGCGTTCCTGAATTTATTTAAATATTTAGCTGTGAATACTATTGAGCAGTTACAGTTTTTGAACAAAAAATGTGATATGGATATACATGGTTCCAAAAAATAGAGGTCAACATACGAAAGGTTGTATGGAAACTGTATTTTGTTTTTGTTGGCTTCCAAGCCAACAAATATGAAAATTCAATTTCCATTTTAGGAGCATCAGAACATTTGATGCTCCTAAAATATTTGTTTATCATATAGTAGCAACCCACCCCGTTTTCGCACAGATAGTACAAAAAGCTTAACAAATTATACACCATCCATCCATCCTCCATCCTTAATTTGCTATTGCATCAGCTCTTGGGGTGGCGCTCCAAAAACGACACTAGGACTGCTAGAGCGCGCACAAAGGGCCATCCTAAAAGTGTCATCTTTTCGACCTCACTACTATCCTACGGAACAATTATATAAGGATCATAAAGTTCTCACAGTGCGACAATTATTTATACTTAGTACCGTTATAAAACAACATTCTCTCCTGATTTTCAACCCCTCTCTGTCTGAAGGTAGAAGACGATTCAACCCAGTAGATCGACGCCGTATACACCTATTTACTACTTTCTCAAAACGCTTCTTTTGCCACTTAGGCGGCTACCTTTACAATAAAATAAACAAGGAACTACAGATATACAATCTTACTAAGATCAGATGCAAAACTCAATTAACAGTTTGGCTACAAAAATTAAACTATGATGATACGGAAAAACTACTGACAAACCCAGTTTAAAGTTATTACTACTGCCGTTTTACATACCCATACAACAAAACACACACACATACATCCAAACACATACAAACACACGTACACGCACGCACACACACACACACACACACACACACACACACACACACACGCACACACACACACGCACACACACACACACACGCACACACACACACACACACGCACACACACACACACGCAAGCACGCGCGCGCATAAATACATACATAACCAAAACAGACGAAATCACCACTATTGTTATTATCATACAACAATGTGTTTAATGCACCAGTACATAATAAAAATGTATTTTATGTAGGATTGGGGTCCTGGTGTCCTGAAATACAGGCGTCAAGCCTAGCTTAGGCACCAGTCTCCCACAATATAATAAATGTGAAATAATAATTGTATTATGTGCCTTCTATATGTTGGACTATGTAAATATCGTATGTAAATATTGTGGTGAGAAAATAAATATATATTATATATATACCTAAAACCTTTTTTTATGGATCAATGAAAATCCGTTCAGTAGTTTTTGAGTTTATCGCGAACAGACAGACAGGCGGACGCAGTGGGAGACTTTGTTTTATAATATGCAGTGATAGTTAATACCATACCACATTATAACCTTTTCAAATACAATTTAAAATATAAATTAAAATTCTAGCTTCAATTATTTCGGGGTGGGGAGAGGGAGGGATACTTTTTCGATACCATGCAGAGGTTTAGAACTTAAACATTTAACACGCATTTCTGACTTCATGAAGTTACATCTATGTTTTATTCCTGTTGTCAGTAAAGAAAAGCAACATTCGAAAACCTGCATGTCTGAGTGTTTTCCATAATGGCTTTCCAATAGACGAGTGTGATGGATTATGGCTTAACCCTTGTCATACTGGTAGAAGGCTCGTGCCCAGTAGGAGGTTAACACTTACATGTTTATAAGTATAGTCCGATTGTTAGGCAAGAATCTGAGCCTTAACAGGGCTGAGATAAATATTGATTCTATAACGCTGAATACTCAGAGAAATAATCATCTGCTTAGAACTTAGAACCTAATTATAAAATCCTTCGTTATGCATCAGAATAGAAATCAAAACAGCAATATAATTCCACTTCCAAATGTAAATTATAATGTGCCAACCAGAATTAACGGCTCCTTACAAACTTGTATGAAGAACAGAACACCGTACCTGTTCTTTATCCAATTAAAGTGCACAGGCGAGACGGTTATACACGAAAGAACGGGAAGGAGCTATTTCCCTATTAATTATTCAAAAGAGGCCCCCGATCGTTGAGATACGTACCCCAATTAATCTTATATTCATTGACTTCGGCAAATTGACACAGATTAGTAAAATCCGCTTCACAGTTCAGTTTCAAAGGGTTTTGAAATAAAGAGTTTTCGGTTTTATGTTTTTGCTTTATTTACTGCATAAGGCAATCAATGCTATGCTTTTAACAGAAACGTAATGATAACGCCTTACTTCTATTTTAAACTAGCTTTTGCCTGCGGCTTTGCTCGCGTGAAAGTAGATTAGGCTTACCTAATCTACTTTCACGTCTTAGGTTACAAACATAACATCAGTTATGTTAGTAACAACAACGCTTCTTTAATTCTGTAACAGCACTTTTTTTAATAAAATATGGCCTATGTTACTCGGTGATAATATAGCTTTCATATGGAGAAATAGTTTTTAAAATAGCTTCCGCAATTTTTGAGTGAAATCTTTACAAAAAAACAAGCAAATCTCTTATATTATATAGTATAGATTAAATATTCTTAATTTGAACTCTTCCCAAACTTGAGAATTTCAAAGGTTTACTTATCTACCTCTTCCATTCCTGTCCTTTCACGTCATCCTTAATTCTGCTCCTTTCAGTCAAGAACACGTGAGTGCCCACATATTGCAAGCAATTATAGACGACAATAAACGCTTGCCTATATCATGCGGGCCGTATATTTGTCACCAAAAAAATATACGTTTCCCTTTCTGTAATTAGGTGCGTAAGTATTTAAAAAACAAAGGTCTCTTTTTAAGAATTTTTAATAGTGAGAAGCACAAAGAATAAAGATGTAACTTTGCTAATAATAGAACATCTAGTATGTACATACAAGGATTCTAAAATCTAATTTTCCAAGATTTAGATCCTACTAGTCATTCCCAATTTGATTTCCAAAAATAAATGCAATGTGTAACACATTAGCTGACTGAATGAACACTGACTGAATGTTTCTGTACTGACAAACTGAATGTTTGACTTAGCAAACACTTTCATAAGTCAAACATTTTCAAATTCTATGAAAAATTCAACCTAAAGCCAAGTCAATGTCGGATTTGAAAAGTAAATAAAGATTTTTTTCAAAACTGTTTCGCTCAAAGTTCGTCTATTGACATTGTATGCCACCCGTCACAGTTTTGCGCATAGAACCCTGATGGACACGTAAATAAAGTTTACTGATGCGCTCCTTTTCATCGTATAAAGCTGAAATAGCTACGCCAGCCTCGAAATTCGGCACTGAAATAAATTTTTCGCAAGATCCGATAACTGTTTATAAAAATTTTAGTTGACTAACAGCTGTGAGGATTTTATTCTGGAAACGAATAGTTTTTCGTTTGGTATTAGTTTTTTCTATACTCACAGTTGTCTCATTTCACCTCATATACTATCATGATTTATTTTACTCACTCTAAGTAAGTAAATACATAAAAAGAATACCTACTCATTCTTATTAAGTATTTATTCATGAGTTGTATATTTAAAGATGCATTTTCAAAGCAGACATTTGGAACAGAGCCATTATGAAAATTGTATGAACTTTAGAGGTATACATACCACTAGTCAAATATATACTGCAACCAAATTTTCTAAAACCTATCCGTTAACTTGTTTATATTATATTCAGTAAGGAAACTACTACCATATACGCAGTAACCTCATATTTTAGCACAGTACCATCTACCGGCAATCTTGATAAACTCTATGGAAACGAGGAAGGTTTTATTCAAAATGCTGTATTTCAGCAACTGGTTTACAAGTAGCTTCAATAGAGGGTACCCTTATAAATTGTATTTTATTGTCAATAGGTGGAGCTACGTGTAGCACGTAACAAAATAACTTATTTAACATTTTTAATTGGAAGATATAATTATAGTTTACAAAATGTCCCTATTAAAATCCAAAAGTTTGGATATGTAACATATTATTGGTCACATTTTGAAGAAAATAAAACATGAGGATTGTCAAAAAGAAATAATAGATAAAAAAAATATCGCAAAGGCGAACCCTTACACTTTGAAAAGTCAAACGTTTTCACATCCTATAAAAAATTCAACCCAATGCCTAGTCAATGTCGGATTTGTAAAGTAAGCAAACATTCTTAAAAAACGATTTAGCTGGAACCTGTTTGTCCATTTACCGACGGTCCTTGGTGATTCAATGGTAAATTGACCATAACCGTGCATGAAGTCTCGGATCGGGCAAAGTGTTAAAGTGCCTTCCCTTTCGGGAATATATGCGTGAGACTATTTTGCATGTATAGAAAGAATAATCGAAGAACTGCGTTACTCAGTACAAAACATTGTTCTAGAAAGTACCGAATGCCGAATTATTAAACACCGCCGATATATCTGAACGGTGTACATTCAGATATAATTAATTCGGCGGTGATTAATTCGGCATTCGGCGTACGGGTTTCAATAATTTAATTACATCACAATAGCGGTTACCCGCGCCTTCGCTCATGTAAAAGTAGGTTAGGTTATGTTAGTAACAATACCTTTTAAAAATAAAATATAATCTATGTTACTCAGTGATAATATGGCTTTCTTATGGTTAAAATATTATTAAAATCGGTTAAGTAGTTTTTGAGTTAAATCCCTTCAAGCAAACCATCACAGCCAAAAAGTCAAACCTTTTATCTCTATAATATTAGTATAGATTATTTTCATAATTGTGTCGCTGAAAAACACTTGATATTGTAATTAGAACTCGTCCCAAACGGACGCAGATAAGATACGCTTCTAATTACACGTTGACTCGATACATCGTACCTATGTTCCTTAACTGCACGCGTTGATCTGTTCGGCTCAGCGTCCTCGTATAACTGGATTTGCAAACATTTATAAAGTAAATTTTCAAATATTCTATTCTTTATAGCTCACTACATTTTGCTTGCGGCTTCGCTCGCGTGCAAGCTCTGCCGTGTTGCCTTCGTCGGTTTCCTATCTATTCGCATAAAATTAATAATAATAATAATATTCTACCACATACACACAACACCATCTAGCCCAAACTAAGCAAAGCTTGTACTATGGGTACTAGACAATGGATAAACATACAAATATACATTTTTTTTTGTAAATACATTCATATTATACATAGAAACACCCAGACCAAGACAAACATCCATATTCAGGCACACAAATGTTTGACTTGTGCGGGAATCGAACCCGCGACCTCAGGCGTGTCAGTCGGTTACACTAACCACTACACCATCGAGGCCGGCAAAAGTGTGCCATGTTAAATTATACGTCATAATTTTAAATGGCATACTTTTACTCATCCTAATAATAGTTACGCACAATATTAATTTGACATAAAAAATTGTGCCTAAATAAGGCACAATTTTTTAAAGCATTATTGCTATAAACATAATAATTGTTAAGCTTACTATTCTAAAGCATTTGAAGTTTTGTAAGTTTTGTGTTTGCATTTAATAAGATACTTTTCGTATATAAAATAAACATGTTGGCGGCTAAGGGGTGGCCCTAGGGCCACCCTGCCGCACCCTAACCTATTGTTACACTATGGTACCTAAGTTATATATGCCTTATAACTTTATACCAATCAAAATATGCCTAAGTCGTTATGCCAAATTAAATAAGGACATTTTTTTTGTCGAAATTATGGGTTCCCGTCTTCGTCTCCCCACAAGGGGACAGTAGGGTAAAATTTTGACTTTGTTATTGGGTAGTTTCGTGTAGGGGCTCGTCGTTTTACACGGCGACGGGCCGAAACCTCGGCGGGGTCGTGATTCCATGTGAAAATGATTCGCGCGGCCTCGTCGACTCTGGTTATGTTGAAAAACACCGAGGTAGGTTTAGTCGGTATGACTGGGATATCGCCGAGTGAGTCCAACTTAATCCCTCCGTCCGTCTCCGCAGTGGGATATGCGTCAATGCAGTCCACCACGAAAAAAATGTTAGATGAAAGGTACCCTACGTCATTTTCTGTTCCGCTGACTGTATACGATTTCATTAAAATTAAACTACTATATACGGATTTTATCGCGTTATTTATTTGACACATTATTACATAATTTTGAAAACTGTTACACTACTACTACTATTAAACTTCACTATTTTTTAAGTTAATCCGTATATATAGTAGTATATAGTATATAGTAGTATATATAGTAGTTTAATTTCAATGAATAATATTCGCGTAAACAGAAGACAATATTATGTATACGATTTATTTATTTCATGGTTTCACGGTTGAGTAGTTAAGGCCTGAAAGCATAACAAACAAGAAACTCAGATTCGCATTTATAATATTAGTTAGGGTATGTATGTATGTATCTTATGTGGGGGCTAGTCAGTGCAGACCGGCGACACTTCGACCCACTGGGATCTTTTGTGTCGACACTCTCCCAATAACGACTGCCATAGATGTTCATGGCAGCCGGGACCGACGGCTTAACGTGCTCTCCGAGTCACGGAGCAGGCGATAATTGTCAATTAATACGCACATAATTTCGAAAAGTCATATAACTTTCGAAAGTCAGAGATGCGCGACGTGGGTTCAAACCCGAGATCCTCTGCATTGCAGTCTGTTGGTCTCCCCACTGAGCTATCGCCGCACTTTTAGTAAGGGTAACGTTAATACATTGTTGTGATTCACCTTTTTAATATCACATGTGAATAAATTTGCACACTGTACAACGTAAACAACTGTTTAGAAGGAACGTGTAAGTTAAGTTACTTCAGGCAACATAACTCGATCATTGGACTGGTACGATCTGTGGATGTGTGCTAATAATAATGATGAATAGGAATTGCCTATTGCGCCATTCCTGGCGGTTCTGTACAAGTCACGTCCAGTGAGATTCCTCAACTTCTCTTCGTAACACATATTATATATATTTACGTTTCATTATAAAATTTTCTAAGCTAGCTAATTTGTATAAATAGATTCTCCTAGAACAAAAAACATTTACTTCTGTATCCGAATGAGTGTAACGTGTTTATTTTATAGTAAATAGCCCGTTTCGTCAACGTGGTGAAAAAATAAAACAAAATATATTGGTAATTCAAATAAATATTTCTATATTTCCATCATTGACATCCAGTCAGGATGTACGGGCTGAAACTACAAAAATATCGCGCCATATCTAAAGTTTCAGCCTTAAGCTCATCAAGAAGTTAGATTATAATCTTTGTAAAATTTTATAAAAGAAAAATGCTTTCTTGGTAGCATAAGCTTACACTAATGTTTGCTTGTGATCGTGCGGTTTTGATTTCCGGTTTGGACAAGGTGCTATTGTGTTCTTCTGTTAGAAAATTCTCAATAGCTGTACGATGTTTGGAACGCAAATCAACTCCGCCCGTGGCACTTGAAATATACCACTTATCTACTTTTTAAGAGATGTACCAGCAGGCATCAATATAATTTCTTAGAATATGGTGTTATTTTTATGATTACTTGTATAAGGAGTAATTCCTGTATTCTTCATTCTTCCGTGGTGGTTCCCGACCCTCTTCTAGCCAACTCATCTGCAGCATCGTTGCCCAGCGATTCACTGTGCCCCTTTATCCATTGTACTGGATGGGTCACTGTGTTTTTTATGGATATTCTTTCGAGAGCCAAGTGGCATTCGTAAACGAGCCTGGAGTTGCAGCTATTGCTCTCTAAGGCTCTAAGTATTGCTGTGCTGTCGGAGAGGATTCGTATCCTGTAGCCTTCAATCCGTCTCCTATCGATCGCGGTGGCGGCCTCCGTGATGGCCACACATTCGCATTGGAAGATAGAACTGTGTGAGCCTAGTGTCATAGATATGTTAATGTTGAGATCCAGGGAGTGAACTCCTGCGCCCGTTCCCTGTATGGTTTTTGAGCCATCGGTGTAGACTCGGACCACGTTGATGGATTGCTCTCTATATTAACGCTCTAATATGCGTCATAGAATTCCTCCGCATCACAGTCGACTGGTAATGTGCCTAGAAGACTGGCAGCATTGACACTTCTTTTTATTATCTAAAACTGCACGTTGAATAATTCCTGAGTCACGGGGGACTTATTAAACATTGAAACAATGGACACAAAGACACCCAGGATAGAAACAACTATTTATGGATCACAGAAATTTAGGTTTCTTATTGGATTTGATCTTACAACACTAGGCGAGCGGCAGCAACTTATAGCGGCGAAGCGGCCGCCTGACGCCTCCAAAATTCCTCAGATGACGACGTTTTTACAACAACACCTCATATAAGTTCAACGGGTATCTTTTAAAAAGCTCTTCGCTCTCCTATCTAAATTCCGTTGCCTATTTTTATAATTCAGTGGGTCCTGGTCGCCGGGTCTTTCGGACCCTCTTCGGGTCAAAAGGGTCATATCCGCAGATTATTCGGCGGTAAATCAACTAAATAATTCATTGTTTTAGCCTTACTTCCTTTGTCATTGAATTTTTAGAGCATATAAAATGCGAGAGGGAAACCAAAACGTGATGATACATGAAAATCTATCATCACGTTTTTAAACCAACACCAGCTAAATACACATAATACCCATGTCTTGCTGAATTTGTACTGTTCTTCCGCTTCTAAACAAAAACTGCACGAATGGCATTGTGGTTTAACTGGTCGACTTACCACTGCGCCGAGTGTTGTGGGTTCGAATCCTACACGGGACAAAACTTTGTGTGATCCACAAACGGTTGTTCCGTTTGTGTGTTCATAGTGTCCGTTGTTTGACTGCTATTGCGAGAGCAGAATCTCAAAAAAAAAAAAATTTTATGTATTTGGTTAACCAACGATTAGTTGCACTGATACAAATTATACTATATACAATATTAGAAATATAGATAAGTGCACTAATCAATTACATGTTAACACCTCACGCACAGATTTTGTGAACATTGGAAAACTTAAATCTAATACATTATTATTCGTTTATTATTATAGAGATACATAACAAATAATTCAATCAAGATCAAAGTTTACATTAATGAATGATGAAGATCAAAATTTATGTCAGAAATTGGGTACAGAGATTAAAATTAAATTATTTGTTAACCAAATTAAAAAAAATAACTTATTTTAACTAATTGAATAAAGTCGAATAAATAATAATAAAATCAAATTAAGGATAACAATAAAATCAAATTAAAACTAATAATAAATTCAAATTAAAGATAATAATAAAATCAAAATGAAATATAAAGGTATGTTTGCTTCAGTGTCAAAGCGATATGATATGGAGAAATTATGAAATTATTAGAGAGAAAGCATGAAGATTCGGGTTCGATTCCCAGCGCACCAAAAAAAAGTGTTTAACGTTTTACGTCAAGAATTTCTCAGTTGTAGCATGAAGCCTGGCTGTGCCCCGTAGACGGCAATAGATTCGCTTACGTGGGACCTAAACTGTAACTGACAAAATGCGGGTGTTATATAAAACTCAGCCTTACGCGACCAAAACATGGGTGTGCTATATAGATATACATAGGTTTACTTATTACCACTATCGCGGAATTTACTGTCCTTCTAGCCTTATATCACACAGCTATATCACGCTTTGCTTTTGTAAGCAGTCACGTATTCTTCCTCACCCACAGTTGTTGACGCTACTTACAAACTACTATTGGATAGTCAGCTTGAAAAGCCCAGGTTACCTACTCAAATTCTTTTATGTAATGAATGTATATGTATTTAGGAAAACATACTGTAACTAATAAAAATATAGGTATAACATTTATTTCATAGAATATCGCATAGATTGAAATTAAACAACTTTACACGGAAGAGACGCGTTTTGTTTTTATAAAACACTATTATTACAAAACATATAAAAAAATATAAATAAAAATATTATTTAATTATTATGTTTATCTTATCACAGGTACTTTATAACATATTATATTAGAAAAAATCTGGCCCTTTGGGAGGCTTACACGGAGACATGGGTCTAACGTGAAGAAGTCCTTCGAGAGTTTTAATCAAAGGTGGAATGGAACACCTACAGTGGCACTAGCCGCAGCAGGCGTAGGACTATTGCTACGTATGGATTTTAATATATGGGCTATGGGTATGGGTGTCTGGTGGACCGGTATATTGCTAACTTTGGATGAAAAGCGGCGTCTACACTACGCATCAATGAAATGAGCAGACGGTGATTCGCCAACTCACTAGACGGGCCCCCTAAATAGCCACTATAGGCATACACGCCAGTAGCAGAGGGCAACACCGGTGCGAGTAGCTAGGGGTTTCGAGCGGTGCGGCGCCGGTTTCACCATCACGGGTCTCGTGACAACGGAGACTCGGAGCGGGTTTCCCCGTAGTTATGCCCTTGAAAATGACCCTTCCACCCCCTAGCATATAACTCTAGCGGCCTCCCACTGAACGGCCGACCAAGGCAAGCCAGAGTTGAGAGTCCTACGGGCACTCTTGTAGTTCCACCCCAATCAACCAGTAACGGCAAGCTGGGGACGAGGCCTTAACCAACTCTCTGAGACATTCAGGACCGCAGTGTCGCCACTCACATTTAGCTCGCCACAAGCTGCCCTGCGGTTTGTGCGCTTTTATTTAACCTGGTGATACATTTTTTGTTTATAACACAAGGCGAAGGTGATAGTTTAAAAGCTAGTGTACTGTGCCCTCCGATATCGCGTTAACCTCATGATGAGATAACGACTGTCCCAGAGGGGTTAATTATTATTATTATTGTTAATTTCAATATATAACATTCGCGTAAACGTAAGACAATATTATGTAACTATAAATATCCCATGCTTAAGGAATGGCCAGCGAAAGTCGCCTTTTGTGCAGCATTGTTTAATGTTGCGCCATTGCCTTAGTGTAATGCCTTTATACCAAAACTGGTGCACCAACAGTGAGAAAAGGCTTTTATTTAAAAATGTTTACGACGGTGAATGTGGTATAGCTTTGGATTTGAACGCGCTAAATAAAATGTTCTAACTTGGCGCTTTTATGGAAAATAGTATATTCGAATAAAATATTTACAAATGTTTTTAATTTTTTTTATGGATTAGGTGCACACAAGCAGACAGATCGCCTGATGGTAAGCGATTACCGTTACCCATGGACACCCGCAACACCAGAGGAGTTACAAGTGCGTTGCCGGCCATTTAAAAAGGAGTACGCTCTTTTCTTGAAATGTTGAAGGTGGTATTGGTCCGGAAATACCGCAGGCGACAGCTCATGCCACAGTTGAAAATGCCAAAGTAATCAACAAGTAATACAGCGTATCCATGTTAGGTAAAAAAAAACTGTTTAGTGGATCCACAAATTAATTAATATTATTTTATTATTAAAATTATTTTTTTTTTCTTTTTTCTTTGATATAATAATAATTTTATTATTAAACTGTATAGTTTAAATAATAACTATATGATTATTTCAATATTATATTGTAGTAAATAACAGATTATATTTTAAAACAATTACTAAGATACATAATATTGTCTTCTGTTTACGCGAATATTATTTATTGAAATTAAACTACTATATACGGATTTTATCGCGTTGTTTATTTTATTCACCATCTTAGTCTCCCCGTGACCATGGCTGCTGAAAAGCAACCGAAACGTCGAGGAAAGTGTAAACTTAAATATGAATAGTTTTAACAATTTAATTTGCTTAAAAATTAGTAAAGTTTAATCGTATCTAGTAGTAGTGTAACAGTTCCAAAATTATATAATAAAGTGTAAAATAAACAACGCGATAAAATCCGTATACAGTAGTTTAATTTCAATGAATTACTAAGATATGATACAGACATTAAAAATAGTGAGAACACAAAGAGTAAATTGTTTTATATAATTTAAATAAGTTTGTTGACTACTTTGATGAAAATCGTTATCAATAATAGTCAAACTTTTTCAAAATAAGATGGCACTAATGTTTCTTTTTGACACGTGAGGTATGATTTGCCAAATTTTGTTAAGATCGGTTTAAACGAGCAAAAGTTACCGGCAGATTTATAATTACATTTCATATACTTATTAGTATGTATCTTATGTGGGGCCCAGTCAGTGCAGACCGGCGACACTTCGACCCAGTGGGATCTTTTGTGTCGACACTCTCCCAATAACGACTGCCATAGATGTTCATGGCAGCCGGGACCGACGGCTTAACGTGCTCTCCGAGGCACGGAGCAGGCGATAATTGTCAATCAATACGCACATAATTTCGAAAAGTCATATAATTTCCGAAAGTCAGAGGTGCGCGACGTGGGTTCGAAACTTACTAGTATATGAAATGTAATTATAACTCTAGATATTTTTTCTATTCCGTTTTATTCAGCAGCATTAAAGCGAGACGTCCGTTTGCAATAAAACCATACTTTTATAGCGTGTAAGCTATTTTCTCACAAAGTAGGTTCCATTTTAGCTTTTTAACGTCATAAATTAAGCTTCAAAGGCTTTAATTCCTTAATACGTATAATCTCATTACAAAACTCTGCACCATAATCTCAAAATCCTATAGGAGTATGTTGTGACGTTGAACCAACTAAATAATTTTAGCTCATTAAGTATGTTTGTATTTTAAGTATGTTTTGAGGGATTCGTGTGAACTTTGGTAAATGAAAGATATTTTAGATTTTGTGTATAGATTCCATTTTTAAAAGGAAACCTTTTAGTGACTGTAAAGCTATGTGGGTATTCAGTTTAGATTAGTTAGCCTTTGTGAGGCAGCGGTAGCGGTAGATACAACTGCTGTGCTTGCGGTATCAGGTTCGATTTCGGGAGCAAACAAACTGTTATAAGGGTTTTTTCTTGTCATTGGTGGCAGACGAGCAAGTGGTCCACCTGATGGAAAGTGGTAACCGCTGCTCATGGACTTCAGCAATGTCAGGACACAGCAAAGCCGCTGCTGTTTTCTATCTATCAATTCTCTATCTGTCTTTCTAGAAACAGCCAGTCTGAAACTGTGCTCGTTTAACGGCAATTGACTCAGTTTCTATAACTAGGTAGCTATAACTGACGAAATGTGAGTGTTATGCATCTCTGCCTACCGCTTTGGGGATATAGGCGTAGGACTTTGCCTACATATATGTAGTTGTATTAATAATTATTGCACGATTGTCGTAGTAGTTTGAGTGGTCGTCTCGTCATCGCCAGGTGTTGTGGGTTCGATCCTCACGGGTCAAAAATTTGTGTGATCCACAATTAGTTGTTCAGAGTCTGGGTGTTCTTTGCGTCCGTTGTTTGAATGTTTGTAAAATCCTCCGTGACACAGGAATTATACATAGTGCAGGAGTTGTCTTTTAAAACATGAGTAACTTAAATATAAGGTTAACTTAACTTTAGTTTTATTTTCTTATAGTTATCTTCAGCTACTACTGGTACCTACAAGTACCTTTAACTAACGAAAGTACATGAAGAATGTAATGAAATCGAATAAATCTAGATAGATATGCTAGTATCGTAGTTAAAGAGCAGCGATAGCTCAGTGGGGAGACCAACAGACTGCAATGCAGAGGGTCTCGGGTTCAAACCCACGTCGCGCACCTCTGACTTTCGGAAGTATTATAACTTTTCGAAATTATGTGCGTATTGATTGATAAATATCGCCTGCTCCGTGCCTCGTAGAGCATGTTAAGCCGTCGGTCCCAGCTGCCATGAACATCTATGGCAGTCGTTATTGGGAGAGTGTCGACTCAAAAGATCCCACTGGGTCGAAGTGTCACCGGTCTGCACTGACAGGCCCCTGCCCCTACACATCGTAGCTAGTGGAAATCCGAAGTATCTGCCAATCACGCACGACGTTAATCTATGTATGAAGTTTTTTTTATTTTATCTAATCTAACATGATATGTCGTAAGGAAAGCAAACTGGGGCTAATAGAATTTTATTCAAAAAAGTATATGCTATTTGGATGATCATTAAGTATGTGTTTTACGTTTACGCAAAGTTTGGATGTAGTAAGTTACTATGTTGAAGTAACAAAAGAGCGATTAAAAAAATTCTCTTCACTTGCTGTATCCCGCGAGTTTATCCACGCTTATGATTACTGCTCTGCTCCCGGGGCTCATATTATATAATTTATGTTACTTAGAAGTAGCTTTCCAACGATAAGAACCATTAAATGATTAGAACCATTAGATTAGATTAGATAGCTATCTAATCTATGACAATATTTTAGGGAGGCAGAGTTTGATTTTTGTTTGTAATGAATAAACTCAGAATCTATAGTACCGATTTTAAACATGGTTTGGTTCTCATTATTGTTTGGTTCTGGAAAGAGAGAAGGCAATAAGCTTATTTCCTTCTCTCTTTCTTTCCTTCTTCTTCACGCTGCAAGTCACGTGAACGGAGCAGTATCTCACCATAATTATAGTCTCGCCATTAAACAATTAATTTTGGCAAGTATAAACTGTAATACATCTAAGTTACTTACGTAAAAGAGCAGCGATAGCTCAGTGGGGAAACCAACAGACTGCAATGCGGAGGGTCTCGGGTTTGAACCCACGTCGCGCACCTCTGACTTGCGGAAGTTATATGACTTTTCGAAATTATGTGCGTATTGATTGACAATTATCGCCCGCTCCGTGCCTCGGAGAGCATGTCGGTCGCGGCTGCCATGAACATCTATGGCAGTCGTTATTGGGAGAGTGTCGAAACAAAAGATCCCACTGGGTCGAAGTGTAGCCGGTCTGCACTGACTGGCCCCTAGATAAGATAAGATACCAACGTAAAGAAAAGTAAAAAATAAACGTAAGTTAAAACGGCAAGGAATAGCTCGCATAAAATAATTTCAGATCGATAAAGTACGATGAGATACTATTATTGAAAATAAAATTGAAAAATCACTTCTGTTATTGCAGGGCCAAACTAAGATTAATAGATTTTCTGCCAACAGTGACAAGCGCTTATGACATAAAATGACACACGATTCATCAAAAACTTGCACTTCACTGATTTAATTCGGAATTATAAATTTAATGACGTTTTCCTGTTAAATTTTTATGAAATTTGTATTATATATGCTTCAAGTAGGTTCTGTAGGTAGTTTTCGGTAATAGTATAATAAATACTTTTCGAAAATCACAATGCTTTTGGGTTAAATGAAGTGTTGTGAGCCTATGTGGCCTAAGCTAAAATAACATTCTACCATTAGGTGAGACGATGCTTGTTTTCTATCTTAGTAGGTTATATTATAATTATTGTGAGTTAAATATTCTGCATGCGTGCAGTTTACCATTGTGCCAAATATACAGAAATTAGCTCGCTCCCTATTAAATGGAACCTGAAACATGAATAGGGTGTTGTGTTTATTAGAACTCTGTTTTACTTCTGGGGAATGAATTCAATAATATTCGTTTCGTAAATAGGCGTAAAATAAAAAAATACATTTAATGAGAATAGTGAAACCAGGCAACAATGCCGTCGGCCGTAAGCCGTAATCCGTTGGTCCCGGCTGCCATAAACATCTATGGCAGTCGTTATTGGGAAGTCAGTGCCCTATAATATCCTGACACTGGTCTAGCTTTAGGGTATCGTTAGCCTTCGGGTTGCGGAGGTCAGGTGGCAGCCGCTCCGTGTAAAAACTGATATCCAGTCAAATCCGGTAAGACTAGAAAAGTCGACCCCAAGTGACTTGGGAATAATAACGGCTAGGGAAAGAAGTGAAACCAGGTAACAATGACAGGCCTAAATAAAAAAAAATAGAAAAAAGGGACCCAAAAATTATTTATAATCTGGATACATTTTATAAACCACTCTATTCAAGTGTTGTCTAATGTGGACTGAACTCTGCCATACACACCGATTTGAACATTTCAACAAGACGAATTAAAAACAATCACATCACATCAAAAACGACGTCCACCAATAAAATTACGAATATACCGGCTATTGTTATATCAACAATACCGGTAACAATAATACCGAAATAAGGAAAACCGTTATCAATTTTCTCGACATCCGAGTGCCAGTGATAAATCATGCTGATATATACGGATCACCCTTTCCTTTATCCACTTAATTTATGATATGCAGCGTTGCATTGTGATGAATGAGCCTTAGTGTAATTTGCTGCTATTTATATGAACTTTGTAAACAATGCAGCATTAGATTGCAATTAAGGTTAATTAAGACATCTTAGGATACATAAATGGTGTTGTCACCACTGCGGCGACTGCCGCAACGTTGTTGAGGACACGGCGCTGCACACTTTGGCGTACTGCCCTGCCTGGGCATCGCAGCGCCGTGAGTTGATCGCGGCAGTCGGACTGATTGCCCTCTCACTTCCGGCCGTAGTTCAATCTATGGTCCGGAGTGAGAGGTCGTGGAACGCCGTCGCCTCCTTTTGTGAGGAAGTCATTTCCATCAAGGAGGCGGCGGAGCGGGAGAGGGAGCGTTTAAACCCTCTCCCCAACCGCAGAACCGGGCGCCGGAGGGCGCGAGATGACCTCCAGCCACCCTGAGGATTGCCTGGGGATGGCGGGCTTTGTGGGTCTGCCCGCCATCCGTTCAGCACCAGGTCCGAGAGGCGGCGTGCGTGTTCCCATGTGCGCCTCTGTGTCGTGTTTTTGTCCCCCCCAGGGGGACAGTGGAGGAAGTATTTTCTGTGAAGTGGCCTGCCGTTTCACACGGCGGGCCGAAACCTCGGCGGGGTCGCGATTGCATGTGAAAGCGATTCGCGCGGCCCCGCCGTCTATGGTTATGTCGAGGAACACCGTGGTAGGTTTAGTCGGTATTACCGGGGTATCTTTCCCCCGGTGAGCCCGACATAGCCTCTCCGTCGCCCCGCGGAGAGGCATGCGTCAATGCATTCCCCCACGTAAAAAAAAAAAAAAAAAAAAAAAAGGATACATAAATGGTGTCTAGTGTATTTTATTATAGTTTATAGAAGTTTACGTTTATTAAAAATTGACTTCACGGATGGCGTAGTGATTTAAACAGATGCGTCTAGACGCCTCGCTTCTGCCACTACGCTAAGCGTTGTGGGTTGTTGATTTTTTTTTATGGCAATCGAGCCAGCGTCCTACTTGCATGCCTCTTATGTTGACATAACACAAGCAATTCTAAAGGATGTGTTTCTTTAGAATTGCTTATGTTATGTCAATCTTCTTCTTCTTTTCGTGGGGTTAGTGGCCAACCTGTTGTTAAGAGTTGTTCAAGCCACCCGTAGGCCTCTGACATGGCCTAACGACTGCTGTCAATTTGACAACAACTGGGACCGTCTTTTTACGTGGCCTCCGAAACACGGAGTCGCTCAGATAAAATACGACTAAGCGGGCAGTCATCTATTTTTTTTTTTTTTTTTTTTTTTTACGTGGGGGAATGCATGACGCATACCCCTCCGCGGGGGCGGGCGGAGGGGTTATGTCGGACTCGCCGGGGTAAAATAAGATGTTAAGATGATAAAGTACCTCCCGGAATACCGACTAAACCTACCACGGTGTTCCTCAACAAAACCACTATCGACGGGGCCGCGCGAATCACTTTCGCATGCGGTCGCGACCCCGCCGAGGTTTCGGCCCGCCGTATGAAACGGCAGGCCACTACACGAAAGACCTACCCTAAAGGCACTTCTACCACTCCCTACTGTCCCCCCTAGAGGGGAGACGGACTCAACACAGAGGCGCGCGTGGGAACACGCACGCCGCCTCTCGGACCTGGTGCTGAACGGATGGCGGGCAGGCCCACAAAGCCCGCCACCCCCAGGTCAAACCTCAGGGTGGCTGGAGGTCGTCCCGCGCCCTCCGGCGCCCGGCTCTGCGGTTGGGGAGAGGGTTCAAACGCTCCCTCTCCCGCTCCGCCGCCTCCTTGATGGAAATGACTTCCTCACAAATGGAGGCGACGGCGTTCCACGACCTCTCACTCCGGACCATAGACTGAACTACGGCCGGGAGCGAGAGGGCAACCAATCCGACTGCCGCGATCAATTCACGGCGCTGCGATGCCCAGGCGGGGCAAACCGCCAAAGTGTGCAGCGCCGTGTCCTCAACTACGTCGCGGCAGTCGCCGCAGTGGTGACAACCGGGCGTCTCTTGCCGGCGTATACGACACAGGAACTGGCCAAAACAACCATGGCCAGTCATTACCTGTGTCAGCCGGAAGGTGAGGGCGCCATGGCGCCTCTCCAGCCACTCCTCAAACACGGGACTTACCGCCACGATCGTGGCGTGCCCTATCTATAGATGTACCGCACCCAACTTTGTTTAACCTCGCTAATTGTTTAGCGGTTAGAGATTACAACTGGCTATGAGCGCCTCTATTTTCTATTTCATTATGTCAACCAAGCTCCTGCGTGTCGTGTACCACATAGGTGGCGAATAAGCTCACGGTCCGCCTGATGGTAAATAATTGTCATAGCCTATATGAACCGAAGGGACTGGCCTAATGAAACCGATGGGGTAATTGGGCCTGAGGTGCTCACTGTACGAAACGTATAATAATAATAATAATAATAATAATAATAATAATTTATTTATTTGCATAAACACATGTGTACATACAATAAACAATCGCATGCAAGATATACAGTGGGATAAAGTTCTCGACATGTTTGCCATGTACAATGGCGTGCAAATATAAATCAATCCAAATGTGTATTCATTAATGTCAATCTATAAAGTAATGTTTACAAATGTCAAGGTAATAATAATATAAAATTGTATTAAAATAATTAATCAAATATAGTCGTATTCAATCTTAATATTATGTCAACTGATCATTATAATGTACCTAGTCAATTATGTCAAATCAAATGTATCATTTAAAAAGTCGTTGACATTATAATAGGCCTTTTCAACAAGAAATGATTTTAATTTTTGCTTAAATGCGTCAGTTCTTAAATCTTTCCAACTACTGGGCAACTTATTATAAATAACTGGAGCCATGCAAATAACACTTTTGCGCACAAGTGTAGTCTTAGATTTATGCAGACAAAGTTTATCTTTATTGCGTCGATTTCGGGGGAACATATTTGCCATACGCGGAAATAAATTTGGATTAGTTCTGACAAATAAAGCTGTTTCTAATATATAAAGTGACGGTAGTGTTAGAATTTTGTAGCGTATAAAATACGGCTTACAGGAATCTCTAATGTCCAGTCTAAACATTGACCTTAAGCATCGTTTTTGAGCTTTAAAGGCAATATCCTTGTCAGTCGAATTGCCCCAAAAAATCACTCCATATCTTAAAATAGATTCAGTTAGTCCATAATACGCCGTTAGCAGAGCATCTGTATTAAGGGTCCACGACAGCGTATATAAGGCGAATGCACTGCTACTAATTTTTTTGCAAACTGTCTCAATATGAGCCTTCCAGTTTAAATTACGGTCAATTATTAAACCTAAAAACTTTGTCATATTAACCGGGTCTATCGAATTATTATTATATTTAATGTCAAATGTAGGAAATGTCAATGCACGTTGGCCAAAATGTATAATTACTGTTTTATTTATATTAATTTTTAAATTATTGTTGTCCAGCCATTTAATTGATTTATTTAAGGTATTATTTACATCTTCTTCATACAAATCTCGATGATGACAAGGTATAGTGATCGTACTGTCGTCTGCAAATAGTGTCATAGGATGATCAATAGATTTTGGAAAATCATTTATGTAAAGCGTAAACAGAGAAGGTCCTAGTACGCTTCCTTGCGGTACACCGTAGATGACAGTACGTTCTTCGGATAGGAATATTTCCTCTCGTTTTGTGTCACCATTTATCCTACCGATTTCCGTGATTTGTTTTCTACCGTGTAAGTAAGACTGTAAGAGTTTTAAGATATTGCCGCGAATTCCATACTTCTCAAGCTTTTCTAGAAGTATATCATGCTGTACATAATCGAATGCCTGCGACATATCACAAAAAATAGCGCACACTGGATTAGTTCGATCTAAATTACTCATAACTGGGTTACATCAATTTTCTGTGAAATGGTTTTACTTTTCTGATCGAATCGGCCCATTCATACTAAAACCAGCAAAGCCTTCCTAATCTTTAAACTTGTGATATTCATAATACCATTTAATTTTAAAAAGATTAAAATTTAATGAAATTCATTTTGCCTTCTACAATCTTCTTCTCCCTAGCCTTTATTATTCCCAAGTCACTTGGAGTCGGCTTTTCTAGTCTAACCGGATTTGACTGGATATCAGTTTTTACACGGCACGGCTGCCACCTAACCTCCGCAACCCGAAGGCTAACGATACCCTAAAGCTAGACTAGTGTCAGGATATTAGAGGGTACTGACTTTCCCAATAACGACTGCCATAGATGTTCATGGCAGCCGGGACCGACGGCTTAACGTGCTCTCCAAGGCACGGCCTTCTACAATACAACCCAAATATACATTTAGGTTGTAGAAGACAATAGGCCTGTCATAGAGAATTCTACAGATATACCCGTTGTCAAAATATTTAAATACCACGAACTACGAAGTCTAAAATCTACCCTGTAAAGAACAATAGTTTCGCCCACAGAGGTCTAATTCTCACAAAATAATCATTATTATCTGCTTCAACTATGTCGAATTAAATTGGCTTGTTTGTCCAAGATTATACGTAAGCTAATGACATCCGCAATTTTATTTTAACATACGTCTTTTAAATAAAATGTCTGTTTTGTAATGATTAGATCCACACGCCGTCAGACGCCTGCCTTTTGTGTGTACCTTTACTTTAGTTTTCGAACATCAATTATATTTTATCAAACTAGGGATGTAGGCTGCTTAAGTAAAAAAATACCCTACCGCACAACTAAGTTCCTTTTTTATTTCCGTTGAAGATTCAAAGAAAATGCCCATGTTACAAGGAAAATCCCATTAAATTCGTATCCAGTAGTTTTTGCGGCACGTACGAGGACACGTGCTCGACTTGGTGGTTCTAAGAATTGCCGCCTCCGGGTACGTTGAACTCTAAACGGTCTATGTGATTCTCTAAAAGAAATACAATTTTGAGACGGAGTTGCAACTGATATTCGAAGACGCTTTTTTAAAGTTGTAGTCACAGGGAAGCTCCACGAAGCGTTTATGTATAAGATAAGCATCATGACCACATTTTTATTTAAAGAAACGAGAGACATACAGCATGTGATTTATATTTTGGATAACTATTTCTTGACTGTACTGTGTGTGTACTGTGAATCAGTCTTTAAATAAAATTAATAAATACGTTTTTTAATATTTTTATCCCCTAGATGTTTACGATATTGTCTAAATAAAACGCATTGCTTGCAGTATTTCTGGCTAGAATTTGAGAGTATTGTCTCAAGTTGAAGCGAATTAATGTTGGAGTTATAGTTTCCGTCATATTTACAATACAAACCTTTACATTTTTGTGTTCGTTGATATGATTGATTTAGCATGTTCAAAAAAGTTTTGTTTATGTAAAGAATACATAATTATACAATATAACATAATTACAAGCCTTTTATTTTCCATCACAGCAATAAAGGCAAAAATAGATTAAATTGAATTCAATTATTCTAAAACTTTCGCAGCTGATTGGTATAAAATCAATTTCAACGAAAACGTCCTTGCTAAGAATTTATGCGGTTGAATAAATCTTGCATTTTTCCTAGTGGGTAGCAGTTTTTCAGAGGGAGCTGCATCCTGGCTCGGAGCGATACGCTTGCAAAAAATTGACGATATAAATTTGGTTCAGGATTTCGACGTTGAACTATTCTAAGTGAAAACTTGAGGTGCGAATAGTGCTACCATGATACGATAGCTTCAATTCAAGACATTTAATTTTAGCGTAACTGACGAAATATCTGAAATAGATACAATGGTTGTAATAACAAACTGCTTTTGGGCGGTAGTGATGGATATTTCATATATACACAAAGTAAAATTGAGAAAAGTATCGGAGTGTACATTTTTCCATCTCTCGTAAATATCCAGGCATTACTAAATTTATCAACTGACAGGATACGTGATTGTAGACGGTTACGATACCGCTTAGCCGCTATTACCGCTAGCATTTAAGTAAACATTATCATGTTTATAGATAGCTATAAGCATGATTATGTTTTCCCGAACGCTATAGAAGCATTGTTACGTAAATAATACGCTGTCTACGTCATAGAAAAACGAAATAAAAACGGCTATTTGGCTAGATATGTAATGGTAAGCGGTAATATGAGTGCTTAAACGTCGCAGATGCCATGTTGTGTGAACGGCTATTCAGCTTTTCAATCGGAAACCAAATATTATTGGTGACTTAAAGAGTGATGGGTATAGCAAATAATACATCCAAGTATTTTATTGCAACTAGGCAGTATTACACCTACAGAATTTATGAATAATTCAGCTTATTTAAATGAAAAAGCCGGGGCATTTTGTATTGTAATCAAAACACACATAACTTTTACTTTACTCTCAGCCAGGTTAAACCTTAGCACATGAACAAGGTTTAACTAATCTCATCTCTAGCTCCATTGCTCTATATTGCAGAAAATGCAACAACTTTTGTTCTTAATGCCCTAACTTTGCACTAACTTACTGTGCAATATGCTCCACAAATGGAGAACAGTAGGGAACTAGGTCAGGTTTAATGCAAAAAGTGATATAGAGAATTTTAAATATTTAATATATTTAAATTTTAGCAATTTGTACTGGTGCATTTGCCTGCAATATACATTTTACATATATTTATAGTCTCTGATAGCTTCGTTCTAAGACTAGGAATTTCAATGATGTCGATTAAGATGCTCGATCCGGGTATAAAATTCATATCATCAGGAAGTAATTATTTACTCAGACAAATGACTACTTTATTTAAAAAATAGAAGGGTTAATATCTATATTTATAAGAATCCAGATTCTTAAATATACTTGTAGATATTGAACATTAGGTAACATTACGTGTAACTGTATAATCCTACCTAATATTATAAATGTCAATGTGAGTTTGTTTGTTATGCTTTCACGCCTTAACGACTCAATCGATCATCATGAAATAATGCATACACGTTGTCAGAGGTACAGAAAAAAACCTTATATCCAGAAAAAAGTGCTGTTACTAATTTAACCTATATTTACGCGAGTGAATTATAAATAATTCCCTATTCCTAAAAAAATAATTGAAAACTCTTAAAATAAATCTCGTTGCGATAGTGATGCGACTGCTATGCATGACGTCTCGGGTTCGTGGCCTGGGTCCAGTAAAGTGTTAATGGATTAAGAGATTCTCAGTAACGGCACGGAGGCTGGAGCTGTGCCCGGTTGACGTAATTTAGTTTTAGGTCCCACATATACTTATAGATTATGTGTGTCTCATGAAACTATGTTAATATATATACCAAAAGGCTGATCAACTGGTCGGTCTTTATTTCGCAGAATGAATAAATATTGCTATTCAACGTTGACTGCACGGATAGTGTACTGGTTTAAGTGGCGACCTTGCCACTGCCGCCGCGCCGAATGTTGTGGGTTCGATCCCCACACGGGACAAAAATTTGTGTGATCCACAAATGGTTGTTCCGAGTCTGGGTGTTCTTTCTATCCGTTGTTTGAATGTTTGTAAAGTCCCCCGCGACACAGGAATTATTCCTAGTGCGGGAGTTGTCACTTTTAAATAAAATAACAAACGTGGCAATGCTGCCAGTCTTCTAGGCACACTACCAAGCCTGTCAGCTTCGATGGCGTAGTGGTTAGTGTAACCGACTGCCACGCTTGAGGTCGCGGGTTCGATTCCCGCACAAGTCAAATATTTGTGTACACGAACATGGATGTTTGTCTTGGTCTGGGTGTTTCTATGTATAATATGTATATATTTACAAAAAAAAAAGTATATAAGTATGTTTATCCATTGTCTAGTACCCATAGTACAAGCTCTGCTTAGTTTGGACTGGATGGTGTTGTGTGTATGTGGTAGAATATTATTATTATTATTACCAATTAACTGTGATGAGGAGGAATTCTTTGACGCATATTAGAAGGTTTTCTTTTATTTCTGTTATATAATATTTTAGGTATAAGTTAGTTCTAGAGAACAATGTTTGCATGTAAAGTTATAAATATCCCAAGTATTCATACCAAAGTATGGTAAGTCTAGAACTGACAGTGAGGTGTGGCGGACAGTGTTAGGTATTTGTCTAGTCACCGCGCGGGACACAGCCAATATCTCCTGTTTACGTCTAGTAAAAACAAATACCGGCGTATGCATCACTGGATGGCTAGAAAATGGAAATTTAAAATGTACTTCTTCTCCCTTAGCCTTAATTATTCCCAAGTCACTTGGGGTCGGCTTTTCCAGTCTAACCGGATTTGACTGGATCATCAGTTTTTACACAGAGCGGCTACCACCTGACCTCCGCAACCCGAAGGCTAACGATACCCTAAGGCTAGACCAGTGTCAAGATATTAGAGGGTACTGATTTTCCCAATAACGACTGCCATAGATGTTCATGGCAGCCGGGACCAACGGCTTAACGTGCTCTCCGAGGCACGGAGCAGGCGATAATTGTCAATCAATGCGCACATAATTTCGAAAAGTCATATAACTTCCGAAAGTCAGAGGTGCGCGACGTGGGTTCGAACCCGAGACCCTCTGCATTGCAGTCTGTTGGTCTCCCCACTGAGCCATCGCTGCTATTATGGAAATTTAAAATGTACACTAATATTATAAATACGAAAGATTGGATTTTTGTTTGTTTGTTTTAAATTAATCCAACGATTTTAAAAATTCTTTCACCATTAGAAATCTTTACTATAGCCGAGCCTATGTTAAGGCTATATTATATACTATATATTGTATTTAGATAAATACTGTTACTAAAAAAGTTTTTAATAAAAGCCTTTTTCGTCCAGTCTTAGTTGAATTAATGTGACTGCTACACAACTTCTATTATGAAGCACTGAGTTTGGTTTTCGGCTCAGTTAAAGTAAATAATCAAATGCACATAGATTTCTCTAATATTTTAATAAAATTCTCTATATGGTCAATCTTTGACCGCCTTTTTAATCCTATGGCGTAAATTTAAATTTATGATTGACTGCTTAAAAGCCCGATTTTAATATTTAGGTGTACAAAGTGTATGGCCTAGTGGGACACCGATGAACTGCAACGCAAATATCTCAAGTTCAATCCTAAGTCGTGCATCTCTGACTCTTTAAGTTATGTGCGTATTAAATAGTTAATTATAGCTCGCTTTAACGGTGAAGCAAAACATCGTGAGGAAATCGACATGTCTGAGAGTTTTCCATAATTTTCACGAAGATATTATGTGAACTCTGCCAACCCGCACTGAACCAACATGGTGGACTATGGCCCAATCCTTCTCATACTGAAAAGAGGCCTGTGCCCAGCAGTGGGACAGTTTAATACAAAGCTGATATTTTTTATACAAAGTGTGATTACGGTATTCTTTTATGAATTTCACAGAACGTACTTTCACTGTAATTTATGCACTAGTGTTAGAGCAAGTTTTTAAGTGACCTTATAATATTATTGTTATAATTTTAAAGTTTCATTGAAGTAAACCAAGAGCTAAATGATTATTTCAAAAGTTGATTAAGTCCTCCAAAGTTTATTTAAGCTTTTACAGATGCAAAGTAATAAGTTCTCCTGGAATACTTCAGATGAAATTCATCTTAATTTAATTGTATACTGGAGCTGAAATGCACCAAATATTAAATTGTTTGAAAATGAAGATAAATGTTGTATTGTGACTTTACGATTCATTTCAATTGTTTTATATTACAAATGTATACATATATAACTGTAACAGATTATAGCCTGTACATAGGAGATATTTAAGAATATTTATGTGGGAAATCTTTATAAGAGACCTATAGAAGCCAAAACAATTATATTTAGTTGTATGTTTGGCTCAATTTATGTATGTTTGTAAGAGCTTCACGCAAAAACGACTACACGAAATTCAGTGCTGTTTTCAGAGTTTTATTGCTAGAAGACAACTTAAAATTTGTGAAATTATACTACTATATACGGATCTATTACGATAAAATCCGTATATAGTAGTTTAATTTCAATGAATAACATTCGCGTAAACAGAAGACAATATAATTAAAATTTGTGCATATTTTATTTCGGTATGCCGAGCGCTGCCTAAAAGTCAAATATTATGAGTATAAATAAAGTTATTCTCATATGCAAAGAAAGAAAAATATTGAAACACATCACATCTATATACGTATGAATTCACGGACAAAAGCTAATTAGTAATAAATTGAATATTAAAAAAGAAAGACAAATAAAATTCAACGTTCTAATTATACATAGATGGTAGATTGCCTAACAAACTTTCTCACTTCCACTATGTTATACTAGGAATGTAGGTATAAGTATGTTCTTTAGAATCTATTTTAGGTATTTCAAATGTAAATAGTAAAACTGTAAGCGGTAACTAGCATTCTCATTATGAAACTTCTCCAGATATAAACTATCAATCTCTTAACAAAATTCAATGATCATATACAGTCGAAAGCTAAGTGAATTGACAATTACATTACTGTAGGTTGCAGCGAGCTCTTTTATGGAAACAAAGTCAGATATCACTGAGTATCTTTGAAATGGTTTCCTTAAAATATTTGATTATAATTCATATATAATTATGTATTCTTTAATTATAATTATAATTAAGTTCCGGCTATAGTGGTCACGGTAAGATTGAGTTTATGATTGATGCCAATTCTGAGGTCACGGTTTCGATTTCCAGGTTGGACAGCGTTACTTGATATTTCATTAGAAAATTCTTAGTAGCACGAAGTCTAGTTTATGTCAACAGTATTGCCCCTGATTGTAGATAATTATGGTTTATATTTTTTATTTTAGTGTATTGTTGTTGCCGTAACTGTTGCCATATAATTGCTAATTGTCACAGAATTTTGAATTCTGGTGTTAATTTTATTATTTATCAATATATGTTTTTCTATCACTCGTAAAAGTATATTTTTTAATATTGTCTTATGTTTACGCGAATGTAGCTATTTAAATTAATTAAAACTATTTATAGTTAAGTTTACACACGACGTTTCGGTTGCTTTACATCGACCATATTCACGGGGAGACTAAGATGGTAGTTGTCTCAACACACACAGTTGTTGTGTCACACTTCAGAACATTAAGTCAATGCAATGTAGAATTGAATATTAGTGTGGAAGTAGTCTTTAAAGAAAAATATAGGCAGAGAAACGTTAGCTAGTACACTTTAACCACTGGGGAAATATTAGTTAACGACAGTTCTATAGTAGAGTCTATCTTTTAAATTCTAAGTTAACTTCCATGTTATATCGACGACTATGCTCAGATCGATACGGGATACAAGGTTAAATTAAATATTAATAACCTACTTAATTCTTCTTTACATCATACTTAACAACTTTTATTTTAAGACTTTTTACAAAACGTAATGTATACGTGCGGCCTTCCACACAACGCTTCCATGACCGCGGTATGTTGTTTGGTTAGGCAGCTGCATTATTTTGCATACGCGCTTCAGCCTTAATCTTGTGATTAGAGCAACTAATTTAAATATTTGTATTTTTGTATGAGAAAAATCAATCAGTTAATTATGAAAAGTGGTAGAACAAAAGTTGTTGAGGAAGTTATAAATAAGTCAGGGATAAAAGGCCATTAGTATTATTCAATTAACTCTGTATATGCTACTTTGATGTACAAACTCATTTGGCACGACTCAAGCTCCGTGTAATATATATGGAGTTGTGTGAAAATCAGTATATCCCCATTCTCTACGACTAGTCCAGTTTATGATATAGCGTTCCCCTACACCAACCGTTAGGTTATAATAGTGGGATCTGCTGTGCCTTACAGTGCCCGAGAGCACTTTTCGGGACCAGTTATAGACAAGCCTTGTCCCCAAATCTCAACTCTCCACCCTTACATCAGAGATCCGGTTTTCGTAAGCGAGCTACCTCGTGCCCAAGTGACACTACCTATTCTCCAAATAGGTACCGGAGCAATAAAGCTGCTCGCTGCTCACTACTCGCAACTCTGGGAGTTGCTAACGAAAACCTCGCTGAAGCCGACGGAGAAACCGCCTCCCATATCTCCAGTATGGTACCGGAGCTGTGTAAGGCACGCTCACTTATCGACGTACATCCATACGCCTACCCAAATAGGCCTACAAGCCGGATGTGACTCTTACTTTCTGAACAGGCAAGCGCCCGAGATGCGTTGTGGCAGCGAAACCACGCTGCCACTTCGCTAAAGACGACTTCGTGCCTCACGCGACTGACTGGTTCGCACTAGCCGCGCATGAGAACGACGCTCGAACGCCACGTGCTTGCCGAGCAACGAACATGTCCTCCTCTGCGGCTAACCACATATCTCTGCGTGTCCAACACCAATGTCAGGCACTGCGCACTCTAGTCAGCGGTCGATAGAACACGCCTTTCGAGGCGCAGTGGACTTCCTGACCCCGCAGTACCCTGGTCCAAAGGGGGAGACCCGTAGTTCTCCCCCCGAAACCCTATCTACTTGGTCCTAAAGATAGGGACAAAAAAACAAAAAAATGTAAAATTAGTACAGCTCCATCTCTTGTCGCTAGTTGTAACTAGATAAATAATTATAAGGACACTTTGAGGACTTTGATTACAAGAACTTTTTGGTTGTGCGGATGTGTGGATTTTAGACTACAAAGAAAGTAAACTAGCATATAGGCCACTTTATCGTAAGGTGCTACCGTATTCTTATATATACATATTCTTTGAAAGGTTTAAAATACAATAGTGTAAAAAATTAGAACCAAAAAATAGAGAAATACGCCATGCAATTTCCAACTTTGTGAAAAACACGTTTAAATACCAACCGACATTTTAACGAAACATTCTAATCTTAGAGTGTATCTCATTAGTATTGTATTTACACTCTATATAAATTTATGTTTTCAATTTATACATATATTACACACTGTAATCAACATTATACTAATAATGAAAGCAGTTTCGGGCAATATGTAATTAAAGTCCATGATGTCAAACAAGCACCGTATTCACCCCACGTAACAGACGGACCAAACTTGTAACCCAATAATCCCTTCCGAATTTAAAAATTGGAACGATTAAAACTTAAGTTTTTAATTTCCACGTCGCCTGTTAATTTTCGAGGACCATTTTCAATTGTCACCATGGTTAATTCAATTTGAACAAACTTTTTTCTCTCAATGCTATTGCGAAGTTGTTTCTATCTGCATAGACAATTCACGAGTTTGTGCCGGAGATAGGCGTTTGTTTTCAAGGCGGTTTTATTTGTAAAGTTCTGAGAGATCCTTTGTTAAGGAAAAGTGTTTACTAATTTCGGTTTTTTATGTTGCCTGGTGATAATTTGAAGAACAATAGATCTTAATGAATAGGAGGTCTATGAACGTAGTAAATAATAAAGAAGCATGCTTTATTATTATTGCTTATTATTATGTAATACTGTCTCTAAAGATCTACGGTATTCGATACGAATTATTTTAACTATAAAACTGAGTATAGCAACCAGAATCCATGAAAAGTATTACAAAAAAAAAGCATTCAAATCTCCATCCAATGTATGACTCAATAATTCTATTTTTACGGTTGTTATACAATAAAATTTAAAAATGGAAACGTCTGAAATGAAATATTAAAAGAACATGCTGAGGCCTTTATCTACATGTTTATTAAGACTGCGCCGAGCGTAAGACAGATAATAACAGAGCTCGTGCGGCGCATATTCAAATCGGCGCGCGGCCGCCATAGTAAAATTGTATGGAGGATTTGAAGTGCTTTTTAGATAAATATGTATCTTTATTGTCAACCAATAACTTAAATATTTGGGACGGACTAATTGTAATATAACTATTTATGTTTCGTTTAAGCTGTAAAATAAGATAGATTTCTACTGTTATAATCTAAAAATCACGTAACACGAGCTTACGTTTTTGTATTTTTCGTGCAAATTTACGTAATTTTGTACGCGTAAATATTAATTATTTTAAGTTTTTTACACGGAGCAATTGGAAACACATTCATTGTTATGGTAAATGTATATTTTATATTTGTATTGAACTAAAAGTATTCATTTTATTCTCTTAACTGTGACCGCCTGTTTTGGCACATTTCGCTCGGCGCAGTCTTAATTTGTTTTTGTCCATCTTTATATTTGTGTGTTTGGTATACTCAACGACATACATACATATAATATGTAGTTGCATACATTTGTAACAGTATCTTTTGAATGAAAAATGACCAACTATTATTCTATAGTAATGAATTGTATGAATTATGATTGCACAGATGGCGTAGTGGTTTAAATGGTCGCTTCACCACTGCCACTGCGTCGAGTGTTGTGGGTTTGAATCCCACAAGAGACAAACATTTATGTGATCCACAATTAATGGTTGTTCCGAGTCTAGATGTTGTTGTGTCCATTGTCTGAATGTTTGTAAACTACCCCAGAGTTGTCTTCTATGAAAAATAATAAATAAATAAAGTATTTTATGAATGCCTAATGATTGTTCTATAATAATTGTTCTATAGAAATTAATAATCATTTAATTATTTTCGCTGTTAAAGGTTAGAGATTATCATTACTGTGTATGATAATACGTACTTATAGCAATTTTATCCACAAATGTTTATAGATTTATGTCGCCGACTGTACAATTATTTGGAATCGAAATTAAAATTTACTTCCGGATACATTAGAGTCTAAGCATAACGCTTCACTGGACGACAATATCGAAAGATTTAGCAATATTTTAAGTTTTCTACTTTCTTTTTGGAAATATAATCGTGGGAATTACAGTCTATGCTTATATCTATTCTTCTTCATTTTCATATTTTTTTTTATTTTCTCAGTTAGTAAGTAGTTAGGATAGATTATTTTCATTTTTTTTCTGAACTACCTTCTGTTCTATTATAAGACATTTCAAGGTTATCCATTAATTACCGGAAACCCTGTATATATATGTATATGCAAGTGTGAGTTTGTGTGCTTGTTACGCACTCACGCCTTAACTAATCGACCGATCATCATTAAAATTCACTGACACATTTTCAAGAATACAGAAAAGGACATGGGGAAATATAATTCAGAAAAAAAATTTATCTGTTCCCGATAGATAGCTAGTTATAATATAAACTTTGATGAATAAACATGTAGAGATGAAGAAATAAAGGTGAAATCTTCATCAAAACACAACATAATATGTAACTTTACAATTAGTGCAACTCCACAAGTTTTAATGAACAGGTAATGGACACCCGGCACTGGAAATATTTACTATTGCAACAAACCCTGAAACATAATATTGTCTTCTATTTACGCGAATATTATTCATTGAAATTAAACTGCTATATACGGATTTTATCGCGTTGTTTATTTGACACTTTATTACAAAATTTTGAAAATTGTTACACTTCTACTACTATTAAACTTTACTAATTTTTAAGCTAATTAAATTATTATTAAACTATTTAGATTTAATTTATTTTTACACTTTCCCCGACGTTTCGGTTGCTTTTCAGCAGCCATGGTCACGGGGAGACTAAGATGGCAGTTGTCTCAATGTTCCAGTGTAGTTATTTCAAAGTACCCGAACATAATTTAATCATTGGTGTTTCTATTTATGCAGAATGAGCTCAAAGTATCATGAAGTCTAGCTGTGGTTTGCTTCTTTTTGGGTTTGACTATTTTTATTACTGGATCCCAAGCTGGTGGTACATTCCAACCATCTTCTCTATTAAAATTAGGATGTTTTTTGATTTCAATAGCCTCGCGAAGCATCCTTGGTAAGAATCGGTGTTCTTTAGCGAGAATCTGTGGTTTGTCAAATCTCAGATAGTGGTTGGTCCCCTATTGTACCCCTACCAAGGATGCTTCGCGAGGCTATTGAAATCAAAAAACATCCTAATTTTAATAGAGAAGATGGTTGGAATGTACCACCAGCTTGGGATCCAGTAATAAAAATAGTCAAACCCAAGAAGAAGCAAACCACAGCTAGACTTCATGATACTTTGAGCTCATTCTGCGTAAATAGAAACACCAATGATTAAATTATGTTCGGGTACTTTGAAATAACTACACTGGAACATTGAGACAACTGCCATCTTAGTCTCCCCGTGACCATGGCTGCTGAAAAGCAACCGAAACGTCGGGGAAAGTGTAAAAATAAATTAAATCTAAATAGTTTAATAATAATTTAATTAGCTTAAAAATTAGTAAAGTTTAATAGTAGTAGAAGTGTAACAATTTTCAAAATTTTGTAATAAAGTGTCAAATAAACAACGCGATAAAATCCGTATATAGCAGTTTAATTTCAAACCCTGAAACTTTCCTCTTAAAAACTCTCCATTAAACATACAACCAAGTTAAATATTTACAACGCAACGTCTTCGTTAAAAGCCTAGAGAGTGCTCCTTAACGCACACCCAACAATTAGCGAGCCTCTATGCAATGACCTACATCTAAATTTAGATTTTCTTTAAGCCCATATTCTTATTCCAACTGAAAATCAACCTAAACTCTTTGAATTACAAATCAAATTTGAATATCAAATAACATAATTACGTCAGTTATACACTTACATGTTTTCGAAATAAATTGATTCTTATTACAAATGCGGAGGGTACATATTGCGCTGTGGATATAATGTCCACTGTGACTTGTCGATTTAGCTCCATTTATTCATCCAGTAAATTTTCAACCTTAATAAAATAGTGCTAGAGTTGCTTTTGCGAGTGAGAAGATATTTGTGACCAGAATATTACGTTTAAGTGATGACGAGTGCAGAGGTCAGAGTGGAGGCTCGAACGCGGGTTAGAAAGGGAAGTGTTCAACATATGACGGTAATATGGACTTTGTATACTGCTTGGAAGAAAATAATGTCGTGAATATAATAATATATTTTGATGACTAACATTTAGGCTTGTAGTTATGAGTACCCGTGAGACTGTTATTAAAGTTGGGTATAGTTATTCTCACGTCTATATCGGGAATGTCATTTTGGATGATATGGGCTAGTGAAGCGCAATGGCAACGAAAAATGTATATTAATATATAAATATTGACTGTACTACATACCGAATATTGATACATTAATTTTAAAAAAATTAAGTTAATCTGCTGTATACGGATTTTATCGCGTTGTTTATTTCACCCGTGATCATGGCTGCTGAAAAGCAACCGAAACGTCGGGGAAAGTGTAAAATTAAATTAAATCTAAATAGTGTTAATAGTTTTAATAATAATTTAATTAGCTTAAAATTAGTAAAGTTTAATAGTAGTAGTAGTGTAACAGTTATTAAAAATTATGTAATAAAGTGTCAAATAAACAAAGCGATAAAATCCGTATATAGTAGTTTAATTTGAAGGAATAATATTCGCATAAACAGAAGACAATATCATGTAATTGTCACTGATTATAATGCGAATTATAATCGAATATTCGAATCTTGATTTAATGGATTGATACTTTATAATTATGGACTCGGACGAAAGAAATTAATTATTTTTAGATCATACTCCTGTTATTTCTATGTTTTATGTTCTATTGTGTGAATAATCGAACAGCGGCATCGCATTTTCACTGTGTCAGTATTCAGTATCCAAGTTTGACGAATACAAGTATTTGTCGATCTTTCGAATATATCGATTTTATTGATGAGATTCAAATTATTCGATTTTTATATTGATATTCACCCATCGCTAATTTTAGCAGTTACTAGGATGAATGCCATAAAGTTTATTATGTTGTTATCACAATTTTCCTAAGTGTTTATACATTCGTAATCAGCAGTACGAATACTAAATGATTAAAGAGAAATGCAATTACGCCGATATCGACTATAATATGTATACCAACTGAACCCGGTGATGCGTCGTTTGGCTCAATGTAATATTTTCTTGTTTCCTTAAGTCGTGGGAACTTCGGGTTAAAAATTATATAAAACACTTTTATATAGAATTACAAAGTGGTAAAAAAGTTAACATAGAAAGAAAATTAATTTGTTTGACAAAATAAAAAATACAATAATAACAAGTTAAATAAAAAATAATAATAAAATTTGCCAAATGGGACCTAGTTCAGCATATGCTAGGCTAAGGAAGCCTGGCGCTGGTTTTCAACCAGATCCCTTTAATGACTGCACGGATGCTAATAACAATTCCCATAAATTTCCCACACACACACACACTCACTCACTCACTCACGAACAACATACACACACATGTATGCACACACACCCAACCATATTTTTAGTCTTATATGACACGTCGCCCGAGCTAAAATTGTTAAAAAGTGGAAGGATATCGTACCTGGCACCCACAGGACAGGCTATGCCTTATGTGGGGCCGCTGATAAATGCTTTATGTAATAATTAAAGGCAATAAACTGTTTTTTTTTTTTTTTTTTTTTTTATAAATTATAATGATAATTAAAAAATAACATTAGATTACTAACATAAATAATAATTAACAAAAAGAAATACAAATATACATAAATTCATGAAAATGACAAAACAAAAAAATTAAATTAAATGTAAAAAATCATAATAACAAAAACATAAGTAATATATTTTATAATTAATAATACAATGTGGAATGTGTGTTTCAATACAAATAATTATGTAGACATAACATATAAACACATAAGAGAAATAAAGTTAGAATTAATAAAATACATTGTCAAGCTTTTAACGCTATATTAAAAAAGTAATAAAGTAATATGATAAAGAAATTAATGGCATTGGGTAAGAATTCAATTTTCATATTAAAATTAGAAATCAATTATATCAGAACAAGGTTTGAAAGAAGAAAGAAAGAAATCATTCTTTATAGCCACAAAGAAATGTGACTACATATTTTTCTTACTAAATATCGACAAAATAATAAAAAAGACAATTAAATAAATAGTTCGTAAGTAAAAAATAGATACATATTATGCTATTGTGGCAACAAATGGTCTCCATTCAGCATTGATGTTGCGATAAAACTTACGTGATATCGCAAAGCTGATTTTCAATGGAGACCACCGTTACGCACGGATGCCAAGCCAGCTGCATACAATTTTACAACTAACAAAAAATTTGAAAATTTCAATGATACGTAACCAGAGAAAAAAAAACTATTACTTAACTTATTATTATAAAAAAACAAAAAAAGGTCAAAAATAAAAAAAATAGAACCCATACCAGTATGCATGTATTGTCTCATGCGGAGATCCAACCCACAACACTCCTCACAGGCAGAGGCGAGGCACACACAAACGCGCCATCCGTGCCGTCCGGACAAGAATAATAATTTGATATTCAACTAAGTGTAAACAATGGATGACGTACATTACACGGGCGGCGCGATCCATCCACGACGACTCGATGGCGTAGTGGTTAGTGTAACCGACTGCCACGCCTGAGGTCGTGGGTTCGATTCCCGCACAAGTCAAACATTTGTGTGCATGAACATGGATGTTTGTCTTGGTCTGGGTGTTTCTATGTATAATATGTATACATTTACAAAAAAAAAAAAGTATATATGTATGTTTATCCATTGTCTAGTACCCATAGTACAAGCTCTGCTTAGTTTGGGCTAGATGGTGTTGTGTGTATGTGATAGAATATTATTATTATTATTATTATTATTATTATCCATCCTTTGCATTGCAGTCTGTTGGTCTCCCCACTGAGCTATCGATGTAACCTATACTAATATTATAAAGAGGAAAGTATTGATATTCTTTTGTTATTTTTTTTTTAAGGTTTTAACTCAAAAACTAAACAACCTATTTTAAAAATTCTTTCACCATTCGAAAGCTATATTATCACCGTATTATATCATAACATAGGCTTTTTTTCAAAATACAGTTACTAACGTAATCCAACCGACTTGTACGCGAAAAAAGCAAGGCAATAAAAACAAAACGATGAACATCTAACACACGTATAATGAATCATTTAACACTCGCGTACCCCAGACGATCGCCATACGATGGAGATAGATAGCCTGCACTAGCAATGCTTGACATGAGAGGGTTTTATGTGTAATGGTGTCCATTTGACCCGACCGGTAAATGCATCCGGAATAAGTCTACAAGACTGACCCTTTTAGAATAAATATCGATTTTGCTCGCGGCTTTGGTCGCGTAAATTTAGGTTAGGTTAGGAACAGTACCTTTTTCTGGATGAAGGGTACCCTATAGCCTTTTCTGTTCCCCTGACAATGTGTATGCGAAATTTGATGATGATAGGTCAAGCAGCTAAGGCGTGATAGCGTTACAAATAAACAAACAAACTCAAATTACCTTGTATAATATTAATTTGGATTTTAGTGAGCACATTTTTTGATAAGGTTATTCTTTTGGAAATGTAAGCGTCTGTCTATGTACACTTAATATTCCGAAGGGGTAGGAAAAGCTACATCTCACACATTTCGCCAACTATGGTTATAGATTATATAATAACTATGGTTATTTTCTGCTGTAGTAGAGCCTCGCTGATTTCAACATGAATGGGCCGGCTCGACCAGGGAAGAACTATTCTCACAGAATATTGACGTCAAATAGCAGTATTCCTATTGTTGTCTTTTGTTCGGTAAGTGAGAGTGCCGGAGGCCCAATCACCCTCTTTCCCCCTTCCTGCTCCTTCTCCTTCCCAATTCTTTTCCTAAAGGGTCGGCAACGCACAAATGACGCCTCTGGTGTTGCATGCGTCCATAGACTACGGTGATCACTTACCATCAGGTAGGCCGTATGACTGTATGCCACTGTAGTTGTACAAAAAAAAAATAAAGTTACCACGTATGTAATCATGAAATTATAATGAGAATTTCTGGTCAGGAAAGTCTCGTAAATAATAATCTCCCAGTGGCAGCTAAAAAGTCATCGACACCAAAAGGAAAATTTAAAAATTTATATACCCTAGTTTAATTTTAAAATCCAATTAAAATTTTTCCAATCCAGGAAATAAATTCGGATTCTCATGTAAAACAGTCGCCTTCACTACTATAAATGTTATTACTATTAACGTTTAATACAGAAGCGCGTATTTCGTGCTCTATATCCTTGCAAAACTAGACAATCACATAAAAAGCCAATATAAATAGCCGAAAACTACACAATACATCCAATAAAATGTCAACCATCTACCCTGTTTTGCGACAGTTACTTATCATCCTTCATTAGAGAGGGCAATCGGAAAAGGATTTCCACATGAACCGAAGCGAATACCAACAATAGGAATAGACCTCTAAACGCGGACCCTCGACCTTTTTGAGTGGCGCATGAGTGACCTGTAATTTGTTTTGTAGGGTCCTTGGGACCTCTGACAGCGATACTTTGGATAGTTTTGTTATAATTGTGCGTGATACTTAGTTTCGTGTGTGCTATTGAGGCTGTAGTGGTTTATGGATGGGTTGTCTTACACGTGTGAATATCCTTTGTGATTGTTGAGGTTTTAAGTAGTTTTTCTATTGTACCTTTTTGTATGAGTCTTTTTCCTATACACAGTGTGGCTTAAAGTATGATCAAGATTCCTAATGACAAGTACATCTAAGAAAGCTAATGAATTATGTGCCTCTAATTCCATAGCAAATTGGATGTTATTATTAATGGAATTAAGATGTTCTAGGAATACACATACACTATCTGACGGTAATATTGTAAAAGTATCGAAGATATGATGGGGTATTATGTAATTCAGTGTTAAATAAACAACGCGATAAAATTCGTACATAGAAGTTTAATTTCAATTAATAATATTTGCGTAAACAGAAGACAACTTCAACTGTTAGACAATATTTAATAGCAGTGAAGAATGTTGTAGGCAAAATGACTGCACAGATGATGTAATGGTTTGAGTGAGGCTTCACCCCTGCCACTGCGTCGTGGGTTTGAATGCCGCACGGTACTTTTAAGTGATCCACAAAAATTGTTCCTAGTCTGGTAGTCTTTGTGTCTGTTTGAACGTTTGTTAAGTTTCTCGTGGTACAGGATCTATACATAGAGCGGGCATTGTCAGAAATAAATAATAGTTTAAAAAACTAAAAAACATGCTTTATAAAAAAAAACAAACTAAAACGGTTGTTTTTTTAATACAGCGGGTTTTTTAGTTTTTATACTATTTTTTCTAGATTATTGTATTGTCATAGGTCCTCGATAAGTGTGCAAAGTTTCAAATCAATCCGTCAGTTTAAAAGGGGTGAAAATCACGTTCAAAGATTCCGTTACATAGATACATACATACCAAGCGAATAAAAGCGTGTTTAAAAGGAATGCCTGCCACAAAATCAAACCTTTTGCAAATACTCAATTAACCGAATAATAACGGTGACGGTGTTTCTTATAGGGCAATCCTGTGCCGAAGTTTATCAATTGAAAGAAACTAAGCACAACTCGTTTTATAGTTCACTGCGCGGCATCTAATTTGTGCAACATCTGTCCATTAAATGCTCACGTCCGGGCACTATAATAGCTTAGGTCATCGCAAGTAGGTCGAAATGATACCAGTCACTGAAGATATTGTATACGCTTCGATAACCGAATGGAACAAAATATCATATAGATTATGCCCGTAGATTCGCTCGTGTAATCTAGATTTTAATAGTAAATTCATATTTCTCGGGAACGGTACTTCTTTCTGGATGAAAGGTAGATACCCCATGTCCTTTTCTGTACCCCTGACAACGTGTAACCCATGAAAGCATTACAAACAAACAAACTCATATTAGCATTTATAATATTACTAGCTGCGCCCCACAGTTTCACCCGCGTAAGTCTCGATGCCGTGGGAATATGGAGATAAAAAGCCTATGTATTAAATCCAGATCTCCAGCTATCTACACACCAAGTTTCATCGCTATCGGTTTTATAGTTTTTGCGTGGAAGAGTAACAAACATCAATCCGTCCATCTATTCTCACAAACTTTCACATTCATAGTATTAGTAGGATTACAGTTAGGATTTCACTGATAGGTTTTATGAAGTTTTGTTTGTCATCAAATTAAATTTATGAATACCAAAGTACATACACCGTTTATTAACCTCTGAGTCTTCTTCGAAGAGGTTAATGAAAACACTATGTGGGTCTGTATGTCTGTCTGTTAGTGACAGGTATAGCTCCGGAACCACTGGACCGATAGGCTTGTAACTTGGTGTGCAGACACATTGGGTCATCCCTCGGTCGAGTTTAAATATGGGCTCTGTAGGTCAAAAGACTCCAAGATATAGGGGTCACAAGGTCATAAGGTCAGGGGATGTCCACCAACAGAGTGATTTGGAAGTCCAAGGGAGTGGATTTTGCCCAGCAGTGGGACATTACAAAAAAATGACGAAAAAAAAAGTCACGTGAAGACGAAGAGGTTGATTCCTGGGTTTTAACACCCATCTCGTTTAAATGATTAACTATGTACATATAAACACAATTCTTTAAAACTAACTTATACCTAAAATATTTAAAACAGAAATCTTCTTCTCCCTAGCCTCTATTATTCCCAAGTCACTTGGGGTTGGCTTTTTTAGTCTAACCGGATTTGACTGGATATCAGTTTTTATACGGAGCGGCTGCCACCTGACCTCCGCAACCCAAAGGCTAACGATATTCTAAGGCTAGACTAGTGTCAGGATATTAGAGGGTACTGACTTTCCCAGTAACGACTGCCATAGATGTTCATGGCAGCCGGGACCGACGGCTTAACGTGCTCTCCGAGGCACGGAGCAGGCGATAATTGTCAATCAATACGCACATAATTTCGAAAAGTCATATAACTTCCGAAAGTCAGAGGTGCGCGACGTGGGTTCGAACCCGAGACCCTCTGCATTGCAGTCTGTTGGTCTCCCCACTGAGCTATCACTGCTTTTTCATTATAAAACAGAAATAAAAAACAAAAAGAAAATTAAATCCTTCTAATAGGCGTCATAGAATTCCTCCGCATCACAGTCGACTGGTAGTGTGCCCAGAAGACTGGCAGCATTGCCATGTTGAATGGCAATGCTTATTCTTGCTGCGAAATAAAGGCCAGCCCTCTGGTCACGGGACGCTATGTCTCTATTGAGAGCACGAGAACTGGGACCCCATGACCCTAGCGTTTCGACCCCAAACGGCTCAAAAACATAATCCCCTGCCAGGTTTTTGTATTTGCGCCGTACATACGTATATAGTTGTACGCCTTTATTTCCAAACAAGAATGCAGAGGTGTTTTACATCCACACGCCAGGTATGTTATTAAATTCCACGTAAGGGGGCGAGCCTGTCACCTTCTACTTCTACGTCTACATGACAGAAACACTCATAAATACTTTACCCGAACTGAATATCGAAAACGAGATCTCAAACACAGTCGCATTTATCAACGAGGCAGTACTGCGCCATCAAAAAGTGCAAACATTGTGTCTAGAAAAATAAATATAACTTATAATACTATGACCCGAAAATACCTTCGCGAAACGACTTTTAGTAGACGTGTTACTTTCAAGATAATCTCTTAACGTCTAAAAGAGCTACTATCATTTTATACAGTCTTTATCTGATATAATAAAGTTTAAGTACACCAATGCATTTACAAAACTACTAACCATTACTCTCCAAGTAATCTTACCACTGAATATAAACCAAGTAGCTCCAGCAACTATTTATTACTTTTTTAACAGATTCCTTTCAACCGTCGATTGCACCGAGTTTCTTTAAAGCAGGGTTGTTTGTCCACTGCGGCGTTTCTTCGTCTCGATACTTCAAGTTGCTATTTAAGTCGGCAAGCTAATCTAAATTACGTCACGGTCAAGCTCTGTAAATCCCAAAACCCAATTTATCTTTGACACGCCCGTTTTATACTTCTTCGGGGAGTGCCGTCTTGGGCTGCTTCAAAGAACTAAGATGTGAGACTTTTGGAGAAGGCATGCTTTGTTTTGTGCGATGTTATAGACTTTAACCTTCCATAATATTTTTCAATGCGATGAATTTTCAAATTGATGTACAGAGAGATTCTAGAAGTTAACGCGTTCAAACAAAATCCATCAAACTCTTCAGCTTTATTATATTAGTATATGAGATAAAAAAATGTCAAACGGGTTCGGCGCTAATATTTGTAAGAAAGTATTGTATTTGGTATTTGTCTCTAGAAATGCGTTTCCTATTGTTACGTGCTGGGTTCGACGGATAAGAATATAAACAATATTACCGACTAAAACACTTTTATTCAAACACACAATTCAATTTAAAACACAATAAACACTATACCACACTTTTTCACTGTACTGCTTCAAACTCCGTAGTATTTCCGCTTCCGTTCGCTTCGATGAACACTTGATCGCTTACGATTGTAAACTGACTCGGCGGTGCGCGTGCGCCCTATTTATACGCGGGTAAAGCGCTTCTAGAGCTTTCCAGCAACGCGTACTCGGCATGTAAACAGCACGATGATTCGAGAAAGTACCAGCATTCTCTCTAAGATTCTCGTACCGTACTACGCAGTTCCGTAAGATGTCAATAGATGGCGGTGTAAATTATTAGACGGAACTGCCGAGTCTTTCCCACAATGCCGAGAGATGTCGCTGGGCGTAACACTATCATAGGTGACTTTACGATTGAATCAGTCTTTGTTTAAATTTTATATCACGTCGATTTAACTTTCTTCAGACAACAACTGTAAACTATTTACGGTAGTAAGATTTGTATGTTGATGAAGAACAAAAAATATACCTGTTCTGTAATTTTTTGTGTCTGAATATGGACTGAGGTTATTGCGGTCTTGCGACACAGTTCCAAATACCATTTCATTACGGAAATTTTTTGAAGTGATAACATTTTTCGGCGCTTTAAGACTGCGCCCAGTCAAATGTGCCAAAACAGGCGTTCACAGTTAAGTGAATAAAATCAACACTTTTTGTTAAATACAAATATAAAATATACATTTACCATAACAATGAATGTGTTTACAATTACTCTGTGTAAAAAACTTAAAATAATTAATATTTTCACCTACAAAATTACGTAAACATGTACGAAAAATGCAAAAACGTAAGCTCGTGTTACGTGATTTTTAGATTATAACAGTAGAAATCTATCCTATTTTAAAGCTTAAACGATACATAAATAATTATATTACAATTTGTTCATCCCTAATATTTAAGTTATTGGTTGACAATAGAAATACATTGAAATTAAACTGCTATATACGGATTTTATCGCGTTGTTTATTTGACACTTTATTACAAAATTTTGGAAATTTTTACACTACTAAGTACTACTATTAAAGTTTACTAATTTTTAAGCTAATTAAATTATTATTAAACTATTTAGATTTAATTTATTTTTACACTTTCTCCGACGTTTCGGTTGCTTTTCAGCAGCCATGGTCACGGGGAGACTAAGATGGCAGTTGTCTCAATGTTCCAGTGTAGTTATTTCAAAGTACCCGAACATAATTTAATCATTGGTGTTTCTATTTACGCAGAATGAGCTCAAAGTATCATGAAGTCTAGCTGTGGTTTGCTTCTTCTTGGGTTTGACTATTTTTATTACTGGATCCCAAGCTGGTGGTACATTCCAACCATCTTCTCTATTAAAATTAGGATGTTTTTTGATTTCAATAGCCTCGCGAAGCATCCTTGGTAGGAATCGGTGTTCTTTAGCGAGAATCTGTGGTTTGTCAAATCTCAGGTAGTGGTTGGTCCCCTGTTGCACATGTTCACACACAGCAGACTTCAACGAGCGTCGGTGTTTTACATCAGCTATGTGTTCTTTTATGCGGGTGCCTATGTTTCTCTTGGTTTGACCAATGTATGAGAGTCCGCAGTCACAATCTATTTTATAGACCCCTGCATCTTGTAAAGGTAGTTGGCACTTGACGGATGGTAAAAATTGACTTATCTTCGTTGGCGGCTTGAAGTATGTGTTGATTGAAGCTCGCTTCAAGATGTAGCCAATCTTGTCAGTGACACCCCTTACATAAGGCAGTATAGCAGGCTGGCGCTCGACTGTGGCTGGCTTTTCTCGGGATCTGTGACAGCGGCGCGGCTGTTGGAGCTTGTTGTCTTGCAGTACTTGCTTGACATGTTGAAGCTCGGCGTCCAGGTGTTTCTTGTCACAGATCCCATGGGCTCTCTGAAACAAAGACATTCCCACGGTAGCTAACTGTTTAGGATGGTGGTGAGATTCACCGTTTAAGTACCTATTTGTATGGGTCTTTTTCCTATATACAGTGTGGCTCAAAGTATGATCAGGATTCCTGATGACAAGTACATCTAAGAAAGCTAATGAATTATTTGCCTCTAATTCCATAGTAAATTGGATGTTATTATTAATGGAATTAAGATGTTCTAGGAATACACTTGCACTATCTGTTGGTAATACCATACAAATAGGTACTTAAACGGTGAATCTCACCACCATCCTAAACAGTTAGCTACCGTGGGAATGTCTTTGTTTCAGAGAGCCCATGGGATCTGTGACAAGAAACACCTGGACGCCGAGCTTCAACATGTCAAGCAAGTACTGCAAGACAACAAGCTCCAACAGCCGCGCCGCTGTCACAGATCCCGAGAAAAGCCAGCCACAGTCGAGCGCCAGCCTGCTATACTGCCTTATGTAAGGGGTGTCACTGACAAGATTGGCTACATCTTGAAGCGAGCTTCAATCAACACATACTTCAAGCCGCCAACGAAGATAAGTCAATTTTTACCATCCGTCAAGTGCCAACTACCTTTACAAGATGCAGGGGTCTATAAAATAGATTGTGACTGCGGACTCTCATACATTGGTCAAACCAAGAGAAACATAGGCACCCGCATAAAAGAACACATAGCTGATGTAAAACACCGACGCTCGTTGAAGTCTGCTGTGTGTGAACATGTGCAACAGGGGACCAACCACTACCTGAGATTTGACAAACCACAGATTCTCGCTAAAGAACACCGATTCCTACCAAGGATGCTTCGCGAGGCTATTGAAATCAAAAAACATCCTAATTTTAATAGAGAAGATGGTTGGAATGTACCACCAGCTTGGGATCCAGTAATAAAAATAGTCAAACCCAAGAAGAAGCAAACCACAGCTAGACTTCATGATACTTTGAGCTCATTCTGCGTAAATAGAAACACCAATGATTAAATTATGTTCGGGTACTTTGAAATAACTACACTGGAACATTGAGACAACTGCCATCTTAGTCTCCCCGTGACCATGGCTGCTGAAAAGCAACCGAAACGTCGGGGAAAGTGTAAAAATAAATTAAATCTAAATAGTTTAATAATAATTTAATTAGCTTAAAATTAGTAAACTTTAATAGTAGTACTTAGTAGTGTAAAAATTTCCAAAATTTTGTAATAAAGTGTCAAATAAACAACGCGATAAAATCCGTATATAGCAGTTTAATTTCAATGAATAATATTCGCGTAAATAGAAGACAATAGAAATACATATTTATCAAAAAAGCACTTCAAATCCTACGCATTCAAAATTCAAAAATAATAATCTAACAGCTCGACGATACAATTCACAAGTCACTTAGTTTTCACTTCTATCGGCAGTCCCCAAAGACTGCCCCGCATGTTTTTTGATGGAACAAACGCAATAAAACCTTGTTCGATTCTGGAATCTTCGTCGTCGTCCTCTGCGTGTATATGCGTGACTAGCTGGCCCTCTCGGTTTTACCCACCTTTAACCTTTTGACCGCCACAGTCATGTATACTTGACAAATCAAAATGTGTCCAGCACGCCACGGTCACGACTACATTACAAATTAAACGATGAAATCGTAGCTAGGCGCCGAGAGCACTCGTTTGCTTTTAAAACATAGCGGTCAAAAGGTTAAAATAAGTACTTCGCTCTCGTGCCTCGTAGCGTGACGTCTAGCCTATATTACGTTTCGAGAATGAAGTTTTTACCACTGTAATGGTAAATGATGTCACCAATATAATATGGAAACAATTTTTAAAATTGGTCTTTTTGTTTATGAGCTTATTCATTAAAAACAAAAATACAAAGCCTTACTTTTTAAGCTAATATTATAAGGATTATAATATAAGCATATATAAGGTATTTACTGTTTAATTATAGTTATTATTCAAACGGAAATCATGCGTGTTTATGTTCTTGCCTTAAGCTATCTTCATTATAATATGAATCACGTAGCTTCGTAACTCTTTCTCGACGGAAAGAATTGAAACATTGAATTATTAGAAGAACACCGATAAAATTAAATAACTTTTCGCAGATATGGGTTCACCTGTCAGGTGCGCCATAACACCATACTTGGAAAAATTTGGAAGTATATGTATGGTCTTCTGTTTACGCGAATATTATTCATTGAAATTAAACTACTATATACGGATTTTATCGCGTTGTTTATTTGACACTTTATTACATAATTTGAAGATAAGAAAAGTGTAAAATTAAATTAAATCTAAATAGTTTTAATAATAATTTAATTAGCTTAAAAATTAGTAAAGTTTAAAAGTAAAAGTAGTGTAACAGTTTTCAAAATTATGTAATAAAGTGTCAAATAAACAATGCGATAAAATCCGTATATAGTAGTTTAATTTCAACAAAGTATATGTATGGCATAAGTTTGAATCATATGTTAATAAGATTTTTTTGGCATTTGGCAAGCTTCAATAATTATTAACAACATTTTTGCAAAAAAGATATTCAAGAGTAATCTTGTATCATTTTTGCACTTTACCCGTACACAACTTCGCATATCAACATGCAGTTGTGCTACTATATCCAGGAAATAAAACTTCAACAGTACCACATCTATTTCCATTCCTTCTGCTTTAAAGCGTCGAATGTACCGCAAAGCAATCACAGTAATTACAACTTTAATTCGCTCTGGGGCCATAGTCAGACGGCCGTTTTATATTTATGATTTTTACCAAAGGAAACCTTTGAGTTATTTCGACTATTTTAATTATTTAATTCGTGGGTTGAATTTTGGGAGTGTTTTGTGAATTGTTAATGGATTAATCGTGTTCCTTTATGAGGGGAAGCGTGGTTTGCTTCTGTGAATAAAAGTGCTTTGGAACAGATCTTGAATATTTTATAAGCTGTGGTAGCAGCCCAATGGTATTTCTTTCCCGTCTAAGCAACTGTCTGAACATTGCATCTTTTTTTTATTACAGTATATTGTATTGCATTCTTGACAGCCAGGACCAAAAGTTTAATTTGTTCCAGAAATCAAAGTGCTAATAAATGTTCTTGATTAAAAGCCATTATAACGAAATGCCCCTCCTAGGAATCAAATAGGTACGATCGAATAGATCAAAATAAAGATTAATCTAATACCTAATACGTCGTAATAATAATAATATATTATATGATATATTATTATTTTTATGTGGTAGGAAATGCGGCTACTGTGCATGAGGTCTCAGGTTCGAATCACGGATCGGGCCAACAAAAAGTTATTGGGTTTTCTGTTAAGAAATCTCAATACGAGCCGGAGTTAGGAAGTTGTAAACCCGTGTGTCCTGCGTCTGATCTCTCCCCGCTCGTGTCGGATTACCATCCCATCGGATCATGAGAGTAGGGAAACAGAGAGTGCACTTGTGTTTGCGCACATACATGTGCACTATAATATCTCCTGCGCAGATGGCCAGTCTCCGATAAGATTGGCCGCCGTGGCCGAATTTCGGTTTGGAGGACATTATTAATTTATTCCACTACTGTCGTTAATCCAATCAAAAGATGTAACTTTATTATTAAATACAACACAAGTGATCACACCATTTGCATTTATTCAAACAATTATATTGTAACTGGAAACTATCAATCGCACTGACTCTATCCGCTACCTATGAATCATATTGGATGAACGCTAAACATATAGACCGATTATATGGTAGAATTAGAAAATCGATTTTAATCTTCGAAATAGCGCAGACAAAAACACTAATACTAATTTACAAAGCACTGACACAATTACTCCTTTACTATAATACCCTTGCATGGCCTCCAATGCAGCAAAATCCTAAATGATCCAACTCGAGAGAGCCCAGTGAGCAATCCTAAAAGCAATGACGGCAATACCGTTAAGGTATTCGACAAAAGATCTGTACCGTGAGTGCGAAGTACTTAGAGTACGTTAGATACTTAAATACTATAATCTCGATGCATATAGGCGGCAACGTCAAGGCGATCACTTGCCCGTTAGGTCATCGTGCACTCATAATAACCAAACAACAAGTGAGAATCGGCAATGAATTGCTGTAAATCGTAGAGTTCGAAAAAATGGTTCAAGTAATATGCAAAGGTCACGTGATACCACGTGACCTTGAGGTCAGAGGTCAAAGGTCATAGTAATTTCTGGTTATATCGACTATGCTGAGTCGAATTGCGTTGTCCACGAGTCTCTAGCTCTTACGGTTCTTGAGTTGAAAGTTGTATAACAGACGGACGGACAAAGATGTTGGATAAGAGGTTTCCGAACTCAAAAAAATTAGAAGGGTTGATCAAAAATGTTATTCTTATTCAAATAACATTTATGTTGAGCCTAGATTGCACAGATGACGTATTGGTTTAAATGGTCACCAACCCACTACTACTGTGTCAAGTGTTGTGGGTTCGAACCCCACACGGGAAAAAACTTTTTGTGATCCACAAATGGTTGTTCAGAGTCTGCGTGTTCTTTGTGTCCGTTGTTTGAACATTTGTTAAGTCCCTGGGGACTGGATACAGGAATAATTATTCCTAGTTCGAATCCCACCCATTGCATTACTGACATGAACCCACTGCTAACGCAAGCATTCTATTTTAGCTGGAGGGCTAAACAAGAATACTATATATATATATACATATATATATATAAATTAATATATATTTTTATAATTATATTAATTTATATACATATATGTTATATACTTATCAATTATAATTTATATAAGTAATATATATCTGACGTAGTTTTGTGTTTGTAAATTATTACAAGAGTAGCTGATGTACGTCCGGGCGTCACTTGAGGTTACCAAATAATATCAGGGTTGTTTTGAGGTATCAACCGCAAACCAACAACAAACCTGAGTGGTAACCTCATTTTTCATGATATATGTACTTTTTTTTGTTTTGTTTTCTGTGTTCTAATATTTGTACTAAGAACGTGTACCTAAATTTTGTCAAAAAAAGTTTTCACTTAATTACTAGTAATTTGAAACCCAAATTGTTAGTAATCTTTGGGAAAAAGTGATGAAAAATATATTTATGAGCTGAAGAGCCCGCTTTTACCAACTATTTGGTAAACGTACGAATGAGCCATCTGGCCGTCACACCCAAAGGAGTACCATCAAGTGCATGCTTTTTGCCTGGTAATTAAGTGTTCTGTAGGCATATTTATTTACCAAGCAAATTTTATACACATACAGTTCCCATACTAGTGTGCATTTAATTACTTTTTCAAGGATTGGCATCTTGAAAGTTAACGGTTTTAGGCAAAGGTAACTGCTTACCACCAGGCGGTATGCATGTTTACCACATTTAATGTTTCATTTATTTCACCTGGCTACTCCTAGTTCAGATAATTAGCATAATTATGTAGTTATGTATAAACTTGTTATAATATAATATAATAATAACGATTTTATTCAAATTCAAATTCAAATTCAAAATAAATTTATTCAGATTAGGTTACAAGGTAACACTTATGAATGTCAAAGTTACACAATTTTTTTCTGCGAATTTACATTTACTGCCATTTATTTCGCGTGGCATAGATGCATAGATAAATACCTTATAGACTAATATACATACAATTTGTAATTATGCTCAGCGTGTTACGCATGTATACAGGGTGTCCCAGAATATGTGAATCAATTGTAATGGAAGATTCCTTAGGTAAGGACCTTTCAAAAGTGCGAAAAGGAAAATAAAAAAAAAGGTAATTGCGTAAGAAAAACGAGTTTTGGTGCAAAAAAAATACACCAAAAGAATGCCGCGATTTCAAAACTACGTCAGTTTTTTAAAAAAGTCGTTTTTCATTTGACGAATCAATCCTTCACAAATAATAATAGTGAAAAAAATGGAAATTTACTATAAATGTAACCTGTAGTTAAAGTCTGAAAAGATTTTTTTTTTAATGGTCCTGCCTAAGGAATCTCCCGTTACAATTTAATTCACATATTCTGGGACACCTGCATATTACATGTAGGTAAAATATTTACTATAGATTGATAGATATTTATCACATCTACATTAATTCTGTAGAGAAATGTAACAGGCAGCGTTTTGCCGCTATGATGTTTCTGGTTGATACTAGATGTTCTTGCTTGTAACAAGAATCTAAGCTGGCAGTTTCAAGCTAGGTAAACATGATCTGATATGATATAAAATAAATTATTTTTCGTAATCGTATATTAAAATGTACAATAACAATTAATTATTATGAAGTATTTACAACTTTACACGAATAACGATAGCTCAGTGGGGAGACCAACAAACTGCAATGCAGAGGGTCTCGGGTTCGAATCCACGTCGCGTACCTCTGACTTTCAGAAGTTATATGGCTTTTCGAAATTATGTGCGTATTGATTGACAATTATCGCCTGCTCCGTGCCTCGGAGAGCACGTTAAGCCGTTGATCCTGGCTGCCATGAACATCTATGGCAGTCGTTATTGGGAAAGTCAGTACCCTCTAATATCCTGACACTGGTCTAGCCTTAGGGTATCGTTAGCCTTCGGGTTGCGGAGGTCAGGTGGCAGCCGCTCCGTGTAAAAACTGATATCCAGTCAAATCCGGTTAGACCAGAAAAGCCGACCCCAAGTGACTTGGGAATAATAAAGGCTAAGAGAGAAGATTTACAACTTTACACGAATAAACTGCTTTACAATTTTCTTAAGGATTCTCATTCTGTAGATTTAAGGCAAGACTACGATTCAAAATGTTTCTATTGCATATACTTTGATCTTCTCTCCCTATACCTTGTTCCAATCACTTGAAAAAATCTCTCAGTAAAAAAGGAGGGTAAACATAAAATAGGCCCGAAAAGTACTTACAAACAAAATTGATCCATTACTGCTGAAGTGCAAAACGAGAGCGCGTGTGAGTAAATACGAAATGGGGGGTTAATGGCCTACGGATCACATCTTAATGCGAAAGCACCAATTAGCGTTCGCGTTATGCAAAAACTGCGCCAAACAAAAATCAACTTTAAAACAAAGGAAACAAGGTATTAAAGAAAATTTTATTTTCTACGTGAGCTCAGCGTTACATGCATTTTGAAGTGTACATTCAAAATGAAACTTTGTGTACTAGAAAATAGGATTGTATTTTGTTTGAAAGAGGTTAAAAAGTAACGGATATACATTAGGGAAGTGGGAGTAAGAGGTTGCAAGACGAAATGCTAAGCTTGTGTTGGTTTGAATTACTGAAGGAACGCTATCTACTTTTGTATGTTGATATTTGTCTTTCATATTTCACATACCGACTGTTTGGCAAGAATGCGTTATTTGATTTGTGTCCTCATAAAGTCACTTCGCCTTTGACTGTGATGTACTTTTAAAAGGAGGCGTACGTGACGTCATTCGTCAGCCATTTCGGTTTTATGTTGCTCTCTGTTCGTGTATTTTTGTTGTTTACTTTCGGTTTTTATGAAACATCTTGCAATAAAGTATTTACGGTTATAGAGTTTATATGCGACAATTCTCTTGTGTTGTATGATATAATAGTTGCATAAGCATATTTGGAATATTCGTATCATATCTTTTAGGAAATGAACCGAAATTACTGAATTAGAAATACTGCCATTTAAGAAATAGTTTCGACACTAGGTAAACAACGCTTAAATATAATGGAGAAGTGATCTTTTACATGCAACTTAAACATAGTTGATGTTGGTTTATACTATTGTGATATTGTGAGAAAATTCTGTTTAGATATAGTATACCTTAAAAATAAATGAAAAGACTGGTTCAGAATAACAATTTAAAACTTTTGTATAAGAAACTATGCTTTTCCCTTTTCGTGTTTGTTTATTTGTTTCAGCTGCACATAAAAACTATTAAACAAAGTATGTCTTAGTCTTTATAGTTCAACTTACGGACGTTTATGCTTTAGATAATTTAGTTTAGTAAAATCAAAGTTATGTTGTAGTGTGTAAATTTCGTTTAAGTACGTGGACAAAGTCGCTGGCAAAATAATTGTAATCTATGATTTTAGTTTTTACTGATTTTCAGTTAATAGCTCAAGTAATATCGGATTTTCTTTAAGCTACGCACTGCTTATTTAATTGTACTTAATTACTAAGAATTATGTAAAAGAAAATTTAATAATATTTTGACTTACTCAGGGATAAACTCAGAATTCGTCATTGCCAGCATGTTTATGTCACGGGACCAACGAAATTATTTAGTTTTATGCCACTAAATGTTTAAGTGAAAGAGAGCTCTGTCGAGCAGTAGCGCTTAAAATAATTGTTAGCAAACGAATGTAACGCTAACAAAATTAATTAATCTAAATATAGATTTACTACAAAATATTGATGTGGAGGAGAGCTTTGTCCAGCAGTGGGACATTTCATCAGACAGATTGAGTTTGAGTTTAAAGAATTTATTTTCAAAAAGACATACAATATGTCACTTACATGAAAATAACAAGACATCATTTAGTGAAATACAAATAATAGTCGCCGAACACTCCTTTAGTAGCTTAATTAATTTAGTTAAAGGTAATTAAGATTACACGCAGTTGGTCACTCTCCACTCGATATAGGCTATGCCTGGAACTCATGGCGAAATGTGCCCAAATACATATTGCGACAGTTTAGACTTAAAACTACTAAGTGTGTTTACATTTTTTATGTCCAATGGTAGTTTGTTGAATAGCTGTGCTCCTTCAAATGTAATATTACTTTTTGCATAATTAGTTCGAACTTTTGGTAATACAAGTAAGCTAGGTCGACGAAGACTGCGTTTGCAAATTTGAGATTTCTTTACGAAAGACAGGTTAGTATGGATGCTTTTGTCTATAATTTTTCTTATTGTGATGCAAGTATTATATATATAAAGTTGTTTGACGCTCATTAGCTTTGTTTCTTTAAAAATTTTAACAGTTGGTGTTAGATGCGGATATCGAAAGAGTGATTTTATAATTTTATTTTGTATTCTTTGAAGTTCTTGTATTTTAGTTTTAGCAGCATTACCCCAAACTTCTATAAGATAAAGCAGGTGTGATTTAACTAGAGAATTATAGATTGTAAAGCGCATTTTTTTTGGGTAGGCAATGAGATATACTACAGAGGGAGCCAGTTAGTGCCGAAAGTTTATTTTTAATATGATCTATTTGTTTGTGCCATGTTAAGTTACTATCAATTCTAAATCCAAGGTATGTTTCGCAGGTTTTCTGTTCTAAGACTATGTTATTAATGGTCAGTGGATGATGTGATGGTATACTTTTATTCTTAGCTTTAAAGATGATGTAACAAGTTTTAGAGGTATTTACTGTTAGCATATTATTTTGGAACCACTCATATAATAGATTGAGATCTTCCTGCGCTTTTGAAATGACGTCATGTATATTCGATCCAAAATAAAATAGACATGTGTCATCTGCATACAAGGTTATATGACCATGTAGTTCTATTTCTGCAATATTATTTACGTAGATTAGGAATAGGAGCGGTCCTAATATGGATCCCTGCGGTACGCCATGCGTGATAGGTAAGGGACTACTTTGACACTCACCCAACTTAACTATTTGCGATCTATTTGATAAGTAGGACTTTAAGATTTTAAACGCACTTTCTTTAATACCAATGAATTTAAGTTTCTCTAATAGCAGACTATGACTAACGGTATCGAAAGCTTTTTTCAAATCGATAAAAACACCCAGAGCTATTTGCCGTCTATCTATAGCGTCTTTTATTTTTGTTACGAGGTCTATAGTCGCTATGGTGGTGTTACTTTTGGCTCGAAAACCGTACTGTCTGTTAGTTATAAATTTAAAAGAATCTAAGTAATTTACTAAACGATCGTGTATCAACTTTTTTAAGATCTTTGACAAAACTGGCAGCACAGATATCGGCCGATAGTTTCCTGGATCTGTTTTAGAACCTGATTTGTAGATCGGTGTTACTTTTGCAACCTTCATCGTGTCCGGAAACTCGCCATTAAACATAAGTTTATTGAAGCATTGTGTCAGATCATCTATAATCAAATCTTGTAGGCACTGTAAGACTTTTGTGCTGATTTTATCTACACCACTACTGGAGTTCGCATCAAGGTTATGTATAATTTTGTTGATTTCTTCAGTAGTACATGGTGCAAGAGCCAAAAGTTCGCAGCTATTTACTGTTTGTGTTTTAGATAAGAGATAATTGGAGCTATCATGATATTTTTTTGGTATTCTATTTGCTAATTGGTATCCAATGTTTGAAAAATATTTGTTAAAAACATGACATACTTCGCCTGTATTACTAATTAATTTAAAATCATTTAAAAGCTTTGGAGGAGCACAACTATGTTTTATTTTATTGTTAGCTAGATTATTTATAAGTTGCCACATCTTCTTGGGATTTTTCGTGTAGTTTTGAAACAGTTTGTAGTAATAAGAGTTCTTAGCATTATGAATTTCTTTGGCCACTATCTGTCTCCTTTGCTTAAACTCTCTTTCCAAAGCCTTATTTGTCTGATTACTATATACGATCTTATTCATAAAATATCCTTACCTAAGTCGTAACGCGTTCATTTCTTACTTAAAATACTTAGTAAGTCTCATAAATTTTCTGTAAAAAGCTTTATAGTTTCACTATAAGGCAATTTAGTTTTTATCTATATTTTTATTTATAAAGCTTATGAAAAATAATAATAGCAAGCATGAAATTGCAAAGTAAGTATAAGGTCTTAACTATTGTATAATATGAACTTAATACTGCACGGGCTTTTAGAGCCAAAGTAAATTTTATTATAGCTTTATTCTCATAACGGAATTATAAACGTCTTGTATTTTTTATTAATTTAACCTTTACCTAAGAAGATTCTTGTAAGTTTTATGAATAAGACAGTAATATCCGATGTTATTATAGTTTATGTAGTTCTTCTATCTTATAATATTTTATTTTTGTATTTCTAAGTTAACTGATTAGTTTACTACACACTAACTGATTAGTTTTGTGGTATAAATGTAAGTGCGGCTGTGTTGCTGTGTTTCCCGGGTTAGGCATATTGCTTTACGAGGTATGGAGGTGCACGGAGAAACCGTGTTTGATAACAGCTTGAGAAGTTTGCAAAAGAGCTATTGGCCACGAATACTTCGAAATATTTAAATTAATTTGACGACTCGATGGCGTAGTGGTTAGTGTAACCGACTGCCACGCCTAAGGTCGCGGGTTCGATTCCCGCACAAGTCAAACATTTGTGTGCGTGAACTTGAATGTTTGTCTTGGTCTGGGTGTTTCTATGTATAATATGGACGTATTTACAAAAAAAAAAAGTGTGTATGTATGTTTATCCATTGTCTAGTAGCCATAGTACAAGCTCTGCTTATTTTGGGCTAGATGGTGTTGTGTGTATGTGATAGAATATTATATATTATATTATAATTTTATAGCCGTTTAACAACTTTTTAGAAATATATTTATCGTTACTCCGGTTGCATTGCCGCAGCCATGGTTTTGAAGCTTTTTATTTGAATGTGTCATATTTAAACATAATACTTCAACTACTGCGTAAAGCTATTAAAATAGCAATGAAATAAAAGCAAATTTCATGACAAAAAAGTTTGGTCGAAATTAATGTATTCTCTGCAAATAGCACCTTATAGTAACAACACCGATCAAATAAAAAATATCACCCATCTAAAATTCCTCAATAACTTCAACAATAAACTGGAGTGCCAAAAAACGGGTGCCCATAAAAAACCGATGAGTTCCGATAGTAATTACCCATTGGATGCAGACCTTTACTCATATATCTTTGGTAGAACGTATTTTATCGAAAAAACAATTCGTTTCCAATTTATTCCGCTCACGGTTTGGGACCTCTTAAAAAATTATTCATTTTGCAATAATTTCTTTACATACTTTCGTAGTCTCATATTTATATCAAAAGGTAGGCAGGGATTCACCTGTACCCTTTCGGGACATAAGTATAAACTAGAGCTGGCAAAATTAAGATTCATTACATCTATATTCTGCCGGGTATGGCTCTCGGACACACGTTATAAGGGGCGAGTCTATTGCCGTCAAAAGCTCCAGACTCCGTGCTGCATTTGAAAATTTCTTAACAGACAATGACAATAATACTTTCCCCTCAGCACAGTAGTCGCCCTACCATTGCGTCACCAAGGAAGTTAGTAAAGCAGAACTTATTATGTTATATTTTTTATTCGGATAAACCTAATTTCAGGTTAGTATAGTCGGTAGTAGTAAAACTAAAGTAGGCTGTATAATGAACTCTAGGGCAAAATTGTCTAGTCTCTTTCTCTTTAAAAAAGGTCACCCTGCATTAATTTAGGTCCAGTATAGATATAGGTATACATAAAGCACACCCAATACAATAATTTGTGGCTCACACTGATCACCGCAATCAGCGCTAAGGAAGCGAGAGGGCAACCACTTGCCCGCTTCGCTTATTTATCTGCATGATAAATTTAATAGAGTTTTAGCTAACTCTATGTACCTATGTGTTTTACAGTGAATACATGTCAGCTTCGGATATGTAAACAAAACACTACCAAAACGCCGCACTATATCGTATTTATTCTTAGCACCACACTTCAACCTAAGAATACACATTTCCTCGCTCATATTTTTTCAAACGCATTCAGTGTCAAACATTTCACATACTATTTCTCATTCAATCCTCGTCCGAACAAACCTATATTTCTCACGAAATCCTAACAGTGAAAATGTATTTTCAGTAACATTCTGCTCAGAACATTTCAAAGCTTAGAGCCGATATAGGCCGCTGGAATATTTTAACTCCATTGAAATTTCAACATGGAAATATGTTGACCTGTCAGTTTTATTTCAACAAAGATGTTTCCGTCTTAAAGTCATTCCTTACTGTTCACACTTACACCCTTGTCTGATGTTTTCAGGGCGCAAAAATGCTGTGAAGGAAAATAGTTCTTATTACTATAAGTAAAGAGTTTTTGTCAATATAGCAGGAGCAAAAGTGAGATAGTTTTGACGTCGGTCTGAGGTATTAAAATGTGGAGAAATCACATAGAATACACTTTGAAATTCTTGTTTCGTCTATGGTATACTTAAACTTAATGTAAAATTGTACTGGTATGAACAAGTCCTACACTGGCGACCGAGTTTTGTCAAACAGGAAGTTAGCCTGCTACCAGATAAGTTAATGGCCAAAGAATATATTATAAAAAAGAAACACCCCTGCTGATCGACGTTATTTTAGATCATAGACATACTTTGTAGTTGGAAAAAAAATCGGATTAGATTCTATGGGAAAACATTCAGAACAGTTAAAAATAAAAGAGAAACAAGATCACGGTGAAACCACAATGAATGAATTTTCTCCATAATATGCCTAAATATGTATGTAATTTGCCAACTTTCACTTTGTTTACGTGGTGTATAACTGTTATATTGAATGAAAAGGCTTTTTTATATATTTTGGGAATCATTATTTAGCCATTTTAAATATAAAGACCTAATTCAAGTTTGTGACGCGATATTAGGTCTTATTATGTTGAAATTTCAACATTACCATTGTATAAATGTCATCACGTGTTCTTGCTAGCAGACCAATATAAATACCACATCGATAGCGAGTAAAAGAGACTGTTTATCAATTATTTAGTGATGGTACGAATAAATTGTTTAAAAACATTTCTATTTATTCCATTCCTTTTCTTTTATGCTATCTTTAAGTCTTTTTCTCCAGGCTTGGCAACGCGCGAATGATCCCACTATTAATGTAAACTGCTATAGGTTACAGTAATTTCTTACCAACAGGCGGCACGTATGCTTGTTTGCAATCTTCGTTGTGTAAGAAACAAACAGGAAAAAATGATTTTTGCATACCAAACATTTGTCGCTTATTCTATAAACTTAAACCACATCAGAAGGTTTTGTTCAGGATCCCGGTCTAGCGGGCTTTGTCCCAAAGGAAGACTTTCTATCTTATTGTTGAACTTTGATTTACGTCCCGCTGAAAGTTTGAGAGCAAGATTATTGGAGGCACCTTACTCTGCGGTGCAGCCTGAATGTATCAGGCTTAGTAGTTCTACGAGTGTATGAGGAAAAATAATAATAGTTTTTGGAGGTACCAGTATATTCCTTTGAGATGTGGGAAAGGGTCTAAAGTGCATTTCAACTGAACGAAGGGCGCAGTCGCTTATTAACGTCACCGTTTTGCTGCCAATTCGTAAAGTGCTTTTGGTTGTTCGAAGTGACTAACATTTTAATAATCAAACACTTATTTTGGCGATTTGAGTACATTTTTTTTCGAGTCCAATGCTTCCATTTTCAAAAGTGATCTCCATTAAATATATTATTATTACTGCGAGAGATGTCATATATAAATTGGTATGAATCATAAAGCAATGAACGTATATTTCATTAGATTATCCTGACAATATCCCACCGGACTGCAAAACATAAGATAACTTCGATATGCGACCGGCTTCTAGAGTCATCAATGCCTATATGATTCGTGTATTATACTGTCCTTGGTATTATTATATTCTTTCTCCGTATCTAGTATCATTGATAGCAAGGACCTGTACTTAGAAGGATTGCCTATTTAATGCCTGCTTAAAGAGGAGTGGAATACCTTTTAATTTTTTATTCTTTCTATCTAGTTTTATGAAATTGCTTCAAGTAGCGTCGCTATGCCAAAAAGGGAACTAGAAATTTAAAACATAGTGTACCACTATTTTAATTATTTTAGTCGGCAAGCTAATTTGCGTTTAGTACAGAAAATCGCTCTAGTGCTCATTTTCTTCAAAATTAGAGGAGTCTTAGTTGTGTATTCTGCGCATTGCGATGGTTACCACTTATCATACGGTAGGTTGTGCAGTTCTTTCACCAACAGCAACAAAATTCCCTTCTTAATTAGTAGTATAGCAAAATTCCTCTCTGTGCCTCTCCGGGTAACAGTGGCGAATCTATATATAAATATTATACGTTTATATAATATATAATAAAAGTAACGATCGCCTAGTGCTCCGTTGGACTCCCATGCAGAGCTCTTGAGTTCGATCCTAAGGTACGCACCTCAAACTTTTCGAAATTATGTACATATGAAATAGTTAATTATCACTCGATTTAACGGTCAAAGAAGACATTGGGAGGCAACCTGACTGTCAAAGACTCTAAATAATGTTCATGTAGATGTGTTAGAGAAGCTCTTAATATTGGGTCAAGTTAACGGAAAACGCGCCAAAGATAGAACACCAAAAAGATGGTCGGACGTTATAAAAAACGCATTAGGCGGCACCTTGCAGCAAGCAGTCCACGGAGCACTCAGCCGCTCTCATTGGTGGGACATCATTTGTGGTCGCGATCCTCAGAATTGAGGAAACGAGGAAGAAGAAGAAGATGTGTGAGGTCAGCAAACCGACACTGGGTACGTGGTAGGCAGCGTGATAGACTATCGATGGCCCAACCTTCCACACACTAAAACGAGCCGGTGCTCAACAGTGGTACAATATAATAAACATAGCTGATATTATTATTATTGTTAAAATTAAGAAAGTTGTTGTAAGCCAGCCAAAACCAAATAAAAAATACACCTTGCTATCAAAACGACATTTCATGCCAATTTTAAATATTGGATTCCGCTTTCTAGAACACGTTTTACGTTATCTGATTCGCGGATGCAGCTGCTAATAAATAAAAATACGCGTCTTCTAATAAAATCAGTGAAAACGAACGCGCTCGCTAACTTGAGAGAGATAAATTGGTTTTCTTAACACGCTAGACGCCATCTTGAATTTATAAATTTGTGCAATGTTCAGTATTGCACACGTGGGATTTTTATATCCAGTTTATTTGTAGCAATTTGTTGAACGTGAAGTTTGGAGTCCGGGGACTAGAACTTTAGTTGATAGAGGTAAGAATTGAATTGTTTCATCTTTGCTGTGTTGGGCTAATTTTTAGCACTATTCCATGACTAAAAAGTCTGTGTTGGATCCGATTTTCGAAATGGGAAAAGTATTATTATGGTTTGCCTCGGTGGAGTAGCGGAAGTAAATGTGATTGCTGGTCAGGAGCTCTCGGGTTTGATTCCTTGGATGCATAAAGTATAACCACGAAGTCTTGAGTTGTGACCGGTAAATATCGATAATAATATATATATAATAATATCAGACCTTTATTAAACTGTGCCCACTGCTAGGCACGGGCCTCTTCTTAGTGTGAGAAGGGTTAGCACCACCTACCACGCTGGCACAGTGTGGGTTGGCAGACTTCACATATCTTTGAGAACATTATTGAGAACTCTTAGACATGCAGGTTTCCTCACAATGTTTTCCGTCACCGTTAAAGCAAGCGATGATTAACAATTTAATACGCATATAACTTCAAAAAGTCAGAGATGCACGCCTTGGGATCGAACTTGATACCTCTGCGTGGCAGTCTGACGGTTTCCCACTAGGCTATCGCTGCCATGTCGATAGGTACCTATTATTATGTTGGACCTAAAATCAATCATCATGCCAAATTGAGTGCAAGTCGCCTCGGCCAACTCTGCCTGGGTGAGTGTATACCTAAAAAACAATTCCATATATGCATGTACTAACAATTCTTTTTTTGTCAGGAAATGATCAACAGCGTCATAAAATTTTGTAGTAATAGTATACGTAGTAAGCAGAAGTTTCAGTCCCAGTTCGTGGAACTTGAAACGTAGCCGGCTACATACAGTAAATGTGTAAGTAACTGTATTTTGTGGCAACCCTTGGAGGGAAACATTATTCTACAAATATATGCACACACAGGCAAACCCACATGTACACACACTAATTCTTTAGTATAATTTTGTAAATTGTAAATTTAAAATAATGTATAGAGTTAATTTCATTATTTCAAATTATTGTGTTAATTATCAAGCAATGTAAAATATGGAGGAGCGGATTTATCTACTACATGCATAATTTGCTTAAAAGAAGATTCCAAAAACAACTTATTGTAATAAATTATTTGACACAATAAATATTATTAAAAAAATATATATATGTTTTGTATTATTTGATTGTATGGACATCGTCATGTTTTAATTTATCAATTCACCATTGAGTTAGTGAGCTGTAGTGAGTTGTTAGGCGCTTTACACATTAAAATATCTAACCGAATTCCAAGAAAAAGTAATCACAATCTATTGAATGTTTGATTCTTAATTATTTGACTTGTGCGGGAATCGAACCCGCGACCTCGGGCGTGGCAGTCGGTTACACTAACCACTACGCCATCGAGGCCGTATAATATAAAATGTATTGTATTGACAAATTGAAAGTAATTTTGCCATTCTAGTGAATTTATATTAAGGACAACAAACCTTTTAAATGTTACTAATTCATATTTATAATACTGATTATTATTATTTTATTACTGATGCATGACGTGCCATGTAAAAACTATGAAAAAATTTATTGAAAATTAAAATAACACAAATATTTAATTTAAGTATGTAAATATTTTAAATACAAAATTCCTAGAGAACCGCTTACAACGTTTGTAAAGGGTTTTGTTACTAAATTATGCATAAACTGTTAAACGGATTGTAGACAATTCTTTTCATCTCATTAGTGCGTCCAAGCGGGATAACATTTCAATGACCCTAGCAGAGCAGTACTGCTAGACCTACTGCTACGTGAATGGGTGTGGCTTCTATACGTAGTTAATAGTTATTATTCTTTAGGTTTTTAATTTCTCTACGCAAATTTCAAATACACAGTGCCAGACTCTGTGTAGCTACTGAGAATTATTTGTTAGAAAACCTCAATAATAATTTGACCTATCCGAAAATCTAACCAGAAACCTTATTATAGCAATCGCATTACAAACGCAACAGATTCATTTAGAGAGTATTGGTGCATCAATCTCGGGAATATAAAAGTTTGTAATGTGCACCGCTATAACTAAAATAACACTGGAGCTTCGGTTAGGAAATTTATTCAAACAATATTAGTAATAATGATATAACTCGATTATTGTAGGAAATAAGTTTAGCAGTGATTTAACGAATGCAGTCACGTGAGCATTTGTTAGTATGGCTTTACAAAAGCCCAGCTGCAACGTCTGAAACATTTATGCTTCATCAAATACACAGTTCACCAGAATAAAAATAAAATCACGTCGCAAAAGAGACGCAGAGAAACACGGATTCTCCGTAGCTTCCTCGTAGACGACGTAGTGCGAGACGTAGATATCTCGTAGCATATACGTAGCGATCTCGTAGAGCGTAGCACGTACGATGTGCTTGGAAAAGTAAGCATTAAGTTGTCTCAACTAAGGCCGTTTTACCTGTATACTGTAAATACAAAGGACTTAACATGAATGCTTTTTATGTTATCTTTTAAATATTCACGCAGTAATACGTTTCCATAATTATTAAGCCAAAAGTAACTAAAGTACTTAAAGTTTAGGTAGAATGCACATAGACATTAGAATTTTCATTGTATTGGTCGATTAAAACAAAGTGTAAGTATATTTACTCCAAGTGATTTAAACATGCAAGCTAGATCTGCATCGCTATGATTCCAAAGTATAATTAAATAATGTCAGCCCTGTATTAAACTGTCCCACTGCTGGGCACGGGCCTCTTTTCAGTGTGAGAAGGGTTTGGCCATAGTCCACCAACGAACACAAAGAACAGACAGACTCGGAACATCAATTTGTGGATCACACAATTTTTTTATCCTGTTTGTGAATAGAACCCTCGACACTCGGCCTAGTGGCAGTGTCAAGACGACCACTTATAGCACTACGCCAGCTGGTCCAGTGCGGGTTGGCAGACTTCACATATCTTTGAGAACATTATTGAAAACTCTTAGACGTCCAGGTTTCCTCACGATGTTTTCCTTCACCGTTAAAGCAAGCGATAATTAACTATTTAATACGCACATAACTTCGAAAAGTCATGATGCGCGTCTTGCGATCGAACACGAGACCTCTGCGTGGCAGTCCAACGGTTTCCCACTAGGCTATCGCTGCCGTGCCTATTATTCATTTATAATTATTTAACAATAACTTAGAATAAAATAACTAAACAATTAAAAATAGGAAAAAGGGGTGTCCTATGACGAAACCGAAATACAAAACGCGTGTGTTTTGTACCATACATAAAATCACAACAATATCAGAGGCCTAAAAGGAATATATTGCGGGCAAATATTTAGTAAATATTAGTTTATATCGCGCATATTATTTTTCTAGATTTACCCACTTTTGTGGCACATTTAAATATTATATTATACAAATTATCGAATAAGGAACTTAGGTCTTCTTACTTTCAAAATTATGTATTATATTATTTTCGTTTATTGTCCTGGTAACATTTTGTTTTCATTCTTAATTTGTACGTTTCTTGCGGAATTAATTAATCGTTTATTATATTTTAGCGTACTATTTCTTTATCTCTAGGAATACATAATGTCATGTCTGAGTTAAGGCAGAGATGTAGAATACCTAGAGTTCATCAGTAGTGCCCACGTAATTATAACTACGAGAACGTATAATTGTGTCGGAACTCTGCAATCCGTTTATCGTTCACTCTGTTATGAAGTACTGTTTAGAAAAATTTCAAAATGAAAATTCCCTCACACTTCGCCCTATCTGAAATTAATCTGAGCATAGCTTCTCTGCAGCAAAATTAGCGCAAATTAATGCCACGTGGAAAATGACGCAGCAGCACAGAAATTATAAAGTTGTAGCCCTGTGTTTTCTCAAATTCACTTCATTGTAAGATTGTTTGTCGTGAATATTTAATAAAAGAAACGAATATGCACACATAAGTGTCAGTGATCAATGGATTAGCGCCACTTAAGTCACTGTTTTACTACCAAATCCCCAAACAAACGTCACGCAATATTCTTCAGAACATCTCATTAAACTTTCAAACTAATAAATCGCAACTCAAATTAATCTTAACGCCCTCTATGATTCGCAGAGTGAATTAACACGATACCTTGCAGGCAAACGAGTACTACTCCCCACCTACATGCACAGAACTGGGGAAAATTAGGTTCATATTTGGTAATACTGTCAGTCGCCTCGCGACCGTGCTAGCGCGAGGACGTCTTGCCGCTCGCGTGTATATTCTAAATACCGATACCGTGTTTGTTTTAAAACAATATTATAAATGTAAAGACAAAGTTCCTTGTTGTATATAAATTCAGTTTTAATGACTTTTAGTAAGTAGTTTAAGCTCGTTTAAGTAAGTGAGGTTAGATTAGTAAGTGTTTTCGTCTTCGTAGATGTGACGATGCCGCGTGTGAGATGATAGCAATTGAATGGATGTGTGAGAACTCGACATGGTTTTAAAAAGGTATGTAATTCAAATAATACTTATTATAATAAAGTAAAATCTTTGGATCTTTTTTAGTGTTATTGAGACAGTATATAATTGTATTTTGGAGTACTTAAAACGTATGAAAACGAAATAGTAACTGTCGTTATTATTTAAATTCAATAGTTTTGTAATCAAAATAAAATGTACGGTTACTTAAAAACATAGAAGGTTATGCTTTAGTGGTCTTCGCAATATTAACGATTGAAAGAATAAATATTGCAACAGTTTTTCCCCAAATATAATCGGTTAAACATTTATTTAAAGACGATACAATCTTTCATAATGTAATTTAGAACTAAATATAAATGAAATATTTGGCATCTTCTTCAGATATTATGCATTCTTATGAAAACATAGTTATATCTACTACATATTATATACAAAATAAATAATTCACATTATTTATTTTGTATATAATATGTAGTAGAAAACAAATTTATGGGTGACTTTTTCCTTAACGATCTTTTATTTGGGTCAGCGGAGTATCGGGTGTCTTGCAGTAACTCGCGAGCCTTCAAGAGCTTATTGAAACACATGAGGCTTGTTCCTTGCTTATTAAGGGTAGTAATTAGGATGGGTATATGAAAATGTAATATAAAAGTAGGATGTTTTACATAAAAGTTGTTTGTATGAATATAAAAAATCCGTATACAGTAGTTTAATTTCAATGAATAACATTCGCGTAAATATAGTATATAGTATAGTGCTTTTTATGGATTATTTCTAATGATATGTTGATTTGCCTGCATATTCATAACCGTTATTACTTAATAGGTATAACGTTGTAATGTAAATGATAGTATATATAATTCAATTCCACGCTTTATTAGTTATTAGACTTGTACTTTTATATTTTTTATTGTGTGATGTTTCCAAATCTTATTCATTCTTGAACATCAAACGTTAGTTTGATGATAAAAATTCAAAGTTGGTTTTTGATTGTTTCACCCATTTTTTATTGGTTTAGGTCATTGCTTAAAGAGGTCATACTCCTTAATAAAATGACTTCATAATTTAATTGGAATTAAACAAACAAATATGATTGGTAGTTAATTTTGCGTCTTATGTCAGCCTATACAATGCTACAAGTTATACGTGTATATGAAAGTTCCTCTACGTTGGGCCCATAGTTTCTGAACTATCGGTCTGATATTCGCAAATGAGGTGTCTATCGATTTATCTATATGACGTACAAGATATTGAGTTCAGTGATACAGTTTCGGGAATCTCTTCTTGCGTTGTTTGAACAGTTTGTGAAATAGATAACATGTATTTGGTTGCAGTAAATCATTTCGGTTTGCGATATCTTCGTGTTAGTATCTTTCATCGGTGTGTTTTGTGATTATGTGAGTTATTGAAAGCTAATGTGGTGTTTCTCTATACTTATATTATAAAGGGGAAAGTTTTATATATTCGTTTATAAAGAATAAATTCGAAACAAAAATGCAAAAAATATGGAGCGAGCAAAAAATATGCTAACCTGTTATTTCATAATATATAATTAATATTATTATAGTGGATGTTACGTATGTATTAGGCAACAGCAATATCTTAGTGGGGAGACCAACAGACTGCAATGCAGAGGGTCTCGGATTCGAACCCGCGTCGCGCACCTCTGACTTTCAGAAGTTATATGACTTTTCGGAATTACGTGCGTATTGATTGACAATTATCGCCTGCTCCATGTCTCGGAGAGCACGTTATGCCATCGATCCCGGCTGCCATGAACATCATGGCAGTCGTTATTGGGAGAGTGTCGACACAAAAGATCCCACTGGGTCGAAGTGTCGCCGGTCTGCACTGACTGGCCCCCACATAAGATAAGATAAGATACGTATGTATTAACATATGTAGATAAGCCAAAAAATTAGTAAATTAAGTAAAATAAAAATATTAGACTGATTTTAAAAACTCTTTCGATTATGAAGTAACATAACGATTAGATGTTAGTTGGTAAGTCAAAAAATATTAAATACTGGGCTGATTTTAGAAACTCTCACCATTAGAAATCTTTTTTTATTAAGAGTAGCATATGACCCAATACCACGCTTCGAACCACTGTAGTGAAGCAGTTTTCATAAATAAAGGGAAACCTCGTGGGTCAGCTAGTTGAGGTTATTTATACGCTCTATTTTTTGTAGGAAGACGTTAACTATAGAAATAATAATAGTAGTTTATTCACTTTAAGTTGGTACAAATATAAATTACAATAGGTAGAGAGAGAGCAGCGATAGCTCAGTGGGGAGACCAAAAGACTGCAATGCAGAGGGTCTCGGGTTCGAACCCACGTCGCGCACCTCTAACTTGCACTAGCACGTTAAGCCGTTGGTCCCGGCTGCCATAAACATCTATGGCAGTCGTTATTGGGAAAGTTAGTACCCTCTAATATCCTGACACTGGTCTAGCCTTAGGGTATCGTTAGCCTTCGGGTTGCGGAGGTCAGGTGGCAGCCGCTCCGTGTAAAAACTGATATCCAGTCAAATCCGGTTAGACCAGAAAAGCCGACCCCAAGTGACTTGGGAATAATAAAGGCTAAGAGAGAAGAAGAAGGTCTTAAAGATACTTACAAATAGGATACAATACTTTAGAGGCCTATACTAGGTTATATAACTGTATCAGAGGCGATGTGTGCTATTATAGCGTAATAGAAAGAGCATTCCTAACAATATTTAACATAATTATATAATAATATATAATATAATATAATATATAATATAATATATAAAATAATATAATATATATATATAATATTCTATCACATACACACAACACCATCTAGCCCAAACTAAGCAGAGCTTGTACTATGGGTACTAGACAATGGATAAACATACTTATATACTTTTTTTTTTTGTAAATACATCCATATTATACATAGAAACACCCAGACCAATAAAATAAAATAATATAATATATATATAATATTCTATCACTTGCACACAACACCATCTAGCCCAAACTAAGCAGAGCTTGTATTATTGGTACTAGACAATGGATAAACATACATATATACTTTTTTTAATATACATATTATACATAGAAATACCCAGACCAAGACAAACATCTATGTTCATGCACACAAATGTTTGAGTTGTGCGGGAATCGAACCCGCGACTTCAGGCGTCCGTTACACTAACCACTACGCCATCGAGGCCGATCGCCGATCGAGGCGATGTTTTCAAATATATGTAAATTCTTGGTAGACTTTACATATCTTTGAGAACATTATGAAGAATCCTCAAACTTGCAGGTTTCCTCACAATGCTTTCCTTCACCGTTAAAGCAAGCGATAATTAATTATTTAATACGCACATAACTGCGAAAAGTCAGAGACGCGCGCTTAGGGATCGAACTCGAGATCTATACGTGGCAGTCCAATGGTCTCCCATTAAGAAATAATAATTGCAATATCAATTTAGCGTAGAAGTAAACATTATAACGTAAATTGGAAAAGATTTAAGATTGACCAAGAAAGTGTATAAGGTGAAAGGTATGGTGTAAAGGTAAGGAAAACTTATGTGTACATTATCTGACTAGTTTAGTGATATTCTGGAGAAAGGTCAAATTAAGAGGATCCTTCACCGAGAAATGTGTTTGAAAAATGTGACGAGTGAACGAAGCGAGAGAGATATGATAGTATTGTAACAAGTAGAAATCCGTGGTATTCAAGTACTACTTTAGGTATGAAAGCGTTTAATATGAGCTCTATTATACAGTGTGTCCCTGGATAAAGTGCAATCCTGAAAGGGGATGAATCTAGACCATGAATAATCGACAAAAAAAAGAAAAATTTAAAACATACATTGCAGGTTTTTTACGCGTTTTAAGATTTTTTTTTTTATTTTTTTTGTCGATTATTCATGGTCTAGTTTCATCCCCTTTCGGGATTGCATTTTATCCAGGGACATACTGTATATGTCGGAGAGTTGGACGGCAACTCACTTTTGACATGATGAAACAACAAAATATCGGCGTGGTATTATACTTCGTACGTATACTAATGATAGGCAAATACAAGAGAAATAAAACAATAAAGGTTGACTGTGATTATCTCTGATTTGATGCGTAACGCAGCGAGTTCGTCACACCGAATATGTCCGCGCACGAGTCTCCGGCGCTTACACATCGTCAATATAACACTGACAGTTATAACTGTCACAATGACACATTGGCTCAATGGCGACCTCACTCAAGCTTCCGCTTGACGTTGCGAAACAAATCAATAGATGGCGCTTTATTCAACTCCAATTACAGAAATAAATTGCAATCCAATGATTATTTTCTTGACGCTCCGACATATAGATAAGTTTATTATTTTCCACCAAGATTAGTAAATATAACAATTTGTTATAAAAAGGTATTTACGATAGCATGTAGCACTACAAATTAAGTTTCAGCTGATGTTTACTCAATTACGCGACTTCTAATAGTATTGATAACTAAGCATGTAGACAAACTATGTCTGCGAGATTTTTTGTCCTGGTTTGCTAACTCGTGGCTTTGATGCATTTCAAGCCGCGGGCAAAAGCAATAGAAGTCCTGACTTACTAACTAACTCTGTAACGCCCAAAGCTGAATTTTCGAGGGGACTCACAGATGTAAGACAAGGAATAAGCCTGGATTCATTAAAATACCCTGGAATTTAATCAAGTAAATGTTTGTCTATTGTTGTCTTGTACATATCTTATTTTATCTCTATCATTCCTAGAGACTTTTCATTTGGTAGGTATCAATTATAAACACTAATAACTATATGCAGGTTTAACGAAATTGTCTTGGATTAGCATAAAAATAACCGAATAAAGACCAAAAAAACACCTTTAATGAGGTAAGCAGTACCCTTTGCCTATGCGCAGCACCACAGTTACATGCGTGTACAGAGCCTGTGAAAATAGTTGGTTACGTGTGCTTTATGTTAAAACATAATGTTACCTTTACTAACCACACAAAGCTTTGTCAAGAATCTCTACCAGTACAAAGGAAATTGCAATTTTTCAAAATTTGAATTTATATAACTGGATATAGTGACAAGAATAGAAAAGGGTATGTTAAGCTGGTTTGGGCATGTAGAAAGAATGGACGAGAAAAGACTAAGAAAGTTTATAAGGCTAGTGTGAATGGAACAGTCACAAGAGGAAGACCTAGGCGAACGTTTCTTGATCAGATCGGAGGCGTTCTGGACAAAGGCCAGATTAAGAGCACTTTGAACCGACGGGCATGTATGAGGAATGTGATGAAAGTGAATGAAGCCAGAGAAGTGTGTCAGGATCGTAGCAAATGGAAATCCGAAGTCTCTGCCTACCCCTCTGGAAAACAGGCGTGAATCTATGTATGTATGTATGAATTTATAGTTTCAAGCGATATTATATTAAATGGTTGCCCCATTCAAAATATTATCACCTGAATCTAAATTCAAATTTGGAACAATACAATTGCTATTGACTCAAACAGCGCTCTTATAAAAGATTTTAATTTTTGTCGTGTTTGAACCCTTACTGCCATAGTGTTTTTGTGGCTTCCTTTGAGGTTCGTATTTTGCCTTCGCAGATTCTAATTAAATGCGTGTTTTCAAGAATACTCCCTGTGGGCATAATATAGAAAATGCTTTTGAACTTGCGACGTTGATAGTAAGAATGTTTGTGGTATTATAGACGATTATTATTGAATTTTTTATATGAAATTCCTACATGATAAAGCCTTTTGTTTTAGAAGATTTTTTATGCTTCAAAGAATAATTACGGTATCCTTATAGTCTTCAAAAGATTTTGTTATTTAATAATAGTTTAGGGGCGATAAGATAGGAGCACAATTTTAATGATTTGATTGCCCAATAAGCGCATTATTTGTAAAGGCCAATGATATGTAAAGGCTGGTATCTATGAAGGACACAAAATTACATATTAGTACGAAAGATTAAAATCTATATATAATATTGGCATGATGCTAAAACAGAACAGATTCTATTTATATACGTAATTCTAGAAAAGTATTGGCAATAACGTGGATTGAAAGCTTTGAGAGAAAACGTGACAATTTGCTCATTCATCAGACTACGAGTATTATAGCTCTTCGGCGTTCTTATAGTTATTTTCATACAAGTTCTCGTAATATACTTATATTGAACGTAGATTTTCTCATAGCCTTTAAAGTATTTGCATTTTTTCATAGCCCGATATATTTGCATTTTCTCATAGCCTTTGAAATATTTGCATTTTCTCATAGCCATTGAAATATTTGCATTTTCTCATAGCCTTTGAAATATTTGCATTTTCTCATAGCCTTTGAAATATTTGCATTTTCTCATAGCCTTTAAAATATTTGCATTTTCTCATGTCGATAACCTGACTGCACGGGTGGCGTAGTGGTCTTAGTGGTTGTCTAGCCACTGCCACTGCGCCAAGTCTTCTGGGTTCGAATCCCACACGGGACAAAACTTTGTGTGATCCACAAATGGTTGTTCCGAGTCTGGATGTTCTGTGTGTCTGTTGTTTGAATATTTGTAAAGTTCCCCGTGACACAAGAATTATTCCTAGTACGCAGTCTTGTAAGAACATAAAAAGAAAAACTGTTCGTGTGGCCTATGCAAGTTAGGCGTTGCGCAGATGACGGACAGTAGTAAACCCGTAAATTTGTCCACTATTACAAAACATAGAATTCTATGCGATAACGCACATGAAGGAGAAAGACGAATACATTTCAGTTTGTTGGTAAGAAGATCATCGTCTGCGGAACGCCTAATCATACATGAGCTACGCAAGCAATCACACTTATGCTGCTTGCTCAAATCCGTCGTTTACCTGATGCACACAACTTGCGTATTGTGCCTGCGCTTTGTATAAAAGAGATAATATATACATTTCATTTGTTTAAAAACAATGTATCATCATTCTAGAACAGACATAGCATTAAAAAACCAGTCGATTAATTAGACGTGGTAAATTCTGGCGTCTGTATCAATAAACATCCCTCGTAACTACACGATATATGTATGTACTTAGAATTTTACTCCACCCTCAAAACACACATAAAACGGTACCCAGAACATTTGAAGCGCTCTCGCGCAATTTTGTCGACAAAGACATCTCATCTGCGCTCGTACGTGTTATTTCTTACCTAATTACTAAATTTTCTGGATCCAGGCTAAATGGTTGTACCAAAAGCTTGTATTTGAGCCTCAGGTGGGCTTAAAAATAATTGGCGATATTCTCCAGACAGCCAGGTTTTGGAAGTATGCCTAACAGGCTCGGCTTTTTCATGTCATTTATTACATTGTGCTCACATGGATAACAAGAACTTTGTTGTCGATATTCTTTGTGAACTATTTTATAGTATACTTGTAATTGCGCTGGCTTCGTTCACCTGGTGTGCCAGTAATACATAGCCTTTGTTATCTAAGAATAGTGCACTTAACTATGAGTAAAATAAAGTTTGTAAACGGTTCAATAATAATAATATAGGCCGCTAGAGCTATATGCCTGGGGGTGGAAGTGTCATTTTCAAGGGCATAACTACGGGGAAACCCGCTCCGGGTCTCCGTTGTCACGAGACCCGTGATGGTGAAACCGGCGCCGCACCGCTCGACACCCCTAGCCACTCGCACCGGTGTTGCCCTCTGCTGCTGGCGTGTATGCCTATAGTGGCTATTCAGGAAGCCCATCTAGTGAGTTGGCGAGTCACCGTCTGTCCATTGCGTTGATGCTATTAGAGTATTCAGGGCAGACGCCGTTTTTCATCCATAGTTAGCAATATACCGATCCACCAGACACCAATACCCATAGCCCATATATTGAAATCCATACGTAGCAGTAGTCCTATGCCTGCTGTGGCTAGTGCCGCTGTAGGTGTTCCATCCCACCTTTGATTAAAAGTCTCGAAGGGCCTCTTCACGTTGGACCCATGTCTCCGTGTAAACCTCCCAAAGGGCCAGGTATTTTCTAATATAATATGTTAGAAAGTACCTATGATAAGAGAAACATAATAATAATATTCTACCACATACACACAACACCATCTAGCCCAAACTAAGTAGAGCTTTTACTATGGATAAACATACATATGTATATATATTTTTTGTAAATACATACATATTATACATGGAAACACCCAGACCAAGACAAACATCCATGTTCATGCACACAAATGTTTGACTTGTGCGGGAATCGAACCCGCGATTCAGGCGTGGCAGTGTGTTACACTAACTACTACGCCATCGAGGTCGACAATGGCCGTCAATGGTTCTAGAAATTACTTATATTTATACTTATATGTATATACTTATAAACAAACCAAATCTCTTTTCTGTATGTTATTCAGAAGGTTGCGTGTTCATATCACGTCGGGGTCACCACTTATTGTAGCTGGTTGTTATTTGTTGAAACTATATGTTTATGCGTGTTCGAGTGTCCAGGGTTGTGTGTTGCTGGGAGATAAATTAAAGTCACAAGGCCGATTGACTGAGAATGTATATATTACATTAAGTAGTTACAATAATACAAATATCGCGTATGTCGCGTGTGTCGGTAGTGCGCGGTACGGAACGACTGGCGTAACAAGTTATAAGAACTTCACACTATACAATTTGATGTGTCAGCACAGCCACTTCATGTATATAGAAAAGCAAGGTTACTTTCTTCAAATTTTGTGACGATCTTACTTATAATTGCTTTCAAATAATACAACATCTCTTTACTGCCGTATAAAATTTATTATTACGTTAAAAGATGTAAAAGGAAAAGAAAGTTGGCATAAGTTAAGGCTAAACTTCCTCAAAAGTAAGGTCCAAACAGTTACAAGACCTAAGTGTACTAACTGTCGAACTGAGTGTCGCATGAACGACACGACTTAGTATATTAACCTGTGTGTAATATGTAACATATTAATAATTATACTATAATATAACAGTTATAATATTAAGTTACGTTATACGAAATCCATACTTTGTATAACATAACTTCTAACATTGGTATGTAGTCCTATATAGGGTGGAATGTCAGAAACTGAAAAAAAAATATCGGCAATTACTGCAAAATTTATGAACATCATAGACTACTTCTATAATATTCATAAAATCTAGATAATAATAATAATAATAATAATATTCTACCACATACACACAACACCATCTAGCCCAAACTAAGCAAAGCTTGTACTATGAGTACTAGACAATGGATAAACATACACATATACTTTTTTTTTTGTAAATACATACATATTATACATATAAACATCCAGACCAAGACAAACATCCATGTTCATGCACACAAATGTTTGACTTGTGCGGGAATCGAACCCGCGACCTCAGGCGTGGCAGTCGGTTACACTAACCACTACGCCATCGAGGTCGTCTTACATATAGATATGTATCTTAATAATTGTATAAGTACATACAAAATTGTTTGTAGGGTTGTTTTTCTACAACGCAGCAAGAGAACAATAAGCCTATATGAGATTTTGTATGAATATAGTTAATAGGCTAATTATATAATAATATATGTACATGTATACTGAAAAACATGCACGGTTCCTGACGTCCAGTTATTTTGCTTGGTAATATCTAGCAAATAATGGCCCACAAAAATACTCCTGGATTGTTTCAATTTATCAATCAATTTAGGCATTTGTCAAAATGAGCGTGCAAAATAATAAAGACAGCTAGTAATTGAAATTGACACGATGAATTACCGTATAATATTCGGATATGTATTTGCATCTAAAGACCTAATAAAAACGTCTGAAATTATTTATTTTAGGCCGCAGTCACTATTTATCACAGGCATAACTATTTATTATGGAGCTGACGAGGCATTCTCGGCCCTATGGCGTAAGGTTGCTGATATGATTAAGGATGATCCTATGGTAATGCTATCTATCTATATCTACTTTAAGTGCTTAAACATCATAACAAAACATCGTGTCTATATATTATTAAAAAGTTTTACCAACTACGTATATTTGCTTAGAGTAATAGGTAGTTAGCCTTTCAATAAATACAGTTCCAGACTTTACAAAAAAATATATAAAGCAAACCTTAATACATTTATACACACATTGGTTTACAATATACAGGATTGCTTAGTTTGAAATCAATGTATTATATTTTGCATTCAATACTAAACCCGAAGAACAGTCTTAATTTTTCCGGTGAAAATTGCATATCGCCAAAATGGAACAGCAAGAGCAACATTCCAAAATCAAAGCTAAAAATAAAAGCTGAATTACTGGAACAAATTAAGACAGCATTGCAAAATTTGTGTTCACAATCGAATACCCTGGACTCGGGGCTGACTACATAAATTGTTCAGTCCAGCAATTAGAGAACGAAAGAAAAAATGCTCTTGGCACTAGTTCTACGTTAAATTGTGAATGCAGAGACAATAATGTTCTCTGTTAGACTTGTCATTGATTGCGACGATTGAACTTGCAGTTGGTATTTAGTTTTAAATGTAAGGCTATACTGTCTAAATTCTTGTCATTCATTCGTACTGCAATTGTACGATTTTGGATCGATTTTAATATAGACTATTTTAATATAACCACCTGCCACGTTTTACTACAGTAAAGCACACACATAAAAATATCAATCTGAGGTACATCTCAGATTGACATTTTAATCTCTGACAGAGGCACAGCGAATGCTCGTTTCCGTACCAATTTTACAATAAAAAGTATATAACACACTGATATACAGAAATTTAGCATTGTGTAAAAAATTCAACTCTTTGAGTTCCTTGACTACTATTTGAGTTTTCTGCCCAGATACATACGGACGCTGAATTTTATCTATAAGGTTCATAGAACATCATGGTTCCACTAAGCGTTGCGTGATTTTTGCAAAAAAGAAATGTATTCGGAAATTTATAATCCCACTGGCAAATTATTTGCAAAATTATCAAATATTTGAATGTAATTTGTTGTTGTCGCATAACAAATCGAACATGCTAGATAATTTGGCGCGGGCCATGTAAATGAGACTTTTATTCAAATCGTCTATTAAATTAACATTGTTTCAAATGCACTTAAGATTCAAATACAAATAATAATTCAAATAATCGATTCAAATTTTATTCGAATAAACCATTACTATTTTAGTCGACTTGATACTATTATTCACTTAGTTACAGATATGAAAAATGGTACACATTTAAATTTGTGTTGAAAAATAAAACTGCATTCGTTTAGTTCCACAAAAAAATTGCAACAACGTATCAGCTACAAGCTTCTCTGTGACAGCGAGTGAGTCGCGCTTACGATTGCTCTCATGGGGTCGGTTTAGCATGACATGGTTGAAATATTACAGTTTCGGACATGGAACGAGCTTGTATTTTATAAATTGGTGATTGGTTGAAGTGCATCAACTCCATCAATATCTACTAACCTAATTCACCTAATGCTAAAATTTCTACTTAACTTGAACTCGTAGACAATACTCTATGCGACGATGTGACGAACTGATTAAATGTTCTGGTTTATAAGTACGATATACACACACTGATATTATTATGTATTTAACGAAATTGGCGTAGTATTTGCGCCTCGGTAAAAAGATGATAGTCTTTCTTTAACTTGCCGCACAAACAATCAAAGAATATCTAAATAGAAACGCAGATTAACACTTTGATTGACTTTGTTCTTGATCTCGTAAGGCTAAGGTAATCGCCAAGCATCATAATTGTTTGCTTTCTTCGTGATATGAGAAGAAATACTTGTCGCATTCATTCTTTCATTTTTTCCCGTGTGGTTTGTGGCCAACCTGTTGTCAAGAGTTGTTCAAGCCGCCCGTAGGCCTCTGACATGGCTTGCAATAGCGGCGGTAAGTCCGATTCTGGAGGAGTGGCTGGAGCGGCGCCATGGCGCCCTGACCTTCCGGCTGACGCAGGTCCTCACCGGGCATGAATGCTTCGGGAGGTACTTGTGTCGTATAGGCCGGGAGGAGACGTCTTGTTGTCACCACTGCGGTGACAGTCCCGAGGATACGGTGCTGCACACACTCGTGGAGTGCCCAGCTTGGGAGGAGCAGCGCCGGTCGTTAACCGGGGCACTGGGTGTCCGTGTCCTCTCGCTGCCGGAAATGGTTCTGTCCATGGTCCGGAGCGAGGGTGCATGGGAGGCCGCCGTCACCTTCTGCGAGGCAGTGATGTCCACGAAAGAGGCGGCGGAACGGGAGAGGGAGCTGGTCTCTCCCCACCCAAACCGCAGGAGACGTCCAGGGCGCCGCCGTAGGGCGCGCACAGACCTCCAGCCACCCTAGGGGGCGGTCTGCGGGCGGTGGACTTGGGCAGTCTGCCGCCCGAGCAGCACAGGCCCGAGGGAGGGGCGTAAGCACCCCGCGCGCCCCCCTCTGTGGAGGGGAGGGCTGTACCATCTAGTCCTCTCCCAAACAGCTGGGGCTCGCGTCACTACGAGGCGGGCCAAGGCCTGGTGTCACGGTGAATACTAGCGTGAATCCCGTGGCACCGACACCGGTACGTGGGGAACGTCGTCAAGGGTTTAGTGGGTATGGGGCCGGCCTCACTGGCTCGAGTCCCACACACCTGCCCCGGCGCGGACGGTGCGTAAAAGCATTCCCCTGACGTAAAACAAAAAAAAAAAAAGGCCTCTGACATGGCTTAACGACTGTTGTCAATTTGGCAACAACCGGGACCGACTTTTTACGTGCCCTCCGAAGCACGGAGACGCTCAAATGAAATACCACTAAGCGGTCACCCATCTATAGACTGACCGCACCCAACTTTGCTTAACCTCGCTAATCATATACCAATCGGTGAGTGCAACTAGCTATGAGCGCCTCGCATTGTCGCATTTCAAAGCATGAACTCACAACATATTTATTAACAACACATAATTAAGTTCTCCGCTAAACATTCCATAAAACATTTACAAGCCAGTATTATCTTTGCTTCATAGCCGTCGAGGCGATAACATTAACCATGCACTTTGGTGCAACCAAAATGGTGTAAGACATAATCCACAACGCTGCGTAAATTTAAAACAGCATCACAGAATGTGTTGCTTGATGAAGATTGTTTAGATCCCTCAGCTACCTATGCTTGTGTGTGTTTAGCTGCTAAGCTAAATGAGACTTCTTATTAAATTATTGCGCTATCGACGAGAGTCCACTACTAACTGAGCTGAAGGTACTAGTAATTTCGTAATCCAATATTCTTGTCATATTTAAATAACGTGATTTAGAAAATTACCACCCTTCTTTATTCTTGATCATTTTACATTAAATACAGCCTCACTCCTGTATACCGCCGGGTATGTGTTTCAAAACCACATTTTGCCAGCTATGGTTGAAGGTCCCACGTAATAGGGGGCGAGCCTTCTGTTAGCCGTTTACTAGGCACAGTTACATCACCTATCCAACTACTTCCAATTTCTTGACAGAAAAATTGAATAACACGTCATACGTATAAATAGCATCACGCTTTTATTACCAAATGAATACTTTGAGTCAGTGGGGCATCATGAGTATATGCTAATAAAAACTCGTGTTCCAGTAGTTCTTTATATCATTGAGTGCTGAAGTGCTGAGCTCGATTGAGTTTAAAAGAGAGAGGCAATATTCATTGGATAGGGAGCTAAGTAACTCTTCTTCTCCCTAGCCTTTATTATTCCCAAGTCACTTGGGGTTGGCTTTTCTAGTCTAACCGGATTTGACTGGATATCAGTTTTTACACGGAGCGGCTGCCACCTGACCTCCGCAACCCGAAGGCTAACGATACCCTAAGGCTAGACCAGTGTCAGGATATTAGAGGGTACTGACTTTCCCAATAACGACTGCCATAGTCGTTTACGGCAGCCGGGACCGATGGCTTAACGTGCTCTCCGAGGCACGGAGCAGGCGATAATTGTCAATCAATACGCACATAATTTCGAAAAGTCATATAACTTCCGAAAGTCAGAGGTGCGCGACGTGGGTTCGAACCCGAGACCCTCTGCATTGCAGTCTGTTGGTCTCCCCACTGAGCTATCGCTGCTCTCAGGAGCTAAGTAACTAGGGATCAGAAATAATTGGACTTTGTTTTGCTTATAGCTACGGATATTAAAGTAGTAAAATATGTTTATTTCAGTTAAAATACCCATTATAACATTTTATTAGAAGTAATACTCCTGTCATAAGGGGAAAAGATGTATATAATTTTTTTTTCAAAATTGATTTGTTTACTTATTTGGAATCAATAAAAAAAATACATCTGCCAGTATAATTATTTAATTATATTTTTGCCAGATATTTGTTTTTCTCCTGATGACGACAGAATATGTTCCCTAGCCAAAATTATTACTTAGAATATAACAGCATAAATTTTTGTGTCGTATTTAGTAAGAGTTACAGCAATTAAAACCTATTGTAAGAAAATATCTAAAACTGATAACATTGCAATAGGTATTCAGTTGAAATCCGTTGAAATACTGGACATTTCTTTCTTTCTTATTGTAGTATGGCAACTGTTTTGCGCAGCGGGTAATCGTTTGCCTTGCCAGTGCCGCAGTGCTGAGTATTGTGATTTTGAATCCCAATATGAACAATTATTTGATTATAAAATATTGTTCGAAGTCTGGGCAAACTTTGTGTCTGCTAATTAATTATTATTTTCTAAAAGTAAACAAGTGGAAACGGTAATGAATTGCCGTAAATATCAGAGTTCGAAAAAATGGTATCATGTGACCTTGTGATCAGAGGTCAAAGGTCATAATCAAATCATTTAGGAGTATATCGACTATGCTGTGTCGAATGGCGTTGACCGCGAGTCTCTAGCTTTTACGGTTCTTGAGTTAAAAGTTGTATAACAGACAGACGGACAAAGCTGTTGTATAAGGGTTTTATCGAATTCAAAATCCCGGTCTTCTTCTCTCTTAGCTTTTATTATTCCCGAGTCCACTTGGGGTCGGCTTTCTGGTATAACCGGATTTGACTGGATATCAGTTTTTACACGGAGCGGCTGCCACCTGACCTCCGCAACCCGAAGGCTAACGATACCCTAAAGCTAGTCCAGTGTCAGGATATTAGAGGATACTGACTTTCCCAATAACGACTGCCATAGATGTTCATGGCAGCCGGGACCAACGGCTTAACGTGCTCTTCGAGGCACGAAACAGGCGATAATTGTCAATCAATACGCACACAATTTCGAAAAGTCATATAACTTCCGAAAGTCAGAGGTGTGCGACGTGGGTTCGAACCCGAGACCCTCTGCTTTGCAGTCTGCTGGTCTCCCCACTGAGCTATCGCTATCACTGAGATAGTGCTCAAAATCCCGGTAAAATACTAAAATACTATTTAGAATTTACTGGCTTTAACGTTGAATAATTATCGTAAAAAAGCTTTGAATTAAATTATTTGCAACGTTCATAAAAGCGTATTGCACTTTAGACTTTACTAAGTTAGTATCATATTCAACAATATTCATAAAAGCTTTGCTACTTTAGGAGCATAAGTACATACTTGCATAACAATAACGTGTTGAGATTACTTAAGAACAGATTAAGCTTGAGATCTCACATATGCTATCAGCTTAAATAGCAGACAGCTTAAGCAGAATGCTAATTTAAATGACCAGAGCATTTGCGACGGTGGCAATCAGATACGATTTCTTTTAACATGCGAGTACATTGTTGAATCGGTAATTAACAAACGGCTAATCACCATCCTCGCTGCATACGTGGTTATTTTAATTTGCTATAATTGTATGTTCAGATCTTTATACTGCCTCGGTGGCGCAGCTGTGATAGTCGTGGGTTCGATTCTCAGATCGGAAAAATTGTATTGTTTCTTTGTCAAGAAACTGGACTGCACGGATAGTTTAGTGGCTTAAGTAGTCGTCTCGCCATGCTAAATGTTTTAGGTTCGAATCCTACATGGGAATCCTACTAAAAATCACCTAAAAATCCCTCGAATCCTACTGGAGTTTTAGGTGATTTTTAGTAGGATTTTCGGGACAACTATTTGTGGACCACAACAATTTTAGTAGGATTCGAGTGATTTTTTACTAAAAATCACTCGAATCCTACTAAAATTGTTGTGGTCCACAAATAGTTGTCCCGAGTCTGGATGTTCTTTGTGTCCGTTGTTTCAATGGTTGTAAAGTCAACCGTGGCACAGGTACAAAGCAAGGTGCGAGAAGTGTCTTTAAAAAATATAATAGCCCCCTTTTAACACCATTGAGAAACTCTTCGGGAATATAGGCAGTCTCAGGTTCAATTCCTAGGTCGTGCAAAATGATATTGTAGTTTTTCTGTCAAGAAATTTGCCTCTATTACACCTTTGTCAACCCCTTTAGGGGTAAAGACATAAGACTATGTAAATCTTTAAGTAACATCATTTATCTACCTTTAAGAATTCTTTGGTTCGAAATCACCTTTAAGGGTTCGAAAAAACTCTTATACAAGAGCTTTGTCTGTTCGTCCGTCTGTCTGTTATACAACTTTCAACTCAAGACCCGTAAGAGCTAGAGACTCGCGATCAACGCCATACGACTCAGCATAGTCGATATACCCTGAAATGACTATGACCTTTGACCTCTGATTTCAAGGTCACATGGTATCACGTGACCTTTGCATATTATTAAAACCATTTTTTCGGAATCTAAGATTTACGGCAATTCATTGCCGATTCTCACTTGTTATTCTATTTTTCTGAAACCAAACAGATTACTAAAGTATTTATACAAAGAGTATATCACGATCTGGCTAGACAGACTCCCTTGAGATATTTTTGTATCGGGCTACGTCATATATCGAGTTTCAACCTATTGTTAATACCAGGCTAATGCTCTCTACTTATCTCGACAACCTTGTAATTTACGTAGTAACAAGCGAAAGAGTGAGCTTTGAATTGAGCAGAGCGCTGTGAAGTGAAGTTTAATAAATTAAATTTTAAAGGTGAAGCGCATAGTTTTGAGATTGACTACCACCGTGCTACGTCTTTTACCATATTTTTTGGCATAATACACAGTATGTTAATGCGTCCACTAAAAATATACCTACAAAAATATGTATCTGTTTATATATACAAATGAAAAGAAACACAGATTACAGATAAATTAAATAAATATAAATGTAGTTTTTTTATTAATACAGATAAGAATTATATGTAAAATATTGTTATTATTGTAGATAAAACTATAGATAAAAGATTGATGAATTATTCGAATGCATTAATCGTTGACATTGATTGATTGTTCGATTACATATTAACCATATCCCAATAAGAAAACAGAATAAAATATGGGAGATAGGAATAGTTGGATGCAAACATAAAAAGGTCATCACTCATCACTGTTGCACACTACCACAAGAAAATCGGTAAATCAATAACTTAAATGATTACTTTTCAGATAATTTGATCACTATTTGAGTTATATCAAGTGACAGAGAATTCATCAAAATTCGGATGCAAGATCGATACAATTTTAAAATAACCGATTTTTTTTTTAGCTATTGCATACTGCTTACTCTGCAGCTTGTTATGCTCTCCAGAGCCTCCAGATGTACCTCTTTCTATGTGTAGTATGTAGTTGAACTAATCAAAGGAGTTATCTCAGTGATAGAGTAATTTTATTGTAGGTCAATTCTGCTCTAAAAAACTCATACTGTCTATCCAGTAACCATATTAACCAAATATTATTGCTGTGGTTGCTATATCAATCTGTCAAATTATAATACACCTCTCGTGAATTTGGTAGTGAGATTTAACACCATTGACTGGCTGCCGTAACCGACAACCGTACATTACAAAATATAAAAATATTTGAAAATTATTTTGAACCGTGATCCAAGGCATTTGTAATAACTTTGTATAATTGAATGTCATCAAAGTCCACTCGTTGTGCTACTCTCCTCTCCGTTCACGCCGGAGCTCGCAAAACAAATACAACGGTCCAAGAGCGAGGCCCTTATTTGTTTTGTTTTAATATTATCATAAATATTTTCTGGAAAGTCTTCATTATCCCAACAAAGATTCCTTGCCTTCGGCTGTCGTTATTCTCAAAATACAAGGTTTTCATTTCGAACAATTAGAGAACCATGTATTTATTTTAGGTTGTATTATTGTACTTCTTTCTGCTTGCAGCCTTGCCCGCGTGAACACATTTATCATGAGATCTAAATGCTGACAAAAGAGTTATTGAATTTCTTCCCTTTAACAGCGACTTGACGATTATTGCGGCAAGAAACATAACCCTGAACTTGAGCAGCACTTTCTGCTTATTGGGTAGATAGTTGATCTGTCTACAAAACATATACTTACATTTGTAGTATTACATATACAGTAGTATATTACATCCACGTTTCGCCACTTTAGCCTGGTAGACCGCAATAGGTCAGTTCCAGACCCCGTTCTATACCACAGAAATGATTGACGAAAAATCTCAATTATACTTCAACGAGTCGCAATTCGAACTGCACAGCACAGTAGTGGCACTTACTACCATCGTTCCACAAAGAAAGGCAATGATAATAGTATAAAATACATAGACATATGTAAGAAAACCTTACACGCTAATGAATGTAAATATTATACCCCAACGTAAACATATTCTACATTTGAAACGCGTAGACGAAACAAAAATAAAACACCCCAAAACTTGTGTCCACTGATTGAGACACTGCCAGTCATGTTTTTGTGGTGACGTCATCAATATTAATAAGACTTGCCCTGTTTATTAATATTCCAGAGACGGTGCTTGCCCATTTCGTAGTCCTTGAGGCTTCGGTCGAAATCCTTCATATTTTTAAGGATTTAGAAGACTTTCGTTATGCAATGTTTGGGCGGGGATATACAGTGCGCGGAAAATGGTACATGATAAATATAATGGAAAATTTATATTATCCCTTGCGAAGAGTAATGGAGAATAAAATTTCTGAATGTATTTACAAGCGAGGTAGTGGTAATGAGTGCTGCCGCTTTGATGAAGCCTCGGGTTCGATTTCCGGATCGGGAAAATGTTTTTAAGTTTCTTTGTCTTAAAATTCACACTTGGAGCACTCAGTCTGGAAGTGAAATTTCGAATGCATGTGAAAAACTACTTTGGACTATGTCTTTTGCCATGTCTTTATAAGACGGGCATTCCTCATAACGTAGCTTACTGTAACAGTTACTATACATCATAGAGAGATTCGACCGTTAGATATAGACACGCATTTTATATTTAGTCGCATTGAGTTTGACTTAAAATGAGCTTTGATATGAATAGAAATATTTACATCGACAAAATGACTGCTTTTTATCCGTTCCTCGGCGACTGGATGATCTCTGTTTGATTTATTTAGGTACCATACTATTTTTTGCAACATTTCTAAATCAAGTAAGCGTGCATTTACATCTCTGTGAAAAGTTACGGCTTACGTTTGCATGTCATGATCGAAAACCACTGTTTTGGATCATGATATGCAAATGTAACATATAATGTGAGTGTTAAAACTATTAAAAACTCTCTTTAAGAAAAACCAAGCTAATATTGCCATGTCTGTGTTTCTATCTCAGTCTCACAGTCTGATGTCTGATCCGCCCGAGGGATTAGAAAGAATCTTTGTTAATCGCAATTCAAGGAGATGCTACGTCGCGTTACAATACTGCGAGTATTGGAGGTCACGTGGCGCAAAACTGGCAGCGCACGCACTGTTTCAAAATTACAACGCAACGTAATAGATGTTACGCCCCGTGACAAGGTTTCGCACATTTAAAGAGCACACGGAGTGCCCACTTGGTATTTTTAAAGTAGAAACATATCTAAACCGCAGCTAAAATCCATTAACACTTGTCGTAATAAAAATAATAAAATATCACGCCGATTTGTGGGTTGCTCTAACTCAAGACAGATGTGCCATACAGAGCTTAGATACCACTAAAAGTGCCGACAATACCTAGCCTTTGGCCATTGCCACACCATACGTGCCACAATTAAAAATCGTGCCGATTTGTGCATTACGTTGACTATATATTGATTAGCCATAGGCAGTTCTGATTCCACAAAGGCTAATTCCAAGCGGCTAATAGCGCCGAAATTACCTAGTATTTGGCCGTTGCCACACCATACGTGCCATAATAAATCTCGCCGATTTATGCATTACGTTGACTCCACATATACAGACGAGCCATAATGATCTTTGATCCCGTTAAGATTTATTCCAAGCCGTTGCGGCTAAAAGCTCTAAAATACCTAGCTCCTAAAAGTTACGCCGATATATGAGTTGCGTTGACTTTTAGAGCAAGTCATAATGAACTTCGATCTCATTTCTTGATTGCTGGCATAGGTGGAGCCACTGCGGTATCCAAGTAGTCAATATTCTTCCATTATGACGGCTAAGCAGTAAAATGTCGACATAAAGTTTTACGCCATCGAAAATAAATATAGCTACGTAAATATCTTTCACTCTGGCTCCTACGCTTGGGCACAGGGTGTGGATAGTAAATTGAATATAAAGAAATTTATTGTAACCATTTCGGTCTAGGATAAAAGAAAACGTTATACAGCCTGCTTCTCTATACCCGTAATAAATTCAATAGACTATCGTACTCCCGCGTGTCGTGCTATGCAGCTACAAATCATTCCGTTCTTTGCCAGCTTTGGCTACTTTAGCTGAGAAATTCTCGTACGAGTAAAAGAGAGAAAATGAACCGGCCAGTTGTAAGTTGGCTTCCACAATCTGTTCCATACTGTTATTTATTTACTAGCTAAAGTTAGCCACGTTTTTGCGTGGCTCGGTGTGATAGTATTCTAGGAAAATTTGCCGTCCCGTGGGCACTTTAAGATAGCGATTTCAAAACACTATTTATAAAAATGCAACGTTTATCTGGTGACTGGAAATTGACCAGATGTACATATTTGAATGTTTAAATAATTTATATAACCAAGTTATGTATTTTGTTCGTTTAAAAATACAACTACAGTATTGGAATAATTTTCGTGTCACGGAGGACTTGACAAGCTGTTAAAATGTCAAAAAGAACACTCAGGCTTGGCACAATTATTTGTGGATCATACAATTTTTTGACCCGTTATAATATTATTTTTGGAGACCAACAGACTGCAATGCAGAGAATCTCGGGTTCGAACCCACGTCGCGCACCTCTAACTTTTGGAAGACATATGACTTTTCAAAATTATGTGCGTATTGATTTACAATTATCGCCTGCTCCGTACCTCGGAGAGCACGTTAAGCCGTCGGTTCCAGCTGCCATAAACATCTATGGCAGTCGTTATTAGGAAAGTCAGTACCCTCTAATATCCTGACACTAGTCTAGCCTTTGGGTATCGTTAGCCTTCGGGTTGCGGAGGTCAGGTGGCAGCCGCTCCGTGTAAAAACTGATATCCAGTCAAACCCGGTTAGACTAGAAAAGCCGACCCCAAGTGACTTGGGAATAATAAAGGCTAAGGAAAAGAAGAGACAATTTTTTGTCACGTGTCACGTATTTACGAGACATAGCGCATTGACTGTGGCGCCCATTTAAACCACGTCAACTGTGTTTGTTTATCAAATAGTAACTAGTGGACGCCAAGTTGTCGAAATTTGCCCATAATTGACTAAAATTTTAAGTTTGATCATTATTAAGGTTTTATTGTTTATAACTATACCCTTATAATCACATTTCATTTAGTCACCTACTCCATGATATACATATGTATGTTACCATAGTTACGAAATACTACGCACGCGATTCGCCAGCTTGTGTCAAATGCATGGTTGCGTGTGTGAAGCGATTTTTCATTAATTTAATGTATTTCTAATGCTTATTTTATAAAAACATTAGGATTTGCCACTCCTTCTCTATATAAAATTTAACTATGCCAAATTTCATAATCCTCCGTCCGCGCAATTATAGTAAAAATGGGTACAAAGTTTTTGCTTCACGTATTAATATATAGATTCCCGAAAATATAATATAATATATTGTATTCTATCACATACACACAACACCATCTAGCCGAAACTAAGCAGAGCTTGTACAATGAGTACAAGACAGTGGATAAACATACATATATACTTTTATTTTGTAAATACATACATACATAGAAACACCCAGACGAAGACAAACATCCATGTTCACGTACACAAATGTTTGACTTGTGCGGGAATCGAACCCGCGACCTCAGGCGTGGCAGTCGGTTACACTAACCACTATGCCATCGAGGCCATAAAATGATACAACGATTACAAAACAAATAAACAAACCAATAAATAATATAAGTCGTAAATTCGTTTAGAATCATCGCAATCTTCGATTTATTACCGTGTTCGTCTTCAAAACTGATTATTTTTTGTAACGGGAAAGCAAAACGACGACAAAAGGCAGAATTTCGTTTCGCAAGATGGAAATACTTAGATGGCTTTGTTTTGCCCATCTTTTTTTTATTTTCGGCCACGCCTCGCAGTTCTCCCGAAGTGGAATAAACGAATTTTTAAAATTGCACGTCCCGTATTTTAATGTCTATCACGGTTTTAATATTGCCAGAAGTGTGTACCATTTAACCTTTTTGATAATACAGATTAAACATATTACGTTGATCGGAATAGTATGTATGTATGTATTTTATGTGGGAGCCAGTCAGTGCAGACCGGCGATACTTCGACCCAGTGGGATCTTTTGTGTCGATACTCTCCCAATAACGACTGCCATAGATGTTCATGGCAGCCGGGACCGACGGCTTAACGTGCTCTCCGAGGCACGGAGCACGCGTTAATTGTCAATCAATACGCACATAATTTCGAAAAGTCATATAACTTCCGAAAGTCAGAGGTGCGCGACGTGGGTTCGAACCCGAGACCCTCTGCATTGCAGTCTGTTGGTCTCCCCACTGAGCTATCACTGCTCTATAGGAATGGTAAGTCGCTTTCAATATCTGTAGCCAGTTGCAGTCAATGGCTTTTGTGTTTATGAAGGTAATTTGTAATATTTGTAAGTTTTGACGTTTTATTTGACTACCATCAACACGATGATCACTTTTCGTGTGTATCCCATAACTAGCTGCTTTCAGTTAAGGCTGTCTTATAGTCATAGGTCTAGTCAAAACATAATGCTAGACCCCAAAGGAGTACGCAGAAGTCTTTCTTAATATATTTTTCACCAGTTGTGTTTTAAAATGGATATAATATAAAACGAGGCTATTTCCATCTATTAGGTACGATTTATACGACATGTTGCTAATGTGAATTGTCTAAGATAAAAACCGGCTTAACTCAGGTAAAAACTAATGTCCAGTCAAATCAGGGGGTCTACCGTGAAACGCGTTATACGCAATTGCGTACGTTCGTTCGTGCTTATTCTTACCATGAAACATCATTCGCGCCGACATTCGTCACGAATATCGTCGTATGACATTTGTACGTCCTAAAAATCCGAAGTGTTTTCATGGTAGGTATATGCTTATTATTTCGTTCGTCATTCGTTTCGGCACGTCATTGCGTAAAAACATTTTCACGGTAGACCCGCTGGTTAGACTAGAAAAGCCGACCCCAAGTCATTTGGGAATAACAAAAGGCTAGGAAGAAAACTGTGTATGCATTTTTGGCAAGTACCTTATGTAATATCTAAGAAGTTGTTTTATACAGTGCACGTATAGCGCAGTGGTAATAACCAATTGCCTCGCTGCTTCCACTGTGTTGTGGGTTCGTGGTTGTAAGTGTTGAGGATACGAATGCCACAACTGGATAGGATTCTAAATATAACTGATGTTATATAATAAATTGTTTTAAATATTTGAGTAAAAAAGGCCCATGTTTAATGATTACGTTTATAAAATTTAGAAATAAAATTAATATGGATTGTCCCGTTTATGGGGAGATATAGTTAGAAAAGTTAAATTGGTTTATTTTATTTTCAGTCAAGTACGAATTTGCTTTACAAATTATTAATATTATTGAGTTTATTACGTTTGGCCGACGTCAATAATACATTAAGTAAGGATTGAACCCTGTACCTTTTGATGGTATTAATGTTAAAGCTTACCGAACATGTATTGCTACAGACTAATACATTGTACGTAACAATGGACCTAAAGAAGTCGTATTTGGAGCAACAAATTTGTGTCCCGTGAAGGATTGATCCCACTAACAAACGAGGCGTTTATTAATCCAAAAGTGTTATTTATTTCTACCACGTATAAACGGATAACGTCTCTCCTTTTATTAGAGAAAGTTTAGGGACTGGAGATATGTTTTTTAATAAAAGTAGCTGATGTATATTAATGAAACGAACGTAAATGAACCGACGGGCGTGTATGAGGAATGTGATGAAAGTGAATGAAGCCAGAGAAATGTGTCAGGATCGTAGCAAATGGAAATCCGTAGTCTCTGCCTACCCCTCTGGGAAACAGGCGTGAATCTATGTATGTATGTATATTAATTGTTTATAAGTACTTTTAATTAAAGAAATATACATGTTTCCCAATAGCTAATAATAAATCTGCGCGTAAGGCTGCCTGTCCATTGAAGCGGAGCGTTGCTGCGGAGCGTAGAAACGGAGAAATATTAACCAATAGGATTGCATACTGGAGCCGAGCGAAGATTTTATGCAATCCTATTGGTTAATATCTCTCCGTTTCTTCGCTCCGCAGCCACGCTCCGCTAAAGCCGCTAAAGCGGGTATTAAAAATAACTTCTACTAGTTATATAAAACATTACGTTATCTATAATATTAATCATCATATTTATTCTCTTATCTTATATCCATATTAAAGCAGTATTCATTTAAATCTATTTAAATAAGCTAGTCTATGTTACTTGGTGATAATATAGCTGTCATTGCGGAGAAGCCGTCGACAGCCTCGGACACCATAGGCTGTCCTGCAGCAGAAGCGCTGGTCGTATTTCACGACACGCTCATCTTAATGACATTATCCGTCGTGCTCTTATCACCGCCGGCGTACCAGCAGTATTAGAACCCAAAGGCTTGGTACTTGACGATGGGAAGAGACCCGATGGTATGTCTTTGTTACCTTGGAAAATGGGTAAGCCTCTGGTGTGGGAGGCCACATGCGTCGACATCCTTACGCCATCACATCTTCCGAGCACGGTGAGCTGTGCCAGTGCTGCTGCTGTAGCGGCGGAAAACCTCAAATGGTGCAAATACAGTAATTTAATTGGTAATTATGTTTTCGAGCGCGATTTGATAGAGACGCTAGGTTCATGGGGTGCGGGCGCTCGTGCGCTTTTAGAGATATATCTAAGCGGCTAATCGATGCTTCGCGTGACCAGAAGGCTGGCCTTTTTTTAGCTCAAAGAATCAGCATTGCCATTCAACGTGACAATGCTGCCAGTCTTCTGGGCATATTCCCGGTCGTCAGTGACGCTGAGGAATTTTACGACGATGCCTAAGCCAGCCATTCCTTTTTATTAAATTTTACAGTCCCATATTTTGTTACTTTTCATTTTGTTCTATTTATAAGTGGTTAGTTTTGTTAATATAAATAATAAATGTTTGTTAATAAATGTTTATGTAAATAATGAAGAAGAAATATAAAATATACAAGCTTTCTAATAGAGAAAGAATTTTTGTTTGCCGTTTTAATTGTTTTTGGGTTAAATCATTACAAACAAAAATATAAACTTCTTCCTTCTCCCTTAGCCTTTATTATGCCCAAGTCATTTGGGGTCGGCTTTTCTAGTCTAACCGGATTTGACTGGATATCAGTTTTTATACAGAGCAGCTGCCACCTGACCTCCGCAACCCGAAAGCTGATGATACCCTAAGGCTAGACCAGTGTCAGGATATTAGAGGGTACTGACTTTCCCAATAACGACTGCCATAGATGTTTATGGCAGCCGGGACCGACGGCTTAACGTGCTCTCCGAGGCACGGAGCTGGCGATAATTGTCAATCAATACGCACATAATTTCGAAAAGTCATATAACTTCCGAAATTCAGAGGTGTGTGACGTGGGTTTGAACCCAAGACCCTCTGCATTGCAGTCTGATGGTCTCCCCACTGAGCTATCGCTGCTACACAAACAAAAATATAAACAAAAAATCTTATCTTTTCTCTTTATAATATTAGTATAGACTAGCATTCAGAATACACGCATTAATGCATTTATTCTTCACAAACCAAGTCACGGATAGACTTAATAAATTAAAGGTTTTATTGGAAACATTTGAAATAAAAGCTTAATCCTTAGTAATCCTATCGTGAACTAATAAAACAACTGCTTTAAAACATTCAGTAGAATACATAAACAACCTTTTATTAAAAACTAGCACGTTTTACGATATCTAATTCGTTTGGTATAATAAAATGTAGAAGTTTATGTACTGTGTGCAACAGACAAATATATGTTTCATTTTCTACGTTTTTACGGGTCAATGAAATTGTAGGACGTGAACGAACTGGCAAAGGAATGGTTAATGAATTCGTAGTCCGTATGTTTTGTGTTTAATGGTGATATATATTACTTCTGAGTGAGGACTTGTAGTGTGTTTCATGGAAAGTGTTTGAGCGTTTTCATCACGCTTGCTTTAGTGTGAAGGCATGCGTAATAAGAGTTAAAAGAAAATTGCAAAAATTGAAGCCATGTTTAAGTATCAAAACGTAGATTATCTAATATATTAAGCAGATTCATATTAGCATTTTTTTTATATTCTTTTATCCATGTATCAGACACATTAAGATTCCGTGCTGCTAGCAAGAGTTTGTAGTCTCCAAGTGGTAGATAGAGATTTGTTTTAACCACATTTAATCAGCTATGGTTTAAATTCTTATGTAACAGTTGGCAAATTCATTAGCGGCTACCGGGCACAGAACAAGAAACCGTTTTGCAAATAAAAAAATCTGACATGAAAGCCCAGCCAAACTTTACCCGATCCGAGAATCATACCCAAAACCACTTTCCACGGCAGTTGTATTCACTAGCGCTGCATCAGAGAGGCATAAAGATTCAGTAAGTAATGCGTATAAATGTTTTTATGGATTCATCACGCAATTATGTCGATGCAGATCCTCTCACGAATTTCAATAATTCAAAAATTCAAAAAAATCAATATAAATTTATTCATATTAGGTTAAAAGGTAACACTTATGAATGTCAAAGTTACACGATTTTTTTTCTGTGAATTTAAATTTACTGCCACGTTCAGCAAAGCAAGGGTGTAGGGCTCATGAGAAGAATGAGCAAGAAACTCATGGCCACTCTTTTTAATCGCCAAGTTTTTATTTACAAATCATAACAGCTGTAAGGTGCTGCAACCATTTCTCCATGAACTACTACTGAACACACTCAAGCATTTAATAAAATTTGATGGTAGCCTCTAAAGCAGCAGTATGGTAAATAGGAGCATCCACTTAACATGTACATAAATAATCAATACAAGGCATGATTGTAGTCCGTAGTTTAATCTAACTGTTTAAATAATATCCCTGTAGGTATAAAAAATAAATTTATCATGCTTATAGTTCAACATATATTGGTTTAATATAAGCAATTATAGCACTACTTTATTGCGACTGTATTGCTGCCATAACCTCTCTAAACCGTGACAAGTTACAAAGGAACAAATATCATTCCAATGGTCAGCACATAAAGGCGTTGACACTTTTGAAAAATGTTATCTTAGAGACTTTGGCATGAAATGCCAACACAAAAGACTCAATAAAAGCCGATCTAACACTTATACTTGTAAAGGTTTTAGACAGTTACATTGCGACACCTGTGGTGATCACGTACAAACCTAAAATCGAATTCGCAGGTCATGTCCATGCTTGTATCAAATAATTGACAAATAGTTGCCGACAGCGAAAACGTCGAGGAGTATGAATAATATATTTTGCCTTTTGACTGCCTTCACTTTGCGAGACATAGAGAATGTTACTGGGTTTTTCTGACATAAAATTCATAGCTGCCTGCTGTGTCGGGTAGACTTCGATAGTCGTCAATTAAATGGGACCAAAAAGCATAGCTGCTAGCAAAATGTGGTTGAAATACACGTGTCTTAATTGCATTCACAAATATAAGCGTAACAAGAAATCTTAAAACATGAGAAGAAATCTAAAAATTTACATATACACATAAATATAGGTATGTGTATATTTCATTTACAGTTTTTCTCCTCGTTAAGCGAAAATGTCTAGGTATATCTGATGTTTGAATTGACTGTCACTTTTTAATAATGACAAAAAGTAAGGCATTACAAAAAAAAGTCTATATAAATTTTCTCAATACAATTCTGGTTTATTTTAAAAGCTTCTTTAAAATACGTCTTTTATATAACAAATATATACGATTGATCGACTTCAATTTCTGGGTAATAATAATAATAATAATAATATTGCTTTATTTCGGACCAATAAATCCATAGACTGTTAGTAATACAATTTAACTTATTTCCTAGTGTTAGTATAAATTAACCTAGAGACAAACTTTTTTAAAAGTGGAGAATGGAAATTCTCAGCAACAGTTCTCAGGATGCTGTTAGGACTGTCTCTCACTCTCCTCAGTAGTGAGGCTGTTTTTTGCGCACAATTGCGTAAAAGCCATCCGTTCGTGCTTGCGCGAACATTTCCGACGCACTGCAGTAACGAGACAATCCCAGCAACATCCTGAAAGCATTATTATATTGGATGCGTAGGGCGTCCAGCGATCTCTTAGTACAATTGACCCATAGATTACCCGTGTACAGACTCTGGCAGTAAGCCTGAAAGAGTGTAATTTTAACTAGGCCTGTACACCGGGCAAATCTACGAACCAACATATTACTCCGCACCGCTAGAGCTCTACTAATGTAATGTAGAGTAATGCTCAACATAAAATTGTAATAAAATATAGAGTCAAATGGTTATGAATTTATCTTTTCACTTTTATATTATAAAGTGCCATATCAGCCAAAGTGAATATGTGTTAGTAAATTAATTTGCGCATATAGATAGAATTAAAAGCAAAAAAATCGACTTTCATAGATCAAAAGGGACTTTTACCAGCGATATTTCGTGAAAAGGAATTCGTTGAACGGGTTTTTATTCCATTTTCAGCTTTTAGCCGCGATGTGCCCGCATGTAGGCTCACTTTTATTTGTGTTTCTCTACTTTCTGACGTTTTTAGACTTTTTGACCGACACACACATGAGTTTCACACCCATAAATTCATCGGTTGAGTTCACACATCACCGTGTTGTTTACAACTATCGTTTAAGATTAATAGAAGATTTCTGTGTCTGTCGTTTAAATTAGTCTAAAAGTCTCTTATAAAAGACTAGATTTTGTCCGTGGCTTTGCTCGCGTAAATGTAGGTTAGGTACGTTTAGTAGTTCTTCCAGTACTTTTTACTGGATGAACCCTTTGTCGTTTTCTGTGCCCCTGACAACGTGAATTCAAAAGTCATGATCAGCTGCGTAGTTAAAGCTTGAAAGCATAACGAACATTCGAACTCACATTCGCACTAAAATGAAGGGCAGTTGTTTTTATTTGAGTTACATCTATAATGATTGAAATGGATTAAATTTATTGCATAATATTAAATTAGTTTGTCATTGATACAACTACCATCTTAGTCTCCCCGTGACCATGGCTGCTGAAAAGCAACCGAAACGTCGGGGAAAGTGTAAACTTAAATATAAATAGTTTTAATTATAATTTAATTAGCTTAAAAATTAATAAAGTTTAATAGTAATAGTGTAACAGTTTCAAAATTATGTTATAAAGTGTCAAATAAATAACGCGATAAAATCAAATCAATATAGATATATTTGAGATAATTATTAGATAATAAAAAGCTTAAATTTCTCTACGAAAAATTTTATAAATTAATTTAAAAATAAAGTTCATAACGAATATAAATGTATAGAATTAATGTAAATTACATATTCTTACATTTTCATGTTTTCGAAATAAATATTTAACTTTATTGTACAAAAGGATTTTTCTACCAAGCTTAAGAACTTTGGACGTTTATTTTACAATGTGTTTTTATTAAGTTTAATGTTCGGTATTTAAAATCGTTTTCCTAATATTATGATATACATTCTAAATTACACACTTGTCTATTTTGCGAAAAGGTAGACAGAAATCGCGTTGCGTACATTATATTTATCTTATCTTATCTTATGTGGGGGCCAGTCAGTGCAGACCGGCGACACTTCGACCCATTGGGATCTTTTGTGTCGACACTCTCCCAATAACGACTGCCATAGATGTTCATGGCAGCCGTGACCGACAGCTTAACGTGCTCTCCGAGGCACGGAGCAGGCGATAATTGTCAATCAATACGCACATAATTTCGAAAAGTCATATAACTTCCGAAAGTCAGAGGTGCGCGACGTGGGTTCGAACCCGAGACCCTTTGCATTACAGTCTGTTGGTCTCCCCACTGAGCTATCGCTGCTCACTACATTATATTTAAATATCATACGAATACATTGTTATAACAGATATCCACTCGTTATAATAAAGTTATGTTTACATATACAAACTCACATGTGGATATAAGGGTAGAGTGACGAAAAGGGAGATGAAGGCCAAGGAAAAGATGGATGGACTGTGTGAGGATGGATATGAAAGGAAAAGGGGTAAATGATCAGATGACGGGTGACAGAGAAGTATGGAAGCGAGGGACATACTGCGCCGACCCCAAATAAATTGGTACCAGGGCAAGAGAATGATGATGACATATACAAACTCACACCTGCTTCCCGGAGGCGAAGGCTACGGATTTCCAGATACACTTACTTCATTACTCTTCATTCATTCTCAGTTCGTTGTTTCGCTATCCTTACTATAATAATAAATAATAATATTATAAATTCGAAGTTACTCTATCTGTCTGTCTGTTACCCTTGCATGGCTAAATGCTCAATCGATTTGGATGAAATTTGGTAAATAGATAGTTTAAAACCTAGGGCAAGTCATGGTAGCACGCCAGCGGAAAACTAGTTATCTATCTTTGACTGAATTTGCTTTTTTTTATTGCCTTCATCGGTGACTGACGAGCCTGCGACCCACCTGATAGTAAGCGAGAACCGTAGCTCATACACATGGCTGTGTTTTCTAAGCATTACAGAAGCAATGTCAAAAAAACACCACCAAGTCCCTGCCTACCGGAAGGAAAAGGGAAATGGAGCAGGATGGAGTTTGGGAAGGGAAGGGTGATTGAGCCTCCGGCGCTCTCACTCACCGAACGAAACATAACAGACACTGTTATTTTACGTCGATCTTCTATGAGAAAGTGGTACTTCCCCGGTCGAGCCGGCCCATTCATGCTGTAACCAGCGTGGCCCTAACACTCAAAAAGCTAAGTTGCTTAAGTGGCCGTATATAAATGTTCTGCAATATCAGTGCTGTAATGTGCAGTGAAATCATAGGCAGAAGTATTAAGTCACTCACATCGCACCAAATCTGCTTTTAGATTGTCTCTCATAGGGGCGAGAATACTGCCGTCTACCGATTCCAGAGTCCTTGCTTTTACTAAAAAAATCTAGACAAAAATCGCAGTAATACTGGGTCTTTAGTCTTTTCACACCGCGAGCGGTTCGAACCGCGGTATGAATAGCCTAAGTGCTCTTTTTGAATGAATCCTTTCGCACCGCGGTTCGAATCGCCCAAGATCTTTTTGACATTACTTGCCCAACCCGGGAATTCTACATCTGTAGTATTTTGTTTAAAGAGACAACTCCCGCACTAATAATAATTCCAGTGTCGTGGAAGACTTTACAAACATTCAAACAACGGACACAAAGAACACCCAGACTAGGAACAATCATTTGTGGATCACATAAATTTTTGTCCCGTGTGGGATTCGAACCCAAAACACTCAGTGCAGTGGCAGCAGCGAGGCGACAGTGCAGTCGATTTGATTGTACATACAATATAATGTATTTCTTATCTAATCTTCTTCACCGCTTTGAATAGGTCATTGTGAAGTCCGTGTATAGGCTTAGAGCTCTAAGCAACTGTACATTGAGTGGCTTGTCTTGTAACTTCGTTATCTATCTGTGTCACACAGTGTTCTTGGTGAAGGATTTCAGAGCTGCAGATTTAAGCTTGCTCTGTATTACACACTTATATAACGAGGATTATATAGCAGTGATATTATTTATTAGTGTGTTGTATTAATATACTAGATTTTACCAGCTTCGATTGCGTAACTGTAGGTATGGTAAGATTTGGTTAGTAATAGTACTTTTTCTGGATAAAAGGTACCTTATCTCCAATTCCGTATCCTTGACAAAGTGTGTGCGAAATTTTATGACAATCGGTCGAGTAGTTAAAGCGTGAAAACTTAACAAATAAACTCAATTTCGCACATATAATATTACTAGATGTGCATGCGGTTTTACCCACGTTTTTTTTACTGCACCGCCCCCTTGATGTTATATCCTTCCCCCTATAGCCTTTGCTATAGCCTTCCTCGATAAATGAGCTATCCAACACTAAAATAATTTTCCAATTCGGACCAGTAGTTCCTGAGATTAACGCTCAAACAAACAAACAAATTCTTCAGCTTTATAATATTAGTATAGATAGTTAGGATACTGCACCGATATGTAGTAGTTTGATTGGTCGCCTCGCTATTGCAACTGCGTTGAGTGTTGTGGGTTCGATCTCCACACCAGACAAAAATATGTATGATTAACAAAAAGTTAGTATTTGTATTTAAACTGAATTAAAAATACCAGCTTGAGCTATGACTAGCTTAGGTTTAGCTTAAGAATTTTGGGAAATAAATAAATCTTCTCCTTAGCCTTTATTATTCCCAAGTCACTTGGGGTCGGCTTTTCTATTCTAAGCGGGTTTGACTGGATATCAGTTTTTACACGGAGCGGCTGCCACCTGACTTCCGCAACCCGAAGGCTAACGATACCCTAAGGCTAGACCAGTGTCAGGATATTAGAGGGTACTGACTTTCCCAATAACGACTGCCATAGATGTTCATGGCAGCCGGGACCGACGGCTTAACGTGCTCTCTGAGGCACGGAGCAGGCGATAATTGTCAATCCATACGCACATAATTTCGAAAAGTCATATAGCGTCCGAAAGTCAGAGGTGCGCGACGTGGGTTCGAACCCGAGACCCTCTGCATTGCAGTCTGTTGGTCTCCCCATTGAGCTATCGCACAATACATTCAGTAACTTGTAAATAACAAACACCTAAATTATTACTACACTTAGCGGTTAAAGTACTGCCTTCTTAAATAGGCTACATAATAGCCTATAGTAAAGAAATATGTGCTCACTCAAAGGTTCATAGGATAGATGCACTTTTCTACGCGTAAATTATGATCACCTTTCTGGACGTTAAGTTATCATCTGACCCACAATACCACCATGATATCTGAATTATAATTATAGTGTTACGCCCAGTGACATCTCTCGGCATTGTGGGAAAGACTCGGCAGTTCCGTCTAATAATTTATTACACCGCCATCTATTGACATCTTACGCAGTTACGTAGTAGTTATTGGTACGAGAATCGTAGAGAGAACCCTGGTACTTTCTCGAATCATCGTACTGTTTACATACCGGGTATAGCGTTACTAGAAAACTCTAGAAACGCTTTACCCGCGTATAAATACAGCGCACGCGCACCGCCAAGTCAGTTTACAATCGTAAGCGGTCAAGTTTTCATTGAAGCGAACGGAAGCGAAAATACTACGGAGTTTGAAGCAGTTCAGTAGAAAAAGTGTGGTATGGTGTTTGTTGTGTTTTAAATTTAATTGTGTGTTTGAATAAAACGTGTTTTAGTCGGTAATATTGTTTACATTCTTATCCGTCGAACCCAGCACGTAACGATAGTATTATGATACTCACTCATATTATTGAAAATTGTATGCTATCGTTTTCAATCATATCAATGTTGTATTCAAGTACACAATTATTCTTGGTATGTTCTTACTTTTTCGTAGCACATCTATGGTTTAAACCTTTTAGTCGAATATTAATATATTTGTGTCAAGAACTCGATAATGACTTTTTTATTTCGCGATGTCTTTTAAGCGACACTAGATTCAGTAGAAATGCTTCAATCAGGTTGGTGTATCTATTCCGTAGGTGTGATATACATACTGTGCCGTATAGGCGCATTTGTTTGCTGGGTTGGTGAAGAACAAATGCCAGGAGAGATTCTTCCTTGTAGATCTTCTTTATTCGGAGTGTTTTTCCTATGGTTGCTGCCCACTGACTATGCTGATACCGCGATCCGACCCCTCTTTTATAGCTAAATAGTCTACAAAATGTACGCCTTGTGATTGGTCAACAATTATAGAACAAAACTTTTGACCAATGGGAGCAAAGCGTCGGAATCGGTACAGTTAGCTTAAGTACAACGGATCTATACCATAACGAGAGCCGCATGATAATTTTGCGTTTTTCATTACAAATTTCAATGATAACATACTATAAATAATATGTTTTTAATTTCTACACATCATAAACTATACAAGAAAAATATAAAACATACAATAACAAGATAAAATGTAACATCAAAACAGACATAAGTCGTACTGCTTACCCCTAAGTACTATGAATTCTATACAAACAAATCTGATAAGATCAAATCAAACATGAATCTTATGAGAAGACACTTAAAACTATATAAAGTCGGTATAAAATGTCGGCCTCGATGGCGTAGTGGTTAGCGTAACCGACTGCCACGCCTGAGGTCGCGGGTTCGATTCCCGCACAAGTCAAACATTTGTGTGCATGAACTTGGATGTTTGTCTTGGTCTGGGTGTTTCTATGTTTAATATGTATGTATTTACAAAAAAAAAAGTATATATGTATGTTTATCCATTGTCTAGTACCCATAGTACAAGCTCTGCTTAGTTTGGGCTAGATGATGTTGTGTGTATGTGGTAGAATATTATTATTATTATTATTATAAAGAGGCAAATCTAACAAGAATACGCGTATATAAATCTTATACATATACTAACATGTAACCATTATGTACTGTCTTATCAGTTCAATATTCACTTAGTTCACGATTAATCATTGTATATACACTATGATTCACTATTTACTTGTCCCGTACTCATACTTTTACCTAAACCTCTAGAGAGACATGCGTAGGATGAAACGCTATGTTCGTTTGGATTTAAGTTCCTGCGTAGGCGAAAATATATGCATAAAATAGGCTACATATCAAAGCAATTTAGGTTCTAAAGTAACATTCATGAATGTTGAGTGGTATTAAGTTTCACAGTCTTTCAAAACGTTGAAGCTAGTAAGTAAAAATTGAAATAGGCGAAGCATATTTTATCAGTATTAGAGCTGCTAAGGCTGATCTGCGGTATGTATGTTTTTGTTTAGAGACCGCTCCTGCACTAGGTATAAGTTCTATGTTACGGGGGAATTTATAATCATAATCATCAAAGTATTTTGTGTCGTTTTCAATATTCCTGATAATGATGATCGGTGAAATAGTGAAAACGTAACAAACAAAACACAAACTCCCATCCGCATTTATAATATAAGATAAGATAAGATAAATAACGAGCATAAAGTATAACCATATAAGAACAGCTCTAATTTGTGGAATGCATTTTCGTCTCTTAAGGGAACTCATAATACTCGTCGCAATGACAATGGAGAGGAGACCACTTGAATTGCTAAGCCTTCTTCATAACTTGTCTTTCGCAGTATAAAGCAGATATTCACCAACATTCTATATAGACCTACCATAAAGATAAAATATGGCATTCAACGAAACGAACCCAAATGAAGGTATAAACGACAAAATGTGATCAATGGATAGCAATGCGGAATCGGAATAAATCCAAATTATGTTATAATTTATTACCATAATAGCTTAAGTGAATATAAATTTGAAATACTTTATGTATTTTTGGTTTGCGTTCAAACATTATTTATCTGTAAAATTAAGGCAACTGGTTATCTTTGTGTACGAAGGAATCATACGTGTCTTTAATCGAATATTTATTTTCTGTGCATGATGGTCTTGGATTTTATTCTCCGATCGGATAAACTGTTCTCTTTTTGTCAAAAAATTTACTGTATTACCTCGAAGTCTGGAAATATAACCTGTAGATAGTACACAGGCAATCTAATACTTATACGTGAGACTTAAAACCACACTTAGTAAAATGTGTACGTAATACACCCCTGCCAACCCTTTTGGAGATATAGGCTTCAGACAATTTAATATGAATTTAATTAATAATGTAAATTGGTTGATTATAATTTTATTTATAATTATTGAATTCGTAATCAAATCAATAATCTATATATATTACGTGCGTGAAGCAAAAACTTTGTACCCCTTTTTACGAAAGTTGCACGGACGGAGGCGAATGAAATTTAGCACAGTTAAAGTTTATATGGAGAAGGAGGTGCGAATTCTAATATTTTTATAAAATATGCATTAGAAATACATTAAATTAATAAAAAAACACTATACGCACACAACCATGCATTTGACACACGCAGTCGAATCGCGTTAGTAGTATTTCGGCATTGTTCGTCTGACGTCGTACAATTGTTTGTAACTATGGTTAAATATACTTTATTTATATGTAATAAAGAAAACAGAAAACAAAGTGGCAAGCAAGGAATTTTGGTCGAATTTCTAAGTCTGTGTTTCCCGATGAGTACAATCTGGGTGTCTTCAAGTCGCGAGTGAATAGGTATCTTCTAGGCAAGCGTGCTCCATCGTCGACTGCATCTACACTTAAGATCAGGTGAGATCGCGGTCAATCGCAAGCCTATTAAAGTATAAAAAAAAAAATATATATTTGACCCCTAGGCGACTGCTAGTATATATTATCATATAAATAATATTATATGTAATCGAAAAACGTTATTTGAGCATTCAGATGTATTCGGATTTTGTAACTGAATGAAATGGTATTAAAAATATGTTTGGTAATTGGCACTCTTACTAAAATAAGCAAGAAAGTAGAAAGTAAGCAATAGCAAGATTCACTAATCGATTTCCTTTAAGAAATTATTTTACTTCCTAGGCAAGCCAGTTCATTGACACGAGCAACGTAATTGATAAACTGCACCAACGTCTCCAAACCACAGTAGTATAAACAGATTCTAAAAGCATTGTAACTCAGACGCAACATTTGTCTTGCGTATCTTCAGTACGAGAATACAAACGTATGTACTGTGAATAACCGAGCTACAAGACAAGCCACTCCGGCAGACCATCACTTGAAACTTAAAAGGATGTGCAATATATTACTTCTTTGTATTAAGTTTAGCTTGCAAGCTTGTGTAAAGTATGTTCTAAAGTCTGAATTAGTACTGATGTTTATTTTACGCTTTAGTTCGAGTGGCGAACTTGGCGAGATCTCAAAACAACAGTGTTACTGGCTAGTTAGTGGAAACTTAACGATTTAATTTTCAAAAGAGCAGATATTTAGTTTTATTAACAGTTCCAAATCCAGACCCGGAAAAATCATTTCACGGTTACACAAATAGGTTTCCCGTGTGCGAATGGAATCCACAATTCTTGGTGTAGTAGTGAGGTTACTATTCAACCACAGCGCTGTCGTCTTGATAGTTTGGTTAACCTTTAACATTATGAAGTGCGCTGAATAACTCAAGAGACACTTTGAAAGAGAGAAATCTAAAGAAAGTTCATGGTTGGTATATCTTTATATATATAAATCTTCTGTGAGTGTGTTTGTAATTAAACTCCTAAACGACTGGACCGATTTTGATGACATTTTTTGTGTGTGTTCAAGTGGATTTGAGAATAGTTCAGAATTGTTTTTTTTTCGTGTGTATAGGACATCGTCTGTCGGGTCAGCTAGTTTATTATATAATTTCATTCGATACGATGCTTTGGATAGACATTTTTATGGCAGCCTACGGAGTCGTGCTGTCAATGAAAGCAAAGCAACAACCGACCCAATGACGATCGAAACGCAAACCTTGTGACTGCATGGCTGCTGTAGTGGTTTAAGTGGTCGCCTCGCCACTGATGCCGCGCCGAGTGCTGTGGATTCGATTCCCAAACGGAACAAAAATTTGTGTGATTCACAAATAGATATTTCGAGACTGTGTGTTCTTTGTGTCCTTATTCCCAGAGTTTATTTTAAAGAAAGAATATTAAAATAGTGCCTCTGTAAAAAGCTAATATATATAATTTATTCTGGTCTATTATAAAGTATAAAGAAAAATAAGTTTATACAAACTTTGTCAAAGTCCTCACCCCTTTCATATTCATATTTCTCATCATAAGATCCAAGCAATCTAGTTTGGTGCGCACAATTTTCATCAGAAACTTATTTTCTATGCATGATTCAGTGATAAGTGAGATTGAACCTAGTAAATGCAGTGTCTGCTGCAGCTCAGTTCATTAACTTCTTAGAGTTCGTAATAACTCTTATACAACTGCTTTGTCTGTCCGTCCGTCCGTCTGTCTGTCTGTCTGTTATACAACTTTCAACTCAAGAACCGTAAGAGCTAGAGAATCGCAGTTAACGCCATTTGACTCAGCATAGTCGATATACTCCTAAAATGACCATGACCTTTGACCTCTGACCTCAAGGTCACGTGACCTTTGCATATTATAGGAACTGTTTTTTCGAAATCTAAGGTTTACGGCAATTCATTGCCGTTTCTCACTTGTTTTATAGGAATATGTTAGACGGTGAGTAGTTCTGTGCTATGTGGTATGCGGATAACCCTTATTATAATCATTTTATCTATTTAACGTATAAATAGTACATAATTTATTCTCTAATAGGCTTGCGTTTGACCGCGATCTCACCTGATCTTAAGTGAAGATGCAGTCGACGATGGATCACGCTTGTCTAGAACATACCTATTCACTCGCGACTTGAAGGCACCCAGCGGGTCTACCGTGAAAATGTTTTTACGCAATGCCGTGCCGAAACGATTTACGAACGAAATAATAAGCATATACCTACCATGAAAACACTTCGGATTTTTTAGGACGTACAAATGTCATACGACGATATTCGTGACGAATGTGGCCACGAATGATGTTTCATGGTAAGAATAAGCACGAACGAACGTACGCAATTGCGTATAACGCGTTTCACGGTAGACCCCCAGATTGTACTCATCGGGAAACACAGACTTAGGTAGCGAATTACACTCCTTAGCGGTACGCATTATAAAATTGGAAGCAAAGTGCTTCGTGCGTAAATGTGGTATATCCACCATGTACCTGTATCGCTGGTCTGATTGTCTGGTCGTCCGATGGTAGAATGGGAAAGGAGGAATCAAATTATGCAGTTCCTCTGCACAGTATACGCAGGCTCAGAACAATCATTTGTGGACCATTCAAATTGTGGCAAAAATTAAGCAAAAAGCAGAAACCGTAACTTTAATTAGCTTAGTATCTGTATATCTGTATGTAGATATGACATAGTAAGTAAAGTGAATTCGGCTAAACGGATGGAGCAAGGAGTCACCTAACCGCTGCCCTAGTGCTGAGTATAGTAGGTTTGAATTCCGCACGAGGTAATCATTTGTGCGCTCTACAAATAATTGTTGAGTCTGGGATACCTTGCGTCCCTTAATTATATGAAATTAAAACTTCAAGTGAGGCACGGCTTGAAACTTAATACAGGACTTGAAATAAGTTTTCTTTTTTGTTAATCAAACACTTAAAAATCTTATAGAAATATAGCAGCTGAGGCTTCTCCTGTATATTAAAATAGGCGCACTTTGAAACATCGTTCAGTAATGTAAGAAAGAAAGAAAGAAATTGTTAACTACCTAAATTAGTTTAGAAGGTATTGAGATAAAATTGTAGGTATAATGTTCTCAACCGTTCACCTTTTTTAGCGTGACACGTCAAAGCGTCCTAACATTCCATTAAAATGTCCAAGTAGGGTCATGGCCTCTCAATTCCACACATTCACTCACGTACTAATAAATGTCAGATCCTTGTCAGTCATAGTCTACTGCCAATACCTACATAAATTAGTTCTACCCATTTATATTCCCATTTCATTTGTTTTTGAAACCGTAACCTAAAATCAATCATACTTAAAAGCCACTCTCATAAATTTAAGATATAGCTAAGTATTAATATGATGTAATAAGTAATCATCTATACAATATAGCTAACAAAGTAAATAGTATTTATCTTCTTTCTCTACAAAAATGTTAAGCTTAAGTTACGCCGAAAGTGACAAAATACTCGTGTTAACAATTAAACACAACCACACCCACATACACACACAAATCACACACACACACACACACACATACACACACGTGGACATTCACTCATTGGTAGTGACTCATTGGTAAAAAATCATTATTCTGTTGCAAAACTGAGCAATACTATAGTCAGGGGGTCTACCGTGAAACGCGTTATACGCAATTGCGTACGTTCGTTCGTGCTTATTCTTACTATGAAACATCATTCGCGCCGACATTCGTCATGAATATCGTCGTATGACATTTGTACGTCCTAAAAAATCCGAAGTGTTTTCATGGTAGGTATATGCTTATTATTTCTTTCGTAATTCGTTTCGGCACGTCATTGCGTAAAAACATTTTCACGGTAGACCCGCTGTTTCATATACGAAGTTCCTTTTGACACTTCATAGCACGTAACTCTGCACATTACTTATAAATTGCTAAAATAAACAGTGATTACTTATGTTACTAAAGACTATTTAAAAATAATTATAATCTATACAAAATATGATGTAATTGTTTCACAAACATAATCAACTTATAATTTCTATTGATATTAGTCTTAAACAATTTAAACATCAAAATAAAATAACATTTTACTACAATACCATGGTTACGCACTAGGGTATTTTTTTTACTTTCAGTCATAGTGACGCGACAATATGTTTCGGATAAAATCGACTTATTCGAGGTAAATACAATTGTCCGAGAAATACTATTGTAAATTTGTATTTGGTATTAATTATTATATTATTATTACGTTAAAACGTACCTTAAATCCTATTCTGCAAACCCGTCATATATTTTCTTTATCAAAAAATGGATTTGAAGATGCGATATTGGACTTATGATTCAAATTAAATATCCTATGGTTTTTAAAGAGTAGTCCTCTTGAAAATCAAAATGTTTTGTTGTTGTGTATGGAGTGAAACTAGTAATTAATTAAGGATAAACCCAGTTTTTTTTTACTGTTAAGCACGTTATATATTCCTGTGACTTTAACTGTATCCTTTCGATATGTCAAACTTAGATGAACTCCTTTTTTGTTTTTTGTTTATATAATTTTTGTTTCGATTCTTAACCCACGATTACCGTTTGTTTGGAAAGTTAATCGGTAATCGATTTCGTTATGTGTCGATAGAAACGGTCTCTTCACTATCGTTGTTCAAGGATCATCTGTCAAATGGGACTTCGTATTTGAAACGAGTTGTGTCGTTCTGTATGGAAGGCGACTGTGGGACAGTTCATACTAGTACGGTCGTCAACGATGACCTCTTATTGATATATATATATATATATATATATATATATATATATATATATATATATATATATTGTTTATGGTTATCTTGTGTACCTAGTTGCAAGATTTTTGTCAGTTATAAATTATTTTATTATATTATTATTAATGACTGATTCATTAAAAAAGTCTCAACTATAAACGTTGAGTATTAGTTGTGTATTAGTTATGTAGCCGCAGCTGTTGATTTAAAAATAATCAAGGAATTGAGAGCTATTCAGTTGAGCCTTGCATGGATGGTTTAAATGTCATTTCGCAAAGTTTTTGCGACACAAGAATTAAACCAAAGCGGAAACCTGTTTAATAAAATGGGTAACAAAACTTGTAGAATTATCTGCGCGAGCAAGATTTAATAAAAATGAAAAAAAATCGTTACTTATATCTAACAAGAAACAGTTTCAATCGTTGTATATTGGTAAAACACGATGGAGGCTATATGAATCATGCTACGACCTGAAGAAGCAGTAAACTTAAATATTTCTTAACTCAGGTGACCACGATACACAACTAGTCATAATATTTAAGATTCTCGCCTGTATATATAAGATGGTGTGAAGACTAAACAATAGCTAATACTTGGTAAGTCAAGGCTAGTAATTAGTTTGTCAATCTATAGGTCTGGCTAATTAGTTAATCAGCTTAGTAAACATCTCCGAGATTATACGTTATCCTATAGTGCAGCAGTAATTGAGCTATCTCAATTGTATGTCTCAATGTATTTGTTATTACTATCGTTAGCTACCACCTGCAGGTGTCAGAAAATAGATAGTAGGTAAAGGTTATATGTAAAATAAATTTGCTGGTATCATTTTATTTATAACAGTCACGATGAAGTAGCGGTAATGTATGCCACTGATAAGCATGTGATCTCGGGTTTGTTATATAGAGCACAATGCTTATAGATTTTTCGGTCAACAATTTTTGGTTGAAGTACGGAATTTGGAACTGTGCTGGATAAACGGCTATAACCTACTGTTATGTGGGATCTAAAACCATAAATAGCAAAATGTGGGTGTTTTGCAGCCCTGCATAGGTTTTTGGGGACAAAGGTATGAGACTATGTATGTTTGTAACAAACTTACGTATTATTTCTTAACGGTATGAGACAGCACATTTAGTCTGAATGAATAGTGTACAGTATTCGCCTTGCCTCTGTTAACGTGACAGCACTGATACCGTAGTAATTTCAGAGGTCGCCACGCTACCACCGCTACGCCAAGTGTTGGAGGTTCGAATCCCCCACGATGTAAATTTGTATGATCCACAAATGGTTGTACTGAGACCGGGTGTCAAAATGTGTGTGTGTGTGTCAAGGTGTGAAATTGTCATTTTAAGACGCCCACTGTTACCTTATGGTAACAGTGGGCGTCTTAAAATGACAATTAATAGGTATTATGAAATTACATTTGAAAGGTATATTGCCATTACTTGTCTGCCCGATTCAGTGGCAAAAGTTTAAATAAACAAACAGTCATGATTTTATTCAGTGTTTAGACTATTTACTTACTTACTAGAGCAGCGATAGCTCAGTGGGGAGACCAACAGACTGCAATGCAGAGGGTCTCGGGTTCGAACCCACGTCGCGCACCTCTGACTTTCGGAAGTTATATAACTTTTCGAAATTATGTGCGTTTTGATTGACAATTATCGCCTGCTCCATGCCTCGGAGGGCACGTTAAGCCGTCGGTCCCGGCTGCCATGAACATCTATGGCAGTCGGTATTGGGAGAGTGTCGACACAAAAGATCCCGCTGGGTCGAAGTGTCGCCGGTCTGCACTGACTGGCCCCCACATAAGATAAGATAAGATAAGACCTTGTAACAAAATGCAGTATTTTATTTTTAGTAGTTATATTGGATAGGATATATGGTTAAGTTTAAGTAATTACGCTTTACTTTTACTTACTTTTAAATTATAGGCATGAGACAGTGCATATAAACATTGCAAACTTAATTTTCGTATAAAACGCTTGCAATATCATTTTGCTTTTATTCGTCAAATTAAGTCAATTGCCACGTTATCACTCGGCTAGTTCTTATGTTTGTAAGACATAAACCAGTCCTGAAACTATTGTTTATTTATGGATCACAGAAATAAGTGTCTGTTTGTAAATTCCCCTACGAAACATAACTAAATACCTACTGCTGAAGAAATTGTTTTAAATGTCCACTACATATCAAAACATTGCAATGAAAGTATATACCTCATACACGAAATATAATAAATCAACAGAAACAATAAAATGAATGCATACGAATGTGTCCGGGCCATAACAAATCTAATCTCTTTTATCTATTATAAATATCAAAATGGTCGGCAATTAAATTTTATTTGTGTACGATATTGAGCCAAATGTTGCAAAAGAGGCCAGAGATAAGTTTATGGATGTCATTTGCATATTTTCCCATTTAAATGTTCAAATAAATAATTTTAGCGCGGTATAATGGAAATTGGAATGTTCAAAAATGAATGTTATTAACGCAATATCTTGTATATTGTATGTTATTGGTGTTTTGTAATTTAATGGCTTTTTGGAGGTATTTATGGATAAAAGTATGGATTCAGAACAAGTCCTACTAACATTATAAATGTGAAAGTTTGTAAAGATTTGAATTTGAATACTTTAACGTAAGGACGACGAATGAATTGAGATGAAACTTGGCATACAAATATACCATGTCTGAATTAATACCCAAGACAAAAAAGTACCTTATGGTACTTTTATATCCGTATTTGTTATTGTCAGATTCACACAGGCGAATCCGCAGGCATCCACAGGCTGTTCCACTGCTGGACATTTGTTGCCAGGAAAGATGGGCGCAGTACGGCTTAATAGATGAAGTCTGTTAAGCCGTAATGCGTCCTTCTTTCTTTACAGCGTTGAATACCTTATATAGAATTCTCAGGCATGCAGATTACATGCCGTGTGTTAGTTTCGCTCTAGAGTTTAGGTTTCTTTACAAAGCTTTTCTTCACAATTAAAGCTATAGGAAAAAACGTAAACGACTATTATCTTCTTAATTAAAGATTTAAACTCAAATGCTCTACTTGCGTTACCAAAAGTCATCACATTCATTAATGAAAAAGTTTATTAATGCCTGTTTTAATTTTAAAAACAGTCCGTGAGATAAGCTACCTAGAAATTCTCGTCACAAGCTAGCAATTTCAACTCGAACGTGTACAGTCACCTAAACCGCATTTAGCTAGCGTAGTGGACTAATGCGTAACCACGAGCAGTCTGAGAGGTAGCCGTGCATAACAGTGTGACAGTTTATACTGGGCTTGCATCATTGTTACAAGTAATGTTTATATATAAAACAACAGCGACTATATTTTAGTTGTCCATAAAATTGCTGTTTATATTCTTGGAGTGTGGGTTGTGAGATTTTATGGTCTCCTTTAATTGTATAATACAATGTTTGTTTGAGTAATAATATATAATTAAATCTTCATTATAAACCCTATTGATAATAAGCTTTTATTTTATATCTTGCTATCGCTTATACTTAAAACTCATTCTCCTTTGACTTCTGACTCTTGTGTGTAACATCAGTGCATGTGTGTGTGACGAATGATAAATCCAGAACCGTAGGTCAGACCGTTGTATTTAAACAGCCAATCCAAACATCTCATGGAGAAGACTAAGAAAGCCTTACAGGTAGCCGTCCAAAAAGATCGTCGATTAAGAAAGTGGATGTCTGTGAAAAATGAATATGATAACAATATGAAAATTGTGACTTAGATTTAGACAGACTTGTGACGACTATATGGTGGGTCAATATAATATAATCTTAGCCATCCCATTACTACAGTAAGATTGAAGGTCAGGAAATATAAGTATTACAAAATTATTAACATTGATTCTTATTTTTAAAAACAAATAATTGTTTCCTTTGAGTAAATCTTTTCCTCCATGTCCCGTAAATTCTGCGCACCTGTAATACCTATTACTGATACTTATATTATATAATTAATTAAAGCACAAATTTCTATGGTCATCGACCTTTACTAAGGTCACACAGGCAATTCTGAAAATTTTGTGTATCCTAATGTTTAGTACAAGACCCGTGCTTAGTTTTAATAGTTTTAACGAGATCGTGCGTGGTGATATTATTTTATTAAAGTGGGACCAGTGCTATTTAAATTAACTAGTTTATTCATAGGCGAACAGGCATTAGAGAATAAAATTTAGTAATAATAATATCAGCCCCGTATTAAACTGTCCCACTGCTGGGCACGGGCCCTTTCTCAGTGTGAGAAGCGTTAGGCTATAGTCCACCACGCTGGCCTAGTGCGGGTTGGCAGACTTCACATATCTTCGAGAACATTATGGAGAACTCTCAGACATGCAGATTTCCTCGCGATGTTTTCCTTCACCGTTAAAGCAAGCGATAATTAACTATTTAATACGCATATAACTTTGAAAAGTCAGACATGCGCGCCTTGGGTTTGAACTTGAGACCTCTGCATGGCAGTCCAATGGTTTCCCACTAGGCTATCGCTGCTTTTTAATATATAATAATAATCTATCCTTGTTTTAATAAAGACACCAATTTTAATGGCTCGTATTCCCGACGCGCGACGCATGTATTATGAATAAGTCAAGGCACTTGCGCGGTTAATATGTATCCTGTAAACGATCGAAGCGAGCCACCAGCACATGTATCTCGTATTACTAACTCGCGCATGTAGCCTATGTGAACTATTTTCGCATGTAGCCCAGTTCAGGCAATACTATGTGAACGACTTCATAAACAAGTATTTTTGTGTCTAATATTTAAATTGTAAATATTTTCCTTTAGATTAAATACTTTTAATGTGAATTTAATACAATAAGTAGGTATAATATAATTTATTTAAAATGAAATTACATTGTAGTTAAACACACAGTCTTATTGCTATACACGATGACAGTATACATTAACTACAATAAGTAGGTGTTTGTAATGTGTTTTGTAAATACTTTTATTAATTGCATAATAAAAATTATTATTAAATGTATTTAAAATATATATATATTTATTATTGTGTAGTAATTCAGTACCAATAATACCAACAAATTAATTAAAATAACTATAAGAATACTTGATGGCTATTGATTATGGTAAAAATACGGTGGTAATAAATTTGATTAATAACACTGTGTATTTTCAGTAGGATTTGAATAATTTTACAATATCTAGTCTATTTTGAATGTGTATTATTTTACGTGGTTTCAACTACAATAAATAGTATATTTTCAGACTTTTAGGAAAGAATAATTAATATATTTTATATATAACTAGTAGTTTTCCCCGCGGTTTGACCCGCGTAAGTCCCGTTCACGTGTGAATATCGGGTTTCACCCCTTTCACCCTCTTCCGGGTGGAATTTCCAAAAATCCTCTCTTAGTACTCCCCTACACTCTCCAAGGAACATACTTGCCAAATTTCAGCTTCTTGCGTTCAGTAGTTTCGGCTGTGCGTTGTCTGTCAGTCACTCAGTAACGGAAGAGTTTTATATAAATAGATTGCAGTTGCTTTTAAAGTGCACCATTTACGCGGATGTTAATGAATAAGTCGTTATTTTTCATACTGGCATATGGCCTATTATTAGCCACGAAGCGATAGCTCAGTGGGGAGACCAACAGACTGCAATGCAGACGGTCTCTGGTTCGAACCCACGTCGCGCACCTCTGACTTTCGGAAGTTATATGACTTTTCGAAATTATGTGCGTATTGATTGACAATTATCGCCTGCTCCGTGCCTCGGAGAGCACGTTAAGCCGTCGGTCTCGGCTGCCATGAACATCTATGGCAGTCGTTATTGGGAAAGTCATATACCCTCTAATATCCTGACATTGGTCTAGCCTTAAGATATCGTTAGCCTTCGGGTTTCGGAGATCAGGTGGCAGCCCTTCCGTGTAAAAACTGATATCCAGTCAAATCCGGTTAGACCAGAAAAGCCAACCCCAAGTGACTTGGGAATAATGAGGCTAAGGGAGAAGATATGGCCTATTATTTACATTCTCACCTTATTAATTTTAATATCTACAACCAATTACCTGACTTCTCGAATAGTTTCATTTTCTTGTGGCAGACTTTCTACCATTACGTAAGCTACTAGCTAGTATCAGTCTACACGAATATTATATAATAGTTCTATCCAACAAGAACATTTCTTCACTTTACCGTCCAATTACCCCGAGTCTTCTCGTAACTTAATTTTTAGGTTAGTTTGGTTCCAAGTTTAGACTCTACGTTCTCACAATTAGTACTACGAAAGATATGTTTGAGACATCTAGAATGTAGGTTATCTGTTTTCATCTCCTTGATAAGTTGGATGAACTTTGTCTTTACACGATTCCTGAATTTAGTTTCTTTGAGACAAGAGTTATTATTACAATAATTACTGTTCATACTTAGACTCAAATCTGTGTAACATCTATTAAATAAATTTCATATAAATATTTTATACTCTATTTATGTATAAATTTTATTATATTACAACCAGCACGGCTATGGATCTTATCTTATTTCGGGGACCAATCAGTGTAGACTGGCGACACTTCGACCCAGTGAGATCTTTTGTGTCGGCCAAGAGATCTATCCCTTTTTTTTTTTTTCTTTGTGCAATGCTTTGACGCGTACTTCTCCGCGGGGTGACGGAGAGGTTATGTCGGGCGTCGGGTTCACCGGGGAGAGATACCCCGGTAATACCGACTAAACCTACCACGGTGTTCCTCGACATAACCATAGACGGCGGGGCCGCGCAAATCGCTTTCACATGCAATCTCGACCCCGCCGAGGTTTCGGCCCGCCGTGTGAAACAGCAGGCCACTACATAAAAGACCCTAAGAGATCTATCCCTGAACTATTTCCCTATGAATGTACTGCATCAGTCGCAGCGTACACATCAGAGGGAGAAGCCTGAAGTCTTCAGGGTTCGGATATGCCAATCCCATCAGACCCATCCTTAGTCCAGCCAACGCGTCACATTCACATAGTATGGACTCGTCCTGTTCACCACAGGCTCTGCAGATCAAATTGTTACGGCTGTGGATACTATATCTCCTTTTTATCACTTCGCTACTGTAGGGTAGACTGGTAGAAGATATCTAAGCTAGTAAATCCGTCTATATATGTTGCGTATATAAAGTATAAGTAAAATCTATAAAGTCAAACTAAAACTAAAGAACTCGAAGGCAAATCATTAATAAGCATTATAAAATCAACGTTCTCATTATAAACTTTGATTGGATGAATTTGATCATTACACTTCTACGCTTAACTTATTTACCCCCAAAGCACATCACTAAACCTCACAAAAGCAATCAGTAGCTATCCGCCGTTATAATTGTAAAACTGCCTAATTTCCAATTCCGCTGAGGACCCAATTAACAGGAAACAATTGGGTAATCCAAACGATTGGGTGACGTCGACCAGTGGGATAGAAAACAAACGATGAGTTTGGTTTCAAATGGCTGGATTGCGTAGAAATTATTATTAGTTGGAAGTTATATTTTTTCTTTCCGGATATCTTTACTAATCTATTCACTTAAAAAATTAGTAAAGTTATCCGGAAAAACTAATTAAGTCTTATATTTGGAGCATTGCCCTATACGCTTGCGAAACGTGGACCTTAAGACAAAGAGACCGGAAAAGGTTGGAAGCTTTTGTGATGTGGTGCTGGCGTCGAATGGATAAAGTGGACAGAAAAAGTTACTAACACAGAAATATTGACAAGAGTAAATGTACAACGTGAAATTTTGAAACACATAGAGAACACAAGGGGTAAAATGATAGGACACCTAATTCCACATGATAATTTTATCACAAATATAATGGAAGGGAAGATAGAAGCAAGAAGGAAGAGGGGAACACAAAGGAGAAGGTGCACCGATCAACTGAAAGAAGTTGTGAAAGTTGAAACTTGTAAGAAACTGAAAGAGATGGTATTAGAAAGATAAAGATGGAGATTGCTACACCGACAAGTGCAAAGCACTTAAGTTTTGGATGGATGGAAGTTATAGCTGCTAAGCTTAAAAGGTTATAAATGAAATAGTAGTAATTAACGAAAGCACTTTAAACAGCTCTACATATGCCTGTAGTGATGGCAATCTACATTAACACAATAAATTAAATATAACAGACATAATAGAAAATGTAATGTTCGCGGTCATTTATGAGTGGCATGCGTTCAATATGTTAAGCTGCTTTGATGTACATACATCGATAGAAAACGAAAAAACGTAGAAAATGATGCGAAATGTGTAACATATTTCGCTTCGTTGATTTTAGGTCCTATCTAGCGGTCAGTCTAATGCTGTTTATGTTGCAGATAGATAAGCTGAATTTTTCTTAACTGACAAACCAAAAGTGAATAAGAATCTGAATAAGTTACATTAGTCAGATCAGGGAAAAGTTAGGTATCATGTCGTACAGAGAAATGCAAGAAATGGCACTAGACAGACAGATATGGAGAGACAAGTTACACCGACAAGTCACTTAGATTTAAATAAGAAGAAGAAGAAGACAAACCAAACAAACTATGTACGATTCGGTAGTCGAATCCTTTAAAACGTCACGACTGTCGATCATACGCAAACATAAGCATCGTAAAACCGAGGTTGTACATTATAAGGGTTTGTTTAATTGTTTACACCGATCAAAAATTTACAAATAGGCAACATTGCACCTTCCTAAAAGTTTTGTAGTTCCGAAATTTATGTTTGTTCTTATTATTTAAGTTGTAATACCACGGTTCAGCTATGCAAACTATTCGTATAAATTTGGAGGTGGCTTTTGGGTTAATAACCTTTAGAACGAGATATTTAATGACCCATTTCCTTGTAAAGATGTTTACAACTTGCTAGAATGGATAGCAACAGTTTTTATGCTTTTCGAATTTGTTTTAGTTTTGTTTAACTTGTAGAATAAATATTCAAACAAAAATAAAAACTCTGGGAACTCTAGAAGCTGGTCTTGCGTTTATTGTTTTTAATCTCCCGTACCATTGCACGGGAGATTTAAAACAATGTACCGTGATACAGGTTTGATCCATTGATCAAACCTATATCACGGTAGAATCTGAATTAATTTATTTTTCTAATTTAAAAACGGTAGGTCACTGAAATATATCTCGTTTTACAATCAGGTACGTAATTCATTTTGTACCCCGAATGGATTCTTTTGAAAGCTATCCTAGTCGTTTCATAAATCGTTCATAAATCTAAGCGAAGATGATGATAAAATATCATCATATCACAGTGGGGATTAGCCCGGCGACTAGCCGCTTATTACTTATCGAGTGACTCTACGGTCAGATACTACGCTGTCGGAAGGAGGCTAGCCGTTTTAAGAGCGCATTCTCCTAATTAGTATATAAAATTTTGCCTTCTTATTCTGGTTCTGTCACGGCATACTAAATAAACATACAATTGATATACACAAAGTACAGCCGGACTCATAACAATCATACACTAACATGCAATCACACACAAATAATAATAATTACAGTATGCGATTTTATCCTATAACGCAGATTGCATTGGCAGTGACCAGGCAACCGCTTGCCCGCGGCGTCATTCGTGCAGCCTATAAATATTAATCACTTTATCAATTTGCCCAACAACAACAACCCAACAACCCTGGCCGTTGTAAACACTAGCTCCGTAGTTTAAAATTAAAATATCTATATAAATTGTAAATATCACATATCTAATTATCTCACAGTGTCACAAACTTAGTAAATGTTCAGTATTATCGTTTGTAAACATTATAATAGCTCAGTGAATCGAAAACGGACAAAACAAGTGCTCAGTGAAAGTGCCATTATTCCTCCAATAATATCTATATGGACCAAATACGGCGATCGTAAACAGTAAGCATTCATAAAATCTATAACACTGATTACAAAACCTACCATAAAAACAATTTAAAAGTGTAATAATAACATTCATCATAATTGAGTTCGTTTGTTTTCATCGAATCAAATTGACTGTGACATTTCTGCAGTGCTACCAACCTACGCGCTACACAATTGCCCGCTTTGAAACCGAGTCTTTTGGCGCAAGAGGTGTGAACTTGGTTTTGACTCTGGTGTGACTACTACTGTGTTGCCAGATTATTAAAAAATACTTTTGATGGTATAATTTAATTTAATTAATAAGAAATTAAATATACATTTTTGTAAATACATATTTGCAAAATGGATAGCGAAAACGTCACTGTGAGGCGAAATAAAACTTGCTTAATAAATGAGTCTTTGAACGAGTCAATGCTGTCTACTACGTCTGAATATCTTGCAAAAAGCTTACCCGATCTGTCAACGGGAAATTTCGATGAACTAGATAAAAATAGCTTGTTAAGAGAAGAAATTGAAAAATTGCGGTTAAATTTATTGTCTGCGAACACTGAAATAGATAAATTAACCTTGGAAATTTCAGAACTGCGAATAATAAATAGCAGCCAAGAAAAAACCATCAAAATGTTAAAAACTATATGCAGTTCACCGAAAATTGGGACTCAAAGCCACAAGAAATCTAAAAACAATTCTATTCGATATTATGATACTGAGACGCTGACAGACACGAGTATTATAGACCTGGCACTGAACTCCGACGATCAAATTGATAAAAGGAACGACTGCCTTCAGGCGCCAAAGACTGATAAAAACCTACAAAACAAAACTTTGATGAGTCCAGAAAATCAACAAAGCCAGTCTCCCTCGAATGAAGCAATTACACCCATAAACCCGAAACCAAAGGCTGAATCCAATAAACAAGCTCAAATACTTATCCTAGGAGGACAGCAATGTACTGGATTGGCGTCAAATCTTATATTGTCTCGACAGTACACAAAATATCTAAAATATAACGTCTCATCGATTACGAAGCCTGGTGCTGCATCTGAACAAATACTAGAAACCAGTTATGATTTTTGTGATACCATAGATAATTGTCTAATAGCATGTATCGGTGAGAACGACTGCAACCCAAATAAAATCGTTATTGAACTTTCTTCATTGTTAAAACGCGTAAAAAATGCTAAGGTTATTATTTTAGGTGTTGTACAAAACAGTAGTCTAAATGAACAAATGTTGAACAATACAGTTAAAAACATTTGTAATAATTTTCCTAATTGTACATTTATTGATACAGATCCTTACTCTTATGTTAATTATAAATATCGTTATTATCAAAATTTGTGTTATAGTATAAATTATATTCTGGATTCGATGTATTATCAAAAAAGGTTTCTGAACTATTCTAAAAATAATGCAAAGCAAACAATACCACACAATTCTTCACCACAGCCTAAGAAAGGTACAATACCGTATTATTTCCCATTCGTTGAAAAAAAACGTGCTGGTATAGAAAGTGGTAATAAGAAAGGTACAATACCGTATTATTTCCCATTCGTTGAAAAAAAACGTGCTGGTATAGAAAGTGGTAAAAATTTTCGGTCACAGAGTCCACCAAACCTTGGTACTACGTAACTACTCTGTTTCATCAAAATATTGCTGGTTTAATAAATAAACAAGACCAGATAGAGTTACAATTAGAAGAATTTTCAGGTGAAATGAACCCTATTGATATATTATGCTTTACAGAAACGTTCATAAAAATGGGTGATGAAAACAATGTTAATATTAAAGACTTTAATTTAACTAGCTACTTCTCTAGGAAAACTGAAAAGCGTGGTGGAGTGTGTATTTTGTCCCGAAGGTTTATTACTTGTAATTCGCTCAAACTCTGTCAAGAATTGTGTGTTGAGAAATTATTTGAGTGTTGTGGTATTGAGGTGCCATCTCTGCAGATTATTGTTATATGTCTGTATAGAATACCAAATGCTGATATTTCTGTGTTTTTTCGAAAGCTGGATGAATTGTTAAACAAGCTATCAAAAAGATCTATTAAAAATATAATATTAGCAGGGGACCTTAATATTGATACATTAAAAATAAATAGTGCTAGCGAGAACTTAAGAGGTATGCTATTAACATATAATTTGCAGCTACATATAAATGAACCGACACGCCAGCAGTCTTGTATAGACCACCTCATAAGTAATATTAATGGAGCGACTAGTAAAGTTCACCAATTATTTTTATCTGACCATGATACTGCACAAACACTGAAATTCCCAGTGATTAAACCACAACCTCAAATTACTTACTACTATATTATGAAACGCGACTATAGTAACGACAATTTGATAAAATTTAAAGAGTGCTTATCCAATTTGTCATGGAATAATATTTTTGAAGAAACAGACTGTAATCAAGCTTTTAATGTCTTTCATGACACATTTTCAATGTTTTATAACCTTTGCTTCCCAGTAATTAAAATAAAAATAAAGTCTCATTGTAAAAAACTGAAGTGGATTACAAATGGTATTAAGAGATCAACAAAAATTAAAAGGCAGCTTAGATATACGTACTATAAAGATAAAACAATTACTAACAAAAATAAATACGTAAAGTATGATAAGATTTTAAAAAAATGTATTGTCACATCGAAAACGAACGTAAATATTAAGTTCATGCATAATGCTAAGAATAAATGCCGTGCATCATGGACATTAATCAAGGAACAAATAGGTGATATTCAGACACAGGAACATATTGAATACATAATGCACAATAACAAACAGGTAATAGATCCAACTGAGATAGCCACATTATTCAATGAACACTTTATTACCACTACTAATATAAATAAAAATTCAAAACCAGATTACAAACTAATTAGTAAAGTTGAATCAACAATGTTCATAAAACCGACATCGGAAGATGAAGTAATTAAAGCACTGAATTCGTTAAAAAATACGAACGCCGTTGGCTATGACGACATATCGACATCTATTTTAAAAGCATGTAGTAATGAATTGAAATTGGTACTATCTCATATTATAGATTTATCCTTTTCTCAAGGTGTATTTCCTGAAAAACTAAAACTATCAGTCGTAAAACCGCTTCATAAAAAAGGCAACAAAAATGATTTAACTAACTATCGACCAATCACATTAGTTCCTATATTATCCAAATTATTTGAAAGGTTAATGTACAATCGCATAATAAATTTCCTCGAGCAGTTTGATGTTATAGTAGAAGAGCAGAATGGCTTTCAAAAAAATAAGTCCACAACCTTAGCTGCATTTTCACTCGTTCATAATATCACAAAAAATCTTGATGACAAACGTCGAGTCACGGCCATATTCTTTGATATGAGTAAGGCATTTGATGTCGTTAGCCACGAAATTCTTCTCAAGAAATGCGAACTGTATGGCATCAGAGGACAAGCCTTACAGTGGTTACAAAGTTATCTTTCTAACAGAAAGCAGTGCGTAGAGATTAAAAAAATTAACGATAATCAGTTAGTCACTTCGTTTAAATCCAAATACAAATCTAACTTATTTGGTGTACCCCAAGGCAGTGTATTGGGTCCATTACTATTCTTGATTTACATTAACGATATTCCTCAAGTAATAGAACACAAATGCGTACTTTTCGCAGACGACATTTCTGTAATTATTTCAGCAAAACGTAATTACAATCAATACGATTACCTTCTAAAGTCAACAATTGATACAGTGACGCAATGGTTAAATAAAAATAATCTTACTGCTAATCTAAGTAAAACTAAACTAGTGCAATTTCATAATTATAAAAATATGTATGATGTAATTAAAATTAATGGCTATGAAAATAAAATTTTACAGGTAGACAACGTTAAATTTCTCGGCATTACCCTTGATAAAAATTGTAATTGGAAGGAACATATTAAAGTTGTTTGTGCACGAATAAACAAGTTCGTTTACGCTTTAAGAAACTTGAAAAACCATGTAGACGATAAAGCTGCGCTATCTGCCTACCATGGATATATTGGGTCCATTATCAGGTATGGAGTGCTCTTATGGGGTAATTCCACCGATATTAATAAAGTGTTGATCTGTCAAAAGAAATGTATAAGGGCTATTTGCAGTGCCGCACCTCTTGAATCTTGTAGACCATTATTTAGGAAAACTAAAATTCTTACAGTTATATCCACTTATATTCTCGAAGTCGCACTTTTTGCCAGAAACCATTCGAAATTATTTAATAAAGTATCTGAACAAAGACAGCATCTTTCGCGAGATAAAACTAAACTCTCTGTATTAAGGTCTTCTAGTACTCTACATCAAAAAAACTGTTATAGTATGGTGGTCAAAATATATAACAAAATACCTCGAGTGATACGAGAACTACCCTATAACCTTTTCCGGAAACAACTGATAAAATGGCTTACAGAGGGATGTTTCTATTCGATGTCTGAGTTTTTGGAATACAAAAAATATGAAGTTAGATGATAATGTGTGTTGTTAATTGTGTTACAAAGAGTTTATTTTATTATTGCAATTTTTAGGTTTAGTTATTAGAGTAATGTTAATTTATCTAACATAAATATTTGCATGCCGCCTGCAAGGCGAAACATGTTGTACCATAGACATTAAGAACACCTGTCAACCATGTTTCAAGCAAATAAATTATTATTATTATTATTATTATATTATTATTATTATTAAAATTATAGGAAACCTTATATGTGATAAAACTTTATTGTAATATTGCAATCAGTTAGTTATGTTTTTATTATTTTTTTTTTATAAATTAGTATGGATACATAAACCAATTACACTAATTATTAGTATTTTTACAAAAAGCATTGCGTACAATCATTACAACTTTCAAATCGTCAGCAAAAAAATATAACAGTCCGGGTTGGCTTCCACGAGAGCATTAAGCGCGGAGAGTACACGTGACACCGGTGATGTGGCCCGTGCCATCGAGTGCAGAAGAAAAAGAAGTGTAAAAAATTGTTCAGTGTGCTCCCCGATCCTCTTAACCAAACATTATCAAATTCTCAATAGCAGTACTAGTATTGTATTTAGCGGACGCATTTTGCCAAATTAAATATCCATAATGTCACGCCTATATCCCTGAAGAGATATATAGGCAGATGTGTATTACACTCGCATTTCGCCTTTTAAGTCGAATGGCTGGTAGCGAACCAATTGCCGTTTACCGGGCACAGTTTATGGATTCTAACATGATTTCATCATAAAAAAAGTACAATAACACATTGTCATTAGACGTTAGATAGGTATATAAATAGTTGACATAATATAAAGAGCAGCGATAGCTCAGTAGGAAGACCAACAGACTGCAATGCAGAGGGTATCGGGTTCGAATCCACGTCGCGCACCTCTGACTTTCGGAAATTATATGACTTTTCGAAATTATGTGCGTATTGATTGACAATTATCGCCTGCTCCGTGCCTCGGAGAGCACGTTAAGCCGTCGGTCCCGGCTGCCATGAACATCTATGGCAGTCGTTATTGGGAGAGTGTCGACACAAAAGATCCCACTGGGTCGAAGTGTCGCCGGTCTGCACTGACTGGCCCCCACATAAGATACATAAGATACATACATAATATATGTATGATATGACGCTGTCTAACGCATCAGGAATATGATAGTATCAGTCCTGTTTATAAACTGTTTTACTGCTGGGCACGGGCTCTTCTCAGGATAAAGCGATTAGGCCAAATTGCATAACGATGGCCAAGTGCGGCTTGGATAAAATTACACATCTTTTAAAACTGTAAATAGAATACGCTATCAATCACAGTTAAATAGAGTGATAATTAACTGCCATTCTATCAACATGCATCAGTTTAAATTGTCAAAGGTTTATACCTCAATTGACCTATGCTAACAGTTTTTCCCACTCGCCTATTGTGGCTCGCCTATCATCGCTTACAGCACAAATATACTGTCGCGATGGTATGTAAAATTTACTTAACGAGTAGCCCAAACTTCTTCAACAAGGGTGGTCATCACGAATTGAAATTCCCAGTTCAACTGCTTTAACTTGCAAATTGTACCCATTATTCTTCTTCCAGATTTCCTCATGCCCGATTTTATCATTCGCCTTATTTCCATATCGGCACAAATGTACTGTAGCTTACCATTTTGGCATATTTAATGTTCATTGTTCATGAATAGATGCTATACAACAGATATGTGACGCAAAACCAGTATATAATAAAGATTTTTGGGACAATTTGGATGCAAATGGCATAGAAATGCGAGAGGGTTATAGGCATTGTTTGTTCGTAAGGTTTTGCAGATATATAGATTTGAATGGCTGAATTTTATGAAGCATATACGTCGTAAATGTTTATTGAATGCTCTTTTCTATTGTGTATTTAACGTTACTGAAGTATTTTCAATGAGTAACAATTTTTTGACTTGTAGTTCAAATTCGATTATTATACTGGATGAAATTTCGGTCGTCCACAAATAAGTGAGGCAAATCTTGGCGTTTTTTTGTGTCCGGTTTGTGAAGTCTTTCGAGATACAGAAATTTATTATATATATTTTTATTTAACTAAGGTGGCAAACAAGCATACGGCCCGCCTGATGGTAAGTGGTCACTGTAGCCTATGGACGCCTGCAACACCAGAGGTATCACTTGAGCGTTGCCAACCATTTAGGAAAGGAAGAAGAGAAGGGGGCCGTGGGAAGGAGAATGAGTGGGAAGGGGGAAAGAGGGTAATTGGACCTCCGGCACTCTCACTCACCGAACGAAACACAACAGTAGGAATACTGCTATTTCACGTCCATATTCTGTGAGAGGTTAGTGCTTCCCCGATCGAGCCGGTCCATTCATGCTAAAATCAGCGAGGTTCTACTACTCATATTATAAGTGCCAATTAAGTTATTTTTACCGATAATGGACCTCTTTGGTGGCTCTGTGGCAAAAGTTTGTGTGTATGATTTCGATCAAACATGAGGTCCAGGTTTAATTCTCCCGCCGGACAAGGTTTGTCCTTTTTTTTGTGTTCCTCGCTGCTACTAAGAATTTCATAATAAAATCAAAATCAAAATAAATTTATTTAGATTAGGTTACAAGGTAACACTTATGAATGTCAAATTTACACTATTTTCCTGCGAATTTACATTTACTGCCACGTTCAGCAAAGCAAAGGATTAGGGCTCATGAGAAGAACGGGCAAGATACTCATGGTCACTCTTTTTAATCGTCAAGTTTTTGTTTACAAATCATAAGAGCTGTATGGTGCTTCAACCATTTCTCCATGAACTATTACTGAACATACTCAAGCATTTAATAAAATTTGATGGTAGCCTCTATAGCAGCAGTATGGTAAATAGGAGCATACACTTACATGTACATAAATAATCAAGACAAGGCTTGATTGTAGCCCGTAGTTTAATCTAACTGTATAAATCTAATAACCGCCAGCAAGTCAAATTTATGACTTTACGATAGCACATTTATAATCCTACTAATATACTCGTAAAAGTTTGTGGAGACGTTTTACTGTTTATTACTCAATCACGCATAAACCATAGAATAAATTTTAATAAAACTTGGCACGGAGATAGAACAAGTTCTGATTTAAGTCGGAGGCTACGTTTTCATAGTATGCGTTACCTTGATATAAACCGGGCCAAAGTCACATTTCGCATTCTATTATTGCTTTAAAATAATAAAAATAATGCAAGATTAAAACTCTCGACGGGCCTCTTCGCGTTGGACCTATGTCACCGTGGAAGCCTCTCAAAAGGCCAGGTATTTTCCTAATATAATCTATGTATATATATAAAACTCTTCCGTTACTGAGTGACTGACAGACAACGCATAGCCGAAACTACTGAACGCAAGAAGCTGAAATTTGGCATGTACGTTCCTTGGAGAGTGAAGGGGAGCCCTAAGAGAGGATTTTTGGAAATTCCACCCCGAAGGGGGTGAAAGGGGTGAAACCCGATATTCACACAGGCACAGGACTTACGCGGGTGAAACCGCGGGAAAACTACTAGTATGTTATAAAATACCTGTGATAAGAGAAACATAATAATACCAGCCGTGTATTAAACTGTCCCACTGCTGGGCACGAACCTCTTCTCAGTGTGAGAAGGGTTAGGACATAGTCCACACGCTGACCCAGTGCGGGTTGGCAGACTTCACATATCTTCAAGAACATTATGGAGAATTTTCAGACATGCAGGTTTCCTCACGATGTTTTCCTTCACCGTTATGGACTGGCGAAATACATATCTCTGTTTTCCAAAATTAAACTAGCACGCTACAGTTAGCGTCGCGTTTGAAACTGCCAACGATTCATACTACAAACTTATTACATACTACAAACTTATTACATGCTACTGACTGCAAACTAATATATTGTTTCCAAAGTAAATGTTTGAATGTAGGTACTACAAATGTTCAATGAAATCTGAACTACATCTGAAGTTCATACATCTTCAAATGTAAATACATATATCATGTTTATTTTAACTTATATTGTTTTAATAAAGCTCATTGAAACTATTTCGATCAATTTAGACCTTTTGCTCATCTGATGGCAGTGCAGTGACTTTTTTTTATCGGTAACCCTCTGTACGGCAGCCACTGGAGGCAGAATCCTATTATAAATGCGAATGTGAGTTTGTTTGTTACGCTTTCACGCATTAACTACTTGACCGATCTTCATAAAATTTCGCATATACGTTGGCAGGGGAACAGAAAAGGATATAGAGTACCTTTCATTAGTATCAATAATGATACTTTAAAAATATATTCCAATTAAATATGTACTTAGTATCATCGTGCTGCTTACATACTTTTAAGACTTTGGTGATATTATTTTGGTACACTACATACACTTGATTGTTCACACAATCCTGTCACGACAGTAAGTCAAAAGTTAAGCAGCGATAGCTCAGTGGAGAGACCAACAGACTGCAATGCAAGGATCTCGGGTTCGAACCCACGTCACGCACCTCTGACTTTCGGAAGTTATATGACTTTTCGAAATCATGTGCGTATTGATTGACAATTATCGCCTGCTCCGTGCCTCGGAAAGCACGTTAAGCAGTCGGTTCCGGCTGCCATGAACATCTATGGCAGTCGTTATTGGGAGAGTGTCGACGCAAAAGACCCCCTTTCCCTTTTGCTTGAAGTGTCGCCGATCTGCACTGACTGGCCCGCAGATAAGATAAGAAGTCAAAAGTTGGAATTTTAACAGCAAATTCCAATAACATTTTGCCTGTAACCCATCCCACAGCTATTTCTTTAGCTTTATAATATTAATATAGAAAACTATGCATTCTACGAAATTAAGCTACGAGAAAACAGCTTGTACCTTTATAATATTGAAATACCTTACTCGATATAAAATTTCGACATCTTGCAATTTTCTAATAATATTACTCTTGCCTTTTTAGATATTTAGACACAAAGGCATTGTAGAGCTGAGCTTGCTCTAGTTGGCACGTCTTATTATAGTAAGCTTCGAGTTAAACTGCAAAATCAAACAAAAATTGCTGACAACAGCTTTTCACATACACCGTACAATATCAGGATTATTTTATAAATAACAAATAATTTAAGTTAAAAGAATGATTATGCTATACACAGAAAAGAAGCATATAATTATGATATTAGTGGAGTAAAGTCTTCTTCTCTCTTAGCCTTTATTATTCCCAAGTCACTTGGGGTCGGCTTTTTTCTGGTCTAACCGGATTTGACTGGATATCAGTTTTTACACGGAGCGGCTGCCACCTGACCTCCGCAACCCGAAGGCTAACAATACCCTAAGTCTAGACCAGTGTCAGGATATTAGAGGGTACTGACTTTCCCAATAACGACTGCCACAGATGTTCATGGCAGCCGGGACCGACGTGCTCTCCGAGGCACGGAGCAGGCGATAATTGTCAATCAAAGAGTCAGAGGTGCGTGACGTGGGTTCGAACCTGAAACCCTCTGCATTGCAGTCTGTTGGTCTCCCCACTGAGCTATCGCTATATTAGTGGAGTAAAGTGGAGACTCAAAATTGACTCAATTGCGACGTTTTTCCATTGATATCAAAAGTAAAACGGTTCAACAAGATCCTTTGCGTCATACTTTATATTTCCATACATAGTTTCATGTAAATACATAGTAAAGTCTATATAGTATACTGCAACCACATTTACTCTATATATTTTTTTCTTTTTCGTGTGGTTTTTGGCTAACCTGTTGTCAAGAGTTGTTCAAGGTGCCCGTAGGCTTCAGACATGACTTAACGACTGCTGTCAATTTGATAACAACCGGGTCCGCCTTTTTACGTGTTCTCCGAAGCACGGAGACGCTCAGATGAAATACCACTAAGTGGTCATCCATCTATAGACTGACCGCACTCACATTGCTTAACCTCGCTAATCGTTTACCGATCAGTGAGTGCTACTGGCTATGAGCGCCTTACTCTATATAGCCTTATGTTTTTAGATTCCACGTGCCATGGGGCCAACACGCCACAGTTTAAGAATCCGTATTGCTACAGAGAATTTCTTGTCAGAAAAATCTAACAATACTTTATCCAATATTTTTTTGCTTCTAATGTATAGCAGTCACATTCACTTACCATTGTGCTATTGAGGCAGTTCTATAAGCTGACTTTGCTTACCTCCGGAGATATTATACGTGTGATCCTAAATCCTAACTAATCCTTACTAATTTTATAAATTTGATGTTGCCGCGGTTTCACTCGCATTTATGGTTACTGCGCGGCCACCGTGGGTCGTAGCGTGATGTTTCATAGCCTATAGCCTTATTCGATAAATAGGCTATCCAATACTAAAAGAATTTTTCAATTCGAACTAGTAGTTCCTGAGATTAGCGCGTTCAAACAAACAAACAAACAAACAAACTCTTTAGCTTTATAATATTATTATAGATTCGAAAGTAACTCTGTCTGTTACCTTTTCACGACTAATACACGATTTAGATGAAATTTTAATACAGATATAGTTTAAAACCTGGGGAAGGACATAGGTGACTTTTTATTGATGTAGATATCACGCGGGCGGAGCCGCGTGCAAAAGCTAGTATTATAATATATGAGTTGGTTTGTTTGTTAGGGTTTCACGCCTCAACTACTCGACTGATCATCATGAAATGTCGCATACGCTTTGTCTGGGGTACAGAAAAGGACATAGAGTACCTTTCATCCAAAAAAATGCACTATTACTGAGATAACCTTATCTAACCTAACCTACATTTAAGCGAGAGAAGCCGCGGGCAAAATCTAGTCTAGTATAAATTGTCTAGTATCCAATAAATTGTGCAAGTAATAAACAAGAATGATTTACTAAATTTAAAAAAAAAAGTCTAGTATAATATAAATGCAAATGTGAGTTTGTTTGTTTATTTGTTGGTTACGCTTTCACGCTTAAATTACTCGATCAATCATCATAAAATTTAGCATATACTTTTTCAGGGGTACAGAAAAGGACATAGGGTACATTTCATGCAGAAAAAAGTACCTACTCTTCCCGAGGGATGGAACTTTATTGACGTAGCCTACGTTAACGTGAGCAAATCCGCGGGCAAAATCTACTAATATACAACATGTAACAATATAAACGCACATCTTGAAAGTAGTTTGTTCAAAATCGGCGACTGAATTAATACGGTAGGTATTAATTCAGTCGCCGATTTTGAACAAACTTTTTTTTGCAAGCAATTTTTAATATTGGTAATTATTATCCCTAAAATAATTAAAACGAATTAAATTATAGTCACCCATTTATTAAACAGCTAAAATAAGCGAAAATGTATCATAATTCAAGGCAATAAGGTTTTTGATGCAATAAAGGCAATAATGTTAGATTAACTGTTATATACCCATACTATCCGCGCACAATAAGGAGAACTAATTCGTTAAATTAAAATATATACATAAGTACATAAAAGTAACATTTTAATGATTATATTATAATTACGGTTAAATAATCTAATTGGGGTGTTTGAGGCTATGCATTATATCTGTGACATGTTGTTTATGTATGGATTGACTTATATGTGTCAGATATAAGTTTAACAATACTTTATTCAAGCAATGAGTTCGACACAAAGATGAGGTTAAGAAATTTGCCCAAGTTAATGTAATAAGCGTCAAAACTCGCAAATCTTTACCCTTGGCCTTTAGGCATAAAGGTAAATATTCCGACCCGTATTCCACGTGACTAGTTATATTTATTCATTCGAACTACGTTAACATACTTTCTGTTATTACAAATTCAGAGAGAATTTTTCTTTGGACCCATTTTATATATTATGGATATAAATGACACACATACATGCTTAGCCTTACGTCTGTCGGTATATATCTCTTAGGTGCAAAGAGGATAGGCAGCGGGGTATCACGATCATGTTTCGCAAGATATGGTTTTATTTAATATTTATATCGTTTCGGCGGAGCTGCGGTATTGACTGTTACTACTGTGCATAAGGACTCGGTTTCAATGCCCGGTCATATAAAACGATATTGTGATTTTATATGAAGAAATTTTCATTGGCAGCACGGGATTCGGAATTATATGGATGGAAAATCACTCGCTTCTATGTGGAACCTAAAATCAGAGCGAGCGGAAGTTAAATAATAATAATAATAATAAATACAAACTTGTAGATGTTGAAGTGCCGTACTACAGGTATGTAGCTGAATCAGTTCTCGAAAATGGTCATGTCACGTTGTACTGGGATCGAACTATCATCACAGACAGGACTGTTGTGGCCAACAAACCTGACAATGTGGTGATAGATCGATCAGAGCGCCGTGCAATGATTATCGATGTCACCATTCCGCATGACGGCAATCTCGTGAAAGCTGAAAAGGATAAACAAATTAAATATCTCGATTTAGCTCGCGAGGTTGTCGACATGTGGGATGAGGATTCGGCAATCATTGTGCCGATAGTCATATCTGTCAATGGTCTAATTGCTAAGAGCCTCGATCACCATCTAAAGAGGCTCGCGTTAGGTGCTTGGATCAGGGGTTTGATGCAGAAGGCAGTGCTATTAGATACAGCACGCATTGTGAGGAGGTTCCTGTCTCTGGAATCCTAACCACCGGCAGCTTGGACCCTGTTCCCGATGCCGGTGGGTCGTTTCAGTTTTTATATTTTTAAATATGTATGTTTTTATATTTATATTTAAAAATGTAATAATTAGAAGAAAAATAGTAATAAAGACTATAATAATAATATTCTTTATTGACATTAAATCGATACAATTATGTTATAGAATTCCCTAACACCCGCGCTAGTAAACACTGTGTTGCAGGTGTCAGTGTTTTCCCCTAATGTTGACAATAGTTTTATATCAAATAGAATAGGTAACTAATTTAAAGAACAAAAAAGTATATAAATGTATATAATACACTTCTATCTAATTCTTACTGAGCAGCGATAGCTCAGTGGGGAGACCAACAGACTGCAATGCAGAGGGTCTCGGGTTCGAACCCACGTCGCGCACCTCTGACTTTCGGAAGCTATATGACTTTTCGAAATTATGTGCGTATTGATTGACAATTATCGCCTACTCCGTGCCTCGGAGAGAACGTTAAGCCGTCGGTCCCGGCTGCCATGAACATCTATGGCAGTCGTTATTGGGAGAGTGTCGACACAAAAGATCCCACTGGGTCGAAGTGTCGCCGGTCTGTACTGACTGGCCTCCACATAAGATACAAGATACAAGATCTAATTCTTTGTCGATATAGGCTTGTACGTATATATTATACGTAATATATATTCTTAGTATTCATGCGTTTTTTAAAGTATTATTATCAATTCTAATCATATCACTTTCAGATTTTACGTGATTTCGGTATCACGTCTTATAATACAATTTTCTTTCTACTAGTTATAATATAACATAACACATACAATCGTTTTGTTCCAAATTGCCCTTACATACAATATAGCCCAAATTTCGCAACGCTCAACTTACTTAGGGACAATAATACCGTCAGAATTATACTACGTGTAAGCCACGAACGTAAAACCCTTTTCTGTGTACGCACCTTTTATTATCTTTTAGTACAGTACCCCATTGTTCCCCATTCACCGTACACCCTCGAGCTTCTTCAACCATTCCTTCACCATCTTCCCATTACACGTCACTAAACCTAAAAAACTGGACCCAAAAAGAAATAATACTTACAAAAATGTCAAATGCCATTTCACGTTATAGCAAAGGGCGACCTAATGGAGGCTGGTTTCACTAGAAATATAAGGGTGGAGCTCGCCCTTAGTGAAATATACCGGCTTAAAGGCACGGGTCACAGCTGGTTCGTGAAAGGTTCCGAGAAAGGACAAGAGAAAATATATTCAACATTTTAATAAATCCAGTGACAAAACGACTTATGTTACCTTTCGTTGTGTTGTAAATACATCCTTGGTAATTTTTACGCTGTCTTAGACATTTTATTATAGAAGGGTTAACACATATTTCCGTATGACTTGAAATTATAGGTACTTGCAAATGCTAAGGGTTGTTGTTGCTAGCTACGAAACTGAACAGAATACATTTTCAACATTTATGTTATACCGAATAAAAAGCCGAAAACCGGTACGAGTACGAACAATTTTAAGCTAGACACAATTTAAGATAAATTTCCACTAAAGGACATTTCACAAGTATATCAAGTTACTGAAAACCTCTCTCGATAAAAACCATCCAAAACTCGTACGTAAAAAACAAAACAAACCGTTATTTACTCTACGGAACCACTCAACAAACCCAGACATCTGCCCATTATCTTCAACAAAACGTAAGAAAAATAACTAAAATATTTACACACAAAGTTTCAGAGGAAACAAATACACGATTGAATACCGGTAACGTCCAGCTGTTCGAAGGAACATCCTTGAAACAATTTCGAAACACCGTGGGGATAACTGATTGGCGATTCGTGAAACATATCGAGCGGAAAGCTCTTCTGTAAATGATTGGTTTTATGGTGTGTTGGGTTTTTGTTTAAGAATGTCGAAGAGTTGATCTGGCTTAGACTTATTATTCTGGAAAGTTGATTTTAAACTAGTACCTTGACAGCACTGGATGCCACAGGCACATGCCTTTAAGGGTTGGCATAATAGAGATTAGGCTTATTTCTAACAAATATGGTTAAAGTGGGCTGATAATCTTAGCGATGAAATGATCTCCTAGGCTTTTGGTGACGTAGCTTTGCGCTTACTTAAGATCACGTCCAATACTAAGGATTCAAAATTTTTTATTAGGGGCCTCTCCAATAATATACCCACCGTGCCATGCTCGATAGGGTTCATAATTGACACATAGCTGTAATAATACCAACTGTACTACATTGTGGCAAGCAATAAAGAGTTAATTGTTTAGTATTAAGGTTTTAGGGTTAGGAAGTAGTCGTACCACTGTATTACTACTTCATAGTATTAAAAGTATACAGTGTCTAAAGTTGTACGCAATAGGGACTTATGGGTGTAGCTAACGAAACGTGGATATAGTTTACACCCAATTACTCTCGAAATACCACGAGAGGCTTGTCAGAATAAGACGTTAGGTAGCGTAGCCTATAACTTCATACTTTACAAGGCGTACTTACCACTCCTGCGTGAAGACCCCAAGGGAAAGAAATTACAGTCTCAGTAATGTAATACTAAGTGTTACATAAAGCTTTTATCCTCGAAAAAGTTAGGCAGTAGAATATTTCAGCCTTATTTTGCTAGTGATATCTACCTCCTATGGGTATAAGCTTTGAGGCTTCTACTAGCAAATGGCTAGTATTAAATTTCATGTAAAATGCTCAATAATGTTTTGTAGCATATAATACAGGAGTTATGCTTATAGACGACCTATCGCTCCAAATGAGTGAATATTACGCACTGAAAAATGTAAGTCACCGTTTTTTAAGGACACCTTTTGAACAAAGGCTAGTCGCTAAGTCGTAAAGAGTCGTTATGAATATTAAAACAATACTAGATACTTTGAATAACAATATTGGGTTAAATGGTTATGGATAGGCATGATGATTTGTATTTGATGAATTGAATAATAATATCGATATTCAATTCCTTGAATATTTAAAAGAATTGATCGATTCAATTATCACACATATAGCACACATCGTTTCTAGATCGATAGTTGGTTATCAAGGATCGTTATTCCAATGCTCGATTTATTTAAGAATCTTGTCATCTCAATTGGAATCAAGTGAATATCATTTCTTTTTGCACAAATTTTATCAAAGGTACAAACTCAAAAGGGCTAAAATTAAGACGTCTTGAGATAGCTACATAAAAATATAAGCAAACATAATTTTTGACTTACTGCCTGAAATCAAAACTAACATTCTAAAATTTTAGATCTATTTTGTGTCATTCAATATACGCTCTCAAAATTGTTGAACTGGGCAGTTTCTCTTTGTATGTGTATACTGAAACTGAAATCACTTTAGCACCTTGTGCCAAATCCAAATCAATTACAAAAGCTTACGCTTGCTTATACCAGCCTCCACCAGTAACGAGCCTTATAAGTTTTATTAATGTGTACGTACATTGTTGCCAATCTCATAAGGACGTATTGGCAAGCTTAAACTGAGTGAAAATTGCCCTGTTTATGCCAAATTACTGTGCTTTTGTACATTCAGTGTTTATCATAGTGCGGTTTGTCATTTGGAGTAGCTCCATAACGATGTGAGCGGAAGAAATTAATTTGGATATGCTTTACTTTTGAGTTATCGGTCTAGTTACGGCGATATACAAACCTTAGAGATACCACACATGTTTATATAAGTGCTAGCTCGCTCTAGCTCTGCACAGAGAGCACTGATCAGCCATACCCATAAATGACTTCAACGAATTTCTAGCAGGTATCTGTAGGTAAGCCCGAATGAACACTTACTTGGCTCAGCACTACAATTTATAATATTATGTTGTGATTAGCAGCAATATACCTTTAAATACATTTAATCAAATGCACTGACTGGATGGTGAAGCGTAGTGTCGCTAACATTACGTCAAATGTAGTGGCTTTAATCCCCACATTAAACAAGACTTCGTGTGATTCACAAATAGTTGTTTCAAGTCTGTGTGTTCTTTGTGTCCGTTGTTTGAATGTTTGTAAAGTCCTCCACGACATAGGAATTATACCTCGAGCAGAAGTTGCCTTCCTTTTAAATAAAATAAGTATCCAAATTCAAACATCGATGTTTTAAGTCAAGGATATATTCCAATTAAAATATAAAACGTCTCTAGTTGAGCATTTTAAAACATGGTTTCCCTTACAATCATCTTTCTCAAGTTTTTATCAACATTCAGGATGATTTCGTCTAATTCAATAAACAATAACAATGTCAAAACATTTTCCTTCCGAGGTTTTTAAAATTCAGCAACCATTCTGTTCATTTGAGACCTCAAATCTGACACGTTTCCTGCTGGTAATGCACTTTGATCTTTGTGTTTCGTTAATCTGATGTCGCTAGCAGATTGGTTTTCACAACTTGGTTTACTTTTAAAACAATTTTTCCCATTTATGTAAAGTCTCTGTTTATCTTATACATTAATTTTTGATGCGGTATAATTCAAAAATATGTTTCAATTTATGTCAAATGTTGTTATTTCTGGGTATTATGACAATATTAATATCTCTTATTTATTATTATTTCCAGACTCATGACCTCCTTTGCCTGCTCGCTATTCTGCCGACGTCATTAATCTACCTGGAGCCCTAAACATTAAATAATCTATCCTATTCATTTCAGTTATTGTCTGAAATGCCTGTTATGAAATTCCATCTGCCGAAGTAAAATCAGGATGGATTTTATTTACAAATAAATATAATTATTGAATATTAAATTTGTTAAACACCTAAAGTTTACGACCTGCCGCGTGGTAAGCAGTTACTATAATACATGATCACTTGGAATTTAGAAATGTCAATAAAGATAGGATCAAAGAGAAATAATATAATATTAATAAATATTATGTAAGTGTATCTCAGGTACACCAACTCGCAGTGCAAGAAGCAGTAATAGTATTACTATTCTTTCAATGGCTAATGAGAGGGTTAACTGCTAAGCTAGCTTATTTGTAAATTCATCAATTAATGAGTCACCGGTGAATTCCATAAAAATATATTGAAAAATAAAATAGTCGTCCAAATATTGTAAACAAAAACTATAAAACCCAATAAATTATTATTATTACTTAAAATTATTTTTGCAAAATTCTATGATAATGTGTGACAAGTCACCAGCACCAGCTGCGTTCGAATCCTAGTCATCTGCTTTAGAATTGTACCAGATCTTTACAATTGCTACACGGATTCGTTCAAACGAATATTTTTCAAGGCACCTGTCCACAATGGAGTCTAAATTTCTATTGAAAGTTATACGGCACAGGCTTTCGAATAAGTTAATTAAAATTGTAATAAGAAATGATGCTTGAGAATTTAGTTAGATCGAATTTTGCTTCAATTTTTGTTATTAGATTTTCTCCTGAGCGTTCGTTGTCTTGGAAACGGCACTGGTATTTTACGATACTAATTTGGCGAGTCTTGATTAAGAACAATAAATAAGTTATAGATATTGGCAAGCTTATCATATTGTCCCAGAATTGTGAATAACAAAATGTAGTTCGAAACGAAATTGTGTTGTTCAAATTTGAAAATTGTTGTACGGCGCTGTTATTGTAGGTAGAGTTTAGACTTAATAAGAATAAGTTATCACGGCAGGCTGTAAAATTTTATATTATTTTCGCTGCATGCTATTGTATTTGATAAATGATACGAATTGTCTAAGTACCTACGTATATTCAAAGCAAGCTCTTATAGTTTCATTTAATTCTTTTACTGATTGTGTTTTTAACTGTCTTTATAAATATAATACAATCACTATAGATCATATCATATATTATATACATGTAAAAACACACATATTTATAATTAATAATGATTCGTCATATTATTATTATATTATCATCAAACATTTTCGTAAGTACCAGCGAGATAGACAGAGGTGTCTTATACCCACGTTTTGGAGCTTTTTCTTAGGTTCCACAAAAAGGGTCATGTCTAATGATTTGGCTTTCATGCCACTAATAATAGTTACATAACCTATGATCTTTGCCTGAATCAAAAATCTAAGCAAGGGGCTCATACGATTGCTTACAAAAGTAAATGGAAACTTATTACATGGCAGCAATGAGAAGCAGACATATATTAAAGTAAAGAAGAGGTACTTAATTTAGTATTTCCAAAATTCACTGGGAATAAAACTACCGAAGTTTAAGTAAAACATAAAAAGAAAGTTTCTGATAGAATATGGAAACAGTTAGTTGGACTAGGATGACGACACTAATTATAATTCGAAGACAAAACCCGAAACTTATCTCACAGATTCTCAGTCATAAATCAAGTTGATGTTATCTGACAGCTTTGAAATGGGCCCATAATAGTTGCGCCCAGACGTCTTGGGCTTACTTAGAATAATTAATGCGGAACGTACCTCACACCAAGCCTACCTTGCCCTTACAATTAATTGGGGTATGTTTAACCCCACCCTGGGATGACTTAAACCCTTTGGGGGATAACCAGGAATATGCTAAGTCCGGTTACTGTCCTTGTTATACCTGAAAGAGGATTTGCGACTCAGAACTTTGCGCCTTTAAAACCAATGACAACGCAGGTTTATGAATTAATTATTATCAAAATTTATAAATAGCCTTTTATTTCAAAGTATATTTTTGTTTTATGACATAATTTATAATGAATGTATGGCCCTTACAAAAGTGTGACGAATTGACAATTTAGCAATCTACAATAACTCTTATATATAAAAAGGCAAAACAGTTCATTGCCTTTTTTCTCAGTTTATGGACTGATTTTCTTATTATTATGTTTCTAGTAGCAATTTTCGAGCTTCAGTGCTATGAATTATTGCTTGGATACTGATTTAAAAAAATGTAATTATACATGGGCCCATAATAGTTATATATATATATATAACTATTATAATAGTTATATATATATTAACTATAAATCAAAAAAATTGTAGTAGTGCATACGCTTTGTACTCCCTGTCGCGAATACTTAGTTTAGACGCACTTCTTACAGCATATTATGGACTAGTTGAGTCCAACCTCCGATACGGAATAATCTTTTGGGGAATCTCAACTAATAAAGACATCGTATTTAAAGCTCAAAAAAGATGCTTAAGAAGTATGTTAAACTTACAAACTACCGACAGTTGCGTGCCCCATTTTAAAAAATATGGTATATTAACTTTACCTTCTCTCTACATTCTAGAAACCTTAATATTCGTCAAGACTAATACTAATCTGTTTCCTCGCATGGCAGACGTAGTACCAAGAAACAGGCGTAATAAATGTAAGCTATGCTTACACACTGCAAGAACTGCACTTATGCGCAGAAGCGTTTTTTGTATGGCCCCGGTAATTTATAATAAAATACCTGAAAGCTGGCATGAGTTACCTGTCGATACATTTAAGAAAAAAATAAAATTATTCTTGGCTGAGCAAGCGTATTATAATGTCACCGATTTTCTACAGGATTCTTTATAACTAGTCTACTTTATAAAATATGACAAGACATTTTCATTATGTATAATAATTATATGTATTTTAATTCAAATAATAAAAAAGAATAGCATATGAGTAGTTAGTTAACATTTTTATTACTACTTAATTTAAACAACACATTTCATTTTTCTTTTTTTTTCTTTTTTAAACTGTATATTATTAGGACATTGTATTGATTATTTTTTGACATATTTGTAATTCGATTAATGTCCTTATTAAGATTTTAAGACATGTTTAACTATATTTACTTTATTATTATATTAATTCTGTCAATGATTAATTACTATAAAATTAAACAACATTTGTACGCCACGGTGTGGCAAACATGTAAGAACAATAAGTACCTATCTTGTAACATCCTACATGCCTGAAATTGTATGTATACACATGTTTATGCAAATAAATATTATCTTATCTTATCTTATCTTATCATGTTTTCGTTAAATCTCAATAGTGACTATGATCGAATTTTTACCACTTGGAAAACTAGTTATATCAAAGTGACATAATTTAGGGTGATAGAGAGAAACAGCATCACTCATTCTTATTTGTACAAATGATGACATAGTTAATAGTACATTAGCTACCAAATTGAATTATGACGAAATTATGATAAAATCTCTTGTTGGCGACTTAGATTACTGAAATTTCTTCCATCAAAATACTTTTGTCTTAATATTTTCTTTCGTGTCTTTAATTGTGTAACTAACTTGCGGCAGTGACCTTGTTGCTATTTCGAAAACTTGTCTTCGGCTGAGACTAATTTACGAAAAATGGCGTCGATCAATCAATATATAATATCTCTTGCCAGATTGAGCGACGTCGTTGTTAAAACAACTAATAAATATTCAACACAGGCTATGATGTAAAAATGATAGTTGCCTCACTAATAGAACAAAATTAAACTATTTAAACCCTCAACTATGGAACGGAAATTTTATACTGTAAGGCTGTTTCGCATATTAAACAAGAGAGGTTGTCTGGAAATTCCACCCAACATCGTAAGCCTTTGTAAAACCTAACGGAGAAACATATTTTTGCTAAAAACGTTTGCTATTTTGTCTATAATAGGCTGCGGAATTTCAATTTTAACAAGATAAGCCTAGAGTGTAGCTAATTTAATTAATAAATATAATTAATTACATTATAGTGTACATTTTATAATTATTTAGTCAGATAAGTACTTACTTACCGCTTTGCCTCGATTGAAAATCTATAATAGGAATATCAAGAAGAAATATGTAACCTAGATTATTTCTACTCATAGCGTAGCAGCAGAAATAACTTCGCTCACACAATTATTATCAATGCTTAACATGTAATTTATATCCTGTGTATTATCAAAGGGTTTTGATATACATAAAATAATTTTACTTTATACTACCATTTTTACGTTCTCTCAGAATTATTTTTTGAAAAGCTACCTATGTATACTTTTCAGATTAGATGTTTTATAGGATTAAATTAAATTATTATACTTTAATCACACTAGCCCGTGCAGTCGTCAGATAGTTAAAGAAAGCAAGATGTAGCTTATAAGTTGTACCTAAAATATATTAAGTAAATACAAGCTAGCCCTGTTGATACTTACTCTCGAGATTCCAATCAAGAAATTCACACAAGAGCATTCAATTTAAACGGAATCGAATATCACAATAGATAGCTGTTAGCTTATTGGCGAAATATTGAGTATTATATCTGTTTGAAATGATTATAAACCTATATAATTATTATCATGTAAATGGATTTTATACAACACCTCACTTAACGCAGTAAGTATCTTCTTAACCTGTCATAAATTCATTCGAATATTAGAATTTTGGCAAAACGTTTTTACATTTCACAACAATAGGCAGCTTTCAACCCGTTAACGCTGAAAGCATACCAACATACAATTGGCTATACCGAAAAGCTCATCGTCAAACACAGACGTCCCATCTGTGTCATATCTCATAATCGCCGTCCGACTCGTTACGGTGACAGTTTAAGAGGCTTTCCGAAGGATTACCCTCCATTTAATATATTTTTTCTCACAGGTGCGTTTGACGGTACTTTTCACCTGTCACCCTTCTCTCGTGACTTTCCTTTTTAATTTTGCAGAGAGTGGTTTAAGGATGATGGATTTGCGGGCACATAATATGGTGTAGTTTCTGATTTTCTGTTGGTTATATTTTGTACACATCTTTTGTGGTTTAACAAAATTATATTAACTTTACTTATATTAAAACAGAGTGAAATAGCAAGTCATTCATGAGATGAAATAAAATAATATTCGTGAGGCGTTAAATTAAATTTTATAAATTCTATTACCTTCGTCAAACTTCATACAAAGATCTTAAAGAATACATTTTCATCAAACATAACAGAGAGGTCTTACGGCGCTTTCAAGGTGTCATATTTTACATTTTAATGAAAGTGAATAAACTTTCTAGCAAAAATATGCCCAGAATTTTCACTATGTTTATAGGCGCCCAGCTTAGAGCCACAATAAAATTAAACTCGTCGTTTTACGCCATTATGAAAACCAATTTGATATACCAGCATTTAAAACGTATTCAACTGAACAAAATATAATTGAGATATTTTAAAGAAAAGTATTATAAAATCATATTGGCGCCTAAACAGGGCAAAGTAAGTAATATTAAACACATCTCGCGTCAACTGCATGACTTATATGACTCAGTTTTGTTGAACGAAATATTCACATTGCCAACATCCCTGGTGCTCGTATCGTGGCCTCACAAATCATTTCTGCATTATTGAATCAAGAGATAGCAGTGAACCAGGACCCGTAAAATCCTTCATGCTATGCCCCAGTTGGTTAGATAATGATATTTTTAGCGGGATGTTGGCTTAAAACACTATAGTCGGCCACTTCGTTAAAATCGTCCAAACTACATTTCAGCCCACATTATTGCTGTAAATGTTCGAACTGAATTAAATTTCAATAGAGATCTTCTTCAAACGAATGGGGTTTCTGATTATTAATGGGATAATTAATTGACTTTGACGTTACTTGGCGGCAAACCCTTGTAAAACACTGGTTGGGAAGAGGAACCCACCCGTTACTCTCAGCTTATTCATAGGACTGGCTTGCAAAATAAAAAGGCAGGTAGGCATTACTGAACTCATAGAAGTTTGATAACGCTTATTTTTTTTTTTCAATACCGCTGCGATTTCTTGTAGAAACTATCGAGGATGCTCAGAGACGCTCAGCACTTTGGTAGGCTAGGTACAATTTACAATATTCTACTTAATTGCTTTTTCAACACACTATCAAATTTCTTTGAGATCACGCTTCTTAAATTCGGTAAATTTCATGGATGTTTAAATGGCTGTTTTATAATTATTAACATACTTATGAAATAGTTTATGGGCAGTCTGCCTGCCTACTATACGTATACTGGTATGATCCATTTGATACAATATATTAAGAGATAAAGACGTATTTCTAAATGCTTCCATAATAATTTTGAAGTTATTGGGACGTCTAAGTTCTATAACACAACACTACATTTTATGAGCATTTCTTGTTGTTTAACAAGGTTTGTAACCCAATTTCAAAGAAAACAACAATAATTACTTTTGACTTCACATGCCCCAGAAACCGTTAGGTTGAATGACTTTATCCGCTCAGCAAGCAAACTGAACGAGATTTGCATGGGGTGAGGCGTGGCGTGAGATACGATAGGGACTGGTCCCTTTGGATGTTATGGTGCTCGATGATAATAAACTGAAAGGTACTAAGTATTGGCGGCCTTAGAATAATTTCCTAGTTTTCACTAGATAAGGGTAATTTGACAGGTTTATGGTTTTTGCTTTCCAGAATCGACATAAATTATGTATTTTATCTAACAAGATAGTAGAGGCATATAGATAGGCTGACTGTAAAGTTTAAATACATATATGGTCCAATGACGATGTTGTCGACCTCGGCTATAAGAACTTAAGAAAATAAACTTGATTTTAATATAGGTTATTGACCAATTTTTATCACTACATATAATTATTTGTTGATTTGACAGTTATGTTTTCTGTCAAAACAGACACTTTGCTGTTCCTGAGATTTTAATCTAAGATTCCTGAGATAGGATTACAATTGAATAATTTACCCTAACAAGCATAAGCTATTGCAGTTAACAGAAGATGGTTATGAAATTAGTGAGCCCAAAAAATCCTTTTACATGAAACCATTACAAAACTTCGTCACATATTGTTAAAGACCAATACGATTTCTCAGTAGGTTTTACGGCGTTTTATCGACTTTTCATCGACCGAAAACATAATTTGTTTGAATAAAATATTGTAAGTACGTTCAATACGTATTTCAAAAGCGTTTTGTAACCGGCAGTGCAAATAGTTCGTAATCCGGCAAAAAACTCTCTAAATCAATATCGAGTTGCAGTGTTCGAGCAGCGGATATTTTATGAATACCGGCATGTAACGTGTCAGTGGAAGTGACGAGGTATTATATCGGGTCGAAAAATATCACATTCGATCTCAATTTTTTCAATCGAAGTTTAACAGGCGGATCGGAACCTAAATGGAACATTTCTGCCGGTCGAGTTGGTGCATGAAAAATGGACGTGTTCATGTTGCTATTGTGTTAGTATATTGTATGATACTTGTTTCAATTTACTTTTATATGTAATTTACAATATAGTAGGCTTTTAAAATTTTGATGGCTGAAAATATTCTTGTTATATTTTCAAAGATTGGAATTTTAACTTTATTATTCTGAACTGAAAAACTTTTTATAAAGTTTTCAAAAAGTATAAGTCTTCAGTTCCTTAAGACTACACAAAACCTTTCAGTGTGTATGATGTAAATGTAAATACGTTTTTATTATTATAACCTTCTTTTTAGTGAGAAATAATGAAATTCGTACTAATGAAACTGAAACAGAACCTGTATTTTTGTTTAAGTGGTTGTCCGATATTAGAATGTAGGAAGTAAGCATTGTGCTACGTAGTTGTTATTTTTTATACAAAAAGGTGGCAAACAAGCATACGGCCCACCTGATTTTAAGTGGTCACCGTAGCCTATAGACGCCTGCAATATCAGAGGCATCACTTGCGCGTTGCCGATCCTTTAAGAATGGAAAAAGAGCAAAACGAAGTGGGAAGGAGAAGGAGCAAGAAAGGGGCAAGAGTATCCTCTTGCCCGTTTCCTGCTCTTTGAGAGAGAGTGCCCTAGAGCCAATCACCATTGGCCCTCCGGCACTCTCACTCACCGAACGAAACACAACAGTAGGAATCCTGCTATTACACGTCGATATTCTGTGAGAGGAGGTGGTCCTTTCTCTGTCGAGCCGGCCCATTCATGCTGAAATCAGCGAGGCTGTACTATTCATTCTATTGCACACTTCCCAAAATATGCCCGATGGATAACCATTAAATTACTATGACTATCTAACGAGGATACCCTGGCTTTGGAATCTTACTCCAGTTACTCATCAATGATTTTAAGCCAGCTAAAGTTTATACAAAAAAGTACTTTAAAGTTTAATTTATCATTTATTCAACTAATTTGACGAAGAAGCATAATATGGCCACTCTGATGGTGAGCAATTACTGTACCATATTGCCATTTAGATTTCTAAGGACAAAATACGTACGTTCCCAGAGAAATGATTCACATATTCACTAAAAACTAACTCCTATCCTAACTTATCCTAACGAATACGCTTGCATAGTGTTGCGGTAATTAAAGCTACACAATCAGTCTATTCATTACATTGGATTTCGACTATTATTATTTGGAAACAAAATATATTCTGAACTGTATTTATAAATTGACACTATACACAAATTTACTAGTTGCCATTTTCGGTAATCATTTTGCACAAATCAGTGAATCCAAATAAAACAGCTAATGTTAATTAATGTACAGTGAAATAAGACAACCACTTATTAAACTGCCAATAATTTTAACGTTATTGTTATTCGGCTCTCAGTTTTGAATTACATATTAGTAAATCATCACACACATCACACAATTAGTAAATCATCAAGGTAATATTGTCGATATAAACATTTAAATGTGTTGTTTGTGCAATACAGATTTAACAATAATTAATAATATCTGAAAATGCCTTCATTTGTATCGTTAATAATAAAATAGATGAAACATTAACTGAAATGAAAATACTCTGCTTACCAACTGTTTCTTGTTCTGTGCCATCTCCGTAGGTACATAGATTACACGAAAATATTTCCTGACTAGGAAGAACGAGGTTAGCTCACTGTTTTTTTCTCTGCTAACGTACACATGATATAGAACGATAGTGTACAATTTGATAATACAATATTTATAATTCAGATATCATGTTGGCATGTGGTAAATAACAACTTACATTAAGAAAGGATAACATATTTAACCCATCTATGTATAAAATTCAGTCGGGAGGACAATCATTATTACTAGAAAGTTATGCCAAATTGCCGCAAAAAGAATTTTCCATCCATTGATGTCGCTTTGGAAAACACGCTTCAAGATGTATATTATCTGGATTTGATCGATCAGGCTGTATATTTTTTGACTTATACAATTATTATAAAAAATGGCATTACTCTCTAATCTTACTTTTCGTCATAATCTTATATCAAACTGTTCTATTTGATCTTATTGGTATTATAAATGTCAAAGTTTGTGAAGAAGTATGGATATTTCTTTGTCGAATACGCGTAAACCGTTCAATGGGTTTGGATGAAACTTGGCAGACAGATCGAATTATAAATAGGCTATATTATTATACCAGTACGTGTGTAGGATTCATACGACCAAAGCAACAGAAACTAGTTGGCAATAAAATATTGTCAGGTAAGATCAAGAATCGTAACGTACCTTGCCATATTAACTTTAAGTACGCATTCAACTTAATTATTTGGTCCCGTTACTACGAAATGCCTTTAAATTAATTCAACTTAACGACACAGAACTTTATGCCTATTACGTTTCGCTTTCACAGACAATATTGTACTCTTGAGAAAATACTGAACCATTTAACGTAAAATGAAGTATCTTAAAAAGTCAGATACGATAAATTCAGACTTAAAAGAAAGACTTACCAATGTTCTTAACAAAGACTTGAAAGACAAAAGTCAAAGAAATTTTGTTTAGATTTATTTGTATATGAAAATAAACTCTGCTCAGCATAATAAGAAAGTTTAAGTCATGTCTACTTGGAATATAAACTTTAGCAGGCGCACGACAGAACAGATAAGTTTTCATTGAATTTACACAAGATATTGTTAGATTGTGTTGCGATTTTACTTTGGGGAAAAGTAAAGAGATAAACGCTTGTAAATAACAGATTGCTTCGAACTTATTTTCTAAACAAGTGCGGGTATTGTACTTGATGCAGTAATACAAATCAATAGCGCAAACCTGGCTGATACTTGGCCAGTTATAATTAATAGTTGTCTTACTAATTCTGTTTATAATCTTACTTTTAATTTTACCAGCGGTTTCGTTCGGAACAGTACCATTTTCTGGATGAAAAGTGCCCTATGTAATTTTATAAACATATAGTTAAGGCTTGAAAGAGTAACATACAAATAAACATACATTCGCATTTATAATAATTACTAGATTTTAAATACCCGATACCCCGCGTAAATGTAGGTAAGGTTAGGTTAGATACGTAACATTACTTTTCCTGGATAAAGGGTACTTCATAGCCTTGTCTGTTCCTCAGACAACGTGTATGCTAAATTTCATAATGATCGGTCGAGTAGTTAAGGCGTGAAAGCGTAACAAACAAAGAAACTTACATTCGCATTTATAATACCACTTAGGATTACTTGTAGATGTAGCAGACAGTGTGTAGCACAACGATATTTTGTCAGTTATGTTGTTAGATTCCACGTTTTAGGGTGAGAGTCTATTGCCATCTACTGGGCATAAACTCCGTGCCACTATTGAGATATTTCTGACAGAAAATTCTGATAACACTTTGCGCGAGCCAGGAATCAAAACCAGAACCTCACGATCACATGCAAATTATACGCAAACTTATAACTCGCGAGCAATAAGATAGTGCTTAGTACATTATAATAATATCAGCTATAGTTGTTAAGTGTCCCACTGCTGGGGCCAAAAATTTCGGTGATCCACAAATAGTAGATCCGAGTCTAGGTATTCTTTGTGTCCGTTATTTGAACGACTGTTAACAGACACTGTAATTATACATAGCCCGAACTATGCCTATACATGTTATCGATTTTGAAATGAAGTAAAAAGCCTCATGTCAGCTGATTCAATGGACTGACTGAATTCACAACTGCCAATCAAATGACTTGACATGGGTATGATTTTGACACGTCGTTGGTTAACCTATCATAAATGGGAATTAGTGATTCGGATGGCTGTCATAAAAATCAATCTCGGTCGATGCGTTTGATGTGAACGATAATGATTAGTCAACGAGACATGCGGCAAATTTATAACCAATTGCACGCGACGTAATCCGAATGTATTTGATCATGTAATGGGTCATATATTAGAAAAGTTAAAGTTTGAGAAGATCATAACTTTAAACTTTCGCGTTGCATGATATATGTATATATATATATATATATATACATATATATATATATATATATATATATATACATATATATATATATATATATATATATATATATATATATATATATATATACAATACTATATATATAATAGTCTTACGCTTTTATATCTGAATATCTATTATTATAAACCTTCTATTGGTGTAGATTAAGATCAATATCTAAATCTTCAATAACCCTTCACTAACACAAAGCCTTTCGTTCTATTTAACACAGGCAATCAAATTGTGCAAAAATTATTGGCACCTCGCCAAGCACCGCTATAATCTATTCTCCTTCACAGTCGACCGCTACCCGTGAATGAGAAAAACGTGACAAAAAATCGATCATATTATGTCTTTAGATTTTAAATCGTTGTCTTTATCTAGGCTTATGAGACTTTCATGGTTAGTAGATGGTATTATTTGAATGATGATCTGAGACAATTTCGCAATACTTGAAATATATTCCAGACAGGCTAGGAATAAAAAAAAATTGATTGTTAAGATTTTCTGTTAATAAATTCTTAATAGCAGCGCGGGATTCGGAATTGTGCCTTGAAAACGGCATTTGGCATGCCCTTTACTACGTAAGACCTTTATAATAGTTGGCGAAATGTGATTGCAAAAGACCTATGCTTGTTATGTTGTATGTATGTTAAAGTTGGTATACACTCCCGCAGGCTTCACGTGGACGAAGCAACGAGCAAATCTATACATATAAAAATCAATTGCTGTTCGTTTGTATCGCTAAAACTAGAGAACGGCTGGACCGATTTAGCTGATTTTGGTTTTGAAATGTTTGTCGTAGTCCAGGGAAGGTTTTAACGGTGAGCAAATATAGAAAAATTCGTTAGGATAGGTGACACGAAGTACACCGGGTCATCTAGTATATAATAATTATTATTAACTTACTTTAATTTGGATTACAATATATAGGTACTATTAAATAGCTTTAAGCCTATCGTGCGCCAAGCCAAACCTAAAACCACAAATCAGGTACAAATTACAGCACATAAAGTTTGTAAATTACAACAGCAAATTAAAATTACCTCCTACTAAAACATTAACACGAACATTTTATGTTGAACAGATTTATAATGTATATTTATACACAGCGCATAAAATAAGCATTGTATATTATAAATATTCTTATAAATCAAACAGTTTCTAGCTGATTTTTTGTTAGCTGACTATTGATCCGGCACACAGTCAATAGTGTTTAAATATCATCAGTTTGTACGCTCTAGAAATGGGCTCTTTATGTTTTCCTTTTACTTTTATAAAAACTGGGTATGGAAAAACCCGCTACGCTACATTCGCTCGTCAGAGGTTAAGCTGTAACCATGAACAGCATAATATATGTGCTTACAAGATGTTACATATACATACACATACAATATATGTGTTTGACAAGAATAGAAAAGGGTATGTTAAGCTGGTTTGGGCATGTAGAAAGAATGGATGAGGAAAGACTGACTAAGAAAGTTTATAAGGCTAGTGTCAATGGAACAGTCGCAAGAGGAAGACCTAGGCGAATGTTTCTTGATCAGAGCGGAGGCGTTCTGGACAAAGGCCAGGTTAAGAGCACCTTGAACCGACGGGCGTGTATGAGGAATGTGATGAAAGTGAATGAGAAGTGTGTCAGGATCGTAGCAAATGGAAATCCGTAGTCTCTGCCTACCCCTCTGGGAAACAGGCGTGAATCTATGTATGTATGTATGTATGTATGTACAAGATTATGATTATCACTAGCGTAGCGGAAGGAGCGGCATCAAAAGAGGAGTCATTGCGTTACCTGTGTCGAAACTAGATAGAATATTACATTTTTTAAATAGATAGAACTGTTTTCAGCAGAAATAGAACATAAAGCTTTTTAGCTTTACATTATAAGTGCTATTCCAGACTTTAAGGAAAGAAGCCGACGAGCACAACTATTTCATTTACATAAATTTATATAAAACGCGATAAATATTCAGATATCATTGTTTTTTCAGGTTTAAGTGTCTGGTGATGCACCCAGATTCAATACCTAGGTTAGATTATGTAATATTAAGTTTAATTGCAAGGTTAGGCTTAATTGGCTATTTAATTTTATAATGTTTAATTTTTTATTGTAAATTAACTTTCTGTATATATTTCGACACAAAATATTTTTTGTTATGAAATTATAATAAAAAAAAGAAAAAAAAGTTGCATCTCTGGTAACATCCTGGAAGAAAGCAATAGGCTCGCTTCCTATTATGTCGAACCTATACACATTGCTGTCAAAACGTGGTTGTAGTCATGATACACCTCTATATCTTGGGTATGTGTCTATGTTCCATTTTCTTAACGATAACTCTTGCTGATTTGTTTTCCAAATGTGTAAGCTTAATGTGAACACGCCTTTATTGCGTGCACGTAACACATTGATAGCTTCAACCACGCCTGCTGAGCACAATATATTATTAACCAACACGCACGGCTTATCTTAATACTGTTAAAAGCTTATGATTATCACGCTATTAGTGAATTAATATTTTGCAATTACATGTGAGGGACGTACATCAAAGGTATTTGTAGTCTGTACATATTATAATAAAATGTAACTTATGTGCCTATACATTTTCCATTTATGTAACAAAATGACTGTATAGCTTATATATATATATATATATATATATATATTTTTTATACATGTAACTTGGCAAACAAACATACGGCCTGATGGTAAGTGGTCACCGTAGCCTATAGACACCTGCAACTCCAGAGGTATCACTTGCGAATTGCCAACCCTTTAGGAAAGGGAGTAGAAAGGAGAAGGAGCGGGAAGAGAGGAAGAGGGTGATTGGGCCTCCAGCACTCTCACTCACCGAACAAAACACAACAATAGGAATACTGCTATTACACGTCGATATTCTGTGAGAGGAGGTGGTCCTTTCTCTGTCGAGCCGGTCCATTCATGCTGAAATCAGCGAGGCTGTACTACTCATTCTATTGCACACTTCCCAAAATATGTCCGATGGATAACCATTAAATTAGTTTGACTATCTAACGAGGATACCTTGGCGTTGGAATCTTACTCCAGTTACTCATCAATGATTTTAAGCCAGCTAAAGTTTATACAAAAAGGTACTTTAAATTTATTTTATCTTTTATTCAACTAATTTGACGAAGAAGCATAATATGGCCACTCTGATGGTGAGCAATTACTGTACCATATTGCCATTTAGATTTCTGCTATTTCACGTTGATATTCTGTGAGAGGTTAGTTCTTCCCCGGTCGAGCCGGCCCATACATGCTAAAATCAGCGAGACTCTACTCCTCATAAAAAATATCATTTACCCGCACTAGGACAGCATGCTCGATTTACAACCATTGTCATACTGTGTAGAGGCCCGTGCCCACCAGTGGGACAATTTATAAACAGGTGTAATATGTAAATTGATAAATAATAAAAGTAGACGATTTAGTAATTAACAGTTTATTTTTAAACGTTTTGTCTATATGTGGGTTTGCATTGCGACATGCGTATAGTTAAGTTCCTATGACGTGATCGTTATAATTATATGTTCGTTTGCAATGACTTAATAATAAAAGTATAGTATGTACTGTTGTTTTTGAGCAGCGATAGCTCAGTGGGGAGACCAACATACTGCAATGCAGTGTCTCGGGTTCGAAACCACGTCGCGCACTGACTTTCGGAAGTTATATGACTTTTCGAAATTATGTGTGTATTGATTGACAATTATCGCCTGCTCCGTGCCTCGGGAGAGCACGTTAAGCCGTCGGTCCCGGCTGCCATGAACATCTATGGCAGTCGTTATTGGGAAGTCAATACCCTCTAATATCCTGACACTGGTCTAGGCTTAGGGTATCGTTAGCCTTCGGGTTGCGGAGGTCAGGTGGCCGCCGCTCCGTGTAAAAACTGATATCCAGTCAAATCCGGTCAGACTAGAAAAGCCGACCCCAAGTGACTTGGGAATAATAAAGGCTAGGGAGAAGATGTATTGTTGTTGTAACCTTACCTGTTTATATTGACATAATTTTACATAACTTTTCCTCCAGTATTTCCTAAAAGAAAACTTAATAATACATTGCTCGATCCGAGTATGTAGCGCGGGAGCTCACGACAGGCGGCAAACATAAGGAGGTAGTCCACTGAGGGCACCCGTCCGAATGGCACCTTTTTTTTTTTGACCCAGCAAAATCCTTTATGGATACCCCCTTCCCCGGAGGGGGAAGGGTGGTTATGTGAGACTCTCCGCCCCTGAAGGGGATCGGTATACACACTAAAAACCTGGGGTGAGTAGTCCCTCCACTGACGGAGTGGGGCGGGATGGGGTCGAGTTAGGAATCACCATCCCGCCCCGGCGGTTGGCCCGGCTGATGGTGACCGGGCCTCAGCACCTGTGGAGGGAAGGCCTTGCTCACCAAGGCCATCCCTCAGACGTGTGGGGCCGTGCTAGCCGGTAGAGAGTCCCCCGACTCTGTACCAGTGACCCCACTATACAGGAGCGAGAAGGCGGGCAAATCGCCTCCTTCTCGCTCCCGTCCGTCTGCGCCGGAAAGGGTCAGCGAGGAGGTTGTCCGAATGGCACCTACGCCAATAGCACCTAGCCTAGTCCACGAAAGGCACCTATCAATATTTTTGGCAGGTGCTCTACGTGGATTCAAAATTATTTTACATTTTTGTCCACGAAGCGCACCTACGACTCAGCAACCTAGTGCTGGGATGTATTTGTTTTACAGGACGTTATTAAATGAAAGATATCGATAAAAATCACTAGAACGTTAATAATTACACATACTTACGTACATACAAAATTTGTCTAGGCGACATTTAAAAAACAATAATAATTACAATCACTATGGCAATAATTATTAATCTTACCAAATAATAACACTTGCTTGATTTTAATATATCACCGGAGCAACTAGATTTGCGGGACTTGGTATACGTTTTTTTAATAAATTACCTATTAATATAATTAATTTACCATTGCTTAAAATTAAAAGCGCCGTTAGAATACAACTTATTATTCAGTCAACGACTATTTAAATGACAAAAATTCATGGAACTACATAGTTGCTTGTTGTATACAGGATTCAAAGATCTGTATTACTTATAAGTCAATTTAGTAATGTAATTTAGTAGTCACAAAGTGTAAGTGTATGCGCCATCATGCCATCCTACTGTCTATTTTAGATCTATATTAAAACATTTACCTTAGCCCAAATTATTTCATCTCTATAATATTATTAAGTTATTATTGTTATTATCTTTATTTTTTTATAGTCAGTAGTATATGGCCTAATGGCTGCAACACCTTGTTAATCTGAGTTGTAAAATACTAAAATTACATTTAATTGGCGATTTAAAAGAGTGGCCGTGAGTTTCTTGCAGGTTTCTTCTCATAGGCTCAACTCTTTGCCTGAACCTAGCATCTAACCTAAATGTAGCTTCAGTAACTTAGTAAACTCACTAACCTATATATTTTAACGTTCATAAGTGTTACTTTGTGACCTAAATGAATAAATGATATTTGACTTTGACTTTAACATTGATGATAACTAGACACGCATATATTGTCGGCCTCGATGACGTAGTGGTTAGTGTTACCGACTGCCACGCCTGAGGTCGCGGGTTCGATGCCCGCACAATTCAAATTTTTGTGTGCATGAAACACGGATGTTTGTCTTGGTCTAGGTGTTTCTATGTATAATATGTATGTATTTACAACAAAAAAAAGTAGGTATGTATGTATGTTTATCCATTGTCTAGTACCCATAGTACAAGCTCTGCTTAGTTTGGGCTAGATGGTGTTGTGTGTATGTGATAGAATAATAATATTCTAAGTCGTGTGAACCGAAGTGCTGTATATCGAATTCACAACACTTGGTGCGGCGGCAGTAGCGATGCGACCACTTAAGCCACAACGCCGTGAAGTCATTTTTGTTACAAAGAATAATTTGTGTCTATTTTCGAACAACCTAGAAAAACACACACTAAACAATACTTGGATAAGTATATAACATCAAAAGGGTCGTACTTCGTACGTATAAAAGTTGTATCCTAGAACTTGGCACCTTTAACCAAATACATGATTTGTGAACACCGATGCTTTATTTACTAAAATGTTTTGTTTGTCACGCGCGCTGTACCCAGTCGCACGTAAAATAATACCTTCGATGAATATTATCGATATCATTTTAGACAGATATCGAATTTGTGACAGACAAATGGATCTTCTTTGTAAGCCAACTTTTGCATTATGAATTTTTTGCCACTGTCGTCGGAAGCGTAAACGGTTACGATTGTTAGTAGATCAATGATCCGTTTTTTTTTTTGCTTTGTTGAAGAATATATTTTTATTACGAGATAGCTTCACCGGCAGTGAATGCGATTACTATACACAAGACCTCTGGTTCGTTTTTATCTAAATAACTATACTCGACCTGATGGTAAACGATCGTGTAGTCCACAAGCATAGTTCAGTAAACTACGCCTTCATTACAACAACAAAAAAGCAACTCAGTTTAAATGTCTTCTAGGGCGTTTCACATACAATGAGTCTCTGCAAAAATTTAACTTGCTTACCCTACACTCGAGACGACTGTTACTTCGGGCTATGATGCTCTATGACCTTATTAGCAATAAGTATGATTGTGCCGAACTTATTAATGCTTTATATTATATTGTACCCAGATCTGTAATAAGACGAGAGTCGCGCGCCTACCCGCCACTTGCTACGACTGCTAGTCGTACGAATGCGGGTAAGCGAGCGCCCCTCCATAGAATAGTCAAAAATTTTAATACATTTTTCGTTAATATATGTAGATATTTTTGCCTCTACTCGTAACCAATTTAAAATAATATAATACATACGCTTCGTCATCAACAATAGTATAAAGATTTGTCAACATTTGTATAAACACTTAGAATTAGATTTAAGTAGATACTAGCTCTAAGCTTCAATTAGGTTTAACTGTACTCTTTAAGGTAATAAGTGGAAACGCCGTGGATTGTACATTAATTTATTTTGTTATGTACCTAGCCGGTAATACACAATGTACAATTTACATAATATTGTCTTCTATTTACGCGAATATTATTCATTGAAATTAAACTGCTATATATACGGATTTTATCGCGTTGTTTATTTGACACTTTATTACAAAATTTTGAAAATTGTTACACTACTACTACTATGTTCGGGTACTTTGAAATAACTACACTGGAACATTGAGACAACTGCCATCTTAGTCTCCCCGTGACCATGGCTGCTGAAAAGCAACCGAAACGTCGGGGAAAGTGTAAAAATAAATTAAATCTAAATAGTTTAATAATAATTTAATTAGCTTAAAAATTAGTAAAGTTTAATAGTAGTAGTAGTGTAACAATTTTCAAAATTTTGTAATAAAGAGTCAAATAAACAACGCGATAAAATCTTAAATCTAATTAATTAATTAATATTAAAGTTTAATTTCAACAATGTACAATTGTTTGTTTTCCTCAATAAAATAAAATAAAATAAAAATGTGGTACGATGTGTCTACTTTGATGGCCTAATGTGTGCTCTTTTCGAAGAGGAATAGAGAGAGAGGAGAAATACGTGTTTCAGCAGAGAACAAGTCCCAAGTTTGAATAGCACAGCAAAGATTATGAGAAGTTATACTTCCTGGTACACATTCTAATCGGCACTATCGTGTAAGTGCTTATGTTTAGCACGTGTTGTTCTGGATGTAAAACATTATCAAAGTATAAAAATTTTATTTTGTCGAACATTTATAATACCAGAAATCGTGCTTATTATTAACATCAACTAACTTACCACTCTGTATTACGTTTACGAAGTTACATTGTCATCTATGCCCGATAATTCATCCTTATCTAATTACAATTAGGTAAACCAATTTGATAGATCACAGTTCAATAGTTATTATACCGTCCAGTGCAGATAATACTGTTTTAATTGGTTGTCTAATCTAATTTCACATTGATGTCATGTGCATAAGGTAACCAACTCTGGTGGTTGAGAGGATGATACACTTCATTACATTTATAATGACTTTATAACAGAGCTACGTAATTATTAAACTACAATTTTGAACACATAACTACTATTACATTCTCTTGCATAAAACAAAAGGTCAACGTCATGTCCTATATAAACACTCTTGGGGATTCCACCCAAAATAACCGCTGGTTTTGGACGTCTCTAAGGATCTTATTATATTGTATCACATTTTCTGTGTACACAAGAAACTACCTTATTTAGTGTTTTCTTTGTATTGAACGTGAATCGCTTAGAAATTCTTATTTAGACACAGTAGACGTAGTCCAAAAATAAAATTAATTGTTGTTATAAGTATTTTATCTTATGTGGGGGCCAGTCAGTGCAGACTGGCGACACTTCGACCTAGTGGGATCTTTTGTGTCGACACTCTCTCAATAACGACTGCAATAGATGTTCATGGCAGCCGGGACTGACGGCTTAACGTGCTCTCCGAGGCACGGAGCAGGCGATAATTGTCAATCAATACGTAATAATTTTGGAAAGTCATATAACTTCCGATACTCAGAGGTGCGCGACGTGGGTTCGAACCCGAGACCCTCTGCTTTGCAGTCTGTTGGTCTCCCAACTGAGCTATCGCTGCTATTATTTTTTCGTCGTTATAAGTTAATATAATACATATTCAACCTATTGTGTCGATACTTCGTTACTTGGAGTTCACAATTTTTTTATTGTTACAGGTAAAAATTCACCAAGACTAGGAAGAAACATCTCAGCATTGAACAAAATATGTTCCGCAGGCTTAGTATTGGTAATATTAAAACTAGTGATGATGAGATGTAAGTACCTACTTAAAGATATCTCCATAAATTACGACTAATACCAAATAAATGTACAAGTAATGCTATGTTATGTACATGTAACGCAAAATACTTTTAAATTTGTGATGAAATACTAATACCTGAACAGGATTCCATTTTTATTACCATTACATAAACCATTGTACGTTATATAAAATGATAAGTATTAAAAATAGTATTGAAAACCAGACACTTTATTATTTGAGGATACACTTGTTATCAAAGTATTGCATAAACTTAATAAGTAATATTCAGTAAAGTTTGTTGAAAGAGGGTCAAATAGGATATAAATTGTAACGATCAGATAATTTATAAGAACTTAATACGACTAATGTAACTATTATAAATTGATTTCGAAACAAAACGACAAGAATATTCAAAATACATAAACAAATCTTGATTCCGCACAATATTCTACTTAACAGTACTTTAAGTACAAATGATATTTTCCTAAACAGAATCAGCGAAATTATACATTTCTATTAGAAATAATAATAATAATAATAAATTATTTATTGTAACAAAAAGTTATATACAATTAAAGTGTAAGCCCTGATTCCCAAACTAGCGTGAGCTGTATAATGGCAATCAGTTCTCCCCCAAAAATGATACTACAAATTTGTTACAAAAAACATTTGGAACAAACATAGTTTAACATTAGAATGTAACAAAGTTGAATTATGTGCTTCATTGAGTGTCTTAGGTTAGTTACTAGTAAGCCGATCGTTTAAAAGATTGCATAGAAACAAAGGAAAACATTGAGAACGTAGATTTCTTGCCAGGGTACAACGACGCTTAAAATATTTTAAAAATAAATATTAACTTGGCGCGGAAATACTTTAGTGAAGCATTTTGCCGGAGCTGATATTGCCATCGAGATAACAATGTGACACCTTGATAAACTTTCGATAAAATATAGCGTTTTAGATGTTCCACTTTATTAAAATAGTTTGCGAGGCTTTGCAATAATTTTCAGGAATTTTACGCCACATAACTTACGGTTTTATGTGTACAATATTTTATTTTCTGACGCCTAAGATACAGGCATACACGCCTAGTTTAAAAGTCAGGGTTAATATTATGACAAATCTGCATCTTCGCCGCTGAAGAGCGGCTTAGCATAACTTGGCCGCTCTTACAGAAATAAATGCCTTGTGTATAATGTAGGTATAAGATATTTAAAAACGTTTTTTGATGAAATTATAATAATTATTATTATTTCGATATAACTTTCACTTTAAACAAGTCTTTTGTTTTGTTGAATTGAATTTGAATATTAGAATGACCAAAATATTTGATTGAGTATCGTGTCTAAATAATCAAAATTGAGTATAATAAGTTTTATTTATACGGTACTTGATCGCTTTTGAAACGAAAATATAGATCCAAATAATAGTACCTAAAACTGTACTAATACAAAATATCCTACAAAGCAAAATTCAAATAAATAAAATATCTGGAATGTGTCAGGATAAATCGAGAGTAACGGTTACAAAGCTATCTATTGGAATGAAAGGAAACCTGGAAAGACTTATCAAAGCTGACTAAACAAAATATTGATAAAAATATGAAGAAATAAGGAATAAGGCAACGTCGGCGAGTTCGTTTTGATAAATGATAAAGAATGGAGGCTATTTTTATTTGCCTTCAGGTTGGTGAAAATACTAACACTGTTGAATTATAAGAACTAGCGGTCGCCGAGTGCTCAAAATTCGACCAAAGTTTGCCTATAAGATATTGCTGATATATTATGGCATAATATGTATATTGATGTTTGTAACCGTAGTTACTCGCTTCGACTGCGTGTGTCAAATGCATGGTTGTGTGCGTGTAGTGTTTTTCCATTAATTTAATGTATTTCTAATGCATATTTTATATAAATATTAGGATTCGCCCCTCCTTCTCCATATAAACTTTAACTGTGCCAAATTTCATACTCCTAAGAAGGGGACAAAGATTTTGCTTCACGTATTAATATTGGTATTTAGCTCATTATGCTATCTACCTTGTAAATGGACTGTCATATGATGATGTATGTCGGATTCGATGCTTGGGTCAGACAAAGGGATATTGTGATTTTCGTGAAAAATGCAGTATATAGTTGTACCAGGTAGCCTTGAACTGTGCCTGGTAAACCGCAGTATTTTCGCCTGCTAACTTGCTGGTAAAATGTGGTTGTAATACATCTGTGTTTGCCCCTTTGAGAATGTAGGTGACACTATGTATGTATGTTAAATAGGTTGGTCCTGTAATAATAGATCCAAGGCCAAATTGTACAAAAGTTTTATGGCTCACAATCAAGTAACTTGTACAAACAAACAACACAAATATACAAGTAAATACACAAACATTAATCGTGATGCGTAGACCACTTACGACCCTTTGCGCAACTAACAAATGGTGATCATATTTGTTTCAATGCCATCTATCGGTCATCTTCGTACAACTGTCAACCCAATCCAGTCGAATAACAAAAAAAAAGAAAAACACGCTACAGATTAAGGAGCCCAGATGTAGCGAAATGGGTCAACAGCACATTTCGGCTAATGTGCCCTACGGGACCACGTCGCAAATTGCCGTCGATCTCGCCTCCGTCCTAGAGGGATTCACTTTTGATTGCCAACTGAACCCTAATTACCGCTTTTCTGGTCCCCTACTTCTTATTGCTGGCCATTTTTTTCTTTTCTTGCTACATTAATCCCTATTTGGTGTTTTTATATTTTGGTCTTTACGATGTTAGGACAGCAGGAAATTGAGATTTTATTGTCAACTAGATTTTACCCGCGGCTTCGCTCGCGTAACTGTAGGTTGTGTGAATTTTATATCTTCGGGGTAGTAAACTTTTTTTCTGGTTGAAAGTCACCACCATCTCCTTTTCTGTACCCCTGATGTCGTGTATGCGAAATTTCATGATGACGGGTCAAGTAGTTAGGGCGTGAAAACGTAACAAAGAATCGCATTTATAATATTAGTTAGGAGAGTGCACATATTATCTGTTACAGGTTAACACATAAACGCCATTTTTGTCATAAATAATCGCGAAGAATATATTTTCTATTGTGTCTGCTACATGGCATTTAATGTGGTAATCATCTTATTATTTACCTACTGTCTCATTGATTTGTAGTGTACGTGCTCTTGCGTAAATTTCCAGGTTGTTTCATGGGTTAAATAGTATAGTTATTGAGATTTTTGTTGGCAGTAAAATCCCATCAGTAGTGTAGACTTTGCAATCGGCTTAGATGCAAACACAGAGGCAAATTTCATTCATGTATGGCTGATTTAGTCTTTGAGTCGATAAGCGTAAGAGTAATACTTATCAAGATAAGTAAATATTAATAAATAATTTATAAAATTATTTCATGTACATACCTACCTACCCTGTTTCAATTTTATTATATGTATAAATAAAACACCACTTTGCGCAGATACCAACATTATATAACAAAAAATAATAAGTACCATTCGTACTAAATTTGGTTTTATATAAAAAAAACTTGAAACTCAGTTTATTTATTAAATGTAGCTCTTGGGAATCGTATTAAATCTGTTATATAAATACGATTCGAATCGTACTACAAACCAATGTTATTAAAGAACGTCGGTGTTCTCACAAACCAGAGAAATATATTCAAAAATATTTAGCATTTTCTTGGCTTATTAATTTTGGCCTCGAGGCGTTGCCTTCTCTACAATAGAAGCACAGTCTCTGTAATTTATGATAACGTCTAAACAACTCGTCCTCGGCGTAAAAATGTCGACCGCATAAATAAATACACACTATTATATTCTGATCCGTTCTATTACTGGTTCATTCCGTCGTAGGATTTATCTCTGAATAGATTTTGATGAATGAAGTGTCTAAGTTTTTGTCACATGTTATCCTGAACACACTATATTATGTCAGCAGAAAACTTTTCTGCTTTATTGTTAGATGTTATGCTGTTTAGAAGAAATGTGAGAAAATTATAGTTTGTATTGAAGAATTTAGTCAATTCAACATTGATTAAACGTTATTACTTTTATACCTACTCAAATAACTGCCGTACATAAATTTTCGCGTTCGCTTATCTCGGAATAAGCTTACAGTAGTTGTATTGTATAATAGAATCAGAATAACCTACTTCAGTCGATCAACTGTCACAACTTATGCGGTATCATGAACCTAATGTACTCTTTTATTGGCTAACACTTTCAAGGCTGCAGGTATTCATCACAATGTAGATAAAATAGACTAGTATTAAAGACATTAAAATAAAAATACTTTTTAAAGCGTTTATATTTTAGGGCGCTATATTTAAAAAATATATATTGTTGAAACTGTTTAAATGTCATGTTAAAATAGCTTTAACTGTAAAACTGTATTGAGTAGTAGAGCCTCGCTGATTTCAGCACGAATGGGCCGGCTCGACTGGGCAAGGACTACCCTCTCACAGAATATCGACGTGAAAAAGCAGTATTCCTACTGTTGTGTTTCGTTCGGCACTCTCACGTGCCAGAGGCCCAATCCCCCTCTTTCCCCCTTCCCGCTTCTTCTCCTTCCCAATTCCTCCATTCCTAAAGGATCGGCAACGCGCAAGTGATGCCTCTGGTGTTGCAGGCGTCTATAGGCTATGGTGACCACTTACCATCAGGTAGGCCGTATGGTTGTTTGCCATTTTAGTTGTATAAAAAGAAAACTTTTCGGTTTTGCAGCAGTTATGATCACGGGGTGGCCGCCTCACAAATATACCTAAATCCTAACTATAATAATCCTTACTAATATTATAAATAAGAAAATGAGGTTGTTACTATTTCAAGCCTCAACCTCTCCACCGATCATCATAAAATTTCGCATACATGTTGTCAGGGGTACACAATAGGACATAATGTGCCTTTTATCTAGAAAAAGCACCAACCTAATCTACATTTATGCGGGCGAAACTGTGGGCAAATCGAGTGTTATTATAATAATATAATATCAGCCCTGTATTAAACTGTCCCACTGCTTGGCACGGGCCTCTTCTCACTGTGAGAAGGGTTAGACCATAGTCCACCACGCTGGCCTAGTGCGGGTTGGCAGACTTCACATATCTTCGAGAACTCTCAGATATGCAGGTTTCCTCACGATGTTTTCCTTCACCGTTAAAGCAAGCGATAAATAACTATTTAATACGCATATAACTTCGAAAAGCCAAAGATGCGCGCCTTGGGTTCGAACTCGAGACCTCTGCATGGCAGTCTAACGGTTTCCCAATAGGCTAGGTGTTAGTAAAATTTAAATTTATATATGATTCCCGTTTCGGTCCGTTCTCACAGCTATAATTGTAAAATATGATTATCTTAGTATTTTTTATCAAAACCAACGAGTATATTTGCGAATATTAAGCAGTCTTATGTAATGGGTGCCATGTATTGGGCCCATAGGCTCAACGAGAGGTGTATTAGAATAAAGGCATGTTGGTTTCTCTTTTACTCGCAGCCTCTTTCACTAAAGAGTAAGAGAAACGAGCAAAAGAGAAAAATTAAAGCGTGTGTAAAAAAACATGCATAAGTTAAATTAATCGGGAAGTAGGTCAAATTTATTTTACCTGCAAGATTTGTTTTCACAAACACCGAGGCAAGTTAAACGAAATAAAAGCTTTGAAAATCAACCTTAATAAACAAATGTAAGTCTTTTTGTATTCCATTCTCAATTACAATGTAACAAAACGTGACACTCGCTTACTATAAAATATATTTCATCTCTTTTTTAACCAACAAACCGCACACCATAACCTTGGCAGAGCGTAAACAGAAAAACGAAACTATTGTATTTCAAACGTATAGTAAACGACGGCTACTGTTTTGTCTGTATTGCCCACTTAGCATACAAATGTTAGCTTACCCTCGAGATCGGCTTGTCTTTCGATTTGAAGAGTTAGATACCGCTAGAAGTGAAAATTTGTGAATAGTGGAGCGCTGTGCAAAGGTTACGTCGTACAGATAAGACAGATGTTTGGAACCTTTTAAGATATTGATTCTTTCGGTTTTGTAGTACCCATGTGACTTGGGAATATAGTTCAATCTTTTGTTCGGTATATGGGATTGCTGTGAAGGAGACTAGAATAAATCAGGAGGAGGAGAGTTTTATTACTCAATCTGTACAAAATATATTCTTATACAATGCTATTGACATACATTGAATTTGTGTAGTTCTACAGCGATATATATTTTAACAAATTGTCTGTAACGTATATACAAACTGCCTGCATTATCCCTAAATGTCAAAAAAATATTACTTATAGAAATAAACAGGAGTTATAATTCATATGTTGTGTACACGCGTCATATTACACACGACAAAGCTACAAAAAATGATTTTAAGCAGTAACTGCACAGTTAGTTAGCGCTACTATTGATATCATGATGAGGGTTTAATTATAGGGACAGCAAAAGCCTTTATTATTAAGTATTCTGCTTGTAATTTGTCAGGCCGCAGATATGATTGGTGATAAATTAAACAGATAAGTTAAAATTGGTTAAATGGTTATATATAACCCCTATGTTAATAAAGAAATGTTTACAGCAATTTCCAACAAACTATGTGGGGTTTTTCGAAATTTAGATAAAATTTTGACATGAGGTTATGTCATACAAATTATGTCAAATGTAAGGAAACCTACGGATAGCTAGTGGTGGTTAAATTCCAGTAAGTCTTCTAAGACCTGCAATATTGGAAGTATAGGTATTTGTTTATAGCAGCGATTGCCTGATATGAGACCGTTGAACTGCCATGCAGAGACCTTATGGTCGATCCCAAGGAAAGCTCTTCTGAATTTTCGCATTTGTGTAAGTATTAAATAGTCAATTATCTCGCTTTACCGGTGAACAACACCATCGAGAGGATACCTGCCATACCTGAAAGTTCTGAATAATGTTATCGAAGATATGTGAAGTCTGCCAACTCTCACTGGGCCAACGTGGCGTCTAACAAACAGAAAGGGCCCGGGCCCAGTAGTGTGATAGTAGACATTTTATATATATACAGCTGATATTCTATAGATATATTCTCTTATGTAAATGTATGATTATATTACTTGTGAAATATGTCCAATTAAAAAGGAAAGAAAACGAACTAAGATTACTTTAAATTGAAGTCAAAAATTGTTATTCCCAATAACATTTTGATAAGCTTCCATCAAGTACTTACTTTATAAATTAATCCCGTTATAATTTCGACAGTATTCTTGGAAATAAACCTTGTTAATAATAATCAAACAAAACTTCTCCATAATGTTATCAAGATTATGAATATTCACAGCAAAAGCAATAGTTTAATCAAAGTTTTCGCTGAATAAACTAATCAAAATCTTGATACAATGAAATTTATGTATTCTATTAAACTTAAAACTGGTAAGCTATAATCCATTCAGATGAATGCTGGAGTCTTGTGTTGAGTTTGTGAGGTCATCGAATCTTTGCATTAGATAGAATGAATTGGATAATGAATATTTATTAGCGAGAAAAGTATTTTTACTCTTAAGCTCCTATTCTGAGGGCTAAAGGATGTACGAAGATTGACTATATATTTTACCATTTAGTAGTTTTGTTTTTTGCTGGTGGTGTTATCCTATTATATAAGTATACATTTTTTGGCTGCTTAGGTAGTGTATACGGCTGATATGCAGAATGAGGTATTGAGTTCAATTCTTGGGTAGAATAAAGTGTTATCGGTTTTTTCGACCTAGTAATTAGGTAACACGATGATACGTAATAAACCTTTTGGTCAAATTAAACTGGCCGTGGTCACAAGATGACTAAAATTATTAGAAGCAGCACGGAGTCTAGAGCCTCGTACCTGGTAAAGGGAAATTGGCTTACCTCTTCTTACGTGGGACCTTAAGGGACTACACATACTTATTCAGCTCCTTTCGCGTTTTGCTGAACGATTTTGGTCACACTTACGCAGTTCTGCTTCTATCAGCCGCGTACAGCGTCGTAAGAATGAGAAAAGCCGTCGGGAACCATCCGCGACAGCACTGTTCCACCGCGTTCGGCGCTGAACGCGGACGTCCTCGTCGACAAGTGGCGACCGCGTACAGAGCCGTACAGCCCTGAATGCGGCAGAACAGCGCTAAATGCGGCGGAACAGCGCTGAACGCGGCAGAACAGTTTTATTTACTTATCGTGTCGATGGCAACACATTTTATATAATTTTGGACCAGTTGAACAGCGCTGAATTCTATCTATAGCATTCGCATGATAAAAACACATTTGTCCTTATTTTATGCCTATTTGCCGCGAAAGCTGAATAGACGCGGCAAGCTGAATGGATGCGTACGCGTCTCCATATAAAATCGTTGTTTTCTATGGACAAAAGATGAACAGAGCTGAATAAGTGTGTGTAGTCCCTAAACCGTCCCGGGAGACTATAATAAATTAAAAAATATTGCACGGATGGCGTAGTGGTTTAAGTGGTCGTCTCGCTGCTGCTACTGCGCCGAGTGTTGTGGGTTCGAATCCCACACGGGACAAAACTTTGTGTGAACCACAAATGGTTGTTCCGAGTCTGGGCTTTTGTTTTGTTTGAATGTTTGTAAAGTCCCCCGCGATACAGAAATTATTACTAGTGCCGGTGATGTTAAAAAAAATATGTTTAATTTTTATTTTTGTGAAAATTTCTTTATTTTCTAATTGCATCTTACAATTACATAAAGTGCACTTATATATATTAGCCCGAACTAGGTTGTACCTGTGTTTTAGCGAGAAAGTACTTACATACTATTTTCAGATCAAATAAATTAACATTATAATAACTTTTATGATAAACTAAAGATAAAATGTCAAACAATTAAAATAAGTTTGATATTCCACTTTAAAACTAAAATAGAAAATAATTTTCATAGATTGCAAGTTATGTACTGCCCGGTTTTTTCATATTATAACAAATTTTGAATACATACATACATACATAGATTCACGCCTGTTTCCCAGAGGGTTAGGCAGAGACTACGGATTTCTATTTGCTACGATCCTGACATACTTCTCTGGCTTCATTCACTTTCATCACATTCCTCATACACGCCCGTCGGTTCAAGGTGCTCTTAACCTGGCCTTTGTCCAGAACGCCTCCGATCTGATCAAGAAACGTTCGCCTAGGTCTTCCTCATGCGACTGTTCCATTCACACTAGCCTTATAAATTTTCTTAGTCAGTCTTTCCTCGTCCATTCTTTCTACATGCCCAAACAAGCTTAACATACCCTTTTCTATTCTTGTCACTATATCCACTTTCATGCCGCATCTCTCTCTAATCACACTAAATTTTGAATATAATTAAAAATTAAGTTTATATAGCTAAAATGTTTTAATTTATAAATGCTTAATTTTGTATGTAGTCTATTGTACAAAAATTACCCTAGAAATGAAATCTATTTGTAAAATATGTTTTATGTGTGTATTATGTACATAATATATATTATTAATTATGTAAACATCTAAATTAACTAGTTATTTGGCAATATATTTACATGGTCTTGCAATTACACTTAAAGCTTATATCTGAAATGTGTGCCAAATTAGCGTTGACATGAGTTGATCTCTAAACTGTATGTACGGGTCAGATTCCATAACTGGAGCGTCGAATACAGATACTGGTAATCCATACGATTCCGTTTGTCAATAATCGGTCTCGCGTGATCCGAGTTCATTACTGTTTGAATGCCTCGTTATGTACAATTTCTGTATAAACATTATACGAATGCCTTTCGAAATATCGAACAATATACCGTAATGTAAGAGGCTCTAAATAAATTTGTTTTAATATAGATATTGGAATCGTTGATATTAGAATATATACGTATATATTGATGCGTGAAGAGAATACTTTGTAGCCCTTTTAATTAATATTTTTTTATACATATTTAGTAAAACGAGTTATATAAGTTTTGGCATAGTCAAAGTTGTGTATGAAGAAGATGAAGATGGAGTGTAGAAAGCAAAGGTACTTATAGCAAATCGGAAATTAACTAAAACTGTCGGCCTCGATGGCGTAGTGGTTAGCATAACCGCCTGCCACGCCTGAGGTCGCGGGTTCGATTCCCGCACAAGTCAAACATTTGCGTGCATGAACATGGATGTTTGTGTTGGTCTGGGTGTTTCTATATATAATATGTATGTATTTACAAAAAAAAAGTATATATGTATGTTTATCCATTGTCTAGTACCCATAGTACAAGCTCTGCTTAGTTTGGGCTAGATGGTGTTGTGTGTATGTGGTAGAATATTATTATTTTTATTTTTATTTGTATCCAAAAATCTTGAATTTACATTCAACGCTCCTAAAACCCAATCATGGCTATGCTTTCCAAAACATTGACTATAACATCCAATACACTAATCTAGGCTTCAGCAAGATTTTGTTCTGCAAAGATATTCGTATCAAACGGTCAACGTTCTGATAAGGTCCCAGCTTTATTTAAAAAACCCTCGCCTTAGCGATCTCGATTATCGTCTATTGTAACTGCATTAGCTTCTACATTCAGTTTTATGACTTTGACTTCCATATCACGGGGAGTTTCTTTGTCGAACGAATCACGTTACAGGATGAGAGTAGAAAACTGTTGTATTATTAGATTGAAAGTGAGTTTTACTTCCTTTATAAGATTTTATTTTATTAGTTCACTGTAGACTGAACATGTAGCTGGATACTCAAGAAATACATATACTCATATAGTTTTATAATATCTCTATTATAGATTTATGAACTATATATACCCTAACGTATAATAATAATAATAAAATATAGTTTATTTCTCTCAAAAAGGTACAATAGTATTCTTACAATTATAGATACCATAGAAACAGAACCTAGTTGAGAGCTGGAGTCTGAGCTAGGTTCGAAATTATCAAAAGTAACATGAGAACAATGAAAAGTGACATAATATACAGACAGTAGTTGTAAGTAAGTTTGTGAGTGTGTCGAGTTGTGTGTGTGTGTGTGTGTGTGTGTGTGTGTGTGTGTGTGTGTGTGTGTGTGTGTGTGTGTGTCTAAGTGGTATATTATGGTGTACTTCATAAATCTTTGTACATAAAAATTCAGCTTCCGTATGTTTGTGTACATAAAACTCTGAAAGTAGTCGATGGATGGACGTGAAATTTTTACACAACATTGCATTGATATATAGGAGTGTTTTTCATCTCGATGATGCTAAGGGGAAATTAAAAATATCAGGCTAAGCCAGAACAAAGCTTGGCCGGGTGTAACTAGTGTAAATATATATACGTATAATATATGTATATACATTTTATATAGAGGGATTTAGGTACGCACCGATGGTATATAACAACAAATATTGTGTCATCCTAGACAGTTTTACAAATGGCCTAATGCTAGTAAATCATTGACACTGTGAAACTTACAAAACGATGATAATTAACACAAAAGCTTATCCTGGAAACCTTTATTTATCCAACAAAGAAAATAACCCAATTACTTCTAATGAAACTTTATTTTTTTCTATTTTTCTCATCTCCGTCTTAACACATCCCATTAAGTTTTAATTCCACGTTTTGCTCAATGGCTTGTAGCGCCATTTTCTTTGCGACACCAATCTAAGTGCTGACGATGAATAAATTTTCCATTTTCCTCACTTTTCCTTGTATTTCCTTTTTTTGTTTAGTGGTTTCCGAGGTTTCGTTCTTCAGCCTTTGTAAGAAAATTTTAATTTGAAATTAACTGATGGAAGAGAATTGGGTTGAAACAAGTTTGCTAATTAAGCTGTAGAATTGGGTGCTTTGCAATATTATAGCTTTCGTTAAATTTGATGGGATTAAAATTAGGTGGAGGTAGGTCAAAAAGTGCTGGTTGGCTGTCATAAATTAAGTTTATTTTTGGATTAAACTAAGTGGGCTGCTCTGTAAATTTGTGAACTGAAAAACTAATTGCCGTTTCATTATTCCATTTCAGATTATAAATCATATTTTAAGTCTGCGCTGAATTACCAATCCAACCGTTTTAGTTCCATTTGTATCTATTACGCAATGTGTCTATAAAAATAAAAGCTCGTATGTTATATCCAAAAGCTTTCATTATTTTTCTATTATGTACAAATTTCGTTTGATTAATAGCACCTTTATCGCTATTATCTCACTCACGTCATCGATCACGAACATTACAACTTTCATATTTGTTGAACATAGCCCTAACACGTTATTCATTTTTCCCATCGACCCCATCAATCACTCTTAAAAAACCAACACAACAACTTTACCTATTTTTTCAATCTAGAAAATGGCGTTAACAAATTTAGCGATTGCATTTTTCATGTTAATGTCTACGTTATAATGTATAGTTGTAAATCATAGTACTTCAGGTACATTTAGGCATTTACAGATTATAGATACATATTTTGATTTCGTAACAACAAAGCATATTACTTACCTTGAAATTAAAAGTCAAAGCCTATAATCGATATTAAAATATATGCATAGTTTATTCAGGCAATAAAATCCAAAAACGTTAATAAATAAATTTGATGGTTCATGGTTCCAAGTATCGTGTGTGCCTATAGCGCGAGAGTAATTGCTCTACGTGCTTTCAAAGATATTGAAGGAATGCGGTGACTAAGGACGTGGAGCCCTGATTGGACACATAATCTTATATGCCTGTGAACAAGGTATCTCAAATGCCATTGCATGTTCTTGTCAAATATCTAAAATTCCAGAATGCTTCCCCTATATTGGCTATTGGTTTCACACAACTTACATATCAAAGCGGATTCGTGATACGAAAGATAAAAGCGATAGCTATGCTTGCAAACATAAACAAAGGATTTTGGTAGCGCTGACAAACAGTACCAAAATGATATTACTATTATACTGTATCTGTTTGTGAAAATGTTTTGCAAATATGCCAAAGGAATTATACAAAAGGTAGCGCGGGTGTGAAAATATATTTGGATTAATTTTTGCCTCGATAACATTGTATGAATATCATATTTGACGTATTTATTTAGCCGAAATTTATAATCTGCTTTTTGTTTGATAGATATGTGGAAAATGAAGCATCAAACTAGTATTATTTCATTCATATTAAACAAACGACACCCATAACTTTTTTGAAATCTTGACTGTATTGTCAACGACACCATTTAACCACATTACTGTGGTGTCGTTTACAATTTTTTTAGGTAACCACACCACTGCCGGCTATTTATGTGTAACGTGTATAAAAACAATTCGTTATGTTTTAATTTTTAATGATAATAAGATGCTGAAATTGGGCGAGTTCACAAGGGATTCGTAAAACATAATCCATTCTTTCCACCAAAACAAAATTAATCATAACATAACTTTAAAACAAAACTAAATAGAAAACTATACCCGATAATATACAGTAAATATAATTTTTTTAGCGTTATTATGTGTAACCTCATTTGCATTTTTTTTCATTATTCTTTTTTTAAATTTTCTTTTAATAAACACAGGCAATAAGGATAAGCATAAAGAGGTCATCTATGTCATGTCGTGATCTTACGAATGATAAATAATTGATATAGATAAATGCATACATAAATTTTGTATTAGAAACCCATTACGGTGGTGTAGTTACCTAAAAAAATTGTAAACGACACCACAGTGGTGTGGTTCAGTGGTGTCGTTGACAATACAGGGTATCTTGTATGTTTGAATTGGCTAGCTGAAACGACCTAAATTCATCAAAACAGACATCATCACAATCAATTGCGTATTCATTTTGCAGTTTCCAGGTGTTCAATTGATAGAATCGTTCAGCCATCGGCAACTCAGCCGATGTTTACTAACAGTGTAACGATCCCCAGTTCGTCAGATACGTTAGGATCGTCTGTTGTGACGAATCACTACATAGCTGACCTATTCAATCATTGTCTTTGAAATTGACTGTTGTATATCCACATCGAATCTTCTATTTGACTTGGTTGTCGATTTGGTTGTAGGTTTGGTATCTATTGCTCTCTTGGCACTTTATTGTTTACTTGTATGTACATATATAAAGTGGCGCAAATGTTATCACATGAATTGATACCACATATACTATATGGTATTCTTTGACGATTTACAAATTATGAACCGTATGTATTCAGTAGTTTAGCCACAGAACATTTTTGTGGTTTTCATAATTTAGAAATTTTAGAATATCATGTAATGCAGCGATAAAGTATTTAGGTGTCAAAGACCTTAAGCAGCGATATTTAAAAAAATCGTCTTATTGTATTCGGGTCCGGGAATTTCCGGTCTTAGCGAGTTGACAAAAACAATTTCTCGGAACCTATGACCGTTAGCGAGTTGGGAACAGCGCGCGATGGTGTACAAAAAGAATTTGTGTCTAATTTTATTTTATTTATTTTATTCAAAAAGATAATTTCTTAAGTTTTGCGTAAATAGGATTTTTGTTGATGTTAACCGTCTTATATCAACCAGTTTAAGGCAGTATATCATTTAATGTGATAACATTTGTGCCACCTTGTATAATTATGTTTAAACTTATCTATTGGATCGGTGTTACATAAAGTATCTAAAGACATATTTTATGAGGTGCCATGTCTTCAACATAAACACCAATCCTCTATAGACTCAATGTGTGTTGTCCATCGATCTATTTATCTATCAATACAGGACAAGTAGAAACATTCATTTTTATTAAACGTTTTCATCATGAACCGTGTATTTTTGGCTGCTAAGGAAATTACCAGAAAATGTTTTCGTTTTCACACATTAAAAAAGCTGCAGAAGTTGTGTAGTGTAATGTGTCCTTATGTTTTCCTAAAAGTAATATATTATTAATATTGTTCACACTTAGTATGATTAGAGAAATAACGTCAAGATCACAAATTAAAGTTCGCAATCCTAATTATTTCAAATTCTGTAAAAACGTATCAGTAGTCATTATTGTACCCTCGACGTTCCTATATCGTTAGAGAATTCCCGAGTGGTTTCAACTCTAGCTGCATACTCTATTCGACGCCACACCACACCGTACTTGAAACGTATTGCGTTCCAAGATTCATTCAATCATTGAACATACCAAGCGTTCTATTATGCAGAACGAATTGGCTTTATTGCATTGTAAGTAGAAAAGCAATTTTATTACGTTCAGTATTTGTTCGTTTAATATGATGTGTATATAAATTGTATAGCAAAGTAATTCTAAAGACAACTCTTTGCGAGAATCAAACGCATAGAAATCAGTTTCATATCCAGAGCAAGGTGCCTTCTTACGCGACTACATTGGTGGCAAAGTAACTAAAGTCAGTAATTTCGTCACTGTCAATGCGCCGAGTTGATCACCGTATAAAAATATGCAGTTCTAATAATTGCTCTGAAAATCGGCTACATTCGTTAGCTCAACGCTTAAAAAGGAAGAAAAATAAAGGCAAAAGGCTAAAAGCAAAACAAAATAAAATAATCGATTGATCGATTATTTTATTTTGTTTTGACATTAAGCAGTTAAGACTGCGCCGAGCGAAATGTGCCAAAACAGGCGGTTACAGTTAAGTGAATAAAATCAACACTTTTGTTTCATACAAATATAAAATATACATTTACCATAACAATGAATGTGTTTACAATTACTCCGTGTAAAAAACTTAAAATATCTAATTAATATTTTTGCCTACAAAATTACGTAAATTTGCACGAAAAATGCAAAAACGTAAGCTCGCGTTAGGTGATTTTTAGATTACTTGTAACAGGAGAAATCTATCTTATTTTACAGCTTAAACGAAACATAAATAGTTATATTACAATTTGTCCGTCCCAAATATTTAAGTTATTGGTTGACAATAAAGATAATATTTATAAATATTTATCAAAAAAGCACTTCAAATCCTCCATACAATTTTACTATGACGGCCACGCGCCGATTTGAATATGCGCCGCACGAGCTCTGTCATTATCTGTCTTACACTCGTCGCAGTCTTGACTAATATTCTATCTTTAAATAGTTAAGTTTACTAAAGCTTTCCATTATTATAAAAGTAAATTATAATGTTTAGATATGTCGACGACTGTTACTCAACTTGGAAGAGCCCATTGTTGTCAATTATTTTTTGGCAATACAAATGAGCCGGCTTGTTCGGGGAAATACCATATTACAGCAATATCCTACAATATAGTAATAGTATTACTGCTCTTCGCCTGCTAAGTAAGAGTCGGGGGCTGACATACTTACCTTTCCTTTGATCCCATCTTAAATACCTTTTCCTAGGGTCGGCAACGCGCGGAGGCTCTCTATAATTAGCAAAATTACTCTATGTTTAAAATATCCGTACATCAAACATGATGCTACACCATAATTATATTATTCTATACTTTAAAACATATTTAATTGTGACCTATATAATATATACATAAATACATACATTTATCTATAAACACATTCAAGGTTTCGATTACAATAATATGTACTTTTGAAACAATTAAATATTTCTTAGAATTATTTATGTTCTGTTATTTTTGCGAATGAATAGAAAACATATTGCTGTTTAACTGTTCATTCTCAAAAATACGAATAAAAAAGAACTTGTTTCACGTTAAATTTATTGTTAACAACCTTATGATACCTTATGATGAAATCATAGTAAATATCAAATATGGTTTCTACCACAGAAAACCCAAAGAAATGTTATTAAACAATTGAGAAATGGCAATGAATTGCCGTAAATCTCAGAGCTCGTAAAAATGGTATTACGTGGCCTTGAGGTCAGAAGTCAAAGGTCATAGACATTTCGGGGGTATATCGACTATGCTGTGTCGAATGGCGTTAACCGCGAGTCTCTAGCTCTTACGGTTCTTGAGCTGAAAGTTGTATAACAGACGGACGGACAAAGCTGTTGTATAAGAGTTTTTCGAACTCTAAAACTCTCATGTCTCTAAATCTCTAATGTTCATTTAATTTGTCAATTGTTAGAATGACATCTGTCATTCTAACAATTGACATTAACATTGGGCATCTGCCCAGACATAGGCACTCGGTTCGTTTATGCGTCAAATGGTGCGTCAAACACATAGCTGTCGCGTACTATTTTATTACGTACTAGCATTTTCTCGCAACTTCGCTCGCATAAAAGTAGATTAGGTTAAGTCGTGTTGGTAACAGTCCTTTATTTAAATAACATATAGCCTTTTACTCGGTGATAATATAGCTATCTAATGGTGAAAGAATGTTTGAAAGCGGTTGATTTGTTTTTGCGTTAAATCCTTACAAACAAACAAAATATCAAATCTCAAATATTAGTATAGATATATATTATATAGACTAGATTTTGCCAATGGCTTTGATCGCGTAAATGTAGGTAAGATTAATAACAGTACTTTTAGAGTTCGAAAAAACTCTTATACAACGGCTTTGTCCGTCCGTCCGTCCGTCAGTCTGTCTGTTATACAACTTTCAACTCAAGAACCGTAAGAGCTAGAGACACGCCATTCGACTCAGCATAGTCGATATACCTCCGAAATGACTATGACCTTTGATCTCTGACCTCAAGGTCATGTAGTATCACGTGACCTTTGCATATTACACATTTGCATGACGACTCGATGGCGTAGTGGTTAGTGTAACTGACTGCCACGCCTGAGGTCGCGGGTTCGATTCCCGCACAAGTCAAACATTTGTGTGCATGAACATGGATGTTTGTCTTGGTCTGGGTGTTTCTATGTATAATATGTATGTATATACAAAAAAAAAGTAGATATGTATGTTTATCCATTGTTTAGTATCCATAGTACAAGGTCTGCTTAGTTTGGGCTAGATGGTGTTGTGTGTATGTGATAGAATTTTATTATATTATACTATTATTATTATTACATGAATCATTATTTCGAACTCTAAGATTTACGGCAATTCATTGCCGATTCTCACTTGTTTTACAGATAAAGATAAAGATAAAGATATATTTATTTGTGAAAACATGTGTGTGCGATATAACAATACATGCATATTCCGAGATGTTATGGACAATTTTTAGGTCAACATGTTTTACCAATATAGGCATACAAATACAGACATTATATTAACAATCAAAATGTTACATCATAAGTATAATCCGCATATTATATTAATTAAAATTATAAAAGTGATATGAATAATAAAGTATGTCAAATAATTAATAAATTAGTTACATTAAAAATAATGGGATTCGTCAATTAAAATTTATCATTTAAAAATTCATTGATATGGTAATAACATTTTTCAACCAACAATGTTTTAAGTTTCGTCTTAAATGCATTAATATTTAAATGTTTATAATTATTAGGTATTTTGTTATAGATAACTGGTGCCATGCATACTACACTATTATGCAGCATAGATGTTTTTGCATGGTGTGTACATAGTCTATTATTATCTCGTCGATTTCGTGTAACTTTGTCAGCTAGACGAGGAAATAGTTGCGGATTATTTTTAACAAAAATAGCTACTTCAATAATATATAATGACGGAAGTGTCAGAATTCTGTGTTCTCTAAACCATGGCTTGCAGCTGTCTCTGCTTTGTAGGCCAAACATGGCACGAATACACCGTTTCTGAGTTTTAAGAAGCATTTCCTTACTGGATGAGTTGCCCCAAAAAATGATACCGAATCTCAGCAAAGACTCTACTAGGCCATGGTACGCATTTAATATGGTATTGGTATTAACAACACTAGAGAGCTTATAAAGTGCATATGCTGTGCTACTAGTTTTTTTACACAAACTGTCCATATGAGGTTTCCAGTTCAATTGTTTGTTATTAGCAAACCTAAAAAGCGAGATGTATTTGTTTCTGTGATTAAAATGTCTTTATACGCTAATTTTATGCTAGATAAATTTTGAGATCTTTGGTTAAAATGCATTATATTAGTTTTAGTCAAATTTATTTTTAAATTATTATTATCAAGCCACGAAATTATAGAAGTCATAGTATTATTAATGTCAAGTTCATAGGTATCATTATTATTAAGAGATATTGTGACAGTGCTATCGTCAGCAAATAGTGACATCGGGTGATTAACTGCGAGCGGTAAATCATTAATATAAATAATGAATAGCAGAGGGCCCAGTACACTGCCCTGGGGAACTCCATATTTAACACAACGCCTATCAGATCGATCTGACTCCTCAGTTTTTGTATTTAAGTTTAGTCTTAGTATTTCTGTTGTTTCATAGCGTCCAGTTAAATACGACTTTAATAAATTTAAGACGTTACCTCGTAAGCCATAAGCTTCAGGTTTTTTAAAAATTTATTGATGAAAGGTATCCTATGTTCTTTTCTGTTCACCCTAAAACATGTACCTATGTGAAATTTCATGATGGTCTATCGAGTAGTTAAAGTGTCAAAACGTAACAAAGAAACAAACTCACATTCGCATTTATAGTATTAGTTAGGATAAAGCGATCGCTACACATTTGTTTGTGTGTAGAACGCAGTGTGGGACGCGTGTCATCTTAAGCGACGCAGACGCGGCAAACGCCAAATTCGCCTTACGTACCGTATAATGCGAAAACTAACTTAAGACTGCGCCGAGCGTAAGTCAGATAATGACAGAGCTCGTGTGACGCATATTCAAATCGGCGCGGTCGCCATGGTAAAATTGTATGGAGGATTTGAAGTGCTTTTTTGATAAATATGTATCTTTATTGTCTACCAATAACTTAAATATTTGGTACGGACAAATTGTAATATAACTATTTATGTATTGTTTAATTTTTATAATCTAAAAATTACATAACACGAGCTTATGTTTTTGCATTTCTTGTGCAAATTTACGTAATTTTGTAGGCAAAAATATGAATAATTTTAAGTTTTTTACACGGAGTAATTGTAAACACATTGATTGTTATAATAAATGTATATTTTATATTTGTATTAAACAAAAAGTGTTGATTTTATTCACTTAACTGTGACCGCCTGTTTTGGCACATTTCACTCGGCGCAGTCTTAAGAGTCACTATGTCTCTAGTACTCACCACTAACTCTTTACCTTACAATTATTTTTCTTGACAATAGCACTCCCGCACTTATAATGAATCCTGGGTCGCAGGGACTTTACAAACATTTAAACAACGGACATAAAGAACATCCAGACTCGGAACAACCATTTGTGGAACACACAATTTTTTGTCCCGTGTGGGATTCGAACCCGCACCACTCGGCGTAGCAGCAGTGGGAAGGCGACAACTTAAACCACTATACAAGCCGTGCAGTTGCATAATTTAATTTAAATTTACTAAATAAATAAAGCTCCAGTTTTATCTCGCAAGCATCTTATACTTGCGGATAATGTCCGTCTCTAACAAGATTGTCGGCCTCTCTGTGTAGCACGTTCGATACATTCCTTTTACAAAGCTATCCAAAGAATTTTTACACAAATATTGCGTTTTTGCTTTTACTGTAAATTTATTTACAGTACGAGCAAAGAATCTTTACGGTTGCACCAATTGTGTTGTAGTCAAAATAGGTTCCGCCAAACTTTGTACGGTTCGCAGTCATTCTGAATATTCTGTGTCGATTATTGCAATGTATGTGAAGCTTCAATATTTAAATAATGGTGTGAAATAGTAGCTGGCCTTTCGGACTTGTAAGATGGTACCAGGATTAGATGTCTGTGAAATTAATGGAATATGTTTACTATACTTTCATACAAATTTAAAGAAAGTATTTATAGAGATCATTTTCATTTACTTATAGCATTATCCTAAATCAATACTTGTCTACATACATAGTCTCAAGCTTACATAAACATCAGACTATATATAAAGTATATTTAGGCAATATCCCTAAAGTGGTGTAAAGATCCATATTCTTTTTTTATCATAATATTATAATAATAATATTCTATAACACACAACACCATCTAGCCCAAACTAAGCAGAGCTTGTTCCATGGATTTTAGACAATGGATAAACATACATAATTATATACATTTTTATAAATACGTACATATTATACATGGAAACACCCAGACCAAGTCCATGTCCATACATCCATGTACATGCGCACAAATTTTTGACTTGTGAGGGAATCGAACCTGTGACCTCAGACGTGGCAGTTGGTTACACAAACCACTACGCCATCTAGGCCACCCAAATTTCGCCAGCAATAGTTCTAAATCTCGTAATAAAACAATACCGGCCTCCGCCTGTCCAGACTCCGTGCTATTATTGAAAATTTCTTGACACATAAACTGAATAATATTCTGCCCGATCTAGACGTTGAATCTGAGACTTCAAGCACCGCATTCGAAATCACTACGGCTGCACTACCTATACATACTATTTTATAAGTGGAATAAATATACTAAAGTCAATATTATTCATTTTTTATTTAAAACCTTAGTTAATTCCATTTAAAATATTACTTAAAACTAATTACCAAGGCACACGGTAAAATGATTCTGTATTTAATAGCAAATTCTAAATAACGACAATTTAAACTACAAATTGATGAAAACATTTCCGAAGGTATCGTTATATTATTTCCCACAGAAAAAACAGTAGTACCAAGCAATGTTAATACGAATACCACTAAAATAAATCAAACCATTGAAAAGACCTACAAAAACAGTGCAAAACAAACTTATTCAGTTAACCACTAAACATTTTCCTCCCTTAACTAAATCAAAAGCATTTGCCTGTAACACAACTTCGAAAGCGAAGCAGTACCTGTAGGAATTACATTTATTTATTCCTTCAGTTTACAGGAATATTGATTTATGCTCCCTCAAGCATTCGCGGCAACCCATTCAAACGCTATGCGATAAAATTTAAAGTAGAAAAAGTAATACTTGTACCGCACAGTTTTTGCTTGTTTATTAAAATATTGGGAGAAATTCTTGGATCCGTTCTGTATTGAAGTATGAGTTTAAAGCTATAAATTTGAAGGGAGGTCAAATGCGAGTTTTTGTGATTTACGATCACTGTCTGTGATACTGCACTTCAATTTTAGGTCACGAACAGCAGTTTGATGTATGGACATGTAGCGTCGAAGAGATTTTCCAAGAGACATTAGATATGATGGTGGATGACAGAACAGTGGGCAACTAAGAATTAATTGTAAGTGAAATAGTAGGCTTGGAATAATTTTGACTGTATGTAAAAAGGGTATCTTTAGATGGTCAAATAGATGAGCCTAAGATAACTAAGATTGGACTTTATGTGGCCTTAGTATGTCTTCTTGAAACTTAAAACTTGTTTTAAGGAGCATACTTTATTTAAGTATCGTTTCCAAAATACGTTTAATAACCCTTTGCTTAATAGAACTCTACGAAGCTATCTCTGAATTTGATTAAAACTATCATTACTATTGTTTTACATTATTGAAATTTACAACCTACATAATAAAATATCTATAGTAGAGCTGTTCAATTATAGAATAACATTTTGAAAATAAACTCTTTACTACGTCGCGAACGGGCAAGCGATTTCTCGTTCACTTCGTTTAATTTCGAGCACGGTCATTTTGTGCTAAGTTCATCGCGATGCGCGGTGGCTAAGTACATTCAATTAGATGTTGGCGCTAAGTATTTATCTGTCCTTTACTTTAGATGACTAAAAACACTTTAATTTATTAATTTAACCATTCTTATATACATTACAAATAAAAATCTCATGCATGAGACAAGCTTATATGTAAGACGAAATATTTGACATAACAATGTAAATACCTTTGGTACTTTATACAAATTAACCAAAGGCCCCTTGCCTTTGTGAAGTCGTTCAACGCAAGAAAACAAGTCAATGCGCTCAGCTACAGCATTAAGGGTGTGCAATGCGTGCGTTTTAGGCACCTACTGCAGTAAGTTTGTGCGTGTGGTCGGCAATAAATCAATTGGCGACAAACGAAGATGTCTATTAATGTATTAGTCACATTAGATAAATACTTTTATTGAAAGATCTAATCATTTGGGCTTAAATTAGCACAGACTGGATCCCAGATGGTGCTAAGTGACAACATGGTAGACCAAAGCGATGGCTGGATGAATTAAGTACCTACAGCAGAGACTGGTGCATAGCGCATAACAGGGATATGTGGAAAAGTGAGATTGATAATTAACAACTAAAATTACCCAGTGTCTCAGTTAGTATTAATTCTAAATGATCTTATATCTATTGCAAGTAAATTTGAAATAATTACAATACTGCTATGCTATTAGTCTGTCGAATATTTTAATTGTAGTGAGTAGTCTATAGAAATACATATTTTCAGGTGTACAAATACTACAAGATGAGCTTAATGCACCTGGGAATGATGAGGCCTAGTAAAATGAGGATGAAATATTAAAAAAGAAGGAAGTAATACTTGCTGATTGTCGAAAATAATTTTAAGTACAGCAAGCCGAATAAACACTGACAACATAATCTCTTTTGATAGATATGGTATATAACTTCCATTCAGATTCTAATCGCACCAACCCTAAATAGGCTATTCGAAACCGAGAACACGGCCGCGGAACAATAATGACGGAAGCAATAATTATAACTCCCGATACTGGCTCCAATCCAATATAAAATGTTGGCAATCGACCAAACTTGGCCACAATTAATAAAATTTGTATCGGATTCCGTATTTAATTATAAATAATGGGAAGTTTTCAGATTGCTCTCTGATATCGAGGTAGATTAATGTGGTTTATTGTTTCCACGATAATTCCACGGGTAGTGTAACGTTATTTAATATTTTTAAACTAGACCTTTAAAAACAAAAGCCTCTATATATAAGTCTTTTTCCACTTAGTGATCGAGTCAGCCACTTAATATGAATAAAGATAAAAATACCGTTATCATCTATTATGCTTCTTCAATGATTCACTACTTAATGGCCAACATCTACCCAATTTCTCTGATGCTAGTCAACGAGTTGGCTACATCAACAGCTATGCTATGTTACTTTTTAAATTTAAGTATACTTATTAAGACGCTTCGTAAGTATTCTTCAAAAAACTCTAGCTTTTTGTATTGCAATTATCAAACATATCACAAACCGCGTACACGTTAAGCAATAGAAGGTGCTGATCAGCTCTGGCAACATAATACGGCGATCACCTTTAGTGGTGAACTTTTATAAAATGGTACTGTACTTTCGATCTCCATACAGGGTTGAAATGTGATAGATTCAGAAACGCGTAAACATAGAAGCGTATCTGTACGCATATCTTTAAAACTATTGTTATATGAGTATTCGTCCTTGAAAATCCTGAACAGTTTTGTTTTAGAGAATTCAATACTAATAGGTCGTATACATTACTGATTGCCAAAGCCAAGAAACTAAGCTAAATTTACTAGGTCAGGTTTACCACAATGCTTAAACAATTCGCCAGTTAGCCCATTGATATATTGCTAGTTAGACAGACAGCCAACGTAGAAATAAATGTCTTTCCAAGTCCAATAACGACTGGATTGACAGACTTCGTTGAAGAAAATACAAATGTTTGTTGGTAGTATGCCGTCTTTATTTTTACGTGTCCGATTTTTTCTGAAGTCGTAAATATTTGTCCTAGAAAAAATGGATTGGTGCTTTGTATTATCTTTTTCCCTTTCATGTATTAGGAAGAAAGTAAGGATTACGGGGAAATGTGTCAGTTCCTTATTGCTTTTTGATATATTGTAACATCTAAACCCAGTGTCTGTAAGGCATCGTTTAGCTCATGTCCAATTATTTAATTGTCTGTTGCTAATTTAGTCAGCGAATCTCAGCAGATGACATTTGAAGTGTATTGACATTTTTTTGTGTTTATCGATCTTTCCGTAACCTGGTGTTAATATCTGTTGTTTTAAAGTCTAACCAATTTTATGGTCTAACATTACGTTTTGTAATTAAGCGACGAAAAGCTTGAAGTAATAGCTTGGGCAACTTTAATATCAAAGATAATCAAGCCACCATATACCTTAATTGTTACTTTAAGCCAAATAAAGAAATAACGTTTGACTTTTGTGATGATATTTTAGTTTTTGAAATAGTGATCTCTCATTGGTTTTTTATTATTATATTTATCATGGTGAATTATGTAGATACATAAATCCATTTCTAAAACAAAAATATATTGCGGTCTTATTGAAATTAGACTTCTTCTGACGTTATTGACAAACGACTACTGATTATAATAAACATAGTAAAGTTGTTTTTAAAAAATGGCTACATTTATTTTGCCATCCATTACCAAAATTGGTTAATATTATAAAATACAAAGTCTCTCCTTTCGCCTATCTACAACTTGTATTTTAAACCGAGCTAACAGCTCCATATAAAATTTTCAGGTCTCCTCAACAGGTTAGGTTATATCCCTAAGCGCTGAACACATTAGCTATTCAACAGCATGAATGCTATACAAGACCAGAATTGCTGCCAAATTGTACGGCTAAGTTGGCAATTTGTAAACTAACGTTTTGATGAGGAGATAAATATTCATAATCGTAAGTTGCGTGTTGTTGAGTCTTGCTCCGTATTCACTAAAAATATTTGACATAAACATGATAATGGTGACTATAACACACTCATATTGTTATAATGTTTAGGATTTAACTAAAAATTACTGAAATTAAAATGCTAATATAATTTATAAAACTAACCTAGAACCTGGATGTAAAACCAACGACGCGGTAGCTTTTATCACTATTGCATGGTTTGCAATACTATTGATGATTTAGAATGTCACAGTAAAAATATATAATTAATTATGTCATTTGTAAGCATGTTTTTTTTTATCTTTTTCTCTTCTCTCGCTGTCGTCTTGTGGACATTGCCCCAATCTTTAATATCTATGATGGTTTAGTTTACTCACTTTAATGAAGTTCGAATTACGAAAATTCTGCCGCATAACATACGCACCCATCCGACGATTTAAAGTCAAATGATTAGAAACACTTTCTGTTTTAATAATTTATCAAGCATACATTTTACGTAACTTAAAAATAGCTAACATAGATATGTAATTGATCTCTATGACTCAAAAATGTACTGTGATAAAACACAGTCTTTATACATAACAACGATATTTTTTTAGTTGGTAATATAAAATACAATTAAGAGTTGTATTGACAAAATTCTGTCTTCAATTATAACTTTTTATTCTAGATTTTCTTATTACGAGACAGAACACAAGGTAAAATATTCTGGCGTCCTTTTTATTTTTTACTTTTCTTTTTACTCTAGGCACTTGTAATCTCTGAGATTTGCTCTTTGCCAACTTACTCCAGTACCTAAGCACTCACTCAGCTAAATCAAGTTTGATAATTATGTAAACTGTAATGAATATCCCTCAAGAGACTATTCGGACAAGCTCGTCTCCAATTTCTGTACCTTTGACATCGTTTTAACATTTTTCTTCTCTAGACATTTTTAAGCACGCAGAAATGAATTCTATCATTTCAGTATAAGGTAGATCTTACAGTGAATTTTCTGTAAATGAAATTCCTCTCGCGTCGCTTAAGGTCGAATCGTGTGACAAGAATGCCTTCTTTAACATTTTGATCGCATCTGATTGGGATGTGTAAAGTACATTTTAATTTTCCGTATTTATATGGTAAACGACAGTTTACTTTATAGGCATATTGTGGTTAAATATATGAAGAGGTATGCAAGTTGTAAGTAAGTGCTCCTAAGTGACACAAAAGATCCCACTGGGTCGAAGTATTGCTGGTCTGCACTGACTGGCCCCCACATAAGATAAGATAAGTGCTCCTAAGAAGGTATAAGTAAGTTAAGAAAAGAATTGGCAATATAAGAAAAAGGGACTAAAATAACGAAGTGCAGGAGCGCCTTCTTGAGTTTTCTCAAAGAAACACCAGTTAAATGGTCTGTTGTAGCAACGATTTTGGAATATTTTCATTAATTATGATAGATCTTATTAATATCATAAATGTGAAAGCGTGTAATGATGTTTAGAGTTTTGGGCGTTTAATTATCAATGATGCGTTAATTTTCAAATGTATTTCGTAAACGAAGTTGCTATGCTGCATGCAACAGATGAATATTATTAGTAGTAGAACCTGGAAACGCTATTCAACGAAAGAACACAATATGAAATTTCTTAGTTGCAATGGGCAATATTCCAATAATAAACGTACAAAACTAGAACGTGCTTACTTAAATGTCCTTCCGCTTTATCAATGCAAAACGAGAAAATGTACCTTCGATTCAAGCACATAATTGGTGTATGTTTGTCAGTTATCTATGTGTGTACGCTAGACAGTGGCAAGGGTTTTATTTTTTAGCATAGCGTCTGCAGTACCTAAAATACAGCCATTTTTATGTACGACAACTGTTTATAAGAACAGCCGATGGCTTGTCAGCCACCAATAAAAATGGCTTTTAAGTACTTTTGCCATTGCCAGCCAAAGTTACAATTTAACTAGACAACGCGACCTCACATAATAATATTACTTAGAATCCCACAGCGAAGCTTTAATCTCTCCCTCGTAACATAATCTACATTAACATACTCAAGCACATTTTCACCTTCACGAACATTCATTAAGCCGCCAAAATTTCATATTTCACCTTTTTACGTCCAAAAATTCGTCTAAAATAGACTAGTACGGCGGTCGGACACTAATTTGACGCTACGTCCTCAAACTCGTTCGACACTAATGGAATGTTTTTGTGAAGATCATAAACATCTACTCCACCATAAATTTGTTCATAACGTTAGGAAACTTAATGTACACTAGAGATCTATTTACTAATTTCTAGTTGCCGCGATGTTTTGACTGATTTTCCAGTAGTCATGTTAACGAGAAGACTAAGCTGATATTTGTCTTGTGTATATTCCAATGTTTGATATAGATCAAACATTGGAATAAAATACTAAAATAAATACAATATTCGTTCTATAGATAGCTATAGAACGAATATTGTATTTATTTTAGGGCAATGTAGGCTGGTAAGTATACTACTGTGCCTTCATTTCCTCGAATGTGAAAGCAGGGTTTGATTGCACCTTTTCGCCAGCTATATTTATAGAATCTTTGTAAAAGAGCTGCCTCCATAGTTGACAATAGGTGCCTATTGTCGGCTACAGAGTATATTTCCAGACTCTACTCTGTTACCGAGAAACTCCAACCCGTAAATCCAATAACCTTTTACTTGAAATTGAACCCAATGCATCAAGATTATGTGCAAATATTATCACCTTATGCTATGGGGACACAATTATTTTTATAAATTGACTTTTCCATTACGTACATTTTTATTGCTAAGTCTAACATTTCGTGTCGTCAGGCTGATTTCAACAGTGATAGCACACCTGCTGATATTTGAACAACATCTACTTTAATACGCTTATGTATTAGTTCTATCCTTAGGCATGTGTGTTTAGGAGAGATAAGATCTAGAACAAACGTTTACCTTCAGTACACATATAACGAAACTTATGACTTTATTCACGAATTTCTACAATAAATATGTTCTCTTATTTTGGAATAAAGTGATATAAATGCGTAGTAAAAATAGCGTGAGTTTAAGCATCATACTTAGATGTTCTGTCTGGAAAGCTGTTTTTAGATTCTATCTACAGGAGTAGACTCCTGTAGGTGCCTATACCGGATATATTTTGCATACTCTGTAAGTACTGCTATTGAGAATTTAGTAAGAGAAAATAATATGCCCGTTTTGAAAATGAAACTCGGGTACGATAATAACCTCAAGAGGAAATAATTGCTTGGCATATACAGAATGTTCGGTAATTAATGGATAACCTTGAAATGTCTTATAGTAGAACTAATGGCCGTTCGTATAATTATGACAAGCGACCATTGCCACAGAGAGTATTTTTTAACGCGGACCCGTTTATTTACTTTTAAATTTTATTATTCAAATGCGGCTTCATATCAGCCTGTATTCAAGCAAACCAGCCTTTATTTTTGAACCCAGAATATTATATTCAAACGTAAACCAAAAAAATACATAACGTAACAATGTTAAAATTTTCATTCAAGTCAATTTATTTAATTCATTTCAGTACATTTAATCTAAGAATTAGCAAATTCAAATAATGAAAAAATATTCTTTAGATAATGTTTGTATTTTGTAAGTACAAGATGCCTTTACTTCCGTCTCTGAAATCATAGCTTTACCCAGAGGCTACCCCCTGACCCTTCCAATGGACCCATTCAACGCCTAAAAGGAGACAATCGGAATAAACGACATACATCGAGCATTTTCCTTTTTCCGGACACGCGTACTGTAAACAAAAGCAGCATTGTAATAGGCTGTTTTTGGAAATAGATTCGTTGTATCGTTTTGTACCGTCCATTGGTAAGGGTAAATGGTTGGGAAGGATTTTCGTCGATTCTTTTTTTCACGTCAGCGTATATATTGCTTTGAATTATTACATCCTACTTTGGGACGCATTTTGCGGGGCAAACGGGAAATGACCGGTTGTTTCACGTAATAAACATGTTTTGAATTTTTACACCCTACATTAAAGGTGTTGTTTGCCTGATTCATAAATGCTAATAGAAGCCAAAATGCTAGAGCTCTTTTGTACGAAAAAGTTTTAATCATTAAACGAATATAGGGTAGGTACGAACGATTTATATTTTTGTGATTTATGTGAGTTTTTACGCAATTGGAGAATAGCTTAACTGCCCAAATGTCAGATATTTAGTTATATTATATTCATTTTGTCTTAATATATTATATTTTATAGCCTCATAGTTTGGATTTACGGCATCACTGATACGTTACATCTCTAATAGTAGTAACTTTAATCACCATTGCCTTGTACAAAAACCTTCTCATGCGATCGCTTATATCAAAGTCCGTCCATCCGGTCGATCAGTCAATTACTAAAGCTGTAAGATAACATTTAAATTTGATTAAGTATTTCAAATCCACCTCTTTATTCCGCGGGTAGCAATTTTATTGACTTACTAGATTTAGCCCGCAGTTTCGCTCGCGTAAAAGTAGGTTAACAACAGTATTATTTTCTGGATGAAAGGTATCATATGTTTTTTTTGCACCACTGACAACGTGTATACAAAATTTGATGATGATCGGCTAAATAGTAAAGGCGTGAAAGTGTAACAAACAAACCCACATTCAAATTTATAATCGTTAGAATTTGACAAGCTTTAAGATGATGATGTATGACAAAATATTCATTTAATGATCTATTTATACTTGTCACGTTAATCCGTCTAACTATTTGAGTAAGTTAAATGAAAACCGTATAGTTATTATTTTTGTTTTTTGTACGACTGGAACTTCCATTGATAAGTTAATGTTCACAAAACAAACAAACTCTTAGCTTTATTATATTAGCATAGATGTGAAAATGTGTTTGTTCGTTTTAGCTTTTATCACGTAGCAACAATGCAACGAGTCGACGATGTTCTTTTACGTAGAGGAGTTTATGGACCAAAGAGGGGCGCAGCTATTATTTATCACGACAAAATGCGCAGTACCTGTGATTTAGCCATTTTCCATTTAACCCTAGAAACAAAGCCCCGTGTAAAAGCTAGTGATTCATCCTAACTTTCTACCTTATATTATAAATGCGAATGTGAGTTTCTTTGTTAGTTACGCTTTCACGCCTTAACTACTCGACCGATCATCTTGAAAAGGGAACGCCCATCTGAGGCTACGAGTGGACAAGAGGCTAGAGAAAAAATACTTTCCAGTTGATTTTGTCATAAAAAGAATATGTATTTACTTTCATTCAAATTGATGCCACTGCAATTTATATAAAATAGCTAAAAAGATTAAGGCTATTGGAAAAACAAAAAAGTAAAAAGTAAGTTTGTTAATAGTATATGACAATAAAGAGAATATATACGTTTCAAATAACAAATGTATGTGTAATAGAGCATTGAGAAAATAGATGTTTTGAATGAATATGAATTATCTCACAACCAGACACATTTTCTTATAGCAAAATAACCTCAATACATTTTTTTTTATAGGTATTTTAAAATAGTGGCGTCAATTTGAATATATTTTTTTGATATGTAATTCTGTTAAGATCTTAAAACACTCAATTTTTATAGTAATTTCTGATGTCCACCTTTGGCCTGAGACACTATGGAGAATAAGCATTCCCCTTTCACATACACTTTGGCAGGGAAACAGAAAAGGACATACTACATACACCTTTTATCCAGACAAAAGCACTCTTACTAATTTAACCTAACCTAACCTACATTTACGCAAGCGAAGCCGCGGGCAAATCTAGTATTACCATACAAATATGAAGTAATGCAAGCCTCAACAGTTCTAAGCCGCGATAATAATTGCCAAACCTAAGCATTAAAAATATATTGGACCCTCGTTATTCAGAACTACAGCGAGCCGTGGTTGGTCCGTTCGTAACTTAGAAACTATGTGATTTATGCGGATCGGGTTCCGGGAAACAGTTCACGGTGGAAAAACCATACGTCTAATACAAAAGTTTTTTAGGAAAAGCAAAAATTGAGCTTCTTTGTGTGCGTAACTTGTGAATAAATTGCCAGGTTAGTTCTATATGGGCGATAAGAAGACTGCCATAAAGTGGCGATTTACGATTATCGATTAAAACTTAGAATTTTCAAGTATTATAAATGTATACCTATAATAATACCTAAAAAATAAATAATAACACATTAACTAACATTACTTCATGCGTTGCTAATACATAATTTTAATAAAATATATAATAAATTTAATATTGAATGGTGTATATTATGCATATGAACTATTTAATATTATGTTACACGTTAAGTACTCCAGTTCGCATATTCGGTCATTATTGGAATGATAATCGTTGACAATGCATAAATACGAGTACAGCATTGTACAGTTTGTAAAATTTGATAGTTTTAGGTTTCAATTGTACATCGCTTTAATAACGAGTGTGCAATAATTAAGTGTATAAATTTAGCTTTGAGATCTAACCCGACACGTTTACTTGACAGTCATAGGACCGTCACACACACATAGACCAAAGCGTCTTCTCCCTAGCCTTTTATTATTCCCAAGTCACTTGGGGTCGGCTTTTCTGGTCTAACTGGATTTGACTGGATATCAGTTTTTACACGGAGCGGCTGCCACCTGACCTCTGCAACCCGAAGGCTAACGATACCGTAAGGCTAGACCAGTGTCAGTATATTATAGGGCACTGAGATCCCAATAACGACTGCCATAGATGTTCTCTCTTAACGTGCTCTCCGAGGCACGGAACAGCCGATAATTATCAATCAATACGCACATAATTTCGAAAAGTCATATAACTTCCGAAAATCACAGGTGCGCGACATGGGTTCGAACCTGAGACCCTCTGCATTGCAGTCTGTTGTTCTCCCCACTAAGCTATCGCTGCTATACAATATGACAAAGACCATAGGGTCTGTCATTAAAATGGAGAGATAGGAGGTGGCCCTGATTTTATAACGGTTATTTGATATTATCTCTAGATGACCAGTAATAATAATATCAGTCCTATTCATAAACAATTCCACTGCTGGGCAAGGGCCTCTTCTCAGTACGGGTTAGCTGTAGACTTCCATATGTATCTTCGAGAACATTGTGAAGAACTCTCAATTCATCACGATGTTTTCTTTAGCCGGCTGGGCAAGGGCCTCTTCTCAGTACGGGTTAGCTGTAGACTTCACATATCTATCTTCGAGAACATTGTGAAGAACTCTCAATTAATCACGATGTTTTCCTTTGCCGTTAAAATGAGCGATAATTAACAATTTAATACGTTTCTTACTTTGCCGAAGTTAGGAGCGTATTAAATTGTTAATACAGGCAGCGTGCATGCCTTGGGATCGAATGCAAGATCCCTGAGTGGCAGTACAACAGTCTCCCATTAGACTATCGCTGCTATTGTGTATGTTGTAACCAGTAATCGCGTCTAATTGGACTCGAATTATCTTTCTATTTGAACTTGCAAAGCGATGCAAAGCTTACTTCAGATTTATATATTAATTTAAGTAATTTTAATGTTTTATTTATTTATGGAGTATTGTTCTGTCTGATGATTGTTTATATCTAAATTTAAATTCAATATCCCTCACAGATATCGTAGACAACCAATTATGCTCCTACATCCTCCTTTTTGTAAGTCTGTTTTAGGCTCCAACTCGCCTGTTTCACGGCTAAGTAAGATATGTAATCACTACAGTAAACGGATAGATATATTCGGCACAACATTTCAACGATTTAAGAACCGAGTCCATAAACTTGCTATCGATTAAGACTGCGCCGAGCATAAATCAGATAATGATAGAGCTCGTGCGGCGCATATTCGAATCGGCGCGTGGCTCCCATAGTAAAATTGTATGGATTTGAAGTGCTGTTTTGATAAATATGTATCTTTATTGTCAACCAATAACTTAAATATTTGGGACAGACAAATTGTAATAAAACTATTTATGTTTCGTTTAAGCTGTAAAATAGGATAGATTTCTACTGTTATAATCTAAAAATCTCGTAACACGAGCTTACGTTTTTGCATTTTTCGTACAAATTTACGTAATTTGTTAGGCGAAAATATTAATTATTTTTAGTTTTTTACACGTAGTAATTGTAAACACATTCATTGTTATGGTAAATGTTTATCTTATATTTGTATTAAACAAAAAGTGTTGATTTTATTCCCTTAACTGTGACCGCCTGTTTTGGCACATTTCGCTCGGCGCAGTCTTAATCATCCACTAATTACTGTCCTATTCTAGATATGTACTATAAAAGTTTTGTTATATAAGTTTTGTTTCTCTGATACTTGGATAACTTTTGTCAATAGTTATTTTCTAAATTATATGCATGTGGTGTTTACCTACATAAGTTGTGCACTTAGATTAAGCGTAATACTACGTTCTGTATGTAATGAATGTTTTAGTGTAATACTAATAACTGCTGGTGAAACAATAAATAAATTTAAATAATATAAAATAAGAACATTATACGATATACCGGCGAGACTGATTAATTAGGTAGTTATGATAAAATATTATCATCGCAACTTAATTTAACTTCATTAAAATGTATACATAATTAATTTCAACAGCTTTACTGCGTTAAAAATGGTAGCGGTGATAAATAATAGATTAATCGTAAAGTTAATTATAACATTTCATTTGGATGTTCATTCGGTATTTTGTAAGTAAATTATCAGAGATGAGTTTCCAAAATGATGTGCAATGAACTGAATGAATTTTATTGGTGAATTTCTGATAAATATAGCTGAGAAAAAATAAATAAATATTCTGAGAGCAGCGATAGCTCAGTGGGAGACCAAAAGACTGCAGTGCAGAGGGTCTCGGGTTCGAACCCACGTCGCGCACCTCTGACTTTCGAAAGTTATATGACTATTCGAAATTATGTGCGTATTGATTGACAATTATCGCCTGCTCCGTGCCTCGGAGAGCACGTTAAGCCGTCCGCCCCGGCTGCCATGAACATCTATGGCAGTCGTTATTGGGAAAGTCAGCTTCTTCCTATATCCTGACACTGGTCTAGCCGTAGGGTATCGTTAGCCTTTGGGTTGCGGAGGTCAGGTGGCAGCCGCTCCGTGTAAAAACTGATATCCAGTCAAATCCGGTTAGACTAGAAAAGCCGACCCCAAGTGACTTGGGAATAATAAAGGCTAAGGGAGAAGTAATTTCTGATAAATATAAAACAATTAAAGATGATAAAGAAGAACATGTGCTCTGCTGTAATAATAATGTAAGGAACAACCAAGTACACAAAGCAGGCGCAAAGGACGATTCCCTATTTGATGAGGGCAAGGATCTTCAATGATTATTTTATTACTGCTTTTAATATAAACGTATATTTCAAAAAACATTTACAATAAAAATTATTGAGATGCACATTCGTACAGCGTAAGTAGTGAGAGAGGCGAGGACGCGAGTGAAGTTGGTTCCGTGCCGATGTTGCCACCACGGGAAGCTCGCGCGATGTTCATGCTGCAAAATGATTCCTCCTGTCGCCACTAGATGGCGTTATGTGTATGTAGATTGAACATGCCGGCCGCCTTGGAAGCAACTGGATGTAGTCTTCCAACAAGGAGTACTCGTCGCTGTAGCTTCTTGATTATTGTGAAGGTAACGGGCAGATCTTTGAGAACGATCGCCGTATGACGCCGTGCGTTGTACGGATTTCAGCTACACGGGCTATTCCATCAGCTCCGGGAAATACTTGCGTTATGCGACCCAGTTTCCATTTGAGTGGGGGGACATTCTCCTCCTTGATAAGAACCAAGGTGTTTGGCTTGATGTCTTCACTGTTGACCTTCCATTTGGTTCGTTGTTGGAGCTCTGAAATATATTCCTTTGACCAACGTTGCCAAAAGTGTTGTCTAAGTTGCTCCACACGGTTGTATCGCCCCAGTTGCGTAGGCTCGATCGCTGTCAGGTTCTCGCAGATGGGCGCAGTCAACGGTCGACCGATAAGGAAATGTGCTGCGGTAAGTGGAAGGAAATCGTTCGAGTCTGAGGACAGAGGGGATAAGGGGCGGGAGTTTAGAACGGCTTCGATTTGCGTTAATACCGTTTCAAACTCCTCACGAGTTAATCTGGCACTGCCCAGCACCCGCCGTAAATGATACTTGCAGGACTTGACTCCCGCCTCCCACAACCCGCCAAAATGAGGACTATAAGGTGGTATGAATTTCAAACGAATTTCATTATTACTAAGAAAATTAGTAATATCATTAGTATTGTTAAAAATTACTGACAACTCCTTTTCAGCACCAACGAAATTCTTTCCGTTGTCTGAAAAGATTTGATATGGCTTTCCACGACGTGCTATGAAACGTTTTAATGCTAGAATATAATCCTGTGTGCTTAAACCGCCTACCAATTCTAAGTGTATGGCTCTAGTCGTAAAACATATAAATAGACAAATATATGCTTTAATAAGCTTAGCACCTCTGCCTTTGCGGTCCAATATGGGCAGTGGTCCCGCATAGTCTACACCGCATTGCATAAACGGAAAACTAGGCTCTAACCTTTCAAGAGGTAAGTTACCCATCAGAGGGGTCAATGTTTTCGCTCGCATGCGTTTACATATGACGCAATTATGTAATACCTGTTTGGCTAAGTTGCGAGCTCCTAAGATCCACCACCTTTCACGCATAGAATATACCAGAAGTTGAGGTCCAGCATGAAGAAGTCTTTTGTGTTCATATTCACACAACAACCTTGTAAAACGATGGTTTTCACTTAATAATACGGGATGTTTTTTATCATAATTAAATTCAACCGCGTTAGACAGCCTACCACCTACACGAATTATATTAGACTTATCTAAAAATATATTTAAACCTGATATTTTATTATATAATAACTTATTTTTGTTATTGTTTTTAGTATTCAACGGTATCTTGTTTTTTAGGTTGTGATATTGTTCACTAAACGATTCTTGTTGAACCAAACGTATCAATGTGTCGAGCGATCGCTGCAGCTCATCTACTGATAACGGACCGGTTATACGCATACGCATGCCGGCGCGCGTCGCCACTCGTAGATTATCGATAGATCGTAAAAAATATGCACACGCTCTTTGCAACCGCATAAATTGCGAAAAGCGCTCAAAATTAATCAATGAAGTTAGCTGAGTGGAGTGTAAATTAATAGTGTCAAGTTTAGTTTCGGGTAAATCAACGGATAACGATTCTTTATTATGAGTCTGTGACCACATGAGACTAGGTTCTCGTAAAAACGTAGGGCCACACCACCAAATACTATTATTATCGTACTTTAAGGTGTCTACCGTAGCACCGCGCGTTATAATATCCGCAGGATTCTCGGTGCCCTTAACATGTCGCCAAATTGTATCGCATGTTAATTCATTTACCTGAACGACGCGATTTTGTACAAACGTTTTAAGTAAATGCGGTGACATACGCAACCATCCTTGCACGATGGTCGAGTCAGTCCAGAAATAAACTTTATCAAAATTTAAGCGTAAGGACTCTTTTATTTTGGTATATAATTTTGCGCCTATTAGAGCTCCGCATAGCTCAAGCCTAGGAATGCTAACTGACTTTATCGGCGCGACTTTACTTTTAGCACATAACAAACGGACAGAAATAGGTACAGTCTCTTTACAATCATTATGACATGATCTGACATACGCACACGCTCCGTAGGCATTTATAGACGCGTCGGTAAATATATGAAGTTCTATATAATTTTCAATAATTACGTAACGAGGTATTTTAATATCGCTTAAATGTTGTAAATCAGCTACAAACTTATGCCATGTAGTTGCAATGGTTGTGGGAAGTTCGTCATCCCAATCCAATTTATTTAACCATAATTTTTGTAACAATGATTTAATTGTAATTACTGCTGGTGCTAACAAACCTAACGGATCATACACCTGTGCGATGGTTGATAACATTATGCGCTTAGTAACAACTTTGTCGCAATGTGTAAACTTAGTTGTAAAATAAAACTCATCATTTTCCGTATGCCAACCTAAACCTAACGTTTTAGACAAGTGATTTTCACCAACATTTAGGTCTTTACGATTCTTAGGAGACACGCCGTGACTAAATTTCCACTTATGTAACGGAAAACAACCCATTTTTAATGTCGCCGATACTTTATTACACAACTGTATCAACGAGTCAAGGTCATTACTCCCTGTAATCAGATCGTCGACAAAGAAGTCGTCGTTTATTGTCCTAGCGACTAAATCATCGTTAGATTCTAATGCCAATTGTTTTAAGCATCTCATGCTAAGAAATGGCGCCGAAGCAGTGCCATATGTCACTGTATTTAAAATATACAATTGTAAAGGTAAATCCCGATTTTGCCGCCATAATATCAATTGTAAGCTACGTTGATCCGATTCAATTAAAATCTGCCGGTACATTTTTTGAATGTCCGCGCAAGCTACGTATTTGTACTGCCTAAATCTAAGTAAAATAGAAAAAATATCATTTTGTAATGGCGGTCCTATATGCTGTATATCATTTAACGAAGTGTTGGTCGACGTACTTGCGCTCGCGTCGAACACAACACGTAATTTTGTTGTCACACTATCCTCTCGGTAAACACCGTGATGAGGTAGTATATAATGCGGTTTACATAATATGTCAGGAATATCCTTTGAAGCAACTGGGGTCATGTGACCAAGTGCCTCATATTCGCGCATAAATTCACAATAAAGTTTTTTATAATTACGTAAACGATCTAATTTTCTTTCGAGAGATAAAAAACGATTCTTTGCCATGGCGTATGAATCACCTAACAATTCGGGTGACTCCTTTAAAGGAATGCGAACAGAAAACCTACCGTGTTCATCACGTTTTGTAGTCTCCGTAAATAAATTTTCACAATAACGATCATCTTTTGACATGGTATTCGGTAAATTAGATAACTCTTCTAATTCCCAGAATTTTTGCAATTGAGTATTAATTTGAACGAAATTACATTGAACGCTTTCACATTTAAACGAATAATTATTATAAAGAGGGCCAGATATGATCCATCCTAGTTTAGAATCGTACAGGTATGGACCACTACTAAGCTTAATTTTATCATTATTTAATAGATCCCAAAATATATCCGCTCCTAAGAGAATATCGATGTCCGACGGCAGACTAAACGTAGGGTCCGCAAGCGAAATATGTTTAGGTATATCTATGCATTGACCTTGAACGTTTAACGAAGGTAACTTCGACGTAATACAGGGAAGAACCCAACATTGAATATTTGTATTAAAATCATTAATTTTAGAACGAATGTTTACTTTGCAGGTGTGAGAACTTTTTGAAACGCTTTGTCCTACACCCGAAATACGAATTGTGGACTGTATAATAGGTAATTGTAAACGATTACATAACGATTCTGTAATAAAACAATTCTGACTCCCGTTGTCAAGAAGTGCTTTAACAGTGTGATAATTATTACTTGAATCAGGAATATCGATGAGTGCCGTTGATAACAAAACCGGTTGTATCGCGCCATTGCATGTGAGTGCATTGCGCTCAGATTCTACCTGCATATCAGCTGATTGGCTTACGCTCGGCGACGGATGCGAAGTACACGTGGATACCGCCGTAACTATCCTTTCACTAGGAATATTATTGTTATGAAGTAACGTATTATGATGCCTTTTGCATAGTTTACATGGACCGTATGAACATTCACTTGGTGAGTGATCACCAGTACGAATACAATTTTGACAAAGGTTTTTATTTTGCACAATTACATACCTATCTTGCACGGATAAATTTAAAAATATCGGACATGAGTACAAATAATGATCACCACCGCAGTCAACACAAACACGTCTTTGCTTATCAGAGTTATATTTGTTATGAGTGGTATTTGTTGCGTATGAATGTGTGACAGGTTGCGAGTTTATGTTGTTTGATTTATTAACGTATCTTTTGTTTTGATTGAAATTTGACTTATTGGAGTCATTATTATTGTGCTTAGACGAAAAAACACCTTTATTGTTATTTGACTTTATCATTTCCAACATATCCGCACGGTTTCTTAGAAATTCTAATAGATCATGTAATTTAATGTTATTTGAATCATTTCTAGACACAAGGGTACCTTTATGAGTTTCCCACTCGCGTTCCGTGGACGGATCGAGTTTAGAAACAATAAGATAAACAATTAACGTGTCCCAAGCATCAGTTGATTCGTTTAATGATTTAAGTGCTCGTAAATTACGTAATATTGAATCTATAAGTTTCCTAATTTGAACGTACGATTCGCTTTGAAGTGACTGAAGAGTAAACAACGCTTTTACATGATTTTGTACTAATAAACGATTGTTGTGAAATCTCTTTTCTAATAAATCCCATGCGTGTGAGTAGTTTGGAGCAGTGAATTCTAATGCACTAATTACATGAGAGGCAGAACCACTAAGAGACGATTTTAAATAATGAAACTTCTGTATGTCATTAAGATCTTTGCGGCTGTGTATCATAGTAAGATACGAGTTCCTATACTCCAACCACTGATCAAAAGAACCGTCAAATGCAGGTAGCTTTATTACTGGCAACTTAATAGACACAGGACTATAAACCTGCTGACAAGTAGACTGAGTTTGTTCACTCTTGTTAGGATTTACTAAGCACTTCGCGTCAGCCATAATGGAAAAGTACTGCTGTTCAAATGATTCTCGGTATTCTAACTGCATTGATAAATCGGAATCATCCACTAATTGTTCAATTTCACCTTGAGTCTCATTAAAACTTTGGAAAATAGTCTGAGTTGACTGTATTCGTAAATCTAATTCGGTTATGCTATTGGAATTTAACGTTAAACTGTCTAATTTTGAAATATACTTCTCAAATAACGTAAGCCTGCCTTTCAGCGTGCCTCGCTGCTTTTTTAAACCAGCGAGACGTTTATTTGACATTGTGCTACCACCTAAATGAGGAGATTTAGACCTCTCTCTAATCTTAACGGTATCCTGAACCGCTGCTAAGTGGAAACCCTCATCGTCACTCATTTTGGAAGGCTATAGAAAGCAAGAGTACTTACAGTTTCCCGCTCAGCGTACCCCGGCGCAGCGCCGCACAACACCCCGAACAACTAAAACGTGAAAATAACGATATTAGCGCAATTTGGATAGGACACGGAGTAGGAGGACGGGTTTTGTGACCTGACCAGATGCGACTTGCTGGCAATCCTGGACAATCCTCTTCTCCAACGCCTTTGATGTAGGAAACGCTACACGTGGTCGCGGTACTTCGTATATCCGGCTCGAAGGACCAAATGTTGGACGATTCCCTATTTGATGAGGGCAAGGATCTTCAATGATTATTTTATTACTGCTTTTAATATAAACGTATATTTCAAAAAACATTTACAATAAAAATTATTGAGATGCACATTCGTACAGCGTAAGTAGTGAGAGAGGCGAGGACGCGAGTGAAGTTGGTTCCGTGCCGATGTTGCCACCACGGGAAGCTCGCGCGATGTTCATGCTGCAAAATGATTCCTCCTGTCGCCACTAGATGGCGTTATGTGTATGTAGATTGAACATAGGCCCAAATTTTATTTTTACTTATATTTATTATATTATTATAACAAAGCTTTTCAAAATTATGTTGTGTGTTAAATAAATAACGCGATAAAATCCGTATAAAGTAGTTTAATTTCAATGGATAAACAGAAGACGATATTATAATAATAACTGTTAAACAACAATAAACTGTTAAACAATATTTGCATGATCAATTATCATGGCGTATCAAAATGTTTTGATCGGATTTTGATTTAATCTTAACATTAACACATTTTATAATAGCAGGCTGAGACGACTACATAGTATCAGTTAATCTATAAGCAATTTGGGCTCGTACACAGACGATTTCCAATGAACCGATGATACTCAAAACCACAGGCTATTGGTGCATTGGAAATGTGGTCAAGCTGAGAACGGACATGTATTTTGGAGTTTGAATGCATCTACTACATATCGGAGAGGAAAACAATTTGAAATGTATTGGTGTATAAATATTGAATTCAGTTTTGTTTCCTGTAACAATTCATATTTATGTTACAAACTTAATGTAGGGTATGCTTTTATATTACGTTACTATGTAAAATGATTCTTGGAAGCAAAAGTGTAGAAAAGTATACATATGAAAAATATATTTATAAGATGTTTAAAAGGATTCTTGGAAACATAATAGTAGGAACATTACACATATGTTCTATACTCAATCAGTTAATATCAAATTACTAGCTACTATATTTTTACTGATGTTATTCTACCTTAAAATCTGGCAGGCTATCGCAAGTAACAGCTATTTCCAAAAGAATTATAAATTTGAAGGAGAATTAGTTTTACATAAACAATATTCTCTAAAAGGTAACTTTCGTCGATCAGGTTAGTAGTTTCCAGAATATTTTAATACTACGTTCTAATTCAACGTCTTTTATTTATACTTAGGCGCCTACATCTTTACAAATCACAGACTGTAAGCATTAGGGTCGTATTACCACAAAAAAGTACAGTAAATTGTTGGTAGCTATTTCATTTAGCCGTTAGAGAAAGCCGTGAGTGGGCTATGAGAGATCTCCATTAAATAAATTCAGTCCAAAAAACTTGTGCGGCAATAAAATAAAACTTTATTACTTTCATAAAGCTCTAGCCGTTTATGAAACTTAAAATGCTGCATTTATTTCTTAAAGATTTCAATATACCTTTCATGGAACTTTATTAACAATAGACTCTTTTCATTATAAAAATCTTTTTTATTATTATTATAGTTCTATATTACATTTTTTTACCATAATGTTCATGACTTTGACACAACTTCAAACATTGTTAACCTTTATAAGATTAAATATTCATATACATTTTTCTTTGTTTCAGATGCCGTGCAAGAATTTGGAGCGTAAAAAACAGTTGATCGTTAATTCAATCAGAGCAAAATGATAACATGACGAAATATGATAAGCAAACGCAATAGCGCAAGGACTAAAGCCTGTGATTCGAGCATGTTCCACCATGTTCACATATGTTCACACAGTAAAAATCCTGCTCAACAAATAGTGTTCTTTAATATCTACTTCATAATCGTTGTGACATGTCTTTCTATTGATACTGTTAATTCTAATACTACGAATATGAACAAAAATTTTAATGCGAAAAATATTAAATTCTTAGGATCTAAACAGAACGATGCCCCCGATGATAATTACGAAGATCACGATACATCACACACAGACGTCAATTTCGATACGAACCCTTACTACAATAGTGAAAATTTTCTACATTTGAATACTAAATTTTACAATAACGAGAATAACGCTTATAGCAACTATGAAGACTATAAAAAATACTATCTTAATCCTTCTAATCCAGTCCCTAAGTCGAACGTTAAGTTTAAAATAAGCAGTAGGATAGTGCAGACTAAGTATGGAAAATTACAGGGGATAGTTTTGGCCATGGACGAGCACAGATATTTGAGTCCGCTTGAGGTTTTCTTGGGTGTACCTTATGCTACGCCACCAGTTGGATCCAACAGGTGAGATATTCTTAGACCATTTTCCTGTTTAAATCGTTAATAATACGCGTGAAAATACAAACAGTTCACTGAAGAATGGTCTTTTTGTTTATTAGACTGTGATTTATACATCTGAAACTGTATATTTTAATGGTATTTTCTGTAGTTTTAGCGGTTCAGGTAATTACTTATCTTTTCAAACTTAGTTTGAATTTCGTTTTTGCTCTAGGTCAACACATTATGTAAATTAACAGGCCAGATAGACTTCGAATAATTTCAAACAAATTCCATTAAGCCTTTTCCATTTGTATTAAAAGTGCAGCGCATTTGTTATATACTTTAACACTGTTTGGACTTAATGGTAGATAGTTACTTTAATGCCAGAGCAATTACTTCGAGGTTTTAAAGGTGAAAAACATTGTTTGCGAGTGTTTCGTATTCTCGCATTGAGATATCAGCACTTTAGGTTTTACCACAGAATACTCCTAAAGTTTATTGTTTGAACATCAACAATGTTTCGCTTTTGAATCAAAAGTTACAATCCACAATATTTGTCAGTCTGGTTTTCTTGTATTATTGAGCAAGCGCTCTACTGTATGTATTAGAGTTCGTAAATTAGGTTATCGTATAATTATTAGAATCTAATATAATTGTTATTAATTTACCTGCTGTGATATATTTACAATTACTTTTGAGAGGCATTTGGCTGAGACTAATTGTTTGGTCTCAGCCAAATGCCTCTCAAAAGTAATTGTTGTAATTTCTAAAATAATAATGGTTACCTATACAGAGTAGGTTCACGCTGGTAGTGCAATGGGTGAGATTTAAATCTAAGACGATCTAGCTCGTAGAATCACCCGCTGCCTAATCCAATGGGTTACCAACGCAGAAGAAATACTTAATGAGATATTATTTGTCCTTAGGTTCAGTCCAACGAGAACACCTTCCCCCTGGGATGGAGTACGTGTATCCGATAGACCAGGTCCTGCCTGCCCGCAGAAGCTACCAGACGTCGATGACGAAAGGACCATATTAGACAAAATGCCTAAAGGCAGACTAGAATATTTGAAAAGACTGATTCCCTATCTTAAGAATCAAAGTGAAGATTGTCTATATTTAAACATATTCGCTCCATTGCAAAGTAAGTGCAATGTTTATTGTAATAATAATAAGTGATATTTCAATATAATAATATGAGCCCTGTATTAAACTGTCCCAATGCTGGGCACGGGCCTCGTCTCAGTGTGAGACAGGTAAGGCCATAGTCCACCACGTTGGCCCAGTGCTGGTTGGCAGACTTCACATATCTTTGAGAACATTATTGAGAACTCTTAGACATACAGGTTTCCTCGCGATGTCTTACTCCACTGTTAAAGCATACGCACATAACTTCGGAAATGAAAAATCAGAGATGCGCGTCTTGAGATCGAACCTGAGACCTCTGCGTGACAGTCCAACAGTTTCCCTCTATCGCTGCTGTTATTACCTATATAAAACAATATGCCTATGTCGAGTTCCGCGATAGCCAATATAATAACTTAACTAAACCGCTTGCTTACTAAATTTGGCGTTATAATTGACAATTGTATCGACAAAACTTAGGTACATGATGTCAATAGCAGATCCCAGTTGATCAAATCGTTAAAAGTTACAAATAAATATCCGCACTAAAGATTGTAAATATAAGCATTTCGTCATTTATATCAAGTCAAAAATTAAGAAAAAAAGCTATTCTGTACTCAAGTGAATTTATATTTTTAACCGACTTCAAGAAAAGGAGGAGGTTCTCAATTCGACTGTATGTTTTTTTATGTGTGTTACCTCAGAACTATTTTAGGTAAACAAATTATGATGTATTTTTTTTATTTGAAAAACGTTGTATGCACTAAAAGGCTAAATTACAACTTACAATCAACTTATTTTACAATTATTGTTAATCTTGGAGTTGGTGTTAGCCGCCCGCGCCGCGTGTTACGGCTATATGTGTAATTATGCATGCCAATGTTATGCTAGGACTCATGACTTATGATTATAACCTACTCTGGCTGACAACGACTACATAAATAAAAATAATTTTAATAAAAGTTGCTTGTAAGTTGTAAATACAAAAATACGCAATTATTTTTTAACGTTTTCGTGAATTTTTATTTTAATCGATGTCAGGTTTTTTAGTTTGTTAAAATTTTTGTTTTATCCGTTCTTCTAGTAAATCTACAAACCCTTAATCTAATCCTACTAAAATATAAATGTGAACGTTTTTTATATGTATTAATATATTATTTTCTATAATACACATTGTGTTAGTATGATAACTAACGCTTTTTTTATCTTTTATTTAATTGTGTTCTAATTTTACTATTTTGTTTTCTTGTAGTGGATGAAACAAAGCTAGCACTGCCAGTTCTTGTGTACATCCACGGGGAAAGTTACTCCTATAGCTCCAGCCATCCATACGACGGTGCTGTGCTCGCCAGCTACACGGATCTTATCGTCGTAACGTTGAATTTCAGGCTTGGAGTTCTAGGTAAGTAAAAATATACATACATACATACATAGATTCACGCCTGTTTCCTAGAGGGGTAGGCAGAGAATACGGATTTCCATTTGCTACGATCCTGACACACTTCTCTGGCTTCATTCACTTTCATCACATTCCTCATACACGCCCGTCAGTTCAAGGTGCTCTTAACTTGGCCTTTGTCCAGAACGCCTCCGATCTGATCAAGAAACGTTCGCCTAGGTCTTCCTCTTGCGACTGTTCCATTCATACTAGCCTTATAAACTTTCTTAGTCAGTCTTTCCTCGTCCATTCTTTCTACATGCCCAAACCAGTTTGCCATCCCCTTTTCTATTCTTGTCACTATATCCACTTTCATGCCGCATCTCTCTCTAATCACACTATTCCTTATTCTATCTTTCAGTCACACCACATATACTTCCCAGCGCTCTCATTTCTACAGCATTTATTCTGCTCTCATGCTTCTTTTGCCATACCCAACTTTCACTTCCATACATAAGTGTGGTAACTACTAACTAATAGTCCTCTATGAACAGCCAAACGTGCCTTTTCGGAAACATTTCGACAAAATACATTCACAAAATGTCTATATTTTACTTAGATAAAGCCAAAATACTTCGTCGTAATAAATGAGACTGGAATGATGGCCTGGTAACGCTAAAACTGAGTTGAAATAATTTCCTTTCCTAGTAATATGATTAATAATATTTGCTACAAAATGTAAATAAAGAACATTTCAAAATTATTAATATATTTCGTATTAAAATTTATATAGGTTTACTTAGGTTTACTTAAGAAATGTTATTCCAAAGCCATTAAAACATAACATAAACGATATATTGTACCTTTATTATTCACGATCTTAAGACACGTTAAGGCTCAAAGATCTTAGATTCCATATTCTTATTATTATTACTAAAAACACATTTACAAAATATTGTCTTCTATTTACGCGAATATTATTCATTGATATACGGATTTTCTCCCCGTGACCATGGCTGCTGAAAAGCAACCGAAACGTCGGGGAAAGTGTAAAAATAAATTAAATCTAAATAGTTTAATAATAATTTAATTAGCTTAAAAATTAGTAAAGTTTAATAGTAGCAGTAGTGTAAAAATTTTCAAAATTTTGTAATAAAGTGTCAAATAAACAACGCGATAAAATCCGTATATAGCAGTTTAATTTCAATACACATTTGCAAGGCAGCCCCTTTAAACATAATAGAATATCTTCTTGTTAATATACGGTATCCTATATTCTGGCTTAAACCTCTAGTTTCAAAGCAATGCTTGTGTAACGTGACCACAGTGGCTATTAAGAAAACAAGTTCTAATGAAAATTCAACTTGTGATTATTCTCCTTATATTAAAAGAAAATTTGGTGTTGCAGAAATTTCAGCTTAATATTTAAAGTAATATAGCGATACAAGTTCATAGTTTGATTTTAAATAGAATCCAAAGCTTTATTTCGCTTCAATTTGTTGTTGAAAAGTTTCTACGATGTCAGGAATGAACTGTGTTACAAGATACATTTTATTTTCGTTTTCTTATGTGTATAACTCTCTATGATTTTTAATATGTCCCTATGTACAGGCTGCTTCCCTAAGTTATGGAAGGAAGCTTTAGTTGTGCCGATACACAAGTCCAATGACAAGGCACTTGTGAAAAACTACAGACCCGTGTCTATATTATCTGTGTTTGGAAAGGTGTTTGAATGCATAATTTACCCCTTTATTTCGTGGCATGTTAGACACATATTATTGCCTGAGCAGCATGGTTTTGTAAAGGCTAGATCAACGGCAACCAATCTTACATGTTTTGTGTCGGATGTGGTGAATGCTTTAGATCGTGGATGTCCTGTAGACGTCATCTATACCGATTTCAGCCGGGCTTTTGATAAAGTGGATCATTCAATATTGTTAAGCAAACTATATTATTATGGTATAACAGGAAACTTATTGCAGTGGTGTGAGTCTTATCTTGTCGATCGATCCTCGAAGGTGGTAGTTAATGGTTTCACATCTAACTCATACGAGACTCCGTCGGGAGTACCTCAAGGATCTCATCTAGGCCCACTTTTTTTTAATATTTTTATTAATGACGTAGCATCTTGTTTTTTTCACTCTCATATATATTTATATGCCGATGACCTTAAAATTGTAAAACGTATTGAGAATGATTGTGATAGGCATAGTCTGCAAGATGACCTTGATCGTTTCTCCCAATGGTGTCTCGATAACAAGATGTTACTTAACGTTGACAAGTGTTACCATATGCACTTTTCTAGAAAAAAGGGACCTTATTTTCAAAATTATGTAGTTAACAATCGCAAAATCGAGGAAAGGGATGCCATTCGTGATCTAGGTATTCACATCGATAACGGGCTGCGTTTTCACACTCATGTCAATAACATAGCCTCAAAGGGCTTTAAGCTGCTTGGATTCGTATTGCGTAACAGTAGGGAGTTCAAACATGCCTCAAGCAAAATATCCATATTTAACTCTCTGGTCAGATCAGGCTTGGAATATTGTAGTGTAGTTTGGACTCCCTACTACGATATACATAAGCGTCGTTTGGAGTCCGTTCAAAAAAGATTCCTGTGGCATCTGTCTTACCACTGCAACATGGCTAAAGAATTACCTTCATATGCTACTCGATTGAAACACTTTAAACTAATGGCCTTGGAGGATCGTCGACAGCTTTTGGACCATCTCTTCTTTTATAAAATTTATAATAGCCATATTGACTGCCCTCATTTACTTACTCAAATAAATATTAATGTGCCGTATAAACTCGCTCGGTCGTCTAGATACCAGCCTTTCTGCGCCAGAACCTCCAAGACAAATCTAGGGCATTTTTCCTCTATCAACAGAATGCAAGTGCAATACAGTCGCCTGTCACGCCTACCTGATGTGGATATCGATTTATCCTACTCCTTGTCCAAGTTTAAATCAATATGTGTCGACAAGTTGATGTGGAAGTAAATTTATTAATTTTAATTTATTTAATATATTAATATAATTATTATATTTTTAATTATGAATATAAATTACAGTGTCAGCATTTTAATTTTTAATAATAATTATCAATTTGTCATTTCAATTACCTTTTTTAATATAATTTATAATTACAAACTATGCATGAATTTCGTTATGATTATTACTATTCTATTTTATATAAAATATTTGTTTGTATGATTTTTTTTTTTTTGTAATTAATCTCACTTTGTAATTTCACAGACGAGCTTATATAAATATATATATATATTTTGTTAATGCATGCCGTGGCAGCCTTTAAGTAAGGCAGCACTATGTTATGTATCCGCATTTATGTTTCATTACGATGTTTAAATTAGTGTATGCTTTGTTGGTTGTCCATAAATAAATAAATAAATAAATAAATAACTTAATTTTTCTTCACTTTTACGCATTAATTCGACAAAAACAGTTAATTAGTTAAATTATGCATGATAGTACCGTTTGCGACTGGAATAATAATAATTAATCAGCATTAAATTAACATCATTTGTTTGAAATGTATTAGACCAATTGTGTAATATAATTGTTGACAAGGTGATTGTACGTTGTGGCAATTTATAAAATAATATTATATGCTATGAATGATGAACTATTAACGTTTTATTGTAATACAATTATAACATACAAATTATATTAATAATAATTATGTACTTATGGCACTGATCTAGTGATTTTAACAATTGCATCGTAATTTGCAACCCATTACACTACTGCCGTAAACCCACTCTCTAGACAAGCACTCTAGCTTAGGTGGAAGTGTAACAAGCACACAGTCGGCTTCGATAGCGTAGTGGTTAGTGTAACCGCCTGCCACGCCTGAGGTCGCAGGTTCGATTCCCGCACAAGTCAAACATTTGTGCGCATGAACATGGATGTTTGTCTTGGTCTGGGTGTTTCTATGTACAATATGTAGGTATTGACAAAAAAAAAGGATATACATGTATGTTTATCCATTGTCTAGTACCCATAGTACAAGCTCTGCTTAGTTTGGGCTAGATGGTGTTGTGTGCATGTGGTAGAATATTATTATTATTATAAAAAAACACTTCTAATTTGTAGCTAAACTGCTTGTTCTTATTTACTAAAACAGAAAAAAATATCAATTTTTTTTTATATGTAATGGCAACTTTATACCCATCTTTATACTTAGGATTCCGGCCGTATTATCTTTCTTCAAGCCTTAATACCATCCAATCACAATCAAATTTAGAACCACTTAAACAAATCAAGTCTACATAATTTAAGAATTCAACACAAAGTTTAGATTCATCTTCATTTGAATAAGTGAATTAAATGAACGTCATAAACTCGACGCCTTATTTCGCAAATAACTTGAAAGTTCAAAGCCCGCCCGTTTGTAAGTTGAAAGAATTCTTGAAATATAATAGAGTTTTATTCCTATCCTGATCTTGGCAAAAGGATTTCATAGTCTATTAGCCTATTTTATCTTGAGAGAGTTGTAGAAATTCATTAGAGGCAATGGTAAATAGTTTGCTTTAATTCAAGTTTTCCCTGCTTTTGAACCTACACGTACACTTGTAAATGCAAACTCAGGAAATCGTTCTTGATTGAAAATTATAAAACATATGACTCTCTGATAGAACATGTATAACAAGCTGACAGCTAAAGCCTTACTTATAAACTAATCTCAAATATTTAAGAGGTAGGTAAGTATTAAGTAGCAAATAATCTGGAAATAAATCACTTATAAATATTACTCAGTCTCTGATAAAACATATTTAGCAAGAAAATAGCTAAGAGGTAGCTAAGTATTAACCAGTGAATAATTGGATATAAATTTATCTGTAAGCATTGCTTAACGTTGAGTGTTATTTTAATAATAATTGTTAACAGTGGCTCGCCTCGCTTAATCATTGATCAGTAATTGAGATTGATTATTTAGTTGAGCATAAGTCAGCGGTGTTTACCTAAATAAGTCGGCTATTGATTTCTTATTCACTTTGCCTTTCTTGTATACGTAGTTTTAGGCATCGATGCGTATGACGTATGGTTAGATCAGTAAAGCTAACCATACGTGACTTCGAATCGAGTTTAAGATTGAAAAGATGGCGTAGTGGTTATGTAGTCGCCTTGTCATGGCAGTCGCCTTGTCATGGCAGTAGCCATGGCTACTTAACCAGGTGTTGTGGGTTCCATCCCCACACTCGATTATAATTTGTGTGACCTACATTTGTAAAAATCAATCCAGACACTGGTTGTTCTTTGTGTCCGTTGTTTGACTTTTCGTAAAATCCTCCGCGATACAACATTTAATAAGTACAAGGGCAATAAAAAAAATCATTGCTTACATTTAACTTTAAATATTTAGATCGTAGATTGAACTTTTGATATTACACGTCCTTCTCTTATTAAAATGGTATAACGCTTTTGTCACCAAGTAGACCGAACATTTCATGAGGTAAACTATTGAATGAATAGGGTGGCGTTCACAAAGAAGTCACATCCTAGCGTTTCTCGGCGAACACGTAAAGCTGTCAGTGACATCCCTGTCAATCAATATGGATAGTTTATAACCTCAAATAAACGGACGACTGGTCTTACGTTACGAGAACGTTATCGGTTTGGATTTCAAAGGCTGAAGCAGTTCAATAAGTATTCAAGTTCAACTACAAACTGGTACTCAGCTTGAGTTGTAAGACTAGAAGTCGGCTCATTTTCTCTTGGTAATATTACAAGCATGTAAAAGATTTACTAAACCTGTATTAAATTCTAGAACGAGGGTACCTGCTGAGATGATAAGGTTGACTTTTCTTTGCGTGTTTGGAAATGAAACGAGACGTATGGTTTGTGTGACAGTATATTGGGCACTAAAATAATAGATACATAATGCAGAAAATAATGACCTCAGATATAGCTATAATTACTCATATATAGTAACGATGGACGATGTACAGAATATTGAGCAAACGGTACTTAATGCAATCTTTTTTAATTTTAATTTTGTGTTCATATAATTTTGGGACGTCGATTGTAGGCTAAACACGTACCATAATAGAAACGCATTCCTATTGGTCGTGGATTCCTTCCCCAATGTTCAACGGGTAAAATTAAAAAAAATTTGATTCTCATGTCAATAATTACTATCTACATTATTTATCATTCACCAACCTTATTTTTTACTTACCAATTCAACGAGGATAAATTATCTTTTAAACGTTGATTAACATTCATACTATACAAATGAAATGTCCAAGTTAACTTGATTTAATGTTTAAATACGTAAATTTTCTGTTCTGTGATGCTGCAGCGTCAATTGGCAATTAACTTTCGAATGCATTGCAACAAAAATGAGATTTACACTGCGTATGTGTGAAAATATATTGAGTTATAAAAGCTAAAGTAACTTATATACTTTTTTGTATAGACAGATACATCCATATTCGAATTCAGTTACAAATTTTAATTTGGTTTGAAATTATATTTTAACTGAATTCAAATATACAACATTATACACAGCGTGATGTGAAAATTTAAGTTATAAAAATTAAAAAACAATACCATTTTTTTGTATAGGTAGCCTGATATAGCCTTATTTGAATTCCGTTACAAATTCTGATTTCAAGTATCTATAACATACATTGAATAAAAATTAAAAAGTGATCATATTGTGTAGGATTGAACAGTATAGGAGATCAATAGTAACATAACACACAATATAACAATTTTTTTTCAGGGTTCAAGATTGTAACGTCTTCTATTTTAATATTGTCTTCTGTTTACGCGAATATTATTCATTGAAATTAAACTGCTATATACGGATTTTATCGCGTTGTTTATTTGACACTTTATTACATAATTTTTAATTAGCTTAAAAATTTGTAAAGTTTAATAGTAATAGTAGTGTAACAATTTTCAAAATTATGTAATAAAGTGTCAAATAAACAATGCGATAAAATCCGTATATAGTAGTTTAATTTCAATCATCTATTTTGTTTTACCTATCTTTATAAAACAATAATTTCCGATATTTACATCACATATTTTTTATTTTTTTGTTAGGTGCATGTTCCATCCATTCTCGATATAACTACTGTAAAAGCTACTGTCAAACTTCGTTATGGTAGATCAAACAATCAAAATAATATTAATGTCGGGATTTATTCGATATAAAAATAACAATATATTTTATCCTAGAGGTAAATTTTATTTTAGGTACTCAATACATAAAGTCTCTCAATAAATGAATAAAAGCAAAACAAATTTATAACAGCACATGACAAGAGCAGATAAATTACGTTTTTGTAAGAACTTTTTATCCATTAAAAATACGTTCGTTCTATCGGTTGTTTTGAAAGCCACACAAAATGATGAATAGCCCAATTTGTTTGTGTGCCTCATAGCAAATTTGCGAGTACGATCCTTCTCGAGACCGAAGTAGAATGGCTTAAGCGTTTTGTAGATAGATTGGGCATTTTCAGTGACGGATAGTCAGCTAGACCACTGATCGCCGCGATGCCTTCAATTGGCATTTGAAATAACATAGATACGTTTGCACGATGTATAAATCCTTATTGATTGATACGATCGAGACAAATATACCTATTATTGTTGCTTTTATTTATCACCAATACGACATACAAACAAACAATATACCTGATAATAATGTTAGCCTAAGATCGTATGTAAACTCTGTCCCAATAGAATTAATATTTTATGTAAACAATCGTTTCATGCCTAATTCAATATAAAGTCATTAAGAACATTCAAACTCTCTTTGAAAAGTAGTAAATGAATACAATAAGCCGTATAAAAGTCCTTCTTTTGATAAATATCCATAAATTGATTTTACAGAAAAATATTTTATGAGTCTTTAAATATTGTTTACCTTTTTATCAAATTCTATTGGGATAGACTATAATACCGTTGTAGATTCTTGGAAAAATAATTAAAGATGTTATAAAGAACGCAACAAACGAAAAATGAGAGCGCTTGGTAATAGGAGCTTTCGGTACTTTGAATCAGTGATTAACCCAGTGATTACTAGTTTTACGCTGAATTCCTGTAAAAGGAAAGTATTTCACTAGGCGAGCTGGCTTATTTGTACCGTCAGCAAATTACTATTGGAACTGACTGCCTCCATGGCGTAGTGATAGTGAACATGATTGCTATGCATGAGATCTCGAGTTAGAACCCGGGTTGGGACTAAAAATATGTTTAGTTTTCTGCTAAGAAATCTCAATAGTAGCCTGGAGTTATGATAATAATGTCCTCTAAACCGAATTTCGGTCACGGTGGCTAGTCTTAACGGAGACTGACCATCTGCGCAGAAGATATTATAGTGCACAAGTGTGTGCGCAAACACAAGTGCACTCTCTGCTCCCTAACTGTCATCATCTGATGGGACGATAATCCGACACGACCGGAGAGAGATCAGGCTCAGGACCAACGACTTCACGTGCTTTCCGAGGCACGGGGTGTCTAACACCGCCAACATCCTAACTCCAGGCTGCCATTGAGATTTCTTCTAGAAAACCCCAATACCTTTTTGTTGCCCAACCAGGAAATCAAACCTACAACGGTGGTGGAAATGGTGTGGCGATAACTTAAATCACTTCGCTATCTATCCAGTCAAATCAATTTGATAAGTCTGTATTACGATACGTTTATTTAATATGTAGGTACGTAATGATTTGTTACAGCGTTAACATTCAGGCATGGATTACCATAGGCTTAGTATACCTCATTAATAATGCGAATTCCGGCAATTACACGAATATTAAGGGATTTGTTTATAACAAAAAAAATATAATAATATGAACAGCTAAAGCAGCTGTTCTGCATTACCTACTAGTAAAAAGCCTCGAGGATAATGTTGGCATATCCAGATTTGACACAAAATGTTTTGGATTTTAATAACTGTGGTTGCAAATTGGAATTAACTTGATAAAGCGCGGTGCTATTTTTGTGTATATTTGTCTTCGACGACCTGGTAAGGGTCGCGGGAAGCGGTTGGATGTGGGTGGCCCAAGACCGGTCTGTGTGGAAAACCTTGGGGGAGGCCTGGCCTATAAAACATTCATATGTTACTACTAGCTATATACAATAATTTATTAATTATATATGCTAATTAAAGACGCAATGACGTCGAGTCCCATTCATATTCATTTATTCATAAAAATATAAGCTTACAGTATAGGTACACCAAATCACTTATATCTATGCTAACTATACTAAAATAAATTATATAGCAGTACAATGTTAACAGGATCTTAGATTAACAAAAAGGAATTTAGATAAAAATAAAAACAAAAACAACCTATATAATAATAATAATATTCTATCACATACACACAACACCATCTAGCCCAAACTAAGCAGAGCTTGTACTATGGCTACTAGACAATGGATAAACATACATACATACACTTTTTTTTTGTAAATACATACATATTATACATAGAAACACCCAGACCAAGACCAACATTCAAGTTCACGCACACAAATGTTTGACTTGTGCGGGAATCGAACCCGCGACCTTAGGCGTGGCAGTCGGTTACACTAACCACTACGCCATCGAGTCGTCAACATATGTAGGAACTATGACATTATATTTTACATAGGTAAATATAAATATGTTTTAATATTACATTCCGGGTGTCAAAAAATATGTCTGCATCTGGACTATATTGAAAGAACTCGTTAATAAGTCGAATTGCTCTAGCCGTGGGGCTGTTCTCAGCTTGTGGAGAGCGCCACATAGGTGGATAGCTTAGGAGTCTATGCTGTCATCTTCCCACACTACGCATATATTGCTCGGGAACGTAGAAATGTATCGATTCTCGTACAACAGGGCTACTTTATCCGCTAATATCAGACAATAATTTAGTATATGTCCAGCAGTGGACGTTTTTCGGCTGAGATGATTGTCTTCATAAATAGGTACTTAACAGTACGTTGTACTAATGGGTTTTTAGTAGTATTATCATATAAATAATAAAAAAGGGAAAATAACAATCCATGAATCAAGACTCGAACTTGCGACCATGGCAAACCGTGACGTCGCTCTACCAACTATTCAGGATCATTTTTTTATTTTATTTTATGACGTGGGGATTTTGCGGACATGTGTGCATTGACGCATACCTCTCCATAGAGGCTATTTATGGTCCTATGGTACTTCAAGTATTAAAATTTGCTTCCGTGTTTTTGCATCCAAGGCTGCTATGTGTCATCTGTCGTGTAGTTATAGAACTATGTGATCAGCAAGTACATAATTATAATGTATGTAGCAATTGTTATAATTGACATTATACCTTAGCATGGGAAATGCTTCCTTACTAATATTATAAATGCGAATGTGAGTTTGTTTGTTTGCTACGCTTTCACTCCTTAACTACTCGACCGATCAGCATGACATTTTGCATATACGTTGTTGGCACAGAAAAGAAGGCTACGAGCCCGTACGCCCTTTGACTTTCGCCCCTTTCATAGAAAGATGGATAAAACCTACTAGGGGGCAACCTTGAGGGGCGACCGGCTCGTAACTGAACAGAACATACCTTTCATCCAGAAATTACCGAAGGATAGAAATTTTTGACAAAATCGACATTAACGATTAATGTTACTTTTTCAATCCGTTCGATATTCTATTTGATTTTGCATCTAGTGTAAAATAAATTTTAATTTACTAGGTACTAGCTTTTGCTCGTGGCTTTTCTTGCGTGAATGTAGGTTAGGTTATGTAATAGTACTTTCTTTTTAAATATACCCAATGTTACTCGGTTACTTGCTTATAATATAGCTTTCTAACGGTGAAAAATTTTTTTACATCGGCCGATTACTTTTTGAGTATATATACTTATATACTTACATACTTATATACTTATATCCAAGCAAAATAAAATCAAATATTTTCTTTTTATAATAATACTAGCTATCCCGACAGACGTTGTCCTGTACACACGAAAAAAAAAAGAAATCCCAAATCTAAACCATCCTCGAATCCACATGAGCACACACAAAAAAATGTATCAAAATCGGTCCAGCCGTTTAGGAGGAGTTCAGTGACATACATACGTACAGTAGAATTATATATATAAAGATTATTACTATTACTATTAACTATTTTTATAATAGTATTGGTTAGCGTGTGCAAATAACATCCTCTAAATATGACCGTTTTTCTGTTACACTCTATGTAAAAGTAAAAAACTATATTTTTGCAGTCTTTTTGTAACATAACTTTGACTGCTGTTTTTTTAACGTATTTGGTAGTATTTGAATCGAAAAATGTTTACAGACTAGGGCGTAATGAACACGATATTTTTTTGCTTTCGCCACGCGCAATGCGCATAGTGACATGTTTCATTCAGTTTCGATTCATTTGAATGCTACACGGTGTTTGCGTTAAAACCACCCCTTGAAGATAGTTTCAACGTGAAAATGTAGGTATCTGAAATAATATTGGTATTATTTATAGAATCCATTTGTGTAGGCAAACTGCTGTGGTCAACGGTGTTATAGATTATGTTCATTAAAAATGCTTTTTGGGCGTTTTTATTTGAACGTATGTATTGGATTGGTTTCGCAAGCAGATACTAAATATTTAGTAAAAGGCAACATTTTCTTTTCTATTAGGTAAAGTAACTTGTTTATCGTTAATTTATTCTTCACATTAATAATCTTCACTATTTTAGGATTTCCTATATTCCTGTACTGCGTTCGTATCCGTACGTATATACATATCAATGAATAGAAAAGGGTATTGCATATATATATGCAATACCCTTTTATATTTTCAATTATATTTCGATATTGACAACTATCGCCTGCTCCGTGCCTCGGAGAACACGTTAAGCTGTCGGTCCCGGCTGCCATGAACATCTATGGCAGTCGTTATTGGGAAGTCAGTACCCTATAATATCCTGACACTGCTCTAGCCTTAGGGTATCGTTAGCTTTCGGGTTGCGGAGGTCAGGTGGCAGCCGCTCAATGTAAAAACTGATATCCAGTCAAATCCGGTTAGACTAGAAAAGCCGACCCCAAGTGACTTGGGAATAATAAAGGCTAACGGAGAAGAAGACCCTTTTCTATTCATTAATATAATTTTAATATTTAATTTTGTTTATTGTATGTCGGCAACGCAAAGGGAGTTGCGATCAAGAGGTCGCGGGTTCAAATCCCACTCATTGCACTACCGACATGAACCCACTGTTAACACAAGTATTCTAGCATAGCTGGAGGGATTAACAAGAATACTAATACTAGATATTTGTATACCAAATTGCTAGTAATTTAAAAACATAAAATAACAGAATACAACAAAATTTCTCACTGGGTTCAGTCGGCCTCGATGGCGTAGTGGTTAGTGTAACCGACTGCCACGCCTGAGGTCGCGGATTCGATTCACGCACAAGTCAAACATTTGTGTGCATGAACATGGATGTTTGTCTTGATCAGGGTGTTTCTATGTATAATATGTATGTATTTACATAAAAAAGTATATATATATATCCATTGTCTAGTACCCATAGTACAAGCTCTGCTTAGTTTGAGCTAGATGGTGTTGTGTGTATGTGATAGAATATTATAATATAATATAATATTTATTATACTGTTTATTTCTACCTTTGCAATACATTTTTCATTTTTAAATATACATATAAAAATACATTTAAAAATATAAAATGTATGGTACCCCACCGGCATTGGAAACAGGGTCCAAGCTGCCGGTGGTTAGGATTCCAGAGACAGGAACCTCCTCACAATGCGTGCCGTATCTAATAGCACTGCCTTCTACATCAAACCCCTGATCCAAGCACCTAACCCGAGCCTCTTTAGATGGTGATCGAGGCTCTTGGCAATTAGGCCATTGACAGATATGAATTATTATTATTATTATTATATAATGTGCAAACATTTTACACAATGACTACATCCAACTATATAACACAACGATTCAATTGACTCAATTGTTCCAGGGTTCCTCAACGCAAATCCAACGCCGCACCAAAAGGCCCGAGTAGCGAATTACGGTTTGATGGACCAGATAGCAGCATTACACTGGGTGCAGCAAAACATAGCCCTATTTGGAGGCGATCCAACTAACATAACGCTAATGGGACACGGGTCCGGCGCTGCCTGCATCAATTTCCTTATGATATCCCCTACCGTTATGCCTGGTAAGAATACTAATATATTTATCAGCTGACGTAAGATTGCCGAAATACTTATAAGAACATTCTTAGAACTAAAATCGGCTGATCCTTTCAGTAGTTCAGCTTTTATGTTCTAAATTTATATTGAGTGTACTTTAAGAATTCAAGATAAAATTTTACAGGCCACTCAGAACATTTATTTTATTATCTATGTTATACTGAATCGTAACACTGAGCTTATTGCAATCGGTTTAACTTGAACGAACTCGGTAAAAGATTTCCTTTGAAGAACTTAAAATAAGTTCTGTTATATATTTGTTATAATATAATTAATTAAAACATGTTTTGAATGTCACCGCAATTTCCTTGTATATTACATTGAATGGGCAGTATTTATTTACAAAGCTCAAAGTTTTTACTGCAATATGAGGCTGTTATGTTTTACAAATATATTTTATATACAACATATTGATATGCATTTTATAATAAGGTCGTTTTTTAAAATATTGCCCGTTTAGAAGTCTCTTAACCTAATTAAAATTTGTATAAGAAATTTACAGTAAGTTTTAGTATGAATGACCCTTACAACTATTTCATCTGTGCTAATAATAAATTGGTAGTTAGTACCTCATTTACATTTAATAATTCAGAGCAAGTTTTAATTTGCAAGCAAATAAATGAAATATGGCAACTGCATTCATAAATGAAATGGTCAATAAAAATAAAACTTTCAAGGAGCCATTATCTGTAGAAAATGATAATAAGGGTATGAATATTCAAACAGTTTCAATCTGAAAAGATAATTGGAAGTGGAGTATAAAATTTCATATAAAAATTGAACGAACTTTTCCACGCAAAATAAAGAAAACTATATAAAAAGTCGCTCACGTTGGAAGTATACGCAAATAATTATAATTCCATTAATAAGTAATTGAAATAGCAGCTCTTGTGGTTAAAAATCAACGTATTTGATTTATTTTGCTTTAGTGTTTCTTTGCTTGACTTATTAAAGTCAATAATTAATCAATTATTGATTGGAAATATCCTCAGTATAAGATCTGAATCAAACAAATTTTCTACGAAATCGTCAAAGAACTCGGTAATTACTTTTATAATCTGTTATGAGTTTTAGGATATAACGTTTGAAGGGGAGCGTTCCTTTTCATCTACCTTCCAAACAAAGCTGTTCTCCAAACATAAGCCATATTGGGTAAACTTTTGAAAGAACACTTGGCCCGAATGTGAAGGAGAAAATAAATCCGATCAAGTAACAATAGTTTCTTTAGTGGGTTCAATCCTTTATCATAGATATAGTGAAAGGGATCTAAGAGTTACAAATCCGCCAAAAACTGAAGAAAACTGAACAATGTAGTTTAAGACGAATTCGACGAAAGAGATTTAGGGAAATGATACTAACGTATACATATTGAAAGTAATACTTCTATTATGCAATCTAACTAAGATTTTATTTTAGGTTTATTCCATAGAACGATCCTGTTGTCGGGTTCAGCGCTAAGTTCCTGGGCAATAGTTGACGATCCAGTATACTACTCGTTAAAATTAGCCAAGCACATGAATTGTAACATACCTGAAGACCTTACAAAAGATCATGAGGTCATAGTAGACTGTCTCAGAGAAGCGAGTATAGAAGAATTACTATCAGCAGACATATCTTCACCGAATTTCTTGACTGCTTTTGGACCATCTGTAGACGGAGTAGTCATAAAAACAGATTTTGCAAAAGATTTTCTTACTATGTATTCAACGGGAGACTTTCCTAGTTTTGGACCTTTGAATAATATGAATATAAACTTGAATGTTCACAAAAAAAGAAGTGACAGCGGAAGACGACTGTTTCAAAATAAATATGATTTGTTGTTCGGAGTTGTTACGAGTGAAGCATTATGGAAGTTTTCGGCTCACGATGTTCAAAATGGGATTGAACCAGATAAGAGGGATCGAATGTTGAGGTAAAATTTAGTTATTGAACTTTTATATCTTTCAGTTTATTGTTTTTGTTACTGACTGACTTTACGACTTAGTTTAATACTTCTTATACTGATAAATATATTTTATTGTACTGAAATAAAGCAGAAGTACACATTTAGGATAATATTAGAGTCCCTTGGAAATAGTATACTTAAAGTAACTTGAGTTGCAAACTGATGTTACTGTTTTCAAATATTTTTGGGTATGGAACATCCTGCAGATTTATTATTATTTCTACATTAGTGAGGTGTAGATTGTATGTGTTTGAATTGTCATTGTTTGCCATTCAATTACCTATTTTAATGTAAATTTATATTCATGAGTATCTCTGTTTATAAATCTGTCACACTAAAGATTGCCTGTCCGAAATCACCATCATCGAATTTCTCCACCCCAAAGTAACTTCAAAGCTATTAATATATATCATAATGATTGACGTATCTTAAAATTTCGAAGGGGTAACCGGGCACCTGTCAGCTCATTGGTGCGGCACTAATGTTGGTTAATAACAGTGTTAATACCTTCCATATTGATGTGGCGCCTCTCACTGCCTACCTGCGTACAGACATATATGCCTAGTTTGACTGAATTACTTTATAGCCCATATTATAGACGTTACACATACCTCTGGAAAATTTGTTATCCTGTAATACGTAGTAGGTATGACTCATCTGTTATAGTTTATAACAGATATGGTATACTACGTACTTCGCAGTTACTCATTTTCGTAAAGAACTCATGTTGTCATTGTTTATTGATGTGTTAATGCTTCTTTTCGTATTTACTAAATCATTAGCATTACCTATGATAAACAATTTTTTCATCGTCATGACACATTTTTGTTAAATATATATATAAAGATTTTGAATGAGATTCTTTATGAATTTTGACCACTTGGATAGGACATTGTAGTAAAACATGTGCTTGGGCTAAAGTTAATCCAATTATTGTGGAGACCATAATTCGTTATATAATTTAATATATAATATATTGGCACATCACCAAAACTTTATTTTAGACGCGATCAACAGTGAATTTGTGCCCGAAATTTTTGTATGTATGGTAACTATTGTACATAAGTAGTTTTGCATTAGTTACAATGGTAGTGGCGACAATACTACTTAATCCAACGCAGCATTTGTACAGAGCAATTGACTAAAGTGTTTCATCTAAAATAATGTACCTACTTCTTTTTGTCTCTATGCCACCCTACTATTAATTAGTAGATGTACTTTTTCTTTGATTGATCCCTAAGAACAAAATAACATTCACCGATTTATTCTTACGTGCATACACTTTCAAATATTTTTGTTTCAGAACATACGTGAGGAATTCATACACGTATCACTTGAGCGAGATATTCTACACGATCGTCAACGAATATACGGATTGGGAAAGAACGGTAGAGGTTTGTTTGTCTATAAACGTAGAAATTGCTCTGGGACATTTGTATTGAAATTTTAAGATCAGTCCTAGAGTTGAATATCGAGTGACATATTTTAAATTTTATTTGTGAAATCTAGAAAGATTGTAGTAACAAAAGTTTTGAATAAGTATCTCAAGAAAGAGGGTTTCCAGCTTATCTATTACCTACTTAATTTTCATATATTGAATTTAATATTACGAATCGTAGTAACAATAATTTAACATTACTCAATCTTTTAATGTCTCATCAGTCTTTATTCTTCGTACTTAATTGTTCTCAATTATATCCGTTTTATTCTCTTTGTCCAACACCTTCCATTTAATACCAAGTAATTAATTATCTCCCTGATTGTACAGTAAGAATGATGAATCATATTTTCGAGAGTATTAAGGAATTTATAATAACGTTCTGCCAACTCTTTTTCATGGAAAATACTGTTAATGATTTTGACTTTATGCCAAAAGATTCTTGTTTATTCGTAGTAAAAAAATTAACCTGTATTTTCAAATATACAAAAACAACAAAATTGGTACCACGGTAACCTACAAAATACTATTTTGTTAGTCCTTTTTGTACAGAAAAGTATTTTAATAAAACCTGTAGGTACATTTTATACAGTACAAATGGAAACAAAATTCTGATGTTTTTTGCCAGCCGATACAAGAATTTTATTATTCGCACAATAGAAATGTTTCTACTGTAAAATATTGGCACGATAAAATTTTAAATGGTAGCGAACCTAAATTTGGTTACAATAGAGGAATACAAAAAGTCCGAATAAAAATAAGCCATTTCAAATTAGGTTAAGTGTAAAAATGTCATCACGAACAATATGTTACCGAAGAAATTTCAGCACCATAAATTTCAAGCTGCGAACTTGAAGGCATTTCCTTTGAAATCACGCCAAAGAGTCCAATCAAATCTCACTTAGCAATATTAGCTGTCGGAAATATGAATTAATACGTAGATCTCAAATAACAATTCCGGTAGAATATAAAAGCTAAATTTCAAATGGTTGAACCACAATCTAACTTTGATTTGATTTTGGATTACTTCTTCAAATATACGCCGGCGCTAGCGAAATTAAATGAGGTAACGATTCCCTGTAAGTTTACTAGGAATTTGAATCGTATAATATATGTAATATGGAGCATTATTGTTACTACCTCAATTTAAGGTCACATTTTGGTTATCATCGATTTATCATAATCCCCTGACGTGTTTCAAGTAATGCGAGAATGTGTTTGTAGAGTAATATTCCTAACAAAGTATGTGTATTAAATATACATAGATAATAGAAAATAGAATACCAGACGTAATTGAAAATTATTGTGCTAGCCACCGTTGTGCCGCTGCAATATAATAGAGCAAAATATATTTAGCATAATCTACTGTAAAATGCTGCAATAATAATAGTATGTATATACTAGCTGACCCGACGGTCATTGTTCTGTCAATCTGTACAAAAATACATTCATACAAACCTTAACCTAACAATTACAAACACAACAAAAAAAACAGCCAAAACGGTCGAGCCGTTCTTAAGTGATCCTCCATCATACATGTGGCAATTTATTTTTGTTTATATGGATGAAGATTTCTAAGGAAAATGTATTTTTTTATAAATAATACCTACATACACATATTATTGACATGATAAACAAGAATGTAAATTATAAACGAGGAGGAACACAATCTTTAAAGCAAGGCTTGATTCCGCATTCACGGCAAATTGCCACCACTAATAAGACTGCAATAGAATCAATATTTTGTCGTACAATCAAAATAGCAAAAACTGTCACATCATACATTACTACACTTCCATCTTTTCAGAATCCTATAAACACAAGAGATGCGACAGTATCGGCGTTATCAGACGCTCAGTATGTTGCACCGCTAGTTCAAAGCGGGGATTTGCTGAGTGGAGGTCCGAAACCAATACTGACTGATGAAGACGGACCCCGAAGACCAACAAAGACTTTCTTCTATGTGTTTGATTACCAGACCAAGGATGGATTTTATCCCCAGGTGAGTGCATTCTGGCATATTATTAATTATTAGTACTAGCAGGTATGAAATTTTGCGTCGTCACCTGATTGTATAACAAAATGGATATCCTTAAGTCTCTGTTGTTAAAGATATCTGAAAGATTAGAAAACTAGAATCTTCAATGAGTACTATATTAATATGTATTAAAGCTATTTAACTTTTCAACCAAATCATCTTTATTATTAAATACTCTTTTCACTACTAGGGGATTATTTACTCTCGTAATACACATACTAGAAAAAGTTTCTTTTCTATGAAGTTAAGATAAATATTCCCTATTTATCGAGATTCTGGTCACATACATGAAATATATCTTCAAGACATTTTAGTACTAAATTCAACAAATTGTAATGTATTTTGTGAGTAAGGATCGCTTTAGTACTTAATAATGTCTATAACTTTGAAATATATTATTTTGGGTCTCATATTGTTATCATGTATGTAAATTGAACGACGATGCTGACAACAGTTTGAACAAATTGAGTTTATAAAAAGTTACAATATTTTTGATCCAAGCATTATCTTTAATAAACATGATATTATTGTATTCTGATATCTGATGTATCTTCAATAACATGTTCTTCATATTTAGATAAAATATCAATAAAATAGGATTACTGCGAGTCCTAATACAATCGCCTAAATAACTTGCCGGAGATTAAATTTATTAGGTAATTTGTATTGTCTATCTTCAGTATTATTTTTTTATGTATAAATGTAAATGTATGTATGTTCGAAACGTTGTGCACTTCATAAGATAACAGCTGCTTATTATTGGAATTGAATTATTTATAAGAAGCCTTATGAACAGTGGCCTTGAATGTTCATTTCCACTTTGTGAAGGAAAGGTACAGAACGAGTACGCCCCTTGAAATATGAAAAAATATATATTACTTCTGTAATATGTTTACCTGCTAAACATTGAGATAGAGGATACTTGTATCTGCAAATTAGATTTATATTTATATTGAACTTAGGTTTGATAGGTCAGCATTTTATTTCATAAATTATTTTTGAAATAATGCATTTACAAAATTACTCTTAATTTTTTTATTGTGCGTACCCTGTCAAAATATTTCAAAATATTTGGTATGCCAGACATAATTAAAAACATATTGTATCTGGTCACCAAAGTATTGCTGCCATTCAATAGATAAAAAAAAAGGATTGCAATGATTTATTTTGGTTAGCCAATTCACATGTATTAGCAATCCAAACAAATTTATACGATCTTAATATTTGTTACTACCTACTTATAAAATGACATCATACATACATCTTATATAAATATTGTTTACCATGATTAAATAAAATCAGTCAGTCTCGCTATTATAATAATGTACACGTATAATGATTACGCGTCAATCTTATTTAAGGATGTAGAGTGACCTCAGAAATAGGAACAGTCCCATAACTCGTATAATATCTGAAGATCTACTTAATACTCCAACTAATAAGCAATAAGATGATTGGGTGTTTATCTAATCGAGAACCAGCACTTAGAAAAATGGCTACACATTGCAACAAAAATAATCTTTAAATAATTTCGTGCATTCAATTTCCTTACTGAGTGTTAGAAACTCTTTATACAATTGCATAGGTATCAGAATAATTAACGCTCGTGTTCTAAACTCTGCTTGTATTGATATTAGTAGATAGAACCCCTTCAGAACAACCAAGTTGCCAAGTTTGATTCATTGTTACCAAACTATTCAATACCTATGGAATGTCAACGTCTTCCTTAGTTTGATATAGCACAACTTTGAACTGTCGTGGTTCGATTACAGTATTACCAAGTGCTTACATAATGATTGGCGTTTTGTATAGCGCTGACTGTACAATCTGACGTGCTATTGACTGTCTGTCCTTTGATAATATTGTTGACAATTTCTATAGTATTGTTACTTGGAGTTACAACGTCAATCATGCAGAGGTCTCGAAGTTATCTACAGCATGCAAATATAACTTTTAAAGTTATGTGCGTATTAAATAGTTGTCATTCACTCTCTTTTATCAGTGATCGAAAACATTGGAAGTAAACCTGCTAGTCTGATAGTTTTATAGACTTTTTAATAAGCTATGTCAAGTCTGCCAAGCAATATTGGGCCAGCGTGATGAACTATGGCCTACCCAATCTCATACTGAGGAAAAGCTCTTGCCCAGCAGTAGGAGAATTTATAAGCAGGGCTGATTTTATAAATATAATTTTAATTATACTGAAGATACATTTTAACATTTATAAATAAAATTGTATAAATATATTCATTTTAAATATTACAAACACACTACTACCCATTGGTATTGAGCACAGGTGATTAGGTTATAAGGAACATCTGTACAATAATATTTTGCTACTTCCTTTTACTTATATAACTATTTTAATAACATAATTTTTCTTTTGGCTTTTTGTCTAGCATATTTTTGACCATTGGATTTTAGGAAATAGATCCTATGGTTATGCTACTTATAACAAACGTTAGTACAACTACCAAAATGATAGTACATCATCTATATATACTTAAAATAATTCATTTTCTTTATATTTCTATGAAACTTTGACACCAACTCTGAAAGGGGCTGATAATTTTAAAATAGCTGGATTTTTTAATGTTTTAGATAATTTATATTTTAGCTTTCCACACGGCCACAGCTAGCTTTTTAGTAAGAGTCTGCCTTTCAGTGCGTCACAAATATTATATGCTATGTATTTGATGGATTTAAAGTCCGACACGCATTAGAAAGTTGCCACAAAATATCGGTTCGATTTTGTGAAAAACATACACACGACACTGATGTCATAGCCGATTTTTATTTCATTTGTTCACTCGGTATAACAATGTTTTGTTCCGTGTGAAAATCAAACACAACACATTTTTTTATTCGGTTATGCATTTCCCTAAGATGAAAAGATAAACCCATATGTTTTATACAAACAGAAAATATTGTTAAAAAACACTCGGGCGTATTTAGATTCCAGGTTTATACACTCGTCATAATTCCGTCAGAGGTTAAAACATATTTATATTCCAGTTTACCTGTTACAAAATTACATAGTCTTTGGAATAATCAAGATTAATTATTCTTTATTTTACTTTGGTATAAAGGTTAATGAGTATAATTTACTGGATTATTACTACTAACTACTAACCTAGGAGAATCTAATTATCTTTAATATTAAGATGAAAGAGCTAAGAATTAAATTGTCTCCAGTGTTCTGATGAAATATACTTACGGATTTTGAAAGTTGTTTGTTGATGCCAGTGTGTGACTATGTGTCACTAAATGGTGCGATTTCCAAGCCAGGATGCTCTTCATCGTTTCCAAGAGCGGTTATACACAGTCATATTCTATACTCTACTGTACAGTATAGCACAGACTAAAATTATTGTTGTATATATATATAATATGGTATTTGTAATGTTTATACAGTATTGTACAAATTAGCTGTGTCCCCCGGTTTTACCCGCTCTGCTCTTAGGGGTCATACCATGAAGTCGGAAAGAGTATAATAACCATCCGTAGTAAATAGGCTACACAATGCAATCATAATTTTCAAATCTGAATGATAATCCTAACTAATATTATAAATGCGAATGTGAGTTTGTTTATTTGTTACGCATTCACGCCTTTATTACTCGACCCATCATCATGAATTTTCACATACATGTTGTCTGGGGCCCAAGTCTACTATTTTTATAAATTCGTTATTCAGACACGACGTAACTGCAATTCCATTGTAAATTTGCTAAAAGTTCGTAATCTATTAAATTCATAATGGTCGATCATTGGTCGGTCAATGGTCTCGTAAAAGGATTGTGGTAGAATGATAAAAAATGAAAAATGAAAAAATGAATACAACATGTATTGCCATTATTATAAAACCCGTTAGTAGAAGTGATTTTTGAAAAACTACTACTAAATTTGAACATTTATTCATGGCAGATTTCGTTTATATATATTTTTACATATTATTTTTATTAATCTTAAAAGCAATTTGATTAAAGGAACTGTCAAAATTTTAACAGATTACCCACCGCATACGTCATTCATTCATATGTCATTATGTACGAGATTACCATTCTATGCCATTTTTTCAATAGAGTGTCAGTGGTTGACCATCGGGAAGTCATAATGACGCCATTATATTAGTAGATTACCAAACTTGTCAAAATCAACAATTATGAAATCAATGATAGACCATTCTGACGCTATTGTAATAGCAGACTTGGGCCCCAGGGAATACGAAAGGACAAATGGTACCTTCCATCTTTGTAGATGGAAGGTACCCTATGTCCTTTCGTAGCTCGTACCTCGTACCTGGTATGTACCAGTTCTGTACCTCGGGAATAGTATTTATTTATATAAATACTATTCTCGAGGTACACCTACTATATTACAAGGGGTCGTCAAAATATTTGATACCTATTCTGAGCAATAGCTTCCGGTTACCTGTTTAACTAAGCTACTGAATGAATATAGTGACATCATAGATATCCATTCTGACTCCCTAAATAAATTCATTAGCCACATAGAAAAAGGCACCTAAACCAAATGTAAAAAAAAGTTCATAGTTTTAAGTCTTACATGCTTCTATTCTATATTTTGTTGCATGATATGTAATAGTACTTACCGCATTTTTTTTCTAAATCTAGTTATGAATAGATTTAATACATTTTTACCTTATGTATTGTATAAATGTATTGTACAAAGCAGAAGATATGAGACATAGTTCCAAGAAATAATAACAAGTTATTTCAAGAACTGTTTTGCACTTGAGCACTTCAATAAAAATATTAGCGCTGTATAAAACTGTGGCACTGCTGGGCACGGGCTTCTTCTCAGTATGAGAAGGGTTAGGCCATGTATGTATGTATCTTATGTGGGGGCCAGTCAGTGCAGACTGGCGACACTTCGACCCAGTGGGATCTTTTGTGTTGACACTTTCCCAATAACGACTGCCACAGCTGTTCATGGCAGCCGGAACCGACGGCTTAACGTGCTCTCCGAGGCACGGAGCAGGCGATAATTGTCAATCAATACGCACATAATTTCGAAAAGTCATATAACTTACGAAAGTCAGAGGTGCGCGACGTGGGTTCGAACCTCGTGTTGTAATCCTCTGCATTGCAGTCTGTTGGTCTACCCACTGAGCTATCGCTAGGGTTAGGCCATAGTTCACGATGCCGGCCCAGTGCATGTTAGTAGACTTAACAAATCTTCGTGAACATTATGGAGAACTCTCGGACATATAATGCAAAATCTTTTCATGGTCTGTTGCTATAGTATTAAAAATTATTTAGACACTTGTTTTCCAATTAAAAATAAATAAAATACAGGATTCCTCACGATGGTTTACTTCACCGTTAAAGCAAACGATAATTAGCTATTTAATACGTACATAACTTGGAAAAGTCAGAGATACGCGCCTTGGGATCGAACTCGAGACCTCTGCGTGGCAGTCCAATGGTCTCTCAGTAGGCTATCGCTGGTGTTAAACACTTTATATACCAGTAAATACGAAGCTTTATTAAGTCGCGGTTGATTCCACTCAGCCATGTTTTGACCGAGCGTTGACCAATGTGGTTTCAGCTAGCGGTTTGGCACGAATCGGTCTACTTTTTATTTATAACACATCCATTACGGATTTATGGTCTCAGCATCAGATGTATAAAGGCTGTTTTTCTATTATTCTTAGATCTAATAAATCATAGAAGTATTTATCGAGTTTCATTTATTTCTGTTGAGTATTTTCGTCTGTTTTGGTAGACAAGCATGTTTGGGAATATGTATCTGAGGTATTGTATTTAAGTTGAGATATTTAAGTTATATTTAGTAGCAGGTACAGTAGCAGCGATAGCTTAGTGGGGAGACCAACAGACTGCAATGCAGAGGGTCTCGGGTTCGAACCCACGTCGCGCACCTCTGACTTTCGGAAGTTATATGACTTTTCGAAATTATGTGCGTGATTGACAATTATCGCTTGCTCCGTGCCTCGGAGAGCACGTTAAGCCGTTGGTCCCGGCTGCCATGAACATCTATGGCAGTCGTTATTGGGAAAATCAGTACCCTCTAATATCCTGACTCTGGTCTAGCTTTAGGGTATCGTTAGCCTTCGGGTTGCGGAGGTCAGGTGGCAGCCGCTCCGTGTAAAAACTGATATCCAGTCAAATCTGGTTAGACCAGAAAAGCCGATCCCAAGTGACTTGGGAGTAATAAAGGCTAAAAGAGAAGATTTTAGTTATTTTTAAGATTTCCCAGATATCGCTAGTTGAGGTTATAGGTCGCACGTAATGAAGGGGAAATATATTGTCGTTAACCAGGCTGCTGTGGATAATATCTTCTTTGCCTGAACCCAAAATCGAATCATTATCATTAATCATGGGATCTTATAGACAGCAGTCGCATTCATGATGAATTTGTCACTAAGCTGTAAATTGTAATATAACTTACATATATTATAAACCTTCGATAACAATGATGATATGTATATGACCACTATACGAAGTTTCCTTTACATACAAAATAAATGTTGATTTAACCGATGAAATATTTTCTTCTTAAGCCATTTCGTGTTGAAAATAATCTCGATAGATGTTATAGATAAAAATGTATTATATAAATATTCCCAATATTATAGATGTTACAAACACCTACAAAAATTAATATATAGGTACTTTCAAATAAATCTTTAGTTCATCGACGCATCATTTTTATTTTTTATTTTTTTTACGTGGGGGAATGCATGACGCATACCCCTCCGCGGGGGCGGGCGGAGGGGTTATGTCGGGCTCGCCGGGGTAAAAGAAAGATGTTAAAGATGATAGAGTACCTCCCGGAATACCGACTAAACCTACCACGGTTTTCCTCGACAAAACCGCTATCGACGGGGCCGCGCGAATCACTTTCGCATGCGGTCGCGACCCCGCCGAGGTTTCGGCCCGCCGTATGAAACGGCAGGCCACTACACGAAAGACCTATCCAAAGGCACTCCTCACATATTATCCCTACTGTCCCCCCTAGAGGGGAGACGGACTCGAAACAACAGAGGCGCGCGTGGGAACACGCACGCCGCCTCTCGGACCTGGTGCTGAACGGATGGCGGGCAGGCCCACAAAGCCCGCCACCCCCAGGTCAAATCGACGCATCTCAAGTAATGTTGAGAACGATAGCTAGCCTTTAAATAAGCTATTGAAATGATTTTAATAATAGAGCAAATGTTCTTAATTTTGCCAATTATATTCACTTCAAGCTAATACAATACCTTAACCAATCGAAATTAAATTAAATAATAATTCTAAAACTTAAGTTGTTTGCTATACCTAGAACTAAACTAGAAAACTAATTTTGAGTATAGAATGTACTTAAAAATAGTTTCTTGGAACTAAATATTAGCTTTACAAAGTTATTTCTAATACAAATCAAGTAAATGGTAAATGTTATAATTAAATTAGTATTATTCAGAACGAGTTTAACTTAATTTAGTATTACTAGGAATATCAGTGAGATGTCACATAAAAATTTGTGAATTCGTAGAACTAAGTAAAATAGCTGCCCATAATAACCAAAATTAATATATGGTTAGATAGTATGTATGACCGACGCTCTACATAGGGATCATTGAAAAATTTGGTAAGTCCTTCAGTCAATAATGGGACAGTGCAGGTTTAGAAAAAGTCATTAATTTAAAGAAAATATAAAGTGAAAATGATTTATTTGTATCTCCATACATACTCGTACATAATCTTAATTAAGAAAAATACAATTGAACAGAAGGCGGTACATAGAAATCAAATTGGGCAACTGCGTCAGCTATTGATGCAGAAAATACTTTAATTGCTATAATTACTATCAAAGTTAGTTTTAAGACTGTAATAAAATCTTCTACAGCATGGCGCTACTGCATTTGCGGTAAAAGAAATAAAAACTGTAATTACTACTGCCACCAAAAATTACCATTTCTACAGGTAGTGTCAAAGTGGTATTTGAACATGAGATCATATTATTTACAGAATAAAGACCGTTTTGTGACTTTCCATAATATATTACCGTGATTATAATATAAAATTTAGGTAATTTATGTATGTTAGGTATATGAATGTAAATTATATGACTGCACTGATGTACCTTAATATGTTGCCTCGCAAACTCCCACTGCGCCGAGTTCGATCCTCAAACGGGACACAAATGGGTGTGATCCATACACAGTTCTTTATAGTCTAGATGGTCTTTGTGTCCGTTATTTGGATGTGTGTTCTCTTCGTCACAGGAATAAATACTAGAGCGAGTTTCCTTTTTAAAAAGCAAAAACAGAACTATTAATTGTGTTCTAACTATCTTGCCTAATATTATAAATGCGAATGCGTTTCGTTGCGTTTGTTTGCATTTGTTACGCTTTCACGCCTGAACTACTCGACCGATTATTAAGAAAATTCGCATACACGTTGTCAGGGGAACAGAAAAGGACATAGGGTACCTTTCATCTAGAAAAAAAGTTGTACATTAATACGAGCGAAGCCGCGGGCAAAATCTATTTTAATAGTATAAAAATGCACAAAACGTTCAACACGGAACAAATAAACACCACTTCACATCAGATTTATATGAATTGCTACTTATTTCTTTAGTAACTTTTCTCGCGCAAGAATTAAACATCCCGAAATTGGGTCATCAGCGTAGATATTGCGTTTTTGTAAATATACGTATGAACGTATACGGTTGTGTGGCAACCAGCCATTCTTTAGGGTTGTTGAGGAAAATGGCTCTTGCAATAGATTACTCTGACACTGTATTACTTATGTTACACGCCTCCGGCTATTCGAAGATTCGGGCTTGTTATGTGTTGTATTGACAAAATAACATATATGTAGGATAACGGTTCATATTTAGATGGAATTGTACTTACTTATATACTTAGCTAGTACGTTCGCCTACCTAGATGGTACACAAGTAGGGAATGCTATACATGAGGTCTGGAGTCCGATTTCCGAATCAGGCAAAGTATTAGCAGAGGCAGCATGGAGTCAAAAACTGTGCATGGTAATCAGGAATAAGCTGGCCCTCTATAACATCATACTGAAAACCAAAGCTGGTATTTGAGTGAATATACCAGATGTATTACACACACAAATTTGCCTTTTGGAAATATAGGCATGAGTTTACAAGAATATATCGCACTCTTAATAAAACAGCGACTTAACTCGAAATTTGAAAGTAAGGTAATTTGTACTCTAATTGTATATGTTAAATTCTAATATTATATTTGTGTTAAATCATTGCAATAGAGTTTCAATTTGTTTAATCCAAAATACTGAGATAAGTCTCTGTTTTATTAAGAGTGCGATATGTTGACTATTCTGACAGTTCTGTGGTAAGGGTTTGATTTTGATTAATGATTATTTAGTCTTGGATTTGGTTTCTGTTATGAACAAACCGTTATAGATTTTTTTATCACAAAATTGATGTGTACAAATAATGTTATATTCTATGAACGTAATGTTTTATTTACGTTCACTGGATAAAATCGGAGAACACTCGTGAATTTAATCTGATGCCTAATTAAGCATAAATTACACATTGAAAAGCATCAATTATACGGATATTAAAAATTGAACGAATTTTAAAACACGCTAGATAGTTTTAAACTGTTAATTTTTAGTCCAAAGTATGTACACACATCAAAAGTGTCTAGGGATCAAGTAAATTTATAAGTATAAAATCTATCAAATTAATATTTGCCAAATCTAGTCTTCCAGAGTAGCTTTTTACTTTAATTCCTATGTTTAAGTTATTAAATTCAAAAATTTCAAATTTTCTTAATTTTACAATACATAAAATTAAGAAAATTTGAAATTTTTGCATCTTGTGAAAAATTAACTCAATTAATGTCTTCAAGTATATGAGGAAAATAGGCAAAAATGAGGATCTTTTATAATTTTTATTTAAAAGTTTAAAAAGTTAATAGTCTGTGTTCCACCATTGACACGAATAACACAATCCCAGCGATTTGGCATGCTTAAAATCAGTTCATTAAAATCACTGTGAGGAATGGCCGCCCACGTTCTTTCAAACAAGTCAAAAAGTTGATGTGAGGTATGTACGGCATCCATACTCGGCAGAGCTCTTCTTTGGAGTATATCCCATGTGTGTTGGGTTGAGGTTTGGAGATTGAGCAGTTCACGGCGGGACGTTGATACGAGCATCGGCAAGAGTACGTGTTACGACTCTAGCTATGTGTGGACGTACATTGTCATGCATTAGTCGAAATGAATCATCCAACGAGTTTCACAAAGGGATGATAACGCCTGAAACAATCCTCCCCGCATAAATCTGAGCATTGAGGTTGCCCCTGATCCAAGTGAGATCAGTTCTTCCATCGATCCAAATACCGGCCCAAACCATTATTGTTCCACCTCCATATAAATGAACTTCCTGACAACATTTTAAACGTTCTTGACGCCCAGAAGTCCTCCAAATCCGAGTACATCTTTTATCTGGTCTCACACCGAAACGAGATTCATCGGAAAAGCAAACACAACGCCAGTCTTCTTCCTTCCAATTTCTGTGTTCGTGAGCCCATTGCAAACGGGACCTACGATTGCAGAGTGCTATAGGTGGAACCCCCAGCGGCTTTCGGGAACGCAGATCCACTTCCTGTAAACGATTTCGGATGGTATGGTCGCTTATCAGCAAGCCTAAAGAGCTGTGGAGCCTCGTAGCAAACATCATGGTGGTTATGTTACGATTCCGTCGACCAGTATTTTGGATGTACCGGTCCTGTCTGCGAGTGGTGATGCGTGATCGTCCTCCATGTCGCTCGGCCACGCTGCCCGTGATACGATAGCGTGTCCAGAGACAACTTATAACGCTCTGTGTAGTGCCAAGAGCAACAGCTACAATACGTTACCTGGAACCAGCTTGCAACATTCCGACGGCTCTCATCATCTCTTCTCGTGTTAAATGATATCTTCGCACCATATTGATGCAGGTTTTTCCAGTTCCGATGCAGAAATTGTAATGGTTTTATTAAAACGCTATTACACACTTTTATAGAAATCCTGATTGACAGTTGATTTTTTTATTTATTATCGAAATTTAATGAAAATAATTTTTCAAATAGTTAAATCACTAAAAAGAAGCAATTACAATAAAAAATAGTTGAAATAATAATCCTTAATTGCGGTGAGCTTCTAAAACGTATTTGATCCCTAGACTCTTCTGATGTGTGTAGTTAAAAGTATTATTAATCAATTTAAATTTTATTGCCCAATGAAAATGGCTAAAAAGGAACTAAACATCATAGAGTATAACTTAATTAAGTTTGATAGTTTAAATATAGTGGTCTGTAAACCACCATAAAATCTGTATAACGAAATTTTATTTCATTTATTATATTTTGAACCAATGAGGTAATCTTCTTCCAAAAGACATCTCCTACAGTCAATTAATTATTCTGAAATATGACCTAAAATTTATTCTAGCCACGTATTAAAATCTAGCTGCTAGCTTTATCCCAAAGCTCATTTCCTTTTAGCAGTCATAAATGTCCCTGTTAAATATGATACTCCTTTGTTCAACCATTACCACGCGCTATGGGTACGGTTTTAGTAGTTTAAAATAGGTTACATCTACACATATAATAAAATTGTAACTGTTTGATGAGAATGTGTGGTATCTATTATAGGAGAAATAGAAGCCAGAACAATTATGTTAGATTTTTTTATCTGATTTAAATGAGTTTTTCACAGTTAAATTCCTGGCAGTCTAACTTAAAATTTGGTATATTTCACATCTTGATACGACGCCAAAATGTCGAATACTAGCAAAGAAACTATAGACAGGTACATACTTCCAAATGCCACGTGTACGAAGCGGCAGGCAAAAGCTAATTATATTATATAGTTTCTTACGTACTCATTACTCTAATATATTATTCAAATTTCATAAGGGACCTTAAGAAATTGGATACGATATGAAAGGGTCATACATGATCGAGACGGTTTTAATGATGTTCGACGCACCACACTCTTAGTATAGTGTACGCATTGAATTAATAAGTACTTCGTACAACTGACTACTTATTCATTTTATGAGTACATGTTTTTGATACTGTGCCTGATATTTTATACCTAATAGACATTATAGTAAAGTTCATATTTCGAACACAGTACTTATGGTGGCTCATAGTACGGAATATCACATGATGTCTTCTGCCAAAGAATATTTACATATATCACAACATTAGACCATCAAACATTCGCGATAAAATATGGGAATTTTTATACTGCTTCTTTATAACATCGATGTATAAACAAATTAAGTAAATCGGTGAAAAGAAGAGTTGAACATTATGCTCATAAAAAATTGCAATTATTGCGATTCCGGGGCGCACTTCTGCCCTATCCTTCAAAAATATACATATCTACGAGTAAATCTCTCTAAAAAGGATAGTAGGCGATTTAACCTTCCTTCAGAGGCAGCGTGAGTAAGTTGGTTGAGTTGTAGAGGCAGTTGCGCTAGTACTCGGCTAACTAGCCAGCTGGATCGAAATATTATAATTCTATTCTATAAATATTATTTCGAGCCCAATGGTTGGTCGAGGTCATGCAATGTTGCTGTAAGTAAAGTAGGTACTAAATCGACGTTACGACCAGTTGTAAATCTTAACAGTCTACTCAAATAGAATTTTTGTTTTAGAGAATGGGAGCCGTCCACGGTGAAGAGCTTCCTTATGTGCTTGGAGCACCTCTGGTTGATGGATTTGGTCATTTCCCGCAGAACTACACCAAGTCTGAAGTCGCGTTATCAGAATCCATCATGTTATTCTTGGCCAACTTTGTGAAGACTGGGTAAGTGTATGAACTGGATAAATCTTTACTCTGCTAAACATGAATCTTCCGGCCACTTTCCACACAGTGGTCGAAATTATGATGTCTGCTCCTATGTCTTAAAACTACTTTGATCAGATAGTCTTTTCATCTCGTTGTTGTTCTAAGTTGCATTTTGCTATCTATGATCGATGATGATAAAACGTTTATGTTCTAAGCATAGTCTTTAAATTTGTATATTGAAAAATATTTAACCTTTTTCATGAAGCCAGGAGTCAAGTCTTAGTAGGTACATGTTACCGTGTAACTAAAAAGTCTAATCTTATTAAAGAGTTTGGACGAAAATATTGGATATCTTCTCCTCATTATATTTCTAAACGTTTGAGTGTTATGATTGGTCTAAAAAAGTTATGAAAGCTTTTGCGCAGATAATTATTTTTCGAAATACGTCCCTTACACAAGATAATCCTTTTGTAAAGAGAGCCTTTGTAAACAATAAGAGCACCAAAATCCCTTAAACTCGCAATAACCATTCGGATTTCGGATTACACACATTTTGGTCACATAAGAAATCAAATCTCTAATATGAATGCTTTATAAGTGATATGACAAATTATAAATGTTTTATTCTTTAGAAAGGTACCCTATGTCCTTTTTAGTACCCTGACAACGCCCCAACCTGATCCATCAAGCACCAACAAGTTTGGGTCCTCATACCTCTGCCAAACGATCAAGGCATGGAATTCTCTGCCAAGGCACGTGTTTCCTTCTTCCTTCAATCCTGGGTCCTTTAAGCGGGAAGTGGTTAAGCTGCTATGAGGATGGTGTGGAGGCTCTTAAACCACATAATCACTTACTATCAGGCAGAGTGTGGTGGCATTTGAATGAGCGAAATTAAAAAGACTAGTAATACAGGCGTGAAAGCGTAAAAAACTAATATTTACTTATTATTAATAAAATACACAATATTTTGGTAAATTACATAATTAAGAGATTAATTTGAAGAGGTAAAACAAATGTACAAATAAAAGAAGATTGTGTTCAATAATAATTATTCCATTTTATCACTGAAATATATTAAAGTGGATTGAGATTTTAAATTAACTTTCTAAATATTTAAACACATCTAAGGTGCACAAATTTAAGGTACCTTTAATAACGTCAAACAATTTATTCAACTTTAATTTGCGCAAAGCAACAGTAATTGCCGTGGTAACTTGAACCTTATTAATAAGAGAATAAAGACTGCTTGATGTCTGATTACCTTCTTCTGAACTGCTATATAATAGCGCTTCAAAGTTTTTGAAACTTGCAAACAAGTATAAACTTTCAGTGCCAGATATTAAGGTTAGATTTCCTTTGATGTTCTCTTTTAACTATGCCTTTGTACGCCGTTTTACGATAATCTCTCCCTTTAATTATGTGTTTTATATTCCTTAAATTTTTGGGAGTGTTTAATAATTACTGTTATTTAGTGGGGTAATAATAATTACGGAGGCACTAACTGTGCCAGTGAATTTTAGAACTCCCTGATTTAAGGTAAAGGCTTGAAAACCTTTTTGTTGCATTCTAAAATTTTATGTTTTGTTTTCCCATTGTTGTTTTTGCAGCGCTTAAACTGTGTTCGCTTCGAGTTGTGCAAGGTTTAAATGGATTTTACAAAAGCTTTGCATAGAAAGAAATAAAACGCAATGCTTTTGTTAGGCATCTGTACATTTGTAGTCTCGTGCTAAGTGAATATAACTCCAAGAGTAATCCATGCGAGATGTGTTGAAGCAGCTTAGAACTGTAGACAATAGTTGTGAATTTAATTCTGTGTTCGTTTGATGTGATTATTTCGAGTATTTTGACAATAAAAGATAATTTATCTTCGTAATACGAATTCAAAAATTGGTAAGTAGCACAAGTACTTCCAGACAGGTGAAAACTGCCAGAGAGACAGATAAAAATAAGGTCAAGAAGAATTTGAACTTATTGTATCAAATTACATTCATTAATGAAATGAATCATGATCAGACAGAACCGATGGATTGTCAAAAATTATGAAATTACTGATAGACAGTTCTGTTTTCTGGCTGTAGTTTCTTAAATCGTCCGTCACACAGTCTTGAGTATTGCGCCGATCAATATTGATGCAGCACTTGTATTTTTTTTTCCGAAGTCCATAGAATGTAGTTCGTTTAACAAATTACTAGTATTCTTGTTAACCCCTCTAGCTAAGCTAATCTGTTGGTGTTAGGAATGGTTTCACGTCTATACAATTTTCTTAAATAATTAGATTTGTATAAACCAAAGAGCCCTCTGCAAACATAGTATTCAAAATGTTACCTGGATTTTAGTATGTCTACCAAAATTGGTCTATACCAAAAACACGAACCGAGCTGACAGAAATTTAATGTAATGACCCGAATTTCAACGCACGGGACATCTATTTTTAGTGTTAACGGTCATGGGTACAGTTTTGGCACCGGTAAATTGATCATATCGCACCAAGAGCGGGTATATGGATATGGTTACGACATTCATAATACACCTAACATAAGAGCCCTCCCAAGAACCACTATTTACAATGTTAATGTAAGGGAATCCAAAGCTTACAGTAGTAACCGTTATTCACAATATTAATACTGATTATACGTCTAGGGGTACCCATAAGTAAATAGGTTTATTACACGGATATTATTGTTTCAGAAACCCGAACGACAATGTACGACAAGAGTCCCTGCTGCCGGCCTCGAGGGAGAGAAATAAATTCAGAGGAATAAACTGGGAGGAATATGATTCCACACACCAAAAATATTTGGAAATAGGTACGATTTGTGCTAGTTAAACATAGAGTAATGTTGCGTAAGTAGTTTCTACATAGGCATTCGTCTATATTCCTAAAGGGGGAGGCAGAGTTGTATGACAGTTATATTTTGACCATCTATGTTTTTCGGTTCCATGTAATAGAAGGCTGGCATTATGCCGTCTATCGGGCACAGTTTCAGGGGGTCTACCGTGAAACGCGTTATACGCAATTGCGTACGTTCGTTCGTGCTTATTCTTACCATGAAACATCATTCGCTCCGACATTCGTCATGAATATCGTCGTATGACATTTGTAAGTCCTAAAAATATTATTTCTTTCGTAATTTGTTTCGGCACGTCATTGCGTAAAAACATTTTCACGGTAGACCCGCAGATTCTGTTTTGGTGTTAAGAATATCTGGACAAAATAATATATTGCCCGGGCATCGAAACCAACCTCATGCACAGTAACAAACACACGTAAATAAAGTAGAAATGACACATAAAACTTAAAACCAAACATATATATATATATATATATTAGTTTTTGTATATATCAGCACAAATTTCTGAATATAGCTCTAATAGACGAAGCAAAACTTCGTAAATCTACACCAGACGATAAATAAATCTCTTTGAAGAATTGCTCAAAAACTTAGCTGGTACGAACTATTCGACAAAGACAAAATAAACTATTAATCAAAATGTCGGCAAAATTAATTAAAATTAAAGTTAGTTTGTAAATAATAAGTGCAAATTAGTCAAAGATCAAAATATAAAATACTATTTTGCCCACGACTTCGACTACGTAAATGTAGTTTAGGTGAGGTTAGATTTGTAACAGTATTTTTTCTGGTTGAAAGATACCTTATGTCCTTTTCTGTTCCTCTGAAAACGTATATGCAAAATTTCATGAAGATCTGTTGAGTAGTTAAAGTGTGAAAGCGTAACAAAGAAACATACATTCGCATTTATAATATTAGTTAGGATTAGGTATACATATAACATCTAGGTGCCAATAAATAAAGTATTTATTTGAGATCATACCTATATTAAATAGTCGACCGACTGAAGTAGGAACAGTCAAAGTAATCAAATGCAGTGGCATGCTTTCATATTTGAAACAAAAATATTCTATTTTAAACTAAAACAAACATTTAAATCACACGATACAAACGAATAGACAATAAAACGTTATTGACATACAACCTTAATAACTGCTGGCAATTTTGAGTTTATTTGCGTAGCACCTATTGGCTGATGACAGACTATAAAACTACCCATAAAATATTATGTACGAAAACTAATATTATTTTTATATCAAATATAGTTTATTTATTGTTTGACATTCGCAATTATTTTTCGTATGACATAACTCACACATAGTATTACGCCTACGTTGTCCCCGAAGCGATAGGCATAAATGTATGTAGATGACAAAATGTAGGAATCATACAGATTGTATTTCACCAGCTATGGTAATATGGTTTAGGTCCCAAGTAATAGTGGTCAAACCTGTTTATCTTCACTAAGCTCAGTTCCAGACTCCATGATGCCACTGAGAATTTCTTGACAAAAAAACGCAATAATACTTTGTCTGCCCTCGGTATCAAAATCGAGATCTTATCATTCAGTCGCATTCACAACCGCTGCAACACCGAATATTTTAGAAAACCTCAATACCACTTTAACCGTCCCTGTAATCAAAACCCAAGACCATGCACAGCAGTTGCATTTACTACCGCTGCGGCATCAAATATTTAATATATTATTTTTTATCACAGGTATGAAACCGCGCCTGAAAAACCACTACCGTGCACATCAGCTATCTGTATGGCTCCGTCTAGTACCAGAATTACACCGAGCTGGCATGGAAGACGTGGCAGCTCGACACAACCTATTCAAAAACCACAATGAACAGGATTTATACGAAGGTATCGTCAGACCGGATCCATTGGCGAGAAACGTCAACGATAACGATGCCATCAGGCGAACAAACGGTTCAGTGTACACCGACACAGCCTTAACGACCGTAGATACGATACTGGCGACATGTGCCACTATTCTGCCAGGAAGAGACTTGCAAACAGTAAACGCGACTGAAAACACTTTGGCTAATTTGGAAGCAGCCGGCTACGCTGCCTACTCAACAGCCCTCAGCGTTACTATAGCAATTGGATGCTCTCTATTAATCTTGAACGTGCTCATTTTCGCTGGCGTTTACTATCAAAGAGACAAATCCAGATCCAGAACAAAGCAACCAAGGTTTAACGAGAAACATTTTGAAACGATTTCTGGAAAACACTCACATTATCACATGGATCCAACTCACGCTCCAAGTTTGGTTGTCGACGTCGAAAGACAGAATCGGAAGAAACACATGATGAATACCGACCAACATTTGGCTAATTTGAATTTCAAAGGGCCATTAGACGTACCGAAGTCGCCGCCTAGTCCCACACTAAGTATGGATAACATGATGCTACCAAGCAAACTAGGGAGCAGAAGCAACAGTTTTCGAATACCTAACGTGAGTTATACGCAGATGGGTTACGCGACTATGCCGAAGAATTTGAGCCAGTTTAATAACTCGCCGCCTTTACAAGAGTTACGGCAGCAGAAATTCCAGCCGCCGAACGGATCGACGGGGAACTCCCCGGGGAGGGAGGCGGAGGCAAGGGGGGCGCATGCTACCCTCCGAAGAGGGAAGGCCTCCCTTCACTCCAACCTCCCGCAGGCCGCCATTGACGAAATGAGAGTGTGACAGTTAATTCCATCTGACTTTACATTACAGGATTAAAAGTGTGTGTGTGTTTGTGTGTGTAATTGTCACGATTGTAAATAACTATTGTATTAACGATGAACGATTCTTTTTTTAGAAATGTTATCGATTTTCTCCGAAATTGGAATATGATTATCGAATAAAAATCAATTGTATCATATTGTGTGGCGTTTTTGATTTAATCCTAAACAGTTAGTGTACAATGGCAATGTACTTTTCTAATCATTACTGTTACATACATACATAGTCTATGTCCCCGAAGGGCTAGGCAGAAATGTATGATTCTTCGGTATGACTTTAGGTCACATGTAATATGGCCTATCGACGTCTACAGGGCACAGTGCCAGATTCGTTGCTGCTGAGAATTTCTTGACAGTAAAACTAAATAAAACTGCTTGAGTTAGGAATTGAACCTTACAGTACCACTGCGCCACCGAGACAGCATCGTATTTTTCATGAAACAGACCTACGCTTTATTTGTAGCTGTACATTATTACTACTTATTAAAATAAGTATCATCTCGGTTAATACGTGTGTACTTGTGTAATTAAGGAAACTAAATTTATTACACCGAGGTCCAATAGTAGCTTGGACCTCGGTGTAATAAATTTTTGGATTTACTTACTAACACTTTTTCACAGGTTGCTTTAACATAGCATAACCTAGCACTACGCTAAGCCTGTCCCACGGAAAGTTCTCAGGGATTGTTACAGATTACATTAATTATATTATTATACAGATACACTGAATCTTCACTTACTTTAACATTTACAATATCAGTTTACTTTAATAAACTTATTGTATTCATTAAAATAATTAATAATACATAGAAGTGTAAACCATCTACATAGTTTAGGTAAAGGTAAATCTGATCGTTTTATCATCCAAAGAGTTCAGTTTTAAGGTTTCGGCTTTGTTTCTACCAGGAATTTCATTTTATTGTATTCTATTCTATTCAGGTACTCATAGCCAGTTGCACTCACTGATCGGTAAACGATTAGCGAGGTTAAATAACGTTGGGTGCGGTCAGTCTATAGATGGGTGATCACTTAGTGGTATTTCATCTGAGCGTCTCCGTGCTTCGGAGGGCACGTAAAAAGTCAGTCCCGGTTGTTGACAAATTGACAGCAGTCGTTATGCCATGTCAGAGGCCTACGGGCGGCTTGAACAACTCTTGACAATAGGTTGGCCACTAACCACACGAAAAGAAGAAGAAGGTACTGTTTGTAGACTATATTCATTTTAAACGTATATAAATAACGGCAAAAGTATAATTGCGAGATGGGTATGCTTTATGTATTGTCTTTAGCTTCCAGTACGCCATTTTTCACTAAATGGAACAATTAGGACAAATAGACGACATAAGCAAACCCATTTCCACTATAAAACTGTTTCTGTATTAAACTAATTGATTTCTTTGAGAGTAACGAAAGCCAAAACTTACGTAGTCATACTGAAACGTCTTGACCGAATGTGGTCCAGAAACTGCCAATAATAAATGTACTGAGTATTGTGTTCAGTTGGACATTGATATATGAGATAGCTAATGGCCTACAAGGCTTCTAGCTAGACAGTCTCTGAGATTACTTTAGGTACTATCTGTTCAGCAAAATTCATTTCAAAGACTCAGAACCTGTATATCCAATCTTTATATATATAATTCTACTGTGCGTGTGTATGTCACTGAACTCCGCCTAAACGGCTGGACGGATTTTGATAAAAAAAATTGTGTGTGTTCATGTGGATTTGAGGCTGGTTTAGAATTGGGGTTTTTTTTTCGTGTGCTCAGGACAACGTCTGTCGGGACAGCTAGTATAGAATAGAATAGAATGGAATAGAATATACTTTATTTGTAAACATAGGTAAATATTACAGTGTGTGAGATGTTACAGAGCTTTCTTAGTAGGGCTATGTTTTGCCTAGTGGCGTACAAATGTAATTCATGTAAATAATTATACAACAATTGTGACACGTTTGCTGAATCGTTGAAAGTGTGTATGTAATAGTACAGAATTTTAATAGCAAATTAGTCAAAATATAAATCTCTCAACATGATCTCACAAAATGTCAGCAGATAACAAATAATCGTAGTATTAATACAGTCAAGAAGTAAGAGAATTATCTTCTAAATATTCATTTAAAGAATAGTAACTTTTTTGTAAAAGAATATCATTCAGCTTACTCACAAAGGGTAAAACAGATATGTATGATACCTCACAGTTTGCCAGGCATCTTTTTAGGACCCACGTAATAGAAGTCACGTCTATTATCGTTTACAGGACTCATTTACAGACTCCGAGCTGCTACTGAAAATAGCCTTATAGATAAATAACAGTGTGTAACCTTATAGATAAAAAAAGTAGCGATAGCTCAGTGGGGAGACCAACAGACTGCAATGCAGAGGGTCTTGGATTTGAACCCACGTCGTGCACCTCTGACTTTCGGTATTTATATGACTTTTCGAAATTATGTGCGTATTAATTGACAATTATCGCTTGCTCCGTGCCTCGGAGAAGCACGTTAAGCCGTCGGTCCCAGCTGCCATGAACATCTATGGCAGTCGTTATTGGGAAAGTCAATACCCTCTAATATCCTGACACTAGCCTTAGGGTATCGTTAGCCTTTGGGTTGCGGAGGTCAGGTGGCAGCCGCTCCATGTAAAAACTGATATCCAGTCAAATCCGGTTAGACTAGAAAAGCCGACCCCAAGTGACTTGGGAATAATAAAGGCTAAGGGAGAAGAAGATAAATAATAATAATAATAATTGTTTATTAAGTTTAAGTTGGCACAAATATGAATAACAATAGGTCTTAAAAATACTTAAAATAGGATTCATTACTTTGGTCGCCTGTACTAGGTTATACCTGTATCACAGGCGATGATTATGTGCTATCATAGTGTAATAGGAAGGGCATTCTTAACAATATTTAACAAATATAGATTGTTCTATAATAAGTTACTATTACAATGAAAATAATATAACTTATTTATATAATTTTGTATTTAAATATTAGTTGACATATATAATGTTTATGAAATAAACATAGGATATGTCTAATAATAGGAATCTAAGCTAACTAGTGTAAGTGATATAGATATAAATAAACGGCGATCTAGGCTCCCTCATAATCTACTGAGTTTATATATCTATATTCAGCTTGTTTTCTGGCTGGACAATCAGATTCACCCGTCTTGTGGTTGCTAGGCTTCTTAAAACGAGAGCATGAAGCACATTTAGGAACATCTTCCTTCTTTGTACATTCGGTCATCGAATGTCCAGCTTCAGCACAATGTCCACACGTAGGTGTAACCTCTTTGCAAGATTTCGCTGCGTGACCATACTGATGGCATTTGTAACATCTTGTAACTAGTGTAAAATCTCTCTCGGGGCAGGACGTCCAATGTATGAAAAGTCTAGCCTGTGTGACTAAAGCTTTTCTTATGTTAGCCGGCACTTCAATGATGTAGTTGCAGGTTTGAGCATCTTTCTTGCCTGATTTGTGGCTTAATTTTATTGAAGACAAGAATGATTTCAGATCCATCGATGAAAACTTATCGGCTATATTTTGCTCGAAGAGACAGCTGAATACTTCATTTTCGGACAGAAAAACGGGTACACCAACTACCACAATCCGTGGTTTACGCTTGGCGGGTTCGTCAACTGTAAGACCGGACAAAGAGAGATAGACAGCCTGCTTCACTTTTTCTGCGTCTTGTTTAGTTTCTGTGCTGATAATAACTCCTCCATTTCTAGTTCTGCGAACCCCACGTACTTGCAGCTTCATTTCCCCCGGACTAATAATTTTTTGTACAAGGTTTTTCGTTTCATCACTGGTCTTTAATACGTCACGGGGATATATTGCCACACAGCTAAGATTATTTGGCCGGACAAAACTATTTGATCCCTTCTTAATCATGTCCGCATAAGAAACTTTTTCAGTAGTACAGGTATCCTGGATGGTCTGCTTGAGCTCCGAAAGATGTTCTGTTAGATCGCACTTTTCTTGTAGGGTATCTACTGTGTTAGAAACTTGAAGCGCTTTCTGTTTTAGCGATTGGTACAGGACTGCCATTTGCGAGGTACTATGGCCAATTTTTCTACACAGGTTTGAAATCCTCATCTTCTGGTCCGAATTGAGTTTGCTATCCACAGTGATAGAATAAACATCATTTAATTGCTGCTCGACGGATGACATCCATTTTTGGATCTCAGATGTAGACGCGATATCTGATATGATATCAGAGTTAGAGGAAGGCGAAGTCGCGGGGCGCACTAGCCCGCTCTTATTACACGGACTACTTTCCATAGTATAATATTATATCACTTCACATATAAGTGTTCATTGTTAACGAAAATATGTACGAAGTAAGTAACAAAAATGCATCACTCAGCAATGTAACAACTAAAGGAGGTCACAATTTATAAATCGTAATGTTTAAATATTGTTTACGAGCACGTCTATCTTTGTCAGCGCTTAGAATGTAATATAACAGTGTGACAGAATTATGATTATTAATTTTGTAACTTCAGGCTTTATACTTTGTCAAGTAGATACCACTACAATAAAGCATTATAATACATAATATCATTTACCTTTTAGCAAACCTAACATTATCATTATTAATTCATCTCATATGTGCCCGATCCGAATTGGACGTAGAGCCTTATGATCACACGAAACCATAAGCACAAATGAATCTCATTACACTACCGATGTGAATCTACTCCTAGTACAAGCTTTTTGAAATAGCTAAAGGGGTTGACAAGAATACCTACTGGTAATCGATAACCAGAATTGCTAGTAATGTTGTTTCAGATCAAACAGAGTAATTAAGTTATTATTAATTATTAGTAACACGGTTCACAGCATGGAGTCTGGAATTAAGTAGACGGCAATAAGATCGCTCCTGTTTACGCGTGACCTAAAACCGTAAACCAGTTTTACATATGATATAGAAATACATATAATAATTATAACGACATTCTGAACACCTATACAATAGTTAGAAAGTTAATGCCACTTAATGAGATCGATAAGCAGCAATAACTCAGTGGAGAGACCAACAGACTTCAATGCAGAGGGTCTCGGGTTCGAACCCACGTCGCGCACCTCTGACTTTCGGAAGTTATATGACAATTATCGCCTGCTCCGTGCCTCGGAGAGCACGTTAAGCCGTCAGTCCCGGCTGCTATGAACATCTATGGCAGTCGTTATTGGGAGAGTATCGACACAAAAGAATCCCACTGGGTCGAAGTGTCGCCGGTCTGCACTGACTGGACATAAGATACATATAATGAGAACGAGGTCCCACGAACCAGCGGGTCTACCGTGAAAATGTTTTTACGCAATGACGTGCCGAAACGAATTACGAAAGAAATAATAAGCATATACCTATCATGAAAACACTTCGGATTTTTTAGGACGTACAAATGTCATACGACGATATTCATGACGAATGTCGGCGCGAATGATGTTTCATGGTAAGAATAAGCACGAACGAACGTACGCAATTGCGTATAACGCGTTTCACGGTAGACCCCCAGATCTACGTGATTTATACCAGTCAATACAAGCTCTGAGCTGAGATAAATAAAAATACTCATAATAATCGTATACATATGCTTACGATTTCAAAGATATATGTGTGAGAAATAACATATTCTATTTTAGTTACTTAATAGCAAGAGAGCGTGTCATATTATACAAAGTTAAGTACGTCGATAGAACAGCGAAACAGCTTTTATGTAAAATATTGCGAATTCGATTTCAATCCGCAAGGGACATGTAGATATTGGCGTTGTATTTGGGTATACGTAACAAGGGAACAATAGTTGCCATACAGCTTTATTCTTTAATATTTGAAAGGCCTTTTTTGTAAGTAAAATAGTATTATATATTTTAGTTATTCTGGAATTTTTTGCAGATATCACATAGGTTGAACCCTTTGGCTGAACCTTGCAACTAACCTAAATACAATCCCACATAGCTTTATTCTTAAATACTTGTAGGACCCTTTTTGTAATTGAAATAATATTATACATATTATATATATATATATATTCTATTCTATATATTCTACCACATACACACAACACCATCTAGCCCAAACTAAGCAGAGCTTGTACTATGGGTACTAGACAATGGATAAACATACATACATACTTTTTTTTTTTTGTAAATACGTACATATTATACATAGAAACACCCAGACCAAGACAAATATCCATGTTCATGCACACAAATATTTGACTTGTGCGGGGATCGAACCCACGGCCTCAGGCGTGGCAGTCGGTTACACTTACCACTACGCCATCGAGGCCGACTATATATAGTATATATAATATATATTTTAATATAATATATATATTTTAATATAATATATATATTTTAGTTATATGGAGTTTTCTATTGGTATCTTTTCATAGGTTCAATCAAGCCTTTGCCTGAATCTAGCAACTAACCCGAATGCTAATCCAGTAATTCACTAAACTGACTAACTCATAAACATAGATGTTCATAAGTGTTATTTTGTGACTATGACCAAATGAATAAGTGGTTTTTGGCTTTGATTTTGACTGAATTAAAAAAGCAATCAGTGAAATATGTACATAGTTAATTATAGTCTCTTGTGTATATTTCCGAAGCTAGGCACATTTTCTTACTGATGGTTTATTTGTTCTTTCTTATGAAGGGTGAACATGTTGCCGTCTATCGGGCATAGTTTAAAGCTTTGTGCAACTACTAAGCATTTCTTGATTGAAAAAAATAGAGAATATATACCACAATATATATGTCCAAAAAAAGTGCATACGACCAATAAAAGTCCTTCAGCCGGGACGAGGCATTTACGCCAATATTTCAAAACCTTGGATTGTTACCTTTACCGTCTTTATACATTTACGAAATATGCATGTTTGTATATAAGAACAAAGAGTTGTTTAAAACAGCAGATGAGGTACATTCTAGAAATAGACGAGATCCTTTTAAATTGATCTTAACTGACATACCGAGACTAACCAAGTACAACAAAAGCTGCCTTGCTATGTGTCTGCGTATCTGTAATAAACTACCGAATCACTTTAAGCAGCTAGAATTCGGATTTTTTAAGAAAAGGTTGTATACTTGGCTTTGTTTATCCAACGTTTATGACGTAAAAGAATATTTGGATAAAAAAATGTAATGGTTTTGTACCCATAGTTAAAAAATTTTATGCTATAATCTACCAAAACATATATAATATTGTAACACCACCAAATACCATGTTTTATGCAAATAAATGATTATTATTATCATTATTACCGCTGCGTCACCGAGGCTGTTAAGTATCATAAACACAATTTTGAAAATGATATCTTATGTGCAACATTTAATATATTTATTAATTGTTAGGGCTGTTAATATAAACATTTAGGTACCTTACACTGTTCTCGGATTAGCATAGTTATTTCTGTCCCACCAGTGAAGTAACAACGACAAGAACAATTAGGTTCGAACAAACATGCTCATACTACCCATCCTGTATTGAATCCACTGAACTTAACGCACTGGCTGTGGCGAGGTGAACACATAAAGCACTGCGGCATCGAGTGGTTCTCGAGCGAAGACTACTACGCATACTCTGTTTACCTATGCATAGGCAAGAATATCCTCTACATTCTTGCCTATGCATATATCTCTATTTCCAAACTTGCTTCTGTCTACCGACCACAATTCTAGACTCCATTATACCCTACCCGAAGGGCAGTCTACCTAGGCTATACTAATAAGTATTTTTTCTGATATACTTTAGAGCATTCGTCATAGCGAGAAGTCCTGTTGTTTCAATTTAGCTAGAACACTCGCTGGTTCTAAAGTGACAAGCGAAGTTTAAATAGCGAGTTACTGTATATACAAGTTCCCGACATCAACCGTCGGACCACAGCCCGTCAGACACGATCACCCTGCCTGGTCGAAAGATCCATCCATTATGTTTGAGTTCCATCACTCCACATTCCTCAATACAACTATATAAGTATATAAGTAACAAACAAGGTGTATAAGGAATGTGATGAAAGTGAATAAAGCCACAGAAGTGTGTCAGGATCGTAGCAAATGGAAATCCGTAGTCACTGCCTACCCCTCTGAGAAACAGGCGTGAATCTATGTATGTATGTGTGTAACAAACAGAAAACCCTACTTTTTTACCCCGGAATCCAAAACGATCTTGAGTTCAATAGGTCTTTGAAAACACCTCCTTAAGCTACCAATGTAGAGACCTCAGCATCACTTCATGTGAGGACGTGGTGTAGAGGGCTCTGCTCGTAGACTATATGACAGCTTGCCATCAGACGGCGTTAAGCAATTCTGTCAGGAATAACTAATTAAAAAAATTCGTCCGTAAAATGCTAAATAATCCACACCAACTAATTTGGATAGCATTTGGTACGGACACACTAATCCCTAAGGACACTTTAAAAGTCATACAAACGAAGTTATGGTCTAGTATAATATTGTAACCTTATTGTAATTTTCATCAAAACTTAACCTAATGAGGTGACTAATCATGGGTCTTAGTAAATTTTGCCAAACCATTTCCCGGACAGGGTTTAGTGATAAACAAAGCTATAAACATCTTCGTGTGGGCCCGGGACAATCGTAAAACATAGAGCGCTTACGTCACAAGACACTTGACAGGGAGCTGAAATTCAGAATGGCGTAAGTAAGCAGGAGAAATGGGTTTACAGTGTGGTAGACATATTGTCTTTCGTGTCGTGATTTTGTGGTTTGAGTTTTCGCTTATTAAAGGTACAAATATATTATGTACAATTAAGAGTATTTAAAACAAGGTATACAGGTAATTGTACTTTACATTTTACTTAGATAGGATGTTAATTATACTGATAATATATATAAATAGGCAAAGGTTCAATAGTTCAGTACTTTATTTTTCCTCTGTTTGTGACCGACTTTCTAGTTTCTATGTTGTTTAGATTGACAAGCTTTAATGTTATCAATAATGTTTATGGACGAATTTCGACTTTTAGCTTTTGCCCGTGGCTTTGCTCACTCGGGAACAGTGCTTTCTGTAGACAAAATGTATGTTTGTCTTGCCTTGTCGGAACTCCTGACAACGAGTACGCGAAATTTCATGATGATCGGTCGCGCAGTTAAAGTGTAAAAGCTTAACAAACAAACTACATTAGCATTTATAATATGAGCAAGGATAATTTTACTAGGAGATGTTAGCAAACAGAAAGATTCACGCTTGGTGCCCAGAGTACTAAGCAGTAACTATGGATTTTCACGTGATAAAATCCTGGTACCTATATCGTTTGCTGCATTCGCATTCGTCACAAACGACGTACATAAATATACATAATATGTACTGCGACGCATATAACTAGGGTATTTGATTTCCCACGAGTCAATATTTGTCTGATGCAGACACAATTGTTTGGGGTGTGGATGTTTGTATATCTGAAGAGTATCCTCAATATAATTCGTTCTGACGTCGGTTCTAATGATATAAATGTACCTGAAGCATTTTTTTATCATATCACTAACTTTCATGGTAAGTACGTCAATCTTAAACATGAACTGTTTGCGAGCTTAATTTCGTCCAAATCCGTTCAAAGATTTATGTATGACAATCCTTCAGGCTAAACATGCATTCAAACATTAAAGAGGATCGGCTTTTAATATAGTACCTTAATAAAATTCGACATTCATTATCTACCTGGTGGTATAGACGTCGGAATTCACAGACGGCACCTCCCAAACTAGAAATTATAATATAATAATAATAATAATAACAACAATCTTAAGTTAACGACTCTGCTGAGTCGATGACATCGACAACTTCGTCTATTTGCCCAACTTTGGCAAAGGCCTCCTCCATTTCTTCACTCTGCTCGGTTTAGAGCATTCCTTGTCCATAGTTTTCCAGCTATCGCCTTTATCTCGTCTTCCCACCTTCAAATCTGTCTGCCTCGTTTCCTTTTCCTATAACGTGGGTATAAAAAAAAAACCTGAAACAGAAGCATAGTGATGCTTCTGTTTCACTTTTCGATGCCTCTTATTGTGTGTCCCTTCCATTGCCATTTAAGTTTCCGTATTCTAGCTGTAATATTTTGTATTTTAGTGCGGCTTCTGATGGTTTTGTTTCGTACTCTGTCTGATTTTATTAAATTCAGCATGCTTCTCTCCATTTCTGTCTGGCAAGTTTTAAATTTTTTGCTTTGCACTTTGGCGAGTGCCCAGGTTTGGCAGCCATAGGTTAGAACTGGTAGCACGCAGGTATTATACAGTTTTAATTTGACAGACATCTTGATTTCTTTGTTCTTCATAATTTATTTTAGCCACCAGTAGCACTTGCGTGCATTCCCAATTCTAGTGTCTATTTCCTTTGACATTACATCAGTCGTTAGTCAGTGTTGGCCGAAGTAGGTGTACTCTTTGAAATACTCAATTGGTACGCCGTTTATAATGATGGGGTCTTCGGACGCATTTGTTAGTGCTTTAGTTTTGGAGACGTTCATTGTTAGGCCTACCTTGCGGCTTCCTCTTTCTAGGTTTATGAACATGTTTTATAGGTGCTCCTTTGTATCGGTGAATAGTATAATGTCGTCAGCGAACCGTAAGTGGGATAGTCTTTCCCCGTTTATGTTTAGCCCATAATGATCCCAATTTCATTTCCGGAAGATTTCTTCCAAGACAGCTGTGAATAATTAAGGCGATAACGGGTCCTCTTTTCTTACACCTCTGTTTATTTTTATTTCCTTCCCTTGTTTTTCTAACTTGATTTTAGCTGTACTGTTTGTATATAGGTTTTTATTATTCTGATGTACTTTTGTTCGACTCCTTGGTTCTTTAGACAATACCAGATATTTTCGTGCTCAATTGAGTCAATGGCCTTGTTGTACTCGATAAAACAGCAATAGAATGACACATTAAACTACATGTTCTTCTCAATAATTTGTTTCACAATATGTATATGGTCTAATAGGGGCTTTATCGTTCTTCTGTGTTTTGATTGCCTTGTGTATTTGATCTTCTAGTATGGGTGGCACATTATCATCGTTGCTTAGTGCGGTAGTTTCAATTTGGTTCTTGCTGAAGTACAGGTACCTGTAAAATAAAACTAGAAATTAGCAACTCTCAAGTCAGCCGGTTCGCTCGTATATACACATTTACACAACTTGACTGCACAAAGGGCGAAATGGTTTAAGTGGTTGCCTCGCCACTGGTGCCCGCGCCGCGCCGAGTGCTGTAGGGTTCGATCTCCACATCAACACAAAAATTTGTGTGATTCACATATAGCTGTTCCGAGTCTGGGTGTTCTTTGTGTCCGTTGTTTGAATGATTAAGGTCCCCCGTGACACAGGAATTATTCCTAAAGCGGGAGTTATACTTTAAAAAAATACTATTAGGTCTATGCCTATGAAATTGCCTTCTTGTAGAAATCCGTATTTTTAAAAGACAAATCTGCATTCGATGATTTTTTTACATGTCCTATATCATCAAACAGTTAGTAAAAAAGAGCTCTATTGACAACAACGCCAGTGGTACATAGATATGTAGCTTAATTCAAATTTAGAAGAATACCAGCAATTTGCAACTCAAATTGTTTATTATTTACTAGATGTGCCCGCGGTTTCACTCGCGTTTATGGTTACTATCGTGAGTCGTAGCGCCGCGATATTATATAGCCTATAGCCTTTCTCGATAAATAAGCTATCCAACACCAAAAAAATGTTTCAATTCGAACGAGTTGTTCCTGAGATTAGCGCGTTCAACCAAACAAACAAACAAACTCTTCAGCTTTATAATATTAGTATAGATTTATCCTAACTAATATAAAAAATGCGAATGTAAGTTTGTTTATTTGTTTATAACGTTTTCATGTCTTAACCGACAAGCCGATATAATGCAATTGAAAACGTCGTGTAGTTTGGTTGTAATGTTCGAACGTGAGTTAGTAAGCGATTGCCCTTTATTATAATTACTAAAATACTTTTTACTTACCCATATTTACTCTCCCGCCATGTTTGGACATCAAAATTTTGGTAACGAGACAGAGGCCGTAAATTCCTAAGTCAATGTGTGGTTGAATGAAAATAATAACCCACATTTCAACACTAATTAGTAATATAAATAGTTAAGTCAACAGGATAATCTCAAAGGTCGACGTTCTGTCCGTTTGAGCTGTAAAAATGTTTATTTTGGCCACGTTGTAACAGATTTGGACAGATTAATAACATGTCCGCAAATAGATATGGTTGATGGCTTGTAATAGGCTTAGTTTCGTGCGAACTGTTCAATAATTGGTTGTGGGATTTAATTATAAAAATTATATTTTAACAGAGAGCTTTAGGGTCGTCGGGTACAAACATCAAGTTATATGTACTAAGCTACTACGTGTCGCATACGTCTAGTATGAAAATACCGTGCTTGGAAATCAACTTTTAACGCGACATATGAATTATTTCGTTGTCACGTAAAAACAGAACTTGTGTTTTTTTATATTTTATTTATTGGTATTTTATTGTTAAAGGTATTTATTTATTTTCTGTAATATAATCACGTAGCAGTAATGACGTTTTAAGCTGAGTCACAGCGGCACACTAGCAGCTAGATACAGAGGGTTTCCAATTTTGTCTGGCATTTCAACCATTGCCAGGTTAAACCCAATTTTAAAGGTAATGGTAGTTATTTTCTACCGACCCAAGTTTTAATAATCCTGTTTTGGAAACAATACTTGAATAAAATATGTGCGCTGTGTTAAAACAAGTACCGATTTTCAAGATTAGATAATTAATACTTTTTGAATAAGGATAAAAATGTAACAAGTTTTGACCATGGTTAAGTTGTGGATTATAGCTCATGACTGCTACCCGGTTTTGCGGTTGGGGAGAGGATTTAAGCGCTCCCTCTCCCGCTCCGCCACCTCCTTGATGGACATGACTTCCTAACAGAAGGAGGCGACGGCGTTCCACGACCTCTCACTCCGGACCATAGATTGAACCACGGCCGGGAGCGAGAGGGCAACCATACCGACTGCCGTGATCAACTCACGCTGCGATGTCCAGGCGGGGCAATCCGCCGAAGTGTGCAGCGCCGTGTCCTCAACAAAGTCGCGGCAGTCGCTGCAGTGGTGACCGGGCGTCTCTTGCCGGCCTATGCGACACAGGAACTGGCGAAAGCAACTGTGGCCAGACATTACCTGTGTCAGCCGGAAGGTGAGGGCGCCATGCCGCCTCTCCAGCCACTTCTCAAAGACGGGACTTACCGCCACGATCGTGGCGTGCCAGATCAAAGCATATACCTAATTTATCCCATATATAATAATAATATGTGTTCATGAAATCATTGTCTTACGTCTGTAATCCCAAAAGGGTGGACAGAAGACATTTTTTACCACATTTAGCCATCTATGCTTTGGGTACCACTTACACACAGGAGACGTAAAGCAGCGATAGCTTAGGAGAAGACCTTCGGACTGCAACACCGTAGTCTCAAGGTCGATTTCAAGGCTAACACTTTTCGAAGTTATGTGCGTATGAAATAGTTAATTATCGCTCGCTTTAACGGCGAAGGAAAACATCGTAACGGCCATAATATTCTTGGCAATTATTATATGAAATCTGCTAAGCCGCCCTGGGCCAGCACGGTGGACTACGGCCTTATCATTATGAGAAGAGGCCGTGCACAGCATTTGAACGGTTTATATACAAGACTGATAATATAATATTATATAATAGAAGTGATTCTAATATTTCCACCGGGCACTACATACCGCGTATAATACAGCCACACCTGTCACACCTCTTTATTCCACCTTGTAAATACCAAAGCAATGTTATCATACGGCACAGCTGCGTACAATTTTACCCACGCAACACGCCCAGAAAATTATGATTATTTAATCTATTACCATTGTAATAATATAATATTATCTCTCGAGCAAATTATCTCCCCGTATGCAATTAAGTGCTCTAACACAATATTTGCGTAGTTCCCTCTCTGTTTAGATAAAGCATAAAATACGTTTTCCGCTATCTTGTTACGTATTAGATAAATATGGGTTATGTATGTATATATTTGTATGAGAAATGTATCAAGGGTTTCGTTTGTATGAGTATAAGTTTTGGTAGGTATGAGTGGTTTAATATTTGCGTGAGTATTTGAGGAAAATTAAGATAGTACGTATCATGACTGTCTGATTAGAATGTGAAAATAGTTACATAAATTTATACTTATACGTATGGATGTAGGTACATCTCGAAAAGGTTAGGCAAAAGTATATTATTCTGCATTGCGTATATCCTTGTTATTTTAGGCACTTCGATTGCCTCGATGGTGTAGCGTACTGTTATAAGAACTAGGCCGCAGACCTTTTAAAAACAGCAATGATTTAATTGCAAGGTTTATTTGATAAATACTGGACTAAATTTAAAGATCACGCGAATGTTGGATACGCAGAACAGAGAAATAAGGTGGATAGGAAATTTCGTATTTTTTAAGTTCAAATGCTGTCTGCAATCAGAACTGCTGAGTAGGCACTAGCTTCCTAACCCTAAGGTTATACATAGAGTATATACAACAGTGCGCATGCGCGTTTTGTAGAAAAGACATCATAATGACTTGTTTACCTATGCTTGAGCAAACAAGGTCACATTTTAAAAGGAAATAAAATGACTAAGTTCTAATTCAATGACAGATATAATCAACCGCATAAATTAACTTTATAAAAAGCAGATTATACCGGTTTCTATTACAAACGGTCTCGTTAATTTAATTTTGCCTACCTATGTATACTAATATTATGAATAGGAAAAATTGTATTTATGTTCGTAATAAATAATCTTAAAAGCTACTGGCCCGATTTTAGAATTATTTCGCCATTAGCATCACTACAAGCCATGGAAGCGGCGCAGTAATTATAAATGTGGGTGACAGGTAATATTTTATACTAATACTAGCGATCCGCCCCGGCTTCCCATAGGTAGTACAAAACCTTAACAAATTATATATCTTAACCTGCCTCATAAAGTTACATTAGTCAGATCAGGGAAAAGTTAGGTGTCATGTCGTACAGAGAAATGCAAGAAATGGCACTAAACAGACAGATATGGAGAGACAAGCTACACCGACAAGTCACTTAGACTTAAATAAGAAGAAGAAGAAGAAAAAGAACCTGCCTCATGAATCACTCTGTCTATTGGTGAAAATTGCATGAAAATCCGTTCAGTAGTTTTTAGTTTATCGTGAACAGACAGACGCGGCGGAGGACTTTGTTTTATAATATGTTGTGATAATAAAGCTGAAGATATTGCTATTTATTTTGTCAAACGCAGTAATCTCTGGAACTAACCGTAAGATTTGAAAATCTTTTTGTATTTGATAGCCCATATGCTTGAGAAATGTTAGGCTATATAACATTAAGCTTTCAAGCCACGCAAGCTGGTATGCTGTTATCATGCAAAAGACAGCGGGAGACAGCTGCTGGTATTATTATAAAGCTATACCAAGGCTGTGTAAACGCAAGGACTCGATAGCTTGGGTTTTACTTTGTGGTAAGTCACGGGTTATAAGCTCGGGTTATTTTACCCACGATATCTCTGATCGTGATCTATTTAAAATTCTCCTGAAACATGTATCTTATTGGGGGTCAGTCAGTGCAGACCGCCGACACTTCGACCCACTGCGATCTTTTGTGTCGACACTCTCCCAATAACGACTGCCATAGATGTTCATGGCAGCCGACACCGATGGCTTAACGTGCTCTCCGAGGCACGGAGCAGGCGATAATTGTCAATCAATACGCACATAATTTCGAAAAGTCATATAATTTCCGAAAGTCAGAGATGCGCGACGTGGGTTCGAACCCGAGACCCTTCGCATTGTAGTCTGTTGGTCTCCCTACTGAGCTATCACTGCTCAGTCAACCTCCTGAAACATTCTGTCTTGTTATAGATGTATCGCGCGATATGTCCGAGCTTTCGTTACACAAATAGATGGTGTGGATGGTGAATGTATTTGTATTGTAGCGCCTCGATCGCACAGTCGATTCCACCCGAAAAGGATTTTCGTCAATATAGGAACAACAAATCACATAGTCACCAAAGTTAGAAAATACAGCCTCAAAAACGCAGCGTTGTTTAGCAGCAATAATACAAACTTTTCTTCTCTCTTAGCCTTTATTATTCCCAAGTCACTTGGGGTCGGCTTTTCTGGTCTAACCGGATTTGACTGGATATCAGTTTTTACACGGAGCGACTGCCACCTGACCTCCGCAACCCGAAGTCTAACGATACCCTAAGGCTAGACCAGTGTCAGGATATTAGAGGGTACTTATTGATTTTCCCAATAACGACTGCCATAGATGTTCATGGCAGCCGGGACCAACGGCTTAACGTGCTCTCCGAGGCACGGAGAAGGCGATAATTGTCAATCAATACGCACATAATTTCGAAAAGTCATATAACTTCCGAAAGTTAGAGGTGCGCGACGTGGATTCGAACCCGAGACCAGAGGGTCTCGGATACCTCGCAATACCTCTGCAATGCAGAGGCATTACAGTCTGTTGGTCTCCCCACTGAGCTATAGCTGCAATAAGCAATAATACAAACACAGACTACAATTTAAATTACCTAATTAGGTATCATTGAGATAGGTTTAGGCAGTGATTGGGTTTTTATATCAAGAAGTTCTCAATAACAGCATAGAGTCTGGAACTGTAGCTGGTAACAGCGATAGGCTTGTCACATATTAAATGCGATCAAAAACCTTAGGTTACAAAATGTGGATATAATACAATATAATAATAATAATATAATATATAATATATTCTACATACACATACACACAACACCATCTAGCTCAAACTAAGCAGAGCTTGTACTATGGGTACGGTACGGGTATGGGTAATGGATAAACATACATATGTACTTTTTTTTGTATGTAATTTGTATTATAACTACAGTTGAATCTGCCTTCTTACTACATAATAACATGGACGTATATAATAAAAACATACAGGGTGTGGCGTAAATAATGGATAACCCTGAAACTGTCGACTAGCCAGATTATCATCTATAATTTACCCCACTTATATCACCATATGCCTATGGATGACTAAATTATTGATATTTTTGATATTTTAAATAAAAATCGCACTTACTCATACAAAATCATTTTTTCGCCCAAACTCGCATCGAGAACAGACGTGTGACTCTTTGCTCCGCATTAATAAGTTGCTTACTTTATCCGATAATAGTGCATAACTTGACTGCCTAATTGCCATTTGCGCGTACACCTACCATCCACACAGCGGAGGTGCGCCCGTGCACCCGCGACCCGCGAGTGAAAAGGAACCACCTCATAATTGCTGTCCTGCTCCTGCGCCGCCCGCGCCGCTGCTATCTTACGTGCGTTGGACGTGTGACGTCGTCACTCACACCGTTCGCCATCGACACCTACAAGCCAGCGGGTGTAGTATACGCAGAGAATCTAGATAAAATGCAACGATCACCAATTAAGTCCTCGTCGCATCCGGATCTTACCCTCGCAAATGTATCACAAGACCAGGAAATTATACGAAATGTAAACACCAGAAAACGGAAAAATCCCGACGATCAACAACTTGAGGACCTAAAAAGTGACCTTCTGAAGTCGTTCAAGGAGATGATGACTACTGAGATGGCTGTAATTAAACTGCAAAATAGCGAGATACTTCAGTCTAACCTCGAAATAAAAAAACAACTCGAAGAAAATGCTGCCAATTACAAGGATATCCGCGACAGGGTGTTAACCCTTGAAACAAAGCATGAAGAAGCTATAGAGCGTATTAAGATATTGGAAACTCAGGTAAATATTTTGCAAAAACAATTTTTGAAAAACACAATTGAAATAAGAAATATTCCACAACATAGTAACGAAGATGTACAGAATATTGTTGATAAGGTATATAACACCCTAAAAATACCACCAATTGATGAAAATACGGCTATTTATAGAAGAGGTAAGAAAAATGGACCTATTGTTATTGAGTACCAGAACACCAAAAATAAAGAAGTATTATTAAAAGCTGTGAAAAAATTCAACTCTGACAATAAAGATAAACAATTAAGTACTGATGTCTTAGGACTTACCGGAGCTTTCTCACGGGTCTATATATCGGAGTCTCTAACTTTTATGTCCAAAAAGATTTTGGCAGCCGCTCGAGAACTGATGAAAAATGGTTCGTATAAGTACTGCTGGGCTTCAAGAGGAAACATACTCCTACGTAAGGAAGATGGACAGCCCGCCATAGTCATCAATTCTCTGGACCAGCTTAAAGAGTTAACCTCTGAATGACTAGCTGTTGTTGAAGATCATAAGAAAATATGGTACTTTTTTTCCTTGTTTGCAATTTTTTACACTTTTTTGAGCTCTCACAGTAATATTACGAGTGTATGCATTATAATTATTATATATTATCTAATATTATTTTTATACTATTATATTTCATTTTTTATATCATATCTACAAATTTATATAACATTATTTAATTATCTACCAGTCCAATATGCAAACTTCATATCCGGCAATAATAAGAATAACTTACAAGTCTCAGAAACTATAATCGTCGACCAAAAATATAATTTTGCTACTGTTAGTGATAAATATGGTTGTTATGGGTAGCAACATAGATGAGGTGGTCACCGAGGTTGATACTATCAACGTTGGTGATTCATTTTTGGTCGAGGATCCAGTAGCATTTCTGCAGTACGAACTTGGTACGGAATCTTCTCTTAGAATCATTGTTCAAAATATACGAAGCATACATAAAAATCTTGAAGATTTTAAAGTTTTTATTTCTAGAAGTAAGATAGACTATGATGTCATTATTCTTACCGAATGCTGGCTACAAAATTCAGATTTGATACCTAAACTAGACCAATTTGATTCGTTCCATACTAGAAACCATATTAACCAGAACAGTGGTGTAGTTGTCTATATACGGAGCTATTTACTAAATTTCACAGTATATGAGCCAAATTTTGACGATGCGGACTGCTTGGTGATAAGAATAGGTAAAACCCATGCTTTTATTTGTATATACAGGTCACCATCGTTTGCCTCTCTCGCCAATTTTGTTGAGTCCTTGGAAAAACTTCTAATAGACATTAAACACATACCTAATGTTTATCTAACCGGGGACATAAATGTTGACGTGAGTTGCAATTCTACTGACATGAAATCCGATGAGTATCTAAATCTTCTTGCCACGTACGGTTTACTACCTAGCCATCAATTTCCTACGCGTCTCAATAAATGCATTGATCACTGTTTCGCAAAGTCTAATTTGAAAATGCTGACAATAGTCTGTGTATCATCAGTTACTGACCACAGTAGTATATACTGTATTATCCCTTTAACGCAAAAAAGTAAGCATAAAAAATCAGAAAAGACACTGCTACAACTAAATTATGAAAAAGCTTTTAATCTTATGAAGGACTTTGATTGGACTCATGTAACAACATTGCAAGATCCAAATAAAACGACTGAATTGTTCATCGAAACCTTATCTGAAATTAGACAAAAAAGCAGTTACCAGGTTAACGTGCCCAACAGGCGACAGACTTTTCAACCCTGGGTAACCCCAGGTCTATTGCGTTGCATTAGGTTTAGAGATACGTTGCACAGAAGACATAATAGGGCACCTAATGATAAAGATCTAAAGATTACCTATAGGCGTTACAGAAATCACTGTAATAATATTCTCCAAAATCTAAAAAATGAGCACGATAAAGCAGATTTGAATGCTGCCAAGAGTGATATTAAAAAAACCTGGAATGTGATTAAGCGCGTATGTAATCTAAATCTCTCTGAAAAATCTAAAGGGCCTTGTGAATTGTTAAATATAAAATCTACTCCTCAAGAATCGGTCGATTTCGTGAATGATTTTTTTGCGAATATGGCATCCAAACTATCAACTGAAATCTTACAAAAGTTAAACCTTTCGGAAAATGATCTTGTGAAAAAGTTTAAATGTAACCACAGCCCGATGAACTCTTTTGTCTTATTGGAAACGGATGAATCGGAAGTTAATAAAATTATTATGTCCTTAAAAAGTACCAATTCTACTGGTTGGGATGGAATATCATCTGTGTTTTTAAAGAGAAGTGTAAACCTTCTTACTAAACCTTTGACTCACATATTTAACCTATGTTTTACGTATGGAAAGTTTCCTAATGTGTTAAAGGACTCAATTGTTATACCAGTCTTCAAGTCGGGGGAAAGAGACAGTATCACTAATTATCGTCCGATATCGCTTTTACCTACTATGGCTAAAATTCTGGAGAAGTTAATAAACATTAGGCTTGTAAACTATCTGGAGAAAAGTAATGTTCTTTCTAATAATCAATTTGGTTTTAGAAGGAACAAATCAACAATAGATGCAGTTGAACATCTAGTTACCAATGTAGCTAGTAATCTCGACCACAAGAATAAATGTGTTGGTATTTTTCTAGATTTAGCCAAAGCTTTTGATACTGTCTCAATCCCTCTACTAATCCGAAAGTTGGAGGCTATAGGTATTCGAGGTGTACCACTTGAACTTTTTGAAAATTATCTCAGTGATAGGACACAGGCTGTAAAAATTGGTAATAATCTTAGCTCAAGGTGTGGTGTTGGTTTCGGTGTTCCGCAAGGATCAGTGCTTGGACCAACATTATTTTTGATTTATGTTAATGATCTCTGTAACATTGATTTGCCCGGTTCAAAAGTGATTACTTTTGCTGACGATACTGTAATCTTATGTCAACAGAAAACATGGAATGATGTAAAATCGTCAGCCGAGAATCATCTTAAAAATATAATTGAATGGCTTGATTCCAATCTGCTTACATTAAATCTAAAAAAGACAAAATTTATAACATTTAGTATAAAGAATAATTTACAACCTACTAACTTTAATTTAAAAGCTCATTCCTCTAATTGCTCTGCTGTAAATAATTGCGCGTGCCCTGTCTTATCTCCCAGTAAAAGTGTTAAATACCTTGGAATTGATATCGATGAAAATTTAAATTGGAAACAACATATTCATAACCTAAAGTCTCGCATTCGTAAACTTATACCTATTTTTAAAAAAATAAGAAACTTAAAAGACATAGCCACGAACAAAACTGTTTATTTTGCACTGTGCCAATCGATAGTAACTTATGGTATCTCTGCCTGGGGTGGTGCTAGAAAAAGTACTCTTATAAACATAGAAAGGGCTCATAGATGCATTCTAAAAGTGATTAATTTTAAAAAATTTAGATATCCTACATCTGTGTTGTACAAAGAGTTTGAAGTTCTAAATATTCGACAACTCTTTATTAAAAAAATTGTCCTGAGGCAACATTTCTACGAGAAACCTGTTACCAAATCCCTCAGAAGAGTACATGAGGTATATGATGTCCCAGCATGCAAAACCACTTTTGCACAGTGTTTCTCTTACTTTTTGGCTCCCCTATTGTATAATCGTATAAGTAAAATTAAACCTCTTAAAGATACGACGAGATTTGTGTGTAGGAGGGCTCTGGATGAGTTTCTGAGTAGCCTGGATTATGAACAGACTGAAAAACTTATACAAATATGTCAGTAATTATATATTTATAAATATACATATCATATATATTATATACATATATGTTATTTACATATTAATATACATATTTTATTGAATACCGATAAGTACTTTATACATTTAATATATATAGGATTTTTTACTTGTAACATATTTCTATGCTTAAAAAAAAAAAAAAAATTGTTATTAGTTGTAATATAGATAGTAAAAGGAATAGTTAAGTATATAAATAAGTATATAAGTATATATAGTATTAAGATTAGGAATAGTTTTTGTAACCGAATATTGTTGTGTAATGTCTCGGGCTTCGTGCCCAATGTATTGGTCTACCTATATACCATATATTGATATTTATAGCTGCTAAGGTGACTTATACGGCAGGTGATAGCCGTGGAGCTTGAGATGGTAGCAGGATACTATTAAAATACAGGTTATAAAATTTACTACAACTTTTGTTATAAGTACTTTTATTTTATTGTTTTAGTTTAGGAAACATCATTTTTTATTTTTGTTTTATTTTATTTTAACACGCTTTTCTTATTAGAAATTCTGAACAAATATTGTTATTGTGAAAATACTTGGTTTATATTGAAATAACGTTAGTAGTTGCATTGTCTGATTTCTTTACATATACTACTTGTTTACGCTAAACTTGTAGGTAACTCGTTATCGTCAACTATGATTCACAGCAAAACAAAAGTATTTGGTAAAAAGTGTCTTAACTTGTTTACGTAATGACTATTATCCTATGAGCGAGAATCTTACCTTGCCGTAACACAGTCTTTGACTAGCACGGGAGGTAAAGCACTTTTCTCTGTATACCGTCATTGGGCATTTATAAATTTTATCAAGTATGTGAACCTTTGCTTTACTTGTGATACCAGTATTATAATTTAATGCTTCTTCTACTCACCTTGCTACTTGTTATAGATAAGTTCTATCTTAGTTTATTTGAACGTAAGTAAGTGAGTGTGCCCTATAATATACTATGCTAATATGTATTACCGATGTATTGTAACTTAAAATTTGGTCAATAAACTTTATTATTATTATTATTATTATAAATCAGCTGTTATTTCTACAATTGACGACATTTCCTTAATCTGTTTTTTTATGTCACTCCTAAATACTTGTATCATCAGATCGGTATCAAGTTTTTTTGTTACAATCTAAGACAACTTCGCAAAAATACTTATTCTCAATTTTTAACATGCTTTTTAAGGAATTATGCATTTTTGGGGCCCTGTATCGAAAAATAAAATGTCCATGGGCATATGGTGATATAAGTGGGGTAAATGATAGACGATAATCTGGCCAGTCGACAGTTTCAGGCTTATCCATTATTTACGCCACAACCTCTATATATCTGCAATTGGCATCTCTGACACAAATGCAAAAACAACAGCATAAGATATGAGTAAAACCCTAAAGATACACCTGAACCTAATTCTAAAGTCACATAGAAGAGCTAAACTAAAAACACACCAAACTCCTTAAATCAAAGTAGTTTGTTAGCTTTGCTAACCTCCAATCAATAAATTGTCCTTCTCAGTACACAAGCCCGCATACCAACACACCCCTGTCCGAAAACCCCAAAAGAATTTCGCTCATCGCAGGATATCCTCGGTTAATAAAAAGCCTTTGCGCCCCAAGCCAGAGGTTTTACGGTCGTTTTGGTCTTTCATCAAAAAACTATTGAACAAATGTCGAGGGGCAAGGTTGGAATGTTTATGGTTAAAGATGTTTTGATAGGACGGTATTGTCACACCGATAACTGTATGGGCAGTTTCGTGTCCTCCATGTCGGCTTACAGGAAAAGTACTGGAATTATTTAATATTCATTCTATTTTTCTAAGCGCCATTGTTAATTATTGTGTGCCATTAATGCGCTTGTCGAGGCCAACACGTGCTGCGATATTTTTGCTAAGTACCTTAAAATAGTTATATATGTATGTATATTTTATTACGAAAATCTTTTAGTTTAAATTGGTTTTATTTATAAACGTCCTAATTAAATAAATAATTGATGAATGAGTACAATAGTAATGAAAATTAGTTGTGAAAACAATTCAGTATTTTTCTTATTTCCTAAAATTTCATTAGATGTTAAATTATTGTAAAGAAATACGAAACAGTGGCATCAACTCTGAGAAAGTACAGTTGTAGATCGTTGCTTGTACGGCAAACAATATCGGCAAAAATTTTTTTTGACTTTATGCAATATATGGCCTAATATATAAGAAATATTTACGTTACTAAAATATTTGACTTATATAAAAATAAATATACATAACATAGGCTAACATATTTTGTATATCCCCGAAGGGATATTTCAGCTCCTACAGTCAACAATTCAGTCTCTAAATCATCGATCATATATCGATATAATCATAAACATATAGTAAAACTACCGTGCAATAAATTTTGCCCTACACTAAAAAAATGGCTGATTGAAGAAAGTCTTTACTCTGCAAATGAATTTCTAAAAAAATTTGCCTCACCGTCTTATCATTTTAGAAATACATTGTGTTAATAAAAATATTAAATTGTATAAATGAAACCTTTAATACTATAAATTGTACTCATTTAACATTTGCATGCTATTGTATTATGGCGAAATGTGTTTTGTGCTCTTTGTTTTTTTGTCATCTTTGTATCCACCACATTTTATGCAAATAAATTTATTATTATTATTATTATTATCATCGAAAATAGCAATGCCTCATTTTCAATGATTTAGGTTATGTAAAGTATCATCGAATTTAGATTTGTCATTTAAAATACAGACTTCTACGAGAAGGCAATATCATAGGCAATACTTAAATAAACAAACCTACAACAATTACATTCTAACATTTTTAGTCTTAAATCCAAATTCAATAATACTCCCTTTTATATGCTAAAGGAATAGGCCTCTAAGATAAATGGTCTTATCGGAAAAACGGATGTCTATAAAAAGAAAACGATTCTATTAGTATCACGTACCACGGTATCCTAAAAAAAACATTCAGTAACGTTTATAATATCCCACGCAAAATTCCTTTACCATTTGTAAGTACTCTCATACACTTAGCAACGAAATCCTTTTTTCAAATTCCATTGCTTTATTAAACCATTCAGACGTCCAAAATAACTTTCAAAGTTCGTTGGACCAACGAAAACTTACGACTTATTAGAACTGGCAAAACGCTGTGTATAATGTTTTATACTTTATTGAATAACTATAGAAACGAGTATATCGGCATTAATGTTATAGGCTGACTTTAACGACTGCGAGTGAAATATAGATTTTATCGAACTTGCGGGTTAACTGATTTAGTGAATTGACTGCCTCCTTACTTCTATGATGTGATTGTAAGCTTATTTATCAGACACTGTGCTATCGGGTAGCATGAAGAAAGAGGCGACACCAGAATCTAAAAAAAAAATTACAAAGTCACCGAATTGTTCAAAAGATGGCAATGAGCTCGTTGGCTATTATGTAAAGCCATAGCTGGTTAAACATAAGTGATATTCACCTCGTATTATACTCATATTTTCCCAGATACACACTTTGGCAATATTGGTGTAAAACTACGAAATGCAAAATAATTCGATAAAAAGCGTTAGTATGTTATTAAATAACGAATCGACAATTGATACTGTTCAGAATGCCGCGGGGTACAATGATTATGTATTATATAAATTGTAGTCTCTTTCTCTCTATCTAAGATTATTCATTATGAAAAATTAACACACTATATATTATGTTTGAAAAGTCACCCTCAACACAGGGCTCGGTCTAGAGATGCAATTAATTAGATTTAAATATTCGAACACAGTGATACATACATATAGCACACAATATATTATTTACTTTCTTTGGTCAACAACGCTGAGCATATACTTATGTATAGAGTTGTCAATATATTGTCAAATGTAATTCGAATGAAATAATTGTCTTGTAAATCACTAACTTAATCTTTAGTGCGACAATAACTATAAGTATCAAAATTAATTTTGTTATTAACAATAGCTTGTAAATATTTGATGATATTCAAATTTGATAATTAACATTCGCATTTATTATTAATACTCCTAGATTGCCTGCTAATTAATATAACGTTCTATGTTGTTATGGTTTGAAATTAGTCTGTACTCAACTTTGTTTACTGTTTATGTTTAATTTATCATTGTAATCTATCTTCTAATTTAGGTTTCATCAGACTATTTAATAGCTATTTTAGGGGATGCAAAATTAATTACGTTCAGTTAATTTATGGATGCAATATAAGTTTAATTTTAAATATGGCTTCGACGAATAATGCGCAGATTGTAATATAATTTGAATAAGATAAGCTATTGTTGTTGTGAGTAAATTAAGTATTAACAGCATTAATTGTAATACTTATAGCAGAAATAACAGAATTCTCGAGTAGATTAAAGAGATTAAAGTCATAAAGATTATAAAAAAATTCTTATCTTTAAGATATACCTAGTATCTCTAGTACATGATAATGGGGAACATATGCAAGAGCCACTTATGTGGGTTCTAAGCACTCTACAAAAACGATAGACATTGTTAATAACCTCCGTTTTAAAGATGTATTTAACTTAATAAAACCCTAATAACTAGAATGAATTTTCTCAGCAGTTCCAAGTTTCGTCATAAAACCAACAAATTTATACTCTAAATATTTGAAGACAGTAAATTTAGGCTTTATTTGCAATTGGAGCTCTCTATGTGACACGTCGTAAATCCGCTCACCAGACAACATTTTAGTACGTCTGAGAGAAAGTAAAATTTAGAAATAATGTATAAAACGGTTTGAAGAATGAAAACAGAATCTTCAAGTTTAAGTTGTTTTCCAGAATTCATAGATTTATAATGACTTGAAGCAAGGCCAAGAAGATGGAAATGAGCAAAATTGCTACTTAACAGCTTAAACACCTGAAGTAGAATTAAAAGGTTGTTGACACTTCCAATTCCGAGAAATTGGTCGCAATGAGAACCTCGCTCGAAACTAGTATTCTGGAGACTGGCTAAAACTGTAACCATTTTGTTAGATTAGTACTTTAAACCTACATAAGATCACAGCTGAACACCTTGTGTTATAATTCTGCAGTTACTAGGTCTTTCGAACCACTTGAAAATGCGCTTTACTGTCTGCAGAGGAGACCAGTTTAAGGCACGTCAGCAAATTATTTTTTGAGGGCACGAGGCCCTTACTTTTTCTACAGCATACCGCAGTTGAACAACCTTAAATCGTTTTTCTGTAATAACTAGGGCTTCCAAACTCCTTGAAAAGCATTGTTCTGACTGTATTCTTTTTTGAACGCATGCGAACCTCACTCATTTGCCAGATATCGCAGCTAAATAACCTTGTCTTGTGTTCTTGCAGTGATTAAGGCTTTCAAGCGCTTAAAAAAAGCGGTGGAATATCTGCACGGAAGCCCAGAGTCAGGCAATTCAGCAACTAAATTCTAGGAGGGCTGGTAATAAACGAGCGAGGTCCTGGTGTCACAAGCGTCTAAAAGCCATGGAAACTTCTTACATCAGCTGAGCTACGCAACTAAACTTCAATAATTTGAATAACCGTCTAATTAAACTTGTTCTAATTCTATAAAGAGCACACGAATATTGCTTTCGGTTATCAAATATAAATTTTATGTCCTATATCGCAAGTAGAATACGTAAGATTTTCCTCAAATGTACTCAACTGATATTCGATTTTCGATAATAAAAGATTCCATTGGCCTCTCAGAAATCCAATTATTTTCTAATTACAATTTCAATGAGGTGTTACCATTTTCAGAATATTTTATGTGGAACGTCCTTGTCGTTTCGTTTTCAACCTTAACGTTTACCGCAAGGCGCGTAATGTAGCTATATCTTTTTATATCTTTCACCTCGTTTTATCTAGTGATAGAAATATGGTGGCATCCCTTTTTATTTCAGATACAAATTTTCTTAAAGCCTGGAGCGACGCGTCGCTATATTTACGACTTAGTTGGAGCAAAACATGCAAACGCAGCAATATTTACCAATTCAAAATATTTAGCTGTATGTATATACAAGTAGTGATTTATTTAGACCATTTTATCTAAATAAAATATATTAATCATAATTAATGTAGTTTATATATAGCAGCGATAGCTCAGTGGGGAGACCAACAGACTGCAATGCAGAGGGGCTCGGGTTCAAACCCACGTCGCGCACCTCTGACTTTCGGAAGTTATATGACTTTTCGGAATTATGTGCGTATTGATTGACAATTATCGCCTGCTCCGTGCCTTGGAGAGCACGTTAAGCCGTCGGTCCCGGCTGCCATAAACATCTACGGCAGTCGTTATTGGGAAAGTCAGTACCCTCTAATATCCTGACACTGGCCTAGCCTTAAGGTATCGTTAGCCTTCGGGTTGCGGAGGTCAGGTGGCAGCCGCTCCGTGTAAAAACTGATATCCAGTAAAATCCGGTTAGACTAGAAAAGCCGATCGCAAGTGACCTGGGAATAATAAAGGCTAAGGGAGAAGAAGAATTAATGTAGTTTATATATTTTTTGGAAAACAACGCGTAGTGCGTGCGATAGATAATTATTGCTTGTATAGTTCACTTAAATCTCTGACGATTATATTATACTGCTAAACATAATTATAATAGTTGTATGTATGTATCTTATGTGGGTGCCGGTCAGTGCAGACCAGCGACACTTCGACCCAGTGGGATCTTTTGTGTCGACACTCTCCCAATAACGACTGCCATAGATGTTCATGGCAGCCGGGACCGATGGCTTAACGTGCTCTCCGAGGCACGGAGCAGGCGATAATTGTCAATCAATACGCACATAATTTCGAAAAGTCATATGACTTCCTAAAGTCAGGGGTGCGCGACGTGGGTTCAACCCACTGAGCTATCGCTGCTCAAAATAGTAGTAAGTAATAGACTAGTTTTCTAATTGTTGCTTGTGACTTCACTCACGACCAAAAAGGGACGTTCTTTAGCAGTTTTGTTTTGTCCATTTATGTGCCTAGCATAAAATCTTTGTCTATTTTTATTGAAAATCTCAGGCATATAAACATCTTCACAAACATTAAAATTTTATTGCAGTACTACTGCAATTATGGTTTTCGTTATAGGAGATAAATTTTATACTTTTAAGTCAGTTCTTAAAAGTGATAAATAAGTGCTGTTTATTAATAATATTTTTATTTACAAGTTTATATTGTTAATTGTTTAGAATTTAGCTTGCCCTAGTGTGCTTCAAATCAATTAAAAAGGTTGTAAACAGACATACAAACATATAAAAAAAGAAGCAAATGAAAAAAACGTACGTAATGCAAATTATAAGTAGTTGAGTTGTTTTCCTTTAATACGTACTAAAGAAGAAAACTCAACTATATTGTAAGACGTGTTAGAATATATGCTGTCTACCTTGTTACTAGCCACCTACTTATTACAACGACAATTTGACTTCACAGCCATAATATGGCGTCAGTATATCATTAAAAACTATTATTTCAGAATAAATAATGAATAGACGACAAAAATGTTACAACATAAATTTGCATCTAGTAAACTGCGTGAACAAGCAATTTTGGTTTAATATTACTTATTATATATATACCAAATGCACCATTCACCATTCATTCATGCAAATACACCATTTATTTGCCAACTGAATTAATTTATAATAATTGTAGTCTAGCCTTAGTTTCGTTACGTGGAAATCTATTTTCATACTGACTAACTACGACTATATTATTTAAAATTATAAAGCTTTATTTAATACATTACCATGGTTGTTCCAAATAATTTGTTCGAGCATGAGACTAAATACGAAAACCTATAAAAAGTATGGGATAGAGTAAATGATAAGCTCTATATTTTGATATAGAGCTTATCATTTACTCTATCCCACGTGCCAAATAACCCACACAGAATGTCTTACGTATATGTGGGCTGTCATAAATTATTTCCAAAGGACATCTAGGAGTTTGGTGAAGCGTCGAGCCGGAATAATTTCTACAGGAACATTGAGGCCTTCAACTAAAGAGATTAAACGAATAGGTTAATGGATGAACGATTTTAGTATCTGGTGCTAGAATTCTACAACGTTCCTGCGTAGCTGAATTTGATTAGATTATGCTGACCTTGAAGATACTGTAAATGTTTTTGAAAGATTATTTGGTGAGTTGACTGTACTTGGCAGCTTCTATGGCTATTAATTTTCTGATAGAATGCTCACATCCAATGCTCTGCTGTGTGGGACAGCTGGAAACATTAGAATAGTAAACAAAATTATCAACAATCAGAATTTAAAACAGACATATTTTGTGTATCCCTTTGGTGAAGTCAATCTTTCACCACATTGATTATTCTAAATGACGCCTTTTTCTGGCTTTTTCTTTTTCTGTGGCAAATTAATTTGATAGTATGAATGCGCCGATTTTTCTGGTAAGTACTCCTACGAGAACCAGCATAAAAGTAATAACACAGCATTTTACCGGATGAGCAAGAGAGTCGGTCGCTCACATAACTACCTGCCCTGTTCAATTTATTTTATCAGACATTTAATTCCTTTTCCTAAGGGTCGGCAATGCGCAAGTTATTAACCTGATATCGCTAGCATGGTATAACTTACAATAACCACTTACCATCGGCGTTGTGTAAGAAAAATACTTCTACTATAACTAAACTACACGGATGAAGTATGTGTTCACCTCGTCATTGACACTGCGCCAAATGTTATGGACACAAAAATGTGTATGATCTAAAAATAGCTGTTACCGATCTGGGTGATCTTTGTGTCCGTTGTTTGAATATTTGTTAAGTCTCCCACGACACAGGAATTGTTCAAAGAGTCAAAGTTGAAATAAATAAAAAAATATTATAACTATTACCAAAATGTACGGATGTTATAACTAGGAGTTGCCTATACAAATACGAATTATGGGCAAATTGACCTAAATTTCTCATCCTTATTCCTAAGAGGCTGTCATATAGACAGCTCTGATGTCAGATCGAAAATTTGAAGTGGTTCTAATTTAAAATATTCTTCAGAAATTCAATACGCATTTGAAGGGTTATAAAGCGTGGTCCAACCATAACGCATAAAGTTAATGGTGAGTTACACCTTAACGTCAAGCTTTTTGTCCTACTTTATTTGACATTTCTTTTTTTCAGTCTTTGGCAAATTCAATCATGGAGTGGTACACAATTGAGCAGCGCGTTAAGATTGTTGAAGCGTTTTATGACAATGGGCGATTAAATCAAAGTGCATTTCGTGCACTTCGTGATTTTTTTGGTCAGCATAATCGACCAAATGTGTCCAAAATTGGTAGAATTGTGCACAAATTATCCAGAAATAAGGAGTGTTCTCGAGCGAGCGATGCCGCGAGCAAAACTAGTACAGAATATTCAACATGAATGTATCTAGCTTCTGGTTTATTATGTTTCTATTGAGAGATTGTTCAATATTTCGTTTCAGTTTTAGACAAGATTGTAATATGAAATTTAAATTTACCTTTATGTTTAAATTTATCTGTCAATTGTTGGAATGCCAGACATAACTTACACTTCAGTGACAACCAAAGTGCCGGTGCCGTTCAATAGGTTGAGTAGTTAACTGTTTAAATTAGGTAAGTTGGCAACTATACAAAAGAGAGAACTTGTAATCCTGGGCCATCCATAAGGCACAATCCCCACAAGACAGTACATGGCGACGATTTGGGCCTCCTATCACCACGTTATATTCACAACACAACGATAACTTCGACAGCATATGGTTGTGGCTCGCAATGGATCGCTACATGACCATGACGCCTTGATGCAACTTTATTGAATTGATGCGGGCGACAGCGCGGATCATATCTTGACGAATTCGCAGCGAATACGTCGCATCACGTGACACGCTGTGACTTGACGCGTCCGCGAATAGTCATATTGCGCGATAATATTGGCGAGTGGAGACAAGTAAGGGTTTTATTTGATTTTATGGTAAGGCGAGAGTAGTGCCGCGATTCTCTCGGCTGCATGACACCTAAGTGACCTCCTGCTGACCGCATACCAACTAATACAGCAGCTTATTCACCGAATTCCTTAAATCTATCTATAGACAGGGTATAACCGAATCTCCACTTAAGTGAAGATTCCTGTTACCTATAATAATCTGGTTTTAGTCAGAATTTTGTAAAATACGTTTAGACCGGCAATTTTCTCGTAACGGTTGCTGTAAGCTTAAGCCTATGACAGAAAACAAATTTAATACAGACATCTATTTCAAAACCTCAAAGACGTATTCCAATTATTGACACCAAAAACATTTTAACACCTTCTCAACTGCTGTGGTAAATGGTAATATTTTCTTAATAACACAGACGATTTCTTTTTCCAATATGCTAGCATGAGAATGGGTTTCATCCAACGAGCATGCTTTAAAAATATATCCCTAGACTGTTCCAAGTATTAATCATTTTGGCCAACCTCTAGATAAATATGGAAAGGTATGTTATTAGAGTATATTCAAATATCTATTACAAGGAGTGGCCATGAGTTGTCCGTTCTTCTCGTGAGCCCTACAACCTTGCTTTGCTGAACGTGGCAGTACCTAAATGCAAATTCACAGAAAAAAATTGTGTTACTTTGACATTCATAAGTGTTACCTTGTAACCTAAATTGAATAAATTTATTTTGAATTTTAATTTAAATTTGAATTTATCGACATCAATTAGCTATACATAGATTGAAATGAACATTTTAGCGGTGTTTCCAAAATTAACGTGTTCAAAAGTCCTTTGAACTAGTAAAGAAAGTTTGATTTTCCTTCCATCCAATCGAGCACCATCGTACTATGAACGAATTTGAACAAGTCATATTTCTCTTAGACCGTTCCAGTCCACTTGCGGTCCGTGCTTACTTTGAGTTCGAAGTAAAAGTGGCCATAACAGACACGTCTCTCTTTCAGCTTCAGTGATCTCGCTTAGTTTCCTTTTTTAGTATATAATACTTTATTATTTTCAGATATTTCCTTTCGTTCGAATATTATATTTTCATTTTTACGTGCTTTTGATGACTTGAATGACTTTTTTTGCGATGCTTTCCAGGTTTTTTGACCTGAGTAAAATGCAACTGGCAATACCACTTCGGTAATGATCACTGTCATAAGAACACTTATACAAACTTCAACTTTGATTTATATTCAATAGAATATCCGAATACACGATTCGATTGTATGCGGTTAATAACGGTCATTATCAAGAAGATTAATGATCAGAAGATGTTATTGATGGTAGTTTCTGATGTACAACGTTACTTCATGATATAACTTCGTTATTGCCAAACGGTCTAAAATATGCCTTGCGCTGAGGCGAAATATGTTTCGACGCATATTTTTGTGTTCGAAGCGGAATACTGCAAGTTGGAGTACGGCCGGATCCCACGACGCGATTGTCCTTATCCAGAGGAGTTCGGTATTGTCAATCTTTATTTGTTGCAATAATTGAGCTGGGCAGTCCGAGGATGTGTGGCAAGTTTCTCTCTTCACAATAATTTTATTTCAGTGAATTTCAGCCAAGTTATCTCTTTTTACTATTGGTATACACTAGCATGCAATATCTGGTGAGCTTGGTTCCTCGCCTCGAGCGTTGTCTGTACCATAATATTATCATTCGCTATGACATAACAAACATTATTATGCCTGTATGGACAACATTTTAAGCAACATTCAACTGACATATAAAATTATGTGTTTGGAGTTATGCTACCTGCTTTTATAGATATATTTTTATAATACAAGATCCCAAAACTGGGGACTTACGTCATTGTAGCATAGCAAAATGTATACAGTATATGTGAAATTACACATTGGCATGCAATGGAACATACATATATTGTATATTGTAGTGGTTTAAATGGTTGCCTCACTACAGCCGCCCAACCGAATGCTGTGGGTTCGATCCCCACCCGGGACAAAAAATTGTGTGATCTATATATTATTGTTCCGAGTCTGTGTCTTATTTGTGACCGTTGTATGAATGTTTGTAAAGTCTCCCGAGGTACAGGAATTACTCCTTGTGCGTGAGTTATCTTTTTTAAAAACGAAAAAGAATGAATGATTTGTTATTGTATTGCGCATACTCCTTAGTTTGAAAATGGAGTCATTTCTTTTTGTTTTCTTTTTTTGACAGATTTCTTGAATGTATCTGTTCCCTTACAAATAGGCTTAAAATAGATACCCAAAGAATATATATAAAATTCAGTATTCCAGCTATAATATTGGCTCATTTATTTTTATATTAACTTTGCCAAAATTTTTGCCTGAGCCTACTTCATAGCAGTGAGCCTCAGTTTTATTCTATGGGTGACTATAAACAATTGTGCTGTGCGGATGACTATAAACAATTGAGCTGTGCTGAAATGACGTAAGCCTGGCAGCTGTGAGATGACTCTATTAGTAGGTACCTATAACCAGTTCTTTTTAGTAGAACTCTCGCACTAAGAATAATTTCTGCCATCCGTGTAGATATGACATAAAGCCTCAAAATCGGTAAACGATTAGCGAGGTTAAGCAACGTTGGGTGCGGTCAGTCTATAGATGGGTGACCGCTTAGTGGTATTTCAGCTGAACGTCTCCGTGCTTCGGAGGGCACGTAATAAGTCGGTCCCGGTTGTTGTCAAATTGACAGTAGTCGTTAAGCCATGCCAGAGGCCTACACAACTTTAGAGGCTTGAACAACTCTTGACAACAGGTCACTAACCACACGAAAAGAATGAAAGAAAGAAGAAGATTATATGAAACGCTATTTAATCCTTGGGAATATTCTAGTGTAGTTCTACAGCATTTTAGTGAACGTACGGCCGAAAGTTAGACCTCATTTAGTTTAGTCAGTTTTCAACTAAATGAAGCTTTCTAGTGGCAGCTTCGTAAATGACAAAATGTAATTACGCTAGCTGGAAGCCACTTTAATCCGTTGACTTACGAAGGCCTCTAGTGTTAGTTTGACAATGTGATTAAGTGCAACTTGGACAACAGTGAGTATGTGTATTGAGTTTTTTACTGCAGTCATCGATGAAAGGAACATGCAATGTCCACCTTGCCGGTACAATAACGTACGTATAATGTTTTACCCACTAACTAATACTAACAAGTTTGTATTTGTGGGTCCGATTAGGAGACATTGGGGTTCAATAGCATTGTGTATGTGCGTATCGTTTTGAGCTTCGCCAAGGTTATGATTTTAAAAAAGAAAATTCTATATCTGGATGGAGACATTCGTCTAGAATGGCTTTTAGGATAAGATTGAGTTGAATGGATGTTACTACATACTCTCTGTTGAGCAGCGATAGCTCAGTGGGGAGACCAACAGACTGCAATGCAGAAGGTCTCGGGATCAAACCCACGTCGCGCACCTCTGACTTTTCAAAAGTTATATGACTTTTCGAAATTATGTGCGAATTAATTGACAATTGTCGCCTGCTCCGTGCCTCGGAGAGCACGTTAAGCCGTCGATCCCGGCTGCCATGAACATCTATGGCAGTCGTTAGTGGAAAAGTCAGTACCCTCTAATATTCTGACACTGGTCTAGCTTTAGGGTATCGTTAGCCTTTGGGTTGCGGAAGTCAGGTGGCAGCCGCTCCGTGTACTGATGTCCAGTCAAATCCGGTTCGACCAGAAAAGCCGACCCCAAATGACTTGGGAATAATAAAGGCTAAGAGAGAAGAAGACTGAATTGAATGGATGGATACTGCGACTATGAAAAGATGAATGCTAAGTGTGCAAAAGGGGTGTGGTATGCAAGAAAGGTTGCAATACATATGTATAACAGTACGAAGCCAGCAGCTTGGTGGTTTATGGCTTAACCCTTCTCGTATTGAAAAGAATAATCACCATAGTCCATTAAGGGAAAGATCAAAGTCTATTCTAAATTACTAAATTATACCTTTCGTAAATTCATCGATCTCGATAAAGTTAATTTATTTGAATATTGTCTTCTGTTTACGCGAATGTTATTCATTGAAATTAAACTACTATATACGGATTGATTTTATCGCGTTGTTTATTTTACACTTTATTACATAATTTTGAAACTGTTACACTAATACTAGATACTATGAAACTTTACAAATTTGTAAGCTAATTAAATTATTAAAACTATTTATATTAATTTAAGTTTACACTTTCCCCGACGTTTCGGTTGCTTTTCAGCAGCCATGGTCACGGGGAGACTAAGATGGTAGTGGTCTCAATGATCCAGTGTAGTTATTTCAAAGTACCCGAACATAATTTAATCATTGGTGTTTCTATTTACGCAGAAAGAGCTCAGAGTATCATGAAGTCTAGCCGTGGTTTGCTTCTTCTTGGGCTTGACTATTTGAATTACTGGATCCCAAGCTGGTGGTACATTCCAACCATCGTCCCTATAGAAAAAAAGGATGTTTTTTGATTTCAATAGCCTCGTGAAGCATCCTTGGCAGGAATCGGTGTTCTTTAGCGAGAATCTGTGGTTTGTCAAATCTTAGTAATTTATTATATTGAATAAACAACTAACAGCAAAGAATATTAATATTAATATTAATATTTATAATAATCAAGTATCGCGTCATTAAATACAAGAGCCATCATCCACAGCATAATCAATATTTTCCATGGATAAGTGTAATGAAAAGTGGCAACTCGACTCGACGTCCAGTAGTGATGCCGTTTAGATATTACTATATTATTAGTTAAAAACAGTTTTTGTGAAGACTATCAACTTTACAATTTTATTCACCGTTGCGGTCGCCGACTCTAATAACTTCATAGCCTTTTCTAGAAGGTAATTCTTAGTAAGAGTGCGTTGTTTGACAATATGCTCAGTTAAGGTAACGTTTAAATATTCTGTGGAAATTACTCGCCTTCCTATGCAACCAAACTATTACGTCTGTAGAATGTGGGTATCATACATCTCTGCTTACTCCTGCGAAAATTAACAGGCGTGAGTCCTATGTATAACTTAAATCTCATATATCATTTACTATCGACACCTAATCAAATAAAACTCATTCACGTGTTAACTACCAACAAATAATCGCATGTCAAGTTCCCTATTCAATTAAAACGGTCGTAGACCGCTCCATTGACTTTCTCGAGTTATAGTTAAGAAGTTATACTTCGCAGATTGTAAATTTAACGTAGTGAATATATTGAATTATTTATATAGAAAGAAAGAAAGGTAGAAATCATTCTTTATTGCCACAAATATTACATATACATTATTTATTTATTTATTAGTATACTAGCTGACCCGCGCAACTTTGTCTGCTTCAAATAAGAAAATTTCCCCATTTTTACAACATTTTCCATTGATGCTCCGCTCCTATTAGTCGTAGCGTGATATTATGTAGCCTTCCTTGATAAATGGGCTCTTCAAAACAACAAGAATTTTTCAATTCCATCCAGTAGTTCCTGAGATTAGCGCGTTCAACCAAACAAACAAACAAACTCTTCAGCTTTATAATATTACTAGATGTGCCCGCGGTTTCACCCACGTTTATTCCCAAGTCACTTGGGGTCGGCTTTTCTGGTCTAACCGGATTTGACTGGATATCAGTTTTTACACGGAGCGGCTGCCATCTGACCTCCGCAACCCGAAGGCTAACGATACCCTAAGGCTAGACCAGTGTCAGGATATTAGAGGGTACTGACTTTCCCAATAACGACTGCCATAGATGTTCATGGCAGCCGGGACCGACGTCTTAACGTCCTCTCCGAGGCACGCAGCAGGCGATAATTGTCAATCAATACGCACATAATTTCGAAAAGTCATATAACTTCCGAAAGTCAGAGGTGCGCGACGTGGGTTCGAACCCGAGACCCGCTGCATTGCAGTCTGTTGGTCTCCCCACTGAGCTATCGCTGCTTTTGAGTTAAATCCTTACTAACAAACAAAAAATCAAATCTTTCCTCGTTATAGTATTAGTATAGATAAACAGATTCTTTAGGATATGGACATGTGTAGAACTAGAAATGTTAATCATACGATGTTAAGCTCGCAAAACATGTTTTAAGATCTTGAAAAACCGACATTCGAATAACAATAGATTATTTAAAAATAGTATTTATTTAAAAAAAAATTAAACAAAGGCAATAATACGCATTTGTACGACAGAGCCAAGCCCTTCATAGAACTTGGCGACGAAACGGTACTTTTATAAATGGCGTGTAGCATTAATGTATTTGGTTTTTACAGGCTCGTGCCGTTAAATAAGATCAATCCTGAACAAATCATATAATTAAGCAGAACTTGTCACAGAAAATCTTAAAAGTTAGTCAATGTCGCGAATAACATTAGGTACTAAAAGAAGAACTAATAACTATTCTCTGGAGATGTTAAATGAAAAGTCTAGATATGACAAAAGTCAAAAATTATTAAGGTCCCAAAGTAAAACTTCTGATCGTCAAAAGGGTTAGTGAGTTTTCAAAGGGGTTAGTGAGTTTCCTTCTGTGAGGAACTGATTTCCATCAAGGAGGCGCCGGGCTGGGAGAGGGAGCGCTTAAACCAACCGCAGAGCCGGGCGCCGCAGGGCGCGAGACGACCTCCAACCACCCTGAGGTTTGACCTGGGGTTGTTGGGCTTCGTGGGTCTGTCCACCACCCGTTCAGCACCAGGTCCGAGAGGCGGCGTGCGTGTTCCCACACGCGCATCTGTGTCGAGTCCGTCTCCCCTCTAGAGGGGGGACAGTAGGGGGTAAGTAAAGTGACCATAGGGTCTTATCATGTATTGGCCTGCCGTTTCATAAGGCGGGCCGAAACCTCGGCGGGGTCGCGACTGCATGTGCAAGTGATTCGCGCGGCCCCGTCGATAGTGGTTTTGTCGAGGAACACCGTGGTAGGTTTAGTCGGTATTCCGGGAGGTCCATTATCATTTCAACATCTTTCTTTTACCCCGGTGAGTCCGACATAACCCTTCCGCCCGCCGGGTATGCGTCAATGCATACCCAGACGTAAAAAAAAAGCAAGCTGTTAGTGAGTTTAGATGATATGATAGAAACCGTGGCAGGTATTGTTTAAAATACGTATGAAGTGTAGGTTGCATGCACCACTGCCTACGCTGTGTATGTATGTAAAAATGCGTTACTATGCAAGGATAAACAATTTATATAAATGCACCATTTATCAAACGCTTTTTACATAATATTGTCTTACGTTTACGTGACTGTTGTGCACTGAAACTCTCCCCGTGAACATGGCTGCTGAAAAGCAACCGAAAAGTCAGTGAAAGTGTAAATTTAAATTTAAATAGTTTTAATAATTTTAAATAGATAAAATAGTATTATAGTAATGTAATATTTTTTTAAGTGTTAAAAAACAACGCGGTTAAATCCGTATAAATCAGTATATATATTTATTTAAACTGTTTTCTACTTGCCTGCTTTTATTGGCGCATGTCGCAAAAATACAGATTTCACGTCTTTCTGTAATTGACTGTATAAATATTGAATACAATTCGTAGGCTTAACTAAGTGTGTTTTATTTAATCTGACAGAAATCTATTTACCTAGCACAGTAATGGACAGAGATACCAGACATTTCTAACTAGACAGCTTATTCAGATAACCAAATTAGGAATTAATATTCCTGATTGCAATCAATCATATTGCTATAGCTTAACTATATCGAGATATAATGATATAAGCATTGTGTCTGGACTCCGAGGGATGAATTAACTGTATTGATAAATCAGCTAAATTGAACTGCATAGCTGTCGGAATAAAAGAGACGCTAGAAAACCATAGTCTACTAGCGTCTTCTTGATTCCCATGGGATCGTACACCAAGACAGAAAAACATATGTGTTAAAGCTGGCAATGGTCTACCCGTGAGCAAAGTTTTATCTAAATTGGTTTGACTTTATTCGCTATTGACTAACAATCATCCAAACGTTCACAACTATCCTACGGAGACGGTCATTAGTACGGTTACGAAACGCAGCACGTTAGTGAAGATGTGGCAGCACTGTTACAATGACGTCAACATGCAGCCAACTTCGCGTGCTACGACAGAGCCTACTTAAATGGAGGTGCCCTATATTCGACGGGGAATCATTTTACCGTCGGCGAGTGTGGACCTCCTCGCTAGAAACTGTCATTCGTTTCGTGCAAGACATTCGTGTTAATTTATTGTGAAGACAATAAAAGTGATCAGTGTGCATTTATTGTTTCACTTTGCTCGATCACCATATTGTACGTCCGCATTATGTCTATCGATGGGGTTACTGAAAGCACTCAATATCCAACAAATATAAAAATTAAGCTTTCGTATGTTTGTGTTTACAAAACATGAAGAGTAGTTGGCTAAATGATTTGAATGTTTTAGACTACATTGTATTCTTTTATAGAAATTTAATATACTAATGTTATATATTTTCAATTCGAAGTCCTCACGGAAACGGGAAATTGCAAATATCTGAACAAGCTACAGTGAACTGGCTGGCTTTAAGAGGAAACACAAGGGCCATTTTTCCACCCTGGATAAGGCCAGTAGACCAATAACTTATTTTCCAAAAAATGTATGGCCTCTATTGGCATTTCCTTATGTTTTCCTATTTTTGCATAAATTAATTATTAAAAGAGATATCGGCCTTCAAAAATTGGCTAGATCTTCCGCTGTGTTCAAACATCCAGAAAACAAATTTGACTAGATTATATAAAGAAAAGAAAACATAAGAACACGGCCAAAGCCTTTCTTTAATTTTTAATGAAAAAGTAGTTAAATCGGTCAAGTTTTGGAGAAGGATTCAGATGACTACGAAACATTGATTTTGTGTACTTTTAATAGGTATTTTCGGTCCAAGCTGCAGTTGTCTCTATCGCGCTCTGCGGGCACAGCGCGACAGCAATAGATTTAACAAATACCTATTTTTCAATTCTCTCGCCCTTAGTATTTCCTCTTAATAGTAATTTCGAAAAATCGTGTCCAACTATCCAATGGCTATAATCTAAAAACAGCTTAGCTAGTATTCATTATACGTGACCAAAAAGCCTTACAATCAAACTAGGTTTTAAACAAAAAAAAACCTCTTTGGAAATTAGTTGATGCTTTTTGCCGAAGCCACAGACAGGACACAAAGGCGTACAACACCCCTCTTTTTGCGTCGCTAGCGCTGTATCAAAGCAAGATCTAACTGTATTCTATTGCTATACGTTGCTTTAAATCCATTATAGTGCTTCCATTATACAGTATACAACGTGACTAGTTAAATGAAGGACCAAAATTAAGGACAAGATAAATCTCTCTTATTTACGGAAATAAAAATATTAGCAGAGCTTGTTAGTTAATAGCTGGGTGCTGATAAAGCTTGACTTACATTTATTACGCAAATTCCCTAGTCTGCAGTTTACTAACAATTAGAATAAAATTTAAATACGAATAATAATAGTATCATCCTTGTAATAAACAGTCCATTCCTGCCAGCACGGGACTCTTCTCACTGTCAGAATGGTTAGGCCATAGTCCACCACGCTGGCCCAGTGCGAGAGACTTCATACATATAATTATAATATTGTTTTAAAGAACACCGATTCCTACCAAGGATTCTTCGCGAAGCTATTGAAATTAAAAAACACCCTAATTTCAATAGAAAGATGGTTGGAATGTACCACCAGCTTGGTATATCCAGAATTTCAGATAGTCAAACCCAAAAAGAAGCAAAACACAGCCAGACTTCATGATACTTTGAGCTCGTTCTGCGTAAATAGAAACACCAATTAAATTAAATTCGGGTACTTTGAAAATAACTACACTTAGAACATTGAGACAACCACCATCTTAGTCTCCCCGTGAACATGGCTGCTGAAAAGCAACTGAAACGTCGGGAAAAGTGCAAAATTAAATCTAAATAGTTATATAATTTAAATAGCTTAAATAGAAGTAAACTAAACTATATAATAATTATAGAAGTAAAAAACTAGTAAAAGTGTTTAACAATAGTAGCTTAAAGTTTCAAAATTATGTAATAATAGAGTTTTATAAAAAACGTACTGTTACCCGCGACTTCGTCCGCGTGGATTTTATCTGAAAAGTGTTTGTTCAGTTCACAGAGTAAACGAAAACTTAATATTTCTTATGCCTCATATAGAAATACCTGTGCTCAAATTATTTCGATTCTTCTACTTTATGAGTCGGTTTTATTTTATTATATTAGATGTATATATAATATACATTATCATAATTTTTTTATAAATGATTCCCAATTTAGATCGGATGTTGTTCACTATTTCATAGGGTTTTTGCCGAGGAATCCAATTTTCTTTCAAAATAAAAGTAGCCTAAGTTACTTCTTATAATATCAGCTATCTGCCAGTGGAAGTCCCGTCATAATCGGTTCAGTCGTTTGAGGGATTAGCTGGAACAACCAGACAGACAGACAGACAAACATTTTAAAAATTGGTCTTTGTTTATATGTTCCCTATATACTTTCATATGCATGAAGTAAAAAGCTGTTATTTTGACATTACAAACAGACACTTCAATTTTAATTATTTGTATAATTATAGATGAAAGGAAATTGTCTACTATTGCATTGGTTTTAATTACTTGCCGCAGAAACAAACACTTTTTTTAAATAAAAGTAGCCTAAGTTACTCCTTATAATATCAGCTATCTGCCAGTGGAAGTCCCGTCAAAATCAGTTCAGTCGTTTGAGAGATTAGCTGGAACAAACAGACAGACAGTCAGCAAACCGACAGACACACAGACAGACCGAAAGACACACAGACAAAAATTTAAAAAATAGTTTTTTATATGAGTACTTTATATACTTTCATATGCATGAAGTAAAAAGCTGTTGTTGTGACATTACAAACAGACACATCAATTTTATTTATTTGTATAGAATATAGAAGATATAGATAAACAACGCGATAAAATCTATATAAATTTGTTTAATTTCAATTCATACATATAATATCTTCGAGAACATATAAAGAACTCTTAGACATGCAGAGTTTATTCTTCTTCTTCCTTAATACAGCGAGCGACAAGCAATTTAATAGATAAAAATAATTCATAGAAGAATAAATTATACTAATTGTAGTACATGCATAGTTGCTTACTCAATCTACATCCCTTAATCAGTAGGTAAAGGTGTATGACAGCCACATTTTGCTTGTTTCGGTTTTAGGTCTTATGTAATAGGATGTGAGCCTATTGACACAGAAATTAAAATAAATTTATTTAAAAGAAAGATAAATAAGACTTCGGGCGTGTATGAGGAATGTGATGAAAGTGAATGAAGCCAGAGAAGTGTGTCAGGATCGTAGCAAATGGAAATCCGTAGTCTCTACCTACCCCTCTGGGAAACAGGCGTGAATCTATGTATGTATGTATGTATAGATAAGACAAATGATTTTACTTACCATCTAAAAATAACAAAAACAATTCTCTAACAATGATATATCATTACAGCTGTATATAACAGTTTAAAAGCATTTTACACATCGCATCCTTAATAAAACAGAGACTTATCTCAGTATTTTGGATTAAACAAATTTGAACTCTATTGCAAAGATTTAACACAAATATAATATTAGAATTTAACATATACAATTAGAGTTCAAATTGCCTTACTTTCAAATTTCGAGTTAAGTCGCTGTTTTATTAAGAGTGCGACATGTTTACTAGTAAATGTTTTCCTCGATTTGGATACATACTATCATATTAAACAACGGGATTACATCGTGTTGATAAGTATTTAAGACTGCACCGAGCGTAAGACAGATAATGACAGCTCGTACGGCGCATATTCAAATCGGCGCGCGGCCGCCATAGTAAAATTGTATGAAGGATTTGAAGTGCTTTTTTGATAAATATGTATCTTTATTGTCAACCAATAACTTCAATATTTGGGACGGACAAATTGTAATATAACTATTTATGTTTCGTTTAAGCTGTAAAATAGGATAGCTTTCTACTGTTATAATCTAAAAATCACGTAACACGAGCTTACGTTTTTGCATTTTTCGTGCAAATTTACGTAATTTTGTAAGCGAAAATATTATTTATTTTAAGTTTTTTACACGGAGTAATTGTAAACACATTCATTGTTATGGTAAATGTATATTTTATATTTGTATTAAACAAAAATTGTTGATTTAATTCACTTAACTGTGACCGCCTGTTTTGGCACATTTCGCGCGGCGCAGTCTTAAAGAAAAATAAATATGTTGTCATTTATACTTTTGTATACTTAGGGACGCAAACAAGACATGTTAAAAGAACACTGTTACAAAAATAATATTCTATTCAGGTCTTTAATCCCATAAACACAAACAAGTAGATTCAATACATAATTTTGTGAACCAGACAAACTTTTACCCTTGCGAGAATCGACCAACTGGTTAAGTAAGTATAGTAATTTAGAAAGTTAACACCTTTCGAATAGGCCGTTAAAACAAGAGTGTTTACTGCAAAGAGATATTGTTTTCATGGTCGTTTAGAATATTTAATTTTACAACACTGCCTCGGTCACAAATAAGACCACTCACAGCATCCTGTGGGTGCCGTAAAATGCGAGAGCACACTCACATAGGCCACAAGTAGCTACATTTAATACGTGTGCCAAGTATTAAGAGAGTTGTGTCCTCGTAAAATGTTTTAGGGCTTCACACCTGTAATGGCACAAAAATTTGTACTTGTACCTAAAATCGTTTTGTCATGTGTTATGTCTTTAAAACATGACCTTTTTGTTTCTTTTCAAAAAACTATTAAAAATAATAGGTACCCATTTTTATAATAACTTTTGAAAATTAATATAAAATTTTATTTACAATCCTCAATAATTGACACTCAAAATATAACGTTTAGTAGTCGTAGATAATGTACAAGGTGGCGCAAATGTTATCACATTAAATGATATATTGCCTTAAGCTGGTTGATATAAGACGGTTAACATAAACAAAAAAACAATTTTCGCAGAAATTAAGAATGATTTTTTTGCAAAAAATAAATAGAATAAAATTAGACACAAATTGGAACACCATCATGCGCTATTCCCAGCTTGCTAACGGTCATAGGTTCCGAGAAATCGTCTTTGTCAACTCGCTAAGACCGGCAATTCCCGAATACAATACGATGGTTTTTTTAATATCGCTGCTTAAATTCTTTGACACCTAAGTACTTTATCCCTGCATAACATGATGTTCTAAAATTTCTAAATTATGAAAACCACAAAAATGTCCTGTGGCTAAACTACTGAATATATTTGGTTCACAATTTGTAAATCGTCAAAGAATACCATGTAGTATATGTGGTATCAATTAATGTGATAACATTTGCGCTACTTTGTTTAAGCTAGAATTTAGCCATTTAGCCATTTTACTTCTTGTTCCTGTTAATTTAATTTAATGTACTTTGGTTTCTAGATAACAATACGACGTGTAATAGAATTTTCGATAAAAAAAATTCATCACTATCATTGTTTGACCAGATATACCATTCTATTTTGTTGATATTTTTATGAAGCTGCTATCAGTGCGCCTTGCACAGATTCTGGAGGCATTCCTTACTGTATGTAACCCAATTATATACTATTGAATATTGAAAATTGTATGTATTTAATATCTGCGTAATTCTTTAGTGAAATATTAGCACGATTTTATATAATACTAGCTGCCCGGACAAACTTCGTTCTGTCAAAAGTAATATTTCTATTTTTTATGTTTACTTTATCACTAAGGGGTATGAAAAACAGATAGTAGCCGATTCTCAGATCTACTAAATATGCATATAAAATTTCATAAAAATCGGTCAAGCCGTTTGGGAGGAGTATGGTAACTAACATTGTGACACGAGAATTTTATATATAAGCAGTACTGCGGCAATTCATTTCTTCTTAACCATTGAATATATATTTTGTTGTTACAATACAAACATTCTCTTTGATAGAACAAAGGATACCATTTGGGATTATTCTTGTGTAACATACAAGAATAATAATTTGCTCGAACAAAACAACACCCAAGTTTTTTTTAACGAAACGGAATAAACATTGGACGGTTGAAATGTTTCATTGATGGACGAAAGTATTTTTAGGGAGTAGCCTCAAGCGAACTTCGGCCTCGAGAAGAGCGGGTCCTTGTTGCCGATGTCTATAATAATGTTTTGTGAGAAAGAATTCACCAGTTTCTTAGAGTGCTACCAAAATAACCTGTTCAATTGTACTGTCTATTAGGTTCGCTTTTATGTATTCTTTATTCTAATTGTTATGAATGTTATTTATGCCTTATCTAATATTATCAGCTTTATTACAATTTTGTACATTATTCCTTTTAATAAACAGTGTCTAAGTGGAATCAGCGATAGCATAGTGGGAGACAGTTGCACTTGCACGCAGAGATCTTGAGTTCGAACCCAAGACAGGTTCAGGCCAGGCCAGTTCGAAACCACTGACTATTCGAAGTTATGTGCGTAATTCACAGTTAATTATGTAATTATGCAAGTTTAAAGTTCTTTATTATGTTCAAGAAGATGTGTGAAGTCTGCGAACCCGAACTAGACCAGCGTGGTAGACTATGCTCTAACACTTCTCAAACTGAAAAAAGGCCCTTGTTCAGCACTGGGACAGTTACACACTGGGCTGATATCATTATTATTTATATTTTAGAAGCGTTCCTCTTCTTTTGAGGCCTCGTCCCCCAGAATGTCACAACGGATTTTATAGCTCGACGGTTTTTAATAACAGTTTATTGGTTTCTAATACTGTAGGGCTGCGCAGATTTGAGTTGAGAACGACGGCCCCTGCTATAAATAGAATTGGTATTCCGAACGTAATATTATAAGGAGGTTTGTCTCTATTCGAAATTGAAAGTGAGAACTTAAAAGTACGTCATAAAAATAAAACTTTATGAAGGCATGAAAACTCTTTCAGTATTTTATACGTACTTAGTCTTGCTTATATTCGCAAAGGGTACGTGAAGGTGAATTACACACATATTTCGGCCACGATAGTTTTAGGTCTTACGAAATAAGTGACGAGGTTATTGTAGCCATGCATCGGTTCCAGTTCTAGGCTATAATATACTGCTACTGTTCTTAGTAAAACCCAAAAAAACTTTGCCCGACCGCAGGAATTAATCCTAAGATCTCTTGCACAACAGTCTATTCTACTACGGCATATATTCGTTTATATGTTCGCCCCATGACGTCAGTACGTCATACGATATATTATCAAATATTTGATTTTAACGTGCGCAGTATACTCGATGTTAAGCTGATGGATAAGACCAGGAATACGTTACTGCGCTCCCAAACGAAGGTTAAGAATGTGGGCCAAGCTACTGCCGAACTCAAATTGAACTGGGCTGGCCATATCTGTCGCATGTCTGAATAGAAGTGGGCAAAAATCACTACAGAGTGGGCACCAAATAACAAACGGCCCCGCGGCAGGCTCAGAATGAGATCCGCCATCTCATTCTGGGCCTGCCGCGGGGCAGCGGCGCATAAATTGACGACAATAATATAACTGATAACAACAGTCATCATTATGTCATCACTTTATCGACACAAGTCAATTTAGTGGATTACAAAAATTATTGTCCTCGAGAAGATTGAAGTATAGCTGACTTTTTTTGTGACAAAGAACCTTTGGAAAAGTGTACTCAAATAAATTTTCTTCCTATATGGAAAGAGGAAAGATCAGCTTTAAAGCAATTAACCCTCTCAGATTAACTTAGTAGTAATATGTACTTATTTACTTTTTCATTCAATTGAACTTTTAGAAACATTGGTGACTTGTGTTACTGAATTGGCCAACTTGGCCATTAAATGCTCCAACAAACAAGAAAATGTTATCTGTGAGAGACAGAGTTATTTTAACAATGGTAAAAATTAAACAAAATATGCCATTTAGAGCCATTGGTGTTTTGTTTGATGTAAACAGGCAGACATGTTCTAATTATTTTAATAATATGTGTCCCATGCTGAGTAAAGTACTCAAAGTTGTTATTCCTTGGCCTGATATCACTCCAAAAATATATAAATACAAGATAAATATTAGACTGTGCTAAAACTGTGATTAAAAAATGTAAATGTTTAAAATGTTGAATATTGACGTACTCGCATATAAAAAAAAACAATACAGTGAAGTTTAATATTGGAATAATTACTTCTGGCCAAATAAGTGCATCTTATGGTGGTCGAGCATCAGATAAACATATTGTAAATGAATCAGGAATCTTAAATAAATGCGTGTTTAATGATGGAGTGATGGTGGATAAAGGATACAGGATTGAATCCGAGTGTAATGAAGTGAGTTAAAGATATTAATTGAATATATTGTATAACATTTGATTAATTTTGCAATGTACCTAAATATTTATATTCTTGTCGCAGCGTCTGCTTCAGCTCATCAGGCCTCCTTTCTTGAGTCAGAAAAAGCAGATGACCGAAGAAGACGCAATCCGCACTGCAGAGATTGCACGGATAGGAGTGCATGTTAAGAGAGTGATGCAGAGATTACGACAATATAAACTTTTGTGTGGACCATTACCATGGTCCAATGCTCCTTATTTTGATGATATTTTAAATATTGTTGGTGGTCTTACAAATTTGGATCCACCAATTATTCACATTGATAAATTTATGTAGTTATGAAAAATTATAAAAGCGTAACAAGGGAAGCTTATGAATCGGAAGGTTATTGTAAGAGTGACAATAAATTTTTATAATCAATAAATAATTTAATACACATAGCTGTATTTATTTTTATTCAAATTTCTATCAAAATTAGATCTATACTCGTTAACTATTCTAGGAAGACATTTTCAAAATAAATATTAACAAGATATAAACAAATTTCAAAAATATGATTTTCGTCAAATGAAATTCTTCTTACGACAATCCTATTTTAGAATAAACTAAATAATCACATTCTGTAAGACCTGACAGTAACATACCTAATTGCATTTGAGTATAATGCTGAGTATTTCTTTTTAAATTTTGATTTTTATCTAAAATAGGAATTGCATTCATTTCTATAAGTTAATCTGCAGTTAAACGAGTTCCTTCCTTTAATGTCTTAATCTCAATATTTCTAAGAAAATTTCCTTTTATATCCAAAGCAGTAACGTCTAGACTTGCAGAAAGCCACGGTAATTCTGGTTGACAACAGACTCGTGCAGCTATAATACTCTGCATATAAATCTCTTGCGACTACCTCACAGTGAAGGCCTCTGATAGTATCTTCATTCCCAAGGAAATTACTGTGAAAAATCTCTTGATATCTTTTATCCCAATCAGCATTTTCATTAGAATAGTAAGTAAACTGGGCTCTCGCTTTGGAGGCTGTTTGTCTCACTTTTCTAGCTTTATGCCAATAAGGAGTACCCTGCTCAGCATTGATTATTTCTGTGCTTGGGTCTAATGATACAGCTACATGTCTTTTGTAAAATTCAATTTCATTTACTTCACATGTCATCAACTTTTCTTCAGTCAGTCTTCTTAACACATTCATTACCTGCCACGAATTAAAAGTGAATAGTTTTTCAGGAAATTTTGTCTTGTCTACACTTCTACTAATTACCCTTTCACCATGATCAACAACTCTATCACCACTTCGCAAAAAACTTGTAAATAAAGAATATTCACTATTTGGTGTGCCTGAAATATAGAATAGTCATTTTTTAAACTTCATTCTAGTTTATAACTGTACTTTCAATCTGCCAATGTTTTTTTTCAATTTGATGTTTTCCAGATGATGCCACATCCTCTGATGCTTTACAAGTATTTACTTTGCATCAACTTCAATCTCCAACGATTTTCCATCTCTTCAGTGACTTCTGCCATTGTTTTGACATAGATGTCCCTTTGTCTTTTGATTTTGCTCTGTATTCCTTCAATGCTGAAGTTTTAGGTGTACCCCATTGTTTCTCAATATCCGTACAACTCAGATCCTCCAGACCTGCCTCCTCGATTCTGAAAAAGAGAAAAATTACTGAACATATTATACAAAATTACGGTCTTAAAAAATTTTTTGTCCTTATATAAGTCTTTACTTTACTTTATCTATTACCTAGCTGTAAAAGTGTTACAGACAGCTATAGTTAAATATTTTAACATTTATAGTATTCATAGTATGGATTAGGAAAGATACAAATGGATATAAAAGTAATTTATCAATTCACAAACCTTGAGAGATAAAGCATGACAGCTAATATGTGTTTACATTTCTCTGAAGCTCCAGCAGAGCAACCGCATACTTTTGTGACTTCTTGTTCATTATCACCAACTAACCTATTTCCATATTCTTGAGAAACATCTATCCATAGTTTTATAATGGCTGGATGTTTGGAATTTAATCCTGACGTGCGCAGTACCAATGCATGTACATGAATTATATTATTATTTTTTTCCTTTTTTTCTACAGAAATTACCATTCCACTCCGTAATAATTCTTCTCCAGAACGCAATGGTTTTGTATATCCTGCAGACGCTTTAATTACATCGACTATTGACAACATAATTTTTGTTTCGTCCAGCAAGAAACCACATAAATCTGATTTAATAAATAAAATTTTCCGTGGCGTAAATTGTATCGAAAACTGTCAAAGTGTCGTTCTTAGACAGCTTCACAATTTTGTCGTCACTTGAGCCGCTAGTTAGAATCTTTGCATCGCCAATAGCTTCGCTCGCTTTGATTTTGTCAATAAATTGCTATCCGTCGGGAACAGTGCGTTTTTGATTAAAAATATCCTATGATCTTTTCTATATCCCTGATAACTTCTATAGCTACAAAATTTGATGGTGATCGGTTGAGTAGATAAGGGAATGAAAGCTTAACAAAAAAACAATTATTGCAATATAATTTTATCAAAATACAATACCTAACTTATTAAGTACATAAATCTTTTCACTAAAAGTACTCACTTTTTAAATTGTATAACAGACATAATAAACACATTCTATCGGATGCGCGCCTCAGGGCACCGCGTTCAATTGCCTTTAGTACATGATACTGCATGCAGTGATAAACAACGTAAAATAAAATATGTCCTGCTTTTATTCAAAGTTACATGGCTTTATACAGTGCGTCTCATTACGTTTTTAAAGGTACATGTTTTTCTACTACGCTTTCCGTCTGCCATTCTTACGAAGCGGATTAAAGTAAGAATGATTAAGCTTATTAAAATTTAATTTGTAATTTCCTTGAGCATAAGGTATATTGTTTATTTTACTCTAGCTTTGCCTATCGAGATAAGCACAAAACAGTAGTACATAGGCCTATTACTACCTTGTAGCCACTACACCCATTACGCATTTTAAATTTTTCTTTCTTGTATTGGTGACACTTAATTATTCCGAACGTGATTTGGTTCAGCATTTCTCATAATAAATATTTAATAACATAAGTAAGGTGTATGAATAAAGAGGCAAGGAGGGATTCGTGGTGCAGCGATAGTGAATGCAAGTGCTGTGCATGAGGTCTCGGGTTTGAATATTGCGTTGGGCCAACAAAAAGCATTGGTTTATCACGAAAAACCAATTCCTTTTGTTGAATATTATTTAGCAGGCTAAGAAATCTTAATAACAGTCCATAGTTAAAAAGTTGGCGGTGTTAGACACCCTTGTTCCTCGGAAAGCTCGTAAAACTGTTGGTCCTGCGCACGATCTCAGTATGGTCATGTCGGATTGTCATCGCATCGGGTCATGATAATTAAGGAACAGAGAGAGCAATAAACTATTGAATTTGAATTTGAGAGTGCACTTGTGTTTTCGCACACTTTTGTGCATTATAATATGGTGATGGCCAGTCTCTGTTATGTTTGGCCGCCGTGACCGAATTTCGTTCTGGAGGACGCTTATAATTATGACAGAACTTAACATAGAGATAGGGTCATGTAATTAAGTACCTATACATAGATCATGTCAATGTACTAATCTTGTTTTTTTTAAGGATATTAATTAAAGTAGTAGTAGAGAGCTTACAAAATATGTGGACGTCGGTTTTATAATGATAAGTTAATTTTGACCAATCTAATGATAAATTATGACATACATCTTACATGAACTGCATAAAACCTATTAACGTCAACTCGCATGTTATCTCTTCTTTGCACAAAAAAAAAAAGACTACAATTACTACTTGGTTACAGTTATTATTTTTAAAAAATAAGCTATAATATTTTTAGCTTCTGTCTACAGTTTCTAACTCCTTTCAAGTTAATATATTCGGTGGGTTATTTAAATAATTTCTTTAGACAAATATTTTACAAGAATCCAATAATTAACTCAAAAGCAATTTTTGTGAGAACATTTTCCCCTGTGTCCGCTATTAAATACAAGAAAACATTCAACTGTTTATATTCATAGCATACACACAAAAGCCCTGTTAATTTTGATTGAACATACAAAAAGCTCTCTCCTAGCCGTATTTATTGAAACTGCAATCGCTTTCACGGTTCACGAAACGTTCGTAATATTGATTTGTAAGTCTGCAGCGGATATTTAAAAACGAATGACGCCAGACTACTTACAAACACAAATATAATCACTTGTATTCTTGCTAGTGTGAAACATGCAGTTATACAACGATAAGTTAATGTATACTATCAAAGTAAAGCTAAGGTAAGGATTAGAGGACGTCTCAAACTTTTTAAAATAATATAGTTTTATATTGAATCGAAGTAGAGATTAGCTGTCGGAAGTCCAATGTAATAAAATTATTGGGAAGAGAGGAACCCACCACGCACACTCGGATTGCCTAAAGGAAGATTTTCTCTTGACTAATATTGCAGTATTAGGTAAACGCTTAGTTTGGTGGAACAAGGGTATACGTCGAGCTACCAAAATATGTTTAGTGCATTTCTTAGTACTTTCTATTTTTCTGTACGGAGCTGAAACCTGGTGCCTCAAAATTCGAGACATAAGCAAAATAAGCGCTTTTGAAATGTGGTGCTGCAGACAAATGCTAAAGATACCATTGACAGCCATGAGGACAAAAGTATCAATTTTACAAGAGCTCCACATCATAAAACGACTCATACTTTATGCCGAGAACGTCTACTAAGCTTTTTTGGACATATAATGCGGTCACATATGCATGAGTTGGAGAAACAGTTGATCGTGGGAAAAATGCAGGTAAAGCGCTCCAGGGGCCGAATTCCAAAACGATTTTTGTCAACCAGCAAAAAAATCGGTATAGAGTGTATGTCAAGATTGAACCCATAATACACGACGCTTTTGTAGTGGAGAAGCAATCACTTAAACCGCTGCGTCATCCATGCATTCAAATTGAACTACAATTTCGTGCGTCGAATGGAGCCAACATCTCAATCTATGCTCCCAATTTGTGGCCGTACTATTGTGTTACATAACAATGGGATTTCCCATTGCCCTACCAGATTAACAACCTCAAAACAAAGCCAAACAGTTCCTTAAAGACAAATTTGTAGGTAATTGCTCTTCAACAAAGATTACCACATCAAACTGCGGCTGCGCTCGCTCATATTAAACGGTTAACAACGGGCAACCCACAGGTTGCCTGCTTCGTGTGTGTACCTGCAAAACTAAAACTTACAGTGTATGAATTATGTATGAGTGGTTTCAGTGTAAGCTTCGAGTTGAAGCGGTATTTGGCACGTATTAGCTAGGCAATATTCTAAGAATAAAGTTTAATATATGACGTCATCGGCTAGAAAAGTTTCATGTTTGCTGATATAAACTTACGTCTGTATACCTTTGACGCGGTAAGCAATAATATTTTATATCCTATTTCGTCAGGTAGTTTTAAGTCCAAACTAAAGTTAAAAAGAAGGTGTAAAGGCCTATCGCTTTTTACCAATTACCAGACTCCCCGTGCTATCACTGATAATTGAGGCTTGCTATATAGTAAGCCTCACTTATTTAAAAATTGCTTTGATTGGCGTAATTATATAGTTACGCCAACCAAAGCAATTTTCAAATCACTAAATATTTACTAATAAAGATACCTTAGTGAGGCAAGACCTTACTATGGTTGGTATAACAGAAAACGTATGCACAACGTTACCTCTATTTAAGTTTTAGCTTGTAAGGCAGATAGCCTGATTCCCTACTAGGAGTCCACTTTACTTATACCCAAATTTTAAATATTAATTGCTGCTTATTTTCTTAACTTAAAAAGTCAATTCTCGCACTAGTAATAGCTACTGTGTTTGAACAACGGGCACAAAGAACAACTATTTGTGGATGACACAATCTTATATCTCGTGTGGGGATCGAGTCCATAGCATTTAGGGCAGCGGCAGTGGCGAGACGGTCCCCCCCGTAAACCACTACACCATCCATGCAGTTAATCTAATCAATCAATATTGATACAGTAATTGCAAGGTTTTGCTTAAGTGCTTTTTGCTGCTGGGTATAGGATAACAAGAAAATCAAACATGTAATTAGCTACTTAAATATCCTGTTTCTTAACAGAAAACCGGATTAAACATTAATCGACTCTCAATTTGGATTCCGTGTGTTCAAATATTAGCACAAATTTATGCAACAAGACCAACAAGACAGCCAATGAATAAAGTTTAATATTGACGTCATCGGTTACTTAAACTCAAAGTTACTTTACATAAGCTTGTCAATAAGCTGGTCCAATTAATTTAATATCTGATTCGTCTAATTCGCCATTGATCTTATAAACTTTAGAAGGCTAAACACGTTGATATAATAATATTGTAATTGGCTGCTGCGTCAGTCAATAGTATGATTTTGTTTATGCTTTGCAATCGATCGTATACATCGATATCGGTACAATTGTGTGGTACTTAGCTAATACTCGTTTTAGGCAAAGAATTGGATTTTTACATGTCATTATGTCCATGAAACTACCACTAACAATCGAACAGAGGCCATATCGTATATCCAGACTTAAAACAATTAGATAATTGTTTTAAGTCTGGATGGCCTCTGATGATAGATATCGTCTGTATCATATTTATTAACTAATACTAAATCAGTCGAAGGTACCGCTGAACAAATGGCGTGAAAGATGACATGAGACTAAATGGCTTCTGACTTCTGTACAAAAACGATCGAGAATGGAAAATTTACAGTGGATCCTGGCTTTGTATGGAAACAACTCAAGAAAGGAGAAGACTATTTATTTCTGACATAGGTTTATCCTGAGTAAATTTTTCCGGTTGCAATACAGCTGTCTTAGGTATACGATACCGGCTTCTCAATCTTTCGATACCGCGCTTCCTCTCCCATTCATGTTATCGGTGCCTCATTTTTTACCAACTCTTCTGTTGGCACCGTCCTGCATAGACCGAGAGTATCCACTCAATTTAAAATATAAACAAACAACTTATAATGCTAAAATCCTATTGTACTGTATAGAGTACTTTGATGTATGAATACTGCATTGTGTTATATTTTATTTCTTATCAATATAAATGTATTTTTTTTTCTAGTACGATAAGACGTTGATATCTTAAGGGCTTAGTTAACTTCTTCCTTATAATATAACAGTGCGTTTCATTCATTTAGATTTTGATACTACAAGGTAATAGCAGATATTTTTGACAGAATCAACTCTGATCATCAAGAACCAGTTTACTTCAGACAAGATGAACCTTAAAGGAAAGTTTAACCTTGCTCTTCTTTCAATAGAAAACTCGTCGATAAAAAATCACGAGCATCGGTAAGTAAAATTGGTTTTTATAGGCAAGCAATTTTCCTGAGTACTCCGTATTGAGAGATTTGATTATATTATTGGTAAGCAGCTTTCATAAAAATAACTATAAGTGAACTGATTGAATGGATGATCTTCAATTGATGTAAGAGCTTCAAGGAGAAATGAATTTTTTTTATAGATCACTGGAAAAAAGGGTGGCGCTGTTATGAATACGACTGCTACGCATGAAATCTCGGATTTGATTTTAGGTTGAGTTTTGACTTCAATAGGCTCGCCACGTATTACGTGGGACCGAAAACCAAACCTGATGAAATAAGGGTATAATACAGTTGTGTCTAACCTTTCGGCGCTATGATTATATTATGTATTCATACATATTGATAATGATTATAATTTGAAAGCAATTTTGTCTGTTTGCTATGGCTTCACGACTTATGTATTAAATTGCTTTATTAAATTTGGTATAGCAAGAACTTAAGAAACAATATAGACAAAGTTAAAAAACTGGAAGTAATGTTGCAGGTAATAGTAACTACAATCACTATTCATCATAATCATCTCAACCGAAAGCCATCTTATGCTGGACATAGGTCTTCCTAAAGGATTTCCACACTGACTGGTCTTGGGTCGCCCGCATCCAACTGCTTCTTCCGATCAGTACCAGATTGTCGGTCCACCTTGTGGAAAGTCTACCACTGTTGCGTCTACTCATACAAATTAAAAATGAGAAATTCTGTGGCTTTGAACTTAAGTAACTAAAACTTCGAACCTCTGCGCAGCAGTAAAACAAGCGTTTAAATGCAATCGTCATATAAAAAGGTCCCTTAATCCCATAATCCTTACTAATATTATAAAAGCAAAAGTGAGATTGTTTGTTTATTGCACATTCTAGCGTTGGCTACATTACCGATCATTTTGAAATTTCGCATACATGTTGTCAGAAAATTCAATTTTTGGAACATAAAGAGGCTTTCATTTAAAAAAATATTGAAGCTATACTACATAAATGTGAGAGTAGACATGAACAAAAACTAGTTGTATATATTTAGAACATTATTCATCTTAAATCGACATCATAAATGTCTATATAACATAACACACTAAACAAAATAAAGTGCTTACTGTAAGAACATTATAATATACTTCAATTATTTTGCCATACTCATTTATTTTATCGCTTCATCTCCTAGTTTGGTCCCTAAAATAAGGAATGAGGGACTAACTTGCATGTTATTACGGCTTAATCCGTCGCCGCTCTCGCATGTGAAGATTTCAACTTGTCTAAACAAGATTTTTGTGGTTATCCTTCATACATATATTGTATACAGGCGACATGTTCTTTTCACTCCAAACAAGACTTTAGCGGGATAATACATGACATACTGAAAAAGGTATTCGTATTTGTTTCGTATGTAGTGACTACCTATTATATGCTAAATGACTGTACCGATTTTGATGTAGTAAGACTCTTATAACAAGCAAAATAAGTTTAGACCAGCTTTTAGAACAACATCCACGTATCGTAAAAATGCGTTACGTGTTAGATTTAAATTCTTACTTCCTTATTAATATTATAAATTCGAAAGTAACTCTGTCTGTCAGTCTGTCTGTTACCTATTTACAGATAAACCACTTTACCGATTTAGATGAAATTTGGTATAAACATAGTTTAAAACCTAGGGAAAGATATAGGCAACTTTTTATTGATGTAGGTACCACGTAGGCGGAGCCGCGCGCGAAAGCTAGTGAAACATAAAAGTCAAAAGTGAAACATCATAGAAATGTTTTTTTAGGATTTCATGAAATATTGTGTTTAGCTTATAGCATATTTTTTACACTTATACGAGATGATAGTGAAGACTATATTGAGGGTTGTTGATAGCATTTGTCGCCTTAAAATGTGCGTTGGTAGTAATTGTCACCTTAACGAGTATGTACCCAACGTACTCCGATCGCTAATCTGTCCTCAAAATGCAATTGAAACCTTAGTATGGCAGCTGCGCGATGCATATACTACAGTTTATTTTTCTTAGAATATACAGGTAATTTTTCTGAAAATATAGAATCAAAATACATTTTGGGTGCGTGCGTGCGTGCGTGCGTGCGTGCGTGCGTGCGTGCGTGCGTGCGTGCGTGCGTGCGTGTGTGTGTGTGTGTGTGTGTGTGTGTGTAAATGCATGTGAGAGAGTGCTCAGTGTAAAGTGTGAGTGTGATATAGACGTATGTAGTGTATATGAATAATGTCTATCGTCATTTTAAGAGTTTCTCGGTTTCTTGGTAAGTAAGCGTTTTCAACCATTCAGTTACCTTAGTTTTACATTGCAAGTGGGTCATGTTATATATGTATCTTATGTGGGGGCCAGTCAGTGCAGACTGGCGACACTTCAACCCAGTGGGATCTTTTGTGTCGACACTCTCCCAATAACGACTACCATAGATGTTCATGGCAGCCGGGACCGACGGCTTAACGTGCTCTCCGAGGCACGGAGCAGGCGATAATTGTCAACCAATATGCACATAATTTCGAAAAGTCATATAACTTCCGAAAGTCAGAGGTGCGCGACGTGGGTTCGAACCCGAGACCCTCTGCATCGCAGTCTGTTGGTCTCCCCACTGAGCTATCGCTGCTCTCATGCTATATATAGTTGTTGTATGCAAAATATCTATGTCCTCTTTTGTTCCCCTGACAACGCATATGCGAAATTACATGATATTCAGTCGAGTTAAGGCGTGAAAGCGTAACAAACTAAGTCACATTTGCGTTTATAATATTAGGATATAGATTGCTTAAATATTTTTACCCGGTATGACTGTGCCGTAGATATGAAAAGATTATCTAGGTATAATGCGCCGTTAAAGGAGCAAATCCGCGTCCATTACAGCGCCCCGCCTTCACACCATTTAGCTCGTAAACTGTCTTGTCTTGCTCAGTACTTCGCAGTTCAAGAATTATTTTAGTTAGTTGTAGAACAATATACCTCTAACGACGAAAATTGCAGAAACTTTGCAGAGTAGCGACAATGGTCGCTAAAAGTAATCATTATTAGTAGATATGTTGGCTTTTTTGATACCGATCAAAGGTAGATAATAATGAAAATAATTATTTAAAAAAAAATATCAAATATTAATTTATTTAGCAAAAAACTTATATATTGAATTGAAATAGGCGCTACTTGGCGGCAATTCATTGCAATAAAATAATTGAGAAAAGTAAAGCCCGAAAATATAATGGGCTATTTTTTATAAAACATATTACCTACTATCAATTATTACAGTATATAATAATCGATAGTTTCAAAATATTTTGCCGTGCTTGGCGACAAATACGTCGTTAATTAATAATTATTATTTATAAATAAGAATAATAATATTTGCTATTACCAAAATTTACGATTTACAATGGAGCTGCAGTCTTCTCCTTTAGCCTTTATTATTCCCAAGTCACTTGGGGTCGGCTTTTCTAGTGTAACCAGATTTGACTGGATATCAGTTTTTACACGGAGCGGCTGCCACCTGACCTCCGCAACCCAAAGGCTAACGATACCCTAAGGCTAGACCAGTGTCAGGATATTAGAGGGTACTGACTTTCCCAATAACGACTGCCATAGATGTTCATGGCAGCCGGGACCGATGGTTTAACGTGCTCTCCGAGGCACGGAGCAAGCGATAATTGTCAATCAATACGCACATAATTTCGAAAAGTCATATAACTTCCGAAAGTCAGAGGTGCGCGACCCTCTGCATTGCAGTCTGTTGGTCTCCCCACTGAGCTATCGCTACTTTTTTTACAATGGAGCTGCAGTAGTGTACAATATCTTCACATACATACATTGCAAAATAAATGTAGTTTTGATACTCTGGCACCCATCTAAGACTAAAGTTGTGTTATGGGTAAATAAATGTAAATAACTAATACAAAACCAAAAGAAATGTATATATATAATATGCAACGGGTATTAACGCGATCATGCATAATGTTTACCTTTTTTATGCTTGACGTTTCGACCAGGTTACACCGGCCGTGGTCACAAGCTGACCACGAAGAAGAATGAAGATGAATGAAAATGAAGAGTCAGCTTGTGACCACGGCCGGTGTAACCTGGTCGAAACGTCAAGCATAAAAAAGGTAAACATTATGCATGATCGCGTTAATACCCGTTACATATTATATATATATCATGCAACGCGAAAGTTTAAAAGTTACAAAAGAAATGTATGTTTATTATTATATTATATAGTAACGTATTTATTGGTCACTATTTTGTCCGCGACTCGCTCGCATAAATATAGGCTATATGAATTTTTTATATCTCGGGAATAATACCAATAAATTTTCTGGCTGATAAAAAGTACCCTATGTCCTTTTCTGTTGACAACGTGTATGTGAAATTCCATAATGATCGGTTGAGTAGTTGAGGTGTAAAAGCGTAACAAACAAACAAACTCACAGTCGCATTTATAATATATCTAAGTTAAGATGTACATCATCTATGTATAATATGCTTTTTCACAATAACATTTTTTTAAGTTCATATTATTTCATCGAACTCAATTGAGAATTTGAAATTGACTCGTAATCACACATCGCACCGAAGAAACTCAAAGAAGTTCTCAGAAGTCAATTTATTTAATAACTAGCTTCCGTCACTCACGTGGTATGTCATTAAAACGTAACCCATATTACTTAAGGAAAAAGGAATGATTGTTTGGAATTGGTTCAGCAGTTCTAGGTATTACTGGCTAGCAGAAACCAAACAAGTACCTCTTTATAATGTAAATCAACATCAGTGGCGCCGCTGCAGTGAACGCGACTACTGTGCTTGAATACTCCTGTTCGATTCCCGGGTCAGCCAAAGATATTTTTTTTTTCTAGATATTTCTAGTATAGTTTTCGTTCAGAATTGTGCCCGGAATATTCCAATTGGCTTGCACACGTGGAGCCAAAGATATTGCTGAAAGATATGGCTTTGATCATCTCTGCTTATGCCTGTGAGGATAAAAACGTAAGGCTATATAATTCGTTCCTCCGTGGAATAAAGGCGTAAGAAGAATATGCTAACTTTAGAGGAAAGCAAAACACGGTTCGATCTGATATATTTAGCACTAGATGTGCCCGCGGCTTCACCCACGTTTATGATTACTGCGCCGCCCTCGTGGGTCGTTGCGTGATGCTATATAGCCTATAGCCTTCCTCGATAAATGAGCTATCCAACACTAAAATATTTTTTCAATTCTGACTAGTAGTTTCTAAGATTTGCGCGTTCAAACAAACAAACAAACTCTTCAGCTTTATAATATTAGTATAGATAGGCAGTACTTTTATAATCTTTAGTTTATTTAGGAAAACAAAGACATAAATTAGATTGGTGTATTTTTATCAATTTTAAGTAGATTTATAGACTTTTACGATTGAAAAATGTCAAACTCATTATGACGCGGCAAATGATTTTTTGGTTTTAAAAGCCTTTATTTTTGTCAAACCACAATGGAAATAATTGAGCTTGTGTATCTTTACCTGCACTATTAGAATCTCTAATAAAAAAATCGACGTATGTAATTGTACTTTCGCCTTTATTACACGGAGGGTTGTAAAAAGAAAAAGTGAAGAGATTTTCCAATATACGGGTACCTAAATCCAAACGGATTACCGGGGTATCCCAACATTCCATAAAGCTCTTTGAGGTTTAATACGTAGAATTAATTCACGTCATCTGTTCCAAAGGCTTATTCATTGTTGCCTACGATGAATAAGTCTATTATGAATAATCTTGGCTATTGAACCTGATAATTTTGCCTGCACGGAAGGCGTAGTGGTGTGATATGTGAGTGATCACCTCACCACTGCTACCGCGCCGAGTGTTATGGGTTCGAATCCCACACGGGACAAAAAATTGTGTTATCCATAAATAGTTGTTCTGAATCTGGATGGTCCTCCGCAATACAGGTTTTATTTTAAGTGCGGTAGTTGTCTTTTTTAAACCAAACCAAAACCAAATTTAAGATATGTTTCATGTGTGTACTCTAGGATTCAAATCCCGGGTCCAGCAAACAATAAACTAAGTAGCTGCACGGTGTTAAGAAGTTTGTAGTGTATTCAATCCGTGCATAAGAAAGCACGTAAGGTCGTTGTTAGCGCACCTAATTTATATCTGGTCGTGGTAGCTATAAGCTAGGAAATAGAGAATGCATTTGTGTTTTCGCATACACTTATGCACTATAAGATGTCCAGTCTCCGTTAAGATTGTCCACCGTGATCGAAATTCATCCTGGAGAAACTTATATAAGCACTTCTTGACAATCTTATAATAATTATTTATTTAGGTCACGACGTTACATATAATATGTACGATACGTCATATAATTAACAAGCTTACACAAGTTGCTTTATTTACATTTGTAAATAAAGATTGGCTTTCTCCCAGGTTCTGGTAATGAGGTTAAAATGCTATTGATATTTCTGTAAGGAATTTCTCTTTAGCACCACACAGTCTGAAAATGTACGCGGTGGATGGCAGATACCGTTCACTACTGGTCACGAAAAAAACACTGCTGATGGATATTTGTTAAAATTGTTGCAGAATATTTCTGTGGTTTTTCTGTGGATTCCAACACGTAGAATAAATTTTTGGTGATTCAGTTATAGTGACCACCATAGTAGGCTTCCTATTGTATGGGTCGTAAACCTAGTCAACAAAATGTAAGTGTAATACGCTTATACATAACTTATTTAGATATAAAAGTGAAATAAGTTTATATATCTTTACGTCTCCAAGCATACAGCTGTTGTTTCTGTCGCGATATTGTGTTTCACACTTCGCTGGGCATGAATGTGAGCTTACCAAAAGTAGATTAAGTAGAAACGTATTGTTCCCTCAAGACAATTCAGAATGCCGGGCACTTTGTACAAAACACACAAATTTAAGTATTAATTTTGCTTTAACAGCTGTAACATTACAAAGGAAAAAGTATTTGAGATTTTTATTTTAGAAAGAGAAATTTCTTTCAATAGGATTTAGGCGTTTTGGAAGATCGTCATCACAGTCCCTTCTCTCCAGCCCCATTAAAAACTCAAAATCATAATGTCTTTATTTATTTAGGTCACAAAGTTACACCTATGAACGTCAAGGTACACTATGAATTTAATTTATCTTTACCTTTGGTTACGTTCAGCAATGCAAGGTGGTAGAACCGAGAGGAACAGACAAGAAACTCACTCACTTCCACTCTCTTTAATCACTAATATGTATTACTAGATGTGCCCGCGGTTTCACCCACGTTTATTATTACTGCGCCGCCCCCGTGGGTCGTAGCGTGATATTATATAGCTTATAGCCTTCCTCGATAAATAGGCTATCTAACACTAAAAGAATTTTTCAATTCGAACCAGTCGTTCCTGAGATTAGCGCGTTCAACCAAACAAACAAACTCTTCACCTTTATAATATTAGTATAGATAATGCTGCTTATTTTACAAATTATATCTGTAAGAAATTTCAACCATTTTACTAGTTACATACTACTGAACTGAACAGACTTCTCTAAAATTCTCGTGTCACAATGTTAGTTACCATACTCCTCCGAAACGGCTTGACCGATTTTTATGAAATTTTATATGCATATTTAGTAGGTCTGAGAATCGGCTACTATCTATTTTTCATACCCTTTAGTGATAAAGTAAACATAAAAAAAAGAAATATTACTTTTGACAGAACGAAGTCTGTCCGGGCAGCTAGTCTAAACTAATATTATAAAGAGGAAACATTTGTATTTTTGTATGTATGTTTGTAATGTTTTCACACAAAAAGTACTGTACCGATTTCAAAAATTCTTTTACCATTAGTAAGCTGCATCTTCACTGAGTGAAATAGGCTATATTACATTTAAAAAAAAATAGGGATCCTTAATAAAAATGCAATAATATAACACAAGGTGTGAAAAATTAGTCATTAAAAATCTGTCATCGCGTGCGCTGCGGAAACTATTGATGATAGAACAAAAAATGTTTTACAGTATAATAGAACGTACCAATATCTACAAAAAAGTCCGCGATACCATATGTATTTTTTTAATATATAGCTAACTATACAGGTGTAGTTAGACTTATTAATTTCTTAAGTTGTAGTTTTATATATTAAAATTAGATAACAAATTAAAAGCAGGTATTGGGTAATAAATTAAAGTCCACGCGGACGAAGTCGCGGGCAACAGCTAGTAAAATATAAAAGAGTGGCAAATGTTAGCCTTTAACAACCGATATAACAAAAGAGAACATCTGTTATCTGAGATAGCAACTTGCGAGTGATGTGAGTGTTTCAGGGGCGCATAATTATACTAACGTGGTACGGTTGCTGCTTAATATCAGGCTATGTTTTCTTTGCAACCTTTGTGGCTTACGGTCCATAGTGATAAGGTTGTATTTTGTTGGTATTGCTTCTGTGGTACCAAGAAGTTACAAACATGTTTATGAACATTAACCGCTTACCATTAGGTGTGCCGATGGCACGTCTACACCGACAGCAATAATAAGAATCTATATTTTTATCAGCTTCATTCCAAATGTCTCTGTTCTGTGATTCCAAACATAGTAACAATAAATAAACAAAAGCTAGGGTCTAACCTAATATTTACGGATAATTTAATTTGTAGGTGTATGGGATTGATGTGTGGAAGTGATGCAATGGTAATTTGTTAAGTGACTCATTGAAAATCTGAACTAGACTACCGCTAGTAGATAAGGCATTTGACTCACGATTGAGAGGTTATGGCTTCGAATCCCATCCATTGCACTACTGAAGTGCATCACTCAGGCATTTGAGCGAAGGGCTTAACAAGAATACCAGTAATTTTAAACTCATATTGCTAGCAATCTTTCAAAAAAAGAACTATCGATGAATTCGCTACAATCTCAACAATCGAAACTGGCTTAAAATAGTGTATAAACGCCTGGTAAAGTTTGTTTAGACATCAAATCCTTATCCAACGTCTCTATAAAAACGCAAAGAGTAATCCCACTCATTGCCGTGAAACTACAAAGTTCTTTTATCAGTAACCCAAACCGCCTATAACTCTCTTATACGACTCCTAAAATCGGTTCCACAAACCGCTTCCCTGGATATTCCATTACTATATTTTACATTGAAATAGTGGCCTGAAACCGACCTCGAAAGTTTCCTCTTTTTGGGAATGTAATGTGGGATTGTTTGGACTCTTTAGGTTTAATTAGAAAGTAATAGGTTACTAATTAATTGTAATAATAGTACAGAAGGCCGATTCTCGTTCAAAATAGAGTGCCGGCCTCGACTAATAAATGTCAAATGTGAACTGAAATTTATGTTCATATTTAACGTGACATTTTCTTATGTTTATGCGAATGTTATACATTGAAATTAAACACAATTCTATCACTACTTTTATTGAACTTTACAATTATTATTTATTTCTCTTTCACGGGTATTTCCCTAATACATTAGGAAAATACGCGGCTCTTTGGGAGGCTTACACGGAGACATGGGTCCAACGTGAAGAGGCCCTTCGAGAATCTTAATCAAAGGTGGGATGGAACACCTACAGTGGCACTAGCCGCAGCAGGCGTAGGTCTATTGCTACGTATGGATTCTAATATATGGGCTATGGGTATGGGTGTTTGATGGACCAGTATATTGATAACTATGGATGATAAAACGGCGTCTGCCCTGAATACTCTAATAGCATCAATCAAATGGACAGACGGTGAATCGCTAACTCACTAGATGGGCCTACTGAATAACCACGATAAGCTTACTAGCCAGCAGCAGAGGGCAACACCGGTGCGAGCGGCTAGGGGTGTCGAGCGGTGCGGCGCCGGCTTCATCATCACGGGTCTCGTATCAACGAAGACCCGGAGCGGGTTTCCCCGTAGTTATGTCCTTGAAAATAATACTTTCACCCCAAAGCATGTGGCTCTAACGGCCATCCTCTGGCCGGCCGACCAAGGCATCCCATCCCATTAAAATAGTCAATACTCAATAACAACCGCTTAACATAACAACCAATACAAAAAAACTGTTCTTTAGTCCTTATTACCTGTCTCTGTAATATGTAACTACTTACGACTACTGGCGCTTGCTAAAACGAGAAGCATCTAGTATTTATTATCCCAAAAAAACAGTTTGTTGTTTAACAAGAAGAAATCATCTCTGTGAAGTGACTTCTAAATTAGATCGTTTTATCTTTATTATTTAGCATTTATAATAATAATAATAATATTCTATCACATACACACAACACCATCTAGCCCAAACTAAGCAGAGCTTCTACTATGGGTACAAGCTCTGCATCTGGTCAGAAACATCCATGTTCATGCACACAAATGTTTGACTTGTACGGGAATCGAACCCGCGACCTCAGGCGTGGCAGTCGGTTACACTAACCACTACGCCATCGAGTCGTCGTTGTCGTTATTTATTACTCTGTCACGCTCATATCAAGTGAATTGACCCTTGCTAAAACGAGAAGCACCTAGTATTACTACCCGAAAAATACAATTAATAGGTTTTCAAGAAGAAATCATCCTAGAAAAGTTGCATTTGTTTCTGGTCGTGTTATCTGTTCCTGTTCCTGATTTTCTATACGGAAACACTGCAAGAATAATGCTAATATTTCTTCTTATCTTATTTTTACTATTTATAATCTTATATTATATTAGAATGTTGAAGTATTACGTCTGTTAGTATTAATATAAAACTATAATATATATTACTCGCATGCATTTGTCATAATATAAAATCAAAATAATGTCAACATATTTATAGCATTATAGATAGAGAAAAATTATTTCTTGCAACGAAACCATAAAAAAATGAAGTGCGTATCCGAACGTTTTTGTATGCATTGATAACGTTTAATAAAAATTACAGGCTGTTATTTAATAACAGATATTTAGATCTGTTATTTTTGCGTGACAGTAACATAAATAACAGATACCACGGTTACGGTTAAGACATTTATTTTCTCAAAAGACTTACAATCCCTTACAGAGAAAATACAATAAAGAATTACAAATGTAATTACTAAAGTTACAGGCCGATTATCGTATTGTTAGTAATAAAAATGATAATATGTAGATATTCTGTATCTTCTCTTTTAGCCTTTATTATTCCCAAGTCACTTGGGGTCGGCTTTTCTGGTCTAACCGAATTTGACTGGATATCAGTTTTTACACGGAGCGGCTGCCACCTGACCTCCGCAACCCGAAGACTAACGATACCCTAAGGCTAGACCAGTGTCAGGATATTAGAGGGTACTGACTTTCCCAATAACGACTGCCATAGATGTTCATAGCAGCCGGAACCGACGGCTTAACGTGCTCTCCGAGGCACGGAGCAGGCGATAATTGTCAATCAATACGCACATAATTTCGAAAAGTCATATAACTTTCGAATGTCAGAGGTGCGCGACGTGGGTTCGAACCCGAGACCCTCTGCATTGCAGTCTGTTGGTCTCCCCACTGAGCTATCGCTGTATGTAGGTATTCTGTATATTAGAAAAGAAATAATATCAACGCGACCGCGCATCGGAACTCAGGTAAACGTTTGTTAGTACAATACAAACACATGTTCATTAAGGCCTATGACACAGTGACAAATAGTACATAGCATGAATTAATAACGATATATTTTTATTATCGACCTGTTATATAACCCAAGTCTAGTAACGGCAAGCCGGGGACGAGGCCCTAACCGACTCTCCGAGGCATTGAACTTTACTATTATCATTTAATTTAATTAAACGTCGGGGCAAAGTGTAAACTTCAATATAAATAGTTTTAATTAAATTAAATAGCTTAAATAGTACATAGTAAGGTTCAATAATAGTAGTATAAGAGATTCAAAATTATGTAATAAAATGTTTAAATTAAATAAACAACGCGACAAAGGCCGTATAAAGTGTTTAATTTCAATTCATATTTAACGCTTATTTTTACTTAGCAGAACAGCTTCTCTAATATTAATGATACTGAGACTAGATTGGTACACTACATTGAACAGATTTTTACAAGAACTGGTCTTCTGTTTAAAGAAATAGTGTTACGGTTGAATATTGTTGAAGGGATGAGCAAATGTATATTTGATATGCTTACATTTCGACTGCTTTGATTTAGGAATCACGCTGTTTGGTTTAGGGAGCACGAACAACTAAGGTGGCGAACAAGAGTACGGCCCACCTGATGGTAAGTGGTCACTGTAGCCTATGGACGCCTGCAGTACCAGAGGCATCACTTGTGCGTTGCCGACCCTTTAGGAAAGGAGGAAGTGGGAAGGTTTAGGAGCGGGAAAGGGGAAAGAAGGTAATTGGGCCTCCGGCACTCTCACTCAATGAACGTAACACAACAGTAGGAACACTGCCATTTCGCGTCGATATTCTGTGAGAGGGTAGTCCTTTCCCGGTCGAGCCGGCCCATTCATGCTGAAATCAGCTAGGCTCGACTCTTTATAATGTTACTTACAGAAAAATCTAATAGTACTTTATAGGATTGTAATATGGCAGATAGGACCTCACAAACGGTTTTAAGTTTAGGCGCAATCTTGTGTTACTGTACCGTCGAGGCATGATCACGTGATTAACTAGGATGTAATATAACACTAATGAATATATTATCAGGTTTTATTATTTTCTTACATACAGAGTTACCAAAAAGATGGCATGGCTCTTTGATGGTAGAAAGTTTATAGCATTACAACAACTGAAAAATTAATTACTCTATAAAAATTAAATTCTATCTATTAGACTTCCACTCAAAAAACTTGATTTTGATTTCAGGGTACCTATGTTTTAGCGTTGCATTTTATGTACAAGTTTTCTTAGGTGTACTAATCTTGGTCGCAAATTTATATTTTAAATTGGTAACACGAAATTCTTATGTTCACTTAGAAGAGTGAGTGGCTACTTAACCGAGTGTTTATGAGTTTCATGCAGGTATCTTTTCGTAGGCTCAACTTTTTGCGTTTGAATTGACGTGTGTATATGTGTTATTTTACAAAGAAAGAAATAGCAAGTGCATAAAGGAATCTGCAGCAGATTTTTGTGGCATCTAAACTGAGCTGGAAACCCCGTACTTAATATTGTTGACTTACATTTACGCGAAATTTCATACTTATTTATTAAGATAAAATGTATAAGAATAGACCAGAAATTGGGACGAAGAAATCTGTACTAAGTTGTTACTCTGAACATTAATTGTACCCTGAGTTTCATAAACTAATTCACAACAAAGATTACCATCACAAACAGCTCCACAAATCTCAAATATTTACAAGCGATTCACGAAACACCTCAAAACAATAAATGCCGGAATCTGAATACAAACACCAAAAGTTTCATTATCTACCGTCCAAGTTTATAATATTGCATTCCTTTATGGTAAGATCGTAAGTCCCACTCAAGTTTCTAGTTAGGTTGTAAGCAGGTCCTTGGAGACGGCTGCGCAAACAATGGGAGCTGTCAACAGACCCAAGTGGGCGTTTTGTAGTCTAAGAGTAACGTGGTAGCGAGTTTGGTTGGTAAGAACATCATTATTCACAACTCTTACGATATTATACAAGTTATATTTATAAACGCAAGAATTATCCTGCCTGTTATAACTGTATCTGTTATGACCTATAGTGCCTTACATGGGCAAGTAGGTTAGAGTTCTACCAAAAATTTAAAGTCACTCGACGAAATATGCTTAGCGTTTATTTGAGAAACAAAGGGGAATGCCAAGATTTCCATTTTTTATCATTAAAAAGGCTAACAAATGTTGAATCAGATAGTAAAATTTCATTTTTATTAAAAGTTCACCAAAATAAGATACAGCTGCATGAAAATACCACTTGCACACGATGTAAATAGTATGGAATTGAGTTATTACATTAAATAAATCTATCCAAACCTCATAAAATATTTATATATATATTATTTAAATATCTATCATATTGCAAATGACACATTTCTCTACGATTTAACATAGATCTACCTATACATATATTTCAAAGTATAAGTATAAATAAAACATCAGTGTGTTTACTAGATATTTTTTATTCTCCTTCAAACATTTCATCGTCGTATTTAATAAGCAAATCATCTAGGAATTGGCCTTGAGATGTTATACTGCTTTGATATCTTCCCCACCCGAGGTACCATAATATAGTCAATGTATGTGCACAGCAACCTACAGTTCTACGTCCAACTATACAAGTACAAAAGTATTGTTCAATTGCCTCTCTCCCACACACATTATTATTAATGACTACATATACATAACAAATTCTTCGACTAACATGTCTACTTTGAATTTTGCCCCTAATTAACCAGTGATTTTGGGAGAGTGACAATTGGTCCCGTAGGTCCCCAAAATGAGTCTCTCTACGTATTGCAATAATTTAGCAACCATTGAACCGAATGCGTTCGCTATAATAAGAGCGTGCTTGTTTTATTTGGTAAGTACCACAAGCAATTAATATCAAATCTTCGTATGTTGTGGGAAGTTGCTTAAGTTTTGTGAATCCACATTTATGTTTGTGAAGTGGGCTCTCCTTCTGTTATAATTAACATTACATACAAAATCAACTAATGTGTTATTTTGATACATTTTTTAATTGATTATTTCTAAAATCTGTGCAGCATCATCTAGGTCTGTGTAATGACAATGAAATAGGTTTATCAAGGCAGCAGCAATAGAAAAGTCTATCATTAGGTGAGCAGATGCTCTATTAAAATATTCTTGACGGATAATTTTAAATTTCTCTTTAAAATGCCCTTCACTGGTTCCAGCACCCAACAACAAATAGTCACTGATCTTGTTTTGTTTGCTGCTAGCGTTGACAATTGTGTTTCATTGTCTTCTAATGAATGTGGTATATGAACATTGTAATTACTCTTCTCCAGAACTGGCACTGCATTTTTGAAACCCCTATCCAGAATAAAAATATCGCCTTAGTGATTAAGATTGATTGCTAAATTCATTTTTCATTATATCAGCGTCTGATGTTGTTGCTGGATAGGGGCCAAGGACTTCTAAAATATAGCCATCACAACACATAAAGGTTCCTGTACTTGTGTAGAGAGTGAGTATCCTTTTGGTATTTATAATAAGAACTTTTTAGCAATATATATAATAGCCATCAACAATGACTATTGGTATCCTTTCCCCATTTACATTTGTACCTCCAAAAATACCATTAGGGATTAGGAGATTTCTATTGGCTATTTCTGCCCTTCATATGTGACCGACTCCTAAATAATTAGGAACAAAATACTGATGAACAAAATTCTGGGCATTTGAAATAAACTGGCAAATCGTTCATTTGAATCTCCAGTTCTTAGTTTCAATAAATATACAGCGATTGCTCTGATGTAGTTACTGGCAATGATAACTCTGAAGATGTTGATGGTGAAGTGTAATGTTGAGCCAAGCTATCACAGCTCTGCCAACAAGGATGACAGATCTTATCTAAAGTGTGTAACTGCAATAAAATATTTTAAATTAATTAAAATAGGCAATATATATCAGATTGGCACAAAGTATGTGTTATATCTGATCTATAGTTAGACAGTTTTATTAACCCGTTGAATGACCTGAAATGAGACACAATAGATTTTCTATTGTATCTGGAACCCTGGTGTTCTGGCAAACGCTGAACAATTAATGGGAATGTTTATAATTTTCAGGCACAGTGCTGCATCTGGATTTGTGCCTAGAATATGGCAACTCATTCTATGCATGCAACTGAGACTCTATTAGGTAACAATGGATATACAATAGCAGTTATAATTTTTCAAAACCTATTGGTGAACTCAAGCATCATGGTACATATGCATATTATAGACAATAAATACTTACAGTACGTGGCAAAATTCTTTCTGCAATAACAGCTTTTATACGAGCTTCTCGCTCAGTAGAGCATGTTAATGTGTGTGCTCTGATTCGAAATAAAGATTGCCCACAGTGTACACACAAATTCATATGTCTTAAAGTATTATAACATGAATCAGGTGTTATTGATAGTGTAGTAACAACCAACAAGCATGACACACAACACCGTCCTTAGGTATCTGAAAAGAAAATGATCATGCCATTAAGAAATGAAATGTTACAGATATTATTAAAAATACAGTTGGGAGAAGTTTGTATTGTTTATTATTATTAGCTTATATTTAATTGCTAGGTATTGACGATTTTGTATGTAACATGTAGTGAAATAAATGAATGAGTAGGTAGTTTTTTATTTTCATACTTTAGATGAAAGAAATGAAATGTTAACATTTCCTCATTGTATCATTCGGTGAACATCTTAAGGTCCCGTTTATAAAGAATGTCGTCGCATCCGAAAGATATTTACACCACAATTAATACAACGAATCATGATGTAATTTCAGATGTCCGTAAGTTCAAGCCAGGTCAACAGAGGTAAGCACGAACAGAATCAGGATTAATAGCCAAGGTAGTCGTAAACAGTAGAATCAACGGATTCCAAAAACACAGCATAAAAAAAATTCAAAACGCATACAAAAACGTAAATTTTGGAAACAAATCGCTGTGTCGCAAGCGCAACAGTCGCAACCATAGGTCGTAACTGGCATGCGCATTGTATGACACATTTCAAGAGTGTTGCCAGTTTTCACATGTTTTACATCATGATATGAACTATAATAAACGTTTATCTTATGTTTAAATTAAATTGTTTACAAATATCGATATAAAAAGAAAATAATTATACACTAAAAACAATTTTAATTGACGAGTTACGTCTCGTAAGGTACTATTAAATACAAATAAGAGTTCTGAATGTCATCATTTAAGATAAGATTTTAATACTGGCAACATTTCTAATTGTCACTGCAGCAGCTATGGACTGGTGGATAATGTCGTTAATAATTAAATCACTATTTAAATTGAGTTTTTGTCGGTGAAGTTCTACAGTTTTGTTTTATACTGCAACTTATCACTATGTACTCGAAACATTACTTTTGCCATTTAGGTCCTTATTTATATAATAAAATTAACAAGCTTTTGTCGATTTACGAACTTCGAAAGGTAAAATGTAAAATGAAATTAAGTACCTGGCTCCAGGACTTAAGTTATGACGACACCGAAAAACTGCTTGCTGTTTTAATATAGGGTTATACATACGCACACGCACCCATACGCCTACGCAACGCATATACAGACACATACACATACACACACACACACACACATACACACACACACACACACACACACACACACACACACACACACACACAAACACACAAACACACACGCATGCATGCGCAAACACACACATACATGCACACACACACACACACACACAATCACACACTAAATTATTATTATTTTTAAGTTTCAAAGCATTTTATTTTGTTTTTTTATTTATATTATCTTGCATGCAATCAAATGTTAGACCACAATCTATTGTGAATCTGAGTACTTACCTAATACGTTATAATAACTAAGATAAAAATGTAAACACCGAAGGAGGACACCTGGCGTCCTGAAATACAGGCCTTGAGCCTAGTTTAGGCACCAGTCACCCACAATATAATAAGATATTAAATGTGGGAAAATTCATATTATGTAAAATGTATGTATTGTGGTGAGAAAATAAATAACTTTATTATTAGTATTGCAAAAATAATATTATTATCTACTATAAATTACCAATATTTTAGAAAGTATGTCGGAGGCTTCTTTTCTTAAGCCAAATCTTGGTATTCTCTTTAAGAAACATAATTATCCGTCAAAGAACTAAAGTTCTTGATATGCTCGTAAAATAAATAAGCTCAAGTGGCAATAGGCTGGCCATATCTGCTGAAGGACTGATGACCATTGGACCAAACGAGTCGTAGATTGACGACTACAAATTAATTAAAGCAATATAGGATACCCACGTCAGGTAGCCCAATGATATGAAAATGGTGACTGGGTTGGACTGAATGCAAAAAGCGGTAGAGTGGACCGTGTGGTATAAAATGGCACAAAGTTTCGTCTAGCAGTGGACTGCGATAGACACTGAGAAGGTGTATAAGGAAAATGTAAATGTTACAGTCGGCATCGTAATACTAATAGGTATTGAACATTCTCTGATTAGGTCAGAAACATTATGAAAATAGGTCACCAAAAAAAACTAGATTGAAAGAAAATAAAAATACTTCGTAGAAATAAAAATGGATCGTTAAATCCTGTATTAGATTTTTGGTTTGAGAAAAGTAATATTCGGTTTTGTAGACGCTGGCTGGTCACTAGAGGCAATTAAAATGTAATAGCTTTAACCTTGTGAAAGGACAAAAGATACGTTTGAATAAAAAGCGGATAGCCCTGCGGGTGACAGTAAATAAACGACAATTCGTAGAAGTAGTTTAACAAAACCATTGTAATTAAAAGAACCTTTTTAACAGTAAATTCCTTTATATTAACTTACGAAATCTTTAAAAACTTAATCGTATTATTGAAGATTATATTTTACTGGAAATATTATTTTTTAGGTAAAAGTTTTAGATTAATAAGAGTATAACGACATTCCGTTGTCCTTGTATTTTGTAATAAATTCACTAATTATGGTTTAACGAGGCTATAAACTACCATAACGTAATTTTATTTTGTAAATTAGTTTTGCTTTGTGGCAGTCGTTCTGATATTATTTATTTTGCGGCCGTAAATAATGCAAAATAACTACTTTTGAAGAATTATTTACAACTAGCTTTTGCTCACGGATTCGCTGGTGTAAAAGTGGGTAAAGTTTGGTTAGGTGTAACTACTTTTTTTTTAAATATAATTAGGTACTTGGTGATAATATAGCTTTCTAGTGGTGAAAGAATTTTTAAATCAGTTAAGATGTTTTTGAGTTAAATCATTACAAACAAACATAAATCAAATCTTTTTAGAATATTATTATGGTAAAGATGAAATCAACACAAATCATATTCGAAGGACTTTATCTGTTAATTACTATTAAAGATACATAAAAAAATTTGTCTCACGCCTACATAATATGTATATCTCTGGAAGGGAACGCAGATATGTCTTTAATACAAGGTGAAAAGCTGTGTACAGCACTCGCATTCCATATCTCGTCATCGCCGAGGCAGCTTCAATATTTTTCTATATGAAACTAACATTGAAACAGAAGTACAAATATTTTTTTATAATTGTTCAAAGCTATGCATTAACTAATCTATACAATTAAATAAAATTCAAGTCTCTGTTTGTAATGTCAAAATAACAGATTTTGACATAATGCATATGAAAGTATATCTTCTTCTCCCTAGCCTTTATTATTCCCAAGACATTCGGCTTTTCTGGCCTAACCGGACTTGACTGGATATCAATTTTTACATGGAGCGGCTGCCACCTGACCTCCGCAACCCGAAGGCTAACGATACCCCAAGGCTAGACCAGTGTCAGGATATTATAGGGCACTGACTTCCCAATAACGACTGCCATAGATGTTCATGGCAGCCGGGACCGACGACTTAACGTGCTCTCCAAGGCATGGAGCAGGCGATAATTGTCAATCACACGCAGATAATTTCGAAAAGTCATATTACTTTCGAAAGTCAGAGGTGCGCGACGTGGATTCGAACCCGAGACCCTCTGCATTGCAGTCTGTTGGTCTCCCCACTGAGCTATCACTGCTTGCTTGCACATGAAAGTATATAAGGTACGTATATCAAAAAATTTTGTCTAAAATTATCTGTCTGTTTGTACCGGCTAATCTTTGAAACGGCTCGACTAATTTTTACGAGAGTTGCACTGGTAGATAGCTGATGTTATAAGGAGTAACCATTCCACGAGGGCGAAGTCGCGGTTAACAGCTTGTTTATTATAAATAAAGCAAGTATATTTAATTTACTCGATCAAACCGAAAACACTTAATGCATTGACATAAAAAAGATTATATTAGAAGGGCAGTCCAATAAAACGTGCAAACACAGACTACTCACATATAAAAGCTTCCGTACCGCGTAATTGCTGAGCCAGGCCGAGCGAGCTTTCTTCTGATAATATACATATGTATGTTTCTTTTTCCAACAGCTGTCAACTTTAAGCGATTTCGGTGCTTCAGTTTATCTAGAAAAAAGAAGTAGTATGTATCATCGATACAAGGTTTGAAATGATACATTCTAACGAATCAAGACAATCATACATTTAGCTTGACTCGAACCTGTGAAAAAACACTTTTCATAGTATAACGTCTGTCGTCAGGCATTAAATTGGACTCTGTGTTTCGCATCTAAAGCAATGCTGTGCGTAATAAATTCTATAGTTATAAAACTATAAAATCAGCAAACACAAAATATACCGAAAGTAACAATGCTTTCAACTGGAGTACTTGGCTGTTATATGTAATAGGTTTCAGCGTTAGGTAAAGTCAACGACATAAGTCGATAAACATTTCTGAGGTTCTGAACTGCTGTATCATACACAATAATGATAATTTTTGGTATTTTACAGCAGTAATAGTTAAAAGATTGTTGTTTTTGATCACATTTTATTACCACAGTACAATTATTTGATGTTTTCCATTTATAAATACTCAGCTACTAACTAATATACAGTTACTTATGTCGTTGACTGTACGAGGTAACTATCATTTTAAGTACCGTATCCTCTGGATTTCGAGAAAATTAATAATAAGCGGGTAATGTTATAAAAAACATCAGCGCATATTGATTACTTTTTCAGATGATATGCCTATTAAACCGTTAACTTTAACGGTGAAGGAAAACTTTGTCACCTGTACGTCTGAGAGTTCTCTATACTGTTCTTGAAGACATGTGAAGTCTGCTACTAGGCCAGCGTGGTGGACTATGCTCTAAACCTATACATATTGGGAAGAAGCCAAATATAAATTAATTGTCTATTCGTGTGTTAAAGATAAATATCAGCAATTTTTTTACACGTGTAAAGCCCAGAGAGTACTTATAACAAAAAAAATATCAAATCAAAAATAACAAGAACTTCAGACGCTTAAAAACATTTCTTATATTGTGTAGAACGAAGTGTTATTAGTTCAGTGCCCAATAATCTCTTTTTAACGATCATTTCATAAAATCTAATATCATTTTGATAAAAATAACACATTTTTATAGTTCATATTGATAAAAAGCACCAATGCTTCGTGTTAATTTAAAATATAATGATATCGAAGCGTGAAAATGAGAAAACTAAATTGCGTTTGAAGACATCTTTCATATTAATATGAAATTTAGTCTGGGAGATTTGATGAAGACTTTTATAATTGCTAAGATTGAATTTCAATTGGTTTTTTTACCAACATATTAATTGGATTGATTCTTTTTTATTATTATTTAACATGGGACAGTCAGCCAAGAAAGTGGTTCACCAGTTTTGACAAAAGTTTCTGTGAGATCTAATTTTCGCTTAGGTTGTCTTTTCTAACGGAGTGTAACACAAGGAGGTGAGTTGTTGTTAGCTGCGATAATTCAAACTTTACACATGACATGACCTAAATATAATACATGGTAAAGAGAGCAACGGTCACTGTAATAATATTATTGCAAGGTGAAATCGACCTTGTTGTTTCATGACGTTTAAATGTACCTCAACTGTAGGGTGGTGGACCATATTTTTGGCAGAGTGTACAAGGTATACATAGGTTAAAATTCAAGCAAACTTACATATGACTTTTTCAAATTGAGAGACTGCCCACATATTCGAGAATTCTTTAATAAGCCGACTTCCTCGCATTGTTCGTTTGCCGTTACAGAAAATGACATTTAAATACTTAATACGCTAGTGCGTTCAGCTTTGTGATGTCAACTACTTTACTAACAAAGACTTCGACCCGGTTTTCTGTTCATTTTTACCGTAATTTCAATGCTTTGAAATTCTGAAGTATGCAGAAATCGTTTTGCCAATACATAATAATGTCCTCTCGTAACTTGGACCCTCATAACTTAAAGTTCTTGCAAGCGGCACCGGTCAGGGAGTAGTTTAATTTAGCCCGTCTTCAAATGCTTAAGTATCAGAGCCTGCTTGTACCGTCCAAGGTATACCTTCTAACATCTTACCACTTGAGTCAGCAGTTATATAGGGATATTTCTGTTAGGACTTTCTGGGTAGCAGCACGGTGGTTCGCTTTATATTACGCGGATCTAAAAACTGGTAAAATATGAGTGTAATATATGTTTACTTTCTGCCAAATTTTCGGCATATTACTAGTATATGCAGAGTTGATTACATAGATGCGTATGTATTTAATACATAGTAGCCTAATGGGTAAGGTATTGAACTCTCAATCGAGAGATCTCGGGCCTTTATGAACGGTATCAAGCCATTGCATTATTAATGTAAACAAATGGGTCAGCTCTTCCAGCTAAGCTAAGTAAAGTGTTACGTTTTTTTGTTTAATCTGTTTTCCTGTAATGATTTTGTACTAATTTATAAAATTTGAAAACGCATGCTAATATTAATTTATATTTAAGGTTTACATTTTATGAACATTGTTTGTTTTTTATCATATGTAATGCTGTTGTCTCAACTATGAAAGCTGTGTTATCTCGTAAGTGGCATGTACTTATATTAGAACTATATAATCAAATTTTTAACTAAATTGTAACATATGTTTGCTGTGAGTTAACCGAATAAATAAGTAAATAAGCCAGCTATGCTTTTTTTTACGTTGGTAATTCATTGACGCATACCTCTCCGTGGGGGCGGGCGGAGGGGTTATGTCGGACTCACCGGTTTAAAAGAAAGATGTTGAAATGATAGTGGACCTCCCGGAATACCGACTAAACCTACCAAGGTGTTTCTCGACAAAACCACTGTCGACGGGGTCGCACGAATCACTTGCACATGCGGTTGTGATCCCGCCGAGATTTCGGCCTGCCGTATGAAACGGCAGGCCACTACACGGAGAGACCTACCCAAAAGCACTCACTTACTTATAAACCCTACTGTCTCCCACCTAGAGCGGAGATGGACTCGACACAGAGGCGCGCGTGGGAACGATAATTTTTACATACTCATTAAACCGTGACCATGGCTGCTGAAAAGCAACCGAAACGTCGGAGAAAGTGTAAAATTAAATTAAATCTAAATAGTTTTAATAATAATTTAATTAGCTCAAAAATTAGTAAAGTTTAATAGTAGTAGTAGTGTAACAATTTTCAAAATTATGTAATAAAGTGTCAAATAAACAACGCGATGAATTCCGTATATAGTATTCTGTATATAGGAAAAAGACCCATACAAATAGGTACTTAAACGGTGAATCTCACCACCATCCTAAACAGTTAGCTACCGTGGGAATGTCTTTGTTTCAGAGAGCCCATGGGATCTGTGACAAGAAACACCTGGACGCCGAGCTTCAACATGTCAAGCAAGTACTGCAAGACAACAAGCTCCAACAGCCGCGTCGCTGTCACAGATCCCGAGAAAACCCAGCCACAGTCGAGCGCCAGCCTGCTATACTGCCTTATGTAAGGGGTGTCACTGACAAGATTGGCTACATCTTGAAGCGAGCTTCAATCAACACATACTTCAAGCCGCCAACGAAGATAAGTCAATTTTTACCATCCGTCAAGTGCCAACTACCTTTACAAGATGCAGGGGTCTATAAAATAGATTGTGACTGGGGACTCTCATACATTGGTCAAACCAAGAGAAACATAGGCACCCGCATAAAAGAACACATAGCTGATGTAAAACACCAACGCTCGTGGAAGTCTGCTGTGTGTGAACATGTGCAACAAGGGACCAACCACTACCTGAGATTTGACAAACCACAGATTCTCGCTAAAGAACACCGATTCCTACCAAGGATGCTTCGCGAGGCTATTGAAATCAAAAAACATCCTAATTTTAATAGAGAAGATGGTTGGAATGTACCACCAGCTTGGGATCCAGTAATAAAAATAGTCAAACCCAAGAAGAAGCAAACCACAGCTAGACTTCATGATACTTTGAGCTCATTCTGCGTAAATAGAAACACCAATGATTAAATTATGTTCGGGTACTTTGAAATAACTACACTGGAACATTGAGACAACTGCCATCTTAGTCTCCCCGTGACCATGGCTGCTGAAAAGTAACCGAAACGTCGGGGAAAGTGTAAAAGTAAAAAAAAAAAAATTATATCTAAATAGTTTAATAATAATTTAATTAGCTTAAAAATTAGTAAAGTTTAATAGTAGTAGTAGTGTAACAATTTTCAAAATTTTGTATAAAAGTGTCAAATAAACAACGCGATAAAATCCGTATATAGCAGTTTAATTTCAATGAATAATATTCGCGTAAATAGAAGACAATATTATGTATATCTCAGGTAATAGATAGGATAGATTAAAAAAATAAAAAAATCTGAACGGCCCTCAATTCTTTTGTATTATATACATTTATACATGCAAAAAATAATTAATTATTATGTTTAACTATTTACAATAATTGCACCTCAGTAATTGTATAATATAACATCATACAATATAAATAGTAGTCAAATACTTTACAGTATGATAAGCTATAAAAGGCATAGCAACACTGCTGTCTATCACTTCTTGTTGTGAGCTGTAAGTGAACGGACATATAAAACTTCTTGTGTCAAAGTTAAAATAAATAGTTAAAGTGTTTGTACAATGTGTTATTTAATCCATAACCTCTAATAAATTCTACTATAAGACATTTCAAGGTTATCCATTACTTACCGGACATTCTGTATAATATAATTTCTTGAGAGGATTTATGTAGTTGCCAGTAGCAAAACGAAGTTTGGAACTGTCCATGGTGGCAATGGGATTGCCCAACAATAGAAACATAAAACCATGGCTGGCGAAACGCGAGTAAGTATTGCGTCTGTCCTCTTTGTATATATCGGCGTATAACTATATTTATATTTACAACTTCTCCAACGGTTGCTTTTCATAAAATTTAAATTAACTGATCAATATTTATGCTTTAACCTATCGGGAATGAAACTGTTAAAGGATGGCTAAAAACCAAGACATGTAATATGTCAGGCACTTATTTTGCTGATATTACTTTATACATATTTTTGTTTCAAAATGACGAAATCTAGTCAATGGGACGAAACGCTGAATGAAAATAAATATATTTTTCATTTTGTGTTTCGTCGGTCAAACGGTCATGGGACGAAACACTGAATTTATCCGCGTGCAGACCAACACATGAACAAATGAATGTATTCTTTTATTTCATTCGTTTTCTTTTAAATAAATAAATATTAAGTATTCAATTGAAATTGTATCTCTTTGTTTTATATACACACTCCCACACATTGATGTATTACTTAAGAAGAGCGGGGCCTCCTAGCATACGTATTTTCAATAAAGGTAAGTAAAAGGAGACCCATGCGACGATATACTGTAGAAGTTGTATAATATTTCTAGCACGGATGGTAACAGGAAATCGTTTTTCCAAAGCTGCTAAAAAGCCGTAAATTGTAGTCTAATTTCAATTCTACTAATAACTTTTTAATAACCAGATTGCAACAGTGTACGCTGCAGTCATAAATAATAAATAATACAGAATGCGGTATCTTAGATATTCTAAATATTACAGTTACGTTATAAGTTAGATTTAATGGCTGACGAGTTTATTGTCTTTACGACATGACAAAGCGGTATTGTAGACAATACACATACATAAATGATGCATTGTTGTTGGTGAATATTATGTTTTGTGATTGCGTCGTTGTTTTGATATGCTGTTTTACTTTAAGGATGAGACTGCATGGATAAGGCAGTATTTTAGGTAGTCACCTCGGCAACATCAGTGCAAAAAAATGTTTATTCCACTAAGTTTCGTTTTAAGTCTGGGTGTCACCTATATACATTGTATTTTTTAAATTATTTAATTGCATTTAGCAGTGGTAGCTCAGTGGGGAGACCAACAGACTGCAATGCAGATGGTCTCGGATTCGAACACACGTCGCGCACCTCTGACTTTCGGAAGTTATATGACTTTTCTAAATTATGTGCGTATTGATTGACAATTATCGCCTGCTCTGTGCCTCGGAGAGCACGTTAAGCCGTCAGTCCCGGCTGCCATGAACAGTCGTTATTGGGGAATCAGTGCCCTATAATACCTTGACACTGGTCTAGCCTTCGGGTATCGTTAGCCTTCAGGTTGCGGAGGTCAGGTGGCAGCCGCTCCGTGTAAAAACTTATATCCAGTAAAATCCGGTTAGACCAGATAAGCCGACCCCAAGTGACTTGGGAATAATAAAGGCTAGGGAGAAGAATAGCACGACCACATTATACGTATAAATACAATATTAAATTGTCATTATGTAGTATTTTGTCTGATATATAATATAACACTAGCTTTTGCTCGCGGCTTCGCTTGTATAAAAGTAGAGTAGGTTACGTTAGTAAAAGTATTGGTAAAAAAATATACCCTATGTTACTCGGTGATAATATAGCTTTCTAATGTTTAAATAGTTTTTAAAATCGGTTAATTAGCCTTTGAATTAAACCCTTACAAACAAACAATGAAACATCATTATCAACTTCTTTATTTCTATTTTTTTTTTAAGACAACTCCTACCCTAGTAATACGTCCTGTGTCGCATATAAACATAAACATATACATTCACATTTATAAACATAAACATTCAAACAACGGTCACAAAGAACACCCAGATTCGGTACAATAATTTGTGGATCACACAAACTTTTGTCCCGTCTGGGAATCGAACCCACAACAGTAGCAGTGGCGAGGCGACCACTTCAAACATTAATAATCTTATTTAATTCTCCTTATAATACTAGTATGTACAGATATACGGTGTACATAATATTGACTATTGCTTTTGGAGAAGTAAGAAGTAAGAAGAAGAAGACGGGCCAACGACCGTACATTTGCCGCGGTCAGCATGTTACGTGCAACATGACGATTTTATAACCATCAATAAATCAGTTCACTTTCAGCAAACGTACCGTGTACTCATTAGCATATTAATCATTTATCATACATACATACATAGATATACGCCTGTTACCCAGAGGCGTAGGCAGAGACTACGGATTTCCATTTGCTACGATCCTGACACACTTCTCTGGCTTCATTCACTTTCATCACATTCTCATACACGCCCGTGGGTTTAAGGTGCTCTTAACCTGGCCTTCACCTTTTTGTTCATTTATCATAATTTAGCATAATTATTATGTTTGTCATCTTATTTCGGTAATCAATAAAATAGTGCAATTTATATTTTATCTATCATTTCTATCACTCATCAAGAAGTGTACGTAACCCGTACATAACTATTATTATAACTTAATTTAATATTAATTTTTATAAATGAATATACCAATAATTTGTATGAGTATTTATAAAACTTTCCGTGATCCAAAACTTATCGCCAGCCTTTAAAATTATAATCTTCCTACATCAAAGAAAAGATCTGACCTGCATTGTAATCGTTTTGGTTTTATAATAGGAATATATCCTCAACCGTATTCAATGCCTTATCTATCTAAAATGGCGTCACGTCTCTATCTGTCAGTTAGTGTCGGTAGCTCGCTTTTCTATCCTAACGCGGCTAGGATGCGCTTGGAAGTAGGAAAAAGCACGTGATCTTGTTACTTGAAAGCTAATCGGGCTACATAGTAAAGAAGCGAGAGTGACAAAATATTTGAAATATAAATTTTTCCATAGAATTGTCTTCTGTTTACGCGAATATTATTCATTGAAATTAAACTACTATATACGGGTGTTATCGCGTTATTTATTTGACACCTTATTACATAATTTTGAAAGCCATGGCTGCTGAAAAGCAACCGAAACGTCGGGAAAAGTGTAAAATATAATAAAATCGAAATAGTTTTAATAATAATTTAATTAGTAAAGTTTAATAGTAGTAGTAGTGTAACAGTTTTCAAAATTATGTAATAAAGTGTCAAATAAATAACGCGTTAAAATCCGTATATAGTAGTTAAGTTTCAATGTATAAACGTTTTCGTTGGCATTGATCGATAATTATTATTCGAAATATAAATCAAATATTCGATCTCTCGTGATTTGAAGACAATTGAGCCGATAATGTGTTTGCTTTTTAGATTTTTATACATTGTGACTACCGTACTTGAATATAGACATTGTTTTTAAAGATTAGTACCAATTGGGTTTACAAATGTCAAGTCTTCCTCTTAACAGTTTTAGCTAAGGTAATAAGATTGTGTTATGGCTTCACGTCGGTAGCAGTAGTATGGGTAGGAATCGAACCCGCGACCTTTCTCGATCGTAAATCCAAAGTCTTATTCATTACACTACCGTCGTTTCATAAATGCTATGCATGAAGATCACACAACATCAACAAGCATTCAAACAGAGGACACAAAGAAGAACCTGATTCGGTAAAAATATTTGTGGATTACACAATTTTATGTACCGCGTTGTGATCAAACACAAAACACTACAAGTTCTACAAATACTTTATTCACTACATACTATATACCTTTAATACTTGATACTATGCCAGCGATAACTCAGTGGGGAGACCAACAGACTGCAATGCAGAGGGTCTCGGGTTAGAATCCACGTCGCGCACCTCTGACTTTCGGAAGTCATATGACTTTTCGAAATTATGTACGTATTGATTGACTCGGAAAGCACGTTAGGCCGTCGGTCCCGGCTACCATAAACATCTATGGCAGTCGTTATTGTGAAGTCAGTGCCCTATAATATCCTGACACTGGTGTAGCCTTAGGATATCGTTAGCCTTCGGGTTGCGGAGGTCAGGTGGCAGCCGCTCCGTGTAAAAACTGATATCCAGTCAAACCCGATTAGACCAGAAAAGCCGGCCTAAGTGATTTGAGAATAATAAAGGCTAAGAGAGAAGGACTTTATACTATGCTATCCGTCTACCAATGGTTGATTATTTCATTTTTAGTAATAGTCTCAACATTGCGTATAACTAGGCTGTAGCTTCAGTAAAGGATTGTTACTCCACAAGAAGCTGATAATAACTAACTTTAAACACTAAGAACTTCCTCTCAATTTACTCAAGCCGATTGAAACGCTCAGCGCGAAGTTATTACTCCCAAGATGTATATTGTACTGCTTCATATTCAACAAAACATAGGCTAAAGTTTAACTCCAAGGGATTAGAACCAAGTTGTTACGAGGTAGATATGAAAGCCAAAGTCGGGCTTAATCTATCATACATTAAACATTCGTTGGAAACTGTATTAAAATTTGTTTTCTAATACATTTGACTGCACGGATGACGTAGTGCTTAAAATGGTCGCCTCATCGAGTGTAGTGGCTTCAATTCTCACACGGAACAAAAAATTGTGTTGTACACAAATACTTGTGCCGATATTCGTTGTTCTTTGTGTTGTTTCAATTTTTGTAAAGCCCCCCGCGACGCAGGAATTATTCCTAGTGCGAGAGTTGTCTTATTAAAACCACATTTGAAATTGAATGCCTTGATGATTCAGCCTTAGGTATATGAAAACTGCAGGTCGTGAGATTCCCAGTTCGAATATCAGGTTGTATAAGACATAACAGATTTTTTTAGCTTATTTCCAATGGCTGTTCGTCATCTTATACTGTGATTTTTGGTTGGTGACCTAGACGTATACCCGTATCATATGAATGAAAGTAATACATGTCTTGGTTACTTCAAAAAAATATAGATGTTACATATCAGTTATACAAAACTCGATGGCTAGTACCCTTTTATGATAATAAATGTCACATCAAATCATGCTAAATATCAACTGTATTGTCGAAACATCTTTGAGATTTATCCATATTTAAATATACGTTTTTTATAAACAGAACATAAAACGAAAAAAATGGTCACAGATTTGTCTGTAATGTAAACAATGGAACAAAAACACACGTAGGCTCCTAACTTTACATTTTCAATAAGGTTAGAAGACTTATCTCACAAAAATAGCTCTATTTACCTTGAGACGAACAAGACAATCAAAATCATATAGCATCCTAATATACTAATATTATAATTGCAAAAGTTTGGGAGCATAATTGGAAGTTCGGGTGTTATGTTTGTAACTTGATTACGTGTAAACCATTTAACTTATTTGTATGAAACTTAGCGCAAATATTATAGACCATATACTGGAGTATCATATATATAGGATATTTATTATTCCAATATGCATTCTCTATGTGCCTCTTTGGCATAGTAGTAAAGAGTGAAACTGCTGTGTATGTGATCTTGGATTCAATTTTAGGGTAGGGCAAAGGATTATTGGGTTTAGCTGTCAAAACATCTTAGTAGTTAAGCACAGAGTCTGAAACTGCGTTCGATAGATGTTAATTGGTTTGTTACTCCCGTATGTAATTACGTATGCCCGTATAATTAACGTGGATGACGCCGTGGCCAGAAACTAATAAAAAAATATATTTTTCGAATATTTACATTCTTCGTCCATAAAATAAACTGTACAATTTTAATTATACTTAACAATGTTTCCGTCATTTTTCGAAGACATTTTTTTATTACACTCCAGGGCAACGATTGTACTATTTTCTCAAAAGAGAGGCAAAAAGGTTAGAAAAACATTTAATTTCAAAGAATGACTCTTTGAAGAATGAAAAGCTTTCCCTTAAACACGTTTGAAATAATTGTGTGCACAAGTTAATGACATAATTATATTAAAACCTAAAAGGCAAAGTCTACTTTGAAGGATCTTAAAGCTACACCGAAAAAAGTGGGCTCGTGGAAATACGGTTAAATATAAAAGGTCTTTTGTTCAGTAAAATGTATTTGATTTCAAAGTAAATTTAATTCTTCCCTAGAATATAAGGACATTTATATATATACACTGCATATATATTTTAGAGCAGCGATAGCTCAGTGGGGAGACCAACAGACTGCAATGCAGAGGGTCTCGGGTTCGAACCCACGTCGCGCACCTCTGACTTTCGGAAGTTATATGACTTTTCGAAATTATGTGCGTATTGATTGACAATAATTATCGCCTGCTCCGTGCCTCGGAGAGCACGTTAAGCCGTCGGTCCCGGTTGCCATGAACATCTATGGCAGTCGTTATTGGGACAGTGTCGACACAAAAGATCCCACCGGGTCGAAGTGTCGCCGGTCTGCACTGACTGGCATAAGATACATACATACATATATATTTTAATTTGTAAAGGTAATTATGGCGGCTATATAGCAATGGGAAGCGGTTACGGAGCTTATGTTTTGGTATAACAGGTACAATGCCAAAGGTATTAACTAGGTGGAGGCTGGCTGGCCCATGCGTCGTACTCGTGAATGAGTGCTACTTGTGGTGACTGGTCGACCTTGGTTTCGTGGCATTCGATAATTTACTTACTACATTTTTATTTAAACAGTTAGATTAAACTACGGATTGCAATTATGCCTTGTCTTGATTATTTATGTACATGTAAGTGGATACTACTGCTTTAGAGGCTAACATAAAATTTTATTAAATGCTTGAGTATGTTCAGTAGTAGTTCATGGAGAAATGGTTGCAGCACCTTACAGCTGTTATGATATGTAAACGAAAAACTTGGCGATTAAAAAGAGTGGCCATGAGTTTCTTGCTTGTTCTTCTCTTGAGCCCTATACCCTTTCTTTGCTGAACGTGGCAGTAAATGTAAATTCACAGAAACAAAATTGTGTAACTTTGACATTCATAAGTGTTACCTTGTAACATAACTTGAATAAATTAATTTTGAATCTTGAATTTTTGGAGTTCGGTCTAATTGTTCACTTTGTTGTCAACTAAGTAAGAGCTCTGCTTACTTAACTGGGCAACTAAATACACTTCACTGTGGTTTGTTTAAACAAGTTCATTATATACAGACGTACATCGATTCACGCCTATATTCCCGTGAGGGACTGGTGTACCTTTTTATTTTTCATACAACGTTGGTTACAAGCGGTTATTTTTCATACGGCCCACCTGATGGTAAGTGGTCACCGTAGCCTATGGACGCCTGCAACATCAGAGGCATCACTTGCGCGTTACCGATCCTTTAGGAAAGGAAGAAGAGAAAAGGAAGTGGAAAGAAGAAGGAGCGGGAGGGGGGAAGAGGGTGATTGAGCCTTCAGCACTCTTACTCACCGAACGAAACACAACAGTAGCAATACTGCTATTTAATTGTCACGTCGATATTCTGTGAGAGGGTAGTCCTTCCCCGGTTGAGCCGGCCTATTCATGCTGAAATCAGCGAGGCTCTACTACCCATATTTTGCCAGTTATAGTTATTATCCGATCATATAGAGCAAGTTACTGCCGTTTAACGACCACAGTTCTATTCTTCGTCCTACTATAGCGAATTTCTGGGCAGATTCCGGGGTCAGGCAAAGAGTTATGAGATTTTCTGCCAAAAATTTTTTTATGTAAGGTAAGAGTGGCACTGTACACCGTATATAACAATACACTTGCCTACCTAACCTAAAACTATAGCTGAATAATGTTTGATGTAATATATTTCGGCTTCCGCGTTCCGGAGATAAAATATAAGACTATGTAGGTAGGTATATCAGAATTTTATCGCTGTTCTTTTTCTTCCACTTTCTTATGAATGCTCCAAATATGCCTTATGATAATGTAATAGCATTCGATCATGCATAACCGATAGCATTTATATTTTACTACTTATAGGTCATCCTGGACTGTCGCCAGCGTCGTCCTATTACTCTGTATTGAATGCCGTCCACGTGCCGTAATTGTTACCCTCCTTATTTATAACTACCTGCCGGTTGTAAGAATTTATTGCCCACCTTTCACCTTTTCAATTTGTTCGTGGTACGTGGGGAATTTTCAAGAATAAGGATATAGGACGCTGTTATAAAACCTGATAAAGAAATGACAGTAGATTATGTATTTTTGGAAGACATACAAGGTGGGAGCTTTGGCGTTTTAAATCTTGGAAGGGGCGAGACATTATTTTGTTCTGAAAAAAATTGTCAGTTATCGCTCGCTTAAATGGTAAAGGATAACATTGTGGGAAAACCTGCATGTTTAAGAGTTATCTATGGTGTTTTTTAAGATGTGTTCAGTCTCTCCGTCTCCACTAGGCTAGCATGGTGGTCTACTAACAGAACCCACTTACGCCGACAAGAGAATTGATCGGGCTTACCAGTCGGTTAGTTTACGTACAGGGCTGATATTTTATATTACATTATATATATTTTCTTCTAATATAATAACCACGCTAGGCCTGACAGGAAAAGCAATAGAGAATTAGTTATTGAGTATTTTAAACTGTATGTTTTCAAACACAACTACCACATCTCATACAAGGAGATACATATACATATATTCAAAGGAGATACAAGGAGTACCTAGACCCAAAATAACTATCTGCGAGTGTCACAAATTTTTGCACCGTGAAGGAATCGAAGCTATATCACTTGATGTTTGCAAACTACTTGAATGCAGGGATCTACATTCAAACTTCGTCCACGTAAACTATGGTTAGTCGGTAGCCTGCGATGTCGTTTATGTACACTATGAATTGTATCTCCTGCTTATTGATATAGTAATGGTCTCAGCGGTTAATTTACAGGAAATCTTCTTAAATTTCCTTAATGACTTGTATGAAACATTTAGGTGTTCTCCTTTTATCACCTTAAATAACTTCTTCTTCTCTCTTAGCCTTTATTATTCCCAAGTCACTTGAGGTCGGCTTTTCTGGTCTAACCGGATTTGACTGGATATCAGTTTTACTCGGAGCGGCTGCCACCTGACCTCCGAAACCCGAAGGCTAACGATGTCCTAAGGCTAGACCAGTGCCAAGATATTAGAGGGTACTAATTTCCCCAATAACGACTGCCATAGATGTTCATGGCAGCCGGGACCAATGGCTTAACGTGCTCTCCGAGGCACGGAGCAGGCGATAATTGTCAATCAATAAGCACATAATTTCGAAAAGTCATATAATTTCCGAAAGTCAGAGGTGCGCGACGTGGGTTCGAACCCGAGACTCTCTGCATTGCAGTCTGTTGGTCTCCCCACTGAGCTATCGTATACTTCTACTATCCCCTTAAATAACTAAATGAAGATATTACGCTAAATAGTCATAAAAGCAGCTGTCTATAGTCCATATACATAAGAAAATATAAGCAGCTACTAATGTACTTGCATTTTGTTTATATATATACATTACCTTCCTGGAAACTTGCCAACGAATATAAGACATTACAGCCTTAAAAATAAGGGTGGATTTACTTAGAATCTGATTATCTAATCTGTTCTTGACTGAAACTTTTGGCAGACAAACTTGGCAATCAGTTAGTGAGTGATATTGAGTGTTTGTGCCAAAATGCTCACTTTGTATTCAAGGTCTAAGGGCTATTTACCTATGAAGGTCTGTTATTCGTTAGTTAAAAGGTCAAGGACTATTAAGTAAAGAATTTCAAGAGTGTTACTTTAATAAAAATCTTATGGCTGACCCACATTGTATTTTTCTGGGAGGTGAGAAACAGGATCTTTGCTTAAGTCTGGGTTTTTGTTGACGCTGGCGTAGTCTGACTATGGACACAAGCTTATTGTGGTAAGTAGAGTTACAGGTTTCTAGGAAAAACGCTGTACTGTTAATGGGCGACTATTCGATTTAGTCTTTTGCGCTAGGAGCGTATTGACTTGTCTTGAATAAAGTCAAAAGAGTAAAATCAAGTTTACAGGAAAAATTAAGATCAGTGCTTTTGCAGTGATTTAAGTTGTAAGTGGTGGCCGTGTGTGTTACAGGTTTGATAACGGCCTGGAACAAAACAGCTTCAAATTAGCTATTTGGATTGTAAACTTTGGGACCAAAAATTTACACATTGATAGTTTTGTGGTATTCTGTGGAATTCCATAAAGCTATCAATGTGTAAATTTTTGGTATCAATAGCCGTCGATAAAATAGATTACCAGCCTTTTATCTTCATTCTTCGAAATATTACATAATATTAAACGGCCTAGTCAATCCCAAGAGCTCATGGGCTTAATTCTCGAATTGGACAAAATGTTAGTCTATTCTCTTGGGAAATTCTCAGTTGCAGCACCAAGTTAAAAGTTTACCCAATAGAGGGCAAAAACCTTTATTTATTATATTTGACCTAAAATATTAATATCGATAAAGAGTTTTAAAAAACGTCCCATACTAGGCTTGCTTGCTTGTGATTAGTACAAAAATAATAGGTCAGTCGACATCAATAGCCTTACATACAAAACTCATGCGAAAGATAATAAATACAGAATCATTTATACAAATTTAAATATAATAAGGTGTAGGTACTTAAGTTCTATACCTAATAATATATAAAATATTTAATAGTAAAATACATATATATTTTTCATTACACGTAAATACATTTTGCATAAATACATTATGTTTGTATTCTGTTACAGTTTAATGTGACCAGTACACATGAACCAAAATGTACGTGTAGTATTACTCTATCTATCTCTACGGTAATATAGATCCATCAATACATATGTATGTAATTATTGTAGACGTACAAATCGATCAACTTGAGAGCCTTATTAGTAATTCCAACAGAAACGTGTCTGAGAGCTTGTGGTTTATCGGAGACAACTGTTTTGCGGTCGCCAGAGGTCTTTAACACGACTGTCAAGTAAGCTTGCTAATTGGTTTAGATGTACGCAGTAATTGTACCGATTTAGTTGTTATAGCAAATACATACCTACTGTAAAAACTAAATTTGTACAAAAACATACTTACATATATCATCATCATCAGGCTATAATAGTCCACTGCTGGACATAGCCTTCCCCTAATGAGCGCCATAGCGCCCTGTCTTCAGTTTGCCGCATCCAGCATCTGCCTGCGGTCTTACGCAGATCGTCATCCCACCTGGTCGGAGGGCGTCCTACACTACGTTTGCCGAGTCGCGGTTTCCACTCAAGAACACGTTTACCCCAGCGGTTATCGGTTCTTCGTTCTTCGTTCTTACATGTATATAAACGCGTAATTGAGAGAAACATAAACGTATAGGTAAAATATGTAGGTATGTATTTTTTTTTAATTCAAATTCTCATTCAATTTCAAAATTAATTTATTAAAGTTAGGTTACAAGGTAACACTTAAAGTTACACTAAATTTATTTCTGTGAATTTACATTTTCTGCCACGTTCAGCAAAGCAAGGGTGTAGGGCTCATGAGAAGAACGGGCAAGAAACTCATGGCCACTCTTTTTAATCGCCAAGGTTTTCGTTTACAAATCATAACAGCTGTAAGGTGCTGCAACCATTTCTCCATGAACTACTACTGAACATACTCAAGCATTTAATAAAATTTTATGGTAGTCTCTAAAGCAGCAGTATGGTAAATAGGAGCATCTACTTACATGTATATAAATAATCTAGACAAGGCATGATTGTAGTTTAATCTAACTGTTTAATTTTCTTATATGCATCTCCTTCCCTGGGTATACTTGCTGTATCGCAATAGGCATTACAAAAATTCAAAAAACGGAAACAAAATGCGCCATGACTCAAACCATTAGCGGGTCAAACAAATGTTTTGTCTCGTGTTGTGTTTCTATATTTACAATAAAGGTAACAGAGAAGCATAAGGCCCGCCTAAGGGAATGCGGGTAAGGCTATGATTGCTTGTAATATCTATTATCACTGAAATAAAGATGCTTAGCGTAGCCTATTGCATATATGTATATTGGATCCTCATAGCCAATGACCGCCCGAATAAAATGTTATTCGTTTACATTCGAATCACATGCATAATCAAATAATTCGAATGATTATTCAATTAGTAATCTCACATCGGATATATAATCAGAATGTCATTAAAAGCATCACTAACTAATTACAGACGCAAATGCAACTACTTTATTATTTAATGTAATTTACGAGTATGGATAAATACGTGTTCATTTAAATTTCAGAATCGTTGTTTTTAATGAAAGTTTATAAGGCTAGTGTGAATCGAACAGTCGCAAGGGGAAGACCTAGGCGATCGTTTCTTGATCAGATCGGAGACGTTCTGGATAAAGGCCACCTTAAAACGGCGAGCGTGTATGAGGAATATTATGAAATTCAAGCACGCATCACGCATGAATCTATGTTGCTCTTTAAAAAGTATTAAGATGAAATGCGGCCAGCGTTTACTCCATATTATCACAAAAGCAAAAACATTTTGAGGTGTAATGATGTAATCTATGTATGTCTACTACTGCCATTTAGCTAAGAGCTGATTTTTCAAAATGTATTTATAAAAGGAACTAAAGCAGCGATAGCTCAGTGGGGAGACCAACAGACTGCAATGCAGAAGGTCTCGGGTTCGAACCCACGTCGCGCACCTCTGACTTTCGGATGTTATATGACTTTTCGAAATTATGTGCGTATTGATTGACAATTATCGCCTGCTCCGTGCCTCGGAGAGTACGTTAAGCCGTCGGTCCCGGCTGCCATGAACATCTATGGCAGTCGTTATTGGGAAAGTCAGTTCCCTCTAATATCCTGACACTGGTCTAGCTTTAGGGTATCGTTAGCCTTCGGGTTGCGGAGGTCAGGTGGCAGCCGCTCCGTGTAAAAACTGATATCCAGTCAAATCCGGTTAGATTAGAAAAGCCGACCCTAAGTGAATTGGGAATAATAAAGGCTAAGGGAGAAGATTTATAAAAGGAACTATAATGATCAAACCTACGAAATTCGGATGGTTATACTGTTGTGTTAGTTATATGTAGAAACAAATTTAACAACACTGACAAAATAAATAAAAATAAATAGACATAACTAAAATCCGTCTGATATAATGATATTAAATAAAGAAAATTGATTTAGATTTGGAGAAGGAAACAGTTGAAAATGAGATGATGATTTTGTCAATTTTGATTACTCCGAGCTTTAGTCAAGCCTTTTGCACATAGATATTTCGTAAGGGCCTAGCGCGACAGCAACATACCTTTTAAAATCTTCTCTTAAAATGTTTTGATGCCTGTATTTACTCTTAAGCAAACTTCCAAAATTTAAAATCTTTGGAGTTCACTAAGCGAAGTATATTACCGCATACACGTAGTTGACAGTAAGGCTTGTTCGCTATTATTAATGTGGTCTTAACCAAACTAGCTGTGGATCTTTCCTTTGGAAATGACAAAAGATTTTCAGGAAAATATTGTTGTAGTTTGAAACTTGGTGGCTAAATTGCCAATGAATAAATTACTTCCTTAGTAGTCAGCTTTGGTGAAGTAAGAAGCAATTTTTATGTCTTAATTTTATTTATATCAAAAAGGAAATTTGATTGTTAGCCATATAGGTATATCGATTTAAGAATGGGTAAGTAGAGATTACACCCACATTTTGTCACATATTGCTTTTAGCTTTTAGGGGCACCCCTTGTACGTCAAACTTAAAGTGATAGGGCCTATAGTGTCTAACGGTCACAGTACCAGAATTCGAGATATTAATCGAAATTTCGAGCAAAAAAATCCAATCGCCCACTGCCCGACACAAATACAAACCGATTTCTCATGCAGTTGTCAACACTCGCATTCACTACCGCCGCACTGCCGTCACAGTGTGACAGTGCTTTAGCATATTAAAATCCCACATACAATACCTTCTAGGTATAGGAATATACGTAAATGTTCAGATAGGCAAAGCAAGCCAAAAATATTACGCAATAAATCCAATATACACTATACCTTCTAGGTACAAGAACATACAAAAATGTCAATATACCAACAGCAAGTCAAAAACATTACGCAAATATCCTAACATACGCTATACGTTCTAAGCTTAGGCATATGCGAAAATGTCCTAAGCTAGGCAATTCGAACACAATTCGAAAACGTCTAAAAATCATTCCGAAAAAGTCGCAAGCTAAACAAAGCAGATCGAAAATCTTACGAAAAAGATCCCAATCCATTAAAAAATAAAGAGCAAACATGTCGTCAATTCCACGTGTACTAACCGTTATCGTATCCAAAACTTTGGTACCATTCCAACATACTACTCGGGTAATAAATACAAACTCGGACAGTAACAAGGTAAGCTGAATGAGCGGCCATTGTTCTAATGGCCGCAATAGATCTCCAATCACCTGGCTAAGTATCTACATTCTGAATCAACAACTATATTTTTTTCACACACACCGCCATTAAATAATAAGAGAGAGGAAAAATGGCAATGGAATTTTAACAGGGCTGACTTTTTCTCACTATACTCACGAATAGGCGCCATTGACTGGACCCCTATTTATAATTTAGAGTTAGATGCAAGTTTAATTTATTTTTATAATGTTATTAACGGTATTATAGATGACTGCGTTCCAAAGAAAAAGCGAAGTTGTGTAAACTCGAAGTACAATTACCCCGAGTGGTACACATTGGAAATTATTCGCGACATTAAATTGAAATCTGTTCTTCATAAAAAATATAAATTAAGTAGGGCAAGTAGTGACTACGTAGCATTTGCTAAGTGTAGGGCGAAGGTTAAAAAACAGATAGAAACGACTCATAGGCAGTACCAAGAACGTCTTCAAAGTCAGTTCCTCGAAAACCATGTCGTTTTGGAATTATATCAAATCAAATAAAAATAGTCGTACACCAAAAAGATATTAAAAAATGGGGAAGTTCTTTCTGACGACGAATGTGCTAAGGAGTTTGCAGAATACTTTCATTCTGTTTACAGTATACAACGGGCGGAACTTAGTGTAGAGACAGCAGTGGGTGTATCTGGGGACATAAATGAAGGAGCACGGATTCATCTGGAGCGACTACATTTAAATGAAGTACAACATGCCCTTCAAAAACTTAAGCCCACAAAATCCATAGGGCCTGACGGCATTCCACCATACATCTTCAAGGATTGTCGTTCTGTACTGGCCTGTCCGTTATTACACATTTTCAACCTTTGTCTCAAAATAGCTGTATTTCCAGAGCAATGGAAGACTACTCGAGTAGTACCTGTTCCAAAAGGTGGCTCCGGACAAACGGTGGAAGAATACAGACCGGTAGCAGTGCTGTCGACCGCGGCGAAATTATTTGAGTCTACGATTCAAAAAGCAATATTTACACAGGTAAGCGCGCAGCTATCGGAAGCGCAGCACGGTTTCCGGCCGGGTAAAAGTACCACCAGTAATCTCCTTACATATGTAGCTGACATCTTACCTATAGTGGATAGTGGGGGACAGGTTGACGCTGCTTATTTCGATTTTAAAAAAGCTTTTGATCTGGTTGATAATGACGTTCTACTCGAAAAATTAGCAGCCATTGGTTTCACTCCGCACCTATTGAGATTTTTTGCAAGCTATATGAGAGATAGGCGGCAATATGTAGAATATGCCAATCACAACTCTGAACCTTACTTAACACTGTCAGGAGTGAGTCAGGGAAGCAACCTAGGTCCTCTCGAATTTATATTAATGATAAATGATCTGCTTAAGGTGGTACAACATGCCAAATGCTTACTATTTGCTGACGACCTTAAGCTTTATCTGCCCGTACGTAATTTAGACGATTGCATGAAATTACAAAATGATATTAATAATGTAACAAAATGGAGTCAGGACAACTTTTTAGAATTTAATCATTCGAAGTGTGTGGTGATTAGTTTTAGTCGTGCTCGAACTCCGCTGCAATACGTTTACAGTATTAACAGCACCCCCTTATACCGTGTCTCTGAGGTAAAAGACCTAGGAGTGACAGTTAATACTGAACTGACATTTAAGGACCATATTGTTAAAATATGTAAAAAAGCGTACCGAAATTTAGGATTTGTACTACGTAGGGCTAAACATTTTTCTAACATTAAGGCAATCATTGCGCTTTATAATGCCCTAGTAAGAAGCCAATTGGAATGCAACGCAGTCATCTGGTCTCCACATGAAACTAAATATAGTATTATGTTAGAGCGAGTGCAAAACAAATTTATTAGGTATTTATATATGAAACTTTATGGTGTTTACCCTTTCTTTCCTCTAATGTATCCCACCTTGTTTATCTTAGGCATGGTGGGCTATAATGAACTTGGGGTTAGAAGGGAACTTGCTCTGGTGCTTTACATTTTTAAAGTACTACGAGGTAAACTTTATAATACAGCTTTGTTGGAGTGGTTGTGGCTATGTGTTCCTAACAGATACGTTTGGCGCCGACTTAGGCCACCACTACTGGCGGTGCCGAGGGCGAGAACAAACCTGCTCAAGGAGTCGCCTCTGACGCGCGCACTTCGCATTCTCAATCTCATACACAACAAGTCCGACCTATTCATGTGTACTTTGAGTGAATTTAACAGAGTAGCACTAGCGGTTATTTGCTATTGTAATTAAATAAAATTTGTGTACTTGATATTACCAAGTGTTTATGTGATATTGTTTTTTTTTTTTGGCTGTACTGTCGCATTAGGTTTTTGCCTGTAAAGATAGTATAAGTTTGATTCAATAAATAAATAAATAAATAAAATATATTTTGGTGATGTTATTGTTGATGTTGCAACTGCTACTGGTTATAATCAAGGTGTCAGTAGCAACAAAAAGTGTGCAAATAGATGGCAATGCTCGCCCCTTATTAAGTGGGAACGAGAACATTGTTGGCAAAATGGGTTTGTTCTCATTTATATACTCTATATAGGCGTTATTTTTAATTGACGATACTAGATATAATATAAATTTTATACCTTGTCTTCTCTCTTAGCCTTTATTATTCCCAAGTCACTTGGGGTCGGCTTTTCTAGTCTAACCGGATTTGACTGGATATCAGTTTTTACACAGAGCGGCTGCCACCTGACCTCCGCAACCCGAAGGCTAACGATACCCTAAGGCTAGACCAGTGTTAAGATATTAGAGGGTACTGACTTTCCCAATAGCGACTGTCATAGATGTTTATGGCAGCCGGGACCGACGGCTTAACGTGCTCTCCGAGGCACGGTGCAGGCGATAATTGTCAATCAACATGCACATAACTCTGAAAAGTCATATAACTTCCGAAAGTCAGAGGTGCGCGACATGCGTTAGAACCCGAGACTCTCTGCATTGTAGTCTGTTGGACTCCCTACTGAGTAACGTACCTTGCAAAATAGCTTTAAATTCTGACACTGTGGACGTATAAACTTTGTAACTGCCTCGGTCGTACGGTCGTGAATGTGAGAACTGTGCATGAAATTCTGGGTTAGATTGCCGGATCGGATAATATTTTTGTCAAGAAATCTTCATTAGTTGCACAAATATAAATTGTACCCAGTAGGCAGAATAGGTTCGCCCACTATGATAAAGGATCTAAAACCATAGCTGGCGGAATAGTATAATCATGTATAATAATCATATGGTGTATTACACATACATCTACCCTTCTGAGGATAAAATAGTGAGACTGTATAACGTGGTTATTCAAAGACTTTACTCAAAGCACATTTACCTACACGACCTCACAGTATTTTGTTCCGAAAAAGAAAAAAGTGGCACACAAATATTTTTAGCCCCAGTATTAACATATTCTCAATTACGTAGATTCTACGAAACAGCCGTGCCAACGAAAACAAGGAAAGAAAATCTGCCATTGAATCGCTTGCAACCGTCTAGTTACATGATAATACACCAGAGACATGCCTATAAATGTAATTGCCGACATAAGAAAGTAGTAAATGAGAGGTGAAATTGTGAGGGAAACGAATTGCGTGTTGTTACTGATGTATCAATGAAGTTGAGCTCGGATCCTATGCTTGTGGATAAGAAGTAAAATCATACTGTTTTGATACATGTGAGAACGGTTCTGAAAATTTCTATAAGCTTAAATAAACTTTTAAAAAGAAAAAAGTTCGCTTATCATGTATTCATAATGTTATGCTATCTTTGACTCACTGATTTGGTGATTAAAACAAGGATAACATTACTTGCTTCAAGAAACTTGCCTCGTGCAAATAATTTTTTCTTGGACAAGGTGTTTCTCCCTTTTTCCAGCATCTATTAGTTTCGTGGTTCCTATAATATAAAATACAATGCTTACTAGAAAACATTTTGTGGCTCAAGTTAATAATTATTTATTCATTTCAGGTCACAAAGGAACACTTATGAACATCAAAGTTAGGTAAGTTGCTACGTCGCGAGATGACCTTCAGCCACCCTGAGGTTTGACCTGGGGGTGATGGGCTTCGTGGGCCTGCCCGCCACCCGATCAACACCAGGTCCTAGAGGCGGCGTGCGTGTTCCCACGCACGCCTCTATATCATGTATCCGATCCCCCCTCAGGTGGACAGTAGGGACAAAATTAGTGGTGCCCAAAGGGCTGGTCTATTTGTTTAGTGGCCTGCCGTTTCATACGGTGGGCCAAAACCCCGACGGGGTCACGATTGCACGTGAAAGCGATTCGCGCGGCGCCGCCGATTGCGGTTATATCGACAAACACCGTGGTAGGTTTAGTCGGTATTACCAGGATGTCGCTCACCATCTTTCCCCAGTGAGTCCGACATAACCTCGCCGTCGTCTTGCGAAGAGGTAAGCGCCAAAGCATTCTAACACGTTAAAAAAAATAAGTTGCTACGTTTTTATGTCATAGAAAAATGATTTGTATTATTATGAATTATCTTCAAATTTTAGGAAGTTTTCGTTTCGTTTCAAATTTTCTCGCACTTACTCCTTCAATTCGCCACAGTTTAAAGACGGCTACTGTTTTCGATAATTTAAGACATACTATCATACTCGGCTTAAAGTCACGCAACTATCAATGTAAAATATCATCGAAATTTAATTTGCCTTAAAAAAATGTTTCGTGTAGTTGTATGCAAAACATGACTCCATATAAAAAGGCAATTTCATAGGCAAAAGCCCGTTATATTTTTTTCTAAGGTACCTACTTCCTAAAGCCTATTAAAACAAACCGTTTAGATTTTGATTATACTTTTGATTAGGTACACTTAACCCATACATGCTGAATCATGCAATACTAATTAAGAAATTCTAAATTCTAAGGTAAAACGCCACCGACAAGTATTCGGAAACAATGTTTTAATTTCCATGGGGTATATGTGTGTGAATGGGCCAACTTTTCACTTCATTTTAGGGTAAAACTTTCATCCCCGTCGTACCCTAACAGTCATCGTGAGAAACTCGAAATGTATCAGGTGTGAGCTCGACAGTGATGTGTGGGGTAAACACCCATTGTTTTTTAAGGAAGAAATTATTTATACACATGAATGGGTGATTGTGTATTAGAGTGTATGAGTTTGATCGTGAGTAAAATAAAGATTCTGTTGGTATCGAATAAAGAGAATTCGTACCTTTGATGAACACCATGAATGATGTAGACGACGTACTTATACAAGCATGAGTGCGTACAAATAAATTATATGCTGAATATGGAATAAGGGACGACGACTGAAAAAGGCTATTCATTTCGCTTTTAATGAGTATATACATTGTGTTACTTGTAGGAATGTTTTATTGTTCTACTCATTAGTAGTAAGTATATTGAAGCGACGAAGTCAAGTATGATTATTGTTGCTATAGTGTGTATGTGATTTGGTATAGGAACATATATTGCAAAGCGATGTTTCCTTTCAATTGTTTAAAGAGCTTACTTTAATTATGTTTTATATAAATTTCTTTACCAAAATGACCTATATATTAATACAAATAAAAATCATATTATTGTTAATTATGGTATATAAATTCCATAGCAGCGATAGCTCAGTGGGGAGACCAACAGACTGCAATGCAGAGGGTCTCGGGTTCGAACCCACATCGCGCACCTCTGGCTTTCGGAAGTTATATGACTTTTCGGAATTATGTGCGTATTGATTGACAATTATCGCCTGCTCCGTGCCTCGGAGAGCACGTTAAGCTGTCGGTCCCGGCTGCCATGAACATCTATGGCAGTCGTTATTGGGAAAGTCAGTACCCTCTAATATCCTGACACTGGTCTAGCCTTAGGGTATCGTTACCCTTCGGGTTGCGGAGGTCAGGTGGCAGCCGCTCCGTGTAAAAACTGATATCCAGTCAAATCCGGTTAGACTAGAAAAGCCGACCCCAAGTGACTTGGGAATAATAAAGGCTAAGGGAGAAGATGGTATGTAAATTCCATTCGATGGTGCTGTTCTATTGAATTCGGACGTGTATGAGGTCTCAGGTTCTATTCCAGGAAATGTTAACATGATAGTGGATTTTTCCAAAAAAAAAATTCAACAGCTGCTTAGTTTGGTCCCCTGACCGGTAGATTTTTATTGTTAATTTTAAGTATTCTGATGCTTTGAGAAGTCTAGCTCCGTTTATATATACTAGCATAGGTATAATACTAATACAAGTAAAATAACTTGCATTAGTATTTTTACCAATGCTAGTATAGTGTGTTAGTATAGTAGGTAAATACCTACTGGCATTGGTAAAAGTACTAATGCAAGTAATTTACCTACTAACCTGTTAACCATGGCAGATTATCTAAATTAATAACAATTTTAATGTCTTTCTTCACACAAACAAAGAAAAGCTATTATTATTTTGGTCAGTTTAATACTGAAAGCCGAATCAGTAAACAAAATTTCATCAATTTACATATTCATATCCGCGTTACTATAATCCAATACAGGATTGGTGTAATTTCGTGCTTCGCAAATACAGTACGGAATTGAGTTGGACGGTTAAATAAAGTACAATTGTACGTTTTGATTACATATGATATTCTGTTTGATATGTCACATTTTGGGGACCGATGAGTTATCGTTACTTTTAGATAACGAACCCGTACTTGTCGGATTTGGATGAATGTTTCAAATGATTATGCTAAGGTTCAGGGGATGTTCTAATAATGATATGTCTTTGATTTTTTAGGCTTTATGTGTATGCTGATTTTGGCTGATGTCAATGGAACCTGTTGTTTTTTGCTTGTTAGACTTTATTCAGAAAGAAAAAAATTAACGGTCCCTTGGCTGTCGTTCTGTAATTACGAATGCTGAAAAGTAACTGGTGTTAGAATATTTGTTAATAGTAGCATTATTTGCCAAATATATTGCAGTACAGCATTAAAAACAGTAAATTTCAAAGTATCAATGTGCGCAAAAATATTAGCTACGTAAAAAGAATCACTCCTGCATATCTAGCTATGTTTTTTGGATTTCACTTGGCGAACTTAAAGTTGTCAACCCAATACCATGCTGCGCCTTCCCTAATACAAACCTAGTTCAGGATTCAAACCTGAGATCTCACGGCGTAATCATAAGGGCAAACTTCTAACAGGTCCAACTTGGCAATCAATCTAAATTTACGGATGTCGGCTCGCCTCCGATTACATGGGCCCTAAAATCTTAGTAGGCGAAGCGTGGCAGTTGTAAGAAACCACTACCAACCTTTGCAGGGATATAGGCGTGAGGCTATGTGTGTATGTTTAATTCAAAATGAAGTCTGATTTCGGGATAATGATTGTTTCACTGTGGACTTCACTGCGCTAGCGAGAGACACAAAGAAAGCCTTATTATATAAGCCCAAACTTTTGACATGAACATTGACTCCACAACAGTGGCGCTGATACTACTGATATTCGTGCATGATTTAATATAATTTCGTATTGTACAAGACTTTGTATAAATTAAATAATGGATATTAAAATACTTATTCTATATTCTTTTAAATATTTCATATACAATATGATTCAGAAGTGAAAACTATAACTTAACAACTCAACATAAGTCTTAAAAATCTTAGGGTGTTTCGATTGAGTATTTCTATTTAAAAAGCCAATACTTGCGTCATATACTATAAGTATGATTAGTAGTTATGTTGTTTATATTAGTAGAACTAATATTGATTTCCCTCGGTGCACAGTATACTAGCATTATAGCAACATATACGCAGTTCACACCTATATGTCGCTTGAGAGGCAGACAGAATATTGCATCCACATTTCATCAAAAATAGTTTTATGTTCCACATACTAAGAGGCGAGCTTATTGTGTACCAGTTTCAGATTCCGTGCTACTACTGGCATGGGACAGAAAACTCAATAACACTGCGCGTCTGTCCTGGGAGACGAATCTGCGCCCTTACATATATTAGACACAACCACTACCGGTACACCACTGATGCAGTCTATAGCTGAATTAGAGGCATATTTTATGAGTATACCTATCGATTGAATATAAGAATGAGTTCTTGTAGAATAGCACTGACAAATTTCGATTTCGTTTCAATAAATGTCATAATTATATTATTTGACCCTTGTGTTGATTGATTACAATATTTGGCAATAAATAGCATCTTGGCAACCATTGAAACTATATTGATATTGGCACTGCTATTTGAGTTTAATAAACCTACGTCCTACATTGTTATAAATGTGTTATACAACAAAACAGCCCTAGAAATAAAAATGTCGTATGTGGAATGAAATATATTAGATTAGCGACCGTTATGAAATGAAAAAATTGTATCAATATTGTATAATTATATAGTAAAATTGCAGCGATAGCTCAGTGGGGAGACCAACAAACTACAATGCAGAGGATCTCGGGTTCGAACCCACGTCGCGCACATCTGACTTTGGGAAGTTGTATAACTTTTCGAAATTATGTGCGTATTGATTGACAATTATCGCCTGTTCCGTGCCTCGGAGAGCACGATAAGCCGTCGGTCCCGGCTGCCATGAACATTTATGGCAGTTGTTATTGGGAAATCAGTGCCCTATAATATCCTGACACTGGTCTAGACTTAGGGTATCGTTAGCCTTCGGGTTGCGAAGGTCAGGTGGCAGCCGCTCCGTGTAAAAACTGATATCCAGTCAAATCCGGTTAGTCTAGAAAAGCTGACCCCAAGGAACTTGGGAATAATAAAGGCCCAGGGAGAAGAAGATAGTAAAATTGAGTGGTTGCAAGAAACATCGATACAAAAAAATGACACCCATATTTGTTAATATATTTGAATCTTTGTCTCACCTTAAAAACATTGAAACAATGGACACAAAGACCACTCTAACTCGCAACAATTATTTGTAGATCCCATATTTTTCGTCCCGTGTGTTGTTCAAACCCACAACATACGGCGCGTGGCTTATCACATTTGTATTACATATCGCAAGTTTTAATAGCACATAGCAGGCGATGAGTCGCCATGGCCGCCGTCGAAGATCGCGGTTAACTGGGCACGTTTCCAGACTCGATGATATTACTGATTAAATCTTGACTAGCGATTGGCTTGTGGTTCTATGCATACTAGCGGTCGCCGAGTGCTCGAAATTCGACCAAAGTTTGCCTGTAAGATATTGCTGATATAATATGTCATTATATATTGATGTACGTAACCATAGTTACGCGCATCGACTGCGTGTGTCAAATGCATGGTCGTGTGCGTGTAGCGTTTTTTCATTAATTTAATGTATTTCTAATGCATATTTTATATGAATATTAGGATTCGCCCCTCCTTCTCCAAATAAACTTTAACTGTGCCAAATTTCATACTTCTCCGTCGGCGCAATATTCGTAAAAAGGGGTACAAAGTTTTTGCTTCACGTATTAATATATAGATGCTTACAGTGATATATTATGTGAATGTGAGTAATGATATATGATCAATGGTACGTATTCTGAAAATTGTATTAAATTTATTATAACCAAATTCTCTCTACTGCTGAACACGTCGATTTTTTTGACGACTTTGATTGCGTAATGGTATAGTAATGTAGTGAATTTGGCCTTGCCACTGCCGTTATATCGAGTGCTATTGTGGAATTGCTCGATAGCTCAGTAGGAAAACCAACAGACTGCAATGCAGAGGGTCTCGGGTTCGACCCCACGTCGCGCACCTCTGACTTTCGGAAGTTATATGACTTTTCGAAATTATGTGCGTATTGATTAACAATTATCGCCTGCTCCGTGCCTCGGAGAGCACGTTAAGCCGTCGGCCCGGTCATGAACATCTATGGCAGTCGTTATTGGGAGAGTCAGTGCCCTATAATATCCTGACACTGGTCTAGCCTTAGGATATCGTTAGCCTTCGGGTTGCGGAGGTCAGGTGGCAGCCGCTCCGTGTAAAAACTGATATCCAGTCAAATCCGGTTAGACCAGAAAAGCCGACCCCAAGTGACTTGGGAGTAATAAAGGCTAAGAGAGAAGATTGTGGAACCTCAATTTGTGTGATTTAGAAATAGTTAGTTCAAATCTAAGTGTTCTATGCCCTTTGTTTGAACCCTTTGCAATACAGGAATGGTTTCTATTGAGAGAGTAGCCTATTTTAAGAAATAAGAAAGCAATAAAATTATTACGTTACACCGAAAAGCGACATCAATACTGCTCAGAAATACATGCCTCGGTTCCTCACAATGCTTTCAAGCATCTCGATATAACAAGGTCTAAAGCAGCCATCTAACAAGATTTCAATATTCCTCGAACGGAGCTTGGTCAAGCAACTGATTTGATACAAGTCCCATTGCTATTATCGGAAAAGAATTCTATGAAAATATATCAGCACATATTTCTAGTTGAGGTATTTGGAGAGTTTCACTAAAATCAAATGTGAACTGCATTATTTATAGACTGCAGGTTTTTGAAATTGTAATGAACATTAGCCAATTTTTTTATAATCAGATCTTATATGACACGTTTAGATATATCAACGGCATTATCTCAATAGACTAAAAGGAAAATTCAAGCCTACTTAGTACTCAAAACAAGCTTTCTATATTTGGAGATTTTGATAAGAATTCCCTTTTATAATCATCAGTTAGTTATTATGTATGTCTACAATACCAGTGTCGACCCCGTCAATGTAATTAGTTATAAGTTTAGTTGCTAATAAATATTCGAAGCGAACACACGTTGTTTTCCTTGCAATCTGTACGATTACGCCATAGTAGACATTATAACATCTGCATAAAGTTGAACCAGTGTGTGTTGTTCTTTATTATGGTGCTGATAGATTTGAACATTCATTTGTAACAGAATATCGAGCCTTTGTTGTTTTTAAACTGTCGAACTCAACAACTAACACAGCCAAGCATAGAGCCAAACATCGCTACAAATATTTTCACAATCTTTCTAGCGAACGATGAAATTTCGGAGCAAATTTACTGTTCTATCGCTGAAACGCTCCCGTTTATTTTTCTGTTAAGTATCATTCTCTAGACTTTTATCACAAGTGTATGCTCAAGTCTATCAGTACCTGTATACATCTTTAAAAAATCTGCTATGGAATGTGAAAGTCATTCTAATTCTTAGTTTCCCCGAACGTCTTAATACCGAACTTGTCTACCTTTTCACATTCATGTTCTGATTATATATAAATCTTATTTAGGTTGTTTTATCTTGTAGATATAATCAGGTGACGTTGTAGCATGTCATGGAGCGATTCGCATTCACTTTAAATATTAACTATACAACAAAAAAGTAGATGAAGTCAGAGAAGTGTGTCAGGATCGTAGCAAATGGAAATCCGTAGTCTCTGCCTACTCCTCTGGGAAACAGGTGTGAATCTATGTATGTATATGTACTATACAACAAATTATTTACTTAACAATGCAAATGATTGGTGCGGCTAGTTTAATTCAAGAAAAATGAAACTAACCGTAGCAATAAGTTTATTCACACTACACCATTATTTGCTCTTTTTAGATTTCTCTTTCTTTACATAAAGTTAAGTAAAATCAGTAAGCTAAGCTGCATGGGATAAAAATTTGTGTGAACCACATTTTGTTTCCGTTGTTTGAATGTTTGTAAATTCCCCCGCAACACAGGAATTATTTCCTTATGCGGCAACTGTCTAAAAAACAGCTTTCTTACTTAAATTTTAGGTACTTATGGGGTGCTTAGATCTAATCGTTTTCGAACTATGTTGAGGTAGTAATGTACACTGCATGTTTGGGCCTATTTTTCTCACTACACTTAGCTTATACTGTCATGTCTAAATAATAAAACAGAAATCCATTAAAATTCTTAATCTTCTGCTTCAGTATGTTTATCCTTACTCATTAATTTCTACTTAAATATATACCTCAAGAAGTTATATTAAAATGTAATCATCTTGACATTTGACTTATATCAGCTTAATTACAATCCATCTCGTACTATAATCAAATGAACTCTTGAGACGCACTCAATAATTTTACAGCGAAATATAATTCTGTGTTCAGTCACCGTGTTCTCTCTCAATATTTTGTCAAAGAGACATTAACGCGTATATTACACATACAAATTCCGATCCGGTTGGTTTCGACCGGTCGGTAAATGGGTATATAATGAGTGCATCTAGACTTTTTCATATATTAACGGTGGCAATAAAGTCTATGGCTCGTCTAATGGTAAAACAATTGGCGATTGATGAAAGAAACCATTGATTTCTAGCCTGCTTCTTCTTAGAGAAGATAAGAGCTACCCTGAAAGTGGTTTCTTATTTTTAATATTAATAATTTTAAATATTATTTGCTTCTTTATCGTTTCATCAAATAAAATAATTATTTTTAAATATACAACTGGTCGCGCTAGTGTTACCCCCTGTGCCTCCACGAGGTCACTGGTTAATTTCTCTGGTTGTTGTGTATAGCGAAGGAGGATTTTTCTGTTCGAACGTTCTTTATGCACGATGTTTAAAAATGGAACCTTCAAACAGCCGGTGACATATGAATATAATACATATTTTCTCTTTCTTAGGGGATATAATAATATAGATAGGTAATAATTATTATGACTATTTGATAAACGTATAGAGTGTTAAACTCAAACAAGACTGATTTAGTTCCACTACACTACACACGTGTGATGAGATCACGACCGTGCCAAATGGGATTCAATTGAATACTAAAGCCAGCCATCGGTTGCTTAGCACGTGTTAAACCAGACCTTTTTAATGCAGTCTAGACACATAAAGCTAATCCTAACTAATATTATAAGTGTGAATGTGAGTCCGTTGGTTATTCTTTCACGCCTTAACTATTCAACCGATCATTATGAACTTTTACATAAATCTTGATAGGGCTATAGACACTTATATCTCTGAAATAGTGGGCAGAGGTATAGTGAACCCATATTTCGCCACCCCACAGTTTGGAGCTCCACGTAATAATGGGTGAACCTATTTTCCATCTACTGGTCACAATTCGAGATCCCATGCTATTGAGATTTTTAGATAGAAAACCTAGAAACGTATGTCCAACCTGTGAATCCGTTCCAAGATATCATACACAGTCGCATTATATATTTATACTGTTTGTAATTAATATTATCTGAAGTGCCAACATTTTGATACATATTAATTACTTATTTAGTAAAAGTGGAAAACATGACAGAAAAATTGAAAGATAGTAAATTGTACAATATTGCAATTTGTGGCTTCTGCTGATCCCTGCTGAAAACAGACGTGTGTATAAATATACTTTCGTAATTTTAATTGTTAGGGGCAGCCGAACAGACAACCGAATCGAATAAGACCGGGTCAAAGCGTGTGGTCTCCTTTATTCACGACCAATCATTTCAAATATCGAGTTTCAGATAATTTTTCTCATTATGTTCGGGTGTTAACACAAATCTTTGATGTGGAGTAATCGATTCCGAAACGAGTTCTCGTGGTTATTCTTTTTCAAATTTATTGGATGGGTTGTTGAAATATTGAGAGGCATTTAATTTATTTTTATTTTGAACATAGGTTGTGCTATTGAATTATTTTTTTTATCACATTGTCTAATTGGAATTTTCGATATTTTTTAATTTGTACTGTAACGGTTTCAAGCCTCTTATAGCATATTTTGGTATCTCTGTTAGTAAGGCAATATAATCATTGTATATATTACACACTCGCGCTTTACCGACCCAAGGGAAACGGATTTAAAGAATCACCAACCGAATTATTTAAAACTAGCTTCTGCCCGCGGCTTTGCTCATGTAAAAGTAGGTTAGGTAAGGTTATGTTAGAAACAGTAGTTTTTAAAAATTAAATATGTCTTATGTTACTCGGTGTTAATATAGGTTTCTGATGGTTAGATCCCGCGGGGAGCCCCCGGGGTGGGAGGAGGTCGCACGCATGCGGCGACAGGCGCGGGCCGCCCTATTGAGGCGGTGGACGGAGGACCTGGCTCCACCGGCCCCGGGCCAGTGGACGGTGGAGGCCATTCGCCCGGTCCTCCGGGGGTGGATAGGGCGGCGATTCGGGTCGCTGACCTTCCGACTGGTGCAGGTGCTTTCCGGGCACGGATGCTTCGGAAAGTATTTGCACCAGATCGCGAGACGGGAGGCGACCCCGGCCTGCCACGAGTGTGGGGCGCCGGAAGACACGGCGCTCCACACGCTGGAGGCGTGTGCCGCGTGGGGGCCGCAGCGGCACACGCTTTCGGCCATACTAGGCGGAGATCTCTCCCTGCCGAGCGTGATCAATGCCATGCTCGGCGGCGAGAGATCGTGGCAGGCAGTGGTCTCCTTCTGCGAAGCTGTCATGGCGCAGAAGGAGACCGCGGAGAGGGTCAGGGAGAACAACCTCCTCGCTGACCCTCTCCGGCGCAGACGGACGGGAGCGAGAAGGAGGCGATTTGCCCGCCTTTTCGCTCCTGTATAGTGGGGTCACTGGTACAGAGTCGGGGGACTCTCTACCGGCTTGCACGGCCCCACACGTCTGAGGGATGGCCTTGGTGAGCAAGGCCTTCCCTCCATAGGTGCTGAGGCCCGGTCACCATCAGCCGGGCCAACCACCGGGGCGGGATGGTGATTGCTAACGCGACCCCATCCCGCCCCACTCCGTCGGCGGAGGGACTGCTCACCCCAGGTTTTTAGTGTGTATACCGACCCCCTTCAGGGGCGGAGAGTCTCACATAACCACCCTTCCCCCCCCGGGGCAGGGGGTATCCATAAAGGATTTTCCTGGGTCAAAAAAAAAAAAAAAAAAAAAAAAAAAAAAAAAAAAAAATTGGTTTCTGATGGTTAGGCGGAGATCTCTCCCTGCCGAGCGTGATCAACGACATGCTCGGCGGCGAGGTCGTGGCAGGCTCCATAAAGGATTTTCTTGGGTCAAAAATATAAAAGATTTCTGATGGTGACGGAGAGGGTCAACAACCTCCTCGCTGACCCTCTCCGGCGCAGACGGACGGGAGCGAGGAGGAGGTGATTTGCCCGCCTTCTCGCTTCTGTATAGTGGGGTCACTGGTACAGAGTCGGGGGACTCTCTACCGGCTTGCACGGCCCCACACGTCTGGGGGATGGCCTTGGTGAGCAAGGCCACCCCTCCACAGGTGCTGAGGCCCGGTCACCATCAGCTGGGCAAACCGCCAGAGCGGGATGGTGATTGATTCACCCCGTCGGCAGAGGGACTGCTCACCCCAGGTTTTTAGTGTGTATACCGACCCCCTTCAGGGGCGGAGAGTCTCACATAACCACCCTCGCCCCCCCCGGGGAAGAAGGTATCTAGAAAGGAATTTCTAGGGTAAAAAAAAAAAGGTTTCTGATGGTGAAAGAATTTTAAAATCCGTTGCGAAATTTACATTTTGCATTATAGTTTAGTTACATCGTAGTTTATACAGTTTATACGGATTGTATCGCTGGTTATCAGAATACACACACACGCACGCACGCACGGACGCAGGCACGCACGCTCGTACGCATGCACTCACGCACGCACACGCACACACAGAAGACTAGTTTCATCTACTTTATATACCCATTTTTTGTCCGCGTCTTTGATCGTGTGGACATTGGAAGAAGGTACCTATCTACATTTTACTTTTCACTATACAATTTGTTAGCAGTTTCAGATTTTAAATATTAATGTTTTCAGCAAATGTTGTGCATTTATACTTTACAAATATATCAAAAGTATACTTATATATATATAAGTATACTTATATACATATCTTTGGCATATTCGATTATATTATAAGGAGGACAATTCAGCGAGTCATTTACTTATATTATTATAAATGCAAAAATGTGATTGTCGGTTTATCCTTCCTTAGCAAGGAAACAATGGACCGACACGAGCTTTGAGAATGACATAGGCTATTTTTTATCATGGTCAACAGGATAAGCAAGAAAATGCACACTTTTTGATCGTGGAAAGCTTTTCCGTTAAGCAGAAAGTAAGTCTACGTAAGTATATAGCTTTGAAATGCAATATGACTTTAGCACCGCTATACTCCACAATAACTTAGCGGCATTCTGTATTGTTGCTTTACGTGACCAGAAACCGTTAGATGTTTGTAGTTTCACGCTTATGTAGTATTATGGGGTGAGCAGGATTGCTACTGCCAATTATATCGTCATGATGTGTAATCTTAACCAACTTGTGTTAAAATTTACAGTGATTTTATCGGTGTTATGTGGTTAGCGGTAAGCTTCGAACATTAGCTTTCAAAATTTAAATAAATAAAGAGGTTGATTTGTTAAAGTTGGGGAGGTAGGCTTTTTATACCTCACTATGTTATTTTTTATAGCGTTTTTTTTGTTTGTTATTAGTATACAAGGTAACACGCGTTCGCAAAGGAAGAAGCGGCGTAAACAGACAACAAACTGCGGGGAAAGGCGTTGTGCGAGAGGCGCTTGCAGTCTTGAACTTGTTAAAATATGGTTTCTTTTTAGTATAAACTTTTGTAAAATGTGGTATTACAAAAGTATGATGTAAAAAGACACGGGTCAAAGGTTATAGTTATTTTACATTCAACCCTGTATAAAATAAGTATCATCATTCTCTTGCCCTGGACCCAATTTATTTGGGGTCGGCGCAGTATGTCCTTCGCTTCCATACTTCTCTGCCACCCGTCATCTGATCATTTACCCCTTTTCCTTTCATATCCATCCTCACACAGTCCATCCATCTTTTCCTTGGCCTTCCTCTCCCTTTTCGTCCCTCTACCCTCATATCCATCACTTGCTTACCTACATACGTATCTTCTCTATAATATCTCTATATACCTGTATAAAATTAGTATGTGCGTTAAAATTCGAAGGATTTGCCAAGTGTATAAAAATATCACACTAGTGTTTTTTACCTGTAAACCGTGAGACACTGTTTAAGTGTAAGTTTCTGCTCTTCTTAATTAATATTATAAATGTGAATTTGCGTTTGATTGTTTGTTTCACTACTCGGCCGATAATCATGATTTAGGAAGGATTAAAAAATAAGCCTTATTTGAATATTATCGATATAATCTACATTCACGTGAGAGAAACCGCGACAATATCTTTTTATTTTTCAATTTAAGAGACAAGCTCAAGCATTTAGAAGCAGCACAGCACAAGCATTTAGAAAATACATAGATTTTGGTTGATTTTCTTTGTTTACTATACCAGACAACAGTCGTAGTACATACTATCTAAATACGTATTGTCTTTTCTTGTCCCTAGCCTTTATTATTTCCAAGTCACCTGGGGTGGGCTTTTCTAGTCTAACCGGATTTGACTGGATATCAGTTTAACACGGAGCGGCTGCCACCTGACCTTCGCAACCCGAAGGCTAACGATACCCTAACGCTAGACCAGTGTCAGGATATTATAGGGCACTGACTTCCCAATAGCGACTGCCATAGATGTTCATGGCAGCCGGGTCCGACACCTTAACGTGCTCTCCGAGGCACGGAGCAGGCGATAATTGTCAATCAATACGCAGATAATTTCGAAAAGTCATATAACTTCCTAAAGTCAGAAGTGCGCGACGTGGGTTCGAACGCGAGACCCTCTGCATTGCAGTTTTTTGGTCTCCCCACTGAGCTATCGCTGCTATTATATAATAAATACGTATTGTCTAACATAATATAATAGCAAAGCTAAATGTGAAATTGCATTTCCCAGAATACTATCCAAGCTGTCCTCCTCCCAACATGACGGAACAATATTATATAATTATCGACGGTGGACAGTCACGATTGCCGACAGGTGGAATTGCTTTAATTGTACAACGGAAGGCTATTCGCTAAATAACTTAACGGTTTCTGGTCACGTATTAAACATCGTCCGCAATTCTGCTGAGGTTTTGAAGCTTCGGACATGCTGCAATCGTATGGTATTTATGAATTTTAGTATTGGATTTTGATCAGAATGACACAGATCTATGTAGGTAACTGGATATGAATTTGTTTTTTGTTAAGTGGGTAAGGATGATACAAAAATTTGTATCAATATTATATAATTATTTAGTAAAATTGCAGCGATAGCTCAGTGGGGAGACCAACAGACTGCAATACAGAGTGTCTCAGGTTCGAACCCACGTCGCGCACCTCTGGCTTTCGGAAGTTATATGACTTTTCGAAATTATGTGCGTATTGATTGACAATTAGCGCCTGCTCCGTGCCTCGGAGAGCACGTTAAGCCGTCGGTCCCGGCTGCTATGAACATCTTTGTAATGGCAGTCGTTATTGGGAGAGTGTCGACACAAAAGATCCCACTGGGTCGAAGTGTCGCCGGTCTGCACTGACTGGCCCCCACATAAGATAAGGATGATACGTGATTGTCTCGGATTTGGTAAACTGTCTCTGAGGAATTTTTGTATTGGATTTTGTTGATAATGACGCAGATCTATGTGACTAGTTTTGAATCAGTTTTTGTATAGTACCTAGTGCGTTATGCTAAAACGTGACTGACATAACGTGTTGCAGAGAATTTTATATAGGGCTATCAAAGAAATTTATGTGCTGTTTCTCCAACACTAAGGGAAATGCTCTGGTCAGGTTGATGCTCGTGCCTGGTGGACCAAAACCCACCTGTTTAAGTCGGGAACTTGTATATAATGTATGTATGTATCTTATGTGGGGGCCAGTCAGTGCAGACCGGCGACACTTCGACCCAGTGGGATCTTTTGTGTCGACACTCTCCTGATAACGACTACCATAGATGTTCATGGCAGCCGGGACCGATGGCTTAACGTGCTCTCCGAGGCACGGAGCAGGCGATAATTGTCAATCAATACGCACATCATTTCGAAAAGTCATATAACTTCCGAGAATCAGAGGTGCGCGACGTGGGTTCGAACCCGAGACCCTCTGCATTGCAGTCAGTTGGTCTTCCCACTGAGCTATCACTGCTCTTGTATATAATATAACTCGTATTGCGAATTTGGCTTGCGAGTTTCAAGATTCTATGGAGTAGTGTGTAATTAAGTACACCGCCATCTAGTGCTACGTGTGGTAACTTCTTCACTTGTATGAAGCTATAGGTCGTCTATTATGTATTTTATAGATAACTATATATAGTCAAAGGACCTACAAATAAATCGTTTATACAGATCTAGGTACTGGTCTTAAAGCAAATGCTACCTCTAGTAAAAGCGCTAAATTTTTTCGGTAAGAACCAAATTCCAACGTCCTTTAATCTTTTCAAATATTCAATACACATAATAAGAAATTCACAAACTCGTAAACTCATCAATAAAACCAAAAGCGAATCCAAAAGTAATCTTAAGTTTACGTAATCGAAGTTAAGTTGCCAAGGTCGAGCACAAATTACCTAAAAGACAATATAAAATCGGCGTTCAAACAACTCATTTAGAATTCCTGATGGACTGAACTGAAAAGTATAATTGATGAGAGAGGCGTGTAATGGACATAGTATAAGCACTAGGCTTATTTTTTTTTTTCAGAAACGACGACATTTAAACACGAAGCACATTTTAGCACTCACAAGGGTATATATATGTGTGAATACATACTTTTTGGCAGCAATGCACCGGAAAAAGCAGCAGGGGCAGGCCCCACAAGGTGAACCGACGACCTGGTTAGGGTCATGGGAAGCGGTTGGATGCGGGTGGCCCGATACCAGCCTGTGTGGAAAATTTTGGGAAGGGTTTTTATGTCCAGCAGTAGACTACTTTCGGCTGAGATGATGATGATGACACACTTTGTTACTATATTTGAATCCCATAAAGTATGACCAGACTCTGCTTTAGTATTTCTACTATTCCTAACTCTTAATTTAAGAAACATTTTCGTACCTGAAACTAATCAAAATAAAGATCCCATCTAGTCTTAATATTATAAATATCTTGAAAAAGTATTCTTCTATATCAATATAAACGTCAAATGTTTCATTTCAGTTTACATTTGATATTTAAAAAGCTATTTTAGACAGTTTTACACAGAGTTTTTATAACGAGAATAGGGTCTCGGCGTATTTATAGTTCATTCAAAAATGATACAAGCAGAAGAAATATATAATAACTAGATTTTGCCCGTGGCTTCGCTAGCGTAAATGTAGGTTTGGTAAGGTTAGGTTCTGTTGGTAACAGTACATTTTTTTGGAGTAAAGGTATATTCTTTGTTGTCCTCTGATAACGTATATGCGATTTCATGATGATCGGTCGAGTAGTTAAGGCGTGAAAGCGTAGCAAACAAACTCATATTCGCATTTATAATAGTTAGGATTAGGATATAATAAAAGTAGCCAAGAAAATAAATAATTAAAAAATTTATAAAATATTGTCTAATAGATCTCATTTAATCTTTTCATTAATTTGCCTAAGAAGATTAGGCTTACTTTGCTTATATAAATTGGTAGTCCCTAGATTCTAGGGTGGGAAAGTAGGGTTTTGTGAGTGAGTACCTATAGGGTAGGTCTCTTTGTGTAGTGGCCTGCCGCTTCATACTGCAGGTAGAAACCGCGGCGGGGTCGCAACCACATGTGCAAATAATTCGTACGGCCCCGTCGATAGTGGTTTTGTCGAGGAACACCTTGGTAGGTTTAGTCGGTATTCCGGGAGGTCCATTTCCATCGTTTCAACATCTTTCTTTTACCCTGGTGAGTCCGACATAGCCAATCCGCCTACCCCGCGGAGGGGTATGCGTCAATGCATACCACAACGTAAAAAGAAAAAGATGTAGTCCCTAGATATTGGGAATTAATTTTAAACTTATCATAGTAGTATCATGAAGTCTAGCTGAAAGAAGCAAACCACAGCTAGGCTTCATGATACTTTGAGCTCATTCTGCGTAAATAGAAACACCAATGATTAAATTATGTTCGGGTACTTTGAAATAACTACACTGGAACATTGAGACAACTACCATCTTAGTCTCCCCGTGATCATGGCTGCTGAAAAGCAACCGAAACGTCGGGGAAAGTGTAAAACATTAAATTAAATGTAAATAGTTTTAATAGTTTTAATAATAATTCAATTAGCTTAAAAATTAGTAAAGTTTAATAGTAGTAGTAGTGTAACAGTTTTCAAAATTATGTAATAAAATGTCAAATAAACAATGCGATAAAATCCGTATATAGTAGTTTAATTTCAAATAATATATTCAGCTAGTATTGGGAATAAAACAGATATTTTGCTCTACATAATAACATAAAACTTAGCAATAAGTTAAGCATTTTTATATTATGCCTGCCTGCTGGTGCAGTGGCAGTGAACACGATTGCTGTGCTTGAGATCTCGCCTTCTATTTCCGGGTCCGGCAGTTTTATTCAGTTTATCTGTTGTAGCAATAGGCTCGAAATATTACGAGCAACCTAAAACCATAGCAAAATATTCAAGGATCTTCTTCTCCCTAGCCTTTATATTCCCAAGTCACTTGGAGTCGGCTTTTGTAGTCTGACCAGATTTGACTGGATATCAGTTTTTACACGGAGCGGCTGCCACCTGACCTCAGCAACCCGAAGGTTAACGATACCCTAAGGCTAGACCAGTGTTAGGATATTATAGGGCACTGACTTCCCAATAACGACTTCCATAGATGTTCATGGCAGCCGGGATCGACAGCTTAACGTGCGCTCCTAGGCACGGAGCAGGCGATAATTGTCAATCAAAACACACATAATTTTGAAAAGTCATGTAACTTCCGAAAGTCAGAGGTGCGCGAAGTTGGTTCGAACCCGCGACCCTTTGCATTGCAGTCTGTTGGTCTCCATACTGAACTATCGCTGCTCTTCTGCAAAATATTCGAGGATATAAGTATACATAAGTATACTTATCTTTTTGTACGTTCCTTTTGTATCCTCTTGTATCTGTAATAAAAACCTGCGTATAATTTAAAAACTGCTTTATGATTACAATAGTTCAGTTGACTCCCAGCTAAAATTTTATATATACCAGGAATACGTCAAACAAATGTATAATTTACTAGCTTTTACCCATGGTTTTGGTTGCAATAAATAGTATTATGGGAACTGTATTTTTTTTCTAGATGAAACGTGCCCTCTCTTTTTCTTTTCTGTACTGATGATCTGTTGAGTAGTCAAGTCGTGAAAGCGTAACAAACAAACAAACATTCGCATTTAAAATATTAGTAAGGATTATGAAGAGCAAGGAGGCTAAACAAAATTTCGAAAGCTTGTAACACATATTATCGTAACACACATCCCACATATTCAAGCCGACATCCCACAAATACTCCCCTGTTTTTTGTATGTATGTGTTTGAACTTTGACTATAAAGTTTTGCCATGAACGTGTGAGTGATGTAAACGTTACATAATTCCCCACAAATCTCCCCAGAACGTTCGTTCAGTAATCAATACAGCCAAGCAACGATACGAAGAAGTGAATTTTACTCCAGTTCTTCGTTAAGCTGGGGTTACAATGGTATGTGGTAACACTGACTAATTGTAGGGCCAAACATTAGTCGAATCTCGTAAATGAAAATGAAAGGGTTAGTGTGCCGTTTAGTGCAGACGATTTTAGGGTAAACCCTAAAATCGTCTGCACTAAACGTTTTTTTTTATCGTTCAAACAGTAAACTGTTTGAACGATAAATTAGAGTAATTTTTCGGATGTTTGTCTTTTAAAATAACGAGGGTGAGGTTGCTTCATTACAATAATGTTACCTTGTTTTCGTGTGGACTGTAATATTTCTTAGGTTACTTACATAAATCTTAACCTGGTTAATGAAGCTGCCATTTGGTGTAAGTAATAAATCGTAGTTGTTAGAGTTAGAAAAACCTCTTATACAACAGCTTTATCCGTCCGTCTGTTATACAACTTTCAACTCAAGAACCGTAAGAGCTAGAGACTCGCGGTCAACGCCATTCGACTCAGCATAGTCGATATACCCCCGAAGTGACTATGACCTTTGACCTCTGACCTCAAGGTCACGTGGTATCACGTGACCTTTGCATATTACTTGAACCATTGTTTCGAACTTCAAGATTTAGGGTAATTCATTGCCTTTGAGGTCTGAGGTCAAAGGTCATAGTCATTTCAGAGGTATATCGATGAGTTTTTCAAACTCTAAAAAACTCCATATTTTGGAGTCTTGCGTGCACTTGTAGGTAATGATGATGATGACTAGTAGGTAATTATTAGTGAATAAATGTACATATAATATCAATGGAAGTGAGACTATATATGTAAATATACGATTTATAATATTGTACATATCAATAACCCAACCTAAGTAACACCAATAAATAAAACAAAATACGAACTCGAGGTGTTTGAAGATGTCTTCGTTATTGAATTACGTGATCTCTTAGATTCGTGATAGTATCAATTTTTCAAGAACTTACTAGAAAGCTTTTTCAGCCTAGACATTCGCAATCTCCGTCAATACCGGTGATTGCATTTCATTTGCCGTGCGCTCCGACCTCCAATCAATTTTGATTTATCGGTATGAGGTACTTGTGCTGGAATATTTTTAGTCGAATCTACTTTTATATAGTGTCAAGAATATATAGTTTACTATAAAGATGATTATTGTGATTATTTTATTGCCATTCTATAATATAATATAAAATTATTTGTATGATTAATGTCAATTAATGAAAGTTTCTAGAATAGCGACTCGGCCTAGTTTAGGCACTAGTGTTTAATATATTCTAATATTATGATCTTACAGAATGTATAAATATAATATAATATTCTACCACATACACACAACACCATCTAGCCCAAACTAAGCAGAGCTTGTACTATGCGTACTAGACAATGGATACTTCATACATATATACTTCAGACATATATACTTCTTTTTGTAAATACATACATCTTATCTTATCTTATTTCGGGGGCCAATCAGTGCAGATCGGCGACACTTCGACCCAGTGGGATCTTTTGTGTCGGCCCCGAGATCCATCCCTGAGCTATCTCCCTATGAATGTACTGCATCAGCCGCAGCGTACACTTCAGAGGGAGAAGCCTGAAGTCTTCCGAGTTCGGATATGCCAATCCCATCAGAACCATCCTTAGTCCAGCCAACGCGTCACATTTACACAGTAGATGTGATATGGACTCGTCCTGTTCACCACAGGCTCTGCAGATCAAATTGTTTGCCAAACCCAATCTGCACAGAAAGTCGTTGGTGCCAAAATGGCCAGTGAACGCTCCTGTGAGCAGGCGTATTTGGCCCTTGTTGTACCCGCAGAACTTCCGGGTGAAGCCCATGGCTCTGTTTGCAATGAATTTTTTGGAGTGTTCCAAACCCCTAAGGAACAACCACTCCAGCCTATGTTTATCATTGCCATGTGCATTCATAGCTGCCTTTACGGTACTCTCTGAGAGTCCTACGAATGGCTCGGGGCCAACAAATAGTTGCTCCGAGCCCCTCCTGGCTAATTTATCAGCCTCTTCATTACCCTAAATACATACATACATATTATACATAGAAACATATATAGTTATGAAATTTAAGTGCTTGTTTTACCTCTTACCTATATATTACCACACAAAGATAATAAAGTATGTGGTGTTTTTATTACATACATACATACATAGATTCACGCCTGTTTCCCAGAGGGATAGGCAGAGACTACGGATTTCCATTTGCTACGATCCTGACACACTTCTCTGGCTTCATTCACTTTCATCACATTCCTCATATACGCCCGTCGGTTCAAGGTGCTCTTAACCTGGCCTTTATCCAGAACGCCTCCGATCTGATCAAGAAACGTTCGCCTAGGTCTTCCTCTTGCGACTGTTCCATTCACACTAGCCCTATATACTTTCTTAGTCAGTCTTTCCTCGACCCTTCTTTCTACATGCCCAAACCAGCTTAACATACCCTTTTCTATTCTTGTCACTATATCAACTTTCATGCCGCATCTCTCTCTAATCACACTATTTCTTATTCTATCTTTCAGAGTCACACCACATATATTTCTCAGCGCTCTCATTTCTACAGCATTTATTCTGCTCTCATGCTTCTTTTGCCATACCCAACTTTCACTTCCATACATAAGTGTGGGCACTAAAAGTCCTCTATGAACAGCCAAACGTGCCTTTTCGGCAACATTTCGGCTGTTCATAAAAGCGCGTAGAGCTCCATTCACTTTGTTTCCCGCAATCGTTCTCCTTTCAATATCTCCCTCATGTTTACCATCCCTTGTAAACAAAGTACCCAAATATACAAACTCTTTCACTTGCTCCACTTTTTCTCCATCAATCATAATATTACACATCGTCACGCATTCTTCCTTTTCAAATACCATTACTTTCGTCTTGCTTACATTTATTTTCATTCCTTTACTCTCAAAAGCACCATGCATAATAGTTACCATCGCCTGCAACTCTTCTGCCGATGACGCAAGTATTACTTGGTCATCGGCATAAAGAAGACATTTGACAAGTAACTCATTCATTCTTAATCCCCATTCACAATCTTTTAAATCTTTTAAACAATTGTCCATGTATAGGTTAAACAGCCAAGGTGACGCTACACATCCTTGTCTAACACCTTTTTCGATGCTAAACAATTCTGTGTAGGTCCCATTTATCCTAACACAAGCTCTGGAATCATCATAAAGAGATTTCAGAGCTCGCGTGAGGGTGCTATTCACCCCATACATGGACAATACCGACCAAAGTTCATTCCTCACCACTATATCATAAGCCTTTTCCAGATCCACGAATGCGCAATAGACCTTTTGACCTTTTTTTATTATTATGTTTATTAATATTATTTTCGTATTGGCAGTGAAATATAATTATCTTAAAACGAACCCAACAACGCCGCACGCTACCTGGTCCGATTGAGGATCTAACCCATCCAGGGACACACTTAAACACTCACAAATAATTTAAACTAAATCGGTCCAGCCGTTTAGGAGTTCAGTGTGATACATGTACAGATGAATAAAGATAACATTTATTTTGATTTATTATGTATAACATATGTAAATTATACTATTGTCTTCTGTTTACGCTGTAGGCTACCTACGGTGTAAAATATATTTGTAATACATATTTATATATTTAGAACATTTTATATAATTAATTATTATAGAATTAATGAACAATAACAAACACACAAACAATAATAATAAAATTTTAGACCTTGTCATCTCAAATCACCCGTGCAAGGTCTCTGCAGCAGCCTTTCCTCTTCTTTCAATTGACACTCATCACCCACCAATTGTTTGTGAAACAAATCTAAATGTAGACATCATTCCCATGAAAAAGCGACCTTTAAATAAATACAACTTTCACAAATCGGACTATGTGCAGATCAACCATAAAATACAAAACACTGACTGGTATGAACTACTCACCCCTTTGAAGTCTGAGGAGGCCCTCAACTTATTTTATAATAAAACTGATGACATTATAAAACAACATACGCCATTGGCCGCGCGTAGAACTTCCTCTTTTCCTGTCTGGTTTTCAAAGCCGTTAATTAGTATGTTTAGGAAGAAGCAAAAGGCATGGATAAAATGGAAAAAATATAGCAATATATCTGATTATGAAAATTTCGCTAATTATCGGACTTCGTTTAAGGAAATGTGTAAAAAATGTTTCTCGCAATATATTAATTCGGTCGAAGACAGCATACATAAAAATATTAAAGATTTTTGGGTGTACATCTCGAATAGAAAAGACAAACCTGGTATACCAAGTAAAGTTAATTATAATAATAATACATCTAATGACCCTCAAGTAATCTGTAACATGTTCTCTGACTTTTTCTCTTCTGTTTATGAGCCTACTTCACCCACTTTTTGTCAATGGAAGCCCCCTTCGGGCATACTATCTAATGACGTAAACCAACACAATATGTATATTGCTGATCTCCACTTTGTAGAGGCTAACGTTAAGGCGGAATTAAAGTCCCTCGACACAACTAAGGGCCCGGGTCCCGACGGTCTGTCAGCGTATTTTCTTAAGAACACTGCGACCGTAATCTGCAGGCCTCTAACTATTATCTACAATAAATGTGTTCGAGAGGGAGTGATGCCGACTGTATGGAAGTATGCCAACATAACGCCTGTTCACAAAAGTGGCTCCAAGACGAGCGTTGATCAGTACCGTCCCATATCGATACTGTCTACCTTGTCGAAGCTTTTCGAGAGACTGATACATAATGAGATATACCCGTCAATTCACAATATTATCATTCCACAACAACACGGTTTTTTGAAAAAGCGCTCCACAACTACTAATTTGATGGTATTCTCGGGTTACTTATTCGACAATGTTGATAATCGTGTGCAGGTTGATGCTGTCTATACAGACTATCGAAAAGCTTTTGACAGGGTGGACCATGAACTGTTACTTCATCGTATTGCTTACAATGGGATTCGTGGCAATCTATTACGTTGGTTTCATTCTTATGTTAACAATCGTTGTCAAAGGGTTGCTATCAACGGATTTCAATCGGATATAGTGAAGGTCACTTCTGGTGTTCCGCAGGGGTCTATACTCGGACCATTGCTGTTTAATATATTTATAAATAATATAAATGAGTGCTTCCATCATTCAAAATTTTTGTTATATGCAGACGACCTCAAGGTATACAAATCTATCAATAACATACATGACTGTTTTCTTCTTCAAGAGGACCTTGATAGACTTTCAGACTATTGTCGCACAAGCAAGCTGCAACTTAGCATTCCGAAGTGTAATTACATTAACTTTACCAAAAATAAAAATGTAATAAGTTGTCCGTATACACTATGTAATGTTGAACTGACGAAGGTAACCTCCGTGCGTGATCTTGGAGTACAGTTAGATTCTAAGCTTTCTCTAGACCAGCACATTGAGCGAATAATCAACAAAGCATATCAGATGTACGGATTCATAATGAGATCAACGCATGATTTTAAAAGGACCTCCTCATACCTCTGTCTATACAAAACTCTAATACGTTCGCAGTTAGAATACGCCGTAACAATTTGGAATCCGTACTATATCAAGTATATTGACATGTTGGAAAATGTCCAGCGTAAGTTTCTTCGTGCAATGCATTATAGATGTCATAGATCTCTCCTACCTTACGATCGGTTACTCAATAAATACCAACTTCTGAGTCTCAGCTCCAGGCGTAAACAACTTGAGGCAATTACTTTGTATAATGTAGTTCACTGCAGATATGACTGTGTGGATTTGAATAATGTTTTATGTTACTCAGTCCCTAGAACAGTGCACAGACGGCAGGTACGTGCAGGCAAATTGTTTGCTGTAGGTACCTGCCGTACTAATACAGGGTTAAGGTCGCCAATTCGACGTATGACTGATACATACAATAAAATGTTTGAGCATATTGACATATTTCTATGTTCTATTGGGCAATTTCGCAAAATGTTATTTACAACACTCTCCAATATGTAATTTTGTTGATTCAATTTCGGTCACCGTTCTGATATATATATATTATTATGTATTTTCATTCTAAATTTACTATTATTCTATATATAAATATGTACTTATATAATGTCTAATTCGATTGTATAAGATGTATCATCTGTTCTAACCTGTTCTAACTCAAATCGATGGTCACCTAGCGCTAACCTTAATTTTATTGTTAATCTGTGAACAGCGCTGTGGGCTTCACTATTGTTATCATTTGGAAATGTTCAACATTAATGTAAAATTTTATAGTGTTGCTGTTTGTTGTTCCTTCCTAATAAAATAAAATAAAATAAAAATAAAACACACACACTAATACATTACATAATTATATACACAATTTTACTAAATACACATACATAAACAAACATAATTATCGTGCCGGCAGATCGCTGGTAGAATGAAAACGTGCAACCCGGTCGAGTCGATTGTTCTAGACTCCATATGTAAGACCCGTTCGTCGACCTTCACGAGTTTAGCGGCCAGTGCAAGCGCAGAGGTACGAGTCGCCAGTTCGGACATATGTTTGAGACAATAGACACGTACTTCATAGATCGTCGCGAATGCTATATTGTTATTATAAGATTATCACATTATCTAGTAGCTTATATGTGCTTATTTATTGTGCCTTTCTATACTGTGTTCTTCAAACTTTTCGTCATAAACTGTGAACTTTAAACTATTTTCTTTCTTTCGTCTAAAATCAAATTTCATATCTTCATACCGCTTATGCTTGTGTGCTTGTGCTTATAACTCATTCTCCTTCTGACTCTGGTATCCGTGTTTAAGTGTATTGTGTGTGACGGACATTAAACCATAACCGTAAGTTGAACAATTTTTATTTAAGTCACCCAATCAAGAACATTATCATACACCCCATTACCACATTGGTGACCCCGACTAAGAACAGTTAAAATGAGTGATAGTGAGACAGGCCATACGGCATCGGCATCATCGCGTCCAGAAGAGCACGCTAAAGTACGTCGAGCGAAGCGCGTTTCCACTGCCACACACGACATTTTTCGAGTGTCAATAAAGTTACCTCCATTTTGGCCGGATGAGCCGGAATTATGGTTTGCTCAAATAGAGGCACAGTTCGCGAATGCAAACATTAGTAGTGACGTCACGAAGTTCAATTACGTGGTCGGACATCTGGAACCTCATATTTCCAAAGAGGTGAAAGACATTATTATGTCTCCGCCGTCGCAAAATCGTTACGACAAGCTGAAGGCAGAGCTCGTGAAACGATTGTCAGCTTCGCAGGAGCGTAAAGTGAAGCAGCTACTAATGCACGAGGAGCTTGGAGATAGGAAGCCCTCACAGTTTCTGCGTCATCTACAGGGTTTAGCAGGACCTAATGTACCCGAGGACTTTTTACGCACCATCTGGAGCAGCCGACTCCCTGCTAACATCCAGCCGCTTCTAGCATCACAGCCTCAGGCTACCCTAGAGGCCTTAGCAGATCTGGCAGACCGAGTTCAGGACTTAGCAGCACCATCCGTACACGTTGCTGCCACTTCAACTTCTGGACCAACCGTCAATGAGCTGGCGTGTGAAATTGCGGAACTCAGGCGTGCGATGAAAGACCTCACAACGCACATGAGAGAAGGTCGACCAAGGCAGCGTCAGCGTAGCAGTAGCCGGGGACGCAGCCGATCACTGATCCGGTCTAACTCAAACTACCGCAAGTTTCCTGTGTGTTGGTACCACAGTAAGTTTGGTAGCAGTGCGCACCACTGTGTGAAGCCGTGCGACTACAAGGCGGGAAATGCTGCAGGCAGTCGGTAATGGCGACTTCCGATTGCCCAACTTCTACTGGTCGCCTGTTCGTCGTAGACAAGTCTTCGAAGACGCAATTCCTGGTAGATACTGGAAGTGACCTCTGCGTCTACCCTCGTCGTCTACTGCGTGAGCGTCGTGCATCTATGAATTACCAGCTTTGTGCCGCGAATGGCACAGCCATAAACACATACGGATATGTGGACTTGAACCTCAACCTAGGTTTACGTAGAGACTTTAAGTGGCGTTTTGTTGTGGCTGACGTGAGTAAACCTATTATAGGAATAGACTTTTTATCTTTTTACTCGTTAATCGTTGACTGTCGTAACCAACGATTAATAGATAGTAATACGAATGTATCTGCATTTGCCGTGAATCGATCAAACTCCTCTATAGCTTCTGTAAAGGTCTCAACTGGCGATTCTAGGTATCACAAAATTCTAGACGAGTTTCCTGAAATTACTCGACCAGCCGGTACACCACGCACTACACCACATAACACCGTACACCACATACGCACGACACCAGGCCCTCCAGTCACTTGTTCACCTAGACGTTTAGCGCCAGATAAATTGAAAATCGCCAATCAGGAATTCCAACTTATGCTAGCCAACGGTACTGCTAGACCTTCAGAAAGCCCCTGGTCATCACCTCTTCACCTTGCTCCAAAGAAGGACAACAGCTGGCGTCCATGCGGAGACTACCGTATGCTCAATGCGAGAACCATACCTGACAGGTACCCAATTAAACACATTCACGATTTTGCTCACAGCATTGCAGGTTGCAGAATCTTCAGCACCATCGATCTGGTGAAGGCATTTAATCAGATCCCTGTCAGCGCGGACGATATTCCGAAAACCGCCATTACAACACCTTTCGGTTTGTATGAGTTCCCTTATATGACCTTTGGACTCCGTAACGCAGGCCAAACTTTCCAGCGTTTTGTCGATGAGATGACCAGAGGACTCGACTTCTGCTACTGTTTTCTTGATGATTTTCTTTTGTTTTCTCGCAGCGAAGCCGAACATGAGCAGCACTTGCGTATCATATTCAGTAGGATGAGGGACTTTGGTATGGTCGTCAACACTTCCAAGTGTGTTTTCGGTGTCCCGGAAATAACCTTTCTAGGTTATAGTATTTCGGCCAAAGGCACCAAACCACTTGACTCTAAAGTCGAAGCCATCCGTGACTTTCCCTCACCTAAAGATGTCCGACAGCTCAGACGCTTTTTGGGCATGATAAATTTTTATCGGCGATTTTTGCCGAATGCTGCCCAAATTCAGGCGCCACTTCATAATCTTCTAGTTGGCAATGTGAAAGGCAGACATCCCGTAGACTTAAGTGGCGATACATTAAAAGCTTTCGAAGACAGCAAGCAAAGCCTAGCCAACGCTGCCTTATTAGCTCACCCCGATTGCAATGCCAAACTCGCTTTGGTTACCGATGCATCTGACATAGCAATCGGTGCGGTGTTACAACAGTTTGATACTGATGGTTGGCAGCCATTAGCTTTCTTTTCCCGAAAGCTCAGCCCTTCTCAGATAAAATACTCTCCTTACGATAGGGAATTACTAGCCATTTATGAGGCCATTAAATATTTCCGCCACATGTTAGAGGCGAGGCACTTTGTCATTTACACTGACCATAAGCCGATCACTTTCGCATTCCATGACAGGAAAAGAAACTGTTCGCCTAGACAATTCCGCCATCTAGACTACATAGCTCAGTTTACCACCGATATAAGGCATATTTCTGGCAAAGACAACGTTGTAGCCGACACCTTATCTCGTGTGGAAGAATTGCAGTCACCAGTCAGTGTTGAACGTTTAGCGGAAACACAAACCTCCGACCCTGAATTAAAGGCGGTACTACAAGAAGGTTCTTCGTTGAAGCTGGAGAGAGTACAAATACCTGGAAGCTGTACTTATTTGTACTGCGACGTCAGCACAGCGACTTCCAGGCCATTTGTCACCAAAATGTTACGAAAGCAAGTTTTCGATAGCTTGCATTCTCTCAGTCATCCTGGCGTGTCAGCTACTGCCAAATTAATAGCAGAGCGTTTTGTTTGGCCAGGTATGAGAAAAGACTGTCGTGAGTGGGCACGAGTTTGCATCTCATGCCAGCGAGCTAAAGTCACTCGCCATGTCTCAGCCCCATTAGGATCGTTTAATTTACCACGAGCGAGATTTACTGAGATCCACATCGATTTGATAGGTCCGTTGCCGCTTTCTCAAGGTTACAAATATTGTTTAACCGTAGTCGACCGATTTACCAGATGGCCTGAGGTCATCCCTACCGTCGACATTACTGCAGAAACTGTAGCCAAAGCGTTGGTATCTGGATGGATAGCCAGATTTGGATGTCCCAAAAATATTGTTACAGACAGAGGTCGTCAGTTTGAGTCAGCCCTATTCGACCAACTTTCTAAAATTGCTGGCTTTAATCACAAGAGAACGACGGCATACCACCCGGCATGCAATGGTCTAGTGGAACGCTTTCACAGGCAACTTAAAGCTTCCATTATGTGCCATGCGAGCGAGAAATGGACGGAATCGTTGCCATGGGTACTACTTGGCGTAAGAAGCGCATTTAAAAACGATCTTCAGGCGTCTTCTGCCGAACTTCTTTATGGTGAGCCGCTTAGATTACCTGGCGAATTTTTCATATCTCAGAATGTAGGTACCACCGATCCCACGGAATTTACTGCCCGTATCCGTGCATTCGCACAAAAATTGCAGCCTGCACCTGCATCTCGTCACAGCCATGGTAAAATATTTATATTTAAAGATTTAGCGACCACAGATCACGTTTTCTTACGTGAAGACGCATCTCGTGGATCCTTACAACCAGCTTATACAGGGCCACACCAAGTTCTAAGTAAAAGTGACAAATATTTTAAGTTACTAATTAAAGGTAAAGAGGTTACGGTTTCAATAGACCGCCTAAAACCTGCCTACATATTTGCTGACAAAAGTGACCTAAACGAAAATAGTGCTGATAGCCGTAGAAATTATCAGACTCGTTCTGGTCGTCATGTCAGATTCCCTGATTTTTATCGCCCTTGACGGTCTCTGGAGGGGAGTGATGTAGGCTACCTACGGTGTAAAATATATTTGTAATACATATTTATATATTTAGAACATTTTATATAATTAATTATTATAGAATTAATGAACAATAACAAACACACACACTAATACATTACATAATTATATACACAATTTTACTAAATACACATACATAAACAAACATAATTATCGTGCCGGCAGATCGCTGGTAGAATGAAAACGTGCAACCCGGTCGAGTCGATTGTTCTAGACTCCATATGTAAGACCCGTTCGTCGACCTTCACGAGTTTAGCGGCCAGTGCAAGCGCAGAGGTACGAGTCGCCAGTTCGGACATATGTTTGAGACAATAGACACGTACTTCATAGATCGTCGCGAATGCTATATTGTTATTATAAGATTATCACATTATCTAGTAGCTTATATGTGCTTATTTATTGTGCCTTTCTATACTGTGTTCTTCAAACTTTTCGTCATAAACTGTGAACTTTAAACTATTTTCTTTCTTTCGTCTAAAATCAAATTTCATATCTTCATACCGCTTATGCTTGTGTGCTTGTGCTTATAACTCATTCTCCTTCTGACTCTGGTATCCGTGTTTAAGTGTATTGTGTGTGACGGACATTAAACCATAACCGTAAGTTGAACAATTTTTATTTAAGTCACCCAATCAAGAACATTATCATACACCCCATTACCACAACGCGAATATTATTCATTGAAATTAAACTACTATATACAGTTCCAGTAAATAAAATAGTCAAACCCAAGAAGAAGCAAATCACAGCTAGACTTCATGATACTTTGAGCTCATTCTGCGTAAATAGAAACACCAATGATTAAATTATGTTCGGGTACTTTGAAATAACTACACTGGAACATTGAGACAACTACCATCTTAGTCTCCCCGTGACCATGGCTGCTGAAAAGCAACCGAAACGTCGGGGAAAGTGTAAAATTAAATTAAATCTAAATAGTTTTAATAATAATTCAATTAGCTTAAAAATTAGTAAAGTTTAATAGTAGTAGTAGTGTAACAGTTTTTCAAAATTATGTAATAAAGTGTCAAATTAACAACCCGATAAAATCCGTATATAGTGGTTTAATTTCAATATGTAAATTATTAATTGGACAAACCTTTTTGTTTTTACGTCTGGGAATGCTTGAAGCATACCCCTCCGCGGGGGGCGGGCGGAGGGGTTATGTCAGACTTACCGGGGTAACAAAAAGATGTTAAGCTACACGAACAGACCTACCCAAAGGCACTTCTCACAAATTATCCCTACTGTCCCCCCTAGAGGGGAGACGGACTCGACACAGAGGCGCGCGTGGGAACACGCACGCCGCCTCTCGGACCTGGTGCTGAACGGATGGCGGGCAGGCCCACAAAGCCTGCCACCCCCAGGTCAATCATTAGGGTGGCTGGAGGTCATCTCGCGCCCTCCGGCGCCCGGTTCTGCGGTTGGGGAGAGGGTTTAAATTGGACAAATCTTAGAATAAACTTCACTCAGTAAATTAATATCTACATAACTATAGCATATTTTTTAATCCACTCCTGACTCTCGACTCTATTATCTAAAATAAATGTTATTACTTATCTGATTAATGTATTTTCATTACGAACTGTGGTTGTACTAAAGAAATCAAATGTTTTACTGAATCTAAGTAAATTTGCAATCGCATTTTTTTCATCCACAGTTTGTTCAAGCTTTCATTACATTTTCAGCTCGAGTAAAAATAAATCCAACCAAATTAAAGCCAGAAAATAAAAGACAACATCAATTGGTTCCCCCAATCACTATTCCTCTTGCGCTTCGCGAGACAAATTAAGTGAGTTAATCTCATCTAGTGTATCAACACCATTACTCCAGCTTCGCCCTAAAAGCGATAATTTATTGAGGTAATTTCGTCACAGTTTGATAATTCCCCATTTTTATGGGTGAAACCGCTATAAAATTTATGCCATCGTAATGCTCGGAATTCTCACCCAGCGATCCTATAATTGATACGTTGCCATTCTGGTATATCCCACCCGGCAATAAAGGGAAGTGAAACGTAAAGTTTTTTCGAAGACACAAGCCAATGGGCTGACTAATTGTTTAGCCCTTATCGCTCCACAAGTTTTTCCAGGCAATAAGGTCGTATACACGAATAAAATATAGATGTCGTAAAACACATAAAAGATGGTGGAAAACAAGTAAATGTTTTTGTTGTTATGTGCGGTTCAGAAACTGGATAATATGTCGACGAGTTTCCATTACGCCTAACGCAGCATTAGTGCTGTGCATGAGGCTGGGTTCGAGTTCCGGATCGGGTAAAGTGTTAACGGGTTTTTCTGACACGAAATTTTCAGAAGCAAGTCTGAGTCTGAAACATTGCCCCGTAATCGGCAATAAGTGCCAATGCAAGGCATATTGTCCACCCCTTCGGTACTAAGTAAAAGAAGTAAGTTTGAATTTATTTATAATTATGAAAACAAATATATAACATTTTTATACATTTAAAGCCAGCTGCTTTTACTAATTGCTTAACGATCAGTGAAGCTATTTTTCCGCTGAAAATGCAACAGCCGTGTTGATCCAGTGACGTAAGCCGGAGAACAACACAATTACTGATTTTCGTTTTTGTATGCAAATTATTTTCCATTTTAATTATCTTTTATGAATTTTACATATACTGCCTCGGTGTGAAGTGGAAATTGTTACGACTGCTGTGCATGAACTAGCTGTATCTTGGTTTTAGTTCGATAGTTGAGTCGTCCAAAGTGTGTTTGAATATAACTGTCCAGAAGTTCTCTGTAGTAGCCCAAGATCTGAAACTATGTCTAGTAGGCAATAGTAGGCTTCTTGATTTCAGTTCAATGCCCGGGTTGTCCAAAGTATTATTGGGTTCTATTTATTTATTTAATGAGGCACACAAAACAAAACATAGTATAAAACTTATAATCAGTTGTACACATCATGATTATATCATAAAGATCAGACGCTGCTCTGCACTAATTTGAAAGTAATACACGAATTATAACAATTGACTCAATCTTACTTAGTAAAATACAATACGTATAAATAATAAATAATATATGTAGAAATGTTATGATGCTTATCTATACTATGAAAATAAAGACATAATATGCCTGACAGTTATAGTTAAAAACGTCTAAAGTATTATGACATTTAGGTAAAATGTCATTTGTACATACGACACATTCTGACCAACGTATTGTAAAAAGACAAGACAAGCAAAGTAGAGTCGATTAGAGCGCGCACCAACAAGTTTGGGTCCTCATACCTCTGCCGACCGATAAAGGCATGGAATTCTCTACCAAGGCACGTGTTTCCTTCTTCCTTCAATCTTGGGTCCTTTAAGCGGGGCCTGAAAAAGCACTATCGCAGGCCGTCAAAGTAAAGACCTCAACATCGCATCAGCTATTATGAGGACGGTGTGGAGGCCACTGCTCTTAGACCACATGACTGCTTACCATCAGGCGGAGTGTGATCATCGTGACGAGCAACATAAAAATAAAAGAAAAAAGACGTGTTCTTGATGTGAACGTCCAAAATTAAGCTTCTGAGATTTTTTATTGTTAAGAAATCCTCAGTAGTGTTGTCTACTATCGAAGTCTGGAACTGTGCCTGGTAGACGGCAACTGGGATCACCCCCTATTATGTGGGACCTAAAGCATAGTTGGCGAAATGTGAGTGTAATACACCTGCCTATCCTGGGGCTAACCCCAAAGGCGTGGGACAATATCTTTTTACAAGACCTGTCACCCGCTCTATTAATAATTCATATGTCGCGGGGGACGTTAAATACATTCAAACAATGGACACAAATAACAACAAGACTCGGAACAACTATTTGGGTATCACACAAATTTTTGTCCCGTATGGGGATCGAACCCAAAACGCTCGATACGCATTCCGTGCAGTCTATTATATTAAATACTATGCTGACTAAAGTAATATGGCGGCTCGATGGCGCTGTCGTTAGTGTGACTGTCACGCCTGAGGTCGCGGGTTCCGCACAATTCATTTGAGTACTTGGACTTGGATGTTTGTCTTGGTTTGGGTGTTTCTATATATAGTCTAGTCTAGTTTAGTATCCATAGCACAAGCTCTGCTTAGTTTGGGCTAGATGGTGTTGTGTGTTGTTGTTGTTGTGTTATAATATAATAATATTCTATCACATACACACAACTATTATTATTTAAGGATACAGTGTACATAATCAAAGTGTAAATATCGTAAAAACTTTTTTGCAAAAAAATATAAAAGAAACTGCTATCGTATATACCTTGCCTAATGCCTCATAAGCTAAATAAATGCCTTTAGTCACAAACCACACTTTGATCTAATCCAACTGAAGCTCACCAATATTAATTTAGAACAAAATAATGAGAACTAATTACGATTCAGTACCGTTACGTCGACAGTACAATACAAATGGCACATTTCCATGTCTACCATTCGCTATCGTACTCAGACAATTGCTATTCATCGGAGAGGGTTTCATGTCGAATGTTTCAGTGTCAGTCAGTACTACTGCACCCTTTATCAATTGCTCTACGTGACTCGCCTGTTGTATGCGTTGAATTAACTTGAACAGGATATGTTTCATAGCACGTTTTTTTGGAACTGAATTTTAAGATTGGATATGGTGGAGATTGGATTTTGGGGTGACAGGAATGAATCAGAATGTTTATTTGTCTTAAAATGTTGTATATTACGGATGTACGGGTGAATGAAACAATAAGGATACATAAGTTTTGTTTTATCTTCTATCTCTTCAAAAAATAATCAGTTTTCACTTCAAATCTAATCAAAATATCTTCACTCATTTAAGACACACAGTAACGCTTATGAACGTCACGGTAATACCAGGTAATCTATTATATTGATTTACATTTACCAGTTTTTAACGCTGTATCATATTTCGTTAATCTATACTAATATTATAAAAAGAAAAATTAGATATTTTGTTTGTTTGTAAGGATTTAATTTGAATAGGACTAAACCAATATTAAAAATTCTTCACGATTAAAACGCTATATTATCACCGAGTAACATAGACTATATTTTTCTTTAAATGTACTGTTATTTATCTAAGCAATTTTTACGCGAGCGAAGCCGTAGGCAAAATTTAGTTATACAGGCTGTTCGGTAATTAATGAAAAACCTTGAAACGTGTTACAGTAAAAACTATGGATGTTTACGTTTACGCCTTCAGTGGCAGACGAGCAAGTGGTCCACCTGATGAAAAGTGGTAACCGCTGCTCATGGACTTCAGCAATGTCAGGACACAGCAAAGCCGCTGCCTACCGTGAAAGAAGAACTCTCTTTAAACCTCGTTTGAAGAAGGACATATCATAGCGCTCGGGAAACACCGAAGCAGGCAGTTCATTCCAGAGCTTGCACGTACGTGGGAGAAATGATCGCTGGAAGCGTACCGTCCTGGATTTGAACGCTTCCAGGTGATATGGATGAACCCTGCTTCGTTGTCGAGTGGTACGATGATAGAAAGGGGCCGCTGGTACCAAATCAATCAGGTCTTCAGAGCACTCTCCGTGAAAGAGTCGGTAGAACACGCAGAGAGACCCAAAGTCTTTCCGTTGCTCCAACGACTCCAATCTATCCGTGAGATTGGGATCATCGACGATTCGAACTGCCCGTCTTTGTAGGGAGTCAACTGGGTCGAGCTGGTATTTGGGGGCCCCTGCCCAGAGATGTGAGCAGTACTCCACGTGCGGCCGGACCTGTGCTTTGTAAAGCACAAGACGTTGACCGGGTGTGAAGTACCGCCTCGCCCTGTTCAGTACACCCACCTTTTTGCTCGCTAATTTAGCTTTGTCCTCCAAGTGACTCCCAAACTGGACTTTACTCAAGATTTCCACGCCTAGGATCCCAATACTTTCGGAGATACGGAGAGTTACTCCTTGGAACTGTGGCGCCATGATAAAAGGGTCCTTCTTAGCAGTAAACGCGCACACTTGTGTCTTCGAGGGGTTGAATCGAACTAAGTTCTGTTCACCCCATTCGGAGGCCCGCTCAAGGGAGTCCCCGACTTCAGACACAAGTTGTGTTCGTCTTTCCTGTATCATGCTCCGAGGGACATTCTGATAGCTGGTATAACGCGCATCACCCGTGCTGTCATCCGCATAGCAATGTATGTTCTCGATTGACAACAAGTCATTGATATGCAAGATGAACAGCGTTGGGGAGAGCACCGAGCCTTGAGGAACACCAGCGTTAATGGTTTTGGTTTCGGAGCTGCAGCCATCAACGACGACTGTAATGCTCCGACCATCCAAAAAGCTGGCAATCCATTTGCAGAGTCCCTCGGGGATTCCATAAGATGGTAGCTTCGATAGAAGAGCCCTATGCCAGACCCTGTCAAATGCCTTAGCGATATCGAGGCTAACGGCCAGAGCCTCTCCCCCTCCCTCCAAAGCCTCCGCCCAGCGGTGTGTTAGGTACGCTAGAAGATCACCAGCCGAACGCCCATGGCGGAAGCCATATTGACGGTCACTAATCAGCTGATTATCCTCAAGGTACCGCAACAGAAGGCGATTTATTAACCGCTCCATAACTTTGGAGAGCAAGGAAGTAATCTATGTAGGAAGTAAAAAAATATGTTTCTTATATGACAATGCCACATTGTTACTCTGTGTATGAATAAAGATTCTATATTATGTTATAGATTATGCTAAACACTTTGTAAATAATGCGAAACATTTTTCGTACATGTTATTGCAATATCAGAAAAATATAATAAACATGAATAATCATCTAACTAGATTTGTGGTACTTTTTCAGTTACCTATTTCCAACTCGAATCAATCATAAAAAGAGGCTGGAAAATATATTTTGTCAAATAAAGAGAAGATTTATATTTAAATCTTCGTATTTGTCAGAGTGTAGACTGTGTTAGCGTTTCGTGTACGAAAACTCATATATTTTATACAAGTATATTTTTTGGTATTTCTAAATCCAATTCAGCTTAATATGTTTTTGCTGAAGCTTTGTCTATATAATATCAGCCCTGTATTAAACTGTCCCACTGCTGGGCACGGGCCTCTTCTCAGTGTGACAAGGGTTAGGCCATAGTCCACGATGCTGGCCCCGTGCGGGTTGGCAGACTTCACATATCTTCAAGAACATTATGTAAGCGATAATTAACTATTTAATACTCACATTACTTCTAAAAGTCAGAGATGTGCGCTCGCCTTGGGCTCCAACTCTAAACCTCTGTATGGCAGTACAACAGGTTCCTTCAAAAATTGAATTTGAAATGTAGCATTGAATTTCAAGCGTTTCTTCGTTCGTTGACATTACTATAAAACTTGCATATTTGCGATGTATAATCGCTTCGAAAAAATAAATTCGAATATTTGATAATTTTATGGTTTCGCATTCGAATGTTAATAATATTTTTGTCACTGATAATATTTAAAATCAAAATCGTATATATGTACGTATTTTGATTCCATGTTCACACGATTGGTAGATGATCATAAATTATCAACAATCGTCAAATCTTTTAGAGATATTTTTCCTAATATTTCTATACCCCCTATGATAACCTGATAAGGACTGCTTCCTAATATGTTTATGCCCGTAGGCCGTATCACGTTAACAACCGGAAGGTGTCTACATTTGTAAGTGTGCGTGGTGTAAGAACAGTCAAATAATCAATAATTTCTAAAAAATTGCATTTATAATAATTATTAAAATATCAATTCCATTAATGGATTTTTTATCGATAAACGCAAATCGGTATTGCTTACGTCGGTAAAAACTCATTGTAACGGGTACAATGATTGCTATAAAGAATGATTACTATACGGTTCAAAAGATAAGCAGCAACGTACCTCTAACTTCGTGCGAAAAGTTCGGTAATCAATCTACCATGATCCTTTTATCCGTGATCAGTCAAAGGAAGTCATCCAAGGGTGGGCAATTTTTGGAGAAATATGAGCCATCCATTTGAGTGATTGACGTTATCTTGTTAAATTATTACGAGATATGTGCTTTGTGTGCAAATTTATGCAAGTTTTCCTTAACTGATACTGGGATATTTATTTTATTTATGTCAGTCAGTCCTATTTATTATCTGCGTTTACTTCGTCAGTCGTAATACTCGACTATATGATAAAAGATTGCACTTTTTTTCGGTTCAAAGTGTTGCAGGGTTATTCTATCAGCAAATTCTCGGTAGCAGGAAAGAACCTGGAAGTGTGCCCCGTGTATGGCAATACGCTTGCCCAGTTACATGGCACCACAGCATACCTGGGCAGATGTGGGTACAACACCCATGTCATTGGAGATATACTGGCGTATCATGAGCTATGCCATTTCTAGGCACGGGTATATTATCAGAATATCATCATCATTTATCCATTGTCTAGAACCCATAGTACAAGCTCTGCTTAGTTTGGGCTGGATGGTGTTGTGTGTATGTGGTAGAATATTATATTATGTTATTATAAATGACTGTACATTATACAGTATTTGTATTTTTATCATTATATTCGAGACCCAAATGTGTAAGGAAATATGTAAGTTATGTAGGTTTCTTTACGAAGCAAGCAGCGATAGCTCAGTGGGAAAACCAACAGACTGCAATGCCGAGGGTCTCGGGTTCAAACCCCCGTCGCGCACCTCTGACTTTAGCAAGTTATATGACTTTTCGAAATTATGTGCGTATTAATTGACAATTATCGCCTGTTCCGTGCCTCCGAGAGCACGTTAAGCTGTCAGTCCCGGCTGCCATGAACATGTATGGCAGTCGTTATTGGGCAAGTCAGTACCCTCTAATATCCTGACACTGGTCTAGCCTTAGGGTATCGTTAGCCTTCGGATTGCGAAGGTCAGGTGGCAGCCGCTCCGTGTAAAAACTGATATCCTGTCAAATCCGGTTAGACCAGAAGAGCCGACCCCAAGTGACTTGGTAATAATAAAGGGTAGGGAGAAGATGTAGGTTTCTTTATGACATTTTCCATAACCTTTGAAGCGACTGATTACTCTTTTATATGCACAGTCTTAAAATGTTTGAATTGAGAACTAATTCGAATGAGATGCCTTTGCTTGGCAGTTTTATGTTTGCCCTACTACGCTATTACTGCCTATATTGGCAAATTGACGACTTGAAATAGAAAAAACGAAAATTTGTCTCTCATCTCATAAGCTCTTTCTTTATTATATAATGTGAAAAGTTCTGCCAATATCTTCGAGGTTATGCGTATTGCGTATATAAGTAATGTAACGCATATTTTTGTTAATTAATTTGGTTGGCAAATCATGAATAAAGAGTGAAAAATAAAGCACTGAACGAGCCTTGTGGGTTATAGAGTGCCCGAATTCTTACTAAAATTCCTGTTTCCTAATTAACTAAAATTCAGTCATTGGTGTTAGATTTAATTAAAACTTCTCTTCAGAAATTCTATTTTATCGTGGCGATTTCTCGAAAAAGTCTTTGTTATAATTTCCTATCGTTTATATATATCGTTTTATTTTAGAAAGCGACAACTTTGTATTATGTTGTTTTTTAACAGCAAATCATCGCCTTTTATTAACATAATTTAGACCTTCAGGATACACATACAAAATATTATTTATTTATTTATTTATTTATTAAATAGGCACAACTACAGATATCAAATTACATATACAAGTAATAATAGTAATAGAAATAGTTTACATGTCAATTTGAGATCCGATTAAGGTTGAGCACAGCATTTGATAGAATAATAATATACAGTTGAGGGGTCGCTAGGTAAAGAAGAGAAAATATTATACAAGATAAATGTCAAAAAAAAATCAATAGAATGCAATACAATTATACATTAAAATTCGAAATTAAATATTTTATAAAAATTACAATTAAAGTTATAGGAAAATAAATATCAATTAAAAGAAATAATAGTTCAATTAAATTAAATTAAGTTAAAATTAGGTAATAACCATAATACAAAAAAAAAAAAAAAAATGTTATGGCGTCTTAAAATTATTATCAGGGTGGACTATCAGTCTACATTTTCTCAGGTATTCGCCGTACGTATCATAAAAAATATCAAGGCTTTTGGCATGTTCATTATAACCTTTACACATTCTAGCAATAGGATCATTTAAAGTGACATTATTATTACTAGAAGGCTGAGAAAATAGTTTCTGAGTGCGTCTACTACCACCTATTTTTAGGGAAAAATGGCTCAATAACTCTCCCGCATCCCATTGGGCATTAATAATCTTATAAAGTGTGGAGTACTCATAATTCTTGCGCCTGGACTCAAGTGTGTCCAGCTTAAAATGTTTAAGTCTCGACTCGTAGGATGGAAATTTTCGTCTTACACCAAATTTAGAGCTTAGGTAGCGAAGAAAGCGTCTTTGGACGCCTTCTATTCTGTCAATGTGTATATGGTAGAAGGGAGACCAGATTAGAGAGGCATACTCCAGTATGCTTCTGACCAATGTGAAATACAGTAGTAATATGCTCTCTGGATTTCTAAATGGTTTTATTATGTATTGCTTATTTAATTTAATCAAATTGTGTGACACAATTCTGTATTTAAACGTTGATAAATTGAATTTAGAATTTGTAGCAATTTCTTATATACTTATACAGTCCAGTGGCTTAAACGAAAATAAAAATTTAAAATGTAATAGGTATTATCCAAAACACAAAACATTTTAGAACATCTTTGTTATCAAATTGGTGTAGAGATTTTATGCCTGAGTTACGTATTCGATACCAATTAAAATTGAAGAAACCGGTAACCCTGCAATGTGACAAAGACAAGAATTTAAAAATGTGACAGTTATTTGGAAGTTTCTAGTAATCGGTATTAATATATTGCATATGTACCGACCAGAAGGGTCCCATAAAATAACAATCATACAATGGTACTACATCAACCGGTTACATAATCATATTATGGCGGAAAAAAAAAACAATTTAAGTCGACACATCTTTTTTTAAACCAACTATAGCTAAGGCGCGTATTGCTATCCAGCTAAAACGAGACATGCTGCTTATACCAGAACAAATAAACAGTGGTGCTTCAGAAGGTCTTAAAACGCCTGTTTTGCTAGATTTTCAATACACTCAAATAATTCATTATTTGAGTACTATCGTTTTAAAGGTGCAGCGATAGCTCAGTGGGGAGACCAACAGACTGCAATGCAGAGGGTCTCGGGTTCGAACTTGATTTTGGAAGTTACTTATATGACTTTTCGAAATTATGTGCGTATTGATTGACAATTATCGCCTGCTCCGTGCCTCGGAGAGCACGTTAAGCCGTCGGTCCCAGCTGCCATGAACATCTATGGCAGTCGTTATTGGGAAAGTCAGTACCCTCTAATATTCTGACACTGGTCTAGCCTTAGGGTATCGCCAGCTTTCGGGTTGCGGAGGTCAGGTGGCAGCCGCTCCGTGTAAAAACTGATATCCAGTCAAATCCGGTTAGACCAGAAAAGCCGACCTCGAGTGATTTGGGAATAATAAAGGCTAAGAGAGAAGAAGATCGTTTTAAAGGTGAAGGTACATACGTTTCAATTTGAGTTGCTATCTATGTAGGCGTTATTATAGTATTCAGGCGAAGATGCTTTGGTAAGTTAACTCCTTCAGTTCAACTCTGTAAAGATAAAGGTTACTCTAGAATACGACTTTCTGTGTCATCCACGTTGAAGCACTGAGTTATTGAAATTAAACTACTTTACATAAATAATATATTTGTAAAATTATATATAATTTATTATTATTTACAAGTAGTATATTTGTAAATAATAATAAATTATATATAATTTTTATTATATTTATTACATAATTTTGAAACTATTCAACTACTACTGTAAAACTTTACCACTATTTGAGCTGAATAATTATTAAACTATTTGAATAAAAAGAGTAGGAAGCAGTTTAATTTCAATGTATAACATTTATGTAAACGTAAGTCAATGTTACGCTAAGTCTCATTATGACTAATTATCATTAAATCCATGTGAATTATTCCAACAAAAATGCTCACACATTTAATGCATGCATTTTAAATAGCAGAACTTATAAAATTATTACGTTTACTTTAAGAGAAGCAGTACAAATTAACATGAAAGGCACTGTAAGCAAAAAGCTAGTATGTTATAAATTCTGAACATCGCGTATTGCGCAAGCAGAACTTTTTAATGGTTGTCCATATATTTTCCCTTTAACAGGCATCGGATTATACCAGCTAAATACATATTAATATCAACCTTAATGCCTTACATTACCGTCTATTTTTGCGCGGGATATTTGTAAGCTTCTTTTTTGAAACTGGTAATTAACTCTGTTAGAGCTTCCGAATGCTGGTGGAACATATTGAGGAAGTTAAATAAATAAGACTTACTTTACTTACTAAACTATTAAAAAAGGATAATATCAGCCATATTTATAAACATTCTACAGTGTATGGGCCTTTCCAAAATTATTTCTGATATAACGTTGACTTGTACGATTCTTCTTTGTCATTCATGTATAATTGGAAGTCAGGGAAAAGTGTAGGTTTCATTATCCATTGGTTTGCATACTGGGCTTTAGTTGTTTCCAAATATATGTTACTAGCTTTTGCCCGCGGCTTTGCTCGCGTGAATGCAGGTTAGGTTAGTAACAGCACTTTTTTCTGGACGAAAGGTACTCTATGTCCCTTTTCTTTACTCCTAACAACGTGTATATAAAATTTCAAGATGATCGGTGGAGTAGTTAAGGTGTGAAAGCATAACAAACAAACTAACATTCGCATTTATAATATTATTTAGGACTTACGTGGCCATGTCCATGATGAGAAGATATCGGTATACTCAAGACTTTTTTTATTGCAGCGGTTGGAGTGGGAATTCCAAGGGTGCATAGTAGTCTCTTCTTGTTTTAATTAACTTTTAGTTAGAAGCGGAATGCTTCAAAAATAAAATATACAGTGAAACTCGTTTAGCCACTCTTCCCAATTATTATAAAGAGCGTACGCATCTGGATACCACAAACACCGCATGAAAACTCTGCTTTAACTTAGTCTGTTGGATTCAGCACAGTAAATTACATAATTACGTTGCAAACGTAGGAACGATTAATGTAACCAACAAGATTCCCAGTACTATTTACGCGATGGAAACAGGAATTGTTACGCGTTCTGTGAATTGTCTTGAACATTAATGTGATGCACTCGTTAGTTTTATAGCTCTCACTTGGTTAAAGTGGGTTCAGTATATATTTTTTTTTCTATTTGGTTGGAACGTGAAACTAAGGAACGGTGTAATAAACATGAGCATTAAACGACGGTGTACGATAACCTCGCATTACACCCCGGAAAATCTAAAATGGTTGCAGAACATAGAGTTTTGTGTCTCCATTTGCTTCTGTCCTACGCCAGTTTAATAGATCGTTGTAGAGTTTTTCATGTTGCCTCTACAATACTTAGGATGTGTAGTTCGGCTTAAATAAATGATTATGTTCTGTTTCAAATGCCCTAAAATACATAAGAAATGAGAACTTGCATAACAAACACGTGTCAAAGCGAAAATTGGTTAACACACTGTGTTATACTGGTCAAGTTTCAAACAACTGCACATTCTAATTCCTTGCGTAATTTACTTTGTACGTTTTAATCTAGTTACTATTTTGCAGCTGCAACTGTGCCGCAAATTAAAGTCTAATCGTTTAACCGGACTATAAAAGGACATTGTCACATAGAAAGAAAGAAAGAAAGAAATTACTTCTAAATATTTTAAAGAAATAATATAATTGTTGAAAAATGTGTCGTGAAGTCGTAATGTTTCGTAAATAGTATGATAGATGACGTTGGCAACAGTCCAGCTTGAAATGTTTAAAAAAGAAACAATGCAGTAGCACTGTATAATAATTATACAGTGCTACCGCATTGTTTCTTAATAATAATAATAATTATTAAGCGCTTTTTAATTCAAATTCAAATCAATATGTTTTACTATGTTGTTAATTAGTTTAAAGGTAGCTAATGTGGTCGATTTTCTTTTCAAGAACCCATGTTGCTCTGGACATAGTATTTTGAATTTGTTTAAGAAACATAACTATCTTCTGTACATAACCTTTTTAAATAATTTTGTGATGGAAGGAATTAATGCAATGGGACGGTAATTATTTGTGTCATTTTTATCACCTTTTTTATAAAGTGGTTTAATTACTGTTGTTTTTAATCTATCAGGGAAAATATCTTTCATAAGAGATAGATTAATTATATGTACTAAAACTGGAGCAATGATCTTACTACATGCTTTAAGTATGTTTATAGGAAAGTTGTCAAAGTCTTAGTTGTTAGTGCCTCGCTTTGATATGAGGCTTAAATTATAGAATAGGCTTGTGCAACAAACTAACATCGATGCTTAGTTTCTGTTCACTGTAAATCACATATAAGGCTTACCGAAATAAAAACGTATTCTATATATTAATCCAGGACATTCTCTTTATCTCTGTAGCGATACTGCTGTTTTTTTTTTAAATTTTAATTTAGGGATTTATAATAATATAATAATAAAATTTATTTTTTCTTAACTTGGCACAAAAATACAACAGTGTCACAAACACGATATTTAGTATTTACGATAAACTCTGGTACCCAGAATAAGATTCAACTTGTGTTTAGGGTACCAGCGTTCTCGCGCACACTATAAAAAATTACGTGAGTAGTACCTACTTGTAAGACGAACGCAGTGTTAATTAAGAAAAATACTACTAAAAGAATAGACAAACAAAAATAAAATTAGAAAATAAAATATTAAAAATTAAAACTACTACTTAGTTGCAAACATTTTTATTTTAGTTCTGTAGCTTCTTGTGTGTGTGTGTGTGTGTGTGTGTGTGTGTGTTTGTGTGTGTTCGTGCATGCGTGCGTGCGTGCGTGCGTGCGTGTGTGTGTGTGTGTGTGTGTGTGTGTGTGTGTGTGTGTGTGTGTGTGTGTGTGTGTGTGTGTGTGTGTGTGTGTGTGTGTGTGTGTGGGTGCTGATGCTTTAGTTGATATAATCAGGCGCAAGTATGCAGTAGCGCCGGGCGGCAGTCGTCTCCCCGCAACCACTGACTTAGGCAGTAGTCCAATATGTATTTATATTATAACTGGTACCAGTGTATATATTTATATCCATATCCACCAAAATTATTTTATTTGACCGCCCAAGAGAACACATCATACATCTTACAATCTCAACCAACCAGGCTCCCACTCAAACACACGAAAAAGCATCAAAATCAACACAGCCTTTTTGAAGGAATTCAGTGACATACACGAATAAAATCAAAATGATAAAATCAAATAAAAGTCATTAATTTTGAGCTGCATAGGCCCATAGATAAACACCTTAGCCTAAAATTATATATTATAAAAAAAATTAATACATTCACATCACACCATCTAGCCCAAACTAAGCAGAGCTTGTACTATGGGTACTAGACAATGGATAAACATACATATACATTTTTCTTTACTCTTTTTTGTTTTGTTAATATGTTATTTATGTAGTTGTTAAATAACATATTATACCTACATAGAAAAACCCAGACCAAGACAAACATCCATATTCATGCACACAAATGTTTGACTTATGCGGGAATCAAACCCGCGATCTCAGTTATTGGCACAGACTTGCTCAATGCCTCTAGTTCGATGCGCAAATCTGCAACAGTGACATATAAAAAGTTATATATAAAAAGATTGTCATGAAAACAAACGCAACAAATGATGTATTTATGTTAACGAGAACAGTTCAAACATCAATGCGAGTAAAATTAGATGTTGGACGAAATTGTAATAGTTTTCATTGTGGTCGGACATTTGAAGTTGGATTATAAAATGAGTAATTGCCTCATCAGCACCATACATTCGTAGTAACATTAAAATTTCACATCACAATGCATTAGAATTTGAAATTAATTGAGTGCTGATTAATATCGCTTAATTAATTTCAAATTCTTTATGATTAATTAGCACATACGTACGTTCGCAGAATTATGCCTTTACATACTTTACATGAAACAGGAATATTATGCAGCCAATATTCACCAGTTATATTATAAATCTCACGTAATAACAACCTATACGTGAAACTTACTACAGGTATACACATTTTTAGATGCTGCTAAAATTATATAAGAAATAGAAAATACCAAGAAAGCTTTGCCTGGCCTAGGAGAACGCAGGATACCACAATCGGTTGTAAACTTAATGGATTTTATATAAAATCATAATTTAAGTAAAATATGATTTTTTCCAGCCTTGGTAGCAAAGGATTATACTTATCATGAGTAGGTATTATGATTTACTAGTGGTTACCACCGAAAATTCATCTCTTCATTATTTATATTTGCTTTCTGCAGTCCTTCCTCTTATAAACTTTAACTTTGCGAAATCTCCGTGTGCACAATATGCTTAAAAAGTGAGGCAAAGTTTTCTGTTCAAATATTAATATTTTAAACATTTTAAGGTAGAATGTCCTATTTTAAATTAAAAAGACAACCTCCTTATGGATCAGTTATTTCCTTGTTTATATACATTATATTTTACAACGAAACATATAATATACATATTATTATATGAAGAAGAATATTAAAAGCTAAAATAACTAGTGCAAACATTTCTGGAACGAGAGAGATAATTGTACGGTCTGGATTGCATTCCGCTTGCCTGGGACTGGAATAGCATTAACGCTCTAGCTACGAAGATGTTAAGTGCAACAGCAGAAAATATTTAAAAAGAAATTGAGAATAACAATGCTATAGAATATAATACGAAAAAACATAATACCTGTATATTATATCTATGGTGTGTCAGTGGCCAGTGGTAGTTAGTAGACTGGGTTTTTCTGTCAAGAAACTGAAATTATTATCTGATTCTGTAGGCATCCATAAATAACGGGCTTATTCTTGTTTGCTACCTTTGTAGAATAAATACGAGGCGGACATATTGCTTCTCTACCAAAAATGCAAATTGTGTAAATTTTAATATCGTTCGAAATACGAACTGTTTCGTGTGTAGGAGATTGGTTAAAAAGAAAATATATTCTAACCAGGTACAATACAGTAGGAATAGGTTCAAAAACAGTTGCTAGTTACTCCGTTCGACTGCAACTGATATTCGTAGTCGAATAGTCTCTAAAAAGTTTTGTTTGTGAACAAAGCTCTATGTGTTCAAGCCGCCATAGAAAATACATGCAATCGCTTCTGGCTGTTTGTGTTTAAAGCCTTTGCTTACTTTTGGGAGTCTTATTTGAATGTCAAAAATCGAATGCCAATGTTGAATAGAACGACAATACAGTACGATGGTGGAATAAAGAACTTTTTAGCCTGAGATCACGAAATCTAATGTAGATTGTTACTAACCTAAAATCTCTTCAGTCAATGTATTGATTTAGTTAGGATTATAATTAAATAGATAATTTAATGTATGAAATATCCGAATGGTTCAGTTGAGTAAGTATAATGATAGTGAACGGCATTGCAAGTTCAATCACCGATAATCAAAAATGTGTGTGATCGACAAATATTCTTGCTATCCTCATTTGTATGAGATACAAAGTCAAAGTCAAGAATCATTTACTCATTTAGGTCACAAAATAATACATATTGAACGTCAAAATCTATTCGTTAGTGAGTCTACTAAGTTACTGAAGCTATTAAATATTTAAGTTTAGTTGCTGGTTTCATGCAGGGATTATTCCTAGTACGGGATAATCCCTACGTCACAACGCTTCAATGATGTGAGTTCAGAGGCTACGGTAACCGGACCTAATGTCAACATCGCAGTAGCACAAAAATTCTGTCACCATATTTTATGGACATTGCTTCACGTGCTGCACATCAGACACACCGCCTGCTCAACCTACAAAGATTGGACCTTCGGACCATCGTGAGGATCCTAACAGGACACTGTCCCCTGAACAAACATCTCTACAACATCGGATCAACAGACAGCCCACTCTGTAGGGGATGTCTGACTGAAGAAGAATCTGCTGCCCATGTAGTCCTGGAATGTGTGGGAGTAACAGCACAACGTAAGGAAATCCTCAACAACCCGAGGTCACTCCGCAAAGCCTGCGAAGACCCCAGGAAACTTCTGTACTTCTGGGCGGAGTTGGGCTGGCTATCTCCGTAACCGGCCGACTCTCACGCATAATGGACTAACTTAGAGTTCAAATGCGGAAAATGGAGTCCAATTACAACACAATACAATACAATGGACATTGCTTTTCGTATGCTTTTTAATACAACGTAGGTAGCTTACGCATACAACCCGCCTTGTAATAAGTGGTTACCGTCGCTATAAGATCGGTTGCAATACAAGGATTATCATCCGCGCTTTTGGAATAATGAACTAACTAAATAACTCCCCCGCATTAGGAATAATTCCTGCATCGCGGGGGACTATTCAAACATTCAAACAACAGACACAAAGCATATCCAGACTCGGAACAACCATTTATGGATCACATAAATTCTTGTCCCGCATGGGATTCGAACCTAAAACACTCGGTGCACTGGCGATACGACCACTTAAACCACTACGACATCCGTGCAGTCAAACTTTACCTATATTAGAGGAAAGAGGAATTGGAGTTGGCTAGGTATGTGAGCCATTCGAATTCTTACTTACAGTTAGTTAAGCAAAATGCACTAGCAGTGTTACTAACCTTACGTCGAATGTCACGACAATTAATGAGGGCTATCGAGCTTGAATTTACCACTAGATATACTTATCGATAGTAAGGTCTCTAGCTGTTATACTCAACAGACACTTCAACAGTAACCATAGAAACCGACTGTTATTACCGCCAAAAGCGGCTTCTGAAAACAGCTGTGAGGAGATTGACAGTAACTTACTCGCTAGTGGCGCCGACTGGTGAGCACAAAAACGATTGCTCTCACTGGCATTGTTGGAGTCTTACACACATTTTTTTTTTTATAAATATTAAATGCCGGCATTTTCGGTAAACGTTATAAAATAAAATAAGCTGTCATAAGCGTTGTCAGTTTTCACAAACTATACATGAAAGTATAAATAAAAGTTCAATTTTTTAGTAAATTAATGTTGCTCCACAGTTTGGTCCGATGATTTATGAGCCACGTTTGTATTTTTTTTTGCAAAGTAATTAATTTCTGTTACGTGCTCAACAGTTAATGAAAACTTTAGGAGTTTAATCTTGGTAATTCTTTTAGCGGATAAATTAATGGAGAAACATTTGACATATAAGAAAATATTCGTGCTAAAGAACTTGTTCGAGAATTTAGTACGAAATTTATATTATTTTTCTTTATACACTTGTTATAAAAAGTTTTGATAGGCAACTTAGCCCCAGCAGTATATAAGATTAAGTGTAGGTAACTGTGGTCAGGAAAACATAATACTGAAGTGAAGAAATAAAGCTCGTAAGTGCGAATCGGACTCGCAGACCAAGGTTTCCGTACAGCACAATGCTGCGAGCTGCTCATAATATAGAGGTATATACCCAAATACAAATTATGAAGTTGGTTACTTAATAATAGTTATTAAATAATGATTTCGCGAGCCAATAGATTCCATCATTCTATCACATACACACAACACCATCTAGCCCAAACTAAGCAGAGCTTGTACTATGGCTACTAGACAATGGATAAACATACATATATACTTTTTTTGTAAATACATACATAATATTATATTATGCATAGAAACACCCAGACCAAGACAAACATCCATGTTCATATACACAAATGTTTGACAAGTGTGGCAGTCGGTTACCACTAACCACTACGCCATCGAGGCCGACAATATGTTATGCTATGCTGAGGTATTGTTTGTGTTCACTCGAACCCTATAAGTATTTATATTTTAAAATGCTTCCTTATTCTGATTCTGATTCATACAACCTCATGTTATTCGATCTTGACGAAACGATCAATTTGTAGGAAGCCACTTTATGACAACTGACTTTAGCCAGAAGCAAACAAGCAGAAAAATAAAGGCGAAAAATTTACAACGAAACTATCCCATAAGTAACTTATCTGTCGGTTTTAATATGAGTCGTCGCCATTTTTATTGCTTTGTTTACGGTTATATTTTATAGTATCGTAAATATGTGTTCACGTGACTGATATCGCATCGAACTTTATGTATCGACAATTTAAGTAGGACATCATAATTATATAATGTTAAATACAAGCTCTTTCTTTCTTTCTCCCTTTATTATTCCCAAGTCACTTGGGGTCGGCTTTTTCTGGTCTAACCGGCTTTGACTGGATATCAGTTTTTACACGGAGCGGCTGCCACCTGACCTCCGCAACCCGAAGGCTAACGCCCCACGCCTACCCTAAGGCTAGACCAGTGTCAGGATATTAGAGGGTACTGACTTTCCCAATTACGACTGCCATAGATGTTCATGGCAGACGGGACCGACGGCTTAACGTGCTCTCCGAGGCACGGAGCAAGCGATAATTGTCAATCAATACGCACATAATTTCGAAAAGTCATATAACTTCCGAATGTCGGAGGTGCGCGACGTGGGTTCGAACCTGAGACCCTCTGCATTGCAGTCTGTTGGTCTCGGGTTCAAACATGTTATATACAAGCTATATGTTATTTACATATAACAAAACAAATACGGAATAAAATAAAAATAAGTGTAAATACGTAAAAAAAAAAAAAAAAAAATACGTGTAAATACGTAAAAGTAAAATTCTCTAATAGCGTTTATATCATTACTGGAGACCATGTTTTCACGACCAGGACGCAGCACGTAGTCTGGAACTCTACCGGGTGGTCGACAATACTTACATTTGCTGTGAATATGGTTTTAGAAGCCCGTGCGAAGTATTAGAATTCTGTGAACAGGTCTCAATAATGGTTATTATATATTATATATATCCCCAAATAGAAAATGTACTCTCGATAAAATAATTGGGAAGAAAGGAACCTGCCAGGCACCCTCGGTTTGCTCATCCCAACAATTGTAATATAAAAGGCTGAAAATTCCGAACTACTGTGATAACTTTATCAGAGTAGTTCGGTATTTTCAGCCTTTTGCCTTTTTAGCCATTCGCCCGGATCGACGACGCGGCTGTAAGTACAGCCGCGTCGTCGATTCGGGCGAATGGGCTCATTTCTTGGTAAACTGAACTAAGGATGCATCGCATGAAACACGTGTCAACTCATATTTTGTGTTCGAAGCGGTGTACTGCAATACTGCGTGGCGGGTTCCTCTCTTTCCAATTATTAAACTACAATGATTTTATTGTAAGTCATTTGAATTAATTTAATAATTTAAATGCACTCTCAATTTGGCAGCTACGATTTAAAAAATCCTCACAAAATAATAATAATAATAAAGTATTTATTTCTTAACTTTACAGATACATTTATACTACAATACTAAGTAAGTGTTAATATAATACGGTGAAATTGGTTAAAGTTGTAGATAAAGAATGGGACATGCATTTATTTTAATTTCGAATTCTTTACAAGCTAAACATAAGAGGGAAGGTAGTTGTAAAAAATCTGTTTACAAGAAATATTTACTCTGCCCCTTAAACTAGGCTTAGCCTGTGTCTTAAGAGAAAGTGATTGGTATAAGTTTTACAATAATAAGATTTGTACAACGACTTCAATATGATATAATTAGGAAATCAACATAAAAAAGGATTAAGGAAATAGAAGGCATATTATGATAATATTTTGATAGAAAAAGCCAATAACACCTTAGGCGAACCGGAAAACCGATCTAAAATCTTATGTACAACATAGTGAATAACTATTGCATTTCGTAAAATGTATTATATTCGCTTTTCAGTCAATATAATTTCAGGTCAATTTTAACTACATCCTTAAACTATAAACCCCTGTAAGGAATGTAAAAAGCTGCTAGGCCCCATAGACAAGTTTAGCTTGGCTGTTATTTAGTGCCAGCGTAATAAAAATACATATAATAATAATATTCTATCACATACTCACAACACAAACTTTTTTTTTTTTTTTGTTCACCCAGGATAATCCTTTGTTGATACCCCCTCCCCCGGGGGGGGGGGAAGGGTGGTTATGTGAGACTCTCCGCCCCTAAAGGGGGTCGGTATACACACTAAAAACCTGGGGTGAGCAGTCCCTCCGCCGACGGAGTGGGGCGGGATGGGGTCGCGTTAGCAATCACCATCCCGCCCCGGCGGTTGGTCTGGCTGATAGAGACCGGGCCTCAGCACCTATGGAGGGAAGGCCTTGCTCACCAAGGCCATCCCCCAGACGTGTGGGGCCGTACAAGCCGGTAGAGAGTCCCCCGACTCTGTAACAGTGACCCCACTATACAGGAGCGAAAAGGCGGGCAAATCGCCTCCTTCTCGCTCCCGTCCGTCTGCACCGGAGAGGGTCAGCGAGGAGGTTGTTCTCCCTGACCCTCTCCGCGGTCTCCTTCTGCGCCATGACAGCTTCGCAGAAGGAGACCACTGCCTGCCACGATCTCTCGCCGCCGAGCATGGCGTTGATCACGCTCGGCAGGGAGAGATCTCCGCCTATTATGGCCGAAAGCGTGTGCCGCTGCGGCCCCCACGCGGCACACGCCTCCAGCGTGTGAAGCGCCGTGTCTTCCGGCGCTCCACACTCGTGACAGGCCGGGGTCGCCTCCCGTCTCGCGATCTGGTGCAAATACTTTCCGAAGCATCCGTGCCCGGAAAGCACCTGCACCAGTCGGAAGGTCAGCGACCCGAATCGCCGCCCTATCCACCCCCGGAGGACCGGGCGAATGGCCTCCACCGTCCACTGTCCCGGGGCCGGTGGAGCCAGGTCCTCTGTCCACCGCCTCAATAGGGCGGCCCGTGCCTGTCGCCGCATCCGTGCGACCTCCTCCCATCCCGGGGGCTCCCCGCGGGACCTCCTCGCCGCCACGAAGTGGTAAACTTCGGCGAGGATCTCCGCTTGTAGCTCCCAGGGGGGGTCACTGGCCAGCACGCACGCCGCCGTCCAGGACACCGTCCGGTAACCGCGTATGGCCCTCGTTGCGACGACCCGCTGCGGACGTCGCAGCAGGGTCTTACACACAACACCACCTAGCCCAAACTTAGCAGAGCTTGTACTATGGGTACTAGACAATAGATAAACATACATATATACTTTTTTTTTGTAAATACATACATATTATACATAGAAACACCCAGACCAAGACAAACATCCATGTTACGCACACAAATGTTTGACTTGTGCGGGAATCGAACCCGCGACCTTAGGCGTGGCAGTCGGTTACACTAACCACTACGCCATCAATAATGCTTGGCTATATTAAAACGCTGTGTTAAAACGCTTTTGAGTTAGGAAGTTGGCGGTTTTGCATACCTTCCTGCATCGGCAGTTAAATAACGTACAGTCATTACTTCATTAGTATTGTGCCTATTTGCCTAATCTTTGGATTATGAGAGTTAGGGAACAGTGATTGTACTTGTATGCTTACTCTTCACTATAATAATATATATACATAGATTCACGCCTGTTTCCCAGAGGGGTAGGCAGAGACTACGGATTTCCATTTGCTACGATCCTGACACACTTCTCTGGCTTCATTCACTTTCATCACATTCCTCTTACACGTCCGTCGGTTCAAGGTGCTCTTAACCTGGCCTTTGTCCAGAACGCCTCCGATCTGATCAAGAAACGTTCGCCTAGGTCTTCCTCTTGCGACTGTTCCATTCTCACTAACCTTATAAACTTTCTTAGTCAGTCTTTCCTCGTCCATTATAATATTCGGTGCGCAAACGGCGAGATTCGGTTAATAAGCTCAGTTAAGTCTATTTTACAATACAAATTATAACATTTTGAAAAGGTAATTATCCTCGGGCAATTTTATATGAAGTAATTTATTAAACTTCTAATAGATTACTTCATATAAAAAAGCAGCGATAGCTCAGTGGGGAGACCAACAGACTGCAATGCAGAGGGTCTCGGGTTCGAACCCACGTCGCGCACCTCTGACTTTCGGAAATTATATGACTTTTCGAAATTATGTGCGTATTGATTGACAATTATCGCCTGCTCCGTGCCTCGGAGAGCACGTTAAGCCGTCGGTCCCGGGTGCCATGAACATCTATGGTAGTCGTTATTGGGAAGTCAGTGCCCTATAATATACTGACACTGGTCTAGCCTTAGGGTATCGTTAGCCTTCGGGTTGCGGAGGTCAGGTGGCAGCCGCTCCCTATAAAAACTGATATCCAGTCAAATCCGGTTAGACCAGAAAAGCCGACCCCAAGTAACTTGAGAATAATAGAGGCTAAGAGAGAAGAAGAATTTATTAAACTTCTAATGACGTCATTTATTTAACAAGTTGTATGTAGTAAATTACTCAACTAATAATTAATCTTAATTACGAAACACGGTTATGTAAAGAAATTGTAACATACCTATCAGCTCGAAGCGTATTCGGCGTGAATTGTTCCCGGTACTCGTAGTTTAGATCTGTGGTATAAGTGATAAACTTAGGTAAAGCAGCAATTCTTTTATCCTTTTAATATTTATGAATATTTTATCTATTTGGATATACTAGTACTATCCTATGAATCTAGTGTCCATTATTATTATAATTCTAATTATTATTATAAAATAGTTCTAAAACCTAAAAATATTTCTCTCCAAAAGCTATATTTAATAAATATGTACTTTCACTTTGTCATGAATTATTTTTACTACATTTCAGATTATTTATTAGATAGGTTAGGTTAGGTTAGATCCTGGGTCGTCGGCGGGGTCGCGACCGCATGCGCAAGTGTTTTGCGCGGCCCCGTCGATAGTGGTTTTGTCGAGGAACACCGTGGTAGGTTTAGTCGGTATTCCGGGAGGTACTTTATCATTTTAAAATCTTCTTTTACCCCGGCGAGTCCGACATAACCCCTCCACCCGCCCCCGCGGAGAGGTATGCGCCAAGTTAAAAAAAAAAAAAAAATAGATCCTGGGTCGTCCGATAGGCGGCGTGCGTGTTTCTACGCGCGCCTCTGTGTCAAGTCCGTCTCCCCTCTAGGGGGGCCAGTAGGGTTTTATAAGTGAGAAATGACCAAAGGGTAGGTCTTATTGTGTAGTGGCCTGCCGTTTCATACGGCGGGCCGAAACCTCGGCGGGGTCGCGACCGCATGTGCAAGTGATTCGCGCGGCCCCGTTGATAGCGGTTTTGTCGAGGAACACCGTGGTAGGTTTAGTCGGTATTCCGGGAGGTCCTTTATCATTTCAACATCTTTCTTTTACCCCGGAGAGTCCGACATAACCCCTGCGCCCGTCCCCGCGGAGGGGTATGCGTCAAAGCATTCCGCCACGTAAAAAAAAAGATCTGTTACATAGATTGGGCTAGTAGCACTTTTTAACTGATTTTGTATTAGGAATTACTTAGTATGCAATATCAGAATGTAATAGAGCAATGAGTCCAATAGACGGCAATAGGTTTTACTCCTGTCACGTAGGATCTGAAAAGATTCTGATGAACTGGATGCTATACACCACTACTAGCTCATATATAATATTACTTAGGCCATCGTTAAAAGTTTGGCTACTTGAAATAGTCAACCTCTTACTGAAGCCTATGGATACTTGAAATAACGGGCAAGCATATTATTTGCATCATGATTGGTTAACAAACATACTTATGATGCTTCATTAGTATGTTTGTTAATCTACTCATGTTCGATTACGGTATTATTTAGCTTTTTGGCAAGATATTCTTAGTAATAGCGACGACTGTGTTGTTCTATGTCATAGATGACACAGAACCTAAAATAAAGTTGGTGAAATATGAGTGTGATATAATATATCTATGCCCACCCCTTTGGGATACAAATATAGATACTATGTATGTAGTATCCAAAAAAAATATACATGCAAATTAAAGACGCATATACCCATAGTTGTGTGGATTTAGAAAACAACGCGTAGAAAACGCTTTTGCTAAAGCTTACACACCAGCCCGTACATCCACTCATGAAAACAAAAAAATTTAAACGTTATGTGTATTATAATAGAAGTTTCTAGGCAACGTGCCCAACGTGCTAGGCTGTTTGTCATTCCTTTTGTAGAGGGAAAATTATTATGATGTAAATGAGAGGTCTCGTTATAATAGAGGTCACGGCTGCTCTGTTAAAATGGTGACCAACTTTCTGCTTCTAATATAACTTTAAGTGCTTTTTTAGTTTTCTCTTTCACGGATAATGTATTTTACGGGGACTTAGATTATTTCATCTGTTTTATGCTTTTACTGGATTTTTAGGGACATAGCAGCGATAGCTCAGTGGGGAGACCAACAGACTGCAATGCAGAGAGTCTCGGGTTCAAACCCACGTCGCGCACCACAAACTTTCGGAGGTTATATGACTTTTCGAAATTATGTGCGTATTGATTGACAATTAGCGCCTGCTCCGTGCATCGGAGAGCACGTTAAGCCGTCGGTCCCGGGTGCCATGAACATCTATGGTAGTCGTTATTGGGAAGTCAGTGCCCTATAATATACTGACACTGGTCTAGCCTTAGGGTATCGTTAGCCTTCGGGTTGCGGAGGTCAGGTGGCAGCCGCTCCCTGTAAAAACTAATATCCAGTCAAATCCGGTTAGAACAGAAAAGCCGAACCCAAGTGACTAGGGAATAATAAAGGCTAGGGAGAAGAAGACTGGATTTTTAGGAGCGTAGGCTTGAGTGAACGAGATTGTCGATCGTAAAGAGATTTTGCAAGTTCTGGTCGGCAATAATTATCAAAAAGAACCGGAATTTTTAAGATGCTGATAGAGCCACATCGCTCAAAACTTAGTTGCTGAATAAAAACCTCTATGTTTGTGGTACAAGACCACTACTCTTCTCTCGTTTCTACACTATTCTGCAGTATTTTATACTTTCAGTGGGCACTGTCATTGCCCGTCCCCTAGCAGTGCACCAAGAGTGATGGATTCGATCCCCACAAAAGACACGAGGGTGCGTTTCACAAATTATTTTCTAATTCTGGGTCTTCTTTGTGTGTGAGTTTCAACATTGTTGTATTCCTCCACAGTAAATAGATTAACCCTCGTACAAGAGTAAACTATAAGCAAAAAAACGCACTGGGCATTTACCGACTAGCTTAAACTGTTATTCGGCTCGTATTATTACACTAGCATAAATTATAATCTATAATCGGTCAAAGACCAGCTAGGTTTTATACACATTCTGTAGTCATTTTGCTAAATGCATTTGACACTCTTGGAATTAAACTTAATGGAAACGAGCTATGAAGCTAATGGGATGAGCCTTTGCTATCTATCAGGCATTTTATTAACGTTGAAGCGAGCGAAGTAAGGAAAAAGCAAGCAAATGTACCTAAATTACTTCTTTCTTCAATAAAATATGTAACTTTGTATTTCTTCTGAGAAAAAAACAAGTAACACACTTCCACGTACTCAGACTTGAGAGTTCTAGATTTGCAGAAGATATGTATAAACTTATATCGCAAACTTTTTCTCTACACCAATGACGGAGCTAAACAATGAGAATCCTCATTACTAAGGTTTGATCTCGGCTTTCAAGAACCGAATTAAAGATCTCTTTCAATAGACTACTAGATTCTGTTAAGGCAGCAGTTTTCATCTAGATACTAATATTTAAATCAAGCTTAGTAACTTTTACAATAGTACCTATAGAAGCAGCCATATACTAGTGGGAAACCGGTAGACTGTCACGCAGTCACGCAGAGGTCTCGAGTTCCCAATACCAAACCTCTGACTTTTCGAGGTTATGTGTTTTAGCGGTGAAGAAAAACATCATGAGGTACCTGCATGTCTAAATGTTCTCCATAACGTTCTCGAAGATATTTAAAGTGGACTAAGCCAGTGTGGTGGACTATGACCTAACACTTCTCAAACTCGAACAGGCGCGTGCTGAGCAGTGGGATAATTTATATATAGGACTGATACTATATATCTTATCTTATGTGGGGGCCAGTCAGTGCAGACCAGCGACACTTCGACCCAGTGGGATCTTTTGTGTCGACACTCTCCCTATAACGACTGCCATTACATAGATGTTCATGGCAGCCGGGACCGACGGCTTAACGTGCTCTCCGAGGCACGGAGCAGGCGATAATTTTTCTATCAATACGCACATAATTCCGAAAAGTCATATAACTGCCGAAAGTCAGATGTGCGCGACGTGGGTTCGAACCCGACACCCTCTATAACTACATATAATGTTACAATCTTATAACATTTGCTAAGTCTACAGTACGTTACTAAATTTAACTTCAGTTTCGCGTCATTTGATAATAATCCGTGTACCGTATTAGTTCAGATTTTCAGAGTATGAAGTGTATGTGCATATGGCGATTGGAATGAGTGAAGCGAAAAAAAGTTAAAAACAAAGATTAAATCGGATTGAATACACCGATTCAATAATCGTGTAGAACTTTTAATCAAAGAGCCCTCAGAGCTGAATCGGCAGTCGTTAGTGTTTGGCAAAACGGACGAAAAAAATATTTATTTTGAAAGTAAATTCCGGCATTGGGGATACATAAGGTACCTACATCTTGACTCAAGACAATTATTTGTGATTACATGTTTAATTTTTAATGTGAAATTAGAACTCACAACATGGGTCATAAAAATTTGTCCAAAGTAGCTTCATTTAGCTGATTAACCGGTCAAAACGAACGCTTCCTTTGTCAGGTTAATCAAGCTGTTTACTAAACGAGTATTGCATCGTTGATCCAGTAGCATTTATATGAGCGTAGTTGATAATCACGAGTTACCGATTAGAGTAAAATAGATATTAGGTTTTATATTACAAAAATGTATAACGAGTAGCCACATAGAAACTGGAAGAATGGAATTATAATTATGGCAGTAGATAAATATATCTACTGCCGTACATATTTATCTACTGTCATAGTTATAACGCTGCACGTTTCTTCAGGACATTTTAAGGATAATAATCCTTAAAAGGTCCTGAAGAAACGTAAAGCTGTTTAAACAAGATATAAGCTATACAAATACTAGATATAACTGCCTCCGTGGCGCAGCGGTAGGCGAATCTTGGGTCGGTTCAACAAAAATTTATTCTGTTAAGAATTCTCAATACCAGCCTGGAGTTAAAAACTTAACAGTGTTAGACACCCCTGTACCTCGACAAGTCTGTAAAGCAGTTCGTTCTGCGCCTGATCTCTCTCCGGTCTTGTCGGATTGCCGTCCCATCGGATCATAAGTGTTAGGGAACAGTGAGTGCACTTATGTTTGCGCAGATACTTGTGCACTATATTATGTCAGTCTCTGCCGTGACTGAATTCGGCCTGGAGGACATAATAAGCTATATACATACTAGATATTTTAATAATGTTTCAATGTCGATACATTCCGAACAAAGTAGTTTAATTTCAAAAGATATAAGCTTTTTCCAGCCCAAGCGTTACGATGTTGTAAACTGTCCAGTTGAATACACTCACTCGTGGCAAGGTCTTACCCATGGTTTGAATCTTCGATAGCGTAAACCCTTCACCTACGTTAGTGTTCTACTTTTTCTATCCTTTTCCATCACGGGTGGCAGGACTACGCATTAAAAAATATTTCTCTATAATATTGTTTTCTGTTTACGCGAATGTTATTCATTGAAATTAAACTACTATATACGGATTTTATCGCGTTGTTTATTTCTCATTTGACACTGATCCTCTAACGGGTTGACGCTACTACCATTCTGCCTTTTCAGTCACAATTCTGATTTCAGAGGCGAATTAAAGGCATAGAAGTCTTTCTATTTTCCCTTTTCTCTGGAGTAAGTAGCGGCTTGGTTGTATTTTAGAGCATATATGTATGTATACAGGATTAAATGAAAATACTAATTAACTATTACCTCTATCTTCTTTACGTCATACCTAGCAACTTTTGTTATCCCACTTTTTACAAAATTTAATACTCCTCCAAAAAATATTTTAGCCAGTTAAAAAGTGCATCCACCCTGTCTCTCACACAACCTCTTAGTCGTGAGATTCAGGAAACCAATTCCAATATTTGTATTTTTGAATGAAAAATGAAAAGTGATAGAACACCAATTATTAATGAAGGTATTAAAACTTATTAGTACTTTTCAATAAACCCTATATAACAGTGACTATATACCATTTAGTAAGCAGCTGACTTAAGTACCCCAAACTTAAGTACCTCAAATGCAATAAAAAGGCTCGCGAGCTGCTTTAAATTCCCTTATTCATTTATAGTGTCCACACCTATTGATAATACGATAAAGAAAGACTGGCTATAAATTCGTATTAGACTAATGAACGATTAACAATAGACACAATCTGTCATTAAAGATTTCCGGAACTCACAAAATTATTTATCGCTACATCATCACATTTTCGTCAATGTAACAATAGCTGTCTACCGCTCGGACCGAAGTAGGTTTCAAACCGGCCCATTTGTGTTATTGCGGTCAATCTGGCCCCGTTCAAACGCTTTTAGCTTAATTGAATGATGCTGCTGTAATTAAATAATTAATTTGCCTCTTGATCGATAGACGCTGTTGTATTAAAGTGTGTCGTTAATAAATTAAATTATTTATCTTCTGTCGCTAAGTAGCTAAAAGCTTTTGATCGCCTTTTAGGATTATAGATAGCTGAAGAATAAAAATAAAATATGTAATAGTCACGAGTGCTAGTGAATTGGTAACAGAGGGTTTTTAAAATCTAAGAGATTTGCTTATTAGTAAGTCATACCATTAGCCTAAATTTAAACTCATCGTTTACTGAACGAACATTGATCTTTATTCTAAATTGTGTACGTTTTACACATATGTTGGATAAATGTTTATGAATTTGGCTACAGCTCAACAAAATTTGAAAATATGTATCCGACAGATAGCAATAGGCGGTGAATCTATTGGTATCATCATTGGCCACAACATATTATGTTGTAGATGTTTGTTGCAGCGCTTGTGGGCTTACGGGTTGCCGTTAATGGCTTATATAGCCATCAGCCCAATATATTAATCTAATGTTATACAGACTACTATTAAATATGCTTGTGTAAGAATGTCTGTAAGTGTCCAGAGTACAAGGGGTAGAACCCCTTGCGCAATCGGTACATTCGAGGAACGGTGTTATAAAGAAAGTATTATTCTTATACACTTAGAGGGAAGATAGTACACAAACTTTATACAGACAGTAAATTAGGGCAGTCTTAAGATAACACATTATACTAGATTTTGCCCGTGGCTTTGCTTGTAAATGTAGGTTAGGTTAGTTTAGTGACAGTACGTTTTTCTGGATGAAAGGTCACCGATATCCTTGTCTGTTCTCCTGACAACGTGTATACCAAATTTGTATAATGATCGGTCGAGTATTTAAGGTGTGAAAGTGTAACAAACTTACACCCGCATTTATAATATTAGTTATGATTTATTTCGTAGTAAAATAGTTATTACTATCCTTAAATCCCGGATATATTAAAATATACCTACTTGACAGGCATTATTATTATTATTATATTGTAAAAACCAAAAACTATTTTTCGAACGGAGTTTTTGAGCATACCCTTTGTACACCCAAGCAGCAATTTCGTTAAAAGGGTCACAATATTAGTGCCCTTCAGTTTTAAAATTAAAATCGCGTGACGTCATCTCAGGGGACTAAAATATACTTATCTTTACGGTTGTTTGCGTTTGTAGAATGAGGGCTTCCACCGATTGCGGAATAATTGAGTTAATTCTATTTTCAAAAGAGATTTATATATTTTGGAATGATTGCTGTTGCTGGATTTGACAATGTTTATGGTTGATTTAAAATAAAACAAAGGATCATTTGCACGATTAAACAAAAATAAATATTTTAGAAAATAAAATATATTTTAATATAAAATACACAATAAATATTTTATTTATTGTGTATTTTATATATAAATATTTTATTTATTGTGTATTTTGCTCTTGTTTATTTTCTACTCAATGAAATAAATTAAAAACAGAAATCCTAATTATTGGCAAAATGCCTTTCTTAAATGTGCGTGTGACAGCTTTAGATAATGTGTATGAGATCTAGATGTAGACTTATTTTGCACTAGTGTCCTAGTAGTGAGACGAGGAATCATCAAATATTTGTTTACCTTAAATCGTTACTTTATTGTCAGGAGCTTTATATTTCGCATTTAAAATATTCAGAAATAGTCACTATATTAATTTAGCAACCTTACAATTACTAGCGATGTCTGTTTTTAACATACATCCCTAGGAATTGTACCAATTGTACCTTCATCTTATACTATTCTATTAAAAAATATTCAAAATTATAATTAAAAAATATTCAAAGAACCTCTGAGCAAATCTTAGATAATAATAATAATAGAGATATATTTTCTCTCTTCCACAAAGGTAACTTAAAACTACCATTAAAATACTTAAATAAAAAACAAAAGACCCTTGTGGGGGACTGGTATCTGCACTAGGACACCCTGTCACACAGATTACCAGGCCCCCTAAAACAATGTAAGTATTATTAAACTATTCTTTTCAAAGTGGAATAGCATATAATATATCAGTAACTAAATGTATGTGTGTGTGTGTGTGTGTGTTAGTGCGCATGCGTTGCGTGCGTGTGAACGCGCGAGAGCCTGTGAGTTTGTATGTGCGGGTGATGAGATATGCCATATAATGAAAACTTACAAGTAGGTATATAATAAACAATCCGTGCCTCGGAGAGCACGTTAAGCCGTTGGTCCCGGCTGCCATGAACATCTATGGCAGTCGTTATTGGGAGAGTGTCGAGACAAAAGATCCCTCTGGGTCGAAGCGAAGTGTCGCCGGTCTGCACTGACTGGCCCCCACATAAGATACACACATGACATACAAGATACATAATAAACAACATGTAAGGACATGCTAAACGCTTAATCCAAAGAAACTCTTGTTAAAATAAATAGCTTTCAATTCATATTTGTTTAAACCTAAAGAGTAGTAGGTAATGATTCAATTAAGTCTTAGCTTATGAGTAGAATAAAAAGTATTTTTGTACGACACCCTCAATTCATGACGTCATTTATTAGCATTATAAATACTAGTATGAAACAGGAACGCAGTTTAATCTAATATTTCAAAGTATGACAATCTATTTTTTTATATCAACACTATCGAGAACTTTAAAGATGAACGCGCACTGTGCACCCCTTGGCTTATCTAGGTGGTGGTTTTAAGAATTACACGTTTCGTGAAAATACTGTGATTATTTTGTAGTAACCGACGAGAAGATATGGGATGCACAAACGGGATTTCGAAAGGGTATGGGATGTACGGATCAGGTCTTTTCCTTACGGGGCATAGCCGAGAGAGTTTTGGCCAAAGGTCAAAAGGTCTATTGCGCATTCGTGGATCTCGAAAAGGCTTATGATAAAGTGGTGAGGAATGAATTTTGGTCGGTATTGTCCATGTATGGAGTGAATAACAACCTCACGCGAGCTCTGAAATCTCTTTATGATGATTCCAGAGCTTGTGTTAGGATAAATGGGACCTATACAGAATGGTTTAGCATCGAAAAAGGTGTTAGACAAGGATGTGTAGCGTCACCTTGGCTGTTTAACCTATACATGGACAATTGTTTAAAATATTTAAAATACTGTGAATGGGGATTAAGAATGAATGAGTTACTAGTCAAATGTCTGCTTTATGCCAAGTAATACTTGCGTCATCAGCAGAAGAGTTGCAGGCGATGGTAACTATTATGCATGATGGTTTTGAGAGTAAAGGAATGAAAATAAATGTAAGCAAGACAAAAGTAATGGTATTTGAAAAGAAAGAGTGCGTTACGATGTGTAATATTATGATTGATGGAGAAAAAGTGAAGCAAGTGAAAGAGTTTGTATATTTGAGTACTTTGTTTACAAGGGATGGTAAACATGAGGGAGATATTGAAAGGAGAACGATTGCTGGCAACAAAGTGAATGGAGCTCTACGCGCTTTTATGAACAGCCGAAATGTATCCGAAAAGGCACGTTTGGCTGTTTATAGAGGATTATTAGTGCCCACACTTATGTATGGAAGTGAAAGTTGGGTATGGCAAAAGAAGCATGAGAGCAGAATAAATACAGTAGAAATGAGAACGCTGAGAAATATACGTGGTGTGACTCTGAAAGATAGAATAAGGAATAGTGTGATTAGAGAGAGATGCGGCATGAAAGTGGATATAGTGACAAGAATAGAAAAGGGTATGTTAAGCTGGTTTGGGCATACAGAAAGAATGGACAAGGAAAGACTGACTAAGAAAGTTTGTAAGGCTAGTGTGAATGGAACAGTCGCAAGAGGAAGACCTAGGCGAACGTTTCACGATCAGATCGGAGGCGTTCTGGACAAAGGCTAGGTTAAGAGCACCTTAAACCGACGGGCGTGTATGAGGAATGTGATGAAAGTGAATGAAGCCAGAGAAGTTTGTCAGGATCGTAGCAAATAGAAATCCGTAGTCTCTGCGTACCCCTCTGGGCAACAGGCCTGAATCTATGTATGTAATTATTTTGTAGGCAACTATCGTCATAACCAGCAAAATGTAATACACTTAAAATTAAAAAACAAATATAGGCTTAGTAAAACTATTATTATTTATCATGTCAACTGTTGACATCTGAGTAGGGCAAAGTGTTATGGATTTATCTGTCCAGAGAATCTTAGTTGCAGAGTAAAGTCTGGAACTATGCCTGGTAGGCTGAATTTGCCCCCTATTTATTGTACGGGAGCTTAAAACCGTAACTGGCGAAATCTGGGTCTAATATACTCAATCCTAACATTTAGGGGAAATAGGTGAGACTACGTGTCTTTGTTTAGGTATTTTATTAATTACGAAGATATAACAAAAAAGTGGTATTTTTTTAAAACCGCTTGGCTTATTCTGATGACACTCTAGTCAACCAAAATATAACTTTAATGTTGTATTTATTAAATGGATTTAAAAACATTTATTTACAGAAAATATTAACACGAAATAACAATTCATGTCGATATTTATCAACTTATGTTGACTTTTAGAGTAAATCTGGATTTAGTTACAATATTTCTAAACTTTATTATTATACATAATGATCGTATACTATTATTCAGTACCTTGTAACGTTTTGCTAGTCAACCCGCTTTAGAGGCCTGGTTGACCTAGGATTTTAATTGAAATTAAAGATGAACAACGCGATCAACAAGCATATATTTTCACTTACAACAGGTGTATAAAAATAAACAGAACTACAATTAAATTCGACTAGATTTTTAGTGGTATTTCAGGCCGTGGTTCAAGATGAAGGCTCGTTACGTGGTCCCGGGTAAAATGGACCACTTAACTTCAGAAGGCAGCGCAGCGGAAGGAGGCAGGCACCAGGGCGCATTGCGAATATATAGGGCCGCCGCTGGGGAGGAGAAGCCGATGGAGGGGCGCCGCGAGCACAGCAGCTCAGCAACGACCGGTTCGCGTCACACATCCCCCTCGTTAGGGGAGAATTTTTCCTCGGAAAAATTTGTTCCTTCCGAGGACTCCCTGCTCCTCCGGCAGCAACTCCCGACCGATTATTGCTATTAGATGCGATGCCGATAACATTCAAATGTTCTTAAAGGCGTGGTTGACTAGCATTACGACACACTGGCGCCCAACGTGAGGCCAGTGTGACGTTATGCTAGTCAACCACGCCTCTAAAGCGGGTTGATTAGTATAATGTCACAACCTGTATAGTAAATGCAAGTATGTGTTCATCTTTATAATAAAGTGTAGGTGTCAACACCTACGACATCACTATTAACATCTGCGTGGGAAGAAATAACTTACTTTTGTTTAAATACTGTTTTAATATTAACTGACTTATACTAGTGAACAATCATGAGTACGCACCTATAATGTGATCGTCGCACCTTATGAGCGCTTGTCAGACCAGAGATATCATTGGAATATTTACGTGTATTCAATACTGTAGGCCTACTATGAAAATGTAGATATTATGTAATATCATAACATTTTTTAAGGGCTAGGAAGCACTAAAGATGAACTGGCACGCAAAGGTTGCGAGTTCGATCCCGAGGCCAATATGGCGCTTCACAATGAGAATCGTCATTATTAAGGATCGTTCTCGGCTTTGAGGACCGATTAATTGGACAGAAACTCTTTCAATGGACCACTATATTTTTTTGCGGCAGATTATCCAGTCTGCAGTTTTTATCTAGATTAGCGGTCGCCAAGTGGTCTAAATTCGCCCATAATATATTAAAATTTTAAATTTGATCATTATTGAGGTTTTATTGTCTATAACTATACCTTTATAATCACATTTAATTTAGTCACCTACTTCACACACATATGTATGTAACCATAGTTACGAAGCATTCTACGAAGTCAACCGAACAATGCCGAAATACTATGAACGCGATTCGACTGCTTGTGTCAAATGCATGGTTTGTGCGTGTAGTGCTTTTTATTAATTTAATGTATTTCTAACGCATATTTTATAAAAATATTAGGATTCGGAAAGGAGGGGTCCTTCTCCATATAAAATTTAACAGTGCCAAATTTCATACTCCTCCATCCGCGCAATTTTCGTAAAAAGGGGTACAAAATTTTTGCTTCACGTATTAATATATAGATTCTAATATTATATTCAGATTTAGTAACCTTTAGTTTAGTATAGTAGCATCGATACCCTATTGGAAGAATGCTAGACTACCGCCACAGGGGTCTCGCGTTCGATACGCACCTCTGACTTTTCAAAGTTATGTGCGCATCAAAAGTTAACTATGGTTCGCTTTTACGATAAAGGTCATCACGATAAAAACCTGCATATTATTATCTAAGTGTTAGTTTAAGAAGAATAAGTAAAGTCTTACATTTGTTTGTCTTTTCTTGTTTTAGAGTTCAAAAAACCTCTTATACAACAGCTTTGTCCGTCCGTCTGTTATACAACTTTCAACGTAAGAACCGTAAGAGCTAGAGACTCGCGGTCAACGCCATTCGACTCAGCATAGTCGATATACTCCGAAATGACTATGACCTTTGACCTCTGATCTCAGGGTCACGTGATAAAATTTTTTCGTATTCGAGATTTACGGCAATTCATTGCCGTTTCTCACTTGTATCTTTTATCTTATTGTATTCATTTTTAAATTTTCAAACGATATCTAATATTAATTTATATTTAAGGTATACAATTTATGAACATTGTTTATAAACATTTTACATAATTTTGCTGTCTCAACTATGAATGCTGTGTTAGCTCGTAAGTGGCGTTTACATTAGAACTATATAATCCAAATTTATTACTAAATTGTAACATATGTATTGTATACTGTTAGTTAACCAAGGCCCGTTCTCAGTAGTGGGACAGGATATATACAGGGCTATATTATAACTAAGGCCGCCGGGCCTTACTTATCCACCAAAGCAGTGGAAGAGAGGACATGAGAGGAGAAGAGCTGTGAAGCTGGCAGGTTATTTATAATAATAATAATAATGAGCTGTGTGTAGCAGAGATGTGAGCTGTGAGAGTCCGAAACCAGTCAAGTGCTGTCTACGAAAGGAAGACGTCATGTCGTTACAAAAGTTATATCTTAATTTTCTCATGGAAGAGGAATTATAGGTTGAAGAAACACACAATGAAAAATTGTTTTCTGGAATAAATAAAAAAATAAATTAATTCTTCAATATTCAAATTATCGACGGAAACATAGATTCTAGATAAGAAACCATATAAAACGTCACGGTCATGGCGAATATGCCATACTATTTCAAGAGCGCGCCCAGCCGCCCGGCTGTACACAGCTCCGCTCTGCCGCGCCGCTTGCTCGCTCGCGCAAAATTCTATAGAAAAATGAGATATCTCCTCTTCGCTTGATTCATTTCCACCGAAGCTAAGCGGAGAAGAGACATGGTATTAAAGAAATCTGATTGTTTTATGCAAAAAACATCACCTCTCGTCTCCTCTCCTGGTGTAATAGCAGATGACTACGATGCCAAAGCAGACAGAATGACAATAGATGTCGCACTGAGCACATTGACAGGGGACATTGCCCAATCCTTTACTTTCATCCCGTCTTTCTTTACTTTTCCATACGATCAAGAATAAGTCTCGTATCTCGTGTAATACCGATATTCATATGACATCGACGGGAAACGCCAATGTAGACAGAACGACAATAGGTAGCTCACGGAGCACATTGACAGAAGGCATTGCAGTCGTTTTCTTTCTTTCCTTCTTATATATCTTTGGCTGGCGACGCACAAGTAATACTTTTGTAATTAGAAACGATCACATGTATACTATATACATAAATTAGCATATATGTATTATTCAATATAGCCCGGTTGGTTACTGAACCTTTTACCACCAACCGGGCTATATTGAAGCTTGCTTGCCACCTTTGATTTTTTTGCCAATGGTTACATTCATACAATCGTATCAACAAAGCAGTAAATTGCAAAATTTAAGTAGGTAATTTGTAAAAGGGAAACTCCAATGAATAATGTATTCACTTTGAACAACTAATCTTGATCCTCACGTGACTAATTAAACCGAGTTTTGAACTAAAGCTAAGCTAAAACCCTCTGTTAGCAGACCAAAAAATGCAATTTCATGTGAAACGAGAAGAGGATTACCAGACATAAATGTATGCTCGTAATAAGAAGGAGCTAATTAAAATCTCTTATAATATTAATCCATTTGTTCATTCGGAAACTATGACGCAGTTCAGTCAACCGTTTTTAATTAAGTACCAGTTAATGATTGAAAATGCGGAGTATTTAATCGGTAATCGATTTCCTTTTGACATGACGCGTATTTTGTCCAATTAGTGAGAGATTGTCGCACGACGTCGGTGAACTCTTGTGGGATTGGAACGATTGAGGTCTCATAATATTATAAAGACAGTGGTACCAATTAGGTATACATAAATTATGGCCTTTGTGTGTTTTCTTATATAAACGAAAACAACATAATATACAGATGTCTGATCTGCGGGTAATACTAGTTTACACGACAAGAAAAAGTCAATTTATTTGCACTAAATGCTACTAGATGTATATATCACGTAGAGGAAGTATTCATACATAGACACGTGTGTATGGCGATCCTGAAGGTTAGTTGCTAGGGTCAGGCAAAGTGGCCTGACCCTAGCAACTAACTGACTTGAGCCTTAGCCTATGAGAAGAAACCTGCAAGAAACTCACGGTCATTCTTTTAAATCGCCAATCAAATATAATTTCAGTATTTTACAACTCATCAACAAGGTGTTGCAGCCATTATACCATATACTACTGACTTTAAAACTAAAGATAATAACAATAATAATTTAATAATATTATTATAGAGATTAAATAATTTGGGTCTAGATATATTTTTCAATATAAATCTAAAATAGATAGTACATGACTGCCCCACGAAACTTTGTGATCTAAAGTTAAATCTAGAAAAACTGTCGATTGTACGAAATTAATAATTTCATTATTTTTTATATTTATTTTAGCACTTTTTACAAATGTAAAAAATTGTATTAAAAAAAAAATATTGTATTAAAAAAAATGTATCATGTATAAATTGCCAAATGGCAATTTATACATGATACATTTTTTTTACAGTTAAATAGTAAATTTATTGACGTAAACCGGTCCAGGATGTGCGCGAGCAAATCATTTACAGGATATAAATATTTTTTTTCCTGTTTTCTTTGAAAATAAGGGATGTGTCATCCGCGAATGAAATAATGTCACACAAATCCTGTACGAATAACGGCAAATCATTTACGTATACTAAAAACAGAAAGGTGCCCAAAATTGAGCCCTGTGGCACGCCCATTGTGACTGGTAATCCAGAAGATCTACTTCCGTTAATATCAACGTATTGTAGTCTATTTTTTAGGTAGGAACCAACTAAGTCAAGTGCAGTATCTCGGATGCCATAATGTCTGAGTTTTTGCAACAGCGTATGATGGTCAGCGCAGTCAAAGACTTTAGAGAGATTACAGAATACGCCAATGTCATCTTGCGAATTTTCTCAGGCAATAAATTTACCTATGTCTTAAAAGCGCAACACCTGCATCTATCTTAGAACGGCTCTTCCTAAAACCACATTGATCTGCATAAAATAAATTGTTTACACTAGACTATTTTGCGAATGCCTGTCTACTAGTTTATTTGGATGTTTCTTCATATTCCTTTGCCAAGGTCGCCATACCATCAGTTTGTTCTAGACGTATCGATTGTTTTAGCTTGCTTATATACATATGCATGCTGCTATAACGTTCAATTTAGACGTTGTTTGAGTATTGGTTATCCAATTATAACCAAGTTGAGCGATACCTATCCTTATGTTAAAACATGTCTAGTGTCTATTGTGATGTATAGGACTAAATATAGAATAGTCTAGATAATGCTTACTCATGCCATATTATGTTAACGTAACAACTGCTCAATTAAAATACTAGTATACATGCATATAAGTAGAAGAAGCAGTGATAGCTCAGTGGGGAGACCACAGACTGCAATGCAGAGGGTCTTGGGTTCGAACCCACGTCGCGCACCTCTGACATTCGGAAGTTATATGACTTTTCGAAATTATGTGCGTATTGATTGACAATTATCGCCTGCTACGTGCCTCGGAGAGCACGTTAAGCCATCGGTCCCGGCTGCCATGAACATCTATGGCAGTCGTCATTTGGGAGTGTCGACACAAAAGATCCCACTGGGTCGAAGTGTCGCCGGTCTGCACAGACTGGCCCCCACATAAGATACATACATACATGCATATAAGAAAAAGGAATACTTAAAAAGCAACAAAATGCTTCTATTTTCAAATAATAGCTAAATAGAACAAATATGATGGTCAGCATCAATAGACGAGCATCACATGAAGAGGACATTCCAAAACTTAAACATGAAACGATCCAAGTAAAGAAAACCAATCAACGAACCGCACTCGGGGCCGCAAATAGGCGATTTATTGCCGAATTGAAGCCACAATAGGCCGGAAGAAAGGCCCAGATGAAAGGATAGTTTATCAGAGAGTCCATTATTGTAGGACCTTTGTCGGTCCGGTCGGCTTGTTTTGTTACTTAATTTAATTTGCTTCGGAAGGGGTTTGCATTCTTTTTTCTGTTGCTCTAATGTATTATCTTTTCAATAGCTGAAATGGATTTTCGAGGTCTCTTTAGGATTGCTCTGTCGTGATACTGAGTGTTTATTCGCTTGAGAAATTCGAAGATATTTACTATTTCACTGTTTGTTGATTTATGACTTGGAAAAATTACTTATTTTAAAATAAACATAGACTTTTATTAAGATAGGGTGTAACTTTTTCTTTATTTCGCGACAATAAATAATTATGCTAAGCAACTTGGGTCTATTACACTAATAAGATGGAGGACATTGGACGAAGTTACTGTTAATCATCAGAATACAAGAAACATACCTCATTCAATATACGTATATGTTAGGTACCCTATTTTTCTAATTCTAGTACCTATAGAAGAAAATCTCAACCGCGTTTACCTTATACATGCACAAAAATACTTAACGCATCGAAACTATTTTATTCAAAAGTACAATGTACATTCATCGGCAAAATGTGCGCATTAATTAGTCGCCTCGCACTGCCGCCATCTGGTGTGGTGACGTGACCTACGTAGTTCCCGATGAGGTACATACGCAGGCTACATATACTAGATGAGTAAACGGGATGGAACAGTGGTTTTAGTGGTCGCCTATCCACTGTCACTACGCCAAGTGTCGTGGGTTCGATTTCTATCTTCTTCTTTATACTTAAGAGCTTTGCTATCTATATTTTGACCTCCTTATAAGGCATGACCTTCGCCTTCGATCTACATACGGGACAGAAAATCTATAGTGCGTCTCGGAGTTTTTTTGTATCCGTTGTTTGAATGTTTGTAAAGCCATAGACAGGCATTATTTCTAGTGAGTGAGTAATCATTTATAAAAAGTTACCAGTATTTTCCTTGTAGAGTCTTCTTCATAGTACCCGTAACAAAGCACTAATAGAGTTAGAAAAAGTAAGGAACTCGTAACATAATATCAATTCCAACTACGATATTTGACCTGCCAATGCCTGTTCTTCCAAAGTAAAGTCTTTGAATGAACGCTTAATAAAGCTCTTTCGGTACAAAGCGAAGTTGTTTTATAGACTATCGAGCTTTCTATACCTAGTTATTCAATCTGTACTAATATTACAAAGCTGAAAAGTTTGATTATTTGTTTGAACGCGCTAATCTCAGGAACTACTGGTCCGAACTGAAAAATTATTTTAGTGTTGGATAGCTCATTTATCGAGGAAGGTTATAGGTTATATAACATCACGCTATGACCCACGGGTGTGGCGCAGTAACGATAAACGCAGGTAAAACCTCGAGCACATTTAGTTTCGTATAAACTTTGTCAGGGGAACAGAATAGGTATAGGGTACTTTTTATATAAAAAGAAGTTACAAACCTAACCTACATTTACGCCAGCGAAGCCGTTCCTGAGATTAGCGCGTTCAAACAAACAAACAAACTCTTCAGCTTTATAATATTAGTATAGATTTCATGATAATTGGTCCAGTAGTTAGGGCGTGAAAGCGTTACAAACAAACTCACATTCACATTTATTTTATAATATAAGTTAGAATGATATTTATTTCTTACAAGAAGATATTTCAATCGCTAAGAACATATATTATCATATTATGGGAACTGTACAAACATGTCGCCAAGAACACCTAGACTCCGAACAACGTTTTGTGGGTCACACAATAAGAAGCCATAATACTCGGTACAGTAACAATGACGAGGCCACTATTAAAACCACTGCGTTATTGTATATCCATTTTTCGATTCCCTTATTGGTACATTTTATGAAGAATAAGAATTACAACGTAAGTAACTGCCCGCTCTTGACTAGTCTTGTTACATTATATGAGAGATAGATAAATGCTATCTCCATAGGCGCGTCGCCTACTGGTAAGTCGAGGCACGGTCGCGGTGGCGTCGCGGCACGGTCGAGGCGCGGCGGCTATGCTTCCTTCACACATTCCACATCCACACATTCACACATTCTCCATTCATTCGTTTTACAATATCAATGAATTTTATCTTGGTTTCAAAATCATCACGCATGTTTGAAGTGCAAACACGTATACGCACAAAACAAAATGACAAAATGGCAGTGGAGTCGCGGCGCGGTCGAGCACACCATCCCCGCCGCGCTGCCGCCTTGCCTCCGCCTCGACTCCACCTCGCCTGTGACGCGACTCTATTGTGTGAGCGCACTGCCATTTATTCCTGAAGGAAACATAGAAGCGGCGCGCCGCTCTTGCGCACGCTCTTCGACGCCACCTCGACTCCAGCCCGTGTGGGCGACGGGCCTTATAAAGGATAAAGGATCTTTGCTGGATAAAGTCGGGCTTGGCAAGACTTATTTTGCTATGGTCTTGAGGAGTTTTAAGGAAACGCTGCTTTTGATATATTACATAGGGATCACTTGTTTACTATAACTACACATAGTCTTATCGTATTTTGTTATATTCCAGAAGACTTTAATGTCGTCAAAATACGTAAGAAAAAGTCTGCCTATTTTATTTTTTGGTTCGAAGTTCATGTGACATATTAGGAACAGAGGTTTTAGGTATCTATAGGAGCTACTTCACAAGCTATTTTGGCTACGAGTGGCATTTTAGCTCTTTTGCAGAAACTTCTATAATAAGCGGATAATAATTATATATACATATATTATTGAAACCCGTACCACTATAATTAAATATCGTGGTTGATTAAATCAGCATCATGTACAAAATTCAGCTACCGCAGTTTTTAACTAGAATAGTTACAAACATACGGTACGTTACATTTCTATATAAAAGTGATTTTTGTACAGTTTTTATCTCAAAGTTCTCAATGGAACAACGGACGGAACGGACAATATAATATTTTTATTTGCGTTCCTAATAATTCATATCAATCTGAGCAGCAGCGAAGGCCAGATTTAGCTAGTAATCTATACATACATATAATAAAATTGTTACTATACATAGAAAATTTAAAAATCTTTGTAACAGCTGTAGATGCTGTAATAGATATTTTGAGAATTGTTGTCTGACTGTATGCTTGTACGCACATCAATTACTATTTCACGAAATTTGATGTGGTATTTACAGTTGTATTGCTAGAGTTATAATTACATGAGTCGACTCGAGTATTGCTTGTATAGAACAGCTTCTTACATGCAAATAAAGAACAACATGTTTAGGTACCTATTTTCAAATTCCATGCGTACGAAGTGACGAGCAAAACCTAGTATGTAATCATATTTCAACACAATTGCTACTAGGCTGAAATTCGTAACAAATCAACAAATTTTGACAAATAAACCGGTTAAATTTTTCAGCTCATATCGTTTGCAGTGGAGTGATTTATGCGTCAATTCAGTGTTTGATAAACCGCTGTCTGGTGCCAGTGATATACGGTGGCAACTTGCACCGGCTTTTGGTAGATTTAGTAGTGCGGTGTGTGATTTTTAGGATGTGTTCAACCCACACGGATTGGGCTAGCTTAGATAAGGACGTGGTTAAAGAAATTATCATACTCGTTTAGTTGAAATTGGACAATATACGCTATAAAGATTTCTTTTACAGTTTGTTCACTATGTTACATGTACCTATTTTAAATAATAACGCTTATCTTATCTTATTTTACGATAATTGAACATTTAAACATGATTTCCTTAGTTGAAATTAAACTACTATATACGGATTTTATCGCGTTGTTTATTTGACACTTTATTACATAATTTAGAAACTACTACTATTAAACTTTAATAATTTTTGAGCTTATTAAATTATTAAAACTATTTATATTTAAGTTTACACTTTCACCGACGTTTCGGTTGCTTTTCAGTAGCCATGGTCACAGGGAGACTATGATGGTAGTTGTCTCAATGTTCCAGTTGTCTAAATTATGTAATAAAGTGTCAAATAAACATCGCGATAAAATCCGTATATAGTAGTTTAACTTCAATGAATAACATTCGCGTAAACAGAAGACAATATTATGATTTCCTTTACTTAAATAAAGATAAGGATTAAAGTGAAAAGTTTGATTGAAGTCAAAAGAAAATAAATCATATTTGTATTTCATGACTCAGATAATAATCTAGTTAAAGAAGTTATTCTTCTTTGTTTAAAAACATTATAAACTCTAGCTATTTTTTGATGTCAAAATGTTATTATTGATTTAAATACACAACTAAGAATAATTATTATTTTGGAAGGCACTTTACAAACATTCAAACAACGGATACAAAGAAAACCCAGACTCGGAACAAATATGTGTTAAACACACAAATTTTTGCTTTTTTTACAAAGCTACCACTGTATTGAAAAGTTTCATACTCGCCATGATTATTCGACTGTACAGATGCCGTGGTGATTTATGTAGACTCGTCGACTCGACTCGACCGAATGCTACACCGAAAATTATGGGTTCAATCTCTATATGAGTACATACAAAAGTATGAAGTTCTACAAGAAGATGGTAAATCGATTTTTGAAGGCATCCCTTACCATCATAACGCGCAGTGATGCTTCTGATGTTACAAGCATCCATAGGTTACGGTTACCACTTACCTTCAAAAAGGCATGCTTGCCACCATAACAATGACATAGTAATATAGAAAATGCGGGAATTGTGTATACCACAGATATTTAGTTTAGTATCAGGTCGAGGTGCATCGTCCATTTATTCAATGTTTGCATATCCACTATATTACTATATGGTAAGCAAGCGTACTCGCTTACTTATTTACCAGCAAGAATTGTCTTAATATCAATACATGGCTGTTTTGGTGGAGCATTTGTAGTAAATTCGACCAATGACCTCATGCCCATCAGTCGAATATCGATTTCGCACGTTAAGCCGTCGGTCCCGGCTGCCATAAACATCTATGACAGTCGCTATTGGGAAAGTCAGTACCCTCTAATATCTTAACACTGGTCTAGCCTTAGGGTATCGTTAGCCTTCGGGTTGCGGAGGTCAGGTGGCAGCCGCTCCGTGTAAAAACTGATATCTAGTCAAATCCGGTTAGACCAGAAAAGTCGACCCCAAGTGACTTGGGAATAATAAAGGCTAAGGGAGAAGGATAGTCTTGGAGCGGAGCCCGGTTTGGTAATAGACTCAAATCCTTTTAAGAGGCACGTAAAATTATAGTTCTTTAAATGAAGATGTATGGCACCTCTGCTTATCCCTTTGGCTTGTGTAGTGTGAGACTATATCTTTAAATATACTAATAGAAACTACACATCAAAACCTTAAGCGATGCTTTTTGGCACTGTTAACGAAAACAATGGTTTTACCTCTGCTAAGAAAATGAGCAGCAGTAATTTGGCAGCGCTTTCGTAATTTAGGTTTCAAATGTTTCCTGTTTAAAGACTTTGCAGTTAAAACTTGTGTCCTCAGTGTTTTACTACAATAATGGCTGTACTATGACATACGTTTTGGCTTATGTTTGCTAAGTCATGAGATGTTATCATTAACCAGGAAGGTTCTTCTCTCTAACCTTTATTATTCCCAAATCACTTGGGGTCGGCTTTTTCTGGTCTAACCGAATTTGACTAGATATCAGTTTTTACACGAAACGGGTGCCACCTGACCTTCGCAACCCGAAGGCTAACGATACCCTAAGGCTAGACCAGTATCAGCTTATCATATTATAGGGCACTGACTTCCCAATAACGACTGTCATAGATGTTCATGGCAGCCGGGACCAACGGCTTAACGTGCTCTCCGAGGCACGGAGCAGGCGATAATTGTCAATCAATACGCACATAATTTCTAAAAGTCATATAACTTCCGAAAGTCAGAGGTGCGCGACGTGGGTTTGAACCCGAGACCCTCTGCATTGCAGTCTATTGGTCTACCCACTGAGCTATCGCTCCTAACCCAGGAGGGTTAATGATATAAAAATAATCACCAAATATTTGCACAATTTAGAACTAGATTTTGCAGGCGGCTTCACTTGCGTTAGCTTATATTTTGTCAATAAATTTCTAATCCTCGGGAACAATACTTTTACCTAGATGACAGGTACCGTATATCCTATTCTGTATCCCTGACAACGTGTATGCGAAATTTAATGATTCTTTCTTTCTGCTTTTTTTTCTTTTCGTGTGGTTGGTGGCCAACCTTTTGTCAAGAGTTGTTCAAGCCGCCCGTAGGCCTCTGACATGGCTTAACGACTGCTGTCAATTTGGCAACAACCAGGATCGACTTTTTACGTGCCCTCCGAAGCACGGAGACGCTCAGATGAAATACCACTAAGTGGTCACCCATCTATAGGCTGACCGCACCCAACGTTGCTTAACCTCGCTAATCGTTTACCGATCAGGGAGTGCAACTAGCTATAAGGTTAAGCAAACCTCGCTAATCGTTTACCGATCAGTGAGTGCAACCGGCTATGAGCGCCTCTTTTTATGATGATCAATTTAGTGTTTAAAGCGTGAGAGCTTAAAAAATAAACTTACATTCGCATTTATAATATTTATTTATTTCACCACATCGAAGAAAATATAATATGCACATTAAAACTTAGGTCATGAATACAAAGTTTTTACTGTAAAATTGTACTTATATTTTAAAGTCTTACAGTTATTTGTGGTGACCAGCATCTTAGCTAAGTTATTAATAATAATAATAATATTCTATCACATACACACAACACCATCTAGCCCAAACTAAGCAGAGCTTGTACTATGGGTACTAGACAATTGATAAACATACATATCGCACTCTTAATAAAACAGAGACTTATCTCAGTATTTTGGATTAAACAAATTTGAACTCTATTGCAATGATTTAACACAAACATAATATTAGAATTTAGCATATACAATTAGAGTCCAAATTGCCTTACTTTCAAATTTCGAGTTAAGTCGCTGTTTTATTAAGAGTGCGATATATACTTTTTTTTTTGTAAATACATACATATTATACATAGAAACACCCAGACCAAGACAAACATCCATGTTCAGGCACACAAATGTTTGACTTGTGTGGGAATCGAACCACTACACGAACCGTTAGACTAACCACTACGCCATCGAGGCCGACAATTCTAAGTAACTTGTATTAAAGACGGCCCAGCGTCTGGAGATTTTTTTAATACATCATAAATAACAGTTTTGTACGTATAATACGTGTAACTGTGATAATAGAAAAATATATAGTTAATAATAATTACAGAATATAATAAATTAGTTTTTGGAATACATAAGAGCATGCACAATTATGAAAATAACATTACTAATATTAATAAGGATAGTAATATTATGGCTTAAAAATATAATAGTAAGGAATTTGAGTTGCATATTAATAGTATTCTTTTAAACTCGAATTAAGCTACACGCTTGTATACCAAATGGGTTTACGTCGATATTGCAATGAGTAGGATTTTATTGTTCAACCCATGGCCTCACCAGATCACAAGTCTTATAGTTTATCCATTTATAGGCAACCACCGCATAATTGACTAGCTTTGGCACGCGGCTTCGCTCGCGTAAAAGTAGATTATATTAGTCAAAGTACTTGTTTTTAAATAAAATATTTGTAGATTCTGTTACTCGGTGATAATATAGCCTTCTAATAATGAAAGAATTTTTAAATCGGTTGATTACTTTTTAAGTTAAATCGTTACAAAAAAACAAAAATCAAATCTTTTCTCTTTATAATATAGTCTTTCTTCTTTTTTTTCGTGTGGTTAGTGGCCAACCTGCTGTCAAGAGATGTTCAAGCCACCCGTAGGCCTCTAACATGGCTTAACGACTGCTGTCAATTTGACAACAACCGGGACCGACTTTTTACGTGCCCTCTGAAGCACGGAGACGCTCAGATGAAATACCACTAAGCGGTCTCCCATCTATAGACTGACCGCACCTAACGTTGCTTAACCTCGCTAATCGTTTACCGATCAATGAGTGCAACTGACTATGAGCGCCTATAATATAGTATAGATTAACTATCATACGTCAGCTATATTAAAGCTGTCAGAATTCCACTACCAGTAATTAAATCTGTTGAAAATAATATCAAATTAAGTCTTAAAACCACGAAATTATGAGCTTGTTACAAAATAATAGGTACTTGTATAAAACCGAATAAAATGATTATTGAAAGCTTGTAACAAAACGCAAATGGCTAATAAATTCAACCGCACTAGGGCTTGTGAAGCATTTCGACGTAATATTCTGATAATATCAAAATATTTAAATGAAACACGTGTATGTACAATAATTATCCATAAGCAATGAAATATTTTGTTCATGTATTATGTAAAACTGCTAAGGTTGCAATAACATGTAGTTGTCTTGTAAACAATCGAATGAATTCGACGATTGAAAATATGTTTGTGAATTTGCTAAGGGACTTCTAAACAAGCGTTAGTTTACTCCAATGTGTGGCTACAAAATACTGCCGACAATAAGAGCCATATATAAAAAATGGGTAATTCTTATTTTGTTATTTTTCGTACATCTGCTGTGGCAATCAAGCGTACGGCCCACCTGATGGTAAGTGGTCACCGTAGCCTATGGACGCCTGTAACACCAGAGGCATCACTTGCGCGTTGCCGACCCTTCAGGAAGTGGGAAGGAGAAGGAGCGGGAAGGGGGAAAGAGGGTGATTGGGCCTCCGGCACTCTCACTCACCGAACGAAACACAACAGTAGGAATACTGCTATTTCACGTCGATATTCTGTGAGAGAGTAGTCCTTCCCCGGTCGAGTCGGCCCATTCATGCTGAAATGCCCTAATACTTTTTTATTCATATGGATTTCCATGTTATTATCTTTACAATGGCCGAAGTTTCAAATGTTTTTGAACCGATTAGTCTATAGCTGATAAAATTGCAGCCACATATTGAAGTAAAAATATTACCTGTTTAAAAGCCCCTAAAATATTTTCTTGCACAAAATCAAACAATAAAAGCGGCAGGCTATAGCGGAATTCACTTTCTTTTTTCACGATAACAACTTTTAAACTTTCACGTTGCATGATATATATATAATATGTAACGGGTATTAACGCGATCATGCATAATGTTTACCTTTTTTATGCTTGACGTTTCGACCAGGTTACATCGGCCGTGGTCACAAGCTGACTGGTGCTGCGATGTCATGTCTCCGTTTGTGAGGCAGAAGAATCTTGATTCACCCTCACTTTTGGCTTACTTTTGTTTGTCCATGTACCGTCACAAACTACACTCACGGTATCCCTATAACGTATGCTAGCCGTCGTGTCCGTATTCTGTGAATTACCTGACTGTGCAAAATAGCGAAGTTGCGTATTATTAATCACGGGATTCCACGTCGAGGATAATTTTAAACCATCTTCCCTATTGAAATTTCTGTTTTTTGATTTCAATAGCTTCTCGCACTACTCTTGGATAAAAGTGGCGATCGGTAGAGAGGACTTCCAGACGATGAAATTCAATCCAATGATTAGTATATTTTCTGCAATTGCTGATTTGCTAATCTGTTTTTTCACGATGTTTATCAATAAAGCTAAGCTTAGCTTTGGCTAAGCTAGCTAATACAAGCAGTATTCAGGAGTGAGTTAACGTTAGTACTGCAATGGGTAGGACGCGAACTCACAACCTCTCGATGGCTTGATATTTTTGATCGATACCATATATATTAGATTACTATGGGCTTTCGGTCAAACTATAATATACATATGTATATACTAAACTATATGTATATATGATATTGAATAGGTAAAGAAGCTGTGAAGCTTCTTTTCTTAAATTTCAATAAAGTTGAGACACTGTCGGCCTCGCTGGCGTAGTGGTTAGTGTAACTGACTGCCACGCCTAAGGTCGCGGGTTCGATTCCCGCACAAGTCAAACATTTGTGTGCATGAACATGGATGTTTGTCTTGGTCTGGGTGTTTCTATGTATAATATGTATATATTTACAAAAAAAAATAGTATCTATGTATGTTATGTTATGTTGAGCAGCGATAGCTCAGTGGGGAGACCAACAGACTGCAATGCAGAGGGTCTCGGGTTCGAACCCACGTCGCGCACCTCTGACTTTCGGAAGTTATATGACTTTTCGAAATTATGTGCGTATTGATTGACAATTATCGCCTGCTACGTGCCTCGGAGAGCACGTTAAGCCGTCGGTCCCGGCTGCCATGACCATCTATGGCAGTCGTTATTGGGAGAGTGTCGACACAAAAGATCCCACTGGGTCGAAGTGTCGCCGGTCTGCACTGACTGGCCCCCACATATGATACATCTATGTATATTTATCCATTGTCTAGAACCCATAGTACAAGCTTTGCTTAGTTTGGGCTAGATGGTGTTGTGTGTATGTGGTAGAATATTATTATTATTATTATTATTATTGCCACAAATTATGTTTTAATCAATATGGTTATTTCAAAGTAATACTTTTGCAAATATTTTATCAAAGCAAACCAATCCTACTTTCTATTTAAGTCGTCAAAGTTTGAAATCCCCAGATCATAGACAAGTTGTATTAGACATTATCGAAGTCTATTACACCAACGATATTCAAATTTATGCCAGACTTTATCCAGGCTTGGTTTGCGTTCAATTTGGTTCACGAAATTGGGCAAACTTCATCAAAATTCACTTGATAGTTTTCTTGTTTTATAATTCTCTGGTAAACCAATCTTTATTTCGAAAGGAAACGTAAGTAGAATTTTAATTCTTCAAATAAAAGCTGTGACGAAATCTTTTTTGCAGTCTGTACGATTTTGGAATTAATGGTTGATCTAATTTGAATGTTTCGTTTGTTTACATTTAGTATATTTGTGAGTTTTGCATATATAATAATAAAAATAAAAAAATAATTATTGACCAATAAAGAAATACAAATTCTCAGATGTTAATTAATAATATTACTAAGGAAAAGAATTTATTGTTTTGCCAAAGCCTTCCTACAACAGGCTAGGCCTGTCCTGTAGGTAGTCTTTTTATTCACATTTACCATTCATTATTTTTGACTCGACGTAAATAAATATATCATATAAAATGTTTACAATAATTAACTAGATCATATTTAAAATTTATAGTAAATTTTATAAATAATAATTAACAATTACTTAAATTACATATTTACAGTAATGAAAAAATAAAATAAAATTTAAATTTAAATTATATTATACATACCTAGTAATTTGAATATTAATAATTTCACAATTATATTATCAGACACTTTTAAATTAAATGTTTTATAGGAGTCTCTGTATCATCATAAGACCAGGTAATTAATGTTTCATGTACAGTTATTTTTTTTTTTTTTTTTTTAACCTGGGGGTATGCATTGACCCATACCTCTCCGCGGGGCGACGGAGAGGCTATGTCGGGCTCACCGGGGGAAAGATACCCCGGTAATACCGACTAAACCTACCACGGTGTTCCTCGACATAACCATAGACGGCGGGGCCGCGCGAATCGCTTTCACATGCAATCGCGACCCCGCCGAAGTTTCGGCCCGGCGTATGAAACGGCAGGCCACTTCACAAAAAATACTTCCTCCACTGTCCCCCTGGGGGGGACAAAGACACGACACAGAGGCGCACATGGGAACACGCACGCCGCCTCTCGGACCTGGTGCTGAACGGATGGCGGGCAGACCCACAAAGCCCGCCATCCCCAGGTCAATCCTCAGGGTGGCTGGAGGTCATCTCGCGCCCTCCGGCGCCCGGTTCTGCGGTTGGGGAGAGGGTTTAAACGCTCCCTCTCCCGCTCCGCCGCCTCCTTGATGGAAATGACTTCCTCACAAAAGGAGGCGACGGCGTTCCACGACCTCTCACTCCGGACCATAGACTGAACTACGGCCGGAAGTGAGAGGGCAATCAGTCCGACTGCCGCGATCAACTCACGGCGCTGCGATGCCCAGGCAGGGCAGTACGCCAAAGTGTGCAGCGCCGTGTCCTCAACAACGTCGCGGCAGTCGCCGCAGTGGTGACAACCGGGCGTATCTTGCCGGCGTATACGACACAGGAACTGGCCAAAACAACCGTGGCCAGTCATTACCTGTGTCACAGTTAATTTAACTTCGTGCATTGACATATTGGCCAGGCTACATATTTTGTTAATTCTGTTATACAGAACGGGCTTCATATAGGTACAAAAACGTTGTGCAAATCTGGTATTAACTTTAACGAGAGGAACTCTGTACACCCGTCTCTTGATCAAGTCTCCATAACCGCTAGAATTGATTATTTCCTTATGTATCATAAGAGTAATTTTAATAATATATAGTCTTCAGACACTAAGTACCTTTGTTTCACTGTACAGTGAGCTGGTTGGAAACCTGTAAGGTTTTTTTTAGCATAGCTTTCAGCACTGTACGCTGAGCCCTTTCCAAACCTATGAGGTGAGTAATGGCAGCGCCTCCCTAAGCTGCAATGCAGTACGATAAAATATATATATATATATATATATATGTGTGTGTATAAATACTATGTCTGATGCTAGCCTTTGAATTGACAATGGTAGTCTTGTAGGATTTCATTGATGTCTTGAAAATAGTAATGGTGTTCTTATGGGGTACTACTGAAATGAACTTTGTGACGGTTCAAAGGATAAACCAGGCACCTACATTTGACTGTTTTGAACGTTTTGAACTTATGAGAATTGAAAATCATTGCCACGATTTAGTTGTACACGTTTACGTACATTTTGCAAGAAAATGTAAACAGAAATTCTACTTGTTATTCGCAATATCCTCTAAGATGTATCTTTATTTGGCCCTCGTCACAAGCTATGGATGAGGACCGTTCTTAAGAGGCCGAAGCCCAACTTTTGAAAAAGTATAATTATATAAATTCGAATGTAAATAAGTAATAACTAATACACAATGAGAAATCGCGACGTTCAAGTGTTGGCCAAGACATCATAGATTTATTTTAATTACACCTGTCATTATTATTAACTCTAATACGTTTTCTAATGTTCAGTGCACGGTATACGCAAGCAGCTACATAAAAAATGTTTTCCATTTTATTCCCCTTGCTTGCACTATATAAATTATAATGTTGTGTAACTTTGTGCATACTAACAAGTACTTACTATACAAGAAAGTGTTCCTGATAAGCTACAAACAAACTCTAACACTAGTTCACACTACCCCTACGTGACTAGTTACCATGTCTCCATTCACGACGTACATAGCTTAGTACGCTTCTCAGTCAGCAAGATAATATTTTACGCTACGTTTGTGCTTACTACGTGACAATGTGAGCCCCGGAACTGCGGCGAATATTTCATAAAAGAGCTTACTCGGTTACACGAAGTTTAAAATTTTTCCTTAAGTAAGAACATTGTTTGAAAGCCTTGCTGTTGAAAGGTACAAGATTTTTGACGGTGGAAGTACAAGCTTATTAACTGACACGTGTATGCTAAAAGACAAAAATAGCTGATGTAATATGTGGTTATTTTCAACCATTTTTTTGTTAACGACTGCGAGAAGGCTAGCTGTATGAAGCGTATTGGAGATTTGGTACATGTCGAAACTTTTCACTGTAGATAATCAGTTAATCTAGTGATTTAGCTTTTGGCTACGTTTGCGGTCAATTGTGAAGTTAGGTCGGCTGAAATGTAATAAAGTTTTTCTGTGTGTGACAAGAAATTTGCCGAAGGAGACTATTAAATCACCTTCATTGTTCATTGCAATAAAGTTCCTAAAAATATAAATGTGAAATGTAGATGTGATACATGTATAAAGTCGTGGGTCTAAGCGTGAATGTAAATAAATACCAAGATTTTCGTACCCATTTCTCTCTTAAACCATGAAAGACAAATTTACATACATACATAATCTGACGCCTATATCCTAAAAGGCTTAGGCGGCGTATTTCACACTTAAATTTTACTAGCTTATTTCTTCTTTCTTTTCGTGTGGTTAGTGGACAACCTGTTGTTAAGAGTTGTTCAAGCCGCCCGTAAGCCTCTAACATGGCTTAACGACTGCTGTCAATTTGGCAATAACCGGGACCGACTTTTACGTGCCCTCCGAAGCACGGAGACGCTCAGATGAAATACCACTAAGCGGTCACCCATCTATTTTTTTTTTTTTTTACGTGGGGGAATCCTTGACGCATACCCCTCCGCGGGGGCGGGCGGAGGGGTTATGTCGGACTCGCCGGGGTAAAATAAGATGTTGAAAAGATAAAGGACCTCCCGGAATACCGACTAAACCTACCACGGTGTTCCTCGACACAACCACTATCGATGGGGCCGCGCGAATCACTTTCGCATGCGGTCGCGACCCCGCCGAGGTTTCGGCCCGCGGTATGAAACGGCAGGCCACTACACGAAAGACCTACCCAAAGGCACTCCTCACAAATTATCCCTACTGTCCCCCCTAGAGGGGAGACGGACTCGAAACAGAGGCGCGCGTGGGAACACGCACGCCGCCTCTCAGACCTGGTGCTGAACGGATGGCGGGCAGGCCCACAAAGCCTGCCATCCCCAGGTCAAACCTTAGGGTGGCTGGAGGTCGTCTCGCGCCCTCCGGCGCCCGGCTCTGCGGTTGGGGAGAGGGTTTAAACGCTCCCTCTCCCGCTCCGCCGCCTCCTTGATGGAAATTACTTCCTCACTGAAGGAGGCGACGGCGTTCCACGACCTCTCACTCCGGACCATAGACTGAACTACGGCCGGGAGCGAGAGGGCAACCAACCCGACTGCCGCGATCAACTCACGGCGCTGCGATGCCCAGGCGGGGCATATCGCCAAGTGTGCAGCGCCGTGTCCTCAACTACGTCGCGGCAGTCACCGCAGTGGTGACAACCGGGCGTCTCTTGCCGGCGTATACGACACAGGAACTGGCCAAAACAACCGTGGCCAGTCATAACCTGTGTCAGCCGGAAGGTGAGTGCCATGCCGCCTCTAAAGCCACTCCTCAAACACGGGACTTACCGCCACGATCGTGGCGTGCCCGACCCATCTATAGACTAACCGCACCCAACGTTGCTTAACCTCGCTAATCGTTTACCGATCAGTGAGTGCAACTGGCTATGAGCACCTTATATTTTACTAACTGGTGATATAAGTCCCATGTAATTATATACGAGCCAATTACCATATGACATGGGAGTTCCAGACGCTGATGCTGCTACCAAAAACATCCTGGCAGAAAATCCCAATAACAATTTCCTCGATTAGGGAATCGAACCATTGACCTGCACAGCAGTCGCAATCACTACCATTACGTCACCGAAGCAGTGAAGAAGAGTTACTGTGAAGAAATTCTCAGTTAAACCTTGTATTTACCTTGTAGTTAAGCTATATAATAGGTTTGTCCAGGAGTAACGGTAGGTTGATAGAGGCATAAAAGCCCGGCTTACCTACTGTCTTAAAATCTTTATTTCTGTATATTTATTAGCTTTAAATATTGGATCTAGCACTAGTCTACCTTCAGTGTTAGTTCGAGAGCTCATCACGACTGCAAGTGAAATGAAAAAGTAAAGAGAGGACAAAATGGATTTCCCTTCGTTTATTGACAATTAGCATAATAGAGCTTGCGCTTTTCTGAACCCAAGGCACACTATTGTTCAATATGTTTCTATCATTTGAGAGACTAACAGGGTTGGTAAAATATTTATATTATAATTCTAGCCCCTCATCCATTACAAATTCAAAAATCAAAAGCAAAAAGGATAAAATGATCAAAAATTCCTCACAAATTTTTATGGTTTCGTTTTCTCGACTTAAAAAGATTAAGTATGCGAATAAATTTATTCTTGCAGCTTCAGGTGGGTGGAGAACCGGATCTGAAAGTCTGATTTTCAAATGGTCACACGTTTGCTTTTTCGAAGGAAATATGCTAATCTTTTCGTATTTTGTTAGGGGAACTGGTATATTCTGGTTAAACTGTCGTAGTATATTTGTTAGGGTTTGGGCTGCGAAACATAAACCCGATATCGCTTGCTGGAAATTGTGTGAGAATTAAATATGTAGGCTATCGATGACTAATATACATACTGATATATATTATATAAAAATCATATAAATTTTTCTTTCAGAATTTAAGAATAACTGTCTCATGGCAGTTTTGAATGCAAGTGTTACGCATACAGTATCGGGTTGAATTTTCAATTCGGGGAAAAAGATTTTGGAATTTGATGATTAGAAATTCCTAGCAGTATATGTGCTTCTTTACTGTAATTGTGCCTGGTAGTCGACCAAAGGCTCGCCTCTTATTGCGTGAGCATCTATAGCTGGCGATATGTAGATTTAGATTGCTGCTTACTTCTGCGTGGTGTAAAACTATGTTTGTATGTAATTTAGGAATAATTTGTAGTCAGCCAGCTACCTATATTTGGTAGACCTTTGGCCAAAAAATTTATTATGCCTACTATATTTTATGAATGTTGTATTAGTTTGTCCCTTGTAATAAGATGCATGCACATTTTCAGATACCGTATATCTAAATAGTTCTATCTAAAAACACGATAGCATGTTTAAAATATTATAAAATTTCAAGTTCTCATTTTAAATATTGGAAATCAATTTACATTTCACAACAAAGCACAAAGTGCTTTGAAACAAATCGCAAAATACCGAAAGCAACAGCTCTAAAGCTTTTTTCCAATTAGTACAAAACGATCGATACCACGATAGGTAGAGTTGTATAATCGGATTCCTTGCGCATCGCAACCCACCCAGTAATGGATGAGAGCCACAGCTGTTTTCATTTTAATTAGTCGTGGTTCATTTGAGGAAAGGAAAGAGTGCATTATTTTTTTATATGTGGTTTGAGGACATAGCTCGTTAATGAGATGTAAAAAACGTGGAATGATGTACACTGCTGGTTTTTCTGAAAACGTTGTGTACACTTAACTTACTAGTATAATGACTATGAGTTTGGTTTTGGAATTAGCCAAGTTTTGTGTTTATATTTATGCACGTTAGATGGTACATGTGATGGTACGTCATATTATGGTGGTTGAAGGATAAGATTACTTGCGATATATAATAGCAGAGGCAGATACTTTATAAAACAAAAGCCAGACGATAGAGATACATATATAGCTAACGATATAAATGACTTGTTGACGGTGTTATGATACGTTGATATCGTACAAGAGGGTGTCCTATTACCACCATATTAGTAGTACGACTGCGCTGATGACGTAATCATGTAAGCTACCACTGCATCAAATGTTATGGGTTCGATCTTCATACGGTACACAAATTTGAGTGATCCACAAATAGTCGTTTCGAGTTTAGGTATTCTTTGTGTCTATTACTTGATTGTTTATATAGTCCTCTAAGAAACGTGCTTTATTTCTAGAGTGGGATTGCTCTTTTCGAAAGTAATACTATTACAAGTAATTTTTGCCAAGAAATTACTTAAGGCTCCTTCATACTACATACAGTGTTTTTCCATGACAGTCGTTTAAAAAACGTATGTGCTAAGATCAAACTACCAATGCAGCTTGTAGCAGTGTTTTTTTTTTAAATATTTCTTGTTATCCATTACCAACGCTAGATCATTAGCAAAAAATATAATTATACATGTTTTGTGATCTTCTGTCTTTTTTAAGAATTCTTAGTAAAATATCAGTTAAGTCGCTCCCTTGTTTTTTGCCAAATATCAGATTTGTTCCACTTATAATAACAAGATGTAACTTAGAACGTATTGCCTCTGTTTTATTCATTTCTTAGATCCTTTGCTATAAATAATCTCATAACACGTTACTATTTTCTTCCTTTAATCCCGAAAACAACTCTTCTGTCTTACTAGTAATTAGAAGCCTAGGTACGGTTGTCTAATCACAATCTTATTGATGAGATGTTATCTAGTTTTATTGAAGGAGGTGATATCGACTTTAGATTTATTTACTTTTAGGGACAGAGGTTAAGATCGGTACCTAAGATTACTTGTAACTTTCTTGCGGCAAGTTCTAAGACTTGGATTTCGGATTGTCTTTAGATTTTTATGTCTATTTGGTAGAAGGCATATTTGCTGAACTATAAACACATTTAACTTATTACGAGTGCGTAATGTTTTACCTCGAATGCTGAGTTCTTTAGTGGTTGGTTGGGTTTATATACTAATATCATAAAGAGGAAAGATTTGATATTTGTTTGTATTTAGAAGATTTAACTCAAAAACTACACAACCGATTTAAAATATGCTTTCATCATTAGAAAGTCGTATTATCACCGAGTTAGATATTTTATTGAAAAAGTACTATTACTAAAATAATCTTATTTTGTTTTACTTCTTAAATTCTTTGACCCGACATAACCTCTCCGCAGGGCGACGGAGAGGTTATGTCGGACTCACCGAGGGTAAGAAGGCTAATACCGACTAAACCTACCACGGTGTTCCTCGACATAACCAGAGTCGGCAGGGTTGCGTGAATCACTTTCACATGCAATCGCGACCCCGCCGAGGTTTCGGCCCGCCATATGAGACGGCAGGCCACTCACGAAAAGACCTACACTTTGGTCATTTAATCCTACTGTCCCCTTGAAGGGGCACGGATACACGACACAGAGGCGCGCGTGGGAATACGCACGCCGCATTACTACCATTATCTAACCTAACCTACTTTTACACGAGCGAAGTCGCGGGTTAAAACTAGTATCTATATAAAAGTAAAAAAAATACTGTACTGTTTTTTGTAGTAGGAGTAGAAAAGCTATTTATATGTTAAGATCTCGTACATGACGTAGATAACTTTTGCAAGTTAAGGTAGATGCGCGGGTTGCATGCATCGCTTAAAAAGGGTCAATTGTGCAGTAAGCTTAAAGATTAATTCAAGAATGGAGCCCACACGAGTTGCTTGCAGTATGTACATTTGTACAAGCACCTTTAGCATTTGCTATTGGACTTAAGTAAGTATCATACTGAGTACAATCGTTTCGGCAACCTTTGACGATATTTTGAGATTGTTACATTTTTACCTTTTTATTGTTGCTTGCTTAAATATTAACGAGCAATAATAAAAAAGACAAAAATATTCATTGTTGATGTCGGTCAACTTAAAAATGGTCAACTGTTCTTTTTGTTGCCTAAAATAAAATGTAAAAAATAATTTACTAGAAATGTTAAGGAGTTATTTATTTTTGAACTCGTCCTCCAAAATTGAAAATAATAATGGTATTAGCCCTGTATATAAACAACCCACAGCTGGGTCTGGTCCCAGGGTCCCTTCTCAGTGTGAGAAGGGTTAGACCATACTCCACCACGCTGGCCCATCGAACATCATAGAGATCTCTCAGACATGCAGGCTTCCTCATAATGTTTTCCTTCACCGTTATAGCGAACGATAATTACCTATTTAATACGCCATAACTATGAAAAGTGAAAGATGCGCGCGCCTTGGGATCGAACTCAAGACCTCTGCGTGGCAGGCCAACGGTTTCTAGGCTATTGCTGCTGGTCAATAAAATAGAAAGTACTAAATTTATTTAATAAACCCAATGCTCTCATGTACAATGCACTCCAAACTATAATCAAGTCGAATACTGGGACTAGAAAGAGTGTGATTCCCGAAAGCTTTAATTTATTTTGATTAACGAATTATATACAATATTCAACATCTATTATCTGCAATATATCCAGCCAGACAGTATACTGACGATTCGGTTTTTGAATATTGACAGCTACCAAAAAAAAAGGTTTTGGTCGGCTTGAAGCGGTTGATTGCCAGTATTTAAGCGAATACTGCCTGTCCTCTGCAGAGCAATCAGTGGGATATTCGTGTGTAATCTAGACGAGGTTACAATTACACTGTGGTTGGAAAAATCGAGTAGAGAACAAATACAGAAAAGTCACACATTCTTTAATAGGACCTACTAAGTCAAGGTATATCTGATTTGATTGTTAGTTTTTATATTTATATCTGACATAGGTATTATATTTCACTGTTGCATAAAAAGCAGGAAATAATATGATTTTTTTGTTCGCATTTTTATTTACTAACACACATATTAGTTGGCATTATAAACGAATCGTTTACTTCGCGACGAGCTAATGAATAGTATGTCGTACGCATTCCAATGGCCGTCAAGGTTCTTACGTCATACGGTCGTCAACCTTACGTCTAGCCATCACACTCTTACCTGCATGTACTCATTATTATATCTGCGTAGCTTAAGTAATCTATGGCCCAGCCATAACCTCGCTGATACCTCGGCGTTGCGTTGACAAGTTGATGGAACAATGTGCTGAAATGAGATGACTAGGCAAGGCGATGAAGTGAGACGATGAGATAAGATAATCTTATCAATTTGATATCGAGCTGATTACTATTTTATTCCACGCAAGCTAAAAATCAAATAAAATTTGCAATTATTTCAAAAATTAAACCTTACTAGTGCCACTTTCAATTTCTCCTACAATACTCTAAAGATGCTTACACACGGCAGATATAACTGACGCTGAGATATTTACACAGCAGGCTCGTTACAACCTTTATTTTTTATTATTGCCTGTGAAAATAACTACACTCCACCTGATGCTAAGAATCCGTGTTGTCCACGAGCAGAGCCCTCCATACTACGTTCTCTCGTAAAGTAGAAGTGACGTCTCTATGTTGACGGTCTTAAGTGCTTTTTCATGCTGCGGGGCTGGCTGCTTCGATCCTGGGATCGAAGCAGCAGGAAACAAAACCTCGGCGACGAATTCCAAGTTTCGACAGAGAATTGCACGATGCATGCAACACGCTCGTCAGTGACACAGTTTTTTCAAAGTACTCGTCCAAATTCGATATACTGAAATCTTATTTAGATGCATAGAACACTTAAGAGAGTATTCATCTAATGCCGGATTTTCACGGTTCCATAAATTCGATAAAAAGAACTCCATTCAAGAATAAAAGCAGGGTATTTCGTCGACTTTCGTAGCAGTTAAGACAGTCCCAAAATCTCTACATCATTTATTTAATGTTATATTTTCAGGTATTACACCGCACTTGAGTAATATATTTGTTCAACAAGCGTAATCGCTGTGGATAAGGTACTACTTCACAAAGAAACATTCCATTGCTTAAGATAGCGTTTACTTCAGTTTTTAGAGACTTATAAAAATACATATATAGGAGTGTTCACACTACGACTCAAATTGTATTATTTTTCTGTATACGGCAAAAACTATCATGAAAATTGAAGAACTTGAACATCAAAAAGACATATGTAGTAAGTAAACGGCGTCCTGTTATATAAATTTTTTATAATATAGCTTCTTACCGTATCTTATCTTATCTTGTTACGGTGGCCAGTCAGTGTAGACCGGCGACACTTCGACCCAGTGGGATCTTTTGTGTCGGCCCCGAGATCTATCCCTTAGCTATCTCCCTATGAATGTACTGCATCAATCGCAACGTACACTTCAGAGGGAGAAGCCTGAAATATTCAGGGTTCGGATATGCCAACCCCATCAGACCCATCCTTAGTCCAGCCAACGCGTCACATTCACACAGTAGGTGTAATATGGACTCGTCCCGTTCACCACAGGCTCTGCAGATTAAATTGTTTGCCAAACTCAATCTGCACAGGAAGTCATTGGTGCCAAAGTGACCAGTAAACGATCCTGTGAGCAGGAGCGTTCTTACCGTATGAAAATGCTTAAGCCAAAGTCCACCATGTAGAGTCAGTGCAAGTTAACAGATTTTAGATATATTGAGAACATGATGTAGAATCCTTAGACAAGCGAGCCTTCTGACGATGATTGTCTGGTTTTAATTAAGGACATAAGTTTTTTTTTACCCTTGAGATGCCAAACAAGCATACGACACACCTGATGGTAAGTGGTCACCGTAGCCTATGGAAGCCTGCAACACCAGAAGCATTACATATAATATTTCATACTACTGTAGCTTTCAAAGTCAGAGGTGCATTTAATTTGATTGTACTGGAGACTTCAACGTGACAGTGTAACAAATTCTCCAGTAGTTTCATTTTGGCCATGCACATAGAATCAATTAACGAATTAAAAATTTAGAGACATGGACAACACGGGCTAGGCTGTCAATGTTACAAAACAAAATATATTGCTAAATATATATTTAGTACTGTAAGTGGTCTTCTCACCACTACCAACGCGCCAAATGTTGTGGGTTCGATGCCCACTAGCAACAACAATTTGTGTAATCCACAAATAGTTGTTCCGGGTGTTTGTGTGCGCTGTTTAAATTATTGTAAAGTCCCCCGCGATACAGGCACTATTCCTAGTGCGGGACTCGTTAGTGAAAATCTTACTGGCCGCAGTAATGTAATCAAAAGGATAACTCGCACATGACTTTTTTTTCAAGGTCTGTGTCAAGGTGTGTTTGCCTTGAAAAAAATTGACAACGATATAATGACTCCATGATGAGAACATAGCCTTCTTTGTGAGATTTTTTTTATACATCTAAAGTGGCAAACAAGCGTACGGCCCACCTGATGGTAAGTGGTCACCGTAGCCTATAGACGCCTGCAACACCAGAGGCATCACTTGCGCGTTACCAACCCTTTAGGAAAGGAAGTGGGAAAGAGAAGGAGCGGGAAGGGGGAAAGAGGGTGATTTGGCCTCCGGCACTCTCACTCACCGAACAAAACACAACAGTAGGAATACTGCTATTTCACGTCGATATTCTGTGGGAGGGTAATCATTCCCCGGTCGAGCCGGCCCATACATGCTGAAATCAGCGAGGCTCTATTACTGGAAAGCCATGTCCAACATTATTACGCAACGAAATATTTGCCAGTGTATAGCCAGCCTTACCGAACTATACAAATGATGTGTATATATGTATGTCCTATTGCCGTGCCTGTCCAACATTTGTCTCAAGATCTCTTGAAGAAACTCTTCGAGCGTGAACACCACGAAAATTAATGTCGAACATAAGCGTTGAAATTCATGTTAAGAATTTTAGAGCCTCTGTGTTTTGCACTGATTCATATTTTTGTTCAGGATTTTTGGCGTTCATATAAGTACTGTCATATGTTTTTATAATATGGTTTATTTTCAGTCGTTAGTTCCAAGTAATAAATTCGGATTAAGTTGACCGCGACTGTTTTGTTTTTCTGTCAGACGTTTCAGTAGCAATGAGCCTGGAAATAAACTGGTTAGACATAAATTATTTGCTATCTTTTATGTGAAATTTAAAAACATGGCTGAAACTATGTAAGTGGTATATACTTATTTGAGATTATCGCATTTAGCCCGCGACATAAGTTTGTGCCTATTTTATTATTTGTTTATTTCAATACTATTAATCTATCATTACAGGTTCCTAAGTAATGCCTAATGAATAGTAACATTTCTAAAATGTAACATTTATAAACAGTAATATAATAAAATATCTTAAATCTATTAACAATAGATCGATACGATCTGATACTGTATTGAGCGCACGCAGCGCCCGCGTCAACGGCGCGTGCTGTAAGAGATTAGTGCGCGCACGCGGCACCACTAGCAACGCCGGCCGCCGCCGTCGCCCCCTATACTCATCTGGAACAAAAAAATTAATCTCCTGCAGGATGGCTGGGTTATGTATTTTACCACTTATAAGTTTAAATAAATAGCAGACCAGAGCTGCTTCTCTTCTAGTTTATGATAGCCTACCATTCCGAGGGCAAATAGAGATGGATACAGTAGTGGATATCTCAGGAAAACGCCGTACAATTTTAAATATAAAAATCTGGTAAATTTATTTTGTATCCGCTCTAACATAGATTTGTATTTGACTTCGTATGGAGACCAAATCACTGCATTATACTTCAGGTGACTATTGACGAGAGCTTCAAATAACACTTTCAAAGCCTCAATTATTGTAAATTGGTTAGCCTGACGTAAAACAAACCTTAAATTTCGATATGCCTTTTTACAAAGCTGTGTAACATGTTTTCGAATATTTAAATCAACCGTAAAATGAATTCCTAAATCTTTAACCTCATTGGCACGCTGTAGTGGTGTCCCGTCTAGGTAGTAGTGGTGGTGGCGTGGGGTGCGTGCATGGCTGAACGACAACACTGAACATTTGTTTACATTTAAATAAAGTTTATTTTCTTGGCTCCATTTCGCAACTCTATCGATATCACACTGGAGTATATTGCAGTCCGTATCAACAACCAACTTCAAATCATCGGCAAATAATAAGCATGTGGATTTATTTATGTCTGCAGGTAGGTCATTTATCATCAAGATAAAAAGAAGAGGGCCTGAATTACTCCCCTGGCTCACACCCGATCTAGTAAGGTATGGTTCAGGTATCCGCCACAGTCGACATATTGACATCTATCTCGCAGATAGTTGACGAAAAATTTTAGCGTGTGTAGTGTGCACCCGAAGCTCGCTAATTTAGATAAAAGGATGGTGATCTCGACCGTGTCGAATGCCTTTCTAAAATCTAAGTACGAAACATCCACTTGTAAGCCGGCATCTACAAATGGAACTAATTGCGACATCAGATGCTTCAAGTTGCCTGTTGTTCCAAGCCCCGGACGAAACCTGTGCTGGGCGTCGCATAGCTGGGCATTTATTTGCGCATAAAGACAGTTGGAATGACGGTTTCGAAGACCTTGGTGTATTTAGTGTATGCCCGTAAGGATTCAATATACCAGTCGGTCCTATGACTGATTTTAGGTATATCAGGTTTTCTCGTAAGGAGATTATCAGTAGCAGCAGAGTAAAGATATACTTGATAAAACTTCACTTGATCCGGTCATGGTATCCTAAACCTCATGATAGCACATATTATAGTGCATAGACTATGGTACTAACTAAGCAGTCTAGTAGCTATAGAAAACGAAAAAGAATTAATAAACGAATAAAGCTTGATCACAGAGACGCTATTTTAGCATTTATTGCTTTAATTATGACATACTTATGTTGGTAAATAACGGATGTATGCATCCTTAAGGTCAAAAGTGAGGCTCATTTTCTTTGAACAGGTGGACCTTTTCAAATTCAATGTGTCCGCTAACAAATATGCCTAAAAGAACCACCCAAAATAGTATATATAAAATTCAAGCTTATAGATTTAGCTTTTAGCTTTTAGGTTTAGGTTAACGTTAAGGCTTACTACTAAAATAACTTAGGCTAAGTTATTTTAGTAGTAAGCCTTAACGTTGTTATGTTATAATATAAGCCTACTAGAGGTGAAATAATGTTTCCAACTCCACCTCTGTTATATTGTACGGGTCAACCGCTATATATGCTCCCGGGGGAGGAAAGGTCTACAGAAATACATCTAACTAAATGCATTGGGGTTTCCAAGACAGTGATGACCTGGGGCAAACTATGCCCCAGGTCATCACTGCTGCAGCTGGCTGATGACAGGTATTACAGGGTGAGGGTTGGGAGTGCAAGTAGGATTAGTTGCGATAGCCAAAAATAACTCCGTTCTACGTTACGATATCTTATCTCATGGTGTTTGGATCTGTCTATAAGAAAATACATGTAGATATATCATAAATCATAAAACGTTTGAATTCACATCCTTTTCCCATTTCCCGTCATTTTCATTTTACATCTCTGAGGCATTTTATAAAGAATCTGCGCAAATACCTCGAGTTCATTAAGAGTTTCATATTGAAAAGTGGCCAAACATCAATGTTTGAATTATTCAGACATCGGATATGATGCTGCTGCAATAAAGATGAGTGAGCGAGTATGTTTTAACGGTAATATGTGTACGTTAATGCTTTTGTATTTTGTAGGTACTTTTGAATAGTGTTTTATGTTTTAAGTAAAGTACCAATTTCCCACCGCCATTACTTTCAGTGGGAGTAAAACATTGTAGTTGGCGAAATGTGGATTTAATACAACTCTGCCCAGTGCAAAATTTATTTATTTAGGCATTTACAGGGTAAACACAGACATTCACATAAAATTAACAGGCATCAAAGTGCATGTACTACCCCAATTACAAATATGCACAACACTGGCAAGTAGACAACATGCAAAAACTAAATAATAAAATTGTGTGTTAAGAAATATTTATGATACGCAATGTTCTATAGCAGCATAGATATCCGTCAATTTACCCGGCAAAAAGCAACATTCTCGTATTATGTATGTACTACCTAAAACATACATTATCACATACATTGTAGCACGTTTATATACTCAAAAGGTAGATAGAGGTGTGTTACATTTCACCTATTATGATTTTAAGTATCACATAATAGGGGGCGTGTCTATTGTCGTCAGGCACAGTACACTCTTAGACTCTGTACTAATATTAAGAACTAGCTGCGCCCCGCGATTCGACCCGCGTTAGTCCTGATGCTGTAGGAATATAGGGATACAAATGTGAATCCAGGTCTCCAGCTATCTACATACCAAGTTTCATCGCAAACGGTTCAGTAGTTTTTACGTGAAAGAGTAACAAACATCCATACATCCAGTCTCACAAACTTTCACATTTATAATATTAGTAGGATTTCTTGGACAGAGAAACCCAATAACCGGGTCAGACAATAGTCTGACCCGGGAGAACCAGATGATCCGGATGACCCGAGAGAATAGAACCAGAGCCCTCATGCTTAGCATACACATTCACAACTGCTGTACCGTCGATGCTGTCTATAAATATTACACAATAACTTTGATTGAGCCAAAACACAATTCCATTTAAATTCTCAATTGTTTTCAATTAACGTACTAGGTAACTTAAATAATAAAGAGCAAAACTAAGCTCACTCGGTATTATTAATTTAATAAGTCAAACAAGTTCACAAAGTAAAAGTGAAACGAAAAATAATTTTCTATACCCCGACCACCTTGAAAATGCAATATTCTTAAAGTTCACTATGAAGGATTAGCTGCGTATATAAAATTCTGCCTGAGCTAATACGATGTAAATTTCTTATAAGGCGCTAAAATGGGATGAAATTTGTACGGAGTGGGCGTTGAACTTTATGACCATTATGTCTAAGGCCCGTCTCGTACATGCCTCGTTATAAGGCCTTACAGAAAGTATAAAATATCTTTATTACTATACATATTGTATAAAGGTTGATTTGTTGGGCGAGTAAACATGGTTTATAGGGTACCGTACCTCTATAAAAAACGAAACACTTATTTGAATTACTTTGCTGTTTCCAACCTATTTTGACTATCTTATTTTACAAATTGAAAAACATAGGTCAAGAAGAAGTCTCTTCTCATACCTTTTCTAGAAGATAGATCCGAATATTCTTGTATTTAATATCCAGGTAGGTTTCCTTGCTCCTTACTTTGGCTATATGGGTTACCAGTTTACAAAATCACAGGAATTTATTTTACTTTAGACGTTATCTTCACCATAGAGCTGTTAGCATAGATTACTGTAACCGTTTAGCAAAACGCAGATGCCAAACTCTTGATTACAAAACTTATTGGCATACGCCTCATCGTGCGGTCCCGGTTTCGATTCCCACGTTGGATAATATATAATAGATGTCGCCACACAAACCCTCTTTAAAGGGCCTAAGGGTGTGATGGTAGTCGCGTGACGAGATGTAAGTGAAATACAATTATTTAAATTAAAAATCCTTTCGGGGATACAGAGGCTGGTCTAAGTATAACTAATAATAACTAATACTTATAATAATTTGTCCAATCTGGGAGTCAAACACAGGCACAATCATAGTCAAGCCACGGTACCACTTGTAACAAGGCTATCTAATACTTGATAACTTGATAAATTCTAATATAAATAAGATTTAGACCTTTAGTATGTCGGCCTCGATAGCGTAGTGGTTAGTGTAACCGACTGCCACGCCCGAGGTCGCGGGTTCGATTCCCGCTCAAGTCAAACATTTGTGTGCATGAACATGGATGTTTGTCTTGGTCTGGGTGTTTCTATATATAATATGTATGTATTTACAAAAAAAAAAAAAAGTATATATGTATGTTTATCCATTGTCTAGAACCCATAGTACAAGCTCTGCTTAGTTTGGGCTAGATGGTGTTGTGTGTATGTGGTAGAATATTATATTATTATTATATTATTTGTAATATTATTAATAAGGTCAGAACCCCTAAAACTAAACTCTACTCACTGTTTTTATTTTTATTTGATGTCGGGATTCTAACATTTAGTCTAATAGTTGTAAGGTACTCTCATCTCGCACAAAATGAAATAAATTCGTCCTTGGGAGTCTTTCAACTTTATTAAAAAATAAGATATAAGTATAAAGGCAATAACAAATTTAAGGCACAGATTGGCATGGTCGAATCATGTGTTTTAGAGTTTTAAGTTTACTTCGGTGAAATTATCGTTCTTACATATATTACGTTACAGCAGTATGTCTCTAAAGAAGAGGTATATAATATATTGATGAAACCATCATCCAATTATACCACCTGTTTACATAATATGGGAACCATTTATATATCTTGGTAGTAGATATGACACCTTAGAACGGTAATCTGAAAGTGCCAATTCCTGCATCATACCTAAAACTTATTCTTCTTTCTTATTCATATTTTCCATAAGCTAAACGATATAAAATCTCAATTATATTTCATCTCACCTTACAAGCAGCTTCTAGAACAGCTATCTGTCTCGCAGAGCTATTAGCAAATTATGTTAATGTTCCCGCTAATTTGCGTGGACGATGACGTAGCGCGCTCCACTGCGATATTATGACGACAATTTTGTTGAGTGCAACCTGATTCTAGTCTGTTCGATTGTGGTTTGAATAGTGCCAGATATTTGCCATTCTGTGTTATTTAAAATTGTATCTGTACATATTACGTCACGATACGACTGCCATGGTGGCGCAGAGGTGTATGCGACTGTTGCTTATGAGGTATCAGATTTGACGCACAGGTCCTGCGGTGTTATTGGATTTTTCTGTCAAGAACTTAACAGTAGTAGCATGGAGTCTAGACCTGTGCCAGGTAGATAGCATTAGACTTGCTCTGTAATACTTCAGACTTAATCTAACTGGCAAAATGTGGTATAATATAATATATAATAATATCAGCCCTGTATTAAACTGTCCCACAGCTGGGCACGGGCCTCTTCTCACTGTGAGAAGGGTTAGGCCATAGTCCACCACGCTGGCCTAGTGCGGGTTGGCAGACTTCACATATCTTCAATAACATTATAGAGAACTCTGCATGCAAGTTTCCTAATGATGTTTTCCGTCGCCGTTAAAACAAGCGATAATTAACTCTTTAATACGCATATAACTTCGAAAAGTCAGAGAAGCGCGCCATGGGTTTGAACTCGAGACCTCTGCGTGGCAGTCCAACGGTTTCCCACTAAGAATATGCCTAATCCTTCAGTGATATATGTACCTATGGGTTTGAGGCTATGTACCTATATTATATAATATAGGTACATACATATGTATGTCAGGTATAAAACTGTTTTGTTGGTCAAAAAGTCTAGTTACGATGATAAGTAATTACCGTAAGCTATGCAATCGTAAGCTATACCTAGGGTAACCTGCGCGTTTCTGAGCTGAATGAAACATGATTAAATATTGGATATTGAGAGGTAGATATGTGTGCCTCTTACTCACAACGCTAAACGCTAGTGTTACTTATATATAGATAAACTGTGACGCCAAATGCCTTCTTTTTATCTGGACTTAAATAAATTGGCAACCCTGCCAATTATTTATTTCAATGTCAATTTTGATATTAATTAGGTACCTTTAACGCATTATCAGCCGGCGGGCATAAGCCAGGTCCGTAGCTGGTAACCGTTAGGGTTATATTGAAACACGTAGACTGATTCAAGTAAGAATATATATACAATTTTTAAGCCTTCTCATATTCTATTTATTGTTCTTACAACTATCGCTAGCACTAATGTGTACAATAATCATTTACACCAATCAGCGATAAGTAAACAAAATTCTAACATTTACGAGGGAATTCTCGGAAATCCTTACGCGTGTGTGTGCGTGCGTATAAATTGTTCCACTATAAAAACAGATGGTAGCTTCGCGCGTCGTCAGTTCGTGAGATGGTTTCGGCTCGGCTAGACGTATGATGCTCCGTTCGATCGCCTTCGCGCGTCGCTTGGTTTCGGCGCGGCTAGACGTATGATGCTCCGTTCGATTCCAGGTTCCTTATAAACTTATATGTTGCTTGTGCGTATATATATACGCTACATACCTTATAATATAAGCATTTTATATTAATGACATAAATTGTTACGAAGAGTACAGTTTAATAACAATGACAGATATATTTTGTCGTCTATGTAATTTGAAATTCCATCGATACGTAACACGTCAGGAATGTTGGTGGGAACTGGTGCGTAGGTTGTGGGTGATGTAATGAAGAATTTTGTGTTTTTTTCTGTGTATCACCTATACTTTACGACTCTAATTTACAGTCTACGCCTCATTACAACCTGCATATAATTATGTACACAAAATGAGGTATAAAGTATGCTTCGCTGCTAATTTAAACTACCGCACTGAGCGTCTGCTCGTAAACACAAATCTATGAACTCATTCTGGTCGTCTAAGACGCAAGTAGTCATGTTCATTAGTCTAATTTGGACCGGCTTCAAGTCTAACTGTAGCCATTTACTTGCTTAAGTCAACAGAAAGCTACTGCTTTCTGACCTCTAAGCCAAATAGTGTTCTAAATTAGATGCAATCTTGTACTGTAGTACAAGACTGGCTCTAATTTATAACACTATTTGGTACTTACCACATTTTAGTTTTCTCTCAACAGACTAATCCTGATAAGACTTGGAAAACGTGATTTAAATTGATTGACTTGACGACTCGATGGCGTAATGGTTAGTGTAACCGACTGCCACGCCTGAGGTCGCGGGTTCGATTCCCGCACAAGTCAAACATTTGTGTGCATGAACATGGGTGTTTGTCTTGGTCTGGGTGTTTCTATGTATAACATGTACGTATTTACAAAAAAAAAGTATATATGTATGTGTATCCATTGTCTAGTACCGATAGTACGAGTACAAGCTCTGCTTAGTTTGGGCTAGATGGTGTTGTGTGCATGTGATAGAATATTATTATTATTATTATTATTCTTGGGTAGTGACTATTTATGATCATATTATGTTGTATTCATAAAATCACTAGATCTTTCACAGCTTCTTTTGCGTGAATGTCGGTTAGTTTTAAGTTAGGTTTGGTTAGTAACAGTAATTTTTCTTGGTCGAAAAGTACCCTATGTCTTGTTTTAGTCGCCTGACAACGTGTATGCGAAATTTCATGATTTTTGGTCGAGTAGTTAAGGCGTGAAAGCTTAAAAAACAAAAAACTTGCATTCGTATTTATAACATTATGTATCTTATGTGGGGCCGTCAGTGCAGACAGGCGACACTTCAACCCAGTGGGATCTTTTGTGTCGACACTCTCCCAAAAACGCCGCCATAGATGTTCATGGCAGCCGGGACCGACGGCTTAACGTGCTCTCCGAGGCACGGAGCAGGCGATAATTGTCAATCAATACGCACATAATATCGAAAAGTCATATAACTTCCGAAAGTCAGAGGTGCGCGACATGGGTTTGAACCCGAGACCCTCTGCATTGCAGTCTGTTGGTCTCCCCACTGAGCTATCGCTGCTTTTTTATAACATTATAGTTGGGATATCAAAATATCATTAGGTTTACACTATTTTAGATCCCACGTAAAACTCTCCTCGGTTGTTAACAGTTGGCCATTACCTAGTATAGATGACTCGATGGCGTAGTGGTTAGTGTAACCGATTGCCACGCCTGAGGTCGCCGGTTCGATTCTCGCACAAGTCAAAAATTTGTATGCATGAACATGGATGTTTGTCTTAGTCTGGGTGTTTCTGTGTATAATATGTATGTATTTACAAAAAAGTATATATATATGTATTTTTATCCATTGTTTAGTAGCCTTAGTTTAAGCTCTGCGTAGTTTGGGCTAAACAGAGTTGTGTGTATGTGATAGAATATTATTATAATTATAGTTCCAGATTTGACCAAAACTCTTCACCAAAAAACGCAATGAATCTTAGATCTACCTGGTAATCGAATGCGAAACCTTATGTACAACAGTCGCATTAACTATCGCTGCGCTACCAAAAGCGATTCTCAGGACACGAACCCTTCAATATATATGTACATAGTAACGTCAACACAAAATTCAATAAACATCAACCAGTTAACAAAAGCAAAAATACAAAGATCTAAAAGGTACGATAAAAGGCGCAATCTAAAAATCCTTCAAAGCTTAATTCGGATATACATCTTTTTACGAAGGTCAAACGGAAATTCCCAAACACCTTCATTCGCCGTCCCCATTCACCTGGATCCCTGAGGAATATTAATACAATCGAAATCAATTTATCTTGCACAACGAATGAATGAACGGATATAAATTATTCATGTTCAATTACAAGAAACCGCGGACGTTTGTAAAATTTATGATATTGTAATGTTGGTACAATGGGGAAGATTGTAAAGGTATTCTGATAAGGTTATCTTTCAGTCCGTTATAATGATATTTAGGTGTGAAAACGACCTGATATAAATATAAACTAGGTTGCCTACAATGTTCTAGATATTTTTTGGTAAGCTTTCCTTTGGATTTTAGGTAGGTACGTGTATTTGCGATAGAACTTTTAACTTATAACTACAAACTAAACGGAAAAATAAATGTGTATGTGAGTTTTTTTGTTTGTTACGCTTTTACGCCTACACTAAATGACCGATTATAATGAAATTTCGCATACACGTTGTCAGAGGTACAGCAAAATATGTAGGATACTTTTCGTCCAGAAAAAAGTACTGTTCCCGTGAGATAGACAATTGACATAACCTACATATATGCGACTGAAGCTGCGGGCAAAATCTAGTTTATAATATAATATAATATTTTATCACATACACACTAAGCAGAGCTTGAACTATGGATAAACATACATGTATGTATAATACAAGCAAGAAACTCAGGTACAAAGCCAGCGCTGCAGGATGAATGCGCGAGTGATCCCTGCGCCCCGGCCATAGACTGTGAGAAGCAACATCGTAGTAGGTTTAGTCAGCATTACCGGGATATCTACATCTCTGCCCGGGTAAGTCCGATATAACCCCTCCACCCGCCCCCGCGCAGGGGTATGCACCAATGAATTACCGCACCTTAAACAAAATAATAAAATAAAGGTATAAAGCCAACGCCCATGCAAATAAAACTCAAGAGTAAATATATTTGCAAAAACATTTCCACCTCAAAAAACCAACACCGAAATACACAGTCATCTAATAAAAATAAACGACAGTCACATTTAAAATGTAAGAACTATTTGATAAAAAAACAGACATGAAATGGAAGGAGGTGTTGATACATGGAACTGGCATTTTATCAGGTGAACAAAAACTAACTTCCGACAATTCTTATAGAATTTTATTCGGTAGACGATTGCTCGTTTCTAGGGTACCGTAAACTTAATATTGTCTTCTATTTACGCGAATATTATTCATTGAAATTAAACTGCTATATACGGATTTTATCGCGTTGTTTATTTGACACTTTATTACAAAATTTTGAAAATTGTTACACTACTACTACTATTAAACTTTACTAGGTAATTTTAAGCTTATTAAATTATTATTAAACTATTTAGATTTAATTTATTTTTACACTTTCCCCGACGTTTCGGTTGCTTTTCAGCAGCCATGGTCACGGGGAGACTAAGATGGTAGTTGTCTCAATGTTCCAGTGTAGTTATTTCAAAGTACCCGAACATAATTTAATCATTGGTGTTTCTATTTACGCAGAATGAGCTCAAAGTATCATGAAGTCTAGCTGTGGTTTGCTTCTTCTTGGGTTTGACTATTTGTATTACTGGATCCCAAGCTGGTGGTACATTCCAACCATCTTCTCTATTAAAATTAGGATGTTTTTTGATTTCAATAGCCTCGCGAAGCATCCTTGGTAGGAATCGGTGTTCTTTAGCGAGAATCTGTGGTTTGTCAAATCTCAGGTAGTGGTTGGTCCCCTGTTGCACATGTTCACACACAGCAGACTTCAACGAGCGCTGGTGTTTTACATCAGCTATGTGTTCTTTTATGCGGGTGCCTATGTTTCTCTTGGTTTGACCAATGTATGAGAGTCCGCAGTCACAATCTATTTTATAGACCCCTGCATCTTGTAAAGGTAGTTGGCACTTGACGGATGGTAAAAATTGACTTATCTTCGTTGGCGGCTTGAAGTATGTGTTGATTGAAGCTCGCTTGAAGATGTAGCCAATCTTGTCAGTGACACCCCTTACATAAGGCAGTATAGCAGGCTGGCGCTCGACTGTGGCTGGCTTTTCTCGGGATCTGTGACAGCGGCGCGGCTGTTGGAGCTTGTTGTCTTGCAGTACTTGCTTGACATGTTGAAGCTCGGCGTCCAGGTGTTTCTTGTCACAGATCCCATGGGCTCTCTGAAACCGTAAACTTCTAAAAAATACTATTAATGACTACACGAATGGCGTAGTTGACACTGCTCTGAATGTTGTGGGATCAAATCCCATACGGGACAATATGTGTTACGGTTGTTCCGAGTCTGGATGTCCTTGTGCGGGAGACGTCTTTAAAAAAAATGTAAAGGATATTACATCATTATGTGCTTGCAGGCCATCTCTATAATAAAATAAATAAATACTGCAATATTTACAGATCTCTCAGACCCAAATGCCGCAAGATCACATCTGAATAGCTTTTGGGCAAGAACTATAAAGAGACCGAAAATCTAATTAAAATAACCACTCTGTAATTGAAATGTCAGGCACGCACAAAGCATACATTCATACATACACCCACCATCAAACAAATGACACATACACCCTAACCATCTTCTATTTCTATTTTGTATATTGCAAGAATTATAAAAATATCATAATGTTAATCAATAAATAAATTGAGAGAGGCCTGGTACCCATGACACAAGTTAAATCTTACTTTGGGTATCAGTGTTCGAACAAATATTGTCTTCACCTAATATTGTGTTAACTTTGCTGTTTCTTTTAAACTATGTACTTTTCTGGGCAATAAAAATTTATTATTATTATTATTATTTTAGCTTCATCTAGTAGAAGGAACGCGTCCAGCCTGTACTTTTTGTCACAGTAAATTTGAGAAGCAAACATACGAGCTACTTATAGTAAACGATTAACTTAGTCTAAGATTGGCTGTAAGGCCCAGGGTATCACTCTTTGCGGGCCTTAGAGAAAAGGTACTACAGATAGTGTGAAAGGAAAGGTATAGGAAATATAGATGTGTGAGCATCCAGCACGTTTACTTCTCTGGCAAAACATAGTAAGTGTTACTACTCATAAGTGTCTTATGTAAGAGAGCTGTGCGTCTGCGGTGAGCCGGCTCATTTGTACACCGATTAAATGAAAATAATGAGCTCTTTTAGTCATAATTGAATTCTAGAGAAGGCGAATGAATGAAATGTTTCTATTGTTTATGACTGATCTTAGACAGAAGTTCACTCAGAAACAGAAGATTACAATGTCCAAACAACTTTAACATTTAACGTATAATGCAAAGTTATTTAAGTCAGATAAGAAGAATGACTTAGTTTTGCCTTAGACAATGCCAAATCGAAAAAAAATACGGCCAATTCGTAACGAATACCCATTTGCGATAAAATTTCAGGATGAGTCTATTTCCAAAAATAAAACGGTAAATTAACACATTTACTAATTCTAAAATAAGCTCGTGTCAGATATTGCTAAAGAGATTTATAGTTAGTATTTCATGATTGTAGCTTCTGTTTAAGTATTTTATTTAGTTAACATGGATAGCATATTACCATAGTAATAATCCCGATGGTCTGATCGCGTGTGGGATACCGAGGTGCTGCGGCGAGCCAATATATGTGGTATTGAGGCTTACCTCAAGCGGCTACAGCTTCAGTGCTGCGGACATTTATGGCACAGATGGCGAAGCAATGAGTGGCAAAGTTCATTTTCGTTCCATAATTACAATACCGCAAGCGTAAATACAGTGACCGGTACATCAGATCTGGGGCCCAAGTCTGCTATTACAATAGTGTCAGAATGGTCTATCATTGATTTCATAATTGTTGATTTTGACAAGTTTGGTAATCTCCTAATATAATGGCGTCATTATGACTTCCCGATGGTCAACCACTGACACTCCATTGAAAAAATGGCATAGAATGGTAATCTCGTACATAATGACAAATGAATGACTGACGTATGCGGTAATCTGCTAAAATTTTGATAGTTCCTTTGATTAAATTGCTTTTGACACTAATAAATAAAATGTAAAAATATATACTGGCATGAATATTACGAGACCATTGGCCGACCAATGATCGACCATTATGAATTTAGCAGATTACGAACTTTTAGCAAAATGACAATGGAATTGCAGTTACGTCGTGTCGGAATGACGAATTTATAAAAATAGCAGACTTGGGCCCCTGTCTTTATGAAATTGTCTGTACTTTCGAACGCAGGTTCATAAAGACATTTAAAGAGATGCAATATTAAGCCATCGTAATGGGTATTAACAGCTCGTCACGTAAAACTGTCTTCGCCTTACGTTTATTTATCATGTTGGACTGTATATTCAATTTTATTATAATTGATCTATACCTATGAAATTTCCGTGTTTGTCTTAAACTTTTTAATAAGCGCTTAAATACGTTGGGATTAGATCAAAAGCAAAGCCTGACAAAAAAATGGGTTAAAAATATAGTGCACTGTCGTACCTTCTACGTAAACGCACGTACAGAGCGATAATCGGCGGCCCAATTTACTAGAAAGATAAGAGCAGCGATAGCTCAGTGGGGAGACCAACAGACTTCAATGCAGAGGGTCTTAGGATCGAACCCACGTCACGCACCTCTGACTTTCGGAAGTTATATGACTTTTCGAAATTATGTGCGTATTGATTGACAAATATCGCCTGCTCCGTGCCTCAGAGAGCACGTTAAGCCGTCGGTCCCGGCTGCCATGAACATCTATGGCAGTCGTTATTGGGAGAGTGTCGACACAAAAGATCCCACAGGGTCGAAGTGTCGCCGGTCTGCACTGACTGGCTCCCACATAAGATAAGATAAGATACTAGAAAGATTACACATACAGGTTCTACGCTATTCGATAGGCTTTTCACAATACTAGTTTATGTTCGTTTATGTAGCGTCTATGTCGTTTTATGTGTAGATCGAGTAGTTAGGACGTCATTTATAATGTTAGTCAGGATTAACCAAGACATTTCTGCCGGGGCTGCAGTATGAATGCGCGAGCGATCCCTGTGCCTCGGCCATAGACCGTATGAAGGAACACCGTGGTAGGTTTAGTCAGTAAGACCCAGGACTTGCTATCTTTCCTCGGGTAAGCCGGGTAAGCATCACAGCATTCTCCCACGTAAAAAAAAAAAAATGACGAACCAAGACAGGTACCAGGTATATACCTAAATATTGCTTGTGATACGAGGAGAGGTTCAACTTATTATTTTAGTACACAATCCTTTACAAGACAATGGAAAAATACTGCAAACACAGTAATTACAACTTAAATCAATTAAGATCATCTTTAGAGTAAAACTGGCTCTCTAGGATATCCTAGTATCTTCCGTGAAGACAACTATAGATTGATACAATCAATCTAGCTTGCTAAACAAAACTGGTAGCGTTATACCGTCGACGATAGTACATTGCAATATATAATGTAGAATATAGTTGCAAATAATTTAATCTTCTTTTCTTCTTCTTTTCGTGTGGTTAGTGGCCAACCTGTTGTCAAGAGTTGTTCAAACCGCCCGTAGTCCTCTGACATGGCTTTACGACTGCTGTCAATTTGACAACAACCGGGACCGACTTTTTACGTACCCTCCGAAGCACGGAGACGCTCAGATGAAATACCACTAAGCGGTCACCCATCTATAGACTGACCGCACACAACGTTGCTTAACCTCGCTAATCGTTTACCGATTAGTGAGTGCAACTGGCTATGAGCGCCTTGCAAATAATTTATGGGTTTTATTTATTACGAGCTTTTGACTGGCGGTTGGCTCGTGAATATAACTTTTTCTGGAAGAAAGGTACCCTATGTCTCTTGTTGTAAAACGTATATGCAACTATCATGATGATAGATGAAAATATTACAAACAAACTTAAATTCGCATTTACAATACTAGTTAGGACTAGCTTCTAGCGGGTTTTTTTCGCTCAGGAACAAAACTTTTGCCTGGATAAAAGATACCCAAAGTCCTTGTGTCCTCTGACAACGTGTAATAAACAAACAAACTTACTTTCGCATTTTTAATATTAGTTAGATGCAACTAGTTTATTTTCCACTACCTAATTCTCTTTTTACGTAAGTCTAGAGCCAATGCCCTCATTCATCATCATCTAATCACATGTATGATGTATGTAAGATTTTTAGTTTAGTCGTTGGGTACTTTTGGATTTATAATATTACTTTGGTATATTTATATTTTTGTCTATTATTGAGGTACCTAATTAGCATTAAGTAAGTACTAAACATATCCTGTAGACGATATCACATGCTTCATCAATATTGAAAAAAAAGCATACGGACAAAGGAATCACTGCCAATGTAAAAAGACGACTACTGAAAGCACCGTGCTTTTATAAAAAACCTAGGAAACCGACTTACGGTTAAGAACACAATACAAGCTTATTGCATTCTTTGAGAAGGAAAGATCCGCAGTAGGATTACTCTAGGTTGAAGTGAAAATTTCTCTATGCCTTACTTATTGAAAGTTAAATATATATTTTAACTTAAGCGGCGGGTGTACTTATTTACGCCCTGGTGTCTTCGCCGCTTAATTTATTTAGACCAGACTTTAAGTTGCACTAAATAAAGTGTGTATTGTTAAGAACCTTAGAGTTCTTTAGAAAATAACACACGTAAAAACGTCCCAGCACTACATAGGTGTTAGCAAGTCCAATTTTACCGTTAAGCCAGGCTTCCTATATTCCTATACAAAATAAAGGGTTGTTTCGGTGTCATCCTATGACGTTTCATCCCACACTGTCTTTTCCTAACTCAACCTATTTACGTTCCTTACTCAACCGACAGCAATTATTTCATTTATAATTCTATATTCACCTCCTGTAAGTATTCCTAGCTCAACCGATTACGAAATTACCCAATAGCTCTGAGGTTTGGGTGACGGTCTGAACAAAAATTACTGTTTTCGTAATCTATGTCTATATTCATATTATAAACAGGAAAGACTTGCTCAACAGATTTTTAAATTTTTCTTCATTTGAAATCTTTATTATCACCGAGTACCTAGCATAGGCTATATATTTTTTTTTGAAGTACTGTTACTAACCTAACCTACTTTTGCGAAGCCAAGGGTTGTTTTGCTATCCATACTTTTTTCGATAATATTTGCCATGGGTCTCTACCCATGACAAATATTATCGAAAAAAGTATGGCTGGAAGTCGTTACTCTTAACGAACGCATTTCGGTTGAATAAAGAAACTTTATTAAAATAATGTAATCGGATCAGTTAGGCATACTAGTTTAGGATGAGTAAATAAATAGGATGAGACATCATAGGATGAATACGGAACAACCCAAAATAAATACTTCATCATCATAAGAATAGAATTCACTCCATATCTTTAATATCCTGTTACAATACAGCGCCGTGATCTATTCACGGTCTAGGCTATACAAGATTTCCATTTGCCATAATCCCGAACCCAATGTCGCCCGTATGCAAAAATATAAGCACACATCCTTTGAAATTGTAGCCCGCAGAGGAAATAAAATGTGAGTTTTAGAGCTCCTGTGCTCTGCTTTTTAGAGTGGCCTTTGTGCATTAGGACTGTATGCCCGTTTAGAATTGTGTGTAGTTTATAGCTGATAAATTTTGAATGCTTACTGCTTAAAATAATTTGCATTTTGTAGAGTTACAATTTTTTGTACAATATGAAAACGTTGTAGGCTTTTGTCGTTTTGGACAGGTGTTTCGACTTTAATGTCTTTTATAAATGCTTAAGTTGCATTTAGGCACACACACAGCATAATGAGAACGAAACCTCTCCTAAAAATTATCTAGATTACAAGAGACTGTAGATTGGAGGTATTTTGTAACTGGGTTGCTATAAATGTAAGCAGAAATACCACTGTAGTAGTGTGCGTAAAATAGCTCTATATTAACATAAAGAGCTATGTAAAAACAAAAATTTTTAACCTTCAACATTATTGCATACCCTATAAGGCAGATTATTAATTGGTTGTAAAATTTACTAAAACAATGCGGATGTTTTTGTACCTATTGTGTGAAAATTGCATTTAAATGCGGTAGAATACCAAATATTTATATCACACCTGCCATTATTATTTATAATATTATTATTTATATATTACAGAACCTCCAAACTACCTGCCAATTTTTCCAGCCATTTTCCCTTTGAAAGCCGTTACCAATTCAATAGAGAAATGTAAACGAAATAGAGTCGAAAAGTTATGCCTCGCCCGTCACAAGATAAAGAAAGGTTTGTTTCAAAAGATAATGTTTTCAACCGTTCAGTAGTGCGATATAGATTTGGAATATCTTACAAACAACTATCGAGGGATGCTTTAAAGAAACGAATGTATGTATGTAGATAGAAATGTAAAATAGTTTTTGGAAGATGTGATTATTATGCCTGGAACCTTATGCATAGTGCGTTTGAATGCCAGAATCAATATTTATATTATCATAATAAAATGATGTATTTTTTGTATATATTACGTATCAAGGCATTCGATATTGAAAAGAGAGATATATCTTAGTCTTAATTGCCTTTGCTAAAATTTAAGTTTTTATGTTGTACTTCGAAATTAGTTATATTTTGAAGTTTTATTTATATATATTTTTGAGATACTTTGGAGTACAGATGTTTGGTTGGCTAATGAACTCTTCGTTTCTCTTTCTCTTAGCCTTTATTATTCCCAAGTCACTTGGGGTCGGCTTTTCTGGTCTAACCGGATTTGACTGGATATCAGTTTTTACACGAAGCGGCTGCCACCTGACCTCCGCAACCCGAAGGCTAACGATACCCTAAGGCTAGACCAGTGTCAGGATATTAGAGGGTACTGACTTTCCCAATAATGACTGCCATAGATGTTCATGGCAGCCGGGACCGACGGCTTAACGTGGTCTCCGAGGCACGGAGCAGGCGATTATTGTCAATCAATACGCACATAATTGCGAAAAGTCGTATAATTTCCGAAAGTCAGTGGTACACGACGTGGGTTCGAACCCGAGACCCTCTGCATTGCAGTCTGTTGGTCTCCCCACTGAGCTATCGCTGCTTTATAATAATGTTTATAAAAATGTTGATTATGTTTTCTAAAATGAAATTAAAATTGCCAACAATTCTAGAACTTTATTAAATCTAATAACTACCGCATATTGGGGTCATCATTAAAATATTGTTAATACAAATATACAAGGTTAAATGCATAATAGTAATAACTATTAACTTCTCTTTTTTTATATCCAGCAACTTCTGTTCTAACGCTGTTTTAAAGACAAATAATAAAAAATATATGGTATCTTAATATTGCATGCTGCCTACCTATCTCCCACGATGTGTTGTTTATTTATACCGCTGCTTACTTTTGTAAGTCCGTGTAGTGTTACGTATTGTTCTTACGATAAGAGCAACCAATTTTAATATTTGTGCCTACTTTTGTATAAAAATCACATAATGAAATGTGGTAGCACAAAAGTTGTTAAGTAAGGTATAAATAAGTCACGGGTAAAGATTATTAGAATAATTATTTTAATTAACTCAGCATAACACACGTTTTACATTAATGTCAATATTAACAAACCTCTAACTAATGTATTTATTAATTGCATTTAGTGAAATTAAACTACTATAATACGGATTTTATCACGTTGTTTATTTGACACTTTATTACATAATCTTGAAAACTGTTACACTACTACTACTATTAAACTTTACTAATTTTTAAGCTAATTAAATTATTATTAAAACTATTTAGATTTAATTTAATTTTACAGCTAGACTTCATGATAATTTGAGCTCATCCTGCGTAAATAGAAACACCAATGATTAAATTATGTTCGGGTACTTTGAAATAACTACACTGGAACATTGAGACAACTACCATCTTAGTCTCCCCGTGACCATGGCTGCTGAAAAGCAACCGAAACGTTGGGGAAAGTGTAAAATAAAATTAAATCTAAATAGTTTTAATAGTTTTAATAATAATTCAATTAGCTTAAAACTTAGTAAAGTTTAATAGTAGTAGTAGTCTAACAGTATTCAAAATTATGTATTAAAGTGTCAAATAAACAACGCGATAAAATCCGTATATAGCAGTTTAATTTCAATGAATAATATTCGCGTAAATAGAAGACAATATTAAGTTTTCAATAAATGCAATTAATAAACAACGGTTGACTGGAAGTAAGTCCGTCGATGTACTATGTTTAGCATTAAGTTTTAAAAAAATAAATAAAATATTTCTTAATACATAGATTACATAGATTCACGCCTGTTTCCCAGAGGGTTGGCAGAGACTACGGATTTCCATTTGCTACGATCCTGACACACTTCTCTGGCTTCATTCGCTTTCATCGCATTCCTCATACACGCCCGTCGGTTGAACCGTGACGTAACCGTTGACGGGCGTGTATAATTCTTAAACACGACTAAAATTAATAGAATGGGCTTAATAAGATCCTTCAGTTACTTTATCGCATTTAGTTCATTAAAACCTTCAAATTACGTCAGATGTACAAAAATAATATTCCAGAAATCACAAATTAATTGCCAAGAGTCAACTCTGAGTCAAAGCTGTCCAAAACAAAGGGGAGACAATTTCGAAAGATTTTTTAATAAAAGCTTGTCATTAAATTGAAACAGCCTCCAATTATATTTGAGCTCTTGCGTCAAATAAATATGCTTAAAGCGATTCGTTTATTAACTTATTATTTTCTGCCGGCATTTTGGCTTTTCCTTCGCGCAGCAATGGAACTGTTGTATTGACGTAACCTTGTTTCCATAACCGTTTTTTTATTTGAAAGTCTAGAAGAATTAGAATATAATAATGGTCAGGTGAGGAAATATTTTGTAATGATCTTTCGAAATGTGTCGACCCACTCATATTTTGAGAGTCAAAAGACTTTTAATAACTTACTTTTAATATTGCTCAGTGGGGAGACCAACAGACTGCAATGCATAGGGTCTCGGGTTCGAACCCACGTCACGCACCTCTGACTTTCGGAAGTTATATGACATTTCGAAATTATGTGCGTATTGATTGACAATTATCGCCTGCTCTGTGCCTCGGAGAGCACGTTAAGCCGTCGGTCCCGGCTGCCATGTACATCTATGGCAGTCGTTATTGGGAGAGTGTCGACACAAAATATCCCACTGGGTCGAAGTGTCGCCGGTCTGCACTGACCCCCACATAAGACACATACATACTTTAAGTATTAATTTATCTACCTACCGAGGCTAGGCTCGCGTTAAGAAGAATTTTGAAACAATATTTTTTCTGGATGTCAACTTGTATGCAAAATTTAATGATGATAGATCGAGTAGTTAAGGCGTGAGCATGAAACAAACTAAGTCATATTCGCTTTAATTATAAAAGTTAGGATATTATGCAAAATTAATACAGTATCAAACGAAAGTACTTATTATGTAGAACATTGAGAATAATTGCTTATGACTGTTAGCGCGTGGGCGAACAATGGAAGTGAACAACGGCAGGTGAGCAATATCCTTTGACATATTTGTTCGAGATAAAAATAGTCTGTATTAAAGTAGAAGCAATGGATGTAAATATATAGATTCATAATATTGTCTTCTGTTTACGCGAATATTATTCTTTGAAATTAAAGTGTCAAATAAACAACGCGATAAAATCCGTATATAGTAGATATACGGATTTTATCGCGTTGTTTATTTGACACTTTATTACATAATTTTGAAAACTGTTACATTACTTTTTTTTTTAAATTTACTAATTATTAAGCTAATTAAATTATTATTAAAACTATTTAGATTTAATAGATACAGTTTTTTATATACGTCATAATATTGTGTCAACAATCAATGATAGCCTACTGGGGGCCGCTAGACTCCCAAGCAGAAGTATATATCTCGAGTTCGATACATCTGACTTATTTAAAGTTATGTACGTATTAAATAGCTAATTATCACTTGCTTTATCGGTGAACGAAAACATCATGAGGAAACCTGCTTGTCTGAGAGTTCTCTATAATGTTTTCGAATATAATATGTCCTATGTGGAAACCAACCCGCACTGGGCCAGCGTGGTGGCCTAAGCCTTATACTGAGACGAGACAGTGCACAGCAGTAGGATAAATTATATATAGGACTGGTATTATAATTATAATATGTCCTTGTAAGCTTGATAGTAATTTCGTAAAGGTTACGTAAAAGCTATGAATGAAGCATGAGATTGTCTACCAAACACATTGAATCACTGTATTACTATTGAAAGTTTCCTATCTGAAGAGTCTAGGAACACTTTACACAAGCCCTTGATCCAAAGCAAATAAATTCTTAACTCCTTTATGCTCCTCATCTATTCTTTGACTTGCTCAGGGTTAGAGATTTAAATAATTCTAAAAGAGTTATGTTTAATCAATAATTTCATCTTAACGCACATTGGCCATCCGTGCAGCAGTTTTTATAAGTAATAATAATGTCCTCCAGACCGATTATCGGTCACGGTGGCCATTCTTAACGGAGACTGGCCATCTGCGCAGGACATAATATTATAGTGCACAAGTATGTGCGCAAACACAAGCACACTCTCTGTTCCCTAACTCTCATGATCCGATGGGACGGATAATCCGACACGACCGGAAAGAAATCAGGCGCAAGTCTAACGGCTTTACGTGCTTTACGAGGCACGGGGGTGTCTCACACCGCCAACTTCCTAACTCCGGGCTCGTATTGAGATTTCTTAACAGAAAAGCCCAATACCTTTTTGTTGGCTCGAGCCGGGATTCGAACCCGAGACCTCATACACAGCAGTCGCATTCACTACCGCCACGCCACGGAGGCAGTCAAATTTTATAAGTACAATTAAACCTAAGTACGTTCTCTAATTGGACACGACTGGAGAGAGATCAGGCGCGAGACCAACGACTTCACGCGCTTTCCGAGGTATAAAGAGTGCGATAACATCGTTATCTTTCTAATTCCCTACGGCTATTGAAAATATCTAATTAAACTCGAAATTGTAGACACCGCAGGCGCATTCATTACTACTACGCCATTGAATTAATCAAGTCTAGTCGACAACCATCGGTATAAGCTTATGGCACGTGGTCAACGGGGCAGTAAAACAATAAAATGTTAATAAAATATTTACTGTTGACTGTTGTGTATAAGATCTCGAGTTGGATGCCCAGGTTAAGGAATGCTCAATAGCAACGCAGAGTTTGAAACTGAGCTCACCACCTATTACGTGGTCATTAAAACCAGAGCTGGTGAAAATAAATGTGATAGCAATATACTTCCTACTCTCTTTTTGAGAATATACACGTAAGTCTTCATGTATAGTGAAAATTGGGATTTTATTCTTTTATACAAAGAATAAAATCCCAATTTTCAATATCAGTCCGAAGACTACTTCGTTAATTATATACAAAATACAGCTGCAGAGATATATCAGACAACCCATATATAATATCGTACGGTAGCATTCCTACGCACAGCTTCCGTGATAAATCACAAAATGTCAAAACCATTGCAGCCAATTTCAAATTCCGTATCTCCATCTGAATCTGAGATAAATCCCACAGAGCCTGAAACCGATTGGGCGAGCGCAAGGAAATGCTAAACAATTTCACTTTGACTGTACCACGATAGCAATGGCCACGATCTGGAAATGATTTGCAAGGTATTTACTTGTATCGCTTTGAGCATTGAAGGGTTATGTTTGGAAAGAAGAGCTAGGGATCCTAAGCGATGTAATAAAAGCTGAATAGTGGAGGAATTCTTTGCGGTTAACAAGATATATTTAACTGTACCGTTGGTGTATTGATTCAAACTGTTGTCTTGCTACAGCCACAGCGTCGAATGTTGTCGGTTTGATCGCCACATAGGACAAACATTTTTAAAATACATAAATTATTGTTCCAGGCCTGTGTGTTCTTTTTGACCGTTGTTTGAATGTTCGTAAAGTTCCCCGCAACACAGGCCTAGCGAAGGAGAGCGCCAACTTGTCTTTAAAAAAAGAAAATATACGAAACGTAATTGTTAAACTATTTTTAATGAATCGTTATGACTGTTGAATGAAGCACAGGATGGACGTTAATTTTTTGCATAGAGTTCTGTAGTTTGTTTACCAAGCCAAAACGTGCCAGTTATTGCCAAGTAATGCACTAACAACGTATAATTTATTTTTTATTTATTGCCATATATATACAATTTAAAAAATGGCATTGGGGCTTAGTTTGTTCTAGTTAAAACGCTATAAAAAGTAAGCCTTTAACGCAAGCAGGTACAAGGATGATAAGATACGATACATTTTATAGTAAAAAGTTTCAAATAATTAAGTAATGGCTGCGCTTCGCTGGATGGGACGGTGACATATTTTAATCATCCTCGAGCCAAACTGTTGCCGTACATTGTCGACGACTTATTTTATAGTAAGGCGCGTCACCGTTATTGAGTTATATTTCGGAGGCACCTCAGGCGCGCACTAGGCGATCTTCATAAATTTATATATCAGTTACTTTTTAATATAGTCTTAAACTAGCGGAGATTATTTAAAATACCAGCTAAGTCCGCAATTCAAGTGGAACTTAAGGAGATTATATTAAATTAGAAGACGCTGTTTTCTTTTTAAAATATTTTTGTTTTATTCTACATGTATAAAACTAATTTTAATTTTCAAGTCACAACGCCATCTAGCGAGCTATGTTACAACTTTTCTACTACGACTTTTATTAAACTTTGTATAGACTTAAGACTGTGTTAATAAATTTGCTGCACTGAAAAGAATGAAAATTATACGTCAACTTATCATTAATCAATGAACTATAATTTTTATTTCTTCTTCATTATTTACATAAACAAAGCAAAAATCATAATTTACAACTTAAATAATATTAACAAAACTAACCAAAAAAGCTAGGGCTAACTAAGCCAGTCTTCTGGGCACATTCCCGGTTGACAGCGATGCTGAGGAATTTTTCAAAGCTGCCTAAACCAGCCATACCTTTTTATAAAATTTTACAGTCCCATATCACTTTTCAGTTTGTTCTATTTATCAATGAATTGCGTAATATGTTGAAGTAAAGGATGGTATGGATAGTATGGACACTAAGACTATACCTGTCTAAAGCTGAGGATCTGAACTACTCATGATAATATTGATAAGGAAATAGATTTACAGCCTATTGGGCTACTGTAAATAAATATCAATGAAACCGCGAGTAAAAGCTAGTTCTATACAAAAGCAATTTAATACTTTCACAACAACTTTCATCATGTCAATAAATATTTCAGAATATAAGAACGTTGAACTGCGATAAAATTTCTGGACAAACATATCATAGACTTTTGTTATTATCCCAACAGATCATGTCTATGTAGGTACACTTGATACGACTTCGAAAAAACTGCGTTATTACAAATTATTACTATTAGTTACAAAATACCACTGTGATTAGTTCTAGTATGACACATTCAAAAAACGGTCACAAAGAACATCCAGACTCACATACGAAAATTAGTTCTATGTATTTGAATCTCCTATATGATGTTAAAACGCTACCAACACAATGAGAATTGGTCAATCCTAGAAGTGACAGTCAAAAATATTTATTAATTTGTGTCATAAAATAACACTTATGAATGTCAAAGGTCAGTGAGTTTACTCCTAACTGCAGAGTTCTTAAAGAAACTGGTTTTTAAACTTAATACAAAAGGTTTTACAAAGCCAAATATATTCCATGCCAATTCACAATTCAATTTCATTCGTATGTAATCAGTGTACGCATACCATACTCTATCTCCGAACCTGCTGTCTAGATAAAAAATAGTAGGCAATATATTTTTCTTAAATGAATACTGGCAGCTGAAATATTATTAAAAAATTGAATTCTTGAAAGCTGTGTAATAACACAGCTTGTTTGATGACAGGTAAAGTGTTTACAGCCACATTTGACAATATTTATAATAAACAACATTGAGAAAAACGTGACGTCTCATAGAGTAGTAACTATAAAAAGTAAAAATATATTTCTCCAGACAGCAGCAATTTGAAAAATGGATAAATCATTATGCAGTGGTCTGGTGCAAAGCTTCCACTTCGGATTTTCTGTACATTATACAGCTCGAGCGAACACAAATGCAATTGTTCTCTTATTCTAGAATAAGTACGTTTCTTGTTTTAATACAGTCTTGAGTTGAAAACTTAATCAAGGACTATCCGTAGTGTTACTTGTCTTTTGTGTACATTTTCGCGAATTTTTAGTATTCTTGGAAAGGTGGGTCACTGCTGAATATACTTTAAAGCGTGGAGTAGACAAATTGGTCATTTTCTCCATCTTAAGAAAATCATCGAAGATTTATCATCGTAGATTAATAAGAGCCGGATAATAGTGAAATATAGTAATAACCAGCGGGTCTACCGTGAAAATGATTTTACGCAATGACGTGCCGAAACGAATTACGAACGAAATAATAAGCATATACCTACCATGAAAACACTTCGGATTTTTTAGGACGTACAAATGTCATACGACGATATTCGTGACGAATGTCGGCGCGAATGATGTTTCATGGTAAGAATAAGCTCGAACGAACGTACGCAATTGCGTATAACGCGTTTCACGGTAGACTCCCTGGTATGTTACTTAAATCAGCTTGGACTTGTAGGTATTCTTACCAAAAATGGGAGTAACGTGCTGCTATGTATGTTCTTCCAGTTAGTAGAGTTTTCAAGGCCATTAAAAAGGCATAAGGTTCGTACCTTGAAAAGCTTGGAAACCTGCCGATCAAGTCTGTCACGAACATCTATTATTATATACTGTTGTAAATTTGATACGCTTAATTAATATAACTTCAAATGATCTGCCGTACCGAGAACATTCATAGCTATTATCCATAGCTGTTCAGCTATACAGCTATACATCTGAACAGCCCTTAAAAATGCAAATGTACATAAAAAAACCTAGATTGCAAACAAATATTTGTGGATCTAGGTGATAATTTATCCCGTGCAAGGAATAAACTTCCAACACTGCGCGCAATGAAAACCATTTAAACCTCTGCACCATCTTTGCAAGCAGCATTAAGCCAGCCAGAAATTACTCAGCACTGATGCGTAGCAAAATCTTAAATATAATTTCTGAACTGCTACAATATTTTATCCGTTTAAATGTTTTAGGCCAAAATGAACAGCTGTTATTAGCACCTGTCTCGGATTCTATCCCTACAAGGCAATAAAATGACCGAAGTAAACGATAAAACTTTAATAAAACCGACGAGGGAAACCATTTGAAAGATCTATGTCCGTAGAATCCATTACTAGTATTTTAGATCTCTACTGGTTGAACTTCATCACTTTTGTTACCACTAAATATAAACCAGTTCTCGTTTCTAATGGCAGGTAGTCACATTACCTATCGGAGAAGTGGTGATTACTGGACCGACTAATCAACGCAGACTATAGACAGATTGAGGAACATAGTGGTAGTTCAGTCAACAAATCAATCAAAAATGGCAGTAGCGGGCGACTTTACAACGTTCAAACAACGGACCCAAAAACACCCAGCCTTGCAACAACTATTTGTGGTTAGTCATAATTTTATTCTGTGTGGGCATTGAACCTATAATACTTGACGCAGTGTCAATGGCGAGACTACCACTTATAGCACTAGTCCCCATGCATATCAAAGCTAACTTACCACACTCCATTGTAGCATTAAATAAAATATAATTCTTGAGAAGTAGAGCCTCGCTGATTTCAGCATGAATGGGCCGGCTCGACCGGGTAAGGACTACCCTCTCACAGAATATCGACGTGAAATACCAGTATTCCTACTGTTGTGTTTCTTTCGGTGAGTGAGAGTGCCGGAGGCCCAATCGTCCCCTTTCACCCATTCCCGCTCCTTCCCACTTCCTTTCCTAAAGGGTGGGCAACGCGCAAGTGATGCCTCTGGTGTTGCAGGCGTTCATAAGCTACGGTGGCCACTTACCATCAGGGGAGCCGTATGCTTGTTTGCCACCTAAGTTGTATAAAAAAATATATATATAGGAATTAATTGTAAGAAAATCACAATGCGATACAATCTCTATAATGTAGTTTAATTTCAATATAACATTCGCGTAAATGGAATAAAATATAATTCTGTTTTGGTTATTACTCAATATCTACTCTAAATTCTCTTGAACTCCAAGTGTATAAATTTTAAACAAATGTGATTCACATGTTGTCTAATATTTCTTAGACCTTATTTATACCTTAGTATGGAAAAATGTTTTATGTTTTCTAACAGTATTCCTGACATAATGAACCAACTGAACAAGGAATATGTACACAATCATTAGGAAACCAGCGGTGTATACTGCGCTGCTATAGTACATACGTTTTAATTAACAACGCACATGGTGATTAATGTCGTGTTGTGTACTGGCGTGATTATTAAGTTTATTTATAGACTGGAGCTACCTTGTTGTAACGTTTTTCATACAACGCTTTCATGTTCTTTAGGTGGAACAGGTAGAGGCGATTTCACATGCTACGATTCGGTTTTAGGGAGCCGCACCTCAAAATGGAAAAATATAATCATAAATACGGCACGCATTGTGAGGCCAGATTCCAGAGACAGGAACCTTCCTGTCTCTGGAATCCTAACCACCGGCAGCTTGCACCCTGTTCCCGATGCCACTGGAATACCAAAATGAACAATGTGTTGAAAATATTGAAATAAAGCGGAACAAATAATAATAAATCTATTTATTCTCTCTCTCAAAAGCTTATTATCTTACTTTACAGAAATGCCACTATAAAGCAGATAACTTTGTGAAAGACTGGTGCCTGAAGTAGGTTTAAAAAAACCTGTTATTACACTTTTCAGAGCCACGGTAGCCCCTGTCCATACCCGCTGGTGGTACGGTGGGTCTCTTATCAGGGCCCTCCTGCCGCAATGAATCTAAATAAGGCTAATCCTGTGTGATTATGACATTATATGTGATGAATGAAAAAAAAAAGTGATAGCTCAGTGGGGAGACCAATAGACTGCAATGCAGAGGGTCTCCGGTTCGAACCCACGTCGCGCACCGCCGACTTTCGGAAGTTATATGACTTTTCGAAATTATGTGCGTACTGATTGAAAATTATCGCCAGTTCCGTGCCTCGGAGAGCACGTTAAGCCGTCGGTCCCAGCTGCCATAAACATCTATGGCAGTCGTTATTGGGAAAGTCAGTACCCTCTAATATCCTGACACTAGTCTAGCCTTAGGGTATCGTTAGCCTTCGGGTTGCGGAGGTCAGGTGGCAGCCGCTCCATGTAAAAACTGATATCCAGTCAAATCCGAATAGACTAGAAAAGCCGACCCTAAGTGACTTAGGAATAATAAAGGCTAGGGAGAAGAGGAGAAGATGTGATGAATGAAAAATGAACCCTTATTGGATCACTTCGTTGACCGTCTGTCTATATGTCTGTCAAGATGGTTTTTCTCAGACACCTAATATATAGTGGTATCAAGTTTTTTTAAATTTGGAAATTAATATCAATTACCTACTTAAGTCTGCATTCATTTGGGGCAAAAAAAAATCTATCAATTTTCTGCCATCTCTAGAATATCAAAAATGTTTAATACTATGAATTGTGAATTAGATATATTTAACACTAACTTGTTAAAATTTAGAGCCAAAGTGTTGGAATTGTTGAGAGGCAATAACAAATTTCAAGTCTCTGGTTTGATCATGTAAATATATGTATATGTAATGTCTGTCAATATTTATATATCTCTGATTATGTAAGATTTTATATTATTTTTGAGTTTTTTTTATATTTTATGTTTATTTTTGTTTCAATTAATGCATTGTCTTAGTGTTTAAGTGCTACCGTCAATTTACTTTAATGGTGCATGATGTGACACCTTAAAAAGTTATACATTAAGTGTTAGTACTAGTGGTTTTTTTGTTAGAATAAGCATTAATGTAATAACTACTCGATGTCCAAGTTAATAAATAAATAAATAAATGAAAATTATGATAGATTTACCAATTATAGGCTAGCTAGCACTACTTAGACTCTATCTACTACTCATGTGGCATAACACGCTTTACGCAGATATTTTGATACTCACAAAGGAGTCCAATCCTATAGGGTACTTTCCATTGACCTATCATGAAATATGGTAAGATTAAATGTCATATAACACAAGTAAAAGAAAAGTTGATCCAAAGTATACACGGATGCTCAGATAGAAGATCCCACAACTAATGTTGATCGCGTCCGGGCTGTGAATCTACGATCCTCAGCTCGGCTGTAGTGGTGAAGCGACCGCATGTTTGCTACGCCATTGGTCCAGTCTTTGTTGCTTTCTATTATTACATACCTCTCGCATTTAGCAGTTCAGCTTTCGTCAGCTTATGGTTCTCTTAATTTAATTATATTACATGCTTTTTTAGAGTTCGAAAAACTCTTACACAATAGCTTTGTCCGTCCGTCCGTCCATCCGTCCGTCCGTCCGTCCCTCTGTCCGTCTGTTATACAACTTTCAACTCAAGAACCATAAGAGCTAGAAACTCGCGGTCAATGCCGTTTGACCCAGCATAGTCGATATACCACCGCAATGAATATGACTTTGCATATTACTTGAACCAATTTTTCGAACTCGAAGATTTACGACAATTCATTGGCGATTCTCACTTGTTTTTAACTTGATGTGTTGTATGGCTTCTGGTTAAAAAGTTGTATCTACTATTTGACAATTTTACTATTTCATTGTAATAATTAATGCATAAAAATAGGGATACTTTTTATCTATATGAAGAAATTATTTGAGTTTGTTTAATCTACTGTTTCCAGCGGCACACTGGGGTCTAGGCACAATATGTTTGCAAGTATGTGTGGCATTCCAACAATTGACAATTTTATATCAAGACGAAAAGCATATAAAACTATATAGTGTGTATTGTATTCGTACAAAACAAAGCTGGTAATAATTTATTTCAATTTACTGTGCTACGGGAAATCGATTCGTGGCTGCAAAGAGAAACTTTTCATTTTGAAAAATTTTAGTTAGGGAACGTAGGTTTGTTTAATTAATTTATTTCTGTAGTAAAAGTATTGCTGTTCTGTGGAGGGCTTTAGGATCAATAGTAAAACTTCTAAAACTATTTCGCAAGTTAAGTAGAACGGTTGGGCAAATCGCTAATTGCGCTAAGTGTGTTCACAAAAAATGCAAAGAAAATGCACCAAGCAATGAATCTGTTGAACATCGAATTGGATAAAGTTACAAGTTACAAAATTAAAGATTTAAATTTCAAGTTATTGATGTTACTAGTATTAAAAAGAATTAAAAAAAGAATAAGTTAGGGATGTATATAAAATTATATCCAACACGTGAAAAAAAAACAACAAAACACCTAATATTACACCGCGCTTCTTCTCCTCTCTAACCTTTATTATTCCCAAGTGACTTACGGTCGGTTTTTTTCTAGTCTAACTGGATTTGACTGGATATCAGTTTTTACACGGAGCGGCTGCCACCTGACTTCCGCAAACCGAAGGCTAACGATACTCTAAGGCTAGACCAGTGTCAGGATATTAGAGGGTACTGACTTTCCCAATAACGACTGCCATGCTAGATGTTCATGGCAGCCGGGACCGACGGCGTAACGTGCTCTCCAAGGCACGGAGCAAGCGATAATTGTCAATCAATACGCACATAATTTCAAAATCTCATATAACTCCCAAAAGTCAGATTTGCGCGACGTGGGTTCGAACCCGAGATCCTCTGCATTGCATTCTGTTGGTCTCCCCACTGAGCTATCGCTGAGATAATATTAACCGCGCTACAGCTTATATAATAATAATTAAAAAATAATGATAATAATTTAACAACAGTATTATATTAACGTATTTTACTTTAAGTTGACTGGTTCCTACTCTTATCAGTCCTGAAGTCTTAAAAGAGACAGTCATTTACGTTCAACATGAGACTGATTTTTGTAAATTAGTTACCCGCTTTTACCTAAAACAACATGGAGGGCGTAGTGGTCGTCATCACCACGGCACCAAGTATTGTAGGTTCGACTCCCACGAGTGATATTTTTTGTTATCCGCGTATGGTTGGTCCGAATCTGGGTATTCCTTGTATCCATGACACAGTTATTATTTCTAAGCTAATGTGGCAGTTGTCTTTTGAAAAAGTAGTTAAATATTAGAAGGGCAGTAATATATTACACCCACATTAATAATAATAATATTCTATCACATACACACAACACCATCTAGCCCAAACTAAGCAGAGTTTGTACTATGGGTTCTAGACAATGGATAAACATACATGTATATAATTATTTTGTATACTTAGAAACACCCAGACCAAGACAAACATCCATGGTCATGCACACAAATGTTTAACTTGTGCGGGAATCGAACCCACGACCTCAGGCGTGGCAGTCAGTTACATTAACCACTACGTCATCGAAGCCGACATTTCTCGAGTTATGGTTTTAGGTCACACGTTATGAGGTAAAACTTATTGCAATTTACCAAACCTGTGTCTGGTTGATGGCAATAAGTCAAGGTCAAGGTCTGTACCCAGATCCGCGTCACTACTCGAAGAATTTTTCGACGGAAATCCCTATAACATGTTTTCGGGATTGAACTTGAGAGTGCATAGCGGTCGTATTAACTACTGCTGCGTCGCCGAGACAGGCGTAATTCTTACATTTACTTCCTAATATTGTAGCTACAATCACGGAATAGGCAAGCGATAGGTTAGTAATTTATAGTCTACGAAGTAGTGCGTTGGTTATGGTTGTAAAATAGAACTCGCTGGAGGTGACTAAATAATTTTACTGCGAGTATGGTGAAAGTGCAGCAATAGCAATATGAGCAGCGATAGCTCAGTGCGGAGACCAACAGACTGCAGTGCAGAGGGTCTCTGGTTCGAACCCACGTCGCGCACCTCTGACTTTGGGAAGTTATATGACTTTTCGAAATTATGTGCGTATTGGTTGACAATTATCGCCTGCTCCGTGCCTCGGAGAGCAAGTTAAGCCGTCGGTCCCAGCTGCCATGAACATCTATGGCAGTCGTTATTGGGAGAGCGTCGACACAAAAGATCCCACTGGGTCGAAGTCTCGCTGGTCTGCACTGACTGGCCCCCACATAAGATACATACATACATACATGGTGACAGCGCAGAGTGATTATGCTGAGAGCAGAATGGAGATTGGTTCAATGATATCACTATAAGAGGAGGCGAGAAGGCTGATTGTGAATTTTCTTAACTAAAGTACAATTGCATTCAAAGCTATCGTATTATTTGTAGTATTTTTTAACGCTAATGGCTTTGCGGTAGTGACGCAACCGACTTTTGACTGTGCATTGTGCATGCGATCTCAATCTCCCGGGTCAGAAGTCGGGATGGTGCCCGTTAGATGGCAATAGGTTCGAATGTGTAAGTTTATCTAGCCTTATCATACCGTAAAATGCTTAGAATTAAATATATGTCCTAAAAAGACAATTGCCGCTCTAGGGATAATTCCTGTGTCGCGTGGAATTTTACAAACGTTCAATTAACTGACATAAAGAATACGCAGACGAGTAACAACTATTTCTATCACAAAACTTGTGTAACGTGTTGGAATCGAACACACAACATCCGGGCAAGTGACAAGGGCAAGACCACATAAACTTAAGTTAAAGCCATTCGTGCACTCATGTGTTTCAGAGTGTTTGATATAAAATAAACGAGTGCTTTAAAAGCTGCTGTTAAAATAACATAAAACTCCACACAAAATCTCTTACAAAACACAAACTCATAACATAACGTAACCGAAGTTTACGACAAAAACTTTGCTCATACGCCCAGTCATTGTCCCTATGACTCACACTTTCGTTCTTTTCTAAAACATTGCGGTTGACAGAGTTGACATGGGTCCACTAAAAAATGCTGTTCCAGGTTACGAACACAGATGTTCCATTATAAGCTGAAGAATTAGGGTTGACTCTTGTCTCTTAGACATGTTCCGTGCTAATGGAAATTTTAAATGTACCCTTTTCAGACAGCAGACAGTTTAGAATCAGGGATTTCCCTGTTTTGTCCTGTGAAAGACAAAACGGAACTGTTTAAAGATGTTCGTTGTTAATGTTCAGTTGTGACGTCAGCAATTTTATGTTTTCCATGTTGGATTTAAAAATTATAGTGACTCCTTACAGTAGCAGTAAAATAATTGTAATGGAAAGCTCTGAGCCTGCTTGTGTTTTTATAACTCAAGTAAAGAAACCTACAGGCATAAGTGATATCCGATTTATAAAACACTACCTTCTGCGCGCGGCTCCACCCGCATGGTACATACATCAATAAAAAGTAGCTTATGTCCTTTCCCTGCTTTTATATTATATCTGTGTCAAATTTCATCCAAATCGGTTGAATGGTTTAGTCGTGAAAAGATAACAGACAGATAGACAGAGTTATTTGAAATTATTTAAATCTTCATTAAAATATCAAATATTAGAATGTTTGGTAAGTTTTAGGTATTTTGATAAATGTTAGAAGTAAATGATAAAATTGATTGAATAAATTACCGCTATTAGTCGGTCACTATAGGTATATATTAATATTTCTAATAATAACTACACAAAACCTAGTCACGATCGATAGATCGGTTACGACCTCTTATCATATTGTGTCGTTACAAACAATAAATGCATTCAAGTTTTAATTATTCGATCGTGGTTCGCAATTCAAACTGAAATTAGCACCGATTCAAAAGGTTTATTTTTGTCGAAGCGATTACATGGGCATGTAGAAAGAATAGACGAGGAAAGACTGACTAAGAAAGTTTATAAGGCTAGTGTGAATGGAACAGTCGCAAGAGGAAGACCTAGGCGAACGTTTCTTGATCAGATCGGAGGCGTTCTGGACAAAGGCCAGGTTAAGAGTACCTTGAACCGACGGGCGTGTTTGAGGAATGTGATGAAAGTGAATGAAGCCAGAGAAGTGTGTCAGGATCGTAGCAAATGGAAATCTGTAGTCTCTGCCTACCCCTCTGGGAAACAGGCGTGAATCTATGTATGTATGTATGCAATGACATGTCGCTATTATCTTCAATCATTGAGGTAATCAAATCAAAACGTATTTTATGCAAATAAATGTTTCATTTGATTTTTTTATGTCATTACATACAACACAAGCCCAATTTTGGAAGGTACATTCTTAATAAGACATACGGTACCGAATATTATGCGGTTCTTTTTACCGAGACTTTAAAACATTTAAACATCAATTATCTATATATATATAAAACTCTTCCGTTACTGAGTGACTGACAGACAACGCACAGCCGAAACTACTGAACGCAAGAAGCTGACATTTGGCATGTATGTTCCTTGGAGAGTGTAGGGGAGCACTAAGAGAGGATTTTTGGAAATTCCACCCCGAAGGGGGTGAAATGGGTGTAGTACAATTCTACGCGGACGAAGTCCGGGCAAAAGCTAGCAGTATATAAACTTATTATCTGGTTATCTGTCATACAGGTCTCCTAGTACAGAAACCAGTCTCTCACATAGATTTAATCTCATGTATTGTATACAGTGTAAGGGAACGTTCTGCAATCTTGAAATGGGTTTTTGGGGACTAGATCGCTGGCTCTCTTTCCGTTCGCTTATACTGCGAACGGGGTCGTGCATTGGGGTCGTCTACCTGGGGCCCGTTGGGGATTGTAGAGCGGTCCCCGATTGTCTTATTACATGTTTGCATAAATTGTTATATTTTTACGACTAAATGTATTTTTTCTATGTGAGAGAAAACAATAAACTCTTCATAATATTTTATTATTATTATTACTTATGTATATACTAATAGGTGAAGAGAAACTTTTTAATTTTGTATTTGTGTTAAAAGAGTTTAAAGTATACTGCGCGCATTGTGTGCATGAACATGGATGTTTGTCTTGGTCTGGGTGTTTCTATGTATAATATGTACGTATTTACAAAAAAAAAGTATATATGTATATTTATCCATTGCCTAGAACCCATAGTATAAGCTCTGCTTAGTTTGGGCTAGATGGTGTTGTGTGTATGTGGTAGAATATTATTATTATTATTATTGAGGATTGTGACATGCGGCATAGCTGAAGTTTCAATTTAAAAGAAGTACATGAAAAATAGATAGATTGATAGAAGAAAACTAAATTATGTTCGAAATTAGCCCACTGCGCTGCAACTAATGTATCTGAAAATGTAAATATTATCATGGAAACAAATAGAGAACATTTTATTTTTTGTGCATATATTTTTAATTATACATATTACTGATAATATAATAGTGATAGCTCAGTAGGGAGTCCAAAAGACTGCAATGCAGAGGGTCTCGGGTTCGAACCCACTTCGCGCACCTCTGACTTTCGGAAGTTATATGACTTTTCGAAATTATGTGCGTATTGATTGACAATTATCGCCTGCTCCGTGCCTCGGAGAGCACGTTAAGCCGTTGGTCCCGGCTGCCACGAACATCTATGGCAGTCGTTATTGGGAAAGTCAGTACCCTCTAATATCCTGACACTGGTCTAGCCTTAGGGTATCGCTAGCCTTCGGGTTTCGGAGGTCAGGTGGCAGCCGCTCCGTGTAAAAACTGATACCAGTCAAATCTGGTTAGACCAGAAAAGCCGACCCCAAGTGACTTGTTAATAATAAAGGCTAAGAGAGAAGAAGACTGATAATATAATATAAATGCAGGAGTGGTGGCTTATTCCTCTATAACGAAACAATTATCGTTCTCGATAATATCCGCAGTACCTGTGATATATAACATTAGCACCAAAAGAGCGAAAAAGCAAAATCCAATGTGAAGGTATTTGATGAAGTTGTGTTTTTGTGAAGGATGGCAAACTGCGCACCGTTGTTGTTCGAAAAATATAAAAAAATTTTCTACGATGGCGTTGTATAAATATTCTGCAAAGAATATTTTGCTAAAAAATATTTTCCATATTTGTACCTACAGCCTAAGAGCTGAATGTCAGACTTCTAACTGTACCTAATTAGGTATTATTTGAGTCAAAGAGTGAAATCATAGATAATCAAACTGCGTTCTGATGTGGTCACCTTTATGGACGTTTAGTTGTCATGTAACAAACAACACATTTAAATTATAAATAATTATAGTGTTATCACGCTAACTTATATTTCAAATTATACACACGCTTACTCTTCTTACTGTGGACACTTGTTCATGCATTCTAAGTACGGTGAGGGCAAGTCTATACCTAATTTAAATTTGTGATCCGTATGACTAAAATTCAAATTCAAATTCAAATTCAAAATAAATTTATTCAAATTAGGTTACAAGGTAACAACACTTATGTATGTCAAATTTACACAATTTTTTTTTGCGAATTTACTTTTACTGCCACGTTCAGCAAAGCAAGGGTGTAGGGCTCATGAGAAGAACGGGCAAGAAACTCATGGTCACTCTTTTTAATCGTCAAGTTTTTGTTTACAAATCATAAGAGCTGTAAGGCGCTGCAACCATTTCTCCATGAACTATTACTGAACATACTCAAGCATTTAATAAAATTTGATGGTAGAGGCTACCATAAAGCAGCAGTATGGTAAATAGGAGCATCCACTTACATGTACATTAATAATCAAGGCAAGGCATGATTGTAGTCCATAGTTTAATCTAACTGTTTAAATAAAAATTTAGTAAGTAAATCATCGAATCCTACGATACCAAGGTCGACCAGTCACCACAAGTAGCACCCGTTCACGAGTAAGACGCATGGGCCAGCCATCGCCAGCTGTTTAAGTATATAAGCGTAGGGTTAATTTTGGTACGTCGTCAGACAACAGTATTATCACGTTGAAGCGCAAAACTAATTCTCTATCGAAAAAGCGTATTAGTCATATATAGAGCTGACTAATTACTTTTTTAGATTTTCAATTGTTCTCGCAATTTTATTCGTACCGCATAAGCACGCTAAATAAGTTAACTTTTATTTCATCTGCAGTAGTTTCACAACTTACTTTTACTTACTTTGTAAAGGTGTGAGCAAATTGTTGGCCCTGGTGTAGGAAATTTATTACATTTAATTTAAATTTAATTTAATTCACTTTTGGAACTGACACCTAGCTTTTGACGTTTTAAAAGTGCTTGCTACTCAGGCCTATTTGAAATAAAAAATTTTGACTTTGACTTGACTTTGACTTTGACTTTGAACTCTTTCATTTCCTCATACCAATTCAGCTACGCACTGTTGTCAGTAAAGCATTTGATGATATGCAAAAGAACTAGATATTCTTGTGCTTCGCGCAACTTTCGTGCTAGTCTACTATAAAACTCCTCTTGGACTTAATTTTCACTTTGCCAGTAAGTATAGTATCCAACTGTTACTGTTAAAGCGTACTCGAATTCAAGTTTGGTAGTGAGATTTAGCAGAATTCCACAGCTGACATTTACTTGAAGGGTCGACAACAGATTGATAACAACCCTACTGTTGTAAGCGTTTTTAAGTTCAGTATACTGCAAGACTACGGTAACCACACGGCGAGTCGTAGCCTTGTTTATCAACTTAGTTTAAAAAAGAAGTTCAAGTCAACTTTAGCGTCACCTGAAATATGTGTATGTCTGTCTCGGTGGTGCAGTGGGAGAACGTGCTTCTGCTGTTCACGAAGTCTCAAATCCGATTTTTTGTACAGATAGAGCTTTTAGATTTTTAGATAATCCCAATAATGATTTTCTCTCTTTGGAATTGTGTTCTATGTAAAAAGCATAGCATTGGTAATTTGTGTATGTGTTAAGCAGAGAGCCGCTTATCCCCTTAGAAATAAAGACTAATTTTTTTAGAAGTAGAGACTAAGTTTGTTTACATTAGGACCTTTAATAAAAATATCAGCATCTCAGTCATAACGTATACCAAAGCCAACCTTTCTCGGCTTTCAAGTCAAAGAATATTAGTATTCCTTCACCATACACCACAGTAAAAACAACAACTAAAGTAATTACGCTGCAAAGTATTTAGTTAGAGCTTCTGAAGATGTGTACACAGAGAAACTCAGGGAGTAGCGAATACTATATAAAAGTATATAACTATATATATTTATGTACGCAGTGATAGCCTAATGGGTGACCGTTGGACTGCTACGCAGATGTCTCGAGATCGATCTCAAGACGCGCAACTCTGACCAGGGGCCCAAGTATGCTATTTTTATAAATTTGTCATTCCGACACGACGTAACTGCAATTCCATTGTCATTTTGTTAAAAGTTCGTAATCTGCTAAATTCATAATGATCAATCATTGGTCAGTCAATGGTCTCGTAATAGGGTTGTGGTAGAATGACATGTTGTTTTGCCATTATTATAAAACCCGTTAGAAAAGTGATTTTTGAAAAACGACTACTTACTTTGAACATATATTCATGGCAGATTTCGTTTATATGTATTTTTACATATTATTTATTAATGTTAAAAGCGATTTGATCAAAGGAACTGTCAAAATAGCAGATTATCGCATACGTCAGTCATTCATATGTCATTATGTAAGAGATTACCATTCTATGCCATTTTTTCAATGTAGGGTCAGTGGTTGACCATCGGAAAGTCATAATGACGCCATTATATTAGTAGATTACCAAACTTGTCAAAAGCAACAATTATGAAATCAATGATAGACCATTCTGACACTATTGTAATAGCAGACTGGGGCCCCTGAAGTTATGTGCGTATTAAGTAGTTAATTATTGCTCGCTTTTACGGCGAAGGAAAACATCATGAAGAAACCTATATGTCTAAGATATCTCCGTAATTTTTTCGTAGATATTATGTTAAGTCTGTCCACCCGCACTGGGTCAGCTTGTGTGGACTATGGGGTAACTCTTCTCACACTAAAAAGAGGCCTGTGCCCAGTAGTGGAAGTTTAGTACAAGGCTGATATATTATTACGTACTCACTGTATACTGTATATATGTTCTTAACCCTTTGAATATACATCTTATCTTATCTTATGTGGGGGCCAGTCAGTGCAGACCGGCGACACTTCGACCCAGTGGGATCTTTTGTGTCGACTATCTCCCAATAACGACTGCCATAGATGTTCATGGCAGCCGGGACCGACGGCTTAACGTGCTCTCCGAGGCACGGAGCAGGCGATAATTGTCAATCAATACGCACATAATTTCGAAAAGTCATATAACTTGAGAAAGTCAGAGATGCGCGACGTGGGTTCGAACCCGAGCCTCTTTTGCATTGCAGTCTGTTGGTCTCCCCACTGAGCTATCGCTGCTCTTAAATATACATTACGTACGCTGTTATATTCTGCTTATTCAAAGTAAAATTTATTATATTATACGAATTACTTTGAAGCTAATATATGCTTTAAAACTAGGCTTCAGTCAAATATATGACGTATAAATGTCGCCCCGCTTTCCGCTCTGCGATGGTACAGCAACAGTCTAAGAAGAGCATTAAATAAGGAACTGTAAGCTCACGAGACTTATAGTTAATCTGTCGACTCGTATAGATCATATTATGGCTGCCTTTGACGATGTTCATTTTAATCTTTATATGTTATATACCTACAAAGATATGATTAGATAGTGGAGGACAAAATTAATGGGCCTTCGTAGTAAATGTAATTTTGTGTATAATTAACGTAAGCCCACGATTCCGTTCGTGTGTAACTTTTGCTGTTATTTCGTGTTATCCTGGGAGCATTTACGAATGTCCTAAATAAAGACATAAGTGATTATAATTAACTACTTACATATGTAACTCGATATATAAAATATTGAAGGTAGGTTTCAGTCGAAAATTTCATACACTGCAAATTTTACTCTAATTTTAGCCTACGCGATGCTTTATATTTTGATCTCCGAACGCGACAAATATTTGTAAGTACTACAAATGTAAGTTCGGAATCTAACAGTTTTTAGAATTCGAAAAAACTGTTATACAATACTTTTGTCCGTCCGTCTGTTATACAACTTTCAACTCACGAACCGTAAGAGCTAGAGACTCACGGTCAACGCCATTCGACTCAGCGTAGTCGATATACCCCCGAAATGACTATGACCTTTGACCTCTGACCTCAAGGTCACGTGGTATCACATGACCTTTGCATATATTGTTTTTCGAACTCTAAGATTTACGGCAGTTCATTACCGTTTCTCACTTGTTATAAGCCTTTGTTTCAATGATGCGAATTGGACCTAAAACCGTATCTGGAGAAATGTGGCTGTAATTTATCTCTTTCTACACCTTCAGGGATATTATTAGGTATCAGACTTAAGTGTATTATTTCAATGTTTGCAAATTCCTACCGCGGTACATAAAATTATTTCGAGTACGCTTGCCTTGATAAAAATTAAACTTAAGTCTGAATACACCTAATGCGGTTTAAAATAGAAAATAATTGCAGCTACCATGTTTCTGCTAAAAATGTCGTTTGGGACAAACCCAATAACGCTTTAATCGACCAGAAAATTCAACTCGGGATCTGCTGCTGATATGCAGGCATCCGATAATCGTAATTACCGGTTGTGCTTGCATATTATATACTAGATTATACCCGCTGCTTTACTCGCATTAATCTAGACGTCAATAAATTTATATCCTTGGGATTAATACCCTTGTTTTGGAGGAAGTCAAAGTCAAAGTCAAAAATAATTTATTCATTTAGGTCACAAAATAACACTTCAAAAAGAGACCCTATGTCCTTTCTTCTATCCCTGAAAACGTGGATGTAGAATTTCACGATGATCGGTCAATTAGTAGTTAAGACGTGAAAGCGTAACAAACAAACAAACTTTTATTGATATTTATAATATTAAGAAAGGATGTATGTATGTACCAAAATCTTAATATTTAAGCATTGTTGTATACGTGTGGTGCAGCGCTAGTGATTGCAAGTTCTTGAGTGCATGAGATCTTGGGTTGAATTGGAATCCGGAGTCGGGTAAAGCGATTATAGATATTTTATCAAGAAATCCTTAGCAGCCAACAGAATTTGGAACAGTGCTCGACAGAAGACAACAGACTCAATTCTAAAGTATGGGAAATATGACTGTAATACTCCTTTGATGATATAGTTGTCACACTAAATAATATTGCTAAAACACGCGTTAGAAGATTCAAACAATCTCTTTATCAACTTTAATATCTTAAGCTCATTTCATTCATTTCATAAAGGTTTCTGCTTATAGAATACATGGCAAACATTAGTAAATAAAAATTCCAAATGGAAAAAGCGCTATGGCAACATATATCCTGCTTTTGTCGAAGTTTTCTTTTGTGCGAGGAATGTGTTATCTACATAAGTAAACATTTTGTATAAGAATTTCTCGTGCGAGTATTTTGCAAAAGCAAGGGCCTCTTCACGTCAAGAACGTTGGCTGTTTTGTTCGAAAGCGACGCAGTAGAAGTGTATAATTTTGTACAGACCAAGATATTATTACATACATTTCTATCAGAGAAACATTTACTGTATAGAATGTGAATTATTAAGTTATTGTCTTCGCTTTGATTCAGACGAGATTATTTTTTTGGGTGATGGCCGATTAATTGTGCTGGCTTGAAGTTCTTTGTTCTTTTAAGTTTTCGAATATTGAATAGTGAAAGGTTTCCTGTAATTGACTATTGGTCATTTTATTGTGGCGTGAAACTGTTTAACATAACTTACACGATATCAATCGCTGTTCGAATATTGGATAGGTCATCGCTCAGCATGTTAAGCTATACTTGCTCAGATGATCATTCAGTAAAAGTCCTTCTATACTCATGTAATTTGAAGGTGGGCGATAATAAATATTCAAATTTCGAATTATTCGAGTATTCAAACAATATTCGAAACCTTGATACATATTCGAAAGCGTGAAACTTTGAAACTGATTGATTATTTGATGACAGGGTAGTATTACGCAAATATATTTAAATTTTCAATTGGTTATGCTGTCGGTATAGGTTTGTAAAATATTGGGAGAAAAACCAAAAAAGAAAGTTCATGACTTTCGACCAAGGCATCAGTGAGGATAATCGATGGCTGGTACCTATATATATATATATATATATATATATTTTTTTTTATGGCACTAAATTGGCAAAAAAGCGTTCGGCCCACCTGATAGTAAGTGGTCACCGTAGCCTATAGACGCCTGCAACACCATAGGCATCACTTGCGCGTTGCCGACCCTTTAGGAGAAAAAGGAAGTAGAACGGAGAAGGAGCGGGAAGGGGGAAAAAGGGTGATTGGGCCTCCGGCACTCTCACTCACCGAACGGACGAACTACTGTTGTGTTAACGAACACGTTAACACAACAGTAGGAATACTGCTATGTCACGTCGATATTCTGTGAGAGGGTAGTCCTTCCCTGGTCGAGCCGGCCCATTCATGCTGAAATCAGTGGGGCTCTACTACAATAAAATCGACTAACTAAACTATATCAATTACACCATCATCAAATCAAAAGTTTCGTATATCATATATCAGTTTCATATATCAGTGACAATAAATTGATCAAAACTGAAATTTCCAAATATCCGATTTTCCTTTTTCATAGGAATACCACATAGCTAAAGAAAGTCTCAATAAAAAGCAGATTCACCAGACCGTATTCCCGCGTGAAAGCAAACCCAATAAATTTTTAACATTTTGTCACCATTTTGCGAAAGAAAATTTCGCTATAACTGTGCCATTTATCACGCTCGCCATTCTACTAAATACAGGAGGCACTTAGTGTAGCACATAATCTTCTTAGTGTTCGACATACTTACATGAGAGTGTTAATATTCGCGTTATTGCTGAAATTCTGTGTTCTTATGGAAGATCCGAATTATGTATGTGGTTTAAGATGCTTAACGTGAATATGATGTATAATGTTATGTTCCTGTTTTGCCTTGTTGGTTTTTGTGCTACCAAGATGACTAACTTGAATTGAATTACTGTTTCGGTGACGTAGCGATAGTGAGTAAGACTGCTGTGAATGAGGTCTTGTTTTTGATTACCTGATCGGACAAAGTGTTATTAACATTTTCTGGTGGCCAGATTTAATAGGTTCACAATTTTTTCTGGCATTTAAACAATTGACAGGTTGATATATTATAAAGTTCGCCTCAAAGATTCAAATAGCATTTTTTGTTGTTGACCTACTGATTGACAAGAATGCCACCTTAAATAATCAATATTTTGATTGAATATCCTCAAACAATTAATGGAGCCCATGAGATAAACTAAGGGGTAGCTAAGATAAAGTAATTATTTTTATAATCATGCTGATTGCTGACTGTGCTTATTAACGTATGGAAACTTTAATACTTAGCTATTAAAATATGTTTACACAGATACAATATTTCCCGGTGAGGTAATAGTAATAATAATAATGTCCCGATGTCGGTGGATCATTTCAGTTTTTATATTTTTAAATATGTATAGTTTTTATATTTATATTTAAAATGTAATTATTAGAAAAAAAAGTAATAAAGAGAATAATAATAATAATACACACATAACCCGTAAACCTAACCTTCCCACTGACTTATGTAGACGTTGCCATAGTAGTTCTGAAACTATTCAACACATAACTGGTTCATGTAAATCCATAGTACAAACTGATTATAAACATAGAAACGATCAAGTTGCAGCAATAGTCCATCAGAACCTAGTCCACAAATATTACTTTATTGAAAAAAAAACTGCCTATTACAAATATAAGCCCAGTACTGTTTTAATAATAATTCCTTTAAAATGTACTGGGATAGGACCATTATTACTGACAAAACCATACACTACAATAGACCAGACATAACCATACTAGACAAAACAAAAAAACTGTTTTCATAATAGACATCGCAGTATGTAACACACATAATCTCATAAATCAACATTTAGCTACCGAAATAAAAAGGCAATGGCAGGTAGACACCGTTAAAATAATCCCTATTGTCATATCTACAACTTGGCTAGTCCCTAAGACACTTCTACATAGCCTGAGCATACTTGACATGCCGAAATCTACAATCACACTCATACAAAAAGCCGTTCTTCTTAACACATGTCGCCTCACACGTAAATTTCTTGCATCATCTACTTCTTAACTTTTGCCCCTCTGGCACACTTAGTTAAGGCCCGTGTGTCAGATTTTTACCCCTTTGAAATAAAAGGGAGACTAAATATAAAACAAATATAATAATAATAATAAACACAATAATAATAGACTAGCACATAAACATGAACTCACACAAGACGATAATACGCCCTATTACAAATACCCACCTCAAACTATACTCGAAAATACCACACACAAGCTTTATTATGATCGCGCCATTTTTACATACAGAACCATCCATTATAACAGACTGGATATAACACTACAAGATAAAATCAATAAAACCACATACCTAATAGATATTGCAGTCCCCAATAAGCATAACGTACAAAAGACAATTAGTGAGAAAATAGGTATATATGCAGAGCTGAAGGATGAAGTAACAAGAATATGGACACAAGACAAAGTTTACATAGTGCCCATAGTTCTTTTCCCCACCGGTATCATCATACCTAAACATCTTCACCATAGTCTGAAATGAATAGATCTTAAAGATTCTGGTTGCAGTCCCTAAACTATGACCAAGTTGAGAATCTTTTGATAGTTGTGCAATAACACTAACTAGTATACATGCTAAGACACATACAGACATACACACTCACACCCACGCACACGCACGCACGCACGCACGCACGCACGCACGCACGCATGCACGCACGCACGCACGCACGCACGCACGCACGCACGCACGCACGCACACACACACACACACACACACATAAATAATAATTCTTACAATAATATAAAAAGCTAATAACCAAAAAAATAAAAAGAGAGAAAAAGACAAAATGGAGTGTAATGAAATTGTCTATTTTGGTAATAGCGTGGCAATACACTAGTGTCGATTGGTTACATTTATATAATGACTAATACAGCCGGATTTTCGTTTTAGGGATAACGCGATTAGTTTTGGTCCCAGAGGAGACCCTTATTTCGGGTTGCCGCGAAAATATATAGGTTGTTTCTAAATTGAACGCTATTTGTAGACGCCCAATAAATCCAAAAAAATGTGTATAATAAATTATCAGCGGCAAAGGATGCATGGGCGTTTAAGAGTATAGCTAAAATATTTATTAAACGTTTTTCAGTATCTAATATGTTTATATGAATATTGTTTGGTTTATGTAAGCGAATATCATTCTTCTATGATCCATTTGTTCTTAAAACAAAACCGTAGGTTATACTGTTCACTTTGGTTATATAAATTAGAAATTAATATTTGCTTAGTAATTAGTTCAACAGCAGCAACAACTTACTGCGAGACCGTTGGATCGGCACACAGAGGTCTTGGTCCCAAGGCACGCACTGCGGTCTTTTCGAGTTAGTTTCGTATTAAATAGTTAAATATCTCTTACTGTAACGGTATGGAAATAAAGAGCCGCGAGGTAACAAGAGCTCCCGTGATAATAAATACAGCGGTCAATATCTGCTGTACTGGTAAATCTTGGTATCGTGGAATTCGATGATTTACTTACTACATTTTTATTTAAACAGTTAGATTAAACTACGGACTACAATCATGCCTTGTCTTGATTATTAATGTACATGTAAGTGGATGCTCCTATTTACCATACTGCTGCTTTAGAGGCTACCATCAAATTTTATTAAATGCTTGAGTATGTTCAGTAATAGTTCATGGAGAAATGGTTGCAGCACCTTACAGCTCTTATGATTTGTAAACAAAAACTTGGCGATTAAAAAGAGTGACCATGAGTTTCTTGCCCGTTCTTCTCATGAGCCCTACACCCTTGCTTTGCTGAACGTGGCAGTAAATGTAAATTCGCAGAAAAAAATATTGTAACTTTAACATTCATAAGTGTTACCTTGTAACCTAATCTGAATAAATTTATTTTGAATTTTGAATTTTTGAATTTTGAATCATAAGTCAAAAGTAATTTATTTTGTAACAATAGATTTAGTTTTAAATAAAAACCTGTCTTCTATGACAAGATTATAAGGCTTTTTAATATCGTATAATGAACGAAAATATTCCAGCCAGGCGGAGTTGTAATCCCTATTATGACAATATCAAATATTTGAAGACTTGTGACGGGAGGATTAGCGGACAGTATAGCTATAATACAAATATTATAAAAGTGAGGTGAGTAAGATGAAATGAAAGGTTAATCCAATTATTATCGACTATTCTTGTATTAGTAGAACTTATTGTTAAAGAGACAGATTTGAATGTCAAACAAAGTCATTAAAAAGAGTTAAAAAGTCATATTAGGTTAAGTTACGTAGCCTAATATGAACTATTTTGTATCCTAGAGTAGCGATGAGCAATTGTCTAAAATTCAAATTATTCGAAACTTCATACAAATCAAAACATTCCAAATTTCGACGCCTATTCAAATGTTAATATATTTAGAGATTTCTCTTCCGTTACTGAGTGACTGACAGACAACGCACAGCCGAAACTACTGAACGCAAGAAGCTGAAATTTGGCATGTATGTTCCTTGTAGGGGAGCACTAAGAGAGGATTTTTGGAAATTCCACCCTGAAGGGGGTGAACGGGGTGAAACCCGATATTCACACGGGAACGGGACTTACGCGGGTGAAACCGCGGGAAAACTACTAGTATCTTATAAGAATATACATTCAGTTGTTTGAGAATCACAAGATTAAGATATTTAATTGAAATGATTACAGTTAGACAAGTAAGTATGTATTTATTGCCATTTCAATTATTCACATATAGCAAGTTTATTTAATATTCGATTGATCGAATGATTTGATTTATAATAGTTATTGACAACGACGGATTCGTGGTCATACAATTTAAGTATATTTAAATGCCTTTATTTGTTGCAATTGCCCGTCTTTGTCCCAGATAGCAAAGAAGACCGTTGTTTCCAACTATCATAAACTAGAAATTTCTGACACGTGACATGTTGAATGTGAACAGCCTTATAGTCAGAACAGTCTTATATACAATGCGGGTAGCATGTGCAAGTTAAGATACTGGTGCGGGTTGTACGCATTATGAAAAAAATTGATATAAGCCAGCTACCCTGGGAAATATTTGCCAAAGAGCGACAAAACTATCCACTTTTGTCATTAACTTTGCGCAGCCAATAACCGTAAACTCGTTTGTCCTCACACTTAAAGGTTACTGCATGTGAAAACGTATTGAGACAAACCTAACTAACATTATAAATGCGAATATGAGTTAGTCTGTATGTTACGTTTTCACGCCTTAACTACTCTATCGATCATCATGAAATTTCATATACACGTTGTCAGTGTTACAAAAAAGGACAACATGGTTTCAAATTATCCGCGACGTGGAATCCCGTGATTAATAATACGCAACATTGCTGTTTTGCACAGTCAGGTAATTCACAGAATACGGACACGACGGCTAGCATACGTAATAGGGATGTAGGGAGTGTAGTTTGTGACGGTACATGGACAAACAAAAATATGCCAAAATTGAGGGTGAATCAAGATTCTTCTGCCTCACAAACGGAGACATGACATCGCAGCAACAGTCAGCTTGTGACCACGGTCGGTGTAACCTGGTCGAAACGTCAAGCATAAAAAAAGTTAAACATTATGCATGATCGCGTTAATACCCGTTACATATTATATATATAAAAACCTATTTTATTTTAACAAAAATAACTAGAATCAGGAACGATAATAACACTCAAATAAATATCTCATGAAACAAATTCAAGTGCTTATTTAGTTCGCCCACAAAACAGCTTATCGGATTGACTTAAAACTTTTATAATCTTGTTTCTTAACGTTGTAATAAACACAGGATGTTATATAAAGTTAAGCCTTGAATATCTGTTTTGTCGGCTAAGGGTGTATCCCCATTTGGCAAAGTATTAGCGGCTTACTAACAAGATGACCTGTTTACTTACTACTAAATCATTTACTTGGCAAGTTTTCATCTATGTGTTATTATTTTCATGTGTTGTACAAAATATGAAAATAATATAATATTCTATCACATACACACAACACCATCTAGCACAAACTAAGCAGAGCTTGTACTATGGGTACTAGACAATGGATAAACATACATATATATATTTTTTTGTAAATACATACATATTATACATAGAAACACCCAGACCAAGACAAACATCCATGTTCATGCACACAAATGTTTGACTTGTGCGGGAATAGGACCCGCGACCTCAGGCGTAGCAGTCGGTTACACTAACCACTACTCCATCGAGGCCGACATCTAATCAAATATTTATGGGTAAAATAAATATAATCGTAAAATGTCTTATGGCTTTGTGTAGGTTTTATATTAACGTTTATAGACACCTATTGTTCGATTAAATTATATCAATGCCATTTTTATGAAAAACGACTTGGTTCTTCAATTGAATTTTCACCATAGAGCTCAAATTTTTTTGTTATAGTTTTCTTGTATGTTTAACTATTGTTTTATAGAAAAAATTTTTAAAAATTATAAATGACAACTTCCATCCTAGCAATAATTCCTGTGTTGCGGAGAACTTTGCAAACTTTCAAACAACATACACAAAGAACCAGACTCAAAACATTTGTTTTTCATTATTAGTAGTTGACACAAATGTTTATAAAGATCGAACCCTACACCATCTGTGTGGAGTATCAAGCTTAAATCTGAAACTTAAAGCAAGCTGAACCAGCTTAACTGGGGAAATATTTCTACCTTACAGAAAACCGCAACCAGATAATCTTGTGTCCTTTGAGGTGTAAGGTTCCAGGCTCCTTATTAAGACGCAATAGGTCAGCTACACATGTGATTTATTACGTATACATATCATAGGCGGCTAGGCATATTGTGCGACAACGACCACTGGTATTGCAGCTGCAATAAATTTTGATCTCTATATAAATAATACAAAGAAATTTAACAGGGTACCATCTTCTATGAATTCCAACAAATTCCCTAGTATGAATTTTACCGCTGTTGCAAAATCTAGATAGTCCGTCTTCTCTATCCAGTTAAATCAACTAGAGAACTGATCCAAAAAATATCAATAATAGAGAGTCACCATCTTACAGTAATATGTTTGTTGTTGAAATTTTATGAACACTGAGCGGCAGGCAAAACTACCGTCATCTAAATTTTGTGCATTTACTTATGCTTTTTGTGATTGAAATCCCCAGATTATTACAATGAGACGGAGCGTGATACATTATATTATAATGAATGCAGCAACTTGCTTGAAGATAAGGACTATAAAACAAAACTTTTATAACTTCCCAGCTTTTAAGACCCGCCATAATTTATTACCAACTATCTTTTTATAAAGGCTTACGTTCTTTTCGATTCTGGCGACTGTAATTCAAAATACATACGTTTTTCTTTGAATTTAATCTTTTTACTAATTTGAAAATAATAATTATTATTTTCTTTAGAGCTTTTAAACACGACACGTTTAAAATTTTTTTACATACGTTTGATACTAATAGTCTACTTTCTTACGTAGTTAGTTAATAAATACGGCGTACTGGTAGCTCTCTAGCTACAAGTACACCAAAAGAAAGATATACATAGAGACTCATCTCTATATTCAATATTGTCTTTCTTGTTTTGGCATGCTTATATTTTATTAGAGAACGTATATAGTCTGAAGCAGTTACTGAATGGTTTTATAATGAATTGATCGTGTGCCAAATAAGAAATAAGACAAGAAAAGTAGGCTTTACGTAGGTTGTATGCATCGTGTAAACAATCGACGCGTGCCAGCCGCTCAAAGAACCATGATTAAAGTGCTGAAAGTCTGGTGGATAGATAGCATAGTAGCCCACGCCAGCAAAACTTGCATCATGTAGAAGAATTTATCTTACAAAAAGCAAACTAACTAATTGCCAGTTTTTTTTTTTGTACTCTCCAAACAAAAATAGAGCGCTACTTGCATCATGTGTAGCGACACTGCTAACGCTTTTACGAGTATGTCGTCTCCCCGCAACCTCTGAGTTAGGTCGTAGTGTAATTTGTATTTATAATATTATTTATAATATTAGTTATATGTATGTATCATATGTGGGGGCCAGTCAGTGCAGACCGGCGACACTTCGACCCAGTGGGATCTTTTGTGTCGACACTCTCCCAATAACGACTGCCATAGATGTTCATGGCAGCAGGGACCGACGGCTTAACGTGCTCTCCGAAGCACGGAGCAGGCGATAATTGTCAATCAATACGCACATAATTTCGAAAAGTCATATAACTTCCGAAAGTCAGGGGTGCGCGACGTGGGTTCGAACCCGAGACCCTCTGCATTGCAGTCTGTTGGTCTCCCCACTGAGCTATCGCCGCACTTATATACAATTATCCGTATAGTATACAATCAAGTTATTTTATTTGACCTCCACAAGAACACCGCTGTTTACCCCTACATCATGTAAACGATTTTGTCTTACAACAAGCAAGCAGCCTAATATCCAGTTTTTTTCTGAACTCTCCAGACAAAAATAGATTACGCTACAAAGTTTTACCAAGTTAGAAGTGTATCCTAAAATAAAACTCGGCACAAAGTTCTCTAATTAAATAAACTTATTTAATAAAAATACATACAATCTTATTCTTAAAAGTTCTCTCACTTTTGAATAAGTTAGTGGGTTATCATGGCGTGTGTTAAGCGCACGGAAAAGCAAGCCACGTCTCTAGCGGGCTCTATGTCGCGGTTTCAATTATGGCTACGCGTTAATGTTATGCAAGAGTCCTGTTTAATTTAGGGTGACCATACCGTAGGCTTTTTTGTAGAGACTTTTCTACTTCCTGTTGATAACGGTTTTGGGTAGATTCTTAATAAAGTAATGTTGTCAGTTTGAGGCACTGTGATTTATATTAATTGCATTTGGAGACAAGCAACATGTATTTACTTTTAACTAGGTCATCATCACACAAGTGAAAATTTTGTTGTCACAAGCGGTTATGCTAGAAACACCTTTAGCGCGACAGAAAGTTTGATGTCTTGTTAAATTATCGTATCCTAGTGCTCATTCCCAATTCTATTCAAGTCAAATTTAATTTAAACCCGCTAAGGATATATCATATATTATTCCACGAGCGATTGCCATCTAACCTCAAAAAGTAAGTTTGTTTTTTTTAAAAGAGGTCCTCACATCAGCCTCATATGCTCCAAAGCACGAAAAGGATGACTTTCATAAAATGGTCACCAATCTATAAATATGGTGATGGTAACGTTGTTTGACCTATCGGGTGGATTAATTACGTATGTATGTATCTTATGTGGGGGCCAGTTAGTGCAGACCGGCGACACTTCGACCCAGTGGGATCTTTTGTGTCGACACTCTCCCAATAACGACTGCCATAGATGTTCATGGCAGCCGGGACCGACGGCTTAACGTGCTCTCCAAGGCACGGAGCAGGCGATAATTGTCAATCAATACGCACGTAATTTCAAAAAGTCATATAACTTTCCAAAAGTCAGAGGTGCGCGACATGGGTTCGAACCCGAGACCCTATGCATTGCAGTCTGTTGGTCTCCCCACTGAGCTATCGCTGCTTTGATTAATTACATAACTGGCTCCCGTTGCATAAAACGTTTTTAAAAAACACGCTGTGCTAACTAGTCGTAACCTGTGTTTTTATCTGAGCCACGTCCGCTATATTCCACGAGCAATCACCTGGGGCGCGGTAACTTACTAAAAAATGTCTTTGTTCTTTTACAGCTTTAGAGCTAGATACTGAAAATTTAGGTCTGTATTTAATACTGCCCGTATCAGAACAGTGCAGTAATGTTAGGGTTAATATGTATGCTACGAAAGCTATGCTAATATTTTCTTTAACTCATTAAGCGACAGTGACCGCTAGTTGCCCGACAGGTTAAATAACAATTTCATAATAATTATATTCACGAATTCCATAAAGAAAACAAATTATGAAGATTATATCATTGTTGATATACTTATAATATCAGATATTACTTAACCGTATTGTGTTAAACTACGGACTACAATCATGCCTTGTCTTGATTATTAATGTACATGTAAGTGGATGCTCCTATATACCATAATGCTGCTTTAGAGGCTACCATCAAATTTTATTAAATGCTTGAGTATGTTCAGTTATAGTTCATGGAGAAATGGTTGCAGCACCTTACAGCTCTTATGATTTGTAAACAAAAACTTGGCGATTAAAAAGAGTGACCATGAGTTTCTTGCCCGTTCGTCTCATGAGCCCTACACCCTTGCTTTGCTGAACGTGGCAGTAAATGTAAATTCACAGAAAAAAAATAGTGTAGCTTTGATATTCATAAGTGTTACCTTATAACCTAATCTGAATAAATTTATTTTGAAAAGGCAAATTAATAATTATGTATGTATAATAGCGTTGAAATTCCAAGTTTATGTGATCACTACATATTATAAAACAAAGTCTGCCACCGCGTTTGTGTGTCTACCTGTTCGCGAAAAACCAAAAAACAACTGAACGGATTTGTATATACGAGGAAGGTTTACGTGTATAATTTGTTAAGGTTTTGTACTACCATAAGCCGGGGCATATATTATTTGCATAAAATTATATACATAATGTTACGCTTATATTCTGAAGGAGTAGCTATGATTATATAGGTCACACGTAATATGGTCCGAGCCTATTGCCATCTAGCAAGCGCGGTTCAAGAATCTGTGCTGATGGAGGCGTAAATTTTTTATGACTTGAGATTTATTTTAATATAATAATTATATAATTTATTATCTTAATGATTTGAAATTGTAAGTTCTTTTGTGGTCGTTGTACGTCGTGTCCATTGCTTATTTTACATTTTCTAATAGATATAATTAATCGGTAATCAATGTATTTAAATAATGATTAATAGTACAGGAACATAATACTCGAAAAATATTTTTACTTATTTAAATCTTCTTTGAAACGAGAACTATTTATTCACTGATTTTAAAAATAGAATGTACATATTTAAGACTACATTAAAAATGTCGCGGTGCAACAAGGACGTACGTACTTAATTAAGTATATTCTTGCAAGTACAGAGTAACACTAAACAGTCCAGGTGTGTTAACAGCTCATAGTGCATGTGCTGAATAAATGAAAGGCTTTTAACATGCACTTAGCCAAGTGCATGTTAAAAAAGCCGCCAAGTCTTTCATGATTTTAATAACGTGTTCCTCTGTGCACCGTTGTACTTAGTTAACGTTATTTATTAATGACTAGTAGTTTTCCCGCGGTTTCACCCGCGTAAGTCCCGTTTCCGTGTGAATATCGGGTTTTACCCCTTTCACCCCCTTCAGGGTGGAATTTCCAAAGATCCTCTCTAAATGCTACCCTACACTCTCTAAGGAACATACACGCCAAATTTCAGCTTCTTGCGTTCAGTAGTTTCGGCTGTGCGTTGTCTGTCAGTCACTCAGTAACGGAAGAGTTTTATATAATATATAGATTTTAATCAAGAATTGAAAATTAAGTCAGGGTCGTAGTAACTATAATAATATGTAATTGATACGAAAAAGGTAATTTGAAACATCAAAATCTCTGATCCAGAAGTCGAGTATTGATCAATTGCTAATTATTATTCGAATCGAAACATCAACAGCAACAATCGAACATTCAAAACTTGACTTTATGATGGCACGATTAAGAAGTCATGGCTCATTATCCTGACGATGTTATTTTGCATTAAAACATTAATAAATGTTTCAAATATTTAAGACTGCGCCTAGCGTAAGACAGGTAATGGCAGAGCTTGTACGGCGCATATTCAAATCGGCGTGCGGCCGCCATAGTAAAATTGTATGGAGGATTTGAAGTGCTTTTTTGACAAATATGTATCTTTATTGTCAACCAATAACTCAAGTACTATTACTACTTATTTTAAGTTTTTTACACGGAGTAATTGTAAACACATTCATTGTTATGGTAAATGTATATTTCATATTTGTATTAAACAAAAAATGTTGATTGTATTCACTTAACTGTGACCGCGTGTTTTGGCACATTTAGCTCGGCGCAGCCTTAATCGATAAAAGCACATCGATAGTTCATAGCATAGCTCATAAATATGATTGCATTACTGAATGCTAGCAAAAACTAGTTAAAATAAGAAATAGCAAAACAATCCTAAAAGAAAACCAGTGTCATTTTATAGTAGATAGAAAATATAAACGCATTTCTTGGCATTTTACTTCTTACTTAATATATTTTTAGCATGTTATTTCTACACTATTATGTCTACATGTGTTAATAAACATTAAAACTATGTAAATAAACAACCAAATTTCACAAAAATATTAAAAACCCGCACATTTTTATTCCATATGGGGATTGAAATCACAGTACTCCATGTAGTGGCAGTAGCAAAACTGACCGCTGAAAATCGTCTTTCCAAAAAGTATTTGTCCCAAAAAGACTTAAAATTATTGCCACCATACTTATTAAGAACTTTGTTCCACCGAATGCCTCAGATGTGACCACAGTACATGTAAATGAGTTGAATGCAAAAATATTAACCCTCTGGGGTGTGTGGTGGGCGTGGTGGTCAGATGTCGCCCGTTCCATTCACACAGAGTAATACTTGTCTCATACATATGCAGAGCGGAATGTTCAAGTGAACGTACATTTTCAGAGGAATCAATGGACGTTTTTGTTTATCTACAACTAGGTTTTGTCCGCAACTTCGCTTGTAAAAAGTAGGTTATGAAAGGTACTCTATGTTCTATTCTCTTGACAACTCCCCTGACAACGTGTAAGCGAAATTTCATGATGATCGATAGAGTAATTAAGGCGTGAAAGCGTAACAAACACATTCACATGCACATTTATAATATTAGTTAGGATATAATACAAGCTGTCTTATATCCTATTAGATTAAATATAACGGAAGTTCGTATAAAATAATATAATGTAGATACTATAATATATCTTGATTTTAACATATATTTTTGGAATCTATCAAGATTTAAATATGTGTTAATTTAATCTTGTGTTTTAGAATATTTTATATTTATCGGTCACTCAACTGACATATCTGGCAGTCGTTACAAAATAACGTTTGTTAGTCAGTGCTTGGTATTTTATTTTACTACCCATTTTCTGTAAGTAAGAACAGTCAGTCGCTGTTGAGCTACGAACCGAGTTGGTTTATAATATTAAATAGTGATTGTGCCATAAAATAAAAGTTATCGTGAAACATAAAGGTTTGTTTTAATACTTCAAAACCCAGAAGATTTTGCAATAGTAAACACGGAATTATTAGGTACAACTTTGTCTGCCAGACATAGATTTGTCAGCAATTTATTTCACAAGGAGCATAATCATTGCCTTTAGTTAAAAAAGGTTTTATGGTTGCTGTTATCCCTATTTGTCTTATCTTCTTTCTTTCTTTTCGTGTGGTTAGTGTCCAACCAGGGGGTCTACCGTAAAATGCATTATACGCAATTGCGTACGTTCGTTCGTTCTTATTCTTACCATGAAACATCATTCGCGCCGACATTCGTAATTTTTTCTTTTTTTTTTTTTTTTTAATCTTCATTTATTTAGAGGCTTTTATTACAGAGTAATATGTTAGCCCCATCGTGGCTTATTCCAAGATACTAACTTACTATTTCATAATAGGCAACAGAGGAAGTCGTTGTTGTACATATATCTCAAATAGGTCTAACGCCGCATTTGAGACATTCGTCATGAATATCGTCGTATGACATTTGTACGTCCTAAAAAATCCGAAGTGTTTTCATGGTAGGTATATGCTTATTATTTCTTTCGTAATTCGTTTCGGCACGTCATTGCGTAAAAACATTTTCACGGTAGATCCGCTGTTGTCAAGAGTTGTTCAAGCCGCCCGTAGGCCTCTGACATGGCTTAACGACTGCTGTCAATTTGACAACAACCGGGACCGACTATTTACGTGCCCTCCGAAGCACGGAGACGCTCAGATGAAATACCACTAAGCGGTCACCCATCTATAGACTGACCGCATCCAACGTTGCTTAACCTCGCTAATCGTTTACGGATTAGTGAGTGCAACTGGCTATGAGCGCCTCTCTCATTTGTCTTATACAAATAGGAATAACAGCAACCATCAAACCTTGAATTATAAGAATATTTATTTTCAAAAGCACATATTCTATTTTCCTTCTAGGCCGAACATTTTGCTAGAAAGCTTCGCTAGTCTTAGAATGGGACAGACGTCATCCGTTAGCTCCACACTACAGCACTCTAAACTCATACATATTAACAGGCAGTTCTAGTGCTTTCATGTTTCTGCGGTGTAACCAAAATGTTGAACCGTGACAAGTGTTGTTTAGTTGTCAGAGATGTTACAATTTATCTACCTAAGGAATAAACTGAGCTACTTAATATTTATTGTGCTACATTTATTAATGTCTTGAATAGAATACGACTGCCTCTTACCCTCAGAGGCAAAAAAATAAAGACAGCAGAATCGAGAGGGTTTTTGACTCCTGAATTGATCGATGTTACAGAATTGTCCTCCCAAGAATCTGTTAATAGCAGGCGTCTAAAGACTGCTGTAGACACAGGTGCTGCTATTGAAAGATTCTCTCTCCTCTTCTTTACTTCACTGGACTCTGATCCTGAAGTGAAGAAAATTGAAAATAAAAAGTAGATGCTATGAATGCTTATCGCGCTATTTAATAAACTTCTCATAGCTACTTGCTTTTTGATTATCTCTAAAGTAGAAAGTGAATACTAAGTAAAATAAGTAGAAAATAAGATACCACTCCAGTAATCTGGGTGCGCACGCACATCATAGCTAATGTGGATATATAGCTTGTCTGGGTGCAATACAGGTTTTGCAACTACACAAACTAGAAATAGAATAATTATCTGATTAGCGTTTATATGTTACCAGCGGGTCTACCGTGAAAATGTTTTTACGCAATGACGTGCCGAAACGAATTACGAAAGAAATAATAAGCATATGAACCTACCATGAAAACACTTCGGATTTTTTAGGACGTACAAATGTCATACGACGATATTCATGACGAATGTCGGCGCGAATGATGTTTCATGGTAAGAATAAGCACGAACGAACGTACGCAATTGCGTATAACGCGTTTCACGGTAGACCCCCTGTTTTTGATCGCGACTCCGTTCACGTAAATCTAATTTAGGTTAGATAAGTAAGTGTACTTTTTTCTTGACGAAGTATACCCTATGTCCTTTTCAGTGGCGTAGCGTAGTATGCGGAAGGGGCGGCCCGCCCCGGGTGACACTTTTTGGGGGGCGGCAAAATTTCGCAGTTAACAATAATAGTATCTTGTAAATATTTAAACCATTTCATGACGAACGAGAGGAATGGGAAGATGTACAACACACAACAATGATGACTGTTCTTGCAAAAATTTCTTTAGAATTATTGTATTGTATTTTTCGCCTGGCACCTACGCTATCCCACTGGTCCTTCTCTGTTCCGCTGACAACGTGTATAAGAAATTTCATGATGACCTGTCGAGTATTTAAGGCGTCAAAACGTAACAAACAAACAAACTTACATTTGCATTTATAGTACTATATTTTGCCAGTAGCTTTGCTCGCATTTATGTAGAATAATGTTAGTGTAGATTTTTTAGTAGCTTATATGTTATACTGATATATAAACAATAATACAATAAGGTTTCTTCAAAAACCGTTCAGTAGTTTTTGCGTGAAAAAGTAACAAACATCCATCCATTCTCACAAAATTGTACATTTGTAATATTAGTAGGATTAGTTTGGTTTAGGATTTGACCTCGGTAGAGATATTTTCTGTATAGCTGGGGAACAATAAAATATTAAAACAATGAACGCCCAGGCTTCATTGAGCGGTGTTAGAGCTCCATGTTTCGTAATAAAGATACTTTTATGTCTTCTTCTTCTCCTTAGCCTTTATTATTCCCAAGTCACTTGGGGTCGGCTTTTCTAGTCTAACCGGGTTTGACAGGATATCAGTTTTTACACGGAGCGGCTGCCACCTTACCTCCGCAACCCGAAGGCTAACGATACCCTAAGGCTAGACCAGTGTCAGGATATTAGAGGGTACTGACTTTCCCAATAACGACTGCCATAGATGTTCATGGCAGCCAGGACCGACGGCTTAACGTGCTCTCCGAGGCACAGAGCAGGCGATAATCGTCAATCAATACGCAAATAATTTCGAAAAGTCATATGACTGCCGAAAGTCAGAGGTGCGCGACGTGGGTTTGAACCCGAGACCCTCTGCATTGCAGTCTGTTGGTCTCCCCACTGAGCTATCGCTGCACATAATGAAGATACTTTTATGTATTGAATATCAATTGAATATTTACAATTTTTAACAAATTGTTAAATGTTGTAAATATTATAAAACATTAATTTATGATTGCTCTTTAAATTCATGTTTCGTAATAAAAAATGTGCCTTCGACGTGTGAATCAAAGTGAGGAGACACATCCTGTACATTATACATGTTTCTAAAACAAAATTGGTTCTATATTTTGTACAGACTTAACAAAAACAAAGTTGCTTTGATATTTCGGCTGGTCTGTTTTATCGGGTACCACGCAAAAATTACCGAATTAATTTTATGCTGATTTTTTACAGTATAGACTTCAACTTAAAATAAAAGCCCCGTTTTATCTAAATCTGTAATTTTTAATGAGAGTTATGAATTTACGCATTCTTTTCCGTGAGAAAAGGGAAGCGCAGAGGTAATTCCGGGCTCACGCGGGGACCGACGAAACGCCCCGGGTACTACTTGCTTAATATACCACGGTGTGATGTAAATCTGTCTTATGCTAACTGGCGAGGTAACAATCCAAATCGAAATTAGGTTTTTAGTAGAATACCACATCAGTAGACGCGGAGACATCAGGAAGCAGACATGAGGTTGTTTGTTTGGTACACTTTCACGCCTTAACTACTCGACTGATCATCGTCAAATTTTACATAGAAGTTGTCAGGTTAATAGAAAAGGACATAGGGTACCTTTCATCCAGAAAAAAGTACTGTTTCTAATCTAACCTGCATTTACGCGAGCGGCACCTCGGGCAAATTCTAGTACGTAATAATTAGAGTGAGTTCAGTATCTTCAATACACCTCTGCAATATTGTAATACAACAACAAAGTTCAAAGCTTCGTATGGAGACATCCTTCGGCATCCCTACATGTAAGCGCACACTGGCGATAACTATGCCGTGATATCCTTAGGTATGCCGCGACGTCCTTAACCATACCGAAGCGTTGGACAAGGACACGACACACACAACGACGCTAAGCTAATGATGCTACGTGCGGGGCCGCTGGGTACGGGCGGACGCTGTCTTCCCGAAGACTGCCAAAGCGTACCGAGGAATGCCGAAGCGTATCGAAGGCTGCCGGAACGGCATGCCTTAGTATACCGCGGTATTGTTTTTGTACTTACGACTGTTAACATTGAAATTTCAACTTTATTTCCATACGATTAGGTTATATTTTTATTCGTCATAAAATACCTTGCCATGCCGTGTCGCCAATAGGCGCCGGGCGTAAGTTCCAATAAATCAGTTCACCTGTTCAGTTCGGCAATAGTGAGTGACTGACGTACTCAAAAGTGAGGAGCTTTCTTGTTCTGATGTGGAATATTAAACAGCATATAGTACATTTTTATGTTTCTTTTTTTTTTCTGATGTTATTTCCACGCTTGAGATCAGGTCTCTGTGTCACAGAGAATTTTGGAATCATACCAATCTCAGAACTACTAACCAGAAGTAAAAGACTCGTTGGATTATATTGTGTGCTATGGAACCCACATCATTAATTGCGGTGGCAGAGAGAGATGGCTTGGAGGTGATCGCTTATCTAATGGGTCATTCATGCAGCATTTGTTCAGTCAACGTGATTTCAAGAGAAAAAGTACTAACTTTTAAGGGCACCAGATAATTAAGCAAAATAAATATACTCTGGACTCTTTTGTTTATTTTAAGATTTTCTGTACAACCCATGTTATTGTACAATAAATAAATATACTTGGTTTAAAAATTAAATAATGTTGAATGTTTTCTCTATCAGGGAATCGATCCTAAGTACTGGACCCCTAATTTGAATGGCAAATAGGATTGCGTCCCATAATAAAGAGATATGCTGTAACAATAATGTGATATGGTATTTACTCCACGTCAACATAATAATATATTCCTTTGGAATACCAAAGGAATATAATATTTTTTATTTTAACGCCCACTGCCTGACCAGGCATAAACCCTCTTTCACGGTGGATTTTGTAGGCACTCTATCTTATCCTACGTGGGGGCCAGTCAGTGCAGAACGGCGACACTTCGACCCAGTGGGATCTTTTGTGTCGACACTCTCCCAATAACGACACGGAGCAGGCGATAATTGTCAATCAATACGCACATAATTTCGAAAAGTCATATAACTTTCGAAAGTCAGAGGTGTGCGACGTGGGTTCGAACCCAAGACCCTCTGCATTGCAGTCTGTTGGTCTCCCCACTGAGCTATCGCTGCTCAAGTAGCTCAAGCTCAGTAGGCCCAATAACAACGGACACTCACTTACTTGTGAATTACACACAGATGTTCCGTGCAGATATCGAACCCACAACATCCAGTGCTCTAAGGTGACTCTAAGACGCCTTCGGTTGGCGAGGTGACCTATTTGTGTAGTCAAATATAATTAATCGAATGTATTTATTTATTTATTTGAAATAACAAACAGTTACACATTATGTTCTTATTACTAATACATTTTAAATAAAGTTTGATTAAATGTGCAACCCACACCGTTATTCACAGCTTACATAATTATAAATTTATGAAAATTTTGCAAAGATCAAACAAAATATGAATTAAAAAAATTTGAATTTTACACAATGTTTCTTATATTTGTAACTCAGTTTCTTCAATGGCTCTTTTTAATATATAGCGAAATTTACTAGCAGGCCTACTAAACACATCCAGTTTAGTGAAAAGCTCATTGTATTTCCTACATATACGTCGCATAGGTGCGCGGAATCCAGCATTAGTTTTACACGATGATACAGCAAAAAAGGGACGATATCGCACCTCTCGTGTGACAACAGTTCTGGGTACTAGATAACATATCTTGTTTATTAGGTCTCTACAGTCATATCTGTTACTGCATAAATCAAAAAGAAAAATAGTTACTAAAAACAATCGTCTAGACTTCAGGCTCATTATTTTAAATTTATTAAGTAAGTACATAGTACAAAAGAAATGAATAGATAAAATAACTTAAGCATTAATTCACCTCTCGATAAATACAAGCGAATTCAATCAACCTTACCTGGTCCTATTACTTGTTGTTCATTAGACTTATTTATTGTACTAATAATAAATATACTAGAAGATATTATTTATTTATGTATACAAAAGTACTCGATTGGGTACTACTTTACTATATATTTATTCGATTCCTTTCTCGACATACGTAGTTATTATACGAATTTTGTTTATTGTTTTGTGATTATACGAATAATAATACGCTGGAAGATATGTGAAATCTGTCTAACTGCACTGGGTCACGGTTATGGACTATGACCTAACCCTTCTCACTCTAAGAAGAGGCCCATTGAAATTGAACTACTATATACGGATTTTACCGCGTTATTTATTTTACACTTTATTACAAATTTTTTAAATGTTGCACTACTACTAGATACTATTAAACTTTACTAATTTTAAGCTAATTTAATTATTAAAACTATTAAAACTATTTATATTAAAGGTTACACTTTACCCGACGTTTCGATTGCTTTTCAGCAGCCATGGTCACGGAAAGACTCAGATGGTAGTTGTCTCAATGTTCCAGTGTCGTTATTTCAAAGTACCCGAACATAATTTAATCATTGGTGTTTCTATTTACGCAGAATGAGCTCAGAGTATCATGAAGTCTAGCTATGGTTTGCTTCTTCTTGGGTTTGACCATTTGAATTACTGGATCCCAAGCTGGTGGTTCATTCCAACCATCTCAGAGGCCCATGCTCAGCAATTGGACAGTTTTTATACAGAACTCATTGTTGAGTAAATTAAAGTGAGAAAGCTGTTTGTAAATTTCTTGGTTCTAATCACTGGTCATATAAGTGCTACGTATAATTAATAATGAAGTAAACATAATATGACAGTTCATAATTATTACTATAAGACATAGTTATGATATATTTGAACGACATAGAAAAAGGTTATATTAACATACACCAGACATTAGTAGCAATACACCTAGGGTCGCTTATAATGACTATACTTACTCTTGAGTAAACCTTGGTAAAGCGTATGTTTTTAAGGTAGGCTGTACCTTAAAAGGAACTGTTTTAGGATCACTTAGCCGATTTTTATCCAAAAAAGTTGACAAGCAGGCAAGCGGTTCGCTTGATGATAAGCGAGCTTATGATTGCTTGCAAGAACAGTGACATCTGTCGCGCATTGCGAAATGGCATATGTTTGCATCAATTAAAGATGTCATACAATCAAATAAAAAGAGACATTTCCTTTCATCACATCTTTATGTTGTCCAGATATGTGGCATGTTACTGCAATGTATGTAGACTTTTTATGCTGCAGATAATAAGTATTGAGCATGAATAAAATAAAAAATACATATATTTTTATTCTCTATGTTCTGGCGGACTATTAACCACAGAAAAATAAAAGACACAATCGAACAAGCAAATGCCCTCTTCAGAAAAACGAAAGTTTTATGCTAAACGACATCGTTTCACTTTTTTGTCACTAGTATTGGAACGGCTCCTTAAGTGGAAGCAATTATTATGTAGTGTCGCAATCGCGGGATCGAAGAAGAAAAATACTTTTTCTCAAAAGAGCAACGGCAAAGGCTTGAAGTGGTCATTAACCTACTTCCAGTTCGATGTTAACTTTAGTTTGAGAGGTTTCTGGCTCGTGCTAGATATTGCTTGTGATAAACAGCAAAAAAGAAAAGACGGTAATAGTCGTACAGCCATTTTAATATAATTATTTTAAAGATTCGTCAAACTTGAAAGATAACGGATTTTATTTTTCATAATTGAAATTGAAATCTGAAGTGAAATACTTGTTAAATCTAAATAAAGGTAACATCGCAGCCAGCTATCTTCGGCCGAAATGAAATAAATAAAGAAATGTTATATATCATTGTATGTTTTTAAAGTTGAATGCAAAATGTCAAAAAGTACTAATCAACTAAGACCGAGTAGAATTACTAATCAACTAAATTTATTGTTGTCATTATATTTAAAATGTAAACAACAAGTTAATACACTTTTGTGGTGTTAATTTTCTAGTCTATGTAGATACATATGAGTGAGAGTGTACCTTAAGAACAAATTTATTTCAAAATGGCCGCCGCAAAAGTGAAAATTATAAACATATTCTTCGATGTACTTCTAACTATGACTTGCATATTAATTGTGACAGAAGCTTATGGCTCAAGTAGACTGCGCGAATAACATGCTCATGTTGGTGCACTTACGGGAGTTGTGCGTATCCCTTATAACATATTAAATACGTAAGTGAAGAGTACAAGTATGTATGTATCTTATGTGGAGGCCAGTCAGTGCAGACCGGCGACACTTCGACCCAGTGGGATCTTTTGTGTCGACACTCTCCCAATAACGACTGCCATAGATGTTCATGGCAACCGGGACCGACGGCTTAACGTGCTCTCCGAGGCACGGAGCAGGCGATAATTGTCAATCAATACGCACATAATTTCGAAAAGTCATATAACTTCCGAAAGTCAGAGGTGCGCGACGTGGGTTCGAACCCGAGACCCTCTGCATTGCAGTCTGTTGGTCTCCTCACTGAGCTATCGCTGCTTAGTACTTAGAGTACAAGTAACTTGCGCTTGCATCCCAGGCTTGCTTCTTGCAGTCTATTAAAGACGTTACTTTCGTTACGTTACCTAACAAATCTATCTATTTACATTGTTTATTCTGTCAAGAGCTTCTTAAGCTAGTTTGAATATTATATATACTGTTCTAATTCAGCTAATTACACAAAAATATTATTTTGTTTATCAACTGCCAAAGAAAACCACGAGTTGTCATCTTCATCCAGTGTTAAAAGATTTTAATTTCAATTTTTGCCAGTTTCAACAGTTGTTCCAATTCAAACTTCTCAAGTTACTGCAATGAAAGAACCTTAAACTAAACACTTAAAACTCTGTCAGTTCACATTTTTAGCTTTGATACTTGAAACATTTTCTTTTTAAAATCTTTTGTTACAAGAAGTAAATTAACAATACTATTAATCTTAGATAATGTCATTCAATAAAGCCGTTGTCAGGGGGTGTCACGGTGTGAAAAATGTTCGCATTCGGTTAGGGGTGTCCCTTGGTAGACGTAATCAATCAATGGGAGAAATTGAGACCATTCAGATGTTCGACGTCTCAAATTATAAGCGATAAATATATATTTATGATGTCATTGTTTATATTGTTTTGTTGGTAGAAATATGGATATTTCTTTATATTTAGGAAATTATTCTAAAATTGTTATTTCCGCCTTATAATTTTAGACAACGCGCCTTTTTTTACGTTGGTAATTATTTAAAGGTAATAATTTCGATCGACTTGCAACCCATGAACACGATCGCTCAACCTCAAAACAGTAACATATTGTGGTTCCAGCAAATAATATTCCCGTATGGGAATTGAATCCACGACATTCAGGATAGAAACTGCGGCGCGTCCATTACTTGCATGCGTCAAACTTTTACACTATTGATGACAGTACAATTTGAAATATTGTTATAGACAATACATGTTTAGCCTTTTTATTGCTTCCATAACTGTAAGTATTGTTTTAGCCGTTCAATCATCTCTCACTACTAATAACTACCCACACAAGTGTAATAATGATTTGCTCACCAAGTTCAAGTAAATATTCGTTTAATTTTCTCTATTGTCTCAAGTAAATCTGTTCAAGCATAGCATCACCCTCTCTCCGCCCGTTATAAGAAAATATTTTTTGATGTACAGTCAATAAAAACGTTCATTATTTAACCCAGTGATGAAGTAACAAGCTGAATACAGTCCTTAATCATAATAATTCACGATCCATCTTATTTTATCGAAAAAATATTTTGCTTAGTTTCTATAAAGATTTTTGTACGGTTTATTGCTTGCTTGAAAATGTGAAAGAAAATTTGTATCTTTTAAAATATTTGGTTATTAAGAATATTATTTCTTATTGTAGAACTTTTACTAAGGACTATCAGCAAAGAAACAAACATTTTACCTCACGCTGACATCACAGCAATTACTTTTTTGACCAGTCTTATGATTAAGGTAGCGTTGCGTTGCGTGTTGCAATCTGTAAGAAAAATATATTCTAGTTGAGGTAAAAGAAAAGGTAATGTAGTAGTCTTATTTACCAGGTGAAACAAAGTCATAGTAAGCATAACTACCTGTATACCGTCACCACATAATTCTTCCAGACGTATCTGCAAGCATTAATATACTCTGGTTACCGCTTTCTATGGATAAAACCATAGAATATGCCTAATTTCGATCTTAGTTGTATCTGTCATACTGTTAAACCAGGAAGTAGGGTCTCCGGTATCATTACAAAAATGTACACCAAGTTATAATAGTATTCGATAAAATACATTAATTGATTGCAGTATGAAAGAAAAATGCATTGTGACTACCTCTCTGCCTTAACAAAGATTTGTCATCTTGTTGCTCGACTCTCGCGCGGTAGAGACGCGCGCGCTGGTAATATCCACAATATGGTCATCTTGTTTCAATATTTACATTAAGGATTTTTTTGTGACTAATGAGTGCATTTTTAAATATTTTAAGTCATGACAAGAAAGAAGAAAGTAGTCCCTCGTGAAACCACGCACGTATAACACAGACCTCATGTCGTCCACATCAGAAAGTGTTTATGATGCTCGTTTCACTTGCTCGCAGCGGTTTCTCATTACCTACTTGTCTATTTATCTAGTGTTAAACCAAGTTTATGCTTCAGCACAACTACAATATTTCATATTGAGCTATCTCAAGAGTGTCATTAAGAACTTAAGGCTTATTAGAAGTCTGAACACTCACGTGTATAGTTCTTGTTCGCAGTAATATAAATATTGGGTTTAGTTTATGTTATTAATAGCAACTTTATGGCTTACTGTTGTAAGTGTTCTCAAATCGGTATCTGCTGAGGAGCTGAGACACAGATATTTCATGTGAAAATCCACAGTAACTTTTATAGTAATTTCAAGATATTTATATAATAGCCCTTAGCCATGAGCACATGATGGAGTCAAGTGCATTTCTGCTCTTGATTAAATACGGTCAGGTTTGTCATTAGTTAGATTAACCCGGGTATGTTGTCGTTAGTATAACTATGAGATCATGATAAATTCAATGATTTTGTGTGCTCTTTGAATTCTTCTTTAAGAATTCGAATATATGCCCGGTTTCTCCACTAATATAATGATTATTTATATTAGTGTCACACTGAAAATTTACTGGCAAGAAAATTGGTTTTCCTGCTAAAATATATTTTTGTTTAGATATATTGGTTCTTTAAAATAACATAGTAGCAGCAGATTATATTACGTATTGCAGATCAATTTCAACCGCTTCAATCAATTCAGTTCAACTTTCGATCTCTTATAACTTACGCCGGAGGGTATCACAACCCATCAAACAAGCATTTTCGTTCGATAGTCGGCCATTATCACAGCAAATATTTTTATTTCCTTTTAATTTATCTTCAAAACGATATTTTACTTATAACCCAGGCAAATAACAGAGGATTTGAACCCAATATTGAATTAAATGTGCCACTCGCTTTTCAATTTATTTAAGTTATAACAAAGTTACGAGTGAAAAGGTCACCCAAGCCTGTTCAAGTTTGTCATATTATGGAAGCAGAATCGTTGTAAACATGTTGCTGCGTTTTTCAAGTGGGTTCTGCGGATAAGGTAATCTAATAATATTACCGGGATGTTTACTTCCATTTCTCGACTACTAATCAGGTTAGCGGTTTATTATAGTAAATAGATCAAAACTTTGTAACGCAAGACGAGCGAAAGCGATGGAGAAGTAAGTAAGGAGATGACTTGCAAGCATTCTATGACCACAGTATACTAAGAATAGTAAGTCATCTTCATGGAAATGTGCCGCTGCCAGTTTGAATGTGTGCGTGTGCGCCGGGCGCCGTGTACGCACACGCTGCCACGCACACATTAGCATAATATACGGCGGAATACTGTGGCGGCAGCTTGGGCCGTACCTTGAGTGTGTCGTGTGATCGGGCGCGTTCAAGTACCTACGCTGCACGCCCGCTTGCGTTCGCTTGCTCTTATGTTATATTAAATATTACACGTTATATTATATAAATAAAAACATAGTGCTGCTCATAATACGCAAATAATATTTAACTAAAAATAAAAGTTATATAACTAACACATAGCAGCGATGTCCTAGTTGGCGACAGTTAGACTGCTAAGCAAAGGTCTCAAATTTAATCCCAAGGCCGCACCTTTAACTTTTCAATGTTAAGCACGCATTAAATAGGTAATTATCGCTCGTTTTAATAGAAATCACCGCGAGAAAATCTCTGAGAATTCTCCACAATGCAATGTTCTCGAAGAAGTGTGGAGTCTACCAAACTGCTTTGGGGCAATGTGAATTATATTCTCAGTATCCGTCTCATACAGAGAAGTGGTTAGTGCTTAACAATTGGTCAGTTTAAACACAAGGCTGACTGATATTATTTGAATGTGTCAAAGCAAAATAATTCTACCTGCCCTGAAATTAAGCAACTCTAAACGGATTTTATCGCAAATCAACAAATTTCTGTAATCTTGACTATGTCAGATTAATTTCTATACTGATTTAAATTAAAGGTCATTATACTTAACAGATGGAGTTACAAGATTGAGCCAGTAGTACCTAGTATCCAACATTTATAAATTATCAACAAATAAATGGTTAAATAGGATCTGGCAGAATATTTACCAGTAGTAAAGAGATCAAAACAACTGTCAATATTTAATTTGGTAAATTCAACGAACACTCTAGACAGAAAGCTATTCACTCTGAAATTATACTTGTCTACATTAGACTTATTTTCACCATAACTTAAGGTCCATAAGCAGAAGTTTTGCTTGTTATCAAAATTATATCGTTAACAGTATATGAATACATAGTAAACAGTATGGTTTATACGTCACGCACACTAACTCGGCTACGTTCCATTGTTCAAAGTGTTCAAACAATATTCTCGTAACATATTTAGTCTAGAAGAATCCTCTTTAAGTTATGAAGTGTTATTGAAAAATGTTATATTATTTAGAATTAACATATTGATTGGCTTATTATTTATTAAAGTACTTAACGTACTAAACAAAGGATAAAAAAATATATTTTATGATACATAATATATAACTTTATATAATGTGTATTTATTCCACGATGTTAAACAGAAAACGTACATTTCAGGTTGGCACTAAAGACAAATAGAAAACAACAGAATAGTTGGGATTTTAGATTTTACCACCTATGATATTAATAGTACCTGGCTCGTGTGTTACAAAAGATAATAAAAAAAGTAATTTTAATTTGTCTAACATGTCTTCACAGTAACGTAATTCCTGTAATACATGTTTAACAAGAACAGAATTAAAATAATTTTTAAACAAACAAAATATGTTAACATAACTGTTTACTATTGACTAGCTTTTGCCCGTGACTTCGTATATGTGGAATTAAGTAGTCTATCAATATTATTCAGTATTATGTATCATGTTGATCTATATAATTATTATATTCGACTTCTAAGCGGTGTATCTAAATGATGATAAAACATGCATCTGATTTAAAGTTAAACCACCAGCAATACAAAAGCGAAAATTTATATTTGTGTAGTTTTTTTTTTGGGATGCACGTACAAACATACTGACAGACAGATACTAAAAATAACTGCTATAGCTTTTTAAAGACCCCGTGCATTTATATTAATAAATTTATTATATTTATAGGCCCTAAGGCCAAGTTGTTTACCAAAAACAAAATTAATAGTCAACATACGTTTCCATGATCCCTTTATTGATTTACATTAAAAACTTTCAGTAGTATCGAGGACCGAGGTCATACGAAATTAATAAAACCACCCATGCCGCCCGTACTACCGCACGCTGTAAGACCGCGGCTTGTGTGGTGAATTTAATAATACACGCTCTCGTTTATACACATAACGTAGTTATAGATTCAACCAATATGTATCAATATAGCTGTACCACATTTGAAATAATAAGGGAGGTGGTTGCACAATATGTATTATATTCAAACCTGGAGTAAAATTTCAGACAAAACGCATAAATTACTCTACAGAAGCTCTCTTAGTCTTGGTAATTAATGTGTGAGTGATACAAATGTTGTGTCGAGATTTTTAAGTGGGAGGCACTGTGCACGGATGCAAGGGGCCTGATCAAAATAACCTGTATTCCTAACGCTGGCAGCTAAGGTGATATGTGAGTGATATCAATAGTGTGGAAAGATTCCTCGTAGTAACAGAGAGTTAAGCTGCACTTGTATTAGCATTTACCGTAGTAAGTGCCTACTATTCTAAAGGTGATAAAGAACAATCTTTTTAACCCTTAAATACTTAAACTAACTTTTAAAATAATGCCGCGTATAGTATTTTCGTCACGACCTTTTCTCAAAGGAACTTTATAAAGTACTCGGTTAAGAATACAGGGGTTTAAAAGAAATCTGTGAATCATACAAATTGTCTTGATTATAAGGTTTTTATTTCCAGATTTACCCAAATTGATACAGTACGCGTACAGTAATTAATTTTTATACAATAAAAACAGGGCGTGGTTCTTATGTAAGGCTCGTTACGTGGTCTGGCTGGAGAGCAACCAGGGACCACTTAACTTAATTGCGGCGGTCGGCAGAAAAGTCTGGAACCAGGGCACGGCCGCGCGAATCGCTTTCACATGCAATTGCGACCCCACCGTGTGAAACCGGCTGGCCACTACACAAAAAATACTTCCTGCACCGTCCCCCTGGGACAAACGTGGGAACTCGCACGCCGCTTCTCGGTCCTGGTGCTGATCGGGTGGCGAGCAGGCCTACGCAGCCCACTACCCGCAGGTAAAACCTTCCTCACAGAAGGAGGCAATGGCGTTCCACGATCTCTCACTCCGGACCATAGACTGAACCACGGCCGGGAGTGAAAGGACAACCAGTCCGACTGCCGCGATCAACTATTTGGCAATCCGCCAAAGTGTGCAGCGCCGTGTCCACAACAACATCGCGGCAGTCGCTGCAGAGATGACATCCGGGCGTCGCCTACTAGCCTATGTGACACAGGAGATGGCCAAAACAACCATGGCCAGTCATTACTTGTGTCAGCCAGAAGGTGAAGGCACCATGCCGCCTCTCCGGCCATTCCTCAAAACCGGGATTTACCGCCACGGTCGTGGCGTGCCCACGCAAAAACTAACCTTACTATGACTTAAGAACTAGAAAAGGAATTTTACAACCACTAACCTTAACCTGCAACCCTGTTTTATTATTTATTTTTAATTTTTCTATATTACTACGTAGCTACACGAGTTATTGGTATAATGTTTACGAGTCTCAAGATCACGTGGCACACTTGACTCGTTTATTTTTCTCGCTAAGCAACAGTACCAAACCAATCAACATAAATAATACCAAAAATCGATTTCCATCAAGACTGCCCCGACATAATTCCGAAAAATAATGAAACGTCCGCTTCGCTAATGGCAATGAGGAAGCACTACTAAATTGGGACCAAATTACTCATGTTAATAACAAAAGCCTTTGGAGGCTTCGAGCTCATTTCGGTGCGTGACACGCTCTTTCCATCCAATATATTCACGTTTTTAGTGTATCAAAAAACAATTTAATCCATTAATGTTGGAGAGGTAGTGCTTTTCAGTGTTTTTGAGTATATTAAAGGCTATTTGCTTTGTTATTCCTAAGCGCATAAAGCGTTTGATCTTATATTTAAACAGACTCTATTATAACGAGTATTTTAATGATAGATTCCGAGATAGATAGAGACCTCCAAACAACTCTTTAAAAGAACAAGTACGACACTATCCTAAGTGAACGAAATACATAACTAAAGAAAATTTAATAGTTTATTCTTCTTAAGTCTTCTGCCTAAAATCCCCAAAAGGAGTAGAGTAGTATGTTTATTCATCTACCTTTCGCTAACTTTGCTCTACATCTCACGTAACAGAGGCGAATTTATTGCCGTGTATCGAACACATTTCAAAATACACAAAGAGCTAACACCACAGCGACCTCTATATGGTACCTGAAAATCCTTTATATAAGTATATGTGAATATCGTACAAAGTAATTTGACGCCGAGTTTTTGCAGGGTGAAGGTAATTATGCTGCATCACTCTGCCGAATTTTCTCAAAAAGCCTGGGAACACCCTGGCAATTTATTGCAGGCATACCACACAAAGTCTTTTAACCACGAAATTCTGTAAGTGAAAGGTAATGTTGCTGAAGGGCTTTTCCAAATTCACCTCTCAGGCAACTTATCACAGGAATATCACACAAAGAAATTTGGCTGCGGGTTTCTGTAGGATGGAGGTAATTTACCTGCACTTCTCTAAAGAGCGAAATGCCGGGTCTAGACTAAGATTCCTTCCTATTTTCAGGTAGTTGGCAAAGCTACCATTTTCTCAGTACATATTCACGTACGGTGAATATATTGGCATTTATAATATTTTTAAAGGATTTTGCATGCAACTGTACTACCAGTTTATGTACGCACTTATACATTTGTTACAAGTATTATGCAGAGACGCTGATAAGCTGGGCTCTTCTCCGCAAAGTTTAAAGGCTTTCGGTACTATGAAGTTCAATGAATAGTTTTAGCTTGTCTTATAGTTTTATTCTTAGAAGTATATAAGTTGCTTAATATTATCCTTATCCTTACTTGATTACTTAATATTATAAATGCCAAAGTGAGTTTGTTTGTTTATTTGTAACGCTTTCACGCCTTAATTATTAGACCGATCATCATGAAATTTCGCATACACATTTTCAGGGGCACAGGAAAAAACATAGGATACATTTCATTCAGAATAAAAGTACTGTTATTAACCTTATTTTGTTTTTAGTTGGGAATGCTTCGACGCATACCTCTCCGCGGGGCGACGGAGAGGTTATGTCGGAAACTTCTCATCAGGGAAACGATACCCTGGTAATACCGACTAAACCTACCATGGTGTTCCTCGACATAACCATAGACGGTGAGGCCACGCGAATCGCTTTCACATGCAATCGCGACCCCGCCGTGGATTTGGCCCGCCGCCTTGTAAAATGGCAGGCCACTACACAAAAATACTTCCTCCACCGTCCCCCTGGGACAAAGACACGACACAGAGGCGCACGTGAGAACACGTACGCCGCCTTTCGGACCTGGTGCTGATCGGGTGGCAAGCAGGCCAATGCAGCCCACCACCCCTAGGTCAAACCTCAGGGTGGCTGGAGGTCATCTTGCGCCGTCCAGCGCCTGGTTCTCTGGTTGGGGAGAAGGTTTAAGCACTCTCTCCCGCTCCGCCACCTCCTTGATGGAAATTACTTCCTCACAAAATGAGGCAACGGCATTCCACGATATCTCACTCCGGACCATAGACTGAACCACGGCCAGGAGTGAGAGGGCAACTAGTCCGACAGCTGCGATCAACTCACGGCACTGCGATGCCCAGGCGTGGCATTCAAAGTGTGCAGCGCGGCATTCAAAGTGTGTGGCAGTCGCAGTGATGATATCCTAGCGTCTCCTGCCAGCCTATGCGACACAGGAAATGGCCAAAACAACCGTGGCTAGTCATGACCTGTGTCAGCCGGAAGATGAGGGTGCCATGCCGCCTTTTCAACCACTCCTCAAAAACGGGACTTACCGCCACGATCGTGGCGTGCCCGGCACTGGGGTGCACAAGTCGATTTCTTCATTCTTCCACCAGGATCTGGCAGAGTTCGGACCGTGCCGCCTCTAAAGCGGGAAGACCTGGTCCTTCACCCCAAGCTAGCGCTTCCTGGTGCCAACGTTAGAGCGACGCCAGAAGCGCCGCTTCCAGATCCCAGAACATCGATCCGGCGAGGAGACTCGTTGCCTCAAACGAGATCGTACGGTAGCCTCTAATTAACCTGATGGACATTGCACACTGTGGCGCACGGAGCACAGATATTACGGGCCGTCAGGTTATTTCCCCAAACTGGTGCTCTATAAAGGGCCATGGACCGCACGATCCCTTCGTAGAGCCTCCGGCAGGAGGTGCCTGGCCCCCTTAGGTTGGGCAGCAAACGTGCGAGCGCACCTGCAGCACCCAGAAGCCTGGGGGCCACTGTTACTAACCTAACCTACATTTACGCGACCGAAGCCACAGAAAAAATCTAGCATTTTATAACTTGAGAGAGAATTGATGTGTTTCATTTATGCTAAATGATGAACACACATACATACATAGTTTTACGACTATATCCCAAAAGAGGAGCCAGTGGTTCATCATATCACATTTCGCCAGGTATGATTTTAATTTTTATTAAAAGGGGATGCTACGCCGCCGTCTAGTTATTGCCAAAATATTTTTTTATTATAGCCTAAGTATAATTGTTTTTAAAATTTTAAAATTTTGATTCTATATCAATGGCATCTTGATAGTGAATGTGACTGTTGTGAATTAAGTCTCCAGTTCGATGTTCGAATTGTGCAAAGTGTTGCGTTTTTGTCAGAAAAATATCAGTAGCAGCACAGAATCGGAACTATGCACGGTAAGTAGTAATAGGATCGCTCCTTATAATATAGGACATAAAAATAAAAAATTTATACATCTTGGGTGGCATAGCACCCCTGATGGTAAGTGGTCACCGTAGCCAATAGACGCATGCAACACCAGAGGCATCACTTACGCGTTGCCGACCCTTTAGGAAAGGAAATGGGAAGGAGAAGGAGCGGGAAGGGGGAAAGAGGGTGTTTAGGCCTCCGGTACTCTCACTCACCGAACGAAACGGTAGGAATACATACAGCTTTTTCACGTCGATATTCTGGGAGAGGGTAGTCCTTCTCCGGTCGAGCCGGCCCATTCATGCTGAAATCAGCGAGGCTCTACATGGCGAAATGTGGGTGTACTATACCTTTGTCTACCCCTTCGGGGATAGAGGACGGCGACTACATAGTTGCCCGCCGCCAAAATGTGACCTACGTCCGGCGGCCAAGAAAATGGTCTACGACCATACGGTTGAGGTTCATTTGAACGTCATGAAATATTATTGCAAAGTCGATTTTCCCTTGCTGTAATATTTTGAAAGCGACCGTTGTTCTCTTTGTCATGACTGTATTATATTTACTTCATGCCATGACGTGTCAAGTCAAAAAAGTCAACCTTAGCTATAATTATATCTCACAGAAAATTTTGTCAAAACTGCACTGCATTGGCCGACTGTACAGAACATTTAGGTCAAATTTTGTGAATAAATAATACTAGCAACAAGGTCCACGATCTTAAAATGAAAATTTTAATAAAAAAAATGATTTAGTATATATTTTTTTAAATAAAATGAGATGATAATTTATTTATTACCAAAGAAAACAACATCTTTTGTCTGTATCCAGTGGCACCACACTAGGCAAGCCTGTCCTGTGGGTGCTTACTACGTTTACCAAAACGCTTACAAAGTATGCTTGGTTGATATCATGAATCTTAAATTAAAGAAAATAAGTAGCTGAAAAATAATATAACTACAACTTATTATTACATATAATTTAGACATGCCTGTGTGTGCCTTTTCATATATGTACATCCATCACGCTGCCGCATGCTTTCAATAGCTTCAACTCACATCACATATTTTATGAATACTCCTCGATTTAAGATACTTTACTCCTGGCAATTTTCCAAAACATCGAAAAAATATCGCATCTATTCTTTTCAAAGTGTCTTCGTCTTCTTAGCACATTTCAAGGCAAACTTCGAGCTCCTTTTTATTTCACAGTGACCTCCTTTGCCCAAAAAGCGTTTCACAGTAATCGATTAAAGAAAACTCCTCGCAACATTAATTTCCAATATACAAATAATTTTTAATTAAAATACTTTCAAGTTAATCCAATTAACTCCGATTTAAAATAATTGACGAATTCGCGAACAGTGTGTCGGCATTGACGTTCAAAGTTTCGTTCATTATGAGTTATGGGCAATCGGTCAGACTTTATGTTCGATTAACATTGTTTCGGTCAAAAAGTTCTGAATCAAAATTCGAAACTACTCATTCTGGAAAACGTAGTGGTGTTTGAAATGCTATGTTAATTGAAAGCAAAAAGTTTTGATTGTATTTGGAACTAAATTTTAATCCTTTATGTTGGTACTTTCAGGAATAGAAAGTATTTGTAGCATATAGTACGGAGTGCCCATTGTTCTAGTGAAATATTTGTGCCTATAATTGCGATTGAACGTGAGATCTCGTATTTGATTACGAGATGACGTACGAGTATTTACCAAAATTTTTATTTATAATTTCGGGTGTCTTACCGACATATCTTACAGAAGCATTCATGCAATAATACTTAATACTAATAACGCTGTACACTGTGTATAAACAATATTAGCCCTGTATTAAACTGTCCCACTGCTGGTCATGGACCTCTTCCCAGTGTGAGAAAGGTTAGGCCATAGTCCATCACGCTGGCCCGTTATTGCAGTACTGCTTGTTACAAGATTTACTAGCGACTGCTCATTTCTAAGTGCTTACAAGTGTTAAGATATTAATAATATTTATTTTCTTCTTTCTTTTCGTGTGGTTAGTGGCCAACCTATTGTCAAGAGTTGTTCAAGCCGCCCGTAGGCCTCAGACATGGCTTAACGACTGCTGTCAATTTGGCAACAACCGTATAATATTTATTTTTACATGACTATATAGTGCAAGTACAAAGTTCATTCATCTGTCCTAAATAATTGAGAGATGCTAAGCTGTCACGATGGCTCAGTGCGGATTGGTAGGCAACACATCTGTATCTTCTAGAACATTATGGAGAACTCTAAGACATGCAGGTTTCTTCACGATGTTTGCCTTTACCGTAAAAGTAAGTTATAATTAACCATTTAATATATACGCATATAGCTTCGATTATTAATATTAAAAGATAGAAGGATATCCGATAGATGAAAAGTCAGAGATACGCGACTTGGGATCGAACTCAAGACAGAGGGCGGTAGTCCAACGGTCACCCACTGGGCTGTGAATAACTCTAATCTTATTTTTGTTAAATAAAATTATAATAAAATCGTCACAAGATACGGTGTTTCATCCCTATGCCACAGCAGACATAATCAATTTGATACAATCAAACAGAATTCTGAAAACAGGACGGATAGAAACAGCATTTTTATCATACAAAACCATTTGTCAAATGTTCTAATGGCGTCAAAAGGAATAATTTCAATTCATCATGGAAGCAAGCGGTCGGAAACAAGTGCCACTTATTAGGATGAAATATTACGCTTTTTTGAGGTTTTTGTGATATGCGTGGGATACGCGTATATGGGTTAAGCGAATGAGTTTCAAAGGATTTTTAATTGTCATTCATTTTTAAACTGTTGTTTTAACTATATCGAGACATATTGACAAAAGCATCGCGCCTGACCCGCCGGTGTTCAAACGTTAGTTGACAAGTTAAATATTCTATATTATGAATTAAATATTGCCTTTCAAATAAGTATTGCCTTATTATTAATCCTTGAGCATAATATTTGTTTTAGAAGTGAAATTCACAAGGCTACAGCAACTGGTGGGGAGCGAGCCCACATCGCCTCTCCCTTATTAGAGTGATGCCTTAGCCAATAGTCTTCCGCTATACTTTGCATTTTTGAGAAGTAAACCTACACAGATTTACTGGCCAAACGTACACGTCTCCAACTGTTACGTCCTGAAGTACGTAATACTGTCATGATAGAACAAACTTGTTTGACAAGGACCCAATAACGACATACACTCGATGAAGTTGCAGACACTGTGGATCTATTTGCTTGCTCTGTGTGTAATCGAAATAGTTCCACACCCTAAAGCAGCCAGACTTATGCTTGTATTTTAACAAAGCTCATATTTCTACCAATTATATGTGACAATAAATACAAGTGGCGATTGTACGACCGACAAGAACTACGCTCTTAAATTAAATAAGATGATTTCTACAATAAATGTGTAGGTCACTTGAAAGCTGAGTCTATTTTTGCTTTGTTGCTATAAAAATATCCAAATAATAATATTAGTTAAACCCAGCCACGCTTCGCTGTGCCTCTGCTTGATATTAATTACGATGGTAATACACTTTTTCACGAGAACTTCGGGTAAAGTAAGTAAAAAAAGTATATGAAAACACTCTTATATAGCAAAGAAACGTTGTAATAACTTTTAAAGTTTAAACTTTCGCGTTGCATGATATGTATATATAATACGTAACGGGTATTAACGCGATTATCCATAATGTTTACCTTTTTTAAGCTTGACGTTTCGACCAGGTTACACCGGTCGTGGTCACAAGTTGACTGGTGATGCGATGTCATGTCTTCGTTTGTAAGGCAGAAGAATCTTGATTCACCCTCACTTTTGGCATACTTTTGTTTGTCCAATCGGTATCTCTATTACGTATGCTAGCCGTCGTGTCTGTATTCTGTGAATTATCTGACCGTGCAAATCGTTGAACGTGAAGTTGCGTACTATTAATCACGGGATTTGACGTTGCGGATAATTTAAAATCATTGACTCCTTTTCGAGTTATGCGGCTAATTATAAACATTCAGCAGCTGAGTTTTATACCTATATATAAAGAAGTGTAAGACTGCCTCGGTGATGTAGTAGTAATAAATACGATTGCAGTACATGGGGCCTTGATTATGATGCCGAGGTCAAGCATGGTTTTATTGGAGTTTTCTGTCTCGGTAGCAAGGAATCTAGAAAGAAAGAAAAATCATTTATTCAGCAATGTAACAAAGCATGTATTACTGAAAAGGTTACCAGCTTAGCATGTGCTAGGCTTCAAAGACCCAGCGCTGGTTTTCAGCTGGCATCCTGCAGTGCTACACGGACGGTGGTAGGTATACGATGTATAAATAATATAATGGATATAAATTAAAATAAGTGGCATAATTGGATAATAACTACTATCTTCTGCCATAACAATTATAATGTGCACCTATACACAATAGTTGGTTGTTAAGCGATGCTAGCTCACGCAAGCAATTTAGATCCCGCACGTTGGTGCCGGATGTCACCGTAGGTCTCTAAATCTAAATCTGTGGCCGGCACGGAGACAGCAATAGCCTTGCTCTCTTACCCATTAGTATTGGGGTTTAAAAGCATGACGAAACGTGGGTGTAATGCCTGTATCTAAAGCGTAGGTAGTAACACTACCTACGTCTTCGGGGATGTAGGCAATGAGAGCAATGTGTGTTCGTATTACTATAATAATAGTTTCTGCCCGGGGCCTTGTCCACATACTACCAATGGGCTCGCATAACTGTGATAGTAATTCTACGTGGTTTATGTGGTCTACTCACCTCCACTTCTACGCCGAGTGTTGTGTTCGATCCCCACACGGGACAAATCATTATCTGAGCCATAAATATCTATGTTGATATTGGGAGCTTTTTGTCCGTTGTTTGAATATTCGTAAACCTGTGAAACCGGATTTATTTCTAGGGACTAAGGCCACACCACGTTTTTTAAACGCGCCGTTGACGCGCGTTTTGGAAACGTGCGTCAATAGCGCAATAACAAAGCGGATGCAATCAATACTGTCTCGATCGACGCCATCTTGCTACTGTTGACGAAGTTCTGCTTAAAAACGCAATATGCCAGCGCGTTTGTATCGATACACACGCGCGTTTGCACGCACGTCTGTATTGATTCAAACGCGTGTTTGAATTTATACAGGTGTGCAAAGGTCTACAGGCTGTCTGACTCACGTGCGTATCGCGTCTGTATCACTACAAACGCTTGCCAACGGCGCGTTTAAAAAACGTGGTCTGCACAGGCCTTAAGAATAAATCCTGTGTCCCCGAGAAGTCTTTTTTAAACAAAGAAAAATTGTTTCTGCCTGCCAACATTTATCATTTATCCAAATCCAAAACTACGATTTATGGGTGGTTCTAATATTCTAATTCTAATATTCTACCACTTACACACAACACCATCTAGCCCAAACTAAGCTGAGCTTGTACTATGGGTACTAGACAATGGATAAACATACATATATACTTTTTTTTGTAAATACATACATATTATACATAGAAACACCCAGACCAAGACAAACATCCATGTTCATGCACACAAATGTTTGACTTGTGCGAGAATCGAACCCGCGACCTCAGTCGTGACAGTCGGTTACACTAACAACTACGCCATCGAGGCCGACGATATAATAACAAACATCTAAATATTTTCACAAAATTAAAATTCATCATAATTATTAGTCACATCTATTATTGCATATGTGCAGGCAGTTTTTCATACACTAAAGCTATAGATCTAACGTAATAGGTGACGAACCTATTATCGTCTACCAAGCACTGTTCCAAAATTCATGCTGCTATAGAAAATATATTTATCTCTTTGTTAGATTCACCAACAGCTTTTACAACAATACATTCACTAAAAGCATATCATTTTACAAAATCATAATTGCAAAACTAATTATAGGTTAATACAACATGCATTAAATTTGCATAAAAATGTAATAACAATTTAAATCATTGAATTACAAAAGAAATACACACAATTACGATAAAAATAAAATTAATTATATAAATTGAGATTAGAGATCAAGGTGTAAATTAATTCATCAATGAACGTAAATATAACTTTAGAAATTGATATAATGATATATAGATTATACAAGGTGGCGCAAATGTTATCACAATACATGATATACTGCCTTAAGCTGGTTGATATAAGACAGTTAAAATAAACAAAAAACCTATTTACGCAGAAATTAAGACAGAACATAAATTAAATAAAATTTGACACAAATTGGAACACCATCGTGCGCTGTTCCCAGCTTGCTAACGGTCATAGGTGCCGAGTAATCGTATTTGTCAACTCGCTAAGACTGGAAATTCCCGGACCCGAATACAGTACGACGGTTTTTTTAATATCGCTGCTTAAGACTGCGCCGAGCGTAAGACAGATTATAACAGAGCTCGTGCGGCGCATATTCAAATCGGCGCGCGGCCGCCATAGTAAAATTGTATGTAGGATTTGAAGTGCTTTTTTGATAAATATGTATCTTCATTGTCAACCAATAACTTAAATATTTGGGATGGAAAAATTGTAATAAAACTATTTATGTTTCGTTTAAGCTGTAAAAAAGGATAGATTTCTACTGTTATAATCTAAACATCACGTAACACGAGCTTACGTTTTTGCGTTTCTCGTGCAAATTTACGTAATTTTGTAGGCGAAATATTAATTATTTTAAGTTTTTTACACGGAGTAATTGTAAACACATTCATTGTTATGGTAAATGTATATTTTATATTTGTATTAAACTCAAAGTGTTGATTTTATTCACTTAACTGTGACCACCTGTTTTGGCACATTTCGCTCGGCGCAGTCTTAAGGCCTTTGACACCTAAGTACTTTATCTCTGCATTACATGGAGTTCTGAAATTTATAAATTATGAAAACCACAAAAATGTCCTGTGGCTAAACTGCTGAATACATTCGGTTCATAATTTGTAAATCGTCAAAGAATACCATGTAGCATAAGTGGTATCAATAAATGTGATAACATTTGCGCCACTTTGTATAATATAATATTCTTCTTCTCTCTTAGCCTTTATTATTCCCAAGTCACTTGGGGTCGGCTTTTCTGGTCTAACTGGATTTGACTGGATATCAGTTTTTACACGGAGCAGCTGCCACCTGACCTCCGCAACCCGAAGGCTAACGATACCCTAAAGCTAGACTAGTGTCAGGATATTAGAGGGTATTGACTTTCGCAATAACGACTGCCATAGGTGTTCATGGCAGCCGGGACCGACGGCTTAACGTGCTCTCCGAGGCACGGAGCAGGCGATAATTGTCAATCAATACGCACATAATTTCGAAAAGTCATATAACTTTGAAAATTCGGAGGTGCGTGACGTGGGTTCGAACCCGAGACATTCTGCATTGCAGTCTTTTGGTCTCCCTACTGAGCTATCGCTGTATAATATAATATATTACAATAAATTCCTTAACTGTTAAGTATTTTTATAAAAACGGAATTGCGAAATTTATTTGATGACAAAGAAAATATAATTTATCAACTGAGCATGTACAATATTTATTATGTACTGACAGACAAGCTCTATAACACACTCAAAGCGTTATACGCAAAACCTATTTCCATTCAAACCATCTGTTGAACTTTGCTATTTAATATTATAACCTCACAATATTAAATATATTATTAAACGTTAGTTGCCAACCTTTTACATAAAGCATTAGTTCCATTAAATAACGCCCACGCTAAACAGATGTTACACAAATGATCTCGGTTTATTTTAACCGGAAACAATACATTCCTAAGTAAGAAGAAGCAAACCACAGCTAGACTTCATGATACTTTGAGCTCATTCTGCGTAAATAGAAACACCAATGATTAAATTATGTTCGGGTACTTTGAAATAACTACACTGGAACATTGAGACAACTGCCATCTTAGTCTCCCCGTGACCATGGCTGCTGAAAAGCAACCGAAACGTCGGGGAAAGTGTAAAAATAAAAATAAATTAAATCTAAATAGTTTAATAATAATTTAATTAGCTTAAAAATTAGTAAAGTTTAATAGTAGTACTTAGTAGTGTAAAAATTTCCAAAATTTTGTAATAAAGTGTCAAATAAACAACGCGATAAAATCCGTATATAGCAGTTTAATTTCAATGAATAATATTCGCGTAAATAGAAGACAATATTAATACATTCCTTACAAAAACTTTCTCACGAAAGGTTACTAAGAGAATCCCACCCACAATTGAGTTTTTGTAGCATAGCTACAGACACTGTGTTGCTAAGGAGAAGAAAATAGAAATTTATTTTTATTCTCTACCCCCATTGTGTACTCCCCCCACAGTTTGTTTCACGTTTATGTTTACTGCTCCGCTCCCATGACTCGTAGCGTGATGCTATATAGCCTGTTATTTCTGGATAAAATCGCGTTCTAATGGTGACAGAATCTATATATTAATACGTGAAGCAAATACTTTGTACCCCTTTTTATGAAAATTTCCCAGACGGAGGAGTATGTTTGGCACAGTTAAAGTTTATATGGAGAACGAGGGGTGAATCCTAATATATTTATAAAATATGCATTACAAATACATAAAATTAATAAAAAAAACACTACACGCACACAACCATGCATTTGAGACACGCAGTCGAATCGCGTTCGTAGTATTTCGACATTGTTCGTCTGGCGTCGTACAATTCTTTGTAACTATGGTTACCTATACCTTATTTATATGTAATAGAGAAAAACAGAAAACAAAGTAGCAAGCTTAGGAATTGGTCGAATTTTGACCACTAGGCAACCGCTAGTTTATTTAAATTGGTCCTGCAGATTTAGAGTTTATTAATTACTAGCTGACCCGCGCAACTTCGTCTGCATCACATAAGAGAATTTACCCCGTTTTTGCAAACATTTTACAATGTTGCTCTGCTCCTATTGGTCGTAGCGTGATATTATATAGCCTATAGCCTTCCTCGATAAATGCGCTAACACTAATATAATTTTTCATTTAGAACTAGTAGTTCCTGAGATTAGCGCGTTCAACCAAACAAACAAACTCTTCAGCTTTATAATATTAGTATAGATAAACAAAAATATAAATATTTTCTCTTCATGAACTTAACTAATATCTATTATAAATGCGAATGTGAGTTTGTTTGTTTGTTACGCTTTCACGCTTTAACTACTCGATTGATCATCATGAATCATCATTATTTATCCAGAAAAAAGTAGTATTCCAAAGCGAGCGAAGCCGCGGCAAAAACTAATATTATATTATACTGTATGTATAGACAAGCTGTATCCACGCCAAATTTTAGTTACATGTATATTATAATTTATTGCTTACGTGCCTTGGTTAATAGCATCATAATTATTATTATTAATCTGTATGTTATGCATAATTTAGACGGCAACAACTTTAAAGTATTTTTCCGTGATTAAAATTATAACATAGAAAAGAGACAATCTTTGAAGCACGTATTGTTTTTGGTAACTTGGTTATTGCCTGGACTTCCTTCACCTGTGAATTGGAGCGACCGAGGGTTATGTCTCAAGACCTGCAACTCCATCATGAAATTATTCTTCTTCGTGTCAATGGGTCTCGTTGGGACTATATATTATTTGTATAATATTCGGCCATTCTAATTTCATTAGGAGTGACCGCACAAAGCTCTGATATTGTGCAAGTGCTTGGGCAAGAATGCCAACAAATGTGCCATTGTCTGCTCCAACTCACCACAGTCTCACTGAGCAAGGCCGGGGTCCTTGAAACCCTACCTACACAAGTTCGTTGGGCCAAAGGAAAGGTTGAAAGTTGGTAAGGAGCCTCCCCGCGGCGCACCTGAAAGCAGCTAGTTACGGTAACACAGTATCTAGGCTGACTAATCCTCTCAACAAAATGGTTCCAGCAACAGACGAAATTATAATAATAATTACATCAGCCATGTATAAAGTTGTCCCATTGCTGGCTACGGGCTTCTTTTCAGTGTGAGTGCGAGTTGGCAGACATCACATATCTGCGTGAACATTATGGATAATTATTAGACATGCAGGTTTCTTCACAATGTTTTCATTGTGTTTCAATGTTTTTGTCATTGTTTTCATCCAACTCGTGCCTTTGGATTGAACTCTAGAGCTCTGCGTGGCAGTCCAATAGACTTCCATTATATTTTTTAAATTATTGTTATAAAAAAAACATTAATTAGCTTTGTCCCCGCAAACGCATTTACTATTCTAATGCCACTACAGTTAATACTACAGTGCAAACAGAACACGCATAAATATAAATATATTTATACAGTTACTACTGTAAATAACAATGCTAGCCAGAAACAATTAAACAGCCCATATTTTTAGCTTTTAGCGGAATTGAAAAACGGTTCACGTAGCGCCAATGGAGTGAGTCTGTGAATTTTAAATCGATGTTGTTTATTGAAGCTGATACTGAAATCGAGTGTTTTAGCTGTATTAGGTTTTGTTTCTATATTATACTAGCTGACCCGCGCAACCTATGAGAACTTAAGAGAATTTCCACCGTTTTTGCAACATGTTTAATTAATGCTCCGCTCGTATTGGTCATAACGTGATGTTATAAAGCTTATAGCAGCCTTCCACGATAAATGGGCTATCCGAAACTAACATAATTTTTCAATTTGAACAAGTAGTTCCTGAGTAATATCAAGAACAGAGTTTATTTAGTATAAGTAACTCTGTAACTTTATAAAATTAGTATATGTTATAATATGAGTACTGTTTATCTATGAAGGAGTAGTTGTACATCCGTTTTCATCAGGTCAAATATGCCAGCTTAAGGCCTTTTTACCGGACACACTTTTGAACTCCGTAGTGCTATTGGGATATTTTAACTTTTAACTTTGTTTCGTACTCTTCACCGAATTACTTAAACTAACTACTGAGCTCAGGTACTTTACATTATTTAAAGTACACAATCCATAAATCTCCATCTAGTCTTAACAGAGACTAGAAATCTGTACAGGTGACATTATAGTGCACAAGTCACTAACTCTTTTCCTCCTACATAGTCAATGGATCAGCAACTCTACTTTATGTGCTTTTTGAGGCACGTAGATATGAAGAACATGCCATGTTTTTCACCGGTGATGAAGACCGACCATCCCAAATGACTAATGAATAGCAACATGCAGATTTTAAGAATAGCTTGCTAGAAAATGCAGATCCGAGACCACATTGATTCGTGCATAGCAGTTGAGCCAGAGAGGGAGTCAGTGAAAGGTAAACCTACTATGATAGTTTGAATCAGTAGAAAAATTAGACAAAACTGTTCATTCAAGATATCCTAAAATATAGCAAGTGCAAATCATAGTTTGAAACATGGGCATGAATCTATAGAATTATGTATATAGAAACACTATACAAACTTAATAATCATTAACCATATTTAATTGTGCTGTAGCGAAATCGTAATACAGTTCTATTAAGTAATTTGTCATATCACCTCAACTTATCACGTGCCATTCAACGTGGCAATGTGTATGTATATACATTTTAACACTAGTTAATATTGTGGTAATATAATGGTATTGCCACAATATTTGCATTAAATATATTGTATTTGTATTGTAAATATATCAGCCATTAACAGGAGGTTACTAAAGTGGGAAAACTTTCATAATTAAAAGTTTCTCCTAAATTACATAGAGCCCTTTGTTCAACAGAAATGGAGAGGCTACAGACCCTATTCCTTAAATAAATTTTCTTTAGACAAATTGCGTTAGTCTGGAAAGAGTAGACTATTTTTATAAAGTAACCATTAATGTGTTTCGTGTTGACTTCGACTGTGAATATTGAATGGATTCTTTATCCAGAAATAAGGTCACTTTAGTTTTGGAATATTTTTCTTAGGAAAACTAAGTTGTATGGATTTTGGTTGTATCGCGAATGGAAATGAAGACTTTATTCGTGACTGGCTCGTAAGTGTAGTATTCAGTGCAGAAACTGAACAATTTGTGAAGTGCCTTCATTGTGTTTATAAATGTGAACTCAACTTATGAGTGTTTTTGTCTTTACAGTCTGTCTGTCTTTTTTTTTGGCCTTTTGCAGAGCAAATATATGTAGTGTTCAATGATTAATAAAAGAGAATTTTATTGAAATGAAACTACTATATACGGATTTTATCGCGGTGTTTATTTAACAGTTTATTACATAATTTTGAAAACTGTTACACTACTACAACTATTAAACTTTACTAATTTTATGCTAATTGAATTATTATTAAAACTATTCAGATTTAATTTAATTTTACACTTTCCCCGTCGTTTTGGTTGCTTTTCAGCAGCCATGGTCACGGGGAATTTTATGTTATAAACTGATTTTTTTATCCAATGGCACAGTACTGCCTTAGTGGAGCAGCGATAGGGAATAGTAATACTGTGATGAGGTGTCCATTCCCGGTTCGAGCAAAGTGTTACTGCTATATTCTTTCAAGAAATTCTAAGAAGCAAACCTCCTATTAGGTGAGACCTATAATCATAATTGGTGACATGCGGATGTAATTTACCTAAGCTTATTTTCTTCAGAGATATTATATATAGTGTTTTCTATATTATGTATTATTATATATATATATAAATTTTATGTGTATAAACGTATATAAATTTTATTATTACCAATTGATAAATATATTTATTAGTTACACACAAATTTTGTATTATAATAGTTTTGATTATGACTTGCAATGCTTAATAAAATAAAATATTTCTTTCTTTCTATATAGGTATGAGTGTAATTATGTGACGGTAAAGGAAATTTAAGATTTCAAAATGGACAGACTACTATTCGTATAAAATCACGATATTACCTTATGTACGATATTCTGATACAATATTAAGAGGAAACACAAGGGCCGTTTTCCATATACATATAGTTATGTTAGTAACAGTGTTTTTTTTAAATAAAATATGCTCATGTTACTCAGTGATAATATAGCTTTCTAATGGTAAAATAATTTTTAAAATCGGTTGAGTAGTTATTAAGTTACATCCTTACAAACAAACAAAAAATCCAATCTTTCCTCTTTATAATATTAATATAGATTATTTAAATCATAATAAAGTATTTCATGTGGTTTAATCAGCACCCTATATATTTGTATATCCGAGTCATATCACATTTTAATATTGTGAAATATCATTTTGATTTAATATAATAATATTTTACTCCTAAATCCAGACATTTTAATCAAGATCGCAGACATACACTCTTGATAATAATATGAAAAACGTAATAAGCAAGTCATAAAGCTTCTTAACTGTTATAAGAAAATTTAATTAGGATATTCAGGCCTTGTAGAGAACATTTACACGATATTACAACTATACTTAATTTTAACGAGATTTTCACATAATCATTATAAGACAAGCACCATAATTGAGGAGAATAATATATGATCATGTATATTCGTGTAGAGAAGTAGTAATATCTTTTATTTCCAGATTTTCAGCTGTATTCATTAGGATTGATACACAGCGGGCAAGATCCAGGGGGTCTACCGTGAAACGCGTTATACGCAATTGCGTACGTTCGTTCGTGCTTATTCTTACCATGAAACATCATTCGCGCCGACATTCGTCACGAATATCGTCGTATGACATTTGTACGTCCTAAAAAATCCGAAGTGTTTTCATGGTAGGTTATGCTATGCTTATTATTTCGTTCGTCATTCGTTTCGGCACGTCATTGCGTAAAAACATTTTCACGGTAGACCCGCTGATGTCACGAGTTAGGGACATCGCCTCTTTGGCATGTTTCTACAAAATATATCATGGGGAGTGCTCTGAAGAGTTATTCAACCTTATCCCGCCCTCCCCTTTCTTATCCAGAACAACACGTGCTGGGCTCAGATGCCATCCTTACACGGTAGAGTCGATTAGAGCTTGCAGCAACAAGATGGGTCTTCATACCTCTGCCGAACGATTAAGGCATTAAATTCGCTGCCAAGGTACGTGGTTCCTTCTTTTTCAATCCTGGGTCCTTTAAGCGGGGCGTGAAAAAGCACCTTCTCAGGCTATCAAAGTAAGGCAACATCAACATCGCCTCAGCTGCTATGAGAATGGTGTGGAGGCCGCTGCTCTTGGACCACATGATTGCTTATCATCAGGCGGAGTGTGGTCAATATGAGATGAAAAAAAAAATAAAAAATAAGATGTATAGAGATCGCCTCGCTGGTGCCGCTGTACTGGGTGTCGAAGTAGCTGTTAATTTTTGGTGATCCAATTTACGCAGAGGTAAAGTTCAAAGTATCATGAAGTCTACCTGTGTTTTGCTGGTTATATATTATGTTATAAATTATAACTTATAATAATATTATCTTCTCTATTAAGTGAGCTCTAGTCCTCCATGTACTTCTGCGTTGATTAAGGCGTAAGACGATGTCGTTTTTTTCTTTTAAGACATATTTTGCACTCGGAATAACCATTTGTGGATCGCACAAAGTTTTGTATCGTTTGGGATGCGAACCCACAACACTCCGCGCAGTAGCAGTGGCCTGTAATTGCATTACTTTTATATTATGACAGTCATACTAAATAGCGTACTTGTGGAAAGCCTAGTTTTACAGTTGAATTATTAATCTATTAGGCTAAAGCTCATAGAGTAATTTACAAAGGGAATGCTTTGACGCGTACCCCTTCGCGGGGGCGGGCGAAGGGGTTATGTCGGACTCACCGGGGTAAAAGAGAGATGTTGAAATGATAAAGGACCTCCCAGAATACCGACTAAACCTACCACGGTGTTCCTCGACAAAACCGCTATCGATGGGGCCGCGCGAATCACTTGAACATGCGGTCGCGACCCCGCCGAGGTTTCGGCCCGCCGTATGAAACGGCAGGCCACTACACGAGAGACCTACCCTAGGCACTTCCCAATTTAAACCCTACTGTCTCCCCCCTAGAGTGTCCCCGCGCGTGGGAACACGCAAGCCGCCTCTCGGAAATATAAAAGTAGCCTAAGTTACTCCTTATAACATCAGTTATCTGTCAGTGAAAGTTCCGTCAAAATCGACCCAGCTGTTTCAAAGATGAAATTCAGCAAGTTAAGTTTAAGTATTTACTTTCATATGCATTTAGTAAAAAGCTGTTATTTTAAAATTACAAACAGACACTTCAACTTTATTTATTTGTATATGTGAAGCGTCCAATTCGAAAATCAACAGAATTTAAACAAAAACCGATTTATTATACGTTATCCAATGTCCCCGACTGTAGCCACGTATCTTCTTGCTCGTTTGAAATTATTACAAAACATTCGAGTGATTTATTGCCAGATAAATTGTGTCGTAAAACTTATCTAGCTGACAAATATATTCGAATTAATTGTTTTACATAAGATAACAAAGGGACGAATAGATGACCCATGAATTTTGTAACCCATTTCATAATGCTTTATTGGCGATGAATAACAAATTTGTGGGACAGCAAAATCCTTTATCTATAATTAATGTATCTATACATATAATAAAATTGTAACTTACCGATCTGTACATAGCAGAAAAATAATGCGAGGAGTCTTAATAAGAGAGTCATAATAATATAGAAGTAAAAACAATAATTTTAGAATTTTTGTGTATTTGTCTGTATATTTGTACACACATCACATAAAAACTACTGCACGAAATCGTTAATTATTTTATCCTAATAAACCGACTAGAAATTGAGTATTATGTGTGTAGATCAGCTTCTTTTACAAGCAAAGAAAAAAAAATACATACCTACTTCCGAATTCCACGCGTACACCGTCTCGGGCAAGATTGTCTTTTATAAATGTTAAATCATATCACGTTTGCATATGCTGTCATGATTAAACATTAATTATTCAAGTGGAAAAGGCCGCCATTTGCAATTATATGATTACTAGCTTTTGCGCGCGGCTCCAAGCCCGTGGTACCTTCACCAATAAAAATGTTTTGCTGTATGTCTTTGCCCAGGTTTTGAACTAAATCTTTACCAAATTTCATCTAAATCAGTTGAGTGGTTTAGCCGTGAAGAGGTAACAGACAGACAGACACAGTAACTTTCGAATTTATAATATTAGTAAGGATGATACGAATAAGTCGGCTTGCCCAGTGAAGTTCTACATTCTTACAGATTACTGCGTTTCATGTTTTTCGGCCGATCACGAAAGGTTTCAGACTAAAGGGTTAGTAAATATATTCTCCCATTCTATTCATATTTAATTCTTTACCCTACTGTTGACGATGCACTAGATGTATACATTGTATTGAAAGCGATCACAAATGAGTTAACTAAGTCACTGTCGGTATACTGACCACCTAGAAGGTATCATATCATCGAGGCCGTAATTATGAATGCAGACGTTGTCTAATGTCTATACAAAATTTATTGGGAACGTAAGAACCTGCTAGACACCTTCGGATTGCCCACCTTAACTATTGCAATAGACACAGGTTGACAATACCGAACTCCTCTGAATAGGGACAGCTACGATGTTGAACCCGGGCGTACTAAAACTTGCAGTATTCCGCTTCGAACACAACATATGCGTCGACACGTGTGTTATCAAGTACTCAATAGTCGCACACGGTTGTGACGTATTATATTTAATTGTTATTTTATAATTGCATATTTACATTTGAATATTTCTATAATTAATAATTATGATTGTTATTTGTTACTGTACTAATTTTACACCTTAAAATGTAATTAATTGATATTTAACTCTCCATTTGATACTTTGATGAAAACATATAAATAAGGTAGGAGATTAACAAATATTCATTCTCGTTACAACTGTCGGATAGAACGTTACTCTGTTGAAATATATACTGTGTGTGTAAAAATATATCTCGGCGTTTCATTGAGCAAGGCCCACTGCGTAATACGTGTTTCGCCTTAGCGCGAGGTATCCACAGGACCGTTTGGCAACGAATGAGTTGACCATTTGAGCTCCGAGGGTAGTGGGTTCCTCTCTTCCTGATAATTTTATTACAATGGACTTCCACCAAGTACCTACTTCGATTCAATAACGTCTTTAGGCCTGAAGGCAGAAATGTTAAACCCATATGGTAATATTAGAGGCTCAGCTTATTGCCATTTACCGAAATCAATGTTAACCTTTTTAACTGCAAGGTTGGTGTATAGGTTTAGGTGGTGGCCTCTCCACTGCCACAATGCCGAGTGTTCTGGATCTATAAATTATTGTGCAGAGTCTGGACGATTCGTGTGTCATTATCAAGATGTTTGTAAAGTCACCTGCGATACCGGATTTATTCGTAGTGCGAGAGATATCTCAACAAAAATCTTTCTTTATTTTATGTATTCGGTGATACGCGAGTAACTATCTTGGTATTAAAAGCGATCACAGGGTGCGGTAACCAAGTGGTTACTGAAAACTCAGACCCTGCGATCCGACAGAATGCTCCTTCTGCGTCCAGACATAATGCTTCTATCATTATGTGTCATTATAGTTATGTTGACAGTTCAGTAAGAGCAGCGATAGCTCAGTGGGGAGACCAACAGACTGCAATGCAGAGGGTCTCGGGTTCGAACCCACGTCGCGCACCTGCGACTTTCGGAAGTTATATGACTTTTCAAAATTATGTGCGTATTGATTAACAATTATCACCTGCTCCGTGCCTCGGAGAGCACGTTAAGCCGTCGGACCCGGCTGCCATGAACATCTATGTAATGGCAGTTGTTATTGGGAGAGTGTCGATACAAAAGATCCTACTGGGTCGAAGTGTCGCCGGTCTCCACTGACTGGCCCCCGCATAAAATAAGATAAGATAAGAAACTGAAAACCCCATAACTTATTATAATGAACACACTTTCTGCTTTCCACATAACACCAGTCTAATTAAGTTGTATCTTAGTTACTATTGCGGTATATACAAACATATAGTAGGTGAAATTCTCAGCTAGCTGCTTGTGGCATGTCAATTACAGTGATGAACGATGTCGGTGAACGAACTAACGCCTGATTATGACTTGTGATTGATTAGGTTAGATTTCTGAGAGCCTCTATGGTCCTGTGGCATAAGTTTGCGTGCGATCGAAAGGTATCGGGTTCATTTTTAGGGTTGGGAAAATGGTTTGTTACGGGGTAGTTATAACATGCGGCCAATATAGAGACAGAGGTGTTGTGTTCATAGCTGGGGTCAGGCAAAGTTCACGTGGTAATTAGATATTAATTGAGGTTCGAACAAATAATTTGTCCCGTGTGTGATTCTAAGCCACAATTCTCTGTATGGTATTAGTGGCGGGTGTCAAATTGCACAGTTACTGAGCAGCGATAGCTCAGTGGGGAGACCAACAGACTGCGATGCTGAGGGTCTCGGGTTCGAACCCACGACACGCACCTCTGACTTTCGGAAGTTATATGACTTTTCGAAATGATGTGCGTATTGATTGACAATTATCGCCTGCTCCGTGCCTCGGAGAGCACCTTAAGCCGTCGGTCCCGGCTGCCATGAACATCTATGGCAGTCATTATTGGGAGAGTTTCGACACAAAAGATCCCACTGGGTCGAAGTGTCGCCGGTCTGCACTGACTGGCCCCCACATAAGATACATACATACTGGTCTGGCAAGTGATGCAGGCTATATTTTATCCTGGTAAATGCAGCAATAGCACACACAGTTGATCTGTTGATCCCAGTTTAATACCAAAGCAGGTACCTCTGACTTTTCAAAGCAAATAGTTAATTATCGATCGCTTTGACGCTGATCAAGAAACTTCGGGAAGAAACGTGCAGTTTTGGGAGTTCTACATAATGTTCTCGAAGATGTGTGTAGTCTGCCTACTTGAACTGGGCCAGCGTGACGGACTATAGTGTTGTAAAGTAACACTTCCGGCCTCACATATACTGCTAGTTCGGTTACATCTTAACCACTATATGTACATTAATACCTATTATCGTTTTATAATTTAATTAATAATTTTATAATCAATAATCTAAATAGTTATTTCATATTTCTTTCTACTTAATTATATTTATTAGCTTGGTGCCTTCCGCTTGTCAGCTTCCGGCGCGATTAATAAATAGTACGTATTGTTAGGTACTGATCTCTGTACTTTTTTTACACTATGTCGAATAATGAATCCTATAATCATTTTGTTTTACTATGTATAATATAATGATAAAGCTATTAGATTCTTACTGATTTTGAGTTAGGCATAATTTTGTCACACCGGCGCCTCTGCTTCCAGTGTAATAAATCCTTTATGTTACATAATCCTGTATTATTAAATAATAATTGTATGTAAATAATCATCAGAATAATTAAGATAAACAATGTTTAATATTATCTATTGAGTTTGTGAATTTAGTATTAAATTAGGTCAAATGTTTGTATAAATACCGGCGGTTAGAATATCAAATCAAATCAATTTATTATTGCAAATATGGGTACATTTTAAGATACATGTGTATTATATAGTTGCTTATGCCATATTTTACCATTGTGGTGTGCAAAGTTGTTTAATATTGACATAAAAATTAACTAAATGTCACACAATATTTTGGAAACATTCATATTCTAACCGTTGAAACGTGCATTCAAGATAATACAAGTGATTTTCTGTACAACTTGTGTCTACATTGTCGCCGCCACCCTGACTATTCACCTTTTACAATAGGCTTTACTTTCTCTTAATGATAAGAGGTCCGTGTGGTCCAGTAGTGAGACTGATTATAAGCAGGGCTGATATTAAACGGTGCAAAGCTACGGGTATAAGCTTGTTCCGAATATGTAGAGAACGTACGTCACCTTGGTGTATGTAACCTAGAATACAGTATATTACAGGCGTCTGCCTGCCGTCCATTCATGTTGGCCCACAAATTATCTATCTAAGTGATTTACATACATATTACTCTGGCTTCCTGACTAGATGTATATGTCGGCGATACGCCAAGATGTCGGTAGCACGGAGTCCATTATAATTAAAATACACAGTCAACAAAATTTAGTTTTTTTTCCGCACCATCGATCTTAAAGAAATCAGCCTATAACAGTTTCTTCCTGCTTTTTATATCTGCCTCACAACGCCTTCAAACAGATAATATCTGCCTCACAACGCCTTCAAACGGATAATATCTGCCTCACAACGCCTTCAAACGGATATAACAACTCAACTTCTCTTATGACAGACTAACGAATTTAATACAAAATAAGTCTTTAAATATAGCTTAATATTCAAAATAATTATTTTAATGAATTTTATATAACTCCAAATGATTTATTGTACATGAATTACGTTTATTTAATATAAACAAATAATATAGTTACAAACATTCTCAACAGATGGCGCTGTACAATAAATGAAATGTTTAATAAATGTAATTAAGTTTTACTTATTGTTTAAAATAATTAAATTCGATACATAAATTGGTATAATTATACTGATTCTATTTTTAACTATTACACATTAAATTGAGTATTCGAACAATAAATTAAATCTCAATAATCTACTAATATTCAAACAGTCAACACTGCGTCTAATAAATATTAGATATTGATACATAACAAATTTGTGTTTACAAATAACTATTTAAATATAAATCCAATACATTTCAGGCATTTCTAAAATAATATAATCATTTAAACGAAAAGTAAAAACTTAAAGATCAACATTTGACAATTATAGTGAATTATTGCCGATAGATGGCGATTTGCACCCGTATATACATACAGTATGTCGCCGACAGGAAATTAACTCAGAGTATTATAATGTGTTATAAAGATAGCCGACTGAGGATAACAGTGAACTGCTATGCAGCGGTCTTGATATCGATCTGCATTTTTGACTTTTTGAAATTACATGTCCTCTTTTCCCTAGCCTTTATTATTCCCAAGTCACTTGAGGTCGGCTTTTCTAGACTAACCGGATTTGACTAAATATCAGTTTTTACATGGAGCGACTGCCACCTGACCTCCGCAACCCGAAGGCTAATGATACCTTAAGGCTAGACTAGTGTCAGGATATTAGAGGGTACTGACTTTCCCAATAACGACTGCCATAGATGTTCATGGCAGACGGGACCGACGACTTAACGTGCTCTCCGAGGCACGGAGCAGGCGATAATTGTCAATCAATACGCACATAAATTTCGAAAAGTCATATAACTTCCGAAAGTCAGAGATGCGCGTCGTGGGTTCGAACCCGAGACCCTCTGCATTGCAGTCTGTTGGTCACCCCACTAAGCTACCACTGCTTTTTTGAAATTACATGTGATTATGTATATTTATGATCGATTTTTACTACACGGATGGCGTAGTGGTTTAAGATATCGCCTCGACACTGCTACTGCACCGAGTTTTGTGGGTTCAATCCCCATACGAGACAAACATTTGTGTGATCCACAAATGGTTGTTCCAAGTCTGGGTGTTCTTTGTGTCCGTTGTTTGAATGTTTGTAAAGTCCACTGCGACACAGGAATTATTTCTAGAGAGAGTGAGTTGCCTTTTTTAAATTATATAAATAAATATGTAAATATAGTGACAAGAATAGAAAAGGGTATGTTAAGCTGGTTTGGACATGTAGAAAGAATGGACGACGAAAGACTGACTAAGAAAGTTTATAAGGCTAGTGAGAATGGAACAGTCGCAAGAGGAAGACCTAGGCGAACGTTTCTTGATCAGATCGGAAGCGTTCTGGACAAAGGCCAGGTTAAGAGCACTTTGAACCGACGGGCGTGATGAGGAATGTGATGAAAGCGAATGAAGCCAGAGAAGTGTCTCAGGATCGTAGTAAATGGAAATCCGTAGTCTCTGCCTATCCCTCTGGGAAACAGGCGTGAATCTATGTATGTATATATGTATAAATAAATGGTCGCTCGCTTTCAGGAAAGAAAATAAATGAGGCAGCCTGCAGCTCTTCGTTTTACTGAAACCATCGTATAGTAATAAATTTTAAACTTTTACGTTGCATGATATTAATAATTCGTAACGGGTCTATGCTTGACGTTGCGTCTAGTTTATACCAATCGTGATGACGAGCTGACTGGTTGGGCGATGTCATGGCTGCGTTTGTGAAGCAGATAAATCCACATCTACCCTCAGATTTTGTATATTTTTCCATGTATCGTTACATTCTACGCTTTTGGTATCTATATATTAATACGTGAAGCAAAATCTTTGTACCCCTTTTTACGAAAATTGCGCGGCCGGAGGAGTATGAAATTTGGCACAGTTAAAGTTTATATGGAGAAGGAGGGGCGAATTCTAATATTTTTATAAAATATGCATTAGAAATACATTAAATTAATGAAAAAACACTACGCACACACAACCATGCATTTGACACACGCAGTCGAATCGCGTTCGTAGTATTTCGACATTGTTCGTCTTACGTCGTACAATTCTTTGTAACTATGGTTACCTATACCTTATTTATATGTAATAGAGAAAAACAGAAAACAAAGTAGCACGTTTAGAAATTTTGGTCGAATTGTGACCACTAGGCGACTGCTAGTACCTATTACTTCGTATGCTATGTATGCTAGCTGAAGTATCGGTATTCGTCATGTCCGTCTGTGCCTAGTGAGCGAAGCGAAGTTGCTATACTTATCACCGAATTCCATGTAGCTAAACCATCTTCCCTATTAATATCTATTATGCCTGATTTCAATACCTTTACGCACTGCTCTTGAGATAGGTAGTGAAGACTTATGGTCGAGGAAGTTCAGTCCGATCATGAACAATTTCTTATACGTTCAGAGACGGAACTACAATTTCTGTCCCATCCGAGCCGAGAGGCGACTCTTTAACTACGAGAGCATCAGAACAGCTTCAATATACACGCACGCACGCACGCACTCACACACACACTCACACACAACATAAACACACAACATAAACAGACAACATAAACATACAATATAAACACACAATATAAACACACAACATAAACACACAACTCACACACACACATATACTATATAGTTATGTTTTAACATTAATTTTTCTTTTATTTCTATTTAAATATGGTAACTTTTAAATTGTCTCTAGCTCACTTTTTTCATACAATTTGTGATTAATTGTTAAGTTTGGGAGCCTGGTAATCTGTTTGAAAGGATTTTCCTAGTTCAGATACCAGTCTCTCACAAAGGTTCATTTGGTTACATATGTTACAAAATGTTATAGAATGTAAGTTACCTTTGTGAAAGAAAATAAAAAAACTTATTATTATTATAATTATACTCTTTATTTCTATTTTTGCAATACATATTCATTTTTAAATATACATATATAAAAATATACATTTAAAAATATAAAATTTAGGGTACCCCACCGGCATTGGCAACAGGGTCCAAGCCGCCGGTGGTTAGGATTCCAGAGACAGGAACCTCCTCACAATGCGTGCTGTATCTAATAGCACTGCCTTCTGCATCAAACCCCTGATCCAAGCACCTAACGCGAGCCTCTTTAGATGGTGATCGAGGCTCTTGGCAATTAGACTATTGACAGATATGACTATCGGCACAATGATTGCCGAATCCACATCCCACATGTCGACAACCTCGCGAGCTAAATCGAGATATTTAATTTGTTTATCCTTTTCAGCTTTCGCGAGATTGCCGTCATGCGGAATGGTGACATCGATAATCATCGCACGGCGCTCACTTATTATTATTATTATTATAATATTAATTAAAAGAGGCGTGTTTTAATTATTCTATGAATTATGATAAAGACTATAAGCTTGTATAACATTTTGTGGGTATAACGCCTAAGCCAGAATAGATACTTACAATTTGAATTCCAGGTTCAAGTTTGCGGCTCAGTCCGCAAGTTTGTTCTAAGTTGAAGAAGCCACACTTTGAATATTGTCGCCGTTATAGTTTATCGTTTGGACAACTTGTACATGTATTAAAACTATATGATGATTTTGGTTTGTATATTGAACTAACTGTACCCGCAAGTATATTTGCATTAAATTTGTATTTCAATTAATGTAATATTAAAAAGTGTGTCGAGTACTCGACATGCACCTGCCGCGCCTAACAGCTTCTTCCTTCCTTCAGGACTTCTACGTCATCGCCCCACCGCTCCACTCCAGCCATCGGCGCTCGCCCGCCGGCATCGGCAGTCAGCCACAGACACGATCACACATAGCCGCGCTCGCGCATCATTTTTAATCAATGTTTTTACGCCCTCATATCTGTTCAAACATTATAATTAATTTAATAAATAATTATACATTTCAAACTACAGTCCACTAGTCTCATTTATACACTCCGATGAGGTATCGTCGGCAACAAGTCGATTTTGTATTATCATTAATACAATAGCTACTTTTTACGTCAGTAGAAAACCTATAAATAAATAAATAATATTCTACCACATACACACAACACCATCTAGCCCAAACTAAGCAGAGCTTGTACTAAGGGTACTAGATAATGCATAAACATACATATACACTTTTTTTTGGAAATACATACATATTATACATAGAAACACCCAGACCAAGACAAACATCCATGTTCATGCACACAAATGTTTGACTTGTGCAAGAATCGAACCCGCGACCTCAGGCATGTAATGTATGTACTTAACTAAAATTAACGTGAAAGATTGTGAACATTCTTGGATAAACAAAAACACTATATTCAAATTATTAAATTTATGTTGTTTTTATAATGTTTTGACTACTTTTTAACAGGCATCGAACATGACATCATCACTATACCGTATAATTCACGTGGTAAAAGCCACGACCAGTAGCAGTCACATATAATACCTGACTCCTTATCTAAAGTAAACACTACGCCTAAATGGAACGTAGATCATAATTACACGAAGAGCGAAATAATTCCAGCCATTCAAATACCTAGTCGAGAATCATAATAACCAGCTCCCACATTCAATTTAGTTTGAAAATGTATCTGCAGACCGTGCTGCAGCGAAATGGTTAAACAATTATAGAAATGTTGGGGTGATAGTTTGGCGCTTATTGCAATTTTGTTTGGACTAATTGCCCTAATTTAATTTAATTTAAGACAGGTGAGAGACATTTTAGCTTAATTATCAAGTCGTAAAATTGTAATAGTGTCTTCTTGGTACTGCAATAAGCTTAAGTTATCGGTCTACGGTGAAAAAGTTTTTAGTCAGTAATGGAAACAGTAACCTTTGCACGGTATAACATGCCTGTTTTTTTTTCCTTAGCATTTATTTATGTCCCACTGCTGGGGAAAAGCCTCTCCCTTGGACATGCATATATTTCCATGAAGTAGTGATCACACGTGCATCACAGCCACTTATCACTATGTTTTTAGTTCTATGATAGTGGACCAATGTATTGCTGTCTTTCGGGCACATCGCTAGACTGGTAGTAACAAGGTTTATAAAACAAAACCAGGATTTTTCTTATGTGCCCAAATCTGATGTTCGAACCCTTACGATAATTTTAGAACGATAAGCAGCGTTGTGATATACGATTATTTTACCAGCTATGCTTTAGCTCTTGTCCATTGTTGTCTAAAAATGGCAAGGGGCAGACGCCAGGCACAATTCCAGACTCTGTGCTGGTACAAATTAGGTTCATAAAAAAACCCAATAGCACACAGTCCCACCTGGTGTTCGAACTCGCGACTTCACGATGATTCTAAATCTATTTATCGTCATCATTCAAATAAACACTAAACCGACACCTGCCTTGTTCATTTCAATGGTTATGTTTATGTTTATCTAGAACGGAAACCTTAACAGCAAGCCAATTAAGACGTTGATTAGCAATTCTAACTACAAATACATAGAACGAGGCAAGGAGTAAAGGTAAGGTGGGCTTTGTAATGAGCTTAGCCATAAAACAATTCGAGGCACTGACGGCGCTCCGGTAACGAGCAAGCTGCAATAGTAATATGCTGATTGCGTTAGTCAATGCCCTACATGACAATTCTGGGATAGTTCCAATCATATCAACTAATGTCTTTTTTATTTTATTGAGTGGTATAGTACAGTAGTTCTTTTTTTAAACCTCGTCGAAGAAGTCACAGTGCCTGAAAAGTGTCGCTGTGGATAATTTATTTCACAGCCTGTAAATTCCTTAGCGAAATGATCGCTGAAACTTTATCCTTCTGGATGGAAGCAAATCCAGATGCCAAGGATTACCCTGCTGCGATGTTGAGGGAACAACTGACTGATGTAAGATATTAGGACAGCGGGATTTCCGCTTCAAAGTGCAGTAGTTCGACTATAAACGTATCTCTACAAAAGATCGTATATCAAACTTATATTGTGTTCCTAATGTGGATAATAATATAGTCTATAATCCAACATGTGGATAACGTTGTGAGGTACATACTTACTACCATCTTTTTATGTAAGTTATTTTATTTTAAGAATTGTATATATCTGTTTGTTTGCCCAAAATAAATAAATAAATGTGTATTAGGTTTTCAGGCTGGTTTAAGATTTACTTTCGTAAAACTGGTAAACATAATCCATTTCGTAAACAGAATTGCTACTATTTTTTTAGAAATCTACAAAAAAAGAGAAGCATGCAATGAAGGGATTCACAAACGTGTGTGTATGCAAAATATAATTGACTAGATTGTGCCCACGGCTCGCGTTAATGTAGGCTACGTCAATAAATTGTTATTCCTCAGAAACAGTATTTTTTTCTGGGTAAAAGGTACCCTAATTTGTATACCCCTGACAACGTGTATGCGAAATTTCATGATGAGTTGATCGAGTAGTTAAAGCGTGAAAACGTAACAAACAAACAAAATAAACAAACACACATTTGTATTTATAATATTAGTTAGGAGTATAAGTTTAATAATAATAATAATAATAAGTTTATTTATTTTCTTTCATAAAGGTAACTTACATTCTATAACATTTTGTAACATATGTAACCAAATGCACCTTTGTGAGAGACTGGTATCTGAACTAAGAAAACCCTGTCAGACAAGTAACAATTAATCACAAATTGTATGAAAAAAGTGAGCTAGAGACAATTTAAAAGTTACCATATTTAAATAGAAATAAAAGAAAAATAAATGTTAAAACAAAACTATATACATAGTATATGTGTGTGTGTGAGTTAGATAGAGAGAAGAGCAGCGATAGCTCAGTGGGGAGACCAACAGACTGCAATGCAGAAGGTCTCAGGTTCGAACCCACGTCGCGCACCTCTGACTTTCGGAAGTTATATGACTTTTCGAAATTATGTGCGTATCGATTGACAATTATCGCCTGCTCCGTGCCTCGGAGAGCACGTTAAGCCGTCGGTCCCGGCCTCCATGAACATCTATGGCAGTTGTTATTGGGAAGTCAGTACCCTATAATATCCTGACACTGGTCTAGCCTTAGGGTATCGTTAGCTTTCGGGTTGCGGAGGACAGGTGGCAGCCGCTCCGAGTAAAAACTGATATCCAGTCAAATCCTGTTAGACCAGAAAAGCCGACCCCAAGTGACTTGGGAATAATAAAGGCTAGGGAGAAGATGTGTGTGTGTGAGTTGTGTGTTTATGTTGTGTGTTTATGTTGTCTGTTTATGTTGTGTGTTTATGTTGTGTGTGTGTGCGTGTGTGTGTGTGTAAAAGTTGGAGTAGGATAAAATACAAAAATATTTGGATGAGTGACGATCGTACTCGCATTATTCAGTAGTGGACTACCACTGAAATTACTGTGTCATCCGTATATACACTCCACAGAGATGTGAATACAAACGCAATTCAAAACTAAGTTAGATACATTAACAGACTCTATTTACATAGTAACTATTAACTTACAAAGAGAAGCTCGCATTTGTGAGCGTGATTTCAACTGCAAATATGAGCACTGATATTTACTCATGCAATGAAATGCTCAGCCATTTTACAGTGGTTATATGTGTATTTATAATTATTAATAAAATATTCTGTTTATATACATCTCATTTTGCTTTAAAGGGTAAATTGTTTTAATAAACCAGTGATAGACGCTGGTATTCATTTTAAATTATTTTATTGAAATTCAAGTGCTATTGAAAGTATTCTCTTTAAAAATTATTTGACTCGATTCTTCTAGCTATTTTAAATAAGTTTCATTATATATACCTTTATATATAATTTGTTCAAATGTACATAAGTGTTGTTTAGCAGTTTAGTAATTAGTGACAGAGACTTTAAAGCAACGGTCTTGAGATCAAGATTGCACGGCACACACTTCTGACTTTTGTGAAACCTGCATGTCTGACAGCTTGCCATAATATTTTAAAATTAAAACTACTCTATACGGATTTTAATTACATAATTTTGAACTATAACACTACTATTATTGAACTCTACTACAACTTAAGTTATTTAAATTATATATTATGTGGTTTTTTTTTCAATAGACTCGCGAACCATCCTAAAGAACATAGATTCCTACCAAGGATGCTTCACGAGGCTATTGAAATAAAAACATCCTAATTTTAATAGAGAAGATGGTTGGTATGTACCACCGGCTTGGGATCCAGTAATACGTCCTCAACCTTCTCATACTGTGAAGTCACCCATTCCCAGCACTGGGATAGTTTATAAACAGGGCTGATATTATAATATTGATATATCTTATTATATTAACATATTAACACGTAATACACTGATTGTAGTACGTATTAATATGTTAATATAATAAGACGTTCTTTTAGAAGTATTATATAATGATTAGGTTAATTAAAGCCTTTAATACCCCTGTAAGGGCAAGTATGTATGTATCTTATGTGGGGGCCAGTCAGTGCAGACCGGCGACACTCCGACCCAGTGGGATCTTTTGTGTCGACACTCTCCCAATAACGACTGCCATAGATGTTCATGGCAGTCGGGACCGACGGCTTAACGTGCTCTCCGAGGCACGGAGCAGGCGATAATTGTCAATCAATACGCACATAATTTCGAAAAGTTATATAACTTCCGAAAGTCAGAGGTGTGCGACGTGGGTTCGAACCCGAGACCCTCTGCATTGCAGTCTGTTGGACTCCCCACTGAGCTATCGCTGCTAGCCGCTGCTGTAGGGGCAAGTAAGTATATTATAATATTTATAATACATCTTCTCTATAAATACTACATGTTGATGTGTACCGCACACTCCATCACCTTTGTAAAAATTCAATTCAGTCGGATGACTTTTTACAAGTCTCAATCGCAAACAAAGACTCCATGAACTCTACTTTTTATTTTAAAATGAGCATCTTTCACAGTAGGAATAAACATTTGTGTTTTGCGGGACTTTACTAACATCCAAACATCGGTTACAAAGAGCACACAAAATGCAATTATTTATGCATCACACAATTATTTGTCTCATGTAGGAATCGAACCCTGTAGCAGTGGCTAGACGACCATTAAACCATTACTACGCCATAAGACTTTATGTATAATAACCTAACACATACAAATATGTATTACGCATTTATCACGCCTCGAATTCCAAGTACCCTATATGTAAGTCTCAGTTACGATTCAAGACCCCGAATTATCGTATACGATACATATTCGTATCTACAACAGTAAACAAAAATGACATTACACAAAGCCGTTTAGCTCACTAAGCGTCATATTACCGCTCGTAGAACGCCGTATGATCTGCAGCTAATCACGTTTGTCCAGCTTGCCGCTCAAACGCTTACAGCCGCGTACCCGCTGTAATTTAATAAGCGTCGCAATGCTCTACCGTGGTCTATCGATTTTGTACAATAGAGACATTCGGTTTCACTGAAGTTAGTAATTGGTGCGTTTATGTTGGCTCTCACTAAAGGCACGCTTAGAAATGCTAATTTCTAAGCGTTTCTTTTTATGTATTTTAAGTGACAGGTACACTATAATATATATATTAGTGAATCGCGCAATTTATTTATTTTTGGAGCACAAAGACTCGGAAAAAACTATTTGTGCATCACACAATTTTTGTTCTATATGGGGATTGAACCCACAACACTCGGCGCGGCGGCAACGAGGAGGCGACTACTAAAACCACTATAGTGCAGTCACAATTCATCTACAAAGATTACTCTTTGAAAATTAATTTGAAATAGCAATAGTTTAGTAAATACACCTTTACATAGTTACTACATAGCTTTTTTAAATACATTTACACACAGCCACCACAAAAACTGTTCTACCTGGCAAACCTTTGATTAGAATTTAACGTCTCGCTTGCGTTTCTGTAATCGAGTACATGATGCTGCAATTTTATTTCCCTCTCGTGTGTTAAGGAAAACGTATACACGTGTCTACTGTTGATACGTAAGAAATTGATGCTACTTCACACTCTTAATAAAACAGTGACTTATCTGAGTATTTAAGATTCAACAAATTTGCAGTTACTCTAAAACTCTGTTGCAATTACTTAACACAAATATAATATTAAAATTTATAGTCACACAATTAGAGTTCAAATTGCTCAACTTCCAAATCTCGAATTAAGTCACTATTTTGTTAAGCTCTACGCGCTTTTATGAACAGTCGAAATGTATCCGAAAAGGTACATTTGGCTGTTCATAGAGGACTATTAGTGCCCACACTTATGTATGGAAGTGGAAGTTGGGTATGACAAAAGAAGCATGAGAGCAGAATAAATGCTGTAGAAATGAAAACACAGAAAAGCATATGTGGTGTGACTCTGAAAGATAGAATAATTAATAGTGTGATTAGAGAGAGATGTGGCATGAAAGTGGATATAGTGACAAGAATAGAAAAGGGTATGTTAAGCTGGTTTGGGCATGTAGAAAGAATGGACGAGGAAAGATTGACTAAGAAAGTTTATAAGGCTAGTGTGAATGGAACAGTTGCAAGAGAAAGATCTAGGCGAACGTTTCTCGATCAGATCGGACGTTCTGGACAAAGGCCAGGTTAAGAGTACCTTGAACCAACGGGCGTGTATGAGGAATGTGGTGAAAGTGAAAGAAGCCAGAGAAGTGTGTCAGGATTGTAGCAAATGGAAATTTGCTACAATCTGCCTCTGCCTACCCCTCTGCGAAACAGGCGTGAATGGCATGTATGTATGTATTAAGAGTGCGACATATTTGTCAAATGCAACATTTGCTTGTAAAGAAAGTGAAATCTTGAAATTCTCTACCAGAACACGTATTTCCTTCTTCCTTCGATCCTGTGTCTTCTAACCAGCTTAGAAGACATTATATATTTGTGACTAACAGATATTTGGTAAAATTAAATTGATAAACATTATGTTAATGTTCGTTTACTTAAGTTATATTAATATCATTTCTGCATTATAATCTATCCCACTGCTGGGCACGGATCTTCTCAGTGTGAGAAGGGTAAGATTACTATATAGTGCACCATGTTGACCAACCCGCACTCGGCCATGAAAATATTATGGACCACTTTTAATCATGCAGGTGTCCTTACGAGGCTTTTCACCGGTAAATCGATCGATAAATTAAAATGTACATAATTTTAAAAGCCGGAACTGCGTGCCTGCGGGTCTTACTCGAAATTTCTACGTGACCGTCCAACGATTTTCCACTAGGCCCACACTGCCGGCTAACTCAATATGTAATAATTCAATTAACCTGTCAATAGTTGGGATGCTAGACATAATTGAAAACCTATTGTGTCGACCGTCAGTGTGCCGTTGCCACTCAATAGGCTTAATAATATATCCTTACTTCCTAACTAATATTGTAAATGCGAATGTGTGTTAGTTTATTTGTTTGTTACGCTTTCACGCTTTAACTACTTGAGCGATCATCATGAAATTGCGCATACACGTTGTCAGGGGAACAGAAAAGGATAAGGTACCCTACCTTTAACTCAGGAAAAAGTACTGAAGAGGAAAAATGTTTTAAGTTAGAGTACCAATTGTGCTCATTATGCAAATATTTGCAAAACAACTGATAAAAGCAACATTACTCTTAAAATGAGATTTAAAAACCAAAATAAAATTGCGTAAAATCTGAATGCGTGTACAGGCTCGAAATATCGCACACAAAAGCTTTCGGTTTCCAATACACAAATACTTTATCCACAAACAGATAAATCCACCACTCACCAGCCAAACCCCAAAATGCAGCTAACTAATTATAATAAATTTCGCAAATCCGACACCTGCAAAATGCAACAAACGCCAGCGTCGCAAATAGGGTAGCCATAAATTATACAGGCACACACAGACACACATACATACTTCTATTAACAAAGTCACGCACACATAAACAAGTTTACAAGCATACATTACAAATTTTCGCATACGTTCCAAATTCGAATACATTACACATTAATCAATTCATCGTTTAACAAGGAACGATTGCGTCAGCCCTCGGTACGTCGAACAATTTAAAAACATTTATTCTCAACTCTCATCGCCGTTGTTAACGTTTTGTCGCGTAAATACGCGTCAGTTGACTGATTTGCGTAAATTTACGCAACCGAATGGAATTACGGCGAGCATTTTATGCAACGTGTATATTCTCAAATTCCTCTATTGTTTATGAATGTGTATTTTAACCGTCTGGTAAATATCTTCAAGCTTATATTAACATGAATTAGGAGGCGGCATTAATTTGAGAGGTTAGCAAAAATGTTTAGTGAAATTGTCGACGTGGAGAAATTTAAAAGGGCTAATTTATTTTATGTGTGGTACACATATATTTGTTACTAGTTTTTACTCGTGGCTACGCTAGCTCGCAAACAGCACAATACTTCTGGATGAAAGATTTAAGTACATCTGTCAAACTGTATAAAAAAATTCGTGATGATCGGTGGAGTAGTTAAGGAGTGAAAGCGTAACAAACAAACTCACATTTGCATTTATAATAGTTAGGATGTACTAGAATACAATACAAAAATAACAGTTACTTATGCCGGTTGTCACATTGCAATGTTTAGAAACTGATACACTTCTTAGTTTGCCATCGTGTCATGGCGTTGCTATAGCAACGACACCCTAGTGATATATCGTTGAACTGCCATGCAGAGATATCATGTTCACACATTACATCTATAGTACATATATGTATGTGCATCAAATAATAACAGCTCTGTTTTATGTAGTACCTTTAACATCACGAGGAAACCAGCATATGTGAATTGAAATTAAACTACTATATACGGATTTTATCGCGTTGTTTATTTTACACTTTATTGCAAAATTTTGAAACTGTTACACTACTACTAGATACTATTAAATTTTACTAATTCTTTAAGCTAATTAAATACTTAAAACTATTAAAGCTATTTATATTTAAGTTTACACTTTCCCCGACGTTTCAGTTGCTTTTCAGCAGCCATGGTCACGGGGAGACTAAGATGGTAGTTGTCTCAATGTTCCAGTGTCGTTATTTCAAAGTACCCGAACATAATTTAATCATTGGTGTTTCTATTTACGCAGGATGAGCTCAGAGTATCATGAAGTCTAGCTGTGGTGTGCTTCTTCTTGGGTTTGACTATTTGAATTAGTGGATCCCAAACTGGTGGTATACAGTAGTTTAATTTCAATGAATAACATTCGCGTAAACAGAAGACAATATTACAGCATATCTGAAATATGTAAAGAAAATTTGTGAAGTCTTTTTGAAGCCACACTAGACCAACGTGATAGATTATAGACTAACTTCTTCGCCTGCTGTAAGCTCAAGCCTAGCAGTGGGACAGCTTATAAACAGTGCTAATTTTAAATGTATTGCTTGCTAGCTTCTGCCCTAGCTTCACCCGTGTGAATCCTATTGAAATGAATACCAATATAAACCATGTTCTATTGTCATTCAAAGACGTAGTCAGTCGTTGTACTATGTTTTATGAACATGGATTTCATTTCATTGAGTAAGAAGCGTCAAGATGACAGATATAGAACTGACTGGGCAGAGACAGGAGAGGAGTGATTGGTATGGCCCATCCTAGCACTATGTTATGTCTACTTCGTTCCGTACTGCTATATAATCTCTTGTTAAAATAACCGCATAGTATTTTATCCAACCAGGAGTTGCCCTTAAGTTCGTCCAAAATGTATAGTAACTAGGGGCTCTGACAAACGTTGCTCTCAAGAGCTCTCAACGTATGCTTTAATAAAAAAATGTAAGAACTCATTGAAATTAAACTACTATATACGGATTTTATCGCGTTGTTTATTTGACACTTTATTAAATAATTTTGAAAACTGTTACACACTACTACTATTAAACTTTACTAATTTTTAAGCTAATTAAATTATTACTAAAACTATTAAAACTATTTAGATTTAATTAAATTTTACACTTTCAAATCCGTATATAGTAGTTTAATTTCAATGAAGAATATTTGCGTAAACAGAAGACAATATTATGTAAGAACTCGATTGCAGCCATCGACTCATAAACACAAAAAAATACATCAAAATCGGTCTAGCCGTTGAGGAGGTGTTCAGCGACAAACACACGAACAGAAAAATCTTTCTACATATTGTAATAGTTTTGTAAAACATCGATATACCTGTTTACTTAGTTTTCGGTTATGTATTGTGTACATTATAAATATAAACACATCCGGGTACAAAAGGAAGTTTGAGCTAGAGGTCACGTTTTGACCTCAAACAGGAAGACCAAAAGTTTGAACTACCTGTAACAGCCATCCTATCAATTTACAACGATGGTGTAGGGACGTGATTATAATCATACTAAGTAATAATATGTAAGTTTTTGAAAATGTTAAGATTTTTATTGTTGAAACACGCGTTAACCGTTGTACGAATTTGAATAAACTTTGACTTAAAGATAGGCCATATCCTGGAATTACACATAACATGTGTTAATCCGGACATTGTCTACCTCTGCACCAAGTGTTTAATACTGTAATAAACCACTTTGAATAATAAAAAGATTTTCTTTCGGACACGGACATTTCATTTTTACGGTGACTATTAGTATAACAATATTATATTGTAATCAATGTTTTTTAAGATGTGAAGTTTCTTGCATTTATAAATTAATAAACAGCTCTATAAATAACCTACAACATTTAAAAAACTTGTGAAAGTCATTTTTGAATTAAACAACCTAATTATTATTTTGTGTTTTTGTACTATGATTAGATTAACTATCTTGTATCGATTTATTATCCGTAGTCAAGTTAAGTTGTCCGGTCAACCGGACTCTTCTTCTTCTCCCTTAGCCTATATTATTCCTAAGTCACTTGGTGTCGGCTTTTCTAGTCTAACCGGATTTGACTGGATATTAGTTTTTCACGGAGCGGCTGCCACCTGACCTCCGCAACAAAAAGGCTAACGATACCCTAAGGCTAGACCAGTGTCAGGATATTAGAGGATACCGACTTTCCCAATAACGACTGCCATAGATGTTCATGGCAGCCGGGACCGACGGCTTAACGTGCTCTCCGAGGCACGTAGCAGGCGATAATTGTCAATCAATACGCACATAATTTCGAAAAGTCATATAACTTACGAAAGTCAGAGGTGCGCGACGTGGTTTCGAATCTAAGACCCTCTGCATTGCAGTTTGTTGGTCTCCCCAATATTTTCCTTGGATATACGATATAAAATACAAATTCAGTGTGGACACTAAAAAAATAAAATATTTTACGTTTAAAATATTTTAACTGTACCATGGATAATTTCTTTTATCCGTAGTCCGGTTGACCGGCCAACTGAACCGTACTACGGGTAATAAATACTTTTATATAAAATTGTTAAAAAAGCAAACATTACTTATAATTCTGACAGTTAAAACAAAACAAAATGTTCAAAGTGTGTATTGACTTGCGTGACTGACTACAACAATTTTCTGCTTATAGAGTGTAGAATATTGGTATGTTCAATTAACTATAAGTTTCCTCTCAACACTTATAAGTTAAACATTCATGCACACTCCACGTTGTTTTCCTAGCAACTGTTCCTCCACGTTATTCCAATAATTAATAAAATTTCACGACTCCGCCTCGCTTCCTTATACGTCGATCAAATTACATTTTAATTAGTTCCACTATTTCTAGACCTTATTACTAAAGTAATAAGGCTTATAATTCAATGAGAAAGTTTGCTTATACCGTTAATATCCTTACGTTATTATTTACTGGTTGAGCTTTTTCCTTTATATTACAGAAGGCGCCTGAGGCGAGGCCTAAATGAGGTTTGTTCCTTTGCAATAATATGAAGGATTTATAATGAAGAAACACTTGTGTCGGCTGCCGTATCCTGTAACAATAGGATATGAATATGTATAGAATCTTATTAGGTTATTAAGTTTCCGTAACCTTAACTATGTCCGTTTATATCAGTGGTTCCCAGACTTTTTTCTCATAGACCACTTTCAAGATTTAGCTGGTTCCAGTCGACCCCTTGATACCTACAAATCTACCACAAACCTTAGCTTAAATAAAATATTGATTATATCTCTACGGGCTGGCCTTTTTTTAATTTTTTAGGAATTCTCTTGACTAATCCTTCCACGGTAGGCGGGCTGACCTGTTTTTTTTTTAGTAGTCGGTGTCCTTAGCGATTGGTATTCCTCAAAATATCCGTCGATCGGCGTTTATAGGTGAAGTCAAGCCAACATTTAAGAATCGAAATCGAATCGAAAGCAAATAAATTTTCGTGGACCGCCGCTTACGAATTGAAAAGCTCTATTTTTTTATCACGCCAACGTAGACCCCCGTCGAGTCTCCTGTGGACCCCTAGGGGTACACCTGGACCACTTTGGGAACTACTGATTTATATTATGTAATATTGCTGTTCCATATTTGTATCCTTCGACGAACGTTAATACATACATACTTTGCCTCGCGCCTATATTCGGGTAGGTTATTATTAAATTCGGTACTAGCTTTTGCCCGCAATTTCGCTCGCGAATAAACATAACATTACTCATTATGTTATGATTCTTTTTAAATAAAATATAGCATATGTTACTCGGTGATAATATAGCTTTCTAATGGTGTAAGAAGTTTTAAAATCGGTTGAGTATTTTTTTAGTTAAATACTTGCAAACAAACAAGGTAACAATAAATCAAATCTTTCGTCGATTTAGGTATAGATTTTACCAACATTGTGCCAGCTATGTTTTTAAGACGCTCGTAACCAAAAGTGCAATAACCAGACTGGCGTTTGAAACTGTGCCCGGTATACGGCAATAGGGTGAGAATTTCTTGACAGATAACTGCCAGTAAAATTATGCATGCACTTTTAATGCATCAATATAATAATACGTAACGTATTGTTTTTTTTAAAGACAATTCGTAATAACTCCTGTGTCGAGGGACTTTACAAACAACATTATTCTTTTTTTTTTTAACTTTACTTTTGTCGAGTATTATGTTAATGTTACTGAATTACCACTGAACTGAACTATAGAACGTAAATAAAAAAAAACGTTCAAACAACGGACACAAAGAACATTCAGACTCGAAAAAAACCATTTGTGGATCACACAAAGTTTTGTCCCGTGTGGGATTTGAACCCACTACACTCCGCGCAATGGTAGAGGTGACGCGAGCACCTAAATCACTACGACTTTCGTGCAATCATAATTATTTTATAGTATTGCTTTTGAACCCACTTTGCTGAACTGAGTAGAGGTGTCACAAGTATCAATCATGGCTCTTATTACACTGATTTTTAACTGATGATGATCAGGGTGCATAATCAGAGTTGCTTTACGTTAACGCGATCGACGCGCTGGGCTCTCGAGATTGGAGCGGGCCAATCGGAACGCCGAACGTCATAAACGTGTCGATCGTATTAAAGTAAAAAAAAACTCGTACTATCAGTCAACATTTTTGTAAAAGTATCTGTATCTACTTCGAGACAATCGCCTGTCATCAGGTACTTAGATTTTGAATTTCTTAAGATTGATAAGGGGAAATTGATTATATTCAGAGACAGAACAATAGCGTTTATTAGAATTTAAACTGGTAACTGAGTATTTGCTAACGAATACAATGATCTATAGTGTTTTATAAATACATTTATCGATATTTTATAAATTATTATCTAAATAATTAAAACATTTCACTTGACCAATAATTACTTTGTCGCAGGGTACTTTACAAATATTCAAACAACGGACACAAAGAACAACTATTTGTGGATCACACAAAGTTTTGTCCCTTGTGGGATTCGAACCCACAACATTCAGCGCAGTGGCAGTGACGAGGTGACCAACCAACGCTATCCGTGTTGTGTGTCTGTATTACTAATAGAATAAAATAGAATATAATTATTTTATTTCGTAAAATTAATTCGTAATAATAATAATAATAATAAATTTCTTTATTTTGTTCTCTCGCACAGAAATTACAGGTTGAATGTACATACATAATAATAAAATAATATAGTGCATCAGTTTATCTATGTGAGAGACTGGTATCTGCACTAGGAGAACCTGTATGACAAATTACCAGCCTCTCCATTCTCTGGACATGGAAATGGTATCATTTTATCAGAGTGTACTTAGGTATTACTTAACTCATGTGTGAGCGCGCTTACAGTTGACGCGTATTATAATTAATCGTTTTCGTAATCTAATCATTTTTACAAAATATTTTCAAATGCAACTACATTCATAGCCATTGGTATCATACTAATCTATAATCAGTGATGTATTGCTTATACAAATATCCATTTCTATGTACAAAGTGAATACTAATAACCGCGATGCAAATCCAGATCCAAAAATAATATTATAAATGCGAAAGTGAGTTTGTTTGTTTGTTACGCTTTCACGCCTTAACTACTCCACCAACCATCATAAAATTTCGTATACAAAGAAAGTTGGTAAAGAAATAATAGACCTCCCTGAATACCAACTAAACCTACCACGGTGTTCCTCGACAAAACCGCAATCGACGGGGCCGCGCGAATCACTTGCACATGCGGTCGCGACCCCGCCGAGGTTTCGGCCCGCCGTATGAAACGGCAGGTCACTACACAATAACACCTACCCTTTGGTCATTTCTCACTTATAAAACCCTACTGGCCCCCCTAGAGGGGAGAGGGACTTGACACAGAGGCGCGCGTGGGAACACGCACGCCTCGTCTCGGACCGCGTGCTGATCGGATGGCGGACAGGCCCACGAAACCCACCACCCCCAGGTCAAACCTCAGGTTGGCTGGAGGTCATCTTGCGACGTAGCAACTTACCTAAAAGCAAATTTAGTAACTTTACTAACCTTACTAACTCATGAACTTTGATGTTCATAAGTGTTCGTTTGTGACCTGAAATGAATAAATAATTGTTAAATTGGGACCATAAAATCATTCCAGTCATCTCGCGCCTTCCGGCGCCCGGCTCTGCGGTTGGAAAGAGGGTTTAAATGCTGCCTCTCCCGCTCCGCCGCCTCCTTAATGGAAATCCTCACAGAAGGAGGCAACAGCGTTCCACGATCTCTCACTCCGAACCATAGTCTGAACTGCGGCCGGGAGCGAGAGAGCAACTAATCCAACTGCCGCGATCAACTCTCGGCGCTGCGATGCCCAGGCGAGGCATCCGTCAAAGTGTGCAGCGCTGTATCCTCAACAACGTCGCGGCAGTCGCCGCAGAGGTGACAACCGGAGGCGTGCGCATAAACCTTTTTTTTCTTTTTATTAAATTTTTTGCCCGTAATCCTAACCCAACCGACATTTACGCGAGCGAAGCGATACCCAAAACTGGGTGTCATGCCCAGCAGTAGGTAGCAGTGGGCACGATGTTCAACGGCGGCAATGATTGAAAAGTACGTTAATTATTTTTTATTAATACATGTACATACTATATAACTATATACAACATTAACCTGTAAATGTTAAAATATAATTGAAACAAGGTCACATGAAGACGAAGAGATTGAATCCTGGGTCTTTACACCCATCTCGTTTGGTAGGCTTTTTAATTGCTTCGGAACAATAAAAAATATATATATTGCCCGCGTCTTCGTTCGCGTAAATGTAGATAAGGTTAGGCTATAAGTAACAGTACTTTTTACTAGATTCTAGATGAAAAGTACCGTATGTCCTTTTCTGTTCCCCTGACAACGTTTATGCGAAATAACATGATGATCGGTCGAGTAGTTACGGCGAAAAAGCGTAATAAACAAACTCACATTCGCATTCAATGTTAGTTAGGATAGAAGTGGCTTCGGAATACAATAGATTTTTTTTCGAAGAATATGATTAAATCTCTCTGGGTTTTGGATACTTTCTTTGATTTTATTTTTTATATAAATAAGGATAATGTGAAAATGAGATGTATATATAAAAGTTGAGGAAAATGTAACGCAATATTGTATTGCTATTAGACTTACAATCTGTAATACCATAATAGCTAAATTTAGATGACCTTTCAAAATGAAACATTCTTTATTATTAAAACTTTTATTAAAACTGCTGAACCTATAGTTGCTGTGACCGAAATGCCGTCTAAAGAGCATATTTTGTGTTCAAAGCGGAATTCTGCAAGATGGAGTACGCCCGGATCCCACGACGCAGCTGTCCCTTACCAGAGGAACTCCTCTGGTTAGGGTTATAATAGAATGAGACTATACCGAACTTGGTATAGTCTTATTCTATTATAATAGTTGGGGAGGGCATTAGCCAGAGGGTGCGTAGCGAGTTCCTCTTTGCCTATATATTTTATTAAAGTATCAAATGGTACTATCTCTGTACTCAAACAAAATAAATAGATAAGCCACAATTTAGATTACATTAATTTATTTTATACATAATTCTATTTGAGTATTTTCTTAACGACTTTATAATAGAATTAATCCTGGCAAATAATTTGTGACGTAATTCATATTTAATTTGAATTGTTCTAGAAATATTTCGAAACTAGTTCCAAAGTCAAAGTTACAATTGTATCAAACCTCTTTATTGTCAATCTTACTTTGGCACCCGTAAAATATCACATAAACTTCTAGGGTCTCCTTTCAGAAGTGCCTCAATTAGACCTGCAACTAAAGATGTAATAAAAAATCACTTACAATTTTCCGTAGCAATGTTCCGTATAAAATGCTCTTTGCTTACGATTTTAATGAAAAACAAATTCGAAAGGGGTTGTAATTGCAGCATCCGTGAGCCTACGGGAGGGGAAATGAAGGTAGAAAATTATATTTATTTGCTTCCGTCCTGTTGACTTAGTGCGGGGTAGGTAATAGCATTCAGGAGAAGGTAGGTAAAAGAATTCTGAATGGTAGTAATTTCTGTACACTCGCTTACATAAAAGTTATAAAAAAATTATGTGATCATGTTTTCTGGTCAATATTTAAAATTATTTTCAGTTAAAGACAAGTATTTTAAAATACCTACGCATTCACTACAAATGACGTGATATTATGATACAGTTTCATTTTATATTTTTGTTTTTACTTATTGTATTACATTTACGCGAATATTAACTATTGTAATTAATTAAACATTATACGGATTTCATGTTGATTAATATTAATTAACTTTCCGTATTGACCGACCAACCGAACCGTCGATGAAATTGTAAATATTAATCTTAAATATTCTTTTGATTTGTAATTCAAATAAGCCGCAATAAAAGCTATGTAATTAAACATGTCAAATTCAAAGTTGAACATATAAAACATGCAAAGTTGAACATGTCAAGGTCGTATGTATGTAGACTAACAACCATATTGTTTTTGGAGGAACTGAACCAACGATCAATAGAAATAAGATGATTCAGCAAACGCGTCTTGTAAATATTTTGTACTTCTTTATTTCTGGGATCATTTATTACGTGTCGTAGCATAATTGGATAACCCGAATCTTTTCAGAAATCCTAGGATGATCACAAAGAAGACATTTACATACAAGGTCGAAGGACGATAGTCAGGGCCACTACAAAGATCCCAATTTCTAGGATGATAAAAATCTTGAATGGCGCATGGATCATTTAAGAGTATATTGATAACACCTTTATACTGTTTAGTAAGAACATACAACTCTAGAGACAGATATATAAACATAATAAAAATTGAAAAGGAAAAATTATACTAAGTTTTAAGATTTCGGTCCGTTCTAGAATTTTTCCGAGGATTCATTTTTCCCGATAAGCTCACAGCATATGCATGTGCCCGTCAGAACAAGATTATCGACTCCTACAATATTTTATGCGATTCTGCTGAAAATACGATATCAGCAAATTCAGTCTTAAAACCTTGCCACCGTCTTTCAAAAATTGTAAATGTATGCGTGAGAAAAACAGCGTTATAGACTGCATAGTCTTATGCCATTCTCGCGCAATAACAATGCAAGATGATGGTAAGGCTCCTAAACATGCTTTATAGCAAAAATATAATGCTTTCGCGTAGACGACTTTAAATTCCGTATTTTATATTTTGGCCTTACAAACCGCGTCCCGAAGACACTTCAGGCATTCATAATCATGAAAATATTATGCCTGAAGAGGTTTCAAGGAAGCTCTAATATTTTCCAAGAAACCGTCGCGCGTCGTATTAAAGGCAAGGAATAAATTGGAATGTTTAATAGAATAGTACTCTTGGGCAAGCTATCGACAATTAATTAGTGGACGCATAATAACTAATAATCTGGTGAATATTATTCGCTGCTGGGATGGCTGACTTCGATTAATTTATTGAGATTGGCTCTTAAAATGTAGTTTGTAGGTATATATATTTTTTTTAAATGGAAAATCGCTTTTAAACTTTCGCTATGCATGATTTTCGTAACAGAAACGGCTCTTACTGCGATCTTGCATACCTTTAGTATTTGGATACCTTTTTTGAAGGGTTGTCGTTTCAACCAGGTTGCTCTGGCCGTGGTCACAAGCAGACTGGCGTCGACTACCTTGGTATTGCTTCTGTTATACCGGAGAACCACTATTATACACACGAATAGTGGCTACCATTTACTACCTGTAGATCGGTGAATCCCAAGCAATAGAAAATAATTTGAATAAGTTTACGTAGTGTGGCATCAATTGTATTATAAATCAAGTGAGAATCGGCAACAATAATATTCTACCACATACACACAAAACGATCTAGCCCAAACTAAACATAGCTTGTACTATGGGTACTAGACAATGGATAAACATACATAAATACTTTTTTTTTAAATACATACATATTATACATAGAAACACCCAGACCAAGACAAACATCCATGTTCATGCACACAAATGTTTGACTTGTGCGGGAATCGAACCCACGACCTTAGGCGTGGCAGTCGGTTACACTAACCACTACACCATCGAGGCTTCCAACTCTAAGATTTACGGCAATTCATTGCCGATTCTTCCTTTGCATATGCAAAGGTCACAAGATACTACGTGACCTTGAGATCAGAGGTCAAAGGTCATAGTCATTTCGGTGTATATCGACTATGCTGAGTCGAATGGCGTTGACCGCGAGTCTCTAGCTCCTACGGTTCTTGAGTTGAAAGTTGTATAACAGACATACGGACGGACGGACAAAGCTGTTGTATAAAAGTTTTTTCGAACTCTAACTAGCTGTTCCCCGCGTATTCGCCACGTATATTATTACTGTACTATACTCCCATGACTCAAAGAGTAAGGTTATAAGCTATATAATAATATAACTATGACCTTGCTTTATACATTCTAATTGGACTATCAAATTCATCAAGATTTTTATAATCTGGCTGGTTGTTTCAAAGATTATGTAGCTCGTTTAAACATAAAGATCTCTTCAGCTTTATTATATTAGTACAAATACATGTAAGGTAAATAAATGATGAACCATTTGACATATTTTTTACGTAATTATTCAGTAATTTGACGTTTTAATTTTAACTTAACTCAATCGAGTTGAATCAACAATCAAAAAGATATTGAATAAATAATGACCCAGTTAATGGCACTTTGTTACCGCATCCATAGGCGTTTACAAATAAAATAATACGTACATTGCTGAAGGAAGGCAGTGATTCTAGCGTAAAATACAGAAAATACAAATTTGTATCTTTGTTTATTGTAAAAGCATATCCATTTGACCTCTAAAACTCTTCTTTGCAGTATATTATCTATACAATACCGTGTGTATAATAAACCCTGTCCGATCCATTAAGGGCTTATTTCCCACGTAAAAAACATGCTAAGAAAATAATAAAATAATTCTATATCATCGTAAAACGTCTTCATAAAATTTTGAAGTATTGAGCAGAATTACCCTTAAATTACTGAAGTTTCGCACAGTCTAGCAACACTCCACTAAACTTGACAAGGACGCGGAGCGTGGCATACTTTTGGCAGCATTTTTCTAAGGCGTAGGTAGGTAGGAGCGGCGTAGCGCGGCGCAGCATCCGTGAATCTTTATGAACTTTAGTGATACCATGCCATGGGTAATCTATTAACATTTTATTTTAAATTAATTAATTTTTTATTTATTTAGTGCAATTTTAATAAAAGGATGTCACTTACGTAGGTACTTATAATAAGCTACTGTATAATATTATAAAGCTGAAGAGTTTGTTTGTTTGGTGGAACGCGCTAATGTCATAATCTATTAAGCCTATTATTGAGGAAGGCTATAGACTATATAACATCACGCTACGACCAATAGGAGCGGAGCATCAATAAAAATTGTTGCAAATACAGAGAAAAATGTGACGCAGACGAAATTGCGCGGGTCAGTTAGTATTGAATAATGTTGATGGTATATACTTATAATTCCATCGACATGATTTTCCTGTTATGTTCTATGGCCGTAGCTCAATATTTTATGAAAGTATTAATTTATATTTTACAAGAAAACGGTACACTGTGTAAAGCATTTTCACAATAATATTGCTTCGAAGTTCTGATACGTATTTTAATTAATTAAGTATTAAAATATATAGGAAACTAATCAATGGGGCGGTTCTTTTTATCAAACTAACTTTTACGTGTTACTGACCTTCTCTCAGTTGTTTCTAACTTTGCCTGGTCGTCGCCATAGTCCAGTGACCGATATCGCCGCGTAACGTTCAGAGGGGGTGGTACTATTAGAAATGGTAACAGGTAATGGTAATATATTTTAGCTAACTGTAAAATGTTGTAACAGAAAGTACATGTTTGTTATTGTTAATGGTAATTTAATTGCATTAGGCTTATCGATTCTTATATTATATAACTAGTAGTTTTCCCGCGGTTTCACCCGCGTATGTCCCGTTCCCATGTGAATATCGGGTTTCACCCCTTTTACTCCCTTAAGGGTGGAATTTACAAAAATCCTCTCTTCTTCTTGCGTTCAGTAGTTTCGGCTGTGCGTTGTCTGTCAGTCACTCAGTAACGGAAGAGTTTTATATATATAGATATATTATTGAATTATAGATCTATGGATGTAAGACACTCATACAATAAAATCATAGTTTTCAGAGCATTGCATATAATTTTTTCATTATATAGTTCTAATTTTTACTCTTACGGGTACAGTAGTATAAATGATTATATTAATATTAAATGACAATTTTTTATACTCTTTAATGGCAAACATTGCCCCTTCTTTTAACCACAGGCCCAAACATGATTTTCAACTAATCTATACTAATATTATAAAGCTGAAGAGTTTGTTTGTTTGTTTGAACGCGCTAATCTCAGGAACTACTGGTCCGAATTGAAAAATCCTTTGTGTTGGATAGCCCCTTTATCGAGAAAGGCTATAGGCTATATAACATCACGCTACGACCAATAGGAGCAGATCAGCAATGGAAAATGTTGCAAAATCGGGGCAAATTCTCTTATGTGAAGCAGACGAAGTTGCGCGGGTCAGTTAGTACTAAAATATAATAATATAATCAAACAGATCCTGCCCGCGGCTTTGCTCGTGTGTATTTTGCTTAGGTAAGGTTGTTTAGATTAGTAACAGAAGTTTTATGTTTTATGTCCTTTCCTGTTCACCTGACAAAGCGTATGCGAAATTTCATGATGATCGGTCAAGCAGTTAAGGTGGGAAAGCGTAACAAACAAACAAATAAATAAACTCACTTTCGCATTTATAATATTGCTTCATCGTCAGGCTATGATAGTCCACTGTTGGATATAGCCTTCCCCTAATGAGCACCATAGCGCCCTGTCTTCATCTGTTCTTCTTCGTTTAGGATACACATATTAAAATTGTAACTGGTAAATTTTTGTACATAGGAGATATTTAAGTAAAAATAATGTGCCTTTAGCTGTAGAATCTAAAACAAGTATGTTTGTTTTGTTGGCTGTCTGTATGCTTGTAAGCATATAACATAACAACTTCTGAACGAAATTTTTACAATTGTCTTAATGGAGGTCTAATTTAAAATCTGATGCGGTTTCTATCTTTATGCGCCTCCTAAAATTTCAATAATAATTATAAGGGATTAACTTGCGCATTATCTATTTATCTATCATACATAGGTAAGTTTTATATTTGTAGGTCAGCTTCACGCATCCAAAGTCACGGACAAAAGCTAGCAGTTATTCTTCTGTCTTAGCCTTCATTATTCCCAAGTCACTTGGGGTCGGCTTTTCTGGTCTAACCGGATTTTACTGGATATCAGTTTTTACACGGAGCGGCTGCCACCTGACCTCCGTAACCCGAAGGCTAACGATACCCTAAGGCTAGACCAGTGTCAGGATGTTAGAGGGTACTGACTTTCCCAATAACGACTGCCATAGATTTTCATGGCAGGCGGGACCAACGGCTTAACTTGCTCTCCAAGGCACGGAGTAGGCGATTATTGTCAATCAATACGCACATAATTTCGAAAAGTCATATAACTTCCGAAAGTCAGAGGTGCGCGACGTGAGTTCGAACTCGAGACCCTCTGCATTGCAGTCTTTTGGTCTCCCCACTGAGCTATCGCTGCTACTAAAAGCTAGTAGTAATTACAGTACTTTTATTTTTGTAATAATATTATATATTGAAATTAAACTACTATATACGGATTTTATCGCGTTGTTTATTTGACACTTTATTACATAATTTTGAAAATTGTTACTACTACTATTAAACTTTACTAATTTTTAAGCTAATTAAATTATTATTAAAACTATTTAGATTTAATTTAATTTTACACTTTCCCCGACGTTTCGGTTGCTTTTCAGCAGCCATGGTCACGGGGAGACCATGGCTGCTCTTTAATTCAAACTTAAAAGTGGTAGAATAAAAGCTGTTGTTCTACCACTTTTTACAGAACTCAATACTTTTGCCCAAAAAACTTATTTTAACAAGTTTTAAATTGCATCCGCCCCGCTTTTAGCACACTTTCTTCTACCCTCGATGAGTTGTTTAGTTACGCCGTTGGTATTTATTGCGACCGCGTGTAATCTTAGTGGTGCGATTAGAGCAACCAATTTTACTATTTATATTTTTGTTTGGAAACTTAAATAATGAATAATTAAAAATGGAAGAACAAAACTTGCTCAGTATCTAACCTAAAAAGTACGTTACGGGTAAAACTTATTGGTATTTTCTTTACTCTGTATTAATTAATGGCGTGTCCAAGAAATGTTATTACATTTTAAATGTAATATGTTTGGAATTGAAAACTTCTTTAGGCGCGTTGAGCACTTTTTGGGTGAAAACATCAGTCAATACATCAGCTTTGTCCGTCCGTCCGTCTGTCTGTTACACAACTTTCAACTCAAGAACCGTAAGAGTTAGAGACTCCCAGTTAACGCCATTCGACTCAAAATAATCGATATATCCTCGAAATAACTATGACCTTTGACCTCTAACCTCAAGGTCACGTGATACCATCTTTCAGCTCAAGAACCGTAAGAGCTAGAGACTCGCGGTCAACGCCATTCGACTCAGCATTTTTCGAACTCTAAGATTTACGGCAATTAATGGCCGTTTCCCACTTGTTTGCTTTGATTGATATCGACGTATTCAAGTATATAGCTATTAAAAATAAACTGCCCATTACTCAAGCAAATAACATAAGTACGAGTACCCGTGTTTGCTTGTGTGCCTTTGTTTTGACCTTATTTCAAATTATTTTTTCATAATATTTCAATTACATTACAACGTACCCCTCGTCTGTTTAACTTATTGCATTATACAATTACTTAGTAAACGCGGCGCGCTGTTTCCTTGAGCGTAACGTTTGTTTCGCAAACAGTAAGGACACTCGAAAATTTTGTTTGAAATGCAATTATAATTAGCTGATGGGGTAATGGGATTGGGGTTGTTTCCCGTTTACAATTGAATCACCCAGCTCTTGGAGTGTCGTAAAAGATGATGTTGTTGTTGAATGGGGTATGGGGTCGAGTTGCCTACTTTTACAATTCATAATTGTATTCAAATCAAGTCTGTAATTATAAAATTGTCCCATTTCGTGCTCGTACCCAACATGGGACAATTTTATAATTACAGATTTTATAATTTCAATTTTCCTTTTCCTTAAAATTGCAGAGGTATGTTGTCTAAAAGTAGGTCGGCACGTTTACACTTTTAAGAACGTGCTCACATATAAATGTTAGCAATGCAATTTTATCACGATGTTACTACATATAAGTGGGTATAATAAAACACGCTGACGCATTGAGCAATTTCTAGTAATGTAATAACATAAAGTAGCCTCAAATAATACTAGAGAAATGTTGATGTTTTAAGTGTTAAGATCTAATGTAATGAATAACCTATTTCAGAGTCCAAACTGCAATTCAGAATACAAACTATAATTCAGAATACAAACTGCAATTCAGAATACAAGCTGCAATTCAGAATACAAACTGCAATTCAGAATCCAAACTGCAATTAAGAATTTTCTTACAAGCATCTGTATACGAAACTCAGGATATGACTCGTATTGCAGTTTAGATACTGAATTTTATTGCAGTTTGGACTCTGAAATAGATTATTCATTACATTAGGTCTTAACACTTAAAACATCAACATTTCTTTATAATTATTTATCGGTAACTTCCGAGGCACACACAATGCAGGAGTAGCAATGTGTTAGATGTATTACATTATTAATATAATAATAATAATAATAATAATAATATTATAATATTCTATCACATACACACAACACCATCTAGCCCAAACTAAGCAGAGCTTGTACTATGGGTACTAGACAATGGATAAACATACTTATATACTTTTTTTTTTGTAAATACATACATATTATACATAGAAACACCCAGACCAAGACAAACATCCATGTTCATGCATACAAATGTTTGACTCGTGCGGGAATCGAACCCGCGAATACATACAATAATACTAAAACAATATAGAGAAATAAATAAAAACTCCACTGAAATCTTTTCTTTTTTAAGTACATATTAATTGTAAGTATTATATAGATATTGTAAAAAAAATATTAATTAATTATTAATGATATATTTTCCATCCGACTAACTCTTATGCGAATTTACATCTGAAAACTATTGGCATTATAATTTTTGTTTGTTTAAAATTTTCTCGTTTTCTTTTTTTGTCAGTAGTAGTAACGTAATAGTAATTTAAAAGGAATAAATAACAAAAAAAATACAAATACTTTATATAGCTCACCAAACCGTTTAAACATTTTGCCAAAGATTTTTTTAAATTTGTGCCAAGAGTGATGTATGAACCTAACAAAATAAATTATTTTGCAAACACAGCAAACTAACAATAATTATGTGAAATATTAGCCTTGTGAGTGAGTCAGAATTTAATATTATCATGATATGTAGGCAAATATTTCTCCTAAACAACATCCTCTGTGTTCATATAAAATTGGAATTATAATTTGAGCTTTGTGCCATTTGATTTGTCGGTCCAATAACCATCAGAATGCCTTTGATTGTAAATGTTTTATCATTTATCGGTCAGAACTTCAAACAATTCTGTAGGATATTGATCGGTTCACACATTTATATGTTAAATCGGTCCAGTTTTTTTTAAAGGCATCTGATTTTATAATTTGTTGTAATTATACGAATGCTTGCTAAATCCAAAACTAAATTAGTAAGAGCTTAGTAGGAGATCTCTCATCGTAATGTTCTCGATGATATGTGGAGTCTGTTAACCCACACTGGGCCAGCATGATGGACTATGGCCATGGCCTAACTCTTCTCATACTGAGAAATGATTCGTGGCCAGCAGTGGCAAAGCTGTTAATATACAGGGTCTGTCGTTAATAATGGATAACCCGTTAGCTGGAGGTTAACCAGTTATCAGGCAATAAGAAAATAATATTTTTATGTCAGGGTTACCAACAGCGTGAAATTGGCATACATTTTTGTGTTTTTTGTTAAAATTAAAAACACAAAAATGTGCAACCAATTGAAAGGTTAATTGGTTGCCATTTCAACAAAATTAGTTTTTTTGGGTAATTCTTTTGCCATCGTACTTGCGAATACTTGTGAGTTGTATTATTTAATTTAACTAAATTTTTAGGCGCCATTTTAATCAATTTCTTAAAATTATTCTTTCCGACGTCTAGCTTTAAAAAAAAAGTATTGCAACCCTGACATAAAAATATTATTTTCTTACTGCCTGATAACTGGTTAACCTCCAGCTAACGGGTTATCCATTATTAACGACAGACCCTGTATAGGGCTTATATTATTAGCTATGCCTAGCCATGCTTCGCTGCGGCCCAGACTGATATTTAGTATTAGGGAATTAATCTCTGTTCTTGAAAACTTCTGTATAAAGAGTATATACAAAACAAACTTATAATTATATACATAGACATGCAACGTTTTATAAAAAAAAGCAAGTCAATCCTTTAGCAACTTTTTGATTCTTTCAGACACAAACATACGACTACTATACATGTATTTATATTAAAAAATTGTTTGAACGCGCTCATCTCTAGAACTATCTGTAAGATGCGATTTGTAAAATTCGTTTTGCTTAAGGAAGGCTCTTATGGTAGCAACATAATAATGTATCACTCCACAAACCACGGCAATTGTGTAATAATCATAAACGTGAGTTATGCCAAGGGACCCTCGGATTGCCCACCCCAACTATTGCAATAGGAAAAAGTTGACAATACCGAACTCCTCTGGATAGGGACAGCCACGATGTGGGACCCGGCGAACTCCAACTTGCAGTACTCCGCTTCGAGCACAAAATACACTTCGACACGTGTTTCGCGTCAGTGCATTGCATCTTTTGGACCGTTCGGCAATGGCTGCAATATTCTCTATAATAATAATTAATAAAAAAGTATTATGTAGGTACAGATAATAATTTCAAGAAACAATGTTTATAATATAAAATGTACACTGTAATACGCATACATTTATGCCTACAATATTTGATAACAAGCATTGAATATATAAACTATTTTGAATCTCGATTTCACGATTATCTATAAACGTAATGAATGTTTTGCAAAGCAGTGAGGCCGATTAATAATGAAGTAAATTATGAAATAATTAATTATTTTATGAATCCGAATATCTGCACAATAATTACACAGTTTATCTATGTATATATATAAAACTCTTCCGTTACTGAGTGACTGACAGACAACGTACAGCCGAAACTACTGAACGCAAGAAGCTGAAATTTGGCATGTATGTTCCTTGGAGAGTGTAGGGTAGCACTAAGAGAGAATTTTTGGAAATTCCACCCTGAAGGGGGTGAAAGGGGTGAAACCCGATATACGCACGGGAACGGGACTTACGCGGGTGAAACCGCGAAAAAACTACTACTTTAGTATATAATAGCCTATATTAAACCTTCCCACTTTTGGGCACTGGCCTCTTCTCAATTTGGGAAGAGTTAGTTATATAGCATAGCAAGTATTTATATAATATCGTTTTAGTATTATAGTACAAAATTCTCAATAGCAGTTTGGAGTTTGGAACAGAGCCAGGTAGAAAAATCTAAAGTTAAGCAAAACGAAATATGGGTATGACAATTCTGCCTACGCTATCGGAGGTAGAAGCGTGAGACTAAGTATGCAAAGAGTAAATTATTGCTTATACTTAGTTGAGTACATTTTTTTTATGGGTAGCTAACCGGCAGTCGGTTCGCCTGATGGTAAGCGGTTACCGCCGTCCATGAACACCCACAACACTAGAGGAGTTACAAGTGCGTTGCCGGGCATTTAAAAAGGAGCATGCTCTTTTCTTAAAAGTTTGAAGGTGGTATTGGTCGGGAAATATCGCAGGGGACATCGACAGTTCATTCCACAGTTTTGTTGTGCGAGGCAGAAAAATTCTGGAAAAGCGCACAATTGAAGACTGCCAACCATCTAAATGATGGGGATGAAAATTTTGTCTATATAGCACATCTATCAAACTTGCATGATGAAGTCAGTAGTTGGTGACACCGGTGATCGTAGACAAATATCAGTACCAATTTAATTGATTCGATCGTGAGTCCATAACATATTAATAAATATTATGGTTTTTAAATAATACCAAAATGTGAATGTAGGAACATTTTCAAAATGTTCCCAGACATTAACATTTTATCATATATCCCATAAAAATTGTGGGCGTGTAAGCAATTTAGGTTAAGCCTTTAATATAAATCATGTGCTAATACCGTCAGCCCATTGCAGGGGAGATAAAACAGCCCCTAATGTACAGGATTTTTGATGTTTGTATGTAATCGTGGCAGCTACTACTTTAGTCAAAAATGAGAAAAGGGAAAATAATAAAAAGTCATATCTATGTACAGTACAAAAACTTATGTACATATCCCAGAAAGGGTAGGTGGATATGTTTTACATACCCACATTTTGCTAAATACGATTATAAAATTTTTGATTTGCAGTCTACCGAACAGATTACTAGATTTCATTCTGCTAGTGAGAATTTCATTAATCCCTACTAAAAATCTAATAATTTTTTAAGAAGACGAAGCATTCCAAGCCCTACAATCAAAGCCAAAATTAATGTAATAAACCAGCTAAGCAAAAGAGGTCTCAAAATTGTCCACATTTATGAGTAAATTAAGTTTGATAGATAAGGTGCATACATTTAGTTTACACCGATATTTATCACTGTAACAATACTATTACCATGTCGGGCATGCCATGATCGTGTTACAAAACTGGATACTCAGTTATACAAGTAGTCGAAAATGCCTGATCCTAAACCTAAACGCTTAACGTACTATGAAAGACGAGAAATAAGAAATACTTCCAAGCTAAAAAATGGCGTGTGGAAAATTTAAAATCTCAAGCGAGTAAGGAAGCCGAGAACTACGTGACTTGTGTACACAAACATCAGGAAATACTGAACTAACTTAAAATAAAAATTTTGATCCTGTCTCGTATTAAAATGATGATTTATCGCTCACCTTATCATATTATTTAAAGGTAGGTGTTATATTGAATCGAATAGGGCGTGACAGTGCGGCAATCATAATAAAATAATTGTCGACAATAACTATTTAAAAAAATGTTAGCAATTCCAAACGACTCTGATGATGGACAACTGCGTCGTGGGATTGTTCCAATCGTGGGACTATAGCTTGCAATATGCTTTGAACATAAGATGCGTCGACATTCACACAATCCTCAGGACAGTTTTGCAAAAAATGAACGTTCTTTTACAATAGTTAGGGTGTGCAATTCTAGAATACGTGGTGGGTTCCTCCAGGATTGTTAGTAGCGTAATATTGAGATATTAACAACTGATTTTCGAAATGCTTAACAGCGAAGTGTCAATATTTAAGTCGTGTCAAGTTATTTCATTGGTTGCTATTTCAGTTAGCGAAAGCCAGCAGTTGCCATGCTTTGACCGCCTGTTTACAAATTTTTTGTTGGTCTGCCTTTTAGGAACCGAATATTAATGTTGTGTTAACATCTTCTTTTACGGACATTATACTAACTAGGCATATAACAATAGATCAGGACAGGGACCGTCTCTCTAGTAGGCTATTATGTGTGTTTTTATGTAAAGAATTGTTTTTGCATAGAAATATTATGGTTTATAGGCTGGTAAGTGACGATGAATGATAGTTATTACATTTTTGCTTAGAACAGAAGCGTAGCAGCAGGTACGAGGTAGATTAATATTATTTTTAAACTATATTTTTATTATATCGCAAAATAGGAGATCCAATAATTATTTTATAAAAGTTTAAGCTGGCATTTTAAAAGGCCTGGTGGCCAACTTGAAGTAACAAAGAATTCCAAAATTCAATAAGCTTGACATCAAATTTGAATTTCATAGCTTTATGTTTATCATCTAATGCGTGTCTCGCGGAAAAATCAATTCGAAGCCATGTAAGTTACGATCACACATACACACATAGCCATACACCTATATCCCCAAAAGGGCAGCAGTAGTATATACCCACTTTTTTATCGTGATACGTCTATGTGATTTTAACGGTCCTGATGGAAAGCCCAATTACAGTGCACAGACAGTGACGACGAGGAGAAGATAGATGTACTCCAGCCGTCGCCAGTAGCAAGCCGGTCTGACCAGATGCTTCTCCACACTAAGTTTGAAGGACCCAATGTCATAGAAGGGAGGGACACATGTGCCGAAAGACCATTCCAAAGTTGTATGGTACGGCATAAGAAGGAACTGCTAAACCTTTTGGTGCGAGACGGGTTTGTGCTAACCGTCCATCCGTGGTTACGAAGACCGGCACGTGTGGTTCTCAAAAGGGTGGGATGAGGTCAAATAACTCTTCGGAGCATTCGCCATAATGAAGCTGAATATTGTTTTAGAGCCTACGTAGGTAACGAGCCTATTGCCATCCACCGGGCACAGTTCCAGACTTCGACTTTCAAACTAGTGCTGCTTCTAGGAATTTCTTGACTGCAAACCCTAAAGACACTTGCTTGATGACCGAACCCGAGACCTCGTGCACGTAAGTTATATTCACTAGATTGAGCAGCGATAGCTCAGTGGAGAGACCAACAGACTGCAAGGCAGAGGGTCTCGAGTTCGAACCCACGTCGCGCACCTCTGACTTTCGGAAGTTATATGACTTTTCGAAATTATGTGCGTACTGATTGACAATTATTACCTGCTCCGTGCCTCGGAGAGCACGTTAAGCCGTCGGTCCCGGCTGCTATGAACATAATAATAATAATAATAATAATATTCTACCACATACACACAACACCACCTAGCCCAAACTAAGCAGAGCTTGTACTATGGATACTAGACAATGGATAAACATACATACATACTTTTTTTTTTGTAAATACATACATATTATACATAGAAACACCCAGACCAAGACAAACATCCATGTTCATGCACACAAATGTTTGACTTGTGCGGGGATCGAACCCGCAACCTCAGGCGTGGCAGTCGGTTACACTAACCACTACGCCATCGAGGCCGACAACATCTATGGCAGTCGTTATTGGGAAAGTGTAGACACAAAAAATCCCACTGGGTCGAAGTGTCGCCAGTCTGCACTGACTGGCCCCCACATAAGATACAAGATATGTTCACTAGTGGTACGCCACTGAGGTAGTTTTAGTTATGATCGATGCCTAAAATATCTTTGTCTCGTATTAATCGATTAGCCCTTAACGATGCTTGAAAGACATCACAGAAAATACAATCTGACACATCGGTTCTGATAAAGTTCAAACTCCAAACTTCACAAGTTTACAGCTGACAGCTATTACAGTAAGTAAATATTGAAGAGAACCGGTTTACTTTGGTGTTTGTCTCTTTATAGATTGAAAGCTCTGAATAAATTTATGGTTGGTCCGTGCAGCGCATTTATGATGGAGTGTTGTGTTGACGATCTTACTATGGTAAAGTTTGAAGTGTCCGTATGCTATAATGTTTGTAGCTTTACAATAGTTCAGGTAAAGGTATTTCGCACTGTACGTAAACTACGGTTCACCGATTATGCTTAGAGCGAGCTAGTTGAGTTATGCCCGTCTCTATGTTATTATCAAACCGTATTGCATGCAAACATAATCACAAACTTATTCCAGGTTTCAATTCTTAATATATGTTAAAGAAATGATAGCCGACATGTTATAGATATAGCGTCTGCATTTATTAACCTAGTTTAAAGAACTTTAACGCACCTACGCTATATGTATTATATATTATAGACAAATCTCATACCGGATTGGGCGATATCAACCATACAGATTACTCACTTGAATCGTTGATTATAAAACGATTATTTTTGTTTTAATTGAGTAGCTTGTAATCTCAAAATCTAACTACTATTTCTTCTCTTCACCTATCTCAGAAAAAATACATACAGTTAACATACGAATTCAATAATTTATATAAAGGATCTGAATTCACGAAACATTGCATACAAATATATAGGTAAGCAGTCTCTTCTAGTAAGGTGCCAACCCTTTTCAGTTTTCTTGAGTTCTAGGAACTTGGTTCGATTATAAAATAGAATAGGCTCACGCCTGTTACCTGCAGCGTTAGGTAGAGCGTATGGATTTTTACTGGCATAGCCCTCTTGCTTCATTCACTTAAAAATAAAAGACAATACTTGAACTAGAATTTAATCCTGTGTCACTATAATATAAATCGGAACAACTACGTATTTGTGTATCGCACAAACATTTGCGTGGCAAGAAGTAAACCAACCACGTAAACAACTACGACACACTGAGACTACAGATTGCCACTTGCTACGATCTTGGCATATCTCTCTTGCGTCATTTACTTCCATTATATTACTAGATTTTGCCTGCGGATTTGCTCGCGTAAATGTACGTTAGGTTAGATTAAGTTAGTAACAGTACTTTTTTCTGGATGAAAGGTGACTTATGTCCTTTTCTGTTCCCCTGACAACTTCTTCTCTCTAGCCTTTATTATTCCCAAGTCACTTGGGGTCGGCTTTTCTGGTCTAACCAGATTTTACTGGATATCAGTTTTTACACGGAGCGGCTGCCATCTCCGCAACTCGAAGGCTAACGATACCCTAAGGCTAGACCAGTGTCAGAATATTAGAGGGTACTGACTTTCCCAATAACGACTGCCATAGATGTTCATGGCAGCCGGGATCGACGGCTTAACGTGCTCTCCTAGGCACGGAGCAGGCGATAATTGTCAATCAATACGCTCATAATTTCGAAAAGTCATATAACTTCCGAAAGTCAGAGGTGCGCGACGTGGGTACGAATCCTCTGCATTACAGTCTGTTGGTCGTGTATGCAAAATATCATTATAATCGGTTAAGTAGTTAAGCCTTGAAAGCATAACAAACAAATAAACAAACAGACAAACTCCCATTCGCATTTTTAATATTTATTAGGAAGTTAGAATTATGCACGCTCATCGGTTTAGCATACTTTTAACCTGGCCTTTCTCCAGAATGTTTCCGATGTGGTCGCGAAATGTTCGCCAAGGTTTTGGAGGTAAAATTGAATCCTTCAAAGAATAAGATATTCGGACATGGATATATTCAGGCAGTAAAATACAAATTCCTGCTGGAAGCTAGCCAAATAGCCAAAGGTATCAATAGCGAGCCATTGTGAATCCTCACCGCTTTTATGGCAAGGCAATATCATGCAGTATTATGGCAAGCCATGTTGTAACGTATCACAATGCTGCAACTATTTGTTAGGTCATGTGAGCTTGGTGGCATATTCTTGGGTCATATTTAATCCACTTTCTAAATATGGTCACTGTATTAAGAATACAACTTTAATACACGATGCAGTTTTTTCTGCAATGCCTCATTAATCTTTTGATTAAATTTGTCGTAGGAAACGCAAACGTTTGGTTTTCCTTAAGCCTTGTTTTTATGCATGTAAATCATAACAGACCAAAATCCAATCCATTAAGCAGGACTTGAATCTGCGTCCTTGACAATCTGTGACGTGACTTTGCCAACCAAACTATTTATGGTCCTACGTCAAGGTTTGAAATTTTCCATTTTTTGCAATAATGGCTGATATATATATATATTTTAAATCAGAAAACTTTGCTGATTTGTAACGGTTGAAAATCGTCGATGTTATTTATATTAATTTTACCTTTGTTTGTATTTCTTTTTGTTAATTATTGTTCATGTTATCTAATGTAATTTATTTATTTAAATTTTATTTCGTTTGATACCAAAAATTAGCATCCGTGCAACCACTAAAGGGATCTAGTCGAAAACCAGTGCCAGGCTTCTTTAGCTTAGCTGAACTAGAACCCACTTATAACAATAATATACATATATATATTTAAAAAGCGTCTTGAGGCCTTACTGGCTCATAAATGTTATTACTCGGTTACAGACTTCTTGAATGATACATTATAATAAATATTGTTACTACCAATTTGTCACTGTTTGTAAAAGTATTTTCATCAGGTTAACTTGAGTATTTGTTTTCTGCATTTTTGTTTCTTTGTGTATATTATTATCTCCCTTTTATTTAAATGATTGTGTTAATTTTTGCACACCGTAAGGTAGAATGTATAAGGATTCCGACAAACATGTACCTAACCATCATAATTTGTAAACCTACATTCTATGCAAATAAATATTTCTATTTCTATTTATTTCCTTCCTTCTTGTGTGTAAACAGCTGGGTGTGTGCAGTGTTCATTCTTATTTTCAGTCAATTATATTCAAATTCCAACCAAAACAGACGCTATCTATACCACATCAAGAAAAACTTCTCACAAAAGCTTAAGTCTTAAACATGTACGGGACAAATTTAATTCTCTAAGGGTCGTCACACGGCGTACAGTAGTTAACACAAGTTTGCACCTCCGGTTGAGTGTGCCCAGTGAGAGCGATGCAAACTTGTGTTGAGCACGTACCTGGCCGACGACTTAGTTAAGTGGACTGTGCTGAAGACTTCGTGATTGTATAGAGATTTTACTTCTTTATTTTTAAGTTTGCAGTGAATAGAACTGCTGTTGCGTTTGTGTACTTAAAAGCATTGTATCTGGCTCAATAGTGATGTCTTCGTCTATTTATAAATATATTTATGTACAAGGGATTTGTAAGAAGTAATGTAAAGAGGACTTAATTGGACTGACTTCTATTGTATTGAATATTGGGTAGAAATCAATTAGCATTCTATCCAAAGTTAAAAAGCTTACAATGCAATATAAGACAAGTCTTAAGAAAGCGGTCTAAGTTACTGTGCTAACACAAATTTTAGTAAAAAGTTACCAAGAAGTATTTGGGATATTTTTCGTCATGTGTTAGGTAGTAAACAGGTAATTAATGAACCTTAATATAGCACAACAATTCTTCGTGTAAATATCAATTAGTTGACGTCTGTATTAATTGACACCGTCATTTTCCTCCCCGAAGTTTATTATTAACCGACTTCAAAAAAACGAGGAGGTTCTCCATTCGATTACATGATTTGTTTTATGTGTGTTACCTCATAACTTTTTCTGGGAAAACCGATTATGCTGATTCTTTTTTTATTTGAAAGCTGGTGCTTTTCGTTTGGTCCCGATTAATTTTGATCAAGATCTGACCATTCATTTTCCAGTTATCCTTAATAATACGTATTTGGTTAACGTCTGCAACATTGATGATATTCTCATTATTGGCGACAACATAGTAAACAACTGTGTAGGATGATTCGGAAGCCCCTCGTAGTATTTCGAGGTAGCCCCATTCTAATTTGATGAAGTTCTGATAAAGATCTTCAGTTTTATACAACGAATTTCTTTAATAAATGACAGCAAATCTACCGTGATTGCTACAATCACATACATATAATATATGCACATATATGTATTGTTTACACAATTCCATATTGGTTTTTGATAGCATTGAATAGTATAGGGTTATGTGCAACTGTTAAACTCAACAAGATATACACAAAAAAGCTAATAACAAAATTATTTCTATTACAACTTTTAATATGACGCTAAAGCCATTAAGCACCGAAACTTCGGAATAAAACATATCATCCCGTACAACCGTATTTGAAATTATCATAAAATATCCTATGGCCAAGAATGATTTAAACTGTATATCCTGATTTTTCCTGTCCAAAACATTTTTTATGTAAGCCCGCATTTACGAAAACCTGTATTTGCGCTCTTAACAAATATTTTTAAAATGGCTCTGGAGTTTGATTTCCTATTTTGAGATAAGCGTTTCTGTTTTTCTTCGTTTGTCTCATTAAACGGCGCTGTCTCATATTATGAGCACCACCGCGTTTAGTGGGTCTACTCATATTCAGACAAATAAAATCAGTTATTGAACTTTAGATTCACTAAAAACCGAGAAATAAACAAAAATATTAACGAAAAAGAAAACCGACTTCAAAAAAGAATATTCTAAAACAAAAAATGCACAAAAAAGTTAAAAAGTAATTGCGTATTAAATTATCGTTATTTTTGAAGTCGGTGTTAGCCAAGGTAGGTTTGTAACTACTTAAACATGAGATAAACAAACACCATATATATATGTACGTTAAGAGAAAACATTGTTCTTCTCTTTGGCTACGAGCCCGTACGCCCCTTGACTTTCGCCCTTTCATTAAGTCGATAGGGCTCCTAATTTTCGGTGGATTTAAGAAGAAACCTAATAAATACCTACTAGGGGCGAACCTTGAGAGGCGAACGGGCTTGTAACTCTCTTTTTAGGCATATTGCGTCCACGGAGAAGAGGATTTTAATGGAGAAGAATTCCAGAAAGCCAAAATTTAATAAAATACAATATAATTATGCCTTATCGTCGAATTTTGTTAAGTGTTACTTGGCACATATCCAGACTCTATGTTGCTATTGAACATTTTGTGACAGGAAAACCTTATAATACTTTGGTCCAACCGGGTATCGTACCCAATATCTCATATCATAACTATCTAAATATTTACGTTACTCGTTATTATTATCTCTGGTAATATTTTATTTGCTCATAGTAAGCTATGAATCGGTTGGCTGCATAGCATTTATTCGCGTAATGTCTTTAAACTTCATTTTTTTTTGTGTTTTATTTGCTGGCCACATGTGGCCTGTACATCTTTACGCGGACTATGGGTGAGCGCAGTAGGTTCGCAACCTATATTTCAACTTTCATAGAATACCGCTTATATATACCGAAATACAATAAACCTATATGTCGACGGCCATTTCAGGTCTTACCTCAAAGGATCAATCACTTACTGTTTTACCAGTCCCCGTTCTGCTACAGAAGAATAACGTAACAGAAAAACGTAATAACATTTGGCCCATCGCACGACTTCATAGTCGTATTCATGATTAACACACTTTTAATACAAAACACCGCTTTACTCATCAGATAAAAACGACCAGTCTAGCCAACAGCTTTTTGTACAAAAACTATATTGTATTAAAAGCCTTAATGCACTTTCATTATAAACATCGCACACATTTTTTGCACTAATGAGAAATGTAATAAACGATGCAGCGACATGGAACATGCAACTTCGGAAAGGAATTTTAAGTTTATTAAATAAAACATTATGACATTTTTGTACTGCATACTGTTGTTTCACGCGCAGTATGGGAAAATGTTCAACCTTTTGAACATTTTATTTTTTTATTTCCTTGCGAGGTAACGACGAGATACCACCTCGTATTTCACTGATGGGGTAAGTAGAGACTTATCACCTGCCACCCAATATTTTTTTTATAGTTTTCTTGTTGAAATACTGATGTTCGTATGTGCTTTTGAGTGGAATATTTATGTATGTATGTATAAGTTAACTACTAAACGAAAAGAAATAAGCAGACAATCAAAGTGGTATAACTTTTAAGCATACTTTAAACCAAAATGGTTAAGCTTCGTTTGCTGTAACGGTAAAGGAAAACATCGTGAGAAAATTACATGTCTGGAAGTTCTTTATGAGATCCTCGATGATGTGAAGGCTATTGCGTGAGCCTTCTCATACCGAAAAAAACGCTCGTGTCCAGTACTGACACAGTGCTGATATTATGAATATTATTACTACGATATTTTACTTCTAACCCACGCTTCTAGCGAATGCCTTAGAGATGGTGTGACGCAAACAAGGTGACGTCGTATATGACGCAAATTATGTAACGACCACCTGACAGTTCATATATTACTGCCTGTAAGGTCCCTAGGTAGGTCCTTAGAATTATTTACTTTCAAAAATAAATACCGTTGCATTGCTTCTTTGCTACAAGAAGCAAAAAACCTAAGGTTCACACAGATGTGATTCGACGTCAGCGGTTACAGAGTGAACCCATCGCTAACCTGCTGTCTTATGTTTAGGACGTTTAGGAGTTTCCAAAGACAATAGATTGTTTAGGCCATTCCAATATTGAAGTAGTCAAAGTAAAAACCTTTATTTTACTAATTCATCATTTAAAACGAGTTCTTAGTTCAAAGCGTGGAAAGAAAAAAGAAAATAATATTTATGAGTTCAATTTTAACGACGGTAGAGTATAATTATGAACTAAACCTTCCTGATACCTTGCTTTATCTCTTGCCTATCTACACTGCCTGATAGCAAGCATTCTGGATGTATTCCAGAATTCTATTTCCAAAACTTTCAAACATATTTTTTGTCCAAATTAAAATGCATTTTAATTCAATAGACACTCCAAATAAATCAATTTATGTATGTACTACAAAGTGTACAAATGCAATTTTACAAGCTGTTTTCAGTATTCTGCAATCCAAGGTAGAACATATCTGTATGCAATAAATCAAACAGTCGCATAAAACATGAGTGCTCTGCTCTGACACATGCATCAGATTAAGTGGTTCGTAGTATGTTAGTGTAACAGATGTAGCTTTTGTATTTGAGAATCTTGGACTTGCTGAGCCCCGCGTCTCTCAGGATTACAGTGCACAGCAAGTAATGACTTTAATGAAGGCCTAGTTATTGCAAAGATGGCGCAGGGGCTTAGGTGGTCGCTGCCGAGTAGCCGAGTGTTGGGGGTTCGATCTCTAAACATGACTAAAATTTGGGTGGTCCACCCATAGTTGTTTCTTGCGTTCTTCGCGAAACAAGGTTTAATCCTTAGCCGTAAGTCGTATTTTTCAATACTGGGAAGTCATGTTAACGGCATCAGTCATCACTAAATTCTAATTATACTATGTAATTATTGATATCTGTGTCATATTCTTATACATATATATGTATTGGTAGTAGTTTTTTGGAAATTGACACAATTAATGACTATTCATTAATATAGTGATATATCTATATATATCACTATAATTGTAATAGTTCAGTTTTACTTGAGCTACCTAACACTCTTGAATCTTGTTGTTTTCTTTTTCAAATCAATACAAGTGGATACGGCTCATTTAATAGACTTAGCCATTTCAAAAATGGATGCGGTCCATAAATTTATCATAATACAATAAATTACAATTTGTACAATAATCACTATATTCCATGCTAGTACCATCGAGCTGGTCTTAATTGCGAGATCACGGATCCACGTAAAACTATCTGATAAATGCACGATTTTTCACGTCGTTGATTGAAAATACGGTACTCACCGCAGTACCATCTATGCAGTCAACCAGTCCACAAAGTGACGCTTATGTTCTTTATTTCATTTTTATGATATGTTATATACAATTTTATATGACCTTTGCGATCTCGTTGACAAAGGTCTGATAATGAACATTTCGCTTAAAGTTAAGGTCCCATTGCAAGCGGAATACTACTAATTTATTATAAGATCGGTTTGAAATTAAACTATCTAATTGTTCTTGATTTGTAAAATGTCTAGGAAGTGCGGCGACCGATTTGTTGGCTCCGATATTATGATCAATGTAATTTAGTTTGAGTGCGATGGAGAGACGCCTGCTCGAAGATTCCTTCGTTTAGCAAGATCGAATCAGAAATAAAGAAATCCGTATGAGAACTAAAGCTGCCAATAGCTCTCTTGATAGCTAAGTGGAAGTAGGCAGAGCACATAGATGAACGGTCATCTGCTCACGCAGCTGCGGTATGCCTCCCCACAAGTCGCGGGAAGCGGTTGAATGCGGGAGCCCTAAAACCAGTCTGTGTGGAATACCTTGGGGGAGGCATATGTACAGCAGTGAACGTCTTTCGGCTGAGATTACGATGATGGTGTTATAAAAATACATGTTAAATCTAAAATGTGCTAGAATAAGCATTGCCATTCAATGTGGCAATGCTGCCAGGGCACACTACCAGTCGACTGTGATGCGGAGGAATTTTATGACACCTATTAGAGGGTTTTAGTTTTCTTTTCCTGTTTTATTTCTGCTTTATAATATTTAAGGTATACGTTAGTTTTGAAGAATTGTGTTTATTGATAGTATCCAAGTTAAAGTAACAAGAAAACTGCAGCAATGTTTCTGCATATAACTTATGAAATCTCTGTTAAAATTCACTATGTTTTCCTGCTTATTCTATCAAAAAAAGTGATAACATGTAAACACTAATTCTCATTTAAGTCTCATTTTTTATCGTAGTTCTTATGCAATTAAACTTTAAACGTCGACTGCCCTCGTTCCTTATTATATATGTCCTAAATTTGATTTGGCACTGAGGCTGATAATGAGGCCTCAGATTTAATTTCTGGATCCTACCGATCTTCGGTCAGGTAAATTGTTTACTACTCTGTTAGGTGACCCTTAGTATCAGCTCGGAGGCAAGAAAGGAGTCCGGTAGACGGCACTAGGCTTCCTAGCACGAGGACCTTACACAGACAACCCTTCATGGATAGATAAAGAATTATAAGTGTATGCTTACTAAAGTCATACTAAGCGATTGCACGCATGGCGTAGTGGTTTAAGTGGTCGCCTCGCCATTGCTACTGCGCGAGTGTTTTTGTCCCGTCTAGGATTCGGTCGGTTCATCATCGGTTCGAATCCCACACGGGACAAAAATTTGTGTGATCCACAAATGGTAGTTCCGAGCCTGGATGTTCTTTGTGTCCGTTGTTAGAATGTTTAGTAGTCTCCCGCAACACAAGAATTATTACGATAGCGGGTTTTTTTTCTTTTTATACAACTAAGGTGGCAAACAAGCATACGGCCCACCTGATGGTAAGTGGTCACCGTAGCCTATGGACGCCTGCAATACCAGAGGCATCACTTGCGCGTTGCCGACCCTTTGGGAAAGGAAGTGGGAAGGAGAAGGAGCGGAAAGGGGGCTCCAGCACTCTCACTTACCGGACGAAACACAACAGTAGGAATACCTACTGCTATTTTACGTCGATATTCTGTGAGAAGGTAGTCCTTTCCTGATCGAGCCGGCCCATTCATGCTGAAATCAGCGAGGCTCTACTACTCTATTGGTTGGGCTGGGAATTTACCCAGAATAAAGCTGATTTTAACATGCAAGTTAAATCATCAAGTTATAATTTCCGGCTTTAAAATTGCTGCATTTTCATTAAAACACAGATTAACTCAGATTATTATAGCTGTTTCATCACTTACATACAAGCGGTATAATCCAAATTACGCTCTGCTTGCGATTATAATTACCGGTTCTCAAATCGCTACGCTTTTCTTGGAAACACAGCCGTACCCAGAATAATATAATAACTGTTTTTATCACACGTACTAACATGCAATAGTTGTGTCACAAATTGTGAGATTTTTACCATCAGCGATGTGGTCATGCAAAATGCAAAGCGACTTATATACCTACACGGTTTTTAATATAAAATTTAATAGTGCCGTCGACAATTTCTGAATTGTGTGCAGATTTTGTTTAAAATTTCTGAAAACCAGCGTTCTGTAATCCGTGGGTTGAGCTTGTGTCAGACTGTGGGTTTTTAACGTTTTATTTTATTTAATTGCGTTTTTTTAAGTGTGCATTTTTCGAGATGATGTCACCTCGTTGTTAGTATATTTATGCGTGCAAAGAATGTTGTGTTCCGTTACGAGGTTTGTAAAATGTAAATGGATAATAAGGGTGGAAAATGTAGTGTATAAAGTATTAAAATGGGTTCGGTTGTAATAATTGCTGGATATTTTTTTATTTTGATATCACTATAAGATATGTACCTCAAGCATTTATCTCCGAAGAAGTAAGCAGCAGATAGGAAGAGGTGAATTACACCCACATTTTGCCAGCTGTGATTAAAAAATCCAACGTTATAGGGAGAAGCCTACCAGGCGTATTTACACATTGCATGCCGCTACTGATATTTTCTTGACAGACAAATCCAATAATCCGTGCCGATCCAGAAATCTAACTTGAGATCATGCACAGCAGTTACATTCAGTACCGTTGTGAACTTTTATTTGTACACAGTCTTCACACCTGTATTTTTCGACAGCTGGGTATTATATTGCATTTTTATTTTAATTGTATAAGCTGTTGTTAAATTTAGTGTAAGCCAAGAAGAGCTCCCTGTATGCCTACCATAAAACGTAAATGCTGCAGTTTCGGCCTATTATTGGTATAAGTAGTACAATGAAATAGATGACGTAACGCGTTGTTTATCCTATAATCTCCATTAAAGTGGTCCAAACAAAGAAATAAAGTTACACAAAAAGAAAAAAAAAATTCACTGTACGTATATTCTTAATATTTTGTTGGCCCGACGTTTCGGATAGTCATTTTCATGGTAGACCTGCATATTGGCGATTGAACGATTAATGAGATTTAATATAAAGCGATCTTCGTCAAAGTTTAGTTTGAATCCCATATCTAGTTTATAATTGAATATTAGCGGGTAATCGGTTAGTTAATTGTCGTAATGCAATAGTTACCCAAACATTTCAGCTGCTTTTCACTACGATCGACGTCGGCGTGGATGTAACTTTGACTGTATAAATGGCGCAGAAGTCTAAATAATTGCAGTGCTTAATATTTGTATAAGCTTGAATCACACTTGGAGCAAACATTGATGTGTGCCAAAATAAGTCGTTTGTTGAGTCCCGCACGATGCACGAGACCACTAGACTAAACTTTGATCTGACGACTAATGGCGAAACAGATTGCTCGACACAAATCGATAATACAAGATTTTACTAGCGACATAGGCTTACAAAAAAAAAACAAAACGTTCGAAATACTCGAATGCAAATAATATTGATCGTCAATTCGAATGTCGAGGCGAAAGTCGTTGTCCAATAATGATTGATAACAACGAGTACGAAATTGAATATTTTTTGAATTATTCAATATTTTTGCGGTAAATAGGTACGCACATCGCTAATAAACAAAGGCTTTTGCTTCGTGGCACGTTTTACTTTTAGCCTCGACGATACCAACGATACGATAGTTTATAAGCATTATAAAAATTATGTAGCTATAAACAAAAAATTATATCCAAGCAAAATTGCAGTGCCAAAATTTAATACGGTAAGAAATAAATGTAGCATTTAATTAAATTATCAATTGCCTATAAAAGTATTTAGGCGTGCGCTACACCAGGTCAATTCATTGGGCCAATAATTGTAAAGCATGGTCGTTATAAGAAATTTACAATGTCTAATTAACCTATTTTAATTCAGCTAACGCAATACTAAATTAAACAAATGGGCTATTCGGACGCTTAATTGTTTATTATCTTGCTTTAACGTGCCCATTGGGAACGGATTTTTAAGTTTTGTTTATCATTTTAATGTTTATCGCTGTATCATTTTGACAACATGTTGCTTTTATATTTGGACATTTCAAACATTACAATGCCAAATTGCCTTCTTTAGTCTAACAAAGCCAGGACTGACGCAATGAATTTTAATTCATTGTTAAGGTAACGCCGGTACTTTTTGAGTCATTGATACGAATGAATCGACTCGCTTGCGGGAGTTACTCTATTAGAGAAAACCGACGTAGCAGTATTAACACTATTACTGCGTTTGGGTTTCAACTTTTGTACATAGTTAGCAACTATTACAGTTAAAATACAGTGTATAACCTATGAACTGCACGGAAGGCGTCGGTGGTGGTTTAAGTTATCGCCTCACCACCGCCGCCGTACTGAGTGTTGTGTAAACTTGAAGCTCCTTGCGGATCCGAGCCGTCGTCGCCGGCGAACCGGGCAACGCAGGCGCACTTTTGCGCGTCTAATGCTGCCATAATGAAGGCCACGGGCGGGAGAACGGAGATCTCCCACCCGCCAGCCATTGAGTCGGTCCGACGCCCTATGTAGTGCCGGGGAGTCGCCGAGGAGTTGTAGACTGCTGGGTAGGTCGCTGAGGTAGTAACTTTTGCCAGCGGCCCATCCACTATAAAAGGCAGCGAGCGTGCACACCGTGGGGATTTGGTCCGTAGGCCCGAAGAACGGGAGAGCCGGACATAGCCATCTCACCTCCCCTTGTGGTGAGAGGGTATGCATCAGGCGCATTTCGACAGGTAAAAAATAAAAAAAGGGATCAAGCACACAACACACGGGACACAGGCTTGTGTAATTCACAAATAGTTGTTCCCAGATTGGGTGTTTTCTGTATCTGTTGTGCTTGTAAAGTCACCCGCGATACGAGATTTTTTTAAAGCGGGGGTTGTAATATTTTTTAAAGCGGGAATTGTATTTTTTTTTAAAGCGGGAGTTGTTTTCTTTTTTAACGCGGGATTTGTATTTTTTTTCTGAAACAAGAAACTTGATGATTGGCATAACTCGAAATATTTAAAGGTCGTACAAGATGGCGGGGAATAACTACAGCGCAATAATTGCTATGAACTGAAAGTAACTAAACGACCAATACTAATGCTAGCAGTATCCAAATTTTTCGTTATTTTATTATGTTTTATCTTTACATTTTTTTTTTAAATGTGATATGTGTGATACCATCCGCAGAGTTGTTATGGACTAAAATAATAAAACGACCAATATCAACGCTGGCAACTGCAAAATTTAACTTTACTTTAGTATATTTATTATTTATAATAAATATAAAGAAAACATAACTGCAATACCATTTGCAGAGATGCTATGAAAATAAAAAAATACTACCGATACGAGTGCCAACAACTTGAAATTTAACATTATTATAATATTATTATTATATAGCTTTTTGTAAAGAAAATGTATTAACGGTAATACCATCCTATCAAAAAGTGACATTGCGAGAAGGTTATCTTCAAATCATAATATGAATATTTTATGAAGACATGAAACAAGACGTTTACCTCAAAACGGAGTGCCACCGCAGTTCAGGTGGTCGTTAATGTAGGACATAACAATTAATATCAAATTTTACTGACCATAATCCACCCCATAATGACGTAACTTAATCTTAAGAAGAGATGCTCTAGTTGCGTACCTATTAATGAATGCCTTAACTAGTGTCTCAATTTCATGATGTTGTAGGTAAATTGTAGATAATTTCTCGAGTGAAAAGTGTAATTATCGCGTGTAAGATTCGGTCCCAGTGCTGTGGGCCAGAATCCCACATAAATAACTGCGGACCCAGACTCACACGGGACAATTACTTGTGTGATAAGAATTAATTGTTTTGAGTCTAGATGTTATTTGTGTCCGGTAATTGTGAGTTTGTTGTTAACCTGAAGACCTGAACCTGACTTTGTATACCTGCGGCATAAGGATTCAGTCCAAATGAGGTAGTTCCAAAGGAGACTAACTTGCTAGTATTCTGTAATAAATATTGCATTAAAGATGAGCAATTATCATTTACAACTAGATGTACCCACGGTTTCACCCGCGTTTATGATTACTACGCCGCCCCCGTGGGTCGCAGCGTGATGTTATATAGCCTATAGCCTTCCTCGATATGTTATCTTATGTGGGGGCCAGACAGTGCAGACCGGCAACACTTTGACCCAGTGGGATCTTTTGTGTCGACATTCTCCCAATAACGACTGCCATAGATATTCATGGCAGCTGGGACCGACGGCTTAACGTGCTCTCCGAGGCACGGAGCAGGCGATAATTGTCAATTAATACGCACATAATTTCGAAAAGTCATAAAACTTCCGAAAGTCAGAGGTGCGCGACGTGGGTTCGAACCCGAGACCCTCTGCATTGCAGTCTGTTGGTCTTCCCACTGAGCTATCGCTGCTCGCCTTCCTCGATAAATAAGATATGCAACAAAAAAAGTTCAAAAGTCAAAAGTTCCTGAGATTAGCGCGTTCAAACAAACAAACAAACTCTTCAGCTTTATAATATTATAATATTGTCTTCTATTTACGCGAATATTATAAATTGAAATTAAACTGCTATATACGGATTTTATCGCGTTGTTTATTTGACACTTTATTACAAAATTTTGAAAATTGTTACACTACTACTACTATTAAACTTTACTATTTTTTAAGCTAATTAAATTATTATTAAACTATTAAGATTTCATTTATTTGGGGAGTCTCCCCGTGACCATGGCTGCTGAAAAGCAACCGAAACGTCGGGGAAAGTGTAAAAGTATAGATTAATGCAAAATGTTAGCTTTCGTAAACGCTGAGTCAAGCAGTTGTGCCAGACAGACAAAGACACACCAAAAGACTTCCGTATTTACCAATTCGTTTACGTATCATAAAAATAGAAACTCTTCTACTTACTATAAAGTGTACAAAATCTTCCAGAAATATTAATAAAATCCAGTTTCGCAAATATTTCAGTAACATTTACTCTGATAGCCAAGCTTGTATGGTATCAAGTTATATCGTACCCAAGTTGCACTTTATGTCTTTTATGAGACTATTAACCGTGGGCTTAAAACTGAAGGAGCCTCTCGAAGCTGTTAGAGTCGTAAAAAAGTTAGTTTAGAACAACAGCGGGTGGAAAAAGTGAAGTTCATGAGATATTAGGAGTAGAGAGCCGAGGACGGTAAGTTTTACGTAATATATTATGATATAATGAAGGTATGTAGTTCGAATAATTGTTGAGTGTGTTGTTAATTTTGTATAAAATTAAAATAATAATTTAATGGTACATACACAGACTCACGCACATATTATCCTCTCAGGGAAAGGTAGATGAGTATTACAGACATACATATTTTACTAGCTATGGTGTCATGTCCAAGATAAAAAATTGTGAGTGGTATTATCTACCAGGCTCAATTTCAGACTTTGTACTGCTTCTGAATAATAGAGACAAATTAATTTAAAAAAAATGTTATTAATCTGGGCATCGAAACCTGGGACCTGACTTGCTTGCTATTGTAAGCCAGTTTCAATTATAGCATTATGAAAATAGTTTATGCAGATAACATTCCATATCACGCTAGCTTAACAGACATTGAATCGAACGACACCAATATCACCTAGACTCTTAACAATGATTTGTGAATCACACAATCGCCTGCCTCAGTGACGCAGCAATTGCATTTCCAATCTAAATTCCCGGATCAGGTTAGTGCTTGTTCTCAGTAGTCGCACGGAGTTTTGAATTGTACCCGTAGGTAGCGATAGGCTTACCGTATTACGTAGGACCTAATACCAGAACTTGCGAAAAGTGGATCTTTTATACGTTTTGCCAACCCTATAGGGACTATAATGTGTGGATTTTTATTAGCACTAGCAGAATCAAGTAACTATTTAAATCGCTGTATCATCCGTGTATTCAAATGTATTACAACATTATAAATATACAGCACAATAATATAGTATCTCATAACACAAATTAAAATATTCCAGTCATCAATAGTATCCATCTCATGTATTAGTAATGTCTCACGTTGGATTACCGTATACGTAATAAAGCTTGAAATTCCTAGCGCATTTGCGTAATAGCTGTGGAATTTCTCTCCATATAGCTTGGTCTGGACTGTCTTGCTGGTCGAATAAGTTTACGTTTAAATTGACTTCCAATAGCGAAGTTGCATGTTCGATGTCTGAGCTAAGTGTTATTGGATTGTTTGTAATGAAATTGTCATTATTAATACGTTGTTAGTCACTATAAAAAATAATATATATACATTGATATAGGATTGGATGCTGTTAGTGACTACTAATATCGAGTCTAATTGTTAATTATAATTTGTGACAGCAAATTGATATTTTTTGTATTCGGATGCACGGTCGATTTCGGTTTGAAGTGTCTGTCGCTACTGGTCAACAATGATTTAATGAGTAGCTGCAATATGATTATTATTTTTTTACGCCTGCTGCACTAGGAATTATTTCTGTATCGCTGGGGACTTTATAAACATTCAAGCCATAGATTCTTCTTCTCCTTTTCTTTTCGTGTGGTTAGTGGCCAACCTGTTGTCCAGAGTTGTTCAAGCCGTCCGTAGGCCTCTAATATGGCGTAACGACTGCTGTCAATTTGACAACAACCGGGATTGACTTTTTATGTTCCCTCCGAAGCATGGAGACGCTCAGATGAAATACCACTAAGCGGTCACCCATCTATAGACTGACCGCACCCAACGTTGCTTAACCTCGCTAATCGTTTACCGATCAGTGAGTGCAACTGGCTATAAGTGTATATATATATATATATATATATATATATATATAGCATAGATACAAATAACTTATACTCAAATCAACAATTTCTAGAAACACATATTTTACCGTATGTATTATTGCACCGACAACACTTAAGCCATAGCAGGGATGACTATCAACCACTACGACGTGTATACAGCTAGTGATTCTAAAAAAACTCCATACATCACATCACATACAAACACACACAAGATTCAATCTTGTGTGTGTGACATAGGTATTACGTTTCACGATCAACGAGGACCAGCGAGGCACGTAAAACCTAATTCCGACCTCAAATATTCATACACGTTCTGTTTATAAGCCTGAACGAACCCAATTCCCAGTGTACTCGAAAATCCTTAAAAACAGAACATCTTATTAAGTACACTGTTCCGTAAAAGTATACCGAACGGTAAAGCCACACGGGAACGGCCATAAAACATACTACTAACCTTTATATTTTCCGTGTCAATAGTCTCCTTATATCACCACTGAAACATTTACGTTCAACATAAAGAATAACACAGCAGATGTTGGATTTTACGTCGTTTTTATATTTAATCGTAAAAGTAAGCAGTAACATATTTACCTTACCTGCTAGGTTCAAGTGTGTATTTCCCATTCGATATACCTGTGATGGGAATGTGTGTGTAATGGGAATTATATATCGAGTTATGTGCCACGTAAAATATGTCGTTTATTTTATTCGTCGAAAGGTCGGCAGTTACTGTTAAGACTGCGCCAAGCGTAAGACGCGGTTGGACTGAATGACTGAGTTCGAAATTCGAATCAGCGCGCGGGCGATAGTAAAATTGTATGAAGGATTTGAAGTGCTTTTTTGATAAATATGTATCTTTATTGTCAACCAATAACTTAAATATTTGGGACGGACAAATTGTAATATAACTATTTATGTTTCGTTTAAGCTGTAAAATAGGATAGATTTCTACCGTTATAATCTAAAAATCACGTAACACGAGCTTACCCTTTTGCCAATTCACGTAATTTTGTACGCGAAAATATTAATTATTTTAAGTTTATTACACGTAGTAATTGTAAACACATTCATTGTTATGGTAAATGTATATTTTATATTTGTATTAAACAAAAAGTGTTGATTTTATCAACTTAACTGTGACTGCCTATTTTGGCACATTTCGCTCGGCGCTGTCTTAAGGTTTTGAAATAGACCAGAAATTGACACTACATATCTAGCATATGAGTAAAAGTAATAATATAAGACCTGTTTCTTAAATAATGTTACTAATGCGCATAGGCCTCTTTTCAGTATGCAAATTAGTAGTACTATACTCTATAAGTCTCCACTGCACTGGACCAGTACATGCAGTCTCTACGCATTTTAAAGAACATTACAAAGAATGCATGAGTTCTGTTCTGTTTCGTCACGATATTTTCCTTCATCGTAAAGGCGACGGTTAATTAATTTCAAAAACTCAAAAATTAAAACAAAAACATAATTAATTTGTTCAGATTAGGTTACAAGGTATGTATCTTATGTGGGGGCCAGTCAGTGTAGACCGGCGACACTTCGACCCAGTGGGATCTTTTGTGTCGACACTCTCCCAATAACGACTGCCATAGATGTTCATGGCAGCCGGGACCGACGGCTTAACGTGCTCTCCGAGGCACGGAGCAGGCGATAATTGTCAATCAATACGCACATAATTTCGAAAAGTCATATAACTTCCGAAAGTCAGAGGTGCGCTACGTGGGTTCGAACCCGAGACCCTCTGCATTGCAGTCTGTAGGTCTCCCCACTGAGCTATCGCTGCTTAGGTTACAAGATAACACTTATGAATGTCAAAGTTACACTCATTTCTTTCTGCGAATTTACATTTTCTACCACGTTCAGCAAAGCAAGGGTGTAGGGCTCATGAGAAGAACGGGCAAGAAACACATGGTCACTCTTTTTTTTAATACACTAACTTCTAATGCGGTAGGAGCAATTCTTGACTGTTCTAACTAAAGACTTATATTTCAGATTCCAACAAACTCCCATCTAGGTCATCCCTCCTAATAATTTTTTTAGCGTAGGCGTAACATATTGCCATTGAAATGTGACTGAATACGACTCCATGTACGTTTTATCCAAAGTTATAATGATATTCTGACAAAATGGCTATAAGTTGCGCTTTCGGTTATTTTCATATATGCTCTACTCTTTGAATTAAAAGTAGCATCCTTTTACTATATGAATATGTATAAAGCTCTATCACGCTCCTAGGCAGTGGTTTATGTCACCTCGTTTTACGAGATTTACTTCAGGCTCACTGTGTGTGAATTCTTGCTGTCGTGTCTGTTAATAACACGACCACATGAACTTTATAACATTGTTTTTATATGTACCAAAGGCAACAGAACTGTATACACGAATTTGATGTTACTTTAATTATTTGGACCTGTATTGTTGTAGTTAGTCTCGAAATTGAGCCATAATCTTAAGTAATATTACAAATGCAAATGTGAGTTTATTTATTACGTATTTACGTCTTACCTACTCGCCCTAACGTCAAGAAATTTCGCATACAAATTGTCAGGGATACAAATTAGAACATAGGGTATCTTTCATCCAGAAATAAGTACTGTTCCCGAGTTAAGAAAACTGACATAGACTTAATTTAATATCTAATTTAATATCTTGTACGTAAATAAATGGCATGAAGATTGTTCGTATCGTCGTTTTGTCATACCAACGCAGCTCAGTTCAGAAATATAGTAGATCAACGATCTTGCTAAGTGCCTCCTTTAATATTTCTGGGTGGCTCAGTAACCTTGCCCTTTGAGCTTACGCTTTTACAGTGAGCAGGTGACTCGTTGGTCTCCATTAAACCACTGCTTAATGTGCCGATACGTATTTCAAATGCTCTTGTAGGTGCATATTATACGCACACATATTGACATACCGATGTGTTACACATACTCTCTACTTACGTAAATCGCGTTAGGCGACTTGGGTTCAACAGTTATCTGTTGTACCGTGTACAGACCACTTGTACATTATAAATAATTATATGTATTATTATATTTAGTTTGGTGTTATAATTTGGAGGCGAACAGGTAACTCCTGCTAGTCACCGGAATCCCGTACACTTACCTGAGACTGAATATAACCACCTGAACATTACCAAGTGCATCAGCAATAAATATCAAATACAATATCCTACACTCTTAGTAACTAATCACGATCACATATCATAGGTCTTATCACCATTATGTTATAACCTTCAGTATCTATTTTGTTCCTACGGTATATCTTTAAAAATATTATAAGCAATTCCTATTGCTTAACTCGAACTTGTTAGTAATCTTAATAACAGCTATATAGTTATTTTAATGACTAGTAAAATGTATTAGAATGAAAAAACAGTCAATGGTACTATTAAAAATAAGTTGACATATGTAGTACAATTAGGTCATATTATGAACACGGCAACTTCTCTATTGTCAGTGATTGGACAACCACCGCTTTTACTATTGTTCTAGAATTGAAGTTGAAATTGTCTTTTTACTTCTTTTGCATAATGATAGTTATATTGTATCGGTATTCATTTCGTATAATAAATTAAAAGTCAATTCAAAGTCTATGAATATCATGAGCTAAAATATCTATATAGCGGAAGATTTTATTTCACAAAATACCGGAACAAGTTCGCCAGATGGAGTTGTAAAAAATTCAATTACGTTCCCTAATGTTTGTGTTAGTTTTTTTCGCATTGAAAGCGTACTCGAGTTGACAAACTTAGAGAAATGAAAGGATATATTTTCCCATCAACTACGCCGTTGGCTGTCGAAACTAAGAGTGGAAAAGGTTGTTTATAATTTAAAAAGTAAAGTAAGTATGCTATTTTATTAGACACGTTTCTCTGTGACCATAATATATGACATTAAAACTATGTCTACATGTCTTGGGCTTGAGTGAAACTATGATTTTGTTTAAAAAATATTTTGTGCTATGTATGAAACTAAAGTTATGTTATGCTTATGCATTTATAGATAGACTGAAGACTCGTTTATATTTTCCCAAAGAAGCTCACAGTGTTAAATACCTACATTTAGCTAGCATGCCAGGTCTCATGCAATGGTATATTTTCAAAGGTAACTGCTGGAAAATTCCTGTATCATGGTACTTTTCTTTTTCTCCCCATACTGGCAGTGGCGATATGAGATAGCTGTCTTTCGTATTCGTATAAAATATTAGTATCGAGTTCGTTACCGTCGAACTCATGTTTTGGTCCCAGTACTACTAACGAGAATTTTCTATCCACAAAAATCAAAACGCTCTACTCAACACGAAAATCCAATCTCATGATTCGTCACATATGGAACTGCTAACATGATAGACAATACTTTTGTAGTCAGGGTGCTAAGAGTCGGAATGCCGCTCCACCTCTCATTATTATGAACATATTAATTATCATTATAGATAATATGTTTATTATTATTCAGTAATAAGCCGACGCTGCTACAAAATTAATTATTTGTGACCATATTTTTCCGTTTCGATGACGAAAAGTAAATGATGGGAAGATAATTTTTTAAGGCTCATTTTTAAAAGCGTATATCCTGAATGTAGACTCAGGATAGGATAGTAATTCATGTTTATAAATTGAGCAGATTACGTCTGCCAAATATTTTTGTATGCATTCAAGAATATTTTGTCACGTCCTAGTGTCAAATGTATAAACTGATTCGGTTCAATAAGTTGTATTAAATTAATATGTGTGTATTAATATGTATATGTGTGTGATAAAACAAAATGAAAGTTGATTTCATGGATAATGCGTGACATTTAATTATCATAAATAATTTAGTAATGATTAAAAACTTGCAATTTAAATTAACCACAATCAAATCCGTATAAAGCAATTCATTTCCATATCAAAAGTTACACAATTTTTGATCAACAATAATTTCAATCTGCCTCATAGTAACACATAAATGCTGCACCGACGTAAGCAAGAGTATGTATATGTATGGGCAATAGAAGACATACTTGGCGATCGGAAACGTGTTAAAGCACGTACTTGCTAGGTGTCTCGCACGTGAGTTCTATTGTATAATTCAATTCTAAGAATTTTAATCATTTCATATTGCACAAGAATTTTTCCATGACGTCGTTTACACGGACAGTTTGCCCGCAATATAATTTACGTGAATTACTGTTTCAGTATCGCAGAGGTTGTGTATTTGAGTGCTGTGTATGAGATTGGGGTTCGATTTTTGAGCTGGAAATGTGTAATTAGGACTTTCTATTACGAAAAAAAAGAATACTATATTCTCAGTTTAGAACTATATATAAAATTATTGTGAACTAAGACTTTTTTTATTTATGAGCTGTGTTCCATTGTTGGTAAAAGACTTGCCCCTTATGCCATGGGTCCTTAAACTACAGTCGGTGATGTGTGTGGATTTAAGATCAGACTGCCTAACTCGTCTTGATTCTATTTAGTTATATACACTATGCAGTATGAATTATTAAATGCAAATTAAACAAAAATGCATAGTTTGACGATGTTACATAATTTGGGATTAGGCTCGGGTCGTGGAAAGCGGTTGGATGCGGGTGGCCCAATACTCGTCTGTGTGGAAAACCTTGGGTGAGGCCTATGTTCAGCAGTGGATGACTTTCGGCTGAGTCAGCAGTGGATGACTTACGGCTGAGATGATGATGAAGCTTTGGGAGTAATTATGTTGCCTCATACTTGCCTTCAATGTTGTTTTTCCAATTCACGAGATTGTAACGATCAAACCACGATTTCCTATGCGCTTACAAAGCTGCGGTCTGAAACCTATTTACGGTTACCACACCTGACATGCGGCAGATGCGGCCAAATGAGTTTTATATCAACTTTGTAGCCATCGTCAGCCGTTTCTATGCTAAAATAATAAGCTTTTTAATTAATCAGCAAGCTTGGAAGTACAAATTCCCAAAGTCCGAACAACGTCATTTTGGCACAGATGACTTTTTTATTCATATACAAATTTCAACACTATTTACGTATTATAATCTATGCGCTTTATCTTTGCAATGATATAATATTTACAAATAATTGTGTACATGATGAAATATGAATTTTATAAGTCATTTATTGAACTCCGGGGCCCAGATAGGATGTTTTTTTTTCAGCCAAGTCAATAAGTTTAGAATTGGGCCATGCCTTTTTCTGCATGCTGGTAGACTGTTTAAATTAATCTGTACGCTTATAAATAGGCTAAAAAAATTAAAATAATCATCAAAATAGAATTAAACGTTAATGTTGAATGGCAATATAGTTATATCTCGATTTCTTTAAATGAATACAAAATTTAACACGGTCTGCAATGAAACAGCTTATAATATTGGATACTATATAATTTAACATCTCAGAGGATCCTAAGTTCCCACCTGTCTGCTGTAGACGTAGGTATTCAATTAATCGTCGGTTAGCGTGGTGAGAGGTACTTGTGCTGCTATCTACTGCCGATCGTGATAAATCGTTCTATTTATCACACTTCTGAGGGCATTCTAACTTTATATATATGTCTATGTGTAGCGTAGTGGCGCAGCATAAGAATGCGACGGTGTGGGGTTCAGTTATTGTGTCTGGCAAAGTATTATTTGGTTTTTCTGTCAAGAAATACCACTCTTGGCTATATATGTAGAGTGTCCCAGAAATCGACGTCAAGCTGGAATCAGATGGCAGGCTGAACAGGCTATGCTTCTTTAATCTCTAGTTATTTTTCGATTATTCGAGATTACATGACAAAAAATAATTATTCAAACAGTAAATATCTACAGTAACAGGAGTGAAAAGACCGTCAAAGTGTGCAGACTACTTTGATTTTTTTACAAGCTTCTTATTTTAAAATATGTAACTTTGATTTTTTTATGTTTTTTCTGATAGCTATTATAACTTTGCCAGTTACCTGATTCCGGCTTGACGTCGACTTCTGGGACACCTGTATATAATGGTCGAAGTTGAGTGTTCGTGTACCACAAATAACGTTATCGTATTTGGATATTTTTGGTGACAATTATTTGAATATTTGTAAAGTAGGTACCCCGGTGAAGAAGTCTCGAGCTGTATTCGATAGACAGTAATATAAGAAGGAGCGTTGGATTGGACACATTTAAAGTTAATATGGAGAAAGGTGCAGCGATAGCTCAGTGGGGAGACCAACAGACTGCAATGCAGAAGGTCTCGGGTTCGAACCCACGTCGCGCACCTCTGACTTTCGGAAGTTATATGACTTTTCGAAATTATGTGCGTGTTGATTGACAATTATCGCCTGCTCCGTGCCTCGGAGAGCACGTTACGTCGTCGGTCCCGGCTGCCATGGACATCTATGGCAGTCGTTATTGGGAAAGTCAGTACCCTCTTATATCCTGACAATGGTCTAGCCTTAGGGAATCGTTAGCCTTCGGGTTGCGGAGGTCAGGTGGCAGCCGCTCCGTGTAAAAAACTGATATCCAGTCAAATCCGGTTAGACTAGCAAAGCCGACCCCAAGTGACTTGGGAATAATAAAGGCTAAGAGAGAAGAAGATGGAGAAAGGTGTAAAAAGCTGAAATAGCTGCACGAATGTCGTAGTGGTTTAAGTGATCACCTGGCCGCTGCCACAGCGCTATGGTTCGAATCCTACACGGAACAAAAGTATGATCCACAAATATTACTGGTACCCAAAACTCAAGTTAACTCTTACCTTGGGTACCAGTGTTTCAACAAATGTATGCTGTAGCTTGTTTCTAGATCGTAAGTTTTCTCTGTGTTCATACTGTTTGTAACCTTTTTGAGAAATAAATTATTATTATTATTATTATTATTATTATTTGTTCTTTGTATCCTTTGTTCGAATGTTTTTAAAGTACCCCGCGACAAGAGTTAGGCCAAGTGCGAAAGTTGTCATTAAAAAAAGGATTTGTTAAGTTGAATTTCAGGTACTAAGAGACAACTAGTACTGAAAATTGCTCTATATAAAATTCCAATAACACTTTGATTGGAATCGAAAATAAATTCGAAATATTATGTTCGGCAGTAAATGCCGCACCGTGCGCCATAGCCCCAACGGGACAGTTTCAATTGGCTTATTATAACAGTATCATTTTGCTGATATTTAAAAAGCAGGCTTATTAAATTAAAGCGATATGATTAATACGTGATATTTTCTTTATTTACTCTATCCACGATGTTTTGGTTCCTATTAGCCATGGTCGCAGGCAGATTAAGATGGCGGTGGTGGCGTTAATATAAAGTATAAGTTCAAAGTACTCCAACATTTTTTAACATATAAATATGTATAGTAAGTTGTGCATTTAAATAAACTGTGATAAAAATCGTAATGTAAAGCCTTCAATCACAGTAGTCACATTTACTATCGCTGTGCCTTCAAATCAAATCATTTATTTGCAAACTAAGTATAAAACATAAGGTCTCAAATATTTTATAATAGTTACTTAAAACTTATTACTTATCATTGCAGTCATATACGAGTTTACGAGTTACTAACTCGTAAACTCGAATATGAAACGAAAATAGTAGATAAGCCTTAAAAAACGGCATGATTCATTAAACATGAGATCAAAATTAAATCTTAAAACACCAGCTATTACGCTTATTATCAATACTCGATTACGTTTCGTATTGCCGCCATGGAACTCAAACGACGTCTATGATTTATTCATGAATTTCTCGCTTAATGTGTCTCATGAGATCTACGGTGAAAATATTTAAAGAAGATCGATTTGTCGGGTGTTTAAGTGTACTTACGTAAATAATATCTAATAAGTGTAAACTTACACTGCTATAATTATTGTCTTACGTTTATGCAAATAAAATTTTATGTCTGGTTTTAAAATACACATTGAATTTTAATTATACAAATCTATTTATATTTGCAGTCGACGTCTTCATGTTCGGTATTCGCTAGGGGTATGACTTCACCAATAATCATTAGTAGTTATAAGCCTTCTCAGTTTTGTTCCACATCACCCTGTCCGCCGCCAGAAAATATTTGAAAGTATCTTCTTAATATCTGCAAGCTATGACGTCGTTATATCACTTATATCTATTTAAGATTCAATATAATATCGCGAGAAATATGATCCACTCCAATTTTAGTTTAATCGGCAATAAAATATTTTATAGGTATTCAATTATTACGTTTGACCTTAAAAAGTATATTCTCGGGCTACGCAGATGTATATCAAATAAAATTTCACTAGAAATGGTTTTTGCAGCCTATCGCGATACTCCATCCTGCTACTGAAAAATTCTTGACTGGAAAACCAAGCAACAACAACACTGAACCCGGCACAGAGACCCTGATCCTCATAAACGGCTGTCACAGTCAACACTACTGCGCCACCCAGCACAACACACGAAATAAATTGCCACGTCCACCTTCACATTCAACAAAGTAGCATGTTACAAAATACATCGTTTCAAAATGAAACGGTATCTGAAAATTATAAATCTAGGAGCGTAGGGTCGCGCGCTGACAGAGCTGCGAGTTAACGGCGCGGCAAATGAAACGACATAAACCAATATATGGGGCACTTATCGCCATCCCTCGCTCACCTCCTGCATTCGCACGCCGTTTGTTATCCGGCAGATGTGACTGATGTGATTCAAAAATTGAGTATATCTTTTATTATTGCTTATGGTATTTTTATCATTTGGTGATTTTTAAATCAAGCAGGAAAAGTTTTGGTTTGCTGTTTCTTATAATCGGTTCATATTTTTAATAATAATTACTTTGACAGTTTTCAACTTACCTTTAAATTAGGTTACTACTATATTATGACCATGGACCCCGTGATCAGGGCTGCTGAAAAGCAACTGAAACGTGGAAAGTATAAATGTGAGATTGAAACAGGTCATAATAGTATCAAAGTAGCATTTTTAACAAAACGTTATTAAGCACGTTTTATAAAATATTTGAATATCTACATCAATATATTTTTATTTGTGCTTTTAAGTTTTTAGTTTCGTTTATTTATTTACTATTTTAATAGTTTTATTTATCAATTTATTTTTCGTATTACAAATTCACCTAATTCATGAACTGAAGCAGTTAGTTGGAGTGTGAATTCGCCATATTACAATTCCATCGAAACGAAAATTAAATGGCATTTGAAAATACTGCGCTGCTTAAAGAACCCAAGATTAAAGAAGTTGGAAAAGAGTGAATGGTGACATGGATTTTTGTATTCTATATATTCCCAATTAGTCTCCTTTAGTAATTTGAAGGAGACTTATTGGGAATATATGGATGTATCGACTCACGTTGTTGACTGTACCATACTACATAATGGTGTTCCAAACTTGAGCCTTGTCAGAGCCTATGATATTATAGGCCTTGGATAGCCTCGTACAATGTGTACATATAACACCTTGTATATATACCATGAAAACAATAAATGATTATGATAATATTACCTTTTACCAGCAAAATGGTGTCATCAGTGGCGACACTAACTGGGCGTGAAGCAGTAACAGGTTCCCTGAGCCAGCTCATTCCTTGTGTTACCGAATAATTGACACCGGCTGTCTTTCCCAGTCGTAGAAATCATAGAAAGATACCGTTCATCGTTGCACGTACATATCACAAACGCTGCAACATTTTCTGCAAAGCACTGCTTGTAATGTTAGGGTAGTTGTCTTTATTTGATTTTGTACATTGTTTAACCTTCAAGAGCATATTTGCTCTAAAAATATCTTTTGTGCAAACAGTATCAAAACTGGTTGCAAAGTATGGAAGTAATAAATATTTTAAATTTGGATATAACAAGAAGTGTAGGTGTAGTCGGCATATCTCTGTCTCTCTCTGACAACTGCGTTTAAGTAGCGGTTACGTCACAGTTAGTGTACCGTGCATCCTTTTTCTGTCATCTGACAGTTATCCACCCTATTGTATTGCGTAGCGGGAAGTAAATTTTACACTATCCAGACATAGAAGTAAAGCCAGGTAAATTTTTTGTGTAAAATGGAATTGAACTACGACTTAATTAGTGATATTATACCACATCGTAACTAAGAAACGTTTCTGATCTTCAGTTAATTTTGTGCAAACGACTCATACTAGACGCTAAATATTCAAAGACACTCGGTTGCTAGGCAACGGAAGCGGCAACACTTAATCTTGTTACATGTCTACCACGTCCCAGTTGCAACTTGCTGCTTTTTAAATTTTATTTAAAATGCGATGCTCTGCAAGCGATGTGTGTGAAACGGGGGCATTTTATAAGAAAAATATTATGATATGCTCTTAGATACGAAATGGATGTAGAACTTTTATATGGCAACGGAAAAGCAAAGAGTTTTGGCAATGCGACAGTTTAATGTTAAAGATTCTTTTGAAATTAAACTACTATATACGGATTTTATCGCGTTGTTTATTTGACACTTTATTACATAATTTAGAAAACTGTTACACTACTACTACTACTATTAAACTTTACAATTTTTTTTAAGCTCTTTAAATTATTATTAAAACTATTAAAACTATTTAGATTTAATTTAATTTTACACTTTCTCCGACGTTTCGGTTGCTTTTCAGCAGCTATGGTCACGGGGAGACTAAGATGGTAGTTGTCTCAATGTTCCAGTGTCGTTATTTCAAAGTACCCAAACATAATTTTACCATTGGTGTTTCTATTTACGCAGAAATGATTAACTTATGTACAATAACAACAACAATGAATAACATTCGCGTAAACAGAAGACAATATTATTCAAACGTTGTTCTACAAGGCCATCACTGCTTTTTTGCGATCATAATGCTAGTTTTTCTAGATGAGTCTGCTTACAGCAAATACATAGAAGAAAAGGTAAAGGGAAATATTTCACATTAATTACCTTTACTTATTACATAATCTATACAAGCGCAAGTATTCAAGTTATAAAGTAAATAATATTTGTCGTTTTTACCAGTTCAACAATACTGTTTTTACGACGGTAAGGGTAAATGATAAGATTTTCTGACCCTAAAATTGTCATTTAGCTAACAAAATTTTCCATTACAGTTAATCAAGATAAAAGATCTTAAAAAAGCTCCATAAACAATTCATGAAAAACCTTTTTACATTTATTTCTTAAAACGAATGGCATTAAGTCATTTCCAGCCAAGTTTATGGCAGCAGACATTAAAATGTGTTTTTTATAATTTAACGTAAAATGCGAAAGTAATGGCAGTAATATATTTATGTTATTAAATAAAAATGTCAAGAAGTACACCCTCACTTTGAATTGTTTTACAGCCTTATAGACTTAATTTGCTTTTCTTTAAAGACCATTTACTTCTCTGAACAAATGCCGAATGTCATCATGGGCACGTATAATTTTATATTTGCCAGATATTATCAGAAGCAATATCTAAAGAAATTGTAATAATCTTCTAAATATTATATAAAATTACGTTTTTCATAAGATTGTTCTTGGAAACCAAGTAAAAAAGTAAGATGAAATTATTTTTAGTAACGTAGCATTTTGTCAACTTCTAAACTCGGCAAAGTTTTGAATGAAAAGAAATATTAATTATCAATAACTAGAGTAGGTAATCCTTACTAATATTATAAACGCGAAAGTTTGTATGGATGTATGGATGTTTGTTACTCTATCACGCAAAAACTACTGGACCGATTGCAATGAAACTTGGTATATAGATGCATACTTTTTTTCTCGGTTCCGACCGCACCGGAGTTAGACGTGTGCTAATACCAAAATTCATCGAAAATTAAAGTGTTTAAAAAATATATTAAAAATAAAGTACTAGGCGCGCAGTAAAGCTAAGTAGTAGTGTGCGTAAACATACTACGGTTCGAGCCAGTTAAAACCGGTTGACATCGACGACTTCGCTCAGCGGCTCTGCGACCACTATAACTTTGGACCTTGCAAAATAATCATTTAAGACATCATGTCTAGAGTAGTGAGATCCCCTACACAGAGTGTTTTGCAACATACCCTGTCTGACTCGGATATTACCAAAGTTCCCCTGGGAACTTCCACACCGTCTTTCGTATCTCAACGCAGTAAAAGACAGCGACAATCGAGTGAAGAAAAAATGTGCTCTTTTAAAGAAGAAATTAAAACCATGTTGGATGAATGGAAGGAAACTCAAAATGGTATGTTAAGCAAACTTATATCAGAGGTTACTAAAATAAAAGAACAAAACAATGAAATAAAAAAAACAAACGAAGAAATTGAGAAAAGCTTACTTTATGTAAATCAACAATACGAGGACATGCGGAAAAAAGTTGAAGATCTTGAGGGCGAACGCAAACAACATCTGTTGAAGATATCTTTGCTAGAATCTTCACTAGAAGATATCCAAAGAAACTTAAAATCTTCTTCTATTGAAATACGCAATATACCAAAAACGTCAAAGAATGAAACAAATACGGACTTATGCAAAATTGTCGTCGATACCTGCCAGGCTATTGGTGTAAAAGTTGAAAAAGCAGCCATCAGAGATGTTTTCCGAATTCATTCAAAGTCAGGAAAAGATACTATAGTTGTGGACTTTGCGTCGGTTATATCAAAGAACGATATAATTCTAAGAGAGAAAGCATACAAAAAGCAGAATCCTGGTCGTCGGCTAAACTCTGCCGATATAGGTTTCACATGCCAGCAGGTACCAATTTATATTTCAGAGGCTTTAACAAGCAAAGGTCGTCGTTTATTCTTCCTTGCAAGAGACTTGGCGAAGACTAAGGATTATAAATTTTGCTGGTCGAGTTATGGCAAGATATACCTGCGCAAAGATATTGAAGCATCTCGTATTGAGATAAAGGATGAAGCACAACTAGCCATTCTTCGTAGCCTATGACTAGGGTTAGTTTATTGTTTTCTTTTTTGCTCACTTTTTAGTTTATTATATTTTTTACTTTTTTGCTTAATTCATTATAATATAGCTATTGGTACATACAATTTAAATTCTTACCTATTGTACTGTTTTAGTATTTTTTCTTATATTGCTCGTAAAAATTTGCAACAAAAAAAGTACTGTACTGTCGTATCCAAAGTTAATTTGACATATATAATATGGTCTCATATGCCATTCAGAAAATATTTTCCAAGGAAAATGTTTAACAAATTAATAAATCTCAGGATCAGATCATTTGCCGCTTTAAAACAAAATTCGATTCCATAAATGTTAATAATCTAATAAACAACATAGATGATATTGCTCCAGGACCTTCGTTTTTGTGTAGTCCTGAATCATGCTCTTCCTTATTGTCAGCTTACCTAACAAATAACGATAATTTAAAAATTATAACTCAAAATATAAGAAGTATCTCAAAAAATTTTGCCCAGTTTGAAGTATTTCTTTCTAGGCTACAAATAAGCTGTGATATATTAATTCTGACAGAATCATGGAATTCTAAGGCTACGTACTTGCCTTTATTAAAACACTATGAGACTCATTATACAAAAAATAATAGAAATCAAAATGATGGTATAGTAGCATACACTAGAGTTGACCTAAACTGTTCGGTAACAGAACTAACATTAATTGATGCTACATGTCTAGTCATTGATACAAAATCCGATATTGTCATTATTGGTGTATACAGATCACCATCATTTTCAAACATTACCAACTTTTTGTGTTCCTTGGATCATCTTCTAACTACTTACAAAGATCGTACTAATGTAATAATTATGGGTGACATAAATATAGACGTGAAACTTAATAATGATGATTATAATTCCACAGATTACTTAAATTTATTAGCTAGTCATGGTTTTCTGCCAAGCCATCTATATCCGACAAGAGATAATAATTGTATCGATCACGCTATGGTCAAAACTAAATTCTTAACGACTACACTCGTTTTCCAATCCCTGATAACTGACCACTCTCCAGTACTGTCATGTGTAACTTTAGGACAGACAAATAAACCCTTGAAACAAACGACTATCAGCAGATTAAACTACGAAGCCATCCTTACCGAGCTAAATTCATACAATTTTGACCATATAATGAAATCAGTAGATGCAAATTGGTCAGCTGAACAGTTACTTAACATTCTCCTAGAATCTGTTAGAAAAAATACCCTTAAATTAATAATACCTAGAAGATTACACTGTATTAAGCCATGGATAACACCTGGACTGATTCGTTGTATTAAAAATTGTGATCGTATGCACAGAAAAACTAAAAATCAACCAAATAACTATATCCTTGCTTTGACATACAAAAGATACAAGAACTACTGCAACGACTTATTAAAACGTCTAAAACGGAACTACTATACAAACGAACTGAATAAAAATGCCAATAACCCAAAAACTAAATGGAAAATAATTAATAACGTCATTAACAAAGATACCAAAAAATCACCCCCACTAGATCTCCTATATATAAAAAATTCGCAAAAACTATCACTAGAGGAAATTAATTTTTATTTTACTAATATAGCAAATGACTTAGCAAACAATGTCATTCCGTGTACTAACATAATAGATGACTCGTCCATTCCACCAGTAAATTCTATGTGTTTGTTAGAAACAACTGAACAAGAAGTGGAGACTGTCATCGCAAACTTGAAATCTGCTTCAGCAGTTGGTTGGGATGGTATTTCAACACAGTTAATAAAAATGTTAAAACATATTATCGTTCCCGTATTGACTCGTATTGTAAACCTCTCTATACAAAAAGGTGTGTTTCCAAATGTCTTTAAGACATCCGTCGTGCATCCCATCCACAAGGCGGGGACCAGAGACTGTGTCAACAATTACCGACCTATATCAGTACTGCCTGCGCTGTCTAAAATTTTAGAAAAAATTTTGAATAAACGATTACTCTCGTACTTGGAAAACAATAAACTATTATCGCAAAATCAATTTGGATTCAGAGTAGGTAGATCGACGGAACAGGCAGTTACTGAACTTACTAACTTAGTAGCTACTCATATCGATAGAAAAAGTAAATGCATTGGAGTATTCCTAGATTTGGCTAAGGCATTTGACACGGTCTCTGTCCCTATCCTAATTAATAAAATGAATAAAATAGGTATAAGGGGATTAGCACTGAATATATTTAAAGACTACCTAGAAAACCGAAAACAGCGGGTAAAAATAGATGGTCTTTTCAGTTCTGATGCTTTATTAACAATTGGTTTACCGCAAGGGAGTGTTCTAGGCCCAACTCTTTTTCTCATTTATATAAACAGCCTATGTACACTCAAGATACAAAACTGTCAAATATTCACGTTTGCTGATGATACGGCACTCATTTTCAACGGGTCTACATGGGATGAAGTAAAACAATACACTGAATTAGGTCTTAAAACTATAGCAAACTGGCTCAGTCAAAATTTACTTACACTTAATATTTCTAAAACAAAATTTATCACTTTTGGTAACACAAAAAATTCACTTAAGACAGCACAAAACGTAAAATTACAAATTCATTATTGTCAAAACAAAAACTCTCATCACATCTGCGATTGCAATTATCTAGAGCAAGTAAAAAGTATAAAATATCTTGGTATAATCCTTGATGAAAAGCTAACATGGTGTCCATATATTACTTTATTAGCTGGAAGAACAAGAAAATTGATTTATGTTTTTAAAAACCTAAGGCACGTAGTCGATAATACTCTCCTTAAAACTGTATACTTTGCACTAGCTGAATCCATTCTAACCTACTGTATTACCGCATGGGGCGGTGCCCGGAAATCTCACCTCATAAATTTGGAGCGTGCACAACGAGCTTTACTGAAGGTTATGCAATTTAAACACTTTCGGCATCCTACTTTTGAACTGTACTCACAATGTGACGTCCTAACGGTTAGGCAGCTATTTATCAGGAACACCATTATGTCACAACATCGAAAAGTTAAATTTGTTAATAGTATGCCCTCTAGACGTATAGACAGGGTATGTCCTACTGTCTCATACAAAACAGCATTTATTGAGAAATTTCAGTGTTACCTTGGACCAATGCTTTATAATAAAATAAATAAAATCTTAAAAATCTATCCATTAAATCAACACATGTGTAAGAAAGTTTTAATAACCTGGCTAAAATCAAAAACCTATGAGGAAGTTGAAAATTTATTTAAAATTGTCAAATAAATAATTAAAACTCACTCACTCATTAGTTAATTTAATATTCAAATACAAAAATAAAATTATATTTTTAAATCACATATTTGCCGTGGTTCACATACACAGTAATTGTATTACATCAATGTTGTTGTAGGTACGAAACACTTCTTTCTTCTAGTATATGAGTTACTTAGAAGTATATGAGTTACCTACCCACTTTATATTATATAGTTTACCCTCATTTTTATTCTGTACCTTGTAAATTTTAATATTAATAGTACACAGTCATGTATGTTAAATGTATAACTTAACGGAACGAAACTAACGTCTAAGACACAGGCTCGGCCTAGTTTAGACGTTAGGGTTCATAGAATATTGTAAACATCCAGATATTGTATTATAGGTTAGGAAATTGTATGTATTGTCAACTGTTTGGAATCAATAAAGATTATTATTATTATTATTATTATTATACCAAGCTTCATCCCAATTGCTCCCAATCGCCTATCTTTTAACCTTTTAACATAGCCATATTATAAAATCACATGAAATGCTTTTATCATATTTTGGCATTTTAACCACCACGCTTGAAATCGTCGACACCATATCTCGACATAGGTCAAACAAGTAGAATTGGAAACTGAAAATTAAAATAAAGGTCACCCAAAGAATTTATCTCGGATGAGCAAAAACTATAAAACTCTGTTATATCTTCTAAAATGTGTATGTCTAAAGAAAGACCTACCGCGTATTCTGCCAGTGCAGTGGTGACCAAAATTACTAAACCGCAATGTATAAGGTTTATATAGGTCCTGATTGTCGTCTCTTTAGCCCTGCAACCGAGCGATAAGCTTACCGATTCCTGATGATCAATGAGATGAGATTCTGTGTATCGATATTCCAGTCGAGCAAACTTTATTGCTGTTTTCTGTAAGGATACTCTAAACATCAGGACATAATCTAAAACAGTCTGGTAGAGTTATTTTTTTATTTTATTTATTAAGGCATATTTACAGGGTAAACACAGAAATTTACATAAAATTAACAGTTACCAACGTGCATGTGCTATCTCAATTACAAATATGCACAGCACTGGCAGATAGACATCATGCAAAAACTTAGTAATAAAATTAAACAAAAGAAAAATGCAACAAATAAAAACAAAATTTATATGAAACTTACCAACTTATAACGTTATTGCTAAATATTAAATTGTGGGTTGTATACATAGCTGAAGTAATGTGATTGATCTAATTATTTCTTTTCTGTTTAGATAAATATAAAGTTATAGTTTGTAGGTTTTCTCCCTAGCCTTTATTATTCCCAAGTTACCTAGGGTTGGCTTTTCTGGTCTAACCGGATTTGACTGGGTCGCGACTGCATGTGCAAGTGATTCGCGCGGCCCCGTCGATAGTGGTTTTGTCGAGGAACACCGTGGTAGGTTTAGTCGGTATTCCGGGAGGTACATTATCATCTTTACCATCTTTCTTTTACCTCGGCGAGTCCGACATAAGCCCCCCGCCCGACGGCGGAAAAAAAAAACCTGATTTGACTGGATATCACCCGATCACCCGAGTATTAATTAGAGTAGATACTTATTGGCGTTTAATGAACCTCTATCTTGGGAGTACATGTAAGGTCGTAGGTTATAAGCAACAACGTCTAAACGGAGGAATAGGTAATTGTTACAAAGAGCAAAAGGCCAAAAGGATATTCTGTAGGGATTGCGTGAATGTGTAATACTTAAATTATGGAACTAGTTTTTATTAATGGATACATTTCTTGGAGGTTATATCAACTATATGGATTTAAAGTAAGCATTTATTAATATTATTATTATTATTTCACTCACTGATCGGCAAACGATTAGCATCGTTGGGTGCGGTCAGTCTATAGGTGGGTGACCGCTTAGTGTTATTTCATCTGAGGGTCTCAGTGCTTCGGAGGGCACGTAAAAAGTTGGTCCCGGTTGTTGTCAAATTGACAGCGGTCGTTAAGCCATGTCAGAGGCCTACGGGCGGCTTGAACAACTCTTGACAACAGGTTGGCCACCAACCACACGAAAAGAAAGAAAGAAGAAATTAATATTATGGCCGGTTTAAAACTTGTCTTAAATATCAGTCCTATTTATTAACGGGTAGGTCTTATGTTCGATTCTCGGGTTAGGTATTATTGAGATTTTTCGGCTAGGAATTCTTAGTATCAACACGGAATCTAAAACTGTGTCTTGTATATAACAAAGGCTTGCCTTCTACTTGGGATCTAAATCATTGCTGACCTCTATGTTAAACATAATGTAAGTCTAAGAATTTATAAAGTTATTCTGTTATCCTCACATAATCTAAAATTATAAAACAATTTAATGGAGTGCGTAGAAAATAATATAAATCCAATATGTATCTAGTTGTTCTGCTATCATCACATGATCTAAAAGGATAAGGCAAATTCATTTCGTTCCATCAAAACAATTTTGAAATTGAAACGTACACTTTGGTATGTAGAACGATACGGACATTTGTGTCCTAACCAAACTTTAATTTGTCCCCAACCATTCGGTTCTACCTTTGTAATAAGATGAGAGCTTGGATTTTCAGAAATTGGATAGGATGGTGCAATGAAATTCGGAGGGGATTTATTTGATCGCAACGAAGAGTTCGCCAAAATCTCGTGTTAAACTCTAAAGGAATAAAGTTGGATTTCATTAATTTTTTGATTGATTCTAAAGTAATCACTTTTATATTTTTACGTTGTATGATTAATATAATATGAGAGGAAACGGGTATGTATTTACGCAATAAGGAACGGTATTTACTTTTTTTTTAATGCTTGATTTTTCGGCCTTTTTGCTCTCTCTTTATAACTTGCAGTCAGATAAGTCTCAGATTATAGACATGGTTGGTGTATGTAAAGGTACGTGGAGTAACTAAATGTCTAGTTGGCTTGGCAAATATCTACCTCACACATGGAAACCTGACCACTCCACATAAGTCAGCTTATGACTATGAACACGGCTAGTCGAGCCTGGCCGTAACGCCAAGCTTTTCAAAAAGGTATGTAAACAATAGTATGATTACATTCATACCCGTTTGACTACCCTTGTGCGACGAATTTTTTTTTTATATTTTTTATATTTTATGTGTGACAAACGAGCAGACGGTTCGCCTGATGGTAAGCGATTACCGCCGCTCATGGACACCCGCAACACCAGAGGAGTCGCAAATGCGTTGCCAGCCTTTTAAATTTGCCCACCAGGAGGAGAGGGCAAGTTGGGCCTCCGGTACCCTCACTCACTCGACGAAACACAACGCAAGCGCTATTTCACGCCGGTTTTCTGTGAGGCCGTAGTATCACTCCGCTCGAGCCGGCCTATTCGTGTCGAAGCATGGCTCATCCATATGGTGAGACATTTTATTTCCGTATTTTGTTTTGACCCACTTTATTACATAAGCTCTAGTTGATGGAAATCGAATTGTCCCGTTTTACGTAGAATCTAAAAACTTAGCTGGCAAAATGCAGGCGTAACACCTTTGGCCTTTGACCTTTGACCTTTTCTCCTTTGGCCTTTGAAGATATGGTATAAGTAAGAGTTATCCAAAATCTAAGAATCTTTGTGCTAAATTTACGTTGAACAGACAACCCTTTTGTTCTAAGCTACGTAATTTAACGCAAACGGTCGTCGGTGAGCAAAATTATTTATACACCGACTCTATTGAAAATATTGTTCCATTTTAAATTACATTTGTTTGGGATCGTTTAATATTTGCACGACCCTTTCAACTGTATTACACAGTGATTTGGCATTATATTGTTAATGTAAATGACACCGTTTGTTGTTAGGTTGACTGTTCACTTTAAAATAAATCATTTATTTATTTATTTCAATTGCAAATACAGAATCATCAAATTCAATTGCTTTATTTACAATTGAATTTTTATGCTTAGCCATAGCATAATCTAATATACTACATACATTGTGCCAAAGATATATTACAATCACATTTCGTCAGATATGTATGTAAAGTCCACATAATTGAGGATGAGTTTATTGCCGTTGCAGTTTCAGGCTAAGAGTGACTGCCAATAATATCTTGTTCAACCTGGAAATCGAATTCGAATCAAAACATATAGTTTTTTATAAGGAATTACATACATATTTTAATAACTAGTAACCATTTACACATTTACATTTACTTGATCAGTTAAATTATGAAAGTATTTCCGGATAATACACATCATCATCATCATCTCAGCCGAAAGACGTCTGCTGTTGGACATAAGCCTCTCCCAAGGTTTTCCACACAGACCGGTCTTGGGCCACCCGCATCCAACCGCTTCCCGCGACCCTTACCAGGTCGTCGGTCCACCTTGTGGGGGGCCTACCCCTGCTGCGTGTTCCGGTGCGTGGCCGCCATTGTAGAACCTTTTCGCCCCAACGGCCATCGGTTCTGCGTGCTATATGCCTTGCCCACTGCCACTTCATCTTTGCTATCCGGAGAGCAATGTCGACAACTTTAGTTTTCCTGCGGATCTCCTCATTTCTGATTCGATCCCATAGGGAAACCCCGGGCATAGCTCTCTCCATCGCCCTTTGCGTGACTTTGAGCCTTCTAATAAGGCCCAGAGGAGCTGGAATAATACACAATACACAAAAAATAAACATACAAATTAAAGATACCGATGTGGACTGGTCGGCAAGAACACATCCATAACTGGAGGCAATTGTATAATAGGCATATCTTATGTATTTGCATACACGACTGCTGCGCCACTAAGACAGTAAGTATACTTACATTTTTTTATTGCTTTTATTGGTGACTGACGAGCCAGCGGCCCACCTGATAATAACCGAGAACCGTGGCTCATATACATGGCTGTGGTTTCTTAGCATTACAAAAGCAATGTCAAAAAAACACAACCATGTCGCTGCCTACCGAAAAGAAAAGGGTGATTGGGCCGCCGGCGCTCTCACTCACCGAACGAAACATAACAGATACTGTTATTTTACGTCGATCTTCTGTGAGAGGGTGGTACTTCCCCGGTCGAGCCGGCCTATTCATGCTGTAACCAGCGTGGCCCTATCACTCAAATACATTGCTGGGATTATCACATTGAACCTAATGTTAACCAATACTATAGCCTGTCATACTACGTATGGAATTTTCTAAGCAAAGAGCGTGAATAGCTCAGTTGGAAAAGCGACAGCACGGCTTCAAACATAAAATAATCTACAGGAAACGTTTACAAAAACCCTTTGTTACTTTAGTCCATAAACTATCTTTTTGCAAGGTATCACATCGATCTGTTGCTCCATTGCTGTGTAAAAAAAACACGCACTCGCATTCATAATAGGACTCTGCCCACGGCTTAGCTTACGTAAGCCCCACGGGAATGTATATCGGGTTAAAAATATCTTACGTACTAATTCAGGAAATGGTTTATTTATGTGCCAAGTTTCATTTAAATCCATTCAATGATTTGAGCTTGTAATAACTTTTAAACTTTCGCGTTGCATGATATACATATATATATAATATGTAACGGGTATTAACGCGATCATGCATAATGTTTACCTTTTTTATGCTTGACGTTTTGACTAGGTTACACCGGTCGTGGTCACAAGCTGAGTCAGCTTGTGACCACGGCCGGTGTAACCTGGTGATATGCCTCTAAATTTAAATACCTAAACTTTTTCGAGAATCCATGAATTTGAGTAATATCAATTATGTTTGCAGTATAGATATATCAAAATATTAAAGAATTCAACTAGTCATAGTTGATATAATCAAAATAATTCAATATCCAGTAATCTGCAACACGAGTGTCCAGTGCACATCAAAATCAAGCGACGGATTGTTGGCAAATTAAATCTCAGATTGTGCAGAGCTTTGCGGCCACTTCATCGATGCATTGCAAGCAGCGCATGTGTGTTACCGTACGAGCAAATATTTGTGTGATGCACAGATTGGGTATTCCAAAGACCGGTATCTAGGATTGGTTGGGATGCGAAGCTTTCCACGATCTATTTGGTCTATTTGGATTATTCTCTAGTGCGAGAACTACCATTGCCTAAAAAGGTATAAAGAAAATATGGGCAATATTTTAATATTCCTTGTGTTATATCTCAGTTGTTCTTAGGTGTTGGCTTACAAACACTAACAGCTTACAAAAAAATATACAATATTGACCACTCATGTTTTACAGTTAATTTGTGTGTTTCCACTGATTTATTTTAATAACGATGATAGTATTTTCCTGGCCAAAGGGTACCCTTTATCCTTCCCTGTACCCTTGACATCGAGTGTGCGAAATTTCATGATTATCGATCGAATAGTTAAGGCGTGAAAGCGTAACAAAGAGACGAATAAACTCACATTTATATTTATAATATCAGTTAGGACGTCACTAACGAATTAGTCACATGCAAAGTCGTGATAAACTTGTACATACAGGTAGAGACTATGGATTTCCACTTGCTATGATTCTGGCATACCGATTGCACTTAAATTTATTCTCCATACAAATTATGTTACATACATCAGTTTATGTATGTTAAATGTATAGGCAATATAATAATAATAATATACTTTTAATTTCAATTTGTGTTACAAATTTATCTTATTGTATTATAATTAAAACCAGACATTAGTTGAACTTATATATGATTTTGTAATTCCAACATCCAATTCAAATAATTTATTACACCGTTTGTTCAGTACAAAATCAATTTGTCTAACGAACGCGACACAGGTTTACACAAATTCATAACGAACTAAACTTTCGTCGATGTAATATAACTTTGATTAGATAAATTTCGTCACGCAGGTTTCGCAGGTGTGACCATTTCTAATTGATGAAACTACTAAATAAGTTACGTGGATGAGTTTTGACTGTGACTGTGTAGTAGTTTTGATTAAATCGTCACATCCACAAAGCATAAAAAGCCGAAGTCCTACGCTACGAAAAAAATTTATGACTCTACCAGCTTTTGCCTGCGGCTTCGCTTAAAGATAAAGATAAAGATCATTTATTTTGTGAAACATGAGTATACAATACAAGTTACATTAGCTTGCATGCAAGGTGTTCAGTTAGAGTAAGTTCTACATGTTTTACCATACGGCGTACAAAATTCAATAATTGTAATAAACATTCATACATTAAAATTATAGAAAAATATAAAAGTAACAAAATTCTTTTTTTTTATAAAAAAAATCATTTACTTATAATCCTACAATATTTTTAAATATAAGTTCGTTAATTTGAAAAAATAATGGATATTATTGCAGTAACATGAAGAAAAATTAATATGTGAGTCACAGTTATATCCAAACTTACCTACACCACAAACTAACGCCAGGGCTTACATAAAAAAAAGAATCAAAAATAATAGTGATAATGAAAAAAATTGTAAACAAAAATAATAATAATATAAAAATTTAAAATTCTTGCTTGTGAACTGTTATTTTTTCTGGATCAAATATACTATAATTATTATGGCCTTTTCTGTACCCTAGTTAACGTGTATGCGAAATTATATGATGATCGGTTCAGTACTTACAGCGTGAAATACGCTTTCAACGACGAAACAACTACAAACGAACTCGCTCTCGCATTTTAGTTAGAATTTAGCACTTGATTAAATGCAGTAATTCGCTTTACACACGCGTCTATGTTTTAGTGGCATTGTAAAATGAAAACGATATTTATTTGTACACATAGGCGTTGAAGTTGATTAAAAGCGTGTCAAACTATGTTTTGCCTTGAAGCGTACATATGACACTGAAAATAAGTACTTTACAAAATAATAATTGCACATACTATATTATTACTAGCTGTCCCGACAGACGTTGTCCTGTACACACGAAAAAAAATAACCCAAATCTAAACCATCCTCGAATCCACATGAACACACACAATTTTTTTTATCAAGATCGGTCCAGCCGTTTAGGAGGAGTTCAGTGACATACACACGTACAGTAGAATAATATATATAAAGATGAAGAAGTAGAAACAAGATGTCAGTATAATACCGGGTATAATGCACAACAGACCGAAAACTGAAATAGTAGATTCAAAATATTATATTGAGATAAAATTTGTTGGCAATTTCTTCAGGATTCCATGCATTTTTTTTTAATTATAATATTTTTCATTGTTCTTCTTCGGTTATAAAATAAGGAATTTACAGTCCATATAATTTAATAGTGGCAAGCCTGTTGCCTTTTAACAGATACAGTTCCAGACTATCGACTGCTACTAAGAATTTTTAGACAGCAGACGTCAATAAGAGTGTTTGGAAATGGAATTCGAGACTCTATGCACATCCGTTGCAAATGGAACCACTTCACCACCGAGGCAGTCATTATTTATTTTCTACCAATCTATTTGATATTTTAGCAGCGATAGCTCAGTGGGGAGACCAACAGACTGCAATGCAGAGGGTCTCGGGTTCGAACCCACGTCGCGCACCTCTGACTTTCGGAAATTATACGACTTTTCGGAATTATGTGCGTATTGATTGACAATTATCGCCTGCTCCGTGCTTTGGAGAGCACGTTAAGCCGTCGGTCCCGGTTGCCATGAACATCTATGGCAGTCGTTATTGGGAAAGTCAGTACCCTCTAATATCCTGACACTGGTCTAGCCTTAGGGTATCGTTAGCCTTCAGGTTGCGGAGGTCGGGTGGCAGTCGCTCCTTGTAAAAACTGATATCCAGTCAAATCCGGTTAGACTAGAAAAGCTGACCCCAAGTGACTTGGGAATAATAAAGGTTAAGGGAGACCTATTTGATATTTTTACTATCAGCCGTTTAGGCTTGTACTATAGAGCCTGGTTTTATATTCTACCACTAACTACTCGACTGATACATGAACCACTAGTTGACCCGCGGAACTTCGTATGCCTCACATAAGCAAATTTTCCCCGTTTTTGCAACATTTTTTATTTACTCTCTGCTCCTATTGGTTTTAGCGTGATGTTATATAGCCTCATAGTAGGCTAGTGTGTATGGAACAGTCGCAAGAGGATGACCTAGGCGAACGTTTCTCCATCAGGTTGGAAGCGTTCTGGATAAAGGCCAGGTTAAGAGCACCTTGAACTGACGGGCGTGTATGAGGAATGTGATGAAAGCGAATGAAGCCAGAGAAGTGTGTCAGGATCGTAGCAAATGGAAATCCGTAGTCTCTGCCTATCCCTCTGGGAAACAGGCGTGAATCTTTGTATGTATGTTAAAAAGCCTATAGCCTTTCTTGATAAATGGGCTATCCAACACTGAAATAATTATTCAATTTGAGGCAGTAGTTTCTGAGATTAGCGCGTTCAACCGAATAAACTAACAAACTTTTCAGCCTTATAATATATATTATTATAGATTTGACCATAGCACCTAATGTTATCAATTTAATCGCATGTTGAGAAGTGTTGTTGGATCCTTTACATCTATTATTCAATTATCAACCAAAATGGATTCCTGCATGCAATACGAAAATGCATTGCAAGCACAATATAAACTGAGTAATATATAATTGATCGAGCATCGAAAATGTCCACAAGTTGCTTGCAAAATTGATGTATGATTGCATTAGTCAGTGGGCGCCTTTAGACAGGACGAAACGAAGGCGACATCGAATCAGTGGATTTTAAATTTAGTTTGTCATATAAATATATTGTCATCATAAATATTAGATTACCCGTAGTTAGGCATAGTGTTATTGTGATTTTCTGTCAAGAAATTATCCATAATATAATAATCCCACCCAGCAGCTTAAGAAAAACGTAACTAAATGCAAGTTTGGTTATATTGTTATTTGCTGTTGTAATTCAAAACATTGCTTTATTAAAATGTTGACGTCTCTTACATAGTGGATATGTGTATACAATAGGCATGCATATCTGATGATTCCTATATATTTACTATTCATCTGTTTTATATGTATGCTTTGGTAAGACGAATAAATAAAAAGCAAGTGAGAATCGGCAATGAATTGCCGTAAATCTTAGAGTTCGAAAAAAATGGTTCGAGTAATATGCAAAGGTCACGTGATACCGCGTGACCTTGAGGTCAGAGGTCAAAGGTCGTAGTCATTTCGGGGTATATGAACTATGCTGAATCGAATGGCGTTGACCGCGAGTCTCTATCTCTTACGGTTCTTGAGTTGAAAGTTGTATAACAGAGACGGACGGACGGACAAAGCTGTTGTATAAGGGTTTTTTCGAACTCTAAAATTGGCTCGCCTTTGATATGCCCTGCTTATCCATTCGAGAATATAAGCGTGCAACTGTGTGTGTACTCTTAAAAAGTTGGACGTTTCTGTATGTATCATTATCGCTTATGTATTATATTATCGTTTCATTGTATGTCAGTAATCTATCCCTGTTTCCCTTAGTCACGCCATAACGTCATAAATTGTACAGAAAATTAGATGGGACCAATGAATAAGAGTCGAGAAGTCGAGGGTTTGAATCCCACCCATTGCACTACTGACGTGAACCCACTCCTAATACAAGCATTCTAGCTTGGCTAGAAGGGTTCACAAGAATACTAGTAATTCGAATCCCAAATTGCTAGGAATCTTTTAAACAAAAATCTTTACGACTATTTATATATAACCTCGCATGTTTGACAGTTCGTCTAAGACAGAACAACGGCTGACGGGTCAGCTAGTTGCATATTATAATTTATATACTGGTACATAATTATATAACTACATCGCGTCGCAGTCGGCACTGTTCAGTGTAAAAAGGCTTATTTACCATTCTCTAGAGAGACGAATACAAATTATATTTGGAAATTGAGTGAGCGTTAATTGTGTCTATAGTTTTATATTTAGACTCAAAGCGTTAAATAAGCCAAAAACTAAATGACCAGCGGGTCTACCGTGAAAATGTTTTTACGCAATGACGTGCCGAAACGAATTACGAAAGAAATAATAAGCATATACCTACCATGAAAACACTTCGGATTTTTTAGGACGTACAAATGTCATACGACGATATTCATGACGAATGTTGGCGCGAATGATGTTTCATGGTAAGAATAAGCACGAACGAATGTACGCAATTGCGTACAACGCGTTTCACGGTAGACCCCCAGGTAAGAAATAACGGCCTTATTTAAAACCACGAATACTTTTAAAAACGTCTATTATGTAAATTAAAAGTATTATTAGATACTTTAATGCAATTTGGTAGTGCTGAGGTGTTTAACATAATGCCAAGTAGACAGGTCGATATTTTTTTTTATTTTTCACATCTTTGTTTTTCTATATAAGATTTTTGAGACTTATATCCTGAAGTGCTTACGTCAACGAGAAATTGAAAACATCAGACTGAGCCAAAGCGACGCGTAAGTTTTTTTTTTTTTGAGTCGAACAATGCTATGGCCCACATCATGGTAAGTGGTCACCGTAGCCTATAGACGCCTGCAACACCAGAGGCATCACTTGCGCGTTACCAACCCTTTAGGAAAGGAAGTGAGAAGGAGAAGGACCGGAAGGGGGAAAGAGGATGATTTGGCCTCTGGCACTCTCACTCACCGAACGAAACACAACAGTAGGAATACTGCTATTTCACGTCGATATTCTGTGAGAGGGAAGTCGTCCCCGGTCGAGCCGGCCCATACATGCTGAAATCAGAGAGGTTTTACTACTCTATATACTCTATACGTTTGGTTAGTTATTATTAATAAACCTTTTTGTGATTCACCACTTCCTATAATTTCATTGCAGTGACTTACCCGTTCAAATCCTTGTTCTAACAAAGTATCTGTTTTGAAATAGTTGCAGCATAGACTCTGAAAATGAGCGCGCTATACGTCAATAGGTTTGCTCTCTGTTACGTGGGGCTTTCACGATGTGATTGCATTGGAATGCAGTTGGGAATACAGCGAAACCTGCTTTACTAGACAATGATACAGTCCATGCAGCTATACAGGGTTAATTAAAAGTACTCATAACCTTTTACGCTGAGATTTATTTATACCTTAGTAGCTTTTGCCCGTGGTGCTTCCATCGCGTAAAAGTAGGTTAGGTAATGGTAGTAACAGTCATTTCTTTAAACAAAATTTTACCTATGTTACGCGGTGATAATATAGGTTTCTAATGGTGAAAGCATTTTTAAAATCGGTTAAGTAGTTTTTGAGTTAAATCCGTACAAACACCCAAACAAAAAAAATAATCTTTCCTCTTTATAATATGAATACTAATATAACATTAGAGATTTGATTTTAGAGTTCGAAAAAACTCTTATACAACAGTTTTGTCCGTCCGTCCGTACGTCCGTCTGTCTGTTATACAATTTCAACTCAAGAACCGTAAGAGCTAGAGACTCACGGTCAACGCCATTCGACTCAGCATAGTTGATATACCCCGAAACGACTATGACCTTTGACTTCTGACCTCAAGGTCACGTGGTACCACATGATCTTTGCATATTACTTGAACCTTTTTTTCGAACTCTAAGATTTACGGCAATTCATTGCCGATTCTCACTTGTTTTGTTGTTGTAATATTGTTAAATCTATACAGATTTAACAACTTTTATTATACCACTTTTCATAATTCAATATTATTGTGTTTTTTACAGAATTTAAATATGTTGTTCTAATCACAAGGGTTGGACTACACGCGATCGCAGAAGATAGCAGTGGCGTAACCAAACAATATACAGCATAGGCACTGGTGCAGGTGTTGTCAGAACACGGCTGCTTCGGCAAATACCTGCACAAGGTCGCTAGAAGGGAACCGAGTCCCATCTGCCACCACTGTGAGTGTGAGGAAGACACGGCGCAGCACACGCTCGAGCAATGTCCTGTTTGGACGGTGCAGCGCCGTGAACTACAGGACGTTGTAAGACTTCTCGCTGCCGGCCGTGATCGAAGCCATGGTCGACAGCGAGAGGAAGTGGGTAGCAGAGGCGGCGGAGCGGCTCCGTAAGGAAAGTATCCGGGTGGATCCGTGCCACTGCCGGCGAACCGGGTGGCGCAGGCGCGCTTATGCTCGCCTTATGCCGCCGTAGCGAAGGCCGCAAGTGGAAGAACGGGGATCTCCCGTCCGTCAGGCATTGAGTTGGAGCAACGCCCTTAGTCGTGTCGGGGCATCGCCCAAGAGTCGTCGCCTGCATACCTTCCTGTCTGTATTGGGCACAGCTGGGTGAGTAGCTGATGCAATTTAAGTTCCAGCGACCCACCCATCATACAAAGCAGCGCGTTGGCAGACCGTGGGGTTTTAGTCGGTAGGCCTGAAGTTTCAAGAGAGCCGGACATAACCCTCTCGCTTCCTCTTGTGGCGAGGAGGTATGCATAAGGTACTCCTTAGTCTCTTTAGGGAAGTACTCTTCCCAAGGTTAAAAAAAAAATGTATTGAGCTTTATAAAAGGTGCTGGAACTAAAGTTGATAAGTATGATGTAAAAAAGAGACGGGTAAATTGTTATTAGTATTTTTCATTTAACTCTGTGTAAAGTGTCGTTGATACATTCGTATCAATAGTTCCTCTGTGCATCTAACGTCGAACAGCGACATAACATGCGGTACATTTTCCTCAAAATTCACGTCGACTCAGCATAGTAAATATTAGTTGTTCATGTACCAATAATAGGCAGGTATAATACTGCTATATATGCTTTGATATTCCATCCGCCCCTACTAGTAATATTATTATAGATAACATCGACTCTCGTCTTCAGAATTTAATCATAGAGCAAGCAAATATGATCAGATGCGATGTTGATACCTATTGGATTACTTATCAAAATATTATTGCTAGCTATTGGATTCTTCGAGATGTTGGCAATTAATAAAGAACGGTCATGTTTTTTGAAGATGCCTCGAATGGAGGGTTTGTCTGTCAATACGTGAAATATTATTTTAGTATTAGTTGCCGATAAATGCACTGATGGCGTAGTGGTTTATGTGGTCGCCTTGCCATCGTGTCGTGTGTTGTGGGTTCGATTCCCATATGTGTCAAAATGTTTGTGATCCACAATTGTTTGTTTTGAATCTAGGTATTCTTTGTGTCCGTTGTTTGAATGTTTGTAAAATCCACCACGCCACAGGAATTATTCTGAGTGCGGGAGTACAATTCTTAAAAAAGAAAAAGTTTTGTAATCTCTCCACTTGACAGGCTTGAATGAACTCTATAACATAAATATACGCAAATAATTTACGTCATTTATTGGTTCGTACATTATGTGGATTTATAAAGCACACGCTATACCAACCAACAATTTGCATCAACCCAAGTGATCTATCCAGTGCAAGGAATGAAAGGAAGTGGGTTTTATTTTGAAAAAGAGGTACTTCGTCTGTTAGATAACGGTTTTCCTGCGGCTTCTCGCCTGTCGCGTCCCCAGTACTGCTATAAATGTAAATGTGTGTTTGTTAGTTTGTTCTTCCATACAGCATCAAAACACTAGATCAACTTGATGTTTGCATTGATTTAATAGGTTAGCGAGTGACATAGGGCACATTTTATACCGAAAAATTGCTGGGCCCTGTAACATAGACCTTTTTTTTACCGCTCCAGATATTATTACTGTACGGAGGAGGTCTAATCAAACATTCAAACAATGGATGCAAAGAATACCTAGACTTGAAACGGCCATTCGTGTTTCATATTTTTATCTTGTGTGGAATTTGAACTACAATACACAGTACAGTGGTGATGCGTCCACTAAATCCACCACCATATCTAGAGAAGCGAAGAGAACTTTATCTAAAATATATATCTATCAGCAGTACGGTACTCATTACCGTTATCTCACACCCTTAAATCCTCGATGGCGACCAACTGATTAATTGAAGCCTTAACAGCAGGTCGAAATGTGGATTAGTGGGCAATATATCATCGTGTAGTGCCTTAATCGTGTCGCTATAGGGTCTGATACGGTATAAGGAAATCAATAAAGGAATATGTTTATATATAGTAAAATGGTTTAGAGTTGGGTTAGTTGCTAATGAGCGTACGCTTCAAAGTGAAAGCGGGTATTACATGGCTTTGGTAATGGGTACTGGGTTACCAGTTCAAATCGCCTGGTTTAATTATTTACGTCAAAGTACCGGCTGAGCCGTAGTGCACATATTAATAATAGATAGGTTTATGGGAAGAATATATAGATTCAATGAGGTTCATTCGTTTCTAAACTGTCCATACCACGAGCTGAGGTGAAACACGTGTCGACGCATATTTTGTTTTCGAAGTGGAATACTGCAAGTTGGAGTACACCCGGATCCCATGATGCGGATGTGACTTATGAGAGAAGTTCAGTATTGACAACCTTTTTCTATTACAATATTTAAGTTGGCAATCTGAAGGTGCGTGGCGGATGTCGTTCTTCCCAATTATTTTATTGTGGGAAGGATGACACGGCATCAACCTCCATTTCTGAAGGTATGTTCCTAATAGATTGTTAATTTAAAGGAGCATATCATGAGGCATCCCGCATGTTCTGCTTGTTTTAAGTTACACATCAATTGTTATATAAACCCATAATCCACTACACTAGTGGATTATGGGTAACTATCAATTTTGGCTCATTAATAATTTATTCATTTAGGTCACTAAGTTGTAACTTTGAGAATTAAATAAATAAATCATTTCTGACTTTGACTAGAACTAAAGCAAAGGTATGTTAATAATACAAAATGTAGACGTTTGGTTCTTTAATAGAATAATAACATATTTCTACTATAATTATACTGACTGCATATAGATAATTGCGAAGTCTATCTATGTCTGCCCATCCATATGAGGCTATGCAATCAAATGGCACAACTGTATTGAGAAACAATAAATTACCGATAATGCGATTTCAATTAACGGCTTGACACTAATCACTTTGCTAAACTTGTTAGGACGTACATCATCGCATTGATGATGATAATTATTGCTGGTACTGTATAATACTGACGACTCGATGGCGTAGTAGTAAGTGTAACCGACTGCCACGCCTGAGGTCGCGGGTTCGATTCCCGCACAAGTCAAACATTTGTGTGCATGAACATGGATGTTTGTCTTGGTCTGGGTGTTTCTATGTATAATACGAAATTATTTACAAAAAAAAAAGTATATATGTATGTTTATCCATTGTCTAGTACCCAAAGTACAAGCTCTGCTTAGTTTGGGCTAGATGGTGTTGTGTGTATGTGATACAATACAGTATTAACATGGATTTACTTAAAATCATATTTTATATCGCTGTAATTCGACCATCGGCTTACGGACGCCGGTATAATAATAATAATAATGTATCACCAAAGAAAAAAGTAAGTAGCTGGTTAATGCCTCTTAGCTATAAGGAGGTAGAAAGATTACTTCTTCAGTTATAAATGTTCTTATAGCACACACACACACAACCTCGCGCGCGTACACACATACACATTTGAAAACTTACACGCAACGTATCACATACACAGAAGGGAATATATTTGTTCTTAATTTTTATACCATTTTAATAATTTTCTAATTTATAAAACATTATTGTAAAACTACCTTACGCAATCCGTTACGCTAGAACTCAGTTCTTAGTCTTCACATGTCATATTGTTCAATGATTTACTTTTTCTTTGCCGCGCAAACCGCAAGGCAGCTTGTAGCGAGCTGAATGTGAGTGGCGACACTGCGGTCCTGAATGCCTTAGAGAGTAGGTTAGGGCATCGACACCGGCTTGCCGTTACTGGTTGGCTGAGGTTCAACTTCAAGAGCGCCCGTAAGACTCTTAACTCTGGCTTGCCTTGGTTGATCGGTCAGAGGGGAGCCGCTGGGGCTATATGCTTGGGGGTGGAAGTGTCATTTTATAGTTATGCAGATAGGCTGAAAAGGCAATTAACACACTAGGGACTTACCAACAGTTAGTACTCAAGTTGCGTCAGGCTATCCTTATATTAAACTATAAACATATGAGAATAAAACAATTTATAAAGGGAAATGCAATTGGGTTGACTCACATACTTGTATAATATAATTATCTCCTGAACAAAGGGGTATAATCTTGCTTAAGAGTGGCCGCTGCGGTTACAATAATTTAATTATTTTTATTTTTATTACTAAATATTGCATATGGCTTCGTTCTCGTTAATGTAGATTTATCAATAATTATCTATCCCTCAGGCACACAGGTACCTTATGTATTTTTTATACCCTATGACAACTTGTATGCGAATGTAATGCGATTTCACGATAATCCGTCGTGTAGATAAGGCGTGAGAGCGTAACAAACAAACTCACATACGCATTGATAATATTATTTAGGATTTCACGATTTATGAAATCAATTCTTGCTAAACATAGTAATTCGCTTAGTAAAACATGCATGTAAGTTGATATAATAAAAAGAATAATAATAATCATATTTTATTCAACTTAAATTGGATACTGCGGGTCTACCGTGAAAATGTTTTTACGCAATGACGTGCCGAAACGAATTACGAAAGAAATAATAAGCATATACCTACCATGAAAACACTTCGGATTTTTTAGGACGTACAAATGTCATACGACGATATTCATGACGAATGTCGGCGCGAATGATGTTTCATGGTAAGAATAAGCACGAACGAACGTACGCAATTGCGAATAACGCGTTTCACGGTAGACCCCCAGGGCTTAGGTTACATCGTAAAGGTATGTAAGGGATGCTTGTACTAGGCTAAGCTTGTGCCACAGGTATTAAGGGCACATACTGTATAATATAGATATAAATTATAAAACAATACTTATAAACTACAATAGCAACATTTCTAGGATTAACAATTGATCAAAGGCTTAATTGGAAAACGCATATTAATAATCTAACTAAAAAGATCAGTACCTCTGCGTATGCACTTCATCAGCTGTCTTTTATTCTCAACATTGAATCACTTTTGACGGCATACCATGGACTGATAGCTTCAGTATTAAGATACGGCATCATATTTTGGGCTAACTCGCCTGACTTTGAACTGCCTGACTAGGCCTCTAAGGCGCAGAAAATATGTCTTAGATCTATGTTTAAACTTAGTACAACAGACAGCTGTAAACCTTATTTCTTACAATATAAAATTCTAACACTTCCGTCAATATATATTTTAGAACTCGCACTATTTGTGAGAAACAACCCTCGGCTATTTCCAAGACTAGCAGATACTGTAGTTAGAAATCGCCGAGATTACACTAAGTTAAGGATGCACCCGGCTAAAACAACACTTATGCGAAAAAGTATTCTCTGCATGGGACCTACTATTTATAATAAAATACCAAATAGTTTAAAAAGTTTAACCATAACTTCTTTTAAGAAAAAGCTTAGGGTATTATTCTAAGTGTTACTATAATTTAAAAGATTTTCTAACTGACTCATTCCAAATATTTTGTGAAAAATAATATTATGCGTACCTTTCTTTTTAACAATACTTGACATTAATTATTTGTGCTTAATGATATTTATTTTAATTTTGATTGTATTTTAATTTGATTGTGATTTTAATTTGAATTTTACTGTCTTTATACGATTTTACAATTTATATTTAATTAACCTTGCTTTTTAACAATACTTGATATTAATTATTTGTGCTTAATGATATTAAATTTAATTTTGATTATATTTTAATTTGTTTTTACTGTCTTTATACGATTTTACAATTTATATTTAATTAACTATATTTGAATAGTATTCTAAATTCAATTATTATTTTATTTTTCTATGTAACTACTATACTTATTTGTACACCTATTCAGGTAAAACATGCTGGACTTTCAAATTGTTTAACATCAATGCTGCAATGTATCACTCATGTTTAATGCAAATAAATATTTCATTTCATTTCATAAGTCATTATTATTTGTATACAAAATATATGAATTACATTAAAAACTAAGTAATTACTATGAATACTTAAAGAGCTATTTCATTGCGTAACACTTACTGAACAATAGTCATCAAGTTTTCTGTTTGATCGTAGTTCAAGGTTTGTAAATATTGTTGAACTAATTGCTTAGTATTAGCATAATTTTTGTCATAAATCGCAGTCACTTTGTTATTATTATTATAAAAATGGACCTAAAAATGCATATGCGTATGACGTGAAACATATTTAATTTCACGAGAAAATTCTGAGCCAATAGTTGTTCAATCAAATCCAGCCTGCCAAATAACTTGAAGTCATAAGCCCTTGAAACTGTAGCTAGAGGCAAGCGATACGAGTGATCGGTAACAAAATAAAGCAGGGAAGTGCCGCACCAATACACAGGTGCTAGTTCACGGAATCAAATCCCTCTGAATTTTCGGATACAAACGAACTAGTGGGGCCATGAGATGTGAGACTTTTGGTTTTAGGAAAATTATAATCAGTAACTACATATTCATGTCAAGCAGCGATAGCTCAGTGGAGAGATCAACAGACTGCAATGCAGAGGGTCTCGGGTTAAAACCCAAATCGCGCACCGCTGGCTTTCGGAAGTTATACGACTTTTCGAAATTATGTGCGTATTGATTGACAATTATCGCCTGCTCCGTGCCTCGGAGAGCACGTTAAGTCGTCGGTCCCGGCTGCCATTAACATCTATGGCAGTCGTTAATGGGAAAGTCAGTACCCTCTAATAACCTGACCCTGGTCTAGCCTTAGGGTATCGTTAGCCTTCGGGTTGTGGAGGTCAGGTGGCAGCCGCTCCGTCTAAAAACTGATCCAGTCAAATCCGGTTAGACCAGAAAAGCCGACCCCAAGTGACTTGGGAATAATAAAGGCTAAGGGAGAAGAAGAACTACATATTATGTCGAATATAATTAGTTATATTTCATGGTTAATAAAAAATATATTATTATACACTTGTGAGTTGATTTTAAGAAATGTAATATAATAAAGTTAACAATAGTTTAGTGTATTATAGCTGCGCGCTATATTATGTGATCTGGAATAAATAAACCATGAGAATCAAAGAAGGGGAAAAAAAATAACAAAAGAAAAATAATAAAAAACAATACCTGAAAAAAAACGAAGAGAGAGAGCTTACCATAATTATATGACCTAATTCAGCATAATGTCAGGCTAAGAAATGCGCTGAGGTGGCGGGCTTTGTGGGCCTGCCCGCCATCCCTTCAGTACCAGGTCCGAGAGGCGGCGTGCGTGTTCCCACGCGCGCCTCTGTGTCGAGTCCGTCTCCCCTCTAGGGGGGACAGTTGGGATAATTGTGAGAAGTGCCTTTGGGTAGGTCTTTTGCGTAGTGGCCTGCCGTTTCATACGGCGGGCCGAAACCTCGGCGGGGTCGCGACCGCATGCGACAGTGATTCGCGCGGCCCCTTCGATAGTGGTTTTGTCGAGGAACACCGTGGTAGGTTTAGTCGGTATTCCGGGAGGTACTTTTTATTCTTAACATCTTTTTTTAACTCCGGCGAGTACGACATAACCCCTCCGCCCGTCTCCGCGGAGGGGTATGCGTCATGCATAACCCCACGTAACGTAACCACGATTAGTAGGATTAGTTTTAGATATTTTATACATACCCAATATCCCATATCCTAGCACTTGCAATTTAAATAATAAATAAATACTGAGAATATACAAACCAAAAATCCAATAACTCTTTGCCTCAGGAATCAAACCCGACCACACTAACCAGGAGCATTGAGCCAAGCGCGACTGCTGCATACAAGCAGTCTAATATCGACTACTCATAAAAAAAATGTGTAGGTATTACATCGAACTATGTTTAACAAAAGTAAACTTTATATGTCTAAGATTAAAGTCGATCATCATAAATCAAAGTCGCTCTTCGTATTTTAGTGATGTGCAATTGCTACGAAATGTCGAATATTCGATAATTGTATGATACCACATTCGATAATCGATTGGTTGTTACTGATTATTGTAGCTCAAATGGTAATCGAATATTAGAAACCGTATTGGGTGGTATGACATCATGAATAATAAGCCGAAATTTATCGTTCTAACATTGTTCTCATAAGCGATTATAACTGCGATGGCCTTTTTAGAGTGCCTTAATTTTTGAGTACGTATTAACAACGTAAATGAATAATCAATCGTAAATCAACATCAACCATTAACCTGAAAATATTTCAAATGCCAGACATAATAAAAACCCGCTGTGTCTGGCAGCCGCAGTGCAGCTGTGATTTAAAAGCCTTATTAACGTTAAAAATAATTCAAATTACTAAAACATCCGAATTATTCGATTGTTATCGATAAGCGTACATCCCTAGTTTATATTTCGTACTAAAACTGGAACATTATTTCTGTATTCAACGCCCACCGACAGCTTTGACATTGTAATCTACATTGAATATGGAGGCCAAGACGCAAATAAACTAAACATACGATACAAGATAACGTCTCAATAAAAGAGAAGTGGTTATAAAATATCTGTAAGTACATGTACAAGTCTGGTTTTTAATACTAAACCTATAACCATTTTGATACTGAGTGCTGTAGAAACGGTTATATCTTGGTCTGATCGTACAATTATGTATTATGTTCAGCTTATGAATATACGCTAGTATATTCTTGAATAGCCTGTAGTTTTGATAGTAGGAAATCAGAATGAAAATTGCTATAGAGAAACTGGCAGACTGTGTTATACGCAATATTTTTTTCTAAGACATATTTTTACTCAGGAAAACCTAATTTGGGAAACAGTCTTACATTATTGTAAGAAATAGAGGCTTCTTTTTGTTGTGTAGGAAATGAATATGAAAATATATTTATTTCTGGCTAGAAATAAATATATTTTCATATTCATTTCCATTTTCATTAAGTATTAGTTTTCTTTAATTATTTTAATAGGAATATGTCTTTACTAATCGATTGACCTGCGGAAAAATCTAGGTGCGAGTTTTATCATCTCATCGTTCACAATTGGCAGGAGATTCATCCAAATTTTAAAATAAACTAGAGCCTACTGAATGTTTTGAATTCTTCAACAAAATTTTATAAATAATTTGTGATCAGAAAAAGTATTTCCGTGTATGGGAGACCTTTTGTCGGTTGTTTTAATGTTTCTAAAATACTTGTAAAACGATACTTATGTAATTCTAGTGCGGGAGTTGTAGTTAGTTTCCAGTACGGGAGGTTTCTTCAATTAAAACAATAAACTAAAAAAAAAAAAAAAAAAAAAACTACTACTATTACTATTTCTAATAAATGTCAAAGCAAATAAGAGAACTTACTTTTCTACGGTTTCTGTTATATAACTAGGTCGGTCCGCAACTTTGCCGCGTCTAATAATTTCTAACAATAGCAATGCTTCCGGAGGGCATTCCAAAGTAAAATGAACTGAAGTTGGACCAAACTTTCAAACATTAAGAATACTTACCTTTTACAATTATTACATACAACCTAAACGGACCTTTTACCTTCGTACATTTAATGACAAATTAGGTGCGTTATCCAAAAATACACCTTTATTTTACAGTATTTTCAATAAATAGACAGTGATCAAACCTTGTGTCACGAGGGCGTTCACAAACATACAACTAAAGTACACAAAGAGACACAAAGCTAATAATAAATTGTGACATTTCTGTCTTTGTTTTCTTTTTTAAACAAAATAATAACGATAACTCAGTGGGGAGACCAACAGACTGCAATGCAGAGGGTCTCGGGTTAGAACCCAAATCGCGCACCGCTGGCTTTCGGAAGTTATATGACTTTTCGAAATTATGTGCGTATTGATTGACAATTATCGCCTGCTCCGTGCCTCGGAGAGCACGTTAAGCCGTTGGTCCCGGCTGCCATGAACATCTATGGCAGTCGTTATTGGGAAGTCGGTGCCCTATAATATCCTGATACTGGTCTAGCCTTAGGATATCGTTAGCCTTCGGGTTGCGGAGGTCAGGTGGCAGCCGCTCCGTGTAAAAACTGATATCCAGTCAAATCCGGTTAGACCAGGAAAGCCGACCCCAAGTGACTTGGGAATAATAAAGGCTAGGAAGAAGTTTTCTTTTTTAAGGATAACACTTAATTTCTGTATCCTGATACCTTACAAACATTCTATTAACGGACACAAAAAACTCCCAGACAACTATTGCTGTGCTGATTTTGTGTGAGATTGTACCTACCACGCGTGGCGTAGTGTCAATGACGAGGCGACCACTGAAACCGCTACATATGCATGCAATCGCATTACACAAATAATTGTGCTGTATGCGATTCAACGAAACATGCAGCGCGGCGGCTCGCTGCGTCGAGGCGACAGCTTGCCTGCTGCGCCATTTGTGTAACAAATTTTGTTTACAACGTACAAATAAGGTTATACCGTTCTAAAAGACCTTTAACGACACTTAAGTCTTCATGGCTTAAAACGTGCAGGCAACCATAAAATCTACACCCTAAAAATGTACTCTTAAAACTATATACAGAGTTTATGACCACTAAAACAATTCGTAAAATTTGTTAACAGTCATGACGTCCTTCCATTTTGCGGTGGATATTAAAATGAAGCATCAAACCTACTTATATTATAAACTAGTGAGCCACCCCGGCTACGCACGGGTAACCTTAACAAATTATACACCCAAACCTTCCTTATGAATCACTCTGTTTATTGGTGAAAACAGCATGAAAATCCGTTCAGTAGTTTTTAAGTTTATAGCAAACAGACAGACAGAGAGACGCGGCGGAGGACTTTATTTTTTAATATATAGAGATAATGATGTGAAGGTTTGAAAAGATGTTTGGATATGTGTAAATATCGTTTAACCACTGCCACTGGCCGTCCAACCGTCGAGAGAATTAGATTTCATCGCAGTGGACAAAAATGTGTGTAATCCATAAATAGGGGTTATTTGTATCCATTTGGAAGTTTGCAAAGTCCTTTGTGATACAGAAATTATTCCTAGTCCGGGGACGTCATTAAATAAACACACGTAAAAAGATGGGAATGAAATATGACACACAAAAGTTTCATGCCCTAGAGTGATACCTTGACCGTGAGAGCCCTTGACGACCCGGTGGCGTAGTGGTTAGTGTAACTGACTGCCACGCCTGAGGTCGCGGGTTCGATTCCCGCACAAGTCAAACATTTGTGTGCATGAACATGAGTGTTTGTCTTGGTCTGGGTGTTTCTATGTATAATATGTATGTATTTACAAAAAAAAAAGGATATATGTATGTTTATCCATTGTCTAGTACCCATAGTACAAGCTCTGCTTAGTTTGGGCTAGATGGTGTTGTGTGTATGTGGTAGAATATTATATTATTATAAATACGTAGGATACTTTTTCACCTGATATGCATTATGTCTGAATTTGTTTTTAAGATGTGATTATCAGTTCAGTTATTAATATACCTAGTTTCATTTACTTCTAATATTTTATTAGAAAACTATATTTGCTAAGTTTGCTGATCTCGTGGCCTCGTTTATGGTTCCATATCACCTGGCCCTGGCGACACCCTGGATGCCTATCTTCTAAAGAATACAGTACATATTGTTTTCTTCTTTCTGATTTCTTTGATTTTTCTTTGTGTTGAACCTTACTCGCCGATTGGATTAGGTTTTTCTATTGTTTCCGTATACATTGTTGTTGTACATTTATTCATAAATATAAAACATACTGTATATTTTAATTTTAAATAATGCTACATTAATTAATATATTATTAATTTTTCAGAAGACTACAATGAATATAAGGGTAGCGCAGTAGTTGAAATGGTAGCCTTATGGCTACAAGTGCACTATAAGTAAGTTTTAAATACGAAGTCCCATTTGACAGATGATCGTTGCACAGCGATAGTGAAAAGACCGTTTCAATCGGCACATAACGAAATCTATTATGTTCCCATAATATATAAATATATTATGGGAACATTTCAGACGTATAACCTATACGTTTGAAATGTTCTAATAATATATTTAATATTGAATGAATGTAACACTTACCCGGTTTCAAAGCACATCGACAGAAAAATTTGGTGACGGATGGTCAAAAGTATGTAAAATGCTAGAATTAGACAGAATCTGTTGAACAGCCAATCAAATTATTTTGGCAAGAGTTTGATTTTGAGACGTCGCTGATTAGTCTTTAAAAAACTGAACTAGCCCTACTCATTCTGGCACCCGTGCTCATTAGTAAAACAACAACAACTTAAGTTTTGGTATTTTATAATCACTCAATGTTGCAACAACCATTTCGGAATGTATCATGATCGTGGGAATTGAATGAGAATATTTGATGATTTTGCAGTAATGCATATACATCATGATGCGTTAAATTAACACTTTGGAGATGATTAATGTAGACATCGTTGTAAACATGTTAGTGTCCTGATTTCCAGTATTTCAACAGACGGGTCATAATTGTTTTTTCAACTATACGCCAAAATATGAGTATCGTATTGAGTTTATTCTAAGCATGAGATATTGAAATGGGCACCGAAATTTTCTTCGAGTGCCTGAGTTAGGATTCTAGTTCCGGAAATTCAATTGGACTGTGACAAGTTTATAACGGGCTAAATCTTATTCTAGGGGTGAGTTGTGTATACTTTAGGTTCGCACACAATTTGAATAGCGCGCCGAGAATATAAATATATTCTGGCATTATAAAAGTTTTTGTTAAGAGCAAATATTTTATACTATTTTAATCTTGTATTATTAACTGAAGATCGCGTCTTCAAACGTTATAAATTTCGTAAAATGCTTGATTAGTCATAAATACTTAGAAGAGATACCTGGGTTTGGCAAAGTGTTTCTGGGATTTTCTGTGTTTTCGTAGCACCATATCATAAGCTCGCCTCCTATTACGTGGGTCTTAAAATCAGACCTGCCGAAATTTGGGTGTAATTATCCTGTCTATCCCCTCCGGGCACGCACCTACGCGTCTGAGAATAGTCCATGATAATCTCGGAGTTGTGAAAAGTCTGTCAAATCATAGTTCAGCTAGCGTCGTTCGATAAATCTTCTTGTAATGGAATGAGGCCGGTAATCAGTACTGGTACTATTTATAATCAGGAGTGATATTATAGGTCAATTAGCAATGGTACATTCGAAAAAATTTGCTAAACTCAAAAATATGGAGTTTTTAAAATCTAACATAAATTATTACAGACGCCTTTCAAATCTGGTAGTAACTTATTGTTAAATAACAGAAAAGGGATGCACGATACAAGTTGTGATGCTGTTGCAGTTATCCCAGAGAAATATCCCCACTACAACCCCTTTTTTATATTCAAATATAAATAACAATTGTATGTATGTATGTATCTTATGTGGGGGCCAGTCAGTGCAGACCGGCTACACTTCGACCCAGTGGGATCTTTTGTGTCGACACTCTCCCAATAACGACTGCCATAGATGTTCATGGCAGCCGGGACCGACGGCTTAACGTGCTCTCCGAGACACGGAGCAGGTGATAATTGTCAATCAATACGCATATAATTTCGAAAAGTCATATAACTTCCGAAAGTCAGAGGTGTGCGACGTGGGTCCGAACCCGAGACTCTGTGCATTGCAGTCTGTTGGTCTCCCCACTGAGCTATCGCTAAATAATAATTACTTCATTATTGTGTAATCAGTTTTAACATGTTTTTATATAAAGATTACTTTTGATTGCTATTTATTCTTGCGTGTAAAATAATGTACTAAATCGAACATAGTTCACTACCGTAGTGTAGCATTTATTGTCACACGTAGTATACACATGGCTAACGATCACTCCTTAATTTGTGAATCTGTCAGGTTTTAAAACTGACAGTTTACTATCGAGTGTAAAACTGTTATGAATGTTTTCTTTGCTCGGTACTAAGCATTATTGCCGCAGTAATATTCAAACCGTTTATTCTTAAGCATTTTGAACACTGAAAACATTAACAGCGGCTACTAAAGCCGCTTAACTCTAAAACCGCAGCACAAAATCGATATAGAGTAACACATAACACTTTAGTATCGGCCACCAAAAGCGCTTTCAAGCGCTAATGGCCGCTTTTTCCACTTTACCTGCGTTATTTAGCGCGGCCACCCGGAAAACAGATATAAATGACACACTCGGCGAAATGTTCGAGCTGGGGGAAAAGGTGTCCTTTGCAAAATTGTGGCTTACAAATGGAGGTGCGAGGAGTGGCTTTCGCTGTTAGGTTTAAACTTTGGTTAAAGCTACTGGTGTAAATATTATGCCACATTAGTTTCTGTTAGCTAACAATAATATATAGTTCTCTCGAAACATATATTTGCTACTAATGAGAGTTTGTGAGGATTTTAAATGTTTCTTTCTTAATCATGAAAAAGTCTTTGATAGGATTTGGTTGAAACTTGGCAGAGACAGATCTTGTCTTGGCAGACTTCACGGATGGCGTAGCGGACAAGCAGATGTCTCTTCGCTACTACCGCGCATGTGTTGTGGTTCGAATCCTCAAGTGACTAATAGTCACGTGTCAGTTGTGTGATCCACTAATTATTGTTCTAAGTTAGCGTGTGCTTTCTAGATGCTCAATTATATGTAGTCACACAAATCATTGTGTAGGAAAACCTTGTGATTAACTGTATTTTTGCAAAATCCCCCGCGGCCGACTTTGAAATACTGATGCGTTCGATGTCTTTAAAAAGAATATGTTCCTTAAAGTGTATTTTTACTTTAGGTTATATGAAGGGTATGCCATTCTCGTGTTCTTCAAGTAAGTATACTCTTAGTTGCAGTAAGTTGACATAAGTTACAATTTTACTACATTGTAGTTTATGTAAGACAAATTGATGACAGACATAACAAAGTTGCGTCTTCAGTGTTTGCCATGAGTTTATTTACAGACATTACTTTTACATCAGCAATTTTTGATGCGACAATGTCGTGTCTTGTATTCTACCTGCATAATAGTCAACAAGGTACTTATCCCGTGACATAGTAACTTGAAGTACTTAATGGCTCAAACGGTAATGCTGTAATATACAGTTATTCGGTTCATTTAGTCTTGATGATCAATTTTTCTATAGTATCAGTGATTGACGCTGCTTGCGATATGCCAGGTTAAAGCACTTTATTATATTGTCTTACGTTCACGCAAATATTATTCATTAAAATTTTACTACATTATGTGGATTTTATCGTATTATACTTGAAAATCACAAATTTCGGATAATTTTATAACTATTTAACTATCTAAATCGTTTCAATATCCAACATGATAACCATGGCTGATGTATGTCAATATTTGTGTTCTTAAATTTACATTCAAATTCGTATAAAGTATTGAAATTAAACTACTATATACGGATTTTATCGCGTTGTTTATTTTACACTTTATTACATAATTTTGAAACTGTTACACTACTACTAGATACTATTAAACTTTACTAATTTTCAAGCTAATTAAATTATTAAAACTATTTATATTTAAGTTTACACTTTCCCCGACGTTTCGGTTGCTTTTCAGCAGCCATGGTCGTATAAAGTAGTGCAATTTTAAGAAATATATTAGAAGAAGCACGTGGATCTCTGTAGTGTTTTTCTAACCGTGGCATATTTAAGTATTAAAACTTTTAGGGCCTGTTCCACAAACTCCAAGTAGCATTTAGATGTTGGAATGACCTACCGCCGCCTCTGCGTAGCATAAAATCAATATAATTATATATTTCGTAATAAGTTTGAGCTAATTTTATTAAACAAACAAAAATTACATTGTTATTCTAAGGCAGCTTCACTTACCTGTATGGTTCACACTAGGTTCCACTCGATGGCGTAGTGGTTAGTGTAACCGACTGCCACGTCTGAGGTCGCGGGTTCGGTTCCCGCACAAGTCAAACATTTGTGTGCATGAACATGGATGTTTGTCTTGGTCTGGGTGTTTCTATATATAATATGTATGTATTTACAAAAAAGAAAAGAATATATGTATGTTTATCCATTGTCTAGTACCCATAGTACAAGCTCTACTTAGTTTGGGCTAGATGGTGTTGTGTGTATGGAATAGAATATTATTCACATAATTTCGTTTAAATATGGTTGTTTTATTTAACGTTGTTTTATTATTGTTGATAACTATTAAATATTGTTTACTATTGTTAATAATTGTGTACACTCCATCTGTTATTATTATGCAACTGGCTTCGGTCTGTTGACAGTTGACACTTGGCGGACGCAATCAGACGCAAAAGACGCTATCTTGACAAATCAAAAAGAGCGTGCATTCGGAAACACGTTCCATTCACACTAGCCTTATAAACTTTCTTAGTCAGTCTTTCCTCATCCATTCTTTCTACATGCCCATACCAGCTTAACATACCCTTTTCTATTCTTGTCACTATATCCACTTGAAATTTAAATATATACAAAAATATCAATTACATATGTTTTTTAAAAGCGTCATTCATGAACCATAATTTTTAACTTAAGAAAGTTTTACCACCAGCAAAACTAATCAAGACAATACAAAACAATTAAGGATATATCCATAAAAAAGATAAATACATTTATTTGATAAAAGGAAAGACAAACCTCAAGAAGAAAAACATAGTAAAGCGTCTTACTCAAATGTTACACATATAACTACTTCATAATATTATATGATCTCCAATCTTCTTCGACATTAAAGTTGGGGATTGTGTAAATATAAAAGTTAGAATGGCTTCCATTTCAAAATGTCAGACATTCAATATTATTGTTATCTTCAACGTGATCATAAACTTCATCTTTGTCTGCTATTCCACTGTTCAAATCAAAAACCCTTACAATTATTTCTGAATTGTCAGAAACTGTAGCTTCCACAATGGTACTGTTGGCTCAAGTCTGAACCAACAAGAAACTACTGGGTTTACCACTCTACGCTTGTAACTGAGTATTTACTCTGACAAGAAAAACAGTTCTTGTTGATACTGCTAGAAAATTGCTCCGCTGGACTTCAATTGATATTTTATTCTAATTATTGAAATTAAACTACTATATACGGATTTTATCGCGTTGTTTATTTGACACTTTATTACAAAAAATTTTGAAGACTGTTACACTATACTACTATTAAACTTTACTAATTTTTAAGCTAATTAAATTATTATTAAACTATTTAGATTTAATTTATTTTTACACTTTCCCCGACGTTTCGGTTGCTTTTCAACAGCCATGGTCACGGGGAGACTAAGATGGCAGTTGTCTCAATGTTCCAGTGTAGTTATTTCAAAGTACCCGAACATAATTTAATCATTGGTGTTTCTATTTACGCAGAATGAGCTCAAAGTATCATGAAGTCTAGCTGTGGTTTGCTTCTTCTTGGGTTTGACTATTTGTATTACTGGATCCCAAGTTGGTGGTACATTGCAACCATCTTCTCTATTAAAATTAGGATGTTTTTTGATTTCAATAGCCTCGCGAAGCATCCCTGGTAGAAATCGGTGTTCTTTAGCGAGAATCTGTGGTTTGTCAAATCTCAGGTAGTGGTTGGTCCCCTGTTGCACATGTTCACACACAGCAGACTTCAACGAGCGTTGGTGTTTTACATCAGCTATGTGTTCTTTTATGCGGGTGCCTATGTTTCTCTTGGTTTGACCAATGTATGAGAGTCCGCAGTCACAATCTATTTTATAAACCCCTGCATCTTGAAAAGTATATACACTTGACGGATGGTAAAAATTGACTTATCTTCGTTGGCGGCTTGAAGTATGTGTTGATTGAAGCTCGCTTCAAGATGTAGCCAATCTTGTCAGTGACACCCCTTACATAAGGCAGTATAGCAGGCTGGCGCTCGACTGTGGCTGGCTTTTCTCGGGATCTGTGACAGCGGCGCGGCTGTTGGAGCTTGTTGTCTTGCAAATTTATTATTATATAAAATTTTGTTGTTGTCAAATAAACAACGCGATAAAATCCGTATATAGTAGTTTAATTTCAATGAATAATATTCGCGTAAATAGAAGACAATATTATTCTAATTAGTTTTTAAATGTTGGTACCAGCTACCAACCAACTAATCGATAAATTGGTTATGTAATATTAATGGGTAGTGATATTGTGTATCATGTTATTCGGGTTTATCAAACTAGTTATATATCTATTCTGGGTTCTAAGTCATTAGCAAGAAGTGTTCGAAGACAAGAGTGCACTAGGCACAGAAGCTATAGTAATGTTGTTTAAACATTTAAAGACAAAAATAATTTTCTATAAAGTAGGCATGAGAATAAGCAACTATGAAAGACTACAACAACCATTACCTATGATTTATGTGGTATTGCCTCATAGACGTTAGTGATCCAATTTAGATTTAGATTTTAACGTCCGATCATGTATAAGTAGATCTATTCGAAAAAAAAGGAAGTATTGCCACTAACAGATGCCAAACCCAAGTAATGGCTATATATTTTGACGTTCATAAGTGTTACTTTGTGACCTAAATGAATAAATGATTTTTGACTTTAAATTGATTTTAAATGGATACAGTGAACAACCAAAATTGGAACTATGACTTGTGCATCAAATAATTGTCATGCGTTGATCCTATCGTATTTAATTTGATTACAATTATTTCAGAAACAATATAATACAGGTGTTTAAATAAATGGATATATTTTTTGTGCGACTTGGATACATAATGGTGAAATGACCGCTTACACCATTGTGCCGTTCGTACACTTTTACAAATCATTCTGTAGTGTAATAATCTAGATTTGTAATAACTTATATTTATAAAACAACATTTTTTTTAGTCAGAAATATATTGCCGAACAAGTAAAGCTTATAATATTTCTCTGAACATTCTTAACGTCTAATATTAATAAGAAATTAGTCGAACATAATTGGCTATTTCCCTCAACAGATACATCGGATTCCGGTAAATCTTAGTAAGTCGAGCGTTTGTTCTCAATGAATGATTAATGCTGACATATCGTGTAAGATTTATTGAAACAGACCGGTAGTTGGATACGTGGAAGAAATAATTGTTGAAGGATTGTTAGTCCGTAAGTTACAAATGAAAGCGTATTGTAACCATTTGGTTAATAATTTCGATTAAATTTATCATGCATCTATTGGTTTGCTTAATTTCTCTACTGTTTAATTATATTCCGTTATATTAGTAGCTTAAACAAAAAAATAATCAACACATAGAACATTGATAGTACTGTGTCTATTTATGAGAGATATTTTATGAAAACGAAATAGGTTTGAGTTTTAAAAAGGTTCTGAAACCAATAGAGACTGACAAAAATTCTAAAATACATTATGTTTTAAAAATTGTATAAACCCTTTTTGTTGTATTGTTGCAAAACTATATAACGGATATTGAGATATGTTTCAGTTTTCTTTTTTCTTAAGTGTGAAGCAAAGTGATATTTCAAAAGATAGTGAATTACTTTAAAAACGAAAATCATTTCAAATAAATTCAAGTACACGGATCTAATAGTTAGTATAAACATATGTATGAACCATGCTTAGACAAAAATATCAATGCGAAACTAGAATGAAAGTTCAAAATTATTATCATTATGGCCTAAAAAATATAGGTTCAGGCACTCATACTTAGCCCGCTATGTTTTTACTACTAACATAATTATTAAAGTCTAGCATACATACTAACGAAATTTTCAAAACCCCAATTTAACTTTTCCCGGCCCGGGCATCGCACACTGAACCTCACAGTCATATACAAACTTATATCTCAACCAACGATGTAGTATCAAAAGCACTTCAACTAAAAACTCCCGACTCTCGTGACTTCAACGATAAAGTTGGAAAACTGATTCGTTCAGCGATGTTGAATTTTAACGAGACCCAGCGTTTTGTGTCTCGCGACAGATGTACGAGCCCCTATGAGTATTGTACGCACGTGTGGAGCCCGCCTAACGTAATAGGACGTAATGTGTTCTTAAATTAAAACTTTTGTTGATCATATTTCAATTTCGGATGAATCGAAAAAATAAATTGTGTTTTGAGGGTGAATTGATAATTTGGAGTTGACACCTTGTATTTGAATATGTACGGAATTGAAAGCAAAAGCTATAAGTTGTATAACATTTTTGGTGACGTACTTCATAACAAAATTCCTAATGAGATTTTACTGTGGATGTCAATTTTTTGGAGGATCTTAAAGATAATGTCACCAAAAGTAATGAAAATATTGTATAATTTTTCTTTTTGCAATACCATGTTCTTCTAGAAAGTTTAAATTATGCTGGCAAAATATAAATAAATAAGTAATTTTAATAGGTTTATTTTTGAGTTAAATTTTTTAATCCAAAATACTGAGATAGGTCTCTATTTTATTAAGAGTGCGATATGTGATGGAAAACTTTTAGACAAATAAGTCAGCAATTGCAGAGCATTAACGTAAAGCAGTGGACTAATTACTGGATCGAGTATTATCGCCCGCATCCTATCCCCCATCAGATCCCCCATCTCCAAGATCTCTCTATTTCTCTCTATAGAACGCTTATACTATTTAAAGAATGTGTAGGAGCGATTAAGGAACTTAAACATAAGACCTTCATTCGCGAAGAAGTCTTCGAATTATCTGCGATGTGGGATCCAGTAATTATAAAACCTTTTTAGATCTGCAGCCATTTAAGTGTCAAAATATGGAAGCGGCTAGTTAAGTATGTGTAGGTATAGATAAGAACAACAAAATATGAAAATAGAATCAACCCTAAAAACGGAAGCCTGACATTGCTGCACTACTATGCCTGCAACATGAAGTGTTTTAGAAAGGAAGTCAATACTTAGCATGATTGCTTTAACTCACGTTTCTTATTAAAACTATATTAGATTCTCTCGCGTTTTCCATGCAGATATTGAGGCAATGAAGAGACCTAAACTCTAACTCAAGCCACAATACAGTCAAAATATATTACTTACACGATGAGCAGCGATAGCTTAGTGGGGAGACCAACAGACTGCAATTCAGAGGGTCTCGGGTTCGAACTTACGTCGCGCACCTCTGACTTTCGGAAGTTATATGACTTTTCGAAATTACATATGTGCGTATTGAGACAATTATCGCCTGCTCCGTGCCTCGGTGAGCACGTTAAGACGTCAGTCCCGGCTGCCATGAACATCAATGGCAGTGGTTATTGGGAAAGTCAGTACCCTCTAATATCCTGACACTGGTCTAGCTTTAGGGTATCGTTAGCCTTTGGGTTGCGGAGGTCAGGTGGCAGCCGCTCCGTGTAAAAACTGATATCCAGTCAAACCCGGTTAGACCAGAAAAGCCGATCCCAAGTGACTTGGGAATAATAAAGGCTAAGAGAGAAGACAAGAGTAAGCTTAATTGAACATATACTGTATATTTACTAGGTACAAACGTATATCGAAATTTTCACAGTATACCTAGTAACAAAGGCCAGGTTAAGAGCACCTTGAACCGACGGGCGTGTATGAGGAACGTGATGAAAGTGAATGAAGCCAGAGAAATGTGTCAGGATCGTAGCAAATGGAAATCCGTAGTCTCTGCCTACCTCTCTGGGAAACAGGCGTGAATCTATGTATGTACCTAGTAACTTGAAACCCTTTTTATAAGCCTTAAAACACAGTGAACAAAGAATACCTGCATTATACGGAAGACTAAATCTTATGATTATTATCTAACTACTATCTAACTATGGGAAAAAAACTATATTATTTGAGGGAGCACAGCTGTATAATAACCTGCCAAAAGAAATAAAAGAAAGTAACAGTATGAATGTATTTAAAAATAAACTAAAGAAATATCTCAGCACAATGTAAGTGACTCGTTACACTTCGAGAGAACGCTAATTTAAGAACTGCTTACTTATTGGTTATTTAATTTTAATTATATTATGGACATTTATTATATTATACGGGGAATCATTAAATCCATCAATACTCTAAATGACATATTATTATTATGGAATTGTAATTTAACATGGCTAACTAATTTTAATTAAAAATATTATAAATGTGTAATAAATAGTAATAAGCGCTAGAGATGCTATACTATATTTTAATGAGTTTGTTATGCATATCTTATTTTAAATGAACTGTACAGTTTTTATAAGAAAATAAATTTCTTTAAATCGATTTACCCACTATCTTCGTATTCTGTTTATCCTTATTTGGCTCTATTTTATTTTGCTAAAGTAGAGCCTTTATTTGTCTTACATTTGCTGTATCTTCACGTTTCTATACGTTATATAGAATAAAAAATATTCTCTCAATGTCGAACCAACTAAACACAAGGGAAAAATAACACTTCCAAAGAAGTTCAAGAGGCTCTTTGTCACTTTGAATTTTTTTTAAAACAGAACGAAATTAGATTCGGTATTATTTTTAGTGTTGGTTGTCATTCTAACGGTGTCTAGACATATGTTTATAGATAGATGTGTGTCTATATATAAGTAGCTATTATTCGTGACTTCGCTTTAGCAGCGAGCCTGGGTTTAGAATACGTCAAACCCGATATAAATTTTTTTTTTTTTCAGAGTAGCTGAAGTGAAATCCATATTGTCAACTCTTTATTCTTTTTTGACACTTACGTATCATGTCTATGGCTTCAAGGAATATATATATCCTACAGAATCTGTATTTGGTTTTAGGATGAAATGTACCTTATAACACTGTCCAATCTATAAAATATCTTTACAGGAACAACCATATTGATCCGTTTTTCATTAATGTCACTACGTGAAATAAAAACAAACAAACAAACTGTTGTATTTATAATATTAGTAAGAACCTTATAACTGAAAGAAATCCCTAAAGTATGAGGGTCGTATAAAATATTTTCAGAATTCTTTTTGCCGTTAAAGCTTTGATTTAAACAAGACCGTTTCTGAACATTTAGTAAATCTAAAAGACGTATTGTATAAAAGGGTATAAGTATTTTTTGGGTCTTAAAATTCCTAGAACCCAACGTATAAAAACGTATGAGCGTGCGTTATGAAACGTTTGTAAAAACTTCAGGACTGGGTGAGATAGGTATCTACCTACATCGGGCATTCCTTTGCTCTCAAACAGAGCATATGTATAATAATATTGTCATATGATCAAGCACCGCGACACTGGTCTGGATAACTAATATGGAAACTGTCTTAATAAAAACATATGCCACGGAATAGGCAATGGAAGAGAATTAATATGAATTATTACTATGTGAAACAAACAAACACAAACTGATATCCAGTCAAATCCGGTTAGACCAGAAAAGCCGACCCCAAGTGACTTGGGAATAATAAAGGCTAAGAGAGAAGAAGACTCTGCTGGTATAGAAAAATAACCTGAACTAAAATACAATCAAAGATTAAAGTCGTTTTCTTATAATGACAAATTTTCAACAACATTAATAACTCGTAAAAGAAAAAAAAATAGATTACAGAAGCTTTATCGTCGGACTAAGGGTTGGCCCTGGCCCTTATTCTTACAGCCTTGACACTGGTATTTACTTAGCTGTTGTTTAACAAGAATTTACTGAAGGAGCGGGCCATTGGCCATGCCTCACGATTAATGACGAAATATTGCCTGCGTTACTTTTGTAATAGTGTTTTTCATGGATTCGCTTGGTAATCCTAACTAATATTGTAAATGCGAATTTGAGTTTGTTTGTTTATTACGCTTTTAAGCGTTAACTACTTGACCGGTCATGATGACATTTCGCATGCACGTTGTCAAGGGTACAGACAAGGACTTTTAATCTAAAAAGTACTGTTCCCAAGCAAGCGAACCCGCGGGCAAAAGCTAGTACAAAATATTGATGGTTTTTCAAAATCAAAGACGAAAATCATTTATTCACTTAGATTCAAAAGTAACTTTAACTCATGAAGGTCAACATAAATCGATTAGTTACAAAATTTACTTAGTTTACATTTCGTCGGCGTTGATGGCGTAGTGGTTAGTGTAACCGACTGCCACGCCTGAGGTCGCGGGTTCGGTTCCCGCACAAGTCAAACATTTGTGTGCATGAACATGGATGTTTGTCTTGGTCTGGGTGTTTCTATATATAATATGTATGTATTTAGAAAAAAAAAATGTAATATGTATGTTTATCAATTGTCTAGAACCCATAGTACAAGCTCTGCTTAGTTTGGGCCAGATGGTGTTGTGTGTACGTGGTAGAATATTATTATATTATTATTATTATTTATGTTAGTTCCTATTTTCATGCAAAAAATTGTGTAGTCCACAAATAGTCATTTCTAGTCTGGATGTTCTTTTTTCCACTGTTGGAATGTTTATTATCCTGGCGACATAGGATATATCCCTAGGGCGGAAAAATACTTGAATAATGTTGAGCATATGAAAAGATATCTGCAAGAAACGCCAGCAACTCTTTTAAATTGACTTTTAATTATAATTTTAGTATTTTTCAACTCATAATTATTTACAATCGTAATTTCATTACCACGCTGCGCGCTGGTCCAGCGGTGTAACAATTAAAACTAATCGTGGGGTCTCAATTTAATACAAGGACCTGGTTAAGATTAGCGTAAACCAACTATCAAATGATTCCGTGTATTGGTGTTCGGATGCGTTAAGATGACAGGTTAAGTTAAATTTTATTATGATATTTCTTGTAGAAAATTCTCAGAAACACATACTCTAAAACTGTCTGGTAGAAGCTCGCTCCCTATTACCTCGTGAACCTAACATAATTTGCGAATAATTTAAGTTGAGCTGTCGAGGTAATGATGATGTTAGTGAAAATGAGACTCTCGTCGCTTGCGTGACGTAGTTTCCCCTTATGTTTGTAGTTCGTCGATCGTGAAGTCTCGGGTTTGATTACGGGTTCAAGCAGATTTATTTTCTTGCAAAAAATGCTTATACTGCCATGGAGTTTGGAATTATAGCCAGTAGATGGCAACAAGTTAGCCCCTATTACGTGGGATTTTTATTTTTACTAAACTAAGCTAACAAACATACGGCCCACCTGATGGTAAGTGGTCACCGTAGCTTATAGACGCCTGCAACACCAGAGGTATCACTTGCGCATTGCTGACCCTTTAGGAAAGGTAGAAGAGGAAAAGGGAGTGGGAAGGAGAAAGAGCATGAAGGGGGAAAGAGGGTGATTAGGCCTCTGGCCCTCTCACTCACCGAACACAACACAACAGTAGGATAACTGCTATTTCACGTCGATATTCTGTGAGAAGGACTACCTTCGGGCCGGCTCGACCGGGGAAGGACTACCTTCCCCAGTCGAGCCGGCCCGTTCATGCTGAGATTAACGAGGCTCTACTACCTAGAAAACACCTAGCTGGTGAAATGGAGGCGTGAAATTCATATACTAGCAGCTGCGAGTCCATACAGGCATCAGGGTATGTCTGGTAACGGACATTTTGTATTGCATGCATCCATAGTCCACGGTATCGAATATAAGGCTAGTCTGTTGGTAAGCAAAAATTTAAAGGATTTCATGCTTTGTTTTAAACTTCGTATATAACTTGATATAGCAGGGATAGCCTAGTGGGAACCCGTTAGACTGCCACGCAGAGGTCTCGAGTTCAATCCCAAGGCGCCAACTCTGACTTTTCAAAGCTATGTGCGTAATGAATAGTTAATTATCGCTTTCTTTAACGGTGAAGGAAAACACCGTAAGGAAACCTGCATGTCTAAGACTTCTCTATAATGATCTCGAAGATATGTGAAGTTGCCAACCCGCACTGGGCCAGCGTGGTGGACTATGGCCTAACCCTTCTCACACTGAGAAGAGGCTCATGCCCAGTAGTGGGACAGTTTAATACAGGGCTGATATTATATTATATTATTTAAATTTCGTAAAAAGAATACTGTACATACATAAACGTCAGAATTATTACTTATAATAAGGCAAGAATTTCTTGAGCTTACTATATTTAATACAAATACACAAGCAACCTACAAAATATCTCTTAAAACAATCAATCATAAAATACACAGACACAATCACACACGCACACACACTCACACACACGCAACACCCACGTCACGTACGTAATGCGCCCCTGAGAGTGTACGCAGAATAAATTGTACGGAATAAAGTCTGAGCCGAACACGTACACCCGATTACCATACGAAAATATTGTGGAATGAGTGAGAGAGACAATAGTAACTGGTTACGTGGATTTTGATATATTAACTCTTTATTTATTCAATTGTTGGCTTTTCCTTACATCGGTATCCGCGATTTTAATTTGAACACTAAAAAAATTGTTCATTTAATAAAAACCGGGTGAAAGACAACATATTTTAAGAGTCATTTATAAGAATTTTGTCAGAACCTTTATCGCCGGCAACAAGGTGTGTTTATGACATGGTATCTGCAGCACAGCCTGCCTCTCCCTCATAGTAATGAGGCAAGCGTATTATTAAACATAACGAAAATGTAATTTAGGGTACAATGAGGCTGGCATATCTTTATAAAAAATCACACAGTACAAGCAGTGACAACCTAAATTACTGTACATATCGCACGACTGAACACTGCTTCCCAAAATACAGGCTTCAGCCTAGTTTGGGAATAAGCATCAGTACATATAGGACATATAAACCTAAATATTGTAAATAATCTGCTGTTGTATTACTATGAAATGTATATTTTGGCGTGTTAAATAAACATTGTGCCGTATCTAGGAGAACCGCCTTCTGCATCTGACCTTTGACCCAAGCACCTAACGTGAGCCTCTTAAGATGTTGGTCGAGGCTCTTGGCTATTAGACCGTTCACCGTAACGACTATCGGTACAATGATAGCCGAGCCCACATCCCACATATCGACAACATCGTGTGCTAAGTTCAGGTATTTTAACTGTTTTTCCTTCTCAGCTTTCACGAGGTTGCTATCATGAGGGATGATATTGACAATCATTGCACGGCGCTCTGAACGATCTATTACTATTATTATTATTATAAGGCAAAAGCCTAAAAAAAAAGAGTTATCCTAACTAATATTATAAATTCGAATGTAAGTACATATGTTTGTTACGCTTTTTGTTCCGTGTGGGATTTGAACCCACAACACTCGGCGTCATAGCACTGGCGAGGCGATCACTTAAACCACTACGCCATCCGTGTAGACATGTATCAGTCTTCATAAAAAAAGTGAGAAACGGCAATGAATTGGCGTTAATCTTAGAGTTCGAAAAATAATATATGCAAAGGTAACGTGATACCACGTGACCTTGAGCTTAGAGGTCAAAGGTCATAGTCATTTCAAGGGTATATCGACTATGCTGAGTCGAATGGCGTTGACCGCGAGTCTCTAGCTCTTACGGTTCTTGAGTTGAAAGTTGTATAACAGACAGACAAAGCTGTTGTATAAGAGTTTTTTTGAACTCTAAAAACAATAATGTTAAAGGTACATATGTATATAGAGTCTTAATATTTTAGTAAAATATCTGTTTGTTTTTGGAAATTGTTTCTAAGAAAATAAGCATTTCATTAGATGGATACACGTCTCAAGTGACTTTATTTACTCGTATTATATTTTTGACATAAAATGGTAACTGGGCAAAATATATACTGGGAGTTGTCGGTAAATAAAAATGATATACAGTGGTGGACATACAATCAGAAACACTTGCGACGTGTTTCATATTATACAAGGCACATTTCCGTAAAACTTTTGATTTTGGAAATAAAACAACAAAATGCATAGAATACGTCAACAACTTATAATTCATTAAAAAACAAATAAATATCCGGCTACAATCTGCCATAGTTAAGACTGCGCCGAGCGTAAGACGCGGTTGGACTGAATGATAGAGCTCGATATTCAAATCAGCGCGCGGCCGCCATAGTAAAATTGTATGGAGGATTTGAAGTGTTTTTTTGATAAATATGTATCTTTATTGTCAACAAATAACTTAAATATTTGGGACGGACATATTGTTATATAACTATTTATGATTCGTTTAAGCTGTAAAATAGGATAGATTTCTACTGTTATAATCTAAAAATAACGTAACACGAGCTTACGTTTTTGCATTTTTCGTGCAAAGTAACGTAATTTTGTAGGTGAAAATATTAATTATTTTAAGTTTTTTTACACGGAGTAATTGTAAACATATTCATTGTTATGATAAATGTATATTTTATATTTATATTCAACAAAAAGTGTTAATTTTATTCACTTAACTGTGACCGCCTGTTTTGGCACATTTCGCTCGGCGCAGTCTTAATAGTGATTTAATCTATATATATTTTTCTTATAACGATAGTTCATTTTGTGTTTACCTAAGTCTTATGTACTGTTTCTAATTATATGTTCACCACTGTATATGTATCATTTTTTATTAAAGTCAACTCCCGGTCGCGGGGATCTTTACATCAATCGTTACCGATATTCTTTATACAAACGGCAATTTCATAGCTAAAGACCCGATATTTTAGTAAAATATCTGCTTGTTTTTGGAAACTTTTACGAGAAATAGTTGTAAGGCCTGTTTTCTAAGAAAATCCTTGTAACCTAAAATATTCAAGCATTTTATTAGATGGTTACACGTCTCAAGTGACTATTAACCTCTGAGTCTTCTTCGAAGAGGTTAATGAAAACACTATGTGGGTCTGTGTGTCTATCTGTTAGCGACCGGCATAACTCTGAAACCACTAGATCGATTGACTTGTAACTTGGTGTGCTGACACCTTGGGGTCATACCTCAGTCGAGTTTGAATAAGTCAAATGACCCCCGAGATATAAGGCACATAAACATTTCTTTTCATTACTTTTACTTTTAAGACGAAGAGGTTGAATCCTGGGTTTTTACACCCTTCTCGTTATATTTTTGACATAAAATGGTAGCTGGGAATAAAATTGCTTTTGCATTTCTTGCTAGAGTTTCTTGCTGTCGATATGTGCATGCCAAACACAGGTCGCTTGGTGGCCGGCCGACAAACTATCACGCTTATTTTCTCGAAGCGATAGGCAGACGTGTATAAACCCCACATTTTGCCAGTTTAGCTTTAATAACTTTTAAACGGTCGCGTTGTATGATATATACTTATCTATAATAACTGCCTTCGTAGCGCAGCGGTAGTGAATGCGACTGCTGTGCATGAGGTCTCGGATTTGAATCCCGGATCGGGCCAACAAAAGGTTATTGGGATTTTCTGTTAAGACATCTCAATAGCAGCCCGGAGTTAGGAACTAGGCGGTGTTAGACAACCCCGTGCCTCGGAAAGCACGTAAAGCCATTGGTCCTGCGCCTGATCTCTCTCCGGCCGTGTCGGATCATGAGAATGAGGGAATAAAGAGTGCACTTGTGTTTGTGCACTATAATATCGCCTGCGCAGATGGCCAGTCTTTCTATTGGCCGCCGTGACCGAAATTCGGTCTGGAGGACATCATTATAATATTATAAAGAAGAAAGATATGATGTTTCATGTTTGTAAGGATTTAACCACCTCAAAAACTACTCAACCGATTAGAAAAAGTATTTCACCTTTACCACCGAGTAATATAGGCAATATTTTATTTTTTTAAAGCACTGTTACTAACATAATCTAACCAAATTTTACGCGGGCGAAGCCACTAGTAAAAGATAGTGTATAATATGTAACGGGTAGCTTAACCATGTCCGGTGTAACCTGGTCGAAACATCAAGCATTAATTATATTCTGTCACACACAACCATCTAGCCCAAACTAAGCAGAGCTTGTACTATGGGTACTAGACAATGGATAAACATACATATATACTTTTATTTTTGTAAATACATACATATTATACATAGAAACACCCAGACCAATACACACATCCATGTCCATAAATGTTTCACTTGTGCGTGAATAGAACTCGTGACCTTAGGCGTGGCAGTCGGTTACACTAACCACTACGCCATCGAGAGACCGCCAATAAAAGGTAAACACATTATGCGTAATCGCGTTATTACCCGTTACATATTATAATAGAAGTGTGTCAGGATCGTAGCAAATGGAAATCCGTAGTCTCTGCCTACCCCTCTGGGAAACAGGCGTGAATCTATGTATATATGTATGTACATATTATAATAGTATTAGTTTAGTTTTAAGTTTCACGTAATACGTGGTCAGGCTATTGCCGCTTACAGGGCACAGTTCAGCGGGTCTACCGTGAAAATGGTTTTACGCAATGACGTGCCGAAACGAATTACGAACGAAATAATAAGCATATACCTACCATGAAAACATTTCGGATTTTTTAGGACGTACGAATGTCATACGACGATATTCGTTACGAATGTCGGCGCGAATGATGTTTCATGGTAAGAATAAGCACGAACGAACGTACGCAATTGCGTATAACGCGTTTCACGGTAGACCCCCTGGATTCCGTGCTCCTATTGACAATTTCTTTACAAAAAAGTCAAATTACACTATTCTCAACCTCGAAATCAAACTCGAGGTTTTATGCATTTCAGACACATACACCGCTCTGTCAAGGCAGGAATCTAAGTGGCAATACAATTCCTACCTAAATGCAAATATAATAGTCTGTGGATAACATTTTTGTATCTAATACACCGTTTAATAAAGAAAGAAAAATGTTTTATTTGAATCTCCATACATACATAATTTAAAAAACAATAACAAATATTGAACAGAAGGCGGTACATGGAGATCAAATTAGGCAACTGCGTCAGCTATTGTTGCAGTATAGACTGCAACGCTGGTATTTTCGCAGGCCTACTAACAATAATTTATTACAAACCAATGCATAAGAAAATAAAACACACAAAAATAGATAAAAATAATAAATATAACAATATATTTGTATTGTATTCATACATATATGTATATATATACATACATAGATTCACACCTGTTTCGCAGAGGGGAAGGCGGTATATATATATATATATATCTTTATATATATAATTCTACTATACGTGTGTATGTCACTAAACTCCTCCTAAACGGCTGGACCGATTTTGATAAAAAGCTAGTATATATACATATATATATATATATATATATATATATATAAACGTAAATAGTCTATAATAAAGCGCAATATAATATTATGTTATGCTACAAAACATTGCACGTGAAAATGACACAAAAAAATTAAAAATAACGAAAAACCAAAGGAACAATATAATGTGTTTCCGAACGCCACTTATACTTGAGATGCTGCCACTACTCCATGATCATGTCAAGTTACATCTGTCATGAATGTCAAGAAAGCGTCTACCAGAGTCGGATACGTAATAAAACAATACCGCTGCGTACGCGCAAATTAACTAAGTATACACTATGATACCACAATTATTATCAGATATACATATGTATTTATACAGTATGTTTCGTCATGATGATAGGTATTATTAATATAACCGTTAATAATCTGCCCACTACTGGGCACGGGCCTCTTACCAATGCGAGGAGGGCCTATTAACCATCCGTAACCTAACCGCACAGCAATTTACTTAACCTCGTTAATTGTAATACCGATCAGTGATTGTGATTATCCATTAACGAGTCATTGTTGTAGGATTAGTTTACCAAATATTTGATACATTTAGCTTCAACACAGATTTTCGTGTATCTAATATGGTTTATATTAGATTAGGTCTTAATATGGCTGTCAGTGAATGTAACATGAGTGTGATTACCACACGCAATTAGTCTGATTAAAATGAAATGTTTCGCAATGAACGTAATAATCAAAAATTAAGCCATTGTAGTCGAATTTTGATGAAATATGGCCCAATTTTGCTGTAACGATGAATAATTGGTTTGGTAGTAATTTCGTTCTTTACTCCTGAACAACAGTATTTGCTGTACAAAACCCAAGTCCGTAGCAGCATGGAGTACTGTTCGCATCTTTAAAATGGTTCCGCTAAGTATCTATTCGATGCCTTAGACAAACTGCAGCGTCATGCCGTACGTATAATCGACAGCCAGGAGGTTACGAAGGACATCGAACCGCTACAACTTCGTAGAGACATTGCGTCTCTTAGCGTATTCTATCGCCTCTATCATGGCGAATGCTTCGAAGAGTTATTTGACCTCATCCCACCTTCCCCTTTCCTTTTGAGAACCACACGTGCCAGTCTTCGTAACCACGGATGGACGGTTAACACAATTGCGTCTCGCACCAAAAGGTTCAGCAATTCCTTCTTATGCCATACCATACAACTTTGGAATGGTCTTCCGGCACATGTGTTCCCCCCTCCCTTCTATGACATTGGGTCTTTCAAACATAGTGTGAAGTAGCATCTGGTCGGACCGGTTTGCTAGAAGACGTCTATCTTCTCCTCGTCGTCACTGTCTCTGAACTGTAATTGGGCTTTCCATCAGGTCCAATACAAATACATCGCTGAGTCAAAATAAAAAAAAAATGTTAGAACATTTTTGCTTTGATTCATTAATTGCGGCTCATGATTTACCTCGCATTTTTAAAAAAAGGTTTATCTTGTTTTCATATCAAATTTGATCAAAAACGGTACAATTATTTAACTGCAGACACACCTTTGCATTCATTAATTATATAAGCTGTAAGAGATCTCCCACACTGTTTGTAGTTCACACAAAAGTTTGTTCCGTGTGGGCATCGAACCCATAACACTCAGCGCGCAGAAGCGAGGCGACCTTTTAAGCCTCTATGTCATTCATGTCAACATTTGTATCATGTTAGAAATTTTTTATTTTCAGATCTTCAGATAAAAAATTTTTTTTTTCAAATTGTTTACCAGATTCAAGAATCTCATATGAACGCAACTCAATAATAATGAAAACTACAAAGTTGAAATTAATATCATACATAGTTATATAATTGAAAAGGTAGGCACAGGTGTATTACATGATCATATTTCGACCGCAGCTACGGTTTTATGGTTCTCAGCGTGGGAGCGCCAAGCTTCGGCACAAATGGCCTGGCCCGACCGGAGTGATACCACGGCCTCACAGAAAACCGCCGTAAAATAGCGCTTACGTTGTGTTTCGTCGAGTAAGTGAGGGTACCGGAGGCCCAAATTTAAAAGGCTGGCAACGCACTTGTGACTCCTCTGATGTTGCGGGTTTCCATGGGCGGCGGTAATCGCTTACCATTAGGCGATTCGTTTGCTCATTTGCCACCTAAACCATAAAAAAGTCCCACGTGATAAGGTACGAGCTTACTGACGTCTCCCGAGCACAGTTGCAAGCTTTATGCTGCAACTGAGAATTCCTTGACCAAAATACCCAGTAAAACTTTGCCGAGAATAGAACCCAAGATCTCATGTAGAGCAGTTACTTTTACTATCGCTGCGCCACCGGGGTAGTCTTATTTTACATATAAATAAATATCAAATCTATTACAAATCATAAAAATCTAAGTCAGTCAACTTGAACCCACGACCTCGGTAAGCCATACCAATGCTATACTAACTGACTACATCGAGGCAGGAATTCTGAAATAGGTCAAACATTTAACTGACAAAGGATTCAACAATACTCTTTCCTTTGTGGCTGCAAATGTGAATACACTCACACACGAAAAACAAATCCAACGGAATTCCAGAATCAAATTGTTTTGGGAATCCCATCGGTTTCCGTTCCAAAAAAAGACCTCTAAAAACTTCGCAATTAATTTTACCAAACCACATTTTTCTAATCAAACCCCATCGTGTGGGTAGCGAAATTAACTCGACGTCCAATTTGATCACCCGAGAGGGTTGTTTCGCAAAATTTACCGACAAAATCCGATTGAGGTAGAATCAATTTGTATGCAAAGCCTTATTAACCTATGTCTGGCGTCTGAGGGGTGTGAAGTGACTTGTCTGAAGATTGCTCTTAGTGTAAAATGATGTGTTTTATAATTAGGTGCTAATTTTGTTTGACTTTGAATGTTATTTGATATTCATATTTAACTTAGTGTATAATAATAATAATAACATTTATTTGTCAGAATATTGTCAGATTTGTTGGAGATACATAATATATAGCACTTAATATTCTTTATTCTACTGAATTAACAGTGTACGAAAATTCGTAATATAAAATAAATTTAAATCAAATGGGCAGGAATTTAATCAATTGCTAGAATTTTTATACAACTGAGGTGGCAAACAAGCATACGGCCCACCTGATGGTAAGTGGTCACCGTAACCTATGGACACCTGCAACACCAGAGACATCACTTGCGCGTCCCTTTAGGAAAGGAAGAAGAGAAAAAGGAAGTGGCAAGTAGAAGGAGCGGGAAGAGGAAAAGAGGGTGATTGGGTCTCCGACACTCTCATTCACCGAACGAAACAACAGTAGGAATACTGCTATTTGACGTCGATATTCTGTGAGAGGGTAGTCATTTTCCAGTCGAGCCGTCCCATTCATGCTGAAATCAGCGAGGCTCTATTACTCTAACTCTTATCTTTACAATTTCACTATGATTGTATTATAATAAATTGTAGTTTCTTAACAATCGATAATACTCTTTAAATACATCGACAAACTTTTCTCGTTCACCTGTTATTGCATACGTATATAGTCTTTCACCTATATGCCTGAAAGAGTAGGCAGAGGTGTAAAGCACCAACATTTCAGCAATTGTTTATTCAGTTCCAATGTAATAGGGAAGAACCTATTACAAAATTTCAGCAGGAGGCTTTGGAGTCAATTGAGCGGAAGGCCAGGAGACTTATATGGTCAACACACGACTCCAAAGCTTGGAGCATCGTCGTAAGGTTGCCAGTCTCTTGGTTTTCTATCGGTTACATTTCGGAGAGTGTGCAGAGGGACTGCATAATTTGATTCCTCCTTCCCCATTCTACCATCGCACGACCAGACAATCAGACCAGTGACGCAGGTACATGGTGGATATACTACATTTTCGCACGAAGCGCTTTGCTTCCACTTTTATAATGCGTACCGCTAAAAAGTGGAATTCGCTACTTAAGTCTGTGCTTCCCAATGAATACAATCTGGGTGTCTTCAAGTCGCGAGTAAATAGGTATCTTCTAGGCAAGCGTGCTCCATCGTCGACTGCATCTGCGCTTAAGATTAGGTGAGATCGCGGTCAAACGCAAGCCTACAACAAGATAAAAAAGAAACTATACTAACATATACAACATATAATTGACGATTTAATGGCGTATTAGTTAGTGTAACGGACAGCCACGCCTGAGATCGCGGGTTCGATTCCCGCTCAAGTCAAACATTTCTGTGCATGGACATGGATGTTTGTCTTGGTCCCAGACCAACATATTATGTTTCTATGTATAATATGTTGGTATTTACAAAAACATAAGTATATATATATATGTATACATATATGTATATGTTTATCCATTATCTAGTATCCATAGTACAAGCTCTGCTTAGTTTAGGCTAGATGGTATTGTGTGTATGTGATAGAATATTATATATTATGATTTACCATAACAATGAATTACTCCGTGTATAAAACCTAAAATAATTAATATTTTCGCTTACAAAATTACGTTAATTTGTACGAAAAATGCTAAAACGTAAGCTCGTGTTACGTGATTTTCAGATTATAAAAGTAGAAATCTATCCTATTTTACAGCTTAAACGAAACATAAATAGTTATATTACAATTTGTTCGTCCCAAATATTTAAGTTATTGGTTGACAATAAAGATACATATTTATCAAAAAAGCACTATAAATCCTATATACAATTTTACTATGGCGGCCGCGCGCCGATTTGAATACGCGCCGCACGAGCTCTGTCATTATCTGACTTACGCTCGGTGCACTCTTAACTAGTAACTCGACCGATCATTATGAAATTTCGCATACACGCTGTTAGGAGAACAGAAAGCACATAGGATACCTATCATCTAGAAAAAGGTACTTATACTTACCTAACCTAAGATACATTTACGCCACCGAAGCCGTGGACAAATTCTAGTATAGAATAATTACTTCATGCGGTCGGCGTCGTGTCCGTCATTTGAAATATTATAATTACTTTAGCTTCTAATAGAAACGCGGTGTATTTCAAGGTCTAGGGTATATAGAAACTGATTATTTGCGTTCAAAGCGTTATTAGGATTTTACTAGGGAATTCTTTTTAGCAGAATTGTACGAAATGAATGCTTGAACTCATTTTAAGCTTCGCAGAGCTCATAAAACCGTCAGTACCACCTGCGCTGAATAACGGCCATGACGCTTAATAGAACATAAAACTCTCTTAATCTATTGACTAGTCAGATTCTAGGGTTATAACCACAACTTTTTGATAAAATAATAATAATGTCCTCCAGACCGAATTTCGGCCACGGCGGCCAGTCTTAACAGAGACTGGCCATCTGTGCAGGAGATATTATAGTGTACAAGTGTGCGCTAACACAAGTGCACTCTCTGTTCCCTAACTCTCATGATCCGATGGGACGGCAATCCGACACGACCGGAGAGAAATCAGGCGCAGGACCAACGGCTTTACGTGCTTTCCGAGGCACGGGGGTGTCTAACACCGCCAACTTCCTAACTCCGGGCTGCTATTGAGATTTATTTACAGAAGAACCCAATAACTTTTTGTTGCCCCGACACGGGATTTGAACCCGAGACCTCATGCACAGCAATCGCATTCACTACCGCTGCGCCATGGAGGCAGTTTTTGATATACGTTTTCCATATATTTGGTATGAATAATCAACTGAGCCAACAACATAGCACCTCGAACATGATCATTGCAATCACGAAATATTAACTCGCAGAACTCGTACCCAAGTCAAACACAGGTGTAATGGAAAGGGGTATAAACGTAAACATATACGTTTCATTAAAAACGAAATAATTCAAAGCGTGGATGAAAATTTCCGGAATGTTTCCTTTTAAATCTTGTGGGATTTGAATCGGTTTCTGTGTTCGGATATACATTTATCAGCCAGTTTACGACTTAGAAAGATATCGTGGCACTGCGGGTTACTCTGGGGTATAATTCGCGTGTGTAAGTCATGATACTAAGTGATGTAGGCGTTCTGGGAAGGCTCTAGTCATTTTTGGTGAAGGCTTTTGTTTATATTTTAATGCTAATGCGGTTGGAAAAGTTCAGATAAGGTCGTGGATTCCATTTGTGCGGTATATTTTTGGATATTACCTCACTAAATTTGTTTGAAAATTATTTCAGTCGCTTAAATGTTTTACTTTTTCATATTACTTGCTATTATTATAGTAGTTTCTGGTAAGTGGCTGATGCGGAATTTGACTCTAAAACTAGGTATAGCCAAAACTCTGCTTGCTTTAAAGATAGTGAGCTTACTTAGTTTTTAGTTTTGCTTACGCCATACCCTGATATTAAGTAATACGAACTAGAAATATTGCGAGGCTGCTAGATATTTATGTCTTTGACGTTTCAGCCAGCCTGCGTTGGCCGTGGTCACAAATACAGCGGACATCCAATATAAGAACAAATATTTGTGCTAGCGTTGGATGCCCGTAGTCAATATGTATTGACTGTACCAATAACGCAATGGTTTAAGCAGCTACCCCGCCAATATAAGCCAAGTACCGAACAAACATGTTGTGTTATTTATGTCTGTTGTTGTTGTCCATGGCATAGCGGTAGTGAATGCGACTGCTGTGCATGAGGACTCGGGTTCGAATCCCGGGTCGGGCCAACAAAAAGTATTGGGTTTTTCTATTTAGAAATCTCAATACGAGCCTGGAGTTAGGAAGTTGGCGGTGTTATACACTCTCGTGCCTCGGCAAGCACGTAAAGCCGTTGGTCCTGCGCCTGATCGTTGGTCGTGTCGGAGCATGAGGGTAAGGGAACGGAGAGTGCACATGTGTTTGTGCACTATAATATATCCTGCGCAGAGGGCGAGTCTCTGTTATGATTGGTCGCCGTAGCCGAAAACATTTCCCCCCAGAAAGCATTAATGCAGGCGTAGTTTACCATGTAAACTCTTTAGAATTCAAAGCATAAGGATGGAACCTTAGATTACTCATTGACCATTGATATTTATAAAATACGCCCGCGGCTTCACTCGCGTAAATGTCGGTTAGGTTAGTTGAGTAAAATAACTTTTTTCTGGATGAAAGATACCCATGACCATTTCTGTATCCCTAACAACATGTATGCGAAACTTTCATGATTATTCGTGGCGTAGCTAAGGCGTGAAAACGTAACAAACAAAATAACAAACTCACATTTACATTTATAATATTAGTAAGGATTATATTTTAGATTTTTTAGTTTTATATTCACAATACAGAAGTGATTACAACACCCTCACTGTCCCCATGTACTAGACTCCAAAACCAACTGAAGGACGCTTCGCACTCACCCAGAATCAAAACTTCGCCGTCTCTCTCGAGTCTCACGGCGCAATCGCACCAAACATTCAGTCCTTAATTCGAAGCTTTTGTCTTCCAAACAAAGGCTTCCACAATTAAACCATACCGAGGTGTTATAATGAGACGTTTCCTGTTATTCTGTATTTTACATTAATGTATTATTGGTGATATAAACAACATTGAGCTCGTAATGGTCGTTTTGAAGCTTTAAATTTACCATTATTAGAATTGTATGGGTAAATTGCTTAGACTAATTTTCTAAAACATACTGCAGTTGGCGATGAAACTGGCGATGATTGAAAATGAGTAATGTTACTGGCTAATTGATCTCATAGCACTAAATTTCGAAAATTTTTCGACATATTTATATTCCCGGATGAAGCTATGTGATATTGAGATTTCCTGTAAAGAAAATCTAAATAGCAGCACGTAGTCTGAAAGTATGTCCAGAAGGCAATAGTAATAACGCAGGGACAGTAAATGTGGAACCGAAAAACTATGGGGTTACCACACATGTCAACGGTGGTTTTAGGTTGTGTTTTAAGTTATTGGTGGTGAGCAGAGTAGTATTCTACCCATATATTTCATTATTACAAACTATATCGATAAACACAACACCACCACCAATAGGCAATTTGATATAATATACTCTACATATGTAATTATAATACATATGTAGAGTATATATGAAATTGTCTATTATTAAGTTCCAAACGCGTTTAGTATCTTTGTGTGCGTCCATGGAATAAAAACTGATGGTAGCTGGTGTACACTTCGAATAATTTTATATACTTACTAAAGAAGAATCGATTGTTGTGGTAATCTTGGTAAGATCGTTGTTTACTATTAAACATGGTGTAATTGAAATTATAATTTAAATGTAAATTGGACAAACGATATAGGTAATGTAATTGCAAAATCAAATAACTATTTTGAATATAAAGGCGCTGATAGACTTGAGCATTCCCTTGTGACAAACATCGAGCCTTCGCCGTTTTTAATCGTCAAACTGAACAACAAACAGAGCCAAGGATAGAGCCAAACATCGCTGCGAACACTTTCACGATCATACTTGTTTTATGAAAGTGGAGGGGATCAACGATCATACTAGCAAACGCTCGCTGGAATGCTTCCGTTTATTTTTTCTATTTTCATACAACGTAGATGGCAAACAAGCATACTGCCCACCTGATGGTAAGTGGTCACTGTAGCCTATGGACGCCTGCAACACCAGAGACATCACTTGCGTGTTGCCGACCCTTTAGGAAAGGAAGAAGAGAAAAAGAAAGTGGGAAGAAGAAGAGCGGGAAGGGGGAAAGAGAGTGATTGGGCCACCGGCACTCTCACTCACCGAACGAAACACAACAGTAGGAATACTGCTATTTCACGTTGATATTCTGTGAGAGGGTAGTCCTTCCCTGGTCGAGACGGCCCATTCATGCTGGAATCAGCGAGCTCTACTACTCATAAATACGCTAGAATGCTCGTTATAAGTGAATGCTTAAGTCTATCAGTACCTTAACGCTTCATTTTTTGACAAATGATTTACCATGTCGCAAAACAATTTATTGCATGCTATTAATAATATATAATTTGGCAATTAACGTCCTATTTCTATTAACGAGTACTAACATGCGTCATTATATTGAATTGGATGTAATAACAGGCCTGATTGGAATAACTAATGTGTTAGCCAATATGTATTTAGTGTTTGATGTTAAGCAAAGAATAACTTTGTATAAATTATGCCGAAGTGAAATATCATTTAGGTCACAAAGTAATTCATGTAAATGTTCAAGTATAATTAAATTACATAGCGCACCTTGATAACATAAGTGGCTTTATACAAAAAATGTTAATTCTGAGTTAAAACCACATCTAGATTGTTTAATAACAAGCGCTGCAAAGTCTGATATTCTAATAGTTTGGATACTTTTTCCTAGAGGCCGCTAGTGTCACTTTATACTTTTAGTAAATGCGACTGAGTAGTAATTCATAAGGTGACACTATCTCAGTCATAGACTAGTTTCAATTATCGGAAAGCTTGATCTCAGCTGTTCAAGACTGGCATTTGGAGGGAACGCAAACTGCGGTGAGTAAAAAGTGTCATTTCGTGTTTTGTGACCTTTTAAACGTAATTCACGCCAATACCCAACTGAAGTAATAACTACACAAAAGGAATTTTACACATAGTGTCGCTTATTTAGTTAAAGTAACATCGAAATCAATTTTGTAATGAATTAAAAAATGAATTTTTTTTTTATTGCCGTTTTTAACGTAATTTCCTGTAGCAGTCTTCTGATCGAAGTATAATATATAAATGTCATAATATGCATAGTGCCTTTTTTTGTTAAAGTAATAATATTTTTATTGTTTTAAGTGCCAGTTATACTAACTATAAAGTTAATAGAATGATAATTATTTCACTTTGTTAAATAAGTGTCATACTGAGTAGATACCTATAATGCGACATGTATTTAAAATTATTAACATGTGAAGTTTTGTCCAACGCCATTCCTGTAGTGAATTCCAATCGAAATTATCAATTCCATTATCAAACATTTTATTTATTTTTTAGGTTTATCAACACGGATCCATATAAAATAGTTTAAGAAAAATGAACTGCCTAATCGAAATTGAATTTTCTTCCTTGCAAGAAATTGTCCAAATTCCTAAAAGAGTGATAATATGTTGGAGTAAGGTCCGGGGAGTATGGTGGGTGTCGGAGATATTCCAATCACAGGTCCTCTAATTAAGCGACCGTCTGTCGTGAAGTATAAGTTCTAGCGTCGTCCTGAAGCAGCAGTGGGCAACAGCAATTGTCCAGTCTCGGTTGTTTAACGGCTAGCTTTTTCATCATCGTTTGCAATTGTTGACAATACAGATCTGCCGTAATCGTCTGGGCAGATCTTAGAAAGCTGCAGTGTATGACACCATCACTGGTCCACCAAACACACACCAGTACTTTTATCTGCGTCAACTTTCGCTTGGGACAGGATTTGACCGGTTCGGTTCTCCTGGGTTCAACCAATGTGATGAGCATTTTAGATTTTCTCGAAAATTGCCTCGTTATTGTGACGGTTGAGAAATGTAACGCAGCGTTTAATGCGTGTTTGTTGGTGTGCTTTATTTAATTCATGCGGTACCCATGAGCTTTTCCACTTTTCCAATTAATTTCAAGTTATTTAAATTATTTTATCACTCACACCGTAGCCTGCCGCTAACTCTGACGTAGTTTGCGATAGATTCGCTTTTACGATCACTTTTAATTCTTCATTGTCAACTCTCCGGTCTCGGCCTATCCACTGGGTTTGTTATGTGGGTCAACATTTCCAAAACGAAAACGTTGGATCCAAAAACGTATCGTGCTTTTTTTTAAAGTAGCTTCCCTATGCTAAAATCCCTTGAAATACTTTATAATTTTCTTAAGGGTAATTCTATGTTTAAAACCTTTTTGTTCGATCTTTGTAAGTTTTAAAAGTAGTTAATTACTGCTTGATAAAATAGGTATATTGAAACACTTTATAATTGTTGTTTCGCGATTGTACTTTAATTTTTAATTTAATTATTTTCGCCAATTAAGTAATGTTCCTTCATACTAAACCATAATTTCATTTTACTTTGGACATTTTTTTTAACCACTATTATAAAATATACGACAACTTTAGGTAATTATTCCAAACACGGGTTGGTTTATGTAAAACAAATGTGGCACTATGCGGAACTTTTTTAAATATATTATTTTCTTAATAACTACATTATTTACTTGCATGTTTTTAGTACCTAACTAAAAGTAGGATAGTCGCACTGATAAGTGAAATTAATTGCAGTGTTATATTTTGGTTATTTGCATAGATATTAATCACAACGCTGAGTTAAAAACTTTAAACGGCCATACTGAAAAAGTACTGTTTAGGGTTCCGTACCTTAAAAGGACAAAACGGAACCCTTATAGGATCACTTTGTTGTCCGTCTGTCTGTCTGTCTGTCAAAACCCTTTATCTCGGCAACGCGTGGAGGTATCGAGTTGAAATTAAAACTATATACTCAAGTGTACAGTTTCTTAAAGCTGTAAAAAAATCAAACTTCTAAGTTAACGTAAAAAAAGATGCGGCCGTTTATGCCGCAAAAAACGTATATTTCGACACTCTCAAGGGTATCAAAATTTATAATTTATACGGTATTTTCCGTTGACCTTAAACTATGAAATTTGGCAAGTAATACCGTCTGTAGGGGAAAATCTACATTTTTAATTCAATCATAAAAAACAGGGTCTTTATGCAAGGAACGGCGGTCCAAATGTTGAATTGCTTTAACCATGTCATGTAGGGTATCGTATGAAAGAGCTTCATTGGCACAAGCTTAAACAGATTTTTATTTATTTTTATGGTATATAGTTTTCGATTTATGACGAAGAATGAAAAAAAACCTTTTTCCTTTTTTATAAGTACCTAATAATATCTACAAATTTGTATGGAACCCTCGGTGGGCGGATCCGACTCGCACTTGTCCCGTTGTTTTTTTGATAACGCCATTTTTGTCTTTGAAGTGCGTTAGTATTATATTGTTGAACTATTTTGATTTATTTATTACACTTATCGAGCTAACTTGATATAAGCAAGTATAATAAAGGACAGTGTAGGTTTTAAAATGTATTGTAAAAAGATCTGGTTCTGAATACTGACAAATGGACTTTAACAATGTGAATAGTAAATGAAGCAAGATATATGCCAGGGTCGTCAAGCCAACCAAGAGTGACGTTAAGTTTCAAATAACCAAATTAGATTTTTTATACACATATTAAACACAGTCTAATGTGTTTTTATGTCAATATCAATAAATTAACTATTCCTACGGACAATGCTCTTATTGAAATATGTAACTGCAGTATTTTGACCAATTAGCTCGGCCAACTCAAAAACATTAAAAATATCGGTCATTCCTAACATGATTACATGTACAGCCGTTTAAAATACGGCCGTTATAGCCGGCCAGTAAACTGCAGTCATACATTGTTCTAAAATAATGAACCATTCATTTCGTTATAGTATTGTTTAAAATATTCGGATAAATGCACGGATGGCGTAGTGGCTTAAGTCGTCGCCTCGCCACTGCCGTCGCGCCAAGTGTGTGGGTTCGATCCCCACACGGGACAAACATTTGTGTATTACGCAAATGGTTGCTTCAAGTTTAAGTCTTCTTTGTGTCCGTTGTTTAAATGTCTATAAAGTCCCCTACGAGACAGAAATTATCCCTAGTGCAGGCAAAGGTAAAGAAAGTTAACATCACCACCAATATTATTACTGTATACAAAAATAAACGTCGAAGATCCAGTCAGCCAGAAAAAGAAGTAATAGTTGACGATAGGGTCCCGTTTTTATCCTTTGGCGAAACCGTAAAATTTAAAGGTAAAAAGAAAAAAATTTTATGCGCATAATTTCCAAAATAAAATTACAACTATATAGTCACACATTATTTAAGGTAACTTACTTAATCGCGTCTTCAGAGTCAAATTAAGTAGAGATTCTGTCGAGAGACTTGTATTAATTAATTACTATTATTATTATTATTATTAATGACTTAACTTTAAAGCGACAGATCTTGCGATCTACTACAAAAAAAAAGATTGATGAATCAATATAAAAATATTTTATATATTTTCTTTCTTTCCTAGAGACATACCGCTCGATGGAACTATTTAAACCCATAAACAAAAGCAGTCGATTTATACAACAAACCCTCCGTTTCATCTAAACTTCTGTAACCATACCCAAAAATACGGTACAGATCGCTCCCCAAACAGAAATCGAGAACATTTGAATAATCTCAACTACTTCCGTTTTCACCTGCGTTTAGCTACGTCATTCCAAAAATTTCTACATGCATACATATCCTTACAGTATGGTGTCCTCGATAGGAAACTTCCCCCTTTCATACCCCTTCACAAAGGAATTTGAACTTTATTTAAAGGGAATAGAGTCGCAATTCAAATGGATGTGCTCAAACTGTTATTGTACACTGCACGATATCAATGGTTCAGCAAAAGCTTGGATGCGAAGTTTATGTGTGTTTTTGTTTGTGTGAAATGTACTGTGTTGCCCTCAATTATATACACACCTCATTATGATTAATGATGGCAAAGTTTATGGCTAAGTTTGTTTATGGATAAGGATTGGAACATAAATTAATAAGGGAGAAAGTTTTTTGGTTCAGAGTATTTGTAAACATCATATTTTCAGCGTATTGTCTTACGTTTAAGTTACTTAATGAAATTAAATTACTTTATTCTATTTTATCACGTTTCATGTTTCTGCCGTATATTTTTAAACTTATTTATTTCACGTTCCTAATTTATTATAAAAATACATGTATTAAAAATAACTCATGTGGGTAAATGGATTCTTTTCTTTTGCATTTTGAAACGGCAAGAAGAAATTTATATTATTTAAAACGACCGAAGGATCAACTTACGAGCCATTTTGACCGATATCAATTTGTATTGAAAACAATCAACCTAATTAATATTTTGAATGTATAGGAATAAACTGTCGATGCTGCAATAAATTAAATGGAGAAATACTCTCCAAATAAAATCAAGTATTTTTGATTTGAATGCCATATAATACTTATTTTATCCTTAAGGTTAAACTCCTGAAGATGGTGCTGTAGATCTGAACGTGAGACTGCTCATCTCAACTCTGCTAGGTTATTTTTATAAGTTATACTTACATAATATCCATAGCAAAGTCTTCTGCTTTCATATTCGTAGGCGTAAAGGCAAAAATGTACGCTTCGTATGCTAGTCCTATTTCTAAGTAACCTCTAATGGAAAGCGAGGTTATTACTGTGTAATGGACAAATTATCAAACACCGCGATACTGAGATTTTCTTATCTGAAGAACATTAACATTGCCTATCCTGGGAAACAAACACAGACGGCCACAATCACAGGCAAATATACGGGCTAACTTATTAACGAAACCAACAAGAACGACTTCATAATATAACATACAAATATATACAGAAACCAGCAGTTCATCTACTCTGAATCAAATAAAAATAAGAGTTCCTAAATATAACAAGAAAAGCATAAAAATAACATATCTAATAAAGCATTAAAAGCACCAGTACAAATAGAAAGGTTTTGTCAAAATAAATCTACTGTGAACCCATTCATTTTTCATACAAAATTCGAGTGAGATTTTTTATTGGCTGCAACGCATGTAAGGAGGCTGTGATACATACATATATTAATTTCCCACGAGACGGGTATGTCGTATGACGCGCGTGAGAATGGTGTTAAAGGAATTCCTTATAATATTTCGTCCATAAAGAAATGTTCTTTTGTTTTTGGTTCCTTGTTATGGCGTGACGTCAAGAATAGTACAAATTTCTTACCGTCGTCTTTGTATATTTTTTCATCTTTTTCTTTAACCGGTCGTATACCGCCGGCTCGCATACCAGCCGGCAGATTTGTACCCGTCGTAGGCCGGTGGCTCGCATGCGAGCCACCAAATTGGCGCCAAAACGCCGCGCGCCGCCTTCGCTTTAGCTTAAGCTAACGTAAAACCAATTTGGTGGCTCGCATGCGAGCCACCGGCCTACGACGGGTACAAATCTGCCGGCTGGTATGCGAGCCGGCGGTATACGACCGGTTAAGCTGGCGTATTGCATTAATTTTATACTGAATCGGGCCTCGTTGCGTGGCTTAAATTACACTTTCTGTGAGGACCCATCGTGAGCTTCAATTATCGGTACGAGAAACATTCGCAATAACTACATGGAATCCGGAAATATGCAGATACTAATAGGCTCACTATTATTCCTTTACTAATCAGGGTGTTACGTGTTACTGAGTGCTGAATATGTGGAAAGCGTACATATAAGCCACGTGTAATCAAACAGCATAAATACAAGAAAAAAAGAAAATTAAACATATGGTGTAACATGTTATGAAAAACCTAGTGTGTACCCATGTTATAAAAATGCAAGTGAGGACCTAGGTCTTAAGCTTAGACTGTTCGCCTCGGAAAGTAGTTACTTGCACTCTATAGAGGATATTGTGTTGACTGCTGAACAGTTAGTTCCTTTAAAAGTCCTTGAGAAAATGATGTGCCGCAAAGGAGTGGAAGTCACTACTTATGTTTATTTTGCCCGATATGTACAATATGGGTATCTTCAAGCCAAATAAATAGGTGCCCTCTAACCAAGCGTGCTTCATCGTCGACCACATCGACGCTTACCACCAGGCAAGTTTGTGGTTAAAAGCTAGACAATTAAGAATTTCAAAAATGTGCTGTATTCTTGCAGGGAGTGTTATATTTGCCTTAAGCTGACGTTGCAGTGCCTTCTACTATAAAGCTGCCTGTCCATCCTGTCCATTGAAGCGGAGCGAGGATGCGGAGCGAAGAAACGGAAAATATTAACCAATAGGATTGCATAAAATCTCCGCTAGGCTCCAGTATGCAATCCTATTTGTTAATATTTCTCTGTTTCTTAGCTCCACAGCCTCGCTCCGCTTCAACAGACAGGCAGCCTAAAGGGTTGGCAAAATGCTAGTTAATACCCTGCTATAGCAAATATCCATTAATGACAGCTTATAGTCAGGCTGTCCATATTATGTTTCTTTGGCTTTAGTAGTAGCTAGTATTAAAAGAAAAGGTTTGTTTCTCAGTATATTGAGGTTTGATTCTACAGCACCTTCCTACCATAGCAATGGAATTCAGGCAACGCGGTGAAAGTTCGCAATAACGGTATGCAATCCGATCGTAAATATAATCTTTGAACTTGGAAACTAAACTTCCACAAATTGAGAGCGATGAAATACTTCGTCGGTCCCGAATTCAGTGGCCAGCGTCAAATAATAGTTTGGTTAACTTCGTCTATCATTGGTCTGTAGTGTTTCGTTTAAGTTCGAAGATACTTTGATTTTCCGTATTTTGGTAAGACGACTCGATGGCGTAGTGGTTAGTGTAACCGACTGCCACGCCTAAGGTCGCGGGTTCGATTCCCGCACAAGTCAAACATTTGTGTGCGTGAACATGGATGTTTGTCTTGGTCTGGGTGTTCTTATGTATAATATGTATGTATTTAAAAAAAAAATATGTATATATGTATGTTTATCCATTGTCTAGTTTCATAGTACAAGCTCTGCTTAGTTTGGGCTAGATGGTGTTGTGTGTATGTGATAGAATATTATTATATTATTATTATTATCTTAGATGTTTTAGGCTTTTTGTCGTATAGAGTAGGTACAATATAGAGCTTGAAGAAGCTACTAATCATAAGATTTAATGGCTGCAGCTCTTTACAGAAGAGATTTTTTAAATTATTATACTGTAATGTAAACTTGGCGATTAAAAAGTTAGTTAGTTAGTTAGTTTTGTCCCAGTTCTTCTCATTGGCTCTACGCACTTTCTTTGCTAAACAAGGCAACAGGTAAATATAAATTAACATTAATAAGTAGAGCTGTGACATTCATAAATGTTACTTTATGACTTACATGAACAAACTTTTTTTTTTTTTGGTAGTTACCTTTATATTTATAACATCTCTTAAAGCGCCATTAACGATTGCTACTCTTACTTAAAAAAAATCACCAAGTTAAGACTTAACTCCCTCTCAACTCACATACAATAATAGGTTAACATAATCTTGTCCTAAACTTGTAAACCTATAAACATAACCGATGATTTTATATTTCAGCCAGTTATCGATACAATCGCAATAACCATTTAAAACATACAGAACAAAATAAATACACTCGAAGAAAACAATTTCCTCCTTCGCAGCATTTGGATAATATCTTGTCTTTTTTGTTACCTAACAATGCTCTAACAATGAATGTGAGCCAACGTAACACGTCTGACTGAAGCATCTGAGATTATTCCCTTAGCACCCAAAAATAAACTTTATTAACTTCTACATTTGGTTGAATATTCAAAACTTCTTCGATCTTAAATGTAATCTCCCCATTTTTTGGGAAGAATTCAAAATGTCTATATGAAGATTGAAAAAACTTTGAAGTCGTACTTAGTGTATTGGTAACACAGGAGGATTACATGTGACAGGGAAATGTTTAGGGATAATTAAATATTATGTAGACGTAATAGGAGGCGAATTTATTCGTGTGGTTTATTTGAATTCCTTTTTAATGTAAATTTGCCTTTGAAGTCTTTGAAGGTATTGTTAGACGTATGTTGTGTGAGCCTTTTGAGGATAAATTGTATCTGCCGATCAATATTTATTTTGTTACAATTCTGTTCAAAGGATCTACACAAACAAAACGCTACGTGATTCGCAGAATTTATACTTTACATATATTTTCTAAGATCCTGAAGAACAATACAGACCCTTATTATATCTCTAATAAATTACTGGAAAATATTAAGGATGCAAATGTAAATATATTCAAGATGACATTAAAAAGCTATCGATTAAAAAATATTATTATAATATTTCAGACTATTTATCAGACAAAATGTAGCACAAATCTATCTTCTCTCTTAGCCTTTATTATTCCCAAGTCACTTGGGGTCGGCTTTTCTGGTCTAACCGGATTTGACTGGATATCAGTTTTTACACGGAGCGGCTGCCACCTGACCTCCGCAACCCGAAGGCTAACGATACCCTAAGGCTAGACCAGTGTCAGAATATTAGAGGGTACTGACTTTCCCAATAACGACTGCCATAGATGTTCATGGCAGCCGGGACCAACGGCTTAACGTGCTCTCCGAGGCACGGAGCAGGCGATAATTGTCAATTAATACGCACATAATTTCGAAAAGTCATATAACTTCCGAAAGTCAGAGGTGCGCGACGTGGGTTCGAATCCGAGACCCTCTGCATTGCAGTCTGTTGGTCTCCCCACTGAGCTATCGCTGAGCACAGTAGCACAAATCTATATTACTGTATAATTTTGAGAATTGTAATACCTATTTTATTTTCCATTTGACTTCTAGCATAATTTAATTTTATTAATGGTAGCTCTTTAACATTTAACTCTCTGTAGTAACTATCTATGACATCCAACAATATTTAATTATGATAAAACCTGTGACATCTGTTAGTATTATGTATTATTTATACTATAATTTGTAACAACCTGAGGCATAGTAGTAAGTAATACTTTTCTCCCGAAATTTGCACACCTGTTTGGGTTATAAATCAGCGCACTTATATTTTAATTGATGTATCAATTATGTAAACATATAAACCTGTTTTATGCAAATAAAGTAATTTGATTTGATTTCTGTTCTCGTTTATTTCATCTGAACTCAATCACCCTAATAAAGATAAACATACGAAATCACACGATAATATTATGTCAGCCCTTTTAACAATATATCTCACTGATTATGGCTTCGCAGTGTAAGCAGCACTATGCCACTATAACAGGCAGGTTATCCACAATGTTGGCTCATTGTGAGCTGGCAGACTTCACACGTAGGAAAATTATCGAAATTTTTTAAACATGACAAACATCGCGATGTTTTCCGTCGTCCATAAATCGAGGGTACTGCTATTTATTTATTAATATTTATTTTTTTAATCAAAATATTTTAAGTAATCAATTACTGAACAAAGTCTTACAGTATTTGTCGGCCTCGATAGCGTAGTGGTTATTGTAACCGCATGCCACGCTTGAGGTCGCGGGTTCGATTCCTACACAAGTCAAATATTTGTGTGCATGAACATGGATGTTTGTCTTGGTCCCCAGACCAAGACAAACATCCATGTTCATGCACACAAATATTTTTCATTAGTATACAAATTATACATAGAAACACCCATGTTTCTATGTATAATTTGTATGTATTTACGAAAAAAAAGTATATAAGTATGTTTATCCATTGTCTAGTATCCATAGTACAAGCTCTGCTTAGTTTGGGCTAGATGGTGTTGTGTGTATGTGGTAGAATATTATATTATTATTATTATATTATTACTTTGCTCTGAAAAGCTTGAACAATACCTAAACTTACTATAGGTCATTATAGCGGTTCTTTAAGTATGTCCACAAAATACATAATCAGCAGTTCTGAACAATAACAAAGAAGAATCCAAAAGAGATAATAATATATTTCTTCAGAAAATCAGCCTGCTGGCACGCACTAATGGAAAAGTAACACAATGTCTTACATCGATAGTAATTATTGCAATAAGTCAACGTCGCGAGGATTAACGATGAAGAATCATGATTGATTATAATGAGTAGGAAAGGAACTGTTGTTGTGTCAGCTTTTGGAGAAAATGGTAAATGTATTTACGTTTGTTTATGTAGTTATGGAGATTACATTAGTTTCTATTTCGTTAATAGTAATACAGTGGTTAATGTTTATCTAGTTACACAACAAAAAGAAAGCGATATTGAAGCTTTTGCAAAAATGCCAGGGATGTTCGAAATACAATATTGCGAATTATGCAAGCTTTTGCTTCTTTTGGGAATTGGATCCACGACACTCGGCCTAGTGGTGAGAAGACTACAAAGAGGCCTTTTTTTTTTTTTTTTGCAGGGAATGCCTTTGCGCACACCCACTCCTGTCGACACGGCCGGAAAACCGCGCCGGCAACAGTGGGTAGTGTCGGACTCGCCGGATGCCACGAAATACCGACTAAACCTAACTGCGCCGCTCTTCCCATCTATCATGGAGCGCCGGAGGATCTCCGTTCCGAACTCTCTCCGGCACTCAGACGTTAGCCTGGCAGGGCTACGACCTTGAACACAACCATCTAAGGCGGGGGGAGGAGATGAGCGTAACGGCGTCGCCTCCTCCCTGGCCTTGCTCGGCGGAGCGGGTCCGCACTGGCGTCGGCCTCCCGTTCCCGCTCCGCAACCTCCTTCAGGAGCATTACGGCCTCGCTGAATTCGGCAACAGCTTGCCAGCACCTGTCGCTGGCCAGCATGGTGCTCACTGTTCGTCCCAGCGACAGGTTCCCGCCGATGACGGCGGTTAGGTCGCTCCATTGTGTCTGCCAGGCAGCGCAACTCTCCACTGTATGGCGCGCCGTATCAACGGGCGCGCCGCACGACTTACAGGAGGGTGAGGTCTCCCTCCTGGCGATCTGGTGCAGGTACTTACCGAAGCAGCCATGTTCGGTAAGCACCTGAGACTACAAAGAGGCCTGCTCCATTCTTGCGGTCACTCTTAATAAAGAATCTCTATCTCTAATCTTTATGTAAATATTAAGAAAAAAAAATACTGCTCTTCTAGAGCAGTATTTTTATTGCTTGAGACGTTCCAGACGATTCAACGACCCACCTGATTATATACATTAATATGGCTGTGTTTCTAAATGCAGAGAAATATGAATAAAACAGCTAGCCTGCTACTTACTATAAAATACTTAAACTTATGGCAACGTATGTATTAGTAGGCATCGTTTACAGTATTTGGTTAAACGTCGAATTGTCGATGTTAGTCTATGAGCATGATGTAAGCGTTGTTTAACCACCCAGATCTACACGGTCACCAAAAGGTAATTCCTAAACCAATATGAATTATGCCACTGGTCCTTGCTAAATCAATAAGTTTGGTATAACATTGAACCTGTACTCAATTAGTGTATACGTGGGTCCCTCTTTGTATGCAAACGCTTTGTAGTAAGCTCGTTAAATTTTGCAATACAATTGTTCATGAGGACGTGCTATATTTTTTGTTTAAGTGGAAATGTGGGGAACATTTAGTCTATACAAACTAATTCCCTTATTTTCTCACTGCATAATAGCACTAAAGCATCCAAATTTAGGGCCTAACCAATATTTAACTACGAAACAGCCAAGTTCATGTTTTGATTTTTTCTTAATTTTATTATTTTAAGCACTAGTTTTTGTTTACAGATAACCTTTTCCTAACTATTAAAATAAATATAAATATACAGACAGAGCTAAAATCCTTACCATATTATTTATGAAAAAATTAAAATCAGTTTAGTGTTCGAAGAGGAAACAATCGAATACGAGGTGACGATGTTATAGCTATAGATCTACTTTAAACCTTTCCTAAAATATTTATGTATTTGTTAGAAACACGGTACAAAGCTTTTAACGTAGTCAAAATTCTTTACAGAATTCTGATTTGCTGAGATAAATTAAAAACTGTAACTCGCAATTACACGATCGTTAATTCAAAAAAAGACGAGATATTTTTAATACAAGATACGCGGAACTCAATTTTTACATAACAAGAAACAATCTCAAGGCGTTTTACAATTAAAAGGCTTCGGTGCGAGGTCCGGCAGGAGCACAGTTGAGACACTTAACTGAGGAGCATTGGCAGGCGAAAGACAGGCGATCTAGGGCCCACACTGCCGCGAGCGCAGCCGTCGAGGCACGCCCGGTCCGCGTGACAAGCTCTTGCATACAATTTTAGTCCATCGAGTGTCACCGACACAGCAGCATGTAAATTTATTATAATATGTATTTATTAAAATTAATCTCCTTCTCTCTTAGCCTTTATTATTCCCAAGTCACTTGGAGTCGGCTTTTCTGGTCTAACCGGATTTGACTGGATATCAGTTTTTACACGGAGCGGCTGCCACCTGACTTTCGAAACCCGAAGGCTAACGATACCCTAAGGCTAGACCAGTGTCAGGATATTAGAGGGTACTGACTATTATTATATATTTATTAAAATTAATATGATATATTAATTATTCAGTAGAAAAATATTAATTTTCACATTAAATTAACACAATTATAATAGGCAAGCACAATAATTAATAAACATTCAGCACCAATCTTTATGTATCAATAAATTATTAAATACTATATAGGAAAATAAAATAAACAATCAATTACAGATTTTATTCCACATTTGGTTATTATGTATGTCTGTTTTTTGATGTAAACCACTAGTCCGTGATTTGGATGTGTTTTTTCTAAAGTAGATATAATTTGCACAAATGACCATTGCGTCTTCAAACACCAAGTTTTATTTGATTCTGTGTCTATCATTTCAACGTTTTGCCAGGAAATTTGAGAGGGCACAATACAGTGGACGCGTAAAGCAGAACTCGTGCAGTATAAGTACCGTTCTATTTTTGTTCCGCCCCTATCGGTTGTTGGCTTACACTGAGGATACAGCCTTAGATGCTGTAGCTCAATGTTCATATATTATGGAAGTTCAATAGAATAAATATACATAGAAGAATATTCTTCTCAGCTTCTTCTTCAACATGCATCAAATGCTTTGATAGTAGGAGTAGTAGAAACTTTTGGTAGAGTAACTATCGCACAAATTGACAAAGTTATGCCATGATGCTCAAGTCAATATAATATCCTCCAGACCGAATTTCGGCCACGACGGCCAGTCTTAACGGAGACTGGTCAACTACGCAGGAGATATTATAGTACACAAGTGTATGCGCAAACACAAGTGCACTCACTGTTCCCTAATTCTCATGATCCGATGGAACGGTAATCCGACACGACCGGAGAAGGATAAGGCGCAGGACCAACGGCTTTACGTGCTTTCCTAGGCACGGGGGTGTCTTACACCGCCAACTTCCTAACTCCGAGCTGCTATTGAGATTTCTTAACAGGAAAAACTCAATACCATTTGTTGGCCCGACCCGGGATTCGAACCCGAGTCCACATGCACAGCAGTCGCATTCACTACCGCTGCGCCACAGAGGCAGTCAGATGTCAATATAGTTGAGATATTGGAAGTTTACGGAACTTCCATACGTTTCAGCTCTAATACATAGTCCAACGCATGTATTCCTAAATGTGTAGGCAGAGGTAGATTCAAGTTATGCCAATTAGGTATGGTTTTAGATCCAATATAATGGGAAACAAGCCAATCGTCGTCCAACAGAAATATTTCTCGACTTCGCGCTGCTAATAAGAATTTCTTGACAAGAAAACTCACTTTACCTCGAGAATAAAAATAAAAGTGGCATTTACTATCGCTCACCATCCAGGCAGTATATGGTTCTAGATCTCAAAAATATGCAGGTATCACGGGCTGAAGCCATATGCGATCCGAGAAACAATATGACCAGTTGAAAAAAAAATACCAGACTGTTTTTAAGCCATCCTTTGCATCGTTCTTGGCAATACTAAATTATCTTGAGAAGTTGCAAAAGGTTAAATTGGATTTTGAATTTTGAGTTCTCATTTTCGATTGAACGTCTTACTTATTAACCTTAGCTGGTGTATGTATCGTCATCATCCATCAAATGCATCAATTTATCGAAGGACTTATACATTTCAGGATCATTCAATGTCTTGTTGCTTTTATCCAAAGGTTTATTTTGATAAAACTAAAAAGTATGCTTCAAAAATTTTTCCTATTTCCAAAATCCAATCAAAACATACAATTTGACTTTGACAAACATTTTCTTTAACACTTCAGTGAAACAAAAACAAACAACATTCATACACACCTTCTATTTACATACATTAAATTTGTATTCCATGCACACAACCTGTATATCAAATACAGCGTGCGTTCGTTCACGATAAGGTAATGGGTATCAGAGAGAGAAGGGGCTATAAGTATACAAATGATGAATCTTAGCGATGACGTCACGTCTACCATTGAGGAAAGTCAACGTGATTGAAGGGTGCAGTAGTGCTTTTTTGAATATGGAATGAAGAGAGAATACAGTAGTGATTTTGGAGATGCAGCAGAATAGTAGTGCTTTGTATGCTAAGGATAATATATGATGATGTATATTAAGTAACAAAATATGACGGTAAAAATAAAAGTGTTATTTTTCTTTATACATGAATATGATAATATATTATAAGAACGGCTTCGTGGCGCAGTGATAGTGAATGCAAATGCTGTGCATGAGGTTGCAAATCCCGGGTTAGGCCGACAAAAATTTATTGGATTTTTCTGTTAAAAAATCTCAATAGTATCCCGAAGTTAGGAAGTTGGCGATGTGAGACACCTTGTGCTCAGAAAGCACGTAAAGCCATAGGTCTAGCGTCTGATTTCGCTCCGGTCGGGTCGGCTTACCGTCCCATCGGACCATAAGAGTTTGCGCACACACTAGTGCACTATAATATCTCCTGCACGCAGATGGCCATTCTCCGCTACGATTGGCCGAAATTCGATCTGGAGGGCATTAATAATTATATTGTATACCGAGGATTAGGATGACATGATGTTTTGTTTAGAAATTTATTGCTTGTGGTTCTAGATGTATTACGTGTTTAAAGATTGCTCAAAGAAAGGAAGTTGTTGTAGTACAAAATTGTTTGCCCAGTTTTAGATATAAACTTAAAAAATAAATGTCTGAAACACATTTTTCTGATGCGGGTGTCCTATATTGTATAAGTGTAAGCAATTATTTTTATTTATTACTTTGTAATATTCCGAAGACATTGCTTTTTAATTTTTACTTTTTTGTATGAAATGGTATTCTGGTATTCTTTCGTATGAATTAGTATTGTGAAGTATCCATATGATTGTAGACAAACCGACAGCATTTTAAAATTGTATCACAATCGGATAAACGATATAAGAATGCATACCTTACATACAATCACACATACGTTTATCAATCATAATTATATATCAAATGGATCCTCTATCCACATATGAAACGTTCTGTACAAAGATTACGTTTCGAGTACTTTAAACTAACGAGCATACAAATAGAAAGAGTTGAAAAGAATCAATTCGTAGACAGCCGTAATAATATCTACGGGAGACATGTGTTACTCTATAACAAGTGAGAAACGGCTATGAATTGCCATAAATCTTAGAGTTCGAAACAATGGTATCACGTGACCTTGAGGTCAGAGGTCAAAGGTCATTGTCATTTCGGGGGTATATTGACTATGCTGAGTCGAATGGCGTTGACCGCGAGTCTCTAGCTCTTACGGTTCTTGAGTTGAAAGTTGTATAACAGACAGACGGACGGACAAACAGACGGACGGACAAACAGACGGACAAAGTTGTTGTTTAAGATTTTTTCGAAATCTAAAATTCTAATAATAGTAACAGTTATCTTAATGACTGCACGGATGGCGTAGTGGTTTAAGTGGTCACATCGCCGCTACCACTGCGACGAAGGTTGTGGCTTCGAATCCCACACGGAATAAAAATTTCTGTGTTCTACAAACGGTTGTTCCAAGTACATGTGTTATTTCTGCCCGTTGTTTGAATAATTGTGAAGTCCTCTGCAACACAGGAAAGATTCCTAAAGCAGGAGCTGTCGTTTAAAAAAATAAGGTAATTATTTTGTAATTATATTATCTTATATTTTTAAAGTTGATATCACTGCAATTAATAAGCGATCCGTGAGTGTGACTTAAATGGTTAAAAATATAAATATAACACATAAATATCTGTAAATGGATTTTTAAACATTTATGTCAACGTAAGTTCAACAGGATTCGGCTAAATATATTATATATTGCATAGAATGACTTGAATTCAGCCTTTGTAATCGATACCAATATCCTAAAATAGAAGCCGCGTAGCTTATTAAACGTTAACAACCATTTATAGCATCAAGTAATTATTTGCAAGCCATGAGACATAATTATCTAATCCAAACTAGTGTTAATTACATATGCGGTATCCGAACTAATATAGTTAATGATGTAATATTGGATTGTTTAATATCTATTTGGAAGTGGTAACATATAGATTCGGGATACGTGTTAGGCGTTATTATGTCATTGACAAGGAACGATTCTTCGTATGATTGATATCACTGTTTAATACGTTTGAGGAAAACCGTCTTCAATCGATTGACGTAAAACGCCAAATACTTTATATGCGATGTTGTATTTATATCTATCTACCTATATACTAAGAACACCGCAAGCTATTCTACTGCCACACGTATCGTATGACATTTAAAACCAAGTGCGGTCTAGCAAGCCAAATTAGGGCTCATCAAAGAAAATATCCATGACTTCTGAGGTCGCCGTCGTCTATATAAGGAGACACGCTTTATTATAACTTATATTTACAGAAGAGAGCAATCCTCTTGAATATTTTATTTATGCGCTGTAGGGATTGTCTGCACGGATCGTACAGTAGTTTTAAAGGGTACCTCTGTTAAAAATCTCAGTGTTACTTCTTCCCAATGAGCATGGACGCTCTACTCACTGCACGAACATAACGGTAAGTTGTTCTTTTTTAGGTCTGTAGTTAACCTGCGTAGCTAAATTAAGAAGTGATATCGTACGATTATATATATGGATGATGGTATTCAAATCCGTTCAAGATTTTACACTTAATTTAGTAACAAACATCCAAATCTCAAAACATTCAAACATATTAACCATATTCCACATTTTTAATATTATTGTAATAGTTCTAGATATTCCTTAACGTCGTCTTAGTACTGAATCACAAATGACCAAAACTTAGAAGTTCTAGAATCTATTGAAATAATCCTCATATATTTTGGATGGTTGCAATTTAAAGGATCTTAGCTGATGGCTAGTGAGCAGATAGTTGCAGTTGAATGTTCGAAGTCTGCCGGGTAATCCGTATCCAGTCTTAGACTAAGTTCTAAATATATTTGGGGTTTTAGCTTCATTTAAGTTGTTTGCAGGTAGAGATCACTTAAGCATAAGTGAATTTGTCTTATATAATTATTATGACGTTTGTTAACACAAGTGTGAATCGGCAATGAATTGCCGTAAATCTTAAGAGTTGGAAAAAATGGTTCTAGTATATGCAAAAATCATGTGATACCACATGACCTTGAGGTCAGAAGTCAAAGGTCATAGTCATTTCGGGGTATATCGACCATGCTGAGTCGAATGGAGTTAACTGCGAGTCTCTAGCTCTTACGGTTCTTGAGTTAAAAGTTGTATAACAAACAGACGGCCGGACAAAGCTGTTGGATAAAAGTTTTTTCGAAATCTAAAAGAGACTAATACATAGACGTAGTCCTCTATTCCTAAAGGGGATGACGTATACTAGTTGGGTAAGTCGGCTGCTATGAGAACGGTGTGGCCACTGCTCTTAGACCACACGACTGCTTACCATCAGGAGAAGTGTGGTTATTTTAAGGGGGAAAAAATCGCATTGGTGTGAAAGAAGAGTAATAACAAGAATAAAGATAGTTTTATTTTATACTAGATTTTGCCGGTGGCTTTGTGTGTAAATATATGTTAGATAAAGTTAATACCAGTACTTTTCCCTGGATGAAAGCTATCCTATGTACTATTCTGTACCCCTGATAACGTGTATGCGTGTATATATTTTATGTTAATTGGTCGAAAAATTATTGCGAGAAAGCATAACAAATAAACACAAGAAGCGGCGGTCGCCTAATGGATAAGGCATTGGACTTGCGATCGAGAGGTCGCGAGTAAGTTCACGTCAGTAGTGCATTGGGTGGGATTCGTCTACACATTTTTTTTTTTTTTTTTTTCCTTGGGGGAATGCATGACGCATACCCCTCCGCGGAGGCGGGCGGAGGGGTTATGTCGGACTCGCCGGGGTAAAAGAAAGATGGTAAAGATGTTAAAGTATCTCCCGGAATACCGACTAAACCTACCACGGTGTTCCTCGACAAAACCACTATCGACGGGGCCGCGCGAATCACTTTCGCATGCGGTCGCGACCCCGCCGAGGTTTCGGCCCGCCGTATGAAACGGCAGGCCACTACGCAAAAGACCTACCCAAAGGCACTTCTCACAATAATATCCCTACTGTCCCCCCTAGAGGGGAGACGGACTCGACACAGAGGCGCGCGTGGGAACACGCACGCCGCCTCTCGGGCCTGGTGCTGAGCGGATGGCGGGCAGGCCCACAAAGCCCGCCAATTCGTCTACACATTGCACTACTGACGTGAACTTACCCCTACTACGAGCATTCTAGCTTAACTAGAGGGGTTAACAAGAATATTAGTCATTTTTGTTTTTTTTTTATATTTATATTCTACCACATACACACAACACCATCTAGCCCAAACTAAGCAGAGCTTGTACTACGGGTTCTAACCAATGGATAAACATACATATATACTTTTTTTTTGTAAATACATACATATTATACATAGAAACACCCAGACCAAGACAAACAGCCATGTTCATGCACACAAATGTTTGACTTGTGCTTGTACTCAATTACTATAATTAATTAATAATTAATTATAGTAATTAAGTACTGAACAGGGCGAGACGATACTTCACACCAGGTCAACGTCTTGTGCTTTACAAAGCACAGGTCCAGCCGCATGTGGAGTACTGCTCACATCTCTGGGCAGGGGCCCCAAAATACCAGCTCAACCCACTTGACTCCCTAGAAAGACGGGCAGTTCGAATCGTCGATGATCCCAATCTTACGGATAGATTGGAGTCGTTGGAGCAACGGAGAGACTTTGGGTCTCTCTGCGTGTTCTACCGACTCTTTCACGGGAAGTGCTCTGAAGAACTGTTTGATTTGGTACCAGCGGCCCCTTTCCATCACCGTACTCCTCGACAACGAAGCAGGGTTCATCCATATCAACTGGAAGCGTTCAAATCAAAACGGTACGCTTTCAGCGATCATTTCTCCCACGTACGTGCAAGCTCTGGAATGAACTGCCTGCTTCGGTGTTTCCCGAGCGCTATGATATGTCCTCCTTCAAACGAGGTTTAAAGAGAGTTCTTCTTTCACGGTAGGCAGCGGCTTTGCTGTGTCCTGACATTGCTGAAGTCCATGAGCAGCGGTTACCACTTACCATCAGGTGGACCACAGGATCGTCTGCAACGAATGGCAATAAAAAAAAATTGAAACCCAAATTGCTAATCGACTTAAAAAAAACTTACATTCCCATTTATAATATTAGTTAGAATGTAATAATTAGGTCACTTGCCGCGTAACATTTTGTCGATAATAATCTATTTTATAGATTATTTCCATATCAAATTGACCATTCCACCGTTTCTACTAGTTTGAAATACTCAATGGTCAGGGTCTCTTGACGAGCCGTAAATTCAAGCAACGAACCATCACCTACTCTGTTAATATTTGCAGCAGATCAATATAATTATTATGATCAGTAATTATGATGCGACTTGTGTTTGAACTTGCGATAATTACCCGCGGCGTAAACAAGCGGCATAAGATGAGAATATATTTAAAAAGTTTTGACATCGTTCCTTTACAAGTACAGATTACGCCCAACATATACCAATAACATGGCATTTACACCGCCACTCATTTTCTGGGAAATGTTCACCTCATTAACTTTGTAAATATTCTTGTGGGAGAATCGAGAAATCGTTTGACGTTATTTATCAAGTTTGTATGAATTTATTCTTTGTATATCATGTTTTGGTTGCAGCACTTTACAAGTTATTTATATGTCGCAGATTCAAACGTATTGATATCCACGTGTTCACTATTAACGTCCGACATCTTGATTTTCTATAATAGTCAGTACGCACACCCGGCGCAGGCGACGTTCTGAGAGCAACTGAGTCTCTACCAGTGTTGGTCAACTATGTTCTACAAAATGTTTATTGGAGGGTTGTTAGACTCGACAGAGATAACAATAGTGGAAAACAAGGATAGCGATATCATTCCTGCTGTAATGATACCACTGAAAAATACACTTAAGTTTAAAAATGGTTATATATTAATTTATTACAAATACAATGTAAAAAACTTGGAAATAATTATAAATTATATTTTTGATAATTAAACAATAGAGCAAAGTATCTTAATCGCAGTATAAAAAAGATAATTCAATATATAAATATTTACAATTAATTTCGTGTCATTTACTGGCAACACTACAAGAAATATGTCTGCCACTGCTTGCGCACCGTTTATCTTGTAATTTAGGTTTATTTTCGATAGATAAACTAGTTTTGATTTCTCCTGCATTAAAAACGTTGAGCCGAGCACCCTGTTCCTCTGTTGCAGTGTTTTGGTGATATCAAGTGTTATTTTGTGAGATATAGACTCAAGTTGTGAGAAAGTGGGTTTAATCCCTTGCACATTGCTTTTATAATACGAGTACATGAATTCATAGTATGATTTGTATGTATTGCTCTATTCACAAATAAACCTTTTATAATAAAGTTTTGTATATATTTTATTGAACTCTCTAAACTCTGTTTTTCGATTAAGTTTTCTTTGAATATGTGACCGCTGATTTTATTAATAACCAGATTTCTATAGAATAACATAACAAAACTAAATAGGCATAGTCAAAGTCGAAGTCAAAAATCATTTATTCATTTAGGTCACAAAGTAACACTTGTGAACGTCAAAATATATAGGTTAGTGAGTTTACTAAGTTACTGAAGCTACATTTAGGTTAGTTGCTAGGTTCAGGCAAAGGCTTGAGCCTATGAGAAGGCCTGCAAGAAACTCACGGCCACTCTTTTAAATTGCCAATTAAATATAATTTCAATATTTTACAACTCAGATTAACAAGGTGTTGCAGCCATTATGCCATACACATTAACCTCAAGGAACTCTTCGAAAAATACAGTGCTTTCAATTTTGAACCCTTAATAGTGACAAACCAATAGATATACATACCCATATATATACCTACACACAACCAATTTTGAATTTCCCGCGCTAATTCAAACATGATATTTACGATAGTTTTGTGCGGGTTGCAAATAGATGGCGTAAGTCGCTAAGGAAAAATTTCCTCATAAATTTTGTATGAAGTTGTCATTCTTCTCTCTAAGTATTAGTGCTCTGTGGTCTCTACTAACAAACGAACACACTACTGACAGTTACATTGACATTTGAAGTGTTGCCATACGAATTAATGAACTGAAATAATCAAGTAACTAGGGACAACACTGGCGTGAATTTGATTACCTCTAACATATATTATATATTTACTTTATCTTACTTACGTTTCCTTGGCTTCAGCGTATTGCCTGTTTATATTGCAGAGTATAATCCTGTCCATATTATTTACTTACGCAAAATTATTTCTGTATAGTCTTCGATTCATAGTGCTACTAATAAAATCCTTCTTCAGAATGTTCTCTAGAAGGATCTTTCATCTATGTCTAAACTTTCCTTCCCTCCGTGTTCTAAACGATTCATTCTAATTGCCTTATAGATTTTCTTCGGAAATTATCGTAAGCAATTTTTACAAGCCATTAAACTTTTGGATAAGTTTGGAGTTGCCAGCTTTGAAAACTTAACTTTCAAAGAAAACTCTGATTTATGTATTCCTGTATACAGATATGTACAATAATTTCTTGGTCACGTCAATTAACTTCTTTAAGGAAAACGGAAATAAATGGCCACGGCCAGAAATTCATATCCACGTCTTACAATAGTTGCCAATGATTTACAAGGTCTCTAAAACTGTAATAAATTTTCTTAGAAACAGGATTTTTGTTTTCATACTATTGTATTTTTAGGTCCCAATTATTTTTTTACGAATCACTGGATTTACCAACTTCCAAACAACGGTCACAAGGAACGCCCAGACCTGGAACAACTATTTGTGGATCAAATTAAGTCTTGTATGGCATTAGAACCCACAGCACTCGGCGCGGCGGAAGTGAAGCTTTTGTGAGGAGACTGGTGATAAATGTGAGTATATATGATTATAATTTGCTAAGGCTCACAGAATAACAAGTGAAAATCGGCAATGAATTGCCGTAAATCTGAATTGCCGTAAATCTTAGAGTTCGAAAAATGGTTCAAGTAATATGTAAAGGTCACGTGGTACCACGTGACCTTGAGGTCAGAGGTCAAAGGTCATCGTCATTTCGGAGGTATATCGACTATGCTGAGTTGAATCGCGCTGACCGCGTGTCTCTAGCTCTTACAGTTCTTGAGTTGAAAGTCTTCTGTTTACGCGAATGTTATTTATTGAAATTAAACTACTATATACGGATTTTATCGCGTTGTTTATTTTACACTTTATTACATAATTTTGAAACTGTTACAGTAATTTAATAGTATCTAGTAGTAGTGTAACAGTTTCAAAATTATTTAATAAAGTGTAAAATAAACAACGCGATAAAATCCGTCTATAGTAGTTTAATTTCAATGACTATTTACTTCAGTGGAAACAAAAATCGCGTGGGCAATTTTGTACAGCGATACTTCAGTAAGATCAATTTACTGTGTTTGTTTATAGTATATTCCGAAATAAATCTCTTTTATTCAGAGTACAATATGTATGTTAGACATTGACATCTAAGTGACAGTGTCAAAGAGCGCCGGACATCGTAAGTGGGAGTATTTGGCATTCATTCATGAAGGTATTCTTTTATCTGACGAGAAGCTTTTATATCAGTTATGAATGGATATTTTTGTATCGGGCTTTATATAAAACTGTCACATTATAAATATAATTTAGTTTTTTATTGCCAGTGTGTAGTACAGTAGTGAATAAGGCTGGCGCGTTGAGTAGTCTCGGGTACTATGAACGGATAGAGCAATGTATTATTGAGTTGATCTATCTAGAAATTTTCAGTTGCATCACGGAGTCACGAACTGTTCCTGATAGAGGGTAAAAGACTCAATATATGTTAATACTACATCTATCACATAGTTAGTGAAATATAGTTGTGATACATCTCTATATAGAATGAAATCGCAAATATAATAATATAAATAATATCAGCCGTGTACTAAACTGCCAACTGTTGGCATGGACCTAAACTCAGTGTGAGAAGGGTTGGCCATGGTCCACCACGCTGGCCCAGTGCAGGTTGGCAGACTTCACATAACTCTCAGACGTGCAGTTTAAAGCGAGCGATAAAGAACGCGCATAACTTTAAAAGTCAGAGATTGCATCTTGGGGTCGAACTCAAGACCATGGCGTGGCAGTCCAACGGTCTCCCACTTGGCTATTGCTGCTAGCTAGTAATAAAAGTAAAATGGTGGACAGTCCATTTCATAATTTTACAAAAATAAAACGACACTAAAGGTTCACAACAATCTTTTTTGGACAAATAAATATAATATAAAAGTGAAATAAATAAAAGCATTTAAATATTAATTATAATATCAACCCGGTTGTGATTTATGAACTCGGCCCTCAATTGTGCAACGGTACGCGTACCAATGTAATAATATACGTATTTTAAACTCAATATATCATCTTGATTCAATTAATCATTCGAGTTCATTATGCTAAGTGCTGCATTAAATAAGTACTTAATATATTGTATTTTCCTTTATATTGATTGTGTCTGCCATGTTCATTAAAGAGAGACAGAAACGCCTCTGCCTTTTTTTAAGTGAGGAATTTAATCTTTCTAATTTTATTATTTCGTACGTCCGTTCGTGAGTCGCTCGTAGGCCTCAGCTGAAAATCATCGCCGCGGTCATCCGCAGCATAGGCTGAGCCTTTTAGGCACACTCTGTTGTATTAAATATTACAGTCTGTTTTATGTGTGTGTTTGTCTAATAAAGAGGTCATTCAATCATTCTATGGACTTCCTCTACTTGGAAATCAGCGAATTGGGTCGGACTTTTACCGCCTAAACAGTGTTTCTCTCTTTGTCTATAGGCGGGGGTAAAGGATCGGTCCAGCAGTCACCGTTCCCCGAACGCTATTTCCCTTTGGCATAACGGCCTAACACGTTTGACAAATGTACAAATATGAGTCCTTACTGCTCTATTTTTAACCGTAACAGTACAGTACATGGATGCAATGGATTTAGTAGTCCCCTATCTATGGTCAGTGTATCACGGGTTGTGGATTTGATTGCAATGATTACCGAAATCTGTAACCTACAAATAGTTGTCGCCGAAGCTGCGTGGTAAACTCGTGATCATGAGATACTGCCTCGCAACCTCTTCTCCCTTAGCCTTTATTATTCCCAAGTCACTTGGGGTCAGCTTTTCTAGTTTCACCGGATTTGACTGGATATCAGTTTTTATACAGAGCGGCTGCCACCTGACCTCCACAACCCAAAGGCTAACGATACCCTAAGGCTAGACTAGTGTCAGGATATTAGAGGGTACTGACTTTCCCAAAACGACTGCCATAGACGTTCATGGCAGCCGGGACCGACGGCTTAACGTGCTCTCCGAGGCACGGAGCAGGCGATAATTGTCAATCAATACGCACATAATTTCGAAAAGTCATATAACTTCCGAAAGTCAGAGGTGCGCGACGTGGGTTCGAACCCGAGACCCTCTGCATTAGAGTCTGTTGGTCTCCCCACTGAGATATCACCTCGCAACCATAAAATAAAAAGATGTTAAGTGCTGACGTTAATACGACAGGATTCAGAAGTCATAAAATAAAGTTACTGCCTTCGTAAAACAGCTGTAGTGAATAAGATTATTAGGTCTCTGACTTAATTCCCAGTCTGTGCAAAGTGAAAGAAGAATATTTGGGCTGATAAACTCTTAATGTTTAATAAAAGCACTTATACAGGCATATCGGTCCAAAAAATATAATAAATCTATTACAAAAATATTTTTGCTCAGTTTTTTTAACTAGGAGTATGTTGATGTAATACACTTCTGCCTGACCCTTAAGAAATAAAGGTATGAAGCTATGTATATTTCTGTGTTATTTTTTATAGAATGCAACATGTCTGTCTTCTAAAGTAACTCACATAGGCCGCAAAGAAAACTTACCAAGAGAATTAACAGTTCATTTTCCAATTTCTACAGTAATATTTTAGAACATTATGTTTGTGACTAATGGCTGATTTTACCTTTACAAACATTTGTAGGAGATAGTTGGGTCATAATATTCGTTACCTTTATAATTACTTTCTTTGACTACAGAATCTCTAAGAGATATTTTTCTACTTTCGTTTGCGGGTGTTTTGCTCTAAGCGGTTTCTATTATTTCTTGTACAAGTATGACTTCGGTCGCCTGGCCTTTTTTCCCTTGGCGACAAAAGTTGTCTTAACTTACACAAAGTAATCTCAAAGGAAACACGGTATTTATTTTTACTTTTTTACATGTAGCAGGTAATATAAAAGATTTCTTGGAATAATAACGTTTGGTAAAAAAATGTTTGCGTATTGGTTAATAATTTAAATAAAAGACTATGATTGTCCTCTGTATTGTTGTAGATTTTTGAGAACGAAAACGGACACAACGTTACTAGGTATAACTAGGATCAGAACAATTTTAATTGTTCTATACGGAGTCCAAACCCACAACACTTATCTTAGTTTATGTGGGGGCCAGTCAGTGCAGACCGGCGACACTTCGACCCAGTGGGATCTTTTGTGTCGGCACTCTCCCAATAACGACTCCCATAGATGTTCATGGCTGCCGGGACCGACGGCTGAACGTGCTCTCCGAGGCATGGAGCAGGCGATAATTGTCAATCACTACGCACATAATTTCGAAAAGTCATATAACTACCGAAAGTCAGAGGTGCGCGACGTGGGTTCGGACCCGAGACCCCCTGCATTGCAGTCTGTTGGTCTCTCCACTGAGCTATCGCTGCCCAACCCACAACACTTACGTACGCCGCACCATCCATGCAGTCATTATTTTATGAAGTTGGTTTTCGTTATTGCTTGCCTCGTACGTCCCATGGCATAAGTATGCGCTTATATTTGCATGTTATCTGTACGTCCCGAGTTCGACGGCAATAAACTTGATCCATACAATATATGAATATTATATATATCGTCGGCCTCGATGGCGCGGTTAGTGTAACCGACTGCCACGCCTGAGGTCGCGGGTTCGATTCCCGCACAAGTCAAACATTTGTGTGCATGAACATGGATGTTTGTCTTGGTCTGGGTGTTTCTATGTATAATATATATGTATTTACAACAAAAAAAAAGTATATATGTATGTTTGTCCATTGTCTAGTACCCATAGTACATGATCTGATCAGTTTGGGCTAGATGGTGTTGTGTGTATGTGATAGAATATTATTATATACATAAGACCTACAAAGTTGGTGAAAAGTGGGTGTCATATTATAAAACCTACATTTATAAAGATAAACAGCTGTGCGAGTATAAATATATTATTAGAATTGGACACATAATACTCAGAATGGCGATGGCGTACTCAAATCTATATGATAATTATTATGACCCGCACTGTCACACAAATTGTAACTACAAGTACCTAATAACAAAATTCTTACATATTATAAGAAAATAAAATACGTGATATTTTCATTTGAATCGCATTTAAAATTCTATATGCTATCGCAACCCTTACATACCAAAATTGTTCTTCTAAAAACTGTTTTCAAGCTAAGCAGATTTTTGTTTAATATTTTACGTGTACTCTAGCACAAAGAGATATCTTTTTAAGTGAAACAATAGAACGGGAAACATAAAGGGATGTTATAAAAAAACAACCACAAAGAAAAAAAGTACTTAACGCGCTCTATTATTCGTTTTTGAACGTTAGCATCGTGCACACTATGATAAATACAAAAAAAAAATATTTATTTACTGGCATTAGGGTAGGGTTTAAGAGATGCGTTAAAACGGAGCGGAGTCATTAGCAAAACAAAAAATATTTCTGTTTTGACGGTTTACGAATGATTAAGTAAAAGTTGAACACCTTCGCGAACATTTATATCTAATAGCAGGATTATATAATAATAATAATAATAATAATAATTCTTTATTCTCTCTTCACAACAACATTATTAAAATTTAGATCTTACATTTGGTAACACTTAATTGCTAACGTTGTGAGAGACCAGAGCCAGCTGCTGATTTGCGTACAAATCTGAATTACTGGTTCTCTGGGGTAGGACGTGTAACTGTATATAATAGTACGATAGTTATATACTAGTAGCGGCGATAGCTCAGTGGGGAGACCAACAGTCTGCAATGCAGAGGGTCTCCGGTTCGAACCCATGTCGCGCACCTCTGACTTTCGGAAGTTATATAACTTTTCGAAATGATGTGCGTATTGATTGAAAATTATCGCCTGCTCCGTGCCTCGGAGAGCACGTTAAGCCATCGGTCCCGGCTGCCATGAACATCTATGGCAGTCGTTATTGGGAAAGTCAATACCCTCTAATATCCTGACACTGGTCTAGCGTTAGGGTATCGTTAGCCTTCGGGTTGCGGAGAACAGGTGGCAGCCGCTCTGTGGAAAAACTGATATTCAGTCAAATCTGGTTAGACTAAAAAAGCCGACCCCAAGTGACTTGGGAATAATAAAGGCTAAGGGAGAAGAAGAAGGTATATACTAGTAGTTATAAACGTGTCAAGATGCAAGAGAGTTCTCTTGCATCTTGACACCTCCTACTATTATATACCGTCACACGTCTTACTATTATGCACCGTATTATATGCTGTGATAAGATAGGCATGTTAAAAGAAGACTATCTGACTACGTAGGCAACTCGGCACTACAACTTTCTAACCCTTGTCGTAGATCCAGAGACCGACACAAAACAAGGTTGGCTGTAGTACAAAGATACGTATAGAGTGCGAGCTATCTGAAAACAATGTCGATAATAAAGTGAAGTGGAAACAAAACCATGAAGGCTGACCCACCACCATGTAGCATTTATAGCCAGGAAAAGAAAAAAGAGAGAGAGAAATGATGTGTCAGAAAATACAAAAATATAAACTGTACTACACTCACATTTCGCCAGATGTTTCAGATGCCACGTAGTAAACAGCAGACCTATTGTTGTCTATTAGGCATATTTGCAGGCTCTGTGATGCTACTAAGAACGTCTTGACAGGAAACAGGATTACACATTACCCAACCCAGAAAAAGAAGGACCAGGGACATACGCTTAGCTAAAAAAAGCAACATTATGGTAATCATTTCGTTTTCCTGTTTTTTTGCGAAGTCGTATGGGGATCATTAAATATCGAAACAGACTCAAACGACTGAGGAATGAAACTACTATACACGGATTTTATCGCGTTGTTTATTTTACACTTTATAGAATAATTTAAAAACTGTTACACTACTACTAGATACTATTAAACTTTACAAATTTTTAAGCTAATTCATTTATTATAATAATAATAATAACGTTTATTTTCTCACCACAATATACACATATTAAATAAACAGTATTACAAATATTACATAATTCGGTTTACAATATATATTGTGGGAGACTGGTGCCTAAGCTAGGCTCGAGGCCTGTGTTTCAGGACACCAGGTCCCCACCCCTTGGTATAGTACAAATTATATAATAGTACAAAAGAGGACAATAACAATAACATGAATCAAATGAAAATAATAATAATAAATCATAATAACAATACAAGAAAGAAAAATGGTATTAAAGAAAAAGTAACTAAATGTAAAAAAACGTATAAAAGTGTTTTGAAACTTTTTATACATATTTATGTTTACACTTGCCCCGACGTTTCGGTTGCTTTTCAGCAGCCATGGTCACAGGGAGACTAATATGGTAGTTGTCTCAATGTTCCAGTGTAGTTATTTCAAAATACCCGAACATAATTTAATTATTTGTGTTTCTATTTACGCCGAATGAGCTCAGAGTATCATGAAGTCTAGCTCTGGTTTGCTTCTTCTTGGGTTTGACTATTTGTATTACTGGATCCCAAGCTGGTGGTACATTCCAACCATCTTCTCTATTGCAATTAGGATGTTTTTTGATTTCAATAGCCTCGCGAAGCATCCTTGGTAGGAAGCGATGTTCTTTAGCCAGAATCTGTGGTTTGTCAAATCTCAGGTAGTGGTTGGTCCCCTGTTGCACATGTTCACACACAGCATTAATAAGTGTAAAATAAACAATGCGATAAAATCCGTATATAGTAGTTTAATTTCAATGACTGAGGAATGCTTTTGTGAGCCTACCAGCTTTCATACTGTGTTTAAAATAAATTATTTTCTATGTCCTTATTATGTGTGTTTCGCTGTTTGTATGATACCCAGACTTAAGATTAAGCTTACATGTTGCGGGTATTTCACAAAATTTAAACAACATACACAAAGAACATCCAGTCTAGGAACATCTATTTGTAGAGCACACAAACTTTTGTCACATGTAGGAATCAAACCCACAACATCCGGTGCCTCCATTTGTGAGTTCTTGGGTTTACGAGTCAGCCGTTAGTCAAATGTTATTTTGTATTGAATATGTTAGTAACAACATGAAGTTCAGATAACATAATGCAATAATTAACCATTCTTAAAAATTATTGTAATAATATTGTCTTCTGTTTACGCGAATGTTATTCATTGAAATTAAACTACTATACACGGATTTTATCGCGTTATTTATTTTACACTTTATTACAAAAAAATATCTACACAAATTTTTTTTAAATTAAAAAAAATATTTGTAGTAAAGTGTAAAATAAATAACGCGATAAAATCCGTATATAGTGGTTTAATTTCAATGAATTATTGTTATACTAACTATCTTATAATCTGGTTACTTTATATTTAAACTTCCTTTTTTAAATAAAATGAGTCAAGTACCCTATTTAAAGATGGTATAAGCTCATTTGTATACATAAATATTTTATGTAGCTACTGTTTTTCATGAGAATAGAACATATGTAGTAACTAATCAACTACAACTCTAAAGTTTACATTTCTATTCATAGAGCGAAAACAAACTAACAGTCGCCTTCCACAATATCCAGCAGCCATATGGAAGGTATCCAAAACTTTCAGTTGTGAAACCAAATTGCAAACATTTGTTACAAACTGAACCAACTCGACGTTTGCCAAAGCGGTGTGGCTATCGCGGTTGTAAGCGGAAAACGCGATAGGTAACTTGTGGGAAGTTTCGAGTTCACAGATATCTGTGAGTTATGAACTATGACGTTCTTTGTGGGGTTAAGATTTAGATTTATTTTATGAACATGGATGTTTGTCTTGGTCTGGGTGTTTCTATGTATAATATGTATGTATTTACAAAAAAAAAGTATATATGTATGTTTATCCATTGTCTAGTACCCATAGTACAATCTCTGCTTCGTTTGGGCTAGATGGTATTGTGTGTATGTGGTAGAATATTATTATTATTATCACTACTAGCGGTCGCCTATTGGTCGAAATTCGATTATAATTGATTAAAATTTTAAGTTTGATAGTTTCATATAAATATATTATAATATAAATAGTATATATCATTCCAATCCGTCCAAAGGTTGCCTGTAAGATTCTGCTGATATATGTCATTTTATATTGATATATGTAACCATAGTTACAAAAAAATGTATTACATCAACCGAACAATGTCGAAATACTACGAACAGGATTCAACTGTGCGTGTCAAATGCATGGTTGTGTGCGTGTAGTGATTTTTCATTAATTTAATGTATTTCTTATACATATTTTATATAAATATTGGGCTTCGCCCCTCCTTCTCCATATAAACTTTAACTGTGCCAAATTTCATACTTTTCCGCCAGCGCAAATTTTCGTAAAAAGTGGTACAAAGTTTTTGCTTCACGTATTAATATAAAGATATGTAAACCCCGCATTTAAAGAAACTTAAAAAGAAAGCATTACTTTGGTATATTTCATCCAGTGACAGCAATGTTTCTAATCTGGACGTGGGCTCTAGTAGCCGAGGCTGGCTCCACGCCAGATGCCCACACGCTTTATCAAGATCTACTTGACTCGGTTTATTAGATTTCTCTAGAACTTCGAATTGGTCCTAAGAAATTAAATGCTGCGGTTGTATGTAACGAATGTAGCTATATACATATAAGAATTAACGCTTGTGTGTACTATGTTTTTAAGACCTATGTAATAGGTGGCTATTAATGACTAAAGGACACAATTTTATCATACCAAATATTTCCAAAAAATATATAGATGGTGCTATACTAGGTGTCACTGGGTTGGCAACGGTTCGAGGCTGGAGCCGAGACCGTCTTGAGGGTGGCGGCCCGGTCCGGCAACCTTAAGGGGGGGTTCGTCCGGGACCTCAAAAACGCGGCGGAGGACATGAGGGAGGCCTTCTTCCATTTGTGGGGGCGGACTTCCTCCGACCTGCAAAGGCGCTGGAGGTCGGAGAATGAGGGGCTGCATAGGCAGCTGGCGGAGCTCCGGGCCGAAGTGACGGCCATGAAGGCGGCCGCGGCCACTGCCGCAAAGCCAAAGCCTGCCAGAGGGCCGCGAGAGGAGTTCCCGCCTCTCTCACGGCGCACAGCGCAGCCCCTCACTCCCGCGGAGGACAAGCGTCCCGCCTGGGCGGACGAACTGATGCGGGCCACAGTGGCTCAGGCGCGCAACGTTGTAGAAGCGTGCCTGGCTAACTGTGGCCTCGCGCCCGTCCCGACCCCGGGCCCTCCGCTCGGGGGCCGCCCCCGGATGGTCGGGGGTGCGCCGGCTGGCCCGGCGCAACCGGTGGCACGGCAGCCATCTGCCCCCACACCGTCGGCTTCCTCTTCCAAGGGGAAGGGCAAGGGAAAGGCGACTGCCACTGTGGCGCCGCCGCGCCCCGCCCCCCAGCCCAAACCTGCCCCGGTGGCCTCTACGTCGGCTGAACAGCCTTGGACGGAGGTCACCAAGAGGAAGAGGAAGAAGCAGAAGAAGGTCTCCCGGGCTCCCCCGGTAAACAAAAAGAAGGGCCCCCGCCCGGCCGACCTGCGTCCCCCGCGCTCCACCGCCGTTGTGGTGGAGCTGACAGAGGAGGGGCTCCGGCAGGGAGTCAGCTACGCGGGCGTCCTCCGGCGGGCCACTCAGGCCATGAAGGCGAATCTCGCCGAGATGGGCCTCGCTGGAGGCGTTTGTTTTAAAGTTGCCGCCACTGGGGCCAGAATTTTAGAGGTCCCAGGTGCCACCTCCGGCGACAAGGCGGACAGGGTAGCCGCTACAATTCGGTCCCTGTTCACGCCTGAGGAGGTTAAGATCTCCCGCCCGGTGAAGTCCGCCGAAATGCGGATAACCGGGCTGGACGACTCGGCCTCCTCCGAGGATGTCGCCGCTGCGGTGGCACAAGCCGGAGCCTGCCCTCAAGCGCAGGTCAGGGTGGGGGAGATGCGCCGCAGCGAGAGCGGACTGTGCACGGTTGTGGTGCGCTGTCCCATCGCTGCGGCGAAGAAGGTTGCGGCCGGACGTTTGCTGGTCGGGATGGTCTCGGCTCAGGTGAAGCTCCTGGAGCCGAGGCCTAGGCGGTGCTACCGCTGCCTCGAACCGGGGCACGTGAGGCAGCAATGCACCGCCGAAACTGATCGCAGCGACTTTTGTTTTCGCTGCGGCCAGCCCGGCCACAAAGCCGCCGCCTGCTCCGCTGCAAAACTTTCCTGCAGCATCTGTTTGGCTGCAGGAAAGCCGGCGGAGCACCGGATGGGGAGCAAATCTTGCTCCCCACCAAAAAGACGTAGGGCCAGAGGGGCGGTCGCCAGGACTCCGGCCGCCCCGGCCCCCTCCCAAGCAGGGAGCAGTAGGGAGGCGATGGACACCTAATTAATTATGGTCCATCGCCTCCTACAGGTGAATATTGACCACTCCGCCAGGGCGCAGGATATCTTGTTGCAGCATATGGCGGAGTGGTCAGTAGACATCGCCGTGGTCGCCGAGCCTTACTGCGTCCCCAGCCGACACAACTGGTTTGGGGACCTCGGGGGCTTGGCGGCTATTGTTTCGTCTGGACCCTCGCTCCTGGTGATGACAGACAGGGGCGAGGGTTATGTGTGTGTTGATTGGGAGGGAACCGTTCTGATCGGGGTGTACTTCTCTCCGAACCGGCGCCTCGCCGAGTTTGAGCGATTTTTGGGCGCGGTGGGGGCCGTGATTAATCGGTACCCATCGCGTCCGGTCGTGGTGGCGGGGGACTTCAATGCCAAATCAACGGCTTGGGGATCCCCTGTCACCGACGCTCGCGGCGACGCGCTGGAGGAGTGGGCGATTGCGACCGGCCTCGTGGTTCTGAACCGGGGTTCGGTCGCAACGTGCGTGCGCTGGCAGGGCGAGTCCATTGTGGACATTTCGTTTGCAAGCCCTGCCGTAGCGCGCCGCGTCCGGGACTGGCAAGTGCTGGTCGAGGCGGAGTCTCTGTCGGACCACCGTTACGTGCGGTTCGACATCTCCGCCTCGCCGGCGATCCCGGACGATCGCCCGAGGAGAGTGCACACCCCGTCGTCCCCACGATGGGCGTTGAAACGTTTAAACGTAGACGTGCTGGTGGAAGCCTCCATCGTCCAGGCCTGGACACCGATGGGCGAAGGGCCTGTGGAGGTCGAGCAAGAGGCGGAGTGGTTCCGGGGCGCGATGACGCTGATTTGCGACGCGTCGATGCCCCGGGCCAGTGCTCGACCTCCGAGGCGTCAGGTGTACTGGTGGTCTGACGACATCAGTCATAAACGCGCCGCGTGCATTGCGGCGCGTCGCCAGTACACCAGGTACCGCAGACGCAGGCGGTACCGTGACCAGACCGTGGAGGCACGGCTGCGGGATGCGTACAAACAGCGAAAGTACGCCCTGCAGTCCGCCATCAGCGAGGCCAAAGCCCAAAGATGGGAAGAGTTCCTGGGGACTCTCGAGGCAGATCCGTGGGGCCGTCCGTACAAGGCGGTCAGGGGCAAGTTGCGCCCCTGGGCCCCACCGGTCACCGAGAGTCTCCAGCCCCGGCAATTAGAGGAGGTGGTCTCCGCTCTCTTTCCTTCGAGAGCGGAGCACACGCCTCCCGAAATGGCGCCGCCCGAAGTTGAGGAGGGCGGCGCTGATGCCGGGGCGCCACAAGTTACAATGGCGGAGCTCGGCGCGGCAATGATGCGGCTCCGGGGTAAAAACACCGCCCCGGGGCCGGACGGAATTCCTGGCCGCGCCTGGGTTTTGGCCTACGACGCCCTAGGGGACCGGCTCCTCAGGCTGTTTAGCGCCTGTCTGGAGTCGGGACGGTTCCCTTCCATGTGGAAGACGGGTAAGCTGGTCCTCCTGAGAAAGGAGGGCCGCCCCGCGGACTCTCCCTCCGCGTACCGCCCCATAGTGCTGCTGGATGAGGTGGGCAAGCTCTTTGAGCGTGTTGTGGTCGCCCGCCTCTCCAGGCACCTGGTGCGGGTAGGCCCCGACTTGTCCGAACTCCAGTTCGGTTTCCGGGAGGGCCGATCGACGATTGACGCGATTGGTCGCGTCAAGGCCCTCTCGGAAGAGGCGGTCGCCTCGCGCGGGGTGGTGTTGGCGGTGTCCTTAGACATCGCCAACGCGTTCAACACCCTGCCGTGGGCGACTATCAGGGAGGCGCTCCGATTTCATGGGGTGCCTCCCTATCTGCGCCGAATAGTCGGGGACTACCTGCACCAGAGGAGTGTGTTTTGTGTGGGGCGGAACGGAGAGACGTTCCGGAGGGAGGTGTCGTGCGGTGTTCCACAGGGATCGGTTCTGGGTCCGATCCTGTGGAACATCGGCTACGACTGGGTGCTGCGGGGCGCCCTGCCCCCGGGAGTCGGCGTAACTTGTTACGCCGACGACACGCTGGTGACGGCCCGGGGAGAGGATTACGGGGCAGCTGCCCGTCTTGCCACGGCTGGAGTTGCCCTGGTTGTCGGCAGGATTAGGATGTTGGGACTGGAGGTGGCGCTGGAAAAGTCCGAGGCCCTATTATTTCATGGGCCTCGGCGGGCGCCGCCACCAGATGCCCACATCATCGTTGAAGGGGTCCGCATCGGGGTGGAGCCGAGTATGAAATACTTGGGGCTCCACCTCGACGGCCGCTGGAACTTTCGCGTCCATTTTAGCCGCCTGGCCCCCCGGCTGATGTCGGCGGCAGGAGCGCTTAGCTCTTTGCTGCCGAATATCGGGGGGCCGAGTGTCGTCTGCCGCCGCCTCTATTTGGGGGTGGTGCGGTCGATTGCCCTATACGGAGCGCCCATTTGGGCCGACGCCCTCGATCGCCACAACGTCGCCCTCCTGAGGAGACCGCAGAGGGCGATGGCGATCAGGGTGTCGCGGGCGTACCGCACCGTCTCCTTTGAGGCGGCGTGCGTTTTGGCGGCATCGCCGCCTTGGGATTTGGAGGCGGGGGTCCAGGCGTCGGTGTATTACTGGCGCGCGGACCTCCGGCTCCATGGCGAGGAACCCACACATTGTGCGGTGGAGACGCGAAGGTCCCAGGCTCGACTGGTCCTCGAGGAGAAGTGGGAAGACAGACTGGCCCAGCCCCGCTACGGGGTGAGGACCGTCGAGGCTGTCCGTCCAGTACTAAGGCAGTGGACGGACAGACGGCGCGGACCGCTCACCTACCGGCTCACTCAGGTGCTCTCCGGACACGGCTGTTTCGGGGAGTACCTCTGCAAGATAGCCGGTAGGGAGCCGACAACCAGGTGCAACCATTGTGAGGAGTGTGACCAGGACACGGCGCAGCACACGCTGGAGGAGTGTCCGGCGTGGGTCGTGGAGCGCTGCGCCCTGGTCGCTGTGATTGGCCCCGACCTCTCGTTGCCGACCGTCGTATCCAGGATGGTCGGCGACGACAGGTGCTGGGGCGCAATGAGGTCCTTCTGCGAGACTGTCATCTCGCAGAAGGAGGCGGCGGAACGGGGGCGTGAGGATGATCCTTACGCCCCGGAAGTCCGCCGCCGGAGGAGAGGGCGCAGGAGACGCGCCTTTGTCGCTCTCCTGCCCCCCACTTAAGGGTTCCGGGTGGCAAGGCCTGAGGGGACCCTGCCACCCGTAAATTAGGAACCCCGAGAGGGCGCGCGCGGTGTTCCCGCGCGCCTTCTACCGTCGAAAGGGGAGAGCGGTCAGGCTCTCCCCTGGGGACGAGAGGTGGCCGGGTCCGTTTGACCCGGCCCACACCTACATGGGGGGGCCTGCTATGGATGAATCCTCCTAGAGCTCCCAACTGGCCCCCCCTATTGGATGAGAGAGGGAACACCCCAGGTTTTTTAGTGGGTAGACCAGCGCGTCTCGCTGGGAGTCCCACACTCCCCCGCCGGTGCCGTCCCCTAGCCGGCGGGCAGTGCATGAAGCATTTTTCCTGGGAAACAAAAAAAAAAAAAAAAAAGGTGTCACTGGGTTATATTAACTTGCCTAACCCGCTATCATAGCGGTTGTGAATGTAACTGCTTTGCACAAGATCTCAGTACGAATCCAGGGTCAAACCTACAAACAAATTCAAAAAGTTATTTCGAGAAATTTCCAATAACTTTTTGCACGTCCTCGTGTCTCAAAAAGCTCGTAAAACCGTTGGTCCTGTCTGATCTTTCTCCAGTCATGTCGTATTCCCATTTTATCGGACTATGACGGTGTGAGAATAGGGAGTGCATTTGTGTTTTCTCACACATTTGTGCACTATAATATCTCTATATTATTATGACAAAATACCTAAAAAATATATAATAGTTAGTCATTATGGAGCTCTACCGGGGGCCCAAGTCCTATTTTTATAAATTCGTCATTCCGACACGACGTAACTGCAATTCCATTGTCATTTTGCTAAAAGTTCGTAATCTGCTAAATTTATAATGGTCGGTCAATGGTCTCGTAATAGGATTGTGGTAGAATGACATGTTGTATTACCATTATTATTAAACCCGTTAGTAGAAGTGATTTTTGAAAACAATTATTAAATTTGAACATTTATTCATGCCAGATTTCGTTTATATATATTTATTAGTGTTAAAAGCAATTTAATCAAAGGAACTGTCAAAATTTTAGCAGATTACCGCATAAGTCAGTCATTGATTTGTCATTACGAGATTACCATTCTATGCCATTTTTTCAATGGAGTGTCAGTGTTTGACCATCGGAAAGTCATAATGACGCCATTATATTAGTAGATTACCAAACTTGTCAAAATCAACAATTATGAAATCAATGATAGACCATTCTGACACTATTGTAATAGCAAACTTGAGGCCCTGGTGTTATGGTGGTTTTTTTAAACGGAAAATATTGAAACATGCTTATTTAACACTAACTTTCATCTGTAAATTTGCTTTCATGGTTCTAAGTAAAAATAATTGTTCCACAAAGCGTCTTATGTATTTCCAGCGCACAAAAAATATTTGCATTGCTCCATTATTACACAAAAGAAAGGTAAAACAACATACACTTTCGCATGTAAATTATAAATATAATGGAGGATAAGGATAACTAGTTTATCAATAATAGTAAATAAATAATTTCCTCGAGACAGACTACCAGAGGACGGCAATTCAATACGGCTAAAGAAAGATCAGGCGCAGACCCAATGGCTTAACTACTTTTAAACGTTGTTAAACGCCGCCAAGTTCCTAACTCCGGGCTACTATTGAAAATTCTTTGCCCTGACCAGGAATTCAAACAACATACCTTCACCATTGACAAAACGGACAGTATAGTTTCAAACACCATACTTGATCCTAATGTAACTTACCCTAAAACATAAGAAATGATATAGAGTGCCAGAATCCTGTTTTTAATAAAGCAATTAAATTATAATAAGGAGACAGCAGAAGTGGGAGCGTTTACTGAGCATAAAGTCGCAGGTGTGATTTCCGAGTTAGATAAAGTGTCATTGGGTTTTTATACGCAATCGCGTTAAAACGGCGATGGATCCGCCTCCAACTTCGAGGTACCTAAAACCAGAACTAAGGAACTTTAGGTATTATATACCGCTACCTACCCCTTCGGGGATACAATATGTAATAGAATATGCATGTATTCAGCCATCAATTACTTGCAGATTACAAAAACGCCAGATTTTTAATATGTGATTACATAATATTGTCTTCTTCTACGCGAATATTATTCATTGAAATTAAACTACTATATACAGATTTTATCGCGTTGTTTAGAGACTTTATTACATTTATTCTGCGTAAATAGATACACCAATGATTAAATTATGTTCGGGTACTTTGAAATAACTACACTTTAACATTGAGACAACTACCATCTTAGTCTCCCCGTGACCATAGCTGCTGAAAAGCAACCAAAACGTTGGGGAAAGTGTAAAATTAAATTAAATCTAAATAATTTTAATAATAATTTAATTAGCTTAAAAATTTGTAAAGTTTTATAGTACTAGTAGTGTAAAAGTTTTAAAAAATATGTAATAAAGTATCAAATAAACACCGCGATAAAATCCGTATATAGTAGTTTAATTTCAACGTAATTACAAGTTTTCCAGGACCAAATATGTGCTTCCATAGTCTGAACTGTGCGGCAATTTTTCATTACGTATTCTCTGCGTTCATCTCCATTAAGCTGCATATCCAACAGGGTTACTCGTAGATAACTTAAACCCCATCCATCAAGGATCTCAGCGCGATAAGCGCTAGCACACAAAACTAATCCATTCTCTATTACGTGTGAGCAGTAAGTCAATCAGCAGTTTTCTGGCGTAGCGCCAGTTATGCCGGTGTCGGTATGATTTATTGATCAAAGAGTTTGATGATTAAAAGTATGTTATGATCTCACGTAGTGTAATTTAGTTATGTGCGATTATTCGAATAGTCATTTGAGTAATTCGAATTATATTATGTTTATTAATTGCATTTTATCACTGAGGGTTTCTTACTATCACATGCTCTTAACTAATATTATAAATGCGGCATTGAGTTTGTTTGTTTGTTTGTTACGCTTTCAAGGCGTAACTACTGGACCAATCATCGTGAAAAATGTGCATACACGTTGTCAGAGGTACAGAATAGGAAATTGGGTACATTTCATCGGGAAAAAAAAAATGGATTGTTACTAACCTAACCTACATTTATGCGAGCGAAGCCGCGGAAAAAGTCTATTAAAATTATTATAAATATTATTAATTATTATGTTATAAATAATATTAATTATAATATATTAAAAGTTGAGATAGAAACACAAACTAGGCTTAGTAGTAATAACCGAAAGATGTCATTGGTAACTATGAATACAGAACCTGAAAAACAATTACAAAGAAATTACATTGTAGCCACCCAAATCCCAGTTTTATTAAATTTGACAGCAAATTAACATTAAACCGTCAATCAAATAAACAGGCTATTAATCCATTCCCTCACTTTACATGTCAGTCAAGTTTAATAACAATGAATAATTGGGTCTTTAACGTAATCTGGCTCAGATGATAAGTGGTAGCGATTATGATACAAAAGGTATATATCTCAATAAGCTGTGGCCACGTTATAAATTCATATTGAGGAGATTGCGACTAAAATAAAACTGAAGAAAACTTTGTACCCCTTTTTACGAAACTTGCGCGGACGGAGGAATATGAAATTTGGCACAGTTAAAGTTTATATGAAGAAGGAGGGGCGAATCCTAATATTTTTTATAAAATATGCAATATAAATACATTAAATTAATGTAAAAGCACTACACGCACAATACCATGCATTTGTCACACGCAGTCGAATCGCGTTCGTAGTGTTTCGGCATTGTTCGGTTGATGACAACCTGACGGCCCGTAACATTTCGGCGCTTCGTGCGCCACAGCGCGCCATGGCCGTCAGGTTGATACGAGGTTACCGCACGATCTCGTTCGAGGCTGCGAGTCTCCTCGCCGGATCGATGCCATGGGACCTGGAAGCGGCGCTCCTGGCGTCACTTTATCGTTGGCGCCGGGAGGCGCTAGCTCGGAGCGAAGGACCGGCTCTTCCCGCTCTCGAGGCGGCGAGGTCCGAGCTCTGCCAGGTCCTAGTGGCGAATTGGAAGGAACGACTTGTGCACCCCAGTGCCGGGCACGCCACGATCGTGGCGGTAAGTCCCGTGTTTGAGGAGTGGCTGGAGAGGCGCCATGGCGCCCTCACCTTCCGGCTGACACAGGTAATGACTGGCCACGGTTGTTTTGGCCAGTTCCTGTGTCGTATACGCTGGCAAGAGACGACCGGTTGTCACCACTGCGGCGACTGCCGCGACGTAGTTGAGGACACGGCGCTGCACACTTTGGCGGTTTGCCCCGCTTGGGCATCGCAGCGCCGTGAATTGATTGCGGCAGTCGGATTGGTTACCCTCTCGCTTCCGGCTGTAGTTCAGTCTATGGTCCGGAGCGAGAGGTCGTGGAACGCCGTCGCCTCCTTTTTTGAGGAAGTCATTTCCATCAAGGAGGCGGCGGAGCGGGAGAGGGAGCGTTTGAACCCTCTCCCCAACCGCAGAGCCGGGCGCCGGAGGGCGCGAGACGACCTCCAGCCACCCTGAGGTTTGACCTGGGGGTGGCGAGCTTTGTGGGCCTGCCCGCCATCCGTTCAGCACCAGGTCCGAGAGGCGGCGTGCGTGTTCCCACGCGCGCCTCTATGTCGAGTCCGGGACAGTAGGGAGTGATAGAAGTGCCAATAGGGTAGGTCTTTCGTGTAGTGGCCTGCCGTTTCATACGGCGGGCCGAAACCTCGGCGGGGTCGCGACCGCATGCGAAAGTGATTCGCGCGGCCCCGTCGATAGTGGTTTTGTCGAGGAACACCGTGGTAGGTTTAGTCGGTATTCCGGGAGGTACTTCATCTTTTCAACATCTTTATTTTACCCCAGCGAGTCCGACATAACCCCTCCGCCCGCCCCCGCGGAGGGGTATGCGTCATGCATTCCCCCACGAAAAAAAAAAAAAAAAAATTGTTCGGTTGATGTCGTAGAATTCTTCGTAACTATGGTTACATATTTTAAGTACCGTGAAATGTGATCATAAGGGTATAGTTATAGGCAATAAAACCTAAATAACAATCAAACTTAAAATTTAAATCAATTATGGTTGAATTTCGACCACTTAGCGACCGCTAGTTAATCATAATATGGCAGAAAAAAAATGGGCTTCAAGAAATACTGTTACAGCGTGTAACTCATTACATATATGAGCTAATTTAAAATACATGTACATAAACATAAAGACTCTCGTTGCCGATGGCATACATGTCCAAATTAATTATATATTATATATTAATTATTGCAGTTCAAATTAACCTTCGGAATAATTTATAGTAAAAGTTATTGGTTTTAAATGTACCTAAATTATGATATTCGAAAAAAAGGTGAAGCGAAAGTTTACATTAAAATGGGATTAAATATAATGACCATCAAAAATACCAGTTGCACAGCAAATATTGCACAGCATAACCAGCACTGCATTCCGTCTCGGAAGGGTTAGGTTATTTATTTATTTATTTATTTATTAAGATTCACCAACAGTTACTACAATATCACATACACTTAAGACAAACATTTTGAGTCTAACCAATTGTATAACTAATTCCAGGTGAATTCAGCATGCATTACATTTTAAACATTACATAAATAATACGACATAAGAAACAAAGATAAATATTAAAAGTGACGAAATATCAATATTAAAGTTAAGTTTAACAATTAAATTATATCAAAATCCAGGAAATTTTAACAATCAAATAGAAATATAAAATTAATAATGTAAATATATTGTAAATGTTATATTACTAATAAATCAAATAAAATTAGGTATAGCAAATAAAAATAAAAAATAAAAATATATAAATATAAATGTTAGGTTCCTTCTTAAACCCACCCAAAAATAGGAGCGAAGCGGGGCTCCGTCGACTTAGTTTGATCTCTTTAAATATATTTTGCTGTGCAATTAGTATTTTTGGTAAGCCTTGCATATTTTACTGTGCAATTAGTATTTTTTTGCTGTGCAGATTAAATGGCGTTGTCTCAAAAATGTGAATGCCAATATTGGCGAAACTCTAATAACATCCTGGATGTTACATGGACATCGAATGTTATATGGATGCTGTCGTTCAAGCATCAAGGGTTAGTATTAACTGTGCTAGCAATACAGCCTACAGACTGAAGTGGCTGTAGCCCAATGGATAAGGCACTAGACTTGCGATCGAGAGGTCGCGGGTTCAAATACTACCCATTGCACTACCGACGTGAGCCTACTTCTAATACAAGCGTTCTAGCTTAGCTTAGTTGAGGCGCTCATAGCCAGTTGCAATCACTAACCGGTAAACGATTAGCGTGGATAAGCAATGTTGGATGCGGTCAGTCTATAAATGGGTGACCGCTTAGTGGTATTTCATGTGAGCGTCTCCGTACTTCGGAGGGCACGTAAAAAGTCAGTCCCGGTTGTTGTCAAATTGACAGCAGTCGTTAAGCCATGTCAGAGGTCTACGGGCGGCCTGAACAACTCTTGACAATAGGTTGGCCACTAACCACACGAAAAGAAAGAAGAAGCTTAGCTGGAGGGTTTAACGATAATACTAGTAATTCTAAACTAAAATTTAATTGCCAGTAATCTTAAAAAATAAAAGAAAACGAGATTAAAATGCATTACTCTATTATATGAATAAATAAATAAAACGGATTAAATTTAGCTTGTAGATATGCCATGTTGTGAAATAACACAAATTATATTTTCCCGATATTCTCTCTCGTGTTCAACACGTAGACAAAGCCACGGGCCGAAGCTAGTATTCAATTAAGTCGTATAAATTTTTGCTCAATATTTCGTAGAAAGAATGTTTCTATCCTTTTATTTCTATAGAGCCTTTGTAATCAAGGTCTATGCTTCACGCGGGTGCAGAGTGCAAACGCTTATTGGATCAATTTCGTGTGGGCACATATGAGACATGCTTCTGTTCCATAGATAGCAGAGTGCATAGGTAAACCTTTAGAGTGCAAGAATTGCGACGTTTAGAATTTTTTTTATCGGTATGTTTTGTCTTGCTGCATTGTGTGACTGAAGAATGAATGTGTTAATAATTACTTTATTAATTTCAAATGACACATTTACAATATATTATTCATTTTTCTTTAAACACTTGGTAATTAATGTACTATATATTTACAAACGTATTAGCAAAGATAAAGTAATTATAAAAATACAAAATATTTATAAAATTGGTTTAGGCGTCGTAGAATTTGTCAGTATCGCTGTCAACTGGTAACGTGCCCAGAAGACTGGCAGCATTGCCACGTTGAATGCCACTGCCGTTTCTTTGGGCCAAGCAAAGACCAGCCTTTTGATCACGCAAAGCGTAGATCAGGCGTTTTAATAATTAAATGTACTGCAAACTTTTAATGCTTTGAATGTCATTCAGTGTTTTGGTTTCGCAGCGTTAGTGAATGTGACTGGTATGCCTTGTCTCTAGTTCCATATGATTGTGTCCGCAAAACGATAAAAGTAGTTAAAGGCTAAACTTAAAATTATTAAAACAATGTTGCATTCCTAGTTAAAACTGCAAAATATAATATTTTTATTTATTTCACTAATAATAGCAAGCAGCGATAGCTCAGTGGGGAGACCAACAGACTGCAATGCAGAGGGCCTCGGATTCGAACCCACGTCGCGCACCTCTGACTTTCGGCAGTTATATGACTTTTCAAAATTATGTGCGTATTGATTGACAATTATCGCCTGCTCCGTGCCTCGGAGAGCACGTTAAGCCATTGGACCCGGCTGCTATGAACATCTATGCGGTCGTTATTGGGAAAGTCAGTACCCACCTAATATCCTGACACTGGTTTAGCCTTAGGGTATCGTTAGCCTTCGGGTTGCGGAGGTCAGGTGGCAGCCGCTCCATGTAAAAACTGATATCCAGTCAAATCCGGTTAGACCAGAAAAGCCGACCCCAAGTGACTTGGGAATAATAAAGGCTAAGAGAGAAGTAATTTCACTAATAATAAATATAAAACTATCCATAACGAAGCCTGTCTGGGTTAAGCTACTAAGACATAAAAACGCCTTTATATGTGATCAGTGATCACACTCTTGAATAACAATAACCCCATAACCCAATGAAGTATTAACTGCTCAATGACACATCACTGAACCCATTCGATAGGATCGGGACAGATGCAAGCAACCATAAGCAATCAAAATTGATTATTATTTCCTTTAACTATGGCGTGCTGACCCCTGCACTGTAAAGACGAAGTCCCAGAGACAATTAACAGCGGAGCGATTAGCGTTTTCAACAAAATTTTCATTTGAGGAGGCGGGTTATTTAAAAAAACGTTTGTTTAGTTAATTATTAAACTCATCCTGGTTTATTCACATATACACGTCAGTTAAGACTCAAACGTGCTTCAGTAATGGTTTAAAACTTAAAGACAATTTGGAATCGGCATAACCATTTGTCGACCACACAAATATTTGTCCCGTATAGGATTCGAACTCACAAGACTCAGTGCAGTCAGTCGTAGCGCGTCAGGCGATCACATAATCCAATACATCATCCGAGCAATCAAAGTCCTTATGACAAGTCCAGCGACAGTCCTGCTCCTGAAGTCTCTCATTTTATAAAACGGGTTAATGTCAAATAATCGTCTCTACATTATCAGCATTCTTATAGTATTCTGAGGTCGAATCTGGCAAGGGACAATTCCACAAATGGTTGTATTGTCTGGGTTACTTTATGTTATTAATTATAAGTTTGTTAAGCTTTTACAGTAAATCTTCACAGAACAGGGTAGAGCTACCTTGCTACTAGGCCTAAGATTTTCACTATGTAATCTAACTGCGCTAGTGACAACTACACTTATATTGTCGAACTCACGACGTTAGCTGCGCTAACCGTCTTCTGTCACTTACTACTAATTATATTTCATTATAACTTTCTGCTTCATATCCTAGTTTTAGCTTTCTTAGGTTTCTAAAAAAGGCATAAATTTAAACTATGGAACACGCAAATTTTTGTCCCATGACGAACCCACAACGAAGGATGGAACCCACAACACTCGGCGCGGCGGCAGGAACGAGGTGGTCACTTAAAGCACTATGCCATCCTATCACCATCGCCATCTTAGATTATGCTTCTAGAAACTTGATCAAACTACAAGTCACATCGATGTCCTTAGGAAACAATTTAGAAGTCCACTAATCGCCTCGCTGCCAGAATTCAGAAGTACCAAGGCTTTTCGCTTAACCCCTCTTTCCGGCTATCTATTTATAGTCACTGGACTGTTATCATTTAAATTCAAGTGAATCTATAACACTTTCTATGGTTATAGCTGAACATTTGCTATCGTAATGTTGGGTCCGACACTCATATTTTGAGAGATAGGGGTAGAAGTTATGATTGTTTTGCATAAGCAACTTTTCAATAGAATAAATAAGACATTTGAGGAAGTATATATGTACATAGAGCAACGCCTTTTATTTCCGAAGGAAAGGTAGAAAAGTATTATACCCACCTTTTCAGCTTTGATATTAGGTCCCGTGTAAACGGGCAAACCTATTGCCGTCTATCACAGATCCAGACACCGTGCTACACTATTGAGAATTTCTTGAAAGAAAAACCTAATTACACTTTACTTGGAAATCATACCTAAGACCTCATTCGCAGCAGTTACATTGAATACCTACAAACAGCCTAAACTCACGTATAAACTGTCATGTAATGTAAGTGGCTATATAATAGATCATTGCCGTGAGATATAAAAAATTAATTGACTTTTTCGAAATTTATATATTTTAAAACAACAATCAAAATTAACATACAGATACATCAATTATATCGTTTAAGACTTGCTAGTATATAAAAGAAACAAAAGAAGCTTCAATTATTAAATTATTTCTTAAGACTGCGCCGAGCGTAAGACGCGGTTGGACTGAATGACATATTCAAATCGGCGCGCGGCCGCCATAGTAAAATTGTATGGAGGATTTGAAGTGCTTTTTTAATAAATATGTATCTTTATTGGCAACCCATAAGTTAAGTATTTGGAACGGACAAATTGTAATATAACTATTTATGTTTCGTTTAGGCTGTAAAATACGATAAATTTCTACTGCTATAATCTAAAAATCACGTTACCCGAGTTTACGCTTTTGCATTTTTCGTTCAGTTACGTAATTCTGTAGACGTAAATATTAATTATTTTAAGATTTCACACAGAGTAATTGTAAACACATTCATTGTTATGATAAACGTATATGATATATTTGTATTAAACAAAAATTGTTGATTTTATTAACTTAACTGTGACCGCCTGTTTTGGCACATTTCGTTTGGGGCAGCCTTAATATTTTTCACAGTACCGTGACCGTCACCTACAAAAGATCACAGCCAAACAATCTTGTATTGTATTTCTGCGGTGAAGTGCATTTCGAGGCTCCTTTAAGGAAGCGTTGCGTTGACAGCAAGAGACCACTCTTCATTGACCCTTACTGGCACCACAACTGTAAGTAAACATGTAAAAGCAACACGGCTATACGTAAGTGATACTTTTATTTACGAAACTTACTTATCATCATTTTTATTATATAGATTGCCACCAATAGTAAAATATACGTATAAATCTATATATATATAACTCTTCCGTTACTGAGTAACTGACAGACAACGCACAGCCGAAACTACTGAATGCAAGAAGCTGAAATTTGGCATGTATGTTCCTTGGAAAGTGTAGGGGAGCACTAAGGGAGGATTTTTGGAAATTCTACCCTTAAAAGGGTGAAAGGGGTGAAACCCGATATTCACACGGGAACGGGACTTACGCGGGTAAAACCGCGGGAAAACTACTAGTAGAATATAAGAATCTTTACCATGTTTAGCAATAGGTATGATCGAATTAACTGGATAGCAAATTTCGAATCGATGCGGTCTGTGGCAGTTGTTCACTTCTCTTTATAACTACAAAAGAGCTGATGATCTACAAACGGCTGAACAGATGTGAATCATAGCTAAGAATACTGTCGATCAATTCACCTTAATTCAACAAAAAACATACGGTAACAACATCGGTTCATCCGTTTGCGAGCTTCGATGCCACAGACAGATATACAGATACGCGTCTTAAACTTAAAACAGCCTCTTTTTTGCATTGAGGAGTTGAAAATGGTAAAAGAAAATTTTATTTACAATTATGAATATAAATGAAAAGCGTGCCTAAGATTCTTCCTGCTCTTTAAACGGAATTGTTTAATCCAGCTTGGAATTTCAATTAATTAATTCTTAGGAAATCTTGTGTACTCTGCGTTGAATAGTTGGCACACTACTCCAGCTTTTAGTAGCAGTGAATGCGACTGCTGTGCATGACGTCTTGAGTTTGATTCCCAGATCGAGTAAAGTTCTGCTTAATAGGTATTCCTGTGAAAAAATATTCATAGCAGTACGTAGTCCGGCACACCGGCATTGGCTTGCCCCATATAACGTAGAACGTAAAATCATAGTTATAACCTATACTAATATAATAAAGCTGGAGAGTTTACGCAAATATCAGAAATTACTGGTCCGAATTAAAAAAATGTTTTAGTGATGGATAGCCGATTTATCGAGGAAGGCTATAAGCTATATAACATCACGCTATGACCAATAGGAACGGAGTATCAATGAAAAATGTTGCAAAATCGGGGAAAATTCTCTTATGTGAAGCAGACATAGTTCCGCGGATCAGCTAGTAATAAATATATATTATACTAAAAAATATTTACAATCATGGTCTTATGAGATACTTAAGTTTGACTTTTACAATACAAACTGATGGGTGGTTTACTGGCCTAGCTAGGTCGTATGGTAATTTGTAATAGCTATAAGTCTTCTTCTCTCTTAGCCTTTATTATTCCCAAGTCACTTGGGGTCGGCTTTTCTGGTCTAACCGGATTTGACTGGATATCAGTTTTTACACGGAGCGGCTGCCACCTGACCTCCGCAACCCGAAGGCTAACGATACCCTAAGGCTAAACCAGTGTCAGGATATTAAAGGATACTGACTTTCCCAATAACGACTGCCATAGATGTTCATGGCAGCCGGGACCAACGGCTTAACGTGCTCTTCGAGGCACGGAGTAGGCGATAATTGACAATCAATACGCACATAATTTCGAAAAGTCCTATAACTTCCGAAAGTCAGAGGTTCGCGACGTGGGTTCATATATATCGATATGCGTGGGTATAAGTAATAGGTATAAAATAGTTGGCAAAATGTGAGTACAATATACTTCTGTTTACTCTTTGCGAACAGATTGAGACTTTGCATGTATATATCTACCAAACTCTTAACAAAGGTTAGATTCGTTTCAATTTTAAATTTGTATAGGATGCTTTCGTGCATGGACGAGCGTGCATATTATGTGACTGAAATCGGTTGTTCATTGTAGTACGCGCTTGTACGCGTACGAGAATTTATCGTAAAAAGCACATACTCACACTGCTATCATAGCAATATGAGCTCTATATACAGCATGCATAGTGTCTTAATTGCTTCAACAAAATCTGGGACATGTTAAGCGTGTTGATTGCCGCAAGTTTACGGTTGGCTTCCAAACCAAAAATCGCTTGATCAGTATTCTCGCTGAAGCATGCCTTCTAAGCCCAAAAATTCTAATTGTAACATTCCTTAATGTAACTAAAATAGCACAATATTAATGGAAATAATTAAAACGATGATACAAAGCTAAATTTTGATTAAATATTATTATCCCAGTTCAAACAATGTAAAGGCCTGAAATTTTACGCTGGCAATGTTATTACGAGCTTACAAGAAGGTGATAACGAGAGGGCGGACGCTTTTAATTTACGGATGGCGCAATGGATTAAGTAGTCACCTCGCTGCTACACCGCGACGAGTGTCGGGGATTTGATCTCCTTACGGAGGAAAAATGTATGTCATCTACAATAAGTTGTTCCGAGTGTTTGTGTTATTGTTGTGTTCTGTGTATTTTGGATATTTTTTTAAGCCCTCAAACTCCAAATTAATATAGGACCCTGCCGCTAGTTACAGGGACGGGAGGGCAGAATATGTAACAGATATGAATATGTGATGGACAAGGCATAGTGAGCAGTCTATTTATGAATGAAGGAAAATCTTAGTGTCGCAAACACATCTAGATTTTGATTACACGTTGGGCCTTATTATTATTTTTTGAATAGAAACTATCCTGTAACTACGAATACCGTTGACTCACTAGGAGTTGTGAGATGATGACATAAGCTACTGCCTAATGCACCCAATTTATGTTATTATAAATCAACTATATCCAAGTCTTTTTTATTCACTTTAGGTTTACCTTATTATTAATCATTTGTTTGTATATATTATGTTAATAATACAGTTATGTAATAGTAAATTGATAAAAATTATTAAAAAAATCTATTATTTACACTACATACATACTGAATGGAACAGTCGCAAGAGGAAGACCTAGGCGAACGTTTCTTGATCAGATCGGAGGCGTTCTGGACAAAGGCCAGGTTAAGAGCACCTTGAACCGACGGGCGTGTATGAGGAATGGGATGAAAGTGAATGAAGCCAGAGAAGTGTGTCAGGATCGTAGCAAATGGAAATCCGTAGTCTCTGCCTACCCCTCTGGGAAACAGGCGTGAATCTATGTATGTATGTATGTATATTATCATATCACCCATTACAATCAAACACAAGATATATCATGCTAGTCACGACTCCAAAAGTTACTTTTAATTGATACTGAAACTTCAAATCGCTTCGTAAATTACAACAGAAATTACACCAATCAGCTCCAATTCTCTAAAGTATGTAAAATAAATTACGCGCCGTCTCTACAGGCTCAGAACACAGCCTTACTCGTTCCTTAATTTTACATAAGGTAAACTTCGGCAATAAATTAATTGTAAGGAGATCGCAACAGACGATAGCTCTGGTGACTCATATTAAAATTTTAAACAAATTACAACCAGATGGCATGATTGTGTTTATTAACAAAAGAACGTTGTTTACGTAGTAAATTAGTTGGCCTTAAATAAAACTTGCCTTTTAGTGTTTTAATAACAATCGCCTGTGCTCTGTTTTTAGTCGGCTAAAGTTAGGAATACTTTCTTAGTAACTGGACCACATGCATGGAGTAGCGAGTAGGTAGTCGTCTCGCCGTTGCCGCCGCGCTGTGTACTGTGGGTTTGAATCCATTGTTAGGCTAATTTTTAATGTGATCCATAAGACAATTATATCGTGGTTCACAAATTTTTGTTTGTTTGGGTGTCCTTTGTTATTAGTATGTTTGTGAAGTTTTCCACAAAATAGAAACAAACGCTTTTGTGGAGTTGACTTAAACACAACAAAAAAAATAACATTCGACCAATCTGTTTCTGGTTTTTGGAATGACTTTCTAATTATCACTTTTATTGCAATGGATAAAGTGAATTTGGTATATATTGTATATATTAATAATTTTGTCAGTTCGTCATAAGTGTATTAAGAAGTCGTTTAATTTTAATGCAATTTATGGTTAGAAACAAAATAAAATTAAAGCATAATACTAACCTGACCGACCAATTCGTCTTACAGACTTTCTTCTAGTATATATGTATCTGATTAAGCAGCGATAGCTCAGTGGGGAGACCAACAGACTGCAATGCAGAGGGTCTCGGGTTCGAACCCACGTCGCGCACCTCTAACTTTCGGAAGTTATATGACTTTTCGAAATTATGTGCGTATTGATTGACAATTATCGCCTGCTCCGTGCCTCGGAGAGCACGTTAAGCCGTCGGTCCCGGCTGCCATGAACATCTATGGCAGTCGTTATTGGGAGAGTGTCGACACAAAAGATCCCACTGGGTCGAAGTGTCGCCGGTCTGCACTGACTGGCCCCCACATAAGATACATATATGTATGGACAAATTCTCATGCATGTATCCCTGCAAGGATAATCAGGGGTATTGCAAGGTTAAATTTCGGATTTTTAGGTTCTACTTCGATTGCCATCTTCCAGGTACAATAACATACTGTATATTGCTTCTAAACACTGCCCAACCCGATAATTTAATCCGTGACCTTAAGAATCTTACAGCCTCACAACAGCTGCACCATTGAGGCAGTATTATGTCATCTTCAATATTAGTGAAGAATAAATAGAATATCAAGGATTTTTACAAGATTCAATCAACTGCTGACTACTCACGTATATAGTTTTGTTTATTTTATGATTTAAACTTTATTATTCGATGCTTCCGTTTGTTAGTCCTTCAATATGAGAAGAAAAGCCTCGACAAGTGACACTAAGCTGTCATCTAGAACATACATGATGACCGTGACAAATCAATCAAGAGCGCCTTGGACTAAAAAAAATGTTGTGCATTCTTTATACTTTAATAGAACACTTATAATTTGACAAGCTGTCCCCCACGCTCACTCCCACGTGTTTCTCACCCATGACTCGTAGCGTGATTTTATATAGCCTATAGTACTCCTGGATGAAGTAAAATTGGTGCTAAAGTTCTTGATTTTTTATTACAAAAAAATACACAAGACATTCCCTTTTTTTATCTTTATAAAGGACAACTCCCGCAATAGGAATAATTCCTGTACTGCGGGTGACTTTGCATACATCTAAACAACGGACACAAAGAACACACAGACTCGGAACTATTATTTGTGGATCACACAGTTTTGTTTCGTTTGGGATTCGAACCCACAGCACTCGGCGCAATGAGTGGCGCGGCGACCTCTTAAACCACTGCGCCATCCGTGCAATGTTAGCATAGATCCCAAACACGAAAATATTATTTACATGTCCTATTGTATTGAAATGAACTGTAAATTATACACAGGAAAATATTTTTTTTGTGCGCCTTTAATTTTGTTACTGGTTTTAATGAACACCTTCATCAGTTATACCCAAAATGTATTTACTTTGTATGGGTTGACTCTGGTTCTTGAGATATTCAACATAAAGACCTCCATCAGGACATTAGAACAATGAAAGAAATATACCAAAGCCGATTGGACAGCCATATTATAATGGTAGACTATTGCTTGAGTTTAATAAGGGATTGTCCTGATCATAAACAGAATAGAAAAGCTTACAGATAAAAAAAATCTTAATAGCATAATTAAGTATTAAGTTTTCTTGCCGTTATTATATAGCCGCTTCTAAAATATATATTTAATACGTAATTGTATTTTTATTTCGACCTTCTTGCAGTCATATAGTTATAAAGTCTTATCTCATAAACTAGAGTCAATTTAACAAATCTCATATTTTTCTCGTATTCAGCATACTGAACTTACACAAAAATTTACTTCAACTTACCATGCCGCAAAATGACTGTTCCCCAGTGTTATAATGATTACCTTAATAAGTACTTATATAACTGGAAACCGCATTGAAAGTGAACATACAAACAGACAAACAGGCAACACTAAATTATTACCTCTGTCTTATATTGTAAATCATTTTAAAAGCGTTTATGCCAACTGACTTGTTATGGGTAGCAAATTTTTTTATAGTATACTCTCACACTAATTACAATTTTTGAGTCGCAGGGGAATTTACTAACATTCGACTAATGGACATAATGATTACCCACACTCAAAACCTACAACATCTTTTATACATAGCTATCATTTAGTCGGCCTCGATGGCGCAGTGTTTAGCGTAACCGACTGCCACGCTTGAGGTCGCGGGTTCGATTCCCGCACAAGTCAAACATTTGTGTCCATGAACATGGATGTTTGTCTTGGTTTGGGTGTTTCTATGTATAATATGTATGTATCTACAAAAAAAAAAGTATATATGTATGTTTATCCATTGTCTAGTACCCATAGTATAAGCTCTGCTTAGTTTGGGCTAGATGGTGTTGTGTGTTTGTGGTAGAATATTATATTATTATTGTTATTTTAAAATTGACACACTTTATAGAAATATATTCTCAAAATGTTATCCTTTATTACTTGTTAGTCACTTTTATATTAAACATCCTTGTTAGAATATATACGTCAACATTACTAACGGTGAATAAGCCTTCAGTATTTTATAAGCGAAATGATTACAAGCCAATAGTGTGCCGACCCAAAATCCGTTCCCAAACCTTCGTGAGTAAATATACGTAGAAGATTGCACTCGCATCTTCTTTACGATGTATCAACGTCGCCCCGCCCGCTAACATTCTATAAGGAATTTCCCTATTTCACGCTAAACTGAATTCTTTTCTTTTGAGAATGTTTACCTTACTTATACGGAGGGGTACAAATATTGTATTTGTTCTGTGGAACCGTTTTTGCTTTGATGCAAATATTTATTGTTACTACTGGTTTTTGCATCGTATTCGTTTTCTATTATATATTGACATGAAAACATAACGTAGTACTAGAATTTTGTTTTTGAAAATTGGTGATTTTTTAACAATAATTCTCTGATCTAAAAATGTTTCTAGTGCCGACTTACTACTAATAAAATATAATACTTAGGCCCTAAATAAATTAGTGTATCACACATATTGATGTCTCGTGTATACGCGGTAATATGGTACACTAATTTCTGTGATTCATTGAACCCATGTCACTCAGTGAGGTGACTAAAACTATGGGGTCCTATACCACTGCTCCCTCCATTTTCGTATTCAACAAAATTTTCATATAAATAATAATAATAAAATAATAATATTCTACCACATAAAAACAACGCCATCTAGCCCAAACTAAGCAGAGCTTGTACTATGGGTACTAGACAATGGATAAACATACATATATACTTTTTTTTTGTAAATACATACCTATTATACATAGAAACACCCAGACCAAGACAAAAAGCTATGTTCATGCACACAAATGTTTGACTTGTGCGGGAATCGAACCCGCGACCTCAGGCGTGGCAGTCGGTTACACTAACCACTACACCATCGAGGCTGACAAAATAAAAATGGCTGACAAAATGAAATACTTCTTAGGATTGTCTCAAACATAAATTAGATATTTTATATCTGACAGCATGACTATCTATCATTCGGTTACACTAAATGTAAAAATAATTACCTTCAATCATCAAATCACTACAAATATTTCCTATATCGCGGGGGCCTTAACAAACTTTCAAACAACGGATACAAAGAATACACAGACTCGAAACAGCCGTTGCTTGACTACACACTTTTTTTCCCTGAATCAGATTCGAACCCACAACACTCGAATAAGTAAACAGCAATAGATTTGTTTCTTACATGGAACTTATAAACATGCTGGTGAATGTAAATGTCATACACCTGTAAATACTTTTTCGGCGATCTACAGGTGTATGTATGTATCTTATGTGGGGGCCAGTCAGTGCAGCCGGCGACACTTCGACCCAGATAGATAGAAGATATTAGAGGGTACTGACTTTCCCAATAACGACTGCCGTAGATGTTCATGGCAACCGGGACCAACGGCTTAACGTGCTCTCCAAGGCACGGAGCAGGCGATAATTGTCAATCAATACGCACATAATTTCGAAAAGTCATATGACTTCCGAAAGTCAGAGGTGCGCGACGTGGGTTCGACCCGAGAACTTCTGCATTGCAGTCTGTTGGTCTCCCCACTGAGCTATCGCTGCTCTAAGGTGTAAGTCTCAGTCAGTTGTGCCTCATCATTAAAACAAGTAACATCGTAGCAAACACAAAAGAACCAGGTATTGTAATAAAACTAACAAACTCCATTTATATGTATTACACATAGTCATAAAACAAAATGTAATCCACTTTTTTCACCCATGAATCTTACAATAACACAGAGTGTTTTGTTGCTAAGCGTAGTAAAGGAACATTTTGTTGAACTTACAAACTTTTTAATATTGTTCACACATCGCCGTACTTATGCAGTGCGGTCCCAATGGCAGCTGGAGGCGAGCGCTGAATACAAATTGAATAACATTAACTTTTAAACTTCCGTATTGCATGGGATAAATCTCAAAGTAATTATGTGTAGAGTATAGAGCTTATATAAATAAGGGATCACACCGTATCCCCGAAGGGTTCGATAGGGATTTATCACGCAGTCACATTTACATTTCCAGCAAAGATACTCGTTTTGTATAGATACATACACACTCACACAGCAATATCCCCGAAGAGCTAGGCAGAGGTGTAAACCCCTACACTTCACCTGCTATGACTTTGGGTTCCACGTAATAGAGCCTACTATCGACTACTTCAAACTACTGAACACAGTTCCAGAATACGTCCTGCTACTGAGAAATTCTTATTACAAAAAGCCTCAATAACCCTTGTCTGTCCCGAGAATTAAATTAGAGACTACTGCGCAACAGTCGCATTGACTTCTGATAAGTCACTAGTCTATTACCGTCGACGAATCTTGCATATAATTATATTGCCTATAATTTTCAAAAAGCATTTGGAGGACGCCATGATACATAGATAGATTTACGCGTTTTTTTCGGAGTATAGGCAGATATAGCGGGTTTCCAGTTGCTATAATTCTAGCATGTCTGCATGCACACTCGCCGGATTAGCATAACCTTGGTCTTTTACCAGAATGTCTGAGTAAGGTCGGTATATTTCTAAGTATTCTAGCAAGCGTCAACAAAAGATCAAACTGAATATACCTTTGTATATATCCAATGGGCGGAATATAAAACTTGCCGTCATTAGAATGATTGTAATAACATATCATTTTCTGTACAATAAAGGATGTAGTAGTACTAACATTTCATATAAACCGTAAAAATAACGAAGCCTTCCTTTGTTGAAAAGAAAATGAAAGAATGACATGAAACGGATCAATAATACAAACGGAAACGACTCGCAGAATACAAACACATGGCGCGATGTTTACCTGTTTTGAAAGTGTAAGTCCTTTGATGGATTATAAACATTACAATGGAAACTGTGTCGCCGTGTTTTTTTCAAATATTGATCCTACCTCATGCTACGCAATATTGTAGGCATCATATTTTGGGATGGGTGAGCTTTTGCAAAACTAGAAGGTTCGATTTTAGTGCCATAAAGTGTCTAAAGGAGAAGTCAATATGGGGTGAAATATTATCAGCTCTGTTTATAAGCTATCCCACTGCTGGGCACGGGCTTTTTTTCAGTTTAAGAAAGGTCGGATCATAGTCCATTTAAGAACTCTCAAACATGCAGGTTACCTTACGATGTTAGCGAGCGATAAGTAACTATTTATTATGCACATAACTTCGAAAACTCAAAAGTCCGTGCTTTGGAATCAGAGTCGAGACTCATGCATGGCAGTCCAACGGTTTTCCATTAGGTTATCACTGCTGCACTATATCGCAAGGTATATCTTTTAAGATTATATTTGTGGATGATCATGTGGCTTAACGCTGAAGGCAAATATTGCAAGGAATGCATGTCTGAGAGGCATCCATAATTTTACTGGAGATAGGTGATCTCTTCCAACATACACTAGGCTAGCGTGGTGTACAGATTTGCCTTACCCTTCCCACAATGAAACTGGGCCCGTGCCCAGTAGGACAGCTTATATACAGGGTTGATATTATATTATATCTTGTATCTTGTATCTTATGTGGGGGCCAGTCAGTGCAGACCGGCGACACTTCGACCCAGTGGGATCTTTTGTGTCGACACTCTTCCAATAACGACTGCCGTAGATGTTCATGGCAGCCGGGACCGACGGCTTAACGTGCTCTCCGAGGCACGGAGCAGGCGATAATTGTCAATCAATACGCACATAATTTCGAAAAGTCATATAACTACCGAAAGTCAGATGTGCGCGAAGTGGGTTCGAACCCGAGACCCTCTGTATTGCAGTCTGTAGGTCTCCCCACTGAGCTATCGCTGCTCATTACGAAGACATTATATAATGTCTATATTATATGCTTACACAAAACCGGTGTATGGCTAAAGAGGCTTTTAAACGGGCAGTATTTTACTGCAATATGTGCCTGCAATATTGTCCACAATTTTTTAATAATAATATAAAAAAAATTATTGCGTCCAAAACATATGAATTTAAACATTTAAACCATACCAAACTGCTTAACAGTTTGTCGGCAGGAACACTCTCATTTATAATAACTCTATTATCTTTATAACATTACAATGCGTCGTTCATGGCTAAATATTACTGTACTGTATGGGTTTTATCGCTGGTAACTTTACCAGCCACTGTTTGGGCAGGTAGGCCTTAATTTTATTGTAATGTTAGCCTACCCTATATTGCCCGACCATAACAGTCATAGTATGGAATACACAACATCATTTTACCTGTGCTGCCTTGAGGTGGTTGGGTTATAGTTAAAGAAAACATTGCAGCCACATATTCCAGTGAAATCATTACCCCTGGGCCCTTGACTCGATCCCGTTTAAACTGCTGAACAAATTCGGTTAAATCTGTGCCCACTAATCAACGGCTGGATACAACATAATATGTAACAGAGGATACTTTCTACGCCAATAATACTTTTTTTGTGGTATAGGTATAGGCAAAGCAGCGGGCAGACACTAGTAATGTATTAAACAAATAAGCTTTGTTAATATTATAAACGTTAAATTGTGGTTTTTCCACGTAGTTACTTCATTACAGATTTCATGTGAAATAATTCCACGTAAAGAGCGCCTATATAAATTTACACGCATTCAAACACACAATTGTTTATTTAATGATTATGTTTATCATTGGTAGACTTTATATCTATACTAATATTACAAAGCTGAAGAGTTTGTTTATAATAATATCAGCCCTGTATTAAACTGTCTCACTGCTGGGCACAGGCCTCTTCTCAGTGCGAGAAGGGTTAGGCCATAGTCCACCACGCTGGCCCAGTACAGGATGGCAGACTTCACATATCTTTGAGAACATTATTGAAAACTCTTAGACGTGCAGGTTTCCTCACGATGTTTTCCGTCACAGTTAAAGACAGCGATAATTAACTATTTAATACGCACGTAACTTCGAAAAGTCAGAGATGCGCACCTTGGGATCGAACTCGAGAATCTGTTTGTTTGGTTCGAATTGATAAATTATTTTAGTGTTGGATAGCCTATTTATCGAGGAAGGCTATAGGCTATATAACATCACGCTACGATCCACAGGGGCGGCGCAGTAACCATAAACGCAGGTGAAACCGCGGGCATAGCTTAAGTGTATATTATGCTTATATCCCCGAAGGGCAAGTGGTGTATTGCACCAATATATGGCTAGGTATAATTTTAGGCCAGACATAATACAGGGCAACATTATAGTTGTCAACCGGACACAATTCCAGACTCCGTTCTACTACAGAAATTTTTCTAATAGAATTTATAAATAATCGAAAAATTTTAACAAAAAAGATAACCGACTGCCGAGAGAAATACTCTTAAACAAAAAATGCACTAAAAAGTTTAAAAATAAATGCTTATTCTTGTAAATAATTAAATTATTGTTATTAATGGAGTCGGTGTCTAGTGTCGGATAACACGAAAACTAATGGTCAGATCTTGATCAAAATTAAATGGGAACAAATGGAAAGCCAGTTCTCAAATAAAAAAAGAATCATCAAAATCGGTTCACCTAGAAAAAAGTTATGAGGTAACACAAACAATCGAATTAAGGACCTTCTCCTTTTTTGAAGTCGGAAAAAAAGGTTTTTCTCGATCTTAGTTTTAAACTGAAGACTTCAGGCACAGCAGTTTCATTCACTACCGATTTGCCACAAAAGCAATTATTTGTATATTTTTAAAATTAAACTCTATGGAACGATTTACATGAGCATAATTTATCGCAATATTTTGTAAAGGCTAAAGTGTTGACCAGTTAAGATTACAGGTAATCCGACTAATTTCATAAATTAGAATTATGGTACAGGTAGACAATGTCCCGGATTAGCACATAGTATATTTTAATATAATGCGTGCCTAAGGGATACTATTTGAGCTTTACTATAATTTAAAAACAATTTAGTTCGCAGCTTATCAATAAACGGTGTTACCTAAGTAATGATTTTATATGTTTTGTAATATTATAATCTCGAATATGTGACAATAGTTACATAATATAGCAGCGATAGCTCAGTGGGGAGACCAACAGACTGCAACGCAGAGGGTCTCGGGTTCGAACCCACGTCGCGCACCTCTGACTTTCGCAAATTATATGGCTTTTCGAAATTATGTGCGTATTAATTGACAATTATCGCCTGCTCCGTGCCTCAGAAGCACGTTAAGCCGTCGGTCCCGGCTGTTATGAACATCTATGGCAGTCGTTATTGGGAGAGTGTCGACACAAAAGATCCCACTGGGTCGAAGTGTCGCCGGTCTGCACTGACTAGCCTCCACATAAGATACATACATACATACATAATATAAAATCAGGCTGTCTCGGTGGTGCATGACTATACAAGATGTCTCGGGTTTGTCTACCGTGTCCGGTAAGAGTTTATTGGGTTTCCTGTCGAGAAATTATTTATAGTAGCACGTAATCTGGAACATTGCACAAAAGACGGCAATACGCTGGCCCTGTTTTACCTGGAGCCTATGCCCACTGTTCACCATAGCTGGTGGTTTTATACACTTGTATATACCTCTTCAGGAATTAAAACGTAAGATTATATCGTGTATTTATGTAGTAGAGCCTCGCTGATTTCAGCATGTATAGGCCGGCTCGACCAAGAGAGGACTACCCTCTCACAGAATATCGACGTGAAATAGCAGTATTCCTACTGCTGTGTTTCGTTCGGTGAGTGAGAGTGCCGGTGGCTCAATCACTCTTTCACTTTCCTCACTTTCCCCCTCCCCGCTCCTTCTCCTTCCCACTTCCTTTCCTAAAGGGTCGGCAACGCACAAGTGATGCCTCTGGTGTTGCAGGGGTCCATAGGCTACAGTAACCACTTACCATCAGGTAAGAGCAGCGATAGCTCAGTGGCGAGACCAACAGACTGCAATGCAGAGGGTCTCGGGTTCGAACCCACGTCGCGCACCTCTGACTTTTGGAAGATATATGTATGTCTCTTCGAAATTATGTGCGTATTGATTGACAATTATTGCCTGCTCCGTGCCTCGGAGAGCACGTTATGCCGTCGGTCCCGGCTGCCATGAACATCTATGGCAGTCGTTATTGGGAGAGTGTCGACACAAAAGATCCTACTGGGTCGAAGTGTCGCCGGTCTGCACTGACTGGCCCCCACATAAATTAAGATAAGTGTTGTGGGTTTGGACTCCGTATAGAACAATTAAAATTGTTCTGATCCTAGTTATACCTAATAACGTTACATACGACATACGATACATACATAATATAAAATCAAGACGTGAAATAGCAGTATTCCTACTGTTGTGTTTCGTTCGGTGAGTGAGAGTGCCGGTGGTCCAATCACGTTCTTCGATTGGAATTCGAGTTGGTTGCTGCTGTTTGCTGTCAAGTTTTGTAAATGAAGCCATTTTGCCATTTAAAATACATGTGACCTTGTGCCCACCTATATCTCGGGGGTCTTTTGAGTCCCAGAGCCCATATTCAAACCCGACCGAGGGATGACCCCAAGATGTCTGCACACCTAGTTACAAGTCAATCCGTGTCCGTATCCAGTGGTTCCGGAGCTATGCCTGTCACTAACAGACAGACACACAGACCCACAAAGTGCTTTCATTAACCTCTTTGAAGAAGATTCAGAGGTTAATAAGGACAATCCCATGATATATTAATACCATCATTAACATCATTAAAACGAAAGTGTAAATAATAAAACATCCAGTAAACATTATACCCACTTTGCATATATTACCATCTAAGTTAAAGGTCAACATAAATTGGCGTTTCTCGACAATGCAGCTTAATTAAAAATATCGTAGAAAGCTGTATTTAGTTATGATTTCACGGTTGGTTCTGGTGCATCGCCGCTACTATTTGCATAATTATTATGCATGATGTTATGAACAGACGTTTTCTAATTAACATAGTAATACGATACAGCTGATATGTATGCAGCTGATGTAAAAATATGTAATGGCTCGTGGCCATAAGTGCAGTATTCGGTAAAACTAAAAAAATACAATTGTATATACTTTAAAGGATAGTCTAAATACTTTACATAAATAGACTGGCCTTTATGAATACTAGAGAAGACGAAAAACAAATTGGTACATTATGTTAAGGTTTTTTCAAGTAGCAGCAATAGCTCAGTGGAAACACCAACAGACTGCAATGCAGAAGGTCTCGGGTTCGAGCCCACGTCGCGCACCTCTGACTTTTGAAAGTTATATGACTTGGTCCCGGCTGTCATGAACATCTATGGCAGTCGTTATTGGGAAAGTCAGTACCCTCTAATATCCTGACACTGGTCTAGCCTTAGGGTATCGTTAGCCTTCGGGTTGCGGAGGGCAGGTGGCAGCCGCTCCGTGTAAAAACTGATATCCAGTCAAATCCGGTTAGACCAGAAAAGCCGACCACAAGTGACTTGGGAATAATAAGAGCTAAGAGAGAAGAAGATGTTAAGGGTTTTTCAAAAAGCGAGTTATAGAATACATAAAACATATGTATGCAGACAAGTTTTGTCGATCGAGTTATTGGTACCGTCAGCGACATAAGTCGATACACTTGCAAAATTTCGATGTGTCTCTACTTTACAAAATCTTTTTTACTGTAGCAATAGTAAAAAAATAAAATAATAGTTAAAAACTGAATAATCATTAGGATATTTTATACATGAAATACATTTACAAAATTTGTAAATTTTTTGCACCGCTTGTGTATTATAAGCGTAACTGGAGCGTTTAATTAACAAGATTGCTAAGAATGTGTAACCTATATCGCTAGAATTATTTTAAAAGACCAAAGTAAATAAAAGTCACGACCTCTTTCAATAGAACCCTACCAACATTTGTAATAACAGGTTCCTAAAATTCTTTCAGTGGATTTCATAAAGGACCTAGACACACCGCTGCTCTCTCAGTATCTTAAATTCACCCTGCAGTATTTGGCTTGCTATATTTGCTTAAACAGGGATGGTGGGGTGCTTGTTTAGAGCGCGGCAAAGTGGGTATGTTAGAGGTAAATTTTAATATAAATGGTTTAGTCTAATATTTGTAGCATTTGATGCAAAACTGTTATGTATCTTGCAACCGTTGTGATAAACAAACCAACTAACATTTAATAAATATATGCACATCTGCAGTATGCTTTTTAAAGTTAGAGAATATTGTTAGAAAAATTGATCTTTTTGACTAACGCACTATTTTACATAATATATGACAAAAGTATAGAAATTAAGTGCTAATATTACGTAGGTAATGAATTAAAAAAATAAAATCTTTTGTTTTAGAGTTCGAAAAAATTCTTATACAACAGCTTTGTCCGTCCGTCCGTCAGTCTGTTATACAACTTTCAACTCAAGAACCGTAAGAGCTAGAGACTCGCGGTCAACGCCATTCGACTCAGCATAGTCGAAATACCCCCGAAATAACTATGACCTTTGACCGGTCACGTGGTATCACGTGACCTTTGCATATTACTTGAACCATTTTTTCGAACTCTAAGATTTACGGCAATTCATTGCCGTTTCTCACTTGTTTTCATGATGTGACATTATTTTATTTCGAATCTTCTCTCTTAGCCTTTATTATTCCCAAGTCACTTGGGGTCGGCTTTTCTGGTCTAACTGGATTTGACTGGATATCAGTTTTTACATGGAGCGGCTGCCACCTGACCTCCGCAACCCGAAGGCTAACGATACCCTAAGGCTAGACCAGTGTCAGGATATTAGAGGGTACTGACTTTCCCAATAACGACTGCCGTAGATGTTCATGGCAGCCGGGACCGAAGGCTTAACGTGCTCTCCGAGTCACGGAGCAGGCGATAATTGTCAATCAATACGCACATAATTTCGAAAAGTCATTTAACTTCCGAAAGTCAGAGGTGGGCGACGTGGGTTTGAACCCGAGACCCTCTGCAATGGAGTCTGTTGGTCTCCCACTGAGCTATCGATGCTATTATTTTATTTCGAATAAACAATAATATTATAAGAAAAAATATTTGAATATTTGGGCTAGATGGTGTTGTGTGTATGTGGTAGAATATTATTATTATTATTTAACACAAAAACTACTGAGCCGATTTTAAAAATTATTTTGCCATTAGATAGCAGTTTCATTACTAAGTAACAAATGCTACATTTAAATTTTCAAAGTACTGTTACGTACATAACCGTATAGTAATAACTGTCTCAGTGGCGCAGCGGTAGTGAATGCGACTGCTGTGCATGAGGTCTCGGGTTCGAATCCCGGATCGGGCCAATAAAAAAGATATTGGGTATTTCTGCTTAGAAATCTCAATACAAGCCCGGAGTTAGGAAGTTGGCGGTGTTAGACATCCCCGTGCCTCGGAGAACACGTAAAGTCATTGGTCATGCGCTTGATCTATCTCCAGTGGTGTCGGATTACCGTCCCATTGGATCAAGAGGGTTAGGGAACGGAGAATGCACTTGTGTTTGCGCACATACTTATGCACTATAATATCCCCTGCGCAGATGGTTAAGATTGGCCACCGTGGCCGATTTTCGGTCTGGAAGACATTATAGTAGTAATGATCCAATATAATTGTAAGTGCAAATTGCAAGAATCTCATATAAAACCTTATGAGGTATGCTACGTATCACAAAGTTGACTAAAAACTAATCACAAGTCACTTTGACATGTAAAGTGGTTACAATGCATTTTCATAACTTGCTGCGTCGGCTCGTACAAGTTCTGAGATGCGTAAGCCTTTGAGAACTTTGTGGTATATGGTATGAATATAACGCTGCAGAGTTTATTATATGGAGTTTAAATTGGCCGAACTTGTTGGCCGACGAAGTCGAGACCTCTGCATGGCAGTCCGACGATCTCCCATTAGACAATCGCTGCTTCAATTTTAAATTCTAATGTTTAAACAATATAGGCTTTGGCAGCGACAATGAATATAGTCGCGCATGAGATCTTCAGTGCGATTCCCGGGTCAATCAGAGTGGGTTTTTCTGTATAGAAATTCTAAGCAGCAGCTCGAAATCTAGAACTGCGTCCGACAGACGGCAATACGCTCGCTCCTTATTACGAGCCTAAAAGCTTACCTGGAGAAATGTAGGTGTGATGCAACACTGCCTATCCCTCTCGGAATATTCTCAAAGAGCATGGGCGTTTACCTAATATATGTACATATATAAACCACACAAATTGAACCAAACAATTGATCTTCAAAAGACTCTAACATGTAAAGCGTTGACGATTTAAACAACATTGATGTTCCAAGAAAAGGATCAGGACGCACCCTCTTCATTTGCGAACCTATTGTTGGAAACATTTACAAACCAAATGTGTGATGGATTCGTCGTCTCAGCGAATGTTTCTACCATAGATCACTGCCATATTATGTCTAAATATAATCTAAATTCAGTATGCTGTACCTTCAGTTCCGCTTTATTGATCTTCCTTCATCCGTTTACATTTGTCACATTTTTCGAGCAGATATCTTCATATTTACCTTTATTTCAGATCCTTTTTAAGAAAGTGTTTTTAATTTTATCCTTCGTAATGATTCTACAATACCTAGTAAGCAATTATTAAACAGGCCACCATTTTTATTTATTTTTCTTTGAAATGATAACTCACACATTAATGATCAAGCCAGCAAGACCTACGACAGGCTTATAAATAATGGAAACAACAAGACTCAGAACAATTATTCCTGGATTACATATTATAAGTTATAATGCAGCACACTGCGAACTTCGCTTGCCCAATACGCCTTCCGAGCAATTGTGGATAATAAGATGACCTAGTAATAATATTAATATTCTATCACATACACACAACACCATCTAGCCTATACTAAGCAGAGCTTGTACTATGGGTACTAGAAACTGGATAGACATACGTATATGTATACTTTCTTTTTTGTAAATACATATATATTATACATAGAAACATAGAAAAAAGTAATTTTACAACGATATCACGTAAGCTAAAGTTGAAGGGTGTAACACGAATGCTGCAAGAGTACGTCTAAAGAAGCTCGAGTGTTAGTTGCCTTTCGTATACCGGTGCAGCATACCACAGCCGTCTTTCACAAGACTGTAACAGATACGGTGCAGAGATTTCGGAAATAAGAATATTACCTATGCAGACAAGGTATTTGTATCTGCATCCGCAATATTATATTTTTGTTTCTTTTTATGTTGTTCGTCAAAATGACCACACTCCACCTGATGTTAAGCAGTCGTGTGGTCTAAGAGCAGTGGCCTCCACAACGACCTCATAGCAGCTGAGGCGATGTTGAGGTCTCTACTTTGACGGTCTGAGAAGGTGCTTTTTCACGCCCCGCTTAAAGGATTGAAGGAAGAAGGAAACACGTGCCTTTGTGGAGAACTCCATGCCTTGATCGTTCGGCAGAGGTATGAGGACCCAAACTTGTTGGTGCGCGCTCTAATCGACTCTACCGTGTAAGGATGGCATCTGAGCTCAGCACGCGTTGTTCTGGATAGGAAAGGGGAGGGCGGGATAAGGTGGAATTACTCTTCAGAGCACTCCCCGTGGTATATATCACGTACGTACACCACGTACCATATGTAGAAACATACCAATGAGGCAATGTCCCTACGGAGTTGCAGAGGTTCCAGTGCACTCGTGACCTCTAGATTTCCGATGATACGGACAACCCTCCACTGTAACCTGTCGAGAGCGTCTAGCAAGTACTGCGCGAAGCCATCCCAAAGATGAAAACAGTACTCCACGCAAGGGTGCACTTGCGCCTTATACAATAGGCACAGCTGGACAGGCGCAAAGAATCGTCTCACCCTGTTCAGAACTCCGAGTTTTCGCAAAGCTTGCTTAATGACGCTCTCGTTGTAGGTTTTGGGATTAAGGGAGCGCCAAAGATTCATACCTAAGATAGAGAGGCTGTCACGTATCACCAGTGGAGTGTTCTTCAGAGAAGGGAGAGGAAGGAACGGAGACTTTTTGTTGAACGCGCATGCCTGGGTCTTCTTGGCGTTGAACTGGACTAAGTTCTTGGCATCTCATTTAGAGATGTGGTCCAAGGTTTGGTCAAGTTCAACGAGAACAAGATCCTGCCTTTTCCCCTCAAGCTCTGCCTGTTTGGCCACAATACTGCTTATTCTGAACACGAATCAATAAAACCATATGCGCTAAAATGTATTTTATTTTTCATATTGCTAAATAACAAATACTAGTGTGGTTTATATTTGTTCGGCAAAGATTCGAATCTTTGACGCACGCTGACAAGCGTCGCAGAGTTACGAGCTTGGAGTAAATTGTACTGCGCATACGCAGCGTTATTATTGCTTATTATCTAAAAACAATAATTAAAAATAAGAAGGTCAGGATTTTTAAATTTAATTTTCTTGTTTCTTTTTCAATATGTTTCCTAGGTAAGAATGCTGATCAACATATTGTATAAAAAAAACAGTGTTGTGTAAAATACCTTAAACATACATAAAGCAAAAAGGTGCTGGAAAAATGTCTAGCCTGGTTATTCTCCAGTATGCCACTTGACGAGTGTACCATCTCGCTTATTATATCAGCTTTCAACATGATCGACGTAATACACTTTCGTATATACCAATAATAAATACTTACTAAAACTTAGAAACAAGTTACCAACAATGCAGGAGCACCTTACCTCCTGTTTAGCGGTATCTTATATACTTTGTATGTGCTGAGAATATCTAACTGAAACCAGTTGTTACTGCTTGAGGCACATTTGAATGCTAAGAATAACTTTGGATGTTTAAGTTCTGACAAAAAGGAAAAATTGCATTCACATCAGCCACCTATATCCTAAAAAAGTAGGCAGTGATGTATAACTATCGATTAACAAATGCTTCGAGTGTTGATCGATTATCGTCATTAATTATGATTCGAATCATAATCAAATATTTGTATACAAAATGCAATGTGTCGATACACGATGTTTTGTCGATATTGATTTTTTATTTTGGGTATATCGTAATACTTTAAGTTGCTTTAAAAATTTACATAATTACTCTATTGCAGTAAATTATGAATAGTTTAAATAATAAGCAAATATTGGGTTTTCTTTTAACAAATTCGTAGTAGTAGCACGGGAAGTCTATAATAAACAGATATACATATCTAAACGACAATAGCCGGCTCTATATAACGTGGACTAATAAACATGGAAGCTAAATGTGGGTACAATACTCTTCTGTCAAGAATTTAAGACTGCGCCGAGCGTAAGTCAGATAATGACAGAGCTCGTGCGGCGCATATTCAAATCGGTGCGCGGCCATGGTGGCCGCAGTAATATTGTATGGAAGATTTGAAGTGCTTTTTTGATAAATATGTATCTTTCTTGTCAACCAATAACTTAAATATTTGGGACAGACAAATTGTAATATAATTATTTATGTTTCGTTTAACCTGTAAAATAGGATAGATTTCTACTGTTATAATCTAATAATTACGTAACACGAGTTTACGATTTTGCATTTTTCGTGCAAATTTACATAATTTAGTAGGCGAAAATATTAATTATTTTAAGATTTTTACACGGTGTAATTGTAAACACATTCATTGTTATGGTAAATGTATATTTTATATTTGTATTAAACGAAAAGTGTTGATTTTATTCACTTAACTGTGACCGCCTATTTTGGCACATTTCGCTCAGTGCAATCTTAAGCGTGAGGCTATTTATGAATATATTTCACACAGACTTTCATACATTTTGTTACGTTGGCATTTCTTCATAAGCTTGCGTGGGCTTCGACAAAGCAGCGGAATATCAAGTTATAAAAAATAACACAAGAATGGAAACATATTCAAGCAATTATCGGCAGGCTTGTCAATGCGTGGGATGAGCCCTTTTACAATTCACAATGAAGGCTACAAGAAAATACATAGTCATTATAATTTTACATAATATATTGTATTATTTGTTATAATGAGAACAAACATTAATAATTATTATTTAAAAACAATTATAAGCAGCGATAGCCTAAATGGGAGACCGCTGGACACTACCACACAGAGACCTTCAGTCCGATCCCAAGGCGCGACAATCTCTGACATTTCGAATTTATGCGCGTATTAAATAGTTAATTATCGCTTGCTTTAACGGTGAAGGAAAACATCGTGAGAAAACCTACACGTCTGAGAGTTCTCCCTTATGTTTTCAAAGATATGTAAAGTCTGCCAACACACACTGGGCCAGCGTGGTAAACTATGGCCTAACCGTTCTCACACCGAGAAGAGGCCTGTGCCAAGCAGTGGAACAGTTTAATACAGGGCTGATACATACATACATAAATTCACGCCTGTTTCCCAGAGGGGTAGGCAGAGACTACGGATTTCCATTTGCTACGATCCTGACACACTTCTCTGGCTTCATTCACTTTCATCACATTCCTCATACACACCCGTCGGTTCAAGGGCAAGGCGTGTATTTACAGGGCTGATATTATATATAAAATAAATTTATATGCAACATTTTTATTATGGTTTACATTACTGATATCACAAACAAAGCAGCGGTTAGCCTAGATGGGATATCACTGGACTGTCACGCAGCGGTCTAAAAATCAATCCCAAATCACGTTTTTCAAGCCTGTAGAAGTAATGTGCATATTACATAGTTAATTATCCTTCGCTTTTACAATGAAGATACCATATTGAAAAAAACATGCTTCTCTGGGAGTAACTTCTAATTCGTAAACTTTAAGTAGTAGAGCCTCGCTGATTTCAGCATGAATGGGCCGGCTCGACCGGGAAAAGTCTACCCTCTCACAGAATATTGACGTGAAACAGCAGTAGGTATTCCTACTGTTATAACTCATTCGGTGAAGGAGAATTCCGGAGGCCCAATCACCTTCTCTCCCCCTTCCTGCTCCTTGTCCTTTCCACTTCCTTTTTCTCTTTTTCCTTTCCTAAAAGGTCAGCAACGCGCAAGTGATGCCTCTGGTGTTGCAGGCGTCCATAGGCTTCGGTGAACACTTATCATCAGGTGCGCCGTAAGCTTGTTTGCCACCTTAGTGGTATAAAAAAAGAACTTGTTATAAATATAAAACGGTATCGGTAAAATGTTGATCGGATCTGGACGAAACTTGGCACACAGTTTGACCAAGTTCTATCTAATTAACATACAAAGTACTCTTTGTCCCAGCATGCGTTGTTGTGGATCTATGTGAGTGTAAGCCGCAGCGAAAATTGGTATACAAAAGAAATATAAATAAAATAGCTTATGCTTTTCATTCAGATTGTTTTGTGGATGAATTCTATTTATCTATCCTTTTCTCTACCCCTGACAACGTGTATGCAAAATTTTATGATAATCCGTCAAGTAGTTCAGGCGTGAAAGCGTAACAAACATACAAATAAACAGACACACATTAGCATTTATAATGTTAGTTAAGATATCGACCTAATATTTAAAAAAATAGGATTAAAGATTAAAGTAAACCGTTCTTATTAAATAGACGTCATAATATATTACAATTGCTGAATATAAAATACTTGCGACCCACCCCGGCTTCGTACGGGTGTTACAAAACCTTAACAAATTATACACTGAAACCTTCCTTATAAATCACTCTGTCTATTGGTGAAAACTGCATGAAAATCCGATTAGTAGTTTTTGAGTTTATCGCGAACAGACAGACAGACAGACGTGATGGGGAACTTTGTTTTATAATATCTAATGATTTATCGCTCGCCTAATATTTGAAAATAGATGTTAAGGCTCTTGGTAACCGTCTAAGTATTGGTTCAATACACTTCTGCCTGCCATTTGATATAATACCAGGAAATGTTTAAATAATAATAACAATTCGATAACTGGTTACCCAAGCGACAATCATTTAGGGTAACCCATTAATTTAAACAGTGATCCGTGTTTAATTAATTAAACAAGCTTGATATGGTTTCAATTTAACTAATTACTTAATATTCTATATTTACACACATTTGATCATTGAATTGGTTATGGCTAAGCCGATCCAATTTCTTGTCTGCGATATTTCTATTAAATGTTATAAAGTAAGAATAGGATTCGTAATGAATACATTCGACAGAGAACCAAAGTCATCGACATAGCTCAGAGAATTAGCAAGCTGAAGTGGCAGTGGGCTGGCCATATCGCGCGAAGAACCGACAACCGCTGGGGTAAACGTGTTCTTGAGTGGAAACCGCGACTCGGCAAACGTAGTGTAGGACGCCCTTCGACCAGATGGGATGACGATCTGCGAAAGACTGCCGGCAGATGCTGGATGCGGCAAGCCGAAGACAGGGCGCTATGGCGCTCATTAGGGGAGGGCTTTGTCCAGCAGTGGACTATTATAGCCTGATGATGATGATGATGAAGAATAAATAAGTAAGAATATTGCCTACGCTCGAGTGATACGTACTAGACAATCTCTGCTCCGCTTCATTTCTTTTCTATTTTATAGATATATGCTGCACTAGGAATTATTCCTGTGCCACGAGAGACTTTACAAACATTTAAAACAACGGACACAAAGAACACCCAGACTCGGAAAAACTATTTGTGGATCACACAAATGTTTGACTCATGATCGCATTCACCCGGCATAGTGGCGAGGTGACCAATTAAACCACAATGGCATTCGTTACAAACAGATTATACTATTGTGCTGAAGTCAGGAAGGCATTGTGAGTGCACAGCCGATGCAAAAAAGGAGAACGATTGCTGGCAACAAAGTGAATGGAGCTCTACGCGCTTTTATGAACAGTCGAAGTGTATCCCAAAAGGCACGTTTGGACATAAGAACACATAGAGAACTATTAGTGCCTACACTCATGTATAGAAGTGAAAATTGGGTATGGCAAAAGAAGAATGAGAGCAGAATAAATGCTGTAGAAATGAGAGCGCTGAGAAGCATATTTAGTGTGACTCTGAAAGATAGAATAAGGAATAGTGTTATTAGAGAAAGATGCGGCATGAAAGTGGATATAGAAAAAATGGACGAGGAAAGACTGACTAAGAAAGTTTATAATCGACGACTCGATGGCGTAGTGGTTAATGTAACCAACTGCCACGCCTGAGGTCGCGGGTTCGATTCCCGCACAAGTCAAACATTTGTGTGCATTAATGAATTGTCTTGGTCTGGGTGTTTCTATGTATAATTTGTATGTATTTACAAAAAATAAAAGTATATATGTATGTTTATCCATGTCTAGTACCCATAGTACAAGCTCTGCTTAGTTTGGGCTAGATGGCGTTGTGTGTATGTGATAGATCTGCTTAGTTTGGGCTAGATGGTGTTGTGTGTATGTGATAGAATATTATTATTATTCTCTTTATTACTTTTTTATTATTATTATTAAATAAGGCTAGTGTGAATGGAAAAGTCGCAAGAGGAAGACCTAGGCGAACGTTTCTCGATCAGACTGGAGGCGTTCTGGACAAAGGCCAGGTTAAGAGCACCTTGAACCGACGGGCGTGTATGAGGAATGTGATGAAACTGAATGAAGCCAGAGAAGTGTCTCAGGATCGTAGCAAATGGAAATCCGTAGTCTCTGCCTACCCCTCTGGGAAACAGGCGTGAATCTATGTATGTATGTATGTATGTAGCCGATGCAAATGCTCTCAAGCAACAGTAGCTGCATATCATCAGACTAACCACATACTTATTTGGCGCATCGGTAGACCAATGTCAAATGCTACAAAATTATATAGCTTCCTTCTCCCTTAGCCTCTTTCATTATTCCCAAGTCACTTGGGGTCGGCTTTTCTAGTCTAACCGTATTTGATTGGATATCAGCTTTTACACGGAACGGCTGCCACCTGACCTTCGCAACCCGAAGGCTCACGATACCAAGGCTAGACCAGTGTCAGGATATTAGAGGGTACTGACTTTCCCAATAAAGACTGCCATAGATGTTCATGGCAGCCGGGACCGACGGCTTAACGTGCTCTCCGAGGCACGGAGCAGGCGATAATTATCAATCAATACGCACACAATTTCAAATAGTCATATGATGTGGGATCGAACCCGAGACCTTCTGCATTGCAGTCTGTTTGTCTCCCTACTGAGCTATCGCTGCTTTTAAATTATATAGCTTATCTGCAGATAATATGAAAATCATGTAATAGGATTTTTTACACGATAAAGGTGGACAAAAAGCTTAGGAACCGTTCATATGATAGAAAAAAGTAACTGTCTAGCTTGTTATCTAGGTGTCTAGTTACTTATGGTGTTCCAAGCGTATAGACGCTTGGAATAACAGAAAATGTCCCTTGCGATGCCGACCCTTTAAGGTTCAGACTCATTATACTGCCAGCTAAAACACAAATATTACTAGCCATCTACTAATAGCACAACACCACTCTAAAGAGCCTCGAAACTCAACGCAGGAATACAACACATGGTTGTTTTGTCAAAGTTAGTTAATAGTTCCAACGTAGAACTAAAAGCGAACTAACTCTACGTATATAACTTCGCAGACCAACGCTACTGCCACACATGACGTAGGATATTAAAACAAAGTGAGGTCCACCTAGTCATATAAGCACATAATAAAAATAATCTGTAATGTAGAGTCGTCTTCATACTCAATATTCATAGGAAGTTCGCTTTAAAATAATCCCATTTTATAATATGTTATATAAATAAACTAGCGATCCGCCCCAGCTTCGCACAGGCACAGCACATTTTCAACAATGATCGTCATATTGCAACCAATTTACACAAAACCTTAAATTATACACCTAAACCTTCTTTATGAATCACTCTGTCTATTGGTGAAAACAGCATGAAAATCCGTTTATTAGTTTTTGAGTTTATCGCAAACAGACAGACAGTAGCAGCGGGGGTCTATGTTTTTTAATAAAATATAGAGAACTCTTCTTCTCTCTTAGCCTTTATTATTCCCAAGTCACTTGGGGTCGGCTTTTCTGGTCTAACCGGATTTGACTGGATATCAGTTTTTACACGGAGCGGCTGTCACCTGACCTCCGCAACCCGAAGGCGAACGATACCCTAAGGCTAGACCAGTGTCAGGATATTAGAGGGTACTGACTTTCCCAATAACGACTACCATAGATGTTCATGGCAGCCGGAAGCAACGGCTTAACGTGCTCTCCGAGGCACGGAGCAGGCGATAATTGTCAATCAATACGCACATAAATTCGAAAAGTCATATAACTTCCGAAAGTCAAAGGTGCGCGACGTGGGTTCGAACCCGAGACCCTCTGCATTGCAGTCTGTTGGTCTCCCCACTGAGCTATCGCTGCTTATATAGAGAATGTATATAGAGAACTATTAACACCAATAACGATATTTACTGAACATTTTCGATATTCCTTCGGGATAGATATAAGCAGTTATCAACTAGAGTTTATGCAGTCAGTCCGCATGAACTTTACTGTTTTTATCGTTGCAGGCAAAAGCTAATATACGAGTATAATATGACTGCACCATTCTATTAGACAATGCATTTTGTATTCATTGCAACTGAAATATAAGTGCTGGTTATATTAACACAGTCTTGTACTCACAGCTCGGCAAGTAAAGCTCACGATAACGGCTATTCTCAGGAAGCAATAACGCTGGAACGAACTACTTACTTTTTTATTTTAACATTCGACTGTGCAGCTAGTGGTAATAATTGTGGGAGCACTGTAATGAAGAACTTGGTTTGTTTATTCTTGTTAAATAAGGGAACTTCTTCGCTATGTTTAAGTGAGATTGAGAGTAATTGTGTAAGGAAACGGCTCCGTAAGTACGTACTTATTATTAAAAGCACAAGATACCTTTCGTTTTAACAGAGTTTAACGTTTCAATCGTCTTCGAAAAAGCAAGAGGAAGAGAGATGCGATGCGTCTGCTTTTTTTAAATCTATGTTTATTGATACCTTGGGAATGATTTAACAGATTTAGATATTTTAATTTTAACAGCAGCGATAGCTCAGTAGGGAGACTAACAGACTGCAATGCAGAGGGTCTCGGGTTCGAATCCACGTCGCGCACCTCTGACTTTCGGAAGTTATGTGACTTTTCGAAATTATGTGCGTATTTATTAACAATTATCGCCTGCTCCGTGCCTCGTAGAGCACGTTAAGCCGTCGGTCCCGGCTGCCATGAATATCTATGGCAGTCGTTATTGGGAAGTCAGTACCCTATAATATCCTGACACTGGTCTAGCCTTAAGGTATCGTTAGCCTTCGGGTTGCGGAGGTCAGGTGGCAGCCGCTCTGTGTAAATCTGATATCCAGTTAAATCCGGTTAGACTAGAAAAGCCGACCCCAAGTGACTTGGGAATAATAAAAGCTAGGGAGAAGAAGATATTTTAATTTTAATGAGCATACTATCGTTATGGTCTCATAATAATTCTATTATACGTGATCATGAGTTTTAAATATAATAAAGGGACCTCCAAAAAATGACTGTGCTTCACAAGTATTTTGGGCTGCTGTGAAAATTACTACTTCTGAAAACTGCATTCAATTTCGCGGCAGTTATTGCGTCATGCGCGTACAAACAGGCAAAATAATAACGAAATATAATTGCTTTGGTTTCTGTATATCTATTCCGTATATCTGTCTTGTAGTATCACATATTTTTTCTTCCATAATATCTCCTATGTAAGTTATCGCCTAGTTTCAATTTTATTATATTATATGCCGATATCATATTTGATTTTCATCTTCAAAACAATCTTTATTTTTATTAATGTTGATGCTGTTTGCTTAAAAACACTTCAAAGATATTTTTATGAAAACACTCGTGTCTCGTAAATTGTCTACGTGTATATTACAAAGGTTTTGTCTTACAATTTTGTGCTTTAGGTAGCTGCCTTTTGTTTTACAGGACGAGGCTAGCAATTAAAACGTCTCATATGAATTAAAATAATCACACCATTTTTGTTTCGCGTTTATTATGAGAAAAATATAGTTAGAAACAATGGCAAAAATAGATTATATGCTTTGTTGTGTTCCTATGTAAACTGTTATAGAAAGAACTGTTTAAATATGTGTAAAGGTATTTTTGTATTTGGAAAATAAATTAGCCTTAGTTTTCTATTCTAGATAATTATAGGTAGAGTATATCTATGATAGCATATAGGATGTCGGGAGCGAGAATCTTTAAGTGACTGCCACTTTTAAATAAATAAGCTAACAGCTTAGGTGGACTACTGGATCATTTAATTCGTTGCAGTAGTGCAGACTATTAACTAACCTGCATTACTGCAACAAATTAAATGAACGTACGCAATGAAAACATGTGTCACGATGTCCAGGCATTTTTGTGATATTTACGTCATCGTTAATAATTAGGCTTTTATGCCATAACTACTCGGCTGATTATCAGGAAATTACATATACACGTTGTCAGGCATACAGAAGAGGACATAAGGTACCATTCATCCAGAAAAAAGTAATGTTACGAACGTAACCGTACCTAACCTACATTTACGCAGACAAAACTGCGGGCAAAATCTAGTATGTGATAAACATTACTGTGAGCAGAAAACGCAAGCAAAGCTCGCGGGCTAAGCTTGTTTATACATAATTTTCACATAAACCACCCCACCCTTATCGCATGCATAGTGCGAACATCCCCTTCTACATTCGACTTAAGGTTTTTTAAGATAAGGGCCTGATACATTACAAGCTCCCATGGAATCCATAGATAATATAATATAATATATTTTTAGAAGATATACGAGCAGGCTTAAGGAAAATATCACTTTATAGTATACTAGATGTGCCCGCGGTTTCACCCGCGTTTATGATTACTGCGCCGCCGCCGTAGGTCGTAGCGTGATTTTATATAGCCTATAGCCTACCTTGATAAATGAACTACCCAACATTAAAAGAATTTTTCAATTCGGACCATCCCCGCTCTCTACGACTAGTCCAGTTTATGATTTAGCGTTCCCCCACACAAACCGTCAAGGTTATATTAGGTGGAGCCGCTGTACCTTCCAGTGCCCGAGAGCACCTTCCGGGACCAGTTATAGATAGGTCTTGTCCCCAAATCTCGACTCTCCACCCTAACCTCAGAGATCCGGTTCTCGTAAGCGAGCTACCTCGTGCCCAAATGACACTACCTATTCTCCAGATAGGTACCGGAGCAATAAAGCCGCTCACTACTCGCAACTCTGCGAGTTGCTAACGAAAACCTCGCTGAAGCCGACGGAGAAGTCCGCCGTCAGTATGGTACCGGAGCTATGTAAGACACACTCATTTCCCGAGGTACGTCCATACGCCTACCCAAATAGGCCTACAAGCCGGGTGTGGCCCGAGTCACTCCAGCTACGCCTCTTACTTGCTGAGCAGGCAAGCGCCCGAGATGCGTTGTGGCAGCGAAACCACGCTGCCACTTTGCTAATGACAACTCCGTGCCTCACGCGACTGACTGGTTCGCACTAGCCGCGCATGAGAACGACGCTCGAACGCCACGTGCTTGCCGAGCAACGAACATGTCGTCCTCTGCGGCTAACCACATACCCCTGCGAGTCCAACACCAATATCAGGCACCGCGGACTCTAGTCAGCGGTCGTTAGAACACGCCTTTCGAGGCGCAGTGGGCTTCCTGACACCGCAGTACACTGGTCCAAAGAGGGAGACCCATAGTTCTAGTTCTCCCCCCGAAACCCTATCTACTCGAGTCCTGAAGGACTCGGACCAGTAGTTCCTGAGATTAGCGCGTTCAAACAAACAAACTCTTCAGCTTTATAATATTAGTATGGATTAGATTTTTCCCGCGACTTCGTTCGTGTGGATGTAGGTTTTGTCAATAAATTTATGTCCTTCAGGAACAGTTCAGTACTTTTCTCTGGATGAAGGGTACCTTATGCCTTTTTTTATACTCTTGGCAAAGTGTATGCGAAATTTCATGATGATCGGTCATGTAGTTAAGGAGTGAAAGCGTAACAAACAAACAAACTCACATACGCATTTATAATATTACTAGATTTTGCCAGTGGTTTAGCTCGCGAAAATGTAGGTAGGTTAGTTTAGATTAGTAATAGTACGTACTTTTTAGAGTTCGAAAAAATTCTTATACAACAGCTTTGTCCGTTCGTCTGTTATACAACTTTCAACTCAAGAACCGTAAGAACTAGAGACTCGTGGTCGAATGTGAAGTCGAATAGCGTTCGACTCAGCATAGTCGATATACCCCGATATGACTATGACCTTTGACCTCAAGGACACATGATACCATTTTTTCGAACTCTAAGATTTATGGCAATTCATTGCCGTTTCTCACTTGTTCTTTGATGAAAGGTACTCTATGCCCTATAATTCTGTACCCCAGACAACATGTAGGTATGCAAAATTTCATGTTGATCGGTCGAGTAGTTAAGCCGTGAAAGCGTAACAAACAAACAAAGAAACTTACATTCGCATTTATAGTAATAATTAGGATGGCGGTATGTAACCGACTGCCACGCCTGAGGTCGCAGGTTTGATTCCCGCACAAGTCAAACATTTGTTTGCATTAACATGGATGTTTGTCTTGGTCTGGGTATTTGGGCATAATATGCATGTATTTTACAAAAAAAAAGGATATATGTATGTTTATCCATGGTCTAGTACCCATAGAACAAGCTCTGCTTAATTTGGGCTAGATGGTGTTGTGTGTATGTAATAGAATATTAGAATATTACAATGTATATTTTTCGAAAATATACGAGCAGGCGTAGAGAAGATATCACTTTGGAATATATATTTTACTTATACTTGAGAATATTTTACTGGCCTATTTTCAAAGGCCTTGCCAGGCTAAGGTCTTCGGCAGGATTACAAAACTGAAACTTGCACTAGAACTACTAACAGAACTTCTAGGAACAGTTAAAAAATAAATACAATGTTGTATACAAGGGTATTGTATTGTTTTATGTTTACACGAATGTTATCCATTGAAATTGAAAATTATTTGAAAAAGAGCTGTATATATACATACCTACATGGGATCTCAACATGTAATTCTTAATTCAGAAACGGGGGTAAATATAACGTTGGACACTTATATTTATGTTTAGGTGTTAAATATTTCCATGTCCGATTACGTCATCATCTATCAGAATCAGAAACATTTAAACACAATGGACGTGGTTTTGAAAAGAAAGAACACAGACATCTTGCCTCCAATAGACATGGGAGAATTTTAATAAGACAGGAGAATTTAATATTAATGAAATTGGGGTAAATTATAATTTATTACAATGTCATAAGTACTTATAATAGCATCCCTATATTAAACTGTCCCACTGCTGGGCACGGAACTCTTCTCAGTATGAGAAGGGTTAGGCCATAGTCAACCACGCTGGCACGCCACGATCGTGGCGGTAAGTCCCGTTTTTGGGGAGTGGCTGGAGAGGCGGTATGGCGCGCTCACCTTCCGGCTGACACAGGTAATGACTGGCCACGGTTGTTTTGGCCAGTTCCTATGTTGTATAGGCCGGCAGGCGACGCCTGGATGTCATCACTGCGGTGGCTGCCGCGATGTTGTGGACACGGCGCTGCACACTTTGGCAGACTACCCTGACCGGGCATCGCAGCGCCGTGAGTTGATCGCGGCAGTCGGACTGGTTGCCCTCTCACTCCCGGCCGTGGTTCACTCTATGGTCCGGAGTGAGAGATCGAGGAACGCCGTCGCCTCCTTCTGTGAGGAAGTAATTTCCATCAGGAGGCGGCGGAGCGGGAGAGGGAGCGCTTAAACCCTCTCCCCAACCACAGAAACGGGCGCCGGAGGGTGCGAAATGACCTATAGCCACCTAGGGGTGGTGGGCTGCGTGGGCCTGCTAGCCACCCGATCAGCACCAGGTCCGAGAGGCGGCGTGCGTGTTTCTACGTGCGCCTCTATGTTCCCCCCCAGGGGGATGGTGGAGGAATTATTTTTGTGTAGTGGCCTGCCGTTTTACACGGCCGAAACCACGGAGGGGTCGCGATTGCATGTGAAAGCGATTCGCGTGGCCTCGCCGTCTATGGTTATGTTGAGGAACACCGTGGTAGGTTTAGTCGGTATTACCGGGGTATCATTTCCCTGGTGAGCCCGATATAACCTCTCCGTCGCTTCGCGGAGAGGAGTGCGTCAAAGCAGTAGTACAGCCTCGCTAGGCGAGGCGGTCATTTCAGCCAAAATGCTATCCATGCATTCAATCTCGTTGACCTACCTTCAAATGTATTATATAGGCGTGTGTAACGATTATATAAGTAAAATAAACACACGTTTCATCATAAATTGAAATTTATCTCAGAATCATATCACATCTTCAGGTGCACAGGTCGCGAGTGTATTTTTCTAAATGATTGCGAGCGGTACCTCCGCAGCCAAGCACTATAATAACATATCCCTCCCATGAGAGCAAAGGTCCATTTCTAGTGGCCGTTTGTAAATACAGTGCGAATTTGATAACATAAACTCTAGTATACTGTGTCATCTTTACACTAGATGTGTTGGTTTTAAGGTGAAATAAATTTAGACGTAGAGATATGGGTAGCACAGTGGTTTTTGTAGTAACTTTACCTCAGTGTGTTGTGGGTTCGATAACCACATGACAAAATAAATTGTTTGATAATTATTATGTATCTGTATCTTATGTGGGGGCCAGTCAGTGCAGACCGCCGACACTTCAACCCAGTGGGATCTTTTATTCATTCATTATTATTAGACACTCTCCCAATAACGACTGCCATAGATGTTCTTGGCAGCCGGGACAGACGACTTAACGTGCTCTCCGAGGCACGGCGCAGGCGATAATTGTCAATCAATACGCACATAATTTCGAAAAGTCATATAACTTCCGAAAGTCTGAGGTGCGCGACGTGGGTTCGAACCCGAGACCCTCTGTATTGCAGTCTGTTGGTATCCCCAATGAGCTATCGCAATAAAAAATTGTTCGATCCGGCATTCGAGACTTTACAGGTATTCAAATTCAAATTCAAATTCTAAATATATAGGTATATATAGGTAGGCAATAACTTAAGACTGCGCCGAGCGAAATGTTCCAAAACAGTCGGTCACAATTATTAACTAATTATTATGTAAGTAGTTGTTCTGAGTCTGGATGTTCCCTTTACTGTTACTTCCATATTCTTTTTTTTTTACAGTTAGCGCCTGCTCTAGATAGTCTTTCTATGTCTGCAGCTCATTTAGACGTGGAGGGTATAAAAGGCACAGTGGTTTTTGTAGTTACTTTAGCACCGTGTGTTGTGGGTTCGATGATCATATTAGACAAACTTTTGCGTAATAATTAATATGTAAGTAGTTGTTTCGGTTATATCTCTGGTCAGTAAAACCCAATAACTTCTTGTCGGACCACTCATGCACTGCAATCGCACACTCAACCCCGCAAACAATGCAAAAAATCGCTTGAATAACCAGCTTCCAATAACTCATTGTACGGAGTTATTACTATGCTGACAATGAAAAATGGAATGAAAACCACATCAGCTACGCTATCGTATCTTATATTATCTTATGAAATACCTAACGTCTATTATATAATATTGGGAAAGAATTGTCTATTTGTTGTGATGAATGAACTCAAAAACTACCGGACAGATTTCAAAAGTTTCACCATTAGAAAGCTACTTTGTCCTGGAGTAACATAGGCAATACAACATCACGCTACTAGCCACGCAATTGTAGCTGTGATAAAACACGTGGGCGTAACCGCATGAATAGCTATTTCTAAAAATAACCTTGTTTTCATGGCCAAAAGAACATTTGCCTGGAAATCCCTTAATATTTAAATAACCCACGTAATTATTTACACATCATTTGAATACTGGATGGTCTATTTTAAACTCAGAATGATTGCATTGTTGTACCCACGTCCACGTTGGTGCCTAAACACTCAGTCCCAAACAAACATAGCCTGGGTTTCATTTTGCATCAGAGCGCCCGAGATTTGCATATTACATGAGGCTCAATCTTGTACGTTTTTCGTATTTTATTTAAACAAGAGTATCTTGGTGATCCAGTGACATACGTTTGCGGTTGATCGTAGGTCCCAGGTCTGATTTCAAACGACGACTGCCGAACTAGTAATTAACTGTGTTGCAAAGGCTTTTACAAACATACGATTACAGATACATAGTATACTCAGACTCAGACCAATTTCAAACTCGTCTGTCGACTGTCGTCATAAGAGTTGAGTCTGTTTTTAAACAGAAGTTAAAGTACTGTCAAGATAATGAGGTCCAAGTAAAGATGGACATATTAGCTACTCAGCATAAGAAAAAACATTTTCAGAAATTTTGGAAGTCCACCCAGAGATTGAACGTGAGACCGGCGGTACCCGTGGGCATTAATGGTGTATCCCAACCAGAGGATATTGCAGAAATATTTAGAAGACATTTCTCAGTTACATCGCGACTTCAGTCCACCGGAGGGGGGACGGGTCTAGGGGGGAAATGTTTTGGAAGCCCGGTTAATATAACATCGAAAGAGATTGGACAAGTAATCAAGGGCATGACTAGAGGCAAATCTCCAGGTCATGATGGGCTTAGTATAGAACATCTCCAATCTGCTGGTCAACATCTTCCCAGGGTCTTGTCTATGTTATATAATTTTTGTATGAGACACTCCTATCTCCCGACTGAGCTAATGAGGACAATTGTAGTGCCCATAGTGAAAAACAAGACAGGAGATATCTCGGATAGGGAGAATTATAGACCTATTTCTCTGGCCACTGTTATCGCAAAGGTGCTTGACGGTGTGCTTGAGCGCAGAATAACTGGACAGATAGAGCTGCACGACGCTCAGTTCGGCTTTCGAGCTGGACTTTCCACAGAAACTGCTATCCTAGCGCTGAAGCACACGGTTAGGTACTACACTGATAGGAACACTCCTGTTTATGCGGCTTACCTGGACTTATCCAAAGCTTTTGACCTGGTTAACTATAACATCTTGTGGAGTAAGCTGCGCGAGCAGAAGATACCTGATGAGCTAGTTGAACTGTTTAAGTACTGGTACAGCCATCAAATTAACCAGGTCAGATGGTCGGGTGCTTTGTCTGAGGGGTACGGGTTGGAGTGTGGGGTGAGGCAAGGCGGCTTGACCTCTCCTGTGCTTTTCAGCCTGTATGTCAATCAGCTGATAGTGGAGCTCAGCAGCACTGGTGTCGGATGCTCAATTGATAGGAATGTTATAAACAGCATAAGCTACGCTGATGACATGGTGCTGCTGAGTCCCTCGATCGATGCTCTCAGACGGTTGCTTAAGATATGTGAGGGGTACGCTGCTACCCACGGACTCCTATATAATGAAAAGAAGAGTGAGATAATGGTGTTTGGTGCTGTTGGAACCAAAAAACAGAGATCTGTGCCCCCGGTTTACCTGTATGGAGTAGCGCTGAACAGAGTGTCGCGTTTTAAGTACCTGGGTCATATAGTGAGCGATGATCTTTGTGATGACTGGGACATGGAACGGGAGAGAAGAGCGTTGTCGGTCCGCTGCAATATGCTGGCCCGCAGGTTTGCGCGATGTACAGGGGCTGTCAAAATCACCCTTTTTAGGGCGTATTGTCAGTCCTTTTATACGTGCAGCCTGTGGATAAGGCACACGCAGAGGGCCTACAACGTTCTTCGAATCCAGTACAATAATGCTTTCAGGATGTTGTTGGGCCTACCACGATTCTGCAGCGCATCAAACATGTTTGCTGAAGCGGCCGTAGATAGTTTTGGCGCGATCATGCGAAAGCGATGTGCCTCAGTGTTGCGTAGAATTCGTGGGAGTACCAACAGCATTCTGAAGGTTATTGCTGAGAAATATGATTGTGTTTTTCTGGGGCGTTGGAACCGCATACATAGTGGCGGTGCTGACGCTGCAGAGAGATACATGAATTAGTTTCATAGTAAAATATTTTTTGAAATTTACTAACATAGGTATATAAGGTGTGTTACTAACAAAATATGGATCTGTATCTGAATTAAATTAAATTAAATTAAAAATTAAATTAAAATTAAATAAGGAAAAAACCGTATCCATTTTTTTTTTGAAATTTATTTTTACCTATTTGGAATCAGTTAAAAAAGACGCATCCGCTAGAATATGTATATAAAATATATTTTTTTGGCAGTTTCCTCTTTTCCCCTTATAACGGCAGTACGGATGTCGCATGTCATAATAGTGTGCAGTAACAAAAGAAAATATCTGCGTCTTAAAATGTGCTGAGAAGTTTACCATTTATTAAGTGTTATTTAAAATATTAGCCGAATAATATATTGTATTTTCCTACGTCAAAAAAGAATCATTCACAATATATTATTTTATTGGCAACTACCGCACTAGGAATAAATCCTGTGTCGCTAAGGTCATCACTATACAAACATTCAAACAACGGACACAAAGCAGACCCTGGCTCGGAACAACATTGTGGATCACACAAAGTTTTGTCCCGTGTGGGATTCGAACCCACAGTACTCGGTGCAGTGGCAGTGGCAAGGCGACCACATATACCACTACGCCATCCGTACAGTCAAAGTTTGTTTGTTTGTTTGTTACCTTTTAAAGCCTTAATAACTCGACCGATAATCATGGAATTTCGCATACACGAAGATTCGGAAACAGGATCTAAACCTACTAAGCAATATGAGCAGCGATAGCTCAGTGGGAACGCCAACAGACTGCAATGCAGAGGGTCTCGGGTTCGAACCCACGTCGCGCACCTCTGACTTTCGGAAGTTATAAGACTTTTCGAAATTATGTGCGTATTGATTGACAATTATTGTCTGCTCCGTGCCTCGGAGAGCACGTTAAGCCGTAGGTCCCGGCTGCCATGAACATCTATGGCAGTCGTTATTGGGAGAGTATCGACACAAAAGATCCCACTGGGTCGAAGTGTGACTTCGACTGACTGGCCCCCACATAAGATAAGATACTAAGCAATATTACGTTTCCTGCGAATGCGTCGCATCAACGAATCGCAAACACGACCTGCCATCAGTTCCAATTAGGAGTGTTAAGCACTAGCCTGACACTAGTAGTTATGTAAGCGAATTTTAGCAGAGCTCATAATATATCTTGCTTAACTATATGAAGAACTTTCAGAACGCGACACAACAACAATATTAGTTAGCATATTGAAGAGACATTGTAGAGTTTTATAGCAGTTGAAATATATAAACTGCGGCAAAGCGTATTTCGCTTATTCACAATATTCATGCAAAATCTGCAGAGCTGGATAGCTTTAGGGCTTGAAGCTTGAAAGCGATTTTTATTCTTATGGATGTCTTAGAACAAATAAACAGCATTACACACATATCGAGGAACGGCTTTGTTTCAGGCTTAGTGCATTTTTAAAATGTTTAGTAATTGTGTAACGGATGCAGCGTCATACTGATATCCAATCTTTCTTATACACCAATCTCAAATATTAACGAGGTAGCTAAGTATTGACTAGCGATTAATCAAAAAAAGACACTTATAAACTGTAATGTAGGTAGTTACCTTCTGCCGTGATGTACTCAACTATGATTGGTTAACATTATACCAATGGCGGTATGTGTAAATATATGTATGTAACTATGTATCTTTGTTCGTATGATGGAATGTATAGGCAGTGCGAAATAAATGCATGAAGCTAACGGACGTTGTTTCTATTGAACTCCCAACGAACATTCTAGAACATTACAGTGGCGACGAGTTAAAAGTAAATTGGGCGTGCATTATTAGTAATTACGATGTCGATCGGAAAAGTAAAGGACTTCGATGTGGTCGCGGGAGTGTGGTCGTCATATATTGAACGGCTAAATATGTACTTTTTGGCAAATGCCGTTAAGGAAGAACTGAAGCTGCCTACATTGATCGCGGTGATGGGTGAGGCGGCTTACGAGTTGTTGGCGAATCTATCAAGCCCGAAGAAGCCCGCGGAATTGAAATATGAGGAGGTGGTCGGTATTATGAAAAACCATCTTCAACCGGTTCCATCGGCGTTGGCAGAGAGGTATCGCTTCAGGCAAAGGCGACAAGCAGCGGGAGAAACCATCGCGGATTATGTGGCGGCGTTGAAAAAGTTGACACGTCATTGTAAATTTGGCAATAGTCTCGATGAAAATTTACGGGATCAATTCGTATGTGGACTGAATGGCGAAATAACTCGACAGAGGCTGTTTACGGAGGAAGATTCCTTGAGTTTTACGGGCGCGGTAAAACTGGCAACATCTCTGGAAGCGGCGGAACGGGATGCCGCGGCAGTTCAGACGTCAGGGACGGCGGGAGTAGCTACAGCGGCTCACAGTGAGGAAACAGCGGGGCTACATACAGTAGCGGTTAGTGGTGACGCGCAACGGCGCGGAGGTGCGATGGCGCCGCGCGGACGCGGTAGGGACGGCCGCGGCTCCGGCGCGGGCGGTGCGCCCGGACATCGGGCGGTGCATCGCGATGCGGGAGTACGCGCACGGCACGGAAACGCGGCCGGGGGCAGCGGCTGTAGAGGGTGCGGTTCAACATCGCATAATTATGAGATGTGTCGATATCGGAGCTACGTATGCAGTCGGTGCCGACAAACGGGCCACTTACGGCGTAGGTGCCCGGGGGGTGCCTCTGGAGGCCAGCAGAACAAGGCCATACACTATGGAACGGTACAGGAGGACTTAAGCGATTTCGAGCAGGGTGAAGAAGGGTTTCATCACCTGTGTTTAAACGATTACAAACCGGTGAGTTTATCCGTGACCATTGAAAATGTAATTATTAATATGGAAGTCGATAAGGGTACGGCAGTGTCGTGCATTAGTAAAAAAATTTATAAGCAATATTTCAGTGAATTGTGGTTAGAGCCTACCAGTGTCGGATTGAGGTTTTATGACGGATCGAGGTTGAAACCTTTGGGTATAATAAAACCTTTAGTTGCCTATGATAACACGGAGAAAATTCTAGAACTTTTTGTAATAGATGGGGGTACTACCTCCTTGTTAGGCCGGCAGTGGCTTACAGAATTAAATATTAAGCTACCAAGATTTACTAATTGCCATAATGTCGGTAGTGAGATTACTATGGAGGCTGATTTAAAAATTTTGGTTCATAGATATAAGGAGTTATTCAGTGGCGGCTTGGGAAGGTACACGGGGGGTAAGGCGACGTTGAGACTTCGGGATGGGGCGGCGCCGGTATTCCACCGCGCGCGCCCGATACCTTATGCGCTGAGGGAGCGCGCCGACGCCGAGCTCGACGCGATGCTGCGCGACGGGATCATCGAGCCCATCGACGCCTCGGACTGGGCCTCACCGTTAGTACCGGTAAATAAAGCGGACGGCTCACTGAGAATCTGTGCAGATTTTAAGGCTACGGTAAATCCTGTTCTTTTGGTAGATCGCTATCCTTTACCGAAAATCGAGGACTTAATGGTGCGTTTAGGCAATGCTCAGTATTTTTCTAAAATCGATTTATCACAGGCCTATAGTCAGATCGAATTGGATAATAGTAAAGAAATCACGGTAATCAATACTCATCGTGGCCTATATCGATATAATAGGTTAGTGTATGGTCTGGCATCGAGTCCGGGTATATTTCAGCGCATTATGTGCAATTTATTAGGTAGTATTCCTTATGTAGAGGTCTTCCTGGACGATATAATCATTGGGGGGCCTAATAGGGCCCAACACCTTCAGGCGGTTGAGGCTGTTTTTAGTAAGTTACATAAATACGGTTTCAAGTTAAAAACTAGCAAATGTGTGTTTTTAGTGGATGAGGTTCGATACTTAGGCTACGTGTTAAACAAGGACGGCATTAGAACGGATCCCAGTAAAGTAGAAGCTATCACAAAAATCCCTAGGCCAGTAAATGTTACTGAATTACGTTCATTTCTGGGTGTAAATAACTTTTACGCTAAGTTTGTGAGGAATATGAGTTCGGAACTAGTACCGTTATACGATTTATTAAAAAGAGACAAAGTATGGCGCTGGTCAACAGATTGTGAGCGTGCTTTTAAAAGAATAAAAATATTATTAACAAGCGCGGACGTATTATCTCATTATGATACAATGCGGCAGCTCATAGTAACATGTGATGCGAGCGCGCGCGGAGTCGGCGCGGTCCTCACGCAGCTCGATGTAGACGGGGTGACGGAACGGCCCATTGCTTATGCGTCGCGCACTCTGAATGACGCGGAAAAAAACTATTCACAAATTCATAGAGAGGCATTGGCTATTATATTTTCGGTAAATAAGTTTCATCAATATTTATATGGCCGACATTTTGTTTTACGGACTGACCACAAGCCACTTGTGTCTATTTTAGGGCCTCATACGGGCATACCAACGATGGTTGCGAGTAGGATGCAGCGATGGGCAATAATATTATCTGCATATTCTTTTGTTATTGAGTACGTGCGCACGGATAAGAACGGTGCGGACGGCCTATCGCGGCTACCTGTGACGACTAGTAGTAAACAGATGAGTCATTCGGCGCCCGAGCAAACATTCTTGCATTTTGTTCAACAAACATTGTTATTGGACTACTATGAGATTAAGAATAAAACTAATCGGGACCCGGTTTTAGCTAGGGTGCTTAGGTATTTGCGAGATGGTTGGCCTGCAGACTGCGAAATTCTGAATTTACGACCTTATTTTAATCGTAGGACGGAGCTTTATGAGGAGTTAGGTTGTGTTATGTGGGGACATAGGTTAGTAGTTCCGCATGATTGTAAGGAAAAGGTTCTACAGATGATTCATGAGCCCCATATGGGAATTGTTAAGTCTAAGGCGATAGCCCGTAGTTACGTGTGGTGGGCCGGTATTGATGAAGACATTGAGCGCTTATGTCGCGAGTGCGAGGTGTGCGCGGCGCAGGCGGACGCGCCGCCGCGGCAAGCACCGCGCATGTGGCCATGGCCACACTGCCCGTGGACACGGTTGCACTTGGATTTTATGGGACCAATTTTAGGTAAAACATATTTGGTAGTGGTCGATGCGATGTCTAAGTGGATGGAAGCATTTAGTATGACCAGTACAACAGCGGCCAGTGTCATCGATAAGTTGTCCGAGTTGTTTAGTAGATGGGGCCTGCCTAAACAAATAGTCACGGACAACGGGCCTCCGTTTTCGAGTATAGAATTTAATAAATTTAACAGAAATCAAGGGATCAATCACATTTTTACGGCACCGTATCATCCCGCGTCGAACGGTCTAGCTGAGAATGCGGTTAAGTCTTTAAAGCGAGTCATTAAAAAAGCTATTTCGGAAAAACAAAATGTAGACAAAGCACTCTGTACATACTTGTTACATTATAGGAACACTGAGCACTTAACCACGGGCGAGAGCCCAGCTATATTATTAGTAGGACGACGGTTACGTACTAAGTTAGATGTTATTAGACCGGATAGAGGAAGTAGGGTTGGAAAGGCTCAGCAGCGGCAGTTAGAATCGGCGAGAGGGGTTAATAGGGAACTTCAACCTCAAGAGGAAGTATGGTACAGGCAGTACTTGAAGGGGGAAAAGTGGGTTCCAGGTCAAATAGTTGACGTCACCGGTTCCAATAATTATAAGGTAAAAAGTAGGGAAGGGGAGTTAGTTCACAGACATATTGACCAGCTAAAAAAGAGATCTTCACGACTGTCATTGGCTAGCTGTGGTCAGCCATCGGTGATAGTGACAGAACCTAGCACAGATTCTCAGATGGAGTTGAACGGTGAACCGAATTCACTGGCGAGTGAGGGTCAGTCGGAGGAAAAGTCGGCGGACCTCGGTAATTCACTCACGAGTAAAGCGGTATCGAAAGGAAGAGGGGTGGATTCAGACATGGCTGAATCTCCGGCTTCACCGGAGTTTCAAGACGCGCAGCTTGAAGCCTCACCTGCCCAAAGCCGACCGGTCAGATTATGTCGAATTAAAAATAAAATTAATTATAAGATGTAAGTGTAGCTAAATTTGTATTCTTAGGTTAAGTTACTTTAAGTGTAAGGTTGATGGAATACCCATGGTATTGGTTGGTGTGGAAGAGTGTAATGTAGGTAGTTACCTTCTGCCGTGATGTACTCAACTATGATTGGTTAACATTATACCAATGGCGGTATGTGTAAATATATGTATGTAACTATGTATCTTTGTTCGTATGATGGAATGTATAGGCAGTGCGAAATAAATGCATGAAGCTAACGGACGTTGTTTCTATTGAACTCCCAACGAACATTCTACAACATTACATAAACATTAAACATTACTTAACGTTAAGTGTTAATTAAATAATAGTTAGGTACCAGCAGTAGGTCGTCGATCAGACGTTTGTTATTGATCAAATACTTGAGTTGTTACTTGAGCAGTTGAGAGGTAGCTAAGATTTAGTTAGCGTAGTTTTATGTATTACTGTAAAAGTAAAGTTTAGTTTATGTAACTTTGACGTCTAACATTACGCAGTCATCTAATTGAAGACATTTATTTTAATTTTCTCGGAGGTTTAGATATACTTAATATGCAAGAGCAAATCGAGTTGATCTATACCTATAAATTTTGCGTCTAAATAATCAAGTTTGTCGTTAATTTTAAACAGTATCTATATCGTTATAGCCTCTAGTAATGTGCTAGGAGTCCTACTGTTGATTAAAGATAGCCGTCATTGAATGGCAACAGTAGAGTCACTGTTTACTGGGACAATGTTGCACTCTTTGATACTAATTTAAAGAAGGACAAGACATAGTACTCTGTGTATCCGGTGGCAGGTAGTTTGTTATAGTGCCTGCACGTACGTGGGAGAAGTACTCGCTGATCTTGCCGTATTAGACAGGAACGTTTTCAAGTAATGTTAGTTAGTCTAATGGTACTAATCTCTTTGTCGCAGAGGACTTTTCAACATTGATACAATGGACATAGAGAACATAAGCTATGCATACATACATATATAGCCTCACGCGTAAACTTCTGGTATTGTCTTCTTCTTCTTTTCGTGTGGTTAGTGGCCAACCTGTTGTCAAGCGTTGTTCAAGCCGCCAGTAGGCTTCTGACAAGTCTTAACGACTGCTGTCAATTTGACAACAACCGAGACCAAATTTTTACGTGCCCTCCAAAGCACGGAGACGCTCAGATAAAATACCACTAAGCGGTCACCCATCTATAGACTGACCGCACCCAACGTTGCTTTACCTCGCTAATCGTTTACCGATCAGTGAGTGCAAATAGCTCTGGTAATAATGGTAGGCAGAAGTGAATAACAATCAGATGTAGCCAGCTGTTGTTTTTAGTGCCTACGTAATAGGGATCGAGCCTACAGTTAGATCAGTATCTGGATCTGTTTCTGGTTGGAGTCCAGAAATGTGCCCAGTAGATACCGGGCAAAGGTATTGACTCCATTCAAAGAATTTCTCGATCTATAAAATATAGAAATGTTAATAACATTTTCTCGCCCAGAGTCGACTCCGAGACTAGTTGCATGCATGCTGCGCCACCGCAACCGTCCTTAATTTAAAACAACAATAATTGACTTACGCACAATATCTAAATACTCTACAAAAGTTGTGGTATAATATCGTCATAAGCTACTAACTCCATCCCTTCTACGTACCTATAGTTTTTTATTTTTATTGACGACTCGATGGCGTAGTGGTTAATTTAACCGACTGCCACGCCTAAGGTCGCGGGTTCAATTCCCGCACAAGTCAAACATTTGTGTGCGTGAACTTGGATGTTTGTCTTGGTCTGGGTGTTTCTATGTATAATATGTACGGATTCACAAAAAGAAAAAGTGTATATGTATGTTTATCCATTGTCTAGTACCCATAGTACAAGCTCTGCTTAGTTTGGGCTAGATGGTGTTGTGTGTATGTGATAGAACATTATTATATTATTATAGTATATAAAATGTATGTAAGACAAAATCCTCACTGACCCCACTTAAAATTCCACGTCCTACATTCACTCGTTCATTGAGGCTTACGTTTTATGTAAGATATGGGTAAAGTTAAATAAAAACGTCGACATATCACACGGCTACGTGCTAGTAATTGAGTTTATCTCGTATTCGCCGGCTTTTTTGACGTCTCACTCATAAACGTGTTACGCTGGAGTTTCAAGGTGGTTGTACACTGCAGTGTAACAATGAAAAATCAACTGCTTTTTTATCTAGTTCGTCCATTCGCGTGCAGGCGCCAACATCCAAATGCAATACTTGTATCAATAGTCTTGTTATATAAGCAAATCTAAAACAAAATCTAATGCTTTTATCTAAGCGAGTCGGTTATTACTAAAAGGTACATACATAAAAGGTTATTTGGGGATAAACGACGCAAGATCTATATCAATGTATCACTAGTCAGGTAATTAAATTATTATATTCTAGGTAATTGTTATCATCATCCTCTTGCCCTGGTCCCAATTTATTTGGGGTCGGCGCAGTATGTCCTTCGCTTCCATACTTCTCTGTCACCCGTCATCTGATCATTTACCCCTTTCCCTTTCATATCCATCCTCACACAGTCCATCCATCTTTTCCTTGGCCTTCCTCTCCCTTTTCGTCCCTCTACCATGAGAGTATCCATCACTTGCTTACCTACATACGTATCATCATTTCGCATAACATGTCCATATCAAGCCAAACGATTTCCTTTCACCTTCTCGTCTATGGGCACCACTTTCAGACTACCTCTTACGTATTCATTCCTAATTCTGCCCATTCTCGTCACTCCACACATCCATCGTAACATTCTCATCTCTGCTACATGCAATCGTTTCTCATCCATCTTCTTAGTAGCCCAACACTCAGCTCCATACGGTACGGCAGGCCTTTTATTCTAGGTAATTGTTATATTTTATATTAAACTAGTAGTTTTCCCGCGGTTTTACCCGCGTAAGTCCCGTTCCCGTGTGAATATCGGGTTTCACCCCTTTCATCCCCTTCAGGGTGGAATTTCCAAAAATCCGCTCTTAGTGCTCTCCTACACTCTCCAAGGAACATACATGTCAAATTTCAGCTTCTTGAGTTTAGTATTTTCGGCTGTGCGTTGTCTGTCAGTCACTCAGTAACGGAAGAGTTTTATATATATAGATAAGTAACATTTTAAAATGCCTAATTCATACGCCATTCCTATACCTGTACAGCTAATAAGATATGTGACCAACTCAGGTCTTATTTCATATATTATAATGAACGGTTAGGCCTACAACTAAAATAAGTATGTATATATTCTTTTAAGAATAAAAATACATATTTTACTTTTAACCTGAATTAATAAATCATTCTAATTCATGTATGTTTTTTATGTGGGAGCCAGTCAGTGCAGACCGGCGACACTTCGACCCAGTGGGATCTTTTGTGCCGACACTCTCCCAATAACGACTGCCATAGATGTTCATGGCATATTCTAATACATAGTCATAGCCTACATTTAACGTAATAAGAGGCAAATCCATTGTCATGTACAGTTTCAGATATAGTTCTGCTACTAAAAAAATGTCGACAGAAATCTCAAATAAAACTTTGCTTGGCCTTAGAATCAAACCCAAAACCTCGTACACAGCATACACACCCATAACCGCTGTCCCGCATAGGTATCATACAAAAATAATACGGATCTAATATACTCTGAAATGTTACATGTACAGTAAGTAATTCAATTGTTCATATCTTTGACTCGAAAGCGTTTCCGTATTCCTTATTTAGCTCATTATATATAACTTTTGTGAAATTGTCAGTGTTGCCTATATAGGCATTTGTATTTTATGCTATTTCAATGTACTCCTAAACAGTCGTACGATTAAAAAAACGTACACGTATGTTAATTACTTTGGATGCGTTGACTGTTATCGCCACAACACTAACATCCCAAATTATTTTATAAAACTTTGTTTTAGACCATTACAGTTTTGTAGCTTTAAAAATTAAATTATTTTAAACTTTTTAAATCATTTCATCATCATTCTTTTTATATCATCTTCTTCTTCTTGACTCTTCCCTCCAATAATTCGGTTGCTTTCGAGTAACATGATCTTCTTGTAACCATATCTATTAACGCCAAGTCATTAACAGATATGGTCGGACTTATTTGGTTTTTTATATTAGAATTCAATTCAAATCCGGTTAGACAAGAAAAGCCGACCCAAGTGACTTGGGAATAATAAAGGCTAAAAGAGAAGAATTTAGCTTAACAAATTCTTTATTTTCTTCACAACATTTTGCTTTGTCATTGAAATCTACACCATACTAATTTAGCAGCAAGTTATTGAAGTAGTTGCACTGCAGTCAGCGGAGACCCTTGTACGACAAAGCTACACTAACAAATGTTTGCGAGGTGGCTACCAGAAATAGACACAATACAGTGAGAGTGTTACTCAACTAGAGTACCTAACCACAGCAGCTAGCTGTTGTGTAACAACATGATATAACACATTTCAATAGTATGTATGTATCTTATGTGGGGGCCAGTCAGTGCAGACCGGCGACACTTCGACCCAGTGGGATCTTTTGTGTCGACACTCTCCCAATAACGACTGCCATAGATGTTCATGGCAGCCGGGACCGACGGCTTAACGTGCTCTCTGAGGCACGGAGCAGGCGATAATTGTCAATCAATACGCACATAATTTTGAAAAGTCATATAACTTCCGAAAGTCAGAGGTGCGCGACGTGGGTTCGAACCCCAAACCCTCTGCATTGCAGTCTGTTTGTCTCCCCACTGAGCTATCGCTGCTCAATAGTAACAGAAGAATGCATTGTTCTGAGAGGCAAGGCGAGGATTATTTAGCTACGATAACTCTCGCATGTCATACACTTAAGTTTTCGAATGCTAGCTGACGTGATAAGCAAATTTTGTAATCCTTTTAAGAATATAATGTCCTCCTGACCGAATTTCGGTCATGGCGGCCAATCTTAACGGAGGCTAGCCATCTGCGCAGGAGATATTATAGTGCACAAGTATGTGCGCAAACTCAAGTGCACTCTCTGTTCTCTAACTCTCATGATCCGATGGGACGGATAATCCGACACTACCGAAGAGAGACCAGGCGCAGGACCAACGGCTTTACGTGCTTTCCGAGGCACGGGGGTGTCTAACACCGCCAACTTCCTAACTCCGGGCTCGTATTGAGAATTTCTTAACAGAAAAACTCAATAACTTATTGTTGGCCCGACACAAGATTCGAACCCGAGACCTCATGCACAGCAGTCGCGTTCACTACCGTTGCGCCACGGAGGCAGTCAAAAAGAATATTTAAAAATATAGCGCACGAAAGCGTGTGAGTATTTAAAGTTTATGTATAGAAAAAGGACAGGGAGCTGAAACGCGTAAATTGAAATAACTAGTTGTTGTAAAGCGATTGGCACATCAAGGTAAAGCGTAAATATTTAATTCAAGAGCTGTAATTAAAAAAAGGTCAGTAGTTTAATTAAAAGCAGCGATAGCTCATTGGGGAGACCAACAGACAGCAATGCAGAGGGTCTCGGGTTCGAACCCACGTCGCGCAGCTCTGACTTTCGGAAGTTATATGACTTTTCGGAATTATGTGCGTATTAATTGACAATTATCGCCTGCTCCGTGCCTCGGAGAGCACGTTAAGCCGTCGGTCCTGGCTGCTATGAACATCTATGGCAGTCGTTATTGGGAAAGTGAGTACCCTCTAATATCCTGACACTGGTCTAGCCTTAGGGTATCGTTAGCCTTCGGGTTGCGGAGGTCAGTTGGCAGCCGCTCCGTGTAAAAACTGATATCCAGTCAAATCCGATTAGACTAGAAAAGTCGACCCCAAGTGACTTGTGAATAATAAAGGCTAAGGGAGAAGAAGAAGGAGCTAAATTAAAAAAGTTGACTATTTTCTTTGTTTAAATTTAATAAATTACTGTTGAATTTCGACTTCTAGGCACTAGTATCTTTAATATGTCCGTCGGCGTGCGAACGCAAGCGTCCATTGGAACACAGTACTTTTATTTTTAGTTTAGTTAACCGTATTATACTTTTCACGAGTCGGCATCGAACACGAAATTGACCGAAATTAACACTTTTGATGCACCAATCTCATGCTTTGTGCATTAGGCTGCGAGTGATGTGCACGCTCCATATTTATATGTATACACTCTTAAGTGCCGCTTTTAAGAGAATGTTTATAAACGTCAAGTTTCAAGCGTGGAAAAATAATGTCTTAGCAATTTGTTATTATATTTTCCAGTGCAAAAATTGTGTCTATTTGCCGAGCTAGTTGGCTCGACTCCAGTTGTATTCAAAACAGTGGAACGGTACGGCGATATTATTGCGATGCTGTTTAAAAATGCCTCGAAAAAGTTAGATTTTGTTTTGATGATTCCGTTCTGTTTGTGAATTGGAATTCGTGGAATTGTATTTCTTTGCATCTTTTGTGAAGATAATTGAATGAAATTGGAAAATATTATATGCAACTGTAAAGGTTCGTTTGACTGCGATCGCTTATGACGTTTTTATTTAATTTAGGTAGTAAACGATCGCCTAATTAGAATCTGTTACTATAACTTATAAATGTATTGAATACCACCAACACCCTTGGTGGCGTAGCAGTTGTAGTGTGCGTAGTACGCAATGTTAAAGATCTACGATCTTCTCTATTTTATTCTTTCAGTTACATAATCTACACAATCAGGTGACATTTTTTTGTAAATAAATTCTTACCAATAACATTGATCCTAGAAACAAGGGTCATAATATTTACTTTCCTTGCAAGAACCATGTGCATCAGTTGGTGACGAGAATTAATCTGTTTATTGTGAACATGGAGTATAGGTTTACTAGTCTATTTCATTAATCTCATATACTTAAATAAAAAGAATGAATATAATACGGACAATCCTTATGACACGGTAGAAAGCACAAATTTTCAAACAAAGGCAACTAAGGCAAACTTTAACGTACAACTGTACATTAAATAATTGCCCATCTAATGTGAAGAAAGTTTCTCAAAGCATGGCGCATCTTACTACTTTTAACACTTTACTACTTCTGATGTTAAAGTCTGTCTGTCAAAAAGAGCAGATTTTTGCCTGACGTTGGTGACAACTGTCGATTGTGAGATCTTATGTTTGCTCTCTAGTTGCGCAAATTTTCGTTGCCTTTAAAGTAATTCACAATAGTATCAAAAAATCTTGTTGCAGCCCATGCTATGATGTTGACGTGATTTACCTCCAAATATACTGACGTTTTGATCCTAGGCTACATAATCATCTAAAAAAGCCAGAGTCCATATTTAATAATTATAATCAAATATAAAGGTATAGAAACATAATATTGACTTACGTTTACGCGAATGTTATACATTGAAATCAAACTAATTTATACGTTTTTTTTATGGTACAGTAGACAAACGAGCTGACGTATCGCCTGATGATAAGCGATTACCGTCCCCCGCAACACCAGATTTTTCGCGTGTTTATTTTAAAACCCTTTTATTACATAATATTGAATTATAACACTACTAATATTAACAAAATCCGTATAATGTAGTTTAATTTTAATGTAAAAAAATATATAATAAGCGCGTACATGTTGTCGGGGAACACATAAGATATAGATTACCTTTCATCCAGAAAAAGTACTGTTAATAATCTAGCCTAATCAACCTACATTTATACGAGTAAAGCCGCGGGCAAAAGTCTAGTGTAATATAAGTACCTGCTTATTGCCAAGGATTCTATATTGATTTTAGCTTGACTAATAGAACGTGTAGGTTTCTAGACAACCTTCGAAAGGCCCACGGCCTAAGTATCTGGGCTGTCACCACAAATAATATCACACTTTGTAACTCGCCCAACATTTGACTTTTTAATTCAGCGGCCAAGTGAAACGTTTTCAGATCTCGTCGTAATTAATTCAAGAAAGCTGTTTTTGCAAACGGAAGAGCCTTTTCGTACAAACTTATTTTTCAGTATTCAATTACGAAAAGAACTTTTTGAAAACACTTTTTTGTTCGTGACTAATTTTAGAAGGCCTTTTCAAGTGATGTTTTTACTGTATTCAATGTAAAATTTGGCCAATGTTAGTTTTATTAGGAAAACATTGTTGGTTAGTATTGATTGCAGAGATAATGCAGTAGCGAAGAAATCATACTGTCATTAGTTATGCATTGATTGTGTCCGAGGGTTTCAAGATCAAACCTAATTGTGTTGGCAAGTAACATGACCACAAATAGATGATCTGACTTTAATTTGCCTTTGTGATTACCATATTATTTATTAAATTTTCTGTGATGTGTAATTTTTCTAGTGCAAGGAGGTAAAGTAAAGAATGTGTGCGAGCAACGGTAACCTAGTTAAAAGTTCAATGGACTATGAATGCACGCATATCTGACATTTCGAAATGAAGTTCTTCTTAACATTTATTATTATTATCCTAGGTATATGCGAATGCTACCCATTTAAATTAAATTGACCCTGTTCACTTTTAAAATATATTTACATTTTCTTCAGCGTTTTATTTGCTTTTCAGAAGCAACTAATTCTTATATTGTCGGCCTAGATGGCGTAGTGGTTAGTGTAACCGACTGCCACGCCTGAGGTCGCGAGTTCGATTCCCGCACAAGTCAAACATTTGTGTGCATGAACTTGAATGTTTGTCTTGGTCTGGGTGTTTCTATCTATAATATGTATGTATTTACAAAAAAAAAGTATATATATGTATGTTTATCCATTGTCTAGTACCCATAGTACAAGCTCTGCTTAGTTTGGGCTGGATGGTGTTATGTGTATGTGGTAGAATATTTTTTTTTAATATATTTTGATCGCTCTGTTCTATCATCTATACTTATATTACAAAGAAGAATGTTTCGACTTTTTGTTTGACAATAACTGATTTAAAAATTCTCATCATACATAAATCAGAAAACTCTCAAAAAAATCGCCATTGGAAAGCTACATTATAGCCGAGTACCATAGACTATATATTATTTTTAAAAAATACTGTTACTAACATATCCTAACCTACTATTACGCGAGCAAACCCGCGAGCAAAAGTCAGTGCATAATAAAGTTTTACTCAGAACTATTACGATTAATATAATACGAGCGTGAAAATGAATTTCACTATTCTGTCATTTTACTGCAGAGCCAACGGATGAGATTTAATTCTCTGCACCAGCGTGTGTTCTTCCATCTGGCTGGTCTCCGGTAGTGAAGGTTTACGTTAAGCACTTGGATTATTCAATACTATCGCTGTTACGGCTTGTCGAAGCCCGTATTACGACGGGATAGTGGCAGATACAGCTCGCAAACGAAATCTTGCATCTATGCAAATGGAAAAATTATGGGTTACAGGAGCAATAAATATTATAGAAGTCTATAAATATAGAAGTCCGAATGTAAACGTAGCTACAATCGTAGTTTGTAGGATTAAATAAAATTTGAATTGGTTTTCTTAGTACACAATTTTTTGTGGCAATTAAATAATTGCAAATATTAGAAAACGCACTCAGATTGCTCAAATTAAAAAAGGCTCCTCACTGAATGGACAGTCGCATCGTGGGATCCGGGAATACTTCAACCTGCAATATTCAGTTTTGATTTCAAAATATGCTTCTATTGCAATAAAAAGGGTTAAATTACCTTACTCCTTCTCAAAGTGTGGGTCGTGTATTCATAGCGTGGGATCCGAAAAGATGTGTGCAATATGCCGCTTCAAACACTAAATATGCTTGTTTCTGGTAGTACATTGAAGTCTGCAGATCGGCTTAATAGACAGAAATAGGTTCGCCTCCTGTGGATATTAAACAAAAATGATTATGTCTTGTTATGGATACTTTTCTACCTTCATATAAACTTAGAACCTCGCCTGCCCCACTAAAGTGTTCAATCCAGTATACATATATATTAGTTTATTAAATTCAATCTAGCACAAGCATGCCCGTGTTCTCTGATGAGTTCATCCCAAGTGAAATTGAAGAATAAATTGGGGATGAGATGGATTTTGCTTTATTTGCTGTTAAACTCGGTAGCGTGGCAGTAGTAAATGCGACTGGAGTGCAAGAAGTCTCGGGTTCGGACAATTATCAGGTTATCGGAAATATTATAGGGTTATCCTGTAAATAATTTCTCAATAGGACGAAAAAGTCTGGAACTGCGTCCGGAAAACAGAAAAAGATGACCCCGCTATTATCTGGGACTTAAAACCATAATAATATCAGTCGTATATATAAACTCTCCCACTCCTGGACGTTCTCAGTGTGAGAAGGTTTAGGCCATAGTCGACCACGCTAGCGCTCAATGCAGCCCTAAAACCATATGGAACGAAATGTGGATGTGTAATATACCTCTAATATGCTTACCTATGAATATAAACCACTACCGGCCTGCCCCGGCTAGTACAAAACCTTTACTGTCTATTCTGTATACTCTGTCTATTGGTGAAAACTGCATAAAAATTCGTTCAGTAGTTTTTGGGTTTATCGCGAACAGAGAGACAGACAGACAGACACACAGGCGTGGCGGGAGGTTTTTTATGATATGTAGTGATAATATTAAAACGGGTTTGCCACATAATTTAGACTTAGGCAAGCTGCTGCATTTCTGTATGATCTTTAAGGGAGATAGACGGGTGTTGGTATAACAACTTATTTCCACAGCTCTACATCTATTATATTTATTAATTGAGTAAGTGGGCGGGGAACTCTTAGCGTAGAACGAGTGTTGTGTAGTCTTAACAACAATAGAATATCATTATATTCCTATCTCTGATCGAAATGTGTTTACACGGGGTGGTAATAAGTTTTCATTGCATGGTTCGCTCAATGTTTTAAGTTAGGCAAGTTATAGCATAATATAGGGATAGTATTTACTTTGAGGCTGAAGTATTTATATAATTTACGAATCCTTGTGTATTTCTTTAAACTATGTATATGTAAGTATGTTAGAAATTATATGATTAACATACATTTTTCAGTATTCCATCTATCACAACAAATGCTTAACTTGGTAAATAAGTGTTAAATATTTTGTTAGTTATATATTGGATTCGAAATGTGGGATACTAAATAATGTGTTATTGAATATATAACACACAGTTTTCCCAAGATATTATTTTTTGGAAACATTTTACTCACATATTTCTGTATTTTTTTTCAATTAGGTTTAATAAAGTATGGTTTTGTTATTTCATTCTGCTTAAAATAGGAATGTGAATTATTTATAAGTCATTCAAACAAGGAAGGAAGGCGCATATTGACGTACTCTGCAAAAAACTAAGTAAATCAGCATATGCACTATACTCATTATCGACAATTGTAAACAATGATGCACTCCTGACTGCCTACTATGGCATTGTCGAATCTCAATTGCGGTATGGAGTCATATTCTGGGCAAACTCATCCGAAAAAGAAACTGCATTTAAAGCCCAAAAAAGATGCATAAGGTCCATGTTCCACCTTAAAAATACAGATAGCTGTAAGCCTTTTTTTCAACAATATAAAATATTAACCCTACCGTGCCTGTATGTACTGGAAGTAGCAATGTTTGTGAAGACAAATCCCAATCGTTTTGAGCGCCTCGCAGACGCAGTGCCACGAAACAGACGCGATAATAGTAGGATGTGTCTCCACCATTCTAAAACGGCACTTATGCGCAAAAGTGTCTATTGTATGGCCCCGACTATATTTAACAAATTACCAAAATGTTGGAAACAGCTCAATACTACTTTATTCAAAAATGTTGTAAGAAAATTCTTAGCTGACAGAGCATATTATAATATTACAGATTTTTTATCAGAAGTTGATTTTAGTTGACAGCGTTATTAATTTTATTGTATTTATATTTGACATTTGTGATTTTTTTTGTTTATTATTTCCTTTTTTATTTTAGAAATATGTAATTTAGTATGAGTTATTATTTTTTGCAATTAAATATTTGTCTCTGATAATGTTCAATGTATGTGATTGTTCATAATTATAATTGTTAATGTAATGTAATATTTGCATGCCAATTGGTTAAATATGGCTGAACTTATCCATACTTTAAGTGTCACCTAACTACTGTACCCATATTTGCAGAATAAACTATCTTTATCTTTATCTTTATCTTTAATAAAAAAGATTTTTAAAATTGTCGCTATCACTTACACAGAAACTTTTACGACCAAATACTAAGCATTCAGAATGCTCCAGTTTGAATATATAGACGCTTTTTAAATATAAAAAACGTGTATTCGGTTTGCAAGTGCAGTACTTAATAATATAATACCTCGAAGTAACCTATAAAGGTGCAGTTTTGGCACAAGAATAAAAAGATACAGTTGATGTATTTTTCATTAGGAATGTCTAACGAAGTAAACTTCTAACCAGGGAAAGCACTAACACTATATACTCTGAGACTTTATGTTTGTAGTCTAGACAATACAGGATGTGGCGTAAATAATGGATAACCCTGATACTGTCGACTGGCCAGATTATCATCTATCATTTACCCCACTTATATCACCATATGCCCAGGGATATTTTTTTCGATACAGGTGCCCAAAAATGCATAATTCCTTAGAAAACATGTTAGAATTTGAAAATAAGTATTTTTGCGAAATTGTCTTAGATTGTAATAAAAAAACTTGATACTGGTCTGATAATACAAGTATTCAGGAGTGACATAAAAAAACAGAACGAGAAAATGTCGCCAATTGCAAAAATGGCAGCTTATTTTATATGAGTTAGTACGATATTTATATAAAATTTTAAAGATATCAATAATTTGGTCATTATCAATATCCATGGGCATATGATGATATAAGTGGGGTAGAAGATAGATGATAATCTGGCCAGTCGACAGTTTCGGGGTTATCCATTATTTACGCCACACCCTGTATATAGACTAGTATATTAGAATAAAATAGAAGCACATACATATCAACTAACACCACAATAATTACACCAAAACAAGAGTATTCAACTAACATTCGCCAGAATAAATGCTAAAACAACAAAATAATTTAACAACACTGCAATATAAATCCTTACTCCAAATTCACATATAAAGTATATCAATTTGAGTAGTTTAGCGCAGTTCATTGTGCAAATTTACTGAATGTACAACACGGGCGTGGTGAGTTAACCTTTAAATAGACAATGTGAAACGACCAATCGGAGTATTGAGAACCGCAAGAGAAAAGCTGAAGCGAATATTTTAACGTAAACATTATAATGTCATCTCAACTAAATTTAAGTTACGTGTCCAGAGAGTCAGAGAAATTAGCTATCAGTCTTTACAAGAAATGCTATAGGAATTGAGATTGTGTACTCTCAATTTCTTTACTCTTGTAGCCCATTGGGATAATCTGACACGACCGGAGACAAATCAGTCGCAAAATCAACGACTTTAAGTGCTTTCCCATGCGAAAGTAGTATCATTAATTTTCTTACACCGCGTTGCTACTTATAATCTGTTGAAGAAATATTATGATCTCTTTATGTTCTATCATTGTCACCTGCAGTTCTATTTTTATAAAACGGTAGAAAGGAGTCAGAAGAAGCGTTATCGGAGTTTTCTTTCAAAAAAACCTCAATAGCAGCACGCAGCTTGCAACTTCTTCTGGGAATTAAAATCCTCGTTTGCGAAATATTGGTGTGATACGGTCCTACATACTGCATAACCTTTGAGGATTTAATCAAGAGATTGTCTATGCATCTACATTTTTAGCTATTATTATCACTTAATGCAATGAGCTGCGCATATTACCTGAGTTTTTGACGACATTGTAATAATATAATAATTATAATTATACATTTCTCTTTAAACTTACAGATAGTATTGAAATTAAACTACTATATACGGATTTTATCGCGTTGTTTATTTGAGACATTTTTACATAATTTAGAAACTACAACTATTAAATTTTACTAATTTTTAAGCTAATTAAATTATTAAAACTATTAAATCTATTTATATTTAAGTTTACACTTTCCCCGACATTTCGTTTGCTTTTCAGCAGCCATGACCACGGGAGACCCCCGTGACCATGGCTGCTTAAAAGCAGTAGTTTCTAAATTATGTAAAAAAGTTTCAAATAAACAACGCGATAAAAGCCGTATATAGTAGTTTAATTTCAATAAATAACATTCGCGAACAGAAGACAATATTACAGATAGTACATGATGATCTGACATGATTACTAGATAAGAACTTGTATCTTGGGAGTCAGTGTTTCTCCGCTAGATTTATGACGTTAAACAGCAGTAAAATAATTATTTATTTTAATTTATTAAAACACATGTAAATACTAGGTATGTATGTATCTTATGCGGGGGCCAGTCAGTGCAGACCGGCGACACTTCGACCCAGTGGGATCTTTTGTGTCGACACTCTCCCAATAACGACTGCCATATATGTTCATGACAGCCGGGACCGACGGCTTAACGTGTTCTCCGAGGCACGGAGCAGGCGATAATTGTCAATCAATACGCACATAATTTCGAAAAGTCATATAACTTCCGAAAGTCAGAGGAGCGCGACGTGGGTGCGAACCCGAGACCCTCTGCATTGCAGTCTGAATACTAGGTAACTGTTGTGTGTTTTAATAAATATAAGATCGCTTACTACATACTTTCAGACCACACGCAATTAAACGCCCACGGGTCAAATATTATAAACGAAAGGTCTTAAAACCACGGCCTCAACCCTGTAAATGTACAAACTGAAGGTGTTTTATACGAACGAATGTCGTATTTTACTCTTGTAAGAGAATATTGTATATTTTGGTAAATCCTACTAATACTATATATGTAATAGTTTGTAAAGATGTTTGTATGTTTTAATGTTTGTTACTCTACCATGCGTGAACCGTTGAACAGATTTGGATAAAATTTGTCACACAGATAGACGATGTACTAGATGAATATATATGATTATGTTTTATATCCGGATATGTGTTACCGCGAGGTTCATGCGGCAATACATAGCCTCGAGCAGAAACTTGTAAATAAATTGCAAATTTGGTGTTTACCTTAATGAACTTATCAGGGATGAACTGAATATGAAGGCAAAGAATTCAAATTTTGTGCGCATGAAGAGTCAAATCTTTGACAGTTCTAAATATTCTTTGGATGATTTTTTTCTGATGATTATAAGTCTATGGGTTTAAAATATTGACAAATCAGCGTATAAAAGAGTCAAATAGCTTTGACAGCTCGTAATATTCCTTGACGGGGAATATTTTTCAGTTATATATATACTATATATATATAATAATAATAATATCGTCCAGACCAATTTCGGCCACAGCGGCCAGTCTTAAAGAAGACTGGCTAACTACGCAGGAGATATTTTTGTGTGTGCACTTGTGTTTGCGCACAAGTGTGTGCGCAAACACAAGTGCACTCTCTGTTCCCTAACTCTAATGATCCGATGGGACGGTAATCCGACACGACCGGAGAGAGATCAGGCGCAGGACCAACGGCCTTACGTGCTTTCCGAGGCACGGGGGTGTCTTACACCGCCAACTTTCTAACTTTTAGCTGCTATTGAGATTCCATAACTGGAAAACCCAATAACTGTTTGTTAGCCCGGGATTGGAACCCGATACCTCATGCACAGCAGTCGCATTCACTACCGCTGCTCCACGGAGGCAGTATATATATATATATAACAGAGCATCAGAAATGCCTGCGGAGTGATCTCGGCCATCATTCTCCATTGTGGGCGTGTAAACGGCGGGTGTTTCGAAATAAAAACACAGTTGCACTAGTTAATCTTCTATAATTTAAATTAATTATACTAACGCACGAAATATATCACAATGATGTGGATGAAACTCGATTAAGAGCCAATAGGTTAGCACGTCTCCGCCTCGTGTACGAGCTGTCAATCCAATGACAAGCTGTCACCACGTTTGGCGCCACCTACTACTCTATTCGGGGTTACCCGCTCTTATTTTTATTTTACCCATAATTTTAGAACAATATAAATTAACGACAATCGTATCGATTTAAATCTTAAACAATTTTATATTAGCTAAATCAATTATCATTTAAATCACATATTCTTTTAAAATTAACAAAATAATATTCAGCCAAGCCTCGCGCCGTCACGGCCGTCCTGCATTTTCACACGTCCTCGTGTGCATTGCTTTGACCTGTGGGCAATAGACATAGCGATTTACACAAAACTCGACTCGGTCACCCTGACCAATCAATAAACCACCTCATTACTTTAAGGTCACACCGTAAAGTTAAAATCGCAATAGTTACAACTGTCATAAAACTTAAACACACAAGTTATCACCGTAAAGATACTATATGTCTCATACACTTGAGTCAGTGCCTCACAGGGCAGTCAGCTCTACACATGCTAGTCGGCGCCACACAGGCTATTCAGTGCCACACAGGCTAGTCAACGCCACACAGGCTATTCAGTGCCACACAGGCTAGTCAACGCCACACAGGCTATTCAGTGCCACACAGGCTAGTCAACGCCACACAGGCTAGTAAGCGCCACACAGGCTAGTAAGCGCCACACAGGCTAGTAAGCGCCACACAGGCTAGTAAGCGCCACACAGGCTAGTAAGCGCCACATAGGCTAGTCAACGCCACACAGGCTACTCAATGCCACACAGGCCAGTCATCGCCTCACAGGCTAGTCATTGCCACACAGGCTGGTCATCACCGCACAGGCTAGTCAATGCCACACAGACTAGTCAATGCCACACAGGCTAGTAGGTGCCACAAAAATAAAATTATGATAAGCTGTATAACAAAGCAATAATCTTATTACTAACCTTCGCCGTCATCGGCACATTCTGTTACAATTTGATTTATAGGGGTTTCTAGTCCACCACTTAACTCTAATGGAACGTAACATTCGGGCAAAGCACGCACACGATCATGTGCGTATTTATACGTCCTACTAGAATTAAGGGCCTTCAGTAAATATCTGTCCCCATCCAATAGCTCAACCACTCTATAAGGGCCTTTAAATTTGGAATCTAGTTTCGTCTGATTGCGTTCGTGGTTTTCCAAAAGTACATAATCACCTACATTGAACTTTTTTAACTTTGCTTTACTTTTATCAAACCTGATCTTTTCTGAAGACGCGTTAACTTCTATTTCTCGTGCTGATTGTTCTCTAACAATATCTAATTCAATGTCTATATCGTCTGTATCTAATGCCATTAAGTCTAGGGGTCTAGCAACCTTTCCGATTAACAATTCCAAGGGACTTGCCTTTGTCACCCGATTTATAGTGCAGTTAATAGCTAATTGAATATCAGGCAAAGCATCTTGCCACGACCTATTCTTATTTGTCTCGACAGCAGTCAACATATTCTTTAACGTAGACATAACTCGCTCTACTTGCCCGTTTGCGCGACATGTGCCAGTGGCTATAAGATGTAAGTTAATATTGTGTGTATTACAAAACTCTTTAAACTCTCTTCCTGCAAAACATCGCCCCTGATCAGCTATGATGCGTGTAGGCGCCCCAAACAATGAAACATTGTATTTCAAAGCCTTAATGGCACTATTTGTATCTATGTTACGTGTATGGTGTAGTATAACATATTTCGTAAACCCATCTATAGACACAAAAACATATTCTTTTGTGTCTTTCTTTCCACTCAATTTGCCCGTTGCATCCATATGAATGGTGTGCCATGGGATTGTGGTTTTTGGGATAGGGTGTAGTTCAGCTTGAACTTTGCCCGAGTTTGACTTAGCCATTCTGCAAGTTATGCAATTTTCTACAAACTTCCGTACGTATTTGTTCATATTCGGAAACCAAAAATGACAATAAACCTTTTCGAGGGTTTTTTCCCATCCCAAATGCATAATGCTTTCATGTACATGATTTATAATAGCCCACTGAAATGCTTTAGGTACTATTGGTAACCAATAACTTTTATTGTTCCTATCAATGTTTCGGTGAAGAAGACCACGCCTAATTTCATATGTTTTAGCAATATCGGTACTAAGCTCATTCGTCTGAAGTTTATTTATAAGGGTATTTATTTCACCATCTTTGTGTTGCTCGGCCTGTAGCCAGTTGTCTGAAATTTCTGTTAAATTAATTCGTTTTTGTTCGACACTGATTATATCCTTTGCTTTGGGTGGTAAAGGATTTCGGGAAAAGAAGTCCACGTGATTCATATATTTGCCCTGTCGATATTCAACGTCAAAGTCAAAGGTCTGCAAGAAACACCACCACCTATGTACACGTGGTGTGAGGTCAATCTTCGACTTTGACGCTTTGACAGCGTTGCAATCCGTCACCACCGTAAATTTATTACCTTGCAAATAATGACGGAAATGCTTGACAGCGTTTACCACTGCTAGCGTTTCCAGTTCATACGAGTGGTATTTTGATTCAGCGCTAGAAGTTCGGCGACTGTAATATTCTACCACATGCAGTTTGCCATTAATTCGCTGCATGAGTATCGCACCATAACCTTCAGCGCTTGCATCAGTATGTAGCTCCGTAGGGAGTTTTGGATCAAATATTGTTAGTACAGGTTTGTCAGTCAGTATGTCTATTATCTCTTTTCTAACTTTCTCAAGCTCGAGTGTCCAAGTGATTTTCCCCTTCCCAGAAGTTAGGCCATAAAGAGGAGCTGCTTTTTGCGAAAACCCAGGTACGAATTGTCGAAAGTAAGAAGCTAAGCCAATAAATTGGCGAAGCTGAGTGACAGTCTGGGGTGGTGCTAATTCAGTAAGAGCTCGAATCTTTCGTGGGTTTGGTCTTATCTCACCAGCCGATACCTCAAATCCCAAAAATTCGACTCTCGTTTTAAGGAAATTACATTTCTTAATATTTAGAGAAAATCCGGAGTTGGTCAAAGCTTTAAGGACAAGTTGTAATCGTTTGAGGCCCTCATCTATTGTACGTGATGGGATGATGACGTCATCGATGTAGACAACGGCGAATGATTCCGTCAATGTCCCTAGTGCCTTATTAATTGCCCGTTGATAGACAGAGGGTGCATTTCGTAGCCCAAAAGGCATAGACAGATACTCGAACTGCCCATCTGGTGTGACGAATGCAGTACGCTCTACGGAATTTTCCTCAACCGGTATCTGATGATAGCCGCTAGCCATATCTAAGGATGTAAAATAATTTGCCCCAACTAAACGTTGAATTTGGTCTAAAATAAGTGGCAAAGGATATCTGTCAGGTACCGTGTTACTGTTTAATTCCCTATAATCAACACAAAGCCTATCAGTCCCATCCTTCTTTTTAACTAGTAAAATAGGACTAGCGAAAGGAGAACAGCTTTCGCGAATGATACCAGCAGACAAAAGCTCTTTAATTTGCTTGCGTACCTCGTGTCTTTCTTCAGGGCTCAATCTATAAGGCCGACGCTGAACTGTGCGATTGGGATCAATGAGTTTTATTATCAGCTGACCCGTACTGACTCTACCTGTAGGTGTACCTTCTACAAAATGACCAGAATTTATTTTTAACAATGAAATTAGCCGTTGCTTTTCGCAGTCAGGTACGTCACTGTCTATATCTTCGAAATTATTAACTGTTAGCCCTATATCGCATACAGAAACTACACTAATCTTTTTAAGTACAAGGTGTTTCTCAAAAATTTCAATTGAAAAGCCTAAAGTAAGTACATCCCGTCCTATCAATATGTCGTTCGAAATACTGGAATCAGGTACTATGTGAAATAACAACTGTACTAAGTAGCCCTGTATTGAAACCGTCGAAAGAATTTGGGTATTACAATTAATACGCGCGTTGCCTAGCCCTAGCAATATTACTGCATTATACTCTCGTTTGCCAGGGAATCGATCTGCTAAGCATTGTTTTATAAGAGAACATTCAGCACCAGAGTCAAAACAAAACGGAAACATCTCACCCGTTTCAGCTGAGAGCTGGTCAGTAGCTGGTTGGATGGTACAGACATTTACTCGTCGTTCCGTCCGTGCATTGCTGGCCGTTGCATCTTTATTGGGGCACCGCGTCGCGATATGGCCCTGTTCACCGCAGTTGAAGCAGGTTGGGGTGATCGTCTTCTTCTGCGTACCGACTTCTTTTGGTTGCTGAAGCAAAGTAGTACCTGAAAACTCAGATCGTGTGTTAGATGTGCTGTCGTGGCTATTGTTGCCTCGACATTCACTAGATACATGGCCAAGCTTGCCGCAATTATAGCATCTTCGAGTGTTCTCTGTACGCGACTTCTTCGCTTCTACAGGAGGGTTAGTCTTATCATAAGTCGGCGGTCCTCTCTTTCTAAAAGTAAAAGCCATCAGTTCTTGCTGTAGTTTATTGCGCGTGTCAATGTCAGTAGTGAAAGCGATCCTTTGTAGCCGGGGCTCGATTTTTGTAGCATGTGCTAAGGTAAGTGCGATTGCAATCTGTTCGGTCGACATAGACTTCCATCGTGCGGTTATGGCGCTCATAAATCGACTTGCATACGCAGACAAGCATTCGCCTTCCTTTGGAGTGCCGTTAAGTAATCGCCATAAATTTGCAGCTGGAGTTTCCACGAAATCGAATCTAGCTAGAAACAGGTCTTTTAATTGAGGCCACGTTATTCCAGGAAAGCTAGATTGGGCGAGCCATGATGATGCAGTACCCTTGAGTGCCTTGCTCATTGTTATTATCAAATTACTGCCCAAGAGGGGCCTTTCTTGTAAGCATAAGTCCACTGTTTCGCACCAAGCACGAGCGTCGCTGTCTTGACTATCAGGATTAAACTCAGGCAATGTGATTTTTATTTCAGGTACACGTGGTTCTTGTAGGGTACGTATCAACTCCAACATATTTCGTTGCTGCGTTTCGAAAAGATATTTCCAACGTTCGCACTCATTTTCTAATGAAAAATTTACGCTCTGACCTGTATGCTGTTCCGGTGGTGCTTCTGGTAATCCCACTTCTGATAACAGAGCATCAGAAATGCCTGCGGAGTGATCTCGGCCATCATTCTCCATTGTGGGCGTGTAAACGGCGGGTGTTTCGAAATAAAAACACTGTTGCACTAGTTAATCTTCTATAATTTAAATTAATTATACTAACGCACGAAATATATCACAATGATGTGGATGAAACTCGATTAAGAGCCAATAGGTTAGCACGTCTCCGCCTCGTGTACGAGCTGTCAATCCAATGACAAGCTGTCACCACGTTTGGCGCCACCTACTACTCTATTCGGGGTTACCCGCTCTTATTTTTATTTTACCCATAATTTTAGAACAATATAAATTAACGACAATCGTATCGATTTAAATCTTAAACAATTTTATATTAGCTAAATCAATTATCATTTAAATCACATATTCTTTTAAAATTAACAAAATAATATTCAGCCAAGCCTCGCGCCGTCATATATATATATATATATATATATATATATATGATTATAAGGCTATAGGCTATTAATATATCGATAAATTTCAAGAGAAAGCAAAAGGGACACAATGTTGGCACTGAGTGAAGAAGAAATAAAGTGAAAGACAAACGTAGCTTAATCCAGTCAAAGAATATCTGATGATCAGACAGAACAATTACAACAAACATTGTCCAGTTAACTCAACAAATAATCAGCTAAAACAGATCAAATAATCAACTGATAAATTGATTGAATAATAAATAGCGGTGATAAAATCCGAGAAAAATGTTTCCTATTGCAAAACAAGTCACATAAATTATTCGTCACCGCAATCATTCACTCGTTAGATCTAACAAAACAAAAAGCAATAGAACCTGGCATGAAAATGTATGCTGCACCTATAGGTTATAAATAGTTGACGTGGTATACCACGTCAATCTTTTTACTAATATTATGAATGTAGAAGTTTGTGAAGACGTTTGTACAAATATATTTTAATATTTGTCACACAATCACACGTCTTGACTCACACGTGAACGTAATATACTTATATAAGATACTTTGTATCCCGGCTAGAAAATGCGTCATCCGTACAAAAAACAAATGTATTCTTTTAAATCACACTTATGAATGCTGAAGTGACAATTATATTTGCTTCAAATTAACCTACTGAGTCGCAGCGGCATACCAGTGGCCAGGCACAATATTTTCGATTATGTCAGGCATTCCAAAAATGTACTGGTTAATGATAACATTGGTGTGTCAAAGATTTTGTTTAATAAAGAAGCAAACCACAGCTAGACTTCATGATACTTTGAGCTCATTCTGCGTAAATAGAAACACCAATAACTAAATTATGTTCGGGTACTTTAAAATAACTACACTGGAACATTGAGACAACTACCACCTTAGTCTCCCCGTGACCAGGGCTGCTGAAAAGCAACCGAAACGTCGGGGAAATTGTAAAATTAAATAAAATCTAAATAATTTTAATAATAATATAATTAGCTTAAAAATTACTTAATTTTGATAGTAGTAGCAGTGAAACAAAATTTTCAAAATTATGTTATAAAGTGTCAAATAAACAACGTGATAAAATCCGTATATAGTAGTTTAATTTCAATGAATAATATTCGCGTAAACAGAAGACAATATTTTGTTTAACAATTTTACAGAAATAATCACAATATATTTAACCCTGAATTTTGCCTTAATTCTTACACCTACAATGATTTACTATTAATAACAACTTATTTTGGAAACACAAAAATGAACCTCCAGCTTGTGGGATTTACCTCATTGCAGTTAAACTTACACAACATCATAACAAGCGTATGTAAATAAACATAAATCGAAACGAAGCTCTCACAAAAGTTGATACATATTTTCGACACACCGTCAACGTTTCAATCACGTATATTGCACCATGTTTTCATTCTTAGGATGAAGCGGCACCAGCTGAACGAAATGAACGATGTAGTGTGTCAGCTGTCTCGTCACCACAACTCGTAAAACTTGATTGAAGGAAACAGTTTCCTGTGAAACATATGTACATCTCTCTCTGTATTGTGTATACGAATACATCAGGAGTATGATTTGGGAAATGAAATAGTTCATTGTGACAGTCACTGGCAGGTGCAATCAACGAAATGAAATATTTGCCGGCACATGTTCGAAGTTGTGTCGGTGGTAGTGGTAGTGAAAGCGAGTGACATGCGTGAGATCTCGGATTCAATTCTCGGGGTAATTTACACCCTTTCTTATTAACTTCTTGCACTTTTTCTCCATATAAACTGTAGTACCCTATTTTAAGCATCAGGTTCCTTCGTACGCGCAATGTACTTAAAAAAATATGTTTAATACATAATCTTATTAGTTAATAAATGATTTTTGTAAGCACTATGAAACAGAACATAAACATAAGATTGTCTTCTGTTTACGCGAATATTATTCATTGAAATTAAACTACTATATACGTTACCATAGCGCTCTCCCCGTGACCATGGCTGCTGAAAAGCAACCGAAACGTCGGGGAAAGTATAAAATTAAATTAAATCTAAATAGTTTTAATAGTTTTAATAATAATTCAATTAGCTTAAAAATTTGTAAAGTTTAATAGTAGTAGTAGTGTAACAGTTTTTATCAAAACTATGTAATAAAGTGTCAAATAAACAACGCGATAAAATCCGTATATAGTAGTTTAATTCCTTTGTTCCCGTTGGGTAACACCAGTTTGTGTCACACTGTTACTCAATTGGAAAAATATTCCCGAAAAGTAACACTGTCAATAATTGCAACGTTTTTTTTCTCAATAATTTACACTATAATTTTTGTATGTAACAGGGTTACATGGTCGACGTATTTTGGTGGGGTGGGTGTCGGCGCAAGTCAAAGTACTGGAGCCCAGGCTCGCCCGGTGCTATCGTTGCCTTTCCAGCGGCCATGTAGGAGTAAAGTGCCCCTCACGGGTTGACTGCACCGGTCGCTGTTTCCGTTGCGGTCAACCCGGTCACATGGCAGCAACATGCGAGGCCACGCCGCACTGTATTTTGTGTGCGGCGGCGAGTAAACCTGCGGAGCACCGGGCGGGTGGCAAGGGCTGCGTTGCCACCCATAAAACACCCCCAAGGCGTACGTCAACATCGGCAACAACCAGGGTCGCCGCTCCAGCGGTCGGAGGGGCGGAGGTCAATATGGAGACGTAATGGCTCCATACCTCCGCCTCCTCCAATGCAATCTAAACCACTGCGCCAGGGCTCAGGATCTTCTCCTCCAGAGCATGGCACAGTGGTCAATCAATGTCGCCGTTGCCGCCGAGCCCTATTTTGTTCCTCCCAGAGCTGACTGGGTAGGGGACCTCAATGGCTTGGTGGCAATAATTTCACTGGCCGCCGCCGGTACTCCGTCCTTCGAGAGCGTCATCCGAGGACGGGGCTATGTTGCAGCACTCGTAGGAGAAGCGGTTGTGGTGGGCGGTTATTTCTCACCCAACCGACCTCTCGCCGACTTCGAGGAGTATCTCCTCGAACTTAACGTCGTCGTCGCTCGTAGCCACCCTCGGCCCGTGCTCGTCGTCGGGGACCTCAACGCCAAATCTGCGGCTTGGGGTTCAGTGACCACGGACGCGAGGGGTGAATTGCTCGAAGAGTGGGCCATTGAGAACGGCCTGCAAGTCCTCAACCGTGGGTCAGTGCACACGTGCGTGCGTCAGCGGGGCGGCTCCATCGTTGATGTCTCTTTTGCTAGTCCCGCCCTAGCATGCCGTGTCCAAGGCTGGCGCGTCGTCGAGGAGGTGGAGACGTTGTCGGACCACCGTTACATCCGGTTCGACGTCTCCGCCCAGATCTCCGACCCCCCAGCCCCAAGGGCTCCGATTGAGGGCGGTCCGCGTTGGGCTTTGAAAAAACTAGATCGGGAGGTCCTCCTGGAGGCCTCCATTGTTCAGGCCTGGGTGCCAGCACCGGCCAGGCCTGACAATATTGAAATGGAGGCCAAGTGGTTCCAGGAGGCCATGACTCAAATTTGTGATGCGGCGATGCCTAGAGTACCTCGCCATTTTCCAGCCGGGCGTCGGATGTACTGGTGGTCGGATCACATTGCTCAACTACGCCATTCTTGTGTGGTAGCCCGACGCCAGTACATCCGGCTTCGTAGGAGGCGTCGCCGCCCTCCCGATTTTGTTGCCAGGGAGGCGGAACTGTATGAGGCCTATAGAGCGGCCAAAAAACGGCTCAAAATTGCTATTAAGCGGGCCAAAGATCAGGCCCGCCAAGAGTTCCTGGGGACTCTGGACCGCAATCCCTGGGGGCGTCCATATCTTATGGTCAGGGGCAAGCTTCGCCCCTGGGCGCCCCCGTTGTCCCAGAGTCTCCGGCCCCAATTAGTTGAGGAAGTGGTGGCCGCTCTTTTCCCTTCACGGGCGGAGCACACTCCTCCACCGATGGTTCCGCCTTCCATGGCATCCAACGCGGACTTAGACGACGACATGGTTCCCGTAGTGACCCAAGTAGAGTTGCGAGCGGCGGTAGCAAGACTTCGCTCCAAGAACACCGCCCCAGGGCCCGACGGCATCCCAGGCCGTGCATGGGCCCTGGCCTTAGAAGAGCTCGCGCCCCGGCTAGGTGGGCTCCTCAGCAAGTGCTTAGAGCAGGGCCAGTTTCCACGTCAGTGGAAGGTGGGGAAACTGGTCCTGATCAGAAAGGAAGGGCGCCCGGCGGACTCTCCGTCCGCCTACCGGCCCATTGTGTTGCTGGACGAGGTTGCTAAATTATTCGAATTCATCATTGCGGAGCGCCTCGTTCAGCGTCTGTCTTCAATGGGCCCGGATTTGGCGGACAACCAGTATGGTTTCCGCCGCGGGCGCTCCACTATCGACGCTATTCTACGCGTGAGGAGCCTGGCGGAGGATGCAGTATCCCGGGGCGAGGTCGTCTTCGCGGTGTCCCTTGACATCGCGAACGCCTTTAACACCTTGCCCTGGAGTTGTATTAGGGAAGCACTTATATTTCATCAAGTGCCGACCTACCTCCGCCGCATTGTCGGGGCATATTTGTCGGAAAGGGTAGTTATCTACCCGGGTCACTACGGTTGTAGTCGGCGAGAGATGTCGTGCGGTGTTCCACAGGGATCGGTTCTGGGCCCGCTCCTGTGGAACATCGGTTACGACTGGGTGCTGCGAGGTGCGCTCCTCCGTGGCGTCGGCGTCATTTGTTACGCCGACGACACACTTGTCACAGCGAGGGGTAAGTCGCACCGGGCGGCGGCCATACTGGCGACCGCTGGGGTCGCACAAGTCGTCAATCGTATCCGGCGGTTGGGCCTCGAGGTGGCCCTGTCTAAATCCGAGGCCGTATGTTTCCATGGCCCTCGGAACCGGCCACCTCCAGGGTCCCACATCATGGTAGGAGGGGTCCGCGTCGCTGTCGAGCCAACCCTTAAGTATCTGGGTCTCTTGCTCGACAGCCGATGGGACTTTGTAGCCCACTTTCGTCGACTGGCCCCCCGTCTTCTGGGCGCGGCAGGTGCGCTCGCGCGTCTGCTGCCCAACCTAAGGGGGCCAGGCACCTCCTGCCGGAGGCTCTACGAAGGGGTCGTGCGGTCTATGGCCCTTTATGGGGCCCCAGTTTGGGGAGACAACCTGACGGCCCGTAATATCTCAGCACTTCGCGCGCCACAGTGTGCCATGGCCGTCAGGTTAATTAGAGGCTACCGTACGATCTCTTTCGAGGCAGCGAGCCTCCTCGCCGGATCGATCCCCTGGGACTTGGAAGCGGCGCTTCTGGTGTCACTCTACCGTTGGCGCCAGGAGACGCTGGCTCGGGGCGACGGACCAGCTCCTCCCACTCTAGAGGCGGCACGGTCCGAGCTCCGCCAGGTCCTGGTGGAAGAATGGAGTAATCGACTTGTGCACCCTAGTGCTGGGCACGCCACAATCGTGGCGGTAAGTCCCGTTTTTGAGGAGTGGCTGGAGAGGCGGCATGGCGCCCTCACCTTCCGGCTGACACAGGTAATGACTGGTCATGGTTGTTTTGGCCAGTTCCTGTGTCGCATAGGTCGGCAAGAGACGCCCGGTTGTCACCACTGTGGCGACTGCCGCGACGTTGTTGAGGACACGGCGCTGCACACATTGACGGATTGCCCCGCCTGGGCATCGCAGCGCCGTGAGTTGATCGCGGCAGTCGGTTTGGTTGCCCTCTCGCTCCCGGCCGTGGTTCAATCTATGGTCCGGAGCGAGACGTCGTGGAACGCCGTCGCCTCCTTCTGTGAGGAAGTCATGTCCATCAAGGAGGCGGCGGAGCGGGAGAGGGAGCGCTTAAACCCTCTCCCCAACCGCAGAACCGGGCGCCGGAGGGCGCGAGATGACCTCCAGCCACCCTGAGGTTTGACCTGGGGGTGGTGGGCTTCGTGGGCCTGCCCGCCACCCGATCAGCACCAGGTCTAAGAGGCGGCGTGCGTGTTCCCACGCGCGCCTCTGAGCCGTGTTTTTGTCTTCCTACAAGGGGACAGTAGAGGGTCTATTATGCAGTGGCCTGCCGTTTCACACGGCGGGCCGAAACCTCGGCGGGGTCGCGATTGCATGTGAAAGCGATTCGCGCGGCCCCGCCGTCTATGGTTATGTCGAGGAACACCGTGGTAGGTTTAGTCGGTATTACCGGGGTATTACTCCCCCGGTGAGCCCGACATAACCTCTCCGTCGCCCCGCGGAGAGGTATGCGTCAAAGCATTCCCCCACGTAAAAAAAAAAAAAAAAAAAAAAAAAAAAAAAAAAAAAAAAAAAAAAAAAAAAAAAAAAAAGGGTTACATATCCGGACGAAATATCCCAAAAAGATCCAGAACTTTATTGTTTAGGTAAAAATTAAATAAAATCATTCTAATCCAAAATCAACATCTTTTAATAAAATTGTTTATGGGTTAGGCGAATTCTACACTATTCCTCAGTTCTATGGTAGAACTAATGGGATTTGGACGGAGCCCCGCTTCGCGGGGCTCCTATTTCTGGGTGGGTGTACAAAAGTGAACCTAACACAACCTACCGCTGCCGAGTCGGAATCGTACGGATGGACAAAAGCTTTTAATAAAGAATATTTTATTTTGCATAATTTATTTCATTGTCGTTGTGCAAAATAACTAATATCGTAATTATCTGGCTAATCACAATATTAGTTAATCGTTACATTTTGTTGAAGGCGTATTTCATCAATGATTTTATTACAAAGAGGTGTTACTTAACGAGAATACAAGATTCTGTTATGTTACAGTGTTACCTATAGGGAAAAAAAACGTTGCAATAAATTAGTGTTACTTTTCGGGAATATTTTTCCTATTGAGTAACAGTGTGACACAAACTCGTGTTACGCAACGGGAACATGCCGTTTAATTTCAAAGAACATAAACAATTTAAACGTTAATTGTAGTCTTCACCATTATTCTAAATTCAAAAAAGTCTAAATTAACCAAAAGTTTAAATTGTAGCCTTTGATCATCATATGACTTGAAGACATTCTTCTCATTTACGATAGAGCGTATATCAGATGTGTTTGTTCAACATGTACAATACACAACCTCATTGGTGTAAGACATATGAAAGGACTAGTCAATCGATGGGACCCTTCATAAGGCAGCAAAAGGCTGTCACCTGTCAAAGTTTGAAATAACTATCGACATCACAACGTCACGTACGCCATAAATACGACCTGAATGGATATACTTTCATCCATTCAATGAAACGACGTTCGAGAAAACGTATGCTTTAATGAAATAATAAGATTTTGTAAGATTTTATACGTAAAGACATAAATAGTCTCACGCTTATTTCCCAAAACTAGCGGTCGCCTAGTGGTCAAAATTCAACCAAAATTCCTAAGCTTGCTACTTTTTTTTCTGTTTTCCTTTATTAAATATAAATAAGGTATAGGTAACCATAGTTACAAAGAATTGTACGACGTCAGACGAACAATGCCGAAATACTACGAACGCGATTCGACTGTCTGTGTCAAATGCATGGTTGTGTGCGTGTAGTATATTTTCATTAATTTAATGTATTTCTAATGCATATTTTGTAAAAATATTAGGATTTGCTCCTCCTTCTCCATATAAACTTTAACTGTGCCAAATTCTATTCTTCTCCATCTGTGCAATTTTCATAAAATAGGGTACAAAGTTTTTGCTTCACGTATCAGTATATAGTTAATAAGGCAGTGGGATATTACATCCACACTATGCCAGCTATGGTTTTAGTTTCTACGTAATAGAGGACGAACCTGTTAATATTTATTAGGCACTGCTCCAGACTCCGTCTTACGTTTACGGAAACGTTATAAATTAAAATTAAACTACTTTATCATAAAATTATTAAAACTATTTGGATGTAAGTTTACACTTTCTCTAATGTCGGGGTAGCATCAAAACTTCAGGGAACTTAGTTCAATTTCAATTAGAATTTCTTGACTGAAAATCTGACAATACTTGACCTGACCCGGTATCAAATACGAAATCTCAGCACAGCAGTCGTATGAACTGCAGCTGTCGTTTCTTTAGACAATTCAAATATGAAAACAAATTGATATTTATTGCAAATGGAAATCGTTGCAACTGTCCTTAAATTTCATCCACAATATAACAATAACAACGAAGAGACAGTTTAAATGAAAACTTTGGAACGAGTAAAACAAAGACTTAAAATTTTAAGTACAAACAAATAACTCTCGCCTTAATAGATCTCAATTATTTTCCGACATGGCGGAGTTGAAATGGCAGAGACGGAAACCATGATGGTGGAATGACCGAAACAGTTTTGGAAACTTTTATAGAGGCGAGCCACGCGAAACCAAAATAAACGAACTGTTGCAATTAAACTTTACGAGACTCTGAGCGGATCGGGAACTATTCGCTTTTTTGGGATCCCTGGTTTTCGTATAGCAGTTATTTCTGTTACGTCAAGTCGAGTACGGAAATTTCGTATGCATTTTTAAAGCAATTTTTTTAGATACTGCATTTATGGGCAGCTTTTTTAGAATTCATTGAAGTAAGAAATCTTAGGATAATATTTTATTATTCACTAATGCTAAATGTTAAACACAGTAATCTAATTAGTAGCGCACTAGTTATTGTGGTTTCGATTCCAATACGGGACAAAATAATGTGAGAACCACAAAGAGCCGTTTCGAGTCTTGGTATTCTTTGTATCCGTTGAATAAATGTTTTGTATCCGTTGAATAAATGTGTAAGGAGTCCTCGACATATTTAAGGCTTTTAAAAAATCAATTAAGACCCGTATAATAAGTTTCACCTGTGCTTAGGTATTTTAATAATAATAATAAATTAAATAAATAATATAAATAAATATAATTTAATTAATAAAATTTACTTGATTGCAGATAGTTTAATGTCACGCTTACAATAACCATTAAAGACAAAATTCACGCGATATTCTCGCGTGAATTTTGTCTGTTTTCGGCTGTTGTAATTCTATAGGAAGATTACGATAATTCGATAAAAGTTTATATAAACAATACAGTAACATATAAGTCGAACTAACTTCATTGCTAAAAATTTAGTGCTTTAATATACTGCTAAAAAATCAACTAAAATCTACAAAACGTTTTTGTCACTAATTGCCGAAACGACTAACTGACATGAATTGCGTTGATTTAAAAAAGTAATACCAGCAAAGCAACAGGCGTACTAAAATCGTATTTAAAACAGTACGGAACCCCGTACTTGTGAATAGAACGTCAATTTCAGTGTAACGAAGAGCGATTGATGGAGTACCGCTGTTGTTATTATAATGATCCCGCCGTGTTGGGTTGTCGATTTATTTTCGTTGCTGTATCAAACTTTAGTTTTGGTATACAGGGAACTATTACGAGTTAGGCGTATTGTGGGATTTTCTTTTTTGCACGTTATCTGCATAGCTATCAGTCCCGCAGAGCCTGGTTGATTGAGTCGCGAGCCACACAAAGGTTGTTTTGTTTACTTGTGTAAAGCGACCGAATATTAATTCTTTGTTAGACAAGCTAACGTGGCGTTTAAGTAGAATTACTAGGAAATGTAAGTGTATGTTAAATATGATTTCTCTTCTTTAGTAAATAAATATTTATTTTTAAGTCTTGCCTATTCACGGGCATAAAGTTCGCCAACATTCTAAACAATTATAATTATGCGGATCACACAAATAATTGTGAAAGTGTCAATAGAAGTTTGTACTTTCGATTCATATACGAGCTAATCTCAATTTTTAACTGCCTCTGTGGCGCAGCGGTATTGAACGCGACTGCTGTGCATGAGGTCTCGGGTTCGAATCCCGTGTCGGGCCAAAAATAAGTTATTGGGTTTTTCTGTTAAGAAATCTCAATACGAGCCCGAAGTTAGGAAGTTGGCGGTGTTAGACACACCCCCGTGACTCGGAAAGCACGTAAAGCCGTTGGTCTTACGCCTGATCTCTCTCCGGTCATGTCGGATTATCCGTCCCATCGGATCATGAGAGTTAGGGAACAGAGAGTGCACTTGTGTTTGCGCACATACTTGTGCACTATAATATCTCCTGCGCAGATGGCTAGCCTCCGTTAAGATTGGCCGCCATGACCGAAATTCGGTCAGGAGGACATTATTATAATCTCACCGAAGTGGTAGCGGCAAGGCTAACCTGCTGCACCATCAAGGCAATCGAAATACATTTTCTCGTTTCTTTATGTTAACATGCACATGTGCTTGTAGTGTACATAATGATTGAATGCAAGAAATTAAATGTTGTTATGTTTAATACAGCCAGTGCACCCGTAAATCTTCTTCTTCTCTCTTAGCCTTTATTATTCCCAAGTCACTTGGGGTCGGCTTTTCTGGTCTAACCGGATTTGACTGGATATCAGTTTTTACACGGAGCGGCTGCCACCTGACCTCCGCAACCCGAAGGCTAACGATACCCTAAGGCTAGATCAGTGTCAGGATATTAGAGGGACTTTCCCAATAACGGCTGCCATTATATATGTTCATGGCAGCCGGGACCGACGGCTTAACGTGCTCTCCGAGGCACGGAGCAGGCGATAATTGTCAATCAATACGCACATAATTTCGAAAAGTCATATAACTTCCGGAAAGTCGGAGGTGCGCGACGTGGGTTAGAACCCGAGACCCTCTGCATTGCAGTCTGTTGGTCTCCCCACTGAGCTATCGCTGCTCAGTGCACCCGTAAATGTGCAGTAATAATAATAAGTTCACAGTTTTACTGTAATTTAATTCTCACTCTCACATTTGTATTTGTATACCAACATACATGGTATCACGCCTATCCACATCTCTGAGGACGAATATATTAATGAGGATCGATAATAAAAACAAACCTAAATGGGTAGATAGAGGTATTTTGCATCACACACATTTTGCCATGACGATGATCTTGGGTGTCACGTAAAGAGAGCAATCCTATTGCTATCTACCTACACTTAGTACTACTACTGAAAACTCTCTAAGGAAAAACCCAAAACACTTTCCACGATCCGGATCTCGAACTCGAGACCTCATACATAGCACACGCAATCACTTTCACTGTGCCACCGCGGCAAGCACATTACGATTCAGCGCTGCTATTAACCATTGCTACAGAATCGCGAAATAAGCGACCAAATTTTCAAAAGTGCAGCGTTAGGATGCGTACAGCCTAGTGATTTACATTCAGATAATAGATATGGAAGCCACGCAGCCAAATCACGGTGCAAATTGAAATCCTATGCAACGTCGCACATCTGTCCACAATCTGCGCTTAATACACCTTGCTAATAGGAGAGCTGATATAAAAATTATTTGGCTTATCTATGTACATATATTTTGTATAATAATTCCAGCCCTGTATTAAACTGTCCCACTGTTGGGCACGGGCCTCTTCTCAGTGTGAGAAGGGCTAAGCCATAGTCCACCACGCTGGCCCAGTGCGAGTTGGCAGACTTCACATATCTTCGAGAACATTATGGAGAACACTCAGATATGCAGGTTTTCTCACGATGTTTACCTTCACTGTTAAAACGAGCGATAATTAAATATTGAATATGCATATAAATTCGCCAAGTCAAAGATGCGCGCCTTGGGGATCGAGCTCGAGACCTCTGCGTGGCAGTCGAACGGTCTCCCGATAGGCTATCGCTGCTAAGGTATATTTTGTAACTTAACTAATAAGTGCGAAGAGCAGCGATAGCTCAGTGGGGAGATCAACAGACTGCAATGCAGAGGGTCCCGGGTTCGAACCCACGTCGCGCACCTCTGATTTTCGGAAGTTATATGACTTTTCGAAATTATGTGCGTATTGATTGACAATTATCGCCTGCTCCATGCCTTGGAGAGCACGTTAAGCCGCCGGTCCCGGCTGCCATGAACATCTGTGGCAGTCGTTATTGGGAGAGTTTCGACACAAAAGATCCCACTGGGTCGAAGTGTCGCCGGTCTGCACTGACTGGCCCCCACATAAGATACAATAAGTGCGAATGTGACTTTGTTTGTTACGCTTGCACGCCTTAGCTACTCAACCGATTATCATAAAATTTTGCATTAATGTTAGCAGTGGAACAGAAAAGGTCACAGGCTATCTTTAAAATATCAAAATACATACATTAAAAATTGATCTTCATGAAATTTCGCATATACGTTGTGTCAGATACAAAAAAGAACATATAGTTCCTTTTATTCAGAAAAAGTACTGTTCTGAAACGAACCTGCCAGCAAAAGCTAGTACCAAATAATTAAGATTGCACTGTTGATGCAGCAAGGTAACAGTCACCCTGCCCTTCTTGTTGTGGGTTCAAATCGCATACGGGACAATTTTCTACGAATGAATAATTATTCGTGGATCACACATAACATGTCTCGTTTCCAATTAACAGACATATATTACACAAAGTATAGGACAACCTAAGTCTGAGTGTACTGTATGTTTCTTAATTTTATGTACGTTGGCAAAGTCCTCGACAGTATAAGGTCAGATCACTAAGTCGGCAGATTTTCCAATTTCCATATATTTTATATTGGCCCACATTTCTCTAGTTGGTTGTATGTTTAAGACACACAGGGATGGTAGAGACTACAGGATTCTAATGCTACGACCTTAGCATATTTCATTAGCATTATTATCGATCGATGCGCAGGGTTAAGCAATGTTACCATCGTCTTGCTAGCAGATGGTTGACACCTTTATAAAAAGTGCCTTACACAGCCAAACCTACATTATACATTTTTCCGTACTTATATAATCTCACGCCTATATCTCCGAAGGAGTAATTAAACACGCATTTTTAAACGTATCATCATATTGTTATAACTGAGGACTGTATGATTTCATCTATCTCCACCTTATCTATCTTCCCTTCGCTCTTCAACACTATAGAAAATGCCCGCATATTAGCACTCAGATCACGCGTCCGGGAGTATTTTTATATCGAGCCAATATCCGGTGATGCGATGTTGGAGTAGTTTATTTTGTATCCACGTGGTCATCCCGTTTTGTTATTTGTTGAGGATTTACTACAGATTCATCATTTTTTTGGGAGCGCCCGCGTTAGAAATAACTATTCTTGCGTAGGATTAATAATAATAACAATAATCTTTATTGTAGCCGTCAATAACACTTTTACATAAAAGCACTGTCCCCTGAACTAAGTTATTAACCTGTTTATCAAGAGACAGTTCCTTCCCACAATACATATAAACTTATAATGTTATATTTACAGAAAATTACAAAGAGAAAAAAAGATTAAAGAAAACAAAACAAAAAGGTTACAATGTTTTTAGATATTACAATGATAAATAAATTTTTATTTACGGCTGGTTTGTCATTGTCGTTTTGCGTGTGTTTGTGTGTGTAAGTGTATGTCTTTGAATATGCGCGAGTGTGTGTGTGTGAGGGCGTGTGTGCGAGTGTACTTATGTGAGTATGAGTGTGTACGTTGTAAACGTTGTTTCTAGTGAATTTGTTTAGACATGGTTAAATAAATTGATTTGCGACAAGTAATTCTACTTGGTATCCTATCCTATCCTCCCTATTACGTATTACGTATACCGTGAGTGTAGTTTGTGACGGTACATGGACAAACAAAAACATGCCAAAAGTAAGGGTGAATCAAGATTCTTCTGCCTCACAAACGGAGACATGACGTCGCAGCACCAGTCAGCTTGTGACCACGGCCGGTGTAACCTGGTCGAGACGTCAAGCATAAAAAAGGTAAACATTATGCATGATCGCGTTAATACCCGTTGCATATCATATATATATATATATATATATATATATATATATCATGCAACGCAAAAGTTTAAAAGTTATTAGCTTAAAAATTATTTTACTGATAAAGCTTACTATCAGATTTCAGACCTTCGGTCCTATTGAGCTTACCAATCAAATCACTTCAGTTTTCGTGCAAAAAGACCTAACAAATCCGATTGCTAAACGAATGGTATTGCAATCATCACAATACAGTTTATTGCAAGCACATCGTGGAGACCACAAATCCTCTGAAAGTGGGGATAAAAGCGTTTATTTGTTCAGACTAATGCACATTTTATGCGGGACCCGCGCTCCTTATGACTTACGTGACGTAATGGTGTGGGACAATTTATGAGCTGAAGAGATAAATAAATTATATTGAAATTAAACTACTATATAAGGATTTTATCGCGTTGTTTATTTGACAGTTTTCAAAATTATGTAATAAAGTGTCAAATAAACAACGCGATAAAATCCGTATATAGTAGTTTAATTTCAATGAATAATATTCGCGTAAACAGAAGAAAATATTAAATAATTTGTATTCCAAATATATATATTTTTTTAACTCTTGTTCTAGGAATAATTTGTGTCGCTGAAGACATTTCAAATATTCAAACAACGGACACAAAGAACACACAGACTCGGAACAACCATTTGTGGATCACACAAATTTTTGTCTTGTATGGGGATCGAACCAAAACACTCGGCGACGCGTTTACCAACTGTTTAATAATAATAACAAGTATTTATTGTTCTAAAGGTTCAAGAAAGGTTACGGTGCGTGTTCCCACGCGCGCCTTTGAGTCGTGTTTTTGTCCCCCTACAAGGGGACAGTAGAGGGTCTTTTATGTAGTGGCCTGCCGTTTCTCACGGCGGGCCGATACCTCGGCGGGGTCGCGATTGCATGTGAAAGCGATTCGCGCGGCCCCGCCGTCTATGGTTATCTCGAGGAACACCGTGGTAGGTTTAGTCGGTATTACCGGGGTATCTCTCCCCGGTGAGCCCGACATAACCTTTCCGTCGCCCCGCGGAGAGGTATGCGTCAAAATATTCCCACATGTAAAAAAAAAAAATTGTTTACAGTTTACAATTTGATGCCCTAGACCCCACACTAGGATTGCCTGTGTTGTGGGATCTAGTCTCTTCCAGTCCGAGACATATGTATACATACATATATATTAATCTAATTTATATTTCTTCTACATTTTTATCAAAGAAGAAAAAACAGAAATATAAATTAAAATTAAATAATTAAAAGTAAATCTGTGTGTCTGTATGTGTGTGTATGCGCGCGCTCATGTGTGTATTTAAGTGTTGAAATTAGGGTAAAATAAGATTTAGAAATAATTTCGTGGGCCTGGCTAGCCCTACGACAAAGTCTTAGGTTCGGTACGGTAACGGTCCACTAGGCCAGGCCACACAAAATTATTCTCTTATTTTTCTTTATTTTTAGGAAATCTTCCTTCTGTGAGTAGTTCATATCTGGTAGACAACTTCTAATTTTATTCTAACAAGCCTTTTTGGTCAGAAAAGCTATATCTAACAACGTATTTATGTTTAGGGTCTCATGAAACGAGATGACTTTCTGCTGATAGATTTTATGTATTAGTATTATCTATGTAATATGTATGGTCTTAGAAGAAGACTAACGTTGAACAAGTAGCTATAAATTGCTGAGATAAAAGTTAGTTAGTTATATCAGTTTAAGCTTCATACTTATAAACTCCTTAATGGTAAAATCATTTTTTATGTTTTCTTGTATACCGATTCGCGTCGTTGTTTTCACTGTAAAATCTTGTTGGTGGGTATTGTTTATACATATTTATCCTTGTAATAGAAAAATGTATAACCAAAGTGCATGTACTGATTTAAATTTACCTAAGTTTTAGGAGCTGGACCAAGAGAAACTCGAGTAAATATCTTAACGTATTTAACTATTAAACAGCCGCGGTTTGTTGTAAAATCAGAGAAATCACAATCAATCCTTTTTGTATGTAGAACTGTTTTAATATATAAAGATAGATATTTCAACTATACGTGGTTTACCAATATATCAGTTACTATAAGCCAACAATAGATAAAGTTATATTTTAAAGGACTTTGTAAATAATTATTGGTAACTTACCATCAAAAAGATAACTTTTCTTCAGATGAGAAAATGAACAAAACACCAAAAAAACAATGTTAAATATTGTCTTACGCTTTAGCTTAATTTAAGTTAATCGCTCTAGCGTCTAAATTGAACCGCTTCCAAAATAGTCAGGACGAAAAGAATAGGCCTTCTCGTAAAATTCGGGCCGTAAATATGAAAAGAAAAAGATTTTTGTGAATAAAGTATTATGGTACCTATGTTCACGACATCCTAGTTCGACTAAATGGTGTATTTCAACCGTTATTTGTCATGTGGCTTTCATATACTATAAGGAATTGAAGTGTGAGGGAGTGCTTTATGGTGAAGATACGTATCCGGAATCCCTTTTTTCTTTAGTACGAAATCAGCACCGAGTGCTTGCTTTAAGCATTTTCTTGCTTGGTACGATCGTCTGTTTTGAATACAATTTTCAATCGAATGTTTTTTATAGTATTACACTTATGGGATATTTATTTTTATATCTATGTATTTGTCAAGGAGCTTGTAATTTTTAATTACATCAGTTGAATCTAAAATAATGGAATTTATTTTATCAAATAACATAATTTAACATAATTTTTATTATTGATACTAAAAAAAGTCTTTTTATCACCGATAGACCAATAAAAACAAAACCTAAGGGATCATTAGGGTATATTATCATAAGCCTCTCACCTTGTGATTTGGTGCTTACTGTATGACAAATGGAACAAATGCCCGCTTCAAATTGATTCAGTTAGATTTATGTAAGATAACAATATATGAGATCTGTTGACAGTGGCTTTACTTCTGTCAAAGGTAACGTAAGGAAGAGACATTTGGTAGCATGCATTTTTAATATTAGCCTGGATACGACATTTTGTTATTACTTACATCTTTTATTACAAAAAACTATTTGGATTACAAATAACTAGCATTCTTGTTAGCTGAGCTAGTAGCCCAGCTTATTAAAATGTAAGAGGAGGCTCATTTTCAAGAGGCAAGTTCCTTGAAGAAAGTGTCGTGCTATTTTTGGATTTCTTAGTAAACAAGGATAGCATTACACTTGCTGAAGAAATCGATTCTCATTAAATTGAATATTTTTTATTTTTGTCCATACGCAACATCAAATTAATCTTCAAAATAAATATTTTATGTAAAATGGCATCATAATTAGTTGCAACATGTTCAAATTCAAATTCAAAATTCAAAATAAATTTATTCAGATTAGGTTACAAGGTAACACTTATGAATGTCAAAGTTACACAATTTTTTTCTGTGAATTTACATTTACTGCCACGTTCAGCAAAGCAAGGGTGTAGGGCTCATGAGAAGAACGGGCAAGAAACTCATGGTCACTCTTTTTAATCGCCAAGTTTTTGTTTACAAATCATAAGAGCTGTAAGGTGCTGCAACCATTTATCCATGAACTATTACTGAACATACTCAAGCATTTAATAAAATTTGATGGTAGCTTCTAAAGCATTCATGAAATGTAGGTATAAGAAAAGGTCTTGTGGAAGTAGCTCTCTATCGCCTACACAAAAATGACATTTAAGTCACAACATAGTATTGTGCATCCATTGCCTGTCATTCGATAAATAACTACCACTAATACTAATAAATAAATAACTAATTTCTAACATATTTATTTTTAACTACCTGACCCGACAGTCATTGTCCTATCAATCTGTAAAGAAATACATTTCACGTAATTAAATTCAATATCATAACGTAAATCAATTATTTTTCATATAAAAATACCATTTAAATTTTCAACATTTTTCACGGATTTTTCGCAAATTTCGGTTCATACAAACCTGTCCTGTCCTGACAATTACAAACACAATAAAAAATAAACAGCCAAATCGGTCGAGCCGTTCTTAAGTGAGGCTCCGTCATTCATGTGGCAATTGATTTTTATTATAGATTTATTTATATAGGTTAGCTAACTTTACATAAATATAATATAAAGTTAGGTTTAAATATTAAATAAAATGCCTTCTTTTAAACTCTTTTCACAAAATTGATGTTTTTCTAAGTACCTAGATTAAATTTGACGGTGTATACATCTGGCATGCATATCTTAAGGAAAACCTCTGAACCGACTGAAAGTGTTATATCTACGTGTATGCATTATTCATGGGGTCCGCTTACTGTTATGGCGTTTTCAATTACCTTTTTATGGTATTCTTTTGGCATATGAACAGAGATTGGGTTATAAAATTTTGTATTGTGATAAGAAATAAAAGTGTTTTACTGTTTGAGGTGTGTTTTATCAAGTTGCAATGAGATGACTCTTAAACAAAAGAAAATCTTTCCGATCACAGGTGTCTTTTTGGATTTCTTAATTGTGAACTTTTTCTTCCTGGATTTGTTACTTATTTTTTGGTTAAGGAATCTTTTATCTCTTAAATAACATACATAGACACGCCTGACACCTAAATAACTCTCAAGGAGTAGGCAGAGGTGGTACATCCACATTTTGCTAGCTATGTGCAGAAAAATAAGAAAAACTTATATTTAATACGGTACATACCACACACACACATGAACTTTTAAATAAAGAAAACACAGATAACGGGGATAAGAAAAGTAGAGAGGCTCCATGCAATAGCCGCCAATCTATTACTATCTACCACATAAATTTCAGGACTTTGTGCAGTTACGATAACACATTGCCCGACGCGGGAAGAGATCCTGCAACCTCAAAATCGCACGCAAACATAACCACAGACATGTATCACAAAACCAACGAGGTATTTACCAACTCTTATTATGGGCTTATAATTTGTGAGATTTGAACTAATATTTTCTGTGTAATTGAACAATTTTGCCGTTACACAATATAATATCATTGGTCATATTTGGTCTTATAAAGACAGTAAAGCAAAATTCGATCAAAGACTAAACTTTAGTGAAGAAGCATTATTGAATTATAAAACGGTTTAAAACGACCGACCTAACCGCTCTATCAGATCATTATCATTTCGCCAAATTTAACATCAAATATTTCCAACAAAGACATTTCTAACGTTAGTTTTGTACAAAAATTTGGGGGCTTAACAGACCACTGCCTAACGATTCGTGTAACACTGAGTTATAGCAGGGTTAACATCCTAATTCTGCTATATTTAGCGGAAGGTTACATGTGCGAACGTTTGAATAGGTGTTTGCTTACTCGTAATAATAGGCGAGGAGAGGTTAGTGGGACATATTGTTCTCATGTAAATAATAGTTGAATAAATAAACTTGTGTATGGTTGGATGTTTGTTAACTAAATTGGATGTTAAGTGATTTTAACGAGTTACCTTCCATAATTGCTTGATTTTGCACTGGTAAAATTAGATACAATGGAGTATACAATTTGCAAGAAGGGTTGACTAAAGGTCGGACGTTCGATGGAGCAAAAAACCACAGAGATGTGGTTAAAGCTAATGTCCAGACTATCGGCTTAGTGCACGGTGGGTCCTTTACATCATCACAATCTCTTTAAGCTTTCACGTTGCGTGAGTTCGTTTGTTTCTTACGCTTTCATGTCTTATCTACTTGATTGTCCTGACTACACGTTGTCAGGGGTACAGAAAACGATATAGGATTTCAATTATGCAGAAAAAGTACTGTCTCCAAACGAAGCCGTGGGCTAAAGCGCTGTTGGTGCAGTGTTGTTCTGAGTCTAAGTGAACTGTGTGTTTGTTAATGGTATGTTTGTACAATCCCAATAACACAGTATCAGATCCTTAGAGCGCGAGATATAATATAATATAAACTCCCGAAGGGGTCTTCTAGGACATAGGCGTAAAATCTTGCGCTAAAATCAGGAAGTACTAGTTCGATTTAAAAATATATTTTAGTGTTAAATAGCCCATTTATCGAGGAAGGCTATAGACTATATAAAATCACGCTACGACCGATGGGAGCGGAGCATCAATGAAAAATGTTTCAAAAACGGAGAAAATTCTGTTATGTGAAGCAGACGAAGTTGCGCGGGTCAGCTAGTATGGGATATATTACACCTCTGCCTACCCAGGCAGATATGTATTACAGCCATATTTCGCGAACTATGTTTTTGACCCACATTATAAAGAGTGAGCCTATTGCTGTTTACTGCACACAAGTCTAGACTCCGTGCTTCTAAAGAATTCTAGATAGAAAAACCCAACAACACCTGACCCAGAAATCCAATCTTAGACCACATGCTTCTCAGAAGGGAGATGGATCGATTATATTGTTTACAGCCATAAGCTAAATGGTTGAGCGTTATCATAGCTTATGCTTATGAGTCAGAAGAATCTTCATCAACACTTATCCATTATCACGTTTTGATTTATCAATTGTATCGTCAGCCAGTTCCTACTCTGCTATTGACGCGGCTGTGCAAATAAGTTAATAAGTTATTTGCACAGCCATTACTGGCGTTATTATGTTTCTTGATGTCAGTAGCTTTACGCACGACTCTTGAATCACCATTGCGATCGGGCGATTAAATGCCTCCAGCACAACCCAGTTACTGACAATATAATTAAATAATCAAGGTTTTTAGTTTGCGCATAGAATAAGCATGGCTTATTCTTTGCAATGCTGCCAGTCTTCTGGGCACGTTGCCAATTGACAGCGATGTGGAGAAATATAAGACGCTATGTAATTTTTTTCATTTTCTCTTTAGGTAAATCTTGTTGTAAATAATTTGTTTGTATGTATATATATATTATGATTATTACGTAATTAATTAAACATAATAAAAATACGGAGACATCACTTACATAAAATTAAAATCTTATATATATTTGTAAAATTACTATTGCCTAACCATTCGTGGTTTTAAGGTGCGACGGAAAAACACAACGGCACGTAAAACAAAACAATTTAAATTATTTCAACCCTCTACGTGTTATTTTACATCAAACATGTACCCTATAACTAAAGTCTCATTTTAAAACATTTTAATTTAGTAGCTGACGGGACGACATCATTAAAAACCTGCCAATAGTAATCCCCGAAACTGACATTCGATTTCAACCCAAAGGTCCAAGTAACCCGGTATACAACATTTATTATATTGACACTGCGCAGGCCGAATGATGTAGTTTAAACATATAGCTTACATAAAATATGCAACAGTAAACAGAATTCAATACTGGGTGGTGTCGTTACAGCAAATAAACTACAAAGAGCTGTACCGAAAATTTTAAAATTCATCTACTTGTTCTCTTGGATTACAGAAGAGTGGAATAGAAAATAATTGGTATTGTCATCGTTGGCTAGTGAATATAAATAAAAATATACTGTTTTAGATTACGTGCCGCTAGATTCTATTACATGTTTATAATTAATTCTCCAAGACAAATTACTAGTGGATAATTTTTTTCCATTGGCCCTAATAGACGGCTATATGCTCGCCTTCAACTACGTGGGACCGAAAGCCATAGTTGGCTAAATGTGGGTATAATACGAATTTAACTAATAATAATAATAATACTAAATTTATTTCCAGAAAGAATAGTACAGTCAGTTACAATATTTAACACTGAAGTCCTAGCTAGGCTACTAAGTAGCCTGTGTTAAGGATGTTCAGCCCTTAGATCCCACAGTATAAGGATTTGGTGACTGTTAGCGTTATACAAAGATATATCTATATATTAAACATTAATTAATAGCTTTGGTTATTGGAACATGATTGTGTGTGTGTGTGTGTGTGTGTGTGTGCGCGCGCGCGCGTGCGTGAGTGCGTGCGTGCGTGCGTGCGTGCGTGCGTGCGTGCGTGCGTGCGTGCGTGCGTGCGTGCGTGCGTGCGTGCGTGCGTGCGTGCGTGCGTGCGTGCGTGCGTGCGTGCGTACGTGCGTACGTGCGTACGTGCGTGCGTGCGTGTGTGTGTGAGATGAATTGTTTAATCTGTTTTTTGATAGTGTGATGAAAAGATTGGTGTATCAGAAAAGATTTATTTATTTTGTTATATAAAAAAGGACCTAAATAGAAACAGAAACTCTTAGTGAATGTGAAGTGTGGATGACGTACAGTGCACAGTGTGTTTCTACGCTTAGATTTGGGTTGTTGTGCTAGCGGAACTTTGTTGTGTTGGTGTAGTACTGTGTTGAATATGAATAGTTGTCGAACCGTAAGAACTCTACTTTCTTGATATAGCTCAAAAGTTGGATAGTGTATGGGCCGGAAACTAGCTACTTTGAGGACGCCCGCTGGGCCACCTCAAGAGGCGTGAGAGTGGTTTTAGCTGCACCACCCCAACTTATGATGCAGTAGGCGATTATTGATTGGCACATAGCGTAGCATACGGTGCGAATAATGTGAATGCTAGCAATATGTCTGAGTGTCTTAAATATGAAAATGATCTTCCGTACTCCACTGGTTAGGTTGGTAATGTGTGCTTTGAAATTAGGATGTTTGTCGAGAATAACTAACTATTTCGGGGATATACATAGATGTGAAACACCTAGATTAACACAGCCGATATAAATGTTTATGCGTTTACATTGAAGAGAGGCAAACATGTGGGCCAAGCCGCTTTTAAATAATAAAGTCTGCAAGTCCATATACACGGTAAGAGACACCTGTACAGGCAAACATGTATGTAAAACTTTTAAGGAAATCACTGTACTGGCTTACATACTAAACCTTTACACACAAAAATATACTGCATTTTATAAAATTACTTACGCTATTTCAAGCTACGTAATATCCTTTATTGCTCAATTTACTTATCCACGTCGATCAAATCTAAGCTCTGTTCGCAATTTACATGCAAATGCTTGCCGCACGTTTACTTATGCATAATTTTGATCCTTATACCCAATATGTTACGGTTGCACGTGGGTTCAAACACCTGATACACGAATCATTGAAGTTCTATAGCAGATATTGGGTACACATTATAATAAAGAGGACATTAAAATGTATGGAAATGACATTACGGTTCGCGTTGGCGCAAAATTGTTACTTTGTTGGAATTTTAATATGGCGGTCATAACTTGCCTCTGCAATGTTCCACTATATTGATAGATTTAAATGGAATCATATAATGTATATTTACTTTCGTTTCCTAACAGGGTGACTTTAGATAACTGGCGTTCTAGGTACTTATCTCCTGACACAGGTACGGCTTCCTAAGTTATTTATGTGAATGTAGGTACCTTATCAAAAAAAGGACATACCTCCCGTATGACATGAGAACGAATGACTCAACTTGTGCATTGCTACGGAAAATGTCCATGCATTTGTATGGACATTTTGATGGCGTAGTGGTTAGTGTAACCGACTGCCACGCCTGAGGTCGCGGGTTCGATTCCCGCACAAGTCAAACATTTGTGTGCATAAACATGGATGTTTGTCTTGGTCTGGGTGTTTCTATGTATAATATGTATGTATTTACAAAAAAAAAAGTATTTAAGTATGTTTATCCATTGTCTAGTACCCATAGTACAAGCTCTGCTTAGTTTGGGCTAGATGGTGTTGTGTGTATGTGGTAAAATATTATTATTATTATTATTATATTTCATAGTTAGTTATAGTTATTAATTAAATTTTTGGTATTATTCGAGTTATAACTGCAATTGCCAAATGATTTTTCGAATAAATGTTAATAAGTCGTAGTCGATCGGATCTTGAACCGATTGAATCGACAGAGATATACTTTTTACTTTTTGAACTTTTTCGTAATATATGTGTCTGGGAAAGAAAATAGATGCAGATTATTCTATTATAATTAGGTAGGCTATAAACATACCCGATGAAATGCGTCTAACGTCAAAATCCGACAGTTACAAAGGCAGAGCTCTTCAAAAGTGAAACAAATAGACAGCCGATGTTGCTTTAGCAAAAGAGATCTCTTGGCACCGTTTATGCAGAGCACGTAAAACCTCAATGTGTTAACGCAAATGATAAAACGGTGTATCACTGACGATATCACTCAGACCCAAGCTTGCATCACTTAACCTATCCATTTTCAACAATTCTATATCCCGTCGAGTCGCAATATACATGCAAATGCTTACCACACATTTATTTGTCGTACGATTTACGTGCGTCATTTAGGCAGTTAAACGAACTGGGGACAACGGGAGGGGGTAGGGGCGCTCAGGTAATTTTTCCACGACCTGTGAGAAGAAATAGCTGTAATAAACGCTTTATTTTCGTGTGAAATCATGAGTTTCTTTTTCGCCCATATTTTTGTGTGGTATAGTATTAACTCATTTGATTGTTAGGCAAATGGTTAGAGGCATTTTTAGGTACAGCAGAATATTATTACTGGTTGTATTACTTAGCTATATTACAGAAAAGCAGCGATAGCGTATTGGGAGACTGTTGAATTGCCGGAAAAACGGCCGCAAGCTCGGTTCCAAGGCACTCACCGACTTATCGAATTTACATATTCATTATGCGTATGTCATTGTGCGTATTTAATTAATTATTGCTCAATATAGCTGTGAAGGAAAGGATCATGAGGAAACTTGCATGGCTGAGAGTAAATGTATCTATAATATTCTCGAAAATGTGTTATTTTTCGCATTAGACCAGCGTGGAATCCACCACTTTCTTAAAAAAGGCATGTGCCCAGTAAGTACTACAGGGCTGATATTTTTGAAAGAATATACAGAATCATATTTTACCTTGTAATCTCATCCATGTCATCTCGTCCAATTTAATCCTATCGCGATTAAAGTTTGGTGAATTCTTCTGCGCACCTCCATAGAGATTTTTGATAAAAGAAGCGAAAAAAACAGTCTTTTCGCTTCCGACCCTTAATGAGATTTACTCTCATGAAACAAGAAAGATTTGCCAGAATCGTAGCATGTGGAAATCCCTAGTCTCTACTTTTAATACTGCTTTGTCTTCTGCCTATATTTTCTCTTATTTATCCTGAATTGACACCTAGGATACTTATTGTACCTATTATAACGGTAAATCTTACGTGGGTTTCACGCAGGCGAATCCGCGGGCAACAACTAGTAGTATTAGAAATATGAAACTGCGTAAAGTCGTCTGATGATAGTTACTCGTTTATGCGTAAATAGTGGAACGGATTTAGATAAAACTTGGCATACAAATATATCATAATATGATATATGGGCACATGTAACGTTGTATTTTTTAGCGCGTGGTCGACCAGGGAAGTCTCAGTTGCGGAGATAAATTAAAAACTATAATTCGCAATTACACGATCTTTAATTCAAGTTTTGCACAATTAGTAAGTATCTCAGGCGTGATTCTAACAGAAAAGGTTTCGGTGCGAGGTCCGGCTGAAGCACAGTGGAACACTTAAATTGTAACAGGAACGTCGGCAGGCGGAAGATCGATCAAGGGTGCGGCCGTGTTTTTATTTGCGACCGCGGGGTGGAGAGGCGCTTCCACGCCGCGCCGCCGCGAGCGCAGCCACTGAGGCACGCCCGGTCCGCGTGACACACATATAATATAATTTATTAGACTATGCGTTGGAAATATTTACTTACGCAGTCGAAGTCCCAGGTAAAACTAGTTTCTATAGAATGCGATCAAAGAGTACCATAATCGTAATAAAATTAGTAATCATATTTTCCTTCTACTTTTCCTTTGTCATATATAAAATTGATATGGCATTTACTTACATTAGCGAATCTGCTAGGCGAAATTCATAAATTACAGTTAGCATTTCCATTACCTCGGCTTAAAAGCTAAATTCTTCATCTGTAGTGGGAAAATATGAGGCATTTACGTCGCAAGGATAAATTTCAAGGAAAACAGAGAGCCTTAGTGACAAGTTCGTGTATTAACCAGAATTTATGTTCGGTTTGCATTGTGAGACGAACGTACGCGGTGCAATGCAAACGGCGTGCCGCAGGGGTTTATCTCGGTCTTTTATTAAGATTACGTTGTATGTTTTACGGTTTACAAAGTTCTTTAGTGTGTAATAATAAAATTATTACCGTTTCTAAATGTTGACTATTGTTTATGACAGAGTGGTTTTTAGTTGAAAAGAAACATAAAATAAAAAAATGCTTTCTTACATTTTAGATATCTTAATGTTTTGAAACGTACGCACGTATCTACAACTACCATTACAAGAACTATTTTATGTTTACCTAAATTAATAACTGTTCAGATGCCGCTATGGTGAGGAATCACAAGCAAAACTTCAAATGATACTTAAATACCAACCAATACGATACATAAATGTGAAGCTCGAATAGTTTACAAGTATCTGTGTGTCCTTTGTGACCGTTGTTTGTAAACCTTTATGACATAAGATCTCATTTTCGGAGCACAACATGTTATTTTAAAGTAGCGAAAGCTTAGCGGTAAGCCATTGGACTGCCACGCAGTGTTCTCGAGTTCGATCCCAAGGCGCGCACCGCGCAAATGTTAGGACTTTTCGAAGTTATGTGCGTGTGCGTGTGTCTTCCGACGCGCACTGAGCCAGTGTGGTGTACTATATATGGCCTAAGTCTTTTTATATTCAGGAAAGGCCTGTGCACAGCAGTGGACTAATTTACACCTACATGTTACTAAATATGATTATGGGTCCTTCGTAATAAAGAGTGGCCCTCTTGCCACCTATCAAGCACAGTTCTAGATTCTATGTTGCTTCTGACAAGTTGCGACCACAAAACCCAATGACATTTTGCCCGATGGACGCAGAAACCAAATCCAAGACCTATGCACATAACTTGCATTCACTACCACTGCACGACTAACGCAGTCCAGAATCACCTAAACATTAAATTTAAAATAATGTCGAGCTCTTTACCAAATCATTTCCTGGAAAAACCTTCTGCATATTGTAACCATAAAAATGACACATGTTCGCGAACTTTCTCTTAACCAGAGACGATATATCAAGCACAAACTGGATCCCAACGGCTGTGCTTACTCGTGCATTTCAGATTTATGTCTACATCAGCCGATTCTCCCTGCTGCTGTACATATCTAGGTGTCCCATTTAATCTCCTTACTAGTTTTGGATTTATGATTGTAATGGGATTACTTTGGACTTTGAAATAAAAAGGCCTATTTGTAGGGACTATTCGGTAGTCATTCGTATAATTGCAGCAGATTGTATTCGAATACACGAATCACTTAAAACTTTCGCATTGGATGATTTAAGTAATAAATATTTACATACATCTTTAAAAAGCAGACAGAAGCAGAAAGACTAAGAAGTCCTACCATGAAACTGTTTAAACAACAGATTAGTATAATTTTGAAAGAAAGAAATCAGACAAAACTTTGTTGTATGCATGTATGTATCTTATGTGGGGCCAGTCAGTGCAGATAGGCGACACTTCGACCCAGTGGGATCTTTTGTGTCGACACTCTCCCAATAACGACTACCATAGATGTTCATGGCAACCGGGACCGGCGGCTTAACGTGCTCTCCGAGGCACGGAGCAGGCGATAATTGTCAATCAATACGCATATAATTTCGAAAAGTCATATAACTTCCGAAAGTCCGAGGTGCGCTACGTGAGTTCGAACCCGAGACCCTCTGCATTGCAGTCTGTTGGTCTCCCACTGAGCTATCGCTGCTCAGTAAACTTTGTTGTAAGTTTGTTTTGTTTGATCCGAAGTTTCGGATAGACATTTTCATGGCTACAGATTCTGTTCACGACCATGCCTAGTGCAACCGAAACATCAAATATTTCAAAAATATGTGTAAATACAATAGATAAATACCCAGCAGCTACCAGCGTTAATTACCTGTTTTCTATTATACTCAAATACATTTGTACATGACGCCATACTTCTTGTTATGCTTAATGGATTATGGATAGTGTTATCAACTCATTCTAATAGAGTTCATAGCCAGTTGCACCCACTGATCGGTAAACGATTAGCGAGGTTAAGCAACGTTGGGTGCGGTCAGTCTATATATGGGTGACCGCTTAGTGGTATTTTATCTGAGCGTCTCCGTGCTTCGGAGGGCACGTAAAAAGTCGGTGCCGGTTGTTGTTGTCTAATTGACTGCAGTCTTTAAGCCATGTCAGAGGCCTACGGGCGGCTTGAACAACTCTTGACAACAGGTTAGCCACTAACCACACGAAAAGAAAGAGAAGATTCGAATAGAGTACAATTCATCGCTTTTATTTGATTGAAATATTCTTTATATCTTTTGAGGGTAACTAATTACTGATGCTAAATAATCTTTGGCGTGGTAACTCGGTCGTATTTATGTTCGTTGTATTAATGTCATTTACACCACCGATGCATTACCGAAGTAGTTGCGTATTTACTTACATAAATATAAAGTTTAGAAAATCGAAAAATAAATTACGTAAATAAGATTTTTACGAATTAGCACATCATTCACTTGTAGTTGTATATCTAATTAAAATTCGCAGTAATAAATTTTATTTAAAATCTTTTAATTATATCTCAGTCTTTCCATACCATGATCATACAGAAAGATCTTAGTCTCCCCGTGACCATGGCTGCTGAAAAGCAACCGAAACGTCGGGGAAAGTGTAAAATTAAATTAAATCTAAATAGTTTTAATAGTTTTAATAATAATTTAATTAGCTTAAAAATTTGTAAGGTTTAATAGTAGTAGTAGTGTAACAGTTTTCAAAATTATGTAACAAAGTGTCAAATAAACAACGCGATAAAATCCGTATATAGTAGTTTAATTTCAATTAACTTTAAATTAATGAAAATTATTTTTAAGTTAAGATATCAATTAAATAGATAGACGGCTGAATATTGACAATAATGATGGCCGACGGTTTTGCCCCAATATCACATTAACTAGGTATATTACAATTAGTCAAAAATGGAAGTGATCCAAAAAACTTTATCTCTCGAACGTATCTTAAGAAACTGCACAGTTTTGTAATAAATAATACAAATCCGTGCAATGCTAAGATTTGCAGTGAACTCTTTGTCTTTGGGTGAAACGCGATTAAACTTTGACATTCGGGTGAAACATGGTCCAAGTTTGTTTCAACTAAAGTTTAAAAGAAAACGTAGCATAACATTGCATTGCGGCTGTGTATTCGTTAAAGGTACACTTACAGCGACTATGAGATCTTTACTTATAAAAATACTGTTTAATGTTCCACGCGTGCTTACGCAATTTTAAAATTAATTTTCCTTTTGAATAAATATTCTAGAATTTATATTTACGCTGTCTTCAAATTTAGGACATTTTGTGACTGACCATATTTGTTAATTTTTATTAAGTTCTTGTCTTTGATATATCCTTGCACGCTTTGTTACCGTAATAATTCGAACCCCACTATTAATTTAAACGTCGTGGAAGAGATCCCTTAGTTGAAAACTCAAGTTGCGCACATGGTCAAGGTTAAGTGGATAAATTGAATCGACCTTATAAATTAGGTGGTGTCGCATATTAGTTAAGGTATCTTATGTAAGAATATTATCTAGTCGTTCCAAAAAAATCTAAGATTAAATGTCGAGTTTCATCAACAGTGTATATATAAAAACAAGGCCTTGAGAAAAACGCTAAAGTAATAAAATCTTACTTCACCGTAGTCGCAAGCTGCCTACAAAATGTTCTGACAAACTTGAAAACTTGCTACTAAATACCAAAATAATTCCGCTCACGTTTTTGCCACTTACAATTGGCAGTGTTCCAGGTAACTCTTTACAAAAATATTTAGAGTTTAGCGGCAACATGTAAATAATTTTCAATTAAGTCTTTAACAAACAACGCTAAAAGAAGAACGTGGTATAGAATAATTTTAACGATGGAAGTAGACAAGAATACAAATGTAACAAATTTTCACTTTCGTTATTCTAAATTGACCACATAAATTGCTACCGCAAGTACGTGGTTGTTTTATATTTCGGTCAGATTACGTAGGCACTAACTGTATCAAATTACTTCTTGAGTTTAAATCCTTACTATATTATTAATGTGAATGTGAGTTTGTTTGTTTGTAACGCTTTCACGCCTCGCCAAGCCGAGCGAAATGTGCCATAACAGGCGGTCACAAATAAGTAAATAAAAACAACACTTTTTGATTAATACAAATATAAAATATACATTTACCATAACAATAAATGTGTTTACAATTACTCCGTGTAAAACACTTAAAATAATTAATATTTTCGCCTACAAAATTACGTAAAAATGGAAAAACATAAGCCCGTGTTACGTGATTTTTAGATTATAACAGTAGATATCTATCCTATTTTACAGCTTAAACGAAACATAAATAGTTATATTACAATTTGTCCGTCCCAAATATTTAAGTTATTGGTTGACAATAACGATACATATTTATCAAAAAAGCACTTCAAATCCTCCATACAATTTTACTATGGCAGCCGCGCGCCGATTTGAATATGCGCCGCACGAGCTCTGTCATTATCTGTCTTACGCTCGGCGCAGTCTTAACTACTTGACCGATCCTAATGAAATTTCGTAAACATATTGTCAGGGGTACAGAATATGACGGAAGGTATCTTTCATCCAGAAAAAATTATGATGATCGGTCGGCTAGTTAAGGCGTAAAAGTGTAACAAACAAACAAACAAACTCATATTCATTTTTATAATATTAGTTAGGATTATATATCAGGATATCTATAAGCATGGATTCGCATTTGCATTTTTAGAGTTCGAAAAAGTCTTATACAACAGCTTTGTCCGTCCGTCTGTTATAACACTTTCAACTCAAGAACCGTAAGAGCTAGAGACTCGCAGTCAACGCCATTCGACTCAGCATAGGCGATATACCCCCGAAATGACTATGACCTCAACCTCTGAAGGCCCCAACCTCAAGGTCAAGTGATACCATTTTTTCGAACTCTGAGATTAACGGCAATTCATTGCCGTTTCTCATTTGTTGTATTATACATTTTTGCAAGTATAGCTCTTGACTTTACTTGTAGAAGAATGCTTAAATCCAGCAACGTATATACCATATGTTTTATATGAAAGGATGCTTAATTAAGTGAACGTATAGTAAAGGATGCATAAAAATGCAAATACGTTATGTTATCGCAGCTAATTGCAACTGATCAGCACCGAGTACAAATACACAAACCAGTGTAATTGTTTCGTGGAATCGCAACTGACGCAGGCTTTGACTATGGTGCGTATAAGTGAGTCAAAAGCCACCCAGCTAAATGGGTATCGATGCTGATACATGTAATTCAGACCTAACACAGCTCAAAATATGGACGGAATAATTTTGAAATGGTTCATGTTTAGTATCAAATTCGTTTAAAATGTAAAACTGTTAGACCGTAAAATAACGGGATTCGCCATCTCCACTGTCTGCACAGATGTACCTAAGTGAAGTGGTCTCCTTGGCGATACCGCTGCGACGGGTGGGCTCGATCCCCCCGCCCCTCCTCCCACATGGGACTAAAACTGTATGAACCACAAACTGTTGTTTCCAGTCTGGGTATTCTTTGTGGTGCCGTTGTTTGAATTTTTGTAAAATCCCCCGCGACATAGGCATTATTCCTAGTGCGGGTTAATATTTAAAAATAAAAATAAAACATATATAAGAAAAGTTTTGACTCAATTACTGTCTGACTCATCGGCGCCCAATACAAAAAGAGAATTTAACATTTTTCGGGCTGATATTCTCTGTGACTCTAGTTTCTATAATGCAGTTAACACTAGTATAGTGACCAGAGAGTCGACATGTTTTAGTATAAACTTACAAGGTACGTCAAAAAACATAGTAGTTAGGAATAAGATATCAGCATGCTCATTCATGCTCATGCATAGTATCTAGTAGTAGTGTAACAGTTTCAAAATTATGTAATAAAGTGTAAAACAAACAACGCGATAAAATCCGTATATATGAGTTTAATTTCAATGAGTAACATTCGCGTGAACGGAAGACAATATTATAAAAAAAAATTATCATAATTCCCATGGCAATAATTTTGACCGAATATTCTCTTTGTGTTCTACACAAAGAAAATATTCGGTCAAAATTATTGAATATACCGCGTTATGAAATTATTATTCATAAAGACTTCAAATTTGCCATGTCATTAGGAAATTATAAAACGTAATTACCAATTTAATTAAATGAAATCAAAATATCTTAATTAATTTATGTCAGGTAGTAAGACTTATGAATGTCAAGGTTACACAAATTGTCCCTCCTTTTTTTTTTAAAGTCACAACTCGCACTCTAGGAATACTTCCTGTATCGTGAGGGACTTTACATAATATTCAAACAATGGACACAGAACATCCAGACTCGGAACAACCATTTTTGCATTACATAAACTTTTGTCCTGTGTGGGATTCGAACCCACAACACTCGGCGTAATGGCAGTGACGAGGCGACCACATATATGACTAAGCCATCCGTGCAGTGTAATTAATGTATACTATAATATGAATAACATTATATATTATTCATATTATAGTAACATATAATAACTTGACCGTTATAATTATATACAAAGTAGCGCAAATGTTATCAAATTAATTCATACCACATATACTACATGGTATTCTTTGACGATTTACAAATTATGAACCAAATGTATTCAGTAGTTTAGCCACAGGACATTTTTTTTGTATTCACAATTTTGACATTTTAGAACATCATGTAATGCAGAGATAACTGTACTTAGGTATCAAAGACCTTAAGCAGCGATATTAAAAAACCGTCGTATTGTATCGGAACTGGAATTACCGGATCCTAGCGAGTTGACAAAGACGATTTCTCGGAACCTATGACCGTTAACGAGCTGGCTACAGCGCAAGATTGGTTACAATAGTGTCCCAATTTGTGTCCAATTTTATTTTATTTATTTTGTTCAATAATATAATTTCTTAATTTCTGCGAAAATAGGTTTTTTGTTTATTTTAACCGTCTTATATTAATCAGCTCAAGGTAGTGTATCATTTAATGTGATAACATTTGCGCCACCTTGTATGACGTCACGTTGGCCTCGATGGCGTAGTGGTTAGTGTAACCGACTGCCACGCCTCAGATCGCGGGTTCGATTCCCGCACAAGTCAAACATTTGTGTGCATGAACATGGTTATTTGTCTTGGTCTGAGTGTTTCTATGTATAATATGTATGTATTTACAATAAATATATATATATATATATGTATGTTTATCCATTGTCTAGTACCCATAGTACAAGCTCTGCTTAGTTTGGGCTAGATGGTGTTGTGAGTATGTGGTAGAATATTATTATTATAACTATATACAACTATGATATGATTAGAAACACTTCCTCATAACATAACACTGTAGTCTGCGATCAAAATAGAAATCTTCATAAAAAATACTTAAGCTCCCTCAAAGTTTTACAAGACTCGTTCGTTCGAAACTTTATAATGAAAGCCTCTTACACTTTATGTGAAACAAAGGCCAAGAAAGTTCCCGATGTACCGCCTACGATAGACTAGAGAAAGTTGTAAACAATAGGTAATTTCGAGCCTCTAACATTATTAGCATGTTTCGGAGACAGACGTACAAATGTAATTAAATTTAACGAATGCTGTGTCTTGTTTGGTTTGCGGGCTGGCTGCCGTGGGTTTGAAAGGGCTGTAGAAGATTAAGACAACAGTTCGGGTAGTTATAATATAATTAGAATCTTGTACTGTCACTTTGTTCCTAATTAAACATACTATTGAAATTAGTTTTCCATCTCTTGGACTGCCTCAAGGGCGTAACGGTTGAATACGATTGCTGAGCATGACGCTTTGAGTTCAATGACCAAATAAAGTTGAAATTAAACTGCTATATACGGATTTTATCGCGTTGTTTATTTGACACGAAGATAAGTCAATTTTTACCATCCGTCAAGTGCCAACTACCTTTACAAGATGCAGGGGTCTATAAAATAGATTGTGACTGCGGACTCTCATACATTGGTCAAACCAAGAGAAACATAGGCACCCGCATAAAAGAACATATAGCTGATGTAAAACACCAACTCTCGTTGAAGTCTGCTGTGTGTGAACATGTGCAACAGGGGACCAACCACTACCTGAGATTTGACAAACCACAGATTCTCGCTAAAGAACACCGATTCCTACCAAGGATGCTTCGCGAGGCTATTGAAATCAAAAAACATCCTAATTTTAATAGAGAAGATGGTTGGAATGTACCACCAGCTTGGGATCCAGTAATACAAATAGTCAAACCCAAGAAGAAGCAAACCACAGCTAGACTTCATGACATTTTAAGCTCATTCTGCGTAAATAGAAACACCAATGATTAGATTATGTTCGGGTACTTTGAAATAACGACACTGGAACATTGAGACAACTACCATCTTAGTCTCCCCGTGACCATGGCTGCTGAAAAGCAACCGAAACGTCGGGGAAAGTGTAAAAATAAATTAAATCTAATTGAAAAGTTTTAATAATAATTTAATTAGCTTAAAAATTTGTAAAGTTTAATAGTAGTAGTAGTGTAACAATTTTCAAAATTTTGTAATAAAGTGTCAAATAAACAACGCGATAAAATCCGTATATAGCAGTTTAATTTCAATGAATAATATTCGCGTAAATAGAAGATAATATTATGACCAAATAAAGTGTTATTGTTATTTTCTTGAAATCAAACTACTTTATACAGATTGTTTTACATTGTTTATTTAAAAAAACTTACTTTTTAATAATTTTGAATTATGACACTACTATTGTGTATGTAGTAAAAATGTTTTAAAGTAAACAACGTGACAAAATTCGTATAGAGTAGATTAATTTCAATATATTACATTTGAATATTGTTGTTTACCTCAAGAAATTCTTATTAGCAGAATCGAGGCTACAACTATGTTCAGTGAACAGCAAAAATCTAGCCTTCTATTACGTGGTACCCAAAAGCATATCAGGTGAAATATAGGTCTAATATACCTCTGTCAACCCGTACAGGGATATATACTTAATACTATGTATGAAAGAGAGTAAGAGAGAAAGTGTTATGGGCTATCAACAGCTTCCTTCCCTTCAAATCCGCAGGGTAGTCCTGAAATGTGTAGGAGTAACAGCACAACGCAAGGAAATACTCAACAACACGGTCACTCCGCGAAGCCTGCGAAGACCCCAGGAAACTTCTGTGCTTCTGGGCGGAGTTGGGCTGGCTATCTGCATAACCGGCCGACTCTCACGCATAATGGACCAACTTAGAGTTCAAATGTGGAAAAGGAAGTCCAATTACATTACAATTACAATACAATACTATGTATGAAACCGCAACAAAGCTATCACATTCCAAAATGTTACAGCAACATAAATAAAAGGAATTTAATAAATGTCTAAGATACAAAAAACAAGGTTTTGAAGTACGAAATGAAGTTCATACTTCATTTACACTTGATGTCACAATTTGAAGTAATCAACATCAGTACGTAGATGTTCCCGGCGCCGTTATCTAAGCATGATCGATGTTCCGTCGCGATCTCTTGATATATTTCTAAGAGAGGGTGAAATTTGAAGCTCCGTAAATGTATTTTGTAAATTTAAAGCGAAATGATGTCACATTTTGCGCAAGTGTCGCAGCAATAAGATTTATTATGTAGTTTAACAAAACTATATGATATATTGCTGTATTTATCTTATTTTAGACAATTTTGTTTTTTATTGCGTATCATCTTTCATCATAAATTGCTGTCTTTGACAAGCAGTTTTAAATAAATATTTAAGTACAGACGAGAGTTTAACCTCGCTTCTTAACTCGGATGATGGGATGTTAGTTTAAGAGGTCGCAATGCTACTGTGCCGAATGTTGGTTTTCCGATATCAACACGGGACAAACATTTGTACGATTCACTAACAGTTGTTCCGCGACTAAATGTTCTTTATGTTTGTTATTTAAATGTCTATTAAGTCCTTCGCAAAACAGGAATGATTTCTAGTACAGGAGATATCTTCTTAGCAAGAAAATTAATTAGTTAAAAACAAAAAAGGGCTAAATGAGAATGGGACATAAAGTAAATATTTTGGTCCCATTTTCTTTATTTATTTTACGTATGAAGTATGGATATAATTTATTTGCTATGAGCTGATCTGATTGGAAATTATCAGTATCACTAACAGTAGGGTAGCACCAACCCTGAAACTGTACTCGGTAGTCAGCAATAGGCTATTACGAGGGACCTAAATAAACAGTTTTTTTTTAAATTTAAGTTGGCTAACAGGCATACGTCCCACCTGATGGTAAGTGGTTACCGTATCGTATGGACACCTGCAACACCAGAGGCATTACTTGCGCGTTGCCGACCCTTTAGGAAAGGAAGAAGAAATAAAAAGGAGTAGGAACGAGATGGAGCGGGATGAATGGAGGCAAGAGGATGATTGGGCCTCCGGCACTTTCACTCATCGAACGAAACACAACACTAGGAATACTGCTATTTCACGTCGATATTTTTTGAGAGGGTTGTCCTTTCCCGATCGTGCCGGCCCATTCATGCTGAAATCAGAGAGGCTCTACTGGGCTGGCGAAATGTGGCTGGCGAAATGTGAGGTCAGTACACCTCTTCATCACTCTTCAAGAGTATACCGCCTTAAGTCTACATAAACATAGTTCTGTAGTGGCAATGCTGATGCATGTTTCTTGGTATTGTAAATGTTCCGTCCAGACATAATATGCTACTTGTAGCTTTGGCCCATTTCCGATTGTCTATGACTTGGACATCACTAGTGTAGAACGAAATGTCAAATGTCACTTTAACTTGTTAACGTCGCTTCCGATGGGAACTTTTGTCTTGAGAGCTTATCTAATTATTTATTTGTATAAATAATTAATCTATTTTAACTGTCGAGATCACCGGGCCAGTTTTAGAATAATCTCTATCGTCTGAATATCGAAAAATTGCTGATTTCGACAAAATTACGCGCGCGTTGTTATCGCTTCTTTGTGTGGGAAAGACCATCTGTTGGTTCGCGAGTTAAGGTGATTCTTCGCCTTAAAACCTATCGGGTATCGGGAGAACAATAACGTACCGTAATATTGTGCAATAAACATTAGTGAATATAGAACTTTTGTAAAACACGTGGTGAACTTGTCGGGTGCTGGTGACGCCACCCGACTTCAAAGAAGCTGATCAGGTCTGGGTAAGCCTTTGACTGTATTTCGGGCTCGTTTTATTGTTCATTGGTTAATTCCCATTGATCCACAGATCAGCAAATGAAGAACCCAAATTTGAGGTTAGTATTTGACATATTTTATAAGAGCCACGTACCGTGGTCAAGGTACCTTCAGATTTGATGCTAGATTTGCCAGAAGAAAGACCGCTTCCACTGCCTGACAATTCCTGGTGAATCTAGCATTGAATGATACATTGGAGGAGTGCATGACGATGTGTAATATCTTGATTGAAAGAGAACAAGTGGAGCAAGTGCAAGAGTTTGTATATTTAGGTACTTTGTTTACAAGGGATGGTAAACATGAGGGAAATATTGAAAGGAGAACGATTGCTGGCAATAAAGTGAATGACGCTCTACGCGTTTTTATGAACAATCGAAATGTATACGAAAAGGATTTTCGGATACATTTCGACGTTTGGCTGTTCATAGAGGACTATTAGTGCCTACACTTATACATAGCAGTGAAAGTTGGGTATGGCAAAATAAGTATGAGAGCAGAATATATGCTGTAGTAATGAGAGCGCTGAGAGACATATGTATGTGGTGTGACTCTGAAAGATAGAATAAGGAATAGTGTGATTAGAGAGAGATGCGGCATGAAAGTGAATATAGTCACAAGAATAGAAAAGGATATGTTAAGCTGGTTTGGGCATGTAGAAAGAATGGACGAGAAAAGATTGACTAAGAACGTTTATAAGGCTAGTGAGAATGGATTAGTCGTAAGAGGCAGACCTAGGCGAACGTTTCTTGACCAGATCGGAGACGTTCTGGACAAAGGCCAGGTTAAGAGCACCTTAAACTGGCGAGCGTGTATGAGGAATGTGATGAAAGTGAATGAAGCCAGGGAAGTGTGTCAGGATTGTAGCAAATGGAAATCCGTAGTCTCTGCCTACCCCTCTGGGAAATAGGCGTAAATTTATGTAAGTATGTGTGTATGTACATTAGACAAGCCGTCTAGAACATATTCAGTCGACGATTGTATACCGCTACCGACACGTGTGTCTCTTTGTAATGTCTCTGTAATATATACTTTCATAGCTGACCTTCGAATTAACATTAATCGCCTGCACACAGTAACCTGAACACATACCTTCACGTAGAAAAGCTTATGACTCCAACACAACAGTTTTTAATATTTTTATAAGAAGTAGAGATATTAAATAATACTAAAGCAAGTCATAAAAATTTCACATGAAAAGACTCTAGAACACTTCTACAGATAATATATACTTCTATATCTTCACAAGCGACTTGCCGACTCAATTCAGAATCTCTCAGCTCACTTCCACGAGTAAATTAAGGAATCACTCAAGCAACTAGTGAGATTCAATTCAGGTAACTAGAGATCTAAAGTAAAAGCTAGAAGAGCACAAAAGGATTATCTCGCGGCAAAAGTTATCTTGCTTGTTGTTGTTATAATAGTTAATCTATACTGATATTATAAAGCTAAAGAGTTTGTTTGTTTGTTTGAACGCGCTAATCTCAGGAACTGCTGGTCCGAATTAAACAATTCTTTTAGTTTTGGATAGCTCATTTATCGAGGATGTGTATAGGGCTATATAACATCACGCTACGACCCACAAGGGCGACGCAGTAATCATAAACGCGAGTGAAACCGCGGGCACATCTATAGATTTATATTTTTTTGCGTACAAGCATACAAAATATTAACAAATTTCAAATCGCATTATTATCATAGTAGTTTAATTTCAATGTGTTTGTTAGTTTATTCTTCTTTTATGAAGTAATTCGTCGACATGACTGTGTTTTACAAATTATGTAGATATACGTAGATCTACATAATTTAGCCTGTTTTTGAGGACGAAAGGGTAGCCTTTAATCCTCAAAAACAGGGGGTCTACCGTGAAACGCGTTATACGCAATTGCGAACGTTCGTTCGTGCTTATTCTTACCATGAAACATCATTCGCGCCGACATTCGTCATGAATATCGTCGTATGACATTTGTACGTCCTAAAAAATCCGAAGTGTTTTCATGGTAGGTATATGCTTATTATTTCTTTCGTAATTCGTTTCGGCACGTCATTGCGTAAAAACATTTTCACGGTAGATCCGCAGTTAACACATAACCGTCGACCATAAGTCCTACGCCTATATGCCGGTAAGAGTATGGAACGGTATATTACACATGTAGTCGGATTCCGCACACCAAAAAAAGCTTTGCCTTTTCTCGGCATCAAACCTAGATATCATGTAAAATAGTTGCTTTTATATTTAATTATATCGATAAACCTTAGAAAGAATCACCTGGAGAAAAAAGAAAAGTTACGCGGCAGTACTGAAGCTTTGTCCAAAAAGAACGCAACATTTTGGCGACGATTAAGAATAGAAGTGGGACGATGTTCGGTCAATTTTTGACTTCATAAAAATATCACAGAACGAGAAGTGGAAAGAGAAAGAGGAAGAGGCCATTTCAGAAGCATTAACTAACCAAATAATGGAAAATGTGAAGGTCATGTCTTATAAGATGGTCAAGACCTTGGCCGATATCAAAAGAAATAATATGTAAGAGCAGAAAGCTATGTAGATTTAGCACAGAAAAGGCTTTATACCACTTTTATATCTTTTAATAATAATATGGAAAATATCTTGCATGGCGAGATATTTTCGATAGATAATCATCATTTGATTATAAACAAAACTATTCATAATGTAGATAATGGGTTTCATAAACTATATATTGTTAGGAGACAAATTATGAATATTTTTGAGCCGGTATAAACACGGCACACGCCGTGGCTCATGGGCTCAGGTACAACGTGAGTAAAAGTGAGTTGCTTGTTTTTAAAGTTGGTGCCAAAAGTGACTTTAATGTACCGCACGTCTCACTAGCAGGCACACCGCTGAAGCGGGTTACAAAATTTAAGTACCTGGGTCACTGGGTCACCGAGGATCTATGTGACGACCTTGACATTGAGAGGGAGCGCAGGGCGCTGTGTGTCCGAAGTAATATGTTGGCCCGCAGATTTGCACGATGTACGCATGAAGTCAAAATGACTCTCTTCCGAGCCTACTGCCAAAACTTCTACACTTGCAGTCTGTGGGTCAGATACACACAGAGGGCATACAACGCTCTGCGTATACAGTATAACAATGCTTTCAGGATGCTTGTGGGGCTGCCGCGATTTTGTAGCGCATCAGGCATGTTTGCCGACGCGAGGGTTGACGACTTCTATGCCATAATCCGGAAGCGATGCGCCTCGCTCCGACACAGAACATGCGCCAGCTCCCACAGTATGCTGAGAGCATTGACAAACCGGTGGGACTGTCAGATGCTCGGCCGATGGGTAAGACTGCACACTCAATTAAGAGTATATAGATAACAAATATTGTTTGTTATGTCTGTCTGAGTGTCCCGTGATTTGTGTTTGTCTGTATTTTATTGTTTTCTGTGTTTATTGTATGTATGTTTACTAACAATAGTTAATAAGTTGCTTTTGTATTACTAATCATATGGACCTAACAGTCTGCAAATAAAAATAAAATAAAATAAAATAAAATAAAATAAAATAAAATAAAATAAAATAAAATAAAATAAAATAAAATAAAATAAAATAAAATAAAATAAAATAAAATAAAATAAAATAAAATAAAATAAAATAAAATAAAATAAAATAAAATAAAATAAAATAAAATAAAATAAAATAAAATAAAATAAAATAAAATAAAATAAAATAAAATAAAATAAAATAAAATAAAATAAAATAAAATAAAATAAAATAAAATAAAATAAAATAAAATAAAATAAAATAAAATAAATTAAATTAAATTAAATTAAATTAAATTAAATTAAATTAAATTAAATTAAATTAAAATAAAATTAAAATAAAAATAAAAATAAAAATAAAAATAAAAATAAAAATAAAAATAAAAATAAAAATAAAAATAAAAATAAAAATAAAAATAAAAATAAAAATAAAAATAAAAATAAAAATAAAAATAAAAATAAAAAAAAAAAAAAAAATAAAAATAAAAATAAAAATAAAAATAAAAATAAAAATAAAAAAAAAAATAAAAATAAAAATAAAAATAAAAATAAAAATAAAAATAAAAATAAAAATAAAAATTAAAATAAAATAAAATAAAATAAAATAAAATAAAATAAAATAAAATAAAATAAAATAAAATAAAATAAAATAAAATAAAATAAAATAAAATAAAATAAAATAAAATAAAATAAAATAAAAATAAAAAAAATAAAAAAAGGTGCGCGCGCGCCGTCATAAGTCGCATTTGTCGGGTGTCGTTCGAAAGGGCAACATCGTCCAAGGACAGTGGATCGTATTTCGTTTGTTATATTTGTGCAATTATTGTCGGTGAGTGCTAAGCAGTTTATTGATGTTAAGATTCGTTCCTTGTATTAAAAACGTTTGTAATAAATTTAAAGTGTTTGGTTATAATGAATAAATGTGTGTGTCACCTCGGGTGACCCGTAATATTCTTTTAAATTATCTCTGCTTCTGATTCCTAATAATATTAATTTTAATTTGCCGAAAACGTCGTTACAGTGGTGTTATAAATTGTCCAACAGGTACGAGTATCAAATGTTCCTTTAAGTGGCATGCAAATAATTATACATTACATATATTATGTTGATTAAAATGGCATGTCATCTGTATAAATTGGAATTAAACAAAATATTCTCATTTTGATTATCTTGTATTTAATTGAGATGAATATAAAAATTAATAAATTTATAACAAAATAAAAAATAAAATTAAAATTACATAATGTCTGGTCAATTGAATAATAATAAAATCTAAATCATTAGATAATTGAATTTTATCTTTTTTTAATACAATTTGTCATTTAAATATTCATTTAAGCTATAATAACATTTAACTACAAGCAGATCTTAGAATTACGTTTTAATTTGTTGCAAGTTTATTGTTTTCAATTGTTTTGGGAGTTTATTGTAAATTACTGGGCCCAAACAGAATATACTTTTGTGTAATAACTTAATAACGCAGTATTGGCTCTACATGAGCAGGGATAGCTCAGTGGGGAGACCAACAGACTGCAATGCAGAGGGTCTCGGGTTCGAACCCACGTCGCGCACCTCTGACTTTCGGAAGCTATATGACATTTCGAAATAATGTGCGTATTGATTGACAATTATCGCCTGCTCAGTGCCTCAGAGAGCACGTTAAGCCGTCGGTCCCGGCTGCCATGAACATCTATGGTAGCCGTTATTGGGAGAGTGTCGACACAAAAGATCCCACTGGATCGAAGTGTCGCCGGTCTGCATTGACTGGCTCCCACATAAGATAAGATAAGTTTGGCTCTACGTATGCAAATTCTATAAATATCACGCTGAGACCCGGGGGTCTACCGTGAAACGCGTTATACACAATTGCGTACGTTCGTTCGTGCTTATTCTTACCATGAAACATCATTCGCGCCGACATTTGTCACGAATATAGTCGTATGACATTTGTACGTCCTAAAAAATCCGAAGTGTTTTCATGGTAGGTATATGCTTAATATTTCGTTCGGAATTCGTTTTGGCACGTCATTGCGTAAAAACATTTTCACGGTAGACCCGCTGGTGTTACACGTTGACGTTATATTAAATAAGTTAAGGTCAAGCTTAACAAATATCGCAACTTCATAGATGTAGAGACAAGGAAGAGAAAGAGTTTTATCATTTATAAAATAATGGCTTACAGGTATCCGTAGGTTGTAACCCTAATGCATCGTTTATGTGCCTTAAATATGAGATCTCGTTCTTCTCTTCTCTCTTAGCCTTTATTATTCCCAAGTCACTTGGGGTCGGCTTTTCTGGTCTAACCGGATTTGACTGGATATCAGTTTTTACACGGAGCGGCTGCTACCTGACCTCCGCAACCCGAAGGCTAACAATACCCTAAGGCTAGACCAGTGTCAGCATATTAGAGGGTACTGACTTTCCCAATAACGACTGCCATAGATGTTTATGGCAGCCGGGACCAACGGCTTAACGTGCTCTCCGAGGCACGGAGCAGGCGATAATTGCCAATCAATACGCACATAATTTCGAAAAGACATATAACTTCCGAAAGTCAGAGGTGCGCGACGTGGGTTCGAACCCGAGACCCTCTGCATTGCAGTCTATTGGTCTCCCCACTGAGCTATCGCTAAATATGAGATCTCTATCAGACGGATTTTCCCAGAAATCCAAACCATACCTCAGGATAGAAACCACTAGTCCATGATATGCTGTCATTACAGTGTTATTGTTCGCCACTTGCGCTAACTTATGAAGTGCGAAAAATGTTTTGTTTATTTTTTTGGATATCACTTCAGTATGTAACTTTAGTAGCAGCGATAGCTCAGTGGGGAGACCAACAGACTGCAATGCAGAGGGTCTCGGGTTCGAACCCACGTCGCGCACCTCTGACTTTCGACAGTTATATGACTTTTCGAAATGATGTGCGTATTAATTGACAATAAAATTATCGCCTGCTCCGTGCCTCGGAGAGCACGTTAAGCCGTTGGTCCCGGCTGCCATGAACATCTATGGCAGTCGTTATTGGGAAAGTCAGTACCCTCTAATATTCTGACACTGGTCCAGCCTTAGAGTATCGTTAGCCTTCGGGTTGCGGAGGTTAGGTAGCAGCCGCTCCGTGTAAAAACTGATATCCAGTCAAATCCGGTTAGACCAGAAAAGCCGACCCTAAGTGACTTGGGAATAATAAAGGCTAAGAGAGATGAAGACTTCAGTATGTGACTTCCACGTTAGTTTATCATCAATAGTGAGGCCAAGAAATTCAGTTGTCTGAACCACAGTGATAGATTTACCTCTGTACTCGATATAGATATTAGGTATAGTTACGCGTTGGCTAAAGCGTATTAATTTGTTTTTTTTCTAAATTAGCCTTCTAATTATTAACTTCTAGCCATGTTAGAATTGCATTCAGAGTACTATTTATGTCATGCGTATAAGTTTGTATGTCATTATATTTAAGCAATCGTGCTGTCGTCTGCAAATAAAATCAGTCATTAATATATGTTATAAATAGTATGATTACCGTTCGCAAAACTTTATATATAATAATGGAAATCCGTAGTCTCTGCCTACCCCTCTGGGAAACAGGCGTGAATCTATGTATGTATGTATGTAATTAGTTTATATTATTTTAGTTATTATATTTTTTTTTAAGTACAACAATGCTATCAAAGGATTTAACCGGAGTAAAGTTAATCCAGCGGTGAAATAGACTCAAGACAATGTGATTCGATTACCGAAATAACCAATTTTTTAAAATACTGATGTAGATATACATATATGAAAGAAATTGTATTTTTTAAACTTATGATATTAAAAAAGTAATTTCTAGTTCAAATTACAATTGTTATTACGACTTATTTTTATAAGATATCCTTCCCTGAATTAATCAGATTTCTTTCAAACAGGTATTATAAAACTTTGGATTAGTTAAATAAAAGTTTCCCAAGATTTTATGTGCCTTCTAATTTTAATACCAGCACTGTGAACCCTAGTTGCGACAAAATTCCCAGCTTTCAACAAAGCGCCCACTTTAGGCCTTTTCCGGGATTCGGAAAACTTTTATTGACCTTATCTCCACAGACACTAATGGGATTAAACGAAGAAAGTAACTTTCTTAATTTATTGACAGTCCTACCTTCATTATCTTGAGATTGCTTGAGTTTCTCAGCTTTAAGATAAGGGTAGGTCAAAGTTGCAAACGTCGCGTTAGTAAATTATGTATGTATCTTATTTTTACAAGAAGACTCGAGTGATGAATTGCGCTTGGAATTTGAGAGTAAATTGTTGACGTCATTCTGTTTAATTCACTTTGCTTTTTCCTTTTCCCATGGGACTACTTAAAGCTTTATATATTCTTCCAAGAAAACGTTGATGCAATAAGTATTGAGGAAAGTATTCACCGAAGTTTGTAAAAATGGTCGACATAAAGTTGGCCGAGTAATTATATTTCATAATAATATGATAAACCCTGTATTTAAATTGTCCTTCTTCTTGGCACGCACCTCTTCTCAGTGTGCAAGGGTTTGGTCATAGTGTACCACGATGGCTCTGTGCGGATTAGCAGACTTTACATATCTTCGTAAACATTATGAAAAACTCTTTGAAATGCAGGTTTCCCCACAATGTTTTCCTTTACAGAAAACGATAAATGACTATTGAATACTAACCTGACTTTAAAAAGTGAGAAGTGCATGCCTTTGGATCGAACTCCAAACCTCTACATGGAAGTCTAACGAGCTCCCACTACGCTAGTGCTACTCCATTTATACATTCCAAGAATATAAGACCAATATAACTGAAAAGTTGGAAGAGAAAAATTCTGATCAAGTATACCTAAAACTGATGAACGCTGACACTATATTAAGAGAAATCAATATATCAGTGGAATTAATAATAATAATATAATAATATTCTATCACATACACGCAACACCCTCTAGCCCAAACTAAGCAGAGCTTGTACTATGGGAACTAGACAATGGATAAACATACACATATACTTTTTTTTTTTGTAAATACATACATATTATAAATAAAAACACCCAGACCAAGACAAACATCCACACAAAATCATACACACAAATGTTTGACTTGTGCGGGAATCGAACCCGCGACCTGAGGCGTCGCAGTCGGTTACACTAACCACTACGCCATCGAGGCCGAAATTCCGTAGTCTTTGTGTAAACTATTGCAAAGTATGCGTTAGTCTATCTTTGTGTATATATTCACATACAATTTGGCTTTACATGAGTCTGACTTTGTTTTAATCATTAGTAGTAATGATATATTTAAGGTATTAAATCCCGATATAGTCTATGAATTATTCATATTAATTAAATCCAACAACGTAAAATACTCTTTGATGTACGAATATTTCATTGAATGGATTTAGATAAATCTGTTATATCAACAACTGGTATTTTATAGATGTTATCTAAATAAATTAGACTTGGAAAACAATTCCATTTCATTACCTAAATAACAATTTAGCTGGGCTGTTTTAATTAAAATGGACACTAAACCGTGATGATAAATTAAAGCTAACAGCTAATATTATCGAATTCAGCCGATAATTGGAAATTAAGGCAATCTACATAACGAATGATCATAAAACTAACTAGCTATCATTATTATTTTAATACGTTTCAGAGTGATTAGGCAATAATAATTATATTCGATGTTGTTCTGCGTAAATAGAAGCACCAGTGATTAAATTATGTTCGGGTACTTTGAAATAACGACACTGGAACATTGAGACAACTACCATCTTAGTCTCCCCGTGACCATGGCTGCTGAAAAGCAACCGAAACGTCGGGGAAAGTGTAAACTTAAATATAAATAGTTTTAATAATTTAATTAGCTTAAAAATTAGTAAAGTTTAATAGTATCTAGTAGTAGTGTGACAGTTTCAAAATTTTGTAATAACGTGTTAAATAAATAACGCTATAAATTCCGTATATAGTAGTTTAATTTCGATGTTGTACTTTTGTCTGTATATATGCAATATTAGTTCTAATAGTCACATTGCACCCGATGTATGCGTATGCATAGTATTCAATCAATGGTTTAAGCATAATTCATAAAAATATCGAATCATCAATTTTGAATTGATTCGAATGATGAATATATTTGATAATTGTTGATTATGTTTTATCAATATAACATGAACGTACAGAAACGAATATACACAGTCGGATTGACTGGAAACCCGTAATTAGGTTGCCAATAAGCTAAAAGTTTCAAAGCACACGGAGATAGAAATATTGAAGCCTCAAGAGAGTGAGAAAAATACATAAAACAGTAAAAGTAAGTAATATTGTTTTTTTATTTGTTTTATTCTCAGTAGCAACTCGGTAACACATAAATTATTCTCAATATATCTTAATTTAAAAAAATTAAGTTCGTGCTTATGTTAGACCGTTCTACTAATTGATGACCCATTAAAAATTTACCCAATTTCCCTCTCACCCTACAGAAATAAAAAAATGAATTAATCCCTTTTAATCTTTTCATCAAGAAACAATTTTCTTCGGAACTTTCCCCATAATTTTCACTCAAAGCCCGTGCCACATTATTAATCCCAGACGAATTGAACCCCAAATCTTTAAATTCTATGGTAGAAGCATTAACTTCATCAAACTGTTGCATAAAAACAAAAGCTACGTAATCTTGTTAAGGAAATTCTAACAATTATTTGCCAGCGTTATCATACTATCAAATTAATATTGGACTTTCAATATTGTTTGATTGACAGAGTAAAATAATTTTTCTGCAACATATTGTTTTACTGGCACTATTTGACTGGAATGTTTATAAAACTTATAGGCTGTGGTTTCTAGTAGGGGAACAAATTCTGGGTAATTCTGAGAGTTTGTAAGTGGATCCTTTTTATGGTAATAATGTCTGTTTAAAATGACATAAAGTTTCTGCATCGCCTTATCTCTGGTCGCTTGTCTGATAATTTATTCAGTGATGGTAAATGGGGGTTCAAACTTTTACGCGGTTTTTGTTCCTCAAGGCCTCCTCTTTTGAGGATAACAATTTCGATAAGGTACTATATTACCTACTATAGTTATAATAATTTCAAGTCACGACTCAAATTTCGAAGCTAGTATTGTATTTGTACTAAAATTTTTCTCTAATTAAAAACTAGTTCTAGAAAAAGCAGTCTCACTGGTAGTGAGAAGGTTTATGCAGGCTCGGGCTTCTTGAAATTAAAGGTCTGTCTACCGTATTAGTCTATTATATTTTATAATAAAAACGATTGTCCAAACCATTATCCGAACGAGCAATTTTACTTTATAGAATCTTAGAATAAGATTAAAAATAAGTCTCTATAATTATGGTTAGGTTACAATGGGGCTGACATGGTCTTATTTGTGACTAATAGCTCCTAAATAAATAAAAAGTAAAAAAAAAGAAAATAAGACAGATTATTATAAAACCTTTTTAGAAATTATGTTGAAATAACAAGCTTGCAAGCTACCTCGCGATGTTCTTGTTTCTCCGATTTATATTAATTTAGTCCAGTCCAGTTTATTCTAATTTTCGAACACGCTGTAATCGCTGTGATTTCGTGATGGGTCAGATAAGCTTGCTCATCTATATGAGAGAGATTTCGTGACACTTTCTCATAAGAAGCTAGCCTAAAGGTAGTAACGCTATTACTGCGTTTTCGGACAAGTTTCGAAGGCTCACTCCATAAAAATGAGCAATCTATTATTATCCTTTCTTCCCCTTTTGAATACCTTTTGCCTAAGGTCAGTAATACGTAATTGAAAACTCTGGTATAAATTACAAGGGACTATAGTGGCCACATGTTTATTTGTATTTTTACCTGATATTATCAAACGCACATATTTGTATAATTAGATATGCTGAACGGTGCACACGTGAATTCAGAGATTAGAATTTTCATAATTAGTTAATAGGAATTTTTAAAGAGCAGCGATAGCTCAGTGGGGAGACCAATAGACTGCAATGCAGAGAGTCTCGGGTTCGAACCCACGTCGCGCACCTCTGACTTTCGGAAGTTATATGACTTTTCGAAATTATGTGCGTATTGATTGACAATTATCGCCTGCTCCGTGCCTCGGAGAGCACGTTAAGCCGTTGGTCCCGGCTGCCATAAACATCTATGGCAGTCGTTATTGGGAAAGTCAGTACCCTCTAATATCCTGACACTGGTCTAGCCTTAGGGTATAGTTAGCCTTCGGGTTGCGGAGGTCAGGTGGCAGCCGCTCCGTGTAAAAACTGATATCCAGTCAAACCCGGTTAGATCAGAAAAGCCGACCCCAAGTGACTTGGGAATAATAAAGGCTAAGAGAAGAAGTTAATAGGAATTTTTATTTCTATAAAAATTCTAATTAATTAATTTTATGTGCGTTTGTAGTACTGTAGTAAATATCAGGTAAAAATAACGTCCGAATTAAATTTATTGTTTGTATGTAGTTGCAAAGTATTTATTACAGGTAATTGTATTCCACGTGCATATCTCGAAGTATAATGTCAGAAATGAGATTATTACTTAAACCTTTGCGCAGTGAATTGAGTTTTAGTAAAATGTTAGTTTTATAATCCGTAGAACGTAGGATTTAAAATTTAGAAATATTATACAATTATTAGAATAAAGAAGATCATAATAATAAATATCACTTATCTTTCATAGCCTAAACTTGTCTAACTATTTAACTATGTAAGCTTCAAAGAAGTGCTTAAGAATATCTTCAAAAGTATTAACTAGCCTCATTGGGTCCATAACTATAACGTTTTAGCACGTAATAGAACCACAAAATTTATGTAAAATGTTTTCAACTTCATTAAAATTCATTACTTTCCAAACCAAAGTTCTATCAAAAAATTTCAAGTTTGGAACAGAGAAAAATCTTCTTTAACCGCTATTATCGCTTCGAATAATCGAGTGTGGCGGCCATCTTGCCGAATGTAATAGATTTAAAATGTCGGCCCTTTCATGCCGAAATCTAGTGATAACTACGTTATCTCACTAAGATGTATTATTGGGTGAGATGGGCACTGTATTTTCTTTTGCTAACGTGGTTAGATTTAATTCAGTGAAGTACCTACTCGAAAAATGTACTGAAATACTATTTGCTAGTTTCTTTTGTCTATGAAGTTTCACAATAGCCCTGCAAAATTTAGATCTGAGCCGAATTGATAAATATAAAGGATTACATAAACCTAATGATGTTATAATTATATGATACGCATCACGGGTTTGATGGTGGGTTGGACAGCGCTAATGTATTTTTTGTTAAGATATTACCAATAATAGTGCAGAGTCTGGAACTATGCTTGATACCTATCAGGCAGAAGGTCAACCGTATGCATGGATGTAATAGTACCAGGTGGGTATGTTGCTCTTCTACTTGTCTTTACTTCTTAGGAGATGTAGGCCAGAGATTATGTATGTGAATTAGGTGAGTATAAATCTAAAGGTGACGACACTGGTCCAAAATAAAATACTCAACTAACAGGTGAACTCCGGTAAAGAAACATTTTTTTTTACAATTGATTTGGCAAACAAGCATAACCCACCATGCCCACCTGATGGTAAGTGGTCACCGTAGCCTATGGACGCCTGCAACACCAGAGGCATCACTTGCGCGTTGCCGACTCTTTAGAAAAGGAAGAAGAAAAAAATAAAGTGGGAAGGAAAAGAAGCGGGAAGGAGGAAACAGGATAATTGGGCCACCGGCATTCTCACTCACCAAACATAACACAACAGTAGGAATACTGTAATTTCACGACGATATTCTGTTAGAGGGTAGGCCTTCCCCGGTCGAGCCGGCCCATTCATGCTGAAATCAGCAACGCTCTAAAGAACGAATGATGGTTACAAGACTAAAACAATTAATTTAAAACATGAAAATGAAATGACAATTTTCAACTCGGCTTGCAATCGAAAAATCATGAAACCAATTGCTACTTATAAACCTACCGTGTCATGAACCTTTTTTTATAAAAGCATTGAGAGCGTTTAGCTATAGAGTTTAACAAGATCACTAGTTATCAACAACCAAAAATGCTAGTAATCATCGAAATTAAAAGTAAAGTTTCTAAACTTCAATTTCTTAACTTGTGGCGGGGCGTCGTCGGTCAGACACATTTATTTTTTTATTTTAATAAGGCGTCTTACGCCCTGGGCGTTCTCCCTGTGTCGCGAAGGACTTTACAAACATTCAAACAACGGACATAAAAAACACCAAGACTCAGAACAACTTTTTGAGGACCAAAAAAATTTTAGTCACGTGTGGGGATCGAACCCAAACATTCAGCGTGACGGTAGTGGCGAGGCGACCGCTTAAACCACTATGACATCCGTGCAGTCAAAAATTGTTTTTAATAATGTCTGTCATTTCAGCAATTGACTACAATACTATTACACTACACTGCAATAACAAACAAGTGAGAAACGGCCATGAATTGTCGTAAATCATCGATTTCGAAAGAATTGTATCACGTGACCGTGGTCAGAGGTCAAAGGTCATAGTAATTTCGGGGGTTATCGACAATGCTGAGTCGAATGGCGTTGACCGCAAGTCTCTAGGTCTTACAGTTCTTGAGTTGAAAGTTGTATAACAGACGGACGGACGGACGGACAAAGCCGTTGTCATCATCCTCTTGCCCTGATCCCAATTTATTTGAGGCAAATTTATTACAAAGCTGTTGTATAAGAGTTTCTCAAACTCTAAAAGCACACCGTTAACGTTTCTTTTAATGTATAAATATATAGTTTATAAACATGAGAATCGAATGGAAACCTTACTTTACTAGCATTCATATATGACGTCAGCTTTTACGACGATCCAATCGTTTTCATTCTTTGTACACTTTGCATTTTATAGTGGGACGTTTAAATAGTTCTATTGTGACAATAATGTTATATATTTTATGTTGATGCATTCAACCACGTTTTATAGGAAGAAGAAAATAAAAAAGGAAACATTTACATCTATTTTTATGCAACACGCGTTAAAGTCATAGCACACATATCAACTCGAAAAGACATCGTCACCGTATCGCCTTTCGCCTCGCCGTCAATTAGGCGTCAACCTTTTTTTTTTGACCCAGGAAAATCCTTTATGGATACCCCCTTCCCGGGGGGGGAGGGTGGTTATGTGAGACTCTCCGCCCCTGAAGGGGGTCGGTATACACACTAAAAACCTGGGGTGAGCAGTCCCCCCGCAGACGGAGTGGGGCGGGATGGGGTCGCGTTAGCAATCACCATCCCACCCCGGCGGTTGGCCCGGCTGATGGTGGCCGGGCCTCAGCACCTGTGGAGGGAAGGTCTTGCTCACCAAGGCCATCCCCCAGAGGTGTGGGGCCGTGCAAGCCGGTATAGAGTCCCCCAACTCTGTACCAGTGACCCCACTATACAGGCGCGAGAAGGCGGGCAAATCGCCTCCTTCTCGCTTCTGCGCCGGAGAGGGTCAGCGAGGAAGTAATTAGGCGTCAACCTTTTTTTTTTTTTTTTTTTTTTTTTTTTTTTTTTTTTTTTTTTTTTTTGTTACCCAGGAAAAATGCTTCATGCACTGCCCGCCGGCTAGGGGACGGCACCGGCGGGGGAGTGTGGGACTCCCAGCTAGACGCGCTGGTCTACCCACTAAAAAACCTGGGGTGTTCCCTCTCTCATCCAATAGGGGGGGGCCAGTTGGGAGCTCTTGAAGGATTCATCCATAGCAGGCCCCCCCAATTAGGCGTCAACCTAACGTAACCAAAGCGGATCAACAGCTCCGGTATGTCGATTCGGCTACGGCTAGGCGACGCCGCGCTTACGCTGTGCTCAATTAAATTATATAATTTATATTTATATTATTAATATTAATATGGATATTTTCTCACTTCTTCAATGATCCCTTTTCATCGTTATTTTTATTTGAAATCTAACCTACTAATTCAATAAAATACGCGCGCAACCGCAGTCTGCCAACCCGCACTGGGCCAGCGTGGTGAACTATGGCCTAACCCTTCTCACACTGAGAAGAGGCCCGTGCCCAGCAGTGGGACAGTTTAATACAGGGCTGATATTATAATAATATTATTATAATGTTATTATTACGCGCGCAACACGACTGTTAGTTGTGTTGTGAATGACAACACGTTCGGCAACAGTAATGCACGGAGAGACGTAAGCGCGGGGACGACGAGCCGTAAGCGTGAGGACTGCAAGCTTGTTCCGAGGCAAGGCGATTTCGTTACGATTCCTATTAGTGTGCGTTGCTGTAGGGAGTTTCATATAAAGAATACTGCACGGCTCTAGTTGATACGGTGCAGATCCTTTTCCGAGTTGATATGTGTGCTATGACCTTTATGATGTGACTATCCATAATATGAAGTAACTAGCTTTTGCCACCGGCTTCGCACCAAAACAGTTCTTTGCAATTGGAATAAATAACTAAACTTTTTCTTGGATGAACGGTACCTTTTGTCTTTTTTGTACGCTTTACGCTTAAAATCGTAACTCACTCACAAGCAGGAAAAACACTCTCATTCGCATTTATAATATTATAAGTAAAGACTCTAAAAATAACTACATTGGCCGGTCTCGACCTTCCGAGACCAATTAAGATATTGCGATTAGGAAAACATACACCTGGCAAAAACCGCAGAGTAAAGTTGTGTTTTGATACATCAGTGCCAGCAAAATACCTTCTCCGTAACAAAGGAAAATTGCCAGAAAACATAAAAATATTTTCAGATCAAACTCCAGCTCAACAAAAATACCTGAAAAACCTAAAGGAAGAACTAACACGTCGTCAAAAGGAAGGAGAGAATGAACTCACAATAAAATATGTAAATGGCATCCCTACTATTATTAAAACTTCACCAAAAAACTAACAACAATAACCGAAGCTGTAGATTTGTTTAGCAATACCTATCAAGTAACTACCAACTACCATGACATCAAAACCAACAAATCACGTCTCAGATTTTTCTACCTCAATGCCCGGAGCATATGCAAAAAAGGAAAGCTTGACGAGCTTAAATGCATTTTACAGTCTATGCCCAACACGACACATCTTATTTTACTGACCGAAACGTGGATTAGCACTGAATCTCAAGCCATGCAACTACATATAAATAACTACACGCACTACTACAACTATAGGACAGACTCCAGGGGCGGCGGAGTCTCTGCGTATGTCCATAATGATTTGAAACATAGTTTATTAATGTCCAAGTATGAAGGAGGGAACAATTACTTGTGGATTCGTTTAGAAAGATACGCTCTAGAAGTGGGAGTAGTGTACAACCCCGGTGATACGAATTTTAATGACTTTCTGCAAGTCTATGACAACCAACTACAACAAATGAAGCGAGCTATGGTATTTGGGGACTTCAACATTGACCTATTAAATAAAGACAGAAAAACAACGCAATACAAACAACTTATAAAGGAAGCCGGGCACACACTTCTAAACAAAATTAGCAAGAAATTCTGCACAAGGGACTCAAAAACTAGAAAATCTATACTCGATCATGTCAGCTCTAACCTCAAAAACGATAACTTTCATATGGCAATAATTGATTCACCAATGTCCGATCACAAACAGATATTTGTTGAAATCAAAAAAACAAAATCCCCACCAAAAATTAGAACCCGATATGAAGCCATAGATTACCCAAAACTACAAAATCTACTGAAATCAACAAATATTGAAGAACTGGGAGACGACTACAGCCTATTCGAGAACAGAATAAAACTTATGATAGACAGAAGCAAAACAATAAAGACAAAAATCCTAAATACTCCTCAGAGCGACTGGATAAACAAAGAAATAATAAACAGCATCAACCAAAGGAACGAGTTGTGGACCACTCTCAAACAGAACCCAAATAACAACACCATCCAAGCAGAATTTATTACAAAAAGACAACAGGTATCTACACAGATTCAAAAAACCAAGAACTCCTACTACTACAAGAAATTTAATAACTGTATTAATAAGCCAAAAGCAATGTGGAAATTAGTAAATGTTTTAGCGAATAATAATAAGATTAAACAAAATAGTGCTCCTTCGAAACTCTTTATCGATTCAAAATATGTAACCGAAGAAAACGATATATGTAATATTTTTAATAATTACTTTGCTACTATTGGCCCGCTATTAGCAAATGATATACCCAAAACCTTCCACGAAAATTCTTCTTGCGCTTTGCCTGATAATCTCCCCAATGACATTCCAGTTTTATCTCAACTGAATTCGTGTTCTGAAGATGAAATCTCTAAAATAATAGCAAACCTCGACTCTAACTGTAGTACTGGTTTGGATGGCATAAACACTAAAGTAATAAAAAGTATAGCAAATCTAATATCTAGTGCTTTGAGTAAATGCTTCAATAAACTCTTGCTCACCGGAGAATTCCCTGATACCCTAAAAATGGCGAAAGTTACACCTGTCCATAAATCAGGTACAACATCAGACCCAGGAAACTTTAGACCAATCTCGGTACTACCCGTTCTATCAAAAATATTGGAAAGAATTTTGTATAGCCGTTTAGAAAAACATTTAACTTCTTTTAATTTTCTATCTGACAGACAATATGGATTTAGACCAAAAAGTAGCACAGTTTCAGCAACTATCGACCTTGTCACGAAAATAAAACATAATATAGATACCAAAAATATAGTCCTAGGTATTTTTATCGACCTAAAGAAAGCGTTCGATACTGTATCGCATAAAATACTGTTGAAAAAGTTAGAATTGTTAAATATTACCGGGAGCGCCTTCAAAATTTTTCGATCATATCTAGAAAACAGATCCCAAATAGTAAAATTAGGCAATGAACAACAAAGTGACGCATTACCAATTACTTGTGGGGTTTCGCAAGGATCAATCTTAGGGCCGTTGCTTTTTTTAATCTATATTAATAACATTCAAGAACTTAAATTACATGGCCATCTCACCCTTTACGCTGACGACACTTGTTTATTTTATTTTGGATCCTCTATTCATACAATAATCTCCCAAGCTCAAGCTGATTTAAACATTTTGTACTCGTGGTTTCAACGTAACTTACTCACTATTAATATCTCCAAAACTTGTTATATAATATTTAAAGCAAAAAATAAAAATATACCTGCACACACATCATTACTAATAAACAACGAACCCCTACAACAAAAATCATGTGAAAAATACCTTGGCCTAAGAATGGACAGTCTTTTATCGTGGAATGCTCACTTGGATCACATAAAAACTAAACTTTCATCCCTAATTGGATCACTTCGAAACATAGTAAAATGTATTCCGAATAAATTACGCCACAATATATATAATACTTTAGTCAAACCTCACTTGCAATATTTAATAGAAATCTGGGGTAATACTTCTAAGCCTAAATTGGGCGAGCTACAAATTATGCAAAATAAACTCGTAAAATTGATCTTCAATTATCCACGCCTTTCACCTACACAAAAAATTTACAAAGAAACCAAAATTATGAACCTGAAACAATTATTTATATACAATACGTGCATATTAGTGCGAAAAGTTCTAAACAAAAATATTAAAACTAGTTTATCATTCACTAAGGTTAAACACACAACCCAACGTAGCACTCGACGAGCTAGTTTCTTGGTTTTACCTAAAATCCGAACAAATTACGGTAAAAAAATGTTAACATATGAAGGGGCACAGCTACATAATAAACTACCATCGCACATTAAAAATGTACACTCAATTAATGTATTCAAAACCCGGTTAGCTCAATATGTACGTACATCATTCACATAGTTTGTCCTCGGGCAAGTGAATACATTAGTTGAGTATCTCCTACCTTCAATAATATATTATAACTGAGTGAAATGACGAAGTTGTAACTATACATTAAGTTATTATTGTTCTCAAGTAAGTGACTATTTTTTGTTTTTTATTGAGAATAAAGATTCTTTAAACCGGAAAGACACTTCTACACATTTACTACCTTTTAACCTGACTCTTACAAATACTCATACAAACCGCCTTTATTTCAACTTGCTCTATTTTGCAATTCTTTATTGAATAAACGATTTTGACTTTGAATTAAATACGGTATTCGTAGAAACAACGGCTGCACTTCCCAAGACAGCGCGACATTTAGAAATTTAATTTATTTGCCGAACACAAAGTCTCTTTGGTGGCACAAAGTGCCGTGTTCCAGCGAAAACGAAAGATCCACAGCTCACACGAATGATATTGCTTTGCGGCTTTAAAGCAGTTGATATTGGAGTCCTTGTTTATTTACGCTTATAAATGCAAGTTGCATTGCATTCAAACAGCATTCATATATAGTAGTGTACCAACCAACGTATCCCGAAATATATTCCAAAGTAATTATAATACTTTGCATAATTAAGGATCAAGAGCCCGTTCTTATGCGTAATAGTTTCATCAAAACATTCAACTGATGCAAATACAAACTAGTGATAGCAACTCAACTTCACATTGCTATAAAAATTAAATTTCTTCGATAACTACATATCTATATTATGTTCCGCATCTGAATGTTGTTTGATTCGTTGCCACTGAGTAAAATTTTCATAGTAAGGTAATATTTGAAACTAATTTTGATTTGGTGTTGGCATATAAATGAATCATGGTGGATCGCGCCGGCAATATTATCGTATGAGACGGAGCAGCGATAGCTCAGTGGAGAGACCAACAGACTGCAATGCAGAGGGTCTCAGGTTCGAACCCACGTCGCGCACGACTTTCGGAAGTTATATGACTTCTCGAAATTATGTCCGTATTGATTGAAAATTATTATCGCCTGTTCCGTGCCTCGAAGAGCACGTTAAGCCGTCGGTCCCGGCTGCCATGAACATATATGGCAGTCGTTATTGGGAGAGTGTTGGCACAAAAGATCCCATTGGGCCGAAATGTCGCCGATCTGCACTGACTGGCCCCCACATAAGATAAGATAAGATCGTATGAGACGACCTTGTTCTTTCGCGCAATCGAATTTATATATAAAGAAATAAATAATACATAATACCAATAATATTAGCCCTGTATATAAACTGTCTCACAGCTAGGTACATACTACGGATGTTGCGAACTTTCGTATCCACATCCGTAATTCCGGAGCTTCCGCATCGTGTTAGACATCTGCATCCGCATCCGCAATAATCAACGCGGTTGTTAATGCGGATCCAGATATAGCGCAGGTTGTGACAAGAAAGAAAATGGGTGGGTCGATGAATGGCGCGATGATTCTTCAAGTGAAGTAAGAAACACTAGAAAATGGTATAGCTAAATTAATGAACCTTTGCAAAACAGGCTTAAACCTGCAGAGGTTATATTAGATATTTGTATTAAATAAGATGCACAATTTTCATCAACAATACAAATAAATACAACCCGTAATTGCAGAGCTTTCGCATCGATTTGGACGTCCGCATCTGCATCCGCATTCGTCTATGTAAGCTTTTAAATATCCGTATCCGCATCCGCGGATGTCACAAAATCTGCATCCGCAACATCCCTGGTACATACCTACTTGCTTACAGAAGGATACTTTATCACAACGAAAAGGCCCATGCTTGTTCTCAGATTTTATAAAAGTTAGGACATAAGCACCACACTAGCCCAATGTGAGTTGGTAGACTTCACACATCTTCAAGAACATTATCGAGAACTCTCAAATGTACTTTTTTTTAAGATTTTTCATTCGCCACGATAATTAACTATTAAATACAGAAATAACTTTGAAAAGTCAAAGGTGCCTTGGGAGCGGGATATTTAGCCTTGTGGTAGTCCAACGGTCACTAGACTAAATATAATCTAATCATAGTCTCCTTCAAATTTCATAGGTAAGAGTGAGATTAGCATACATATTATAAAAGGCCCGTCATACCGAAGTCATTGGATGAGTCACAAAAACTTACAGTGAGTAGGGTTGACGTGTAATTTTCAAAGGTCTTGAAGAAACCTTCAGATTTATTTCGCACAGATGTAATGATATTATTATGTCAAAAGAGAATTTCATTGAAGGTGAGTATTCATTTCCGAAGGAGCGAATTATTTTGAGAGCCTTCAATAAGTTTTGTACCAAAAAATGTCTGTGGTTTTCTTTTTAAGATTACCAGCAATTACGTAATAACGTATACTTAATAATCCTTCCAGCAATATAACTGTCTCCATGGCGCAGCAGTAGTAAATCTGACTGCTGAGCATGAGGTCTCGGGTTCGAATCTCGGGTCGGGCCATGAAAAAGTTGACTTTTTCTGTTAAGAAATCTCAATAGCAGCCCGGAATTAGGAAGTTGGCGGAGTTAGACACCCCATGCCTTGGCAAGCACGTAAAACCGTTGGTCCTGCGCCTTATATCTCTCCGGTCGTGTCGGATTACCATCCCGTCGGATCATGAGAGTTAGGGAACAGAGAGTGCACTTGTGTTTGCGCACACACTTGTGCACTATAATATCTTCTGCGCACATGGCTAGTCTCCGTTTAGACTGGCCGCCGTGACCGAAACTCGATCTGGAGGACCGAAGATAATGTAATGGGCTTCCGCTACTTCAATATTGACTGTCAGTTGTCTGTCTAGGCTCCGGAATGGCTCACCATTCCAGCCCAATGAAAATTCCGTCAATCTTTATAAGCACGAAAATAGGTCGAAAATGACAGGGGTGTAATCTTATAACAGTGACTGCATGCATAATATACGTTACCATCTTTACTATGCCGAAGAGAAATATGACAATTATGATTTGTTATACTATGTATGTATGCATAGACTCAAGACTGTTAAACAAGGTGATATGCCGAAACATCGAATTGGCTGTTGGTACGGTTCTGGCACATGCTCACCGGTTAGATTCTCTCTAATCAGGATTTTCATGCACGTTCATTGGGTTAAGGAATTCTTAACTTGTTCTTTCCCCAGAATGTTTGCAAACAAAGTTTTTTACGGAGCCTGAAAAAGCCGATAGACGGCAAAGAGCTCACTCCTATTACGAGTGACCTAAAATCCTAGTTGGTGTAATGTAGAGGTAATACACCCCTGCTTATGACTTCGAGATCATATCAAGCCAGTTTAGCTTCTGTAAAGTTAAGCAGGAACACATTAAAATTATACTGAGCCATCTGCATTTTATCTGCAGTTAGGTCTTACATAATAATAAACAGCCAATTTATTTTTACTGGACACGGTTTTAAACTTGGTTCACTACGTTGCCACAAACAATTCTACCAGAACAGCATAAGTGGAATTGTTCTGTACCAAGTTTTTTTATACGACTAATGTCGCAAACAAGCATACGGCCGGCTCACCTGATGGTAAGTGGTCACCGTAGCCTATGGACGAATGCAACACCAGAGGCATCACTTGCGCGTTACCGACCCTTTAGGAAAGGAAGTGGGAAAGAGAAGGAGCAGGAAGGGGGAAAGAGGGTGATTGGGCCTCCGGCACTCTCACTCGCCGAACGAAACACAACAGTAGGAATACTCCTATTTCACGTCGATATTCTGTGAGAAGGTAGTCCTTCCCCGGTCGAGCCGGCCTATTCATGCTGAAATCTGCGAGGCTTTATTATTTGGTTTCGTTATAACTATAACACCTGGTAATATAACCCGCAACCTCCTTAACCGGTTTGGGTCAAGAGTAACCATTAACTATAACAGCTATTTCCTACATCAGAACTAGACACAGAATATGGATTTCCACCTACTACTCTCCTGGCATATCTCTCTTGCTTTTTCACTTACCTATTCTTTACTGAGCAGCGATAACTCAGTGGGGAGACTAACAGACTGCAAATCAGAGGGTCTCGGGTTCAAACCCATGTCGCGCATCTCTGACTTTCGGAAGCTATATGACTTTTCGAAATTATGTGCGTATTGATTGACAATTATTGCCTGCTCCGTGCCTCGGAGAGTACATTAAGCCGTCGGTCCCGGCTGCCATGAACATCTATGGCAGTCGTTATTGGGAGAGTGTCGACACAAAAGATCCCACTGGGTCGAAGTGTCGCCGGTCTGCACTGACTGGCACCCACATAAGATACATACATACTTATTCTTTACGAACTCTTTCACTTTCTCTTTCTCATAACCTGGCTTTTATTTAGAATATCACGATATGATATGACAGAGCTAATAAAATAAGCGTGGAAGGAATATCTGTCTATCTTCAAAGCAATATAAACATCAGTATATAGCTATACCATGAGGCGACATGTATATCTGTATTAACAATAAATCAACAATGAGAGATTGCTAGTAAAACCTCAAAGGAATACTATCTTCTCAATGTCTGCAATGTAACCGCAAGGCAAATTCAAATCGAATCTTCATAGAATCGGGCAATTTGATTAAATAAATATATATAAGGCCAATTTTCTTTTAAAAATAACACCAAAATATAAAAGCGCTTCAGGCTTTTGTCGGGAATTAAAATATTTAAGTACAAAACATAATTGCGAGGGTACCGTCTCCGGAGATATGACGTCACCGTTTCATAATTAATTATTTCATTATAAATTTCTCCTAAATCATTAAAAATTCTCGTCGCGCGGTGTCGTCTAATTACTACAGACAGGAACTGCTTACACTGGAAGCGATAATATACTGTACAAAGCTTTAGCACAATATTACGCTATTTACAAAAATAACTATTGAGCTAAATTGCAATTTATCGCCTCGCCAATTATAAGCACAATTTTTCAAAATTATATTTTCGAATTAAATTTTGTTATTTGATCTGATATCACAAAATTCCTTGATTTGAAACCATTATTTCACATGATAGACGTAGAATTTTAACACTACGTGTCATGAATAAATGTAGGGTTGTTTTCCTATTAACTTTAGATAATTATATTAAGAGACTTATGCCCATTCCTACCACTAACAAGTAAAAGTTATCCGAAAAATAAATCGCATACTGTCTCACTCATATTAGGTTAAAGAAGAGAGATGGCGAGACTTTTATCTTATAGATAAATTTATCTGGAGGTGGTAGTACAAGCCCTTAAGCTATTAAGTAAAAGTTATCTGAAAGATAAATCGCATGCTGTCTCACTCTTGTTAGGTTAAAAAAGAGAGATAGCGAGACTTTTATCTAATAGATAAATACTATTTCGAGGGTGTGGGACAGGCCCTAAATATTAAGGCTACATTCATAGCCTGTAGCCTAATAAAATAGTAGAAACATAGAATGTGTCACATTTAGTAATTATCGATTGGCATAGTGTACGCACAAATTGCAATTACTGAAGTAGAGATTAAGATAAACGTAGTTGAAAAAGTGACGAAAAGACTTGTCGATGTCGTAGGCCCAAGACCTGCTTCATGATTTGCCTTTTTCCTTGTTTATAATCAACATTCTACCTTAGTTTGGATAAGGCTAAAAAATCAATCTTAATATATTGAGAGTCTAGAGTTCAATTTCAAGACCACAGTCGATCGTTGACGACAAAGTCAGGGGACTTTTAAAAGCTATATGCCTATTAAGCAGTTACCTATCGCTCGCTTTAGCGGTGAAGGAAAACGTCATATCATTTGTGTCTGTTGTTATTATGTCTGTTAGGTCCCTTGCAACATAAGAATTATTTCTACAGTATTATGTTGTGTATTCAAAAACATATCGAATAAAAATAGAAAGCTGATATAATAATAATTATTACACTGAATAAATCTCATACCTATTAATAAGTCTTGCTTTGCGATGCGATATAAGGTAGTTATCGTATAGTGTAAGAAGAACCTAATTATATGCTATTAAACACAGAGAAATTGTTGTATTCTCATCGTGGGAGCCATTAATCTTCCATATGTTTGTAACGGTTATATTAAAATCTATTTGCTCCGAGCACTTATGTCGATAATTTTATAATGAGTCAACTCTCTGTTTATTCACGAATCGTGACGTGGCTTTGAAGAATTTTAGCGTAATACATGTTTCAATGTAAATTTGAAGACATACATAATTATGTATATAGTCTCATGCTTAATCCGCGAAGATGTAGGCAGAGCTGGTGTAAGATACTCATATTTGCCAGGTTTTTTTCGTGCCACATGATATTGTTAGATACTATTCTGAGATCCTTTTGATATAAAAATCCAATTACACTTTATCCGACTCAGAAATCAAACTTGACACTTCATGTTTAGCGATCACATTACCTATGCTGCACCATCAAAGCATAGGTTCGGTTCGATTCCCGCACAAGTCAAACATTTGTGTGCATGAACATGTATATTTGTCTTGGTCTGAGTGTTTCTATGTATAATATGTATGTATTTACAATATATATATGCATGTTTATCCATTGTCTAGTACCCATAGTACAAGCACTGCTAAGTTTCGGCTACATGGTGTTGTGTGTATGTGATAGAATATTATTATTATTATTATTCCAGTGTTAGAGCAAAATAATATATTTCGTGCATTATTTAAAATCATTTGAAAAACGACAATACTATTTGTGCTCATGACGTAATAATTATGTATAACAGTGCTCTTATTCAAGCCTTACGCCTTAAAATTCTACTACATTTTAAAACAAATTGAAATGAAATCCGTAGATTCGAACAAGTGTTTGAGACATTATTCTTAAAATAGCCTTTCCTTTGTGCGCTACATTCACAAACATCTCACAATCTTAGCCTTTAAAACGAAATTCGACATTCAAATATTATCCGTCCACAAATCTGAACCGTTCGGCAATCGAAACTACTGACATTATAATTCCCAAGCATCCTCATTAAGTTTTAATGGCTGGATCTTCGGCATCAGTTTGGACAGCTGGCCCTACCGTTTGACCTCGGCGTAATTAAATGAGCTCGGATAATCTGCCCGTCAGGACCGGCGATGTAATGCAGTTATTTAGAGGGCCCTACTAGTGTAAGCTTGTCAGGATTTAAGTAATAAGATTGTTTAAAGTATTTTGTTGACAGTATTAGTAAAGGTTTTGGAAGTGTTTTCTTTATGGATTAGTGTCTGATTATGGAAATTTGTATTGCGGTTTACTTAGCGATTTACACATATTTTAGCAAGAAGCAAGATATCACTTTTGACTGTTGTGATGAAGTGGTTTAAGGGGTCGTCTCACCACTGTCTCTACGCTGAGGGTTCGAATGCAACACGGGCAAAAGATTGTGTGATCCGCAAAATAAAATGTATGCCACTACATAAGTTCAGGAAATTCTTATATGACCTGTTAATAGAAAAGTATTATTATAAAGTAGACGAATGCTTAAATGATAAATTTGATTGACTGTATTGATATTATAATTTAAATTGACATCTTGAATATTATTGTTAATTATTATCTGCGTAGTGGTTAGTGTAACTGACTGCCACGTCTGAGGTCGCGGGTTCGATTCCCGCACAAGTCCAACATTTGTGTGCATGAACATGGATGTTTGTCTTGGTCTGGGTGTTTCTATGTATAATATGTACGTATTTACAAAAAAAAAGTATCTATGTATGTTTATCCATTGTCTAGAACCCATAGTACAAGTTCTGCTTAGTTTGGGCTGGATGGTGTTGTGTGTATGTGGTAGAATATTATTATTATTATCTATTATTTTTATTATGATTTTCTTTTGTTATTTTTTGATATTCATAACAAATAAATTATTTTTATGTTACTAATTTGTATGTCAATCTTGGCAAAGCATAGCACACTAAATATTTTGTAACCAAGATCTTTATATTATGTAAATAACTATGTTTGACAAATAAATGATTATGATTCTGATCAAGTATTCATACTGCTCCTGCCGTTGCCCCAGTAAGTCAACCAAAAATCATTGAACAAAAACCATTAACATGGTGAAAACAAATTATTCACGTTGAGAATTGAAATTGTTCGACCACAATGTGCATAGTAGGGGTCGAATCTCTAATCTATTTAATTGCGTTGCTGAGTGCAGCATCTTACCTTCGTCTAAGATAAACGATTAAAAGGTGAACGTACCCGAGCTTCAAAGATATATCGAAAGTTATTTAGCACAAGAGTATGTATTGTCCCATATTGATTTTGAGGTCGTTGAAATACGTTTCTTTGTAGAAATTTCATAATGAGATTGTTCGACAAAGGACTAAAGACTTACCTAATGATATTGGTATCTCTCTATGAAGTTGCGTAGTATGAAGAATATCGGCTACGTTGTGTTTTCATATAAACTATTTCATTAATATTTTAATTGCAATTCCATTTTAGATGGTTTTTTACATGTATAGTTGCTTGATTTTAAGCTAGGTATCTCTCTCTTAACACTAAGAGCTTTGTTCTTGTCGGTGGAGTATACGCCATCTTTCTAGATTTACGTCCAATACCTTGACCTCCTTATAAGACAAGACCTTCGTCTTTTCTTTTATTTGATCTGTGAATGCTCTTCTCGGTCTGCCTCCTCCTCTACTTCCTTCCACTTTTCCTTTTCCTCCTTCAAGGTAGGTATGTACCATTAATATTAACTCCCAGGCTATTATGACAAATTGAAGTAAATAAGACGCTAAACGACCTGACAATGAACACAAATTGTATACAATTAATTTAAGTAGTTTATCAATAATAGGTACTATATATATATGTATATATAATCCCGGAAAAATAATGGAAAATGTTGTTTTGTAAATTCGTTACTAAATTAGATGCAAAAAAACGGCATTTCATATGTATATAAAATGTTTTGTCGGCCTCGGTGGCGTAGTGGTTAGTGTAACCGACTGCCAAGCCCTGAGGTCGCGGGTTCGATTCCCGCACAAGTCAAACATTTGTGTGCATGAACATGGATGTTTGTCTTGGTCTGGGTGTTTCTATGTATAATATGTATGTATTTACAAAAAAAAAAAGTATATATGTATGTTTATCCATTGTCTAGTACCCATAGTACAAGCTCTGCTTAGTTTGGGCTAGATGGTGTTGTGTGTATGTGATAGAATATTATTATTATTATTATTATTATTATATGTTTTAGAGGTTACATTTATACATATTCGCATCTTTATATCACCGACTTTACGGTGAAATGTGGATGTGATACAACTCGCCTATCCTTATAGTCGAGGTATATTACACCCACACTTCGCTAGCTTTAGTTTTCATTCGTGGATTTTATTATACCTTTCACCTAAATTGCACTCAACCTCATATAGTGCGAGGCCAATGGATTCTATGTGAAATATTGTACACTTTTGGTAATTTTTTTTATGTTCTGCACTATTTTATTATGATATTTTGTTTATTTGTAAGGATTTAACACAAAAACTAGAAAACCGATTTAAAAAAATATTTTACCATTAGAAAGCTATATTATCACCGAGTAACATAGAATATAATTTACTTTAAAAAGTACTGTTTCTAAGATAACCTCATCCTAACTACTTTTAAGTGAGCAAGGTCGCGAACAAAAGCTAGTATTTTATAAAGTACTTAGATCTATCCTTCCACTTCGGAGATACAATAATGTAAAATAAGATAGCCGATCCTACGCAGTAGAGAATTTTCACTCACCATTAAGACTGCGACGAGCGTAAGACGCGATTGGACTGAATGACAGAGCTCGAAATTCAAATCAGCGTGCGGCCGCTATAGTAAAATTGTATGAAGGATTTGAAGTGCTTTTTTGATAAATATGTATCTTTATTGTCAACCAATAACTTAAATATTTGGGACGGACAAATTGTAATATAATTATTTATGTTTCGTTTAAGCTGTAAAATAGGATAGATTTCTACTATTATAATCTAAAAATCACGAGCTTACGTCTTTGCATTTTTCGTGCAAAATAACGTAATTTTGTAGGCGAAAATATTAATTATTTTAAGTTTTTTACACGGAGTAATTGTAAACACACTCAGTTTTTATGATAAATGTATATTTTATATTTGTATTAAACAAAAAGTGTTGATGTTATCAACTTAACTGTGACCGCCTGTTTTGGTACATTTCGCTCGGCGCAGTCTTAATTACTATTGACCGTATAAATATTCCAGCTGAAATACAAATAAAATATCATTCATTTATTTATACAAATGAATACGAACAATATAATAGTATATGTAAAAGCGTTTCACAGTTAAATAATTTAAAAAATACAAACCTGAACAATTGAACAAAAGTTAGACAATAGAAAGAAAATAAAAATAAGAATTTACAAGTGTGTAAATTAAAATTAAATTAAATTTAAGGCTTCCAACTCAGACAAGTATGATCAAAATTTTGTTTCCAGCTAATTTTGTGCGCTGTTTACTTATATGTGTGTGTCAGTTATATATTAACTTTTCCTAAAGTATAAATAAACAATACAACCAACTTTCACTTTTATATAAAATCGTGATAGCAAAGTTATTGATTAATCATTATATTTGCAAAACATGCAATAATCCATGCATAGACAATTTTCAATACTAATTTTGTTGTCGCAATCGTCTACGGCCTACGTCGTAGACAGGTAAGCCTGTAAGTCTACGACGTACACATTTCTCAAACGCTCAACAATAATATCCATTACACTCGATCACAATATATGCCGCACCTGCAATATCATGATCTAGTACAAACCGCTTGGCATTAGATTATCTAAACAATTTCGCGGTTGTTCAGCTCAGTGGTTACCGTGTTATCAATCAATCAGAATGCTATTAGATCGGGACGGTTAGGATGGAAATCGATTTCATATTTTAGTGATATAAAATATGTAGTGGAATATGGAATAGTTTCGTCACAAACTTTCATCATGAGATCTGATTGAGGCGTTAGCCTCTTAAATTATAGTAAAACCTTTAAGGTTTTACTTATAAAATATTTAACTTTGTCTCAACTGAATAAGCTCTTAATCTCTCTCATAATCAATGGTTAATGTTTTATCAGTGGCCTGCTACATTACTCAACTATTATTCAACTTAGACTGAGCGCTAAGTATTTTTCTAATAAGTCATTAGTTAATACTTGCCCATATTTTGAATATTTGCAAAATTTCACGATAATCGGTCGAGTAGTGAAGGCGTGAAAACGTAACAAACAAACTCACATTCGCGTTTATAATATTAGTTACGGTGGTTCATTATATAATTAACAAGTATTTCTAAAACATGAATATTCTGTATTAATAAAGGCAAGTCTGGTCTATACATTTTCACTAGATACTAATATTATCAGTAATTATGTTCCCTCTAATGAACAGGCGAGCATATAACTATGCTCGCCATTTATAGTAACCTATAAATGTATATATAATATTAAATCTGCTTCAAAATGCAGTATGATTTAATGACTGCTATAGTGTTTATATGTACCCTTTGGTAATAACAAATATATAGTCTCAAGCAAATCTTCGAAAGGGTAGATAGAGATGTATTACACCCACAATATGCTAGCTATGGTTTTGGGTCCCACAAAATAGAGTCCAATTCTTTTGTCGTCTGCCAGCACAATTCTAGAATCCAAGCTGTTTGATCTTTGATTTTTTGGGCTTATAATATTTTGCCATCTTGGGCATCAAACTCGAAATCCTAGCAGTCGCATTCGCTACGACAGCATCACCAAGGCATGAAAGGAAATGATCAGTGAAAAGTTTAAGTGGTACACTCACCACCTCAGTACTATGCGTTCGATCCCCACAAGGAACAAACATTGTGATACGCAATCAATTGGGTCTGTTTATTCTTTGTTTCCGTTGTTTTTATAAATTCATCCAAGACATAGATTTACCCCTTTATTTGACAAAATAAATACTTGGCTTTCTAATCCCTCATTAATTCAAAAGCATGATGTAACACTATGTAGCATATAAAAATGCGCCAATTTTACTACGAAACAAACATCATTATCGCGAGCGCGGAAGCTGTGGCAACTCATCATAACAAGCAGAAAACTGTATATATCAGCTAGCCTTATCTTGCCAACTAAGTAAAAGTTCACCGAGGGAAATACTTTATGTACGCTGTAGCTATTCGTAGTTTAACTAAATGCTACTTATGCACTTATGCGTAGTTTTGCAGACGTAAACTTCGTGTCGCAGACGTTCTTTTTTAAATTGTTGTATGTTGTCTTAGGATCTTAAAATATTTTCACAAGCTTTCTAAGCTGCACCTTTACTAAGGTGTTCGATTGGAAAATACTGGTCGTGAGTTGCTTGCAGGTATGTTGTGATAGGCTCAACTCTTGACCTGAACTGTTGACGTTCATAAAAAGACTGCACAGATGGCGTAGTGGTTTAATTGATCGTCTCGCCACTATTAACGCATCACGTGTTATGAATTCAATCCCCACATGGGTGGTCTTTGTTTAAATGTTTGTAAAAACCCCCGACACAGGAATTATTCCCAGTACAGTCAGTTTACTTTCTAACCAGAATAAAATATATAATATGTAATAGGTATATTGTTTTTAATATATTTTAGTAATGTCATTGCCAGCCCACATATTCTTCACAAAGCCGTTTTATTGAATCCATTGCGAAGCTCAACAAAACCGTTTAGGTATAGCAAGACGAGACACAAAACATATTTCAATAAAAGCACACACAATAAGTACCGTGTGACATTATAAACTCTTTTGATCAGTGGCCCGTGAACAGCTGTAGTGAATATAAGATAGAACATATCATAGGGTTGTCTAATAGCATTTTTATAAAAATTGTTATACTACTAGATAAACATTGTTAAAAAACACAATTATCTCCACTGCAAACAACCTTTAAATTAATATAGGTAACAGCCAGGTTTAAAAAAATAAGGTTCCGTGTCGGTAGCACAGCAATATTGAATGCTACTGCTATGCGTAAACTCTCCAGTTCTAGTTTCCAGGTCCAGCAAAGTGTTTTTGGGATTTTCTGTCAAGGAAGTTTTAGGGGTAAGGAAACTGAAACGGTACGGTGTAAATGACGATAGTCTCGCTTCCTATTACGTGGGTTCCAAAATCAAAGTTGGTGAAATGTGTACACCTCAGCTTTCTTCTGTGTATTCTCTTCGGGAACGCTGAATATGTAAGTATGAAGTTGAAGTTTTTCAAGGTACTAAACAAAATAAATATATCGTAACAGCCAAGTTTAGTCACAAAATCCAAGATTTTAAGACAATCGTTGTATTTATACTACTGATTTATGCCATAACAATTGAAATATATTGTTTATACCACAATCTTGTATCTTGTATCTTATGTGGGGGCCCGTCAGTGCAGACCGGCGGCACTTCGACCCAGTGGGATCTTTTGTGTCGACACTCTCTCAATAATGACTGCCATAGATGTTCATGGCTGCCGGGACCGACGGCTTAACGTGTTCTCCGAGGCACGGAGCAGGCGATAATTGTCAATCAATACGCACATAATTACGAAAAGTCATATAACTTCCGAAAGTCAGAGGTGCGTGACGTGAGTTCGAACCTGAGACCCTCTGCATTGCATTCTGTTGGTCTCCCCACTGAGCTATCGCTGCTTTATACCATAAACTCCATCTATTAGTAAGTAGTTACCGAAGTATATGGTTGTGTGTAAGACCTGATAATTAATGGCGTTATGTTGATTCTGCATTTTTTTAAATATTTACTTCCTGATGTTCCTCATGCTTCTTTCATCCTTTTAAAGTCGTGTGTAACTATAAAAAGATGTATTGCTCCAAAAGATACAATAAAAAACAAACAAAAATAAAATAATAAAAACAAAAGATGGGTAAATAATTTAACAGAAAATAGGAAACAAATGCGAGAGAAATAGCATAATTATGTTCTTAGACGTAGGGAACCATCTGTGGTGAGTGCTGGCATAATAAAAAGTTGCCATGGTTATCATATCAAACAATTTCTTAGAATACAGGATGGCATTATTTTATGTATAAAAGATGTACGTAATTATAGAGGTATGTGTTTGTTAGACAGCCCTACTGAGAATACATGTAGCAGTGACGTAATTCCCATATGTTTTTCACGTAGTCGTATTCACTGATTGCTGGCATAGTTTCATGTTCGCGTCAACGCCAGTTTCGAGATATATTTGTTTATTTTTTACCATTACTATAAAACCCTATAGCTTTAAATTTCTGCCAGAGTTATTTGTAAGCAGTCATTTTTATTTATGATATAGCTTCAACCCTCAGATTTGCTTGCGTGAATTCCAGGAGGATGCATATTGGAATAAAAATTATTTTATATCCAAGGCATGGTGGACATCGATAATTGAAATATACTTTATACAATAGTATTCCAATGGTGACTAAAAAGAATGGCCATGAGTAATTTAATGACATAAAATAATTGTAACTTGTAATATGGGGAAGACACTGGCTCCTGCAACACAGTTTTTACTAGTGCAGGGGTCAGAGAATTCTAAATTACTGTAGCTTAATTTGTGTCAGTAAAATTATTATATTATTATTATTATTATTTATTTGTTAAGTTTTCGTTTTTTTAATATTCATTTTTTTTTTTACATTTTTGACGTGACCTAATAATAGGTAACTACATTAAAGTTATTTTAAATGAACCTATTATTAGGGTTACATTATTAGAGTTTGGATTTGAAATTTGTATAGGTAGTTTCATCGAAATCTTTACATCGATTTACGCATTTTTGAGTTGCAGATATACAAGCATCTTTATAACCTTTGCAGCAAATGCGCATGCCTTAATTTTTTAAGCTTTGAAGAAAGTATGCAACTAAATTTAAACTACTGTTACTTATATCGACACTTTCTCTAAGGAGACAGCTCCTGCTACCAAGTTGTTTACCTTATAATAATAATTTGGTTATTTCGATTTCTTGTACATACACATTGATAATTTACAAGATTTGGAATAACCTTTTAAGCAAATGGATGCTTGAATTAGGGTATTCCGCTCTTCTAGTTATAGTTTATTTTAATTAATGTGTGAATTATGGTTACAATTATATAGTTTTATCATCTTCTTCTCTCTTAGCCTTTATTATTCGCTATTTAGTCTTTATTAGGGTGGAATTTCCAAAAATCGTCTCTTAGTGCTCCCCTACACTCTCCAAGGAACATACATGCCAAATTTCAGCTTCTTGCGTTCAGTGGTTTCGGCTGTGCGTTGTCTGTTAGTCACTCAGTAACGCAAGAGTTTTATATATCTTCTTCTTCTTCTCCCTAGCCTTTATTATTCCCAAGTCACTTGGGGTCGGCTTTTCTGGTCTAACCGGATTTGACTGGATATCAGTTTTTACACGGAGCGGCTGCCACCTGACCTCCGCAACCCGAAGGCTAACGATACCCTAAGGCTAGACCAGTGTCAGAATATTAGAGGGTACTGACTTTCCCAATAACGACTGCCATAGATGTTCATGGCAGCCGGGACCGACGGCTTAACGTGCTCTCCGAGGCACGGATATATAGTATAACTATAAACTATAACTTTATATGATATATAGTTTTATCATATAAACCTAAAAATAAATAATATGTTTTTTTTTTGCCTACGTAACGATATTCAATTTATTTATACACAACCCATCTTTAGCTAAAAGACAGATAAGCACTAATATATAAAGCAGCAAAAAGGATAAACGAAATGTTTAGTAAGATTGATCTCTTGAATTTATAGTGAGATTTCACAGTAGTCATACGTAAACGAAATTTTCAGAGCGTGACTACCAATTTATCTCAGTTGCGTACCTTCGTTCTCTTCTGTCAAACTTTTAACTAAATTCGTACGACAGGTGTATCCCAGTATATTGGCTCCATATGTTTCCTTTGCGTGCTGAACACGGGTCACAGCTAAACTACAACACATGCGCATTTCTTCTAAATGAGTTTGATGATGTTTAAAATGTAGGTTATCCTTTAAGTAATTTTAATTAATTTCAGTTCGGTATCTTAATTAAAATAGTTATTTTCTGCCGTTACAGTTTTGTAGTGTAATATTTGTAAGTATTTAACTCAAGTTTTCAAGAATTATAATGTTCTGTTAATCGAATTTCATCTGCGCAGAAAATATTATGTGCCGTGTATGAGGTCTCGGCTTCGATTCCTAGGTTGGACAAAGTTATATATGGGTTCCCTGTTAAGAAGTTCTCGCTAGCTGCACAAAGTTTTATATTATAATATATAGACATATAATAATGACATAATTTGAACTAAACTAATAAACCTAGGCTTTACAGACATAAGCTTACTAAAGTAAAACAGTTTGACATAGACCTTCTACGTCAAAGTCTCCGAAGTGATTAGTAGAACAGGGCTAAGACAAGATTAAGTCGGCTTTCGTTAGAGTCTCAAACTTAAAGCTTATGTTATTGTAACGCTGATGGTATTAGGATTTCGTACCGCCCGGTAGTTTCACCGGCGATCAATAGATAGAGTTAATGCTTGGAATACATAATTTATCTATACTAATATTATAAAGAGGAAAGATTGAATTTTAGTTTGTTTTTTTGTATGTTTGTTTGTAATGATTTAACTCAAAAACTACCCAACCGATTATAAAAATTCTTTCACCATTAGATAGTTTTTTTTTTACGTGGGGGAATGCTTTGACGCGTACCTCTCCGCGGGGCGACGGAGAGGTTATGTCGGGCTCACCGGGGGAAAGATACCTCGGTAATACCGACTAAACCTATTATGGTGTTCCTCGACATAACCATAGACGGCGAGGCCGCGCGAATCGCTTCCACATGCAATCGCGACCCCGCCGTGGTTTCGGCCCGCCGTGTAAAACGGCAGGCCACTGCACGAAGAATATTTCCTCCACCATCCCCCTGAGCGGGGGGGACAAAGACACGATACAGAGGCGCACGTGGGAACACGCACGCCGCCTCTCAGACCTGGTGCTGATCGGGTGGCGAGCAGGCCCACGCAGCCCACCACCCCTAGGTCAAACTTCAAGGTGGCTGGAGGTCATCTCGCGCCCTCCGGCGCCCGGTTCTGCGGTTGGGGAGAGGGTTTAAGCGCTCCCTCTCCCGCTCCGCCGCCTCCTTGATGGAAATTACTTCCTCACAGAAGGAGGCGACGGCGTTCCACGATCTCTCACTCCGGACCATAGACTGAACCACAGCCGGGAGTGAGAGGGCAACCAGTCCGACTGCCACGATCAACTCACGGCGCTGCAATGCCCAGGCGGGGCAATCCACCAAAGTGTGCAGCGCCGTGTCCACAACAACATTGCGACAGTCGCCGCAGTGATGACAACCGGGCGTCGCCTGCCGGCCTATACGACACAGGAACTGGCCAAAACAACCGTGGCCAGTCATTACCTGTGTCAGCCGGAAGGTGAGGGCGCCATGCCGCCTCTCCAGCCACTCCTCAAAAACGGGACTTACCGCCACGATCGTGGCGTGCCTGACCATTAGAAAGCTATATTAACAACGAATAACATAAGTGAAGAAAGTAATGTTTACTTGTCCGCGGCGCTATGGTGACCTAAGAGTCCTAAGACACTACTTTCTGTTTAGAGTTTTATGGTACGGTAAATGTAGTTAAATAAAAAATGTAATTTGCGAGTAATTATGTAATATAATTAACACAAGATTTCAATAACTATCAACAAAAGTCATGTAAACTAAAATTATGCTAATTGAACAAAATATACTTGACTAATACTATAAATTAGTAAAATAAATGGTAAATGGTATAAATGGTTAATGGTTTTGGTTTGAGCACGCGGCGTCTCAACGAGAATCGATCGCGAACTAGTTAAAAGATTCAACTAAAACGCTAATTAGCACAATTGCTAGTGATGCATTTATGCGCATTAGCTGAGTGTTCGATTTTAACTCGAACATATTCCCGACAGCAAGATGAGATGCGTGAGGATGAGTGTGTATGATATGATATATCATATATATTAATATATAAGTCCATACAAAATAAAAACATATTAAAGACATATAAAAAAGTTAAAAATACAATGGTTTATAATAAAAATATTAGAAGAAAAGATTATTATGACTATGGTAAGCAGCTGTTTCTAACGCATTACACAATGGTATCTTCAACATTCAATCCGTTGTTATCAACACCCGTGTCCGTATTTTTGTTTGGTTTGACGGAACTATACTTAGCACTAGGCCAGCGTTTGGCATAAGAGTGTAAACAAATATCTGAGTCATCTTTCTCACATAAATCACCCGCACTAAGCACTACACTATTCACTGGTTCACTGTTTAACCTCGGCTTTGGCACTGTTGGTTCTTTCCGACCTGTGCTCTCGCAACAACGTTGAGTTCTCGGAGGCGGCGGGGTCGGCGCAGATTCCTGTCGGCACCGACCCTCGCCGCGGCGCACGCCAGCAGGTTCGCGGCGCGTGCGACATCGACCGCTCCTCCACACGTACGCTACAACTGCGCACACTACGCTCGCTATCAATGCATATATGATAACGTAGTGATGAATATCATGAGGCGATATGGTCTTGACTTCCGTGTTTTCCATCTTTAATTCCCTTATGTGTTCTTCCAGACTGGTCATGGATGCGTTTAAGTTTTCCACTTCGCTAGATTGCCTTTCGTCGGGAAATGTTATGTTGACGATGTGATTTATTTGGTCAAATTCAGGCACATAAACGGTTGGAAGAAAATCGATTTGGTTTGACTCGTGACGTACTGAATATAATGAAAAGTCCTTGCCCTTGATTACACATTCTTGACTAATAGCAATGACCCCTGCTTTGCTCAGCTTACGTACGGTAACTTGATCGCCGCATATGATTTTTATTGTGTATGTATCACAACAAAAGTAAATGTGCTGCGCTGTTATGTGTAATTCTACCCAGTTATTGGCACAGGTGGATTGTTCAAATAAACATTTATTAGTTACTAAGTCTAATTTACAGAAACCTTCATCATTTTTGAGATTTAAGATTGGTTTGAGCAATTGACACATGCACGTTGGTCCACGGTGCAAACATGTCGCTAGTTCGTTTATACTCATGCTGAAGTAAGAGTCTTTCCTGAGATTAACGGCAACATAATCCGATATTGGTATTATTTTGGTCATATTAATTTTTACTTGGTGTGGGACTGGTATCAGGTTGTAGAGTTGGAAGCTCTCTCTTGATATGAGCGGGAACGTAACTTCAATCAGGACATATTTCTTCATTGCTCTAGCCTTGACCTTCATCAATTTATAGATATATTGAAGATCAGTGTTTATATCACTGATTGGTAGTGTCAGTTCGCTAGGAATGTGGCCGTATATGGTTTGAAGCTCACGTTTAAGTTGAGTTGGCGTCAACAAATGAGTACTTATTTGGCCACGATAAATATCCGTAATTGTTTCAAGCAATGTATCTTGAAGTCGCCTTAAACTGTGCAACAAGTTGTTACCAGCTATTGCCGTTAGGGTAAAGTCTTGGATATAAGTTATATTTTGAACTTCGCGCCTGAGGGTGCTTATATTGTCTTGCATGTCAAATAGGTTCTTGTTGATAATTTTGTGTTGTCTATCGATTGTGGATTCCATTTTTTTCATAAGATTGAATTCCGCTTCTATTATGGAGGTTTGATTTTTCCATAAATTAGACAGGTGTTTCTCGTTGCTTTGTAAGACTTCGATATCCTTGACATATTGTTCTGCAAAACGTGAATCCAACACTCCGAACAGGTCATTGGCAAGATATCCAACACCGTTGATAAGCCCGCGTCGGCGTCTTACTGTCTGTGACGTATTACGACGTCGCCGTCTAGCGTGAACGTCAAAATGCTGTGTTAACAAAAGTTGGTTGTAGTATTGCAATTCTTGGTAATCGTGCTGGCCTTGTTGTACGATCGTATTACAATGATATTGTCTTTCAACGGCTACACAAAGTTTATTTAAATAGTTTGATATCTTGTTATATGTATTTATACCGGTCCAGTACGGCCCCATGTCGTAATACACGATCAAAGACCATTTGTCTCTAATTAATTGTAATTTTGATATAGGATCGAAATACAAAGTCTGGTTGCTTGGTAGTGGTTTGATGTCATACATGCCGTATATTGGTAAAAGAAATGTCATTAAAATAAAGAAAATGGTAGCCATTATATTCATCTTTGATCTAGGTTTTCTTCTCCGAACTGACGATCTAGTCGTATGTTCTATTTTGTCTGGTTTCGGTGCTGGTTTGTTCTCTTGGTTAATAGGCCACAGGGAAATTTTTACTATAGGGCGTTTCATTACCCCATTTTTGGTTTTTAATGACACTGCTCTGGTTAAGCCATCATTTCCCGGGTAGGTATCGATTACACGCCCAAGAGCCCATTTTCCTGGGGGTGAATTGTCGTCGTGAATTACGACTAAATCGCCAATACTAATATTATTTTGTACCTTTGACCACTTTTGTCTGGATGAAAGTTGTACCAAATATTCAGACTTCCATCTTCTCCACAGATCTTGAAATAATTTTGATGTGAGGTGCCATCTGGTTCTGGCATCTTGCTCAGTTTCTATTATGGTTGCTCCTGGTCTTCCTGTTAGGAAATGGGCTGGCGTCAGGAAATCAAGGTCATCAGGATCTTCTTTTAGAGCGCAGAGAGGACGTGAGTTGAGGCATGCTTCTAGTTTAGCCAGCAATGTAGAATACTCTTCAAAGGTTAGTTTTTGCTGACCAATAACTCTCTTGAGGTGATGTTTAAGACTGCGCACTGCTCTTTCCCATAATCCACCAGCATTGGGCCAGCTTGGTATGTTAAAATGCCATTTAATACCCATTTCAGTAACTTCTTTCATGAAGCTCTCGTTATAAACTTGCTGGAGCTGGTTATATTCATCCTGCAACATCCTGTTCGCTCCTACGAAGTTGGTTCCATTGTCACTGTACATGTGACGCGGAGCTCCTCGACGTGCAGCCATTCTGCTAAGAGCAGCTAAAAATGCTGAACTGCTCAAGTCTGACACGAGCTCTAGGTGAACAGCTTTCGTAGCCATGCACACGAAAATTGCTATATAGCCCTTCATGGTTTTAATACGTCGTCCTTTATTCGCTTTCACTTCGACGAATCCTGTGTAATCGACGCCGCAGTGATGGAATGCGTTTTCAGGATTGACTCTTGGTTCCGGTAGGTCTCCCATGAGTTGGTAGTGCTTACTAGGATCTTGCCTTCTACATGTAACGCATTTCCTTACGAACTTTTTCGTGGCCATGTAACCGCCGATAATCCAATATTGTTGCCGAAGATTCGCTAAGGTAAGACGTACTCCACCGTGAAATGTTAGTTTATGGGCTTGGTCAATCAATAACGTGGTAAGCCTATGCTCGTGAGGCAATATAATAGGATGTTTCATGTCGTGACTTATGTGAGCGTTCCTCAGTCTTCCTCCAACTCGTAAGATTCCATATTCATCTATGGCAGGATTTAAATTTAAAATCTTACTTTTAGAGTGCACATTTCCGTGTTTATTTATATAATCTAGATCGCATGCAAATTCTGTTTGTTGCACGTATTTAATAATCAGCAGTTTTGCGCGACGAAGCTCGTGTATTTCAAGGTATTGTTGATACAATTGTTTTTTAGATGTGACTAATCGCATAATTCTAGCAAAAATACGAACGACTTTTGTTATTGTGCTGTTTTCGTGTAGTAAGCGTTTTATAATATCGGTTACTAGGACATGACCTTTGGTTTGTTTATAAATAACAACGTTCGATTGTTTCGAATCGGATGATTTTTCCTTTAATTGCGTTTTATATACGATAGCATGTGGTTTTTCTGGTTTGTATGATGGGAGCCATGAAGGCCCTCGCCACCATAATTTATGGTTAATAAGTTGCTGGACGGTTAAACCACGACTTGCACAATCTGCTGGGTTATCCATGAAGATATTATTTCAGAATGTTTGGATGTCAAAGATAGAATGGGACGATAAACTACCAGAGGAAATAATGAAGAAAGTATGTATAGTATGAAGAAAGCATGAAGAAAGTAATGTTTACTTGTCCGCGGCGCTATGGTGACCTAAGAGTCCTAAGACACTACTTTCTGTTTAGAGTTTTATGGTACGGTAAATGTAGTTAAATAAAAAATGTAATTTGCGAGTAATTATGTAATATAATTAACACAAGATTTCAATAACTATCAACAAAAGTCATGTAAACTAAAATTATGCTAATTGAACAAAATATACTTGACTAATACTATAAATTAGTAAAATAAATGGTAAATGGTATAAATGGTTAATGGTTTTGGTTTGAGCACGCGGCGTCTCAACGAGAATCGATCGCGAACTAGTTAAAAGATTCAACTAAAACGCTAATGAGCACAATTGCTAGTGATGCATTTATGCGCATTAGCTGAGTGTTCGATTTTAACTCGAACAATAAGCAATGCTATGTTTTGCTATTAATTGATGTATACTTGTAATTATTATAAATGACATTGTTGTATTTTAGTTATAATATATTATTATGTTCTTTATATTGCATGCTGTGATCTCCTGTTATTGAGGAAACACATGTCCAACTTTATCCTGCTATTGCTATTTTCTTTAATAATACTAATATAAACATGACTGACTACATGTGAAATCAAATCTGAGGTCTTATAAATTGTCGAGTACTCGACATGCACCTGCCGCGCCTAACAGATGATCGGAGCTAACGGGACTTCTACGTCATCGCCCCACCGCTCCACTCCAGCCATCGGCGCTCGCCCGCCGGCACCGGCAGTCAGCCACAGACACGATCGCATACGACCGCGCTCGCGCATCATTTTTAATCATTGATTTTACGCGCTCATATTAATTCAAACATTATAATTAATTCTATAATTCATTATACATTTCAAAACTACAGTCCACTAGTTTCATTTATACACTCCATTGAGGTATCGTCGGCAATATAAATATAAAACGAAATCATAGTAACCATAAATGCGATCTTATTACTTTCAATTTATTTTATTTCATTGTAAAGCATTGTTCCATTTTAATTTAACTACAGTACAGTAGTACAATATAATGTGCCGTTATGACGGCAATAAATTATCTTCGATAATGAATTATCGATTTCTTTCTAACTTGTGCTACAGAAAAAAGAAAGTAAATGCACCTTATTATGTTGAATACTAAATAGCAATTGTGCAGAACTGTATTCGAATGTATTGAACAAGACTACTCAGTGCGTGGGCTATATACCCTTTTAACCATTCAAAATAAGTAGCGCCTTCTCAAGCGAATTCACGAGCCCTCACTGAAACAAAAGCTAAATTGTACGCCAGAAAACCAAAATGCTTTAAAAAAGAAAAAAATTTATTTAGAGACACGCATTAGTAATATGCGAATCTGCCTTCTAAATGTCGCTAAAAACTTACAGTACAAAATCAGGTCAAACTGTACCGGAGAATACAGCACAGTTCGTTTCGTTCAATTGGCTTTCAACTCACAAATGACATTAACCAGTTGATATAGAACAAATTTCTTTTCCAGACTCGTCGGATTACATAATTCCAAGATTAAACTTCCCTAGAGCAGCTATCTTTTAAAATTATTTCTCAGCTTCGGAATAAATTTAAAAAACTACATTGGGTTAAAATTTTTCGCTACAGGCTGTTTTACAATTCAAATATAATCTTAAACTTTATATAAACTCAGTTTTTTGCGTGCATTAAGTGGAAACTTACTGATTTATTATTCTACGAGTTGCAAACTAGTTACAAATCTTTTTTAACCGTGGATATCTTGTGGGTCAATTAATCAAGACAAGAAACAAAAGATGTTTTAAGAGTAATACTTTTGTCTGTTTAAAGGCAGACGAGCTAACCAGCCCATCTAACGGACTGTAATGCGTTTTGTTAAGCCGTTTATACTTTATTGAATATAAAATATTATTGCTTCTCTTTCATGGTTTACTTTCTTAATATGTTAAGAAAATACCCAGCCCATTAGGAGGCTTACACGGAGACATAAGTCCAACATATAGAGCCCCTTCGAGGGATTTAATCTAAAGTGGAATGGGGTACCTACCGAGACACTAGCCTCGGCAGATGAAGGAAAACTATTGCTGGAACCTAATCAATCTTGACTATGGGGATGGGTGTTTGATGAGCTAGTATATTGAATAATGGATAACAGACCGCGTCTGCTTATATATTGTCTCAAGACAAAGTCAAAATGGCGGACGGTGACTTGCCGACTTACTAGATGGACTCCTTGAATAACCATCATAGGCAGAGCGAGCGAGCGGCTAGGAGTGTCGAGTGGTACGGCGCCGGTTACACGGCTCACGGCTCTCGTGAAAACGGTACCCGGCGCATGATTTTCCATAGTTATGCTCTTAAGAATTAAATTTCCACACCCGAGCCCTGGCGGCTTCCCTCTGACCGGCTGACCAAGGCAAGCAAGAGTTGAGAGTCCTACAGACGCTCCTGAAGATCCACCTCAGACAATCAGTAAAGGCAAGCCGGGGATGAAACCCTACCCGACACTTTGAGGCATTTAAGACCGTCGTGTCGCCAATCACATTCAGTGCGCCATAAACTGCCCTGCGGTTTGTGCGTTTTTAGTTAACTTGGTGATACATTTTTTGTTTATATCACAAGACGAAGGTGATTTTTAAAAGCTAATGTAGTCCGAGATTGCGTTAGTGTCATGATGGGATATTGATTTGCCCGAAGAGCTTATTATTATTTATAATTATTATAATATTATGGCAAACATTAAAAACTTGAGTCTACATATGTTTACATTAAATCGCAAAATCTTCAAAAACCTTATTAATTGTTCTTTACTGATAGATTTTTATGTCATTTAACAACATTATATTATCATTTAAAAAGTTAATAATAATGCTATTTTAGCTAATAATTTGTTGTTTACCTGTTTAATGCTTACGGCAGTTGGCAATAAGCGTTTATGCTCTTCAAAACACTGCGCACTGCGCTTCTTCTAAAAACTAATGCAATAATTCAATATTCGAAACAAGCAAAACACTACGACGGGCACAAGAAACACCATCAGTTCTACATATTATACACAATTATCATATTTGCAATCAACTGTGTATCGTCGTATAAAACACAATGTTGAAACGACGGACACAAAAACACGCAGACTCGACATAACAATTTATGGATGACAAAAATATTTGTTCCGTGTAAGGATGCAAGCTACAGCATTTGAGGGTGGAGATCTACAGTGAGGAGGCTTTTCAACCATTTGTGTAGTTATTACTGACACCATTGGATTACTTGTAATAATGTAACACATGCATAAACATTGTCAGGGGTATATAAAAAGGAGATAGGGTATCTTTCACCCAGAAAAAAGTACTGTTCCCTAAGAATAGAAATATTTACAGTAACGCGAGCTAAGCCGCGGACATTATCTAATAATATTATACAGGTGAATTTGAGTCTTGTTTGTAACGCTTTCAAACCTGAACTACTCAAACGATAATCATGAAATTTCGCATACAAGTTGTAACACAAAAATAAACATAATATTGTCTTCTGTTTACGCGAATATTATTCATTGATATTAAACTACTATATACGGATTTTATCGCGTTATTTATTTGACACTTTATTACATAATTTTGAAAACTGTTACACTACTACTACTATTAAACTTTACTAATTTTTAAGCTAATTGAATTATTATTAAAGCTATTTAGATTTAATTTAATTTTACACTTTCATTTTACAATTAAATCTAAATAGTTTTAATAATGATTCAATTAGCTTAAAAATTAGTAAAGTTTAATAGTAGTAGTAGTGTAACAGTTTTCAAAATTATTTAATAAAGTGTCAAATAAATAACGCGATAAAATCCGTATATAGTAGTTTAATTTCAACAAAAATAAACATTGAGTATCTTTCATCCAGAAAAATAGTACTGTTCCTCAGCGATTCGCTCGCTAGCAAAATCTTGTACGTTATATCTTTAAATTGCATTATTGCATTACAAATAAAGTTCAAGCTTGCTACACAAACAGACCGCGAATCACTTCATGATTTTCAACTCAAATGTTTCTTGTATGTATAAATGGCGGCCATTTTGCTTTATGAGGAAAAAGTGATCCGGGACGAAGAACAACCGCTTCGGTAGGGTGTGGCGAACATTTCTCAGCCTTACAAGAGATATATTATCATGTCTGTTTGAGATCCTCCGTAATAAATAGGGCGTGATTTCTTAGGCTTTTATTCTGTGTCAGATGAAGTTGCACTATCAAAATGTTGTCGTGTGTAGAGGTAACTTATTTGTTTAGTTTAGTTGTTAGTATCAATAGTGTCTTTTGTATTGTGTTCACATTCGCGTTTATATGCAGTCTTGATGCTTATTGTCTTCTAAACGACTATCGTGTTTATTGTTGGCGTATTAATTTGGTTATTGACTGATATTTTTATAATTGTCCTCAAGTTAGATAATAATAATATAATAATAATAATCTTTACAATGTGCTAAAACAAACTTTATTCTTACAAATTGTAGGTTATTACAGTGTTGTAACCATCTGACACCCAAGCTAAGATTGAACTTGTGTTATGGGTGTCAGGGCTCTTAAAAATTGACTCCTTTATTACAATACGTAAGTACGTCGTGTGTGACGTGGTATTTTACTTAGTAGGTACATTTTTAAATAAGGGTAAATAAAGATATCTTAAAAAGGTATTAATAAAAGGTGCTGGAGACGAATGGAAAAGATTAACTGGACAGAAATGGTTAGGAACGAGGACGTCTTGGTAAAGATCAATGAAACCAGAACGCTACTTAACTCTATTGCAGCTAGAAGACATAAAATGATTATTAAAAACATCATTGAGGGAAAGGTAGAATGAAAGCGTGGAAGAGGAAGGCCAAGAATAAGTTACATTAGTCAGATCAGGGAAAAGTTAGGTGTCATGTCGTACAGAGAAATGCAAGAAATGGCACTAGACAGACAGATATGGAGAGACAAGCTACACCGACAAGTCACTTAGACTTAAATAAGAAGAAGAAGAAGAAAGATATCTTATTACAAGAATATTAAAAAAAGTAAAAAGATTAGGTATCTGTATCTGTTTTGTGTTAGAATATATATATGTGTGTGTGTTTGTGTATGTGTGTGTTGTGTGTGTGTGTTGTATGTGTGTATGTTTTAATGTGATGTATAGCTTTAATGTGAATATAATTTTGGTTTCACTCTATTATCTATCTATCCCGTGATTCAAGTATTCTTTCAACCTCTTCATAGCTAAGACCAATGATCCATTCTCTAATTATCCTTTTACATTAAAATATATTGACTGTGTAGATATTACATTGCCTGTTAACTGCATTGTATATACGATTGCCAAGAATTCTAAAATTTCGTTCTGCTAATCTACATAGCACCTTTGAATTTAAGAAGTTAGTTGTAGTAGCTTGTTATGTTGTTTTAAGGATGAAGGTAAATATCATGGGGAAACGACATGCCTTTGTCGTATGTTGACTACATGGATAACGCCGATGCATTGAGGCAATTAGTCACCAAAGCACTACTTTAATCAGAGTTTTGTGCTGGGTTCAAATTCCACATGAATTCCGAATAAGTGCACTTTGTGTCGCTTCGTATGTTTGTAAAGTCCTTTGTTGCAAAGCGCTTACTTTGGACCTAGTGCTCGAGTTAAAATGTTAATAGGAGAAAGTGAATTTATTATTTCATAATGATTCAACCCTCAGTTTAATCAACTTGGAATTGGTGGTTTTTTTTATTTGGTCTTAGTTAAAGTGTGCTATCTGATAACCAATAAGGATCACAAATACAGTAGAAGCTAAAATAATATTTACAACTCAAAAAATACGTCAAGCATAAGTACAGAGCTAATTAAAATTTTACATCCAATTCATTGGGCATGGAGTGAATAATAATATAATAATAATATTCTATCATATACACATAACACCATCGAGTCCAAACTAAGCAGAGCTTGTACTATGGGTACTAGACAATGGATAAACACACATATATACTTTTTTTTTTGTAATTACATCCATATTATACATAGAAACACCCAGACCAAAACAAACATCCATGTTCATGCACACAAATGTTTGACTTGTGCGGGAATCGAACCCGCGACCTTAGGCGTGGCAGTTGGTTACACTAACCACTACACCATCGAGTCGTCAATTTATTATATCATAATGATTCAACCTTCAGTTTTATCAACTTGGAATTGATGGTTTGTTTTATTTGGTCTTAGTTAAAGTGTGCTATCTGATAACCAAAACGGATCACAAACACAGTAGAAGCTAAAAATTTACATCTCAAAAAATTACGTCGGGCATACGTACAGTGCTAATTAAAATTTTACATCCAATTCATTGGGCATGTCATGTGGATGCTAAATAATTCTGTACAAAATAAGGGACAGGACGTCCGTGGCGAATATTCTTGTTACATTGAGTTTTAAGCATTCTGTGGGACGAATATCAAATGAATCTGTACTGTACTTTACTAGAAAAATGGCGAATCTATTGAAATCATCGTATCACGTGCAGCCGTGGTGAATAGAAATCGTTCACTATTTTATATGTAAGTTTTTAGATATTTGTCATGACGATTGTTCAATACGTTGTGATAATTTCATTTTATATTTTAAAAGGCTGTTCATTATTCCAGCGAAAAATAGACGCCGTGATGTGGTTGCGACAACATCATCCGAGGCAAAGTCGTGGAGTAAAATGAGACAGCGTGTTTTATAATGTGGAGCTGTGTTCACGCGCATGCAATGACAATGCTTTAATAGATGGCAGTCAGTCCTTGGTATCCGAAAATGCCATTGACTGCCAAGAATTCTAAAATTTCGTTCTGCTAATCTACATAGCACCTTTGAATTTAAGAATTTAGTTGTAGTAGCTTGTTATGTTGTTTTAAGGATGAAGGTAAATATCATGGGAAAACGACATGCCTTTGTCGTATGTTGACTACATGGATAACGCCGATGCATTGAGGCAATTAGTCACCAAAGCACTACTTTAATCAGAGTTTTGTGCTGGGTTCAAATTCCACATGAATCCCGAATAAGTGCACTTTGTGTCGCTTCGTATGTTTGATGTAGATAATCTGCTATTGGTCGGTTATCTTCTTAAACAACCGTACTTTTAGCATCCTTAGTATAATTATCCTACAAAGTCTTTGCTCGCGTCTAGGTAGAGAGAATTATCTAGCTGGATACTTCCTAATGTTAGTCGAAAGCTCTCCTTATGCCAAGGTAAATAAAAAAAAACCGTGGGCGACTTTACACGTGCACTAGCAGGGTTGAACGTCTCTGAGAAAGATGTATGATCGTTTTTTTATTGTTCTTAATTATAATATTATACTAGCAGTCACCTGCGCTTTCATACGCGTGGAATTGACTCTATTTTCCTATCTTTTTATGTAAGAAGATCCTGGTCTACATACATAACACTCAACTGCACCAGATTTGAAGTTAGACCTCTAGCAATACAACTGTGGAAACCACATTCATTTTCATATACTAGTTTTTGCGTCCTGCTCATACAAACAGATAGATATACATTGTTAAGGCTTTCGTAGCGCTTATAAACCCCTCACATAAATTTTTCTTATATATATGTATGTCTTTTGAAAAAACGACCACTTACAATTTTATTATGTCTTATGCTCATAATTGATTAGATTTATTGGTCAGTAACCGTTCTAAATAACGAAATAAATAACTGTAATTTAATTTAATTGTCGGCCTCGATGGCGTAGTGGTTAGTGTAACCGACTGCCACGCCTGAGGTCGCGGGTTCGATTCCCGCACAAGTCAAACATTTGTGTGCATGAACATGGATGTTTGTCTTGGTCTGGATGTTTCTATGTATAATATGTATGTATTTACAAAAAATAAGTATATAAGTATGTTTATCCATTGTCTAGTACCCTACAAGCTCTGCTTAGTTTGGGCTAGACGGTGTTGTGTGTATGTGGTAGAATATTATTATTATATTATTATTATTAATTAAAGAACCTCTTAGTTTCTAGACAGCAGATGCTAGAAATATGTCACTTAAACTAAAAAGCCAAGTGCAGACAGTTCTAAAGATATTTTGAGCTCATTCTGCAACAATGTTAGTGACTTCGCAACAATTTCACAAATAAAGGCACTGAAACAGAGTACCACCTTAATTTTTCTGTGGCCATGATCACTAAAATTATATAAAACGTTGAGGAAATACTAAATACAAAAAGTTGCCAACAAATGAAATTGCCACAGTGAAGCAACAGTTATCAATGCGAGTACTGTACATCGTCTTGATTTCCATACTTTTTCAGATAAATAGGCGTGTGACTACGATTCTCGTAAATAAGGTAATCTAATATCGAATTTGGCGAAACTGTTTAAAACAAAGTATTTTTTAATTATTCGTAATTTGAAGATAGTCGCAATAATATTTCTTCAGAAGAATCCGTACATTAATAATAATAATATATATAATAATAATAATATAAACAACAATAATATATTATCGATATAAACAATTAACAAACAGTTTTTGCAGTGTCGACCGCGTGTAAACTAAGATTAATCGTTTGTCAAACCATCCGTCTTGTGACGTCACGGAACGCGAGCACCACGTGGCTTCATATTGACTTAAGGATGGCTCCACGAAAATTATTATCGATAGTATAAAATTATACATAATAATATATTATTTGGAAGTAAGCGTCTATCTTGTCTCTCGTCAAGATATAATGTCCTCCAGACCAAATTTCGGTCACGGCGACCAGTCTTGACGGAGACTGGCCATCTGCGCAGGAGATATTATAGTGCACAAGCGTGTGCGCAAAAAAAATTGCACTCTCTGTATCCTAACTCTCATGATCCGATGGGACGGTAATCCGATACGACCGGAGAGAGATTGGGCGCTGGACCAACGGCTTTACGTGCTTTCCGAGGCATGGGGGTTTCTAACACCGCCAACTAATTCCTAACTCTGGGCTACTATTGACATTTCTCAACAAAAAAACCTAATAACTTTGTTGGCCCGACCCGGGATTCGAACCCGAGACCCAATGCACAGTAGTCGCATTCACTACCGCTGCGCCACGGAGGCAGTCAAGATATACGTTCAATTGCATGGATGGTACGAAAGAAATCATCGTTAACATTAACAACTAGATTTTTCCCGTGGTTTCGCTTGCGTAAATGAAGGTTAGGTTGGTAACAGTATTTTTTTTTTTGGAAGAAATGTTCTCTGTCTCCTTTTGTGTTCCCCTAACAAAGTGTGTGCGAAATTTCATGATTATCGGTCGAGTAGTTAACGCGTGAAAGTGTACAAACGAACTCACATTCGCATTTTTAATATTAGTTAGGATTACTAAGTCAGTTTGTTTGGAATTCAGTTTTCATCCAAATGATGCTAGTAAAAGATTGCTTTTAGCGAAAAGGTGGTGTTGGTAGATTATGTAAATGAACTTTTTACATAATCTACCTACAGCTTTTAATATTTACTCATTTCTGTCGGTGTACTTGTATAATAAAATTCTTAATCTATTCCATTCTAAATCCAAATGTAAATCTAAATCCAACGTCGGCCTCGATGACGTAGTGGTTAGTGTAACCGACTGCCACGCCTGAGGTCGCGGGTTCGATTCCCGCTCAAGTCAAACATTTGTGTGCATGAACATGGATGTTTGGCTTGGTCTGGGTGTTTCTATGTATAATATGTATGTATTTACAAAAAGAAATATGTATATATGTATGTTTATCCATTGTCTAGAACCCATAGTACAAGCTCTGCTTAGTTTGGGGTAGGTGGTGTTGTGTGTATGTGGTAGAATATTATTATTATAATGCATGAGACCTTGGGTTAAAAGCCTGGGTCCGTATAGTGTATATTGCTTTTAATATATTTTAGTAATAGAACGAATTCTGAAACTATACTTAAAATAGATGAAAATGAACTAGCTCTGTATAAATTAGGATTTAAAATCATAACTAGCGAAATGTGGATGTATATCTCTGCCTACCTCTCGATGACTTAGGCTTTAGACTAAATAACTTTGTATAATATTGTCTTCTGTTTACACGAATATTATTCATTGAAATTAAACTACTATATACGGATTTTATCGCGTTGTTTATTTGACACTATATTACATAATTTTGAAAACTGTTACACTACTACTACTATTAAACTTTACAAAATTTTAAGGTAATTTAATTATTATTAAAACTATTAAAACTGTTTAGTTTTTAATTTTACACTTTCCCCTTTCCACTTTCACTCTAATTTTTAAGCTAATTTAATTAGCTTAAAATTTGTAAAGTTTAATAGTAGTAGTAGTGTAACAGTTTTCAAAATTATGTAATAAAGTGTCAAATAAACAACGCGATAAAAACCGTATATCATCATTTCAGCCTATTGCAGTCCACTGCTGGACATAAGCCTCCCCCAGGGTGCGCCACAAGGCCCGATTTCCCGTTAGCCGTATATAGTAGTTTAATTTCAATGACTTTCTATAATTTAAAAAACAATGTTTAGTAACTTTTGCATGCCACAATATCAACAATGCTGTCCTATCCAGGTAGATTGTTCATTGATATTCGCGGCATAAGTTCTCTTAGCGTGAATCGCAGATCGGACTTGCTGAAAATAGTTTTCCTCACGAACAATGTATATCGTTGCGCTGTTGATATTTTTCGCTAATGCAAATAGTGTAGAATGACAGTAGACATCGACATTGAACTATATACGAATGTTACCGCGGTTATTTATAAAAATTCCAATCGGATTAAAACTATTTATATTTCCACTTTGTCCGACATTTCAATGGAAAGCTAAAAACGAAAAAAAAATATATTATACTAGCTGTTGCCCGCGACTTCGTCCGCGTGGACTTTAATTTATTACCCAATACCTACTTTTAATTTGTTATCTAATATTAATATATAAAACTACAACTAAAGAAATTAATAAGTCTAATTACACCTATATAGGTGTAGTTAGTTATATATATAGCTAATACTTAAAAACTACCTACTAATATTTAGAAACTACCTACTATATCTAACGAATTATATCTTTTGAATGAAATGTCCGATTTTAATAATTTAAAAAGTATTTTACGGGTATTGAAACGGTTTTTAATAAAATATAATTTAATGGGATAAGGATTAATTCAGAGGTATGAATAATATGGTTTGATTATTGTCGCCACGTTTATCAACTTTTAAAATGTAAAAAAGTAGTTATAGTAGCATAACTACAGTAGTTGGACATATGGTATTACGGACTTTTTTGTAGATATTGATACGTTCTATAATACTGTAGAAATTTTTTTGTTCTATCATCAATAGTTGACGCACGCGATGACCGATTTTTATGACTAATTTTTCACACCTTGGGTTATATTATTGCATTTTTATTAAGGATCCCGATTTTTTTTGAAAATGTAATATAACCTATGTCACTCAGTGAAGAGCCAGCTATCTAATGGTGAAAGAATTTTTGAAATCGGTCCAATAGTTTTTGTGTGAAAACATTACAAACATACATACAAAAACACAAATGTTTCCTCGTTATAATATTAGTTTAAATTACGCTCGTCATTTAAATCAATATTTCTAATGTTACCTTAGCAGTTTTTGGATGGAGTGGTATTGAGGTGTTCGTGTGTGTAATGGATGACAATATCCTCGTCTTCGATCGCGAAGAACCTAAATTGAACTTTATTTGTCGCTTGAGTATTAAATCAGCAGCAGCTTTTGATAAGACGATAGGCGCGTTCGCTTTTTTGCTTGTATAAAAACAAAACAAATACTAAAAACGCTTTTATTTACAATAAAAAATGTATGTTATTATCGAGTCGTTCAATAATAAAATTGCATTCACGACTTCCCCAATTTAATTTATCGACAAACGTGCGATCGCACCTCCGGTATGGCCGTGATTTGCACATTTTGTCACGACGCGTTTATTACGTCAAGGAAGTGTGTGTAAAGTAATAGACGTTTTACGATGTGCTACGTAACATATTTCTGTATGAAAGATACGTCAGTATGTCATGTTTTTGTTTGGCCTTACAAATACAAGCAATTTTGTGTCTTACTCGACGAAAAATAAAGTTTATATTTCGTTGGTCGCTAAACAATCTAGTGTTACAGTTCTGAAGATCTATGAATCGGGCTAACGGCCTGATGCTTAGAACTTTTGTTATGACTAACTACCTTTGTCGACGGGTTTAGGTTTTAATAACGACTATTACCGTGATCTATGTGTTTTACGTGCTTGTCGAGGCTTTGGTGTACGAAGATATGAAGGCGCGACCGTTTTTGCGAGACTGTTCTACTAAGAGCTTTCGTGGTTTAACAAAGCAGTCTAATAATTTATATTTCTTTCGTTTTATTTAACTCGCAATCTCACGTATACATATCATACTACGATATCCTTTATACTCCTTTTTATATGTATTACACCCACATTCCAATGTTTTAGTTTTAGACTCCATGTTACTTGTGGCAATTTCTTGACAGAAAATCCCAATAACAATTTACCAGAGAAGGTAAATGAGCCCGAAGTCTCATGCACAGCAGTAAAATTCACTACCGCTGCACCACTGAAGAAGCTGCCATCTTTCTTGTTCGTAAAAATGTTTTTATCTAAAACATTATATAGTATTGTTTATTATTCATCTAAAATACCAATCCCTTAAAGAAGGCCTACGTAATAGTAAAATACCGTTACTGCGTTTCATCTGCTAAGTAAAAGTTTCAAAAACACACACCTATCACATACCTATCCCACCCACTCTTTTCGTTTTATTCCATGTATTGTTTCTTTTCCCCAGGGTTGATAATGCACGATTCACCTGGTATTGCAAGAGATCATAGGTTACTATAACTATTTACAATCAAGCGTATGCTTATAATTATATTTGCTTGTAACCTTTGTTATATAATAAAGGGTTTGTAACATTCTATTCGTTGATATGATATTTAACATTTACTGTATACCATTTCAATCACTGGTCAATCAAATAAATGTATTTAATTGTTGTTGTTTGCGTAAATATAGGATGTAATAACATAACGCCTAAGGATCTTGTCCTACAACAATTGAGAAAGCGATCAAATATTTTCTCAATTAACGCAAAAGCACAATAGGAAATATATTTTTTGCGGTCAATCAATACGCACATAATTTCGAAAAGTCATATAACTTCCGAACGTCAGAGGTGCGCGACGTGGGTTCGAACCCGAGACCCTCTGCATTGCAGTCTGTTGGTCTCCCCACTGAGCTATCGCTGCTTGCTGTTGATTAAATCTATACTAATATTATAAATAAATATATTGTTTATTTGTTTGTATAGATTTAGTTCCAAAACAACACAACCAATTATTAAAATTTTTGCACCATTAGAAAGCTATATTATCACTGAGTAACCGGCTATATTTCATTTAAAAAAAGTACTGTTTCTAACATAAACTAACCTACTTTTATGTGAGCAAAGCCGCGGGCAAAAGCTAGCTAAGAACAAGCCGACAAGCGTGCATTATAAATAGAATATAATATATTTTAAGAATATGGTGATATGCAGATCTTACAATGTTTCGTTAATATATTCTGTTAACTGTGACATGCAAATATTTGAACACAACCTATCCACATAAATGTGATGAGATTTCACAAAGCAACAGAGGTATGCTAGGATCGTAAGAAGTGCAAGTTCACTGTCTCCGACTATTTCATTGAGACACAGCTGTGAGTGAATGGGTGTAAAATATACTACGTGGAAGGATTCTGAAGCATGTTCTTGTAATATTTCCACAGCAATATACGCTACTATTATTTCACACCGTTACTTCCTTATGCGTAAAGGACTAAAAAACCAATAACCACAACATGCCACGGTGCCGGAACATTAACAATGATTTAACACTCCCATATCCTATACCTTCAAAGAGCGCCATGATTTTCCTTCTTCCTGCCCCCTTAGATGCGACGTTTGTTTAATGTTCGTGAAAAACGTTTTATAGGGTTAAAGGATTTTTCGGTTTTCTAAATTCTGCATGAGCTAATAAACTCAATGAGGCATCGATAGTGTTGCCTGTTTTATTTAATACGTAACAAAACGCAGGATAAAAAGGCTTTTATATTGTTGAAAACAACGTCACAATTGTTTGTATAACGAGGGTGCGATTTTTAGTAATAATAATAATTTAAAACAGCAATTGATATATTTATTGTAGTAGGAGGAAAAGTTCAGGGTTTTATGAAGACATCTCGCTATTATCCTGCTATGCATCATATGTGGTCCCGAGTCCAAGTCCAGTGCAAATCTGGCAAAGTTTAATTGAATTTTTCTGTCAAAAATTATAAGCAGCAGCATGGAAAATGGAACTGTGCCTAGCATACGCAAGGAGGCCAGTCCCCTATTACCTACCTTAAACCATAGCTGATGAAATATGGATGTAATCCATATCTTCTTTCTATCCTAAAACTAACTATCCTGATTAATTTTATAAAATATTATAAATACGACTGTGAGTTTGTGTTTGTTACGCTTACACGCCTTGATTAGGTACTCGAGCAATCACCATAACATTTCGCATGCACTTTGTCAGGGGAACAGAAAGGGACATAGACCTTTCATCCAGAAAAAGTATTGTTACTAACCTAACTTAACCTTACCTCGATGTATGCAAGCGAAGCTGTGAGACTTTCTATCCATGTATTACAAAGCATTATTTTAAACAATTTCTAGTGAATACTAAATATAGCTGATAGCGATAGCTCAGTGGGGAGACCAACAGACTGCAATGCAGAGGGTCTCGGGTTCGAACCCACGTAGCGCACCTCTGACTTTCGGAAGCTATATGACTTTTCGAAATTATGTGCGTATTAATTGACAATTATCGCCTGCTCCGTGCCTCGGAGAGCACGTTAAGCCGTCGGTCCCGGCTGCCATGAATATCTATGGCAGTCGTTATTGGGCAAGTCAGTACCATCTAATATAGCACTATATATAACACTAGTCTAGCCTTAGGGTATCGTTAGCCTTCGGGTTGCGGAGGTCAGGTGGCAGCCACTCCGTGTAAAAACTGATATCCAGTGAATTTCGGTTAGACTAGAAAAGCCGACCCCAAGTGACTTGGGAATAATAAAGGCTTAGAGAGAAGACTAAATATAGCTGATATGAAACGGAAGGCTTACCGAAGTACCCCACTATACATACATATAGAATAAAATGTCATTCCTAAGAGCCCTCTATGCCATTACGAGTCATATTCAGATTAGATTTATAAACGCAGGTGAAAGCGACGTACCTATGAAATGGTAGGAGAAATGGGTTCTAACGTCACACTAAAGCGATGGAGTGTAGGGAAGGATTCGAATGGTACTTTAGCTTGTAGCATAATTAATGTGTTATTATGATAACTTTTAGTGTGTTTAGCGTCCTCTATAACCGGTAGATATGTATTAATAATATAGCGTCCATGCATACTGAAAAATATTCCTAATAAACAAAAATGTCTTCAAATAAAATACCTATAATAAACAGATATGTAAAATAAACTCTTTGTGTGCACACAAACGACGACGATTCAATGGAGTAGAAGTTAATGTAACTGACTGCCACGCCTGAGGTCGCGGGTTCGATTCCCGCAAAAGTCAAATATTTGTGTGTATGAACATGGATATTTGTCTTGGTCTGGGTGTTTCTATGTATAATATACATACATACATACTTAGATTCACGCCTGTTTCCCAGAGGGTTAGGCAAAGACTACGGATTTCCATTTGCTACGATCCTGACACACTTCTATGGCTTCATTCACTTGCATCACATTCCTCATGCACACCCATCAGTTCCAGGTGCTCTTAACCTGGCCTTTGTCCAGAACGCCTCCGATCTGATCGAGATACGTTCACCTAGGTCTTCCTCTTGTGACTGTTCCATTCACACTGACCTTATAAACTATCTTAGTCAGTCTTTCCTCGTCGATTCTTTCTACAAACCGCTAAAAATCCTTGACCAAAGAACCACAAATTAGGAGGCCTTCAAATTTGAATAATTTCATCGATAAAGGAGCTCCATTGTTTAATACATCACTAATTTCTAAGCCTGAACACAATGAGGATAATGTTATCTATTGTACTTGGAAATGTATTAACCGAACACCCGAATTTCAAAATGGGCTTGAATGTTGAATAATCGGTACGGACAATATGATCTCTACCATAATAGCTTGCTAACTACAGAATCTGTTTCTGCTAATTTAGTCCTTACAAAAATATTCCTGCTATATTTACATACATAGATTCACGCCGGTTTCCCAGAGAGGTAGGCAGAGACTACGGATTTCCATTTGCTACGATCCTGACACACTTCTCTGGCTTCATTCGCTTTCATCACATTCCTCATACACGCCCGTCGGTTCAGGGTGCTCTTAACCTGGCCTTTGTCCAGAACGCCTCCGATCTGATCAAGAAACGTTCGCCTAGGTCTTCCTCTTGCGACTGTTCCATTCACACTAGCCTTATAAACTTTCTTAGTCAGTCAGCATCAACTGCTGTATTTAATGAGCATAAAACCGTAAAATTGGTCTTTACACATGATACAAAAACCGACTGTGTTGCCAACAATATATCTATATTGTCATACACATCATATACAGTCGGTTTTAGTAATTAATCCTACTTATATTTTCAATTTGAAAGTTTGTGAGGGTGGATGTATGTTTGTTATTATTTCATGCAGAAACTACTTAACCGATTGCGACGAAACTTGGTATGTAGATAGCTGGAGACCTGTTTTAACACATAAGGCTTTTAATTCCGTGTGTGCGTGTATATGCTATAGTTAGCAGATTGCCATTAGTCGGTAGGTCGGTAGTTGTATTGAGTGGTTAAAAGGAAAGCAGGTGACTCAGATATGTGACGATTACTCTTCTGACAAGAGTTACACTTTTTAATTAACATATAATAAACTCTAATTTACATAGGATAAACGTGGGTGAAACCGTAGATAGAAAGAAGTCTATAGGTATAATTATTATAAATAGAAAAGATTTGTATATATGTTTGTTGTGCATAAACTTAAAAACTACTAAGCCGATTTTAATAATTCTTTCACAATTAGAAAACTTATTTATCTAAAAGTATCGTAGGCTATATAACATCACGCTACGACCCACGGAAGCGAAGCAGTCGTCATAAACGTGAGATAAACTGCGTAGTCAGCATAAAAAATATAGTTGACATTCTATAGCTCAGAATCTACCATTACGTATTCCTTTACAACTAAGCGGAGCAAATCGATCGTTATCAAATTTATTCCAGTTTGGTGAGTGGCAGTTCTCATGTTCACGAACTTTGTTATTCAAATGGGTTCTTATAAGTGTCGTTGAAATCAAAGTTAAGAGTCGAACGCTCAATGTGTAAGGACTATTAAAAAGGGATCTGGGCTTAACAAATTCTTTTAGATCGGTTTCTTATTTGGGAGAAAAGTTTCCACTTAAAGTGAGCTCATGTAAACATGTTTATAATAATATTCTATAATAATATTCTATCACATACACACAACACCATCTAGTCCAAACTAAGCAAAGCTTGTACTATGGTACTAGACAATGGATAAACATACATAATATATACTTTTTTTTGTATGTACATATATATTATACAAAGAAACGCCCAGACCAAGACAAACATTCATGTTCATGCACACAAATGTTTGACTTGTGCGGGAATCGAACACGCGACCTCAGGCGTGGCAGTCGGTTACACTTACCACTAAGCCATCGATTATACATTTGTAATAGTCATGTAGTCATTATCATGTAACAATTTTTACAGAAAATAATAATATTGAGTTAATGTTGATAACATATACGTACAATTAAGTTGTAGCTGGTCGATGTCTCTACATAGGAGATATTTAAGAAAAATTAAAAATGTCTATAAATACTTCCTCATACATAATATTGTCTTCTATTTACGCGAATATTATTCATTGAAATTAAACTGCTATATACTAGTCTCCCCGTGACCATGGCTGCTGAAAAGCAACCGAAACGTCGGGGAAAGTGTAAAAATAAATTAAATCTAAATAGTTTAATAATAATTTAATTAGCTTAAAAATTAGTAAAGTTTAATAGTAGTACTTAGTAGTGTAAAAATTTCCAAAATGTTGTAATAAAGTGTCAAATAAACAACGCGATAAAATCCGTATATAGCAGTTTAATAACTTCCTCATACAATTGAAAGCGCTTTTCATAGTTGTATTGCTAGAGGTTTAACTTAAAATCAGGTGCATAAATGACAAGTATTACGTCTATAGATCAGCTTCTTCTTACATGCAAAATAAAAATAAACATCAGAGCTAATTTTATCACGGGTAGGTAGAAAGTCGTGGATAAAAGTTCGTTGAGTGCTAAATTTGATTAATCGAATTATATTTATTGCTGTACTGCTGAACTCAAACGTCTGGTTGCAGTACAAGCATGGATCAGACTAAGTAAGATAGGAGTACTCACTTTAACACGTATTACAAGCAATTTAGTTGAGTGTTAATTCGATGACCGAAAAACATTGACTTATATATTATTGCCGAAAAAAATTAAACTCATAAACTCGTTTACAAGTCCGGTATTTTGCAATTACAAGGTCGATTCCTATTAAGACTGCGCCGAGCGAAATGTGCCAAAACAGGCGGTCACAGTTAAGTTGATAAAATCAACACTTTTTGTTTAATACAAATAAAAAATATACATATACTATAACAATGAATGTGTTTACAATTACTCCGTGTAAAAATCTTAAAATAATTAATATTTTCGCCTACAAAATAACGTAAATTTGCACGAAAAATGCAAAAACGTATGCTCGTATTATGTGATTTTTAGATTATAACAGTAGAAACCTATCCTATTTTACAGCTTAATCGAAACATAAATAGTTACATTACAATTTGTCCGTCCCAAATATTTAAGTTATTGGTTGACAATAAAGATACATATTTATCAAAAAAGCACTTCAAATCCTCCATACAATTTTACTATGGCGGCCGCGCGCTGATTTGAATTTCGAGCTCTGTCATTCAGTCCAAGCGCGTCTTACGCTCAGCGCAGTCTTTAGTATAATTACGATGTATACGACCGCATTTGGCTTAACTTGATATGAAAACAACAATACTAATAATTTGCAACACAGTTGACAGTAATCTTATATACTAGATTAATATTTATTGAAATTAAACTGCTATATACGGATTTTATCGCGTTGTTTATTTGACACTTTATTAAAGATTTTTACACTACTACTACTATTAATCTTTACTAATTTTTAAGCTAATTAAATTATTATTAAACTATTTAGATTTAATTTATTTTTACACTTTCTCCGACGTTTCGGTTGCTTTTCAGCAGCCATGGTCACGGGGAGACAGCAAAATATGCTTACTAAAATATATCATAACGAGCACCTATACGCCTCAAATCATTGCATTCCGTCTCGGAAGGGTTAGGTTATATTAGGTTCCTTGTTAAACCCACCCAAAAATAGGAGCCCCGCGTAGCGGGCTTCCGTCGACATAGTTTGATCTCTTTAAATATACTTTGCTGTGCAATTAGTATTTTGGTAAGCATATTTTGGTGTGCAATTAGTATTTTTGGTGGAACAAAGGCAAAAAATTGAGGAACCGTTAAATTTGAAGCCCTTTAGCTATACCTTTAGAAAATATTAATCTAGTATATAAGTATATATAACTATCAGTTACATTGAAAATTATTTATTTATTTAATCTTAGGAACTCCAACAAAAGATACACAGTACATGCAATAATTAAAAAAAGTTGTTTGATGATCTGTGCTACTTCAATTACAGGAGAACACGTCGTGAATACATCAACATTTCAAATTGTTTACAAAAAAAAATTTTTTTTATTTTTTTTATTTATTTATTCACATACATACTTACATCTATCATTACAGTAATAAAAATACCAATGCGATAGAGAAGTTACACAATTACACACTTAATATACTAAAACTAAAGATTATTATGTTGATCACAACTAGCTATCCAGTAAGTGGCCTTTGTGAATTCGTTTAGTGAACACGAAAACAAGTCAATGCGCTCAGCTACGTAGTTAAGTGTGCGCAATGCTCGCGTCAGTGGCGCTTGTTGCAGTAAGTTTGTACGCGCTGTCGGTACCGCCAGCAGCCGCCGATACTATTATAAGATACTATACAGTTACTATACAGTTTGGTAAATTTACACTAATACAAATTTAAATTCAATAAAACACAGTCAAATTAAAATGAACGTTAATAAAAACAAATAAAAAATTATCATAGAAATTTAACAAAAATAAACTAAATAAAAACAGAACATATGGCAAAATATAGAAAATAGTAACTATAATTAAACATCTGTCTAAGAAGTAATCTTTAACTGATCATAGTTTATTTTTGAATTTCTCCAAACCATTGCCGAAGACGTCTTTATCTGTCGAAATACCCGATACACGATTATAAGTCGATGTGAGTCTAGCTAAAGTGTTAGTATTCTTGATTTCATATCAAGCTAAGCCAATTACGGGCGTTTATTTTATAATTTTATTAAAGTTGGTTAAAAAGATTCGCTGAATACAGCCCTTGAATTATATTAAGCTGATCTTTTATGCCTATGTGTTTTGTTCTTCTTAATAGGCTAGCACATTACACAAAAGGTAAAAAGGTAAATACTAAGCGGGACATTTAAAATATTCCACGTACAACAACAAACACAAAGGCAGCGGACCTCGTCCCAATATAAATGTTGAGATAAACACAAATTAAGAATAATAACCCAATGAGATTAAGAAGTAAAAAATGACGCTCAGAGACGAGGTGCAATATATCAGGATTACTTGTGGGACACATTGACCTGTAGTTCAGACGATTCGCTTGACGATTCGTTTTTCTGTAGTATCTTATATATAAAATTCTCGTGTCACAATGTTAGTTACCATACGCCTCCGAAATGGCTTGACCGATTTTTATTAAATTTTATATGCATATTTAGTAGGTCTCAGAATCGGCTACTATCTATTTTTCATACCCCTTAGTGATAAAGTATCATAAAAAAAATAAAAATTACTTTTGACAGAACGAAGTCTATCCGGGCAACTAGTATTTATATAATATTGGTCCTGCTTGTCCTTCTAAAACTATTTTAAAGAATAATTATGCTGACGCGGTGGGGTTAACAAATGTTCAAATAACGGACACAAAGAACATCCAGACTCAGACCAACTATTTGTAGAGCACAAAAAGTTTCGTCCCTTGTGGGGATCGAACACACAACACTCAGTGCAGTGAGGAGACGACCGCTTAAGCCACTACGCCATCCGTGCACTCATATTAGAATAAGGGCAGATTCCAAAACATTTTCCACCACGATCGTAATGAAAGCGATGATCAACTATTTCATATTTTGTCGTAATCCGGGACTTGGAACCAGGTTCTGCATGTTGACCAAGTTAGAAAGACTTCCATAATGTTTTCGAAAGTGTAAGACCAGACACAATTCTTTTATCATTGTATCTGGTTTCCGGACAAATTATGAGTTAATAAGATCAACAAGTTAGAAATCCGTTGCTATACACTGAGAAGAATTCCTTTGCCCAGAGTATATGGTATACAATTTGACAATAACATCATCATCATCCTCTTGCCCTGGTTCCAATTTATTTGGGCTCGGCGCAGTATGTCCTTCGCTTCCATACTTCTCTATCACCCGTTATCTGATCATTTACCCCTTTTCCTTTCATATCCATCCTCACACAGTCCATCCATCTTTTCCTTGGCCAATTTGACAATAACAAGAAACATAAAAAATAGAAATATGAAAATCCGTTTTTAATATTAATGAAATGTTCGCTCAGTTTAAAATCTGTATAACACTGTATAGAGAGATTAACAAGTAAAAGCGAAACACTTTTCAACGCAGCAATTTGTGTAGATATTAACACCAAGTACACAGTGGATAAGACAGAGCCGTTACTTAAATTAGATTGCTTTATCAAGTGTAGTATATATATTTTATTTACAAACTTCACTAAATTCAGTAGGATAATCTTAAGTGCTTGTGAGACAATTTGGCTTAAGAAGTGAAAATAAAATACTGTTTTACTTTATCATTTATCTCTGACACTAAATGCTTAGGATTTACTTCGTAAGATATATGGACTTACATGTAGACAGAAACATATTACGTCTTAGTAATAGTAGAATAAATCTTTGTTTTTGGACTATCACGTTAGTACTGATATTTTAATCATAATTATATTTGGACGGTTAAATATCCAAAGATAGAGCCAAAACGAGAAGGGTAGATGTCAGATAATATAATTTGAGCTTTTGCTCAACTCAGCTTGCTCAGCTTCAGCTCTTACGATCGAACACATTGCTGTAGAAGCATAAGGCTAGGAGGGCAGATTATCCTAGCATTTGGGAGTGTGAGAGCGGCAGATAGAGAGAAAGTGAGACAGATAAAGAGGAAGAGAGACATATAGAGAGGAAGAGAGACAGATAGAGAGAGTGCCAAAAAATTTCTACTATGTAATTTTAAAGGTAATCTAGAAAATACAACTAACAGATATTTAAATTTTTTTTTTGCGGCCCTCAATTCCGAGACAAGATTTATTGGTTTATCTTTAACATTATTTAGGTACAAGTTAGCTACCAACCATACTCTAAGTACGATAAGTCAGCAGTTTGACCTAAACGAAAAACGTTCTCCTTTAGCTGATCAGCCTTAATCCGCTGTCGCAAAGCCTCTTTTATTTTAAACATGTTCCAGAAAAATGAATGTTTAATCTATACATATAAAACTCTTTCGTTACTGAGTGAATGACAGACAACGCACAGCCGAAACTACTGAACGCAAGAAGCTGAAATTTGGCATGTATGTTCCTTGGAGAGTGTAGGGGAGCACTAAGAGAGGATTTTTGGAAATTCCACCCTGAACGGGGTGAAAGGGGTGAAACCCGATATTCACACGGGAACGAGACTTACGCGGGTGAAACCGCGGGAAAACTACTAGTGAGTGTATATTATATCTATTGAATTTAAGTATTTTTTAAAACCAATCCAATCGCTCAATCCGCGTTAATAAGGACACACTTGAAATACAAAAATACGTCATGATTTTGTTATAGCACGATACTTACTAATGTTGTTCTATTGTAGTAAACATTTTGTAAAATTGTAAATAGAACAATGCGATGTAGTGTGACAGATCGCGGCACGAAAATGCGGGCTACGTTGCGGCGTAAATCAGATTACAATGAAAGAGAACCGGGCATACTTGTAATCCGTGCCACAAAACTCGCTCACTATAACTGACAAATATACCTACGTAGTTTCACGCCCATTTTTCCAAAGGGATAGCCAGAGGTAGTAGTATAAATCCACATTTTGCGAACTATGCCTTTAGGTCACTCATAATAGGTGGTAAATCTATTGACACTTACCGGGCAAAGTTTCAAACCCTGTACTACAGAGAAATACTTACTTACTTCGCTCAGCTATACAAAGTGGATCTTGGCCTCCGACACTAAAGTGCGCCATTCTTTTCTACTTTGTGCCAAGTCAGACCAATCGAGTACAGTCATATATCATTTCAGGTCTTTAGCTAGTTCATCTTTGACGACCCTTGGACGACCCACCAGACGACGCTCGGTGGGTCGCCCGAGATATGCTCTTTTAGCAGCTCCTCTCCCATTCTTTCCACATGTCCGAGCCACCAAAGTCAGGCAGCTTTTTCTTCCCCGAAGATATTCAGCTATAGAGAAATACTTGATAGAATATCCGCATAGCAAATTGCTCGACTCGAGAATCGATCTCGAGACATGATGTACAGCTATCGCATATAATACTGGTGGACCACCGAGAAACATATATTGTGAAGAAACTTTAAATTGCATTTTAATACTATTAGTGACGTTGCTGTCGACCCATAAGTTAGATCATGTTTGCAACTGGTCGTGAAGTCCTGGATTCAACTACCGATTTTCAAAGGGCTCTTCTTTTTTAAAAAGACAATTCGGGCACTATCATTCCTTTATCGCAGGACACTTTATATACATTCAAACAATGGACGCAAAGTCAATGTTAAGTCCCGTGGGGGATTCAAAGCCACAGCACTCGGCATAGTGGCAGAGCATAGCAGGCCACAGAAACTCCTACGCGATCTGTGCATCAGTCAGTGTTGTTTCCATAGTATCAGTGTAACAGGAAATACGTCACATGTAACATGACATCGTAAGAAAATCCCATTGGATAGTGTCACGTCGCTTCCGGCAACCATTTGGAAGGGTACGGACGTGAGCAATGGTATGCAATTCAAACTGAGATAGTGCAATGTATAAAGCTTCGTATTCGAATCGCTGTAGGTTAAATCCTCATTCATTGCACTGCCGAAGCGTCCCTATGTCTATAAACGTATAGTGCGTGCATAAATCGAAAACAAGACTATTTAAACATTAGTAATTATTCGAATACCTTTCGAATTATTTAAATGAATATCTTTGAAATTAATTGATTGATTATTCGTTTACATATTAGTCATAAACAAATACGCATGTAGATATTTGTAAACCTTTATTAATAAAGGGAATAAACTTAAAAAATAATAATTGCTGTCGACTACCATAAACAGGCGTCGTCATATGGTACGATGCAATGACATGGTAATCGGTTAGTCATGAATCAGTAGGCCTACTATAAAACGTTAATGCCACAGTTTCGAACCAATTGTTTACAAACAACTTCATGTGTTTCAAGGCTCAAATTATACGTCATTTGAGCCTTGAAACACATGAAGTTACGTTCTGACTGTCCCAAACCCTACCATGAAGTGGTTCGAACAACGGAGCAATGTCACTGTAAAAGAAGTAAAGCCGAAAAATCTTCACTGTAGGTATATTACTGATATATTCTTTCTTCGGTCTCCCTTTATTCGGCCCGAAGGATTGTCATTTCAATAACATCTAGTGAATTCGATTATGATTCGGTTGCAAAATTTCTTGTTCTAAAATTTCTTTTGCGTAATAATTGTACATTGCTACTTACGCGATGTTATTTTTCAATTCAGATGATCATAAAATAAAATATAAAAAATATAAAAAAATATGAAAATAAAATAGAAACACCGCTATGGTGTACCATTAACATGGTTTTTGGTCGTTATCTTAGTAAAAATCATAAAAGTAAAACGCAATATAAAAAAATTGGTGGTTCTATTTTTTAGATATAATTTTATTGCTCAATCTAGAAGTATTATTACGAAAAATACTTCAAGATTGGGCAATAAAAATATATCGAAACGTTTGCATGCTCTAACTTACTTGGCTGCTATTACTGAAGTCTTATACTGAAGATATAATTCTTAGGATTTGACTACAATAACGACAACCTTCATAAAGGAAATCTTGACCAAGAATCACAAAAACTCATAATTATCATGTCATGATAGAAATGAATTGACTTTCTATCTGTATAAATAGCTTTGTTTGTTGGAGACCAAGATTATTTAAGATGACATAATATGAAGTATATGAAAAGATGATATAGTGTCTCAGAAATTAGGTTTTATTTCTAGGTTATACGAAATGGTGAACGCGTACTTGCAAAAGTTCAAAATAATTCTATATTTAACGTAATTAAAGCTTAGGGTTAGGGTTAAAAACAAATATCTGTCATCTGCAACTTGTTAATGGTTGTAATATATAAAAGCATTAAAATTAAAAATACTTTCATTTCCATAAGACATACCTAATTATGAATATTTATCTTATCACCATACATTTTTGTTTAATGGTTATCTGTAACACTAATAACGAATAATTAAAAAAAATAAGCTTTTACTGAAATGTTGTGAAATCATGATTAATTGTTATAGTAATAAAAGGTTCATCATTAAAAAAAACACATTATTTTAACAGTTTTATGTACAGTCAGTAACGTAAGGCGCTAAACATTTGTAAGATTTTGAATTTTTCTATGATTCAAAGTAACCATCGTTCTTATGTTTTTACAACAGTAATAGTTGAAGGATATCTAATTTCATGATAGTTGATAAACACGTTATGTACAACAATTAAACAATTTATAAATTAAACTTACTAATTTAAAAATGTATTGAAATTAAACTACTATATACGGATTTTATCACGTTTTTTATTTGACACTTTATTACAAAATTTTGTTGTAAAAATAAATTAAATCTAAATAGTTTTAATAATAATTTAATTCTCTTAAAAATTTGTAAAGTTTAATAGTAGTAGTAGTGTAACAATTTTCAAAATTTTGTATTAAAGTGTCAAATAAACAACGCGATAAAATCCGTATATAGCAGTTTAATTTCAATGAATAATATTCGCGTAAATAGAAGACAATATTATGTTAAAAATGTATGTTACAAATTATTTTTAAGTTAACTACTTAATATGTCGCTAACTATAACATCAGATAATAAGAATTTTATATATCTGGTAAAGATCGTGTTAAAACCCGGCTTCAATTACATATGTATCATGCAACGCCAAAAATATTAAAGTAATTAAAATTATATGTGTATGTTTTATTTAGATTTATAGTAATTTATATTTATAATTTACCTGTATAGCATTATTGTATTTTTAAACAATAATGCTATGCAGGCTTAACTTAGGCGAAACTTTTAATGGAAGCACGCACAGACAAGTTAATTCATCTAAATATTCCAACAGTAATTTACAAGCATAAATCCGTCCAAATTTGCACCAAGTAAATCGCATGTGCAATCCACCCTTGGAGTCTAAAGTCAGAACCACGATCTGTCCGGATTTAGCCGTCCGGTGTTACGGTTTTAGCCGTCCGGTTTCTGCGAGACTACCATATGTTTGAATAAACTACTGTAGTAAGATTCTTCTTCTTCTCCCTTAGCCTTTATTATTCTCAAGTCACTTGGGGTCGGCTTTTCTAGTCTGACCGGATTGTATTAATATATAATATTGTAATGTAGTAAGATTAAAGAAGGCAATTAAATAATTTGTTGTACATACATAGTATGCATCTAGCCCCAAAAGGTATATGCAAAGGTTTATTAGATTCACGTTCCGTCAACTATCATTATAGGTATTGCTAAATAAGGTCGAGATAATTGTCGTACTGCGGACAGTTCACAGTTGTTGCATAATCGATGTTGCGTATTGATTGATTATAATCTATGGATTGATGTTATAATTAATAAATTATCAGTTACCTCACATCACTGTGCTCGAGGTATCGGTTTCAAGTACCGGATAAGGCAAGGTGAGATTAGGTGTGTCTAATAGGAAATTCTCAGTAGTAACCCGGAGATTAGTAGACGTAATCACTCATCCATTATAACATGGAATGTAGTGACACTGCTGTCGCTTTATTTTTATGTAGTCAGGCGCAAGTATACAGTAGCGCCACGCGGCTGTCATCTCCCTACAAACACTCAGTTAGGTCGTAGCTCAATCTTCTCTCTTAGCCTTTATTATTCCCAAATCACTTGGGGTCGGCTTTTCTGGTCTAACCGGATTTGACTGGATATCAGTTTTTACACGGAGTGGCTGTCACCTGACCTCCGCAACCCGAAGGCTAACGATACCCTAAGGCTAGACCAGTGTCAGAATATTAGAGAGTACTGACTTTCCCAATAACGACTGCCATAGATGTTCATGGCAGCCGGGACCGACGGCTTAACGTGCTCTCCGAGGCACGGAGCAGGCGATAATTGTCAATTAATACGCACATAATTTCGAAAAGTCATATAACTACCGAAAGTCAGAGGTGCGTGACGTGGGTTCGAACCCGAGACCCTCTACATTGCAGTCTGTTGGTCTTCCCACTGAGCTATCGCTGATCTCAATATGTATTAATATTATTTTTATATATCCATATCTATCACGAATCATTGCATTTGAAAACTCACAGTAAAAACTCTTCTGAAAACCCTACAGGAACCTTAAAATTATATACGTCATCTTTTTACCTTCTTGAGGTTATATTGAGTGTATGTCTAAATTAGATGGGCTATTATTGACCGAATCGGTGCCACAAGATAGTCAACAAAACCGAGAAATAGCTAAACCGATGTAGTGGAATAATTTAGGCGCGCAGTGATTGCTAAATGATATCTAAGAACAGAGTAATTTGGAAATCCAGGAGACATAATAATAATAATATTCTACCACATACACACAACACCATCTAGCCCAAACTAATCAGAGCTTGTACTATGGGTTCTAGACAATGGATAAACATACATATATACTATTTTTTTGTAAATACGTATATATTCTACATAGAAACACCCAGATCAAGACAAACAGCCATGTTCATGCACACAAATGTTTGACTTGTGCGGGAATCGAACCCGCGACCTCAGGCGTGGCAGTCGGTTACACTAACCACTACGCCATCGAGGCCGCCAATACATTTGCCCAGACATATGAAAAGGCAAATAAAAAAAACTTTAATAAAATAAAACTATACAAGTAAACGATACATAATATTGTCTTCTGTTTACGCGAATGTTATTAATTGAAATTAAACTACTATATACGGATTTTATCGCGTTATTTATTTTACACTTTATTACATAATTTAGAAACTGGTACACTACTACTAGATACTATTAAACTTTACAAATTTTAAGCTAATTTAATTATTAAAACTATTTATATTTAAGTTAGTAATAAAGTGTAAAATAAATAACGCGATCAAAGCCGTATATAGTAGTTTAATTTTAATAAACGATACTTTGTCTCGAAATTTTTGTTCGACCCGTAGTAATTCATGCAGCCGGCTTGAGTTGAGCGTGGATTTCAGATGCGTTTGTAATGAAATGAAATGCTCTGAGCCGTGACTTGTGAATGAACGTGTAACTTTTATAGTACTATAAGTGTGATGTTGGTAAGTTTTTAGAGTTTTAGTGTTACGAGTGAATCGCTTTATGACGTGCTTCATACTTATTTGATAAGACAATCTCGTACTAGGAATAATTGCTATTTGGCGAGTATTTTATCTTGGTGGTACATCGGTAGTGAATGCGATTGGTTTGTATGAGGATTCAGGTTTAATTTTCGTATCAGGCAATATGGAACTGAGCCCAAAAACGGCTGTAAACGTGGTGATGGACTTAACCCCTAGGTGGGTAGGAGTATATAGATGTGATACTATATACGTACTTAAATAATAGACTACACAAGTATTTGCCCCATATAGGGATCAAACCTACTACATTCATGCATTTTTTATATATATATTTTGTTATACTACTGAAGTGGCAAACAAACATACGGCCCACCTTATGGTAAGTAGTCACCGTAGCCAATGGACGCCTGCAACTCCAGAGGCATCACTTGCGCGTTGCCGACCTTATAAAAACCTTTTTTTGAAGAACCTCGTACTGTAGTCTTGTAGGAAAACCTGGGCAGGGAGTTCATTCCACAACCTGAGCGTCCATGGGAGAAAATTCCCTTGGAACCGCTGAATTGGCGAGCCGAACAGTCAAACCACTACGCCACGCGTAGCAATACTAAATGTGAGTTGAATGAAATTTCATTACAGTTGAATATCATAACTTTTAAACTTTCGCGTTGCATGATATATATATAATATGTAACGGGTATTAACGCGATCATGCATAATGTTTACCTTTTTTATGCTTGACTTAAAAAAGGTTAAACATTATGCATGATCGCGTTAATACCCGGTACATTTTATATATATAGATGAATATCAGTTCCTTAGTTTTGTGTTAGGAGTGGGTTCACGTCACTAGTGCAAACGGGATTCAAACCAACGACCGATAACAGAACAAATATATGTTATGTTATCTTTTTTGAAATATAGACGGGAGACTATGTATGTATACATATGTATATAATATCAGCTCTGTATTTTTACAGTCCCACTGCTGGGCACGGGCCTCTTCTCAGCGTGAGAAGAGTTAGGCCATAGTCCATCACGCTGGCCCAATGCGGGTTGGCAGACTTCACATTTATTCGACAACATTATGAAGAACGAGATTTCTCCATAATGTTGGAAACCTGCATGTCTGAGAAGACATGCAGATTTCCGCAATATAATTTTTTTAGGTTATGTATTTATATACTCCAGACCAAATTTCAGTCACAGCAACCAACATTATCGAAAAATACCCGCAGTGCCATTTGTACAGGAGATATTATAATGCACAAGAGTGGACGCAAACAATTACCCAGTCTATTGCCTATATCATTGATGTTTATAACCGCCAGCAGCACTATATGAATCGTTCAATCTGCGCAACAATCACTGCGTCACCGTCTCTTTACAATTTAGCACTAAAATATTCAAACTGGTAACGACATGTCTATTTGCCAGCAGTGATATGGTAATGAGTGCACTTGTGTTGCAAATGCATTCATGAATCAACTACACTTGCTCTTTAACATAATCTACTTACTGCTTGAGTACACATTTGACTATGCACTAGAAAATTATTTGCAGATGTATTCATTATGCGTAATAAAAGTTTTATTAAATAATAAATTATGACGGTATGTCATTGATGCCTTGGAAGATGGGTAGGCCTTTGGTGTGGGACGCAATGTGTGTTGACACACTTGTGCCGTCACATCTTCCCAGCACGGTGGGTTGTGCTGGCGCAGCTGCTGCATCCGTGGAGACTCCCAGACGGTGCAAATACAAAAACCTGGTAGGACATTATGTTTTTGAGCCGTTTGGGGTCGAAACGCTAAACGTATAAAATCCTAGTGATCGTGCTCTTTATAGAGAAATAGCAAAAAGGTTAACGATGATTCCCGTGACCAGAGGGCTGGTCTTTATTTCGCGGAAAGAATAAGTATTGCCATTCAATGGCAATGCTGCCAGTCTTCTGAGCACACTACGAGTCGACTGTGATGCGGAGGAATTCAATGACGTTTATTAGAGGGTTTTGGTTTTTCTTTTTTATTTCTGTTTTATAATATTTTAGGCATACGTTAGTTAGTGTTTATTGACAATATTGTTACAGTAAATAAATTGTTCGAATTTTATTTTATGAGAGGCGAAAGGCAATATCGTGTTTGAATAGAAGAGTTGCTAGCAATTATTATGGGTAACGGTACGTTTGAGCCGACTTGCTAGGTGATACCATCCTTTGACAGGGAATCGTCGTAACGCTGTTATTGCGTTTCGTCTGGTACGAGTACTAGAGGCTCACCCACGTACGACTATATTTTTTAATAAATATCTGAGATACTATGTTTATCATGTAGAATTTACATTGGCCTGTTGACATGTTTAGACAAAGACATGACACAGAGACGCGCGTGGGAACACGCACGTCGCCTCTCGGACCTGGTGCTGATCGGATGGCGAGCAGGCCCACGCAGCCCGCCACCCCCAGGTCAATCCTCAGGGTGGCTGGAGGTCATTCCATGCCTTCTGGCGCCCGGTTCTGCGGTTGGAGAGAAGGTTTAAGCGATCTCTCTCCCGCTCCGCCGCCTCCTTGATGGAAATAACTTAAAACATCGCGGCAGTTGCCGCAGTGATGACATCCAGGAGTCTCCTGCCAGCCTATGCGACACAAGAACTGGCCAAAACAACCGTGGCCAGTCATTACCTGTGTCAAGCGGAAGGTGAGGGCGCCATGCCACCTCTCAGCCACTCATCAAAAGTGGAACTTACCGCCACGATCGTGGCGTGCCCGACTGTCACTAATCTAAGTTAACCTAACCTACATTTATGCAAGCGAAGCCGCGGGCAAAATCTAGTAAGTAATATTTAAGAGTTAGCCTCAAATATTAGTTTATCGTAGAATAGGAGAATCCACTTACATACATCATACACAGAATCGTGTCTCCAAATCCTTTCGTGTTATTTAATTTTTAATTCCAGTTAGAAATTAAGTGCTAAATTATATTTATGATTACTTGCTATATTAGGGGGGTATTCTAAACAATCTTAAGTTGGTGCAACCACTTATTGCCAGGCTTACACTGTATGGTGATTTGCCACCTCTGAGGTATAAAAAGAAAACAATGCGTCACCGAATTGGCGCTCAATCCAGCAGTAGTTCGATCGGGTAAGAATCTAGAGCTCACTTCGTTTTTGGTTTTGTTGTCAGTAGACTTTGTTGAGCCTCGCATTGTTGACCCTAAACAGATTTGTTTTTTTAAATTCAGTAGAATCCTTCTAAAGAAACGCCAGCAGAAGTATTTTGTCCCTTAACTAACAATGAAACGATTCTTTCTTTGCAAGTTAATGCTTTTCATGTTGCGAGTATCCATGGGTTACCCTGGCTGTCTTATGGTTTGTTGTTTTGTAATTAGTCATATATATAATTATTACATTTGATATAACTAACAATACTTTAGAGTTAGTTAAAAGAGAAGAATAGTTTATTGGCTCGTCGTAATATGTAAATTAGCAATTTAAAAAAAATTATATATATTTTTTTGTCATACTTCTCCCAATTTTTAATATGATGCTTCAGTTTCAGATAATGCTGAAATGTAAGTGTGGCGATAAAAATAGCACACAAATTTCACAAAAATAACTACCAAAGGACTCATGTCCTTTGATATTGACTTTCATAACACCTTTAGTACACACATTTATTCTTACAAGGCTAATAGGATCATTCTATTTCAACCCGGAAACCTCACAATCTCAGATCCCATTTCTTAATCCATCCCTATTTTGTAAAGCAATACGGGGAATGCCCGTAGCAAAGACCATGAACTTTGTTCGGCTAATCCACCGCTCAAGTGACCACATTAGGTGGAACATAAACCGGGACTACCGCCAGTATAAATCCAAAACAGCCACCGTGTTTTATGGCCACTTTCGTTTTGAGCCGTACAAGGTATGAGTTGCGGCGTTTGATAGATTGATTTATAAGAACTTAATTTGTACTAGAGCAGCGATAGCTCAGTGGGGAGACCAACAGACTGCAATGCAGAGGGTCTCAGGTTCGAACCCACGTCGCGCACCTCTGACTTTCGGAAGTTATATGACTTTTCGAAATTATGTGCGTATTGATTGTCAGTTATCGCCTGCTCCGTGCCTCGAAGAGCACGTTAAGCCGTCGGTCCCGGCTGCCATGAACATCTATGGCAGTTGTTATTGGGAGAGTGTCGACACAAAAGATCCCACTGGGTCGAAGTGTAAAAATATTTTAGATCCCTGAAGCATATGGAAATAGTGATCTTAGGATCTATATGGTTTTTTGATTTTTTACCCCGGTATTTATTGGTTTTTTATGAAGCTTAAACAGAGACACGACTTAGGCCCGGCGCCCATTGGCGGCACGGCATGGCAAGGTATTTTAGGCGACGAATAAAAATATAACCCAATCGTATGGAAATAAAGTTGAAATTTCAATGTTAACAATCGTAAGTACAAAAACAATACCGCGGTATACTTAGGCATGCCGTGTCGGCAGCCTTCGGAACGCTTCGGCATCCCCCGGAACGCTTTGGCAGTCTTCGGGATACCGCGGCAAGACAGCGCCCGCCCGTATCCCGCGGCTCCGCGCGTAGCTTCATTAGCTTAGCGTGGTTCATGCCGAAACGTGTCCTTGTTGAACGCTGTGGTATGCTTAAAGCCGTCGCGGCATACCTAAGGATGTCAAGGCATTGTTACCGCCAGTGTGCGCTTACATGTAGGGATGCCCAAGGATCTCCTGCCGTGCCGTGACACCAATATGCGCCGGGCCTTAAGCATGCAGAGACTGTCCGAAAGCTTTATTCTAAAGTGCAGCCCGGCAGAGGCACATACAAAAATAGACATTATCGATTGTAATGATAATATTCCAAATAACTAACATAATATATGTAGATATCACGACATATAGATATGTATTACTGCACCCCTGTATCCCTAAAGGGTAGGCAAATATTATGCATTACACCCACTTTTTACCTATTACGGTTACTGGTCTCATCTGTTCCATTACATACTAAGAATATCTTGACAGAAAATTCCAGTATTTTTTGTGCCATCCAGGTAGTGAACCCAAGTTCACATGTCTTACTCAGTTACTACCGCTAAATATAAAAAATCTAAATACGCAATAAGCTTATCGCTTGTGCCAACTTTCAATTACAACGTGTGGTTTGTACCAAACTGCATTACATATTTTATTTTAGAGTGGCTGACTCCGCTCCGCAGAGATAAGCGCCCGACCTAAAATTCTCGCTATTTATTGTAAACCAGTAAACGACTATTATTTTTGAAACACACTGTTGGAGCAATGTCGTGAATGTAGTCACGTAATAAACTGCTAATCGTGGGTAATTTGTTCCATTTCCTGAAACTAGTTATTATCTTCTACTCCCTAGCCTTTATTATTCCCAAGTCACTTGGGGTCGGCTATTCTAGTCTAACCGGATTTGACTGGATATCAGTTTTTACACGGAGCGGCTGCCACCTGACCTCCGCAACCCGAAAACTAACGATACCCTAAGGCTAGACCAGTGTTAGGATATAAGAGGGTACTGACTTTCCCAATAACGACTGCCATAGACGTTCACGGCAGCCGGGACCGACGGCTTAACGTGCTCTCCGAGGCACGGAGCAGGCGATAATTGTCAATCAATACGCACATAATTTCGAAAAGTCATATAACTTCCGAAAGTCGGACGTGCGCGACGTGGGTTCGAACCCGAGACCCTCTGCATTGCAGTCTGTTGGTCTCCCCACTGAGCTATCGCTGCTATATATTGTCAGGACAATGTGTATGCAAAATTTTATAATGATCGGGTTAATATTAATAACAAATAAAAGAATAAAAGGCGTTTCCGCGACTTCAATCAATCGGGTACAGTACCTTATATCCATGTTGTACCTACCTCTGATTTCATGATAATCGGTCGAGTCGTTAAGGCTTAAAAGCGTAACGAACAACAAACTTAAATATGCATTGATTATGCTAGTTCGCATTCTGGTCAGGTGTCTCAGTTTGGATAGCAGCGATAGCTTAGTGGGGAGACCAACAGACTGCAATGCAGAGGGTCTCGGGTTCGAACCCACGTCGCGCACCTCTGACTTTCGGAATATATGTGACTTTTCGAAATTATGTGCGTATTGATTGACAATTATCGCCTGCTCCGTGCCACGGAGAGCACGTTAAGCCGTCGGTCCCGGCTGCCATGAACATCTATGGCAGTCATTATTGGGAGAGTGTCGACACAAAAGATCCCACTGGGTCGAAGTGTCGCCGGTCTGCACTGACTGGCCCCCACATATGATACATACATACATGGATCTTACAAATCACGAGAGTTGATTGTTGTGTGAATTTTATTGATATTATAACATAAGTTTATAATTGAAATAATCGAAGTGCGCTCGTGAATTAAAACAACTGTTTGTGGCAATTAGCAATTTACTCACTTGATCATATCACAGCTACACGTAACTTAATCACATAGCAACGAGTAGAGAGTACAATATAGTTGAAATACATTTCTACCTTGCTCTTCAGAGATAGCAAGTGTGAAACTATGTGTACATTTTAACACATTAAAACGCTTGTCCAAAAAAACGTGATAAATTTTCAACCCACGTCTGCAAAAGACTAAATTATACCGCAACTTTATTCACGACTACAAAAAGCTTTGAGAACAGCCTTTCTTTACAAGTCTAAACGCTTCATCATCATTACCTAGGGACATCAAATCTAGAACATTATTCAGCAAATGATCGACCTAAGAACCGCAATTTGTAGGGTCAGTTACCCTGTCTAACTTTGAATACAAACTAATTATATTAGAGACAAAGACACTTCACGTTGAGCAATCTACCGACGTTTGTAATGAGAATTTATGCTCCAAGCTAGTTTGCTTGTTTATAATTAAGATTATTACAAACAGATTTTTGGCTGCACGAATGGAGCAGTTATTTCAGTGGAGAACTACCCAGGGCATTCTTTTATTTATAAGACATCTCCGGCACTTGGAATAATTCCTCTGTTGCGGGGAACTTTGCAATATTTCTGACAAATTTGCACATCAACTAAATTTTTTTTTTCATATTGGGTTTTTACCCACAGTCCTTGTACTAGTACTAGTTGTGTAGTGGCATTGTCGAGGCGATCACTTAAATCGCTACGCCATCCGTGTCACTGGCAACGCGCCAAGTGTTATGATAATAAATAATTTTACTTACTTACTTAGATTCACGCCTGTTTCCCAGTGGGGTAGGCAGAGACTACGGATTTCCATTTGCTACGATCCTGACACACTTCTCTGGCTTCATTCACTTTCATCACATTCCTCATACACGTCCGTCGGTTCAAGGTGCTCTTAACCTGGCCTTTGTCCAGAACGCCTCCGATCTGATCAAGAAACGTTCGCCTAGGTCTTCCTCTTGCTACTGTTCCATTCACACTAGCCTTATAAACTTTCTTAGTCAGTCTTTCCTCGTCCATGTATCCAAATAATTTTATGACTCACAAATTGTTGTGGTGGGTCTGAGTGTTCTTCATATCCATTTTTTTAATGTCTCTTAAGTCCTCCGTGACACTGTAGGATTTAATCCTGCGACAGTGGTATGTTATTAGTTTTGTAAAGAATATTCTCTTATATGTTCATTTGATTAGACGGCCCCGGTGGTGCAACGGTAGTGGATGCAGCTTCCAATCGTGCGGACTTTGTGTTGCTACTGACAATTTCCAAACGGATTGATATAAAACTTCATTAATATTTGCAATCTATATATATAAAACTCTTCCGTTACTGAGTGACTGACAGACAACGCACAGCCGAAACTACTGAACGCAAGAAGCTGAAATTTGGCATGTATGTTCCTTGGAGAGTGTAGGGGAGCACTAAGAGAGGATTTTTGGAAATTCCACCCTGAAGGGGTTGAAAGGGGTGAAACCCGATATCCACACAGGAGCGGTACTTACACGGGTGAAAGAGCGGGAAAACTACTAGTTAATACATATAATGGTCTATTAAATCAGTCCATCCATATAATAGAGTTTCTAATCTTCAATTCACTTCAGTGTTAGATTTTTTTTAAAAGCTGTTCTATAGTTCTTTGGTAAATTGAGCTTTTTACTAAGCTTTATACTCCAGGTTCTAACATTATAGACACATTATAATCCACAAAGCCATATGTTATCTGCACGAACGCCTCAAAGAGTTGCAGACGAGCGACTCTTTGTAGCGCGATTGTCAAATCCTTCTTCCTTAGCCTTTATTATTCCCAAGTCACTTGGGGTCGGCTTTTCTGTCAAATATAACATAAAAAAATAATTATTTATTACCAAACATTTAACAATATTACCATCAATGTCCTGATGCAAACGAGTGATAACTATCGGGTGAGTATAGATAGTAACTTATATAATTTGTACACACAGAAAAACTTATTTAGAAGCTAATTATATTTATTTTAAACAGACTTAAAAATATATTATTATGTTGAAGAAAAACGTCGTATACGTTTTTAAGGATATTACGCGTACTAGGTGTGTGATTTAGCACATATGAACTATGCCAAATCTCACACCCAGTACGCATCCAGAAATTCAATCAGATCAAACAAGAACGTTTATTTATAGTATAACAATCAAATTTCCAACATTGGTCGACCATCGGCTCGACATGAAAAAACAAATGCTACGATTGATGAAAAAGTATTATTGACTGTTGAACACCGGTGGTTAGTTTTTAAGGACTGTTATAATATTTGAAAAGCTTATAATTCTACAACTCACTAGATCTTAAGCCATTAAGTTTGGCTATGGTTTGTTACAAAATCAGTTGTTTTACCTGCATTTTGTCAACTCAGAACAAAACAAACATGTCGCTGCGTAGTCATGCGTCGTCAGTGCAAGTAAGAAAACGTCTCTCTCGTCCGTCTCTTTTGAAAGCATTTTTATCACGAACACATAACATAGAATTGTTTGTCTACAATCTTTTTCCTCAGACTTCTTCAGGTTTAAGTGGAACATCATGCTTAAGCGGCGATTCCGTTTATGCACCTTCTTTTAAAAGGGTACTATAAATCCTAACACGTTGAGAAAGTAGAAATATACCTCAACTCCTTCCAAAATTTGATTTTTACGACAGCAGAAACACTGTAAAGTTGCAACACAGTTGACGCCAAAATGACGAATGTTGCTCGTGTGTGCAAGCGTCTGTGGTACACACCTACGCACATAACATCACACACTCATATACAACTAGATATTCGCACAAGCGTGACCCTATCCGTTGTTTACGATGTCACGCACAAGTTATAAATAATGTCTATGAATCTAGAATGTCTTTGTCGATGGTGCGTGATCTGACGCGGTTGGAAAACATCTTTATGAGCTCTATATTTATATCGAAGTCTTTTGTTTATATCCAGTTATGTAGTGATTTATAGTTGGAACAGGAAGAACGATGGCCTCTTGTATTGAATGTAAAAATGTACAGATTTTTATATGAGGCTTAACATTTGGATTAACACGTAAAGAGATATTTGTGAAGAGTTGTTGACTTTGTAAAAGTGTGACATAAAATCGGTGAGATCTCTTGTCGGTTAGATCTATACAATATTACGTAAAGAGAACATTTTGTGGCCCTCTTTAAGCATATTACGCAAACGGAGAAGTGTAAGATTTCGCATAGTTAAAAAGTTTAAATACAGAAGTAGTTCACAAATATTTTTTTTATTAAAAGGTAGATAAGAGCAGCATTAAAGACAATATGCGACCACTACGTGACCATTAGTTATTATTTCATATTGAAGTCAAGCCATAGCATATATTCATAAGTATTACGTAGAAAAGCTATATTTTAATCATCGCTGTATAATTTTTTATAATATCATTACAGATTGAGTGAGTTTCTTGCAGGTCTCTTCTCATAGGCTCAACCCTTTGCCTGAACCTAGCAACTAACCAAAATGTAGCTTCAGTAACTTAGTAAACTCACTAACCTATATATTTTGACGTTCATAAGTGTTACTTTGTGACCTAAATGAATAAATAATGTGTATATGTAATGATGTAAAACACCAACGCTCGTTGAAGTCTGCTGTGTGTGAACATGTGCAACAGGGGACCAACCACTACCTGAGATTTGACAAACCACAGATTCTCGCTAAAGAACACCGATTCCTACCAAGGATGCTTCACGAGGCTATTGAAATCAAAAAACATCCTAATTTTAATAGAGAAGATGGTTGGAATGTACCACCAGCTTGGGATCCAGTAATAAAAATAGTCAAACCCAAGAAGAAGCAAACCACAGCTAGACTTCATGATACTTTGAGCTCATTCTGCGTAAATAGAAACACCAATGATTAAATTATGTTCGGGTACTTTGAAATAACTACACTGGAACATTGAGACAACTGCCATCTTAGTCTCCCCGTGACCATGGCTGCTGAAAAGCAACCGAAACGTCGGGGAAAGTGTAAAATAAAAATAAATTAAATCTAAATAGTTTAATAATAATTTAATTAGCTTAAAAATTTGTAAAGTTTAATAGTAGTAGTAGTGTAACAATTTTCAAAATATTGTAATAAAGTGTCAAATAAACAACGCGATAAAATCCGTATATAGCAGTTTAATTTCAATGAATAATATTCGCGTAAATAGAAGACAATATTATGAATAAATAATTTTTGACTTTGACTTTGACATTGGAAAACCTAACCAATACTAACTTTAAAGATCAGCTGCCTATTAGAAATGAAATACTAGGCAATCTTTTAAGAGAGAAAACCTATGTTACTACAGGTATCATTGTCAATTGCTTGATTTGGCAAACAAGTGAGGTCAATCTAATATTAGCAGTAAATGCCACTCATGGATATGTTTCTATACCGTTAGCGTTACCAAAAATACACATCGCAGCAGATGCCATTCGTCAAGCATAGTTAACAGGAACGGCTATGCTGTCCTTAACCTCCTTAGTCCCAATCATATTTTGTCTAAAGTATTCAGACAAATAATAACATTTTAACATACAAGTCAGACTGCTTTTATACATTTAATTAAATAACTGATTGTAGGTCTCACAAATTAATCTCAGTCCTGCGCGGAGATCATACCGACACGCGGCAATCCTAGCCGTCAAATTATACTTCAACAACAAATCCCGTGGAAACTTTCTTTGAAATATTATATAATGCGAAACGTTTATGAAGGTGTTTGTAACTTAATTACGCGTAAGTCGTTCGATGAGTTTTGAAAACTTAGTATATAGCATATTTTTCATCTGCGTATGAATGGATGAAAAGTGAATGGACCTCTACGCACTTTTATGAACAGTCGAAATGTTTCCGAAAAGGCACGTTTGGCGGTTCATAGAGGACTATTAGTGCCCACACTTATGTATGGAAGTGAAAGTTGGGTATGGCAAAAGAAGCATGAGAGCAGAATAAATGCTGTAGAAATGAGAGCGCCGAGAAATATATGTGGTGTGACTCTGAAAGATAGAATAAGGAATAGTGTGATTAGAGAGAGATGTGGCTTGAAAGTGGATATAGTGACAAAAATAGAAAAGGGTATGTTAAGCTGGTTTGGGCATGTAGAAAGAACGGACGAGGAAAGCCTGACTAAGAAAGTTTATAAGGCTAGTGTGAATGGAACAATCGCAAGAGGAAGACCTAGGCGAACGTTTCTTGATTAGATCGGAGGCGTTCTGGACAAAGGCCGATTTAAGAGCACCGTGAACCGACGGGCGTGTATGAGGAATGTGATAAAAGTAAATGAAGCCAGAGAAGTGTGTCAGGATCGTAGCAAATGGAAATCCTTAGTCTCTGCCTACCCCTCTGGGAAACAGGTGTGAATCTATGTATATATGAAATCCCGAGAATTTTACGCGAGTATAACATTGGGCAGACGTCAGTGTAAAATAAACCAAATTATTAGTTTATGCACTAACAGCCTTATTTATAAAAACATTCCTAACTAATACTACTTACTTCTCAACAGATCTCAAATCCTTGCAAAGATTATAATTATCTTTAGTCAACGGTCATTCGCTATTACTTAACTACATATTATTTAACTGACGCTCAACATTGAGTAAGCTATATAAAGAATTAGCTTTAGAGTGGCTTGATATATTTTACTACAGTATAACGTATGTCATACAAAACTCAGTTATACATCAACAGTCTTAACATTATTAATATTTGTCTCAAACATAACTAAAGGTAAGCACGCACTGTCATAACATCCACGAAATTATTCAAAACATATTTAGGTCTTATAAGAGGCCTTTGTCACGAATTTAGGCGTATTCACGTAGAATAGTCCTAACTTTACTGCAAGCATAGGCAGTATTTCTAATTGAATTATTTTACCAGTCTCGTGTCACGGTTATCGTTAAACGTAATATCTAATTGGTTTTTGTATAAAAAACTCAGTACAACAAATACTTAACGAGATAGACAACAATTTGAATCCTTTACGTGAAACTTCAATAAAACTAGCAATAATTTAGTATTTTAAACATCTGCCCTACCAGGGTATTACATTTTGCATGAAAGTAAGTCGTGATTAGCCTATCATTGTCAACCTTTTGATAACGAGTATTAACAGTGTAACTATAATTTGCTCGGTGAGTAAGAGACTCATAAACTTAACCTTTATATTCGTTATTTATTTATTTATTTGTTTGTTTTATGTATGTTTAATTTGTTTTCAATGGATCGGCTATATGCGAGTGATCCTCCTGGCAGTACTAGCCACTCTGATTGCTTTTACGATAGAAAGAATCACATTACTCTAAAACCGTTTATTATTAGACAAGCCGTGTGCATGTCTGGCGTTTATTCATACATGATTCCTAACATAATATTAGAAATACAAATGTGAGTTTGTTTATTACGCTTTCGAGCCTTAAATACTCGACCGATTATCATGAATTTTCGCAAACACGTTGTCGGTGATACAGAAAAGAACGTAGAGTAAAAGACGTCCAGAAAAAAGACTGTTCTCAAGGATAGCAGAGTCCGTATAACTTTTTGCGTTGCTGTTCCAAGACCCACTCATGTTATTCTCAACATAATTAGAAAACTTTTTGTTATAAAATATAATATGATAAATAAAAATGCTTACAAACGTCGAACAACTTCATAACTAAAACTGCATTGGACCGTTTGAACTCGGTACAAATAAGAAAAATATTGATATATAGGTATACCAACTTTTCAAAACTAATTTTCAAGTTATGGAAGTCATTTTTCATATAAATTCCACTACGAAAATGCATGTCGATGGAAATTTGCAATAAGTTTATTTGATTTCAAGCTATTATACAAGACTAACATTATAAATAGGAAATATTTGTATGTTTGTTTGTAATGAATAACTCAAAAATTTGTAATCCGATTTTAAAATTCTTTGACCATTGAAAAGCTACTTTATCCAGAAGGAATATAGGTTATAATAATATATAATAGCAAGCTACGCACCACAGAAGTAGAGCAATAAACTACTGTCAATTAATCAACTGGGGTAAAATGACAAGGCACAGCTAATTATAGATATTTAGAGAAAATACATTGTAGTAAAATTTGACAGATGACGTCGAGATCCCCTTCTTTGGATTGAATGGGACAACCAGAAGGGGAGAGCTCAGTGAAAGTGCTTTAAACATATCGCAGATATTTTGAAGAAGGTTCAGGTTAAGCCGATGAACATCCGTGGAGAATATAATGAAAGAGAATGAATCAAGAAGGAACTGCTCGGATCGTAGCAACTCTATCGTGTCTACACTTTTAGAAAATTGAGTATTGAGTATTGAAAATAGGCTTTAGTTTTGAGCTTTGGCTTGAGTTTTCTCCCTTAGCCTTTATTATTCCCAAGTCACTTGGGGTCGGCTTTTCTAGTCTAACCGGATTTGACTGGATATCAGTTTTTACATGGAGCGGCTGCCACCTGACCTCTGCAACCCGAAGGCCAACGATACCCTAAGGCTAGACCAGTGTCAGAATATTAGAGGGTACTGACTTTCCCAATAACGACTGCCATAGATGTTCATGGCAGCCGGACGACGGCTTAACGTACTCTCCGAGGCACGGAGCAGGCGATAATATACATGAAATAGCACAAACCTAGAAGTTTGAACCATCCAGCCCACTCAGCTTATTTATATCTTCCATTAGTTTTCATAAGGTTACTCCTAATCTAGGGTCTGTAACTGTACTAATAATTTATAATATCGGCCTCATAGCCTTTTTTCACTGTGAGAAGGATTAGGCCATAGCTTACTACGCTGGACCAGACATTACATACGAGAACATTGTGAGGAAATCTCTGACAAGCAGCTAACCATGCTGCACCATCAAAAATTAATTATTTTATTTCTTTAAAAAGCAAGTGAGAATCAGCAATAAATTGCCGTAAATCTTAGAGTTAGAAAAAATGGTTCAAGTAATATGCAAAGGTCACGTCATACCACGTGACCAGAGGTCAAAGGTCATAGTCATTTCGAGGTATATCGACTATGCTGAGTCGAATGGCGTTGACCGCGAGTATATAGCTCTTACGGTTCTTGAGTTGAAAGTTGTATAACAGAAAGACGGACGGACAAAGCTGATATATAAGAGATTTTTCGAACTCTAAAAGACAAAAGTGCGTGCGAATCTCATATTCTCTGCGTGGCAATACAACGGGTTCTTACTACGCTATCACTGTAACTGTGCTTTGAAAAAGTCCCTTGAATTTTTTTACTGCATATACCTAGTGTTTTCTTTTCTTTGTAATTGTGAAACTCGTTCAAGTCAAGCGGAGAATGGCTTGTTTAGATATTTCAGTTCAACAGTATTCGCTGCAGCTCGTTAGTAGTAACCGACTAGTGTAAATTGTTATTAGGTTGGCCGTATTCGGTCAAAAGCCGTGTAGTATTTCATGATATTGTTTCCAACGGAGTTCAGCGACTGATTTAATGTAAATTATGGTATTCTGTAAACGAGTTCGATGAAACCAAATACGGTTAACCTAACCAAATAATCATTTATCTAGCTAATGTAAACCAGTGGTAATTGCTGAATTTTTTGAATAAACAAAATATATATTATTTTAAAAGTGACACAGCAGTTCTGTATGCGATTGCTGTTAGTGAAGTCTTGGGTTTGATTATAGAATCTGGCAAAGTTGAATTAGGTATTTCTTTCAAGAGATTCGCAATAGCACGAAGTCTGCGACTGAGCCCGGCAGACGGCAATAAGCTCGTCTCTGTTACGTGGGATTTTAAACCATAGCTGACGTAATATAGGTGTACGCCTATCCTTTCGAGGATTTAGGCATGGTAATATACTATGTTTGCATTTTTGTTTTTAAAGTATGCTGTCTAAGTACAATAGTCGTCTAATTTTAAAACTAATATTGAAAACGCAACACAAACACAACTCTGCGAGCTATCTTATGACAATTTCGCAGATAGAATGAAATGGAACAGCGAGAGCAGGAAGGCTGACCCCACTGCCATGTGGGATATATAGCTAGAAAGAAAGATAAAATGCAAAACAAAATGTATTTATTATGATTGTGTTAAATTTATTCATTGCAACTGCAAGCTAGATTTAAAACCGTTGCAAACAAACGTTTTAACGGAAACCACAATTCATATTGCCGCTGCGTTTTCTCTTAACTGTTTTTGTTCTTTGAGAAATGGTTTCTCGAAATAATTTGAACACTAAAATGGTAAAGCGAAGTTACTAACAAAATGTTAAAACTGCTTCAAACTGCTTTTAGTTTAAAGTTAGAGACAGTATCGTAAATCAAAAGTAACAGTTTCAAATGGCATGAACTCGGATCAAAAGTGTACCATATGCTACGTTGATTTGTTTCTACATCCTCTAAAAGTGGACTGGTGGACAAGCAGCCTTAGCTACTGTGCAAAACTATTATAAATCTGCCAAAGAAATACAAAAAATAAAAAAAAATTTAGAAAGAATGGACGAGGAAAGACTGACTAAGAAAGTTTATAAGGCTAGTGTGAATGGAGCAGTCGCAAGAGGAAGACCTAGGCGAAGGTTTCTCGATCAGATTGGAGGCGTTCTGGACAAAGGCCAGGTTAAGAGCACCTTGAACCGACGTGCGTGTATGAGGAATGTGATGAAAGTGAATGAAGCCAGAGAAGTGTGTCAGGATCGTAGCAAATGGAAATCCGTAGTATCTGCCTACCCCTCTGGAAAACAGGCGTGAATCTATGTATATATGTATGTAAAGAAATACATTGTTGTTGTATTATTATTTTAAAGCTAATAATATTATACTCAGTTGGGAAAAGACTACATATAATATCAGCCCTGTATTAAACTGTCCCACTGCTAGGCACGAGCATCTTCTCAGTGTGAGAAGGGTTAGGCCATAGTCTACCACGCTGACCTAGTGCGGGTTGACAGACTTTACATATATTCAAGAACATTAAAAAGATTTTTCAGACATGCAGGTTTCCTCACGACGTTTTCCTTCACTGTTAAAGCAAGTGATAATTAACTATTTAATACGCAAATAACTTCGAAAAGTCAGAGATGCGTGCCTTGGGATCGAATTCCAGACTTCTGCGTGGCAGTCCAACGGTTTTCTACTATCGCTGCTAAAGATAAATATTAGTGTATAAAGATTTTTAGCAATCACACCAGTAGAGTAATATGAATGAGATAAAAACCCACGATCTATTGATCGTAAGTCTGATGCTTTATCTAATGGGTTACAACTGCTTAATTTTCTTCACTTAATGTTGGTCTCCCCACTGAGCAGCGATACCTCAGTGGGAAGACCAACAGACTGCAATGCAGAGGGTCTCGGGTTCGAACCCACGTCGCGCACCTCTGACTCTCGGAAGTTATATGACTTTTCGGAATTATGTGCGTATTGATTGACAATTATCGCCTGCTCCGTGCCTCGGAGAGCACGTTAAGCCGTCGGTCCCGGCTGGCATGAATATCTATGGCAGTCGTTATTGGGAGAGTGTCGACACAAAATATCCCATTGGGTCGAAGTGTCGCCGGTCTGCACTGACTGGCCCCCACATAAGATACATACATAATGTAGAAGCTATTTTTTGCTTTTAATATATAAATGCTTTATAAGTCGAATACTTATGCCATCTTAATTGTATAATATGTATATGCATGCTGTGGTCTCCTATAACTGAAGAAGTACACTATCCAAAACTATATTTATATGTTTGTGCAATTTTGTGTATATTCTTTGTCAGAGATCTTTAATAAATAAATAATACTGCCTTGCTAGAGGCACAGGCGGTAGTTATTGCGACTGCTGTGCCCGTGGTGTCGGGTTTGTTTCCCGGTGCAAAAAAGTTTAGATGTTCAGAGTAAGGACATAGGCTACTTTCTATCTTGATATGTGTAGACATATCTGTATCCTACATTTAGATGTAGGATACAGTAAGGTGAAGCAGCGTGTAGAAACTAGATATTAGAGTTCGGAAAAACTGCTACATTAAAATTAAACTACTATTTACGGATTTTATCGCATTGTTTATTTGACACTTTTTACGTAATTTAGAAACTACTACTATAAAACTTTACTAATTTTTATGCTAGTAAAATTATTAAAACTATTTAGGTATATTTAAGTTTACACTTTCCCCGACGTTTCGGTTGCTTTTCAGCAGCCATGGTCACGGGGAGACTAAGATGGTAGTTGTTGTCCGTATATAGTAGTTTAATTTCAATGAATAACATTCGCTTAAACAGAAGACAATATTATGTAAAACTCTTATAGTTTTGTCCATCCGTCGGTCTGTCTGTTATACAACTTTCAACTCAAGAACCGTAAGAGCTAGAGACTCGCGGTCAACGCCATTCGACTCAGCATATTCTACATACCCCCGAAATGACTCTGACCTTTGACCTCTGACCTCAAGGTAACATGGTATCACGTAACCTTTGCATATTACTTCAAGCATTTTTTCGAACTCTAAGATTTACGGCAATTCATTGCCGATTCTCACTTGTTATAAAACATCTCAAAAGATACTTGACTTCATGAATGGCATAGTGTTCTAAGTGGTCACCTCACCACTGCCATTAAGCCGAGTGTTGTGGGTCCTACATGGAACACAATCTACAAATAGTTGTTCTGGGTATAATAATAATATTCTATCTCATACACACAACACCATCTTTTTAAAGGATACCCCCTCCCCGGGGGGGGGGGGTTATGTGAGACTCTCCGCCCCTCAAGGGGGTCGGTATACACACTAAAAACCTGGGGTGAGCAGTCCCTCCGCCGACGGAGTGGGGCGGGATGGGGTCGCGTTAGCAATCACCATCCCGCCCCGGCGGTTGGCCCGGCTGATGGTGACCGGGCCTCAGCACCTGTGGAGGGAAGGCCTTGCTCACCAAGGCCATCCCCCGGACGTGTGGGGCCGTGCAAGCCGGTAGAGAGTCCCCCGACTCTGTACCAGTGACCCCACTATACAGGAGCGAAAAGGCGGGCAAATCGCCTCCTTCTCGCTCCCGTCCGTCTGCACCGGAGAGGGTCAGCGAGGAGGTAGTTCTCCCTGACCCTCTCCGCGGTCTCCTTCTGCGCCATGACAGCTTCGCAGAAGGAGACCACTGCCTGCCACGACCTCTCGCCGCCGAGCATGGCGTTGATCACGCTCGGCAGGGAGAGATCTCCGCCTAACACAACACCATCTAGCCCAATCTCATCTAAGCAGAGCTTGTACTATGGGTACTAGACAATGGATAAACATACATATAATTTTTTTTTGTATTTACATACATATTATATATAGAAATACCTTGACCAAGACAAACATCCATGTTCATGCACACAAATGTTTGACTTGTGCGGGAATCGAACCTGCGACCTCAGGCGTGGCAGTCAGTTACACTAACCACTACGCCATCGAGGCCGACAAAGTATGAGTGTTCTTTGCCTCCATTAATTGAATGATTAGATAATAATATGCACCTTTGACGCAAGACTGACAAAACTTCAGTGTGGCTTCTACGGGGTACAGAGGTTTGGTTTTCAGTGAAACACCAAAGTGTATTATTTAACATGCCAAACGGTGCCTCCTGTGCGGTTGTTCATTAGGCATGACAAATTCAGTGGCCTTTGTGTTTCCGTCACGCCAGATTCAGAATTTAATGGAGTTTCATAGTGATATTCCACAAACTAATTACCGGGAAGTCTGACCAGAATTATATATTATGTTAATGGGTTTCTTTATATAATTTATATTTCAATTTGCAGATTTAGTTGGTGAAATAATTGTATGGTTGTATTTGTAACATCGCTTAAGCAATGACAAGATAGACCCCGTGTTTTTGTTCGCGTACGGATCGTGTAAATTGAATGTCGCAGATATTCAATTTACACGATCCCTACGAAACAGTTATTATTTTCTACTATATTTTGTCCGCGCCTTCGCTTGCATAAACTACGTGACGTACTTAGGTTACCTATATCAATGTTTTATCCAAGGGAACAGGGCCCAAGTCTGCTATTTTTATAAATTTGTCATTCCGACACGACGTAACTGCAATTCCATTGTCATTTTCCTAAAAGTTCGTAATCTGCTAAATTCATAATGGTCGATCATTGGTCGGTCAATGGTCTCGTAATAGGATTATGGTAGAATGACATGTTGTATTGCCATTATTATAAAACCCGTCAGTAGAAGTGATTTTTGAAAAACTATTACTAAATTCAAACAATTATTCATGCCAGATTTCGATTATATGTATATGTTTTTACATATTATTTATTAGTGTTAAAAGCAATTTGATCAAAGGAACTGTCAAAATCGCAGATTACCGCATACTTCAGTCATTCATATGTCATTATGTACGAGATTACCATTCTATGTCATTATTTCAATGGAGGGTCAGTGGTTGACCATCGGAAAGTCATAATGACGCCATTATATTAGTAGATTACCAAACTTGTCAAAATCAACAATTATGAAATCAATGATAGACCATTCTGACACTATTGTAATAGCAGACTTGGGCCCCAGTACTTTTGTATGAAAGTTGCCCTTTGTTCTTTTCTGCACCTTTAACGAAATTTCATCATGATTGGTTGAGTAGTTAAGGCGAAAAAGCGTAAAAAAAAAACAAATAATCACACACTCTCATTTATAATATTTGTTAAGAATTCATTTTTTCCCGCAATTACAACACAACAACAAATATTCAAACAACGCATACAAAGGACACACAGATTCGGAACAACTATTGCACTAATTAACAGGACAACAATTTGAATACCTACTCCATAAATTTTTATGCGGTTCCGTGCACATTTGTTTATCAATAAAGATACATTATTTTACATACATAGTCTCTTATATCTCCAGTAGGGTAGGAAGAGTTGTATTACACTCACATTTCGCCAGCTGTGGTATTAGGTCTCATGTAATGAAAGCAAGCCTATTGAAGTCTACCGGCTGCAGTTCAAGAATCCATGCTAGTACTGATTTTTTTGACAGAATACCTCATAAGTTCTTTGCGTGTGGCGGAAATCGAAACCAAAACCTCTTGCACAATAGTTGTATTCAGTACTACTGCGCCACAATTTGTTATGTTGGTATCTCAGTATCACCAATTTAGTTTATATATTTTTTTACTACGGTCATTTTTTATATGACATCAATTGAAATCAAATCATCTAACTTATGAAAAATTCTCTGTATCAAATTTTAAACAAATCTACATTCCAATTTAAAAATGAAACCATTTTCAAATCGGAACGAGGACGTATTATTATTATTACTTTTGTATTAAATGTATATATTTTCATAAAATTGTAAAATAATATTGTCTTACGCTTACGCTAATGTTATTGACTGAAATTAAACTGTTTTATACTTTTATCTCCCCGTTAACATGGAAAGAAAGAAAGAGAAAGAAATCATTATTTATTGCCACCAAGACATATGACTCCATATTTTTCTAACAAAATATAGACAATATAATAAAAAAGACAATTAAATAAATAGTTCGTAAGTAAAAAATAGATACATATTATGATATTGTGGCAACAAATGGTCTCCATTCAGCATTGATGTTGCGATAAAACTGACGTGATATCGCAACGCTGATTTTCAATGGAGACCACCGTTACGCAAGGATGTTAAGCCAGATGCATACAATTTTACAACTAACAAAAATTAGAAAATTTCAAGGATACGTAACCAGAGAAAAATTAAACTATTACTTAACTTGATATAATAAAAACCAAAAATATGACGAAAATAAAAAAACAAAAACCCAAACAGTATGCATGTATTGACTCATGCGGAGATCCAACCCATAACACTCCCCACCGGCAGAGGCGAGGCACACACAAACGCGCCATCCGTGCCGTCCGGACAAGAATAATAATTTTATATTCTATAATAATAATAATAATAATAATACATACATACACATACATACATCACATACTAACTAAAAACATCACAGAACTTATTGCAGGCGAACAACCGTTACCTCAATTTATTACAAAAGGAATCACTTATATGCTCCCTAAAAGTAGTGATACATCAAACCCCTCTCAATACCGCCCCATTACATGCCTCCCAACAATCTACAAACTTATCACTTCACTCATTACACGAAACATCAATAGTCACCTCCATAGAAACAATATATTGTCAGAAGAACAGAAAGGATGTAGGCAAAATCATAGAGGATGTAAAGAACAACTTGTAATAGACTCTACCATTCTAAAATGTGCTCATAACCAAAAGAGAAACTTATTTATATCATACATAGATTACAAGAAAGCATTCGATAGCGTGCCGCATTCTTGGTTACTTAAAATCTTACAGGTATACAAAATAAACCCCACCATCATTAACTTCTTGAAGAATGCTATGTCAGAATGGAGAACGACTTTACACCTTAATAATGGTACAGAGTATATTACAACAGATGAAATTTATATTAGAAATGGCATTTTCCAGGGAGACTCTCTCAGTCCGCTATGGTTTTGCCTTGCCCTGAATCCATTATCTCACCTTCTTAACAGGACTGCAAATGGTTACAAATTAAATTCAGATACAGCCATCACACATCTCATGTATATGGATGACATCAAATTATTTGCTAAGTCCCAGAAATGCTTAAAATCTCTTATAGAAATAACCGCCCTGTACAGTAGAGATATAAACATGTCATTTGGCCTAGATAAATGTCGCACAATACACATTCAGAAAGGTAAAATAGTTAGTAACGTTGATCATGTAGACGAACCTGATACATTTGAATTCATGGGACCGACAGATACTTATAAATATCTAGGTATTCACCAGTCTAACATAATTGACCACAGTAAAATAAAGAAAGATCTATGTTTAAATTTCACTAAAAGATTGAATTCAATATGCAAAAAACAATTATATTCAAAAAATCTCTTTAAAGCTATTAATACATTTGCAATACCTGTGTTGACATTTTCGTTTGGTGTAGTTAAATGGACACGCACAGATATCCGTAATTTAGAAATTAAAGTTAGGACCACATTAACCAAACACAAATACCTACACCCCAAGTCAGCTATCGAAAGAATTTCTGCGAAGAGAGAAAAAGGAGGAAGGGGACTCATAGACCTAAATGTGCTATGGGAAGGGCAAATACAAAACCTGCGAGATTTTTCTTCAACAAAATTACCACTAGCAGTATTCATTCAGCAATAGTTGATACCGATAAAAATTATACTCCACTAAATTTATCCAATAGAAACATTGCTTATAAAACTCCACAGATTCATGTCACTGACAAGATCAATAAATGGCGTTCCAAAGAACTGCATGGAAGACATCTACATGATCTAGAACAGCCACACGTCGATATAGACGCCTCAAATGCTTGGTTGAAATTAGGTTCACTGTTTCCAGAGACCGAGGGCTTTATGATTTCCATACAAGACCAGGTCATAAATACAAAAAATTACAAAAAACATATACTTAAAGATCCAACCGTTCAGAATGATAAATGCAGGAAATGTCACCGCGCCTCCGAAACTATTCAACATATCACCAGTGCCTGTCCAAACTTAGCTCAAACCGATTATACCCACAGACACAATCAAGTTACCCATATTATTCACCAGAAGTTAGCTATAAAACATAACCTTTTACCACCTAAAGTTGTACCCTATTATCAATATAATCCCAAACCGGTGCTGGAGAATCAATATCACAAAATATATTACGACAGAGCAATACTAACTGATAAAACGATACACAACAATAGGCCGGATATAACCATGATAGATAAACAAAATAAACATGCATACATTATAGACATAGCAGTCCCTAACACTCACAACCTACAAAAGACAATCACTGAAAAAATAAATAAATACACAGATTTAAAAGAGGAAATAATTAGAATCTGGAAGATGGACAAAGTATATATTGTGCCTCTGGTGCTTTCTAGCACCGGTATAATACCGACACACCTTCTTCATTACCTACAACAACTTGAATTGCCAACAAATACATACATAACCATGCAAAAAGCCGCCATACTAAACACGTGTAGAATAGTTCGCAAATTTTTACAAGAAGATGCAAATATTGAACCAAACCCCCTAAATGAATCTTACTTGGCCTAGGCCCGTGGTTTCATTAGACTACCGGCATTCCTAAAATGCTGAGAAAAACAAAAAAATCGATCATAATAATAATAATATTCTATCACATACACACAACACCATCTAGCCCAAACTAAGCAGAGCTTGTGCTATGGGTACTAGACAATGGATAAACAGACATAAATACTTTTTTTATTTGTTTTGTAAATAAATACATACATACGTTACGCCATACATGGATGTATGGCGTAACGTATTTCTATTATCATTTGTACTGTAAATCTATTCCGAATCGAAAACGACAAATCATATTCACCTCATACATATTAAATCCACGACGACAAAACCAAAGGCTGTAACTTCATTACAAGTCATCGATAACTTGCCTATTTAGGCATGAAACCTCCCTCTTATTCATAAAGGCTACAATGGATAGCGTCATGAATATGCGATGCTATTGTCAACGGTTTTAGGGCCGGTAAATAAATGGGCCCTTAAGGGCAAGTGAGTTCCGTGGTTTAGTGCCACGACGTGGTGAAGTTGATTTGTGTTTTGTTTTGTGACGTATCGTGACGTATATGATTTGGGTTTGTGATGTCTCAAGAGACAGCTGAAAACAATGATTTTAATTTTCTGTTTAGGGGATGTTTTTCTCGTTTATAATATGTTAGTCACATTTAGTTTAATTTATTCATAAATCATTTTAAAATTGTATTTGAATGATCTTAAGTAGTAATACATAATTGGCAATGAAGTACATCAATGTTCTAATTGTTACAATACGAGTTGACTATTATATAGTATTTCTTCGACGTTTCGGTTGCTTTTCAGCAGCAGTCTCTCCGTGACCATGGCTGCTGAAAAGCAACCAAAACGTCGGGGAAAGTGTAAAAATAAATTAAATCTAAATAGTTTAATAATAATTTAATTAGCTTAAAAATTAGTAAAGTTTAATAGTAGTGTAAAAATTTTCAAAATTTTGTAATAATGTGTCAAATAAACAACGCGATAAAATCCGTATATAGCAGTTTAATTTCAATGAATAATATTCGCGTAAATAGAAGACAATATTTATAAACCAATATTTAAATTATGTTCCGGTGCTTTGAAGTAACAACACAAAAATAATATTAAAGCAACCACCATCTTAGTCTGCCCGTAACCATGACTACTAAAAGGCACCGAAACGATGGGAAACGTCTACACCTAAATCTTAATAGTTTAATAATCTTAATAGGTTAATAGTACCTATTTAATAATAGTGTTTTTAAAATAAAAAACACGATAAAATCCGTGTAAAGTAGGTTAATTTTAATGTTTTTCACATTTATTGAAGTATACCTACCCCTTAATAAAAACACTCAACGCCGGCTTAAATGATTCTTTGTCGCTAAAAACTTCGCTTAACTTCATGAAAATTTCCGAAAACATTTAAATAATAAATATACTTTAGATGCCTCTTGTTATTCTGTATAATGTAAACTGTCTTGGTTTTAATGACGGCATTATTAATGATGTATTGATTTAAAGATAAATAAATGACGTTTTCAGAAACTGGGTATAGAACGGGAAGACCAAAACAAATATTGTTTACAAACAGTCAAACGCATGTCTACTGTTGTAATTGCCTGACTGAATTAGCAGCAACTAACCAAATTGCTTAGCATGATATTAATTTATGCGTCTTTGTCGTAGATTCCAGAAATAAAGTGTAAGTCTGTAATTAAAAACATATAAATCAGTCTCGCGATAGCTCAGTGGTGAGACCAACAGACTGCAATTCAGAGGGTCTCGGGTTCGAACCCACGTCACGCACCTCTGACTTTCGGAAGTTATATGACTATTCGATTATACACACGGGAGCAGGCGATAATTGTCAATCATATTATATGCGTATTGATTGACAATTATCGCCTGCTCCCGGCTGCCATGAACAACTATGGCAGTCGTTATTGGGAAAGTCAGTCAACCCTCTAACATCCTGACACTGGTCTAGCCTTAGAGTATCGTTAGCCTTCGGGTTGTGGAGGTCAGGTGGGCAGCCGCTCCGTGTAAAAATTGATATCCAGTCAAATCCGGTTAGACTAGAAAAGCCGACCCCAAGTGACTTGGGAATAATAAAGGTTAAGAGAGAAGAGAACTCAGTCTCAGGCCTTTATCGTTAAAGGCGTTGATTACATATATATGTCTTCAGATATAGTTTCTGGAGTGATCTTTATTACATGGGACATAAAAACTCAGACTTGGGCTTATCGCCATTGGGTCATAGAGCAAGAGTCTATGCTACTACTGAGGATTTCTTGACAGATCAATCAAATATCAAATGTAGCATTGAAATCAAAGCAACAGTAAAATTAATAAATAGTCATCATTCTCTTGCCCTGGTCCCAATTTATTTGGGGTCGGCGCAGTATGTCCTTCGCTTCCATAGTTCTCTGTCACCCGTCATCTGATCATTTACCCCTTTTCCTTTCATATCCATCCTCACACAGTCCATCCATCTTTTCCTTGGCCTTGTTCTCCCTTTTCGTCCCTCTACCCTCATATCCATCACTTGCTTACCTACATACGTATCATCTCTTCGCATAACATGTCTATACTAAGCCAAACGATTTCCTTTCACCTTCTCATCTATGGGCACCACTTTCAGACTACCTCTTACGTATTCATTCCTAATTCTGTCCATTCTCGTCACTCCACACATCCATCGTGACATTCTCATCTCTGCTACATGCAATCGTTTCTCATCCATCTTCTTAGTAGCCCAACACTCAGCTCTATACAGTACGACACGCCTTATAACCGCCTTATACATGCGACCCTTTAATTTCAAAAGCAGTTTAGGATCGCATATTGTGTCCGAGATCTGTCGCCATTTCATCCATCCTGTGTTGATTCGTTGCCTAACATCCCGACCAATTTTGCCGTCATCTTGCGTGAACCGAGGTAGCGAAAGTCGAAGCATACTGGTAGAGGTATACCACCCAGTACAAAATTAATAAATAGTAAACCAACAAATTAATTCGGCTTGTTTAACATTTGTACCTACTAACATCTATCTTTATGTATATCTACGTATTGGTATTTGTTAATAATATTGGCCATCCATTCATACCAAAATGCGTACGAACCTCTTTCCGCTGAACTGGGTACCGGTAAGATGAGTCTTTTTCAATCAGCTAAATGTAAAACTATCCAAAAATACCTTTCCGTTCGACTCCATTCAGGTGAAAAACTGCCGTCAGAACAGCTACCTAAACGCTGCTTACTATAGTAAAAAAAAAATCTATTCAGAATAAAACCTTTTACGTAAAACGTTACCTCTATTTACATACACAGTTATAAAATATCCAGAATTCCCTTCGAAAACAAAGCAGCGAACTCACTATGTACCAGTTCTTTTGCACAACCTTCAAAGTTTAGTTAAATGTAACACACCCAAGAGGATACTGGCCAGTTAGAAAACATACGGCATGCTATTTTGTATGGAGATGCTGGTGACAATAATGTCACCAATACCCAATCCATCGATACTCAATAAAAATGAATTCATATATAAATATGAATTCATTTTTATTGAGTATCTGCTATTGACTTTTATGTTTGACGGTCCTAAGGGGACCAGGAAAGAACCGCCCTCTTGCAGAAAATAGGCTTAAGACTACAGTGATTCCGTAGACATATACGCAGATCCTCTTACCTACTTAAAACAATAAAAAAGTATTTTCATTGTAAATCATGTGACGCGGACCGGTCGTTGCTGAGCGGCCGTGTTAGCGGCGCCCCTCCATCGGCTTCTCCTCCCCAGCGGCGGCCCTATATATTGGCAACGCGTCCAGGTGCCGGCCTCCTTCCGCTGCGCTGCCTACCGAAGTTAAGTGGTCCATTTCTACCCGGGACCACGCCCTGAAATACCACTAAATACCTAGTTAAATATAATCATAGTTCTGTTTATTCTCATACACCTTTTGTAAGTGCAAATATATGCTTATTGATCGCGTAGTTCATCTTTAATTTCTATTAAAATCCTAAGTCAACCACGCCTCTAAAGCTGGTTGACTACCATAACGTTACAATCATAATTGCATAAATTTATTTATAATTATCGTTATCCATATTAATTATTAAGTGCATGCAGTGTTTGCTTATAATTCGATGCAACTTTTTCTACAAAGCATGTAATGCTATGTATGACAATACTATTATGTGATTTTTTTATTGTTACAGTTGTTAGACACCATAAATTAATTAATAAGAGAAGAAAAACTTTAATTGCATTTCGCTCATTCTCTGTATTAATATTACTTCGTGAGCAAAGCACGGTAACTAAGCGAAGAAGTATATTAATAATCCTAATCCTAACTTCCTAACTAATTATGTGAATGTGAGTTTGTTTGTTACGCTTTCCCGACTTAACTACTCAACCGATCATCATGAAATTTTGCATACACGTTGTCAGGGCAACAGAAAAATACATAGACTACCTTTATTAGTTACGAGCCCGTTCGCCCTTCAAGATTCGCCCCATAGCAAGTATTTGTTAGGTTTCTTCTTAAATTCACCCAAAAATACTCGGCTTAATGAAAGGGGTAAAAGTCAAGGGGCGTACGAGCTTTAGCTTCTTTATTCAGAAAATAGTACTATTATTTAATCTAACCTAACCTACACGCGAGTGAAGCCGCGGGCAAAATGTAGTAGTTTATAATAATAATAATATAATAATATTCTATCACATACTCACAACACCATCTAGCCCAAACTAAGCAGAGATTGTACTATGGGTACTAGACAATGGATAAACATACATATTATATACTTTTTTTTTGTAAATACATACGTATTATACACAAACATACGTACATACACAGAAACACCCAGACCAGGACAAATATTCATGTTCATGCACACAAATATTTGATTTATGCGGGAATCGAACCCGCGACCTCAGGCGTGGTAGTCGGTTACACTAACCACTACGCCATCGAGGTCGTCAAAATGTCAAATAATATTCAATACACTATCAATTCTGCAGTCTACTTTGATTAGCTTACCCACGACATACGAGTAGAATTTGAGAAAAAATGTAAAGTAGTAAATGTTTCATAAGCTATGAAGGTAAGCATGGCCTAACTATAACTAATTTATGATAATCATAATTACATACATACATACATAGATTCATGCCTGTTTCCCAGAGGGGTAGGCAGAGACTACGGATTTTCATTTGCTACGATCCTGGCACACTTCTCTGGCTTCATTCACTTTCATCACATTCCTCATACACGCCTGTCGGTTCAAGGTGCTCTTAACCTGGCCTTTGTCCAGAACGCCTCCGATCTGATCAAGAAACGTTCGCCTAGGTCTTCCTCTTGCGACTGTTCCATTCACACTAGCCTTATAAACTTTCTTAGTCAGTCTTTCCTCGTCCATTCTTTCTACATGCCCAAACCAGCTTAACATATCCTTTTCTATTCTTGTCACTATGTCCACTTTCATGCCGCATCTCTCTCTAATCACACTATTCCTTATTCTATCTTTCAGAGTCACACCACATATATTTATCAGCGCTCTCATTTCTACCGCATAATAATTATACATAATAAATAAAAAATGAACTATTGGTTGCAAGTTCAGGTTCTACTTTGCGATTTTTACCTCATAGTTATAATTTATGTTCATTCTTTTAAGCATGCAAAATGTTACAACTATTCTTAATATAGGTACATATAGTAAAATATAATAGAATGTAATTCCTCATGTCTGATTTTTAAATAATTAATTTCTTGCCTTGTAAGACAGAATTCAATTATAAATCAGCTAATAACAGGAGTAAGATTCCACCGGCTGGCGTTGTATGCGTAGATAAATTACCTTATTTCGGTACGCCATATATTTAACAATATCCTATGTATTGTGGTGTAGAATGTTACTCAGACAGGTCGGCTACACGAATGGTATGACTTACTTATACCTCGCTAGTCATGCCGTTCGATTCTGGCATGCGGTAAAAACTTGGGATCTATTTTTTTTAAATTTGGAGGTCTTGTCTTTAATAATCTATATGTATATATAAAACACTTCCGTTACTGAGTGACTGACAGACAACGCACAGCCGAAACTACTGAACGCAAGAAGCTGAAATTTGGCATGTATATTCCTTGGAGAGTGTAGGGGAGCACAAGAGAGGATTTTTGGAAATTCCACCCTGAAGGGGGTGAAAGGGGTAAAACCCGATATTCACACGGGAAAGGGACTTACGCGGGTGAAACCGCGGGAAAACTACTAGTATTAGTATATCGATCGTATATTGAAGATTAGATTTCTCTATTTTGATTGTAAAGAGGAATACCGGGTATAATTCCTGTCTCGTAGTACTTTAAATACATTGAACCAACGACCATCAAGAGCATACAGACTTGGCACGATAGTGTATCGAGCCTACAACACTCAACCCACCTACAGTGACCCACTTAAACCACAACGCCATGTGCGTAAATTATATTGAAGGAATTTGTTCTTATAAAAACAATAAACAAAACCCACAGTTCAACCCAATTTCCTCAACAAGGTCACGTTAAATCATTCTGCATCAACATTATTTTTTTACCTCTAAATCTAATACAGCTCCCGCGTAACGCCCGTCATCAATTCTTCCTTAAACAGAGAAAAAGCACACACCGCATTATTTACTCACTGTCAGAACGAAAGCCAAAACGTATTCGTTTTAGCGGGCACGTACCAAAACCGTCAGGCCGCGTGTTTTCATCTAATTCTAAGAGTACTTATAACGTTGAATTATGATTAACCTTTTGAATTAAATTGGTAATGAATGGTAGAGATGTTGGATTAGTATTAAAGAGATAAAGCAAAATATTATTGTGGATAGTCATATCTAGATGGCCTGATACTAGTAACTGAGTGGTTGTAAAGAGACGACTACCTCGCGGCGTTGTCCCATCCATACATGCGCCTGACAACACAAAACTAATGCGTCAGCACTATCCCTACAGTATGTATTGTTTTTGTTTGCGCATCGGTAGTAAATGAGACTCCTGTGTATGACGAAGTTTTAAATAAAGGCTGATAGAGACTATCGCCAATTGACTACAAAAATGACGTAGTAATTTAAATGGTCGACTGCTACAACACCAACTGTTGTGTATTGCACACGGGACAAAAATTTGTGTGATTGACAAATGGTTGTTTTGAGTCTAGATGTTTTTTGTATCCGTTGTTTGAATATTTGGAAAGTCCCCCACGAGACAGGGATAATATTTAGTGATAAGTTGTATTTAAACAAAATTATCCCACTTCCTTTTATTTCTAAACGGTCGGCAACGCGCAAGTGATGCTACTGGTGTTGCAGGCGTCTATAGGCTACGGTGACCACTTACCATCATCAGTATGCAAGTCTCATAATATTACTTTCCCGTCATCTTGTCTTTAATTTCCTTTGCTTCGAGTTGGCGAGTGACATTCCTGGTTTTACAAGTGTTCAAAGGCCGCGATAAATATCAGGCAGGTATTCGTCACCTTGACAATATAAAAAACCTTATTTAAACATACGGTTATACATACATACATAACAAGAAGGCTTGCTTAAACATTTATCAACGATACCGCAGCGATTTTCACGCACCCAAAATATACGTCCAATGTAACACATCACAATGCTAAGCCCGCCAAAAATCCTTAACTCACAAGCCTAAATAAATATGCCAACCAAAAGTGAATTTCGTCTATTTTAGTTTTAATCAAAAACTTTATATATTATTCATCCCTCATATTCTTCTGGGCAACGTTGAATTTCATCAAGGTTGTTTTATACCTATCCTTTTGTGGCAGAAATTTAATCGTGCTTAATAAAATTTCAACTAGGCAATTTGAATTTTTGATGCTTTTTACGCGCGAATGTGCAGGTAGATAGTGAAGGTTTTACTTATATTTAGAACTGTTTAAGTTTATACTACTGAAAACGGGTATTAACGTGATTATGCTCGGTACTTTTTTCTTTTAAAAGACAACTCCCGCTCTAGGAATAATGCCTGTGCCGTGAGGGACAACGGACACAAAAAACACTCGGTCTAAGAGCAACCATTTGTGAATCACACAATTTTTGTCTCGTATGTGATTTGTACCCACAACATTCGGCGTAGTGCCGAGTGGCGAGGCGTCCACTAAACTACTACACCACCCATGCAGGCAGTTTTGAAGGCTTGACGCTTCCGTCAAGTTGCACTGGCCATGGTCATAAGTAGACTTAGCAAGCAGTCTGCACCAGCAATATCATTACATCAGCATATAATTATTTAAGTTGTTCTATGTAACTAGGAGCTACCACTACCGCCAAGTTTTGAATTTGTATAAATATGACAACACTTGGGGGCTTAAAATAAATATATATGTTGGATCAGTAACACCATCGACTGACATAATGCGGGCGTACAATAGGGTGATCGAGCAAAGTGAAACAATAAATGCACACTAATCACACGAATGTCTTACACGAAACGAATGACAGTTCCTAGCGAGGAGGTCCGCACTCGCTGACGGTAAAATGATCACCGTCGAATATAGGGCGCTCCTCCATTTAAGTAGGCTCTGTCGTAGCCCGCGATGTTGGCTGCGTGTTGACGTCATAGCAACAGTGCTGCCACATCTTCACTAGCGTGCCGCGTTTCGTAACCGTACTAATGACCGTCTCCGACATATATGTATTTCTTTCTTATATCATCGGCGTGAAATTTTAAAAGGAAAATTTTCAGTTATTTGCTCCTTAGGCTATCAAGCCTAATAGTTAGCATATCAGACGATTTCAATTCGATTTCCACCCATTACAATACAAACTTACACAAAATATATATAGCATGCGTTACAAAAACGCATAAGTCATAAAAAACGGTAGATAAAGGCACTGCCGTGCATGTTGTCTGGGATTGATACGCAGGTCGGGCAAACTTTGAATGGGTTTTCATATGAAGAATTTTCCTATGCCAACATGTAGCCTAGAAATGTATCTAGACAGCAACACACTCGTGCCCTCTTTCATGGGCCCTAAAACTATACTTGGCAAAACTAAGGTATCATAGACCTCCGCCTACACTTTTGAGGATATAATTAGGTGTGAGAATATGTGTGTATATATGTATATAAATATAAACTCTACGAAGAATGAAAAATACATACTGCACGGTAGCTTTTTGTATTCCACACAGTTGTTAAAAAACACGCCTTTCTAAATTATGATCATAGCAAACTACAGCGACGATAGTCTATGCAAATATGCCCAATACAGAAATTCAGAACCACACTTGTGATTATCAGATTATCGGAGGTCACCTCTATAATGTCTTAAACAAAGCTTACAACATACACACACGCACGCACGCATGCACGCTCGCACGCACGCACGCACGCTCGCACGCACGCACGCACGCACGCACGCACGCACGCACGCACACACACACACACACACACACACACACACACAGGCACACAGGTCTGCCACGTTGGATGATCAAAAAAAAAATGTTAAATTCTTTGTGAGGGCGCTGGTACCCATAACACAAGTTTAATCTTATCTTGGGTACCAGAGTTCAATGACAACAGTTCTATACAAAAATGTATATTATTGTTTCTATGTCATTGTATTGTGGCTATTTGGAACAATACATTATTATTAAATATAAGAAAGTTCCGTAAGATAACTAAGTCAAGAATCGACTTGAAGTTCATGGAATGCCACTTAAAATTTGTTACTCCAGAAATAAACTTGGCGAATTGCAATGTCTACTTTAATTCCTTGGCAAACGATTTCTCAGTCAGCCTTCGCCTACGCATTTACAACTTACTCCAGAAATTACTGCCCACTCAACATCCTAAAAAGTTGCGTGGTATTTGAACTTGGATAACATTTCTACCTAAGTCTTTACCTGTCGACCGCTGTAATCTTAAACATTACAAGAGAGACGAGCGTGGAGCAAAAAAATATATTTTTCTTTCTTTCTTTCTATTTTCGCAGATTTTCAGTGGACTAGAATTATATAATCAGGCAAAAACTGTTGGACAAGACGGACTTTCAGATTCTGAAGCGAAACTTCACAAATTGTAGTAAAATTACTGCTCTCATAGCCAGTTGCACTCACTGATCGGTAAACGATTAGCGAGGTTAAGCAACGTTGGGTGCGGTCAGTCTATAGATGGGTGACTTGGGCACGCCACGATCGTGGCGGTAAGTCCCGTGTTTGAGGAGTGGCTGGAGAGGCGGCATGGCGCCCTCACCTTCCGGCTGACACAGGTAATGACTGGCCACGGTTGTTTTGGCCAGTTCCTGTGTCGTATACGCCGGCAAGAGACGCCCGGTTGTCACCACTGCGGCGACTGCCGCGACGTTGTTGAGGACACGGCGCTGCACACTTTGGCGGTTTGCCCCGCCTGGGCATCGCAGCGCCGTGAGCTGATCGCGACAGTCGGATTGGTTGCCCTCTCGCTCCCGGCCGTAGTTCAGTCTATGGTCCGGAGTGAGAGGTCGTGGAACGCCGTCGTCTCCTTTTGTGAGGAAGTCATTTCCATCAAGGAGGCGGCGGAGCGGGAGAGGCAGCGTTTAAACCCTCTTCCCAACCGCAGAGCCGGGCGCCGGAGGGCGCGGGACGACCTCCAGCCACCCTGAGGTTTGACCTGGGGGTGGCGGGCTTTGTGGGCCTGCCCGCCATCCGTTCAGCACCAGGTCCGAGAGGCGGCGTGCGTGTTCCCACGCGCGCCTCTGTTTCGAGTCCGTCTCCCCTCTAGGGGGGACAGTAGGGATAATTTGTGAGGAGTGCCTTTGGGTAGGTCTTTCGTGTAGTGGCCTGACATTTCATACGGCGGGCCGAAACCTCGACGGGGTCGCGACCGCATGCGAAAGTGATTCGCGCGGCCCCGTCGATAGTGGTTTTGTCGAGGAACACCGTGGTAGGTTTAGTCGGTATTCCGGGAGGTCCTTTATCTTTTCAACATCTTATTTTACCCCGGCGAGTCCGACATAACCCCTCCGCCCGCCCCCGCGGAGGGGTATGCGTCATGCATTCCCCAGGTAAAAAAAAAATCGTTGGGTGACTGCTTAGTGGTATTTCATCAGAGCGTCTCCGTGCTTCGGAGGGCACGTTAAAAGTCAGCCCTGGTTGTTGTCATATTGACAGCAATCGTTAAGCCATGTCAGAGGCCTACGGGTGGCTTGAACAACTCTTGACAACAGGTTGGCCACTAACCACACGAAAAGAAGAAGACTGATTTATTATACAGTAACACCCGCCACACTGGATTTAATGAGTATATTATTGTGCATATATGTAATATTATCTTACATTTACGTGAATGTTATACATTGAAATTTAACTACCATATATTTTTTTTTGGAAATTTTATTATTATTATTGTTATATTTTCCATAAAAATAACGAGGCTCCTCTTCCTTTTATACTAAAGCCGGTAACCAAACCATTTCGTCATTCTGTTACAGGGGACAATGCCATCTATTGAGAGTTATCCATACTAATCAAATATTATAAATACTGTTTTGGTCGTCTGTTTTTACGTAGCAACGGATTAACATGCTTTACGCTTATTATTATTGTTCATTAGTTGGTGAGACATAACTACGTGACTGTCTTACTAATTAAAGCAGTATCTATCTATCTTATGCGGGGGCCAGTCAACGCAGACCGGCGACACTTCGACACAGTGGGATCTTTTGTGTCGACACTCTCCCAATAACGACTGCCATACATGTTCATGGCAGCCGGGACCGACGGCTTAACGTGCTCTCCGAGGCACGGAGCAGGCGATAATTGTCAATCAATACGCACATAATTTCGAAAAGTCATATAACTTCCGAAAGTCAGAGGTGCGCGACGAGTGTTCGAACCCGAGACCCACTGCATTGCAGTCTGTTGGTCTCCCCACTGAGCTATCGCTGTTTAAATTAAAGCAGTACGTACCTAGTTACTTAACCCATTCGCTGTCCCGTAATAGACGCAATAGAAAATATATTGTTATGTATCATAATTATGTGATTCATTGGACAGGAAACCTGTTAACTTTTTGCGGCACACTTTTTATTTACAGAGAAAAAAAAATTTTTTTATTCTTAATTGATTAGGTTTAGTTATACGTAATGTCAGTTTTTCATATGTTGGTTGATGAAAGGGTCAAATATAGTAAGGAAATGTTTGCTAATCACTCTAAATTAGGTTTTATTGTCAAGAACCTAATAAGCTTAATTGTTATATTTATATTTATTATACGTAATTAATCATATATCAACAAATTGAGCATATAAAATATTCATATTTGTAAATTAAACTTGCAGAACAATGAATTCAAATTTCACCAACTTTCGTTTGAAAATTTAGTTCTCCTTCCGGCCGTCAAAGCACTGACAATTGGCGCTGTTCAAATATTTTACATTCATATCTTACATAATTATTTATAAAATTCGTAACCAACAGATGTCACTATATCGTAAAACAAGCGAATAAATAGATGGTTAACTCTAATGACCATTATGAAGTAAAGAGTTAAGCTACTTTTATCCCTATCATTACCGTACTTGATAGGTTAAGAATCTAGGTAGGAATCTCTTGCTTGTTCGCTTAGTATAATAAACCTCGCTTCAATGACTGTACTCTTACGTAAATAACCAATATTTTATATGGTTATCATAGATCACATGTGAGGCAGAAACAGGTCGTGGGTAAAATCATAAAATTAATGGTGTGTAGAATATATTACCTAGGCTTAATATACTTAACCCTTCTGATCCTACATCAAGAGGGTTAAGTGATGATTTATACAGTACTTCAAAAGCATATTGATATTTATTGTTTCTTACCTTTTAACCGACGTATTTCTCATATCTGATACATACCTAATATACCCAACAAAATTAATGCTAGTCATATCTATCAATATATATAAAAATTCAACTTCCGTATGTTTGCGTTCACAAAATTTGAAAAGTTGTCGATAAAATAACTTGTAATTTTTATCCAGCTTTGCTTTTATGTGTAGGATTATTTTATGCATATACTAGGGATCCGCCCCTGCTTTGCACAAGTAATACAAAACCTTTACAAATTACAAACCTAAACCTTCCTTATGAATCACTCTATCTATTGGAGAAAACCGCATGAAAAACAATTCTATAGTTTTTGAGTTTATCGCGCACAGACAGACGCGGCGAGGGACTTTGTTTTATAATATTATACAGAATGTGGCGTAAATAATGGATAACCCTGAAACTGTCGACTGGCCAGATTATTATCTATTATTTACCCCACTTATATCACCAAATGCCCATGGATGACTAAATTATTGATATTTCTGATATTTTAAATAAAAATCGTATATCTACAATTGGCGACATTTCCTCGTTCTGTTTTTTTTATGTCACTCCTGAATACTTGTATCATCAGACCAGTATCAAGATTTTTTGTTACAATCTAAAACAACTTCGCAAAAAGGACTTATTCTCAAATTTTAACATGTTTTCTAAGGAATTATGCATTTTTGGGCCCCTGTATCGAAATAAAAATGTCCATGGGCATATGGTGATATAAGTGGATTAAATGATAGATGATAATCTGGCCAGTTGACAGTTTCAGGGTTATCCATTATTTACGCCACATCCTGTATATACATATATAATACTTTTTAAGTTTTTATCTCAAACGAGGTAAAATACCTACTCAATTACGCGTACACTGTTGAACGGATTTGGATACAAGTTGGCGTACAGATAGACCATGTCGTAGATTAGTACGTAGAACTTTATGTCCAGCTATGTGTTTCATATATATACCATTTGTAGGGATAGCCTAAGGATACCGTTGGACTGCGACGCAGAGGTCTCATGGTTGATGCCAAGGCATGAATCGCTAACTTTTCGGTAAGTTACGTGCGTATTAAATACTTAATTATCGTTCGCTTTAAAGATAAACGAAAATGGCTTGAGAAATCCTGCATGTCTGAGAGTCTTCCATAATGTTCTCGAAGATATGATAATTCTGCCAACCCACTCTGGGTTAGCATGGTAGACTATGACCCAATCCTTTACACTGAAAGGAGCCCTGTGCCCAGCATTGGAACAGTTTAATACACTGCTGATATTATTATTATATTGTGTTCCCGTGAGATTCAAGCAGGTGAAGCACTGGGCAGAAAATAGTAACATAATATATATTTTTTATACAATTAAAAATAATAAGTAATAGTAATACTTTATTTCTTTCTTTCTAATATCAGCCCTGTATTAAACTGTCCCAGTGCTTGGCACTTTCTTTTATACAATTATTGTCTATTTTTTATGTTATCGTTTTTGGATAGTGAAGGTCACGAAAGGTCTTTAGGATAGTGAACATCGTGATTTATTGGGTGTGTTGGTAATAAATCATTTAAGATTAGTTGGAGGTTGTATAAAAATAACTCACGATGTTAGTAATCTATAACAACCAGGTCGATTTTTATTAAGCTGGCTTTGATTGCTGATGAAGTTGCTAAGCTTTCTAGCCTATGGCATTAGCTATAGGTATATAGTATAATCAATTTATTTAGTCTCAGTTTTATTGTTTTAATAACAATTCAAGTCAGCTTAATCAATTATGGTTTTAGCAGCAGTTGCCCGCGAATTCGCTTGGAAACAGTACTGTTTTCTGAATGAAAGGTATGTCTTTTCCTTTAAGGGCTAACATAAGGGGGAACAACATGTATGCAACATTTTATGATGATCGGTGAAGTAGTTAGGGCGTGAAACCGTAACAAACAAACAATTTCAATATTGCATATTTTAGTTAGGATATTAAACCTACAATTCGTCAGCTATGGTTACACATGTACTTTAGATGTGTAACCATGTGTAACTAAGAATAGGGTGTGAGCTTATTGTTGCCTAACGGGAATAGTTTCAGTCTTCATGTTTCTACTAAGAATTCCTAGACAGAAAAAACAAATAACGCCTTGCCATTTGCACTTTTAGTATTTTTACGATGGCAGCTACGCCCACATAATAATATTGAAAATATGAAATGCTACTAATAAATTACTTTACTACTTTTTAGAGTCGTCTGACCCTCCAGGAAAAATGTTTCCTCCTACTTTAAAATAGACTGCGTTAAAAGATGTTACAGAACCTTTCGTATAAAAATCTTAACGAGGGTAACCTTTAGGCACATTGACCTTTTGCTCTAAGAAAATTGCCTTCTCCTACTCAATTTAGAGAATTACCACAGTGCGCTCGCATCTCATCCATCAGATAAGATGTGCAATCGTTAACTTTGGCTTTGGCTGTGGTCGTTGGCATGTATTCTGACAAGCAAAGTAAGTCCCTAATCAAAAATCAAAAAAAAAATTTTATTTATTAACAAGCAATTAATGGTGCCCATAGATAAGACAGTGAAAGGAAATCGTTTGGCTTGGTATGGACATGTTATGCGAAGAGATGATACGTATGTAGGTAAGCAAGTGATGGATATGAGGGTAGAGGGACGAAAAGGGAGAGGAAGGCCAAGGAAAAGATGGATGGACTGTGTGAGGATGGATATGAAAGGAAAAGGGGTAAATGATCAGATGACGGGTGACAGAGAAGTATGGAAGCGAAGGACATACTGCGCCGACCCCAAATAAATTGGGACCAGGACAAGAGAATGATGATTAACAAGCAATTAATGATTTTTTATTTGGGTATTCTTTGCGTTTCTTGTTTGAATGTTTGTGAAGTCCCTCACTATACAGGACAAATAAAGTGCGGCAATCACCTTTAAAGAAGAAGATCTTTATTCAGTGCAAATTTGTATGTATTTTGATATATTATTATTACTTTTATCATTCAAGTTTCAACTTACCCAATGGATTTTACCTTTTCATTACAAATTGGTACGTGCGTGTTTCTAATTATGTTTGCAACAAGCTAAATTAGTAATTTCGGAAGGAGAAACGATCTCATTTATTTATAAGCGACATTAAATTGCTTACGGTTAGAAACATATACGTACCAACGTATTATATTTACATTAATGTTGTACATCGTGTTTATTGGTTTACGCTTGTGCGCATATTTGAGTTAAATAACTGTCTATGTTCAATATTTGAACTGCCATACTCAACTTTTGGCATACAAGATTTTCTTAATAATTCGATCTATTGAAATGCGTCTCTACTGACAATTTATTGTCTAATCTACAAATAACCTTACCTTTTGACTAATACCAAAGTATAATATTGTCTTCTATTTACGCGAATATTATTCATTGAAATTAAACTGCTATATACGGATTTTATCGCGTTGTTTATTTGACACTTTATTACAACAATTAAACACAAAACAATTTTCAAAATTTTGTAATAAAGTGTCAAATAAACAACGCGATAAAATCCGTATATAGCAGTTTAATTTCAATAATACCAAAGTATATTTTTAATTCTATATGAACTAAAAAATTATAACTGAAGCAGTAATTTAATTTTTCAATTACGACTCTTGTGATAATGCATTCCCTCTGAAGAGAATGCAATAACGAATAGCCACAGAATTATCAATAATATAAAATTCACATAGATCAACGACAATGAAAACATTTCAGCAAACTCTTGAAATCATTTTTCTCTAAGCGAGACGAATCGAACGGACGGTAGATATATCGTATATTAGCATCGTCAAGATGCAAAACATCTGCGTGAGATCGTTTTATTTATAAGCTGAGTTTGGGCTGAGTAAACTGTCTCTGCTTCGTTCTCACCTACTTTGCTCCAATCCACTTAAGAACATTACTACTTCTTTAAACACCATAATTTTCTCCTCTCTGCTATTGTCCGCTTCAGTGGAAACGCAGCCGTAAAGCTTCATACAGAGTGCTAAGCAATTATAAAAACCACTCACATAAATAACATTCCGGCTCGAAACAACTATCTGTGGATTGCATAAATGTGCTCCGTTAATGGACCAAACTTGCAACGGTAGCAATTTGTTATCCTGTGATTGCAGTCAAATTGGTTGATTTACAAAGGTTTACGTTATATGCTTTCAAAATATAAATAATGGCGCGATCCGAATCTTTTACGTAAAATGTTCGCATGGAATTACACGGTTTTATGCAATATTTTAGTAATACCTTCGCTCTAGCTGTCCAACCAACTGTTATAAAATACTAAGTACTTCTGCAAACATTAAAATCCTTTTCAGAGAAACAATAATTTCCACTATATAGTTTTACTATTAGAGTACTAAAACACTGCTTTTAACTTTAGTATATTAATTTTAAAACACATGTTTAATGGTATTTAAATGCCAAAAAGCTAGCTAGTCATATTTTATGGCGCAGGTCTTTTTTTATATAATCATCTTTTACTTTGGCGTTATCAAAGTAAAGATCAGAGTACGTTAAGCAAATAACGGTAATATGGAATTAATGAGCACAAGTATTTGTGATATTTGATCAGTTACATTCAAAATGTATGTATGTTTAAGAGAAGTGTAGTCATCAGAGCTACTTACGGGCTAAAATTCAGATGAACTATCTAAACACAAACCATTTGTGGTCAAAATGTTGGCGACTTAGTTAAGGGATCAGATTTAATAGAATGCCATGGATGATCAACGAATATTTTCCACGTAGTGTGCTACTATTTTCTACAGCTGGCTAAAATTTTGGATTAATAAAATCAGTAATATAACTTTTCGTTGCATTTTAACCAAAACAACTTCCATACAGGCACGTTGCTAAATCATAGTCTATTTATATTAAAGTGTTATTAACTTTAGAGGTTAGATCAACTTTTATATATTTATATCTTCTCTCTTAGCCTTTATTATTCCCAAGTCACTTGGGGTCGGATTTGTGGTCTAACCGGATTTGACTGGATATCAGTTTTTACACGGAGCGGCTGCCACCTGCCCTCCGCAACCCGAAGGCTAACGATACCCTAAGGCTAGTGTCAGAATATTAGAGGGTACTGACTTTCCCAATAACGACTGCCATAGATGTTCATGGCAGCCGGGACCGACGGCTTAACGTGCTCTCCGAGGCACGGAGCAGGCGATAATTGTCAATCAATAAGCACATAATTTCGAAAAGTCATATAACTCCCGAAAGTCAGAGGTGCGCGACGTGGGTTCGAACCTGAGACCCTCTGCATTGCAGTCTGTTGGTCTCCCCACTGAGCTATCGCTGCTCTTTTATATATTTATATAAAGTATATAAATAATATTCAATTGCCATTATTCAGCTTAGAAAGTATAAACGCTGACTAAGTGTTTACGCGAATATTAATAATGCAAAATTGGCTTTCTCCAGCTCGCTTCCTCAATCTGCTTAAACGATTTTGACAGTTTTTATAGAGATAACTGGCATTCAGAAAAAAACTATAGGAAACTTAAAGAGTGCAACCTGTTTCGCGAGTACCAGCCAGTTTTATATAAAAGCTAGAATATGCACCTACATATACGTACTTTTATATGGCCGCAGAAATTAATTTGCGCATTTTAAACGTACGATTTCGGCTCGCTTCGGTTCAAAACCTCTACAAAATAATGTGCAATCGATTATAAACTTTTAATTGATCCGCGGTGGGTACAATATAAATAATATCAACGTTTTTGATTAAATATTATACTTTGGTTATTTCTAGTCCAACATCGTGGTTTGTTGTGTAACCGCCTGAAGTTTGTTTTGTTTAAATTTAAGTAATAATAGCCTAAAACATCTATTGCAGAGTAGGGTTTATCTTTGAGGTTATCTTTAGGTAATAGAAATTGTTCCCTTCGTTAAGGTTTGATATTTCATTTCTAGTGAAAACATTCAACTTCAACGTTAGAGTTTTCAGCATGGTGTATATCAGTTACTTCTCCACTCCCAGTGCTTTCCAAATCTGAACTCATTATTAAAAGTGGTGAAATGTGTACGTAATTCGTCTCAACTCACCCCTTCGAGGATATAAGTAACACCGATGTAATTAGATAATAATAGGGCCAATTCCCGTAGTTCTATTTAAACTGTTCAAAATAAACTTCCGATCTAGTCATAAATGTAACAAACGTTATTCTCTTAAATTGAAATGAACGTCAAAAGTTAGCATAAATTCCATTTCACTTCACATTTGACGTTTATTTGACTAAATAGGAACTCAATGAATTTAAACTATTTGAAACTCATGTTAGCATGCTTTTTCAAAAACACAAATCTCATACTATTTACAAAATCATTTACAGTTTCCACGACGTTTCCGTTTCGTTTTTAATTTCAATGTATAACATTCGCGTAAACTTAAAATAATGAACGGATCTCAAATTTAAACAATTGTATTGCAAATTGGCCCTCTGTTCACAATATTTTATTGTGTATTTAAACACAAAAAGCACTCCAAACTTGAAAGCATAACTCAGCATTGTTCGAAGCATTTTGTATTGCTTAAATTTCTGTAATTTATTTTAATGGTTCATACAGTACTCACGTATCTGCAGCCAGCAAACTGTAATGAAGGCAAGTGTTATGATTTCGCTAATACAGTGCTTATAAGTTCCGCTATAACAACGTACCGTGCACTCTATTATAAAGTTTTAATTGAACCGCTCGATGGGAGCAATTAAAAATAATAGATATGAGGGGAGTGTGTACTTTATTGATCTAGAGTTTTGTTTTTCATTGACCGGTTAGTGAGAGGAGATTTAAATTGTATAAATGAATAAGATATTAATGGTCTATATTTTAGATATTATGATAAACTAGATTTTGCCCGCGGCTTCGCTCGCGTTGTAAATTTTGTCAGTAAATTCCTATACCCTCGGGAACGGTACTTTTTTCTGGATAGATGGTACTCTATGTCTTTGCTGTACTCCTGACAACATGTATGCAAAATTTAATGATGATCTGTCGAGTAGTTAAGGCTTGAAAGCGTAACATACAAAGAAATTCACATTCGCATTTATAATATTAAAATTACGACGTGCTTGTGGTCTATTAGGCAGAATCTCTTTAGTCTGTAAAATTTCGATCAAGTTGTAGGTATATAAACTAGACACATTCTGGAGTTTTTGTTTGTATGCTATTTTATACCTGACGTTTACCTGTGCTTATGTCCGCGTGAAAGGTAACAACAAAATATGTATGCCAAATTGTATCTTTTGACATTTATTATATTAAATAAGACGTTTTACAAAGTACTGTATTACGTTCACTCAAATGTGATAATATATTTAATTTCACTAGTTTATATTCAAAGACATTGTAAATTGTGTCTAAATTACTATAACTCAAGATCAAGGTGTGCTTTGTCTCTCTTTCATTAGTTGGCACACCCTCCAGCAACACACGAGTGAATTCATATATAGGTTTTCATGCAACGTTCTGCTAACAATTAATATCTATAAAAAATAAACAACAATCTATTCTGATGTTTACCAAATAATTGTGTTCTGAACTGTTAACTCTACTTACACTATGAATTCCCTATCCAATATTCAACGCATGTAAAACATTAAGCTACAACGCCATCTGTTATCCTTATTCGGAGTTCATAAATTTCGTTGCAATTTCAAAAGCGTTTCATAGTATTAAAGCCGTTAAAACAATCTTCAAAGTAATGGCATCTGTTCATAAGTTTTATGGGCAATTAATAAAATATGTCGCTTATTTGATAGAATACGTTTATGTATGTATGATGTATGGTTATGAGTTTCAAGTTGTTGTGTTAATTTGTCTTGGTAGGCTGTGAATGTGTTAGTGATTGTTTTGCAAAATTAATGTGTTAAGTTTTGCGTCATTTAATTGAAAGCAAGCTGTGTATGACGTGTTTGTATGTGACATGTTGCTACTATATTTTGATGTAGGCAGTAAAGAAAGGACAATGTTTTTAAAATGTCAGTCTGACCGCTTAGTTGCAACGTTATAGTTAGTACGGCTGTCATTATATTATTGTAAGTTTTCATCACCCATTCCTGATCTCATGGTACATAACCGTGAGGCTACCTACTCTTTTGGGGATATCTCTGAAAGTAGGCGAAAGTAACACATTTCGTCAATTATTTTGTTATGTCTCACTTAAAAATAGGCGAGCCGTCTACCGCATGCAGTTGCAGACTCTGTGTTGCTACCGTGGATTTCTTAACAGAAAAAACGATACTTATGCCCGACCCTGGAGGTGGTCCAGAGGCCTCATATACAGTAGTCGTATTTATTACGCTGCGCTACAGATGCTTGGAATTTACTAGACGTGTTTATTTGACAGCAGCGATAGCTCAGTGGGAAGACCAACAGACTGCAATGCCACTGCATGGTGCGCGACGTGGGTTCGAACCCGAGACCCACTGGTCTCGGGTTCGAACCACGTTGCATACCTCTGACTTTCGGAAGTTATATGACTTTTCGAAATTATGTGCGTATTGATTGACAATTATCGCCTGTTCCGTGCCTCGGAGAGCACGTTAAGCCGTCGGTCCCGGCTGCCATGAACATCTATGGCAGTCGTTATTGGGAAAGTCACCCTCTAATATCCTGACACTGGTCTAGCCTTAGGGTATCGTTAGCCTTCGGGTTGCGGAGGTTAGATGGCAGCCGCTCCGTGTAAAAACTGATATCCAGTCAAATCCGGTTAGACTAGAAAAGCCGATCCCGAGTGACTTTGGAATAATAAAGGCTAAAGGAGAAGAGTTTATATGACAGCTCTAGTTAGACGATCTCAAAAATAAGAATGACACTTGAGATTTTAATTGAAATGAAACTGCTATATACGGATTTTATCGCGTTGTTTATTTGACACTTTATTACAAAATTTTGAAAATTGTTACACTACTACTACTATTAAACTTTACTAATTTTTAAGCTAATTAAATTATTATTAAACTATTTAGATTTAATTTATTTTTATTTTTACACTTTCCTCGACGTTTCGGTTGCTTTTCAGCAGCCATGGTCACGGGGAGACTAAGATGGCAGTTGTCTCAATGTTCCAGTGTAGTTATTTCAAAGTACCTGAACATAATTTAATCATTGGTGTTTCTATTTACGCAGAATGAGCTCAAAGTATCATGAAGTCTAGCTGTGGTTTGCTTGTTCTTGGGTTTGACTACTTTTATTACTGGATCCCAAGCTGGTGGTACATTCCAACCATCTTCTCTATTAAAATTAGGATGTTTTTTGATTTCAATAGCCTCGCGAAGCATCCTTGGTAGGAATCGGTGTTCTTTAGCGAGAATCTGTGGTTTGTCAAATCTCAGGTAGTCGTTGGTCCCCTGTTGCACATGTTCACACATGTTGAGATTTTAAATTTAAATCACTTACTGCAGGATATTTGTGATGGTCCTTGCATTGTGCAATATACATAGTAAGCTAACATGTCAATTGCTGAAATGGCAGCAATAATTTAAAACTAATTGAACCTGTTTGTCGCGATTAAGAAATTAAGCACAAATGCATGGGCTTGTTTTCAAGTAACTGCTATTTGGAACCTCTATCTACTTCTTAATAAATCCACCAGATAACAACGATAAGAGACAAAGTATTCTGCTTGAACAGTCTACGCGATAATAATTCTAACATACGTATCAATATGTATTCGTCAATTTAAAACGGAACACCGAGACCTATGATCCGTGAAACTGGACCGGACCCCATTGAGCCTTTTTTTGGCACAGAGCCAAAATACGAGGCGAAAAAAAGCAGTTTGAATTCGTTTGAAAAAACAAAACTTATTATCATTTTCTACTTGTACAAATAATGGGCAATGTATTCGTTTTGTATAAATATCATGGATGCTGCAATTAGTAAAAATGATTGAAATTAATATTTTGATGTTATTCCACAAGCTGCAACAGCGTTGATGCTGAATTGATAGGTGTTTATTTATTTATTTGGATCACCAACAAGTGATATTCAAATCTAAATAAATCTAAAATACGCTTTTTTGATAACCTGGTTTGATGTATCTAGTGTCACGCTCTCTCCTACGCTTACTGCTAAATATAACATTTGTAAGTACTACCACGGAGTCTGAAACTATTTTGCTAAGTTGAGTGAAAGAGCCTGCCGTTGCAAAGTATTTGGTAATGAAACAAATGAGTCACCTTGACCGCAGACTTGTTTCAGGAAACTGTAGTAGCAGTATTAACACCGTTACTGCGTTTCATCCGGTGAATGGGAGCTGCGTAGGATCACTTACCGTCTCTTTTTCATTTCATCATATCATCAACCGGCAACGCACTAGTTGTACCTACGATTACTGCAGCGACCATAAAATAACATAGGTCACTTGACACTTATAATTAAAAACAAACCTGTAGCCATCCATGAATATAGCTTAAATGATGAATATAGTAGTATAGTTATGGACGTCGTCTGTGTTCCTGATACATCAAGTATGTAACGTTTTGATTATGAAGCTTTACAATTAGGCAAATATTATTTTTACGGTAGGTACATACATAAAACCAATGATTGCACGCCTTATTCTACTTAATTTTGCGACAATTTAAATGAATGTTGCTTATGCTAAAAACAAAGTGCATAATTGGTTTTCATCACTTGAGTTTTCAAATAACTAATAAATTAAAATTCATTTGACTAACAGCGTCCCTTAAAGAACCTTCGCAACTTGGTATACAGATGTATTTGACAAGAAGGAAAAGTATTTGATTTATCGCTGCTGATTAAGAGTAACGAAGGTCCGTTTTTAATTTTGGTTGTACGTTGATTGGCAGGGTACAAATTTTCTAATTTATTATGAAGGTAGAACAGCAGTGGTTTCGGGACTTTAGTTAATAAATTTAATCTTTTGAATTACGTAATTTTTTGCTAAAATGTTAATGTCAGTGCCGCTTGTCTGCTGTTAAATCTTGTTGAAAAAGGGCTTACAATCGGGCACGCCACGATTGTGGCGGTAAGTCCCGTGTTTGAGCAGTGGCTAGAGGGGCGGCATGGCACCCTCACCTTCCGGCTGACACAGGTAATGACTGGTCATGGTTGTTTTGGCCAGTTTCTGTGTCGCATAGGCCGGCAAGAGACGCCCGGTTATCACCACTGCGGCGACTGCCGCGACGTTGTTGTGGACACGGCGCTGCACACTTTGGCAGAATGTCCCGCCTGGGCACCGCAACGCCGTGAGTTTTGATTTGATTGGTTGCTCTCTCGCTCCCGGCCGTAGTTCAGTCTATGGTCCGGAGTGAAAGGTCGTGGAAAGCCGTTGCCTCCTTCTATGAGGAAGTGATTTCCATCAAGGAGGCGGTGGAGCGGGAGAGGAAACGCTTAAACCTCTCCCCAACCGCAGAGCCGGGTGCCGGAAAGCGCGAGACGACCTCCAGCCACCCTGAGGTTTGACCTGGGGATGGTGGGTTTCGTGGGCCTGCCCGCCACCCGATCAGCACCAGGTCCGAGAGGCGGCGTGCGTGTTCCACGCGCGCCTTTGTATCGTGTGTCCGTCTCCTCCTCAGGGGGACAGTAGAGATAAAATTAGTAGTGGTTTATTGGTTAGGTCTATTTATGCAATGGCCTGCCATTTCATACGGCGGGCCGAAACCTCGGCGGGGTCGCGATTGCATGTGAAAGCGATTCGCGCAGTCGCGCTGATTGCGGTTATGTCGAGGAACACCGTGGTAGGTTTAGTCGGTATTACCGGGATGACGCTCACCATCTTTCCGCCACGTTAAAAAAAATGGACTTACAATGAGTCACCATTTTTTGCTTTTGGCATTTGGCTGCACAGATGGTGTTGCATAAGTGGTGGCTTAACTGCTGCTACTGCGCTGAGTTTCGAAAGTTTAATTTGTAGAAAAAATTTGTGGTCTACATAATATATAGTTGTGCCGATTCTGATTGATCTTTTTGAACGTAGTTTGTACAGTCCTCCATGAAATATTATGTTGCGATATAATTAAAACACATGCTCGTTGTTGAGTCCTTGGTTATTGAATCGTCCATCAAATCACATTCACATTTCATATATTGTTCTTGACAAAAAAAAATACTGCTATTACGGTAATTGTGGCTTAAAGATAAAAAAATAACTCAGACATTTTTGCACGAACAGGCAAAGCACCATCATTATTTGTCTTGGTCTGGGTGTTTCTATGTATAATATGTATGTATTTACAAAAAAAGAAAGTATATATGTATGTTTATCCGTTGTCTAGAACCCATAGTACAAGCTCTGCTTACTTTGGGCTAGATGGTGTTGTGTGTATGTGGTAGAATATTATTATTATTATTATTATTATTATATATATAGCGGTATTAAAAAGTAAAGACATTTTTTCGTAGTACTGTAGGATCCAATACATAAATATGATTTAAATCATTAGTTCCCAAAGTTGTCCAGGTTGACCCCCAGGGGTCCACGGGAGACTCGAAGGCGGTACAAGTAGGCGTGACAAAAAAATTTGGCTCCACAATTCGTAAGCGAAAGCGTCCACGAAAATTTATTTGCTTTCGATAGTGAAGAACTAAAATGTTGGCTTGACTTCACCTATCAATCAATGTAGGCAGATAATATTTTAAGAAGCTCAGCGACTGTTACTTGTTAAAACTTGTATATTCCATATTTAGTACCAGTGGTCTCGAACCTACCGATTTCTCGCTGGAGAATTCAAAAAAAGAAAGTCAGTCTGTGGAAATTTGATGAAATTTTAAATACGAATGTCAAGGAATATGGCAGAAATGTAGCTGCAAAGGGTCCACCAAGACCTGCTAAATTTTAAAACTGGTCTATAAGAAAAAAAATCTGGGACCTCTGATTTAAATAAATAGATGTTGATCACCCGGTACAATGAACAAAATCCGTTTGTTCGTTACACAGCAAAATTGATACTGAACATAACTAGAATATAAATGATAATAATATCAGCCCTATTTTAAACTGTCCCACAGGTGAGCACGGGCCTCTTCTCTGTGTGAAAAAAGTTAGACCATAGTCTACCAGGCTGGCTCGATTCGCGTTGGCAGTCTTCACATATATTATAGAACATTTCGAAGAACTCTCAGATATGCAGATTTCCCTTCATCGTTAAAGTGAATAATAATAAATTATTTAATGCGCATATAATTTCGAAAAGTAAGAGATGAGTGCCTTGGAATCGAACTCGAGATCTTTACATGGTTGCCGTAGGTGAGTAACTGTAGACTCGCCCACCAAAATAATGTACCATATTTACCACAATAATTTCCTTTGATAATCGAAAATCTTATTTGTGACGTCACTCTATATTAAGACCCAAATTTCCGCCTGAACAAGTTGTACTATAATGCTTAGGCGAATTTCTTATAACTTCTCAAAACTTTAAAATCAATTAGCGTAAAACTCAATTTCCATTTGTTCGCGTCGAGTGTTAGAATGGAAATTAATTGAAATTTTGTCCTGAGTGTCTCTTTAGATGAAAGAAAATAAAACTAGGCAACGATAATGGAGAAAGATATGAGTGCAAGAGACCATTTAATTAGCGTTTTGTTTAATTATTTTTCTGGATGTTCCGACTGTTGAATGATGCTGAGATGATCACTTCAGAGTAAACGCCCGAACTTCGGTTTGCTTCTTTTATATTTGTTGTGAGTTGCAAGGTTAAAGATATTTAGACCCTGATCCGTTCAGTTTCAAGACATTCTTAGACATAATCAAAAAGATTACAATCTTAGTTCTGTGTTACGGCTTACGATAGGTAAAGAGGACAATGGGCTAGAAGAACCATGCGCTAAAGGAATTACATTCTTTAAAATGAAATCACTTAGGGTGAAAGAAGATTATAGTGAAATCCTAAATGTTAATAATAATATATATGTTATAATTATGCTCATATCAAACCAATATAAGTTTTCAATAAGCTAGTAAATTTTACGAAATGTTAAGAAAACGGCTTGGTACTAATAGTCTATGTAACTTTTATAAAATGATAACAGTTTATTGATAGTTATACATAAATTATACTTTGAAAAATGTAATGACGTCTTTAACAATTAGGCATGTTTATTCTATTGCCTATTTTTAAATAATCCACCTTAACTAAAACGCATTAAACCTTTCGCCGTAGGGCACCTCCGTGAGGTCTGTATGTGCATGCTCGTGTGGAACGTATCACATTCGTCAGTATCTGAGGTTACTTGTAACGAATAGCCTACACGTGCCTTATTTTTACGAGAGTATACCAGACATAAACAAATTTTATCAGTTTTTATTGCAAATAAAAATGAAAATACTTTCTCTTGCGAAATCTCGGGAAAAGTGTAAGAAAAGACCAAAGGAAATTAAAATAAATATTAATATAAAATATTTAATAGCTGTAATTTAAATAAATGGTACGATACGATAAAATTCGTAAAAAAAGACGTTTCAATACCTCTTTCTACTTTTAAATCATACAAATTCCTACCCGCAGCTTTATCCGCGAGAATCCCATGGCGACGCAAGTATGAGGCCAGGATAGGTACTTTTATCCTATATGCCAGTGAACTCATTGTGCTAAATTTCACTCAAATCCTTTACGCAATTTATGCGTAATTAAAGCTAAATTCGAATCGCCAAACATCTTCTCAAACTTACATAATAATATAATTATTAATAATAATATAATATTTATTATATTAGAAGAACCTATGCTTTTACTTAAAACCATTTTTCTTACTTACGAAATAGCTTATTCTTAATAACTGAAATTTTTTCAAAGCATAATAGAGTTGGATCCCTATGAAAGGCTAAATCGTGTTGTCATACCCTTCAAGAAAATTGAAAATATAAAAGGGCGAGCTGATTAAGTGGCTTTTGAAACCCTTCCGGGTTCCACACTTGGATCTTCTTTGTATGGAAATTCGCTTGTCCAGTGTTTGATGTAGGTAGAGAATTATTTTTCTAAATGTACGAATGTGTTGGTATTCCTTTTGAAGTGCTCACTTTAATAGAAGTCAGGTGTATTTCAAATAAGTACATAAGCCATTTATGAAATACATTAAGATGTTTTGATTTTCTATTTGGACCGAAGACCGTCAGGAGAAAAGACGTAAAGATATAGTGGCTTACTCCCCAAGGGTCCGAACCGCTTTTGCACGGCGTCAGTATGCAACCCAATCAGCTTACATTTATAATAAAACAATCGTAAAATTAAAGTTCCACCATGAGGTCTCACACGTATCCAAAAATGTTATAACCGAGTGGCTAAGAACCTTCACATACGAGGGAACTGAACAAATTTTAGTTCTTTCTTATTCATAATGTAATAACTTTGTAATGTGAGTTTAATCTATCACTTACGCTTCGAACACATAGGCACTTCAAAGAAGACATACACGCACGCGCACGCACGCACGCACACACACACACACACACACACACACGCACGCACGAACGCACGCACGCACGCACGCATGCACGCACGCACGCACGCACGCACGCACGGACGCACGCACGCACGTACGCATGCACGCATGCACGCACGCACGCACATAATATCTTATGTAACAACACATCAAACGTTGCGAGATGGTTCTGAATCCTAAGTGCGCACGACCGATACCTATACATTTAGCTGGTTTTGAGTTGGATATTTTTATAATAACCACGCTACCTTAAAAGGTTTAATGATCAATTAATTACAATCAGAATCAACTTATGATATAGTCTATTTAGGACTACTCTCCGTTGACTTAGATCCTTACTAAATTCTTATTTACTGCTTTTATTATTATTTATTACAACAGGGAGTGCTGTATTTATATGAATATTGCTAGAATTAAAATACATACATAAGGACCCTAACGTCGAAGCGGCAGGCAGAGGTGTATTTTACATCGACATTTCACCAATAATAAATAATTTTAGGTGTCGCATAATAGAGACCGATCTCTTGCTGTCTATTTGAAACCGTTCTGGACCACAAGCTGCTCCTGAAAGTTATTTATGAAAGATCCTAAAAAGAATTTGCTAGATCCGGCAATCAAGTTCGATGTATTAACCCTTATTTTTTGGGTCAGTTATATAATATATATAACCGAATATATATATGTATATATATGTGTGTATATATTAGACCCACTACATATAATATGTTGTCAAAAGTCAAGACAACGAATATTTTGTAAATTTTGTCTGCTTGTCTCTTTATTAGTTCTGACATCACGTAACCACTGAACTCATATTGATGCGGTTTTTGAAGATTTGCTAGCTTGAGGCACACTTAAAATTTAAGCCGTGTCATATAACCAGCTCAATGACGTCACGAAAAAGTAGTAGGGACAAGGTATTAGGAATAAATCCTGTATCACGGGGGTATCTTTACAAACATTCAAACAACGGACACAAAGAGCAGCCGTACTCAGAACAACCATTTGTTGGCCTCAATAACGTAGTGGTTAGTGTAACCGACTGCCACGCCTGAGTTTGCGGGTTCGATTCCCGCACAAGTCAAACATTTGTGTGCATGAACATGGCTGTTTGTCTTGGTCTGGGTGTTTCTATGTATAATATGTATGAATTTACAAAAAAAAAGAAAGTTAGTATATATGTATGTTTATCCATTGTCTAGAACCCATAGTACAAGCTCAGCGGGTCTACCGTGAAAATATTTTTACGCAATGACGTGCCGAAACGAATGACGAACGAAATAATAAGCATATACCTACCATGAAAACACTTCGGATTTTTTAGGACGTACAAATGTCATACGACGATATTCATGACGAAAGTCGGCGCGAATGATGTTTCATGGTAAGAATAAGCACGAACGAACTTACGCAATTGCGTATAACGCGTTTCACGGTGGACCCCCTGGGCGGGTCGCTAGTGTTATCACAGTTTACGTTTTCATTGTGACCAAAATGAAATATGATCAAGCAACATTTTAAATTTTATTTTTAAAAGCAACACTCGTTGTTATTGCTACCACCATAATGGAAAAACCATTTCGTTACTGTTCAAATTACTGTTTTGCATATATACGAAAATATCGTGAATATTTGTAATTTCAGTTTTGTTTTTTACCTGAAATACAATACATGTTTGTAGAAATTTTCGTACAGACCACAACACGCACACTAGCTTGATTTTAATTTCCTTGGTCATTTTTAATTATAAGAAAGGTTAGTTTGCTAATATAATAATAATTGCTATTATATAATAATATTGCTAATATAATTTGTTAATATAATAATAATTATAATAATATTCTACTACATACACACAACATCATCTAGCCCAAACTAAGCAGAGCTTGTACTATGGGTACTAAACAATGGATAAACATACATATATACTTTTTTTTTGTAAATACATACGTATTATACATAGAAACACCCAGACCAAGACAAATATCTATGTTCATGCACACAAATGTTTGACTTGTGCGGGAATCGAACCCGCGACCTCGGGCATGGCAGTCCATTACACTAGCCACTACGCCATCGAGGCCGACTATATTAATAATATAAGGATTTATGACCAATATAATACTTTTAGAAAATTTTTGAAGTTTCAGCGATTTATGTTGCTGACTGTACATGATATATTGGATCTGCACCTTTATAAATTCAATTAATAAAAAATAAAAATTGCCGTTCTGTATTAAGAAAATCGATAGATTAGTATAGTTCACACAATGGTATTGTTAAAAATATTGATAAAACAGTTTTATCAATATTTTATGACAATTTAAAATTTGAAACATATATTGTAAATGTGTTCGGTGCATTCATAATTGGGCGTTTCTTGAAAATTATAATATATTTAATTTTTATTCTGTTTTTTTTAATTTTTTAGGCAAATGGTTCTATATATTAGTTTTATACAAATATTTCTTACACAATACTTCTTTCATTGAGTCTTATTGCCGGCTAATTGATGAATTAAATATGTACGACAATAACTTACTGTATTAACTGAAAGCTTTGTCTCTTCGTCAAAAAGCTCAGCGTTCCAATACGACAATTATGATATCTTGATTTAACTATAAAATGTAACTATACATTTTATTATGATAACACAGAGCTATCACATAAATTACTTAATTTTCCTTGTTAAGTTATTCCATATTTTAAACAAGTAAGTTGTATAATCAAATCTGCGAAATCAGACGAAAACTTTCTGTGAAACTTGGAACTGATATCAACGAACGAAGAGGACTTAACTGTACACGTACATTGAAACCTATTTCGAGTTTATTGTATTAAAGGTGTAAAAAACGTCACTTACCACATAAAGAAGGTCGCTGCCAAACTATCGAAATCCTGTTATTCGTAGAAATATTAGAAATATCTAAATTCAAAAATGCGATTACATTTATGTTGTCTTACAACTAAAGAAAAAGTAGATGAACTTGTCAATGGATACGTTCATGTACTCATTATTATTATTACCTACTGGTAATAATAATAATAATAATAATAATATTCTATCACATACACACAACACCATCTAGCCCAAACTAAGCAGAGCTTGTACTATGGGTACAATGGATAAACATACATATATTCTTTCTTTTTGTAAATACATACATATTATACATAGAAACACCCAGACCAAGACACACATCCATGTTCATGCACACAAATGTTTGACTTGTGCGGGAATCGAACCCGCGACCTCAGGCGTGGCAGTCGGTTACACTAACCACTACGCCACCGAGGTATAACATAATAATAATTATGACAACTAAAACAAGGATTTTATACTCAATCGGCTCTCCAAAACGTATCACTATCTTGTGATCTTGTAAATGTATTGTTTTTCAAATAATAATAATACAAGAATTCAAAAAGTCAAAAAACAAAATGAAATTAATAAAATATTCTAATCATTTTTTGTGATGATTGTTTGTGAATAGAATCGCCAGAGATCTCGCCGAGGAGACGTAATGCCAGAAGACGCAAGCAGCTTTATAAACAGACTTTTAATTTGCATAAAAGGCAAACATAGTTATTAAGTAGTATACAATCATTCTGTTTTCCGTTTTTGAGGCATCTGGCTATTTGCATTTACTTGCAGTAAGTTTGACTTTAACAGAAATATAAATATATCTTTTGAGAACAGTTTGGTCAATTTCGTATCAAGTGTACGCAAACCGTTAAGCAATGAGCCGTTTGAGTTCCAAATTTGACTGGAACTCAGGTCGACTTCCGAGAAGGACTTTCCGAGTTCAGTCAACTGCAGAATTGTGCTCTTAGACTGCAATGACGCTATTGTGTCAAAGTTTAACGACAGATAATAATATTGGGGTTATGAGAGAAACAAAATTATCTTGTAGTGCAGTAACTGATTATGCATGATACCATTTTGGAATTACTTGGAAACTAGTGCCGGTTAGTATCGAGATCCTCGGAATAACGCCTTTCAGTTTAACCATACGGAGACTTGACGCAGTTGCTTATATGATCACCTCACCTCTGCCATCCATAACTGAATCACAAATATTTGTTCTGATGTGAGTATTCTTTACCTTCGTTAATTAAATGTATATAAAGTACTCTATGATACAGAGTCATGTGAGAGTTGTATATTATTTTTCTAAATCCTGAATTATGGCTATAGAGGTTTTATTATTATAGAGCGTTATTTATTTTCTTTTGAGCGATTTTAAAATATCTTTACATTACATTAAAAAAGTTAAATGATTACTGTTATAATTATTATTTAGTCAGCAATGTCACTAAAGGTGTAAAAGAGAATTTCTGCAACGATCATCTACCTGGGAAAATTTTATTACTATATCATATCATTCAAGATAGTTATTTCCATCACAAAAATTGTGTTTCCAAATCAGAGTAATTCGATTATCTTTTTTCTGCCAATAACCTGAACTACATGATAATATTATCTGGCAAAAACTATCCTCTCCATCAACGGAGGGTAGCAAAAAGTTACATAAAACTAAGTCTCGTCAGCACGCGTATTCGTCAGTTCGTGACAAATGTGGGAATCCTTAGCCCGGTACCGATACGAGGCAATCAATCAACTCTTAGTTGGGACCCTTTGCGTAGAGGCGGACAGTATTCCGGGCATGGGATGTGCGTGAAAAATGTTGGATGTTGAGAAAAAATTATTACTGCAGTTTTTGTATATAATGTGATTTTAGAAAAGGATATTTCACTTTAGTTTTAATTGTTACTTATTGTTCTACCTCCACTATAGCTGATTGTTGCATGTGGTTAAGCGATTTTAAGCTACCTATAGCATAATTATACTTTAAAGTTATTGCTATTAGTTATATACGTAATGTTTTTCCCGTTTATCATTGCTTTAAAAGTATTTAACAAATGAATGCTTTGTACATTTTCCATAAAGAAATGTACGTAACGTACATATACAAGCATAGAAATGCCTAACATTTAGTTATGTTATTAAATCATTCGGGCTTTATTTGTTGAACAAGTTAAATAGTTTTGTAGCAGTGGTATTTTGCAAACGCATGATTATTAACGCAGCTAATTAAAAATATCTAGTATAATATTATAGAACGAAATAGTTGTTCATATTTAAAAATACACGCACACAAAGATATCTTCTGTGGATTATTTAATTATAATAATTATGAGAATAATAATTATTTAGTATTAGTAGACCCTCGCTGATTTCAGAATGAATGGGCCGGATCGACCGGGGTAGGACAACCCTCTCACAGCATGTCGACGTGAAATAGCAGTATTCCTACTGTTGTGTTTCGTTCGGTGAGTGAGAGTGCCGGAGGCCCAATCACTCTCTTTCCCCCTTCCCGCTCCTTCTTCTTACCACTTTCTTTTTCTCTTCTTCCTTTCCTAAAGGCTCGGCAACGCGCAAGTGATGTCTCTGATGTTGCAGGCGTCCATAGGCTACAGTGACCACTTACTATCAGGTGGGCCGTATGCTAGTTTGCCACCTAAGTTGTATGAAAAAAGAAAAAAATAAACGGTAGCATTCTAGCGAGCGTTTGCTAGTATGATCGTTGATCGTTTCCCCCTTCCCGCTCCTTCTCCTTCTCACTTCCTTTTCTAAAGGGTCGGCAACGCGCAAGTGATGCCTCTGGTGTTGCAGGTGTCTATAGGCTACAGTGACCACTTACCATCAGGTATGCTTGTTTGCCACCATAGTTGTATAAAAAAAAGATATATTTTAAAGAATAAGTCGCTATACTTTGTCAGTTTATATTAAATTGTATCACAGCTATAACAAAAGCTTTGTCTTTAAAAATTAATTGATTTGAGTATATTATTAAAAGGCTACAATCCAAACATCAAAAAGAATATTGTATTTAAAAGTCTCTCATTAATTTATGTCTCGCTTAAATTTCCCAGTTGGCACATCACTAATGTGAGCGCAATCGATCTCCTGGCGATTCTATTTTCATCTAACGTGTACGCCAATATACGAGAATTAATTTTCCAAGGCATATATGAATTTGCTTGTATTCTTCATTTTTCATTAATTATTTACTAATTGGAAATTCACAGTTGGCGGCTTAGTAAAATGTTTTGCATTGGTGGCTTGTAGTGTATGTAGCTGCTGACATTAAAACTCGGGTTATGTTTCCGAATCAGAGAAAGCTTTATTGATATTTCGCAATAAGAGAAGTAGCAGTTTGGAGTTATGTACTGTACAAGGTAAACGGCAATAAGTTTGTTGTCAATTAACCGAGACCTAAACATGTATTTGTAGCTATGGGTGTAATAAATTCTGACTGGTTTGCCTACCCTTTTAAGGATGAAGGAGTAAGACTATACATATGTTTATTATATGTATACAATTTTATATTTTATTAAACTGAGATTTTCATTTGGAGTATATTTGCATAACACGGCATTCTTGTTCGTATCGCCTGCAATTTGTGCAACTAGTTTACAGAGACACGCGGTGCATCAAGCCAACTTGCGACTTGTCTCTTTAACTAAATACCTCTATAGATATTTATGTATGAGATGACAGACTGCAGATACTCGTGACGTTCCATAACTTCAAACTTTCTGGCTATAGGTATATTTGAACTGGAATAGTGTCTTTAAAATACGTGACAATTATAATAACTACTGGCTTCTTTCCATAGCTTTGGTCGTTTAGTTTCCGTGAGCGCTAAAAGTTATGTTATTCCAGAACATGGTATATCTGTGTGACAATTTTTATGCGAACCCATTCACTGGTTCAGACATTGAATGTATTTGGGTTTACACATGGTTAAGAAATCAAATAATCCCTCGGTAGCGCAGAGGTAATAAATGCGACTGATTTTGATGAGGTCTCGCATTCAAATATCTGGTTAGAGGCAAGTCCAGGGAAGTATTATCGTGATCTACTGTTAAAAATTCTCAGTAGCAGCTCAAAACCTGGACCTGTGCCTGGTTGACGACAATAGGGTCGAGCGTTTTCACGCATTCACGTCGGAACTAGAACCATAATCGGCCAAAATGTAGATGTGACCTCTCGCCTACCTTTTCGGTTATATTGGCGTTAGGTATTGTTTGAGCAATGACAAAGTTTATTGTGATTCAGTAACATATTCCAATATTCACGTCTACTACCGTTACTAACCGTGTAAATGAACGATATTTCCTGTAAATTGGGCATTCATTAACATCGTTAAGTTAACAGGACGATACGTCCACCGCGGCGAGTGATCTCGTTAAATGACGTCATGTCTGCTTATCCGGGTAATACTGACGTACCGTCGATACAGCTTAACCGCTACAGAATGAATATGTATGGGCTTTAATGAAAGAATGTATACAATACTCATCGGATCTGAGGCTTGTATAGACGCTCATGCGTGTATTTAAAAACAGCTTATGTTTAACTTATCACCAGATATAGTAAATATAACAGTCAAAAATAGTAACTGATGACCAAAATTAAAACCGCATTTTAATGTAAAATATATTTAAAGAGATCAAAATAAGTCGACGGTGCTCGGCTTCGCGGGGCTCCTATTTTTGGATGAGTTTAAGAAGGAACCTAACATAACCTAACCCTTCCGAGACGGAATGCAATGATTTGAGGCATATAGGTGCTCGTTGTGATATATTTTAGTAAGCATATTTTGCTGCGCAATTAGTAATTTTGGTGGTCATTATATTAATTTATTTTAATAACTATACGTGTATATCTTTAGAATGCCGTCTGAGGCCATCTCTTCGTTTAGAAATTCATCCAAATGATGACAGTTTTGAAATAATACGAAATTAATTTCCTGTAGACTCATCTTTAATGCTTACAAAATGTTGGTAGCAAAATAACGAAGGATGTCAAGTCTGTCTTATCACGTCAAGTTGTGGAATGCAAAACATTAAAAACCTATATTTAACGATTAACTCGTTAACTGTTTCACAAAATTATTTCATCGAATGCGTTATGTTGCTACCAATTGAATGCCTTGTAAGGACGTCCATCCTACTTAAATCAATCTTTCTAAGTGTCATCTGTCATCGGTACATTACTAAACACACTCAAACAGTAATTAAATTGAACTTAACATCAACTAAACTATATTTTTTATTTGGTTTACCAATAGTAAATATCATAATATAATACACTAAAAAAATATATGTGAAACAAAAAATTTATTGTTAATTATGGTATTTGCTGCTTGACATTTCATTTGCTGCACTTAATTACTGTGTTTTGTGACATACGTAATTATGAACATGCATTAATTGTGGTGTATAAAAAAAAATGGATACGCGGATAATGGCGTAAGACCATCCAAGTAGTTTTTTATCTCCTTATAATAAATATGTAAATATTTATGACCTTGGTTTATTTTAATATAAAGTAAAATGTTTTAGTTATAAAACAAATAATCTTTTCAGCTTTGTATTATTAGTATAGATAATTTTTATTGAAAAGAGAACCTATTAAAATAATGTGATGTTTCACAACAAAAACACATTATCATTCCAAAGACGCAGTTGTTGCCTTTTCATGAATTGATATAAAGTTTCAAAGTTTTAAGCACTGTTGAACTGTGCTTAAATTATTTAACTTAAATAACAATACTCAAAACTTCCACCATCAAAGTTAACGAACTAACAAGTTGATTGTTTGATATTGCATACGAAACGCTATTATATGGGATAGATATCTGTTGCATAAAAAACTTACACATATTGCCAACAGTTCAATAAAATTAAAAAATTTAAACGGATTTTGTTTTATTTGAAGTCGGCTGTGTGTCAACACGTGTAACAGGGGACAACCACTACCTACGATTTGACAAACCACAGATACTCGCAAAAGAACACCGATTCCTACCAAGGATGCTACGCGAAGCTATTGAATTTAAAAAAATATCCTTATTTCAATAGAGAAGATGGTTGGAATATACCACCAGCTCGGGATCCAGTATTCAGATGGTCAAACTCAAGAAGAAGCAAAACACAGCTAGACTTCATGATACTTTAAGCTCATTCGGCGTAAATAGAAACACCAATGATTAAATTATGTTCGGGTACTTTGAAATAACTACAATTTAGAACATTGAGACAACCCTTAGTCTCCCCGTCAACATGGCTGCTGCAACCGAAACATCGGCGAAAGTGTAAAATTAAAGTTAAATAGTTTTTATAATTTAAATAGCTTAAACAGAAGTAAACAGTAACTAGTAAAAGGGTTAAACAATAGTAGCTTAAAGTTTTAAAATTATGTCATAATAGTGTTTTATAAAAATAAGTAGCAGCGATAGCTCAGTGGGGAGACCTACAGACTGCAATGCAGAGGGTCTCGGGTTTGAACCCACGTCGCGCAGCTCTGATTTTTGGAGTTTTATGACTTTTCGAAATTATGTGCGTATTGATTGACAATTATCGCCTGCTCCGTGCCTCGGAGAGCACGCTAAGCCGTTGTTTCCGGCTGCCATGAACATCTATGACAGTCGTTATTTGGAAAGTCAGTACCCTCTAATATCCTGACACTGGTCTTGCCTTAGGGTATCGTTAGCCTTCGGGTTGCGGGGGGCAGGTGGCAGCCGCTCCGTGTAAAAACTGATATCCAGTCAAATCCGGTTAGACCACAAATCCGACCCCAAGTGACTTGGGAATAATAAAGGCTAAGAGAGAAGAAAAGTGTTGTATAAAAAATAAACAACGCGATAAAATCCGTATAACGTTGTTTAATTTCAATGTATAACATTCGCATAAACGTAATACATTATTATCCAACAATTCAATTTGAGCACGGCAGCTTTTTGAATGTCATCAGTGATGCTTGTTTCTTTTCTTTCTAACAAACTTTAATGGTACTGATAGCATATCATTGGTTTCAGTATTCACCTCGCCATGTCTATGAATTTGATATCCATAACACTCCGTGCCATAGCTCTCTGGCAAACCCCAACAACCATTTATGTTCGTATTTTTATTTAATGATGTTTCTATAACGTGGGACTTGGAATGTAAGTGGAATGGGCGGGCGCAGTGTGCTCATCGCTTCAGTAATTTAATTTAGCTGAAAGAAACGACATAAAAGTAAAAATTACCCATAAAGTGGAGTGGGCAAATTTTCGTTTGGTACAAGTTGTGAGTGTGTGATGCAATTTAGAAAAATATCATCGTTAGCTTCGTCAACTTCTTAATTTTTTGCTTAATTGCTCAACGCTCAGCTCTCGTCTGGATTCCTATTGATTTATTAATTGATGGATTAAACGATATGATGTCCAATAATGAGCAACCTCCTATAGAACATTTCACATTCGATAAGATGATTGGATGTTCTATACCTTTCGCTTCTTTGACCAGGTTTGGTTTGGTTATGACCCTGCATGCACCATTCTATAGCCTTCTTGAACAACTCTTGCCAGGGAAGTTCAAAGAAACGAAAGAAAATCTTATAATAAATAGATCTCTAATCTTATAACTTTGTTATCGATAATTCATCATTCATATGAATATTATGGACACAAATATGCAGGTATTCCTACGATAATTTCCTTTAGTGCTAAGGATATTTACTATATTACATGCACATAACTTTAAGAACTAACAACTAACTCACAATAAACCATAGTTTCTAAAAGGCTACACATAAAATATTAACTGACGGTGAACCGCTGTGATTGACTGACTAAATTAACAACAGCCAACGAAATGCTTGACATAAATTTGTTATTGATACCTCGTTGAAAAGCATTTGGAAAACGAACGTAACTATTGCATTGACATCTTATTGATAAGCTTTTAACAAACTGCAGTGTAAGTATTGAATGTACTAGCAGCGATAGCTCAGTGGGGAGACCAACAGACTGCAATACAGAGGGTCTCGGGTTCGAACCCACGTCGCGCACCTCTGACTTTCGGAAGTTATACGACTTTTCGAAATTATGTGCGTATTGATTGACAATTATCGCCTGCTCCGTGCCTCGGAGAGTACGTTAGGCCGTTAGTCCCGGCTGCCATGAACATCTATGGCAGTCGTTATTGGGAAAGTCAGTACCCTCTAATATCCTGACACTGGTCTAGCCTTAGGGTATCGTTAGCCTTCGGGTTGCGGAGGTCAGGTGGCAGCCGCTCCGAGTAAAAACTGATATCCAGTCAAATCCGGTTAGACCAGAAAAACCGACCCCAAGTGACTTGGGAATAATAAAGGCTAAGAGAGAAGAAGTTTAAGTATTAAATGTAGCTTCGTCTCGCAACTTGCTCCACAGTTTATACTAGAAAGTTAATGTCGCCGAATGTCATAATACCGTTTCAGTTATGTCTTATGTTCCTGTTCGCGCCGTTTTATCGTCTTCATGTAGATCTGGCGCTTGTCTACTTAATGGTCGCTATAAATTAGCTACGGGGGAACTTTCACGTTATTTTATTGGTAAAAGGTATTGGCAGTTTTATTTGAAAGGTAAGTTAGGGTTCCTGCGTGGAATGGGACCAGAGACATTAATGTTGTGTGGGTTTTAGATGTCTGTTCTGATTATTATACAGGTTTTGTTTTATTATTTTTGTCTTTGCGTGATAAATAAATATATGAACTAGTATTATAGATATTTGAACTAGTGTTGTTACAATACTGATAGTTTCGCTATCGATAGTTGACGTTGAAAAATAATTTCCAGCGCGAATAGTCCTATCGAAAATATGGAAATGCTACAATGCTATTGATACTACCGATAGTATCGATACTATTGAGCTTTAGAAATAGTACTATTTATTTTTATCAATCGATAGTAGATAATATCGTCAAGGTTCGATAATTTTAATAGGACTATTGATAGTATGACTGATTTTCAAGGCCACGATAGTATCACAGTACTATCGATAGGCTAGACTTTCTAAATTTTTGTTATCTACGTGTTTCATTTTGCATGTCATGACGATTAATGATATTACCGACTATATATTTTTTTTTTAGAGCAGCTATAGCTCCGTGGGGAGACCAACAGATTGCAATGCATTGGGTCTCGGGTTCGAACCCACGTCGCGCACCTCTAACTTTCAGAAGTTATATGACTTTTCGAAATGATGTGCGTATTGATTGACAATTATCGCCTGCTTCGTGCCTCGGAGAGCACGTTAAGCCGTCGGTCCCGGCTGCCATGAACATCTATGGCAGTCGTTATTGGGAGAGTGTCGACACAAAAGATCTCACTGGGTCGAAGTGTCGCCGGTCTGCACTGACTGGCCCCCACATAAGATACATACATACATACATACATACATATACTTTTAATTAAATTCTAAAACAATAATCGCTTGTGGCAATACGTCTGAGTATTTTAGACAAAGATTTAAATATTTTGTGAAAGATTTGTGTTAATTATTATTGACTAATATGAGATTGTGCTTGTGAAGCAAAACTGAAACTGCAGTGATCCGATCGTTTTGACCATCTACTAAACGGTCTGTAATATCCGAAGTGTATTATAAACACAAACACAGCTAGTTTGAATGTCACTAAGACTAAGACTGGTTTGTAACTATATAAATATACCATATTTTGCGGTCGAAAGTATTTAGTTGTGTTACATATTATATATCATGCAACGCGAAAGTTTAAAAGTTATTATTGCAAACCGCTACGGGTCGGATATAGCAAAATTAATACGTGATCTAGAATTTCTACGGAAAAACGCGCGCGAGTGTTAACATCGATGACGTTTTTGATTAAAATGTCGCGATTGGGACTTATTACCTACGTGTGTATGTATTAAACTGCGTAGTGATATCGCTTTTTCTAGTGTAATTCTAAGAAACGCGAGCGTACGTCTCCTGAGACAGTTAATACGTAATAAACACGGTGAGCTCGACAGGGTGCAAAGTGAATTATACGCGTTATATTCTAAGTGTAGTGTACATCTATCTCGTGATGATTATGATTTGTGTGATAGGGTGACGTATCTACAAGTATCTACAAGCGAGTCGTACCTATGAAACGGAAAGTGAAACGCACGATCGTAAGTTCTCGAAGGAATTTAATCGGCGGTATTTTGAGAACAAAACGTCACCGAAGGCTCCAGAACAACTAAAAGAGACCGTTATAAATCTATCGCGAGTGAGTCTAGATGAACCTACAAAGGACATCTTAGCGAAAGGTATGAACTTTGAGTTAACACCAACGCGTATACCGTACAAAAAGATGATCAGCAGTGATGAAGAGACGATAGTACGGCATTAAAGTACCGCCTAATGACGCCGATGTATTGAGGCAGGACGTCGCGGTGAAGAGCGTCAAGCATTGAAAAAGATTCGGGAAGACCGGGATATTTTAGTGCTTAAGGCCGATTACTGTGACACTGCTTAGACGGTAATTATTTCCTTTTCCAAGGTCAACACTACGTCCAGATAGATGGCGTCGCCATGGGAAGTCCAGTAGCCCTTGTACTTGCTAATCTCTGGATGGAACATATTGAAGAGAAGGCATTGAGCCTTGGCCCAAAGACCATACGACGATGGAAAAGATATGTTGATGATATCTTCAGCATTTTTAAGGGTACTAAGCAGGACGTGGAATAATAATGTACAACACCTTAATTCCATTCACCCAAAAATGAGGTTTACTTATGAAATGGACTGACAGACTGACAGATCGTTGTCATTTCGGAATGTCAAAATCACCGCGAGAACGAATGGGTCCTTGTCACACTGTGTGTACCGTAAACCTACACACACGGATAGATACCTGCACACAACGTCAAACCACTACCCTCGTCACTTACAATCCGTTATAACATCATTAAAAAACAGAGCTCATGATCTTTGTGACCCCGAGCATTTAGAGTCTGAACTCAATCATGTTCAGGTACTAAAGAATAACGGATATGTAGTGAATCGACGACAGTGGCAGCCGACTTAACGAGGTAAGCATCCTAAGGTGAACATACAACCCGCCTATACAAAAAATGTAAAAGAAATTACGAATAAGATAAGAACGGTGTTAAAGAAATATTCCATCAACACTATTTATACACCGGGGGCCAAAGTAACCAGCATGGTGGGCACACCAAAAGACGTTTTGCCTTTACAAATGCCAGGTGTCTACAAAATAAATTGCAGCTGCGGCAGTTCCTACATAGGCCAAACCAAGCGTACTATTGCTGAGAGGGTCAAAGAACACATCGCCGCTGTGAAGAACCGGCAGACTAGCAAATCAGCAATTGCAGAACATATACTGGAATCGGGTACTAATCATTGGATTGAATTTCATCGTCCGGCAGTTCTCTCCACTGATTCCCACTTATATCCAAGAGTAGTGCGAGAAGCGATTGAAATCTAAAACATAAAAATTTCAATAGGGAAGATAGTTTCAAATTATCCGCGACGTGGATTCTCGTGATTAATAATAAGGAACTTCGCTGTTTTGCACAGTCAGGTAATTCACCGAATACGGACACGACCGCTAGCATACATAATAGGGATACCATGACTATAGTTTGAGACAGTACATGGACAAACAAAAATATGCCAAAAGTGAGGGTGAATCAAGATTCTTCTGCCTCACAAACGGAGACATGACATCGCAGCATCAGTCAGCTTGTGATCACGGCCGGTGTAACCTGGTCGAAACGTCAAGCATAAAAAAGGTACACATTATGCATGATCACGTTAATACCCGTTATATATTATATATATGTTTAGTTGTAGGTAAATCGTATAATGGATGCAGCTCGTTACAGATAAGAACTGTAATATAGCATTATTGTAAAGTCAGCTACTTAAAAGTTTCTTGCCCGTTCTTCTCATTAACTCTACTTTTGGTCCTTGTTTTGAATTCACAGTATAGTTTAGTTAGTGTATCTTTGACATTCATAAGTGTTAGTGATATTTATGGTAAATTTGATTTATCGATGAGAGTGATTTTGTTAATAGTTTAAATAGGTACCAAAAAATAATGCACGTCTCGAAATGTATGATTTTATTATGCGCACTATTATAGAAAGGGTTTTGCTCTTTACTGATACTACAATTAGTAACGATACTCGTTAAATGAAATTCAATCCGAAAGGTACGACAAAAAAAGCAAGTGTGACTTGTCGCCGGCCATACGATCGTTGAAATTCTAGGTAGCAGTTAAATTATACCAATTTTATATTTGAAATAGTAACATGAGTCGTCTTTCGGCTAAGATGTTGATGATGATAATACTTAAAAACTTTTACAAGACAACATTTTTTTAAATTGCTGCTCTCTGTGCTTTCTTCTGTTACGGCGAAGTTTACAAGTCTCGCAGCAACGGACACAAAGAACACCCATGTTCATAACAAAAATATTTGTGTAACAGAATGGTCGTCATAGAATGCTCAGAAAACTCTAGAATGCTCGCTGTAATGGCCAAAGAATGCTACCATTTAAACAGCCACTTGAAAGATTGCGCGCACAGTTTTCAATTTGATTTATAGTTCTCGGAAGAATATATTTTAAGCAATTTCCAACACCCTGTCCAGTAATAAAACTAAAACCAGTATAAATTTTTCCGTTTAGGCTTACGTCATAAAACTCAGTCGTAAAATTATTATACCTAATGAGTAATTTTGAACGTTAAAACGTTTTCTCCATTGCGTCAACGAAGTGGCATCAAATATCAAAGTTAGGAGCAGATGGGCTGTCAAGTTGACAGCCTTTATGGTATGGAAGTTAATATATGTATACAAGTACAAGCGTCCTGACATGTGACGTGACGTCGTGCTGTGGTGATGTGGTAACGTCAGTCATGCTCGGGAACGCAACAAGTTATTATTTGAAATTTATATTACGGAGATTGTTATAAAAATGTGCAGTTTGAAATATTGTGTAGTTTAAATTGCAATGGCGTGGATAGGACATTCGTATTTTTTATGCTTTATGCAGGTTAAATCATTATATACCGATGTATCAAAAATAGTGACAAGCGGTAGTTGAGTCTTAGACGTCCACTTAGGTATTTCCAAATCACCCTTCTGTATGCTCTGGAATTTTTGTAGATTTTCATTTATTATATCTTTACGTATTTTTGTTGGGCTTTGAATTACAATACAATATTTTTCATAGAGATTCGAACTAATTAGATACATGCTATTTTTTTTCTGCATTATATAAAATCTATGCCTTACAAATGTTAAAACAATTGAAACCATTATCTAATAAATCTGCACGATAAAAATTGTTACCTGCCAAAATTGATTTAAATTCTCGGTGTTTCCTAGGAGCGCTCTACTATTCTACCTCGATTCTTATTCTTCAGAAAATACTATGTAAAATTAATGGAATACACGATAATTACAAATATTGCTGAATTATCCTGGTATATTCGTAGCAGATAATACAAAAGGAAATGATCTTTATAATTGCTTTTATTAAAAAAGTATAATGTCCTCAAATAAACCAGATAATATTATCAATATCAAAGATGACAATGTTTATTAATAACACTTAAAAAATAATGTATACTATAAACTGTTTCTACAAAGACGCAAATATAATTACAAAAAAAACTATTTAGTAAGATTAGTTAAAATAATAACTAAAAATATTTAACATAATTACTATGAGTTATCTTGCTAACGATATTTTCTATTATAACCATTATAACTTTTTCAAAAGAAACACCGTGAAAAATAAAAGTAATATATTTATATCCTATTTTATCTATTAATATCTTTCTGCAGCACATATCAATAGAAAGCATTTTAGTTTCCCCAATTTCACATCTAGTTCAGTTATAGCTCCATCCATTCAAAAGACTTGAAACTATTGAAACATAAAAGCTATTGAATCTTGAAGTGATTGCTTTATTACACCCGCTTTGATACTCCAGCGGTCGTCGGTTAGGAATGCTGTCCGCAAATCGTAATGGACTGAGGGTCAGAACTAAGCTTCAATTTTAGTATTTGTCACTGATACTGTTTATGTTAAAGACCGACAAATCTCTTTAACCTGATCAGTGACTGCAATACTGCAAATAGTTATGAACTGGGGGTCTACCATGAAACACGTTATACGCAATTGCGTACGTTCGTTCGTGCTTATTCTTACCATGAAACATCATTCGCGCCGACATTCGTCATGAATATCGTCGTATGACATTTGTACGTCCTAAAAAATCCGAAGTGTTTTCATGGTAAGTATATGCTTATTATTTTTTTCGTAATCCGTTACGGCACGTCATTGCGTAAAAAAATTTTCACGGTAGACCCGCTGCTGTCAGAGTTTGGTACGATGACTGCACGAAAGACGCAGTGGTTTAAGTGCTCGCCTTGCCACTGCCACGGCGCTGAGGGTTGTGGGTTCGAATCCTACACGGAACAAATATTTGTTATGCACAAATGGTTGTGTGATTTGCTTTGTGTTTGAGTGCTTGTAAATTCCCCTCCGATATAGGAGCAATTCCCAGTGCAGGAGTAGTCTTTTTTAAATAATTTAATAAAATGAAAACAGAATTGATTATGATAATAAATTGTAATTATAGGTAGAAAATATTCCACCGTACTAAATAAACAGTTATATGTCAATCTATAATTAATTCCACATTACCTCATTTGCGCAATCAAATTTGCACATTACTGTAAAAGTCATGATGCATGACCGAAAGCGAAAATCATATGTTCGCGAATAATAACTGTCATACATAATTATATGATAACACGAATGAATTGCCAATGAATGAAGCAAGAAGATAATTATGCCAAAATCGTTTCAAGTGGAAATCCGTATTCCGTTCCTTACATTTCTGGGTAACAGATTTAGGAGTGGCTTTATGTTGATAATGAGTGTATGTAAGTATAATAATAAAATGAAAATTACTTTATACTCATACGAATACTACAGGAACCAATGGACGCCTTGCCATAATAAAAAGATTTTCGAAATCCTGCGCGAATGAAACGAAATGAAGTTTTCCCTGGTACCCGCAGCGCTACCTACCGGGTCCAATTGTAAATCTAAATCATCCACGGCACTACTAAAGCAAATACAACAAAATGCAACACATAAAATCGGTCCAGCCGTTTATGAGGAGTTCAGTGGCATACATACGTTCAGAAGAATTACATATTATATACAATAGTCTAGCAGAGTTCTCGATTTCGTTACCAAGGCCCAACTTCTGACTTCGAAGTTATAACAGTCACTTTACAAATAAAAGAAAACATCGTGCTAGCGTAGACTACGGCCAAAACCTTTTCATACTGTGAAGAGGCCCGTGCTCACCAGTCGACAGTTTATATCAATATATACTATTTTCTATATCTAGTGAAAATATTTTATTCAAATAAGTCTAGTAGTGAAAACGGGGGTTTTACTGTCGTAACACCCAACTTACCAGATAAATTTTTACAGTAAACTGCCAAATTAGTCAGTTATGTATATTAATTTTCTTTACAAACATAGTAAATATTGTAAATACATTATGTAGTTTACAACAGAGTCATTCCTTATAATTATAATAAATATTGCAATCTTGACTGCCATATTTGAAAATGACAGGAAATCGAAAATAGCATTCATGCGTTAACCTTTCCATAATCATATTCATTTGTACAACTTATCTCACACAAATGTATCGATAGGTGGCGTAATCGTCACTTATGCTCAAGTTCAGTCCATTTAGAGTCACAGAATTTTATCTAAAATGCCTGGAACATTCGCGACTGGCATTATATTTTATGCTGCTTTATCTACCTCGCCTTCGAGATGTGCGATTCGGCCTAATGTGTCCGGAATATTCACTTCTTTGAAACTTTTTTCTATGGCACGATACGGGAACGCAACGATAAAGATAGATTTATTTTAGATTTTTAGACTACCAAGCAAACCAGCATATTTTATATTCTTTTGCAAAATCAGGATTCGACGACACTAATAAAAAAGGAAATGCTGTGATATATTGTTTTTACACTTAGTTCTTAATCTTCTAATTAGCAATAGTTGGCTTTTATTTAAAGAACTTTCATTTAATCTACGCGTAAAAATATTTTGAATGCGTATATAAACAATATCCCAAAAATGTATATTTGTAAATATTTATTTACGATTTATGATTGGATTTGTGAAAGTCTTGATATAATATTATAAGCTACTGAGTGTATCTTTAAAACATTAGGAAAATAAGATATCCGAGGCCGACTGGCCCTTGTAGGCAATATTAAAAAAGTTTAAGTGTGTGCGCAAATACAAGTCTACTCCCTGTTCCCTAACTGTATAATTCAATGGAACGACAATCCGACAGGAACTGAGAGAGATTAGGAGCAGGACCGACGGCTTTCCAGGGTAAAGGGGTGTGTTACACTGCCAACTTTCTAACTCCGGGCTGCTAATGAGAAATTTTGGTCAGAAAACGCAGTAGCTTTTGATGTCCCGACCTGGGCTCCAAACTAGAGCCCTCATGCACAGCAGTCGCATTCACTACTGGTGCACCACAGAGGCAGTTATTATTTAAAACTTTATACGGAATCAGCATTCCAATGTACGCGTATTCAGTTACACGTACACAGGAACTTTAGTCCGTACCTGCAGTCGGCTTTTGTTTGCTGTGTTTCGAGACATGGCAGATACTCGCTGTCACCACGCGTTCATAATCCCGCAATTCATAAGGTGCCTGTACGCGTGTCTACCTGTACGCGTATTAAACATACCTAGATTACGCGTACATTGGAACTCTTAATCCGTACAAGGCTTCAGATATCAAGATCAGCACGTATTACAATAAAACTAGCTTAAGTGAGACATCGTGAAGATGTCGTGACATATAAATTGCTCACACGTTATCTTACAGCGAGCGTAGGTAACACGGCTGTCGTCGACCTCGTATGGCGCGCGTACAATTTATGTTGCACCATGTCGGGAAATTCTATTTCCTGATTAATATTGTTTTGTTAGATATTGTAATTGAACATAGTAGGTAACTATATTGATTGACAATTATTGTTTCAGAATGTTAACTTTGATTGGAATGGACGTATGCAGCTGTAGTCAATGTGATTGCTGTGCTTGTGGTCTTGGGTTTGATTTCCGAATCAGGTTGGGTTTCTAATTCAATAAATTTTCAGTATGGAGTCTGGATACTTATAGGCTTCTTACGCAGGAGGTGTGGAACTTAAAACCTTTGGTGAAATGTGGCTATAATGGGTACATTATAGCCACAAAAGTATTTTATGTATATCATGAGGTATCATGATATACATAAAATACTTTTAAAAATGAACACTGCCCATATCTAGTATCCAAGAGGTCATAGTTTTAAGTCGAGTGGCATGGACTGTTTTATCTTCTGTTATAATTTTGTAAAGAGCCTGAAAATATCGCGGAAGGGCCGGTAGCGTTTATACCAAGTAAGCCTTTGAGTAGATACCGTCAACTGTACCGGAATTATCGTTGACCACGGTGGATGGCAAATATTAAACCTTAAAAGCACAAAACTGGATATACTTGCATAATATTGTAAGAAACAGACTGTTCCAGAATACTTAACATATGAAAAAATGCTTTAGTACTTTAGAATACAAAAGAGGTCAGAGGGCTTAGAAATTGCATCCTTTACCAACTCACGGTCTTGCAACTCAAAGGAGCATTCCAATTATAGCATAAGTTCCTTTTGCGTTGCAGCTCACAAAGCACTGATTTGTAAAATTAAATGCATATTCGGTGTTCAAATTTCGTCCCCATCTTCTTCCTTCCCCTTGTAATAATATAAGTCCACAAAAACACAATAATAAATACAAAAATCAAACAGTACTGAGATGAATATAAATGCTGAAGCAATTTACGTTCGAATCACGTTTCGGCAACAACGTGTTAATCTTTTTAAAGGAAATGAGAAAACTTTGGACTCTTGGCTCATGTTTAAATGTGGTTAACATTTTTATGGAAAATATGCCTCTTTTATTGTTACTTTCTTTTAGAGAAATCTTATCGCTCGGAACAGAAAAATCCTTGAGACCTTCTCACTTTCCTTTGGTAGCTTAAAAGATTATATCAGGGACTAAGGGATTATGTCATTAAGGGGTGGATTAGCTGCAGTATCTTCAGTAGCTATTATTATAGGCAGGCGACATCATCTGTCGAGAAAATCTGATAGAAAGCGAGCTAATTGAAAATAAATTTCTACTGGCATTGAAAAACCTAAACCATTTACGTTATAACACATAATTATAAAATTGATGAACAAAAAACTGATATTTAAGCTGGATGGAACAACAGATACTATCAATGTCAAATAAGATTAGTTAACATATTTTGTCACAGCGGCACACCGGTGGCCAGATATAATAGATATTTAATTATGTGTTGTATTCTAAAACTTGACAGATTAAAATACATACATATATAGATAGACACACAACTGTTTATACCCGAAGAGGCAGGTGAAAGCGTATGACAACTCGATATCCAGACACAGTACTGTTTGTCAAAATTTCCGAATATCTCTTAACCTAACCCGATAATTGATGTTTTCCATAATGTATTATATTGATATTCAAATACAATTATGCGTAACAACAATACTAACTTTGTTTAACAACGTTGGGCACTTACTGACGTATAGTGTAGTCGACATATTCAGACGCAGTCGAATGTAATTCAATAAATAAACATTGAATAGCAAGCAATGACAAAAGACGTTTACAAACATGTGACGTCAAAACAAACGTAGCTTATCAAAACCGTCAACGAACACGTGGATTCAACTTACATAAATTAAGGTTATTTTCTATTGCTTGGTAAAGATAAATAGTATATATTAGATAATGAGCAGTGATAGCTCAGTGGGGAGACCAACAGACTGCAATGCAGAGGGTCTCGGGTTCGAACCACGTTGCGCACCTCTGACTTTCGGAAGTTATATGACTTTTCGAAATGATGTGCTTATTGATTGACAATTATCGCGTGCTCCGTGCCTCGGAGAGCACGTTAAGCCGTCGGTCCCGGCTGCCATGAATATCTATGGCAGTCGTTATTGGGGGAATGTCGACACAAAAGATCCCACTGGGTCGAAGTGTCGCCGGTCTGCACTGACTGGCTCCCATATAAGATACATACATATATTACATATATTATAGAAAATTGTTTTTAAATCCATAATCTACGCGGATGGCAAACAATAAGTTATTGTATTAAACTAAAGTCTATATTGAAATCAAACTCCTTTTTAACGCGTTATTTATTTTTACATAATATACAAATTTTACATAATTTTGAAACTTTGAACCACTAGTGTTAACAACACTGTTACTAGTTACTGTTTACTTATATTTAAGCTACCTACTCTAATTATAAAACTACTAGAAAATTATTTAGATTTAATTTTTATTTAATTTTTCCCGACGTTTCGGTTACTTTTCAGCAGCTACAAGACTGTAACTAGTAACAATGTTAACAATAGTAATTTAATGTTTCAATATTAAGTAATATTAATGTATTATAAAAATAAACAACGCGATATAATCCGTATTTAGTAGTTTAATTTCAAAGTAATGTCGGCCTCGATGGCGTAGCGGTTAATGTAACTGACTGCTACGCCTGAGGTCGCGGGTTCGATTCCCGCACAAGTCAAACATTTGTGTGCATGAACATAGATGTTTGTCTTGGTCTGGGTGTTTCTATGTATAAAATGTATGGATTTACAAAAAAGAAGTATATATGTATGTTTATCCATTGTCTAGTGCCCATAGTACAAGCTCTGCTTAGATTGGGCTAGATAGTGTTGTGTGTATGTGGTAGAATATTATTATATTATATTATTAATCATTATTTTTATACCGACGAATAGCTTATTGTGCGTCAGCGATAGCTCAGTGGGGAGACCAACAGACTGCAATGCAGATGGTCTCGGGTTCGAAACCACGTGGCGCACCTCTGACTTTCGGAAGTTATATGACTTTTCGAAATTATGTGCGTATTGATTGTCAATTATCGCTTGTTCCATGCAGAGCACGTTAAGCCGTCGGTCCCAGCTGCCATGAACATCTATGGCAGTCGTTATTGGGAAAGTCAATACCCTTTAATATCCTGACACTGGTCTAGCCTTAGGGTATCGTTAGCCTTCGGGTTGCGGAGGTCAGGTGACAGCCGCTCCGTGTAAAAACTGATATCCAGTCAAATCCGGTTAGACTAGAAAAGCCGACCCCAAGTGACTTGGGAATAATAAAGGCTAAGGGAGAAGGAATAGCTTATTGTGCACTTTGCTACCTACTGATAACTAAACCTTACGATCAGGCAGGTATGGACATATAAAAAAGGTATAAAATGTATAGATTTATAAACTACCAAGTGGTCGTTGTGAAACGAGTGAAAGATAATCTATTCTAATATTACAAAGCTGAAAGATAGAATAAGGAATAGTGTGATTAGAGAGAGATGCGGCATGAAAGTGGATATAGTAACAAGAATAGGAAAGGGTATGTTAAGCTGGTTTGAGCATGTAGAAAGAATGGACGAGGAAAGACTGACTAAGAAAGTTTATAAGGCTAGTGTGAATGTAATGAAAGTGAATGAAGCCAGAGAAGTGTGTCAGGATCGTAGCAAATGGAAATCCGTAGTCTCTGCCTACCCCTCTGGGAAATAGGCGTGAATCTATCTATGTATGTATGAAGAGTTTGTTTGTTTGTTTGAACGCGCTAATCTCAGGAACTACTGGTCCGAATTGAAAAATTATTTTAGTGTTGGATAGCTCATTTATCGAAGAAGGCTATAGACTATATAACACAACACGGGGGTGGCGCAGTAATCATAAACGCGGGTGAAACCGCGGGCACAACTAGTATAAAATAATATACAAATTGTGTAGATAGACTAAACAAGCAATTGTGCATTTTCGTAGCGTAATTTCCGCCTCTCCTCTGCTCACAAAGTAATAAGCCCGTCTAAACGCTCTGACGTCATTTGACTGGCATTGTTTCAAAGAGACTTTATTTAGTCAAAGAACTTATTCATCGAACTTTCATTTTTGCTGCTGCAACCGCGGCAACCCTCAAAAAGCGCAAATATAGTAATTTAGTTGGAAATTACATTTTTGAGCCGTTTGGGGTGGAAACCCTAGGTTCATGGGGTCCGAGCGCTCGTATTTTGTAGAGGGAGATCGCAAAACGCCTGATCGACGTTTCGCGTGATCAAAAGGCTGGTCTTTTCTTATACCAAAGAATCAGCATTGCCATTCAACGTGGCAATGCTGCCAGTCTTCTGGGCACGTTACCAGTTGACAGCGATGCTGAAGAATTCTACGATGCCTAAACCATTTTTGTAAATCTTTGGTATTATAATTATTTGTGTTTTTGTAATTATGTTATCTTTTTAATACTTTTGTAAATATGGGTATATTAGATTATTTCGTTTTAAAATTAATTATGTAAATATATTGTAAATAAATTAAAAATTATTGCCATTATATTCAATATGGCGGTGGTTCTCGGTCATATAATTTTGTATGCGTTCATAAATCATATCGAAAACTGTATGAAAGTACTGTATAATAATGTAAATAATATATAAATATATACGGCCTCGATGGCGTAGTGGTTAGTGTAACCGACTGCCACGCCTGAGGTCGCGGGTTCGATTCCCGCACAAGTCAAACATTTGTGTGTAGTGTGCATGATCATGGATGTTTGTCTTGGTCTGGGTGTTTCTATGTATAATATGTATGTATTTACAAAAAAAAGTATATATGTATGTTTATCCATTGTCTAGTACCCATAGTACAAGCTCTGCTTAGTTTGGGCTAGATGGTGTTGTGCATATGTGGTAGAATATTATTATTATATTATTATTATTATATGTATTCATTTAATTTATAAGTTGTTAGTTTTGTGCCTCGAAGTTTATTAGTTAGTCCGTTTAATAAAATTATATTAAGACTAGATGTTAGGTTCAGGTGAGGGATGGGCCATGGATATTTATTATAGCAAAAGTGATTTTACAGACGGAATATTTTATTAATTATTACAATATTACAATTTATTATTTATTATTTTTGACTTAGAATTGATTTATTATTGTGTAATTAATAATTATTAATGTTGTATCTAGTTTAATTGTTATTTTCATTTTAAATGGTTATTAGTTAATTTTATTTCATTTATGTGTAATTTTCTAAATTTAATATAATTTAACTTTTTATATTTAATTTATTGTGATTGAATTTTATCTAGTTTAATCTTATTTTAATTAATTTAGTTTATTTTAATCTTGTATATACGACCTTTAATTTTGTAAGTGCTGTGCACACCTGTAAGTGGTACGTCCGTCTGTCTGTTATACAACTTTCAACTCAAGAACCGTAAGAGCTAGGGACTCGCGGTCAACGCCATTCGACTGAGCATAGTCGATATACCCCCGAAATGATTATGAACTTTGACCTCTGACCTCAGGGTCACGTGGTATCACGTGACCTTTGCATATTACTTGAAGCATTTTTTCGAACTCTAAGATTTACGGCAATTTATTGCTGATTCTAACTTGTTTATTGTGTTGCAAAGAAGACTGGTAAACAGTACTTATGAGCGACTAAAGGTAAAAAAATCAAATGTTCAAGCTATTCGAGATATTTACTTCGATAAAAATGTTAATGCATTAAGTTTTTGATACAGTTCTTGCAACTTACCAAGGCGAGCGGGCTTTACGTGTACATGCACAGTGCGGTAGTATGCGTGTTTGACAGAGCGCTCAGTTGCGAGCGACACTTACACACACACATACATAGCCCGCACGCCTTAGTGCGTTGCAAGAACTATATTCGTCTTGTACAGAAATTAATGTAGATTGGGCTATTACTCGCTCACGCGGTATGAGGACAGTAGTTTGAGAAAAACCCGAATCATCGTCTGCATTAAAACATTTAGATGCAGTATTGTACAAGTACAAATATCTCATTAAGTCGACCTAATACTTGTCTGTCATGCCATAAATTAGGATAGATGTCTGGCTCTATCTGTCCAGACAGGGACAGCTTTTATCCTCACTTCTTCTCTCTTAGCCTTTATTATTCCCAAGTCACTTGGGATCGGTTTTTCTGGTCTAACCGGATTTGACTGGATATCAGTTTTTACACGGAGCGGCTGCCACCTGACCTCCGCAACCCGAAGGCTAACGATACCCTAAGGCTAGACCAGTGTCAGGATATTAGAGGGTTAACTGACTTTCCCAATAACGACTGCCATAGATGTTCATGGCAGCCGGGACCAACGGCTTAACGTGCTCTCCGAGGCACGGAGCAGGTGATAATTGTCAATCACTACGCACATATTTTCGAAAAGTCATATAACTTCCGAAAGTCAGAGGTGCGCGACGTGGGTTCGAACCCGAGACCCTCTGCATTGCAGTCTGTTGGTCTCCCCACTGAGCTATCGCTGCTAGCTTTTATGCTTACTATCCTTACATAAATAGGCAAAGACAAAACAGTTCAATACCTTTTTCTTCTCTGTTTGTCAATTAATTTTCTTACCTATTTATCTAGTTCAATAGCTTTGAACGTCATTGGGTGTAGTTAAAAAAAATATTGACAGTGTAAAAGAGTAAGAAAAATATTGTTAGAAAAGTTTTAATTCATATAGGTTATGATTACCCAAATTTTTAATAACGATTATATAAAATTTCAACCACTGTGCAAAAACTGGTTTACTAAAATCGGTTCTGATTTGGAGGAGCAAAAAGGGGAATACTTGATGAGTGATGACGATTCTAGAGATAAAATCTTTGCAAACTGTAGATATCTCTTTTACACATTGAAATTTCGTTCAGACTCAGCGCAACAGCAGTAAATCTGTTAAAAAAGTTTTTATTAAATTGTGCTAAATTCACATGTTACCTCTTATATCGTCAAAATTTATGACGTAAGTCCAGTAATCTAAGCTTAACAATGTAGTTTATTATAGAAATGAACTGTCGCATAAATTATGTTCTAGATATTAAGCGTCATCTAACAATGTTCAAGGATATTCTTAATCTCATATATGTAAGTCGTTACGTCACCACAACGAGCGTCTGTCTGGTGCTCTAAGTGATACGTGTAAGCACTTATTAAACGGAAATTTATCACTGCCTTAGCGCTGGCTCAATTACCAGAACGCTATACAGTTAGAGACAATGATTATTCATGCAGAAGAGACTGTTGAAATACTGAAAAGGTATTTTAAAATCTCTCAGCATCTGTAGTGCACTGGCAGTGAATGCTACTGATACGCTTGAGGTCTTGTATATAGTGCTATTGGGTTTTATGTCAACAATTTCTTAGTACTTAGCTCGTTGCACAGAGTGTAGAATTGAGCACAGTAAACGGCAATAAGCTCGCTTCGTATTATGCGGAACCTAAAACGATAGCTGGCGAAACATGCGTGTGTTCGAGGATGGTTATGTATATGAATATGTATCTCTCTCTCTTAGCATTTTTTATTCCCAAATCACTTAGGGTCGGCTTTCCTGTCTAACCGGAATTGACTGGATATCAGTTTATACACGGAGCGGCTGCCACCTGACCTCCGCAACACGTAGGCTAACGGTACCCTAAGGCTAGACTAGTGTCAGGATATTAGAGGGTACTGACTTTCCCAAAAACGACTGCCATAGATGTTCATGGCAGCCGGGACCGACGGCTTAACGTGCTCTCCGAGGCACGGAGCAGGCGATAATTGTCAATCAACACTCACCTAATTTCGAAATGTCATATTCATAACTAAAAATTCTCACACAAAGATATATAACTACAAATTTTGTACCCTGTACTATTATCCCCACCGATTACAAGTATTGTGTTCCGTAGTCATACTGCGCCGGAGAATCTTAACACCGCGATTCAGAAAATGACGTCATATGCACAACGCCATCTATCGACGTTTCGTCGTAACACTAAGAGATGTCGTTGTCAGTTACAGTAAACATTGTCTCAGTATCATGGATCAATAAACAATATATTATTTGTCCATGGTAGTAATAAATACTTTAATCATGTAGTACATGATTTTTATGTATCATCAATCGTTTTCCCAGCGCACGCCAAATAGCGAACTTTATAGGTAAAATGTTAGTACTTTGATTTATATAACTGCAATTTTTTAAGCCTATACGTATAATTATTTATTATTATAACATAAGTTAAGAAATTTACATTCTTTTTCGTTCTATACACGATCCTGATCTGTAATCACAATCTATGAACTTAAATTTAAGCAAATCTCAACCTTATTTGTAAACCATTACGGCGGATCTAGTACAGTACGATCACATCGCCTACATTAAATGCTCATAACTTTTGATAGAGAAGACCGATTTTAATGAAATAAAGACTAAATGTTACTTGAGGATATTCTTTATAGTGTTCTTACTGAGTCTATCGTATTAACTTTGTACTTCAGGCGTGATGCGAGAACAAACAAACAGACAGACAGACAGACTTTTTTTAAAATGATTGAAATGTGTTTAGTTAATTATTCTGAGCGCCCCTAAATCATTTATTTCGCAAAATTCTAAAATGTACAGACACATGATATTTAAAGTTTTATTATATGTATAGAAGAAGATTAGAGACCTGAGCGGGAGTAGTGACAGTGTAACGCAATCCAATTTCCAGATCTTGACAATCAATGATTTGAATTTGACTTTAAAATAATTATTGATAATTGAAAATTATTGACTAATTTTAAAATTACACAGCTTTCTGTGTTTAGGAGTACTATTCATCTCGTCACTTCTGTGTAGTTCAAACGTTACGTTTGGCTTGTCGCTGTGTCACGGGAATTTTACAAACATTTAAACGACGGACACAAAGGGCACCAAGACACGGATCAACTATTTGCGGACCACACATATTTATGTCCTACGTGTGGGGATCGAACCCACAACAGTCAGGGTAGTGGCAATAGGGAGGCGACCACTTAAACCACTTAGCCATCTGTGTACTTAAATATTACACTTGTTTTAAGAGTTCTAAAAATCTCTTATACAGCAGCTTTGTCCGTCCGTCCGTCCGTCTGTTATACAACTTTCAACTCAAGAACCGTAAGAGCTAGACACTCGCGATCAACGCCATTCGACTCAGCATAGTCGATATATCCCCGAAATGATTATAACCTTTGACCTCTGCCCTCAAAGTCACGTGGTATTACGTGACCTTTGCATATAACTTGAACAATTTTACGAACTCTATGATTTACGTTAATTCATTGCCGATTCTCACTTGTTTAATGTTACGATTTTATTCGAGAACAAACAAACAGACAGACAGACAGACTTTTTTTAAAATGATTGAAATGTGTTTAGTTAATTATTCTGAGCGCCCCTAAATCATTTATTTCGCAAAATTCTAAAATGTACAGACACATGATATTTAAAGTTTTATTATATGTATAGAAGAAGATTAGAGACCTGAGCGGGAGTAGTGACAGTGTAACGCAATCCAATTTCCAGATCTTGACAATGAATGATTTGAATTTGACTTTAAAATAATTATTGATAATTGAAAATTATTGACTAATTTTAAAATTACACAGCTTTCTGTGTTTAGGAGTACTATTCATCTCGTCACTTCTGTGTAGTTCAAACGTTACGTTTGGCTTGTCGCTGTGTCACGGGAATTTTACAAACATTTAAACGACGGACACAAAGGGCACCAAGACACGGATCAACTATTTGCGGACCACACATATTTATGTCCTACGTGTGGGGATCGAACCCACAACAGTCAGGGTAGTGGCAATAGGGAGGCGACCACTTAAACCACTTAGCCATCTGTGTACTTAAATATTACACTTGTTTTAAGAGTTCTAAAAATCTCTTATACAGCAGCTTTGTCCGTCCGTCCGTCCGTCTGTTATACAACTTTCAACTCAAGAACCGTAAGAGCTAGACACTCGCGATCAACGCCATTCGACTCAGCATAGTCGATATATCCCCGAAATGATTATAACCTTTGACCTCTGCCCTCAAAGTCACGTGGTATTACGTGACCTTTGCATATAACTTGAACAATTTTACGAACTCTATGATTTACGTTAATTCATTGCCGATTCTCACTTGTTTAATGTTACGATTTTATTACCACAGTTACAAATTAATGTTAACTACGACGTCTTCGTGTTAAACAAGTAAACTATTCAAAGTTCATCTAACCAATTTATAACTGAATACCAAATTGCACGACATGCTCCATTATGCGAAAGGCAAACACATCAGAAACGCTCCTTAATGGAGGATCACGTTCTGGAGACAATCTCGATGTTACTGTGACATAAGTTTGCGTAGGCCATCGTGACGTTCCGGGGTCGATTCTAAGTTAGAAGGTTAAGTAAAGTGTTATTGGTCCACGCTTCTAAATTAAATTACTTTCACCTATCAACTTATACGGCGACGACGGGCGTGTATGAGGAATGTGATGAAAGTGAATGAAGCCAGAGAAGTGTGTCAGGATCGTAGCAAATGGAAATCCGTGGTCTCTGCCTACCCCTCTGGGAAACAGGCGTGAATCTATGTATGTATGTATGTATGTATCAACTTATAGCTATACAAAGACAACTATAAAAGCATTGTGTCTGGATGCATATGGATAATATACAGATTTCGCTGTCTGATAATAAAAACAGTACGTAGAACTATTGTTAAACTATTTAAATTTATACTTGTTCCAAAGTTTCAATTTGCTTTTAACAGCCACGGTTGCAGAAAGACAAAGATAGTCATCTAACTGCTTTGAAGAGTTTTATTTTAAACTTCGTGGGTATGTTGCTACAATATCTGGTACTATGAATTAGCAGTGTCATCCACTCTTATTAACTCTTTTTTTAAATATCTTTCATTTGCGAGTCAGTTTCGTACAACCAGGATTCCATATATTATTTTTATTAAAAACGACATCTCCAGCGCAAGGAATAATTCCTGTATCGCGGGGAACTTTTAAAAACATTCAAACAACGGACACAAAGCGCACCCAGGCTCGGAACAACCATTGTGGATCACACAAATTTTTGTCCCGTGTGGGATTCGAACACACAACACTCGGTGTGGCGACTACTTAAACCATTTTGCGACCCGTGCAGTCAACCTTAGAAGAGAACGTATAAAAAGAAACTTAAAATCTCAGGTCTATATCCACGGAAAGGTAGACAGAGAAGTATGATACATTGTGATTGCCCATAATGTTGCAATGGGACTTAAAAACCCAATGGTTATATCCCATTGAAATAGGATTTACCATATAATTTTCAGTACTTATATAGTAATCAGCAATCAAGGTCAGCATAGAACTCTCTGGAGTCCTATACTAACCACGTCAAGGTGAAAATCTATACTGATATTATAAAGCTGAAGAGTTTGTTTGGTTGGTTGAACAAGCTAATCTCAGGAACTACTGGTCCGAATTGAAAAAATATTTGAGTTTGATAGCTCATTTATTGAGGAAGAATATAGGCTATGTAACATCACGCTACGACCCACAGGGGCGGCGCAGTAGTCATAAACGCGGATAAAACCGCGGGCACATCTAGTCATTAATAATTACCTATTAATAATACCCTATAATTATAAATACACTAACCATAACCATATATTGTACATATATACCGATCTTCAGAAACAAAGAAAACGGCTTGGAAAGTAGATAAGTCTAGATTGGTAGTCGTGATCTTATGTCACCGAAACTAAGAGCCCGTCACTTATCAGATATTAGGCATCTATCTCCTAAGCCTCCTTCAGCCATGACGTCACTGTCTTAACGATTCTATGCCGTTACCAGCAGACATTAATCTAACTAAGTGTCAATTAAGTAGAAAATACGGGAGGCGCGAACGCCTCTAGTACGTTTGTTGTGACCCCTGAAAAGTTACACCGCTTCAGTGTCAGACAATTGCGATTAATATGTTCTAATGAAGATCGAAGATTGGTCGATCGGTTTGGTGTGATAGGCAGAATTGGTTTTTGGCTATTAACCATATTCGCACTACATTAGGTGGTGAAATACAGTTTCTAATGTGTCAGTGTCAATATCTAAACAAATGCCAATTTTTTTTTTGATATTTGACTTTACAATATAATTTACATTAGCTTGCCTGCAAGGTGGTCAGTTAGAGAAAGATCTACATGTTTTACCATACGGCGTACAACATTAGATAATTGCAATAAACATTCTTACATTATATTGTCTTCTGTTTACGCGAATATTATTCATTGAAATTAAACTACTATATACGGATTTTATCGCGTTGTTTATTTGACACTATATTACATAATTTTGAAAATTTGTTACACTACTATTACTATTAAACTTTACTAATTTTAAAGCTAATTATATTGTTATTAAAACTATTTAGATTTGATTTAATTTTACACTTTCCCCGACGTTTCGGTTGCTTTTCAGCAGCCACGGTCCAGGTCACGGGGAGACTAAGATGGTAGTTGTCTCAATGTTCCAGTGTAGTTATTTCAAAGTACCCGAACATAATTTAATCATTGGTGTTTCTATTTACGCAGAATGAGCTCAAAGTATCATGAAGTCTAGCTGTGGTTTGTTTCTTCTTGGGTTTGACTATTTGTATTACTGGAGCCCAAGCTGGTGGTACATTCCAACCATCTTCTCTATTAAAATTAGGATGTTTTTTGATTTCAATAGCCTCGCGAAGCATCCTTGGTAGGAATCGATGTTCTTTAGCGAGAATCTGTGGTTTGTCAAATCTCAGGAAGTGGTTTGTCCCCTGTTGCACATGTTCACACACAGCAGACTTCAACGAGCGTTGGTGTTTTACATCAGCTATGTGTTCTTTTATGCGGGTGCCTATGTTTCTCTTGGTTTGACCAATATATGAGAGTCCGCAGTCACAATCTATTTTATAGACCCTTGCATCTTGTAAAGGTAGTTGGCACTTGACGGATGGTAAAAATTGACTTATCTTCGTTGGCGGCTTAAAGTATGTGTTGATTGAAGCTCGCTTCAAGATGTAACCAATCTTGTCAGTGACACCCCTTACATAAGGCAGTATAGCAGGCTGGCGCTCGACTGTGGCTGGCTTTTCTCGGGATCTGTGACAGCGGCGCGGCTGTTGGAGCTTGTTGTCTTGCAATACTTGCTTAACATGTTGAAACTCGGCGTCCAGGTGTTTCTTGTCACAGATCCCATGGGCTCTCTGAAACAAAGACATTCCCACTAACTGTTTAGGATGGTGGTGAGATTCACCGTTTAAGTACCTATTTGTATGGGTCTTTTTCCTATACACAGTGTGGCTCAAAGTATGATCAGGATTCCTGATGACAAGTACATCTAAGAAAGCTAATGTTTTTTTTTTTAAATTATGTTTTAATGTGTCAAATAAACAACGCGATAAAATCCGTATATAGTAGTTTAATTTCAATTAATAATATTCGCGTAAACAAAAGACAATATTAGTGTCATTTGTTTAAAAATAATAATAATAATATTCTACCACATACACAAAACACCATCTAGCCCAATCTAAGCAGAGCTTTTACTATGGGTACTAGACAATGGATAAACATACATATATACTTTCTTTTTTGTAAATACATACATATTATACATAGAAACACCCAGACCAAGACAAACATCCATGTTCATACACACAAATGTTTGACTTGTGCAGGAATCGAACCCGCGACCTCAGGCGTGGCAGTCGGTTACACTAACCACTACGCTATCTAGGTCGTCAGGAGACAAATATGTTTCAAACACGTTTAAAAATAAAAAGTAAATATCCAATCAACTTTATTTAAAGAGTCTGTTCAAGATGTAAAGCTTACATATGAATTTTAGTTCTACTGTTAACAACGGGATTTATTTTAGAAGATAATTTCTTGTCATACGTTTTCTTAAAATTTCGTCTGAGTACCTTTGTATCCTAAACGACTTAATAAAGCAGAATTTTGAAAATACCACTAGTCTGTAACGCATTTATTTAAATAGTAAATTTCGAGTAGATCCCGTTTCTTCACTCGCGTAAATCCAGGTTAGGTTAGGATATTAACTGTACTTATTTCTGGATGAAAGGTATCCAATACAATTCACAATTCTGTTGCCCTAATAACGTGTATGCTAAGTTTCATGATGATCGGTCGAGTAGGTAAGGCGTGAAAGCGTAACAAACAAACAAACTCACATTTGCATTAATAATATTAGTTATGATCTTTAATATTCGTATATTGGACTTACTGCATATTCTTTTGTTTGAAGTACCTTTAATTATTCAGGATAATTGCAACGCTTTACCATACTACATGAAGCTCAGTATAATAATTAAAGCAATTGTCCCGGTTAGTCTTTCAAACAAAATCATTTACACATTTTATATTCAAATTGCATAACAATTTATTTATTTATTTATTAGTATAAACAAATGGACAACATAACAGTATACACCAAATCGTTGTACAAGTTAAAACTTATATCTAATATTATATACATTTACATTACCCGACATAATATACAAGGTTTATATAATTTATTATAATATCTGCTTACATGAGTATAAAAGATAGAGTAGAAAGTAAGTAGAATATAAAAGATTCGTAGCTTAGTAACTAACTAACTAAATATCTATCATCTCACAAAATCTTAAACAACTACGACTCACATCACTGATGAGCGTATTATGGTATTACTCTTTACAAACCTTTGAAAGGATTTAAGCTTCTCCCTACAAGATTAGGTTTTAGGTATTATAAGATACGAGCTTTTGCTCGCTGCTTCGGTCCCGTAAAAGTTGGTTAGGAGTAAGTACTTTTTAAAAATATAGCCCATTGTATTCGGTGATAATATAGCTTTCTACTGGTGAAAGATGAAACATTTTTAAAATCGGGTGAGTAGTTTTTGAATTAAATCATTACAAACCGACAAATAAAAAAACCACATTTTTCCTTTTTAGAGTTCGAAAAAACTTATATAACAGCTTTGTCCGTCCGTCCGTCCGTTATACAACTTTCAACTCAAGAACCGTAAGAGTTAGAGACTCGCGGTCAACGCCATTCGACTCAGCATAGTCGATATACCCCGAAATGACTATGACCTTTAACCTATGGCCTCAAGGTCACGTGATACCATTTTTTCGAAATCTGAGATTTACGGTAATTCATTACCGTTTCTCACTTGCTATAATATTAGCATAGAAAACCATTGAAATGCACAGCTGATTCTGCATATGAAGTAGTATTTATTAATCTTTTAGTATGAAACCTACATGCTTGGCAGTTATCCAACATTATGGTTCAAATATATGTTGTGAAATCGGCCAATTCTCACATGGTCAAAGCATTGTGTGTTATTTATTAATACCCTATTGAATTTCTGAACCGATAACGAATTGTAAATTTAAGAGCAGTTTATTACAGCTTAATAATATCAACCAGACTTAGTTTTGGAAATAGTACATTAAAATGTTTAAGCAATAATGTTTATATACATTAAGTACAGATACACTTTAAATTTATATTTAAAACCTTTAAAAATTTAAAAAGCAGTGATATGGTTATATTGTCAGTTGTAAAAAATACCTGATTGTCTAATCTACATCACGGCGGCAACGAACATTCATGCAATTTCGGAATTTGATAACAAAAGCAATTTCCAAATATCTATCCACGATCTAAATAAACATGGAAGCTTTAATTAATTTTAACTAAAAGTTGTAACATTTTGTAGAATATAGAGAAATCGCACAAGTTTAAAATAGTAAATATTTTGTAATGAAATTTAATTATTTATTTGATTGTTAGTGATACATTTAGGCCGTTAGTTTTAAAGTAATTTATTTTGCTATACAGTACAGTTCATGTAAACCTGTGAGTCTTCTTCAGTGGTTATTGAAAACACTATGTGGGTCTGTGTGTTAGTGACAGATTGGTGTTACTGACAGGCATAACTCTGGAACCACTGAACCGATTGACTTGTAACTTGGTGTGTAGACACCTTGAGATCATACCTCGGTGGAGTTTGAATATGGGCCCTGTGGGTCAAAAGACCCCGAGATATAGGGATCACAAGTTCACATGTATTTTAAATGCTTTTACATTTAAGACGAAGAGGTTGAATCCTGGGTCTTTATACCCACCTCGTTATTGACTTGAATTGACTGCACGGATGGCGTAATGGTTTAAGTATTCGCCTCACCACTGCCACTGCGCCGAGTACTGTGGGTTCGAATCCTACAAGGGACAAGAAATTGTGTGACCGAGTCTGGATATTCTTTGTGTTGGTTGTTTGAATGTTTGTTAAGTCCCCCGCGATACAGAAATTATTAATAATACTAAAGTGGGAGTTGTCTTTTCTAAATAATAAATAAAATAAAAATTGGCATTGTAACTGTGGTATATGGTGCTTATGCTAGACGCAAGTAGCTAGCGTTCGCTACATCGGATGCTTGTCGCCCAGGCTATTTGGACGGGCTACATGCATAGTTATTTTTATGGGTTTCAAGCGGGAGTAGCACACATTGGTTATATCTATGATGAGTATTAGAGCCTGTCATGTCTCTGTCTTTGTCTCTATCTACATAAGGTCATGACGTTGCATTGGTATCAGTATAATTTTGTAAACATCTTTACAACCTCAATCTTCTTCTCCCTAGCCTTTATTATTCCCAAATCATTTGGGGTCGGCTTTCTAGTCTAACCGGATTTGACTGGATATCAGCTTTTACACGAAGCGCCTGCCAGGATATTAAAGAGCACTGACTTCCCAATAACGACTGCAATAGATGTTCATGGCAGCCGGACCGACGGCTTAACGTGCTCTCCGAGCCACAGAGCAGGCGATAATTGTCAATCAATACGCAGATAATTTTGAAAAGTCATATAACTTCCGAAAGTCTGAGGTGCGCGACGTGGGTTCTAACTCGAGACCCTCTGGATTGCAGTCTGTTGGTATCCCCATTGAGCTATCGCTGCTCTGTTTGTATGTATTTAATTGGTATAGGGGATAATCTAGAAAGGATAGTCACAAGATGTACTACACTCACATTTCATTCACTATGGTTTCAGATACCACGTAATAGGAGGTGGCTCCGTGGCACAGCGGACCTGAATGCGACTGCTATGCATGAGGTCTCGGTTTCGAATCCCGGGTCGGGCCAACAAAAAGTTATTGGGTTTTCTGTTAAGAAATCTCAATACGACCCCGAAGTTAGGAAGTTGGCGGTGTTAGACACACCCCCGTGACTCGGAAAGCACGTAAAGGCGTTGGTCCTGCGCCTGATCTCTCTCCGGTCGTGTCGGGTTACCGTCCCATCGGATCATAAGAGTTAGGTAACAGAGAGTGCACTTATGTTTGCACACACGCTTGTGCACTATAATATCTCCTGCACAAATGGCCATTGGCCATTGATCCGTTAAGATTGGCTACCGTGACCGAAATCAGTTTAGAACACATTATTAATAGGAGGTGAGTCTATAACCATTTAATGGAAACATTTCCAGAATACATACTACTACTAATTTCTTGATGCAAAACCGCAACAACACTTCTTCCGACCCGGGAATAGAAGACCTCAAGCACAGCGCTTCTGTCTACCCTAGATAGATGAAGATTCTATTAAATAGTGACTTTTCCACTCGCATACAAGCAACATTTTGTATCTACACATAGCCTCTTAGTAAATATTAAATTGAGCAGCGATAGCTCAGTGGGGAGACCAACAGACTGCAATGCAGAGGGTCTCGGGTTCGAACCCACGTCGAACACCTCTGACTTTCGGAAGTTATATGACTTTTAGAAATTAAGTGCGTATTGATTGACAATTATCGCCTGCTCCGTGCCTCGGAGAGCACGTTAAGTCGTCGGTCCCGGCTGCCATGAACATCTATGGCAGTCGTTATTGGGAGAGTGTCGACACAAAAGATCCCACTGGGTCGAAGTGTCGCCGGTCTGCACTGACTGGCCCCACATACATCAAATATTAAATTCATAATTTATTCCCATAACTTATAACTACCATATAAATCCTCAAACAGTCCTCCCAACGCCTCCGGATCAAAACACGATGACGTCACAACATGGCCGCGTAAACATGTTTTCGTTCACTAAATAAGATTTATAACATTGTACTTTTGTAATACTAAGCGTGTCAAAACTTGGGTCGATGATTGAATAGTGGGCTAATAGTGCCGTTTTGGGGTGTTTATTGTGATATTAATGCACTTTTGAACACAAACATTAAGGAAATACGTCATATATTTTATTAATTTATTTGTATCATAAGTAGAAAAGTTTAATGAAGTAAGAAATACATACGTTCTACTAGGACATACCTTGTCGGCCTCGATGGCGTAGTGGTTAGTGTAAACGACTGCCACGCCTGAGGTCGCGGGTTCGATCACCGCACAAGTCAAACATTTGTGTGTAGTGTGCATGAACATGGATGTTTGTCTTGGTCTGGGTGTTTCTATGTACAATATATATGTATTTACAAAAAAAAGGTATATATATGTATGTTTATCCATTGTCTAGTACCCATAGTACAAGCTCTGCTTAGTTTGGGCTAGATGGTGTTGTGTGTATGTGGTAGAATATTATTATTTATTATTATACCAAACTTGGTCGCATTATATCTAAACTGTTGAAATGTTATACAGCGCATCAAATTGAGAATTTATGTGCTGTTTTAAAATAAAATAAAATAAAAAAAAACGTTATTCTTGTATAATCATATCTTAAATAAACTATATAACTTATACAGAAAGAGACTTCAATAACACTGGCGAAATAACCTTAAAATGCTTCAACAGTACTTATTGTCTTTTGTTTTACATTGAAATTTAACTACTTTGTACGGATTTTCTCGCTTGTGTATTTTTAAACACAATTATTAATAAATTTGAAAGTATTAAACTACTACTGTTAAACTTAATACTATTTAAGCTATTTAAATTATTATTTTTACTGTGAGAGAGCCACGCTTCTGCACGAATGGACCGGCTCGACCGAAGTGATACCACGGCCTCACAGAAAACCGGCGTGAAATGGCGCTTGCGTTGTGTTTCGTCGAGTGAGTGAGGGTACCGGAGGCCCAACCGCCCTTCCCCCCTCTCACCCTCCTTCTAGTGAGGGCAAATTTAAAATAGAGAAATAAAATTTATGCAGGTGTCTATGGGCGGCGGTAATCACTTACCATCAGGCGATCAGTCGTTTGCCTCCTATACCATAAAAAGAAAGGTTTACAGTTTCTCTAACGCGATGTATCAGTCGCTTTTCAGCAGACATGATCACGGGTGCTAAAGCGTTTGAATATTATTATATTTAATATGAATCTTCTTCTTTCTTAGCCTTTATTATTCCCAAGTCACTTGGGGTCGGCTTTTCTGGTCTAACCGGATTTGACTGGATATCAGTTTTTACACGGAGCGGCTGCCACCTGACCTCCGCAACCCGAAGGCTAACGATACCCTAAGGCTAGACCAGTGTCAGGATATTAGAGGGTACTGACTTTCCCAATAACGACTGCCATAGATGTTCATGGCAGCCGGGACCAACGGCTTAACGTGCTCTCCGAGGCACGGAGCAGGCGATAATTGTCAATCAATACGCACATAATTTCGAAAAGTCATATAACTTCCGAAAGTCAGAGGTCCGCGACGTGGGTTCGAACCCGAGACCCTCTGCATTGCAGTCTGTTGGTATCCCCACTGAGCTATCGCTGCTCTATATTTAATATGAATCAAAGAACAATAAAAAGTGTAGGTACACCTCCGTACATAGATATAGTACAGCGATAAATTATGTAACTAATGCTGAAAATACTAAACACCAGGAATATAATTTAATACAAAGCCCTACTCATAATTTAAGCCGATTAACTAATAGTTTCATATTAATTAGTGGTACAAAACATTGTTACGTTTAACATAGAAATGATGTATGGAATACCCACGTGGAATTAACCCTTTTGATTCTAATAATATAATACGAGCATGAACGTGAAATACGCGTTTGTGCACCATGCAGTAGTGAAAATACATTCAAATATTACTTGTATCATACATATGCATTATTTGTATGTCAATGATAATAAATTACGAACATATGAAGTAATTAATAAAAAATAAACTCACTTTAAAACACAAAAGGCACTAAAATAACTAATTATCAATGAATCAACCAATCTTCATATTATGTTTTATTTATACAATTTCAATATGACAATTCTTTTGAAAACTATTAGATACTTATTAATGTAAAATATTCCATTAAAATTTCATTTAGTCACCTACTCCACATACATATATATAAGTATTACCATAGTTTCGAAATACTACGCACGCGATTCGATAGCTTGTGTCAATTGCATGGTTGTGTGTGTGTAGTGATTTTTCATTAATTTAATGTATTTCTAATGCATATTTTATAAAAATATTAGAATTCGCCACTCCTTCTCTATATAAAATTTAACTGTGCCAAATTTCATACTCCTCCGTCCGCGCAATATTAGTAAAAAGGGGTACAAAGTTTTTGCTTCACGTATTAATACATAGATACTGTCGTGATCGTCGAGTTGGAAGCGTACTTCAGCTACAGTAAGTAACATAGCAGAAGCACACGACCTATCTGATGGTAAGCAAGTGTTTACTATCAGGAACGCTGCGCCCTTTTTTGATACTTATGTGGTTTACGATAGGCGCAAATAACATTTTGTCTAAGATATTGATTTGAGATTAGCCTGATGCTAGAGGCTAAAATGTAAATTCATATAATAATAATAATAATAATACGTTTATTTATTTTCTTTCACAAAGCTAACTTACATTCTATAACATTTTGTAACATATGTAACCAAATGCACCTTTGTGAGAGACTGGACTGGTATCTGAACTAAGAAAATCCTGTCAGACAGATTACCAGGCTCCCAAACTTAACAATTAATCACAAATTGTATGAAAAAAGTGAGCTAGAGACAATTTAAAAGTTACCATATTTAAATAGAAATAAAAGAAAAATAAATGTTAAAACAAAACTATATATATATACAATATGCAACGGGTATTAACGCGATCATGCAGCACCAGTCAGCTTGTGACCACGGCCGGTGTAACCTGGTCGAAACGTCAAGCATAAAAAAGGTAAACATTATGCATGATCGCGTTAATACCCGTTACATATTATATATATTATATCATGCAACGCGAAAGTTTAAAAGTCAAAACTATATAGTATATGCGTGTGTGCGAGTTGTGCGTGTTGGGGTGTGTGTGTGTGTGTGTGTGTGCGCGTGCATGTGTGTGTGTGTGTGTGTGTGTGTGTGTGTGTGTGTGTGTGTGTGTGTGTGTGTGTTAGTGTGTGTGTGTGTGTGTGTGTGTGTGTGTGTGCATGTGTGTGTGTGTGTGTGTATGTGTGTATAAAAGTTCATATTATTGTTAACAGGAGATTTTAAATATATATATATATATATGTCGGAAAAGCAATATTATTAGTTGGGACACTAGCGCCATCTAGTGACACAGAAACGCATTAAAGCGGAACGCCAGCGCCATCTAGCGGCGCTAGACAGAGTCTACGGTGATGTGGCGGTCGATGAGTGTGACGATACGGGCGGACAGAGCTCAGTCTTCGTGTTACCGTCGACCAGTGCACACCTCGTAGGAACTATCTCGCGTTTCATAGTGATAAGTGCTCTTAGTCTAAAGTAGTTGTTAATTGAATTCGAATAAAAGTGATCAGATTACCTACGTGTTTTCTACTGATTGAAACCAACATTTCCCACTGCACGCCCACGTGCTTTGATCTTATAAAATGGCTGATAAGGACGGGATAAACGCTGCCACTCCGACATATATATATATATATATATATTTACAATATATTATATATTATTGTTTAGTTAGTGTAACCTTGACGTTCACAAGTGTTACTTTGCGACATAAATAAATATATTTTGATGTTTTTTTAATACTAAGAAATCACAGCCAATTCCATAACCAGTGGTTACCCTTACTATCAGATAGACAGCTATCTCGTCTACCACCAACAGAAAAAACATACATCTACCAAAACGACAATCACAACAATGAAAAAAAAATTGAATCACTTACACAAATCCATTCAATTGCCTACAATATTGGAACTGACACCGTATTCGAACGTCAATTGACACCAGAAAATTGTGCAGTCAAAACGAATATTTGTGTAGTACATTGAGTAGAAAACCCGGAAGAAATGAAATTGGTATCAAAGCAAATAAAATGTCATTTAAAAAATGTGTTTATGTAAAGTATCCAGTTGCTTTTAAAATCGGTATCCGTGGAAAATAAATTGGAATTAATTATACGAGAGCCGTAGATGTAATGCCATAATATATAGTAAGCTATTTATATGGAACATTTTATATATATGTACATATTGTACTCCGAAAATGTGTCTCGCCACAAATTAATTGATTAAATATTAAACTTTTATTTAATGAAAATTTTATTTAATTAATTATATCCCCAACATAATATTGTTAATTGTGAATTATTTTTTATTTTGATTGGGTGCATCATATTTTAAATGTCGTGCATTTAAATATAATTTAATTAAAATAAATACTACCCAATTTGTGCATGCAGTGGCTACTTTAAAAGACTACAACAAAAAATATCAAACCATGTAGGTATGTAATATAAGTATTGTTGTGTAATCAGTGGTGAACCTCAAATAAATTTAAAAAAATTTTTGTTGTTTTAATTTAAAAAAAAACAATGATGTCTCATTTGGGAGACATTGCGGATTTCCTCTTGCTATTTTTTTTTTTTAACGCTGGGAAATGTGCAAATCACATTTCTCCATCGCCAGTTTTGGGGCGGGCGATGGGGATATGTCGGGATCCAGCCCATAAGATGGAAATTTGGGCTGAACCGACTAAAACCACCGCGGTGTTCCTCACACCTTTATGGCGGGGTCGCGCGGATCGCTCTCGCATTCAAATCGTGACCCCGTCAAAGGTTTGACCCGCCAATGGACGTGGCGGGTCCTAAACAACCATCATGCTATCCTCTTTTTTTTTTTCTTTTACGTGGGGGAGTGCTTTGACGCATACCTCTCCGCGGGGCGACGGAGAGGTTATGTCGGGCTCACCAGGGAATTGATACCCCGGTAATACCGACTAAACCTACCACGGTGTTCCTCGACATAACCATAGACGGCGAGGCCGCGCGAATCGCTTTCACATGCAATCGCGACACCGCCGTGGTTTCGGCCCGCCGTGTAAAACGGCAGGCCACTACGCAGAAATACTTCCTCCACCGTCCCCCTGGGAGGGACAAAGACACGATACAGAGACGCACGTGGGAACACGCACGCCGCCTCTCGGACCTGGTGCTGATCGGGTGCCGAGCAGGCCCACGCAGCTCACCACCCCCAGGTCAAACCTCAGGGTGGCTGGAGGTCATCTCGCGCCCTCCGGCGCCCGGTTCTGCGGTTGAGGAGAGGGTTTAAGCGCTCCCTCTCCCGCTCCGCCGACCATCATGCATCATATCCTAATACAACTTTACTTAAATCACATTTACTTGTTTATTGGAAATGATATTTTATACGATTTAAATATGTTTATTATACTAAAATTATCACTACTATTTACTGATCATCAATCTTTATATGATAAGATTGCTATATATAACATTAAATTTCTATAATTAATAGATTTCAGCAATTACATACAAATAAATTCATGTTTGTACAGGTATATATACTCTAAAGTACAATTTATGGAGGACAGAGCTATTGCCATCTATGGGGCAAATTTCTATACGCCGTGCTATTATAAAAATTTCATTATGTGATCATAAAATCGTTTCCATTTTGTTAAAAATATATGTTTTTATATTTTATGCGAAGTTTATCAATATCAAAACTTACACGTTTTTTTTACCAAAACAGTAACATAAATTTTGAGCAGCACATATCTCTACTCTTACATTTTGAAGTCGTTTAAAAAGCAATACCAACCATTTAAAGTAATTTAGTTGCTCGATTTTACGATGATGGTGGCACAGAAATACGCAAGTAAATCGACTAGTCAAAAAATCGACAATCACAGTAATGCGAAAGGTTTACTCGCTCTGTACATTTAACTTAGTTGGAGATTTTAACAAGTATACAACGATAGCCTAGAAGCCAAAGACTTTAGCACTGCCCCACAGAGGCCTTGAGTTAAATCCTAAAGCGCGCATCTCTGACTTATCGAAGTTATGTGCGAATTAATTATCGTTCGCTTCAACGACAAAGGAAAACATCGTGATGAAACCTGTGTATTTCTGAGAGTTGTCCATAATGTTCTCGAATATATGTAAAATCTGCCAATTCTCACTGGCTCCGTTTGGTGGGCTATGGCCTAGCCCTTCTCACTCTGAGAAAAGGCCCTTGCCCAACAGTACAGGACTGTTTACTACAGGGCTGATATTATACTATACAGCTTGTATAGGGATAATAGCTGATGCGTTAGTTTGACATTGTCTGACATAAGTCTCGTCAACGTAGTTATTTACGTGGATGCACTATATGTCCAGTTCTAATAAACAAAATTTTTAGGCATACGCACCTTAAATTTGAAGTTACTTCCCCAGGCTACCAAAATGCGAAATCCTCGTTAAAATCTGCTCAGCACTGGCGTGATTAAAAACAGAAAGACAGATGGACCAAAATATTAAAAGCCTTTGTTTTAGCTTCAGCCTCAATGAGTGTTTAAAAAATATCGCAAATAGAGCCTTAGCATATTTTTAGGTTTTAAATAGTAAATATTGTTAGGACAGTTAACAGAATGAGTGACAGAGCTAGGCTAAATTAATATAATAATAATTCCATAGCAAATACTTGCCACTAAAAGCAGACAATAACTTTAAATATTTAAATTCCAAAGTACCTCAAATATACTCGAACAACTTTTATTTCCCCAGACAATTTTAATATCATTATACCAAAAATTAAAATAAAATCTAGTACAATTCGACAACACTAAGGGAATACTTCTGAAACTGCTCTCATAAACTTAAAGTAGAAAAATAAAAAATTATATAAAATATCAAATTTTCTTCAGAGTATAAAATGAAAAATATTATCGTTATGAAGTTGTGTTCAACTTCAATTTTTCTGACGGTCTGTTGAGGATCCCTAGGGAAATCAATGCGGGTCTCATGACTGTCTCGCTTAATGCCTGTTCTTCATTAACCGAACAGGAAAGTGAAAAGCTTTCGCCAATTACTGGCATATTGTTTTTCAAAGAGTGCTCTCGCAGATATAAAATATCATTTCGAGATATACATATACGAATACCCCTCACATTATTCTTATATAATGATCTCTGTCTGTTTTTCATCAAATATTTTTAGGTAATCGACTTTACTTATAAGATGTTTTGTATTTCAATAAGCTTAAGACTGCGCCAAGCGAAATGTACCAAAACAGGCGGTCACAGTTAAGTGAATAAAATCAACACTTTTTGTTTAATAGAAATATAAAATATACATTTACCATAACAATGAATGTGTTTACAATTACTCCGTGTAAAAAACTTAAAATAATTTATATTTGTGCCTACAAAATTACGTAAGTTTGCACGAAAACTGCTAAATCGCAAGCTCGTGTTACGTGATTTTTAGATTATAACAGTAGAAATCTATCCTATTTTACAGCTTAAACGAAACATAAATAGTTATATTACAATTTGTCCGTCCTAAATATTTAAGTTATCGGTTGACAATAAAGATACATATTTATCAAAAAGCTCTTCAAATCCTGCACACAATTTTACTGTTATTATCTGTCTTACGTTCGGCGCAGTCTTAAATATATAAATAAAACCGTAAACCTATATAACGAGTTATAGAATACTTGCCTGACACCCTCACTGACTGATTTAAAAACACTCAGCATAAGCTTTTAGTCCCAGAAAGGTGAAATTACATTTGGTAAATTTCCTTTACGATCTAGAGAAGAAGAAACTTTCTATAACTATCACTAGATACAGAAAACTATTTTCGCTTCAAAATTGCCTTATAATTATAATTTAATTTAAAAGAGAGACTTTAAGACTAAGTTGTAAGTAGAGTCTTCCAATATATGTCATGTAAGCAGAAAATTATTATCTCGAATATCACTCACAATAATTCAATTTCGAGAGTAAAAAAGCTTAACAACGAAAGCTAGTTTTAACTATAAAGTGCAATAGTTTATCAAAATATATATATAGTAGCAGCGATAGCTCAGTGGGGAGGCCAACAGACTGCAATGCAGAGGGTCTCAGGTTCGAACCCACGTCGCGCACCTCTGACTTTCGGAAGTTATATGACTTTTCGAAATTATGTGCGTATTGATTGACAATTATCGCTTGCTCCGTGCCTCGGAGAGCACGTTAAGCCGTCGACGCATGAACATCATGGCAGTCGTTATTGGGAAAGTCAGTACCCTCTAATATCCTGACACTGGTCTAGCCTTAGGGTATCGTTAGCCTTCGGGTTTCGGAGGTCAGGTGGCACCCGTTCCGTGTAAAAACTGATATCCAGTCAAATCCGGTTAGACCAGAAAAGCCGACCCCAAGTGACTTGGGAATAATAAAGGCTAAAAGAGAAGAAGAAAAGAATATCAAAATATATTTCCATCGCGACAGCTATAATTCAATCAAGAAATTAATAGCAAAATACAACATTAGCTATTGATAGACTAAACTCGACTCAGTACCTGCCATTCTTACAAGTTTGTGAACCAAATTTGAAAATTCACGACGTTTTTCGAACCTATCCGAACCAACTTAATACGCACTGTTATCTATAAATATATTGCTTCAATGACACTGTTGCAATGTTTAGTAGTGGTGGTAAATGGGACTGACGAGATCATTTTTAAATTAAAAAACTTCATTCCCTCACTGGCAATAAATCCTGCGTCGCAAAGTCCCTCTTTACAAATATTCAAAAAAAAAACACCCATACTCGGTACAACCATTTGTAGATCACACAAATTTTTGTCCCGTGTGGGATTACACCTACAACACTAAGTCAGTGTTATTGGGATTTTAGTTTAAAATCTCAGTAGTAGCACGGAGTCTACCGAGAATAAACATTAACATTTAGAACGATTATGTGGGATCTCAAAACATAGCTGGCACAATACACATCTATCGACTCTGTCAGCATATGTCACATCAATGTCGTAGGTCAAAGTCTAGTTAATAGTCTATAATGATAATACACCGTTAATAGACTATAACGCTTAGTAGAAGCTAATCCTTAGTCTTGTTTCACATATAAGTATATGTACGCACCAGTGATGTTGCTAATATTCTCATTCGCATCCGCAATTGCGGAGCTTCCTAATCGATTTGGACATCTGCATCCGCGTCCGCATCCGCAATAATCAACGCGGATCTTAATGCGGATCCAGATATAGCGTAGTTTACGATTAGGAAGAAATCAGTTGTTCAATAGTACGTGTTTAATTTATGAACCTTTTAAAACAAGCTTGAACCTGCGAAGCCGGTAATATTAGATACTTTTTATTAAATAAGATAAATTATTTTCATCATCATCCGCATTCACAATTGCAGAGCTTTCGCATCGATTTGGACATCCGCATCCGTATCCGCATCCGCGGATGTGAGATTTCAAATATCCGTATCCGCATCGGCAACCGCGGATGTCAAAAAATCTGCATCCGCAACAACTCTGATACGCACGATGGTTTTAGTAGGATTGTTAGCAGTCTGTATGAATTATCTAGACTAAGTAACGTTGACACAACTAAAAAGTTTGTAGATTTATTTTAGTAACTTATCCAATATGATAGTATTGAAACAAAACTCTATTCAAAGGTATAAGTGAAATCTTCACTGTACATTTAAGTAACATAGTCTCAAGCGATATCCCCAAAAGAGTAGGCAGAGGTAAAACTTTATTAAATAAAATATTTTGACTTTCAGGGTCTCAAACGCATGAAGATTACTTTGAAAGCATAAAAATCTTTATTAAACATACTTCTATATTAACCATGAACTCAACTTACTACCTCTATTATCAATATCTATATAATAATTCATAATTACCCTTAAATTACTTGTCTAATTATGTTCTGAGGACATCTGATATTTCAAAATTAAATGATTAGCCTAATTCAAACCTTCTGATAAATAAAGCAACATTATCCTCACGGTAGGTCTTAATAATTGAAAACCTTATATTACTATATATTTTTTAAGTTATCATTGATTACTAAAAACGCAGCGATAACGTAGATGGAAACCGTTAGACTGCGACGCAGAGGTCTAGAGTTCGATTCTAAGGACCACGCACCTCAGAAATTTGCGCAGTAGGTACTGTGTGTATTAAATAATTAATAATTGCTTCGCTTGCTATAACGGTAAACGAAAATATTGTGAGGTAACCTACATGTCTAAAAGTTCTCTATGACGTTCTTAAAGATATACATATGAAGTCTGCCAATCCACACTGGGCCAGCGTGATAGACTATAGTCCAACGTTACTCACACCGAGAAGAAGCCCGTGTCCAGCAATGGGACAGTTTATAATAATATACAAGGCTGATATAATTATTATTGATTACTAAGAAGCATACGCCGTGTGGTAAAAGGATAATGTGACCTATGGAAACTTGCAATACAAGGCATATCATTCTCACATTGCCAGTTTTACAAAAAACGGTTCATACAAATGCAAGAAAGTAGATAAATAAAATTTCTAGTATTATTACTTATAACTAACTTCTCCTTCTACTTTTTCTTTACAAAAGTAGGTCCCACTGGGTTTTCCCTTTTAACCTAAAATTTTGATTAAATCTTATGTCTACTTTTGCTGTGCAAACAAATTACTTTCTCACTCCCCCACGTCAGCGATAAACAAACGAGATTCTATGATGTAAGCCACAAAATACCTCACGTTTTAAACTTTTTGATCCAAAGATCCGAAACGACACTAACTAATAACGCGGGATCCCCAGAACGGCAGTTGACGATCAGTTTAAACTTTCTTCATGAACAACCCTACGATAAACTTTAAAGCGTGTTTATATTTAATTGTATTGCTTTACACTGCCGCGAGCAACAACCATTACTACAAAACAATCACCTTTATCTATATAATATGACAAATACACAAACAAACAGACTTTGAAAGCACTACAGATAACAGCCGTATCCACTTAACGCCATTATTGCGGTATGTAGTCGCCATCTTGGATTGTGACGTCACTTGTAGCTAGTTCCGCTGTAATTGTAAAGTTTCTAATGTTTATTTTGTTTGTTTGATCGCATAATGGATGTTGGTAAGTTAATTTGGTAATAAAGGATGGAGTTCATGCATATATTATGTAATTATGTTAACTGCTATAATTTTAAACTAGAATGTTCTATTACAACGGTTAAAAGTTTAAATTGCTACAGATATGTGTTTAAGCCAGAATGCGGCGATTAGCGAATGTTATATACGTGACAGAACTGTAAAGTTCATCGAATAATATTAACAGTAGCGTTTTTGTTTTATACAACGCCAGTGGCGAAATTTGATTTTAGAAACTCGTACGACAGAAATATTGGTATAAGCCGATTTAAACTGCACATGTCTTAATAGCCCGTGCATAATTGCATGTTTTGGCAAACGAATTGAGGAGCCATCTTATCGCGAATATGCACACAAATGCACATCATAAATGTAACTATTGCTACACAACTGTGGATAGCCTTTGTCTCAAATGTCGAACTTAACCGAGGGTATAATTGGCACCGTTTGTATACAGCGTGTATCAGACGTGTCGATTTACTGTGACTAATTATATCATCATGCTATGTAACCCGAGGATTATACTGGCGATGTTGCGGTCTAGTGGCTGGAAAACGAAGGACTAGAGATGACTAGATAAGGTCTGATTAGCTACTGTTTATAATGTAGAAGCTTTCATCCATAATAATATTATAAATTTAAAATTAGCTCTATGTATCTCTCTATTTTTATGTTTTTATGGTTTAAGACTGAATCGTTGCGGTGAGTCTGGTAAAAAGATCACTGGAAACTATATTGGCAAACTTTAATACACATGTGAACTTTAAAGTGATTTTACTTATATTTTTATATGCATAACTTTTTTTAAACATACTCGTCGAATTCTTTAAATACGAAGACAAACACGCATTAGCTTACTAAGCTGCTAGTGTGTTTATCAATATAATCATAATAATTATATGCCTTATTTACAATGCCTATATAATCCGGAGGGAAAGCAATGGTATTTGACATGTAGACACCACGACACAAGACGACCTCGATGGCGTAGTGGTTAGTGTAACCGACTGCCACGCCAGAGGTCGCGGGTTCGATTCCCGCACAAGTCAAACATTTGTGTGCATGAACATGGATGTTTGTCTTGGTCTGGGTGTTTATATGTATAATATGTATGTATTAACAAAAAAAAGTATATATATATGTCTATCCATTGTCTAGTACCCATAGAACAAGCTCTGCTTAGTTTGGGCTAGATGGTGTTGTGTGTATGTGGTAGAATATTATTATTATTATTATTATTATTATTATTATTATTATGTGATTTTTGGCCAGCTATAGATATTTTAAGTCTCAAGTAATAACATGGAGAGCATGAGCAATTGCTTACCAAATTCAGTAACGCTAATGAAAATTCCTGAATACAATAATATTCAGAAAAGGGTTAAGAGCTTCTCATAGCACGCCTCTTACGGTGAAATACAAGAGTAAGCAACCTTTTGAACGCCACGCCATAACGGCACCTCCACGTCCTGTACGCCAAGCCCGATAATCGATATATTAGGTATACTTATATTGTTTTTATAATCAAATATTTTTTTAATAACTAATATGCAATTTTGTTTGCTGTGTACTATTAAGTAATAATTAATTTTAATAGAGAAGATGGTTGGAATGTACTACCAGCTTGGGATCCAGTAATAAAAATAGTCAAACCCAAGAAGAAGCAAACCACAGCTAGACTTCATGATACTTTGAGCTCATTCTGCGTAAATAGAAACACCAATGATTAAATTATGTTCGGGTACTTTGAAATAACTACACTGGAACATTGAGACAACTGCCATCTTAGTCTCCCCGTGACCATGGCTGCTGAAAAGCAACCGAAACGTCGGGGAAAGTGTAAAAATAAATTAAATCTAAATAGTTTAATAATAATTTAATTAGCTTAAAAATTAGTAAAGTTTAACCGTAGAATAGTAGTAGCAGAATAAAAATTTTCAAAATTTTGTAATAAAGTGTCAAATAAACAACGCGATAAAATCCGTATATAGCAGTTTAATTTCAATGAATAATATTCGCGTAAATAGAAGACAATATTAAATAATTGGGGATTCAATTTTTAAGTTGTATCAATAAAATACAGAAAAGTAATGATTTAATATGTTTATTTTGTATTTTTCTGTGACCTGTTTTTTGTCGAGTATAGACGACGTTGGCGCACAGGGCACGCTTGCGCATGTCGAGTATAGACGACGTTGGCGTTCAAAAGGTTAACTAACGTCACAAACTCAAGGAAATACTTGAAATTTAGTTGATCATACTTAATCGTAACTATGCTTGATAAGGTATCCGATGCATCAGTTTAATTACCATTGTAACACGAAAGCAAACATTTGTAAAAGCCTTACTGCTTTCAGCATGCATGTGTCGGCTCGACCAAGGTAGTACTGCCAGAATATATTGGTTGTGTTTCCTTGGATTTGTTTCTGTAATGTCAAGAATACACAACCAGGACCATGAGCGGCGGTTACCGCGTACTAGCTTTCTAGCTCATCTGCCAACCATAATTAGACTCGTTTCTGGTACTTCAAAGAATTTGATTTGTAATACAAGAGTGCGAAGAATGTAATTGCGTTTGGTTTAATAATAAAATGATATCAAAATAAACCGCATCCCAATATTACAATTTGTTGAAATTAAAATACTTTATATGGATTTTATATATTTTTGAAATAACTACATTTCAGAACATGGAGACAATTACCATATTAGTCTCCCCGCAAACATGGCTGCTGTAGCAACCGAAACGTCGGGCAAAGTGTAAACTTAAATATAAATAGTTTTAATAATAAAGCTTAAAAGTATTGAAATTCAATAGTAGTAGTCTAACAGATACTAAATGATGTAATAAAGTGTTAAATAAAAAACGCGTAGTTTAATTTCAATGAATAACATTCGCGTAAACGTAAGACAATATTCTTCTTCTTCTTTCGTGTGGTTAGTGGCCAACCTGTTGTCAAGAGTTGTTCAAGCCGCCCGTAGGCCTCTGACATGGCTTACCGACTGCTTTCAATTTGAAAACAACGGGGACCGACTTTTTACATACCCTCCGAAGCACGGAGACGCTCAGATGAAATACCACTAAGCGGTCACCCATCTATTTTTTTTTTTTTTGACCCAGGAAAATCCTTTATGGATACCCCCTCCCCCGGGGGGGGATATCCATACATCTTGGGTGCGTCTCATAACGTATAAACTCATTTGGTCTAATTTCATTTTATTATCGTTCATAAGATATGACGGAGAACCAGGCTCCGGTGTGTTTTTAAAAAGTGTGACGTCAGCACAGCTGACGTCACGAATATCATCATTATGGTGATCACACATCTTCAATCGTCTTAAGTAAAACTTCACCTGTTTGTTGAAAGCCTCGTTTATTCAACTGACTGCTTAGCAACTAATTTACAGAGCTCCGTACTGTTCGACGACTCGAGCGAGACTGACCGAGCATCATCATCAGGGGTTCTTCTCGTAGACCCGTACGGGGTCTCGGGGTAACCAGACCAGGCCGTGGGCCTGTCTTGGTGATGGTCGTCGCCACCTGCTAATACAGGCGGGTCACTGGGGTGGGCCCGTGTGGGTCCGTTGGTCAGTCCAGGTCGTCAGAGCCGGTGGGTAGCGCAGCTAGCGAGGTCCAGCCTGCACGGGTGAGTCCCCGCAGGCGACCAGCGTGCCAGCAGCGCTCGGGTCGTGTCCGATGGGTCCCTCCTGCGCTTGGCGAGGTCGAGCTCCTCGGGAAGAGTTTCCCGGGGAGCGCCCGTCAGCCAGCGTCAGGGGGAGCGTTGATGTTGGTCCGGTGGTGTTTGCCACGGAGACGAGGTCTCGCGGCAAGGCCATCCTGTCCGGCGGTCGACGATGGTAAGGCGCAAGCTCCCGCAGATGGCGGGCATGCGATTCGTCAGCGCGCACGAACAGGTTGGTGCTCAGGCGTCTCACGAAGTCGTCCAAGCTCTCCATGCACAGGTCCCTGGAGATCGTCCTGTTCCGCACGAAGCGAGGGGCGTCGGCGATGGTGCGGAGCGCGAGCGACTGCTGCGCACGCAACCGACGGCGGTTGGTCTCAGAGGTGAGCGCGAACCAGGCCGGGGCAGCGTACGTGAGTCGGCTGCGGATGTACGCCTTGTACACGCCGAGCTTTGCGCGGAGCGGCAGTCGGGACGATAGCACGGGACGCAGGAGAGCGCGCGCGGTGCGCGTTTGGACGACTACATTGTTGACATGGGGCTTCATGGAGAGGGCTCGGTCGATGGTCACGCCGAGGTATTTTACCGTCGCGGACCACTCGATGTTCTCACCCATGAGCTTCAACTGTGGTAGGGCTATGCTGCCCATGGAGATCGCCTGAGTCTTCGCCACGTTGACCGTCAGTCTCCAGTCCTTCAGCCAGCTGGGAAGTGCGTCTAGGGTGCGCTGCATCTTGGTCACCGCGTGGACACCGTTCATTGATGTCGAGATGTAAGCGGCGTCGTCGGCGTACAGCGCGAGCTTGACACCGTCAGTGACGGGGATGTCGTCCGTGTACCAAGAGTAGCACACAGGAGAGAGGCAACTTCCCTGGGGCACACCGGCGTGAATGGGCCGCTCTGTAGACAGGGCGCTTTCAACCGCCACTTGGAAGCGTCTGTCTTGCAGGAAGGTGGCCACGATCCTAACTACTCGACGGGGAGTAGTGGATGTGGACAGCTTGTACAGCAAGCCGGTGTGCCATACGCGATCGAACGCTTTCTCCATATCGAGGAATACTGCGACGATACGCTCGCGTTTGTTGCGAGCAACCGCGATGTCGTGCAGTACCCTCGCGAGCTGGTGGGTCGTGGAGTGTTCGGCGCGGAAGCCGAACTGTTCGTCGCGTGGCTGAAGGTGTGGCGTCATATGCAGCAGTAGCAGCTTCTCGAACAGCTTCGATGTCGTCGAGAGGAGCGTGATGGGTCGATAGCTTCCCGGCAGCAGGATGTTCTTCCCCGGCTTTGGAAGCATGATGACTTTGCCAAGTCGCCATGCGGAGGGAAAGTGTCCGGTACGGAGGATGCCATTGAAGAGGCGCGTCAGCGTTGCGATTGCTCGTGGAGGTAGGTGACGCAGAGCTTCGTTGGCTACCTGGTCAGGTCCAGGGGCTTTTCGGAGGGGCGTTCGGCGAATCATCCGCTGGACTTGGCCTGGGGAGACGACGATGGGATCCTCTGTCGGTGCTATCGGCTGTTCGAAGTAAAACTTCAGCTTCCTCTCGACCTCTGCTACATGCTGCATGTTCAGAGCAGGGTTGGGCTGGCACTGCGCTTCCAGGGAGTCGGCGAATATCTCCGCTCGGTCCTCGGCACGGTAACGTGGGGTTCCGTCACCGGCCAATAGCGGCCTAATCGGAGATGGCTTCCCGGAGAGTTGGCGGCACAGGCGGTGTATGCCCGACCAGTCTTCACTAGCGTGCTCGATGGTGCGTTGCCAGGATTCCGCCGCGTTTGTTGCCAACGCAGCAGAGATCTTCGCAGCCAGAGCGTTCAGCTGGGACTTCATGGTCGGACATCGGGAGCGCTGCCATTGCCGGCGCAGTTTTCTCTTCCTCTCGATCATCGCCAGGATGAGGGCAGGGAGCTGGAAAGGCCTCCTTGCGGTCACGGCGTCGAGTTTCGACTCTCGAAGCGCGGATTGTAGGGCCGCGCTGAGATCTGTCGCAAGCCTTTCGACGTCGGCAAGTGTCTCCACAGGGAAGGAGGGCGAGTGCTCAGCCATGTAGTCGGCGAAGACCCGCCAATCTTGGCGTGATCGAGGGGGTAATTGGATCGTCTGCGGGATGTCATCCAGAGTCAGACACACCGGTTGGTGATCTGAGATGAGGTGGTCGTCCAGGACGTCTAAATATACAGCCGCGTCGATACCGCGGACGGCGGCTATATCTATGACGTCCGGTGTGTGGGCTGCACAGTATGGGTAGTGCGTCGGGACCTCTGGTCCTAAAACCTCGTATCTGTGTCGGTCTGCATCATCCAGGAGGCGGCGGCCATCTGGACAAATGGTATTGGAGTTCCACGCCGTGTGCTTCGCATTGAAGTCACCGGCGACGATCGTGGGTAGTGGCGAGTCCATCAATCTATGGACATCAGCTACTATGAGTCACTGTCGCGGCGGCTTGTAGAACGCGTACACACGGGTGGGCTGGCATCCGATGCAGATCTCTACGCCGAGGGCGTACGCGGACTGTAGAGCTGGTACTGGCAGCGCTTGGTGGACGACTCTCCTCTTGACCAGGACTGCTAGGCCCCTGTAAGCAGTCCCTGTCGGCGAGCGTTGGTCCTCCCGGTAGACATGGTATCCTCCCATCTTCCATTTATCTACTGGTCTAAGGTGTGTCTCGCTGAGCAGGGCTACATCCACCTGCCGCTGAGCTAGCAGCAGTTTCAGTAGCCTGGTCTTCTCTGGTGACAACCCGTCGGCGTTCCAAAAGAGCACGCGCAGACTACACAGATCCAGGGCTGCATAATTCTGCCATGCATTTGAGGATCAGAGGGATGGGGTCCCTCTTCTCCTGTAGTGCCACCAGCACTTGCTGCAGAGTGCCGATGACGCTGGTGAGCCGTGGGTCCAGGTTGACCGCAGCCGGTTTGGCTGCCGGTGGCGGTCGGACCGACCGCTTCGCCTTCGTCCCCTCGAGAGGGGCAGCGACCACGGTGGCCTTCCTGGACTTGTCCTTTTTTTCAGCGGCCGCCTGCTCGGCCTGCTGCGTCTGGGGCTTCGCTTTACGCTTTCTGATGCGTCGCCTTTTGCGTCGCGCACGCTCTTGGGGTGCGTTTGCGGATGCCATAAGTGAGCCAGGGGCGTTACCGTCTTCGACTGCGGTGGGCTTCGGACGTTCTGCTGTGGTGGTTCTCGCGACTGTACCGGCCTTCCTGTTTCGGAACTCCCGCTTGAATACCGGACAGGTGGCGTTGTTGGCGGTGTGCGCACCGCCACAGTTTGCGCATGTGGGCGGTTCTTTTAGGGAACGTGGACAATCTTTCGCAGCGTGGGCTTCCCCGCATCTCACACAGGAGAGCGGCCTGTGGCAGTTGTGCGACGAATGCCGGAACTGCTGGCATCGATGACATTGTGCGGGCCCCTTTTTCCCGCGCCATGCTTCAATGATTACGCCGGGCATACATAGAAGCTCGGTCACTTCGTAAATGCCCGGTGTAAGATTAGCAGTGCGCGCTAACTGCGCGAAGTACAGGCAGCCGGGGCGACCTTGGCGAGCTTTGATGGGGCGTACGTGCTCAGGCTTGTAGCCGAGCTCGGTGAGCTCCCGTTCGATCTCCTCTGGTGGCGTGTTGATCGGGAGGCCACGGATGGCCACCTTGAGGCTGCGTTCGGCGGGGAGGGAGTACGAGAACCAAGAGATCTTCTCCTTTGTCTCCAGGGAGTAGAGGTACCGTTGGATGGTGCGGTACTCCTGGTCCGACTTCGGGATGAAGCGGACTCCCTTCCCAAACGGGCGGCCGTTCGGCGCGTGCCCGAGAGCATTTTTGAGCTCCCGGAAATGCTTCGGCCAGTCCGGGAGTACTTCCACAACTAGGGGTGGGTAGCGGGGGGTAGGCGGCTTCTTTTCAGGAACAGCATCGGTGTCAGTGGCAGTAGAAGTGGGGTCAGCGGCGGCGGCTACGGCGGCAGCACTGCCGGTTGTGGAACCAGTGGTGGTAGCGGCATGCCCGGCGGTAGTGGTAGTAGTGGTGGCAGTGCACGTACCAACCGCGGCAGCGTACGAGGGTCCCGCAGTCTCCATCGGAGACACACTCGTACCCGGCGGCAGACTAAACGGCGGCGTCGTAAACAACGCACGTCGTTTTTCCTGTTGCGGCGGCGACGGGAACCGGTCTGGTGCAACCGTAGGCGGTGGGGCGGGAAAGCGCGGTGGGGGTGCCGAGATCTTCACCCTCTGTGGCAGCGGCAGTGCTGCTCGGGTGGGCACAGCGGGGGGCGGCGCTTGTCGCGTGGCAGGCACAGGAGCGGCAGTTGGCCGCGTTGTCGCAGGCCAGACTGGGGCCACGTTGAGGGGCGATCCGGGTGTTGATGGTGACGCCGACCGCGAGAGCGAGGGGAGGCTGAAGAACTCCTCTCCAGCTCCCGGTGTCGGCGTTGAGGCAGCCGATGATGTTGGCACTGGCTGACTCGCCAGTGGCGGCTGCGGACTGACCGAGCGCACTCTGTGTGGCCGTATTTATAGTGCAGCGAGCACGTGTATAATTTTTAGGTTAAGTATTGAATTGAACTTGTTACATTGTAATAATCATACAGTAATTAATTCATTATGAACTAGTTTTAACACAATTGAATTATTAAACAGAATTATTATTTGATTAATTGATTAATTATAGTTGTTGCGCCGATAGATATAATCAACGTAAGATATACCAACTGTTGATATAATATCTTTACATATAACATTTATTTATTCTAAAACTTAATTAGTATAACGTTGTTTGATATAACGTTTATGTAATCGAAAATCATTAGGTCTAACGGTACTATTATTGAGGTAGGGTGAGGTGCTCAGTGTGATAGAGAGGTGTGTTTATCGAACCACTCAAATATAAAATCCGTGCGCGCGCAATAACGTAAGAACTAACCTAAAAAATAGACAGTGATGTGCAATAAAGTGCGAACTTGTGAAATGTAAAAACAGAACAGAGAAATATTGCATAGTTAAAAAGTTATAAGCAATTTTATTTCTAAAATTTTGAATAACGGCCTACGAGAAAAAACTCTGTGTTGCGTAGTTGGAAACAGTCGCGATCTGTGTCGATCTGTGTCGCCGTACACCTGTGACTCAACAACGAGCGCCCCCACCAACTACTCGTACGCTCCGCCTACTACACCGTGTCATCGCCTTACTACGAAACAGATTTGTATTTTCACTCATTCAATTAGTGGCGTCGATAACCGATTGAAACTAGTGAGGGATTCGCACGCATGAGGCGCGCGTTCGAGTCCGAGATATTTGGAGGTCTTTTTGAACATTAGTTGTATTGAAAATATATATTACAATAAATTAAATTAAATAAGCTGTTCGCTGAATAGAGGCCGCTAGTTTGTTTGAAATGGAGGATGAGTATGTTACTTTACGTCGGCCGCAGAGATCAAGCTCGTTGAACAGTCTCCAGTTCAACACTTCTTCGGATAATACACTAGACGGTGCAACAAAATATGTAACCGATATATCAGATGACGAAACTGAGGATGAAATTCGGGATCTGAGACAGCAAATTGCCTCTCTAAAACAGGAATTAAACACTGCGCACGAGGAAATAGATAATCTTTCTTTAGAAAACACAGAGCTAAAACAAACTGTGAAAGAACTAACAGCCAAACACCTCTTACTAAAAAAAGCAGCTATAAGGTTATCTACTGATACAGCTACTCCAACCAAACACAAAATATTGCCTTTAACACCACATAGAATTAGTAAACCAACTACCATTCGAACACCTAAGGCAACTAACGACAAAGGCTTAATTTATGCACCAAAAACATTAGATATAAACAAACGGGCAACGTCAAACATGCCTAAAATGAGGCAAGAGAAAATAGAAAACACCATAAAATTACCAAAACAAACAAAAAGCAAGATATGCATTTTAAGCGAAAATAAAACGAATAATATATTATCGATAGCTGAAAGAAACTTCAAAAACGTTGACTTGTGTCACTACCTCACGCCACATTGTGGTACTAAGCAACTAATAACCAACTTAGACGAAAAACTTAAAGATTATTCAAAAAACGACTACTGCATCATCTTAATCGGCGAAGAAGATTTCCGTAAGACAAAAAATTATTTGGATATAATAATTGCCTTAAGAGAAACACTACAATTGCTCCAACACACAAATATCATTTTATGCTTACCTACGTATAAATGTCACGAACATTCGCTATGTTTTAATTGCAGAATAGAGGCATTTAACAACTTGTTATACCTAGATATACAAACACACCAGTATGCAATACTTGTTGACTCGAACCTAGGACTAACATGTGATTTCTATACATTTTCTCAATATACTGGTTCAATTAAAGATTATGGCATGAATACTATCTTTAAATACCTGACTAGCTTAGTCACATGCCAATGCGATAATACAGAACCTACATTATCCAATAATAACGCATCAAATTTTATGATTGATAACTGTTCAAGAACAAATCAATTTTTTCGAGTATAACTCAAGCCAGACAAATACCCAGCGCCAAACCATAAAACACATCGAAATCACAAACGGAGCAGAATTCAAGATATTATTTCAGAACTTTCAGAGCATTTGCAATAAACAACACTTACTAGAGGCATTTATTGACCAAGAACCTACATACAAAGCAATATGCGTATCAGAATCTTGGCTATCCCAAGAAAAATTAGACATGATACATGTTGATGGCTATAAGGTTGCAACATCTTTCTGCCGATGCTCACGAACCGGCGGCGGCGTGTGTATTCTACTACAAGAGCATATAGAATACATAGAAAGAAGCGATATCACAAACATGTCTATAGAATACATTATTGAACTTTGTGCAATAGAACTACTAAAAGAAAAACTGTTATTAATTACCTTATATTGGAATAGAAGGGAGGAAAATATATTCTATATCCGATTAAAAGAAATTCTTAATCTAATAAGTAAAAAATATGCAAAGTACAATGTAATACTAGGAGGAGATTTTAATATCAACATTTTTGACAATAATTCAAAATCAAAACAATTTTTAAATATTATGCTGGAATACAAATTCACTCAACATATAAAACAATCTACACGTCATACAGAAACATCATCTTCATGCATAGATTTAATATTCACGAACTTTAAAAACAACAGCCTAACTACATCGGTTGAAGAACTAGGCTTTTCGGATCATAACGCGACTATCTTACATATGCGTTTACCTCAAGAGCCTAAAACCACTATCTGGTATACATACAAACGACAATACAGTGACGCTAACATTCAACTATTTAAAGAAAAACTGAGCACGGTGAAATGGAATGAAATAATAACAAAAAACAAAAATATTGACGAAAACTACTTGACATTCCATAATATTCTAACAAACACTCTAAATGAATGCATACCAATACGTAAAATAAAATTAAAATCAAAGCACAAAAAATACTGGCTTACTACAGGCATAAAATTATCCTGCACTAATAAAAGATTTTTAAAACTTTTATCTATAAAATCAAATAACCCTGTACTTACAAACTATTATAAAAAATACGAAAAAATTTTGAAACGAGCTGTAACAACGGCAAAGAAACAACATTATATTAAAGCATTAAAAAAATCTAATAATAAAATTAAAACCATGTGGAAAATAATAAATGAAAGGACAAATAAAATAATAAAGAAAGGAAAACTTAATATTACCTTAGAAGTAAATAACGATGAAATATCTCAGCCTGAGCAAATTGCTGATATTTTCAATAACTTTTTTGCATCTATAGGAGAACAAACCACACAACCAGCTAGTATTAATTGTGACCAGAATGACGCATTTGTTTCATACCATAATACAAACTCAATGTATCTCAGTCCTGTAGAGCCTCACGAAGTAAACACATTAATTAAGCGCTTAAAAAACAAGAATAGTCACGGAGTTGACGAACTTCCGCCAACCCTAGTAAGACAATGTGCAGATGAATTAACGTTACCTTTGTATAATTTAATAAACCAATCTTTCGAGGAGGGCATTTTCCCTAACATATTAAAAACAGCCATTATAAAGCCAATTCATAAAAAAAACTTAAAAACGGACCCCAATAATTATCGTCCTATTGCACTTTTGCCAACCGCATCTAAGATTTTTGAAAAAGCAATGTGTACTCGCGTTTGTTCGTTTTGCGAAAAATTTGAAATATTTGACAAGTGCCAAAATGGCTTTAGGAAAAATCGGTCTACTACCTTAGCCGTCTATAAATATATTCAAGAAGCCCTGGACATAATAAACAATAGAAAATATGGTGTTGGAATTCTGCTAGACATGACCAAAGCTTATGATAAGGTGCAATATAATATATTATTAAGCAAATTGCATGCTCTAGGCGTCAGAGGTACGGCTCACGATTGGTTTAAGTCATACCTTAAGGACAGAGAGCATCAAGTTGAAATAGAATATTTTAACTACCAAACAAATGAAATTCAAAACGTTCGATCCACAAAAAAACTAATTAACGCGTCAATCCCCCAAGGTAGTGTAATAGGATGCCTTCTGTTCCTTATCTATATTAATGATCTGCCAAAAAATGTGGGAGCGCCATGTGTTTTGTTTGCAGATGACGTTTCTTTGCTCTTATCATGTGAAAACAACATAAACATTAACGCGAAATTGAACACCACCCTAAATCAAACTGAAAACTGGTTAGAAAAACACAGTCTTGAGATAAACTATTCTAAAACAAAAATTATTACATTCCACCCACACCAAAAAAAGTCTCTCAATATATCCTTTTCATACAATAACACCAAAATTGATACTGTACACGAATTTAATCTGCTGGGTTTAGTCATAGATACTAATGTAAACTGGAAAGCCCACGTACAAAAAGTTAGAAGTAAACTCTCAAAATTTTCGTATGCTCTTCGCGAAGTTAAAAAATCAACAAACTTTAAAACAGCACTCGCCACTTATTACGCGTACGCATACTCGTGGCTTTGCTACGGTGTTACACTATGGGGATATAGCACGGACGCACCTTCACTATTTTTATTACAAAAAAAGCTTATACGCATTCTACTCAACATAGAAGTAACTGACAGCTGCAAGCCACACTTTAAAGAACATGAAGTCTTAACTCTCCCTTGCATATACATACTGGAATGTTGTAAATTTGTAAGGAAACACCAAGAATTGTACACAAAAAGAGAAGATAAACAACTAAAATACTCACTACGGCACAAAAAGAGACTAAACCTACCAACGTCTAAACTAAATATAAGTACACTCAACAAGTCCTTATGTCATGTCTATAAAACTTTATAATAAACTACCGGAGGCAATTAAAAACGAACAAAAATTTAAACCTTTCATAAACAAAACAAAGACATTCCTAGTCCATAAATGTTATTATACCGTAAATGAATTCCTAAATGATAAAATTTCTCCATAATTAAAATAAATCAAACCAGTTCAAATCTAATATACCTATCGTTATAGTATTAATGTAATTTGTAACAATAAAATATTGATGCCGACATATTATGAATACAATTTATGTACAAGTATTCAAAAAAAAAAAAAAAAAAAAACATAATTATAATACATATTAGAAATAATTTATACAACAAAATTTAATAATACAATCATAATTAAATTATGTTAGTAACAAAACAGTAAATGTGATATTAGTTTATAGATTGATAATGTAATCACAATTTTAACAATAATATTTACACACAATTTTAATATACTTAACATGAATAATATATATATATATGCCAAAATTCCAATATAATCTATTTAATTTATTAAATCTCTCAATTAATTATAGTTTATTTAATAATTAAGAATCAAAATGCGCAGTTCAGTGTAACTCGGTAATTGACTAAAACAAAGCATAAATTGATATTTATTATGAAATTAACATATCTCTAGAATATGATATTAATGTATCTGAATAGTTTATATTTCCTCTCTCCTACGTTGCTGTGCCCGACAGGGTCCATAATGAACTGTCATATTATTTAAGTTACCACCTAAGCCTACATTGTGGAACGCAATAAACAATTGAGTATTGAGTATTGAGTATTGAGTATTATATATAAAAAACGTCATTATGGTAAACACCCCGACTCAGAGTACCCTGACTCGGATAAGTTAGGTTAGAAGGCTAAGGCGCGAGCGAAGCGGAGCGGAGCTTCCGCCTTAGCCTTCGTGGTTATTTTTTTTTTAAACCACCCTCATATAGGAACCCGAGGCTCCGTCGACCTATCTTAGCGCAGGTGGTAATCAGTTACTAGTTATGTTTAATATCTACTTAGGTTACTATTACCTATAACTACGATAGAACTTACAAAGAATAAAACAAAGAAAAAAAACTTTTAAATATTTATTAAAAAAAATACAAAGTTATTGTTTTTTTAAGCTTAAATTAGAAGCCAAAGCTCGTAAAAATTCACACTCTGAATATTCGTTTTGCCGCTGCAGTATATATTATATATATTAGACCAAATACGTTTTATATTTTATGAGTGGTATGTCAAACGATTTTATATTTCATGTATGTTATGTCAAACGATGTTATATTTAATGTATGTAATGCTTATAAAAATTAGTTATTTTAAAATTATATCAATCGTTTATGATATTAACTAATCGCTATATTAAATAAAATTATAGGTTCCGTTGTTATATGTTGTTAATATTAGAGATTTTGTTGTTATATCATCTATTACTTAACCCTAAATCTTCGAGTAGCAATAACTAAACAGGCGAAACTTACCTACAATAGATCATTTTCGGAATATTTATGTTTTGATATCAAAATCCTGTCTAAAGCCTATAAGTTATTCTAGGTTTAGTTTTAAAGCGAAGATGTTTCAAACAGGTTCTAGAATTACATTAGGTATATTATTTAATATTATCTTGGCCTTGTTCTTAATTGTTCTACTTTAATGAGAGTTTTGTTTCAAAAATGATCTTAATAAATAATGTTGTTGATAATTCTGGACACGTGTACGGTGATGTGTCTAGAAGTCCGTGGGTTAAGTGCGCATGGTTAGCAAATAGGGCATTTTGCCAGAAAATTCAACAACCGAGCCATCAGGTGTGCGGACACCTGATGGCTCGGTGTGGAATTTGCGAAAGTTGCAGAACTTTAAGATTATGATTTCCATAATATTGTCTTCTGTTTACGCGAATATTATTCATTGAAATTAAACTACTATATACGGATTTTATCGCGTTATTTATTTGACACTTTATTACATAATTTTGTAAACTGTTACACTACTACTATTATTAAACTTTACTAATTTTTAAGCTAATTGAATTATTATTAAACTATTGAAACTATTTAGATTTAATTTAATTTTACACTTTCCCCGACGTTTCGGTTGCTTTTCAGCAGCCATAGTCACGGGGAGACTTATGATTTCCTTTAGATTCAAAGTGATTGTCAACATTCAAACAAGCGAGCTGAGCTCTGATAACTTCATTTCGTATCTGTATTGAAGGAGAGGCGTTATGACAATTGTGATGACAATTGTAGTGGTTTAAATGGTCGCTTCGCCGTGGCCATTGCGCCGAATGTTGTGGGTTCGATCACCACACGAGCCAAAAATTTGCGTGGTCCACATATAGTTGTTCTGTATCTGGGTGTTCTTTGTGTCCGTTGTTTGAATTTTTGTAAAGATCTCCGTAAAACAGGAATAATATTTAGTGCGGCAGTAGTCTCTATAAAAAGAAATATATTCGTCAAAAATGTTATGTAGACAAAAATGCAACGTAAGAATTGCATAACTGTACGAACAGTAGAGTAAAGAATAATTACAAGATAACTTACGTGTTATTTAAAAATATATCACATAAAATAACACTGACTATCAAATATTAACCTCTGAAGGGTTAAATTCCTAAAAGGCAGCAAGATACAAACCAATAATCTATTATTATTCTCAGCCAAACCAAAGTTCTAACCTCGTTTCCAACAAACACAAGAAAAACTGTCGATTACAACATAATCAGTCACACTTAATGACATGTCCGGACCAACAGCTGCTGTATACACACGATCGGTCGCGTATCAGACGTAAGCATTTAGGGTTGTCGATCTGTATTGTCATCAGCTACACCCGTCTAGGATGTAAATATTTTGTAAACTTTATTTGTCATCATGATGTGCTGCAGTTGTATTCTAAATTGAATAAGACGATAATATGATATTATACAGCGTGTAATAGGGTAGGTGTGGCCATATCTTTAAGTCATTTTATGAATATTGCAGTAGGTATAGTAAATTAAAAAATACATGTAAAATTAATTTCGTAATAAGAATGTAGTTCTAAGAAAATACCAATACAGTGAATTTCTCATTTGATAAATGAGCCAATTTGAATATACTGTAAAATATCTCTTGGAATATATGACTCTTAGATGTTGCTGGCATGTCGAAGAAGGTAGATATTAAGCCGAAACAAATAAATGAATTGAGTCCTTCACCCGTTTTCATTCATCCATAAAGTCACGTATAATAAAGTTCAGCAATTTAGAAAACACATATACCACATGTCACAGATATAACGCACAACCTCAAACACCCCAATTAGATTATTAAACCGTAATAATATAATAATAATAATAATAATAATGTTTTTCATCCATAGTTACCAATATACCGGTCCACCAAACACCCATACCCATAGCCCATATATTAGAATCCATACGTAGCAATAGTCCTACGCCTGCTGCGGCTAGTGCCGCTGTCGGTGTTCTATCCCATCTTTGATTAAAATTCTCGAAGGGCCTCTTGACGTTGGACCCATGTCTCCGTGTAAGCCTCCCAAAGGGCCCGGTATTTTCTAATATAATATGTTAGAAAATACCTGTGATAAGAGAAACATAATGATAATAATATTCTACCACATACCCACAACACCATCTAGCCCAAACTAAGCAGAACTTGTACGCGGATAGTATGGGTATATTACAATAAATCTAACATTATTGCCTTTATTGCATCAAAATCTTTATTGCCATGAATTATGATACATTTTCGTTTATTTCAGCTGTTTAATAAATGGGTGGCTATAATTTAATTCATTTCAATTATTTTAAGGATAAAAAATTACCTATATTATAAATTGCTGGAATTGATTCTGTAGACGATTTTGAACAAACTACTTTCAGGATGTGCGTTTATTATGTTACATGTTGTATATATATTTTTTGTTGCTTTGCTGATAAATTATATTTTACCGTTGCAACGTGAGCAAAGCAGGGATTATGGGGTGCCTTACACGTCTATTGATTGGTTATAAAACGTAAAATATTCTTCGTCAGGGAATTTCAATGATTTTTTATTTGTGTTTAGGGACAGACTCGGTTGCAAATCGCCTGTCAAAATTTATGACGTCATGAAAACTCAAGTAGATTGTTAAACAATGTGGATCATTTTTCAGAGTGCACGGTTGCAATGCAATGGTTTTAAACAGGTGCGTTTCTACTATACCACGCGGAATGTTTTGAATTACTTATATAATCGGAACAACAGTAAAAGGAATTCTTCTTCGAAGAGGTCCTTGAATGATACACGTGTAAAAAAATGGTTTTATAAATTGCGAATCCAAGAAATATAAATCAGAGATCAGATAAAGGTTTATATATTGGATAATTTGGGTATAACTCACTTCTATATTTGTTAAATATCCTTATGAATAAAAGATCTTTTCACCACCTAACATATGATATGAAACCAATTCAGTCCCACGTGGTCTTGTTAACAAAATTTTGCTAACTTAGAATTTACGTGTAGAATATTCCCACTTGTCTTTTAATTATATATAAAATCAGCTCCCTTATTATCATCAATCTCTGTGTCACGGGGGATTTAAAAAACATATAATTAACAGACGCAACGTACTCCTAAACTTACAATAATTATTTTTGGATTACGCAAAGAACTGTCGTGTGACATCAGAACGTATGACACATAGCGCTTCTGCACCGGCAACGTGTCTGCTTGCCGGCCATTAACGGCTAGCAGTCTTTTGTTTGTTATGATGTTTTATTCTTTGATTGGTACTCAAGGTCACGCCATTGCATATCTTATGGATACATTTCGCATAACTTGAAATTCTTTACTTACCGGATTGTGGTTTTGCTGTCAGCAAAGTGAAAAGCCATCGCTATATAGAAAAAACGCGTAACATATGATAACGCTTGTATGGCTCAGATGGTAGTCAGAGGACATACATACATACATACAGCAGTATGCCCAGCCTATGATTAGTACACATTAAGGGACGAAAGTATTGCCGTATGATATTAATTTTTCTCTTTATTTTTAATTGTTTCTAAGTTGTTGCTCGATAAAATCCAATGTAACTTTGCTTGAACTAGTTATTCAGCTTAGGGACTCTACGGAAACGATAAACAGTTCTTGAAGCACTTACAAGGTAGTCAACGCCACAACTACAATGATAATAATAAAAAAGGCGACTTGTATTTCTCTACCCTAAAATAATAATACTCTAAAATAAAATAGAGGCGCTCATAGCCAGTTGCGCTCACTAATCGGTAAACGATTAGCAAGGTTAAGCAACGTTGGGTGCGGTCAATCTGTGACCGCTTAGTGGTATTTCATCCGAGCGTCTCCGTGCTTCGGAGAGCACGTAAAAAGTCGGTCCCGGTTATTGTCAAATTGACAGCAGTCGTTAAGTCATGTCAGAGGCCTAGCCGCCCGGCTTGAACAAACCTTGACAACAGGTTGGCCACTAACCACACGAAAAGAAGATGAAGAAGACCCTAAAATATGTGATATTTTAGGTACAGCTAATCATATTTTACATAAAGTTACATATTAGCGCTGTCGATCTATTTGAAGTTATAATAACCAGTTATTTTCTGTAGAACGACTAAACAAAATAATTTTACTACTTTTCTTACAAAGAGGCATCGTTAAAGATTCTCTGTAAGTAACTCTATCCTACAAACTCAGCTTTATTATAAAACAGCTTAAATTATAAGCACCAGCGATTTCAATACAAGATGAATTAAATTTTAGTCGAGATTCAAGTTTTGCATGGATAGTAGTTCCATTCATGTGCTATTGATTGTGATGTATATTAGTTCAGCCATAAAGTGACTATATAACGTATTTATAAGATTTAAGTATTCTAAGGTTTACTATATGTCGGCATACGATGCTACCGATTTTCCATATCGATTGTCATGGATGTTTATATTAGCTGAGGCTGACGGCTTAACGTGCTCTCTTACCATGGCGCTTTGGACAGCACAGGGGTGAGTTTTGTAAATGAGAATCGTTCAGCATGATGCTAGCAATTTTGGTACCTTTCGAAAATATTGAGTTGCGTGGACACTGCTGCCTGACACAAAGATAACATATCAACCAAAGTAGGTAAGTGTATTATAATAACTGTGTAAGTGTGTGGACGAGGAAAGACTGACTAAGAAAGTTTATAAGGCTAGTGTGAATGGAACAGTCGCAAGAGGAAGACCTAGGCGAACGTATCTTGATCAGATCGGAGGCGTTCTGGACAAAGGCCAGGTTAAGAGCACCTTGAACCGACGGGCGTGTATGAGGAATGTGATGAAAGTGAATGAAGCCAGAGTAGTGTGTCGGGATCGTAGCAAATGGAAATCCGTAGTCTCTGCCTACCCCTCTGGGAAACAGGCGTGAATCTATGTATGAATTTATGTAAGTTATTCACATTACTTTAGGAACACCCTATTTTTTTGTATGGCTGTTAATAACAGACCAGCTGCCTATGTCCGATAGCAGGTAGCAACTGACCCCTTATGGACCTGACGATGTTTACAAGCAGGAAACACAACTACGCTGTTGTTTACTGGAAACCACAACACAAACATCCACATAGTCTGTCTGATGGAAAGTAGTTACTGTTACTTATGTGCAGTTGCCACACCAGCGGCAACCCCAATGAAGATAGATGAAAGAAGACGGAAGAAAAATAAGGAGACCGTGGAGCAGCAAGGGCTCCCTCTCACCAAGCAAAACGCAAAGGTATGGATGCTGTTACTTTTATGTCAATCTATAGTTTTAAAGAACGCTTTATTGCTTCTCATACTTGTAAACTGTATATGAGTATGTCGATAACATAAAAGATCTTATCCTGTATTTCCGATAAATTTAAAAAATGGAAGCGTTTACCTAGCACAATTTTTAATTAAGAACAATTCTTTCTACTATCGTCTAAAATCAATTCCCTTGTGTAGTTAATATAGTTACCGCAAGTTCGTCGCTGGAATAAGGCTCCAAATTCTTTTACATTGTTTCCGTTATTTAAAAAAAAGATAATTCCCCGCCGTACTCTCATAATTCATTCTTCTGCATGTTAAGCCGGACCGTTGCAGATGCATATTCATGTTTCGAGCAGCAAATATTTGCGTAGCTTGCTAGCTTATAGATTAAGTAAAATGTAAGTTTCGTTCGCAGAACTTTGTAAGGTCGGCGGTTTTATTTCTACTAGACTAATATGTTGTTCCATTAGATTGGCGTGATATTTTCTTAACATGGAGCGATAAGATATTATATTGAATACTACATAAATACACGTGAGTCTTCTGCCATATTATGTACATATAAATACATGCTTAACCCTTAGTTACTCGCACGAAGAAAATCCCGCAACTGCTCGCATGGGGTCTCCACTGACTCCAACTTTATATGATGATTTCTAATGAAATTATTAGGGAATGAAATAATGAAAGTACATGTTATTAAAATACAATGTTTATTTAGAAAATTAAAGTTCTAATTGTCTTAATAACTAAAGGGAAAACAAAATTAAAAAACTTCTTATAAAAACAATCAACAGTACTCATGTATTATTTTTTACAGACTTATCAGAGTCATTGTGATCACAGCCTTGGAAATTAACCTTTAAATTGTTATTGCATACGAATTTACTGTATTTCATGGATTTGCTTGGCACTTTTCGATCATTACTTCTAGGGCAATAATTACAGCGTCCTCTTTTGGCTGTAGACAGGGTGGACTAAGTTTGCAGGTCATGTACCTCAGTGAGAAGTATTTTTATTATATCTGGAGTTACATTTACGCAGACACGTTATATTTGTTATTCTTGGACTAGTTGTATAGCCAGTTGTCGTAGGAAATTATTTCTTACGTGAGTACGAATGTTGCTCGTATTTGCGCGATGCACAACCAATGCGTTTATGCATGTGACGTCCAATAGTTAAAAAAATACGTTTAGAGGCCACCGTTTAATTCTTCTGCCTACGTTGTAGGTTCTACATAGTTGGTCATTAGCATCAATTCCTCCTTTATTAGCATTATAATAGGTTATAATTTCTGGCTTTGATTTGTCGCCGGACGTTGAATCGATGTCAACTCCATGATGCATGGTAGGCAGTAAAACTACGACTTTATTTGGTTTGGACACATAGGAGACCATGGTCATGTTATTCTAAAACCCAAATATAGAGCTAAAAGACCTCCAGCTGGTGTTCTTCATCTGACAGCTAACCCAGCCATCGTAAAATATTTTCCTTTCATTCATGGCAAAAATCGAAAATAATAAAAAAAGCATGTATACAAGGGCTCCAATATTTTAGTCACGTTAATAATGCATGCTAACATTATAATAATAGAAACATTATACTCCGCATACAAAAAACTATACGAAAACTCAATGAATGTCAAAAATATATAAACTTAACACGAACAAAAAGAGTAACGTAATTACACGCATGGGGTCACGCACTAACACTGCAGCGCCGAGTACCTACTATCTGGGGCCCAAGTCTGCTATTTTTATAAATTCGTCATTCCGCCACGACGTAACTGCAATTCCATTGTCATTTTGCTAAAAGTTCGTAATCTGCTAAATTCATAATGGTCGATCATTGGTCGGTCAATGGTCTCGTAATAGGATTGTGGTAGAATGACATGTTGTATTGCCATTATTATAAAACCCGTCAGTAGAAGTGATTTTTGAAAACTACTATTAAATTCGAACATTTATTCATGCCAGATTTCAGATATTTTTACATATTATTTAATAGTGTTAAAAGTAATTTGATCAAAGGAACTGTCAAAATTTTATCATTTGTCATTATGTACGAGATTACCATTCTATGCCACTTTTTCAATGGAGTGTCAGTGGTTGACCATCGGTAAGTCATAATGACGCCATTATATTAGTAGATTACCAAACTTGTCAAAATCAACAATTATGAAATCAATGATAGACCATTCTGACACTATTGTAATAGCAGACTTGGGCCCCTAACGTCCTGTTTGACACTGAAATTACAATTTTAGCAGGAATAAGAATGCTACTATTGGCGGGAGCGCGTTGCAGCTGATCGAAGATAGAATTTTCGTTTCGCAAAAGTATGTTGACCCCATGCGAGCAGTTAAGTGTATAATATTGTCTTCTGTTTACGCGAATATTATTCATTGAAATTAAACTACTATATACGGATTTTATCGCGTTGTTTATTTGACACTTTATTACATAATTTTGAAAACTGTTGTAACCTTTAGGGTTTACTTTAGGAGAACTGTAGAATAATTAGGAAGTACAATGAGAGAAGGTATAACAAATACACTTTTAATGTATTAAGATACAAATAAAAGACTTAATCTTTACTTATACAAATATAGTCAGGGCGTGGTTCGCTAAAGACTTGCTTCGTGGTCCTTGTACATCAGGACACTTAGCTGGGAGTGTGAAGCCGGGCCGCCAGGAGACTGCGACTGACGCCGTCCGTCCTTATATAGTGTCGCACTGTTACACTACTACTACTATTAAACTTTACTAATTTTTATTAAATTAAAGCTAATTAAATTATAATTAAAACTATTAAAACTATTTAGATTTAATTAAATTTTACACTTTCCCCGACGTTTCAGTTGCTTTGCAGCAGCCATGGTCACGGGGAGACTAAGATGGTAGTTGTCTCAATGTTCCAGTGTAGTTATTTCAAAGTACCCGAACATAATTTAATTATTGGTGTTTCTATTTACGCAGAATGAGCTCAAAGTACCATGAAGTCCAGCTGTGGTATGCTTCTTCTTGGGTTTGACTATTTGTATTACTAGATCCCAAGCTGGTGGTACATTCCAACCATCTTCTCTATTAACTTTATTAACTGTAGTTTGTAGGCTCCTGTAAAAGGTTTCTAGATCTAGCAGACACACAAATGTAACAAGAAGTTATAATAAAAACTGTTTTCCCATGTTTTAACATGGGATTTTATACTACAACAGTTTTTCGAAATTAAATTGACAGAAGATAGTATTCTAGTATTCTTAGTCTCCCCGTGACCATGGCTGCTGAAAAGCAATAGAAACGTCGGGGAATGTGTAAAATTAAATTAAATCTAAATAGTTTTAATAATAATTTAATTAGCTTAAAAATTAGTAAAGTTTAATAGTAGTAGTACAGTAACAATTTTCAAAATTATGTAATAAAATGTCAAATAAACAACGCGATAAAATCCGTATGTAGTAGTTTAATTTCAATGAATAATATTCGCGTAAACAGAAGACAATATTAAGAAGATAGTAGCCTAACAACACACAGGTGCTTCAGCAGTGAACAATGTAAAGAAATGACATCGGTCGTCGTCGTGTTCCAGATATCTGTAGGCTATGGTAACCATGTACCATCATACGAGCCTTATACTTGGTTCCCATTTGGGTTGTATAAAAATAAATCTGTAAGAATGTGAATATGTAATAATGGCCAAGAGACAAAGGCAAAGTCAAAAATAATTTATCCATTTAGATAACAAAGTGACGCTTATGAACGTCAAAATGTAAGGTGAAAATATAGTCTATAAATCAATAAAATCTGCTTAATGTATTTAAAGTTGCAAGTATAGGCACAGGTGCGTCTGTAAGTTATCGTAGAACAATGCATTTGTCAGCTTGCGATTGTGAAGTTCCGGATTGAATTTCTCGGCCAGACAGAGTGTTATTGGCTTTTCAATTAGGACATTTGCAGTAGCAGCACTCCGTCTGGAACTGTGCCCGGTAAACAGCAATTAGCTCGAAGTCTTTTAGGTAGAACTTTGGAGATTTTCGTGGACATGTATGTACTACAGATTCAATGTTTTAAAATAATTTTCAAGAGAGTAGTCTTTTCATAGCAGATCTCTGTTTAAAACTAATTACTAAGTTACTTCCTCTGTCCAACAGAAGATGGAGAGATATAATCATAATTATGTCGAATGTCTACTGTTAATGGGTTCTTAAAACTGAGGATCAATCGTTTTTGCTCCTTGACTGATAGTACAACTACTCTCTCTCCCTTGGCAAGTCGGCAGACTTTACTCCAAGTCTTACTAGCATCCAAGTTTATGTTTTTCGCTCAGCAATAGACAAGCCACACGCTTGTTAGTCAGCTTAGTAATATTAAAAAGAAATGAAAATCTAGCGAGGTGGCTCGAAAATTGGCCTGAATTCGGTAGCGCGCCTTTAAAAAGTAAAATACTCCACAATTTCTTTGCATTTTCACCAAACATTTTAAAACAACAGCATTCATGAAACGAGGTAAACTGTTTCTCTTGATAAAAGTTTCACTTTGACGTAACAACACAAAAGGAGCGTAGTTTAATAAACCAAGTATTAGCGTTCTTAATAGAACCATTTTCATGTAATTAAAAGTAAATTTTACTTCCAAAACCCTCATTAACCGGGTAAAAAATTATGAACACTTTTCTTTAACATTACAAACGCGTAAAAGAACCGCGGGCTTAACCGTCATGCATTTTTAATTGCAATAATAAAACTGGATAATTTCTTTGACCGCGCGAAATGAAATCATTACCCGTCTTTCAACTTTCGTAGTAATTGTGTGTAATTCTTTTGAGTCAACTCCGCATTTTGCCTGTTCTTTTGAAACTAATTTGTGATTTAACTACACTTTTTAATAGTTTTTTTCTTTTAGCTTTGTAAAGAATGCTGCTTTGAAAGAACTTTCTGTGCGCTCTTTTTTAAGGTCATCTGAGTAAATGGAAAGCTGTAGTGACCTCTTTGTTGGGTAGAAAATTGAGGTTTTTAAAAGGAACATTTGTCACTTCGAATGTAACCCATTGTTGGGTTTGGGCATCCTGTTCACATGCTTTCACGCTCAACGTTTTTGTTCGTTTTTTGCGTTCCACATCCGAATTCGTTCTACAGGAAGGTGTTGTTCCTATTTAAGAAGAATCAAGTATATTATGATAGATTTGGAATGTATTTTCCAGGATGTATCTTGTGGTGTAGATTATTTAAATTTGACATAGGTGCAAAAAGTGATTACCCAAATACAGTGTGCATATAAGTAAAAGCTTTTCATATTTTGTTAATGGTTTTAGTAATATTGTCTTCTATTTACGCGAATATTATTCATTGAAATTAAACTGCTATATACGGATTTTATCGCGTTGTTTATTTGACACTTTATTACAAAATTTTGAAAATTGTTACTCTATTACTACTATTAAACTTTACTAATTTTTAAGCTTATTAAATTATTATTAAGCTATTTAGATTTAATTTATTTTTTTTATTTTTTTATTTTTTATTTTTACACTTGTAAAAATAAATTAAATCTAAATAGCTTAATAATAATTTAATTAGCTTAAAAATTAGTAAAGTTTAATAGTAGTAATAGAGTAACAATTTTCAAAATTTTGTAATAAAGTGTCAAATAAACAACGCGATAAAATCCGTATATAGCAGTTTAATTTCAATGGTTTTAGTGCTGATCTCACTTAGGGCTGAGTTTTCGAACTTCAGATAGCTTAAATACTTAGTGTAAATATATAAATATAATGAATTTTTATAAAGAGGATCCGACTTCCTTTGTTTTACCAACTTGGACAATTGTAGAAAGAAGGCGACAATACTCAACCGATTTAACGGTGAAAATATTGACATATTTAAATAATCATAATTTTTCTATACGTCATGCAAGCAAAGCTGGATGTCTGAACTAGAATTTAACTTCGATTCAAACAACGATTTAGATTCCAAAGAAAATCATTCAGTCATATAAAATTACACTTGTACAAATTCCGATATAATTTAACTTCAATTTCAATTACAAACAGAAACCTTTGCTGTTTAATTTCAAACAATAACATTCGAATACCAATAGATATAGAAAATTGTGGATGAAATAACAAAGGAACACTTCTATGTTATCCTTCGGTCTAACATTTTCTAAGGCCTGCTGTTAAAACAAGGCGGGTAGGCCGGGTCGAGTAATAAGATCTATTTGTTATACCTCTACAGATACAATACAAAACGTGCCTGTTGAAAATATACGATGGCTCATTTTGTAGAACATGTTTTGTTTTGTTTATGATTGAACAATTGCACGTGCATTTTAAGAAAAATCAATTTTACATATTTGCCATGTAAATAAACGATAGACTTTATACAAACGGGTACATGTTTGTGGTAGTTATAAAACTAATTACTATCGCTACATATTTTAAAACAAAGTCCCCTGCCGCATCTATCTGTCTGTTCGCGATAAATTCAAAAACTACTAAACTGATTTGCATGTGGTTTTCACCAATAGATAGAGTGATTCATGAGGAAGGTTTAGGTGTAAAATGATTAGGGTTTGTATTACTCGTGCAAAGTCGGGCGAGTCGCTAATCTATATATATAAAACTCTTCCGTTACTGAGTGACTGACAGACAACGGACAGCCGAAACTACTGAACGCAAGAAGCTGAAATTTGGCATGGATGTTACTTGGAGAGTGTAGGGGAGCACTAAGAGAGGATTTTTGGAAATTCCGCCCTGAAGGGGGTGAAAGGGGTGAAACCCGGTATTCACACGGAAACGGGACTTACACGGGTGAAACCGCGGGAAAACTACTAGTGAATTATATAATGACACATTATCGATATTGTACGAATCTGTGAAATGAGCTCCCTCAGATTCGTACAATGTCCATATTGTACGAATCTGTGGGAGCTCTTTCCACAAACACTATTAAAAGAGAACCAAAGTTGACCAAAGTTTTAATGGGCTTTCAGCTTAATATATTCTATTATTTTTTATTTTTCTTTTTCGCAATTGCATTGTAGCTATTACACAGTAATAAACTATATATTTTAAGATATATTGCAATTAAAATTACTTTATACGGATTTTGTTGCGTTGTTTATTTTAGAACACATTTATTACATGGTCACGGGGAGACTGCCCGTGACCATGGCTGCTGTAATGCAACCGAAACGTCGGGGAAAAGTATAAACTTAAATATAAATAGTTTTAAATAATTTAAACAGCTTAAATTGTAGTAGAGTTCAATAATAGTAGTGTAATAGTTCAAAATTATATAATAAAAGTATTCTAAAATAAACAACGCGGAAAAATCGATACAAAGTAGTTTTAATTTCAATGTACAACATTCGCATAAACGTAAGACAATACTATATTAAAAGATATGTTCCATATCTTTTAATATTGGCATGAAAAAGAATTTATGGCGTCATATCATGGTTTACATAAAACATTTCTTCCTAATCCTTCAGACACGTAGAGGCTTTAAGCTACTATTCCAATAATATATTAAATTACTCTAAAAGGCAATACTATTTTAATAGCTGCCATAAAATATGAAAAAATACAACACGCTCCGTAAAGTATCCCTTCGTATGCCATTCGTGACAGTTCAGAGTGCTAACGATAAATTCTATCAGAATTCATGCGCCCAATATGTGTTGGGGTAAAAATATGAGACAGTAAGATTGGGCGACTTTGAAATATCAAATTTTGGCCTAACCCAGCGATTTCATAACCATTTGTTCTGAACGACATCTTTTACTGATTGGTGGTCATTTAAAATAAAATTGGCACATATTGGTAACTCGATATATCAGCCCATTTTATGCTTATTTTTTTACTTATTACCATATTTTATTTAGGTATGTTACTAAGGTGGTAAGTAAATAAACTCACAGCCCACATGATGATACGGACGGTAACTCTATGATCACTTGAAATGCTAGGAGTATTACTTGACGTTGCCTAGTCGAAAAAGGATTAAAGATGGAATGCAAGGCAAGGTCTTGGAATAGGCATGTGAACTTACAAAACTGAATATATCTTTATTATTTCTTTCTCTAATTTAAGAAAACAATCTTTATACATTTTGCCATTCTTCTTCGAGCTGTGAAATCGTAAATTGTGATTATATTTCAGAATCTAATTATCTCTAAAGGGCATATTCCTTTGTCGATATTTAGTGAGGAGCAAATTAAGAGTTGGAGAGCAAGGAGAAGCCAGTATTTAGTTGCTCCTTTTCACGAGATCTATTAATATTTCTACAAATATTATATAAAATTAAAATATATAACACCAGTTGCTCCCTTATAAGTAAGGCATGTGCCTATTTTAATGGTAGATACTTTACATTCCTTGATGTAGATATGTAGATATATACATATATATCTCCCAATTTACTTCAGACAAGACAGCATTTGCAGTTAGAAAATATACATGTACTTTCTACTAAAGTGTAATCAAGTTGATATTTGTAATGTCATTGTTTGTAACCAGCTTTTTTCTACAATCACATAAATTTCGTGAAAGGTATTAACGATGTACAATTGCTAGAAACAATAAATCGTATTCAAAAGTTGCATGATCCTGTATTAGAACCTTGATCAATTCTTTGTCACTGATTATTCAAATTGTAACGGTATAATTAAATTCGAGAAGATCTGGGCTTCCGTATTGACACGCGATGAAAGCATCTGAATAATTATTTATCAATGTGTAGAATGATTCCTATTTAAACGGTAACTAGACTTGACTATAATACGAAAGTGTTCGTATTTTATACATTTTAAGCTTTGAAGCTGTTTCAAATCGCAATTGACTGAGCACTGAGTGACGTATTTTATATTGGAAACAATTCAAGTAAACCAGAACTTTTTAGTAGTAGAACAAGTGATGATATAGGAGTATCAAGTATAATTGTTTATTGACGCGATAGTATTGACTGCACCGGTGTTGCAGTAACAACAGATTTATATTTCATATAAATGATATCATCTTTGTTTATAAATTACAATTTTAACCTGAGTGGAAATTGAACCCATAATGCTAAGCACCAAGTCGTGCACCAACCATGATGTTACTGCAATGAAGACAATAAATGCCGGTGCCTATAATACTACTTAGAAATATTAGGTATAAGTAGTGTAATAGGTAGTTTATTAGACTTGAACCTTACACTTGAAAGAGCTGCAGTGGGTATAAAAGGTATGTACTTGCGTCTAATGATATACGGCCGTTTATACCAGGCGTACAACCCAAGAAAATTGCTCAACTTGCGCATGCTGCCAGCGTCATGTATAGGAGTCTTAACTATCCGTTGAATCACAGTACCTATAGTGTGTATGTGTGTTTCTTAACTCATCATTGCCAATTCAAAAGGATCTTACACTAAATAAATAGCCCATCAGTTCTGTCAATATCAATAGAATTCTGTGAAACAAAAACTCTAATGTTTAGATCTAACAATTGTTGTACAATTTATTCGTAACCACGCTCGGAGGTGTTGAAGCGGCAAAACTTTCACCATCTTAGTATTCCAGCCATTCGCACTTCATCAAATTCAATTTGAATTGTTTTTCCATCGTCTTACTTTGCTTTTTAAAACATTACAGTTTATTTTTTGGTGTTTCCCCTTATTTTTCCTGTTACTTTTTTCGTTTCGCAGTATCGGTTCCATAAATTATCGGTGTTGTATTTATGTTTCCATATTCATTGTAAAATTTACTGAATTTTGTTATTGTATCTTACTGAACAACCTCTTTCAAATGAATAGCTACTTTTGTCATTGAGGCACTGCTGAAAAATAAAGTGTTTAAAAGATTTATGCCATAATATATTATATAAACGTTTAGGAGACCATCACATCATTTAAATTAATAAGATACATCACATCCTATAATGTTATATGAAGGTTTGCGAATATGTTTGGAGACTTAAAACATTAAACATCTTGAATAACATCGTCACTATACTAATTTATATCATTTATTTAGGTTTAGGCTTACCAACTAAAATACATACGGAACATTGGCTTAAAATAACATACAATACATAAATCATCATCGTATGCTCTGAAATTAAAGGTAAGCACAACATTGTTTTCGAGAGTGAGATTCACAATTTTCACTTCATATAAATTATAACACACTATCAATAAGTAAATAAAACAAATTAAATTAATATGAAACTAATTAAACAAGAAACAAAAGTAATTGCTATTATATATCTATGAGTCACTCAAAATAAATATTTGCTACTTGTGGCAATTGATGATATGAATTGGTGGCGCTGAGATGTACCGAACCCATTATATTATACACAATGATCCCCCTTTGTTCATAGCCCATGCTTTGAATATTTTAGACAAGCTAATTCAACTTGAAGACTGACTATCTTTGTTCGTACACGGGGTTACTGTTAGCTACAGGGAGGGTCAGAAATGATAACTTAGCTCGATAAAATACAGATTGAACTAAAATGTTGCTTGCACGAGTGGCATAATGACTGTCTTGGTAGTGCAGCGGATGTAAATGCGACTGTTGTGCATGTCTATTTCTGGATTGGGCAAAGTGCTACTTAGTGTGTCTTTCTAGAAATTTCTAGCAGCAGCAGGAAGTGTAGAACCGTGCCTATTGTCGCCTACAAGATGGCAATAGGCTCGGTACGTAAGACTTACAATCATATATAGTCAAATGTGCGTGTTATACACCTCTGCCTTCATCTTCGGGGTTATAGATGTGTTCTATGTATGTATATTTAAATATATACGAAGCTTCTTCCCATGTCTAGATAATGGTTTGTGTTTCTGTCTATATTGTGCGTATGTACACACGGCTACACATCAAGTTAGACACCCTATGTACGCATAACTACGCTACATACAAAATAGAGAATTGTCGTAAAGGAACAGTGCATAGTGCTGTCGATGGAATGGTAAGGATAGAGCGTCGCGACCCGTTCAGCGTGAATGAGGCAAAATAACCAAAATATAACGCACTCTCTCGATTCGCAGCGTTCAACTTCTAACAGTTCAAAGTCCAAACAGTCTAGGATGATGTGTCGCTGTGTGTATAGAAGTGTTTCAAAGAGATATATAATAACAAATAAACATCTATTTACCAAATAAGAGAAATCACGTTTGAAATTTCCTTATAATTCTACTTAATTACTTATTACAAATTACATAATGCTATATGAATAAAGGAAGTCTTAAAAATAAAAAAGTCCTGATAGATGTTCTACTCAAATGGTAATCTTGTTCGAAAAAAAGACCTTAAATAATTCCCAATAGAGTTCTCCAACAAGAACGTCCAACATCTTCCACAGCTATTAACCAAGAAGTTTCAACAAAAAATAAACCACAGTGCACAAAGACTCGAAACTTTGTAACAAAGTTCGTATAAAACGATTGAACAAGACAAGAACTTGGGTTCCGTTCATTGGCTGAGGAGTTCGAAGCAAGTAAGTGTTTCATGTAGCAATCATTCGGTTAAGTTAAGTCGGCGACAATGTGTTTGATCGATCGAACTAATTGGATTGGAGAAGTTTCCAGAATTTGCAATTGATACGAAGTGTTTAAGTTGAAAATTTGAGGCTTCTAATGAATCGTAATGTGTAAGTATGAGCATTCATTTATTTTACTTCTTGATCACATAATTAAAAGATTGGTCCACTTTTCTCATTAATAAGGAATACACCTTTCTTTTTGGGACCAATTTTAGTATTATGGTATTAGAAGCATTCGAACATCTGACTCTTTGCTAGCTGATCGTGCTACTATTTTGGATTACATAAACTTTCATCCTGCGTGAGGATTGAACTCACTCAAAGCACCGTAGTAGCGAGATGGTCATTTAAATTATTGCGTGATCCATGTAGTGGATACACAACGAAACGATTGTACTCTTATCATCATCAGTGAGGTAAGGGACTCCTTTTGGGAAGCAAGAATTAGGCCATGTACATACAGGTGTGGCGTAAATAATGGATAACCCTGAAACTGTCGACTGGCCAGATTATCATCTATCATTTACCCCACTTATATCACGATATGCCCATGGATGACCAAATTATTGATATTTATGATATTTTAAATAAAAATCGTACTTACTCATACAAAATCAGCTGCCATTTCTGCAATTGGCGACATTTTCTCGTTCTGTTTTTTTTATGTCACTCCTAAATACTCGTATCATCAGATCAGTATAAATTTTTTTGTTACAATCTGAAACAACTTCGCAAAAAATACTTATTCTCCAATTTCAACATGTTTTCAAAGGAATTATGAATTTTTGGGCCCCTGTATCGAAAATAAATGTCCATAGGCATATTGTGATATAAGTGGGGTAAATGATAGATGATAATCTGGCCAGTCGACAGTTTCAGGGCTATCCATTATTTACGCCACACCCTGTACATGTTACATACATGCATACACACACATTCCCTCATATAATAAGTCTGCCTCGTTTATCTCATAGTATATATTTGCGGTTCTTACTTAGATTCTCAAGTCTGGTTGAGTTATTATTAGAAATATATGTTAGGAAATTCGTAGTAGTATTTATTCCAAAATCTGTCAATATTCTCGGTAGACGGCAATGGTTTCACCATTCTGTGAATGTCAATCGGCTCTCACTATTACTTGGTAGGTATCTTAAAACATATGTTTCGAAATATAGGTGTAATATACCTCTGCCTTCAAGCAATAAGCCTTTGTTTTATATACCAAAAGTAAACTAATATTTTTGTTAAGAAAACATTCAGTAAATCGAAATACCCATCACTTAAATATTCTACCACATTAATTATCTTAAGGTTAGCGCCACATCTATAGGCGTTGCGTGTTTGAACAAATAAATCAAGCAGCGGTGACATCTCATAACTCAAGAGGTGCTCGTAAATAGGCTTAAAACATAATCAACAATGGCAACGGTAACCCTTGTGTGATGTGGCGGGATGTAGGAAGATAATATGAATTGGAGAAACATGACAAATCATTAATGCTAGGCGTTTTCGTCTGTCTTTATCATTATGAACATCATTCAAAGCTTTGCTCGTCAGACGCCTTCTTGCTTGTACTTTACGTAATTATCCTTACTAGCGGTCGCCGAGTGCTCGAAATTCGACCAAACTTTGCCTGTAAGATATTGCTGATATATGTCATTATATATTGATGTATGTAACCATAGTTACGCGCTTCGACTGCGTGTGTCAAATGCATGGTTGTGTGCGTGTAGTGTTTTTCATTAATTTAATGTATTTCTAATACATATTTTATATAAATATTAGGATTCGCCCCTCTTTCTCCATGTAAACTTTAACTGTGCCAAATTTCATACTCCTCCGATCGCGCAATTTTTGTAAAAAGGTGTACAAAGTTTTTGCTTCTCGAATTAATATATAGATTTCAATGTCATTCATTTTCGTTTTGTTACAGTGGTAAACTAGTATATGGTCTGCTTACTGGTAAGAGGCTAAGGAAATTAATAGAGAGTTGCAAACTTTTTAAAATAACGTATGTTGCTAGCGCTAGGACTAAAGATACAATATTTAAAGTTATAATATGTTGTATACTGTTCAATACATTTCATACAGTTGAAACACACACACACACACACGCATACATGAGCACATGCACACGCACACGCACAAACAAACATACTCACACAAACAAATACACATAAACACACAAACATACACAGATTCACACACGCACACGCATGTTGTTTATTATTAATTTATTGTTTAATTCCCTTTCTATTTTTTTTTATTGAGGACCTGTCTAGTTATAATTTTATTTTTTTTGAAATTTGGTGTGCGGGGTCTCCTAACACAAGTATTTTTGTTACTTAAAAGGAGTACCTCAATATATATATTGTGAACTAGCTCGTAAGTAAATGAAAATTAACTATTTAATTTTAATCTTTTAAAGATGCTGGTTTCCTGGTGACACAGTGATTTTTTTACACAACACTAGAGATACTTATTAGTCCAGCAGCGATAGCTCAGTGGGGAGACCAACAGACTGCAATGCAGAGGGTCTCGGGTTCGAACCCACGTCGCGCACCTCTGACTTTCGAAAGTTATATGACTTTTTGAAATTATGTGCGGATTGATTGACAATTATCGCCTGCTCCGTGCCTCGGATAGCACGTTAAGCCGTCGGTCCCGGCTGCCATGAACATCTATGGCAGTCGTTATTGGGAGAGTGTCGACACAAAAGATCCCACTGGGTCGAAGTATCGCCGGTTTGCACTGACTGGCCCCCACATAAGATACATACATACATGAGACTTATTAGTCCGGGTATACTGGACCAATATGACAATCGGAGGGTCACATGGAAACCCTTATGTAACCAGTAGTGTGAAGTGGGTTACAGCTCTGTACCATTCGCACCTGAGTACTTAATTGCTCGGCGTCATATTAAAGGTTGACATTTAATAAGCCCTATCTAATAATATAAACTCCGTTCATATCAGTATATAGCCTTGCCTAGAAGCGCCTGTCCCGTTGGCCTATTCTCAGGTCGAGGATCAGGGTTAAAGCCATATTACGTACGCTGGCCCAATGCGCGTCGGTAGACCTGACACATCTTTGTAAACATTATGGAGAACTCTTCAGTAAAACGAGTGATTTTTAACTAATAGATACACACATTACTTTATTAAGTTAGAGGCGAAAGATCGAGTTTGACGCCACATGGAGATCATCTTACCATCTACCAAGAGTTTCCTAACAAGGCTATATAAATTCCCACAGGATTCTAAGAATTATCCTTTATTTAAAACGAGATCGAATCCTGTAACTAAACTTTGAATACTCCCGTTCACTACATCAACAAAAATATAATTCCTTCCTACATAGGGATTGCAATCTCGCCGCTCATTCAATCCCGCGGGATTGATATGCGGGATTACTCAATCCTAAGCGGGATCACGCGGGATCCCGCAACTTTGAAATTATGTTATAAAATCAAATTGAAACTACAGATTTTTGTGTAAAACTTTTTTTAAATATTTCTTACATTAAGCAACAGAAATTATTTCTTTTCTATTAATTAAGTATAAGTAATTAGTCATCTGTTTTCTTAGATTCATTTTTAAATATTTGGCATAGTTTAATAGTTTTGTTTAATTTACCCTTATGTGAATACAAAAACACTCGTTACCTACAGAAAGATGTGCGAAGCGCAGTGCTATTTCTGAACAATTGACAGGACAGCCCACCAACCGTCCGCTAGTCGCCGGTGCGCGCTGTGCGATACAGCAACGTCGCGCTCTTGCTACTCGCGATTTACGCGAAAGTTTTAGCGCCAAATTTTTTATTTATGGTATCCGCGGATCCGCGCTTTGAAGGTGCGGATCCAGCGGATTAATAAAAGCAGTGGGATCCCGCGGGAATGCGTGATCCCGTTTTGCGGGATTGCAATCCCTATTACTACTATTATTAGAAAAATCTGCCCAATAAATTATAACTCCAACGTTCACGAACACAGAAAACCTGGTATAGAGAACACCTTACTATTACTTGCATTATCGTGTACAAAACAACCCTCACCTGTTGACCAACTATAAACTACCACATCCATTTACCTGTACTCTGCACAATAGCCTTTAGAGCGAGTACAATGGGCCACAAAAGAGTTGTGCGTGACGAACTCCGAGAATGATTTAGTACTTTGCGTGGAGCTCAGAACAATGTACGCACTTCATCTCACTACTGTACTGAACTGTACCTACGTTGATGTAGCGGTTAATGGAGTTGGGCTGTCGTGGTCAGACAATGCGATTTTTCATTGCGATTTACTGGAGTGGTTTTTACTTTTGCAATGATTTTTATACAATAAATTGGCTAGAGGTGGACTGTCGCGGTCAGAAATTTAGTTCAGTGATTATTGATTTTCGTTACGTTATATTATGTACATAATATATTACTAGCGATCAGCCCGGGCTTCGCATTGGTAGAGATTAGGCAGCGTTTTCGATTGAGCTCCCAGGCGGCTTGACTTGATTACGATATTTTCAACAATTATCGTAATATTTCAACCAATTTACACAAATCCTTTCCAAATTATACACTTAAACCTTCCCCATGAATCGTTCTGTTTATTTGTGAATACCGCAAGAAAATCCCTTCAGTAGTTTTTGAGTTTATCGCGAACAGACGCGGCGGGGGACTTTGTTTTATAATAAATAATGTCCTCCAGACCGAATTTCGGTCACGGCGGCCAATATTAACGGAGACTGGCCATCTGCGCAGGAGATATTATAGTGCACAAGCGTGTGCGCGAACTCAAATGCACTCTCTGTTCCCTCACTCTCATGATCCGATTAGACGGATAATCCGACACGACCGGAGAGAGATCAGGCGAAGGACCAACGGCTTCACGTGCTTTCCGAGGCACGGGGGTGTCTAACACCGCCAACTTCCTTACTCCAGGCTGCTATTCAGATTTCTTAACAGAAAAAACCAATAACGTTTTGTTGGCCCGACCCGGGATTCGAACCCGAGACCTCATGCACAGCAGTGGCATTCACTATCGCTGCGCCACGGAGGCAGTTAAACGGAGCACTTGTTTTATAATATGTAGTGACTAGCTGACCCGCGCGACTTTGTCTGCTTCATATAAGAGAATATCCTCCATTTTTGGAAAAATTTTCTTTGCTGCTCCACTCCTATTGGTCGTAGCTTGATGCTATATAGCCTTCCTCGATAAATGGGCTATCCAACATTGAAAGAATTTTTCAATTCGAAGAAGTAGTTCCTGAGATTAGCGCGTTCAAACAAACAAACTCTTCAGCTTTATACTATTAGTATAATATTGTCTTCTATTTGCGCGAATATTATTCATTGAAATTAAACTGCTATATACGGATTTTATCGCGTTGTTTATTTGACACTTTATTACAAAATTTTGAAAATTGTTACACTACTACTACTATTAAACTTTACTAATTTTTAAGCTAATTAAATTATTATTAAACTATTTAGATTTAATTTATTTTTACACTTTCCCCGACGTTTCGGTTGCTTTTCAGCAGCCATGGTCACGAGGAGACTAAGATGGCAGTTGTCTCAATGTTCCAGTGTAGTTATTTCAAAGTACCCGAACATAATTTAATCATTGGTGTTTCTATTTACGCAGAATGAGCACAAAGTATCATGAAGTCTAGCTGTGGTTTGCTTCTTCTTGGGTTTGACTATTTTTATTACTGGATCCCAAGCTGGTGGTACATTCCAACCATCTTCTCTATTAAAATTAGAAAGAAGAAGAAAGAAAGAAAGAAAGAAAACCGTTTATTTGCCACAGATACAGTTCAAAAAGGAAATACATACTTACAATATAACTTAACATTAATTATTAGAAACGTGCAATCTGTGGACAGATTGGTACGCACTCAGCATTGTTGCTATATTGTGGTCCATAGGGGATCCACAATAGAGCGCTGATTTTCAGTGCGGACCTTTAGATGTCGCACGGACGTAAGTCAGCCTAATTATAATTCTATAATATCATATTATAATTTCATTAAATTGTGCACGCTATATATACCTACGCAGCCTAGTTTATCGCATGATTAGCACGTCGCGCGTCGCGTCGTTCCAGCGCAGCGTTCCCCACTATCCAACAACTAGGTACTAACACCTTGCACTCCACAAGCCTTGGCGGCCGGCGTGCGGCGCATACGACCGCTGCGCTTGGTCTCGCGAGGCGCTCGGTTGCGTAATCATTTGTTTACATAACAATACGGGGAATATTATCACATTGTAATTACGAGCAACATAAAGCACATTTTCTATTTATACGACTAACAGCGAACAAATTATGCGGTCTCAAAATTCATATGGAATACGGAAACAAGGATAGACGAAGATTGACTATTTAGTTGGAAAAAAAACATACATAATAGACATGCAATGGTGAATGCCGCCTCGACTCGCTTGGAAGCCGATATACCTACCTCGCCCGTAGATCACAAACATTATGTAAGTGAAACCTATGTTTTATGTATATTATTGTGCTTGTTTTTGTTTTTGTAATAGGTATCTTTTCATGTGTGATTTAAAACATACTTTTGTTTGTAGGGATCTCAATGGAGGTGGGAGATCGTTCCAACAACGAGTGGCCGAGTATTTGAAACAGCCCCGAAATGCTGTTGTCTTATATTTTGGCATTGTGAGCGGGTTTGCAGTGGAGCGGGTGGAATAAGAATAATGGTCCTGCCTCCACCTATCAAATAGGTACAACGGCTTATATGTATTAACAGTTTCAAATAGTAGCGTGGCTAAATGGAGCTGTCGTCTCGCTGCCATTTTTAAAATATTGGCTTCGTTTATGTACGTTGTGACATGGCTACGACGTGGGATATCGAAGCAGAACCTGGCACAGGCGTTCTGAACCCTTTGTATCAGTCGGGTGGTTCTCGCCAGTAAACATGGGCCATAAACAATGTCGAGAATCGAACCTCGATCCTCGCCATTGCAGTGGACAAATGCCAATGAGCAGCTGAGCCGCCAGCGCACTGCGCAGGCGACCGAGAGGAAGCAGCGGGGGCGCGGGCGGCGGGTGGCCGCAGGACCCCTACCACTTCTTCGAGCATTGCCGATACGAGCTCGGACGGGCGCACTGCTTCGTGAACGTGTTACCTAAATTGTTAATACCAATATACCAGCGTTAAAATACAGTCCACTTTTCATTTGTCCACCACCATCGAGACCCTAACAGTTGGTCCTTCGCGATAAAGTATTTACAAGAAGAACAGTAACAGTTGCGAGCGGACTTCGGCCCCCTTGTGTTCGAGCTGCGTAGGCGACACGTGTGGCCTTTTCAACGACAGAGGACTTTGAAGGACAAAGCCGAAGAAAAGAAGTTATAGTGGGTGGATAAGACGTTGTTGTGAGTTCGTTCCATTATCCTTTTTACTTCAACTTATCTCTTTTTCCACATAATTTCTCTATTTTCTTTCCTGCCTTGCTTCAAATAGCCAAGTTGAGCCAGTACGTGATAGTCATCCACGCTAGTTGTCTTATTTCATAGTAATTTTCATTAAAACTTAAGTAATAAGTTTGTATTAGCAATTAAAATATTTTACGTTGCATCTAATTGTTAAGTTAACAAGCTGTTTTGCTCATAATCATCGCTGCCTTTGCATAACCGGTTTCTTGCGCCGCGCGCCGGGCATCGCACGTGGCTTTCGTGGCCGGGCGGACAGCTGTTCCTTTGTTCTATTCATCTTTTGTGTGATTTACCTTTCATTGTATTAGTTTTTATCAGCGTTATATTTTAAATTCTTTCGCTGCCCATATGTCCATAAGTAGGTAATTTACTTTATTAGTTGTTTACACTACCGTTCATCATGCCTGATAATGTTAAAACTTTAATAAAGAAAAGATCTTCTTTAAAATCAAAGCTTACAACTTTTAGTAAATATTTAACCGTCCTTAAAAGCTGTAAAACTCTCAGTGAACTGCAGTCTACTGAATTGGATTGTCGTCTAAGCAAAATTGAGAAGTTAAATTGTGATTTCGATGCGTTACAGGATGAGATTGAGGCGCTTTGTGATGACCCCACCGATGAGGGTGACGATTTCCCCTCTGAGCGTGAGCAGTTCGAAAATGAATACTTTGCACTGATAGCAAGTGCGCGATGCCTGCTCGCGTCGACTAAACGTCGTGACTCTGTAGCAGGCTTCAGTGATGCCGTATCAGGTGAGGATTTCAGGACTTGCAGCGTCAGATTGCCTAAAATTGATTTACCTCATTTCAGCGGTAGCTATCAGCATTGGCTTGAATTTAGGGACATTTTCACGTCAATTATTCATAGCAATAAAAACATAGATAACATAAACAAATTTCATTACCTTCGCGCTTCACTTCATGGAAGTGCAGCTTTAATCATTAAGCATATTAATGTTTCTAGTGACACTTATAAAATAGCGTGGGATTTATTACTTGAGCGGTACGATAACAATCGTCTGCTCGTCAATAACCACGTACAGGCATTATTTAACCTTGATCCTATACAGAAAGAATCTTGTAAGTCTATCCGTTATCTTATTGACACGACTACTAAGAACATAAGAGCACTTACTACATTAAATCAGCCTACGCAACATTGGGATACTTTAATTATTTTCATGATGTCTTCCAAATTAGACAAGCTTACCCTACGTCACTGGGAAGAACATAGAAATAAGTTGAGTGATAGTCCAACCTTAGATATGTTTATTACGTTCCTAAGAAATCGGGCTGATTTATTAGAAAGTTTGGATGACCATGATAATCGGTTTAATTCTCATAACTCGAATAATAAACTCAAATTAAAATTAAACGAAAATAACAATAAACCTAATTCAATACAATGCCCTATGTGTGATCAGTCACATTATTTATTTAATTGCGAATCGTTTAGAGCACTTTCTGTTGAATCTCGCATAGAGAGGGCCAAACAATACAAAGTTTGTTTAAATTGCCTACGTCCTGGTCACACGAGTGTCAAATGTGGTTTGACTCATTGTAAATACTGCAAGTACAAACATAGTACATTGTTGCATCTTGAACGTACGGATCCTACTTCTAGTAATTCCAAATCTAACCCCGAAGGTCTCGTACTAACTAGTGATACCAACACAGACACTACTGCGTCTCGTGTATTTCTATCCACAGCGGTCGTACGAGTGGTTGATGTCCACGGCACGGAACACAACGCAAGAGTATTGCTTGACAACGGCAGTGCGATTAATTTAATAACGCAAACATGCTGTGAGAAGTTGCAACTGCCACTACGTGACGTGAGTACGGCGGTATCAGGTTTTAATAATTATGTGACAACTAGCACGCAGTCTTGCAATATTACAATAAAGTCTCTTTGTAGTAATTATTCAGTGAATCTAAATTGTACTGTTTTCCCAACAATAACTCCACCCATTCCATCTTCTTACATAGACATTAGCAACATCGGTTTTCCAATAGGTCTTACTCTAGCCGACCCATCTTATAATACTCCTTCAAAAATAGATATTCTGTTGAGTGCAGATATCTTTTGAGATATTTTAGGCAGAGAATCTATTGAATTAGGTAAAAATATGCCAACGTTGCGTGAGTCAAAGTTAGGTTGGTTAGTCACTAGACATATTATAGCGACACCACATTCTTCTAACTTCTGTCTTTTTTCTCAGGGTGATTCAGATCCCGATCTTACGCGTTTTTGGGAGTTAGACACGCTTAATTCTCAGCATTCCATGTCGGTGGAGGAGAAAGCGTGTGAAGAAAGTTTTGCACTTAATACCTATCGTAATGATGAGGGCCGTTTTGTCGTAACAATGCCTCTGAAACGTGATCCTAATATCTTGGGTGACTCATTCCATATGGCTAAATCTCGATTCTTCTCATTAGAGCGAAAATTTAAGCGTGATAGCGATTTTAGAGAAAAGTATATTGCCTTTATGCATGAATACGAGTCCGTAGGTCACATGACCGAGAATGATAGGTTATTGACAGGAAATAGTTCCAATATTCATTATTTTTTACCACACCATGGTGTCATTCGCGAGTCAAGTACAACTACAAAGTTACGTACCGTGTTTGATGGCTCCGCTACCACCACAACGGGTGTCTCATTGAATGACTTGCAAATGATAGGCCCAACTATACAAGATGATCTTTTTTCAATTATCTTACGTTTTCGGCAACATAAATTTGTAGTAACCGGGGACATTGAAAAAATGTACCGTGCCATAGACATTAATGTAAGTCAACGGTGTTTACAACAAATTATTTTTAGATATGATTCTTCTCAACCATTGAAAACATACACATTAAACACACTAACGTACGGCACGGCATCGGCGCCATATTTAGCAACTAAGTGTTTGTCAAGTTTAGCTTCTACTGTTGATGATGATGACGTCAAGTATGCTATTAAGCACAATTTGTATGTCGATGATTATCTGGACGGCAGTTCTACAATTGACGCTACTGTAAAATTGTGTAAAGGTGTTATTTCAACGCTCTCAGCTGCCAAATTTAACCTTCGAAAATTGCAGTCAAACAGCACTGAAATATTGAAAGCCATTTCCATTTCGGAGTCTTCTTCCATTCACAATTTTACAGATGCAAAATCACAGGGAGTGTCTAAAACTTTAGGCTTAAATTGGGAGCCCAGTTCAGATACTTTGTCATTTTCTATAAACATAGATAATAATAAAAAGATAACTAAAAGACATATTCTGTCAGTAATAGGCCAAATTTTCGACCCGTTAGGATTAATAGGGCCATGTGTCGTAGAAGCAAAAATTATCATGCAAAAATTGGGGATAAAAAAGTATTCTTGGGATCAGAAATTATCTGATGAGATAAATAATTTATGGGTTTCTTTTTCACATAAATTACACTATCTTAATAATTTAAATATACCTCGTTGGGTTGTTTGTAATTATTGTGAAAAGACCGAAATACATGTTTTCACAGATGCATCAGAGAAGGCATACGGCGCATGTCTATATATTAGATCTTTGGACACTTTAGGTAATGTTCTTATTCAGTTACTTGCTTCAAAAAATAGGGTTGCCCCTATGAAACCAGTCACGATTCCGCGACTGGAATTATGCGGTGCTCTCTTAGGTGCAAGATTATGTGTTAAAATCATATCCGCACTAACATTGAATATTAAATCGTGTCACTTCTGGTGTGACTCCACCGTTGTTTTGGGATGGCTATCGTCTCAGCCTACCCAATATAAACAATTTGTCAGTAATCGCGTACACGAAATACAGGAAAAAACCTTAGGTCACACCTGGAGCTACGTGCCTTCAAAATTAAATCCTGCTGATCTTGTGTCGCGAGGTTCGTCAGCAGATCAATTAAAATGTTCATTGTTATGGTGGCATGGGCCCGAATTTTTAAAATTTAACGAGTCTCATTGGCCCAAAATGCCAAACACAAATAAGCATAGTAACGCAGTGTGCGAAGAAAAAATATGTTTATCTACAACTAAAACGACTAACAATCATAATCAAAACTACAATATCATTTCATTTCTCATAAATAAATATTCAAATTTTCATAAACTGCAAAGAGTAGTTTCTTACATACTAAGGTTCATTAACAATTCAAAAAATAAAAATAAATCAAATAAACTTACAAATAATCTTACTAATCTAGAATTACAACAATCGTTAAATATTATTATTTTTCATGTACAGTCTGAGATGTTTCCTACCGAGTCCCTAATCCTTAGGGCTGGCAAGGCTCTTCCTAGCAAAAATCGATTGTTATCTTTGTCGCCATTCATTGATGAAAATCATATAATTCGTGTAGGCGGTAGATTGGATAATTCACCGTACTGTTATGATGTTAAGCATCCAATTCTAATTTGCAGCAAACATCAATTAACAAAATTAATATTTCAAACGTATCATATTAAATTATTACACGCAGGGCCACAATTATTACTGTCAAATATCCGTCAAGCATATTGGCCGTTAAAAGGTAGGAATTTATCTAAATTGACAGTTAGTAAATGTTTAAAATGTTTTAGGTATAAGGCTCAAAACACTCAACCCATAATGGGCCAACTTCCTCTTAATAGAACAAGCTTAGAATTTCCTTTCCTGCACTGTTGCGTAGACTATGCTGGGCCAGTGCTGATAGCTGACCGCAAAGGTCGAGGCTGCAGGCTCTTGAAGTCCTACTTATGTATTTTTGTGTGTTTTTCTGTTAAAGCCATACACTTGGAGCTTGTTACAGAGCTTACGAAAGAAGCTTTCATAGCCGCGTTGAACCGGTTCATCGCTCGCAGGGGGAAGCCACAAAGTATCTCATCCGATAACGGAACAAACTTTGTTGGAGCATCCAATGATCTGCAAAGATTTCTTGCTGAGTCTAATATAGAGTATGACATGGCCCAAGAAGGTATAGATTTTAAATTTACACCTCCATATAGCCCACATTTTAATGGGATGGCAGAGGCAGCTGTCCGTTCAACCAAGCATCACCTTAGGCGTCTTTTACAACCAGTTCATTTTACCTATGAGCAGATGGCTACCTGTCTGGCTCAAATTGAAGCTATTTTAAACTCTCGGCCTCTCACTCACCTCTCAACTGATCCCCTTGACTTCACTGCACTTACCCCTGCCCATTTCTTAATAGGAAGACCACTCACGTCAAATCCACATCCACAAGTCTTAGAAAGAGACATTACTACCACTGATCGGTACAAAAGAATCGAATACATCAGGCAACACTTCTGGGCTCGTTTCAGAAACGAGTACATCTCCACTCTTCAACAAAGGACTAAATGGCTTACGTCTTCCAACAACGACCTCAAGACGAACAACTTAGTCCTCATCAGGGATAAAACTCTTCCACCATTGTTGTGGCCGCTGGGAAGAATCATCAAGGTTTATCCTGGTGTCGATGGGATCAATCGTGTCGCCGAGATTAGGACAAAGAGAGGCCTCATACAAAGAGCCTTTAATAATATTTGCCCTCTTCCAGCTCAAGACTCTTAAGTGTTCATCCTGTGGGGAATATGTCGAGAATCGAACCTCGATCCTCGCCATTGCAGTGGACAAATGCCAATGAGCAGCTGAGCCGCCAGCGCACTGCGCAGGCGACCGAGAGGAAGCAGCGGGGGCGCGGGCGGCGGGTGGCCGCAGGACCCCTACCACTTCTTCGAGCATTGCCGATACGAGCTCGGACGGGCGCACTGCTTCGTGAACGTGTTACCTAAATTGTTAATACCAATATACCAGCGTTAAAATACAGTCCACTTTTCATTTGTCCACCACCATCGAGACCCTAACAAACAACATCCATATAATTAAATTTGGCTAGTACCAAGCTGTCCACTAGTCTCTTTCGTAATGCTACACTTAAATATTTCCTGAATCTATAAAGAAGTTTTAATCTATAAAAACAATTTTTTACAACATTATTTATGTATGCTTCAAAATGAAGTTGTGGGTCAATTACCAAACCTAGGCTACACGCCAGTTCCACTCGTCCTATTTCTATCTCCTTAACTTTTATCACTGGCTTAGAAGATAATATGTCTTTTATTTGTTTTTTACTGCCTAGTACGATATAATTGGATTTTATCGGGTTTAATACCAGGGCATTTTCCTCAGACCATGTGACCACCCTTCTGAGCACTTCATTTATTACTTGAACCGACCTTGCTGTATCTTCCGCTTTGAGGGACATATACAATTGTATGTCATCCGCATACATGTGGAAATTACACTCTGTCAAGCATTTTGTTATATCAGCAGTGTAAATTATGAATAAAATTGGTCCCAAAATCGATCCCTGCGGAATTCCTCGGGATACAGGGTGGGGGGGGGGAAGACAAAGATGTACCATCTTCCTTCTGTATCTCGACGTACTGTGATCTATTTGTCAGATAACTATTGAACCATTTTATGGAGTTTTCATGAAAACCATAGTACTTGAGTTTCGAAAGCAATAGCGGTACACTGATGGCATCAAAAGCACGGGAATAGTCCAGTAACGTCAACATTGTACCCTCTCCCCTGTCTCGCGCCTCAATTATGTTACCTACCACGTCCGCTAGAGCCGTTGCCGTTCCGCGTCCCCGCCTAAAACCGGACTGTAACTCGGGCAGAATATTATTAGCTTCGAGATACTCTGTCATTTGCAAATATACTACACGCTCCAAGACCTTCGACAGGCAGGGCAATATGCTTATTGCAATATATTAGGATGTTTTTTGATTTCAATAGCCTCGCGAAGCATCCTTGGTAGGAATCGGTGTTCTTTAGCGAGAATCTGTGGTTTGTCAAATCTCAGGTAGTGGTTGGTCCCCTGTTGCACATGTTCACACACAGCAGCCAACGCTCGTTGAAGTCTGCTGTACCCGAACATAATTTAATCATTGGTGTTTCTATTTACGCAGAATGAGCTCAAAGTATCATGAAGGCTAGCTGTGATTTGCTTCTTCTTAGGTTTGACTATTTGTATTACTGGATCCCAAGCTGGTGGTACATTCCAACCCTCTTTTGTATAATTTAACGGAACGAAACTAATATCTAAGACACAGGTTCGGCCTAGTTTTATAGATAAGGTTCATTGAATATTGTATACATCCAGTTATTTTATTATAGATTAAGAAGTTGTATGTATTGTCATCTATTTGTTATCAATAAAGCAATTATTATTATTATTAAATATTGGCCTTGCTACCAAAATTTTTTAGCAGAAGCACGGAGTCTGAACTTTTGCCCGGTTAGTCCTTTTACGTTGGACCTTAACCCATAGTTGTCGCTATACATATGTCTGTAATACACCTCTGCTTACCCCTGCAGATATATAGATCAGACTATGTATGTGTATTGATATAAAATTCAACTAATATCTTTACATCTATGTATATCAGCCTCGATGGCGTAGTGGTAAGTGTAACCTACTGCCAAGCCTGAGGTCGCGAGTTCTATTACCGCAAAATTAAAACATTTGTATGTATGGACATGGATGTTTGTCTTGGTCTGGGTGTTTCTATGTATAATATGTATGTATTTACAAAAAAAAATTTTATGTATATTTATCCATTGTCTAGTACCCATAGTACAAGCTCTGCTTAGTTTGGACTAGATGGTGTTGTGTGTATGTGATAGAATATTATTCTAATTATTATTTGAACACGACACAAACGGTCCCAAAAGCCTCAATTGAAACCGCATCATTTAATTCTAAACTTCAAATTAGTTGGTACTACTTATGATATGTGTACCGAAATGTTTTGATTAGTTAATGATATCCTCTGGCGTTCCGTACTGTATTCGGTTACATGTTTTTGGTTCGATGAGTACCGATGTAATAAACTTAATTATACCTATACTCTATTTGGTTAGGTACTTAACTAAAGATAAACAATAAAATGGCGGCGTTCAGGGTTGTACAACCTTTTAATAAGGATTGAAATTAATATACCTTTTATACTGACTGTATAATTTTTAATCTGAATCCGATGAAGAACAATCACCAACACATATGACAAAACGATCACTGGTGTCATAGATTATTTTATCTAAATTAAAGATCTTCTGCTCCTCTTTCATTATGTGATACCTGGTCCGGGATTACTCATTTTAACAATTACAAATAGCAACAACATCTTTTTCTCCCTAGCCTTTATTATTCCCAAGTCAGTCAGGTCGGTCAGTCTAACCGGATTTGACTGGATATCAGTTTTTACACGGAGCGGCTGCCACCTGACCTCCGCAACCCGAAGGCTAACGATACCCTAAGGCTAGACCAGTGTCAGGATATTAGAGGGTACTGACTTTCCTAATAACGACTGCCATAGATGTTCATGGCAGCTGGGACCGACGGCTTAACGTGCTCTCCGAGGCACGGAGCAGGCGATAATTGTCAATAAACACGCACATAATTTCGAAAAGTCATATAACTTCCGAAAGTCAGAGGTGCGTGACGTGGGTTCGAACCCGAGACCCTCTGCTTTGCAGTCTGTTGGTCTCCCCACTGAGCTATCGCTGCTACAAATAGCAACAACATAACTAACAACAAATTAAAATAACAATAACTAATTAGTATAATTTACGGCAAAGAAACATAAAAACTAACGAAATTAAAGCGAACAGTAACTGTCACTAATGGCGTCTGGTTACCCGACTAAGTGTTATATCGGTCAAATATGTTGCCGCGCTTCCTCGCAGTACTACTTCTCAGTTTTGTAGAGTAAACAAAAGTCTACTACGTACAAAAATGCTTTGAATACCAGTCTTTTTAGGTTCTTAATGGTAGGCACATTGCAATACTTTATGACATCAATATACATTTTAATATAATTAAGCGTTCGCAAGCTTACGAATTAATAATTAACATTTAATATTAAACAAAATAATTTTAAATAATAAAATAATATATTTATGTTACGTTTTATTTTGAAATGAAAAATGGCTCTATAAAAGAACCTTTTTTATGATTTGTTTACCTTTAGTTAAGTACCTAACCAAATGGAGTATAGCTTCGCCTTCGGAGGGTAAGTACCTATCGATTTGGTTTGAAGTATTACATATATGTGTACATTTATTGGGTTAGTGCTGATTCCCCCCGTTCTTGTTTCCCCCCGAAAATGTATCTGTTTTATAATTGCGTTTTATTCATATATCAAAGAAAAATGCTGATTATATTTTCATGTATTTATTCATTTCGTGTATATATTATAAATGATCACCAATCAAATCACAGATTTTGTTTACTTACTTTTTCTTTTATTAACACAAACTCAAACAGTTGATTTTTTATTTTTCCTGTGTAATATATATGAATGTCCTGCGTGCAATAATGTCTTTCCTCGTTTATTCTCAATTATTTTCTAATTACTAGTGTGACTACCCATCGACGAAGGACCTTCACCCGACATTGTGATAGAGATTATACTTTACTAATATTTCTTATCGGTTGCACTGGCTCATTGCTACAAGGTCACGGGAAGCATCCCTACTAACGATGCGTGAAAGAGACAAAACATCATGTTTTATACCTGCACGTGAGAGAGATAGGCATACTATCTATTCAAATTTTGTCCAATTGTTCATCAGATAGATGCAAGTTTGTATGTTTGTTCAATATGTTTAGAAATCGGTGTTGTAGTTTGCAAATTAGAAATAATTGTGCCGGCATATAAAAATTAGTAGGTTGTGCTTAACTGTACTAATTTTTAACTTCGGGGGCAATCGAGAAATTATGTATGTATGTAGTTATACAATATTGTTTTAATAACTTTCGTGGGGAAACAAGAACGGGGGGAATCAGCACTAACCCCATTTATGGGTTATTATCTAGCATAATATTCGCTATACCACCTATATTCACTGCACAGATGGCGTATTAGTTGAAATGGTCACCTTGCTACTGCCAGTGAGCCAACTGTAGTGGGTTCAGATCCCGCATGATACAAAAAATTTTATGATCTCCAAATATTTTTGGGTGAATCTGAGTGTTCTTTGTGTCCGTTGTTTGAATGTTTGTAAAGTCCTCCGCGAGACTGGATTTATGCTAGTGTGGAAGTTGTTTTAAAATGTAAAGGTTAATAATACATACATAGATTCACGCCTGTTTCCCAGAGGGGTAGGCAGAGACTACGGATTTCCATTTGCTACGATCCTGACACACTTCTCTGGCTTCATTCACTTTCATCACATTCCTCATACACGCCCGTCGGTTCAAGGTGCTCTTAACCTGGCCTTTGTCCAGAACGCCTCCGATCTGATCAAGAAACGTTCGCCTAGGTCTACCTCTTGCGACTGTTCCATTCACCCTAGCCTTATAAACTTTCTTAGTCAGTCTTTCCTCGTCCATTCTTTCGACATGCCCAAACCAGCTTAACATACCCTTTTCTATTCTTGTCACTATGTCCACTTTCATGCCGCATCTCTCTCTAATCACACTATTCCTTATTCTATCTTTCAGAGTCACACCACATATGTATATTTCTCAGCGCTCTCATTTCTACAGCATTTATTCTGCTCTCATGCTTCTTTTGCCATACCCAACTTTCACTTCCATACATAAGTGTGGGCACTAATAGTCCTCTATGAACAGCCAAACGTGCCTTTACGGAAACATTTCGACTGTTCATAAAAGCGCGTTAATAATAAAACCTTTTAATACCTTGTGACATGTCATTGTATATCTTCTATTTAATCTGCCAGTACAATACAATACTAATCATTCTAACTAAACATTGTTATAATCAAAGCCTTGGATAAGAGTGATTACTTCCCTCCCTCTCACAAGTTTATTATAATTAAAAGAATGTATATTCATAATTTAATACCTAATAGCTGAAAGAAAATACTTTGTTATTTCTGGCATGCAAGATATTGAACAAACAATCATAAGGAAAATTGTTTAGTAAGCTGTAACTGTATCCTGAACAAGGTTATCGCTGTCATGATTCAATAGCTACATATGTCCAATATATCAGACGCTGTTGCTAAGAGCACACAGCATTTCATATCAAACAGAAGTACCTACTATAACTTCTTTGGGTTTCGAGCGTTATACAGTGCTACTACTCATCATAATAAATAGGTGTGACTTAAAAACGTAAATCAATTGCCATAAACTATAAAAAATAAAACTCAACCCACTTACACGTTGTGCTCACGTTGAAAATAATTATGGGAATTTACTGAACGCTCGAAGTTTAATAGTTACCTACCCGATACCAGCTGTTATTAAATTTTCTATACACACTGTATGTCAACCAATCAAAAGTTTGATGGCGTTGGATATTTGCCGCTTGTTTCTATACGTGTAACATGAACAGATTATTATGAAGTTGGTTTTAAACTATGAAGTCTCGGTGTCGACTCACGGATTGAGCGTTTTTTTTTAATCTTTAGTGAAGACGCAGTCGACGATGGAGCACGCTTGCCTAGAAGATACCTATTCACTCGCGACTTGAAAACACCCAGATTGTACTCATCGGGAAATACAGACTTAGGTAGCGAATTCCACACCTGTTTTTGTTTTTCCCCGACGCCAAGGAAGCCTACCGAACAAACAAGCAGGTCAAACTCACACACTTGCACACACAACTCTTCACAGGACACGGGGGATTTTCCCGATACTTGCACCGTTTTAAAAAGAAGGACTCACCTGCTTGCCCATGTGACCCAGCCGTCGAAGAAACCGTCGCGCATCTTATAGCTGACTGTCCCAGGTTTGGAAAAAAGCGCTTTGACCTCGAGTCTGAAATAGATACCGTAATAAATGTAGAGACTATAAGTGATATCATGAAAAATAAATATGTTAGAAATAAGTTTTTGGAATTTTGCCTTAAAATATGTGTAATAGTAATAAGTAGCAATAGAAGTTAGATATAAAATGTAACACAGTAAATATAGTAGATATATTATACAAGTGTTTATGTAAAATACCATGAAAATAATATAAAAGAATGAAATAGAAGGTGAAATACAAAGCAAAAATATAAATATAAAAAGAAATTAAAAAAAATAAATTGTATTTATATATATGTAAAAAGAAAATGCTTTACCTGTATTTTTTATAAAGTTCTGTGCCTCTTGTAATACTTTATGTATAAGATAGTTTAAGTTATATAACAAAGACAACGCACATGAGGAATGCGATGTCATTGTTATCCTATTTAGAAAAATTTTAATTTAAGCCTCCGTCTTCAACGGAGAAAAATTTGGAAATGACAGATTGGGGTTTTTAGCTGGTAGGAGTCCAGCACTATCTGAGTGTCCCTTCTCAGATGTCCATGATGGATTTTTCCCTCAATCTGAAAATCTAAAAAAAAAAAACTCCTGTTTTTGAGTATAATTGTGCTTACCTGTCAAATATTCGTATGACTGTTATAGGCGAATATGTCGGGCTGTTACTTGATGTCACCATCTAATGTACACATGGCTACACATCAAGTTAGACACCCTATATACGCATAACTACGCTTCATACAAAATAGAGAATTGTTGGAAAGGGACGGTGCATAGTGGTGTCGATGTTATGGTAAAGGTAGAGCGTCGCGTCCCGTTCAGCGTGAATGAGACAAAATAACAAAAATATAACGCACTTTCTCGCACGATTCGCAGCGTTCAACTTCTAATAGTTCAAAGTCCAAACAGTCTTGGCTGATGTGTCGCTGTGTGTACCATGTTGTAGGCAAATAAATATTTTTCTTTCTTTCTTTCTGCCAAAAAATTCTCAGTAATAGCACGTTGGCTAGAACTGTGCCCGATACGGTGTGTAATATCTCTGCCTACTTCTTCAGGATTAAAGTGTATGACAATATGGTTATATTAATTTAGAAGAGCACCGAGACATTAAGCTTAATGAAACACTTGGTCAAGGAAATCTTGTTATGCTGCTGGTGACAGATGAGCTAGCGACCTATGTGATGGTAAGCGATAAACAACTTTTATTTATTTAATAGCACAACCACATCATATATATTAATACAATATTAAATTTCTTTACATAGTATTTTGCCTGATATGGCACTTACAGCACTTACAACATTTACGATTTATGTACATAACATAGATTAGTTATAGAGAAGTCAGGTATGACTTAATTTAATTTTAATTTATTTTAAAATGGTATACAATACTAGAGTCAGAATCAAACAGTTTTAGCACCATTCATGGACATGGTAGTATTTTCTTGACATCACCAAAGCAATTTCAAGGAAACACAACCAATCTGCTGCTTGCAGTAAACAATATAGGTGACCAATAAGAACATGGTCTAATGGTAAGTAGTTACCATAGTCTATATATAAGAAGAGAATGGGTGAACGGGATAGGAGAAGGATGACCAGTGATGATTAAATCTCTTGGGGTCTCACTCACCGAATGACACGCAACAATGCTTACACTGCTACTTTATGTCGATATTCTGTAAGAGGGTAATACTTCTCCAATTGCACCGGCCAATTCATGATGAAATTAGCAAGGCCTTACTATAATATATTCCTGTAGTAAGTACCAGCTACTACTCTTCAGCATGTTGTTTCTATACTTAAATATTTTATCAGTAGAGACAACCTAACAGAAGACCATTGGACTGCCACGCAAAAGACACGAGTTCGATCCCAATGCGCGCATCTCTGACTTTTCGAAGTTATGTGCGTTTTAAATATTTTTAAAGCAGCGATAGCTCAGTGGGGAGACCAACAGACTGCATTGCAGAGGATCTCGGGCTCGAACCCACGTCGCGCACCTCTGACTTTCGGAAGTTATATGACTTTTCGAAATTTTATGCGTATTGATTGACAATCATCGCCTGCTCCGTGCCTCGGAGAGCACGTTAAGCCGTCGTTCCCGGCTGCCATGAACACAAAAGATCCCACTGGGTCGAAGTGTCGCCGGTCTGCACTGACTGGCCCCCACATAAGATACATACATACCTAATGGTAAATACAGAAAACATCGAGAATTTTTCAACAGATGCGGCCCTTGCCCAATTGTGGAACCTACACTTTAATACAGGGCTGATATTATTGTATTTATTTTATTACCTTTCTCAGAAATGCTACCCAAAATATTAATAAAATTAGGCCAAACTCGACATCAGCAATAACAGTAACTTGTACATCGTGAGCAGTGTAGAAAAAAAAGCTAAAATACACAAATATTAGGTACTAAGAAATCTTGACTCTTAACCGTAAGGTATGGGGCCGGCATAATTATCTTTTTACAGAAATCGTTCCTTTCTGTTGCCAAAACAAGAGCTTACTGAATCGTAGCAGTGCTAAATAACTTTGTAATCCCAAAACTTTACTCAGCCAAAGGTCCTCGGCCCTTTAAATTATGAGTAACAGTCATCCTGGAAATACGGAAACAGTGATAATTTAGTGAAAGCCCGCTCACTAAAATTATTTTATTGTTCTAGTTCCGAAACTTTGTTTTACTTCCGAACTAAAAATGTTTGGACATTTTGTGGACTGTTTTCATTTGTCACGGAGTTCATAATGTTATGCGTTTCATCCTAAATATGAATTATAGTTAAGTCTTTTATTACCATGAAATTTTGTGAGTTATTCACAGGGAACATTTCTACTAGTTACAAATATAGAATATTATTTTAATTATAATCCTGATATTTTGTGTCACAAGAGTGACTTCGGTTTTAAATTTGCACTATCTATTGGTTTCATTCATAAGAAGTTATCTGTATAATTTTATTTTGATTTTTAACCACCATTCATGGACATGGCTGCGTTTCATTCCGAGACATACAAGGATACAAGGCCAAAGGAAAATAACCAAGGCACTACCTCTGGCAAAGGAAGGGCTTTGTGACGGCTATTGTACAGAATTGTATGTGGCTATTGTACAAAATTTGAGTAAAGGGTGCTATTAAATATACCCTCCTAACACCAAACTATAGTTTCAGTGCAAAAACAAGACATAATAGTTATGTGTACAACACGATGTAATATTCTTTGAAAAATGGGCCATATAGGTGCTCAGTGCCAGGACAAACCACGAACATTATTCATGCATAACAGCCATCCTGCTATTGAGAGTCTGCCTCTAATATCCCTTATGATTTACTGTCAAAAACGAAAATACCTCACCATAAAGAAATGTGAACATTATTTGAAGGAGGAACTAAAAAGAACAACAAACAACTTCATACTTGAATTTAGAAGAAAGGTAAAACCTCGAGCAATATTAATAAAGACTGTGAAAAGGGTCCGTAACGTACTGAAGGCTTACCTTTACCGAAGAAAAGAGAGTATGAAATAAAACGAAAACATTATTGGAGAACTGAATCAACAGGCAATCATGAATTTGCAGAGCTTACGAGGTGCTACCAATAAGCTATTCTTTAATATGATAAACAAAAGTCTTCAACGTCATAACAATGTTACCACATACGAATGAATAGAATTTACTCCGAGATTTTAACGGGCACGATGGAGCCTCCTATGTATAACACCTCTGGGAAATTTGCATGAAAATTCACATCCAGATTTCCATTTGAAACGAAATTCTGGCTTTGAAACGGTTCTCCACGGTTTCGGGGACATATTGTTGGTTATTTCGGTATATTTCTGGTGCGAGATTCACTCAAGTGCTGAATGCGATCGAGAGCCCATTCTACGTCTGTTGTGTACGATTTTCAAGGAAATTATGTATTACGTTATAAAATATCGTCTTTGATCGTTGGAGTGTTCAATTTTGTGACATATGTAAGGAATCAAGATAATTATGTTATAAATATAGCATATGTTATAAATAAATAAGAATTATCTTTAAACTGCAAAATTTTGATAAAATTTATTTAAAGCAATGAATTTTTTCTGTTTATTTTATTATTATTATTATAAGATTTTTTGTTTACTGTTTGTTCTATTGCAACGGTATTTGAAATTTATTTTTTTATCTGTTTTCCTCAAGACAGATACTTACTGATATTATGCCGCATCATTGTACCTGGCGAATACTGTATTAACAAATGCCGTTACAAATTTATTAACAAAATACTAATTCCATGTATTCCACATAAGAAAATTAAGGATTCTATTCAGATCTAACAAAAGAATAAGCCAATATGTTTCAAATTGCAAATAACGCTTTTTGCCTTAAGAAGCCGGCAAAATCTATAGGTATAAATATGTCCAAAAACTCATAAAAACTTATGAATAGTAAAGTTGGATAGTCTTTGACGGCAACATATTATATTATCTCAATAAAACACCGAGGATACGAAAAGCCTCATATAATATTTGTAGCAAACTTACAATATAGAAAGTTATGCGAAACTTTAACTTTTCTTTGTCCCTTTATATCGGAACTTTGTGGTAGTTAAGGTTTAGTCCCAATAGCAGGGTAATAACCTCAAACTTGTCTTCGAAGACTTGCCTTTGAATATTATACATGTTTGTACAATATAATATAATCTAAACAAAACTAACAAGCCTTTAACTAGCCTTTTAACTAGCCTTTTGTCGGCCTTTTGTCGGCCTCGATGGCGTAGTGGTCAGTGTAACCGACTGCCACGCCTGAGGTCCCGGTGTCGATTCCTGGACAAGTCAAACATTTGTGTGCATGAACATGGATGTCTTTTTTTTTTTTTTTTCTGGGTGTTTCTATGTATAATATGTATGTATTTACAAAAAAAAAAGGATATATGTATGTTTATCCATTGTCCAGTACCCATAGTACAAGATCTGCTTAGTTTGGACTAGATGGTGTTTTGTGTATGTGATAGAATATTATATTATTATTATTAATGTCACGACGGCGTCATTTTAGGGCTGCCGTGTAAAATACACTAGCCTTTGCTCACGGCTTCGCTCGCGTAAAATTAGGTTAGGTTATGTTAATAACAGTGGGGGTGGCGGGCTTCGTGGGCCTGCCCGCCATCCGATCAGCACCAGGTCCGAGAGGCGGCGTGCGTGTTCCCACGAGCGCCTCTGTGTCGTGTCCGTCTCTCCTATAGGGGGGGGGGGGACAGTAGAGATATTAAAAGTAGTGGTGACCAAAGGGTAGGTCTTATCGTGTAGTGGCCTGCCGTTTCATACGGCGGGCTGAAACCTCAGCGGGGTCGCGACTGCATGTGAAAATGATTTGCCGCCGATTGCGCCGATTGCGGTTCTGGCGAGGAACACCGTGGTAGGTTTAGTCGGTATTACCGGGAGTTCCATTCTTATCATCATTACCTACCATCTCTTTTTTACTCCCGTGAGCCCGACATAGCCTCTCCGCCCGCCCCCGCGGAAGGGTATGCATCAAAACATTCCCCCACGTACAAAAAAAGGTTAATAACAGTACATTTTAAACATAAAAAATAGCCTATGTTACTTGGCGATAATACATACATAGATTCACGCCTGTTTCCCAGAGGGGTAGGCAGAGACTACGGATTTCCACTTGCTACGATCCTGACACACTTCTCTGGCTTCATTCACTTTCATCACATTCCTCATACACGCCCGTCGGTTCAAGGTGCTCTTAACCTGGTCTTTGTCCAGAACGCCTCCGATCTGATCAAAAAACGTTCGCCTAGGTCTTCCTCTTGCGACTGTTCCATTCACACTAGCCTTATAAACTTTCTTAGTCAGTCTTGGCGATAATATAGCTTTCTATAGTCCGTTTCAAATTCGAAGTCTTTTTTGACACTTCATAGCACGTAACTCTGCACATTTCATATAAATTGCTAAAATAAATAATGATTACTTATGGTACTAAAAACTATTTAAAATAATTAGAATCTATAAAAAACATTATGTAATTGTTTCACAAACATAAGCAACTAATAATTTCTATTGATATTAGTCTTAAATAATTTAAACATCAAAATAAAATAACATTTTACTACAATAGTATATGGTTACGCGATAAGGTAATTTTTTTACTTTCAGTCACAGTGACGCGACAATATGAATCGGATAAAATCGAACTAATTCGAGGTAAAAACAATTGTCCGAGAAATACTTTTGTAAATTTGTATTTGGTATTAATTATTATTACATTGCAACGTAACTTAAATCCCATTATGCAAACCCATAATATATTTTCTTTATTAAAAATGGATTTGGACGTATGGTTTAAATATACCATAGTTTTTAAAGAGTAGTCGTCTTGAAAATCAAAGTCACATTTATTTCACCATTATACTAAGTTTGGAGTAAGTATTTGATACTAGGAATTAGTCAAGGATAAGTCCAGTTATTTTTACAATTAAGCACGTTATATATAACTTTGATGTAACTATTCTTTCGATATGTCAAACTTAGATAGACTTCTGTTTTGTTTTTCTGTTTCTATAATTTTTGTTTCGATTCTAACCCACGATTACAGTTTGCTTGGAAAGTTAATAGGTAATCGATTTCGTGATGTGTTGATTGGAACGGTCTCTTCACTATCACTGCTCAACGATCATCTGTCAAATGGGGCTTCGTCTTTGAAACGCACTATAATGGTGAAAGAATTTTTAAAATCGGTTAAGTAGTTTTTTAATTAAATCCTTACAAACAAACATACGAAAAAACAAATCTATTCTTTTTATAATATTAGTATAGATAACACTATAATTGATTCTTTGAATAAAAAAATAAAAATAAAATTTGAAAAGCATATCTTCTCTGTTTGTTTACAAAACCGATTTTAATGGAATTTCGTGTTGCGATAGTTCAACAGCCTGGAAGAACAAAAGCAACTTTTCAAAGATGTTGGAGGTGCGAGTAATTTGTAGTTGGTTAGTTATGATCAAAATAATGTTTATGAAATGTAACGGGGCAGTGCACACCCATCCTAAAAGAAAGTAAATACAAAGCAACTGACCGGAAAACTAGATGACGAATTTTATGATTCTGTTTACGATTTGGATTCAAGCTTCGGGTGCGTTCATATTTGATAGTTAAGAGCCATACGTCATGTGGTCTTCGTAATTAGAGAACTTTGGAATATTTGGATGTCCCATAAAATATTAAGTATGTTGCTGAAGTTTTCAACTGTTATAGTCTTACATTTTATGAGAGCTTCTACAGAATCTGGTTCAAGAATGGTATATCGTTTATTTTCTTTATTTTATTCTAGTAAGTTGGTTTTATATTTTTGTTTTGACTATCAAGAATAAATCTCACAAAACGTACACATCATAATTTGTCATTGTTTTGCTTTTATATAAATCACTTATAATATTGATAGGTATAATATGTTTATAATATATTATGCTTTATATAACACACAATGCCTAAAAATATGTTACTTCAAGACTATTCGATTAATAAAATTTACTTCACATAGGTGGTAATCGAATTAAATTGCAAATTCATTTAATCCGCGTGAAATCCGAATCCTTATCAAAACACCGCTTATACTGTGCTATTAATGAGTTAACACAATACCAATGAGGAATCTGTTTATCCCAACTCTGTTTTAAAACGACAGCTCATTACCACCAACGTAAGGCCCCGTTTGTGGTTCTCAAAACATAGTAACCCCAAAAGATTCATTACAACAGATACCTTTCGTTTCCACATTAATTACGTGCGTGACTTGCTCGAAACTTAGGGGTGTCGAATGAATAATTTGTTAGAATTATGAGGGGGAGTTGTTAAAATGAGAAATGAATAAGCGGAACAGAAACTTTATAACGGCCACGCTGAAAATCGATTTATGAATTTTGTGGCGAGTGAATGAAATATTTAAATGGCGTAACTATTTTCTGTATGGCTTTTATCGAGCTGGTATGCGCATTGCCTGGGGACAGAAAAACGCAAACCAAAACGAATTCATTAAAATGTATGCTTCATATAACTTTGACTATTCGATAACAGAATTATTACAGTCCATGTTGAATTACAGAAATTTATAGAATTTTCTCATAATTTTTCAATTTCCCTTAAGTTAACCTATCCAACTAATTCATTTTCACGTTACATTAATGAGAATTTCTGAGATGTACTTTAAAATTGCCTAACTTTGTGGGACGTTGCTCCACATTATTATTTAAAGCGTGCATCTATGCTCTCTTCCACTGCTATGATGTCGAGAGCCTGTAAAAATGTGTACCTTGTGTAGAATGATCGCCTATCATTATCGCTTATGCACTACGAAAAATCACTAACTACTAAGTACCAATAGATTAAGCTATATTATAACGAAGACCAACCAAATGCTCTCAATAAGTAATTTTAATCTTCTCAGCTCATTCAATAACAGACTGATATCAAGTTAGGAAATTTTTTGACAGCTTGTTCGATTTTGACGTAATTCTCTAAAACATTGAAGATATTTTGTCTACATACACTTGATTAGTCAAATTACATTAGTAATTCGTTTAGATTTGAACGTTTACGTCTGCCATTTTTCAATGGTACCCATTCATAAATGTCCGTAAGATAAACATTCGAGGAAGTAAACTGATGAACTGTTATTTACTCTGTAGTTCTCTCATATTTGAATATCAGTATTTACCAAATGTTCTAGATCAAGATTGAGTTTAGTGCTTCCTTTGTTTTCTAAAGTTATCGATTCGTTGCACAAACAAAATCCAACTAATATAATAAATGTGAAAGTTTATGGAAATGTTTGAATGGTTACAAAATGAGGAATGAATTTTAGTTTTCTGGGTTTCAGCCTGGTACACATATAGACTATGTACTAGATACAGGATACTTTTTATCCCAGTATGTGTTTCTGTGTATTGCTCATAACGGAATGTAAAAGCTAGTGCATCATTAAAAATATGTTGAGTATTTAGTTGACCGTATTATTCATCGATGGCTGGCACTGTCGATCGCGAATTTGCTTTAGAAAATTATAACTTTTCGAGTAGGGCTTGGATGGCACATACCTATTGCTTATGTTTAGAGAGATCAGCTCCTACTATTACCAGATAAATACCACAAGGTATTCGAGGATGAGCCACGCCTCAAGGAAGATGATGGGATGACTTTGACGCTTGACGCAAAGGGTTAAATGGACTATCTGAGTATTCCTAATCTCTGCTGGTTACTACTAGTATCACTAGTCAATTTCTAAACACAATTATGTATTAAACAAATAATAATATGAACGTACAGTGGTGGACATATAATTAGAAACACTTGCGACGTATTGAAGTCTATCGAATACGTCGAATGTGTCGCAAGTGCAAAAATTTTGTTTTTGGTAATAAAACAACAAAATGCATAGAATACGTTCAACAACTTACGATTCATAAACAAATAAATATCCGAGTTTACAACTACCATTTAGATATTTAGTTACATACAAACAATTAAACAACATTTGCAGTACCATCCGTCATGGACAAGTAATTAGAAACAATAAAGAAATTAGGTAAAAATCAAAGTTATTAACGTGTTAACGTCATCAATTTCAAATTATTTATGTAAAATTATGTATGGTCTACTAAATTTCTTAAAAATTTATGTTTAGTTGCATAGCCTTTGTTATTAATGACGGCTCTGCAACGACGTAGCATTGATTCAAGTAATTTCAAACATTTATTGAGTGGGATCGAGTTCCATGCTTCAACAAAGGCTTCGTAAAGTTCATTTTGACTGGAATTACGTTTAACGGAAACTTTTTTTTAACGACGTACTACAAATTTGCAATGGGATTTAAATCGGGACTATTTGCAGGCCAGTCTAACATGGTAACACGTTGCTCACTAAGAAAAGATTTAACACTGCGGGCCGCGTGTTTTAGGTCGTTATCGTGCTGAAAGATCCAGGTCACAGGCAAATGATCGTCATCTTCGTATAAATTTCAAAAATGAATCGAATCATGGATCCTGTTTCTAATTAGTTGTCCAAGCGGCCAGTAATAGAAATTCAACTATCATTCATATATAAACTCTTTTAATAATTTTAATAAGATAGAACAGATTTCTTTTCTTTTATATTTTATGAGTTTTTTAACTTATTGGCTATATTTTGGCATAGTTAATAGTGATTTAATCTATATATTTTTTACTCATAACGATTCAGAACGATTCAGTTCATTCTGTATTTGCCTAAGTTTTATGTACTGTTTCTAATTATATGTCCACCACTGTATGTAATCGATAGTGAAACAATAAATTACATTATTATTATGATTGCTAGCAACAGAAGGATTAAGAAAACTAAAAAAGAGATCAACAAAAAGATACATCAATTGGCTAAGACAAAAAATAGCAATATGATGTATTAGGTAAATATACTAGACCCGGTCTACTGGTTGTGTTAAAGCCAATTAAAATAGAAATTTTAATTAAAATTTGTTTCTTGCCAAGTAATTTTTACAGTAATATCCAGTGGTCTCACACTAGGCAAAGCCTGTCCTGTGGGTACCTGATTCGATTGTAATTTAAGTTTCACTGTTTGCTCGGTTAACATTATATAAATTTTGAATCAATGTCTACTTTAGAGTCATATTATCATCTAGGATCACATTTGTATGGGTCAACCCTAATGCCAAATAAACTTAAATTTATTGATTTGAAATCACATTTCAAGTTAATAGACCTATATAAAAAATAATATATCAATGAGAGATTACCAGTGATAACCCTATACAAACACGTCAAAACAGGTCGCAACATGTCTGAAAGGTTGGGTTTTGAGCACAATGGTGGGTATAATTAATTATGACAAGTATTACTTCTATGAGGGTTGGTATTATCGCGACGTCTCCAAGGATTTTGTGATGATGGCTATTGTTAATACAACTCCACCTCTCGTAAGCAGTGTATTTAATAGCAAGGAATGTTCCAATGGTGTTGACAGCTTAGTAACTACAACTTGAGTAATATCAAGCTCGGAAAATTGTCTTATGTTTACGCGAAATGTTATACATTAAAATTAAACCACTTTGTACGGATTTTGTCGCTTTGTTTATTTTAAAACACTTTTATTGCATAATTTTGATACTCTAACACTACTATTATTGAACTTTACTGAATTTAAGGTATTTAAATTAAATAAATCTATAATATTGTCTTCTATTTACGCGAATATTATTCATTGAAATTAAACTGCTATATACGGATTTTATCGCGTTGTTTATTTGACACTTTATTACAAAATTTTGAAAATTGTTACACTACTACTACTATTAAACTTTACTAATTTTTAAGCTAATTAAATTATTATTAAACTATTTAGATTTAATTTATTTTACACTTTCCCCGACGTTTCGGTTGCTTTTCAGAAGCCATGGTCACGGGGAGACTAAGATGGCAGTTGTCTCAATGTTCCAGTGTAGTTATTTCAAAGTACCCGAACATAATTTAATCATTGGTGTTTCTATTTACGCAGAATGAGCTCAAAGTATCATGAAGTCTATCTGTGGTTTACTTCTTCTTGGGTTTGACTATTTTTATTACTGGATCCCAAGCTGGTGGTACATTCCAACCATCTTCTCTATTAAAATTAGGATGTTTTTTGATTTCAATAGCCACGCGAAGCATCCTTGGTAGGAATCGGTGTTCTCTAGCGAGAATCTGTGGTTTGTCAAATCTCAGGTAGTGGTTGGTCCCCTGTTGGACATGTTCACACACAGCAGACTTCAACGAGCGTTGGTGTGTGTAAAACAACGCGATAAAATCCGTATATAGCAGTTTAATTTCAATAAATAAATCTATATATACTTTTTTAATTTAACACTTTGCCCCGACTTGAGATGACTTAAGATTATCATTTTTTTAAATGATAATCTTTTATGAACTAATATAGTAACTTGAATTCTCATTTCTTTTCATTTTTTTTGTCTCTTATTTTATTAATTAATGTAATTTATTATTAATTGTTGTGACTTATTATTAATTATTGGAATTTATTGTTAAATATTGTAATTTATTATTATTATAGTAATTTCATTATTGTTATCGTAATTTATTGTCAATAGTAATTATATTGCCGTGCATGTCATTTGACTTTAAATGTTATTATAAGATAGATACACCTGACATTGCAATAAAAATGTGTAAGCTGCCAGGAAGATTTTGGAGATTCATATAAAATTGTAATAGCATAAGAACTATTGTACCCAAAATCACACTAATAAATAAGTTTGTGTTTGAGTTTGACGCGCGACGTTTCGGTTACTTTACAGCAGCCATGTTCACGCAGAGACTAAGATGGTAGTTGTCTCAATGTTCTGAAGTGTTCCGAGTTATTTCAAAGTACCCGAACATAATTTAATATTTTGTGTTTTTATTTACGCAGAATTACACACACACAATATGCTGAAAAAGGAATTAAACGATTTTGGGATGAAAGAACAGGAATGGGGGACGTAGATATATGTATGTACTCACAAAACAACCAGACGTTACAAAACTACAAGAAAATCCTGGTTAAATAAACGCTTTCAAAATAATCTATATATATAAAACTCTTCAGTTACTGAGTGACTGACAGACAACGCACAGCCGAAACTACTGAACGGAACGCAAGAATCTGAAATTTGGCATGTATGTTCCTTGGAGAGTGTAGGGAAGCACTAAGAGAGGATTTTTGGAAATTACACCCTGAAGGGGGTAAAAGGGGTCAAACCCGATATTCACACGGGAACGGGACTTACGCGGGTAAACTACTAGTGTTATTATAAAACCTAGCAAAAACTAAACGTTACTAACATAGATGAATTACTAATGGAGTATTTAATTATAAAGATTGTACGTTTTCTTCCATAATCTGTTGTATAGGGTTGTCATCTGTCAACGTCGGCAGCGATCGACGGGAGCTTATCCTGAGAAATTGCCCAGATGTTAGGGCATTTGTACATTAGAGGACATTTTGCCGGTATGTATTCTGTTTCATGGCATTCTACTGCAACCAAATATGAGAGAGAGCAAGAGAGAGAGAGAGATCTGACCGTTATATTTGAAAAAGATAATAATATTATAATGCTGACTGTATTCCTGCTCTATTGGTATAAATATATATTTAATTGATCTATTTAAAAGCAAAAAAGATGTTTGAACATAAGCGTAAATGTTTTTAATATTGTCTTACGTTTACGCGAATGTTATGCATTGAAATAAAACTGCTTTGTACGGATTTTATCGCGTTGTTTATTAACACATTACTACATAATTTTGAAAATGTTTTATTTATTTAAAATTAATAAAGCTAAAGCGGCCTCGATGGTGTAGTGGTTAGTGTAACCGACTGCCACGCCTGAGGTCGCGGTTTCGATTCCCGCACAAGTCAAACATTTGTGTGCATGAACATGGATGTTTGTCTTGGTCTGGGCGTTTATATGTATATGTATGTATTTACAAAAAAAAAGTATTTATATGTATGGTTATTCATTGTCTAGTACCCACAGTACAAGCTCTGCTTAGTTTGGGCTAGATGGTATTGTGTGTATGTGGTAGAATATTATTATTATTATTAACTGTTGTTCCACAATAGATTTAAAATTATGCAATTATTCAAATTCAATAATATATTTTTTGGTTTATTACTTACTTATTACTTACAGATTTTGTAAGACATCTCATCTACATATTTTATTTATAACCTTGCTAAATTGCGAGGAGGTACATATCGCACTCTTAATAAAACAGCGACTTAACTCGAAATTTGAAGGTAAGGCAATTTGAACTCTAATTGTATATGTTAAATTCTAATATTATATTTGTGTTAAATCTTTGCAATAGAGTTCAAATTTGTTTAATCCAAAATACTGAGATAAGTCTCTGTTTTATTAAGGGTGCGATATGTACAATTAATGCACTAGCTCTTCCTTCCCATTTCATCCATGCTTATGATGACTGCTCCGCCCCAATGGCTCGTAGCGTGATGTTAAATAGCCTACATTACTTGTGGAATTATTAAAATAAGTTCATATGTTTTTAAGTTTATTCATTACAAACAAATATACATACACATAAACGTACAAAAATACAAAGCTTTCCTTTGATATTAGTACCTACTGATACAAGAAAACTTATTTAAAAACAACACGAAATCCCCATAAGAGTAAAAAACAAACACCAGCAATATTCCCAAAACCCTTTCAACTTAGCTAAATGTGCTATACTTAGGAATGGGTTCGCTAAATCTATGAGGTCGGATCACGACCTCTCATTGTAAGGCCCCGTCCCATTAAACGAGGGCAGATTCGAACCCAAGACGTTCCCTGAGGGTTTCCACTCGTGCCGTTAGAGTATTGCAGAATCGTGGAATACTTAACTTTACAAGTGCTATTTTGGAACGACCAGTAGTTATGTCAAATAATAATAACAGTTACAATTAGTTCCTAATCTTACTTAACCCTTTGGGAACATACCATGTTAGATTTGTATCCCTAACAATTTGTAATCATTAAGAGGCTAATATGTTAGCTGTTTTTGTTATCAAATATTTTCATTTAACTGGTTCTCGATTTGATTCCGATTCTGAATCGTGCTATAATATAGTTACCGGTCCACTTATTAATATCAGACGTTATCTTTGTACGAGTCCTATATCGTACATGGCACGCGCGCCTAATTTACATCAGCACTTTTACGTTGACTCATATAAATTGTCTAAATCAAAACCAGTAGTACATAATCAGTAGTACTCATTTATACTAATAATTATCGTATCACTAATTTTATCATAAGTTACGTGGAAGTTAAGACGGCGCCGAGCGTAAGACAGATAATGACAGAGCTCGTGTGGCGCATAATCAAATCGGCGCGCGGCTGCTATAGTAAAATTGCATGGAGGATTTGAAGTGTTTTGTTAATAAATATGTATCTTTATTGTCAACCAATAACTTAAATATTTGAGACGGACAAATTGTAATATAACTATTTATGTTTCGTTTAAGCTGTAAAATAGGATAGATTTCTACTGTTATAATCTAAAAATCATGTAACACGAGCTTAGGTTTTTGCATTTTTCGTGCAAATTTACGTAATTTTGTAGGCGAAAATATTAATTATTTTATGTTTTTTACAAGGAGTAATTGTAAACACATTCATTGTTATGGTAAATGTATATTTTATATTTGTATTATTAGTGTTTTTATGATTTTATTCACTTAACTGTGACCGCCTGTTTTGGCACATTTCGCTCAGCGCAGTCTTAAGTGATTAATAAATTGCATCTCATTTTAACTATTAGTAATCTCTCATTTCAAACAACAAAGTTGTGTGCGACCCGTTCAGCAGTGCATACAGTTTTGGTTTAAGTCAGAGATCTGCAAAGGTGATAAGTAGACATATAGTGTAATGCGATATCTCGTAGTTTTACTTGTAGTACGAGGTGGGTTTTACATTATAGTGAAATAAATTTTCAATATAACTTATAATTATTATATTACTAAGTTTTAGTTATCTACGAATTGCAATATACCTCGCAATTGGTCGTTACCAATTGCGAGGTATATTGCAATTCGTATGCTCTTACACTCACAAAATATACGATATACATACGATAGTTGCAATAGCACACATACAAACACATCAATACTTAATCATTGAAAAATCGTAGCAAATTCTACTTCGATCAACTAGTCTTTAGTTGTCTCTTGAATAAATATATAGCTCTTTCCTGCCATTGCTTTTCTCTGGTACCGAGTATAGCTGAAGTGTGTTATACCAAACAACTTCTGTCTGAATAGAGCCTTACATCTTGAGATACGGTCTCTCACCAACAGCTCTGCTCGGATATTCGATACGATAAATTGTCCACTGTCTCGCTCACATCGACATCGATAGAAAGAGACACGCATATATTTATTAAGAATACGAAAGAGACGGGATTGATAATGGTGTTGGTGCGATAACCGATCTTCTGTATGGTCTAAGTTATTAGTTATTATTATGTTCAGATTTAGTTGTATTAGAAGACATTTGGCAAGATTGCTGCCAAGCGAAGTATATATAAATATTTTTTGTACACAGACTATCATAATATTTTCATATTAATAGACTTGTCAATTCTATATTCAAATTCAAAATGCATACACATAGACATATGTGACAATGACGGTGTCTGGATAGAGTCTCTCTACGGATTCTCAAGATTCCTGATCTTGAAAAGATCTCAGTCCCAATTTGAGACTGATTAGTACGAGTGTTAACACTGCAGTAGCTCTGCAATTAACATTACCACCAAATGCGGTGCTAATATTGATTGCAATGCCACTACGAAGTATTGACGTAATAAGACAAGACGTCGCCGCGCCATTCAGCTTGTGACCACGGTCGGTGTAACCTGGTCGAAACGTCAACCATAAAAAAGGTAAACATGGATGATCCCGTTAATACTCATTACGTATTATATATACATATATATAAATCATGCAACGCGAAAATTTAAAAGATATTAGTATTTAATTATTTTCGTATTTACGTTCTAAGCGTAAATATTTGGCGTAGAAGCAAATAAAAATAATTGATTAACCTTTTTTCCAGTTTAATTACACAACTCCTTTGAACTTACCAAATACCACACTTGTGGTTTGCGCTCGTAGAATTAGTCTTGCTTAATTTAAACTTTAAATAAACATACATATAAAGTCGCAGGCTTATTTCGCCGAAGAAGTAAGCAGTGGTATATTAATGTCCATTTTGTTTTCAAGTTCCACATAATAGAAGGCCGACTACCAGTTATAATTTTTTCAGATTCCAGACAGAAATACCAAATAGTACTTACCCGACATGGGAGTCAAAACTGAATCCTCATGTACGGAAGTAGCATTCAATACCGAACAATAGGACTTAAAAAAGTTTACATCACTCTTCTGATTTTTATTATGATACTAGCTGACCCGCTGAGTCTCCGTTTGTGAGGCAGAAGAATCTTGATTCACCCTCACTTTTGGCATATTTTTGTTTGTCCATGTACCGTCACAAACTACACTCACGGTATCCCTATTACGTATGCTAGCCGTTGTGTCCGTATTCTGTGAATTACCTGACTGTGCAAAACAGCGAAGTTGCGTATTATTAATCACGGGATTCCACGTCGCGGATAATTTGAAACCATCTTCCCTATTGAAATTTCTATATTTTTTTATTTCAATAGCTTCTCGCACTACTCTTGGATAAAAGTGGCGATCGGTGGAGAGGACTTCCGGACGACCAGTCCGGAAGTCCTCTCCACCGATCGCCACCTGTGTAACCTGGTCGAAACGTCAAGCATAAAAAAGGTAAACATTATGCATGATCGCGTTAATACCCGTTACATATTATATATTTATTATTTATCTATTTAAAATTTCATGCATGTCCACGGATTTAATGTTAGCCGTATGATACAGTATCGCGATGAATCGTGTTATTGAACCGTCAAATATAGGGTGACGCAGTGATAAAAAGAAGACCTTAATGAATGCTAATTATATACGAGTATATAATAATATCAATGAGCAGCGATAGCTCAGTGGGGAGACCAACAGACTGCAATGCAGAGGGTCTCGGGTTCGAACCCACGTCATGCACCTCTGACTTTCGGAAGTTATATGACTTTTCGAAATTATGTGCGTATTGATTGACAATTATCGCCTGCCCCGTGCCTCGGAGAGCACGTTAAGCCGTCGGTCCCGGCTGCCATAAACATCTATGGCAGTCGTTATTGGGAAAGTCAGTACCCTCTAATATCCTGACACTGGTCTAGCCTTAGGGTATCGTTAGCCTTCGGGTTGCGGAGGTCATGTGGCAGCCGCTCCGTGTAAAAACTGATATCCAGTCAAATCCGGTTAGACCAGAAAAGCCGACCCCAAGTGACTTGGGAATAATAAAGGCTAGGGAGAAGACTAGCTGACCCGCGCAACGTCTGCTTCACATAAGAGAATTTACCCCGTTTTTTCAAAATTGTTATTTATTCTCTGCTCCTATAGGTAGTAGCGTGATGTTATGTAGCCTATAGCCTTTTTCGATAAATGGGCTATCCAACACTGAAATAATTTTTCAATTTGAAACAGTAGTTCATTTTTTTTTTGTTTTTATCGTGGGGGAATGCATGACGCATAACTCTCCGCGGGGGTGGGCGGAGGGGTTATGTCGGACTCGCCGGGGAATATGTTAAGATGATAAAGTACCTCCCGAAATACCGACTAAACCTACCACGGTGTTCCTCGACAAAACCACTATCGACGGGGCCACACGAAACACTTGCGCATGCGGTCGCGACCCCGCCGAGGTTTCGGCCCGGCGTATGAAACGGCAGGCCACTACACGAAAGACCTACCCTATAGGCACTTCTACCACTCCCTACGGTCCCCCGTAGAGGCGAGACGGACTCGACATAGAGGCGCGCGTGGGAACACGCACGCCGCCTCTCGGGCCTGGTGCTGAACGGATGGCGGGCAGGCCCACAAAGCCCGCTACCCCCAGGTCAAACCTCAGGGTGGAGGTCGTCTCGCGCCCTCCGGCGCCCGGCTCTGCGGTTGGGGAGAGGGTTTAAACGCACCCTCTCCCGTTCCGCCGCCTCCTTGATGGAAATGACTTCCTCACAAAAGGAGGCGACGGCGTTCCACGACCTCTCACTCCGGACCATAGACTGAACTACGGCCGAGAGCGAGAGGGCAACCAATCTGACTGCCGCGATCAACTCACGGCGCTGCGATGCCCAGGCGGGGCAAACCGCCAAAGTGTGCAGCGCCGTGTCCTCAACAACGTCGCGGCAGTCGCCGCAGTGCTGACAACCGGGCGTCTCTTGCCGGCGTATACGACACAGGAACTGGCCAAAACAACCGTGGCCAGTCATTACCTGTGTCAGCCGGAAGGTGAGGGCGCCATGGCGCCTCTCCAGCCACTCCTCAAACACGGGACTTACCGCCACGATCGTGGCGTGCCCGCAATCAGTAGTTCCTGAGATTAGCGCGTTCAACCAAACAAACAAATAAACAAACTCTTTAGCTTTATAATATTAGAATAGATTGATAACTTAAATTTTTTTTTTTAATTTATGTATAATTAATAATTAATAATTTATGTATAATTAATTTGTACGCCCTACAAGGCGAAACATAGTAATACTTTGTCAATATGTTATAACTTGTACCTTAACCACCTATGCGTCACAAATAAAACAATTTGATTTGATTTGATCTACCACATCTCTCGTAGAAAGTAAATTGGAGTTTGCCAAGATACGCAAATAAAGAAAACCGCCGTTGTTTCCTAGCTTGTACCATTTCAAAATACTAAATCGCATGATAGCTCCCCATAACGTATCGAAGATATAAAACTATAAAGTTGTATTAACAGTAACGATATAGGATTTTATTCCGACACATCCAAAGTTTATCTTCGAGGAATTAGAGTAAAATCTTTATGATCATCGTAAAAACTTTGATACAGACGATGTATATACATTTCTGGGGTAATGTTATCGATCATTTAACAAGAATGAAACTTCCGACTATGACTACCTGAGTACTTTATAGAACACAAAATATTAACGCTACCTAGCCTATACATTTTAGAAATATGTAAGTTTGTTAGAAGTCACCAAACTTTCTATACAACACGAGAAGACAAAAACCAGAGACTAAGACATAAAAATAGATCAAACCTACCAAGCTCCCGTCTTAAAATGCACTCATCTAGTCCACGTGTCATGTCGATAAAAATATATAATAACCAAATAAAAAATGAAATTAAAGACAGTATATTTATAAAAAAATTAAAACACTTTCTATTAACTAAATGCTACTACCTTATAAATGAATACCTAAATGATAAATGTATATGAAACATAATAAATGGAAATTTAAATTAATACTTATAATAATATACCTAATAATAACATAAATACAAATAAATACATAATATATAAACAAACATGACATACATTCATAATAATAATATCTGGGACATTTAATTCCTTTTCTTTTTACAAACTTTGATAATAATGATAATCTACAATAATATATAATTAATAAAAATATTAAAACATACAAATAAAATAATATAATAATAATTATATAATAGAATACCATATAATAAAAATAATTATAGTAATATATCTATCTAACTATAGTAAGCGCACCTTAATAAAATGACCTATATATTATAATAGTCAATAAATATCAATCATAAGTAAAATATGTAAATAATAAAATATGTAAAACTTCCTCCTCTCTCCTGCATCTTGCCGTGCCGACAAGGCCCACACATGTTTCTTATATTATACCATTGTAACATCTATTTAACTTGTGGAGTGCAATAAATGTATTGAGTATTGAGTATTATAAAAAATAAGCATCTGTTGTGAAATGTAAGCGATGGATAAGGCATCAGACTTCCAATCGAGAGGTCGTGGGTGTCAACCGCACCCTTTGCACTACCGGCGTGAACCAACACAAGCGTACTAGTTTAGCTGGATGTGTTGACAAAATACTAGTTATTTTTTACCTAAGCTGCTAGCAATTCTTTTAGAGAAAAGAAAATATGTATTAAAGATGTTATATATGAACTACACTGCTTTTTAATTTTACTGCTACTACTTTTAAACTTTCGCGTTGCATGATATATATATATAATATGTAACGGGTATTAACGCGATCATGCCTAATGTTTACCTTTTTTATGCTTGACGTTTCGACCAGGTTACACCGGCCGTGGTCACAAGCTGACTGGTGCTGCGATGTCATGTCTCCGTTTGTGAGGCAGAAGAATCTTGATTCACCCTCACTTTTGGCATATTTTTGTTTGTCCATGTACCGTCACAAACTACACTCACGGTATCCCTATTACGTATGCTAGCCGTTGTGTCCGTATTCTGTGAATTACCTGACTGTGCAAAACAGCGAAGTTGCGTATTATTAATCACGGGATTCCACGTCGCGGATAATTTGAAACCATCTTCCCTATTGAAATTTCTATATTTTTTTATTTCAATAGCTTCTCGCACTACTCTTGGATAAAAGTGGCGATCGGTGGAGAGGACTTCCGGACGACCAGTCCGGAAGTCCTCTCCACCGATCGCCACCTGTGTAACCTGGTCGAAACGTCAAGCATAAAAAAGGTAAACATTATGCATGATCGCGTTAATACCCGTTACATATTATATATTTATTATTTATCTATTTAAAATTTCATGCATGTCCACGGATTTAATGTTAGCCGTATGATACAGTATCGCGATGAATCGTGTTATTGAACCGTCAAATATAGGGTGACGCAGTGATAAAAAGAAGACCTTAATGAATGCTAATTATATACGAGTATATAATAATATCAATGAGCAGCGATAGCTTAGTGGGGAGACCAACAGACTGCAATGCAGAGGGTATCGGGTTCGAACCCACGTCGCGCACCTCTGACTTTCGGAAGTTATATGACTTTTCGAAATTATGTGCGTATTAATTGACAATTATCGCCTGCTCCGTGCCTCGGAGAGCACGTTAAGCTGTCGGTCTCGGCTGCCATGAACATTTATGACAGTCGTTATTGGGAGAGTGTCGACACAAAAGATCCCACTGGGTCGAAGTGTCGCCGGTCTGCACCGACTGGACCCCACATAAGGTACATACATACATATGATAATATCAGAGCTGTACATAAACTGGCCGACTGCTGGGCACGGGCCACTCTTCTCAGTGTGAGAAGAGTCAGGCCAGAGTCCACCATACTGGTCTAGTGCGATTTACCAGACTTCACATATCTTAGAGAACATTACGGATGACTCCCAGGCTGGCAGGTCTACAAAGATAGCGATAAATAACTAATAAGGTAATCTTTATATATATAATTCTACTGTACGTGTGTATGTCACTGAACTCCTCCTAAATGGCTGGACAGATTTTGATAAAAAAAATTGTGTGTGTTCATGTAGATTCAAGGATGTTTTAGATTTGGGTTTTTATTTTCGTGTGTACAGGACAACTTCTGTCGGGACAGCTAGTATATGTATATAATAATTATAATAAGTATAATTATTACGCACATAACTTCAAAAGTCAGGGATACGTGACTTGGAATCAAACTGGAGACATCTGCATGGCAGTCTAACAGCTTTCCACTTGGCTATCGGTATCTAGCTATTTTTCCAGTCTAATTCAGAAAGCTATTACATATCTGAAGCGACTCTTTGCATTACCTGCTTCTTCTTTCTTTCTTTCTCTTTTTTGTGTGGTTAGTGGCCAACCTGTTGTCAAGAGTTGTTCAAGCCACCCTTAGGCCTCTGACATGGCTTAACGACTGCTGTCAATTTGGCAACAACCGGGACCGACATTTTACGTGTCCTCCGAAGCACGGAGACTCTTAGTTGAAATACCACTAAACGGTCACCTATCCATAGACTGACAAACGTTGCTTAACCTCGCTAATCGTTTACCGATCAGTGAGTGCAACTGGCTATGAGCGAAATAAAAACATTGTAATATTATTAACTCAAAAGAAACATCTAGAAGTTTGATCAATAACGTATCGTGTGCTTCATAAACTAAACCCTTTAGAGAAAATAATACACAAGCACTACTTTGCAATGCTAGCTGAAGCGAGAGATATCCTTTATTGGAACTGACAATAAAGCCATTGGGTAAGAAATTATTGAACGACTAATACCTATCTGCGGAAAAATGGAGGTGTCTTCTACAATAATCGCGCTAACCTACTTAAAATAAGCAAATAATATTTTGTTATTTAAGCTTAGATACTTGCAACTTTTACATTTATCTTTATTAACAAAGCAACACTTATGAACGTCAAAATATATAGATTAGTGTGTTTACTAAGTTAACATCAGATACTGTATACTTTTATAAATAAAAAGTACTTGTCTAATCAAATCTAGCGATCCTAAATACGATATAACCACTGTACGCTATTGAGAGGTTAAGTGGTTTGCAGATGGCCGTGACACCAGCATTAGGTCCAGCTTACCATAATTTCAACATATTCAAGCTATGGGAACTGCTTCAAAATTTAATTGCAAATTTTGGCCTATTCAAACATAGCAAGTTAAATCAAAGACTGTAAGCAACCGATATTTTGTATTAATAATAACGTTGACATAAAACAAGCTATACACGAATTACGTTCATATCAAATGCATTTTGCAATAAAACTTGCCAATCCAGTATCTTACCAAAGTGCTTTCTCATTTACATAGTTATAGTATATCTCTAACTGCAGTTTTATCTGTTGCTCAGGTTATCTGTTCCTTTTAATTTAAAGCAGCGTCTCTGAAAACTAGTTTCAACCAAGATGAGCGTTCCATGGAGTTGATTAACGTATTATCAAAGTCCAAATCCCCGCTGGCTAGACCGCTCTGCGGTTGACCATTATTCTGAAACTTTGTAAGTTCTAGACTTATCTTGGCCTTTACTTCTTTGGAGATATTTAGATTACACGACTTTAAAAGATACGATTTTCAAGTATCAATTTTAATATACTTACGCTTATGAACCTACACATATGTCCTAGATAGTTGGCATATCTAATTTTACCGATTTTTACTATAAAGATAGGTTTAGTCTTCAGATATCTCCAAAGAAAGACACTAACGTTTCATTACATAATTTTAAAAATTTATTAGCCATAATGCACTGTTATGGGGACCTTTACAATCATACAATTAACGAACGAATTCACATCGCAGTGGCAATGGCAAGGTGATGTATGCGAGCATTATAATAACAAGAAATCATATTCTGCAAGATCGCTCGTAATTTAGGATACCTACTCTAGAATAGTGAAATTTTAGCATTTAATCAATATTTAGCATCTTAATCGATCGTAGTTCAGCAATCAGATCTGATCCGATTTTAAACGATTAATCAAACACATTAAATGGTTTAATACAAAAACCTTTAAGCTTTATTCCGAAGTTGTTGAATTAAACTTTAATTTAAATCAAAGCAGTTGTATTTTGAATAGAAGCTTGCTTCTAGTTATTTTCATATACAAAGCAAGGGAAACTAAATTCAACTAAAAACTCTTCGGTAACAGCGCAGCACCTAAAGAGAAAGTAAGAATTATATTTATTATAAGAAGAACACACGTTAATTCAGTCGTGATACTTTCCTTTCCATCTTCATGCATCAAATCTTCTGCTGTAAAAATGTACAACGTTATAGAGCCTTCAGTCTCCCGAACTGTGTACATTACCTAACTTTACCTAGTCTAATTTTACCCCTTCTGTTCAGCTAACATGCTTGTGATATAAACGAGATGGGTGTAAAAACCCAGGATTCAACCTTTTCGTCTTCATCTGACCTTGTGACCCCTATATCTCGGGGGTCTTTTGACCCACAGGGCCCATATTCAAACTCGACCAAGGGATGACCGCAAGGTGTCTGCACACCTAGTTACAAGTAAATCGTACCTAAAGCTGGGCATGATGCCGACAGTTGGACATCATGTCCACTTTTGGGCATATTGCCCACTGTTGGGCATCATGACCATTGTTGGGTATTATGTCCATTGTTGGGCACCATACCCACTGTTGGGCATGTTGTGTTTCAAAACGCAGCATAAGACAAAACTTGACAGCAAACAGCAGCAACCAACTCAAATCAGCACACCACCACTCTGCATATAAATGAATCCATTTTGCCATTTAAAATACATGTGACCTTGTGACCCCTATATCTCGGGGGTCTTTTGACCCATAGGGCACAGACACACAGACCCACAAAGTGTTTTCATTAACCTCTTCGAAGAAGACTCAGAGGTTAATAAGATTACGTTGGTAGGACAGTAAATCGGATTCAAACCAAAGATTCCTCCATTGCAAGTCCTATTCACAATGTTACTGCAGATTTAAGACTTATTTTAATAATATTTGTTTTAAATTCGTTTCCCTTATTACGGAGCCATATTAATACAAAATATATTAAAATTTTATTAAAATTTTTGCTTTGCAGGCTCAATCTGCTTGTGATCGGCTAGTGGAACCTGGCCGAATCGTCAAACTTCAAAAAAGTATATAAATACGTCTTTCTGTTATATAAAACAAGCTTTTGAACATTATCTAATCCTAACTAATATTACAAGTGCAAATGCAGGTTTGTTTATTTTTACGCTATCAATCCTTAACTACTCGACCGATCATTCTAAAATTTCGCATTCACGTTGTTAAGAGTACAGGAAAGGATTGTATGATATAAATTTATATACCTTGGTAATAATACAGAGGAGATGAATGGTGAAAGGTATTTTATCTTTCCCGAGGTATAGATATTTATTGACAAAATCTACTATAACTCGAGTGAAGCCGCGGGAAAAATTTAGTAGTTTTTACAGAGTGTCCAGTAATTAATGGATAACCTTGAAATGTCTTATAATAGAACTGATAGCGACTCAGAAAAATAAGTGCTATAGCTAATCATACTTTTGACTGTCTATCTATTAGCATAATTAGTGCTTAATAATAAAACAACCAAAAATAGATGGAATTCATTCATCTATGGTCGTAGTGTACCTTTACAAGAAAGTTAAAACATTAATTTTAAAAAAAAATCATATTTCAGGTAGTATTCAGGATAGATTTTTTCATATTTTTTCTGAACGGCCTTCAGTTCTACTACAAGACATTTCAAGGTTATCCATTAATTACTGGACACCCTGTATAACATGTTGTCAAAAGAGCTGTATGGTAATCGTGGCATGTAAATAGCTCGCCCAGATTAAATATTCAAATGTATACTGAATCCAAACTTAGTTATAAATACATAATATAAAATTGTTTTGAAACTCCACGGTTTTGTGGTAATCAAATGGGGTCAATTATTTGAATATAATGTTGAATATTTTAAGCTTATAGCCTCTTCAATGTATTATTTATTAACCTCTGAGTCTCCTTCGAAGAGATTAATGAAAACACTTTGTGGGTCGTGTGTCTGTCTGTTAGTGACAGTTTGTTAGTAACAGGCATAGCTCCGGAACCACTGGACCGATTGAATTGTTACTTGGTGTACAAACATCTTGGGGTCATCCCTCGGTTGAGTTTGAATATGGGCCCTGGGGGTCAAAAGATCCCCGAGATATAAGGGTCACAAGGTCACATGAAGAGGTTGAATCCTGGGTTTTTACACCCATCTCGTTTAGGATTTCGTTAATCAAATTTGTGTTATGCCAATGTTATCTGATAACTTATGTGACGAGCAAAGATTTACGGACCTACATAATTTCCAATTGATGATTTAAGCGGTCAATTGGCCATTGCCACGCTGAGTGTTGTGGTTTCGATCCTCACGACAAAAGTTTGTGTGATTCAGAATTATTGTTTCGAGTTTAGGCACTATTTCTGTTTGTTTTTTGAGTGTTTGTAAAGTATCCCGTAATATGTAAAATAAAAAAAGGGAGTCAGTAGTCTTTAAAAAAAAGAACTGCTTCTTGAACTTCTTTTCAAAAACGCTATCCAACGCGATAATTGAATCGGAGGCAACTACACAACAGCAAATCGAAAAAGCAAATTTTTTTAAATATATACTGGGCGGGCCTTGTTTCTAGTTCTAGCCACACATTACGCTTAATACTGCTCATACATATTTTCTTGAAGAAAACATCAGTAATATTGTCCAACTCGGACATCGAGCAAGAAACTTCGCAATCGGCTACAAACATAAATACCAGGTGAACAACGAAACGAATTATTACATACATACATACAATACGTACAGTGTATATTCTGAAAGGAATAAGCCGAGGTATAACACACCTACATTTTACCAACCATGCATATAGGTACCCCGTCATAGGTGATTAGCCAATTGCCGTTTATTGAGCATGACTCCAAACGCCGTGCAGCTATTAAAAATTTCTTGACAGAGAAATCCAAACAGACAGAGAAATTAAAAAGTGTTGATGATGTTGTGTTGTGTGAGTTTGATGCCCATTTTTCGCATGAGCCCCACATCCTTGCTTTTCTGAACGTGGCAGTAACTAAATGTAAATTCACAGAAAAAAAATTGTGTATCTTTGACATGCATAAGTGTTACCTCGTAACCTAAATTGAATAAATTTATTTTGAATTTTGAATTTCAATAACACTGTGATTAACTCGAAACTCGAATCAATATCACTGCAGTTGCATACATTACCGTTACGCCAAAAAGCCATTTTACTTTATTACAGTTCCATTATTTTCATGAACATTTATAATTTGCCAACTTTCAAATTTATCCCCATTTGTTGCAATTACCATATTATACAGTAAAGTGTACTAAACGTAAATGCATAACTATGATTTTGTAACAAAACAGTTGTGCTACTAATAACAATAATAACAATAATAACAACTTCCACTAATAATATCGACCTCAAGTTTAACATGAAGGTGCTAACGATGCGCCGTTCCAATTTTATTTTAATAAATCGTCCATACTTTTGTAAAACAGTAACAAGGCCCTGTTTGGAGTTTGAAGATATTTTTAAACTACTAATGGGTTCGACTTTTTGGGCGAGTCTGCAGTTAAACATTGCTTTTTAGGTTTTTTGTCTGTTTGCTTTGCCACATTAGAACACAGAACGGATTTTGATGCAGTGCAGTTTGATGGATTAGGGTTCAGCTTAAAAACTATAGTGGCCACTGTGACTCACGTAAATTAAGTTGGAAGCAAACAGTGTTTTATGCGAATGAAGTTATCGAATGATTATCTCAGATACTCTTAATCCAATGATTAAGAAGATAACTTTTCAAACAGCGATAGCCTAGCGGGAGAGCGTTGGACTGCCACGCAGATGTCTCAAGTTCGATCCCAAGTCTCGCACCTCTGACTCTTAAAAGTAATGTGTGTATTGAAAAGTTAAATATCGCTCGCTTTAACGGTGAAGGGAATCATCGTGAGGAAACTTTCATGTCTGAGAGTTCTACATAATGTTCTCGAAGATGGGTGAAGTCTGCCAATCCGCACTGGGCAAGCGTGATACACTACGGTCTAATCCTTCTCACACTAGAGGCCCGTGCCTAACAGAGGGACAGTGTAGTAGGCACAGTGTGTTAAGGAATAAAATCAAATAATAATAATAATAAAAAAAGTAAAGTGAAGTAAACAAACAACCTTCAACACAACACGATCTCAAAAAACCGCCCGTAGAACCCACTTGCTCAAATAATAACCACAAAATATTTATTTTTGGCGATCAATATGCGCGAGGATTAGCCAGATATATTATAAAGACCAGAGCATATGGATGGAATGACAGGTACCAAGTCTCATCAATAATTAAACCAAATGCAACGAGTGAGCAGATTCTGAGTACTTGCAACGACGAGTTTATAAGGAAACTTACTCCAGATGACATCATTATTATTGCTACAGGTTCTAACGATAAATGTCCTTATAAATTAATGTCAGAATTATGCAATGTATTATGCAAACTAAGTAACCAGTCAGTATTTTTAACCAATGTTCGCTACAATCCTTATCTTAATGAAACAATGTTGAACAGACATCTAGAACTAATTGTAAAGAGCTATAAAAACTGTAAATTTATTAGAATAAATGAAGATAATAATATTCATGATTACTCCGTAAAATATCACTATGGTTATCATAATGATTACATTAAAAGATTAGGTTTTAAGTTAAATATCGAAATAGATCACAGTCGCTACCAGTATGAAATGTTTAATAGGTTGAAATGTAGTCTCCGTACACAAAAGACTTCTACTCCAACTAATCTTAAACATCACGTACAAACTAAAAACATACACCAAACAAAAATTACTTCTTATTTCTCTATAAATAAAACAAAACAAATAGATACTAACTCTCTCTCAAAATCGTTATTTTTTCGCGACCCCTAGTAATGAAATAGGCATAACCGTGTTTCACCAAAACATAGCAGGATTATTAAATAAACAAGACCTTTTGGAAATAACAATAAATAACTTAATTAATGATATAACCAACATCGATATTATTTGCTTAAGTGAGACATTTATTAAACAAGGCGCTGAAGGAAATGTCAGATTGGCAAATTACAAATTAGCAACATACTTCTCCAGGACAAATCAGCGTAGAGGAGGTACGTGCATCTTAGTTAGAAATAATTTCGAATTCAAAGCTGTCACTAATCTTGCCTCTTCAATTCCTCTGCATTTTGAATGCTGCGCCGTCGAAATTATGAGCCTTAATCTAATCGTTGCATGCATATATAGGACTCCATCATCAAACGTAACAATATTCATGGAAAAGTTAGAACAGTTGGCGTCAGTACTGAGTAAGAAAGTAAATAAAAACATTATTCTATGTGGTGACTGGAATATAGACATGTGCAAATCCAACACAATATCTAAAGAACTTAATTCAATACTCAAAAACAATGGTCTAAAAAATCACATAGAAATGCCTACACGGAAAAATGCGTGCCTAGATTTAATAGTAAGCAACATATTCGATTCTGTACCTAGACTCCATCACCTAGCGCTCTCGGACCATGAAACTGGGCAATCTATAACTGCTAAGATGTCTCTAACTAACAATGTCAAGAAAAGGTATAAATTCTGGTTTCGAAACATAAGAGATCTTAGCGAAGAAAACATCGCTAAGTTCAAATATTACATATCATGTCTATCCTTCAACGAGATTTATAATCTCCAAAACACGAATGAAGCTTTTGAAAGTTTTCATGATACGTTAACATTATTCTTCAGACTATGTTTCCCAATAAAAAGAATAAAATGCATAGATAAACCAACCAAAAATAAATGGCTAAGTAAAGGTATAAAACAATGCTGTATCAAAAAAAGGATCTTATATTTAACATATCAACTAAATAAACACAATAAAACTAATAATATGAAAATATATAAGCAATATTCGAGAACGTTAAAAAAATGTATCAATAAAGCACAGCAGATTAACAATCATCGATTTGTCACAAGATCAAAAAGCAAAGGCAAAGCGGCTTGGCAAATTATTAAAGATTACACAAATAATAAAAAACAGAGTTCCGAAATCGACAAAATTAAAATCAATAATATAGAATACGAAGACCCTCATCAGATCTGCGATATGTTTAATAAATACTATATTTCGTTGACAAATAAACATAATCCGAATAGAAAGACAGATCCTTCCCGAATACCACAAAATGAAAACAGCATCTTTCTTACACCAATTAATGAAACAGACGTATATAAAACTATCATAGCATTAAAGAACACGAACTCAACGGGATACGATGGCTTAAATACCAAGTTACTAAAGCATTGTGCGATCTTCTTAGCAGTACCATTAACACATATTTTAAACCTATCACTATCGCAAGGTATCTTTCCGAATAGGTTAAAGAAATCCATCATCAAACCGCTTTACAAAAAAGGTGACAAATCGCTTACAAGCAATTACAGGCCCATCACCCTTATACCAGTAATAGCAAAAATATTTGAAAAGATAATGGTAAATAAATTAGAGAACTTCATAACAACAAATAAATTAATAAAAAAAGAACAGTACGGATTCCGCAAACAAAGCAGTACCTCCCTGGCAGGCTTTTCTTTAATTAAACATATAACCCAGAGCTTAAATAACAAAACTAGAATAGCATGTGTATTCCTAGATATGTCGAAAGCATTCGACTTTGTTTGCCATAAAACACTACTGTCAAAGTTATATAACTATGGTATACGTGGGACAGCCAACAACTGGATAAAAAGTTACCTATGTGAAAGAGTACAATGTGTAGAAATTACAAAAACAGTTAATTTCCAGGAAAGTAAATACAGATCAACATACTGCCAAAACAACTACGGTGTTCCTCAAGGAGGTTTACTATCACCCCTACTTTTCCTGCTATATATTAATGACCTGCCAGACGCTATTAACCATGATTCTGTACTATTCGCCGATGACACAACTTTAATAATTAAAAGCAAAAATGAGTTAACTCTACAGAATGAAATATTAGAGACATTGAAAAAAACTATTACATGGCTTGATTATAATAACTTAAAATTAAATATGACCAAAACGAATATAATTAAATTTCAAACATACAACACAAATATAACGAGCCATAGTATAATCTATAATAACGAACCTATACAGATAATTAACGATTGTGTATTCCTAGGTATTAGTATCGATAAACAATGTAACTGGAAGTCACATATAGAGAAGACCACCAACAAGATAGATCGTTACGTCTACGTACTAAGACGGATCAGAGAGATCGTAAACTTTCAAACCGCTATAATCGTGTATCACGCATATGTATCTTCCGCGCTGAGGTATGGGATTATTTTATGGGGAAACTCTGTAGATGTAAATATACTGTTTCGTGCACAAAAAAAGTGCATGAGAGTAATGTGTGGCGTAAATTATCTCGACAGCTGTAAACCATTGTTCCGTAATCATAAAATATTACCGTTGCCATGCCTCTACATATTTGAAATTTGCAAATTTGTAAAAACACACCCCGAACTTTTTAGTAAACTTGGTGACGCTGAAGGTAGCCGTACGCGACATAAATATAGACTAAAACTGCCCCAAATTAGAGTCGAAGTCTTTAGGAAAAATGCTTACTGTATGGCCATAAGGGTATATAACCATTTACCTAATGATCTCACTAGGTTACCAATGGCATTGTTTAATCGCAAATTATTTAATTTATTACTTGATAAAAGATATTATTCGGTAACTGAATTTTTTAATGATAGATTATTAATATAATTATTATTACTATTAAAATATAGACAATTCTAGATTAAGATACCCATGTGTTTGTTAGAATTTTTTTATTAATATTTTAAATGAATGTTTTAATGTGCGGCATAATATTTTATTTTATTACCTTTGTTTTTTTTTTTTTTTCGTGGATTATATGCTACTTATTAATATCAATACCTATGTAATTTCAAAAATTTGCATGTGTTTATTTAACATTGTATTAATGTATGTAATTAATTAAATTTTGCACGCCACATGTGGCAGAATATGTAGAACAAATCCAAAAATGACCACCTGTATACCTGAACCATATTCTAGCAAATAAAGATTATTATTATTATTATTATTATTATTAAAAAATAAGAATCATCTAGTGACACATGCGTCCCACAATTGTAACAATCAGGACCCCAGTTCAGCATTTGCCTGGTCCCAAGAAACAGGCCCTGGTCTTCTACTGGAGCCTGTCATAGTGACGTACCGAAGCCAATAAGTATAAAGATACATACATACTTGGATACTATCAATAAACACAATTCTTTAAAACTAATTTATACCTCAAATAATAGTTACGAGCCCATTCGTCCCTCAAGGTTCGCCCCCTAATAGGTATTTGTTAGGTTTCTTCTTAAAATCCATCTAAAATAGAGATCCGTCCTTCTATGAAAGGGGCGAAAGTCAAGGGGCGTACGGGCTCGTAGCCAAAATAATAACTAAGTTATATATAATATAGAATTATGTACAAACATTATCTTCTCCCTAGCCTTTATTATTCCCAAGTCACTTGGGGTCGGCTTTTCTAGTCTAACCGGATTTGACTGGATATCAGTTTTTACACTGCCACCTGACCTCCGCAACTCGAAGGCTAACGATACCCTAAGGCTAGACCAGTGTCAGGATATTATGGGGTACTGATTTTCCAATATGACGACTACCATAGATGTTCATGGCAGCCGGGACCGACGGCTTAACGTGCTCTCCGAGGCATAAAATACATAAAATTAAATAAATGTTAAGTTGCTGCTAATAGCTTGCACATAGTAAATAGAAAAAGTGGTATCCCTTAAAGCCTTCCTCTCTGAGTAACATGCAAGAAAACGTGCAATAACATAAAAATGTACCGTAAAGACTAATAAACACAACTTTGCTTCAAAACCAAAGTATACCTCAATGTAGTTACCACGTTCCATAAGCAGAGATAGCTCAGTGGGGAGACCAACAGACTGCAATGCACTGGGTCTCGGGTTCGAACCCATGTCGCGCACCTCTGACTTTCGGAAGTTATATGACTTTTCGAAATTATGTGCATATTAATTGACAATTATCGCCTGCTCTGTGCCTCGGAGAGCACGTTAAGCCGTTGGTCCCGGCTGCCATGAACATCTATGGCAGTCGTTATTGGGAGAGTGTCGACACAACAGATCCCACTGGGTCGAGGTGTCGCCGGTCTGCACTGATCACTGGCCCCCACATAAGATACATACCACGTTCCATAATGTTCTTTGTGGACAAAATTAAAATAAATATTAACATTTCTTCGGTCATTTTGCACAAAATTTGCCTATGTAAATACTAAAAGAAAAACTCTACAGCTCCCTAAAAAAATTATGAATGCGAGAGCGGAAACAATTAAGGGCCGCCAAGACTTTTGACCGCAGTAAAATAAGACGAATTCTTTTAGACGGTGAAAAGGTAAACCATAAAAGTAACCCATGACTTAATTTGAGGTTTGAGGGCCAACAAAACCTGTCTTGAAAGATAAACTTACTTTTTAAATCAGGAGTGGAAAGAGAGTAAGTTAGGAAAATAGGGACCGTTGTTTTCATAGGTTAAATTTTAATAAAACAATTTAATGAATTCTATAAATCATAATGCTAGGAAATACAATAATTGGGTCGACATGGTTTTGTTACACGTAGTACCAGCAAAAGATATGATAATAATATTAAAATTTACATACATACATACATAGATTCACGCCTGTTTCCCAGAGGGGTAGGCAGAGAATACTGATTTCCATTTGCTACGATCCTGACACACTTCTCTGGCTTCATTCACTTTCAACACATTCCTCATACATACCCTTCGGTTCAAGGTGCTCTTAACGAGGCCTTTGTCCAGAACGCCTCCTCTTAAAATTTAATGCATTTAAGAATACCGCTGATAGTATGCCCTTTTACTTAACCCCTAATTTATACGTATAAAAACAAGCTGAAGAGTGAAGTTATATGATTTTAAATAAATAATTTGAATAACATATCCAACTTTGGCTATAATCCCTGATTGTCTAGGAAGCTTACAAATATTGATACAAATAACATTCAAACTAAGCATATCCTTTTTATAGATTACACAGTTGTAGTCATGTGTGTCAAAGCAGTACTTTTTTTTAGTAATAAAATTACTCTATATTATTTTCTGTAACGTGTATACGTAATTACATGATGATCAGTCAAGTAGTTACGACGTGAAAGCGTTATAAACAAACAAACAGACATTTCCATTTATAATATTGGTTTGGATTCTGTTTTAAACTGTAATGCATCAGCAACAATACATCAACGACTCATTCCCACCAATTTCTCGCTCAACTTCACATCCAACACACCCTAATTTCCCCTCATTCCAAAAATAATCATGAAAATTTAATACACAAAATTAACTCCAGCGTTTTCTTGAGTCTCGCAAACGTTTTCTCGCATCACTACCTACGGCCAATCTCTGGGAAGTTAATCTCAAAACATCGTGCACTTGCGAGCTATGTATTTTAATTTAGCCAGTTCACGCCGTGACACGTACCTCTTAATTAACTCGGAAGCGAGTTTATTACCTACAACGTTTATTTTATCTGCGTGAAAAGCGTAGAAAGTGCGCCTGGGGAGTATTTACTGTGGTACTAACTATAGTGGGAAGTCATGAGTATATCGTCTAGGTAAGCTAATAGGTAACAGTGGCTGTATTGAAGGCGTTTGCTTATATGGGAGCGGTAATGATAAGTAACATGACAGTTTTAAAGGGATTATAGTCTGTTCAGAGGTGCTCAGTGTTGTAATTTGAAGTGAACTTACAAAGTCGAGCTTACAATGTTGGGTATTAAATGTATGTTTAAATATATCTAAAAAAATATATATGACTTGGTGGCAAACATGCTATTGTAGGCTACAAGTGTTAAAGTAGAGGTATCTTTGTGCTGCATTAGTATATATATGTACTTTATCCCGGTAAGCGTATCTGTTGAGTTCACTAGGGAGGAAAGAGAGGCAATCATCTCCTATACCATAAATGCTTGTTCTGAATATCCTTCAAGTTTATATTTTATTTACAAGTTCAAAATGCATTTTCTCCACATCCCAAGACAATATAGAACTTCACGTAGCTACGTGAAACAACCTTTTTGTACCACAATCACATACCTCGGTGTATAATGTTCATACTCCAGGTCGCGAGATTTCTTTATTAATCTTCGTGGCTGCAGTTTTGAAGTGCGTTTTGCCAGTAATAATGCGTCTTATACATTGAAGTCATATTGTGTGATGTATTGACGCTGATATCCTGATATTCTGTACTGTATATTAACGTTAAACATAGCGGGTAAAATAACAATATAACTTCTTTTCTCTGTCTTACTTATAGGATTTATTGCTGGCGTGACCATGGTGTTAGGTTTTTACATTTAAAGGCTCGCTTTTATACTCTAAAAGAGGTATGTTAGGGATCCCATAGTGGTTTATGTGATCGTCATACCAGTGCGCTGAGTTTGATCGTAACCTGACACAGAATAGTTATGTAACTCTTATAATTGTTGTGAGTCTTGTGTATTCCATTGTTTCAAATTAAGACTCCAGTATTGAAGCTAGCTACAGCTGCTAGCTGTCAAATACAGCTATTTAATATGACCACCAATATATGCAAAATTCACACAAAAGAGAGCGTATTGATATTTATGGGACACTACCGAACGCTGTGCTACTACTAGGAATAGTATAACAGAAAACTCAAATATTTCTATTCTATTCTATTCCAATTAAGAACATTTTTATATCTACCTTGCTGACCGGCGCAACTTCGTCTGCCTCACATAAGAGGACTTTGCCCCGTTTTTGCAACATTTTTCATTGGTGCTCCGCTCCTATTGGTCGTAGCGTGGTATTATATAGCTTATAGCCTTCCTTGATAAATGGGCTATCTAATACTAAAAGAATTTTTCAATTTGAACCAGTAGTTACTGAGATTATCGCGTTCACCCAAACAAATAAAACAAACAAACTCTTCAGCTTTATAATATTAGTATAGATGGCACTGACATTAAACTAATATATACGGGTAGTCTCTCTGTGACCATGGCTGCTGAAAAGCAACCGAAACGTCAGGGAAAGTGTAAACATAAATATAAATAGTTTTAACAGTTTTAATAATTTAATTAGCTTAAAAATTAGTAAAGTTTAATAGTATCTAGTAGTAGTGTAACAGTTTCTAAATTATGTAATATAGTGTAAAATAAACAACGGGATAAAATCCGTATATAGTAGTTTAATTTCAATGTTTAACATTCGCGTAAACAGAAGATAATATTATAGATGGCACTGCCAAACCTAAGAATTGACAAAGACTCACTTTAACTAAACAATTTTAAAAACATACCTATTAAATCTTCCTTTAGCGCATACTAGAATTTCAACTTTGGTACATAATATATTGATATAGATAATCCGAACTTATGGCATCATATTAGTCAATACCAACACATGTTATTGGCACAACACCATGTATTGATTTATTAAGCAATAGCTTGCGCTGTTGTCGATTAATTACCAACTATGTCGTCTACGTAATGGCAACTGGCCGGTTGTTACAAGAATTACGTTGTTGCACATAGTTTACGGACTTCTAGAAGAAAACAAAAGAAGGTAAAGGAAAGACAATACGTAGAAGTTTTAGACAAAGTCAAAAATCATTATTTTATTTCGTTCACAAATAATACTTATGAATGTAAAAGTTTATGAAGTTAGATTTATTTTAATTACTAGGTTCACGCAAAGGCCTCCTGAGAATATACCTGTAAAAAGCTTTTGTTGACGTTCTTGGTACAAGAGCTTTGTTCTTAATTTTACAGCAGAAAAATTGTTTACAAAGTATTTAGTATTTAAAGGAAACAAATTGAAATTGTCGTTAAACCTACGAGAATTGGTACCTGCTTTCGATTTTAAACTTCGGTTTAAAGTTTGTATCCATTAACTTTCATATAAAAAGTAATCGAAAACTATTAAGGGGGCGAGCTGGACAAATTTCCAAGTTTTTAGCTTCGGTAAGAACTTCTAGTAGGTTTCACACGTGAAGAATCCTTACTTAACGTCTATTGAAACATCTTAGCAAAGCGAACGCGACTTTATTGACTAGAATTTAAAGTCTAGCTTAAAATTCACTCATCCGCAAATAACAACTTTGACAGGCTATTACTCAGCAAAATCGTTTTTTCTGCCAATAAACTGAAATTTCGCTCTTATGTCGTCGTCATTAAGGTTTAATGCTTTTCTATTGTACATCAAATGAGGCTCTACGAGTCGATCGTTAATAAATTTTAGAAAACTTTTAATGGGCGCCGCCTCCGTAAAGTTTTAATTTTCGATGGGTGTAACTTTTTGCCTCAACTTTGTACTTTGGGAACATTTTGAGCGATGTAATAATTTCGTGCGGTATATGCATAGTGACGATTCAAGAAAGTTATAATCTAAATTTGTGACGGCATAAGATCCAGCGTCATTGCTATTCCTTTTAGGTTATTAAGTATCGAGGGTGATACGATTGACAAATTTTATGTGTCTGCAAGATGGCAGCCCGCCTCTGCTATTGGTACCTACAGCGAGAACCAACTTACTCGCCAAAGCACCCCTTACCAGAGCTATCCGTACCATCAATGATCTACATGTTAACATTGATGTGTTTACATGTTGTTTTGGTGAATTCGCAAAGGAATTACTATTTATTCTATGTTACAAACAGAATAATATATAATATTAATTTTTACTTTATTTGAATACTTAGATGTAAATAATGTAGTTTTTAAATAGTGTTTAGTTCTTAGCTGTCGTATTAGGATAAGTCCTGTAAAGATAGTTTAAGGTGTTTTTTCAAATAAATAAATAAATAACTTCCCGAGCAAATTTAAGCAATCCAAAATGCGTGCGTGTGTAAATCGTTCCTATAAAAGTACAGAGTGAAAACGGAATTTCTTTTTAATATTATATTGCGATTCCGCTTACTGGCACAGTTGTAGTAAATATGACAGCATATTGTTTGTATATAGAGGCGCTAATAGCCAGTTGCACTCACTGATCAATAAACGATTAGCGAGGTTAAGGAACGTTGGGTGCGGTCAAACTACAGATGGGTGACCGCTTAGTGGTATTTCATATGAGCGTCTCCGTGCTTCGGAGGGCACGTAAAAAGTCGGTCCCGGTTGTTGTCAAATTGACAGCAGTCGTTAAGCCATGTCAGAGGCCCACGGGCGGTTTAAACAACTCTTGACAACAGGTTGGCCACTAACCACAAGAAAAGAAAAAAAAAGAAGAAGAAGAAGTTTATATATATTTTGTTTTAAAAATCAGAATAAATCCTGTATCGCGGCGGACTTTACAAATATTCAATAACGGACACAAAGAACATCCAGACATGGCACAACCATTTGTGGATCTCATAATTGTCTTGTGTGGTATTTGAACCCACAACACTTGGCGTAGCGGCAGTGGTGAGAAACCACTTAAATCACTACGTGCAGTCACTGTTGCTTTCTGCCAATAATTATATGCAATAGCAGCACGAACTTTAGCAATGTGCACGTTAGACAGCTCATTATAACCACCTAAAATCATAGCTGTCGGTGTAGACAAAATGGATGTTATATACCTCTGCAACTGAGCAGCGATAGTTCAGTGGGGAGACCAACAGACTGCAATGCAGAGGGTCTCGAGTTCGAACCCACGTCGCGCACCTCTGACTTTCGGAAGTTATATGACTTTTCGAAATTATGTGAGTATTGATTGACAATTATCGCTTGCTCTGTGCCTCGGAGAGCACGTTAAGCCGTCGGTCCCGGCTGCCATGAACATCTATGGCAGTCGTTATTGGGAGAGTGTCGACACAAAAGATCCCACTGGGTCGAAGTGTCGCCGGTCTGCACTGACTGGCCTCCACATAAGATACAAGATACATACCTCTGCATACTCTTTCAGGGATACCAGCGAGGCTACGTATGTATTAAGATTATTTCTCTATGGCTCTACTATATAAAAATATTACAAGACGAAAATAAATATGAGTTATGACGCTCAGTACTTTCGTTGCGTTTAAGAAAGGGTTCCTTACATGAAATACTAGCTTTTGTCGTGTCCCTTCGGATAACATTAAGTTGCGGGAATATTTTTTCCTCATCGCTTACGCAATGCAGCGTAATAATTTCCACTTTGTATTTTTTTTTTCATTGGAAACGTTAAATGTTTATTTTACAATTCCGTTTGGGTAACAGGAAAACAAAAGGCAACTGAATTTTGAATACAAATGCCGTTCTTTGTAATTTTATTTGTTACAATAGAAAAATCAAATTTACATGTTGGTTGACGGAGTTTTTATTGTTCTCTTTGGATTTTGAGTGTAAAGTATTTACTTACTATACTCGTTTCTAGTCAACAGTTTTTAGAAGTCGCCTTACTAATACCACTGCGTCGATATTTTTGTTAGATTCTCACAAGAGATAATAATAATAATAATAATAAATGAGCAATGATCATCGATGTTACCATTCCGCATGACGAGAATCTTGTGAAAGCTGAAAAAGAAAAAGAGTTGAAATACTTGGACCTAGCTCACGAGATTGTCGACATGTGGCGTGTGGACTCGGTGATCATTGTGCCGATAGTCATTACAGTCAATGGTTTAATATCTAAGAGCCTCGACCACCACCAGCAGAGGCTCGCGTTAGATGGCTGGATCAAGTACTTGATGCAAAAGGCAGTACTACTCAACACGGCGCGTATTGTGAGGAGATTCCTCTCTCTGGGGCCCTAACCACCGGCAGCTTAGACCCTGTTCTCGATGTCGGTGGGTCATTTCAGTTTTTATATTTTAAATATGTATAGATTTTATATTTATATTTATAAATGTAATTATTAGAAAAAAAAGAGTAATAAAGAGAATAATAATAACAATATTTTACCACATACACACAACACCATCTAGCCCAAACTAAGCAGAGCTTGTACAATGGGTACTAGACAATGGATAAACATACATGTATACTTTTTTTTTGTAAATACATACATATTATACATAGAAACACCCAGACACAAATGTTTGACTTGTGCGGGAATCGATCCCGCGACCTCGGGCGTGGCAGTCGGTTACACTAACCACTACGCCACCGAAGCTGACAAGATAAAGAAATATTGTGCGCTACAAATAGTTGTTTCAAGCCTGGGTGTTATTTACATCCGTTGTTAAAATGTTTGAAAATTATCACGCGCCACAGAAAATAATCCTAGTGTGGGAGTTATCTTACAAAAAGATTAACGTAAACATATAGAAAACAGTATTTCAATTTTAAATGAGAGCCACCAGTAACGGCAGATTATTGTTTATTCAGTCTTATAATGTGAACTGGAAAATTTATGATCGTTAATAAATAATGAATAAATTACTGACGGATATAATCAAAAATATTTACAGAAATTATTTTATCCACGAATTTTTATGGACTATTGAGATTGACTTGTATATTGGATCCTTGACATGGATCTAAATAATAGATCACTCATGAATATATTATAATCTTCTCAAGTAAGTCAAATATATGCGAAATTTTAACACGATACAATGATAACATCTCTTGTTTGTAATTCGTGGAATATGTTGTTGATTGTAATTTTTATGTGTAATTTGATAAGCAGCATTCTTCTTATCTATTAGTAATGATCTTATCTTATTTGGGGCCAGTCAGTGCAGACCGGCGACACTTCGACCCAGTGGGATCTTTTGTGTCGACACTCTACCAATAATGACTGCCATAGATGTTCATGGCAGCCGGGACCGACGGCTTAACGTGCTCTCCGAGGCACGGAGCAGGCGAATTGTCAATCAATACGCACACAATTTTGAAAAGTCATATAACTTCCGTAAGTCAGAGGTGCGCGACGTGGGTTCGTACCCGAGACCCTCTGCATTGCAGTCTGTTGGTCTCCCCACTGAGCTATCGCTGCTCTTATATTAGCAATGATAATAGATTATATTAAAAAATAATAAAGGCACCAATGATCAACAATTTAAATATACCGCCGCGTTTTAAATATATTAGTGACCCTCTTGGGCAGTGCCATCTACCACTAAATTCAGAGCTAATATGTTGTTAATTACTTGAACTTTAAATATACCTAAATTATATATTTTGTATTAAAGTAGGACAGAGTTTATACTTGTGCAAAGTTTCATATAAGCCCGCTCAACAGTTTGTACATGATTTAGTAACAAACATCCAAACATCTTCAGAAAATTTCACATTTATAATGTCAGTAGGTTTTAAAATACAAGTCCCTGAACAAGCACTGGGTAATCCCACCACTGTTAACGTTATTACTAACAGAATTCGTAGCTGCAAGATTGAATGTATGCGGGCAGGAGGCCGCACTGTATCATAAAGTTTTATTACGCCGTGACTATGAAGATAGTGTTTGGAAACTGCTCCAACAACGAAAGCTTATACTTCATCGATAAAATGATTTAATACTTTTATGTCGTCGGTTTTGTGAGGTTCCGCTTGTATTTTGTTGTAAATATCTGCTTTATGGAGTTTAGGTACAGTATAGGAAGATTATTGAGCTACCATGTTTCATGAATGCTGTATTTATATTGCCTTTTTCAATAATTGTGGCATATCCTGATGATAAGAAAACTTGTGTCAAACTTACCGACTTCAGGTAAAAATAATTGTAGATGTGACGAAAGGATGGAACAGAAATTGTAATCATGTAGGCCTCCAAGACCCATACTCATTAGGTAAAAGCCAGCCAAACTCCGTGCTACAGCTAGGAATTACCTAACAGATGAAATCCAATAAAACTCTGCTCTGACCAGGAGATCGAAAGCTTATTTATGCAGCAGGCTCAATGAGGCAGTTATATTCTTTATTTATTCATATTATTATACTACTAGTATTACCCAGTGGCATTACCAACGTCCATGTATGTCAGGATAAAAATATCCAAAGTACAGGTCAATCTATAATCAATCACGTTACTCAATGAAGCGTAAACCGTTAAACCGATATGGACGAAACCCCGTACACAGATAGATCATATCCAGGATTAACACAACATTATTTTTACCCCAGTAAACATTCCAGCTAGATTCAAGCGGGCGAAGCGACGGACAGAAACAAGTGCTGGATAATTATTTTGTTACACAACATAAATTAAACAAGCTTATCTCAATTTACGACAGCTATAAATATGACAAAGTCAGTGCTTATCAAGGAATCTACTAACTAGTAACTACCAGTAACCCTTACCCACAGTAAAATTTTACGATTTGGACATTGTGACTAAATCTACGTAGTTAATAACGATTAATAGTTTGGCTGTAAAATGTAAATTTATATAGTTTCACGCCTATATTCTCTGAAAGGGTAAGCAGGAGTGTGTTACATTCACATTTCGCCAGGTATGGCGATTCAGTTTTAGACCCCGTGCTCCTAATAGAAATTCTTGACGGTAGAAACCTAACGAAGTTGCTCAATCTGGCAATCGAACATTTTAATTTATTTTGACTCTTACCTGTTGACATTTTTAATTGGTAATCTGTAACACAGGTCTACCTAGTATAGATACCAGTCTCTCATACAGATTCAATACACATATTTAGTTTTACTCATAGATTAAGGATTGAATTTTTGTAAACCATTTCTGTGTGAGAGAAAATAAATAAAATATTATTATTATTATTATTATTATTATTAATTTATTTTACCTTTTCCCTTTTGAATGACATTTTAATTTAATTTGTTACATTTAATTATTTTGCTTAACTTCTTGTCATATTTAATTTGATACTGATATCCAGTCAAATCCGGTTAGACCAGAAAAGCCGACCCCAACAGACTTCGGAATAATAAAGGCTAGGGAGAAGGATATGTAATTTGATAATTTAATGTATTTATAATTATTTTTAATTGACATTCATACGCCTCCTTATGCAGATTTTAGTGGTACTAATTTAACCTTTTTGTAATCATGTTATATCCAAAATGGATTGAATGAATAAATGATTTATGATTTATGAACCCGATACCTTAAATATAATACGTAGCAGACGTATTGACTAGGTGCCGCTTCGCCATGGAGGTAGTGTATAGAAAATGAAGCTCAATTTATTCCTGTAACAATTCAATCGTATTCTCATAGATCATGAAAGTGCTACCCAGAAATGTCAATTCAACATTTTAATACGGTTAAAGGCATTTATTTTTCTTAAAAGATTACAATAATCACTCACAGAGAAAAATACAATAGTAAACAAAAATATGATAACAAACTACAGTAGTTAGTAAGGTAATTAATTAAAGTTTAAAATGTATCAGGTAGTAATGTTGTGTGTCATTTATTTTTCATTTCATTTTCATTTTGGAAAAGACATCCTTCGCACTAGGAGTAATTTCTATGTCGCGGAGGACTTTACAAACATTCAAATTACGGACACAAAGAACACTCACACTCGCAACAACAATTTGTGGATCAGACAAATTTTTATCCCGTGTGGGAATCGAATCCTCAACATTCGGCGCAGTGGCAGCGGCGAGGCGACCACTTAAATCATTACGCCATCCGATCCGATCTGAATACACAAGATATGACAAATTAAATGAGGCGTGAATGTTTGAAAAAACTAACACTTCGTTCTGCCGTAGATTGTTAAGCTTAAAGAACACAGTAAAAACGGTATTGACCATACTGGACTCCTTTATAGTTCCATAGGAGCGCGACGTTTTCCTGCGTAGCCTAGTTTTTTTCGTGATAGCAAAAACTTGTCAGTGAATAACACTGACAAATATTTTTTACGTGAGCAAACAATCGAAAAATGTATCCAGCTTACCTATTACGATTTCAATACCGAATAAAGAGAAACATGCTGTTTGTTTGTTTTGTACAGAGTACGGGCGTTTACAGATATCTATTTTAATGACATACGATTTAAATGAATTATAAATGAAAGTATAGTGCATATCTACTGACTTCCAAAGCATATTTTCCTACACGTATCTTCGATTACACTAACTTTGTCGTATTATTTAAATTGTAAAATTTTTCCAAAATAAACTTCTCTTAGAAGATAATGTTTGCCAGCTCTTAAGGCTCGATCCAACTGACATTTGAGGGCGTGCCTGTTGTGCGCTCTAAATAATGAGCACGCGGCGCGCGTGCAGGGAGAGTATCGTCAAAAACCGATAGAGAAATGCGTATGCCCGACAAACGCCAGTACGATCGAGCCCTTTGTAAGCTGCAAGTGCAGGTTGCCAGTTAAAAAGTATATTTTGGAATGGTAACTCTAATTTTTGCAGCATAATTAATTACTTATTACTATTTCATAAAGAGCAATCAAGCCTTTAAGCTTGCTGTCTAATAGCAGGCTAATAGCCTATATCAGTTTAATGACAAACATTGTGACTTAGATTTGAAGATATTCAAAAATCTATAGGTAGTATAATTTAACTGTTCCTCATTTTTTTGCCTTTGTTCCACCAAAGATACTAATTGCACAGCAAAATATGCTAACTAAAATATTTTAAAGAGATCAAACTAAGTCGAGGGAGCCCCGCTTCGCGAGGCTTCTATTTTCGGGTGGGTTTAAGAAGGAACCTAACATAATCTAACCCTTCCGAGACGAAATGCAGTGGTTTGAGGCGTATAGGTGCTTGTTATGATATATTTTAGTAAGCATATTTTGCTGTACAGTAAGTATTTTTGGTGGTCATTATATTTAATCCCAAAATCAATGACGTGCAACTTAGTTAAGCGAGAATATGTTAAGATAATAAAACACGAAGAATCGTTAGAATATTTGATTACCTTATGTATTAACTATTTTATGTATACATACAGACTAATAAGACAATGGATTTCGTGTTTTCAAAACATGATGGATGATGATGTCCGAACGTACGGATGAAACAATTGACTCATCTCAGATTACATTTTGTTTCTGCGAAAGACAGATTTTGTTATTCTTCCAAATCTAAAATATACTCAGTCTACATAACCCAGAGCCCAAAACCCGTTTGCATGTTGCCATAGCAGTACATTAGTAGTGCCGCAAAATAAACTATTATAAATGTACTCTAGAGAACTGTTTGCCTCGCGTAAATGTTAAAGAGATGTTTTTACACAACAAATGCAGAGTAGGTTGGTGAGTGAATCTGTTTATATAACAGACGGATGTATTATCAAAACTAAGGTAAGTTGATTGCACGGATACTGCACTGATTTATGAAGCGAAGTTGTTTCAGTGTTTATAAAGCGCCCACGGTTCAAAGTAACCTTGGGCTTTAAAAAAGGCAACTTTAATACAAAAGTAAACAGTTTCTCGATCAAATCGGAGACGTTCTGGACAAAAGCCAGGTTAAGAGCACCTTAAACCGGCGAGCGTGTATGAGTACGAAAGTAAATGAAGCCAAAGAAGTGTGTCAGGATCGTAGCAAATGGAAATCCGTAGTCTCTGTCTACCCCTTTGGGAAACAGGCGTGAATCTATGTATGTATGTAATACATAAGTATCAAGTTACCGGAGCTATACTATTTTCACGACCTCAGTGATATATAAATAGTAAAAGCTATTGCTGTGCACGAGGGTAAGCCAGGAAGAAATTATTAGGACTTTCTGTCAAAAAATTCGCTATAGCAGCCCGGAGGTAGGAAGGTGGCGGCTTCGCACAGCCTCGTGCCGCGAAAAGCACGTAAATACTCTCCGATCTTGTCGGATTACTGTCGGAATGTGATATTATTATACTTAACACAACGGAGCACGGAGTAATACACATCATGTTTCGACTAATTACGAAAGTAATGTAATCTTTTAAAAAACAGTCGGCGCCAAACGCAGTTCTTCAACGTCGATTTGACAATCATTGTCATTATCGCCTTTGTAGTTGTCATTGACTCACTAGGATTATAAAAATATGCCTTTACTACGAACGTATACATTTTTTACAACGAGGAAAATGTTCTATGATACAGACTATGGAACATCTCCCTCGTCGTGAAAAATTTATTGGCCACCGACAGAGGTGTACATGAAAAAGTTTTAGAAATCCATACCGGTATTGCAGCTTAACAAAGTTTTAAACATACTTGTCAAAGATTTAACACTAGTTATTGCATATAAGCTTTTATAATATACTAGATTTGGCCCTGGTATCGTTCGTAAATGTAGGTTTCGTTAGTTTAGATTACTAACAGTATTTTTCTGGATGAAAGGTACTTTACCTCATTTACTGTTCATCTGTCAACGTGTATGCGAAATTTAATGATAATCTGTCGAGTAGTTAAAGCATGACACCGTAATAATATATTTATAATATTATACACATTTATAAATAAAATATTATATAGTTTGGTTCGTTGGGATATATATGCATCTCCTACCCATTTAACGCTAAATATAAATACTCTATTTCCTTAAACACAATAACAGTTTACCCCACTCTTACAATCGGATGCAAACGTAAGCGTAAACTTAAACCACGAAACCAAGAGGGCTTATACTTTTACATATTTCATATAAATCAAAACTAAGGTTAACCTCGACAATTTTCTGACTGATTCGTAATAGTATGCATATTGCTTATGATAGCGAAAGATTCCGCTAAGAATTTCTCAAATTATCCTATTCAAACTTCGCTATATACCGAAGAATAGCTCAGCACGAAGTCTGAAGCAACATTATAGAAATATTTGCATACAAAAGGAATGTTCATATTAAACTTTCAATAGACTCCGCAAGGACATCATAAAATGAATTTCTCGATGAAAACATTGTAAACGTGTTACAGTAGCGGAATACACAATATCTTAAAACTATAAATTCTAGCCGAAATATGAAAACGATATTGCTATAAGACATTTACATACCAAGATTTTAAGCCGATGAATGCTTAGAATAAAATATATTATGCATAGAATATTAATACCGCACTACTTCGACGGTGGACATGGGAATCGATCGTATTATATTATTATAATACCAACTTACAGTATTCCTCTTCGAATAAAAAATATATCTGAGCACGTGTATGGACTCCACGAGCTGCAGTACAGTTTGACAACGAATGATCCTAATAATTCAGTTTCAAACTGGATTTGATTGAGGTGTAAAGCATATATATATCTTGGTAAATAGTTTTATTTGTTACTTATTTCACTATTAAACGAAAACTGCCTCACAAAATGCTTCTCAACCGTCTTAATAGTTCTTTAACAAACAACAGTCTACGTTCAAATGAGCTACTACATTATACCTACATAAACTAAAGCCTATTTCCCGAAGGGATAGAGGATTTCAATTTGCTGCGATCCTGGCATATAAAAATGTAATGCGTGTAGATTAAGTAAGATTTCATTCACTTGTACTAAATTTTTCATGCACACTCGTCGGTTCAGGGTACTATTAGCCTTGCTATTCTTCAGAATGACTCCGAACGGATCAGAATACGTTTGCTCGGATTTTCCCCTTACAATCCCACACACAATCGTCTTATTTTTACTGGCTTCCACCCTTGTAGAACCTCCGGAACTCCATACGTATAAAAAACATGATAAAAGGTATCGTATATATTAATCAAGGTCTTGGACTATCAGTCATGCCAAGTGATATCCAAATTGATCCAATGGTTCACGCGTGGTCAGGCTATAAACATTCAAACATGTTAACAAACTTTAACACTTATATTGATAGTTGGGCTGGTAAGTTATTGGCAAAAATTTTTTCACTGTTTTTATTTATTTTTATTTTTTTCCTGGGGGAATGCTTTGACGCATACCTCTCCGTGGGGCGACGGAGAGATTATGTCGGGCTCACCGGGGCGAGATACCCCGGTAATACCGACTAAACCTACCACGGTGTTCCTCGACATAACCATAGACGGCGGGGCCGCGCGAATCGCTTTCACATGCAATCGCGACCCCGCTAAGGTTTCGGCCCGCCGTGTGAAACGGCAGGCCACTACATAAAAGACCCTCTACAGTCCCCTTGTAGGGAGACAAAAACACGACTCAGAGGCGCGCGTGGGAACACGCACGCCGCCTCCCGGACCTGGTGCTGATCGGGTGGCGGGCAGGCCCACGCAGCCCACCACCCCCAGGTCAAACCTCAGGGTAGCTGGAGGTCATCTCGCGCCCTCCGGCACCCGGTTGGGGAGAGGATTTAAGCGCTCCTTCTCCTGCTCCGCCGCCTCCTTGATGGACATGACTTCCTCACAGAAGGAGGCGACGGCGTTTCACGACCTCTCGCTCCGGACCATAGATTGAACCACGGCTTGGAGCGAGAGGGCAACCATACCGACTGCTGCGATCAACTCACGGCGCTGCGATGCCCAGGCGGGGCAATCCGCTAAAGTGTGCAGCGCCGTATCCACAACAACATCGCGGCAGTCGCCGCAATGATGACAGCCGGGCGTCTCCTGCCGGCTTATGCGAAACAGAAACAGGCAAAATTTTTTTTCACTGGACTACCTATATAATATTTGATAATATGACTTGTGAATATTACAATACTGCTTACTAACAAATTTAGACCAGTTTAGACCAAGACAGTTTAATGTTCGTTTCATCAACGACAGTAGTTTACTCGCGAATATTTGACGTGGTTCACAATAATCATCATCTTTGGTTATTTTCATTATTTTAAATGTGGCTATTTACCAGTTGGGATAGTTTAGGTTCAGACCTGAATAACTGATGACAATTAATATACAAAAATATACATATGGAAGATCACGGTTTACAACTTAGAAAAATAATAATAAGATGTCAATAACAAAACTGGGTTTATTATTAATCCGCAAGCATATTTATATTATTATCAATAAAATTAATCTTAATTTGCAAGACGCAGCTTGCCTGCGTTAACCAATAACTATTTAAAGGATGCTTACACATATTATTCAGTAATGTTCTGAATATCGCACCGCTTTTTACGAAAGTATATCACTCTTCTAAAAGTACGTATAGTGTTGCAATGACAATAAAATTAAAAGTAACGTATTTTACACATAACTTAATTAATTCCACCTCCAGAATAATATTGTTCATTTATTCAATAATTACACAATAAATCATTAGTGCACATCTGAAACGTTTATTGAATTTTAACTGCGTTGCTATCAATTTATATTTATTGAATAATCTGGAGTAACTAGGTAGCGGCAGTAGTGAATACGATTTCAGCTCGTGAGTCCATGGGTTTGATTTCATGGTCACGCAAAGGTATAGATTTTACTGTCAAGAAAGTCCCAATAACTAAGACTGCAGTGCGGGGCGCTCTATTACGTAAGACCTACAATTTATGCATAATATACCTCTACTGAGTTCTTCAAAGATATAGGCACCATACTACGTATGAATGTCATAAGCTCTATATCTCTTAAATTCGTGTCAATGATATCGTACATATCATCATAATCTGATTTTACATCGTCTCGTTGTCGTGTCGTGCCATCTAAACGGTTATATCGCACAAACCGCACGGGACTCGTTCCGGACGCCGCTATTTTGCAAAAATATGAAGCGATTAAAGTAAATTCTCCACGAATGTTGAATGGTAAAACGCTCTATTGTGGTAAATTTTTGTTGATGTTAAGTGTTTGAGCCCGCTTGTAATGTACCGGTATCTCCACGACATAATTCTTACGAACGCTGCTCTGCTCTTGGTGTTAGATAAATTTTTGGGACCACCTGCAAAATGGTCGTGAAATGTTTCCGCTTTTAGGAAACTGGCTGCAGCTAAATAGGATAATGCAAAACCTAATTCTCCAATAAGACCTTTTAATAAAGAATCCAGTTAGATACTGCTTGTTATTATATTAGAAAAGAAGCTAATGAATAAGACAACCCAAAGCCTATATGGTAATTACAGGAAAAAAAATGGACAGAATCGGGACCTTGGTATAGGATGTAATAATTTTTTTTTGTGTTTTGCTGTATATAGGTAAACTCTTAGCTTTTTGCTAAACTTTGATGAAAACTTAACCAGTCGCTTCCAATAAAGAAATAAGGCATCATCGCGTTTTATAAATACGGTCTTCAATTTTAAGTAAACCATATTTGATTATTAGTATCTATCACAGATGCCTATAATATGCTTGCATTTATAAACGTACTTTGATTCAGGCCAAATAATGTCTTTACATAATGAAAAAAAGAGTAAAGGTTATTTATACTACGAAAAAATACATACATACACAGCGTCCATTTTGCACTCAATAACCCAAACTACGTATTAAAACGGCATTCTCACGAGCAAAAACAAGCGCCAATGATTAACATACTACATGTGGTCACACCGCATACACACGCGAATTACCTGCGGAAATAAACAGAGCCACTGCAACAAAAGATAATCGCCATTTTGTTTGAGCGTTTCCAATTTGTTGCAAATCAGACTGCTTTTGTGGATAAAAGTTGGGTGTTTTTTGTTGCGAAGAATATGTTTCCTGTTTACTTTATTTGCCCTATCCCGTAATAGTTTCTGTGTTTACTTGTTTGTTGATTTCTACGATTGTTAAATTATTCAGTACAGAATAATGTTTACTAAAATGTTGTTCCAGAATTTTCTGACGTCACGGATATCACAATCAAATTGTCTGAAAATTCAATCTCGCCGCGATTCGAGATTAAAACGTTTGGAAAGTAGGTCAAAATTATTTGTCTCCAGTAAAATCAGTTAAATTTTAAGGCATTTTGTTGAACGTTTTATCAATCTATGATTCATTGCTATAACAAATATTATGGATACTAAATAGTCACATGAAAATAGAAACAAAAACTTTCTTCATTCAAACTAATTATGAAAACAAATCATCCAAAATCGTCCAATGCTTGTCATCCGAAGATTACAATTTATAATTCGCTAAGTTTTTGGACTGGGTAAGGATCAGGGGCTAATTGGCTTGCCCTGATGACGGGACCTCAAATAGGAGTCATGATTCAAGAATTACACTTACAAACTCTCTTCACGATAACGTTGCTGGATGTAAAGTTTCGAAGTGTTTTTGTGGTGCAAGGCAGAAGATGTTCGATAAAATCTTAATCGTTAACTTGTCATAAAGGTTATTGAAGAGAAAATAAAATATTTTAGTAGTATTGTGATTTATTGAACCTAAAAAAGACCACTACGCTATTGGTTGCATTTATATGGAATTGTTTAAAATACGCTAAGCATTGTTGCAATTTGATTCAAGATTGCCATTTCAACTATTATACAATATATGTCAATGATTTTCTCGTGTTTTTGTAGCCAGTTCTGTTCAAAAAAAGCAATGAAATAAAGCAGCTTGCAGTGTATCGAATACTAAATATATTATAACATCATGCATTTATTGTAATAGATTTCGGTGTAATTATTTTAACTAGTAAGTAATAATCGTACTTCGTTCCCATAACCAATCCCATTCCTCCTACCCAAGGCGGAGCGAAAGGGTCTCTCGGACATGAATTGCTTAAAACCATTCCCGTATTATTTATATTATGTAAGGTTATTATTAAAGCAGATCGGATGTAATGGCAAACTGCTCATACAAGTAGTCAATCTGTGACTGCCTGTTACAGATTCACTACTGGTATGAGCAGTTTGCCAGGTTTTGGCTCAGCTAAAGGACTGCAGAGACATATTTAAGCTTATTACTTGCTCCATACAGTGGATCAAAGTATAATTCGGGCCATTTGGGAAGTAACAACGTTTTCAAAAGACAATAAGAGATTTCGCAATGCCGAGGAATATCGTTTAATACTTACTGTCGGTTTTATTGTTAGGATCCGAGAGCCATGACAATCTTAAGACTGCGTTCCTATGATTTTTCATCGAAATATATTTTATTCCCCGAAATAATGTTGTTAGACTTACAGAGTTTTCACCAACAGATAACTATCCCTTAGCAGCTTTTAGGGAACCCCTAACAAAAAATTCGTTTCCACCAACGTTTAGGTGTCACTTAAGTCTCTAAAGCAGCTCTTATGTTTAAGGGCCCGATTGTTGGCTCCTTAAACTACTCTTATGCTTAGGTAACAGAATATTGTTTATTCATACGCGACACACGAGTGTTTTCTATCATGGAAAATGATTTGGGGCACTTTATAGAGAGTCTAGAAGCTATTGAGACTCTAGAGAACATTTAGCAAATAGTAAAAAGACCACGCATTCACCGTGAAAGAGTCAACCACTTCGATAAATACGACGATGTCGACTTTTTCATAAGATATAGGTTATCTAAACAGAGTGTTCTATATTTATTAGAAAAATTAATGATCTTTTAGAATTCAAAGATAACAAAAGATGTAAGCTTTAATTAACACGAATCGTAGTTCCAAATAATCACACGATGACGTATGTTGAGAAATGACATAGGGTTTCTCGTTAATTTGCCAAAAAAAGCAAAGGAACACGGGTTTTATAGCCTATACGCGTGCACCGAAAAAATATCCTTTTTTAAATTAATCTGAATAAAGTTCAAAATATGCAAAAAAAAATTTTTTTCAATATATTAATAATACTACTGTTAATACCATACATTTGAAAAAAAACATAGAAAATTTAATCTTATCGATAAAACATCGATTTCGGAAGCGTGACTTTAGAAAAATTTAATCGTCACTTAGGGAATTCCTTCGTAGGTGATACCTAGTATGGTGAAATTGAATTTAGGAATTTAGGTAACTATTCGATTAAGGGATGGCCTTAGCTTAAAAGACACCTACTTAGGTGGAGCCTAGGGGCCTGTTGGTGAAGACGGACATTAGTATGCTTGGATAAACTTGATTTAATATTAAGTTATTTAGAATATTCACAAAGCTATTGCCAAGAAATGCCCTTGGCAATAAGAACAGGATTATAATATGTAATTAAAATTATACTATTCTAGAGATATGATACCATAGCGAAAAAATAATGTTCATTTCCATTTCCATAGAAATCAGAAAGATCATGTCCTATATGTTACAAGTTAGACAAGATTTGAAACCAATTAGTCTTTGGCTTTGTATCCTTAACTCATGTTTCTTATGATCAGCGACGTCAACCAATTAAAAGGACAACAGGATTATAATCGGTTTGTTAATGGTAGCCGTCCATTGCTTAATCAGTTTACAGCAGCGTTGTGTTACGGCTTAACGATTACACAGAATCATCAATTTGTGTAATTCCTTTAAGCTATGTGATCTAATAATTTAGTGATGCTATAGAATGTCCGTTGCTACAATTGTTCGTCATCTATACATTCATAAAATGTATGTATATAAATAACAATATAACACTATTTAATATCAGTGGTAATTTACCACGTGCGTGTTATAAACGTATATGAATGTGACCATATATGTATGTACATATTTATGGAAAATTTATCGTATTTTTTAAGAAATTATGATATTATTGATGCGAATACGTACTTATGTGTTTACAATCAAATTTATTGTCATACTTTGAGCTCATTCTGCGTAAATAGAAACACCAATGATTAAATTATGTTCGGGAACTTTGAAATAACTACACTGGAACATTGAGACAACTGCCATCTTAGTCTCCCCGTGACCATGGCTGCTGAAAAGCAACCGAAACGTCGGGGAAAGTGTAAATATAAATGAAATCTAAATAGTTTAATAATAATTTAATTAGCTTAAAAATTAGTAAAGTTTAATAGTAGTAGTAGTGTAACAATTTTCAAAATTTTGTAATAAAGTGTCAAATAAACAACGCGATAAAATCCGTATATAACAGTTTCATTTCAATGAATAATATTCGCGTAAATAGAAGACAATATTATTGTCATAAAATTAGTTTTATGCAACTAGTTCAGGTATTAGGTTCTTTTTAAGACTCTCAAGCTGAACACAGCTACTAAAACTGTGCCCAGTTGATGCTAATACGCGTTTTATAAGGTGAAACTTAAATATTTGGATAAGATACAATTCTACCTTCTCTCTCTCTCTCTCTCTCTCTCTTAAATCTAAGGATGGATGAGGCACTAGGTAGAACATTAAAAATGCATACTTTATTAAAGGCTATTTTTCTAAAGCAAAAATAATATAGCCCAATAGTATTCACCTCGATGCGTTCTATCGATACGAAAATCTCATCTGCACACCTGCATAAGTATACAAGCTGTGACACTGAATAGTTTTTGATAATGCTTTTGTCTGCTACGTGCACTTACGATTCTTGCCGTGCATTTGTGAGAGAGATTGTTAAGATCTTGTAAAAGCAAAATTGTTTTATAGTATGTAGCTCTTGATGTTAAAAATCCGATAAAGAGACTTATTCAAAGTAAAAATCGGTAATGAATTGCCGTAAATCTTAGAGTTCGAAAAAATTGTTCAAGTAATATGCAAAGGTCACGTGATACCACGTGACCAGACGTCAAAGGTCATAGTCATTTCGGGGTATATCGACTATGCTGAGTCGAATGGCGGTGACCGCGAGTCTCTAGCTCTTACGTTTCTTGAGTTAAAAGTTGTATAACAGACAGACGGACGGACGGATAGACGGACGGACAAAGCTGTTGTATAAGAGTTTTTTCGAACTTTAAAACGTGACAATATTTTTTAATCGAAATATGAAAGCAAATTATTATACCCAAATATTACAAGTAATATTATAACTGAGTTAACACAAATCAGATTTAGACTAAGTTTAGAACTGCACGGATGGCGTAGTGGTTTAAATGATTGCCTCACTACTGCCACTGCACGGAGTATAGTGGGTTTGGTGCAAAAAGGGCAATAGTCAAACCCAAGAAGAAGCAAAACACAGCTAAACTTCATGACACTTTGAGCTCAAACTGCGTAAATAGAAACACCAATGATTAAATTATGTTCCTTAAAATAACTAGAATTCACTTTTGGTCAGACAAAATTTAAGGGTGTTCTTACATTGACACGAAGAAGAAGACTACACTTCAGAACATTGAGACAACCACCATCTTAGTCTCCCCGTGAACATGGCTACTGAAAAGCAACCGAAACGTCGGAGAAAGTGTAAAATAAAACCTAAATAGTTTTAATTATTTAAATAGCCTAAGTAGAAGTAAACAGTAACTAGTAATGGGATTTACAATAGTAGTTTAATGTTTCAAAATTATGTAATAATAGTGTTTTATAATAGAATGGAATAGTTTTATTTGCATAACATAAGTTGGAATATTATATAATTGGAGCCTTATACATTTTGTCAAACTGTGACATGCAAATCTTAATTAAAATCAAAAACACATTAACGTCATAAATAATTCTCAAATTGTAAATTATTGCTTTAGTTAATAATTGTTATATACACATGCACATATATTATGCTTTTACTACAATTTACATTTATTTTTGACAAACTTCAAGTAATCTTTTATTGAGTATAAGGATTTATCAATTAGCCAGTCTTTAAATTTCTTGTAAAATCTGTGAGTAGGCAATTGTTTGAAACTACTAGGTAAAGCATTAAAAATGCGTCCACACATTACTAAACTACTTTTTAAGTACATAGTCGTTCTAGGTACTTTTTGCAATAAAATTCTGACGGTATGACTGGTGTTACAAGGGTATAAGTCTCTTGCTTTTTTAAACAAGTTAGGGTATTGCATAACAAATTTAGCTGACTCTAGTATATACATACAGGTTAAAGTAAGTATGCGAGACCGTTTTAAAAGCAGCTTGCAGGACTCCCATGGTGGTATGGCATAAATGGCGTGAACACATTTCTTTTGTGCCAAAAACTGTATAAAAGTAAACAACACGATAAAATCAGAATAAAGTTGTTTAATTTCAATGTGTAACATTCGCGTAAACGTAAGATAATATTATGAATACAAGTATATAGCAACGACAGCTTGGTTGAAGCAGTTATGTTCCAATGTCTCAGATAGTTCGTTGTTGCCGATTCATTTGGAAATCTGTCACAATCGATATTGGATGCTCATAGCTTTACAATGCCCTGACGCTTATTCAATCACTTAGCTAAGTCAGTGAGCAGTAAATACAAACCATGCGCATAAGTTGCGAGTTTGAATATTACCTTTCCACTGAGTAAAATCACTCCTGGTATAACCATAATTTGAGCTAAAATTAAGACTATTAATATAAATATGCTAAAAATAGGTAAGTTATAACGCACAGCATATTTTTCACATTATCTATAATATAAGAAAGTTAGGATCATGCTAACTTTATTTTTATAATGACTAAATAAACACCTTTTTTAGAGGGACAATAAATAAAGAAATATAATAATAACACATCACTTTGGTATAAAACTTATATTTTCTAAATGCAATTTATATAAATGGTACTTTGGTTTACATTTGGTCGGATATCTTAACCTTCATAATATTAGAAAACTAAATATGCCTCTATGAACGCAATAACTCACTACGTAGGTAAAGATTAAAGGTTTTTAAGATATAATAAATTTATATCTTTAAAAAACCTACTTCAGTATAAAATACCACACATTTTACCAACTAAGGACTAAGACGCTCTTTGGCTAATCTGATATTGTACATAGAAAATAATCATCAAACTTACATTTATTTTAAAATATTTACAACGCAACCTTAAATGCTATTGCATCTACTATTACAACTACAGAGATCTTATTTATGGCATTTAATACAAAATACTTGCAAAACGGGCAATTATAAATTTAGGAACATAATTATAAATACTGACACAACTTTTTATTATTTGGTGTGTTTATAGTGATGAAACACTGTTGAGAAAAATGTTCTTCATTAGAGAAAACTGGTTAAATAACCAAACAAGCCCAAGCTTATAATAAATATAAGGTCATTCTTCGAAATGCAACTCATTAAAGATCTATGGGCAGGTTTTACATAATACCGAGTCAGTACGAAGCACCATATATTTAGCTTCTTTTCAATTATATATTTTTTTATATAGTTATTTTCGAAACTATTAGAAAATATATTCAACACAATGATATAGCTCTCAGTCTTACACTATTTCAGTTCATCCTTTCTTCAGTTCAACTTTTTTCACAGTTCCTGTACTTGTTTCGGTGTCATTGGAAGAACCGGAATTAGAATGTTCAAGTTTGACTGAATCACTCTTACATTTATCACTAACCCTTTTACCTTTTGAATGTCTATTCAATATTGAAGGAGTTCGTATGCTCTTCCTCTGTTTTACTTTGACAGCCTTTTCTGGTGGTTTGTGAATACTTTCAGTCCTGTGCTGAAGTTTGTTCAATCCAAAATTGGGTTTTATTTGAGCGGTTCTTTCTAAACCACTCACATCTGGCAACAATAAATCACTAATACATACGTAGTCTTCCTTGTATTTGGGCGCTATTATTCCAGGATTGATTTTGACGGGCACAATTTCTAATTTCTTCTCAAAAATAGTTTCAGGCCCTTTAGAATCTAACACGTCATCCATATTGGTTGGTGAGTCAACACCACCAACCAATTCCTGGATCAGCTTATCCTCGAAATCTTCAAATGTGCCTTCATCTTCAATATCGTCTTCGTCATCATCGGAATAGAATGACGAGAAAGATGATACTGAACCTTGCCTTGAATGAAAATCATCCGGCAGTCGGACTCTCGGTGTATTCATCGGAATTTCTACCTGACTATGAGATGGAGTGATAACTATTTTCGTATCTTGTAACGATGGAGCGTTGCTTGAAGCTATTATTACTCTAGGAACCCTTTCTTTAGGAATAATTAAAGTTGTTTCCGGTTTCTCGAATGATTTATTCCTTTCAAATGATGCATGCCGCGGCGTATCGAGGAAAGGCGATAAGCTATTTATATTTTCGTAGTTGTTTAGTGTAGTGTCTTCATTGATTTTCTTTACATTTGCAGCATCGAATGAGGATAATGGCTTAGTATTTTTGTATGCGAGGCGTCTTTCTAGTGTCGTGGTTCTTGGAGGTGGCTGTGGTGGAACTCTAGGGCGATCAGATTGACTTTCCATAGAACAGCCACGAAAAGTTTGAAAAGAATTTGGCTGTAACGATAATCTTTTCTGTGCCTTTGGCAAATCAGGCAATACCTTCGGAAAGTTCCTTTTCTTAATATGCAATAACGCTTCTTCAGCACTCAGAGGGTTATTTAATTTTTCTTCTCGCGACGTCACATTTATATCATTTCTGAAAGTTACAGGAGGTAGTATGTCCAAAATATTACTACATTCCATTTTCTCCATTAATTTGTCATAATTCACATCCGTTACAGGATCAGACGAGGAATGCTTATGAGAAATAATCAAAGGCTTTTGTTCAACTGACAGAGTAACTACATTAGTAAAGGTCTTCTCATCTTTTTTAACTTCAGGTTGAATTTGACTATTGGTGTCTGCAGATTTTTCTAATATATTGGAATGTATTTGGTCACCTGCATCGAATGATTTGGATATTTCGATCGGTTCTTGTTTGAGTATGGAATTAGTACGCGCAGCAGGAGTTGCATCAATAGCTACGGATACTTTTTTCGATTTAATGCTTTCCGTTGCTTTGCTTTTTATAGAATCATTTGATTTGCTAGTTTGTTTAGTACTATTTATTGACTGTTTATTACTTCCTATAGACGAATGTGAACCAAGTGCTGATGTAGATGTAGTTTTCTCAGAAGTTTTGGTTCTGCTGTATGTTTTTGACGCAAAACTTTTAGAGTTTACACTATCATTCATCTTTAGATCATCCTTTTTTCTCTTTGCATCTGAAAGTAATTCTTCCGATCTAGTAAAAGGCTTGGCTATAGTTATATGTTTTTCATTTAAATCCGAGTTTGATTTTCTCAGTATTCCTGGCGAACATCGATGCATCACTTCGTTTGCAATCCAGTCTCTAACTTTTGTATGAGCATCTAAAGTACTAGTAGATAAATGTCTCCTTAATTGAAATCTCTCTCGAAAGCCGCCTGAATCATCAGATTTTGGCGTTTTACAGATATCAGACTTTTTTTTATACTTTTTCGAATTATTTTTCATTTTATTAAAACTCATCGACTTAATGACGCTGCACCCATTTTTTAAAGTTTGCAGAGCGCTTTTATCATCTTTAGAACTCTTTTGACCGATTACATCCACTTCGCCTATGTCAGCGCGGGGTTGTCGTGAACTGTCGAGTGTTCGCTCGCGAAGTCTAAGCTTACGTTTTTTGAAATACAGGATAGAACAAATACCGACATTTACAGCTAAAAAGAGAATACCTAACGAGACTATCAGAGTAATGGTTGCACTCGACGTTTTTACAGGCATATTGGCTTTTGGTCTGCCGGTCGTTGTGTATGATTCGACTTTTGCCATTACTCCCGGTGGTATTGGATGCATCGGTTTTACAATAGACTTAATCTCCTTAAACTTTAAATTTGAATCCGGTCTCTGAACGGGCTGAGAGTATGGTCTAAATCTTCCATATATTGTTGACGCATAGTTGGGCGATTCCACTACATGTGGAGTCCATATCCTACGGATTTGATCTGTAAATAAATAAAAATATGTTTGTAAGGTAACGGTGTTATCACCAGCAATCAACTTACACTTAACTAATTTACATATAAACTTACACCACACACGGTAGATATACTATTAAGAGATATTTCGTCATTTGATTAAAAATAATATATGTAATAGGCTGATCTGTTTGTCATCAGCTACGCCCATTTTTAGACGTCGTTGTGTTGATTGATAATTGCACCTCCCAAACTCCCGACTACCGAACTATGGATCCCACAATCTTATCAAACATAAGTGTAAACTTAAACAGCCGGATCAATAAGGTAGTAAATACTTTACGCATAAAATAAATAATTTGGATTTGTTAGTAAATGTGAATTAGTCAGACCTGTGGGATTGCTGGTTGTCTTATGAACTGGTTTGGTAGGTGCCTGTCTTGGCCTCTGCGTTACTGTTGGTGTATATTCAAACAATGGGTCTACTACATAATTGCTCATCTTCGTAGGCAATGTTTCTGCCCAGAACTTGGTGAAGTTAGATCTGTATGACGCTTCTTGTGCCGGTGGAATATCTGTAAAATAAGGAAGAAATAAAAGGTTTTTTGATGTATTGAAAGCAGCTATAACCCTAGGGGCAGTAGATATTTTTATTCTTATTAACAGACAACTCTCAGACTAAGGATAGTCCCGGGTCACGGGGAACTTCACAAAAATTTAAACAATGTACCCAACGAATATTCAGACTTGGCACAACTATTTGTGGATCACACATTTTTTATCCCGTGTGGGGATAAAATCCACAAGACTAAGCGCAATCGCAATGGCAAGGCAATCACTTAACCCATTACGCCAACCATGCTGTCAAATATTATCACATAAGTGAGTCCGAATCCATGGCGTACATCTCAGTCTTTATAAATTATGTTGGTTTTATTTTTCGCCATCCTCAGTAACAAAAAAACACATTGAGCGGCCGCGTTCGCCGAAATGTTCTCAAAGATGCGTGTAATTTTCTAACCCCTACTGGGATAGCACGCTAAACTAAGTCCTAACCCTTCTCAATTCGAAAGAAGGCCCGTGTCGAATAGTAGACAAGCTTATAAATACGCCTGATATATATTACTAGTAGTTATCCCGCGGTTTCACCCGCGTAAGTCCCGTTCCCGTGTGAATATCGGGTTTCACCCTTTTCACCCCCTTCAGGGTGGAATTTCCAAAAATCCTCTCTTAGTGCTCCCCTACATTCTCCAAGGAACATACATGTCAAATTTCAGCTTCTTGCGTTCAGTAGTTTCGGCTGTGCGTTGTCTGTCAGTCACTCAGTAACGGAAGAGTTTTATATATATAGATTGATTTACAACACCTTGCCTAAAAAAACAAACAAAACAAAGTTTACAAAGTATTTGGTTGAGTAAATATAACTAACCACTTACCAAATCTTAAATACGTTTGCTGCGTAGCGTCATATTCAGGCCAACCAAGATTGTAAAGACTCCACTGTCGCCTGTCAAGGTTGTAGAATTTTGTCGGGGAATTTGTGTTTGGAGAACTGTAAAACAATGTTTAATTGTAAATGTCAACATTGGCTAATTTAGTAGGGAACTATGTTTGAATTTTCTGTTGCGCCTCCTGTAAGCACACATTTCACATTGACGGCGCATCAGAGCTTACGCCATAATTGCTGCAATAAACATGTGGACGCAGCCAATCTGTGGGATAATCCCATAACAGCTTCCTACAGTACAGGATGTAAGCTCCACAATATTGATGCTAACCCGTTTATACGTCCTAACATACAAACAAACCAACCCGAGCCCCAAATTGTAACAGTAACTAAAATCCCAACACTGCGCGACACAGCGTAACGAAATAGGTTAAGATAACAAGATTACGCGATATTTTTACTAGAACGTTCGTTTGTTAATGTCTTGCTACAATATCTTTTGCTGAATTTATTTTTCTTGAATTTATTTCTAACAAAAGCATCCAAATTTTTGGGTTAACATTTAGACTTTTAGGACAACAGTCTAATTAAATAATTTTTTGGCATCCTAATTGCTGACGTAAAATTTTTGTCTAGCGGATCCCAATGGAATTGCTAATAATAAGTCTTATACGACGATGATAAATTGCTTAGGTAATATTGAGGTTAGGTACTTGTCCTACTGGCGGCGATTAGCGAGTAGTGAGTGGTGGCTAGAAACTATTACAAGCTGGCGAACAACGGGCGGATGTTTAATTAAGATAGTTTTGTCGCTGGGCTGAGAGTGAGTGTGTGTCGTGTGATTTCCACTCGGTCGTCAGCTGTTCAATTATTTAGTACGCGTATTAAAACAAGCAATGGTTTCCCAGAGATCTAAGCTAGTTCTAGCTGACCAGAATAGTCAGCGATCTACTAATAGTAAATCGCTATATATCTCTCTTTTATATTTGCGAAATTTTGTACATTTAGCGCGAGAAAATAATTGAACGCTATTTGCTTTTTTGTCAGTGGTGGGGTTGAAACGGATCAACTGAGTAGACTCAGTTGTAACAATTAATTTAAATGGGATAACATTAATTCAGTTTATAAGAGAACAACGATACTATGTAACGAATGAAATAAGAAAAAAATCAGACAACACTCAAGTAATAATAATAATAATAATAATAATATTCTACCACATACACACAACACCGTCTAGCCCAAACTAAGCAGAGCTTGTACTATGGGTTCTAGACAATGGATAAACATACATATATACTTTTTTTTTGTAAATAATAAGTAATAAGTAATAATATTTAATAGTAAGTCTAATAACTAGGCGAAACAAGACAAGTGTCTTAGCTAGTCGAAAAAAATTATTAGTTTTCGCAGTATAGCAGGTATTGTAAATTTACTCAATTTAAAATTCTCTGCTTCGCAAATCAATAATACTATGCTCTTGACAACCTTATCAACCAAAAGCCCTTCAGGAGATATAGATGGAAATTATTTCCCGCATACATACCAATGCACTATATTTGGGTATATGAATTCGGTGCCCACCCCAGGATGAAAAGTTTGAACTCTTTATGTTAGATGAAATACATGCATGAAATAATTGGTGCTTATCCAATGACTTCTCTTTTCTACACCGATCTTCGACTCTTGTATTAATTATCTGAGTTAGAGAGGTAAATAATTAAAAAAAATCATAAAGTAATAATTACCTACCCATATTTTACAAAATTTGTCCACATCCTCATAACCACTTCACTGAGCAGCTTCTCATGTTGCGTGTAGTCGGTACTGAAGTGGGTATTTGTAATTCCCAGTGGCACTCCAAATACGTACGGCAGCTCTTCACCTTGGACGCTTTTGTTCAGCTGTGGATCATACAAATAATAAGAAAAATAACTGTGAAAAGTTTAAAGGCAGGTCTTTGACAGATACCAGTGGTGGTTATCTCTATTTTGGTATTATGGACTAATTTTAGTTTACCGTTTGGAAACGGAATATAGAATTTTGTTTGATCTTTATTTTAAGTGTGGATAGGGTTTTGTTCTGAAATTGGAATTTGTTTGTAGTCTGTCTCAATAATATGTAATTTAGAAAATTTAATTTCATTGCTATAATGGTTACGTCTTACTGATCTTCTTTTCTTTCTTTTCGTGTGGTTAGTGGCCAAACTGTTGACAAGAGTAATTGTTCAAGCCGCCTGTAGGCCTCTGACATGGCTTAACAACTGCTGTCAATTTGACAACAACCGAGACCGACTTTTTACGTGCCCTCCGAAGCACGGAGATGCTCAGATGAAATACCACTAAGCGGTCACCCATCTATAGACTGACCGCAACAACGCTGCTTAACCTCGCTAATCGTTTACCAATCAGTGAATGCAACTGGCTATGAGCGCCTCATATGTCTTATTGTGATACCTATTAAGTTAGAGTTTGGCCTCAGCTAGGATATTTATTTTAAATTGAATTTCCTCAGGCGTTAACTACTATAGAACACACTTGTGTACTATAGAACATAGTACCTTATACAAATAGTTCATGATATATATAATATATTTAAAGTGAATGGCTATTTACTAAGAGCATTCTGTTCTACACTGATATTGTTTTTTACTAAGCCATTTAAATGCTTCTAATATTATAAAAGTAAAAGTTTGTAAGAATATTCTGAGTTTACTCAATCTGACGAAAACCATTAAGTGGGTTTGGAAAATTGACACATGGGTGGAACATGTACATTATGAGCGTTAATGCCTTTTCGCCTATTTCGAGTGGCAACGTCGCACATAAAGGTACAAGTCCGAGATGGGCTGCAAACTGCAACCGCAGGTGATACTGCGGCTAGCGACTGCGGTTGACCGCAGTGCTGCCTACGCTCGCGATTGCTTCTATTCCAAGAGCGGCGGCATGCCGCAGCTGCACAATGCATATAACCATGCCTCAATCACTCCAGTACCTTGCAAGACAGAATGTCGGACAACGCTACCAATAGTTTATTAATGTGTCTTTTGTTAGAAGAGGAAGATGATGACGACTTGTTGTTACTATATGTATGGTATCTTTCCTAATTCTTTTCACATATTATCTTTGACCAAATTATTGCGGTAATTTGGATTCGATGTATCGTAAAACTGGATGTCCAGCAACAAAGTCAATTAATTTCTCTTCAACATCTTCCAAATAGTCGACATTTTTGTACTCTCTGCGGTTTGCGACACCACTGGTACTGCAGTCTGCGGTCGCTGCGCGCCGCGGCCGCAGGCTACGCGCCACGGCTGCAGGCTGCAGTGTTACCGCGCTCGGAATCAATTTCATAGAGATTCATAGAAACAAGTGGTATCACTTGCAGTTTGCGGTTGCAGTTTGCGGTCTGCAGCCCTTCTCGGAATTGTACCCTTAAGTGTTAAATTTTAAGATTCTTATATGTAATATTGTAGTTTTATTTTAATTTTGTTTAATGCACCCTATAGACTAACTTTTATCTTGCACAATACATGTTAAAATTTTTCGATCCTTTATTAACACATGGAGCAGGCCACGAGTCGTAAACGCTCTTATCATTTGGGATTCATTTTATCCCTGGTTGCGTTCTTGTGAAATTTAAATGGATAGATTTGCACGAAGAAACCAGAGTAGTTTCTAAAATATACAAAGAGGTAGTGCGTTTTTATCAGTGTCAACTTAAAGTATTTGTGAAAACTCGGTCACGTAACTTAGTGATCCACTTTTCCGGAACATAGTAAGTGTCAAATCTGTCTTCGAAACCAAATGTGTTTCTTGTTGACATCTACGTTTTAGGGGAGCTGTTACAATCAATTAGATTACAAAATGTAGTTGCGCGCGTTTGTTTTACAAAGCAAGACAGAATATGATATTTATAGGTGCGTGCGTGCGTGCGTGAGTGTGTGCGTGCGTGCGTGTGTCTGTGTGTGTATGACTGCCATCTGCAGCAGAGAGCTTTATCTCTATCTATTTTGCTCACCCAGATATGAAACATTTTCTTTAATCCTCTTAGGTGAAAAGAAAATCATCATACTAATGTGAGTGGCTTATAGATACTTCCAAAACCAAAGCGATCCGAGTGATCACTTTATGCATAAAAATGTAAAATGACGCTATTTTATCAAATCGCGTTTGTAGTATTTCGGCATTGTTCGTCTGACGTCTTACAATTCTTCGTAACTATAGTTACATATGCCTTATTTATATGTAATAAAGAAAAAAGAAAACAAAGTAGCTAGCTTAGGAATATTGTCAATGAAAGAGTATAGTTAAGTTAATTATAATTTGTTTAAATGTTAAAAAAAGATAGGTATATTAACGTATATAGCCTTGGCAAAATCTAAATGAAAAGGGTGTAATAAGGGTTTATTATAGATAATAAAACCTTAATAATGATCAAACTTCAATTATGGTCGAATTTTGACTACTAGGCGACCGCTAGTATTATTAAATTTACTATCCTTTAACTATTACTGTTATTAAAATATGATAATCATAACAAATGTTCAGTGACTTATGTCGTTCACTGTAAATTATTTGACTAATTCCGTTAAAATACTATATTTAATCTATCATGTTATGCGTTTTTGCGCCGCGGTGAATTCAACGCATAGTTCGCAGTTAAAAAAAGTAAAATCAAAGCCCTCCAATTTACCATAACCATTACTTTCAACACTTGTTCCGATAGACTTTAAACTTTAAAAAAAGCTTCGTCCCTCAATAGTTTCAACTCCCCATTGTTCAGACATTGGAACAAAAGGCATTCGCTATACGTTTTACTGGTCTAGTGTTTCCAACTGAAATGCTAAAGTCGATTTGACATCAGGAAATATTTCACTCGTGAAATCTTTCCATTTGCTTAAAATGCATATTCTCTTTGAATTCTGTGTAGCGAAATATTTTGAGCACAAGTTAGTGATTACGCATATATACTAAAATAAAGGTATATTGATTAATTATGTACCTATTGACTAGCGATGGGCAATTATAGATAAAAATTAGAAATATTTAAATCTTCAAGCAATTGGAAATATTTGTATGTAACTTTGATATTGATTGTTTATTCGATTATGTAATTGACAACCGCAAATACAAATGTCAATACCATCATTCAGCTATTCATGCGGTATATGGAGCAGTGGTGAAGGGGATGACAGAGGGACACAGATACACGCAAATTTTCCACGTAATAGGGGGTGAGCTTATTTCATGTGTCGGACATAGTACAAATTCCGTGGCGCTACTAATATATTTTGACAGACAATCTCAACAACACTTAACTGAACATGGAATTGAACCTTGACCATATGCAAAACCGTGAATTCGCTACTGCTGTGCAATGAAAATCACCAGTTACAATCTCGTTTACAGCGTACAAAAACATATTAAAAGTCTATTGCAAATAAAATACACCGTTCCCAAACTTACCGCCGCGTAATCGGAGCTGACAGAGTTATGTCCAAACACATAAAAATAAGACTGCGTGTTGGCTTTAGATTGGTAGTCAGCGAAGCGGACAACAGGAGCCACAGTTCGCGCGTCGCTAAACATGTTGAGAATGACGTCACGGTTGGTTTCCACGTTCCACCGTTGAGGGTCTAGTTTTGAGGGTGAGTATCTGAAAACAAGCACAAAATTTGGTGTAATGTGGGGACTGACTACGTAAATTGAATATAGTCAACGAAGTTAATGCAATTCATAGCACTGAATTATCCGAACTTTTATGACATAACGTACGACGTAAATGACCTGGGGCCCAAATCTGCTATTTTTATTAATTCGTCATTCCGACACGACGTAATTGCAATCCCATTGTCATTTTGCTAAAAGTTCATAATCTGATAAATTCATAATGGTCGATCTATAGTCTCGTAATAGGATTGTGGTAAAATGACATGTCGTATTGCCATTATTATAAAACCCGTTAGTAGAAGTGATTTTCGAAAACGACTACTAAATTTGAACATTTATTCATGTCATATTTCGTTTATATATATTTTTACATATTATTTATTAGTGTTAATAGCAATCTGAAGTAGTAAGAAGTTCGTAAATAACAAAGAACATTAAATTTATTTGTAACGCAGATAAATGTAAAACTGTACAACTCATTTATCATATAATTATACTCTCATATTCATTTGTCATTACTCATTATGTACGAGATTACCATACTATACCATTTTTTTCAATGGAGTGTCAGTGGTTGACCTTCGGAAAGTCATAATGACGCCATTATTACAGATTATTACAGATTTCATAAGACATGAAGTAGAACAAACATTCACAAAGCCACAGGTAAGTGTCCAGGAGACCTGAAATACAGGGTTTCCCTAATTTAGGCTCCTGTCCACCCCTCATAATACGCTACTTGTTATATTTACCTTGCTACCTAGTGCTGCTACGATTTGATATATCACATTGTGCGAAATTGTAAAATTATGTTTGGTGGAAAATAAAACTTATTATTTATTTATTATTATTATTATATTAGTAGACAACCAAACTTGTCAAAATCCACAATTATGAAATCAATGATAGACCATTCTGACACTATTGTGATAGCAGACTTGAGGCCCTGGTCGGGCAAGATGTTATTGGCTTATTTCGTTAGTAACTGACCAGTGACAGTACGGCGTTTTCATATTGGCCCGATAGATGTCGATAGGCTTGTCTCCTATTAGTTGGGACTTAAATATAGACGTGAAACTATATACATGTTTTTTTTTATTATAATAATCAGGGCATTTTATTTAAATATATCAGGGTTTAATTCTAAGGATATGGATATGTAGAATCTTGTTATCTTGTACGTTTGAATTTTTTGCTAAACAAAACAAATAACAGTACTGCTTTATCCCGAAGTAGTACAGATTATATAAAATCATTCCTTCTCCTCTCTCTCCTTTACTAATCATCAATTAGATATATTGATATCATTATTTACTCTTTTAGCACCGCTCTCATTGCCTCGTTTTCTGCACCTCCAAAGATGATCTTGGCGTATTTCCGAATGAAATCATCTCTTTGGTTCTCTAACACTCCATGTTCCAATTCTATGACACCGAAGTCGTGGTACCTCTCCAATTCCGTTACTCCACTTAATAGTTGATACCTGAATAAGATGAGACAACTATTATTTAGAGAATAATAGTAGAAAAACATAAGATTAACCTATTTATAAACTTGATTACTAATTTAATTAGATACCTTTGTAAATGGTGATTTGGCAAAAAATTTACTTAAGATAATAATTTATCTAATTTCATGTCTTCGATGCCCATAAACATTCATAATGAACCTGATAATTACTCAACGTAAATATATCGTAGCTGCTACATCCAGCCAGCAACCATAACGTTTGCTAAATTATGGCGTCCAATTAAGGACTCGTATATGTATATAAGAGCAGCGATAGCTCAGTGGGGAGTCCAACAGACTGCAATGCAGAGAGTCTCGGGTTCGATCCCACGTCGCGCACCTCTGACTTTCGGAAGTTATATGACTTTTCGAAATTATGTGCGTATTGATTGACAATTATCGCCTGCTCCGTGCCTCGGAGAGCACGTTAAGCCGTTGGTCCCGGCTGCCATGAACATCTATGGCAGTCGTTATTGGGAAAGTCAATACCCTCTTATATCCTGACACTGGTCTAGCCTTGGGGTATCGTTAGCCTTCGGGTTGCGGAGGTCAGGTGGCAGCCGCTCCGTGTAAAAACTGATATCCAGTCAAATCCGGTTAGACTAGAAAAGCCGACACCAAGTGACTTGGGAATAATAAAGGCTAAGAGAGAAGATATGTATATCCTAAATATAGTCAGTTCTTTAAGTTAAATATGTGACTGCTTACATATTTGCCCAATGCCAGACATTGCCGATAAATACAATCGATTTGAAAAATAATATCATTTTCGAAATTCTGCAATTTAGATAAATGTTCGAATGCTTAAAAAAACGTCATCACTATTGTACGAGACTACAACCTATGTGTCAAATCAATTGTCGAGTATTCGATTATGATTTGGATCATAATGCAGTAAGTACTTGATCAACATTCGGATGCGGGATCGTACATGTATTAGATTTCCTTTTGCGTAGCTATTGCACACATTGCCAAGTCAGATTGCTATTCCGTTGCGCTATGTCCATTACTTTGGTTCTCTGTCGGATTACCGCATTTCGAATTTATTCCGAATTCCAGCATACATGATTCTATAGCTGTCTATAGGTGACTTTAAATTGGTGGATAAATCGTGCCATAAGTTTCGATGTTTTGTCTATGACGTCGTCAAGTATTTTTTCTATTGTTATCTAACAACCTAGATAGATTACTCCGAGAAATAACGTTGTGCAGCTTGCTGACATCAATGTTATTACCATAAGGCTTTATATGTAAGGCAGTTACACTGAATAAACGTCCACTGCACCAAGTGGTGTGGATTCAATCTCGACACGTGACAAAAGTTTGTGTGATCTCCAAATAGTTGGCAAAATTTGAATAGCCCTTGTGTTCGTTGTTCAAATGATTGTAAAGATTCAGCATTTGTCCCTAGTATTTTTTTTAATAAATAAAAGGCAATTTTATATTTCTGTTGTATTTCTAATATTACCGATAAATAAATTAAGAAGCAACTAACTAACTAAGAAGCAATTTTAGCAGCACGAAATCTAGAACTGTGCCTGTAAGACACAGGCACAATTCTAGATCTCGTGCTGCTAAAATCCAGGATGCAATAGGATTTTTGAAGTGAAAACTTTTTGGGTGAACATAAATCATAGAAGTCGCGTCATCGTTACCGAACGCATTCAAAATTCAAAAATAATAATCTAATAGCTTGACGATACAATTCACATGTTACTTAGTTGCCACTTCTATCGGCAGTCCCCAAAGACTGCCCCCCATGTTTTTTTACGCGGGACCTAAAAGCGAAGCTGGCGGAGAGTAAGTATTATACACTTCTGCCTTTGAAGATATGTAATAAAAGCCACTATATAATTTAACTGGGCTTTAAAAGAAATTGCCGTACAATTTTGTTTCCTGAATTAATTCACTACGTTTCTTAAATGAGTAGTGCTCACGCGATCGTAAAATACGTCTATTATAATTATTTATCTGTAAAGTCTTAGAGGTAAGCTTAAGGTGCCTTTATTTAAGTAGATACAAAAAGGTAAAACCTCTATAGAAATACATCAGAGAGTATCCAGGCTACCGTTTGTTAAAGTAGGTTGGTCAACTATTGACGAATCTATTTGTGAAGTGCATTCAATGACTAGAAAGAATGCAGAACATGCTTTGCTAAAGCTTTTCAAAGCCTTGTGGTTCTATTTTGTACGCTACAAAATTAGTTTTGTGCTTTAAAATTATGCCACGAGTTTGTATTGCTTATGGCCAGTCTTATTGCATGCAAATAAAACGTGTAAATACGTCACGTCTGTAATCGTCAAAAGGGTTTGCAAAAATATTTAAATGATTCATATTTCGCAGCCATGTTTTATGATTCGGAGCGTGCCTATTGTTGTATCTTGGTCAGGTTCCAGATATGTAATATGTAGTAATATGTAATATGTAGTGATTATGATGATAGAAATTCAAGTCCTGAAGTAATAACAAAAAAGTTTTTTCAAATCGATATAAAATTGTACATAAAATTAATAAAATTCTATCTAATTGCCAATTAGATAGAATTTTAGGTGAGGGACATATATGGATAGACAGTCGTTAAAATTTTTAATGATTATTATCGGTAATGATTATTATGGAGTTTTTTGAAAACAATTGCAAATCGCCTGTTTCCTACAACACCTTGTTGATATGAGTTGTAACATATTGAAATTATATTTAACTAGCTGACACGTGCAACTTCGTCTGCTTCTCATAAAATAATGTACCCCGTTTTGCAACATTTTTCATTGATGCTCCGCTCCTATTGGTCGTAGCGTGATGTTATAATTGCAGCCTATAGCCTTCCTCGATAAATGGACTATCAAACACTAGCAATACAAACAAACACTAGTAGTTCCTGAGATTAACGCGTTCAACCAAACAAACAAACAAACAAAACTTCAGCTTCATAATATTGGTATAGATTGGCGATTTAAAAGAGAAACCGTAAGTTTCTTGCAGGTATCTTCTCACAAGCGCAACTCTGCCTAAACTTAGCAATGAACCTTAATGTAGTTTCACTTACTGAAACTACATTAAGAACCTTAATGTAGTTTCAGTAAGTTATTAAGATCACTAACGAATAGATTTTAACACTCATAAGTGTTACTTTATGACTTTGACACTTCTTGCTTTCGGTGATATAGAGAGCGAGTGAATAGCGTAATATATGTGACCTATATTGATGACTAAAATATAATCAAAAATAAACTCTCCGATCCCGACGCACAAAGCATTGATTTAGTTCAAATGACTTAAAAATCAAATTGTGTTTTTTTCTAAAATAAATTGGATCGACATTCAATTTATCAGGCGGATTACAGATCAAGCAATACTTAAAATTGTCGGATCAATTACGATTCGAAGGGAGCGTAATCTTGACTTTTATTTATTATCTTCTGCCTGAAAAGCGGCGAAGGCAATATTAATTAATGATAAGGGGTTTCAACTTTTGACGAGAGATATAAAATCTACATTGGAATTTGTTAATGACCGAATTTCAAATAATGTTAAGAGCTGATAAACTTGTTCTAAGCGTTTAACTTTTTACTTTGAGTACATGTTTTCCTATTATGGGGTATTACAAAGTAAGACTCAAAATAAATAAATTATCTGCTTGCTTGTGATACAAATACCTAACCCTTCATATATTGCAAAGATGCCTATACTCAGCAGAGGGACAGTTTAAAAACGTGGCTGATATTATTTTATATAGGACTAACGAATGCCACAGACATCGTACTGTTTGAACATTTGCTTGCAACTTGATTGCAACGCCACCAGTCCAATTGGGAATCCTAACCATGCTGGGAACCACAAACACACATAAAAAAATTCATCAAATCGGTTCAACTATTTAGAAAATGTACAGTGACTTACAAACGTACACAAAAATAATATCAAAGTTGAAAATATGCTACTAATACTACTAGTAAAATTAAAGGTATGTAACTCTATGTGCCACCACCATCGTATTGCTTCATTTTAAAATAAATAATAATTATGTCTCATTTATTGATGATACTCTTTATATTTCTTTACTTATAAATTATCCTACCTCATACTGTATATTTATGTACTTACTTGCTCAATAAATTAGGGTATGACTCCATCGTCTTAGCTGGTTCATTTGGTATGAATGATCCAGCGACTACTGGTCCTAGTGGGGTCTCGAACTCTCTCGCGAGGATCTGCACCTTTTTGATTTCAGATAATCTGCAAATAGACATCATAGCTTTTAATGCAACCATATTTATGATCAAATCCATCAAATTTATTTGATATTAAATAAATTTGATGGCTTTGTATTAAATATCGCCACCCTCCGTATGTATGTATCATATGTGGGGGCCAGTCAGTGTAGACCGGCGACACTTCGACCCAGTGGGCTTTTTGTGTCGACACTCTTCCAATAACTACTGCCATAGATGTTCATGGCAGCCGGGACCGACGGCTTAACGTGCTCTCCGAGGCACGGAGCAGGCGATAATTGTCAATCAATACGCACATAATTTCGAAAAGTCATATAGCTTCCGAAAGTCAGAGGTGCGCGACGTGGGTTCGAACCCGAGACCCTCTGCATTGCAGTCTGTTGGTCTCCCCACTGAGCTATCGCTGCTCACCACCACTGCTGCCACCCTCCGTAGAAAAATCTTTAAAGGGATACTCTATACCTACTAATATTATAAAGCTGAAGAGTTTGTTTGTTTGTTTGGTTGAACGCGCTAATCACAAGAACTACTATTGGTCCGAATTGAAAATCTTAGTGTTGAATAGCTCATTTATTGAAGAAGGCTATAAGCTATATAACACCACGCTACGACCTATAGGAGCGGAGCTACAATGAAAAATGTTGCAAAAACGGGGAAAGTTCTCTTATGTGAAGCAGACGAAGTTGCTCAGTCAGCTTTTCAACATATTGTGTGTTTTGTAAATAAATTTAGTAGAGACAACAAAGACACGATTACAATACAACCAAATATAATCTTCTGTTGGTCAGTGCCTCTTACAACGAGCAGTATTTCTACAATTCTTATAATATTTCACTGTTATTATAACATATCTATGAAATTTATAGCATGATTTAGCAAGATGTTCACCTCGCTAAACCTGAAGTACCCTCGATTGTGACGTAGTTATACGTTCTTACTTACGTACCTCCCAACATAAGTACCCTACATAATATCGGAGCTAAATAATTTTTTAATATATTTTTGCTATAAATAAAGCTTCCTGAGATATTGTTCTATCATCAAGAAGCTTTATACTCTTTGTTTTTTATCACTTTACGCAATTAATACTCCTAATGGTGAAAGTGTTCATGGCCCGTCGGCTGGCCGGTAGCTGCTAAAAGGAAGCTTATTATTCTACTGTACCATAAAATTGTATTTTGTAACATTATTCTGCTTCCGTTGCACGCTTTGCTTTGACATTTTACTTGTATAATGTGTCCTTTATTTTACAAAGGTTCGCTGGATTCGGTCAATACTGGTATTAAATTAAGCTTGCCTTTGTGTACGTCAAACGTAATTTTTGTATTATGAATATTGATGTAAGATTTATTTAGAAAATATTTCATGCTTGGTTTTCGTACCTTAGATTAAATCTTTTTAAAAGATTTTCTGCCCTTAATACTCAGATCTCATGGTGAATGTTGAGAATTTGAAATTTTTTAGTTTTTTAGTCGTCATATGTAAATGTTTTACCATTAAATTATTTCTAAAATTCACACAATACAATATAAAATAGTCAAGTGGAATTAAACTGAAACATGACATACACTACATTTGAATGAAAATAAACTAATTTCTGGAGCGAAATCTGCATGTAATTCTTGAAAAGCTTAATAAAATAGACAACATTTTAGAGAAACCTTTTAGAGAAAAATTTCTGACCTTAGAGAAAATTTTAGTCGAATGAAAAATTTGTTGATGCTTTAATTCTTTTATTTTTTTCCTATTTATTGTAAATAGAAAAAGAAGTGGCATGAGTTTGTCACCAAACTTAACACAATAGGCACCATTATCAAACCCAAATAAGAGGACAAATAAATACCATTCAGCGTAACATTCAAACCGGAATGGTATATACATATTTTATAAGCCTTTTAAAATTTCTATAAACGTTAAAAGCTTTTAACGCTTGAGATGGAGTTCGATGCTATTCAGTTTATTGTTCGTTTAAGTACTAAAGACTTGGAAATTGACGAGGTAGTGTAAAGATTCGTTCAATAGAAAATCTGTGTGTAATTTTTGTCCGATTTCACGGCCGTAGAATTTTCGGTAGTAATATGAGACAATTAATTTAATTATAATTAGGTATGATAGATCTTAGCTAGTAAAATTATAGGCATACAATATTATATTGTTCCGAATGAATTGTTTTTGCATTAAAAATAACTAACGTTTAATCACCTATCGTTCGTTTGAATAAATACGTCATTTTAATGTCAACAGAAAGACAAATCAACGTTCTCTTATACATCTTCCTTAACTTATAAATGCGAAAATTTGAAAAGATCTTTAGATGTTGACTTCTTTCAATTTAAGTCCAAAACTGTAAAGCTGATTTGGACTAAGCTTAGCATATAGATAGACCATATCTTGGATTTATATATTTTATAGGACACCTTGATACCCGGGTTTTACTAATACTGTAATTGTGAAAGTATCAAAAGAAGTTTCGCTATTGGGTTTACTTAAATATTAATCACGCCTTAACTGTTGAACGGGTTTCAAGGAAACTTGGCACACAGATAAAACCTCGATCTTAGATTAGCATATAGCATACTTTATAATATTCCATCATGCGCCTCATGGAATTTACGAAGGTGACGCTGAATGCTGAACTCATAAATAAATTATTGTTCAGGAATGATGCAGTGGTCTAAGGCATCGACCGTCATGTTCCATATTTCTGAGCTATTTTTAGATATTCACTAACAATGTTATGATTTAAATAAGGTAAATATAAAATACTTACGGCTTCTTTTGCAGGCACGACATCATATTCTTCAAATTGGGGTTACAGCCCAGGCTTTGTGCCACTTGTAATGTATATGGGGTCGGGTCCTTGGTCATAGCCCAATCTGAGAGAGCGGATCCTGACATGAGTATCGCTCGATGGAATAGACCTTAAACATAAGATATAAGCTATAAAATATATATTTTTTATTAAATATAGCTAGCGAAAAATGGAAGATGTCTCAAAGATATCCTTGTATACTAAGTGGAATCTTTAAATTATTTTTAAGATCTTTTAAGACAAAATGCGTTTCATGGAAAGTTAGTTTAAGTCTAATCGACAAACTTGTACGCGCAATCAAAATTACAGAAGTGGTATAAATTTTGTTACTTCAGATAAGTCTATAAAGACAGTGTCCGATTGATTTATTGAGATTTATGTCAAGAAATTATTAATTGCAGGTGGCGGTGCACACTCCTGTGCTTTGAAATCACGCATAATTGCTAATCCTTAGCCCGAAACGTCTCCCGTCGTATAGGATTACCGTCCGGATTATGAGAGAGAGGGAATTAAGAAGGCGCTTGAGTTTGTGCACAAATGGGCGCAAATGACTGGTCTTCGTTAAGAATTGCCACCGTTCCGAAATTCGGTCTGGAGGAACTTATTGGTGGATTACAAAACATAGTCCTGTATGGGGATCTAATCCATATCACTTAGCGCATGGGCACAAGCGAGGTCATCTTTTGATTAAATTAAAAAAGGAGACTAATAATGCCCAGGAGATTACTCCGATGACGTCAGTACATTTAGCGTTCCGAAGTTGATGGAAATGTTGAAACTAGGCATGCGGCAGAAACAAGGAGGGAAAGAAACTAAGTATTAATAAACTAATATGAAGTATTCGTCGGAAGTAGTCTAAAGAAGCCTTGTGTTCTACATAGTTTGTGGATTTAAGTAGTGGAGAATCTTTAATGAGTTATTAAGTTTGTGTGTACATGTAAAGTAATGCTGAGTAAAACAACTTCTCATAATAGTTAAGGAGCGCCATGCGTTAAATGCCGTGATCTGGTTCCATTTTAGGGGATCGTGATATGGTGCAATTCGTCACTGAAATAACAATATTTTGCGAGGACAACAACGCACCAAGTGTTATACGTTTGTTAATAACACAGGACAAATATTTGTAAGTTGCATAAATATTTTTTTTTGTATTTATGAAAATGGTCCTATCTAACCCATAATAATAGAGGTTAAAGTATGAAGTTGCCGTTGTATAGTATTCTAATTGATATTTTAAATTGACATATAACCTTCATGGTGTGAGATTTACCATTAACATTTTTTCACATGATACCTATAAGATTCTTCTTTTAAAATGTGCGTCATTCGATTTTCGACTTTCAATTGTTTTTTTATTCAGCTTAGACGGGAAAGATGCATACTTCAAAAATCCGAGGTATTTTTGAAAACGCGTTCCAACGCGGCACTAACGCGGCAAAAAACGGCTCGCAATATCAACACTGCGTTTGGAGAGGAGACTGCTAATGAGTGTTTTGGTTTAAACGCTTTCGTAATGGAAACTTCGACTTGAAGTTCGAACCACGTGGAAGACCGCCCACACAGGTGAATAACGCTGAATTGAAGAACACGGTGAAAGCCGATCCGAGTCAAACTACCCAGGAATTAGCGGCATGGTTTAACGTTACTTTACTTACAATATTGGCTCATTTGCATCAAATCAATAGGATAAACCAATATGAAAAATGGGTGCCTTATGATTTGACTGATCTGCAGAAAAAAATGCGTTTGAAACTTGTGTTGCCTTGTTGAATTGGTACAGAAATGAAGGAATATTGGATCGAATTGTGACATGTAACAAAAAGTGGATTCTTTACGATAACCGTAAGCGTAAAATGCAATGGCTGACCCCAGGTCAAACGCCGCAACAATTCCCTAAAGCAAAGTTTACCAATAAAAAGGTAATGGTAACTGTTTGGTGGTCTCTTCATGGCGTTGTTCACTATAGCTTTCTCAGATCTGGTCAAGCAATAACAGCAGATATTAACTGTGCCAAACTTCGAACAATGATGGCGAAACTGGCAGTGGCAGCCTCGACTCGTGAATCGATCTTCACCATTATTTCTCCTTGATAACGCAAGACCTCACACTGCACGAGAAACCGTTGTAACTCTACAGGAGCTGCAGTTAGAAACCATGCGTCATCCTCCGTACTCGCCAGACCTTGCTCCAACGGAATACAATTTTGTCGTAACTTAGACAATTTTCTACGTGATCAAAAATTTTCTTCCAAGGAGGCAGTACAAAATGCTTTCACACAGTTTGTCGAATCTAGATCCCCAGAGTTCTATCGTAAAGGCATAAATGAACTTCCTTTTAGTTAAATAAATATGGTACATCTTAGAAAGAAACGAGTTTTAATTTTTCAGTACAAATCGGCAATTTCATACTTTAGCCGCTAATACAATGGACACGATTTGTCTCTTTTAGAAGAAATGTTCATTCATTACAAGCTTCAAAGCACTTGTTAAGCTTGACCAGTTGAGATTTATTGGTCAATTCCTCTCTTCAAAGATTACTCAATCATTTACTACCAAGAACGAATTTGTTCCATCCAGTAAAAAGAATATAAACAGGCTATCACTGGATGAATGGTTAGAAAAATATTCGTAAAATCTTAGTAATACAGTGGCAATATAATATGGGTAATGGCGCGAAAGAAGCGATTGGTAGTCACTTTAGCTATGAACTATGGCACTGGCGAGAATACATTGAGTGTCAGGCTTTTGCAACTTAACCAAATAAGAAAATACCCTATATATATACAGCGTATTAGAATAACTTTTGATCATATTTAAGGTCGTATACTGCTTACGGCCTGTAAATAATACAAAGAATAACGGTCACAAAGAATACCTGTTTCTTTTCTGATTGGTTATGGGTTTGGTAAAATTTCACTGGATAAATAATTCAGTAACATTTTACCAGAACTAGAATCGGTTCTGTTAGATACTGTAATAACATGGAGAGTCGAAATATTGCCCGGTAGATGGGAATATGGTCGTCCTCCATTCCGTAGAACCTAAAGAATATCTGACGTAATATGGGTGTAATATACATATGTTTGCCACATAGGTGTGAGACTCTGTATCACATAATAATATCAATAATAATAGACCAGAATAGTTAGATTCCAATGTAGCAATAGTCTGCCTGCCGCGGCTATATCTCGGTAAGTGTCTCATCTCGCTTTAAACTAAACTAATCGAAGGGCCTCTGCATGTTGGACCTATGTATGCCACCGTGTAAGCCTCCCAAAGGGCCGCGTATTTTCCTAACGTACAAGGGAAATACCCGTGAGAGAGAAATATTATAATAATATTCTATTACATACATATAACACCATCTAGCCCAAACTAAGCAGAGCTTGTACTTGTACTATGGGTACTAGACAATGGATAAACATACATAATTATATACTTTTTTTTGTAAATATGTACCTACACACATATTATACATAGAAATAACCAGACCAAGACAAACATCCATGTTCATGCACACAAATGTTTGACTTGTGCGGGAATCGAACCCGCGACCGTAGGCGTGGCAGTCAGTGACACTAACCACTACGACATCGAGGCCAACAATGCGAAAGTGTCTGTATATTGTTGGTTTGTCGTTTTTCCATGCAGCAACGTACTACCAGTCGACTGAGAATTGAGAAACAATATATGGGCTACTATTTATCCCGGCAAAATACACGGTTCCTATTGCATAACCACGAAAAGCGAAATAGTGGAACGATGTAAGGAGATCAATAGTTTATGAGGTAAAATTTTGCTTTAAGGTAAAGTCAAAGTCAAAGTCAAAGTCAACATTTTTTATTTCAAATAGGCCTGAGTAACAAGCACTTTTAAAACGTCAAAAGCTAGGTGTCAGTTCCAAAAGTGAATTAAATTAAATGTAATAAATTTCCTACACCAGGGCCAACATCGTGCTCACACCTTTACAAACATTTTATTATTTTAATATGAAGTATATAATCAGGTAATTTTCTTTATTGACTATTTCGTTTAGAAGAAGTGTATAAATGAGATTGTCTATAACCAACTTCAAAGACACTTGCAAAATCGAAGAAGTCAATGTGAAACTTAACTTATTTTTGCTGTAAATGGCCCATTGCCACTACAAAAGGCTCCTTCTTCTATCACACAAAGTTCAATCTAAACAGTAATCAGTTGTGTATGCTGTTATGCATTTAAACTGTGTGGTTATGTGTCTCGTTTATGTAGCACATTACATTCTAGAAGTGAATTCGTATCCAGTTCAGTTACTTTCAAAAGTTATTTATAATATCCCTTTTTTTGCAACCGCATCTTGCTATTGTCAAAATTATATTTAATGATGGCCGGCTCGAAGACCAAATTATAAGATAGTGAAATAATCTGTCTTTGATAGCTTAAGCATTTTAGGTTTTAGTAATAGTCTGTTTGCCGGGATGAAGATTTCTCTCCGGCAAAAATGTTTGCATCACGCGTCTATAGTCAAATTTTAGAAAAAGGGCAGTTTATGTCTGGTTTTATGGTGAATGGATTGTTATTATCAAAATTTTACACTAGCATAAAGTTAAGTTAACAATAATTTGTTGCAAAAGGTAACCATTGGCTACACTGTACAAGCTCATATACCACTAATAGCGTATACTTACCATTAGATATCGGAGACAACATAAGGAAATTTATACACGCAGCTCCAGTACCATGACCCATCAGAGTCACAGATGTTGGATCTCCGTTCATATCCTCAATATTATCTTTAATCCACTGCAGAGCTGCCAACTGATCCAACAGTCCGTTGTTGCCATACACGTGTTCTGTTAGACTTGGTTTCATAAACCCTGAAAAGATATACAAATATTTATTGTCTCATTTAAACTACGTTAATGATGAAACTTGCAGTCAATAAAATAAAAAAATATTATACAAAATATCTGACAGGAAATCTCAGTAACAACTAGGGCTATCTAGAAACTGCTGTAAGCATTAGACACAATGAAAATATCATTGTCGCTGTGTCCGAGCTCGCAAAAATCATAACGCCAGCAATATTAGGTATGCACTATTGTAAGGACTTAAAATGTCAAAGTCTAATCTCAACTAAACAGCACAGCATACAGCTAGATGACAGCATAGTCAAAAACATGACGTAATTACTTACGTTAAATATAATACTTTTAGAAGATACATACAACTCTTACGTCATCTGTGTGAACAGTTGAACAGTTATTTAAGAGAGGCATAGCTCGTTTAGCGTCCCGACTTACTTCTGAGATTTTGCTCCAACTAGAACAACTCCACTGGGAAAACATTGCTACATTACAGAAGATCATAGTCAAAGATCTTCTTCAAGCCTGCCTCACCAAGTCTTCATTCTTCTTCTTCGTCACCAAGAAGCTGTTGTGCTGCTAGCTTGGAGTTTCAACCGTCTATAATCTGCGGTAGCTACTTATCCTCAGGAGGACCATCTGTTTGTTTGCTATCTTACCAGTATAAGAGCTTACCTAATATTCCAAGTCTGAAGTTCAAAGTGATAACCATCACGTTGCCATACGATGCCAACATTCTACCATCGTATGGGTTGCCTGAACTCCACTCAAAGGAGTCTCCGTGGATGAAAACCAGGACAGGAAACTTTCTGGATTTTTGTTCTGAAAGCAAAAGTTTTAAACATCCGTGACTCTTGTATCGGACAAACACTTGAAATTTTAGAGTACAACGAAAATGAGTGAATATTCAATTTTGAAGAAACAATGGCTCGATCTCTTGATTCTATATTTAGTTACGCGCATGTAATGCTATTGCAAACAAAGCTTTACGTACTTTAACGCTCTTTGTAATTGTATCTAAAGGATTACTTCAACATTTCACTAAAACTATACCCTAATTGGAGCAGCATGTGATTGGATAATGTGCACAGATGCACATACAAAAACCCCGTGGACAATTAAATAGGTTTAAATCATATAAATTAAGCTTAGCCCTACAGGGATCACTGTAGTGCTATTCTTTATCCAAACCTTCAGGTCGTTAGTTATCAGTAGGAGTGTAAAGCTCTTCTGAAAGAGTCGAAAAGCTTAGCACAATAGAGTCCCCCATCCATTTGGACCCGAAAAAATAAAAATAAATTGTGCTATATGCTGTTTTAAAATTTCAACTGTAATTGTCCACAACAGTTTCATTATACTCGTAAAATACTTTATTTATTTGAAAATCTACCCCCTAAGAGGAAAAAGGGATAAAAACTAAAGTTAATTATAATTGAATATTAATTTAAGAATATCAACCGTATTTAATTAAATTAAGGTTTATATTTCACTGAGGTATTTTTTCTTCTCTTTAATGTAATCGTTGGCGAAATCACAGGGATCTTTCCACAAATCAATCCGTACCTTTCCTGTTTGAATGTTTTAAGGTAAAAGGCTACCAAATTCATGAACCTCTATGCAATAAAGAAAGTCAGGGAATTTGGGTTAATATATAGAGTTTTATGACCAATCGAACTATTGCTTATAATACTTATATGATGCCGGAAGGTTTTCCAAAATATAACACTTATTCAAAGTTTATTTTTGGCTATCCAATCATTTTTTACAACAACCCGAACAGTAAATTGTTGTATTTAGGTCCATTTCCACAGGGTGCCAAGAGACGCTTATCTATATATTAATGTAAGCAAAAACTTGGTTGGTACCCCTTTTTACGAAAATTGCGCGGATGGAGGAGTATGAAAGGAGACCGTCCATATTCGGCTTGAACGTAGACAATCGTCTTATAAACAAAGAAAAATATTAAAAATTTTGTTTTAATATATAATAAATATTGCTTATTATCCAATAATATGAAATTGACGATATTATATCAAAATAATACACACAGCCTGGAAGCAATAAGACAGTATTACTGCAACTGCATAGTCGGCTGAAGGACTGTTGGTTGCTGTGCTCACATAATATTCTACCACATACACACAACACCATCTAGCCCAAACTAAGCAGAGCTTGTACTATGGGTACTAGACAATGGATAAACATACATATATACTTTTTATTTGTTAATACATACATATTATACATAGAAATACCCAGACCAAGACAAACATCCATGTTCATGCACACAAATGTTGGACTTGTGCGGGAATCGAACCTGCGACCTCAGGCGTGGCAGTCGGTTACACTAACCACTACGCCATCGAGGTCGTCGAATAATAACATAATGTCTGTAATATGGTACCTAAGCTGGGCTAAGCTATGAAAATGTCACTCCACCAGTCCAGTTTTTGGAAAATATTTTAATATCTTATGAAGGTGATGGTGACACTTGAAAATAAATGTTTATTTTAAACAATGTGTTTTATTTTATTGTTTAACGAACTTGATACTAAACTTCATAAAATAATGTTTTCTACTTAGTTTAGGCTACTCAAAATTAATATTGTTATTACAATATAAAATTGTTCACGCCCAGGCCAGGGTCCCATACAAGGTGGTCGGACTCCTTTGGCACAGATAAAGTTTATATGGAGAAGGAGGGGCGAATCCTAATATTTTTATAAAATATGCATAAGAAATACATTTAATTAATGAAAAAGCACTACACGCACAACCATGCATTTGACACAAGCAGTCGAATCGCGTTCGTAGTATTCCGGCATTGTTCGGTTGACTTCGTAGAATGCTTCGTAACTATGGTTACATATATATCTATGTCGAGTAGGTGACTAAATGAAATCTATACTAATATTATAAAGCTGAAGAGTTTGTTTGTTTGTTTGTTTGCTTGAACGCGCTAATCTCAGAAACTACTGGCCCGAATTGAAAAATCTTTTTAGTGTTGGATAGCCCATTTATCGAGGAAGGCTATAGGCTATATAACATCAAGCTACGACCAATAGGAGCGGAGCAGCAATGAAAAATGTTGCAAAAACGGGGAAAATTCTCTTATGTGAAGCAGACAAAGTTGCGCGGGTCAGCTAGTGTGATTATAAGGGTACAGTTATAGACAATAAAACCTTAATAACTACCAAATTTAAAATTTATATAAATTATGGGCGAATTTCGACCTCTTGGCGACTGCTAGTTTTGTATTTTTTATTTTTTCTTGCCATCGGTGGCAGACGAGCAAGTGGTCCACCTGATGAAAAGTGGTAACCGCTGCTCATGGACTTCAGCAATGTCAGGAGACAGCAAAGCCGCTGCCTACCGTGAAAGTTACTCTTTAAACCTCGTTTGAAGAAGGACATATCATAGCGCTCGGGCAACACCGAAGCAGGCAGTTCATTCCAAAGCTTGCACGCACGTGTGAGAAATGATCGCTGGAAGTGTTTATGAAGCAAAGCCTGCGCCGACTACCTTTAAAGGTGTTCTTTTGAACTACATATATGTAAAACTAGCAGACCCGCGCAACTTTATCGCATCGGGTATATGCCTGTAATGATAATTATATGTGTAATAAATAAATAAATAAAACTTCGTCTGCTTCACATAAGACAATTTTCCCCGTTTTTGCAATATTTTTCATTGATACTCCGCTTCTATTGGTCGTAGCATGATATTATATAGCCTATAACCTTCCTCGGTAAGTAGGCTATCCAACACTAAAATATTTTTTTAAATAGCACCAGTAGTTCCTGAGATTAGCACGTTCAACCAAACAAACAAACTCTTCAGCTTTATAATATTAGTACCTATAGACTGGTTAAATGATTATAGTAAGTAGCGGCAATTGATATAAAAAAAATATTACGTAGGTAATAAATTATATCCGCGTTTGCCAAGGTGACTCGCATTTGTGTGATTTATTTATAAGCTAGATGTGCCTGCGGTTTCACCCGCGTTTATGATTACTGCGCCGCCCCGTGGGCTGTAGCGTGATGTTATGTAGCCTATAGCCTTCCGCGGTAAGTAGGCTCTCCAACACTAAAAGTATTTTCAAATCGAACCAGTAGTTCCTGAGATTAGCGCGTTCAACCAAACAAACAAACTCTTCAGCTTTATAATATTAGTATAGATATTCAGTGCTTAAATAAAAAGCTATGAAGGAATCAGCTTAATAAGAAGTGGAAAATATATCGTTAAGATGTCGAGAACAGTGATTAATATATTTCATGATTAAGGGCGACGCTCTCTATTAATCCTAATCCTAACTAATATTATAAAAAATGCGAATGTGAGTTTGTTTGTTACGCTTTCACGCCATAACTACTCGTCCAATCATCATGAAAAACTGAAAAGGACCTATGTCATCATATTGGTGTCTACCGAATGCTCTGCCAGACAACGTGCTGCTACTCCAAAAGCCCTAATAAAAAAATTCAATAACAAGTTGCCCAACCCGGGAATTGCGTAATCCCATACCACACGATCTCAGCCGACCGTTAATCCAAACATAGGCCAAGGGACCAATAAGATTTTAAAAAAGTATTTATTTACGTAAATAAATATATCCTGCATACTTATTTCGTCAATATGAGTAATTTTAGTCCATAAACAAAAAATAAATTAATAGCTTGATAACACCGCCATCTATCGGTATCTAGCATAACAATTATTATAACGTCTCGACAAAACAAAATAAATATAATGTCTACAATCTATCAAGTGGCTTAAAAGTTACACGGACACAAACACACGAACCGATAATTATAAAATTATGTGTATAATTATTATTTAATTATAATCATTTATATAAAAAGTAACTAATTTGTAGTTAATGTTACTGGTAGCGACATCTATTTTATATATGGGGGACTATTTCACAACATCTTATTTGTCCAACGTACGGGGAATTGTGGAAGCTTTTGTTTTCAGTGCTTGAAACGTCGACCGCGCTTGTGATGTTACGCGAAATACAAAGATGGCAGTGTAATCAATTTTCATATCATTAGTTTAGTACAATGCAAATTTAGAATGTCATAAAACTAGAGAGTGATTTTCTTAGAAACAATAAGAAGTATCAGAAAGTTAAAATAAAGAGTAATAAAATTAGAATCTTTAATAATATTTTTGAGTAAAACAAATCTTCTTATTCCCAAGAGGTTAGGTAAAGGTGTAATAAACGAACATTTTATCAGTTATTTATTTTGATATCAAAGCCTATTGCTCTCTACTTAGCACAGATTCCGACTTAATACTTTTAGTAAGAATTCACCGCCAATAGCTCAAGCTAAAACTTGCCCAAACTCAATAATGATGCTGGATGTTAGCGACTAGCAGTTATTATAAGCTTATGAATGAAATTAAACTACTATAATTTGTTTTTTTCGGATTGTTTATTTTTAAGACACTATTCTTATCTTATGGGGCCAGTCAGTGCAGATCGGCGACACTTCGACCCAGTGGGATCTTTTGGGTCGACATTCTCTCAACAACGACTGCCATAGATGTTCATGGCAGCCGGGACCGACGGCTTAACGTACTTTCCGAGGCACGGAGCAGGCGATAATTGTCTATCAACACGCACATAATTTCGAAAAGTCATATATCTTCCGAAAGTCAGAGGTGCACGACGTGGGTTCGAACCCGAGACCCTCTGCATTGCAGTCTGTTGGTCTCCCCACTGAGCTATCACTGCTTAAGACACTATTAATATATAATAAATAATAGTTATCAACAACATCGCGACTTTGTACGCTTGTGCGCTCAAGTCAGCATATTGTTGTAATATTGTTGATTTTATATAATTCATATTTAGTTCATTACCGGACACCAACCGCGCCGCGTGTGTACTCGTTATCAATCATATATTATTACATTATCATTTTTCTTTATATATCAATAAACTAGTTTTAAATCTCTAAGCCTCTTTCAATTCTATCAATCTATTAAACAAAGAATCCGTGCACTTGTTAAAAAAATGAACAAAGCGATAAAAACTCTATAAAGTACAGTCCGATGCAAACTTAATGGCGGCTCTGAACATCGTACGAGTCATTGCGCAGAACCCAATATTAGGTGTCAGCGGGACGTAGCGGCACGGGGCGGCAGGGTACCTCCCCGCCCGCCTTTTCTTTTACCCGCACTCGCCCTTCGCGTCTTGTATTTAGTGTGTGAGTTATATCCGTATACTGCCTACACCTACCTGCGCACACCTGCACTCGCAGCTAACTTCCGAGCCGCCATTAAGTTTGCATTTAATTATACCTAGTTTAATTTCAATGTATAACATTCGCGTCAACGTAAGACAATATTTCACAAGCTTATGAACTAACCAAAAATAATATTTAATACCACCAACATACGTTCATTTTTCTAAAATAATTAATATACAAATTAATTCTATGAGCAGCAGAAATTTAGACGCAAAAATAGTCACACCATTACTACGATTCATCCGGTGGGTTAGAGATCTCGAGACTCACATATCTATATCGCCCACTGTTGGACATAGGCCTCCAAAGTTTTTGACACAGATCGACACGATCTTGGACTGACCGCATCAAACCACTTACCGCGAACTTTACCAGTTCGTATCTTGTGGGATAGGGGCATACAACTGCTGCGTCTTTCGGTGCGTGGTCGTCACTCAAGAACATTTTGCCCCAACGGCGATAGGTTCTACGAGCTATTTGCCCTGCCTACTTCAGTTTAACTAATCGGAGAGCTATGTCGGCAACTTTAGTTTTCCTCATCCCATCTTTAATTCCTTTTTATTTTAGTTTAACAACGCGCGTGGCGCCACTTGCTGCGTTAACCAACAAACGTGCTTCATAATTGCCTGCCATAGGTATTTAGTTAAAATAAAAAAACTAATTACACGAAACATTAAAGCAACTACCATGGCAACTATAAAATAATTCTAAGCCATTCTAAATCTCAACACATTAACACTTTAAAAGTAAAAAGCTACAAAACCAAGTGTATGAATAACCGAGCGGAAATGAGGGAATTCTAAGCGTTGCGGTGTGAGGAGGCGCCGCCCGCCGGCTCTTGGCTTAATGTTCCTTTGTGAGGGCGGGTGTTTCACGCGAAAATTATTACTGTTTGTTTTTATTTTACCAAATTTAATCTAATACTTGGTAAATAACTCTAAGAGCCCGAAATCAGAGTCTATGTAAAAAGTTTTGGACATTCTCACAATTTTCGTCCTGCATATTCCACGCCGCGAATATTCGTGATTATAAATTAAGAAAGTATGTAATTGTTAACATAAAATAATTACATAATATTGTCTTATGTCTACACGAATGTTATACATTGAAATTAAACACTATACGGATTTTGTCGCGTTGTTTATTTTACACTATAACACTTTTATTAGATAATTTTGAAACTTTAACACAGCTATTATTGAACTAAACTACAATTTAATCTATTTAAATTAAATATCAATAGTATATTGAAGTTTACACTTTGCCCCGACGTTTTGGTTGCTTTACAGCAGCCACGTTCACGGGGAGACTAAGATGGTAGTTGTCTCAATGTTCTGAAGTGTACCTAGTTATTTCAAAGTACCCGAACATAATTTAATCTTTGATGTTTCTATTAACGCAATTAAAGTGTTTTAAAGTAAAATAAACAACGCGACAAAATCCGTATAAAGTGTTTAATAAAATAATTACTTTACTCTGAAACACATTTAGGAATGCATTATATGCAGAGTAGTAGAGCCTCGCTGATTTCAGCATGAATGGGCCGGCTCAACCGGTGAAGGACTACCCTCTTACAGAATATCCATGTGAAATAGCAGTATTCCTACTGTTGTGTTTCGTTCGCTGAGTGAGAGTACCAAAGGCACAAACACCCTCTTTCCAACTTCCCGCTCATTCTCCTTCCCACTTCCTTTCTTAAAAGGTCGGCAACGCGTAAGTGATTCCATCCTTAGACAAACATCTGTCACGCAGACTGCTACGTTCCACAAGGAAAAACCTACGCCACCTAGTGGGTATAATAACGGGCCACTGCTCACTTAACAAGCACCTGTTCAACATCCACATCACTGACAGTCCCTTATGTAGAGGCTGCATGGAGACCAATGAGACATCGGCTCACGTGCTCCTACATTGTAAAAGCGTGAGCAACCAACGGACGAAATTCCTAAACAGTCCAGAAACGATGAAGGAGGTACTGCGCAACATCGGTCCCCTATTATCTTTCTGGACGGAGCTGAGGTGGTATGAGTAACCGAACAATATTTCGCGTCGGCTACTTACGCACAATGGCCCAATTGTGGGTCTAAGTGCCGATAACACACGTCCAACTAACTAACTAACGCGTTAGTGATGCCTCTGGTGTTGCATGCGTCCATAGGCTACGATGACCACTTTCCATCAGGTGGGCCGCCGTAAGCTTAAAGCCACAATATGCATAAAATATGCTTCGTATTATAGCTGTCTAACAAACTCGGTTCTAGATAGCAGTTAGGCAATTATTACCTACCGCGGGCTGTAAGTAATAATTGCCTATTGAGCAGCGATAGCTCAATGGGAAGACCAACAGAGTGTAATGCAGAGGGTCTCGGGTTCGAACCCACGTCCCGCACCTCTGACTTTCGGAAGTTATATGACTTTTCGAAATTATGTGTGTATTGATTGACAATTATCGCCTGCTCCGTGCCTCGCAGAACACGTTAAGCCGTCGGTCCCAGCTAACATGAACATCTATGGCAGTCGTTATAAAATAAATAAAAGTAAAGTAAAATAAATAAATATAAAGTCACGGTGCATAGCTAAGTAGTCTATATTAATATTATTAAGTTTGTTTGTAATCAATAAACACAGAAACTACTGAACCGATTTTAATTCTCCTTTAGCCTTTATTATTCCCAAGTCACTTAAGGTCGGTTTTTCTAATCTAACCGGATTTGACTGGATATCAGTTTTTATACGGAGCGGCTGCCACCTGACCTCCGCAACCCGAAGGCTAACGATACCCTAAGGCTAGACCAGTGTCAGGATATTAGAGGGTACTGACTTTCCCAATAACGACAGCCATAGATGTTCATGGCAACTGGGACCGACGGCTTAACGTGCTCTCCGAGGCACGGAGCAAGCGATAATTGTCAATCAATACGCACATAATTTTGAAAAGTCGTATAACTTCCGAAAGTCAGATGTGCGCGACGTGGGTTCGAACTCGAGACCCTCTGCATTGCAGTCTGTTGATCTCCCCACTGAGCTATCGCTGCTTACTGAACCGATTTTAATCATTATCTTAATATTTGTAATCTACTTTATCCAAAAGTGACGTAGGCTATATAATATCACACTACAAACCATTGGAGCGGAGCAGTAATCATAGCTATGAAACTGTAATACACTGCCAGTGTTAAATAAAGCTGGCGGAAACAAGGTCCTTAAACCGTCTCCTAAAATGTTTCTTTGTGAGCACTGTTGTATGACTCGAGTATGATTTTCTTTTTTATTTTGTCTGCGGATGATATACAAACTGTCCGCGGCTCCATACAATTAAATGGTACACGAGAGATGCAAGTTTCTGTCTGCTTTGAAACAAGATCAAGTGTTTCTACGTACTTATATAAGTTAAATTGGTACCGTTGTTTGTTTGCGCTTTCGTTGCAATTACTAACACACTCGCTGTCCCCGTGGGTAGCTTTCTTTTGTGGCTGATACGAGGCCCCGAGTTCAATACTAGGTTTGGTAAAATTTTACTGGGTAAGTAATTCAGAAACATTTTACCAGAACTGGAATCGGTTCTGTTAGATTCTGTAATAATATGGAGGGTCGAAATTTTGCACGGTAGATAATAAGATCGCCCTCTATTCCGTAGAACCAGAAAAATATCTGACGTAATGTGGGTGTAATATATGTTTTCCACGTAGGTGTGAGACTCTGTATCTAGCATTATTCACATAATAATAATAATAATAGATCAGAATAATTAGATTCCAATGTAGCAATAGTCTTCCTGCCGATGCTAGTATATCGGTAAGTGTCCCATCTCACTTTAAACTAAACCAATCGAAGGGCCTCTGTATGTTGGACCTATGTCCCCGTGTAAGCCTCCCAAAAGGCCGAGTATTTTCCCAACGTACTAGGGAAATAACCGTGAGAGAGAAACATTATAATAATATTCTATCACATACACACAACACCATCTAGCCCAAACTAAGCAGAGCTTGTAATATGGACTACTACTTGTACAAGACAATTTTTTTTGTACATAATATGAACTTACATGTTATACATAGAAACAACCAGACCAACACAAACATCCATGTTCATGCACACAAATGTTTGACTTGTGCGGGAACCGAACCCGCGACCTCAGGCGTGGCAGTCGGTTACACTATCTTATCTTATCTTATGTGGGGGCCAGTCAGTGCAGACTGGCGACACTTCGACCCAGTGGGATCTTTTGTGTCGACACTCTCCCAATAACGACTGCCATAGATGTTCATGGCAGCCGGGACCGACGGCTTAACGTGCTCTCCGAGGCACGGAGCAGGCGATAATTGTCAATCAATACGCACATAATTTCGAAAAGTCATATAATTTCCGAAAGTAAAAGAGGTGCGTGACGTGGGTTCGAACCCGAGACCCTCTGCATTGCAGTCTGTTGGTCTCCCCACTGAGCTATCGCTGCTCTCGTCGGTTACACTAACTACTACGCCATCGTGGCCGCCTAAAATATGAATTGACATTTCTATCTTGTTCATGTATTAAACCTTTAAATCGGTGGCTAAATGTTTTCTTGTCGGCACAGAACAATTGCTGTACGCGGGAACTAAATCCATAGCTAGAGAATCGAATACTTATCTTTGTATCTATGCATGTATGTACAAACTATTAACTACATTACTAACTAAAATGACTGCAAGTTATTCCTAATGATCAACCAAAAATTAATTAACAAGTAAAAGAAACTGCTTTTCCGCTTGTTGTGCAACCAGAGTATCTATATCCTTGTCTGACGTATCCTAATAAATAGAGAAAGCGACACTTTTACGAACGCTACGTAAATCACCGAGCCTTTTGTTCAAATCAAAGTAAGATTTTCTTTGAGTCTGCGTTACGACTTTGGGGTTCGGAGTTGTTCATGACTTTAATATTTCAATGTAAACTTGGATTTAATTATATTATCTCGGGGTGAAGCGATAATAAATACGAATACTGCTATTCATAAGGTCTTCGATTCAATTCCTGGGTCGGGTAAAGTCTTAAATTGGTAATTTTCTTTTAGGAACTCTCAGTAGTACCAATGATACAGCGTGGCACTTAACTATAACTGGCGAAATGTGGATATAAGTTTTTTTATCCTAATAAGACAACTCTCGCACTAGAAATAATTACTGCGCTGCAGGACTTTACAAACATTTATATTTTTTGTCGGCCTCGATCGCGTAAACGTTAGTTTTACCGACTGCCACGCCTGAGGTCGCGAGTTTGATTCTCGCACAAGTCAAACATTTGTGTGCATGAACATGGATTTTTGTCTTGGTCAGGGTGTTTCTATGTATAATATGTAGATACGTATTTTTTTACAAAAATTAAAGTTTATAATTATGTATGTTTATCCATTGTCTAGTGCCCATAGTACAAGCTCTGTTTAGTTTGCGCTAGATGGTGTTGTGTGTATGTGATAGAATATGATTATATTATTATTATTATTATTATTATTATTATACAACGGACACAAAGAACACCCAGACTCGGACATTGGTGGAGCACACACATCTTTGTTTCGTTGGGATTCGAACTTACAACTCTCGGCGTACTGGCAGCGGAGAGGCGACCACTTAAACCAAAATTCCATCCATGCAGTACATCTCTACTTTCCCCTTCGGTGATATAAGAGTATGAATATATAGTAGCTTTTGCGCGCGGCTCCGCCCGCGTGGTACCTACATCAATAAAGAATAGCCATCCTTCCCCAGGTTTAAACTATATTTGTACCAAATTTCATGTAAATCGGTTGAGCGGTTCAGCCATGAAAAGGTTAACAAACAGACAAAAAGGCGGGCGGACAGGAGTTACTTTCGAAAATTAAAAATATACTAGTAATAATTTTATATTATTACATTACAGAACCATAAAAGCGTAAGTCATACTCGTATTAACCCGTTTATTTCTTTTAACTATTTATTCAACTAAAAGTTTTTACTGCGTAAAATAGGTTAATTGGCAAAGCGCTCGCAATGGGAGATTGACCTGTCGCTAATGATAATGATTTGCAGCCATTAGAACAACTCAATGTCAAGTCAGACGGTTTGACGTTACTTTGATCTACGTTATACAGTATCACGGTCATTTGACCTATATGGAGCAGTCAGAGATGTAGATATCCACGTTGTCTTCTGATTTAGTCAGATTTAACTACAGACTACCTAATTGGATTCGCAAAATAATTGACATGATAATTGATGCAAGTAAAAGTGGTGATGCTGGCTCTCGGTATTAAATAGGTAAGACTGTTAGAATCTATACAGAATGTCCCGAAACTCAACGATAACCTGGTACTGGATGAGAGGCCAAGGTATAAATACGAAGTAGCACTTTCATTGGCAAGAAAAGTGGCAAGGGTTGTACCATTTTGAAATCTAGACTAAATGGCCCATCTTTTGAAATAACTTGCCAAGGGTAGTGAGCTACATTTTTTTTCCAACAAGGAATGTCAAAGTTAACTGACAATAATTTTGTAAACCATAAGTCGTCAAAACTTCATTTATTTTACTTAGTTAACAATGTTGATTACTTTGATTTGTGGTTGCAATTAATAGCACTGTTATTTGAGATTATATTATTAAAAAAATCACTGTATTATTGTGAAAATTGTGATCACAGTACTTAAAAATAGGACCAAGGGTGTCAAACTTTCAACGTTTTCGAAATATGTCTATTATCGCTTGACTAAGATTGACTTGGATTTTTTCTTATTTTTGTCATAACTAGTATAACTTGGTCTCTCATCCGGTACCAGGTTATCATTGAGTTTCGGGATACCCTGTATACTTATTAATACGAGAAAAGCAAACTTTGTAGCTATACGTATCCCACACTGTTAGCATATTGCGCGCTCGTTGGAGTATAAGAATTGGCACCGTTTAAATTTGAATGGAGAAGCAATGCAGAAAATATTGTTTTTTTTTTTTATATAGTGAATAACGATCGTATTTCGAGAACTGGGCGATCACAACTTTGAAATTGCTATAAAAAAAAACTGGAATAATTCGAATGTTGTTCAATTAATTGCCAGAGATTCTAATTCGTTATCGTAATTCGTAATCATATTTTAATATTCAAAACTTTATTTGATGATGACACGATTGATAAATGTTTCGAATATTTTGATATGTTTGAATATTCGAATTTTTTATCGTTAACCGGCAATCACTTTATTAATCTTGTTACTTTAAAAAATTGGTACGTAAAACTTGCTTCATCTAAGGCAGTTGTATTATTAAGTACCCTAAAATCTTAATTGACAAATAATTACGACAGATGATGTAGGTATGCTTGTCAAATAGTCATTCTACCCTCATATACTAAAGAACAAGATAAACGCTTCTATGTTCACGACACTTGGTTCATAGTTATACCGATCTAGTTTGACTCAGCTAAGTTATTTGTCAGACCTTTGATCCATTAATTTGAGGACTTGTTTCCTAATTTAGTTGTGAACAAGTGAAGAACTTCAAACTAGTAAAATCCAATAGTTGGGCATAATCTACGCAGTTCATCCTAACTAATATTATAAATGCGAATGTGAGTTTGTTTGTTACGCTATCACGCCTTGAATACTCAACCGATCACCATAAAAACTTACACATACACGTTCAGGGGAACAGAAAAGGTCACAGGAAATCTTTCATTCAGGAAAAAGTCCAGTTCCCGAGATATAGAAATCTATTGACATAATCTATCTTGACGCGAGCGAAACTGCGGACAAAATTAAGCACTGTATATGACTGACGATTGCTATCCAGAATGACTGGTTCTCCATCCATCCAAAACTTAAGTGCTTTGCATTTGTCGGTGTAACAATCTCCATCTTTCTTTTTCCAATGCCATCTCCTTCAGTTTCCTATAAGTTTTAACTTTCACAACTTCTTTGAGTTGATCGATGTATTGATATTCCCCTCTTTCTTCTTGCTTCAATCTTCCCTTCCATTATGTTTGTGATAAAATTATCATGTGGAATTAGGTGTCCTATCATTTTACCTCTCCTGTTCTCTATATGTTTCAAAATTTCCCTTTTTTATTTACTATTGTCAATATTTCTGTATTCGAAACATTTTCTGTCCAGGGCACTTTCTCCATTCGACGCCAGCACCACATCTCAAAAGCTTCCAACCTTTTTCGGTCTCTCTGTCTTGAGGTCCACGTTTCGCAAGCGTATAGTGCAATTTTCCAGATATAAGACTTAATTGGTTTTTTCCGGACTGGTTCTACGACAGACATATTCAAGGAAATGATATATCTTACTCTCGTGTAATAAATTAAAATAAACATACTTATAAATCATAAAGAAGATTTTCTTTGTAAATATTATAAAAATATACCCACATTGTAGATTCTCTAGCACCAGCGCGTACTTCTCCACCGCGACACGAGATGAAAACGCAAGACGCTTACCTCCTATTACGTAGGTCCTAAAATCATAGTTGTCAATATGTGGGTTGCAATACTACTCTGCCTACAGTTTGGGGACAGAGGCGTGAGACTTTGTGTTTATGTATACATATAACCTGCGCATAAAGGCCACGCGAGTAACTACCGTATGTAGCTCGCGCTAGCAACAATTGTCATGTATAAACACCATTTGTTTTATTCCAACCGAGCCCGTATACTTGTCATTGACTTAATAATATTCCATATACTAAGTGTGTTCCAACCTCATTGTATGTGTCAGACACCCAACATAGTATATAGTACTCGACTTACACAAAAGATGGCGTTGTTATTAGAAACTTTAAACGGCTTCTGAATTCATTGTTTTCGTACGAGTATTCTCTTGATCTTTGACATTACCTTTACATTTGTTACTGGCAGAGATGAATTCGAATTAGTTTGAAAGTTTTATTCGTGTGGATATGAATGAAGCTCATTTACATTTCTCGTTGTGTTTATACAATTTTGAAGTACCTTACTTCTAAACTCTTTAATTTGCACCATTGTATAGTTGACAAGTTTATATTTTCGCCAATCATGGCAACGGCACTCACATTATAGATTTTATTTACTTATACAGCCAAATAAGCATATTGACTGCCTAATTGTTAGTAATCATAGGGTTTTTGTGACAGTACACGAGGAAGGAAGGTTAAACCCCGTGCCTGAGTTAGCATGTAGAGCCGTTGCCGCTGCGCCTGATCTCTGTCCAGATGTGTCGGATTGCCATCCCATCGGACTATGAGAGTTAGGGAATAGAGAGTGCACATTGTGATTGTGTAGAAATTTGTGAACTATAATTTCTTCTGAGCATCTGGCCAGACTCTGTTTAGTTGACCGCTGTGACGTTTATAGCCTAGGTAGGCACCTGATACCAAAATAATCACTAGAAATGAACTATAAAAAATTCTTAAGAAACCTAAATTGAATTACAACTATATTGAACTCGCAAGATTAACTTGCAGTGTGACTACAAAAACCATTCCATCCACGCACACAACAAATTCGTAGCTTTCATAATAATTATTAAAATTATAGTGTAGAGGTGCACTCACATATTTGTTATAATCACAAAGAAAGTCTTTGAAGGTCTACAGTGCACCTAAAAGCCGTCTCATGAATAAATGGGTCCAAAGCTAACCCAAAATAATATTTTGAGTAATAATAATTGCTGAGGCTCATTTGAAGATTCTTAAACAGCGATAGCTCAGTGGGGAGACTAACAGACTGCAATGCAAAGAGTCTCATGTTCGAACCCACGTCGCGCACCTCTGACTTTCGGAAATAATATGACTTTTCGAAATTAAGTGCGTATTGATTGACAATTATCGCCTGCTCCATGCCTCGGAGAGCACGTTCAGCCGTTGGTCCCGGCTGCCATGAACATCTATGGCAGTCGTTATTGGGAAAGTCAGTACCCTCTAATATCCTGACACTGGTCTAGCCTTAGGGTATCGTTAGCCTTTGGGTTACGGAGATCAGGTGGCAGCCGCTCCGTGTAAATATATTATATGATATATTGTTACTTAAAAGAGTTTTTTACTGTGTGTATCTACATATATATAATTCTAAAATAAAAGTATAATATGCCTTTTTAAATTTCAAATATGCATTTTTGTCCTAGTTATATTAAGAAATGTAACATCTGATATATTGTGCGAACGCTAATTACTTAATGTTTTTTGGACATTTAAAAAACAGGATTAAACAATGGTGTTGAACCCTTGCAGCCAACACGTCTACTCATTGTTCAGGCTGCTTTGTTCTGAAACCTTTTGTTTGAAGGAAAATTACGTGAAAATTTTACTTGTGACAGTATACAAAATAGCGATGGTAGTTTAAGTTGCTATTTCTTTGGTAAATTACAGCTTTACTTGTAAAAATATCGCTGATTAAAATTTAGCTTCCTCTCAGTTGAATAGTTATCAAGTTCTTGATCAATGATCAGCGGGTCTACCGTGAAAATGTTTTTACGCAATGCCGTGCCGAAACAAATTACGAACGAAATAATAAGCATATACCTACCATGAAAACACTTCGGATTTTTTAGGACGTACAAATGTCATACGACGATATTCGTGATGAATGTCGGCGCGAATGATGTTTCATGGTAAGAATAAGCACGAACGAACGTACGCAATTGCGTATAACGCGTTTCACGGTAGACCCCCAGATTCTGCTTTACTCTACTCAAACATTTATAGGTGAGATTTTAATTAGTCGCGAATCCTCATGGATTAAAGTAATCATTTACATCTTAAATATTTGTAAGATTATAAGTAACGCTGTTAGTGCTTTGGTTTGTATTTTTAGTTAGATATATTTAGCTATATGAAATTTTATGATATAACATACCATACATGTATGGCTAGCCCAAGGATTAAGTAGACATATTTATTAGACAATTCCTGCACTAGAAAAACAGAATATAATTTACATTGCCGTCATTCGAATTTCATAATTGGAATGCCTCGTTAATCTATGTATATTATATAAAACTCTTCCGTTACTGAGTGACTGACAGACAACGCACAGCCGAAACTACTGAACGCAAGAAGCTGAAATTTGGCATGTATGTTCCTTGTAGAGTTTAGGGGAGCACTAAGAGAGGATTTTTGGAAATTCCACCCTGATGGGGGTAAAAGGGGTGAAACCCGATATTCACACGGGAACGGGACTTACGCGGGTGAAACTGCGGGAAAGCTGCTAGTTAGGAATAAAATTCAAGACATATATGATAGTATATATGAGTTATTATTATTTAGTTCTAACGAAATTTACATTACATTTCTAAATGATACCAGATTGCGTTCTCTTATTGGAAATTTTAATACTAAACTCTATAGCATTTAATCAGATATGTGATATCAATTGGCAGTTGTATGTACTTCTGGTAAGATTAAACTAGATTTAATTTCTGAATACCTACTTACATTTCGAGCTAATAATATGGAACTCACAACCTTTATAAATTAATTTACACTAACTTAATTTTTAAATGTTATTTATTGTATTCATGTTTTTTAATCGTTCATTAAAATATAGCGTACAAAGGCTACAAATTATTTACAAAGGCAAACTTATCTCAAACACGAAAGGTTAACAGACTTTCTGCTTGCAATCCTTTTGAGTGATAGACAAGAAGAAAAAGCGAAAGGTTAAAGCTCCAACAGTGGATGTTCTTTTTGTATATCCTTCTATAAAATTTCAGGTTTATATTGTGGTATGCGCCATTTCTCATGTACTATGCTTTACGCAAAATTTCGGAAGGCAATCAGTTATGTCCATATCATTATTGCCGTGGTCTATGTATTTTTATTTTATTTTTTATTTTTCTTTATTTGGAACAACAAACTATTACACAGTAGGTAATACATAGTATATGAAGTAATCTTAAACTACCAACTGCGTAATCGACTATGTTATTCACAAAATACATAGTAAGGTATATGAAAGTAGCCGTAAACTTACTTAAATTAAAAACGTAAATAAAATAAAATCATAAAAGGAATAGTAAAAATGATGTTCAAAACAACGAAACTTCTACAAAACAAAAGAAAATGAAAGTCGATACTTTATACTATATATACAATATTTTGAACATTAGGATCTTAAGACTGCGCCGAGCGTAAGACGCGGTTGGACTGAATGACAGAGCTTGATATTTAAATCGGCGCGCGGCCGCCATAGTAAAATTGTATGGAGGATTTGAAGTGCTTTTTTGATAAATATGTATCTTTATTATCAAACAATAATTTAAATATTTGGGACGGGCAAATTGTAATATAACTATTTATGTTTCGTTTAAGCTGTAAAATAGGATAGATTTCTAATGTTATAATTTAAAAATCACGTAACACGAGTTTACGTTTTTGCATTGTTCGTGCAAATTTACGTAATTTTGTAGGCGAAAATATTAATTATTTTAAGTTTTTTACACGGATTAATTGTAAACACATTTATTGTTATGGTAAATGATTATTTTATATTTGTATTAAACAAAAAGTGTTGATTTTATCAACTTAACTGTGACCGCCTGTTTTGGAACATTTCGCTCGGCGCAGTCTTAATACGGATGTATCAACTCTTTGGTTGTTTTTAAAGCAAGATTGCGGAACTGTCCAGGTGACATGGAAAACAAGTCTAAGTCCAAGAATTACTTAATATAACATAGACAGAGATTAGAGGAATTACTCGACGGAGCTCCACCAAGTAGGGCTTCGATTCTTTTACGTTATATATAATCACTTAGTAGATGCGTTTTGTTCATATAAGACCAACCCTGTGGACCAACCCCACTATCCCACTTATCGGACATTTTGGTGCCTAAACGCTCGGTATTGTATAGAATAATTATGAAAAGTATAAAATAATTTATATTTCATACATAACCTGGACGTTTTAGGCATTATATAAAACACCTATTCTATAGAACACTAGATTATACAGATTGCCACTGACAAATACAATGACTTTAAATCATGGTATACTTACGTCCTATTCTCTACTCCTGAGAATTACGTGTATGCGCAATTTCATGATGATCGTTCGAGTAGTTAAGGCATGCAAAAAAACAAACTTACATTTGCGTTTATAATATTAGTTAGGATATATGTATTGAGAAAGCCCTCAACAAAATTTTCCAGTTACTTTTTGAAGACTCAGTATAACGTTACAGTTTATACTGAAAGCAACGTAATAGTGCAAGAATGCATACCGGACGTACCAGTACTGAAGCACCCACTCACAACCAGAAATGTTGCACAAAATTAAACTTCTTACATTTTACATACAACTGCGTCCGTTAGGTAACCGTCTGTAGTTGACGGGACCACCATTCTTTCAAACCACACCCAACTTTATTTACAAAGCTGTAGGGTTTAAAATTAATATGCAATTATTATTCTAGTAATACCATTTTTTTCGTTTAAGATTTTATCGGAATCCTTATAACAAAGGTACGTAGGTCAAGGGTGCTTATTGGTATAGTTCCACCGTTTGGTATAAGACTTTATTATGATCTAGCAAAGGGAAACTATTGCCGTGTATTAGGCACTCACTAACAAAAAAAAAGTCTTTATTTTCCTGATCCTGGAATTAAAGACCAGGACCAACATAAATGCATAATATTGTCTTCTGTTTACGCGAATGTTATTCATTGAAATTAAACAACTATATACGGATTTTATCATAAACGTCGGGGAAAGTGTAAACTTAAATATAAATAGTTTTAATAATTTAACTCTTCTTCTCTATAGCTTAAAAATTTGTAAAATGTTATAGTACCTAGTAGTAGTGTAACAGTTTCTAAATTATGTAATAAAGTGTAAAATAAACAACGCGATAAAATCCTTATATAGTAGTTTAATTTCAATGAACATAAGTGCAAATTAACGTCATTGGTTAATGATAGCATTAAATGAGCTTCTACACATGCATTATTTTATTGCAATATAGTGGTCGCTATTATTGCTAACCTAACCTAACACTAATTCTGTTCTGTATACAGTAATTATCCCGTATGGCCCGGCTATAGCTTCTTACAGGTATCTTTTCGTGAGCTCACTTCTGTCTGAACTCAGCAAGTAAACTAAATATAGCTTAAGTAATTTAGTCACTAACCAATAGATTTTGTCGTTAAAAAGTGTTACATTGTGACCTAAATGTATAAATGATTCTTGACTATTTTTATTTTGTTTTGGTTTAAACAAGTGAGCATCGGCAATGAATTGCCGAAAATCTTAGAGTTCGAAAAAATTGTTCAAGTAAGCAAAGTAAGTATGCAAAGGTCACGTGATACCACGTGAGATCACAGGTCTTAGTCATTTTGGGGTGTATCGACTATGCTGAGTCGAATGGCGTTGACTGCGAGTCTCTAGCTCTTACGGTTCTTGAGTTGAAAGTTGTATAACAGACAGACGGACGGATGGACGGACGGACAAAGCTGTTGAATAAGAGTTTTTTTTTACTCTAAATGTCTACTCCCACTAGGGTTAAATCCTATGGTGCGAGGGACTTTACAAACATTTAAATTACGGACACAAAGAATATCCAGACTTGGAACCGATCCCCGTGTGGGAATGGGCCCACATTACTTGCTGCATTGGCAGATGCAAGATGACATTGACCACTTAAACCATTACGCCATCCATGCAGCCATATATGGCTGGACCTAACTGTCTACAACAAAGTCTAGTCTAGTCTTAGGATAACCTAGGTCGACGCGATGCATTAAAATGACTACATATAAAATATTGCAGCCCGATATTTCAGTAAGATATTGCCCTCTTAGAAGCTCCGTAACAAAGTTTACACGAATACATATTTTTGTTACTTTTGATATAAAAGGACACAATCAATGAATTTAAATGTTTAAAGACCAGGTTCCGTGATTTCAATATCGGAGTTTCCGTTATTCATAGTTTGATTTACACGTGCCATGAATATGCACATACATTTTTGTTACGCATTGTATATTCATAAAGAATATTTCATGACTGTGTACGAAAATTTCATATTTTAATATATGAAATGATGACGGGCGATATTGTAAATTTAATTTCTGTGCAACACTTTGTCCGATCCAGAAATCAAACCTGATGAGTTATCAGGTTGTACAAAGTGTACATAGCTGCCTCCGTGGCGCAGCGGTAGTGTATGCAACTGCTGTGCATGAGGTCTCGGGTTCGAAGCCCGAGTTGGGCCAACAAAAAGTTATTGGGTTTTTCTGTTAAGAAATCTTAATACGAGCCCAGAGTTAGGAAGTTGGTGGTGTTAGACACCACTGTGAAAGCACGTAAAGCTGTTGGTCCTGCGCTTGATCTCTCTCCGGTCATGTCGGATTATCCGTTCCATCGGATCATGAGAGTTAAGGAACAGAGAGTGCACTTGTGTTTACGCACATACTTGTGCACTTTATTATATCCTGCACAGATGGCCTGTCTCCGTTAATATTGGCCGCCATGACCGAAATTCGGTCTGGAGGACATTATTATTGTGAAAAGTGTTATTGGTATACCTGTCAGGATATTATCCATGGCAGCACGGAATTTGGGATAATAGAAGGCGTTCGGATCGTGTCTGTTAGACGGCCAAAGGACCTATTAACCTTCACTCTATTTGCGCCCTAACCTAACTTAAATCTAGTTAGCGAAAAGTGAGTATAGTACAATACTGCCTACCCCTTCGGGGTTTATCAGATTATGTACGCATGTACTATCATCACACAGACAAGATGATATTCATAAATTAATTCCAAATCGGTACGCGCTGTACATGAAACCACCTCCCTTTTAAACGCCTATTAATATATTCAAAAGCAATATTCATACCTTTATTTTAGAATAATCTTTGACCACTTGATAAATTTTCTATTTAAAACTAACCGCACGAGATTGTTAAAATATGTACATAGCTTTTAATATATGAAAGTAGTTTGAAGCAGAAAGTATCGCTAATATGTTATTAATATGTAAGTCTTAAAATACCAGATATACCTAATTAAAAATCTATTGTATAAGTCCGCAGCACCGTGAATTGAATACTCTAAGTCTATGAAAGTCGATTTTCAGCGTACCGAGCGCCGGTGTGCCGCTGCAACACAACAAATAAAGAATTTTACGAAAATCGACACAATCTTGTAAACTTTGTTATTTTTAATATTTATTGGTACAAAACGTAAGTAAACGAACTATTATAGGGCTGTAGCGGGGTGGAGCGTATCGGGCACGACACGATCGTGGCGGCAAGTCCCGTTTTTGAGAAGTGGCTGGAGAGGCGGCATGGCGCCCCGACCTTCCGGCTGACACAGGTAATGACTGGCTACGGTTGTTTTGGCCAGTTCCTGTGTCGTATAGGCCGGCAGGCGACACCAGGATGTCATCACTGCGGCGACTGCCGCGATGTTGTTGTGGACACGGCGCTGCATGCTTTGGCGTATTGCCCCGCCTGGGCATCGCAGCGCCGTGAGTTGATCGCGGCAGTTGGACTGGTTGCCCTCTTACTCCCGGCTGTGGTTCAGTCTATGGTCCGGAGTGAGAGATCGTGGAACGCCGTCACCTCCTTCTGTGAGGAAGTAGTTTCCATAATGGAGGCGGCGGAGCGGGATAGGGAGCTCTTAAACCCTCTCCCCAACCGCAGAACCGGGCGCTGGAGGGCGCGAGATGACCTCTAGCCACCCTGAGGTTTGACCTGAGGGTGCAGTCTTAAGGTTCAACTCAAAATCTAACCACATTATAAACATACCCAGGTTGGCAGATCTAAAGATAATATGTCAAGGTGGGGTTATATCAATCCAAGTGCAAACAAGTGCGACTGCGGTGCATCCCCACGGACAATGGGTCATTTCCTGACGTTCCCATGAGCCCAGAATTGTGCACGCTTGATGAAATATACCAAGCAGTAGGTAACGTTGCCCAGCACTGGGCTAAAACCATATAAAAACTGTTGCCATCGACACGATAAGAAGAAGATAAACGTACTTTTGCTTTTTGTTAACGTTGTGAGATAGTGTATGTATAGTATGTATATATATGTATAGTAGTAGACAAAGGCCAGGTTAAGAGCACCTTGAACCGACGGGCGTGTTTGAGGAATGTGATGAAAGTGAATGAAGCCAGAGAAGTGTGTCAGGATCGTAGCAAATCGAAATCCGTAGTCTCTGCCTACCCTTCTGGGAAACAGGCGTGAATCTACTATGTGAGATAGTGTATGTAGCCATGAAAACGATGAACTATAGTTTAGGTGGGCGAATTCGTAGGCAACAGCTAGTATAGATTAAAAGAACCTTCGTTATTCAATAACGAGGCACTATATCATAATGTAATTTTACGCTCTACCTAGAGGTAATAAATAATGTTATTTGTCTAATTATCTCTGTCTTGCCGGTAAACCTTTTTAGTGAAAGAAGACCTATTTATTCCCTCACATTGTTACTGGATTAATTAGGCTAGCACAATATACAGGCTAATAATACGCTGCTTTCATGGTATTTAATGTAGCGAGAACATTTCTTTTTAGTACCTTTTATCCAATTAAGCAACATTTTAGACAAGGGTTTGTAAATTACTAGTTTTAGCCCGCGGCTTAGCTTGCTCGAGTATTATTTTTCTATTTGAAAGGTATGCCATGTCTTTTTTGTGTCTAACAACGTGTATGCAACATTTTAATTGGTCTTATGGTGATCGATCGAGTAGTTAAGGCGGAAAAGCGTGACAAACAAACTCACATTCGCTTTTATGATATTAGTTAGGATACTTACAAAGCAGCGATAGCTCAGTGGGGAGACCAACAAACTGCAATGCAGAGGGTCTCGGGTCTTATGGCAGCCGCTCCGTGTAAAAACTGATATCCAGTCAAATCTGGTTAGACCAGAAAAGCCGACCCCAAGTGACTCGGGAATAATAAAGGCTAAGAGAGAAGAAGTCATTAGTAAGTAAGTACTAGCTTTTGCACGTGGCTTCGCTTGCTCGGGAGCAGTACTTTTCTGTGGATAATATGTCCTTTTCTGTAACCCTGACAACATGTATGTATGCGACATTTCATGATTATCATTCAATTAGTTAAGACCCGAAAGCGTATCTATCAAACTCAAGTTTGAATTTATAATATTAAAGTTAGGATTTAAGCATAGCATCGACACCTTTCAACTCATTTTACCTAACAAAAATTACTTTGCTATCCTTACAAATATTCATTTGAGATACCTAATTATTTTTTAAACAACGTCCGCGCTAGAAACAATTCTTCTATAGCGGGCAATTTACAAATATTTAGACGACAGGCACTAAAGAACAGACTGATTCAGAACAAAGACCACTTAACTCACTGCCTGTGACATACAGTCAAAATTATTATCATCTTATGACATTGTTTACAAACATATATTTTTGTAAACACACTAGCATGTGCATCTGCCCGCCTCTTCACCCGCGTGAATCCCACAGGAGCACACACTAGGATCAAAACTATCCTATATGCTAATTCAGCACATGGTCTATATGTGTGTCACGTTTAATTCAAATGCGTTCAATGGTTTGTTCTTTATTTTGTAACCAAAACAACAGCAGAAGTTGGTGTATTCTGAGACCTACCACTAGCAAAACAGCGTCTCCTCTATCTAAAAGGCTTGCCACCCGTGGTTTGTAGATCTGTAATGTTACAAGCCCCATAGAATATAGTACCAGCTTACCAGGCAAGCCGTTTAGTAATATACCGTCTCAGCAGTACACATAGTCATGACTCAAGCACCCAAAAGTATGTTAAAAATCCAACATTTTTCTTCCCTCTCCCGCAATACGAATAATTCCTGCATTGCAGAAGTCTTTAAGAATATTGAATAAAAACGACTGCCAGATTAGGACGAAATATTTTTGAAAAATACATTATTGTCTTGGTGGTGAAGTGGATATAGTGACAAGAATAGAAAAGGGTATGTTAAGCTGGTTTGAGCATGTAGAAAGAATAGACGAGGAAAGACTGACTAAGAAAGTTTATAAGGCTAGTGTGAATGGAACAGTCGCAAGAGGAAGACTTAGGCGAACGTTTCTTGATCAGATCGGAGGCGTTCTGGACAAAGGCCAGGTTAAAAGCACCTTGAACCGACGAGCGTGTATGTAATGTGATGAAAGTGAATGGAGCCAGAGAAGTGTGTCAGGATCGTAGCAAATGGAAATCCGTAGTCTCTGTGGCGTGAATCTATGTATGTATGTATGTACATTATTTTGTCTCGTATCGGAATCGTACCCACAACACTCGACGCAGAAGCGAGGTGACCACATAAAATACTACACCACCCGTGCAGATATTGATGAATAATCATCCGAACACCTTCTCAAACTCTCACATTTAATAATAGTATACTCAATTTGAATTCCCGAAACTTTTCTAACAGTTGCCTTTATCCCATAAATAATCCCTCTCAACACATCGACATGTCCTACCCCTACAAGCTAGTTATAACCCATCAGCTGCGCACCAATTCCGTATTATTTTAACACTTCCGTCGCCGATGTGTCCAAATTCTTCGTCTAAAAATAAACATTTGGAACTATTACCGCGGAGTGAACTTTGGAACGCTGATTTAAATTTTAACGGTTAGAAATAAACGGCTTAGTGTGAATGAGTTTTGAAAACTGTTCGTAATTTGAATAATATTTCTCTTTGTATATATGACTAGCTTTTGCCTGCGACTTTGTACACGTGGAATTTGGATGATGTTATGATATAATTTCGCTGTGGCCGAAATTCGGTCTGGAAGATACATTATTATTATTCTCTTTATTTACACATTTTTTAATAATCATTATATTTTAAATATGCAATTATAAAAAAACACATTTAAAAATATAAAAACGATGAAGACCCACCGGCATCGGGAACTGGGACCAAGCTGTATGTGGTTAGGTCTTCAGCTATTATTATTATTATGAAGTCAAAGTCGGCCTCGATGGCGTAGTGGTTAGTGTAACCGACTGCCACGCCTGAGGTCGCGGGTAAGATTCCCGCACAAGTCAAACATTTGTGTGCATGAACATGGATGTTTGACTTGGTCTGGTCGTTTCTATGTATAATATGTATGTATTTAGAAAAAAAACATGTATGTATGTTTATCCATTGTCTAGTACCCATAGTACAAGCTCTGCTTAGTTTGGGCTAGATGGTGTTGTGTGTATGTGGTAGAGTATTATTATTGTATTATTATTATAAAGTCAAAGTCAAAAATAATTTATTCACTTAGGTCACAAAGTAACACTTATGAACGTCAAAGAGGTTAGTGAGTTTATTACATTTACTGAATTTACATTTACGTTAGTAGCAAGGTTCAGGCAAAAGGTTGAGCCTATGAGAAGATACCTGTAAAAAAGTCTAGGGCACTTTTTTAAATCGCCATCAAATTATAATTTCAGTATTTTACAACTCATTTATGTACCAGGTGTTGCAGTCATTATGCCATTTATTATAATGTACATTTATTATTAGGTCCAAAGTGTGGGTACAGGCGTATAACATACATTGCGGCTGCTATTCATGACGTCTTAAGTTCGATTTCAGATCATAGCAAAGTTATATTTAGCTTTTCTCTTAAGAAATGTCAGTTTGGAACTGTGTATGGTACAATAGGTTCTCTATTACGTAGACCTAAAACTGTAACCATCGAAAATATAGGTATAATATTACTCGTCCTACCTTTTCTGGGTCATAAACGTGGGCCTAACTATCCATCCAACATTATTAGCACAGCGATTCTCTCTACCACAAGCAATAAAACATAATATATCAAAAATAAAACTATAGAAAACCGGCACAACAACCACGCTTCTTTATACTATTGCCTCATAGAATTAATACAGGTTATTCCGTCGTTAAAAATAAGTTTGGCGCCATCACCGAGCTACGTAAGAGTAAATATATGCCAATCACGCTAATGTTCGAATCTACAGAAACTACAGAAATAGTGTTTGGACATTCACTAACTGTACCAATGGAAATAGGCCAACACTGAATATTTGGGATACAATAGACAAAGCTTAATATCATTCAATGTCTAGCTGTCTACTACCGAAGATAGTCTTCTAAAATCTGCATGTATTTTGCATGGATTAATTATCGCATCAGCGACCCGGATTAATTATCGCATCTTTTGTGGGCTCTATGATGACTAGCAAAACCAAATTTGGTCTTGAAAACCCGGTCACACTGTGTGCAAAAGAGCTATCCGGCATCATTGTCTTTTGCATAATTGGCGTGTCTTGAAAGGAATTTAGTTATGTTGCATCTGCGGTAGATTTGGTTTATGTATTTCTGTGTTGTTTCTTTGTGCTATAGCATGATGTCAAAACCCATGGGTGTCATGATACAAGAGTTATTCCTAGTGCACTAGTTGTTTTAAAAGACCATAAAACAGTTTTTTTTAAGACTGCTTTCTTACTTTCCGTTATAAAAAAAGATGAGCCTTTTACATTGAAACAGCGGTTGTATAAATACACAGACTCATAATTAAAATATTTTTCTAGATACTGCCCGCTGTTTAGCTCGCGTTTATATAGATCTTTTTTAATCTTCTTTCTTCTTTTTGTGTGATAAGTGGCCAACCTGTTGTCAAGAGTTGTTCAAGCTGCCTGTAGGCCTCTGACATGGCTTAACGACTGCTGTCAATTTGGCCCTCCAAAGCATGGAGACGCTCAGATGAAATACCACTAAGCGGTCACCCATCTATAGACTGACCGCACCCAACGTTGCTTAACCTCGCTAATCGTTTACCGATAACTAAATACCACTATTTCATCTGAGCGTCTCCGTGCTTCGGAGGGCACGTAAAAAGTTGGTCCCGGTTGTTACCAAATTGACAGCAGTCGTTAAGCCACGTCAGAGGCCTACGGGCGGCTTGAATAACTCTTGACAACAGGTTGGCCACTAACCACACGAAAACAAGAAGAAGAAATTGTTTTAGATGTTTCGGAAATAATGCAATGCACACTGTTATAAGTTCAATAGTTTATTTCATCATAAAAGTTCCTATCTACGTCTATCTTTAGTTGTCTAGTCGCATTTTACGTAATAAAGTCATTGTTGTTAATGTTGACACTACACATTGATCGGTCACAGAGATTTTGTTACGACGAAAATAAATTAATTGTTTAGTTGCATATGCGATAAGACAAATCTGCTGTGCGAGCATTATTGGCTCGTACACACAACAACACATCAACTTAGACTGTTTGGACTTGGAACTATTAGAAGTTGAACGCTGCGAATCGTGCGAGAGAGTACGTTTTATTTTTGTTACGTTCTTTCCTTACCATTATATCGACACCACTATGCACTGTCCCTTGCCGATAATTCTTTATTTTGTATGTAGCGTAGTTATGCGTATATAGGGTGTCTAACTTGATGTGTAGCCGTGTGTACAGCGTCAAATTAATAATAAAAAATTAAAAAATATATGAACGAACTCGCATTCGCATTTATAATATTACTTAGAAAAATATGTTAACCTTTTCTACTAAAATATAATGCAAAGGACATAGTGTGTCCGTCTCCCCTCTAGGGGGGACAGTAGGGAGTGGTAGAAGTGCCTTTAGGGTAGGTCTTTCGTGTAGTGGCCTGCCGTTTCATACGGCGGGCCGAAACCTCGGCGGGGTCGCGACCGCATGCGAAAGTGATTCGCGCGGCCCCGTCGATAGTGGTTTTATCGAGGAACACCGTGGTAGGTTTAGTCGGTATTCCGGGAGGTACTTTATCATCTTAACATCTTATTTTACCCCGGCGAGTCCGACATAACCCCTCCGCCCGCCCCCGCGGAGGGGTATGCGTCATGCATTCCCCCACGTAAAAAAAAAAAAAAAAAAAAAAAAGGACATAGTGTAGTGGTAATATTGGAACCCACGACGTTTCGATCATAAGTCTTACCCATTACGCTACAACCTCTTTTGAATGCAGTTTATACCATTTTTATAAGAGTCACACATTTATTTTTAAACTTATGCCAAGGGACCAAAGAGGCTGACAGTGCAGCCATTAATAAAACTAAAAATACTGCTCATCTATACATGAAAATTGATTTCATATTTTCCTTTGCCAACGACAAACGTTTTCACGCCTCAAATGCCCGCAATTTTGGTCAACAGCAATGTACATATATTTCCCTTACCCGTCTAAAATACAACCAAAACATATAGAAAAATGATGACTTTATGTTTCTACCCTCAGTTAAAATACAATTTTATTTGCTGACATATCGATAACATGGTATGCCAGTGACGTGGCAGAAACAGTGCAGTCAACTGAAAAACGGGAACACAGGACGGCACAGTTCATCTGGGTAGTGTTTTATAGTCAGCATGAATGGGTGCTGAGAAATAGTAGGTAAAGGAATAGTAGGTAAAAATATAGCGCAGGTAAAAAGATAAAAGTGATGGCGGTAAAGGAATAGTAGGTAAAAATATAGCGCAGGTAAAAAGATAAAAGTGATGGCGGTAAAGGAATAGTAGGTAAAAATATAGCGCAGGTAAAAAGATAAAAGTGATGGCGGTAAAGGAATAGTAGGTAAAAATATAGCGCAGGTAAAAAGATAAAAGTGATGGCGGTAAAAGAATAGTAGGTAAAAATATAGCGCAGGTCAAAAGATAAAAGTGATGGCGGTAAAGGAATAGTAGGTAAAAATATAGCGCAGGTAAAAAGATAAAAGTGATGGCGTTTTCGCTTAATATTTAGCTCGTACTAACGGTTTTCTACCGCCTTTATTGATACTAAAGCATTCAGCTTCTGAGTGTTAATGTGAAATGAAACTAGGAAAATAACATAAATACATTTTGGGACATTTAGATGACTCTATTTTATATAAAGGTTACGTCGATAACAATTTACTAGTAGGTATCACTGTTAGCCCCTCTAGCTAAACGAAAAGCTTGTGTTATGATTGGATTTATCTCACTAGAGTATTGAAGCTAAGGATTGAACCTACAATCTAACTTCGATCCCACGATCACACTACCTTAATAATTAAGTTATTGATACTACTATTTATACGATTATATAATATAAATTATCATTTTGTGCACAGGCCTTTCCTAATCTTACCTTACCTAAAACTGACAACTTAAATCTCTGATATTATATCTCTGATATTCGTTATTGTGACGTTACATATGACGTCACGTATAACATAGTGCTTTGATAATTATGATATATGGACGGCTTTAGTAAATAGCGTAAATAGGCCGTAGCGATAGTAAATATGACTGCTGTGAGTACTACTTGGGTTCAATTTCTGGGTGGGGCAATGCGTAATTAGGTACTTTTATCAAGAAATTCTTAATAGCAATACGAAGTCTCAAACTGTGCTTAGTAGACGACAGTAAATATACCTATATGTATGTTTATCCATTGCCTAGTACCCATAGTACAAGTTCTGCTTAGTTTAGGCTAGATCGTGTTGTGTGTATATGATAGAATATTATATTATTATCTTTATTACTCTTTTTTTTTCTAATAATTACATTTTTAAATATAAATATAAAAACTATACATATTTGAAAATATAAAAACTGTAATGACCCACCGACATCGGGAACAGGGTCCAAGCTGCCGGTGGTTACGGCCCTAGAGAGAGGAATCTCCTCACAATACGCGCCGTGTCGAGTAGTACTGCCTTTTGCATCAAGTACTTGATCCAGCCATCTAACGCGAGCCTCTGCAGGTGGTGGTCGAGGCTCTTAGATATTAAACCATTGACTGTAATGACTATCGGCACAATTATCGCCGAGTCCACACGCCACATATTATTATTATTATTATAAGCTCGCCCCCTATTACATGTGATCTAAAACTACAACTAGAATCAGAATCAGAAATATTTATTTGTAAACATAGGTAATACATGGGATGTTACAATTAATAGATATGTCCGTTTATGGCTTGCATTGAAGCGTACAAATTTGATACCGTAATTATATGCTGAAGCTTTAAACAATAATACTTTAACTTCTTCTCTCTTCTTCTCTCTCTCTTAGCCTTTATTATTCCCAAGTCACTCGGGGTCGGCTTTTCTGGTCTAACCGGATTTGACTGGATATCAGTTTTCACACGGAGCGGCTGCCATCTGACCTCCGCTACCCGAAGGCTAACGATACCCTAAGGCTAGACCAGTGTCAGGATATTAGAGGGTACTGACTTTTCCAATAACGACTGCCATAGATGTTCATGGCAGCCGGGACCAACGGCTTAACGTGCTCTCCGAGGCACGGAGCAGGCGATAATTGTCAATCAATACGCACATAATTTCGAAAAGTCATATAACTTCCGAAAGTCAGAGGTGCGCGACGTGGGTTCGAACCCGAGACCCTCTGCATTGCAGTCTGTTGGTGTCCCCACTGAGCTATCGCTGCTATATACATAAACAATAATATTTTAACAAATTTTACATTACTTATAATAATAATAACTTTAATAACAATAAATTGATATTTACTTATGAAAAATAATTAATCAAAAACATAATTATCAACTTTAAAATGCCATATACTTAAATTAAAATGTCATACAAATTATAAAATGTCACATAAATTATACAATGTCAATATTTCAATGTTCTTTATTGATAATACATAATAAATTATAAATTATATTAGTAGTAGTGTAACAGTTTTCAAAATTATGTAATAAAGTGTCAAATAAACAACGCGATAAAATCCGTACATAGTAGTTTGATTTTAATTATATTAATATGTAACTAATTTGATCAGAGTTAATAAATAAGATCTATTAGGATTTCCCTTCATTTAAATAGTCGTCAATTGTATATTAACATTTGCTAATAAGATATTTATGTATATGTTTTTGAATGCCTCTAGTTTATTAATTTCTATGGTATTTTTTTAAAATTTGTTTTACGTTTTAGATGCCATACCCATTAATTATTTATTCAATATATCTTTTCTATGGCGTTTCATGCATATATTGCATTTGGCGCGCGGCCGCCATTGTAAAATTGTATGGAGGATTTGAAGTGCTTTTCTGATAAATGTGTATCTTTATTGTCAACCACGGGACTTGAAACTTGAATTTGGGACGGACAAATTGTAATATAACTATTTATGTGTCGTTTAAGCTGTAAAATAGGATAGATTTCTACTGTTATAAAATCTAAAAATCACGTAACACGAGCTTACGTTTTTGCAAATTTCCGTAATTTTGTAGGTGAAAATATTAATTATTTTATGTTTTTTACACGGAGTAATTGTAAACACATTCATTGTTTTGGTAAATGTATATTTTATATTTGTATTAAACAAAATCTGTTGATTTTATTCACTTAACTGTGACCGCCTGTTTTGGCACATTTCGCTCGGCGCAGTCTTAAGTGCTTATATAAATGGAGGTTTTCTCAGACATACTTAGCTATTTCATATACGTACAGACAAGGAACTGGTAGTAACTGTTGCTTTTAGAAAAGTGGTCTACAGCTTTCCGTACTTGGTATGCCACATAGCGAAACGTGAATGTACTATGTTGTCTCCTTCCGCTCTTTCGAGTATATAGTGAGTGTGAAAACACATTATTGACATCCTTCCCAACACAACATATACTACTTATTAAACCAACATTTTAGACAGCATAATAATCATGTGATGAAAGTGAATGAAGCCAGAGAAGTGTGTCAGGATCGTAGCAAATGGAAATCCGTAGTCTCTGCCTACCCCTCTGGGAAACAGGCGTGAATCTATGTATGTATGTATGTAATAATCATAAAAACAAGTTGTACTTATAAAACGTACTGCAGCTAAACATTTTTAATCAAAGCAACCGAGGTACATTTTCATTTGACATAAATCATACATCATATTTTAGCCAAACGCTGTAAGCCATACTGACAGTCCATACATTCATAGACAATAATGTGCTTGCAAATACCCATCGAACAGCAGATATTTCCAAAGCAGACATTCCTTCGACGTTCCATGCCGATTGGAAACGAATAGAGTATTCGACTCGCATGTCATTTGGTAGATCAAAGCCCTGTTGCATGAGTAATGACAAGTTGTGAACAAGATCGGTACGATAGCTCACTTCCCTAAACTGAGCGACTTTGGCGAAACAATTTGAGCATAACTGCACGTCAATAATTGAGGCACTAGTGGGTCTTCGGCCACCCAGTTAACTGGTACGATTGATTTGAGTTTCGAGAATAGTGAAGTTATAAATATCTGACTAGTAAAGTAAAACAAATATAAATGCAATCATAACAATAGTATACTTTGATAATTGGCATTGTAACCGTACTGTTCTGGGGGTCCACCGTGAAACGCGTTATACGCAATTGCGTACGTTCGTTCGTGCTTATTCTTACCATGAAACATCATTCGCGCCGACATTCGTCATGAATATCGTATGACATTTGTACGTCCTAAAAAATCCGAAGTGTTTTCATGGTAGGTATATGCTTATTATTTCTTTCGTAATTCGTTTCGGCACGTCATTGCGTAAAAACATTTTCACGGTAGACCCGCTGTTTTGTGTAGGTACCATCCTAATATTATAAATGCAAATGTGCGTTTGCTTGTTCGTCACATTTTTACCACTTAACTATTTAACTGATCATCATGAAATTTCGCATACACATAGTCAGGAATACAGAAAACAATAAAATGTATCTTTCATACAGGAAAAAGTAAATACTGTCATAAAAAAATTAATTGCAAAATTTACATTAACGCTAACGAAGCGGCGTACAAAATCTAGTAATCTTCTTCTTCTCCTTAGCCTTTATTATTCCCAAGTCACTTGGGGTCGGCTTTTCTAGTCTAACCGCATTTGACTGGATATCAGTTTTTACACGGAGCGGCTGCCACCTGACCTCCGCAACCCGAAGGCTAACGATACCCTAAGGCTAGACTACTGTCAGGAAATTAGAGGGTACTGACTTTCCCAATAACGACTGCCATAGATGTTCATGGCAGCCGGGACCGACAGCTTAACGTGCTCTCCGAGCCACGGAGCAGGCGATAATTATCAATCAATACGCACATAATTTCGAAAAGTCATATAACTTCCGATAGTCAGAGGTGCGCGACGTGGGTTCGAACCCGAGACCCTCTGCATTGCAGTCTGTTGGTCTCCCCACTGAGCTATCGCTACTACACAAACTACTACAAAATCTAGTAATATTTAAATAAATAGCTTTTAATTGCCAAATCATTTGAGAATGCGCGATATCAAAAGAAACGAATTTGAGGTCATTGAACTTAAATAAAGTTCAGAGTGTTAAAGTGCTTTTACAAAGTAGAGTATTAGTATGTTTGCGTTTAATGTGAGGCCTAGTTTTTTATGTAGTTGATTGGAACTAGCATTTTCAATCTTACATACAAATTTAATGAATACCGACCAACATTAAAGAGTATTAACATTTGTTCCGACTTAAGATTTTAGTCTATATAGTTGTAACGTTTATCTAAATCAGAAGTCAAATTTAAAGCAACTGCTTACCACCATCTTAGGTCGTCCGCTGCGTTAAGCTAGTGCACGGAGCGGGCGCCCGCCGCGGAGACCCGCACCGTGCTCCGTCACGGACTCGCGGGCGCCTGCGACGGACTCCCGCCTCTCGCAGCGCCGGCAGTAACGAAGCAGCGCTCACTGATTTCCTAGAAACAGCTCCGCTCGCGTGCTCCGTCGCGTGGACACGTTGTCCGATAATAGAAAACAGCACGCCGCGCGGGCGCCCGCTCCGTGCACCCGCTTAAAGCAGTGGACGGCCTTAACTGCAAGCTTGTTGGACATAATTTAGAGTAGACAATAGCAGTTTTATAATTATACTGATGAAACTATTAAAACGCAAACAAATTATACATTGTTTTATTAGTATTTACTATTACACGACCGTATAGACAAGGCCTTGAAACTTACTCATAAACCGCTTTTTACCTAAAAGATAAAACCAAATGTATATAAAACTTGAAATAAACAAATCCTTTTCCATTACACGATGTAATGAAAGTAACAATATGAAAACTTACTCGAACAAAGTGATATTAAACTCAGAACTCCAAGCTAAAGAACCTTGGAGTATTTAAAGAGCGATTATATTTTTGACGGAAAAGATACGATTAAGTGTGCGTCCTTAAAACTTTCTACTGCTCATTTCTGAAGCTAAATAGGCAATTCAACTTTTTGATGAGCACGCCATCTATTAGAGCCTATTTTACTCTACGGTGGATGTAAAAATGCAGATGTGCCTTCATAACTACCTTCAGTAAAACTATTGAACGTTTTTTTGATGTTTATTAACTACATGTATGAGTTATAATATACATACATACATAGATTCACGCCCGTTTCCCAGAGGGGTATAATAATATAGATAGATAGATAGATAAAATGTTTATTCAATTAATTAAATACAGGTGTTTCTTAATCTAAAAGTGCGCCAAACTGTAAAAACAGTTTGTTGGCGCTATGCGCTCATACATGCATCATATTAGCTTATCTACTAGGTGTCTAACAGTACTAACTTACAATAAAATTTTACTTTATTTTTATTACAGTACTCGATCACACTATAAAAAACATATATAATAATACTACTACTCTTTAATCTTATTCAGATACATAATCTTTAATTTTGTTTTGAAAGTCGCTTTACTAATTTTACAGTACTCGAAATTTATTTCATTAAATATTTTTGGTGTTATATACTTAAGTGTCCTCTCACCGTAATAGTTACACACTCTTGGTTGTACATATTTAGTTCTAATGTCTTTCCTCAATGAATTGTACACATTGTTGTCATGTTTGTAGTCATTACAATTAAATTGGTCTATGGCTATCAAATAATTTACTTTCTCGTTTGCTGGGAGCACCTTGCATATCTTGTAAAGTATGTCATAATTATTTTTACATTTCAGTTTTGTGTCCCTGCTTACAAGCATTTTTAAAAACCTAATTTGCAACGCTTTTATTCGGTTTATATAGGTAGCAAAGGTTCTTCCATACACACTAAGTCCATAAGATATTAATGATTCGACCATAGTATGATAAATAACAAACATTGTAGACTTATTTACAACATTGTCAAGCTGAAATAATTTACCAAGTATTATTCTCAGTTTATCACATAAGTTATCTATGTGATACTTCCAACTAAAACTAATATCTATTGTTAAGCCAAGATATTTACATTTTTGTACATTTTCTATTTGACTACAACTACATTTGGACTTATTTACATGTAGGCATTCGTAGGTATGTCCTATAATGTTTATGGATTTACATTGCATAGGCATATAGGGGGAACGCACGTGCATTAATTTGGTTTTGTTAACATTTAATATTAATCCATTATCGTGTGACCACTTTAAGATGTTTTCATAATCTTGTTGCATTTTAATACTAATTTCATTTAGGTCTTTATGCGCGTATATCAGACAAGTATCGTCGGCATACATATATATTCTACAGTGTTGTACTACATTGCTAATACTATTAACATGTAAAATGTAGCCCAACGGTCCGTATACCGAACCGGTGGGCACGCCTGACGTCACCTGCGCTTCCCCTCCGGCCACTCCATTCACAACCGTATACAGCGTTCTATCACTAAGATAACTTTTAAAGAAATTCAACACCGGACCTCGAATACCACACTCCTGCATAGATTGCAGCAACACGTCATGTTTCAGAGTGTCGAATGCTTTTTTAAAATCAATAAATAAAATACCTACATGTTTTTTCTCATTTAAATATCCATTAATATCATCTGAAAAACACGCCAGTGCAGTTGCAGTGCTTCTGTCGCGCCTAAATCCATGTTGTGAGTCTGAAATTATACTATTTTCCTCAAGGAAATCACTCATCTGCGTTACTATTACCTTTTCCACTATTTTATTTATTATTGACAGTATAGCAATTGGCCTGTAATTAGCGTAATCTAAGTGGCTACCTTGCTTGTATATCGGTCTTATAATAGCACGTTTTAGTGCACTTGGGTATTTCCCAGATGATAAACACATATTTACAAAATTTGCCAGCGACTGGCTTATTTTATGTTTAATAAATTTTAGATCTCTGATTCGAATTTTATCTGTGCCAGGTGCCTTTTTTATACTAATCACATCAATTATTTTCTCTATTTTGCTAGCCGATATTTTTTTAAATCGAAATGACATGTTTGTTTTCTTAACGTAGTTCTCGCGGTTGAAAAAAGTTTTATCACAATTGTGCCTTAAATTTGCAATTTCATTTGTAAATGTTTTGGCAAAGTTTGTACATATGTTTTCAGTGGTTTCAGTCTTACCCAAATGTTTTAAAATAACCTTATCTATACTATTATTTGTTCTACCCAACCAGCTATTGATATGAAACCATATCTTTCTATACTCTTTTCTACACTCTTCTATACATTTTTTTAGCATTGTAAATACACTTATTAGTTTTATTACGAAATTTAGTATATTCAGTTTTATAAATCATACAACTCGGCGAGGATTTCCATTTACGAAACAACTCATCCCGATGGTTTATCATTAACTCTAAACTTTTAGTCACCCACGGTTGACTTTGTCTTTTGTCACGGATTTTAGTTTTAGTTTTACACTGCATATATATTTCACCAAACACAATACATAGCCTTTCATATAGCTGCAATGGACACTTTATTTCTTGTAATTCACTCCAGTCAAAGCTATCTAACTTTTGTTGCACTAATTTATTATTTAAAGCACATACCTGCTCACACTGTTTACCTATCGCGTTATCAGTAATGCCGACGCTCACGCCTACCAGATAGTGGTCTGACAACTTGCAGGTAAGCATGTGTGCTACGGGCGGCGCGCGCGCAGTCGCAGCTGCGGCTCGCGCGCAGCGCACCCATACATGGTCGATGCACGACGTTACCATCCTGCCGGCAAGTACCTCCTCTCGCGTCGACTCCGTGATAGCACACTCCAGACCCCGAGCGCACATAGCGTTATTGTATTCTACAGTTACTGTTGATGCATATGAGTTGCCAGATATATTTATGTTTGTGTCGCCCAACATTACTATTCCTTCCTGTGGTGGTATAGTTTTAATTAAATTGTCAATTTCTTCTACAAAACGTCGCGCATTAGTGCTTGGCGGCCGATAAACCGCGATAATGTGTATACTTTCTTTATTGCACAGTTTTAGCTTTCCGTATAAAATTTCTGATGCATGACCATTTATAGCCGTGGCTGTAAAATTTAATGTATTTTTTATATAAATTAGTACCCCTCCTCCTTTCCTTGTTTCTCTCGTGTTTGTGTATGTATCATAACCTTCTATATTGTACAAAGACACCTCTTCTTCGTTAATATTGATTTCTGTCAATACAATTATATGAATATTATATTGGCATTGTTGAAGCAAGACTGTAAACTCATTGAAGTTTTTACGTAACGATCTTATGTTTAAGTGTATTATATTTAATTGTGTATTATGTATGATATATTGACTCCATGATGTTATATCTTCGTATCTATAATATTCTATTCCATTTGTTATACTGGACAGTGTATCTGTGATTGTGTGGAATTTTTGTAAAGGTTTTATTATGTTTATGTACTCGCACCGGACAGTTCCGGGTTTAGTTATTTAGAGTATTGTGTTGTTGTTCCCCGCGTTGCGGTGGGGTTGTATACTGATGTAGTAATTGTTCTATGTCTCTTTCATTTAATATGGAGTATATTTTCCTCTCTTCATCGCTCTTTCGCACCAAAATTTTGGAGTTCTGTGTCCATATGTATTTATATTTACCTCTTAGGACTGTCTTTGCCGTCTTAAACAAATATCGTACATGATTAGATAAATTCTCATTAATGTAAATCGGTTTATCACTGCCGTTCTCAACGATGTCCCTGTTGGTAAGGCGAGTTCTTTTTTGTTTAAGCCATTGATCGCGGGCAGCCCGTGATCGTAGCGTGATGACCACTGTCCGTGGGCGACTCTCATCTTTTTTTGATCCTACCCTCCTTGTTTCTTCCACACTTTGAAAACTGATATTCAACTTTTCCGTTAAAGATTTTATTGTTTCTTCTAATTTTTCATCGTCTTTATTCTCCAACCCAACTATTTCTATATTTTTCTCACGTTCTTTTTGTTCAAGATACATTATTCTCTCTTCCAGGGATTTGTTAACATTTTCTAAATGCTTATTTTTATTTTCCATGGCAATAATCTTATTTATTCTATTTATTATTGAACTTCCTTAGGCAGCAGCGATAGCTCAGTGGGGAGACCAACAGACTGCAATGTGGAGGGTCTCGGGTTCGAACCCACGTCGCGCACCTCTGACTTTCGGAAATTATATGACTTTTCGAAATTATGTGCGTATTGATTGACAATTATCGCCTGCTCCGTGCCTCGGAGAGCATTAAGCTGTCGCGGTGTCGGTCCCGGCTGCCATGAACATCTATGGCAGTCGTTATTGGGAGAGTGTCGACTCAAAAGATCCCACTGGGTCGAAGTGTCGCCGGTCTGCACTGACTGGCCCCCACATAAGATACATACATACTCCTTTATAGATGGTTAAGTGGTCGTCTCACCACTGGCACTGCGCTGAGTGTTGTGGGTTAAAATCTCACACGTGATAAAACTTTGAACTAACTACTAACTAACATCAGATTTTTATTCATATAGAAAAATCATTTGACACATATATGACTGATCATTCGTCGCTCTTCATCCGAAAGTAGACCTTTTCCTCTTGATTCAACAATTATTTCCAGCTCACATTTCACAGCCAGCAATGATTATAGTTATATAAGGTTAGTCGGAAAGGATTATCCCCTTTCAACGTAAGCTGAAAGGGTACTAAAATACTCATAAGGAAGAACAACTTTAGTTCTACCACTGTTTAACTTCTATCCGAAAATTTGTAACAAAGATTTTTCCCAACGAATTAGTTATGTAAAGGTGAGTTTTTGGCAATGCTCTGTAACAAAAGTTTATTTGCAGAAAAGCTACGTAATGGTCTTCGTAATCATTTTCTTTACCAATACTTATTATCTACATCCCTTCTAGCGTCTCTGGCCATTTTAGTCAGATTGCTCCAGAACTTGCACTCCTGGTCTAATGTTAACAAACGGCTAAGTAAGAAGATATCTCGTCAGTTTGGTATAAACTTATAAACTGACTAATATTATAATGTATATCGATTGGCGAAAAGGTATCAACTAAAACTCTAGGGTTGTATGTCGGTTATTGCTATTTAGGGGCAAGGTTCCTTTGGAAAATAATTCTACGTACGCCAGTGTCTACATTAGTACAAATTATGCTAATCGACTGTATGGTTGACAATTCAATTACTTTATAAAAATGTATAGCTATTTTCCTGTAGTATAAAAACACAAAACGTCGCTTATTATTAAGCTACACATAAAAAACAAATTGAATAATATTATTTATTCTCGCAAAGTTGTTAACATGACAAGGCCAAACTTCCAACCGGTAATTGAAAGAACAAACAAAAAGGCTGGAATTTTTCAATTTAACTAAGTCGGCATATAGTGCTTATAAATCAAAAGTCTCATACAAGCATGGCGTTTACAAAATTAGTTTTCACCAATTCGCTTTTTTATTTATGTGATGTGGACTCATGTTAGGCTAATTTCACTATGATTCACGTGAGGAATGTCAGAAATTTAGCCACGCCTGCCAATTTATAGGAGAACAATATTATTTTCATGACAACATGGCCACAACGACGGCGTGAGAGAAACTAGAAAAATAACTGTATGAAATTTACATAATATTGTCTTCTATTTGCGCGAATATTATTCACTGAAATTAAACTGCTATATACGGATTTTATCGCGTTGTTTATTTGACACTTTATTACAAAATTTTGAAAATTGTACTACTATTAAATTAATTTTCTTCTTTTCTACATACACACAACACCATCTAGCCCAAACTAAGCAGAGCTTGTACTATGGGTTCTAGACAATGGATAAACATACATATATACTTTTTTGTTTTGTAAATACGTACATATTATACATAGAAACACCCAGACCAAGACAAACATCCATGTTCATGCACACAAATGTTTGACTTGTGCGGGAATCGAACCCGCGACCTCAGGCGTGGCAGTCAGTTACACTAACCACTACGCCACCGAGGCCGACAATCAATCAATTTTATTTCAATGTTATAATATTTTCTTTCTAATTTATTTCTTAGTTACTTTGTTGATATATTTTGATACATAAAAATAATAATAATAATAATAATATTCTATCACATACACACAACACCATCTAGCCCAAACTAAGCAGAGCTTGTACTATGGGTACTAGACAATGGATAAACATACTTATATACTTTTTTTTTGTAAATACGTACATATTATACATAGAGACACCCAGACCAAGACAAACATCCATGTTCATGCACACAAATGCTTGACTTGTGCGGGAATCGAACCCGCGACCTCAGGCGTGGCAGTCGGTTACACTAACCGCTACGCCATCGAGGTCATCATATATGTATATGTGGTATAATTTTTTTATAATGCTGACACTCATGACATTACTTATTTATCATGTATGGATTTAAAATCTGAAATAAAAGTTTTATTATTATTATTATTATAATTTGGCGTACCCACACCAAATTTAAGGTGTAAGTATGTCAAATATTGTCTTCTGTTTACGCGAATGTTATTCATTGAAATTGAACTACTATATACGGATTTTATCGCGTTGTTTATTTGACACTGGAACATTGAGACAACTACCAACTTAGTCTCCCCGTGACCATGGCTGTTGAAAAGCAACCGAAACGTCGAGGAAAGTGTAAACTTAAATATAAATAGTTTTAAAATTTAATTAGCTTAAAATTTGTAAAGTTCAATAGTAGTAGTGTAACAGTTTCTAAATTATGTAATATGTACAGTGTTAAATAAACAACGCGATAAAATCCGTATGTAGTAGATAGTTTAATTTCACCCACACGGGTCAAAATTAATATCGTCATGAATACAAACGAGAACACGAGTCAGGGTCGTTCAAAGGGATCTATAACACATTTTCTAAGGTAAATTGAATAGCCCTTGTCAAATATTCAGTGATATTTGGTTGAAATCCCATTAACCTGTCATCGATTCCTCAATAACTGTGTCACTATTCTGCTAACCTCAACTAGGTTATACCAACACTCTGAAGATATTAAACCACTCCTATTATTCACTGATTCATTCCGGGAATGTTAAAAATGTTCGTTCAACTGCCAATTTATGTGATAGTACGAGCTAATGTACACGCACATGCATACATTAAGCTTGGTACACATGTTTTAAAACAACGCGCAAGATATCTTTGGTTATAGAGTGACACGTGACTGTTGTTAATGATTCGAACGTTGCGTTCCTTGAAAGGTATTCGAATTAAAACAATAGAAAAGCGATTAAATAAAGATTATCACAAATCAACGTATACGGTGCTTTGTAAAATATACGAACAGTTCAAATCAAGAAGCTTCAATGGGATAAAACTATTTAATAATCTTTATTTTATCGTTTTTCTATTGTTTTAATTCAAATACCTTTCAAGAAACGAAACGTTTGAATCATTAAGACTGCGCCGAGCGTAAGACAGATAATGACAGAGCTCGTGCGGCGCATATTCAAATCGGCGCGCGGCCGACATAGTAAAATTGTATGCAAGATTTGAAGTGCTTTTTTGATAAATATGTATCTTTATTGTCAACCAATAACTTAAATATTTGGGACGGACAAATTGTAATATAACTATTTATGTTTCGTTTAAGTTGAAAAATAGAATAGATTTCTACTGTTATAATCTAAAAATCACGTAACACGAGCTTACGTTTTTGCATTTTTCATGCAAATTTACGTAATTTTGTAGACGAAAATATTAATTATTTAAAGTTTTTTACACGGAGAAATTGTAAACACATTCATTGTTATGGTAATGTATATTTTATATTTGTATTAAACAAAAAGTGTTGATTTTATTCACTTAACTGTGACCGCCTGTTTTGGCACATTTCGCTCGGCGCAGTCTTAACAACAGTCACGTGTCGCTCTATACCCAAAGATATCTTGCGTATAATGTATTTCAAATACATTCAAATCAAAGCATTTAATTTTGATATATTTAATACGGTGCACGCATTGTGTACTTAATATGTACGATAGGGTATTATGCCATTGAAATATAATTCAGCTTCATTTAATTATTCGATTCGATATACATATTTCTAATAATTATTTATTATAATAATTCGTTTATATTATTTTCAATAATTCGATTATTGTTTATTCTTTCTTCGTACTACATTTGACAGCTCAATTGCTTATTTCAAGTATTACTCAAAGCATATATAGTACCTATTTGTTGAAAATACGTAATCATTACATTTAAAATTGAATTTTAGTACGCAATGCTTATTAAGTATGCCTGCCGACAAAAACTCCAAAAATAAACGTTTGAACTATATTCAAATCATTAACATACCTTTGAAGAACTGTTTTAAAAATAATATTAGGTAATAACACCTCAAAGGCGAACACAAAGTCACGTGGCGCAGCTGAATTTCGCCAGTGAACACTTGGCTTAACGTGTACAAGTGCCAATAATAGGCGCCGAGGGATTCTAGTACGATTGTAAACTGATGTCTTAGATGCTTGTTGTGTAATGGTGTCAGAAACATCACGTTGTTAGTACGGGGTGTAGTAATATTTGGAAGGGTTAATATCGAAGCGATTATTTTGTTGATTTTGTTCTAGATAGCGTTATACCTTTCGTAGTTCTGGTAAGAGCATTAGAGCATAGCATTACGTTGGTTTATACCTAGTAAGTTTGGGTTTATTACAGCTACATTGAACTATGTTATATTTTTTTGTAGTAACGAAGACTTCACTCGCTTTAGGGATGATCCTTGTATCACAGAGGAGTTTACAATTACTCATCCGACACAAAGAACATCCGTTTTCGGAACAATCAATTGTTGACCACACAAATTTTTGGCCCTTGTGAAATTGAAGTCCACAACTCTCGACACAATGGCAGTGCCATGACGACCACTTAAACTACTAACGAAGTAGATAGTTGCCTCGCTGATATCTGAAAATTTAAAAAGTAGGTACCCTGCTACTTTGCAACATAGGAATTAAAACAAGTGAGAATCGGCAATGAACTGCTGTAAATGATAGTCAGATTTTTTTTTAAATTAATATTCATGTTTCACGTGATACCACGTGAACTCGTGTCAGAGGTCAAAGGTCATAGTTATTTCGGGGGTATATCAATTATGCTGAGTCGAATGGCGTTGACCGCGAGTCGCTAACTCTTACGGTTCTTGAGTTGAAAGTTGTATAACAGACAGACGGCACGACGGACGGACAAAGCTGTTGTATAAGAGTTTTTTTTTAACTCTAACGGTAGGATGTATTCCACCTTAATTTTACTGATTGTGTTTAGGTAATGCGTAATAGGTTACAAGAAATTTGAATACAGTTTAGTGTGCTAGAGGCGCTAAACAACGGCTGAGTAAAAGAAAACCTTAGAACTCAAAGTTAGCCGTAAGTGCAAGCAAGTACAGATGTACTAAAGTTGTGACATTTCATTTGATCTTTAATATGTGCAATAGAAGAAGCAGAAGAAGCTAGAAGCAGTGGTAAACCGTTGGACTGCCACGCACAGGTCTTGAATTCGATCCAAAGGCGCGTTTCTCTGACTTTTCGAAGTTATATGTGTATTAAATAGTTAACTATCGCTTGCTTTGACGGTGACGGAAAACATCGTGAGGAAACCTGCATGTCTAAGAGTTCTCAATAATGTTCTCAAAGATATGTGAACTCTGCCAAAATAAAACCCGCACTGGTCTGCGTGGTGGACTATGGCCTAACCCTTCTCACACTGAGAAGAGGCCCGTGCCTAGCAGTGGGACAGTTTAATACAGATTATTACATACTAGCTGTTGCCCGCGACTTCGTCCGCTTGGACTTTAATTTATTACCCAATACCTACTTTTAATTGGTTATCTAATTTTAATATATAAAACTACAACTAAAGAAATTAATATGTCTAACTACACCTATATAAGTGTAGTTAGCTATATATTCAAAAAATACATATGGTATCGCGGCACTTTTTTGTAGATATTGATACGTTCTATAATACTGTAGAACCTTTTTTTGTTCTATCATCAATAGTTTCCGCAGCGCACGCGATGACAGATTTTTTATGACTAATTTTTTCACACCTTGGGTTATATTATTTCATTTTTATTAAGGATCCCTATTTTTTTTTAAATGTAATGTAGCTTATGTCCCTCAGTAAAGAAGCAGCTTTCTAATGGTGAAAGAATTTTTGAAATCGGTCCAGTAGTTTTTGTGTGAAAACATTACAAACATACATAAAAAAACACAAATGTTTCCTCTTTATAATATTAGTTTAGATTATTTAGATTTCTTTTTATTAGGGGCATGTTCATTATTATAATATGTTCATAAAATATAACACTTCACTTTTACATAATATTATTGTATACATCACTAAACATTACAATACTAGCAGTCTTTTAGTATATAGATACATAGCCTCACGCCTATATCCCCAAAGGGGGTTTGCAGAGATGTATTACACGAACTTTGTGTTAGGACTCACGTAATAGGTAGCAAGTCAGTCGCTGTCTACCACACACAAGCCCACAATACGTGCTGGTACTGAAATTTCACTTTGAATCCGGTGTTCGAAGCCGAAACCTCACGCACGGCAATCGTTTTCACTACAGCTGCGTCACAGATGCATTTACTTTATTTTTTATAATAATAATAATAATAACGGTGTTGCCCTCTGCTGCTGGCGTGTATGCCTATAGTTACTATTCAGGGGGCCCATCTAGTGAGTTGGCGAGTCACCGTCTGCCCATTGCAGTGATGCTATTAGAGTATTCAGGGCAGACGCCATTTTTCATCCATAGTTAGCAATATACCGGTCCACCAGACACCCATACCCATAGCCCACATATTAAAATCCATACGTAGTAATAGTCTGCTGTCGGTGTTCCATCCCACCTTTGATTAAAACTCTCGAAGGGCCTCTTCACCTTGGACCCATGTCTCCGTGTAATCCTCCCAAAGGGCCAGGTATTTTCCAATATAATATGTTAGAAAGTACCTGTGATAAGAGGAACATAATAATAATAATAATAATGCTCCAAAAAGCCGCCATTCTGAACACCTGCAGAATAGTTAGAAAGTTTATGTCTCTTGATGAAAACGAGGTTACACAAAACACTTCATCTACATGACCTTAAACACACCACACGCTACATTTACTTGGTTTCGGCCCGTAACTGTAGACAAAACCAGCCCTGAGCTGAGAATAAACAAAAGTACTCATAATAATAATAATAACCTACCACATACACAGAACACCATCTAGCCCAAACTAAGCAGAGCTTGTACTATGGGTACTAGACAATGGATAAACATACATATGTATATACTTTTTTTTGTAAATACTTACATATTATACATAGAAACACCCAGACCAAGACAAACATACATGTTTATGGACACTAATGTTTGACTGGTGCGGGAATCGAAGCCGCGACCTCAGGCGTGGCAGTCGGTTACACTAACCACTACGCCATCGAGGCCGATAAAACTAGCTTTTGCCCGCAGCTTCACTCGCGAAGAAGTAGATTAGGATACGTTAGTAACAATGTTTAAAAATAAAATATATCCTATGGTATACGGTAATAATTTAGTTTATATTTAGTGAAAGAATTTTTAAACTTGGTAGAATAGTTTTTGAGTTAAATCCTTATATACAAACAAAAAATCTAATCTTTTCTCTTTCTAATATTACTACAGATTAAAATTAAATTAAATTAGTACAAGTTCTATTTTAAAACATTAAGCAAATATTTAACCAGCGATACTATTTTCAGCTAAGTTTTGTATTCACATAAAGCAAAGGAATTCACAAACAATATTTTAGTAACGCCGTTCGTTGACCGCACTTTATGATAACACTGTTTTCCATTCACACAGACCGATTTCGTTGTTCTGTTAAACCAAATCTGAGGTCCCATATGGTTTTAATAATCATATTTGGGTTAAAATAAGTATTAAGTATAAATAATATATATATAATCAATGCTTTAGAGTTTTAAAATAATTTCGAGACGAATACTATTATTACGTTAAATTGTAAAAAGATGAAGTTTCAGAAGATGTCTACATTTTTGTTACTGAATCACGCGTAAACCGTTAAACAGAGTGAGATAAAAGTTGGCCACAAATAAACCATAGTCTATTTCTGGGACATATCGCAGATAACATAATATATGATAGTTGTATACCGGACATATCGCAGATAACATAATATATGATAGTTGTATCCCGGACATATCGCAGATAACATAATATATGATAGTTGTATCCCGGACATATCGCAGATAACATAATATATGATAGTTGTATCCCGGACATACCTATCGCAGATAACATAATATATGATAGTTGTATCCCGGACATATCGCAGATAACATAATATATGATAGTTGTATCCCGGACATATCGCAGATAACATAATATATGACAGTTGTATCCCGGACATATCGCAGATAACATAATATATGATAGTTGTATCCCGGACATACCTATCGCAGATAACATAATATATGATAGTTGTATACCGGACATATCGCAGATAATATAATATATGATAGTTGTATCCCGGACTTATCGCAGATAACATAATACATGATAGTTTTATCCCGGACATATCGCAGATAACATAATATATGATAGTTGTATACCGGACATATCGCAGATAACATAATATATGATAGTTGTATACCGGACATATCGCAGATAACATAATATATGATAGTTATATACCGGACACATCGCAGATAACATAATATATGATAGTTGTATACCGGACATATCGCAGATAACATAATATATGATAGTTGTATACCGGACATATCGCAGATAACATAATATATGATAGTTGTATACCAGACATATCCCAGATAACACATATGATAGTTGTATCCCGCGGGATCCAAACGAGCGACCCCACAAGTAAAGACTAGTTATAAAAATGAGTTGTTAAATAAATAACCAAACCAAAAATACATTCCAATAAATTTTAAATTATTGACCTCATTTTTATACCTATAAATAAATAAATAAATATATATAAAAATACATATTTTTGTACGATAGTTTCTGAATACATCAAGAAAAATATTGAAATACATTTTTCGCAAGTCAAGCATTATTTTTGTTGTTTTATAAAATGCTTATAAACTGAATAAAAATCTTTTATATCTCTATGATAACTTTTAGTTTGAGAGTTCATTTAAATTTTCGAATTTGATTGAAAAATAAATATTACTGAGAGAAATACAAGCGAATATTTGAAGACAGAATAAATTATTAAGATTTAGATTATGACTTCTATTATCTTTTAACAAAGTGCGCTTTTGGATGTTTATTTTTTATAGAGTTAATAGAAAATCTAGTTATGACTGCGCGGATGGTGCGAATGATTGCCTTACCACTTTTAATGGACCTGGGTTCGATGCGCACTAAGGACAAGATATAGTATAATTTACAAGTAGTTGTTTCGTGTGTGGGTATCCCTTGCGTTCATTATTTTAATGTTTATTAAGTCGTAAAAGCAAAGACGCCATGGGACATGTCTTTAAAAATGTATATAAAGTCAGAACTTTTAAGGTGCCGAAATATAATTTTAACATGTTTTGATGAAAGTAACCCACGATAATACACGCAATCATACTCTACATCTATCACGATTACACACGCAAGCCAATAAATCTTATCCAATTTGCACGTTAATTTGATCAATACATGTACAAAGATCAGTATAAATACAAAGATACGAAATATAAAAGAAAGACAAGCAAAACAGAAAATTATATTGAATATGTATAAATAACATCTAACTGACCTAAAAATAAATGGAATGGGAACGACTGTACTAATAACCAAACTTAAATTAAGAATGAAGCAGACTGTACGTGCTTCAAAATGTCTTGATACCCGTCTCGCCACATTCACCGCCGAGAACATTGAACAAAATATTTTCTAAAAAAATGTGGCTACAGCTCGCCGTTTAATATATTATTAAACTCACTAAACAGAGTTTAAACTGGTTATTCTTAGTTCCATCGCAAATACATTGGAAAACACGACGTTTTAATCGTTAGTAAAATTGTTTACTTGATATTTATCGTTTATTTTTCAGCTCGTTAGTAATAAATAGAACTCAACGTAAACTGCTATAGCGTAAAATACTACGTACTAAATTTTCCTAAGACTTAGCCTAATCTCTTTAAAAATACTTATTTCTAGTATATTTAGTGCAGCCGGCCTTGTGACGTCACAGTGATGTATGTCGTCACTATCGTCGAACAATTTATTTCTGGTTACGCGATTTGTTCCACTATCGTGACGTAATAGACTCGACTTCATTCTATGAAATATGTTTTAGTTCCGATGTAGTGTTGGCATCTTAATTATGAGCGGGTTTTATGATAAATTGCTTTCGTTTATTTTATGAGCTCGAGGTTAGGTTATAAATTTAATACTGATGTAAATTTATGCAGAAAATTATGATAGCATCCGATTACATACTTTAATTCGAGTAAACATGAGTCTTTTATGATCCGTTCACTGTTTTTCACGAGTGTACGTTTCATAATTCGTCTACGTTGAAAGAATAAATAAAGATATATTTACTAATAAAGTATATAAGTAAGGTCTTCTCTCTTAGCCTTTATTATTCCCAAGTCACTTGGGGTCGGCTTTTCTGGTCTAACCGGATTTGACTGGATATCAGTTTTTACACGGTGCGGCTGCCAACTGACCTCCGCAACCCGAAGGCTAACGATACCCTAAGGCTAGACCAGTGTCAGAATATTAGAGGGTACTGACTTTCCCAATAACGACTGCCACAGTTGTTCATGGCAGCCGGGACCAACGGCTTAACGTGCTCTCCGAGGCACGGAGCAGGCGATAATTGTTAATCAATACGCACATAATTTCGAAATGTCATATAACTTCCGAAAGTCAGAGGTGCGCGACGTGGGTTCGAACCCGAGACCCTCTGCATCGCAGTCTGTTGGTATCCCCACTGAGCTATCGCTGCTACTTAGTAAGTAAGGTATCTATGGATAAATAGAAAGAAGAAAACCTCAGCAAACATTATCCGTCCAAAATTAAAGATTTTCTGAAGTACGTTAGATTAATTAATATTGATGAGGCTGTACGGATGGTGTAGTAGACACTGGGTTCGAGTGTTGTGGATTGAATTTCCAATTTTTGTCTCGTGTGCACAGATTGTGCGAGTCACAAGTAATTCTTCCAAGTCCAGGTGTCCTTTGTGTTCGTTGTTTGATTGTTTGTAAAGATCTCCGAGGCGCAGGACATCTTCGTAGTGTAGAAAATCACTTTTGAAGAAAGAATAATTTATAGAAAGATTAACCAAACTGAAAACAACCAAACCGATTTATTACCGAAATTAAACACACACATTATACATTGAAATTAAAGTACTATATACGGATTTTATCGCGTTGTTTATTTGACACTTTATTACATAATTTTAAAAAAACTGTTACACTACTACTACTATTAAACTTTACAAATTTTTAAGCTAATTGAATTATTATTAAAACTATTTAAACTATTTAGATTTAATTTAATTTTACACTTTCCCCGACGTTTCGGTTGCTTTTCAGCAGCCATGGTCACGGGGAGATTCAATTAGCTTAAAAATTAATAAAGTTTAATAGTAGTAGTAGTGTAACAGTTTTCAAAATTATGTAATAAAGTGTCAAATAAACAACGCGATAAAATCCGTATATAGTAGTTTAATTTCAATGAATAATATTCGCGTAAACAGAAGACAATATTACACACATTATAATTAGATGTTACTAATTCTAAATATGAGAAATGCCTATTTAATTAGTGTCATCTAAAGCTCTATACCCAATTTTGCACAATAGATTAGGTACACAATTCAACTCCGCGGGCAGATCGTATTCCCAACGCTTCTCACATTGACATTGGTGAAGTGACCACTTATGCCATTATCCCATACTTGTTATACGATCAAAACATTGACGGGTTTGAATACGGAAGGTACTTATGTGCGTCAGTATATAATGAAAATTTAAACCGATGAAAGTGAGTTATTGTTAATAGTATATTATAATAATATTGAAATCAAACTACCTTATACGGAATTTTTCGCGTTGTTTATTTGACACTTTATTACACAAAATTACAAATAAACAACGCCATAAAATCCGTATATAGTAGTTTAATTTCAATTAATAATATTCGCGTAAACAGAAGACAATATTACGCATATAACTTCGAAAAGTCAGAGTTGCGCGCCTTGGGTTCGAACTAGAGACCTCTGCGTGGCAGTCCAATGGTTTCCCACTAGACTAGACTATCGCTGTTTTTATTGTATTGTAGCCAAATTATTGCTGTACATTATGACAGAGGAAAAAGACAATCATGAAGTGATCGACTTCAGCAATAATGTCAATAATTAACATTCTACCTAGGTACAGGAAACACCTATAAAATAGATCTTAATATACTAGAATTACATTACTGACTAAATAATAACTCATAGCCAGTTGCACTCACTGTTCAGTAAACTATTAGCGAGGTTAAGTAACGCTGGGTGCGGTCTGTCTATAGATGGGTGACCGCTTAGTGCTATATCATCTGAGCGTCTCCGTGCTTCAGAGGGCACGTAAAAAGTCGGTCCCGGTTGTTGTCAAATTGACAGCAGTCGTTAACCCATGTCAGAGTTGTTCAAGCCGCTCGTAGGCCACGAGCGGCTTGAACAACTCTTGACAACAGGTTGGCCACTAACCACACGAAAAAAAGAGAAGAAGACTGACTAAATATAAAAAAACGATGAAGTAAACTACATGCTATATGAATATAAACAATTAATGTTTATTATTAACTATTTAATAAAGCCAGAGAACTGTGTCAGGATCGTAGCAAATGGAAATCCGTAGTCTCTGCCTACCCCTCTGGGAAACAGGCGTGAATCTATGTATGTATGTATGTATTTTTTTTTTTTTTTTTTTTACCTGGGGGAATGCTTTGACGCATACCTCTCCGCGGGGCGACGGAGAAGTTATGTCGGGCTCACCGGGGAGAGATACCCCGGTAATATCGACTAAACCTACCACGGTGTTCCTCGACATAACCATAGACGGCGGGGCCGCGCGAATCGCTTTCACATGCAATCGCGACCCCGCCGAGGTTTCGGCCCGCCGTGTGAAACGGCAGGCCACTACTTAAAAGACCCTCTACTGTCCCCTTGTAGGGGGACAAAAACACGACTCAGAGGCGCGCGTGGGAACACGCACGCCGCCTCTCGGACCTGGTGCTGATCGGGTGGGAGGCAGGCCCACGCAGCCCACCACCCCCAGGTCAAATCTCAGGGTGGCTGGAGGTCATCTCGCGCCCTCCGGCGCCCGGTTCTGCGGTTGGGGAGAGGATTTAAGCGCTCCCTCTCCCGCTCCGCCGCCTCCTTGATGGACATGACTTCCTCATGTATGTATGTATGTATTAACTATTTATTCATAGAATATTATGCTCACGTGAAAACTAGTAAAACTATATTTAATCTAAAATCAAACCACAATATTTAAGATATAAATTACGAATCGCTTTAATCAAATATTTAGTTCAAAATATATAACTCATATGTCAGTAATTAATCCTTTCATCACATAACACGTCACGCTCCTGATTCCCGACGCATTAATAAACAAAATTACTATGATGGAAATATATAATTTGAAACCACATCTAAAACAAATATGGTAGAATTTAGCGAATTTTCGTATATTTGACGTAGTGTGTGAATTATCATGCCGAACGTAAGCCCTTATTAAATTAAAATATTTTGCTTAACAGTATTTAAAATAATACATTTTGTATGTGAAATATTTCGGTAAGGTTGTGGTTTTCATACTAACTACTCATATACCATTAATATTTTTGAATAGCCAATTCGAATTCAATGTTTTTTTTTCATATTTATATAGTATAATTGCTTGTATACTACTATAGTTATACTATAGTTATAACCAAAATCGTCATATAATTAGTGCAAGTTTAAACAACGAAGTGAAAGGGGTATAACTTTAAGCACATTGTATAAAAGCGTACCTAATATTGTCTTCTGTTTACGCGAATATTATTAATTGAAATTAAACTACTATATACGGCTTTTATCGTGTTGTTTATTTGACACTTTATTACATAATTTTGAAAACTGTTACACTACTACTACTATTAAACTTCACAAATTTTTAAGCTAATTGAATTATTATTAAAACTATTTAGATTTAATTTGATTTTACACTTTCCCCGACGTTTCGGTTGCTTTTCAGCAGCCATGGTCACGGGGAGATTCAATTAGCTTAAAAATTAATAAAGTTTAATATTAGTAGAAGTGTAACAGTTTTCAAAATTATGTAAATTATGTTATAGACCTAATATGAGATACACAGTCATACAAAAATATAAAGTAGTAGCTCCTTGGTCACATGATAAGTTGCATCGCTTGTCAAATAGTATCTAAGTATATTGCTGAATGCGAAGGTTCACCAATCTCATCGTGTATTGAATTATGATTCTCTTATTCGTACCTATATATTCTTCTCCTTTAGCCTTTATTATTCCCAAGTCACTTGGTGTCGGCTTTTCTAGTCTAACCGGATTTGACTGGATATTCGTTTTTACACGGAGCGGCTGCCACCTGACCTCCGCAACCTAAAGGCTAACGATACCCTAAGGGTAGACCAGTGTCAGGATATTAGAGGTTACTGACTTACCCAATAACGACTGCCATAGATGTTCATGGCAGCCGGGACCGACGGCTTAACGTGCTCTCCGAGGCACGTACTATATAAGTAAGTAACTAAGTTCGTACCTATATAAGTACTTATAGTATCTATTTGCAGTATTCGTTGTATCCAGTTGGTCAGTTGGTACACATCGATGAGGTTAAAAATCTGTTGTATTTTTATTTGTAATTTTGTCACTGCTCTCTAGTATATATAATTACATATCCTAAAAACCTTGCAGGTCTAGTTTAGACTTAAACTGGTTATGTATCTTATGTGGGGGCCAGTCAGTGCAGACCGGCGACACTTCGACCCAGTGGGATCTTTTGTGTCGACACTCTCCCAATAACGACTGCCATAGATGTTCATGGCAGCCGGGACCGACAGCTTAACATGCACTCCGAGGCACGGAGCAGGCGATAATTGTCAATCAATACGCACATAATTTCGAAAAGTCATATAACTTCCGAAAGTCAGAGGTGCGCGACGTGGGTCCGAACTCGAGAACCTCTGCATTGCAGTCTGTTGGTCTCCCCACTGAGCTATCGCTGCTCTTATACTAAAGGTAACATAATGAACACTGTCATGTTATTATACATTTTATTTATTTCATCTTATAATATATTCTATATAACAAGACTAGTAAAAAATTTAATTCATTGTGCAATGACATTAACTAGACTAAAGATCGTCTCTTTTATGTAAGTTTATGTCGCACCATCTTATTAACTGTAAACAGTATTTGCTTATTTATAATACTTTTTCTAAATTACAAAATATCTATGTCTATATTTTTCTTTAAGATCAAAGAGAATATTAAGAAGGGACCGCTGGATTTCACTGAGGAGATCAATTCTTATGAAATAGATGAAAATTATTAAATGTTTCTTTACGTTCAGCGGTATTTCAAAAGCGGTGTTGTGTAGGTGTGCACTTATATAATATTTGTATTAGATGTGCGTTGGCATACATTTTTGAACTGGGAATTTGTAGAGCTGGTATATGAGCTGAGTCGGGTAAATAATATTACGCAATTGGAGAAGTTGAGTCGTGTAATATATAATAATCTTGATCTCTATCCGGTCGTGTCGGATTATCCGTCCCATCGCATCATGAGAGTTAGGGAACAGAGAGTGCACTTGTGCTTGCGCACATATTTGTGCACTGTAATATCTTCTCCGTTAAGATTGGCCGCCATGACCGAAATTCGGTCTGGAGGACATTTATATACCTAATAATAATATCAGCCTTGTATTAAAATGTCCCACTGCTGGGCACGGGCGTCTTTTCAATGTGAGAAGGGTTAGGGCATAGTCCACCACAATGGCAGACTTCACATATCTTTGAAAACATGATTGATAACTCTTAAACATTCAGGTTTCCTCACGATGGTTTCCTTTATCGTTAAAGCAAGTGATAATGAACTATTTAGTACGCACATATCTTTGAAAAATCAGAGATGCGCCTTGATATTGAACTCGAGACCTCTGCGTGGTAACGTCCACAAGATTGTCAACAACGATGGGTAACAAACTAATATAGACCTCCATTTCCCTTTAAAAAGACGTTTTCCACATTAAATATCAAGCTATATTTCGCGGGGAAGTATACAAATATACAATTATCGGACACAAAGTACACTCAGAGTCAGAACAATCATTTGTTAATAATAGGATATGTTTAATTTGTGAAGGATTCCTCACTACCATGGCACTCGTGGTGGCAACGATTGTCTGCTGCATCATTCGTGTAGTGAAATTACTTGAAGACTATTAATATATTACAGGCTGAAAATCAGCAGTGAATTGCATGGACCAGTAACCTACATAGAAAGACAGTAAATCAATTAAGAAAGCATAACAAATGTGTTACTTGCGCATGTCTTTTGGCTAGAAAAAGGAACAGGGGGTCTACCGTGAAACGCGTTATACGCAATTGCGTACGTTCGTTCGAGCTTATTCTTACCATGAAACATCATTCGCGCCGACATTCATCACGAATATCGTCGTATGACATTTGTACGTCCTAAAAAATCCGAAGTGTTTTTATGGTAGGTATATGCTTATTATTTCGTTCGTAATTCGTTTCGGCACGTCATTGCGTAAAAACATTTTCACGGTAGACCCGCAGTTAATACATAACCGTCGACCATAAGTCCTACGCCTATATGCCGGTAAGAGTATGTAACGGTATATTACACATTAGGTTTTTTAGATCAAGCAAGACAATTGACGATCACTTGTCTGCCGGCTAATGGTACGACATTATGTAAAACTTTTAAAGAAATTAAACCAAATTTGTAGAATAAGCATTCAAATGCTACCATCAACATTCAAAGTCTATTTTTGCAACAGATATTTGTATACTCTTATGATCAAATAATATTGTACGTTGACTTTAAACTGATTTACTGCACTACATCTAAAGCATTATTCTGTTTAGCTTAGGATAAACGCAACGGCCCGCTAAAGTACAAAGCATTACATAGATTTTGAATTGCATTTGAATGATTGATCCAATTGCTTGCTAGATATAACTGGACATAATAAAAATAATCTTAAATACTGTTTGTTTATATATTTCAAGTATATACGACTTAAGATCCGATAAAATAATTTACTCAAACCTAAGAAGAAACAAACCACAGCAAGACCTTATGATACTTAAGGCTCATTCTGCGTAAATAGAAAAACAAAAAATAATGTTCGGGTACTTTGATATAACTACACTTCAAGACATTAAAGACAACTAGCAATTGAATGTGGGTACACTAAAATGTTAGTCGGCTCATTGTCTTATATCTATCGTAACGGGGGTTACGATAGATATAAGACAAGTACATATGTTCAAAATAGAGGGTTTTAACATAAACCGATTGACCGACCGGACCGAACTGTCTGAGACGGTATTGCAGAGTATTTGTTTCCATATTAAACATGTCGGAGACGGTCATTAGTACGGTTACGAAACGCGGCACTTTAGTGAAGATGTGGCAGCACTGTTGCAATGACGTCAACACGCAGCCAACTTCGCGTGCTACGACTGAGCCTACTTAAATGGTGGCGCCCTATATTCGACGGGAATAATTTTACCGTCGGCGAGTGCAGACCTCCTCGCTAGGAACTGTCATTCGTTTCGTACAAGACATTCGTGTTAATTTATTGTGAAGACAATAAAATTGATTAGTGTGCATTTATTGTTTTCTTTGCTCGATCACCCTATTGTACGCCCGCATTATTTCTATCGATTGGGTTACTGAGGCACTCTATATCTAACAAACATATTATCGATATAAATATACTGTAATGCCGTCTGCAATCGATGAGAAGAACTATATCAAACATTGTGCATCGAAATTCGTATTGCCTTTCATAAAATAAAATAGTAAATCTTACCTCTATAAGGAACATAGATGTTCAAATACAAGCAGTCTTCGGACTCATTCGTCAGAAACGTCTTTAGGTGATTCATGTACAGCTGGCGACCTTTGGAGGGCGGGTTCTCCTTTTTTATAGGAGGGAATGATTGAGGGCAGACCGGCGCGAAGCGAGTAGCCATTTTAGTTCCCGACCATGGAGGAGCGCTGACTGTAACAAAAAGAAATATTGGTTAAAAGCGATATATAAGGTCTAGGGAAAAGAGTGTTGATGTTATTCATATACATTTATTTAAATTACATAAATAGAATTTGATGTGTGTAATAGCAAGATGGCTACCTTTTCTTAAGTGAAGATGGTTATATGAATGATAAAATACAAATACAATTGTTTTAAATATGAGCATGTTTATGTGATGGTTATTCATCGAAAACGTAGAACTGATCGTGATAAAACTACGTATGGTAAACGACCATGTTAGGAGCAATTTAAGCTACTAAATTTTCATAATAAATTTAAGTAGTATTCATAAGTTTACGTGTGAGTCTGTGTAATTTACGTTATTCTAAAGTAAATAATTCAAATAATATATTATTTAAATATAAATAAAAAGGGTATTCAAATAATCATATATATTTAATCATCATCATACAATATTTAATCATCTAATGAGCGTCATAGAATTTTTCCGCACCACAGCCAACTGGTACCCATACGACTGGTAACCTTACTACATTAAATGGTAATGCTTATAAAAATTTAATTATACATTTTTAGTAGGTACTACTAAGGAGCAAATAGGTTTAAATCCACCTTGTGTTAAGTTATTTTCGATAGCAACACGGAGTCTAAAATATGGCAAATATCACGTGGCTCCTTAAAAACAAAGCTGGTCGAATGTGAGTATATACACTTCTGCCCGCTTCTTTAGCAATATACAGGCTTTCACAAAAAAGTAATTAACGGAACGAAAACAACAAAAATATTCAATTACGAATGATAATATCATGTTCGCATAAAACAAATGTAGCATTTTAAACAGATGCAAATTGAATGAAATAAACTTGAATTATAACTTCAATATAAAAACTGAGATGGCGGGATCAACATAAATATTAAATAAAACAGGCATACCACTGCATAGAATGCAAAGCGTTTTGGTTATCAAACTGTTTACCATAGTATTGCAAAACGAGGTGATATATTATTGTCGTGCTCTGTACTGTACTGGCTAACTGAATAAGCGTTAAATATTCTTGGAATATTTATGTTGGACGTTGAAGGTAAGCTTCTTTGAAAGAGAGAGAGAAATTTAAAAAGAGAGCAGCTCAAATAGCGCGTTGTATACGTATGATTCATTATTGTCTAGTACCCATAGTACAAGCTCTGCTTAGTTTGGGCTAGATGGTGTTGTGTGTATGTGGTAGAATATTATTATTATTATTATTATTATTATATTATAGAGGAAGATGTAACAAATAGTGTATGAAAGAATCCGAAGTCGTAAATTTTTTTCACTTTTATAGAACTTATGTGGCAAGCAAGCATACGGTCCATTTGATGGTAAGTGGTCACCGTAGCCTATAGACGCCTGCAACACCAAAGGTATCATTTTGCGCTTTGTTCCTTTAAAAAGGAAGTGGGAAGGAGAAGGAGCGGGGAAAGAGGTTGATAGGGCCTCCGGCTCGCTCACTCACCGAACAAAAACACGACAGTAGGACTACTGCTATGTCACGTCGATATTCTGTGAGAGGGTAGTCCTTCCCCGGTCGAGCCGGCCCATTCATGCTGAAATCAGCGAGGCTCTAATACTCCTACAATTATTTGGCGATCGTACAGAAATACCCTAGAAAAATACTAGGGGCTTCTCTTGCAGGCAATCAGCGTCAAATTAGTAACAGAATTACTGCATTTCAATTGCTATTACATAGTGGATAAAGTGTTTGTCTCGCCACTGCCATCACGCCGACCGTTGTTAGTATACTTGTAGATCTCAATTATACAGGGACTCACATAAACACACACAATAAACTTTACCAAGATCGGTCTAGCGTTTAGGAAAATTTTTGACATACACACGTACGAAGAATACTAACTAATAATAAAAATGCGAATGCGAGTTTGTTTGTTTTTTACGCATTTACGCCTAAACTACTCGACCAATCATTATGAAAGGGGCATGCCAAAACGCCATAGTAATTCAGGCCCATAGTGCACACATATATAGGCTAATAATAATAATAGTAAGCAATGCCAATAGTTAATTAGCATGATAAGTGATTTACATAAAACTTGGCATTTTAAAGTTATCGATTCTAAATCTTCATAAATTTCATCAATACAATTTATAATATGTGCTATATCATTTTATACATTATTTTAATTTATTTATGAGTACAATCTATTAGGAATGAAATAAAACAGGAAACATTGCAGTTTTGTAGCTTATAGGTAAAAGTCGTCGATATTAACTGCAATAAATAAACACTAACCGTCACAATGGAGTTGCAAAACAAGCAATGATATTGACAATTACGTTTTCCGGCGTCATAAAAGTTAGAGATGGTGCTGCCATAATAAACAGAAAACCTCGATACATCGATAATAGACATTACTTTTAGTTAATCAAAGCAATCTTGCATAGATAAAAATAATAATAATTATTAGATTTTATATAACTTTTGAATAAAAAATGAAATGAAAGATTAAAATAATAGATATAAAATATAGTCATGGTAAATTACTATATCAATTAATTACCTGTCAACATATTTTGTGTAAATGCAACATTTTCACGTTAATATACTTGCTTGCAAGTTCCATTACATAGTTTAGTCGTTTTTTTGCTTAATATTTTAGAAAATATTACAAGGAAAACCTAGAATAAATAATAATATTTTTTTAGTATAGACAATTTCTTGTGCACCTCTGGGCCTAATACTGGCATGCCCCTCTTGCATACACGTTGTCAGGTGTACAAAAAAGAATAGAGAGTACCTTTCAGCCAGAAAAAAGTACTGATTCGAGGCATAAAAAATTGACATAGCCATACTTTAACATTGTTATCTTAAGGATTTTGTCCGCGTCTTCGCGTAAATGTTTTAACGCGAGCGAAGACGCGGGCAAAATCTAGTTATATATATATAAAGGTAAGCGATAGCTCAGTGGGGAGACCAACAGACTGCAATGGAGAGGGTCTCGGTTTCGAACCCACGTCACGCACCTCTGACTTTCGGAAGTTATATGACTTTTCGAAATTATGTGCGTATTGATTGACAATTATCGTCTGCTCCGTCCCTCGGAGAGCACGTTAAGCCGTCGGTCCCGGCTGCCATTGACATCTATGGCAGTCGTTATTGGGAGAGTGTCGACACAAAAGATCCCACTGGGTCGAAGTGTCACCGGTCTGCACTGGCTGGACTCCACATAAGATAGAAGATACAAGATTGGTAGATACATTGGTTTACTTTAACAGAACTTTAGGAATAATATACATACTTAGAGTGATATTAACTTTCCTCTGGATTATTCAGACGTTTAATTAATTGTATAGTATATTTCTGTAGGAATTCTTACTGTTAGTTATGAAAATTAATCTACGTAGTTATGAAACATCCTCCGGATTATATGCTTTAAAGCCAGACGCTTATGAAAAGCTGCCTTACATAATTGTCAATTTGAGGACTTTTGTGGATTAAACATTTTCTTTAAAAGCTTACTCAATATTTATCTGTAAATACGTCATTGTATAACGGCATCCATGTTTATTTATTCTAACATCGTTAGTTTAAAAATATTTATAAGTAATTATACGTTTACAATGAAGTTAAACGTTTTTATTCCAATTTTTTTTCCTTTTCACCAGCTAAATCTTCATGCCCATGCATAAAGCAAGCTTATTAATATGTATCATATTCAGATGAAGGTATTTCACACCAATACAAACTATGACTGAACGGAAACTTTGAATTCAAAAACCTCTGCTTCTGCGAACTGTTTCTTTAAACTTTGAATCTCGTATAATTGGCATGTTTATTATGTTAACGAATAAGAAGATCTACACCGTTTTGTTTTCTACGAATAAAACAGTAGTGAACGCTTATAGAATCAGCGGGTCTACCGTGAAAATGTTTTTACGCAATGACGTGCTGAAACGAATTACGAACAAAATAATAAGCATATACCTACCATGAAAACACTTCGGATTTTTTAGGACATACAAATGTCATACGACGATATTCGTGACGAATGTCGGCGCGAATGATATTTCATGGTAAGAATAAGCACGAACGAACGTACGCAGTTGCGTATAACGCGTTTCACGGTAGACCCCCAGGTCTGTTGAAATTAGTATAAAAGAGTTTGACTTGCCACGGTTTCACCTATGCTTATGATTACTCTCCACTTCCATTATCAAAAATAGCCTTTATTACTTCGTGATAAAGTAACATTTCAGTGGTTATGGAATATTCAAAGTCGGTCATTTTATTTTATATTTGTTTATTACAAAAAAAGATACAGATATATAAAAATTTGTTCTTTATATTTGTAGAGATATACGAGTAGGTTTGCCGGGCTGTTATCCGCGATAATTTTCTTATCAGTGGTCTAATTTATATAGGAACTGCGGGTGTTTTTTTGATTAACGTTTAGGATTAGGTCTACTACGATAACATCTGTAGAGGTACATCGAATCATGACATCGCTACATTATTTGTTTATTTGTTTTTCTCAATAGAGTGTTATTCTTCTTTAATTATTATGAAAGCGTTTTCTACCTTTTATTCTATCCTCATGTCTTCCAGTCACCCAAACAATATTTCAATTGAAATTACCATTTGCTGTGTAATTAAATTAAATTTATGGCTCGGTAAATTTCATCAAAATCCGTTCACCAGTATGGGCGAGATTGAGAAACAAATAGTCAATCTAACTGACTTTGATTGAACACAAATTAAACCGCTACCTAGCGTAGTCAATACCCCAAGTGTTGTGGGTTCATTTCGAACGTGTGAAGTTGCCCGGCCTTTACAAGCATCAAAGCATTTTCTATTGAAAAGCCAGTTTTGAACCAGGCGTAATATTTAGTCTGTCACCTTTGGTAAATGTCAAGCACAGGATTATCTTTTCAATATAAATTTGAAGATCGAATCTTAACATTTGCAACATCGTATATTAAAGGATAATTTAAGGCGTGTTTCATCGTTTAAGTGCTAATCTCGATATAAACTTCAATTAATGATAAAAATGCAACATTAAGATGGTATGGAGAATGACTTACACACCGCGCTAGTGTACACCTTCGTGTACATCTTATATCTATGTATACTAGCGACCCGCCCCGGCTTCGCACAGGTAGTAAAAAATCTTAACAAATTTTACACGTAAACTTACCTCAGACATCACTCTCACTTAGTGAAAACCGCATGAAAACCCGTTTAGTAGTTTTTGAGTTTATCGCGAACGGATCCGGCGGCGTACTTTGATTTATAATATGTAGTGATATGGCTGCTTGTATGGCGTATGGCTTAATAATATTAATGGGTATTTTTAGTCTATGTAGTATTTAACTTTTGTTTAATAACTGCCTCCATGGTGCAGTGGTACTGAGTGTGACTGCTGAGCATGGGGTTTTGGGTTCGAATCCCCGGTCGGACCAACAAAAAGATACTGCATTTTTCTTTTAGGAAGTTGGCGATTTTAGACAACCCCGTGCCTCGGAAAACACGTAGAGCCGTTGGTCCTGCGCCTAATCTCTCTCCGGTCGTGTCTGATTACCGTCTCATCGGATCATGAGGGTTAGGGAACAGAGAGTGCACTTGTGTTCGCGCACATACTTGTGCACTATAATATGTCCTGCGCAGATGGCCAGTCTCCGTTATGATTGGCCGCCGTGGCCGATATTCAGTCTGGAGGACATTATTATTTAATTTTTGTTTAATAAATTGGATTGTTTTTGTATTATGTTATAACTTATTTGCTTGCAGCTTTCCTCAGTAACAGTAGTTTTCAAGATGAAAGGTACCCCACGTCCTTTTCTGTACTACTGTTAATGTGTATGCGAAGTTTCATGATGATCGGTAAAGTAGTTGAGGCATGAAAGCTTAGCAAACAAACAAACAAACTCACATGTGTATTTATAATATTAGTTAGGATGCACAATAGAAAAATTTTAAATTACAGCTGTATGAGATTTTTCCTAAACAAAATTCAAATGTGTTCTAACTGAGTACAATAGTCTGTTACATCTACTATATCAGTTTTCGGTACGCTGCCGCGCTGTCTCTTACAGCCAATATTATTAGAATAATATTATTAGGCCCGGTAAGCGTACTTATTTATGATAGATGTTCTTATACAGTTCGCCTTAATAAAACTTTTTAAATAACTCTATAGATACAAGATGTTCAAGGTTAAGATATGACATCATATATTTTACTGATGTAGTAAAATTTATAATTGAAGAGAAGAGAATCGTGTTTTGCCCGTTAACATAGACTTGTGACGATTAAATAAAAATATTTTATTTTGTCAGCTTTAGTGTGTCAGCTAGAGATGGGCGACTATTATTAAGATCGAATTATATGAATATTTACGGAAAACGTTATACTTTGAAAAATATTTGAATGCGTGTATGTAATGATTATTTAGTTATGATCTACCCTAAACAAGAATGTTAATGTAAAAGTACTTTTCAGAATATTTCAACCCTCGTATTGTATTACCAGGCTTCTTGAAGGCGCTATGTTATCGACTCAAGGAGCCAATATGAGCTCATGCTCTCATGAAGTTCTCATGAACTTCCTAGGGAATACGACGTACGTGCAACGTGCGAGCGTTAAATCTGGCATTGCAAGCTTTTATAGACTGTGTTACCGCTTGCTAATAGTGAATGCAACTGCTGTACATGAGGTGTCGGGTTCGGATCGAAAGAAAAATCCAATAACAAAAGTTAATGGATTTTTCTGTAAAGAAATCTCAATACTAGCCCGGACTTAAGAAGTTGGCGATGACATCCCCGTGCCTCGGAAAGCACGTAAAGCCGTTGGTCCTGCGCCTGATTCCTTATAGGTCGTGTCGGGTTGCCATCTCATCGGATCATGAGAGTTAGGGGGGAAAAAGTGCACTTGTGTTTGCGCACATACTTGTGAATATAATAACTCCTGCGCAGATGGACAGTTTCTGTAGAGATTGGCCGCCGTGACCGAAATTTGGTCTGGAGGACATTATTATTATTAGTAGTAAAAGTAAATTACACACAAATTGCTTTTTTAGAGAGAGAGAGATGAATAGAGAAACTGCTAAATGTTCTTTTATAGATATATGATATAGATACTATTTCTCATTTAAGTATGAGCGTTAATATCCTAAGTGACCCTACTACAAATGCGGCGTTACACCTATTTGAGATATATGTACAACAACGACTTCCTCTGTTGCCTATTATGAAATAGTAAGTTAGTATCTTAGAATAAGCCACGATCGGGCTAATATATTACTCTGTAATAAAAGCCTCTAAATAAATAAAGATTAAAAAAATAAAAAGGTCATTTCAGATGACTAACGGAATACTGAAAATAATGAATAATCTGACTGTACTAATGATGCTCTAGGGAATAATTAACTTCATGACTTTAATAATGTGTGCTGTGCGAGACACAGATAACTATATTATTATACTAGTGATTACAAAATAAAATCGTGCAGTACCAATATTCAGGGTTCGATAGAACATGACGTCAGTATGGAACCAACAATTTTGTTTAGGTATTGGGTCTTTTCTCTATTTCGCTCTACTATATATTATACTGATGCTTTCTTGTACAACTATTAAAGTACTAATATGGTATATCACGTCTTACTCTTAAGGGTGATACATGTATAGATATCATATTCAAAAGATTTACCAGCTGTGCAATTCCGTTAAATCACACTACCAAACTCACGCCCGGCTGTTATATTTCCAATTTTCTGCAGTAACCATACCAATAACAGTTGGTTACTATAATAACTGGTGAGATAATAATCGAAATTGAGATGAGTTTTTTAGCCGAATAGCTCAGCAGAAACAACTCATAAGACAGTTGATTCTTGAGACTGTTTTGTATAAAATTGCTAAATAGTGTTAATAATGTCCTTCAGACTAAATTTCGCTCACGGCGGCCTGTCTTAACGGAAACTAGCCAACTGCGCAGGAGATATTATAGAGCACAAGTGTGTGCGCAAACACAAGTGCACTCTCTGTTCCTTAACTCTCATGATCCGATGGGACGGTTATCCGACACACAAGATCACAGAGATCAGGCTCAGGACCAACGGCTTTACGTGCTTTCTGAGGCACGAGAGTGTCTAACACCGCCAACTTCCTAACTCCGGGTTGTTATTGAGATTTCTTAACAGAAAAACTCAATAACGTTTTGTTGGCCCGATCCGGGATTCGAACCCGTGACCTCATGCACAGCAGTCGCATTCACTAACGCTGCGCCATGGAGGCAGTTATTATTATTAGTGTTAATAGTTTAGTAGTGGTTATGACATGTTAACATATTGTTGTGATCAATCTGGTTAAACTGTATATTCGTGAGTAGACTTGCAGTAGCTTTACCTGGTGGCATAAATCTCAAGTTCCCCGTCGGAGATGCAGCATAAGGTATGCCAAGAAACATTTCCACGTACTGCAAATCATATTGTCGACTGGGTTTCACTATAAGACCCCTCAAAGCACCTTGCCTCAGGTGGTATTCTTTCGTCATTCGCTTCCCTCCGTCGTCTTTCGGGAACCCTCGGCTATCAACGTAAATGTTTGAAGCTCCTTCGTTTGCCATCGGTAATAAGAGCGAGATGAAAATACAAATAAACATATTGTGATTTATAAACGAAGTCGCGTGCCGGTTAGTGGCCATTTTGTTTATGAGCATCGGTTTGCTCGTTTTATGCTCGACGTGCTCAAAATAGTTGCCGTTTTATTGTTTGTTTGCACTCAGCTTTTATTATACACTGTACACTGTTCTGTGATCTTAATCTAAGTCTATTTTCAACAATTGAACCGATATTTTCAATAATAAACCACAGCACTAAAAATAACAATTGTCAACAATGTCAAAAGCCGAAAATGGGACAACCGGTTTATTTTTAATTTAATTGGAATTTTTTTTGAGTGAATGCAGTTTTGCGTTATTAATTTATTTCGATAAATAATGTCAAAAAAATGTCACAATCTATTTCAGTTCCGTGATATTTTTTAACGATCGATAAGCGGCGTTTGCGCGTTCTCGGCGCGTGATTCCAACTGGATAGCGTCCAAAGTTGTCCCCGAGACTCTAATACCAAAATACTACAGCATTCGAAGCAGAGGGGATGTACATTGCTAAGATTGTTTCTAAAGACGCGAGCATTCCTCTGTGGTGGATTTTCTTTTGTGTCAATCTGGATTTAGTCGTGAAACAATCGCGTTTAGAGTGCTAGTGTTTTATTTTGGAGTGAGACCGACCACTTTGATCTGTCAAGTGAATAAAATTCTGTTTTCTCAAAGTTAGCGGATTTGTATTATATATGTGACTTTGACAGTTGTTCTGCAGTATGTCGACAATTTAATCAGATTCCAGCTTTGTTCGAATTCGTCAAAATATATTCTCGACTTTGTTAAACAAAGAAAATAGGCATACTAATTTTGTTTATATTTCCATTCGTGTAAAATCAAAGGTCTTTACGTTTTATTAACATATTTCGGCCCTAAATAAATGTATTCTTATATGTGTAGGTTGGTTTTATTAAAATATTTATTTTCATCTTCAGAATTCGGTTTTAATGCAATTATTTTTTCTTATACATACTTACGGAATAATTTGGTTCAGTTTTTCTAAGCGTATTAAGAATTCTATTATATAATACATATACTAGGCAAACATTTTGTGGATGTTAGTAACTTAAGAGATATTAGTATACATTGCGGGTTCGATTCCCGCACAAGTCAAACATTTGTGTGCATGAACATGGATGTTAGTCTTGGTCTGGGTGTTTCTATGTATAATATGTATGTAATTACAACAAAAAAAAAAAGTATATATGTATGTTTATCCATTGTCTAGAACCCATAGTACAAGCTCTGCTTAGTTTGGGCTAGATGGTGTTGTGAGTATGTGGTAGAATATTATTATTATTATTATTATTATTGCTTTATTTAAACGCGCTTTAATAGAAAACTTAATCTTGTCAAGGTCAAAGTTAGATTATTATTTATACATTTTCTATAACAAATATAAATAACTTAAATATAGAACTGCTAGCTGACCCGGCAAACGTTGTTGTGCCATATAAATAATTTCTAGCGGTATGAAATATACTTTACGATCTATTCTCATACCTACCAAATATACGTAAAGAAATTCATAACAATCGGTCGAGTCGTTTCGGAGGAGTGCGACCACAAACACCGTGACAAAAGAATTATATATATATATCTACATATATGATGCAGATAGATACGGAATACAAAATATTGAACCTGTATTCTGCAAACTAAATTATATTTAAGAAACTATTATATCACTACCAGTTAACTGCTTCATAACATGCTAATAACACCGCTCCCTGTCTCTAATTAGCAATAATAAATTGCTCATAGCTTTGACAATTTGCTGGCAACTTAATTACTGTATTTACTCTTCGACATGAACTTCCATCTTTTCATTTTTACCTACGAAACCAAACATGACTAACTTATAAAAGCATAATATTGTCTTCTATTTACGCGATAATATTATTAATTGAAATTAAACTACTATATACGGATTTTATCGCGTTGTTTATTTGACAATTTATTACAAAATTTTGAAAATTGTTACACTACTACTATTATTAAACTTTACTAATTTTTAAGTTAATTAAATTATTATTAAACTATTTAGATTTATTTTTGCTGAGTATATCTTAAGATACGTCCCCACAACGTATCTCCCTTGCAGCCATCATGTCATCGCCGCACGCGCATCATTATAACCGTTGGGCCAACGCTGGGCTATTTGTGTCGCAACACGTGGCATCCGGATAATGACCGGCCAGGAAGGAAACAATGCTTTGATCCGGATGTGTTGCTCAATGGTATAAGATTTTAAATAGTATAATAAATAATAAGAAAATAGATATGATAAGGGTATGAGTTGATAAATTTTATTATAAAACATAATGTAAAAATAGAAGTATAAAATAAATATAGCATATCTCATTAACTAATCAAAAATAACATGACATCAGTTTTTAACTTAACTGTTTACTTAATTGTCATCATATGTCACCAATTTTTATAATTTTTATTCTTGAAAATATTTATGATGTTTTTATGAAGTAAAGTTAAACAGTAGTTCAATAGTTTCAAAGTTATGCAATATTAAAATAAACAACGCAGTATTTATAGGTACCCATTTATAGGTTAAGTAGGTATTTATGAAAATACCATTTAATAATAATAATATTCTACCACATACACACAACACCATCTAGCCCAAACTAAGCAGAGCTTGTACTATGGGTACTAGACAATGGATAAACATACTTATATACACTTTTTTTTGTAAATACATACATATTATACATAGAAACACCTAGACCAAGACAAACATCTATGTTCATGCACACAAAATGTTTGACTTGTGCGGGAATCGAACCCGCAACCTCAGGCGTGGCAGTCGGTTACACTAAGCACTACGCCATCGAGGTCGACTTTTTTTTTTAAATTTTAATTTGATATTTATGACACTGAAACTAGATCAGAACTCTATTTGAAAAACGAAATATTGGGCGTAAGATATTAATTATCTTAAAGTAATAAACCCAGAGGCCTTTGTTGGAAAAGACTAGATCTTTTCAATCAAATATATATTATGAATGAACCAAGTTCTATGTGTTTTTCAGAGATGTATTGTGGTAAGCTTTACCTAAACAAAATGTCTTATTTAAAACGGTCGATAAGACATGTTTATATAAAATAAACTTGAAAATAAGCTTATGGACGCTTTAAACAGGTGCATATAACGACAGTAGTAGCATTTCATAAATTGGTAACACTATTAATTTATGAATGAAAAATGTCTAATTATTATCCTATAGTAATAAATTGTGATTAAAATAACAATCGTTTAACTATTAGTGCTGTAAAAACTAGAAATCATCATTATTGTGTATGATAAAGCAATTCAAAATCTCACAAATGTTTATCGAGTTATGTCGCTGGCTGTACCAATGTGTTGGCAGCCTTACTTGAGCAATACCGACACTTTAGCAAAAAATACAAGTCTAGTATTTACAGTATGGCACCTCCCAAGGGAGCCTAGGACCCTTTTCTATGTGTATATCAGTCGTTAAAGAACCATGTACAGATAGCAATTTTTAGATCTAGAATGTCATACTATCTATATTTTTTGCGCCAAATATTTATTAAAATAGTAAGTATTTATATTAAAATAGTTAATTATCGCATGCTTTAACGATGAAGGATACACTTCGTGAAGAAACCTGCATGTCTAAGAGTTCTCCATAATCTCTTCTCCCTAGCCTTTATTATTCCCAAGTCACTTTGGGGTCGGCTTTTCTGATCTAACCGGATTTGACTGGATATCAGGTTTTACACGGAGCGGCTGCCACCTGACCACCGCAACCCGAAGGCTAACGATACCCTAAGGCTAGACCAGTGTCAGGATAATATAGGGTACTGACTTCCCAATAACAACTGCCATAGATGTTCACGGCAGGCGGGACCGACGGCTTAGCGTGCTCTCCGTGGCACGGAGCAGGCGATAATTGTCAATCAATACGCACATAATTTCGAAAAGTCATATAACTTCCGAAAGTCAGAGGTGCGCGACGTGGGTTCGAACCCGAGACCCTCTGTATTGCAGTCTGTTGGTCTCCCCACTAAGCTATCGCTGCTCTTTTCTAAGAGGTCTCCATAATGTTCTCGAATATATGTGTAGTCTGCCAACACTCACTGGGCTAGCATGGTGGACTATGGACTAGCCCTTCTCACACTGAGAAGAAGTCCGTACCCAGCATTGGAACAGTTAAATACAGGGCTGATATTATTATTATAAGATAAACACATACATACATAGATTCACGCCTGTTTCCCAGAGGAGTAGGCAGAGACTACGGATTTCCATTTGCTACGATCCTGACACACTTCTCTGGCTTCATTTCTCATGGCTCTGATTTCAGCATGAATGGGCCGGCTCAACCGGGGAAGTACTACCCTCTCACAGAATATCGACGTGAAATAGCAGTGTTCCTACTGTTGTGTTTCGTTTGGTGAGTGAGAGTGCCGAAGGCCCAATCACCCTCTTTCCACCTTCCCGCTCCTTCTCCTTCCCACTTCCCTTTTTTCCTAAAGAGTCTGCAACGCGCAAGTGATGCCTCTGGTATTGCAGGCGTCCATAGTCAGTCTTTCCTTGTCCATTCTTTCTACATGCCCAAACCAGCTTAACATACCCCTTTCTATTCTCGTCACTATATCCAAGATAAATATAGCGTTACATATGCTTTACTAGCGGCGACAGCCTAGTGATAGACTGTTGGACTGCCACGCTGAGGTCTCGGGTTTGATCCCAAGGCACACTCCTCTGACTTTTCGAAGTTATGTGCGTATTAAAATAGTTAATTATCGCTTGCTTTAACGGTCAAAGGAAAACATCGTGAGGAAACCTGTATGTCTGAAAGTTCTTCAATATTTTCTCGAAGATATTTGAAGTGTGTTAACCCTCACTGCCAGCGTGGTGGACTATGGCCTAGCCCTTCTCACGCTTAGAAGAGGCCCGTGCCCACAAATGGGACAGTTTAATACAGGGCTGATATTATTAAGGTAAAGATAGCATTACACTTGCTTCAAGAAGCTTGCATTGAGTAAATGGGCGTTAGGTCTCGAATAACCTGCAATTTTCAACCCCAAGCGTCGTTTTTGTAACTTTTCATAAGCTTTTTACAGCTGCTAGTTTAGTAAACAGAACATAAATGTGTCGAAAATAAAAGATCATCATTCAAAATTTATTTAAAATTAAAAGCAGCATGAATCTTTGATACAATTTCCTCTTTTCATAGCATTTTAAATTTTTCGCTTCAAACGGAAAATATTCATTAACTTAACGATGATTTAATTACTTGATACCGATTTCATTGAAGTCTATAATTAAGTATTTCTCTCGTTTTCCTTTATTTTATTCATTTATCACACACGCAGGTAAAAGAGCTACATTGTTGAATAATTTTAAATGAAAGAACTATTTAAAATAAATTCCTGCATCAAGTCAAAGGGTAACAACGATAATTATGTTTAACTATTTGCTTTTACGCAGAATGTTTGATCGAAATAGACTGTGTGGATGTTGCTGAGGTTGCCTCGCTGCTACCGCCACGCTGATTGTTTTGCGTTTGAATACCACGCGGGATAATTATTGTTGTGATTAATTTGTATGGTCCATGCATTTTACCATTCTTAGTCTAGGTGTTTCTTATGTTTGCTAACTGTACATTTGTAAAGACCCTGTATTTATTTCTAATAAACTATTCGATCATCTTTTACGATACACAATAAATGCCTCTAGGATGGAGAAAAGGATGCAGAGGCCGTTTTGTGTATTCATTAGGGTTTTGGTACTTTTGGAGAACCTTATGAAAAAAAAGACACATTACTACTACTACTAGCAATTTGGGTTAAAAATTACTAATATTATTATTAACCCCTCCAGCTAAGCTATAACGCTTATGTTAGGAGAGGCTTCACGTCGGTAGTGTAATGGTTGGGATTCGAACCTGCGACCTCTCGATCGCAATTCCAATGCCTTATCCTTGGGGCTACCGCCGCTTACTTGTGTGGACTGTGCGTAGATATCACTCTTACATTTGAGAATATAATCTTGTATTTCTATGCGTAGGTAGAACTCACCTGTAATACGAAATAATATAAATATATTAAGGAAATATAAAGCTGATAAGTTTTTACTTACAATAAAATGTTAAGGAAAAACACGTGCCTTGTTGCACGGGTTCGGATTCCCGAATCGGGCATAGTGTTTGGAACTGTGTCCGGTAAATGGCAATCTTCTTCTCTTTTAGCCTTTATTATTCCCAAGTCACTTGGGATCGGCTTTTCTGGTCTAACCGGATTTGACTGGATATCAGTTTTTACATGGAGCGGCTGCCTCCTCCGAAACCCGAAGGCTAACGATACCTTAAGGCTAGACCAGTGTCAGGATATTAGAGGGTACTGACTTTCCCAATAACGACTGCCATATATATCCATGGCAGCCGAGACCGACGGCTTAACGTACTCTCCGAGGCACGGAGCAGGCGATAGTTGTCAATCAATACGCACATAATTCCGAAAAGTCATATAACTTCCGAAAGTCAGAGGTGCGCGACGTGGGTTCGAACCCGAGACTCTCTGCATTGCAGTCTGTTGGTCTCCCCACTGAGCTATCGTGGGCTCGAATACCACACTGGACAAAATTTGTGACATTCGCAAATTATTGTGCCGAGTCTGGGTGTTTGTGGCCGTTGTTTAAATGTTTGTAAAGTCCCCCGCGGCACAGGAATTACTTCTATTGCAGACGACGCGGATGTCGCGTTAAAAAAGACGAGGTGAGTTAAAAGTGAATTTGGGTTTCGAACGCGCGACCTATCGCTTTATCTATATGCTATATATTTATAGCGTAAATCTGTTTAATCTTTAACAGTCCTATAATAATCGTCTAATGTGACTAAAACACAATTTATGTTCACATATGTTTTATAATCACGTACCTAAACTGATAGTAAAAAGTATGAGCATCAATGTATTCAAACATAAAGTTAAACAATTACTCGTAGAAAAAGCCTATTACAATGTTTACGAATTTATAAATGATATGCAATCTAATAATGAGAAATAACATATTATTGTATTGTTAATTTATTGACATGACATATTTTAATTTTTAATTATCGTTTGACATATATATTCTTAATTGACTTGTACCACAATGACATTATATATTATTTTTAATGGAATTCAATCATCTCAATTTTGAACAGTTTTATTACGAGATTTTTCATTTAATATGACGGACTTTCAATAACCTCCTTAAATAAAGATACGACGCAATATACGCCATAAGGATCACAAGGATATAAAAAAAAATATCCTCATTGTTGTGAAAAGTAATACTAAACTTCTTTTGAAACATAACATCAAATAAATTCTAAAAGCATTAGATATAATTATTTGAGCAGAGCGCTGAGATCTTTGCGTATATCTTAAAATAAATTGTCATAGATCAACGATGTATCGAAATGGGCACAATTGTAAAGTTCAGACAGGTCATTTATTTAAGATGAACTAGATCATAAATCACAATGTTCTGTTTATTTATGTACCACTAAAGTGTACTAAAGTGACAAGGGTTTTAAAGGAAATGAAGTAAAATCCATATTTATTCTTGAACTAGATTTTGCACGCTGTTTTGCTCACGTAATTGTGGGCTATGACAATTTTGTACGAGCGGGATAAAATAAAATTTGGATGAACGGTACCCTACGTCCTTTTGTCCAAGGTTTATGCGAAATTTAATAATGATCGGTCAAATAGTTCAGGCATGACAGCGTAATAAACAAACTGACTGCATGGATGGCGTATTATTTTAAGTGGTTGCCAAACAATTTTTTTTATTATTTTAAAGGTACATTACTCCAGATGCACATAGGCTATAATTATATTATGTTCAACCCAGGCAAAGTTAGGGTAAGTTGTCCACTTGTCTCATGTAGTGGCCTACCGTTTCACCCGGCGAGCCGAAACCTCGGCGGGGTCGCGATTGCATGTGAAAGCGACTCACGCGGCCCCGCCGTCTATGGTTATGTCGAGGAACACCGTGGTAGGTTTAGTCGGTATTACCGAAGTATCTTTCCCCCAGTGAGCCCGACATAACCTCTCCGTCACCCCGCGGAGAGGTATGGATCAATGCATTCAACCACGTAAAAAAAAAAGTTGTCCACTTATCCTTAGTAAAATCTATTATAAATACGAATGTGAGTTGATGTTCTTTATTTAATTAAAAAGACTACTCCCGCGCTAGTTGTAATACCTGTGTCGCGGCGGACTTTACAAACTCACACTTATGTAGAAACTGTTGTAATCCCAATTAATCTAGTTATGTTATTAATTGTATAGCTATGCTGGTAATAATACACACAAATACATATAGAATAGAATAGAATAGAATAGAAGTTTATTGGTTTCAGTATTACAGCAATTTTGTATTAATTACAGAATAAACTATAATACCGAAAGCAAAAGGTTTAAGCGTCAGCTTATGCTTGGATCCCGGAGAATTACCAAGCGCTGGTTTTCAGCTTAAACCTTTGACTCCCGTTTACAAAAAATATTAAAAGCGAAACGAAACGAGTAACCTGTTTGAAATTATCATATATACAATAATGCGCAAATGTATAAAAATTATAGACTTAATAAGGTAATGTGAATAATGATATTATAAATACATATGTATATATAATGACGACTCGATGGCATTGTGGTTAGTGTAACCGACTGCCACGTCTGAGGTCGCGGGTTCGATTCCCGCACAAGTCAAACATTTGTGTGCATAAACATGGATGTTTGTCTTGGTCTGGGTGTTTCTACTATTTACAAAAAAAAAAGTATATATGTATGTTTATCCATTGTCTAGTAGCCATAGTATAAGCTCTGCTTAGTTTGGGCTAGATGGTGTTGTGAGTATGTGATAGAATATATTATATAATATATGTTTTCATTATAATTTAATACAATTTTATAATTCCTTATTCAATGTAATTTAATTCATGACATAAATTCACGATGCTAATTAATTAAGGACAATATTTATTTTTATTTCATACAGTATTAATGTTATATAGTATTCACATATTGTTAATCTTAAATATTAATTTTGCATACCGTTCATACGGTGAGACATGCTGTGCTTATTTTATTATTTAAACATCCTTGTAACCGTGTTTCTAGCAAATAAAGATTATTATTATTATTATAACATTCAAACAACAGACACAAAGACCACCAAGACTTGGAAAAAAAGTTTAAACTCACAACACTCTAAGCAATGTTAAATAAATAATTATCTGTTCCTAACAACCAAACAAATGTGCCTCTTTACCAACGCATTCATGTGTCACATCTACATAATTACGTACTTAATCTATGTAACATGTCACCATTCGCCATGTTGGGCGTATAAAACAGATTTCCAGGAAAATTTAAGATGGATCGTCTAGTCTGTTCGCCAATTACAGTATTATTTCTATCCATATTTATTTAAAGTACTTCGTTATTCATACATATAATATGTAGAAAATGTCGCGTTTGACGATACATGAGTGTATTTCTTGCTTGTTATTAGTGTATCTTGCGAAAAATGTTTGCGGTAATATTGGCGGCCAATAAGAGTTTAGTGATATAGACTTTTTCTACGTTTTCATTTGGATGTTGAATGAAACTCGAGAATGTTGGAGTTATATCAAGATTTGGCAGAAACAGCTCGTATATACTGATAAAAAAAGAGTGTATGTATGTAATCTTAATCAATTAAACAGCCTACCATAGTCCACGACTGAACGTAAGACTCTCCTTGTAATCTAAATTGAAATTACAGGATAAATTAAATTATGCAAAATTCGAAATTGTTTGTCTTAAGACAAATGATTAACATAATATTGTCTTCTATTTACGCGAATATTATTCATTGAAATTAAACTGCTATATACGGATTTTATCGCGTTGTTTATTTGACACTTTATTACAAAATTTTGAAAATTGTTACACTACTACTATTAAACTTTACTAATTTTTAAGCTAATTAAATTATTATTAAACTATTTAGATTTAATTTATTTTGTAATAAAGTGTCAAATAAACAACGCGATAAAATCCGTATATAGCAGTTTAATTTCAACAAATGATTAAGTTTTGATTCAGTATTTAGATCTACAAAGTGATAAAATCTGAGAGTTTACATACAATAACGACAATATTTTCTTTCTTTTCTTATTTGGTAAACGAACAAACTCGTTATAAAAACATTCAGTTATCCTTTAAGATTACATTCATTCTTTTATAAACAGATCTCTATTTTGGGATTGGAGCGTGTGATTATGTATTGATTTGTTTCGTTAGTTATCTTAGTAGTAAACTAATATGGCGTAATAGTAGCTCAAATAAACAAAAATCATCTTTATTAAAAAAAAAGTGATATATTTTGACATCTGTCATATAAAGAAGAAATAGAAATTAATCTCTACGTATTGTCTTTATCTACCAGTACGCCAATGTTTTTTCCTAACAAGGCAACTAACAGAAAATCTATAGATTCACACGCCTTCCCGAAACAATCTGAAAGCTACCTCAACAAAAAAAAAACAATACCATATTACATGTAGATTACAATCTCAGATGATATCATAATCTCTAAAGAAGCAAATGAATCATATACTTCGGAGTACTATGAATCATGGCGGAGCGTATAAAAAATAACAATGAAGACCATATGTACGCTAACCGCTAAACTCGGAATACTTCCCTCGGAACTATTTCTGAGCTTTAGAAACACCACCTGGATGGAGCTCGCGAATGCTTATTTGTATTATTTTTGAAGCAATTTGTCAGTTGCTTAACTGGTTTTGCAAATGATTTAGCAAACGCTGGTTTGACAACGTTGGTGCATTTACATACATACTCACGCTTTTATCAACGAAGCAGACGGGTATTTCAGCTACATTGCGGCTAGTATGATTTTTGGTTCTACATAATAGAGGGCAAACGTATTGACATTTCCCAGGCACATATCCAGACTCTGTTCTAGTAATAATATTAAGACTACGAAGAAATTTATGTTTCCCATTCTTCAAAATCCAAATAACACTTTGTCTGACACGAGTATCAATCTGGAAAAGTCATGTAGGTACTGCAGTCACAGTTTAAAATTTGTAGTAGTATTTTTTTTTATACAGCTCAGTTGGCAAACAAGCATACGGCCCACCTGATGGTAAGTGGTCACCGTAGCCTATAGACGTCTGCAGCACCAGAGGCATCACTTGCGCGTTACCAACCCTTTAGGAAAGGAAGTGGAAAGGAGAAGGAGCGGGGAAGGGGAAATAGAGTGATTGGGCCACCGGCACTCTCTATCACCGAACGAAACATAACAGTAGGAATACTGCTATTTCATGTTGATATTCTGTGAGAGGGTAGTCCTTCCCCGGTCGAGCCGGCCCATACATGCTGAAATCAGCGAGGCTCAACTAATTGTTTATTATATTACATTAGCATACATTGTTTAGACAATTATTAATGCATTTACATAAGTACATACCTTTATCATTGAAGGGGTGGGCAGAGGTCTATTACACCTACATTTCAGCTAGTTTGGTTTTAGGGCCCACGTTATAGGTAGCTAGCCTATTGCCGTTTATCAAACACTGATCCAGGTGCTGGTACTAAAAATGTCTTGATAAAAAATTCCAATAACACTTTGCTGTCACCGAGGTTGTCATCATAATTCACAAAAATCAGCCATAGACTCACATGAAGGATGAATCTTTGGCCCATTTTTGTTTACGACCAAGAAACACTTCATTCTCCGACTCGAGAACCGAACGCATACAACTCACATATGTACATCACTGCATCACTGAGTTTGTCAAGCATATTTGTATACCTATTATAAATCACAAGGATAGCCCATAGGCTCGCCCTTAACTGTATAAGACCTAAAATGCTTTGCCTTATTCAAGAATCGAACCCCAAACGTCATCCACAACAGTAACATTTAAACATTTTTATGAGATTGATCTAGAATAAAAAGATTTGTTGAATGACTAATGTATATCATTGTAAGCAATTACAACTTACAAAGAACGACAGTCAATCATTGACCGTAATAACATAAGAGATTTTGCACGCTCAATATTCAGTTCAGTCGAAAGCGCGGTCAAAAGGTCGTAACCTTAGCTCACTTTTGATCATAGCCTGTTACTAGCAAAAGCAAAATTATGTGTTCAGGTTGTTTACGAAGCTTTTAAAATGTTTGTGACCTGTTGACATCAGATCAGATAAGATCTGTTAAGATCAGCTGTGGTGTATTTTGTAATAGGCAATGTGTGTCGTGTACACTAGCTGTGCCCCGCGAATTCGTTTGCGTTAAATAGTATTATGGTATTTATTACTCCGCCACCATCCATTATAGTCTTACGTAATAGATATCTCAGATTAGACTTGCAATCTAATCTGAGACTACTCCAGCTTCATAATTGTAGTAAGTTAATGTACATAGCTTTAAAAATAAATATGATATTTAAATTAAAATCTTATTTATTTATTATTTTTATTTATCACAAAAGGCGTTGTTTCTTTTTTATACCTCACTTGAAAGATCTCAACGCATCTGCACGTAGTTTCACCCTTATAAATCCCATAGCCTGATAACGCCTATCGGCACAAACAATCCTATATAGTAATACCAAATGTCCTATATAGTCCACCTGTGTATTAATTCAAATTTTGATTAAATATTGAGTACATAAAAAACCGTGAAACTGTTTCCGCTTGAGCAACAGACATCTAAACATCTTTAGAAATATTTCCATTTAAAATATTAGTGGGTCTTTGTACCATCAAATGGACTAACTTCGAATGTTGACAGCCAGTCACCTGTCAACCTCTTTTCATATGTCGCCACCGTAATAAGCTAGGGCAGTGCTCGCGACGAATTTAGATATGTTTACTATGCTTAAAATATAACGTACTAGGAGCTACGTGTTTAGAAGTTGTATCTAGTCTTTTTATGATGTGGAAATAGTCGTTTATGATGTTAGATAATTAGTGCATTGAACCTGTGTGTTGCAGTTCCTTATATATTGTGTGGTTTAACAAATTTACAGGGATTCAGGACATTAGTTTAAAAATAAACATATACATTCAGTTTACAATATTACATTTTTTTTTTTTAATTGTGTTGTAGCTAACCCGCACTAGGCCAGCGTGGTGGACTATGGCCTAACCCTTCTCACACTGAGAAGAGGCCCGTGCCCAGCATTGCGACAGTTCAATACAGGGCTGATATTATAATAATAATAATAATAATATTCTATCACATACACACAACACTATCTAGCCTAAACTAAGCAGAGCTTGTACTATGGGTACTAGACAATGGATAAACATACATATATACTTTTTTTTTGTAAATACATACATATTATACATAGAAATACCCAGACCAAGATAAACATCCATGTTCATGCACACAAATGTTTGACTTGTGCGGGAATCGAACCCGCGACCTCAGGCGTGGCAGTCAGTTACACTAACCACTACACCATCGAGGCTGACAATTATTATCTAGCAATTTGGCTTAAAATTACCTGTCTGTCCCACAAGTCCCATTAAATTGTCCCATCATGAGTCAATTGACACTTTTCCGTCCCAGTAGTGCCGTGGGACAAATGACACCAGGCTAGTATTCTTTGCCTTCTAATCTAAGCTATTAAGCTTTAACTGCCTCCGTGGCGCAGCGGTAGTGAATGCGACTGCTGTGCATGAGGTCTCGGGTTCGAATCCCGGGTCGGGCCAACAAAACGTTATTGGGTTTTTCTGTTAAGAAATCTGAATAGCAGCCCGGAGTTAGGAAGTTGGCGGTGTTAGACACCCCCGTGCCTCAGAAAGCACGTAAAGCCGTTGGTCCTACGCCTAATCTCTCTCCGGTCGTGTCGGATTATCCGTCCCATCGGATCATGAGAGTGAGGGAACAGAGAGGGCACTTGAGTTCGCGCACACGCTTGTGCACTATAATATCTCCTGCGCAGATGGCCAGTCTCCGTTAAGATTGGCCGCCGTGACCGAAATTCGGTCTGGAGGACATTATTATTATTATTATTAAGCTTGTATTAAAAGTAGGTACACGTCAGTAGTGCAAAGTGCAGAATTAAATCCCGTGATCTCAAAAATTTTTGTGTTATGTAAATTACGATCAACATATCGAGTATATTATTTATTTCTTTGTTCAAGACAGTGTTTTTATGTATTGTATTTGTGATTATTCTTAGATTACAATTTATGGTCTAAATGTATACCCTATAGTCTGTTTTAAGTAAATTAACTAATACATAAACTGTGACTTGCATAAGTGTTACTTTATAAGTTAATTAACGATATAATTGGCATGACAATATCAAAAACATAGGAATCTGGTATCTGAAATATTTTTGAATGTTTATCACTTAATGATCTGTAAACAGTAGAACAAATTTCGACAAAATTTGGCGCACTGATAAACAATATTTGACTGTTTATCCTACCAGTGGGATTGGAACTAGACCACGTAGAGGCCAGATTTAGTTCAATATGAATGTCATTGCGTTTGTGATGTCAAAATCGCAGTAAATATATTATTGCTACAATATAGCTCAGTGTTACTCATTCGTCTGAAATATTTATTAAGTTACCAATATCATCGCGACATAATAAAATTTCTTTTGTATTGGCGCCATACATAAATCTATAACATCATAAATATAACATATCTTTACTATTATAGGTACAATTGTAAATCTTATTGGAATCGACTGTCTAGTCTGAACACGAAACATTAGTTTTTAGAATTTTGGGCTGTCCGTTTGTATTTGTTTCAGCACTAAGAACCTCTGAATAGATTTTATTGCGGTTTTAACAATTTAGTAGATATCAATTTATAATTTAAGCCAACGATGTGCATTTGCAGGTTGGAAGTTACATATTACCTTCGAGAACATTATGGAGAACTCTTAGACATGCAGGTTGCCTCATGATGTTTCCCTTTCGTACTAAAGCGAACGATGATTAACTATTTAATACGAAAATGTCAAGGCATGCCTGGGAATCGTACATCCGTTGGACTGCCAGTTGTCAACTGGCAGTCCAACGGTCTTCCATCAGGCTACGCTACTCGCATAGAGTTAAAATGTAATTAAATCAAATCATTAATTAATATAACTGTTTTATCCATTCGAATATGTTTCAAAGTATTGAATATTGCGACTAGTTTCAAGATTGGAATAATTAATCATTCGATTTTTATTGATAATTACATTTTCGATCAGTCGAACAGATGCTATAGCGCATAGTCTGATCTACGAAAGTGATAATATTGCGAGTGAATTCATTGGCAGATTACTAGTACATAGAAAAAGGGATACAAACGATCTTACTGCCAAATTCTGACTAGATATTATACATAATATGTATTTATTTATAACTTCTAAAGATTTAATCGGATCTTGGCATAATATTCAGTTTCGTTTGGTATCTATAATGATATAAAAGAAAGAATACAACATAATATAATAAGCAATCAAGTATATTTTCATTTTCCAATTATTATTATTATATGTAGATTCGTTGCTTCATTTACTGTGAGTATTTTCAGAATAACAACATCATTATGACTAATGAGACTTTTTAAGTATATTGAACCAAATGTACTAAATATATATAGTCACTAACGTATAGGTAGTCAGTATGATAAGCTCAATTATAAAAATAATTCTAAATTTCTTAGATGAAACTCTTTTTACGTATCGTGAGAAGTTTTCTCAATTTATCTTTATTGGTGTCAAGAAAAAATATATAATACTTTTAAGTTCTCTTTTGTACTTGAGAAAAGTAAAACGAAAAGATAAAGTGAATGAAGTATATACAAATGACATGTTGGATATAAAATCGCAATGTCCTTTTACGACTTTCAAATGAAACTTCTAAGGAATTTCGTATTATATATTCGTGCAAGAGCTCATAGCTACAAATATGTACATATGTGTACAAAGTATACATATGTACATACAGAGTCTCGCGCCTATATTCATAGGGGTAGGCAGAGTTGAAAAATACCCACATTTTATCATTTAAGATTTAGTCCATGTAGTATTGCAGTCTAAAGGGCACAGTTCCAAACTGGAACTGTTGCTGAAACTTCTAGAACATACCAAATTACCCGATCAAAGAAACGAACACGATACTTCAAACTTTTACTGTTACATACGTTTCTGTTACTACCACTGCGCTAAGAAGGTATAGAAATTGATGTAGCTCCTTATCACACAGCAATATTTTGGAGATTTAACAGAGACAACTACCATCTTAGTCTCCCCGTGACCATGGCTGCTAAAAAGCAACCGAAACGTCGGGGAAAGTGTAAAATTAAATTAAGTCTAAATAGTTTTAATAATAATTTAATTAGCTTAAAAGTTAGTAAAGTTTAATAGTAGTATAGTGTAACAGTTTTCATAATTTTGTAATAAAGTGTCAAATAAACAACGCGATAAAATCCGTATATAGTAGTTTAATTTCAATGATTTAAGAAAATTTGTTTTAATAGTTTTAAGGAAGATTTCAATCAAACAAGTAAATAAAAAGGCATCTGGTATAAAACTATGCAATATGAGCCTCCTCGGATCCCTTGGTTTTCTGATAATAAAATAAGCAGAACTTATGTAGTACTGGCTCATCGAATATGTTCTGGTCATATTCCATCACGAATGTTTGGATATCTTATGAAAAAAGTAAGTTCACCTAATTGTGAAGTATGTCGCAAGATAGACGATGTCCAACACCTACTAATGGAATGTGAGAAGAACAAAACGGAGAGGGAGTCAGTGATGCAGAAGTGTAACATAAATAAATATGACGTTGGGGTTTTTATTAAAATTTTGTCAGAACCTTTATTGCCGCAGCAAGGTGTGTTTATGACATGGTATCTGCAGCACTGTCTGCCTCTCCCTCATAGTAATAAGGCAAGCGTATTATTAAATATAACGAAAATGTAATTAAGGGTACGATGAAGCTGGCATACCTTTATAAGTTGAAAGCCTCTAAATAAAATACATTGAAAAAAAACGATGCGCTATCAATCTGCACGAATCAGGCATTTAAATTACAAGATGCTTATAAAAAATCAACTAGCTAGTACAGAATGCAAATTAAATAAGAGAACGTTTGCATTCTGAACGGCACTTCAGAAATTCGTTTCGCAGCGGACACCAAAAATATCACGGACTTGAAAGGACACGAGCAAAAAGTACATCACAGTCGGCACAGCTGCTCCGTTCCAGAGATATCGATTGCAAAAAGTACAAACAAACAAACAAGCTAACGGCTTGTACACAGAGGATCCTGTTTCATCTGATTTTCATTTTAGATCTTCTTTGTTAACCAGAATTCGGTATTGTTTTGCTGCTTCTGCCAATTAAGGTTTACGAGATCTGTTTTAGCGATTTTTCTTTCGAATGTAAAACGCTGTATACATACTTAAATGTGTTAGTCGTTAAATATGGCTGTAGGAGCGAGGGGGTAAAACTATTGCCATTAATCGGATAATTACACTCCGAGCTGCTATTAAGAACCACGTTACGTTCGAGGGGGCGAGAATACTGCCGTCTATTGGATAGTTCCACTCCAAGAATTTCTTGACTGATAACACTGTCCGACCCGGTAATTGATTCTGAAAAATTATGCTTGACTATTGCATTTACTATTGCTACAGCAATGGTGATAACAAATTAGTGATGCTCGTGATTGTCTTCGACTATGTGAGGTAGGTATCGCGTTGAGCACAACTGTATTCGTATTTCTTTACCATTGACCCATTGAGTTGCACAGCGGCACACCGGTAGCCAGACACAATAGATTTTTTATTTCGTCTGGTATTCTAAGTCTTGACAGATAAATCGGTTTCAACTACCTCAGTAGCGTAATAGTATTGAATGCGCATGATGTCTTGCCGATTAGGACTGGTCTGCTGGTTTGGACTTATTGCAATTGAATTTTAGAGTTGGAAAAAGCTCTTATGCAACAGCTTTGTCCGTCCGTCCGTCTGTCTGTTATACAACTTTCAACTCAAGAACCGTAAAAGCTAGAGACTCGCGGTCAACGCCATTTGACACAGCATAGTCGATATACCCCTGAAATGACTATGACCTTTGATCTCTGACCTCAAGGTCACGTGAAACCATCTTTCAACTCAAGAACCGTAATAGAAAGAGACTCGCGGTCAACGCCATTCGACTCAGCATAGCCAATATGCCCCCGAAATGACTATGACCTTTGACCTCTAACCTCAAGTTCAAGCGATACCATTTTTCCGAACTCTAAGATTTACGGCAATTCATGGCCGTTTCTCACTTGTTTCAGTCACAACATATTTAGTATGCAGCACAGAATCAGACTGCTTGGATGGCGTAGTGATCTAAGTGGGCGCCGAGTGTTGTGGGTTCGAATCCCACACGGAAAAAAATTGTGTGATCTACCAATGGTTGTTCCGAGTCTGGGTGTTTTTGTGTCCATTGCTTGAATATTTGTTAAGTCCTCCGCAGCGCAGTATTCAATCCAAGTGCGGGAGTTGTCTAATTAAAAATAAAAAAGGTATTTGGATTTCACCTGGTAAACAGCTTTAGGCTAGATTACTTTTTACCTGGAACCTAAAATCATAGCTGTCGAAATCTGGATGTCTGAAGACTTCTGCCTAGTCTTACGGGAATACAGGCGTAATGATGTGTGTAAGTACATATGTTACCATTAATATAAATAATGTTAAAAGAGATTCGTATTATAAATGTTTTTGTGAGAGTAAATCCAGGATTACCTTCGATTTAGTCTAATAGTGTTAATTTAAGCTTTTGTGCTGCGTTGATGATAATTTAGGATTACGTATTATGCTTGGAAATTGATTTTGTTAACAGTGACTCTCTAACCATGTACCCCGTAGACGACAATAGGCTCGCCGTTAAATAACATGAACCTAATATATTAATGATGAAATGTGATTTTAATATTCCCTGCCTCTTTGGAGATAATAATAATATCAGTCCTATTTTTAAGCTGACCTACTGCTGGGTATAGACAGGGGATATTTTCTCAGTACGAGAAAGCTCCGTGACGCAGCGGTAGAGAATGTGACTGCTGTGCATGAGGTCTCGGACTCGAATCCCGGATCGGACCAACAAAAAGTTATTGGGTTTTCTGTTAAGAGATCTCAGTAACAGCCTGGAGTTAGGAAGTTGGCGGTGTTGAACACCGCCGTACCTCGGAAAGCACGTAAAGCCGTTGGTCCTCCGCCTGATCTCTCTCCGGTCGTGTCGGATTACCGTCCCATTGGATCAAGAGAGTTAGGGAACAGAGAGTGCACTTGTGTTTGCGCATACGCTTGTGCACTATAAAATTTCCTGCGCAGATGGCCAGTCTCCGTTAAAATTGGCCGCCGTGACCGAAATCGTCCTAGAGGACATAATTACGAGAAGGCTATGTCATAGTCCATCACGCTGGCTAGACAGTGCGAATTGGCAGACTTCATATTACATTCCTGTCCTTACGATGTTTTCTTTTGGCGTTAAAGCTAGTAATAATTAACTATTTAATAAGTCATGACTTCGATAAGTCAGAAGCGTGCCTTGGGTTTAAACTCAAGACGATTCATATCTTAATTTCTTTTTAAGGTACAGTTATGTTAAAAATAAATTAAGATATGACTCATGACACCAATTATAAATCTAACTATACCAAATAAAAGATTTCAATTAAAGATAATTGCCAATATGGAACTTAAATATACGATATGCATAAGATTGAGATAGATTATATGACTTATCTGTCCATCACTTTGTGATGGCCTTCAAGAAGATTTCAAAAACGACAAAAGAGGAGAAATGAGTGGTAGCGAGGAGGCAATAAATATTCTATACGGGCATTAATAAATATACATAATACTGGTAACAACCTGTTTAATTATATATTATACAGGACTAGGTAATAAAAGCAGAGATAGCTCAGTGGGGAGACCAACAGACTGCAATGCCCTCTGCATTGGTCTCGGGTTCGAACCCACGTCGCGCACCTCTGACTTTCGGAAGTTATATGACTTTTAAATTACGTGCGTATTGATTGACAATTGTCGCCTGCTCCGTGCCTCGGAGAGCACGTTAAGCCGTCGGTCCCGGCTGCCATGAACATCTATGGCAGCCGTTATTGAGAAAGTCAGTACCCTCTAATATCCTGACACAGGATACAGTAGAAAAACAAAAGGAGAGCATAGAAAGAGCCACGTATGCGAGCGTAGTGGCTAATCAACCCAAGAAACAGATACGAGAAACCACTGCGCTGCACTCTATCATAGTAACATCAAAAGATGAAGGAGAAACGGGAGAGGAAGTACTGGATAGGATTAGAAAGGTGGTGAAAGCTAAGGAGGGTGGTATAGAAATAGAAAATATCAGGAAAGCAAAGGATAGGCAAATAATAATGGGATGCAGGACTACGGAAGAAAGGACGAAGGTCAAGGAACGGCTGCAGAATGCGGGAGAGCATCTCGTCGTAGAGGAAGTCAAAAACAAAGATCCATTACTGATCCTCAAAGGTGTCCTGACTATCCACAGTGACCAAGACATTATCGAGGCAATGAGGAACCAAAACAAGCGCGTTTTTGGTGACCTCAGTGACGAAGAAAGCCGCCTGCAAGTAAAATACCGCAGGAAAAACAGAAACCCACATACCTGCCACGTAGTGATTTCGACGTCGCCAATGGTGTGGATGAGAGCGATGGAGGCGGGTGCTCTCCATATAGACCTGCAGCGTGTCAGAGTTGCCGACCAATCGCCATTAGTCTAGTGCAGTATGTGCTTGGGCTATGGACACGGAAGGCGATTCTGCAAAGAGAGCGTCGCAAAATGTAGCCACTGTGGGGGACCCCATTTAGGAAGCGAATGCGCAGAGTGGCTCGCGGGCATACCCCCTTCCTGCTGTAACTGTAGGCACGCAAAGTTGGACAATACGCAGCACAATGCGTTCAGCGATGAGTGCCCGGTGCGCAGGAGGTGGGACGGACTCGCTAGAGCTTCGGTAGCATATTGCTAAGGTGGTCCCCGGCAGAAACGGTGCAGGTGCTGGCGTCGCCGCCACACTAAAGTACACAGCGATCCAAGCCAACCTTCAGCGAAGCGAACTCGCGACTGCTGAGCTCATCGTCGAAGCAGCGAAGTTGAAGGCAACTTTTGCAATTATTCAAGAGCCTTACATTGGCGGTGTAGGCTCGATGAAAAATTACTCGGGAACGAAAATCGTTCAAAGTATCGTAAGACGGGACCGAGTCGTCAAATCAGCTATATTGCTCTTCGACGATTCAATCGACATCACCCTGTACCCCACTCTGACTACTGAGAACATTGCTGTTGCAAAACTCAGGACCAGAGCTTGGGAGATGGGCGTGGTGTCGATTTACTTCGAAGGCGATCAGCCCATCGAGCCTTACACCGACCATGTACGGAGGATAATGTGCGAGATTGGCGTCAGTAGAATAGTGGTGGGTGGTGACATAAACGCGTGGAACACCTGGTGGGGTAGTTCCAAAGTTGACCGTAGGGGGGAGATTGTGGCAGGGATACTGGAGGAGATGGAACTGCATGTCCTGAACCGGGTATCTGAGCCAACCTTTGACACCATCAGAGGAGGTAAGCGGTACACCAGCTGTGTGGATGTTACAACCTGCTCCACGGATATGTTGGGAAGTATAGACAATTGGAGAGTCATACCTAGTCTCACGAGCTCGGACCACAATGCAATCCTGTTCGATATTATGCTAGAAAAATCAGACGGAATAGACATTAAAAGAACTACACGTATATAAAACACAAAAAAGGCAAATTGGCATGAATTTCGGAACAAATTGGATGAACAACTTAAACAAGAAAACTTAAACAAAATTGAAATAGGAAAAATAGACAGTAGAGAAGGACTTGAAAATATAATATTAAATTTCACAAACACAGTAAAGGAAGTAGTAGAAAATCAAATTCCTAAAATAAAAAATAAAAAGAGAACAGGATTGCCTTGGTGGAACGACCATCTAGCCGCACTTAAAAGAGACGTCATGACAAAAAAGCGCAGAATCAGGTGCGCAGCCCCAATTCGTCGAGAGCAGGTTGTAAACTCCTACCTTCAAGCTAAGGGGGATTACCAGCTGGAAGCAAGACGGGCTCAGACCGCCAGTTGGAAGGAATTTTGCGGGAAACAGGACAGGGAAAGTATGTGGGACGGCATTTACCGCGTAATAGGTCGTACAGCTAAGAGGCAGGAAGATGTGCCGCTGGTCTAGAACGGTCAAGCCCTGAGTAATGTCGAATCGGTGGAGTTACTAGCGGGAGTATTCTTCCCTAGTGATGAAGCTGAGGACGACAACGAAGGGCACAAATCGACCAGGAGGACAGCCGACGAAATAAATGGGGAATCGCATGATGAATCATGGGACCCCCCTTTTACAGTTGATGAACTGAAGAGAGCCGCACTCAGTTTTAATCCCAAAAAGGCTCCGGGATCTGACGGCCTCACAGCTGACATACCTATGTGGTGCGGTAGTCCTACAAGACCCTGACCTGTTCCTCGCAATTTTGAACAAGTGCCTCAGTCTTTCGTATTTCCCTGCCATATGGAAGCAAGCAACTGTCATCGTGTTGCGCAAACCGGGGAAAGACAACTACACACACCCGAAGTCCTATCGGCCGATTGGTCTATTGCCGGTCCTGGGTAAAATTATGGAGAAGATCCTAGTCAAGAGGATTAACTGGCACATCCAGCCAACCACTAGCCAGCGACAATATGGTTTCAGGCCGCAGCGCGGTACCGAGGACTCCCTCTACATCATGATGCAACACATTAGGGAGAACCTAAAGGCGAAAAAGATAATAGCCCTTGTATCGCTTGACATAGAGGGGGCATTCGATGCCGCGTGGTGGCCTGCAATCAGATGTCGTTTGGCGGAAACAAAATGCCCGGTCAATTTGAGGCGACTTTTGGATAGTTATCTGTCCGACAGACGAGTACGAGTCAGGTACGCGGGAGCTGAATGTGCCAGAGTCACAAACAAAGGGTGTGTGCAGAGTTCTATAGGGGGCCCAACATTGTGGAATCTTTTGTTGGACCCACTATTGAAACAGCTTGAGAATAGAGGCGACTACTGCCAGGCTTTCGCGGATGATGTTGTCCTGATTTTCTCGGGCAACACGGCTTTGGACGTTCAGCGACAGGCCAATACCGCCCTCGCGCATATTCAGGAGTGGGGTGTTGAAAACAAGTTGAAGTTTGCGCCACATAAAACCAAAATGATGGTAATCACGAACAAATTGAAGTACGACACCCCACTGCTGAGCATGGGCGGGGTAGACATAGAGCGCTCGAGCGAAATTAAGATCCTCGGCCTTACGATAGACGACAAGTTGACGTTCAATACTCACGTATCGAACGTTTGCCGTAGGGCCATTGACGTCTATAAGCAGTTGTCGAGAGCTGCCAAGATTAATTGGGGACTGGAGCCTGGGATAGTGAGGACAATATACACCGCAGTTGCAGAGCCGATTATTCTCTATGCAGCAAGTGCATGGGCACCTGCGGCAAATAAATTGGGAGTACGGAAGCAGTTGGATGTGGTGCAAAGGGGTTTTGCGCAGAAAATCGTAAAGGCCTACAGGACGGTCTCGCTCAACTCGGCTCTACTGCTAGCTGGGCTGCTTCCTCTCGACGTAAGAATCAGGGAAGCAGCCTCGCTTTATGAAGTAAAGAAAGGCTTTTCCCAGCGTGTAGTAGGTGATCAAGAGGTAGAGAGGCCTGTGGCCTTTACGAAAACAAAACATCCAGCGCATCAGATAGGGTTAGACTTCTCCTGCGTGGTGAACGGTGCAGAAATGGAAGAAACCAACAACCACGGTCTTAAAATCTTTACCGATGGTAGTAAGATAGAAGGTAAAGTGGGCGCAGCGCTATCCATTTGGAACGGTACCGCCGAAACGCAAACCAAAAAATTGAAATTGGCACCATTCTGCACCGTCTACCAGGCCGAACTGCTGGCCCTGTCTGAGGCCACAGAACTGGCTCTAAGAAGTGCGGCATCCAGTTGCAATATATATTGCGACTCAAGGTCTGCCCTCGAAACGGTAGTGCGGGTCACTTCCCTCCACCCACTCGCGGAAAAAGCCCGTAGCAACATATGTGCCTTAAAAGCACAAGACAAAATAATTAGATTATTTTGGATAAAGGCACATGTGGGGTTGGTGGGAAATGAGAGAGCAGATGAACTTGCCAAGGATGCTGCACTGAATAGAAAAACTAGGCCCGATTATGTCAAGTGTCCGGTTACATTCGTCAAGCGACAGATCCGTATGGAATCGCTTGACGAATGGAATCAGAGATATCGGAACGGAGAGACCGCCGCCGTAACTAAAGCATTCTTCCCGGACGCACTAGACGCTCATAAAATAATATGGAGCATAAACCTTGATCCAGTGCTGGTGCAAATGTTCACAGGGCATGGTGGATTCTCCGAGTATTTACACCGTTTTAAGTGCAAGGAGAGTCCATCATGCACCTGCGACGCGAACAAAGAAGAAACTGTTGAGCACATTCTTACTGAATGCCCGGTATTTGATCGAATTAGGATTGACACAGAGATACAAACAGAAATGCAAATGATAATGGGAAATATACGAATAATGTTAAAAGATAAAAAGCTTAAAATGATACTGATTAAATATTGTAAAACAATTGTAAATAAGGTAATATTAAGGAATAAGTAAATGTGCATATGTATAAGTAGATATTATTAGAACTACACAAGTCAGACTACACAAGTTAGACAAAAATAATAGAGTAAGAAAAGTGTTATATATATATATTTGTATAATATATAGAATATAGCATTAATTAAAACTGGATATAACTATGTAATTAGCCATAAGAAAATTGTAATAATAATAAGATTTGTAACAAATAAAAGAGTTGATAATGTCTCTGACAGCCATGTCAGAGGAATGTGCGCAACACCCTGTGATGACGGGTGCCAAAAAAAAAATATATCCTGACACTGGTCTAACCTTAGGGTATCGTTAGCCTTCGGGTTGCGGAGGTCAGGTGGAAGTCGTTCCGTGTAAAAACTGATATCCAGTCAAATCCGGTTAGACTAGAAAAGCCGACCCCAAGTGACTTGGGAATAATAAAGGCTAAGAGAGAGGAGGAGACTGGACTAGGTAATAAAATATTTGCAGGGCCTTTAGTAAAATATATGTAGGTACATATCTGTAAAACCTGTATATCACCTATCAATCAATGAATCTAAGAGCCTTGCATCAGTAGAGAATTTTCCATGTCACTCTATTCTCGGCTATTATTTTGACTTCTTGGTACAACATGACTTTTACTTTGTCTTTCACCTGATCTCTGTAACTTCGACTTGGTCTACGCCTTCCTCTTCTGCCTTTTATTTTTTCTTCTGAGATGTTATTTTAAAGTTGTCATGTGTATCAACTGTTACCAACATTATTCTTCTTTGGTTGTCCGTGACTTCTGAAATACATCTTTTCATGATATTTTCACATCACCTATATTCAGCAAATTAAGAATATTATTATCAACTTATAATTGAAGTTGAGAAATAAATTAGGTTCAACACTCGTAAGTAATTACTTACATAAGTACTGAACCTAGTTTATTTTAATTGAGATGTTTATAAGCTTTTAAATAGAAGCTTATTACTGTAAAATCCCAATGAAATTTTCAAACAGTGCTGCTAGTACATACGTCATTAGTGGGTAATGTTTTAATCTCATCACATACTCCCTTCGTAAATGTTAAATATGGTAATTAGTGGGATGTTCGAAACTCTACAAAACGTGTTTATCTCTTCTGGTAGAAAACGTAAATAATTATCAGGCCATGTTTTAGTTTCACATAGTTATTAATTAATCAACATGTTTGGCATGCCGCCCATCTCTAACGGTACAAGATTATTAACGCTTTGCCAAGGCTCTAACGATGGGTTCTTGTAACATCAACATTATATTCTAGATATTCAAATATTACGTTGACATTGAATACATTAAAGTCGTTTTTCTTTGCTTAATAAATGATAACGATTTATTAATGTGCTAGCGTTTGCCTAAGACTTCGTATGCGTGGTATAATTTGGAAGTAGGTACCTATCTTTATTTCGATTCTTAATACGTCTTTTAGATGGCGTATCAGGATGAAACGTGTCTATAGTAAATTTTAAGTAAGACCTTTATTAATGTAAATGCAAAAACCATAAAAAAAAATTGCAGCAGTTTTTGCGTGATAAACGTAAAAACATACAGACAGACGGACCTTTTTATGTTATTGTTTTGGCTTCTATTACTTGTATGAAGACATCTCTTATTTAAAATTTCTTCTATGTAAATCCACCAATTAAAATGTTGTTACATGCTGATATTATAAAGATTTCATCTTAAAATCTTTAGTTGCCATAACACAGTCGATTTACGAATTCTTTTACGTTAGTACAGAATTGATTTTATTTCAACACGGCAGCTGCAAAATAACATTTTTATCTGACAACTTTCTATCTTGACAAACGTTTCAACTTTTGGAAACTTAGATACGATGTCTATTGCCTCAAGCATTTTTGTATTCCAACATTGATTCTTAGTAAAAATTAATGTTCTATGTACAAAGATTTACTGGCTCAAAAGTAATAGAAAATATCTACTAAGTTACTTTAGTAAGTTACCTTCTCCCTTCTCCCTAAGCCTTTATTATCCCCAAGTCACTTGGGGTCGGCTTTTCTAGTCTAACCGGATTATACTGGATATCAATTTTACACGGAGTGGCTGCCACCTGACCTCCGCAACCCAAAGTCTAACGATACCCTAAGGCTAGACCAGTGTCAGGATATTAGAGGGTACTGACTTTCTCAATAAAGACTGCCATAGATGTTCATGGCAGCCGGGACCGACGGCTTAACGTGCTCTCCAAGGCACGGAGCAGGCGATAATTGTCAATCAAAAGTTACTTTAGTAAGTAAACGAACATAATTACCAAATCAAACTTAACCAATACCTAAAATGCCAGTAAATACAACACAATCGCATAAAAATATAATCTTATTTTCCGACAATGCAATATCAGCTTAAGAACGAAATCCGTTTGTGCCATCTTTGCCAGATTGTACGCACCCTAATAAGGGCTATAATAAATATTTGCGCGCAGATTAGAACAGATGCGTCGTGGGCGTCCTTATTTCTTGGCTTTGATATGAAACAAGACTAAAAAGAAAGCCTTGTTTCTGTAACAGATTATTTGGGAAGAGGATTTATTGGGATTCCGTTTTTATAATTTTGGCTTCCAATTTCGAAGTCCGTGGTGTACATAAATTATGGCTTAGGAAATTGGTATAAAAAGTGATTTGCAATAAAATATGTCTGGATAATAATTCGTTTCTTACTGTCATAAATAAGAAACGAATATACAAATGTAGCAGCGATGGCTCAGTGGGAAGATCAACAGACTGCAATGCAGAGGGTCTCGGGTTCGAACCCACGTCGCGCACCTCTGACTTTCGGAAGTTATATGACTTTTCGAAATTATGTGCGTATTGATTGACAATTATCGCTTGCTCCGTGCCTCGGAGAGCACGTTAAGCCGTTGGTCTCAGCTGCCATGAACATCCATGGCAGTCGTTATTGGGAAAGTCAGTACCCTCTAATATCTTGACACTGGCCTAGCCTTATGGAATCGTTAGCCTTCGGATTGCGGAGGTCAGGCGGCAGCCGCTCCGTGTAATAACCGATATCCAGTCAAATCCGGTTAGACCAGAAAAGCCGACCCCAAGTGACTTGGGAATAATAAAGGCTAAGAGAGAAGACTGTCATATACATATGATTAACAACACGACGTAATTCAATCTTCCAAGATTACCTATGTACAGACTTATTATTCTTCGAACGAGGTTAAAAGCTGATATTGCTGTCATGGTAGGCAGTGGCTTGGTTGTGTCGACTATGTGTACTTTAATTTGTATGATATATATGTACATGCATAGTCCCATGTATTGTATCGATTTATTCAATTTAACAGTGAAGAGTATAATATAAATAGTATAAGAAATATTTCACAGTTACAGGTAGTAAATTACACAAATCTGAAATTAATTGTGTAATATATTACTGAAAAAGAGAAGGTCCCTAAAAAATTTTAAAACATTCAAAAAATGGACACAAAAACACTAAAACTTGAAACAATTACTTGTGGACACAATTTTCGAATTAAAAAAACTCTTATACAACAGTTTTGTCCGTCCGTCCGTCTGTCTGTTATACAACTTTCAACTCAAGAACCGTAAGAGCTAGAAACTCGCGGTCAACGCCATTCGACTCAACATAGTCGATATACCCCGAAATGACTATGACCTTTGACCTCTGACCTCAAGGTCATGTTGTATCACGTGACCTTTGTATATTACTTGAATCATTTTTTCGAACTCTAAGATTTACAGCAATTCATTGTCGATTCTCACTTGTTTTGTCTCGTGTGGTGATCGAATCCACAGTATTTGGTGCAGTGACAATAGCGAGGCGTCTACTTGAACCACTACGCAATCCGTACAGTCATTATCTAAGTTTTAAAAACTATAATAAGTATACATATATTACTTGAGAACAACGTTCTTGTTCCTCTTTCCCTCTTTCTTGTAGTAAGAAACAAACGAACACAGGCACTATTGTCCCCAAGTTTAGTTAGTTAGTACCCGTTTTCTTTGATAGCTGGTAATTGGCAAAGAGTTGGCGATTTTCAGTCACTTCTTGAGTCTTAGTTTATACGTACAATTACACTTACGACGCTGCGGGGCAGCTGTACTGTGTAGACTGCAACCGCTGCTTTAAGTCTAAGTTTGGATTCGCCAGTCACATCAGAGCACATGACAGAAGATAGCCAGGGTGTCGCTGTCGACGGATACGTCGAGGAGGACATCATCATACGGTGTGATTTTTTGTAATGTATGTTTTGAAAATTATGCTGGCTATAAAGTGAGTGTTATCACATTTACAAAACTTTTCGAGGTTTAAATGTTCACAGAAGCTTATCACTCGAAAAGTAAAACGTGCATATGCACTCACAAACCCTTACTTACCAGATGGTTTTCACAGAAGCTTATCACTATTCTTCATTTCAGACAAGACTATTCTAGACTGAATTCAATAGAGGATTTCCGTTATTTAATCTAGTCTAGAATAGTATGCAATGCAATTGTTAATGTAGGGAAGATTATTTACACAATTAACTACATAATTTCAGGCAAAAACTTGTTGCTAATAAGTAAAAATGTCCAAGAATTTCTAGAAACATTAAATATAAACAGAATACGGAAAGTTGGCATTAATTCTTCTCGTAATTGTTAATTAGGAGTTTGTATTAAAATTAGGAGAAGAGACGACAACAAAGTTTTTTTTGTTTAAGTTAGTTATTGTCTCAGGGAAATTAATATTCTCTTAATTATTATTAGGATGTCTCAAAATATTAGTGTCTTTAGACTGTTTTATCTCAGCTAAAATAAATGTTTTACAAGGATATAAAAATTTATAAAACAAAACATGATATCGGGCAGATATGTTTTCTCGAAGATTCTGACACTTTTACTCATCCATTGTTACGAACAGACTATGACGTCAATGTCTTAAAGCTTTAGTAATAAAATAATTTATGTAGATTCTTCATTGGTATTCTTATCTTTTGTCTTTAGCTTGAGGAAACGAATTGTCAGTTAAAACTACGATATTATCTTTAGGTCCAAAGTACTTCAATTTTGCGCAAGTACTTGATTTCGTTTATTTTAAGTCAACATGAACTCTATAGAAAGGACGACCTTGTGTCACAAAACAAAAGCACAAAAGATTTCCAAGTACAGCTCAGGTAAACTACACTCACCTACTTTATAAACGTTATATCACCCCATCACTCAACACTTTCCTTGCGATAAGAGAACTCGGAAAGACCGTATCTAGAAAAATATATGGCACTAAACACGTTATTTGGTATTCAAATAGCATTCAGCAAAAATGATAAGATGCCAGAACCAGAGGTGGCAACTGTTCCGTAGATATTTAAGTACCCATTAATGATGGTGGATTCTGATAAAACAGGGACAGAATTTCAAATGTCCCATTAAAGGAATTGTATTTTTTGCTCTCTGTATTATTCAAATTAATTACTTTTTTATGGCGACCGTTGGACGACATTTATTTTTTCGTGAACGAATTTTTTTATTGTTCGGTGTGAATACTTTTCCGCAGATGTGTAGAAGATTGAGGTAGATTTTCTTTATTATTTCAACTACATGGAATATTTAGAACATGTATCTTGCACAATATGATATGTTATATTACGCATGACATGCGTTTTGTGCATTATTGTATAAGATAGAAACTAGTTTCTATTCTATATTGTTTTTTTCTTGTAAATGGGCTTAAAAGCTACTTCCGCACTAGAAGTAATTCCTGTGTCGCGGGTGACTCTACAAACATTCAAACAACGGACACAGAAACACCCAGACTCGAAACAACCATTTGCGGATCAAATTTTTTTGTCGCATTTGGGATTCGAACCCGCAATACTCGGCGTAGAGGCAGTGGTGAAGCGACCGCTTAAACCACTACGCCTTCCGTGCAGTTAATATTAAGTTTTAATATTAAGTCAAGATTAATTAATGGATTTTGGACATTATTAACATGCTATAGACAGATATAGGTACATATGGACTATAGAAATGTATACTATGCAGATAATGTTACATAATGCAACATTATCTGCATATGTTGCACAGTGCCAACAGGGAAAAGATCTAAATATGATAATAACATTAAATATCGGCAACCAATCTCTAAAATTATCGTCTATATAAAATGAACGACAGTCAATCAAATCAAATAACTTCCCTATCGAGTAACAGAATAAATTGACTTTACACAAAGTTTTATCAAACATCAGCAATTTCTATAGAATGAATGACGTCGTTTTTATACCGCTTGAATTTTTTTAATACATGGCATCATGCTTTTCCAGTAAGCCTACCAAATAAATACTTGACGTAAAAGTTTGAGGCTTAACAGCAAGCGGTGCAAGGGCTAACAACCGAACTTCTTTGCCGTTATTTCTCTAAGAAATATTGCTCAGCATTATACTTATATAATATACGTTTATCGATGTTCAGCACTGCATATGTATCTTTAAACTACAACAAATAATATTGCATCTGAAACAAATCACATAAAAATTACTAAAGAATTTTTGAAGATCGAAACAGGTGCAGCCCAACTTCATAATTATAATCCTAACTAATATTGTAAATGCAAATGTAACTCACACTCAGTGAGCAGTAGCCCAAGGTTATCAAGACTGATCCTGAACTGTTTTAAGGCCCATAACAAACTTGGCAGGAAGAACACAGTCAGACTAGTGTGGGTTCCGGGGCATGCAGGGGTACAGGGCAATAAGGAGGCTGATTAATTAGCCAGAAAGGGCTCGGAGCAACTGCTTGTGGGCACCGAGTCATTCGTAGGACTGTCTGAGAGCACCGTCAAGGCAGCTCATGGCAATGATAAACGCAGGGTAGAGTGGATGGCTCTTAGGTATCTAGAACACTCCAAGAAATTCATTACAAACAGAGCCACGGGTTTCTTTCGGAAGTTCTGCGGGTATAACAAGAACCAAATACGCCTGCTGACAGAAGCGTACTCTGGCCATTTTGGCACCAACGACTTCCTGTGCAGATTGAGATTGGCAAACAATTTGATCTGCAGGGCCTGTGGTGAACAGGGGGAGTCCATATGGCACCTACTATATGAATGTGACGCGTTGGCTGGATTGAGGATGAGTCTGATGGGATTGGCATATCCAAACCCTGAATACTTCAGGCTTCTTCCTCTGAAGTGTACGCTGCGGCTGATGCAGTACATTCATAAGGAGATAGCTAAAAGATAGATCTTGGGGCCGACACAAAAGATCCCACTGGGTCGAAATGTCGCCGGTCTGCACTGACTGGCCCCCACATAAGATTAGATAAGATAAGCAGTAGCTTAAATACATTATAAGTTTAACATGCAGTTGGAAATAAACATAACATCCTAACTAATATTATAAATGCAAGTGTGAATTTGTTTGTTTGTTACGCTTTCACGCTTTAACTTTTCGACCAATCAAAAAGTATTGTATTTAAACTACATTTAAGTGAAGCCGCGGGCAAAATGTAGTAACTATTGGAATATCAACATATCCCATTGTTCAGGAGAGCTCACAAAATAAATAATATCGTTAGAATAAGCCCAAAATTATTGTCAAAGTTGTTTTTAATATTCATATAAGCTATGAGTCTGAATTACAAACATATGAACATACCGTACCGTTTTTTTTTATTCGACTATGGTGGCAAACAAGCATACGGCCTACCTGATGGTAAATGGTCACTGTAGCCTATGGATGCATGCAACACCAGAGGCATCACTTGCGCGTTGTCAACCCTTTAGGAAAGGAATTGGGAAGGAGAAGGAGCGGGACGGGTTTTAGGGGTTTTCGGTTTTCTTTTAAAAACCTTATGACCCAAAAAGCTTTCGATAGAGAATATAACAAATTAATACAAGAAGAACATATTCATCAACGAGCTTAAAATGCTATTCCAAGAAGGATTCAAACATAAAAATCCAACTTCACACATCGCACTTTTGAAACTATTCGTGAAATAATGAAAGCCAAGGTAATTGGATGTACTATAATAACACTCATAATAGTTATGGTCAAATATGAGACTACTCTACAAAGGTACAATAAATACGATATTATCCGCAGTCTTAATAATATGAGCCCCTTGCATCAATTGTTCCACTGCTGGGCCTCTTATCAACATCGAATGGGCTAGTCGCAGGCTATAACCTAGGTAGACTATAGTCTATCACGCTGGCCTACTGCCGTTTAGCAGACTTCACATATCTTCGACGACGTTAAGGAGAACTCTCAGACATGTTTCCTCACGATATTTCCTTCACCGTTTATGATATCTCGAAATCGCTCTATATGTACGAACTTTATATTATAACTGTTTTCCATATAAAACCTACTGAAGATTTCCTCTACATCCTTCCATAACTACAGCAACTAATTTTCTTGCAGACAAGAAAAAGTATAATAACCAGCTGATACAAACAAACTGACCTATTTCTTATATTCATCCGCGCTGATACACCATCTGAATGGCAAACACATAAATCTCTGTTATGCTGTTACGTTTAGATCAGGAGCTTGCAATGTTTACACCATTCAAATGGTTTCTCTTTTTTTCTCCGTTTGATATTCCCTCAATTATGCATTGTTTAGTAGATAGAATAAATTTGAAGATGAATAAATTTGATCTGTTAGAAAGACTGAAAATTTCTATTTAATTAGTTCCCTTATAAGTTTTATATTGAACATAATGTTTATTCCATAAAAGTACTAATCAGTTGCCTATGGGAATATTATATTAAAAGCATTTTTTTTTATTAGGACCTTTTCAATTTACCATTTAAATTAAATAATTAATTAACACATTCTCTGAAAATATCTAACTTTTTGAAACAAAGTGGATTGTTTTAAGTCTTGGGTACCATAAATATTTTGATGCCTTACATCAATTAATATTATTGTATAAATGTAGGTAATAAATATTTGTCAATATTAATTTTATAATTAAATATGTTTCGACTGAAACTTATCTAGTTTACTCAGTAGATTTAGTAACAGCTAAAGTCATGATCGCCCTAAGATCATGTGATCTTTGAAATGTCAAAATCATGTGAAAATTTTAGTAAGACAGCTTGGCAGGCAAAAGTACCATGTGGTACTTTTGCCTGCCAAGCTGTCTTACTAAAATTTTGCCATACATTTTGTAAGCTGTATAAAAATACCTACATTTCTAAAGTGTGCCACGCTTTTGGTGTATGAGACTGCAATAGATTTACTAACAGCTAAATACATGATCGCCCTAAGATCATTTATTGCTTTTGCCTGCCAAGCTGGCTTACTAAAATTTTGTCATTATTTTGTAACCTTTAGGGTTTAGTTTAGGTGAAATGTAGATATATTTAGGAAGTACAATGAGAGAAGGTATAACAAATACACTTTTAATATATTTAGTATACAATTATAGTCAGGGCGTGGTTCGTTAGAAGGCTTGCTGCGTGTCCTTGTAGTCAGGAGCACTTAACTCGAGATGTGGAGCCGAGCCGCAAGGTCTCGTCCAGGACGCGATCGGCTTATATATGGCGCTGCCGCCGGGCAGGGGGGAGAAGGGGGGCGCCAGCCACCACTCCGACTCACGCGCAACCGTCGCGGTCGCGCGGTCCGCGTCACAATTTTTGTAAGCTGTATAAGAAAACCTAAATTTCTAAAATGTGTCACGCTTTTGATGTATGTGACTGCAATAGTTTTTACTCCCGTTTCTCTCAAATAAATGAATTTTGAAAATATAGCGGTGGCCTCCAAATAATATTAGATGATGAACAAAGCTTAATAATTGTTTCCCCTTTATATACTGAAAGGCAGAGCATTGCTAGTTCCTAAATAAAGGTTTATACGAATATTACGCACCATATGGGTGTCTTTAGTGATTCAGAAGAGACACGATGGGTTCATAATATTTATTATTATACAATACTCTTATTTGACCACTCTCTCTCTTCGTGGCTATATATCCCACATGGTTGCATAGTCAGCCTTTCTGCTGTTGCACTTCTACTTCGCTCTATCCTCTACATCTTCTCTATTAATGATTTCATGTTCAAAGTTAGGACGCAGAGCGTAAGATTACTATTGTTTGGTTGTTGATGTATTACGCCAAAAAAATCAACGCCCTTTTAACATAGATTAAATAAATAAAGCCAGCTCTTAAGCTAATATTCGTGTTTGGACAGTAAAATGGGGCAAATCGAGCGGACGGCTAAGTAATTATGTTGGATACTATTTTGCATGCTCCAGCAAACACGTTGTTAATTCTGAGTGATCTGTTTATGACAGGATACGGATGTATATATTACAGTAATAGAAAGAAGGTCGCTCTGTAGCTTGAAACTCATTAATGGTAATGCATATTATATCTTTAAATATATTTCACTAGTTTTTGTCCGGGCATCACTAGGAAACAGACCATTTTTCTGGATGGAAGATATCTTATGTCAATTTCTGTAGCCCTGACAATCTGTTCGTAAAATCTCCTAATGATCGATCGAGTGGTTAAGGCGTGGAAGCGTAACAAACAGATAAACTCACATTCGCATTTATAATATTATGTTATGATTTTCATAATATCCGTGTACAACATCCTAATATTATTAAATATAAAAAGGATTTGCAAGCAGCAAAATATCTTAAAACAAAATCCGTGACGTGATTGAAGATCATTTTCGTTTGCAAACTTTGTTTCTTGTTAACTCTTGATGTGGGATTTGTCGCACCGAATTCGTTGATAGGACAAAACGACACGATAAGAGCGGCCTTATCTTTGCCTGATTTAATATTATTCTAGTTCTTTCCAAGGGTCTGATGGACATTGTCTTTATCAGATAATAGATTTTTTGTTTGGGCTTTATTTTGAAGCTTGTATAAATACAAGTTGGGAGTGTTGAGACTAAAGTATTTTGTTGTTGCTTTCTTCGGGTCTTATAAAGTATCTAGTTTATGACATTAGACAATTGTTATTTGATTACAAGAAATAAAGAGTTTTCATTCATGACAATGCCATAGTTATGCATGTTAACAATGGTCAAGATTTTAGTGTACAATAACAATATATTTTTATAATTATACAAATGTTTTAATTAATAAATTATAATTATAATATTGGCCAAGAATTGGTAAAATTATGTATTAACTTTAAAGTCTGAGACTCATATTCAAAATTAACATACAACATAAGGTGGCGATTAACTATATTCATAAAATAACGAAACAAGGGCAAAATTTAACGTCTGATACTCAAAGCACATAGTTACATTGTGACCTAATCCCCCATTCCAAAAGATCTACCACTTCAGCCCTGCCAATACCAAAACCGATTGGAGCGTGATGATACACAGACCTTTAATCCATTGGCCCAACGGTCGGGAGTGACGTGTGTAAATGAATAATGAAAACACAAATGGACGAAGCGGACGTATAGAATTGACAGACGGATTTGCGGTTCCGAGTTTTCGGACTGCCAAATGTTTGCTGACGTGACGATGTTACACTTTAGAAAGCAGCCTTCGAGGGTAAGGGCGAATTACTTGATTGGGATAGTCACATAACATATCTTATACATACAATATAAGCGAGCTGAACATTTAAAAATTATATAAGTATAATTATATAAGTATTTAATTAGTTAAAAAGCCTGATAATTATTATTTATTTTAGTAAATATGATGAATTCGACTATCTTTTAACTATTACTGTTATAGAAAACTAACATTTGTTATAATTTTGGAAGATATATGCTATCGAAATCACACCAGTGTTTATTGACTTATGTTTCCGAGGGTACGTGAGCATGATATTGTGAAGATATTAAAATATCAAAGCTATGACGTGAAATTCTAATGGCTACTCTCATATCAGTTAGTATCTTTCATTACCCTAAAGCAAATAAAATTTAGAAATATGAAATATACTGTCATGAATTTTCTTCACCACCTTAAAATTTAATAAACTTAATTATACCGGATTGGATTTTTTACAGGTGTTCTTCAAGGGACCTACTTAGGCCCGTTGAAGGTAATTGTGTTTATGTACACAGAAAAGGGTCAACCAATATTTGTTTTATATAAATTCCGACTTAATTAAAAACGTAAGGTAAATATTGTATTAGTAATCCTTTTCATCCAGAACACCTTTTCAAACAATTAAAAAAAGCTTAAACATACGTACATAAATCTCGTACCTCCATAAAAAAAAATGTCACATCGAAAATATCTGAATTTTATGTTTTGTTATTAATTATGCTTTATACTTTTAATTGATATTGATTTCTTTTTTATATTTAGACATTGACTTGACCGAACTTGGCTATATGTGTTGTATGAAACACAGGACTAATAATATCGCATTTGACATATGAAATCTTCCGCATATCTTTACTAATTTGGTAATATGCATTGCAATTTGTACACCCAGTATCAAACAAATTATATATTTGAATAGTCGCGCGTGATACAAATCCTGGTTCCTAGTGCAGGAGTTGTCTTTTTAGAAATAAACATATAAATTATATATAAGTAATATTTAAATTAAATGTGTAAAAGTAAATATAATGAATTAAAGATGACGGCCTCTATTAAGAACTTATTTCCTAACAGGAAACCTAACAGAAAATGTTACATTCAGATTGCTGAATGTAGCATTTTTATTTACTTGACTAATTAAGTTTTCCCATTAATCACACAATTAATAGTCATATACATAATATACGTTATTGTATTATACCTACATACCCAAAAGTTTAGGCAAAAGTATATTATTATATCTAATAAAGTATTTTTCATAATATTGTCTTCTATTTACGCGAATATTATTCATTGAAATTAAACTACTATATACGTAACTATATAGTAATATAACATATAATTAACTTTGAAATAACTACACTGGAACATTGAGACAACTACCATCTTAATCTCCCCGTGACCATGGCTGCTGAAAAGCAACCGAAACGTCGGGGAAAGTTGTCAAATAAACAACGCGATAAAATCCGTATATAGTAGTTTAATTTCAAAGTATTTTTCATCAACATGCTTTAAGGTCCCACATGATAGTATTGTCTACTAGACACAGCTAAAGTTCCTAAGAAATTATTGACAGGAAACTCAATAACACTTTATCCGATGGTGGGTATCGAAATCTCGGAGTCACTTTCGCTACTGCTGTACCATTGACGCAGATAGCAGAGTAATAGCATAAAAGTGTTTATGTAATTTCATTTCCTTATGAGTTAATTTACACCAGCTGTTGAATACTCAATATAACATATACTTGTACTGTAAAAGTATATTAAATATATGTGTCACATGCTATATCAAAAGTACTACCACATTTTACTAAGTTTAGATACCACAAAATTGTAAATTCATAAAAAATATAAAAAATATTGAAACTAAATGGAGAATATACGAAACGCTCGTGTTTCGGTGACAGTTGAGTAGAAAAAAAGAGCTTTTGTGTGTTTGTCTGTCAGTAACATAAAGAAATGTTGATGAGGGTGCTCGCTTCAGGTACTGCTGAGTTTTTATCGAATCAGAAAATATAGACTTAAGTGAAGCCAGCCTTGATTTTAATTTAATACCTCTCATTCTTAGTATATAGTTATTCAGAACACAGTAGGACTTCACGTGTGGCGTAGTGGTTTAAGTGGTCGCCTCGCCACTGCCATTACGCTAAGAGTTGTGGGTTCGAATCCCACACGGGACAAAATTTTGTGTGATCCACAAATGGTTGTTTCGAGTCTTGGTGTTCTTTGTGTCCGTTGTTTGAATATTTGTAAGGTCCCCCGTGACACAGGAATTACTCCTAGTGCGAGAGATGACTTTAAAAAAACGAAAATGATGTTATGTCGTTTTCTTTAAAATGGTTATCGAAAAAGTAAAATGCAAATATTATTTCATGTGCAGTTGATCTGTTTTTAATTGAGCAAGATGAATTTGGCATGGCATAGAGTTTTCCTTTTTATGAAAACACAATTTCAATTACCATTTCGTCATAAGTCAAAATTCTATCCTTAGGATATAGAGTAGAATATAATAGAGCGAGACCAATAGAGACAGAAAAGATATATGTAAATAGTTTTACATTAAAGAGAACACATTTGTGAGTTGTGAAATCTATAGAGTAGAATATAATAGAGTTAAATTGTGGTTATGTGTTGTTCATATCGGGTTGCAAGGAGACTGGGACTGAGAACGGTAAAAAATAGCAGGCTCGATCTAAACCCATAGCTGGCAAAATGCAAGAGTATTACACATATGCCTACTCCTTCAGGTGTATAATAATAATGTCCACCACAATAATGTCCTGACCGAATTTCGGTTACGGCGGCCAATCTTAACAGAGACTGGTCCTCTGTGCAGGAGATATTATAGTGCACAAGTATGTGCGCAAACACACACTGCACTCTCTGTTCCCTAACCATAATGATCTGATGGGACGGTGATCCGACACGACCGGAGGGAGATCAGGCGCAGTACCAACGGCTTTACGTGCTTTCCGAGGCACGGAGATGTCTAACACCGCCAACTTCCTAACTCCGGGCTCGTATTAATAATAATAATAATAATAATAATTTTTATTGTTCAGAAAAAATACATAGTTAAAACAGATAAATCACTGGTCTTCACACTAGGATTCCCTGTGTCGTGGAGGCCAGTCTCTTTCATCGTGGTTCAAAAGATATAATATAACATATATTTACAATAAAGGAAAAATTAAACCAAAACAGAAATTATATGATGAATACATGGCGTCTTGCAGTAAGTACGTACAAAAGTATGAGTAGTGAATAATGTGATGTTGGTGTGTGTATGTGTGCATGTTTATGGGTGTCTGTGTATGTGTGTGTGTGTGTGTGGGTGAGTGTGTGCGCGTGCGTGTGGGTGTGTGCGCGCGCGTATGTGTGTGTACATATGTGTGTGCGCATGTCATGTCTCCATAACGAAATATATCATGATAGTATGTAATAAATGTTTTAAAAAGAATTTAACAGTTTCTCTGCGTCGTCGTAATCCAAAACCTTTAGGAAAATTTTGATGTGAAATTTCCATTTAAATCTCGTCATAGGTAATAAATTAATTTTGTTGTTTAATTGACTATAAAGGAATGGCCCGATATAGTAAAACCTTTTACCAAAATCGAATTTGAAAAATATTGAGAATTCTAAACAGGAAAACCCAATATCTTTTTGTTGGCCCGACACAGGATTCGAACCCAAGACCTCATGTACAGCAATCGTATTCACTACCGCTGTGCCATAGAGGATATATACATAGGTGTTAGACTATGTATGTACGTAGGTTGTTTATAATATTATAATATTAAGATTGTGGTTGCATATAATATTAATGTATTATAAACAAGGCTGTTATTATATGAACGACAAGTAATGATTTAGACGTTGTATAATTTTTTTGATTGCCAAAATCATACGTTAAAATATTATACTCAGGTATATATATGTCGGCGCAAGTCCACATAACTAATTATTTTAATACATCATTTTACAGATAATTGACTTATGTCGGGTCTCTATTTATTTACTAAGATTACTTCATGATGACCACATTGTTTATGCCAGTTTTACCTGTTATTGCTTAAATAAGAGTTGTAATGGTTTGTTGTTGTTTGAGACGAGAAACTATTACTCATTATAATTTAAACATTCATTTTGAAGTAATTGAGCAACTGCTAAATTCATAACTTGCTTTTTAAGCAATAACGAATTGATTTCTAGACATTTTTGTTGAGTTTAAAGTAATTCGAATACTTTCAAGTTCAAGATTAAATTGCAGAGTCAAACAGTCGTTTATTAAAACATTTGAACTGAAATTAAAACGTTCTAAATATTAAAAGCGGTCTGTTGATTTTTGTAAAGAATTAACGTAATTAAATTAGCTATTAAGGAAGTGTGTGTTAAAATAATAGTGAAATATTGTGATTGTGTATTGACCTCACAACGCCCGCCATCTTGATCGCGTTTGGCGTTGTAAAGTCAAGCATTCTATTACGAGTACTCACGGAGGCGGGAGCTCTTCATAAAATTGTAATCTTGTGACTAAATTTAATATTGATTTTTACTATGTTGCTACATAGTTAAGATTAAGATTGTGCTTAAGAATTATAAGTGTTTATTATCGAAAGCGTGTTTCATTACTTTCATTATTTGCAATGAGTGATCCATCTATTGAGAATAGTGACGTCAGCTCTGCTGTCGTCACAGCTTTTAAAAACCCTGCTGGACCTTATGCTGCGTTATATAATATATTCTACGTGTATTTTTTACACTTTAAAAGAGCTTTCCAGAAAAGTTATGAAAGTAAAATAACAAATAAACGAGTATGTCAGCATCAGTGATTGAGTTTGGCGAAGACTGAAGGTTCATCCTGACAATTTTTTATTAAATTCTCGACTTTATTCGAGTTTTTTGATAATAAAACATATTTCCAGCGCCCAATTTTGTTTAATGAAGGGACACAATATACGTCCTTGAGTATAATACTATTTTCATATTTGACATTTAAATATTTAATTTTCATTTCATTACATTAATTAAAATATTGTGTTTATTTTATAAAAGTATTTCCTTATTTTTTTGTTTGTTTATATTATGTAATAGAATCGGCAATGTAATACAGTGTAATTTTTTATTAATTCCATTTATTGTAATTTTATTTTTTTCTATTGGTATTTTAATTTTATTTTTTTGTTTTTATTTTACTTCATTTTAATTTTTGCGTTAGAAATAATGTAATGAAAACTATGAATGGTGTGCACACCTTTAAGTGAAGTTTTTACTCTGCATCCCAGTTAATGAATGTGTAATATTAATTATGTTGTCAAAATGCCGTTGGTGTACCTTGAATAAATAAATAAAAAAATAAAATAAAGTCAATTTTGATATTAGAATCAAAGAAAATAGCTTTAGAAATTTAATGTATTCGGTGAACAAAGGTGTATCCTAACTAATATTATAAATGTGTGTTTGTTTGTTACGCTTTTACGCCTTAACTATTTGACCTATCATCATGAAATTTAACATAGGTACACATTGTTAGGTGAATAGTATGTACATAGGTAACATTTCATAAACTAACCTAACCTACAGTAACGAGAGCGTAACCGCAAGCAAAATCTAGTCTTCAATAACATTGTAATGTAATTATTGTTCTGTCTTGTTTTATTTCTTGCGTTACCTATAAGTTTATCATGCAGTTAGTCAAAGTCAAAGTCAAAAATCATTTATTCATTTAGGTCACAAAGTAACACTTATGAACGCCAAACTATATAGGTTAGTGAGTTTACTAAGTTACTGAAGCTACAATTAGGTTAGTTGTTAAGTTCAGGCAAATGGTTGAGCCTATGAGAAGCAACCTGCAAGAACAAGTTGAACATAAACATAAGATCTTAACTAATATTATACAAGGTTATTCTTATTATAATGAAAACCTCTCAGGGGGTTATTATATTTTTAATATGAATCGCAAAAAAAAATCTGCTGTATACATTTTGTTGAGGTCAAAGTCCAATTTTGTATGAATTGGATATTGGCATTCACGCCTTAACTACTCGACCGATTATCATGATTTTTTACACACGTTGAGAGAGGTACCTACAGAAAAGGACATAGTACTTTCATCCAGGTATAAGATTTCTCCCCGAGTGATAGAAATTTATTGAATTCTATCTATCTACAATAACGCCAGCAAAGGCGCGGCTAAAATCTAGTTTGTAAATACAATCTTGTGTTCTTCTTTACATCTCTAGTCGAGTTCTTCATCATTGTGCATTTTGACTACATATGCCGCTGTAAAAATTCTGTTACAGCATAAACGTTTTATAAATTTAACCTTTTATATAGCCTTATCATGTGCCATTAATTTTCAACCTTTTCCAAATTAAAATAAATGCGATTTCGTTCACTAGTCTCTCATAATTAATTGAGGGTCAAACTTTCCCCACTTTGCGACATTTTCGTTGAAAATTGACGATTGTAGTCTTGTCTCAAAAATTAATGTGACCTATAAAAGAAATAATTGTATGGTTCAAAACTTGAGTAGAAGCGTTTGGGTGACACACTTTGTTTATTAAGAATGAGGTTAATTTGTGACCAATGGGATCTTGTTAAAACGCAAAGTTTTAATTTGAAGAAATTTTGGACTGTGCACTTTTCTGTGTGAGTTTATACTTCTTTTTCTTGCTATATTTAATTTGTTTGAGAAGACATAATATCAGATATTTATATTTAGCATTATAAGTTCTTGAATTGTCAGAGGTCAAAATTTATGAGGAAAATGCCGCGAGATTTCTTTTTGAGACGATATTGGAGGGGACTGTTATTAAAATTCAGCATCGATATTTTTTCTTTTGTATTTTTGTTATAATACGTTCCCCTCGCTTATCTGGGTCTGGTCTCTGGACCTTTCCGGGTTCTATTGTTTTGCAACGTCTTCATTTATTTATCTTTATGCTCTATTTCCATTTCTGGGTCAGCAGAGTTTGATATGGGCAAATAAATTGTTTATTTAGGAAAAATATCTAGTTTGAGTATCAATAGGTAAACTTCATGTGTTAAGCCACTAATTGTAAATCTAATGACTACATTTTTATAAAATAATTAATATTCAAAATTATTTAAATGAATATCAAAATTGTCGCAAGTAGAATGCCACTTATATACACTTATATACTAGATGATTAGATGAAAGGCACTATATGTTTTCTGAACCCCTGAGAACGTGTATACAAATTGCAAAGTGAAGTGTAAGAAACAAACAAAAAAATTAAAAACACATTAACAATTATAATATGAGTTAAGATTTATATTTTATAAGAAAATGAACTTGCTACAATGTAATCTAAACATTATTTAAAAATGTAACAAGGTGTGATGACCCATGGTGTAGGGTTGTAAGTGGAGCCTCGTGGCGATTTTGATACTATACGTCTACTGATATACCAGGATGCATAGTCAGGATTATGTGGAATATATCACCAATGATAGCAATTGCATCAACATCGAGAAGAGTATACGCTGTAACGACAATTTAATATACTTGCTGAAGGAAGGAAATTGTTCGAACGATACGAGCTATGGTTTGCGTTTAAGAACTTGAGTGGTATATGAGTATAAGCAAAGTAGAGATAGCTCAGTGGGGAGACCAACAGACTGCAATGCAGAGAGTCTCGGGTTCGAGCCCACGTCGCGCACCTCTGACTTTCGGAAGTTATATGACTTTTCGAAATTATGTGCGTATTGATTGACAATTATCGCCTGCTCCGTGCCTCGGAGAGCACGTTAAGCCGTCGGTCCCGGCTGCCATGAACATCTGTGGCAGTCGTTATTGGGAGAGTGTCGACACAAAAGATCCCACTGGGTCGAAGTGTCGCCGGTCTGCACTAACTGGCCCCCACATAAGATACATACATACATACATAAGCAAAGTACGGGCAGAGTGAAGTAGACTCACAGCTAACACACAAAAAGCGCAACTTGTTTGCACAGGTTATCTAACACGTTACACCAGTCAACTTTGGTGGAAATAGATATTATCATAGGCCCGCGTCAGCTTTGGCCCCCTGACTCATCTTTTAGCTAACTCGCACATCCCAACTGGAAAGGCATCCTAACAGTTACACAACAAAGTTACTAATTTAATTGAAGGCAAACAAGAAAGAATTATTTAAAAGCCAAAACGTACGTTGGGAGCTTACAAAGTTGCTTGCTGTTACAAATTTTACGACTTGCTTGTAAGGAAACTAATATCTTTAGCTTTTAGATCAGAATTTAACTCATGCAAATACATTCGCACGTAAAATAAACATATATTTTATATGCTTATTCGTTGGATGTTAAGATGTTTATGAGAGGAGTTACAATCTTAAATTTAAACGCGGTGAAACGTTTTATACGTGTCATACAATTATTGGGCGTTGATAAATATGCATTCACTAAACTGTTTAAATGATGCAATGGTTTAAAAAATATGGCCGCCTCGGTGGCACCAGTACTATTTCGATTTTCCAACAAAGGGCGAAATCCATAAATAAACATTATTTTGTGCTTTTCGTACACCATGGATAATTGTTTCCAAGTAAGTACCTACGCATACTGTATGCCCATTGTCGGGTTGTTTATAAAACTCCTTGAAATAAACCTTGCATGCTTGGCTTCTTATTACTGCAAATACTAGCGCCTTTTGAATACTACATATTATTATAACAAACAACTTCAACTGTGGTATATAGCTATCAAACCTGACACCTCACAAGATCCTTGTAAGAAACGGTCCTTCTAACCACTGTCCCAGAAGAAAAGTTTTCATAACTTGGACCATTAAAATTTCTAAGTCGCCAGAGAGAGCTCTCAGAGTTTTGTCGGAGGATTAAGATAATTAAAATACTTGATGCCAAAGTTACGCTACGCCTGCCGAGATTAACGAAAACGTGTATTTTTTATCAGCCCCCATTAAAATGTGAGTGGGTAATATTTTGTGAAGTAAAATTTTGCCGTGAGAATATTTTTGCCGTTGATGACGATATTGTTTGTGAATAAATTGTTGTAAAACATTTTTTGCGAACAAATACCGCAGCAAATTCCTTGCAAATCTCTGTGTCTTGTGACGCAATGGAAAAAGTAAAGAACAAGTAGGAAGCTTCTGGTGTGGTGTGAATGTGACGCGTTGGCTGGACTAAGGATGGGTCTGATGGGGTTGGCATATCCGAGCCCTGAAGACTTCAGGCTTCTCCCTCTGAAGTGTACGCTGCGATTGATGCAGTACATTCATAGGGAGATAGCTAAGGTATAGATCTCGGGGCCGACACAAAAGATCCCACTGGGTCGAAGTGTCGCCGGTCTACACTGACTGGCCCCCGTAACAAGATAAGATAAGATAAGATAAGCTTCTGGTCACTGCAGTGAAAATTCTATAACAGAAAATAAATAGAAGCTTGAAAATTTTCTTCAGTTTTGTTAAACTTTACTTGGTATTAAAGCTCGAGTTAATTTCAAAGACACTTTCTTATTCAAGAAGCCCAGCTATTATTTTACGTTCACTTAAAATTAGATAGCTAGTTAACTCTCAGAATGAATCTGAACATCTTAAAGTACAGATAAACATAATAGAAGATTACTTTCCTAAAACATGCTTTGCACAATTACAATTAAAATGATTGATATTTATTAGATGAAGACTCTATTTACAGTTATGATTACTTCTTTTTTATACCCTTACAAGGCCTTGAAATTAGTATTGATAATTCAAATATCTTTATAGACATTAATATTTACTTATAAATGAGCATTTCCTACGTCTTGCTCTTGAATTTTATTTGGTATTTTCAAGGTGTGACACAATTAAAGAGTATTCTTCTCTTTTTACTGGGCTAATAAGAAATTGAGATAAAGGCATTAAAATTATTTCTAGTTACAGTCCAAATGAAATCGTTCAAATAATAACATAAAATATTTACATATAAATAAACTCATTCAAAGTCAAGTCAAAGTCAAAAATCATTTATTAATTTAGGTCACTAAGCAACACTTATGAATTACAAAGTATATATATCAATAAGTTAACTGAAGATTTTGAATCTAAAGTTATGATAATTGCTAGTTACAGGCTATAAAGGCAAATAATATCTGTATTTACTACTCATATATACGAAGTGTTACAGCATTTATTACGTATATTACTGACTCTAAAACAAAAAAGGAATGCAGATGTGTTTCTCACATTTCAGATGTCACGCAATAGAGCGTTATCTATTATAACGCGCCCATTTCAAGGCTACGTTTTTATATGGTATAGGGTGCAAACGAGCAGGTTGATCGCCTGATGGTAAGCGATTACCGCCGCCCATGGACACCCGCAACACCAGAGAAGTCACAAGTGCGTTGCGTTCCATTTAAATTTGCCCTCACTAAAATGGGGGAGGGGGAACGATCGGGCCTCCGGTATCCCCAGTCATTCGACGAAACAACGTAAATGTTATTTCACGCCGGTTTTCTGTGAGGCCGTGGTATCACGCCGGCCGAACCGGCCCATTCGTTCTAAAGCGTGGCTCTCCCATGATTACTCAGAATTTCCTAACACTGCCTGGCTTAGGAACCAAAATCAAATCTGACGTAAACTTAACCGGAAATATATGCCGCGTGACCAACAACGTGGCAGTATTTATTTTGTCGCATACTTTCTAACCATTTAACTATACTAGGATAAAACGGATCATATGACGATTTATCTCAAACATTTATCTTTAAGAGTTCTCTAGCATTACTTACAAAACTCAATATAACGCGATTGGTAATACATACACAACAAACGCAAACGAAGTAAAAGGGTCGTACAAGAACGTAGATACAAAGTGACGTAATGAATACCGTCCCTTCTAAGTGGGAGGTGACGAGAAAAGGGTCCCGAAGGTCCAAGTGACCTTAACACGTATGAATACAAGGGTTCAAGTGAAGGCGCTGAGATAGATTTGTAATTGACATTTAGGTCATTCTGTACTCACGCTTGTTGCTTTGTGTGAGGAAATTTGTTTACACACACACACACACATACATGTAGTCAATACAAAATTTGATTTACAAATGTACGTTGATCGAATAGGACTTTTTGCTCATAGATTTTTGCAATATGAATTGATGTTAGCAGGTAATAGTATTATTATATTCGTAAAGAAAAAAAATTCGTAATAGCTCATATACAATTGTGCACATATTTACAAAATGTACGTAAATAGGCTTCTGACTGATAAATCAATCATAAACTTTCAAAATTAAAGAAATGAATAATTGCGTTAATTTAATTATCGCACGTCAAGCCTCATATAATGCGACTTGATTGACTCGTTGGTCATTTGACATAAACTAATGATTTAGTCAAATTATATTATCAGTTTAATGCGCCGACTGGGCATTAAACTGATAATATTGTTATTACGTTGTTTCTATAAGAAGTCCTAGGTAGAAGCACTGTATATATATAAATAATTTGAGCAGCATTTATAAAGATATATATAAATATATATATAAGATAAGTATGAAGTCTGCCAACCCGCACCGGGCCAGCGTGATGGACTATGGCCTAACCCTTCTCACACTGAGAAGAGCCCCGTGCCGAGCAGTGGGACAGTATAATACAGGGATGATATTATACAACAGTCTACAAGATGATCATTTTATTCAATTATATTATTATGTCAGGCAACAAAAACGTAATTAATATTAAAGAAAATAATAAATTGGCATGATTTTATTGCGTGAAATGAAAATATTGTACCCCCGTTTTAAATATAATGTGCGCACGGAGGTGTATGAGATTTAGCACAATCAAAGTTTATTTAGAGAAAGAGAGCAGCAGCCAAAATTTTGAAATACAAACATTACTTATTTCATTTGTAGAATTACAGTAAAATTATAATAAAAATAATCTTTATCGTTATAATTGGCCTATGGTAGAACATTTCTGAACGTAGGCGCTTCATGTAGCATACCTAAATTTTGTTCATACATTTCGTAAATATTTCTCAGAACGTACAAAATTCTCAGAGTACTTTTATCCCAACTTGGCTTAGATTCTCAAAGTAATAAATAAAAGCCTATATAAAAACAAACAGAGCTCTGACACGCCTTTTCAATCACCGTAACTTCATTTAAACACTTCGCTGGCAAAATCAAATTTGTCAAAGTTGCCATCGCGAAACGTTATCAATCAAAAACACTGAAACTAACTTACGGGGAGACAATTTTCTGTACATTTTATAGGAAATTAATAATAAATTATTCAAGTTTTGGTAAATGTTTGGAAGAAAGTTCAAAATCGCGATAAAGATTGTGGTATTGATACAGTTTGTTGTGGAAGTTAATGCTTTTGATGGACTTGATAATTTTTGATCTGACTTGTGAATATTTAAGATTTTAATTGCAAGGATAGCAAGTTATGCTGGTCTTTGCCTTGTTATTACGCACAGTATACTACGTTCAAACTCACACAAGAATAGAGATCGGTGTGACCCAAAGTTGAATTATAATATGTCATAAACGTATAATATTAGGTGGATATCAATCTAAAAGTGATAAATTAACGGTAAGTTTTTCATAATATGGATATCATAATTTTATTGTATATGTGCGCTGCATCCGATTTTATAGCAAAAAAGTAATTTTGATGACTGCATTATACTGTTTTTCGGTATAATCTGCACCTGTGTTCCCGTGGTATAACGGTTAAAATGTACGTTCATGGCTCATTAACATTTCAATCCGCCAATTAGCTGGTTTTATTTCATTTTTCGGTCAGAAAATTCTTTGTAGCAGCACATATATCAGAAAATATGTCGCGCAGACTGCAATAATGCAACAAAACACCTGTAATCCACCTCTGCTTTCATCCCATGCATATATCCTAGCTGAATCGGGTGTCAAGCCCGAGACATCGTGCGCAAAAGTCGAATACGCTACTCCTACATTGCCTTCTTTTCGAGAATAATAACAGCAGAAAATAGTACCCAATTAATTTAATTGCTTCAAAATAAATATGTACAAAAATATTTTTACACAAAGCAATTGATTTCATTTTCACTTCCTCATAGTTAAACTCAACCTATTGAAACTCGAAGATCTCTGTTCAAGAATCACCATTTAAGCGGCAACTCCAAGTTAACAGATAACGATAGTTATGCCCGTCCCATTTTGTATGGTAAATAGGCTCAGATAAATGTTTGAAACTTTGGTAAGGAACTTAAGGCGAACGCTCGGCTTAAAAATTTATTGCCTGCTAATTTTGGTATTTGGCTGTAAAATACTGTACTATCTGTTGTTTGTTCTTTAATTTCTTTTATCATAATCTTTATTAAGCGCTTCAAGCGTGGCTGCTTAAGTTTGAAGGTTTATGTAGGCAGTTTGAAATTATTTTAATGAAGTTTCTTCTGATTTAAACTGTGATATTTAATTTTTGATGCTTAGAATTTACTTACGTAATTATTGGATTATCTCGAAAGGGTAGAAAGAGACTTAAGATTTTTACTTGCCACTGTCATAGCATATCTTTGTTACTTTATTATATCTCATAACAAACTACCCTTCGAAGAGCAACCGTGTAAATTAATTTACAAAATGAATATGAATTTATTAAATCATTGATTGTACGAAAGGCGTAGTATTTAAGTAAGTTATATCGCATCCAATTCCATTGCGTTTGATTCATTAATAATTGTTCTGATTCTGGTTTATTGTTCCTTGTTTCCATGTTAATAAAGTCCTTTGCGATACAGTGACAGACTATATGACGGCGAAAGATTCGTAATGTTGTTTTCGGGCACGCCTTCCTCTTCGAATATGTTCAAGGATTCCGAAAATAATACTGCCATTGGATAGTAGTAATCTTCTTTAATTATTTTATCAACTTTGCAAATTACAATAATCACAATTACTCGCGATGGAAACGGATGGAGGTCGCGAGCTTATCTAGCCACGTGCACGGTTCGCTTCTAACGTTCGAATGATCACTTTTTGAGCGCCCCACCCGTAAGTGACAACTCACAGATGAGTGAAACGAACGATAATAATGAATGAGCTCACGACCGCCATCTAGTGACAAATGTAAGAAGTTCTTAAGTCTTTTACTGCGACATAATATAATTGGAGAATTCTTTAAAACTATATTCTGAAAAGAAATTCTATAGTACTGTAAAAAGATCATCAAAGGCATTTTTACAGCCAATAAGAATAGACCACTACAACAAGATTTCTTCAAAGACTCCTGTTTACTCCATAAGGAACCACGCGCCAACGCACTGATACTTATTTATAAAGGCTTCTTTAAATAAACATAGCCTAAGGTACCCACCGTTCAAGTTTTATAGCTCTTTGCATAATAACACAGAATAAATTAATTATTACCTGTTCGCTTGCATAATTTCATGGCTTGAGGTTTATTTAGGACTTGGGACGTTTTTACTGTGCCACACAGATGGTCATTTAACGTTGTGTAATCTTTTCTGTATTCTGGCGAAAGGGGTTTTTTATAACCACCCATCAAGTTATTGATTCAGAATATTAACGTCACTGGAGGTCACGTGAGATTAAAAAAAAATAACACTTAAGTGTTTCTATACTAGTAATTTGCAAACAAGCATATCGCACCCTTAATAAAACAGAGACTTATCTCAGTATTTTGGATTAAACAAATTTGAACTCTATTGCAAAGATTTAACACAAATATAATATTAGAATTTAACATATACAATTAGAGTTCAAATTGCCTTACTTTCAAATTTCGAGTTAAGTCGCTGTTTTATTAAGACTGCGATATGTCCATCTGTCGGTGAGTAGTTTACGTAGCCTGCGAAATAAAGTGACATCATCAACATTACTCGCTCGTTGCTGACCCTACAAAAAGCTGTAATGGCAGCACGTGGGACAAAGACGATGTGACGATAATCGCCTAGACGCCCGGCGAACGCGGGCGCACGTCACTAGCCACCTCTCGCGACCGGTGGTGCGAGACTATATAAGGAACGGACGGCGTCAGTCGCAGCTCCTTGCGGCCCGGCTTCACACCTTCAGCTAAGTGTCCTGATTGTACAAGGACCACGAAGCAAGTCTTTAGCGAACCACGCCCTGACTATAGTTATATAAGTAAATATTGTCTCTTTTATTTGTAATCTTAATACATTAAAAGTGTATTTGTTATACCTTCTCTCATTGTACTTTCTAATTATATCTACATTTCTCTTAAAGTAAACCCTAAAGGTTACAACGAGCGCTAGCCATACTGACAGCACAACACTTATTTGAAAGTGAGTAAAGAGTCTTAGCAATACTCATAAGGATATGTGTCTTCGATCTTCTTTAGTGTGAAAGCATTTCCTTAATAGGGCTGTTTCCGGTTTGAGCTTCTATGTATCGCTACAATCTACTATGAAAATATTATTTTTTGTAGTTATGAGGAGATCGTTAAATATTTTAAATTGAAACTCACTATGTGCAACACTGCTATTACGAAAAAAATTGTTTGTTTATACTTCGTAAATAGATGCATTAATAGTAAAGTAAAATATCATGAGCTTAATTTCTTCTAATATAATATGAGTAGTAGACAAAGGCCTCATACGCATTGTGAGAGCAGCGGGTCTACCGTGAAAATGTTTTTACGCAATGACGTGCCGAAACGAATTACGAACGAAATAATAAGCATATACCTACCATGAAAACACTTCGGATTTTTTAGGACGTACAAATGTCATACGACGATATTCGTGACGAATGTCGGCGCGAATGATGTTTCATGGTAAGAATAAGCACGAACGAACGTACGCAATTGCGTATAACGCGTTTCATAGTAGACCCCCTGACTCTTATTGAGCTGCAAGATAGTTTAAAAGCCGGACTAATACATTTAAAATTCATACAATACTAATACATATAGAAGCTGAGATGATTTGCACTCGTACAAGAATTGTATATCAATTCAATCAATTTTATTCGTGTTATTCGTATCAAGAAGTTCAAATATTATTTAAATATATAACAATACTACTTATATTAGAAGATTTGTTTGCAGAAACATCAATTGGGAGTATTGCATTCTTTCAACATACATCAAAGCAAATCGCCAAACATGTATTCAAATGAGATATTTTGTTTGAAAACTTTGCCAATAGCCGCGTCTTACAGTGATGTAGGTGGCGAACTTGCACATAAAATGTTTCTATTCGCTAATAAACAAGCGTGGTACAGTTCATTTGTCAGTGGTGCCGCGGCATCAGTTTTAGGATGGCCTGATGTAGAAGAAAATGCGATTTTCGCATAAGTAATTAGCTGATTAGAATCAAAACCTATAAGGAAAAATAAGAATCCTTGTGATTTCAGAGTGAGATTCCATGTGTCTCTTTGCATGTCGTTTCTGAGCCGTAGATCTCTTGTAAAATTCTTACAGTATGGCTAAAATTTTAGAGATGTAGTGCTATCAAAATCTTTGGATTTCGCTCAAACTAGAGGAGCCTCTCTGATGAAGTATCTCCAACCTATAGAAAATCTGTATTGTATTCTCGAGGTAAGTAGAGTTTCCAGACTACCTAAGAAGGTGCTGTGGTACTTGTAAAGGAGTAGTGTCTCTCAGTTTTGGTGTCCATAAAAGGCAGTAGTGGCTCCATTTTTGAAGCTCAGTAACGTGCAAGTGTTAGCGCCATAAATAATGCTATTAACACTTGCAATAGTATAATATATTATTAGCGATAGCTCAATAGCTCAGTGGGGAGACAAACAGACTGCAATGCAGAGGGTCTCGGGTTCGAACCCACGTCGCGCACCTCTGACTTTCGGAAGTTATATGACTTTTCGAAATTATGTGCGTATTGATTGACAATTATCGCCTGCTCCGTGCCTCGGAGAGCACGTTAAGCCGTTGGTCCCGGCTGCCATGAACATTTATGGCAGTCGTTATTGGGAAAATCAGTACCCTCTAATATCCTGACAATGGTCTAGCCTTAGGGTATCGTTAGCCTTCGGGTTACGGAGGTCAGGTGGCAGCCGCTCCGTGTAAAAACTGATATCCAGTCAAATCCGGTTAGACCAGAAAAGCCGACCCCAAGTGACTTGGGAATAATAAAGGCTAAGAGAGAAGACTTGCAATAATATAACGAGTACCACTTACGCTGACTGATCTTACAAATAAATAATTAAAGGTTGGATGACAGGAAAGGAATGGAAGCAGTAGGCAAAGAATTATTAAGTCATAGATATATATCGTACTAAAATAGCACAAAAAAGTGTCAATAATAAGAAGAGTGAGCTCGCACATTACATTTACATTATAGAGAATGTAGTGTATAATTTAGTAAGTCAAAGTCAAAGTCAAACTCAAAAATCATTTATTCATTTAGGTCACAAAGTAACACTTATGAACGTCAAAATATGTAGGTTAGTGAGTTTACTAAGTTACTGAAGCTACATCTAGGTTAGTTGCTAGAAACTCACGGCTACTCTTTTAAATCGCCAATTAAATATAATTTCAGTATTTTACAACTCAGATTAACAAGGTGTTGCAGCCATTACGCCATATACTGCTGACCATAAAAAACTAATATTAAAAAGATAATAACTTAATAATATTATAGAGATGAAATAATTTGGGCTAAGGTATAAGTTTTAATATAAATCTTTAATAGACAGTAGGATGACATGATGACATACACTTACACTTTGTGACTACTAAATTACATTACTACATTACTAAATTGACTTATAAGTAATACAAATCTTTGAATCCTGAATGCAACAAGCAACTAATGCCATGAGTTTTTGTCAGATAAGTAGTCGTTGAATGAATAATAACTCTTCCGAATGAGCTGTATTTTATCGGCGCTTTTAAATTTAAGCAATGGTAAATTAATTATATTTATAGGTAGTTTATTAAAAAAACGTATACCGAGTCCCGCAAATGTAATGTGAACTTTATGTAAACGATGATATGGGCCGACTAACTTATGCTTATTTCTAGTGTTTACGTTATGAATATCACTATTCTTATTATATAAGTGAATATTATGTTTAGTAAATATAATGTTAGCAAATATATATTGCGACGGTTGCGTCGCAATATATATTTGTAAGTATGCCTATTTCTTTAAATCGATGAGTATGAGCGAGTCTGATAATACTGTATTATAATATAAATGTCAGGTCTTCATTGTAAAGGTAAGGTATTTAAACGTAGTAAGGCGCTGCAATGATTTAAATCTTTATTGGTAGGTATGTGGATGTGTGTAGGTATGTTTAATTCACTTACTCATACGCTAGGTTTCTCTAAGAGGCAGGTACTCACCGAGACGTGCGTGCCTTCACCAAATAAATGGCAACCACTGCCTCATTTACTTCAAACCAAAAGCTACTTGGATACTTCCCGGAAACCCTAAGGTTCCTTAACTAGTTTATAAGCACCAATTCCCACTAACATCTTCTATAACTTAGACCATGAAATAAACACAGCGGTGCGGTCTCGGTCGCGTATGTGCAAATTACACGCGCGAATTTATTAGAACATTTCGTTTGAAAATTATCGTTGCTGTTTTTGGTTTCAACGATGTTATAAGTCAGAAATCCGAGGCTAATTTCACATTTTGTATGTATTTATTTAGTTCGTATGTAATTAGATGAGATTGCAATGCCACGTTGATTGTTACTAATTTCGTTGAGTCTGATTGATAGGCGCTGTTATGATAGTAAATGTTGTAATTTAGGGCTGTGTTACGTTTGATATGTAAATTTGATTAAATAGATTATCTAAAGCATGATGTGAATTGTGTCGTCCAATAGTGAAACTGTGTATCTGTAATTATCAAAATGTAAATTATTGTGAATAATGAGACATAGGTAATTATAGGTGCTATCTTATTAAATGGTGAATGGAGCTCTACGTGCTTTTATGAACAGTCGAAATGTTTCCGAAAAGGCACGTTTGGCTGTTCATAGAGGACTATTAGTGCCCACACTTATGTATGGAAGTGAAAGTTGGGTATGGCAAAAGAAGCATGAGAGCAGAATAAATGCTGTAGAAATGAGAGCGCTGAGAAATATATGTGGTGTGACTCTGAAAGATAGAATAAGGAATAGTGTGATTAGAGAGAGATGCGGCATGAAAGTGGATATAGTGACAAGAATAGAAAAGGGTATGTAAGCTGGTTTGGGCATGTAGAAAGAATGGACGAGTAAAGACTGACTAAGAGAGTTTATAAGGCTAGTGTGAATGGAACAGTCTCAAGAGGAAGACCTAGGCGAACGTTTCTTGATCAGATCGGAGGCGTTCTGGACAAATGCCAGGTTAAGAGCACCTTAAACCGACGGGCGTGTATGAGGAATGTGATGAAAGTGAATGAAGCCAGAGAAGTGTGTCAGGATCGTAGCAAATGGAAATCCGTAGTCTCTGCCTACCCCACTGGGAAATAGGTGTGAATCTATCTTATTAAATGACGATTTCACAGTGATACATTAGTATTAAATACGCCTTATAAATAATAATATTCTCTCATTTATAATAAGTGCATTGTTAATGCTAGCAATTTGGTTTACACATCTACATACAAATAGGCAAATACAAAACAGTTCAACACCTTTTTTTCTTTGTTTGTGAATAGTTTTTTTAGAGGTTTTGTGTTAGACATTGAGACAGCCGTCCTCTTAGACGTGACTATGCCTGCTGAAAAGCATCCGAAATGACGGAGAAAGTTTTAACCTATTTCTAAATAGTTGAATAATTTAAATAGCTTAAGCAGTAATAAAGTTAACAGTTAAAATGTAATAGTTTTAAATTACGTAATAGTCAAAGTCAAAGTAAAAAATCATTTACTCATTTAGGTCACAAAGTAACACTTATGAACGTCAAAATATGTAGGTTAGTGAGTTTACTAAGTTACTGAAGCTACATTTAGGTTAGATGCTAGGTTCAGGCAAAGGGTTGAGCCTATGAGAAGAAACCTGCAAGAAACTCACGGCCACTCTTTTAAATCGCCAATTAAATATAATTTTAGTATTTTACAACTCAGACTAACAAAGTGTTGCAGCCATTACGCCATATACTGCTGACCATAAAAAACTAATATTAAAAAGATAATAACAATAACAACTTAATAATGTTATAGAGATGAAATAATTTGGGCTAAGGTATATGTTTTAATATAAATCTGAAATAGACAGTAGGATGACATGATGGCGCATACACTTACACTTTGTGACTATGCAAAGGCAGTGCGTGACTAAATGCGGTTGTGGATTTACATTCTTCAATAATAATCAAATTAAGAAACAAGATACTTAAAAACACAAAACTTAACATCACAAATAATCACAAGGTACCTCTACATTACTAAATTGACTTATAAGTAATAATAATAGCATCTTATTATATCTATGTGTCGGAGCGTCAAGAAAATAATCATTGTATTGCAATTTATTTCTGTAATTGGAGTTAAATAAAGCGTCATCTATTGGTTTGTTTCGGAAAGTCTAGCGTAAGCTTGAGCGAGATGGCCATAGAGCCGATGTGTCAGTTGGAGTGACAGCTATAACTGTCACTCTCATGTCACTGTCATGTTGACATTATATAAGCGCAGGAAACTTGTGCGCGGTCACATTCGGGTGATTAACTCGCTGCGTTACGAATCAAATCAGAGATAATCACAGTCAACTTTTATTGTTTTATTTCTCTTGTATTTGCCTATCATTAGTATACGTACGAAGTATAATACCACGTCTATATTTTGTTGCTCCAACATATATCTTGTAAAAAATTAGAAGAGCATTGGATAGGAAATTTGTTTTTACAATATTGATTATGGTCGAATTTCGTTCACTAGGCGAATACTAGCTTTACTATAATATTCTTGTCATCTCATCCACCAAAACCTTGCATTAGGAATGCAAAATATAGTTTAGCTAAACGACTGCAATCCGCAATCTTTCAATCACAAGTCCCATACCTTAAATATATAATTGGATTATCACCGTTTGTATTTTATTATAATACTGATATAAATTTTAAGTGTATTTTTTTAGATTGGAATATGTCTACTAATCTAAGATCCCTCATTATTTAATAGCATACAAAGTCTGATCGAAATAATCTTCTAAACAATTATAAGAGGTAAGCGGTTTTTATATAATTCTTAGAAGTCAATTTTCTTCAGCATTTTATTTTCTTGACAAGTTTGAATATTTTTCTTGGGTCCAAAGTTCAAAAGTGAGTCTACAGGCTTAATCTAGAATTAATTACTAAGCGTTTGTGTTTAGTGCAAACGCAATTAAGAAGGCCGCGTGCCCCGCATAATTGCGGAAATAGGGATGTGGTCGTCTCAGTCGGTTGAACTGATTTTCAATGTTTAGATATCGATTTAAACGCATATTGCAACAGCATAGGTATTTTGGTAAGTACTTATAACTGAGAAAAATAAATTAAGCATCTTAGTAGAATCCTTTTTAATTTAATTTCAGATTGCAATCGATTTCCACTAACTTTTCATCGAAATAAATCCAGATTGCAAGTCAGATAATGATTTTAACAACCAAATAGTAATATATATCAAATGTCCTGATATAGAAACTGATGCTATGCTGTAATTTTAAAGTTTATTAAATGTATTTAACGATATATTTTTGCTAAACAATAAAAAAAATGAACACATATTTTGAAATAATCATATTATCATGCATCATCAACCGTCAGCTCTTACGGTACCTAGAGCGTCATCAGATGCCTAGTGACCAGCAGTACGGCTTTCGCGGTGATCTTCTAGTATACCTGACACATCGTTGGGCTCAGGCGATCGAGACAAAGGGGAAGCCTTGGCAGTTAGTTTGGAAATAGCGAAGGCCTTCGATCGTGTTTGGCATAAAGCTCTACTTTCGAAGCTCTCTTCCTATGGGCTTCCCGAGAGATTATGCGAATGGGTTTTTAGCTTTTTAGCAGACAGAAGCATTAAGGACGTAATCGACGGTGAATGCTCTAAATCCATGTCTGTAAATGCTGGTGTCCCGCAAGGCTGTGTGTTATCACCTATTTTGTTCCTCCTCCATATCAATGACATGTTGCAAACTAGCAGCATTCATTGTTATGCGGACGACAGCACGAGCGATGCTTTTTATACCGGCCGCGCTAACATCTCTCGGGAAAACGTCAATGAGAGCTGAAACAAACTTGTGTCTGAAATTGAGACCTCTATGAAGAAAGTCTCAGATTGGAGTAGACTTAATTTGGTGTGATTTGACCCCACAAAGACACAAGTCTGCGCGTTCACCGCAAAAAAACTGCCGTTGCTCGTATCTCCTCGTTTTGGGAATATTCATATAACTGCCTAAGCCGATATTAAAATTCTTGGGTCGACATATCGAGCGAAAAGCAGTTCCGCGGCTATTTAGAGGATAAGGCTGAATTAGCTTCGAAAAAGCTTGGCGTGCTCAACAGATCGATACAGTATTACACGCCGGCCCCGCGCCTACTACTTTATAAAGTGCAGGTTCGGCCTCACATGGAATACTGTTCTCATCTTTGGGCAGGGGCACCCCAGTATCAGCTTCTACCTCTGGACTGCATTCAACGGAGAGCGACTCGAATCGTCGACTGCCAGGGTGCTTATCGGTGTTGAATTAGAAAACAAATATTAGATTTAAAAAATAGCTCCCTCTTAAAATGAACTGTAGTTGCAAATAAAGACTCAGTATTCAGGGATTATCCATCAAGTGTACTGTATTCATTTTAAATATTTGTAGATTTTCTCATTCGGATATTAATTTAACGCGGATATTGCAACGTGTCACATCACTAGGCGGAAGTGAATATCCGCTAGCTCCTGTTTGCTCCCGACTGTTTTATTTTTTAATTCACTGAACCTTAAATATGTTATTATGTGGTATTATCTTAGCTTTTAATTTATTTACCCTTACAGCTGTTGAGTTTACGTTAAGAGCAAGATTGTAAGATTGTTTTTGTACTGAATAGGAAATGAAAATGTATAGTGTATCTAAGGTAAGATTACAGTTGATTCCGAGAATTTAATGTAGGAGAATATTTAATTATTTATTTTAGATTAATCTGAAGTACTTTGTGGGATTAGTCATTTGATAAGAGTGAGGGAGAACATTCTACTTCGAGAGTCCTAAAGGCACATTTACATGAGGAAAATTTCGACAAGCAAGTGCCATGCTGTTTTTTACCTAGTATAACAAAGACAGTACAACGTTTGTTGTAACAATCTGTGCACACAGTTTGTCAAAATGAGCCTTAAAACACGTTGCCATGCCAACACGAATTTAAAAACAGGTGTCAAAACATTGACAGTCTCTACAGTCATTGGTTGAAAGTAGATTTGATATCGTCATTTGTGCAAAAGATAAATGTTTTGAAAGTTTTATTCAAAAACAAAATCATTATTAATTGTGTAAATGTTATTACTATTATTACACGTATCTTCTCCCTTAACCTTTATTATTCCCAAGTCACTTGGGATCGGCTTTTCTAGTCTAACCGGATTTGACTGGATATCAGTTTTTACACGGAGCGGCTGCCACCTGACCTCCGCAACCCGAAGGCTAACGATACCCTAAGGCTAGACCAGTGTCAGGATATTAGAGGGTACTGACTTTCCCAATAACGACAGCCACAGATGTTCATGGCAGCCGGGACCGACGGCTTAACGTGCTCTCCGAGACACGGAGCAGGCGATAATTGTCAATCAATACGCACATAATTTCGAAAAGTCATATAATTTCCGAAAGTCAGAGATGCGCGAAGTGGGTTCGAACCCGAGACCCTCTGCATTGCAGTCTGTTGGTCTCCCCACTGAGCAATCGCTGCTTAGCTTACACGTATAATTAATAATTATTTTTGTGTGCTTTATTAATTGGGAATTGCTACATACGTTAATGTTAGATAGTAAGTATGCTAAGAATATATTCTAACATCTGTTCTTAGTATATAGTAAATCGTTAATATTTGTGGTTTGACGGCAGTCGTTCCGTAGAAAGATCATGTTGACGTGAGTTGTACGACGAAAATTAATGAAAACATAGTCTGCTTTTATAAAAGCATAGATTCGCGTTTGCGTATTCTCGAAGGGTTAGGTTAAAACAATGCTGGCGAAAAATCACTGTAGTAATATATTATTACAGTGACTTTTTGGCAGCATTGTTTTAAATCGACGGCCTCGATGGCGTAGTGGTTAGTGTAACCGACTGCCACGCCTGAGGTCGCGGGTTCGATTCCCGCACAAGTCAAACATTTGTGTGCATGAATATGGATGTTTGTCTTGGTCTGGGTGTTTCTATGTATAATATGAATGTATTTACAAAAAAAAAGTGTATATGTATGTTTATCCATTGTCTAGTACTCATAGTACAAGCTCTGCTTAGTTTGGGCTAGATGGTGTTGTGTGTATGTGGTAGAATATTATTATTATATTATTATTATTAATTATAACAGGGGAAAAATACAATCAATGAAGCAGGATTTGAACCTGTGAAATCGACAAACCGTGTTGTCGCTTTGTCGTCTAAGATATTCATAGCTCTACGTCAGTGAAATATTTGATTAACAAGCATGGCTTTATAACTCACGTAAGTCCTCTAATCACGTCAGTATACAGATCGGGCCAGTGCATACAGATCAATCAGAAAGGAATCTCGTGGTACTAAATTTGTGAAGAGCAATCTTGCTTTTCACATTCCAGTGCAAGGATGTGTCACACAGTTCAAGTCTGACATACCTCTGCGCTCCACTAGAGCGGAGGTGATCGTTTGACGATTTCCCACCTTAAATAAAACGCCCGTAACCACTTTTTGAACACATTGCCACGCTCTACTAAATACAAGCTTATTAGATACTAGCTGTGCCCGCGACTTCGTCCGCGTGAAAATTTGTATAAAATGTTATATGTTTTAGGACAGAACTTCTGTGTAAACGAAGTTAGGTGTGGAACCATTGGGGACGTACACATACAGATTTTGGGGATTGCTAACGCGAGATAAAGCGACAGAGTTGGCTATGAGTAAAACAGCCCGTACTGAGATCTATACCAGCAACGTGTAATGTTTGACCTTGCGCTTTATTTATTGTCATTGCATAACATAAAACATAAACTTACTGGGAATTTAACGCGCTTAAAACTGAGCGGATAATTATTTGATATAATGGGGATTCGCGGAATAAAAAATACTTCATTGGCGCCACATCCTGTTAAAATTTCGGCTTCAATGAAGTTACGTTGCAAGATTTTTACTTTAAGTCTAGTTCCGCTACAAAGCCTAGGTGGACTTAAATTTCTTAGCAAGATTATGGGAACGCCCACTTTTAAAGAAATTTTATGGGCTGGAAGTCCGCGCTCTTCGCGGTCGGTAAACGTCTCCGACTCACGGGACAGCGTGTGCCACTCACGATCGACAGTCAATCGTGCCTCGCGTTCGGTAAACGTCTCCGACTCACGGGACAGCGTGTGCCGCTCACGATCGACAGTCAATCGTGCCTCACGTTCGGGAAACGTATCCGACTCACGTAAAAATGCATGCCGCACGCGATCTGCAGATAAATGCACTGCACTAGAAGCTGCTGTACGTGCACGCTGTGCTAGAAGTCGAGTTTCACGTTCAGTAGAGCTTTCCGACTCCCGATTAAAAGCCTGACGTTCTCGGGCACTAATGATCCTTGCCTAATGTCTTTCGGTAGATTCCTGAGCCCGAATTTGCCGCATTCGTTTAGCATGTCGACTGTATTGCGATAGGTTCGACCGTCTTCTTGCAGGCATTTCGAATAAAAGTTATTCTTAAAAAAATATTAAAAACAAAAATAATTCAGATACAAAGATCAAAACAATTGGTTCGATATAATTAAGGGAACTAAATATAAGAATTAATGTTTACAACTCGAAATTTAAAATTAGAACAAAGACTAATTTGTTAACTCGAAATTTAAAATTACAGCAAATATAGTTAAAGAATTATAATTAAAAACCATGAACTTCGATATTTTCAATTTATAATCAAAAGTCAGGACGGACAAAACAAATATTTGAAGCTACCAATAAAGATAATTAAGTAATCAAAGAATTATAGTATAAAACCCTGAATTACGATATTGTCAATCTACAATCAAAAGCCAGGATATGAGGATAGGCGATACAAAATGTACAAACGCACGAATATACGAAATAAGCAATTTAACGATTATTTAGAAACGAAATATCAATTTAAACAATTAATAAATTATTATTTACATTATAAACCCTAAACGACGAAATTTTCAATGAACAATGAAATGCCGGCCAGTCCAGACTAACAAACTTATATTCAAAACAATTAATTCTTACACTAAGATATACTAAACGAATTACTAGTAGCTACTACTGATTGTAAATAATTGTGTTCCGTAGTCATACTGCGCCGGAGAATCTTAACACCGCGATTCAGAAAATGACGTCATATGCACAACGCCATCTATCGACGTTTCGTCGTAACACTAAGAGATGTCGTTGTCAGTTACAGTAAACATTGTCTCAGTATCATGGATCAATATATTATTATATATATTATATAAAACAATATATTATTTGTCCATGGTAGTAATGAATACTTTAATCATGTAGTACATGATTTTTATGTATCATCATTGTTTTCCCAGCGCACGCCAAATAGCGAATTTTATAGGTAAAATGTTGGTACTTTGAGTTATATTATTGCAATTTTTTTAAGCCTATCCGTATAATTATTTATTATTATAACAAAAGAATAAACTTTATTACATTCTATTCGTATTACTGGCTTTCTATATACGATCCTGATCTGTAATCATAATCTATGAACCTAAATTTAAGCAAATCTCAACCTTATTTGTAAACCATTACGGCGGATCTAGTACAGTACGATCACATCGCCTACATTAAACTTTAATTTGACTTCAAATGCTCATAACTTTTGATAGAGAAGACCGATTTTAATGAAATAAAGACTAAATGTTACTTGAGGATATTCTTTATAGTGTTCTTACTGAGTCTATCATATTAACTTTGTACTTCAGGCGTGATGCGAGAACAAACAAATAGACAGACAGACAGACTTTTTAAAAAATTATTTAAATGTGAATTAGTTAATTATTCTGAGCGCCCCTAAATCATTTATTTCGCAAAATTCCGAAATGTACAGACACGTGATATTTACAGTTTTATTATATGATAAAGATAAAGATAAAGATAAAGATATTTTATTTGCTTAAAACACGTGTAGTTAACAGAATAGGTAAACAGTTGTTATAAAAGTCAATGTGTCAACATGTTTTACCACAGTTGGCATGCAAATATTAATGAGAATTAATGTACAAATAATTATGATCTGTATCAAATATTTACATTATAAACAATATATATTAATTAAAAACAAAACATAAATCAAATTGAATCAATTATAAATAAAAGCATAATATTGAGTTACGGCTAAAGAAATGTCATCATGTATAATGTATTATGTATGTCAAAATAATGTTAATGATTATAGGATAATGTCAAAGAATAATAATTATATGTCAATTTAAATAGGTAATTAAAATTTGTCATTCATAAAGTCGTTGATATTATAATAACATTTTTTTGATAACATGTCCTTAACTTTTCTTTTAAATAAATTAATGTTTAAGGCTTTGAGAGTTTGTGGTAGCTTGTTATAGATTTTTGGTGCCATACAAAATATGCTGTTACCCAAATGAGTAGTTTTGGCGCTGTGCATGCGTAGCCGAAGATTGTCTCGTCTATTACGTAGGACAGTATCAGACAGTAGTGGAAATAGTGTCGGATTGTTTTTTACGAACAGACAGGTTTCAAAAATGTATAGTGACGGTAAAGTTAGTATGTCATGATTTCGAAAGTATGGCTGACAACTGTCAATCACCCTCAAGCCAAACATAGCACGGATGCATCGCTTTTGGAGTTTAAATATTATGGCTTTATCTGTTGAGTTGCCCCAAAAAATAATTCCATACCTCAAAATCGAAGCCACTAAGCCATGATACGCAATAAGGAGAGTGTTTATATTCACCGTTGTCGATAGTTTATACAAGGCATAAGAAGTTTTGCTTAATCTATCACTAAGATATTCGATATGCTCTTTCCAGTTTAGTTTTTTATCTATAACTAGGCCAAGGAATTTAGTACTATTTACTTCTTTGATTAATATATTATCATATTTTAGCTGTATCTCGGATGGTGTATTTATACGTTGACTGAAATGCATAATATGTGTTTTATTTAGATTTATTTTTAAATTATTATTATTTAGCCATGCTATTGTTGATGTCAGGGTATTGTTGATGTCTATTGGATAAATGTCAGGATTGTTGCAGGTTATTGTCAATGTACTATCATCAGCGAAAAGTGTGATTGGTTGGTTGCTAGAGCTGGGCAGGTCATTTATATAAATGATGAACAAAAGAGGCCCGATCACGCTTCCTTGTGGTAAACCATACCTAGTTTGGCGCTCGCTAGAAATATATGACTCCTGTGTTTTAGAAAGAGTGTTCAGTCTAGACACTACTGTTACTTGTGTCCTATTTGTCAGGTACGATTCTATAAGATTTAGGACGTTTCCTCTAATCCCATAGCACTCTAGTTTGTCCTTTAATATTTTTAAATCTACATAATCGAACGCCTGGGTCATGTCGCAATATATAGAGCATATGGGTGTTCGTTTGTCAATGTTTATCATAATATGATGCAGAAAGTCATATATAGCCATATTGATAGATATATTTTGTCTAAACCCTTTTTGCTGCGGGCAAAATAAGTGTTTTTTGTCGAAGTATGAATATATTTGATTATATAAATATTTCTCAAATATTTTCGATATGATCGGTATTAGTGCAATTGGTCTATAATTTTCGATTACGTCCTTATTTGCTTTTTTATGTAATGGTTTAATTATCGAGGTTTTCAGACTTTGGGGATATATTCCATTGCTTATACAAAGGTTTAATATATAGCTTAGATGGTGGCATATTAAATGGCCCACAGATTTAATTATACATGTTGCTAATTCGTCTCGACCCACACTCTTTGTATTTTTAAGAGATGTTATTATATTTAAAATATCAAGCGGTGTACAAGGGGACATAAACATCGAGTCTTTCATCGGTTTTATGTGGTATGTAACTTTAGTTCCGTAATTTGTTAATGGTACAACTCTGTCAATAAAGTAATTATTGAAAGTATTTGCAATTGTCAAGGGGTCAGTTATATAATTATTGTTATGTTTTATTTTCTGTATGTCATCCTTTGGAGTGTTGTATTGTCTATTATTAATTATTTGCCAGGTCGTTTTGCTCTTATTGCTTGAATTTCTGATTTTGTGACAGTTTTGAGCTTGTTTTGTTAAGCCTATAATTTTTTAAATAGTTTATTATATTTAATATAATTTAGGTAGTTATTTTGCGTTCGTTTGTAACGGTATATCCATAACAACCGTCTTTTTTTCTTACTGCATGTCCTAATGCCATGTGAAATCCATCGTGGTTTTTTGTGTACATTTATGGAAATTATGCGAGATGGAAAACAAAGGTCATAAAATAATTTAAACTGGTTTATAAAAAGGTCATATGCTTTATTTGCTTCGTCTACTTCATAAATTTCTGCAAAAGATAGATTTTTTAGGCAATCTTTGAATTTTAAAATATTTTCTTTTGTATAGTTGCGTTGCCTTCTACGCCAGTATTTCAGAAGGCATTTATTTTTAACTGGACAGGCCAATAATTGAGCAGTATGGTATATAAATTCTATAATTTCAGTTTTACATGGCTGGTGGAAATTATGAGCTATATTATCTATACATGTTTGGCTTTTCAGCCTTGTTGGTTTGTTAAAAGCTAACTTTAAATTAAAGTTTGTAAGAAGGCAATTGAACTCTAATGTTACATTGGTTTTTTTCAGGACATCAATATTGAAGTCACCAGCTATGACAATATTTTCATACTTCTTTTTACTTAATTCTAATAGTAATTGTTCTAACTTTTCGAAAAATATGTTTAATAAGCCCGGTTTTGGTGTCCTATAAATACAAACAATTGCTACTTTATATTCTAGGAGTTTAACAGCACAACATTCAAAAATACTCATTTGTGTGTATTTGTTAATTTGTGATAATACCCTACAAGAAAGCCCAGTTCTTAGTAATATACAAGAACCACCTCTTTTACTATTCGTTCTGCTATATTGGGAGGCTAAGTAGTAGTTCGGTACGTCAAGGTGAGCCTCATAGCCTGATTGCATAAAGTGTTCAGTGATGCATATCACATCGACATATTTTTTTTTATCTAAAAGTTCATTGATACAAACAGACAGTGCATCAGATTTCGAGAGCAATCCAGCTATATTTTGATGTAATATATATAAGTATTTACAATAGAAAAAAATTACCATCATTATTAATTTTATCGTCATACACACTATTTTTTACGGTATTTTCAATGTAATCTGTAGGCAATACATTTACTTCATAATTATTAATATATAATTTCAAATTATCAAAAATATTTTTCATTCCATAATTATTTAAATATCCTTTATATTTTGTAAACATTGTGTAGTCACATGATAGGTTTAAGTTTGAGTCAAATAGGGTGGCATATTGATAAGTTTGTACGTCAAGATACAGGAGGTTGTTAAAAGTCTCTACTCTCCAGTTAAACATTACACTATAGTAGTTAAATTTATAAGTAGGTAAACATAGTATTATATTAGTGTTCTGGATACTTGACAAAGTTTCTCGAATGTTCATTATAATGTCAAGATAGTTATTAGTACTTTGAAAATTGTCATGTCCTATCATAATAATGCAATAGTCATTCATAGTATAATATTTAATTTTCTGTTGAAGGTTTTGGATAAGATGTTGAATGTCACAGTCTGGAGACAAATAATGACATACTTGCATGTTTGGGCACGTATCTTCGGCAATAGAAAGTACCTTATTTTTTTTGTTACTACTTAAAATACAGATTTTGCGCTTTGGTTTTGGTTGTAACTCCTCCTTTTGTGATTTCTTAGAAGCGTTTTGCGACGGGGCTGTTTGCTTCGGGGTTATTTTATTTGATGTCGGAGTGATTGCTGACAGTTGGGTTTGGTTCATTTCACAGACATTTTTATTGTGAAGTTTTGTAGGAGCTGTTATATTTGTTTCTTCATGGTTAGTGTTTGTAGTGCCGTGTTCTTTAGTCATACCTTTTTCAGTTTGTGAAATTTGTTGCAGTTTAGTTTTTGTAGGCGTCATATTTCTATTTAAAAGCTTTACTTTACGTTTGCGCCCTGATACTGGTGTCATATTTATGATGTCATTAGAATTAATCTTCTTATATGATTCAATTAAATTTCTGCATTTTTGTAAGTCCGATTTTAGTCTTATGTTCTCAGCATTTAGGTTTTCTATTTCTGCGTGAGCACTTTCCATGTTGTTCGACATTTCCTGTAGCTTTTCTTGCAGTTCCAGAACATTTTGGCTAGTGTTAAGACAGGAGTCCCGAAGACTGAACATTGTTGTGTCTAACAGTGTTGTATTTTCTGCAGATATGTCATTAAGTGAGCTAGTTTTACGTTGTTTTCGGAAAGTAATATTAGATTCCATTTTTATGGCAAAGCGCTGCCTGTTGGTGGACTATGTGAAACTTTTTATACAGATCAATAATGAGATGCTCACGGTCTGAGCGGTACTACTACTGTACACTAGATGGCAGTTATATGTACTAATTTATTCGATTATAGTGCCACTTTTCACCACGGGTTACGCTAGTTTCTTTGTCATATGACTTGTAGATTTAAATATTTTTTCACAACGGTCTCAGTTATTGGTTAATTTCTCAATTTTCGTATATTTGTCAGTATAGATCAGTAATTTGTATGTCATGCGTTGCGTACCTTTGTTATGTAATGTTCAAGTCTCTTGATGTCATGAATTTTATAAAAGTTTTGGTAGTTTGACTTAAACTAGTCCGTCACTTGTCGTTAGAGTTTATTTCACTAATTCAGTATAGTTCTTTATGATAACACTTTCACAAGATTATTACAAAGTTATGTCACTAAATAAATGTTCGGATGCGTAGAAACTTTTATATAACAATTTTAAAATGAAAATTATCTCGAGCACAAACAAGGAGCAATGTTTACTTAGAAGCGCCATCTATCGAATGTGTATAGATGATCGTCGGTACAGTGGTAGTATTAACCCCGCCAAGCTGAACCACATTACACAAAATCCTAACCTTAAGTAAAAATCTGCCTAAACGCATTACTAAAAAAGTTCTTCTTTTATCACACATCAGAGAATACAATCCAATCTCATGTAAAACTGGTATCAAAATTACTTGCAAAAATGCCGCAAACAGCTCAACCGATAGTAAAACATTATGGAAGTAATAGAGCGTACTGCACTTCGCTGCTCTTCGGGTTATTTCTCATGGGAATGGGAGCAGTAGTCGATGTCGACAGTGTAAATGATCTGCACTGGCAGTGTGTATATGGCTGTAAACTGAAAATTGCTAGTATGAAACAACGTTTGAAGTGTGATCTATAATACTATAAGAAGGCTAGAAAGACGTTCAGGATGCTTAAAAAATCACTGTTTCATGAGTAAACAATTATAACTGGCTAATATAACATGATACATTGATTTAATAGGATACACACACATACATAGGTAAAAAGACATATACACTCCCACATGTCCTGTCTGTATATCTTATCTTATCTTATGTGGGGGCCAGTCAGTGCAGACCGGCGACACTTCGACCCAGTGGGATCTTTTGTGTCGACACTCTCCCAATAACGACTGCCATTACATAGATGTTCATGGCAGCCGGGACCGACCGGCTTAACGTGCTCTCCGAGGCACGGAGCAGGCGATAATTGTCAATCAATACGCACATAATTTCGAAAAGTCATATAACTTCCGAAAGTCAGAGGTGCGCGACGTGGGCTCGAACCCGTGACCCTCTGCATTGCAGTCTGTTGGTCTCCCCACTGAGTAATCGCTGCTCTTCCTGTCTGTACATAATAATATTAGCCTTGTATTGAACTGTCTCACTGCTGCACTGGCCTCTTCTTAGTGTGACTATGTTAGGCCCTAGCCCACCACGCTGTCCTGGTTTAGCAGACTTCACATATCTTCGAGTACATTATGGAGAAATCTCAGACATGCACGTTTTCTCACGATGCTTTCCTTCAACGTTAAATCGAGCGATGAGTAACTATTTAATACGCACTTAACTTTGAAAAGACAAAGATGAGCGCCTTGGGTTTGAACTAAAGATCTCTGCGTGGCAGTCCAAAGGTCTCCCACTGGTCTATCGTTGCTAGGCAGAAGCAACCTAATGTTTATAGTGAAGAAACTCCGTTGATATCCGTGGCCGCTTCTAAATAATCGTTCACGACGCAGGAATCGAACCTTAATATGCGCGATATGTTAGGTACTTTATTATAGGCAGAAAAGCAAACTAAGGCAGAAGGCACTAATTAATTTATTTATAAATATAAACAAGAATATACAAGCGTAGCTGTGAGTAAGCGAAATCAAATACGGAATGTACATTACAAATACGAGACACGGTATTTATAGGTGAACATTATTAATAATAATTATGGTTCGCGCTTGACACTTTTGCTAATGAGTTTGACGCCCACAATATGGTCTCCGACCGCCATACAATAGAATATCGGCGGACATCTTGCTGCGCCCGCGCCACCGGCTCAGGAAAGCAGTAGCCATGCTGAAAGGGGTGGCGTCTACGGTCGAATCACAACAACATCTCGCCATATGACGTAGGGTAGCGTGATTTACCTTGGTTGGGCCTCAGTTCATAAACGCGGGAGCGGTTACGGTAGCGGTTATTGCTCGCTACAATAGTACCGTTCTCGCGATCAAAAGAGGGCGTAGGTTCGAACCCCACGCGTGACTACTACGTACGTTATCCCATTCATATCACAAGTATTTATCTTAGCTAGAGAGTTAACAAAAATACTAGAAATTTGTAACTAAAATTTCTTGTAATCTATTTATATAAAAAGGGTAGAAATATTTATGTTTCTGTAATATTAATTTATGGCTAGATAAGCCATCCAACTTCTCTCTTAGCCTTTATTATTCCCAAGTCACTTGGAGTCGGCTTTTCTGGTCTAACCGGATTTGACTGGATATCAGTTTTACACGGAGCGGCTGCCACCTGACCTCCGCAACCCGAAGGCTAACGATACCCTAAGGCTAGACCAGTGTCATATATAAGATATTTCTTACCTTAAAACATTTAAATTTGTTTAATTAGTCTTAAGTAATAAGACGCGTTTAATGCCTAAAAGAAATGTTTTGTAAAAGTATTTTCCATCTGTCTGTATATTTTTTAGAGTATTACTTATATTATTACTGGTTTTTATAAGTAGCGATAGCTCAGTGGGGAGACCAACAGACTGCAATGCAGAGGGTCTCGGGTTCGAACCTACGTTGCGCACCTCTTACTTTCGGAAGTTATATGACTTTTCGAAATTATGTGCGTATTGATTGACAATTATCGCCTGCTCCGTGCCTCGGAGAGCATGCTAAGCCGTCGGTCCCGGCTGCCGTGAACATCTATGGCAGTCGTTATTGGGAAAGTCAGTACCCTCTAATATCCTGACACTGGTCTAGCCTTAGGGTATCGTTAGCCTTTGGGTTGCGGAGGTCAGGTGGCAGCCGCTCCGTGTAAAAACTGATAATCAGTCAAATCCCATTAGACTAGAAAAGCCGACCCCAAGTGACTTGGGAATAATAAAGGCTAGGGAGAAGAAGACTGGTTTTTATTATAGACCCATAGCTATACTTTCAAGCTTAGATAAAATTATAGAAAAATGTATTGTCAATCAACTAAGCAATTACTTACAACAAAACAACATTATTGAAAATTGTCAACACGGGTTTTTAAAAGGTAAAAGTACATGCACATTATTATCAAAATTTACAGACGAAATTAATAATTATTTAGACGATAAAAAAATTGTAGTAACTATATTTTTTGATTATAAAAAAGCATTTGATACTTTACAAAAAAGTACCCTTCTTAATGCGATGGAGGAGTGTGGCGTGGGAGAACCACTGAACCAATGGTTCCGTGATTACCTAACGGGTCGCTCCTGCCGTGTTAAGGTGGGTGATACACTCAGTGACAGGATGCTGGTGCGCAGTGGGGTGCCACAGGGATCGGGTTGTGGTCCTATCTGCTACCTCATGCATGTGAACAGCCTATGCGGCGTGTTGAGTCATTGCTCGGCATACATGTACGCAGATGACTTATGCGTGCTGCGCGCTGGCACTGACATCTATGAAACTTTTCAGCTAGTTCAGCAAGATATAGATGCAGTTGTTAAATGGTCGCACGATAACGGAATAACTCTCAACTCGGAAAAAACCAAACTGTTAATTATTCGTTCACCTTATTCACAGCTTACCATCTCACCGCTGGACTTGTTTGCGCATGAATACTCATGTTTGCATGATAATACGTTAAATTGTAACTGTAAATCTATCGAAACTGTAAAATCGGTTATGTATCTTGGTGTAAAAATAGACGAAAGCTTCTCCTGGTCTCAACACATTCATTATATTATTGGTAAATTGAGGATATTATTAAGTAAATTCTATCATTTAAGTTACAAGGTTCCAATTAATATATTAAGAAGTCTGTATTTAACTTTAGTAGAATCAGTAATAAGTTATGCTCTCGATAGTTATGGACTTACATTCAAAACTAATATTTATAAATTAGAAACACTGCAAATAAGATTTCTCAAACTGCTAGTAACAAAAAAGACAAAAGCAAGTTGTAAAGGTGACTATAGAAAATTATTTAAAATATGTAACATCCAACCAGTTAGTTTAAAACATAAATACCTTCTCTTAATAAACCAACATGGCAGAAAAGAGCATAACTTATCCATGGTAACCAATAGCCATAGTACTCGGTCGATGACCGCCGGTAAATTTAATGTTCCTAGAATTAGTAATTACTTTGGTGATAGAACTCTAAAAAAACGTGTGCCATACTTGTTGAACAGTTTACCGGCGGACATAAGGCATGAAACGGATAGACTAAGGTTTAAAAAGAAACTTAATAAGTATATGTTGTCTTTAGAAACTTAGTTTGTAAGGATTTAATATAAACCTATAGTATTATTGTATTAATATAATTATACGAATAACCTAGGCTAAAATTAGTTATATAAAATGCAACTCACCCTCAGTTAAACCGCTAAACCGGTTTTGTGGGACATTGTATATTTGTAAAAGATTGTACTCCAAAGTTATAATAAATAAATAAAAAAAAAAAAAATATATAATTTGGTAGATTCAACTTTAAACCGAAACCACGTTATGGTATTGTGTATAAAATGACACACATAGATTAAGACGCGGACAAATTCCAGTGCAGGGCTAGTGATTCAAGGTTATGACGTGTAATATACACATGTGATAGAGTATATATACGTCTAATAAGCTTATTTATATTCAAGTGTTGACTATCATATAAGGCTGCTGCGGCTAAAGAAATGCCATGAGTCCCTTGCCAACGTTTTCCTGACGTTTTCTGACTAATATTAAAAAGAAGGAAAGATTTGTTTTTTTGTTTGTGTAAGGGTTTAATATAAAAACTACGCAATCGATTTCAAAAATTATTTCTCCTTTAGAAAGCTATATTAGCAAGTAATATGGGCTATATTTTATTTTAGAAAAGTACTGTTACTAACATAACCTAACGTACTTTTACGCGAACGAAGCCGCGAGCTAAAGCTAGTATTACATAAAAAAGAAATTAACTGAACTTATATAGAAGCTTAACTAACAAGTTAAGTAACAAACCAATATATAAACAAGTGAGAAACGGCAATAAATTGCCGTAAATCTTAGAGTTCGAAAAACAATATATGCAAAGGTCACGTGATACCACGTGACCTTGAGGTCAGAGGTCAAAGGTCATAGTCACTTCGGGGGTACATTGACTATGCTGAGTCGAATGGTGTTGACCGCGAGTCTCTAGCTCTTACGGTTCTTGAGTTGAAAGTTGTATAACAGACAGACGGACAAAGCTGTTGTATAAGAGTTTTTCGAACTCTAATATAGGTTGAAATTAAACTACTATATACGAATTTTATCGCGTTGTTTATTTTACACTTTATTATTTAATTTAATAAAGTGTAAAGTAAACAACGCGATAAAATCCGTATATAGTAGTTTAATTTCAATGAATAACATTCGCGTAAACAGAAGACAATATTATCTAATATAACCTATATGCAATCTTTCTTCTTCTTTACGTGACTGCCTTGTTAGTATGACAGTGTTCGAAGCCCGGGTTAGACAAACGCATTTATTTTTAATATTTTCAGCTTATAAGTATTTGGTTTAACTTTTTAATGTAAAATGGGTGCGGCTCGCTCCTCCAACAACCAACCGACCGAAACCGGAGGCCGGACCAACCAGGGTCAACCTCTCGATCACAAGTCCAATACCTTAACCATTCGATTTTTCTTCCAATAGTAAACTTTCAGTAGTAACACGAAGTTTAAAAATGGGTCCGGTAAACGACAAACGGTGTCGCCTCCTATTACTTATACGAGGCTTTTACCTCTGCCTCGCTTTCTTATTCAATATAACATTAAAAACAGAACTTGACATTCATGTATATGAATGTGAATTTAGAAGCGAAGCCACTGTCTTCGTTTCTGTCATTTTAGGTAAAATAAGGTATGTAGTATTTTAGGAAAACAGCCTTTATCTCAAAATGGCGACTATTTTAGGGCTTTCTAGTGTTGCTCATTTAACTCCAGCATTACAAAGAAAGCATTTAAAAGAATAGCAGCGATAGCCTAGTGGGAAACCATTGGACTGCCACGCAGAAGTCTCGAGTTCGAACCCAAGGCATCTCTGACTTTTCGAAGTTATATGCGTATTTAATAATCAGTTATCGCTTGCTTTAACGGTGAAGGAAAACATCGTGAGGAAACCTGCATGTCTGAGAGTTCTCCATAATGTTCTCGAAGATATGTGAAGTCTGCCAACCCGCACTAGGCCAGCGTGGTGAACTACGGCCTAACCCTTCTCACAATGAGAAGAGGCCCGTGCCCAGCAGTGGGACAGTTTAATACAGGGCTGATATTATTATATTATTATTACAAAGAAAAGAAAGAAAATCGTTCAAATTTGCAGTGATACATGATGGTAAAAAAATCTTTGATCAAAAGTATGAAAGCCTGAATTCATCATAGTTAAAAACGTTGATCCCTTTATCCGATTCTGTGAAAATAATAATAACTAATACACACATGTGTGAACCATAATATTCTTCTTCTTCTTTCTGTATTAAAATATTCCACTGCTGGGCACGGACCTCTTCTGAGTATGAGAAGGGTTAAGCCATAGGACACCACGCTGGCCCAATGCAGGTTAGCAGATATTACATATCTTCGAGAACATTGTGAAGACATCTCAGACAAGCAGTTTTCCACACGATGTTTTCCTTCACCGTTAAAGCGAGCGACAATAAACTACTTATTACCCACATAAAATAGAAATTTTGGAGATGTGCGCCTTCAGATCGGACTCGAAACCTTTGCGTGGCAGTCCAACGGTGTTCCACTAGGCTGTATACATTATATTTATAACGCAAAAAATAGCTAGTATATTTGAATCGTAAACTAAGTAAATGCTACAATTTGGTATTCAAGAAAATCTCACGGAACATTAAACAAACATTGGAGCAAAATTAATAAGTCGTACGGCTTCAAAAACTCGAGTTGCCAGCTTCCCTTTCGCGGGTATTCCTCTCACGTGTTCGTCCGAAGTTCTTATCTACAACTTTGGCCATGAGACGCCTTTCACAAGCTTACATTGAAACTTGAAGCGGACGGTACTATGGTTGCCAGTTGCGAGTTTTCATTTGAAGCTACTATTATAGGTATAGCAAAAATTAATTTCGGCAGCAAATGTCTGGAACAGAATCAATATTAAAGATATTTTTGAAGAGTTGCGTAGTGCGGTTACTTATACTCATATTTTAGCAGCTATATTTTAAGTCTTACCTGTTGAGTAATGCGTGTGTAATGTATCGGCCACATCGCCGCACTCCATGCTATAGAAAACTCATGGCCGCTTACTTTCAATTGCTATCAAATTATAATTCCAGTATTTTACAACTCATATGTATAAGGTAATGCAGCCATTTACCATTTATTACAGACTTATAACATTTGTAATAAAATAAAAGCTAAAATTATACGTATCAGGTGACAATAAGTCATTGTTGAAATAACAATCATGGACATTTATTCGGACTCATGGTAGGTCCTCCCTAAACAGTCCAAAACGTAGATAGTCTGCACGTCCGTTCGCTGCAATAGTATTAACTTTCTTGCTTCATAATAATGTTACTTACTTTTGAATGTTTCGCGTAAGTTGGTTCAAGTATTTTACTTTATAGTGTAGTAAGTTCAAAAGTTGCAAATTCAAATTTGCTTTATGCTATTTCTATAATATGCGCGACGTAAAGTAAAGCAATTTTAATGTTACAAACTTTTTAGAAACCTGCTTTTATTTTTTAATATCAACATCATGTAAGTTGTCATGCAGTAGGCTACTTATATTTAAAATGGAAGGCGCGGCTGGAGGTGTCTTTTGCGGGATTCAGAACCGATGAGACCCTCTAGCCAGTGTTGGAGCGGTGGGCAGGGCGGCAGTATGGGACTCTTTCCTTCCATCTGGTGCAGGTGTTATCAGGGCACGGTTGCTTTGTTAACAGGACAGTTGATCAACGTTGGTGCTTGTGATTGCGGTCTGTGTTTGATATTAAATTAAAAATAAACTACTTGTGTTTTGGGAGGACATTACAGTTTAATGTATAGACAGTGTTATATTAAAAACCATAAAGTGTTTGCAGTGACTTTAATCACGTAATACATACAATATACTTAAAAACAATTCTTATGAACTAAAAATACATTATAGACTACCCTTACCTTAATAATATAACAGTGATCATAAAAAATATACATTATTAGTGAGTCCTGGCATATTTAGTGCATAGTGTAGTATCCGTATTAAATACTTTTAAACTTCGCGCTTCGGCTGAAAACTGAACAGTCTGCCAAACAGCCTTATTTATTTTTAACAAGCGAAGCGCCATCTCTGCGTGACTATAAGAACTAGTTACACACGCAATTGATTTAATTCGGATCTAGTCGCATCGATTTATTTTCGCAGACACAGTGCCATCTCTGCGTCAGTGTACGAATTATAGAACTAAACGGCGGCAATCGGTTCACGTCACAAACATAGATTACTAGCTACTAACTTTCGCTGCGTTATACCAGGTGGCGTTAATTTCTGTTTATTATGGCGAAGTGTGATATTTGTGGCAAATTTATGTCAATACCAAGCTGTGCCCGTTGTATAAAATGCAAAGGTGCATACCATCGCACCTGTGTTGGCCTTCAGATGTCAACAGAAGTCCTCCCCAACTGGACATGTTCAGAGTGCACCGATAAAACCCCAAAAGAGGGAAGAACGGCTACGGATGAATTCAATAAACAACATGCTAGTCTAAACTACTCAAATTGTAGCGAACCTACGACTGACTTGAATTTTAATGTGACGCAAGAGATTCGCAGCCTTAGAGAGGAAATGAGTGCAATGAGAGCCGAGCTACGCGAGTTCTGCAAGGAGATGGCAGAACTCAAGGTCTCTGTAAACTTCTGCCATGATAGGGTTGACCAGGTAGAGGACAGGCTTGTAAAACTCGAGAAGCGATTTGAGGGGGAACAACCTGTTACAATAACATGTCTCGAAAATACGGTTGCCGAACTAAAGACAAAGTTACATGAGCGTGAACAGGACATGCTATTGAATGATATCATCATCTCTGGTGTGCCTGAAACTAAAGAGGAGAGTCCGGCTCACCTTCTCAACTTGGTCTCCATTAAGCTGGGGGTTACAATCGACGAGCGTGATCTCGTGTTTGCAGAGAGGATGGGTGCGGTGTATCGCAACCGTGTCGAGAGCGCCGAAACTTCACAGTCGCCGCGCCCGCGCAGCATCGCCGTGCGACTGACACGGCGCGCTGTGCGCGACCAGCTCCTGCGCGCAGCCCGAGTGCGGCGCGGCCTCACCACCACCGACCTGGAGCTCGAAGGACGGCCACAAGCAGTATACCTTAATGAGCGTCTAACACGTATAAACGGGAGGCTCTTTCACATCGTGCGAGAGGCCGGGAGACGTCTACATTATAAATATGTATGGACTAGAGAGGGGCGCATATTTGTGAAGCAGCAAGATGGTATGCTCACTCAACGCATCCGTTCTGAGGCTGATGTACAGCGAATTTTTGGAACAGGAACGGTTTAGATATTATTTCTTTGTATGTCAATTTCTCTTTACTTACTTATGAATGTGGTTTGATTGCCTATATTGTACTTGCATCAAATTTTGTTGAAATATCTCAGTGCTGTCTACAGAGGAGGTTTAACTCTGCATCTTTTGTTCTCAGTTGGTCCCTTGTTATTAATGTTTGTATGCGTTGTATATGTGTTAACGATCATATCAACTATAGTACTATATATTTCGTATATTTATTATTTAAATACTTCATATTATTATATATTTATACAACATTTAAATTTAATCTATGTATACCTATCTACACCTATCTACTGTGGCGCATCTTGGCAGTAGTAATATTATCCAATGACTAAGAAGTTATTTAAAATTGGGTTACTGAACGCTGGCTCACTGGGTACTCACCATGATGAGTTTGTGGCTACAATGGAACGTCATGACGTCGATGTTGTGGCTATAAATGAGACTTGGTTGAAACAAGCGGAGGAGGGCCGTGCGCCTGTTGTACCTGGCTATCGGCTACGGCATGTACCACGCCCTATGTGCGTGCGCGGCGGCCGCGGTGGAGGCGTTGGATTTTATATTAAGCGAGGTATTAACGTGCGTTCTCATACACATCCTATAGACTCACAGCATAGTGTTACCGAGCAAATGTGGCTTATCTTAAATGTCAATGGTATTAAACTCGCTGTCGGTACAGCATACAGACCCCCCTGGCAGGATGTAGATTCATTCCTAGACGCCTTAACGACCTCTATAAATTCATTATCTTTTTGTACATATACGGTGTTATTGGGTGATTTTAATGTTAACTGTCTGAATCAAACTGACAACAACACAAAAAAATTGGATACATTTTTAAAATGTTTAAATCTAACGCAAAAGGTTACCTCGGCTACACATTTTACAGATCACAGTCAGACTCTTATCGACTTAATATGTACCGATGCTAAGGTGAATAATATAAATGTAGAACCTGTATGTGCGCTTGGAGGGCATGCTTTTATATCTGCGACTTTTCTCTTTAAAAGAGACAGGGTTCCACCTATTACCTTAAGAAAAAGAAACCTCGGTGCTATTTCATTAGCTGATTTAAATAATTGCCTTGACTCTGTAGACTGGAGCATGCCTACACTGTCTCATGACGTAAATAGCATGGTAGCCTTTCTAAGCGTTAATCTAATAAACATTTTTAACAAATTAGCCCCTATTAAAATTTATACAGTTAAGGAGAGGTCTTACCCATGGATTACGGATACAATAAAATTAATGATGAGCTTGCGTAACCAAGCCCGTGTTGAATATTTAAAAACAAAATCCCAAATTAAGTATAATTACTATAAAGAATTAAAACAACTTATAAATAAATCACTGTATTATGAAAAAACTGCTTACTTTAAGTATAATATAAACAATAACATAAAACATCCCCAACGGTTGTGGAAAAATTTAAAAAATACTGTACTGCCACTTACAAGTAAAACTGATTTACCATCGCATTTTAAAGATCCCAACCAATTAAATACATATTTTTTAAACGTCCCTTCCAGCATAACGATGCAGATTTCTTATTTAACATATTATGAGTTTAACAGATATAGTCAGACTGACGTATTCTCGTTAAAAACAGTGAGCAAAGAGAATATTGCAAAAATAGTTTCTGCTTTAAGTTCTAATGCTGAGGGTTGTGACCAAATCACTTTGGACATGTTTGTATTAAGTCTACCCCAGACACTGGAACTTCTTACGTCTATTATAAACACGTCGATAACAACATCCGCATTTCCCGACATCTGGAAGAGGGCCATAGTTCGTCCCATACCCAAAATAATCAATCCCGTTGATGTAAAAGATTTAAGACCGATCAGCATCTTGCCGTTTCTATCTAAGGTGCTAGAAAAGGTAGTCAATACACAACTCATCAAATACCTCGAATGTAGCAATATCCTGCCAGAGACTCAATCTGGATTTAGGAGAGGTCGTGGTACTGCCACGGCATTGCTAGATGTGACGGACAATATATTAGCCGCCCAAGATACGGGAATGTGTACATTACTGGTTCTGCTGGACTATTCCAGGGCTTTTGATTCTATAAATTTGTCACTCCTGATTTCTAAGATGGCGTACTACGGGTTCGATTCCGACACGATAAAATGGTTCAATAGCTATCTGAGCAATCGCACCCAGCTTGTAGAAATCAGAGACGTAAATGGAACCTACTCCACGTCAGCTATAGCTGACGTGGATAAAGGTGTACCACAAGGATCAATTTTGGGGCCTTCTTTATTCAGCTTATACAGCTCGGACATAACAAAGGCGATACAGAATTGTAGATTTCATATATATGCTGACGACATTCAAATATATCTATCTTTTAAACCTCAGGATTACGTGAATGCGATTATTGCCATTAATGAGGACCTCACAAGAATAGTCAAGTGGTCTAATCATCATTCACTCACACTTAATCCTAACAAAACAAAATATATGATTCTTGGAACCAATAATCAATTAGATAAATTGCCACGGTCGTCTGGTGTACGTGTGACGGTGATGGGAGAACAAATAGAACGAGTGAGTGAGGCTCGTAACCTGGGTCTGTTAATAGACGAAGGCTTGAGGTTTGAAAGCCATATCTCGAATTGTGTGAAAAATTGTTTCTACCGTTTGAAAATGCTTTACAAATTACGTTCTTACTTGAGTCAGGAATTAAGAATTCAATTAGTAGAATCTATAGTTTTATCAAAATTAAATTACGCAGACACAGTTTTCGGTCCCAGGCTGTTAGCACGCACTGAAAAACTTTTACAAAGAGTTCAAAACGCCTGTGCAAGATTCTGCTTTAACATACCTCCGAGAACCCATGTAACACCCTTCTTAAATAAACACCATATGTTGAAAATTAAATTGCGTCATAAATTACACCTTGCTTCTCTTCTGTTCGGCGTAATTGCACATAAAACTCCAATGTACCTGTACTCAAAAATCTCCTGGGTGAGCAGTCATCGCGAGCGTGAGGGTCGTCGGTGTGCGCAGCAGCTGGCTGTACCCCAACACCGATCTGCTTCATTTCGTGGCAGCTTCCGATATAAGGCGTCCAAAATATGGAATAACATCCCCCCGCCAATAAGAAGCCTAAAAAATATTTACAATTTCAAGAATAAATTAAAAAGTTTTTTCCTAACAAGACAAATAATGTATGAATCAGTCAAATGTAACTTATCAATTATTTAATCTAAACTATATAATATTTCCCTATAATGTTTTTATTTTATTTTCATTTTTGTGTTCTACATTATTATTATTTAAATACAGTTGGTATATTATATAGACAATTTGTTTTTATCAACTCACCTGTGGACGCTGTTACGCATTTCACATAATTTTATATTTCACACAACAGCTTTATGTTGTATATATATTACATTTAAGTAATAATTCTCCACAATTAGCTATAATAGATGGTCTCACTAATAATAATATCAAAATAATTATAATATCAAAACAAAAACATACAAAACAATACAAATAGCCTACTACGCTGAGGTTGATCACTTTGTTTACGTTTCACTTTGAGCATAATATTGTGTCATCAGTGCCTATTATGCAATGACTTTTATTTTTATTTTTAACCTACCTCCTTAAATTTATTTATTTGATAGTAACGTGTTATTTATACCTCTGTTCTCATATCTTTTAAATGTACCTAATTTATAAACACAATTTTATATGCCCTATACGTTTTCCTTGTGTATGTATGTAGCAGAACCACATTGTATTTTTGTTGTAATGTTAAGTATTTGCCTCAGACCGTGCATCACTTGTATCGGGTGGCCAACTGAAAACCAGCGCTGGTGCACTCAATTTGGGTGCCCAGCTAATGCTGAGGTGGTGACCCTTTTCGACGAGGGCATACACATTTTGTAATGACATGTATATTATATATATATATATATTTTGTTATTTCTGTTTTAACTGATTGTGTGTGCTCTGTACGAAATAAATTTGATTTCTTTCTTTCTTCTTCTTCTTTCTACCTGCACAGATACGGTCGCTAGGAGGGAACCGAGTCCCATCGGCCACCACTGCGGGTGTGTTGAGGACACGGCGGAGCACACGCTCGAGGCATGTCCTGCTTGGGCGGTCGACCTCTCGCTGCCGGCCAAGCCATGGTCGACGGCGAAAGGAACTGGTTGCATATTTCTGCGAGGACGTTATCTCGCAGAAGGAGGCGGGCGGAGTGGATCCGTGGGGAGAGTATCCTTGTGGATCCGAGCCGCCGCCGGCGGAACGGGCGGTGCAGGCGCGCCTATGCGCGCTTGATGCCGCCATAGCGAGGGCCGCGAGCGGGAGAAAGGGGATCTCCCGTCCGCCAGCCCTTGAGTCGGAGTGACGCATTCTGTCGTGCCGGGGTGTCACCCAGGAGTCGTCGTGTTGGACACTGCTGGGTGGGTCGCTGATGTAGTTTCAGTTCCAGCGATTAACCCACCATTCAAGGCAGCGAGTTGGCCAACCGTGGTAGGTATAGTCGGTAGTACCCGAGACATTCCATCTTTTCCCAAGTGAGCCCGACATAACCCCTCCGCTCCCCTTTTCTGCGGAGAAGTATGCGGCAAAGCATACAACCACGTTAAAAAAAGGCTCTTATTTGTGGTGATATATAGTTTACTTGTCAAACAGGGAACCAAAGCCTAACATTAGACCAAAAAGTGAAATCTATATGACATGCTGTAATCATACTATCATGTCGTATTGTGAACCTCGTAACAATACTTACAGATAACAAGTGAGAAACGCCAATGATTATATATATAGATTCACGCCTGTTTCCCAGAGGGGTAGGCAGAGACTACGGATTTCCATTTGCTACGATCCTGACACACTTCTCTGGCTTCATTCACTTTCATCACATTCCTCATACACGCGCGTCGGTTCAAACGCCAATGAATTGCCATAAATCTTAGAGTTCGAAAAAATAGTTCAAGTAATATGCAAAGGTCACGTGATACCACGTGACCTTGAGGTCAGAGGTCAAAGGTCATAGTCATTTCGGGGGTATATCGACTATGCTGAGTCGAATGGCGTTGACCGCGAGTCTCTAGCTCTTACGGCTCTTGAGTCGAAAGTTGTATAACAGACGGACCGAGACGGACGGACGGACAAATTAGTTGTATAAGAGTTTTTTTGAACTCTAAAAATACGAAGGTCGAAATATGGATTTAACGAAATGTTAAGGATATGATGTGTTCAATAAGATAGCTAATTATTTGCAAGCTGTAATTTCAAGTGACCACTCTAATGAATTAAAGTTACGTTGCTCCCTTAATACATATTCATATTAAATATGAATATGTATTAAGCTAGCTGACCCGCGCAACTTCGTCTGCTTTACATAAGAGAATTTTCCCCGTTTTTGCAACATTTTTCATTGCTGCTCCGCTCCTATTGGTCGTAGCGTGAACGTACACTAAAATATTATTTTGATTCGGACTAGTAGTTCCTGAGATTAGCGCGTTCAACCAAACAAACAAACTCTTCAGCTTTGTAATATTATTATAGATAAAAATCATACAAACCTTCAAATTTCAAGCCAATGCTGATTTACGATCAGTTACGTACAATTATGAGCATGATTTCATTAGATCTTTCACATAAACTGAATCACAAATCTAAAGAAGCAAAGATATCAAACGAAAATTTATCTTTTTATCTTACAATCATAATGCCAATCAATCAACAAAATTAAATTCTCCAGTATACAGAACCGATCAACGGTTTACGAGTTATAGAAAAAAATCACACAACTGATGCAGCTTCCCCAAAGGAAATACACCTAAGTGAACTCGGATTATCTTCGGCAGTGAGTTATTGAGCAAACGCTTTCTTTGTTTAAGGCTTTTGCTAATAAACTACAGGCTTTAGCTATAAAATAGTACTATGTAAGATGTAAGACAGTTTCGGAATAAATTACGCGATAAATTTTAATCAATCGGTTCAATAGGGTTCTGCTTCGGGCCATTAGCGTTTCCTTAAGTTGGGGTTCATGGCAAGTGCAATGGGTAAAAGGGTCTCGTGTTAGAACTGTGGGATAGAGTTTCTTGCTACATATGGGTGGTGAATACGAGGAATGTTACGTACGACTGCGATCTGCAGATATAAAGATTTGTTTGAATAATTAGCATGTATGTTGCAAAGAAATACAAAAAAATATTTCCTGAGAAGATTATTACTAACTAAGACGTTACATACATTAACAATCATAATATTCGGTAGAAGTCTCCCCGTGACCATGGCTGCTGAAAAGCAACCGAAACGTCGGGGAAAGTGTAAAAATAAATTAAATCTAATTAGTTTTAATAATAATTTAATTAGCTTTAAAATTAGTAAAGTTTAATAGTAGTAGTAGTGTAACAATTTTCAAAATTTTGTAATAAAGTGTCAAATAAACAACGCGATAAAATCCGTATATAGCAGTTTAATTTTAATGAATAATATTTGCGTAAATAGAAGACAATATTCGGTAGAAGTAATTAACTTCGTGTATTTGTTTATTTTGAATCGACCTAAAGAGATGGATGTTCTCAAATGAACGGCTTTTTTATTCATTGAAATTAAACTGCTATATACGGATTTTATCGCGTTGTTTATTTGACAATTTATTACAAAATTTTGAAAATTGTTACACTACTACTACTATTAAACTTTACTAATCTACTGCCATCTTAGTCTCCCCGTGACCATGGCTGCTGAAAAGCAACCGAAACGTCGGGGAAAGTGTAAAAATAAATTAAATCTAAATAGTTTAATAATAATTTAATTAGCTTAAAAATTAGTAAAGTTTAATAGTAGTACTTAGTAGTGTAAAAATTTCCAAAATTTTGTAATAAAGTGTCAAATAAACAACGCGATAAAATCCGTATATAGCGGCTTTTTTATTGTTAAGTTGTTACATACAAAGAAATGTATGTAGAGGACGACTTGCTACTCAAACTTGTAACTAAGTTTCCTTAGTCCTTAATTAAGTCCTCTCGAAAAAAGTGACTTGCTTTCGGTTAGGAGCTTAGTTACTAAGCTTAAAGACGATTTGAGTTTATTTTCTGTTTAAAATTTTCTTTATATCAGGTTAGCCCAGGTATGTCTTTTAAGCGTGCGCTGGCAGGGCGAGTCCATTGTGGACATTTCGTTTGCAAGCCCTGCCGTAGCGCGCCGCGTCCGGGACTGGCAAGTGCTGGTCGAGGCGGAGTCTCTGTCGGACCACCGTTACGTGCGGTTCGACATCTCCGCCTCGCCGGCGATCCCGGACGATCGCCCGAGGAGAGTGCACACCCCGTCGTCCCCACGATGGGCGTCGAAACGTTTAAACGTAGACGTGCTGGTGGAAGCCACCATCGTCCAGGCCTGGACCCCGATGGGCGAAGGGCCTGTGGAGGTCGAGCAAGAGGTAGAGTGGTTCCGGGGCGCAATGACGCTGATTTGCGACGCGTCGATGCCCCGGGCCAGTGCTCGGCCTCCGAGGCGTCAGGTGTACCGGTGGTCTGACGACATCAGCCATAAACGCGCCGCATGCATTGCGGCGCGTCGCCAGTACACTAGGTACCGCCGACGCAGGCGGTACCGTGACCAGACCGTGGAGGCACGGCTGCGGGATGCGTACAAACAGCGAAAGTACGCCCTGCAGTCCGCCATCAGCGAGGCCAAAGCCCAAAGATGGGAAGAGTTCCTGGGGACTCTCGAAGCAGATCCGTGGGGCCGTCCGTACAAGGCGGTCAGGGGCAAGTTGCGCCCCTGGGCCCCACCGGTCACCGAGAGTCTCCAGCCCCGGCAATTGGAGGAGGTGGTCTCCGCTCTCTTTCCTTCGAGAGCGAAGCACACGCCTCCCGTAATGGCGCCGCCCGAAATTGAGGAGGGCGGCGCTGATGCCGGGGCGCCAGAAGTTACAATGGCGGAGCTCGGCGCGGCAATGATGCGGCTCCGGGGTAAAAATACCGCCCCGGGGCCGGACGGAATTCCTGGCCGCGCCTGGGTTTTGGCCTACGACGCCCTAGGGGACCGGCTCCTCAGGCTGTTTAGCGCCTGTCTGGAGTCGGGACGGTTCCCTTCCATGTGGAAGACGGGTAAGCTGGTCCTCCTGAGAAAGGAGGGCCGCCCCGCGGACTCCCCCTCCGCGTACCGACCCATAGTGCTGCTGGATGAGGTGAGCAAGCTCTTTGAGCGTGTTGTGGTTGCCCGCCTCTCCAGGCACCTGGTGCGGGTGGGCCCCGACTTGTCCGAAATACAATTCGGTTTTCGGGAGGGCCGATCGACGGTTGACGCGATTAGTCGCGTCAAGGCCCTCTCGGAAGAGGCGGTCGCCTCGCGCGGGGTGGTGTTGGCGGTGTCCTTAGACATCGCCAACGCGTTCAACACCCTGCCGTGGGCGACTATCAGGGAGGCGCTCCGATTTCATGGGGTGCCTTCCTATCTGCGCCGAATAGTCGGGGACTACCTGCACCAGAGGAGTGTGTTTTGTGTGGGGCGGAACGGAGAGACGTTCCGGAGGGAGGTGTCGTGCGGTGTTCCACAGGGATCGGTTCTGGGTCCGATCCTGTGGAACATCGGCTACGACTGGGTGCTGCGGGGCGCCCTGCCCCCGGGAGTCGGCGTAACTTGTTACGCCGACGACACGCTGGTGACAGCCCGGGGAGAGGATTACGGGGCAGCTGCCCGTCTTGCCTCGGCTGGAGTTGCCCTGATTGTCGGCAGGATTAGGATGTTGGGACTGGAGGTGGCGCTGGAAAAGTCCGAGGCCCTATTATTTCATGGGCCTCGGCGGGCGCCGCCACCAGATGCCCACATCATCGTTGGAGGGGTCCGCATCGGGGTGGAGCCGAGTATGAAATACTTGGGGCTCCACCTCGACGGCCGCTGGAACTTTCGCGTCCATTTTAGCCGCCTGGCCCCCCGGCTGATGTCGGCGGCAGGAGCGCTTAGCTCTTTGCTGCCGAATATCGGGGGGCCGAGTGTCATCTGCCGCCGCCTCTATTTGGGGGTGGTGCGGTCGATGGGGCTCTACGGAGCGCCCATTTGGGCCGACGCCCTCGATCGCCACAACGTCGCCCTCCTGAGGAGACCGCAGAGGGCGATGGCGATCAGGGTGTCGCGGGCGTACCGCACCGTCTCCTTTGAGGCGGCGTGCGTTTTGGCGGCATCGCCGCCTTGGGATTTGGAGGCGGAGGTCCAGGCGTCGGTGTATTACTGGCGCGCGGATCTCCGTCTCCATGGCGAGGAACCCTCGCATTGTGCGGTGGAGACGCGAAGGTCCCAGGCTCGACTGGTCCTTGAGGAGAAGTGGGAAGGTAGACTGGCCCAGCCCCGCTACGGGGTGAGGACCGTCGAGGCTGTCCGTCCGGTTCTAAGACAGTGGACGGACAGACGGCGCGGACCGCTCACCTACCGGCTCGCTCAGGTGCTCTCCGGACACGGCTGTTTCGGAGAGTACCTCTGCAAGATAGCCGGTAGGGAGCCGACAACCAGGTGCAACCATTGTGAGGAGTGTGACCAGGACACGGCGCAGCACACGTTGGAGGAGTGTCCGGCGTGGGCCGTGGAGCGCTGCGCCCTGGTCGCTGTGATTGGCCCCGACCTCTCGTTGCCGACCGTCGTATCCAGGATGGTCGGCGACGACAGGTGCTGGGGCGCAATGAGGTCCTTCTGCGAGACTGTCATCTCGCAGAAGGAGGCGGCGGAACGGGGGCGTGAGGATGATCCTTACGCCCCGGAAGTCCGCCGCCGGAGGAGAGGGCGCAGGAGACGCGCTTTTGTCGCTCTCCTGCCCCCCACTTAAGGGTTCCGGGTGGCAGGGCCTGAGGGGACCCTGCCACCCGTAAATTAGGAACCCCGAGAGGGTGAGGGAGGCGCGCGCGGTGTTCCCGCGCGCCTTCTACCGTCGAAAGGGGAGAGCGGTGAGGCTCTCCCCTGGGGACGAGAGGTGGCCGGGTCCGTTTGACCCGGCCCACACCCACATGGGGGGGCCTGCTATGGATGAATCCTTTTAGAGCTCCCAACTGGCCCCCCCTATTGGATGAGAGAGGGAACACCCCAGGTTTTTTAGTGGGTATATCAGCGCGTCTCGCTGGGAGTCCCACACTCCCCCGCCGGTGCCGTCCCCTAGCCGGCGGGCAGTGCATGAAGCATTTTCCTGGGTAACAAAAAAAAAAAAGGTATGTCTTTTAACCCAAAGCCATGGTCGACAGCGAGAGGAAGTGGGCAGCGGTCGCATCCTTCTGCGAGGACGTCATCTCGCAGAAGAAGGCGGCGGAGCGGATCCGTGAGGAAAGTATCCTGGTGGATCCGTGCCGCCGCCGGCAAACCGGGCGGCGCAGGCGCGCTTATGCTCGCCTTATACCGCCGTAGCGAAGACCGCGGGTAGGAGGACGGGGATCTCCTGCTCGTCAGACATTGAGTTGTGTCGCCCTTAGTCGTGTCGCAGACCTTCTTGTCTGTATTGGGCACTGCTGGGTGAGCAGCTGATGCAGTTTAAGTTCCAGCGACTCACCCATCATACAAAGCAGCGCGTTGGCAGACCGTGGGGTTTTAGTCGGTAGGCCCGAAGTTTCGAGAGAGCCCGACATAACCCTCTCGCTTCCCTTTGTGGCGAGGGGGTATACATAAGGAACATTTCCCCACGATAAAAAAAAAGGTATGTCTTTTAACCAGATTCTGAGACCATAGGTACGGTTTTGAATTATTATTACTTTAAAAATGGCTATATAACGTGTAAATAGATTACAAACTAATTTAGGACATCTGTGTACACACATATGAATTAAAAACATAATTTATACCAGACATCTGCGGCGTATAAACATTGAATGGCTTGATACTGCTTTATACAGACAGGTTAATTAAAATGAAACTGGATTTATAAATTGCATGCGATTGAAGATATAAACACTTTATGCGAGCTCCAATTTTGTCATGTTCTAATAAACAAAATATGATTACAACTACTATTCACAAAATTGCTAAATAAATGCTTTAGAAAATGTATAGTTTTTTAATATACACTCATTTATATAGTGATGCATTTGCATTGAAATATCCTCATGTCTAACATTAAGAGATAAATAAAATAAACACGAACGAAAATAACATTACTACGTCACATTTTTTTGTGCAGTGCGTTGCTCAAATGCAGCATATTTAGCACTGCTGATAAGAAATATTAAGAAATGATGTAATATATCAGTTAAACTACCACGATATCCAAGCAGTCTTATAAAACGCATTGGGTTATCGTAGTAACTATGGCTTAGCTGTCATACTGAAAAGAGGCCCGTGCTTAGCAGGGGGGATTTTTTATTAAAAAGAGTGACTTTGATTTTCTTGGCCGTTCTTCTCATGAGCCCTACACCCTTGCTTTGCTGAACGTGGCAGTAAATGTAAATTCGCAGAAAAAATTTGTGTAACTTTGACATTCATAAGTGTTACCTTGTAACCTAATCTGAATAAATTTATTTTGAATTTTAGTTCATAATTGTGCATACTTAGTATTGTCTGACGTTTACGCAAATGTTATACATTGAAATTAAATCAATTGAGTCTCCCTGTGAACATGGCTACTGGACAGCAACCGAAACGTCAGGAATAGCTTCAATAATTTTAAATAAATAAAATAGTTTTATAGATTCTGTAGTAGAGTCATATTTTTTAAATTATGTAAGTGTTAATAATCATCGCGATATTATTTGTATAAAGCAGTTTAGTTTAAATGTGCTTGAAATGAATAGCAAAAGAGTAGCCTTTATTTTTCTGACCATTAAAAACCAAAAAAAATAATTGTATTACATATACATATGTTATGCATGTAAAGCAGTGATAGCTCAGTGGGGAGACCAACAGACTGCAATGCAGAGGGTCTCGGCTTCGAACCCACGTCGCGCACCTCTGACTTTCGCAAGTTATATGACTTTTCGAAATTATGTGCGTATTGATTGACAATTATCGCCTGCTCCGTGCCTCGGAGAGCACGTTAACCCGTCGGTCCCGGCTGCCATTAACACCTATGGCAATCGTTATTGGGTAAGTCGGTACCCTCTAATATCCTGACAGTAGTCTAGCCTTAGGGCATCGTTAGCCTTCGGGTTGCGGAGTTCAGGTGGCAGCCGCTCCGTGTAAAAACTGATATCCAGTCAAATCCGGTTAGTCTAGAAAAGCCGACCCTAAATGACTTGGGAATAATAAAGGCTAGGAAGAAGAAGATATACATATGTTTACATATATCAGCAACCTGGTTTTTGATAGTCAACCTGTGTACCGACATAGGCCTCTTCTAGTTTCTTCCATACACTTCGGTCTTGAGCTTGTCTTCGCCAATTTGGTGGTAGATCGTCCTCCCACCTTTTATGTTGTCTACCTCGTTGTCTTGTAACGTAGTGCTAAATCGGTCACGTTTTTAGAACGTAGTCAACCAGGAAGGTTAAGGTAGTGGAGTTAAAGTAACACTATAGGTCGCAATTACACGTTCTTTAATGAGAGTTATACAAATTATTGGTAAAAGTACGCGAATTATATTTCTATACAATATGAAACAGGGCGTGGTTCTAGTGTAAAGGCTTCGGTGCGAGGTCCGGCTGGAGCATAGTGGACCACTTAACTTTAGGACGTCTGCCGGCGGAAGATCGATGATACTATATTTTTTTTTTATGTGTGTTATTTGATAGCCTCAGATGGCCTCTACAACTTTACGCACACTGTGGGTGAGTGCAGAGGGCTCCTAACCTGTTATAAAGTAAACTAGACATCGTTAACGCCCAAGGGTGGACTACCACGGACCTTGGCTTGGGGCGTTGTCGGCAACGTGAATCTAAGGTGATCCACGGGATTAACGTTAACGCGACGCATATTCCGACCTCTGCGGCGAGGGCGGAACCGCGGACGACTTTGTATGGCTTCGCGAGCCGTGTATGCTTTGCCTTGAGCGAGTGTAATCCTATCATCTGGTTCATCTAATATGTGCCTAGATCTCATATCTTTTGATATCCTAAATGGAGTGTAATTTAACGCCGAACCCACTAGCGGGTTAGGGTGCGTCTGAGCCAAATCAAAGTAGCTACGGGAACACTGATCGACGATCCAGGCGTGGCCATGATTTTATTTGCAGCCGCGGGGGGGAAAGAGGTGCTACCACTCCGACGTACGCGAGCCATAGCCAAGGCACACCTGATCCGCGTGACAGTCTTTGTCCGTTTCTGGGGTACCATTCCGTTACAGTATTTGTCCTTTTATCTACATATGTATTATTGTCAATGTGCTTATGTGGATTCAAATCAAAGAAGCTACCGATTACACGCTGTCTTGCTTCAGTCTCCGTGTTGGCAACTCCATAGTGCCGCTACAAGCACAGCTGATGAGACCTCATTCACATTTAAATTCAGAAACAACAGGGAAAGTTCTGAAACGTCTAACCGTCGAAAGTTACACTACTAGGGCGTGGTGCATTTTCCATTGAACGAATTTGTAACCAGTTTGCTCAATTATTTTCTGTGCTGCTTTATTTATTGTGTTATCAAGTTCCTGTATAAATTATAGTCCATTGGGATCGTTTGTTCTGATCGTGAAAAGGATTCCTTCAATAGTGTACTTTAGATATCTTTGTATATTAATTTTTCTTGTAGTAATATAATAATTGAAGATAAGGTTCATTTGGAATGATTTTGGACAAGACGCATGACAGTGTCATATCTCTATAATGCAGTCGTAATGCACATCTATTTACTTTAACTGCTTCGATGACGCAGCTGTAGCGAATGTGAATGCTGTGTATTAGGATACAATTCTCAGGACAGGCAGTGTTACTGGAATTTTCTAAAACCATAGAACACTGCCCGAGCAGCCCTGGAAATTGAACCCAAAACGTCATGCGTAGCAATCGTATTCACTACTGTCTTCAATATAACATAAGCATGTCTATAGGTACTATGGTAACGTAACCCATAACGAACAAGTGCAATTGAAGAAGAGAAAAACAAGAATTCAGACTTGCATTATACTTAAATATGAACTAGAGATAAGGAGATTCAATTTTCTACCAATGTACCAAAATATGGTTACATCACAAACATGTAGAACATATTTATAACACGCCTGTTTCTCCCAACACATATTATAATAAATACAGTAACAAATACTAGCGTCTCGGAGACATTTAAGCGTCATATTTTTCAACCGTTTGCCTCTAGAGAAATCAAACTTTTTCTTTGTAACGGACCATATTGTTATTTTTTTCTATTCCCCCGTCGTTTTGCGTGTCTTTAGCTCTGTTAGTTCTGTTTTGAAATACTATCTCTGTCATTTATTTTTCCTGTTGCATTATTTTAGTATGAAAACAGCGGTAGCGTTGTGGGTAACAGTTGGACTGCTATGTAGAGGTCTCGTAGTAGATGTCAAGGCGCATCTCTGATTTTTCTAAGTTTTGTGCGTTTTTAGAGTTCGGAAAATCTCTTATACAACAGCTTTGTCCGTCCGTCCGTCCGTCCGTCTATATGTTGTACAACTTTCTACTCAAGAACCGCTAAGAGCTAGAGACTCGCGGTTAACGCTATTCGACTCAGCATAGTCGATATACCACCGAAACGACTATAACCTTTGACCTTTGACCTCAAAATCACGTAATACCATATTTAACTCAAGAATCGTAAGAGCTAGAGACTTGCGGTCAACTCCGTTCGACTCAGCATAGTCGATATACCCCGAAATGGCTATGACCTTAGACCTCTGATCTCAAGGTCACGTGGTATCACGTGACCTTTGCCTATTACTTGAACCATTTTTTCGAACCCATAAGATACTCATATGATTTACGTCAATTCATTGCCGCTTCTCACTTGTATACAGTTAAGTTACTGTATAGATGGCGTAGTGATTAAAGTAGTTGTCTCGCCAGTGCTACAACGCCGAGCGTTGTGGGATTGAATCACATACGGGTAAAGAAATTGTGTGATCCACAAATGGTTGTTCTGAGTCTGGATGTTCTTTGTGTTCGTTGTTTGAATGTTTGCAAAGCAACCCCGACACAGGATTTATTCCTAGTAAGGGACATGTCATTTAAAAAAATCTATTAGGTCTTAGAATACCAGACATAATTAAAAATCTATTGTGTCAGTAATGTGCCGCTGTTTTGTTGGCCCCGTGCCATTCGTAGGACTCTCAGAGAGTACCGTCAAGGCAGCTATGAATGCACATGGCAATGATAAACATAGGCTGGAGTGGATGGCCCTTAGGGGTCTGGAACACTCCAAGAAATTCATTGGAAACAGAGCCACGGGCTTCACCCGGAAGTTCTGCGGGTACAACAAGGGCCAAATACGCCTGCTCACAGGAGCATTCACTGGTCATTTTGGCACCAACGACTTCCTGTGCAGATTAGGTTTGGCAAACAATTTGATCTGCAGAGCCTGTGGTGAACAGGACGAGTCCATATCACATCTACTGTGTGAATGTGACGCGTTTGCTGGACTAAGGATGGGTCTGATGGGATTGGCATATCCGAATCCTTAAGACTTCAGGCTTCGCCCTCTGAAGTGTACGCTGCGACTGATGCAGTACATTCATAGGGAGATAGCTCAGGGATAGATCTCGGGGCCGACACAAAAGATCCCACTGGGTCGAAGTGTCGCCGATCTACACTGATTGGCCCCCGAAATAAGATAAGATAATGTGCCGCTGTGACTCAAATACTGCCGCTTGCTTTTACGGTGAAGGGCCTTTTACCTTGAGGCATCTGCATGACTGAGAGTTCTTCGTAATGTTGTCAAAATTGGCCAAAGATCCATACAGAGCCAGCGTGGTGGTCTATCGGTATTGAATCGACGAGCACGCATACAGAATATGATAAAAGTAAATTAAGTTAGAGAGGTCCGTAGGATTGTAGCAATTGGCAAGCCGCAGTCTCTGCCATCCTCTCTAGGAAACAGGCGTGAGTATACGTATGTAAGTATAAACTATGAGGATCTAAAGAAACACAACCAATAAAACTTGTTTAATAATTTCATCTAACAAAAACGTGTTTGTGTCTACCTACGTAAATATTAAATAAAAGTACATTTGATATACTGTCACTAACTGTTGTTCAGAGTCAAATAAAAACAGAATCTGTCAAAATAAAACAAGGATCCACCCACCACTTAACCGTCAGCCCATAATTTTAATATACGAGCGTGGTCCGTGATAAATATTATAACGGCTTTACAAAGAGCAAAGAGCACTGCACGAGTTTCATCCATTAATCATGTTAGTTCGCGAACAAATGCCAGCTAGGGTGAAGTTGGCGTGACTATTCAATATTGGTACACATATCTTATACACGCGTCACAGTGTAAAAAAATTCCCAGCAGACTTCTAACCAACTGTTTGTTTTTAATAAATTCTCGTGACTTTATTCATGCTGTGGTCGCAACGTGTGTAAGGTAAACGGTCTTGTTATAGGCAACAGCTATGTGTGTTGAAGTTTAACAACCGCAAACATACCGTCGTGCAACTCCAATATGATGGATTGCGACAGTTTTGTGTGGATTTATTTATTATTACATTCATTCGCTCATTCTATGTCTGATTGTATTAATGGTCGCGTGACCTCGCTGCCATTAAATTGCTCGTGGTTTCATTAAGTGCTATATCGAATTAATATCTTAAGGACTTCAAGAGTATAATGATATTCTAAGTTTACAGTCGAAAACAGTCGAAAATTTATTAGACTGAATCTGTGTGCGTATATAATTTCCTAACGTGAGTTGAATTTCAGACGGCCTTTAAATAAATTGCTTTGATACAGCCGCGCATAGAAATTATAATATATACCTATTCGAATAATAATTATTTTTCTAATGCTTTATGTATCTGTATTCCAAATAATTGCTTTATTTTGGTCAAAGGATATCAAACAGCATTTTTTGTAAACGTTTTCTGTGCGTGTTACATAGCATTATTAATTTGGCAATATGAGCCCGAAGGGTAAGGCAGAGAACATTACATTTATAATAATTGGTAGGTATATTTAAAGGCACAAGTGACACGATAGCTACACGTAAGTAGCGGACTACATGGGCGAGTTATTCATATAGGTATCTTACGCAAGTCATCCCTGTAATATACACACTGCTCCTTAACTGCCTACGTGGCGTATCTGGTAAGGAATCTCAATACGAGAGAGTTAGGAAGTTGGCAGTGTTAGACATCTCTGTGCCTCGGAAAGTACGTAAAGCCGTTGGTTCTGCGCCTGATCTCTCTCAGGTCATGTCGGATAATTCGTCCCATCGGATCATGAAGGTTATGAAGCAGAGAATGCACTTGTGTTTGCGCACATAGTTTTGTACTATAATATCTCCTGCGCCAGTCACCGTTAAGATTGGCCGTGACCGAAATTCGGTGTGAAGGACATTATACACACCAGTTATGACTTATTTTTATTAGATTACAAATTATATATATAAATATATATACATATACACATTCTCACAGTTCTTCAGTATGTTACTTAACTTTTCCATAACGGCATGACCGATAATGATGATTTTTTTGGAAGTAGTGGGATGGATAAACTTATTTTCACGATTGGTTTTTTTGGCGTTCGGCTAAGAAAACGACTTTCTAGTCTGCTAGTTATAAATATATAAACATTTTTAAAACATACCTATTTAATTTCAATGTAAAATGATTTTTTCGGTATTATGCACTTGAAGACATGTGTATCTCTTATTTTTCCAAAGAGGTTTTTTTAATAATATTATTTTATGCCTCTGTGCATTTCAAGTCATACAATACAATATGTACAACCAAGTTCAGCACTCAATAATTAATAGCACCTACAAAACTGTCGTCGGCACAAATACAATCATAAGTATATTAGAGATGCTGAATAAAATATTTCACTTCCCTCCTTAACAAAGTCAAAACATGGCATTACATAGACGCATAGTCGAAAGACGAGAATTTTTAATTAGTATGCCATACCAAAACACGGATTTTAACTCAATGCAAAGCCAATTCGTGAAGCTAAGTAGCTAATCCGAATCTCAACAAAGCCAAAAAAAGGCAGAAACCGAAATCACAGGCAAAAGAAATAAGTTCCAATAAAAGCCGAGCACGTCGTATTTCACGACACATTTGCTACTCCCGCGAATCTGTATGAACTTACGGTGAGCGTGAAACTTGTAAAAAGTCACGTATCTGTGGCTCCGGCGACAAAGCATTTTTATACGTTTAAAAACTCTAGAATAAAATTAGAACGACTTGCTCGTTGTTTCACAGAGCTGCAAATTTCGTGTCGTTCATGTTTTGATTTTCATTTGACTTTTTTTAAATGTTATCTAGCGTTCTTTTTCATTTATGTGGACAGTTTTGGGTGTACCTCGTAATCGTTCTCAATTTTGTTAGTTATGGTGAGTAATGGAGAACAGTTTCATGTTTTTGTTGTTTTCTTTAAAACTTTGTCATCAGATAATGTAAAATAGTGTGCAGTTGTTTAGGTCTTATTACTTGTGATATCTGTGATAATTATTGTTATCGTATTGTAAGAACTAAAGTGCTAGACTATAAGAATACGTTTTTCAAAATATCATGATGAAGATGAGATGAGAAATGAATAGTTAGAAAACATTTGAAGCAGCACAAACATAGTTATATTCGAAAAATTTGATGTAAGTGATCGCAATTAACACTTCTACGTGCCCACTCATTCCTTCTTAAGAGACTATCGTTGCTTGAAAACTATTGTTTTATACAAAATAACAATTTTAGGTATGCTACGTTTATATGAGAGCAAACAGTACAACCCATTTTCATTTTCACTAGGTATCTAACTAGTTAATTTGCTCAAATCAGAAAATAACTTAGCAAACTCAGAGAATAGGCGTTCAGTGTCATAATTTTAGAAACCTATCCCACAATATGATGCTTACAATACATAAAAATAACGTTGTGGTGGTAAAGTAATCCAAAACTATGCTACCGAATCTTACATTCAATATCACGTATCTATAACCTTGCCTACGGTATTGGTATCAGATAGCGAGCTCCATACATTATACGCAATCACAGCGCTGATATATTGAGTGAGGGAATGAGGCGCGCGTGACGATTCTAAGATGTCAGGACATATGGGAAAATATTCTGAGCGGCACCGATGGTGTACAGTTACTATACGTAGTTCTGCATTGGAAATTTAACCACAAAGCTGTATTTACAGCTTTGCCAGTTTATGGACGGACGTGCATGTGTCCCTTTAACATAAAGGGAAAATTCTCCGACGAGGCTGGGTGACCATGTGTGGCCAGCCGGGAACTTGTACAGCATGTAGGGTAAATTTCACTTGCGAGGATTGTATGGTAACATTTTTACTTATGTGGAGCCATTACAGCGCTTCTCCAAGATTGGACGTCAATCTGGTAGTTGATGACTCAGCTATCAGTGCTACTAAAGAGCGCCAGAAGGTGAAGGATGCTGTTAGTTCCAGTGAGTTGGAATTGTTTGCCGCTAGTAGACTCAGTGAGTTGCATCGACATGTGGTGCGCGGTGAGTCTGGCACAGTGAGTCAGGATAGTTGCTATGCAGCGTGGAACTTGGAATATTACTAATTTAAAGTATCATAAAGTCTGATGAAACAGTTGAAGTCTGAAAATCCACTCAAATAGTTTCAGTATGTAAGTATATACTCACCGAGAGAATTTTTAGACTCCGAACCGTAACTGAAAGCTATAATAAAAGCCAAAAACATTATATTCAATTTCTGAACACCACGAATGTCAATCACCGAACCAACGAGGCAATCTCGCTCTCCAATAAATAAATATATTTTAAATAATACGGAGTAGCGGAAGAATTGAAATGGAAACCCGTATGTTCTATTGGCAGGTAAACACGCTTCAAGTGACGCCGCCAAATTTGAATTGACGTTGCGCTGATAAAGACGCCATAAATTACGCCAAAAAGAATCCGCCTTTAATCCTGGCACTTGGATATTATTCGTGAGGTTATCACAAGAAATATGGCTGGGGCTTATATATATGATCTGTTTTATTGAAGAAAAATATTCGTGAGTGTTCTGGTTTCCGTAACGTTTTGGTTAAATAGTAACAATATATCAGAGGTACTGAGTTTAATCAATTATTTGAATATTATTTTAGAGCTATGACAAGTAAAGATGTTCAAGTTTTAGATTATCTTATCCATCGTGTTATGACTGATTTAGGTCCATAATTTTGGACCGTTTACAAAAACAAGTTAGAAGATGCCTTGCCTAGTAGTGAAATACATGTCGAAGCATATTTTGTGTTCCAATGAAGGACTAAAAATTTTAGTACTCCTTGCTATATAATGCGGCTAACCACCATCAGAGGAGTTCGGTATTGGCAATCAGTTTCTATAGCAATTGTTCTTTTTTTAGAAATTATGATTTAGAATAATAGTGTTCTCGTAGAGTGTATATACTAAATTATTCGGAGAGAGAACTGGTTTAGAAGTCAAATAGCAGAAGCCACTATTGAAAGTCAATATTGTTGTTATCTACAGATTAGTACGTTGAAGTAGTAAAAATTCTGTGAATAAAAAGCGGGACGGGTTCAATTGTATTCAATGCATTATTTCTTTGTATTGCTGCTGTATTTTTCTTTATTCAAAGGTTAGCAGTTCTCTTATAACCCTGTCTCAATGTTCCCTCACAGCAGAAAATGGTATTAACTTACTTTTCGTCTTGTGAAAAATTTTGATTACATGTAGGTACATACTAACACATACAATTTTACATTCTACCACGTCACGTGTTCCGCTGCCAATTACGTCAACACGCTCCTCAAAAATGCGTTCTGAACATCCGTAATGTGATATAGGTGTGATCGTGTATATGATTGAATAGGTAATAGGGATGATACGTTTCTTATTGCTTGCGGAGAGGCACGAACTAGTAGCGCGCTCCTGATGGTAAGTAGGAACAAATCATATGCAAAGATCTGCGATACCTGAAATATAGACCAGCCTTTATCTACCGTAAAAGCAAAACTCTTTCAAAAATTTTTTTTTTATAGATCTTGAAATACACATACGGCCCGCTTGGTGGTAAGCAATTATTGTAGCATATGGGTTCTTTATAATTTTTTGCTTGGGGAAATGCTTTGACGCATATCTCTCCGCGGGGCGACGGAGAGGTTATGTCGGGCTCACCGGGGGAAAGATACCTCGGTAATACCGACTAAACCTACCACGGTGTTCCTCGACATAACCATAGACAGCGGGACCGCGCAAATCGCTTACACATGCAATCGGGTCCCCGCCGAGGTTTCGGCCCGCCGCCGCCGTGTGAAACGGCAGGCCACTACATAAAAAAGACCCTCTACTGTCCCCTTGTGGGAGGACAAAAACACGACTCAGAGGCGCGCGTGGGAACACGCACGCCGCCTTTCGAACCAGGTTCTGATCCGGTGGCGAGCAGGCCCACGCAGCCCACCAACCCCAGGTCAAACCTCAGGGTGGCTGGAGGTCATCTCGCGCCCTCCGGCGCCCGGTTCTGCGGATTTCGAGGATTGGGTTCTTGCAACAACTTGAAATAAGTCTTAACTTGCCAAATTTCTATAAGTGGCGTTTAGTCGTGAAAAGGCTACGATCTACTTTCGCATTTATAAAATGATGAAAGATACTTGTAACATAACATATAAACCATAAAACCTAACACATATGAGAAATTTAGACACAAAAAGTACTAGTTTTCATTTCAAAATCTAATTATATAATCTTATTATCCATTTGTATTTCCTTTCAGATTAATTCTAAAGTACGGAGGAGAAATGGTCAGTAAAAATGCATCGTGCTGGAGGAGAACGCTTGTCGTAAGTACGATTAAATACTATTACGGTAACTTGTATAGACTGAGATCTCAGAGCTAGATCTACGCTAAGTACCACAGCTACATATTATAAAGTAAATGATTAATATGTAGCTAAGCACGGAATTAAGTTGCCTCGCCACTGCGACTATGCCAAGTGTTGTGCGTTTGAATCCCACACGGGACAAATATGTGTGTTTCACAAACAAGAAATATGTATGTGTGTTCTACAAATGGTTGTTCCGAGTCTGGATGTTCTTTGTGTCCATTGTTTAATTGTTTGGAAAGTCCTTTACGACTTAGGATTTATTAGTAATACGGTCGCTGTCATTAAAAGAAAGCATCGTATGTATTCTTGTCAATTTGTGGAGCCAGTTTTATTGAACTTCTCGGAACGACCTGGGCGTCTACCGTGAAACGCGTTATACGCAATTGCGTACGTTCGTTCGTGCTTATTCTTAGCATAAAACATCATTCGCGCCGACATTCGTCACGAATATCGTCATATGACATTTGTACGTCCTAAAAAATCCGAAGTGTTTTCATGGTAGGTATATGCTTATTATTTCGTTCGTAATTCGTTTCGGCACGTCATTGCGTAAAAACATTTTCACGGTTGACCCGCAGGATTTATTAGTAATACGGTCGCTGTCATTAAAAGAAAGCATCGTATGTATTCTTGTCAATTTGTGGAGCCAGTTTTATTGAACTTCTCGGAACGATCTGCTTGCTTGCAAGATAGGCCTAATATAGTACCAAAACAATATACATACAAATTCAGTCTGACTAACTTTAACTTAGGTTAACTTATTTATTACAAAGCCTGAAGTTTTCTTATCGTATAATTTAGTTTACGCTACAGGATTGAGCCTAAGTTTTTTATTGTTTGGATGACTATTTTGAGCCTGTTTGTAAGCGAAAAGATGAATATATTTTTTTAATATTAATTATAGATCAGGCAGACGATCGTGAAATCTTTCTTTAAAACCTTTTAAAATGTCAACTCCTATTATGACTGCGACCTGTGTTTTGGGAGACTATAAACATATTATAATATTAATTCGACCTCGATGGCGTAGTGGTTAGAGTAACCGACTGCCACGCCTGAGGTCGCGGGTTCGATTCCCGCACAAGTCAAACATTTGTGTGCATCAACATGGATGTTTGTCTTGGTCTGGGTGTTTCTATGTATAATGTATGTATTTACAAAAAAAAAGTATATAAGTATGTTTATCCATTGTCTAGAACCCATAGTACAAGCTCTGCTTAGTTTGGGCTAGATGGTGTTGTGTGTATGTGATAGAATATTATTATTATATTATTATTAGAATATTATTATATATATAATTAGGACACAAATAAGAACATTCTCACATTTAGAAAAATAATTTTCGGTTGATACAAATTATTGTATTGTGCGGGATTCGAACCTGCAATACTTAGCATAGTGGCAAGGCAAATGCTAGCCCGCTACGCCGTCCGTACAGGCAATTTGTCCTGTTGCTGAAAGGACGGATATGTAAATGAATCTAGGAGTAATTATGCACTTAAAACCTCTTGTTTCTGTTCAATCCAAACATTGGTTGCGTCAAATTTTGTTCTTTTGACAAATAGTTAACGTGATAGGCTATAAAACAAGGGCTTACACAGTGTTTAATTTTGAGCTTTAAAATAAATTTTGTAGGAACTAAGACGCTGAGTGACTGTTATTTACTTTGATTTAAATAAAGATAAATTCACACACACACCACACACACAAGGTAATTGATGTACCAATAGTTTGACTGCATGGATGATTGAGGGGTTAAGTGTTCGCCTCGCCGCTTTTTCGACGTTGAGTGTTGTGGGCTCGAATCCCACACGAGACAGTTATTTGCGTGAACACAAATTATTTTCTGACTCTGGGTGTAGTTTTTTTTTAATAATTGTTTGTGTGTGAAGTCTGCCGTGATATAGAGATCGATCACAGGGCAGTAACAGATTTTAAATATAACAAACACATATGGTTAATTATAATGTTTACATTTGTAAATCCTTGAAGCTAGTAGATTTTAATATTTACTGATTTTTAAACGAGTAAAACATTTCGTTTGTACCGTGGAATACGATTATGCGCGATTTTATTGTGTAAATCTATTCTCGAGTCGGGTAAAGGCAAATTCTAAGTTGCACTTCAGAGGTAAGACATGTGACAATCGGATTCGAACAACGAATATATCATAATTCTAATGTGGGATCGTACCACTTACGAAATAATTAAGACTGCGCCAAACGAAATGTGCCAATACAGGCGGTCACAGTAAAGTAAATAAAATCAACACTTTTTGTTTAATACAAATATAAAATATACATTTACCATAACAATGAATGTGTTTACAATTACTCCGTGTAAAAAACTTAAAATAATTAATATTTTCGCTATCAAAATTACGTAAATTTGCACGAAAAATGCAAAAACGTAAGCTCGTGTTACGTGATTTTTAGATTATAGCAGTAGAAATCTATCCTATTTAACAGTTTAAACGAAACATAAATAGTTATATTACAGTTTGTCCGTCCCAAATATTTAAGTTATTGGTTGACAATAAAGATACATATTTATCAAAAAAGCACTTCAAATCCTCCATAAAATTTTACTATGGCGGCCGCGCGCCGATTTGATTATGCGCCGCACGAGCTCTGTCATTATCTGTCTTACGCTCGGTGCAGTCTTAAACTTTCCTTCACAATCGCGTACCTAGCTTTACAAATTTTGAATTTTATGTTTATCCGAATGACCACTTTACTAGTCATGGTTTGCCTCAACAAGTTTGATGTAGTGAATGCTACCTGAACCTGAACCTGAACTACCTTGCGTGACGCTTCAGATTCGATTGCCGGGTGCAGCGAAGTGTTATTTAATTTTTATGTCCATATATACTCAGTATTCGCACGCATAATCTAGAGCCGGGTCCGGTAGACAGCAATTAAGGTCACCCCTATTACGTGGGGTCTATAAACAGTTAGCGAAATGTCGGTGGAATACGGCCTACGTACGTTGGCGCGAGACTCTTTTTTTCTTTTCTTTGTACGACTAAGTTGGCAAACAAGCATATGGCCCACCTGGTAGTAAGTGGTCACCGTAGCCTATGGACGCCTGCAACACCAGAGGCATCACTTGCAGGTTGCCGACCTTTTAGAATAGGATGTGGAAAGGAGAAGAAGTGGGAATGGGGAAAGAGGATGATTGGGCCTCCGGCACTCTCACTCACCGAAAGAAACACAACAGTAGGAATACTGCTATTTCACGTCGATATTCTGTGAGAGGGTAGTCCTTCCCCGGTCGAGCTGGCCTATTCATGCTGAAATCAGCGAGGCTCTACTACTACGTATTGTATATTGTATATATTATATTATATTGTATATTTAGTGGTATTTCATCTGAGCGTCTCCGTGCTTCGGCGGACACTTAAAAAGTCGGTCCCGGTTGTTGTCAAATTGACAGCAGTCGTTTAGCCATGTCAGAGGCCTACGGGCGGCTTGAACAACTCTTGACAACGGGTTGGCTACCAACCACACGAAAAAAAAGAAATGAAGATTGTATACTTAAGTTAAGTTTATTGTATACAAATAGATAGATCGTGATTGCTAATCTAAAGTTCAAAAAATCTTGAGCCTCAACTTAATCTCGCTCTGTTGTATACCAACCCTTACAATTTACGCTCAAACATTTGAAATTTACAAACATGTTTTCCATTCCTATGATTAAACTTTTAGAAACATTTTAGTCATAAAATTTCAACTTGAGTTTAGGTTCAGAGTTTTGCGACTTGTCAAACTTTCGCGTTCACTTCTCGTCTGCAATAACAAGTTGTAAGTTGTAGAAGAAATGGGTTTACTCGTTTGAGTGTGAGGTGAAACTGTGGAAATATAAAGGGATTTCAATTCAATTACGAAAATGGGCATAAATTGAAAGGTTTACGTCCTATTTCTGTAAGGCAGGCAAACACAATTTATTGTTAATAGACGACGAAACATACATATGTCAATTGCTGGGATTGACTGATTGAATTAGCAACAACCAATTCAATTATCTGACATGCGTTTTTAAAACGTCGTTGATTAAGCTTTATATCATGCGGGACGTAAAAACATAACTGGCATAACGTGGGCTTATTTTACAACTGCTTCATGTAATACTAAATACTTACCTTTGTATTTTGTATTATATTTTGTATTTGTGATTTGTCGTGTACGCTGCAGATATAACCATACGTACAAGTCAGATGAGTGTGCTGAGGAACGTGGTAACACCTTCGGGAATATAATTATGATGTAGTTTCAGTTACAGCGACCCACCCATCATTCATTCATCATTCATTATTGGTTCCCTTCAGATGCCATATCCGAACATGAACGAATGTTCATCCTATTTAAACTTTCGCTAATCAGAGATATGATATAATAATAATATAAAGTTGGCGTTAAATTCAACTATATAGTATAACTAGTAGTTTTCCCGCGGTTTCACCCGCGTAAGTCCCGTTCCCGTGTGAATATTGGGTTTCACCCCTTTCACTCCCTTCAGGGTGGAATTTCCAAAAATCCTCTCTTAGTGCTCCCCTACACTCTCCAAGGAACATACATGCCAAATTTCAGCTTCTTGCGTTCAGTAGTTTCGGCTGTGCGTTGTCTGTCAGTAACTCAGTAACGGAAGAGTTTTATATATATAGATAACTGTAAACAGCGTTGGTACATACAGAATATCCGGTATATACAGGGCGTCTGTACATACAGGACGTCCGGTAATTAATGGATAACCTTGAAATGTCTTATAGTAGAAATTATGACCATATACCTACGACCTATCCTAACTACTAATTCCTGAGATATGACTTTTAAAATTACCATATTTAACTTTCTTGTACACTACGACCATAAATGAACGAATTTCATCGATTTTTTGTTGTTTTATTATTAAATACTAATTATGCTAATAGAGAGACAGTCAAAAGTATGACTAGCTATTGCACTTTTTAATATATATTTTTTAGCATATTTTACCTGAATTTATAAATTATCTATAATTACCGGACATCCTGTATATCTAATACACAAACATGGATTATGTTGCTGTCCTTTATCCAGAAAGGGATAAATAGACCTGGAATAAAACCAACATTTCTCAGTAAAACTTTGCGCATGGAAGTCGCATCCCGATATGCTACTGAGTCTAAAACTGTCTTATCATATCTAGCTTACTATCTTCTTACTGGTATATACAAAACTCTTTCTTGTAAGCGCTTAACGGAAGCCACTCTAAAACCAGATGCGGTAGTCACCTTCTTCTGTCTTAGCCTTTATTATTCCCAAGTCACTTGGGGTCGGCTTTTCTAGTCTAACCGGATTTGACTGGATATCAGTTTTTACACGGAGCGGCTGCCACCTGACCTCCGCAACCCGAAGGCTAACGATACCCTAAGGCTAGACCATTGTCAGGATATTAGAGGGTACTGATTTTCCCAATAACGACTGCCATAAATGTTCATGGCAGCCGGGACCAACAGCTTAACGTGCTCTCCGAGGCACGGAGCAGGCGATAATTGTCAATCAATACGCACATAATTTCGAAAAGTCATATAACTTCCTAAAGTCAGAGGTGCGCGACGTGGGTTCGAACCCGAGACCCTCTGCATTGCAGTCTGTTGGTCTCCCCACTGAGCTATCGCTGCGGTATGCGGTATGCGGTAGTCACCATTATATAATAATAATATAGGAATAATAAATTTTATTTCCCAAAATAGATAGAGTGGATCTATATCCACTCTATCTATTTTGGGAAATAAAATTTAATTTAATTAATTAATACCCTTTTCTATTCTTGTCACTATTGACAAGAATAGAAAAGGGTATGTTAAGCTGGTTTGGGCATGTAGAAAGAATGGACGAGGAAAGACTGACTAAGAAAGTTTATAAGGCTAGTGTGAATGGAACAGTCGCAAGAGGAAGACCTAGGCGAACGTTTCTTGATCAGATCGGAGGCGTTCTGGACAAAGGCCAGGTTAAGAGCACCTTGAACCGACGGGCGTGTATGAGGAATGTGATGAAAGTGAATGAAGCCAGAGAAGTGTGTCAAGATCGTAGCAAATGGAAATCCGTAGCCTCTGCCTACCACTCTGGGAAACAGGCGTGAACCTATGTGTGTATTTCCCAAAATCAACAGTTACAAATAAAATTACTTCACGTTAAGTAAGCAAAGCAGGAAAAGACGATCTCGGTACGCTAAAGTTAAGTATGAATAAGTTAGATTGTGCGTACTAACACAAGACTATTCCATATTCAAGGGGAAGAGACATAAAATCCTCGGCTTTGCGACGAGTGAAAATGCAATCTCTGAGTAACTAAAAAGTTTTCAAGAAAACGATCGTAGCGGTGCTCGTATGTGACACACTGCTAAAGCTGTATGACGAGAGTTTAGTTGCTCAGAATTTAAGTTAATTCTGTTTACTAGGATCCTTACTAATATTATAAATGGGAATGTGGGTTCGTTTGTTACGCTATTACGCCTTAACGACTCAACCAATCCTCATGAAATTTCGTAGACACGTTGTTAGGGTTACAGAAAAGGACATGGGATTGTTATATGTCAGAAAAAAATTACTATTCCCAAAGGGTTAAAATAAAAATGCGATCGATGTCTAGTTTTACAATATTTAAGTAAAGCTGAACGAATATGTTATCTACTTAAACAAATAATAAAATTGTAACTGGTCGATATTTGTGTAGGAGATATTTAAGAAAAATGTTGTGAAGGGTCTTTATAAGACTTATAGAAGCCAAACCAATTTATTTTTAGAACTTTTGTCTGTCTATCTGACTTTATCTTTGTACGTGCAGGGCGTGAAAACTGCTGTTCAAAATTGAATACGGTTTTCACGGTTGTATTGCTGGAGGCTTAACTGAATATCTAGTGCATATTTCATCTTGATGTGTTGCATAGAATAAATTATTATATAAATAGAGTATTATGCGTGTAGCTTCATCTTAGATACAAAAAAAGAGAAATAAATATGCCCCTATTTCCTAATGCCACATGTACGAAATCGCGAGCAAAATCTAGTGAATAATATAAAAATATATCAAGTGGGAAGTGTCAAGTGAGATGGAAAGAGAACAATTAAATTTAAAGATATGTGTGTCACGATGTTCTGGATAAAATTTGTCAACACTATATCAATATATTGGACCTTTCGGTACCAGATAAGTAATAAATAATCATCTGGAAATATTACATATGCATACTAAGCATCGCCCTCGTGTATCTTTTGAAACAAATACAGGACAGGATACACCAGGTTTAGCTTATAATTTAATATGCTTTTGACAATAATTATAGTGCACATTGCCCGATTCCATGAGGCTACTCAGAATTTCCAACCAAAAGACCTACAATATCACACCAGTGTCGAAAATCGAAACCAACACCTTTCGAACCCTGTCCGTCTTACAAACATAAGAATTATCCTCGAAAGACCGATAGTATATTTGATCCAACCAATACCAAACGGTAATCTCAAAGCGAACAACAATCATCACCTTACCAGAATTAATTCTAAGCTCTTTACTCTATTCGTTCGTGTGTTACATGTAAAGTCGACCCACCAATGTTTACAGACGACTTTGAAGGGGAAAGCTTTCACATTGCCTTCCAACCTTTCTGTTTGCCACCTCGAGATTTGTGTGTTGTACTCTATGTACGTGTGTAGTTAAGTGGGCTTAAGATTATTTGTTCTGGAATATGACAAGAATGCGGCGGTGAAAAAGGCGTAAGTTATTCATGATCGTTGTACCGAGTTTACATAAGTACACACATTATGTGATCTCTGTTTAGTACATTCTTTCTTTCAAACATATGCTTATATCCCCGAAGGGGTAAGCAGAGGTGTATAACACCCGTATTTTGCAAGTAACTACAAAATCACGTAATATGAGGTGACCCTATTGCTATTGGGCACAGTTACATACACGGTGCTGCTACTGAAATTTTCTTACAAATACAATTGCACTTTGCCTCATACATATGTATAAGTTGTACTACCTACCAATATATAGACCAGTGGGTGTCCGTTGGACTGCCACGCAGAGGGCTCGAGTTCGATCCCAAGGCGAGCACCTCTGACTTTTCGTAGTTATATGCGTATTAAATAGTTAAAAGGTTATGTTAAGCTGGTTTGGCCATGTAGAGAGGATGGACGAGATAAGACTGACTAAGAGAGTTTATAAGGCTAGTGTGAATGGAACAGTCGCAAGGGGAAGACCAATGCGAACGTTTCTCGATCAGATCGGAGACGTTCTGGACAAACGCCAGGTTAAGAGCACCTTAAACCGGCGAGCGTGTATGAGGAATGTAATGAAAGTAAATGAAGCCAGAGAAGTGTGTTAGGATGGTAGCAAATGGAAATCCGTAGTCTCTGCCTACCCCTCTGTGAAACAGGCGTGAATCTATGTATGTATGTGTAAATAGTTAATTATTGCTAAAGCTCTAACGGTGAAGAACCACATCGTGAGGAAACCTGCATAACTGAGAGTTCTCCATAATGTGTTTGAAGATATGTGAAGTCGCCAACCCGCACTGGGCCAGCGTGGTGGACTATGACCTAACCCATCTCACACAGAAGAGGCCCGTGTCCAACTCTTTAATATACGGCTGATATTATTATATTATACTAGCTGACCCGCGCAACTTCGTCTGCTTTATATAAGAGAATTTTCCCCGTTTTTGCAACATTTTTCATTGCTGCTCCGCTCCTTTTGGTCGTAGCGTGATGTTGTATAGCTTATAGCCTTTCTCTATAAATAGGCTATCTAATACTGATATAATTTTTCAATTCGAACCAGTAGTTCCTGAGATTTGCGCGTTCAAACAAACAAACTCTTCAGCTTTATAATATTAGTATCGATCGGTTTATACCTACCACTGTGCCACCCACTCCTGAAAGGAAAACTATATCATATCCTATAGGCCTGATCCGCGAATCGAACTAAAGTAACCACAATAATTATTCTCCAGGCAGCGAGCACCTCATAAGACATTCAATAGCTAAAATGATACCTACATACATACATTATTCACACCTGTTGCCCAGAAGGGTAGGCAGAGACTACGGATTTCCATTTGATACGATCCTGACACACTTCTCATTCACTTTCATCACATTCCTCATACAAGCTCGCCGGTTTAAGGTGCTCTTAACCTGGCCTTTGTCCAGAACGTCTCCGATCTAGAAACGTTCGCCTAGGTCTTCCCCTTGTGACTGTTCCATTCACACTAGCCTTATAAACTTTCTTAGTCAGTCTTTTCTCGTCCATTCTCTTTACATGCCCAAACCAGCTTAACATACCTTTTTCTAAAATGATTACAATAAATAATGCTACAAAGTTGTTCTGAATAAAGCGCCTAAATTATCTTATTGTCATTTCGACATACGTAATCCGCCTGTAAGATAAGTAAGATTTATAGCAGCCGTACATAAATCTTTTACTTTTTGGGGAAGCATATAATAAAATATTACTTTTTCACTTCGATTTGGAATTTATTATTTGGACCCGAATGTAACAAACAAAGTTACGTTTCCTGTTAATATTTATTTAAGGTGTAAGAAACATTGGTTAAGTCTAACACAAGTAGATTCGCTTACAACGAAATTGTCGAGATTTTAAGATATTTATTTGTTAAATGAATCATTGACGTGTGTATTTTTCTATTTACACATACATATTATGGTGCTTAAACATGGTATTTGACGTGGTAACATATAATACAAAAGTCTTTGTCGAAAAAGCATCAGTCAACGTTTGAGATTTACCGGAGAGTTATGGAGTGCTCCAGGTATCCAACTAATCGACTGGGTTAGAACGATTTTAGCCCCCATGTTGCTACTAAGAGTTCTATAAACAGGAAAACACAATAACGGCTGGCACAACCCAGGTTTCGTACATCAGACCAGCGCAGCAGTAGTGAATACCCTAGTCGTTTCTCAGTCAGATCGGAGGCGTTCTGGATAAAGGCCAGGTTAATAGAATCTTGAACCGACGGGCGTGTATGAGGAATGTGATAAAAGTGAATGAAGCCAGAGAAGTGTGTCAGGATCGTAGCAAATGGAAATCCGTAGTCTCTGCCTACCCCTCTGGGAAACAGGCGTGAATCTATGTATCTATGTATTCACTACTGCTACCAACGAGACAAACCCACCATCAAAGCTGTCATGTCAGATATATTATATATCAGGTAATGTCATGCTATAAGTTATAGCATGACAATTTATTATTAATAGCTAACAAAGTATATTATCCTTGTTTAGGTATTTCTTTGACATAAAAACTTAAGTGCCTGGAGCCATTACATTATTAATCCACCCAGCTTCGAGCATCATCAATTTTGTGATCTCGCTGGAGAAAACTATAGCCGTAAACTTGCCGCTAAAATATTTAACAGGTGTGCACTTACAAGCTTTAGAAAACACTCGTTTCCTCTTCATGTATTTACTTAACTTGTAGAAAAATATGGTATGATCATTTATCTATACATATAATAAAGTTGTAACTAATCGATGTGTGTAAATAGAAGATATTTAAGAAAAATAATGTCATTGTAAGAGCTGTAGAAGCCTAAACAATTACTTTAGAAGTTTTGCCTGTCTGTCTGTATGTTTGTACGTACATCACTTAAAAATTCCTGCATGACATTGGATACAAATTTTAGAGATGTATTGCTGGAAGCCTAACTTAAAATTTGTTGCATGTTTTATCTTGATAACCCGGCTAAAAGTTGAGTAATAAAAGAAGAAAAGAAAGAAACCAATTTTATTTCTAAAAACACGAAAGCTTTCACATACTTACAATATTTTACATGTAAATACGTACATTTTTAAGAGAATACGGCATATATAATACAGAATAATTAATACAAGTGACGCTACGAGATTGCCATGAAAGTATAGATAAACATTGTTTATCTAATCTCTAATAATTTTTAATCTGTGCCTCAGAAGTGGCAGGCAACGTGCTACCTATGTGGCGTTCACCACGTATGAACTGTCAAATGCATGGTTTGGCAGCAGGTTATATTCAAGACTTATTTATCCCAATATTATAAGAATAGTTACAATAATACTTAATCAAAGTTATTAGCGAAAGATACGTCGTGTTTAAGAAATCTGGATGCACTGAGTTGGGCATAACACACCCCGGTACTGATTTTCAGTTCCAACCACGAGTGTCGTGTCACTTAACGTCGTTGGCGACGTCCACAAATATAAAATATAACAAATGTTATATTAATTTGATATTTAATAACTTTTAATAAGTACGTCTAATGATTAACAACAGCCGGATGTAATATTTTATTCATTTCATCATTTATTCTTGCGTGACCGGGTATCTCAATTGACCGAGTAACGAACGCAGTGTGCGCCATTTTAAGATTTGCGTAAGGGCGTTCTTTGCTAATGCTTGGAGCTGTAAGCATCTCTGATAATAACGTATTTTATAGTGTATGGATACATTGTGTGTTAGTGTGACTAAGCAATAAATGGTGTTTTAGTCTCTGTATGAGTTTCCTTGTCTCCCTGTCTTCTGATTTACTATACAAATGAGAAAAAAAGACAACAAAACAGTATAAACTCAATGATAAAACTAAAAAAGACATAGAACAGTGATATTAATTTCGAATTTTAATGTATAATTGTATTGCATTCTATTGATTTTTTTTTGACATTTATCTTGTATAATATTTTCTCTTCTTTACCTAGCCATCCCTCAACTGTATATTATTATTTTTTCAAATGCTGTGCTCAACCTTAATCGGATCTCAAATTGACATGTAAACTATTTCTATTACTATTATTACTTGTATATGTAATTTGATATCTGTAGTTGTGCCTATTTAATAAATAAATAAATAAATAAATAAATATATGACATACTTAGCCTATGCAAACCATCATGGTAAGTTTTATTTTATTGAATATATATATATATATACTTATCTTTTCAGTTATTCTAAAGCTTTTTGTACTATATCTATTAAGAATTTATTTCAGATTTCCCATCTCAAGTGCAGTCTGCACCCCAACCATCATATTTTGCATGTGTATCAAACTTAGATAATAACAATTGTACTGAGTATGTTGATAAGCTTCATCTTACGCGCATAGAAAGAAAAATATAGATACGCGTACGAGGTTGCAGGCAAAAGCTAGTATACAGTACTATTTATTATACCTAATATTCTACAATTAGTAAGTTAAAAAAATGTGTTCGAGCCGTATGGTAACTGGTGGTACCCGTATTCCATGATCGCTTGCTATGCGAAGGGTACTCGCACCTTATCGATATAAAGTAAAGCGAATTAAAGATGTGATGACATGTGCGGATTAGATATGTGAGCCATTGTAACTCTTACTTCATGGTCAAATCGCATAAGATGTGTTCAATTTTGACTCAGCATCTAGTAAACGATGGTTTTTCTCCGGCTGAGCCGGTTATCTATTCCATCATAGGTCCATTAGACTCTGGTAGTTGAGCGAACAGCTTACGTAATCTGCTTAACATTAGGTGAGCTGTTGGCTAACTGCTGTTTATACCTGTATTTCCTGTGTTTACGTTTAACACAACAAATACTGGTGCTAACATATTAATGTACTCAAACAGCTGTTTCGTTGTTGACAACTCTAATTATAACATCTGGTCAAATAAGCCAGAATATATTTTTAAAACTGTCATAATTACATAAAAAGTATCTCTTTAATCAAGATGCATAAGCAAGAGTATGTCAAATCCACATAAGTAACCCAGTGTGCCCTGAAGAACAGGTTTTGCCATTGTGCCATGTTGTCATAAACGCATGTCTTTAACAGGTAAACTTTTATACAACTTTTTATAGTAATTTGGTGCCAAAATAATAATAATAATATAATAATATTCTACCACGTACACACAACACCATCTAGCCCAAACTAAGCAGAGCTTGTACTATGGGTTCTAGACAATGGATAAACATACATATTATTATATGCTTTTTTTTTTTTTTGTAAATACATACATATTATACATAGAAACACCCAGACCAAGACAAACATCCATGTTCATGCACACAAATGTTTGACTTGTGCGGGAATCGAACCCGCGACCTCAGGCGTGGCAGTCGGTTACACCAACCACTACGCCATCGAGGCCGTCAAAAAATGCATTACTGTAATCTTTAAATACTTACAACACCAAAGACGTCTTGCATATTGCTCAGCCTATTAATCCTGGGTGGGAAATAAAAATAATAAAGACCCTCGTGACGCAGGAATTATCCTGTGTCACGAGGGACTATATAAATTTTAAAACAATGGTCACAAGGAAAACCCAGAGTCGGAACAAATATTTGTTCAGTGTGAGGTTAAAAACCACAACACTCTGCACACTACACTCGGCAAACTAGTACGCCATCCGTATAGTCTTTCCCATTTAAATAGGAATCGTTATGCTGCCAAAGTAATACGCAAAGACCATATTGCCACTTGTGCCAGCAAGCAACCTCTTCAGCCAAGAAAAACGGGCTGGTCTCAGTATATTAATCTTGGTTTGAAGCTTTGAACGGCTTAAGCTTTAACCCTGCGTTAAGTTACTAAGTGCCTTTTTGGTCAAAAAAGAAACGCAAAACCGCGTCGTGAACTCATACTTTTAAAACAAAATACAGGCTTGCCCCTGTCACACCATTAGTTCTCATTACATAATAATATAAACCATTACTCACAGTAAACAGAAAAAAATTACCTTCATCCAACATACACTATAACAAACCAAGTTCACATAACAAAGAACAACGGAATATATTATAATTATAAATCATACAAGACCAAAAGAAAGAAAAAAGGATTGCGCGATGTTAGAAATTAATGAGTTTTTACTCGTGGCTAAACTAAATTCTGTGGAATAACGTCTAGTAATGCTGTTCCACTACAAAATATGTCGCAGCGAAACATGCTTCATGTTTTTAGATAACATTTTTCGTGCTTTAGATATTGCGGGTTGTATGGTATATTTACTAAGAGCGGAAGTTGAAAGATCGATGGAATAAAGGTGTCCTATAGGTGCACTGGTTTGCTAAATATAGCCAAGACATTTTTAAATTGTGTGGTAAAATACTGATTTTGTTCATTAACAAAGCAGCCTTTTTTGGTAAGCAATCAAATAGCTCATGTGCTTGTAAGTTGTTACTACTTATTGGTGGATATGATTGCTGCAAACACCAGACAAGTATTTATATGACCCATAAATAGTTGTTTCCAGCCTAGGTTTTCTTTGTATCTGTGATATGAATTATTCTAAAGTTCATCGCGATTAACTTTCACTCAAACGCTTATTAATCCTGCTATGATTTCGTTTATTTAAATATTTTTAACTAATACCACTCATTGCTACAGGAGTCTTCTCAGTACGAAAAGGGTTAGGTCATACGCTGAAACTGCGGCTGGCTTTACATGTCCTTTGAGGCAGTTATAACTACGGGTACACAATATATACATTCCATGCTATTACTAATAAAATATACATATATGTATTAATTTTATAAGTCGTACTATTCTTGACTCAATAATTAAATCCTGGATCTCCCAATTGGTGAGCAACTTAAACAGTCGCCAAAATATGAGGAAGAATAACAAAAAGTTGCGGATTAAATAATAATTCTTTTAGTAATTAAAAGTTACAAAGTAATTTTCAACTTTCAAAGTGTCAATCATTAAAATTTTATTGAAATTATCGGTGAAAGAAAACCTATAAATCTCAATATCGGCGATATCTTCAAGGCATTCATTAATCATATAAAAATATCAAAGATCCGTTCAAGCGTTTTGTATAGAAAATACTGGGTCGTTGCCCGTCAAGTAATATTCCTGGCTTCATAAAATTTGACTTCATATGTACACTAAAGCGCAAGATGTCTACCAACCAGTTATTTATTTATATTCTTTGTACCACGTTGCTCTGAAACACAATTTCATCTATTAAGTTATCTCTCGTTAATCAAACGCTGAAACTGTTTTCTGCTATGATGATGATGATAATTGAAATTTTCAGTAAAAATTGGTAGCAATATGATGTTTGGCATTCTATGAAGGACCTAAATATTGCTAGCAATTTTTTTGCACTTCTCATTCTTAGGATATATTAGACAGATCCGTTCTGTTATGATACTACAACTATATTAATTATTATTACGACTGGCTTAGTAGGCATCAGTGTCATATCATAATGAGAGGGTAAGAACTATTACTTACTAATGATAAACACGGCAAATGACATATCGTTATGTAGGACCCAATAGACATACAGCAAACGAAATGTGCTTTGAACAGGCGTGGGCATGTATAAAATAACCAGATACTACATATTTTCTCCTACGTGCGATAGAATAAAACTTGACGTTTAACAGAAACCTCTTTAAAAATACAAGCGCTATAACAGTGGCTCCAGCGAAAGCAACATGTCTTTTTTAATCTAGACTTAAAGCTATATCAGAGCGTTGGAGTTAACCGCAGTGTCGGTAATCGTGAGAGCGGTTCATATTTCAGGAAACACATTTAGTGCCCGCTTTTGTACAACACAGGTTGTTTTAGGCTAGCCGCATATTGTCGACAAACACGGCAGTTCTAGTTATGAAGCTAAAACAATTACTTCAATGTATTATTAGTGGCACTAGGCAGGACGTATTTGTCGCATGTCAAACGACAAATTAACAAAACTTCCAAACTCAATCAAAAATGGCAAGCAACATCGCGACGGTTCCAAGAAATGGCAAGATTAGCTGTGCTCGCTAAACAGACGGGTTTTAATAGAAGGCCGTTGGCCTGCAGCTTTGTGTGTTTATAGTATTAATATTTACCAGCCTGTATTTTCTCACTGCAAAAGCAGCGATAGTTCAGTGGGGAGCCCAACAGATTGCAATGCAGAGGGTCTCGGGTTCGAACCCACGTCGCGCACCTCTGACTTTCGGAAGTTATATGACTTTTCGATATTATGTGCGTATTGATTGACAATTATCGCCTGTTTCGTGCCTCGGAGAGCACGTTAAGCCATCGATCCCGGCTGCCATGAACATCTACGGCAGATGTTATTGGGAAAGTCTGTACCCTCTAATATCCTGACACTGGTCTAGCCTTAGGGTATCGTTAACCTTCGGGTTGCGGAGGTCAGATGGCAGCCGCTCCGTGTAAAAACTGATATCCAGTCAAATTCGGTTAGACTAGATAAGCCGACCCCAAGTAACTTGGGAATAATAAAGGCTAGGGAGAAGAAGAACCTGTATTTTCTCACTGCAGGGCAAAGTCATACCTGTCACGTTGCCACGTCTCTCTGTTATTCCGTAGTTTAGACTGGTCTCGTATTTTTTTGTTACGTGGTCTATCCCACCCACACCCCACCCCCACAGCTCGCCTCCGTCTGCTAAAAAATAATTATAATAAGTATGTACCTTCTATATTTAGGAATGGATTTGTTAATATTGATATTAAACTATTTTATACGGCCTTTGTAGCGTTGTGTATTTTAAAACACTTTTATTACACAATATTGAATACTATTATTGAACTTTACTAAATTAAGCTATTTAAATTAAATTAAAACGATTTATGTTTAATTTAGTTTATATAATATATTATAATATATAAAATATTATAAAAAAACAGCGATAGCTCAGTGGGGAGACCAACAGACTGCAATGCAGAGGATCTCGGGTTCGAACCCACGTCGCGCACCACTGACTTTCGGAAGTTATATGACTTTTCGAAATTATGTGCGTATTGATTGACAATTATCGCCTGCTCCGTACCTCGGAGAGCACGTTAAGCCATCGGTTCCGGCTGCCAAGAACATATATGGCTGTCGTTATTAGGTCAGTCAGTAGGTAGTAGTAGATAGGTAGTCAGTGCCCTATAATATCCTGACACTGGTCTAGCCTGATATCCAGTCAAATCCGGTTAGACCAGAAAAGCCGACCCCAAGTGACTTGGGAATAATAAAGGCTACGGAGAAGAAGAACAAATTATAATATATGCAAATTAACGTGGTGCAGTTGTAACATTAGTCTTAGTTTAGCTTCGTCTTGAAAAGTGATTAATCAGCCTTTCTTCTTTTCTTTTCTTCAGTATCAGTATCAGTAGTTTTGTAAGCTATTATACATTTTTGGACTACACATACTTTTGGATTTCCAGACGGGAAGAGCAAGATGTAGTGCCAAACCAATATAGTCTGTGACTCTCTCTTCACAAGTCTTTATTACTCCAGCTTACTCTCCTTAAACTTGTCGCCAAAATCAGCATAACTTCAAGATAACGACCATAAAGCCACTAGTCGTAAATGTTCAGTCAGCCTAAAGGTCAGGTGTTTTGTTCTATCTTAAATTTTGTAGCGAGATTTTTAGGAAACGGATATAAAATGCTCTGTAAATCTCTGGTTATATGAGCGTGTGCAATAGCTGTAGGTAAGTTGTATACAAGTCCTACTTTCATTTTTTTTCATTTCTTTCTTCTTTTTTAAAGGACTACCTCCGTACTAGGAATAATTCCTGTGTTGCAGGGGACTTTACAAACATTCAAACAACGAACACAAAGAACACCCAGACTCGGAACAACTATTTGTGGATCACACAAATGTATGTCCCGTGTGGGGATCGAACCCACAACACTCGGCGCAGTGGCAATGGCGAGGCGACCACTTAAACCAATACGCAATCCGTGCAGTTAAATTAAAAAAACATGGCGGACACTTCGCCAAATATAATCCTCAGATTATATTATGATTCTGTATCAGCAGGTGATCCGGCGGGCGGGGTGCACCAGATAGCGGATGAGGTACGCTTGAGGCAGGTTTCCTCGATGTTGGGAAAGAGTTCGCTGAGGTCTAGTTTGTGGATCCGCACGCTGAACAGATGGTCGATGCGAGCATTGCTCACTTTGGTTTGGATGGTCAGTTGCCGTTTGCGGGCCTTAGAGGTGCACCAATCGGGCACGGGAATCGCGATTTGTGCTGCATCTTCGTTGCTGGTGTGGTACTCGAACCAATCCGACATGTGCACGGACTCCAGGGCAGAGCTGTGACTTTCGACAGGTGTGTGAATTCTTGCGCTGAAGATGGTGCTGGAGGTCAAAGGTTGCGCTAATTCCTCGACCTTAGCTGCGCGCACTGCATCTTTCAGGTCTGCATAATCTTGTGTTTTAGCTTCCTCTTCCTGTTTCTCTATGTACACTATTTGTTTGTTCTCGATTTCCTTGTCATTAACGCCGGTTATTTCTTGGTTGCAGCAGTTTCTTTTAGTTTCCTTTTGCTGTCCTCGTCTGCTCTTTTCTGGTCTTCGCGTCACTGCTTTTCTGTAGCGCCTACTTTTCGTCGACCCATTTTTCCCGCTCGGGCTGCTTGAGTCATTCAAGTTGCCGCGGGTTTTTCTGCGCCTGCTTCTCCTGGCGTTCCCTGTAAGCGGCCTCCAACGCGGCGCGCCGCGCATGTTCGGCCACCTCGCGCGCGGCAGCTGCCACCGCCATCTTCGCCTCGCGCTTTGTCTTATTCTCAAGTCTCTTAGCCTCAAGCAAGGCTTCCTTTGTCTTTTTTGCGTATTCCTTATCTCTTTTTGCCTTTGTCTATTCTCCTACTTTTTTGATACCGCTTAGTTGAGATGTAGACACCGGGGCCTGGTTTAGCTGGCGGGATATTTGAGAGAGGTTTCGTGGCTAAGCCTGATACCTGCTTCTTGTTGTTCATTTTGTTAACGATTTTTGTGATGATCCTGTCTGAGAGCATGAGTGTCTCCGTTTCTTTCTCCTTAAACGTTTTGAAACCGTGCCAAACGCTACAAAACACTACACGATCAACCGTTTGAATTTGAAAAGGTCCGCGTGGCATTCGAATGATCTTCCACTACGGTATGGTCGCTTTTTTACTATTGCACACTTCAAATTGACGGTAAGGCTTTTTATGTAGCGTTTGTTGCCTGCCGTCCTATATACTCTTACTCTCATAATAAGCGATTATATCCACGTGTAAACTACCCTGCAAAAATATCACTAGTATAAGGAATAGAGACCACTAATAGCCTACCGAAAGCAAAACGTTCAATGCATAGACTGGCAACTGCACTTACCACAAGAACATAACTCGATGTTATTTGCCTGCGGTTGTTTTATATTAATTTTATGCCCAGTTTTATATTACCTTGGTAACGCATCATTTTAGTGCAATTTCATAGAATACAATATAATATTCGCTCCAATGCAGAACGTTTTCTTAAGAAATTGGCACTTCAGCTATAGCCTTAGCCAATCTTCGTGGGTGGCCACAGGATATCGGCACGTATTATTTAAAATAACGTGTGTATTTGAATCCTATACAGAACAAAAATATGTGTGTTCCACAAATGGTTGACCCAATCTGAATTTGATTTGATCTGATTTTTGTGTCCGTTGTTTAAAAGTTTTTCAAACCCCTCGCCTTATAGACATTATTATACTCGTATATATAGTGCGCGAGATTATTTTCTATTTTAAGTATCTTGACTTATCTTTTTAAATATCATATTATCTTATATCCCCAAAAGGCTGCATCACACCCGCATTTCGCTTAGTATGATTTCAGGTGCCACGTAATAGGAGCGAGTCTATTGCTTTCTACCTGACACAGTTGGTGGTCAGATCCAGACTCCATGATGTTGTGAAGTATAATTTTTTGAAAGAAGCACCTATATCTTTATGTTGATCCGAAAATCAAACTAACAACAGTCGCATTTAACCCTTGCGCCACCGAGGCAGTCAAAAAGTTAATAAAAAAAGTACGTCAACACAATTTAGTTGTCAATGAAATAGATGAGGCTATCGCCATTCGTTGTGCGCGATTTCCATCAAATTTGTTCATCGGGCGGAACGAGTTTTTTGAGGCTGACAGACTAATGGACTGCCACAATTTATGTTCAGTTTCAATCTTTAAACCTAATATATTAAAGTTAAAACAGCAATATATTTCGACGTCACAGGTTTTTTTAACCAACTTGGGAAATAATTCCGGAGTATCATATAGAACGGCGTTTATTTGTTTAACAATCCTTATATTACATGCAGTACACTTAAAATTAGCATATTGTCGCTTGAATTCTGAATTTGATCAATGTAGGATATATAAAATAAACTTGTACTTACGTGATTTTTTTAATAGTTGTTCTAACTTATGCATCCCTCTAAACTGAACTGCCACTGAACTAGTCTTCTCCTATCAAAGCTGATGGTATATCACATGTAGGTATAGATGTACTATATTTAAGTATTTTGGAAGTTGTTTTAACCATTACGGTGAAGTCAATTATTGTTTTACAAAGCAGAATATTAGGTTACATCCGAAGACCTCAAACTAAGTCAAAGATTCTTCATTTATATGGAGTCAACACTATACTATGGAACGCGTCTTTCTAAAACAATGATTTAGAACTCTAGATACAACTAATCTAAACTTCACAAACTACAAAGATATCTCAACGCAAAATCATTAATTCACGACGCATCCATGCCATAAAGTATGCAGTGGGGCGTTGGTTATCTCGGTTTTATCCGTTTAATATCTTACTGCTTGGACCGGTTAATAAGCCCCCAACCGAAAGGTTCATATATTCTGATGGTGGAAGTTAGATGAAAATCTGTTTGCATATTTAAAATGTTTGGCAGAATCAAGAACGTTCTCAAAAGTGTGCTATGAAAATTCGTAATTATAGCGACGGACAAGTATGTTGTGAAGATTTCTGCCATAATGGCAGTAAGAAATCTGATAAGGCAAGTAACATGTGCCGCAGAGATCATGCGAAATCGTTTGTATCCAGTTGCCATAAACATAAAGACACAGTCAATTAAATTTTATTGCGACAAGTCAAGGTCATCGTAACTTCAAAAACACTGCTCAATGCAGACAACAATATTTAATAACGTTTTGTTTTGATAGTTGTGAATGTAGCTGCTGTGCTTGAGGTCTTGGGACGCCAGGTCCCTGGTCGGACAGTAATATTGAATTTTTCTCTTAAGAAATTCTCAGTAGTAACACGGGTCTGGCACCATGCCCGGTAGGCGGCAATCGACTTGCCTTCTATTACGTGAAATCTAAATGATAGCTAGTGAAACATTGGTATGAAACACCTCTGCCTACATCATATAAGCTCAGTCTCATGACTATGAAATAATTCACTGAAAATAATCTTCCAGAGTATGTGTCCTGCCCGCGTTGTGTATTGCAGATGGTTTACTAACAAATATGTATTGTTATGGAATGGAACCACAACGGTACGTAACTATTGCGGCTACATCCCACAACAGTTTACATAATCTTGCGGCACAAAGTCATCACAGTCTGCCGCATAGCACTTTATTAACTGTCAGGCTAAAACATGTCAAAGATTTTCTGTTATGTACGTATCGTATAGTAGCAGTGATAGCTCAGTGGGCAGACCAACAGACTGCAATGCAGAGAGTCTCAGGTTCGAACCCACGTCGCGCACCTCAGACTTTCGGAAGTTATATGACTTATCGAAATTACGTGCGTATTGATTGACAATTATCGCCTGCTCCGTGCCTCGGAGAGCACGTTAAGTCGTTGGTCCCGGTTGCCATGAACATCTATGCCAGTCGTTATTGGGAAAGTCAGTACCCTCTAATATCCTGACACTGGTCTAGCCTTAGGGTATCGTTAGCCTTCGGGTTGTGGAGGTCAGGTGGCAACCGCTCCGTGTAAAAACTGATATCCAGTCAAATCCGGTTAGACCAGAAAAGCCGACCCCAAGTGACTTGGGAATAATAAAGGCTAAGAGAGAAGAAGTACTAGATTTTCCACGACATCGTTTTTGTGTTTAAATAAAAAATTAAAACTTGATAAGAGTAAATAAGAAGTTAATTGTTGCATATTTAGAAGTTAGTCACTGTCATTAATATATTTTATTAATACATATAGGTGCTCTTATTTTAAAATATATACCAAATTCGAAAATCTAAGAAGTATTATGTAAGTTTCTAATCGATTCTCACCAATTTAGTCGGTATCAAACATATGCTCATTTGTAGCAAAATGGTGCTGTTCAGTTGTAATTGTGTGGTCTGTATTTATGGCACCGGTTCCAAATTAGAAAGATTGTACTTTACAAGAAAGCTACCACTTTTCTAAATGATAATATAATATATTTAACAAATAATAATCCTATGCAGATTTTATACCATTGCCCAGATACACACATACCACACACACTCACAAACACCCACACACACAAACACACACACACAACATACACGCAATACATATTATATAGACTTATAGTAATATATCAGGTTTACTAAATCTTTAACATTAAATAAATTTCTAGCTTAAATTACGTAAAGTTAAATAATGTAAGTAGGTTTACATACTTATTGTCACTAGTAGATTTTTACTTAGTTTATCTGTGAAACTGGAGGGTGGCTGGTACTTATAGCACAGGATATATCCTATTTTAAGTACCAGCAGAACATTATAATTAAGAATTTTGGATCTAGATTAAGTTTTCTACTACTATGTACCTACTTGTATTTTTGTGTCAATAAAGAAGTTAATTATTATTAAAAAAAATGATAATAATAATTCATTTATGTATTAACCGGTCGTATACCGCCGGCTCGCATACCAGCCGGCAGATTTGTACCCGTCGTAGGCCGGTGGCTCGCATGCGAGCCACCAAATTGGTTTTACGTTAGCTTAAGCTAAAGCGAAGGCGGCGCGCGGCGTTTTGGCGCCAATTTGGTGGCTCGCATGCGAGCCACCGGCCTACGACGGGTACAAATCTGCCGGCTGGTATGCGAGCCGGCGGTATACGACCGGTTAATCTGCAGCTTTAAAAAACAACATAACAGTTATAAGTAGTGTGTATAAACTCTACCGGTAACACAGGTTGAATCTTGCTTAGTTGAACAGAAGGTTACATTGTGATCAGACGGAACACGATTTCTGGTTAATTTCCTCTTATTTTTGTACAACATAGAGATAAAGGAAAATCTATTGTTCGTCGTTTCTCTTACAAAAGCAATCGACATAAAAGTCGAAGAGACCTTTCTAACAAATCGTTTAAGTAACCCTATCATCATTTTTCAAGATCTTTCAAGACCTCTTTTAAATAAACCAATGCTAGTTAAGTATTGACGGTTCATCTGAAGTGTTCATTAATTCCTGCTAGGTGCCTTCAGCCAACTCCCTCTCGTATCGACCGCTAGGGGAACACGAGAGGCCTGACCATCGAGTTGCGGTCGTACTTTTAGCTGAGAGCTGTCAATGAGTTCCTGAAGCTTAATTACTGCTTCGAAGTGGAAAAGTTTATAACAAGGTCAAATAGCATCTCACTTTCTATATATATGACAATTCTTTTGAATAAATTAATATGCTTTCAGGAGCATTTAACGACGGTGTAACTTGGAACAGTAAAGTGAATTAAATAAGCTAATAATATTTTTGTACTTGCCACAACATTTTTTTGTCGATACGTCACTTGCACTCACTGATCGGTAAACGATTAGCGAGGGTAAGCAGCGTTGGGTGCGGTCAGTCTATAGATGGGTGACCGCTTAGTGTTATTTCATCTGAGCGTCTCCATGCTTTAGAGGGCATGTAAAAAGTCGGTCCCGGTTGTTGTCAAATTGACAGCAGTCGTTAAGCCATGTCAGAGACCTACGGGCGGCTTAAACAACTCTTGACAACAGGTTGGCCACTAACCACACGAAAAGAAAGAAAGACATCATAGATGTGTAAAAAACAAAATTAAAATATTATCACTTAAAATATAAATGTTATCATAACATGTTATAATATAAAATGGTTGTTGGCAGTAATTCATACAAATAACCATATTTTTTACTAAACGAGGTATATTTGCAGACAACCATCAATAATAAACAGAACGTGAAGAAGAATTCGATGGCATTTAAGGGAATCGAAATCTGTTATATCAAAAGCAACAACCAACGACCCCCTTTCGTCAGTCATAACTGCAAACATCTAAAAAATAAAATATGGCAATGATTACAGCAATATACTTCCCTTCATTTGACTCCCAAAAGCTTCAGGATGTTTTCTCATGGAAAGATGAGCACGATAGGTATATGAGGTGTTAATGCTCAATTTAATGGTAATATTATACTGGATGAAAAGGTGGATAAGAGCGCCGTACGTACTTTGATAGGGATCTTTAAATTCAATTTTGTGCTTAAATTTATAAGGTGTGTTGCTTCGGGCATTGTTCTGTTCACTTATTTTACTCCAAGTACGAATGTTGCTTTTGAGGCGTGTAAATAGAATAAACTTAAACATTCTTTTAACGGACTGCTTTCTTTCTTCCTTTCTTCGGATTCCATTCGACGGTAGCGGTACCGCAGTGAGTGCATACAAATCGGACAAATTTCGTTTTTTTTTGACCAGAATATCTGAATAAGCACGGTGTCTGGACGTTAATACCTAGGCTCACCTTCTATTACAAGACTAGCTATTGGCACTGTCAATATAATAATATAATAATAATATTCTATCACATACACACAACACCATCTAGCCCAAACTAAGCAGAGCTTGTATGTACTATGGGTACTAGACAATGGATGAACATACATATATACTTCTCTTTTTGTAAATACATACATATTATATATAGAAACACCCAGACGAAGACAAACATCCATGTTCATGGAAATAAATGTTTGACTTGTGCGGGAATTGAACCCGCGACCTCAGGCGTGGCAGTCGGTTACACTAACCACTACGCCATCGAGGCCGACTTATCACAATAGTCACAATCTTAGTATTATTTAATTAAATTAAACTAAATTGCGATTCAGCTGATCTTTATAAGTGCATTTATTCTATTTATATATTGTAATATGAATGTCTGTATTTACTCGTAGTTAACACAATCCAATGGCAAACAATAGATATGTATGAAATAAATCAATTGCATTAAAACAGTAACTGCATAGGTATATAGTATTTATTTACACTGAACCTAAAATGGGTGAAACTGCAGTACCAGAAAAATTACTCAAAAGTAAGCGATTATTAATAGAAAAGGCCTCGGATCTCCATACCACTCGAAATAAATACAAACCTATTTTACTGCAATCAGCCATCTTTAAGAAGTTGTATTACAATATTATCTTGATATTTGATATTTAAAAGGACTCCCGCACTAGGAATAATTCCTGTGTCGTGGGGGACTTTACAAACATTCAAACAACGGACACAAAGAACACCCAGACTCGGAACAACCATTTGTGGATTACACAAATTTTTGTCCCGTTGGGGATTCGAACCGACAGCACTCGACGTAATGGCAGCGGTGAGACGCCCACTTAAACCACGCGCAGTTAAACTTAACACGAACTGTTAGTTATGTCTGACATAAAACACAAATTATTTAGTAGTTTTCTAAAAGTACAGCCAGCGTCGTGCTAAACATCGATACCGCGGCCATACCCTATTTGTATAGCGATAGTCGATTATCGCTAAAACAAAATGGGTAGTATTTAACTGTTTCTCAATTTTTTGCCTTTGTTCCACCAAAAATACTAATTGCACGGCAAAAATACTAATTGCACAGCAAAATATATTAAAAGAGATCAAACTAAGTCAACGGAGCCGCATTTCGCGGGGCTCCTATTTTTGGGTGGGTTTAAGAAGGAACCTAACATAACCTAACCCTTCCGAGACGGAATGCAGTGATTTGAGGCGTATAGGTGCTCGTTATGATATATTTTAGTAAGCATATTTTGCTGTGCTAGTATTTTTGATGGTCATTATATTTAATCCCAAACAAAGTTATTAAGATCTTCAAGCAAAAGGACATATTAAAACCTCTGACAAATATTCGAATACGTAAAACTATCGATTAACAATCGGATGTGGAATTATACAATATTCATTTATTCGAATTTGTGATTTAAAATAATTATATAGGTATCGCTATGCCTGTAGAAAAATACTAAAGTGCAGTTAAATGTGGCAACTTATACTACAGAAATTAAACTAATTTCTGTAGTATAAGTTGCCACAGAAGTGATTTCGCACGCGGCTTCGCTCGCGTTTTCTTGGATTAAATGTGTCCTATGTATTCCTGTTCCCCTGGTATGCGAAATTTCATGATGATCGGTCGAATAAGGCTTGAAAGCGTAACAAATAAACACATATTTGCTTTTATAATATTATTGTTACGATTTTAGTACAGCATGAAAAAGAGCTTGTGATCTTTTTTGTCATTAGCAGCTACCTCAATAAGTAAATATCAGCCAAATAATACATAAATTAATAATTAAAATACGTTTAAGCGAACTTCAACTGTGTGACAGACAAATAAAACTGTCTAACCAAAAACATTTCTCCTTATTGCGTCTTAAAAATTATTCTACTCTTTGTCGACATTATCTTCTACTAAGGTCAATGACATTTGTTTTATTATACTCTAATCTTTACCCAGTAGTTGTCTCCATGATGCAATTTAATACGTATAACATGTTTCATTCTGCAAAAATATTTCATTAAGTCTTTATCTAAAATTAAAATCCTGTTCGCTGATATTTGCGTTGTATGAGAATGAATAGTGACCACATTAAGTCCTCTAATATGCATAGTTTGGTTTTTCTAATAGCGGGGTCACGACCTTTTTGGGAGCTGGAATATTTTGGCTTTAATAAAGAAGACTTTCAATTTACGATGCCAAAAATAGATAGTAGTTAGCTCCTCAAATTAAAATTTAATAAACATTATGCCACTATAACGTTTTAAGACAGACATAAGTTAAGATAAAAAATATTCATCTTTTATACAACGTGATGAATAAAACCTTTTTCGCCAGCTTTGGTGTTTGATGGGCACGGATCTAGTCTCCGTGCTGCTACATAGAATTTCTTGACAGAAGAAACTAATTTCACTTTGTTCGACTCGGAAATTGAGCCCGAGACCTCATGCACAGTAATCACATACACAAACGATACGTCATGGCGGCAGCTTTTCCCCTTGCATAATATTATAAATTTAGAAGCTTATAAAGATTTTTGTGTTTCTCAACCACAAGTTAATCGAGTTATATGTAGGACGTATTTTGTAAACACGTAGAATACTATTTACAGTTATGTGTCATTTTTAGAAACTTTTGCATTTTGTTAGAAAAGTTCAAAAACTCATTATTAAGTCAAATTCTTCCAAAAATTTAAAGTATTACTAACCGATTAAAATAATGTTATCATAATAACTAATATTAAATTTGATATTATAAAAACAACATAGAATTTAGCACGCATGTCGTGCTAAATACGAGTACAATGAGGCTCAAACAAAAATAGTTTGTACTCCGTCAGGCATTCGAAGCATCTTTCAAACGGGCCTCAGTTTTATGTACCCTACGTGATACTAGAGCTATCTTTTTCCCTTCATTTATTAAGCCTTAAAAGAATCATTCGGTACGGCAAAAAATTTTCACAGAATATGTAGCTGGTAAAGACCGTTTCACATGCAATGATTCTGTTTACTTTCAGTTCATAGTTCTAATAGCAACCCTTCGTTTATTACTTAAATTTATTGCTATTGTACTAGAATAAAGATTTTATCCTGATTTCCTCATAGGAATCCGAAGATAAAAGTCTGTTTATTCGAAAACCCAATCTTGTTACTATCTCTTTACAAGAATTCCCAGAGAGAAAGCCAGGATATTCCAAAACCTGATCGTTTTACAAGGACGAAGAAGCGCTTGTAAAATAAAACAATCGCATCTAAGCTGGTGCTGCAAATAAAAGATGTTCATTCATTTGGCACGAATCTTGCTTTTTACGACACTCGTGGGTTTAGAGAGCTATATTCTTCTATAAACGTAGAAGAGGAAGTTGCTTATAAAAATAAAATTCTCAATCTAATCACAGTTGTTTGAAATAAACATACGCCTAAATCCTACACATGCAGAATTTTACACTCTCGCTACTTTATTGGGTCGACAAAGTTATAGCGAATTTACGAGAACACTGTGTGACAGAGTGGCTCTAAAGCACCTATTTGTTTGGTTTAGTGTCCATAATTTACTCGCGCATTGTATTTGGGTCATGGGCGGATTTGAAAATTTTCGGAGTTATTCACTGGTTCCTTGCGGGTGGGTTATGTTTAGTCTCTTTGATTTTGTATAGTATCTTATTGATTTCTTGAACATAACTTCATGTGTTCATTATTTATATTTCAATGTGTCGCTTTTTATAGTACAATATCTACCTATATATTAAAAATATAAAATTCTTGCACAACTTTTCGTGATAATCATAATCATGTAAATTTTCATAAGAAAAATATTTTGTTATTAATTTTATTAAAGGGCGAAGTGGACAGGGCGTGTTGCATTTTGTTGAATTATTTTAATAGGTGGCAATTTAAATCAGCCTGGTTTCAATTATGTATGTATGCTGATACCAAATATAAATTATCGTTAAGTAATAATAATTTATATATATTTATTTATATTAGATTATTTCGTTTTAAAATTAATTATGTAAAGATATTGTAAATAAAATTATAATCAGTAATAATATTTTATAAATGCGTTTTTCATTAAGCTGTTTTCCATTTTAGGTAAATTATAGTCAATCAATGTGTGAAACAACTCTTATTCGTGTTTCAATTGGATGTACTGCCATTTGATCTTTTTTGAAGATCGTAACATCACTTGTAGGCTATGCCGCGCTTGGTACCTTTTGCTCGTCTAATATTAAAAAGTATGTAAACTTTATTAATTCGAGGCTTACTATATATAAAACGTCTTTGCAAGCAACATGTATTTTCACTTTTATATTTATTTTTATTAATATTGCATTTGTTAAACAAAGATATAAAAATAATAATCAACCACCAAAGATCATAACAATGTTTCTGGTATTGAACAATAGTAATATCATCAGTTCAGTTAATAAACTGTTTGTCACAAACCTGTTCTTCGTATGAAAAGAATTTCACGCCGGTTCAATACGGGTTGACGGGCTTCAAGAAAATAACATGCCAATAAATATTATAAGCCTCCAGTGTGAAACAACATTTACCAACTATAACTCAAACACGAAAACCGAGCAAAATAAAAACTATCAGCAAAAACATGGGGCTGCTAACAAAAACACGCTCGAATCTGCCGAAACACACCACGAGATGTAAATTAAATGAATTACGGTAGCAGCCGTGACCGCTCTAATTAATGCAGTTCCTCTTAGTCTAGCCACGCAATGAGAATAATTTAGACGCCGAAGAGGGGCCCGTTACATGCAAATTAAATTTTAATATTTTAGGGCTAAGTCCCAAGGGCAAAGGTGTAATGAGATTTGTTGCTTACAGAGACACGCTCAAGGACCGAGAATGTGAAAAAATACTACTCTAAATTAATGTGGTTGTAATTACAATTAGAACTAAATGTACGGGGACAACACTACCTACTTGAATTACTTTTATTTATCATAATATTGTCTTCTGTTTACGCGAATGTTATTCATTGAAATTAAATTACTATATACGGATTTTATCGCGTTGTTTATTTTACACTTTATTACATAATTTAGAAACTGTTACACTAGACTACACTACACTACACTCTTCTTCTCCCTTAGCCTTTATTATTCCCAAGTCACTTGGGGTCGACTTTTGTAGTCTAACCGGATTTGACTAGATATCAGTTTTTACACGGAGCGGCTGCCACCTGACCTTCGCAACCCAAAGGCTAACGATACCCTAAGGCTAGACCAGTGTCAGGATATTTGAGGGTACTGACTTTACCAATAACGACTGCCATAGATGTTCATGGCAGCCGGGACCGACGGCTTAACGTGCTCTCCGAGGCACGGTTACACTACTACTAGATATTATTAAACTTCATTAATTTTTAAGCTACTTAAATTATTAAAACTATTTATATTTAAGTTTACACTTTCCCCAACGTTTCGGTTGCTTTTCAGCAGCCATAGTATTTTATTTATCATGCAAATTATTATAAATAATACCGCTGCTGGTCTCAGGAGGTGATTGCCCGGTATAGTTGAGTGGTTTAAGTGATCGCCTCGCTACTTGCCACCCACCAAATGTTGTGGGTTCGTTCCCCACATGGGGCGAAAATTTGCTAAGAAATTGTTGTTCCGGGTGTGGGTATTCTTTGTGCCCGTTGTCTGAAAGTTTGTAAAGTCCCACAGCATAAATCCTAGCGCGGTAGAGGTTGTTTAAAAAAAACAAGTTTGACGCTTAAAACTAAAATGTTTAATTAGTTTTAGCGATTTGAAACTTTATAATAATCTTCATATGTTTGCGTACGATCAGAAGCATGCATCGCTAAACAATTACTCATTTTTGAAATATAGTAATTTTATATCTTTAAGATATTTTCAATAGCACCACGGTGTTCAGACTTGTGGTTGTTTTAGACGGTAATAATTATTACGAGCGATCTCAAAAGAACATACCTACAACATTACAGCAGCTATGTTAACATACATCTGTCTACGCTTTCAGAATTATAGCTCTATAGGCGTAAGTTATATATACTTTGTATTTATATAATGTCATATTGCGTGAAAGTTTTAACCAAGTGATAAATAGCTATTAGAAAAGCTAACCGCTTCGTATTACTTCAACATGTCTTCTGTTTACTGTATACTGACGATCACAGAAAAGAAAAGAATGAGAAAGAAAATTTATATGCTAAAGAGTTCTTTTTTAAATCAATATTTTATAAGTTTCAAAAACGAGCTCTTTAGTATTTAAGACAGCATATAAATAACAACGAAGTACTAAATTCATAATCCATAAAAACACGAAAGTAAAATATCGTCTAAATCTAAAAATGTTCCAAACAATATGTTCTGTAGCCGCGATTTGAAACTTTATACCGGCAATATAAAAGTTCAGGCTACCGTAACTTGAACAAATATTCAAGCAATATGAGATAAACGCCTGGGGCCGCTACGAGTATGTTTTATGAACGACAATTTTAGTTTTCTTCAACTATAAAATTTTCTAAACTTTCTATACCCCGCGGCCTCGCCCGCGAGTAAGAGTGGTGATATTCTTGAGCATCGCCATCTGTACAAAAGTTTAAAACTAAAATGTAGATAGTTAATATAACATCTAAAGTAAAGTGATTACTATTCGCTACTACTACTATTCTGTGGCGTACAGACCATGACAAGTATCCTGTGTGTTTATTCAGGATATAATCCATCTTTTTGCTAAGATTTATCTAAATCTGTTTAGGGATTTATACGTGATTGAATACATCAAACAAAACAAACATCTAGGCATATTTCCAAGCGGTCACATTATAAAACTAGTTTTTGCGATTTGTCTATGTGACAAAAATGTAGTAATTTTTTATATGTTTGTGATGCAATTACAGATACCTGAATAAAAATTATCACAACACTTTTAATTTTTATGTTTATGCAAGATCTATAATATGGTCTATTGGTTTGCTAAGATTCATCCAAATCCATCTAACAGTTTACGCGTAAGAAACATCCCAATAACTTCACAGATTTTCATATTTATAGACTGGACTGAATCCATAGCGTGATATCTAACATTTTAAAAAGCTGCCTTTACTCTTGGTGGTTAAATTTTTAATTCTGTGTGGTCTAAAGTTTATTGCGGTTTTTATGTCCTGTGAAATTACGTACGTGGGTTTATACTGCGATATTAGCCGTTGAAGTGCAAACTGGGGTTTATAATCGAAACTTTGGTACCTATAAAGAAATAGTACTCATCAACCAAGTGAATAATTGAATTCGTGGAAGTAAACTTCGATATTATCAGTTTTATACTTTTGTGTTGCAATTTACTTCATGCAGGGATTAATCATTGGATTGAGTGATTGCATCATCCACAAACAAGTTCCCTTCAAAGATCGTCAACGTCGTTTCTTAAATCGATTAAAATACGTAAGCTCAAGACTTTCAATCGGCAAAAGGGCTTCAAACACAGTGCTTTAAACTATTTGCGACGTAGAATCCAGTGATTACAAGAACACAACCTATCTTTGATCTGCTAATTCTCAGAATACGGATACAGTGTAGTATATAGCAGTACATGGAAAAATAAAATGTGCAGGTGAATTTACCTTACAAGCGGAAGCCTGACATCCCCGCACTAGTCTGCTAGTGACCACTGCAGTGCGACCTGGCCAAACCGTCAATCTTTTCAAAAAGGTATGTAAACGATTTCCGGTTTTCTGTTATATTAATCAAGCAACGCGAAAATTTTACCGTGAATATTGTTCTTGTTAGCTAGCTATTTTACCAGTTACGTAAATAATACCATTCAATAAAAAATATATAGTTTATCTTATACAGGTATTACAAAGTTACATTCTGTATATCTTTCCATAAAAGTTGCCAATCATTATTATACGACAAACAATGTTACGTTTAAAACAAAAGTCTTGTGTTACCAAAATCTTTCAGCTCCACGTTGGAATCCGCAAAACACGCGAATTGGTGTACCAACAAACATGATCCCAGAATTGCAAATATTGGTGCAAATATTTGTAACTTGTTAGTAGGGTGGAACGCTGTGATGTGTCAAAATAATCCTCCAGTATGGATAATGCATGTGTCAATATTGTATTTTGGTGTACATATATTTTAACGGTCTGTATTGGCTTCGTAGCTTCATGCGCTGTGAGGGAACCAAAGTTTAAAGGGAAATCCCCTTGTAAAATGTTTGTAGCTTTCATCTACATATCTCTCATTTGCAGTCTTGTTTTGTAATCCGTTTTAAGACTGAATTGTAATAACGTGATGCCTTGTTGGCATGGTGGCATAAGTTTGCATATGATCGTGAACTTCAGGTTCGATTCCCAGGTCAAAATTTTCAGTAAATACGTTTTTGGTAACTGTTTATTTTTTATTTATTCTTTACGAGAATTGCAATTGTGGCAGGCAGATGCAAATATGTTAGCGTAGAACTTTATACATAGTTGGTAAAATGTGGCTGTAGTACACCTTTGTCTATTGAATTGGAATGTAATTCCGTGAATATGAGTTAATTATTATAACTCATACTCACGTAATACATTTCACACATAATTAAAAATATATGCACGATAAAAATTATACAAAACGGCATTGTTTTTAGTTTTCACTTTAAATCTACCTACTGTATCTCTTCTTCTCTCTTAGCCTTTATTATTCCCAAGTCACTTGGGGTCGGCTTTTCTGGTCTAACCGGATTTGACTGGATATCAGTTTTTACACGGAGCGGCTGCCATCTGACCTCCGCAACCCGAAGGCTAATGATACCCTAAGGCTAGATCAGTGTCAGGATATTAGAGGGTACTGACTTTCCCAATAACGACTGCCATAGATGTTCATGGCAGCCGGGACCGACGGCTTAACGTGCTCTGCGAGGCACGGAGCAGGCGATAATTGTCAATCAATACGCACATAATTTCGAAAAGTCATATAACTTCTGAAAGTCAGAGGTGCGCGACGTGGGTTCGAACCCGAGACCCTCTGCATTGCAGTCTGTTGGTCTCCCCACTGAGCTATCGCTGCTTTTTTTTTCTAGTAGAATCTACCTACTGTATCTATAACCTCTTTATCTATTCTAACATTATAAAGAGGAAAGATTTTATTTTTTGTTTGTTAACTCAAAAAATACATAACTGATTCAAAAAATTATATCACCATTAGAGAGATATTTTATCACCAATAACATAACCTACTTTTACGTGACCGTAGCCGCGGGCAAAAGCTAGTACCTAATAAATAACGATATTTCGATAGCTATTTTATCGATATCTCAAAATATTCATTCGAATTTTCAATCCGAAATCGCTCACCACTACTTGCCGAGAAAACAAATTAGCAATATTAAAACGACATTTAAACTCACTGATTTAAAAACATCAACCACGTTTCATTGTCTTTATGTCTAAAAGCCGCAGTGTCGAAATCCTCGCTGTCTAAAAAGACTAAAAATATCGAAATCCCTGGCAAGTAATCCTTAATTCGGCACATCGCCTATAACGAAAGTCAGCACGTCCAAAGCTGGATTTAAACCCTGTCTCGAAAGAGATGTAATTTGTCTAATGATTGGCTTCTGTGTCGAGTTGGTCTCATTATTTCGTGAGGACTCCAGTATTACCTTTATGCATGGACAATTTTCGGTATATGTACATACATATGTTTATTTACTTTGTCTTTTGAGCAGCGATAGCTCAGTGGGGAGACCAACAGACTGCAATGCAGATGGTCTCGGGTTCGAACCCACGTCGCGCACCTCTGACTTTCAGAAGTTATATGACTTTTCGAAATTATGTACGTATTGATTGACAATTATCGCCTGCTCCGTGCCTCGGAGAGCGCGTTAAGCCGTCGGTCCCGGCTGCCATGAACATCTATGGCAGTCGTTATTGGGAGAGTGTCGACACAAAAGATCCCACTGGGTCGAAGTGTCGCCGGTCTGCACTGACTGGACCCCACATAAGATACATACATACTTTGTCCGAGCGACTTTTCTGTGTAATTTTAGATTCAAGAATGAATAGATCTTGTTGAAACATGAACGATTCATTCATGTTTTGGATGATATGCTATGACTGGTTTCGTAGAAGTAACTTTGTTGTTTTGTTAGGTACTTTTGCGGCTTGAGTTTACGCATTGGTTTTGCGGCCGAACGTGAAGTATCTGGTCTCATTATTGGTTTATGTAGTGTGATTGATTATTTTTTGTTAGAATAAACTTGTAGGACCGGTCTCCTTTTATATGCGACTTAAAATGTGGGTAGAAAACGTTACTGTCCATTCTGTCGCTGATATACCGGTGTGGGTAAGTGTATAAATCGCTCAACTCACGATGGAACAGAAGCTTCTCATTTTACCATTGAATGTGTGAATGTACGTTTTATGTATTAAATAAGAAGTTTCAATGTTTAAACTACTTTAAAAACATAAGAAATATTGTTGAATAAACAATTCACCCTGAGAGATGGTAACAAATTGTGACCAGTTGGGTGCCAAAAGACAGTCGACCGCGACGGGGCAGACCCAAACGGAGATGGTGAGATGAAAAATAAAATGTGATTGAAAATAACCTTAAATATGAATATATTTAAGGTTATTTTTTCCGTGATATCCCGATCCCGAATAGAAATAATATTTATATCTCTAGAAATGGAGGAATTATTTCTTCGAAGCGTATAATTTTTTTGTATATGCAACAATTTTTCGCTGTACGGATTAAACGATTTACTTAAATTTATTTTTTTATTTAATAGGATGATTAACGTTTCGTATAAGCAGCGATAGCTCAGTGGGGAGACCAACAGACTGCAATGCAGAGGGTCTCGGGTTCGAACCCACGTCGCGCACCTCTGACTTTCGGAAGTTATATGACTTTACGAAATTATGTGCGTATTGATTGACAATTATCGCCTGCTCCGTGCCTCGGAGAGCACGTTGAGCCGTCGGTCCCGGCTGTCATGAACATCTATGGCAGTCGTTATTGGGAAAGTCAGTTCCCTCTAATATCCTGACACTGGTCTAGCTTTAGGGTATCGTTAGAGTTCGGGTTGCGGAGGTCAGGTGGCAGCCGCTCCGTGTAAAAACTGATATCCAGTCAAATCCGGTTAGACCAGAAAAGCCGACCCCAAGTGACTTGGGAATAATAAAGGCTAAGGGAGAAGAATTAACGTTTCGTATAGTTTTATATTATTTTGGTTAAAATGATGAATTTGTGTGATAGAAAAATTATTATCTCCACATTGCTTTGATTTTATTGGGAGCTTAATTATAACTAAAATTTAATTTATTATTTTCACTGTTCTTTCATAAATTATCCTAAAATTATCATAAATGTCCAGGCATTTAAGAACAAGCGTTGATTTAAAATTAAACTAGGCAGAAACGGATCGAGGCATTTAATAAGCCATTTAAAGCTAGCTCAAACATCATCATCATCAGGCTACAATAGTCCACTGCTGGACATAGCCCTCCCCTAATGAGCGCCATAACGCCCTGTCTTGAGCTTGCCGCATCCAGCATCTGCCTGCAGTCTTTCGCAGATCGTCATCCCACCTGGTCGGAGGGCGTCCTACACTACGTTTGCCGAGTCGCGGTTTCCACTCAAGAACACGTTTACCCCAGCGGTTGTCGGTTCTTCGCGCGATATGGCCAGCCCACTGCTACTTCAGCTTGCTAATTCTCTGAGCTATGTCGATGACTTTGGTTCTCTGTCGTAGCCTCTGTAGCTCAAACACAAACCTACAAACTGACGCTTAGCCATATAAATAAGCGTAAACATAATATGCCATGGACCAACGAGACTGGTAGGCAAGCAAGTAATCTTACAAAACTGCTACTCCATATAATATGCGGTACAATCGTTTTTGCGCTAGACGAGTAGATGACACCTTATTCTGAGCTCATAAAGAATTAACTGCGAAATGATAACAGGTTACTTTAGAATTCAATTTTCGGGTTTGGGGTGTATAAATTTCCCAAGGGTCCGCTGTGTCAAATACACGGTAATGTGATGGCTGGAATGGACAACGGCGTTAAGGTGTAAGCAATAGCGGGTAATCTATAAGCATGATCAATAGCTTTTATATAACTAATATTATAAATGCGAATGTGTTTGTTTGTTCCACGATTTAACTGTGTATAAGACCGATCATCATGAAATTTCGTAAACAACTTACGTGTATACGAAGAGCAGCGATAGCTCAGTGGGGAGGCCAACAGACTGCAATGCAGAGGTCTCGGGTTCGAACCCACGTCGCGCACCTCTGACTTTCGGAAGTTATATGACTTTTCGAAATTATGTGCGTATTGATTGACAATTATCGCCTGCTCCGTGCCTCGGAGAGCACGTTAAGCCGTCGGTCCCGGCTGCCATGAACATCTATGGCAGTCGTTAATGGGAGAATGTCGACACAAAAGATCCCACTGGGTCGAAGTGTCGCCGGTCTCTACTGACTGGCCCCCACATAAGATAAGATAAGATATGTGTATACGGAAGGGGTAGAGAAAATGACATTGAATACCTTTCATCCAGAAAAATACTACTACAATTATTCTCTAGTCTATTTATAAAAGCTTTTGATTATGCTCATTCGGTGGTATGTTTAACTAAGAAGAATTGAGTAAAATGGTACTTTTAAAACATTTGCTTAAAAATGCATGTCTGTAAGGTAATTGAATAGAATATAGTCTTTAAGAAAATTTTAAATTACTGTTTTAGTCATATCGTCCACTGTGTAAACTTTCTCACGATAACGCTCAACAAATAAGGGTTGGTAGACATCATAAATCTTTAAAAAGTTTCTTTGGGAGAACAGTTTGACGCATATGTTATCTTACGATACTTACTTTAACTGATAAAGCAATGTATAACTTTAAACAAATATTGATAATTGATAAGCTTTTACATTTATGATATTAGTAGAATTAAATACGCACATAACTTCGAAATGTGAAATCGATCTTGTAATCTCTGCGTGAAAGAAAAGAAAGAAATCTTTTTTGATTCCGCTCTTAATTCATTAGTTATACCACACCTTATTATAATACGCAGCTCGCTATCTAGACTTAATATCTAAGGTGTTCTTCCCTATCGCTATTAACTCAAGATTTATGTAGACTACATTTTATATGCATTGTCACTTCGGTTATAAGATCTGTGAACGAAAAGTCAAAGTTTGTCTTGGTTTGGCTGAGGAGAATGCGCAGAGGGACATGTGAATTCTACAAGCTAGGTTTGCATCATGATTTCGTGAATTATGCGTCAGGAGAGTGAATGTTTGGTGTTATAAAATATAGATTTGATTTAAAGAATTGTTTAGACATACTGTACGACTCGTGTAAGGTTCACCCAACAGTATGAACCGGGTCGGGAGTGCCTCGGCATTCAGCGTAACACCTCATCAATGATCCCAAATATTTGTTATGGGAACAATACAGCTATAATATTATAATAATATTAGTCCTATAAACAGTTGCACTGCTGGATATGGGACTCTTCTCAATGTGAGAAGGGTTAGGCCATAGTCCACCACACGGGACTAGTGCAGATTGGCAAAGTTCACATATATATTCGAAAACATTATGAAGAACTCCCAGACATGCAGGTTTCTTCAATATGGTTTTTTTTTCACCGTTTAAACGAGCGATAAATAACTAATTAATACGCATATAACTTCGTAAAGTCAGAGAATGTATTATTTTATATTTATACCAGTAGTTTTCCCGCGGTTTCACCCGCGTAAGTCCCGTTCCCGTGTGAATATCGGGTTTCACCCCTTTCACCCCCTTCAGGGTGGAATTTCCAATAATCCTCTCATAGTGCTCCCCTACACTCTACAAGGAACATACATGCCAAATTTCAGCTTCTTGCGTTCAGTAGTTTCGGCTGTGCGTTGTCTGTCAGTCACTCAGTAACCGAAGAGTTTTATATGTATAGATTTTCTTAGAAAAAAATTGCTCCTAGTATTATTGATTAAGTCTGTATCTGCGTTGCAAGGGACGTAACAAACTTACAATGAACGTATACAGCGTACTTTCAGACTGAGAACAATTATTTATGAATATCGTTTTATAATTGTCCCATGTGAGATTCAAGCCCACAGCACTAAGTGCGACGGTACCGGCGAAGCGAACGCTTGCTTGCGCCATTAGTGCAGTCATCATCTCTAGGTAAATTCCATGAACAGACGTAAATCGTTTGCTAGTAATCACTACCAAACATTGAACTAATATCTGAGAACAACGAAAGATAATTTACTTACTTTTTCAAGCATTTACAGACGAGAGTATACTTCATTGACTGTTTGTGTTTAATAATTTATTGTGTACTTTTTGACTGCACCGATAGCATAGTGGTTTAAGTGATTGCTTCGTCGCTGCCAGTGCACCGAGTATTGTGGGTTCGAATCCCACACGAGACACAATTTTGTGTGATCCAGAAATTGTCGGTCCGAGACTGGAGTCTTTGTGTCCGTTTTTGTAAAGTTCCCTTCGACACAGGAATTATTCATAGTAGCCTTTAAAAAAATAAAGTGTTATAGGACGCTATTAGCTTCTCATATTAATTCATACCAACCGCAATGCGCGCATAAACGTGATATTAGAACATAGAACTTAACGCGCTAATCCTACAGTATGAACACACAAATTTTCAATAGAAAATTTATGTGTCACACAAAATATTATGACGGCATTAAACTTAGAAGATAGTATTATATGGATATGCTGAGTATACGGAACTAATAAAAACTTATGTGATATTAGAAGTTTACTCGTTGAAGTCATCGCTTTTGAGACTGTTTTGGATAATATGAAAAGATATTTATCAATGTCAGATGAAAACGAGCGTTGATAATAAGTCAATTTCTTAGTTTGACTAAGAACATTGCAGTTTCAGCCATGGGTTACTTAGCAGAAATAATTCTTCAAATGGACTGGTAGTTTCTGATATTAGCGTGTTCAAACATACATACATGTGTTTGAACACGCTAATATTATTGAGTTTGCTCAATAGGTGTGTAATATTTAGGTGTAATATATTATGGTTTAGATTTGTTTTGATTTTTAATTCATGCAAAAACTAGCTTATGAACGATTATTAGGGGCTTCATATAACCAATTTGTATTAGTCAAATAAAAATTCGAGTTATTCGAATATTTAGGCAGATCGAAATGTTCAGAACATAAATCATTATTTATTCGAATGCAATAGTCGTTAACATTTACTGATTATTTGATGATGTGTTTTTATTACATAGAAGATTTAAAAAAGGAGATTACTATTTATTGACTCCTAGAAGAATAACACCACTAGCGTCCGTAACTTTTCAATCATATGGCATCATAAAATCAAGTTTCAAATATATAATTACGATTTAAGATATAATCAGTGTCAGTAAATCATTGACAATTGGAAGCGTCATTAAACCTACAAATTCGAATAAATGAATAACTTTTTTTGGTAACAAGTTACTTACAACACAAAAACATGAAGAATCTTAAAGTTTAAAGACACGACCCTATTACCTTCCGTAATCAGGCAATGATAAAACACGTAACACATTTTGCTCGTTCATTACAAGTACCATGTAATTAAGGTTTAAAATAAACATTAACTTTAATTAAACTTGTAAAATTAAGCAGGTGTGCTCTCGTATTATTTTAAATTAATTATTTATTAGGAAGTTTAGGGCGTTGGTTTTCATGATGCAATAACCTATTAGGAAACAAGAAAACTAAGGCTTGCGACCGACTGGTCTTAAGTTCAGATGCTATGTATTGCGACATTGACCGGCACCCTCTCTCATGCAAATAAACCACCTTAGCTGGCAGGGTCAACATAAATACTATTTATTTGGAAATTATAAAAAATAAACCTGTAGGCGTAGACATGGACATGAACAATACAATGGCAGTGCACGAGCCAAAAAAGATATATGCCATGATTGTAACAAGTCGAAATTCATAGTCTCTGCCTACATTCTGGGAAACAGGTGTTAATTCTTTGCTATGGTGGGAGTTGAAATTCTGTTTCCAACGACATTATATTCCTCTTTAAATTTGGTTACAAGTTTCGAGACTATTTAACTTGCCTATGACTTCAAGAGTGTCAAAACTCAGCGTTTTCCCTAGGCACCACTGCTAAACCTATGGCTGACTGCACGGATGGCGTAATGGTTTAAGTGATCGTCTCGCCGATGTCACTGCGCCAAATGGTATGGGTTCGAATTCCACACGGGACAAACATTTCTGTGATGGTTGTTCGGAGTCTGGGTGTTCTTTGTGTCCGTTGTTTGAATATCTGTGAAGTCTCCCGCGACACAGGAATTATTCCTAGTGCGGGGCGTTTTCTATCTCAACAAAAAAAGAGAAAAAGCTACACTTACACTGGTGGGTGAGATTAGTTCTAAAAAACCATATATTTATTATTAATAAAAGTATTTCGAATATGAGTACACAAATGATGATTCAAATTCAGAATTCAATATAAATTTATTCAATTTAGGTTACAAGGGTTACCTTGTAACCCTTGTAACCTATATGTATAGAATAGATGTATAAAAAATATATCGAAATTTATTCTTTAAAATAATAATGCTCACCGAAATTAAGAATGTATCAGATAAATTTACCTAACTGTTATACAAAAACATTAATTGTAAGGCAGTTAATGGCAAAGCAAGGGTGTACCCTTGCTTTGCTGAACGTGGCAGTACCTAAAAGTAAATTCACAATTTTTTTTTTGTGTAACTTTGACATACATAATATAACTATTATGTATGTCAAAGTTACACATTTTATACATGTTACACGTTTTATATTATTAATTTAACAAATTAGTCAGAATATCGAATAAGAATAGTAAAATGCAAAATGTCAGTTAACTCATCAAGTAAACATATAACATACAGAATAGCATAAAATAACATGTCAATTGAATAAAGAATGTCACACAATAAATCAATAAATATCAAAATATAAAAAGTCAATTAATAAACAACAAAGACAACAAAATTCCAAAATCCAAATAGAGAATGTCACTCACATAAAGAAATATAAAATATTACAAACATAATTTATTATCATCTAAAAAATCTTGTATATCTATTTCGATATTAAAATGTTGCGTCTATTTTATAAAATTGCTTACAAAGGGGGTTAGAATTATTTAATTACAAGTTTTAAATTAATTTATTTGGTTAAGACTGTGCCGAGCGAAATGTGCCAAAACAGGCGGTCACAGTTAAATTGATAAAATCAACACTTTTTGTTTACTACCAATATAAAATATACATTTACCATAACAATGAATGTGTTTACAATTACTCCGTGTAAAAAACTTAAAATAATTAATATTTTCGCTTACAAAATTACGTAAATTTGCACGAAAAATGCAAAAACGTAAACTCGTGTTACGTGATTTTAGATTATAACAGTAGAAATTGTACCGGACGGGCGAACTCGGGGCTGAGATTACTATGGCGATGGTTACGATAACAGCCGTCAAGTCACTGACGTCCTATACACGGTGTGTGGACTGTACTATAGCGGTTACTGGTCTCGGAGTGGAGGCGCTGAAAGGCGTGTCATACGATGTGCGGGTCGGGGCTTCGATAAATAATACACATGTTTCACTGTTCAGTTGTCTTGAGGTTTCTGGCTGGCTCCATTCGGTTCTTGAGGCTTGAAGATGAGGTTTCTTGAGCACCTAATATCGATCGATACGGTGTCGCTTAGGTACCCCAGATCTTTACTGTAACGAGAGCCGGCCAGAAACCACTGTTCAACAATTTTATTTTATTTATAAAAATTACACATATCTGCTTATAACTATGGAACTATGCTAGCTAGCGCGATGGTACAACCAGTGCCGCGTAGGGCACGAAAAGACCTAGCTAGTGCTATAATGTTCATCTTTCGGAAGTTAGGTCTAGGTATAGATAACTTAGGTTTTATGCTAAAAATCTAAGTTGCGGTTATATCTACAAAGAGAAAAAGTTTAATAACTTTATAACTATGATATATAGGAATATAATTCCTTCAACATCCTATAGCGCCTTTCTTAGCGCACAAATAAAACACAATAGGTGAAACCTTTTATTAAAGCCTTATGACCTAGGAACCCTGATATACCTAACTTGAGGTAAAAAATGTACATTTTATCAGTAATGTTTACATATTCACAAAATATTTCTATAAACTATAGGAGAAACATAATATTACGTTATTTACACTATTTAACTATATTAATTAGGTCTATATGTGACCTAATTCGACACTATTTCCGAACTATAAACTTTATTGATACAGTATACTTAAATAACACGTATGAAATTTATAAGCATAATATGAATCTTAAGTTACTGTTGACGTTGTCGCGAACAGAAATCTATCCTATTTTACAGCTTAAACAAAATTTAAATAGTTATATTACAATTTGTCCGTCCCAAATATTTAAGTTATTGGTTGACAATAAAGATACATATTTATTAAAAAAGCACTTCAAATCTTCCATACAATTTTACTATGGCGGCCGCGCGCCGATTTGAATATCGAGCTCAGTCATTCAGTCCAACCGCGTCTTACGCTCGGTGCAGTCTTAAATAGACAGCTTGATCTCTCTTTGGGTATGATAGCAATATAGTATAAATATATTAAGTTAACATACATTACCTACATACGTACGTACTAAGATTCACGCCTACATCTCGGTTGGAGTGGACAACGGCGTATGACACCCATACTCCATAAGCGATGGCTTTAGATGCCACGTGATAGAAGGCATATATCTAATACCAGCCTTTCCCCGCAGCGTCGCTCGCCTTATAAATTGATTCTATGTTACGCGGTGATAATAAAGCTTTCTAATGGGGTGAGAATTTTTCAAATCGGTTGATTAGTTTTTGTTTTAAATCCTTACAAACAAAAATCTAATCTTTCCTCTATAAAACATTAGTATAGGTAATAAATAATATATTGCCGCCTATGGAGCACATTTATAACAAAACCCGTGCTGCTTCTGCAATCTACATATATAACTAAAATAAAGTCAATTAATTACTTCCCCATTAGTCCAGTGTAATAATTTATGAACTTTATGTAAAATGACTGTATTAAATCTTGCGTAATTATTTTGCTTAACTAAATGTCAAAACCATATCCTATATATTCTTTTATGAGTTACTGGTTGTCTCCTGCAGTTTTGGCTACGTTTATGATTTCTACTCCACCCCCGTGGGTTGAAGCATGGTGTTATACATCTAATGTTATTTCTGGATAAAATTGCTTTCTAACGGTGAATTTTTAAATCGGCTCTATTGTTTTTGAGTTTATTCATTACTAGCTTTTGCGCGCGGCTTTGACCGCGTAAAACTAGGTAAAGTAGTACTTTTTAAAATAAAATTTAGCCTATGTTACTATACAGCTTTCTAATGGTGTAGGCATTTTTAAAATCGTGTGAGTAGTTTTTAGTCAAATATTTCAAAAAAAAAAACTTTTCTCTATATAATATTAGTACAGACTAACATAACAAGTCTCTAATTTTTATAATATTAGTGTGGTTTTTATGGACAGTAGATATTAATTTATGGTAAACCGCTCATTTAATTTCAGAGAAATAGAATAATATCTGTGAGTTTATCGCCCATTCTTCTTACTGGTTCCATAGAACGGACGTCTCCTTGCTTTACGGCACCGTGTAAATGTAAATTTGTAGTATAGTATGGTTAAGAATAATATTGACTTTCATAAGTGTTACATTGTGACTTAAATCTTCTTCTCCCTAGCCTTTATTATTCCCAAGTCACTTAGGGTCGGCTTTTCTGTTCTAACCGGATTTGACTGGATATCAGTTTTTACACGGAGCGGCTGCCTGACCTCCGCAACCCGAAAGCTAACGATAGCCTAAGGCTAGACCAGTGTCAGGATATTATAGGGCACTGACTTTCCAATATCGACTGTCATAGATCTTCATGGCAGCCGGGACTGACGGCTTAACGTGCTATCCGAGGCACGGAGCAGGCGTTAATTGTCAATCAATACGTATATAATTTCGAAAAGTCATATAACTTCCGAAAGTCAGAGGTGCGCGACGTGGGTTCGAACCCGAGACCCTCTGCATTGCAGCTTGTTGGTCTCCCCACTGAGCTATCGCTGCTACATTGTGACTTAAATAAAAAGAAAATAATGTTGGTCCTTATTTTATGGTGATCCGCATCTATCCAATCAATATCGCACTTTTTAAGTCAAACAAGAGACATCCCAAAAATACAAGCAACCAAGCAAAATACCTCGGGGCAATTTAAGTTAGTTGCAAACTGTCTCGCAACGAATTTATGTTGGCATCTCACACGAGCCTCCGGGCTAGGCCCGGGTTACTCTGGCATGATTTATTTTGTTACATTTTAATTTCGCCGTGCTATCTCATCACCGGCCCGTTTCCGAGCAAGGAGAATTTATAACCCTCCCGAAATTCGCTTAGGAGGGCCGCACATGAACGTCTTGCTGGTTTTATAAGATAGTTATGTATTAATATGGAATGTTGTGGGTTAGTACTAAAAATAGATAATAATTCTTACATTTAAATTATAAATTTGAAAGCTTGTGATAATGTTAGCATGTTTGTCCGTCAATAATGCTGGCCGGCTATTCTACACTGCAAAGTGTAGAACCAACACCGGCACACGGGCGCCTCTTCGTCGCCTTGTTGAGACGTATAACAAACACCTTATAGACTTAGATATATTTGCACTCCCGTATTCAAAATTTCGTGAACAGACTGTTGAATTGTTAAAATAATTATTGCTAGATTTGCCCTTTTTCAATTATCGCACGTCTTTATTTTATTTTCTTCCTTTTTTTAATATTGATTCGCGGCCATTGGTGTGGGTTACACATTAACTCTTTTCTTTACATATATAAAATGTTTGCATTACATTTAATGTTTCACTGTTTTGTGTCCCAATAAAGTAAATAAATAAATAATGCGAAAACTGTTAAGCAACCTTAGTTGAAATTTGGCATAAAGATACTTTAATAATAATTATCTTTATTAGGGAATTCTAGGTGTATCATCTGTTATTATAATGTATATTTTTAAACAGTTCACTATCACAATTCTAGAAGAAAATTTGTTGTTACAATATATTACTAACATTTGGTAAAGGAAGAATGCATTCAATTTATTCTTAAACATAAAACTTCGACATTGAAAATAACGTTAATCGAACGAATAATCTACACTCTTATAACATGAACCTGAAAGTATTTGTTTGTTTACACGCGGTACTTTCAGAAACTACTAATCTAATCTAGAAATATGTTTTTAGTTTGATAGTCTATTTATTGGGAAAGATTATGTAACATTACGCTACGACTCCTGGGCGTGGTGCATACGTCACAGCAATACCCCACGTACAAAAAACGGTATCTCTAAATTATGATAGGCAAATACCAAACAGTGTTAGTGCAGTAGAGGTCTAAAATGCTAAGATATTTCAAACGGTTTAAGAGTGACCATGAGTTTCTCATAGATCACATTCCTCTTTGCCTAAATCCAGCAATTAATCTAAATGTAGGTTAATTGTCTTAGTAAAATCACTACCAATCAACTTTGATGTTTATAAGTGTTACTTTGTGACCTAAATGAATAAATGATTTTTGACTTTGACTTTGACATAAATCGCAGTCTTTCACGTATGACAGACCTTACATAATATTCTAATAATCATTTCCTTAGATCCGTAGTGAAATTTTAATACTTTTAGGTGAATATTAACGTTCGATGCTTGCCGATTAAATGAGGAATCGCTTCAATGTTATATTCGATTTAGCGCCATTCGCCTCGAGGGTTTGATTCGATTGTAAGGGTGAAATTTAGACGACATTCGCGTCTAATATCTTGATATTTTTGGGATTCGGTAAAAGGTTAATCAATGTTTGTTTATAGTAAAATATCTGTCTGCTGTCTGCTTACTCGGTACCGTGACGTAAGTTTACTCTGAGAGTGATCCCGGAGGTACTAGGTGTGATATCGAGGACGATAAAGTTGAGTTTTTGTAACAGAAAATTCTCAGTTACAGCACGGAGTGCAATAATATGAGAGGGATTTTTTTTAGGACAACTCTCGCAATAATCATGGATCCTGTGTCGCGCAATGTTACAAAGATTTAAACAATGGACACAAAGAACACCTAGACTCAAAACAACTACATATGTGTGGATGACACAAATTTTACTCTTGTGTGAGGCTCGAACCTCCAATCACTTGACGCGGTGACAGTGGCAAGATGGCCACTAAAACCACTAGTCATCCATGAAGTCAAGTCAAAGTAAATTGCAATATGCTCGTTTTCTATAACGTAGTACCTAATACCATAAATGATAAAATACTTCTGCCTACGGATGCGAGTCTATTTATCATTGTGCAAAGTATCAAATATGTTTCCTGTAAGTCTATTGTCCTCAACCAGGCTGTGTGCTTTTATTGAAATTTTTCTGACAGAAAACTCAATGAAACTTTGCCCAACATGAGAATTGTATCCGAGACCTCACGATGGCATGTTAATATAAGACATATTGCCACAGGACCGACAAGGCAATTTCATTATAGGCACAAGAATTAGCCGCCTCAGTTGCGTTCACTTAAGCAAATGCGTTATTGCCAACCCAAGCTCAAATCTTGGGTTCACAAGTAGATGTAGAGCTTACTTGATGTATGTATAAGAATATATCTGTGAAGGTGATGGTGACAGGCCATGGCGTATATTATGGACTTGGAAGTCCATAATATATGGTATATCGTGTCACTATACCACTGGGTCATGAATTTATTAATTATAATAATGTCCTGCAGACCGAATTTCAGTCACAGTGGCCAATCTTAACGGAGACTGGTCATCTGCGCAGTAGAGATTATAGTGCACATGCTAGTGCGCAAACATAAGTGCGCTCTCTGTTCGCTCACTCTCATGATCCAACACGACCGGAGAGAGATCAGGCGCAGGACCAACGGCTTTACATACTTTCCGAGGCACGGGGGTGTCTAACACTGCCAACTTCTTAACTCCGGGCTGATATTGAGAGTTTTTAACAGAAAACCCAATAACTTTTTGTTGGCCCGACCCGGGATTCAAACCCGGGATCTCATGCACAGCAGTCGCATTCACTACCGCTGCAACACGGAGAATGTAATTGTATACATTTTAGAATTTAACATATGTCGTGATTGTGCCTTCTACGCGCGTAAATGTACATTTTGTCTATCAGTTTATATCCCTTAGCAACAGTACTTTTATGGATATAAGAAATAACTACATGTAATTGCACATACACGTTCTCAAAGGAATAGAAAAGCACATAGTGTATATTTCATCCAGAAAAAAGTACTGTTACTAATCTTAGACAGTTTTGATTTAGATTGTGATAGGTTGGCGCATTGACAACCTCCTCGCTGACCCTCTCCGGCGCAGACGGACGGGAGCGAGAAGGAGGCGATTTGCCCGCCTTTTCGCTCCTGTATAGTGGGGTCACTGGTACAGAGTCGGGGGACTCTCTACCGGCTTGCACGGCCCCACACGTCTGGGGGATGGCCTTGGTGAGCAAGGCCTTCCCTCCATAGGTGCTGAGGCCCGGTCACCATCAGCCGGGCCAACCGCCGGGGCGGGATGGTGATTGCTAACGCGACCCCATCCCGCCCCACTCCGTCGGCGGAGGGACTGCTCACCCCAGGTTTTTAGTGTGTATACCGACCCCCTTCAGGGGCGGAGAGTCTCACATAACCACCCTTCCCCCCCCGGGGCAGGGGGTATCCATAAAGGATTTTCCTGGGTCAAAAAAAAAAAAAAAAAGGTTGGCGCATTGATAGGTTAGCTTATAGCATTACTCTATTACTCTTATAATACTATCTATATACATATATAAAACTCTCCCGTTACTGAGTGACTGACAGACAACGCACAGCCGAAACTACTGAACGCAAGAAGCTGAAATTTGGCATGTATGTTCCTTGGAGAGTGTAGGAGAGCACTAAGAGAGGATTTTTGGAAAATCCACCCTGAGGGGGGTGAAAGGGATGAAACCCGATATTCACACAGAAACGAGACTTACGCGGGTGGAACCGCGGGAAAACTACTAGTATTATATATGTGGTTACCATTACTCTTAGGTTGACTGCATGGAAAGCGTAATAGTTTAAACACGCACACACACGCTTACACACACACACACGGTTACACACACACACACTGACGCGCGCGCACAACAGTTAAAATATGTACTTGTTTATATTAGTTAATTTTTAGACAACCTTTTATAGTTCTCTTAGCAAAGGTTTTATTTTACCTAGCTTATGTCATTGTTATACATATCTTATCTTATGTGAGAGCCAGTCAGTGCAGACCGGCGACACTTCGACCCAGTGGGATCTTTTGTGTCGACACTCTCCCAAATTACGTTTGCCATTGATGTTCATGACAGCCGGGACCGCAACTTTACGTGCTCTCTCCGAGGCACCGAGCAGGTGATAATTGTCAATCAATACGCACATCATTTGTTATACATAACTATTATAAGAGTAGTAATCTGCGTGACAGGGTTTCCTAGTGCAGATACTTGTCTCTCACAAAGGATCAGCTTATATATGTATATTTCGCACCCTTAATAAAACAGAGACTTACTAAGATGGCAGTTGTCTCAATGTTCCAGTGTAGTTATTTCAAAGTACCCGAACATAATTTAATCATTGGTGTTTCTATTTACGCAGAATGAGCTCAAAGTATCATGAAGTCTAGCTGTGGTTTGCTTCTTCTTGGGTTTGACTATTTTTATTACTGGATCCCAAGCTGGTGGTACATTCCAACCATCTTCTCTATTAAAATTAGGATGTTTTTTGATTTCAATAGCCTCGCGAAGCATCCTTGGTAGGAATCGGTGTTCTTTAGCGAGAATCTGTGGTTTGTCAAATCTCAGGTAGTGGTTGGTCCTCTGTTGCACATGTTCACACACAGCAGACTTCAACGAGCGTTGGTGTTTTACATCAGCTATGTGTTCTTTTATGCGGGTGCCTATGCTTCTCTTGGTTTGACCAATGTATGAGAGTCCGCAGTCACAATCTATTTTATAGACCCCTGCATCTTGTAAAGGTAGTTGGCACTTGACGGATGGTAAAAATTGACTTATCTTCGTTGGCGGCTTGAAGTATGTGTTGATTGAAGCTCGCTTCGCAAAATTTTGTAATAAAGTGTCAAATAAACAACGCAATAAAATCCGTATATAGCAGTTTAATTTCAATGTTTGTAAAGTCTTCACAAACACAGGGGACAGCGGCACAGCCTTTTTTTTTTTTTTTTTTTTTTTTTTTACGTGGGGGAATGCATGACGCATACCCCTCCGCGGGGGCGGGCGGAGGGGTTATGTCGGACTCGCCGGGGTAAAATAAGATGTTAAGATGATAAAGTACCTCCCGGAATACCGACTAAACCTACCACGGTGTTCCTCGATAAAACCACTATCGACGGGGCCGCGCGAATCACTTTCGCATGCGGTCGCGACCCCGCCGAGGTTTCGGCCCGCCGTATGAAACGGCAGGCCACTACACGAAAGACCTACCCTAAAGGCACTTCTACCACTCCCTACTGTCCCCCCTAGAGGGGAGACGGACTCAACACAGAGGCGCGCGTGGGAACACGCACGCCGCCTCTCGGACCTGGTGCTGAACGGATGGCGGGCAGGCCCACAAAGCCCGCCACCCCCAGGTCAAACCTCAGGGTGGCTGGAGGTCGTCCCGCGCCCTCCGGCGCCCGGCTCTGCGGTTGGGGAGAGGGTTCAAACGCTCCCTCTCCCGCTCCGCCGCCTCCTTGATGGAAATGACTTCCTCACAAAAGGAGGCGACGGCGTTCCACGACCTCTCACTCCGGACCATAGACTGAACTACGGCCGGGAGCGAGAGGGCAACCAATCCGACTGCCGCGATCAATTCACGGCGCTGCGATGCCCAGGCGGGGCAAACCGCCAAAGTGTGCAGCGCCGTGTCCTCAACTACGTCGCGGCAGTCGCCGCAGTGGTGACAACCGGGCGTCTCTTGCCGGCGTATACGACACAGGAACTGGCCAAAACAACCGTGGCCAGTCATTACCTGTGTCAGCCGGAAGGTGAGGGCGCCATGGCGCCTCTCCAGCCACTCCTCAAACACGGGACTTACCGCCACGATCGTGGCATGCCCGGCACTGGGGTGCACAAGTCGTTCCTTCCAATTCGCCACTAGGACCTGGCGGAGCTCGGACCTCGTCGCCTCGAGAGCGGGAAAAGCCGGTCCTTCGCCCCGAGCTAGCGCCTCCCGGCGCCAACGATAGAGCGACGCCAGGAGCGCCGCTTCCAGGTCCCATGGCATCGATCCGGCGAGAGCGACACAGCCTGCCCTATGCTGCTTTCTTATAAATCACCTTTGAAGTTTTTATGTGCTACCGTTTTTATTATTGATCGAATTCATTGGTTTTTGGGTATTTTATTTACAATAAAACATGTTTATTGAATGGAGACCAAGTTAAATAAATTTTTATTTGTTAAGATTTTCCTTATAAAATACCACATATATCTGTTAAAATAAAGGCTGGCTAACTATTACTTTCAAAAAACCTTAATAGGTTGGACAGACATATGGCGCAGTCTTTGTAATAGAATACCGCTGGCAGTGTTTGCGTACGGAACCTAAAAAGTTCTCACCCGTGTAATCAGTGTTGGCAAACTGAATTACCCATATATACTGGTGACGCAGCATTTATTTTGTTACTGCGCAGCCGTGCACTTGCATAAACAGTACCAAGCACCGTGTTTTTCTTTAAACAAGATTTTCCCCCATTAATTAAGTTTGAAGTCCGTTTTTAAAACATTTCACTGCACTCTCGGAATCACTCTCACAGACCTCTAAATAAAAACTTTCTCAATTTTGTCCCGTCTAAATAAAAGAAGAAGCCTCATTTCCCACCTGTACAGTCGCGACGAGCGTTGTTTTACATTTTATAAATATTCAAAATGGAAAAACTTTTATCTCTCATTCAAATCTGACGATTTTAGTTTGAGATTGATTACTTTTATGCTGATTTTCTAACACAAAAAAGAAGAGCTTCTGAGATTAGACACGTTTTATTCAAATAAGTATCTGAAAACTGTAGAAAATGACAATTTAATGAAAAGCAATATTATCTATACATTTTTGGACAAATAATTTACAAAAAAATATTATAATATAAACAATGTCAGATATACAGCCACCCAGAGACAATGAAAACTGTATTTGTGTAATAGATTGAATTTGCTATTATTATAATTATAGGTTTTAAATAAATCACATAACATCTATGCCACTTAATATACAACCAAAAGTTATAATTAATTTGATCCTAATCTGCAATAATCATGTTCTAAAATACAAGTATCTTATAAATGTATTAAAGGAAGGAACTTTGCGTTGTATGTCTATTGATTTTCGGATAAATATAGTCTGTTTGTCTCCAAAACCTAAGACAGAACTGTATCACAGAACATCGGATTAGTTTGGGTATACAAATCAGTGACGTGTGGTGTTTTTAGTAAATGCAATCAGCTCTATAGTGATCTCAATATTAATCCTAATATTAAGGGTTTTAATTCTTCAGTGCCACTTGACTGCCGTGGATGTGTTTACCAAAGAATAGCTTAATATTATCGTCGATCTTCTGTAATATAAATGCTTTATATTACAGAAGATCGACGTAAAGTAGCAGTATTCATACTGTTGCGTTTCATTTGACAAGTGAATCACCGAAAATCCAATCACCCCTTCGTTTCCCTTTTTTCTCCTTCCACCATCTTCACTACACCCCTTTATCTTAGGTGGCAACTGCACACGAGTGATCACCATGGTATTAAAAGCTACATGCTAACAGCTCATCATTTAGCAAGCCACGTGCTTGTTTGTCGCCTATGTGGTTTACGGTCAGCACTCCGCTTGTTTCCTTAGAATTCAAATTCACAGTCATGTATATAAGGAGTGGACCATGCTTACGTGGGGGTCGAAATCTCGTCTAACATCAGCAGCCATATAAAAATTACTTACTTAGTTTAAAATTCAAACCAAACACTTTTCCACTCGAACACCCGACTCCTGCACTGACAAATCTAAGAAGACGGTTGCACCATAAATCAAGTTTACCGAGGGCTCGTCCACAAAGAGCTAGCACTTTATTCCTTTGAAAAACTGTAAGAGCTTCCTTGACGGTCGCATGTGGAATGAGGCCTTTTGTACCCCTGACGTTTTTGCTTGTAGCCGAGGAGGTTCAATGGGGATCGAATTTAGTCCTTTTTGTCTGCCCGTTAGCAGGACAGACAGTTACGTTCGTATTTGTAGTGATCTGTCTTTTATAAAGGGGTGTGGAAGTGGAAATGTAAGGCTATTTGTAAATTGCATTAGGTCGTTTGGTGTATTATTCGATGCTATTGTTGTTGGTTTTGCTTCTGAAATTGCTAAATCGTCTGTTAAGCATTCGGATTTATAATTATAATTATAACAGTGGTGTCTTTTAAAGTTATGATTTGTTTGTTTTAGTATGATTTTAGGAATGTGACAGTTAGTTTCTTATATATTCCTTCTGATTATGTACTGCACTTGTGCTAAATAACAAGGGGGTAATTCCCACTTCGCACTTTGGCTTTGGGGTCTTGTACTATTGCTGAAATTAAAACGCGGACTAAATAATTTATGTGGTGCTATTTGTCTATACTTTTCTCCTTATAGTATGGCCAGGCAAGTCACTCTCTCGCTCACTCACGCCTTTATTTACCACATGAAGCAAAAGTTGAATTGCACCTGTATTTCATCTTTTATATTTCACCTCGTGCCTAAAAGACTATTGAAATTACACGCACGGGACGTCAATATGTTGCTACATGTTGACGTCCCGTGCGTGTAATTTCAATTGTTATATGTATTTAATTCACTATGATGTACCTACCTACCTACATTAATAGGCATTTAATGTAGGAGGATGTAGACATTCTCATGAGTGGTCAAACACAAGGACAAGTCGCACCCTTAATAAAACAGAGACTTATCTCAGTATTTTGGATTAAACAAATTTGAACTCTATTGCAAAGATTTAACACAAATATAATATTAGAATTTAACATATACAATTCGAGTTCAAATTGCCTTACTTTCAAATTTCGAGTTAAATCGCTGTTTTATTAAGACTCATTCATAGAAGTCATTTATAAACAAATAAGTTTTACCACTTTGAATCGACTTTCAAAATGTTCAATATATGACTAGTATGTTTATTATTATTAGTTTAGACAAAAATAATTATATCTTACATTACACAAACTCTTGCAACCCTGTCCGTTCTAACAGCTATCATAATATTATATAATACAGGACTTACATACCCTCTGTAGATACCAAAATATACGTGAACCGATACGTTTGAAGACATTTTTGTCCGACAGCGCACTGCTTGAGTTTGAAAAGGGTTTTGACCGTGAAACGTCAAAAACAATTTTGTTTGAAGCACTTCGTTTATATGCGTGACGCATGTATTGACGTATGTATGTGGGTAGAATATATGAAATCGAACAGTTTCGGATATAAATGGACTGGTTTATTGAACCCCATGCGAAAACCGTGTGACTCAGAATCTATAATGTTATTTTTTGTGGGAGTTGAAACATTTAGTGGCAACTTTTTTTAACTAAGTCAAAAAAAAAAATTATGTATGAAGTTTAAAAAATTACTACGTGATGAAATCAAAAAAACAAAAAGTGTATACTTTTTGTCTTTTTGATATCACCACGTAGAAATTCTGTCGGGCAAGAAAGCTTTGAGACAACCTTTTGCTTAGTGAAAAGAAAATATTCGAAGATTCTTCTCTTCAAGATTTGTTACCTAGGAAGTAGTGTCATTTATAAAGATGCAAAATTTGTTCCATTTTTGAGAACTCCTATAACATTCCTTAATAAATAGGCTATTAAATAATAGGCATTCCTGTAAGGTGAATTAATAAATTACACGTCGACATCAAGTCTTTGAAATAGCAAAAGATCTATTAAGTTAGTGCTAAAGCATAACTGATCAAATATGGGTGTAATTCCCCCTGCTTGCTCCTACTGGGCAATGAAAGCGTGAGTTTTTATATGTATAATTTGGTCTGATCGTAACCTTGTATGGTAAAGAGAACCTGTCCAGCTTATATATAAAAAATATTTAGTCAACAAAGTGTTATTCAAGAAAATTCGTCCTAGGTAAAGTCAGAAAGTCTACCATGCAAGGAATCTAAAAATCTGTATTTGCAGAAAAATCCACATGACACCGTACTTTAAACAATGTGATAGCTTCAGTTGACAAGTGTTCATGGTTTTGCGGAGAAGAGTCGCATGAAATGGTCACGTCCTCTCCGATTTTGTATCATACCATATCATCATCTTATCATACTTAAGCACATTTACCCATGCATTATTCAGGAATAAATTATTTGGTGCCAAGAACTGTATTTCATTTACGCCGCCTAACAGGGTACAACGCTGTCATCTAGACTAATGCTTTTATCATTATATCTCGATACGAATAAGCTGATAGATTAAGCGATCCTACTGGACGGAGGGTAAATATTACTTATAATTAAGCATATAGCATATGGGCCATGTACTTACGCATGAGTATATATTATCGAGGTAGGCCTCGATAATACATATTCGTATTCAAAAATAAACAATTCAAAACTGCAAGCCACGATTGCTCCACGTCTAAGATCGAACCTACACTCAGTTACAATACAGACATAAAATTCAGCTCACGAGCGAGCCACTTACGAGAAACACGACGGCACATAATTATGTGTATGTATTCTGTGTTAGGGTGTGTTCTTATTGCACCAAAATCTAAGCAAATCATTATACCATAGTACCATTAATCTTCTTCTATAAATTTAAAGATCTCGTGTCATGGTGTTTGTGGTCGAACTCCACCGAAACGACTCTACCGATTTAAATGATTTTTTTTATATTCATTTTTTAGGTATGAGAGTAGGTCGTAAAGTATATTTCATACAGCTAAGTAATTAGGGTGTCCCTATCCATAACATTTTCTATTTTTTGACAAAAGATATGGCAGAACAATGTTTGCGGGTCAGAAAGTATACTATAATATTTTGTTCTTCTTGTACTATACCATACCATAGAATTGGCGATGATTTTATTGTAGTAAAAGACATACTTTACTAAGCAAGGGAAATATCAAAATTATATTACATCCACATTTCGCTAGCTATGATGTTAGGTTGGTACCACTTAATAGGGGCAGGCCAAGATAATGTGGATATGTTTTAATTACCGTGCTATTGCCGTCTGCCTGGTCCAAAGTCCGTGATGCTACTGATATTTTTTGACAGAAATGACCTTGTAGGCAAACCATGAATCTGGTCCAAGTAGAAAAGCATATCACATTCTCTACTGCTGAGCCACTGACGCATAAAGCTAACGGACTTTATTTCCTTTTAATTTTAATGGAAATATATCTTGTATCTTATATAGGGGCCAGTCAGTGCAGACCGGCGACACTTCGACCCAGTGGGATCTGTTGTGTCGACACTCTCCCAATAATGACGGCCATAGATGTTCATGGCAGCCGGGACTGATGGCTTAACGTGCTATCTGAGGCACGGAGCAGGCGATAATTGTCAATCAATACGCACATAATTTCGAAAAGTCATATAACTTCTGAAAGTCAGAGGTGCGCGACGTGGGCTCGAACCCGAGACCCTCTGCATTGCAGTCTGTTGGTCTCCCCACTGAGCTATCGCTGCTCGTTAATGTAAATATAAGTGGATATTATATATTTGAAGCATCTAGATGTAATTAAATCTTTGTATTATTAACACTCGTATTCTGAGAAGCTAATCAAAGGCGTGTCAAAATCAAACTTATGTTATGTGATTTGATTGACTGTTTCAAATTTAGTTAGCCAATTACAGCTGCTGATATACGTTCAACCGTCTATTTATAAAATATGGTAGTGTTACATAATATTATTGTTACATAAAATAACAAATTAAAGGTATATATTTGAAAATAAGGCTTATGCTTAAAAAGAGCCATCATAAAGTTTCGAAAATAGCGTCGTAAAATTATCACGTAGTTTCGAATAGAAACTTTCTTCTCCATAAAATTAGTTTTATCGCTTTATGAAGTTTTACGAGTCATTTATTGGCACCATTTAAAATTCTTTTAAACAGTTGTTTGTTGTTGTAAAGGGTCTATATAAACACATAAATTAGTAAAAGTCATTGTTGTAAATATTCGTACTTTAAATATATCCTAATAATTATTGTGAATATTTGTAAAGTCATTGGGAGGTTTGTTACTCAATCCACCATTCGGATGAAACTTGGCAAATAGATAAGCTATGTACTGGATTTATACATAGGATATTTACAACGGTTATCAGTTATCACAGTACCCATATGATTTACGACCAAAAGCGCAAGCATACTAGTAATATTCAAAAACTGTAAAATTATCGTTTTAATTTTTTTATTTAAACATTTTAATCCCACCAAACTGCTTAACAATTTATCGGCAGGAACGCTGTCATTTATAATAACTAGATACATAGACTCAGCTCAATAAAAAAAAAAAATTAGAACTAAAATAAAAAAACATATTGCATTAGGTACTATTACATTACAGCAACTTGAGGATCTAAGCGTAACAGTTATCTATGATTACAGCAATTAGCAGTCTCTTCAGCTTGTGTTTTTTGTTGTGTCAACATTCGCATATGGAGAGAGTATTAAAAAAAATATTGGTATTGAGGGGTAATGCTAATAGTTTTATTTAATTTTTATTTAAGAACGTTACGCTTAGTGTGATTTACTTGATAGTATTTCTTTTTCGTCGCCCCCTCCCCCGCCCCCCTCTACTAACCCCCGTAACGAACATTTTCACTCACTCTCACCCCACTCCTATAATCCTGATCACCAAATGTTTTAATTTTAAAGTACCCAATGTTGGCTTGAATCTTGGAAAGGCTTGGGTTCTATTGTAGATAATTTTTAGGAGCAGCATTGAAACCACAACTGTATCCACTAGACGTTAATCAGCCCGCCACCTATTACGTCTGACTTTAACATCATAACTTGTGCAGTCTAGGTTTCATACAACTATACTTACCTTTCGGATATATGTAAGCGTAATACTATGTATGTAAAAGTATCAAATAAATACCCATTAATACTTTGGCAAAATTATAGTTTCATGCTATATCCTTTTAGCCCAAGGTCTTGTATTAAAAAAGGAAAAATAATCATTACATATTGTATTGTCACCAGAACAAAAGATATATGCAAAATTTCAGTTCAATCGGACGTCTGATAGGTTTTATTTAAGCTTTGAAGATTTGTCCTACATACATTGCAAGTTGTACAAACATACAAAAATAGATAAAACAATCGTCTAAACATTAAACATTTATAGGTCAGAATTACCTTCAGGATGAATCACTCTTTACCCGCACTGCATCTCCTAAGTGCACCGTTTCATTGCAAATTTGTCGCCGAGCCCCGTCTCGGGAACAATTTGGGCTAATTACAACGAAACAAAGACAAGTTCCAGACTTAATAATGAATGTAGTGCACTTTTGTGTCTTCTTGCAACTGACAGATTTCCTAAGTTTGTGGTTAGGTTCGTTGGAATACTCTATATGAGGAAGTTTCTTTTTTTTGGAGGAATAAAGTTGATATAAATAAGAGAAATGTTTAGACATTCACTTGTAAATAGGAATTAATATAGGACAAAAATCTTTTTGGAACTAATCCTACTTGCATTTCCGCTTTTGTAACAGTTGTGTATCATCAGTGGTGATTTCTATGATCTCTCATCATAGAAATCACCAATATTGTCCCTCCTGGGAATATTTGAACTTTCTTGAAACACGCAACAAGTTTAATCAAAAGTATTTAGGAAGAGTTCGAAAAACATTCAAACAACAACGAACCTATTTGTTATGGTGTCTTTCGTAAAACAGTGAACAGATTTTAGCAGACATCCCTCTATGCGTATGTCGGTGGCAAACGGTAGTTCCGAAACGAGGTCACCACTGCATTATAGGCCACCGAATATCACCTATAATAAGATTGTATCCACTTCATATATGATAGGTATTAGCCCAAGTCATTTTCCGCCAACTAGCTACCTCATCAAGCCTTTGAGTCCCCCGCAGGCGTACAATTAACCGGTCGATTTCTACAGCATGTGATGAAGGCTTTATCGACACGAGAAACTGAACAATAACTCGCTGCTGTAATAGCTTGTCTAACATGTCGATCAACGAACAAAGCGATTATTCTCATCTGCTATGTGTCTCTTTCATTTACGTGGATCCATCCGTCCATCCTTTGTGAGACAAAAATTGCAGATTTTAGTAAAATGAACTATTGATTGTTTAAGCCTTTTTTCGTCTCACCACGTTGAGAGTTATGTGTCTACTACACTGGACAAAAGTTTGTGTGATCCACTAATTGTTGGCCTAAGTCTGGATGCTGTTCAGAGCTGTTGTACCAGTGTTTGAAAAGTTCGTTGTGATACATGCAATAATCACTGTGCAGGCATTGTATTCAACAAAAATGCTTTTCTTGGTTTGTCTTTTTAAATATTATACAATATTAGGATTAGCTCAGCGCATATGCGATTGTATAGGCGTTTTCATTTTATCTATGCGACTTCTGTACACGCGGTCTCTGGCTAGGTTCAGGGAATTAAGGAGCCGTATGCGTAAACGAAAGCTTTTGCCATTCCTAGTTTCTGCCTACGGCTTGGTTGACGTAAATCTCACGGGATCGGATTATCGGAATAAAATGTATGTAATGTATTTATCTAAGATGAAGTTTTATATACCAAGTTCTATTCAATACCGTTAAACGGTTTACGCATGATTAAATAATAAATGTCTTCACAAACACAAATCACAAATAATAATAATTCCAGTAGAGTCAAAATCAAAATGTAGATAAAAGGTACTTCATATTATGTCAATCCAGAACATGATTTGTCTATGTGACAAACGACATCCTTATCCGTTCAGTGATTTGAAAACAAACATCTTTACAAACCTTCACATTGTTTTTATCAATCACTAGATTTTGCCCGCGGTTTCGCTCGCTTAAATGATACATACATACGTAGATTCACTCCTGTTCCCAGAGGGGTAGGCAAAGACTACGGATTTCCATTTGCTACGATCCTAACACACTGCTCTGGCTTCATTCACTTTCATCACACTCCTCATACACGCCCGTCGGTTTAAGGTGCTCTTAACCTGGCCTTTGTCCAGAACGCCTTCGATCTGATCGAGAAACGTTCTCCTAGGTCTTCCTATTGCGACTATTCCATTCACACTAGCCTTATAAACTTGCTTAGTCAGTCTTTCCTCGTCCTTTCTTTCTACATGCCCAAACCAGCTTAACGTACCCTTTTCTTTCCTTGTCACTATATCCACTTTCATGCCGCATCTCTCTCTAATTATACAATTCCTTATTCTTTCTTTCAGAGTCACACCACATATGCTTCTTAGCGCTCTTATTTCTACAGCATTTATTCTGCTCTCATGCTTCTTTTGCCATACAAATTTCACTTCCATACATAAGTGTGGGCACTAATAGTCCTCTATGAACAGCCAAACGTGCCTTTTCGGATACATTTCAAGTGTTCATAAAAACACGTAGAGCTCCATTCGAATAATATAATAATATATAATATATTCTATCACATACACACAACACCATGATATGTTATGTTAGGATAAATTAGTAATAGTACTTTTTTTGTGGATGACAGATACCCTGTGTCCTATTTTGTACCCTTGATAACGTGTCAGCGAAATTTCATGATGATCGATTACGTAGTTGAGGCGTGAAAGCGTAACAAACAAACAAGCTCATATTCGCATTTATAATATAAGTTAGGATTCTAATATTATACATTATTGTAAAACAAGGTTAATCAATATTAAATGACCTTACCATTGAATACAAAACGTCACGACCGACACAAGACAGCATATAATAGTGGACAACTATAGACTGTTTTGAATAATTTATTGCTTTAATACCCAATAATGACTAGTAATGATGTCCGGTAATCCCATTTACGAAAAGTAATCCTGACTCACTGTGTGGATTAGTCTCAATTACTGGGTATAAATATCACTTCTAATTCCATGGCCACCTTGTATCAAAATAGTGTCTGCATTGATTGATAAAATGATAAGTACAGTAAAGTACAGCAGTATTCAGTATATCTATATAAGGAAAAATAAGGAAGAAAAGAGATGTGGCGACTCCGCACAGACGAAGAAGTTCTGCCTACATCTAACAGATGGCGCTAAATACGCTCAAATGACGTCACAGTCCTGCATCGCGCAAACGGAGTTTACACAGCGACTAACTATATATATAAGCTCCCGACATCAACCGTCGGGCCGCGGCCCGCCAGGCATGATCAACCAGCCTGGTCCGAGGATCCTCCCTTTGTGTTGGAGGGACATCACACCCTGTTCCTCCACAGAGATTTTCTTTTTTTTACACCAGTGGCAGACGTTCTAGTGGCCTAGTGTGAATCGTATCTTCAGTGTTAGCATTAGTAGTGTTTAGTAGTGTATACACTCTTTAAGCACTATTTCAATAAAGACACGTTATAGTCCTCAGGACTCACTAAGTAAAATCAAAACGGTCTAAGCAAATTCAAAATCAGTACCAGTGAAACTGTTTTTGCTAACTGCCTCCGTGGTGCAGCGGTAGTGTATGCGACTGCTGTGCATGAGGTCTCGGGTTCGAATCCCGGGTCGGCCCAACAAACAGTTATTGGATTTTTCAGTTAAGAAATCTCAATAGCAGCCCGGAGTTAGTAAGTTGGCGGTGTAAAACACCCCCGTGCCACGGAAAGCACGTAAAGCCATTGGTCCTGCGCCGGATCTCTCTCCGGTCGTGTCGGATTACCGTCCTATTGGATCATGAGAGTTAGGGAACAGAGAGTGCACTTGTGTTTGCACACACACTTGTGCACTATAATATCTCCTGCGTAATTGGCCAGTCTCCGTTAAGACTGGCCGCCGTGGCCGAAAAACGGTCTGGAGGATATATTATTATAATTATTTATTTTTTGCTATTGGTAGCAGACAAGTCAGTGGCGCACCTGATAATACATCGGCCCTGATGTATGATCATGGCCTGCTATATGAATGGTACATATTTATTTATCAAAAAATGTTGATATAGTCTACGTTCTGCAATAAGATTCTTTTATAAAATACACAAACCCCAGTCTCAAAATATAAAGTAATTTTAGAAAAAAATAATACGGTAACCTGCATTTTATTACTATCTATTATATCATATCTAGTTCGCAACCAGCCAATTACTAATGTAAATATATAATTAAGAAGTATTGTTACAAACACACATACGATAAATTAGAATACCGAATACATTCAGTTTTTTTGAAACAACTTTAAAATTAATAATTTTACTTCTCATATTAAAATGCATATTAGTCTTCTTCTCTCTTAGCCTTTATTATTCCCAAGTCACTTGGGGTCGGCTTTTCTAGTCTAACCGGATTTGACTGGATATTAATTTTTACACGGAACGGCTGCCACCTGACCTCCGCAACCCGAAGGCTAACGATACCCTAAGGCTAGTCCAGTGTCAGGATATTATAGGGCACTGACTTCCCAACAACGACTGCCATAGATGTTAATGGCAGCCGGGACCGACGGCTTAACGTGCTCTCCGAGGCATGGAGCAGGCGATAATTGTCAATCAATACGCACATAATTTCGAAAAGTCATATAACTTCTGAAAGTCAGAGGTGCGCGACGTGGGTTCGAACCCGAGACCCTCTGCATAGCAGTCTGTTGATCTCCCCACTGAGCTATCGTTGCTCTAAAAATGCATATTAGTATGTACAACAAAAATGAAAAACGGCAAAAATAATCCTAGAAAGCCTATCTAACATTCACAAAACACAAACATTTACAACAAAGTTCCAACTCCAGTAACTCACTTAAAAAGTTTAAAATAAAAAATCACTCTTTAAACATAAAGCATGCAGCAAAAATGAAGTTTTAGCACAATCCAGGTTAATCCGCCTTCAGAGTATTAACAAGACTTGCTCACAGCTGGAAAGAAAGCTAAGCTTCGATAGGAAATTCATGCTTAGTTGGATGGAATTAATGTCTTTTCGACGCTGTTGGTAGCACGAACGCTTAAACTAAGTGCAGCATAATATAAACAAGTGAAGTATAGATGTGAATCTGAATGTAGCTAACATTTGTATTCTAATCTGTAATGTTTTACATACAAACTTATTAATATAATATTACTAGCTGCCCGGACAGACTTCGTTCTGTCAAAATAAATTTTTATTTTTTTTTATTTTTACTTTATTACTAAGGGGTATGAAAAATAGATAGTAGCCGATTCTCAGACCTACTAAATATGCATATAAAATTTCATAAAAATCGGTCAAGTCGTTTCGGAGGAGTATGGTAACTAACATTGTGACACAAGAATTTTATATATAAGATATCACACACAACACCACCTAGCCCAAAACTACGCAGCGCTTGTACTATGTGTACTAGACAATGCATAAACATACCTACATATATACTTTTTTTTACTTCTTATACATATAAACACCCAGACCAAAACAAACATCCATGTTCATGCACACAAATGTTTGACTTGTGCGGAAATCGAACCCGCGACCTCAGGCGTGGCAGTCGGTTACACTAACCACTACGCCATCAATATATGTTTGTGGTTTAAAGTTTCAAGAGCGAGCCTATTTATAGCCAACAACCGAACGCAGTTCCAGACGACGTGCTGCTACTGAAATTGTTTAAAAAAAAATACACTCTGTTAACAAAATATATAAAGGCGTACTATGTTAAAAACTATAATTTTATTCATTTATTTTATATATTTAATAAACTCATAATTGACATACTTTAAGCACCTATCTCTAGCTTCAGGCCCAAATTTTTCTAATTAATATAAGACAACTGCCGCTCTAGAAATAATTACTGTGTCGCGGGGGTCGTTACAAACACTCAAATAATGGTCGCAAAGAATATCTAGACTCGGTACAAGTATTTGCGGATTGAAGCCACTCGGCGCAGCGACTGTGGCCAGGCCACATCACTTATACCACTAAGTCCACCGTGCAGTCGATTTCTTTTACACTTACCTAAGTCACCGTTGAGCGCTATGTTCAAGATCATTGCCGGCATTCAATACCCTATAATATTCTCAAGCAAAGCACAACTTCTTTACCATTTTAGCAATCCTTCCACGGCGACGCAATGAATATCAGTTCCACACTTCCATCATATCGGTACGTGAATAAAATCGTAACTGTTACTCATGGCTTGTAATAAGTGGTAATACCATTTGGGCTCCCGTTTGTTATACTCGATATGTAATAAAATTTTACTATAATATTGAATTCATTCAAAGGCCTCTTTGAAAAAGGCTTCTATCTAGTTTCATCATTATAATGAAAGCTTTGGTTAGTAATGTATTATAGGATTCTTTCAAGATACGTTCAAAGTCTTTAAGGTTACCTGGAATATCAATATATCGCTCGCAAAGTCTAATACACATAAGCCAGCTGGTTTAATCTTCAATATGAAAATACTTGCATACTTGTACATTGTTAAACAATATATTAAAGTCTGTAAAAATACACCGTTTAAAAGTATATCGTGTGTTTGCTCACCACTGCCGCTGCACTGAATGACGTGGATTTGATTTGCACACGTAATAGTTGTTCTGAGTTTGGGTATTCCTTGTGTCGGTTTCTTAAATGCTAATAAAGTTCCCCACTACAACGAAATTAAATCTAGTGCAGAAACTGTCCTTAAAAAAATAAACATAAACCTCGAAAATCAAAAATGTGTACTGGAAAATCAAACTTGAGATCTCAAGGTTAGATTTAACAAACAATAACTTCACAACTAAATATAATATTGTGTAATCTCTGCATATTCCTGATAAGTAGACAGATGTTTGTTTAGGCTAATAGACTGCATAAAGTTGGGTCCTTGCGAACAAGGGAACTGTTTTATAAGTGTGTTTCTAATCGTCTACCCAGCCTGGCTATGTGCTGTTACTCTGTAAGGTGTAGAGAGATATACTACACACATCTTTTACCAGCTACAATAGAAGACGAGCCTATTGCCGACTATTGGCTACTTGAAATTTCTTACCGAAAAACCAAATAATCCACCGTCCAAGAATCCTGAGACCTCATCAATCACAGACATAAGTCGTTTGATGTCAAAAATCAAATTAATCTTAAATAAACAGCAAATTTCTGAACCAACAATAATTGCAGCACTTAAAAATACAAAAGAAACTTTGTGTAGTAAATGTACACTTTTACAGAAGGTTGGCTGAAGATTTTTTGCTCAGATTAAGGCAGTGGCTGAAACAACTTGAGCCATGAGTCGAGTTTGTGACGTCTTAACAGTAAGCTTTAAGTCGCCTCGTTAACTGCTAAGCAGAACTTCTACTTTGTATCTTTAGACAAAGAGTATGCGAAAGAGAAGAGTAGTCTAGTCTCAGTGTAACGACTTATGAAAATCTCATGCCTAAATTCTTGAATTTACCGTCAGTTTTATCATAACCGTAGTTGGCAACCAAAGATTCAAAATTTTACTCGCTGCTCAATCAGGCGTTTCTCGATGGAAATCCATAGTAATAAAATTGTTCTGTCCCCATCCAGAGGAGTTCAGTATTTTCAACCTTTTTCTGTTGCAATTGTTGGGGTGGGAAATCCGAGAGTGCGTGGCGGGTTTCTCTCTTCGCAATAACTTTGTTAATTCATGTATTGAAAAACTGGCCTCTATGTGTGTTTGACTACTACACGTAAAAAATATTGACGTGATCGCGGATAGTTGATAGTTTGTGTGTATTTTTAGGTATATGTATGTACCTAGGCATCCACGAAACCCACCAAAAATGATCTTTATATTTGAGGAAACACATAAATTTCCTTTGTTCCATTGTAAATGTATTCCTTCACGCATTGAAATATGCTTCGCCAGGTGCGAAACTATCTAATACTCAGTTTTAACTTTCTTTTACTGCAAGGCAGCCTGAGTTTAGTAGTGCGACAAATTTATAAGCTCCTAGTTCCAATGTAATATATGAACGTACGAAAATTCTAAGCTTAGTTTATAACACGTCTGCACATGTCACTCTTTGACGACATGTTCTCAAGAGTTTCCGTACAAACGACCCACTATGACACTGCGTCGTGTTAATTAATACTAGAACTACCGTGTTCTGTATTATACGACTATTTTGTGAATGTTCTAGATTTTAGAGGTAATCGTTGATGATGTATAAACCTACTTTACCTTCTGTATTCATCAACGTAATACCGAAGAGCTGTGAATTTATTATACGACTACTTTGTGAGTGTAATGGATCTGAGAGTTTGTAGTGAATGTTATATGAAAGGAACAAACCTTCCGTATTTATAAACGTAATAGCAGTATTTGAACTAATGCGCTAGTTTTGAACATGATGTTGAGATAATCTTGTCCTTGATTCTTATTTTATAAATTTGTCATTATTTTGTTTAATCTATTGAATCGCAGTAGATTAGTCATATTTGTTTTAAAGTGCCATACACGTATTATACGTTACAGTAACTGCTTATCATTAGGAGGACCTAATGATAAGCGGCTATTGTAACGTATGGATCACTTGAAATAGGACCAGAGTAATCGCGAGTTGTCGATTTTAGCGAAAAGAAATTGCAGATGATTTGAAAGTACGACGACTTCGCACAGACGCCTATAAATCTATCAGAAGTTGAAAGAATTTTTATCTTCGGCAAATACTCAGTGGCCATGTTCAAGCAACTTCTACATCCTTGTGTTACATAAGCTTATATTAACAGCTGTAGATACAAGAAGATTATGAAGGATATTGGTTTTCTGCAATATATTGATGACAGTCAACATAATTACGGGATCATCCCTTTGTGTTGGAGGAGTATTACACTCTGTTCCTCCACAGTGGTGACTTTGACGTCATCATCCAGCAACCGACGTGATCCAGCATCCAGACGTGATCAAACACCCGCTGTCATTGGGAGCAGCCTTCACGGAGCACATCAGCAGCAACAACCATCGCCATCAACTTCACCCCTCTCACACAGCACTTCTCCAGAAGAGCAATAATCAAGTCACAGGAACTAGTCAGCATCTTCGGCCTCATCAGGGACTACCACACGCCTGCAGCAACACACGCCTGCAGCACAAACGCGCAGCCTGATCTTTCCTACGGCCTCACCAGCACCTAGGCTCCACCCACTGCACACACGGTCCACGCAAGCAGGGCACTTCACTCGCCGTCAGCGCAGTAGCCAGCCACGACACAGTAACAACATGTTCGTGCCGATCTATCTCAACCCAAGGCCTATCGCGGGCCAGAATATGCAGTCGTTACCGCAGATCCTATAGTTCTCGGTACCGCAGCTGATCGATCTTCAGGTGGCTGGGTACACCATACCGCACCACCAAATGATAGCGGGGCAGCCGATACCTCACACCGAGATCCCGATACCGCCTGGCAATGAACGGGTATATTACTCGTAAAACCGGCTGCCGGGGTAGCATCGCGACAACGTGCTGCCGTTCAGACCGGAGCTCTGCCTGCCTCAGTCCGGGCAATAGAACAATTTGCACATGCTACCCTTATATCCGGCGCAAGAATTATAATAAAATAGCCAGAGAGGATATATTCAATCTCGGACAGATACTGGACATGATCGCCGAGTTCCGCGTTAACCAGCTGCCGACGTTTATTGACCTAGGCATGGACCCGCGCACCGACGCCGTGTGGCCGCCGCACCTGGACGAGATGTTCAACTTCACAGAGATCAGGAACGCTTAACCACCGGCGCTACACGCTGAGGCGTTCCCTTAACGCTCGACGATCATGCCATCCACGTCCCGACGCTCCTCACCCGTCGAAGGCGCTGAGCCGAGAGCGGTGGGTAGGCCCGTCTTCGTCCCTGTTCCAACGGCTACAGCGCTTCAAATGGCCCCATCGGTCGTAATGGCCCCAGCGGTCCCACGGCCCTTCACCGGTACCGACCACAGCCAATCACAGATCTCGAGAAAAGCCAGCCACAGTCGAGCGCCAGCCTGCCATACTGCCATATGTTCTTACATATGGCAGTATAGCATGCTTGCAGTGACCCCTTGGCCACTGACAAGATTAGCATTGTCAACCTCGATGGCGTAGTGGTTAGTTAACCGACTGCCACGCTCGAGGTCGCGGATTTGATTCCCACACAAGTCAAACATTTGTGTGCATGAACATGGATGTTTGTCTTGGTCTGGGTGTTTCTATGTATAATATGTATGTATTTACAAAAAAAAAGAAGTATTTATGTATGTTTATCCATTGTCAAGTACCCATAGTACAAGCTATGCTAAATTTGGGCTAGATGGTGTTGTGTGTACTTATGTGATAGAATATATTATTATTATTATATGCTATCTTAAAGCGAGCTTCAATCAACACATACTTCAAACCGCCAACGAAGATAAGTAAATTTTTACCATCCGTCAAGTGCGTTGGCACTTGACGGATGGTAAAAATTTACTTACTTTGACCTTTACAAGATGCAGGGGTCTATAAAATAGATTGTGACTGCGGACTCTCATACATTGGTCAAACCAAGAGAAGCATAGGCACCCGCATGAAAGAGCACATAGCTGATGTAAAACACCAACGCTCGTTGAAGTCTGCTGTGTGTGAACGTGTGCAACAGGGGACCAACCACTACCTGAGATTTGTCAAACCACAGATTCTCGCTAAAGAACACCGATTCCTACCAAGGATGCTTCGTGAGGCTATTGAAATTAAAAACCTTCCTCATTTCAATAGAGAACATGGTTGGAATGTACCACCAGCTTGGGATCCAATAATTCAAATAGTCAAACAAGAGCAAGAAGCAATACACAGCTAGGCTTCATGAAACTTTGAGCTCATTCTGCGTAAATAGAAACACCAATGATTAAATTATGTTCGGGTACTCTGAAATAACTACACTTCAGAACGTTGAGACAACTATCATCTTATTCTCCCCGTAACCATGGCTGCTGAAAAGCAACCGAAACGTCGGAAAAGTGTAAACTGAAATATAAATTGTTTTAATAATAATAATAATAATAATAATAATATTCTACCACATACACACAACACCATCTAGCCCAAACTAAGCAGAGCTTGTACTATGGGTTCTAGACAATGGATAAACATACATAGATACTTTTTTTTTTTAATATAAAAATAAAATAATTATTTAATTAGCTTAAAAAGTAGTAGTGTAACAGTTACAAAATTATGTAATAAAGTGTTAAATAAACAACGCGATAAAATCCGAATAGAGTAGTTTTATTTCAATGAACTTACAAAGTGATCGTATATGTTTAATTCTGTCATTATATACAGCAAATCTACACCTACGGATGTACAAAACGTGTAAATAATGGATAATCCTGAAACACATCATAGTATTACCGGTATTTGAGGCGCAAATTATTTATTTAAAAAAATTACCCAATGCCTTATCTTTTTAAAAAAATAACTACATCTGTAGCTGTAATTATTTATTTGAATAATATAACATTTACAATATTTACATTATTCATTTTAAAACTAGTTAATCTAATATGTATTTACAAACATATTAAAAAAGATAACATAATTACATTAATATTATTAGTATTTTTATAATTTATAACATAATTATAAAAATACTAATAATTATGTATAAATATAAAATATTTACAAAAATGGTTTAGGCGTCGTAGCATTCGTCAGCATTGCTGTCAACTGGTAACGTGCCCAGAAGACTGACAGCATTGCCATGCTGAATGGCAATGCTGATTATTTGGGCCAAGAAAAGACCAGCCTTCTGATCCAGCTAAGCATCGACCAGGCATTTTGCGATCTCTCTACGTTTCTACCCCAAACGACTCAAAAATGTAATTGCCGACTAAATTACTATATTTGCGCCGTTTGAGGGTTTAAGCGATTGCAGCAGCAGCGCCAGGACATTTCGCAGTGCTTACAAGATGGCGCAAGGGTGTCAACGCACACCAAAGTCCTGCCACACCATCTTCCAAGGCAACAATGACATTCCGTCCGGTATCTTCCCATCGTCGCGTATCAAGCCATTGGGTTCAAGTAAGGCTGGAACGCCAGCAGTGACAAGAGCACGACGTATTATGACATTAATACGTGGCGTGACGAGATATTCGACCAGCGCTAAAGCTGTTGTTACGAGTAGGTAGTTAATTAATAGTTAAAGGCTTTAAAAAATTTACATTAATTTAAATTTTTATCATGAACCGTGGTGAAAATTACACTTCGTTAAAAAAATAATGTGTCACACATGTCAAATTCATTCTATACGATCGATAAACATGTATGTAAATAATATTCAGGGTTTCTAATCTGTATATTATTATGTGTTAAGTCCTATGTAATAAATGGAGAGCCTATGAACGAGCCTACGTTATAAGCATCTCATATTTACCCAGCTCAAAGGGTCTTCAGACTAACGTGCAATAGACACAAAGTGCAATATCGCAAAAATGTACATCAGCCATGGCTTTTAGTCATTCGATCAAACTGCAAGCCGTGACCGTTTCACGGCTTGTTGCCTTTGAATAACGACCGCGATGTACGTACGCGTTTGTGTCGCGGACGGCGTTTTACACATACGTTTACCCTAGATACCCTCTGTAATGCGGTTGGAGTGGAAAATACCTTTGAAGTCGAGTAAAAATTTGCGCTGAGTATACAGGTTTAATCTGAATGAAAATGCATGTTTCAATGTGGTTTTGAACGAAGGCTTTGTTTGGTTATATTACTATCAAGAGTTTTGCCAAAATATAACGTAATTTTTGAATGCGAATAAATTCTCGGTTTTCTTGTTAATTCTGTTTATAAACAATTTATTGAGCTAAGCTTTAATACTTTATGCTCAAAGCTATTGTGGGTACTATACCAGAGCTTCTAGCAATAAGGATGTCGATTACGCGCTCATATTTATGTATATAATTATTTTGTATGTGTGTATATCACTGAACTTCTCCTAAATGACTGGACCGGACATAGAATTAATAGAAGGAACACTTAAAAATAACATCGTCATCTTAGAATTGCGATGCCAGCGTGATCGACTAAACTTTTGCAGTTGTGTCATAATTAAACTAAGATTTACATATTGGAATAATATTATTATGCGAATTAAATCAGTAATAATTACTAAATCAAAATTGGAATGCAGTATTACACAGTTTTCGAATATTGAAATTATTTTTCGTAGCAATTGCAATTCGATATCTATTAAACAAATAAAAAAGATGTAGTTAAATAAACGTGTGCTGTTTTTATGCGCAGATAAGTGTTTTTAGCATTGTGTGCTGGTTGGATCATTCTTATTTCTTCGACTGACAGCACTATGACGCTGTTGCCTGGCTGTAAATGGAAATTTAACTGATATGCAATTTAAGTGCACATTTGTAGTTCATTTTAATATAGAGAATAACCATTTGTTTTATGCTCTCTGCAATTATAGCAAGAATATAAAGTTTTAAAATTACCAAACGCAATTTTATCGCTGACACTACATTTTTGGAGCCCAAGCATGTACTGCATTAATAAACCATCTTATTTTAGTGTGTTTTAATTAATTATGAGTCTGATTAATAAATGACGCTCGCTGGTTTCAGCATGAATGGGCGGCTCGACCGGGGAAGTACTAACCTCTCACAGAATATCGACGTGAAATAGCAATGTTCTTACTGTTGTGTTTCGTTTGGTGAGCGAGAGTGCCGGATGTCCAATCACCCTCTTTCTCCTTCCCACTCCTTCTCTTTCCCACTTCTTTTTTTTTCCTAAAGGGTCGGCAACGATATTGCAGACGTCCATAGGCTACGGTGACCACTTACCATCAGGTGGGTCGTATGATTGTTTGCAAACATAGTAGTATAAAAAAAAACTGTAATCTTCTAGTATTAAAAAAGCATCAAAAAGAAAATGATAAATACACAAGTATAAATAAGTAATGATAATGTGTATAATAATCAGGCCTGTATATAAACTGTCTCATAGCCGAGTCTGAGTCTCTATTCAATGTCAAAATGGTTAGGCGATAGTCCACCACGCTGGCCCAGTGCGGGTTAGCATACTTCATATATGTCTAAAAACATTATGGAGTACTCGCAGATATGCAGATATTTGCAGATACATTGCCTGGACAACACAAAATAGGGTTACTTTTTTTAGCAAAGAGAATCGTTCAAATCCTTTTATTTTTGCGTGCGGATGCATTGCTCTATACTTCTCCGCGGGGCGACGAAGAGGTTATGTCGGACTCACCGGGAGAAAGATATCCCGGTAATACCGACTAAACCTACTCGTAGTCCTATCTAGATATAAGCAGAGTCACGAATCACTTTCACATGCAGTCGCAATCCCGCCGAACTATTCAAAACCTAACCTAATCTATCTTTCATTTACGCGAGTGAAACTGTGGCCGTAATCTGGTAAATAATAAAGGTATGCAGATCTCTGCATACCTATATTATTTACTAAATTACTACTTTTTATTCAACATAAGATTGCAGTTAAATAATTTAGTTTTCTATTCCTGCGGTTATTGTCCTTTACGCTGACAGATTAACAACTCCATCTTTGCAGTCTCAATACGCTTGCTATTCCCTTTGAGACTACCGTGATTGCTTGTTATCAGTGATGCTATATGAATCTTTGTCAGGTTAATGTTTTGCAAAATCTTTGGTATACATACATGTTCTCATGTTTATAACTCTGGAGTAGGTAAAACGTTTAATGCCCGATTTATATGTAAATAATTTGGGTAAATAAAATGTATGATATTTTTTACTAGATAGACGATGAATAGTCATCTAACGTGTGCGCTAGAAGACTATCGTATTGAATAAAGCGTCAACGCAAATTTGTTAATAGTGAGGTCTAGCGTGCCATCCATCTATAGCGTTAAAAACTGCGCCCGTGAAATAGAAAAAAGCTTGACCCTGATTGAAACCAAACCATAATTTCAGGTCATATTTTAGTAGACATTTGCTTGCCTAAACTTTTGATTAACAGGAGTGATACTCAGCAACTAAGCTGTCTTGGTACCATTACTAGTATAAACTTTTTTAATAGTTATTGTTAATGTATATAATTGCTTTTCTTTTTATACTACTGAGGTGGCAAACAAGCATACGGCCCACTTGATGGTAAGTGGTCACCGTAGCCTATAGACGCCTGCAACACCAGAAGCATCACTTGCGCGTTTCCAACCCTTTAGGAACGGAAGTGGGAAGGAGCGGGAAGCAGAAAGTGGGAAAGATGGTGATTAGGCCTCCGGCACTCTCACTAACCGAACGAAACACAACAGTAGAAATACTGCTATTTCACGTCGATATTCTGTGAGAGGTTAGTACTTCCCAAGTCGAGCCGGCCCATTCATGCTGAAATCATTATCCTTTTACTTAATTAAAAATCATTTCAAGTACAAACTGAACATTAAGCGACAAACATATTTTATCAGTATAAGGCTGGGTGCGCACTCGCGAGCTGACGGTGACGCCTCGGCAACAAGGTGAAGAAAAAATAAAAATATAGCGGGCGGCACACCAATGAAGTGTTGTGCAGAATTTTAATATTGATATTTTACGACATCCTTAAACATTATGTATTATACATTTCAATCTATATAAATAAAAAATATCCTTAGAAAATAAAACGTGTGCCCGTAATACACGTGACACACGTAAAGTTGGTCACATTTAGTCGCAGACTTTTGTTCGCCGCCAGCTACATGGCACATAAAGTCTATCGTCTGTGGTAAGCCTTACGGAGAACATTTCAACACAATTAAAAATTGTACGATAGAGTATAATAGAGATTATTCATAAAATAACTCAGCTTACGCAAGACTATGCAACCTACAGGATTTTCTCCGAAAGCAAGCGTACCCCTTTTTCTCAAACAAAAGCCATATTTTCAAAGCATTTTTACTAGAATAGTTTGCTTATTCATCTTGAGCATCTGTATTAAATAAATAAAACCTTATTTCATTATATTAAGGTATATTTTACGGCAATGTAAATATTTTGTACAATTCTATGTAGTGAACCAGGAATGCGTATTGCTTTATTACAATGCTAGATGTCGTAAACATTTTTGAGGTAGAAAATTTTGTAATTATGTTTTTACTACCTGAAATTTTAATGGAGCTGCCTCCTACAAGATGTTTTATTAAATAACTTCGCCATTTTATTTTAATAGCAAGGTAATAGGTACTTGTATTATTTTTAGCTCAATATTAAATTTAAAGCAAGAGTCCAGAGAACAGAAAACAGAATACCTATTCAGGTATAGTCTCTGCGATTTTAAAATGTCGTGCTCACCATTTTTTTTGTGCTTTAATGTAACTATTATATGTCTTTCGTATTAGGATACCCTCTGTCATAGATGTTTACAAACGTCGAAGCTACATTAGTTGTAAACAAGAACAGTTAGACTCTGACCAATAGTGTGTAAACCGCATTTTTTTTATCCTTGTTGGTATAGTAGGACACTAATTTAAACAACTATGATATCCGAGCTGCACTTTTGAAATTGGTTCTTGCTTTAACGGTAATGAAAAACAACCTAAGAAACTTGCATGTCTGGTGAAAAGCTAGCTAGTGTAATGAGTGAGCTACCTGTATCTAAAAAATTTGCTTGCGGTGTTTACTTAAAATAGGTTGTACATTTATTCAAGACTGTATATACTATAATACAAGCAATATATATATAACAAATCAATAAACAAGGATTTTAACGCGGTTTATTTTCATTTATGTTTAGTTTTATATGGACAGTAATAATTATAGATAGCATAATGACTGCAAAACCTACCTATAAATGAGTTAATATACTGAAATTATAATTTGATGGCGATTTAAAAGAGTGGCCGTAAGTTTTTTGCAGGTGTCTTCTCATAGGCTCTTTGCCTGAACCTAGCAACTAACATAAATGTAAATTCAGTAAGTTTAGTGAACTCAATAAATCCTTTGACAAGTGTTACTTTGTGACCTAAATGAATACATGTTTTTGACTTAGATTTTAATCACTATAATTTAAATAACTATTAAACCATTTAAATTGCCACTATCCTCAAAAGTTAGGTTGCTTTCTAACAACCATCCTCGTCTCAATACGTAAACACTCAATATCTCGTCTTACCTTACAAATCGTCACCCATTTGCAGAGGGTCAGATGATAATCGCTTCGTGAGAAAAATCCAACTATACTAGGAAGCCGAGCGCAATAGCCTTGGGAGTTAACCTAAAACTAGGAAGGACAAAAGTAGTTTTGTAATTTAAATTTTGTTGAAAGGATCGTGACATAGACCGTTTTATTTGATAGTTTATTCGTCGTTGTCACCGTAGTCACTCAGAGTGCCTAATGCGAATTGTTTCGACGTTAGCGCGATCGACCCGTTTATGACGTTCGGCGCTCCGATTGGCACTCTCCAATCTCTTAACCAATCAAAGAACCGAATGCGTTAAACATTTCGATTAGGCAACTCGTATTAGGTAACCAGATGACCATTTATACGATGTCATGCTCCTCTGTGCCTCGAAAAGCATGTAAAGCAAATAATAGTCTCGGTTGTTATAAACGTATACTACGACAGCAGGTATAGGGAGCCTATCTTCAAATATTCTGTATAATTATCTAGTAGTATATATTATCTAGTTATAGAACCACATCTCTTTAAATGTTGGTGGCACTTACTCTAATTCACGATTCGGAACGTCTAACATACGAGAATATAACTATTGAGGAAATTAACATGCTTGAGGTCCCTCGAAATTTAGGTCAAGCCTATACATGGTTACAAATTTCGTAATGCTATTTGTTATACACTTGCCTGACCCGGGAATCGAATTTAAGAATTCATGCACAGATACCTACCGCTGCATTACCGAGAGAAACGTACCGAACCAGAAACGTACTGAACTTTTATTAAAAGCAGACGCTAGCAAATATATTTTACAGAGAATGTTAAATTGCTTGGTTTTAATAAATGGTAACAAAAATAATGCCAGCCAGATAATTAAAAGCCGTGAATGCAAATACTTCCGCTCAACAATTTGATTTCGGCCTTGATGGCGTAGTGGTTGGTGTAACTGACTGCTACGCCTGAGGTCGCGGGTTCGATTCCCGCACAAGTCAAACATTTGTGTGCATGAACATGGATGTTTGTCTTGGTCTGGGTGTTTCTAAGTATAATACGTATGTATTTACAAAAAAAATATATATATGTATGTTTATCCATTGTCTAGTACCCATAGTACAAGCTCTGCTTAGTTTGGGCTAGATGGTGTTGTGTGTATGTGATAGAATATTATTATTATATTATTATTATTTTACGCTTTATTGTGGAAGCCTCCATAAACTCAGTTTTAAAAATACTATATTTCCAAGCGATGTTGACGTGGATTCAAAGTAAACGCTATTGGAAGAGCGCATCCGATATCAGGTTACGTTGTTCAATGTCCGTCATGAAATTTTGCAAAGCGATCTCGTACAAAATCCTGGCATAAATTCTGTTGCGGTAAAGCGTTAGCCACATATAGGCTTGTGTTGGGTAGCACAAGCGTAGCAAAGTGAAATAAGGCTGCTATATCATAACCTTTCTTTTACGTGGATGCTACCGAGGGTAGGAGTCGCACAATGGTTTATGGTCATTCAGATCACCGCGTTTAGCGAGACACCATACGGCCAAAATATTTAAGTGATTCACAGACAAATCATACATACATACATAGATTCACGCCTGTTTCCCAGAGGGGTAGGCAGAGACTACGGATTTCCATTTATTACGATCCTGACACACTGCTCTAGCTTCATTCACTTTCATCACATTCCTCATACACGCCCGTCGGTTCAAGGTGCTCTTAACCTGGCCTTTGTCCAGAACGCCTCCGGTCTGATCAAGAAACGCTCGCCTAGGTCTTCCTCTTGCGACTGTTCCATTCACACTAGCCTTATAAACTTTCTTAGTCAGTCTTTCCTCGTCCATTCTTTCTACATGCCCGACAGACAAATCATTCAAATTTAATTACCTACATATATTATTATTTAAGTAATTTCGTAGTCTCTCAATCTATATATAGACGTATATACATATAGGAAAAAATAATATATTATCTGAATTTTAAAAGGGCTACTTAAGCACCTGATGTCACTTAATTAAGATTGCTATTTGTTCTTTGAGATCATTGTTTGAATCAAATTAATTTTAAAAATGGTTAAGATATTATTGTCTTACGTTTACGCGAATGTTATACATTTAATTGTGTTATAAATTTATATTTTTAGTACACTAATTTTTGATAATATTACCTTCAAGCTATTACTATTTAAACAATCAAATCATTTAAATAATTTAATTTTAATATTTATTAATATTATTTTGTCGCCATAGCTTGCAATTAGTTACTTGTGTAATGTCATTTGCTCTACATATTAATAATCATAGCGATTATTACTTGATTATAAAATGAAGTGCATATTTTAGTTTAAAAATAATGTACTTTAATATACCTACAGAAAATTAACCACTAAGATCATCGCAGCTAAACAGTACATCAGAAAACTGCAGCGAGATAATAACACGTCCAAACTCAAGACACAAAAGAAATAAAAATGAAGTACTGTCCCGACGATCTGGGCCTCGAGCCTCGTCTGATGCGACCCAACGGACATTTAATTTTCATGCTCTTATTCGAGTCTATTCTGAAGTACAATGAGTCGCTCCCATTCAGGTTTTCCAAGTAAAACGTTTGAAACAAGACGCGTAATTCTTAGATGATATAATTTGATATTCTCGCCAAGAATTTATTAATTTAAATAAAGGTGGGATAGCAGATTTTATTGCAATGTTTCAAAATATATATTAATAATAATAATAATAATCATTTATTTCAGATTCATCCTAAGATTACATCCATATTTGTTAGTAAAAATTGCGAGCTTACAAACTAATATTAGTAATAAATAATGGAATTAACTAAACACTAGTGGCAGGTCCGGGTGGACTTTGCGACGATAGTAACAAATCACTAAACGACTGCGTGCAGTCGTATCCAGCGAGCCAGTATCGGAGAGTCCCATCGGTCCGCCAGCGCGCGCAGGATGATGTTGGGACTGTCGCGCGTATATTATTGCCTTATATTTTTTATTTTATAGGACGCAAACGAGCAGACGGATCGCCTGATGGTAAGCGATTACCACCGCCCATGGACACCCGCAACGCTAGAGGAAACACGAGTGCGTTGCGCTCCTTTTAAATTTGGCTCCACCAGATGGAGGGTGGGGGGGACGGTTGGGCCTCCGGTACTCTCACTCACTCGACGAAACACAAGGCAAACGCTATTTTACGCTGGTTTGCTGTGGCATCACTCCGGTCGAGCCAGCCCATTCGTGCCGAAGCGTGTTGTTGTTTGTAATAAGGTTACATGCAATAGGTAGGAGTAGACAAATTGAAATGAATATTTTATTTCTTACTAGTGTTTCCCCGATATCACCCGCGTAAGTCCCGTTCCCGTGGGAATATCGGGATAAAAAGTAGCCTATGTGTGAATCCAAGTCTCCAGCTATCTACATACTAAGTTTCATCGTAATCGGTTTAGTAGTTCTTGCGTGAAAGAGTAACAAACATCATATACAAACTTTTGCGTTTATAATATTAGTAAGGATGGCAATATACTACCCGAATTCGACTGTCGTATGTGCTGTTAATCAAAATTCATAACAAGAGAGCTCTTTGTCCAGATCTCCAGTCCATCGATTTATATGTTTTACCTCCTGTGATGGATATGAGATTTATATAATATATTTATTTGGATCATACTATGCACCGTGATATCTTTCGTTTTATTGAATATAATTAGATAAAACCGACTTAGATTTTAAGTTTGAATGCAAGTTACAATACCAAAATAACATAACAAAAATATTTGTTATTAGCTTTTTTGGTACCTTTGGTGTTTAGCAGGTAAGCGCTAGACGATTTTTGTGAGTTTAAACCACGCGATGTACACTATCACGTGTACCATACGTAAGAGAAACAGAAAAAGCTATATAATACACCAAACGACTCGTGCAGTAAGTTGGATAGGACAGGGAACATCTACGTCACAAACGACAGCCCAACATCGCTGCATCAGTCTGCTCCTGACTAAACAATTATGAATATGGGCTAGTACTCAATATTGTCACTTCTTCTTCTCTCTTAGCCTTTATTATTCCCAAGTCACTTGGGGTCGGCTTTTCTGGTCTAACCGGATTTGACTGGTTATCAGTTTTTACACGGAGCAGCTGCCACCTAACCTCCTCAACCCGAAGGCTAACGATACCCTAAGGCTAAACCAGTGTCAGGATATTAGCGGGTACTGACTTTCCCAATAACGACTGCCATAGATGTTCATAGCAGCCGGGACCAACGGCTTAACGTACTCTCCGAGGCACGGAGCAGGCGATAATTGTCAATCAATACGCACACAATTTCGAAAACTCATAAAACTGCCGAAGGTCAGATGTGCGCGACGTGGTTTCGAACCCGAGACCCTCTGCATTGCAGTCTGTTGGTCTCCCCACTGAGCTAGCGCTGCAATATTGTCACTATACTTATCAAAATGAGATATAATAAAGATATCTGTTGTATTATAGGATAGGCTGGCAACCAGGCAGCTCATAATGTCTGTAAGCTTTAAGCTATCAGAAGGACGTAATAGGGGCGACATCTGTAGCACTACTAAAAAATGCTGACTTTATTTCATAAACAATATAATTATATTACTGAACTTTAATATTTAATACAGAAATATCAGTGTATACTAGTTACACACATGCTGTTACGTTTTGATCAAGGGTATAAGTAAGAAAGAATCGATGACCACCTTGTTTTTTTTTAATACTATTAAAGTGGCACACAAGTGTAATGATATTCCAGAATCAGTTCTCAGGCATTTATTTCCTTTAATAATTGTAACATAATTAGAATTTATATTAATAGTTTACATAGTTATACAATATGCATACCTTATTTAATTCAATGCAATATCCGCCACTTAATACATTTTTACTTCACGACTGTTCGTTTTCGTCGTCAGGGGTTCTTCTCGTATACCCGTACGGGGTCTCGGGGTAACCAGACCAGGCCGTGGGCCTGTCTTGGTGGTGGTCGTCGCCACCTGCTAATACAGGCGGGTCACTGGGGTGGGCCCGTGTGGGCCCGTTGGTCAGTCCAGGTCGTCAGAGCCGGTGGGTAGCGCAGCTAGCGAGGTCCAGCCCGCACGGGTAAGTCCCCGCAGGCGACCAGCGTGCCAGCAGCGCTCGGGTCGTGTCCGATGGGTCCCTCCTGCGCTTGGCGAGGTCGAGCTCCTCGGGAAGAGTTTCTCGGGGAGCGCCCGTCAGCCACCGTCAGGGGGAGCGTTGATGTTGGTCCGGTGGTGTTTGCCACGGAGACGAGGTCTCGCGGCAAGGCCATCCTGTCCGGCGGTCGCCGATGATAAGGCGCAAGCTCCCGCTGTCCGTTTTCGTTCCGCGCGTTAGTTCTTATACTATCAAGCGTAGTGGCAGTCGAGCAAAATCAGTGTTGCCAACAGAAAATAACGGATACAATTAAACATGTATAATGCTTATACATCGCTACACTTTATTAAGTATTTCTATAAAATAATTATATTCTACCTATAACCGCTAACAAAAGTATACGGCCCACCTGATGGTAAGTGGTCACCGCAGCCTATGGACGCCTGTAACACCAGAGGCATCACTTGCGCGTTGCCGACCCTGTAAAAATGATTTAACACCCTTTTTAAAGAACTCCATACTGAAGTCTTGTGGGAAAACCTCGGCATGGAATTCATTTCTCTTTCTCATTAATTCCCTCCCTTTTCAACCAGGACAGTGAGGCTGATGAACTCGCCACTTTCTGTCAGCTAGGCCGTGTGCTTGCTTTAGTTTCTGGTATATAGCGGCTGTGATAACTTGGCATTATGATAGTAGGAAAACGGAGCCATGGCTGTGTGTAGCATTAAAGCATGTCATCTGATCGCCCGTTGCTTATCGTTCACAACAAAAATATCGCGGGTGTTGTGAAGGTCATTACGATACGGTTACTGCCGGCCATCAAGGCTGTACACTAGCTTTTCGTCTTAATAGTTTAAATAATTGTATTGGTCTTATGACTTGCTCCAAAACATTTAAAGAATAAGGCATCAGTTTAATTCTACCTTTTCCACATCGCTGTAGAATATACAGAATATGTAGAATACCAACAATTGAAATTGGACACCTGCTGCGCAATGCAACTAGATGCTAAATACGGTCGCTTTGAGGAATAATTTGTTCTCTAGAATTCTATTGATGTAACCTAATAGGAAAGCTGTTTTGCGAACATGTATATATGACATACAAACATTTGGATAGAAATAGAACTTCGAAAAGGAATTTTTAAACGGTAAACTTATCTTCGTAAACTGATTTAGATTTTCTTGAGTACTTAATACTGAATAATCCCGTGAAAATACTTATATTGTGTATGGATATAAACAATAAAAAAAAAAATTGTTCGCATCTCGACATTGTAAATTCCTAAAGCATTCATATCCTCGTTTGAATACGAGAAAGCACTCACTAGGTCAGGCTGATTCTGTTTTTCAGGTACCTGGACCCTCCATACGATCGTTAAATGATTGCACTTATTTATCATGTGCTGTGTTTCTGCGGTGAATAGTATCTTCAGGCTAATTGTGAAGGCGCTGCACTTTTCTTTGTTCTAAGCGTTAGTAGCTTTCCGGTAGGATCAGCAACATGCATATTTAATTTCTAATGTAACGCGCCTCTAAAATCTATACAGCTTATATAGACGCACCCAACATTATCAGTTAAGTTAATATTATCCACTTACGATTGAGTGGCCCTATATATTTTACCATCTTGGTTGTATAAAAATCACTGTTCAAGAACATAATACAATATTATAATTTTATTCGTGTCAGTAAAAGACTTCAACTTGGCCGACGTCGTTGGTCTTGTATGTTGAGCTACAGACAATGCGAATGTAGATAATAGTTACCAAATACGGGTAGTTGCTAAAAGCCGCACATCACCAAACCCACGCTGAGCCACACCGGTCAGCCCGTAACACAACAGAGGCAACTCCGTAAATGTCGGCAAATAAATAAGTATTTATACATTTTAATACTAAACTAACAAACTCACATTCGCATTTATGATATTTTTTAGTAAGAAAGAAAAATATTTTTACTTCTTCCACGCTCATGAGGTAACAGGAAACACAACCAATATGTATAGGAACAAATAAGGTCCTGCGTCAGCAACGTTGCAGTATATCCACAACGCTGGTATTCTCGCAGAGCCTGCATGATTTCGGTGCATGTAGGCAGTAACATACATACATAACTCGATTAAAATTTAAAATTAAAACAAAAAGCAAAATAACAATTTAAATAAATTAGGCAGAAGGTGATCTTATATGGTAATAGTATCAGTCAGGATTTTTATTAACCCGTTATCTAAGATTATATTACTATAAACTACACATCGCGAAGCTCTAAAAACGTTTGTTAAAGGGCAGTTCGAACATGCAAAGCTAAAAGGTACATAATAACTGTACATCAAGCTATAATTAAATCCACTTAATTATATCCCGGCTAACTGCCAAACCATTCATGAGCACTGCTAATTTTCAATGTATTGTTAATTCCATTTAATTAGTAGACTTTAATACTAATAGTCGTTAATAGACTAATAAAATTATCGATATAAATAGAAAACAATGCGAGCTATTATTTAATAGTTTAGAATCAATTCTATCCGGTATCATTTGCGTTTGTGTAATGCGTTTTTCACTGGCATCTGGCGGCATAGATCAGATAAAGATATAGATTCGTTGATCATTTGAATTATACATTTGCATCTTTCATGTCATCGATAATAGTCGCTACCGCCAAGACAATTTGAAAGAGGCATAAAAGTTGGGTAGTAGAAATATCTCGTGGTCTAGCCATGTGATGCGAAAGGGCAAGAAGTATATAAGGAAGAGGGTATGAGATACGGATTTTGATAGTTACAAGAGCATATGAGTTTCTGAGAAAAGATGAAAAGATTGGGAGGGTAAATAACACAGTCAGTTAGCACAGTCCAATGGAAACACAATACCTTCTCCTTCCATCAGTCAAATAACTTGAGAGTGTGGTGATGATCTGCATGTAGTTCGTCTATTTTTCATTTAAATTGGTGGCATAAGAGCCGGTGGTATATGTGATGGTAGGAGGTAACCGCGGCAAATCGACATGGTTGCATTTTCTTGGCCGCACAGAAACTATTTCAAGGAATTAATGAAAAATGTTAAAGGACGTATTTGTTCTTTATCACACTGTAAGAACAACTTTAACTTCAATGAACTCTTTACTCTGTTATTATCTTTTTATTCATTATGAACCATTTTTACTAGAATTAAATCTAAAATTTTTCAGAATTTTAATTACTACAGCCAACCACAAAATGTTCCTTACCTAAACCTATTTACCTATCTTCAAACAAGTAATCTCTCAAAAGACCTTGTGGAATCAGTGGAATAAATTATGCAAAAATTTGTTTAATCAGGTATAACGATTTCAGCTAGCATAAACAATAATGTTAATTTGGTTTAGCGGTAAGTTTAAAACAGGAAACGTTTGGGACAATGAGCGAATTTAATTTACCCGCAATTGTGTGCTATTGGGAACATTTATAATAGACGATTCATGTTTCTAATAATTACTATTACTATCTACCGATATTTAACGTACAGAACGACATATTATGTTCTCACGTAAATGTATAAGTAATTTCGTCTATTAATAACTTAAGTATTCAGTGTAACTTTCCAAAGGAATTTTTTAGCTTTCCATAGAAATTATGAAATGGAATGAAATCCCTGCCGAGGTTTTCCCACATAACTACAGTATGAGGTTCTTCAAAAAGGATGTTACAAGGTTTTTACAGGGTCGGCAACGCGCAAGTGATGCCTCTGGTGTTGCAAGCGTCCATAGGCTACGGTGACTACTTAACATCGGTGGGCCGTACGGTTGTTTGCCACTTCAGTAATATAAAGAAAAAACTGGCCTCTGATTGCGCCTCCGCCCACCTGAAGCCTGCTATGAAACGTATACCAGGATAAAACAACGTGGTCTATATGACATGTGCTGTGTTTTATCTAGCTCTGTTCTACGGCTTATGCGTGACTAAGTAACATAGATAGAGCAGCGATAGCTCAGTGGGGAGACCAGCAGACTGCAATGCAGAGGGTCTCGGGTTCGAACCCACGTCGCGCACCTCTGAGTTTCGGAAGTTATATGACTTTTCGAAATTATGTGCCTATTGATTGACAATTATCGCCTGCTCCGTGCCTCGGAGAGCACGTTAAACCGTCGGTCCCGGCTGCCATGAACATCGATGGCAGTCGTTATTGGGAGAGTGTCGACACAAAAGATCCCACTGGGTCGAAGTGTCGCTGGTGTGCACTGACTGGCCCCCACATAAGATACATAAGATACAAGTAACATAAATTAAAACAAAGAAAGAGAGAGAGAAGAAATGTATACTCAGCAAAGTATAATGATGTTGTGGAGGAACAGGGTGTGATGTCCCTCCAACACAAAGGGAGGATCCTCTGACCAGGCTGGTTTGATTGTGCCTGGCGGGCCGCGGCCCGACGGTTGATGTCGGGAGCTTGTATATATAGTTAGTCGCTGTGTAAACTCCGCTTGCGCGATGCAGGATTGTGACGTCATTTGATCGTATTTAGCGCCATCTGTTAGATGTAGGCGGAACTTACTTCTTCGTCTACGCGGAGTCACCACAATGTCTTTCTCCAAATATATCAAACAAAGGATGTCATGTATATGTATATGTATATAATCTGGTAGGAAATAAAAGAAGAGGCAATAACAATAGTGACTGTAATCTCAAAAACGCAACCTACACGGCTATAACCTCCGGTATTCAGATGTTAGAAACAAACTTCGTATTTTCTTTGAAGGTAGTATAAAAATTTTACTTGGAACTGTTTATGTGTTCCGGCACGTTCCCTTTAAGTACAGAAATCGGAAGAAATCGTTCAACAGTAAGCTGCATTCCATTTAGTTCACATTGCACTTCAGCTATCGCTGTCGATTACTGCACAAATATGGTCTTATAAAACCGACTGCACTGTTTGAATTTTATTTCCTGCACGACAGCTGTAGTTATAGTGTTAGAAGTGCTTACGCGCCGAGTTTTGTGTGTTCAATCCGCATACGGGACTATTACTGGGGTACGAGAATAAATATTTAGTATAGATAACGAAAAGAAACGCATATTTTAAGGTCGAAGTGGAATACTGCAGGAAGGTTGTCTTGGCACTTGGCTTTTTTAGCCATGGTCACGGGGAGACCATCTCCCCGTGACCATAGCTGCTGAAAAGCAACCGAAACGTCGGGGAAAGTGTAAACTTAAATAAAAATAGTTTTAATAATTTAACTAGCTTAAAAATTAGTAAAGTTTAATAGTAATAGTTTCTAAATTATGTAAAAAAGTGTCAAATAAACAACGTGATAAAATCCGTATTTAGTAGTTTAATTTCAAAGAATAACATTCGCGTAAACAGAAGACAATATTTTGGACGTCTATTTCTATGAACTTAACATAATATTGTCTTCTGTTTACGCGAATGTTATTCATTGAAATTCAACTACTATATACGGATTTTATCGCGTTATTTATTTTATACTTTATTACAAAATTTTGAAACTGTTACACTACTACTAGATACTATTAAACTTTGCTAATTTTAAGCTAATTAAATTATCAAAACTATTAAAACTATTTATATTAAAGTTTACACTTTCCCCGACGTTTCGGTTGCTTTTCAACATATTTAATATACATAAGTATAACTGGACTAATATTCTAATAATATGTTATTAATTATTATATTTACTGACGCGCGACGTAGTGATGATTCTATGTCGTGTCGGTATCGTGGCGTTACATATAAATCCATCAATCGGTAAAGCCGGAAAATTTAAAATTGTTTCTCTGAGTGTGTTTTTTTTTGTTTGATTGCGTTTTACGGTGTAATTACTTTTGTTGATTTGGGTTCAATTGCATAAACATAATGGTGAATTATTTAATCTTCATGTTTTGTATTACGGGTTTATTTAATACAATAAATATTAATTGTTTGAAAAGTTATTATTATCGGGGAATATTTCATGCTTAAAACATTGTCCTTTTACGACCGCTGTAAATAGTCTTAGGTTTGATGGCACGGTGTTATTGTGTTTTAGGCAAGAAATACTTAAAAGCAGTATAAAGGCTAGATCAGTGCCAAGTGGACTGTAATAGACTTGCCCCCTGTAAAGCTGGACCTAAAATCATAACTGGCAAAATATGGGTGTATTATAGCCCTTTTTTTTGTACCTTCCGGAATACCGACTATACCTACCACGGTATTCTTCGACAAAACCACTATCGACGGGGCCGCGCGAATCACTTGCACATGCGGTCGCGACCCCGCCGAGGTTTTGGCCCGCCGTATGAAACGGCAGGCCCCTACACGAAGAGGCCTACCTTTTAGGCAAACCCCCAAACCCTACTGTCCCCCCCCCTCCCCTTAGAGGGGAGATGGACTCGAAACAGAGGCGCGCGTGGGAACACGCACGCCGCCTCTGGGACCTGGTGCTGAACGGATGGCGGGCAGGCCCACAAAGCTCACCACCCCTAGGTCAATCCTCAGGGTGGGCGTATTATACCTCTGGCTATTTCTTTGGGGTTAAGACTTGAGGCATTCATTACCATGCCATATATATGGCATGGTAATGAATTTGTATTTTAACCGGTCGTATTCCGCCGGCTCGCATACCAGCCGGCAGATTTGTACGGCTATTCGTAGCCAATAGGCAATCAGTTTTGATCGGTAAGGTTGGTAATATACGGTTTTAAGCGAAGGCGGCGCGCGGCGTTTTGGCGCCAATTTGGTGGCTCGCATGCGAGCCACCGGCCTACGACGGGTACAAATCTGCCGGCTGGTATGCGAGCCGGCGGAATACGACCGGTTAACAATGGCAAGATAATTTATTTATTTGGACATCCAGAAGTTCTTACATTATTTCTACATAACTAAATAAGACCATAAATAGTAACTAAATGCACAACATTTTAAGGTGTCACAACATGCATAAGTTATGGTGTAACACCGTTATCTTAATATATATAACAAAAACTACGAGGGGCGTTCAATGTATTCTCGGTATCGGGATGACATACAAATGATGAGAGTAATTAAATTATCTCATTAGTTAAAGATACTCTTTGAGGGTATAAATATAAAATTTTATTTAATTGTCACCATTAGTATTCAAGATATAATTACGAAAAGGCAAATACGATGACCGACGCAACAATGTTGAAAAAAATCTAGCATCGCGCTGTGATAAAATTCCTTACAAAACAAGGAAGACTCAAAAAGTTATTCACGAAGAAATGGTGACTATTTACCAAGATTCTGCTCCTTCATTATCTACTATTCAAAAGTGGTCTAGTGAATTTAGACGGGGTAGAAAGAGTATTGAAGACGACCCACAGTGTTTTGGGATTTTAAGGGTTTTTACTGATTGAGTACACAAAAAAGCATCAAAGTATTACCGCCACATCTTACGCCAACACTCTACGTAATTTAAAGGAGGCAGTAAAAGAAAAAAAACGTGGAAGATTGACCACAGGCGTCTTGTTTCTTCACGGCAACGTGCCGGTTCACACAGGGCGCGTTGCTAAGGCTGCTGTGCGGGAATGCGGATTTGAAGAAATCAATCATCCACCCTACAGCCCAGACCTGGTCCCTAGTGATTACTTTCTGTTCCCAAACCTTAAGAAAGATGTTCGAGGTAAACGTTTTTGCGACGATGAAGAGTTAAAGGCGGCAATTAATGAACATTTTTCAGACAAGGAAGAAAATATTTTTAGGTTGTATATACCGATACTATACCGAGAATACATTGAACTCCCCTCGTACTAATTAGTGAGAATAAAAATTTGTGAAATATAAATTAATTTCAAAAAATAGTATCAATGAATGCAAAAATTATAAATAACAACAATTTGGTAATAAAATAAATTTACAGATTTAACAACCCTAATACAACTTTTTTAAATATGCAATGCTTGTCTGCAAACATAATAAGATAAAGGTAATAATACAAAAATAGATCTTATTAGGTCTATTATAAATCCGATCTAAGTTGATGGTTATTCTTCATGTTGCAATATTAGCTCTAATTATAAACTGTCCAGGGCCTCTTCTGAGCATAAGAAATATCAGACCCTAGTCTACCACACTGCCTCAGCTAGCAGACTTCACATATAATTTAATCATATGGAGAACTCTTAAATAAAATAAAAGAGAAACCCTGCGCACACCGCACCCACGTCAATAAGTACAATAAAAAATGTATGACACTAATGAACTTATGTGATAGTAGACAGTCTCCTTATATATTCGTCATAGAGCGTAATTTAACTAGTAGTAAATTCGCTTCGAAAGCTATTTGACATGCAAGTTTCCAAACGATGATTGGCTTTAACCAAGGGCATGCTAAGGCAGCCCGATATATTTTAAGAGTGAATATAAACGAGGCCACTGAACACATGTTAGGGCTAGAATAAATATAACAACTAGACAACCGGCTATTGAGTTATTTTTTTAAACTACAATCTCGCACTAGGGTTTGTGGTCGTTGTCACTGGGGACATTACCAACAGACAATTAAATCTTTTAAAGTTTACCCAGACTCTAAACTATCATTTGTTTAATATTTAATTACACAAAACGGGATAAATATTTGATTACTCAAATGTTTATGCCGAATGGGATCCGAATCCACAATCATGCTCGGCGTGGCAGCAGCGGCCATTGCCTCAAGTTCAAAAGGTAAATATCACATCAAATTTATATTTCAATGTAAATTAAAAAGGGGTATATATATTTCATTTATACGTCCAGTAAAGTTGATGCTAAGTTATATGTAGAAGCACTGCGCTGAAATAAGAGCGCGGTCTCGCTAAAAGGCTGGCACTTTGCCTAGCTGTAATTTCTACATGTTTTGGATAAATCCGAAAGCTTGGTACAAATTTGTGCTAAAATAATTATGAAATATGTATGTGTTATTTTATTTATCTTTTAGTTTCTGTAGCATATCGATGTAAAGTACCTAACCTTAATTTTCTTATGTATAACAAAAGAATTCATGTCTCTCTGTTGTTAAAAATAAACGGTTTCTAGCTACTGAAATTGCCGTCCATAGCATTGATTATATTCTATCACAATAATATTCTATCACATACACACAACACCATCTAACCCAAACTAAGCAGAGCTTGTACTATGGGTACTAGACAATGGATAAACATACATTTATACTTTTTTTATTGTAAATACATACATATTATACATAGAAACACCCAGACCAAGACAAACATCTAAGTTTACGCACACAAATGTTTGACTTGTGCGGGAATCGAACCCGCGACCTTAGGCGTGGCAGTCGGTTACACTAACTACTACGCCATCGAGTCGTCATATTTTTTCATGTCTCTCTGTTGTTAAAAATAAACGGTTTCTAGTTACTGAAATTGCCGGCCATAGCATTGGTTAGCTTGCTTAACTGGCTATAGGTTTAGTTAGTTGCAAAAATGTTTGTTTTCATTTGAATGACAACTATCACACCTGGAATATATTCTGTGAAACACAAAGAACAGCCAGTATAACAATTTGTAGATAAATTAGAAATCAGATCATCGAAAAATCCTCTCTTAGTGCTCCCCTACACTCTCCAAGGCACATACATGCCAAATTTCAGCTTCTTGCGTTCAGTAGTTTCGGCTGTGCGTTGTCTGTCAGTCACTCAGTAACGGAAGAGTTTTATATATATAGATTAATTGAATTTGAATATAGACATAAGCACTTCGGCGACTATAATTGTAGATTTATAAAACAATGGTTGAGTAAAGCCGACAGCAGGAACAACAAACAACAACGAGGAAGGCCTCCGACGGGCAGCCCTGATGCTTTCGATACAAGAATGTTGACAACTCCAGCATCAGCTGCGGGCGAACAACCAAAACACAGTATTCCGCTTCGATACTTCGAAATATAAAACACCGAGATAAATTCCTCCTCTCAACCATTACTTTACAATTTTCCGCCAAGTCCGGCGCCTAATTCAATTAATAAAGTTCGAATTAATTGAAATAACTTATTCAAAAATGTACAATAAGTCGTAAATATTTTATTAACCTAGTCGTGACCTTTAAAATTCACAGCCTCTCATTTATTGCAACATTCAAATAAACCACTTAAACAAAAACCCACTACCCTGAAATCCTAACAAACAAACGGATTCGAAATAATTAATTAGGACTCAAGTAATCTCCGAGAATAACGTAGAATAATTAGGAAAAGATTGGAACAATAGCCTTCATCCACACGCCTGAACTTTTGAAAGGGATCTCGGGTCCTGGGAAGCCGTTGAAAAGGGGTTGAAGCCGTGAAGTGAAGTGCGATTGTCGTTGAGCTGAGAATACTGCTCGATATCTTTTTGTAATACTTCATTTTAAAACAAATAAGATGGATTTAGAGGATTAGATAAGCTTCGAGCGGCAATGTTTCAGTTTAGCTTCCTAGCATAATATTATGTAAATCGCAATTCAAGAACTTATTATTTTCTTTTACCGCAAAAAAACATAATATGTTGTCTGTTTCAATTTTCAATTTAGTATATAATTCATTTTGATTTCACAACTATACTTTCAAAGGGATAGGAGCAGGTTGCAGCTAGCAACATTGCACCGCATGAGGTTTTAAGTCTGACGCCTTACTTAGCCTATTGTTGTTGTAACACACATTACATAACACTTTGCTCGACTCAGGAATCGAATTCAAGACCTCATGCATAGCAATCTCATATAATCTCGAAATAGTAATTATAAAAGCAACTATATAATTTTTTAGTTAAATGTTTCAAGTACGGAGGATATTATACAGGATGTTGTGAAGCAGCTTTAAAACTCTACTACACCATAAGCTCCTTCTCCAGCTGCATAACTGCATCTCCACAGTTAAAGATATAGCCTAGTTTATAATGTAACAAACTCTAGAAATGCCGGTTAATATCCCGAATAGTATCGAGGTCACGGCGTTAAACCGAATAGAGGTGTTAAACTGCGTTAGCGCAATTTTAGCAACATAGAATAAAAATATGCAGTATAGCAATTATTGCACGGATGTCGTAGTGGTTCAAGTGATAGCCTGTGGCAAGTTGAGGGTTTGATGACACAAGATAACAAGTGAGAAACGGCTATGAATTGCCGTAAATCTTAGAGTTCGAAAAATAATATATTCAAAGGTCACGTGACCTTGAGGTCAGAGGTCAAAGGTCATAGACATTTCGGTGGTATATCGACTATGCTGAATCAAATGGCGTTGACCGCGAAGTCTCTAGCTCTTACGGTTCTTGAGTAGAAAGTTGTATAACAGACAGACGGGCGGACGGACAAAGATGCTGTTTAAGAGCTTTTTAGAACTCTAAAAGCGAACCCGTATTAATTTGCTTCCTATAGCATGGTTAACATTTGGACAGAACTAAGGTTATTAAATGCTGTGCCTCGACCGCCTCGGTGGTACAGCGATTGTGTATTCGACTATAGGGTTCAATTCCAGAGTGAGGTGAAATGCTATTGGGTTTTTCTGTGAATACAACAGTCATATCCACTACTCTATAAGGCCTTAATAGCCTTTTAAATAAGATTCGCTATTGTTAATATTAAGACTATTGTAACGGATGTGACGCCAGCGTGCCATCAGTGCTGACTGCCAATGCCAAAGCATTATTTGATTAATTGTTTCCTGAATAAACGAACATGAAGTAACTCAGCCGGTTTTATTCCTTATTTGTAACATTCCACTAAATAGCTTTATAGAAATGTTAAGCTGGGTCTTTCGGAGATTTACAGGCGAGAGCCTGTCATTGGTCAACGCCATTCGACTCAGCATAGTAGATATACCACCGAAATGACTATGACCTTTAACCTCTGACGTGGTACCACGTGACCTTTGCATATTACTTGAACCATTTTATCGAACTCTAAGATTTATGGCAATTCATTGCCGATTCTCACTTGTTATAAATGGTGCCTTTATCTATCATATGTCATTCTAACTTAGCATTATTTCTAATCAAAATTTGACTACACTGCACGTATGGCGTAGTGGTTTATGTTGTGCCTCGCTACTGCCATTGCACCGAGTATTGTAGTTTCAAATCCCACACGGGACAAAACTTTGTGTATCTTCAAATGCTTGTTCCGAGTTTGGGTGTTCTATGTGTCCGTTGTTTGAATGTTTGTTAAGTCCCCCGCGACACAGGATACACTGCTAACGTGGGAGAATTCTTTAAAAAAAAATAAAGTAATTATACTGCCTTTTCTGCTCTGTGGCGTCCACGTGCATTACTCGCGATACGTTCAGATTTATAGTTCCCACTTTTACGATCGTCTGGATATACGTACAGGTTTTGAGCGATAAATGCCTAGGATTGGACACTATTGTGTTACTGTCTCTAGGGCACTAAGATGTATGGGGATAGCTTCGATAAACAGACTTTTAGCGCGGTCTTACTGAAGCTAATACATTAGTTCTCTTAACGATAGTTTATTTATTTACTCATAGCATATCTAATACAGGATATAAATCTATATATATAATATGTAACGGGTATTAACGCGATCATGCATAATGTTTACCTTTTTTATGCTTGACGTTTCGATCAGGTTACACCGGCCGTGGTCAGGAGTAAGTAATATATACATATAAATAACGTTCATAGTAAAATCTTAGATATTAAGTTTCTGATATATATGCCACTACGAGTTAACCCAGCAATCACAGTTTCGTCAGCGCATTGAAATAAAATTATTTTAAACGACGATAGACGAGCGTTTCATAATTATTAATTAGCATTTTACAATTGAAAAGTATAACACAATCATCAGTTAAAACTCGAGAAAATAATAAATACAGCATTTTACTTATTCTACTTTAATTAATAGATTTAGTGGTTCTAATAATATAAGTAAGTAGTATTTATGTCATAGTTTTCAAAAGGAATTCAATAATTTAACTCATATTTCTTATATAATTTGAATCAGGTTCTTAACTGATACGTACGTTGGTCGTCTAGCCTTGCAACGCTCTCGCACATTTGTTTTAGCTTTTAAATAGATACGATAAATGGAAGTGCTTTTTATTGTCTATACTAATATTAAATTATTTGTTTGTAAGGATTTAAATCAAAAACTACTAAACCAATCTTTAAAATTCAAATTCAAGAGCTATATTACCACTGAGTAACATAGAGTAAATTTTATTAAAAAAAGTACTGCTATTATCATAACCTTATCTAACCTACTTTTACGTGAGCAAAACTGCGGGCAAAACCTAGTTTTCTATAAAAATACATTCAAGTTAATCTAATTGTACCTGTGTATAAATCATTAATTCATTATATATAAGTCAAAATTAGCGTAAAAACATATATGTAGTTGAAAGCCTATAATTCCAAAGAGGGGAATCGCATGCAATATGCAGTGAGCTTATTTCCATCTAACAAGCATAGTCTCAATCTCTGATCTGCTATTGAGAATTTTATCTGAAATGTTAGTCCCATTAGACAACAGTAACTTTATTAGTCTTATTAGTCCCATTAGGTTACATGTACGCAAACGTTATATATATAAACTAGCTGTCCCGACAGACGTTGTCCTATAAAAACGAAAAAAAAACCAAAAATAAACCCAAATCTAAACCATCCTCGAATCCACAAGAACACAAAAAAAAAATATCAAAATCGGTCCAGCCGTTTAGGAGAAGTTCAGTGACATACACACGTACAGTAGAATTATATATATAAAGATAATCTACTGCTTACAGGATTCTATGGATTTTAAATTTTATTGAATTTACACTTTCGAGTTGCGGTTGCTTAGCAGCAGTACGTCACGGGAAGACTAAGATGGTGGTCATCTCATTATCTTGAAGTATAGTTATTTCAAAGTAGTAAGTTATTTCAGTTCGTGTCATTTAAATAATAATTTTATAGTTATTCAAAGTATAGTTGAGTCGATGGTGTAACGTTAAAAAGAGTCGCTCATAGCCAGTTGCAGTCACTGATCAATAAACGATTATCGAGGTTAAGCAACGTTGGGTGCGGTCAGTCTATAGATGGGTGACCGCTTAGTGGTATTTCATCAGAGCGTCTCCGTGCTTCGGAGGGCACGTAAAACGTCGGTCCCGGTTGTTGTCGAATTGACAGCAGTCGTTAAGCCATGTCAGAGGCCTACGGGTGGCTTGAACAACTCTTGACAACAGGTTGGCCACTAACCACACGAAAAGAAGAAAGACGTTAAAAAATAAAGTAAACTTCGGGGAAAATGTAAATTCTAATAGCTCAATAGCTAAAGTTAGCTAAAAGAAGCGTTTTTACTAATAACCATACAAGTAAAAATACCTACATAACCAGACTTTCAAAGCAAGATGGATAAAAAAGAATTCCAATGTTTAATTGGTATAACATATCACAAAATGACATAAACGGAAACACTCCAAACAACGCTTAAATAAACTCCATACACACAAATCAGATGCACCTTTTTGACATAACACTATTACGTCATACAATTTTATAAATCTTGCACACATCTGTTCAATAATTTCTGCTATCAGGCCAGTCGGGTCAAATTAGCTGACACAGAAATAGCGCTGCATACATGATTGTTTATTCGTGATCGTTCAAATGCTGCAGTAATGCTGTTGGCAGTGAGTTCACTTTATATTTCACTGTTACCTTTGATTTGCAACTGAAAGGGCATTATTTAGTTTTCAGTTTCAAGTAGTAATATTTCTTTTCTTTTTTATGGCCTTTTTTCAATGTGAAAAGGTAGCTCATGGTCTATCACGCTGGTCAAGTACGGGTTGACAGATTTCACATATCTTAGAGAAGATTATGGAGAACTCTGAGACATGCAGGTCTCCACTCTATGTATTCCTGCATATAAATAACTTCTTCAGAGGTACCTACGCGCCCTGAGATTGAACATAAGACCTCTGCGTGGTAGTCCAATGATCTCCCACCACGTTATAAAAACTGTTAAAATCAGATATCCGATTTAGTTTCAGTGTCATAGATATCATAAATAGTATTTTCCTTGATTGATACAAACGTCAGAGGTAAATAAAAATTTACATGTAAATAATTGCTTCAAATGTGAACTGATCACTAGAGAATATAGAGATCACTGATTAATAGAGAAGATGGAAATACCACCAGCTTGGGATCCAGTAATACAAATAGTCAAACCCAAGAAGAAGCAAACCACAGCTAGACTTCATGATACTTTGAGCTCATTCTGCGTAAATAGAAACACCAATGATTAAATTATGTTCGGGTACTTTGAAATAACTACACTGGAACATTGAGACAACTGCCATCTTAGTCTCCCCGTGACCATGGCTGCTGAAAAGCAACCGAAACGTCGGGGAAAGTGTAAAAATAAATTAAATCTAAATAGTTTAATAATAATTTAATTAGCTTAAAAATTAGTAAAGTTTAATAGTAGTAGTAGTGTAACAATTTTCAAAATTTTGTAATAAAGTGTCAAATGAACAACGCGATAAAATCCGTATATAGCAGTTTAATTTCAATGATCACATTTAACGTTTATTAGACTAGATCGGAACTTAATTTTGAACAGATTTTATTACGAGAATTGCCCTGTGGTTTAATCTTAAAATATTGTTATACCTTTGGGCTGCGGAATTCAGAAGTTAGCCGCTCCGTGGAAAACAGATTTTCATCCGAATCTTAATGATTTCCACCAGGACCAACCGCGTTACTCGCGTCAAATAACTCCTCGTTACTTTGATTAGATCACATCAGTCCAGAAAAGAGAGCTTCCGTCACTACGTTTATTCGTTCCATGTCGACGCTCAGGAACTTCCTACTAGGATATCTAATAAAATCGACTCTGTATTATTGTCTAAAAAGGTGCACGCATAAATCTATTATGCTCACATTTAAATAGTTATGTTTTAAACCCATAGGCATATATTATATTCTACTGACTGCACTTTCAGACTCTGTGCTGTTACTAAGATATTTTTAAGCTAAAGATCGAATAACACTTTTCTCGATCCAAGAAATAGACCAGATGTTCTACTTTATACGTTAGAGTTAATCTTTACCAAGAGACCTAAACAGCACATTTAGTTCATTGTACTTCAACTAAAAGTTATCATCAAGAACATTGAACCTATAATAAGAAGAGGCAAGAAGTCACATTCAATTACAACAATTCCACACCACACCACTCATTACTCATCCTTAAGCTATCCTATCCATTTTACAAGTATACTTTCTTGTTTTTGTACCACGGGCTATTTACATGAATTTTATCTGTTGGTCATCCACTGAGCAGCGATAGCTCAGTGGGGAGACCAACAGACTGCAATGCAGAGGGTCTCGGGTTCGAATCCACGTCGCGCACCTCTGACTTTCGGAAGTTATACGACTTTTAGAAATTATGTGCGGATTGATTGACAATTATCGCCTGCTCCGTGCCTCGGAGAGCACGTTAAGCCATCGGTCCCGGCTGCCATGAACATCTGTGACAGTCGTTATTGGGAGAGTGTCGACACAAAAGATCGCACTGGGTCGAAGTGTCGCCGGTCTGCACTGACTGGAGATATAAAATACATACATGAATTATCTTTTTGAACTGTTAGTTTCATTTTATCCTTTTGCGGAATCAATGTGAATATATCGGCATTTTAGGAGTTTTACGAAACTCAATGCCATATTATCTAAACTTATAAACTAGTCACCAATAGAATAAATTTGTTTGCGGGCACAAACATTGTGGTTACAATCTCCGCGATCAATTGTATATTAAAACTCGATAGTTAATTAGCTTTTAATTCGGTGTTACAATTTGTGGCTAGATGTCTGATTGAGTATAGCTGTGGTTTGTTTGTAAATTTATGGCTTGATTTAGAAGTTAATCATATTAACTCTTCTACGGGAGCATTATACTTTGACGAGATATGAGTAAGAAGAAAGAAAGAAAAACTATTTATTTTGGCACACAAAAATGCACACCCAAAACATGAAGAAATAAAATAAAAAAATACAAAATAAAAAAGCAGAACAATTAAAAAATACTAACACTATAATTTCATTTCTGTTCACTGGCAACACCACACCTTCCGCTACACTATACACGTTTAAAATTAATTTGTTGGTGGTATTACGGATGATTTGGCTCGTCCGGGGTAGCACTCGCTCGTTATCTATTCTAGGCAAAAGTATAAACGTGAGCTAAGAACTCACTGAACGAATGCAATAACATTCTTAATAATAATAATGTCCTCCAGACCGAATTTCGGCCACGGCGGCCAGTCTTAACAGAGACTGGCCATCTGCACAGGAGATATTATAGTGCACAAGTGTGTGCGCAAACACAAGTGCACTCTCTGTTCCCCAACTCTCATGATGCGATGGGACGGCAATCCGACACGACTGGAGAGAGATCAGGCGCAGGACCAACGGCTTTACGTGATTTCCGAGGCACGGTCACGATATTAGTGACAGCCGGCTTTGCTTTTTAAGGCATTGCGTTTGAAATATCTATCAAGGAAGACAGAAGAAAATCGTCTTGAATGTCTATGCTTGAATCCATAGGTATATATCAAAATGCCTTTCAATATCTATAAACTGAGTAATTTTTATTTGTGTGAACTAATGCGTTCTAATTTTTTAACAAGAATATTTTTATATAGTTAGTATAAGAGTAATTATTTGGATAAAAGTCACATATATTTGTTTTTACTTGTCTTACTAAGATTTGTTTTCTGCTTTCAGTATTCCTTGTTTCTTTTTTCGTTTTAAAAATTATATTTCCCAGCCCTAGGAATAATTCCTGAGTCGCGGAGCTTTACAAGTATTAAAATAATCGGCACAAATAATAATCATTTGTCGATTATACTAATTTTGGTCCCGTGTGGGGATCGAACTGTTATAACCCGAGATAGTTCCTTATAAACGCTAAATCAGCATTTAACTTATTCTAGTACATTTCCATTGTGTTGTGACTACTTGGTCAACATTTTTATTTGCTTTAATAATTTACTTCATACAAAAGTTAGTTAGGGAAGTTCGGAAATCGGTACCAGCAGAACTGTATCTGTAAAATAAGTGTTTTTTACATTAAAGTACAGTGCAGTGTAAAAAGTAGTTTTTTTAAAAAGACAAATTGGGACGGCCTCCTAACAGAACCCATAATACTCCGAGCGGCGGGAGTAGCGAGACGACCATTTAAACTACTACGGAGTCCATGCAATCAGTGCAGTGTGTGCTGGAAGCTAGATACAATACTTAGAGAGCTAAGTACTTCCTTGCATGGTCTTTCTTTACTGTCATCTTTATTTATTAGAAAAATATAATGCTATGCAATAACTGAATGCTTTTTATAATGAGTTTTTGTTTAGTATATAAGACAGGATATCAATTTATGTCGAATTAACACCACAAATAACAAAGTGATTCAAGCTGGGTTTCAATATAAAAAAGCGTTCCAGCTACGGACAGCACAATATTGAAAATTTTTCCATAGTATATGCGCCAGAAACTGACCATTACTAAATCTATTAGTTTTTTGGATATTGAAGAAATTTTTCCGAAGCAGCATTTTTTTTTGTACATCTTAAGTGGCAAACAAGCTTACGGCCCACCTGATGGTAAGTGGTCACCGTAGCCTATGGATACCTGCAACACCAGAGGCATCACTTGCGCGTTGCCGACCCTTTAGGAAAAGAAGTGGGAAGGAGAAGGAGCGGGAATAGGAGAAAGGGGGTGATTAGGTCTACGGCACTCTCACTCACCGAACGAAACATAACAGTAGGAATACTGGTATTTCACGTCGATACTCTGTGAGAGGGTAGTACTTCCCCGGTCGAGCCGGCCCATTCATGCTGAAATCAGCGAGGCTCTACTACTCAACTAGCATGGTGTCTGGATCTGTGTCCAATAGACGGTGCTGTGTCCTGACTTTGCTGAATTCCATGAGCAGCGGTTACCACTTTCTATCAGGTGGGCCACTTGCTAGTCTGCTACCAATGGCAATAAAAAAAGTAGGATAGCTCCTTTTACATGTGACCTAAAGTATAGTTAGCCAAATGTGAGTCTAATACACTTCTGCCGATCCCTTAGAATATGGCCAAGAGATTCTTTATGTAAGCATGTTTGCAAGTAAGACGTATAGGTATGTCAGTAAGCCTGTCCTAAATAAATAATAATAATAATAATATTCTACCACATACACACAATACCATCTAGCCCAAACTAAGCAGAGCTTTTACTATGGGTACGAAACAATTGATAAACATAAACATATTTTTTTTTTTGTAAATACATACCTACGTATTATACATAGAAACACCTATATTATAAATATAACGGCGCCTCAGCGGCGCCAGAAATGTCGGTGTCAAGAGTGACGTTGAGTTGTTACGTCACTCTAGCGGAGCGTCGTGTCGATGGTAGCGGGGCGGCCATCTTAAAACGACACTTAAGTACGAACCGCCGCCAGCGCACCACGTCTGCGACGAATCGCTATCTATCGTGTTAATCCGTATAGATTTGAACTTAGTTTGTGTCGATTGTGAAGCCTGCTATTAAAGTGTGATTATCTGTGACATTATTTCGTGAAAATTATAATCATTGGAAAACGTAACGGTTTTATTTAAAAGTGTTTGTACCCGCAATAATTTAAATTGTGAAGAAAATTAAAAAGACGTTGTACCCGAAGTGAATAGTCGTTTCTATTACTCGCCCACGTGTCTGCGATGAATTCTGACGAAGGCCCTCCTGCGCTTTCAAATATATTATATTCTAAATGATTGAATACCTAATTCCAAAGATGAATGTGTTGGTTCTCATTTATTTCTACCTAACTGTAACTCTCTAAATACAAATTATCCCTGAATTCATGAACGCTATTTTGCCCTCGTACCTAAAATGTATTATTTATAACGATATCAAAGTTCATTTAACTTTATCATTTTTATATTTAAGATAAGTACATATTCACGTAACCGTACTATAATATTCTATCGACATAAATTGTCAAAACTCGCGTCAATAATGCACCATAATAACTCATTAAGGGTGACTTTTAATCAACACGAAATTTCAAACCAATTTCCAAAGGTAATTTCCCCGAGCCAAATTAGAAAAAAAGTTAACAATTTAATTGCGTCATTCACCCTCTTACCGCGAAACGTAGAATTTATGGGTACATGAAAGTCAATTGCCCCCATCGCAGCGATTTGGAGTCCATAACGCGTGATATGAATGCGTTATCGTGTATCATGGTAGGGGGTGTTGCTTTCAATTTACCGTGGCCAGTTCGTGTCCATTAAAACGGTAATTTTGCCCATAAATATAGCCGGGTTTGCCACTGGGCTAATCGTGCCGTCCAAAATGCGTTTTGTGGTCTTAAATATTAATAAGGATAGGATATATTGCACGGTGCGGTAGTTTGATAGTTCCGGATTCAGTTGCAAGGTTTTAGTGCACTATATTGTTGTTTTGGAGTAGATGAAGGCTCCTTTAATTATATAAACAAAAATTAAGGACCTTTATGTATATCGGCTTCTACGAACTATTTATATTATGGTAAACTTCATGTATTTACACAAAATTCCTTTGCGTAATTGAGATTAAAATTGTACATACTTTTTAATCAATATACCAGACTGTTTGTTATTAGGTCTGAGTGACCAAGTAAAAAGCAGTCTAGTCTAGTAAAAGAAGAAGTAACCTACAGAAAAAATTCTGTACGTTTCTTAATTCTGATTGTTATTAAGCGTAATACTGCTAATGAACTTCAAACTAATTTCATAGTCAACATAGCTGAAGTAAGAGAATAAATATAATAAAATTAATTCAGAAAATCATCAAACCGATACTTGCAATGTCCTTGTATTCAAAAATATATTTTCGACGTGATAACAAAAACAATTTCAATACCTCGCATCTTTATACAAAAACTGCAAAACACAAATCAGCACGCACTCCCATCTTCACCTCTAAAAACTGGGTTAAAGACATTTTCCAGCGCCTCGGGAAACGAGCCACAGCCTACAAAATTCTTTCACGCAAATTTTACCTTTCAACACACTAAGAAAAGAAAATGTACTGCAAAATGTTACACTGTGGTGCTATGTAAAAGGGACTGGCTCGTTATTTAGAGACCGATCTGATACTCTCGGGTTGTCGTAAATCATGGATAATGTATTTGACAGTAAAATATGCTTCAAGTGATAGTATGTATTGTATCTGACTCGGGTATGGATATTTTAAACGCAGAATCCGCGGTATGTTTCTATTTGTCGGAAAATTTGTATTCCGGAATCAAGTTGGAGGTACATTAAACACATTTATGCAACGTATGCAATGCATTACGGTCATCAGTGGATCATCATGTTGAATAGTCCACTTCTATTGTATAGTTTAGAAAGCACTTTTTTCGACTATCGTGGGACTGGTTCTGCGTCATTAAACGCGACTACTTTACAATATAAGATTTGAAGTTTGATTTCTACGTAAAATGTTATTAGGTTATTCTAACAATATGTTCTTAGTAGCAGCTCGGAGTCAGTTACTGGCAGGAAACTGTGACCAAAAATGGCACTAGCCCCCTGTTACGTAGGTCCGAAAACCAAAACTGGCGCACGGTTTACCGGATTATAAACGTTTATGTGAGCTTGCAACTTACAATCAGGCTGTCACTTGCGCGTTGCCTGTCGGTCAAAAACGTCGCTATTATTTCACAGTATTATTTTCTTGTTATGTTTAGTCAAGAAAAATAATTTTAGTTATATTGCCAGTACGGTCCGTCAAAGGTTTAATAATTAATATTTTTCATCGTGACAGGTATCAAAAGCTGTATGCTATTGAGCATTGCATGCATTGCATTGCATTTATACTTCAGTTTGAATTCATGCATACTGAAGTATAATGCAAACTGTAGTCAAAGCTAAACTAATAGCATACAAATATTAATATGAAAATTTGATGAGCAAAGTTTCCAAAAATAAATATTGTTCGCTGCTACGAGAGAAAATACTCGTTCATTTTCATTTGGTTGTTTGATGCACTTTTTATACTGGAACCGCAAACCAGTTTCCAAAAACTGATTATTTTCGTGACGAAACTAAAAACTAGATGAAAAATATTACTGTTTGAGTGTTTTATCTCCAACATTTATCTTGCGACAAATTAACCACGTTTTTCTGGAGAAAATGTTAAAACAATTCGGAAAATTTCTTATAACAGGAAAATGTTTGTTCAAGATATTTTCGTTCACAAAAAACGTTGTTATAAAAATGGATACTACGTCTCTAGGCAGGTAGAACGATACCAAGTGTTCTTTTGCTTAAACATAAAAGTTTTTCAATTACTTCAACTGGTCTTTGGAGAAAACAAAGGGGTTATGCCTTAATTGCCTACAAGGGGTTGGTTGCGTTCACCTGTAAATATTGTCAGAAAAGTTTGTTATTTTAATGAATTGGAATATAAGCCTTTATTGTGTGTTTTAAAGTCTTAAAAATAGGTACTTTCATAACTTAAGAGGGATTTGTTTGGCGGATAAATTATGTAATGATGTTGAAGTTTCTTGTTTATAGTTTAGAACTTAATTATTAAAACTAGAACCTAAAGGCTAAAATGATGAAGCTAGAAGCTATTCGAAATAAGAAGGAACCTCACACGATAGCAATTTCTAATGATATTTTAGGGGAAAGAAATAACTTCACTCCACATCTATATTAATATTACAAAGAAGAAAGATTTGTTTCTTATTTATTTATTTGTTTGTAAGGATTTAAGACAATAACTACGCAATCAATCTTAAAAATTCTTACATCATTAGAAAGCTATATAGCCGAGTAACATAGACCATTTTTTTTTGAGAATACTGTTACTAATATGACTCAACCTACGTTTATGCGAGCCAAACCGCGGGACAAAGTTAGTATATTGTAATCATAGCATACCCTACTGGGTATGCCATGATTACAAGATTAATTAATATCTTAATATCAATTAAGATATTATTAAAGACTAGTAGTTTTCCCGCGGTTTCACCCGCGTAAGTCCCGTTCCCGTGTGAATATCGGGTTTCACCCCTTTCACCCCCTTCAGGGTGGAATTTCCAAAAATCCTCTCTTAGTGCTCCCCTACACTCTCCAAGGAACATATGTACATGCCAAATTTCAGCTTCTTGCGTTCAGTAGTTTCGGCTGTGCGTTGTCTGTCAGTCACTCAGTAACGGAAGAGTTTTATATATATAGATATTAACACAACACAAGGTTACTTACTACCTTGTGTTGTGTTAATATCTTTACTTTAAGGAGACTGCAAACCCTACGATTGCCTATTTTTATGGTACGGTGCTGTGAGAAATATAGCAACTCCATTTTGTGAAGACATAGCATACCCTACTGGGTACGCCATGATTACAAGATTAATTAAGTATGCTGTGATATTAAGATATTATTAAAGATATTAACACAACACAAGGTTACTACCTTGTGTTGTGTTAATATCTTTACTTTAAGGAGACTGCAAACCCTACGATTGCCTTTTTTTAAGGTACGGTGCTTAGCAACTCAATTCTGTGAAGCCAGCAATTCGTCAGTGATAACCATAGATTTAATATGTACCAACGTTAGATCAGCAATGAAAAAGACAAGTAATATAGTTTAAGCGCATGTTAGAGCAAGATAAATAACAAGACCACTTTTCAGTTGTACACGATAGGGATCTATATAAAATTTTAACAATTTTGTGTACTGCAAATTATGTTTAAGAGTGTCTCAAATAAACACCTTTGTGCTATTAAGTAAGGCGATACTAAGATATTGCAATATACCAATTGTCGATTAATCAATGCGCGACACAGTACTATCTGCCTTGCAATTTGCACACATAGACATCACATACGAAGATGCCTTCTATTATCTGTCTCGACTTAGTTCCTCAACATATGTATACTGTAGTTTAAATTAAATCTATTGTACAACTCTGGCATGTGCAGCGTTCATACAACCGCTTTGACCATCAGAGAGAGAGCTTGTTTTCTAATTTGTAATACTTCAGTAGCCATTCAAATATACATGTAAACTGTTGTTGGATGTACTTCCATCGCTGAGAGAACTTTTTATTTTATTATTAACTAGCTATCCGCCCCGTCTTCGCACGGGTAGTACAAAACTTCCACAATTTATACACTTAAACCTTCTTCATAAATCACTCTGTCTATTGGTGACAATCGCATGAAAATCTGTTCAGTAGTTATTGTGTTTATGGCGAACAGACAGAAAGACGCGGCGCGGGACTTTGTTTTATAATATGTAATGATAATGATGTAAAGAGACAACATCCACATTAGAAATAATCCCTATATAGCTACAAATACAAATATGTAGTTGTTACGAGACTGGATGTTCTTTGTGTCTGTTGTTTGCATGTTTGTAAAGTCCCCTGCGACGCAGGATAAACTTCGAAAGCAAGATTTGTCATTTGTAACACGCTTTTATTAGCTTGGTATGTATCTATGTATCTATGAATCTATGTATCTATGAATCTATGTAACTATGTATCTATGAATCTATGTATCTATGAATCTATGTAACGGAATCTTTGAACGTGATTTTCACCCCTTTCAAACCGACAGATTGATTTGAATCTTTGCACATTTATCGAGGAACGATGACAATACAATAATTCAGAAAAATAATGATTAAAAAACTAAAACGCGTGGGGTGTTTTACAAGATATTTTGATAATCCCCACCCCACGCTTTTTTATATTAAAATTATTAAATTATATTATTTTTTATTTTTCAAAGTGTGTTTTTAGTTTTTTAAACTATTATTTATTAAAACAGAAACACATTTTTTGTGTTTGGTGATCGAGCCCACATCTAGCAGTGGCGATGCTACCACATAAACCACTACACTCTCTTTAACAATTGTAAGCCTTAATAGTATTTTGTTATGTTTTACGGGTATTATCTTAATGGAAGGCTTATATAGGGGCTCTATTACGTAACGGCCCCTCTTTGTTATTTTTGTGTTATGGTATAAGGGTTATCATTATTTTATAATATTGGATCATGGATAAGCAAATTCTGATGATTAAAAATATGGCATCAGTTTATTGGCACACATTTTTGATGTATAAGTTACTAGCTGTGCCGGTTTCACCCTCGTTTATAGTTACTGCGCCGCCCCATAGATCGTAGCGTGATGTTATATAGCCTATAGCCTTCCTTGATAAATAGGCTATCCAATACTAAAATAATTTTTCAATTTGAACCATTTGTTCCCGAGATTAGCGTGTTCAACTAAACAAACAAACAAACTCTTCAGCTTTATAATATTACTAAATGTGCCCGAGGTTTCACCCACGTTTATGATTACTGCGCCGCCCCCGTGGGTCGTAGCGTGATGTTATATAGCCTATAGCCTTCCTCGATAAATGAGCTATCCAACACTAAAATAATTTTTCAATTCGGACTAGTAGTTCCTGAGATTAACGCGTTTAAATAAACAAACAAACTCTTCAGCTTTATAATATTAGTATAGACTATATTTAGCCCGTCGCTTTGCCCACGTAAATGTAAGTTAGATTAATAACAGTACCCTGTTTTCAGGATAAAAGGTACACTCTAATATCCTTTTCTATACTCCTGATAACGTGTATCCAAAATTTAATGTCGATCGGGCGTTTAGTTAAGGCTTGAAAGCGTGACAAACAAACAAACTCACATTAGCATTTAAAATATTAGTTATGATTTTCTAATAGTGACACGTTTTCGGCTCCAAGAACCGAATTCACGAACACATGACTAAAGTATTTGGTTTTATGTTAAGAAATATCCACTGAGTTATTTATAGTTGCGGATGCTTTATTTTGTCCTTAGCAAAGGTCATAAGTAATCCTTACTAATATTGTAAATGCGAATGTGAGTTTGTTTATTTCTTACGCTTTCACGCCTTAAATATTTGTCCGATTATAATGAAATTTCGCGTACACGTTGACAGAGGTACAAAAAGAACCTTTCATACAAGAAAAGTACTGTTCCCAAGGGTAAAAAAGGATATTGACAATCTATGTATGGAAGTTGGACCAAGTGCTGCCCAAAGATTTTCGTTGTGAAATATTTATTAACCAAAAATGAACTAAAATACAAATAAATGGACTATTTTTAATAATTATTGATCATTAACTATTAATAATAGCTATTATTGATTATTTTTAATTATTACTGTCAATAAACTATTAATAATAACTATTATTGATGCTTTTTAATTATCTTCATCGTTATCTAATATAACTGTGGCAAGAAATAACGCAGGGCTACTTATAACTTCTTGGTACCATCCTAAAAACCAAACCAGGCGGTTTGGTTTTTAGGATGGGCCTATTACGACATAGTATGCGCACAACAGCCAATTGTCCTCCTCCCCATGAAACATAAAACACAACAGTAGTTATTTATGGCCTCTAGACCATCATTGTTTGCATCTACTAAAACATAGCAACGATATACTTTCGATAATATATGTCTACTCTTTATGTTGATTCTGAAGAGATACCGTGTGTGAGCGAGACAAACCTATAAATAATCTAAGTCTGCGCGAGCGATAAAACATTTTTCTCACGACACCGATTGAATGGATTCGAAATGAAGTTATATACGTATGATTATTAAAGGGGCGCGCGCGCACTGTACCAAACAACAGTGTGTAGTTTGTTGAATGGTGTTTGTCCCGTTCTGCACACATGTGAAGGCCCCAATATACGAAAATATTGAAAATTTATAAATACTTAAAATCATAAAAAAAAAATCTGGGATTTATTTTTTCAAATATTTTTTTGTTAAGTAATTTGATCAAGAAAATTATTTGAAAATGTATGTATGTATGTATCTTATGTGGGGGCCAGTCAGTGCAGACCGGCGACACTTCGACCCAGTGGGATCTTTTGTGCCGACACTCTCCCAATAACGACTGCCATAGATGTTCATGGCAGCCGGGACCGACTGCTTAACGTGCTCTCCGAGGCACGGAGCAGGTGATAATTGTCAATCAATACGCACATAATTTCGAAAAGTCATATAACTTCCGAAAGTCATAGGTGCGCGACGTGGGTTCGAACCCGAGACCCTCTGCATTGCAGTCTGTTGGTCTCCCCACTGAGCTATCGCTGCTCATCATTTGAAAATACTCCCATGTCTGCGCAGCATTTGGTCCAAACCCTGTCAATGTCCTTTACTGATAAAATCTACATTAAAGCATGAGAAGCCACGAGCAGAATCTAGTTTAATATAAATGAAAAGAACATGAATTATCGAACGTATATAAAGTCAATTTGACAAAGACAATTTGCACACTGGGTATTAAACTGTATAACAGAGACAAACACACAACTAACAGACACATACTATACCCAGACTTGACACAATTATTTATAATTCACTAAAAGCATTGTTCTAAGGATTCAAACCCACATCACTAAGCGCAGCGAAAGCGGCGATCGCTTGCCTGCTACACCGTCTATGGTTACGTACAATTAACCTCTCCACTAACTCCATATGAAGATAGAAAGAAAACATTCTTTATTGCCATAAACATTTACTAATTATCACATATTTTTCTTATAAAATAGAACAATGTAATAAATAGTTTACAAATAAATATATTGCTATTGTGGCAACAGATGTCTCCATTCAGCATTAATGTTGCGATAAAACTAACGTAATATCGCTACGCTGATTTTCAATGGATGGATATACAGGATGCAATCAGAAATATATCTTACTAATACTCCTAACGCATTACGCATTTTAATAAAATATACCAAAAACTTCTATCGATCTCGTTTCGTATAAAAATACGGGAAACACTGCCCAGTATTTATAAAAGCAGTCGTAATTTTTATTCTGCGTTTTTTTCCGCTATGATAGGCAGCCATATTTGGCTCGCCTTCGCTCCTGAGTCATTCTTTATCATCTGGAAGCGATCCAGATACTATTAAAAATAGTTTCGTGTGCCTCAAAAGTTAATAGGTGCACTGAACCTTGAAGCATCTTTGTTGTTTTATAATATAGGTTGCGTTACATATTTTAGAAAGGAATAGACATCTTTATTTGTCTCGAATGTGCAGATTACAATATGATGTTACAACTACATAGAATACATGTACATTCTGCCTGTGAAGCATATTATATGTAAGTTGAATGTTTATAGCAATGTATACATTGCTATAAATATTGAACTTACATAATTGTATCATCTAAAATTTGACAAACTGGTATGTAACATAAAGGGAGGTCTGAGGCAGTATAAAAAAATTGAATACCTTGGTTTTTAAACTGTTTTATCAGCGAAGAACTCACTTCCATATGACTGCTCACAAACCATTTATTTGGAGTCAGGAGAGGCTGGGATTCTGTAACACAGGTCTACCTAGTATTCCACCCTGAGGTTTGAACTGAGGGTGGTGGGCTTTGTGAGCCTGCCTGCCATCCGTTCAGTACCAGGTCCGAGAGGCGGCGTGCGTGTTCCCACGCGCGCCTCTGTTTCGAGTCCGTCTCCCTTCTAGGGGGGAGACAGTAGGGTTTGGGGGGAGTTTTGCCTAATAGGTAGGCCTCTTCGTGTAGGGGCTTGCCGTTTCATACAGCGGGCCGAAACCACGGGTCGCGACCGCATGTGCAAGTGATACGCGCGGCCCCGTCGTTAGTGGTTTTGTCGAGGAACACCGTAGTAGGTTTAGTCGGTATTCCGGGAGGTCCTTTTACATCGTTTCAACATCTTTCTTTTACCCCGGTGAGTCCGACATAACCCCGCGGAAGGGTGTGCGTCAACGCATTACCCCAGGTAAAAAAAAAACTTTTACCTAGTATAGACACCAGTCTCTCATACAGATTCACCTAACATCTTTAATATTTTAATTACCAATAGATTAAGGACTGATCTTTTGTAAACTTTTTCTGTGTTATGTTATTATGTTTCTCTTATCACAGATAGAAAAACACATTAGAAAAATATCTGGCTTTTTGGGAGGCTTACACGGAGACATAGTTCCAAAGGGAAGAGGCCCTTCGAGAGTTTTAATCTGAAGTGGAATGGAACACCTACGGTGGCAGAAGACGTAGCAGGCGTAGGACTATTACTACTTAAGTACTCTTATACGTGTGGGCTATGGAGATGGGTGTTTGATGGACCGGTGTATTGGTAACTATGGATGAAAAACGGCATATGCCTGAATACTCTAATAGTATCAATCGGATGGGCAGACGGTGACTCGCCAACGCACCAGATGGGCCTGAATAGCCACCATAGGCATATAAGCTAGCAGCCGAAGGCAACATCGATTGTTATTATTATTACATAATAATAACAATTACAAAGTAAAAAATAAAAGTACCTTTTTAAAAATTGCATCGTCTGGTTCCTGAATACTATATACTAATAGTTTAATATATACAGTAGATTTTTAATCGTACCAATATTTTATATATACCTATTTATGTAATAGAAAAAGGGATCACACTAGGTATTACATGGAAAACAGGTTTTTATCACAACTAGTGCAATTTGAACGAACAATTAAATTTAAAAAAAACTATTTTGTATTTTTTTTTACGTAAATCACGCAATGAGAAAGTAGAATAGCGATTAAAAATGTTTGGGTGTTTGTTCCTCTATCATTCGTAAAAATTGAACCATTGGACTAAACTTGGCACACATATATAACATGCCCTATTTTAATACATATTATGATACTATTTATTTCGGTATGCATGCCAGAGTGCGAAACCGTGGCCAGATATTATTGTTAAATGACAATTCTTACTACCTTTAACATAAAAGTAGCTAGTGCCGACAGTAAGATTTGTTTCGAGCATTTCGCATAAATTATAATTTGGTATTAAACAAGTTATAGTGAACTGGTAAAGTATATGATCCTTAAACGTATAATTCCTCTTTGTTTAATTATTGGTCTGTCTTTTCATTTATTCAAAACTATTAAGTAAATAATTAGAACATAGCAAACTTAAGTAATTATCACTCACTTTGACGGTGACGTTTGAAAGTTCTAGGTAATGGTCTCGAAGATGTGAGAAGTTTGCTAACCCGCATTGGGCCAGCATATTAAGCTGTGGCCTAACCATTTACGTACTAAGAAGAGTCCTGTGCCAAGCAGTAGTATAGTTTATAAACAGAACTGATATAATACATAATGAAAAACTAATCGTTATCATAAAACTATAAACGAAATTAATTATAATAAGTTGGAATAGTATAAAATCACTAACAATTATATTGAAACCGACGAGAAAGGCAGCACGGCATTCTAAAAAAATGCCACCAATTTAAACAGCAAATATGCTTTTTACAGTGTAATTACAAATTTGGATACACAATCTTATATAATAAAACTCTTCAAACTAAATCTCTAGTCTAATTAGACCTTTCTTTTAAAATATTTACTTAAACACTAGAGATCAAACAAAACTGGTATATCGTGCCTAAGTGTACAACTACAGGTATCAGTTTCGAATACCCGCATTACGTCCATTACCTCACATTATCGATAACCGATATTCAATTTTTGGATATTTACATAATACGGTACATTATTTGTGGAACTCGATTTTACTTCTACATTGACCGTGCGTCAATGCAATAAATTTGTAATACGTAAAAATGGAGGTATTAATATTTTATCGCTATTGACACCTCCATAACTTTTCTTAAAAGGGTATACCTAGTATTCCTCCAGATATTATTAGGTATTAGGATCAAATATGATACGAGAGCCTAAAAGGCAACAGCTGGTAAAATTTTGTTACTTGGTAAAATAATGTTTATTAAATTATGACAGATGTGTTGGTCTTGCTTTTTGTGTAATGTGTCTTGATCAGTAGAAATATTTTCTTATTTGAAAAAAACTGGCTGTTATTAAGTAAATTATTTTTGATCCCTCTGTCTCTTATACCATATTATGAAAATGGCTTATCTTTTCTTCATCTCGGGGCATGTTTTGGCTTATGTTATGATGATCCAACTTTGATTTCCTACAATTATTCCAAAATTGTTAAATTGATCAACTTTCCGTTATACCGCAGTGAGTATTGCGGATTCAAATTTCACACGGCACAAATATACATATTATCGTATAGAAAAACATAAAAAAAATGAAAATACAGCGATAGCTCAGTGGGGAGACCAACAGACTGCAATGCAGAGGGTCTCGGGTTCGAACCCACGTCGCGCACCTCTGACTTTCGGAAGTTATATGACTTTTCGAAATTATGTGCGTATTGATTGATAATTATCGCCTGCTCTCACATCTGTATCGCTGCCTCGGAGAGCACGTTAAGCCGTTGGTCCCGGCTGCCATGAACATCTATAGCAGTCGTTATTGGGAAAGTCAGTACCCTCTAATATCCTGACACTGGTCTAGCCTTAGGGTATCGTTAGCCTTCGGGTTGCGGAGGTCAGGTGGCAGCCGTTCCGTGTAAAAACTGATATCCAGTCAAATCCGGTTAGGCCAGAAAAGCCGACCCCAAGTGACTTGGGAATAATAAAGGCTAAGAGAGAAGAAGATCGTATAGAAAAACATAGCTGGTGCTGTATCTTTTCGGAAATATATAGGTTTGAATGAACCAATACTAGGAGCAATGGTTATGTATTATTCCCTACATAATTCTACTTTTCTGGCGGCTTTCTATTAGGTAGCGTGGACTTAATTTGTCAGGCAAACATAAAAAACTTAAAGCCAAATTCCCTTAATGCGAAAAACTTGCTGTCACCCACAAACACCTGTCCGGACAATCCTCAAGGCGCTTCAGTAAAAAATAAAATAAGTCCAAAAGCATTTGATTGTAAGTGGGGACGTCAATACGAACTCACCAAGTTTTATCAGCACCAATCCAAACTTCTTAATTACCAGACCGAGAACAAACCTTATCGATTTACATTTGACGTGAAATAATTCGAGTTTTTGTCTTAGGTGGCTTTCTTTCGAGATTGTTCTTGATGTCTATGTTTAATTACAAATGTGTTTTCAGTTTGAAATTCTCGATTTTATTATCTTTAACAGGTACCTGCCAAACTACTAACCTACTAATAATGAAAATGTGCTACGTCAGTATTTGTGGTAACAAATGAATACCTCTACATCAGCTTTATAGAACTTATCTCGATCTTGCGACAAATTTTTTGGAGCTATGGTCATGTGAAGAGTTTTATGGTATCTCATTCTGCGTAAATAGAAACACTAATTAATTAAATAATGTTTGAACACTAACTAAGCAATGATTTCACACTTTAAAATTGAAGTAAATACTACATCTTCTTATATATGCTAAGCATCAGTCAATCTTCTTGAAATCCTTCTCACTAGCCTTTATTATTCCTAAGTTACTCGGGGTCGGCTTTTCTAGTCTAACCGGTTTTGACTGGATATCATTCTTCTGGAAATGATAATGATAATGCTAAAATAGTTAAAAGTTGTTATTTAAAGAACACTTTAAAGGCCAAAACGTAAAGGCTATATTGGCAAGTCGCTAAAGACCTAATAGAATAGCACATGTAATGTTTAATAATAGATATAGTTCTTGCAACTCATGAAGGCGAGCGTGCTATGTATGTGTGTGTGTAAGTGCCGCTCGCAACTGACCGCTCTGTCAAACACGCATACTACCGCACTGTGCATGTACAAGTAATGCCCGCTCGCCTTCGTGAGTTGATTGTACTCTGAGAACATTCGATTGTGGATAATCACATTAAATCATAAATAATTTATTCATTCAATCCATTTTGGTTATTACATTATTACAAAAAGGTTAAATTCGTACCACCACAATCTGCCTAAGGAGGCGTATGAGCTGTAATCGAATTATTATCGAATACAGCTGTGCACAACACGATACCAACTTTACATAGTCTCGGACATAGCGGGTGCACTTGTGTATAATGATTTCATTACACTCGATTAAAATTTTAATTCGCTTCACTGACGGGAATATTTCCACTATATTTTATTAGCTTAACCACGTCTTGTCAGATGATAAGAGATGTTAACCCACACATCATACAGCACATTTTTCCGTTTAATCTTTTAACATTTTGGATTAGTATTAGGTTAATAAAGCAGCGATAGCTCAGTGGGGAGACCAACAGACTGCAATGCAGAGCGTCTCAGGTTCGAACCCGCGTCGCGCACCTCTGACTTTCGGAAGTTATATGACTTTTCGAAATTATGTGCGTATTGATTGACAATTATCGCCTGCTCCGTGCCTCGGAGAGCACGTTAAGCCGTCGGTCCCGGCTGCCATGAACATCTATGGCAGTCGTTATTGGGAGAGTGTTGACACAAAAGATCCCACTGGGTCGAAGTGTCGCCGGTCTGCACTGACTGGCCCCCACATATGATACATACATACATTAGTTTAATAAAAAGATAATCAAAAAAGTCTCTGTAATAGTAAAAAGAACCTTATATTAGAAAAATGAAAACTGAAACTTCAAAGCGTTGTAGAAGAAAAAGTTGGCAATGGAAACTTGAACAAATATTATTCTAGTGAGTAGCTGAGTGTGTTTATATTCTTTAAAAAATGGCTGTTCCAGGTATATCGCGCGTGTTACACAAATACCGACAATAATTACCCTTATAATTTATACAAATTAGTTTCAAAATAACGAGTCAAAACAGCTATTAACTAAAATACCTGTACAGTTAACCTGATTAATTTACTTTACAAACCATTTTATTTTAAACCGCACTGGTTCTGGTATCAGATTATTAGGGAGGACTGTTTGAGGTCACGTTAAGCTGGCACAATGTATAAAATGAAGTTTGGTAACACGAACAAAAGGACTAGATATGACATATAGCGATTTATGCGGGTCCGCTTTACCGACTGCCTTTGTGATATTGTCATTGCGGAATTCAATGAAAAACTGCCGAGGATACTGTTAGAATTTAATTTTTCACCAAACCAGATTAATGGTGCCACATACCTTAAAATTGATAAAGATCGGTAGAGATATTTTAAGCCTTTCCCTAAATTTAGACCTTTTCTAGGAGACTTTGGACTCAAGGATTTACTAAGAAAAATGGGTTCGGGAAATAAATTGCTCAACGGCGGCTAATGGTGCAGTAACTTATTTTTGGGATCTAATTTTATCAATGTCAAAAGATTTTCCGACATTTAGGATTATTTATGTGTCAGAAACGTTTCACCCAATGTTGCATGTTGCGGCAGTTGACTCGAGTAAGTAACCCGGTTCTTCGAATCATCGGTACCGTACGCAATGGTTTACTTGCGCTGTTCCTTTAATTTCAATTTCGAAGTTTACTGCCCTCCGTTTTCTTGTGATAGCATGGTTCCCGATTACAATAGATAATCTTAATGGATTCCCCACGTTCTGCTGGCTCGGAGTAGCTAGTGTAACGTTATGCTTAGTCAATCACGCTTTAGGGAGCTGGTTGACTATTTAGTGGAGGAAATTAAAAGATGTACTACACCATTAAAAGGTTTGTAATTCAGATACAATTTAGTATAGAACAAACAGTATTTCTAGATAAAAATATCAACAGAGCGTGGTTCTAGAATGGCTCGCTACGTGGTCTGGATAGCTCCAAAGACCACTTAACTTAGTTGGCAGCACGGCAGAAGAGCCGGCTAGCCTCAGATGGCCTCTACAAATTTACGCGGACTGTGGGTGAGCGCAGAGGATTCCCAACCCGTTCCTGCGGGAACCAGGCGCGGTCGCGTTTATATAGGGCCGCCGCTGGGAAGGAGAAGTCGGAGGGGGGACGCCGCGAGCACGGCCGCTCAGCCGCGACCGGTCCGCGTCACATTAGTAAGTATCCACTAGCTTCATACATTTTGACTGCACGGACGGCTTAGTAGTTTAAGTGGTCGCCTCGCTCCTGCCACCACCCCGACAGTGTGGGTTCAATCCCCGCACGGGACAAAAAATTGTGTGATCCACATAATGATTGCTTTGAGTCTGAATGTTCTTTGTGTCCGTTGTTTTAATATTTATAAAGTCCCTCGCGACGCAGGATTTTCTCTGTGTGGACTTCCACAGTAGGAGTAGTCTTTATAAAAAGCATGAAATATGGCATTGCCAAAGACAGAAGTAGCTGAACGTTGAACGAATATATTGTTAAGTAAACGGTTTTTCATGAATAATATTATTGGTAATGAAAATGAATAAGCAAAATGAATTTGCTGGTATCGTAGCTAGTGGCAATCCGCAGTCACTGCCTACCCCTTCATGACATAGGCGTGAGTCGATGTATGTATGTATAAACACTGCTTTTAAGTTCTATTGCCCTAAGAAATCAAGAATATTAAAAAGTATTTTATTAGATTAATTAATTAATTATCTAGCCTTCGTTTATCAACATAATATGTATATCGATAATAGCACGTCATATACATCATTAAATAACCATATTTCACAGAATAACATCCCTTATAATCTTTCAGTGACAGAAACAAATAAAAATTGCAGTGAGAGAGAATTTATATCACGCTGTTACTTAAAACGTGGGAGTATTTTATACTTTTCATATTGAGTCGAGACATGTCAATCACAAAGCGCTTAAGACGATGAAGCGATGTGAAAATATTCATATGTACATATGTACCTATGTGTGTAATAAAAATATTATTTTATAGAATTTGTAAAATAGTGAAAGAATATATTAAAAACGGCAGCTCAATTGTATGAGGCAAACTGTTTTTTGACAAACTGTACCTATTTATATATGAAGTATTGAAATTCTAAAAGCAGCAAGGAGTCTGGAATTGTCTCTTATTACTTAAAATGTAATCAAAGCTAACCAAAATGTTCTTGTAATACCACGTGTCTATCTTTTCGGGAATATAAAGACGATGTTTCTATCTTTTCCCTTTTTATATAATACTAGCTTTAGCCCGCAGCTCTGCTCGCATGGTACCTACATCAATAAAAAGTAGCTTATGACCTTCTTCGGGTTATAAAATATATCTGTACAAAATTTCATCGGAATCGCTTGGGTGGTTTAGCCATGAAAAGGTAATAAACAAACAGACAGAGTTATTTTCGAATTTATAATAATATTGTTACGCCCAGTGACATCTCTCAGCATTGTGGGAAAGACTCGCCAGTTCCGTCTAATAATTTATTACACCGCCATTTATTGACATCTTACGGAACTACGTAGTCTGAGTACGCGAAGGGTATAGAGAACGCTGGCACTTTCTCGAACCATCGTACTGTTTACATACCGGGTATAGCGTTACTAGAAAACTCTAGAAACGCTTTACCCGCGTATAAATAGAGCGCACGCGCACCGCCAAGTCAGTTTTATAATCGTAAGCGGTTAAGTGTTCATCGAAGCGAACGGAAGCGAAAATACTACGGAGTTTGAAGCAATTACAGTGGAACAGTGTGGTATAGTGTTTGTTGTGTTTTAAATTTAATTGTGTGTTTGAATAAAACGTGTTTTAGTCGGTAATATTGTTTGCATTCTTATCCATCGAACCCAGCACGTAACAATATTAGTAAGGATTTTATTTGACGAAGAGTAATCACTAAACGATATACATTATAAGAAGCGTTCAAGTTGAAGCCCAATGTTGAATCAGGATGAAAACGTTTTAATCTTTGCTCATTAGCTTTCGCGAGTTTCAGTATTTGGAGGATCTACGCTTCTAGTTTCTCTACAACATCCTCTATTTACATTATGAGAATACTGACTGATGAATGAATGGCTGATTGATATACATTGCCCGTTTAGTTAGATAACTATATATGAGATGAGCATTTGCCATCGACTTCATAAGCGTAGAATTTGGTAGTATGTACCTATCTATATTCTTCTCTTCGTGGATGTAAGAAAAAGCTGATCTATACACATAATACTCTACTTATAGGTAACTAGATGAAATATGCAGCAAATTGTAAGTTAGACGTCGAGCAATACCTATAACTGTCAAAATTGCATTCCAAAAATGTTGACTGCTTTGATAGCATAGTGATTAGTGTAACCGACTGCCACGCCTGAGGTCGTTTGTCGTTTGTGTGCATGAACATAGATGTTTGTCTTGGTCTGGGTGTTTCTATGTATAATATGTACGTATTTACAAAAAAAATAAAATAAGTATATATGTATGTTTATCCATTGTCTAGTACCCATAGTACAAGCTCTGCTTAGTTTGGGCTAGATGGTATTGTCTGTATGTAATAGAATATTATTAATAAAATTTCGTAGAATATTATTTGCGTGACGCGCTTATAAACATATAGAAAGACAAAAACTCTAAAAATAATCTATAGATAATAATAATAATAATAATAATAATAATAATATTCTACCACATACACACAACACCATCTAGCCCAAACTAAGCAGAGCTTGTACTATGGGTTCTAGACAATGGATAAACATACATAAATACTTTTTTTTTTGTAAATACATACATATTATACATAGAAACACCCAGACCATATATAGATAAATCTTCTGTGTACAGATATCGACCATGTAACGTTTATCCGGTTCAACCCGCTTTAGAGGCGTGGTTGACTTAGGAAGTGAACTAAGCAGAGATAATTTAAACAATATTCTACACGATCAAAAGATTTTATTTTTGATAACAATTTGTACTAGTATATAAACACTTTTATAGCAAACAATAGTGACTAGAAGTTAGATAGAAAAAACAGGGCGCGGTTCGTGGAAGTCTATGTTACGAGGTCCTGGATAGAAAGGACCACTTAACTTCGACACGGGAGCGCAGCGGAAGGGGCAAGCACCTTTTTATTTTTTTATTTTGGTGTGTGTTAGTTGTTTGTCTTAGATGGCTTCTACATCTTTACGCGGACTGTGGGTGAGCGCAGAGGGCTCCCAAGCCGTGGGTAGGCACCAGGGCGCGTTGCGTATATATAGGGCCGCCGCTGGGGAGGAGAACCCGATGGAGGGGCGCCGCGAGCACGGCCGCTCAGCAACGACCCGTCCGTGTCTCAACCAGTTACAATTTTTATAACACCAATGGGTTAATAGAACATCTTAATGGACTTCCATTAAGACTGCGCCGAGCGAAATGTGCCAAAACAGGTGGTCACAGTTAAGTTGATAAAATCAACACTTTTTGTTTATTACAAATATAAAATATACATTTACTATGACAATGAATGTGTTTACAATTACTCCGTGTAAGAAACTTAAAATAATTAATATTTTCGCCTACAAAATTACGTAAATTTGCACGAAGAATGAAAAAAACGTAAGCTCGTGTTACGTGATTTTTAGATTATAACAGTAGAAATCTATTCTACTTTACAGCTTAAACGAAACATTAATAGTTATATTACAATTTGTCCGTCCCAAATACTTAAGTTGTTGGTTGACAATAAAGATACATATTTATCAAAGAAGCACTTCAAATCCTCCATACAATTTTACTATGGCGGCTGCGCGCCGATTTGAATATCGAACTCTGTTATTCAGTCCAACCGCGTCTTACGTTCGGCGCAGTCTTAAGTTGTTCTTTTGACCTATTGGTGGCATAACCAAGCTAAAATGGTCTTACACCTCAGATATGATATATGCACGACTGTCTTGCACACTTGACTTTGCCTTTACATCTTGATGTGGTACATTAGGTTTAAGAAGGCAGCACGTAATAGCAGCCTGCGAACAATACGCTAGCTAACTGTTCGCTTAACGAAAATCTGGTTACCACCAATAATAATGCGAACCGTCTCGATAGGTCCCATTTAAAATGTATCGCTTTGAAGTAAGAGTAAATAATATTTTTCGATTAATCATACTACGCTATTCATAAAGCATTATTTGTATTGAAATATATATGCACTTGTACCAAATACAGGTATTGGTTTACATTGTATGTTATGAGCAGCGATAGCTCAGTGGGAGAACAACAGACTGCAATGCAGAGGGTCTCGGGTTCGAACCCACGTCACGCATCTATGACTTTCAGAAGTTATATGACTTTTCAAAATTATTATTATTAAGAGTTAACTGCATGGATAGCTTAGTGCTTCAAGTGGTCGCGTCGCCACTGCCACCATGCCGAATGTAGTAGGTTCGATTCCCACGCAAACATTAATAGTGTGATCCATAACCAGTTGTTCCGACTCTGGGTGTTCCTTGTGATCGTTGAATGAAAAGATGTAAAGTGCCCCGTAATACAAATAAAAAACTTAGGAATTAAATAGATTACTTTCCAATAAATTATGGCCTCAGTAAACACAATAATTGACCTGACCTTGTACAAAATATAATGTGGTTAGAAATAAGTAGCTGACCGAATAAAGATTAAGAATATGGTTTCTGAAGGCTTAAATTACGAAAAGTTATCTCTGCTCTTGTATAAACAAGAGTGGCTTCTAATATAATGTAGACATTTTGCTAAACCACTTCTACTAACGAATCTTGTGTAATAAAATAAGAAAGTCTTTATTGTGACCCATAATCAAACATTACAGCGATTGGTGTCAGTAATATGTAAAAAAAGAAATTGAGAACATTAAAAAATGGTAAATATTGTGTCAAAGATAGACCCAGTTAGAAAAATGTCTGACGCTTCGAAAACATTATACATACATGTATGCCGTGGTATATTTCGTGGTAGTCCAACAATATCTCCAGTAAACTATCGCTGATTTTATTTTAAATAATATCATTTGTTACCACTATTTCAGGATATAAATTAAATCGTTAAAATAAGTTATAGACAGTGGGAGTGACTGCTTTCCTTCAGCATTAGCTTCAGATAAATTTCATCGTAAGTCGACTTATCAACTATTCCAAAACCAATTTCTGTGTTTTGTTCCAACTTCTAGCTGAAATCTTTTCTTAGTAAGAAACTTTAAAGTTAGAAAGTTTTCTTGATATTATTGAATTATACTCTAGCATTAAGGATGAGCTAAGATTTGATAACGTTATTGTAAGTTACGCCTGCTGTCATAATTATGCGGTTGATCGTGATTGGGTACGGCAAAGTTATATCAAAATCAAAATATCTTTAGTCTTTTACGTCATAAAATAACACAGAATGTAAAGAAAGTTTTTGGGAATAGTTCTTCTATAACAGATATCTGTAACAGGATGAATTTATGAAACCTAGTAGGTAGACTGTAAAAGGCTTGCCAATGATTATGTTATTATATATTATATACATATGTGTCTATTCGTGATGTTTTAAGGCTTTTGTGAAAATTGATGACATAATAATATTTGTTTAAAGTAGTGTTCATCCAGAAAAAATTGTATGAATTCACATGAAAAAACTATTTTAAACGTTTTTTATTCAAATGAAATCATTTATTCGTGTGATTTTTGGTAATACAATAAGATGTTACAATATATTAGTGAGCTCAAAAATCTACCCGATGGGCTTACACATTTTTCATCAATTTATAATGTTAATATTTTACCAGTAAAAATAGGATGTCATTATAATTTCTGTGTAGTGGCCTGCCGTTTTACACGGCGACCCGAAACCACGGCGGGATCGCGATTGCATGTGAAAGCGATTAGCGCGGCCTGGCCGTCTATGGTTATGTCGAGGAACACCGTGGTAGGTTTAGTCGGGTACTACCAGGGTATCATTTCCCTGGTGAGCCCGACATAACCTCTCCGTCGGCCCGCGGAGAGGTATGCGTTAAAGAATTCCCCAAGTTAAAAAAAAAAGATTTCATTATAATGCTTATTGCTATTAATTCACAGTCAAGGATACAATTTAATAACAAATATATTTGAAAAATAAATGTAATATCAAAACAACCTATAAAAAATTATTTATTTGCGACGAATCGATGGCGTAGTGGTTAGTGTAACCGACTGCAACGCCTGAGGTCGCGGGTTCGATTCCCGCACAAGTCAAACATTTGTGTGCATGAACATGGATGTTTGTCTTGGTCTGGGTGTTTCTATATATAATATGTATGTATTTACAAAAAGAAAGTATATATATATGTTTATCTATTGTCTAGTACCCATAGTATAAGCTCTGCTTAGTTTGGGCTAGATGGTGTTGTGTGTATGTGATAGAATATTATTATTATATTATTATATTACAAAATTTTAAGGAGTTCGTCAATGGTATGATAACACTTGTTCACTAAAAGATTATGTAGTTCTTTCTTAAACTCTCTATACTGCTATCACTAAGTCGGCACTAATATGGTTTGGCAGTTTATTATATATTTTCGGTGCCATGATAGTAGACTTTTATGCAAAAGAGCCGTTTTTGAGAGTCTTAAACATAGCGCATGCCTGTATTTCTGTCTCAAAATGTTTAAATTGCTCGGATTTTTTATTGAATAACTCCATATTTTTCTTTACAATATTCGCAGTTTCGTAAATGTATTCATCAGTAGTAGAGCCTCGCTGATTTCAGCATGAATGGGCCGGCTCGACCGGGGAAGGACTACCCTCTCACAGAATATTGACGTGAAATAGCAGTATTCCTACTGTTGTGTTTCGTTCGGTGAGTGAGAGTGCCGGAAGTCCAATCACCCTCTTTCCCCCTTCCCGCTCCTTAAAGCTCCCTTCCGCTTCCCTAAAGGTTCAGAACGCGCAAGTGATGCCTCTGGTGTTGCAGGCGTCCATAGGCTATGGTGACCATTTTCCATCAGGTGGGCCGCCGTACGCTAGTTTGCTATCTTAGTCGTATAAAAAAAAAATATATAAAGACATGAAAGGGTTAGTATTTTATTTTAAGTTAAATAAAATATAATAATAATAATAATAATATTCCAGCATGTTTTTTTTTGTTATCATCACCCAACACCGTCTAGCGCAAACTAAGCAGAGCTTGTACTATGGGTACTAGACAATGGATAAACATATATACATATATACTTTTCTTTTTGTAAATGCATACATATTGTACATAGAAACACCCAGACCAAGACAAACATCCATATTCATGCACACAAATGTTTGAGTTGTGCGGGAATCGAATCGAAATATGGTTTGCAGCTATTTGTTATTTGTATGTTGCATATGAATCTGATGCGTCTTTTCTGTGATTGATAATTCTAGTTACTTAGTTTCTATAATAATAAGAAAGATTACCTATACATTGAATTCTTAGCAATCAAAATATTTCTAAAATCTTATTTAATATCAGTAATAATTTCGCTCCATATATATTTTTAACTACCTGTCGGCAATTTTCACGTCTATATTTTCATGTTCAATATATTTTCTATTTCATTTTAATCGTTTTATGTTAGCCTAGTTTATTATACCACCTAACTATCAACACATCCCATTGTTACACGCCGTGTAAGTAAATCAAAGTTCTGAACAATTCAGCATACAAATATACAATATTAAACCAAATTTAATGTTCAATTTTCATGTAAATCCAGTTAGAATAATAACAAAACCGACGATGTATTGTAAAGCTATTCTAAAATTTATATGCTGCTATAAATTTTGTATGCCTTTGAATAAAGCTTAATGGAAATGTGCAATACAAAGGTGAATACTGTTTACAACTAACACTCTAATTATTGTTTTAATCTTATTTGCTTACTGTTTTGTAGCAACCTGCAATTGCAACGAAATATACCTATATATATATATATATATATATATATATATATATATATATATATCCATAGTTCGCTGGTTCAGATCCGGCTCGAAGGACCACAATGTCGTGCGGTTGCCTTGATGCTGCCGTACGACACACTTGTTATATCTTGCTAAATGAAAAATCCTTGATGATTTGGAATGTATTTATTTTCTTGATACACGTGTTTATCTTGCTACTGACTTATTGTAAAGTAAAACTTAAACAAATAAATTATAAGTATTGTAATGCGCTGACGCAGTAACGTGCTCGATATGTCGCTGACGCGGTAACTTGTGAGGTTAATAAACCGAACATATATATAGAAGATATATATAATTATACAACGTGTAACATAATAAACGCACATCCTGAAAGTAGTTTGTACTAAATCGGCTACTGAATCAATTCCAGCAATTTTTAATATTGGTAATTTTTATCCCTTTAATAGTTAAAATTTCACCGCGTTAAAAAAAATATAGCAGAGTCGGTGGCTCAGCACGTAGTCCGACGGATCGGTACGCTTGGGTAGCAGGTTCAAGTCCCGTAGAGTGCAGTTCTTTATGCGTGCGTGTTCCCACGCGCGCCTCTGTGTCGAGTCCGTCACCCATCTAGGGGGGAGTGGGAGGGGGACAGTAGGGAATAAATGAAGTTACCATAGGGTAGGTCTTATCGTGTAGCGGCCTGCCGTTTCATACGACGCGACGGGCCGAAACATCGGCGAGGTCCGCATGGTCAAGTGATTCGCGCGGCCCCGTCAATAGTGGTTTTGTCGAGGAACACCATTGTAGGTTTAGTCGGTATTCCGGGAGGTCCAATATCTTTTCAACATCTTTCTGTTACCCCGGCGAGTCCGACATAACCCCTCCGCCCGCCCCCGCGGCGGGGTATGCGTTTACGCATTCTCCCACGTAAAAAAAAGTATTTAGTAGTTTGTAGATTGCACAGATGTCTAATTAGTTTAAGTGTTATGGGTACCATCCCCAATAATACTATAATAATAATAATATCAGCCCTATATTAAACTGTCCCCCTGCTGGGCACGGGCCTCTTCTCAGTGTGAGAAAGGTTAGGCCATAGTCCACCACGCTGGCCTAATGCACGTTGGCAGACTTCACATATCTTCGAGAACATTATGGAGAACTCTCAGACATGCAGGTTTCCTCACGATGTTTTCCTTCATCGTTAAAGCAAGCAATAATTAATTATTTAATACGCATATAACTTCGAAGGCAGAGCGCGCCTTGGGTTCGTTGGGTTTTTTGCGTGGCAGCGCGATGGTTTCCCACTAGGCTATCGCTGGATCGCTGGCTATCCAAATGGGACAAAATGTATGTGTACCGGAAATAATTGTTCCTAGTCTGGCTGTACTTTGTGTCCATTGTTTGAATGTTTGTAAGTTGTACTATCTACCGAAAGATAAGTTATCGCGAACGGAAAATAAATTTATATATTTATTCATTAAAATGCAATGTTTATTAAGACTGCGCCGAACGTAAGACATATTGCGCATATTGAAATCGGCGCGCGGCCGCCATAGTCAAATTGTATGGAGGATTTGAAGTGCTTTTTTGATAAATATGTATCTTTATTGTCAATCAATAACTTAAATATTTGGGACGGACAAATTGTAATATATCTATTTATGTTTCGTTTAAGCTGTACAATAGGATGGATTTCTACTGTTATAATCTTAAAATCACGTAATACGAGCTTATGTTTTTGCATTTTTCGTGCATATTTACGTAATTTTGTAGGCGAAAATATTAATTATTTTACGTTTTTTACACGGAATAATTGTAAACAGATTCATTGTTATGGTAAATGTATATTTTATAATTGTATTAAACAAAAAGTGTAGATTTTATTCACTTAACTGTGACCGCCTGTTTTGGCACATTTCGCTCGGCGCAATCTTAACTCAGAACTGTAATAAAACTAACTTAAATCTAACAGGAATTATTACTAGTGTGCGATTAGACTAGAAATTGATAAAATCGGGCGCTTATTTTTTTATTTCAAGTTACTCGCTGCATGCGCAATCTATTTGCGTGGCCTACATGCGCAATCTATTCGCACAGGGTATGTATACAGATTCGAGCGAGTTAATCATACAGGTTACTTGCGCGGGTAACTCGCGTTCATAGCTTTCGCAATGCAAACAACCCGAGTATGTGCACAATGACTATTTATAAAAAAAAATGTATATGTCATAGAAGTCAGACTTTGCGATGAATTTATTTATGGGCCACTGAGATGCAGCCAATATTGCTGAAAATTGTTCGGAAAAACCAATATATACATGGCAGTAGAATTAATAAAAAAGTGGCTATTGGATTTGTAGTGGGGTGAGGTCTTGTAGTTCACTTCTTGGGCTTCTTAAATAAGACGAGGTACAACAGTGTCATGGTTTACTTAAAAAGTCACATGCTATATACAAATAATATTTACAGATGTAGTATGGAGGCACCATATACAGCGCACTAACTCGGCTTTAGCCAATCGGCGAGCGCCTGACCGTGGCACGTGTAAATCTCGCGTTGACGTCACGCCATCGTCCGATCGCAAGTACCACCGAACTTATAAATATAGGGCGCGTCGTGTGGCTCGTTTATTTCGTCGAGGCGCGCAGCAACAACACGTCGGCGTCGTGGAGAAAACTTGTGCCGTCGTGAATCGTGAAGTCCGTCGCGAAGATTCTTAGACTTGCTGCGCTTCTTGTTTCTATGTAGCTGAACGAAAGTCACCAACCGTCGTTTTCACGGCGACGTATTGGCTGTGTAGCCGTATGTTTCTATGATGAACGTATGAAGTCCAACTGCCGTTATCACGGCAATGTTCGCGGCCGTTGCCGCATGTGTTTCTTGAAACATTGCAAAAGTCTTGAACGAATAAATGTTGGTGTGTAGTTGCTGTTTTCTTGGTAATGGTTTTTTTAGGTATCTGTGAGGTATGTGGTTTTGAGGTATCTGTAAGGTATGTGGTTTTGAGGTACGGTGATGTAGGTACACTCATAGATTATTTTAATGACCGTGCCTTCAGCAGACAGCCACATTATGGGACGCTAATGCACAATATAACCATCAGAAAAGTCGGGGCATATTTTAACAACATTCCACATCCGGCTTTGTGCGTATTACACAAAGAGATTTTAATCCTTTACACGCTTTATGTTATCATCTGGACGGGTACGCGTTTGTAAAGAGAAAAATTGCGCGGCCAGGAAACCGACGTGTGCTCGTGCTTTACGGTAAACACAACACGAAGAACGTGCTTGATGAACGTGAAGACGATGCATCGGTATAATTCCGGTTTGCAGTAGTATAAGAAAAATGTTCTAACAGTTCAAGAACGGAACTCTATTTTTGGTGATACCCGTAGGGTATATAGCGTCTTCAAGTCACTTCGCTTTCACTTTCTATTTTACTTTTCCTGCCGCTATGAGAGATAAAAAATCGAACGTGAGCTCGACGCCTGTACACGTTATTAATAATTTATTTATATACATACTTATATATGAATATCAATAATAATATTCATAAAAGTAACCAGACTTGTTTTAATTACGTCTACCTACCTACAATCATTATGTAAACAAATTGTCAAGAACCAAAACACTTGTTAAAATGTGTAAATATACCCCATGACATACGCAGAATGTAAGAAAACATTAACACTTTGGCTAAAAACACTGAGCTATGAGCAAAGTAAAAGTGTGTTACGGTAGGCCTAATACACTCACCCATATACACACACTCCCACAAACTCACACACACACACACACGCGCACGCACGCACGCACGCTCGCACGTTATAAGGGTCGTGTTATAAGGGTCTGTATGCTAAGTCCTCGTAAATAATAAAAGTTTTACCCACAGAGGTTTCTCTTAAAAGAGGTGAATAACTTCAGACACAATCGATATAATAAACCAAATCTTCTTCGGTTGTTAGGTTTAAAACTTTGTAGACAGAACATAAAAGCTGCCAGTGCTTTTAATCTTTCATGTGTACATCTTTACGAGCAACGTACCGTAGGGAATAAAACTCGGGAAAGTGAGAAATCAATAATAAAGTGAAACTATGGACGCAAAAATGATAGGCAGTATAATTTATCACACAATTTATATACCTACATAAATATCGGATTCGAAATTATACCTGGCATACTCGTATTGAGAAAATAGTAGGGATCACTTTTACTATTGTTTCATTGTCGACCTCGATGGCGTAGTGGTCAGTGTAAACGTCTGCCACGCCTGAGGTCGCGGGTTCGATTCCCGCACAAGTCAAACATTTGTGTGCATGAACATGGATGTTTGTCTTGGTCTGCGTGTTTCTATGTATAATATGTAAGTAATTACAAAAAAAATGTATATATTATGTATGTTTATCCATTGTCTAGTACCCATACTACAAGCGCTGCTTAGTTTGGGCTAGATGGTGTTGTGTGTACGTGGTAGAATATTAATATTATTATTATATTGGTCCATTGAGTATCAAATGATCATTCATGGACATAATTAAGAAAAAGTTTAATAAAAACAATATTTTATGGTGTGTTAATTTTAATTGTAGAAACTATAATAAGTCGATAAACAACAATGGGGTTTTTGTAGTTTAATGCCTTTGATAAACAACAAACTTGTACATTCAATTGAATGCGCCATTTCGATAAGAGCACATCTACTGTAGCCTTTATACAAAAGATATGCTCTTTTCAAAATTGCACATTCATTCGAAGCCGTCCGCCGAATGCATGGCCAAGCCGTTAGGGAGCGGTGCATTATTGAATTAATTTTATTTACTTTGAAGGACCAACCAAGTCTAAAACATCTAATTTTCTTTGTTTATCTCTACGACGTTAGAATTGTTTATTTACGTGTCCTAAAGTAACAATTTTCTGGTTCGTATCTCAATGTATGAGGCCTTTGGGATAGAATTTTGATAGCTGTGCGTTATATTATGATAAGGCGAGTGATGAAGAAGCGAAGGGTTTCTGTTCAAGGTCGGTATCCCAAGTGATACAAATCTTTAGCGGAGCAACATAAATTTCTACGTTCGTCTGAAATTATTTATTTATCTGCATTTTTTTTTTGTATGAGTATCGTGGCAAGATGTATAGCTTTTAGATAGGATACGGTTATTATAGGCTAACATGTCGCTCATATGTTGTCGTTGTGTGTCGAGTATTTAAAACAGGAATAGAAGCTATTTTTCCCAACTTTAACCAATATTCTTTAGTAACATGAAGTTACTTGTCTGTCTCTTAACAAAATATTAGACAACGGTTCTTTCATTGATTAATCTCAATTTGTCAAAACGTTGTGAAATAAATTAGATAATATTGTCTTCTATTTACGCGAATATTATTCATTGAAATTAAACTGCTATATACGGATTTTATCCCGTTGTTTATTTAAGACTTTATTGCAAAAATTTTTAAAATTGTTACACTACCTACTATTAAACTTTACTAATTTTTAAGCTAATTAAATTAATATTAAAACTATTTAGATTTAATTTATTTTTACACTTTCCCCGACGTTTTGGTTGCTTTTCAGCAGCCATGGTCACGGGTCAAAATTTTTGTAATAAAGTGTCAAATAAACAACGCGATAAAATCCGTATATAGCAGTTTAAATAAATGAGTATTAAATTATTTACCATTAAATAATTACCAACGCGATAAAGACCCGTAGTACGACCAAATATAATATTAAGTAGGTACGTGTAAAAATCTAATATTGTGGACTGACTTGCGTAGACGACCCTTGTCGGACTGCTCAAGCCAAGATAAAATTCAATTCTTTTATACATATATATATATATTTTTACATAGAAACTGAGTAATGTTTGGCCATTTAACTTCTCCGTTCAAACGTTAGCCTTGTAGGCTCCCATCTATATTCCACTTACGCGGAGCAGGAAAAACTTACAACAATTTCCTCATTTATAGAAGGCGTACATATTGCCAATACGTAACCCATTCCAGCTATGCTACTGCAAGGTTCCTGGCAGAAAACCTAACAACATTTTGTCTGATCTGGAAATCGAACTTATGAACGTACCGACCTTAACCTATACCGCAATACAGGCAAACACCAATCACCATTAAAGAAACCTTGTCGATCATATAAAACATTTCGATATCAGTATCGAGTGGCGCACGCATGTGATCGGTGGAATTGGGAAATGTTTCATTTTCACGCGCTCCAGTCTCGTGTTACGTCACAACTCCAATTTATACAGTTATTGGGTACCGTGGGATAGCTGGGAAAACGCCTGTAGGAGATTTGGTCAACACAGGCTGACAATATTGAATTGACTGCTAGCAATACAGCACCGAGTGTTGTAATTTCATCCCCCTTACGGGACATAAATTTATGTGATCAACAAACAATAGTTCAAAGTATGGGTGTGCTTCGTGTTCGTCGTTTGAATATTTGTAAAGAATTATTCCCAGTACCAGATTTATATTATTATTTAAAATAAGTAAACATTAAACAATATTGGTTACAATAGTGATACAAATAATGGCCGTCAGGTTGATAAGAGGTTACCGCACGATCTCGTTCGAGGCTGCGAGCCTCCTCGCCGGATCGATGCCATGGGACCTGGAAGCGGCGCTCCTGGCGTCGCTCTATCGTTGGCGCCAGGAGACGCTTGCTCGGGGCGAAGGACCTATTCCTCCCGCTGTCGAGGCGGCAAGGTCCGAGTTCCGCCAGGTCCTAGTGGAGAAGTGGAAGGAGCGACTTGTGCACCCCAGTGCCGGGCACGCCACGATCGTGGAGGTAAGTCCCGTGTTTGAGGAGTGGCTGGAGAGGCGGCATGGCGCCCTCACCTTCCGGCTGACACAGGTAATGACTGGCCACGGTTGTTTTGGCCAGTTCCTGTGTCCTATACGCCGGCAAGAGACGCCCGGTTGTCACCACTGCGGCGACTGCCGCGACGTTGTTGTGGACACGGCACTGCACACTTTGGCGGATTGCCCCGCCTGGGCATCGCAGCGCCGTGAGTTGATCGCGGCAGTCGGATTGGTTGCCCTCTCGCTCCCGGCCGTAGTTCAGTTTATGGTCCGGAGTGAGAGGTCGTGGAACGCCGTCGCCTCCTTTTGTGAGGAAGTCATTTCCATCAAGGAGGCGGCGGAGCGGGAGAGGGAGCGTTTAAACCCTCTCCCCAACCGCAGAACCGAGCGCCGGATGGCGCGAGATGACCTCCAGCCACCCTGAGGATTGACCTGGGGGTGGCGGGCTTTGTGGGCCTGCCCGCCATCCGTTCAGCACCAGGTCCGAGAGGCGACGTGCGTGTTCCCACGCGCGCCTCTGTGTCGAGTCCGTCTCCCCTCTAGGGGGGACAGTAGGGATAATTTGTGAGAAGTGCCTTTGGGTAGATCTGTTCGTGTAGTGGCCTGCCGTTTCATACGGCGGGTCGAAACCTCGGCGGGGTCGCGACCGCATGTGCAAGTGATTCGCGCGGCCCCGTCGATAGTGGTTTTGTCGAGGAACACCGTGGTAGGTTTAGTCGGTATTCTGGGAGGTACATTATCTTCTTATATATCTTCTTCTTTCCGCCCGCCCCCGCGGAGGGGTATGCTTCAAGCATTGCCCCACGCAAAAAAAAAAAAGTGTTTAAAATATTAATAATTTAAAAATCTCAACAGCAGATTTCGTCAAAGCCCAAATCAAAAATCATTTATTAATTTATGTCACAAAGTAACACATATGAACGTTTAACTTCATGTGTTAGTGAGTTTTGTGAAGAAACTGAATTTACATTTAGGATAGTTGTTAGGTTCAGCCTATGAGAAGATATCTGCTAGAAACTCACCGCCACTAGTTTAAATCACCATTCAATTATATTTTCAGTATTTTACTCATATGTACAAGTTGTTGCAGCCGTTATAGCATTCATTATTGACAATTAAATCAGAAATAAAAAATAATAGTAAATGTTTAATAATATTTTTACCGACCTTTAGCAGAATCAAAAACTTACTAATACCAGTATGCAACTTTTGTTAAGCATTTTATTCTACTGACGTCGGAATGTACAATGAATAAAAGTTATTGCCGAAATTGTTCATTTCATGTTTTTGCTACGGAACCTTCCCACAACAAACACGTACATACATTTTTCCCAATACACCGTTTTATTTGTGTCGGCCTTATTTGTACAGCTGGTTTTATTCGTATAACGAGAGAGGGAAATTAAGTATGCCAAAACAATATTTCGACAGATTCGTTTATTTTGAAGCGCGACTGTTCGATAGTGAAAGGGGTCTATAACTGCATCGAGAACCGCAAACATCAATTGGAGCTCATACAAACATTTTTATATATAGATGACAGTCATTACCAAGTACTGGTAGTAGTAGTTGAACTAATAAATTCAAATGAATGAATAATATTGTCTTCTGTTTACGCGAATATTATTCATTGAAATTAAAAGTTTTAATAATAATTTAATTAGCTTAAAAATTAGTAAAGTTTAAAAGTAAAAGTAGTGTAACAGTTTTCAAAATTATGTAATAAAGTGTCAAATAAACAACGCGATAAAATTCGTATATAGTAGTTTAATTTCAATTAATAATATTTGCGTAAACAGAAAACAATATTATATCTAATTAGTTTTAAAAATATATAATTTTATTTGCAGATTTATATACTTATATAAGTCAGCAAATAAAATATTGATTGATTAATTGTAACTATTCATAGCTACTACTAACATTTTGTGTGGCTTCTTTGTCTATTAATATCTCTTATGTTTCGTGTGCTTTTTAACTAGTATGGTCTTGGAAAGAACTGTCATTTGATTGTAATATGTAAGATGTGGTATGTAAATAAACCAACATCACTTTCACCATATCAGAATTTCACAATGGTTACAAAGCAACGATCTACATAAGCTTTTTGATAACGTTTTATTCATATAAAACCGAATAAACAGTAACCTAACAACAAACTATCTCTATTCAACACCTTCGGGACTTGATGAATCAAAAATAACCCAAGAACTAGACGAGTGGATTCCTGAATCTGGGAATAAAATACTTGTATTGGGATAGTCGGTAATATCCCAAGCCATTTATAATGCAAGCGGTGAGCTCCTAGCTCCGGTTTTATGTTTTATTGATGCTGTAATGTCGATTTGTGCGGAATTAGGATATAAATGTTGGAGCGGCTGTAAAATAAAGGTTTTGGACAATGATTTTAATAGGTGGGTAGGTGAAATTAAAATTTTAATGATCGAAATGTGGAATGCTATTGAATTTTAAGTTGCAAAATTGGAAGTTATATCGAGTGATTGTTAAACTGGTGACAGATTGTTACTACGAGATTGAAAAGGGTGAAAATTATTTACCGAAACGATATTTCACTAGTAACAAAGATTTTAACAAATTTCAGATACAGGTAGTATCTGAAATTTGTTTATTGGCAGACCGAAAAATCGTTGCCTCAATGAGTAAGACGCATTTATTTATAAAAGAGCGGTAGATCAAAGCAAGGCCGGAGATTAGTGGCAGAATTTGAACAAAAACTGGATAGTCAAGCTAAATAAAAAATTCTACGGTTGAATGTACCTATAGTATATCAAAATAAAAGCCACTTTACTTCTGGATAACTTAGGTTATTAACTAACCGAATATTATACTAGAAAAAGAAAGGCGTTTTTTTTATCTTAATATTCTACTCATAATTAATATAGGGTCGGAAAAAAGGTTCTTCGCATTTTATATGAAAACTCAATACAATATATTTCAACATTTTATTTACATTTAATTACAATATATATGTGTCATTTTCTTCTATTACTGTCTGCCATCTTGTAGGTAGTGGCATAATCCCGTAGCTGTAGAAAAATTGAGGCTTCTGATCAAAAAAACGAGACAAGTAGTTTTGGCAGTCCTCTCTTGATGTTAACGTGATACTGTCTAAAGAATTCTGAAGAGACCGAAACAGGTGGAAATCTAAAGGTGCAAGGTCACGGCTATATGGCGGATGTATTTACACCTCCCAGACAAGCTCTCTTAATTTTTGCTGAGTGACTAAATATGTGTGAGGTCTAGCGTTATCATGATGAAAGACCACACCCTTTCTATTGATTAATTCCGGCCGCTTTCTCTCAATTTCTTGCTTTAATCTCATCAGTTGTTGGCAGTAGAGATCCGAATCGTTGGTTCTGCCCGGCGGTAAAAGCTTATAATGAACAATACCCTTCCAATCCCACCATACGCACAGCATCACCTTATTGTGAGTTAGCCCGGGTTTTGCGACAGTCTGTGAAGCCTGACCGACCTTTGACCACGACCTTTTCCGCACGTTCTTATCGTACGTAATCCACTTCCACTCATCACCAGTTATCAATCTGTTCAAAAACAGTTCGGTTTTATTACGTCTCAATAAAGAATCGCAAATGAGTACACGGTTCATTAGGTTTCTTTCAGTGAGCTCGTTTTGTACCCAAATATCAAGCTTTTTTTAAATGGGTCAAAACTGTTTTGTGGTCAATTCCCAGATCTTCAGCTATGTCGTAACTACTGACATGCCGATCTTGCTCCACTTTATTAAAAATGGCGTCCGTTTTATTCGTGACAGGGCGACCAAGCGAGGTGCATCTTTGACATCAAAATTCCCGGATTGAAACCGTTTAAACCAACTTTGTGCTACTCTTACTGACACCGCATTAGGTCCATAAACGTTACATATTTTTTTCGCGGCTTTCTTTCCTTTTTTTCCTTTTTGTAATAAAATTTTGAAATGTATCGAATTTCTTCATTAGATTCACTCATTTTGACAGAAAGATAAACAAATGAAAACCGGCGGGAAACAATATTTAACTAAATTTTTTTTTTTTTTTTGAAATTTTACCTTTTTAATGCTATCAAAACCAGCCAGATACAACTAGTACAGCCAAAGAGATTTTATTAAAAAGGTATACAGACTATATGCGAAAAGACTTTTTCCCCGACCTATTATTTCTGAACAAATAGTTGTAAACTATGTAAGTGTAGAACCATTTGTTAAAACGGATTTTACGGTGCTTTATTTTGTTTAAAACTTTTTATTAGTGTTTCCATAATCATGGCTGCTAAAAAGCAACCGTAACATAAAGAAAAATCAATAAATTTTTATTGGCGGAAGTTTTCATGTTGGCTTTTATTTTGCTTGTAAAGGCTACTTGCGCTCTCTGCGGCTTTCAGAGTTGTTTAATTTTAGATTCCATACTACTGTTGCTAAGCTTGAACACCGTTAGCGGATGCTTATCATGTGCGCTTATACGTCTATTGTGCAGCTTTACAGTTACCATTGTGGGGTAAACTTATGAGTGTTCTCGTTGATAACCAAAATAAAATGTTCCATTGTAAAATATGAATATATTGACTGGTACTAGTTATGAGAAAAGATTTGATTCTTTGTTTGTAAAGATTTAACTCAATATCTACTAAGTCGATTTTAAAAATTATTTTTCTATTAGAAATCTTTATTATCACTGAGTAAAGTCGGCCATATTTAATTTTAAAAAGGTACTGTACATAACATATACAACTATGCGAGCGAAACCGCGGGCAAAAGCTAGTTACTTTATATTCTTGACCTTCGTCTCGCCCGTTAGTAGACAGTGACTATTGCAAACAGAAGCTGTAACTTAAAAATTTCAACCCAAGTTTTTATTTCGTTCATACAGACTCGTATTTCTTTTATCAGTAGCTCTTATTTCGTTTGCTGTAAGGTTTATTATCGTGTGTTCGCCAGTTATTAATGCTATATTTGCACAGTGTATTGTTACTGTGGCTATTTACACTGTGCTCGAGATTGCTGTTCTTTTTTGAGATTGGGTTATATGAAACCACGTTGAATCGATAAAAAGACGATATGAAAACGATATAGTTTATTTATATAAGAAAGGATATAAGCCACCTTAGCTGATATATTTAAAATGTCATAGGGACTACTTTCTATGAAAATAACTTTTGTGTTGTACTAAGACAAAGTAAAGACATTGAAGAGCTCTCAAAAATTGTTCAAGTAACTACTTTGCTACCAAAACTGATTTATCTTTTTAGAATTAACCTTTCTCAGTTCTTAAAATTAAATAACCTAAACGGTAAGGAGTACATTCACATAATAGTGCTCTATATGAAATAACAATCATCTATATCAATCGGAAAGACCATTGCAATTGTTAAACATACTGACAACTAATAATGTTGTATTTTTGACATAATACGTTATTTGAACGTTTTGATATCGAACCTCAGGATAAACCCCACTTTGTTTGGGGACAAAATTTATTTTTGTGTTTGCCCCGTTCAGCAAACAATGTGCTTGGTCGCTAAGTAATGTGAGAGAGCAAAAAAGCCAACAGACTACCCCCACCCTAGTGGCTTCTCGTGACGTCACTACAAGAAATACGGCTTCGTTATATTTTCAGAGTAGAAATCTGTGATTGTTACTATAAATAATAGCGGCGTCTAGAACCGAAAGATGAAGGCGTACCGATTTATTTACGTCACGATTTATATTTTTGCATACGTCGAAATCAATGTCTATTGCATAAAACATCTTCAGAAAGGATCAGGCAGAGTTTGTTTATAATACGCATGCTATGTTAGTCTCGCTTTGACTTTTTGGTTAGATGACGTGCTAGTCTTCTTCTCTCTTAGCCTTTATTATTCCCAAGTCACTTGGGGTCGGCTTTTCTGGTCTAACCGGATTTGACTGGATATCAGTTTTTACACGGAGCGGCTGCCACCTGACCTCCGCAACCCGAAGGCTAACGATACCCTAAGGCTAGGCCAGTGTCAGGATATTAGAGGGTACTGACTTTCCCAATAACGACTGCCATAGATGTTCATGGCAGCCGGGACCGATGGCTTAACGTGCTCTCCGAGGCACGGAGCAGGCGATAACTGTCAATCAATACGCACATAATTTCGAAAAGTCATATAACTTCCGAAAGTCAGAGGTGCGCGACTTGGGTTCGAAGCCGAGACCCTCTGCATTGCAGTCTGTTGGTCTCCCCACTGAGCTATCGCTGCTTGATCGCTGTTAGATGACGTGCTAGTGCAGTTTTCTATTTAGAACACAGAATAATAATAAGATTGTAATATGCTCACGTTCTTCTACAGTCGGCCAAAAATGTGGTCTACCACCCTACGATTGAGGTTCGTTTGAACGTATTGAAACAACAAGGTCATTTTCCTCTTGCAATAATATTATGACAGTGACCATTGCTTTCTTTATTAATATACCTATATGTTATATATATATATATCAGTTTTATTAGTTTTGTTAGTTATATATCAATGCGCAACAACACATATGATTCACCTAATGACATATTATTTGCTCACAATAATAAATGTCATTCACACGCTGACGCCGCATGCACTTGTCCTACTTTAGAATCAACACACTTTATAAAATACCTCGGCATAACGCTTGACGCTAATCTAAATTTTCGCAATCACATTGAGTTATTATGTAAGAGTGTACGAAAGTTAATATTTATTTTAAAACCATTCGTGGGGCCGCTAACTTCAAATTATTAAGACAAGTATACCTGTCACTATGTTAGTCAATCATATCTTATTGCATTACCTCATGGGGTGGAACATCGAAAACGATTTTATTGACACTGGAACGACAAACGGGCTATTCTAAAAGTGGCGACGTTTCGACCTTTCATGTTTCCTACCTATGAGTTGTACCAATTCACTAATGTCCTAACTGTTCGCCAATTGCTTATTCTGCACACCGTGCTTAAACAACATGCACTACTTCCATTCAGACCACTTCCTCCAGACAAGAGACGAAAAGATTTAGTATGTACTAAGCTCCATGCCAAACATGCCTTTGTATATAAATTCTTATTCCTAGGACCATTTTTATATAATAGATTAAATAGAATTTTAGATATATATAGTCTAAGTTATAAACAATGTAATGTTATTGTTACCAAACACCTGCAAACACTGACCTACTCCAATACGGAGAATTTGCTTACAGTTGTAAAATAGCCTTAAGTCATCAGTAATTTGTAATAATAAGTAATTTAAGTATTTTTATTGTATCAATATACATATTTTATTTTAAGTTTATGCACATTGACCTAATCTAATATTACTTGGCGTATATTTTTTGTAAGTAGAGATATAGCCTGAAACACAGGTCTAAACCTAGTTCAGGCAACCACTTTATTAAACCTAACGCTTGAAATTAAATTAGAATGCACAATGTCGGCCGATTAAAGTATAAGTAAAACATGTACCAGATTAAGGATAATTATAATTTACTGTAGTATAATATTATTTTAGACTAATAACAAAAATGTATACCCATGTATTATTATTGAATAAATTATTATTAAATTATTAAATATATATGTCGGAGGAAGCTCAAGAAGAGTCCGCTTTTTTTTTTAAATAATTTATTTCCTTTACCATGATAACTTAGATCTATTACAAGTTTTAAACTCGCCAAATGTAATTGTTTAACGATGAGATGGTTGATTGTTGTTTGTACGTATAATTCACACTACAAATTGTCTACATTTTAATTACTTTTAAAATTCTTAATTTAATTTTATTTGATTTGGTTATTATTCTATAGCTCAAAAACCTTATTAATCTAATAAAATTATGAATATTGTAATTCAAGTAACGACCAATCAGAGCAGAGCGCGTGCTTAAGTGGGGTCGAGGCGCCATCTTTACTTTAGGAAGGCCGACATTTTATTGAGACATATTTGAGCGATAGCGCCTGATCGAGTCGGAACGTTGGGTTGTGAGTCGTGTAAAAAGAAGTAAGATCAGTGCCCTGAACCCACTGCTCGGTCTTAACTGTTATTTTTCATTCGACATTATCGTGAAGTAAAAGTATTGTTTATTCTGAATAAAAATAGTGTAAAACCGGCATCGTTGTTTTGTGCTCGCATATTACCCAGATGACGCCCACTAAACCCGCAACCACTAATGACGTTGTCATAGAGAACAATACTTCTCCGACATATATATCATATATTTACGTCATGCCATGTGTCAAGATAGAAAAGTCACCCTTAGCGATATTTAGATCCCACAGAAACTTTTGTCAAAACTGATAGACCACATTCTTGGCCAACTGTACGTGGACCCTCAATATTGCCACCGAAATGTGGGCATTATGGTTGCAAAAGGCCTTTCACAATACGAATATATTAGTGTGTCGTATCTTATATTATTTATTGAATCAAATCAAATCATTTATTTATAAACCAAGTGTACATACATTAGGTGATATTGTCTTCTGTTTACGCGAATATTATTTATTGAAATTAAACCACTATATACGGGTTTTATCGCGTTGTTTATTTTACACTTTATTACATAATTTTGAAAACTGTTACACTACTACTACTATTAACTTTACAAATTTTTAAGCTAATTAAATTATTATTAAAACTATTTAGATTTAATTTAATTTTACACCTTCCCCGACGTTTCGGTTGCTTTTCAGTAGCCATGGTCACGGGGAGACTAAGATGGTAGTTGTCTCAATGTTCCAGTGTAGTTATTTCAAAGTACCCGAACATAATTTACTCATTGGTGTTTCTATTTACGCAGAATGAGCTCAGAGTATCATAAAGTCTAGCTGTGGTTCTATCTTGGGTTTGACTATTTGAATTACTGGATTCCAAGCTGGTGGTACATTCACTCAAAAGGTGAATTAATTAATAAAAAACAAGCAGCAACATAAGGAAAATGTATTTACAAAGTAAGAAGTTACATTTAAGTTTAACATAAAATAGACATTAATTTCTATTTTATGTTAAACTTAAATGTCATTAATTTCAATGAATACTATTCGCGTAAATAGAAGACAATATTAAATAGACACAAATTTATTAGAAATTACCAACTGATTAAACAATTAAAAATAATTAATCAGAGTAAGTAAGTTGACTGTACAATCGGCCAGAGGTTTTCCTTAACAAATTGACACTGCGGCGAAAAAGAGCGAGAATGGCTGGTGTATGCGCTTATATAGACGCGCGCTCCCATTACTGCGCGTGCATCTCATCCCTGCTACCAACAGCTTGTCTATTCCTTTACACGGCCTCTCCTGACTGGAGGACGTCCCCGTGCGCCCGTGTCTCAGGCTGGTGGGCTTCCGATGCCCTAGATGTGCCTGATACGGGCTCCGAGGTATCCCCACAAGAAGCCACATCATTGCGTCTGGCAACTCGCTCAGACGTGGACCCTGTATCGTCATCACAGTCGGCACATGAAATCATTTACAATTAAATAATTCACAAGCTAATTACATAAATTACACGTTGGAGTGATGCAACAGAAATAGCGCTCATAGCCAGTTGCAATCACTAACCGGTAAACGATTAGCGAGGTTAAGCAACGTTGGGTGCGGTCAGTCTATAGATGGGTGACCGCTTAGTGGTATTTCATCAGAGCGTCTCCGTGCTTCGGAGGCCACGTAAAAAGTCGGTCCCGGTTGTTGTCAAATTGACAGCAGTCGTTAAGCCATGTCAGAGGCCTACGGGCGGCTTGAACAACTCTTGACAACAGGTTGGCCACTAACCACACGAAAAGAAGAAGAAGAACAGAAACGCTGCAGACATCTCGGCCGCATCACCTCAACCAAAGTAAAATATTGCTACAGTGAACCATGTTCACCCAAGCCAGAGAGAAAGCACGACGTTCGCTATCTCCGACTGTAAGAGACATGGGCACGACGTTCGGTGCGCGCTGGTTTTATACCCTCTGCGATACCAAAGGGATGTGACCTCCAGTAATAGATATAATTATTGTATCTGTCTAACCCTTTGTATTCCTAACTAATATTATGAATTTGAACGTGAGTTAGTGTGTTTGTTATACTTTCACGCCTTAACTACTCGACCTATCATCATGAAATTTCGCATACACATTGTCAGGGGAACACAAAAGGATATAGGATACCTTTCATAAAGAAAAAAGTATTTTTACTAATCTAACCTAACCTACATATATGTGAGCAAAGACGCGAGGAAAATCTAGTTTTATTTCTACATTTACATTTAAAAACAAAACGAGCCCCCAAGAGCAGCGATAGCTCAGTGGGAAGACCAACAGACTGCAATGCAGAGGGTCTCGAGTTCAAACCCACGTCGCGCACCTCTGACTTTTCGAAATTATGTGCGTATTGATTGACAATTGTCGCCTCCTCCGTGCTTCAGAGAGCTCGTTAAGCCGTCGGTCCCGGCAGCCATGAACATCTATGGCAGTTGTTATTGTATTGTCTGCACTGACTGGCCCCCACATAAGATACATACATACATACATTTAAAAAGTCAACTCCTGCTCAACACAACACAAGCATTATTTCTAATAATTCTTGTGTCCCGGGGAACTTTACAAACATTCGATCAACGGACACAAAGTACACTCAGATTCAAAACAACTATTTGTGGATCGCACAAATGTTTGTCCCGTGTGGGCTTCGAACCCACAACACTCGGCGCAGTGGTAGTAGCGCGGCGACCATTTAAACTACTACGCCATCCGTGCAGTCATTGCTTATTGACCTCTGAGTCTTCTTCGAAGAGATTAATGAAAACACTTTGTGGGTCTGTGTGTCTGTCTGTTAGTGACAGGCATAGCTCCGGAACCACTGAACCGATTGACTTGTACCTTGGGTCGGTACGGTCGAGTTTGAATATGGGCCTTGTGGCTCAAAAGATCCCCGAGATATAGGGATCACATATTTTAAATGGAAAATATTGATTTTTAACTTGGTGTGCAGACACCTTTGGGTCGTACCTCGGTTGAGTTTGAATATGGGCTCGGTGGGTCAAAAGACCCCCGAGATAAAGGGTCATTTCTTTTCATTACCTTTACATTTAAGACGAAGAGGTTGAATCCTGGGTTTTTACACCCATCTCGTTAGTAATATCTTGCAGATAATATGTTGGTGACCATGTCTCTTCAGGCCTAAACAAACGTAACCATCACTGCTTCCACTTTGAACGTATTAGCGCTATCAATCAAACAAAACGTGTTCACGACGAAAACATAACGATCCTTCATCGCAAGCAAAACAGAAAAACAATAAAATTCATCTCACGTGAACGGAACAAACAACAATTTAACATTTAACTAAAACAATTGCACGAGATATATTGCAACATAATAATAAGGAGACATCCACACTATAGCTCGCTCACGGGACGGTTTTCTGATCTCGATTCAGTAACCTTTAGTTTTCAATTATGATATGTCATTCCGAGCCATAAAGCGTTGTGAAAACACGCATAGTTGAAAGATATAGAAGAAATGTCTGACAATGACATCGCAGCACCAATCAGCTTGTGACCACGGCCGGTGTAACCAGGTCGAAACGTCAAGCATAAAAAAGGTCAACATTATGCGTGATCGGGTTAATACCCGTTACGTATTATATATATAAATGTCTTCTGTCTTTTACTTCTGAATTGTAAAAAGACAACTGCCGCACTGGGAATAATTCTTGTGTCGCGCGGAAACAAAGATCGGCCAGAATCGGAACAACCATTTTGTTTTTGTCCCGTCTGGGATTCGAACCAGCCGATCACTTAAATCACAACACCATCTTTACAATCCACGTTAAGCCGTCGGTCCTGGCTGCCATGAACATCTATGGCAGTCGTTATTGGGAAAGTCAGTACCCTCTAATATCCTGACACTGGTCTAGCCTTAGGGTATCGTTAGGTCAGGTGGCAGCCGCTCCGTGTAAAAACTGATATCCAGTCAAATCCTGTTAGATTAGAAAAGCCGACCCCAAGTGACTTGGGAATAATAAAGACTAGGGAGAAGAAGACCATCTTTATAGTCAGTTTTGTAGAGACGTTTTTGCAAAGGCCATATTAAGAGTACCCTAAATTGACAATCGTGCATCAAGAATATAATGAGAGAGAGAGAGTACAGCAAGTAAAAGAGTTATTCCAGAATCACAGCAAGTAAAAATCCTTCTCTATATACTTCACTTGGAATCAGGCATTAGTTTATAAATGTATACATTTTTATAACATATGTCTTTTATAATACTTTTTGTTCTTCTTCTTTCTTCTTTTTAGGTTAGTGGCCAACCTGTTGTCAAGAGTTGTTCAAGCCGCCCGTAGGCCTCTGACATAGCTTAACGACTGCTGTCAATTTGACAACAACCGGAACCGACTTTTACGTGCTCTCCGAAGCACGGAGACGCTCAGATGAAATACCACTAAGCGGTCACCCATCCATAGACTGACCGCATCCAAAGTTGCTTAACCGCGGCTAATCGTTTACCGATCAGTGCGTGCAACTGGCTATGAGCGCCTCAACTAGTATTAAAAAGTAGTACTTATTGTTAAGTAAAATCTATTAAATATTGTGCCGAGGGTTTTTCATTTTAGAAATCATCGATATTAATAGTAAAAAGTTAAGTACAAGCAACATTAGATATAGCGAATATATTTAGGTAATATTCTTGTTACAAAATATATATGTCAGATTTCGATGAAATTATCGGAAAATTCCACTTTTATTAATTGACACATAAAACTACAAATGGCTCTGGGGATATAACTAATATATATAAAATTATAATGGATGACATAACGAACAAATAAAAGTTCATTTCTGGATATAGGCCATATTAACATGACTAATATACATAAGCTAGTCAAAACAAAATAGGGCCCACTTGGTTTTTATAATTGAAAATGAAAACTGACAAAAAATTTATTTTTTGGTTATATGTGTTGAGGGTAAAGTGTTATTAATTGTCTAAACTAATCAAATCATGAAAAAAACTTATTAAAAAGAAATACCACTCCTCTTGAAGCAGTTTCCATGCTCATATGATTCCGAATACATGGCATTACAATTTGCTCATTAGAGCACTAGAACTGTTTTTTTAATTGAGTCATTAGACTCAATTAAAAAAACAGTTAAACAAAACAAGAAGCGCCTGTAACGATAGTTGGAATAAAACTGAATAACAAATTGTGTATAGGATGATTTTAAGTTAATTTGTTTTTGTCTCGCCACTTGAGGGTAAAAATTTAAAAAATTTTGTTCAAAAGAATGATAAGAACTCATAACCATCTTAGTTTTACTGTAAAATACTTGAACTTGCCCATTAATAAGTTTGAAGTAACATGCCAACACTTTTTGTGAATAAATCGTGGTGGGCCCTATTTTGTTTTGAGTAGTTTACATAGAATCACGTCAATATAACTCTGAAGTATTAGGCAGAACTTCCTTACATCCACATTCCACCCATTCCTATACAGAGTGTGGACAATTCTCCTACGGACACATTTTCAAAAAGAAATGTCATCCATACTATAATATGTTTAAAGCATACCAAAAAATTAAAACTCAAAGCCGATATTTAAATCTTAAATATCGATCAAAACATACACGTACTGATACAATATCATCATTAGACTAATTTATTAAAGAACAACCAGACCGAATTGAAACCGCAAACCGGAACAAGAATGTGCATCGGACCTAATGCTACCACAATAGATTTGCGGCTGCTGAACTATAGCCGTTAATTAAACAACACCCTTTGTGGCTCGCTTGAAAGAATATTCGCTGGATAGTAACTAAGTGGAACTAATCTTAGCACTTTAAAAAAAAGTTAGTCCCGCTTTGTACTTTTGTGTTCGTAATTAGTGCTCTGTTGGGTCTTTTCTCGGCGTCTTGTAACACTTTGAAGAGTTTGTAACAATGTTTCATATTTTATGTACACACAGGAATATGGTGACATGGTATGTACATTTTTGTCAAGTCCCATGCGATACTGAAATTATTTCTAATTATATGATGTGTTCAAGTATCTTTTTAATACATTAACTGCCTCTCGAGTTAAAGATTTAAAATTATACTTAAATTACTCCCTTAATTTTTGTAGTCAAAACCAGAGGTCAGTAATTTATATGTGTCACGAGGCACTCATAGCCAGTTGCACTCACTAGTCGGTAAACGATTAGCGAGGTTAAGCAACGTTGGGTGCGGTCAGTCTATAGATGGGTGACCGCTTAGTGGTATTTCATCAGAGCGTCTCCGTGCTTCGGAGGCCACGTAAAAAGTCGGTCCCGGTTGTTGTCAAATTGACAGCAGTCGTTAAGCCATGTCAGAGGCCTACGGGCGGCCTGAACAACTCTTGACAACAGGTTGGCCGCTAACCACACGAAAAGAAAGAAAGAAAGACCACTACAAAATATATTTGTAGTTTCACTTGTAATACAAATCAACCACCAAGCAAAAATTCTGTCTTGCCCATTTTGTACAAGAATTTGTCACGTTTAAGTGTTTCCTTGATGCATCGACTGCCGCACTAGGAATAGTTCCTGTATTGTAGGGGTCTTAATAAGCATACAAATAACGGACACAAAAAATACCCAGACTTAAAAACACTATCTGTACTTTTTTTTTATTTAATTGCTATTCGAATCTTCGTCGCGGAGATTGAGGTGACCACTTATTCCACTAGAGCATCCATGTTATGGCCGCGGGTGGGAGAACGGGGATCTCCCACCCGCCAGCCGTTGAGTCGGAGCGACGCCCTCTGTTATGCCAGAGCGTCGTCCAGGAGTCGTCGCCCGCAGACACAATATCTCTGCATTGGGCACTACTGGGTAGGTCGCTGATGTAGTTTCAGTTCCAGCGTACCCATACAAAGCAGCGAGCTGGCACACCATGGTGGTTTTAGTCTGTAGGCCCGCAGTCTCGGGAGAGCCCGACATAACCCTCTCGCCTCCCCTTGTGGCGAGTGGGTATACATAGTGAGCATTTTCCCACTTTAAAAAAAGGAAATCCATGATCTGTTTTTTTAACATTATTATATTCTAAGAGAATAATAAATCGAACAAACATAAATTCAAAGAATTGTGTAAGTGTTGACCATTTGTTGCCACAATAGCATAATATATATATATATTTTTTTACTTACTAACTGTTTATTTAATTGTCTTTTTTATTATTTTGTCTATATTTTGTAAGAAAAATGTGTAATCATGTTTCATTGTGGCAATAAAGAATGATTTCTTTCTTTCTTTCTTTCTTTAAGTAGAATATTGCCATGTTTATGTGAAGTGTCAAACCATTTGGTTAATTACTAATCCCATTTATAACATCCTTTTTCTGCAGAGATTAACTTTGTTCTATATTTCACTTAAATCATTTGAATACTACTAAATCCCTCTCTAACAAACTCATTAATAAAAAAGGATAAGATTTGTACCTACATTTAATATAATATAGCATAGTGGCTTGAGACAAATTTTACGTTAAATACAAAATGCTAAGTAATAATTTGCTTGATCAATTTGATACAAACATACATAGTATCAGAGCTTTAGCACTGATGATGTAGACGGAGGTATAATATGACACCCATGTTTCGTCAGCTATTTTCTTAAGTTATATTTAATAGGGGTCGAGCTTATTAACCTCTAACAGGCATATTTTAGATACAGAGCTGGCAAATTTTTGTTATAGAAAATCCTACTATATTTCTAACTAGTAAAATTATAAATGTTAACATAATATTGTCTTCTGTTTACGCGAATGTTATTCATTGAAATTGAACTACTATATACGGATTTTATCGCGTTATTTATTTTACACATTATTACAAACTTTTGAAACTGTTACACTACTACTAGATACTATTAAACTTTACTAATTTTTAAGCTAATTAAATTATTAAAACTAATTATATTTAAGTTTACACTTTCCCCGACGTTTCGGTTGCTTTTCAGCAGCCATGGTCACGGGGAGTCTAAGATGGTAGTTGTCTCAATGTTCCAGTGTCGTTATTTCAAAGTACCCGAACATAATTTAATCATTGGTGTTTCTATTTACGCAGAATGAGCTCAGAGTATCATGAAGTCTAGCTGTGGTTTGCTTCTTCTTGGGTTTGACTATTTAAATTACTGGATCCCAAGCTGGTGATACATTCTAATCATCTTCTCTATTGAAATTAGAATATTTTTTTATTTTAATAGACTCGTGAAGCATCCTTGGTAGGAATCGGTGTTCTTTAGCGAGAATCTGTGGTTTGTCAAATCTCAGGTAGTGGTTGGTCCCCTGTTGTACATGTTCACACACACGATGCACTTTTACTAACCTTACCTATTAGGTTAGTAATAGTAGGTACTTTTTTCTGGATGAAAGCTACCATGTGTCACAGTACATACATATACAGTATTCTATCTTCATAAAAACGGTTGGAACTCGAGTCATACCTACGCGCCTTGGCGTTGGTATGCTCATGGTTCGCAACCAGTCGCGAATGCGCCGCAGTGACGAACGGACGGTGTGATTGTTTTGTAAGCAGTAAGCGTACGATTTGTGATGATTTGATTTTATTGAACATTTTATATTTCATTCATTACGAATTTCATTTTTTATAATATAATATACATATAATATTTCCCATCACTAAACTAGAAAGAAACTCAAGTAGGTAGATAAAATTAAAATACTGTAAGCGGGCAGCCCTAACGAACCGCGCTGTTGTAGGTAATTATTTCAAGGACAAGGCCGAGTTACAATACTGTATATGTATGTATTGTGCCTGTGTCCTTTTCTGTTCCCCTGATGATCAATCGAGTAGTTCAGGCGTGAAAGCGTATAAACAAACAAATTCACATTTGCATTGTTATTTATTTATCTTTTATGCTTGCTAATTTTAGCCAAATAGTCGACCAAAGTGAATTATTTTAGCAATTTTAAAGTGAAAATGTTCGTTAAAATGTAAAGCTATGTAACGAGGCGGGTCCGTAATCAAGTGACAGCTAAGCGATCCCTATTAGATGCCGCTGTGACGATAATCCCAGATTATCTTGTTAACTTGTTTTACAGGGCCATTGGACAAAGGGTGGACCCTTGAGCACGGATTATGTAGTGTGTTGGAAGAAATAATTATGAGTTTGTGTAGTTTAGGCTCTGTGGATATTGAAGGAATGGCGTTGATTGTGAAGTTTGGATAAGTTTTGAATAGTCTGTCTTATGGATAAATAAAATGTTTATTTTGATATTTTATCAAACTAGTATAACAAATTATTATGTATCTTATTTTTCTGTCAATAAATAAATATTATATAAAAATATTATTTTAACTCACGCACATAGAATTTTGCGGCTACATCGCTGATATAAACTTACTTACATACATAAAATCTTATGGCTTTATAACCAACTAACTTTTGCCCGCGGTTTCACTCGCGTAAAAGTAATGTTGATAACAGTACTTTTTTAAAATAAAATATAGCCTTTATTACTTGGTGATAATTTATCTTTTTAATGGTAATATAAGTTTTAAAATCAGTTAAGTAGTTTTTGAGTTGAATCACTACAAACGAACAACATACAAATCACATATTTCCTCTTTATAATCTTTATATATATAATTCTACTGTACGTGTGTATATCACTGAACTCCTCCTAAACGGCTGGACCGATTTAGATAATTTTTTTTTGTGTGTGTTCATGTCGATTCGAGGATGGTTTAGACTTGGGTTTTCTTTTTTTCGTGTGTACAGGACGTCTCTCGGGACAGCTTGTATTATTATAGATATAGATTGGGTAGGTAATGGTATAAAAAACCCAAATTTCGCCAACTATGCTTTTAAGGGGCAATTCAATTGCCATCTACAAGGCACAGTTCTGGAACGGTGCACGAAATCTTAACTTCGTGCTCCTACTGCACACTTATTAATCCAGTAACGTAGATTTAATCATTAGCCGCTACTGGTTGTGGTCTTGAAGTTGATCCTTAGTCTTGTGCTAAATGTGATTTCGAATGCAATTTTGATTCCAGCTTGTTTTAACACTCATAAGTTTGACGTCTCATAAAATTACTAATTTTATTATAACTTTATTTTTAGGGTCCCGTATCTCAAAAGGAAAAAACGGACCCTTATAGGATCACTTTGTTGTCCGTCCGTCCGTCTGTCTGTCTGTCAAGACCCTTAATCTCGGGAACGCGTGGAGGTATCGAGTTGAAATTACTTATACTCAAGGCTACAGTTTCTTGAAGCTGTAAAAACCAAACTTCAAAGTTAACGTAAAAAAATGATACGGCCGTTTATGCCGCAAAAACGTATATTTCGACACTCTCATGGGAATCAAAATTTATAGCGTATTTTCCGTTGACCTAGAATTTTGAAATTTGGCAAGTAAGTAAGTAAGCAAGTAATCCAAAAATTATACATTTGTAATTAAATAATAAAAAAACAGGGTCTTTATGCAAGGAACGGGGGTCCAAATTGTGAATTGAGTTAACCGTGTCATGTGGGGTATCGTATAAAAGGGCTTCATTGGCACAAGCTTAAACAGATTTTTAATTATTTTAATGATGTATAGTTTTCGATTTATGACGAAGAATGAAAAAAAAACCTTTCCTCTTTTTTATAATTTTAGGTAGGTACCTAATAATACCTACAGATTTGTACGGAGCCCTCGGTGGGCGAGTCCGACTCGCACATATCCGGTTTTTATTTTTTCTTTCTTAGCCCGAATTCTTTAAATGTATAATCTGAAGTCAATAGATTGAAGACTAAATAGCCGCAATTTTATTTACCTTCACATAAATAGTTATAGTCTAGGTGTGAACCATTAGACTGCCTAACAAAGGTTTCGAGTTCGAACCAAAGGCAGGCACCTCTGACTTTTCGAAATTATGTGCCTATTAAATTTGTCGGCCTCGATGGCGTAGTGGTTAGTGTAAGCGACTGCCACGCCCGAGGTCGCGGGTTCGATTCCCGCACAAGTCAAACATTTGTGTGCATGAACATGGATGTTTGTCTTGGTCTGGGTGTTTCTATGTATAATATAATGTAAAAACGTATATATGTATGTTTATCCATTGTCTAGAACCCATAGTACAAGCTCTGCTTAGTTTGGGCTAGATGGTGTTGTGTGTCTGTGGTAGAATATTATTATTATTATTATTAAATACCTAGTTCATTATCGCTTTAACTGTGAATGAATACATCGTCAGGACACATACAAATCTAAAAGTTCTACATAATGTTCTTAAAAACGTGTGACGTCTGATAAACTGTACTGCGCCAGCGTGTTGGACTATAACCTGACCCTTCTCTCAATGAGAAAAGGCCCGTACCCAGCAATAGGATCGTTTATATCGCTGATATTTTTAGTATATATGAGAAAGGTGGCATGCCAGCACACTGCCCAATTGGTACGCAGCTACTATTTATTAAGTTTTTATGACTTGCAATAACCGGTGTCTCTGTTAAATTCCTTTTTTCTAGGATCGGTTACACATGAAAGATGACTCCATTATTCTAGGGTCGGTAACACACAGTAATTAGTATATTGCAAATGATTGCAGGCCATAGTAAGAACTACGCGACAGCCCTCATGCTTATTTGCCACTGTGGAAGTACATAAAACAAGATCACCAGTCCCTGAAACTGATCCAAAATTACCCACTCACCACATAATAACGCACGTAGTTTGTGCAAACATTGTCCAAAACGTCCCTATTGTACACCTTCAAGTGACAGCAATTACATTATCACTCCTATTTGCACCCGACCTGGCACGCTGGGCACTAAACACGGTAAATACGGTATTAACGTGACGTGGATGTATTATGCACGCCAGACGTTTATTGCACGCCAACCATCAACACTATGGATTAAACAGTTTTGTTCATTAACTAGTACGCTCACTAATGTACGTCATAGTGGTTTCGTGGATCTAGTGTGTTAGGATTGTAATGGTTTGCATTGTATTGAGCCTGCCTCGGTGGTGCAGCGGCAACACGCCTACTGTGCATAATGGCAAAATTGTTGGTCGGCTAAAGTGTTCTTTGGTTTTTTCTAGAAGTCTGAATCTGTGACCATGATGGAAAAATCTCGCTCCCTATTAAGTTGGACCAAAAATAGTACGCGAAATGTGAGTATTATATATTTTTGCTTACCTTTTTAAGGATAAAGGCGTGTAAATATAGATGGATGAATAAGCTTTGTCGGTCCTGTGGAATAGGTTTGCGTTTAATCGCGAGGTTCCATTTAACTTCAATTTTATTAGGACATTCTCAATAGTAGGTTTAGGTTAGTTAGGTTTGCCTTCTATCACCTGACATTTGAGCTTACAAAACTCCTTTTCATCGCACGCAGTATCAGGTCTGTTCACCATACTAGCTGCTGGCTGATAGTAGTTGTACTTTCCTGGGTGAGCCGGCACGTGCGTACGGTACGTGTCACCAAATAATTGAAAATGGTGGGCTCAGCAACTCGAAAACTTTATCTCGTTACAATTCTGGCAGAATGTTTGACTTTCGCAAGTGTTACTTATAATCTGAATTGATAGATGGTTCGATTTTGTCTTAGTTGGGACAAGGCGATTGAATGATGAGTTCCTTCATACTAAACTAACACAAACAGCTTGCAAGTACGCAGCAAGAATTGTTTCCAAACTAAACATTCCTTTGTTACAATCCTAAAGAAGATAAAGTACCAAATTTGAAGGCAAAAACGTTTAACATTTCAGTATTTACTTACCCTTCATTTATTTAACTTCACACACAGCTAACATAGATTGTTTGGAACAAGTCCTTGCAAAAAAGTGAGAACTCCATAATGGTTTTTGGAGGCTAGCCAGCTGATAAAAATGCTAGTCAGATAATTCTGTCGGGTGAGCAGTGATACTGTGATTTATTAATGCTATTGCAAATGATAAAATATTAGGTGCTACCGTAGCAAGTGAAATACTAAAACTATTTTATCCAGACTTTTAATGGATAACACAAATAAGATTTTGATGATGCATGTACTTAAATATATAATATTTGCACACTTCTTTTGAGGTTATAATTCAGCATGTTCTATATTATATACCTACCGACTATGTACCAACTTTATGTACATGAGTTATGCAAATAAATGTTTGATTTGATTTGAATCAGATTTAAGCCGTTATGTGTCTTTAAGTGAATTTAGTGGTACTAGCTTTGGCTTACCCTATTTAGTATTTGTCAAAACTTTAACGAATTTCGACAAATACTGAATATAGTCTCGGTAACCATATTGTTCAAATATTTCTTGAGACAAGAATTTAAATTATGAATAATATTAACAGCTTTTACACAAAAAACGACCTACCTAATTTTTGATTTTTTCATATTTTTTTTGACTACGATGCGGAGGAATATAATTACTTTTTTAATTTTGTTGTTTTAATTTTTCTTTTTAGTTAATATTTCTTGTAAATAATTTGTGTATATTTTATGTTAATTATTTGTTTATTTTCTCACAGTAAACTATTTTACATCTCAAGAAGATTAAAGAAAAGTGTTGATTTTTAATAAACTTAATATTATTTTCATGAATAAGTTCATTACTTATTATTAATCTTAAGCTAAACATTATATTGGTTGAACTATAATATTAACAACCCCTTGTGACGAGGGACTACGTATAAGTCACGGTTCACTCTCCTGACGAATAAAAATTGACTAGAAAGTTGCCAATATGTGCTGCTAGACCGGACTAAAAATTATCGACCGTTACTATGTGTTAACATTTGTGGAATTTAGATATAAGGTTTAATTGATTGATAGGCAAACAAAAGGGAAGCCGTTATCAATATATTAATACATCAAGCAAAAAATGTTTTTGACGGAGGAGTATGAAATTTGGCACAGTTAAAGTTTATATGGAGAAGGAGGGGCGAATCCTAATATTTTTGTAAAGTATACATTAGAAATACATTAAATTAATGAAATACCATGCACACAACCATGCATTTGACACACGCAGTCGAAATGTGTTCGTAGTATTTCGATATTGTTCGTTTGATGTCGTACAATTCTTCGTAACTATGGGTTACATACCTTACGTACCTACAACAATTTTGCGATATTGGCAGAGTTGTCGTGGTTACAGTAATTATAGGTACAAAATAATAAGTTAGTACCTGCTATATTCAGCCATATAAACTGTATCTGACTTTTTTATAATTTGTTTCTAATTTTAAACTTTATTTATCGTATCATTATTATTAGTTATTAGAATAGAATTGAATACTACTTATTGTACAAATTAAGACAATAAAAGTTGAGGATTGAAAAAAAGTAGATGCACAAAAAGCCTTATAGCTTAAAGCAATGTCTTACAGGCAACCTTTGAGTGGATTGGATTGATAATTATATACTCTTCTCTCTTAGCCTTTATTATTCCCAAGTCACTTGGGGTCGGCTTTTTCTGATCTAACCGGATTTGTCTGGATACCAGTTTTTACACGGAGCGGCTGCCACCTGACCGCCGCAACCCGAAGGCTAACGATACCCTAAGGCTAGACCAGTGTCAGGATATTAGAGAGTACGGAATTTCCCAATAACGACTGCCATAGATGTTCATAGCAGCCGGTACCAATGGCTTAACGTGCTCTCCGAGGCATGAAGCAGGCGATAATCGTCAATCAATACGCACATAATTTCGAAAAGTCATATAACTTCCGAAAGTCAGAGGTGCGTGACGTGGGTCTCGAGTTCGAACCCGAGACCCTCTGCATTGCAGTCTGTTGGTCTCCCCACTGAGCTATCGCTGCTATTTGATAATTATATACTATTTATATTATAATATATTTAGGTATTTATATGTAATGAAGAAAACAAAGTAGAAAGCTTAGGAATATCGTCAATGAAAGAGTAAAGTAAATAATGATTTGTTAGAAAGAGATAGGTAAATTAACCTGTATAGCCATGGCGAAATCTAAATGAAATATGATTATAAGGGTATACTTATAGACAATAAAACCTTAATAACAATCAAACTTAAAATTTAAATCAATTATGGTCGAATTTCGACCACTGGCGACCGCTAGTGTTAATATATACCGGTTTTCTTTTTGGTTTTATACCATATCAATCAATAATAATTTTTAAAAGCAACTTTTTATAAAGTGGTCGTACTTTTTTAACGTCGGACTTTACCTCAACCCTTCTTCACGTAATGATATTTACAAAAGAGTTTTAATATAAATAGAGTATAGTATAATATATAAAAAGTATAATCAAAAAAATGTAAGGACAAGCTTTCGCTTTCTTTTGTCGATCTTCTTATTATTGATGATCGTAATTCGGGACTGTTGATGTTTTTATATAAGAAGCTAAGTCAGCCAACTTACTATACATTTATGCCATCATATTCTTCACAAGTATGTAGAATAAGTTCTACCCTATCTATACCAAAGCGATATATCAGTGCGAATTTCATGGAAAACTGTAAAATGTCATTTTGACCCAAAAATTACACTGCTGCTTCATCCAACCTACATACATAAATTATCCAATTTTCTCATACAACTCGTTACACCCCAAAACATGTTAAGGACCATCCAAAACCACTTTCTACTTATATTTGTTGCCCTTAAACTAGCTTCGGGTCAACCGCACGCTAACCTTACTCAGATAAAAGTCAGTAGAAATTTTACTAATGTGTTGACAATAGGGAAAATGTACTGGACTAAAATTATTAGGGTCCTCCAAAGTGCGGAGTAGTAGTAACAGTTTGTTTTCGATGTTTTGTGTACCGAACTTTATATACCTATATATTGTTGAGTGTGAGTGTTTTGTTAAGGATACTTACAGTTGCTTTTGAGTCCCACCCAGCCAGTTTTATCTTCCTTTTAGTATGGGTACTACAGTAAGTAGTTTCGTATACTTGGAGTTCTTGGTTCTCCCAACTGGCTTTTAAATTGACAAAACGCCTGATAATATTTTCTTTTGTTTACGCGAATGTTATTCATTGAAATTAAACTACTATATACGGGTTTTATCGCGTTGGTTATTTTACACTTTATTAAATAATTTAGAAACTGTTACACTACTACTACTAGATACTATTAAACTTTACTAATTTTAAGCTAATTAAATTATTAAAACGATTTATATTTAAGTTTACACTTTCCCCGGCGTTTCGGTTGCTTTTCGATCGTTTAGAATAAGGAATAGTGTGATTAGAGAGAGATGTGGCATGAAAGTGGATATAGTGACAAGAATAGAAAAGGGTATGTTAAGCTGGTTTAGGCATGTAGAAAGAATGGACGAAGAAAGATTGACTAAGAAAGTTTATAAGGCTAGTGTGAATGGAACAGTCGCAAGAGAAAGACCTAAGCGAACGTTTCTTGATCAGATCGGAGGCGTTCTGGACAAAGGCCAGGTTAAGAGCACCTTGAACCGACGGGCGTGTATGAGGAATGTGATGAAAGTGAATGAAGCCAGTGGGTCTACCGTGAAAATGTTTTTACGCAATGACGTGCCGAAACGAATTACGAACGAAATATTAAGCATATACCTACCATGAAAACACTTCGAATTTTTTAGGACGTACAAATGTCAGTCGACGATATTCGTGACGAATGTCGGCGCGAATGATGTTTCATGGTAAGAATAAGCACGAACGAACGTACGCAATTGCGTATAACGCGTTTCACGGTAGACCCCCAGAGAAGTGTGCCAGGATCGTAGCAAATGGAAATCCGTAGTCTCTACCTACCCCTCTGGGAAACAGGCGGGAATCTATGTTCAACAGCCATGGTCACGGGGAGACTCAGTCTTCCCGTGACCATGGCGCAAAAAAACGCCTTGATGCTTAGATCTCAGGATATTTAAGTGTATTTTGTTTCTGTGTGTTTGTGTGTGTAACCTTATTAATTGTCATTGATGTTACCACAGTACGTAAAGCTAAAACTATGCCGTGTTTTCACAAGTAGGGCAATCACGGCTTTTGTCATTATATTATTAGGATTAGCCAATTATTCCGGATCGAATGTAGGATTTATATGTTACGTTCAATCTCAATCTGTCAGAATATGCATATTCTTACATAACAAATCTACCGAAACAGTATGATTTATCTACATAATAATATATATTTTTATTCTTAATTTAAGTATCTTTAAAAGGGTAATTCGAATAGTGAATAATCGCTTAATCATAATATGACTTAAGTGGTAGTAATTTTGGTTTCAGATACTTAATGCTAACCTTTACATGAATGCCGTCATTGAAGCCATGGAAAGGTCAGTCTCATAAAATATAAAATATCGAACAGCTAGTGTTAATTATTAACTAGACTCTGTCAATATAAAAATAATTAGTGCAATTATGTGTATTAAATGCTTCTCATCTTACATAGTTATCAACTATAGAGTATAAACAATAACTTGTCCGCGGTTTCGCTCGTGAATAGTACTTGTTTTTGGATAAAAGGTACCCTATTTCTATTTCTGTACCTCTGATAACGTGATTGCGAAATCTCATGATGATCGCTCAAATAGTTAAGGCATGGATGTTTAATATATAAACAAAATCACATTCGTATCTTTAATAAGCAGCGATAGCCTAGTGGTAAACCGTTGGACTGCCATGCAGAAGTCTCGAGTTCGAACTCAAGGCGCGCATCTCTGACTTTTCGAAGTTATATGCGTATTAAATAGTTGATTATCGCTTGCTTTAACGGTGAAGGAAAACATCGTGAGGAAACCTACATGTCTGAGAGTTCTCCATAATGTTCTCGAAGATATGTGAAGTCTACCAACCCGCACTAGGCCAGCGTGGTGGTCTATGGCCTAACCCTTCTCACAGTGACAAGAGGCCCGTGCCCAGCAGTGGGACGGTTTAATACAGGGCTGATATTATTATTATTATTTTTAATATTACTTAAGATTTTACAAGTCTACATTACTTGCGAAATGATTTCATTTTTCAGGCAATGATCAAAAATAAATGTTGGTTTTTTTCCGAAAACTTATTATTGCTGCTAGTTTTTTTTAAATGCTGTTAGAATCTGCTTGTGATCTTAAGTACGTGGTTTACATAAATCTATAATTATGAAAATTTTGTAGCAAATATCACTTGTTGCTCCGTTACTTAGATGCGATGTCTGTTATTAAGGTTTACCATTAGGTAAACCTTCTGCCACCATTAGGTTATACGTTTTGCAGTGGTCTATTAACGGGCTGGAGGATCATCTACTCACCATTAAAAGTTACGCAAGACATGGTTATTTGGCTGTCATCGTCTAATCGATAAGTTGTCAGAGGTAAGTACCTCTGACAAGTTATGCTAGTCTAAGATTAAGAGATTTTAGTTTTAATAATAATTATAGGTAATAAAATGTCTCACTACTGGGTATGGACATCTTCTTAGTCCACTACGCTGGCATAGTGCGAGTTAGCAGAGTTCGCATATCTTTAAAAAATAGGACATGCATTTATTTCAATTTCGAATTCCTTACAAGCTAAAAATAAGAGGGAAGGTAGTTGTACAATAATAAGATTTGTACAACGACTTGAATATGATATAATTAGGAAATCAACATAGAAAAGGATTAAAATAATGTGTGTGCGTGCGTGCGTGCGCGCATGCATGTATGCGTATGCGTGTGTGAATGTGTGCGTGTGCGTGTGTGTGTGTGTGTGTGTGTGTGTGTGTGTGTGTGTGCGTGTGCATGTGTGTGTGTGTGCATGTATGTGTGTGTGTGTGTGTGTGTGCATGTATGTGTGTGTGTGTGTGTGTGTGTGTGTGTGTGTGTGTGCGTGTGTGCGTGTGTGTATGTATGTACGTATTTATGTGTGTGTGTGTGTGTGTGTATGTTTAAGTGCGGGGGTGTGAGAGTGTCATACTAAGCGATGTAGCAGAGTAGGCTTTCTGTAGCGGTGTAATCCTGTGCTAGCAACCAATCGGATAATTTACTTTTTAGAGAGTGAGTGTTTAAATCTAATATATTAAGTTGTTTATGTATTTTTTTGTAAATGTATGTGCATAGTATGTAGAATTGGTGCTGAGCGAATGTGGTCTTGTGTTTGCTACTAAGAAGAGTATGCCTTCGTTTTAATGGGTCGGATGGCCGAGTGCTCGTATGAGTCCTAAGGACACATCGTAGTATAAACAATTGACGAACAGTTAAAACCTTACAATCAGAGTATAAAAGTGCTGTAGGATACCTGTAGGGTTTGTTGATCATAACTTTGAGTATGGCTCGCTGTGCTCGCTCTAACTTAAGCATGCCTGTCTTTGTTGCTCCTCCCCATACAGAGATATAATACCCCAAAACCGATTGGCACAGTGCGTAATAGACCATCCTCAATGTTTCAAGACTAGCAGAGTCTCTAAGAGACTTAAAGACATGAATGAGTCGTATGCACCTAATACTTAGGGTGTCTAAATGTTCATCCCATCTTAGTTTATTGCCTATAAGAACACCCAAATACTTAACACTATCTGCTCTTCTAATCAAAGCACAATTACAGGCTGTCGACGGGTCAGGGTATGAGTGTAAAGCTATTGAGTAATTGAGGGATGGTGATGTGTTGCTTCTTATTGAAAAAGGGATGTATAGCGTTTTATTAAGGTTTAATGTTAGTGAATTTGAGTTGAGCCATTTCATTACTTTATTTAGGGCAAGTTCAGCTGTGCACTTGTTGCACAGTTGCACTCACTGATCGGTAAACGATTAGCGAGGTTAAGCAACGTTGGGTGCGGTCAGTCTATAGATGGGTGACCGCATAGTGTTATTTCATCTGAGCGTCTACGTGCTTCGGAGGGCACCTAAAAAGTCGGTTCCAGTTGTTGTCAAATTGACAGCAGTCGTTAAGCCATGTCAGAGGCCGTAGGCGGTGCGGTGCTACGAGCGGTTTGAAAAATTTCTTAACAACAGGTTGGCCACTAACCACACGAGAAGAAGAAGAAGATTACCTATTGAATACGCACATAACTTCAAAAAGTCAGAAATGTGCGCTTTGGGATCGAACTCAATACCTCTGCGTTGCCACGCAAAGGTATTGAGAGGTTCAATGGTATAAACTAGGACATAATTTCTAAAAAAATAATTTATTCAAGGCTTTTTTCTTTTTTTTATACTTCTGTGGTGGAAAACAAGCATACGGCCTACCTGATGGTTAGTGGTCACCGTAGCCTATGGACGCCTGCAACACAAAGGCATCACTTGCGCGTTGCCAACCTTTTAGGAAAGGAAGTGGGAAGGAGAAGGAGCGGGAAGGGGGAAGGTGGTGATTGGGCCTCCGGCACTCTCACTCACCGAACCGTCGATATTCTGTGAGAGGGTAGTCCTTCTCCGGTCGAGCCGACCGGCCCATTCATGCTGAAATCAGCGAGCTTTTTCTTAAATAAACCAAATATTAGCTTAAATATAAATATACACTAAAAGTTTTATTTAAAAGGGTACTAGAAAAATTAAACATAATATTAGCACTAGAAGATAACTGAAATTTTACTAGTGTGTTGAAAAACGAGGGTCGCGGTGTATTCGGGTAAAATTATTGGGGTAAAGTAAAAGCCGCCTCAGCGTTCGTGCCCCTTAATAACTGTCTTTATGTGGAACTTTGCATGTCTCATGTATTTATTCGTAAATTAATTTTAGATTGGCCATATTCCTATTATACAAGTTTCTTTAATAAGCTATTATTCAATCTATATATATAAAACTCTTCCGTTACTGAGTGACTGACAGACAACGCACAGCCGAAACTACTGAATGCAAGAAGCTGAAATTTGGCATGTGTGTTCTTTGGAGAGTGTAGGGGAGCACTAAGAGAGGATTTTTGAAAATTCTACCCCCAAAGGGGTGAAAGGGGTAAAACCCGATATTCACACGGGAACGGGACTTACGCGGGTGAAACCACGAGAAAACTCCTAATAAGAAATATAAAGAAAAATGGGACAGGTTTGTTAGATTTATTTATTATTCTGGTTTATCAATAGCAAATGTTTACAAATTGACATCAAATAGATCACAAACAGAGTCTGGTGGCCTAAAATTTGCCAATTATAGATAAACCAGCATTCATCTATGTGTAGTTGAGACGATATTTATGTAAAGAATGTATGTACTTAAATGTAATGTACTTAAATAATTATAAATAAAAGAGATCATAATGCAACTTATATTATTATTTATGATTTTATGTGACAACGAAATTGCCATTGTTGGAGACTTGAAAGGATTTAAAGATTAGGATTTAAAGATTTTGATGATATTTTGATGATATGATATGTAAGGTATAGTGTCTATATTTGTTATTCCGTAATGTGGGTATGCGCTCATTATGAATAAACCAGTCAGCTATCCACCTCTGTGTTTGATTGACGTCCCATTTGGCGACGAGTAAAACGAATTCCACGTGCGTGCAAATTGTTATTAATAATGCCGATCGGTCGATTAGAACCCTTTGACATTAATTCGAAGCAGTGGCCGTCGTATATTCGCCGTGTCAAACAGTACATACTACTAAATGAGATTAAAGAAGACTTGTGTGTGCCGTTGTTAATTACGGTAGTGGGTGAAACGACATACTCGTTAATGTGCGATCTTTGTGCTCCGGCGGATCCAGAAACAAAGAAATTCGACGAATTAGTACGTTTGGTGACCGATCATTTAGAACCACAGAGATCGGAGATTGCCGAACGGCACGTGTTTCGTTTGCGTAGACAGCGTGTTGGAGAATCTATGACAGATTACTTACAAGATTTAAAACACCTCGCAACCACGTGTAACTTTGGTGCAATGCTAGAAGAAAACCTTCGTGACCAATTTGTTTCGGGACTATCGAACAGTGCCATGCGATTGCGTATTTTCGCTGAGAGAAATATTAAATACAGGGAGGCTGTGGAGCTGGCTCTGGCGTTAGAGGCTGCAGAGAGGCACGCGGAGGTGAGCGCGGCGACCGCCGCCGCAGTCACGACCTCAGGTGCAGGCGGCGACGCGGGCGAAGGCCTGCATAAGGCGGACACAGGACGACCACGTGGCGGAGGAGCGCGCCGGTCGGGGCGCAACCCAGGCGCTAGGGCTGACGGCGGCACGGTGTCGAGAGGGGGCCCCTCTGCGGCGGCACCGGCGCAGGCCGCGTCGACTCAACAGTGCTGGCGGTGTGGAAAACCACATCGGCCGGAAAGACGTCGGTACATCAATTACAACTGTGATGAGTGTAACCAACGTGGACATTTGAAAGTGATGTGCAAAGAGGTGCGTAATAGTGGTCGGTATAATAGGCAAAACTACGTAAGTGAAAACGATTCGGGAGACGAGGATTTGTTCAACATCGAACTGACGTCTAAAGGTAACAAGCCTTACTTTGTTAATGTGAACATTGACAGTTACGAAATTAAATGTGAAGTCGATACTGGAAGTCGTATTTCGGCGATTAGTGAAGACTTTTATAAACAGATGTTTCCAAACAAAAGAATTCAATCCGATAATTTAATGTTACGATGTTATGCAGGAACGCGGATTGAGTCATTAGGATTTATATTAGTCAATGTTAAACTAGGTAATGTTACGGCAAATAATGTGCGTTGTTATGTAATTAAAAATGGTGGATGCCCATTATTGGGCAGGGATTGGTTAAAGTCCCTCAATGTTAAACAAATAAATTTTAATGAGATCACTGCTGATCCATGGATTAGTCAATTAGCTAAAGAATTTCCTGAGGTTTTTACGGACAAACTAGGAAAATGTAAAAAATTGCTCCAATTGCAACTGACGGACCAGGAACCCGTGTACGTGCGGGCGCGACCCGTGCCGCTTGGGCTGCGCGCGCGTGTTGAGCGTGAACTCGAGCGGCTGGAGGCCGAGGGCACCATCTACCGGGTCGAGCACTCGGACTACGGTACACCTATCGTGCCTGTTATTAAGACGAACGGCGATATTCGGATATGTGGCGATTACAAAGTGACTATTAATCCTAAACTTAAGCGTGAATTTTATCCTCTCCCACGAATCGAAGAGTTGTTCGCCACTCTAAGTGGGGGAAGAGAATTTACCAAAATTGACCTAACCCATGCATATCAACAGACGATGTTGACGGATGATTCACAACCGTGTACAGCTATAACTACACACATCGGCACATTTGTTTATCGCCGTACGCCATTCGGATTGTGTTGCATTCCGGAAAAATTTCAAAAATTAATGGAGGAGACATTGCGCGGCGTGCGTGGCACTGTGGTTTTTCTTGACGATATTTGTGTGACGGGGGCTTCGAGAGCAGAACACTTGGGGAATTTAAGACAAGTACTGGTTAGATTAAAAGAGATGGGTTTAACCGTAAAACTAAATAAATGTTGTTTTCTACAAGCAAGCGTTAAATATCTCGGGTTCATTATTGATCAAGATGGTCTGCGCCCGGATCCCCAGAAGGTGGACGCTATTGTAAAGACACCACCGCCTATCGATGTCACACAATTAAGAAGCTTTCTTGGTTTACTTAACTATTATGGCAAATTTATTCCCAAATTAAGCATTTTATTATATCCGTTGCATGAACTTTTAAAAAAAGGTGTCAGTTGGAACTGGAGTAAGGAGTGCGATGAGGCTTTTAAAGAAGCGAAGCGTATTCTCTCAGGGGATAGGGTACTCGCACATTATGAAGAGGGGCGGCCTTTAGTGCTATCGGTGGACAGCAGCGCTTACGGTCTAGGCGCAGTATTGGCGCATCGTTTCCCAGATGGCAGTGAGCGTCCGGTCAGCTGCGTGTCGCGCACGCTCAATGACGCGGAGCGCAACTACAGCCAGATTGATAAGGAGGCTTTGGCAATATTTTATGGTATCACTCGCCACCATCAATACCTGTACGGTAGGAAATTTGAATTACGTACAGATAACCAGCCTTTAAGCTACATATTCGGAGCGAAAGTGGGTATACCTCAAACTGCCGCCAGTCGCTTACAACGCTGGGCTGCTCGATTGGCCGCGTATGATTTTACCATAAAATACATAACCTCAAAACAAAACGGACCAGCTGACGCGTTGTCACGTTTACCTTTAGCACAGGAGCGCCGTCCCACCGAATCAATGAGTTATGTTAGTTTAGTACAACAATGTATGCCAGTTAATTTCCATGACGTAAGTAAGGAAACTAATAAGGATGCCGTATTATCGCGAATATTGGGATATGTTAAATTTGGATGGCCGTCCGTACCTAGTTGCGAAGAAGAAAAACCATATTTTGCACGAAAAACTGATATTATAATGGATTTTGGTTGTCTCATTTATAAATATCGTATTATAATACCAAAACCCTTGCAAACAAAAATTTTAGAAGAAATCCATCAAGGTCATTTAGGAGTTAGAAAAATGAAAAGCTTATCACGTAATTATGTTTATTGGCCGACCTTAGATAATGACCTTGAAACCTTGTGTCGTACATGTGAGCCATGTCGTATGGTGCGGGATGCAGCGCCTCGGGCTGACATGCATCCGTGGGAATTTCCATTGTTACCATGGCAACGCTTACATGCAGATTTTGCTGAATATTCAGGAAGAAAATATTTTGTTATAGTTGACGCACATTCGAAGTGGATTGAGGCACTTCCCATGGGTCGTACAGACGCACAATCAACAATCACGGCTCTAAGTACAGTTTTTAGTAGGTTTGGGCTACCTTCGCAACTCGTTACGGATAATGGACCACCATTCCAATCGACTGAATTTAAAAATTATTGCATCCAAAATTGTATTGCACATGTGACAACGGCACCATATAGGCCACAGGGTAATGGTGCCGCGGAAAATGCGGTGAAAACGGTAAAAAAAGCCATCAAGAGAGCGGTTCTTAGTGGCGAAAATATATTACAAGCTTTAAACACATTCTTATTCAATTACCGCAATTGTGAACATTCAACTACGGGCGTGCCACCGGCAGTATTGCTAATCGGGCGTCGAATACGGACTAGACTGGATGCGTTACGGCCGGACGTCGCGCAAGTGGCGCGCGCGGCTCAGCAACGTCAGGTGGCACATGCAGGAGGCACGCCCCAACCACGTATCCGTGTAGGAGAACCGGTGCTCGCACGCGATTACTCCGCGAATTCACAAAAATGGTCCACGGGCACAGTGTCTAAAACTACGGGACCGGTGTCATACCGCATTGATATGGGAAACGGGTTCGAGTGGCGCAGACACCGTGACCAAATAGTCCCTTTATCAAACAAACCGCGGTTATCACTGTCGATGTCGCGAGCAAGCATCGGTACTCAGAAGGGGGAAGGTGGTAATAATGACAATGATGCCTTCGAGGATGCATGTGAAGCATCCAGGGAGTTACAGGTGGAGGAGGGTAGGGCGAACCTGGCAAATTCGGCCGCACCAGCAGTGTCGCGCTCCCCACCGCCGCCGCCGCCCCCAGGGGCTTCGGCCCGTGCAATACGAGCGCATGTACGCGCAATTAATAAAGACAATATTGTGTCTCAATATTAAGATAGTATATAAGATAAGTAGTATTTAAGATAGTATATGAGATAGTTTATGTGGTTTTAGTAGAAAAAATGCTGTGTTTGAATATGTTCTGTTAGTTATTAATTAGTTAACATTTAATCTTAGGGGGGAAAAGTGTAAGGTATAGTGTCTATATTTGTTATTCCGTAATGTGGGTATGCGCTCATTATGAATAAACCAGTCAGCTATCCACCTCTGTGTTTGATTGACGTCCCAGTTTGTGTGTGTTGAAAGATATTATTAGGTCCAGTATCCGCCAAAGCAGAGAGGTGAGAAGACGAGAGGAGATGTGTTTAGAATAAACCAATCAGATTTCGTTATTTCCACATCTCCTCTCCGCTTAGCTTCAGTGCAAATTGATCAAGCGGAGAGGAGAGGAGATATCTCATTTTTCTATAGAATTTTATGCGGCGAGCGAGCAAGCGGTGCAGCAGAGCGAAGCTGTGTGTAACCGGGTGGCTGGGCGCCGCAGCCCGGCACCAGCGCTTGCGCGCACCGTTCCCCGCTGACTTCTCTCCGCGCCTCACACACCCGAAAGTATCATTCGATTGACTGGTTTCGAGCTCTCACAGCTCACTTCTCCTCGCCGCTACGCATCTACTCTCCGCTTTGGTGGAAATGATCTGTCAGCTTCGCAGCTTTTCTCCTCTCATCTCCTCTCCTCTCTGCTTGCTGCTGGGTGAATAGTGACATGATGGCATGGCGCACGACCACGCACACGCACACGCAAACGCTCACACTTATGCACATACAAAAGCTCTACACAAAGCACGCACATGTGTGTGCGTGCTTGCCCATATAAACTTTAACTGTGCCAAATTTCATACTCCTCCGTCCGCGCAATTTTCGTAAAAAGGGGTACAAAGTTTTTGCTTCACGTATTAGTATATAGATTATTGACAAAAAAATATTTGAACTGCAGTGCTCTTGTCTGGAAAGCACTCAATGTATTCGATATTTAAATAACAGCCTCATATTTCTAATATGAAATATGCTTTTTCAATCTGGGGTTTATATATTGAAATTGTTATTTGTTTTCAGTCCTAATGCATATCATAAAATAAATGATTGATATAATTATTGCTGTAAATTAAATTTTATTCAAAGAACTATTGAGATGAAAGTATCAATAAGAATAATGTGCTTTTCTATGAGGTCGATGGGGTTAAGAGTTCACTAAACTGATGAGCATGCATGAAGAAAGTAATGTACAGTAAGCTGCAAAAATGCATACACAATCATGTCAAAAGTAAAATGGTTTAAGCCGGTAATTGACGCCATCTGACGGAAATCGATACAAAAACTGTTAAGTAGTTTATTTATATCGTAATAGATGGCGGTGCACTACTATTAAACAATAAGAAGTAGATTTCTTATTAACTCAATTTTCATAATTTTATAATATCTATTCACAATAGTTTATTTAAAAAAGAACACCTTTCAGGGTAAAACAAGAAGCAAAGAATTACAAATGAATGTATAAATTTATAGTGGGTAGTTTATTTTATAGATAATTTCGATGACTCGCTATTCTGTTCGTACGCAAACATTATTCTGTCCCTGTGTTCGAGTGTCTTTTCGTTTGAGATTATAATTTCTCATAAATTTTACCTATTTGCTAAAATGAGTACGCGTTTCAATATTTATAAAACAACGCCATCTAGTTCATTTATATTCATTCTAATTCGAGTGTTCACAGGATTTTGGGCCTTAAGGTATCCATGCACTATTACGGCTGACTGTACGTGAATAAAGCAGTAGAGATATTGGAAAATCGGAGCAAGTGATAATCCATAGTCCATAGAGATTTATGTCCAAATGTACATATACTAGATTCTGATCGCGATTTCTCTCGCGGTAATCTAGAGTTTTTCAATGCATTGCTATCCCTCGGGAACAGTACTTTTTCCTGAATACACCGACATAAGCTAAACTTTTAGCCTATGTCATGTTGTGTACCCCTGTCAACGTGTATGCGAAATTTCATGATGATCGGTCGAGAAGTTAACGCGTAAATAATTCAATGAGCTAAAATAACCCTTACAGTGCCAAGTTAAAGTTAGATTGTGTATGCTATATAGATAGATAGACTACCTGATATTATATTTGCTCTAATGTTTGCTATCATATTATAATGTTTCTACTTCGAACAAAACATATATGTAGTTCTCCACTCACAGCTGGAATCATTTTACAGTCATTGTTTCAGTTTGGTATGATAAAAATCTATGCTATGTCCACTGAAAAATAAAAATATGTAACAGTTGCAAACTGACGTTATTTTGAATTCAATAATAATTGATCTTTTGAACGCTGTTAAACGAGTTCTCAGAATATTTTACAAATGCACTTCCTTTCCATATTCGATACTATCATTGATGTATAGGTATGATAGCCGGGTTTAACGGCTTAACAGTTTACCGATGCATAGTAAACCATGTCCGGGAAGAGCATTTGCCTGAATCGTGACTATTGAAAGGTAGCCAAACAAAATATAACAATATATCGTTTGGAAATGGAATGATGAAAAACAGAACTGTTCTGGCAATACAAATAAATTAACACAATACACCAGTATTAGGGTTTTGAATTACAGGTTCGGGTTTATTAACAACCTAACAAAGACTCATTACCATCGTTAGGTTTGGACTTTTCCGTTCAATAGTATGGGGAACAAAACAGCTCAATTAATCGCGTCCGATGCCGGACGCAGGCCGGACTAGGACAAACGAGCTGCGGCCGTTTCACACGTCTCTCTTTGCTTCATTTTGTTTCGATATTTTTTCTTTTGAAGCAAAACAATCCTATATTGGCAGCTGGTTATGGGCTTTGTGTGTTTGTCTCTGTGCTGGAAGTAAATTTATTTTGTCGTAATCAATGTTAGCGTTGATGCTTTGACTATAAATAGCTCTTAGGAATTTGTTTCAAGTGCATTAGTAAGCCGTTATATCTTATTTTAGTGTTCTTGGTGATTTCGGTAAAATGTGTCGAGGCAATAAAATGTAATAAACAGACAGACAAACGAAATTACTTTCGCAATTAATAATCTTAAACTTAATAATTAATTTTTAATAAATCCATAGCATAAGATTTATTAAAGCAAAATTATCACACGAGTATATTCACTTCAAATTACGTAAAACTAGGTATGTAAAAGATAAATTTCGAAAAGGTGTTTCTTGCCATCTATATTGCACCATGTTTATCCTGACTAGAGCACAAGCGTACCATATACTTCACAATGTATGTATGTGCTAAATCATTAATTTTATACAACGTGCAATTAAACATTTGTAGTCAGTGATACTAGTGTTTACTATTGTAATCAAATTTAATATTTTAAGATTTTAATACCAACATTATAGTATTCCTGTAAATTGCTCCTGCTCTAACTAAATGCTTACGTTAAGACTCATTTCACATCAGTAGTGCGATGGTTGGTAATCAAACCCATGAACCCTACTTGCTCGCAATTCCAAATTCAGGCACTGGATTTCCGCCACTTTAAAATAATTATGTGAATAATACACATAATTATTTTAAAGTGTTTGTTGGTCTCCCCACTGAGCAGCGATAGCTCAGTGGGGAGACCAACAAACTGCAATGCAAAGGGTCTCGGGTTCGAACCAACGTCACGCACTTCTGACTTTCGGAAGTTATATGACTTTTCGAAATTATGTGCGTATTAATTGACAATTATCGCCTGCTCTGTGCCTCGGAGAGCACGTTAAGCCGTCGGTCCTGGCTGCCATTAACATCTATGGCAGTCGTTATTGGGAGAGTGTCGACACAAAAGATCCCACTGGGTCGAAGTGTCGCCGGTCTGCACTGGCTGGCCCCCACATAAGATACATACATACATACATAATAAACAAGATGCAATTATTAAAATTTATGATAACAACGAAAAAAAATTCGAAAGCTGCAGCAAAACAAAACAAAAAAGAAACACCAAACGAAAACCTCTTTCACCGAATCCTCTATGCTGCAACAGCTACAATGTGTTAAGCTTTTTCCAAGCTCTAGTTGAACGATGCAGCTCAATTAATCGGTCGTCCAGCACCAGTTACCATCAGACTTTTACAAAGGCGAGCTTTGGGTGGTAAACGTTCAAACTGCGCTTGACGTTTTATTCCATTCCACTTCAATCTGATATCATAAGTGTAACATGTTAAACAGATTTGCATGAAGCTTGGCATTCGAGTACATCATGTCCTGGCTTAGCAAATAGGTTACTTTATCCGAGAATTCTCGGAAACGCAATAGTGTTACCGTGAAATATTAGGTAAACTTTAATATTATATAAATTTTGTAGTCTACTACAAATTTTGAAAAAACGAATTCTGTTATATGAATTTATTATCTCAGCCGTCAGGTTTCTGTCAATCAGTAATTATTGTAAATTCTTACTTTATCTCAATAAATGAAATTGACGACTGCGGCTTGTTGTTTTTAAATATCAAGACAACACAGTCGTAATTAAGACTGCGCCGAGCGAAATGTGCCTAAACAGGCGGTCACAGTTAAGTGAATAAAATCAACACTTTTTGTTTAATACAAATATAAAATATACATTTACCATAACAATGAATGTGTTTACATATACTCCGTGTTAAAAACTTAAAATAATTAATATTTTTGCTTACATAATTACGTAAATTTGCTCGTGTTACGTGATTTTTAGATTATAAGAAATCTATCCTTTTCCAGCTTAAACGAAACATAAATAGTTATATTACAATTTGTCCGCTCCAAATATTTAAGTTGTTGGTTGACAATAAAGATACATATTTATCAAAAAAGCACTTCAAATCCTCCATACAATTTTACTATGGCGGCCGTGCACCGATTTAATTATGCGCCGCGCGAGCTCTGTCATTCTCTGTCTTACGCTCGACGCAGTCTTAAATATAAGACGCACATCTACTGTTTGTCATTCGGTGAGCTACTGACTATTCTACGTCAGGTGCAGAAAACATTCTGGATAATCTCTATATTAACTGAGTTGATTTTTACGGCTAATAATATGATTATTACTCATCATTTATGTAAGCAAAGTACATAAATACATAGATTCACGCCTGTCTCCCAGAGGGGTAGGCAGAGACTACGGATTTCCATTTGCTACGATCCTGACACACTTCTCTGGCTTCATTCACTTTCATCACATTCCTCATACACGCCCGTCGGTTCAAGGTGCTCTTAACCTGGCCTTTGTCCAGAACGCCTCCGATTTGATCAAGAAACGTTCGCCTAGGTCTTCCTCTTGCGACTGTTCCATTCACACTAGCCTTATAAACTTTCTTAGTCAGTCTTTCCTCGTCCATTCTTTCTACATGCCCAAACCAGCTTAACATACCCTTTTCTATTCTTGTCACTATATCCACTTTCATGCCGCATCTCTCTCTAATCACACTATTCCTTAAGTAATTAAGCAAAGTCAGCAAAAAAAATAACAAAAAATTGAACAATGTCTAAAATTGTTTCATGAATCGTAATTATTATTCCGTATTTACGATATATAACCTATATTTTGAGTAGTAATGATATAAAAACTAAATTTTGTTTAATATTGTCTTACGTTTACGCGAATGTCATACCTTGAAATTACGGTTTACGGTTTAAAAATGCTTTATTTCTTTAAGATTCAATTAAATGAAATTACTTTATACGGATTTGGACGTCGGGGAAAGTGTAATCTTAAATATAAATAGTTTTAATTAATTAAAATTACTTAAATTGTAGTAAAATTTTGTTGAATAGTCTCATACTTCAAAAGTAACGCAGTGATAGCTCAGTGGGGAGACCAACAGACTGCAATGCAGAGGGTCTCGGGTTCGAACCCACGTCGCGCACCTCTGACTTTCGGAAGTTATATGACTTTTCGAAATTATGTGCGTATTGATTGACAGTTATCGCCTGCTCCGTGCCTCGGAGAGCACGTTAAGCCGTCGGTCCCGGCTGCCATGAACATCTATGGCAGTCGTTATTGGGAAAGTCAGTACCCTCTAATATCCTGACACTGGCCTAGCCTTAGGGTATCGTTAGCCTTCGGGTTGCGGAGGTCAGGTGGCAGCCGCTCCGTGTAAAAACTGATATCCAGTCAAATCCGGTTAGACCAGAAAAGCCGACCCCAAGTGACTTGGGAATAATAAAGGCTAAGAGAGAAGAAGAAGATCTTTAAAGGTAGAAAAAATCAATATCTTATAAATGCGTATTAACTGGCTGACTGTACAATCGGCGTCTGTGATTAGTTCATTAATTATTAATACTTTCGTCTCAAGAGCAAATACGGTCTACGGTATTATGTGCTCTAAGATCAATGTCACAAATATGTTCAGGATTATTTAAGCTGAAGTTAATTACATCACCTATATCTATACACTTCGAAACAAGATGAATGAGACGATGGCGCCTCTCATTTTCCTGGTATAATTTCTTACAGTATGGGCAGCTAATGTACGAAATGCCCATTAGCCGGAACCACACGGCAAATCTGTTAATGGTAATGTTTTACATCACATCTCTCTCGTATGTGGTTCTGAGTGATGTTACGAATGTAATGTAAGTGTGTTTTTGAATTACGTTCGCTCTGTGAGAGTGATGGATTGTTATTACTGTGTCAAACTCGATATATTTGTCTGAAATCATTCGTGCATTTATAATGCTGATATTTTAGAATGTGTTTGTTAAAATATTTTATGCTTTGTACACATGTTTAAACATATATAAGAGTAATTACGAATTGATGGAATGGTCCTTCATCATATTAGCGGAGATATTGTATCAATGTATATCTGCTACATATGAGATCTCAGGTTCGGTACAGTTAAGAAATTCTATGTAACAACATATAATAATAATAATAATAATTGATTTATTTCTCACCACAATATAGTAACATTACTTTTAAAAAGTACATGTGAGCCTTAATATTATATTGTGGGAGACTGGTGCCTAAGCTAGGCTCGAGGCCTGTGTTTCAGGACACCAGGTCTCCACCCCTTAGTTAGTTACATTTCAAGTAATATACAAGTTGGTCATTACTGCTATATCATACTTTTTTATAGAATAAAGTAATTAGTTTGTATTACATGTTGTTTCTGTTAGCATTTACAAGTTACACTAGACAGGTTTGCATAGATAAAAAGAAAAAAAAAAAAAAAAAAAAAAAAAGACTACGTCGAATAATATTGAACAATAGATGTTAGTTGGTTTATGAGTGTGTATGCGCACAACAGCACAGATATTGGCGCTGTGTCCCTGACTAAAAAACATAGCTGCCAAGGAAAGACTGTTTATCCCTTTAGAGAAATAGGCGTGAATATATATATTACGTATATATATTTTTACGTAGTTTTAAAATATATCACTTTCATTTGCGGCGTCAAACGCGTGAATTTCACGGGAGCGTATACCGAAATAAAAAGTTTCGTATGTGTTAATCCAGAACTTGATCTAGCTTAACCGCAGAACCAGGCGCGAGATTACCTACAGCCACCCTGAGGTTTGACCTGGGAGTGGTGGACTTCGTGGACCTGCCCGCCACCCGATCAGCACCAGGTCCGGCAGGCGTGCGTGTTTCCACGCGCGCTTCTGTGTCGTGTGTCCGTTCCTCCCTTAATGGGGGACAGTAGGGCTTAAATGTATTGATGTTCAAAGGGTAGTCTTGGTGTGTAATGGACTGCTGTTTCATACGGTGATCCGAAACCTCGGCGGAGTTGCAACTGCATGTGAAAGTGATTCGCGCTGCCCCGCCGATTGCGGTTTTGTCGAGGAACACCATGAAAAGTTTAGTCAGTATTACCAGAAGGTCCATTATCATGATTACTAACTTTATTTTACCCCAGTGAGTCCGACATAACTCTTCCGCCCACCCCCACGGAGGGATATGCGTCAATGCATTCCCCCAAGTAAAAAAAAACTTGGTCTATATGTGTGCGCCATCAAAATCCATTTAACAGTTTACATGTCAGTGCGTAACAAGAATCTAAAGCCAACTGTTATTATTTTTGTTAAGTTTGTTTTTCGGGCAATATCGATAACCTCTTAAACAGCGTGAGTGATTTTTCTAGCACCGGCAGAATACTGATGAGTAGACCCAGGTATACGTATCTTTATAATATATACTTTATGCACGTTTGTAGGTTTGAGGTAGCCTTAACCTGGCATTTTAATAAATGGCCATTAATGAAGCAGTAATATAGTGTCAGCCGTGTTAGTAGTCTGAACAGTTATGTCACTGCTGGGCACGGGCCTCTTCTCAGTAAGAGAAAGATTACCCCATACCACTTTGGTTAAATGCAGGTAGACTTCACACGTCTTCAAGATCATTATTAAGAACTTTTAGACATGTAGGTCGCTCGTAATGATTTCCTTCGAGTTATTATTTCTAGTCTTTTTGACTACACGGATGGCGTAGTGATTTAAGTGATCGCCTTGCTATTACCACTGTGCCGAGTGTTGTGGGTTCGAATCTCACACGGAAACAAAATAATGTGATCTACGAATGGTTGTCCCGAGTCTGGATGCTCTTTGTGTCCGTTGTTTAAATGTTTTTAATGTCCCCCGCGATACAGAAATTATTCTTAGATCGAACTTTGTCATTATAAGATAAAAAAATCTAGTCACAATGCGGTCAAAGAGATTTTAAAAAGCCTTAGTACATTATGTTGGTTCTAGACAATTTGAAGTAGATGACGGTCACGTCACTGTCATCTTACTTAGACTGTGTCCACTCATTAATTAGTCGTCTAAACTCCAGACATCTAGACTCGTACAAATGAATCTTAAATGCCTCCAGTTTTTGCTGAGGCCGTCACTTTTTTGCGCTTTTAACTGACTAGCTCAATTTAGATAAAGGATTTTATATTCAAAATGATGAGTGCTGTAAATGGAAGCAGCGTTTTCAGTTTTAAATTAAATTTAAAAAGTCAGATTCATATTAATTACATTTTCAAATTGAATTAAATTTATTCCAAATTCATGTAAATAGATAAACATATAACTGGACATAATAAAAGAAAACATAAAAAATATTGTATATTCTGACGACTCGATGGCGTAGTGGTTAGTCTAACCGACTGCCACGCCTGAGGTCGTGGGTTCGATTCCCGCACAAGTCAAACATTTGTGTGCATGAACATGGATGTTTGTCTTGGTCTGGGTGTTTCTATGTATAATATGTATGTATTTACAAAAAAAAAAGTATATATGTATGTTTATCCATTGTCTAGTACCCATAGTACAAGCTCTGCTTAGTTTGGGCTAGATGGTGTTGTGTGTATGTGATAGAATATTATTATTATTATTATTATTATTGTGTTGTATTTCTATGGTGATTTTAAAGCCTCTGCGATAAGGCGCTGTGCTATGAGTGAGAACCGGGAGAAAGGTCTTAGTCTCTTTATTCATTGGCAGTACATTGACTGTATTTAGGGATTGGTATTGGGTGAGCTATCGTCATAGTGTTAAAAGCATCCATAGGTTACTATAACCGCTTTCAATTCAGTTCTACAACTAAATTATATTAATTTTATAACTAAATTAGTTTATTTGTACACCAATATATTCAGATTTTTATTTTTATTTTTATAGGACGCAAACAAGCAGACGGATCGCCTGATGGTAAACGATTACTGCCGCCCATGGACACTCGCAACACCAGAGGAGTCACAAGTGCGTTGCGTTCCTTTTAAATCTGCCCTACCTGAATGGGAGGACGGTTGGTCCTCCGGTACCCTCATTCACTCGACGAAACACAACGCAAGCGCTATTTCACGCCGCTTTTCTGTGAGGCCGTGGTATCACTCCGGTCGAGCCGGCCCATTCGTGCCGAAGCATAGCTCCCCCACGGTTCAAAAGTTGTTAGTTTACACCAAAATTACAGTATATTAGAATAATACTTATATAATAATATATTAATTTTATTATTATATTATTATCATTATTATTTGTACACCAATATAATTCAGTTTACATTAAAATTTCAGTATATTAAAATGTACAAAGGGCGGACTTATCGCTAGCAGCAATCTCTTACAGGCACCTTTTGGATAGACGAACCAAAACGAAAATAGTACTAAATAATGGGCAGTTCTAACGTATTGATACGTAAAATAAAATAAATATTATGATATAAATAATTCTACATAAACTACACACGCATACATAATGTATCTTAATTATACATATAACAAATATATCCCGTACAGAAATTGAACTCACTACACGAAATCTCGACACTCTGTGTGTTCTCCGCTTTTGAATAATATAACCATTCATACAAAATATTAAACACAAAATATATGTTACACCGAAACAAACATAAAAGATTCTAAATTGAATAATTTCATAAACAACATTGTCACACAAACAGCTTGGAATTCCTCGGGCAGAACAGACGACGAATATCCAACGAATTCATAAAAACGACACGGTTTCAAACAATTAGGTATGGCGTGAAATGGCAGATATGAAAAATGAATAGCGTAATGGAAAACTCAAAGGAACACATAACAATATGAATAAATAAATGCCAACGAAAAGTGAAAATGTTTCATTATTCAAACCACCCGGACTGACACCAGACGGATTGCGTTCTAGTTAAAAATGTAAGCGAGTACTTATCCTCGCGTAGAGACACTGTCGGCATGTGTTTGACCATCTAATACTACTGCAGAATTATCTGTCAAGAAAATAAAAATCATAAATCGATGGCTAAATAATAAAATTTCTTTTTTAAAATCATGTTTTGATCCAGTCTTGTGTATAATAAATAATAAGGCAAATCCAATGGAAATTCTCTCAAATCCAAATTAAAATTAAAAAAAAAAAATTTGTAAGTCGCGTAATTTTTTGTACGCTTTAAATATTTAACTGCGTAAATCTATTGTTATATTAATTCCATGATTTGATTGCATTATTTAATCGAATATTAATTATTAATCAGTAATTTTATAATATTAAATTAAATAAAAATAAGCGGTTCCGTAAAAAATATTCAGCAAACAGTTATTCTCCCTTCTGTGAAATATGACAAAATCAATTTATGAAGTTTGAAAAGCCATTGATATATCGAGACAACTGGTATCCTCTTGTTCACATGACATTAACATGTTTCTTAGGACTGTCATACTATTCCATACGCGAAGCATCCTTGGTAGGAATCGGTGAACACCGATGCTCGCGCTTCGTAACAAGGATGCTTCGCGAGGCTATTGAAATCAAAAAACATCCTAATTTTAATAGAGAAGATGGTTGGAATGTACCACCAGCTTGGGATCCAGTAATAAAAATAGTCAAACCCAAGAAGAAGCAAACCACAGCTAGACTTCATGATACTTTGAGCTCATTCTGCGTAAATAGAAACACCAATGATTAAATTATGTTCGGGTACTTTGAAATAACTACACTGGAACATTGAGACAACTGCCATCTTAGTCTCCCCGTGACCATGGCTGCTGAAAAGCAACCGAAACGTCGGGGAAAGTGTAAAAGTAAAAATAAATTAAATCTAAATAGTTTAATAATAATTTAATTAGCTTAAAAATTAGTAAAGTTTAATAGTAGTAGTAGTGAAACAATTTTCAAAATTTTGTAATAAAGTGTCAAATAAACAACGCGATAAAATCCGTATATAGCAGTTTAATTTCAATGAATAATATTCGCGTAAATAGAAGACAATATTATGGTATACAATATTTTTAAACGTTTACGCGAACGTTACACATCACTGCTACTAGTTACTACCATCAAAAGCTTTAACGACGATAGAACGATCATAGATAATAACCGTTTAAAAGATGAACTTATGACATTCGAGTTGACAAAGTATTTTTTGGTAACCTATTTTAATCAGTTAAAAGCTTTGCTTTGTGCAATGTAAAAGACTTAGTAAAAATCAAAACCAAAACACGACAATACACGTTGACACAGAATTTATTCATAAGGATTTTATTGCCCACAAAATGAGTTTCGAATAAATTTCTAATAAAAATATATCCGCCGAACGAGTTGATCGCGTATCTCTAAGTTAGACAAATCGGTGTCATAGTGTTGTTTGATTTTTGAAGGTTTTATGGTTACGACTTTCTATTCAGGTCTGACGGAATGTTTTCTGTTGTAAATATTTTGTGATGTAACCATCTCTTTGTCTGAGAAAAATATAGGTGTAGACACTGTAAGCTACTTTGTAAAACTTCTGCTCCGAATCACATTGATTATGTCATTGCGACAAGAATATTTAATTTTAGTATAAGTAATATAATAATTTGAAGGGCAATATTTTGTGAGCCAGATTTTATGCTTAAGCATTACAATGACTGCCGATTGGAAGATCCGAGTGCACTATCTCGAGATCCTTGGTAGAACGATATCATTGCATTTAATGCAAATCACAAAGCAATGCTCACCTTTTCTACCACTTTGTGAATAGGATCATTGGTATTTATTCGAATACAGAATATTCGTTATTATTTGTTTATACCTATTTCTTTCGGTGACATAGAAACTAATTAAGACTAAAAGGAGGTCACTTTTGTAAACCGGGCATCAGATGATGATGGCTAATGAAAAACTATTCATGGCGCTCTTAACAACGTGCCATCAAATTATATTTCATGTAATCGAATCATATGCTGTCATACGAAGATACCGAAAACGTTCTTATCATTAACATGATAGTCTTATAAAAATATATATATATACACACAAACACACGTCACGCATATATACTCACGTCACACACACACACACACACACCCACACATCCACCCACTCACACACACCCACACATCCACACACTCACACACTCACACACACATACACACACTCAAACGCACACACACACACACAAACGCACACAGGCAACTTTTATAATACACTTACTAAATTCTTATATTGTATTGCCCTAGCTTTAGTACGTAATTATTAGCCACAACTGTAATTCGGAGCGGAGACCTGGTGACCTATAATACAGGTTTCTACCTAGCTTAGGCACCAGTCCTCTACAATATTGTCTTGTGAAACTATATTACTTACTAAGCATAATATATGTAAATACCTAAAATATTGTGGTGAGAAAATAAACATATTTTTATTATTATTATTATATTAAGTGACAATGAATTGTTCAACTACAGTATTCAGGCGAACTTTCACCTGATCCTGTCTACTTAGACAGGACCATATACTAAATACATACATTACCTATATCGTTACCATGCCAGTCATTCATACTTGATATTAGCCATCATTTTAATCAAAACTCTAATCATTACTCACAAAGGCGTACTTTATTTTAACGACGCTATTAATACTCAACCGATTGAAACTTGAAAGTCGCAGTATACCCTTTGACTGCTACCTCTTTGGAACTGAAACTTTGTAACCACAACACTGCGTGTAACTGGTGATTAATCTTACATCTTGTTATAAAGTGTTATTGTTCTTTGATTTAACGCGCAATTAATTATAACTTGGTATTTTTAGATGGTTTACTCACGCTAGACATTCGGTCTCTGATGTATTAAATTATATGTTTCTTAATGCCAAACGTTATTCCATTGTGCGAAGAACAGTACTCGTTACCATATAAGACCTACACTGGATAAATATAGTTCGACAGACTTTACATATTCTCTAAAATCGGCATACACTCGAAGATGCAAATGTTTTACTTCAACGTTAATGTCAAAATTACCTATTGAATATACATGGCGAAGATCGGAATGAGATCAGACGAGATGATCAGACTTTAAGTAAAATAATCCTTTTTGTACAATTTTGACTTGTACTGTAAGATACCAAAACTTTATGTGAGCAAAACAGATCAAGAATAGATCATATTGATATTAATTTTATCTGAATCTGCTTTAAGAAAAGATCTTAGAATGAGCAGTGATTATTTCAAGGCGATAGCCGCATTTGGATGAAAAGGTTGTCTTTTTAGACAATCCATGACCACGACCGCTCCGTCAGAAGTTTGCGACTAAGAAGGAAGAATTGCCAAGCCAATATTTTTTTTATAAACGTAGTCTAGCGTTATATTAATTTTGATGATTGAAATTAAACTAGGTACTATATACGGTATATTTTATCACGATTTATTTTAAAACATTTAGTTTAATGACAATGTAATTTTGAAGATGACGCATAGATGTGTTATATCCACACATCAATGATTCTATAAACGCATTTTTATGTTAAGTATAAGCATGATTTATGTGCACTTAACGATGGTAAAGTAACTGACCATTATTAAAGTCAAAGCGTGTAGGTTTTAATTTTCAGGTCAAAAACCAGCAGCATTTTTTTATAGGTTATATTTTTTATAGTACTAAATATGGAATTACAAAACGTTAAATATCAAATATGTATCAAGACCACAATCTGTACAATGAAAATAAATTCAACAATTAGCTACGAAACAAAAAAGCTAGGCACCAGGTCTTTACTTAATCGAAATTAAATCGTTAGCTTCCTAGTTCGTTAAGTGCATGTATTTGGAAATAATTTTTGGAAAATTTCACTGGTTAACCCAAGCCTTGCAAGAAGCACCCAATATTTCAAAACAATTCAATAATCTCCAATGAATACTCAACAAAACATTTTAAATAACGTCGGTTTATTTCAATCTACAAAGACAACTCTTCAACCTAAATCCGCCACGAAAGCTTACTAAAATCCTAACCCTCTAATTAACCAAACGATTAAACCATCCAAACAGATAACAGAACTCTCTAATTCTGAAGACAATCGCCTGTCGGGTCCCAACTTTGGGAGTGGCGGCAGAACAATCAATCTTTTTCAATGCCCGATCCCTTAGCATACAATGAATGGCTGCAAGGTTTCAAGAGGACATTAGAACTATTCAGTAATTCCACATCGAATTTGTTAACATCTATCTGTCTTGTAAAGGATGGATTTATAGATCCGAAGACAATGAAATATTTTGGCGTATTTTTGGAATGGGTTACTGAAAGTAAAATGGGGATTTTACTTTGTTGAAAGAATTTTTGTTAATATTATGAGAGTTTTGTTTCGATTTATTGCTAAGCTACAAAGTAATAGCTGATAATAAATTTACCATTTGAATCATAGCCAATATAGACAGTTTTCTACTTGAAAATATAAGCGGTGTCCTCGTAGAATCACTTTGATAATCAGCGTTATATTTGTCTAACCGTTTAGATGGTTTTTTCAGAAACATCTAGAACCATGCTATAACACTCCTTAAAATAATTTTAACTATAAGACTATACATGCAAATTTGAGTTTATTTTTTACGCTTTTACGCCCTGACTCCTCGACTGAACTTGAATAAATTTTGCATACACGTTATCAAGGGGACGGAAAAGGCCATAACGTACCTTTCATCCAGAAAAAAAGTAGTTTCCAAGGTATAGAAATTGATTGACAAAATCTTCATTAACGCGAGCAAAGCCATGGGCAAATGTAATATTAAGTATAAAGTAATAACTAATATTTATTTCCGGTAGTTTGTGTTTCATATATCGGTTTATAATGCAAACATTTTATGCGAATAAAAGGTTATTTCGATTAGGTGGTTTTGATTTAAGACCGAACATCGTCTTTTATTAGTTTAACTATGCCTGCAACAGCACACGCACGTGCGTTTGTAAATACATATCATTTACGTAAATACTTTGAAACTGTACATATATTTTATTTATCAAACGATTTGAATGTATTAACTCTAAATATGTTAGCCCAAGTTTACCTCAATAGATCCCGTAAAACCACAACCAAATTAGTTGAAATGTTTTTTTATGTGCAACTAAGGTGGCAAACAAGTATACGGCTCACCTGATGCTAAGTGGTCACCGTAGCCTATAGACGCTTGCAACACCAGAGGCATAAACTTGCGCGTTGCCGACCCTTTAGGAAAGGCTGTGAGCAGGAAAAGGAGCGGGAAGGGGGAAAGAGGGTGATTGGGCCTCCGGCACTAAAAATTTGCTCAAATCAACAAACTCAAAATATGTTTATAGTATTATTATATTTATAGATAAAATACATACAAAAGCGCAGACACCATAGCTTATAAATACTAATTTCAGTCACAAACCTCATAACAAACTCCATACAATTGTCAACTTGAATCATGTACATCAAATTAGCCGCTATGATTCCCGTAAAAGTTGAACAATTAAAATTTTCTGGCAAATTTTTAAAATAAATTCCCTTAAAGGTTTAATTTAACTTTTCGCATGTGGCTATTAAAACTCGTGGCAACTTTCACGAGGGGCGGTAATTACAAAAACTGTGCAACGCATTGGTACACTCTGGACACTAGTCTGTGCAATACTGTGCTACTTCGCACTAATGTCCGGTATGTTGGAATGTTCTAGAAATTACCTTTGTTCACGGAACTGGTATGTGCTTGTTATGATGCGGGCGTGTGACTTTTTGAAAGGCTAAGAAATGTATGGCGTTATACATTGAGCTTGACGTGAATATGGGAAAAGTAATAAGCCGTGACATTTTTTAAAAGGTTTTAGCAAAGGTTGTATTTAATAGAGCCTTTAACACGTCGTGAGGTTGTCATACAGATTGTATGTCAGTACAAATTGGGTATTTGAAGAGGTGTGGAATTTGCTCATAATATTTTTTTGATTTTATATAGTGACGTGCCATTATGTGAAAATTATGGGAGTTTCCATGTTATTCAAATGTTGCGCAGGGTTTTGCATAATTCTAGTTATATTTTTTACATAAATAGTATATAAGGTGAATACAATGTTTACCGATATCTGTAAAAAAGTAATTATAATTAAAATATCCATTGATTTTCTAATACGCAGTCAATCCCTAGCATGCGCGCGCTTTTTCACTGATCATAAGAAGCTTGCGTGCGGTCAAAAAGCACAGGTACGATACATCGGATCACAAAGGCTCTGCATCCGTTTAGAATGAATACTAATACTACAGCATCAATTCATTTTTTATTCTAAAAGCCAAGAAAAGAAACTTGCACTTACCAAGATCTTACTACCTCATCTACTATGGAAGCAGTTTCCACAAATTAACTTCCACCGTACACGAGATGAGCAGCTGATGCATATACTATGTTTTATATTCTATTTTATACTTTACGATGTACTACACTTAGTGTTGTCTGAGAAACACAAGAGAATGCTCTTCTGTGTGTATTACGAGTTTATATCTTATGCCAATGTAGCAGCAGTGCAATGTAATTAATTAAGGCGAAATATGAAAATTAAAATCAGTGGAATTGCAATTAAAGTACTTTTTCGAATAAAATTAATCGCAGCCTTTTTTAGACTACTGAAATTAAATTACATTATACGGATTTAAAGACCTACAATAAAAAAAGATTATTTTACTGCATTATTTTACTACACAGTCATCTTACGATAATTATAGTCGTTGGCGTTTGCTTTTAAGCAAATACATAGATGCCTGTACCACATAGTATTTAAACTATTACACTACTATTGTTATTACTCATGTAATAAAAGTGTTAAAATCCGTATAAATTAGTTACTGCTAGAGGGTCATATATAAAGCTAAATAAAGCTAATAATGGTCGTTGCATAAGGAGGGTTTTTACTAAGTTAAACGCTTTGCTCGCTTGCCCCATATCCAACTAACGTTTTTTTTAAATAAATTCGTCAGCGAGGAGGTTATAATGGCGTAGTTTTTAATAAACCGTCTAAAGAAACCGGACAATCCCAAAAATTGTCTTAATTCATGTATACTTTTAGGTGTTGCGAATTTAGACACACAATAATATTTACGTAAACGTAAGATAATAGTATTATTTTTTTGACTATTTATTTTATCTTAACTATTTTATTTTACACTTGCCTCTATGTTTCGACTATTTTTCAGTAACTATGGTCATAGTGAGTTTAACCTATTGAGTCGCAACGGTACACCGGTGACGGCGGCGGCACACTATAGGTATTAAATTTTTCAGGCATTCCAACAATGTTTGACGTTGTTAGCTAAAATCTTGAAGTGTGATGTTATTTCATAGTACCCGAACATTGTTTAATTATATATTACTGTTTCTATTTTCGCAAATAAGCTCAAAGTATCGTTAAATATTACTGTGTTTTACTTCTTTTTGGATTTTAATAACTGGATCTCAAGCTGGTGTTACATTTCAAACAGCTTCTATATTAAAAAATGCATATTTCTTTATTTCAATAGTCTCATAGTGCCATGAGTGAGAATCGGAAATAGTAAATTTTGATTTTGAGCCAACATATGTACATACATAGTCTCACCATCGTATCACTGAAGGGGTAGGTAGAGATGTATTATACATACACATAGTCAGCTATATTTTAAGGTTCTACGTAACAGAGATCGAGCGTATTGCCTATTAGGCAAAGTTTTATCCTACCCAGGAATAAGACTCAAGCCCTCATGCACTAAAGTCGCATTGTCTACGCCATCGAATCATTCGAAAATAAATACAATTTATATATAAAGCGAGTCTATAAGTACATAGTAAGTAACATAGCTGGCTTACATCAATAGTAACATAAGCTCTGCAATGTAACCAGTAGAAGATAGAATTTGAACGTAAAAAGCTTACAGCACACATCAAGATAAATCGAAGCGATTTAACTGCGCCAACAGATCTCGTACAGTTCCATTCAATCGGGTTCCATTATTGGTGCACCGTTCGCAGTAACGTTAGATCACTGCTTGCAAACCATTTCGGTATTTGATGTTCATAATATTGCCTTGTTAGTACATTGAAAATCGGTAATCGGCTATTCTGATTCGGCAATTACCTACAGCAAGAAATATGTTGCGGGTATTAGCGATTATGCATCATGGTAGAGTTAAAGCTCGTTTTATTGAACGATTGTTTACACGAGAAACAAATCATACATTCACTTGTGTAAAAATAGTGGGTGAAAATTTCAATGTTACATAATAAGCGTTTAAATAATATCGATTCGTTAAAAAAGCTATAATGTATTGAGATCTCTATTGAAGTATAATTATATGCTTCGTCGTTTAAATCAACTCTGGCTCACATACACTGCGTTTTAATGTGATATTTTCAAGGAAGGCTTAGCGATTTAAGTAATTTTTACTCACAACTGCATTGAATAATGGGTTCAATCACCACTCGGGACAAAAAAATTATGCTTCACAAATAGTTGTTCTGAGACTGGGCATTTTTTGTGTTCATTGTTGTAAAGTTCCCGTTATTACTGAAGTTATTTCTAGTGCAATATCAGTTAGACATCATACTTGCACTCAGTAAATAAACAAGAACACTCGACACTCGATACAAACCAAACACAACACAACATAATAATATAAAACAATGTCTTGTAGATCATAACCGCCTTGCTGCAAATTTACACACAAACTTTAGACAGTTGGTAAGTCACGTATCACACGTAGAATGTCAGCTTATCTCCCCTCACAAGTCACGAAGAAGCTGAAACAGGTGGCCGTGAGCGACGGCAATCAAACGAACTTTACCGTGAAACACAATCTGGTAAAGTATAAACTATGATACTCATGGTGTTAGATGTTAGTAATGAGGTAAGGCAAAGATCTTAAACAGGTGACGGATTCAGCAGTGTTGATTTTACTAGCGTACTTTTGGTTTCTATATGGCATATCAACACAAACATTTGTTAGTAGATGGTTAAACGCAAGTGATCTTTAAGGATTCCCCACAAAAAAAATTGTGAGTAGACGATCACAGTAAACAAATGGCCACTACTGGGATTGGTTGACTGAATTAGTAACATCCAATTGAATCTCCTAACAATAGTTTGCTTTTGAGACGTCGTTACTTAGCTCTTGAGAAACCTGGTGTAAAACAAACAATGATAAAGAAATAATATTCATATTTTTATGTTTTTCTATTCATATACTCGATATTACTGTCTTAAAAGATACATAATCTTAGGTTCTTGTAATATCAAAAGTACAGCAAAATCTTACCAGCACACTCCATCTTGATCGATTTATATAAATGTGTATTGATACTATAATTCAATTTAATAGGTAGGTGAAGAAGATTTCGGTTTGTCTAACGGAGCGATAACACTTAAATAATAATATCCAATATGAAACACACAACATTAGAAAGTTAGATTAATCTCCTATTTAATGGAAGGAACAAGAGCAAATTATTTTAACAGCTTTTATACTACTATTAAATACATTTCTTTACGTAGTTAAAATATTAAAACAACATTTTACCGTTTTCTCAAGCAAAATCTAGCAAGTTCTTGACTGGCATGGTTTCTGGCCAATTGTCCTAAATTGATCTAAAATACCGAGACTGCAACAAACAATCATGTTTGCCACAGTACAAAGGTAGCGAACTTTTTTGTAATTTTGCTGTTTGCACGCTTCAACGCGAGTCGTTCCCGTATCGTGTGTACGTTGTAGCCCAGCCTATTGGGCGCCATAGAATATAACATAAAGATAAAACAATAGAAACATTCAATAGTGAACCTTATATAAACGGAGATAAGGATGATGTAACTGCTGTACAAAATTTGCATCGTTCATTGACTCAATTTCTTGAACAAACGAATTGCCGAGATATCGTCGACCTACAGCGAGGGTGTGTGATTTCTGTATTACTTTTATCAGGCATTGATTTTGTCTAGTTGATTAGTTTATTTGGTAGGATAGTTTTAGTATCTGTTCATTGATCTCTTAGTAGAAATTCTATTCCACTCCTACTTTGTACATATATTACTTCGTACAAGATATTAACATGTTAAAGAAATACTTAAGTATGTACATTTCTTTTGTACAAACAAGCAAAAATTCGTCATGATTTTATTTCATCTCATGTTTTTTATTAAAATTGGTTGACATTTCCGTATTACGTACTTTTTAGTAGGCTATGTCATATACCTCTCATATACTTGCTTTATTCTATTTATGAAGATTGGTAATCTTAATATTTTAATCTTCTAGATTGACATCATCAAATTTAGTTGACTTTCCTTATTAAATTGATTGTTATCTTTACTAAATTGCTAAAACTTCTGCATCGTATCACGCTTGTTAAATCCGGTCTTAACTAAAACCTCCATTTGTAACTGATCAACAAAAGATTAACACTAGCAAACTTGAGACACTCCAATACTAATCCAAGTTTCCTCGTGTTGTCCAACTAACCTAACGGAACAGTATTAACAATTATTCGGCAACGCTGTATGCAAGCATTCAAAGCTCATATTAAATACCAAGAACCAATAATACTAAGTAAATTCTGGTGACCTCACAATTCAACTATAGATAGTTCGCGAGGTTCTAATTGATTTTCAATGTTTACTGGATAGGGACTTCCAACAATAGTTGGGTAAATAGGATGGTGTCGAAGATTTATGAGTTTATGTCTGATTAGTTCGGTGTGTTTAGATTTGTTCTGGGTTTAGTTATAAGGAAAACAAAGGGCTCGGATAGTGCGAAAACGAGTAATTATTTTCTGTAGATAAAGACATGGATTTAGATGCAAACCTTTAAACAAATCATACATGAGTATTATATGTTCATTGTATTAACTTTAAATTACTGCCTTAGCATAATCTACTACCATCTTTACACACCAGATGAATATATCTAGGTAGCTCCCTTATATAATAGCATCCAATTATTTGCATACATACAAAACCTAACAATTCCTCCTACAATCGTGACTACGTCAAGACTCAAAAAAACAGTTAAACGAAATAAAACAAAACCCTTTTTGTTGCAATTCCTACAGTAAAACAAAAGTAACACAAAAACCAAATTCAATCAATCAAAAGTCCCTTTACCAGTACAATTTCAACCCAGTTTAATATTTTATTAGTGTACTACTTAGCTGCGCAGAAAGTTTTATAATGGTTCTGGAAGCGAGCCAGATATGGAGCGAGTTCACTATTATATTGTATAACGTTCTCGTTTTAACCCGGTCGCGTATTGTGCGCAAGCTTGTTGTGATTGTCGTGAGATAGTTGACTGACTGCGTTCTGGATTACTTTAGGCTTACAATCAGATATTGTTTAACTAAACTCATTAAACAGATATCAGAATAGTTATATGTAAGTCCAAATATCACATATTTATGTAGATTGTATTATGCAAATACAGGCATAAGAAAGGAATTCAACTCCTCGTCAGTATGTTTATGTATTTCTTTTTTGTAGCAATGTCAAGCGTTGACTACTCGACCGATCGTCACGAAATTGCGCATACATGTTGTCAGGGGTACAGAAAAATATAACTTTCATCTAGAAAAAAGTACTGCTCCAGCATGAAAGTACTGCTCCAGAATGGACAAAGCCGTGGGCAAAAGCTAAGCCTTTTTAGTAGGTATAATTTTTGGTAAAGATTTTAGCAATATATGAAGTCATTAAGTGAACACCATTGAGATTTGTCACAACAGTGGATCATAGAAGATCCGTCGTTTACTTACTAACCTCGGACGCTATTAAATTCAATCCTACCTAGCAATGCAGATTGTTTGATAAGTACTACAAGCCTATACATTAAGATGTGACTAACAAACATAGGTTAGTAACAACCAGTTGCTGTTATATATTCGAACAACGTTGTGTGCAGGGTAATAATAGCTGTGAACTCGAAGTGATTCAAAAGCAATGCACGTTTAAGTGGTGATATACAAAAACCCCAAGTTGCACTGATGCTAGAAAATCTATAATTATTCTATCTATAATATATATATTATAGATAGAATAATTATATATTATATCTATAAAAATTTCGTGTCACGGTGTTCGTGATCGCACTCCTGCGTAACGGCTCGACCGATTTTTATGATATTTTTTATGTATATTTGGTAGGTATGAGAGTAGGTCGTATAGTACCTACATTTCATACCGCTAGGTGATTAGGGTGTCCTTATCGAATTAATTTATATGGCAGAATAATGCTTGCAAGGACAGCTAGTATTACATAAAAATTGTCATTTCAAGATCTAGAATTTCTAGAGTCTAGACAATATTTTGAAACTTTTGTTAAATTCAATTAAAATATGTTAAAAAAATGTTAAATTTCTCAAAGTATTGTAACACAACACATAACAAAAAGGAACGAATCCGATAGTTTGACAAACCCCTAATCCTTATTAAACGCAATATGTAAAGTTGTCTTTGATATATATTTATTTAAATTATGTGTTATACTTAAATTGTGCGCTCATTTACAGTGAATGTTTTAAGAAGTTGACTATATATTTTGGATGTATATCAAGATTATGTTAAAGAAGTAAATACTGATTAACCTCGAGAAACATTATCAATAATTTCTAATTTTGTTAATCCTTCTACTAATCAATGATTGTGCTTATACAAATTGTAGGATTATGCAATATTGTGTTCTTACAACATTTCTGTGCTTGTTCAAACTTGTTGTGTTTTTGATAATTTGTCGAAAATCACCCGTAGTGGATCATTTTTTTTAAACAAATTGCTGTGCTAATGATTTATGTCAACTTTCGGTAGTAAATTATGGTTATAGTTTCCATTTCAATGCTCAATATCTTTATTGCACTCCATATGTTATATATAGGTGTTCCTTAAGAGTAAACAAGCTACGTGCTTAAGAAAACTATCTATATGTATAATAATTAGAGCATCAGGCTGGTATATCTCTAAAGTATTCAGAGTATTTAATACTTACATTTTACAAACTAGGCACGTAGGTTTCCTTTTGCCGATTACTAAGCGTCTTCTTAATATCGGAGTAGATTTTGACTTTGTGCTGAGTCAGATACTTAATTCCAATTTCAAGAACTTTACTTTACTTAATTAGCAGATTGTAAAAACGCAATCTGACTTAGTCGTTAATATAACACTACAGTTCCGAAAAGCCATATTAAAATCAAGTAAAACTAACAAAGCTTTTATGCAGGATCCAAAAGTGAACAATACTGCACATCTGTACTTTCTACATTCATTTTTGCAACGATAGATGTTTGCTGTATCGGGCCTGTGCAAATACGGATTAGGCTCTATTTTCATAAATAAATACGAAGGCTGAGCCGTTCACAAACAAACGTTCACGTATTTTTAAACGTACTCTAGTGACAGGAATAATTGTATTTTAGAAACAGATTCTGTTAGTTTAAAAGAACAATATCCTCCAAAGGCCGAGTTAATAAAACTGTCACTTAAAATAACTTGTGGCTGAACAATGCAGAAAAAATGAACATTATGTTAATAAAAAACAAATAAAATTTAATTAATTTGGTCAAAACCAACTTTAACAGGGAAAATCCTAATTGTTATTTATAATAATACCGTCCAGACCGTATTTTGCCACAGCAACTTGGAACTGATTATAGAGAGCTTCGTTGGTGTGCTCTCAGGTGACTGATATACCCAATTTTTGCCGAGAACGTGCTTCCACAATCACTGCAAGAATTTTTTCCAAATAAGTTTTAGTTCAACATCTGCCTGGTTAAGAAAGCCTGGCGCTGGTTTGCAAATAGGCACCTTTGGTGACTTAAGATGATAACTGCCAGACTTCAGGCTATTACTAATTGTATTTATTGCCAGGTACTCAATAAAATGCCAGGTACGCAAAAAAAAAAAATTCATTATTTGTTGGTAAATTTTTCAACACGCACTAAACATGTTCAAATGGAGTTTCATAATGTCAGTTCAAAGGAATGTAAAGGTTTGAGAACTATATTAAAAGCCAATTATTACGTAAAAAAACCAGTGAATATAATTTCTTTTCCTTCAGGCAGCTAACCAAGGCCTCTTTAAAAGCATTTTTGAAGATCTATCGTCCAAAATGCTTTGAGAGGGTCTTAAGTTCTTTATTTAATACATGTACGTCTGTAATTACGAAGTAAAGTGTTGAGTCTGAAGCACCATTGTATTTCATGTTCAACTTCATGCGAGATTAAAGTCGAAAGAATACGTAACGGAACATAACTCCACTTCAATAGTTGTAATGAGATTATTCTCCTCCATAACCGCTTCAAATAAATTAATCATTCAAACCTTTATTCACATGGAAAATGCTCCGTCAATGAGCTCTCAAGACTGTTTTGCATTCAGCAGAATAAAATTAAAATAAATTTGTGCGAATAAAAAATAATGTTGAATACGCTAAACTATGGATGAAAAAAATCTAAAAGTCGACTTGAAAACTATCGCCCGGCTGCACAAACAAGAGTCTTTTTTAAATTGTGCTCAATTATATTCAGTTCCAGTTTGAATAGTGAAAAATGTGTTTTCACTCGTCAAACTGCAGCCTTTATGAATAACGATGTAAGTGGATTTTGTGATTTGACAACTGAGCGTACTTCTTCAATTGAGTTGTCATATCACAAAGTCCAACTTATAAATTTGATTTCTGGTTTGCAAAATACAGGTATACGCGCACTTAGGTGAGTGTTGAAAGTTTGGCTGGGTTGAACGAGTTAGAAGTGAACTCTTAGCGCTAAGATCACGTTAGCATTTGGTATATTTTGTCAATAGATTTATTCAATGCAAAATACTTACACAGAGGCTACAACTAGACAATTGTAGCATCTATATTATCATTAGCGTGTTTTTGATGATTGTGTTTTCTTTTCTAGTACTAAAACCAGCACAACTATATGAATTGATTTATAATATAAATGAATTTGTGCAGTTAATATCAGGTCTGTATACAAACTGTGCCACTGTTAGGTCCAAGCGTCTTCTTAGTTTGAGAAGGGTACGGCCAAAGTCCACCACGCTGTTCCAATGCTGGTTGGCAGACACGAGAACATTACGGAAAACGAACGTTTTCCACACGATGATTTTCTTTACCTTCAAAGCCAGTGGTAATTAACTATTTAATACGCATATAAATAAATTCGAAAAGTCTGAAGCTATCACTCGACCCAATTATATGAAATAATTTATATGAACCATATATTACTGCAGATGTATGCAAAGTTTACTTACACTTCTTACAAGTATCGCACACAGAGTAAACAGTAAAACCACAATTTCACACTCAACAACTGACTAACATTTCAAAAGAACCTCCAAACATAACCACTAATTAACTGCAGCTAGCAACCGAAATAAATCACGTGACACTTGTCACAGACGTCTCATAACTTGTAAGTTATGCGGCTATCGCGTGCGTCTGAAGTAGATTCATGTGCCGAGACTTGGGTAGTTTGTACCGATGGACTGATTACGGAATTAGTTGAAGGTATTGTGAAATTAGGTAATGAAATTTTAAAATGTGTTTAGACACTTCAACATGGCACCGTTGAATAAAGAACAACTAACAGTCACGTGAGGCCATGATGGCGTCGAACTTGATCACGTGACTTAATTTTCATTGCGGTCTCTATCGTCGTAGACTTGTAAGGTTATTCAGATGTGTTGTTGTGGATAGTCAAATAAAATAACTTGATGTTATACTCTATGGATATATATTTACTGGTTACCAGTTATACATAATATATAACTAGTAACCAGTATAAGTAGCAGTGATAGCTCAGTGGGGAGACCAACAGACTGCAATGCAGAGGGTCTCGGGTTCGAACTCACGTCGCACACCTCTAACTTTCGGTAGTTATATGACTTTTCGAAATTATGTGCGTATTGATTGACAAGTCAGTGACTGGAAAGTCAGTACCCTCTAATATCCTGACACTGGTCTAGCCTTAGGGTATCGTTAGCCTTCGGGTTGCAGAGGTCAGGTGGCAGCCGCTCCGTGTAAAAATTGATATCGAGTCAAATCCGGTTAGACCAGAAAAGCCGACTCCAAGTGACTTGGGAATAATAAAGGCTAAGAGAGAAGAAGTTATACATAATATAAATACATATTGAGCTACGACCTAACTCAGTGGTTGCGGGGAGACAATTGCCGCGCGGCGCTACTGCATGATACTTGCGCATGACTATACATATAGAACTAGTGTGTCGCTAAAGACTTGAACTTCAAATTCTCTCAAAAGTTTTCATGGGTACACTAATGTACAAAATGGACAGTATGAATTAATATGTTACAAAATAATAAACGGTGTGCCGGTTTAATTACATTGTTTAGTGTGGTATTTACTACGGGGTAAAATAATATGTATAAAAATATTTTCATAATTGTATTGCTAAAAATGATGGGATAATTTAAGTACCCCATCATTTTTACAAACGCAGATATGCACTTAATTTGATATAGACCCAATGCTTCGTATCTGTCACCTTGACCGCAGGCGAGTTACCATATGACTGGTGCAGGGCGTCGCCCACGCATTGTTGCGACGGACTGCGTGTTAGAAAATGAAAGGATATTATTATTAAAAAAATATTGGCATTAATTTAGCCTAATTCGTGTCTTTCAAATTTGCGTTTTCAAAGTAGCAATGGGATCCCTTTATGCAAATGTGTGTAAAAATAGTGATGTCATGACTCAAAGTTAAAATAATAACATTATTTGACGACTCGATGGCGTAGTAGTTAGTGTAACGGACTGCCACGCCTGAGGTTGCGGGCTCGATTCCCGCACAAGTCAAACATTTGTGTGCATGAACATGGATGTTTGTCTTGGTCTGGGTGTTTCTATGTATAATATGTATGTATTTACAAAAAACAAAGTATATATGTATGTTTATCCATTGTCTAGTACCCATAGTACAAGCTCTGCTTGGTTTGGGCTAGATGGTGTTGTGTGAATGTGATAGACTATAGACTATTATATATATTACAATTATCAATAGCTTTTATGTCAATCATAACAATGTACTGTAAATCTTCGAGGTGGACTTCAATATAGTCTTAGGTTTATGCGAATGTGTTTTATTGATACTTAATTAAATACTTATTCATTTATTTATTATTATTGTTTATCAACAGCAAACGTTTACAAACTGACATCAAATAGATAACAAAGAAAGTATGGTGGCTGAAACATTTGCAATTATAGATTAACCAGCATTCATCGATAGTTGTGACAATATTTATGTAAAGAACTAAAATTATTATAGCAAAATAAGAAATCAAAATAAGAATAAAGGAAAACATAATGCAACTTATATTATATATGAATTTATGTGACAATGATATTGCTATTGTTGGAGACTTGAAGAGATTTAAAGATCTCGTATTTTAGTTTGTTTTTAGTCATGGTAAATGTCAATGTCACATACGGACTTAGATATTGTATTATAGTCTTGACAAAGTCTATATAGCGTAGAGTGGGATTCGATGTTCGTTTTGAATTTTGGTGTATGGTAGATCTTAGTTATTGGATGTCTAGGTAATAAAGGGTACTTAAATGTGAATACGTGACATCAATTCAGCACAGTCTAACTTACCGTTTGCAAACTTATGTAAGAATGATATGTTTATGACTATACGTCGTTCACGTAAAGAGTTAAACTAATTTAATTTGATTAAAAAGAAATTTAGGGTCTTCTCCCATACTAAGTATAAATCCTGTGTCGCGGAGGACTTCACAAACATTCAAATGACGGACACAAGGAACACCCAAAATACAAAACAAAATCTAAACGTTACATTAATTTAGGCCGTTTTGCTTATATTGCAAAGATATCCAGTCCAAACCCATGCAGAAATTTAAACATAGCTGTATTTAAAGCAATGCAGCGAAAAAAATAAAAGCACTACATCCCGGTACACTGTAATTCATACGTCGTCGTTGCCAAATGGTACGGTTTAGTGAAATGTGGACTCCGCAATTTTACATTCTGTCTTCCGTCAGTTACATGTGGCAAATTCGTGTATTTTTTTCTGAGTATAATTTTAACTGTCATTTTGCATAATGTTTTGAGGGATGATTTGGCTTCATTTCGGCTTGGGTTATATTTTGGTTAGTATAATATCCGTGACGCTTAAGAGAGAACCTTTAGAAAAAATCTACGTTAAAATTATAATATGTATGTATGTATGTATGTATCTTATGTGGGAGCCAGTAAGTGCAGACTGGCGACACTTCGACCCAGTGGGATCTTTTGTGTCGATACTCTCCCTGTAACGACTGTCATAGATGTTCATGGCAGCCGGGACCGACGGCTTAACGTGCTCTCCGAGGCACAGAGCAGGCGATAATTTTCAATCAATACGCACATAATTTCGAAAAGTCATATAACTTCCGAAAGTTAGAGGTGCGCGACGTGGGTTCGAACCCGAGACCCTCTGCATTGCAGTCTGTTGGTCTCCCCACTGAGCTATCGCTGCTCAGATTTCGTCAATATTTTTTTATCGCTTGGGAACCGTACTTTTTTCCTGGATGAAAGATAATCTAAGTATTATAATGAATTTTAATTTTATGATGATCGGTCGAGTAGCTAAGACATACGTAAAAACAAATAAACTCACATTCACATTAATTATATTAATTAGGGTTTTTGACATTATGTAATAGTCAAATACTAAACTGTAAATAAATACGCATGTAATATAAATAATCATACTAATAATCAATGTGAAAGTTTGTCAAGATGTTTGTTAGTTAACCTTTTGAACGCCACGCCATAACGGCACCTCCATGTCCTGTACGCCAAGCCTGAAAATCGATATATTATATATTGTTTTTTATGATCAAATATTTCAATAACTAATAACAATTTTGTTTGCTGTATACAATTAAGTAATAATTGGGGATTCAATTTTTAAGTTGTATCACTAAAACACAGAAAACTAATGATTTGATATGTTTATTTTGTATTTTCCTGTGAACCGACAATAAACAGTTTTGTCGAGTATAGACGACGTTGGCGCACAGGGCACGCTTGCGCATGTCGAGTATAGACGACGTTGGCGTTCAAAAGGTTAAACACGCGTAAGCCGATGAATAGATGTGAATACTATAGCAATATATGGCTTTCGGGACTAAAGCACTCTACCTCAAGACCGACCGACGACTTAATATAGATATTGAAATACAAAGATATTGTGTCATTACTCAACTATCTTTATATGTAATGTATTCCCTAGGCAGAGACAACTGACATGTACATACATACATACATAGATTCACGCCTGTTTCCCAGAGGGGTAGGCAGAGACTACGGAAATGGAAATCCATTTGCTACGATCCTGACACACTTCTCTGGCTTCATTCACTTTCATCACATTCCTCATACATGCCCGTCGGTTCAAGGTGCTCTTAACCTGTCCTTTGTCCAGAACGCCTCCGATCTGATCAAGAAACGTTCGCCTAGGTCTTCCTCTTGCGACTGTTCCATTCACACTAGCGTTATAAACTTTCTTAGTCAGTCTTTCCTCGTCCATTCTTTCTACAACTAACATGTAGGTACTAGAATCACAAATACACAACTCATCAAACACTAATACAATCAACTGATGACAGCACCAATAAGCAAACATCAAATAAATTATTGCGAAATGGGCTCCGCAAAAAATAACTATTAAGGCAAAGGTACAAACAAAAAGTTGTTATTATTGTTTTGCGTGACGCACGCCGATCAAACTGTTCGTTTTATTTTCTAGGAATAAGGCGGAATATGAAGCGATTGTACGATCAGCGGTCGTGAGGTTGATTCGTGCCGTACGTGCTTAAAGCGTGTGTTTTTAATTAAAGGGTGAACTCTGTATGTTCGAGATCCAAGATAAATGAATTACTCTCACTTTTGTTTATTTAAATGTGAAAAGATTTGTTTACTTTTATTCGTAAATGTAATTTAGGATCGGTTTGTTTTATCAAAGGAAAATGGGCAAATAATGTAAAAAAGTAAGACAGCTTAAACGCTACAGTGTGCTTCTGTAGTCAATACAATAAAAATACAACTTCAGTCTTTATTATATTATATTGTGACAAACGTTTAACGCTGAAATAGAAAAGTTAGATTAAGTAACAGATCTTAAAGCCTAATAACGTTTTTATTATTTTGATTAAAAACACAAGTATATATGTATATATTATTCTTCAGCGATGCTGAAGAATTCTACGATGCCTAAACAATTTTTGTAAATATTTAGTATTATAATTATTTGTGTTTTTGTAATTATGTTATCTTTTTTAATACGTTTGTAAATATTGATATGAATTGTGAAATACTAAAATTATATGGTACTATTAAACGTCATTAACTATTAAAAAAAAAATTATATAACATTGATATACAGAGATATAGGCGTAGGGCTCGGGATTGGGATTGAAATCGGGATCGGGTTCAGGACCGGGACCATGACCGGGGCTGGCATCAGAATCGGGAGTCACATAGGTAAACTCCTAAATGAAAATTATTTTGCCTTTGAGGTGTTTCGCTGTCAGGAACCAATTAACAAAGATTTATGAGAGTGCAACAATTATAGAAAGGTTCGGCATATCATATTTGCACTGGGGCGTAAGAGTTTTTTAGTTGTAGTTGAAGTAGCAGCTTATAATTAAGCAAGGCGTAAAAATTAGGACGCCGTATAACTGTGTATACTAACCATTCTAAGATGCTAAATAGGTAGTACCTGTACAAGCGTGTCTATGGATATTATCCATACATGTATCCCACATGTTTCTTTTGGGTTGTCTAGGGTATAACTCATTGGAAGTCAGACGGGAGATGCACCAACTTATAGCTATGTGCAAAATTCAGAGGGGAAAAATTGATGCATCAGACCTTCATGACGAGCTGTGTCGATTTTTTGTTCCTAATAACTACCGTCGCAACCGAAGGCACATGTTGTTTGCCATGCCATCATGTCGCACCGTAGCGCGCGCTAAGTCACCTATACCACGCTCGCTTTCTGCTCTCAACGCTCTCCTGTACGCCAGTCCTGACTGTGACTTGTTTGCGGATGGATGTCTGAATATATTGTTAGTGTGTCAGCGATTTTGTGAGAGGAAGGAATGATTGTTTGTCTTGGATACCAAATCCATATAATTGTTTATTTGTTTTATATCTTCGTTTTTAATTTTGTGTTTGTTTCATGTTTTCCTATCTTTAAATATTGTAATTGGTGTACAACCGTTATAATTGAATAAATAAATAAATTAAACCGTTCCTATCCTCCTCAGTGACGAGACAAGTGCAAAATTACTTGCAAAAAATAAAAATCTACTTCATTAGCATAAGTGGAAGTCTAGCAGATGCATGCATATAAGAAAGCGACAAAGTCATCCGACCCTGGAATATTGTAATTCCATTGCAATAAAATTGCAACACTTTTCATTACGTTTCTATTTAAAAAAATTCGTCTCCTACAATAGGAATAAGTTATAGTTCCTGTGAAACGGGGGACTTTACAACCATTCAAACAACGTACACAAAGAACATCCTGACACAGAACAACCATTTGCAGTGACGAGGTGAACACTTTAACCACTACGCTATCTGTGCAATCGACTATATATAAGCAGTTTATGTTATTAAGCCGTTTATGTTGTACGTGACTGGTATAAATTACTAACAATTAACAATACATTTTAATCGCATAAATGTAACAAGATTACTTAAGACTGCGCCGAGCGTAAGACAGATAATGTCAGAGCTCGTGCGGTGCATATTCAAATCGGTGCGCGGCTGCCATAGTAAAATTGTATGGAGGATTTGAAGTGCTTTTTTGATAAATATGTGTCTATATTGTTAACCAATAACTTAAATATTTGGGACGGACAAATTGTAATATAACTATTTATGTTTTGTTTTAGCTGTCAAATAGGATACATTTCTACTGTTATAAACTAAAAATCACGTAACGCGAGCTTACGTTTTTGCATTTTTCGTGCAAAATTACGTAATTTTGTTTATTTTAAGTTTTTACACGGAGTAATTGTAAACACATTCATTGTTATGGTAAATGTATATTTTATATTTGTATTAAACAAAAAGTGTTGATTTTATCAATTTAACTGTGACCGCCTGTTTTGGCACATTTCGCTCGGCGCAGTCTTAATGACTAAATAGTCTTAAGAGAAAATATATTTTTATTTATTTATTCAAAATTACACATATCTTTACAGTTTTATACCTAATGCGATAGTGTCTAATGCTTAGTATACCTACTTAATATGTTCATTTAAGTTTATAATATATTACAAATAATAATAACAATAATACTACACTCAGTGCAATACAAAATAGGTCAGTTTGTTTAGCTAAAAGGTTGAGAGTGCGCAGTGCGCGCGTCAGCGGCGCCTCACCCAGTCGGTTGGTGCGACCGCGCGGCACTGCCAGCAGCCGGGGCCAGCGTCGCCACCCTACATACCCATCAGGGACTTTAATGTATTGAAGAAATTATACAACAACCAGATATAATTTTATGTAAAGTAAATAAAGTACCAGAGGTAGGCATCCCTCACAAGGTGGACCGACGACCTGTTGCAGGTTGCAGAAGCGGTTGCATGCGGGTGGCCCAAGACCGGTCTGTGTGGAAAACCTTAGGGGAGGCCTATGTCCAGCAGTTGACGTCTTTCGGCTAAGATGATGATATGATGATAAGCTTATATGAAAAGCAAATAATTCATCATAGTAATAAAAATAAATAAATTACTAACGTTCATTGGTTGGAGGTGTTCTTTATTTTTATAAGAGAACTAGCTTTTTCCCGCGACGTCGCTCACTAAAAATAGGTTAGATTATGTTAGTAATACTATTTTTTTTAATAAAGTACTATCTATGTTACTCCGTGATAATACAGCTTTCTAATGATAAAAGAATTTTCAAATCGATTGAGGAGTTTTTGAAAAACATATATACAAAAAATCTAATATTTCTTATTTATAATATTAGTATAGATTGTTTTTGTCAGGGCAAGAGTAAACTTAAATATAAATAGTGTTAATTATTAAAATAGCTTAAAAGTACTAAATTTTAATATTAGTAGTGTAACAGTTTCAAAATTATTTTATAAAAGTGTTAAATAAACAACGCGATAGAATCCGTATCCAGTAGATTAATCAATGAGTATTTTTATTAAAATAAAATATAGCCTCGGTTACTTGGCGATAATAAATTTCTAACGGTGAATGAATTTATCGGTTCTGTAGTTTTTGAGTTAAATCCTTACAAAGAAACAAAAAATCTAATATTTTCTTTATAGTATTATTATAGACTAGAATAGGTGAATTTAAAAAATAAGACATTACGCAGAAATGGATATATCTATTTATTGTTGAGACAATACATAGTTATATTCCCTACAACCTTATGCTGCAATAAGTCAGTGCAGGTGCAGTATCCCGTATGCTGCACTTCCTTATCAGCTAGACGTAGCGAGATGTTCTGGCAACGGCCACCGCCTACGATGTAATCTGGCGTTGATGCGTTAGAATAAGTCTTCTTCTCCCTTAGTCTTTATTATTCCCAAGTCACTTGGGATCGGCTTTACTAGTCTAGCCGGATTTGACTAGATATCAGTATTTACATGGAGCGGCTGCCATCTGACCTCTGCAACCCGAAGGCTAACGATACCCTAAGGCTAGACCAGTATCAGGATATAAGAGAATAACGACTGCCATATATGTTCATGGCAGCCGGGTCTGACGGCTTAACGTGCTCTCCGAGGTACAGAGTAGGCGATAATTGTCAATCAATACGCACATAATTTCGAAAAGTCATATAACTGCCGAAAGTCATAGGTGCGCGACGTAGGTTCGAACCAGAGACCCTCTGCATTGCAGTCTGTTGGTCTCCCCATTGAGCTATCGCTAACTACAATAAGTTTAACTCTTCATTCGATTCTCATTTTAGTTACTTATTTTTTAGTTTTAAAAAAGCCATTTCGTCGCTCCTAAATCAAACTACATAGAGATGTCTTTAAGTATAATTTGCCAGCTAACAGTACACTATATTTTTTTACTAAATAGTTTCCCCGTTAACATGGCTGCTGAAAGCAACCGAAACATCGGGGAAAGTGTAAAATTCAATCTATATCTAAATAGTTTTTATAATTTAAATAGCTTAAATAGAAGTAGACAGTAACTAGTAATTTAACAATTATAGTAGTTTAAAGAATCAAATTTATAAAATAATAGTATTTATTATTTAATAAAACAAGAAAAAAACAGACTTCGAAATATTTAAAATTATTGGTATGAAAATAATTAACATGTACAGGAAAACTTATTTTCTTTTTCTGTAAATCTCTGAGATGACGTTAAACAATCTACCTTGGCTGTAACAAATATCTACTTATGATATTCAATATGAGGAGTCATAGTCGTCAGTCCGACTTCGTCGCTCTAATATAGTGGCCAAGCATTATTAGCTAATCTGTGTCGCCTTTTATCATAAACTAGCTTTTGCTCGCGGCATCGCTCACATAAAAGTAGCTTAGGTCATGTTAGTAACAGTACTTTTTAGAGTTCGAAAAAACTCTTATACAACAGCTTCGTCAGTCAGTCTGTTATACAACCTTCAACTCAAAAACCGTGAGAGCTAGACACTCGCGGTCAACGCCATTCGACTCAACATACTTGACCACCCTCGAAATGACTATGACTTTTGACCTCTGACCTCAAGGTCATGTGGTATCACGTGACCTTTGTATATATTGTTTTTCGAACTCTAAGATTTACGGCAATACATTGCCGTTTCTCATTTGTTTAAATATAGGCAACTATATTATCAGATTTATCAGCGAGTAACGTAGTCTATGTTACTCGCTGATAGTATAGGTACCGAATGGTGAAAGAATTTTAAAATCGGTTGAGTATTTCTTGAGTTAAACCCTTACAAACAAACAAAAAATGTAATCTTTCCTCTTTATAATATTAGTATAAATACAAAACGTTAAATTCGAAGAATATATAAAATATCAAATAAATCATGATCGGTAGCAATTGTATACCTAAAATTGCATCAAATTTCAATACCGCTCCAAGATTACTTCAAGTATATCAAAGATATTTTTGCAAGACAATGTAAAATTTTGTGCTGAAATATTATCACCTATCGTCAATGTTCAGAATATTTTAATTTCCGGCCGGACGGTCGTGACATATTGGCATTTGCAGTAACCGTTCAGAAATGCTTAAAGATAGTGAAAATTTAATGTAGCTGCCATCAATGATACTTTTTGTTCAAAATAAAAGGATGCTGAAAATTATAAATTATCACTACGATCGAGATACAAATTGGAATACTTCCAATAAAAAAGTAACGTTAGATAGAAAAAAAGAACAATCATTTACACGATACAAAGTAGGCAGGTTATTAATGCAGCCAAGTGTGCAGTATAGCAGATAGGAATATATACCTATGTATATAAAAAAGACATCAGAGATCCTACTGCCTACTAACCAGTGCAGCAACAAAAATAAAACCCAGGAGAACCCACAGACAAGAGACAGAAATACAGCAAATATACTTTTGATTTCATTATTTTGATCAAACATGACACATTACCTTATTTCCGATAGTAATAATGTCCTTCGAATTCAAATTCTGTTATGTTAAAGGTGACCAGTCATGTTCACAATATTTTAGTGCACAAATTTGTCTGCAAACACACTTGTGTTTACGAAACGCACTTGCGTTTTCTATTCACTCACTTCCATAGTCCGATAAGGAGTTAATCCAACAAGATTGGAGAAACCAGGCGCAGAACCAACAGCTTTACTGGCTTGCCGAGACATAGGAACCAAAAAACCTACTTTTGAATTTGTTTTGTTGCATATACTTGTTCTGAGACAACTTCAGAAAAGTATGTCTTTCGATTCTCTCATTCACAGATATGTAGATATAAAATCCAACACACCGAATTGACTTATTGGTTACTCAATAATCAGACATACCAATCCAGATTATGTCGCTTAAATCAAAATCAACCCTTTTAGTTTGCCCGTTCCAAAGATAAACATGGTTCCTGCATACTAAAACTTACCTCTTTCCGTTACGTATCATGTATCTATGCCCAATCTGAACGCACGTTTGCCTTCCTTTACGCTAAATTAGAACCAATCGCGTCTGTTTGAACTTAGTTTCCAATGTATGTTTTATTTGCTTCACTTTTAGATACAACGTAATTGGAAAGTTGAATAACTTTACTAAGCAATATAGTAGTAATATACCTATATTATATAGATATATAATGTATTTACTTATCTATTTTTATAGTAAATATATACGTATGTAAAAATAATCACTTAGAAAGAATTATAATTCCTTATTCCAAAACAGATCAGGTCTAAACAAACCATATGCTTTTGGATCCAACTCTAGCGAAGCTGATTCTAGATAGACAATGCTGACGGATGATTATGGATGCGAGGAATATAAAACCCGTCTGCCATGACCAAACTAAAACTTCAGTTAAAGATTAGATAATATCAAAGGTCGCCAAGGGACTTACAAGTTCAACTATACATACACATATACATATATGTATAAGCAGTTTAATAAATAAATAATAATATAGTACATACTACATGTTTTTTAAGGTTATGTTTTATTCAATGATAATAGTATTCAGTCAATATAAAGCGTATTACAGTCAGTATCAAGGGTATTAATATAATTTTCTTCTATAAAATTATTTGTGATACTTACTTTTGTAGTAGACGATAACCCTTCGACTCTTTATGGGGATTACAATGACGTCCTCTATTTTTTAGGTACGTACTCTATTCAAACAGCTCATATAAAAGTCCTTTGCTATTTCAAATAGAACTTCCATTATACATTTATTCAAGGTAACGTGTGTAAATTTTCTATACTCACTTCTAAGAACATTCTAGAAAATAGTTCATCAATCTATCCTTCAAGATCTCATAAAAATATATCGCTTCTACACCATTTAGGTGGTTGCAATAAAATTAAGTTCCTATTGTGAATGGCAATGGGTTTAATATCAATATTTTGTTATTTTCCTATCATTTTTTTTATGTTATATGCGGCAAACGAGCACATGGATCACCTGATGGTAAACGAGTATCACCGCCCATGGACGCCCGCAATACCAGAGGAGTCGTGGAAACGAATCTGAATCTATTTAGACCCGACGTATGAGGCGCGATATTTAATGCGATTATTTTGACTCAACTGACTAATGCGGTTTCAATAATCGAATAGTTAATATGTTCAAAATTTAAATGGTTTATCGTTGGTGATAGTTGTGATCTGGTACAGTTGATTCGTTTATAATAATCGAACTTGTTGTTGACCAGGCCTTGAGACCTGCCCGTAAATGCATTTGCCACGAGCACTTCGAAACAGTAACGTAAGCAATATTACTTAAAATAACCACATTTCATTTACATGCATATTTTATTTCATCGGAAAGTCTTGAATCCGCATTTTAAAGTGAATATTTTGCTTAAAAATAATAATACTTTTAACCATGTTAAAATGTGTGAATATTTTCTTTTTGTGTGTTTACTTTTAGTTGGCACAGCATACATTATTAATGTATTTTGATTAAATTCAATATTCTCTCACGTACGTGCAAGCTCTGGAATGAACTGCCTGCTTCGGTGTTTCCCGAGCGGTATGATATATCCTTCTTCAAACGAGGTTTAAAGTGAGTTCTTATTTCACGGTAGGCAGCGGCTTTGATGTGTCCTGACATTGCCGAAGTCCATGAGCAGTGGTTACCACTTTCCATCAGGTGGACCACTTGAACGTCTGCCTAAAATGGCAATAAAAAAATTAAAAAAATACAATCCTCAAATGAATAAACATTTTGGAAGCTGTGCATTGGACACAAAGGATGCCGAAAAGTTAACGTCAATCAAAATTTTGTAATTTTGTTCTCGACAAAATATTCTACAATATATAAATAACGAAAAGGATGATACAATTTATCAAAACATCACATTGGTTTGCCATTTTTAGATTGTCGACCTACATTAGGAGTGATGATATAATATCAACATAGTGGATGTTGATATTATAAATTATCATCACTGCTAACGTTTCCTTGCCGATATAATTACTACCATACCTAATTATAAGATCTTTTATATCATACGGAATCCAATAAAGTTTCAATTTATATATATTGCCAGGTTCCAGTCTATGGTTATGTCGAGGAACACCGTGGTAGGTTTAGTCAGTATTACTGGGGTATCTTTTCCCCGGTAAGCCCGACATAACCTCTCGGTCGCCCCGCGGCGAGGTATGCGTCAATGAATTCCATTTTCCATTTATTGTAATATAAGTTAACTATGAAGTTATGTGGCATGCTTATTAGATCGAGGCGTGAATGTTCAAATTGACTAGACCAGCTGATACTTCATAAAATGAATTATTATTATTAATTATTTCAGTTTCAACTTTATTACGCTGTGTTATTAATTATTATTTTAAAGAGCTAATAATTTGGTAAAGTAAGAACTAACGAGACAATCTCATTTATGAATAGTGTATGTATGTATATACCATTTCAACTTAAGTAACTTAAGTAATTTGATATAATTATATCTTAAGTCATCCTTAACACGTTCAGTGCGGAACGAGGTCTAATAAGCATCGCATGTGTCTTCCTTGCGGTGCGGCTAAGAAAAATATAGACTTCTCTGCCGCGCGGAGGCCGTAACTTCAATTTGATTTAGTTTAGGAAAGAGATGAATATATTATATCTGAGATGACCTATTAAAACAGAATGCAGTGGTATATCTAATTTAATACGGGGTTAATTTGACCTCGTACCACACTGAAGAAATAAAATTTTATCACAGTGCGGAACGTGGTTGAAAAGATCCCGTATCCCGCCGACCCCGTACCCTGCACTAGTCGCGCGCGATCAGTGTTGTGCAAGTGCAGGCCGCGAAAACGTGCTAAGTTTTAACAGCTTACAATATTCACGGCGAGACGTTGTAAGGTAAGTCAATAAACATTATTTTCATTGTTATAAAAGTAGAGCGCGTCGTGCACAATTTTTTTTTTTTGTGATTTGACACCGCCCCATCCTCTTTATAATATCATAACTTTAAAATGATAAGATAAATTGCTGTGTTTTTTACGATACTTGTTAATACCTAATAATTGTTCTGTTTTTAGCTAATGTAAAGAATTATTTCAAATATTTGTCGGATTGTGAGTACGTAAATATAATTGGTTGGAATGGTATTCTAATGTATTGCTTATTTATGCACTTCTTCTCCATATAAACTTTAACTGTGTCAAATCTCAAGTTCACCCTATCGCGCAATTTTCTTAAAAAGGGGTAAAACGTTTCATCTCGCGTATTAATATATAGATCTTTAAAAAACATATGCTTTTTCATTTAAGCTAGTCTATATTTGCGTCCGGATCTTTCCTCCTGTGGGAATTTAGATAATTAATAAATCATACACATTGACCTTACTCTTGAATTACCCCGTCTTTTGTTGAACATCGTATGAAAAGCTGTCCGTTTCAGACAGACAGAAATCATTGTTTTATATAATATACCTAGTGATAATATTTTTATCTTTTCAGAAACAGCATCATATTACCAAACATATCACCTCGAAAAGTGTTCGGAGAGAAGAAAATGTGCCGGCGGACAAAAAAGTTAATAAGATCGCCATACAATGTGTTCAATGTCAAATATTTTAATGTTTAAATTGTTTTAACGGTAAACATTTGTAATAAGTAAAATTAAAGTAAAGTAAAAACATTCACCGATATTTTTGTTTCCCATTACTAAAATCTATGTAAATCTTCCCTTATTGAGTGCGGTACGAGGTCTTGAAGATCCCTCATTTTCTTTTACCTACAGATTCTAAATAAACCAACCCTCTGATGTACGCTTTAAGATTAAGGTCAATAATTCATAGTTGATATTCATACCAAAAATACTGTTTTTTTAATTTAGCCAAAAAAAAGCTTTTGGTCTCGTTACGGGGTTTAATAAGCCCCTTACCGCCATAATGATAGTTTTCAAACGAGGTCTTAAACGCCCCGTGCCGTAGAAATATAGTTTATAAAATATAGAAATATAGAAGTATAGTTATAGTGCCGTGATAAACTACGTCCCTTATTGAGGACGTTGACTCTACCTATCTATGCCTTCGTTTTGTTTTCACTTGAGAATCCAGACTTGATGTTTCTAGATAAATTTGCTATATCTCGACTTATTACGTATTCCTTGTACATTAGATAGTACGTTTCACGGCTCATCTGCGCAAACAATACCGTAGCTCTCTATATATCGTCACAATATCGTTCGACAAAATTGGCCCCCGTTTCGAGCTCTATTTGCAAGGCTCGATGGCTGAGAACGCGGCGTGATTGGCTCCACTATACCGTTACGGCAGAGAAACGGCAATTCTCCCGTAATCAGTGTTCTGTATTGTTTACCACTTTTTTTCTCTCTCCTTTCTGCAGACCAACGCAGATTTTCATTTTGTCTTGTATTTGAAAATTGAAATATAGAAAGGTTTTGTATAGATCTGAGATTGAAAATATGAAATAGGTCGACTGTTTCTGTATCATGAAACTGTAAAGAGTATTCATATTTTAAATTTATTATTTGTATTGGACGATTAGCACTATAATAATAATTATGATGTGGTGATGTAAGGTAGCCGTAATCACGTTGCGATGGAGATTCTTTCCTATAGGTATGTCTGCTTCAGACGCCTACCTTTTTTTAATTAGTATATTTTAAAACTCATTTCTATATAAACAGGAAAAGTTAACAACACCTCATAAGTCCTACGCACAAGAAATAATGTATTCTGTATTTATTTGCTAATCCCACCATGCCTGCGAACAGTGGTAAATGAAAACAAAATATTGTTTCAGGCTCGGATCCTTGCTTGGATTTTGTGAAAACAAGTTTCACTGATTTCGTTGAATTTAGTACAATATGAATTCGTGTGTTTTTATGAGCACTTCTGCATATATGCCGAATATTTTTACTGGATATAAAAGTCAAGTCGTATAAATAAACATTTGCTCTTCTATCAATAGAAGCAATTAAAAAGGTTCAAATATACAGTTAGAGGGTCATTCTGGTTAAAACCTAACCAGGTTCAATATTGGTTAGGGTATGCAACAGGAGCATCTCGATGCTGCAATTCCACAGTATTATAGTAATTTTCATTCCTACCTCTTCAATCACTGGTATCAGGATTCTGTATTAAGTGAGGTTTTATCCTAATGCTAGCTCTGAACGAGTCAGTACCACCATTCTGCCTAATGCATTCGCTAAACAGAATCAACGACAAAACAGCCAGTTACCCCTTTTGCGTAGGCCGTGTTACATATACATAGAATAAGCAATATAGCTATATTATTGTTTAAAGCAAATATACATATTTCATAACTATTATGTTTAATCCTTACATATTACATATTTTTATTACATTTAGCATTCTTATTTATATAGAAAATTGCAATTTCTTTTGTTTACTGTCTAGGAAATTGATATTCAGCTTTTTAGTCGACAAAAATACTTCTGCAAATATTTGTTCCAAGTAAAACTTATTTTTCTATTATCCATATGCGTCTTCACATTAAAAAATCAACAGAATAACTGCTAACTTTAATAAAAAAGAACCAAATCCATTTGACCAACACCAACATTCTAATCTAAAATCCAGCCAACTCATCAATACCAAGCGCAAATGCCGTGAAATTCAAATAACTTATGTTTATCTTGTTCAAAGGTTTGCTTGAAGACGGAGCTTCCCGCGGGAGTAATTGAATTGGTCGCTAATAGGCTAGCAATTTGCCTGAGTGCATCGGCTGCCGATGTGACCGAATCTGTTCAGTTGGTACGTATTTTGGTTAATGTAATTTGTTAGGGTTATCGTTGGTTTAAAAGATTTGGTTGACAGAAGAAAATTTTACCAGTTATATGTCTACAAATTCATTCAAAACATTCTTTAACCTATCTATTGTGGCAATGTCTGACATAATTGTCAACCTATTGCGTCTGGCTTGCAGGGATATTTTTTCTTTATTTCGTTTAAGCGTTTTTGTACACAATATGTACACGCCAATCGTATTGTATCTTAAAACATGATTGCACGCAAAAACAAAGTATGACAACTAAATACATATATTATTACACGCCTCAGCGTGTCGTGCCAGTGGTAAAGCATTCCTCATCTCTATGAGGTTTTGAACATCTCGCCCTGGTTCAGTGCCCACATGGCGTCGGTGCGCGGGTCCAGGCGCAGGTTAGGAAACGTCGGCGGCTGGTTCACGTGGAACTTGGTGATCATGTCTGGTGGCCCTCCAGGATTAAACATATCCTTCCTGGCTATCCATGTTTTTTACGTCAGGTATATGGGCGGCATGTACATATCGTTTTATTGCACAAACTATGGTGGGCTGTGCTCCGGTCTGAACAGTGGCACGTTGGCGCGATGCACCTCCGGCAGCCAGTTGTACTGCGAGTAAGATACGCGTTGGGTACCTGGCGGTATCCTGATCTCGTTGTGAGGGATCGGCTTCCTCATTATTATTTCGTAATGCGATATCGTGAACCCAGCCGCCTGATGGCCATTGTTTGCGTGTGAATTCTCTACAATTTCCGCAGGTATTTCGGCTCGATCAGTTGTGGTACCGGGAACTATGAGAACTGCGGTAACGACTGCATACTCTGGCCCACGATAGGCACTGGGATGGATCGGCACAAACGTGTAGTTACCGTTAATTTTAGTTACGAATTCGGGAAACCTTTCGAGTTGCCCGTCAGAGTGCACGAACGTGCAGGCACTACCCTTGCGATAGAAGGAGCGCGCGGCCGCGTCTCTACTCAACGACACCTTGTACTTGGTTTGGGTCGGCGTCGAGTATTATCCATCCATTTTTCAGGCAGGTTGTTTTTCTGGTTATGGTTGGCTGCTGTGCTGACGGCGAGTGAAGTGCCTTGCTTGCATGAACGTACACTCCAGCACTTTGGAGCTATAGGCTGTTACTGTACTCACCATCATTCGACCACTGCCTACACAATACACAATCTTGTCGGGCTTAGAAGTTAAATATTAAAAACTAATTGCACAGATTTTCTGTCAGTTTGATATAGTGTTTATGAATCTCTGTTTACTTGTTGCCGATGGAGCAGACATCTTCATGCATTAAATATAACCATAATTAGAACCACATAAGTTCGTTTAGAACTCTAGTTAGAATCTTGGAGTATGGTGATATTTGTGTGTGTGTGTGTATGTGTGTGTGTATTATTGTGTGATTGATTAGAATTAAATAAAGCGCTATCTATTGGTTTATTTGGGAACGTCAACGAGATGGCATCTAACCGTATGATAAATATATGGACCGAAATTAGTGTGCTAAGACTAATCAATTGGAAAAAACAAACAAGCGTGATATATTTTATTTTATTATAACATGTCTTTAGTAATTTTTAAAGAAAATGAAATAATTTTATAATTATAAGTAATAATTACCAAAATTTGCTTGATAAACATAGTGTCAGACATTGACTCTAGGGTTGGAATGTGTTCACTGTATTTTATGGCAGAGTACATCGGAATATACAATTAAGTTTAGGTTTTTGTTCATACTGGGGTAGCCTGTCTCATCGCAGCTAAACAAACTTGTATAGAGTTCCTGCGGTAGTATTTTATTTTTGTTTTTATTGATTAATAATAATAATAATAATAATTTTGTTTTTATTTCTCTCAAAAAGGTAAGTACATTGATATGTTACAATAAGGTACAGCATGAACTAAAACCTTAGTGAGAGCTGGAGTTTGTACTAGGTACGAAACCTGTGTGACAAATCTCCAGGCTCTCGCCTTTAGTAATACAAAAATATGCAGCTAGAGATTGTAAAATGTGTCAGAAACAATATGTACTTCAAAGATACAAGAAAATGTAGGGCAATCGATAAGGTAAATTAGCAAAAAGTGAGGGGATGAGAGTGTATATTTAAAGAGTATGTGTGTATGTGTGCGTGTGAGTGCGTATGTGTATGTGTGCGTGTGAGAGTGTGTGTGTGTGTGTGTGTGTGTGTGTGTGTGTGTGTGTGTGTGTGTGTGTGTATGTGAGCGTGTGTATATGTATGTGTACGTGTGAGTGTAAGCATTCGTGTGTGTGAGTGCGCGTGCGCGCGTGCCATATTATTTTAAAGTGCAAATAATGTTTTCAGTTTCATCATAATCTAAGTTATTTAACCAGTTGATAACTGTTTTTTTACATTCCATTTTAGTCATAGGATACACATTTAAAATTTTGTTAACCTTGTTGTACACATAGCTACCAAGGTAGTAAAAACAAGAATGAGCGCACCAACAGTATAATTACACAAATTTAAGTAAAGGCTTCCTTTTTTCTAAATGAATTGTAATTACACAGGTAATAGCCATGCATAGCATTGTACACATTTTCTTTTCTAAGAGAGATTATATTTCCAGGATCCTTAATTTTCTCTGCGGTCGTGGTCACGGGTGACCATGATAGATGCAAGTCGGATGATCGATAGGTGTTTATTACATAATATTGTCTTCTATTTACGCGAATATTATTCATTGAATTTAAACTGCTATATAAACGTCGGGGAAAGTGTAAAAATAAATTAAATCTAAATAGTTTAATAATAATTTAATTAGCTTAAAACAACATTAATGGATGTTAATAAAAACATGTCTAAGTTTGTGAGCTTCAATTGTAAAAGCGTCACTCGTTCTGTTGATTGTGTGAGGAACTTGTGTCGATCAGCTGATATTGTTGCGCTTCAAGAGACCTGGCTGCTTCCGCACGATATACCGTTCCTGGGGACCATCGATGACTCATTTTCATACACCGGTAATTCAGCTGTGGATATATCTGCTGGAATTGTTAGAGGGAGACCATATGGCGGGGTGGCCCTGCTGTGGAGAAAGTCTGCTTTTCCGTCGGTATCAGTTATTGTGTGTAGAAGTGTACGACTCGCCGCGATCAAGATAGTGCTTAACGACAGGTCGGTTTTAGTCATAACAGTGTACATGCCGACTGATTCTACTGAAAATTAATTTGACCGAGTTTACCGAGTGTTTGAGTGAATTACATGCCATAATCGAGAGTAATGAAGTGGAAACTGTATTTATTTTGGGGGACTTCAATGCGCACCCAGGTGAGCTATTTTCTTGTGAATTATTAACGTTTTGTACCGAACAGATGTGGTCGTGTGTGGACATGGACATATTACCTCCCGACGCGTTTACGTTTATTAGTGAGGCGCACGGGTGCCGTCGCTGGCTCGACCACTGCGTGGTAACGGGTTCAGCGCGACGTACGATTGTTAACGTGTCTATTCTGCATGATACCTATTGGTCTGATCATTTCCCTTTACTGGTAGAGTGTAATTTAAGTGTAATTTTACCTAAAAGTCGGAAAATAACTACGTCAACACTTAATCAAATAAATTGGGGTATTAGAAACAATGAACAAATTGAAATGTATTTAAATTATTGTAACTCAGAATTAAAACAGTTGGATTTCCCACCAGAGCTTATTTATTGTGCGGATCAAATGTGTGATAATGAGTCCCACAAATTAATAATAAATAATATGTACAAGACTATTGTAAATGTTTTGACTGAAGCCGCTAAGTGCAGCTGTAAGAAACATGTATCTAAACGTAAGAAGCATAAACATGTACCGGGCTGGAATAAGTTTGTCAGTGATGCTCACGGGAGGGCGCGGCATTGTTTTCAGACATGGATAAACAATGGTAAACCTAGTTTTGGACCTGTGTACAGAGACATGTGTGAATCCAGGAAAATATTTAAATCTAAATTGAAATATTGCCAAAATAATGAACAACAGATTAAAATGAATATTCTTGCTGAGCATCATGCTAATAACGACTTTAGCAATTTCTGGAAAAATACAAGAAATATGAATGCTGTGTCGAGCCGCCCTGTGAGTGTCGGGGGTGCGCATGAGCCCCGGGACATACCCTGTGCCTTTCAGCGCCATTTTAAGGTCGAATCCCCGCTCGGGCCCGCGTCGCGGGTGCTCGCCGCTGTGGATCGCCCCGGGGACGTTGCCGTTAGATTCACCGCCAAAGATGTGGCCTCTGTTATAAAGCGAATGGTTAGAGGTAAGTCTCCGGGTCACGATGGGCTTAGCATCGAGCATCTGAGGTACGCGGGTGTACATCTACCGAGAGTTCTCGCTTTGTTCTACAATTTATGTGTGGGTCATAGTTACTTGCCTGATGACTTAATGTACTCCGTAGTAGTTCCTATTGCTAAAAATAAAACTGGTAATTCTTCTGACGTTTCAAATTATAGACCCACCTCGCTAGCAACAGTCATAAGTAAGGTACTGGATAGTTTGCTTGACCAACAGTTGGAAAAGCACCTACTTCTGAACGACGCCCAATTTGGCTTTAGGCCTGGCCTTTCAACTGAGAGTGCTATCCTCTGTCTCAAGCAAACTGTTCAGTACTACACAGACAGGAATACGCCTGTATATGCTTGCTACTTAGATCTGTCAAAAGCATTCGATACAGTCAATTATGACAAGTTATGGCGTAAGTTGCGATGCGAGACGAAGTTGTCACATGACATTATAGCACTATTTGAATATTGGTATAGTCACCAGCAAAATAGTGTCTGATGGGCAGGATCGCATTCGGACGTATACGGGTTGGACTATGGGGTGAGGCAGGGGGGAATAACCTCCCCACGTCTCTTCAACCTGTATATGAATCAATTGATCGAGGAGCTCAGCAGCACTAAGGTCGGTTGTTCCGTTGCTGGGGTATGTATAAACAACATAAGTTACGCGGATGACATGGTGTTGCTGAGCCCGTCTCTTTCTGCGATGCGCAGGCTTTTGAATATTTGTGAGACCTACGCGGAGACCCATGGGCTCAGATATAACCCAAAGAAGAGTGAATACATGATCTTCAAAGCTGGTACTAAAAGCTACTTAACTGGACCACCTGTCACTCTTTGCGGGTCACATTTGAACAGAGTAGATCGATTCAAGTATCTGGGTCACTGGGTCTCTGATGATCTGTCTGACAATGCGGACATCGAGAGGGAGCGAAGGGCGTTGTCTGTCCGTTGCAACATGCTGGCTCGCAGGTTTGCACGTTGTTCTTCACAGGTTAAAATAACCTTATTCAAGGCATATTGCCAGACCTTTTACACGTGCAGCCTGTGGACCAACTTCACTCTGCGGGCGTACAACGCTCTTCGTGTCCAGTACAACAACGCGTTCAGGATTCTGTTGGGGCGGCCCCGGTATTGTAGCGCATCGGCGATGTTCGCTGATGCTGCTACCGATGACTTCTACGGAATAATCCGGAAAAGGAGTGCATCGCTTCTGCGACGCTGTAGGGGTGGCTCGAATGGGATCCTGAGCGTGTTGTCCGAGCGGTGGGATTCTCCTTTCTTGCGGAGATGGCTGCAGCTGCATGCCAGCGCGTGCACATATATATATCTTTAACTTTAGGATTAAATTTTAACATATCTTGACATTTTTATTTTCAATTTTATCTTTGACATATTGTGACATTTTGTTCTCATATTTTGTATCATTTTTTAATTTAATTTTGACATTTTCATTATATTTTGTATTTTATTTATAATTCTAAATTTAATTTTAATTTCTGTTATAATTTTGTATGTTTTAATAATTGTAATAGTATGTAACATTTATTGTGTTAGAATGGATAATTCTAAAAATAATTCTCTTTTAATTTTTTAATTTTATATGGGTTTAAGACCTGAAAAAAATAAATGAATTTTTTTTTTTAAATTTTAAAAATTAGTAAAGTTTAATAGTAGTAGTAGGGTAACAATTTTCAAAATTTTGTAATAAAGTGTCAAATAAACAACGCGATAAAATTAGTATATAGCAGTTTAATTTCAAAGGTATTTATATTTATTACCTTTTAAAAACTTTATCGAGAGTAAGACCCGAAGACCTAGCATATCATACCATAATATTAACTATGTGTACAAATCGCGAAAGTCTAAAAAAAGCATTGCAATCTTTATCTTTACATATTTTGGCAACGTCCGAGTGTAACCTTGCTGTTGAAAGTGCTATGTTAATTCTCCCGTAGCTCCTTATTATAAGGCAAGTTGTATGCTTGTAATAATACTATTTTATTTGAACTATGTATAAGTATAACAAATTTATTTTTAAATCCATTAAGGCAACTTCCGCAGTAGTTATAATTTCTGTATAGCGAGGGACATTACAAACGTTCAAACAACGGACACAATGAACATCTAGACTCGGAACAACCATTTGTGGATCACACAATTTTTTGTCCCGTGTAGGATTCGAACCCACAACACTAAGCGCAGTGGCAGCAAATCACTTAAGCTACTACGCCATCCGTGCAGATGAAATGTTTAAAGTGTATAAAATAAATGAACTGTTATCTTACAACCACCTGATATAATATTATGTTTTCTTCCGTTACGAGGTCAGAAAGGAAAACAATACCGGGCTATAGAAATAACAATAAATTTTTAAATGTTGGCACGAATCGTGTTGTATATAGATTTCTTGAGCTTCAAAATATGGTAAGTGTAGTTTTAGTTTTAGTACAGATACTTTTTCAATAAAATATTTTTGTAATGCCTGTGTTCTTATTGGAAAAGTGCAATGTCTTTGAAAGTTGATCAATATGAAGTTGTTATTGAAACCACAATCGGCTATGGCAAGAAGAAGTTTACCTAAATCAGTTTTAGTAATTTCATCTCACATGCTTTTTCTTGAAGCTTCACCTGCGTGAAGTATGCGGACGAAGTCGCAAGTAACAGCTACACCACAGTTCCACCAAAACAAAATTGCGCAAAAGGCAACGTCGCTGATGAGAGTACATTACGATAAAAGTCTTAAACTGCATTATTCATTGCTCCGCATCAGTACTTCACGGATACCGATCGGAACATAGTCATCGATGTACACACACCGCCAATGCAGGAAGTGGGAAACGATAAATTAGTTGCGAAGTAAAATAAAACCTTTGGCTTCGCTCGTTTCGCTGTCTGCTTTTATGATATATCGTCTGTAGAAATTTCAGATGGTATTTTTGTATACTTTAGATGGTATAAGGCCATATTTTGCGATACATGATATACCATATAAACAAAGACTCACGTCTGTATCCCCGAAGGGGTATGCTATACATTTAAAATTAGCAATTAAAAAGAGTAGCCGTGAGTTTCTTGCCCGTTCATCTCCCTGATTTTATGCCCTTGCTTTGCTGTTCATGGCTATAGGTAAATGTACATTCATTATTGTAGTTTGGTTAGTGTAACCTTGACGTTCAGTAACCTTGAGTGTTACTTTGTGACGTAAATCAATAAAGATATTTTAATTTTGAACCACATTTCACCTGGTATGGTTTTAGGTGCCACGTTATAGGGTGCGAGCCTAGTGTCGTTTACTAGACACAGTTTCAGACTTAGTGCTGCTAGTAAAATCTTCTTGCCTGAAGAACGGTTAACACTTTTATAGATTGAGAAACGAACCCGTAACCTCATGCGTAGTCGCTATATAAAGGAAACTGACCACCTTATATGGGACCCTGGCCTGGGCGCGAACAATTTTACATTGCTCATTGAAATTAAACTACTATATACGGATTTTATCGCGTTGTTTATTTGACACTTTACAACATAATTTTGAAAATTTGTTACACTACTACTACTATTGAACTTTACTAATTTTTAAGCTAATTATATTATTATTAAAACTATTTAGATTTAATTAAATTTTACACTTTCCCCGACGTTTCGGTTGCTTTTCAGCAGCCATGGTCACGGGGAGACTAAGATGGTAGTTGTCTCAATGATCCAGTGTAGTTATTTCAAAGTACCCAAACATAATTTAATCATTGGTGTTTCTATTTATGCAGAATGAGCTCAAAGTATCATGAAGTCTAGCTGTGGTTTGCTTCTTCTTGGGTTTGACTATTTGAATGACTGGATCCCAACCTGGTGGTACATTCCAACCATCTTCTCTATTAAAATTAGTATGTTTTTTGATTTCAATAGCCTCGCGATTTTACATTGCAATAACAATATTAATTTTGAGTAGTCTAAACTAAGGAGAAAAAATTATAACTATGAAGTTTAGTATAAAGTTCGTTAAATAATAAAATAAAACACATTGTTTAAAATGAATATTTGTTTTCAAGTGTCACCATCACCTTCATAAGTTATTAAAATATTTTCCAAAAACTGTGCTGATGGAGTGACATTTTCATAGCTTAGCCCAGCTTAGGTACCATATTACAGACATTATGTGAGCACAGCAACCAACAGTCCTTCGGCCGTTTATGCAGTTGCAGTAATACTGTCTTATTGCTTCCAGGCTGTGTTATTACTATTATTTTGTTATAATATCGTCAATTTCACACTACTGGATAGTAACCAATATATAAAATATATTATTATAAATTGTTATAAAAAAAGTGGATATAGTGACAAGAATAGAAAAGGGTATGTTAAGCTGGTTTGGGCATGTAGAAATAATGGACGAGGAAAGACTGACTAAGAAAGTTTATAAGGCTAGTGTGAATGAAACAGTCGCAAGAGGAAGACCTAGGCGAACGTTTCTCGATCAGATCGGAGGCGTTCTGGACAAAGGCCAGGTTAAGAGCACCTTGAACCGACGGGCGTGTATGAGGAATGTAATGAAAGTGAATGAAGCCAGAGAAGTGTGTCAGGATCGTAGCAAATGAAAATCCGTAGTCTCTGCCTACCCCTCTGGGAAACAGGCGTGAATCTATGTATGTATGTATTATTATAAAATAAAACAAAGTTTTAATATTTTACTTTGTTTATAAGACGAATGTCTACGTTCAAGCCGAATATGGACGGTCTCCTTTGAGAGTAAAGATATTTATTTTTATAGTGCATCGAATTAGGCGTTACTTGGCGGAAATCTAATATATTTAATATAATAGTTAGGCAGAGAAGAACCCGCTAAAGGCCCTCGGATTGCCCATCTCAATTATGGCAATAAAAATGTTGACAATACAAAACTTCCCCAACCAGGGAGAGCTGCGTCGTGGGTTCCGGCTGAATCAGAAATGCAGTATTCCGCTTCGTATGTAAGTATGCGTCTTTCTTAATTTATATTCTTACAATATATTATATTATTTGACTATATCTACATTGTTTAGCAAACTTACAAATTAAGACAGTATTCTGAAATTATTTGTCAAGTACCCTTCCGTCGTCTGTCGAACCCTTCAATTATTTTATCAAACAGCTGCAAGCTCAATGTTTTATAGATCTTGTTCTAGGTTGAAGCAGCGATAGCTCAGTGGGGAGACCAACAGACTGCAATGCAGAGGGTCTCGGGTTCGAACCCACGTCGCGCACCCCCGACTTTCAGCAGTTATGTGACTTTTCGAAATTATGTGCGTATTGTTTGACAATTATCGCCTGCTCCGTGCCTCGGAGAGCACGTTAAGCCGTCGGTCCCGGCTGCCATGAACAATTATGGCAGTCGTTATTGGGAAAGTCAATACTCTCTAATATCCTGACACTTGAGGAAGCCTGGTAAGGACAACTATACAGTCCCAAAATCATACAGGCCTATCGGCCTCCTTCCAGTGCTGGGGAAGATTCTAGAAAAGATGCTGGTAGCTCGTCTAAAGTGGCACCTAATTCCCAGGATGAGTACTCGCCAGTACGGCTTTATGCCCCAGAAGAGCACCGAGGACTCCCTCTTTACCCTGATGCAGTACATACGAGGCAAATTGACCGATAAAAAACTAGTCGTACTCGTATCACTGGATATAGAGGGAGCCTTCGATAGCGCATGGTGGCCGGCTATTAAGGTACGACTGGCTGAGGAAAAGTGTCCTGGTAACATCAGACGGCTACTGGACAGCTACCTGCAAGATCGTAAGGTCGGCGTTAGATACGCCGGTGTGGTGTACGAGAGAAGCACTAACAAGGGATGTGTCCAGGGTTCAATTGGAGGCCCAATACTCTGGAACCTCCTACTTGACCCGTTATTGAAGGGGCTTGATGAATGTGGCGACTACTGCCAGGCCTTTGCCGACAACATAGTGCTGGTGTTTGACGGCGACCGGGCGCTGGAAGTGCAGAGACGGGCCAATGCCGCTCTTGACTATGTCCGGGAGTGGGGTGTCATGAATAAGCTTCGATTCGCGCCGCACAAGACTAACGCAATGTTGGTCACGCGCAAGTTAAAGTATGACACGCCGCTCTTGAGGATGGGCAGGGTTGACATTGGCATGGTCAAGGAGATGAGGATCCTGGGGCTCACAATAGATGAAAAGCTCACGTTTAACAGCCAAGCCACAAATGTTTGCAAGAAGGCTGTTAACGTTTATAAACAGCTGTCTCGAGCCACCAGGATCAGCTGGGGGCTCCACCCGGAGGTCATCCGAACCATCTACGTGGCCACGGTGGAGCCCATAATCATGTACGCCGCCAGCGCCTGGGCGCCGGTAACTTGCAAGAAAGGGGTGCAGAAACAACTCAACGCCGTTCAGCGAGGGTTCGCTCAGAAACTATGCGGGGCCTACCGTACCGTTTCGCTGAACTCTGCCCTGGTACTGGCAGGGTTACTCCCTCTCGATATTAGAATTCAAGAGGCGGCATTGCTATACAATGTCGCCAAGGGAGTGACCCAGTCAGTGCTGGGGGATAGGGAGGTGGAGCGGAGGGTGGGCTTTGCGGAGAGCCCTCATCCGGCAGACCACACAGACCTGGAATTCCTAAACCTGGTAGATCATCAGGATGTAGACACACACGTCAACCATGCTGTCACTGTCTACACTGACGGCAGCCGAATTGATGGCAAGGTCAGAGCCGCATTGTCTCTTTGGAGCAATGAAGCCGAGACCAACGCCGTCAAAATAAAGCTGTCGTCACATTGCACGGTATACCAGGCGGAACTCTATGCTGTGTGGAAAGCAACAAATATGATTGTTCGCAGCCGGCGTGAGAGCTTTGCCATTCTGAGCGACTCTCGCTCGGCCCTGGAAACTGTCGTAAATCGTAATTCCCTCCATCCACTGGCTGTGAAAGCGAGAGCCAACATTATAAAAGGCAGACTCCAGAACAAAGCTCACGCAGGGTTGGAGGGGAACGAGCGCGCAGACCAACTGGCCAGGGAGGCAGCTCTGCACCTCAAAGTAAGACCGGCCTATGATCAGTGCCCGGTTTCATTCGTGAAGCGAGAAATCCGTCAGGACTCGCTTGGCGAATAAAACCAGAGGTACCAGGACGGCGAGACGGCAGCCGGCACTAAACTCTTTTTGCCGGACGCCGTAGAGGCGTATAAAGTCGTCCGCGATATCACGCCTTTTTCTCTGCTCACCCAAATACTCACTGGACATGGTGGGTTTTCTGAATACTTGCACAGGTTCAAGTGTAAAGAGGACCCATCATGTCCTTGTGGGTTGGGAGAGACTGACACCGTCCCACACATCCTGGCTGAGTGTCCCCTGTATGGAAAGTCCAGGTACGAACTGGAAAATATCCTGGACTGCAATATCCACGTCAATAACTTCTACAACATGCTAACAGACAAAACGAAAAGAAAGCCTTTTATAGATTATTGCAAACAAATAGCAAGCAAAGTAAACTTTAGAAACAAGACACAACAAACACAAACTCATTGCACAAATACATAGCTTTAAATTAGATTAAGATTGAAATTAAACTGCTATATACGGATTTTATCGCGTTGTTTATTTGACACTTTATTACAAAATTTTGAAAATTGTTACACCACTACTACTATTAAACTTTACTTATTTTTAAGCTAATTAAATTATTATTAAACTATTTAGATTTAATTTATTTTTATTTTACACTTTCCCCGACGTTTCGGTTGCTTTTCAGCAGCCATGGTCACGGGGAGACTAAGATGGCAGTTGTCTCAATGTTCCAGTGTAGTTATTTCAAAGTACCCGAACATAATTTAAGTAGTAACCAGGTAGTGGTTGGTCCCCTGTTGCACATGTTCACACACAGCAGACTTCTGACCTGAGATTTGACAAACCACAGATTCTCGCTAAAGAACACCGATTCCTACCAAGGATGCTTCGCGAGGCTATTGAAATCAAAAAACATCCTAATTTTAATAGAGAAGATGGTTGGAATGTACCACCAGCTTGGGATCCAGTAATAAAAATAGTCAAACCCAAGAAGAAGCAAACCACAGCTAGACTTCATGATACTTTGAGCTCATTCTGCGTAAATAGAAACACCAATGATTAAATTATGTTCGGGTACTTTGAAAAAACTACACTGGAACATTGAGACAACTGCCATCTTAGTCTCTCCGTGACCATGGCTGCTGAAAAGCAACCGAAACGTCGGGGAAAGTGTAAAATAAAAATAAATTAAATCTAAATAGTTTAATAATAATTTAATTAGCTTAAAAATTAGTAAAGTTTAATAGTAGTAGCAGTGTAACAATTTTCAAAATTTTGTAATGAAGTGTTAAATAAACAACGCGATAAAATCCGTATATAGCAGTTTAATTTCAATGAATAATATTCGCGTAAATAGAAGTCAATTTAGATTAAGATGTAAATATATAATATGTAGGATAAGATTGAAATTAACTGTGATAACAATGTTGTATGTAAAACTTAAGAAGTGTAATTAGAAATAAGAATAATTATAAGCTTGTTATTAATAAAGAACGCAAACAAGGTCCCTGATCCCCATGTCAGGGGAATAAGCACAACACCCTGTGATGACGGGTGCCTTTAAAAAAAAAACAAAAAAAAATATCCTGACACTGGTCTAGCCTTAGGGTTGTGGAGGTCAGGTGGTAGCCGCTTCGTGTAAAAACTGATATCCAGTCAAATCTGGTTAGATTAGAAAAGTCGACCCCAAGTGACTTGGGAATATAAAGGCTAAGAGAGAAGAAGTTCTAGGTTAAAACAATTTGTATCTGCTAAGTATCTTTAAATTACATTGTGCGCAGCCAAGCATAGTAATATTTAATACAATTTAACACACGTAATGATATACTGCCTCAGTAGCATAGCGGTTGTGAATGCAATGCAGTATAGCAACATACTTTATGGTTATTATCTGAGTCTTCTTCGAAGAGGTTAATGAAAACACTATGTGGGTCTGTGTGTCTGTCTGTTAGTAACAGTTTGTTTGTGACAGGCATAGCTCCGGAACCACTGGATCGATTGACTTATAACTTGGTGTGCAGGTACCTTGTGGTCATCCCTCGGTTGAAATTGAATATGGGTTCTGTGGGTCAAAAGACCCCCGAGATATATAAGGACCACATATTTTAAATGGAAAAATTTTGACTTGTAATTTGGTGTACAGACACCTTGGGGTCATATCTCGGTCGAGTTTGAATATGGTCTCTATGGGTCAAAAGACCCTCGAGATATAGGGGTCTCAAGGTTATAAGGTCAGGGGATAACCATCAACAGAGTGATTTGGAAGTCCAAGGGAGAGGATTTTGCCCAGCAGTGGGACATTACAAAATGATTATGAAAAACAAAATAAAGTGTCACATGAAGACGAAGAAGTTGAATCCTGGGTTTTTACACCCATCTCGTTATCTGTCAGGAAATTATCACTAGCAGTATGGACGATAGAATTTTATTCCATTGACGACAATTCACCACATATTTGGTGGGACCTTAACTGCAGATAGCAAAATGTGAGTGTCAGACACATCCGTTTGGAGATATAGGCGCGAGATTATACATATATATAGTACATACGTGAATGTTCATGACTTTATATTTAATATTCCGTACTATCTAACACCTTTTTTCTTTCTCCCTAGCCTTTATTATTCCCAAGTCACTTTGGGGTCGGCTTTTCTGGTCTAACTGGATTTGACTGGATATCAGTTTTTACACGGAGTGGCTGCCACCTGACCTCCGCAACCCGAAGGCTAACGATACCCTAAGGCTAGACCAGTATCAGGATATTATACGGCACTGACTTCCTAATAACGACTGCCATTGATGTTCATGGCAGTCGGGACCGACGGCTTAACGTGCTCTCCGAGGCACGGAGCAGGCGATAATTGTCAATCAATACGCACATAATTTCGAAAAGACATATAACTTCCGAAAGTCGGAGGTGCGCGACGTGGATTCGATCCCGAGACCCTCTGCATTGCAGTCTGTTGGTCTTCCCACTGAGCTATCGCTGCTATGCCAACTATCTAACACCTGGGGTGTAAAAATCAATGACGTGTCAAATGCGCCAAGTGATTTGATTGGCTGTTGATAATTCAGTCAGCCAATCATAGCACATTGATCTGCCTTTTATAAACCCGTTTATCGCAACAAGCTTAAAACCTAGCTTGACTTTACGTTCGATACGAAGGTTTTGAAGTCGCAATTTATTAGTCACGCAGTCGTTATCACTGTGGTTTATACCGTTATTATGTTCAAAACAAAAAATATCAAGCTCTAATGCGGGAGCTGTCTCGTAGCACATCGTTGTATGAAAATATAAATATTAATAATAATATTATAAAGAAGAAAGATTTGTTTCTTTGTAATAGATAAACTCTGGAAGTACTGAACTGATTTCAATAATTATTTCACCATTTAAAGTATTTAATCTAGAAAGTACATAGGCTACATATCACGCTACGACTCACAAGAGCGGAGTAGTAATCATAAGCGTAGGTGAAACCACAGGAGACAGCTAATATACAAATAAAATTAAAATAGCTCTTGATTACTTTTAAAGTATTACAATTCTGGCAGACAAAATGTACGACACGAAATGCAGGAAAATGTTTGAAATATATACCTACGTTATTATGATGTCATGATTATGTGGCAAGCTCTAGTTGGTATCTAAATGGTATAGTCATATAAAACTAATTGAGTTTTTGTACAAAGTGGTCGCTATTCTACGAATACAAAATATTTATAATTGTTTTGTCAAAGTACAGTTTACGTTGAAATTAAACTACTATATACGTATTTTATCGCGTTATTTATATTACACTTTATTACATAATTTAAAAACTGTTGCACTACTACTAGATACTATTAAACTTTACTAATTTTTAAGCTAATTAAATTATTAAAACTATTTATATTTAAGTTAACACTTTCCCCAAGGTTTCGATTGCTTTTCAGCAGCCATGGTCACGGCGAGACTAAGATGGTAGTTGTCTCAATATATAAATTAAAAATTTGTAAAGTTTTATAGTATCTAGTAGTAGAGTAACAGTTTATAAATTATGTAATAAAGTGTAAAATAAACAACTCAATAAAAGCCGTATATAGTAGTTTAATTTCAATGAATAACATTCGCGTAAACAGAAGACAATATTATACAGATTACGTTTCAACAAAACGAATCTTAAAATATTTCTGGTTTTACAAAACTAAATTGGAGAGGTTTTACAAAACTAAATTGGAGATACATAAAAACTATTATAAAGAATTAAAAAACCTTGTAACGTCTAGCTTAAGGCAAGAAAAAAAGCTTACTTTACGTTCTACGTTAATAATAACACCAAAAATCCAAAAGATATGTGGAGACACTTAAAACGCACATCTGTTTTCCATGAGTCCTCTGAACCTTCTATACCAGAACACCTTAGCAATGCCAATGACATTAATAACTTCTTTTTAGATGTACCAGGTAATTTAAACCTGTGTTTGGATACCTTACACTATTTTAAAGAATCAAAGTTTTGCGAAAATCAATTTGATCTGAAAAAAACCACTGAAGAAGAAGTTATGAAAATATTACGTACAATAAAAACTAAGGCTTATGGCCATGATCTCATTAACATTGATATGGTTCAACTAACACTCTCCAAAACACTGCCTACAATCACTAATATTATAAATAGATCCATAGAAACGAAAGTATTCCCTGGCTCATGGAAGATAGCTATTGTGAAACCCATCCCAAAAACTAAAAATGTTAATGAGATAAAGGATTTGCGCCCAATAAGTATACTTCCCGTAATATCCAAGGTCATTGAGAGAGTGGTAGAAAAGCAACTTAAGCTCTATTTAGAAAGTAATTCTATTTTACCTGTCTACCAGTCTGGATTTCGATCACAGCATGGTACAGCAACGGCTCTGACTCACGTCACTGATGACATACTCTGCGAATCCGATGCTGGTAAAAGCTCAATTCTGGTACTACTAGATTTTTCTAGAGGTTTCGATTGTCTAAATAGAGAGCTCCTACTCAGCAAGCTAATCCATTACGGCATTTCAGCAGACAGCGCTAACTGGTTCAGATCTTACCTCACAAATAGGTCTCAACAAGTCGTAGTAGATGATGCTAAGGGAAATAATGTTACATCAGAAATGCTCTCCACCGTTAGAGAGTCCCACAAGGTTCTATCTTGAGTCCGTTACTCTTCATAATATTTACAGCTGATCTCCCAAATATCTTACAACACTGTAAGGCACATCTATATGCGGACGACACACAGATATATAAATCCTTTAGGCCCCTGGATACTGAACAAGCTATAGACAATATAAAGAGTGACCTAAAACGAATCCTCGATTGGTCAAAAAGAAACACCTTAGTGCTTAACCCTTCCAAAACAAAATGGATGTTGATGGGTACTATTTATCAAATAAAGACTGCGGAAAGGTTACACACACCAATTTTTATGAATGGTGAATTACTCGAAAGAGTATCAGTCACTAGGAACTTAGGGCTTCTTATGGATGATCGCCTCCGATTCTCGGACCATATTAGTAATCAAATGCGAAATGCATTTTATAGGTTAAAAGTTCTATATGGGATCCGAGAATTTCTCTGTGAGGATATAAGGAAATTGCTTTCAGATTCGCTAGTGCTCTCATTCTTTAATTATTGCGATGTTGTATATGGGCCTAGGAATTTTCAAAAATCAAAAAAGTGTATACAGCACGTTCAAAATGCCTGTATGCGTTTTTGTTATAAAACTCAAAGATGGTCGCATATTTCTCCAATTATAAATGAAAAAGGATTACTTAATATGGAATCGCGACGGAATCAGCATTTGTTGTGCTTCGTTCACAGAATCATCACAAGTAAAACACCTTCGTATTTATATAATAAACTGTCTTGGTGTGCGGACGCACATAACTTAAACACTAGGTCGAAATTAATTTTAAAGCTAAAGATACCGAAGCATAAAACACAGGGATATAAAGGCAGTTTCAAATATGCTGCATCAAAAATATGGAACACAATACCACCACCTCTCCGAAATATAAATACCTTAATTAAATTTAAAAAGAAATGTACAGAATTTATACTTGAAGCCCAAAAAAATATAACTAGATTATTATAATTTCAAATATCAATAAACTGTCTTACATATAAGTACTATTAAAGTGATCTAAGTGTTACAAATATGGACTATGTACTATTTAAGTGATTTAAGTGTTAGATTTAAGAATCAAATAGCCGCATATGCTGCCAATTAATCACAATCGTAACATTAGTTTTTAACTGCTATTGGTAATGTATTGTTTCTTTCAATTTCAAACAGGTTACTTTTATTTTTTGTAAACGGGAGTCAAAGGTTTAAGCTGAAAACCAGCGCTTGGTAATTCTCCGGGATCCAAGCATAAGCTGACGCTTAAACCTTTTGCTTTCGGTATTATAATTTATTCTGTAATTAATACAAAATTGCTGTAATACTGAAACCAATAAACTTCTATGCTATTCTATTCTTCTATTCTATTCTAATAATTATAAAAATAAGTGATATTTATAATACAAACCTGTATAATACATTATTCTCTACTAATGGCAGCAGATACCCAACACATATTTTTTTAATAGTAATCGTAGTACCAACGATCGCTATGTTTAAAGCCAAGGTCGCATTTCAAACAGATCACATTGAATTGTTAATTCCAAGATTATTATTAACTAAATAATAATGTCCTCCAGACCGAATTTCGGCCACGGCGGCCAATCTTAACAGAGACTGGCCTTCTGCGCAGGAGATATTATAGTGCACAATTATGTGCGCAAACACAAGTGCACTCTCTGTTCCCTAACCCTCATGATCCGATGGGACGGCAATCCGACACGACCGGAGAGAGATCAGGCGCAGGACCAACGGCTTTACGTGCCTTCCGAGGCATGTCGAGGGATGTCTAACACCGCTAACTTCCTAACTCCGGGCTCGTATTGAGATTTCTAAACAGAAAAACCCAATATCATTTTTTGTTGGCCCGACCCGGGATTCGAATCCGAGACCTCATGCACAGCAGTCGCATTCACTACCGCTGCGCTACGGAGGCAGTTATTGTATTAACTAAAGATACGTTACGTCTAGGTATATAGGTAAAATAGGCCGCTTATTCGGTTCGTTTTACTGATAAGTGCTTTTGTTGTAGAAAAAAGATACAAGTAGTATCTTATCTTATCTTATGTACTATCAGAGTAAAAGTGTTAGCTATATATTATGCCTCTTTAATTTAATTTATGTCAATACTTGCACTACATGTGCACTCGATGTCTTTGTCGCACCCGTATTAGTATATATTTGAAGTCCTTCTTCTGCTTTTGGTTAAACGTGTATAATTCACAATAATTTAGTCTAGCTTTTAGCTGTGGTCGCTTAGACGCTATCACTGCGGCGAGTATTGTGAGTTCAATCCCCACACGGGACAAGAATTTGTGTGAATCATAAATAGTTGTTCCGAGTCTGGGTGTTCTTTGTGTCTGCTGTTTAAAGGTTTGTAAAGTCTCCCGTAACACAAAAATTATTCCTAGATCGAAAGATTTCTGCTTAAAAAAATATATTTGGCTTAATATGTGTAATTTACCAGAACAGCTACTTGCTCGTACATTCCTCGCTATCCATTTGTGTCATTTAGCACCAATAGACATAGTTATTCGATTCTGGTAATAAATGCCTAAATAAAATGAATATCTGTCTTTTCAAAACAATGCTAGTCAGTAAAAAAAATATTACAAAATACAAAGTAGTAAATTAGTTACCTTAGCAAAACGAACTTGAGAACCGAAACACTTAACCTTAGAATTATTGACTAATGAAATAAATACAAAAAGTTAATTAACCCAAATCTCTGATTATCCCATTACGATTTGAAGGATACGGATGGCTCATCGCCAGTCAAATTAGCTGTTCCACGAAAAAGTTTCCCAGTTTTATAATTTAGGAGGCTTGGCGAAGCGGAAAGATAAATACAAACTTTTTAACACACACAAACAACCACAAAATTACACAAAAGTAATCTTTATTCCGATAACAATAAGAACTACTTCCAATTTTATGGTAGGTAAAGAAAAGTTGGACGATGTATCCTAAACTATAAAATTAAAAAGGTGTAGGTACGTCAGAGAGCACGTAAAGCAACTTTTGAAACTAAACGCGACTAAAACTCTGTTATTATCAAGTTAAATGTTGATACATTGTTATTGACATACAATTTAAAAGCGATCATGTTATAGTTACTCTGCTAACTTACAATAAACAAAATTTTAACAAGAAAGTAAACCGACTTCGTAACAGAATATTCTAAAACAAAAATGCACTAAATAGTAAAAAAATAATTGCGTATTCTTGTGAATAATTAAATTATTGTTATTAATGGAGTCGGTGTCAGCCAATGTAGGTTTGTAACTACTTAAACATGAGATGTCTTACTATAATCATAACATAACATTGGAATGCACAATTACACACATAGGCGCAGCACGCGGCGCGGGCGGCTGACACCACTACTACACAACCAATTTTAAACATTCTTCGCCATTGGAAAGCTATAATATCAACATAGGCAATATCTTATTAAAAAAAGTACTGTTACTAACATGATCTTATCTATTTTTACGCGAGCGAAGCTGCGGGCAAAACAAAACCTAGTATCTAATATAATAATGAAAACAGATATTTATTAAATATTTTAATATATAAATAATCTCGACCGTGTGAATCCTACGAGAATATATACAGGGACATACAGTTTTCTATGTGTTAAAATGTTATATATTTGTCCGAAGTTTCAATACAATCCGTTCAACGGATTATTCGAGCTTCAATAACAAACGCATCTTTGCATTTTAATACTGGTAGGATTTAAGTATCATCATCATTTACCATACCACCATTATTATAAGTTTTAACTTCTTGTAACGACAAAAAACGCTGATTAGTATCCGAAACCTTGTTGTAAATGTATACAACCTTGTTAAACAAATTAAATCTTGATAAAATCTAAAGTTCGTAAAACTTAACTAATTTAAATTATTTTTGGTCAAGAATCGGAGCAATTAAGGTAATGAACGAATGAAATATTTAAATTTAATTCCATATTGGTTCTCTACCTGAACTATCAAAAATATACCTAGTAACGTTATTCAATTGAATCAGCAAATTTGTGATATATTTTAAGTAAGCATCAAAAGAATTATCGAATTATACTTACTCAACATATTTTCTTCCCCTACGAATAAAAATTGCCATCAAATCGTTTAGCCGTCAAACTATAGTCATTGAGAACCTAATCAAAGATCCCTAACCGTGGATTAAACACTTCAGGGGTATTAAAGTTTTAACTCGTCTATAGGAGGCCACTCGATGTTCGTCGTTTATTTTGACGATAATTCGAAACTACCTCGAACATTCTGCAGCAGGAAACCACTTTATACTCCAAGATATAAAGTTCAATTTTGTTTGGCAGTTTGTGAAAATTTGCTGGTGCGGAGTCAGTATGGCCCGATGGGATACAACAGGCTTGCGGCGGATCTGTGGGGGATTACCGTAGGCACCGTTATCCATTTCCTTAGGAAGGCTCAATCAATGTGACCTCTAGACTGCTGTGATGCATGGATGAGTTGGTTTTGGATTTGTGCCGTTATGGATACGTGTTCCGGCAATTCAATGAAGCTTAGACAAATGGTGATGTAATTTGTTGCCTGCGTTGCTCATAGAACAAAAATGTCTTGTCCAATACATGTTCGATAGCATAGTCGCCTCACCGCTTATAGTGCTCCAAGTTATGTAGATTTGATCACCACACTGGTCAAAAATCTGAAAGGCCTTCACATAGTTGACCCTAGACTGTGTCCTTTATGCACTATTATTTCAATTATTTTAAAATTGCCTGCAACATAGGAATTATCCCTAAAACAAGATACCGCGCCAAGTGCGGTAGGCTCGAATTCCACACCGGGAAATGACCAGTGGAGAGAGTAAAAGGTATTTATAGATCTGGGTCCAGGTGTAGATTTTCTCAATTAATGATATTTTTATAAAATACAACTCATACAAAAATTTAATACATAGACATTTTTGTTCACGTTGCCTATTTTCTATAATAATAGATGCCAAACTTGCCGTTAAATTACACGATTGCTGTTCAATATCAACTACCGCGGCCATTGCACCTTTGAACTCAAATACGAAGACTGTCTGTGCCAAAGTTACGTGACCTCTTTGGAGCCTGAGGTTGTTAACGGAATCTAGTTTTGGCTTACTCTGGACATTTGGACACCTTCATCGAAGAACTGGACAGATGCCACGTATGTTCGACAATATAATGTTGTTTCGGTGACTTTATTGGTATTTACGAGCCAAATAGAACGTAGTTATGACTTATCCTTTCCTTTTAAATACCTACGGTTTTGCTTGGGCACAGTAGGTACTATTTCCCGGATGAAAAATACCCTATGTCTTCTTTTAACCGCTGACAACGTAGTAAACAAACAGATAAAATATAAATATAAACAAAAACAAAGCTTATGAAAAGACTAAATATTAAGACCATCACATGATCGTGTATGTACCTATAGGTATATATAACCATGGAAGACCATTTTTATCATACCACAACATTATCTCATGAGAGAGTTTTATAGAAGCATTAGAAGCAGCAACTTACATCCACACTATAAATAAAACCTAACGCCAACAAAACGTAAATCGACAAAGGCAGCGTAAACGTTTAGTAGAACGTCGTGTGAAATTTTAAGGCTAAGAGTAAAACGTCACAGCCAGCGTTTGTACCGGCATAATTAACAATTAGGTAATTTTGAGCTCAAAGTGGCCTGAGCTGTTGTCACGAACACGCTTTTGCATCTCAACTGTTAGGGACAGGACACACTGAACAGTGATTTCCCGCGGGAGGCTGCGTACCGTGATTTAATTTCGAAGTTTTGTTGAGAAAATTAATTGTGTCTTTTGTGTTGTTTGGACTGATTTTTATTACTTGAAATGTTTAGTGGTTGAAAGTTATTTATGTTCAACTTGTTTAGGATTATAGCTTGAGATTAATCCTATTTTTACTGCCAAGATTGTAAAAAACATATAGTCTACGTGTCAAGCATTTCTATACAAGAGGTTAGTCAAGAAATATTAAAACCTTGACCTCGTGCATACCATAAACTCTTCATCATGAGTTTTATATCGCATTCATTCCCTTGCTGCCAGCAAACTTCAAGGAGGCTTGTATCCTTACTTATCGTATAATCACAACAGAAGGTGGTTTGGCAGTTAGTTTTATAATTCGGTGATAGGTTCCTCCTCAATTCGGTTACTGAAGCTTAAACGAAAACCTATAATTTACTATGTCAAAGTCAAGCCCAAAAGTACTTATATTTATATATTTAAGGCACAAAGTATCACTTATAAACGACACAGTTTATTGCTTAGGAAGTTTACTGAAGTTACATTTTTGGTTAATTATTAAGTTAGTTTTTGTGCCTTTTATAAAGGATTGAGCCTATCACATGATAGGTACATGTAAAAATATTACAGCCACTCTTGCACATAGCCATTAAAATATAATTTCAGTATTTTACTACTCATTTCGTTTCTATATATACTCTATATTACTGACTACAAACCTAAATAAAATAACAATTAAGTGGATGGAACAATTTCGTTTAAGTAGTAATATTGAGCAGTAGTAATTCACAATAGTCCTATTTCGAGGAAAATAAATTTATGGCATTTTTATTACAAAAATAATTTGATTAATTTCAGCCCATATTACTTACTAACAATATCCATATACATCAGTAGTAGTACATACACCATATACTATATGTATATATGTCCATGCTACTTAAAACAAGCAGCGATAGCTCAGTGGGGAGACCAACAGACTGCAATGCAGAGGGTCTTGGGTTCGAACCCACGTCGTGCACCTCTGACTTTCGGAATTAATATGACTTTTCGAAATTATGTGCGTATTGATTGACAATTATCGCCTGCTCCGTGCCTCGGAGAGCACGTTAAGCCGTTGGTCCCGGCTGCCATGAACATCTATGGCAGTCGTTATTGGAAAAGTCAGTACCCTCTAATATCTTGACACTATATAGAATATAGCATAGAATAAGATTAGATATATAAAATTATGTATTTAGCTAAGCAAATTGTAATCAAAGTAATTTTTGTAATAAATAAAACGGTAAAAAGTGCTCTGATCGCCATGTCAGAGGAATGTGCATAACAATCTGTAATGACGGGTACCTATACAAAAAAAAAACTATCCTGACACTGGTCTAGCCTCAGGGTATCGTTAGCCTTTGGGTTGCGGAGGTCAGGTGGCAGCCGCTCCGTGTAAAAACTGATATCAAGTCAAATCCGGTTAGACTAGAAAAGCCGACCCCAAGTGACTTGGGAATAATAAAGGCTAAGCGAGAAGATTACTTACTAACAATACAAGTTGCTTTAATATTTTCAGAATGTGTCTCAGTCTTAGAAATCTTGTAGCTCCTTTCAATATTATGTAGTTTGCAGTATGAAACTCACAAAGATTTACTTACTATTAAAATGATACGATGGTCGACCAACTGTGTGGCGATATCCTTGTCAAACTATGCACGTTTTAATAATCAAGTTGAAAAAATTAGGTTCTATACTTGACGCGTACGTCTATTTGCTCTCTTAATTTTTAATTAATTCTCAGAGACTGATAATTTTTCATCAATACGATTTTTTATAGCGGTGACAATGGAATTATATTAAGTAACTGTATTAGTTTGACTCGTTACCTACATACAAAATAATTATAGTACTTATAAGTGAACAAAACGTCATTTGGATTCGACGTCGGTGTATTAAATATTTTACTTAGGTACTAAATAAAATTAATGTAGGTACCTATTACCTAAATTTTATAAAACTATAATTTACTAGAAAGAAAGAAAGAAAGAAATCAAATTTATTTCGTACAGAGCACACACAATCAGTTAAAACAGAAATAACAAAAAATATATATATATATATAATATACATGTCATTACAAAATGTGTATGCCCTCGTCGAAAAGGGTCACCACCTCAGCATTAGCTGGGCACCCAAATTGAGTGCACCAGCGCTGGTTTTCAGTTGGCCACCCGATACAAGTGATGCACGGTCTGAGGCAAATACTTAACATTACAACAAAAATACAATGTGGTTCTGCTACATACATACACAAGGAAAACGTATAGGGCATATAAAATTGTGTTTATAAATTAGGTACATTTAAAAGATATGAGAACAGAGGTATATATAACACGTTACTATCAAATAAATAAATTTAAGGAGGTAGGTTAAAAATAAAAATAAAAGTCATTGCATAATAGGCACTGATGACACAATATTATGCTCAAAGTGAAACGTAAACAAAGTAATCAACCTCAGCGTAGTAGGCTATTTGTATTGTTTTGTATGTTTTTGTTTTGATATTATAATTATTTTGATATTATTATTAGTGAGATTTGATATTATTACAAGGAAATTTTCATAATTTTGTACGCTAGCAGTCTCAATTTCTTTTATATCATTGCGTGTCGTCTAATAAGAGAATTTATTATGATCATTCGATGCCAAAATTTTTGTCAGCAGCATGTCAAGCAATGAGTTGTTTTCCTATTTAGGAAATATGTAAAATAGGCTGCCTGGACGTCCCGTGTCATAAGTTTATGTACAAATGTGATGATGATGCATGGGTCGATCAATGAATTAAATTGTTTTTCTATTGCAAAATTTTCAGTAGCAGTATTGAGTCTATGTAATATGCCCAGATAGAATAGACATTGATCATAAAAAGCTGGCCCCTATTAACAGTAACTAATACCGCGGCAAGTGAATATAAGTGGTGTTATAAAGGTGTACTACCCACACAGGCCTGTGTATCATCGGGTAGGTAGAAGGCTGCGAATGTCATGGAGCATGAAGTTATGATAAGGTATGTGTATCGATATCCCAGATACTGTCTGAATGTACTTCCTAGCTACTTAGCAGAAGAAATATAAAGCGAACAGCTACTGCATCGCCATTCCCATAAAAATAATAATTCTTAATAATAACTTTGGGAAACCCGAAGGCAAAATACATTGCTGAGAAACCCACACGCTCGCAATAAATTAAAAACTATAAAATATTATTTATTATATATGTATAAGTATGCATTTAGCATTCATGACTTCGTGAACTTGGAATATATAGCCTCTAATTTTCCTTGGAAGATATCCAACTTCTGAGTTACGACTACTTAATGTATGTTTAAGCTACGTTCAACTAAAAATTCAAGTTATTTGGAAATTTAGACTGGTGTTCAGACTTTATGTTTATATGCAAGTTCTATATTTTTCAATTTATATAAGCATAAACTTGGGCAGAAACTTTAATGTTAATTTGTTGTCAGACTAATAAATTAAGTCAATGTTCGCCTTTGAACTACTAACTTTCGGAGGTCGGTGTACAGTAGTGTTGAGTTTTTGGGCGATAAATTTGTATTTTACTGTGTTGAAAGTAAATTAATATTTTATTTTCCACACGAACAAATAACTAATGTAGGTAGGTAGAAAGTATTTCATTCTTTTCTAAAAGCAAACTGAATAAATTAATTTCCTTTATTATATCTTTTTAGCTGCGGCAATGGCTGGATTTATTTATTTAAATATACATATATTTCAATTAAGGCAACAGTAGATATTTCGCGTCACCTGCTATCGAGAAAATACAGCGATATCGCTATACGCGCTTACAAATATGAGATAATTATTCGAAGTTACGAACTACGTACGTGGGTTATTTGCTTCTAACACTTACACGATGCGTGCATCCCGCGCAAGTCTACAAGCCATTAAATAGTTTATTTTGAATTGTTATTTTATCAAGTTATTACGAACAATATCCCTGATGGCAAGTGTTGCCTACTTATCAACCCTGGCAATGTCAATTCAAAAAGGAATCACGGTAAGCGGTAGCGGCTAACCTAACCTAACCCGCTGCCTTATGTAATAGCAGTACTTTTGGTTGAAGAGGTTTGGTTGGTTAAAGAGTTGATATATGTATATAATTAAAGTTGCACGCCTATAGTAGTGGGTGTAGGTGTTTCTATTTACGCAGAATGAGCTCAAAGTATCATGAAGTCTAGCTGTGGTTTGCTTCTTCTTGGGTTTGACTATTTTTATTACTGGATCCCAAGCTGGTGGTACATTCCAACTATCTTCTCTATTAGAATTAGGATGTTTTTTGATTTCAATAGCCTCGCGAAGCATCCTTGGTAGGAATCGGTGTTCAAACCACAGCTAGACTTCATGATACTTTGATCTCATTCTGCGTAAATAGAAACACCAATGATTAAATTATGTTCGGGTACTTTGAAATAACTACACTGGAACATTGAGACAACTACCATCTTAGTTTCCCCGTGACCATGGCTGCTGAAAAGCAACCGAAACGCCGGAGAAAGTGTAAAATTAAATTGAATCTAAATAGTTTTAATACTTTTAATAATAATTCAATTAGCTTAAAAATTAGTAAAGTTTAATATTAGTAGTAGTGTAACAGTTTTCAAAATTATGTAATAAAGTCTCAAATAAACAACGCGATAAAATCCGTATATAGTAGTATAATTTCAAAGATCAAAAACATATTGGAATTAATCCCATAAATGGTCGCTTCCTTTAGATATTAATAGAGCTATTGCCAAGTTCAATTTGCATACGTATGTATCCGTTTGTATGTGTTTGCTCAAACTTAACACAAGCGTGTTTGCGTCGAGGCAGGCTATCTGTTGGGCAAACAAACTGATCTACTCGACTTGCTGTACGTTGTAAGATATGGGATGTTGGACTATTAAAGTTTCAAACGTATAATCCTACTATTATTATAAATGTGAAAGTTTGTGAGGATGGATGGATGTTTGTTACTCTTTCACGCAAAAATTGCTGAACAGATTTTAATGAAACTTTACAGAATTATTGTATATACATCAGAATAACATATAAGCTACTAAAATTTACCTTAACATAAATCTAGTTAGTTTTATACACTAGCTACTCTTATCTATAGCGATAGGCAAGTGGCAGACCGCTGAACTGTCACGTAAAGAATACCGTCGTTTCACGCATCTTAACAAACCCGAATTCGTCCTTAAACGAATAATAGTATGTAATATAATAATAATAATATAATAATAATATTTATTTCAGTAAAGGTTGTACATTAAAACACACTTAAATAAAACAATGCACATGAGAAAAAATTGTAACAGTAATAAGTCAAGTGTTACAGAACTCTGGTACCCATGGTAAGATCTAACTTGTGTTATGGGTACCAGTGCTCTCTCAGCTAATGCACAGATGTTACATTATACAAATAGTCGTCATGCAAATACTTGAATTATTTGTAAGTTACAGCCAGTGAGTGAGTGAGTGAGCGAGTGAGTGAGTGAGTGTGTGTGTGTGTGTGTGTGTGTGTGTGTGTGTGTGTGTGTGTGTGTGTGTGTGTGTGTGTGTGTGTGTGTGTGTGTGTGTGTGTTTGTGTGTGTGTGTGTTTGCATTATGTTAAAGAACGGATACTTTTAGGAGGTTTTCTGTAGATGCGTAGTTTAGGGACTTTAACCATTTGCAAACCTTCTCTTTGCATTCTTGTTTAAGGAGAGAGTAAATATTGCATTCATAGTTTATTTTATTATACAAGTGACTACCGATAATACGATAATGACGTTGAGCAACAGCTGTTTTGGATTTTAAAACGGGACAGATTCTGTAGTATCTTCGTTTTTGACTAGGTTTTTTGTCGTATGTTAGTGACGTATGCTTTCTTAGTATAGTCTGCAGCACAAAGAGCTGCCTCACAGTGAGGACATCATAGTCGGCGTAAAGGTCCTCAGAACAATATCTAAGTGACTTAGATGTCATGACTTTTAAGACAGCTCTCTGTGCCCGTTCGACTGGTAGAAGATTCGTCTTTTGGGCCCCGCCCCATACTGTAATACAATATGTGATCAGGGACTGACACAATGCATAATATACGCATTTTAAGAGTTGCGAATCTGCCGAGTCCCTCAATTTTTTAAATACAAAGATGAGTTTACGCACCTGCGATGTAAGACTTGCAAGTTGAGGCTTCCAAGTTAATGAGTTATCAACTAAAACGCCAAGATATTTGGCTGATTGACATCTGAGAAGTTGAGGACAGCTACAAAATGATGGTGAGATATTATTACTAGAACTACAGGTATGGGCTTTAATAATAAAGGAATTCAAAACATTTAATGCAGGAGGTTGTAGATAGAAGGGTAGGTATACAGTTTTAGAGAGATTAATGGTTAAAAGGTTATTAGATAACCAACACATAACTAATCTTAAAGTCTCTTCCGCTATTGTCAAAGTTTCGTGCCAATCATTACCGTGTATCAACAGCGCCGTGTCATCTGCGTAAGTGATAATGGAACAGTTTTTAACTGGTAAGGTACAGAGAGGATTTATATAGATTAAGAATAATGTTGGGCCTAAAATTGAGCCCTGGGGCACACCAAAACTCAACGCTTCAGTGTCACTAACCAAATCGTCGATTTTAACGCACTGAGTGCGATCAGTGAGATAATCCTTAAAGAGTTTAAGCGCAAGGCCGCGAATTCCTGCATCTTCTAATTTTTGTAGGAGATGAGGTACAGACACAGTGTCAAATGCCTTAGAAAGGTCTAAGAAGATAGCTAAGCACTTTGATTTCTCGTCCAGTTTAGATACAACATGATCTACAAGTGCATCAACCGCATCTTCAGTAGACTTACCTCTTCTAAAGCCATATTGGTTTGGTGCTAAGAGACTAAAAGATTCCAAATAATTAACCAAGCGATTGTTAATTATTTTTTCTAGGATTTTGGAGATCACAGGTAGAACCGATATAGGTCTATAATTATTGACACTGTGTCTGTCCCCACTCTTGAAAATTGGGTGTACAATAGCTCTTTTAAGTACATATGGAAAGCAACCCGAAGAAATAGAAATGTTACAGATATGAGTAATAACAGGCACGAGAACTGACTCACAAGATTTTAATATTTTAGGAGAGATGCCATCCCAGCCAACAGATGCATCTGTACGTAACCCGAGAATCATTGTTTTAACCTCTTGTTCATCTGTAGGTAAAAGCACAAAAGAATTGCATAGTTTAGGGTTTCTTGAACATTCAAACATAGAATTTATGGGAGTACAGTTAGAGGCCAGATTTTTACCGACATTCGCAAAAAAGTTATTGATCTTATTAATACCTGAGATCTTATCATCATAGAAATTTAAAAGTTCATTAGAAGGTGTTATATTGCGATGAGTATTTGTAACATTTTTTATTACCCTCCAGGTGGCCTTTGGATTATTTTTGGCTTTCAGGAATTCTTCCCGTTCGTAGGCCAGCTTTATGTTTTTTAGAAGCTTATTACAGAAGTTACGGTATCTGTTGTATGTTAACTTTAGGATATAGTTGTAATTCATAATCGCTTATTAAACGTTGCCAGGTTACCTGTGTATCAGATATTTCTCCAAAATGTTCAAGAAAATGTGATATTAGCCAACTTTCACTGGGGCTGCGTCGTGGACTATGGCATAAAAAACGGCTGGATCCTGTAATGGGACAGTTTATAAACAGGGTAATATTATTATTATTTAAATATTTGGATTAAAAATATTTTACTTTGTCTTGAGACAGAAACAGTAGAGCTATATTATACTAGAACTACCTACTAGGTACTACTGACAACATGTATACGAAATTTCATGATATTCGGTCGAGTAGTTAAGGCGTGAAAGCGTACCAAACAAACTCACATTCACAGTTATAATATTAGTTATATGTTATTCACTTCTATAAATAGCATTAAAAATCTTTTATGAACAGAAAATTATTAAAATGAGGCAGAAATTGATATTTTAAATCGCGGTATGAGAAAAAAGTACATGCCATTTTTTCCCACGCAAGCCCGCATTGAAGTAGCGGTTACGTCACGAAGTGTATCGTGAATCTTTTACTGACATTTGACGATTAACACTAGTACTATATTTAAAAGCTTTAATATCAAATAGCAGATTATAAAAAAGAACTGTTTATGTATCTGGTAATTTTACTATTTGAGTATAATAATAAAAATACTTAAGCCAGCTACCAAATTATTATGTAATGAGCATGATGAAAACACATGTTTTGTTTTAGACAGAAGATGCTTTTTGAAGCTATCTAACATCTAATTTATGTAACGTATGCCACATATTCTCAAACTATCACCCTTAAAAGAACTGAATATCGTTGTTTTTAAAAATACACCTCCCACAATAGGTATATATCCTGTGTCGCGGAGGACTTTACAAATATTCAAACAATGGACTCAAAGGACATCGAGACTCGGAACAACCATTTGCGAATCACACAAAACTTTGTCGCGTGTGAGATTTCAACCCGCAACACTCAGTGCAGTGGCAGTCGCGAGGCGACCACTTTTACCACTACGCCATCCGTGCAATCAAGTTATACTATCGCCATATTGCAATATACTAAACAAAAGGACCTCTAAATGAAAATTATTGTGACATGCAGACTAATCTATAAATTAATACGTGAAACAAAAACTTTGTACCCCGTTTTACGAAATTTGGGCGGATGGAGGAGTATAAAATTTGGCACAGTTAAAGTTTATGTAGAGAAGGAGGGGTGAATCCTAATATTTTTGTAAAATATGCATTAGCAATACATTAAATTAATGAAAATACACTACACGCACACAACCATGCATTTCACACACGCAGTCGAAGCGCGTAACTATGGTTGCATATATCAATATATAATGACATATGTCAGCAATATCTTACAGGCAAACTTTGGTCGAATTTCGAGCACTCGGCGACCGCTAGTCTATATATTAATAAGTGAAGCAAAAACTTTGTACCCCTTTTTACGGAATTTGCGCGGATGGAGGAGTATGAAATTTGGCACAGTTAAAGTTTATATGGACAAGGAGGGGCGAAACCTAATATTTAAAAAAATATGCAATAGAAATACATTAAATTAATGAAAAAACAATACACGCACACAACCATGCATTTGACACAAGCAGTCGAATGGCGTTCGTAGTATTTCGGCGTTGTTCGGTTGACTTCGTAGAATTCTGCGTAACTGTGGTAACATAGATATGTATATATGGAGTGGATGACTAAATGGAATGTGATTATGAGGGTATAGTTATAGACAATAAAACTATAATAACGATCAAATTTAAAATTTAAATAAATTATGGGCGAATTTCGAAAACATGGCGACCGCTAGTAATCACTGATTACAAAACACACAGATAAATGCCAATAGAAAAAACGGTCATAACTAAAATACTTACTTTTGTTTTCAAAATGGTCAGAACTATAGTACATATTTTTGTTTCCAGAATGTTCTCTAATAATAATGTATTCTTTGCGTCAGTTTTAAGCTCTGAAGCAAGAAATTAGTTTTAATGAAACTACTAAAGATCCCCGGTTTTAATTAGCTCGTGTCATACTGGACCGTGTTAAGCTTAAAGGTAGACTATGAATTGAATTAATGGACTGAGACTTAATATAACGTGTTTAGTTTATGATAGAAGATAATTTGTTAGAAGAATGTTTTATTAGCTCGATGGAAAAAAGAAATACGAGGTTTGTCACGTTTATCTCCTCGGTAATAAAGAAATATTGTTGTATGTTTTATTTTAGTCGTGTTGTGTATATCAATGGTTTTGTTTTTAATTCAATTGGAATAGTTGCTTTAATTTGATGAATTTTGTAAACCAGTTACGAGAAATTTACAGCGTTGGTATAAATTTTGGTCAACAATTGTAAATATGCAATGTGAAAATTAATAGTACTTAATAAATTATACTGTTAATTATTTACAAATACTTCAAAATAAATAATGCGTTATTCGTAATAAATTTAATATATAAACGAAAACCACAAAAAGTTATTTCTTCTGGGTTACGACCAAATGTATAATTATAAGTAATCAATAAATGACGAAATATATTATTTGTAAATATTGAAAAAATATATAAATTTAATAAAACTATTTATAAGTTTTGTGTGGAAATAGTACCGAAGCACACACTATCTTTACTCAGCAAAAGAAATTATTAGGAATTTTAGTTAATATACAAAATACCGACAAATGTAAACCACACTTTCAAGAACTCAAAATTCTAACATTACCATGCATCTATATTTCAGAAATATGTAAATTTGTCCGTAAATATTCAGAACACTACACCAAACGCAAAGGGACATTAGGGACATTTTGGTTTGGACATCCAAACCAAAATATCCCTAAGATTGTCTTCTATTTACGCGAATATTATTCATTGAAATTTAACTGCTATATACGGATTTTATCGCGTTGTTTATTTGACACTTTATTACAAAATTTTGAAAATTGTTACACTACTACTACTATTAAACTTTACTAATTTTTAAGCTAATTAAATTATTATTAAACTATTTAGATTTCATTTATTTTTACACTTTCCCCGACGTTTCGGTTGCTTTTCAGTAGCCATGGTCACGGGGAGACTAAGATGGCAGTTGTCTCAATGTTCCAGTGTAGTTATTTCAAAGTACCCGAACATAATTTAATCATTGGTGTTAAAATAATATAATGACATATGTCTGTGTAGTCTGCCAATCTGCAATGGGCGTGGTGAACTATGGCCTAACCCTCTTTTACACTGAGAAGAGGCCCTTGCATAGCAGTGTGACAGTTTAATACAGGGCTTATATGTATGATGATGACAATCGCATAGTTATAACGTTTCATCTAGATACCCAAATGAAGTATCGGGTAGAGGTTCCCTTCTTTAAGACACTATAAATAAACCTGTAAAAGCTGTACCTATAGTGTATTATGTCTAATGTATTAATTTGGAGACATCTACGATTTTTTTTGTCTAAGAATTAATCACAACTCGTTTTAAATGTGAATGAAATTTTTGAGGAAAATTCGTCAACAAAAAGTTCTCAAAAGTATGTCATGTTCATCAACCCGTACTTGTTTTGATAAAATGTAGCAACAATTTATTTTATTTTGGCTTTAAAGCGTTCATTAGTAATCAGGAGAAAATTATATTTCATATTTTACCCGTAATTAATATAATGTAGAGTGAGCCTTAATTAAAACCATTTCAGTTATCTTTTTAACCCTATCTTATTACAATTTAAAAGTTAATCTGCTACGCTTAAATAAATATTTATCTATAAAACATACAACTTCATTTAGCACGTACAATTTATCCCGCTAAATGTAAAAACAAGCTGAAATTTTCAACTCCTTCGTGAAAGTTGTGCAAAATTCAAACATATGAGTATAATATCAGAACTGGGAAAGTCAAACTGTACTTTTAGAAGCCAATCTACTGATCCAAGTTAATATGAAGAGCGTGAGGTTATTAAAGACCTAAATGGTGTAATTAAGTGCCTTCTTTTTGTGTTATAAATGCGCTTCAATTGCCGCTGTTTGTCTACTTATTGCCTGGGTGTAATTTGGTAGTGGAGCGACCGCACAGAATACGCTAACACTATCTTATGCAACCAAAGTTTTTGTCCATCTAAGTTATAAAATAGTGATAATTATTGTAATAATATATTAATTATCTGCTATATATAATGATTATTTTCTATTTCAATCGATTATGCATACAATTCTAATTAAGAACCATACTGGCAGTTATTAAAAACAGACATAATAGTTTTTGTACAACTTTCTTGTAATTTTTTATGACCGTATAACTCTTGATTGCCAGTACCTCATATTTTGCATACAGAATACCGCTTTGATTAGGTACTACTAGTTAACGCGTTAGATAAATAAATTATATTTCCAAAAAAGCACTAATAACTTTAAAATGACAATTATGCTAAATGTATACAATTATTAATTATTATTAATTAGGAATTATAAGTAGCAAACTAATCTTCTTCTCTCTTAGCCTTTATTATTCCCAAGTCACTTGGGGTCGGCTTTTCTGGTCTAACCGAATTTGACTGGATATCAGTTTTTACACGGAGCGGCTGCCACCTGACCTCCGCAACCGGAAGGCTAACGATACCCTAAGGTTAGACCAGTGTCAGGATATTAGAGGGTACTGACTTTCCCATTAACGACTGCCATAGATGTTCATGGCAACCGGGACCAACGGCTTAACGTGCTCTCCGAGGCACGGAGCAGGCGATAATTGTCAATCAATACGCACATAATTTCGAAAAGTCATATAACTTCCGAAAGTCAGAGGTGCGCGACGTGGGTTCGAACCCGAGACCCTCTGCATTGCAGTCTGTTGGTCTCCCCACTGAGCTATCGCTGCTGCGATGCTACTTTATAGATAAGTAGCAAACTTATCTATAAATAATAAAAAATATGTCCGCTTTACTTCTGTCTGAGCATTTAGGTCAGATTACCATTTTTGCATTTAATAGGTAGCTAAAATCACAATAACCTCAAGGCTTACCCTATACATTTATCATCACTTGCTCTTTATTTAGTATAGAGAAAATCATCAGCTTCTATCTAACTTCGATCCGAATTTCATGATCCAGTTGCTTTCAAATTAGGTGCTAAAGCATCGAAATCATTAGCTTCAGTTTGCGCGGAGCCTCACTTAAAATTATTCAAAGTCAATTTTCCCAAAGCGATGACTAACAGGCTGAAGCAATCAGCTTCAATGTGCACAGACATCCACACACAAATTTTAAACAAAGCTTGGCTTGGCACAACTGCTTCGAATATCCCATACCCCTTTAAAGTATCAGGTTATATCTATATTATGACTTTTTTATGGTTTAGTTAATAACAAACCACCTTTTTGACTAACTAAACTATTTCAAATTACTTGTAAGGTATTAATTCTTCTTCTTTTAAAGACTACGTCCGCACTAGTAGTTATTCCAGTGAACTTTACAGCTTTACATAAATTTAAATAATAGACACAAACAATACTCAGACTTGGAGCAACTCTTTGTGGTTCAAACTATTTTTGGAAAACAATTTTAAGCACTATGTGAAGTAACAGTGGCGAGATGACCGCTTAAACCACTTCGTCTTCCATGCAATCAATTGATTGTAATACGTGCACATGACAGACAGAAGCAAAGGTCTTACGAATAATAATAATAATAATAATAATATTCTATCACATACACACAACACCATCTAGCCCAAACTAAGCAGAGCTTGTACTATGGGTACTAGACAGTGGATAAACATACATATACCCTTTTTTTTTTTGTAAATACATACATATTATACATAGAAACACCCAGACCAAGACAAACATCCATGTTCATGCACACAAATGTTTGACTTGTGCGGGAATCGAACCCGCGACCTCAGGCGTGGCAGTCGGTTACACTTACCACTACGCCATCGAGTCGTCAATAATAGATCTCCGAGGTGGTTGTTCTTCTTGCTGTCAATTGATTCTTTACTATTAATATGAACAGCCGACCGACCGCTGATTGTCAAACTCAAGAAAGTCATTAGATTATTTTTCTTTTATCCTTGCCCGAACATAGGAACGTCGTTTTTTGTAGTCGGGTCAAAATATTATGTCATTGGACCAACCAGTCAGTAATATTTAGTTTAGAACTAAATAAGCTACCTGTTTGAATCTCAGGCTTCTTCAGACAATACATGAAGCAGTATCCAGTACCAGTGACTCTATAAAAATACATCGAAACGAGTTCTTACAAAAATTATTTTATACAGTGTTCTTGTACTAAAGATAATTTCACGTTTCAAAGAAAAATTCTGTGTTAGCCATGATACATTTTGATGTTCAACCTAGCGTTTAGAGTTCCACTAACCGCAATTTAAACAAATTATTTAATTGAAATATCGAGAAAAGGACTCTTAATGTTTTCTGTTGTTAATGAGTACAGTTTGAAAATATTACCATTCCTTTGTTATCGGTCGGGCGACAGTCATGAAGTGTACTCTGAACGTCTTTAAAAATACTTCAAGACTTGTTTCGTATCGGCATCCATATTTCATCAGCTTCAATAGGTGGCCAGATTATTAAGGGGACAGTTCTTCCGTTCCCAAAAGCTAGATTGAGCTGATATTTGGATTCAACATATGCTATAAATCCGATTTAACAGCAATCGAGCTCATTAGTCATTGATAAGACCAATAATAATGATTTACAGCTTTTGAAAGGATTCCCTAATTCGTCTAAAAGTTGAACCTTAAATTATTTGCCCTATAAGAATGTCGGCTATTAAAGCTAGTATCTTATAACTAAGACTAAAAATAAAATAAGACAAACTCAAATAAGAAAGCCACAAATCATTTTGGATTTTTAATTCTGTACGAGCCAATAACGCTCATACAGCTTAATTCGTAGTTAGACAAAGACAACCAAACAATTACTTAATTAGTCGTAACTAAAACTCGGTCACGCGCTATTGTGTATGTGTCGAATCAATAACATTACGAAAAGTGCGACTCAGATAACTTAACATTAACAACTATTGTGAACTATACCTAATAAACTCATAAACTTATCTAGTGGTTTGATATATCGTGTGTACTACCTATAACTTAACTACAACCGGGGTACCGCTAACGGCGAGATAACCCCCAACATAATTTGGTCCTTCGAGCCTTTTTAGTGTCGGTTCGTCTTGTCTCCTGATCAGCAGAGCACTTAGCTTGGCAGTTTACAGTTACGTTAGCAAATCGGTGTTGTTGGCCTCCCATAAGCGGGTTTCACCGGCAGCATTGAGACGTTGCACATAACGTAAAGGAGTAAACGCTTCACGAAGTATCGGTGACTGACGAACCAGCGCAGACTACCTACAGTTACAACAAACATCTGACAGAGATAACGTCCACTGCAACTACACACGTGATCAATCTATCAACTATGTCTGAAGAAAACTACTTCCAGTTTGTAGAGCTTATTAACAAGCAACAATGCAGTTACGAGAAGATCAAAGCTCTTCAGAAGAACTACAAAAAGGATTCTATGAGTAGAAAGTCCATAGATTACCTTAACAAGCGTATCGAAACATTGCAATCCCTGTGGGATGAATTTCGAACGAATCACGAGATCATAAAGAAGTATGAGCCCGTCAAGAGCGACCATGACTACTTTAGGGAAAATATTTTCGAGATCACGAAAAACATGTTTGACGAAACGATGCTTTCCATGAATCAACTACGAAATGAGTTGATAAGCGAACCAGGGTTTTCGGGTATATCTAAACCTAAAACGCCAGAAAAATACGAAACACCATTAGAAGCAACCGGAGATGATTTGGACAAGCAATTGTCAACGTTGTTACGTAAACAATGGTGTAACTTTAACGCCTTGGAACGAGCCGTCTCTAAGGTTAACCTAGACGAAAAGAAGGAGAAGTGGCAATTAGAAGATCAACTGAACATCCTTAAATCGAAGTGGGAATCTATCGATAAGATTCACTGGGAAATAAGCTACTCACTCCAAGGGAATGATAGGAAGTATGAGGAAAAATTCAATCATTGGGAGCGAGTCTACGACAGCTTGAAGGAAGATTTGAGCAGAAAAATCTTTGAAACATCTCATTATGAGAAGACAACACCGCGAATAGAATTGCCGGAGTTCAATGGAACTTACAACAATTGGATATCTTTTAGAGATTTATTCCTTGAGATGATTCATAACAACCCCACGCTGAACAAAACTCAAAAAATGAAGTTCCTTAAATCTAAATTAAGAGGGGAAGCAGAAAAGTTGATTAAGCATCTTCCTGTGAGTGCCGAAAATTATGACTCGTGCTTGGAGATTATCCAACATCGCTATAACAACAAACGGTTACTTTTCATCTCCTATATAGACACACTTCTCAATCAGCCGTCTATAGATAAACCAACTTCAGCGAATTTGAAGAGGCTGCATGATACCACGAAGGAGTGTTTAAATGCGCTAGAGAACATAGACATTGATATTCCCGTATGGGGTCCACTTATTGTGCATTTACTATCATCGAAACTGGATGACGACACTTATGGCGATTACATACAAAACATAAAACATTCAAGAGAGCTCCCAGACTTAAACGAGTTTATGGAGTACTTGGAATTAAAGTTCATGACATTGGAAACATCTAGATCCAAAAAGGGCAGCCAGAAACAGAATTATTCACCGAATATTTCGCATAAAAATTATAACAATTCCAAGTCAACGAACTTTAAAGACGCAGATAAATGGACAAAGACATACCATGCTGCAATACATAAATGTCCACTCTGCAAAAACGATCATGCGCTTAGACAATGCTCTACATTTTTAAATATGGATGTCGCAACGCGAAATCAAACAACAAACAAACTAAATATTTGCAAAAATTGCTTGTTTAGTCACGGAAGCAATAAATGCACTTCAACAAAAAGATGCCGCACCTGTAACTACAAACATCATTCGCTACTTCATGATGAAAATCTGAAAGGGCAACAACCAAGGTCATCCAGTTCACAAGCATCTGAGCGAACGTCTAACCATATTAACGGTGAACAAGAGATTCTCCTGACGACTCTTCAACTCAAGGTCAAGAACAGAGAAGGCGATTACGTCATCCTTCGAGCATTACTTGATCAAGGCTCTCAAGTCACCTTGATTACGGAAAATGCGGCTCAACGATTGAACTTACCACGAAACAAGATGAACGCCGCCGTAACGGGCGTTGGTACGATAATGGGCACGAGCAAAGGGATGATCAAACTGGAATGTAAATCTATCCATTCTGATTATACTTTCCAAACAGAAGCTTTAGTTATGCGTAAGCTTGTAAACAATCTCCCTAACTCAAATATAAACACAAACAGCTGGACATACCTTCAAAATATCAAGTTGGCCGATCCAGACTTTAGCATATCGGGACCCATAGATTTACTGCTTGGGGCTGACATTTACTCTGATGTAATCTTAGACGGAGTACTCAAGCATAGCAATGACTCGCCAGTAGCACAACAGACCAAATTGGGGTGGATACTGTGTGGTGCTACAAAGCAGTTTAACTGTCTAGTTACGTTGACCGAGCTAGATAACATATCAAACTTTTGGGAATTAGAAGAAATTCCTTCGGTACCCGAAACAACAACAGAGCAGGAACACTGTGAGAAATATTACACAGAAACAACAGAACGATTGAGCGATGGAAGATATGTAGTGAAGATGCCAATGAAGGCAAACTATGAACAGAAATTGGGCAATTCAAAACATCAAACCATAGCACAATTTCTTCATTTAGAAAGAAAAATGTCGCGGCAAGAACACTTCGCTAAATTATATAAACAATTTATTCAAGACTACATCGAATTAGGTCACATGAAACCAGCGCCAAAATCCGACAGCCAAGTACAAGCCTACCTACCACATCATGGTGTCCTAAGGGAGAGCTCAACCACAACCAAACTACGAGCTGTTTTTAACGCGTCGATGAAAACAAGCTCCGGCTACAGCCTCAATGATTTGATGGAAAACGGGCCTAACCTACAAAAGGACATATTCTCCTTGATCATTAAATGGCGAACTTATCAATATGTCCTAACGGCTGACATTCAAAAAATGTATCGTCAAATCCTTATTCATCAAGATCAGCGAGACCTTCAAAGAATTATTTGGAGAACCTCCGAAAGCGAACCCCTAACAGATATGTAACTGTGTACCTTGACCTACGGTACCAAAGCTGCACCATTCATAGCTATGCGCACTCTTTTGCAGCTGGCCAAGGATGAAGGCAACGCTTTTCCCTTAGCTCAAAAGGCGTTACAAAACGAATTTTACATGGACGACGTAATTACGGGTCATCAAACCATCGAATCCGCACGATTACTGCAAAAAGAGCTTAACGAGCTACTACAGAAAGGCGGTTTCATTCTACACAAATGGGCTTCGAACGAAACATCTGTTCTCAAAGAACTAGAAGGGAAAGAGAAAAGTAACACTGGCGGTTTTAGCTTCAAACAACAAGAGTTTAGCAAAACACTCGGCCTAGTATGGAATGACGCAAGCGACACATTCCTCTTTAACAGCGAAGTGCCTAAAAGCTCAAAAACGACATATACTAAACGCAGATTATTGTCAGAAATAAGTAAAATCTATGATCCTCTTGGTTGGTTGGCTCCAATGACTATACAAGCAAAATTAATATTCCAAAAATTATGGAGTGAAAACTGTAAGAACATTGGCTGGGATGAAAATGTGCCGGATAGCGTACAAAGAGAATGGATGAGAATTAAAGACGATCTACCAAACATAAACAATATCAGTTTACCAAGATGGATTAAAAACTACAACAATAAAACAATAGAACTGCAAGCCTTCTGTGACGCGAGCGAGAAAGCCTACGCCTGCGTCATATACAGTCGTACTACGTCACCGACCGGTGCATATGAAACGACTTTACTCGCAGCGAAAACCAAAGTGGCACCTCTCAAAAACAAATCTACCATACCCAAGTTGGAGCTAAACGCCGCAGTATTACTAGCTAAATTGATACAAAAGACATCCAAGATTCTATCAGATTATGATCTAAAGATATCCTGTTGGACTGACTCTAAAGTTGTATTAGCATGGATACAAGGCAGCCAAACAAAATATGAAAAATATATAACGAGCCGAACATCGCTAATAATAAACATAGTGCCTGCGATAAACTGGGGATACGTAAACAGTAGCGAAAACCCTGCCGATTGCGCGTCAAGAGGACTTTTACCATCAAAGTTGGTCAACTTTAACTTGTGGTGGCAAGGTCCGCAGTGGCTTAGACGACAAGAAGACCAAACCAAAGTGACGAAGAAAACTTATGTTACGAACGAAGGTCGTTTAACAAACTGTTACGCGGCAAAGAATACGGAACCCATGTCGAATAAAAATGAATTAATTAATTCATTACTTGAGCGACATAGCAATATAGATCGTATTACAAGAATACTCGCATGGATAGTACGTTTTGCTGATGCGTTACGTTACAAATGCAGGTCGCATGAGCGCAATGAACTACACTTCGCAGAAATAAACAACGCATTTGAAATAGTTATAAAATCTGTTCAAGAGAATTATTTCGACAACGAAATAATATGTCTAAACAAAACTGGAAAACTACCCAATAGGAGCGCCGTGTTAAAGCTGAATCCGTTTTTGGACTCGAACGGAATACTCCGTGTCGGGGGACGTCTGAAACAATTAAACCTGCCTGAAGAAACTAAGCATCCCATTCTCCTCCCAAGCAAAGGAAGACTGACGCAGCTAATAATTGAAAAGGCACATCAACGAACTCTTCACGGTGGGGCTAGATTAACGCTAGCTTACACTAGAGATAAATACTTTATCGTCAGCGGCAATCGAACAGTCAAAAAGACACTGCGACAATGCGTTCGATGCCGTCGTTACTCAACAACGAGAACTGAACAGTTGATGGGCAATCTTCCTAAAGAAAGGGTCACTCCGTCAAGACCGTTTTCACATACCGGTGTGGACTTTACGGGACATGTGGATGTAAAAATAAACAAAGGGCGCGGAATAAAGACTTGCAAGGGCTATATTGCCATATTCATATGTATGTGGACGAAAGCAGTACATATTGAACTTGTGTCGGACCTGTCTACACAAACATTCATCGCAGCATTCAAAAGGATGTGTGCAAGAAGAGGAACGCCCAAACACATGTATTCCGATAACGGGACGAACTTCGTGGGTGCCGCAAACGTGTTAAAAGAAGAGTTCCAGCAGTATAAAACAATGCTGTCTCCAGAGTTCCATAAAGAGATCAACAACCTTGAAATTGAGTGGCATTTAAACGCTCCTTTGTGGCCCTCTGCAGGAGGTCTATGGGAAGCTGCTGTCCGATCTATGAAGGCCCATCTAAAACGTGTACTTGCACAACAGAAGCTAACCTACGAACAATTCGCAACGCTCCTTACTCAAATAGAGGCATGCATGAACAGCCGGCCGTTGACCCCATTGTCCGAGGATGTAGAGGACCTGAACTACCTTACACCCGGTCTCTTTCTCACGGGGAGTCCGACGCTGTCACTACCACTCAATGAACCCGAACAACTGAAATATATGGACATCAGAAACAACTGGAAACTTATCGAACTTATGCGCCGCCATTATTGGGATCGCTGGTCGAAAGAGTACCTTCATATCCTACAGAATCGAAACAAGTGGCAACATACTAAGGAAAACCTACAGAAAGGTCAACTTGTTCTCGTGAGGGAAAGCAACCTACCTCCAGGCAAATGGGCGATGGGTCGTGTGTTGGAGCTACACCCAGGCTGCGACAACTTAGTTCGAGTTGTTACTCTCAAAACACAGACCGGAGTGCTAAAAAGACCCATTACGAAACTGACACCCCTACCTGTAGACGAGGCATGTGAAAACATCGATACAATGGCTGCGGTTACGGGCAAGGAAAGTCATAAGGATAGAAAACGAACTGGGAATACTCTGAAAAAGATGAACATCTTGCTTATGGTGTTATTAGTTGCGTTTACAACGCTGTCAAGTGGACTAGCAACGCCTCTAGAACATTTCAAGAAAACGCCATTATCTGAAAACCAACCCGTGTACTTTGACCCCATAGGAAATATCCAACTAATACATGACGAATGGAAACTTTTGGTATATTATAACCTGACTACCTTTTGGCAAAGTACTACGAAGGTTGAGAAGTTCGTGAATTGTTTAGCTCAACTATGCGAGACTATGCTTACTGAACCATGTCACTCGACAATACAACAATTAAAGTTCGAAATGAGCCAGGTAAACGAATACAACATGTTATTATTGTCGCAACATCAGCAAAGAAAGCGTCGCGGCTACGTCGACGGCGTAGGAAACCTTGCGCGTACCCTGTTCGGTATACTGGATAGCAAGTTTGCTGAAAAATACGCTCAGGACATACAAAAAATCCAAACGAATGAACACTATTTACTGCAGCTCATAAAAAATCAAACACTTATCGTCGAGTCAGAAAACAATATCATTAAGAAAAACGAGAATTTCGTAAAATCACAACTAGAAGTAATTCAGCAATTCATAAACGCAACTGAATATAGAACAACCGTCTTGGAAAACAGATTTCAAATTATGAAAACAATGAATGACGTTAACGCTGGAGCGTTAACTGCCAGCTTGCTACTTTCAGTATTGCGGAGAAACCAACAGATGCTCTTAGATGCGTTGACAGACATCTATCGAGGAAATCTTGATATGAAACTATTTACACCAGGACAGTTATCAGAACAATTGAATTACATTGCCGGGATTATATCGAAAAGATTATCGCTACCTATTAAAAACATTAATGGAGCGAACATTCAGAACATATACAAACTCATTTATGTCAAAGCTCGACTCACAGAACAATACCTACTGTTTGAATTACATATCCCATTACTGAGCGATGATAAATACACGTTATATCGCAATATACCTATACCTAAACGCCTCACGGCTGACCAATGTGAAGTGATAGCGATAACAACAAAGTATATAGGAGCAAACTTCGTAAAAAACACCTACATACAATTGGAAGAAGTTGATCTACAGCAATGTACAACAATGACGTCGGATAACTATATATGCCACGCCTACACTCCTATAAACAACTTGCACGGAGCCACAGCATCTTGCGAAGCAAAAATGCTGAGTCAATATGTAAATAACATCACATGCGATTGGATACTACAACAATGTTCTGACCAATGGACTAAATTACAAAGACTAAACATATGGTTATATAATTGTGTCGGTGAATGTACGACCCGTATAATATGTGTCATAACAAAGGCGGGGCTCCTTGCTCTAGGTCAGGATTGTGTAATACAACACAAAGACACTTCAATATACTCACATAACGTTTTTAGTAGTAAAACAAATATTGAAATTAATTTGGAAGTACCTACTATTGATTCCCCAAATGATATGTGGCAGACGTTTAAAAACACAAAGATTGTGCTGACTAAACCAAACTTATCTGATGAGCACAGGTTATTGGAAAATCAAATAAATGCACAAAAGGAACGAGAAGTACTCCCTTACGACCTGAGTATCCATGACATTGGAAACTACACGATAAGTGGCATCCTGTTGGTGGGAAGTGTCATCGCTATTGTGGTCTGGGGACTAAGATACCTTATTGCACGTAAGAAGCGAAATACACATCCAACCAAAGCTCGAGAGAGATCGGAAAACATAGAGATGAAGGAGATTCCTACTTACGCAGAAATAGAAGATGGACATTCCAGGCGCAAAATTCGGTCACAACATTCGGAGAGAACAAGATTTCAATTATAAATACTATTGTATGATTTTGTATACTTTTGATTTTATATAACATTTATATTTTAATAACATTTTATTATTAACGAATTTGTAATTTGTAAGGAACTATTTAACTTGTAAATCAGTTTGGTGATCTGAGTATGTACTTGATACCTCTCCCTCGGGAGCATGTACGAGCCAATAACGCTCATACAGCTTAATTCGTAGTTAGACAAAGACAACCAAACAATTACTTAATTAGTCGTAAAACTCGGTCACGCGCTATTGTGTATGTGTCGAATCAATAACATTACGAAAAGTGCGACTCAGATAACTTAACATTAACAACTATTGTGAACTATACCTAATAAACTCATAAACTTATCTAGTGGTTTGATATATCGTGTGTACTACCTATAACTTAACTACAACCGGGGTACCGCTAACGGCGAGATAACCCCCAACAAATTCAGTTAAATACGTAATTTTTTTTTATTCCCATCCACCTACGCTTTGAGTTTAGAATGAGCCTCTGCTGAGGTTGTCAAAGGTTTTTAAATGATTGGCAACCTGCATTCCCGCTCTCGAGGCGGCGAGGTCCGAGCTCCGCCGGGTCCTAGTGGCAAATTGGAAGGAACGACTTGTGCACCCCAGTGCCGGGCACGCCACGATCGTGGCGGTAAGTCCCGTGTTTGAGGAGTGGCTGGAGAGGCGCCATGGCGCCCTCACCTTCCGGCTGACACAGGTAATGACTGGCCACGGTTGTTTTGGCCAGTTCCTGTGTCGCATACGCCGGCAAGAGACGCCCGGTTGTCACCACTGCGGCGACTGCCGCGACGTTGTTGAGGACACGGCGCTGCACACTTTGGCGGTTTGCCCCGCCTGGGCATCGCAGCGCCGTGAATTGATCGCGGCAGTCGGATTGGTTGCCCTCTCGCTCCCGGCCGTAGTTCAGTCTATGGTCCGGAGTGAGAGGTCGTGGAACGCCGTCGCCTCCTTCTGTGAGGAAGTCATTTCCATCAAGGAGGCGGCGGAGCGGGAGAGGGAGCGTTTGAACCCTCTCCCCAACCGCAGAGCCGGGCGCCGGAGGGCGCGAGACGACCTCCAGCCACCCTGAGGTTTGACCTGGGGGTGGCGGGCTTTGTGGGCCTGCCCGCCATCCGTTCAGCACCAGGTCCGAGAGGCGGCGTGCGTGTTCCCACGCGCGCCTCTGTTGTTTCGAGTCCGTCTCCCCTCTAGGGGGGACAGTAGGGATAACTTGTGAGGAGTGCCTTTGGGTAGGTCTTTCGTGTAGTGGCCTGCCGTTTCATACGGCGGGCCGAAACCTCGGCGGGGTCGCGACCGCATGCGAAAGTGATTCGCGCGGCCCCGTCGATAGTGGTTTTGTTGAGGAACACCGTGGTAGGTTTAGTCGGTATTCCGGGAGGTACTTCATCTTTTCAACATCTTTCTTTTACCCCGGCGAGTCCGACATAACCCCTCCGCCCGCCCCCGCGGAGGGGTATGCATCAAGCATTCCCCCACGTAAAAAAAAAAAAAAAAAAAAAAAACCTGCATTTAAACCTGTGTACCGTATACTTAAATGCCAGCATCGTTCTAAAAAAAAATGTTTATAACGGCCTACCATTACTAAAACCATGCCTTAGTGATATGAAAACAAAATACAGCAATTACCAATGTTGATGTGCGGTACATAAATAGTGTGCCAAATATTACATGGTTTGTGACGCGGCTTTCATACAAACTGCGTGTTTAATCTTTTTATATTCCGATGTTATTTTGCCACCGACGTTTTATTTGATGTTGATGCTAGAAGGAAATGTTAGTACTACTATTCTGTTTTATTTTATATGCTAACTTAAATTTTGTTCCTTGATAAATTGAGTAATGTCTTGTATGAACAGACAAGTTTTCTCCTTGACTTATTTAGTTTTGGAATCAGCAGGCAGTAAATATATAGATTTGCCAATTATTTTGCTTTTTTTAAAGTATACTAGCAATTTGGCTTGCAAATAACTGGTATTCTCGTTAAACTCTTCAGCGAAGCAAAAATGCTTGTATTAGGATTGAGTTTACGTGGTAGTAGAGTATTATGAGTACGAACCGAACCAACGACTTTCGATTACAAGTCCAACGCCTTTTCTGTTAGACTACTTCTTCTCTCTTAGCCTTTATTATTCCCATGTCACTTGGGGTCGGCGTTTCTGGTCTAACCGGATTTGACTGGATATCAGTTTTTACACGGAGCAGCTGCAATTTACAAATTTACCATTACACTTGCATTACATTGCCTTGACTTCAACTGTTTTTAAGCAGATGGCTGGTCATGGACAACTCCTTTTAAAACAGTCTCCCGTGTTAATAAAAATAGTTTTCAACGATTTAATATTATAAAAACCGCGATAAAACCAACATATTTCAATAAAATTAAAATCTTTAAATAAAAAATAAAGTCATCTCGTTTTTCAACTCCTTCAGCTTACTTTTTAGTGCTTTAAATAAATGTATAAAAAGAGTGATACCAGACATTTTGGCAAAAAACCGTAGACATATAATATGCTTCCAAATACGAGTTGAATTACGAAAAATATGGCTGATTAAACGTGAAACGAGGCGAAGGCTTCCACAGACAAACAGAAGCGTACCGACCATGTACGAAAATTGCCTAACAATAGCACAACATTATAGAAGGGAAAATTTCGAAATTCAACAGGTAAAAATTCGTAGCAGTACTAGAAAAAAAACATGCCACAGGTATAACGGCAAAATTACGAAAACTCTATTTGCATCCGGCGGCTCATTCAGGCCGGAAGTGAGTCCTTTGTCGTCTCGCTCGCTCATTTCCGGGTTTGTTGCCCTCAACTAGCCGGTAGATGGCGGTGTACTTAAAATTGTTAGTCGTTATGCGCTTAAAACCGTTTTTGAAAACAAAATCTCTGAAGTCATAAGTTTGGGCTTTTAATTTTAATAGAAACTTCGTATGAAACATTTAGTTTGAGTCTTTGAATGGTGACTTATAGTTGAGAGCAATTTCGTAACTTTACAGATATATAAATTTTCTTTTTTCGTTTTCGTTCGTTGTCCCAGATATTAATGAAATTCTGATCAAAGTAAGTAACGCTATTGTCGTCGCTTTAAACTAAAAGTGAGGCAGATGAATTGCAAAAAGTAATCAAATTGATGACCCAATGGTGATACTATATTTATCACTAGATTTTGCGTAAATGTTGTTTAGTTAGTAGCAAGACAATTTTGGATAAAAATTACCGTATGTACTTTTCTGTTCCCCTGACAACGTGTATGCGAAATTTCATAATGATCGGTTGATTAGTAAAGGCGTGAAAGCGTCTCAAACAGACAAATTACCTCACATTCGCATTTATAATATAAGTTAGGTTGTTACAATTTGTTAGCTAGTGTCTGGACTTACCTCCAGACGTTAGTTAACAAATCCTAACTTCGGTTACCAAGGCTTATATACGACCTAGCACCAATATACTTACATTAGCTATTCTGCTAAGATGAGAAAAATAATATAATAAAACAACATCAATTTCATTAATTAAAATAATATTCATAGCTCCATATAAAAGGAAAAATATTCTATTAAAAGTATATTTTTTTAGGCTGGCATGCATATTTATAAAGTTTACGTTTCAACCTTTAAAGATGACTGCATCTTTTTTTACGGCATATTATAAATGCCAGTAAATATTTTATGTTTTTATTACGACCTATTTGGTTTCCCATTGACGATGTATGTTTTGGATGATATTAATGGCAATTTATAATTATGAGCAATGCTTTCTATTCCCTCAGAATAATTTAAGTGACTTGAGACTCTCAGTTCTGTTTTGATTTTATATCAAGAACAACAAAGAATAAAGAAAATACTCAATTGATATTTATGTAGCGAATATTTGAGAAAATATCTGAAACTATATTAAAATAATGGCCAACTTTAAATTCAAATAACAAGGCGTAAAACAACTCACTTAAAAGCTAGTTTTAAACTCAGTTTCACGTTTAAACTTTTACTAACAGTGGCTACAGTGAAACCTCGTCTAGTTTCGGAAGAAAATAGAAAAACGCGTCCCCAAAAAGGGGCAACCGAGGATATCCACTTACAATGAAGACGTGGACAAATTATAGGTTAATTTTCTGTGTAACTCAGCACACAAAATGGCGAATTCTGTAGCGCGTATTATTACGTTATGTTTTGGTTCTTATTTCTGTGATGATATCATTTGCTTTTTCTTTAGATTTGAGAGTAATACTTGTATTGGCAATTCGACTATACTTGGTTTCGTATTCAGTTATTTTTGGTATATCAACACTTATATTTTGTTATACTACATTATCCACTGAAGCACTGACTTTTTGTATTCTTTCCTAATTTAATTACCTTGCTATTGCGTTCATAATATATTTTTAATTCATTCTAACTACAAGAACTTCTTTTAGATATAAAGTCTAATATCTGTACATTAAATAATTATTTAATATTGAGATAAGATAAGATACAATAAGATAATATTTCTTCCATCTAAGACGAAAATAAAGCTTGTGCAGACTCTGATCTTTACCTTAATTGATTATGGTGATGTGTGTTACTATAACCTGAATGCAGATCTACTCAATAAATATTACCGACTTGTAAATAACTGTATTCGATTCATTTATAATCTTCGTAAATATGACCATATTTCATCTTATAGATCTACTTTAAAATGGTTACCCATTCGTCAACGCTGTAGTTTGCGTGCTCTTACAATATTATTTTCTATTCTAACCTCACCAAATGCCCCCACTTATTTAACCCGCTTTTTGCAATATCTATGTTCGAATCATGATAGAAATCTTCGTTCTTCCAATAACCTCCTCTTACCTTGTCCCTCCCATACATCTGGTTTCCTACATTCTTCCTTCTTCGTCCAGTCCGTTTTACTTTGGAATGCGCTCCCTCATGAAGTCAGGATGTCCACAAACCGTTGCACTTTCAAGTTGAAAGTGCGTGCTCTCTTCCTTGACAGTTTATCTGTTCCATCTCATCAGTAATATGTTACGTATGTATGTATATAGGTATGTATGTAGGTGTCTATATATTTATATGAATATATTCTATTTAAATTATATGATATATTTAGGTATGTATATTCTTTAGTTTAAATACATGTATATTTATAATGCTATTGTATGCGTATGCACATACTTCTTTTTATCCCTACATCACTACGGTTGACTGGTAGAGAATGCCCTTGGCATTAAGTCCGCCAATGTATTGTTCTGTGCATGAAGATTTAAAATAAATAAATAAAATAAAAATAAGATAATTTGTAAAACCATGCGATATCATTTTTTAACTATCACCTTTAATAACGGGTGTACATATTAACCATTTACTTCTTCTATTTATTAATATTATTACTACTTCCATTACTTCGTAAAAATCTACTTCTGCATTAGGTCTTTTCCATATCTCCCTCCAATCTTCAATAAAATGATGAGAAATGAGGCGCTCATAGCCAGTTACACTCACTGATCGGTGAACGATTTGCGATGTTAAGCAACGTTGTGTGCGGTCAGTCTATAGATGGGTAACCGCTTAGTGGTATTTCATCTGAGCGTGTCCGTGCTTCGGAGGGCACATAAAAAGTCGGTCCCGGTTGTTGTCAAATTGACAGCAGTCGTTAAGCCATGTTAGAGGCCTACGGGTGGTTTGAACAACTCTTGACAACAGGTTAGCCACTAACCACACGAAAATAAGAAGAAGATCTTCAATAAACAAAGACGTTTGATGTCAAGTTTTTCTTGCTTAAAAGAAGGGAGTTGCAGATCCCAATGCGTTTCATGATAAAATAAAATAAATTGCAACTCAAAGCCCCTGTACCATGATTTATGTTTGCGTCGCAGACTCTGGTGCGTGGATTCATCATTTTCATACGATAAAAATTGTGTTATTTCTCGCGTTGTAATTCAAACGCGAATGAATAATGGTCTTGTGCGAATAACAAAAGTTTTCTGGGTTTTGTTAAGGCGAGTTGGTTTTTAGGACCCTCTTTTAGTGCTTGGAACGTACAAATTTTATTTGTGATCATAATTATGCTTTGAGAAAGAGTTTCTTTAAGTTGAATGAGTGAAATAGATTTAGCACAGTTATGGATAGCACAAAAACAGAATATATTAGATCCACAAAGACTTGAAATTCCGGAGAACTTGAAGTAATGTAATAATGAAGTCTCTAAGAATACATATTAATGCCATATAATAATGTTATGTCCCGAATCCTGGAAAATGTAATTTACGAAGAAATGTATTCTCTATTCTGTGAACATATTATTAAAGAATTACTTCCACTTCTGTTGGTTAGGCTTCGCAAATAATATATTATGGGTCACCTGATAGTAATCAGTAGTAATCGAGTAAAAGAGTCCAGCGATGCGCTTTGCCTTTATTTGAACGGTTGTACGTGCTTTCGGTGGCACAGGAGATATGAATCATAAATGGTCACTCATGTGTGAGCATGACTGTTGTAGTAACTTCACATATCAATTGATTAACCTGGTCACCAGTTTCCATGTGTCACAGTTTGCATCTGTCAGAAATTCTATCAATAGATCGTATTCAATATTATAATTATTACAGAGAAAGCAACTTCTTTTAAATTTAATGTAAAACTCTAAATATTATTCCGATCCTATAGTATCATCCGAACATATTCATTCAACACAATACACCCAATGATGAAACACCTTACAAATATCGTTTCTGCTAACACAACATGGTGTGTCGAGCGATTCTTTGTGTCGTCAGCACACATGATGCATGTTATATGAGTACGGGGTTTCTGAATGAGACGCCTCGGGCTACTGTCCTGGCGAAAGGATACGATTGTTGGCGCGTTGACTCGTGAAAAGGAATATTATTTTTGGGTATGTTTTTTTGGGTAAATTTTAAAGAAAGAACGTTATTACAGTTTTAAGATTGTTGTTTTAAAAAATGAATATCTTTGATCCTAAACCTTAAACTAGCTGTCTACAAATATATTATAACAATATACTGTTCGCGAAATTGAAATACATACATACGAAAACTATTCAAATAGATATAATCCATCAACTGCATTCGAATAATTTAAATCATTTGAAAGGTAAGTCGTTGCTGCTTTAAATCTTAACACACCTGGTGGTTCTTTTTGCACTTTTGACATAATGCTACATTGTGCAATAAGAAGAAGATATCTAATACACTTCTTCAGTAGTTTAACTACGATTATATTACTGAATATTAGTACTAGTATATTGCAGGTACATATACCTGCAGTAATGCATTAAATGGTAGGTTACGGAAGGTTATTACAAGGAACATCGGCGTTTTAATGGACCTGTGTGTAAATAACACATGGCCTCATTATTCGATTAACCGCGTCTACATAAGTGCCGAAACCTCGCGAGCCAAATACTCGGTATCTGTGGACGTGCCCAGGGGCTGTTCGTGCGCACGTTGCCTTGGGCATAATACGTATTCACTCAAAATGCCACATGAGCAGCGGGTTTGGTATAAATGCAGTTTTAACCTTGTTACAAAAATCATCCAACGTTCGTTGTTGTTATTCCTACGTAATTTACAAAAACATATACTTGTGAAAATACTGGCACATTAATGTCTATCAAGTGCTCATTTCTTGGCCACTTGTGTGTATATTTTATCTTGAATTGTAATGAAACCTTGCTTGTGTATCTAAATGCTAGTTTATTTAGTTTAAGGATTACTAATATCTTGTAATAATTTCGGCTAGCTGGTAACGTTTTGGCAATTTACCAGAGATCCTTATTTTATTTACTCTGTTATCTAAATAAACTGTTTGTTGGTATTTTATTTGGCAAATATTTCGATGCCTTGTCCTAGAAAATACATTTCGGCAAAAATATATAGGCACTGGAAGTAGTAAAACATTGTGTATTTTCCGATACTCTTGACAACTCTTTAGAAACAACAACCATAAGAAATATATGTTAAAAATTGTTATACATATCGCAATATTGTAATTGCCTGTACCTACTGATGACACTTATTTTATATTTTAAATTGCAATACTTCGTAGGATTTACGTCTCACTACCGGGTGATATTATGAACTACAGATAGCTTATCTAAGTTTGGAAGGTTTTGTACCTAACTGTTGCGAGCAACCTAGAACTGATAACTGATCTTATATATAAAATTCTCGTGTCACAATGTTAGTTACCATACTCCTCCGAAACGGCTTAACCGATTTTTATTAAATTTTACATGCATATTTAGTAAGTCTGAGAATTGGCTACTATCTATTTTTCATACCCCTTAGTGATAAAGTAAACATAAAAAAAAAGAAAATTACTTTTGACAGAACGAAGTCTGTCCGGGCAGCTAGTAAGATATAAAAAGCCGTGTTCAACCTATGTTATACATACTATCTACTCAGCAACTAGCCTATTTTGTTTTAAACCTCTTGGTCGGCCTTTTAATAAAAATAAGTTAGCAAATAATCATTTAGTCTACCTGATGGTTACGTATAGAGGTTTGCAGTCCTAGGAGTATTATGCGCGCGGTACTGAATTGAGCTGTAGGCATAGGGGATGATAAGGGTATCGTCAAGCAGGTAGTGGTCTGCTCAAATTTATGCTGTCTTCTAGTAGAGGCCTGGTGTGATTTGTTAGTCATTTGTTATAGCATCCAGGATAACGCTAGCTGCTAGCACTTCCTAGTTATCCCTTATCTAAAGAAAAACGGATCAAATAAATAAAATCTGAATATATATTTAAATGTAACCCAAAAAAAGGGAAGTAAATAATTGAACAGGATCTGAAGTAATACGTGACCTCCAACATTTGTGGAATGTAGGTTGTATCAAAAGGTCAAAGTAAAGCTGATCGATAGAAAATGTCCGAAATCTCGGCATTACTGTATTATAAGGGATTGATTGATAACCTTTAGTCGAAATTCGTTTATGAATTCATCGATTCTTCGAGACAGTATTGTTAATTTCTCGATTCACGTTCAATTTGGACCTTTTGTTATGTGGTCCTATTATAAATAGAGTACGTCAAAGGAACTCACACCTTATTTTCTAAAGTGGTAGGCAGAGGTGAAATACAACCTCTTTTTGCCAGCTATATGTTTGGGCAAGTCTATTACCATCTACTACTACCTTTGTAGACTCCGTTCTACAACAGGGATTTTTTTTACAGAAAATACTATATAGAACATAATATCATTTTACAGAAAATATAATTAATAATACTTTGTCCAACTAGCGAATTAAACACAGTAGGTACCTTATACACTGTCGTCGCTTTCATTACTGCTGCGCCAATGATGCATTCTGCTACGTATCTACGCATCGCTACACTTAGCAACTGCATGGAAGGCGTAGTAAAATTAAATGCTTACATCGCCACTATCACTATGCATATACAGTCTCTGTCGTTAATAATGGATAACCCGTTAGCCGGAGGTTATATAATATTTTTATGTTAGGGTTGCCAACAGCGTAAAAATGTGCGTACATTTTTGTGCTTTTTGTTTAAATTCACTTCTTTGCCCTTTCATTTGGTTGCCATTTCAACAAAATTATTTCTTTTTTGGATAATTCTTTTGCCATCGTATTTGCGAATACTTGTATTATTTAATTTAACTACATTTTTAGGCGCCAGTAACGTAAAACAGTACTAAAATTAACATTTTAATCAATTTCTTAAGATTAATCTTTCCGTACGTCTAGTTTTAACCACTGATTGCGAAAAAAAAGTATGGCAGCCCTGACATAAGAATATTATTTTCTTACTGCCTGATAACTGGTTAACCTCCAGCTAACGGGTAATCCATTATTAACGACAGACCCTGTATATGAATTCCATGTCCACACGGCTCAAAAATTTGTGTGGCATATCTTTATGTCCGTTCTTTGTTATCAAATCATTATGTTAACTATCGGACAAATTAATACGATTTGAAGGCACCGCAAAAGAAAGCTTTCAGTTTACCAAGATTTTATAAAATAACTACAAATTAAATAATAATAATAATATTCCATCAAATATTTTTTTTTGTTACTTGGGTTAATGCATGACACATACCCCTCCGCGGGGGCGGGCAGAGGGGTTATGTCGGACTCGCCGGGGTAAAAGAAAGATGGTAAAGATGATAATGTACCTCCCGGAATACCGACTAAACCTACCACGGTGTTCCTCGACAAAACCACTATCGACGGGGCCGCGCGAATCACTTGCACATGCGGTCGCGACCCCGCCGAGGTTTCGGCCCGCCGTATGAAACGGCAGGCCCCTACACGAAGAGGCAAAGGCCTTTTAGGCAAAACCCCTCCCAAACGCTACTGTCCCCCCCCCCTAGAGGGGAGATGGACTCGAAACAGAGGCGCGCGTGGGAACACGCACAGAAGCAGGGTGATACATTAGAAGAATTAAAAGAGCCCTGACATACAGAGTTGCATAAATTTGCGCTTTTCTTTGTGTGGAATTGTAAAGTGCTGTGTTTAATGTCTGAGTCGGGTAATGCATAGGATTTTCTTGTATGAAATTTGAATGGTATTGAGAAAAATATGTGGGATGTAAAACATTACTAGTGAAATGTGTGTCTATTAAACCTCTGCTTAATAATATCCAAACTGTAGATAATATCCAAACTAATATTATAAATGCGAGTGTGAGTTGGTTTGTTTGTTACGCTTTCACGATTAACTACTCGACCGATCATCATGAAATTTCGCATACACGTTTTCAGTGGTCCAAGATAGGCCATTGGATACCTTACATCCAAAAAAATAAGTACTGTTCCTAAAGGTATGGAAATTTATTGACAAAATCTGGACTATCGTGAGCGAAGTCGCAAGCAAAGCCTAGTATATTATACTCGAGTGAATGTAGGTACAGTTAATAGAAGCCGGTCAATCACAGCTTTAGTAAAGCCGACAATAAAATTTATGTCGCATGGTAATCCAATTATACTCAAAGGTCATTGCTCTACTAATTGTTAATCCTCGATTAAAAGGAAACTGAGATAAAATTACAACATCATCGCCTCGTGTCACCCCAAAAGCCTTGACAGAAATGTTAGGAACAGAGTGATCCTAAACCTTATAAGATTATAGCACCTTATAACAGAGGTCAATGTGTCAGTGTCAGTCAGTGGCAGCGATAGCTCAGTGGAGAGACCAACAGACTGCAATGCAGAGGGTCTCGGGTTCGAACCCACGTCGCGCACCTCTGACTTTCGGAAGTAATATGCCTTTTCGAAATTATGTGCGTATTGATTGACAATTATCGCCTGCTCCGTGCCTCGGAGGGCATGTTAAGCCGTTGGTCCCGGCTGCCATGAACATCTATGGCAGTCGTTATTGGGAAAGTCAGCACCCTCTAATATTCTGACACTGATCTAGGCCTTAGGGTATCGTTAGAGTTGTGGAGGTCAGGTGGCAGCCGCTCCGTGTAAAAACTGATATCCAGTCAAATCCGGTTAGACCAGAAAAGCCGACCCCAAGTGACTTGGGAATAATAAAGGCTAAGAGAGAAGATAACAGAGGTCAATGATCAGCAGTGGCCATCAGATATATCTCGCCATGTTTCAGCACTTTTTTATTTTTTTTGTATTTATAATAATTATATACAACGTCCGCACTAGCTACAAAAACCCCTGATATTGCAAACATTCAAACAACGGACACAAAGAACATCAGAACATTTATTTGCATTTCACATAATTTTTTTGCATACTACGCCATCTTCTCTCGCCAGTCGACTATATGACTTATCTGCACGGCTAGCTCCTGGTATGGTTTAGATGGTGAACTTGCCCTTGACAGGACACTGAGTGTTATGTTCAGTGTCCATAAGAGACGAAACATATTTTCACTAATAGTTTTCCCGTCTCTGGGTGTTCCTTATGTCCGTTGTTTTAATGTTTATAAAGTCGCTCGCGACAGACATTTTCTTCGTGCAGTAGGTGCATGTTTAAAATATAAGAAGATATATAAAGGTCCCAATGCTACGTATTTCGTTTTTTGGATGGTTTGTAGATAACTCACAAGCAAGATAAACGATATTTTTAAGTCGAATAAGGGATTAGAGTCAGTATGTCTTAAGTGGTCACCAATGTAAGAGTAATGAGACCGTTAATGCGTCACACACATTTAGTAAGAACACCATAGACTCACATATCAACGTCTCAAATTATTGTTACTTTCAGCCAATATTTAATTCCTATTTTTTAATATCGGCGAAATGCAAGTTATATAATTATATATTGCAGGCTGACTGCTTGCAATTCTAGGGGTAGAACTTGCGCGGTTATCGTTACTCCTAGACGTTGGTAACTACTTACTAATAGGCAAACCATATGCTTGTTTGCCATCTTAGTAGTGTATAAACTGCCTCGGCGGCGCAGCGGTGGTGAATGTGATTGCTGTGCATGAGGTCTCGGGCTTGAATCCCGGGTTGGGTCAGCAGACAGTTATTGGGTTTTTCTGTCAAGGAATTCTTAGTAGCGACCTGGAGTTAGGAAGTGCCAGCACGTAAAGTCGTTTGTCCTAAACATTCTCCGGTTGTATCGGATTGCCATCACATTGGAGTATGAGTGTTAGTGAATAGAGTGCACTTATATATCGCATATACTTGTGCAGTATAATGTCTCCTACGCAGGCCAGTCTCCGTTAAAATTGGCCATCGTGATCGAAATTCGAGAGATTGACAAATGTACGTCCATCGCAATTTCTAACTAAAAAAAACATAGGCGTAAGCAAACCTAAATGATTTAAACAAAGAACAACTATTCTATATCGTTTGTTTCTAACAGCTATGCGGTTTTTTCCAGGCCTCGTTTACGGAAGTGACGTTAACTGGCGCACAATATTTTTACACTAGTTTAAATCAAAGCGAATTGTAGGTAGATTGAAATAGTCAATATATAACGGTAGTTGCAGCGTTTGAAAATCGAATTATTAGAACGTAGGTGAGAGTCCCACGTTGTGTTCATAATTAAAATATCGCATCGATAGAATTCAAATTCAAACGCCATGTAAACTGTATTTACGGTTGAAATTAATAATCAATCAGATTTCTATCTTAAATTTAAACATGTTGAATTAGTAATTTAGTAATTTGATTGCTTTGTTGGCATAGCGAAAGTGTGCAACTGTTGCGACTGTTGTTCATGAGGTCTGGGGTTCAATATCTGGATCAAACAAAGTGCTGTTAGTATTTTTTGGCATGATATTCTCAATCGTAGTGCAGAATCCTGAACTGTGCCTTGTAGACAACAATAGGTGTACTATAACGTGAAACCTCAAGCCATGGCTGATGAAATTTACGTATTATAAACCTGTGCTTATCCACGTGGCAATATAGGCATGAAACTATGTATGTATGTAGAATAAAGATGACATTGTTTGATGTTTAATGATTGCCTTATTAGTCCACATCACAATCTGCTGGTGCAAATTTAAACTTCTTTGACGCCAAGGAGACCAAGGATCGATATAGTAGAAATTTCGGGGCGGGCAAAAATATTACTGGATTTTCTCTTACGCAATGTTTAGTAGCAAGTCTTAGATCGGTAGAAAAGAGTAGGCTCATAATATACCTATGTCTTACGTTTACGCGAATGTTATATATTGAAATTAAACAACTTGGTACGGATTTTATCTAAGTTTATTTTTTATATAAGTAACACTATTATTACATAATTTGGAACTCTAAACTATTATTGTTAAACACTTTTACTAGTTACTGTTTACTTATATTTAAGCTATTTAATTAATAAAACTATTTCGATTTAAGAATAGGCTCACCGCATACGTCAAACTTATAACATCTATTTTCTTAATTTTCTTATCTGGTAAATAAAAGATCTCATTATGAAACCATTCAATTATTAAATTCACACTATAATATTCGTCTCTAATACAAAGAGCTTTTGTTTATTTTTTTATTTAAGAAAGATGTTTATGTATCATAAAGATGGATAAATATAATATAATCTATAATATATTATTACAATGTCATTTCCCAGACAATGACTCGCATTGATTAAAGGTTAAATTGATTTTACAATTGAGCCGCCCCGTCATCTCACCAATTGGTTCCGTAATTATAATATCGACATTACGTTGATTACGTTATTTGTTTGCAGAGAATTAAATTTGCAAGTTTAATTATTTGCGGAGGAAATTACTTGTAAGTTACGCGAACGGTGGCACTTTCGTGTGATAAATAAATATTTGTCTCATTACGGCGTGATCTGTAGCATACAGATTAAATAAGTTTGTTGTAGGCTTTCTGCTTGAGAGGTTGAACGAAACAAAATGGTTTCCAAAATGTGGAATTTTAATTTTGTTTTACGTAGCTGTTTTGTGGTACTTTAGGGTGTATAAAATAAAAATGACTCCACTCACGGTTCAGTATATATATGTATATTGTCCAGGTCCGTGGACACATACACAAAAATTCATAAGGGACTAGAGAGTAGAATTGACAAGCACATAATACAGTTCAAAGTCAAAAGCACTTAGATATAGAAAATATAATGGTTATAGTGGAAGAAATACGGAAGATACACAGGCGTTTACATAAACGAGTGACAAGCACTCCGCGTCGTCGTGGTCCCTTAATTAAGAAACCTCGGCGGGGTCGCGATTGCATGTGAAAGCGATTCGCGCGGCCCAGCCGATTGCGGTTATGTCGTGGAACACCGTGGTAGGTTTAATCGGTATTACCGGGATGTCGCTCACCATCTTTTCCCGGTGAGTCCGACATAACCTCTCCGTCGCCCCGCGGAGAGGTATGAGCAAAAGCAATCCCCCACGTTAAAAAAAAATCAGGGGGCCTACATTTTATAAGTGTCTTATTGGTCACTTTGCATGTTTGTGTATAATAATGTGTTTGTTCAATTAACGGGTCTGAAATCGGTAATCGGGCTCGCTCCTTATTATGTATGACCTACAACGAAACTAGAATATAATAAACATAGGTAGTTCGCGTATAATAAACCTTTATTATACGCGAACTACGTTGTAGGTACAGCTAAGAGTGGATATCCAGTCGTCGTCCTTATTACCATTACGCCAACAAGGCAATAGTAGGCATAGTTTACTATGTTATTAAAACCACAAATTAAATAGGAAAATTGTTGAGGACTTGAATGATATACTTATTACAGAACGAGATGGGTATAGAAACCCAGTATTCAACCCTGTTCGTCTTCATGTGACCTTGTTTCAATTATATTTAAACATTTACTTAGGTTAATGTTCTATATAATTATATAGTATTTACATGTTTTAATAATAAATAATTAGCGTACTTTTCAATAATTGCCGCCGTTGAACATCATGCCCACTGTTACCTACTGCTGAGCATGATGCCCACAGTTAGGCCTAGGCCTCATGTCCACTTTTGGGCATTTTGCCCACTGTTAGGCGTCATACCAACTGTTAGAAGTTATGCCCACTGTTGGGCATCATGTCCACTGTTGGGCATTATGACCATTGTCGGGTATCATGTTCATTATTGGGCATCATGTCCACTGTTGGGCATGTTGTGTTGCAAAACGCAGCACAAGACAAAACTCAACAGCAAACAGCAGCAACCAACTCGACTCAGCACACCACCACTCTGCATGTAAATGAAGTCATTTTGCCATTTAAAATACAGGTTACCTTGTGACCCCTATATCTCGGGGGTCTTTTGACCTACAGGGCCCATATTCAAACTTGACTGAGACCCCAAGGTGTCTGCACACCAAGTAATAAGTCAATCGGTCCAGTGGCTCCGGAGAGTTTGTTAGTGACAGACATAGGCCTGTCACTAACAAACTGTCATTAACAGACAGACACACAGACCCACAAAGTGTTTTCATTAAACTTTTCAAAGAAGACTCAGAGGGTAATAAGGATATCATCTAATTCTTCGAAATTTTTCCTACAAAATTGGAAGGATGGATGGCGTAGTGCTTTATGTAGTCGTCTCGCCGCTGCCACTCTGCCGACTGTTATGGATTCGATCCCCACACGGAACAAAAAATTATATTATCATTAACGCTGCGACAATCTATGTGCTAATGCAGTTTTACCACATATTTTGCTCTTTGTTAAACAATATCATCAGCAATAAAGGTAAAGAATTGCAACTCATGAATTATGAATGCCAGACTATGCGCTACGTGAGTTCTCACAACCTTTTACAGCGAAACTTACGAGACACGATGTATATTGTTTTACACCAAAATGTTTCTGAAATAATCTAGTTTGCGTATTTTATTACAATTACGTATCCCAGCACTATTTTATCCCAGCTAATTTTGTGTTACAACTCAATTTGCATTCATACTTTTTGTGGTGAAACTAGTGAATATAAAATAATGTATACTTTTTAGCTTTTAATCTAAAATTCGTGCACGTATAATTTTAAAACGTGAAAGGCAGCTAGATTAATGAATAATTCTGTAGCCTTACATAGACGTTTTCCCGTGTGCAAAGTTTCATTACGATAGATTTAGTTATTGCATATAGCGAAGTACAGCCCATATAGACAGACCTTCAGACATCGTTTTCAGAAATGGTTTTGTTGCTTTTAATTCTGTTGTTTTATTCGTATGTTTCGTCATTCTTTATTGAAGGTGTTGTACTGTATAAAAATACTGCAGATAGAGACACATGTATATACATATCAGACTATATATTTGCATTTATGTATTCGGGGAGATCCCCGAAGATGTAAGTAGAATCGCAAATATTGCTATAGTTTTTTGAGGTTTTGCATAATAAGGAGGTTATTGCCGTTTACCGGATACAGATTCCGACTAAAAATTTTTGACGGATAAACCCAAAATACTGCCCACCCAGGACCAAACTTTAGATCCAACACACCGTATCCGCATCCAATACCGCCAAGGATATTTAGTATTTATCATAAGCTAATTGCAAATCTTTAAAGCACAGTATCAACTAAAGCTAGGTAGATAATATCACGTATATATGAAAAACAACTGCAGCACAGCAATCACAGCTACGATGGCAACCGTGATGGTGACCACGATAGTAATCCAGTTAGTTTTATCGTTTCTTTTATTGAAACGATCAATCGCTAACGGGACGCCTAATGACCGCCACCGCTGCACGCGTAAAACCCGATGTAATTTTCTTTCCTTTAGTAAAAAGGCTTTACGAGTATTTTCTAAATCACCTATTAAGCTGTCATTATAGGATCAATTGCAAGCTGAATTTACAATTGCAATGTTCTTGCAATTTTTGCGGTGATCAAGTCGTATTTTTTAATCTCACTGCATATTGCATAGATGGCGCAGTGGTTTAAGTAGATTGCCACAGTACTGCCCCTGCCATGTAGAGGGTTTGATACCCATAAGTATCAAAAAAAAAAAGATCCATAAATAGTCGCTCCAAGTCTATTGTCCTCTATTTTCGTTGTTACATTGTTTTTAAAGACTCCCACAAGTATATATTTTACTTCAGTTTTACAATAATATTTTAACAATTGCATAAGATGTAATATGCACACTAAGATATTTACCTGAACCTGGTTATACCTATAATAAAATATATAGTACTCTTAACGTGTAACATTTGCGTAAACGTAAGAAAAAATTAAGTAGGTACCACGTAGCGTCAATACGTTACCGAAACTTCCCTTCACATACAGCTCATCCAATAGCATTTAAACAAGATTTCCTCAGAGTCTGGCCATAAAACTTCTGGCGAGGACACCAGTACCGCCCATCTCTCATTTTATCCTAGAGACCATTTAAATGGGCGGTGCCGAGAAGCCTTAATTTTTGGCGCACAGTTAATTTGGTCAGCTGAAATATTGCCTTGTTAAAGCTGTTAGCTTTAGTGAGAAAGATTCTGTTAATTAAACCGTTATAGCAAAAATATTCTTTATTAAAACTTACGTGTTTTGGTACGTGGATGAAGCGACATTTAAAATTGTTGGCTTTTTGTAATTTATATAACTAAAAACGGGTATAAACGCGATCATATTCAGATATTATTTTGAAAGGCTTGAAATTACGACTAGGTTATACTTGCCGTGGTCACAAGCAGACTAGGGCGCCGATGTCAGGCTTTCGTTTGTGAGGTAGATGTTCCTAAATCCATCAGCAAATTTTGATATTTCATTGGCTCCCACGTACGTAGTGTACGTGTAGTCAACGAAATACCAAAATTGAACAACAAAAAAACATGCAGTGCATTAACTAGTTAAATTTTACATTAATATGTAAAGTAAACTTATTCTAAATTACATTCGTAGTAATCTAACTACGCAAATGAATACTCTAATAAACTTGACAGAAACAAAGAGAAAAAGAGGTTTTATTAATAAAATATTTATATAGACTGATTTAAAGCTGACTGCCGCAGCGGTGGTGAATACGTCGAGGTCTCAAGTTCGATTACCAGCAGATATGGGAAAAGTTTTATTGGATTTTTCAGTCTTCAGAAAATCTTCAGATCTTTCAGAAATTCTTAGTACGAATTCTTAGTCTGGCTGTACTGATAACTTACTGATTTTGGCCGCGGCATCGCTCGCATAAATGTAGGTTAGGTTAGGGTAGGTTTGTAACAGTACCTTTTTCTGGATAAAAGGTTTCCTAAGTATTTTTCTGTTCCCCTGACAACGTGTAGATATGCAAAATTTTATAATGATCGGTCGAGTAGTTAGGGCGTAAAACCAACAAACAAACTCACATTTGATTCGAATAGCAGCTAGCCTAGTCTACGAAGGGCATACATACATACATCAATATTTTTGTCAGATGCTCTTCGAGGATTCAAATTTATTATATAGCACCTACGACTGAGCAGCGTAGTGCTGGGATGTATTTGTTTCACAGGACGTTATTAAATTAAAGATATTGATAAAAATTACTAGAACGTTTATTAATTACACATATTTACGTACATACGAAATATGTCTTGGCGACATTGAAAAATAAAAAATATCACTATGAACTACTACTATTAAACTTTATTAATTGTTAACCTAATTAAATTATTAATCGGTATATAGTAGTTTAATTTCAATGAATAACATTCGTGTAAACAGAAGACAATATCAGTATGACAATAATTATTAATCTTACCAAATTTCTTATTTTTAATACATATATCACAATCAGTCTCCTCACATCATCTTTATTGCAAAATCAACCTTAGTTAAATCTAACCTAATAATATTACTTTCTTCTTTTTAATATATTACAATCAGTCTCCACATATCACGTTTATTGTAAAATCAGCCTTAGACCCTGCGCAGACGAGGGACAATGGCGGACAAAATTTCCACGGAGCGTTCTTATTATTACTCTCATTAGGTTGCACTTTGTCTGGTTTGTTTGTTTTTGTGGTTTGTTTTTATTTTAAGGTACCCAAACAATATTTGGACTTCCTGTTGGCTGATTACTCTTCTTCTCCCTAGCCTTTATTATTCCCAAGTCACTTGGGGTCGGCTTTTCTAGTGTAACCGGATTTGACTGGATATCAGTTTTTACACGGAGCGGCTGCCACCTGACCTCCGCTACCCGAAGGTTAACGATACCCTAAGGCTTGACCAGTGTCAGGATATTAGAGGGTACTGTCTTTCCCAATAACGACTGCCATAGACGTTCACGGCAGCCGGGACCGACGGCTTAACGTGCTCTCCGAGGCACGGAGCAGGCGATAATTGTCAATCAATACGCACATAATTTCGAAAAGTCATATAACTTCCGAAAGTCAGAGGTGCGCGACGTGGTTCGAACCCGAGACCCTCTGCATTGCAGTCAGTTGGTTTCCCCACTGAGCTATCGCTTCTCTTGGCTGATTACTACGATGGGAAAAACCAATTCTTCTATTCGCCACGACAAGAAGCTGGGAAGAACTTGCCAGAATACACCATCTGTATTGTGATGGGACTTTTAAATCTGCGCCGAAACCTTTTCTTCAGATTTATAGTATTCATGGTGATATTGATGGATACGTTAAGCCGTTGGCATACGCTATGCTTCTAAACAAAAAATGTCTACATATAAAACATTTCGATTACTAAAATCTGTGATACCATCCATATCTGTAGTACGAACGAATTGTTTTATCTATGCCTATTTATATTCTTAAAGTTACAAAACAATATTTTGTAGTCAACATTACCTTAACACAAGTTGCGTAGAATCCCTCTAACCTTTCCCCCAAATACTACGTTTAGGTATACATAAAGATCGACAAATATAAACTTTGCTAAATTCCCCAAACTAACAACGATTGCTCAACTACATCTAACTACCCGCTCGCGGCTATTTTCAAGATTAAACTTTTTATTGACTTTTCTACTTCATAGAACTTCAAAATTTGATTCTTAGTAAATCGGTAAACAGTAAAGGTCAATTTTCGGATTAGTTGTGTGGAAAGGACAACAATCCTTAAGGTGGATTAGAAGATAATAGATATCTTCGTAACAATATGCGGCTTGAGAAAATTCGGTAGAGTTAAATAATCGATGTAAACTTTGAATACATATAGTGTTTCTATTGCACATGCTAGATATTATAGTGGAACCAGGCCTGCCTAATTTGAGGTTATTTTCTGCACTAGGCATCAAACTCACTGTCGCTCTTTTCGGAATTATATGCGGTATGATAAAATTCGGTAAATCGAGTTAAATAATCGGTGTGGAACTTTGTAAACTAATAGGGTGACTATACTTTATATTATGAGTAAAAAGGTTATCTAATTTAAAGACATCTATCTGCCGCACTAGTCATCAAACTTTAGTGTTCTTTTGTGATATATAAGCATGTTGACCGCGATATATTGATGACAAATATTTCTGTAAGAAACTTTGCGTTACACCCATGTGAGGCAGTAATTGTTCTGACACAACCAAAGTATATTGACTGCGGACGGATGGCGAAGTGGTTTAAGTGGTCGCCTCGCCACTGCCAATGCGCCGAGTCTCGTGGGTTCGATATCCACACGGGACAAAAAATTGTGTGATGCACAATTAGTTGTCACGAGTCTGGGTGTTCTTTTTTTTAATGTTTGTAAAGTCCCCCGCGATACTGGAAATATTTCTAGTGCGTTGTCTTTAAGACTGCGCCGAGCGAAATGTGCCAAAACAGGCGGTCACAGTTAAGTGAATAAAATCAATATTTTTTGTTTAATACAAATATAAAATATACATTCATCATAACAATGAATGTGTTTGCAATTACTCCGTGTAAAAACTTAAAATAATTAATATTTTTGCTTACAAAATTACGTAAATTTGCAAACGGAAGCTCGTGTTATGTGACTTTTAGATTATGACAGTAGAAATCTATCCTATTTTACAGCTTAAACGAAACATAAATAGTTATATTACAATTTGTCCGATCCAAATATTTAAGTTATTGGTTGACACTAAAGATACATATTTATCAAAAAAGCACTTCAAATCCTCCATACAATTTTACTATGGCGGCCGCGCGCCGATTTGTATATGCGCCGCACGAGCTATGTCATTATCTGTCCTACGCTCGGCGCAGTCTTAAAAACTCAAATATATCTTCAAGTCAATGCAAATTTTAATCCCTGTTGGAGGACCATGACCATAGCTTAGTTGGCAGTTGGTTCAAGCCCTGCTTCATTAATTGTTTCTTTTATTGTTATAATTTACAGTCTACCATAGCAAGTGAAATACTTATAAAATAATCTTTATATACTACTAGCATATAAAGATTATTTATTATTATTATTATTATTACTAGTATTTTTAATTCATTTTACTTGTTGCAAATAAAGCAGCGATAGCTCAGTGGGGAGACCAACAGACTGCAATGCAGAGGGTCTCGGGTTCGCACCCACGTCGCGCACCTCTGACTTTCGGAAGTTATATGACTTTTCGGAATTATGTGCGTATTGATTGACAGTTATCGCCTGCTCCGTGCCTCGGAGAGCACGTTAAGCCGTCGGTCCCGGCTGCCGTGAACATCTATGGCAGTCGTTATTGGGAAAGTCAGTAAGTACCCTCTAATATCCTGACACTGGTCTAGCCTTAGGGTATCGTTAGCCTTTGGGTTGTGGAGGTCAGGTGGCAGCCGCTCCGTGTAAAAACTGATATCCAGTCAAATCCGGTTACACTAGAAAAGCCAACCTCAAGTGACTTGGGAATAATAAAGGCTACGGGAGAAGAAGAAGACTTGTTGTAAATAACTGGTATTCTTATTAAGCCTACAACTACACGACGGTAGTGCAATGAGTGGGATTCGAATGCACTACCTCTCGATCTTAAATCAAATGTTTCGTCCATTAGGCTACCGTCGCTTGCTATAGATGTGAAAGTTTGTAAAGATATATGTTCGATTCCCGCACAAGTTAAACATTTGTGTGCATGAACATGGCTGTTTGTCTTGGTCTGGGTGTTTCTATGTATAATACGTAAGTATTTACAAAAAAAAAATGTATATACGTTGTGTGTGTAATGTGTGTACGTTTATCCATTGTCTAGTACCCATAGTACAAGCTCTGCTTAGTTTGGGCTAGATGGTGTTGTGTGTATGTGGTAGAATATTATTATTATTATTATGAGGCGGCGGAGCGGGAGAGGGAGCGTTTAAACCCTCTCCCCAACCACAGAACCTGGCGCTGGAGGGCGCGAGATGACTCCAGCCACCCTGAGGATTGACCTGGGGGTGGTGGGCTTTGTGGGCCTGCCCGTTATCAGTTCAGCACCAGGTCCGAGAAGCAGCGTGCGTGTTCCCACGCGCGCCTCTGTTTCGAGTCCGACTTCCCTTTAGGGGGGGGAAACAGTAGGGTTTAAAGAGAGTCAGTGCCTTTGGGTAGGTCTGTTCGTGTAGTGGCCTGCCGTTTCATACGGCGGGCCGAAACCTCGGCGGGGTCGCGACCGCATGTGGAAGTGATTCGCGCGGCCCCGTCGATAGTGGTTTTGTCGAGGAACACCGTGGTAGGTTTAGTCGGTATTCCGGGAGGTACATTATCATCTTTACCATCTTTCTTTTACCCCGGCGAGTCCGACATAACCCCTCCGCCCGCCCCCGCGGAGGGGTATGCGTCATGCAAGCCCCCAAGCAAAAAAAATAAATAATATGTGGTAGATCATTATTATTATTATTATTATTATTTAGGTATGTATCACGCGTGCGTTTAACAATTTGGATGAAAATTGGCACATAGATCGACCATGTCTGGATTAACTAATACGGTACAATTTTTATTCCAGTTTAATTCCGTAGGATTCGCACGGGTGAAGCCCACACTTCTAGTATTATAACAACATCATGAACCTTAGTCTTTAACGAGCAAACAAATCAGGCCCAAATAATATACCTACCTTAATTTGCCATGAACCATATAACATGATTACATTACCTTACGTGGAAAAACTAAGACTAGAATAAAAACCTACCTATGGTAAACTAGTTATGCTTCTTCGACACGCACTTGGCCAATTTTAGGCTATTCTATACATAAATTAATGCTATTAAAGATTGTATTTACTTAGGAAACAAAGGCGAAATTGCCGGTATAAAACTTTATGTAGGTCTGAATTCTATTTTGTTTTCTCTGACACTTAACCCATAATAAGTTACACGATATAGTGCCATTTTGGTACTAAAGTTGTGTTATTCACGCCCACACTAAGCAAAATATTTGAAGATACTGCGTGGATGTTTATACACTGTTGAAATAACACATAAAGCTTATCAATTTGTTCAGAAAGATAAACAGATTTGTTACTAATTGTTTTTGTTACTAACTCATATGGATTATGTCTGAAATAAATGTTTTATTATATTTTTTATTATTATTAAACTTTGATTGAATTACTGTCCTTTCTGCCCACGTCTTTATAAATATCAGCTTTTGAGCAAGACCTCACTTGCATGGTATGTTATTAAAAACAAAGCTTATATAATAGCTCTCTCCGTGGTACAGCGTATGTGACCTCTTACTAAGCACGAGGCCTCAGGTTCTACACCTGGGTCACGCAAAATTTTATTAGGTTTTTGTGTCAAGAAATTTCAGTAGGCGCAGAGAGTCTGTGCCTGATAAGGGGCAATATGCTCACCTAGTATTGCACGGGGCTGGCAAATATAGTTCACGAAATATGGGTGTTATACACTTATTCCATCCCTTCGGGCTTGAGATTGTATGACTTCACAAATCTTAACAACAAATCTACTAATCGTTCCATTGAGTCGCAGCGGCACACCGGCGGCCAGACACAATAATTTTAATTTCAAATATTTCTACATTTCTATGTATAATACGTACCTATGTATTTACAAAAAAATATATATATATAATATGTATGTTTATAGATGGTGTTGTGTGTATGTGATAGAATATTATTATTATTATTTAATATTGTCTTCTGTTTACGCGAATATTATTCATTAAAATTAAACTACTATATACGGATTTTATCGCGTTGTTTATTTGACACTTTATAACATAATTTTGAAAACTGTTACACTACTACTACTATTAAGCTTTACTAATTTTTAAGCTAATTAAATTATTATTAAAACTACTACCATCTTAGTCTCCCCGTCACCATGGCTGCTGAAAAGCAACCGAAACGTCAGGGAAAGTGTAAAATTAAATTAAATCTAAATAGTTTTAATAGCTTTAATAATAATTTATTTAGCTTAAAAATTAGTAAAGTTTAATAATAGTAGTGGTGTGACAGTTTTCAAAATTATGTAATAAAGTGTCAAATAAACAACGCGATAAAATCCGTATATAGTAGTTTAATTTCAATTATTATTATTATTATTATTCTAAGACACGACACATTAATTTTGTCTCGTGTAAGGATTAACCTGCAAGACTCAGTGCCTTTTCGTTGGCGTGACGTGACCATTCAAATCATAATTATAATCTACCAAGGTCAAGATTTATGCACGTCTTATTAATTTAGTCTTAATAATTGACGACCTCGATGACGTAGTGGTTAGTGTAACCGACTGCCACGCCTGAGGTCGCGGGTTCGATTCCCGCACAAGTCAAACATTTGTGTGCATGAACATGGATGTTTGTCTTGGTCTGGGTGTTTCTATGTATAATATGTATGTATTTACAAAAAAAAAAAGTATATATGTATGTGTATCCATTGTCTAGTACCCATAGTACAAGCTCTGCTTAGTTTGGGCTAGATGGTGTTGTATGTATGTGGTAGAATATTATATTATATTATATTATATAATGGCTAGTTTTATAGTTAAGTAGACTGATTAGGATCTAAAACCCATCCATTTATTAGTCACGTCATAAATTATCCCTTTATCGGTATCATTGACGCGAACAAGCTTAAGTTATATCCCGAAATGCTCATCCAAGTATTCACAATCAAACAAAGACAAACTTTCCTTTGAATTATTCACCTCAATACGAATCAATCACTTCATTCCTATTTTCGAAACTTACTCCAAACTTCATACAAGTCCCATATTAGACCACATTATGGAGGTTTCCAACAAACATGGAAGTCCAATAAAAAGAATCTAAGTTCAGCTTAGTGGAAACTAGCTAATTCATCATTGTCGTCGCAAACGGTGCTTGGAAAAACTCGCTAATGACCTGCCAGGGTTTTTGTTCCTCATGAAGTACTAGACGGATGAAACGACTGACTTTCATGTTTCAGTTTTGGTAATCTTACTTTAATTTGTGCTGACGTTAGTGTGGTGAACATTAGACAGCTGTATGTCTGCTAAATGAGAAGTGGAATTTTTTGGCAGCTTACTCATTCTTGTCTATCGGTATCAGAACAACTGTATGAAAACTGAAAGGTCAATAGCAATTTTAAGTTCGTAGCGTGTTTGTAAATAAAAGTCGGCATGTCACTGAATTGTTATATTCTCTACTCAAATTTAAAGTCACATAAGTACATAAAATTAGGACCGCACATTCCTATTACTATAATGTACCTATATATATATATATATATATATTATATAGTCCGAATACGTATTACATTTTCCGTAGTTTCAAGCAAAATAAAATACTACATTGAATCGTGGAAAAACGATGTAAATGGCGAGGTGTGTGTGTGTGTGTGTGTGTGTGTGTGTGTGTGTGCGTGCGTGCGTGTGTGCGTGCGTACGTGCGTGCGTACGTGCGTGCGTGCGTGCGTGCGTGCGTGCGTGCGTACGTGCGTGCGTGCGTGCGTGCGTGCGTGCGTGCGTGCATGCGTGCGTGCGTGTGGACACATCAACAAATCCTAAGAGTTCTTGGAAAAATTCTAGGAAAATGTACAATAATGATAATATTTAGGCAATGATTGGCTTGACGTTGGTTGTACAATCGATTTGATTTGAAAGCTATTTCAACCGAAAGTTCGACGCTATTGTTGCTTAAGGATAAAACGTTCGAATTTCAAGATAATGAAGCTTCTACAAATGTCAGTGACTGCTGTTTATTTCGCTAAAAGCCTTTAAAGGCTGAAAGCGAGCTTTTAATTACTAAACTCAGAAACACTTAAGGCCCAGTTGTAGTCACTGATAAACGACACGCAAGACTAAGTATTCTTTGACAAGTGCAGTTTAAACATTGTGGTTTACTTGGTGGTTATTGCAATGTTAATCTTCTTGCTAGCGTTAAGATGTATCGGTTTCTGTTATTATCTCCAAGTAGTATAGGATCCTATGTAGTTCAATGGATATAAATGCAAATGTGGACTGGAAATCCATGCTGTTATATTAGTGTCGGAAAACACTGTTAGTACCAGAACCTATACGTGATTTGCTTTGCCTCTGAGTGTCCAGTAGCCCGCGTTAGTAAACTAGCTTATTTGATTTAACAAGTCAACATTTATTTTGGTCTCCAACAAAACGGAGGCCTCACAAATTTTATAAATCTATAATTTACTACTCATTGGCCTCGTAGCATACATTTGTTATGCTTATAGTCGATTCTAAGGTTTTGAAACATTATTTTTATCAGTAATACAGGGTTGATGTCCGATAGACGGCAAGATACACAAAAATATACCTGAAAATGTGATTGTAATACACTTTTGCCTACCCTTTCAGAGTGATATAAGCGAGTGCCTTTGTACGTCTATCAATAAAGAAACGCCTACCATATTGTGTGCCACGCCACGCCTATGCACCTTGTTAATATGGTTCATATAGAAACTCATAAAACTCCATTCCACGTAACCTAGTTCATCATTCGTGGTAAATTCATAACAGCTGCTTTCAGCCGTATGTGTGTATTACGTGTTTCATTACTTCGCTTACTGGATGTGTTTTGATGAATGAGGCGCACGCAATTTGTAGCTAATGGTGCCACTTATTGCTGCGGAAATTCTAGGATATGTTTCACTTAAGGTTTTATGAACGGTGAAGTTAGTTTCTTTTAAGTGACAGCCCAGTTTACGTATGTAGATTAATATTGATTGAAGAAATAGCAATTGCCGAAATACTTCATGAGACAGGAAAAATTTAAATTTAGAATCTTTTATACATTTATTGAGATTGTAACTGGTCACTATTTGTACAACGGAAATATTTAAGAAACATTTATGTGATATATCTTTATAGCAGCGATAACTCAGTGGGGAGACCAACAGACTGCAATGCAGAGGGTCTCGGGTTCGAACACACGTCGCGCACGTCTGACTTTCGGAAGTTATATGACTTTTCGAAATTATGTGCGTATTGATTGACAATTATCGCCTGCTCCGTGCCTCGGAGAGCACGTAAAGCCGTCGGTCCCGGCTGCCATGAACATCTATGGCAGTCGTTATTGGGAAAGTCAGTACCCTCTAATATCCTGACGCTGTTCTAGCCTTAGGGTATCGTTAGCCTTCGGGTTGCGAAGGTCAGGTGGCAGCCGCTCCGTTTAAAAACTGATATCCAGTCAAATCCGGTTAGACCAGAAAAGCCGACCCCAAGTGACTTGGGAATAATAAAGGCTAAGAGAGAAGATCTTTATAAAAGCTATCTTAGAAGCCAAAACTTACTTCTTTAAATTTTGACTGTATATTTCGCCTATCACGTAAAAACAGCTGCAGGAAATGGAATGTGGTTTTCAGAGCTACATCGCATCACAGCACTAATGTATGGTCCCTGTTCCACCTTGATATGCCATCTAGAAGTCGAAAAAAATAGATAGTTTCAAAGCGTTCCAATTCGCGGGTTAAAAGCTGTTGTTGTTGTTTAATATTTATATAAATAATCCTACTAATATAATCAATTTGAAAGTTTGTGAAGATATCTGAATATTTGTTACTCAATCACGCGTAAACCATTTTATTATATAATATTGTCTTCTATTTACGCGAATATTATTCATTGAAATTAAACTGCTATATACGGATTTTATCGCGTTGTTTATTTGACAATTTATTACAAAATTTTGAAAATTTTTACACTACTACTACTATTAAACTTTACTAATTTTTAAGCTAATTAAATTATTATTAAACTATTTAGATTTAATTAATTTTTACACTTTCCCCGACGTTTCGGTTGCTTTTCAGCAGCCATGGTCACGGGGAGACTAAGATGGCAGTTGTCTCAATGTTCCAGTGTAGTTATTTCAAAGTACCCGAACATAATTTAATCATTGGTGTTTCTATTTACGCAGAATTTAGCATTTAGCATTTTATTATATATTTTACTTTTATTAAAATGGTTTTTGGGAACCAATTACATCAATAATAGTTTAAGCCTGGTACTCTGATAAACCGTGTTTTTCCTGTATTTGCGTGGGAGTATCGTGGGTGAAGCGTCGGGCTGTAAATAATATTTCCAAATATTTACTGTTTGAAGTATACTTACTACCAATATTTTTGTTTGTAAAATCAATCTAAAATACCGTATTACTCTGGACAAAGGCCAGGTTAAGAACACCTTGAACCGACGGGCGTGTATGAGGAATGCGATGAAAGTGAATGAAGCCAGAGAAGTGTGTCAGGATCGTAGCAATTGGAAATCCGTAGTCTCTGCCTACCCCTCTGGGAAAAAGGCGTGAATCTATGTATGTATATATGTATTGCTCATCAATACTTCGTTTTGAACTTGAAATGGGTAAATAGTACTTAATTAATATAACATTTACATTAAGTATACCTTGACTTATGAAAACGACTTTGATCATTATTATTCATTGAGTAAAAATAATTAAAAATAACTTCGTCCAAATACTTTTATCAAACTAAATAAAATTATGATAATAATTAATGTTCTTTGATTTCTTTATTATTAAACTGAATAAAAAATAAGTCTAAAACCAATAACATTTTATATTAATTGAATGTTCATTTCGAAAGAATTCGAATGTCTATGTCGTTTCGCTATGATTTTCGTTGTTGTAGACGTTTATTAAATTACTAGGTTTTGTTCGAGGCTTTGCTGACGTAAATTATGTAGATTATGTCAATTTTATATACCTCGGAAACAGTTCTTTTTATGAATGTAAATTATTAAAAAAGTACCGTATGCGAAAATTCATGACGATTCGTCAAGTAGGTAAGGCGTGAAAGCGCAATAAACAAACAAACAAATTCACATTTGCAATATTAGTTTGTATAGGATTTGGATATTACCACTTTTGTAGACATCGCACAGTAATCCTAAAACACTCAATGCATTGTAATCGGTATTGACGTGACTATGTTCTCCAACCACATCGCAGTTCAGTTACAAACACACCTAGATTTATTTGATCATTATTATACTCATAACAACAAAGTAACAAACAATATTACGTTCCAAATAATTCAATAGCGGCACTAAAAACATTTAAAGAGCTCGTTACGTATATTTTTATATGAAAACTGAAATAAATTTTGTTGTAATCAGCAAATGTGAATGGTTCTCCAATATAACGCTACGAGTGAAACGTGATGTTTTAAACACTTCACATTTTATTGATATGTGTACATGCATGTGTATGTAGCTCTAGTGGATCATGCGTGCCTGGTACTGCTTTTGGATATTAACTATTGGTTCATTCTGATTTCGTTTTTTTAAGAAAATAAAACATACATCCCTACCTACTCTACTAAAACTATGTCGGGGCTATCAGTATACATTACTTTTGATTTGATTTAGTTCTATATACCTCAAAATTATTATTTAGATGCTATTCTTCAACTGACTCGATCCGAGACAATGAGATTGGCGTCTCTTAGTCTGTATTTTTGGTAATTTCGGATCCATCTTTAAATCGTCAAAATCTCAGAGCATCCAATTCCATATAGCAAAAACAAATATATAGCACATAGGATCCACGTTATCATTTATATATGCGAGTGAAAAGTAGTCCATTCGAAGTCGCGATAAGAAGTTAGTTATGGATATGTTCATAATTACTTTTCTTCGTCCCTCATACATAAAGATTCGTTAGTTGTAAACGTAAATGTCAAGTTTAAATATTTTATAACATGAATTCTATTTTCTTGGTATATTACGTAATTAATTTTCACGTCATATTATGTAACTATAACCGAGAACTATCACGGCCTTTGTTTCATAATATAACGTCTCCAACGTTGTGTGTGAACAAGAGCAGCCCTAAAATACTTATAACTACTTTGCACTACCTCTATATACATCATAGCTTCCCCCGGCGGCTTCAAACGTTTAATTTGTCATTAAAACAGCTTTTATTACTAAAGTAGAATTGAATCTACGACATTTAAAGAATCTTCCCAAAGATGAATTCGTCGCACTGAAGAACTTGCGGGCTAGGCCAGATATTACAGTACTCCGTGCAGATAAAGGAAACGCTACGGTCATAATGGATACGTCAGATTATAAATATAAAATTGAAAATTTACTTTCGGATGAAACAACATATAAACAGGTTAAAACAGACCCTACAAACAAAATATTGAATAAAACCAAAGACATCATTCATAAATACTCCGAAAAACTAGATCTAGATGTTAAACAATTAATACCAGCTTGCGTAAAACCTCCAAAGCTGTATGGGTTACCAAAAATACACAAGGAAAACGCTCCCCTACGTCCTATTGTGAGTCAGATCGACACACCAACTTACAGACTGGCTCAGCACGTAGCGAAGATACTCTCACCACTCAGAGGCAACTCGAGAGCACATGTAAAGGATTCATACCATTTTGTGAGTGAAATTAAACACCTACGTCTCACTAACAATGAAACAATGGTTAGTTTTGATGTACAGTCATTATTTACATGCTTACCTGCACATGACTGTATTGAAATAACTAAAAGGAAGCTAATACAGTACAATATGCCTGAGGAATATGCAGAACTACTTAAGCATTGCTTAACAACTGGCTATCTGTTGTGGGACAATAAATTCTACATACAACTCGATGGTGTCGCAATGGGGTCCCCAGTATCGCCTGTCGTTGCTGACATATATATGGAGGACTTCGAGGCTCGAGCTTTACATACTGCCCCCATCACACCCAGGATTTATAAGAGGTTTGTAGATGATACTTTTACAATATTACCAACAGATAGTGCAAGTGTATTCCTAGAACATCTTAATTCCATTAACAATAACATCCAATTTACTATGGAATTAGAGGCAAATAATTCATTAGCTTTCTTAGATGTACTTGTCATCAGGAATCCTGATCATACTTTGAGCCACACTGTATATAGGAAAAAGACCCATACAAATACTTACCCATACTTAAACGGTGAATCTCACCACCATCCTAAACAGTTAGCTACCGTGGGAATGTCTTTGTTTCAGAGAGCCCATGGGATCTGTGACAAGAAACACCTGGACGCCGAGCTTCAACATGTCAAGCAAGTACTGCAAGACAACAAGCTCCAACAGCCGCGCCGCTGTCACAGATCCCGAGAAAAGCCAGCCACAGTCGAGCGCCAGCCTGCTATACTGCCTTATGTAAGGGGTGTCACTGACAAGATTGGCTACATCTTGAAGCGAGCTTCAATCAACACATACTTCAAGCCGCCAACGAAGATAAGTCAATTTTTACCATCCGTCAAGTGCCAACTACCTTTACAAGATGCAGGGGTCTATAAAATAGATTGTGACTGCGGACTCTCATACATTGGTCAAACCAAGAGAAACATAGGCACCCGCATAAAAGCACACATAGCTGATGTAAAACACCAACGCTCGTTGAAGTCTGCTGTGTGTGAACATGTGCAACAGGGGACCAACCACTACCTGAGATTTGACAAACCACAGATTCTCGCTAAAGAACACCGATTCCTACCAAGGATGCTACGCGAGGCTATTGAAATCAAAAAACATCCTAATTTTAATAGAGAAGATGGTTGGAATGTATCACCAGCTTGGGATCCAGTAATAAAAATAGTCAAACCCAAGAAGAAGCAAACCACAGCTAGACTTCATGATACTTTGAGCTCATTCTGCGTAAATAGAAACACCAATGATTAAATTATGTTCGGGTACTTTGAAATAACTACACTGGAACATTGAGACAACTGCCATCTTAGTCTCCCCGTGACCATGGCTGCTGAAAAGCAACCGAAACGTCGGGGAAAGTGTAAAAATAAATTAAATCTAAATAGTTTAATAATAATTTAATTAGCTTAAAAATTAGTAAAGTTTAATAGTAGTAGTAGTGTAACAATTTTCAAAATTTTGTAATAACGTGTCAAATAAACAACGCGATAAAATCCGTATATAGCAGTTTAATTTCAACATTTAAAGAACTTATTGGAAATAAATTTAAGAACATAATGGTGAAATAATTTTATGAATCGGTTGAGTAGTTTTTGAGTTAAATCCTTACAAATAAAGAAACTAACAAACAAAGAATCAAATATTTCCTCTTTATAATATTAGTATAAATTTATTTTACTTTGTTGCTGTTTTATTCAATTTCTCTACAGAGCTTTTTAGTGTAAACTTAGCAAATAGACGTTAACTCTCCTATCTATTATATTAGAACAGATTGACATCATCATCAAAAATATCTAAACCAAATTGCATCACTAAAAACAAATCAAATCTAAAAGTACATTTACGCCAATATCAGCAAAGAATTTAATTCAAAATATTGTTTTATTCAAAGCCCAAGTCGGCTAACAACGTAGGAAAGCTTATAATGGACCTGTCAACTTCAATTCCTTAACAATTGCCTTAGAACGCCGTCGGGAAACGTTTTATCGTCGAGCGGACCCGACAGGATTGGTAATAGTGGTCGTTACAGAAAAGTATTTTTCCCTTTTAGCTAATGATGCAATTTTTATGACAGAAGCCTGTTTGGAGGTCAAGGTTGTGTTATATTGTGATAGTGTTCTGTCTATACTTAAGGTGGAAAAACGTTACTATACTAGATTCGATGTTGTTATACTAAGTAATAAAATGCATGAGATAAATCGTTCTTTTGTTCCTAGAAATCACAGAGAGTAATGGACTACCACTTGCTTAAATCCTTATCTATCACCACAAGTAAGCTATGCTGAGCAGCATAGCTTGCTTTTTATTATGTTCTTCAGGCATGGTGACAAAAGTATATCAAAATGTGTATACACTGTATATAAGATTTCATCTACAAACGTTATACTGTTTGTATGGAAAAAAACGTACGGCCAATTCGATGGTAAGCCAGTGCTTACCACCGGATTGGTCGAAGGGTTTTTTTCAAGGCCACTGGTCTCAAATCTTTAGGCAAAGCACTAGCTTTGCGTATCCATGACCAGTGTTGACTAATCTACATATGAAATACGTGTCAATGTCGACACCTGTTTAACAATCTCTAACTAAATGCTAATTAATCAAAAGTCTCGATATCACTCTCATTTTACGTATGTATGTATGTATCTTATGTGGGAGCCAGTAAGTGCAGACCGGCGACACTTCGACCCAGTGGGATCTTTTGTGTCGACACTCTCCCAATAACGACTGCCATAGATGTTCATGGCAGCCGGGACCGACGGCTTAACGTGCTCTCCGAGGCACGGAGCACGCGATAATTGTCAATCAATACGCACATAATTTCGAAAAGTCGTATAACTTCCGAAAGTCAGAGGTGCGTGACGTGGGTTCGAATACGAGACCCTCTGCATTGCAGTCTGTTGGTCTCCCCACTGAGCTATCGCTGCTCATTATTTTACGTAACAAAAGAAAGGTAGCATAAAATTTATATTTCGTTCAAATTAAACAATTATATACGGATTTTATCGCGTTGTTTATTTTACACTTTATTACATAATTTTAAAACTGTTACACTACTACTAGTGTACGGTGCAACCGTACATTGCAAAATAACTTTATATTATGTCAGCCTTTTCGCCACAACTCATTCGTAATTCATTAGTTTTATATAAAAATCAGTTCACTACCGGTCCTCAACCGCGTCGCGTGTAACTCACTATCATTATATCATTTAGCATTTTCTATCAGTTTGTACTTAGCCTTAGAACTTTATCAGTAATATACATATTCTATAACCTATCTCCTCGTATCATTCAATAGCATCGTATTAGTCAAAGGGTGTTTGGTACCGTACCACACAACTAGATACTATTAAACTTTACTTTAATTTCAATGAATAACATTCGCTTAAACAGAAGACAATATTATTTATATTTCGATTATATTTTACTTATAGATAGTGAAACTGACTAAAAATATATCTATATTAAGTTTTAAATAAAGTTTATAGTAGCTATCGCCGTGAAGTATAATAACCTTTCATCGCTTCGAGGAACTAGAAGTCAAAGAATAGCATTATTATTTGCTTTATTTACGCTTAAATTACATACACAGATTTACGCCTGTTTCCCAGAGGGGTAGGCAGAGACTACGGATTTCCATTTGCTACGATCCTGACACACTTCTCTGGCTTCATTCACTTTCATCACATTCCTCATACACGCCCGTCGCTTCAAGGTGCTCTTAACCTGGCCTTTGTCCAGAACGCCTCCGATCTGATCAAGAAACGTTCGCCTAGGTCTTCCTCTTGCGACTGTTCCATTCACAGTAGCCTTATAAACTTTCTTAGTCAGTCTTTCCTCGTCCATTCTTTCTACATGCCCAAACCAGCTTAACATACCCTTTTCTATTCTCAGCGCTCTCGTTTCTACAGCATTTATTCTGCTCTCATCGCTTAAATTATAAACAACTATCCTTTAAAAAATTATATTTATTACTAGATGACCCGGTGTACTTCGTATCACCTATCTTACCAACATTAAAACACTCCCTTCGCTAAATAAAAATATCAATCATCATCATCATCAGTTGTAATCATCCGTTTAGGTTTTTACTATCTTCCTCGCAATTTTTGCATATTTTCTTACCGTTTAAACCTTCCCTGAACTACGACAAACATTTCAAAATCAAAATCAGCTAAATCAGCCCAGCCGTTCTCGAGTTTTAGCGAGGCAAACAAACAGCAATTGATTGAAATTAAACTACTATATATGGATTTTATCGCGTTGTTTATTTTACACTTTATTACATAATTTTGAAACTGTTACACTACTACTAGATACTATTAAGTTAAGTTGTCTCAAGACAACTGCCATCTTAGTCTCCCCGTGACCATGGCTGCTGAAAAGCAACCGAAACGTCGGGGAAAGTGTAAAATTAAATTAAATCTAAATAGTTTTAATAGTTTTAATAATAATTCAATTAGCTTAAAAATTAGTAAAGTTTAATAGTAGTAGTAGTGTAACAGTTTTCAAAATTATGTAATAAAATGTCAAATAAACAACGCGATAAAATCCGTATATAGTAGTTTAATTTCAATGAATAACATTCGCGTAAACAGAAGACAATATTATGTAGAACAGCAATTGATTTTTATATATATAGAAGATAGAAGATGTATATAAGCATCTATTGTATATGCATAATATATTGCTAATATTATAACGCTTAAGAGATTTTTTCTTTCTTTGAACGCGCTTACATCTAAAGTGACGAGATAGAAGTCCGACTTAATAATATTTTGCTTTAGGTAGTCCACTTATGGGGAAAGAATAGCTAAATAGCTACTCTTGTATAAATCTATATCCATATAAAATTGTAACGATGCTGTTTAAATTGAAGATGTTTCTTAAAAATAATTGGAATCGAATGAATAAATATTATTTGTATCGGTGTCACGAAAAACAACTAAACGGATTTTTATGCTATTTACGCAGTTTAATAATAGCTTAAATCTAAAGTTCATTTACAATTAACCTTCACTATCAAAATAACGTTTTTATTAGACGCAAAATTAGTGTGAACTATGCCTCAGGTGCAATTACTCTTTTTCGTGACATGAAATCTCTGTCCTTGACATTTAAAGTCCTTGAACTTGAGCACAACGTTAGCTGAAACATTACAAGGTTAAAACTAAAGCTCGTTCTTAAAGAAAGCCAACATAAATCTCAGAAGAATTTAGTGCTACAAATTTAACATTTTAAATTTGTTTTAGGATTAATAGCAGTGTCGGCTTCAGCATTATTACTATTTTAACTCGCCTTAATAATATAATACGAAATATTCGAATTAAAAAATCACTTCTACTGCCTTGATTCAGTATTACTATTAATTATAAAAGACAGCATAGCATAGCCGCGATAGCTCATTGGGGAGACCAACACACTGCACTGCAATGCATCTCGGTTTCGAACCCACGTTGCGTACCCCTGACTTTCGGAAGTTATATGACTTCTCGAAATTATGTGCGTATTGATTGACAATTATCGCCTGCTCCGTGCCTCGGAGAGCACATTAAGCTGTTGGTCCCGGCTGCCATAAACATCTATGGCAGTCGTTATTAGGAAAGTCAGTACCCTCTAATATCCTGACACTGGTCTAGCCTTAGGGTATCGTTAGCCTTCGGGTTGCGGAGGTCAGGTGGCAGCCGCTTCGTGTAAAAACTGATATCCAGTCAAATCCGGCTAGACTAGAAAAGCCGATCCCAAGTGACTTGGGAATAATAAAGGCTAAGGGAGAAGATTAATTAAAAAAGACAACTCTTGTATAAGCTAGCCTTGTGTCGTGGGTGTGACAAAGTACATCCAGATATAGAACAATTATTTGTGGACCTAACAAATAATCATTGTCCTGTATGGGGGTTTTGAGTCTACAATGCTTGGAGCGGTGGTTATGGCTGGATGACCGTTTGCTCGCTACGCCATCAGTGCAATCCAAAACTCTCGTTAATATTTAACTCCTAGTTTTGAGGTATGAGATGGTTTCATGTTCAAAGGTTTACCATATCCACGGGTTCACAGCCGCACTTTGTTATCCTGAGGGTGTTTATAGACAGACAGGAACTCTCAAAGCTACGACATAGGATAAAGCATTACAATATTTTCTGCAAAATTTAGATTTACACTAGATCTGCTAGTATTATCTGGCCTTGGCCTAAAATATATTTATATATATATATATATATATTATAATTCTAATTCTAATTCTAATATTCTACCACATACACACAACACCATCTAGCCCAAACTAAGCAGAGCTTGTACTATGGGTTCTAGACAATGGATAAACATACATATATATTTTGTTTTTTTGTAAATACATACATATTATACATAAAAACACCCAGACCAAGACAAACATCCATGTTTATGCACACAAATGTTTTAGACTTGTGCCGGAATCGAACCCGCGACCTCAGGCGTGGCAGTCAGATACACTAACCACTACGCTATCGAGGCCGACTAAATATAAATAAATGTTTAATAATATGTTTGTCTTTTACCGAGTTTTTTTACTTAGATTATTATCATTTACGTTTATGGCAACTAATTAGACGGCCAGCTTATAGGCTAACGGAGGTTTAAAAAAAGTTATACAGCACCATTACGTTTATTTTCCATTTTTCTTTGTCAAAGCAGCTTTATGTTTGAATAAGCGGTAATAAGGTAGCTTAATCCCTACATGTCCTAGCCGGAGTTTTAAATATTATATTAAGCTAATAATTCTGATGCATGCGAGAGGGTCTCGGCGCGTGACTGCGCAACTTTTCTCCCGACATTAGCTCGTCATGAGCCGCTCGAAGATTTTTTTATTATTTTTTTGAGAGGCCTCCTTTGTTGTCAATCGCTGGGCAATTAGATTTTTTAAGTTGGAATTTGGAAGGGACTATATAGGCATGTTATTTCAAAGCAGCTGAAGTGGATGTAGAATGCGTAAGATTTTGATTAAATTTACAAAAATAACTTTATAGTATGAGACCTGTACCTATATAAATAGTCCTACTGTTGAGGACAGGTCTATTCTAACTGTGTGGTAAGCGTAAGGCTATAGTCCACCACGCCGGCCCAGTTTTGCTTGGCAGATTTTATAATCTTTTGAGAATATTCGAACTTAAGATCTCTTAGTTGCAGTCCAACATCCCCCTCTAAATTATTGGTGCTTGTGCTATAAAATTTATCAAAAATACTACGATGGCAAAATTTTACTTGTGAGTTTATAACACCTATTAATATGGATATCTAAATACGTACAGCTCATACCAAACAGGAGGAACTAGTATTAAAATGTAGATATTTATCGAGGCGTAGGCGTGGCAATCCATGTAGAAAATTACTAGTCTCCACGTTTACGTAAAGGTTTAAGTTACAACACGCAACGAACGGTGACTGGGGGAAGCAAAAATCGTTTATTTATACAGGGTGAATGTAGTCAACGAGAATCATGGTTGATAATAATATTATGATAGCATAAAACATTATCAATACTGGAAATATACTTATAAAAAATAAATTTGATTGTGTGTTACAGAAACCTAATCGGAGACAAGGTGAGCTGACGATTCTGATTTGCTTCGTGGCTCTTGTATACGACGCGGGAAATGCAAGTTGAGATACTAGCGTGGGTTATATGCATCCTGGAAACTGCCGACATGACCCACTTATGCAAGTAGGCCGCATGTTTAACTTGCATATGTTACCCGTGCGAGTTGCTAGCGTACGCAGCACGCGCCGTCTTTTTGCATTGTGTACAATCAGCATCACAGTTTTATACTCTACAACTAAATATACCATTAAAAGCATCGTAGATTACATTAATGTTACACAGTCTCCCTGTAATCATAGCTGTTACAAATTATGAATTAATTGCTTAACTTCAATATTCACGTAAATAAGACATCGAGGTGACAAGATAACTAACTATTTACACAGTTATACCCTTCGTCACTCGTGCAAACAGTATCTATATAGAGCAACTTAGACTATCTCACGATCGTGTATTCTATTTTACAGTGTCAATGACCTTGAGTACCTCGATGAACCAGCCACCCTGTATATTCCGTGTTATGTCGACACCTTTGTACGAAGATCGGATAACGCAGGTATTTTATTTGAAAATCATACCATTTGAGGTGTTTTCAGGCTTTTGTTGGGTCTAGATTTAGGGAGCTCAGGCGTTTATTGTCTGTTTTTCTAGTTTTGTCCTTCTGTTATGCCGGATAAAGCACGCGTTCGTATTTTTTGAAGCGCTGAAACTTCCTATTGCCCTTATGTATTACTTAGAAAATAGCTACCATGCAATTTAACACCAATTTCTTGTGATAGTAAGAACAATGTATTATTGCTGTATGCTTGCTAAACGAATCAATTCTGCCAATATACTGTTTAAGGATTCAATTAGCTACAATTTTAGAAGCAGTAGAATGGCCAAAAGAAACTCGTAATTTACAAACATAGTGTGTGATGTAGGTACTTATCAGCTGTACTATTTTTTTGGATTAAACTTTGATACGAATTGTTGATATGGAGGATCACAGGGATATAAAACCAGAACCAACAACCCGACTAACGAACACATATATATTATACCTATATACATAAGGAAGTATTTCTTTTAGATGGAAGTTTGCAATTAAGTTGGCTTGTGCTGTGTTCCTGCGTTTGACGATTTGAGTAAGGGTGCCGATGTCTCTTGGGAGTTTAAAGACCCCTCCCATCCGCTCTTTCATTATTAGGGATTTTTATATATTTAAAATATATATTCGTTTTAGTTTATACATAATATCTCATTACAAAAACAATCTAACTATAAATCCTAGGAAATTGGCAGCGCCTTGTCAACTCTCTACCTAATCTCATCGTAACGGTGACACTGACAGTCGCCCATCATTCTTTATAATGCCCCCACTTACTGACAAAACCTCTAAAATGTCTCAGTATTACGATTCGCTTGGCCTCGACGCAAATAAAAGTTACTTTAAAGTACATTTAAAATTACGACTTAGTCCTAATGTTGAAAAGAAATAAAGTTTTTATCCGAAAGAATCAACGGTAAGTTAAATAGGGCTGTTGAGGTTCTTTATTATTTAAAAAAACTTAATACTAACATTTCATATTTATTCACAAACAATTTATAAGAAACTAACTACTGTGGCTAATTCACGGTATCGTTGTGTGAGATTACATATTATGATCACAATTTATAACCAAACATTTTCTGTTCCAATTAATTTCCTATATTATAGCCATAGATATCTTCTATGGCTATTATATTTAAATAAAAGCTAATTATAAACATATAGTTTTTCGAGTTTGCGGCTACGTCTAAGACTGCGGCTAGCAAGTCTTAGTTCTTTTTCTAGTTAATATTATAAAACATAGTTTAATATAGTTAATATATAATAATAAATGAACATTTTAGAAGATGTTTGGATGTTTGAAACTAACTGAATCACACTTAAACTGTTATATAGATGTGGTTGAAACTTGGCACACATGTATCCAAAGCCTGGGTAACACATAGGATACTTTTGCCTTTTTACGGATACGGACTCAGAAAGAAATAATTTATAAACTAGTTACGTGATGACAAGTCCAGAAAAAAAATTCAACGGCTGTCATCGGTAAGTAAACAAAGAAAACCGCAAGTGTATTACTCGTGTACACAAACCTTCGTTTCTGTAACTAAACATACAAAATTCCGCGCAAACACTGCTTAGTTAGTGGTAATAACCTATTAGTATTCTAGGGCCCATCCCCCCTAACTTAGAGAGCGACGAGAAGTATTTAGACGGTAAATATTAACTCCAGTGTGCCGTTGTGTTGGCTGCAAATAGCAGACTAAGAAATTCTATGATATAAATAAAGATATGACGTTCGAAATCGGGCCATTTCGAAGCAAATTTAATACAGAGAGACTTGGTTGGTTTGCAATTGAATTTAGGTTACTCTATTAAAATGCTCAGATGAATTGCAACAGATAAAAATACAATTAAGCCTGTATACCGCTGAAATGTACGACAAAAGTGCATTACACTCATATTCAGTGAGCTAAGGTTATGTGTTATGAAATAGGAGTCGAGCTTATTTCCTTAATTTTCTACCAGGCAAGAAGCCAAACTACATAATATGTCCTTCTGGTTCGATTTTGCTGGCAATTTGCAGATCGTTTACTTACTGGGAATCAACAGCGAGACTATTCAATGCTACGCAATCTCACGCCACTGTTTCAACAAGCTATTCTACTTATGTAAATAATTTGCATTAAATTATTATAATTAGTCAGTGTCTGGGTGTTCTGTACCTCTGAAATTGAGGTTACCAAAAATCTGGATTTGCGCCAGAACCACACGACGTGTATTCTGAGCTGGATAATAAAAAGTAATTAGTAAAAATGTTGCCTCGGCTCCATATAAATCACTTTCACACATCCCTTGAGCGTCATAAGACAAATGACAGTAAACTGTATCTACATATATTAAATGTTCGTGTATTTGAGTGTTCGGGTGAGTTTATATTTATTTGTGGCAAAATTGTTTTAATTGTTGCTGTTGGTTGGATTCGGCACGTGACATTGTAAGATATGAGTTTTAAAAGATTCAAAGGACTATTTATGATGCGCAGTTTCGTTAATATTTATCTCAGGGTTAGTCTAGTATTTACTATATTTTCATACCATATCATCAGTTGTTTGCTTTTAAGCTGTTTTCCAGAAAAGGATAACGGATCGTTTTGTTACTCCATTTCATTACCCAAAAATAAAATAAATCTTCCATATGTGGTCAATTTTTTATTGTAATCGTGTGATTACAGGCCAATTCGAATCATGGGGCTTCCAGTCGACATAGGGCACCCGTATTTTATCGATATTATATACTTCTCCAAGACAAAGCCAAGTTAAGAGTACCCTGAATCGACAAGCAAGAATGAAAATCGTGAAAGTCGGCATCCAATTTCACGACGTATATTAGGTTTGGGGCAAGTGGAGAAAGGTTTAAATAATATAAAATCTATTCTTGAATTTTCTTGGCAAGGTATACGCAATGCGAGTTTAACATATTATTTTTAAAATATTACTATGTCGCTCATTAGCCACCTTAATTGGATACCGGACTGTCTAGGAAATTGTAGCCTAGACACGTTTAGAAAATTAAGGGTATCGATCCCACAGTTCACTAGGTACGTCGTCTTTGAAGATTTCACCAATTACAGTATTTCCTATATAACTGTGTTATAACTGTATACGCACATGGTTTCTAGTGGCTTCGTAATATTACAATGCTTTTTTTTCAAACGGTTGCATGTTCTCCAAAACTCAATCTCAGTTTCATCTTAGCCACCCAAGATCATTCGAAAAATTACCAAACAAACTGAGTAACTTCTATATCGTGTCGTCATGTTGTTTTTATTTCTAACGCCCTCTGGGGTGAGCACAATGCGTCCTTACAATTCGCCCGCCCTTCAGGTCGCGCCCAGCGGACACCGGAAATCTGAAATTTCTTCAAGATACTTAGAACAGTTGAGGTGGCTTTTTCCTTAAAGTTGCATTTTCAAGACACTTTTGCTTGTGTATTTTTCATTGCCATTGTGATGATACTTTGTTAACTCTTGCTGTTTAGATTTTATTTTTTTGACGTAGATAGAATTTAATTTAATGTCATTTTACAATTGTCATTAGTCTTTTTAGGATAAATCAATTAATTAAATTACACTAATATAATTTTGTTGAATATTAATTAATAAATAAAATGGTACAAATACAAAAAAAATCAAAATGGTAATTATTTACGTAATAATTAAACAAAATTTGAAAAACAACGTATTCCAAGAATCAGACGTAATTCAGAATTAAATCATCACGTGGATAATAAATGTGACCTAAAGACTGACAGTGTTTGAGCAAATGGCATCACACGTATATTGATTTAAACTTTAAGAAATGAATACAGTACAACATAACAGCATGACAAACTTGAGAAAATGTGGTCGTAGATGCAAACTGGCACATAATTATCCAAAGTAAAAGCTAGCTCATTGGCCATTGCTTTACCTAATACTTAGACTAAGCAACATGAATGCAGTTCATTATCAGTTGATGAATGAGTGGTCTAGCCTTCTGACTTCCGAATATGCACCGACTTTGACACCAACGCTTGCGGTCCTATCAGGCAGAGATGGGACTGTTTAATGCTTTTAAACAGGTACACGGCGAAGAGAAATTATTATTGCTGTTATAACTGCAGTATTATTGCAGTCGTAGATACAATTATATATTCTGTTAGGCAAATACCATTACCATAATATTATTGAAAATCAGTAAGTTTGTGTGCGTTTGAAAAACATGAAAACTAAAATATCAACAGGACATTATTACATTCTTATCAACATAAGTTAGATATTTTTTTTTATAGTTTAATTGTATTGATTTGGACTGTATTAGACGCACATAATCACTATTTAGGTGTTGCTGAAATTCAGCGCTGTATCGCAAGCGGTACAGCATTATGCTGAGCAACATCTCTTTTTAATGAACACTGCGACGCACATTAAACAGCAAGGGCTCCATGTGTAAATGTGTATTCTATATTATATATAATAATATATGAAATAATAGTATATGTAATTAATTAACGTATTATAATGTAGTAATTCATATAGGTATATAATAAAGTAGGTATATAAGTTTTTTTTTATTATTATCCATTTATATATACATTTATTACTGTTACACACAAATTTTGCATTATAATAGTTTTGATTGTGTGTTGCAATGCTTCATTAAAATAAAATATTTCTTTCTTTCTTTCAAAATGATTCTGAAGAAGTTGTTTTTTCAACTATCTTCTCATAGGCTATTTAGCAAATAACCTAAAAGTAGCTTCAGCTAGCTAGTAAACTCACTAACCAATAGATTTTGACGTTCATAAACCTTAACTATGTGACCTAAATAAATCAATACCTTCTGACTTTGATTTCTTGGTATGATTTTGAATACTCAATAGAAATAAGCTTTTTTGTTGGAGAATATACTTTTACGTCTCTTTCTTCTCTCTTAGCCTTTATTATTCCCAAGTCCACTTGGGTTCGGCTTTTCTGGTCTAACCGGATTTGACTGGATATCAGTTTTTAAACGGAACGGCTGCCACCTGACCTCCGCAACCCGAAGGCTAACGATACCCTAAATCTAGAGCAGTGTCAGGATATTAGAGGGTACAGACTTTCCCAATAACGACTGCCATAGATGTTCATGGCAGCCGGGACCAACGGCTTAACGTGCTCTCCGAGGCACGGAGCAGGCGATCATTGTCATTCAATACGCACATAATTTCAAAAAGTCATATAAATTTGGAAAGTCAGGTTTGCGCGACGTGGGTTCGAACCCGAGACTCTCTGCATTGCAGTCTGTTGGTCTCCCCACTGAGCTATCGCTGCTATAATCTACGTCTCTATATTAACAAAATGGAAAATCATTAGGAATCATTAGGATCTAATACATAAACCTAACTAATAATATTATAAATGAGAATAGAAATTACTTTTTTTGTTTGTTTGTTACGCTTTCACGTCTTAACTATTTAATCGATCGTCGTGAAATTTTGCATACTCGTTATGACAGAAAACGACATATTTAAGGAACCTTTTAACTTTTAACCTACATTATGCAAGCGAAACCGCGGGCAAAATCTAGTGTACAATGAAACAAAAAACGGAATCAATGTAATAAACAAAATCCTCGGAAAACAATATTCTAGGTCTCCATGCTGTGAACACCCCAATAAAAAAATAAAAAATATTATATTCTCCATGGATCCCTATATCATTACAATCAAGAGAAAATTCTTAATAAACATTCGCGTATTAAGTTGTTATAAATAAAACATGGGCATTATAATGTTTAGTCGTCTCGTTAGCATTGATTTGGTGCGGTACTTAGTCAATAGAAACTTATTTAATTACAGTTTTACCTCAAGCTCGTACTTAGGTCACGCTTAATATTCATATTACTTTAAGAAATTGTTGGATACCTACAGCCTCTTGAAGATTCTGGAATATTAAAGAAATTGAGATTCAGAATCTCATATTGTTTGCGCAAAATTATAGCATATCCTTATGCAACAATTCTAATTCATTTAGAGCTATTATAAACATTACTTCATATATGTATGTATAATCAAAAGATAGACACTGCCTTCCTGCGCTACCTGCCGAGATAGATTACACCAGGTCGCTAAAGAGTTCACACCGGATAACACTTACCACATAATAAATTGGCCTACCAAGCTTAAGTAGTAGAGTCTCGCTGATTTCAGCATGAATGGGCCGGCTCGACCGTTTCAGGACTACCCTCACTACTACTCACAGAATATCGACCTGAAATAGTAGTATTCCTACTGTTGTGTTTCGTTCAGTAAGTGAGAGTGCCGGAGGCTCAATCACCCTCTTTCCCCCGTCCCGCTCCTTCTCCTTCCCACTTCCTTGTCCATTCCTAAAGGGCCGGCAACGCGCAAGTGATGCCTCTGGTGTTGCGGGCGTCCATAGGCTGCGGTGACCACTTACCATCGGGTGGGCCGTAGGATTGCTTGCTAAGCAAAAATGTATAAAATAAAATTTAATCACATTTTATGAATTCAGACATTTTTGGTATCACAGATTCATCCACATTTTAAAAATAGTTTCTGAATTTCTAGCTGATCAATAATGATACTTTTTGTTACAATATAAATTGTTTCAAATTCTAATTTTTGCATAATACATGTACGTTATCTTTTCTACTCCACTTGTAATTTCGTGGATAATAGTGTGGGTTATACGTTTTTGATATTTAAATACTAAATTATTTGTAAAGACTGCCATGTATGTATAACTATTGTATGTACCAAATAAATAAAATAAAATATAAAAATATTACCTTTCTATGTTGATGCATGTCGTAGAGAAAACAAATAATCTATTGACCCTTGAAATCACCAAGTATAATTAGTGGTGACCTTAATTATTTCCTATCAATAATGATAAGGTCTCAAGTTATATTCGTATTAAATAGTTAATTATCACCCGCTTTAACGGTGGAGGAAAACATCGTGAAGAAATCTGCATATCTGTTAGTTCTCTATGAAAGTTCACGAAGCTATGTGAAATCAGTTAAACCGCATTGGGGCAGCGTGGTGGACTGGACTACGGCCTTCACGCACTGAGAAGAAGTCCGTGCCCAGTAGTGGGATAGTTTAATACAGGGCTGATATTATATCACAGCGAGAAGGATAATGATATGTCATGGCTATATATTCTTAGAAAATCAGTCTGAATTTTGCTAGCAAATCGTCTGTGCAATAAACTTTAAAAATGAATTTTCGAGATGGGTAAATTACATGTCAATCCAATAGTTTAGTTAACAACAAAATAATTTGTTTGGCATGGGTATACCCATGTCCAATTTCAAATTACATTGCAAAACAATTTGTTTACAATTCTTGTTTTGTGATTAGGGAAGTGTTGTTTATATCCTGGAAGACCTTTTTAACTTGGTTTACCTGTACTTCATCGATTCTGTGATCCTTATTTTCGGAATGGCACGATTTGAAGTTGTTTCGATAGATTCATAACCACTTTTCTCTATTCACCTTTATATACCTCTTATATTGTACTAAATATAAGAAGTATAATTATAATAGGTAGGTGTCACAAAAGTTTGTGCAATCTAAACCATGGTGAGCTGAAGACACCCAAATCTACATATAGACAAGTAAATTAATTGTTAATTCCTATGAAGATTGTTAGGGGCATTGTAGCATGTAGGTCATTAGTTCCCAAAGTGGTCCAGGTGGACCTTCAGGGGTCCACGGGAGACTCGACGGGGGTTTACGTTGGCGTGTCAAAAAAATGGGTGTCCACAATTCGTAAGCGTGGGTTGACGAAAATTTATTTGATTTCGATAGTCTTGACTTCACCTATCAATGTAGCTGTAAAAACTTGACAACACGGGGAGACTGAGTCTCCCCGTGACCATGGCTGCTGAAAAGCAACCGAAACGTCGGGGAAAGTGTAAAAATAAATTAAATCTAAATAGTTTAATAATAATTTAATTAGCTTAAAAATTAATAAAGTTTAATAGTAGTAGTAGAGTAACAATTTTCAAAATTTTGTTATAAAGTGTCAAATGAACAACGCGATAAAATCCGTATATAGCAGTTTAATTTCAATGAATAATATTCGCGTAAATAGAAGACAATATTTACAATTTCGGCAAACTGTTACCTCGCTTTACAAACTAAACGTTTGGGATTTCGTCAGGAATTTAAATTTGTCTTCATATAAGCGAATATTGCACGGTTAATTAACTATGGGATATGCCATATGCTTATAATAATTCTCATTATACCTAATCCTTAAATAATTTACCTACACAGTAAAAGCTCTCGTTGACCTTAAAAAATTATATGACATTTATCCCGGCCATAAAGAAAACGGACGAATCCATAAAAAAACTTATCACTCCCACACTGGCCTCGTCTAAATATAGACGCAATAATAGTATCTCTGTTCTGAAGGGAGAATGTGTCCCTAAAACGAATTAAACAATTAATCGGCCCTTTGTGAGGCTCAAAAGAACGGGAGGACTACTTGAGGAGTGCTTCTACTGATTTGTGTGTGAAAAGCTTTAATTTCAATGTACTTGTGCTTGAATTTTGAGAGGCTTTCGCCCGAGTCAGGTGTAGATCTTTATTGGATTCGGCAATTTATTATATTGTTATTTGGTCAAGTATACCGTCCAATAGAACGGTATTTGCAATATTTTTTAAAATTGTAACCTTATTAAAGGTGAAAGTAACCTAGATCACTAATAGCAAAGAGATCATGCATGGTTCTTTATATTATGAGTGTTAAGTTTCACTATGATTGGTTTACCTAATATAAAGACCAGCCTTTAATGTTTAACACACAAGCCGCACCAACTTCAATGACGCATGACGCTAATATCTAAGCTACGACGCTAATAGCTAATGTACGAGCTCTATGCGCAAGCTACTCACTCGAGTGAACTACAAGCGGACGTTAGTCATGCCAGTTAGTTAAGCACATGGCTGGCTTAGGTAGCATAGCATAAAGACAATAGCATAGCATGCAGATTCTTCTCGTGACAATGTCTGAAACGTCGGGGAAAGTGTAAGTCTCAATAGGTAATAGATTAATAATTTAAATAGCTTAATATAATAGTAGTAATTTTATAATTTTAAAATCGAGTAATTTAGTGGGTTTTTAAATGAACATCGCGATAAATTCCGTCTAATGTAGTTTAATTTCATAATAAAACATTCGATTAGACGTAAGACAATATTAAGCGGAGCGTAAGTTTGCGCCTATAGTTACTGTCAGTCCAATGCTTTCGGATTTTATTCTGTGCTTATTGCAAAATAAAAACCTAGAGGCAGAATTTTATGTTTATAATTTTTATGTTTTATGTTTTCCATGTTTATTTAATTAATTAAGTTGTTAGTTTAGTTGTAATTATAATTAGCAAGCTGTGGTTTCCTATAATTGAGGAACTATACACGTTAAGAATTTAATTATTTTTTTATAATGTACTTGTATGTTGTTGTATATTCCTTTGTTGGAAATCCTTAAATAAATAAATAAATAAATAAAATAAAATTAAGTTCTTTTCGGATTACTATACCATGGGTAAGGCAGAATGAAATTGAGTACTTCTGTTAAAACATTACAAGAGTAGCGTGGAATGTATTATTGGCGTCTAGCATATATATGTAATGTATGCTAGACGCCAATATAGCAGATGCAGTTTGAATATAGTCAATTTTAACTAATGTCTCTTGAGACATAGGCGTAAGTCTATGTACATAAAATGTACCCTAACAATTTTTTATATTATAAATGGGAATATGAGTTTGTTTTCGTGTACACGTTATGAAGGGTACAGAACAGGATACCTTTGATCCCGATTACGTAACATATATTTACGCGAAAACTACGAACGAAATCTAGTTAATAATAAAATGCATTTATAATTAGCCTATACTGGTAAATGTTATTATCGATATACAAATCGATTAAAATTCATTACCACAGCTTTTAATATTTCGGTTTAACGCAAACCTCCAAAAGCATTCGCGGTTAGAATATTATATGATTATCCACAACTAACGAAAATATCAAACCATATTGAATTGCACGGCTGTAACATTGGTATAACGATTATCGAAAGTAATATGTAGCACTTTTATATCGATATACATAGATAGTCTCTTGACCATTTCGAAAGGAGAAGACAGAAGTAAATTACAGCCACTTTTCGCCAGCAACATTTTTAAGCCTACTTTATAGGGAGTCTATTGTTATATATCGAGCGAAGTTCCAGATGCCGCGTGGTATAAGATTTTTTTTGTCAGAAAAACGCAGTAGCACTTTCCTCGACCCGTAAATCGACATCGAGACCTTATGCAAATAGCCGTTTTCACTATTATTACGCTACCAAGGCATTCAAACATACAGTTGACGGATATCGATATAATAATATCAGCCCTGTATTAAACTGTCCCACTGCTGGGCACGGGTCTCTTCTCAGTGTGAGAAGGGTTAGGCCACAGTCCAGCACGCTGGCCCAGGGCGGGTTGGCAGACATCACATATCTTTGAGAACATTATTGAGAACTTTTAGACATGCAGGTTTCCTCACGATGTTTTCCGTCACCGTTAAAGCAAGCGATAATTAACTATTTAATACGCACATAACCGAACTCGAGACCTCTGCGTGGCAATCCAACGGTTGCTCACTAGGCTATTGCTGCTGTATATCGATATATTATTTACTACATGTCGATATCGATATATTGCTTATGAGATATCAGCAGATAACCGTATCGATATATGACTTACATGATAGCGTCACACTACAGTACTGATATCGATAGATTATTCTATCCGTGATATTAATTAATATATCACATAATTTAGCAATTACTAATATCTATTTAAGACACAAAAGGATGTTTGTGACGTTGACTGGCTTTTAATTGGATGAACTGTTTCCTTGCGTTATATCGCTCTAGCTTTAACCCGCAGCGACGCATTTTTTTCTGGATGTTACGTTACTTACTGCTTTTGAAAACGTGTATGCGAAATTGTACGATGCTGTGTCAACCACAAAAAAACCTCTGGAGGAGAAGGCGCTGTACTATTAAATAGTACAGGGCCTCTTTTAGGAGTTCTGATAATTCTAGTCGATGTAAAAATACAACTTACAGTTATTTGCCTTCGTTAAGTGTCTCCTAGATGGAAGTGCTAATGTTGGATTTGCGGTTTGAACAATCCTAATCCTTACTAATATTATAAATGCAAATGTGAATTTGTTTATAACGCTTTCACGCTTTAACTACTCGACCGATCAATATCTATAATATCGATGAAGTTGCACATACACGTTGCCAGGGGAACAGAAAAGTACATAGTGTACCTTTTATTCAGAAAAATATTTTATTACGAGGCCTTTTTTCTATTACGTTGGGGAATGCTTTGACGCACACCTCTCCGCGGGGCGACGGAGAGGTTATGTCGGGCTCACCGGGGAAATGATACCCCGGTAATACCGACTAAACCTACCACTGTGTTCCTCGACATAACCATAGATTACTAGCATTTTTTTTTTGTTTTACTTCAGTGGATTCGTTTACGCACCGTCCGCGCCGGGGCAGGGCGCGGGTGTGTGGGACTCGAGCCAGTGAGGCCGGCCCCATACCCACTAAACCCCTGACGACGTTCCCCACGTACCGGTGTCGGTGCCACGGGATTCACGCTAGTATTCACCGTGACACCGACAGGTCTTGGCCCGCCTCGTAGTGAGGCGAGCCCCAGCTGATAGATTACTAGCCTAAACTAACCTACATTTACGCGAATACTTTACAAATATTTTTTTTTAGTAATAGCACTGAGTTCAAATACGCTTCTTGTAGACTTTAATAGTCTCGACTTTTTGCGCTGGATATAAATACAGTAAGAAAACACACGTAGCACACCTCTGAGTTTTCCTTTGGGGGAAAACAAGCGATTCTTCGTGTATATAAAGTTACGTAAGTTAAGCTAATTGTCACTTAATTGGCACACACGGCCACACATCTCTTGTAAGTTGGAGTTTCGGGTGGACACCGAGCCAGCTTGGCCCAGTTGCAATGTGCCAAATAGCTTCATTACTGGTTACTACTCACTTCTAATAGCTTATATTAAAAGTAGAATAGATAAGTTTACCTCTTCAAACTTTACGATTATTATCCTATACTTAAATAATAATAATATCAGCTCTTTTTTTTTATGTGGCGGAGTGCAAGTCGCATACCCCTCCCCGGGGGCGGGTGGAGCGGTTATGTCGGACTCGCCGGGGTAAAAGAAAGATGGTAAAGATGATAATGGACCTCCCGGAATACCGACTAAACCTACCACGGTGTTCCTCGACAAAACCACTATCGACGGGGCCGCGCGAATCACTTGCGCATGCGGTCTCGACCCCGTCGAGGATTCGGCCCGCTGTATGAAACGGCAGGCCACTACACGAAGAGGCCTACGTATTAGGCAAAACTCCCCCCAAACCCTACTGTCTCCCCCCTAGAGGGAAGACGGACTCGAAACAGAGGCGCGCGTGGGAACACGCACGCCGCCTCTCGGACGTGGTGCTGAACGGGTGGTGGGCAGGTCCACAAAGCCCACCACCCCCAGGTCAAACCTCAGGGTGGCTGGAGATCGTCTCGGGCCTTTCGGCGCCCGGCTCTGCGGTTGGGGAGAGGGTTTAAACGATCCTTCTCCCGCTCCGCCGCCTCCTTGATGGAAATGACTGCCTCACAAAAGGAGGCGACGGCGTTCCACCACCTCTCACTCCGGACCATAGACTGAACTACGGCCGGGAGCGGTATTAACCCTAGATAGCTAACCTTCCTGAACTACCTTGATAAGCTAACCATTCGACTTTCTGGCGATCATTTTTAAAACGTGTATTGTATTAAAAATATTATGTATTTAATCAAGTTTATTTTATAGGAAATTTGGCATATAAATTAAAGATAATTATTACAAAAAATTGTATTTATTTATTTTTAAGTACTAAATCACAATTATTATGGCCCATGTTTTTTTTTAAATCTATAATGCATTTACACTTAAAATAACTAAATCAGAAACTATATTATTCAGAAAAGAATATTTTTCTTTTAGTATTACAAAATTATTTACCGTCTTAACACAACCACTATGCGACGCAGTCGAGCGGATAATTAGCTGGCGCAGAACTGCGATTATACCTATAGGTAAAACCGTTAGAAAGGGCGAGGGAGATATTTATTGCATGCTCGTCATTTGACGAACGTTAGCTTTCTAGGGTTAAACTGTCCCACTGCTGGGCACGAGCCTCTTCTCGGTGTAAGAAGGGTTAAGCTTTAGTCCACCACGCTGATCTAGTGCGAATTGTCAGACTTCACATATCGTCCAGAACATTATGAAGAACCAACAAACATACCGGGTTCCTCACGATGTTTTGCTTCACCGTTAAAGCGAGCGATAATTAATTATTTACTATAAAGTATAATAACGTAGCGACTTCCCTGAAAGATTTAATTTGTCACCTATATAGAAAGCTGGCTATAGCTGGCTATAAGTGGCTATTAGGCACAGTTTTAGTATACACATAAGTAGCACACTCTATTAAAAAATAGCTAAGGGAAAACCTAAGAAGAACCATAAAATACTCGACCTGGATCTTTAACCTAGCAAAAAAAGTCTGTTTAAAAAGTAACTTCAGCCTGAAAAAGTATGTAGCCTAAATTTTGTGTTGTTTGCCTGCTGTGAATTAGTTTTCAGGGGTGCGTCTCATAACGTATAAACTCATTTGGTCTAATTTCATTTTATTATCGTTCATAAGATATAATCAACGTGAGATATACCAACTGTTGATATAATTTCTTTACATATAACATTTATTTATTCTAAAACTTAATTAGTATAACGTTGTTTCATATAACGTTTATGTAATCGAAAATCATTAGGTCTAACGTTTAATATGTATATTGTTTATTTAATCGAAAAGCATTAGGTCTAACGTTTAATATATATAAAAAACGTCATTATGGTTAACACCCCTACTCAGAGTACCCCGACTCGGATAGGTTAGGTTAGAAGGCTAAGGCGCCTTAGCCTTCGTGGTTATTTTTTTTTAAACCACCCAGAATTAGCAGCCCCTATTAGACCAAATAAGTTTTATATCTTTTGAATGGTATGTCAAACGATTTTATATTTAATGTATGTATGTATGTTATGTCAAACGCTGTTATATTTAATGTATGTTATTCTTATAAAATTAGTTATTTTTAAATTATATCAATTGTTTATTATATTAACTAATCGCTATATTAAATAAAATTATAGGTTCAGTTGTTATATGTTGTTAATATTAGAGATTTTGTTGTTATATCATTTATTACCCAGTTTTCAGAGCTCCGAAGAATTTTCTATTCATACTTTGCTGAGCTCTGAATCTGAATCCAGGACTTTGCATAAACGTAAACTTCCCCAACGAAGAATTCTGCGTAAAGAAAATAGATAATCTGATGTCTAACCAATTTATTCTACAATTGCAGAATACTACAATAAACAAGAAACCAAAGTACATTAAAAAGTTTCGTTGAAACAGAACATTGTAAAGTTCACATTTTAGTTGAGTTTCAATGAGAATTTGATCCGAAGGGATTTGCAGTTTTAGCTGTGGTTAAAACTTTATTACCTGCGATCGAGATTGGCTCTCAGATGTCCAAGGAGTAGTGGAGGGGCGAATATAGTTTCGAATTATAATATTTGTATAATTTCTGTATAATGAGTGTTTTATATAGTGTTTGCAGGCAGTCATCTTGAATATATGTAGTTATATTATACGTAGTTATACTTTGTGACCGGTCGTTGCTGAGTGGCCGTGCTCGCGGCGCTTCTCCATCGACTTCTCCTCCCCAGCGGCGGCCCTATATATTGGTAACGCGTCCTGGTGCCGGCTCCTTTCGCTGCGCTGCCTACCGAAGTTAAGTGGTCCATTCTAGCCGGGACCACGTAACAAGCCTTCATCTTGAACCACGCCCTGAAATACCACTAAATGACTAGTCGAATTTAATTGTAGTTCTATTTATTCTCATACACCTGTTGTAAGTGAAAATATATGCTAATTGATCGCGTTGTTCATCTTTAATTTCTATTAAAATCCTAGGTCAACCACGCCTCTAAAGTGGGTTGACTACCATAACGTTACAACTTACACTTATATCACTAAAAGGATATGCAAAGCTGTATCACAACTACATTTTACCAGCTACGTTTTCAAGGTTCAACGTAACTGTGGACAATTCTATGTCCGTTTACCGCACATAGTTTAAGACTGCTCTGTTACTGCGAACTTCTTAACCCAATATCACTATGCCTAGCTAAGAATCTCATGCACAGTACTCGCATTCATTACTGCTGGGTTGTGAATGTACGTATGTATTCTGTTTCTGATTCTTCCTCTATCTGGTATCAAAAACAATCGCATCAATCAATCGTAACTAAATAACCTTGTTTAATATAGATGATAGATATTGTGTGTTCCAAAAAGTGTATATAAATATTGGTTTATGTTTTCCTCCAGGCCTAATAAATCAGGCATTATAAGAATTTATTGGAAGCCAAATTGTTAACGGAATTGCAACCGTAAAATATTTCAACTGTAGGTAAAAATCGCTTCTATTTCCTTCCACTTTTGTTTGGCGATGACATTGGTTTTTACTTAAAAGTTAAACCCCACACTAAGAATAAATTGTCACAGAAGACTTTACATACATTAAAAATACAGACAAAGATGTGTGTATGTGAAACCCCTACACCATCCGTGCCATCATATTTTTAGTAATTGCTACTAGAAATATAATTGCAGTGGAGTAGTGCAGAATTGCATTTGAAAAATATACGAATGCATTGACAATACCATACATATTATGTAAGTGCGTGGGCTACGTTCTTGTCTATACGAAGTTGATTTCACGTTGTTCAGAACTAACTATATTTGAATATTGTTTGTATGCAGTACTTGAAAATATTTAAATTACTTATTCGTAGGCGTCTAGCTTACCATCATTTATTGGATCTTCTGAATTATCACTTTTTGCTATTCCAGATTTAGCACGTCTTTGCCGATTACCTTTCAGGCATACAACTGACATACAGCTTAGTACAGTTCCGATTTAGCCACGGAATGGCCTACGTCAGCGATTTCTGTTTAAGGACGCTGTATAATTTAGTTTCTAAAGCAGTTTTTGGAATGACTCCCTAAATTCTATTTTTCATTGACCGCTGCCTGATCTTATCAGTTTGGTTTAAATTGTAAGAAATATATTGTGACGTCTAATTCGAAAAATTCCTTGCATGATTTCCTCAAATTTTGAATAATGATTATGATCCAATTTTAACTATTGAATGAATACTAATTATTATTACATGCAGTTTTTCCATTCCTATTATACTACGATGTGTTATATTCATTTATTTAAGTTTTCTCTGTATACACACTGAGTCTGATTATGAGGCTAGCTTAGCTCGGCTATTCGACCGATGAGCATATTCTAAAGTTTAAATTAGCAACTGAAAACTGAAAACTTGTTTCTTTATTTTTTGTAGGTTAGATAAAGAATACTTTTAATACATATGTCTATTTTCCCTCTCGACATTGTTTCTAATATTGTTTGAAAAGCCATTTTGCAACAATAATATTTCATTATTATACCGCATCATGATTTTATTGATGAACTGTATGAATAATGTTGAGGTTTTGTGGGCAGCAGTTAAATTATGTTTAAATAGATATACTATATTGTAAAACATGAAGTTGGTTATAAATCAAATTGTGTGGAAAGGACAATGGAAGTCTAGTACGAAGTTTAGACTATTTAAACAGTGACTTAGAGAACAACTATATATAGTATTCGAGGTGGTTATGAAGGCCTAAACAGAGAACAAATTTTCTTACAGACAACTTTTCTTAGTATGATTTAAGCAGCGATAGCTCAGTGGCGAGACCAACAGACTGCAAAGCAGAGGGTCTCAGGTTCGAACCCACGTCGTGCACCTGTGACTTTCGGAAGTTATATGACTTTTCGAAATTATGTGCGTATTGATTGACAATTATTGCCTGCTCCGTGCCTCGGAGAGCACGTTAAGCCGTCGGTCCCGGTTGCCATGAACATCTATGGCGACTGTTATTGGGAGAGTGTCGACACAAAAGATCCCACTGGGTCGAAGTGTCGCCGGTCTGCACTGACTGGCCCCCACATAAGATACATACGTAGTATGATTTTGAGGAGAGGGGAGTTTTGACGTCAATTGAGCCTTTAGGGCCTCTAGTCAATTGAGTGCAGGGCTAACAGAAAATTATGATCCAAAAACTCCATAAAATGTAGCAGTTGTATATACGATCAGTTTTAATATATCCTACACTTATACAGGACGCTTAAACGATGAACAGAGCCTATCGGTGACAATACCCGAGGATGCATTTATCCGACCACAAGAAAAGCTATTTGAGGAAAGAAATAGAAAAAGTGAGCTGGAAACTTTTAGCAAGCGAAATGCAGTAACAGTATTCCTAATCTTACGCCAGTTTAGTGAAGCTGGTGGTACCTCTACAAGCAAGTTGTCTTATCCAGTAGTAGTAGCACGTATAAAAAAAATCACGTGTCTATAATGCTTATTGCTTAGATATGCTTTACTAATATCAAAGTATTCGTTCACCTCTGTATTATTGTCAAATTCTATAATCTACGTCACTCTATTCAAGGCAGCATTAAAATCGGTATCAAAGCTCACACCTTAAGCCAACGTCTAAGACGCCTCAAGACAGGATATGCCGGTCGTGGTACAGCCTGTAACGTCTATTCAAATGATTGTGGCTATATCGTAATGTTAGTCAGAGCTTAGGGAATCTAGTTCAATCCAAGGTATTTTACTATTATTGATACTTGTTCATAGTGTGTTAAGTGGGTTGGGCCGTAGGGAAATTGATTTCAAGACTGGGTACGCTTACTCGTTCAAATATATGGATGTGTATAGAAAGTTGATGCCCTCGGATTTGATTTGTTGTATGTTATTAAGAGTTCTTATTTTTCTTACTATAACTAATTCATTTACTTTCTTTGTGAGTATAGAGTTTTGGATATACGATGGCTGTGTGGAGTGACGAGAATGGACAGAATTAGGAATGAATACGTAAGAGGTAGTCTGAAAGTGGTGCTCATAGATGAGAAGGTGAAAGTAAATCGTTCGGATTGGTATGGACATGTTATGCGAAGAGATGATACGTATCTAAGTAAGCAAGTGACGGATATGAGGGTAGAGGGACGAAAAGGGAGAGGAAGGCCAAGGAAAAGATGGATGGACTGTGTGAGGATGGATATGAAAGGAAAAGGGGTAAATGATCAGATGACGGGTGACAGGGAAGTATGAAAGCGAAGGACATACTGCGCCGACCCCAAAGAAATTGGGACCAGGGCAAGAGAATGATGATGAGTATAGAGTTTTAAGTTTTGGTTTAAGTGTATGATTTTACTTTGAGTACGTAATCTATAATGTATATATTTAAACTGAACATACTTTGTCACGAAATTACTACTTTTTTTACACACCAATAAAAATATTTAATGCTCCTTCATCTTCCAACCATTTTTTTTATATTTTCTCAAAAAAGTTTCTTTTGGATGCTGGGGGCAACTACCTATTTCATGATTTAAATATACGTCTCATGTAAGTATGTAAATAACAAACCGTTCAACATTGTAATAAAAAAGCCTTCTAAATTTACGGTACGTACATTTTATTGGGCTTACGAGAGACGGATTGCACCTTTTCTTTGCATTTGAACGACAAAGACAGATCGACTGCCAAACAGTGAAACTCTAATCACCTCCCGGAGGAAAACATTAAGATAAGATTCCACAGCATGACCTACAAAAGAATTTAAGGAGAAAATCTAGAGGAAAATATTTTTTCGTTCGTGTTACCCCACTTCCCTTACTGAGTCAGCTTGATTACTGAACGATTGGTCAATAGTCCGGCGTTATGTGGACAAGGAAGATTCACATATGTAAGTGTGTAAAAGAATTGCTTTTAATGCAAGATATGTTTACATATTCTATTAGGCTATAAACAAACACAATGCATAGATGATGGAGCTGATGCTGCTTATTGTAAATTTTTAGTTTGACTTAAGCTGCTTATAAAAGTATTCCGTCAATTATAATGTAGGTAATTCATGATTTTAACTGTTTTATAAAAAGGTTTCGTCACAGCAGCAGCGACACAACATTGATAAATAAGCTAAAATAATATAAGCACATGTATACATGTATACACAAGAATTATTTTCAGTTACGTCAACCAAATAAAAAGTTAAATAATATCCTGCACTATATCACAAGTACAATACAAAAACGAAAATACCGATACGAGGCATGACACACGAAATTAGAAATAGCACCAAATATTCGGTACTGCAGTGCACACCATAAAGGAATAACAATAAATAACATAGCAATATAAATAGGGACAAAACAACTTAGCAGTACAATAGTAACGTATTTGCAAAGTAAATCATAAGTCAAGCAGTGCATGAAAGCTGTGCTTGAGAGCAAAGAGTAAGTAAAAATCAGATGGGTCAATGCTCTGTTTGATGTATATTTCTTTTTCCATCCATTCAAATTTCAATACATCCATTTGACCTATTGCTTAATCCTTTAATCCTAACTAATATCATTAATGCGAACGTGAGTTCGTTTGTAACGCTGTCACGTTACGTATTTTATAATCTTTTATTCGCCTCTTACATCTTGCAAAATGTTTGCTGTTTAAAAAGTTAACCGTGAGTTTAGTTCGCCTTTGTACGCAAATTTTTCATTATATATTAATTCTGTATGCATTAGCATAAGCTTGTATAAAAATGTGAAATGTTTTAAACAAATATACATGATTAATAAAGTAAATTAATGTGGTGAAGAATTAAAATTTGGTAAAGTTAGACATTAAACTATGAACATCAGTTCTGTTACTCTTTGACAAGGCGACGGCAAGACGAGAATTGGGTCAAGCGTTCCAGAAATTAACAATTTACTTACATCCCTTACTGCGTAGCTAACGTACGTTCAACAAGAGCTTTAGTTTCGTTTTAGTACTAAGATACATTCAGAAAGGGGTTGTCTTGTATATTGTTACGTATTTAGCGACATGAGATAAGTTGAAGATATTTTCCGGAACATTTTTAAATAAACTATTATCTAATTTCTTGATTGCTTTCGTGCTGCTTTTGTCCTTAATTATGTTTGCGGCTAATTGTACGATTTTAATAAGGCAAGTCCTATAATAGTAATATTCCGTGTTTATCTGGAGAACTATGCAAGGTCTCCAGATAAACACGGATCGTCCTAACTAATATTATAAATGCGAATGTGGGTTTGTTTGTTTGTTATGCTTTCACGGTTTAACTACTTGACCGATCGTCATTAAATTTCGTATACACGGTATACATGTTGTCAGGGGAATAGAAAAGGAATCTAACCTAACCTATGTAAATTTACGCGAGTCAAGCTACGCGCAAAATCTAGTTACTTTACATACATAGATTCACGCCTGTTTCCCAGAGGGGTAGGCAGAGACTACGGATTTCCATTTGCTACGATCCTGATACAATTCTCTGGTTTCATTCACTTTCATCACATTCCTCATACACGCCCGTCGGTTCAAGGTGCTCTTAACCTGGCCTTTGTCCAGAACGCCTCCGATCTGATCAAGAAAAGTTCGCCTGGGTCTTCCTCTTGCGACTGTTCCATTCACACTAGCCTTATAAACTTTCTTAGTCAGTATTTCCTCGTCCATTCTTTCTACATACCCAAACCAGCTTAACATACCCTTTTCTATTCTTGTCACTATATCCACTCTCATGCCGCATCTCTCTCTAATCACACTATTCCTTATTCTATCTTTCAGAGTATCCACATATGTATATTTCTACAGCATTTATTCTGCTCTCATGCTTCTTTTGCCATACCCAACTTTCACTTCCATACATAAGTGTGGGCATTAATAGTCCTCTATGAACAGCCAAACGTGCCTTTTCGGAAAGATTTCGACTGTTCATAAAAGCGCGTAGAGCTCCATTCACTTTGTTGCCCGCAATCGTTCTCCTTTCAATATCTCCCTCATGTTTACCATCCCTTGTAAACCAAGTACCTAAATATACAAACTCTTTCACATGCTCCAATTTTTCTTTTTTTCTTTATAATTAATTAAATAAGCTATTAAAGGATCAAACACTTTGTTGTGCTTTATAATATCGACAACGGTATTATATGGACAGCAATATGATATTGAATTGACAACGATAAAGGTATCGCATCGAGTTGATTGAGATCTGCTACCCTACTAAATTTCACATGGTCACTCTGCTATCAGTGTATTTTTAAATGTATAATTGTAAACTTAAAACTCTATATAAAAATAACATCAGCCTTTCAGTGTATCACTACTGTACACTGTCCCATTGCTGCGTGAGTAGTGTGAGAAGGATTAGGTCATCGTGAACCATGCTGGCAGAGCGAGTTGATGGACATACATATTTCCTTACAATATTTCCGTGAAAGTGATCTACTCCCTTAGCCTTTTATTATTCCCAAGTCACTTGGGGTCGGCTTTTCTAGTCTAACCGGATTTGACTGGATATCAGTTTTTACACGGAGCGGCTGCCACCTGATCTACGCAACCCGAAGGCTAACGATCCCCTAAGGCTAGACCAGTGTCAGGATATTAGAGGATACTGACTTTCCCAATTACGACTGCCATAGATGTTCATGGCAGCCGGGACCGACGGCTTAACGTGCTCTCCGAGGCACGGAGCAGGCGATAATTGTCAATCTATACGCACATAATTACGAAAAGTCATATAACTTCCGAAAGTCAGAGGTGCGCGACGAGGGTTCGAACCCGAGACCCTCTGCATTGCAGACTGTTGGTCTCCCCACTGAGCTATCGCTGCTAGTTCCTTGAAAGTGATCAATAATAAAATATTTCATACGCACATGACTTCAAATAGTCTGAGGGTGCCTACCTTGAGATCGAACTCGTAACCTCTGCGTGGTGGTATAGATTCCCATTACGCTATCGCTGCTTTTCAAAGTTTATAATGACTAATATTATTTTAAGTGAAATATAATTATATACGGGGTTCTGCAACATAATAAGTACAGTCAAGCACATTAGTTTAACGCGTTAAGTACCTCGAATACTTTTACTTAATTGTTAAAGGGTACAGTCGTTAACATAATTGTTAACATTTTGTTTAATGTTTTTAATTACGCACTTGGATCGGTCATCCCTAAAAGTCAAACAAATAGTTTTAAATTACTGTTTAGTTAAATAAAAGGCTTTTGAGATACAGATAAACTGTTTTCTCCAGTGTCTCGTTTTGTAAATTTACACTTACGTTTACGTAACATTATGGAGTTTTAGGTTTGACTGCGGGATTAGGCAGTGTTAATGGGTGTTTTCGTAGGAAAACTCTTAAGATTCTGCCTAGGAAATGTGTGTGTCTAGGAAATTCAGTAGTTACATTTTATCCTCAATCGGGTGCTACCCCATTGGGTACATAAACAAGCTTGCAATTTATTCATGTTTGAGAAGCAATGACAACAAATTCTTACCAGTGGACTCAGCTGATCTATTTGTGGTAAAGGCGGGTGAAGCAAACGGCTGGCATGACTGTCAAAGGAACAAGGCTATCGCATGTTAGATAACTCTGTATCTCTGTACAGTATCTCCATGGCGCAGCAGTAGTGAATGCGACTGCTGTGCATGAGGTCTCGGGTTCGAATCCCGGGTCGGGCCAACAAAAAGATATTGCGTTTTTCTGTTTAGAAATCTCAATACGAGCCCGGAGTTAAGAAGTTGGCGGTGTTAGACACCCCCGTGCCTTGAAAAGCACGTAAAGCCGTTGGTCCTGCGCCTGATCTCTCTCCGGTCGTGTCGGATCACCTTCCCATCGGATCATGAGGGTTAGGGAAAGGAGAGTGCACTTGTGTTTGCGCACATACTTGTGCACTATAATATCTCCTGCGCAGAGAGCCAGTCTCTGTAAAGATTGGCCGCCGAGGCCGAAATTCGGTCTGGAGGACATTATTATCTCCCAAAAGTCATGCATAGCTAAAGATGTTAGCCTGCTAAAAGTGACAAACTCAAAGCGGTCTTGACACTTCATACGTCACAAGCAAACTCATAACGGTTTGATAACTGAGTTCGGTAGTGTTATTGGATTTTCTATCAAGAAATTCTCTGTTTCAGACGACAAAGGGACTTGCCTACTATTCCGTGGGCCCTAAAGCCACAGCAAAAATATGTGCAAGTAATAAACATGCTACAGGGATATAGACATACATAGATACACGCTTGTTTCCCAGAGGGGTAGGCAGAGACTACGGATTTCACACTTCTCTGGTTTCATTCACTTTCATCACATTCCTCATACACGCTCGCCGGTTTAAGGTGCTCTTAACCTTGGTCTTTGTCTACGACGTCGCCGATCTGACCGCGAAACGTTCACCTAGGTTTTCCTATTGCGACTGTTCCATTCACACTAACCTTATAAACTTTCCCAGTCTTTTCTCGTCCATTCTTTCTACATGCCTGAGCGTCTATATAGACATAAGTAGAGTAACTATGTATTACCAGGCATCAAACGTGGATTTCAATAAATCGTTTTATTTAAGAACATAGACATGTATTCGTATCGTAATGTAACAGCTGGAATTACATCAAAGGGATTCGAAATTCATCAGATGTCTGTGGCAGATCTGTAGAGTTCATATCTTCTCCCAGGTCACTTGGGGTCGCCTTTTCTGGTCTAACTGGATTTAACTAGATATCCGTTTTTACACGGAGCGGCTGCCACCTTACCTCCGCAACCCGAAGGCTAACGATACCCTAAGGCTAGACCAGTGTCAGGATATTATAGGGCACTGACTTCCCAATAACGACTGCCATAGATGTTCATGGCAGCCGGGACCAACGGCTTAACTTGCTCTCCGAGGCACGGAGCAGGCGATAATTGTCAATCAATACGCCCATAATTTCGAAGTCATATAACTTCCGAAAGTCAGAGGGGCGCGACGTGGGTTATTACCCGAGACCCTCTGCATTGTAGTCTATTGGTCTCCCACTGAGTTATCGCTGCTTCAGAAGTTCTGTAGAGTTCATAGTTAGACTCTAATAGATAAGTATGAAGCCTAACTATCTCCTGTCAGTAATGTGCCTTTGTAGAGTTATGTGTGATAAGTTCAAAGTTGATATTTAAGGTCTAGCTGATATGGACAGTGATTTTTGTTTCAGTTACATCTATTAACACGATTTATTATATATTTAGTATATTCTCAAAGCTTATAATATTATTAATAAATTAACAAATTGAATCCTTTCTATCCTAACAATATTATAAATGCGAATGTGAGTTTGTTTGTTACGCTTTCACGCCTTAACCACTCGACCGAAATTTCGGATACACGTTGTCAGGTAAACAGAAAAGGACATAGGGTACCTTTCATCCAGAAAAAAGTACTGTTACTAACCTAACCTAACCTACATTTACGCGAGCAAAGCCGCAGTCAAAATCTAGTAATAAATAAACTTGAAAATCATTCAATTTAAAAAACATATTTTTGAGAATACCTACTAATGTTATTAAAGTAAAATTCAAGGTAGTTCATAAAACGTACATAAGTATTCTATTGGGCAGTAATAAGAGTTCATATTACGTAAAAAGTATACAATATTGCTTTACTTATAGTTTAATTGAGTAACGATTTTTATCATTTTCATTTAGGTATTCAGATCAATCAAAAGCTATATCAAACACTAGTTAGTATACCGTTACCTACCTGAGCTTATGATACCTATCCTGTCCTATGTAGGAGTCATAACTCCTAACGTGATTTTAATGTCAGTTTTAATCTATGTTACTTCTAGATAAACTATATATACTTTATGCGTTGGTTGCGCTGGTTGCGGGGTTGCAATTCGCATGTGAGAATGATTCGCACTGACTGTGGTAACATCAAGGAATACTGCGGTAGGTTTAATCGGTAGGTCCTCATCATTCCTCGGGTGAAACAGACCGCGACCCCGCGGCGAGGTAAGATTCAATGCATTACACCAAGTAAAAAAAAACAAGAAAAAAGAAAAATAATTCATCGAATGGTAAGATAATTATTATAATCTGTCTAGTCGTTTTTGAGTTTATTCATTACAAACATACAATAATACAAATCTTTCAACTTTATAATATTAGTGTAGATATAGACAAATATATTTATACAAAGTGGCGCAAAACTTGTCACATTAAATGATATACTGCCTTAAGTTGGTTGATATAAGACGGTTAACATAAACAAAAACCTATTTTCGCAGAAATTTAGAAATTATTGGAAGTAAACAAACTTTTAAAGCATGGGCTTTAAAAGTTTGTTTACTTCCAATAATTTCTAAATTTCTGCGAAAATATGGTCATGGGACCATGGCTGCTGAAAAGCTACCGAAACTTGGGGAAAATGTATATAATTTAAATAGCTTAAATTGAAGTAAACAGTAACTAGTAAAAGTGTTTAACAATAGTAGTTTAAAGTTTCAAAATTATGTAATAATAGTGTTTTATAAAAAATAAACAACGCGATAAAATCCGTATAAACTGTGTTCAATTTCAATGTATAACATTTGCGTACACAAGACAAAATTAGGAAATGATTTTATTAAATAAAAAAAATTATAAAATTAGACACAAATTGGAACACCATTGTAATAAGCATACACTAACCTATTTCTTTTGGTCACAATATTATGGAACTTATATCTTTTGTTTATTTTGTGTTTTTTTTGTTTGTTTGTATTGTTTTAATATCGCTGCTTGAGGTCTTTAACATTTATCTCTGCATTACACATGATGTTCTAAATTATGAAAACAATAAACATGTCCTGTGGCTAAACTACTGAATACATTTGGTTCATAATTTGTAAATCGTCAAAGAATACCATGTAGTATATGTGGTATCAATGAATGTGATAACATTTGCGCCACTTTGTATTGAGTAATGTATGTATGTATCTTATGTAGGCCAGTCAGTGCAGACCGACACTTCGACCAATAATAAAAGTAATAGACCATTGAGTAATAGTCCTCATAGATCTGTCACAATCAATTATAGCGCGCTTTCGCATTTCAAATGTTTTGAATGCAGACAATACAAGGCCATAAAACCGAATATCTCAAAAATCCTATTACTCATACCAAAATTCAATACCGTCAAATACAAAAAGCGACCAATACGAATAATATTTAATCGCTCGATTTCCAATTCACATTTAACTTTAAGATAATAATGCGATTATCATAAATTTCTCTTGAATTTCCTTCAATACCGGATCAGTCTTTAAAAGGTACGGTAACAATAGAAAATTAATTCCACTCGGCCCCTAAGTAAAGAAAGATAATTACTTTCTCATATCTTCGTGTATAAAAGGTTTTTGTGGAAAGATATGAATAAAATGTGCTTACCTAGTTCTTCTTTTTGTAAGGCTTTTCGTGGTTAATTATGTCAAGAAAAGATCTGCTATGGTTTAAGCTCGTTAGTTCAAACTGTAGTTCATTATGTACGTTGATTTCAATTGTGAAAGTGATGTGCTAATATTTTTAGGTTTGTGGAAAGAATCGATCACAAATATTGATCAAGAAGGTATATGAGATGTATAGGAGTCAGTCGGTAACGGAAGAACTAGGTGAACTTTCTCTGACCAGATCAAGTATTTATGAAGAGAAAAGATATTCCAGATTCGTAACTACGGAATATCCATACTAATACTAACTACCATTGAAACTACTCGAATGATTATGTAATCTCGTAATTTCGATTTTTGTAAGAGGTACAGACAAGGACATAGGTTACCTTTCATCCAGAAAAAAAGTGTCTTGTCCGATATAAATTTACTAACTAAATCTAGATTTGCGAAAGTGAAACCGCAGGCAAATCTAGATTTGCGAAAGTGAAACCGCAGGCAAATCTAGATTTGCGAAAGTGAAACCGCAGGCAAATCTAGATTTGCGAAAGTGAAACCGCAGGCAAATCTAGATTTGCGAAAGTGAAACCGCAGGCAAATCTAGTTATTATATATGCGAAATTATCTCTGTCTGTCTGTTATACTTGCACGACTAGAGCACTGAACTGATTTTAATGAATTTGGCAAAGAGGAAATTGTGTCATGGACATGGACGACAATCTCGCATGAGGGATTTACGCGTAGTATAGCATAAACCACTTTTCAAATGTTGTTTAGAAGCACTATCGATCTCAACGGGGACCCATGATGCTATGGTGGCGTCACAGAACTGTAAATCAGCGAAGTTAACCGACATTGCCCCATCATGCTCATAAATGGTTGACCATCTTTATTAGTCATAGCATTTTATGGCTTGAAGAGTGCATAGAATCGTCAGTTCAGTCATTCATGAAAATGTCAAAGTCCTCAAGTATGATGGTAATGATGTTACATGATCTGACATCTGACCATGTCGTTGGAATATCTTTGGGTTGCTGAGGTTAGAATCTAACTATGGGCCAGTAAATTACTGGCCCATAGTTAGATTCAGCATGATTGCATTATCCGAAAACAAATGTAATTTTCACTGTAGTCATTTTTAGACGGTCCTTTGATATTTAGTGTCGCTTAACGTTAAAAACTTATTTAAAAGTATAGAACCTAAATCAAAACTTTCCAATTTTTAAAGTTATTTACGTTGTGATATTATAATATCACAACGTAAATAACTTTAAAAATTGGAAAGTTTTGATTTAGGTTAATTTTATTTGAACATAAATAATAAATTCAGCTATAGCTGAATTTATTATTTATGTTCAAATAAAATTTTACTGAAGCGAAGTGATTGAAAAGCTCTTTAATCGTCCATATCCATTTCTATTGTACTGTCAGATGCAAAAGTTTTAGTTTGTCATTGTAAGCCTGGCAATATTATAAATTCCAAAATGTGTTTGTATGTTCTCTTTTCAGATTAAATATAAAGAAATTTGTTCAGTAATTTTATAGGTACATATGTATATGGCTACTTATTATAATTATCCTAGTGAGAGACCGTTGGACTTCTACGCAAAGGTCTCGAGTTTGATCCCAATAATTAACTATTTAATACGCACATAACTTAGAAAAATTACATGCGTATTAAAAAATTAATTATAGCTTGCTTTAACGGTAACGGGAAACATCGTAAGGAAACCTGCATGTCATCGTCGTCAATGAGAGTTCTCGAAAGCATGTGAAGTCTGCCAAACCACACTGGTCCAGTGTGGTAGACTCAGGCCTAACCCTTCTTCAGCAGTGGTACAGTTTAATACAAGACTGATACCATAATTATTGTATGCAGCTGTATATTTTTGCAGGTATATTCACTCCTTAGGTGAGGGTTAGAGTATCGGCTCTTAATGCTCATTGGGAAATTTACTTTATAGATGTGTAAACATTTTCAGAAAGTCATCAGCTCTTAGTGAATAGTAACGTCATCGGTCCCGATTGTCATGATCATATTTAATATTGTTACGTGCTGGGTTCGAAGGATCAGAATTTAAACAATATAAACGACTAAAATACGTTTTATCTTAACACACAAATAAATTTAAAACACAACACACACATACTACTTAAATACTTTCCCACTATAACTGCTTTAAACTCTGTGATATGTTCGCTTCCGTTCGTTCCGATGAATACTTGACCGCTTACGTTAGTAAACTCACTTGGCAGTGCGCGTGGTTGGTCTTATATATGTGATTCAAGCGTTTCTGGAATTTTCTAGAAGTGCCGTACACGGCGTATAACAGTACGAGAAAGTTCTAGCGCTCTCTCTACTACGTACTGACAAGCTACGAAGTTCAGTAAGATGTCAATAGATGGCGCTGTAATAAATTATTAGAAAGCTGGGCGCTTCCCCACAGTGCCGAGAGATGACACTGGCTGTAACATACATACATCTCGCATAGAATATGACCCATTAGTGTTATTAAAGAATATATTTTATTAACGCGCGTTAGTGATTCTGTCAGTTAGGACTATGAATAAAACATGTTATTGTAATCCATGTTGAGAAATTACTATTAGTACCGATTTTCTATAGATGTTTGAATAGTCTTTTCTCAGATATTAACGTCCTGTAAGTTATAGGCGCAATTAAAAATCAATGATGAATTTTTCAAATATTCTAATTATTTACGATATTTTATGAATATATATTTTCCAAAAATTACCGTTTTCATTCTACGTTTACGTGCGTTTCCTGGGAATTGAGTTTAGGATTAACTTCTAATATAAGCGTAAATTGTCTCGAAACCATTGTTATCAGTCTGTGAATAATAAAATATTAATTTTTTGTAGTATTATGTCTGTATCTTTGCTTACATAATAGCAGCGATAGCTCAGTGGGGAGACCAACAGACTGCAATACAGAGGGTCTCTGGTTCGAACCTACGTCGCGCACCTCTGACTTTCGGAAGTTATATGACTTTACGAAATTATGTGCGTATTGATTGACAATTATCGCCTGCTCCGTGCCTCGGAGAGCACGTTAAGCCATCGGTCCCGGCTGCCATGAACATCTATGGCAGTCGTTATTGGGAAAGTCAGTTCCCTCTAATATCCTGACGCTGGTCTAGCTTTAGGGTATCGTTAGCCTTCGGGTTGCGGAGGTCAGGTGGCAGCCGCTCCGTGTAAAATCTGATATCCAGTCAAATCCGGTTAGACTACAAAAGCCGACCCCAAGTGACTTGAGAATAATAAAGGCTAAGGGAGAAGAAGAAGAAGATGTCTGTATCTTTGCTTCGTGGGTCAAGTCCAGTATTTAAAACCGCCAAACTTCAGAATCATTATTTGGAAAGTCTCCTGTTGTCATCCGTCAGAGTCTACCAAACGTATTCTATATCTTTATATAGCTTTTGCATACAGTTTCACGCTCGAAAAATTGGTTAAGTTAAAATAAAAAAAAATTGTAACGGTATTCTTCTTTTTTTAATAAAGGCTATTTAAAAAAAGTAAAGTGCTACTCAGTGATAATATAGCTTTCAAGTGGTAATTTTTAAAATCAGTCCTGTCGTTTTTGAGTTAAATCGTTACAAACATACAAACAAATAATTAAATCATTCCTCTTTATAATATTATTGTAGTCTAGATGACTTTCCATTAAATGGCTCGTAGCGTGATATTAGCCTATATTACTACTGGATGAAGTACCTTTCTAATAATATTGTCTTCTATTTACGCGAATATTATTCATTGAAATTAAACTGCTATATACGGATTTTATCGCGTTGTTTATTTGACACTTTATTACAGAGAGACTTTAGTCTCCCCGTGACCATGGCTGCTGAAAAGCAACCGAAACGTCGGGGAAAGTGTAAAATAAAAATAAATTAAATCTAAATAGTTTAATAATAATTTAATTAGCTTAAAAATTAGTAAAGTTTAATAGTAGTAGTAGTGAAAATTTTGTAATAAAGTGTCAAATAAACAACGCGATAAAATCCGTATATAGCAGTTTAATTTCAATACCTTTCTAATGGTGAAATAATAATAAGATTTCAGTAGTTTTTGAGTTTATTTTTACCAACAAAGTAACAAATCTTTTCTTTCTATAATATTAGTATAGATACATTCCCCTTATGATGTTAAGGTTTAAGTAGGTAGATTGCGTCCTGAAAAGAGTGCGAATGAAATAGAACAAAGAAATGGGAGTCATGAAGGAAGATTAGACTGGCAATATCAAGAACTGGACGGAAAATACGAATGCTGGCCGTATTGAAGATAATAAAACTGAAGTCAAGTCTCTTAAGCTATATGATTAGAATGTGTTAATACGAAGAATTTCTCCAACAAGATAATTGCTAATAAAGCTGTTTTTTGCGTCAGGACTTCATTCTAGTACCTATTAAAAGACAAACACTATTCTCAATTAGACTTATGGCTACGCCTTGAGCCAACTATGTACTACTTTACTACTTTAGATTAAAAAATAATGGTTTTAATAATCTATATTATACAAATGACGTAAGTGTTTCAATACAAACTTTCGAAAATGGACGCTTAAATACATTTTTTCACAGCACACATGTTTATCCCTTTGCTCAAAGAAAGATAGCCGAAAAATTCAGAAAAGGCTATCACGGTCCGATTCTTCACTCACTCACAATTTATTGAGCTCAAGTACAAACGATAATCAACCTTAAGACTAAAATCTTACAGTTTAACGTAAGCGTAAAGTTATTTTGGTATATCCATGTAACTGTGTACTCATAAAAATAGCGTCCCGTTTACGAGAGGCCGATGATAACCGAAGATGCCCGAACGTATCCGAACGACTATAGAGTCAACAGCCTCCGTTTTTCGCTGACTTTGGGTACGAGCGAAAACTTTTTCAGTAAGGCAATTTGGAGTGGAACCAAATTTACATATGTGATTAGATAGTAAAAGGAAATTTGTCTTTGGTTCTCGGGCTGGGAACTAGGGATTTGTATAAAATGTATGGAATCTTTGATCATCAGTAGTAGTTTGTGTGTTTTTCAACTGAACTAGTAATAAGGCAATTAATTTACAAGAGTTTCGTTCTTCAATACTAAAGCTGTATAAGTATATGATTCATGCAGTCATTTCTAGAAACTACTAAATAAAACTTGATCAAATCTTTAAATGACGTTTCAGCATATTTTTTTGTAAAATTCCGGAAGGTTAACTTTCCTTAAAAGTATTTAAGATAATCTGTGCATAAGTACTGGTACGCCAAAGTAACTTTCTATGTAAAGGAACCTTGAAATGAGATAGGGGTTCGAGATGATGCCGCAGTTTTGGACAAAAAGTAATTGTAGGAAACCGCATTTTAATTTAATATACTACGTGCCTTCGCATAAAATTACACAGCGCCATTATAAAGCAATACGTATTCACAATAAGCCAACATACCCATAAATCCGTAACACAATAACAGAATTAACTGCGATTTATCGCCGTACGACGTTACAGAGGTACCGTTAACGAGGGCCGCGTCACGGCAGCTGAGAAATATTCGTCACAATTCGGCGTCCGTCGTGCTAACAATCGGCACGCGCCATTTTCATCCCTTTTCAGACGAGGCTGCGCGGGCAAGCATGCGCAGAACCACCGCCCCGTCAAACGCCGTCAGAGAAGCGGCGCGCCTTGCCGCACCGCGTTATAACCGCGCCCACGAAGTGCCGATACAAAAATTAACAATAATATTTTAAATTGTCTAACGTCCACCGTGCCGCGAACGATCGTAAATCGATTCTAAAAAATCACGATTTTATCGAAACACTTTTGCGCGCGATCGACTCTTCGCGTTGTGTATACGATTATTCGAATTTGTAGTATAAGTGAGTTACTGTGTATGTAAAAGTGCAATGGAGTATGCCGGTTTTGTGTGTGTGTTAAGACTTTTGACGATTCTGTCGTTGATTGTAATAGGATTATCTCAATGGTAAGTACTCGAATAACCTTCAACATTAACGTTAAATAATTAACGTGATTGTTCGTTAAATTAAGTTTGTGGTTTAACTTACAAATTATTTAGTGAATCATGTTTTTATATCGCAGATTTATGGAGGTATGACACATATAAACTCGCGTTTTGGTGATAAAGATTCGGCGAAAGAATTTTTACGATCCATAAATTTAATCATACCTCATACTGTGAGCCGCTTTTCGGCGATTTTGCCGAAGAAATTGGATATTTACGGTTCATCTATGAACATTTACCGATATAGTTTATCGTAAGTTTGTTTCGCAGGACAAGTTTTGGATTACTCATTAATTGTTCTCGAAGATAAACTTAATTTGTGCATTATAATATTGTTTACATCAGCGCGTGGCGATGTTTTATCTACAGCATAATATTATTACAGCTCATAATGATTACCTTCTTGGCAATTTAACGTTTTATAAACCCCTCTTTTTTAAGCACACATTTATAACGCGAGGTTATTTTTTAGGTTACTTCACACGTAAACATTAATCATACTTGGAATATTAATCAAGCGGAATGAACTAAAAGTAATTAAACATCGACGTTTAAAATTAAGTGTTGAAACGTCAAAGGCTTATGGAAGTAGGTCGAGCTAAATCTAGCTAGACTTCAATGTGACACAAAACTGCGTGTCGACACTATGTAATAGATTGCTATTGATGTGTAAAAACTTATTGCTGTGTGGGATTTTAGTTCGAAAACGGTATTCGGAAGTCGTTTCGGAGTTGGAGACATTCCAATGTTATATACTTTATTTAGTTCTGGTCTAGATTTTTTATTCCGTCGTTCCTTTTTATTTTTAATGATACCGTTATAGTGTCCACTATAAATACTATCGTAGATTTATTTTACTTTTATATTATGGTTTTAAGATGTAAATAAGTTTACTCACCATTACGTGTGATCATCACTACACTTTTAGTCGTAAGCCAATTAGTATTAATTTTATCCTTATTGTGGTTGAAATATATATTCAGTTGATCATTTTGAGGTACTTCACAGAGAGCTCATGATTTTATGTTCTAAACCGACTGCGGTTATTTCGAGGATATCATGCAAAAGTAATAATAGGCTATAATTCCAATAGATAAACGTTATTATATACCATTGTTAAACTAACTATATGGCCTCATATACGTATGGGCTCATACGAGTATGGACCATTTACAATATAACGGCCCACGATATGAAGAGAGTATGTAAAACCACGAGTATATCGACTACAATATCTTACTCATGAACGAAATGAGACGTAGGAGACCATTGTAAAAGATAACTAAAGGATTATACCTAAAGCACGTGCACATGATTACGTACTAGAAGTGCCTATCTCACGGTGATTACTGCCATGCAAACGTGATGAGAATGGCTATATAGCTGCGTCATTCAAATGAGTATTCACAGTTTAAGCATAGAAGATTGGGTTTTTAACGAGGCCTTTGTTTACACAAGAGAGTCAGGCTATGCTATGAGTATCTCTCATTTTAAGAATTATCTTGCAGCAGTTTTACCAACGCTTTGAATTTATTTTAAATCGCGTTTCCTTACTTTTTTTGCTCAGTTTAGTAAAAGTACCACTTGTGATAGAGGAAGTTTTTATTGACACTACAATAGTTAGAAATCTTATCTGTGGTTATTACATAGAAGCTATTTCACCTAAAGAGCCGTTTGAGTCTAGTGGGAACGGCATTCAACAGTTACGCATAGGTCTCAAGTTCGATTATTTAGGTTTTGAAATAATGTTCGTATTCAATAGTTTATTATCATTTCTTTTGATGGTCAAAGGAAAGATTTTAAGGATGTTTGAATGCGTAAGTTTTATATTTAATAATTTCTGTCAAGCGGCATTGGACTGCCGTGGTAGCCTAATCTTTTCAATACTGAGGAAATATCTGTGCCCAGTAGTGTGTCAGTTTGTAATCTCACTCATTACTGTGAATGATATTATTGTATTTTTAAACCTATGATTGGGTTGCCATTACTATAAACAAAATGTAATAAAGAATATGCTATGCTGTCAGCACTGGCAACAATGATTTTTATTTCTACCGCTACCTGACTTATTAGCAGCAATAGCTCAGTGGGGAGACCCACAGACTGCAATGCAGAGGGTCTCGGGTTCGAACCCACGTCGCGCACATCTGACTTTCGGAAGTTATATGGCTTTTCGAAATTATGTGCGTATTGATTGACAATTATCGCCTGCTCCGTGCCTCGGAGAGCACGTTAAGCCGTTGGTCCCGGCTGCCATGAACATCTATGGCAGTCGTTATTGGGAAAGTCAGTACCCTCTAATATCGTGACACTGGTCTAGCCTTAGGGTATCGTTAGCCTTCGGGTTGCGGAGGTCAGGTGGCAGCCGCTCCGTGTAAAAACTGATATCCAGTCAAATCCGGTTAGACCAGAAAAGCCAACCCCAAGTGACTTGGGAATAATAAAGACAAACAGAGAAGAAGAAGCTGACTTATTTGCAGGCTATCAAAAATCTTTTATCTTTGGCTTTGTCTTACTCATTTAGGTCACAAATGAATACTTATGTTCATTAAAGCTTATCGATTAGTAAGTTTTCTAAAGTTACTAAATTTACATTGATGTTAGTTGCTAGGTTGAGGCAAAGGGTTCACATATGAGAAGATACTAGCAAAAACTCACGGCCACTCTATTAAATTGTGCCCTAATTGAACCCTTATGGTAACTACTTACCATAGGGACTGTACGTTCTTGATAAGAACAATATTTAAATAACATTAAACGTTCACGTAGCTACAAAATCCGCAAGCGACTATGCTATTGTTCTTTTAGTTGGAGGTAAATCTTGATACAATATTGATTCAATCACCTTGCCCTCGTCACCACTGGATATTTTAAAAGTAATTGTACTATCCTACTAATATAATAAATGTAAAAGATTGTGAAGATGTTTGAATATTTGTTGCTCAATGAGACGTTTTTAGTTAAACGGATTCGGATGGAACTTATGGCATATATGTCAAACGTATCCTGGATCAATACATAGGATAGATTCTTTACCTGTATGGGCTACCGTCGAATGAAAACAAGCAAAGTATTTAAACTATTCTCGATAGAGGTCTGCAAATGCCTGTCATCAGGCAGGTTGTATGTACATCTAAGAGTAAGCTTTTAAGGTGAAAATCTCTGCAATATTTTCTAATATATCCTCCGTATATAAAATATTTACATTTAAATAACATGATTAAATAATCGTAATATTATAGTACAATTAGAATATTTCGTGCTATAAACAAAATGTTTTCTGCATTTATTGTAAGTATACGGTAACCTGAAAATACTTTTGTATAACCGCTAGAAAACATCAAGACAATACTGTTTGCACGGATAGTGCTCCACAAAGAGAATGAACTATAAACTCTACAATTTTATACGAATTTTATAGCGTCTTATTTTATTTAAAACTCCTTAACTATTTATATTTACACGATTCTCAACGTTTTAGTTGCTTTACAGTAGCCATGGTCACATACAAAATGATTTAATTTCAATGTGTAACAAACACGTATGTATGTATGTATCTTATGTGGGTGCCAGTCAGTGCAGACCGGCGACACTTCGACCCAGTGGGATCTTTTGTGTCGACACTCTCTCAATAACGACTGCCATAGATGTTCATGGCAGCCGGGACCGACGGCTTAACGTGCTATCCGAGGCACGGAGCAGGCGATAATTGTCAATCAATACGCACATAATTTCGAAAAGTCATATAGCTTCTGAAAGTCAGAGGTGCGCGACGTGGGTTCGAACCCGAGACCCTCTGCATTGCAGTCTGTTGGTCTCCCCACTGAGCTATCGCTGCTCAAACAAACACGTAAACGTAAAACAATACTTATAATACATACTCATTATTTTAAAAGACTAGTAGTCCCAGGTTGAAAACCAGATTTGAAAAGACTGTACGGATTGCATAGTGGTATAAGTGGTCACTGCAACTGCGCTGAGCGTTGTGGGTTCGATCCCCACACAGGACAAAAAATTGTGTAATCCACAATAGGCTTTCCGAGGCTGGGTGTTCTTTGTGTCCGTTGTTTGAATGTTTGTAAAGTCCCTCGCGACACAGGATATAATTATAGTACAAGAGATGTCTTTAAAAATAAAGAAGATGAACTAAGGTTTTCAAAGACATATTAACAAAAAAATTTGTTAACAGACGGTCAAACATCGCATGTGTGTGCTGTGATTGGCTGAGTTAATGAGAAAAATAAATCAAATCAATTGACATCAGTTTGATTTTGGAACATCGTTGAAAGCCGTTTAGAAACTGGGTATTAATCTATAGAATTAACGGTATTATGTGATATTTGCAATTGGTGGAAGCACACGACCTAGCCTTTTATAATAATAATAATAATCTCGGGTTAGGTGCTTGGATCAGGGGTTTGATGCAGAAGGCAGTGCTATTAGATACGGCACGCATTGTGGGGAGGTTTCTGTCTCTGGAATCCTAACATCCGGCAGCTTGGATCCTGTTCCCGATGCCGGTACTATACATTTTATATTTTTAAATGTATTTTTATATATGTATATTTAAAAATGAAAATGTATTGCAAAGATAGATATAATGAGTATAATAATAATAATTTTTTATTCAATAAATGAAAGTCTTTACAAAACACATTACAGGCTACTTATTATATTTAATTCACATTAAAAGTATATTTAATCTAAAGGAAAACATATACAATTTAAATATTGGACACAAAAATATTTATTTATGAAGTCTGTTTTTACATTTTATTACCTAAACATGAAATATAATAATTATGTAAATGTATGTATGTGTTTGAATGTATAGTGGTTTATCCTGTATCGCGAGGATCTTTACAAACACTCAAACAACGGTCGGAAAGACCACCCAGACACAATACATATTGGTGGGCCACAATTTTGTCCCGTGTGGGGCTCTAACCCACAACACGTCACTTTGGTAATAGTTAGACGACCATTTAAACCGATACGCCATCCAAGCAGTCTCTTTGTATCTGGTTTCCAATACTTGAAAGCTTCCTTCGACAAGGGTCATTCTTAGAGACTCACGACTTGTCTTTTCAATATAGTTATATTTATTTAGGATCCCGCTATAACGCTCTGTTAAAATATAACAAAGGGAATTTACTGTCTCATATATTGTACGACTAAAGGCTAGTAAATACTATTCTCAAAAGAAGACTGTCATTGCTGGATAATCTATTACATGTATGCCTATCAAGCATGTAACCTGATACTTAGATCCATCATCCAAAACTTAAGTGCTTTGCACCTGTCGGTGTAGCAATCTCCATCTCTTTCTTTCCAATGCCATCTCTTTCAGTTCCTTATAAGTTTCAACTTTCACAACTTCTTTCACTTGATCGGTATACCTTCTTCTTGGTCTTCCTCTCTTCCTTCTTGCTTCTTTAATTTTTATTATTCAAGTGACGTAATCTAATATACACTCGAATTATACGTCAGATAAATAGGTGACACGTCCCCATAAATCAATACTTTAGTTTAATAGAGTTATGTAAACTTTTTATGGGTAAACATGGTGTGCAGTTTGAATGCTTATGTTGATCGCTTGTAAATACAACTGGAAGTTATAATGCAGCTTTTCAGTTTTGTACTGAACACGTTTACATGTATATAACCTTACTAATATTATAAATGCTCAGATGACGCAGTGACTTAAGGGGGCGTCTCGCCACTACCATTGCGCCAAGTATTATGAGCTCGAATCCCACACGGAATAAAACTTTGTGATATCTACAAATGGTTGTACCGAGTCACGGTGTCCTTTGTGTCTGTTGATTGAATGTTTATAAAGTTTCCTGTGACACAGGCTTTATTCCTAGCGCAGGAGTTCTTTTTAAAAAGAAATGTGAGTTTGTTTGTTTGATACGCTTTGACGCCTTAACTACTCAACCGATCATCATGAAATTTTGCATATACATTTCCAGGGATTTAGAATAGGACAAAAAGTATCTTTTATCCAGAAAAGTAATGTTTCCGAGGACTAGAAATTAATTGAAAAATCTAAAAATCATACATACATAGTTTCACGCCTGTTTTCCAAAGGGGTAGGCAGAGACTACAGATTTCCATTTGCTACGATCCTGGCCCACTTCTCTGGCTTCATTCACTTTCATAACATTCCTCATGCACGCTCGCCGGTTTAAGGTGCTCTTAACCAGGGGGTCTACCGTGAAACGCGTTATACGCAATTGCGTACGTTCGTTCGTGCTTATTCTTACCATGAAACATCATTCGCGCCGACATTCGTCACGAATATCGTCGTATGACATTTGTACGTCCTAAAAAATCCGAAGTGTTTTCATGGTAGGTATATGCTTATTATTTCGTTCGTAATTCATTTCGGCACGTCATTGCGTAAAAACATTTTCACGGTAGACCCGCTGGGTATCTTCAAGTCGCGAGTGAATAGGTATCTTCTAGGCAAGCGTGCTCCATCGTCGACTGCATCTTCTATTAAGATCAGGTGAGATCGCGATCAAACGCAAGCCTATCAGAGAACCTATAAAATAATATATCATAAACAGGACTAGTCGTAAAGTGGGCATTGTTGCTACTATGAGGTAAACCTCGAAATTGCGAATTTGATTCCCAGGTGGGACAAAAACGAATACCACAGTGTTTTATTTGAGTGTTGTGTTTAAATCGTTGTAAAGGCTTCCGTGAAAGCTTGGATTATTCTAATGTTTTCTTTTGCAAATACGAATAGAAACGTATGTAAATCGCGTAGCTCTACACATAAGCCAAGTGAACCACAGAAACAACTCAGTACCGTTGACGTATGTCGTACGAATTTGTATAGCCAGATTCAAATCAAATAATTTATTCAACCATTTTAGGCATTACAAAATCAATATCTATAAAATGAGAGCTACCAAAATCGGCCTTAAAATCGTTTGACAATTATGGCATTTTTGGCATAAAACTATAAAATCTAAAAATAGGTCTGGTAACATGATTTTAAATATAAATTTCCAGTTGCTTGTCTTTTACGTTTCGATCTTAAAATATACATATATTACATATTGTAAGTGCGTAATAGACCGTAGAGTCTTACCACCATCAGCAGAAGGTCACCTCCTATTATAATATCCTCCAGACCGAATTTCAGTCACGCCGGCCAATCTCAACGGAGACTGGCCATTTGCGTTTTAAAATAAAAGAGCCCTAAAAACAAAAAAAAAATATATATATTATAGTGCATAAGCGTGTGACCACAAGAGCACTCTCTGTTACCTAACTCTCATGATCCGATGGGACGGTAATCCGACACGACCGGAGATAGATCAGGCGCAGGACCAACGGAATTAGGTACATTCTTTCCGAGGCATGGGTCTAACACCGCCAAATTCCTAACTCCGGGCTGCTATCAAGATTTCTTAACAGAAAAACTCAGTAACTTTTTGTTGGTTCGACCTGGGATTCGAAATCGAGACCTCGTGCACAGCAGTCGCATTCACTACCGCTGCGTCACGGAGGCAGTCCTCCTATTACGTAGGACCTAAAGCCGTAGCTGGTAAAATGTGGATAAAATACACCTATACTTACTCGGGGATATAGCTATGAGACTATATATGTATAACTGTATCTGTATGAGATTTTTCGGAGAAAGTTATTAGGTATATCTACACATTTACTATTTAATAACGATATTCAATCATTGCATGTTTTACTTTCTATTATTGCCATATAAGCAAAGCTGTTGTTTACTTTAGTAATTTTTCAATTGTGTTGTTACCCGTATAAGATTATTTTCCTGTGATACTGGAAGGTTGCTGGTAGGTACTTATAGCACAGGTTATCCTAATTTAGGTACCAGCAAAACGTTATAGTGTTAATCTTTATCGTGTACATTCATTTGGACCTTTTTTCTATTGTATGTACTATTTTGTGGCAATAAAGAATTTTATTATTATTATTATTATTATAAAAGTATCTGTATCCAAACAATAGTTCCTTGAAAATGGGTTTGTCTGTCCGAAATAGACTGTCATTTTTTTGTCCCAGAATCATGTAAAACTACTGCATGGATTTTGATATGGTTTTCACAGTAGAATTGTTTGAAGTTAAAGTTGAAATCGGATCTTTATATAGAACTAGTCGTTTTCCCGCGGTTTCACCCAGTAAGTCCCGTTCTCGTGTGAATATCGGGTTTCACTCCTTTCACCCCCTTCAGGGTGGAATTTCCAAAAATCCTCTCTTAGTGCTCCCCTACACTCGCCAAGGAACATACATGCCAAATTTCAGCATCTTGCATTCAGTAGTTTCTGCTGTGCGTTGTCTGTTAGTCACTCAGTAACGGAAGAGTTTTATATATATAGATATACGATAATATAATGCATGATGTGATCAAAGCCAATAAAATCCCAACAAAATTGTAGTTTAGCCAAACGTATTTCTGGAAACTACTGCCACTACTAACATACATATAAAAATCCACAACAATCGAACACGTTTCTTTTTACCCACATTTCATTCAAAAGAAAACAACCTCACGGCACACTGCAGCACTGCAAAGCTCACCTGTATATGGTGAATCTACCTGTTAGACAAATCGGCGTCCGAATATTGTGCCAACAAAATTCGCGTTCGTAATCGATTCGTGGGCGTCGGTTATTTGCGTTAAAAGCGATACATCCGCTCCCAACAGTCCATTAGCAGTGCGACGATGCGATAAGTGTTCCCATTCTCAGCGAATACAGAGTGCTTTGTGAGAACTCAAATTTTCCAAATTATATTTTTCATCGAATATTGACGTTGAGGTGACACAAATTCCCCGGTGTTAAGTGGGTACGGTTTATTTAGAAGAATGGACAGTGGTTTTAAATTATTCTATTGTATTTGTTCTTTTGTGTTATTTTGTCAGTGCAGACCAGCGACATTTCGACCCAGTGGGATCTTTTGTGTCGACACTCTCCCAATAACGACTGCCATAGATTTTCATTGCAGCCGGGACCGACGGCTTAACGTGCTCTCCGAGGCACGGAGCAGGTGATAATTGTCAATCAATACGCACATAATTTCGAAAAGTCATATAACTTCCGAAAGTCAGAGGTGCGCAACGTGGGTTCGAACCCGAGACCCTCTGCATTGCAGTCTGTTGGTCTCCCCACTGAGCTACCGCTGCTCTTGTGTTATTTTGTCTGTCATAAAAAATAATTCACAACATTGATAGCCTGATGGGATACCGTTGAACTGGCACTCTGAGTTCTAGAATTCAATCCTACTGTATCTTTGACTTTTCTTAGCTATGTGCGTAATAAATTGTTTATTATCGCTTGTATTAATACTAAAGCAATTTTTCACTGAGTGTTGGTGCGTCACGAACAACAATACTTATAGTATTACTTAGTTGGAAGTCTTATTTACAAGTGGATCTTCGTTACCATTAAATAAATAAATAAATGATTAACGGTAAAGGAAAATTTAGAGGAAACCTCGATGACTGAGAGTTCTTCATAATTAATTATAATAATAATAATAATATTCTACCACATACACACAACACCATCTAGCCTAAACTAAGCAGAGCTTGTACTATGGGTACTAGACAACGGATAAACATACATGTATACTTTTTTTTTGTAAATACATACATATTATACATAGAAACACCCAGACCAAGACAAACATCTATGTTCATGCACACAAATGTTTGACTTGTGCGGGAAACAAACCCACGACTTCGGGCGTGGCAGTCGGTTACACTAACCACTATGCCATCAAGTCGTCGTTTTTGAATATATGTAGTTTAGTTTAGTTATTTTCTAATATTTATAATTCAATACTTCTGATAGTCATTGTCGTTAACAAGTTGTAGATATTTGAAGCAGAACTTTATATATTTTAAGTAACTATCTAACATTTGAAACATAATTATGTATATTTTTTTAAATGGCAATTTGTCTGTCTTTAATTTTATTGAAGTAAGAAACACCGGTGTCCGATCTGTATCATATCTTTTTGGCCCAGACTGGTCTACCTCTGACTTAAGTTTAATACTATTTTTGGGACATTCTGTATATACTAATATACACATTATAATAGTGTAAATAATTTCATAGTATATATTTATTATCATTATAATATGTAACAAAGTCACACTTATGAATGTCAAAGTTATATCGAATACACAAAGACTTTCTTTGTGTTTTAAATTATCTGGGTCGTAGGTATTTTAAGTCCCACGTGATACAGCCTATCCTGACTCATTATAATAATGACGATTTCATTCTCTTTTATTTTATATAAAGAAGCATGGGATTATCTTCAAACCCACAGTTGTAAAAGAATACTTGAAACTATAAGACGAAATAAAATATTACAAAGAAATATTTCAGTTTCGTTAGCTTTTTGTACAGAATTTTGTGTTGAATCAAAAGAAATGACTGAATCATTTAAAATTCCACGTACACCTAAAAGCGTGACAAAAATGATTTACATTTTTACTTCGGTATATGCAAATATATACGTAAACTAGTTCGCCTTGGAAATTCTACTATAAGTGATGATGAACATGGATGTTTGTCTTGGTCTGGGTGTTTCTATGTATAATATGTAGGTATATACAAAAAAAAAGGTTTATATGTATGTTTATCCATTGTCTAGTACCCATAGTACAAACTCTGCTTAGTTTGGGCTAGATGGTGTTGAGTGTATGTAAAAAAAAAAAAAAGTCATATAACGCGAACTTTTTTGTTAAGCTTTTACACCTTAATTGCTCGACCGAGCATCATTACCTTTCATTCAGAAAAAGTGCAGTTAACCTAACCAACATTTACGCGTGTGTCTAGTATAATTATATTCTTTAAACCCGTACATCACACAGAAGCATTCAAGTGATTAAATTGGCTCCCTAGATAGTTGTGTTCATGAAAGACGCAACATAACACATTCTGTTTCATGCCAAATATCGGAACTGACCTATTTATGTACCTTGCGTAAAAAATACTTAACAAGAAAAATAGCATAGTAATCACTGTATCAGTCTTGGCGTCCGAAGTATGGCAAAGTAAGTGAACTCGCTGGGCTTACGTGACGATTTTCAAGCGAGTATATCTGTGCCAAATACATACATACATAGATTCACGCCTGTTTCCCAGAGGGGTAGGCAGACACTACGGATTTCCATTTGCTACGATCCTAGCACACTTCTCTGGCTTCATTTGCTTTCATTACATTCCTCATACACGCCCGTCGGTTCAAAGTTGTCTTAACCTGGCCTTTGTCCAGAACGCCACCGATTTGATCGAGAAATAATACTCCTATTGAAGAGTGGGGGCTCCCAGCCCTTGGCAGATCTATTACGGGGAATTAAGGTTTCACAAAACCATGGCTGCCAAAATGAGGGTATAATACACCTCGTCTAGGTTAGTAGTAATTATGGCTAGGTAGCCATGAGTATACCCATGGCCTAACCATAGATACAAAGGTATACCCTCAAAGGAGTAGTAGAAGATAGAATAGCATAGTATAATATTTAATTTATCTATCCGAAGGCTTAGTAGATAGCTACTGAGAGTCTTCCATATAAATATTGTGCAATCAAAAGAACATAATTTAGCGTAACTATGCTTTGTGTATAATTAATTTACGGGTGCAAGTCCAACATAATATGCATAAGTTTATAAAATCATATATTCAACTATGCGAGTTCATACTAAAGTTATGAAATCAATTCCAACTCCTTATTTAAAAGCCACAAAGCAAAGTCATGAATTACACGTATTCTTTAATCTCTTAAAAGGGTAGATGCCGATTTTTATCCACATAATTCTACATACTCGTACACACAAAATAAAAAAACACACAAAGCATTTCCACATTTTAACTTCGGACGGTATTCGTACCTCTAAACGCACTGTAATTGTTTTGAACGAGAAACATGTGTCCCTGGTGAGTTTCCAACGCAAATAAAATTGTGTAAAAGCCTACAAAAAAATATCACTAGGGACTTTTTTAAAGACATCGTGCTCACGTCAATAGTCTGCTACGCGTGGCTGGTTCTCGTGTCGAGCATTATGTTATTGTTATCGAGCATTGAGTGAAGCTAAATTGTTGCATTTTATGAAAAACTGCCTCGTTGGTGCAGGGAAAGTGAATGTGACTGCGTTTATATCAGTAGTAGCAGGGTACTGGAACTGTACCCAGCAATAGACCGCTATGAAGTGGGTTCTAAAACCATAGCTGGAAAATAATGGGTATAATAGACCTCTGCCATCTTAAGGAATATAATAATTAAATTAGGTTTAGGCTTTATATTATATAAGTAATAATAATATTGTTGTTAAATAATTCCGAACTAAAATATTAAGAATAAATAACCTTCAATATCAATATCTTTTTCATTACCAATATATTTTACCTAATAACAAAGGCCAAAAAGTATGATCACCATGTAACAAAGGTTATACTTTATTTAAAAAACTACTTTTATTAACATAACCTATTTTTACGCGAGCAAAACCGCGGGCAAGAACTAGTTTGTAATACGTTCATGAAAAGGCTGTTCAGTCTTTTATTTCTTGTCACCGAAAGGAATAAGTTATGACGAATTAGTCACATACCGTCTAAGTGGCTCTTTTATACCTATATATTAATACGTGAAGCAAAAACATTGTGACCCTTTTTACGAAAACTGCGCGGACGAAAGAGTATGAAATTCGTCTCTCCTTATATGGAGAAGGAGAGACGAATCCTAATATTTATATAAAATATGCATTAGAAATACATTAAATTGATAAAAAAAACACTACACGCACACAACCATGCATTTGACACACGCAGTCGAAGCGCATAACTATGGTTACATATTATATCAATATATAATGACATATATTAGCAATATCTTACAGGCTACTTTGGTCGAATTTCGAGCACTATAAGGCGACCGCTAGTATGGATAGATGTTCAAGCACCAAAATCACACCTTTTAACGCCTCAGAGGCTATGAAAAAGAACCGACCTCACGTTTCATGAATAACTCGAGGCCGAATAGAATAATCTATCAGCTCCGAAATTCAGGTTCATATTTGTTGTAGTGTTATGTCCATAGAGAACAGTTTTATTACGCTTTTGGACGACCAATAGTACGAACGACCAAAAGTACGAACGACCAAAAGTACGAACTTATTCACACTATTGGTTTGCTTATTAATCTGTATAACTGTCTGCCTGCAAAAAGCAGAAATTGCTGTACAGACATAATAAAATGAAGACGCTTTTTGAGTTAGTCTTAACGAATAACGTAATTCTTGGAACATGGTTATTACTTTTATAAGGTTTGATAGGTTCAATGGTAGAAAAATCGTAAAAAACTTATATCAGGCCGTAATAGGTGAAAAAGCGGATTGATATTTAAGTGGTATAAATGGTAAATACTTTTTTCTGGGAATACAAGAATCATTTATATAGGCCAAAAAGGTTCAAGTTTCGATTGAAACTATTTGATTGACCAATACTGTTCTGACAATAGTAGAAGAATTTTATAAAAAAATGCTTATATCTCAAGAATAGTGTTGAATGTATAAATACTCTTAGAGCTTGACAGGTCACGAATTGTGATTTCACAAATTATTCGAAGAGAAAATAATTAGCTTTTACGTTGTATTTACGTTTTCTGACATTTGGACACATAAAACATGCTAGTCCAGTTTATTATAGTTTCAAACGTAAAATATTTTATCACGATGCAAGAACATATTACATTAAGATAAAATTTTAATAGTATTGAGCCGCAGCGAAATCGTTTTCTCAAATAAATAACCGAGGCGTTTTAACCACTAGTAACCTTATATTCTATCCCTAGAGAGAACAGGTCACCATAATTCTCTTCTGAATTCTAGAAACCTGTTCATTTCAGGGATACAATACAATTTTATTTGGTTGCCGTGTTATTAGGTGAGACAAAAATCGTCTTAGTGCTGTTAGCGTAACCACTTCTTTCATTGTAGCGTCGGTAGCGATCCATGTAATTCCTTGATATTCTAAATGTCATGATAATTTAATATAATACAGTAACTGAGCCGTATTATTGTTTGTCATTTATCGATTATTTCATGCGTAAATTAAGGTAAATTTAACTTAAAGGCTAGCTTAAGAAAACTGATCTTGCTGGTTTATGGTTTAGGTTCAGGTTTTTAATGTCAATTTTCCACTACGTGTACCCCAGGTTTTTTATTGCCAATCTGGACAAAAAAGCTAACCCACAGAATGTCTATTAATCCTATATTGATAATATATATTTAATAAAGCAAGGAAGTATGAAATACATTGTGATTAAATTAATTGAGTGATCGCTTTTCTAATGTCAATTGCAGTATTGTATAAGTTATCAACATGTAATAATACCAAATTTCGCAAACACGTCGTCAGGAGTACAGAGAAAGACATAGTGTATCTTGCAGCTGCGAGCGAAGCCGCGGTAATAATCTAGTAATAGTACATTCATTGAATTCTAAGCACGACGCATAAATTTAATTTTAGATATTACCTTCACTCACGTTCAATTGACGCACGTTGATTGGACGTATATAAAATTCAAAGTAATATGAAAGTAACTTATATAAGTGTACTCTTAAATTGACCTTTCATATTGACATTGAATTCGTGTTAAGAAATATATAAATTCCATTCATTTTTTATTTTGTATTGTGCAGTTACAAAAAATATGATAATTAGGAATCAATTTCAATTTATTTTCAATTTAAGTACTTATAGTAATATTATGTCACAACATTCCCAATTTATGTCGATTCTTAAACGTTGACCAGTAATACTTTCTACGACCCACTTTTTCCTAGCGGCTTTTCTCGTCTATTTATTTGTGTTATTATGTACATACTATATAATACCGTGCCTAATGATATTCCTTAAACACTACTTAGCGTTTTTATTCCAGTTATTTGTGGCAATATTATTGTAATAACAACAAACTCGTTACAAATGATTATACGCTTAAGCGGCTTACGTATTAAGTTCATTGTAATTTTTGCTTCATGTATATTGGATGGATGGTGGATAAGTGGTTAGAAAATTATAAAGTGAATATTAATTTTACTATAACTGTTCTGATCAAGCGATGATAATAAAACTGAAGCACAAAATGTCCACAAACTTTTAGTGGCGTCATCAAAATTCGTTACATTGTTTGTAATTAATTCATCTGTATCTCAGATTGGGGTGCCCGAATGCCTGAGGCCTTCCCGAGAGGGCCGTGACAATGACTTAGAATTAATGGTCCCTCACCCCTTGGATGTAATCTCTTTCTTGCGAATAAAAGTCGACAAGTTGAGGTTTTGATATCTGTTATTAAGCATTTTTGTTCATCTTTATCTGAAAGGCTGTGTCATCTCAATCAAACGTACTTAAATAATCTTAGCGTTCATTATTTTAATGCTAAAATACAGATATAAATTTCAATGAAATTCAAAATATGAATGAAGACGTTAATCTTAAATACGTTTTTTTTTCTATATATATGCTACTATTATAAAGAGGAAAGATTTCATTGTTTGTTTTTTTCGTTTGTTTGTAAGGATTTAACTCAAAAACTACTCAACTGATGTTAAAAATTCTTTCATCATCAGAAAGCAATACCTATTATCACCGAGAAACATAGGCCATATATTAATTTTAAAATAATGCTGTTGCTTACATAATCTAGCCTACGTATATGCGAGTGCAAAAGCTAGTAAATGAATAAAGAGATATTAAAATCCCTGATTTCGAATGTCCTGAATAAATCGCGGACTCTATACTGTAGGATAAGTGTTATTGGATTGTCTGTAGTAAATTTCAGAGTAACACAGTAAGTACTGAAACTGAGTCCAGAAAATAGCAATAGATTTGCCTCAAATGACGGATCTAAGCAGATTTAGCATAATGTGGGTGATATCACTGCTTAGATTCCCAATAATATAAAGGTGTAATGCTGTAACTCCTACATCAAAACGTGACTATCACATTTTATCCGGCATTAATAAACATAACAATATCGCTCATTATTTCGACATATGCAAAGATAAATAAAACAATCCCAATATTTTAAATAACATCATCAAAATAAGCGAAATGCAATATTCGCATTCAATAATTTAAAAACTCCCTAATGTAACGTATTTATTTCTGAAACAGCAATATATTATTACCAAAACATGTGCCCATTATAACAAAAACATTTATGCACGGTTAAAATACCATTTAAAATATACAACTCCATTTGACAATAGCTGGCGACCAGATCCAAGTGATATATCGCTGTACAATGTGGAACATGCTATGCGGGATTAATCTGTTATCAGTACGGCGCATAACGCTCCATATTATTAATATAATGCTGATTGAATAGGATTGTGACCGTACAGGTAAATATATCTACGTCATTAATATGCATGATGGCAGATTAACACTGACCTGTTTTTCGTCTAAACAAACGTATTTTATATACGTCTAGTCTTTACTCTTGACATAAAATATAAGTGTAAATGCATTTTCTACAATATTATCATCGGTTGCTGTTGCGGTTCAAACGTTGCTGTTTTATTGATTTGTTTTCTTATTTTAGATAATGGTTTGCTTTGTGTAAATAAATTGTTGATGGCGGTTAAAAAGAGTAGCTATGTTTGCCGTAAGTTTGTTAAAAGTTAATTTCCCTGTATTACATTGCCTATTACATTGACCTTGGTAATTATTATTAAAATTATACATATAGGCTTTACTGTTACTTTCACTGTTACTATCTGACTCTTAACTGAATAAATTATTATGATTTCATTCAAAAACTTAATGGTAGCAGTAACCTTAGTTTTAGACGTTTGTAATAACAAAGATATCATTCGCGCCCTTGGGTACCTATCATAAAACAGTCGTGGAGCTGTCAGCGCATGGGGCAAAGATATTCCTATTGGCCCTAACTTATTGACTATAAGAGGATAGTACTACTTACTGTGGAAGCAGAGTGCAAAAATGTTGCATTGCTATCTTTTGAAGCCGTCGAGCTGTTATGCCGGTCGAGCTTCTTAATTTTGAGCAAAATTGATTCAGCTAAACTTAATAGTAAGGAAAAGAATATCTGATGTTATACGTGACTTAAACTTCTTTCGTTTTATTTTCTATTATTATATACTTACTATCTTTTGCTATTTTGCTATATTAATATACATAGGTTAGGTTGACAGCTTATCACCCAGCGGTATGAAATATACCTTACGACCTATTCTCATACCTACCAAATATACAAAAAAATATCGGTCGAGCCGTTTTGGAGGAGTGTGACCACAAACTTCGTGACACGATATTTTTATATATTTATATATATAAGACCGTTTTAAAGAAAAAGATAAGAACGATTGCAAAATAAAATAATAAGTACTTTCTACTTCTAGTTTTCCATGACTTGGTACTAATGTTTAAGTTCAAAATCTGCATATCATCGAAAAGTCTGTAAAAAATTTTCACCGAGCAGACAAACAGACAAACATGAAAGATATAATAAAAACGAGGAATAATATAAGCTTTAAATAGCAAATCCATTACAGACTAATGAATCTTACGTAGATCAAAAGCTCATAATATTTTGTCAGTCGCTAATATTCCGACTACATATAATATAATCCAATATGTAACACCCTAAAATAATTACCAAAATAATCCCTGATTCGCCATACAGGGAAGCGTGAAGGATTATAACCATTAATTTTATTATCTAACATCTAAGCAGCTTATTCCATCCTGCGTAGTACTTACTACTAAAATATTTATCACCCATAAAATATTTGATTATATCTTAAAATTCAAGGAGCGGATTATTAGAGTGCTCGAATACGGTGTATCATAAACAAACTTCCTTTTGCATTGGTTTTCTTAATAGCTTGAGTTTGAGCAATAATGTATTAGATTTAATATTTATGTTTAACATCCTTTTAAACTTAATACATACATATATGTATAATCTCACACCTGTATCCCTCGGAGGGATTCACTATGGATTTAGATCCTATGTAATAACGTATAAGCCTATAGATATACTTCTAGACTCGATGTTTTAACTAAAACGATCATGAAAGAAAACCCTGTAACACTTGACCTGACTCAGGAAACGAACCTGCGACCAGTCACAATCGCTGCTGCTGTGCCACTAACGCATTTTGAAATGTACCTGACCTGACCTGTGTGAGAGGTGAGGACAATCTGTTGATGACTGTCAATCATCGTGAACAAGTGACGTAGGTTAATCAATTGGTTAACTGGTTCTATCTTTCAGTCTTGCCCTTGTTGCTTTAATGCAAATACTAGCACTATACAATGAATATAGTTTTATCAATATTCTTCGTTTAATTGACGTTATATTATGCTTACACCATTGTCAAATATTGAATAAATCTCTGGTCGGATGAATATGTATCTATCCTGTACTACTTTTCTATTGGTAAACTGTCTCCTTTACAGGCATTGTCGCACTGTTACGTTTGTATATAATCGGTTGCCGATCTAGTACCAAATAGGAAATCAAACTGCGTTTGCGAATACAACTGCTGTGAATAAAGGTGTCAGGTATCTTTGCAGGATCTGATTTTAATTGATTTGTCCATCAACAAATTCTTAGTAGCTGTATGAAGTCTGGAACTGTGCCTAGTAGACTGTAATAGACTCGCTCCCTATTGCGTTGACAAATTCTGCCCGGTGAACAGTAAAACGTATATTACATGAAATCTAAAAGCGTAGATAACGGAGTCTGGGTATAATGCCTGCATACTTCTTTAGAGATATACACGTGATACTGTGTATGTAGAAAATCAAATAACAGACATTAAAACGAGTAAGTTAGCATTACACCATAAGAGTAATTATGACTCTAAGTACAAATATTTGAAAACGATTGTCTTACCAGCTGCGGTTTTGATACTCACATAGGTTTAGGGCAACGTAACTATATACTAAACTAACGTAACTATATACGAGCAGCGATACCTCAGTGGGGAGACCAAGAGACTGTAATGCAGAGGGTCTCGGGTTCGAACCCATGTCGCGCACCTCTAACTTTCGGAAGTTATATGACTTCGAAATTAGTGCGTATTGATTGACAATTATCGCCTGCTCCGTGCCTCGGAGAGCACGTTAAGCCGTCAGTCTCGGCTGCTATGAACGTCTATGGCTGTCGTTATTGGGAAGTCAGTGCCCTATAATATCCTGACACTGGTCTAGCCTATCGTTAGCCTTCGGGTTGCGGAAGTCAGGCGGCAGGCGCTCCGCGTAAAAACTGATATCCAGTCAAATCTGGTTAGACTAGAAAAGCCGACTCCAAGTAACTTGGGAATATTAAAGGCTAGGGAGAAGAAAAACTATTTACTAAACCTAAGTCTTTTATCCATTGTGTAAATTGTCGTAGATAAGTATATTTGAAGAATTATTGTTGTCTTAATTGCACTCCTAGTAGGATGAAGATTATCTGTAATGGCCTTATACATAATAATATAGTACTTAGTATGTACGTATGTAGATAGCTACGTGGGCTATATATATATATATAGAAATTTTAGCAGAAATCCTTGATATTCACGTTCGCACTTCCAATTACTGGACCGACCAAATCTGCTTCAGTTGTTAATATTAAGACACACGTAATCTGGTTATTGTGTGAGCTATTATCGATAAATGTACAGACCGTTTCAACTATTACATGTGTAATAGGATTACTCGTTCGTAATTGAAATGTGGGCAGCCATAATATACAATAGAGTAAGGTAGCAAATTTCGAGAAGACGGAACGTAAAGCGGGTGAACTAAGCGGGTGATTTGTTTTAAGACAAAGTGATAGTCTAATTTATATTAAGACAAAACTCTTAAGCCAAAATAACGATCCACTATTCTTTATAATTATGCACGTATCCTAACTAATATTGTAAATGCAAACGTGAGTGTTTGTGGTCATTTCACGCCTAAGCTGCCATTTTAGAAGAAAAGAAAATATTGTACCATTCTACCTAAAAAAAAACTATTCTCAAGCGAACGAAGCCGCGGGCAAAAGCTAAAATAAAACACCGCTCAATAATTTTGCTTAAGAAAACATCCAATTCGTTTTAAATTCTATCATTTAAGATAATTATTATTCTTTTCAGAATACATTATCTTAGGAAAGTGTGCCTAATAAACATGGATTCTACTAATAAGAAGTATTAATGTACGATTACTGATGAAAGTTATAAATCATTTGAATAATCCAATTAGTCCAACGAATTCCAAATATTGATTATCAATTGAAAGCTTTAATCGTTGATTCATTACGTTGTTGAAAAAGCCATTAAGACGATTGGCCACGATAACTTTTGTGATGTGTATAATAATAAATTAATAACAATAAATTACGCGATCATTTCTGCGAACCTTCGATTTAATTTCCGTTACAGTTTTATTATGAAACACTATCGAAATAAAAACAGGAAAATAAATAATGATAGATCGTCAAAATTTTGACGTTCATAAGTGTTACTTTGTGACCTAAATGAATAAATGATTTTTGACTTTGACTTTGACAAAGTTGTTTATTTGAAAGTACTTAAGTTCATTTAAATTCAGTACTAAAGACTCTACCGCACACACTATACAATACGCTTCGCTATACGCTCTGCGATTTAGGCTTGCAACCTTAGTAACATACTAATTTAATTGTGTTATTTGATATTTTGAGCGCGTATTGTGTGATACAGATTTACCATTCCCATAGTTCTACTAGCAAGTATGTCGAAAGCTCTAGCCAAAACCAATAGAAAGAAAAACAATTTTTACATTTCTGTGTAAGAACTCACAAAAAGACAAAATGATATTTATTTTACTCTAGTCATACATTGTAATAATAAAACGTATGTTTCATTTGTTATAGAGATAGACAACATCCTTTGTACCGCGAGGTACTGTACAAACATTGAATCTAAAGACAAAAATAAATTGTGAATAGTTAAGCGATAACAAGAATCCGTATCAACCATCCTATATATAAAGATTTAACTTTAAAATAATTATATATAGTGGTAGCTGTCACCTATCGTTTCATCCACGTTTTTCATTACTGCATTAATCTCGTTGCCTATGTTTCTATGTGGACACAGTTGCTTTCCAGTGGTTAAGTTCAGTAATTTCAGAGTTTATCAATTACATATAAACAAACAAAATTTTCACTATTATAAATAGTTATTATAAAGTGCAGTGCAGTGATAGCCTAGGTCTTGAGTTCCAAGGTGGCATTTCTGTCTTTAGTGAGTTACATGCGTATTTGAGCAGCGATAGCTCAGTGGGGAGACCAACAGACTGCAATGCAGAGGGTCTCGGGTTCGAACCCACGTGCGCACCTCTGACTTTCGGAAGTTATATGACTTTTCAAAAATATGTGCGTATTGATTGACAATTATCGCCTGCTCCGTGCCTCGGAGAGCACGTTAAGCCGTCGGTCCCGGCTGCCATGAACATCTATGGCAGTCGTTATTGGGAGAGTGTCGACACAAAAGATCCCACTGGGTCGAAGTGTCGCCGGTCTGCACTGACTGGCCCCCACATAAGATACATACATGCGTATTTAATAGAAATTATTGCTCGATTTAACGGTAAAGAAAAACATTGCGAGGTAGCCTGCTTGTCTGAGATTTGACCATAATGTTCTCGAAGATATGTGAAGTCTACCAACCAGCACTGGGCCAGCGTGGTAGACTATGGCCTAACCCTTCTCACACTGAGAAGAGGCCTGCCCAGCAGTAGGACAGTTTAATACAAGGCTAATATTATTTACATATGTAAAGTTTAACCGCGTAACATGATACCACGTTTTTAATATAACATTATACCTAGCGCTTCGTATGCCATGATAAATGATTCCCTATAATTTGCCGATTCACGTTGTACCATACAAGTTTTACGCTTTTATGAGCATCGCCCGTCATCCCTATACTCGTGTGACTCCGTATATCTTCGTATATCTTCGGTAACCATATTATCTGTCTCAAGGGCCACTTATACATTACTGTAATTAATTAGCCCACTGTATAATGGAGGGGTTAATACATTCAGAGTTAATTACGTATTGCTTTTGTGTCTATGTTTAGGTCCATAATTAGTTTGGAATGTTTAAGGTCATCGTGGGGCTTCAGTCGAGTAAAAAAATCTAGTACTTAACCTGACAATGTTGACCTTTAGGTTTTTAAACCGTCTTCTGTGCTAGACACTTTATAGAATCTATTAATACGTGATATATCGGACAGGGAACCTGTTAGTTATATTCAGGTAAAGCAAAAGAAATACCGCGTTACTAAGACTCAAAAGAAGTCTATGCAACGTTAGCGCACCAAAATAAAGTCTACCAATATTGACCATAGAGCACTTTCTTAAAAGCCGGAAAGCCGGAAAGCCTATAAAAGCACGGAAAGTGAATAAGGGCGCGATGGTACAGCGCCACTATGCTGAATGTTGTCAGTTCGACCTCAGCACGGCAGAAAATTATGTAAAATTTTAAGTCTATGTGATTTTTGAGGTCCTAGATTTCTTGACTTCGTTTCCATGATACACAAAGCATTTCTTTCTCAACATAATACAATCTTCGAAATCTTAACCTACTGGCAGTACAAGATTACTTTGCTTTGGTCATTTGTAGCGTAATTGATCTGTACTCCTGTACCACGATTAATGACTTAAAAGTGTCTTAGGAAGTGTCGACAAAATGGAACTGCCTTTTATTTTAAACTTACTATCCCTCAAGCATAGTACTTTTTTATAGATTAAAGATTAACTATGTATATATTTCTCTACCCCTGACAACGTGTATGCCTAATTTCATTAAGGTCGGTCGAGTATTTAAGGCTTGAAAGCGTAACAAACAAAATACTCACATTCGCTTTTATTAGTAAGGATGGCGTAGAGATAGGAAATGCGATTGCTGTGCATAAGTTTTCGGATTTCAAATTGCTAATGGCAGCATGGTGTTTGCAACCGTGCTCGTTTTACAGTAACACCTGTCATATCTGTGACCTTAAACCATAACAGGTTAAAAGCGTAGTAGAGCGTCGCTGATTTCAGCATGAATGGGCCAGCTCAACTGAGGAAGTACCATCCTCTCACAGAATATCGACGTAAAATACCAGTATTCCTACTGTTGTGTTTCGTTTGGTGAGTGAGAGTGTCGGAGGCCCAATCACCCTCTTTCTCCCTTTCCACTTCTTCTCCTTCCCACATCCTTTTTTTCCTAAAGGGTCGTCAACGCGCAAGTGATGCCTCTGGTGTTGCAGGCATCCATAGACTACGGTGACCACTTACCATCAGGTGAGCCGTATGCTTGTTTACCAGTTTGGATGTATAAAACAAAAAAAGTGAATATAATACTCAACTTCTTCTCACGCCTTCTTATAGTACAGGCGTGAGACTATGTATACAATTGTAGGGGTATGTATGTGTGCGTCGAATGTGTGTGCAAGCGTGGGGTATGCAAGGCGAGTTGACCAGTTGCTGTGCATTGGCCCGACAGAACGAGGTCTTTAGAATATGTACTTAGTATTGGTTTTATAAAATAAATTATGATTTATACCTATATATGCATTATCAGTGTGTGTGTTCGTAATATATAAATTATGTATTATTAAAAGGTGTTATCTGTCGGACCAGTGCCGGTAATTCCCTTGTAGCGCTTTAGGGAGTCTCACATTTATATGTATCGTGGACACAAGTGAATTCGGTAGACTCGAGTTCGATTCCCGTGGAATGTATAAGGTAAATAAAATAGGTATTAATGCACTACACCTATCATATACAATTATATATGAAAATTTGGACTGAACTGCTGATGTCCATTAAAAACGAAATTGGCCCTTTAGCCATTATTTATTACAATGTCACCAAGAAAAACTGATCTACGTCAAGCGATACCCTAGATCTATGTAACATAGCTATTTCACGCACCATTGCAGAAAGTGACCCAATAAGAAAAAAGCAATCGTGAGAGGCGACGACCTAACAATAATAAGGTTAGACCCTCTAAATCTAGTTAAGAATACAAATCTTCTCATACGCTTTATTAGGCAGCCTAATAATGTGCGTCAATCGTTTTAAGGCTATCGATTCAGGACGAACAGGGCGTCTGATATTTCTAAAGTGTGTATAATGTATAGACTGCTGTATCTATCGAAATAAGTATTATGGATATACGAGTGAAGCAAATTACTATTGATTTATTCTGACAGGAAATGTCCAGTAGTACAAAGGCTATTACGATCGGCTTAAAAACATATCAATACTAAAATATACTATATACAAAATCTTTCTCGTCTGTCTGAAAGTGCTGTATGTCTACATTTCTTATAGTGTATCTACATTTGATTGTTATTCTTTAGGTCTGGTTGAATAAAGTATTAAAAGGGGCAGGTCACACGGGAAAATCAAAACTATGTTGGGGCCAGAATGTATTGTGGATAGGCTGTGTACACAAAAAGGCCAAAAATCATGCAAGCCTGGTTTTTTAAAGATGTCCTGCCTTCTGCGTGACCAGCGCATCTAGCAAAACGAGAAAATATAAACTATTAAATTTCAGGATACTTATTCGTTGCTAGAAAATTATATGTACTAAACTGCTATTCGTAGAAAAATACGTGAATATTCATCCCATTTTGTGCTGCTTTGCATTTTGTATCTCTAGATTAATGGATGCAAGACCTTATTCTCCCTACTTTACCCAACGCTTGGTCCAAATTTGCAGCCGAAATCGATGTCTAATTGTCATCTTCTATGCTTTCGACGTACGATGAGACAGTTCGCAAGGGTTCTATAGTAACACGATTAAGCTTTGTACATGGGATTTGTTGGATTTCTAGAAACTATTTGTGTGCGTTCTACGTGTTAATGAAGAAATAAGAACTGTGTTTTATTGGATGCAGACTTAACTAGAATTTATTGTTTTAATCTTTGTTGATACTGGATTAGTTTACCTAGCCCTTTTATTGTGGAGAAGCAGTAACGTCTTAAAGTAAAATAACGAGTACACGTCTGAACTTTGTAAGAATATTAACAATGTGAAGAAAAATCTCCTCTAGAATAACTTAATATGAGTGAGTGTATAAGTAGAAAAACAAAGCGGAGAAACATGAATAGCTCGCTACTTAAGCCGTTTTCCATAATGGTTTATGGAGCGTAAGCGGGTAGATGCACATGAAATATAGCGAGCGCAAAATAAGAAATGTTTAAGTTGGTTTAGAACATTAACGCTTTTAACCTTAGTTAAGCCTTGGAATGGAAAACCCTTAACGCTTTGTGCCACGAAATTACGTTTTACATACATCTCGGCTATATTTCCGAAAGCGTAGGTAGATACGTGTTTCATCTACATTTGGCTAGCTATATTTTAGGTTTTTTCTTTTTATACAACTAAGGTGACAAACAAGCATACGGCCCTCAGGCCCACCTGATGGTAAGTGGTCACTGTAGCCTATGGATGCCTGCAACACCAAAGGCATCACTTGCTTGTTGCCGACCCTTTAGGGAAGAAAGAAAAGAAAAAGGAAGTGAGTAGGAGAAGGCGTGGGATGGAGGAAAGAGAGTGATCGAACCTCCGGCACTCTCACTCACCGAACAAAACACAACAATAGGAATACTGCTATTTCACGTGGATATTCAGTGAGCGGGTTGTCCTTTCCCAGTCGAGCCGGCCCAATCATGCTGAAAGCAGCGAGGTTCTTCTACTAATAATAGGTCCACGTATTATGGTCTATTGCCGTTGAAATTAAACTGCTATATACGGATTTTATCGCGTTGTTTATTTGACACTTTATTACAAAATTTTTGAAAATTGTTACACTACTACTACTATTAAACTTTTACTAATTTTTAAGCTAATTAAATTATTATTAAACAATTTAGATTTAATTTATTTTTATTTTACACTTTCCCCGACGTTTTGGTTGCTTTTCAGCAGCCATGGTCACGGGGAGACTAAGATGGCAGTTGTCTCAATGTTCCAGTGTAGTTATTTCAAAGTACCCGAACATAATTTAATCATTGGTGTTTCTATTTACGCAGAATGAGCTCAAAGTATCATGAAGTCTAGCTGTGGTTTGCTTCTTCTTGGGTTTGACTATTTTTATTACTGGATCCCAAGCTGGTGGTACATTCCAACCATCTTCTCTATTAAAATTAGGATGTTTTTTGATTTCAATAGCCTCGCGAAGCATCCTTAGTAGGAATCGATGTTCTTTAGCGAGAATCTGTGGTTTGTCAAATCTCAGGTAGTGGTTGGTCCCCTGTTGCACATGTTCACACACAGCAGACTTCAACGAGCGTTGGTGTTTTACATCAGCTATGTGTTATTTTATGCGGGTGCCTATGTTTCTCTTGGTTTGACCAATGTATGAGAGTCCGCAGTCACAATCTATTTTATAGACCCCTGCATCTTGTAAAGGTAGTTGGCACTTGACGGATGGTAAAAATTGACTTATCTTCGTTGGCGGCTTGAAGTATGTGTTGATTGAAGCTCGCTTCAAGATGTAGCCAATCTTGTCAGTGACACCCCTTACATAAGGCAGTATAGCAGGCTGGCGCTCGACTGTGGCTGGCTTTTCTCGGGATCTGTGACAGCGGCGCGGCTGTTGGAGCTTGTTGTCTTGCAGTACTTGCTTGACATGTTGAAGCTCGGCGTCCAGGTGTTTCTTGTCACAGATCCCATGGGCTCTCTGAAACAAAGACATTCCAACGGTAGCTAACTGTTTAGGATGGTGGTGAGATTCACCGTTTAAGTACCTATTTGTATGGGTCTTTTCCCTATATACAGTGTGGCTCAAAATATGATCAGGATTCCTGATGACAAGTACATCTAAAAAAGCTAATGAATTATTTGCCTCTAATTCCATAGTAAATTGGATGTTATTGTTAATGGAATTAAGATGTTCTAGGAATACACTTGCACTATCTGTTGGTAATATTGTAAAAGTATCATCTACAAACCTCTTATAAATCCTGGGTGTGATAAATTAAATCTAAATAGTTTAATAATAATTTAATTAGCTTAAAAATTAGTAAAAGTTTAATAGTAGTAGTAGTGTAACAATTTTCAAAAATTTTGTAATAAAGTGTCAAATAAACAACGCGATAAAATCCGTATATAGCAGTTTAATTTCAATGAATAATATTCGCGTAAATAGAAGACAATATTATGTCTATTGCCGTCTTCAATTTTAGACTTTACATTGCTACTAAAATTATTTCCACAGTAAAACTTCTCTAACAAATGTCCAGGTATCGAATTCCAGACCTCATTCACTACCCTTGTGTCACCGAGGCATAAACTTATGAATACTCGACAGTACGGATGACGCAACGGGCAAGCGATTGCCTCGTGTTGTGGTTTCGAATCCTATACGAGACAATTATTATTTGTGTGATCTAGAGTATGAAATAATGCAAGAGTTGTCTTTAAAAAAAATAGACAATAATTTAGACTCCAAGCTGTAGACAAAAAGATATGATAAGCACCAAAAAAACAATATCAGATTACGTTCAAACAAAACTATAAAAAGAAAAACATTAATAGTGTTATAGATACCATTTTTGCCAGCAAAGCTCACACTTAACCACGTACCGCGAGTTATAACTACAATGAGTCTAATTTTATTCGAGCGCAATTTTGCGATCTAATAAATAATTCATGTGGGCATATGGTTAGTACATTTAGAGCCGGAGGGGAATTACCCTATCTATTGTTGAATGCCCAAGGGTATCGAGCAAGTAGCAGAAATATTTTGAATATTCCAACTTACCTATTTCAAAGCACATTTATTTGTTCCGAATTCTGTCTTACAGAGAGCTCTAAAGTGGATCAATCTATTATTGTCTGAAGGGTCAAAGACTTTTAGGATAGTCCTTAATGGTCTTTACGTAAGACGTTAATTGCTTAGCAGTAATGAACGTTTAGTCTAGTCTTCAAGATCACGGCACCAAAACGAAGGCAACAATTAGAAAAGAAAATAAGAAGGACAATGAAAACTAATATAGGCCACGGCCGAATTCCAGTAGCTACACAGTTTTTAGTTAATTGTCATCTAGAATTAAAAAAGGCTATCTAAGTAAATTACTAATTAGAATAAAAATAAAAGTTTTGCTGTTAGTGTTTTACATAAAAATGCTTATTACTTCAACAGTAAGTTTTACTATAGTAATATAAATTATTATTTAATTTTAGTGTTGTTGGGTAGATAACAAATTATTTAACTAGAGTAATATCAGAACTCAAACATCTCATCAGAACTCAGACATCAAACAATTTATTTCAAACCATGTTTTATGGAGATGTGTAAATAACGTTAATAGAAATATTTTGCTTCTTAAGTTTTTACTCGAGTATTGCCGAAATAATTCGGTCACGATATCAGCTCCCTTAAGAGTCAATACCCGAAAATGAATTCCAAATCAGGGGGCCTACCGTGAAACGCGTTATACGCAATTGCGTACGTTCGTTCGTGCTTATTCTTACCATGAAACATCATTCGCGCCGATATTCGTCATGAATATCGTCGTATGACATTTGTACGTTCTAAAAAATCCGAAGTGTTTTCATAGTAGGTATATGCTTATTATTTCTTTCGTAATTCGTTTCGGCACGTCATTGCGTAAAAACATTTTCACGGTAGACCCGCTGCCTTATTATCGGATAAGAAATTCACCATATTAACAGTTACTATTCTATATAATAATAATAATAATAATAATAATAATAATAATAATAATAATATTCTACCACATACACACAACACCATCTAGCCCAAACTAAGCAGAGCTTGTACTATGGGTACTAGACAATGGATAAACATACATATATACTTTTTTTTTGTAAATACATACATATTATACATAGAAACACCCAGACCAAGACAAACATCCATGTTCATGCACACAAATTTTTGACTTGTGCGGGAATCGAACCCGCGACCTCAGGCGTGGCGTAACTATATATATATATATATATATATATATATAGTTGATATTTGAGAGTATTATATTATTCACAGGCTTAACGACTTTAAAATATAAGCACATCTTTTTGTTACACGTCGTAAAATATAAGTGCTATATTAGAATGATTCATATACACATGGGTCTTCCCTCGCTCTCGGTCATATAATCGCAGGCTATCAAAATGCGGGTTCACAATCTTTACATACTTCAAAGAACATTACTTTTCCCAGAGAACTGATACAGATATATAACTTCACAAAGCCAAATCGGTATGCTGTACTTTCAAAACCAAGAACACAATACTGTTGTCACCTATTCTGAAAGTCGATACGCAGATCTTTTACAATTGTAATAGAGCTGTTTTTAAGAGTACGAATGTCCTGGTTGCCAAATATGTAGTGACGGTACTATATACTCGTATTAACATTCCCGGAGAAATATTACCGTTTTATATAAAAGTTGAATGTCTTACGGAGTCAGAATAGTAGCACTGTTATTACTTTTCGTTCGTTGAGTAAGAATTCCAGCGGGTCATATAGAAGTATATTAACCACACTATTATTTTCATGCCATCATGAATTTCTTAGGCATGGTATCACATGTTGTGCAATTGACTGTAAGCAATACTCTTGATCTTAGAAAACACTTACCATAAGGTGGGCCGTATACTTGTATATCAGCTTGGTGGTATAGTACTGCTTCCGTGGCGCAGCGGTATTGAATGCAACTGCCGTGTCTTGTCTTAGGTCCGAACCCAGAAAAAATTTGGGTTTTGGTTTTCTGCCAAGAAAGCTTAATTGCAGCCGGAGTTAGGAAATTGGCGATGACACACACCCCCGTGCCTCAGAAAGCACGTAAAGCCGTTCGTCGTGCATCAATTCTCTATACTGTCGTATCGGATTGCCATACCATCGGTTATTGAAAGTTAGAGAACGAAGAGTGCACTTGCTGCTGTGTACACACTTGTGCACTAAAATATCTCCTGCGCAGATGGTCAGTAACCGTTACGATTGATCGCCGTGACCAAAATTATGTCTGTTCTATCTGGGGATGCCTGGATAATAATTATTAGAGCAGATTTATTTTTTTTAATTTCTCGTGTATTAAAATTAATCTATATTACGCCCATGACGTCATAATATCCGAAGTGTGTTTATTATTTAAGCCCAATATTTTGCACTGGATTGTTTTATGGTCACCAATCCTTTTATATCTTAGTTGACATACTTAAACTAAATTGCTTCACATTGGTGGCTGCCAAGTCGGACCACTTTAAATCTTCTACGTGAGCTAGACCGTTTTAATTCCACCAACTCGTTACAAATTAAATGCCCCGTGTAAACCTAAGTGAATAAAGTTCATTTCACTTAGATCTTGCTGTGTCAGAAACAGCACGTAAATTACATTAATCCATCTTAAAGGCTACAGTTGAGAAAGAGCTTTATTACTATAGCCATATAGTACACATTCGTCCGTACATTGTGTTTAATTTTATTACTACTCTTTTGTATAACAGTATGTAGTACATACACAAAAGCATATAGCTGATCCGAGTAATTCCTGCAGTCTATGTACGCTAGAAGCATCAGAGGTATTCACGTTACGTTGCCGATGGCTATAAAGTAATAAACTGCTAAAAAGAAGTATTTGTACATTTAGTGTGAGGAACAAATAACGTTTTCTTTTTATTAAATCTTCCATTATGGATTCGTCGTAAGTAGCCAAGACTGGCTAGGTACAGTCCTGCTGCCGTGAACGGTGATTAAATGTATATTCAATTAACGAACACAAAGAATACGCAGACTCAAAGGAAATATTCTTGGATAATGCAGATTTTAGTTGCGTTTGAGAATCGAATACACACGGGGTATTACCAATCAAAGTGAGGCGACCATTTAAACTATTGGTACGCTACTCCAACCATGATGTCTGTATACTACTCGTACTTTATACAAACATAGTCCGACGCTTTAATTCCCGACCAGGTACGCCGTGCCCATATTTCGGTAACTATGATTTTAGGTCCCACGTCATAGGAGGTGAGACGTCTACCGGGCAAATATCCAGAATAAGTGCTGTAGAATTTCTTGACAGAAAAACCTGATTACACTTTGCCAGACAGAACAATCGAGCTTAATGCACAGCAGTCGTATACAGAACCAATGCTGCACTATTACTAAAAATTATAGTACTAGTCCTGTTGATAATTCAATACACCCTTACATAATTTTAAAAAACATGGTCAGCGCAGAAATACTTCACAAACAAATTTAACTGCTACCAAAATAATTAATTAGAATTTAGTGTTAACATTTCGTTTCGTTGTGAAATGATACTCATACCTGCGGTGGCACAATTTGGTAAACTATCACTTTACAAAGGGATTACTCGTAAACTGTTTCACAAAGGCGGGAAATGATAGCCATCTAATCCTAATTAATAATCGTGGTGACGCCATTGGTCTTCCTGTTCCATTATTTGACAGTATATCGGAATGTAGTGGACTTGAAATTAAATGCTTGTGTGATGTTATTCTAATCGAAACGTATCAAATGCATTTAGATTGCATTAAGTTGTTATAGTAAATGTATTTGTTGAGCATGAGGTCTTAAGTTCCATTTTTAAGCAGTGCTACAACAGATTTTTGTCAAAAAATTATTTGTAGCGTCACGGAGTTTTGGAACTATGCTCAGTAACAAACTGTAAAATACTTTAACTGACGAATTGCGACTCAACTTTGCCTACTCCATTAAGTAGTGTAGACGTAAAACGGTTCTTGTTATTTAGTTTGGGATTTTCAAACGTTTCGAAGGGTTTTCTCAGTAGCAACGCGGAGTCTGGCAGTTTACCCGGTAGACGACAATATTCTCATCCCTATTTTTGTGTGGCATAGAAACATCGATGGTATAGTGTTTCATACACCTCTGCCAACACCAAAAATAACAAAATTTTGTTCAAGTTAGTTTATAAGGTAACACTTATGAATGTTAAAGTTACACAATTTTTTTCTGTGAATTTAGATTTACTGCTATGTTCAGCAAAGCAAGGGTGTAGGGCTCATGAGAAGAACGGGCAAGAAACTCATGACCACTCTTTTTAATCGCCAAGTTTTTCGTTTACAAATCATAACAGCTGTAAGGTGCTGCAACCATTTCTACATGAACAACTACTGAACATACTCAAGCATTTAATAAAATTTGATGGTAGCCTCTCAAGTAGCAGTATAGAAAATAGGAGCATCCACTTACATGTACATAAATAATCAAGACAAGACATGATTGTAGTCCGTAGTTTAATCTAACTTCACCTTCGTTATACCTAGACGTGATACTACTCAAAGTCAAGCCCATATACTCATTGAAGGGTTAAACAGACGTGTATTGCACCTACACCTATATTAACATAAAACACAAATATACGTATGAAATGTGAAACAAAAATCTCTCTCCCAGATTAATAGCCATACATATGCCATTAATTCGAGATGGAAATAAAATACAATAATAAAGAAGCTATAGAAACATAACGTATTATTATGAAGGAAGGGAATGGGTACTTTTGAGGATTTATTGTACGTAATATATATTAAGTTTGGCGAACCAACGGGAAACCGTTATGGGAGCAGTTTCGATAAAGCTGAAAATTATTTTTTGGGAGGAAAATAAGCTAAAATGTTCGAATATATTGTAATGACGTCAGGATTTCTGTACGGTCAGCACAGAAGCTTTTAGCGATACAAATTTTATTACTAGCGTTGTTTAATATTGTCTTACGCTTACGCGAATGTTACACGTTGATAGTATACTAGTAACTGTTTATTACAGCAGTCGTTAAGCCATGTCATGGCCTACGGGCGGTTTGAACAACTCTTGACAACAGGTTGGCCACTAACAAAAAGAAAAAAATAAAAAATGAAGAAGACTGTTTATTTAAATATGATCCTCGATACAGTATTTTAATTTGAACTATCTTTTAATAAATATTACATTAATTATTTAATTATAATAAGTCAGGATGAACAGAGACAAACAGCCTCAAAGCGATAGTGAATACTGTGAGAAAACTTCATAACTTCGTATTTCGTTGATAAATTCTCAGTAGCGGCACGGCGTTTAGAGCTAGATGGCAGTAAGTTCGTCCGCTATGATGACGGACTTAAAAGCATAGATGACGTAATGTGGCTGTTATACACCGCTAACTATCTTTAGGCATATAAGCATGAATATGATGTGAATATGTAATCTAGATAAAAGATGTAATCTAGAACAATATTTCAATTAATAAAATTGAACTGTTGAAAGTGATTCGCCCGTTATTAACTCGTAGTAAGTGAGGCTTTCCTAGCCCTTCTAGACATTACAAATAAAATATGCGATGTTAAGTCAACCGAAACTAATGTTATAAATGCGAATATGAGTTTGGTTGTTATGCTTTCTCGTCAGAGTACAAAAAAGGACCTGTCATCCAGAAAAATGCGAAAAACGCCGCGGCCAGAAACTAGTACCTAGTAAAGAAAGAAAGAAAGAAAGAAAATACATTTATTTTGACAGGAAAACACACAACACATACTGCAGACAGCATAAACGTAGTATACAGTTAGACAGGAAAAAAAAAGACAATGGGACAGTAGAACAAAAGTAAATGACAATTTAAAATACAATAATATTATAATGAAAAATAAAAATAAAAACCAATATGCAAATAAACAAATAAAAAATAAAAATATTAAACCCTTGGCTCGATCCATTTAGTAAGTATATAACCTAGCGTATGCAGTGTGCGTCGCAGTGTCTGTCAAAAAAAGATGTTGCTCAGCCCGAAGCTGTATCCGCATAAGCGAAACAGCGCTGATTTTCAGCAACACCTTAGTGACCGATGTATATGTAGTGCGTTTGAATGTGGAGCAAATAAACAATTTTTGTACAGCGTTTTTATAAGAATTCAAGAAATCTTATTGAAACATAATCCTGTATATTATAATTATAATTTATTAAGATGTTGGAAATATTTTGTACAATACTACATTCCTAAAATCAGACAGGATCGCATATCGGAAAAAGGAAAATTACGTCGTAACTTATGTGTTAATTTAGGACATGGTTTATTAATTGTGAGCGAAGTTTAATCCAAATCCATTCAACAGCTTACGCCTGATTACGTAAGAAACATCCAAACATCCTCACAAACTTTCACATTTACAATATTAGTAGGATATCCAACAAAGTATTTCTCAGAACCTCTACCCCAAACTATAGAGTGTAAGAAACCAACTACAATCAATTAAATGAAGTTGTCACAAATTCAAATTACGCAGATATCTATAGTCCTTGAGGCCCAGCAATAAGGCTTTCATTTCCTCAATATATTACCTAACGAGATAGTTTCTGTTGACGGGGGAACGCACAGCCATGAAATTACTTCTACTAGATTTATGGCCTTAAAATAGTTTGCTGCCACCAAGTTTTTGTTTATCGTTTTGAACCTGCCTGCCTGTATTGTACATGGAAATTGTTTTCAATTGAAAATGGAATCGGAATTAAAAATGTTTATATAGAACTGCTGTTGTGTTTAATGTTTCAGTACTTTTGGTAAAATATTTGCATTAATTTGTTTGCGTGGTGATATTGTTTTGGGTTGTTTTAATTATATGTTTTTATGAATAACATAGTATACGAACCACATCATATTAATAACTACAGTCTATAATTGTATGTAATATTATTTATGCCAAGTAGGAATTAAGACTGCGCCGAGCGTAAGACAAATAATGACAGAGCTCGTGCGGCGCATATTCAAATCGGCGCGCGGCCGCCATAGTAAGATTGTATGGAGGATTTGAAGTGCTTTTATGATAAATATGTATCTTTATTGTCAACCAATAACTTAAATATTTGCGATGGACAAATTGTAATATAATAATAATAATAATAAATGGGCTGAATGGGCCCGACATAGATTTTCAGTCATCGGTGTCCTGGCTACGTTTCAGCGATCTCTTCGCTGAGACCGAAGGTTTTGTATGTGCAATAATGGACGAAGTTGTTATGACGAACAACTACCGGAGATATATCCTGAAGGATGGGACGGTTGACATATGTCGGGCATGTCACCAGCCCGGAGAATCTCTCAGACATATTATCTCCGGTTGTTCTCGTCTTGCCAATGGAGAGTATTTGCATAGACACAACCAAGTAGCCAGGATTGTCCATCAGCAACTTGCCTTAAAGTATGACCTTGTGGAATCTGAAGTGCCGTATTACAGGTATGTGCCCGATCCAGTTCTCGAAAATGGTCGTGCTACTTTGTACTGGGATCGGTCTCTCATCACTGATAGGACAATTGTGGCGAACAAGCCAGATATTGTGCTGATAGACCGATTGGAGCGCCGAGCAATGATCATCGATGTTACCATTCCGCATGACGAGAATCTTGTGAAAGCTGAAAAAGAAAAAGAGTTGAAATACTTAGACCTAGCTCACGAGATTGTCGACATGTGGCGTGTGGACTCGGCGATCATTGTGCCGATAGTCATTACAGTCAATGGTTTAATACCTAAGAGCCTTGACCACCACCTGCAGAGGGTCGCGTTAGATGGCTGGATCAAGTCCTTGATGCAAAAGGCAGTACTACTCGACACGGCGCGTATTGTGAGGAGATTCCTCTCTCTGGGGCCCTAACCACCGGCAGCTTGGACCCTGTTCCCGATGTCGGTGGGTCATTTCAGTTTTTATATTTTTAAATATGTATAGATTTTATACTTATATTTAAAAATGTAATTATTAGAAAAAAAGTAATAAAGAGATTAATAATAATAATAATATTCTACCACATACACACAACACCATCTAGCCCAAACTAAGCAAAGCTTGTACTATGGGTAGTAGACAATGGATAAACATACTTATATACTTTTTTTTTGTAAATACATACATATTATACATAGAAACACAAAAATATAACTATTTATGTTTCGATTAAGCTGTAAAATAGAATAGATTTCTACTGTTATAATCTAAAAATCACGTAACACGGGCTTACGTTTTTGCGTAATTTTGTGGGCGAAAAAATTAATTATTTTAAGTTTTTTATACGGAGTAATTGTAAACACATTGATTGTTATATTTTATATTTGTATTAAACAAAAAGTGTTGATTTTATTCACTTAACTGTGATTGCCTGTTTTGGCACATTTCGCTCGACGCAGTTTTAATAAAGATGGAATGACAGAACATAATTAAGAAATAAAGTTTATTTGTTTTGTGGAAGGGTAGGTTGACTGTACGCATAGTCTAGAGGTTTAAGTGGTTGCTGTAGGTTCGATCGCCGTACGAGGCAAATATTTGTGTGATTTTCGAATAATTGTTTCGTGTTTGGGTCCTCTTTGTGTCCGTTGTATGAAAGTTTGTAAAGTCCCCCGTGACTCAGGAATAATTCCTATTGCATGCTTTGTCCTTTTATATAAGACAATAAGAGAGAAGGATATGTGAGGCACTAGAATACATTTTTCTCTGGGCAAAACGCAGTTACGGAGTTAGTACCCTTATATTGCTATTTGTACTTAAAGTATGCGTGTTATAATAAATTGTGTAAGATATCTTCATAAAAACATAATATGCCTTAAAAAATTTCTCTATGTGTACAGAATAAAAGCAAATCTATGTATTATTCATATAATACATGCGTACAGGAATTTCTTCATTATAACAAATGTAACATAAAAATGTAATGAGAAGCGTACGTTAACAAATACTGACGTAAGTTTAAGAAGAAATAATAAATGCATTATAATTAAATGCTCATTTGCAGGTAACCCGACACTGTATCGTGTGTGTGTATGTGTGCGTGTGTGTGTGTGTGTGTGTGTGTGTGTGTGTGTGTGTGTGTGTGTGTGTGTGTGTGTGTGTGTGTGTGTGTGTGTGCGTGTGTGTGTAGAACCTAAAACCGTAGTTACAAAAATCTGGGTGTGGGTAATACACCTCTTCCTATTTGTTCAGGGATGTATTATAATATCGGCCCTGTATTAAACTGTCCCACTACTGGGCACGGGCCTCTACTCAGTGTGAGACGGATTAGGCCATAGTCCACCACGCTGGCCTAGTGCGAGTCGGCAGACTTCACATATCTTCGAAAACATTATGGAGAATTCTCGGATATGCAGGTTTCCTCACGATGTTTTTCCTTCGCCGTTAATGCGAGCGATAATTATCTAATTAATACGCACATAACTTCGAAAAGTCAGAGATGCGCGCCTTAGGATTGAACTCGAGACCTCTGCGTGATACTCTAACGGTCTCCCACTAAGCTATCGCTGCTCGGTTAGGGGTTTAAGCGTAAAAATATGTATGTATGTATGTATCTTATGTGGGGGCCAGTCAGTGCAGACCGGCGACACTACGACCCAGTGGGATCTTTTATGTCGACACTCTCCCAATAACGACCGCGATAGATGTTCATGGCAGCCGGGACCGACGGCTTAACGTGCTCTCCGAGGCACGGAGCAGGCGATAATTGTCAATCAATACGCACATAATTTCGAAAAGTCATATAACTTCCGAAAGTCAGAGGTGCGCGACGTGGGTCTCGAGTTCGAACCCGAGACCCTCTGCATTGCAGTCTGTTGGTCTTCCCACTGAGCTATCGCTGCTCTAAAAAAAATATGTAAGTAAATATACATAAATTTTTTGTTGAATTCTCGATTCAAGCAAAGTGTAATTAGGTTTTTCTGTTAGGAAATTATCAGTAACAACATGGAGTGAATATAAATATGTGCCAATATGTGAACTAGAAAATAACTTACAAAATGTAAGCGTATATGATATTCTAGTATCTGCCCGCAGCTTCGCTTGCTCAGAAACAGTATTTTATTTATGGATAAACGGTACTCTATGTCCTTTTCGATGCCACTGATAACGTGTCTGCGAAATTGCATGATGATCGGTCGAGTAGTTATGGCGTTAAAGCGTAACAAACAAACAAACTTACATTCGCATTTTCAATATAAGTTGGGATTCATGCCTATTCATGCCTCCGGAAATTTATAGACTTGAATCTCTATGTACGTAACATTAAATAATAAAAAGTAAGTACTAAATGTACTTAGTAAAAATAAGATGAAATGACATAACTAATACAAAAAAATATTTATTTGTATGAAACACAAGATATTTATCATAACATTTTCTTCTAAACAATATAATTTTTTATGTGAGTATGCTTTGAAGGGAGGGGCTCTGTATGAATCCGTCGGGTTTAAAGGCACTTAACTTCATTTCACCATGGTCCCCATAAGTTTTAACGGTTCAAACAATTTGTTTAATGGGCTGATGGCTATCACACTTTTTAACGACTCCAGAATATAATTTCGTTTATTTCAGAGCAACTTTGTGCATTTTATGAATAACATTTTCTTAGTGGTCCTATTTAAAATTTATTTAGTAATTTTTAGTATTTTCTAATTAAAGCTTGTTGATGATATCAATTATCCATATTAAGGTCATATTTGCACCAATAATCAGTAGATTTTTCGTGAAATAAATGCGACTGCTGTGCAAACGGTCTCGATCCGCCTGCTATAATTATAAACCCAAAAGCAAATCAAGCAAAATTTGGATATAACCCACCTCTGCATATTTCTTCAGAGCTATAAGCGTGAGACTATGATAGATAACCTTAAATGATCTACAAAAATACCAACATATTATATAATACAATGACGTGAGATTGACTTTTCAAAGCTCGACAGATCATAATGACTTAATCATTAAATCTACAGCTCAATCCATGTCCGGTTAAACATACAATATAGCTCTTACATCAACTAAAAATATTTTATAAGAACCTAGGGTTATGTAAGCGTTGGTTTTCAGCTTTATATTATCATATACGTTCAACTTAGCAAAATGAAAACATACAGCGAAACACGGCCTATTTTTGCCACAACCAGCTAATCTTGTAAGCCGGAACGAATTCCTGAAAATACCTTAGAGAACAAAGACATACCGTGAATAACTGGCCCCACGTAAACTCTAACACGCTGTAACTCTTCATATATTATAAGGTACGTTGAAAATGTTCAAATATATTACCTGGAAACGTGAATTGTGAAAGATCGTTACTGTTATGGCGACGGAATAGGGTTGCGGAATTTTGTTATGAGAGATTTTGTATTTTTTATTCTGTTTCTTTTCTTGTTCGTTCATTTCATTATAAATAACTCTTCAATCTTCGTCAAAACTCAACTCCGTAATACGATTAAGTTTATACTCGAGTACTTATTTATATGTTCATACTTTGGTAGAAGGAGGTAATATTGCATAATACGTTTATTTATAAGCATGATCAACCATGCGTACAGATTGAAAAATATGTTAGTGCTAGCTGTGCTTGCCTTTTCATATGCTTGTATACATTTAGCATAATGGGTCAATAAAACAATCGTTGTTGAGACTGGAAGCATATACGTACATCGACTTAAAAATCAAAGTAATCTGCGTATACTAGGCGCTTTAAAATTGACATATATTTTGTCAACTAATGTAAGCGGCACAAGCACTTATGTTAAGACAAATTTATATTAATATACTAGTCATGAAAACAGTATCCGAATTGGTTGTCATCGTGGAGTTTAGCGTGTACAAACGCACAGACATAATTACATATTAACGATTTTATTGTCTCTTTGCTTTGAAAAAGACAATGCCCGCGTTAGGGATAATCTAGGACGGACACAAAGAACGCTCAGATACGGATCAATATACGAATTTTACTATCACACATACCATACCATGTATAGATCGAATTCATAACATATATCATATATTACTATTTCATAAATAATTCCAATATGTTTATAAGATTTAAAGTAGGAATGCAATATTCTGCTATAGTAGAGTAATTTCAATAATACTTTATTTTTCAACTTTATGAGGTGGCTGTATACGGTTCAACATATGACGCGTCCTCTACAATTTAAGTAACCGCTATTGTTCCATCAAAGCCAAGTATTAATTAATCAAGGCCCTCAACGAAGGCTCACCGTATATCACTTTCCAAAGAGGCTTCATATTTTACAAAACTCTAAGTACTATTAGCGTATAATGACAAAAAATCTTAGCAAGTAATGTTTAACAAGTATCGTTATTCTAAAGAGGCCTTTCAGCGAGACATTAATAGGCGATCACTTTGCAAAGTTTGCAAGTTGCCTAAAATAGCAGCGGAAAATTTGAGCGATCTCAGATTAGCAAGTGAACCTTATCAAGTGTTCACGGCAGATTACACGAAATAATACTTTAAATGTACAAGAGTTTGTTTAGAGAGATATCGGTTAAATTATCTTTAGTGAGCTGTGCTTGTTATAGCCGCGATTGGAGTTCCTTTACTTTCTTTTGTATATTAAGGAGCCTGAAGATTAAACCAATGTGATAAGCCTCAAGTTATAGTTATCTTACAAAATCACTCTTGGCAGTTAAGGCCGCTTGCCTTATAAATGAATTGACAGAGATATTTGAAATAGCATGGTAGAAATCAGGTTATTATTTCATCTTTATTTCATCAAAGATCTTCTTCCTGTTGGTTCCATTTTAACTGATGGTCAGATACTATTTCCAATGCTTGTTGTATTTACAGTATGTAAACGTAAAATTTTATGGTTATTGACGACATCTTCTTCTCTCTTAGCCTTTATTATTCCCAAATCACTTGGGGTCGGCTTTTCTGGTCTAACCGGATTTGACTGGATATCAGTTTTTACACGGAGCGGCTGCCACCAGACCTCCGCAACCCGAAGGCTAACGATACCCTAAGGCTAGACCAGTGTCAGGATATTAGAGGGTACTGACTTTCCCAATAACGACTGCCATAGATGTTAATGGCAGCTGGGACCAACGGCTTAACGTGCTCTCCGAGGCACGGAGCAGGCGATAATTGTCAATCAATACGCACATAATTTCGAAAAGTCCTATAACCTCCGAAAGTCAGAGGTGCGCGACGTGGGTTCGAACCTGAGACCCTCTACATTGCAGTCTGTTGGTCTCCCCACTGAGCTATCGCTGGTTATTGACGACATGTTTTTTCTTTACTAAGACTGTTTGTATTATTACCAAGTGAACTTACACCGAATTTCGTTAGCTGTTTCGCACTTCTGGAGGTATCTCAGAAAGCACGTAAAACCGTTGGTCCTGTGCCTGATCTAACTCCGGTTGTATCGGATTATCGTCTCATCAGACTATGTTTTCGTAGTCCAGAGAGACCCTGATAGTCCCATCGGACAATGAAAACAAGAGGTATTTCGACAAAAGGGTATAGAGAGTCCGCTGGTGATCTTGAGACTGGATGTCACATGATCTTATCTTATCTTATCTTGTTACGGGGGCCAGTCAGTGTAGACCGGCGACACTTCGACCCAGTGGGATCTTTTGTGTCGGCCCCGAGATCTATACCTTAGCTATCTCCCTATGAATGTACTGCATCAATCGCAGCGTACACTTCAGAGGGAGAAGCCTGAAGTCCTCAGGGCTCGGATATGCCAACCCCATCAGACCCATCCTTAGTCCAGCCAACGCGTCACATTCACACAGTAGGTGTAATATGGACTCGTCCCGCTCACCACAGGCTCTGCAGATCAAATTGTTTGTCAAACTCAATCTGCACAGGAAGTCATTGGTGCCAAAGTGACCAGTAAACGCTCCTGTGTGCAGGCGTATTTGGCCCTTGTTGTACCCGCAAAACTTCCGTGTGAAGCCCGTGGCTCTGTTTGCAATGAATTTCTTGGAGTGTTCCAGACCCCTAAGGGCCATCCACTCCCGCCTGTGTTTATCATTGCCATGTGCATTCATAGCTGCCTTGACGGTACTCTCAGAGAGTCCTACAAATGGCTCGGGGCCAACAAATAGTTGCTCCGAGCCCTTCCTGGCTAATTCGTCAGCCTCCTCATTACCCTGCATACCTGCATGCCCCGGAACCCACACAAGCCTGACTGTGTTTTTCCTGCCAAGTTTGTTAAGGGCTTTAACACAGTTCAGGACCAGTCCGGAATCCACCCTACAGGAGTTCAGAAGTTCTCACATGATGATTTCCAGCCTTTGTTGAGATTGACCACCACAACTAAAATTCGGTCTCAGTGTAATTTCACTTTTAACTATTAATCTTGTATTAGACATAGAGGATTTATTACAATAGGTTACTCAAACTATTGTAATAAATCTTTCATCTTTGAATATAATTATATGCACTCTCAAAGAAAAATATTGTAATAACATTTCACATAACATAGTAAAATTGAATGATTTATTCAAGGTATATTGATATAAAGATGTATACAAATACCATTATTTTCAAACATAACTGAGAAGGTAATTTAATTAAACTAGCATGAAGGAACGAGCAGTAGAATTAACTGTCCACTTCATCACTGCCAACCTAGAAATAAAACCAAAACGTCACAATGACTAGCTATTCCGAAAACAACGGAGCCAACCTAAAAATATATGAAAAAAGAAAAGGTTCCGGAGCTTAATAAAATTCTCTGTGAAACGTGCAATGTTTGGAAGATACTGGTGTCGATTCTATTGTTACAATGGCGAAAACGTAATGAGATTAAACTTAACCTTAAGCGTAATATAAAGTCAATGTTTTGCAAAATTAATTCTTCTTTTTTTAAGACTACCTTAATGATTTTGAAGCCCTGTAATTAATGGACACAAAGTACACTCAGAGTCAGACTTTCGTGTGGGAACCGAGACCTCAACAGCTCGGCAACGGCAGCAGGAAGGCAACTGTTTAGTTTATAAGTATAACAAACATATTTTATGTAGAAATTTTACGTAGCTGATCCTGATGATATATTCTTCCAGTTTCATAACATGTAGCGCCAATTTATAATTAATCACCATCTGTACATATTAAATTAGAATCGGGCTTCTTACCATTTCATACCACTGCAAGTAGAAGTCTACAGACAATGTCTAAGAAGAAATACGTACATTGCGGCTCGGACGAACCAAGATTGACCGGTATTATAAGTTCATTTGTTCATCCATTACCTAGATCATATAGTTCAGTCATTTAAAGTGAAATAGTTTTACGTATTGATACCTGAATTCCAGTTTTAAACCGTAAAATTGTGACTTTAACGTTCTAGTAATATCCAGAAATAAAGAAATTGAAATAGTAATATTCTAAGTTTAGATCAAACATTAATTACAAAGCACCGATTTAAAAATACATACTGCTGTCTATGTCTGCTAGACTGAAATAGCATTTATTAAAATAAGCTGAAGTATCGTTCGTGATCACCATTTATTACGGGGCCTTAGTATCTACCAATTATATCCAAAGGGTATTGAAATGATGAAAATATCATAAATCATGACATGAAAATGACACTAGTCAAAGAAGTAAAACTTAGTAACGAAGCTGTATGAACTATTGTCCCAATTTATGCACCAAACACAGTAGAAATGCCAGAATCAACAGCACAACCAAAATAGAGTTCGCAAAGAGACAACTGTACCGAGTGAAACTTCACAAACTCGCCATAGCCGTAACAGAGAATTATTTTATCCAACTGTTACATCGTTACCGTCCGGTTGTAAGTCTCGAAGACATTGTACTTACAACGAAGTTGTCTTTATTAAGTTCAGTTCAGAACGATTTGTTTTTATTTTGTTTTTGTATAAGATTAATTTTTCGCTGAAAGTTGTTCATAGAAAAATAAGTATGACTGAAATAAATAGAGAAAGGAACCAGAAACATAAAAAGGTTACATAAAATCTCACTTGCGCTTTTCGTAGAATACTATTCTTGACCGGTGTTTAAAATCGTGGGTAGATCAATAGAAGGTTGTAGAAATTAAACTCATCTTATAACTTTATCAGGTTGAATAGACTCTGAAACGACGATAAGGTATTTCTTTTTTAAATAGGTTCTATCCGTTTAAACAAAAAGCTACAATTTAATAGAAACACAGGTTTTTGACATTCGTGTTGCAGTTCAAAATCCTATCAATTACAGGTGCACTTTAGACAGGCACTTTTACTGCAAACCGGTAATAGTCAATATCGGTTTACTACCAATACTTAGCTCGAAACGTCATCATATTAGAATTTAATGAAAGTTATACCTTTTATATTTTTAAAAGTAAACAAGGCATCGAAGCGAGTTCAATAAAAGCAACTCCATTATACGGACAATGTCTCAGAAAGTTATTGTCGAAGGCGATGAAATTATTGCCTCTCCCAAGATGGGTTTAAAGGAAACTCGTATTGCAACTTTCTTATTTTAAATGCAACGATTAAACAATATAATTTCTTTAGAAATTTATTTATAATATTATACGCGAAGTAATTAAGTGAAATTATTGCATAATAAGTAGGTCAATTAAGAATGATGTTTTGAACATAATTACATATTATATCTAATTATATAATTATCATTTTATATAATTAGATATAATCTATTTACCATTATACCGTAACCATTATTTAAATATATTCATATCGTATATTGCGTATGGCGTAGTGGTATAAGTGTTTGCCTCGCCGCTGCCATTGCGCCAAGTGTTGTAGGTTCGAATCCCACATGGGACAAACATTTGTGTGATCCATTGTTTGTATCCGTTGTTTGAATATTTGTAATGTCTCCCGCGACATGGAAATTATTACTCGTATCTTTTTTAAAACATAGCAACATTGTAAACAATAATAGTAAAATATTCAAAACTTAAGAAGTATCTTATATAATAATATTGTCTCCGTTTACGCGAATATTATTCATTGAAATTAAGCTACTATATACAGATTTTATCGCGTTGTTTATTTGACAGTTTATTACATAATTTTAAAAATTGTTACGCTACTACTACTATTAAACTTTACTAATTTTTAAGCTAATTAAATTATTATTAAAACTGTTTAGATTTCATTTAATTATACATTTTCCCCGACCTTTCGGTTGCTTTTCAGCAGCCATGGTCACGGGGAGACTCAAAATTAGTAAAGTAAAGTAGTAATGTAACAATTTTCAAAATTATGTAATAAAGTGTCAAATAAACAACACGATAAAATCCGTATATAGTAGTTTATCTAATATAATGTTTATTTTCTGTAAGAATATTTATGCTATTATTTATGCCCAAAATATTATATAGCAGAAATAAAAAATAAAAAAGAAAACTGAAACCCTCTAATAGGCGTCATATTAATTCCTCCGATTCGCGGAGACCGCTAGTGTGCCCAGAAGACTGGCAGCTTTGCCACGTTGAATGGCAATGCTAGTATCTAATTATTATACTAAAAATACATTTATAAACACTCATCAGCAGCGATAGAGTGGGGAGACCAACAGACTGCAATGCAGAGAGTCTCGGATTCGAACCCACGTCGCGCACCTCTGACTTTCGGAAGTTATATGACTTTTCGAAATTATGTGCGTATTGATTGACAATTATCGCCTGCTCCGTGCCTCGGAGAGCACGTTAAGCCGTCGGTCACGGCTGCCATGAACATCTATGGCAGTCGTTATTGGGAAGTCAGTGCCCTATAATATCCTGAAACTGGTCTAGCCTTAGGGTATCGTTAGCCTTCGAGTTGCGGCGGTCAGGTGGCAGCCACCCCGTGTAAAAACTGAAATCCAGTCAAATCCGGTTACACCAGAAAAGCCGACCCAAAGTGACTTGGGAGTAGTACTAGGAAGAAACAGAAGACAAACACTCATCATGTGTTTATGTCGACACGCATATATCAACAAAATCAAAAATTAATGATTTAACCTATAATAAGATTAAGTTGTTAAACAAAGGGTACTTCTAGTAACAAGAAGGATGCGAAATACTTCATCTTTAAAGCCGCTTGTAGCGGCAACTTGGACAGAACAAATGTTTGAATAATCTGCAGTTCGAATTCAAATGTTTTCACAAGTAAATACAAGCTTAAATTGTTCACAGCTTCTCTATTTGGATATCGTATGCAAATGCAGCTATGAAAAGTTCTTGTTCAAATATGTTCACTAATCTTCTCCAATTTTAGTTCAATATCTGATCAGGTTGGTGCATTCGAATAGCTGCAGAATTAATTTGTGTTTATTACAAGTATTAACTTACGTCATATTTAAAAAAAAAGAGCTTTATTATGGATGTTGAGACTTTAATTGTATTCAATGCAGTTTTTGGATTTCTTGTAATTTAATATACAAATATTGCATGTTAAACGTATTCAATTTGATTTCACAAAGTTTAAGTTGAAAAACTGTTTGTGTTTGCGACCTCTTTTCGATGCAACGTTTTGGAGTATTCGATATTACAGATAGTCTTTGTCTGCAGACTATTATAAACTCAGAATATATAACATGGGTCCATTGACCAGTTAGCAGTTTTATCAAGCTGCGAAAGTAGCAATGATTGGTCTGTCATTTTTTTTGCAACCGTCTAAACTATTGCTGCCCTGCTACTTAGTGACAATTTATTAACTCATTTAACACCGCGCTAATCTTTAAATCATAAACTGATGAGATGAAATGATAGATCTTTTTAGATTATAAGGAATATATCATTGTAATATTTACCAAAAAAGACTGCAAAGGGCCAGTGTAAAACATCTTACTAAAATTTTTAGAAGCTCAAAGCTTTTGGCTAAACTTGAAAATCGAAATAACTGCATTGAAATGAATATAGGTATATTAATTCGTCCATAATTATTTTGACTGTAGTGCACCGGAGTAACGATGACTAGATCAGTAGCTTACCACTTGTGTCTTAATCCGTAATCTGTACTACTTTCTCATATCACGTGAGTCGGTGAGCCATTGTTATTATTATTTGAAACTAAATATAAGTAACGACTAAAGTCAGCTCAGCGAAATCCCCACTGCAAACTGCCAGATGTACACAAACAAATCAAACATAGAACACATTGACAAATATTGCACCGACTTTCAACAAATACTACAAGCTCTACGACTTTCACGGAACATCCAGTCTCATCTCTATCAGTTTTATTGTTGTTGATCGAACGAGCGAAATGGTGCTTTTAATATTAAAGTTAATCTATAAAGTACTAGCTGGCACTCGAAGACAAAAATATAAACGAGAAATATTGTAGATAGCTAAGTGAAGGGTTTGAGAGCTAGCAGTTATTGGTGTTTTGATGATGCCGTTTGTTGTGTAGTGAAAACAGAATTTGAGATATTAACTGTTGTTTTTATCGATTTACAATCTTTTTGTCGTATATTTTTGTTATGAAATCATTTTATGAGCAACCAGGCTTCACTTGCGTAAAAGTAGGTTAGGTTAGTAACTTTATCCTAAATGTCCTTTTCTGTTCCCCTGATAACGTGTATGCAAAATTTTATGGTTATCAGACACGTAGCTAAGGCGTGAAAGCGTAACAAACAAACAAACTTACATTCACATTTATAATATTATAGTTAGGATGCGGTAGATGCCGTCTAAATCACTTAAGATGCTTACATAACGAGAAAATTTTAATCCTTTTCGAAAGATCCTGATAGTGACGATACCTATTTTACTCTTATTTCACCTTTTTCCTTATATATTATTCTTGGTATCTAACATCAACTCAATAAAGTCAAAAATATGTATAATAAAATCATTAATATGTTTCTTCTGTTATTAATTGTTTTGGCAGTTTCTGGTGTATGTAATCCTTCAGTAAAGCATACGTTAAGCAGCAGATATCTTATAAACTTAAAATCATTTAGACACTTCAAAAATTCTGTACAAAAAAATATCCATGTATAGTTACATACTTGCACTTTATGAAAGAGCTCCACGCCTCAAACCGTACGTCATGTTTGACACAGGTAATGAGCTCGAATGCACGCCACCAGTTAGCTACCAGCTACGTACCCTACCACAATAAATCATGGTACGCCGCCGCGCCTCGTTACTCTCGCATTTCCTGCCAATCGATATTTACGAGCCCTCGGTTATCCTGGACTGGTATATTATGTAGCGGGTATTAATGTACCCGAGTTGAGTTTACCGATATTGTAGTACTGAGGAAGTAAAGGAATTCGGGTGCTTGAGTTACCGAAGTGGTTTGAGGTAGGTATTCATAACGAAGTGCTTCTTAACTGCCTTATAAATGGTTAAGAACTTGAAGAAACAAATTCTTTTGAATGCTATTTTGGTTTGCTACAATGCCAAAGCAACGAAATTTGATTTCTCGAGGCATATTTTAATCAAATTTTATAGGCTTACCTGCCTAATCAAAAATTGCTTAACTATTTTTCGGGATTTGGAGTATGGCCAATCTGCTTTTAGTTGTATCCTGATAACATTTTACTTTAATGTTAATGGAATACCTGAGAAAATTAAATTATACGGACACAGAGAAACTGCTTAAAATGATATTGAAAGTAAATTGCCTTTAACACCATTAATCGTAGTTGTACTTTAGACTGTAAATATTTGTATTAATAATGCGCTAGTGTAAAATAAAATTGTTAAGAGATGTCTTGAAACACAGATTTATCCTAGTTCAGGCAGGCTTAAAAATAACCTTTTGAACTTTATTTATTTTGTATACACTATAAATTAATATAGTTTAAGAATTAATTTTAATTTAAGCTTAAATTATTTAAGGATTTGCTTTAACACTGTTGATGTAATATGTATGATGTAGTGTAAGGATTTTTTTATTTTTCCTTTCAATAAATAAATATTATTCTTATTATAATAATTCCCAGCTAGGCGCGGCAGAATGTACCAGCTAACTGCTTGGTTAGCTGGTACTTAGACCATATGTGACCGATTATTAGATGACAAACAACATTAGTTAGATGGAAGATTATTTAGAAATCTACGTATTATATATATCTAAAATAAATAATAAACTGTACGGTTTGTAAGCGTTTAAAATATCAAGTGCTGACAGGGCACGAAAATAGGTTGGGCATGAAAACTAAAAATAAAATGTGTACACACAAGTTTTTTTATAAAAAAAGAATCTACCTCAACTTCATACCATCAATATTTCGTTAACGCGGCTCGTATTACTTTTAGGAAGTACAGTTACAAAAATTGAATATATCAGATTTAAAATCCTGCGAATTTAATTTTAGTTTGTACGGAAACTTGTTATAGAAATTGCGTCAGCAATTATAAAGCTATTTGGAATTAAATTGTGTTTTAATTGTTGTTAAATTTCTATCGTCCTATTTATAATTGTTTGGGTGAAATTGATGGCTATTGAAAATGGCGAAGTTTTGGGAGTTGAAGAATTCGTGATCTGATTAATTGTTTTTGTCTCTTAACACGTTCCGGTAGGTGAATTGCCGGCACCGGGTGACTGATTTCATAAAGCAATACATACAATTTGGGTACGACTTTTCGGGCAGAGCAAGCAACCCTTACATTTTTAATCTAGAATGGTAAGGTACCAAACTGTTTCTGTTTTGTATTTCTCATTTTCATGTTACAGCTACTTAGGTTAAGCCAAAGCCTCTTCGCCATTGTTTTCTCATGAGATTCTTTAAGTAACCGTTGATGTACTGGTAGTTAATATTGTCTTCTGTTTACGCAAACATTATTCATTGAAATTAAACTACTATATACGGATTTTATCGCCTTGTTTATTTGACCCTTTATTACATAATTTTGAAAACTGTTACACTACTACTACTATTAAACTTTACCAATTTTTAAGCTAATTAAATTATTGATAAAGCTATTTAGATTTAATTTAATGTTACACTTTCCCTGACGTTTCGGTTGCTTTTCAGCAGCCATGGTCACGGGTAGACTAAGATGTTAGTTGTCTCAATGTTCCAGTGTAGTTATTTCAAAGTACCCGAACATAATTTAATCATTGGTGTTTCTATTTACGCAGATTGAGCTCAAAGTATCATGAAGTCTAGCTGTGGTTTGCTTCTTCTTGGGTTTGACTATTTGTATTACTGGATCCTAAGCTGGTGGTACATTCCAACCATCTTCTCTATTAAAAATAGGGTGTTTTTTGATTTCAATAGCCTCGCGAAGCATCCTTGGTAGGAATTGGTGTTCTTTAGCGAGAATCTGCGGTTTGTCAAAAATTACTGGTAGTTATCGCGACTGTCGCATTTGAGTGTTTGGGTTTGACCGTGCCAGATAGACGGCAATAGATTCGCCTCGAACTGCATGGGCCCTATAAGCACAGCTTGCAATATGTGGGTGTAATACACCACTATGGTTTCACCCCTTTGGTGATTTGGCGTTAGATTATGTATGCACTATTGAGCTAGCAAATAAATATAAAACTCCCTTAATAAACGGTTACTACAGTAACCGTTTATTAAGCGAGTTTTAATACTATAACCTACAGGTTATAGACGCTTGCAACGCCAATGGTAGCATCACGTGTTGCCGACGCCTTAAAATATAAGACTTTATTTTACCAGTGCAAAGAGCAAAGATCAGAGTAGTACGTTATCAACGTCAGCGTCAGTAGGTGTCGATAGCGTCTGCCTTAGAAGACTATTAATCCTATACACCGCAGGAAACCAAGACAAATCTATTTATTTACCTACACAGTCAAATGAAATTGTATGTATAAGCATATTCTGGTGTGCTACGATTATATCTATCTAAGTTTTTTAGTCTATTTTAGCCTAGTCCAAACGTAGCTGATTCTTATCTCAAAAGACCGCGTTACATTTCTTTACGAATAGTAGTCTACCAATTACTGATAGGTCATTGACCTCGTGACTGAAACTCGGCGCTCTAGTTACCAGCTATCCGGTGAATCTTTATTACGAATTCAAAAGTATTATGAATTATGTATGACAGTAAAACCAACCTAGCATTTTTAACCTAAGGCTAATGTTAGCTAAATGTTAGCTTACACACAGGTTCGATATTATCCATGGTTACGATACTGCGTTGTCGGTTTGTAATAAATACAATATCGTTGTACTTTAAGATGTGTTCTCATTCATAAATATATTGTAACTACGCTATATGTTAATTTAATACACATGAACTATTCGCAAGTCATCATTGGCTCTTGCTGTCAACTTTGTAGTCTAAATGTATCTTTTATGGATGGATTTAAAAAACTGCTACCATAACTACAAAAGGATAAACATACCTAATATAGTTAGGCTAGATATTTCACATTTAGCCTAACTGTATAAGGTATGTTTTCGCCTTTTGAGTTGAAACAGGGAGATTTCATAAAAAAAACAATGGCAACTGGGACTACAAGTATAGACATGACTGATTCTATGGCATACTAATTGATATAATTCAGCTGGTTTTAATTTAAAAACCTTTATAACACTCACACATTACAATACCACTAATATTTTTTACTAGCTACTACAATGCGTCTATAAGTAAGTACCTTTATTCAGCGATTGTAGACTGTAGTTTCAGAAATTCACGCAGCATTTTGGTTGGACAAAATTTAGGACATGACATAGATTGTGGTTCGTAGTGTGTCCCATATCGGCTACGACGTAGAGCTGCACGTATGACGTATAAGGCTCGAACGTAGCACGTTCTAACAAAATACTACGAATACGGGAGATTTGATTTGGACTTCAAATCGAAAAGCAAAATTTGCAAGGCCGCTTTATTTTTCAAACATTCTAGGTGACGGAATGCTCAAATGTTTATTTTTGTAATAAAATATATAAAGCCTTAAACATATAGGTATATCTGAAAGGATAATCAGATCTGCTTAACAGAAGGCAAGCGTAGTACTGGCTTTAATTTAGCTAACTATATTATTCGTGCCGCTACAGAAAGTTCTCTTGTAAACAAGAGAATTCAATTATACTTATGACGGGAACCGAACCTTGAATTTCGAATGATAGTTGCTCTTCTGATCTCTTACACTCTTAAACCATCTAATGTTAACATTAAAATGTATTACACGTTGTGTTTGCCGTTCCTAATTTAATTTTAATCTCTCTTTTCCCCAATAACTTATTCACAACACAATATTGGATAAATGCAAATTCAGCCTAATAAAATAATAGGGGACCACCTTTAAATGGGCTCAAAGCAATACCCATAAAATACCCAAACTGAATTTACAATACATAACGTTCTTCGTCTATCTTAAAATGGTCATGCATTTCAAAGCCACATAAGCGGCACTTACCTTATCAGCAAAACATTTCTTCCCCTAACGGTATAACATTCTTGCCCCTAACAAGGTGTGAAATCCCAAAAATAGGGGCCACCTAATTCCACCTTAAGACGTTTTCTAATCAAGGAAGCCCATTCAGTTTCATAGAGGGAGGTCGTTTTACCGATTAATCTGTCCTGTTTGGGTCGGGTATAAAATATTTGGCGGGTAGCGTCTATAGGATATTGGGTTCGATGAATCAGACTTTAAGCTTGGTTTAAACATCATATTATTATGAAAGTTATTTTCTAGTGGTAGATTTTATACGGAACTGTACTGTAGGATATTGACCGCATAGAATACAGTATTAAGAGAGAGAAGAGAAGGTTACGGGGAAGTTCATATAGGGTATCGAGTAAATTTTTATACACACAATATAGTCTCTGAATTATATTTTTGTGTATATTGATGGGATGACCAGAGGTGTATCACACCTGTATTTCGTCGGTTATGATTTGCCGCGACCATATTGTAATAGAAGTCGAGCTTATTGTGATATTACAGCCATCGTTCAACTTATTAAAAAGGAAACAGCTCTTAGCTCGCCCCAGAAATCGAATCAGAGACCTCTAAATCGCAGTCAAATTTAATTCCTTTGCGCCACCGATGCAGTCTTTAGTATCTCCTGTATTTGTCAGTAGTAAGTAGAATAGTAACTCATTTATTTTTGTATCAGGGGCAACCTAGCCAAAATTTCAACTTTATACATGCGCACATAATTATTGTAAAATAACATCTACATTAGTAAATTATACGCCAAAATATACAGCTTAGTGCCTTGTAGCGTCCGTCACCTAACATCAAGGGGACTACAATAGGGTTTCCGAGGGCACAGCCCGACCCTCTATTAAAAAGGTTCAGTAATGAAGCATTAACTTAATAGCAGATTAAGCAACTAGAACAATTTATTTAGCCACTAAAATAGATTAAGTAGCCCAGGGCTGCGTTTATTTCATCGTTGAAAGTGATTGACTGTATAATTAAGAATACTTAGCTGTGTAGTAAGATGTTTTTCAAGATTAAGTGATTAAATCTAGTATATATATATTTATGGAGGCATATGAAATCTATGAGCAGCGATAGCCTTCCACCTCTTTCTCCACGAGGCTGACGTAGGCAGCAGCAACTGCTTACTATCCATATTTGCCATATATTAGGCTAATAGGCTTATTTTATGGTTGTCACCATAAATTTTGTCGGCCGCGATGGCGTAGTGGTTAATGTAACCGACTGCCACGCCTGAGGTCGCGGGTTCGATTCCCGCACAAGTCAAACATTTGTGTGCATGAACATGGCTGTTTGTCTTGGTCTGGGTGTTTCTATGTATAATATGTATGTATAAACAAAAAAAAAAGTATATATGTATTTTCTCCATTGTCTAGAACCCATAGTACAAGCTCTGCTTAGTTTGGGCTAGATGGTGTTGTGTGTATGTGGTAGAATATTATTATTATTATTATTATGATTTTACGAGAGTGAAATATTTTTCTGAAATTTAGAATTTGGTTAAAATGATATGGTTGACTTTTGCGATTTTTATTCGCATCAACTATTTATTGGATTTAAATTTGGTCAGAAAATGAAGAAGCAATTAATATTTTATTATTTTTATTTGTGAAAACGTAGGGCCATAGTAGACATCATACTATCTCACTCGCGCGCCTGTAATTAAATAGTTGTTGCCTCACAACTAACTACGTGCGTCCTTTTTTTAATTAACTACCTCTTCTATAAATTTAAAAGGCACGTTACATTTCTTTTTAAGAAATATCAGATATTATTATATATTTTTGAATTCTAGATTTTCTTAAAACTAAGCCAAATACGCTATTTTAAGAGGGTGTGAGTAGTATGACATACTTTTTACGTACGCAAAACACAACTTAGCCATCTAAACACAATGAAATGACAATGCAACAGTTGTTAAACGCTCTGCAGAGTCGTTACGTTAAAGTGGCACTCATTAACAAACCAATATTCAGGAATAGTTGTATGCAGCGTAATATTAACTGTGATAACACGATGTTATTTTGATTGTGTTTGTGAAGCTAATACATAGCTCATTGTATGCATTGATTTGTTTGTAAAACGATCAGCGGGCGTCATCAATGATAAGTATGCTTAATCGGCTATTGTGGTTTTGCTGTCGTATTCTTATCAATGACTTGTCTCTTCAGGCTGTATTGTATCAGCCTTGTATGCTACTACGTCATGTTCCAGGAAACATGAGTACCACTACCATTGATAAGTCTAACTATGCTGGATATTATATCAAACGGGCCATAGTCTAAAAAATAACGTAACACTCGCACTGTAAGTCGAAGTACCTCTTTAATCCCTTGTATACGCTTATGCTATAGATACGCTTGTTACGTCCCAGTTCAATTTTCGGAATGGGATCAGTTTCGCTGGATTTAACTATTGAAAATTTGAATAAAAGTGAGTTTCGATATTTACATCTTTTTAAAATCTTCTTAAATCTTTTATTTTTTTTTTCTCTTTTTTTATGCAACTAAGTTGGCAAACAAGCTTACGGGCCACCTGATGGTAAGTGGTCACCGTAGCCTATAGACGCCTGCAAAACCAGAGGCATTGCTTGCGCGTTACCAACCCTTTAGGAAAGGAAGTGGGAAGGAGAAGGAGCGGGAAGGGGCAAAGAGGGTAATTAGGCCTCCAGCACTCTCACTCAACGAACGAAACACGACAGTAGGAATACTGGTATTTCACCTCGATATTCTGTGAGAGGGTAGTCCTTCCCCGGTCGAGCTGGTCCATTCATGCTGAAATCAGCGAGGCTCTACTACTCTGAATCTCTATCGCGTAACATAACATAAACTAGCAAATATGGGTGAATATATCTCCGTTTAATTTTGGCTTTAAAAATGTACTAGTTTTTGCCCATGTCTTTGCTTGCAGGTCTTTGCTTGCTAGGTTAAGTTAGATTAGTAACAGTACTTTCTGGATGTAAGGTACCCCTTGTACTACTCTATACCCCTGACAACGTATATGCGAAATTTCATGATGATCAGTGAAGTAGTTAAGGCGCGAAAGCGTAACAAACGAACAAACTCACTTTCGCACTATATAGTTAGGATTTGCTGTCCAATATACGTCAATGTATGTGCTGTAAATATACATCCTGGTTGTTAAGACTGGCGACCCGATAAAATTGGTTGTCAATAATGTCTGGCACTCCATCAATTGAAAGAATAAGCTAAGTCTTCGGGTTACGTGATTTATTCTGCTATTGCTAAACCCAATACCATATGAAGAAATAAGATAAATATGCTTAGTAAAATATTTCTTTGACAAAAAATATAAATTTAGTGATTCATTTTTGAAAGGAGAACTATTGCGGGCAACAACGTGAATGGAGCTCTACGCGCTTTTATGAACAGTCGAAATGTATCCGAAAAGGCACGTTTGGCTGTTTATAGAGGACTATTAGTGCCCGCACTTATGTACAAAAGTGAAAGTTGGGTATGGCAAAAGAAGCATGAGAGCAGAATAAATGCTGTAGAAATGAGAGCGCTGAGAAATATATGTGGTGTGACTCTGAAAGATAGAATAAGGAATAGTGTGATTAGAGAGAGATGCGGCATAAAAGTGGATATAGTGACAAGAATAGAAAAGGGTATGTTAAGCTGGTTTGGGTATGTAGAAAGAATAGACGAGGAAAGGCTGACTAAGAAAGTTTATAAGGTTAGTGTGAATGGAACAGTCGCAAGAGGAAGACCTAGGCGAACGTTTCTCGTTCAGATCGGTGGCGTTCTGGACAAAGGCCAGGTTAAGAGCACTAAGAGCACCTTGAACCGACGGGCGTGTATAAGGAATGTGATGAAAGTGAATGAAGTCAAAGAAGTGGGTCAGGATCGTAGCAAATGGAAATCCGTAGTCTATGTCTTCCCCTCTGGGAAACAGGCGTGAATCTATGTATATATGTATTTTTATGAGACAAGATTTTATTGCTTAGATTGAAGCTATGAACGTTCATGGCTCTATAAAGTAATAGCGTAAGACGTTGCTAAGCCAATGCTATTAGGAGCTATTATTGCTACTTATATAATCTTGTCGACTGCCTGGATGGCGTCGTGGTTTAAGTGGCCGCCTCGCCACTGCGACTGCGCCGTGTGTTGTGGGTTCGAATCCTACACGGGACAAAAATTTCTGTGATCCACAAATGATTGTTCCGAGTTCGGGTGTTCTTTGTGTCCGTTGTTTGAATGTTTGTAAAGTGTGAAAAGGTGAATAGTCAGGGTGGCGGCGACAATGAAGACACAAGTTGTACAGAAAAGCACTTATATTATCTTGAATGCACGTTTCAACGGTTAGAATATGAATGTCCCCAAAATATTCTAACCGTCGGTATTTATACAAACATTTGACCTAGTTTAATACTAAATTCACAAACTCAATAGATAATATTGACGACTCGATGGCGTAGTGGTTAGTCTAACCGACTGCCACGCCTGAGGTCGTGGGTTCGATTCCCGCACAAGTCAAACATTTGTGTGCATGAACATGGATGTTTGTCTTGGTCTGGGTGTTTCTATGTATAATATGTATGAATTTACAAAAAAAAAAAAAAAAAAAGTATATATGTATGTTTATCCATTGTCTAGTACCCATAGTACAAGCTCTGCTTAGTTTGGGCTAGATGGTGTTGTGTGTATGTGATAGAATATTAATATTATATTATATATAATATTAAACATTGTTTATCTTAATTATTTTGATGATACAATTATTATATAATAATACAGGATTATGTAACATTAAGGATTTATTACACCGGAAGCAGAGGCGCCGGTGTAACAAAATTATGCCTAACCCAAAATCAGTAAGAATCTAATAGCTTTATCATTATATTATACATAGTAAAACAAAATGATTATAGGATTCATTATTCGACATAGTGTAAAAAAAGTACAGAGATCAGTAAAAATACGTACTATTTATTAATCGCGCCGGAAGCTGACAAGCGGAAGGCGCCAAGCTAATAATTATAATCTTTATACTTAATAAAGAAATATGAAATAACTATTTAGATTATTGATTATCAAATTATTAATTGAATTATAAAACGATAATAGGTTTTAATGTACATATAGTGGTTAAGATGTACCCGAACTAGCAGTATATGTGAGGCCGGAAGTGTAACTTGATAACAAAAGCGCCCCGCGATACAGGAATGATTCCAAGAGCGACAGTTGTCTTTTTAAAAATAGATATAGAATCTCAGTGATAGGCCTGCAAACCCATCAACTGATTCGAGAAGTTAAGCACTGTGTTGAGAGTAAGCAGATAGGTGGATGGCCGCTTACAATAAAAAGCATCTCCTATCATGGACAAATATAAAGTCTTTGTTATTAGGTGTGACTAAGATCTAAGAGTTGATGTTTTTACTTGATTATGCTTCTCCAATTTGATCTCCTTTTCGCCACATATACATTAATTAACTTGAGCGCATACAAAAAAGTTCCTTAATCATCTTAATTATCGATTCCGTAATCCTGCCTTGTCATATCAACACAATTGTGAGAGGTACGATTACTTACTTTTACTTTAAATGATAGGCGTAAACTAATAGATATGTGTGTCTTACATGATACACTAAATAAACATCTGAACTGTCCTGAATTGGTCTCGCAGGTTACATTTAATTCTCCAATACGTCGCACCTGTCAAACACCATTGTTACATGTTCCCCGACATTCTACCAACCGCGCTGGTAATCACCCGCTTTGCTCGCACCTATAATACTATATTCCAAGAGGTGGATCTCTTCTGCTGTTCTAAGAAATCTTTAAAATCACAAGTAATTACGATATTGAAAGATAGTCAACTACGCCCAACTTAATCTCATCTCTTGCTCTTCTTACACGTATAACCAATGTGTTTATTTTATATTTATAAACTCACTAAGTTTGTATTATATTCCATGTTTACTTAAGAGGTAGTAAGTAGTGACCTATTTATACGCTGAATTTGTATAAATTACGTTATTTAGGGAAGCCTGTTATTGGCCATATAAAATTGTACTATACTCGATTTGTTATACAAACTATATCGCTGTTGGTTTTCTTAATAATAAAAAATAAAAATAACCCGATCTGCTCCTATGGTTCCTTGCGTGATGCTACATATCCTATATCGTTCCAAAACAATCTAAATACATAAAGAAACAAAACGATATCGGACTGGCAGTTACAGAGTATAGATATCAAAAAATAATTCTTAAATAATTCTTCGGCTTTATTGCTAAAAGAACTTAGCGATATTCCATAGCCGTTGTTTGCGCTGAAAAAGTTACGTCTATACAAAATAAAAGGGCACAGGCGAATATTAAATATTGAATCTTAACTCTGAATTACATTGTGTATGAATACAAAATTTACTTACTGTTTTTATACAACAAGTTTCTTTCAAGGTCTAAGAAGATGTTTAGACCTTCACATTTATACGATATCATATTTAGGAAACATTTTGAGGCCTTAAGACTCGAGTCCAAAAATCGTAATAAAAAAAACTAGATTAATAAAACGTATGATGAGGCGTTCTGGACAAAGGCCAGGTTAAGAGCACCTTGAACCGACGGGCGTGTATGAGGAATGTGATGAAAGTGAATGAAGCCAGAGAAGAGTGTCAGGATCGTAGCAAATGGAAATCCGTAGTCTCTGCCTACCCGTCTGGGAAACAGGCGTGAATCTATGTATGTATGTATGTATGTGATGAGGGTTTGGTGTCTTTTTGTAAGTCTGGCTGTCTACTTATTAAGTGTGTAAAAAAAGTTATGGTCATATCCTAACTAATATTATAAATGCGAAAGCAACTTTGTTTGTTTATTTGTTTGTTACGCTTTCACGTAGAGATTTAGCTGATTTCAGCATGAATGGGCCGGCTCGACCGGAGATGGACTACCCTCTTACAAAATATCCACGTGAAATAGCAGTATTCCTACTGTTGTATTTCGTTCGGTGAGTGAGAGTACTGAAGGCCCAAACACCCTCGTTACCCCTTCCCGTTCCTTCACCTTCTTACTGCCTTTCCTAAGAAGTCGGCAACGCGTAAGTGATGCCTCTGGTGTTGCATGCGTCCATAGGCTACGGTGACTACTTTCCATCAGGTGGGCCGTATGCTTGTTTGCCACATTAATAGTATAAAAAGAAATAAAAAAACTATTCAACCGATCACCATGAAATTTCGCATACACACTGTCAGGGATACAGAAAGGGATATATAATACCTTTAAAAGAAGTACTGTTTCTGAGTGAGTGAAGCCGCGTGCAAAAGCTAGTTTAAAATAGCTACTTGTATGGTGTATCTCATGAAAAATGTGTGTGTAGTTTAAACATAGATGTATCGCAAATAGTATACATGCTGGTCTATCTGTAACTGGCAATTGTATGAGCCATTTATTCTGTAATAATTTGTCGTCAGGGTAATGCGCAAAATAGTTGCTGTAGATATACCTAAATAAATAGACATGAAATAAAAAATTCTAATCTTTTAAGGTTAGAAATCTTTATATATATTACATATTTGATTAACTTGCATAAATATATTTCGAATACTATATCATAAATTAACACTTTTAAGAATCATCTTTATGAAAAAATCCTCGATGAAATTCATGAACTACGCTGTCTTCAATGTGACAGAATGAAATTGAAATGCGATATAATTAATATTGTACTATAAATATACACAATATGTAACATACAATTAAATGAATATCGAATATAAATTGTATATTGATTACATAAATAATGTAATCATGAATTAGTAAAGTAAAGTAAAGTAAAGTAAACATTTATTTTTCTAAATATATGTAGGTACACGATACACAAATATTAGAACACAGAAAACAATACAAAAAAAAAAGTAAATATATAATAAATTTCAATAGGAAAATATTTGCAGTGTTATTTATAATATGCATCGCGAATCTAATTATGCATTTGTAAGCCGTAAAACCTTACTTAAGTCATAATATTCTGCTTTTAGAAATAAATATTAATGATACCTACTATCATTGAAATAATACAGGCAAAGCGAGCCTCCGAAAGCTACAGCGCTCGGCTTGATAAGCCAAAGGAGTATTATATGCAGATACATACATATTCTGTAACCTCTTGATGAGGCACTTAGAGAGGTCTAACTGCGTTTAGCCTTATAATTAACCATTGCATTCTCAGAATTTGTTTTTAATGGTTATTTTGCCTGCTAACAGAATAGTACAATATAGATATTTATTTTGATATATAGTATTACTAGATTTCATGGCTTTGTTTGCGCAAATATTGGTTAGGTTAATAACAATATTTTTCACGGGATGAAAGGTATCCTATATCCTTTTTTGTTCCCCCCCACGAAGTGTATGCGAAATTTCATGATGATCGGTCGAGTAGTTAGGGCGTGAAAGCGTAACAAACAAACAAACCCACATTCGCATTTATAATATTAGTTAGGATATGATTAGGATATTTCAAATATTATCAGATATCCGATAAGATTCAAAATGACTATGATTATGTGTAATATTTTTTAAGATTCTGAAAATACTGACCACACATTTCTATTTCTTGTTAGCCATCCAAAAATATACATGCAACATACCTGCATTCAACTGAATAAATAAATTTAAATAATACATTGTAACAAAATGGATATAAGTGGAACTAGTAATTCATTAAATATCTTAAGTAACATTAAATATATAAATTAAACTGCTATATACGGATTTTATCGCGTTGTTTATTTGACACTTTATTACAAAATTTTGAAAATTGTTACACTTCTACTACTATTAAACTTTACTAATTTTTAGATCCTTTTAAGTCACTTCCTACAGGAATACAATACAAGGTTATTATAGTTCTTTCATAGATCAATTACACTTAATCAGTTTCCTTCTCTCTTTCTTCTCTCTTAGCCTTTATTATTCCCAAGTCACTTGGGGTCGGCTTTTCTGGTCTAACCGGATTTGACTGGATATCAGTTTTTACACGGAGCAGCTGCCACCTGACCTCCGCAACCCGAAGGCTAACGATACCCTAAGGCTAGACCAGTGTCAGGATATTAGAGGGTACTGACTTTCCCAATAACGACTGCCATAGATGTTCATGGCAGCCGGGACCAACGGCTTAACGTGCTCTCCGAGGCACGGAGCAGGCGATAATTGTCAATCAATATGCACATAATTTCGAAAAGTGATATAACTTCTGAAAGTCAGAGTTGAGCGACGTGGGTTCGAACCCGAGACCCTCTGCATTGCAGTCTGTTGGTCTCCCCACTGAACTATCGCTGCTTATAATCCAGTGACAATAAATAAATATAATCCAGAGTAAATAATTACACTTAATCAGTTATTAATATATATTATAGGTCTTTAACCGATTGAGTCCAACGGTACACCAGTGGCCAAATAAAATAAGTTTTCAATTATTTCTGCATTCCAACAATAAACAGGTTAATATATCTATACTATTTTATTTTTAGTTACCTGCTGAGGATCTCTTATCAAGAATGTTATTTAATTCAACTACATACTATACTATTTACACTGTTATGCTGGGTCAGCAATTGGAAAATGGTCTTATGGACACCATCAAGTATTCTTTGTCTGTGGAACTTCTACACTAAAGAGAACCCAATTGACTAGAAGGTAATATTAACATGTATTTGAGTTATACAGTACATAATATAGTTAACAAGTTTATATAGATATTTATATATGAATAGGTATATGGATTTATTTATATTTGTTTGAACTTGTCTATGTTAACCTTTATTATATTATTAGGTACAACTGTGAATACAATTAAATAATAATATATCTAATATTATGTTATTTACTACATATTACATATTCTACATTACATACATTTCTTACATATTCTAATTTAATGTTTATTTATTTCAAATGATATTATGTCCTTATGTCTGTAACAAAATAACCAAACTACAGCCATATTATACGTCCATAATAATGCAATATTTTAGATACTAGTCTATCAATATTTTCAACATTTAAATTTTGTTTGACCGAATATTTATCAAAGTCAGGAATTAAATAAAATTTAAATAAGTTGTAGATCAAACTACAGTATATTTCCTCAGTTTATTTATAAACAGTTTTATTAAATCATTATTTTGATACTTATTTATTACAATAAAAATTACCTAACCTTGTCTTATTTTAGTATAACTTACTAGTAGTTCTTAATATCACCGGCACATGTTTACGACAGTAGGCACTAGTAATTCACTAACAAATTAGTCTATGTCTCTGAAGGGGTAAGCAAATGCTTATAACACCCACGTTTTGCCGTTGACACAAATGACGTACTGGCTAAAGTGGTTGACTCGCCATTACTACTGCCTGGGTGTTATGGGTTCCATCCGAACGATACTAAAGTTTCTGAGTTGTTCCGAGTATGGATGTTCTTTGTGTCCATTGCTTAAATGTTTATAATGTCCCCCGCGACATAGGACTTCTGCCTAGTACGAGAGTTGTCTATTAAATTACAAAGACAGACATACATATATTAGATGTAATTTAGGGGCCACACTTTTATCGTCTACCGTGTACAGTTGTAGACTTCGTGGTACCGCTGATAACAGCTTGACAGAAAAACCCAAAAAGAATTGTAAATGTATGTGTGTATGTATGTAAATGAATTATAAATTATATTTTAAATATTTGTATATATATATATATATATTAAATATTTAAATAATTAATATAATTATAATTCATTAAGTTATTAAAAGAATTAATATTAATTATATTAATATATTATAAATTTTTAAGAATTATATTTGTTTAATTCTTAAATTTAGGTTTTAATATGAATATTATGAAAAAGAAAGAAAAAGAAATTATTTAATATTTTAAATAATTTCTTCAGTCTTTTTCGTCAGTCCCGGGACTCGAACTCGAGACGTCATGTGTAACAGTCGTATTCATAACTACCTATATTAATTAAATTTAAGAAATGTATTAATTTGTTACAACTGTATGTTTTAAATAAACTATTATTATTATTCATGTTTAATATAGCCAGTGTGCTTTGCACTATAATATAAGTAATGCTATTTCAATTTTCAGATTAATTGGTTTAAGAAAAATCATTTGTCACTGGATTATAAGTTGCGGATGTCGAATATAATAATAAGAGCAAGATCGCTAGAAGTTGTTTCATCACGCGGCATGAAAGTGGATATAGTGACAAGAATAGAAAAGGGTATGTTAAGCTGGTTTGGGCATGTAGAAAGAATGGACGAGGAAAGACTGACTAAGAAAGTTTATAAGGCTAGTGTGAATGGAACAGTCACAAGAGGAAGACCTAGGCGAACGTTTCTTGATCAGATCGGAGGCGTTCTGGACAAAGGCCAGGTTAAGAGCACCTTGAACCGACGGGCGTGTATGAGGAATGTGATGAAAGTGAATGAAGCCAGAGAAGTGTGTCAGGATCGTAACAAATGGAAATCCTTAGTCTCTGCCTACCCCTCTGGGAAACAGGCGTGAATCTATGTATGTATGTATGTATGTTTCATCACCAGACATTTTCTTGCTCCTATTACTTCTAGATCCATTGAAATTAAACTACTATATACGGATTTTATCGCTAACACTGACACTGGCACATTACATTTTTTTTATTAATCATATTTATTATATTTACATTACATAACACGGACACTGGAACATTGAGACAACTACCATCTTAGTCACCCCGTGACCATGGCTGCTGAAAAGCAACCGAAACGTCGGGGAAAGTGTAAAATTAAATTAAATCTAAATAGTTTTAATAATAATTTAATTAGCTTAAAAGTTAGTAAAGTTTAATAGTAGTATAGTGTAACAGTTTTCAAAATTTTGTAATAAAGTGCCAAATAAACAACGCGATAAAATCCGTATATAGTAGTTTAATTTCAATGAATAATATTCGCGTAAATAGAAGACTTCTAGATCCACGCATAACCAAGTGCAATACACACCTGACGACACTATTTAACAATTTTAAATTGTAAAGCTGCACAAACGGTATTTGTAAATCCATTTGTTTACTTACTTTAATAATATTTTAATGGAATAAAACTATTTTTAATTATAACTTAAGCTTTTTTATTTTTAGCACAAACTTACGCACTCTTGTTACACGGAAATTGTGTAGGTATCTATAATGCCGTGTAACATCGGTAGCATAAAAACTGTGCGCATGTACCAGCCACTTGGGCTTGTTTTTGAATTCCCAGATAAGGCAATGTTATTATTCAATAACACTAATCCACCAATAAAATACTTACGCGCTAGGAAATTCTTAGTGGCAGTACCGACCTTGAAAAGGTCCAAGGTAGACAAACATAAACTCGATCTTTAGTACGTGGGACCTAAAGATGGCTAATAAATATACTTCGACCTAAGCCTAAACGAACATAAGAACTAAGTATTTAAGATAACATGTTAATATAATAATAAATAAAATTCTATATTACAGTACATTGTTATTGTTATTGACCTCGATGGCGTAGTGGTTAGTGTATCCGAATGCCACGCCTGAGGTCGCGGGTTCGATTCCCGCACAAGTCAAACATTTGTGTGCATGAACATGAATGTTTGTCTTGATCTGGGTGTTTCTATGTATAATATGAATGTATTTATAAAAAAAAGTATATATGTATTTTTAACCATTATCTAGTACCCATAGTACAAGCTCTGCTTAGTTTGGGCTAGATGTTGTTGTATATGGTAGAATATTATTATTATTATTATTGTAATAACAATTTTCTATTGCCTGCTAGTTTTTGTAATATGCACCGCAACTGAACGTCATAGACAAAGACACTTTCCAAATGGGTAATAGCTAGAAAGGTTTGTTCGTACTTATGACTCACGACTATATATCTCAGACGGGCTAGGCACATTGCCGGACTTCGTATTACTACTGAGAATTTCCTAATAGGTTAAATACCTAAGGCCTAAATTTGACGTATTCATACCGATTTCTATAGAAACCTGACAATTGAGAATCTATTTTCATAAGTACTATGTTTTAAAATGTTGTTTATTAATGAACAAGTAACAAAGGCTATATAAAATCATGCTACGAGTAACGGGAGTAGAGCAGTTATCATAAACGTGAGTGGAACCGCGGGGTACAGCTAACACTAACTTCTTAATTCTATATTATAAAAAAAATTGTTTGTTTGTTTGTTACGCTTTCACGACTCAATTACTTGACTGATCATCGTAAAGTTTCGCATACACTTTTTAAATGTGACAGAAAAGGACATAGGGTATCCTTAATGCAAAAAAAACTTACATTTACGCGGGCCAAGCCGCGGGTGAAATCTATTATTGATTTAAAAACCTGACTATATGTTCATCGGATATAATAATCAGAACAGAACAAGCAGAGTTGTATCACACCCATACTTCACTCGCTTTGTGTAAATCCCTCGTATTAGAGATCTTGTTAGTTTATAGCATTAGTTCCCAAAGTGGTCCAGGTGGACCTCCAGGGGTCCACGGGAGACTCGATAGGGGTCTACGGGGGCGTGACAAAAAAATGGGGTCCATAATTCGTAAGCTTGACTTCACCTAGTAGGCAGATAATATTTTAAGAAGCTCAGCGACAGTTCCTTGTAAAAACTTGCATATTCCATATTCAGTACCAGTGGTCTCGAACCCACCGAGTTTTCGGTAGAGAATTTCTAAATGTAGCTGCAGTGGGTCCACTGGAACCTGCTAAATTTAGAAAGTGGTCTATGAGATAAAAGGTCTGGGAACCTCTGGTTTATATACATTGACAAGTAACCTAGTAGATCGAACTTTTTTAAATTGTGACGTATTTGATTGAAAGCACATTATTAACGCAATATTATCGTATGTAGGTGCAGCAAAAGCTTAAATTGCCTTTAATCACTGGATGGTAAGTCGAAAATAATTGCACAGGTGACACAGCCATCGGTCGCCCAGGTTAATTAAAACATAAAAACTATTAAGGCGAACACGGGCCGTATTGTTAGTACGGCACAGATCGGGGTCAACCATGTCATATCCGTAGTCCAGTAAACGTGGAATAAGTACACCTTGGTTCGTGCAAAGGAAAATGAATCTTATCCTTTAAAATATATGGTTGATTTTGCAATGAAGTGAAGAAGTAATAAGAATCAGGTTTTTACGATATATGTAACTACATATAAAAGAAATGTTGCGGTCGCATGTTTTATAACTTGACAAATACAGTGATGTTATCGGTTGATTTTGTGCGCAAATGTTAACAAGAGGTTTACGTTTGGGTTCAAGCCTGTTATCCCTTGCTGGGTAGGCGAAGTTAAGAGCCTATTTGAGAATTGGCTTTTCGGCAATCACGGTTATATTTTTGTGTCAGTTGTAATTTTAAATATCGTAGTAGCTAATATGATCAAGATATCGGGAAGATTATAAGCAGTTTAGCTACATGGTAAATTTTCAAGTAAATCCTATCTAATATTATAAATATGAATATGAGCTTTTGTGATACGCTCTCACACCTTAAATACTCGACCGATCATCATGAAATTTCGTATACATGTTGTCAGGGGCACATAAAAGGGCATAGGCATACCTTTCATCCAGGAGTACTGTTACTTTTTTACGTGGGAGAATGCATTGTCGCATACCCCGCCGCAGGGGAGGGTGGAAGGGTTACGTTGGACTCACCGGGGTAAAGAAAGATGGTAATGATGATAATGGCCCTCCCGGTAATACCGACTAAACCTACAACGGTGTTCCTCGACAAAATTGCAATCGGCAGAAGTACTGTTATTAATCTAACCTAACCCGCGTGCCGTGGGCAAATTCTAGTAGAAAAATAAATTCATGATATAAAAGGTTTAGAAATAATTACGCCAACCTTATGATAGCATCAAATTACAGCGCTATCTAAGTGTTAAGTACCCTGTTACCAAGAACTCTCTAGTCCAATTTATCTGTCAAGGTAAAAGGCACTTAGTACCATTTATCGTATAAAAATAATTACACTTTGCTACAACAAATTTATGACTAACATTACAAAACCACAACAGCTTACAACCGTCAATATGGGCTTTATAAATATCGCGACGTTTCCAAGAAATTTCGATTTCTCTTCAACGTGAAAAAACAAAAAGATTTTTGCTTTATTAGTTAAGATTTTTAGCCAATCTTGTCCGGAAAATTGCGTAACCTATCATTATTGATTAATAAATCCTGTCTTCAGAAGCTAAAAGCTACCTAAAAATTTTATAACACGGGCCTACAGAATCTATTCCCGTGATATTTGGACTTTCTGCAGCACATATATAATGTAGGCGCGGACATTTCGGTAGCTTCCGTCCTGAAATTTTAATACCGACCAAGTTTTTTTTATTCACGAAGCGCGGATTTATCGGAAATGCTTGTTATTTGTTTTAATAACTTTTTGCACATGTATTTATGCGTAAGCGGATTAAATTTCGAAGGTTCCTTGATGTTTCATTTGGTACGTATGAAATTAAGTTATCCTTTTAGCTGGTAGATTTTTGTGCTATATGTTTTATTAAGGAAAATATTTTTTAAATTTTATTATCAGGTAAACTCCTTTACGCTTAGTAATTGGGAAAACCATTTCATTGTCAAGTACATGGTGTAATTACCCACAAGACGTTCTATTAGCGTGTAGGACTTATGTATCATTCATTAATCTTTCTAAAATTTGATAGTGACATTTTATTTATTTTATTTTATTACATATATACGCAATCTCACACCTGTATCTCTGATAGGGTAGACAGAGGTGCACTAAACCAACATCTAACTACCTCTGATTTTAAGTGCTACGCATACGTGGAAGAGAAAGAGCGAGCCTTCTGCGTTAGTTGGAAAACTCAAATAGGTGCATATTGCCCGGCTCGGGTATAAAATTCAATACCTCGCGATGCTCATAAAGTGTCACTTTCTTATCATTGCGCAATATATTATATTTTAATGTAACAAATAAAATGTTAAAGAATTTTCTAAAACTTATTACATTACTAAAACATTCCTTATTTCTTAATAAGAGCGAGCAAGATAATTTGACTGCCTGATCTGGGCAGAACTTCTTATTGACAAAACACGTTATTCAAGAAAAACCTATTGTTTAAAAATCTATTATTATAAATACTATTCTTTCAATAATATAATATAATTACTTACCATTAATTTGCTGCAAGAACACATTAACTGAACTAGTTCTATTGGATTTTGAACTTGAACTAGAATGTACGTAATGAACTTTGTTTCTTAGTCATAAAGTCTTATTTGAAAAAGATTAAAGTCCAGTTCATTCTTCTTTAGTAGGTACTCAAAGCTAAGTCGTTTACCAATAATCTCATTTTAATATACATATATAAAGGGCCAAAGATTCATGCAAAATGTAATACTAATCTTATCTTATCTTATGTGGGGGCCAGTCACTGCAGACCGGTGACACTTCGACCCTGTGGGAACTTTTGTGTCGGCCCCAAGATCTATCCTTTAGCTATCTCCTTATGAATGTACTGCATCAGCTGCAGCGTACACATCATAGGGAGAAGCCTGAACTCTTCAGGGTTTGGATATGCCAATCCTAACAGACCCATCCTCAATCCAGCCAACGCGTGACATTCACACACAATACTAATATTATTTTAGAATTTGTACATTTATATCTTGCAACGTAAAACAATTTTCTACCTAAGGATCATATAATAATGAATAATATTAATATCAGCCCAATTTATAAGGTGTCCCACAGCTGGATCCATGTCCAGCAGTGCAGCAAAGGCCCAAGCAGAGGTCTCGGTATGAGACGGGTTAGGCTATAGTGTACCACGCTGGCCTTTTTGGCAGACTTCACACATTTTGAAGAACATAATGTAGAACTCTGAGTTACTTAGGTTTCCTTACAATGCTTTCCTTATTTAATACGTACATAACTTTAAAAAGTCAGAGATACCTTGAGATTGATCTCGAGATCTCTGTATGGCAGTCCAATGGTTTACCACAAGGCTAATAATGCTTAAATCTACATACATTTTATCTTTCTATCAGTAAACATCGTAAACATTTATGTTACTAGGAGTGCCAAACCTGTTACTTAAGAACTAATTGAATGTCGGCCTCGATGGCGTAGTAGTCAGTGTAACCGACTGCCACGCCTAAGGGTTCGATTCCCTCAAGAGTCAAACATTTGTGTGCATGAACATGGATGTTTGTCTTGGTCTGGGTGTTTCTATGTATAATAAGTACGTGTTAACAAAAAAGAAGTATAAAATATGTATGTTTATCCATTGTCTAATACCCATAGTACAAGCTCTGCTTAGTTTGGGCTAGATGGTGTTGTGTGTATGTGATAGAATATTATATTATTATTAATTAATGTTCTCATATCTCGTTAATCCTTAGTACAAGCTAATCGATTAAAATATGTTTTCTGGTTTAACGCATATCAAAACTCATAAACATCTCAAAATCAACCCTGATACACTTAGAGAAATCGTATGATGACGATATATTAATAGGATTAGAATTCCCCGGGCTTATTTGATAATTTAATTTTGGAGGGGATGTTAATATATTTTAATTATGAAACTCACTCAATTTCCACGCGGAAAGTACGATGAGACGATGAAAATTCCCGTGAAAAATTATGATTAAATTGAGAGTAGAATAAGTAATCCTTATAATATATACTCTTTAATAAAGTAATGAAGAATTAACTTAATTATTCATAACTTCATTAGAGAGTATATGGCACAGAAATTTAAATAATTATGGCACCACAACCGACGCGCTAATTTATTTGGGGAGAACCATTTTTTTATACCGCGATAAAAAAGTAACAATGTTCTAAGAAATAACCATGATTTACAGTTGACCTGTGTCTATACTTTCTTTGTGTTTGCTGAGCATAGATACATAATATATTATGATAGTCTCAAGCTTATTCTCAGTCACATTTATTATCGCTGTGCTTCTGCAAGAATTGGTTATCAATGTATATTACCTACTACAAAGAAAAGAAAACTTATGTAGTGCGTTAGTTGTTTTGAAAAACAGGGAATTTTTTATTTATTTATTTATTTATTCGGTTAACCAACGATTGCTTACACTGTACAATTTGGCTTACATGCTAGAAAACACTTACATGTGTAACAACCTTTTACTGGCTAACACAACATGCACAAAAAAAACGGCTAAAAGAAATAAAAAAATATTATACAATTTTACAGTAATTAATCACTTTCTAAATTAAGTATTGTATATTAGTAATAAAATTAAATGTATTTAAATTATTTACAGTAAATTAAATTATATAGATTATTACAATTATCAAAATAATAACAGAAAAACGTTTTGGGATAGAGTTCGTTCAATAAATAAGAAAATTTTATAAAATGTACAATAATAATCACAATTGTTTTATAATGTTGACCTTGGAACACACAGTTTATTAAAATAAAATGAATTCAATTAAATTATAATTGTCATCATCAATGAATCATTGTAAATGTGTTCTTGATTTAATTGTATGCATATTGGAGATACTTGTGTAGTTAATAATTCATTTGCATGATTACAAATAAATAAAGAATACATTTACATTGATTATAATAATTACTTGTACTATATACAATTTATAGTATTATAAAGTTATATTTTTTCTTAGGACTGCCGAAATAGTAACGCCTAATTCGGCTAAAATTGTAAACTAAGACAATGACCTGTGCACGGCATATGTCTGAAATCACCAGATTTGTCACACTGTTGAGAGGAGATTATACTTATGCGGCTTCTACTGCATAAATCCCACGGCAGCTCATACTGTGAGAAATTATATGTGTTAATCCAGGATATAGTCAATATTTACGCCAAGTTCCATACAAATACATTTAACAGTTTACGCGTTATTTAGTAACAATCAACCAAATTTAAAACCATTGAAACGTCTGTACAAATTTTTACATGTACTTATATATATTGGTACAATTGGCAACATGAATACATATTGTTTATCCAAAAGCTGTGCTTTTGTGTTCACTTGTAATGGCAACCAATCCACCCACTTACACACCAACCATCCCAACAAATATGCATTATTAATAACAAACAAAACGCTTCCCAAAAGCCATTGCAGCTATTGTCACTCGAATCAGAATACATTTGATTAACGATGCGAACGTTAATAGCGTTCGACTCGATTAATGATTCGATACTACTCGATACTGAGTAATGGACTTTCGGCCGACTGAGAGGCCGAACATCTATTATTGGTCATGTAACCGTAAGTTAGAAGAGGATAAATGTAAAAATGTATATGCGTGCGTAAATACAATATACATCGAATATATCGTGCTTTTAAATTTGGAACTGTAGAATGGAACAGTCGCAAGACTTAGGCGAACGTTTCTCGATCAGATCGGAGGCGTTCTGGACAAAGGCCAGGTTAAGAGCACTTTAAACCGACGAGCGTGTATGAGGAATGTGATGAAAGTGAATGAAGCCAGAGTAGTGTGTCAGGATCGTAGCAAATGGAAATCCGTAGTCTCTGCCTACTCATCTGGGAAACAGGCGTGAATCTATGTATGTATGGAACTGTAGAATTACCATGAAACGCAAATTCAATTTCGACTTCAATTACTCACTTTATTATTAGTTCTAATTGTAATAGATTTTATATTTTTAATTGCTGTAGCTAATTTTATTTGATTTGTTAGTAATATAACATTTACAATATATTTACATTATTAATTTTATATTTCTATTTGATTGTTAATGTAATTAGAATTTATTATTTAAAGTAATTCATACAAATTTATGTAACTGTAAAACACATGAATTTTACTGGATTTTGATATAATTTAATTGTTAAACTTAACTTTAATATTGATATTTCGTCACTTTCAATATTTATCTTTGTTTCTTATGTCGTATTATTTATGTAATGTTTAAAATGTAATGCATGCTGAATCCACCTGTAATTAGTTATACAATTGGTTAGACTCAAAATTTTTGTCTTATGTGTATGTGATATTATAGTAACTGTTGGTGAATCTTAATAAATAAATAAATAAATAAATGCAAAATTGTTTGTTTGCTTTAATAGTCATAAGCTCTACGAGTGGTCCAAACAAAGCAGAAATTGAAACTTTACGTTTGGTATATTCATAATATTTCGTTCGCCCCGAAGTTTTGGATAGATATTTGATCGTTCAACTTTATACAGGGCTATCTTTCGATTTTAAAGATCTATTAGGATCATCAAAATACTAGTCGAAATTCCTGTATAATGCTGGGATAGAAGTAGCTAAGGCCTGCTATAATCTATTTTTATAAAACTCAGATCTTACCATTGCTATGTTAAAAATTAACAAAATAACTGACCAATAAATACACTTTCGAATTTATAATACAAAACTTCACAAAAATAAATTGAATTAGCATTTAAGTTGACGATAGGTATATTGTCTTTCGTTTACGTGAACATTACTCATTGGAATTAAACTACTTAATGCGCATTTTATCGCTGTCATGGCCACGGCTATTGAAAAGTGACCGCAACCTTTGAATGTGTAAATTATTATAATAATGTTATACTCTTACGCGAATGTTATACATTGAAATTAAAACAAATTTATACGGATTTTGTCGCGTTGTTTATTTTACACTTTTATTACATCATTTTGAACACTACTTTTATTGAACTCTACTACAATTTAAGCTATTTAAATTAATTAAATCTATTTACATTTATTTTCAAACTTTTCTCCGACGTTTCGGTTGCTTTACAGCAGCCATGATCACGGGAAGAAAGTAAAATAATAATAATAATAATAAAAAATATTTATTGACACAAATATACAAGTAGGTACATAGTAGTAGAAAACTTACTCTAGGTACAAAATTCTTAATAATAATGTTCTGCTGGTATAAGTACCAGCAAACCTCCAGCTTCACAGTTAAACTAAGTAAAAATCTACTGGTGACAATACGAATGTAAACCTACTTACATTATTTAACTTTACGTAATTTAAGCTGGAAATATAATTAATGTTAAAGTTAAAGATTTATTAAACCTGATATATTACTATAAGTCTGTATAATATGTATTGCGTGTATGTTGTGCGTGTGTTTGTGAGTGTGTGTGGTATGTGTGTATCTGGGCAATTGATATAAAATCTGGATGGGATTATTATTTGTTAAATATATTAACTTAGTTTCTTACGTTACTGGACGTATAAGATTTTCGGTGTCGTCATAAGAGAGTTTTTGGAGCCATTTTATTACTTTATTTATTTAAAATAAACAACGCGACAAAATTTGTATAAAGTAGTTTTAATTTCAATGTGTAAATTAGTTTTAAAGCAGTGTTTGCACACAACACTGCTTTAAAACTAATTTATATACTATGATTAATTAAACTGTGATTAATTTGCATGCATTGAGCATGACGTTTTGTTTGTTGCGTATAAGCGTTGTTTACGAAATTCGCGAGACTCGCGCGCATTGGTGCCGAGCCGGTTTGGCCGTGTATTACGAGGAGCCATCTCTCAGTATCACGCGAGTTGTCTTATCCCCCTCTATGCCCGCTGTAAGGGAGACAGATGGATCACGCCGCCCGTGTAATGTACGTCATCCATTGTTTAGACTTAGTTCAATATAAAATTATTATTCTTGTCCTGACGGCATGGATAGCGCGTTTGTGTGTGCCTCGCCTCTGTCGGTGGGGAGTGTTGTGGGTTGGATCTCCGCATGAGACAATACATGCATACTGTATGGGTTATTATTTTATTTTATTTTTTATTTTTGTCATGTATTTGATTTTGTAAAAATAAGTTAAGTAATAGTTTATATTTTCTCATTTTTTGTTTTTTGTAAAATTGTATGCAGCTGCTTGACGTCCATGCGTAACGGTGGTCTCCTTTGAAAATCAGCGTTGCGATATCGTCAGTTTTATCGCAACATCAATGCTGAATGGAGACCATTTGTTGCCACAATAGCATGATGTGTATGCATTTTTTTTACTTACGAACTATTTATTTAATTGTCTTTTTATTATTTTGGCTTTATTTTGTGAGAAAAATGTGTAAGTAGTCATGTTTCTCTGTGGCAATAAAGAATGATTTCTTTCTTTCTTTCTTTCATTAAATTCGTATATAGTAGTTTAATTTTAATTGTTTAATGACAATATACGACGGATATTAAGCGTGCCGCAACTGTGTAAACACTACTTTCTTAATACAAACTGAGCTAATACATGTTCTCTGACACCCAATTGGCTGCATGGCCCAGTCTATGCAGACAATTATATATTCTACTATTTCTACCACATATACACAACATCGTCTAGCCCAAACTAAGCAGAGCTTGTACTGTGGGTACTAGACAATGGATAAACATACATAAATGTATTTTTTTTTGTAATTATATCTTTTGCAATGGAGTGGTAATTTCGTCCTCGCTAATCCCGTTTGATATTGCTGGTTCATCCCCATTCGGGACAAAATAAGCTTGACCTATATACCGTAGTTCATAATCTGTTCTAGGTCCGAATTGCCAATGTATTGTGAATTTTCTTTTGGGTAAGGTTTAGTGTAAATAAGGCTCTATGAGTTAGCGTTAATCCTTAGTGCGGTGGTTGTATTTTATTATTTGATAAATATATATTTTTCTTATATATTGAGGCGCTCATAGCTAGTTGCACTCACTGATTGGTAAACGATTAGCGAGGTTAAGCAACGTTGGGTGCGGTTAGTCTATAGATGGGTGACCGCTTCGGGCACGCCACGATCGTGGCGGTAAGTCCCGTGTTTGAGGAGTGGCTGGAGAGGCGCCATGGCGCCCTCACCTTCCGGCTGACACAGGTAATGACTGGCCACGGTTGTTTTGGCCAGTTCCTGTGTCGCATACGCCGGCAAGAGACGCCCGGTTGTCACCACTGCGGCGACTGCCGCGACGTTGTTGAGGACACGGCGCTGCACACTTTGGCGGTTTGCCCCGCCTGGGCATCGCAGCGCCGTGAATTGATCGCGGCAGTCGGATTGGTTGCCCTCTTGCTCCCGGCCGTAGTTCAGTCTATGGTCCGGAGTGAGAGGTCGTGGAACGCCGTCGCCTCCTTCTGTGAGGAAGTCATTTCCATCAAGGAGGCGGCGGAGCGGGAGAGGGATCGTTTGAACCCTCTCCCCAACCGCAGAGCCGGGCGCCGGAGGGCGCGAGACGACCTCCAGCCACCCTGAGGTTTGACCTGGGGGTGGCGGGCTTTGTGGGCCTGCCCGCCATCCGTTCAGCACCAGGTCCGAGAGGCGGCGTGCGTGTTCCCACGCGCGCCTCTGTTGTTTCGAGTCCGTCTCCCCTCCAGGGGGGACAGTAGGGATAACTTGTGAGGAGTGCCTTTGGGTAGGTCTTTTGTGTAGTGGCCTGCCGTTTCATACGGCGGGCCGAAACCTCGGCGGGGTCGCGACCGCATGCGAAAGTGATTCGCGCGGCCCCGTCGATAGTGGTTTTGTCGAGGAACACCGTGGTAGGTTTAGTCGGTATTCCGGGAGGTACTTTAACATCTTTACCATCTTTCTTTTACCCCGGCGAGTCCGACATAACCCCTCCGCCCGCCCCCGCGGAGGGGTATGCATCAAGCATTCCCCCACGTTAAAAAAAAAAAAAAAAAAAAAAAAATTGATGGGTGACCGCTTAGTGGTATTTCATCTGAGCGTCTCCGTGCTTCGGAGGCCACGTAAAAAGTCGGTCCCGGTTGTTGTCAAATTGACAGTAGTCGTTAAGCCATGTCAGAGGCCTACGGGCGGCTTGAACAACTCTTGACAACAGGTTGGCCACTAACCACACGAAAAGAAGATTATTTATTCTATTGTTGATCTGTTATGACAAATAGATCTAATCTGATTGCACGGAAAGCGTAGTAGTTTATACGTAGTAGGTTCGATTCCCCATTCGGGACAAAAAAATGGGTGACCCATAAATAGTTGTTCTGGGGTCTGATTATTATTTGTGTTCGTTCTTTGAATGTTTGTTAATTCGCAACGACACAGGAATTAATCTCAGTGCGGTAGTTGTATTCTCAAAATAACAGCATTTGACAGCGGGATTTTACAATTTCCGAATTGTTTTATTTTCTTGTGTATTTGTAATAAATTATTATTCATAGGCCTGCGATTATACCAGCGTTGTAGTCTATACTGCAACAATAGTTGACGCAGTTACCTTATTTGATCTCCATGTACCGCCTTCTGTTTAATTGTATTAATTATTATATATTTTAAATGATGTAGGTACCTTGTTTCTTTTTTTACTTTTAATAATCGCTCACTAGGGATGTTAAGAAATAATCGATTTTTATTTAAATCGATTATTATTTTCTTATAATCGATTTTTATTATCGATTTTTATAGTAATTTTAATCGATTTTTAGTAAATCGATTATATAAATTATGTGTTTAAATCGATTTTCAGAAACAGCTCGTTTATATGTGACGGATGAAAAAATCTTGCAGTAGGTTTCAATTTTATAAACAGCGCCATGTATGCGTTAGATGAAAAATCTTTAATTCAGTTCATACGTATGAGTTGATTCAATAATAACGGTGCCATGTAGGCTGTTAGTAGTAGGTAGGCATGTATGTATGCGTGTAAAGTAGTTTCAGTGTAGTGGTAAGTGAGATAAAGTTGTTGCCGTTGTTGGTAAACAATAAAAATCTCTTCTAACCGTAAAACATCTAAAATTTGTATCAATAATGCTATTAGGTTTCCTAATTCCTTACCTTGAAATTTTAAAGGAACATTGCCTTTGTTTGTTTGTTTTGAATTGGTTATTTTTTATTCATATAATTTTATTTGATTTTTAATCTGATTAATTGTTAATATGAATCTCTTAGGTTTATTATTGGAATATGAACAGCATGTACTTTTAAATAATACCAAAAAATCAAGCAGTAATCGATTATTTATTTTTAATAAAATCGATTTTTGACAAATCGATTAATTTTGAATAAAGAAAAATCGATTTTTATTTAATCGATTCTTTTCCATTAATCTCACATCCCTATCGCTCACCACCAATTCTGGTTAACATATTTACAAAATACAGATGTGATATTATTCTAAACGAAATACGACGGACGCAATTACTTACATATCACACCGCGTTGTTGAAACAGAATTTCAAATCTATGTCAACAATTCAACCCCTATACATTTCAAGGTACTATCAGACATGTCAGTACCTCTGTCTCTGCTGACCCCGTGTTACATTGCCGTATTAACGAGGGGTGAATTTATTAGTACTGATCACGCAACCCATAAATTCTGTAGTGATTTTAGATGGGGCTTTCGGGATTTTCTATTGATTTTTACTCGTATGAAGATGCTTTCACTGCAAACCGACGGGTAATATCAGCTCTGCAAATAAACTGTTTAATTGCTACGTAAAGAAATATGTAGGCTGTAAGCAGTCTACTACGCAAGCTAAGTACGTGCTGAGAGACTTCTTGAGAAGTATTTCGCAAGCATTTCGTTTTTTGTAGGTTTTCATGGATAACTAGGTAATAGGTAGGTAGTTAATGTAATACTTATATTGCCCACACTGGATGTAATCCCTGTCTCACGGAGATTTTACAAATAAAAATACAAATTAAAAGGCTATATTTGGAAGCATCGTTGGCTTTTGACTTGCTTGCGAGACGTCATTGGTTAGATTTCCAACGATTTCACTACCGACGTTTTACTCCTACCATAAACATTAGGATAGCTAGAGAGATTATGAATATTACTAGTATTTTATAATAATAATAATAATAATAATAATAATATTCTATCACATACACACAACACCATCTAGCCCAAACTAAGCAGAGCTTGTACTATGGGTACTAGACAATGGATAAACATACATATATACTTTTTTTTTGTAAATACATACATATTATACATAGAAACACCCAGACCAAGACAAACATCCATGTTCATGCACACAAATGATTGACTTGTGCGGGAATCGAACCCGCGACCTCAATTTTGCAATCTATATTGCATTTAATATTATCCCAATATAAAAAAAATACACAAAGACTTGAAATAAGTTTTGGGAACAACACGTTTTTTGTACCATGTCGGAATGGAGCCCAAAATAATATCTCTAGGTCCACTAACAATGGATAAAGTGACCGCTTTAAGCACTGCGTCATCCGAGTACAGGTCAGGCTAATAGTAACATACTCCAAAATACGATAATTTTGCAATTTTTAAACTTAGAACATAGTCCGTAAAATAAAACGTTATTGAATTTGACTTATTGTATGGAGCGTCATAATTTTAAATGAAAAATGTAAAACCTTATTATTTAAAACTTTTGCTGGCTGAATGTCGGTTCGGCACGATATAATATCGTAAGATTAAGCACACATTGTACGACACGACTGTTGCAAACTTTTAATGGAAGGTTGGTTTGATGCAAGGTATTTTGCACGAGGCTATACTAATTATATCATATCTCAATTGTATAAGAAGTTCTTATATATAAAATTTATTAAAATGCTGTCTTCAATCTCTGAATTATTGTAAGAAGGAAGAATCCTTCTTACAATAAAGTCAAGAAGTTCCTAATAGGTAGAAGAAACCTATTAAGAACTTTTTGACAGTAAATCCCAAAAACACTTTGTCTAACTCTGCAATCAAATCCCAGACCTATTGAACAGCAGTGGCATTCACTACTGCTGCATTATTACCTTGTATTTTATATACGAAATAAGAATACTCGTGCCAGGTATAAAATCGATCTGTTGTCATTTAAAATATTATGAAAAATCAACCAATGATTACTTAAAATCAATATCAATATTATCAAAATGCACTATACAATTAAAAAGGTATCACATTAATATTATGATTTCGGTATCCTTGCGATAACTGATTCTACAAATTATACGAGACGTACACAAAATATGTATGTATGTATGTATCTTATGTGGGGGCCAGTCAGTGCAGACCAGCGACACTTCGACCCAGTGAGATCTTTTGTGTCGACATTCTCCCAATAACGACTGCCATAGATGTTCATGGCAGCCGGGACCGACGGCTTAACGTGCTCTCCGAGGCACGGAGCAGGCGATAATTGTCAATCAATACGCACATAATTTCGAAAAGTCATATAACTTCCGAAAGTCAGAGGTGCGCGACGTGGGTTCGAACCAGAGACCCTCTGCATTGCAGTCTGTTGGTCTCCCCACTGAGCTATCGCTGCTCACAAAATATGAACTCTCAAACAAAGTAATTATTAAATAAAGAAATAAATGCAAAAGTACATACGTACAAGTTTATTCATTATTCATTTAAATTATTTAACTTGTAATTGTATAGCCCTGCCTCGCGATATCGCACGCTTCAAAACGGTTTTTGTCGTATTACAAAGAAATGCAGTGTCACATAATGGAGCCTGTAGTATTTTTAATAATGAATAATGTCAGTCTTATTTATAAACTATCCAACTACTGGGCACGGGCCTCATCTTAGAATGAGAAAAGTTAGAATGTAGTCACGATGTTATCTTACGCTATATAAACAATAATTAACAATTTGACACAATAATAAACAACTTTAAAATAGCTGCGTGCCGAGATCGAACTTGAAATTTCTGTGGGATTTCTGGAATCTGCCGCTACTGCGTATACATTTTTAGACAATCCTTTTTACATCTACAAAGATGTCAATCAAGCATATAATAAACGAAAGCTGTTAATATTACTTTATGGCCATTTATAATACTAAAATTAGAATTAGCGTTTCAGAATTTATAAAATATTATTCACAGTGCTGCCAATAAAAAGGACAAAGCTTACTGGTCATCTTGTCTTAATCTTTTTGTGGTTTAAAACAGGACCTGCGGTGAACTTCGAGCCTGGAAATTCTGTGAACAACTGAAACATAATACCACCTTATGCGATCTCCATTAGGGTTAGGGTAGTTCGTTCAAAATCACATGTCTATACATCTTACTGCATCTAAATATGTCGGCCTCGATGGCGTAGTGGTTAGTGTAACCGACTGCCACGCCTGAGGTCGCAGGTTCGATTCCCGCACAAATATAACATTTATGTGCATGAACATGGATGTTTGTCTTCGTCTGGGTATTTCTATGTATAATACGTATGTATTTACAAAAAAAAAAGTATATATGTATGTTTATCCATTGTCTAGTACCCATAGTACAAGCTCTGCTTAGTTTGGGCTAGATGGTGTTGTGTGTATGTGGTAGAATATTATATTATATTATAATTATTTTAATATTGTAGGTTTGTCTTTAAATAAACAATCACATTATAACATTCCTTTTCTAAACAAGTTTACAGGCCTATATATTATGTACTCGTACTTATAATACCTACTGTATTAGTGAGACATCCTTACTAATATTATAAATGCGAAAGTGAGTTTGTTACTCTTCCACGACCTAACTACTCGACCGTTCATTATAAAATATTGCATACACGTTGTACAGAAAAGAACATAGGGTACCTATCATAAAAGAATACTCTTCCGAAGCCCGGCGAAAGGCAAAATCTGGTTAAATATAAAATGTTGAAGACAAGTCTATCCTCAGTCCATAAATTAAAAACCTTTTCATTTCGCAACGTGCGCCCACCCTAAGTTCGCGTGCCGATCATAAAGCCATGACGCTGTACCGTTTAATTATTCCATTCAAAATATAACTGAGGAATGAAGTTATCATTTAATGTTTAACACCATCCACCCTCGGGTGTGATTACTTTTCGAGCGACAATAACTCGTAATACTCGTAAAACTCGTAACTACGAGTTCGTTAATTAATTTGTTTGAAGCGACTTTGTTGTGACAGTGGTAGTTCGATATTTTAAGTTTGTTTTAGGTTCATTTTCATATTAAAACATTCTGCAGATATTTTTTCTCAATTAACGTCATTAAAATGCTAACTAATATAATAAATGCGAATGTTAGTTTGTTTGTCTGTTACACTTTTTTTTACACTACTAAGGTGGCTGACAATCATACGGCCCTCCTGATGATAAGTGGTCACCGTAGCCTATGGACGCCTGCAACACCAGAGGCATCACTTGCGCGTTGCCAACTCTTAAGGAAAAAAAGAAAGTGGGAAGGAGATGGAGCGGGAAGGGGGAAAGAGGGTGATTGGGCCTCCGGCTCTCTCACTTACCGAATGAAACACAACAGTAGGAATACTGCTATTTCACGTCGATATTCTGTGAGAGGCCTCCTCCTCTGTCCGGTTCGAAGGACCAAATGTTTGATCGGGATCCTTGGTGTTACGGAATAAAACTCAGAAGTGGACTGTATAACTAATTATTTAAATACTAATGATATCTCTACAAGATTGTCGATGCCGGGAATAGAATATAAACTATTGTGAGAATTAAAAGCGCGAGTACGGGCGTCCGCTGTAGCATCGGACCGATGACTGCCGGGTCGGTGGCCGGCGCGCGCGCCACCAGCTGATCACGATGCCCCTCTCGCCCTGCTCCGTTGAATGAACGACGATTCAACAGTAGGAACTCGCCTTAACTACTCGAGAATCGCATACACGTTATCAGGGGTACAGAAATGGACATAGGGTACCTTTTATCCAGAAAAAAGTTCTGTTATTAACCTAACCTACATTTCCGCGAGCGAACCCGTCGGCGGAATCTAATGCTAACGAATTTCATAAATGCGAATGTTGGTTTAATAGCTTCACCGATATTCATAACATTTTTCATACACATTGTCAGGGGTACAGAAATAGTCATAGGGTACCTTTCATCCAAAAATTTACTGGCTCCAAGGTATTCTTCTTCTCTCTTAGCCTTTATTATTCCCAAGTCACTTGGGGTCGGCTTTTCTGGTCTAACCGGATTTGACTGGATATCAGTTTTTACACGGAGCGGCTGCCACCTGACCTCCGCAACCCGAAGGCTAACGATACCCTAAGGCTAGACCAGTGTCAGGATAAAATATGCTTAAATGCTCTCCGAGGCACGGAGCAGGCGATAATTGTGAATTAATACGCACATAATTTCGAAAAGTCATATTACTTCCAAAAGTCGGAGGTGCGCGACGTGGGTTCGAACCCGAGACCCTCTGCATTGCAGTCTGTTGGTCTCCGTACTGAGCTATCGCTGCTTCTGCGCTGTTGAGCTATTACTGGCTCCAAGGTATTAAAAATGTTAATTAAGTCAACAATAACGCGAGTGAAGCCGCGGGCAAAATCTGGTTTCAAATAATATTTATTCGATATAAATTGTACCACCAACTTTTGAAAATGCATAGTGGATAAACTAACAGTAGTCGCGCGGCAGGTGTTGAACGTATTTATAAAACATCGGATTTGCGATCAAAGGTTACGACCTCAACCTACGGGTTGAACCCACTTATTGCACTATGAACTAGTGAATACTACATGAACCTACTCCTCATAAAAGCGTTCACATAACTGAATGGGTTGATATAATTGCATATTGTTTACAATCCAGTTACGGAACCCTAATGTACCTATGGAATATGAATTGATAGCAGTTTCGATCGTCTTTATGGCGCAATAAGTGACGCGGCAACGAAAAGTAGCGTCAACAGAATATTGCTTCAAATGAATCAATCCCACAAGCAGGACATGGGCAATATTCCTTTCATTATTCATTATTATTTCACACTTCGAGTAATAATCATTATTATTTTCTTTATATTGAATTAAATTGGTTAAAGCAATTGCTTTTTGCGACTTCCGGCTGTAGACACCTTAATTATCCTAACTTATAAATGCGAATGTGAGTTTGTTTGTTACACTTTCAAGCCTTTATTGATCCATCGATCATCATGGAATTACGCATACACGTTGTCGGTGGTACAGAAAAGGTTAAAGGGTACGCTTTATCCGGAAAAAAGTACTGTTACTAACCTAACATGCATTGCAACGAATAAAGGTCATTAATATAAATATTTTTGTCTGCTTATAGTGCCTAGGCGTAGGACACATGATAAAATAGGGATAAAGTTATTATGCCATCTTTTTCTACTCCCGGAGATTTTTGAATCTTTTGACTTTAGCAAAATCGCTCTCGCAGCTTATGTAAAGACATGTGTTCAATAAGTCATGGTACTGCAATCAATATCAAAACATAGCTGCACTATAAAAATTGAATGCTGAATTAGAAGCCTATATACAAGCTATGGGGCTAAAGAATCTGGGTTGTGAGGATAGGTATATAGAATTGGTGTTTGTACACCGATGTCTGTCCTCATTTCACTAATAGTCGATAAAATTAAATAGGACAGGTATTTGAATGTCCCTTATATGCTGGCAACAGACTAAAACGTGCAGTATAATATACATAGCTTCAAGTTACCAAAATTCGAAAACCTTTATCGACCTAGGGCCACAGTTTGTTTTTATTATAGAAGCGAAAGTAATTATTCCCGTCCATGACGTTTTCTCGGCGAAACTGTTTTATCGATTTTAATTAAATTCAGTATGAAGATATATTGAACCTGAGGAAGAACAGGCTGATAAAAAATGCAAACGAAGTCACGGGTATTGGATAGTACTTACATAAACTTTAGCTAGAAATTGTTCTCAGAAAATATCGTGTTAACTTCTGAAATAGTAGACGGTTGGGTACAAGGATATTGTGAAACAATTCGTATATTCCATATAGTGAGTATTTACAGCTTTCGGGGATAACACTTATCAACAAATGGTAACATGAAACTACAAAGGCCAAGAATATAATAAATATGTATTATTTTTGTCTTGTACTTGTCTAGGATGAACGTAAATATGATTTAGTATTTGGAAACAGCTAAAGAATATTCTGTACATTATCATTTAATAAATGTTACGCTAAATTATTTTTCAAATGATTGCCTCGTTGGTCCTGCAGCAAGTTTGCGCTGTTGTTAGTGGCTGATCGTGCAATCTCATATTTGAGTCCTGGATCGTGCAATGTGTTCTTAGATTTTCTTTAACAAAATTTGTGATAGCAAAACAATGCTTGGAAATGTACCTAGTAGATAATACATGACTGGCAGTTCGAATCTTCGATGATCGCAATCTCACGGATAGGTTGGAGTCGTTGAAGCGACGCAGAGACTTTGGGTCTCTCTGCGTGTTCTACCGACTCTTTCACGGAGAGTGCTCTGAAGAACTGTTTGATTTGGTACCAGCGGCCCCTTTCTATCATCGTACCACTCGACAACGAAGCAGGGTTCATCCATATCACCTGGAAGTGTTCAAATCCAGGACGGTACGCTTCCAGCGATCATTTCTCCCACGTACGTGCAAGCTCTGGAATGAACTGCCTGCTTCGGTGTTTGCCGAGCGCTATGATATGTCCTTCTTCAAACGAGGTTTAAAGAGAGTTCTTCTTTCACGGTAGGCAGCGGCTTTGCAGTGGCCTGACATTGCTGAAGTCCATGAGCAGCGGTTACCACTTTCCATCAGGTGGACCACTTGGTCGTCTGCCACCGATGGCAATAAAAAATAGTAATAATATAGACTTGCCTCCTACTACGAAGCACCTGAAATAAATATGGCAATGTTAGTATAAAAACGGCTATATATAAGTTTATGTATGTTTTCTTTTATGTATGTTTATAATGTAATATCTTTATAGCACAGACGATTTTCAAGTAAACTTTTTCAAATTTCGTCTCATAGTAAGTCTCTTGCACTCATTTGAGTTCATCCTAGACGAGAACAAGACAAAGTGAATATACCGCTGATTAAACCGATTATATGTATGTATCTTATGTGGGGGCCAGTCAGTGCAGACCGGCGACACTTCGACCCAGTGGGATCTTTTGTGTCGACACTCTCCCAATAACGACTGCCATAGATGTTCATGGCAGCCGGGACCGACGGCTTAACGTGCTCTCCGAGGCACGGAGCAGGCGATAATTGTCAATCAATACGCACATAATTTCGAAAAGTCATATAACTTCCGAAAGTCAGAGGTGCGCGACGTGGGTTCGAACCCGAGACCCTCTGCATTGCAGTCTGTTGGTCTCCCCACTGAGCTATCTCTGCTTATAACTAATAAACTGATTATAAGTAATCTCGTTAAATATCTACCGAAGCTAGTTTCAAAGCTGTACTGAATAGCTAGGCTTCCTGTTTTACATATATTATTTTTAAATGCATGCACGTATAGCCAATGATATATTATGTAATGCCGTGCAAAATTTCGCAGAATAACTTGTATCATAAGAAAAACAATGGCATTTAAAAAGAATAGCCACAGGTTTCTTGCTGGTATCTTTTCATAAACACCCTTTGCCTAAACCTAGCAAATTAGCTTAATATAATTTCAGTAACTTGATTAACTTACTAACCACTAAGCTTTGATGACCATAGGTGTTACTTTGTGTCCTAAATAAATAAATGATTTTCTCTGACTATGATTCATTTACTTCTTATCATGTGTGATCTAAATTAAAAGAATCTGGGATGCCGTTGTATACTTTAAAATACACCGACTAAAATAAGGTCTTTTGGTATGTCTAGAGTAGCTTATTTCAAAGCTAACTATACTGGTTAGTTAAACTTGCTATTTCTTACTCACCCCTTATCACGTGTTGACCTAAAACTGTCACTGAGAAACATAGAACGGTACATACAGAACATTCAGTTTCTTTGGATATCCGCTGTGGCGATTGGCAGACGGGCGTTGTTTTATTTATTTCTGTTAAACCTTTTGCAGAAATACGAATTAAATGTTCGAAGCGATAGTGGTACAAATATTCGAAGCCATTTATTTACATTCTTAGATATTCGAAGCAATTATTTAACTTGTTGATTCTGTAGCTTTATTGATAAAATTAAGCAACGCTGCCTCGATATTCTTGATCATTATTTAATTGAGACAAATAAGTAGACCTGTTTTACAATGGTATGTAATTAATATGAATGCTAGTTTAAACGTAAACTACACAGATAACCTGCGATTGTCACATAATAAAGAAAACTACATAAATTATTTATCTGGAATTAATTATTTTCTGCGTTTTGCTTTGTCAGTTTACTACTGTAATCGATGCATAAAGCTATTACAGGAATATGATTACTGCGTAAGAAACTATTTACATATACTAAAATTAAAAATATGAATGTTTTAAAGGTTCGTTTCTCAATCACGCGTAATCCTTTGAACTGATTTGCTTCAAACTTGGCACACTTGTAGATCATGTCCTGAATCGGCTGTTAGAATATTTATATTCCAGTATTCGTGCCCATGGGATCCAGGTGGGAAAAGCTTAGCTTAAAATAGCTTCTTGGACAAAATAATATTATTCTATCTACTGTGCTGTTGACAAATCTGGTTATTTCAGGCAATTGCATAATAATAACAATAATAATAAGCATAATAAGCATTTATTTCAATTAAGGTTACACAATAGTTACATTTACTATGATAGCCACACTAGGCGCAGCCTGTATCGTGGCTATCAAAGAATACGATTGATTTAAGCCTAGAACTTAACTATTATAAAAATATGAAAATACAAAATAAATAGTTAACCGAATATGAGTGTGTTTGTGTGAGTGTGACTGATTGTGTATGTGTGTATTTGTGTGTATGTATGTAGGGCTCAAGTAATGGTACAGACAACTGTAGGACACTCAAAGCGATTCATCAAGCAATAGTTTTAAGAGTTGTTCCGTATCATGATAATTTAAATTGGAGATAATCTTTTTAACTTTAAAGTGAACTTCACGAGTAGAGCAGTGCATAGAATCACATTTTTGTACTACTTTATTATACAAACAAGGGAACATATATTTTTAAATCTTTTGGCGAATGTAGTCTTGTATTTTGTGACAGGAAGCTTAAAGACCCTCGTATTTAATATAATATTGTAATTAGAGGAATTTAGGTCCATCTTGTGAGACTTGGTATTCATTCAGTATGTACAGCTGCCGTATGCTTAGAAGTCCAGCAGCTTTATGGAGTTCAACTGTTGGAAATTTAATTAGTTTTTTGAGCGTAACTTTAGGTATTGATCTCTGAGCTCTCTCCAATTGTATTAGATGTGATGTTGCTGCACCTCCTTAGACGCTGAGACAATACGTTAGGATAGATTGGCAGAGTAAAGTTTACACTGTTTTGAGAAGCTAAATATTAGCAACGTCACGAAGTTCTTCGAACACGTAAATACGTTTTCTGCATCTTACTGAAAGGGTAGCTATGTGTTCGTTAAAAGTTAGCTTCTCGTCAAAGATCATTTTGAGGTATTTAAGAGATTTAGTTCTTAGAACTTCATTCACTACAGTCACAGCCGGTGTAAACATTATGTAGGCCTAAGTTACAGTAATGAATTTTAAGGAATGGACTGAATACCGGAGATGAGGCACTAGTTTTATGGAAACAGACGAACCTTGTTTAATTGGTATTTAAAGTTAAAATAGTAATAGTTGGTTATTATGAAACCATTCCGCTACTAGGGCCATACCTTGCTCTGCTTTTAGGACACATTTATTCCATGATAAGTCATGAAAAATTACTGCAGTATCATCTGCATAGTAGATTACTTTTACAGTGATTAGAGGTAATGAAACCAAATCATTAAGATACAGAAGGAAAAGCGTCGGCCCAAGCACACTTCCTTGTGGTATTCCTAAATCAATTTGTTTTGGACAGCGAAGCAAAGAATACCCACTGACTTGTTGTTTTCTCCCTGTTAAATAACTTCGAAACCAGTCCAGTGCAGTACCTCGTATTCTGATATTTTCTAATTTGCGCTAATAAGATTGGAATGGCCACAGAATCAAAGGCTTTTGCCATAGCAAAAGATTTCTTGACATATCAAGAAAGACTCCAACATATGCACGCCCATTGTAAAGGTCAGTAACAATTCATTCAGTTAGTAGTACCACTGCATCTTCAGTGGATTTGCCTTTTCGGAAACCAAACTGATTGTAGGTAAGTGTAGAAACATGCGGCACGTCTGGTAAGCGGTGGCTGTATGCCTTAAAAGCTTGATACACCACGGGCAACATTCTCATGTTGTCGATCCTGCATAAAAGAACTCCCTGTTGACCAAAATACCTTTTAGTGAAAGCTCAATTTACTGCTGTTGTATTTTGTAAAGAAGAATTATTTCTCCTAGCCAGATTTATGGCATGGAAAAGATTATTAAAAAAATTAATAGTATCTACCCTGTTTATGACCTGTCCCACAGCTGGGCACGAACGTCTTCCATGTGTGAGAAGGATTAGATCATAGCGCACTATGCTGGCCTAGTTGTAGTAGCAGGTTGACAGATCTCACATATCGGTGAGAATAATATCTCAGACCAGCAGGTTGCTTAACAATGATGTCGTTCATCGCTAAAGCTAACGATAATTAACATTAAGTAAGGACGTAACTTCGAAATCTTCGAGGTATCTAAGAAATATATGTAGCAATTCAAGGTTCTCTCACAAGGCTGGTCCTTATAACGACCGTTGGATTGGCCCACAAGTTTGCTCATTGATGCACCTAAATAATATAATAATAATAATAATATTCTACCACATACACACAACACCATCTAGCCCAAACTAAGCAGAGCTTGTACTATGGGTTCTAGACAATGTATAAACCTACATATATATTTTTTTTTTGTAAATACATACATATTATACATAGAAATACCCAGACCAAGACAAACATCCATGTTTATGCACACAAAATGTTTGAATTGTGCGGGAATCGAACCCACGACCTCAGGCGTGGCAGTCGGTTACACGTGGTTAGTGTAACCGACTGCCACTGCACGTCATCGAGGCCGACAAATTCTAACAATAGGCTCACCTCATAACCAAATCATAACCGTAATATTTTGTATGGTATACTTGTCTGCTTAACCGTCAGAGTATCACAAGCGTGGCGAAACATTTTGCCAAAGCTTATATTATGTAAATATTTACTGTCACCCAAAACGAATACTTGAAGATGGCTCTAACGAATCCTTTAAGTATAATAAAATTAATTAATTTACACAGTTAAGAAGGCTAATAGTCTTAAACTGTGTACTGTTTACGAACGGGGAACCGTCGGGCTAAGGCTGGGGTGAGACCCGCATTAAACACGGCTCCCGTCCGAGCTTAGACAACGTTGGAAGTAGTTTCAGACGCCACAGTTTATTTTGACACACGAGATTGACAATGACATGTTACCGCACATCTGGGGCATAGTGGTAATAAATGCCTCAACTCAGTTTCGTTTCTGGAGTCGTGGCTAAGTGTTATTCAGTTCTTCTGTCAATTAATTCTAAGTAGGAGCGTGATATCTGACATTGTCCCCTTAAGATGACAATAGGTTTGTCTCCTATTACGTGAGACTTAAAACGCAAAATATGTGTGTAAATTTGTGTGTCTCTGAAGTGTAATATAAGTTTGCCTATCCCTTGGTATATATATACATATGTATTTATGAATGTATATAAGGTATTTAGATTTTTGCAACGCTAACACTATCGTGCGTACATTATTGACTCTACAAAAAAGGGCAAGGCACCCTTTTAGAGTTTGAAAAATCTCTTATACAATAGCTTTGTCTGTCCGTCCGTCCGTCTGTCTATTATACAACTTTCAACTCAAGAACCGTAAGAGCTAGAGACTCGCGGTCAACGCCATTCGACTCAGCATAGTCGATATATCCCCGAAATGACCATGACTTTTGGCTTCTGACCTCAAGGTCACGTAGTATCACGTGACCTTTGCATATCTCTTGAACTATTTTTTCGAACTCTAAGATTTACGGCTAGTCATTTCCGGTTTTCACTTGTATTCTAGTCTTTCTTGTTTAAAAGAAAATGACAATAGTTTGTCGCACGTATTCGATATAGATTTAAGTCTCGTACGTACCTACATGTGTTACAAATGTACCTGTGTTCCAGCTCTGGACCGTCTTAAATGACACTCGTGTCCGCACGTCGACCGGACTCGCTGGCTTAACGTGCTTTCCGAGGCATGAAAGGACGGAATATATAAACAGGGGTCAGAAATGCCTACGACATGCATCGCTTAATTTCGTAGATGGGACTACGCCGTAGCCTATGCTATGAAAATGCGTAGACAGCAATAGTACAATTTTCGCATAGGATATCCGATATATAAAAAATATCCCGATTTCAACACAAATAAATTCACATAGAAAACTATTTATTGATTCATAATACTGATACTGCAAATAACTTTTCAGACAAGATATTGAATTTCTTGAGCAGCAGAGCCTCGCTTATTTTAGCATGAATGGGCTGGCTCGACCGGAGAAAGACTACCCTCTCACAGAATATCGACGTGAAATAGCAGTATTCCTACTGTTGTTTCGTTCGGTGAGTGAAAGTGCCGGAGGCCCAATTACCCTTTTTCCCCCGTCCCGCTCCTTCTTCTTCCCACTTCCTAATTTCCTAAAGGGTCGGCAACGCGCAAGTGATACCTATGGTATTGCAGGCGTCTATAGCCTACGGTGACCATTACCATCAGGTGGGCCTTATGCTTGTTTGCCACATTAGTTGTATAAAAAAATAGAAAAGGTATATATTTGTAAGCTACCTGTATTATTTTTTTACTGAGCGAAGTTCTTTGCTATGATATTTCACGGCTATTTTTTTAATACAATAAATGCGGAAGACGTGCTTACGCATAATAATAAGCGGTTAACTGTACCATCCTTACTAATAATATAAATGTGAAAGTTTGTGAGTATGGATGTTTGTTCTTTCACGTAAAATTTACTAAAACCGATTGCGATGAAACTTGGTATGTAGATATACCTGGATCCACACATAGGCTGACACTTTTTATCCCAATATTCCTCCAGTAACGGGACTTACGCAGGTGAAACCGTGGAAAAACTAGTCATCAAATATTTTTTTACTTTCCGGGTGAGTTTTCTACTCAATCTTTTCTAGGATAGTTGTTTTATCTCAGTCGCCAGTCATACGGGCAATTTTTCTCAGAATTATATATTCGTGAAGACATACATCTGCCTCAATATTTTTATGGCAGTCGGTAAATTGAAATAAAATATCAAGTAAATCAGTACAACCGAGATTCTTAATCATGTTTCGTAAATTATCCCTCGTATTAATCATTTGAAGGCTCTACATCATTTTGATGTAGTACATATCTTACGTTCATATATTAGATTTAAATATCTACATTTCTTCTATAAAGAAAATCCAATTTGTTCCGATAGAACGTTTATAGTATATTTTTCTAAGTTTTTTGCTGTCAGAAGAAATATTATGGATTTATGTCAACGATATGACATGTTTAGGTGTATCAAGCATACTTTGGAAAACGTTCCTGAGCGAGTTCTTTTAGAAAGTAATAGATATATTAGTGTGGAATTGATTACATATAAATTATTCCTATATAAAAATGCATCCCATGACAGAAAAATAAGAAAGGTTTTGTTTCAAAAACATAACATGAGCGAATAAAAACCTGTCATTTATAAAGGGTACCTAAGCAAATAATAATATAATAATATAATATAATATTCTACCACATACACACAACACCATCTAGCCCAAACTAAGCACAGCTTGTACTATGGGCACTAGACAATGGATAAACATACTTACATACTTTTTTTTTTGTAAATACATACATATTATACATAGAAACACCCAGATCAAGACAAACATCCATGTTCATGCACACAAATGTTTGACTTGTGCGGGAATCGAACCCGCGACCTCAGGCGTGGCAGTCGGTTACACTAACCACTACGCCATCGAGGCCGACATAAATATTTAACAGCGTGTCACTAGCATTAAAATAATACAAAACAGCTACTATATAATCTAGTTAAATGTTCGTGATTTATGTATTTATATGACATATATATTATTGAATAATTAAAACTTTAATATGTAGATTTTTTTACTTAACCGGTCCAACCATCCAATAATCGTGGCAAGTCTGGCAAATTGTAATGTATTTTTTTGTGTATGTAAAATCTTTCATCCTTTTCCTTGGTTAGGTAAGCCTTTTTTTGTTGGGAAACAACACGAAATTTTGGAACCAGCAATTATAATAGGACTAATGTCTAATACGTGAAATTAAAATGACGGGTAGTTAGACGTGGGTATAATATTATAACGCCCACATTCGTCAGCTATCTAGATGGACGTGATACATCTTAGCTTTACAGCTGCGACTGGTATGTGTAATGCCGATTGCCTGTCATACTTACTCTAACAACTACATGCTGAAGAGGCCTAAATTTATTATTTAGAAAAGACAAAAGTATAATTGATAATGTTATTAGTTGTTAATGTTTACTGATTTACTTGATATTTTATTTCAATTTACCGACTGTCATAAAATATTGAGGAAGATGTACATATGTCTTCACGAATATATAATACTGAGAAATATATAATTGTTTATTAATAAGCATACTACTTTTACTTTGGCAAACATGTTTAATTACATTTTTGCCCCATGCTGGAATTGTACAAAGGTAGGGTGTTCCTCCACCGCCATATTTGGGTCACACACACACACACACACATGCCCACACACACATACATACATACACACCTTTCTGTTTCGTTTGTTTATAATTCATTAATTTTATTAATAACCTGACACAGGTTGCTGCCAGAAGGACCAAGGGAGGCATAATTACCGTATTTGATAGGTGGGTTAATAATATAAACCGCCTGGAGTAAGTTAAAATAGTATTGTGGGGCAAAAAATATATTATCAATTAGTGGGTTATACCTCGGTCGCTGTGGCAATAAGGATTAAAAAGACCTTTTTGTTTTAAATAGGCGTTTACTATCGACGATACCTACGCCAATAAGTTGGTAGTTTGTGGACAGATATATAAAATGTTGGAAATTTTTATTGTTTTTAAGTTACAAAACAGATGACTAATGTAAGCCTGGTTGTATGCAGTAATCTTCGTTCGGACGCTTGCAACTAGGGTATAGTTTGTAGGCTACTAACACTGAAAAAAAGATTTAAACAAATTTAGAATTTCAGGGTTCAGTGAGAACTGCTGTTTATTTTTATTATTGTTTGTGAAAAATGGTTTCAGTCGAGACGATGTAAGCAGTTGGTAAAACCGCATAAGGTCACCATTACATACTCCATGTATTCGTATGTTGTATTGTTTTTGGTGAAGCCTTACATTTTAAAATTAATTTTGAGATATACATTATTCAAGGGGGATGCCTTGGTAGCGCAGTGGATGCGACTGCTATGCATGTAGTCTCGGGTTAAATTACCAGGTTGCGTAAACTGTTTTTGGATTATTCTAACCAGACATTCTTAGTAACAACAATATGTTGGTAACAAATACCAGTGAAAGGCTATTACGTGAGTCTTAAAAACATATGCGTGAGACTATCTTTGTATTAGAGGTTCAAGTAACGAATACTTATATTATTATCATATGTACGTATTTTACTTCTATTATTTTTATATAACATTTCTTTTTCATATTTTATTTAGTCTAAGTTTACTTTTAATGTTGTCTATATATTGTGAACGCTGTGTACACTTTTAATAGGCAAACATATATACCCACTGTTATACCCATAATGTAAGTGCTTAAATTTGTAACATTTGTATGTCATGCTGTAAGTGTACCTTATTATAAATAAATAAATAAATACTTCACCCATCTTTTACTGCCGATATATTTAGAGAGATCAATGAATGTCCATGAAAAATTAAGAATGTCCGGCACATTTTTCATCCATTTTACATTTAATCTTCCTTTTATGAAATAAAATCTCAGTTTATTCAACATAATAAGCACTTGGCACTGAAATTCGACATTATCAATTCAGGACAGGTAAAGGTGTGTCAACATCAAAATGTTCATAGCGATTACGCGATACCTCGAGCGTATGTACTGAGCTTTAGGGTGAATGCACACAGTCTAGTGGAAAGCGGGGTGGGTCCGGTTAGAGCCAAATAGTAACGTAAGTGCATCTAAGAGAAAGACATTTAATGGTCGTTAATTAATACTCCTGATTACTCAGCTAAGATGTACTTTTACGTTAACTTATAAGAATTTGTAGCTTGTGTGGCTGTTGATTTAGTATTTTTAAAACGCACCCGCGTCTTTTATTATTAAAATCTTAGTATAAGAATTATTTACAAATAGAAATGGGCAGCTGACTAAAGTAATAATCTCTCCACCGACAGCGTCTTACTATATTTTATCTAAAAATAAACCTATTACGAGCATAATTAAGGATTATTTGACATAGATTGAAAACGATTCTTAAGAAAAACTCGATGGTGTAGTGCTTAGTGTAACCGACTGCCACGCCTGAGTTCGCGGGTTCGATTTCAACATTCATTCATTCACATCAAACATTTGTGTGCATAAACATGGATGTTTGTCCTGGTCTGGGTGTTTCTATGTATAATACGTATGGATTTATAAAAAAAAATTGTATATATGTATGTTTATCCATTGTCTAGTACCCATACATAGTACAAGCTCTGCTTAGTTTGGGCTAGATGGTGCTGTGTGTATGTGGTGGAATATTATATTATATATTTAACACACAAAGGAAGCATTAATCGTTATAGACAATATAAGCAATATAATCGTCTTATACAAAATAAAATAGATCACCCAATTAATTGTATATATTCCCTAATTCAGCGATAGCGATATTGATCACCACATACAATATTTATGCACACGTCGGACCGGATCTAAATTCGAATGTGTGCAATGTCCCTAAGTTTAACGGTAAAGTCAGGGGTCGCGAGCCCGCAATTTCCTGTAACAGAACCTCGTCGACGCGACCGCTTCCTGTTGGAATGGACAATACGTTGCGGTTTTAATTTAAAAGCAGTTTTAACTGACGTAACTCAGCCAGCACTGGAGAGCGCATATTGCGATGTTCCCGACTTCCATTCTGCAGTGGAGGGAGTATTATGGTAATGCTCTCTCGTTTTCAACGGTAATGAGAACTAGGATTTATTTGGTTGAATTTTCAGTAGCTGAAAAATGTTTCGTGTTTTGGAAGTTGTTTTTTGTGGAATCTGTTATGCAATGTTTTTATTCAATGACATCGTTTCTGTAAAGCTTAGGATGGAAAATGTAATAACGTTTTATGAAATAGCCTCGATAACTTCGATAGTTTTAGCCTAGTAACTAGTGTTAAACTGGATGTGTGGGGCACTAGTTAAAAATACGCAAATAGCAAGGCATACGCATTAATATATGTAGTTAAAAGGTTATAAATTAATAGAAAAATAAAAAAGTATGTGCTTTCAAGACATTATCTTACGGTTTATAGCTCACCATCACATAATAGCTCCATAGGGCCATACGTGTCGTTAAGCAAAGCGTTTTGTAAGCAAACTGTGCTTCGGGCCCACATGACGTGCCGACACGACCGGTGAGAGGTCAGGCGCAGGACCAAATGCTTCACAGTAGTGTCTAGCACCGGTAACTTTCTAAATCCGGGCTGCTATTGAAATATCTTAGCAGTAAATTCAATAATATTTTGTTTGCCCGACCCGGGTTTAAATCCGATACATCATGCACAGCAGCCGCATTCACTACCGCTGCGCCACGAAAGCATTCACTATCTGCTTTATAGTAGACGGTTAGTAAAGACAAATGGTGAAGTATACCACCCAGATTGTTGATATTGCTTAAATTGTATATATAGTATTCCTAACGTTAGCGATTTTAAGATATATTTTCTCTCGCGAGCTTTAGATGCCAGTATTGTTTATTTGAATTTACATCTGATTTACACTAATTATATCATTTAACCAACGGGGCAGTATACCACTTTGTACCATTATTATTTAATGCAGCGATTTTACTCATTTTGCCTTCCTTCTGTGGCGTTCGATATCAATAAAAATAGTATCAGTACATGAAATAATTTTTAATTTGCTAACAGTATGGCACATTACAATATGTTGGTATACTTAATACTTATAAGTTTAAAGAGAAACTAAATTGATCGGGATATGGCTCACATGTAAAGTTTTACATTTTATAATTTAATGATTTATTACATTATATATTAACTATCCCACTGCTGGGCACGGAGCTCTTATCGGTGTGAGGAGAGCTAAGCCATAATCCACCACGCTGGCCCACTACTAATTTCCAAACTTCACATATTATTATCTTAAAGAACAAGAGCAGCGATAGCTCAGTGGGGAGACCAACAGACTGTAATGCAGAGGGTCTCGGGTTTGAACCCACGTCGCGCACCTCTGACTTTAGGAAGTTATATGACTTTTCGAAATTATGTGCGTATTGATTGACAATTATCGCCTGCTCCGTGCCTCAGAGAGTACGTTAAGCCGTCGGTCCCGACTGCCATGAACATCTATGGCAGTCGTTATTGGGAGAGTGTCGACACAAAAGATCCCACTGGGTCGAAGTGTAGCTGGTCTGCACTGACTAGCTCCCACATAAGATACATACATAGATACATACATCTTAAAGAACATTATATAGAACTCTCTGATATGCAGGTTTCCTCACGATACGTTCTTTCTATTTTCTGTTAAAGCGAGCTATAATTAACTACATATATATCTGCGTCTAACTTTGACAAGTCAGAGGTGTGTGCCTTGGTATTGAATTCGAGACCTCTGCGTCGCAATTCAACGGGCTTCCACTTGGCTGTGGTTGCTCATTTAACATATTCACTAAAATAAATATGTTACAAGAAGTAGAAATTCGGCACATTTAAAAACAATTATAACAAATTATCAAATATGGCATAACAAAAGTTATGCTGCGGCATCGTCTGCATATATCCCACGGTAACGCATACCAGAATTAAATTATCCTCGTCTATCCGTGTGCCTAGTTTAATCTAAATTTATTAAACAGCATCCCAACATCTTCACATACTTAGACAGTTATAATGTTAGTAGAAAATATCTTTTAAATTAGAATGACTAGGTAAAATACACAAATAATAGACAATTCTAGCGTATTGTCTATCATTTGTGTATTTTATTAAAAAGTCGTAATCTTAATTATGACAGCTTTCATAACAAAGAGAAGTATTTCGACCAGGAATTATTATATAACATAGGTAATAAATTATCTTTTATAATCTTTTCTAGCATTAATTTGTCAGCGAGTATGAGAGCGTAGTCTGTTGCAATGAATAGATACGTCAGGGAAATTGTCGTGTCATGGTTCGTGTCCGCATTCAATGTTCTGTGGAGTGACGTCATAGCTGTGGCAATGTCGAGGATATGAAGGGAAATGCATAGGCTTTTAAGTAGAGCAAATGTCTTACATTTATGGATAATATGGAAGTTTTCAGTTTGCTGGCTTATGAGATATTAGTTTTTAGTGGTTGGATGCAGAATTTTATTATGGTGGTTATATTATTTTAGGATAGAGTAGAATATAGTAGGTACTACAATAACAAAACTGTAATCGCATACATAGTCTAGGTTTCATTTATATTAACTTTGGTACCGCAGCGATAGTAAATTTAATGTGACTGTTATGCGTTCTTTGGATCTATGCTTTAGTCGTATAAAGGGTATTAAAAAAATATCGCGGGGTTTTTGCTGTTCACGGTAGACGGCAATTCAAATTCAAATTCAAAATAAATTTATTCAGATTAGGTTACAAGGTAACACTTATGAATGTCAAAGTTACACTAATTTTTCTGCGAATTTTCATTTACTGCCACGTTCAGCAAAGCAAGGGTGTAGGGCTCATGAGAAGAACGGGCAAGAAACTCATGGTTATAAAATAAAATAAATAAAAATTTCAATTTCTGTTATTGAGATAATGGCAGTCCGCACAATAATAACCTACCCTACTTTTGGCCCCTCTTACTAGATAATCTGCCTACATCTTTGTTACATACATACATACATACGACTATTTCTCGAAAAGGCAGATTACGGATTTCCATTGCTATGGGCCTGGCATACCATATGCTTCATTCACTTTCATTATGTTCAATGCGGTCATAGCTGAACTCACTGATCGGTAAACGATTAGCGAGGTTAAGCAATGTTGGGTGCGGTCAGTCTCTAGATGGGTGACCGCTTAGTGGTATTTCATCTGAGCGTCTCCGTGTCTCGGAGAGCACGTAAAATGTCGGTCCCGGTTGTTGTCAAATTGACAGCAGTCGTTAAGCCATGTCAGACGCCTACGGGCGGCTTGAACAATGCTTGACAACAGGTTGGCCACTAACCACACGAAAAGAAAGAAAGAAAGATTATGTTCTTTATATCTCCTCGACGGTTTAGAGTACTCTTAAACTGGTATTCCTCCACAATATCTCCGATGTGGTCAGATCACTTTTGCTGAGGTCTTTGCTAACCAGCTGTTTTATTTTCTGTCTCATCATTTTGTTATCTATTCTTTCTTCACTTCGAACCATCTTAGTACACCTTTTCCAATGCATGTGTCCTTCAATGTTCCTTAATTCATTTCTCATTCTCCTTTCACAGCACAATGCTGTCTTAACGTGTACTTTTTCTCATTATATCATTTTATATCATATACATATTTGTAATACGTTGTTTACAAGGTACCCAAACAAAAGGCAACACCACAAACATTTTGGCTAACCTTAACATAAGATGTCCGGTCTTTAGTGGAAGTTGGTCTAAGAGGTACTCAGTATTTACGTACCGAATCTAATTAGTCATTAAACATGACAATGATCTTCGTAAAACGTGATGGCTTCCTGTTTTGCGAACCATCTTAATTATCTTTAGAGGGAGTACTTAAGCAGCTAAGTGCAATACTTTGTCTTTCTACTTACTTTCTGCCTTGTTCGCAATTCGCGATACAAGGACAAACGAAAAACGAACCTAAAATAAAAGTTATGTGAAGTAAGTCTATTGTTCTGAATCTATTTTAAATCAATGTTTGTAACTTCAAGATTGATTTATAAATTTAAAGAATGAAAAATACGTGGACTCAAGCAAGTACTTCGAATTGCGAAGTCTTTTGCGAATTTGATATAATAATATGGAGTAAGGTATCGTGCTTGCAACCGCGAGGTCGTTTTGCGGGTTTGATACCACTTATGATCTAAAATACCGTTGTTCTTATCGCGAGGTCGTTTCCCGGCATTGATACCACGTATAGGTTAAAGTATCGTATTTGCAATTGCGAGGTAGTTTTCGAGTTTGATACCACCTATAGACTTAAGTAACGTACTTGCAATAACTGCGAGGCCGTTTTGCGGGTTTGATACCACCTATGGACTAAAGTATCATACTTCCAATCGCGAGGTTGTTTTCTGGGCTCGATACCACCTATTATATTCTACTGTCACTGAATATAGACATAAGGCAGCAGTGATCGTACAGTTGGGTTTCATTCAGTGAGTAAGACCGTCATTTCTTTTCCTGCATTTTCTTTCCCATTTCCTCTGTCCCCTTCTCATAGGCTAGACTAACTTCTTACTTCATGCAGTAGACCGTCTGTTTAATTATTACCTGTCTTATTTATGATAGGCTGCTAAGAAAGTAATACTACTCGCCCACCAAGCTCACCATAGAAGATATTAATTTAATAACCTTAAGTTGTGTTCATGTCATGAACTCAACTTTTTGCACCGACTTACTTGCATACAAAAATTAAACTTGAATTGAAAATCAAACTTGAAACCAAGCACGGGTAATAGCAATCTAAGAACAAAAAGTTGATAAAAATTACTAGCCCACTCTCAAAAAGAATGTGTAGTATAACAAATTTCTTTTGCGAAATTGTATTACAAATTAATTTTATTTTTGTGCGTATATGGATATTAATTTAATGAATGATCATTCAGTTGTTCACTCGACAGCCATGCTTCAGTAGAATGAAATTGAACCAATGGTAAAGACAATTACGGGTAGCTTTTGAATGAAATTCATAGACCGCACAATTAAGGTTTTTGATATACTTCATTATATATAATGATAATTATGTGGGCACTTTAACCACTGGAATCAATTGGTTTCAGCGCTATCAAACCCCTGGTGTATGCAATTTTAAACGCTATTTGTAATAAATATACTGGTTAATTTCGTATAGTCTTGGTAGAACCAATTAGTTCCAGCTGGTCTTGAGGGTCGGAAGTACTAAAACCAATAAGTACCAGCCGTTTTCCAGCGGTTAATATATATATTGTATATAATGTTGAAAACAATTGTCATGACCATGGTTCAGAAAAGCAACCGAAACGTCCGTCGGGCAAAGTAGAAATCTGTATAGATTAATAATTTAAATAGTTTTTAATAGTAGTATGGAAGTAACAGTAGTGTATGTCCTTTAAAATTATATATATACATAGATGTAGTGTTTTCAGAAAAACCGCGATATATATATGTGTGTGTGTGTCAGGGAAAGTGTAACTTAAATATAAATAGTTTCAATAATTTAATCAGCTTAAAAATTAGTAAAGTTTAATAATAGTAGTAGTGTAACAGTTTCTAAATTATGTAATAAAGTTTAGAAAATATAAAACTGTAGTTATAACTAATAATGTGCATATGTGCATGTGCGAATAATGTGCATGAGGACTTCTTGGTCAATATATGTGTTATGAGGCTTTTCTGTCCGGAAAGCCTCAATAGCAGCACAGATTCCTGAAATGTGTCAGAAAGTAGGTGGAAAGTAAACGCTGCAAATTTGATTTATGTGAACTTACTATAAATGTCATACATCGGTGATATAGACGAGAGACTGTTTGTTTAAATAATTTACTGACTAATATTTATAACGCCAAATGAAGAAATACAAGTTTTTAATCATTACATTAACAATATTACTACGTACGTATTTTGCCTGATTTTGCCAAAAACGTCCGATACTAGGCTTAACCTGTCCCGCAGGCAGGCTCTATTATCAGAGTTAGCATTTGTTATAACTCTTTTAGACCAAATAATTACCTAAGGGGTATCCGAAATTGTGGCTTTTCTTCATACTAGTTTCGTTACTTAGTTAGTTCGAGATGCAAGTCATAACTACAGTATAGTTGTTTAATTTCAACGATCGTATGTATCACCGATAGCTAAATGTTAACTTGACTGAGTTACGAAATAGCGCAGTTGCGCGTTATTTGAGCGTAAGCTCTTCTAAAGAGGAAGAAGGCTCACATGGCGGCGGAATAGTGTGGGTAGACTAATATTTTTATTGAAGGTATTATGTCCTATTTCTGTTGAATGGCTACAGGTTTACCTGTAAAATTGTGTTTTTACATTTATGTAAAAACACAATTTTTATTTTTATATGTTTTAGATATTTTGTAACCTAAATTGACGTATTTTAAATATATATGCAGAATTTCTAAAGTGTAAATAGGTTCCAGACAATTAAAATAAGTTACTTTTACTATCGGAAATATACATTTAGTATTATGAATTATGATCTAGGCAATAAATAAGATTAATTAATTAAAATACTATTTCTATTTAGAAATTGAAAACGTTGCTCTGATGTTTTACAAATGCTTTATTTATTTATTTTCTTTATATACTTAAAACAAATTACCCAAGACGCGCAGGAAGCCTGTTCACCTAATAATGTCCTCCAGAGCGAATTTCCGTTACGGCGGCCAATCTTAACGGAGACTGGCCATCTGCGCAGGAGATATTATAGTGCACAAGTGTGTGCGCGAACTCAAGTGCACTCTCTGTTCCCTCACTCTCATGGTCCGATGGGACGGATAATCCAACACGACCGGAGAGAGATCAGATGTAGGACCAACGGCTTCACGTGTTTTCCAAGGCACGGGGGTGTCTAACACCGCCAACTTCCTAACTCCGGGCTGCTATTGAGATTTCTTAACAGAAAAACCCAATAACGTTTTTGTTGGCCCGACCCGGGATTCGAACCCGAGACTTCATGCACAGCAGTCGCATTCACTACCGCTGCGCCACCTAATATTAAATATATAAATACAATTATTCAACCAATATTTGAAAATTGCATTTAATTTTCAGTAGGGAATTATTAATCGATTAACTTTATAATAAAACTTTTATAAATTTAAAGTTAGCGCTCGGCTTCGCTCGCGCAAAAGTAGATTAGGTGTAACAGTAACATTTTTAAATAAAATATATCTATATATACATTAAAATCGGTTGAGTAGTTTTTGAGTTAAATCAATACAAACAAAATATTCAATATTTACTCTTTATAATATTAGTATATATGTAATATTTTTTTATTTCTAAAATAAGTATAATTGAGTAGTAGAGCCTCGCTGATTTCAGCATGAATAGGCCCAGCCCGACTAGGGAAGTACTACCCTCTCACAAAATATCGGCATGAAATAGCAGTTTTTCTACTGTTGTATTTCATTTGGTGAGTGAGAGTACCGGAGGCCCAATCATACTCTTTCCCCTTCCCGCTCCTCCTCCTTCCCACTTGCTTTTTTCTTAAAGGGTCGGCAACGTGCAAGTGATGCCTCTGGTGTTGCAGACGTCTATAGGATACGGTGACCACTTACCATCAGGTGGGCCGTATGATTGTTTGCTACCTTAGAGGTATAAAAAAATGTTGTTAACTGATTATTACAAAAATTATTACAAGGTCTAAGCACTTTCGGCGTTATTAAAAGGTCATTCACCCGCAATCAAACAAAAAAATTGCTAACAAAATAACAGCATTCATGTAAACCACGTCTAATACATCTGTATCGCGTGTGCCGTATATGCGACTTATCTCGCCATGAACCGGGAACATTGTCCGAATGTAACAATACTGGCACAATAGCCTGATATGTTTGAAAACTGAAAAGGTTGTATTTACAATACATTGTGGATACCCGTGAATGAATCTGAATGTCCCCTAATCACGCCTCGATACAAAAGACTTGGAAGAATTCCTTACTTTATATAACCGAAAGCATCTTTTGTAAAAGCATTTGGGAATACGAGACATTTATTTCTTTTGAAATAGGAATTGATTTTGTTGGTTTTATTTGAAGGTCTCTTGATTTGACCTTTATGTTCTGAACACAATGTGGAAGTCACATAGATACGGTGTTGCTTTCATTTGCAATTAAAGATATTGCTTCTTTTAATATGATTATCAGTTTATTTGATTGCAACTGCTGCGTCAAAGATAATCTTTCAATCGTTCTCTTTATTCTAAGGATTAGTGTCAATACATTATTTTAATGAAGACTTTTTATTTTCATACAGTTTGATTTCAGACAAATCACATTGAAATTAAACTACTATATTATACGGATTTTATAGCGTTGTTTATTTGACATTTTATTACTAAATTTTGAAATTGTTACACTACTACTAGATACTATTAAACTTTAGAAATTTTTAAGCTAATTAAATTATTAAAACTATTAAAACTATTTATATTAAAAAATTGCTAACAAAATAACAGCATTCATGTAAACCACGTCTAATACATCTGTATCGCGTGTGCCGTATATGCGACTTATCTCGCCATGAACCGGGAACATTGTCCGAATGTAACAATACTGGCACAATAGCCTGATATGTTTGAAAACTGAAAAGGTTGTATTTACAATACATTGTGGATACCCGTGAATGAATCTGAATGTCCCCTAATCACGCCTCGATACAAAAGACTTGGAAGAATTCCTTACTTTATATAACCGAAAGCATCTTTTGTAAAAGCATTTGGGAATACGAGACATTTATTTCTTTTGAAATAGGAATTGATTTTGTTGGTTTTATTTGAAGGTCTCTTGATTTGACCTTTATGTTCTGAACACAATGTGGAAGTCACATAGATACGGTGTTGCTTTCATTTGCAATTAAAGATATTGCTTCTTTTAATATGATTATCAGTTTATTTGATTGCAACTGCTGCGTCAAAGATAATCTTTCAATCGTTCTCTTTATTCTAAGGCTTAGTGTCAGTACATTATTTCAATGAAAACTTTTTATTTTCATAAAGTTTGATTTCAGACAAATCACATTGAAATTAAACTACTATATTATACGGATTTTATAGCGTTGTTTATTTGACATTTTATTACTAAATTTTGAAATTGTTACACCACTACTAGATACTATTAAACTTTAGAAATTTTTAAGCTAATTAAATTATTAAAACTATTAAAACTATTTATATTTAAGTTTACACTTTCCCCGACGTTTCGGTTCCTTTTCAGCAGCCATGGTCACAGGGAGACTAAGATGGTAGTTGTCTCAATGTTCCAGTGTCGTTATTTCAAAGTTAAATATAAATAGTTTCAATAGTTGTAATAATTTAATTAGCTTAAAAAATTGTAGTTTAATAGTATCTAGTAGTAGTGTAACAGTTTCAAAATTTTGTAATAAAGTGTCAAATGAACAACGCGATAAAATCCGTATAATATAGTAGTTTAATTTCAATGAATAACATTCGCGTAAACAGAAGACAATATTATGCAAATCACATTGCTAGAAATCTAGTTCAGAATTAATATTTCAGTCCACTTGCGTCGTATTAAAGATGTCATCAGATTGGCTACCAAATTATTGCTGCCAGTCTTCTAGGCACTTATCCTGTGAGTGATGCTGAGGAATGTTAAGGTGCTGCCACCAGCCATGCATATAAAATTTTTGGTGCCTTCCCTTTTTGTTTTTCATGTATATATACTATAATAATACACATATTATACAATAACATATAAGCGATGTATATATTTGTCAATATTAGATTGGCTTCTAATTCTTATAAAAGAAGGAATATTTATTAATTCAGCAGTATTGACCCGTGACCAGTTTACAGATGTGATGACGATCCGAAACCTTTATCCATATATTATCCCTTTAATAAATCATTCACATAGCAACCGAACTTTATTACACAGCCCGTCGTTGTTTGTCCACTACGAATAAATATTCAAAGAATACATATCACACGTTTTATGTACGTAACGGCAGGGCTACCAATGTTTATGGCGCTAAAATTTTTTTAAAAGTGCAAGGTTATCAGAATAATTTATTATTTCATTTTGGTAGTGTTTTAAATATCGTATCGTAGTAGGTACTTTACGTGGGCTGGAATTAAAATTTTCATGTTTTTCATTGTTATTAAGCTATATAATTATGTATTTTAGTACGAATTTTCAAGGTTTTTAAATAGGATCACGTATTTTTGAAAAAATAAACACTTTATAGTTGTATGAGACATTATTTTTATTTCTAAAACAATAATAATATAACAAGTTTGGGTCCTCATACCTCTGCCGAACGAAAAAGGCATGGAATTCTCTGTCAAGGCACGTGTTTTCTTCTTCCTTCAATTCTGGGCCCTTTAAGCGGGGCGTGAAAAAGCACCTTCTCAGGCCGTCAAAGTAGGGACCTCAACATCGCCTCAGCTGCTATAAGGATGGTGTGGAGGTAGCTAATATTGGACGAGCCAAACAAAAAAATAAAAGAACTGTCGTTAACTATTTAATACAAATTAAAAATATATGATAATTTTAAATAACCCATAATTAGATTTTATTTTTAATTCTGGCTGCAGCGTAACTGGCTTTACTAATCTTTATATATAAATCTTCTATGCGTGTGTTTGTAATTTAACTCCTCCTAAACGGCTGGACCGATATCGATAATTTTTTTTGTGTGTGTTCAAATGGATTCGAGAATGGTTTAGATTTGGTTTTTTTTTTTATGTGTACCGAACAACGTCTGTCGGGACAGCTAGTTAAGTATCATCTAAATAATTAAAACAAAATGTCAAATGTAGTATATTTGAAATTAAAATATGCCCTATATTTTAATTCTACAATGCCTAAACCATTTTTGTGAATATTTAGTATTATAATTATTTGTGTTTTTGTAATTATGTTATCTTTTTTAGTACGTTTGTAAATATAGGTTATTAGATTATTTCATTTTAAAATTAATTATGTAAAATTTAATTAAATTAATAGAAAAATACAAATATGCCCTCTTCAATTAACGTGTATTCTTAAATATTCTCAGACGGTAAATACCGATTGAACACACAACAGTACGCACAACAAAGGCGCTCCTAATACTTACACACTCCTTGAGCTCAGTCATCCAAAGTGCATATAGGCCTCATATACTAGAGAATGCCACTTACTTCGATCTTTAATCGTTTCTCGCCAGCTTAACCTATTGAATGTATTAAGTATTGTATACAGAGTTAAATTAAAAATACTAATAACTGTTCATCCGTATCTTTACGTCATACTTAATATTTTTTCTGCTACCAGTTTGTACAAAACTTAATCCTTTTTGCGGTGAGAAGCGTTTTGTGGGCGGCGGAGTGCCTGCAAAACGCTCACCGCACCGTGTGTTGTAGCGTTACGGGGTTGCTGTGTCTTGCGATTAGAGCTACCAATTTTAATATATGTATGAAAAAATAATGAATCATGAAAAATTGTTAAGTAGTACAAATATGTGACAGGTAATAGGTTATTAATATTTTCCAATGAATCCTGTATAATTTGCAAATGCTTAAAAATAACCTTTACGTACAAATTCTAAGATGGAGCAGCCCTAGCCAGGAAGCTATTTCTTAGAGAGAGGACATTTTACGAGCAACGTTTGCATGTTTAGCCATACGTCTGTTTATCTGTTACGTATTTATTGCACCAATAACTCAGGGTACGGCTATCAGAAGGGGTAAACACATAAGTTTGGTTAGATATGTGGGTAAAAGAAAAATGGGTATAGAATTGTCGGTTTCGAACGTGAGGCTTTTGGAGAACAAAGGTGCATGGAAGACCCATGGGTGTTATATAAAAGCCTAAAACATTGCTGTAGGAAATGTATGGCGCCATATCGAAGAATTTCTGACATAGATTTGTTTATTTTGGTCAGTGGATAGCAGAAAATATTAAAAATGCAATACTTCTGCTTCAGTCTCGGTTCGCTATTGTTGCTAGCATTATGATATTAGGCGTTCTTTGATTGGAATGCAGTATTAATATAAATACTTGCTTTAATCTTTATCCACTTCATATAATTATACACACACAGTTCGCAGCCAATATTATCGAAGGGGTAAGCAGAAATAATTTGGGTCCACATTTCGCAGGCTATGACTGTGTTTTGATGCTATGTAATAAGAACCGAGTCTATATCCGTCATCTATGCATAGTTACTAAAGGTTTATTGAATACTAGATTATGCTCGTGGCTTCGCTCGCATAAATGTAGGATATGTTAGGTTAGGTTCGTAATAGTACTTTTAGAGTTCGAAAAAACTCTTATACGACAGCTTTGTCCGTCCGTCCGTCCATCCATCCGTCTGTTATACAACTTTCAACTCAAAAACCGTAAGAGCTAGAAACTCGCGGTTAACGCCATTTGAGTCAGCATAGTCGATATACCCCCGAAATGACTATGAACTTTGACCTCTGACCTCAAGGTCACGTGATACCATCTTTCAGCTCAAGAACCGTAAAATCTAGAGACTTGCGGTTAACGCCGTTCGACTCAGCATAGTCGATATACCCCGAAACGACTATGACCATTGACCTCGGATTTGGGAGTTGCGGTGGCAGCCGATCCGTGTAAAAACTGATATCCAGTCAAATCCGGTTAAACCAGAAAAGCCGACCGCAAGTGACTTGGGAATAATAAAGGCTAGGGAGAAGAAGTGAACGTAATATATTATGTATCATTCCTGAGATTAGATATCATAGTATTATCTCTGAGATATTGCCGGTATCTGGGCGCAGGTTACTGGACATTTATTGAATATCTTTATCAAGAAAAGTCGATTTATCCTACTTCCTGCCCAAGTTTAAATCTATATTGGTCGACAAGTTGATGTAGAATTGAATTCATTCATTCATTAATTTAGTTTAATCTAATTTATTTTAATTATCTTTAATTGAATTATAATAAATATTATATTTTAACATTATTTGATGATAATATAACTGTGTCAGCATTTTAAGATTTTAAGTTGTTTAAAGTTTTATAATAATTAATAATTTACTGTCATATCAATTTTCTTTTTTAATATACATTATATGTAAACACTATACATGAAATTTGTTATGATTATTATTAGTTTCATTTTTTATTTAAATGTCATTATTTATTTGTATTTTGCATTTTGTTACCCGACTACGGAGAAGCCAAAAGGAAGGGTAATGATTTTAGCAGTCTGGGTATGTATGTTTGTATGTTCCACCGTAGCGCCTAATATACTAAACCGATTTTAGTGACTGAGGTGTCAATAGATTTGTAATAATGGCCCGGGTGACATAAGCTATATAAATTTTAAATTCGTCCATTTCAGACCCCTTTTTTTACGTAGTCGGGTTATAGATTTTAAACATTTTGTTATTTAATGTAAGTAATGTAAGTTTATCGTAATTTCTCAAACGAGCATAAGTATATATATTTTTATTGTAAATGCATGCCGTGGCAGCCTGTAAGTAAGGCGTACGTGTTATCATAATGTTTTTAATAAGTATATGCTTTGTTGGTTGTCCATAAATAAATAAATGTTTAATAGCAGCACTGTGCCCAGATTACGTAGACATAGACGGTAGTAGAGTCCACTCTCCTCTACAATGCGAAGCTATAAGTTTTTTTTTATATTATTGTCGGTCCCCGATAAGTTTGCAAAGTTTCAAATCAATCCGTCGGTTTTAATGGGGTGAAAATCACGTTCAAAGATTCCGTTACATAGATTCATAGACAGAGATATAGATACATACATACCAAGCTAATAAAAGCGAGTTAAAATTGATCTCTCAGGGATAAGCGAGAGTCTACGTATGTAAATATAACCACACATTAATGTAACGTAATATCATTAATTAAACAACAGCTGTTATTTAATTTTGGTCATTTTACGTTTAATTATATTAATACGCTCTTGTACAATATATGAAAAGGTGAGTCGTTAATAATTCGATCATTCCAATCACTGCTACAGAAGCGTACTGTATTAATCACTTACATATTGACAATAACTAATTAATTAATATAATGCCTAACTATACTGAACATAATAGTCACTGCACTGATCGTACGATTGAACTGTGGTTTCGACTACATATTTCGGTTAATTAGGTGCCGTCATGTTTCCACATCTAAGGGTGAAAGCCACAAAGATAACACATTAAAGGAACAAGAATATTACAATACAGGTTAAAATACTATTTACTTTTGTAGGTACTTCTTACTAAAGATTTAAATCAATTTTTAATATGATATGAGGGAGCGTTATAATAATAATAATAATAATTTATTTGCAATAAAAATGTGTACATTTGAACAACATTAGGTTACAAACAAAAAGATGGAGTCGTTATATACTATATGTTTGGAGACTCTAGCACCCTTGCTAAGTTGACAAGACAACTTGTATTAAAGGTGCTAGGCCCGACCCTTTCATGGGTGCCTTGTAAAGAGAGTTTGTCTAATTTACGAGAACTTATTTTCATTTTTGCAGCAGTTATATGGACAACAAATAAATCATTTAGCAAAACAAGAAAAGATAAAATAAAAAGTGATAAAAAGGATAGATGTGGAGTGTGGGGGTGTGTGTGAGTGGGTGTGTGTGTGAGTGGAAGTGTGTGTGTGTGAGTGGGTGTGTGTGCATGAGTGTGTTTGTGTGGGTTTGCCTGTGATTATGTGTGATAATGCGCTGCGTAGATTGTACCTAGTTGTTTAAGTCGACAATAAGAGCTCTGTGTTGTTATAGTTGAGTGTCTGGAGCCAATTACATAGTTTCTTTTTAAGAGATATATTTGGAAGTGAGTGGAAGTTTAATATTTTATTAATTTTATTATATAGATGGGGGCCTTGAAAACAGGGAAACCTTCTTGGAAAAGAGTAATGCGAACGGTAGGATTGGGCTATTTTGTCTTTGCGTCTTGTGGTGATTACCTCGTAGGGAGTTATATGGTGCTGAAGTAGTACGGTGTTAAGCACAAACAATTGCCTGACTGTGAGGACTTTACAGTTCTTATATAATTCCTCAGTTGGAAAAAGGATAGGTCTAAAGGTACTGACTTTTAGCACAGCTCTCTGAGCTCTTTCCAGCTTTAAGAGTAAGGTTTTGGGAGCACCACCCCAGGCGCATACACAATAATTTAGGAGAGAGTGGCAGAGAGCGAAGTAGGTACATCTCATAATTTGAGGTTCAGCAACGTGGCGAAGTGTTTTAACGACAAAAATAAGTTTTCTGACTCTTTTTGTTAGAGCCTCTATGTGAGCTGCAAAACTCAGACCGTTGTCAACAGTCACTCCGAGGTATTTTATTGTCCTACATCGCTCTAGTTTAGGGCAGGTACAAGCTACCATTCCTGGCAGTAAACACGAGTGTGCTGTTAGAGTTAGCGCGTCAGAAGGTTGTGTGGAGTTACGCATAGAGAAGGTAAGGATTTTGGTTTTATCAGTGTTTAAAGTGAGGGTATGTGTCTTAAGCCACTGTAGAACAGTATTGAGTCCTTTTTGTGCCGAGTTAAAGGTGTCGTGCCAAGAATCGCCGGAAAATGTAAGGACGGTGTCGTCGGCGAACGCTATTATATTTCCGTCTCCCAGTTTTATGTTACAGAGCTGGTTAACGTAAATTAAGAATAGGGTTGGCCCAAGCACGCTGCCTTGGGGGACACCAAAAGTGACGGGCGCATCTCTACTGTAGTGTTCCTGTATTTTTACGCACTGAGTTCGATTTTGAAGATAATCCTTCATAAGTTCAAGAGGCTTACCTCGTATCCCCAGTTCCTCCAGCTTTAAAAGCAGGTTAGGTATCGGAACTGTGTCGAATGCCTTTCTCAGGTCCAAAAATATTGACAATACTTTTTTCTTCTTGTCAACATTTTTGACGACGCAATCGACAAGTTCCGTAACCGCATTGCTGGTTGATTTGCCGCGCCTAAATCCGAATTGATTGTGAGCGAAAAGTTTTTTATCTTCCAGATACTTCACTAGCCTTTTATTTACAATACGTTCTAGAATTTTGGAAATGGACGACAGAACTGCAATAGGGCGGTAATTATTCACACAATGTGTGTCCCCAGTTTTATGTATTGGGTGGATGATGGCCTTCTTAAAGTGCCGTGGAAAGGTGCCAGTGTTAAGGGAAGTATTAAAAATGTGTGTTAGTAGAGGAACAAGTATTTGTGAGTAGCGCTTCAGAAAGTTAGTCGAAATGTTGTCCCAACCAGTGGCAGAATCTGTTTTGAGTGACTTGATTATTTCATCCACCTCAGCCTCATCGGTGCTCAACATGACGAATGATTGTAAGGTCGAAGGTGAGGAGGTCATTTCTGTAGTCAATTTTTCACTACCGGGGGGAGTTGAAAAGTTCTGAGCAAGATTCTGACCTACACTAGCAAAGAACTCGTTCACTCTATCTACCGAGAGTTGGGGTGAGGTACAATGAGCTAACAAGTCAGTATTGGGTGTATTATGTTTTTCAGTATGAGTTACTCTCTTTATTATTTTCCAGATTTTCTTGCTATCATTAGCGGCCTCACTCAGTTCTGTCCTGTCATAGTCTCTTTTAAGTTTTTTTAATATTTTGGAGCAAAAATTTCTGTACTGTCTTATGATACTATATTTATTTATATTCTGTCTGTGTTATGATACTATATTTATAACTTAGATGTCATCTTAGCATTGTGTGTGATTGATTGATGATCTATGATTTAAATATTTGCTTGTTACAAAAATAATTATAGTCTCGACTATTGCCATCCATTAAGTACACAATTTATGACAGAAAACTGTAAAACACTGCACGTCCCGAAAATCTAACCCAAGACCTTGTAGTACAGTATTTCTTGGTTAAAAGTTTTTTGTTAATATTACGTTTTCCTTTACGCAACATTGCTTTCGTGTCATATACTACTTGCATTTATTACGTATAATTTTATTATGACTATACCTATATATTATGCCTGCCGCATAAAGTATTTTTCTTAGTTTATGAAAATGGCTCTCTCTTCTGAATTTTCAAATATCCGTATTACCGAAAGGATCTAAGTCTCATTGTGTCATCATCATTTGGATCTTCCCCATCGTTGCCGAACGTCTTACGACACCCAATTGGTATCTGCGTAACCGAATTACTGAGGTAATAACCAACAAAGCTTACAATCAAAGTCTTATTTTAAGACAAACATGATTAAATGTGTGTTCTTAGTTTTGATTGAACATGTTGTTGTAATGAGAGCTCGCGGTGTTCGGGACGTGACGTAGATACTTATAAGGCGGGTATTAAAGGTTGCCACACAAATCAGTTTTGCTCAGATTTTCTTTGAAATCTCTGTAATAAGAAAATGGGATGCAGAAAACGAAGTGTGCGGCTTTTCGTCATTTTTATTTGTATCAAAATATATTATATCGTAAAATTTGAGTCACGAATTTCAGTTGCTTTTATAGATAAAATAAACTGGAAATTTTTTTTTCGATTACTTTTCAATATGCAAAGCAAAGCTGTAAGGAATCAAAAACCTCTTTTAGATTTTATTAATGACAGCCCTAGATCCGAATAAGCCTTATTAAAATTAAATATAAGGCGATGTCGTAGCTGCTTCTTCAGTATAAGAAATTAATTTAGGTAAATGAAATATATTTTTCTTTTAGACAGAATTATTAACTTTTTTAAGAGCAAAATGTCATGTAGATTATTTTTATTATGAAAAACAGACACTAGATATAAACGACGAAACATAAGGTTTAAAACTCAAACCAGTGGATATTTAAATTTTCAGTGCACTTTTAGTGTGACGAAATTATACGATCTTATATAGTAAGTCTTCAGTCAAATTATCTTGTTAAATTAAAACTATGAATTCAATGATTGAGAAAGTTTGACCTTGGCCTGATAATTCATTTGTTTGCATTTTTGGTATATATTTACGGGTACAGTCTGTTGAACTGATAAAATAAGAGACCTGAAGATAACGCTAGCGTTGGAATAAAATTACTAACTGCTGCGATTTTACAGCTCAGTATGACGATGTAATAGTATTTCAACTTTTGCATGGCAGGTTTTCTGAATTCAATACATAATTATTATAATATATGCTACCACTTAACTCCGAGTTTTATTCGGTTTAATGTTTATATCAAAAGTGATCAGTGAGCTGTGCTGCTATTGAATCTAGCAAGTAAATAAACACATTGACACCTGCAGTGATTGATGAAGGTCTACAGATCCAATGTACAAATAGGATTTGTCTGTTTGTCATTTACTCACCTGAAGTGTACTCAGACCAGAAACTCAAATAACCAATAATTGTCTGGTAGACATTTATAATCTAATATACCTCCAGATTTACGAAGTGAAAGCGGAACTGAGATTAAATCGTTAAACAGCTTTGTAGGATTATATTATAATTTAGTATGAACGGAATTCAATGAAAATGTATTATCCTACTAGTATTATAAATGAAAATTGATATTTTTATCCACTCGTAACGCGCAAACCACAAAACAAATTTGGATAGAACTTGATATACGCAATGACTAAAGACTAGATAAACACAAAGGATCTGACCAGTACCGGTGTACCAGAACTAGTGCAAGGCAGTTTTTTATTTTCCTTTTACAGTGATTGTCATATTGATATTTTATAATATTTACAACGTATTTTCTTTGTTGCAGAAAACCCAGTAAATGCTGTACAGGATTCCAACAAAAAAACAAAATGGTCGACTTATAGCAGTCAGCGACCGCGGACAGTTACTAGGACGGTGGCGGTGGAAGCGGAAAAATGATAATACTGATGATCATTCATTTCATCACGCTCCCAGTACTGACGTCCAGGCTCGTCAGAGGCGAGACGACAATGGACGAGAAACAACCGCAACCGCTCATCAGCTCCAGAGTAGTCAGAACGAAGTATGGAGATCTCAGAGGGTTCATCGTTACACCAGAGTCAAGATTCCTGGAACCTGTTGAAGTCTTCAGAGGAGTCCCATATGCCTCTCCTCCAGTTGGATCTTTGAGGTTCATGCCTCCAGTCTCTGGAGCTCAATGGTCAGGAGTGAAAATTGCAGAGGAATTTAGTCCTGTTTGCCCCCAAGTACTGCCAGACATTAGGAATGAAACTGCTGTATTGAAAAGGATATCGAAAGGACGATTGGAGTACTTGAAAAGAATACTGCCGTTCCTAACCAACCAGTCCGAAGATTGTCTCTATTTAAACATCTACGCACCAGCTCAAGGTAAGTGTAGCGGTGTAATACTTTTTATTTTTTTCGTCAAATCACGCAATTTATTCAAATACGGCAAACATCTTGCCTGAAAATGCAAAATGGAATGAAAATAATCCTCTTAAAGCCTCTTTCCTGAGATTACTAACATCTGTATTGCTAAGAAGACCCACAAATACACTTTACGAGAATTTAAGAAATAAAAACGTTTATTTATTTTTGTTCAAGAGATAACAAACAGCTATAGCGTTCGCAAATCAACGAGTTAATATATTATTTGAGATGATCGTGTAGTTCAACATTAAAACAGTAGGTAGTACCACTACAAAGATGTAAAAAGGTAACATATTGTAATCAAAACTAAAAAAAATTACGAGTAGTGTTGGCTGCCTCAATGGCGCAGCGGTATTTTTTTATGTGACAGCTGTAAAATAATTTGAGTTTTTGTAAAGAATTTCTCTTGAGTAATTCTCAGTGATTGCTCGGTATCTGGAACTGTACTAGGTATACCGCAATAGACTCGCAACCAATTACATGTAACCACTGTAATAATGTCAATATAAGTTAATGCTAACCTATATTTATATTTCAAAACTCATTCAAAGTCCAATAGCATTATCAACATAAGTAAAATATATCTTGTTAAAATAACAATAATGATTATTATACAGAAGAATTTGAACAAAAAATGCACCATCTAAACGTCGCGTCGTTCGCAACATAATCACCGTGCTCTCAGCGTTGACAAATTTATTCTCTTACTTTGTTACAGCAAAGTGGCAACAGGGAAATATAAACAGGCCATTTTAATCCAAATTTCGTCAGGCAAGCATTACAGTCGTAAATTGAGGGTGGGAACAAAAACTTGATTTATAATTTCAGTTAAAACCTCCCTGCGCTCCAGTGAGCTAATTTTCAAAAAGACTTTTGTCCTTGCCAAGGGAGGAGATCACATTCATTTTACCAGTTAGTCGGACACGAAAAAAATTTGAATGCCCACAGACGGTATTAAAAATTAATGAAATGTCTTTTATGACGAAATCCACGGATGTGACTAATTGGGACGTGAATGGTGGTAATAATGTTACGTTTTTGCACGGATTTTTGCTTGAAGATGAGACAGAGTAACCATAAAAGATACAAGACAAAATTGTACGTACTAATATTCTAAATAGAAAAGACGGCGTGGACGGAATAGTAGTTTCAGTGGTTGGTGGATACCAACCACTGAAACAACTATTCCATCCACGAATCGAACCCACAACACTTGGTGTAGAGGTAGGATTACCTCTACACCGAGTGTTGTGGATTCGATTCCTACACGGGACGAAAAATTCTTTTGGCATATAAGTAGTTGTTCTGAGCTTGGGTGTTCTTTGTGTTTGTTGTTTGAATATTTGTTAAGCTTCCTGCAACACAGGCATTATTTCTAATGCACTTAAAATTTAAATTAAAGTGGAAGTCTGGGCAGATTTTTGGATTTTAGGATAAGATGGACTTGTACTTGGCACACGAATATACCACACTTTGGGATCCACACGAGCTAACTTGTTAGCAGATCCTAGTCTTAAATATAAATCTATTTAATGTATCGTTGCCTCTATATATGCAACAGATTTACATATACTGCGGTAGCATAAATATAAATATAAATCCTTGAATCAATATTAATATTGTCTTCTGTTTACGCGAATATTATTCATTGAAATTAAACTACTATATACGGATTTTATCGCGTTATTTATTTGAAACTTTATTACATAATTTTGAAAACTGTTACACTACTTTTACTTTTAAACTTAAAAAAATTTTAAGCTTATTAAATTATTATTACAACACATTAACATTAAATTATCATAAAAGCCATGGTCACGGGCAGACTAAGATAGTAGTTGTGTGTTGTGTGAGTCCTTGAATCAATTTTATATCTTACATTTAAAGACAAAATATGGCAATTGAAAACTCTTCTGCAAAAAGCAGCGGAGACTAGGGAATGGAAAAAGATAATTGATTAAGTCAGTCGTTGCTTTACAAATCCATTGTTAAAATCCGTTATTAAGGAAAATCTGGGGCATAAAGAGGATTAATTTTTTCTCGGATATATTTATCTACATAATCCAAATCACACAACAAATATCAGTGTTTTCCATTGGGTTTAATGTCTATTTATTTGATTTTATAATACTCTTTTGCTGTATTGCAATAGATTTTTTTCCAAACAGGGCAAGCTGAACACGAAATTGAATCTTAGATTTTCTTTTTTTTAAGTGCTTGATTCATCTATCAGGCTGCCTTTTGGCAGCTCATTGTTGTGCGTTGCATGACTGTTTAATCTTTCGGAACTCAACCTAAATTTATTGAAATATAATATTCTGGTTAATTATATTCAGTTTTACTTAAATATATCTGTAATTAAAATAATATAAATTTTCTCGATAGCAAATAACACCATATTATTGTCCTAACTAAAATGTTGTTACCCACTACAACGATTAAATTCAGACCCTTAAAATTTTCGAGTAAGGACAAAATTGAAGAAGTCGCTAAAGTTACGCCAAAAAAACACATGAGGCACGTTGTACATATTACAAGAAGCCTTACGTTCCCTACGTCTGGTCGTACATCAGTATCTGCTTGTGCAGATAAAAGACTACAGTGGCTTGTACCACTGTAGCCTTTTGTCACAAACGCGGTGTTGCGCTGCCGTGCATACGAAATATTTTGTTCACCTACGTTTTTTGGAAAGAGTTCCGAGTGTAAAGCTTTTAGCGATTGTTTTTATTTTTTTAATAATATAATTAAATACTTTTATGTGCTACTAGTTTCTGAGCGCAGCTACTATACCTGCTTGAATGCCACGGGATCATATACCAAGATGAAAGGTAGGCTATATTCTTAGGATACAATGTATTTCTTTGTCAAATTTCATCAAATCCTAAGAACTTATTACCCTTGAACTCTTTAAAGTTGTAACTAGACAAACCCATTAAACAATGGCCATTAGAATATTTGTATGCCTATTTGTTGGTCCTAGCATTAAGAATTAACTTTTATTTTCGTATGATCTACGACGTTATAAATTGTGATACAAAACAATTTTTATAATGTAATAATATAACGTTTTTACCGTGGGAGAGGCATGCTTTGGCACAAATGGGCCGGCTCGACTGGAGTAATACCACGGCCTCACAGAAAAGCGGCATGAAATAGCGCCTGCGTTGTGTTTCGTTGAGTGAGTGAGGATACCGGCGGACCAAACCCCCTCCCCCTCCTGGCAAGGCAATTTTAAAAGGCTAGCAACGCACTTGTGTCTCGTCTAGTGTTGCGGATGTCCATGGATGGCAGTAAGCGCTTACTATCAGGCGATCCGTCTGCTCGTTTGCCTCCTATAACATAAAAATAAATATATTATCAGAGGAAATCTTCGTCAAACTTTTAAGAAGTAGTTTGAAGAAATGCAGTAAATATCAAAGCTGCAGTCTTAAGGCTGTAATTCCGAACGGATAGACTGACGTGCATCACACCAGCATTTTTCTAACTATGATGTTAGGTCCACGCAATAGTGGTGATTGATCGCCGTCTATAGGGTATAATACGAAACTCTGTTCTGCTACTGAAAATTTCTCGATATCACGCATGTGTCATTAGATTTTCTTGTTCAGAAATCGTCTTGGGTAATCGCAAGATGCACAGCATACTGCTATTTCATCAAGACAATAATAATAATATAATAATAATAATTTATTTATTTCTCCCATATCACAATTAAACACAAAAGTACGATGTTATCAATAAAAGGTACTGGGAGACTGGTTTCCAAGCTAGGTAAAAACCTGTGTTATGGATAACCGAGCTTCCATTTAACGGAAAAGTGGAGAAAAAAAACTTAACTTAACTTAAATTTAACTTAACTCTTAAAACAGTGAGAAATTGTATTTAACAGTAGATGTAGACATAAGAAAAATAAATAATGAAACTCGAAACACACATATGTACATACATAGATTCACGCCTGTTTTCCAGAGGGGTAGGCAGAGACTACGGATTTCCATTTGCTACGATCCTGACACACTTCTCTGGCTTCATTCACTTTCATCACATTCCTCATACACGCCCGTCGGTTCAAGGTGCTCTTAACCTGGCCTTTGTCCAGAACGCTTCCGATCTGATCAAGAAACGTTCACCTAGGTCTTCCTCTTGCGACTGTTTAATTCACACTAGCTTTATAAACTTTCTTAGTCAGTCTTTCCTCGTCCATTCTTTCTACCAAAACAAAACTCGAAACACGTAAGTAAAATTATAAGAAACATAGGCAACAATAGAAACATAGACAACAACAAACAATTAATTTGTATGTGAATGTATATAATGATAATTATCTTGTCTGTGAGTTAGGTGTGTGTGTGTGTGTGTGGAAGGTATAAGGTTCGACATTATACTGCTTATTTTCATCATTAACCTCGAAGGTAATTTATAGGCATCATAACTTATGAAGCAGAAAGAAAATATAGGTATAATATAAACTTTCATTATAATAGGATAATAAAGATCATGTTAGGCAAACGCCTGGGCATCGCAGCGCCGTGAGTTGATCGCGGCAGTCGGACTGGTTGCCCTCTCACTCCCGGCCGTGGTTCAGTCTATGGTCCGTAGTGAGAGAACGGTGAATGCCGTCGCCTCTGTGAGCAAGTAATTTCCATCAAGGAGGCGGCGGAGTGGGAGAGGGAGCGCTTAAACCCTCTCCCCAACCGCAAAACCAGGCGCCGAGATGACGTACAGCCACCCTGAGGTTTGACCTGGGGGTGCTGCGCTGCGTGGGCCTGCTCGCCACCCGATCAGCACCAGGTCCGAGAGGCGGCGTGCGTGTTCCCACGTGCGCCTCTGTGTCGTGTATTTGTCCCCCTCCCCAGAGGGACGGTGGAGGAAATATTTTTTGTTTAGTGGCCTGCCGTTTCACACGGCTGGCCGAAACCACGGCGGAGTCGCGATTGCATGTGAAAGTGATTCGCGCGGCCTCGCCGTCTATGGTTATGTCAAGGAACACCGTGGTAGGTTTAGTCGGTATTACCGGGGTATCTTTTCCCGGTGAGCCCGACATAACCTCTCCCTACGGAGAGGTATGCGTCAAAGTATTCCACCAAGTAAAAAAAAAATCTATTGCCTGCGTATAATTTACCAGTAATTAGATCGTTAAATCAAGGTTAGTTAGCCATTAAAGATTGTTAAAGCGAAGTATGAAGCTTGATCGGTTGAAAGGTATCGGATATGAGGAAATTAATATATTACACGCTACCTAGTGGTTTTACTAGGAATCGTTACGTGATAAAGTTATTAAAGAGTAATTATTATGGGAATTGTGCTAGTGTATGATATCGGTGTTATGAAGTCGTTTTACATTAGAATACTGTATTTACTTAGATTTTGTACATAAGCGTAAACGGATAAGCAGAGGTTTATTAAACGCAGAATTTGCCAATTATATTTGTATGCCTGCTTATTGTTACATTTTACCAGACGCCAAGCTGCTATTCAGCATTTTCTAATGGTATAATGACCCGAGAACAGAATCGAAAGCTACACGATCATAAGTACATAGCTAACTAGTATAATTATAGTAACGTGCCTATACACTGGTAGCCATTTTTAGAGCCTGCCAGAATGAAATCTAAAAGTGTTTATACATAATTTTATATAAGAAAATGGATATCTAGACAGGTCACTATAATAATAATATGTAATTTAAATTGAAATAAAGCTATCAAATTTACTTCAAGTCTGTGCGTACAGAATCATAGGCAGCTTAGGGGTATAAAAATAAAGATAAATCTCTTCTCCCTAGCCTTAATTATTCCCAAGTCACTTGGGGTCGGCTTTGCTGGACTAACCGGATCTGACTGGATATCAGTTTTTACACGGAGCGGCTGCCACCTGACCTCCACAACCCGAAGGCTAATGATACCCTAAAGCTAGACCAGTGTCAGGATATTAGAGGGTACTGACTTTCCCAATAACGACTGCCATAGATGTTCATGGCAGCCGGGACCAACGGCTTAACGTGCTCTCCGAGGCACGGAGCAGGCGATAATTGTCAATCAATACGCACATAATTTCGAATTGTCATATAACTTCCGAAAGTCAGAGGTGCGCGACGTGGGTTCGAACCCGAGACCCTCTGCATTGCAGTCTGTTGGTCTCCCCAATGAGCTATCGCTGCTTTTTTAAATTAAAAATAAAGATAAATGTTTACCTAAAATATTCATATAGGACATAGGTTTTGTATTAATTAATAAAACTTTAGCTTTCCCAGCATCACTCACATTGTTGGGGATAATTAAATCGCCATTTTACTTTTAGGATATCCTCTTAAAGTTAGAAAACATTATAAACAAACTTATTTTATTTACTGCTTCACGCCAAAATATTTTTGCGCTTATGGATAAGCTACTTTAATAGAGCTACATAAGGTCTACACTTCAATACCTGCTACACTTACGTAATCACAGCGGGGTGTTCAATACAAGCTTATTTATTTGAAAAATTTCTATGAACTTTACTATTGCTCATTGAGTCCGCAACTTGTACAACATATATACAAAATAATCTTACGTTATATCCCTAAAGGGGTTGGCAAAGGTGTAATACCAGCAATTTTTGCCAGCTATAGATATTTTAGTCTTTTATCCTTCTTATGAGAATTTCATGCCAAAAATCAATAACACTTAGGCCAACCCAGGTACTACCAGGACTTCCTCAAGAACTGCAGTCGCATTCACTAACGCTACATCACCGGGACAGTCTATCCTAACTAATAATAATAATAATAATCTTTATTGTTTCAGATAATACAAACATATTACACCTTACAATTTGAGTTAGTTTGAACATTGTTGTTGTATTTTAGTAAAACATACTGATACTGGTCCCCCAAACTAGGCGAGTGCCTGCGATGCTAATATTATACATACGTGACTCAATGTGAGATGGGATATTTTTTTTTTTTGGTTTGGTGCTAACAAGCCGACGTATCGCCTGATGGTCTGATGGTAAGCGATTACCGCCGCCCATGCAAGTGCCGACTTTTTAAAAAGGAGTACGGTTTTTCTTGAAAGTTTGTAGGTCGTATTGGTCCTGAAATACCGCAGGCAACAGTTTATTTCACAATTTAGATTTGCGAGGCAGAAAATTTCTGGAAAAATGCACTGTAGTGGACTGCCAACCATCTAAATGATGGGAATGGAAACTCCGTCACGTAGGACGATGGCGAAAAGAGGCGGCAGAGTTCGGTCTGAACAATTCCTCGGAGCACTCCCCATAGTAAAAGTGATAGAAGATGCATAGCGAGGCTACATCTCTACGCAGCGCCAAGGGGTCTAGCCAATTTGAAACAACCTGGCAGTCGACGATTCGAGTTGCTCTCCGCTGATTGCGGTCCAGAGGGCGAAGCTGGTACTGGGGTGTCCCTGCTTAAAGATGAGAACAGTATTCCATGTGAGGCCGAACCTGCGCCTTGTAAAATAGTAGGCGGTGGGCTGGCGTGAAATACTGTCTCGATCTGTTGAGCACACCAAGCTTTTTTGAAGCTAATTTAGCCTTACCCTCTAAATGGCCGTGGAACTGGACTTCACTCGATATGTCGACACCAAGTATTCCAATATTGGCTGAGGCAGTAATGGGGATGTGATCAAAGCGAGAAGATACAAACAACAGCAATTTTTTGCGATGAACGCGCGGACTTGTGTCTTTGTGAGGTTAAATCGGACCAAATTAAGTTTGCCCCAATCCGAGACTTTTTTAAAGAGATCTCAATTCCACACACAAAGTTTTTTGGGCTCTTAATGACGTTTTCCCGAGAGACGTTAGCGCGGCCGGTATAGAGAGCATCGCCCATGCTGTCGTCCGCATAACAATGAATGTTGCTAATTTGCAACATGTCATTGATATAGAGGAGAACAGAGTAGGCGATAGCACACAGCCTTGCGAGACACCAGCATTTGCAGGCATGGAGTTAGAGCATTCACCGTCGACTGCGACCTTCATGCTTTTGTCTACTAAAAAGCTAGTTACCCATTCGCATAATCTCTCGGGAAGTCCATAGGAAGGAAGCTTCGAAAGAAGCGCTTTGTGCCAGATACGATAGAAGGCCTTCGCTATGTCCAAACTGACCGCCAAGGCTTCTCCCTTTGTTTCGATCGCCTTTGCCCAACGATGTGTCAGGTATACTAGAAGATCACCAGCCGACCGACCCTTACGGAAACCGTACTGCTGGTCACTAAGCAGCTGATGACCCTCTAGGTACCGTAAAAGCTGACAGTTGATAATGAATTCCATTATCTTCGAGAATAGAAGGGTTATGGCTATCGGTCTGTGGTTGGACAGATTTGAGCGGTCGCCTTTTTTGGGATCAGGTGGACCAATGCTGACATCCATGATGTCGGGACTACGCCAGAAGAGTAAAAGAGTCGAAATAGTCGCGTTAAGACCGACGCCTACTCAGGAGCACACATTTTTTACACAATAGGAGGGATTCCATTAGGCTCACTCGACTTATTGATGTCAAGGGATAGAAGTGCTTAGCGCACTGAGTGTTGGTAGAACCGGATATCCGGCAAACAACCGTCACACCACGGTATGGTAGACGGTTTTTGTCCCCCGTTATCCAAAGTCGAGTTGGACGCAAAGAGTTTGCCCAAAAGATCGGCTTTCACTTTCGCATCGTGGGCTAACGAATCATTTCCCATATGTAGGGGTGGAAAGGATAGCTTGCAGAAATTTCCTTCGATAGCTTTGGCAAGAGACCAGAATGCACGAGTTCCTGAAGGAAGACGATCAAGCCTCTCGCCAATTCTACCGATGTGCTCCGACTTTGCCCTTGCAATGTCTATTTTGAAGGAACTGAAAGCAAAGTTAAACTCCTTTTATAGTGCGCTGGTATTTACATCACATGCCGTCACCGCATCAGCCCAGGCTGGGTAAGTTTTCTGCTTCCGGCTAGAAGCGTTTTTGGAAGATGGAACAAACCAAGGCCGAAATTTGCCACCGATGGGGACCACAGAGGACGGAATAAAAAGCTCCATAGCCTGTAGCACCACATCAGCAATAGAATTAGCAACGGCATTGGGATCATCCGACAAGAAGCATACTTACCCCCAAGGATAGGACGCAAAGAAAGATGGCATCCCACAATGTATGAAGCCGTCTGAATGTGCTCAAGGAGTCGGTCAGTTTCGGTGTCACCATTATGGGACTTATAGAGGCACGGATAGACGCGAGGATGGTCATCGCTGTCTACCATAAGATGAAGAGGTACCTACCTTCAAGATTGCTGAGGCGACGAGAGCTGATATCGTCTCTGACATACACGCACACTCCGGCCCTAGACAGAAAGGAATATTATAGTCCGTACCCAGGGTAGTTGAGGTAGGAATTAGTGTATGTTGGAGACGATCAGGTCTCGGTCAGGAAGAGTAAGGCTGGCTTTGCTGTCTTGAGGTGGTGGTGAACAGCATTAAGATTACTATGTAATACCCTGATGTTGTGAAAGTCCACGGCCACCATAGCAGGAGGTGCCATGGTATTTCTATTCTTGCTTCGGGCATTATTGAGCGCAGTTTTGCCCATCGCCCCCTCGCCCCCTCCCAAGGATACGAGGGGCAACCTGGGCGTTCACGCTTAAGTACATTGTGCCCTGAGCGTGGACGCTCAGAGAGGGATTCTCCAACGCTAGCGCAGTTGGTTTCCTCCTGGGGTAGTGTTCGGTAATTTAACTGTGCCATCATAGACGGGGGAGGGGGGTTGATACGATTTTACGCCCTAACGACTTGACAGATCATCATGAATTTTCACATACAAGTTGTCACATACAGACAGAGCGCACATATACCGAAAAGAACATATAGTAAGCATAAGTATCGTTGACCCAGAAAAAGTACTGTATCTCAGTGAGTGAAGCCGCGGCTAAAACCAAGTATAAAGATAGCTATTCGCTGGCGTCCAGACACAAAATAACACTATATTTCCATATAGTTAACCTGTCAAAGCAATTTTTTTTAATCCGTCTTTAAAAGACGTGGTTCCCAGATCGTACGTATTAAAAAAATATATATTTAATAGTTATCAATATCTACAACTACCAATGGAATTTCGATCGACCTGCAATTTTTATTAATCTCACCCAAAAATGCGATACGCACAAAATTTGTCCGCTGAACGCCGAACACGTATGCGGTTTCAGGGACCCCACCTCGGAATAGTCTTCGGGGCTTTTTAATAATCGTAAATGACGCTCGTGCGACGTCCTAAAATTCCCCGTCTGTATTACCTGTGTCTTTGTAGTGATGTCAAGGAAAATTGTAATGAGGCGCCAGAATATTTGAGTGCTCTTTGAGATTTTGAAATTAACTTAAATATGATTTTAAATGGTACGAGAATAACTTAAGTGTGAGATTTTGGTAGTCTGCTGAGATTTGCTCTGTCTGCTTTTACCGTACGTGTTTAAAATTTCGTTCCACAAAAGGCTTTTTGTATATGAAATGTATTTCATTATTCAAATGTAACGAACATTTGAACATTTTTTATTTACTTATATTTACTTTTAGACACATAGATACCAATTAAAATTTGCATAAATTATTAATTAATTATTTTTACTTATACATATTTGAATATTACCAAAATCAATATGCATTTTCATTGAACTGTACTATTTTCACATTTTCATCAATAACATTTTTCTATTTAATCTGTTAATCGCTGAAATGCCAGCTTTGATTGGAAAACTACTGTATTTAGCCAACAGCGAATCTCTGCAGCACCTCTCTCTCATTAAAGCTAGCTTAATAGTCATGCTGGGTAACTCGGTATTTTCTTTGAGCACTACTGCTAGATCTGACTACATAGTTACTCTAGTAGAGAGTGGGTGGAATAAGTCCAAATAAAAAGTCAGTATTATAAATTAAGCAATAGATTTCAAATTAAGTTCCAATTTCAAATTAAATGTATCCTAACTCCTATTCTTTAGAATGAATCATTATACCTGTAACACAAATTCCATTGCTCGTAAAGGTTAAACATAAAACAAACGTAAATGAAATACCAAAAAGGCAACGATCAATTCAACCATTGACATACTTCCGTCAGTGCTGTGCGTACCGGAAAACTTCCGAATTACAGACCTCGGATTCCGGTATTTGAGTCTAAACGGTATTATGGTATTCGTACCCGAAGCGTTCATAATTCCGGTGCAGAATTTTCGCGGACCAAAACGTGGTCATGCAATTCGAATGTTGTGAATAAATTCTGTCTATGTGTGGATTGAACGTGGACTATCGTATTTATTTATATCAGGGAAATACATAATACTGCACAGATGGCGCATTGGTTTAAGTGGTGGCCTGATCACTGACTATACGCTAATTATTGTAGATTTGATTCAAACAGGATAAAAACCTTTAAGGTCTTGTCAACTGTTCGGCGTTTGGATGTTTCTTTAATGCATGATTTCAATGTTTGTAAATTGAAATGTTGGTGACTTCATAATTAATATAATTTCAGCCCTGTATATAGACTGTTCCACTGCTAAGCACGGACCTCTTCTTAGTGTGAGAAGAGTTAGGCCATATAATACCACGCTGGCCCGGTGCGGGTTGGCGCTTCACATATCTTCGAAAACATTATGGAGAATTTTCAGATGCTTTCGTTCACAGTTAAAGCAAGTGATAATTTAATATGAAAATAAGTTTGAAAAGTTAGGTGTGTGCCTTAGAATTGATCTCAAGACCTCTGTGTGGCAGTTTAACGGTCTCTCACTAGGATGTCATGGCCGAAGCCATGATATCCTAGTGGGAGACCGTTAAACATACATAGACCAAATAAGAAGATTGCCCAAAGGGGTTGGCAAAAACTGCTGCCATTAACTTACTACGATCCTGACGTATATAAAAAAGACACATGATTTAGAAAAATGCCATCCAACAATCCAATACCCACGCTTCAACATGTTTTTGCCCTCCAATACACGCAAAATCACTTCAGCGTCGCAATCTAATCCGAAAATAGAATAACAAGATAATCTAACCACGAGGTTATAGCAAAAAATTGAGTTGACAGCCATGTGAAGCCATGGATTTATATAGCGGGGGTTGATTTATGCCCCCAAAGCGATCCATCAACGGATAACCGATAGTGTGGGCTGTGTGAACAAGATATCTACTTACAATGATGTATAGGACGTGTTGCGTTTTTCTGATGAAAATTCTGAGGTACGTTTGAGTGATGTGTTGGATATTAGATGAAAAAAACAAATATTTTTCACTGTGATTAATTCTAAAGAATGTTTCTGTCTTGTGAGTATGTCGTTGGTCCGCTTATATGACTCAGCGTTTATTTTTTTAATAATCGTGGTTATTAGGCCGGGCTAAATATTATAAGCGTTTTCTGGAATACACAACATAAGCACGCGTAGTTAAGAAGTCGAGGTGAGTTCTTTTGTTCTTTTTTTTTTTTTTATACACTAATAGGCTCGCGTTTGACCGCGATCTTACCTGATCTTAAGTGTAGATGCAGTCGACGATGGAGCACGTTTGCCTAGAAGATACCTATTCACTCGCGACTTGAAGACACCCAGATTGTACTCATCGGGAAACACAGACTTAGGTAGCGAATTCCACTCCTTAGCGGTACGCATTATAAAATAGGAAGCAAATCGCTTCGTGCGTAAATGTGATATATCCACCATGTACCTGTGTCGCTGGCCTGATTGTCTGGTCGTCCGATGGTAGAATGGGGAAGGAGGAATCAAATTATGCAGTTTCTCTGCACACTCTCCAAAATGTATCCGATAGAAAACCGAGAGACTAGCAACCTTACGACGATGCTCCAAGCTTTGGAGTCGTGTGTTGACCAATTGGTCATCGCCGATAAGTCTCCTGGCCTTCCGCTCAATTGACTCCAAAGCCTCCAGCTGATATTTTGCAGAGCCATCCCAGAGGTGAGAACAGTACTCCATGCAGGACCGAACCTGTGCTTGGTAGAAATTAAGCAAATGTTCCGGCATGAAATACTGCCTCACCTTACTGAGGATGCCCAGCTTTTTGGCAGCTAGTTGGGCTCTTGCCTCAATATAGGAGCCAAAGTTAAGGGTTGGAGTCAATGTCATACCCAGAAGCTCAAGGCGATTAGTTATCGGCACGGATACATCTCGGAAAGTTGGAGCTAGTTGTAATGGGCTCTTTTTTGCGAAAAAAAGACACGCCTGGGTCTTAGAAGCATTGAACTTAACCATGTTGGCTTGACCCCAATCGGAGACTGCCTTCAAGGCCAAGTTCATACGCTCGATCATAGCTTCCCTGAGCAACTGTATCTGTGTTCCACTGGCCCTAGCGCTGGAGACGTAACTCTCTACAAGCGTGCTGTCGTCTGCATACCCAAACGTACCGGGTTTTAGCAGATCGTTAATATGCAGCAAAAAGAGAGTTGCAGAGAGTACTGATCCCTGAGGAACCCCGGCATTAATTGCCTTTTACTAGTCCTTCGTGTCCTAGAAAGCATGGGTTGTAACAGTCAAACTGAGGTGAGCCTGTTAAACCAAGGCTTTCGACAGGTTAGCCTGACTTAGGTCAGAAGGCAATAAGTTACTTAATAACTTTCACACCGCATGTGTTGAATAATACGATGGGAATTACGAAGATTGGAAAGTCACACTTAATCTTACCAGTGATCAAAAGAAAGACCCAAGGTAGGTTGCTCTACTAAAACTTAGAATAGATTAATTACGTTGTTGTAATATCAATGAATCGTGTGTGATTATGCTGAACGAATATTGTGATTGAGACAAAGTGAACAAAAACATATGAAAGCTCTTATCCAAATCTACGACGGACACTCGACAGCCTCGTTAATCCAATAATATAGTTTGCACCCATGTTTGCGACCAACTGCCAGATAGTGGATTAGATTTCTGAGTCGAGTAAAATGTTATTAGATTTTCATGATAGAATACTCTCAGAACTAGGATGTATAAAGGCATCCAGTAAATGCCAATAGACTCGCTCATAAGGACTTAAAACATATTTAGCGAAATCAGGATGTGTTATCGCCATGAATGCCTTCGGAAATTGACTGGCATGAAACTACTTATTTATGGATAACCGCTAGCCTAATAAGGCGTGTAAATATCACTTCAGTTATCCGCACTATGTCGCTCAAATCTATAAAAAAATACTCAACTCTATTCCATAGCCTGTAACTGGTCATATACTCATCAAATTTACTTTACTGGAGAATATTCGTTCTCTTAAACGTGTCACTTCAACTTAATTGATCACCGAAATAAAAGATATGCAGTGAACACTTCTTTCTCATTCCTTTAGCGGTTCTAACAGTATAAAGAAAAAAGCAAGCGAAAATATCGAAACTCTCAAAAACAAGTTCAAATATCGCGATCTAAAATATCACACCGAAATCCAAAAACAATGAAGGAATTGAACAATTCTGTGTTCAAATCCAACTTACCGACTGCAGAAATTTTATTGATTTCATACGTAGCTTATCTCGATAATAATATATCGGATAGATCGTTTGATGTGCTATTTTCCTTATCCTTATAAATGTTATGCGATATTAAGCTGCTGCGAGTGAATCGCTCAACAGTTGAAGCTATTGATGTGGAAATGTCTGAGAAGTGTTAACGGTATAATATGCTAGGTGCAGCTATGTACGAAGAATATGTTGCTTTATAGCATTATGCATAAGTACGTAAATCAAATGGGATATTTAAAATTTAGTTCCTAGCGACATGGAGTTACTTTACCATATAAGGGCCAGCTACAATTACGCGGCACAATCATGGCCGCTGTTGTAAAGTTGTCAATTAATTTGTTCGCTTATCATGAAAATAAATAATATTTAGATATCAAAAGTAAAATTGTTGTGTTTAAAACCATCTTAGCAAATATGTAAATATATTAATGTTAACTTGTTGAAGCACAGGTTCGATCCTGCATGGAGAGTACTACATGCAGGATCGAACCCGTGTTCAGCTGATATTTTGCAGACCCATCCAAAGGTGAGAACAGTAGTTCTCACATCTGGGATGGGTTTCTCCTCTTTCGGTTTTCTGTCGGATACATTTCGGAGAGTGTGCAGAGGAACTGCATAATATGATTCCTCCTTCCCCATTCTACCATCGGACGATTAGACATACAGACCAGCGCCACAGGTACATGGTGGATATACCACATTTACGCACAAATCGCTTTGTTTCCACTTTTATAATGCGTACCGCAAAGGTGTAGAACTTACTACCTAAGTCTGTGTTGCCCGATGAGTACAATCTGGGTGTCTTCAAGTCAAGAACGAATAGGTATCTTCTAGGCAAGCGTGCTCCATCGTCGACTGCATTGTCACTTAACATCAGGAGAGATCGCAGCCAACGCGACCCTATTACAATAAAAAAATACTAGAAAATTATCTCCTAAGCCCGTACTCATATTATCAACAATTTAATATAAGTCAAACTTGAAGTTTAAAATCCCATCTATAGTTTCAACTATGATTGATACTATTATCTTAAAGCCTGAACGCCTTAAGACTGCGCCGAGCGTAAGACAGATATTGACAAAGCTCGTGCAGCGCATGTTCAAATGGGCGCGCGGCCGCTATAGTAAAATTGTATGGACGATTTGAAGTGCTTTTTTGATAAATATGTATCTTTATTGCCAACCAATGACTTCAATATTTGGGACGGACAAATTGTATTATAACAATTTATGTTTCGTTTAAGCTGTATAATAGGATAGATTTCTATTGTTATAATCTAAAAATCACGTAACACGAGCTTACATTTTTGCATTTTTCATGCAAATTTACGTAATTTTGTAGGCGAAAATATCAATTATTTAAAGTTTTTACACGGAGTAATTGTAAACACATTCATTGTTATGGTAAATGTATATTTTATATTTGTATTAAACAAAAAGTGTTGGTTTTATTCACTTAACTGTGACCGCCTGTTTTGGCACATTTCGCTCGGCGCAGTCTTAAGATAATAGAAATGTAAAAGAAGATATCGTTCTCTTACGATTGACTCTAATATGGATATATCATAGTGTCAAACTTGTCTCCCAGCAGGATAAACTAAAATTACGGAATTCCATTTGCTATGCGGGTTATATAATCTCTTATTTCATTCAAACTATTGTACTGTAATTATGTACGCATACATTTAAAGAAATAACGTGTTTGTTACCTGTTCAGTTAATTTGTTAAGTTTCTAATGTCGATAATAATTTTTAATCCATAATTTTAAATTGACAACACGAGTTATTTAGTTATTTGTAAGAATAGCAAATTAATAAGATTTGTGTCGTCCGGCAAAAATGAATTTGCCTCGATGTTTGCTGCATTACAAGACTTTATTGGTGTTATGATAGCTAGCAAAATATAACATGTAGATCATGTAGAACATCTTTGAAATCTGCCTATAATAATCAATTGCAGGCAGGATTCTATGTATGTATATTTAATAAATATTTACCAAAATATATGTTCAGGAAAACCTAATAAATCTTAATGAATCAAATGAACCAAAGTTTTCATGAGCAGCAGACAAATTCAATACCTCCGCGCCTCCGTGTAAGAAATACCCAATATTCTATATCATTCAGAAACCCCAATCTTACCTTTTCTGTTACCAAAAGCGACTCATACATATTACAGAAATAACAATGTCCCTGCTACAGCAAAAATAGACTTGAAACTACCTTCACGTAAACACTAACATGGTTAATCCCAACACGAGACCTAGATTCACTCACTTTAACCGAAAAAATACATCCCCAAAGGGCATAAGCCCGTTCTACGCTTTCTTCTTTGCATAAATATTTCTCTATTCACGAATATACCGCCACAAGTTTATATCTGTACATTACCCAAGAGGTACTTGTTAAATAAAGAATAAAAAGGTTTCCTATATCTTTCTGAGTCATAACATAAAGTGGCCGAGTTCTAAAGAATTTTATTCTCTAATTAAGTGTGATGTTGAAAATAAGTCGGTGCTGATATTTTCAACATTTTAGAGGATCTTAGTAAATTAAAAAGATGTCGCGATAAATTGCGATGTCACCTAGCTAATATAATGAAATTGTTTACTTTGTTTTAGGCATTCTGCTTACATCCCATCGTATTGTCCAAACAGACATACCAATATTTTTTTTTGTGACGATAAAAATTACCATTTGTATAAATGAAAAAGATTTGATCAGTAACCACAATGCAGCATAAACATCCGAAACGTGATTAAATAGTCCAAAATAACAATGTAAAAATGTTGAATTTTCCTCGACATGCTCTCTCAGGATTCTTATTAAAGATAATACAGATTTACGATTTTTTATCGGATTGTTCGTGTATATTTTTTTATATGATTTTATATTTGTGTTTTTATTTGTTACCTAACTGCACCTAAATCCAACAAAAAATATATAGTTATCACTATTCAATGTTTTAAATTTTTCAATCAAATCAAGTCAATTCAATCCAGATCATGTCTATCCGTGTGACAAGATTTAACCCATTTACACGTTATTGAGCAACACATATCCAAATATCATCATAATATTTTACATTTATAATATTAGTAAAATTTATTCACACTACATAAATCTTTTACAAAAACACAGGAAATAATAAAACGAAATGAAATGCCAACGCCAAACAAAGTGGTTGACAAGTCCCTCTCCAGTTCTTTATTAGAAACATTTTTTATATCATCGACTGTATAAAACTCGATGGATGCAAGTAAATTGTGACCCAAATACAGATTTATTACTACGGAACTCTGGCTTTGATTTATACTCTCCCCTCTATCAAAGATCTGCACTGGACTTATAACTGGTTTTACGGATTACATTATAACCAACGAGAGTAATAATTTTCTCCCTTCTTTTGTGTATCATAAATATATATTTTTTTTAAATTAACCTACTATATACGGATTTTATCGCGTTGTTTATTTGACACTTTATTACATAATTTTGAAAACTGTTACACTACTACAACTATTAAACTTTACTAATTTTATGCTAATTGAATTATTATTAAAACAATTAAAACTATTTAGATTTAATTTAATTTTACAGTTTCGGTTGCTTTTCAACAGCCATGGTCACGGGGAGACTAAGATGGTAGCTGTCTCAATGTTTCAGTGTAGTTATTTTAAAGTACCCGAACATAATTTAATCATTGGTGTTTCTATTTACGCAGAATGAGCTCAAAGTATCATGAAGTCTAGCTGTGGTTTGCTTCTTCTTGGGTTTGACTATTTTCATTACTGGATCCCAAGCTGGTGGTACATTCCAACCATCTTCTCTATTAAAATTAGGATGTTTTTTGATTTCAATAGCCTCGCGAAGCATCCTTGGTAGGAATCGGTGTTCTTTAGCGAGAATCTGTGGGTTGTTGTTGCTTTTTTTGCAAACAAGCATACGGTCCACCTGATGGTAAGTGGTAAGTGGTAAGTGGACGCCTGCAACACCAGAGGTATTACTTGCGCGTTGCTGACCTTTTAGGAAAGGAAGTGGGAAGGAGAAGGAGCGGTAAGGGGGAAAGAGAGTGATTGGGCCTCCGGCACTCTTACTCACTGAACAAAACACAACAGTAGGAATACTGCTATTTCACATCGTATCACATATTTTGTGAGAGGGTAGTCCTTTCCCAGTCGAGCCGGCCCATTCATGCTGAAATCAGCGAGGCTCTACTACTCATAAAATATAATTATATTACATACTAATATATACTTTATAACTTTTAAACAAGAAAAAAATGCCAGCATTGCTACTAATGGTTACACCATTAATGAAGAAATAGTACAACATGTTTGTGGATTTACTTTATAAAGCGATTGCTCTGCATGAAGTCATGATCTTGATTTTCAGTTTAGACAAAGAGTTAGATATTTTTCTAACTAGGAATTCTCAAAGCAACACAGATTCCTGAATCTTCCTTATGTCCAATAGACACCAATAAGTCCGCCCCTTTTTGCGGGGCAACTAAAGCCATAGACAACGAAGTATATTTAGGTAATAAGTGCGGGTATATACGGCCGTTGTTTGAATGTTTGTTAAGTCCCTCGCGACGCAGCAATCATATTTAGTCTGCAAGTTGTAAACTAAACTAAACAAATATACATGTGAAAGTGTGTTTATTTCTTTATTCTTGTTTCGTGTAACAACGGAGCAAAAGTTCATTTTATTTTTGTAACGTCTGTATAAGATTTTAAGTTTTGTCTCGTATAACTAAATTCCATTAACTATTATGCATTAATTAGAAAATCTTGACAAAAGAATAGTGTATTTCATTACATAAATGAAAGTGAAGCACTTAAGCCACTAAATAGAGCACGGCAAATACGGGACAGCCCTCCAACTAGGCTGGTTTCGGCTTGGAATGCGTCCAAAATAGTAATTGGTATAGATTAGGTTTTGAGCTAACTGATATTGGTCTTCATGAACTGAACTGATTAAACTTTATTGATTTATATGAACCAATATATAGGCTAATTAGATTTGAATAGGATACTACAGTTTTTAAAAAGTGCTTATTTTGCTGCGAGGGTGTAATGCATGTCGACTATAACTGTGCATGAGGTCCTGGATTTCATGCTCGGTTCAGCCAAGTTATCGGGCGTTTTATGTCAAGAAATACGTATTAGCAGGAAGGAATAATTGTCTCCTTGGCACGTTACGGTTGACTCTCTATTATGTTGGACGTGGGACTAGGGTTTCCAACCATACTGTTAAAAACAGAATTATAATTTTATTCGCTCGTTAATAGTGTTCTCATATATTATACGAGAGAGATAGATATCCTACCATTATTCATTTAGACATATTTATTGGCTACCTATTTTATTGTTACGTGGACTGGGAAACATTGAGAATTTTGCCTGTCTTTTAAATCCTAAATAATTATTATTACTATGATCCTTCTGCATTAGTATTACCATTAAGTATTTTGTTACTTTTCACTGTACGATTTGTTCGTCTATATAATCTTTTAAAGTTAGCGACTTACCTCTTTTTACTATCATGTTCATAAATCATAAATACTAAACACTAATATTTATATTGATCACTTATTTGTGCATGCAGTAGCTACCTTAAAAGGTTATGCAAGTGACTAGAAATTTATTGTTTTTTATTATTGTAAATGCATTCTTGTAATAACCACTGGTGGTCCTAAAATAAATAAATAAAAATAAAACATAAAATAAATAAATAATATCTATAACGTAAATTTTAAAGATGATAATAATGTGCTAAATGGTGCAAGAAGCTCCAAAGCATGTTTTAAAATGTCAAAAAAACACAAAACAACTGTACATAAAGTTGGGAACCCTACTGGTGAGTTTATATATAGTTTGCTTATTTCTCTCAAAAAGGTATATAGGTATATTGGTTTGTCACTCTCAGTTTTAAATTCACTTATCTGTGTCAATCATTTTGACCCGTGTCCGATATCTACTCATCCATAACTGACCCGAGTAACTATTTATATCCAGCTTAACGTAATCTTCCAAATCATTTTACCATTTATGTAATTTGCTTCCATTTTAGACAGGGATTAAAAAGTAAAGGCCTTACATACATGTTATCAAAAGGCACGTTAGTAAACGAAATATTAATTTACGTAAATTATTTATGTATGTATATTTTATACATCATGTTCATTTGCATACTTGCCAAATTTTAGTAACAGGCATATTTAATCATACAAAATTAATTAACTAATCTACATTTTATGTTATTGCCATGTTTTCGTTTATGGTTTTAGGTGTTCTTTGTGCGCGTTGTTTGAATCTTTGTTTAGAACTACACGACACAGGAGTTATTTCTTTTACTCTCTTTCTCCTCCTAGCTTAAGTCCACATAGTGGTGGAGTCAGCTTTCCTGATGTTCTGCCTCCACATCGCTCTGTCTTCAACCTCGTCTTCAGTCACTTGGGACTCACTCATATCTTTTTGCACTACATCTTTCCATCTTGTCTTACGGGACTTGTAAATATGTATTTCCGTTTTAAAATCAGAACATAGTAGGTATTAATTAAAAAAACGCTGCTTACGTAGTACGATGTACTCCTTGCTAATGTAGCTTAGCGACGCTTATCTGCGTACGATATAATCCCAGTTCTTGTATCAAGTAACGAGTCGTTTTAACTACGGATAGCTAAATTTTGAGATTTGTATATAGAATATATGTCATAAATTAGGACTGCGCCGAGCGAAATGTGCCAAAACAGGCGGTCACAGTTAAGTGAATAAAATCAACACTTTTTGTTTAATACAATTATAAAATATACATATACCATAACAATGAATGCGTTTACAATTACTCCGTGTAAAAATCTTTAAATAATTTATATTTTCGTCTACAAAATTATGGAAATTTGCACGAAAAATGCAGTAACGTAAGCTCGTGTTACGTGATTTTTAGATTATAACAGTAGAAATCTATCCTATTTTACAGCTTAAATGAAACATAAATAGTTATATTACAATTTGTCCGTCCCAAATATATAAGTTATTGGTTCACAATAAAGATACATATTTATCAAAAAAGCACTTCAAATCCTCCATACAATTTTACTATGGCGGCCGCGCGCCGATTTGGATATGCGTCGCACGAGCTCTGTCATTATCTGTCTTACGTTCGACGCAGTCTTAACTGTCTTTAGGACGTTTAAATGATACGTTTCTTAAGATAGGAATCGAGTCATAAAACCATTGTATTCAAGTTAATTTGTGAGGAGTGTAAGATACGGATTGATATCTATATACATCTATACTTCTATACTAATATAACAAAGCTGAAGAGTTTGTTTGGTTGAACGCGCTAATCTCAGGAACTACTGGTTCGAATTGAAAAATTATTTTGCTGGTGCCCATTAATCGGGGAAGGCTATAGGCTATAATTATAACATCACGCTGCGATCAATAGGAGCAGAGCATCAATAGCCTATAGACGCCTGCAACACCAGAGGCATCACTTGCGCGTTGCCGACCCTTTAGGAAGGGAAGTGGGAAGGAAAAACACCGAATAAAACATAATATAACAGTAGGAATACTGCTATTTCAAGTCGATATTCTGTGAGAGGGTAGTCCTTCCCGGTGGAGACGACCCGTTCATGCTGAAATCAGCTAAGCTCTACTACTTCTAAATGGCGTTTTTCTGGCATATATTATGTAACGCGAAATTATAAAAGTGATTTAATACACAATCTACTTACAGCAATTTCTCAAAACGTGTTGAAAATAACTAACCAGATGATTACATTACTATTGCAGTATCTAGTGAAACAGTGCAAGCTAAAATACCAAGATGCATACTCAAGCAATTTACTCTCAAGTAATTCAGTATATCTGGCGCTTTGAACTTGTTTAAGAAAATAGCATTAAATGGAATTAAAACTATTCAAATCTTAGACGAGCTTGTGCACTAAACCGTCTTCAGATCTTTTGTTCACGAATTCGTGAGCATTTATTTATTCTGAACTGCGATTATACTGCGCCAATTTCTAAAAGACCAGTCCTTTATACCTTTGGGCTAATGGTTGCGTGCTATTGTGAGGTCACGAGTTCGATTTCTATTTTAGGCATGGTGATATTGGGTTTTGCCTTCAATAGTATCTCAGTAGCTGCACAAAGTCTGAATATGTAGACGTAGATAGCAATCAGATCGCCCTCTTTGGTAGAACTGAAAAACATAGCTGGCGTAAATAATATGACTGTAATACACCTCATCCTTCCCATCGGAAAATATACAGGCTTGATTAATGACAATTGTTTTAAATTGTCCAATTGGGCATTCTTGTATACTACATTAATGTTTATTAATAGTCAATTTGATGCATACATTTTTCCCTTGCTCAATGGATGTTCACGTGATGGTAAGCAGTTATCCTAATCGATACCGGGAAATAGCACTGCAATCACTTGTACGTTGCCGATCTCATAGAAAATAAATCATAGTGCAACCAATACTGAGGCAAAGACCACTAAACAGTCTAGATAGAGATCGCAAAGCGCTCCATAATAAGATTTTTGATATATAAATATTCGATCCCAATCTAGGTATCTATTGAACGGTGGTTTTTTTTTATACTATTATGGTGGCAAACAAGCATACGGCCCACCTGATGGAAAGTGGTCACCGTAGCCTACGGACGCATGCAACAACTGGTTCGAATTGAAAAATTATTTTGCTGGTGCCCATTTATCGGGGAAGGCTATAGGCTATAATTATAACATCACGCTGCGATCAATAGAAGCGGAGCATCAATAGCCTATAGACGCCTGCAACACCAGAGGCATCACTTACGCGTTGCCGACCTTTTAGGAAAGGAAGTGGGAAGGAGAAGGAGCGGGAAAGGAGAAAGAGGGTGTTTGGGCCTCCGGTACTCTCACTCACCGAACGAAACTTTTTACCCTTCAATAGAAACTTATACGAATACTTGTACACATAGAAGATACTGATAGCTGTAAGCCACACTTTATAGAACACAAAATGTTAACGCTACCTAGCCTATACATTTTAGAAATATGTAAGTTTGTTAGAAGTCACCAAAGTTTCTATACAACACGAAAAGACAGAAACCAGAGACTAAGACATAAAAATAGATTAAACCTACCAAGCTCCTGTCTTAAAATGCACTTATCTAGTCCACATGTCATGTCGATAAAAATATATAATAAGCTAAATAAAAAATGAAATTAAAGACAGTATATTTATAAAAAAATTAAAACACTTTCTATTATGTAACTAAATGTTACTACCATATAAATGAATACCTAAATGATAAATGTATATGAAACATAATAAATGCAAATTTAAATGAATACTTATAATAATATACCTAATAATAACATAAATACAAATAAATACATAATATATAAACAAACATGACATACATTTATAATAATAATATCTGGGACATTTAATTCCTTTTCTTTTTTACAAACTTTGATAATAATGATAATCTACAATAATAATTATATAATTAATAAAAATATTAAAACATATAAATAAAATAATATAATAATAATTATATAATAGAATACCATATAATAAAAATAGTAAGCGCACCTTAATAAAATGACCTATATATTATAATAGTCAATAAATATCAATCATAAGTAAAATATGTAAACAATAAAATATGTAAAACTTCCTCCTCTCTCCTACATCTTGCCGTGCCGACAAGCCCCACACATGTTTCTTATATTATGCCATTGTAACATCTATATAACTTGTGGAGTGCAATAAATGTATTGAGTATTGAGTATTGAAACATAACAGTAGGAATACTGCTATTTCACGTCGAATATTCTGTGAAAGGGTAGTCCTTCCCCAGTCGAGCCGGCCCATTCATGCTGAAATCAGCGAGGCCCTACTACTCTGAAAGTTTACCGCGATACAAAAATCTTTATGTATAGCAATCATTAAATATATTACTAATAAATGAAATTCATCACAATATAGGTAATACTGAACGAAAATATTGAAATATTTTAATCATAGTCAAACATTTTTAAGATTTAATTCGAATCCAGTACAAAGCAAACCTTATGCGTAACTAAACTGATAATTTAATCCAGTCTGCTTGTAATCACGAACTAGATAACCTGATCGAAACATCAAACGTTCCATCAAGCTACATAAGTACCTAGCAAGATCACGTTAATTCCCGTTACGTATTACATAATCCATGGATCGCGAAGTGATTAAAGCTTAGCTTAGCCATGTTAATAAGATTACCTAGACTTTCCAGATCATGCTTGCTTTAAAACCCTAAGCGATTTTTCTCTAGATCGTTAGCTAACAGTGTATATGTTAGCACATACAGACATCGCGCACCCTCATTACTAGGCAGATTCGCAAGATAGCCGGCGCTGTTCCCCGACCAGTGTTTATGAAAGTCCCTAATGTTCCGGTTTAAGTAATAAGCTCGTGTTCTGGACTACATGCTAATTGTTCTTATTGTTTTGAATAAATGTAAAAAGTTAGGTCGTTGTGAAAATATTTTTAGCAGTATTCTTTCATGAATTTACTTTTCTAGCGGTTGCCTGTGTTTTCGTTCGTTTAAATTACGCTTTGCCTGCGATTTCACTTCTGTTGAACACAGTATCCACCATATATCCGATTTTAATTACTGGAATAAGAAGCAAGGGAAATTTTACCTATTACACTCCAACCTTCTAATTAGTGAAAACTGCTTGAAAATATGATCAGTGCTTTTTGCAGCAATAAACAGATATACAACAATTTTAAAACTAACTAGCAGAGTCTTCGAATTGCCTATTACTGCGTTCCTGGCATATCTCTTATTTCGCTCACGATCATACCGTGAAACTTTTTTTGCTTTAATAAAGTTGTATTTCTTTACTAAGAATACTTTTACATTGAAACAATAGGTATCGAAACTCACTATGACTATCTGTGGAACACCTTATTTAAACCATGAACACACCACTTCAAAATCTGTGCACCTATCAAACCATACGCAATATAATAATAAAATGAATAAATATATGAAAGGCCAGAAATATATGCCTCAGTTTTTATGATTATATATATTATCTTTAGAGTAAAATAATAAGGATTTTAGTAATCTACAAATCTTGATAAAACCATATTAAAAAGATTCATAAAAGAAAACTTGCAAGACTTCAAGAAAACTTAGAAAGAGTCACACCGTTGAAGACACTTATTACTTATCCAAGATTACAGTTGAAAATTCTTTAAAAATCACATTGACTCCCTTAGCTTGCGCCACACATCTAACTTCGAACAAAAACTTGATTTATCCTTTTCTTCTCGATCCATCATGGCTGAGATAAGACGAAGCAGGGGCTAAGGGGAGGGGAGAGATATCTTGAATCTCCGCTGGAAATTCCCGTCGAATCCGATAGACAGCTATTCTTTTTTTTGTTTCCACCCGATAATTTGAATGAAAAGATGCGAGATAGTGTTCGGTATTGTCAAGATTTCTCGGGAATTTAAAATGTGGTGAACTGTTTGGTTTTATACGTTTCTTTTTGTACGAAAATGTTAGGCTTTCGCAGCAAGAAATTCGAGTTACACATTAAAGGAAATCAATAATATTAAAAGAGCTTTACTTTTTATTTTATTACTATTTGAAAATAATTTAATTATGTGCAAAAATTAATATAGTCATCCACCCATGCAATAATAATGATGTATTAAAACTAATAATAATTAATTAACATATTAATTCAACACATAATACGTTTACGATTTCACACATTTTAACAATAAAATAAGCATGTTAATTAATATAGTAAAACAAATATTAAAGAATAATAATGATATAGCACGGAAATGAAATAAGTCTAATGTTCGGGCGATCTAATTTGACACATTGTAAGTATCCAATGTTAATAGACTCATGCTCGTAGCAATTGACTTTGTGAATAGAAGGAGATATTTATGGCAACAATTTATTTTATGTTAGGTAGTTCCACGTCTATTTCAAGTCTAAAAACCTAAATCTAAGCTGGGAAGTGCTTCCATTCTACAGAAAATTACTGCTCAACAACCAGGCGACGTGTAGGGTTCAGATATCTTAAGAGGGCGGTGTACTGCATCAGCTGGGAATTCGTAATATTTGACCCGTGCTATAACCACTGGTTATCATAAGGTGAGCCACATGCTTGTTTGTGAATTACGTTATATAAAACAGTCATCTTGGGAACAGGAAAGATAATGTTTCATAGCAATTGATACTATTATGATTGCAAGAAAGAAAAATAATAGAAATGCAAGGGACAAAAATTTAATTTTAACATCTGCTCCGATCCATTAATAGAACCTGTTCACGTTTGGCTATTATGCAAGCAGTCAAACTTATGCCAACGAGTTATATATTCACTAGCGATAGCTCAGTGGGGAGACCAACAGACTGCAATGCAGAAGATCTCGGGTTCGAACCCACGTCGCGCACCTCTGACTTTAGGAAGTCATATGACTTTTCGAAATTATGTGCGTATTGATTGACAATTATCGCCTGCTCCGTGCCTCGGAGAGCACGTTAAGCCGTCGGTCCCGGCTGCCATGAACATCTATGGCAGTCGTTATTGGGAGAGTGTCGACACAAAAGATCCCACTGGGTCGAAGTGTCGCTGGTCTGCACTTACCAGCCCCCGCATAAGATACATATATATTCACTAAAATATCTACATTCAAAATTTAGTTCAAAAGCATAACACATTTGCAAGTATCCTATGCCCCACATTCGTCGCCTGCGATTAAATGTTTCATCTCTTTACAAGCGAAAATAGCTCTTATTTCATACGTGCATAGTCCAAAATGGGTCTGAGTGTCATAAGATTGAAAACTAACAAAAGAATGCTGAAGTGAAAATAAAGAAAAATCAAATAAGGTCATTTGGATAAAAATAGGTTAACTAGGTTACGGATTCTTCACAAAGCTTGTAGAGGCATTGCATTTAGCACTTTCATGAATTTATACACCTTTTTGAAGTCTAGCATCGATTGACCTTCTTGGACCAAACTGCAACCAAGGTTTTAGACTCCAAGTAAGTAACGACCTTTTTTGAGTAATGGGGTTAAGTAAGTACCTGTGGTGTTAAAAATTAACTTTTGTTAGTATGAAAGACGCAGCAGGGGTTGGCCCTCTATATGGAGTACGTTTCGAGTTGGATATGATTCAAATTTGTTTCCTACATAAATGTGTTGTTTGTTGAAGAATGCTTATTATTTTTATTTTGTTAGCACCATGCTATGTCGTCTCCAAAATTTGCAACGCAGCGTTTAGTTGCAATGTGCTAAATTGAATCTACCATTATACGATTGAATACACGTAAAACATACAATATGACATATCCTACACTAGAAACTCAAATGAAACAGTCTAGGCTCCAATTGCAGTCGTTTCTGTAGTACTTTATACACAATTATACTATAAGCAATATTATTGCAGTACATGGTGCAATTCAACTGTAATTATATAAAGATAATATATTAAAGATTTTTAAATGTTACCTTTGGCATTTCTTTGTCATAAATGTAATCTAGTATTTAAGCATGTTCTGTAATCTGTGTGTCCAATTAATGCTTTATTTACATACATACATACATAGATTCACGCCTGTTTCCCAGAGGGGTAGGCAGAGACTACGGATTTCCATTTGCTACGATCCTGACACACTTCTCTGGCTTCATTCACTTTCATCACATTCCTCATACACGCCCGTCGGTTCAAGGTGCTCTTAACCTGGCCTTTGTCCAAAAAGCCTCCGATCTGATCAAGAAACGTTCGCCTAGGTCTTCCTCTTGCGACTGTTCCATTCATACTAGCCTTATAAACTTTCTTAGTCAGTCTTTCCTCGTCCATTCTTTCTACATGCCCAAACCAGCTTGACATACCCTTTTCTATTCTTGTCACTATATCCACTTTCATGCCGCATCTCTCTCTAATCACACTATTCCTTATTCTATCTTTCAGAGTCACACCACATATATTTCTCAGCGCTCTCATTTCTACAGCATGTATTCTGCTCTTATGCTTCTTTTGCCATACCCAACAGTCACTTCTATACATAAGTGTGGGCACTAATTATAGTCCTCTATTCTTTATTTACTATATAAAAATAAAACTAAGCGTATTCTGACTAGCTATGTCTGATTATAACTGTGTTATTATGAAAGCTCTTACAGAAGATTTTTGTTTCTGGATGAGCCTAAGTCTTATTCTGTTGTTCTTCTATAAAATCCTAATAGCAGTACGGGTTTACAAACTGTTCGGGACACAGCAATATTATAGCCCACCATACCAGATGGGATGCTAGAGAAATGTGACTATAATACGAGGTGTATTACATCCATACTTTGCCAGATGTGTCAATAACTACCTCTTCGCTGATAAAAGGCGTCATTCACCCCTCTAACGCGAAGCTTACAATATCGCTGAAGAAATGTGCATGTAATACAAAGTGACACGCATATTTCGCCAGCTTTATACACTTATCACAACGAATATACATGATTATATTATATCAAACCCCTGTATAACCATTTCTTTTCCTTTTTTTATTGACTATTCCGCAAAAAGTTAGATATCGTGTGTCACGGAGACTTTACAAACATTCAAACAACGGACACCAAGATCACCCACAGTCGTAACAACCATTTTTTATTAAATGTGAGGATCGAACACACAACATTGGACGCAGTATCAATGACAACGCCACCATTTAAAGCATTGCGCTAATATACAGGAATGAATATATTATCGACTAGTTTTTCTCGCGGCTTTGTTTAATTTCGCCTTAATGTAGGTTATATCAATAAATTTCTATCCCTCGAGAACATTACTTTTTTCTGGATGATCCTATGTAATTTTTTGTACCCCCGACAACGTGAATGTGAAATTTCATGATGATCGGTCTAGTATTTAATGCGTGAAAGCGTAACAAACTCACGTACACATTTATAATATTAATTAGAATGATGATAATAATACCAGCTCTGAATTTAAACTGTCCTACTGCTGGGCACGGGTCTCTTCTCAGTGTATATCTCCATGTATATACAAAATATCGACCTAAGAACTACTTCACTACTTTAAACTCTTGTATAATTCAATAGCAACGTACGAATTCCAAAATCGTCTCTACCCATTTCAGTTATCATCACTACATTTATTGGTTTCAAGACGGTCATAAAAATAACGTATAGTACAACATTTCTTGTCAGTCCTGCTGTTACGTTATAACGTATTAGTTCAGTTATGACCTCGGCTATATTGCTCTCTTGGACAACTTTGGTGATTATCTGTTATCGTTCTTTCTCTATTGTTGATGAAGTGCTATTTGTTTCGAGGGTCGTTGTTATAGCAGATAAATATGTATTGGGTACAAAGTGTTTCTTGTGGCCTTTGTGTGCGGTATTATGGTTTTGTGTAATGTGATATATTGTTATGATATAACCTATCGATGTGTTATTAATTAGGGTCTTAATATTAATCGGGTTTAAGTGATGATAGTGAAATTGTTTTATTGATAATTTGTTGGTTAGAGTAACCTTGAGGGTAAAATGTGTATCATAAGTTCAATTTCCAGAACTATCAAAATTTTATGTGTTTTATGAATAGGAACAATATGAACATGGTATACTTTAGTAATTAGGCTTAGTTCCATATGTGATATATAGCTGTCGCTTCGTATATTTTTATTTATTAACTAAATTTTGCTCACGGTTCACTCGCATTAATATCAATTTTGTCAATACATTTATTTCCTCAGAAAAAGTTTTTTCTGGATCAAAGGTAACCTATGTCCTTTTCTGGACCCCTGACAACGTTTATGCAATATTTCAAGATGATGCAGCGTCGTTAAAGTGTCAAAGCGTAACAAACAAACAAAGTAACATTCATATTTATAATATTAGTTAGTATTTACAGTCTATAAAGGCGAATTAAAAGAGATTATGGAAAATAATTGTATCAAAAATTATCCTAAAGATAATTATTAAAATAATAAAAATGAATAGGTTCCCCAAACAAAACAAAAATGAGGAAACAGAAAGGTAGCAGAATGCAAAGATAGTAAAATATACAAAGACGTACATACCTTAGCGCAGGTCCACATTTCTGTGAAATGTCACGGAATACATACATACCTCGATTACAAGCACGCGTGACAAAGGTGCGTGCTCGGAGTGATCCTTTCATAATTCTTTTCAAACAAAACATATTTTGTATAGTCATTGATTCATTGAGCGACATGTGTAAGCAGGTACATACACAAGTCTTGCCAGTGAATATCTACTCTTACAGTTCGATGTCCGAATCACCTCATATTGGTTATCTTAGAAGAAAGTTCTAGGCCACAAATATCACGCCGCGTGACTAAGGTATAAAAGTTTCGTACATTTGAAATATGCGGTCCTTCAGTCCTCGCGGCCAAAAACGCATGCCCTATAAACGCATTATGGTGGTAAAGGATGTCACGCCGCGAGACATCCATTTGTCTTCATGTCACGTGGTGTGACGTCCACTTGTTCAGAGTCTTCTGAGCAACCTTGCTGCCGTCGCGACGGCACCGACACGTCGGTACCACATGTACGACTTTAATGAAAATAAAAATATTGTTATATCGTTAAAAAACAAGTTGTGCCGTACATACCATAGCAAAGTGTTTCACCGATTTGCGCATTGCTTTGTTTGTATGTAGACGAGCCATTACACGACCCAGAGCCACCAGTCAAAACAATACCATCTGACACCTCACTGAACTCTTCCGCCACACCCAGTTCTATACCTCTATTGTGTTACATAATTAACATGACCAACGCACTGGCATAGGAAATTAAAACGTTTGTTATTAAGGTTCATTTCTCGAATAGGCGTCCGATTTTAACTGACAATGAGATGAAACATATTTATGTATATTTTTCTATATCAGAATTGCCGCATCTGTAGTGAATACTATGTGTGTTAAAGGTCAAAAATCATTTATTAATTTAAGTCACAAAGTAACACTTACGAAGTCGGAGTTTATAATTGGGTTAATATAAGTGGGTTTAGAGTAGTTTATGAATTTACGTTTAGGCCAGTCGCCAGGTTTGGCAAAGGGTTGAGCATATGAGAAGATGACTGCAAAAAACTCACCTGAAGTCTCAGTTTCAATGCCAGGATCGGATAAAATGTTATTGGGATTTTGTGAAAATAAATTCTCAATAACAGCGCGGAATCTAGAATTATATTACTCGGTAGATGGCAACAGATTCATCCCTTATTACGTAGGTAACCAAACCATAGCTAGCAAAATATAGGTGTAATGAACTTCTGCATATTCCTTTAGAGCAGGGATGTTGCGGATGCAGATTTTTTGACATCCGCTATGGATGTTTTGAAATCACATCCGCAGATGCGGATACGGATGCGGATGTTCAAATGGACGCAGCAGCTCCGCAATTGCGGATGCGAAGGTTGATGGCAATTTTTCACATTATTTAATAAAAAAGCATCTAATATCACCGCCTTCGCAAGTTCAAGCCTGTTTTGCAAAGGTTCATAAATTAAAACGTAATACTGAACAACTGATTTCTTTATTATCGTAACCTACGCTATATCTGGATCCGCATTAACATCCGCGTTGATTATTGCGGATGCGGGCATCTGCATGGATGCAGATGTCCAAATCGATGCGGATGCGATGATTCACAACATATTCCCTGCTTCAGAGGTATAGGTGTAAGACTACGTATTTATGCATTTATACCAACTGCTTGTTAACAGATCTAACCTCCACCTTTCTTTCAGCAGGAGTAAGAGACGCTGTCGCTCGATATCCAGTTCTGGTGTTTGTCCACGGAGAGAGCTATGAGTGGAGTTCAGGGAATCCCTACGATGGCACCGTCCTTGCTTCCCACGCGGGTCTAGTAGTGGTCACCATTAACTACAGGCTTGGCATTCTAGGTAAGTTAGTAAAATATAATATTTATGAACAAAAATTTTGCTGCCCTCTTTATTAATAAAGATGTTAAACGTATCATTCGTTGTGAAACATTAATTAGTGGATGGTTAATTGGTGCCTATGTGGTACAGACTGCTGTACACGATGTCTCGGCTTTAATTCCCGGCTCAAGTAAAATGTAATTAGGGGTTTCCGTCAATAAATTTACATTAGCTGCACGAAGATAAAGGAAATAGGAAATATTACCTAAGACCTTTAGTAAAAGTGTTAAACAATTCGCAAGCTGTGTTTTAAAACAGCTAACGAATTGTTTAACACTTCTTCCCACCCTCCCGACACTATGTGTGTATATCTATTAAGACTGCGCCGAGCGAAATGTGCCAAAACAGGCGGTCACAGTTAAGTGAATAAAATCAACACTTTTGTTTAATACAAATATAAAATATACATTTACCATAACAACGAATATGTTTACAATTACTCCGTGTTAAAAACTTAAAATAATTAATATTTTCACCTACAAAATTACGTAAATTTTCACGAAAAATGCTATAACGTAGGCTCGTTATATGTGATTTTTAGATTATAACAGTAGAAATCTATCCTATTTTACAGCTTAAACGAAACATAAATAGTTATATTACAATTTATCCGTCCCAAATATTTAAGTTATTGGTTGAAAATAAAGATACATATTTATCAAAAAAGCACTAATTTATACAATTTTACTATGGCGGCCGCACGATTTGAATATGCACCGTATGAGCTCTGTCATTACCTGTCTTACGCTCGGCGCAGTCTTAATAAGTTACGTTACACACAATGCGCATAATGGCAATTAAATTATATTTGAATGCGGTTGTATATAACGTATCAGCGTTACGTGGTCAAGTATGCAATGCAGATACCTATGTTGTCAACACATTCGAATTATCTTCTTATGCATGCACTTTAATATATAAATTACATAAATTTAAAAGCATTTATTTAGATTAATATCGTGATTTATTTTTGCTACCAATTATAAAATATTATTTTTGAGTATCAGTTACATGTCAATTGTGCGAAAACAACTTTTTACGTGTCACGTTAAATATCAGACATAACATTGACATTTAATTTGACGCTGCATCGCAGTCTCAAATCCTATTTTCATTAAAAGAAAAACGAATTTTATTACATTATGATTCATGTCATTAAAAAGCTGATCAATCATAAAATCAGTTCGTGGCACTTTTAAATGAGTGCTGAAATTGCGGTTTGGCAGGAGTAAAAAGTGCCACTTGTAAACATTAATGATTTTCACTAAGTTAAAGCTCTAAGTATATAATAAAAAATCAAAAAGAAAAATCAGAAAAAAGTATTTTATGCTGTGTCTTTATGTTGCCTAATTAGTCTATTTTGTGTTTTTATGGTGTATTTATTCTACCATCGTTGGCTCCGTAGCATAAATTTGCGACCTAACATGATAGTTTGATTTGATTTCTGGATCGGGTAAATTGACTCTGAAATTTTCTATTAAGAAAAGTTAATTGCAGGGCGAAAAGTGCCTAATAGACTGCTATATAGGTTTACCTATTTAATGTAGGGCCGAAAACAGCTGGTAAAATCTGGGCTATATGACAAGTGTCATTTAAGTACCTCTGACTGCTCTTTCATGGATATACCGACGTAGGTGCCAATATTATAAATAACTATGAATATTTGATACTCAAATACAAACATATCGAAAAACATATTTTGATGAAATTTACAACGTGTGATCAGATTTTCATGAAAATCTATCAATATTACGTTTTGTTGCAAAGGGGTATAACGTTTCTATGTTTTTTTTCGCAATATAGACCTGGGAGGGAGAGAGAACCTTTGTATCTATATTCATATGAATTTAACAAAACAACACCGTATAAACAATAAAGCCTGAACTATAAATTGTTGTCTGACAATTTGTTAAGAATTTAGTCTGGCACATTCATATTAAATTAAGAGAAATGGTAGCCATTACAAATACGTGCCGAGTTGTCCCTATTATACAGGATCAGGGTTTAGGTCTACTAGAAATTGTTTTAGATATTATTTATAACTTGTTCATACGTGTGTATGTGAAGGAACGAAAGGGTAGATAAAGGTGATTTATATATAAAGCTACAAAATTGTATGTTCTAGATATAAGCAATTGTCGAACAGCGCGTTGTAGACTATTATTTTACAGACATTTGAACTTGACTTTGAAATGGGTTTACTAGACCTGACAATTAACAGCCTGTCTGGTGGTAGGTGCTCAGAATAAGTTACAGCGAATGATTTTACAATCGAAATTGAAAGGGTAACACCAGGACATATTTTATTGAGTTAGCAAATGCGTTTAGTATGTATTTTATTTTTAAATTAATAAGCAGTTACTAAGATAACCACGTAATATCCAGGCATCCTTGATGTTGCAAGCGCCTACATGCTGGATGTAATAATAATAATGTCCTCCAGATCGAATATCGGTCACGGCGTCCAAACTTAATGGAGATTGGTCATCTGTGCAAGAAAATAATATAGTGCAAAAGTGTGTACGCAACCACAAGTTTACTCTCTGTTCCCTAATACTCATGACCCGATTGGACGGCAATACAACACGACTGGAGAGAGATCAGGTGCAGGGCCAACGGTTTTACGTGGTTTCCGTGTCTTACACCATCGACTTACTAATTCCAAGCTGGTATTAAGATTTTTTAACAGAAAAACTCAATAACTTTGTGTTGGCTCGACCCGGGTTTCGAATCCGAGACACACACATTTGTACCACACACTCGCATCTCAGTTGCATGCAATCATTTTTCATCTTTCGTGGCGCATTGCCAATATTCCGATCTGTACACAATAGCTGGCGCTATATTATGATCTTACAAATTTTCCTCTTAAGAGGTCGAATAATTTAAGAGTGACATGTTTTGTTGCGATCCCTAATAATATTTATATCATCCGTAACATTTCTTTTTCTTGTCGTTATTATTGTTTTGTTTATTACTATAATTTGTTTTCTTTTTATTTCTCAAAAATATTATTATACCTATTTCGCGAAGGAGTACATAAACATCCAAAAATCGCATACAAATGACACTCAGAGATACAAGGATTTGGATTAGGTACATATACATATATTTTTATCCATTGTGGGGATCGTACAAATAATACTCAGCACTTGGTCAGTAGCGAGGCAAACTTCAAATCACTATACCGATCAGTATATTATAAAATAAATGTATTGAATCGCTACGCCTATTAAAGTATGATATTCGACATTGACTTGCAGAAACATTTTATCTGAAGGTAACTTAGTTTAGTGTAATCATTCACTAAGACATTGCACATAACTATTCAGGCTTTTAGTAACTATACTATCAAGTTAGAATAGTATTACTATTCACCTGGGTAAAATAATACTAAATTTTCTGTTTTCATTCTTTTGAATTTATTTTAGGTTTTGACTCGCATTCCCGAGTTTCGAAACATTTGTACTTTGGCAATATTTGATCTCATATGCAATTGCAGTATTAACTTGACTGCATCCTGCACGCAGTCAAGTTAGTGCAGTGGTTAAAATGGTCGTCTCACCATTGCCACTGCGCCAATTGTGGGTTGGATCTCCGCATGGGACAAACATTTTTGTGATACAAATAGTTGTATCGAGTCCGGTTATACAGTCCTAGTATATTGTATCCTACGCCACACAGGACTTGTTTCTATGTCGTTTTTTTTACAGAAAAAAGGGAAAATATTTTCATTAATTTTACTAACGCTTAAACTTTGACGTTCATAGGTGTTACTCTATGACCCAAATGATGAATAAAATATTTTTTACTTTGACTTTATTTACGTTGATATATATAAGCACATCGATAATGTCATTATTATCGAGTTGCACTATTTATAGAGCCTCATTAGAGACCAATTGTACTCTATATATGTATACTAGTTTAACTACTCAGTAGATTGCGGATAAATGTGTTTGAATAATAAGTAGGGTAAAGTGCCTCTACATGGTGCTCTGAAAGGTTTGGGGTCTTACAGTAGGACACTCTTGCCCTCTTATGTTGACCATCGCGGTTGAGTACGGGAAGGCAGCATCTTCAGTTTGCGTTGTAAGATGTTTTGGTCGAGAGCAAATGGTAAAGTCGCTATAAATATTATTCCATGCTGTGCCTCAGAGTATGAGGTGGTAATAAGAGAACTTACATACACTATAATAACATATTATCAAATTCTTATCCAACTGACTTTTCTACCTTGCTATTTATAAAGTATTTTCATGTGTTCATCAATAAACTCAACTATTTAAATAACGTAACATCACGAACGTAACGTGACTATGTAGTTGTGCGCCGTAGTCGCTACAAACATAAATACTAATTTATATTTTTTAAAGACATCTCTTGCTTTTTCATTAATTACTGTGACACGAAAGACTTTAAAACAATGGACACTAAGCACACCCAGCAAAAGATCCCACTGGGTCGAAGTGTCGCCGGTCTGCACTGACTGGCATAAGATACAAGATACAAGCACACCCAGACATAAAACAATTATTTATTGATATTTGCCCATGTATCCTATGTACCTGTATGCAAGACGAACTCTGAAACGCCATCCGTGCAAGTGTACCGAACTGTACTGTAGTATAAAAATAACTTTGGATCATTTTAGTAATTGCAATGTCACTCATTAAAAATCAAATACAATTACAATTCGAAGATTCAGCGTATTTTGTGGCTCTTGAACGTTTAATTGATCTAAGAAGTATAAAGTTTGACTTTGAAAAGTGACATCTTAAAATATTTTAATAGTATAAGCTAGAACATAATATGACCAAGTCACTTTGCATCATCAACATTTTAAATGATCTGAACTTTAATTACTTATCAGAATAGTACGTGAAATTATTCAATTAAAAAGTTTACTCGCAGGTTTTTGAATAATTCACTTCAATTGATATTGCAGCTTTATATAAGTCTAATTAAAAGTTCACCAAGATGAAGTATTTTAATTAATTATATTTTATTTTTATTTTACGTTTCGCTAGGCACATATCCAAGCGTTTGCCGTTAACTTTCATGTAATTGTGATAAATAAATTAATACCCATTAACTATAACATACCTGGCAAACAATTTTTTTAGAGATACGTGCATATCCATAAAGTAATATCTTAGTGAACAAATTATTGTTAATATAGCACTAGATAACTGTGTACAGTAAAATATCAGAACACAAATTTGAGCTTGTTTTAAAATTGGTTGTTTCGACCACATCAAAGTGTGTTTTGAGAACTTACTTCTATAAGCATTTATAGGATACCTATAACTCTGTCTAATGCGTTTAATAAAACTAATTATCAAAAATATAGATATAACAAGATACTTCCCACATAAATAGTCGATATTTATATATATCGACTATCTAGGTGTTATCACCATCGCTATATTTTACAAGAGAAACTTAGCACCCCTGCGCGACCTCTAAAATCATCCCACACGAAATGTCAAGCGGCGTTTATTTAACTCTAAAAATACATACTTCGAAACTGCCGAACACATTACATTGCCTACTTAACAAAACAAGAACGCTTCAACGACCGTTCTATTCCACAAAATCATTGTCTCAAAAGGATAATATTCCACTTAGCAAGACAATCCCACTTTATTCGAACATTATTCGAGTTGGGATATTCTTTGTGTGCGCTGATAGCCATGAGGACGTTTTTGATAAGACGTCGTCGTTAAAAGGAAATAGCATAAATATAAACAATGGACCATAATGCGGTACTTTGATTGTGGGCGTTTTACCGTTACTCGGGAATTCTCCTTCATAAGTGGCACTCCGTTGGTACAAATGTCTTACAAGATTACTGAGAGTACATAACCAATAAACATAAACACACTTCAATACTTTTATTAAAGTGGACCCAGCGTGGTACCTTGGGTGCACCACTAAATTGTACGTAAAGTGAAACTGTTGAACTAATAAAACTTTGTGTAAACACCTGTATGTCGAATAAATTGCTGCATAACATGCGATTTTGTGATAACAGACATAACTAATTAAAAGTTTTGAGTTAAAATCGATTTTTTATTGTCAAAACGTTGGGTTAGCGGTTGCATTATTTTAAGCTGAAAGAACACGCGATTGCAGAAAGGTAACAAAAACTAAAAAGAAGATAATTTAGGTATATAAAACAATACACAAGTGTGTTTGGAATTAGGCTATCAAAATAACATTTTCAACGAGATAAAGACATTCAAATACTAGATTTGCTTATTGTAGTTAAACCAGTCGAGAACAATTTGAGTCAGGAACATTAATATGAATACCTTGTGGTTGTATAAATTCGTAATATGACCGGTATTCCAAATATTATCAACAGAGATATAACAGTATTATTTTAAGGATGATATTTTTGAATGGTATCTGAAATTAATAGGGCAGAATAATATTAATTGAATAATGATTATCATGATACTTTAAGTATTATATAACATTGAAAATGCCTTCTAATATGCTTAAAATATTAAGAATAAATAAGTTGATATTAATACCTTTACCAAAAACGTCACTTGATTATAAAATAAACTATGTATCGAGTACATGGTTCAAATATTTTTATTGTCGTATTTTCTATTGGCACGGGCGCATTTTAAGAGTTCTGCAAAATACCTGCCCTGCAGCATGAAATATATCACTGCCGACTCAAAACGGTAGTAATTTATTATAACCTTGGGACCTGTTAATTTTCCTTTTGGTCTTTTATGAATATTTAATGAGAATTCCTCTTTAAATATTCTGAATTAATTGCATTTATATTTTATTAACAATGAATATTAACTAAAATTTACAAATAATTAACAAAGTTCCCAGAATGTTTTGGTCAAACTTTCTATCAATTATCTCTTTGAGTCCACTAATTGAATAAACACTTCGTTAATGAAGTTACTAATATAAATAATTAATGTTAAATTTTGGTCTAAAATTCTGTCTAGACTTACACAAATATTTGAGTGGTTGAAATTTTCTCGTATAAAATGAGTAAATAACTATACCAAAACTTTGCCAAGAATGTTTTATAGATCAAAACATGATAAGAAAAGTGATAAATTACTTCAAACGATAAGTCATTTTAAGTTTTTGTAAAGGACTTGAAAATTCTTTTGAATTTGGCAACGAGAGTTTTCCGCTTAGAAATGAAATAACTTAGGCACAATAATACGCTTAACTGCTTTCAAACTGTTGTGCTAAGGAAAGGGGAAAACAACATAATCAATTACAGGTGGCGTTACAGACCAAGGATTTTATTTTATAATTTAAGTTGGATAACATTACAAATTTTGATATTGTTCACCTTAAAATTAATGTGGATACACATCTACAATTTGGAAGCAAACATATGAAATAAATGTAGGTCTCTACAATACCATAAGCCATACAGAATCAGATGTGGAGGGTTAGTTAGAATCAATAATACGTACTTATACCTTTACTGGAGTGATGTTTAAATAAACAAAAAAAATCGTTTTAACGGTGAAGGGAAGGATTATGACATATTCCCACGTGGTACTTGTTCAAAAAATTCTTGGAGTTGACAGGTATCAGTCTACACTTGGCTAACATAGAGGCCTGAAACTGACCTCTCTTATTTTGAGAGACGGCCCTCATCTGTGTTTAGAGAGATTAAACGATAATCGTAATCACGTTTGTGAAATACAATCATAACAATTTTAATGGAAATCCTATCTTAGTGCAATTGGATAAATTCGTAATAGCAGCAATACATTTGATCGATATAATAATAATAATAATAATAATTTATTATCAAAAGCCAAATACAGTTTGTCCATCTCAATATAAAATAATATATAAAAGTAGCATTATATGCACTACATATGAATCGTTCATGTTACACAGTTAAGGATTTCGATACGTTATACCGACAGTGCCAATAAAACAAAGTGAACATACCTCTACCGGCATCCTTTTGTAATAGAGAACGTCACAAAAAGGGAACTTGTCACATTGTTGGCGAAATTTTCTACTGTATACCGAAATAACTTAGATGGCGGGGTGTGGTGACAGTGACAGCGGGGAGTGGCACGTAATGAGATTGTAAACACGTCAAAATATATATAATGCCTTTTTTTTGTCTGGAGGGAGTACTCCTAAAATATCAGGGACGAAAATGTTCTAAGTTAGTTTTTAAATCTTTCCCTAAATTAAATTAAATTAAAAAAAAAAAAAAAAAAAAATCTTTATTTTCGTATTGTGATGCGACGCGATGTGCTTCGCGGGGTCGTAAGTAGGTGGTGCTATTTGAGTAACAATTTGCTGCAACGGCAAGTTGAATTTGTGAACTTAACTTTGATTAATAACAAATGAATCTTCAATCAATCATAAAATGAACTTTGGTTAATTGATTAGAGTTCATATCTTACGCATTACACAAAGTTCATATTATATAGACGTAGGATTTTATGATACCAGTTTATATACCTTTGAATCACATTTTGCAGTTAAGTCGCCGAATTGTATTGTATCATTCAAGCAAAAGTTACTAAAGAAAATTATATTTGAAGCTGCTGCCTGCTAGTGACAGTGTAGAATGGCACCTAGAGTTGATGTCCTTTAAAAATTCGAACAGAGGGTCGTGTATGACGAACATAAAGGTATACGCCCAACTATTTGTATTATAATAGCCTGATATGATACTGCTTTATCTATCAATTTCTATAATAGTTGCAAGCCCGTCATTATGTAACTCTCCCTCGACGGAGGCTCATTGTGTGTTGTTGAATACGTAACTAGGAGCACATTGTTGAGACCGAGTACAACGAGAAGACTTCAATAACTGTAGTAATTACTTTTATAATGTGGCGGTCATTAGTGTGAGTGATTGATTGGAGGGTGATGGCCACATACTTAGCAAAAATTTTTATTGGAGGATCTTCAACAAAAATTAAAAAGTATTATTACAAAATATATGAAGTATACGTGTTTTCATCGACTCATGCTTGTGAATGATCTAAAACCACATCAAAGATAGACAAAATTGTATTACGTCTACATTCTCTTACCTATTTTTAAAGATCCCGGTTTTGCCAATCGAATTAGCCACCCACGCTACACATTCCCAACGTTCTGCTGCTATTGTAAATTTTCTAACTCATCAATACTTTACCCAACCTAGAATTCGAACCCGAGACTTTATGGTTATACAATAATAACGCATAACTTGAAGGAAGATAAACTCCACGAGGCGGTTTTTAGACATTTGTATATGATTCTTATTTTACTATGACAGACCATGCTTTCTTGAGAAATATAACAGATTTGATAGTTAATAGCTCTGCCAATGATGGCAATCTTTTAGACATCACTAAATATCGGTATATAAAATCATAATATGATCCAATTATTGTGTAAACGCTTTGCTTTCTTTCTAAAATGCTCTGAGCTAGTCAAGTAGCTTGAAGGAGTAACCGCATTTTTGAAAGTTCAAACATGGATTGGTATGTGTAGACATACGAATGTTTTGAAAACAATCCAATTTTCAAGTCTATTAAAGTTAATGAAGTCTGCAAAACCGAAGACTCAAGTTATAGCGCTACAAAAAGACTGCAGGCAAATAATGTGATACGTCTAGCAGATAGCATTTTAAGAACTCATTAGGACGGCGCTGTGGAGTTAGTAGTATTACCGTTTTTACGATAGAGGGTATAAACGAAAAGCTTTGAAGCTTTGAAAAACATTGGTCAAGAGTGAGTTGGGCTCGTGCATCAAGGGTTCTATTATTCTCTTTACATATATATCCATTATTCTTTAGTATTCCCAAGTCACTTGGGGTCGGCTTTTCTGGTCTAACCGGATTTGACTGGATATCAGTTTTTACACGGAGCGGCTGCCACCTGACCTCCGCAACCCGAAGGCTAACGATACCCTAAGGCTAGGCACGCTTTTGTATGGAACCCTAAAAAATCCTCTATTTTAAATTAAAACCAGCAATTCGCTTCCATCGTCACCCCGCACGGTGTGTATAAATACAGTTACCTACAAGCAGGCACGGCTCTGGGCTGCAATTTCAAGTATTTCTTTACTTCCATAAGCACAGCTTACAAAGGGTTGAATAGATTACTGTATAAGACACGTACTTCAAAGGGTTTTAATAAACAACCTTAACATTATGGTGAGATTACAATTTCACGAACCCTTTGGAAAACCTTGACATACAATGATTCAAGATCTAAAGAGTCTGATCGTTTAATTATTTTTATTATCTGAAGGTATGAGGTGTAGTGTTCCACACAATTTCGGCTTCAATGGCGTAGTGGTTAGTGTAACCGACTGCCACAACTGAGGTCGCGGGTTCGATTCACGCACAAGTCAAACATTTATGTGCTTGAACATGGATGTTTGTCTTGGTCTGGGTGTTCCTATGTATAATATAGATGTATTTACAAAAAAAAAGTATGTGTGTATGTTTATCCATTGTCTAGTACCCATAGTACAAGCTCTGCTTGGTTTGGGCTAGACGGTGTTGTATGTATGTGATAGAAAAAAAAAACTATAGGTCGACCGCGTTTGCCCGGCGAACCGCGTTTGTTTCAGTTCGGACGGTCTTAGATAGCGCTACTGCGTGGTTAGCGCAGCTGCGACTGCTGTGCATGAGTTGTCAGGTTCGATCCCGGAATTCTAATGTTCGTGCATTGTGATTGACCTTTTTTACCCGACTATAGCGAAGCCAAAATGAAGGGAAATGATTTTGGCAGTCTGGGTATGTATGTTTGTATGTTCCACCGTAGCGCCTAAACTACTGAACCGATTTTAATGAATGAGGTGTCAATAGATTTGTAATAATGGCTCGGGTGACATAGGCTATATAAATTTTAAATTCGTTATTTTTAGATCCCTTTTTTTACGTAGTCGGGTTATAGTTTTTGAAGTTTTTTAATAACTCATAGATACTACTTTGTTCTGTTGAATAAGCACATAATATTTTTGTCAATAAAAGATTAGCGGCAGCATGAAGTCTGCAACTGTGCCTGGTGATCGGCAATGGGCTCAGCCTTTTTTACGTGGGTAGAAAACTGTGAGTAATTCATCTTTGTCTACCCTTTCGAGAATATAGGCGTGATACTATGTATAACAGCGTGATTAATAAACTGTTATTACGCTGTTATTTTTATATCGTTAGCAGTCTCGTTAGCTTCTTCTTCGTGGCATATATTAGTATCAGAATAGATCATAATACCATTACGGTCAGTCTCACTGAGTTAATATCTACAGAGTTTTAGAGCAGACAATTAAACTTAATTGATGGTAACAAGCGTTATAGTCTATGCTCTGTTAGTGTGTCATACGATTACTGCAAAATTGTAATATTCAAAATGTCATTATGTGTATTGCGGCGATGCTTAATTAATTTTTATCCTAACGTCTATACGTGTAGTACTATTATGCCAGTACCAGTATGCGTATGGCCCACAATAACAAGAAGAATAAAACATTCTATTAAAAGACAATAGCATCATATACACATATCTTTGATTATCCAATGTTATCTTAGTCAAGCTAATTTCATCCCTAAATAGCGCTAAACTCCATTCTCTGTGGGTAGAATCCATTTGAGCTTCAATAAACGCGTACATAATTGTTTGCATTTAACTCAAATGTTACAGTTATCGTTCCTGCGTAGATTTTATGGTGCAGACGTTGTAAACACTGAGCTATATCGGTTTTGTATTACTGACTAGAGAGTTATGGTTAACGTTCGACGAAATAGTGTAATGAGTGATCTGGTGATGGGCTACATGACCCAATTCCTATACTAAGTTCTTGATTATGATTTATTCTTAGTTAAGAATCTTGTACAATGTAAGTGTCTTGAATCTTGTACATTCAACGTATAGCATAAAAGCTGAGTAGAATCTTAGTTGTAGTTCAGACTAGTACTACTAGAGAATAGTAAAATGCCGTCAACTATTTAATCTTACATACTTAATAAACTCCTCGGGGAGCACGTTAAGTCATCGGTTCCGGCTGCCATGAACATCTATGGCAGTCGTTATTGGGAAAGTTGGTACCCTCTAATATCCTGACACTAGCCTAGCCTTAGGGTATCGTTAGCCTTCAGGTTGCTCATACAAAGACTCATGCAAAGACTTGGGAATAATAAAGGCTAAGGAGAACTTAATAAATCTGCCAAATAATAAGTATTGTGAGAGAATGAGCTAACAGTTGCCGATTATTTGGTTAAGTTAGAAATAAACCAGTTAGTCTATGGAAGTAACAACATAAGCAAACCAAAAAGATTTAGCAAATTCGTATAAAATCTCTGGATTTTCCATTGCCTACGGTAGCTGTTGTGCAGTCGAATCACATTCTTGGTTGCTAACTATTAGAACCACTACTTTTGTAAAACCACTGCATGAAAATATTAAGATTGACATTACGTAATGAATTACATTGCTCGATATCTATCTAGAGCCTGTCACTGACAGTTGAAGTCCTTATAATCAGTCAAACACACCGATTAGACAAAGGATTGTCGCGTAACCAACCTTCAGTGCTTCGTCCATTGGAAGACTTGAAGTGTCTCTCATGGTTCAAGGCTCAACGGTCATGTTATTATAATGGTTACTAGCTCGCTTTTTCTGAAGAAGAACTGAGGTGTTCTACAATCAAATTTTGCCACCTATAACTTTAGTTCTGCATGATATAAGGCAAGTCTTTTATCAGCTCCTTTCTTTATTTTAGGCTATGAGGTGCTACAGAGAATTTCTTGACAGAAAAATCTGACCCAGAAATCGACGATAAGACCATGCACAGCAGTTGTAAAATAAACGACTAACAACAAAACAATTATCGCTATACCAAAAACGTTAAACGTTGAGAGGAACGAAGTAAAGACAGATCAATACCCGAAGTATTCTCATTTGTTTCAATAAATACTTGTACTTCTTCAAAGTGAGTTTCAAACTCGTCTTTGTTTCAACCAAGACTAATTTTAGTAGCGACTAATTGCTCGCTCCAGACAGTTTTGTTGTGCACAATACACCGCTACATAATCTATCCATAAATACTGGTTGTTTATCCAACCACGTACTACGAAACGGGTAACTGATTTTGCAGATTTATCAGTCACAATGATATAACGAAATGGTTTGTTACTATAATAAGTTGTGTTGATATGTATGCTAATTTGTTTTGTAAATGTGAATGGATTTTCCTGAAATTTACGTTGCTAGGAATTATTTGGTTGCTAGGTGACTTTTTGTGATGTTTACGTTGCAAACATAATAAATGTTAAATTTTAATCAGAAAATAATATCTTTAATAATTATGAAAGTTCTAAATTGCTTCAATGAAAATTGACATATATAATAATAAATTTTAAGTACTAAATCTCTAAATCTTTTCATAGTTACAAAATTACAGCAATTAAATATAAACTTTTATAGTTGGAATCGGTAAATACAAATACAGTCTTGATTCACATTTTCCATCATATTTTTAGTCATCCCTACTTACCTACTAATATTATAAATGCGAAAAAACTCTGTCTGTCTGTCTGTCTGTTACGCTTTTACGCCTAAACCACAGAACCGGTTTTGATGAAATTTGGTACAGAGATAGACTAGACCTTAGGAAAGGACATAGGTTACTTTTTGTTGTAAAAAGGGCATGTAGGGGTTGAAATAAGGGATGAAATATGGTATAGGAATTCCTCATTATTGCGCCTAAACCATAACCGATTCGGTTATGGTTAACCAATTTATTTTCCCAATGACTGACTAGACATTGGGAAAATAAATTAAAATAAATTAATAATAATATTCTATCACATACACACAACACCATCTAGCCCAAACTAAGCAGAACTTGTACTATGGGTACTAGACAATGGATAAACATACTTATATACTTTTTTTTTTGTAAATACATACATATTATACATAGAAACACCCAGAGCAAGACAAACATCCATGTTCATGCACACAAATGTTTGACTTGTGCGGGAATCGAACCCGCGACCTCAGGTGTGGCAGTCGGTTACACTAACCACTACGCCATCGAGGTCGTCATTGTTTTAATTGTTTAACTTTTGTTGTAAAAGAGGGAAAGAAGATGTTGAAATAAGTGATGAAGGTTTGTATGGGAATTCGTCATCATCGAAGATAAAACCATGAGACTTTGTATTTAGGCACTTGATAAGAAGTAATTGCGACCTACATGGGGATGAAATAGGAGATGAAAGTTCGTATGGAAGCCCAAACAAATCTGTCTATTTTTAGAATAGGTATGCATATTTATCGCAAACATTGTATAATTAGTAAAAATTCATTCTTAATACATACATGTCATGCGAGCACACTTTACACAGTGAACGATGCGCCGGCGGCGGCGCAGTGCGGTGTTTGTAACATTAGCAAAAGCGGCGAGCGCGACAAAATGTTCCAGCAATGTAAGCTGTTGGTTTGGGATGAATGTACGATGTCTCACAAAAGAGCAATCAAAGCACTTTATCGCACCATAAATGGAAGGAATGGTGGTACTTTTAACTGTTGAATTTAGGCAGACCCTGCCGGCTATTACTAGGGGTACACCGGCAGATGAAATGAATGCCTGTTTTAAGGCGTCTGTATTATGGGTACCTACATGTAAAAAAGTTTTGTCTGTCTACAAAAATGCGAGTACAACTACACAACGATTTTCACTCAGGGCAATATGCGGTTGCTCTTCTTAAAGTTGGAGAAGATTGTATGCTTACAGACAATAACAGCATGATAACACTAAGACGTGAAATCTCTCAAATTGTTGATAACACAGATGATTTAAATAATATGTCTATCCAGATCTACAAATAAGTACCTATAGGCAATCGAGAATGGTTGTGTGACAGGTCAATTTGACCATCAAATGGCATAGTAGGCCAGATAAACGAACAAATTATGTCAGATGTTGAGGGAAATGTTGTTGTGTACCTCTTAATAGACAATGTTATGGACACTGAACAAGTCACATCGTACGTCGTTAAGGCTGAAAGTTGGCATTCGAGTCCTGTTAGTAAGATATCTTGACAAAAGTAATCTATACAGTCTGCAAGCTGCTAATCGTTGATGGATGAGGTTGGTACTGGCTAATCAATCAGGTTTACCTGGCCCAACATGTCCTGCAATCAGCAGACTCATCCCGCTTATGATTGCTTTAGTGCAATCGTTGAAACACTATGTATATGCTTAAACTGAAAAAGGACCAGTATAAATTGGAACTTTGAAATGACTTCTCTGCATTATAAGATTCACTTCGAACTTCGAATTATATTTTACAACCAAGCACTTTTCTCGGATAATATTAACGAGCCATGTTTTTAGATATATTCCTTTTAAGAAATACGACCCGATTTTTGTTAATTAATTGCTATTAATTAAACGGCTTATTTTTATATTTATCTTGGTTTTTGCGATTCGAGCGAGGAAACGTACCCTCGTTTCGTTGCTAAACAACCCACAGGGCCCTTAATTCTACCGCGTCCTTCCGTAATTACCCTGCATTATCTACACGTTTCTTGTCCATTTCCCTCTCGTGTCACTGGCTCGGTAAGCTTCCAACCGCTTCAATTTGAAATCGTGAATAATTTGAGCGTCAGTCAAAAATATAATTGAATGCTGCCCAGAGTGAATTTTTCTGGTTTGTCCTGTAACATCGTCCTTGAAAGGGTACTCGCAAAAATGAGTCGAGTCAGCATGCGGACTGTTACAATGTGGGTGATATTAGAATAGACTTATTCAACATTGACATAATTAAAAATACCTTTTTCTAGTGTAGACATTTGCTGTTCTTGTTACTCGTCGCTTTGCAAAAGATCGCTTGCTAACAGGTTGTCTAAATACCAGTTAACCATTTCGATTGCGTAAAAAATATGCATAATAAGGAAAGCACGTGTTACGTAGACAACCGTAACGTATCTTCACCTTTCTATGAAAACCATACTTCATAATACATGGAACAGATAAACATATACAGACATATGGTTATATACAATATGTTAGTTGGAAGGAAGGCCCGATGATCTGTACCACAGATTTAACCTACAGGCACTGCAGTCTCTATATTCTGTGTCAAAGATTATGACACTGTGATATAATTATGTGATGATGAGAACTCGATGGCGCAACAGTAGTGTAAGCGACTGCTTTGCTCAAAGCAGTAGCAGAGAGCACTCGGGTTCGATTCTCGAATCGGGCAGTGTTATCGGGATTATCTGTTAAGTAGCAACACGGGTCCTGGGTTCGGTAAACGCCGAAGAGTCCGATATCTTATACATAATATGTAGGATTTAAAACATTACATACATAGTTACCTATATTATGTAAAACTATATAAATTATTTCACTTTTATAAAGAATTAGCTTTTGCTCGCGTAAAAGTAGGTTAGGTTAGTTTATGTTTTGTGTACTAGAGCCTCGCTGATTTCAGCATGAATGGGCCGGCTCGACCGGGGAAGGACTATCCTCTCACAGAATATCAACGTGAAATAGCAGTATTCCTACTGTTGTGTTTCGTTCGGTGAGTGAAAGTGCTGGTGGCCCAATCACCCCCTTTCTCCCTTCCCGCTCCTTCTTCTTCCCACTTCCTTTCTTAAGGGATTGGCAGCGCGCAAGTGATGCCTCTGGTGTTGCAGGCGTCCATATCGCTACGGTGACCACTTACCATCAGGTGGGCCCTATGCTTGATTAACTCCTTAGGTGAAAAAACAAAAAAGAAAATGTTTTTGCGTGGCCTCGCCGACTGTGGTTTTGTCGAGGAACACCGTGGTAGGTTTAGTCGGTATTACCGAGATGTCTCTAGTCACCATCTTTCTTTGCCCCGGAGAATCTGAAATAACCTCTCCATCCAACCCGCGGCGATACCTCCACGTAAAAAAACTTTAATTTTAGAAAAGCTGCTTTAAAAAATAGCCTATATTGCTTTTTTAAATCGGTTGAGTAGTTTTGAGGTAAATAATTACAAACAAACAAACAATCAAATCTTTTCTCATTATAATAATAGCATAGAATAACACCGAACCCAGTACTTGTTCTAATCTGGTTTACAAAAACACGCCTGTTTTCATTATTTATGTTGACTTTCACAGAACAAACTTAGACTATTAAACAGGTTGTAGGTAGCTGTTTACATGTTTCACTACGACCTCTTTGCAGCCTTAAAAGCCTTACACTCAGAATTAAATTAAGAACATTCTATTTGTTAATAATGTCTGCGGAACCACATGTTAATGCGCACTGAACACTTGTGCTTACTTTTGCTTTAATATTTTATTTCATCAAGTGTTCTTTAATTATGTTATTTATAGGTACTTAATTTAAATGAGATTGGTTTTAATTTAACATAATTCCGGATAAATTAAATTATTTTAATTGCGGTAATATTTACGTTAAGTAAAAAGAGGTGGTTTTAGAACCGCGGTATAGCTGCAAGTGTGGATGAATTTTTAAAAAAGTGCATTATTGAAAATTCTTTTAATTTTTGAAAGGAACTTTATTTCAGACGCACATTATGCTATAAAGGTATTATGTCCAACCCGAAGCAGGAGCGGGCATATTTTAAGTTTATATAACTTAAACAGTTAGATGCTATAAGCTCAATATCCTTACTAACATCATGAATGTGAATTTGAGTTTATTTGTTACGCTTTTACGCCTTTACTACTCGACCGATCATCATGAAATTTAGCATATAAGTGACACAGGGGACACAGAAAAGGATATATGTTACCTTTCATCCAGAAAACAGTACTGTTCCCTAGTATTATAACGTGAATCCGCGGGGAAAAACTAATATGCTATATTATTACGTTCAATCCAAGCGAAGGACGGGCGGGTCGCTTTTCCGTTAATACAACTTAAACCGCTAGGTGCTATAAGCTCAATATCTGTTATAAGTGGTGCGCAACCGTAGCTAAAGCGATATCTATTGGCAATCTCATTCAGAGCGCTATTAGCTAAAGCCTTCATTAATCTATTATTATGATTTATTACCTACTTGAAACTGTTCATAATTAAATATGGAACGTCAAATCCTAATGAATGTGGAAGTTTATGGAGATGTTTTAAGGTTTCGATGTTTGTTATTCAATCACGTGTAAATCTCTAAACGAATCTGGATCAAACTTGGTTAACTAATAGACCATGTTCTGAATAGAATACGTTTTCTCCTCGGATACACGCCGGTGAAGTGGCGAAAAAAAACAAGTATTTTTTACATCTCACTGTGAATCTTCTTGTCTCTTTTTTATGGCGCTAGTGGCTTAGGGGGTAATTCGCCACTATTAATGAGAATTAACCTAATCTTTAGGATTGATGGCCATGCAGAACGATAATTTGTGTGATAGTTTATTAGTAATTGTTTTGAGTCTTTTTGATTTTGGAATGCTTGCAACGAAGTAATTCAACAATAAATGAATAACTCTTACAACGAGATTGGTCTCTGTAATAAATTAATAAATTTAATAGTATAACTTCCTTACTTATATTAAACTAAAAGTATTCCAATAAAAAATATAGATCACAAAAGTTTCTTTATAAAGAGAAACTTATTCACATATCAATCGTAAAATTGGTCGCTGATAGATGCGCCACAATTTTAATACTATATTAAATTAATATATTTAATTTTGCAGGAAGCACTGTTATTAAATTATTAAATGTTCACGTTTCATGTAATTCTACCGAAGGCATGCAAAATGTATACAATCATGGTTTATCAAAAAGAAGATTGACATTGAAATATATATAAAATTATAAGATTAAAATATTTTAAGATATCAACGTATCTATTGTAATATTAATGTAAGTTTAATTTGATCCAAATACAAGTTTTTATTTATTTTATTATAAATGTAGCAGATGGGTAGATACTATTTCATATAATATTACAAAAATAATTTCACTAGAATCCCTTTCGAATAGACTTAGAATATTTTCGCTACCTTTCGATGAAAATATTTTAATAAACTTAACTATAAATTCATTACCTTTCAAATATCTCTATATCTTTATCAAAAAGTAAATTCTAGCTGCGTACGCTATAAAATTAAATTCTTCTCAAACACTTGAAATAACAGACAAAATAAAATTGTATTTTAGACGTAGACTTCGACCATTTTTTGTATCGCCCTTGGCGGCACAAAAGCGAGCGGTCCACCTGATGAGAAGTGGTAACCGTCGCGCATGGACTTCAGCAACATATACATTTATTGATGATAGCTGGAGCCAGAGCCTCCGTGACAATAGTAACAGTAACTGCTGTTCATACATACAAAGGCTCACGCTTATATTTCCGAAGGGGTAAGCAGATGTGTAGTAAACCCACATTTTGCCATTCATGTTTTTACTAGATTTTACCCTTGGCTTTGCTCGCTATGTAGAATAGGTTAGGTAAGTAACAGTTCTTTTTTCTAGATGAGAGGTAGCCTATGTTCTTTTCTATTCTCCTGACAACGTGTTTACAAAATTTTATGATGATCGACAAAGTAGTTAAGGCTTGAAAACGTAACAAACAATCTTACATTCGCATTTATGATATTACTTAGGATAAAGGAATACAGGGCGAGGCTATTGCAGTTTACTGGGCACAATTTGAGACCCTGTAATGCTACTAAGAACTTCTTAGTCGAAAAACCCAATAACTCTATTTGACGATCCGCGAATCGAACACGAGACTTCACACAACCGTCGCACACACTACCATTGCGCCACCAAGGTCAGTAGTATATAAATTAAAAAGATATATAATATCATTTTGTAGTTATTATTGAGATCAAATATCCACCTATACAGTACTTATAAATAATATGTAGGTATACACACATGAATGAAGCAGCGATAGCTCAGTGGGGAGACCAACAGACTGCAATGCAGAGGGTCTCGGGTTCGAACCCACGTCGCGCATCTCTGACTTTCGGAAGTTATATGACTTTTCGAAATTATGTGCGTATTGATTGACAATTATCGCCTGCTCCGTGCCTCGGAGAGCACGTTAAGCCGTCGGTCCTGGCTGCCATGAACATCTATGGCAGTCGTAGTTGGGAAAGTCAGTACCCTCTAATATCCTGACACTGGTCTAGCCTTAGGGTATCGTTAGCCTTCGGGTTGCGGAGGTTAGGTGGCAGCCGCTCCGTGTAAAAACTGATATCCAGTCAAATCCGGTTAGACTAGAAAAGTCGACCTCAAGTGACTTGGGAATAATAAAGGCTAAGGGAGAAGACTAAGACACACATGAATGAAGCCAAAGAAGTGTGTCAGGATCGTAGCAAATAGAAATCCGTAGTCTCTGCCTACCCTTTCGGGTAACAGGCGTGAATCTATGAATACCTGAGTGTTAGTTAATGTGTACATACACACATTAACTAGCACTCAGGTATTATTTTCCATTATTATATTATTTTAGGTCCAATTTTCTACCTCCTCAAGTATTCCGTAACGTTTATTGCCAATCATGATATTCTGAGTGCCGTTCCCAGATAGGAGAAAGTATTATTTGCAAAGAAATTCGTAGTCTGCTACTGACGGAGCGAAGCCTGTGAGTATTTAATGGGAACAGACACGATTCTATCACGTGGGACTTTAATATAGCTGGGGAATGTAAGTTTTCCACACCTAGCGTTATGATCTCTCCGTTTAGATATTATTATGTAGGTACAATTTATAGTCGAATATAGGGTCATGTAGGGACACTATGAGTTATAATATTACGCCCAAGCAACATTTCTTCTTTTATTTATTAATTATAAGTATTTCCAACAAAGGAATATACAACAACATACGAGTACATTATAAAGCAATAATTAAGTTCTTAGCGTGTATAGTCCCTCGATTATAGGCAACCATAGCTTGCATATTATAATTACAACTAAACTAACAAACTTAATTTAAGAAATAAACATTAAAAACATAAAATTTTAAATATTAAATTCTGCGTCTAGGATAAACTTTAAAGTAAAACAATAATAAATAAAAATAAACTTATTAGATAATAGAGTTCGAAGTAGCGAAGACAGGTTTTAAATTGTATTAAATTGTTATTATGTCTGGGTCGGTGTTAACAGAAAGTGCCTACAGAGCCTGGATACAGCTGCGTAGTGTCCAAGATTTGATCTTGAGCGAGGAATATGGAAAAGCTTGTATGTATTAGGTCTTGGAATACGAATTTTGAATCTATTAAGATAGGTTTGCAGTCAGTAGTTCCATTTATTATTTTATGTAGGAAGACAACATCGGACATTTTACGGCGGTTAGATAGGGTGTTCATGCGGAAGTGTTTCAGGCGACCTTTATAATTATTTACGTTTTGCAGTGAGTGGTCCCGGTAAGCGAGATGGTAGAGACCACTTCTGGACCCGTTCAAGATGCTTGATGTAAATGTCATAATGAGGGTTCCACACGACAGAGTTGTATTCTAGGATTGGGCTGCTTTCAAAAGTATAGAATATAATATTCGTTATGGGTACGACTTATAATAAATAAACAGCGATATCATCGCTGTTTGTTTATTATAAGTCATGTGCTACTAAGAATTTTCGACAGAATAATAGCAAATACAGCAGTCCCTTATAATTCTGCAGTGTCATCGAGGCAGCATAATTTTGTTATGGTGTGTAACTCTAGGTGTTAGTTGGCTTCAGATAAGACGCCAGTTATCAGCAAGCGTGTAGTGTGCGGTGCAACGGTAGTCAATGCGACTGCTGTGCATGAGGCCTCGGGTTCGAATCCCGGGTCGGGTCAACAAAAAGTTATTGGGTTTTTCTGTTGAGAAATCTCAATACGAGCCCGAAGTTAGGAAGTTGGCGGTGTTGGACACCCCCGTGCCTCGGAAAGCACGTAAAGCCGTTGGTCCTGCGCCTGATCTCTCACCGGTCGTGTCGGATTACCATCCCATTGGATCATGAGAGTTAGGGAACGGAGAGTGCACACATGTTTGCGCACACGCCTGTGCACTATAATATCTCCTGCAGAGATGGCCAATATCCGTTAAGATTGGCCGCCGTGAACGAAATCGAGGACATTATCAGCAATTAAATGTCTTTGATCAGTAAACCACTTTACAAGTTGATGAATGATTTTTTTAATGATCACCCATAAACAAAGTTATATTTGATAGCATTGCTTACTTTCACCAGCACCGCCATAAAAATGTCGACTGAAATCCAAAAAATCGTTTACCTTATATTCTGTTAATTAGCACAAAAAATTGTGTGCCGTCCGCTATTTGAAAATTCCCCGCACTTAATTTGGCAGTTTTCCTAAAAATGCAAAATTCAAACAAATCATCTAGTGAATTCTCTTACAGGTTTTCTGAATCCCCGATCAGACGACTACCCTCGATCACCAGCGAACTACGGTCTGATGGACCAGATAGCAGCACTGCACTGGATCAAGGAGAACGTGGCTGTCTTCGGCGGAGACCCCACGAACGTGACGCTGATGGGACATGGTACTGGAGCTGCCTGCGTTCACTTCTTGCTAACGTCCTTAGCTGTGCCTGAAGGTAAGCTTTCCAGTCATGAGTAGCTAAAACATTATTGTAAATTATATCAGCCCTGTTTATGAACTGCCTCAGTGACGTACAGGAAGGTGACTCTTATAAACACATTTTGAAAAGGGCGAAGTGCTGTTTAATTTTTAGTCCAGAAATTCTGAGTAGTAGCACTGAGCTGTGGCCTAAAACCATAGCTGACGTATTGTGGGTGTAATATACAGGTGTATGTTACTTTTTTTGTCATGTATTTTTAAGCTTGTCAACCTGCAAACGGTCAGTGTGTCTAACCCATTTCATATAAAGAGGTCCAACACTGTCATAGTTCATAATTTTTTTTCTTTCTTCTGTTTTAAACGAAAATTCTCGTATTGACAAATAATAATAATAATATTCTACCACATACACACAACACCATCTAGCCCAAACTAAGCAGAGCTTTTACTGTGAGTTCTAGACAATGGATAAACATACATATGTACTTCTTTTTTTGTAAATACATACATATTATACATAGAAACACCCAGACCAATACAAACATCCATGTCCATGCACACAAATGTTTGACTTGTGCGGGAATCGAACCCGCGACCTCAGGCGTGGCAGTCGGTTACACTAACCACTACGCCATCGAGGCCAACATGTTGCCGAAATGTTCTAACGTTCTGTGGTCACCGTTATAGTGAGCCATAATTATAATATATTTAATCCTATTAATATAAAAATATGAAAGTTTGTAAGATGTTTGTTCAATAAATCAATCACGCGGACCAGAATGGATTTGAATGATACTTGGCAGATAGATGTCCTGGATTTACTCAAAGGATATTTTATAACCAGTCTGCGTTTACTTGAAATTCACGCCGCCGAACCAGGACGCAGAATTGAGTACCTAAATCATTTCGACAAATCAGAGGCGTCAGACATGTGAACAAACTAGAAACCATTGCGTGGCAGACGCCCTTTGGGATATTATACCTGCTCTTTTTAAACTAATTGATTTCTAGATTTACTTTGTTACTTATTGTAAGAGTTGCTTTCATGCCAAATTTTAAGATACTAGGTCAAATGGTAGATAAATCAATAGGTCAAAATGTTTTTGTTCTTCTGCACTCTGCATGACACATTACCCCTGTGCTCAAAGGGACTTTACAAGTAAACCCCAAATTCACTAAGAATCAGCACAAATATCTGTGGATCGATACTCAACGAGGCAAACTTATTTCCCAATGCACCAGTGACGTCATAATAGTTTCGTCGAAGTAAGAAGTGCTTAGAGTAACTCCATAACTAATACCAAAGCCGGTAAAACACTGAACGTTACCACCTAAGTGGCTTCTAACAAACAGTAAATATTTACACAGCCATCATCCGAACACGCTAGCAAAATTTTGGCACTACCCTTCACAAGATACTGCACATTGAATCCCCATTAACCACATAGTCTCATACATAAGCGCTGCGCAAGATGTTTGGCACCGAACTAACGTTAATAGCACTTTACGCCGGTACTTTTGCTTGTCATATTTTGAAGTGTATGCTCGGTAGAGTGAATTTCAAATACTAGTGACGTCACTTCAGTTGGCTGAGGGCGAAGCTTCAAATATGCTTGCTACATACTATTTTATATAAGTGTGCGGTCATATTTTACTGACAGGATATTATAAAATACGATTATAATAAATTGTTTTAGTATCTTAAACCGTTTACTAATTAATACAGTTGGTTTGTTAATTATTATTTATGATTCCGTAAGGCGTTTATTATAATAATGGCTGTTTTTTTTAAAGCGTTTTCTCATAGGAGACTAAAATGATATCATAAATGATCGTTCTAAAAACTTGTGCATAAAACGCAGCTTAAAAAAATACACATTTTAGACGTTTTTCTGTCATCCGTCATATTAATTTTATTCTTGCTAGTCCTTTCTAATATTATAATTTCGAAAGTTACTCTGTCTGTCTGTTACCTCTTCACGGCTAAACCACTCAATCGATTTAGATGAAATTTGGCACAGATATAGTTTAAAACCTGAGGAAGGACATATTTCTTATTGATGTAGGTACCACGTGGGCGGAGCAGCGAGTAAAAGCTAGTTATATATAAATTGTAAATAAAGAAATAAATTAGGACTCAAGCCTAAGAGCTTGATAAACCGTTTTTTCGCTTTACCAATTAAGTTCTCTATGGCTGATGTGTTATCTAATCGAATGTAATTATGCGACTATCGCTCAATGACAAGAAACAGGTGACCTAATAAGATGGATAGTTATAAAATATAGTTATATAGTTGTAAAATATTAAAACTATAATTCAATCTATTGAATTATAGTTTCAAAATTTTACAACTAGATTTAAAAGAGTGGCCGTGCGTTTCTTGCATATACTATCTTCTCATAGGCTCAACCTTTCGCCTAAACCTAGCAACTAACATAGACGTAAATACAGTTACTTTAGTATGTGACGATAATCGCCTAGACGCCCGGCGAACGCGGGCGCACGTCACTAGCCACCTCTCGCGACCGGTGGTGCGAGACTATATAAGGAACGGACGGCGTCAGTCGCGTCTCCTTGCGGCCCGGCTTCACACCTTCAGCTAAGTGTCCTGATTGTACAAGGACCACGAAGCAAGTCTTTAGCGAACCACGCCCTGACTATAGTTATATAAGTAAAGATTGTCTCTTTTATTTGTAATCTTAATACATTAAAAGTGTATTTGTTATACCTTCTCTCATTGTACTTTCTAATTATATCTACATTTCTCTTAAAGTAAACCCTTTAAAGGTTACAAGTAAGCTCACTAACTGATAACCTTTAACGTACTAAGGTGGTTTATTTTGTGATTTAATGTTGAAATGATTTACGACTTGATTTTCTACTTATAGTTAAGTAGAGGATTTAGACCGCGGCTTTGCTTGCGTTTATTTAGATTTAGACAATAATCTATCTCTCAGAAATAGTATTTAGTGGATGAAAGGTACCCAATGTCCTATTCTGTATCCTCATCAATGTAAATGCGGTATTTAATGAAGATTTGTCATGTAGTTAAGGCGTGAAAGCGTAACAAACAAACTCACATTCGCATTTATAATATTTGTTAAAATACTGGATTGTTTTAGTTGTGTCAGTATCATGCTTTGTATCTTCTCCCTTAGCCTTAATTATTCCCAAGTCACTTGGGGTCGGCTTTTCTGGTCTAACCGGATTTGACTGGATATCAGTTTTTACACGGAGCGGCTGCCACCTGACCTCTGCAACCCGAAGGCTAACGATACCCTAAGGCTAGACCAGTGTCTGGATATTAGAGGGTACTGACTTTCGCAATAACGACTGCCATAGATGTTCATGGCAGCCGGGACCGACGGCTTAACGTGCTCTCCGAGGCACGGAGCAGGCGATAGGTGTCAATCAATACGCACATAATTTCGAAAAGTCATATAACTTCCGAAAGTCAGAGGTGCGTGACGTGGGTTCGAACCCGAGACCCTCTGCATTGCAGTCTGTTGGTCTCCCAACTGAGCTATCGCTGCTTTCTTAATCTAGCAATTGCATTTTTTTTTTTAACCTAGGAAAATCCTTTATGGATACCCCCTCCCCCGGGAGGGGGAGGGGGGCAGGGTGGTTATGTGAGACTCTTCGCCCCTGAAGAGGGTCGGTATACACAGTAAAAACCTGGGGTGAGCAGTCCCTTCACCGACGGGGTGGGGCGGGATGGGGTCGCGTTAGCAACCACCATTCCGCCCCGGCGGTTGGCCCGGCTGATGGTGGCCGGGCCTCAGCACCTGTGGAAGGGTGGCCTTGCTCACCAAGGCCACTCCCAGATGTGTGGGGCCGTGCAAGCCGGTAGAGAGTCCCCCGACTCTGTACCAGTGACATAGACGAGTATACAGGAGCGAGAAGGCGAGCAAATCGCCTCTTCCTCGCTCCCGTCCGTCTGCACCCTGCACTGGAGAGGGTCAGCGAGCAGGTTGGTCTCCCTGACCCTCTCCGCGGTCTCCTTCTGCGCCATGACAGCCTCGCAGAAGGAGACCACTGCCTGCCACGACCTCTCGCCGCCGAGCATGGCGTTGATCACGCTCGGCAGGGAGAGATCTCCGGCTATTATAGCCAGCAATTGCTTCTTGCTTCAATGCTTTGTATCTAAACAATTATTATATTTCTAATACACAATTCAGTATCACTTGCACAATGACGATGTTATATATGAACATAGTAAGCTTATATCCCTGTCATAGAATACGTACTTAGTTCATGCTCACTATTATATGCTTACGTAAGCACTGTGCTAAGGTGTTTGGTATAAGTCTATCTACAAACAATGTGTCCTTAACGTGTTGCATGGTTAAGGAGGAAGCTTTAGAAAACTTCAAACTATATCGTAGAATGTTAGTCATAGTTTTGAAGTGTAATATAGCATATTATATCCATACAAACGTAGGCAGAGATTTATGGTATTAAAATTTTGCATTGATTTTGATATATTATATTTGGTTTTATAAACGATTAAACTTTGCCCTTGACGTCGTTCGCGTAAATATAGGTTAGTTTAAATAAGGTTACAGAGTACTATGTCAAATCGAAAGCCAAATAATTGAATATTAATTGATCGACCACTATAAGTCGAACGTCTAAATACTCGAACGTTCATAATATCGAATGGATAATAAATCGAACGAATTATTTTAGTAACAGTATTTTTTTCTGGTTGAAAAAAGGTAATCTACCCTTTGTTCTTTTCTGTTCCCCTGACAACATGTATGCAAAATGTCATGACGCTCGGTCTAGTAGTTAAAGTGTAAAAGCGTAACAAACAAACTCACTTTCGCATTTATAATATTACTTAGGTTCTCATCTCAGCCGAAAGACGTCCACTGCTGGACATAGGCCTCCCCCAAGGTTTTCCACCCAGACCGGTCTTGGGCCACCCGCATCCAACCGCTTCCCGCGACCCCTACCAGGTCGTCGGTCCATCTTGTGGGGGCCTACCCCTGCTGCGTGTTCCAGTGCGTGGTCACTGTAGAACCTTTCCGCCCCAACGGCCATCGGTTCTGCGTGCTATGTGCCCTGCCCACTGCCACTTCATCTTGGCTATCCGGAGAGCTATGTCGGCAACTTTAGTTTTTCTGCGGATCTCCTCATTTCTGATTCGATCCCGCAGGGAAACCCCGAGCATAGCTCTCTCCATCGCCCTTTGCGTGACCTTGAGCCTTCTGATAAGGCCCGTAGTGAGCGACCACGTTTCTGAGCCGTAAGTCATCACTTAGGTTAACGACTTTAAACAATAATACTATATTTAAAATACTTCACACTAGTAGTCATAAATACTTAAGAAAATAGTGATATTAAATGCGCTAAGCATAATCACGGGGTATTTTATAAGCAATGTCACAAGAAACACCCGGACTTAGTACAATTTTATTATCCTCAGAGTCTTCTTCGAAGAGGTTAATGAAAACACTATGTGGGTCTGTGTCTGTCTGTTAGTGACAGTTTGTTAGTGACAGGCATAGCTCCGGAACCACGCACCGATTGACTTGTAACTTGGTGTGCAGACACCTTGGGGTCATCCCTCGGTAGAGTTTGAATATGGGCCCTGGGGGTCAAAATACCCCCGAGATATAGGGGTCACATATTTTAAATGGAAAAATATTGACATGTAACTTGGGGTCATACCTCGGTCGAGTTCGAATATGGACTCTGTGGGTCAAAAGACCCCCAAGATATAGTGGTCACAAGGTCACATGTATTTGAAATGGAAAAATGGCTTCATTTATATGCAGAGTGGTAGTGTGCTGATTCGAGTTGGTTGCTGCTGTTTGCCGTCGAGTTTTGTCTTGTGCTGCGCTTTGCAACACAACATGCCCAACAGTGAGCATGATACCCAACAATGGTCATAATGCCCAACAGTGGACATGATTCCCAATAGTGGGCATGATGCCCGACAAGGGACATAATGCCGAATAGTGGACATGATGCTCAACAGTGGACATGATGCCCAACAGTGGGCATAATGCCTAACAGTTTGTATGACGCCTAACAGTGGGCAAGATGCCCTAAGTGGGCATGAGGCCTAGCTGTGGGCATCATGCCCAGCAGTATGTAGCAGCGGGCATGATGTTCAACGGTGGCAATGTTTGAAAAGAACGTTAATTATTTATTATTAAAACATGTACGTATTATAAATATAATTATATACAACATTAACCTAAGTAAATGTTTAAATATAATTGAAACAAAGTCACATGAAGACGAGGAGGTTGAATCCTGGGTTTTTACACCCATCTCGTTATTTCTGGATTAATTTTGTATCAAGTAGGAACAAAACCGAACCCCATCGATGCCGTCAGTCAATTCAGCCTTTCCACAACTTGTAAACATTCAAATATGAAATAGTCACATAACACTTAAATATAAAGCCTTATACACATTTGTACATCCACCTTTACCGTCCGTAAGCAGATTCACGCAGTATAACGTGTACTTTTATAGCCCATCCTGTGTAAACCTAGCCGATAACAGTGTTTGAACAGGGTCTGTTTACAATATTTAATTTAATATATTAGTTCGATTTTGTTACCGGTTAATAAATGCTTTGCTCTATATTACGGATAAAAGGATTATTTTCAAAATATTAATATTGTTAGTACAATATAAAATATTTTATTAACTAGATTAAATTTTAATATAAGCCTTAGTTAATTTTTAATAAAGGACTGTTTGATTAGCCGAATTTGTCGATAGGAGGGTAATTTTTCATTGCGTGTGTGATGTATATAATACTTCCGGAGCCGACAGACGTAGCCCTCCTGAAACGATGACTTCAAATAAAAATATTTCAGAAACCGTTTGAAACACCATATATGTGGTCTAATTGTGAATCTAAACTATCCAGAGATCCACACGTAACAGTAATCAAAATCTGTTTAGCCGTTTAGGAGAAGTTCAGTGATATACCTACACATGTACAGAATTATTAAATATAATAATTATATATATATACGTTTTAATAGTAGTATTAGAACAATTTTCCCAAAAAAAAATGGTAAATAGATATGGCCTTCATCCAATCTTTCATTTTCCTACAATCATAACTTCAAATTTGTTGCAGTTGGTGTGTTTAATTAATATCTACAGAATTTTAGATTTGTTTTGATGTCATCATACGTCGTTATCTAACTACACGATTGTGATTTCATGGCATAATGAATAACTTTGTTATTTTTAAACGTCATAATTTTTGACTAGAATTTACATACAAACGTACATAGATTCATGCCTGTTTCCTAGAAGAGTAGGCAGAGACTACGGATTTCCATTTGCTACGAGCCTGACACACTTCTTTGGCTTCCTTCACTTTCATTACATTCCTCATACACGCTCGCCAGTTTAAGGTGCCCTTAACCTGGCCTTTGTCCAGAACGTATCCGATCTGATTAAGAAACGTTCGCCTAGGTCTGCCTTTTGCGACTGTTCCATTCACTTACACAGCCTTATAAACTTTCTTAGTCAGTCTTTTCTCGTCCATTCTTTCTACATGCCTAAACCAGCTTAACATACTCTTTTCTATTCTTGTCACTATATCCACTTTCATGTCGCATCTCTCGATAATCATAATATTTCTTAATCTATCTTTCAGCGTCACACCACATATGTCTCTCAGCGCTCTCATTTCTACAGCATTTATTCTGCTCTCATGCTTCTAGAAGTTTATAATTAAATATGATATACATTGCACGGATGGTGAAGTGGTTTAAATGATCGCCTCGCCACTGCCACCGCGCCGAGTGTTGCGGGTTCGAATCCCACACGGGACAAATCTTTGTGTGATCCAGAAATGGTTGTTCTGAGTCAGCCCTGACTCAGAACAGTTGTTGTGTCCGTTGTTTGAATGTTCGTAAAGTTCCCTGAATCAAAATTATTAGTCCTAGTGCAAAGACGCCATTTTAGAAAAAAAACTCATAAATGAATGTTAGAAATTAATTCATTATTTAACTACTTATGTCGCTTACTGTATGAAGTTATTTACTTCACTTATGGTATGTCATATTTTTCGTCTGCTTAATCTAAGCTTTAGACAGAGAAGCACGGATAGAGGCGTAATATTAGTTCATAGTGTACACTAACACCACATGGTAACCACACGTCATTTACTAGACAATAGGATCAATTAACATGTCTTGTATCTTGTATCTTATGTGGGGGCCACTCAGTGCAGACCGGCGACACTTCGACCCAGTGGGATCTTTTGTGTCGACACTCTCGCAATAACGACTGCCATAGATGTTCATGGCAGCCGGAACCGACGGCTTAACGTGCTCTCCGAGGCACGGAGCAGGCGATAATTGTCAATCAATACGCACATAATTTCGAAAAGTCATATAACTTCCGAAAGTCAGAGGTGCGCGACGTGGGTTTGAACCCGAGACCCTCTGCATTGCAGTCTGTTGGTCGCCCCACTGAGCTATCGCTGCTCTTGCAGTAAATATAATATTCTACCAATAATAATAATAATATTCTACCACATACAACACTATCTAGCCCAAACTAAACAGAGCTTGTACTATGGGTACTAGACAATGGATAAATATACATATATACTCTTTTTTGTAAATACATACATATTATACATAGAAACACCCAGACCAAGACAAACATCCATATTCATGCACACAAATGTTTGACTTGTGCGGGAATCGAACCCGCGACCTCAGGCGTGGCAGTCGGTTACACTAACCACTACGCCATCGAGGCCGATATTTAATATAACTCACTTATAGTAGATCGTCTTTTTCGTATGCTTAACCTAAGCTTTAGACAGAGACGCACGGATAGAGGCGTAGTGTTAGTTCATAGTGTACACTAACACCACATGGTAACCACATCTCATTTACTAGACAATAGGATAAATCAACATGTCTTAGTGTATATATAAATGTGTAATGTGACCACAAATTATTTTGTGGTGATAAAGCTCCCATGTACTAACATAATCAACGAGTTGATGATTGCTTTAAGACTGCGCCGAGCATAAGACAGATAATGACAGAGCACGTACGGCGCATATTCAAATCGGCGCGCGGCCGCCATAGTAAAATTGTATGGAGGATTTAAAGTGCTTTTTTGATAAATATGTATCTTTATTGTCAACCAATAACTTAAATATTTGGGACGGACAAATTGTAATATAACTATTTATGTTTCGTTTGAGCTGTAAAATAGGATAGATTTCTACTGTTATAATCTAAAAATCACGTAACACGAGCTTACGTTTTTGCATTTTTCGTGTAAATTTGCGTAATTTTGTAAGCGAAAATATTAATTATTTTAAGTTTTTTACACAGAGTAATTGTAAACACATTCATTGTTATGGTTAATGTATATTTTATAATTGTATTAAACAAAAAGTGTTGATTTTATTCACTTAACTGTGACCGCCTGTTTTGGCACATTTCGCTCGGCGCAGTCTTAAGAAATTAAGTTAGAATTATGTAAAGTGTGTTGCTTGAATTCTGTGTAAAAGGATGGTGTTTGAAAATATGCCCGGCAGGTAGCAAAAGGCTTGCCGCCTATTACGTAGAACCCTGAGACATGGCTATTACTAAAATTAGATATAATACAACATTTTGATATAATACACCTCTGCTTACACTCCTTCCTGGCGCAGATGGCGCAGTACTTTAAATTGTTGCCGCGCTGAGTGATGTGTGTTCGATCCCCACACTAGACAAAAAATTGTGTAATCTACAAAAAGTTGTTTTGAGCCTGGGTGTTCTTTGTTTTACACCGGAACCGGAACCGTGACAGAGGAATTATTCCTAGTGCTTGAAGTATTTTTCAAATACAAAACTTTCGTGAGTAAAACTTGCGATTTGATACCTCATACACACAAAGGTATGTATGTATATAGGTATGTATATTGGATATACGGGCCAAGTTACCACCAATCGCATATTATTCCGAAAAATATGTGTATATTATTACAACAGCAAAATATAATTTAGGAGACAACTACCTGACCTAATTACCATTCAAATCCTCGTCACATACTACCAGACTCTTCACCATACATAAGTAAGGAGTTAAACTTTAAACTTGTAACTTAATGCGACACTTAACCGGCTAAGTTTCCGATGAGGCCGTTAAGTTGGTACTCGTCGATAACTTAATTATAACTTGTACAAAACTTTTGCTCCCGTGGTAATTTCGTTCGCGTAGTGGTGTGGGATTTTTGGAACTATATACACATATGAAGGGATAATACTAAAATATGCGGGCGTAACATAATTATTTGGATGTACAATTAACGATACCTATGCGAAGGAACTTTTTGGAAGCAACCTCTATCAGTTTCTGGTAGGTAGACATTGATAAGTGATTAAAGGAGTTTGAGAGTCTTTGTGTTAGAGACAGCAGTTGTTAAGAAAGGAAAATAGATTACAAGCAATCAAGGTGTGTAATGCACTTTTTATGAAAAAGATATAGCATATGGAGCTTTGAAATTAATCTAACTTGTAACACATATCTTCAATTTTATCTGTACTTTTCAAATGCTTGCTGAGTTGGATTAGGGAGCATATGTTTAAAATTCTAGTAAATTATAGTATCTTTGAATTTAAAATTTAAGTCAGACAACAGATATATTACCTATGTAAATCGTGATATCGATCATGCATTTACTCTGATAATGTTCAGTTTAGTAAATACATAAGTCGGCTTCGGTGGCGTAGTGGTTAGTGTCGCGGGTTCGATTCCCACACAAGTCAAACATTTGTGTGCTTCATGCACACAAATGTTTGACTTGGTCTGGGTGTTTCTATGTATAATATGTATATATTTACAAAAAAAACAGTATATATGTATGTTTATCCATTGTCTAGTACCCATAGTACAAGCTCTGCTTAGTTTGGGCTAGATGGTGTTGTGTGTATGTGATAGAATATTATTATTAATTAATTAATTATACAGAGACGCTTATTTGTTTACCGCAGTGGTAGGTAGACGTGTCATGTATATGTCATAACTATCTTGTTTTATTTATATTCTCTATCTATTCTCGGTAGCTAACGGCATTGATAGCTTTGTCCTTCTCTAGAATGCCTAAATGTCTTCGATATGGCCAGAGTACGTTTGCCTGCGCCTTTCACATTATCTCCTTGGTCAAAATTTTGTCGTCTATGCTTTCCATATACCCAAACTATAGGACACCTTTCTCAATGTTTGCCACTATAACCTTTGTTTACAGCACGGCTCTCTTATAACATATATTCAATCCTTTAAAAACACAACATTCCATATCTCATCAATGCTTTCAACGTTGTACTCTGCGTTTATAATACTTGCATGTAAATCAGATATAATATGACAAAGTTTTTGAATATGACAAGCTGCGAACAAAACGCCTATCACAAAATCCAAACCCTTTCCTTTTTGATATTCCGTCCCATTCAGCACATCACTTTATAGACACCATACACCATAAAGTCACACGGCATGCAAACCCTCTCCACCCTTACTGAAACACAGCACTCTCTATAACCATGTACAACAAATACTTGTACAGTAACGTTGCTGATAATCGGGTAGAAGATTGCGTAATATGGTAAAGCTATAGGTGGATTTGGTACTTTAATATAAACGCAAGCGATATTGAAATGATTTTGATTCTTAATGTCCGAATCGTAATATTTGTAATGGACAATCTGTTCTTTCCGATTATTTTAAGGTGTCTGAAGAATCTTGTTTTGTAATATTGTCTTACGTTCACGCAAGTTTTGAAAGTTATTTTACGGCTTTTAGACGGCTGCTGAGGAGTCAAATCTCGGGCAAATGTAAATATGAATATTGTTAGAAAATTTAAAAGTTTAATTTGAAAAAGCATGAAATTCCATTACCTAATATAGTTTTTAGTAAATACTTATGTCCGTTTGATGCTCACAAAAACCGTAATATAAGATACTTGTACAAGATACAAGTAGCTGGTGGGCGATAGATGCAAGATCGCGCGAACTACTTGCGTAAGCTAATCTTATAAGTTACATATGCGGGTAGCATGCGTCGGCCGTTTACAGGATGCGCACAACCCACGAAAAAACAGCAGTATTTTTAGCAGTTTCTATGATAAATAATAATTTCCTAACTTGTATATAAACAAAGTATCCGAATAATATCCAAACTAGTAAATAAACCACAGATTTTGACAAAAGAAACTAAACTACCTATATAAATATATTTCTACAAAATTCCGATATCTTGCCATCGTAGCTTTAAGCCATAGGTCCGGGAACCTATTGTTCAATTACGTCCGAAATAATAACATAATATCTGGAATTTCATTGAATCTCGGATTAAATATCCATACCGAAGTATCTATAGGTAAGTCCCAATAACGAAAAGCACAATTATATTCTATTGTGATATTCTATTTTGATAGCGTTTGAATAGCGATTTCCTTATATAACTAATATTATTTCCATAACTGTCATAACTATAGTCTTTGTTTGGTTTACTTTCAACCTTGACAGTTTTTATAAGATACTAGTTGTCACGACAGTCGTTGTCCCGTCAATCTATACAAAAATACAATTCATGTAATTAAATTCAATATCAAAACGTCCATATAAAAATACCATTTAAATTTTCAACAATTCCCGCGGATTTTTCGCATATGGTTCATACAAACCTTGTCCTGAAAATTACAAACACAATAAAGAAAACAGCCAAATCGGTCCAGCCTTTCTTAAGTGATGTCATATGCGTCACACATGCGGCAATTGATCTCTTTTAAATAGATGAATCGTTTTAGTCTGAACTTTGAACGCAGTTACAGAAGTTTAAATTCCAATAGCTTCAAACCTTTTGTAACCATGACCAGAGAAAACATAAACCCTGATGGAAATCTTCTCATCTTCTTACTAAGTACAAACATTGAACCAAAATATTTCAAAATGTAACCAAGCATGGGGTAATCAAGGAACACCGTACACGTATAAACGTCATATTCGTGGCAAAAACATGAATATCTAAAATGTTTTGCATCACAGGGTGCCCTCCATTATGGGTCGCGGGTAGCTCGGTGTCGTTGCGATATCGTCGCGTGAGGTTAGAGGTGGGCTTGAGGCACCACCAACAGCGAATCTTTATGCAAAACATCATCATACTAGCCTCTATTCCCGTTTTACTTCTATAATACTACGTAAGTACACTTTAAATCACGCCTGCATCCCCGAAGGGTAATTAAGGGTATACCTCCAGACCGAATTTGGGCCACGGCGGCCAATCTTAACGGCGACTGGCCATGGCGCAGAAGATATTATAGTGCACAAGCGTGTGCGCAAACACAAGTGCACTCTCTGTTCCCTATCACTCATGATCCGATCTGACGGTAATCCGACACGACCAGAGAAAAATCAGACGCAGGACCAACGGCTTTATATGCTTTTCAAGGCACGGGGTTCTAACACCGCCAACTTCCTTACTCCGGGCTCGTATTGAGATTTCTCAACAGAAATACCCAATAACTTTTTGTTAGCCCGACCCGGGATTTCAACCCGAGACCTTTATCTATATATCATCCTCGCATTCACTACCGCTGTGCTACGGTAGGTCTCATGTTATTGGAGGCAAGCCTATTGCCGTCTCCTACATTCAAAACGCCAAACTGCAATTAAAATTTTCCTTTATAAATTTTCATTTTCATTCACTAGCTCTGCTGCATCCGATGCATTTTCCTTTAGAAAATTATATTATAACATTATTAAAACTATAGTAGCTATAGTAGTTAGCAATAACCATAGTTATTGACCGTGATTCCCAAACTAGCGTTGGGAGTCAGTTCCTTCCTTCCCAAAAACAATTTAAATCAAAATAGTTACAAACTGATAAGTAGATACAATTTATTTTGTCTTTTAGTTTTCTAGTTAGGTACAATAATAATAATACGTGTTTTAATGTGTCTGTGTGTGTGTGTGTGTGTGTGTGTGTGTGTGTGTGTGTGTGTATTTGTAAGATGTTTGAGTCAGAGTTGCAACTTTCATTTTATTTCACAATTTGTAGTAATTTTTTTACACATCATCGTATCCTAAATATTTTAACCATATTTTAATAATATTCTTAATCTCATAGTTAGATAATTATAAAGTTCTCATATAAGGGGAATCCAAACTTGAGACCTTACGATCCCGCATTTGCGTGCAATTATGGAACCACGAGCCGATCAATATATAATTATAATCTTTATTTTCAGATCTCCTAATCATAAAACAATACATTATGAAATTGATATACATTATTTAGTATATTGATATGACGCTCGGTGAATCGTCATTCAATTTCATACAATAGGGTTATCTAACCTATTTGCCACAGTAACAATACGGCTGTTGGAGCTGTCGTGCACTGGCCCCATCTGGGATGCTATTCGATTGAAATAATCATATCAATGTCATCTATTAGTGTTTAAGGATTTGATCACAGTGGCACCTGCATTGTTTCACATTTTTAAAGGAATGCGTGAGTCTATACTTATGAGGTGACGGTTTGATAAAAGTTTCTATATAATTGTCTACTCTAAACCATAATTATGTCATGTTCGTAGAATGCCTATTTCAGACAAAAGGTCAACATGTCTAGTATAACTAGACATGTTGACCTTTTATCTGAAATAGGCATAGGCGTAAATATGAATAGGCGTAAAACTAACTGTGTTGGAGATATATCAATATAACTGTGTTGAATAAAACGCATAAGTTTATTTCGGCATTTATCATATTCATTATGTCTGTGTAAAATGATAGGGTGATATAAGACATAACAAGAAAAGCTTTTTACTATCACTATCAATTACTTCAACTCTAGGGCCATTTTTATCTGACCTTAGGGCAGTGCTGTAAAACGTTACTTTCCTTGTTTTGTATCTAACTATACCAGATTATGGTAGACTACCATAATGGCGCAGTGATATTGAATGCGATTGCCATACGTGGTCTCGGCTTCGATTCCGAAACTAGCCCATCTCCTACTACGTTGGACCTAAAACCATAGTTGGAAAAATATACAATTGCTTACTCTTGGAAGCGATGAGTGAGTAGATGAATAAGTAGCTCATTGCGCCGTCTGTTGTGGGTTTGATACTAACGTAAGACAATAATTTGTGCGACCCACAAACAGTTATTCCGAGTCTGACGGTAATATTGTTTGTTGTTTGAATGAACAATTAAAGTATTCCGAAAATTCAAATTTGCCGGAAAAGTTAAACCGGAAAAACCCGATAACATTTTGCTCTACCCAAACAAGGATCAAGGCAGTATATCGAATTTACTTTCATCATTAAAATATAATAGTGTAAATAACTATCGCACCCTTTGCTAAGCCTTTGAACTTTGCAAGTTCATAATACCAATAAATTGTAAACCAAAACCGCCGTTCTCGAGGCCGCAATATAAGGAAGTAATTTTGAGTTCAGCCCGCGCTCAACGCCCGCGCGGCATACCTGATGAAGGAAACAAAACAATTTGGTGCCCCCAAACTTTGAAAACTAAAATGAAATTCATGTACTTTATGTTTATTAACATAAAAGCTATTTTTGCACGGCACATTTGAGCAGAACTTTGTAGAATCTAATAATGTACAAGCACCTTATTAGAATGGAATAAAGATGGTTTTTGAATGCTGTATAGTTTATTTATTTGTAATGTTTGCTTATTACGAAAATGTGCCTAATGTGGATATTACTTTTGTTTAGAATTGGATGAAAAGTGCAAAGCTTTTATGCAGCTGTTGTTTATAGGTCATGTAATGTCACTTAAATAAATTAAAAAGTAAAATACGTTGTACATACCCTTTGTAGTTCCTGCTTATTAAACTTTTGAAAAAGTTTTCATTACTGGAGCATCATTGTATATACACTCTGGAAGACCTCGTATACGGATGGATGCATAGTACATATTCTTGCACATTCTTCTATATAGATGTTGAAAGATATACTAAATCACTATTTGCTGTAATGTGTTTTTATCTTTATTAAGAACGTTATATTATTATATTACTTTTCCTTTCAGGCTAGAATAATTTGACTTGCGAGTTTGCGCCAGAAATTTCTTAATAGCTATGACTGTCGTACCTATATATACCCGATGGACGGCAATAGATTTGTAGAGACACATATTGTGTAGAGACAGACTGCTGACGAATTAATTCTATATACAAGGCGCGCAGTGTGTGCGCAGCGCAGAGTCGTCTCCCCCACACCCGCTCAGCTAGGTCGCGTACCTAATTATGTAGTTTATTCTTGTATATCTATAATAAGTTTCTGGTACCAGTAAAGAAAGTATATATCAATGTGACTATCATTTCTTACGCATAACGACGCCCCCCTACAGATTATTAGATACTAGCCTTTGCCCGCGGCTTGCTCTCTTACTCGGAACATATTTACTTCCCGAGAGAAAGAAGCTGCTCTTCTCGATAAAAGGTATTCGATTCCCTTTCTCTACCCCTTACAACATGTATTCTAAATTACACGATGATCACGACAAACTTATAATTATTATATTAATTAGGATGACGTAAACATAGCCGGCATAATTTAAACATTCAAATTACGCCGGCATATTATTTAGTTCATCTAATCCTATCCTGTTTATTCTCGATAGGATTAGGCAATGTTGCTAAATTACTATCACGATTGAAACCCAACAGTTCGGTTTTGCGTATGCATTATCCATATCGCGGCTTTTATTCGCGGGCTTTAACAAAAGTCAAATTGGATTTTTTCTATCAAAAGAATTTTCCAATTAACAAGTGTCAAATGAATACATCAAAGCCCTCTATTTTATTGGACCATTCGCTATTTTTACACAATTATAAACCAGATGAATGTCTATAAAAACTCCTGACGTACGATTTAAGTACTGAATAGATTTATTTTTAAAACAATATTTATATTTCATTGACTTGCATATGGACGTGTACACGAGCTGTTTGTTTATTCAGATATTCATGCATTTCTTGTTTGTAAAAACTGTATCTGTATGCGTAACTTGTTAGACTTTGCGCTTTGTAAATAACGACATACTGGACTTGGATAAGTTTATTTAGATTAAATTTAATTGTTATTAGCTCACAGTATGTAATCGTACGTACGTCTCAAAAAGGTAAAAATTTAACCATTCTAGTCTGACATTATTGTTCTTACTAATGTATTAAATGCAAATGTGAGTTTGTTTGCTAGGCTTAATAACTACTAAAACGATCATTATGAAATTACGCATAAGCCTTGTCAGAGGTACATAAAGATACCTTTCATTTAGAAAAAGCCTACTGTTACCGAGGGATAGAATTTATTTGACAAAATCTAGAATAACGCGAGCGAACCCGCAGGCAAAATCTAACACACATAAAAGGAGGCAGACAAGCAAACGGTCTGTCTGTTAGTTCGCAGTTTTTTATAATTATTGACCCATAATCGCAAAAGTACCAGTGATATCTGACTCACTCATTGCCGAGCCCAAGAAAAGGAATGATATATAATATAAAAGAAAAAGTTGGAGAGGTAGGTTCATAAGCTATCAAAATGCTTATAAAGTGAAACCGACTGTTACTACTCTTACGCTTTTGGAGTGTGGTACCTCCATTGAATCTACTCATTCGTACCATGACCAAGTAATTGGAAACGACAGGATCTTCCACTTAGAATTGATTGATTGATATATTGGCAGCCTCTGCTAATATAAACTATTAGATTGAACAAACAACTTAAGCAAAACCTCTTCGGCTTTCAGGCAAAACCAGTATAGCACTAATGGTGCTGCATAATTAGATATTTTGCTCAATATCTGAATTACCGAAAATATTATGGTAGTATCAAGTCTCTAGCATAAAAATAAAAAGACACCGAAATACGTGTATTCATTTAGTTCATAAAGTAACACTTATGAACGTCAAAGTTACTTAGTTAGTTAGTTAGTTAGAATTTACATTTACATTTACCAGTTGCCATTTTCTTTACAGCAAGTGCGTAGAGCGAAGGCATAAATAAACAATACTACTGTATGAAACAGTAGAAAAAGCATTACATCAATTTATTCTTCAACTTTTCGTTATCCCAAGGTTTATGGCGATCTGTTAATATAGAACGTATTCAATTTTAGTTTCGATTCAACTATCATAAAAAGGCAAATAAAAAATAGAACAGAAAGTTGCCGCTCATCCCCTATCGAAACCAATCCGAATAACTTTCAACTGACCTAGTTGAAAGATATAAACTTAAATATACACCCCTATTCATTCGCGGGGATTGTACGGAGACACGCTCCATTTTATTATTCGTAGGAAATATTTCCTATCAGCCATGCTATATTCAATTCCGACCGGGAGATTTGAGGCCATGACATATTACCTGGATGGATATATTTTGTGAACTTTTGAGATATTGAAAAGGGGGTAAATATATTTTTGTAAAATTTTGAAATTACAGCAATGTTGGAGTGCATTTGATGTAAATGTTGTGTCCATTGTAAATCGTTTATTTAAATCATTAACAGTAAATTATTTTGAATACTTATAAGTAAACCACATGTATCTCACATGTTTAGGAAATAAATGAATCTTTATTTTAAACAAAAACACATATAATTAGCATAAAAAATCCAATGAATTTGTAAATGAGGTTGCGTAACAAAACTGGTAGGATAGCCCCATAGGAAAAACCTTAAATGACATTACGTAGCAAAGTATTTAGGTAACATTGCTTAGTGTCTATCTTATCATTCGGTGACCATATCAATTAGAGATTGACAAAGAGGAATATCTAACAGTAGTTAGACTTAGGTTGTGGTTAGTGATGGAGGAATAATTGAGATGATCGCTTCAAAATGGTCAATGAGCGGCGTTTTTTAATCGCCGCATGTTATAAAAATTGATCATAGACCAGTATCGAGAACATAATTATTATTAGTAAATCAATATTTTCAATTAAGCCTCTTATGATACAGACAATATTGTTAGTATATTATATTATATTTTATTACCTTGGTTATTGTTTCCCTATTTTGATTTATTAATTACATAATGGAGATTTTGTAATTTAAAATAAAAATTGATGAATAACGAAAATAATACAATGTTTAATCTCATACTCTGCCATAAAGATAGCTTTAGTTTCAAACTAAACAAGATACTAATCACACCAGCAACATTGTTAGTAATCTCATAAAAGTTCTTTAAAAAGCAAAGCAAATCCACTTGGAATATAAACCGAGTCTACAGGAAATACGGTCATTAAATTTTTCTATACCAAAACAATATCTTCATTTACAAATGTTTTATACGGTGCACGTACGAAACTGGCCGGCGCTGTATCAACATCGTTCCATGGTTTATTGTTTATGTTAGTTTGCTTTCGTAATTAAAATGAAAATTCTACTGAGGAAAGTCTCTCTCAGTTTTGAGTGTATTTATTTTGGAGTTGTAATTGTGCTGGAATGCCAATTGGATGGAATTTTAATGAAAGGAATAGACTTTGGGTTTGCTTTTAGAACTTTTTGAATTTATCGTCGCTTCTCTTTTTTTATCGTGGCTCAAGTACATACATTAGTTTAGTGCTTGGAGTCTTCTTTTAAGCAATTAATGCTTGTGTTAGGGGACTCCGCTCTTCGCTAGTAAGACAAATAATAACATGAGAAATATTATGTGTGCGTGGTTGTGTTTGTATGTGAGTGAGTGAGTGAGTGTGCGAGTGCGTGTGCGTGTGCGTGTGCGTGTGCGTGTGCGTGTGCGTGTGCGTGTGCGTGAACGTGTGCGTAAGCGTTTCCATGTGCGTGTGCGTGTGGATAAGCGTGTGTGTGTGTTCAGATCAACGTTTTATTTAAAGACGATATGAATATGGTTTTTACAGTCCGAAAAATCTCTTAGGTATACAGCAGCTTTGTCCGTCTGTCCGTCCGTCCGTCCGTGTCTGTTATACAACTTTCAACTCAAGAACCGTAAGAGCTAGAGACTCGCGGTCAACGCCATTCGACTCAGCATAGTCATATACCCTGTAATGACTATGACCTTTGACCTCAAGGTCAAGTGGTATCACATGACCTTCGCATATAAATTCAAAAAAAAATTCGAACTTTAAGATTTACGGTAATTCATTGACGATTCTCACTTGTTTAGTAATGTAGGAGTTGCATTGAAATTACTTGCGTAGATAATATCGTCATATGTTTCCATTCTTAATAAAAGTTAATAATAATAATAATAATTATTATTATTATTATTATTTAAATAATATTATAATAATTTAAATAATAATATTAAATAATTAATAAAAGTTAAAGATGTTGGTTGTTCATATGTTCGTAGGAAGTGGGTATCTTTGCACAGATGGCGCAGTGGCTTAAGTAGTTGCCTCTCTACTGTCACTTCACCGAGTGTTTTAGGTTTGATCCCCTCATGGGACAAAAATGTGTGTGATCCACAATTAGCTGTTACAAATCTAGGTGTTCTTTGCGTCTGTTATTTGAATATTTGTAAAGATCCCTGCGATACAGGTTTTATTTCTAGGGTGGCAATTGTCCTTCTATTAACAATATGAAGATTGTAACTAACATTATTTATAACAATTATATAAAATCTGGTTACTATAAAGTAGAAAATTGTTTAATGAAACCATATCTACGTGTTAAGAATTCAAAATGGAACAATAAAAAATATCTACGAACATAAATTACAGCGTTAAAATGAATAATGGCTTTTTCGAAGGTATTGAAAGTAAGCCACAAGATATGAATAGCGATAGAAGTGTAAAAATATAAATCTAAGAAATAACAGATAGCTCAACCGATGCTGAAAATTTCAGTATTTATATTAAGTTTGACAAGTGGTAAGGATTTAAAAATGGGCAAGAGAATAAAAATATCAAACCGTTGTTCAATTTGTAAAAAATCTAGGTCCGTAATATGGATCACAATTTAACCATGATTAATATTCTTATTGGGATGTCGTAGATTGTCTTCTTCTAAACGTTTCCAATGACAGCTAGACATTAAACCTATTTTATCACTTTTAATAGTTGCTGTGTATATTACTACTATGGGGAACTCTTTAAAAAAATTTGACCACATAAAATAGTAAAGATTGATGTTTTGAGCTACGTTTCTAAACATAAGTTTAATAGTGTTTTACCTTTGTTCGTACACTATTAAGCTAATTGCTTTTTTAAAACTGATATAACTTAAATATGTTCGTTATGCATCTAGTCGTATATGTTCAGTGATGCCCTAGGTACTTTGTTTATCGCGATTTAGATGTTTTTAATGTGAATTTGGTTAAGATCTGATAATGGGTTTAAAGATAATTAATGAAACTCTTTAATGGAATCTTCTGTAGAAATGAGAGCGCTGAGAAGCATATGTGGTGTAACTCTGAACGATAGAATAAGGAATAGTGTGATTAGAGAGAGATCCGGCATGAAAGTGGATATAGTGACAAGAATAGAAAAGGGTATGTTAAGCTGGTTTGAGCATGTAGAAAGAATGGACGAGGAAAGACTGATTAAGAAAGTTTATAAGGCTAGTGTGAATGGAACAGTCGCAAGAGGAAGACCTAGGCGAACGTTTCTCGATCAGATCGGAGGCGTTCTGGACAAAGGCCAGGTTAAGAGCACCTTGAACCGACGGGCGTGTATGAGGAATGTGATGAAAGTGAATGAAGCCAGAGAAGTGTGTCAGGATCGTAGCAAATGGTAATCCGTAGTCTCTGTCTACAACAGGCCTGAATCTATGTATGTATGTATGTATGTCTTCAATGGTTAAAAGCAAATTAACAACGAGCCGTATTTTGCGTGTGTTTTGGGCTATATATACATATATAACAACAACCAACAACCCATTCCTAAGGAGCCATGCAAAGGTGTCTCTATACCTACTAACCAGCATTGCTTGTGATAGGCTCTAGCATGACCACCTATCAAGCGTTTGACACGGCACTGAAAATTGTAAAAATACCTCTTTATAACAAATATATGTATATAACCGATATTAATAACACAGAAAATAAATTTGGAAGCGATGCCAAGTAATTGATCTTTGATAGCTATTTATTTTTTTGCACCGACTTCAAATTGGTCATTTTCGATTGGACGGTTAGTTGAGCCTAGATTGTTTTTTCTTTGTCTGTGTTTTAGCGAGGTTAAGTAACGTTGGGTGCGGTCAGTCTATAGATGGGTGACCGCTTAGTGGTATTTCATCTGAGCGTCTTCGTGCTTCGGAGGGCACGTAAAAAGTCGGTCCCGGTTGTTGTCAAATTGACAGCAGTCGTTAAGCCATGTCAGAGGCCTACGGGCGGTTTGAACAACTCTTGACAACAGGTTGGCCACTAACCACACGAAAAGAAGAAAAGAAGAAGATGGTCAGTTTATATTTTATGATCTTTCTTTTTATTTGCAATAATCTCAAAAACAAAGTTGTAGTTCTTAAATTCAGCTAATAAATATACACTTTCAATTCGAAGTTATATCCATAGTTGCTTGCTGTGGCCTGATACTCATAACTCAAGTTAGATCTTACCATGGGTATCAGTGTTCCTAAATGTTTTGTGTCCTAAATTTGTTTAATTTCCTTTGTATGTTATAGCTGTATGGTTTTTGGAAATAAATACATATTATTATTATTATCTCTTTATTACTATTTTTCTTCTAATTATTACATTTTTAAATATAAATATAAAAACATACATATTTAAAAATATAAAAACTGAAACGACCCACCGGCATCGGGAACAGGGTCCAAGCTGCCGGTGGTTAGGATTCCAGAGACAGGAACCTCCTCACAATGCGTGCTGTATCTAATAGCACTGCCTTCTGCATCAAACCCCTGATCCAAGCACCTAACGCGAGCCTCTTTAGATGGTTATCGAGGCTCTTAGCAATTAGACCATTGACAGATATGACTATCGGCACAATGATTGCCGAATCCACATCCCACATGTCGACAACCTCGCGAGCTAAATCGATATATTTAATTTGTTTATCCTTTTCAGCTTTCACGAGATTGCCGTCATGCGGAATGGTGACATCGATAATCATTGCACGGCGCTCTGATCGATCTATCACCACAATGTCAGGTTTGTTGGCCACAACAGTCCTGTCTGTGATGATAGTTCGATCCCAGTACAACGTGACATGACCATTTTCGAGAACTGATTCAGCTACATACCTGTAGTACGGCACTTCAACATCTACAAGTTTGTATTTCAGAGCAAGTTGCTGATGAATAATCCTGGCTACTTGGTTATGTCTGTGCAAGTACTCGCCGTTAGCAAGACGAGAACAACCGGAAACTATATGCCTGAGGGACTCACCAGGTAGATGGCACGCCCGACAAATGTCAACCGTACCATCCCTCAAGATATATTTCCGGTAGTTATTCGTCTTGATAACTTCGTCCGCAATAGCACAGACAAAACCTTCGGTTTCCCCAAAGAGGTCACCGAAACGTAGCCAGTTCACGGAGGCTAACAGGTCTACATCGGCTCCATATAGAGCCTTGTAGAACCTACCGTGAAGCTCCTTGCTCTGCCATACATCCCTGCGATCGCTAGTGCTAAGCACTACAGGCTTGCGCCAGTTCTCTTTAGCCAAACTGAGCGGGGTGAGTCCGGTGTCCACAGCAACTACATCACGATGCATACCCACGTCTGCCTGGAGAAAGTATTCTCTGAGGTTGCACACCTCGCGGTTATGAAGGGCCTTGGCATTCAGAAAGCCTCGGCCCCCACATTTCCGCGGAATATACAACCTCATCACAGACGAACGTGGGTGATGCATACGGTATGCCGTCAAGAGTGTACGGACCCGCCGGTCCAGGGCATCCAGTTCAGTCTGAGTCCACTTAAGTATGCCAAAGGAGTACATGAGAACTGGCATGACCCAACCGTTACAAGCGCGCACCTTGTTGCCACCTGATAAAAGACTATTTAAAACTTTTTTCAGGCGACCAAAGAAACGCTCCTGCAGCGATTGCTTCATGCCAGCCTCATTGATACTTAACGCCTGTGACATACCCAAGTACTTGTAAGTATCGGTTACAAGAAGTGATCGTAGGTTAATGGAATCCAAAAGTTGTATTCCTTCGGATTCCACTATCCTTCCTTGCTTTACATGGATGACAGCACATTTATCCACACCGAAATCCATGCTGATAGACTTACTAAAAGTTTCAGTTACTTTGAGTAAATCCATCAGCTGTAAATCAGTGTGGACAAACAGCTTTAAGTCATCCATATACAGCAAGTGGGATATTACTCCACCACCTCTTTGTAACCTGTAACCTAGCCCTGAACCCTCTAGTAATGTACTAAGAGGATTCATTGCTAAGCAAAACCAAAGAGGACTCAGGCTGTCGCCCTGAAATATACCCCGCTCAATTTTTATCAGTTCGCCATTCCCAGAGATCTGTCGACATCCTGGATAGCTAAGAACCGTTTTCCATTGCCCCATGCATGACTTCAAAAAGGTGCGCAGAATTGCATTTACTTTATACAACTCTAACACCCTCAAAAGCCATGCATGTGGCACCGAATCATACGCTTTCTTATAATCTATCCAACATGCTGCCAGATCCCTTCGTTTACGGCGAACCTGTTGGCTAATGGCCATGTCAATGAGGAGGAGCTCCTTAGTGCCACGAGCCCCCCTCTTACATCCATTCTGAGAAGCTGACATTATTGAATTTGTATCAATATGTTTAGATATCTTGGTTCTCAAAATAGATGTAAGAAGCTTATAGATCGATGGTAAACATGTTATCGGTCTATAATTGCCGGGCTCATTGGTACTACCTGTTTTATGGAGTAGGTGGGTTATTCCCGTGGTCATAAAATCTGGTAACGACCCAGATTCTAGGGCAGATTGAAATTGAGCAGCCAAACAAGCATGTGAGCTACGCAGCCATTTCAGCCAGAAATTGTGCAGTCCGTCCGGGCCTGGCGATTTCCAATTCGATAAGGATCGGACCGCACTAATTACGTCCTGGCTATCAATGACCACGCTTTCCATTTCTGGAAGTAGCTCACTTGCTTGTTTGACGTCCCGCATCCACTCCCCCTCAGTGTGGCCGACGGGTACCGACCAGATGTTCCTCCAAAACGTATTTGTAACATCGGCATCTGGAAGCCCCACATCGGTCACACATAGATCAGGCCGTTCCCAGGTTCTATAGACCCACCTTTGGTCCCTTTGAAACGTGCGGTTGATGACATACCGGTCCACGCGTTTTTTATATCTGCGCAGTCGATTTGCCCATGCATAGACTTTCTGCTTCAGGAAGTCAATGCGCTCTGTGGCCCGAGACAAGTAGTCATGAGGACTGACCCCAGTCCCCAGAAAAGCTCGGCCCACATAGCGCATTACCCTGGGCCGTGTATTGCCCTCCCTGAAGCAGATCAGCTTACCGATGAGTGTCCTTGCCTCAGCAATACGCCGTTCAATCCTGCACTGCCAGGCCGGGGCGACAGATGTTTGTCGTATAGCAGAGAAATGTGTGGGTAACTTGATGCCCGCTATACGACTTGCCGCCACAGCAGCACAGTACAGGATCGAATGAGTATCGGCGAGATTCTCGCTATTATCTAAATAGCTAGATAATAGCGAGTCCAGGACACTCACCAATGCTATATTTTTTCTATGCATAGGTAACCGAGGCAGACGGGGCCGAATCGTAAATTGCATGTACCGGTATTCCTGAATCGCACTTTCCAAAGCATCCTTTACCTCCTCAATGTACTGATTACTTACATCATTTGTCATGTCATCCACTTCCATGCTGGCACTATTGCCCGTCCGCGTCGCACCAGGTGATAGCTGCGTAACTGCGGGTTGGATGCGAATGGCATGACTCGTAGGTAAGTATTCTGAGCGTAGCCTACCAAGCACGGTATCATCCAACTGTCGACTGCGTTGGATAACCCGCACTTGATCCGATAATCGCTGTGCTGAAACGTTGACGCTTGGTTCAAGAGCCTGAAACAGAACAAGCATGCGGCTGCGATACGCAGTGAGGTTAGTTCCTCCCTCTGTAGCCCCAAAATATGCCCGCATGACGTTTTCATTAATGGATTCGGTCCATCGTATGCGGCGCACATCACCACCGGCAGCGGGGGCCCGATTCGAGGTCGGTGGGCCTCGGGGTCCCAAGCGGGTCGGTGGCCGGCCTCTTCCCCGCCGACGTGCAGGTGACGGTGACGAGGGCGGAGAGAAATATTCACCGCTCGAGCTCGACGCAACTGCAGCGGCCGGCGATTCTGATCGAGGCACCGACGGCTGCGAGGCGGAGCTGAGCTAAGCGGCGAACCCGGAGGTGGTAGTAGTGCAGCTCTTCTTCTGGCTCTTGTTAACATCGTGTTTTATTACAAATCATTTCGGTGTCGGAGAAAATTTTCACTTTTGACGTTGTCATATTTTTAATAGTTATTTCCGTTGAGTGTTTGCTATTATGCCTGTAATTTTATGTATTTATTGTGTAAAGCGTCCTATTGTTTTTAATTGCTTCCGAAATAAATGGATTTATATCAAAAATAAACTTAAAACTGAAAATAAAATATTTGTCTCTAAAAAACACAGACGTTACTTAGTGTTGCCAGATTTACTTATTATTATTATTATTAGTTAGTATAATTATAACTACTGGATAAATGTTATGAAATTCACATTGAAATCAAACAACTAGTTAGCAGTCTTTCCTTTGCATATGCTCCGTTTCCCAGTAAATTTTCAGAGAAATGGTATCCCTCCTTACTCATCCTACTAAACAAGCCTGAACAACGAACATTTACAGCGTACAACATCAAAACAAGCAAAAATATACATTTCATTCGAAGAACAGTCTGCGAAAATAAGCAAGTGCTTCAATTCAGCGTATGCAACGTTCAAGTCCATGCAATTTCCACTGAATAGGGTTACCATTCATCTTATTTTACGGACACCGACCTACATTCGAGCGTCTGAGAAATGCGGCTATTTTGAACTAGCCAATGCCTTTGTAAGATCGAATTCAGTAGCTGTTGAATGATGACTATCATTTTTGTGTGATGTGTAATGTTCGACGAGAGATATCTAAAGACTAGATAAGGTTGTTGGAATGACATTGATGTCTGAAATTATTATACCTAGCTCGCTATTCCAGATAGAAGAATTGAACGTTACACGAGCTAGATTTAGTTATAAGCGTTTTATTCTTGGATGATAATGATCACATCAGAGAATCAGAAAGCGTCCAACATATATTATAAAACATTATTTTTACGTTTTACTTACAATTAGTTGCCATTTACATGTATAAACACTTTATTTATACAATGTACGCGTAAGTATTCAAGGAAACCTATGTTGCTGAAATGCATTTGAAAACACATAATAGAAGCACAAATTAACAAAGCACAGTAAAACCAGTAACGATAGTAGAATTCGAAAGCATTTCTTAGATATAAATTAAGTTAAATAAAATATAGTTATTATTTTATTCTCAATATTTTTTAAGTCCTAGCTAGCTAGTATTTAGCACACTTTATTCTTGCAGCAACAATCTCAAAATTTTAATACCCTCTCAGAATTATATCTCAAGACTGCGCTAACCGGGGCTCTCTTGATGTCTTCTTATTTTGTCCCGTTGCATCGTACTAGCGACTGTAATATTCACTTATATTTTTAGATCCATTACTGAAGCTGTACTGCAAATGTCCTTTGAATTCCACGACGTCTTTGAGAATCCTGGACGTAATATTGTCCGATTTATGTGATGTCTTCTCTGTTATTTTATTGCCTTATTTAAATTAAGGTCTTTTTTGTGCGTGGTATTTTAGATAACCTAGTTTGGGAAAACAATTCAAATTATTCTATTATTTTGTGACGTATATTTATTAATGTGGAAAACCTTGGGAGAGGGCCTATGTCCAGCAGTATCTTTCGGCTGATATGATGACGAGGAAGAGATATAATTTGAGATTTTTAAAAAAATCTGCTGTATGTTATTTTAAATAAATTGCATTGTCAAATTTCCAAAAATAATCAAATGTTTACTATTAATATGCATCAATTTGAAGTAAAAAATTCGTAGCCAAAATATTTTAAATTTATTATAATATTTGGTAACAAAGTAACATGTATAATTATATATAGTACGAGCGCATAATTTTGTGGTAGTGAGTTATTGGTTCGTTCAGAACATAAGTACTTGTCTAAACATAGATATTCCTACCTATGTATGATTATTTTATGACGTCATCTGCTTGGTAACTTATGCGCTTGCCTCTTTGCTACCTGTATCTAAGCTTCAGTATATGGATTACCAATTCTATGGCCAACAAAACTGATTGATCTGTTAGTAAGTACTCTGATGCCTACGAGCTACCGTATACACTCTTGCCAATATGACTTACGCGTAGCAATTTAGTAAAAGTGTACCTTGTACGGCATTGCGATTTTTCTTATTTACATAATAAATGAAAGGTTAGATAAATATTGAGCTTTTAAAACAAGTTTTTATAATTAAAAATTAATTATAGGTTAAAAAAAAAAACATACTCCTAAAATACTAAAACAAAATTGATTAAATTGTTGCTGACAAGAGTATATTTCACTTTAGTTTACTTTGTTAACATGTTGATGCATTTGTATAAAACGGGTATTCCTTAACAAGATGTGAATGTAATCTAGTTTTAAGACGTTTAGCGCAAAAGCGTCGAGATTCGTTAATTTTACAGTTTGGCCTTGTTTGAGTTGAAAAATATTCTTGGGACATTTTTTCTCATTTGCAAAGAAGAAAATCTTCTTAATAAGATAGAGAATGCATTTTGCTATACAAGTAGGATTAAATTAAAAGTTGGAATTGTTATACTTTGAAGATGTAATATGGACACTGACAATTTTGTAACTTAGCTTGTTATGCGTTCTTTCTTAGATTTATGCTGTATTATTACAAGTGCGACTTATATTTTATCTTCTTAATCTTTTTTACACTTTTAAGCTTAAAATCAAGTATACTATCAAGCTGATGGTCATCATTTACCATAGCCATGGTAAGCTCGAAAGCAAACAGCGATGACATCAATTTCGCGTAATTGATTCTGCATATAATGTTATCAATAACTTTCGGGAACACTGTTAACTGTAAATTCTGGAAATTGTTTAGCGCAGACACATATTCTCCCTGTATAGCTAATGTAGAAATACAAACTGTTAATATTTGGATTTTATTATCTCTGAGTAAATTATATTAAACGTCACAATTTTTTTTGTACGTCACTAGAACCATTTTTTATTCGTTTTGCTTCAGAAAGCACCGTTTTCATTTAACAAGTAACTTAAACTCTCAAAAGACTATTATTGAGATAATCACTTAGTTCAAAATAGCCCACCAGGGATGTTCATGGTCGGCCGTTTTCACGCAATTGAATCTGTCGTAGACCGCATCGAATTCACTTAAGAACCTTTTCCTTTCAGAAAAAAACATTAAGATTCTTAAGTTAATGTATAATTAAATTTAAAATTACACATTTAGAATGTAAAGGTATGATGTACTTTATATCGTAATTAATATTGTCCAAAGGACCAGAGGAACATTGCAATAGAAAAAAGAATAACTTATTATTTTTGTATAAATTATTCATTTCGATATTTTATTTAGAAATTTACGAATCCTGGAGACAGCCAAGTTCGAACGATGGCTAAACTTCATTTCTTTTTTTTTGGAATCGACTAGTTATGTTTTAAAATGCCGAAATGTCAATGCAAATAACGAAATCGCAAATTTCGTGCTAGTGTACAGTCAATGGTTCAAGTAACGATGATAGGTAACTAGCGATAATAATTTACATAGCGGAGCCTTACCATATTCTTTTTAAAAATAAGCCACTTAGCGTCATAATAACGGTAGCAAATTCATATCATTTTTTATTATGTATCTAACTCTGCTAAGGACATTACAAATTTCGCATGGATAATTTTGGATAAAACAGTCGACTATCCATACTAGCAATATTCAAACTTACATAACAGTTCCAGATGAACAATTTAGGACAATAACACAAGACTGAAGTACCTACGTATCTCCACTTACCATTTTATTGTAAACTCGTCCAACGAGACGATACAAACTATTTGAAGTGTTGACAAGTGAAGCGTTTTGCTACACATAGCGAGATTTCCCTTGCGAGTGCTTCGGCTTAAAACGTTGACGTTTAGTTGTTCAATGTTCGAGATGCTGATGAGCAAACAAGCTTAAATGTTCTGCTGAATTCAAGAACATGCCAATTTGGTTATTACTGTAATGCTAAGTAAGACATTTATGGAACTTGTGATGAGCCAGTTGAGATTTTAGTTGGTCTTTTGATATTTGCACAGATTATTTGGCTTATTGTTGTGTGTATATTACTGTGTACTATGAGTGGTTGTTAAGGCTCCATTATTTTATTTGAAAATATACAAAAAATATTTGAAAATATATAAAACGCTTTAAATAAAAGCTTTCAGGTTTTAATCTATTTTCATTTTAAAGAGCCAACTGCTCTCCTGTGCTTAATTTGTGTACTGCGTGTTCCTTACAAATATTCGATAAAATCTACATGTATATTCGTAAATATAATATTATATAGGTAAACAGAGCTTAGTGGAAGACCGAGTTTAGCTTAGTTGGAATGCCACGCAGAAGTATGGAGTTCCAACCCAAGGCGCGAATCTCTGAAGTAATGTGCGTATTTATTAATTAATTATTGCTTGCTTTAACGGTGAAGGAAAACATCGTGGGGTAACCTGTATGTCTGAGAGTTCTCCATAATGGACCCGAAGACATGTAAAGTCTGCGTTCACGCACTGGGCTCGCGTAGACAATGGCCGAACCTTTCTCATATTGAGAAGATGTCCGTGCTCAGCAGTGGAACAATTTAATACAGGGCTAATATTATCATATCATTACACTTCTCCTCTTGAACCTATATCATGGTTATGATGGAATTTACATCACTTAGCAAGGTTGCTAGTCGCAAAAGGAATAACAAGCCAACATTAGAATGAGCAGTATCATAATAAAAAATATTGCATATTGGAAAAAAATGCGATTATCGTGAGAGTAGGCAATTTATAATTTAAAAGGTTAAAACTTTTTCGTTTGTTGCAGGCTTACTCTTCCACAGAGCAGTTCTCATGTCAGGGTCTGGCTTGAGTCCCTGGTCATTGGTCGCAGACCCCAGTAAATATGCGGCGATAGTTGCTACACATGCCAACTGCTCTCCAGGTGAGTACATGTATCATGTAAGTTCTAAGCGCGTAGACAGTGCAGTGGCTCAAGTGATAACACCAGCGCACGGATTATAGTATTAAGTTTTATTTGATATTTTGTACTTTTTCTCATGTTCAGTCTGCAAATTGTTCTAGTGTCTAATGGTGGGCGTTGATAGTTGCGTCACAGTAAGTTATTAACACGCTTCTAAAAAGGTCTACTCCCACATTAGGAATAATTCCTGTGTCCCGAGGGACTTTACAAACCTTTAAATAATGGACAATGGACAAAGAACACCCTGACTCGGCACAACCATTTGTGGATCACACAAAGTTTTGTCCTGTGTGGGATTCGAACCCAGAACACTTGGCGCACTAGTAGTGGCGAGGCGATCACCTAAACCACTACGCCATCCGTGCAATCATTTTTACATCACGGGATCGGGTGGTTCTCAGCTCTGATCGTAGAGGCGTCATATTTTTATATTGATTAGTATGTTGTTCACAATATTAATCTAATTAAGAAGGACATTTGCTTGAAATACATACAAAACCGGCTTATAAATGAAGCGACGACGAAAGCTTCTAGTCGTTTCCATACTGTTAAGAACCTCAATTGTATATTCAATGCAGTAATAATCGTTTGTGGTATTAAGCGGTGTCAGTGTCATGCTGTGGGACTGTAGGAGTATTCACTTTGTGATCAACGGAGTGCACAGTTAAGCGGATAGGTCGAGATCGGTTAGAACATTAGTGTAGGTATAGAGAGGTGCCTTTGTTTTTGAGGAAGTAATGGAGAATAAATATTATGTAAATTATGTAGTTATGTATGTAAGGAATATCTTGGGTATTGTTGACTATAGGCGACGGTTTTAGCAAATTAGTTTTATAATATAAAGCTATGTATGTATTAGCTACTACACTGGGCCAAGATATACATAGATGTATAAAACAAGTAAGAAACGGCCATGAATTGCCGTAAATATTGGAGTTCCAAAAAATATTACCACATGACTTTGAAGTCAGAGGTCAAAGGTCATAGTCATTTTGGGGGTATATTGAGTATGCTGAGTCGAATTGCGTTAATTGCAAGTCTCTAGCTCTGACGGTTCTTAAATTGAAAGATAGTATCACGTGACCTTGAGGTCAGAGGTCAAAGGTCATAGTCATTCCAGGGTATATCGACTATGCTGAGTCGAATGGCATTAATTGCAAGTCTCTAGCTCTTACGGTTCTTAAATTGAAAGATGGTATCACGTGACCTTGAGGTCAAAGGTCAAAGGTCATAGTCCTTTCGAGGGTATATCGAATATTTAGATTTTTTGTATAACAGACGGACGGACTGACGGGCAAAGCTGTTGTATAAGAATTTCGAACTCTAAGAGGCAGGTTTAGCCTGAAGTAGCCGAGTAAAAATCCTAACCAATATTTTAAATGCGAATATGTGTATATTTGTTTGTTTGTTACGCTTTCACGCCTTAACTGCTTAACCAATCATCATACAATTCTGCAAACTTGTTGTCAGGGTACCGAAAAGAACATAGTAGGTAGTTGTAGTATCTTGCATCTAGAGAAAAAGTACTGTTCCCGAACAAACGATAGTATATAATGTTACGTCTATACTTTAGGGATATATTAAAAATAATAATAATAATAATAATAATATTCTACCACATACACACAACATCATCTAGCCCAAACTAAGCAGAGCTTGTACTATGGGTACTAGACAATGTATAAACATACATATATACTTTTTTTTTTGTAAATACATACATATTATACATAGAAACACCCAGACCAAGACAAACATCCATATTCATGCACACAAATGTTGACTTGTGCGGGGATCGAACCCGCGACCTCAGGCGTGGCAGTCGGTTACACTAACCACTACGCCATCGAGGCCGACAACAATATTACCGAAACAGTAGAAATAAATGTGGGCTAATACTACATTTTGCGAGCTATGGAGTTAGGTCTTACATACATAACAAGCCCATTAACGTCTACTGGGCACAGTTGCAGACTGCGTGCTGGTACTATGAATTTCAGAATAACGATATACAGTTAAATTATACTTTTCCTTACCTGGTTATCAAACGCGGGCCCTCTCGATTGGCAGTCGTACTTTTTAACTTGTAGTACTCATCCAGTAAGACCTTATGATTATGTTTTAGTTAAGTCGAAGTTAAAAGTATGCGTTAGTTTTAAGTCGTTAATATATTAGTAGTAGGCTTACTCGTTATAGATTATAATATAAAACTTGAATCACAAAATACTAATAAAATATTTTGTCAACAGAACTTACACCGCCAGCGTTGCTGAGATGTTTACGCGAGCGGCCGCTAGAGGCGCTGCTGTCGGCACCGGTACAAGCACCTGATTTTGCGTATGCTTTCGGTCCGAGCGTCGACGGCGTTGTTATAGGTAAGACCTTAATATATTACATATTAGCTGTTACCCGCGAGTTCGTCCGCGAACCCGGAATATTTTTTCCTAAAATAAGATTAGCCTAAGTTACTCCTTATAACATCAGCTATCTACAAGTTAAAGTTTCGTCAAAATCGATCCAGCCGTTTTAGAGATTAGCCGGAACAAACAGACAGACGAAATTCAAAAAATGTTTTTTGTTGTTAGTACTGTATAGGTATACTTTAAACAGACGAACAAATTTAAAAAACATTTTTTTGTTGTTAGTGCTGTATTTATTTTCATATGCATTTAGTAAAAAGCTGTTATTTTGAGATTACAAACAGATACTTCAATTTTATTTATTTGTATAGATTAATGTCATTGTGTTTGATTGAGATTCTTTGTGTATGTGTGTGTATGTGTGTTGTCGTGGTTGTACATGATGACTACTCAGAAAATTGGTACTATGCATAAATAGACTAGTACTATGTAAATCAGGGTAGAGGATAGTATAGTATGTGATAGAAAAGCAAGAAAAATCTACATAGCCTACCCTACTCTATTGCGTTGGTCTGTATTTAATAGTAATAAGGATGCTCCACGACTGCTTCTTACTCGTTGCCACTAGAGGTGTGCTATTATCGATGGACATTCGAATTATTCGAATGCACAAATGATTTAATTGTACTTAACTAGTATGTATTATTATTTCTTAAAATGCAATCATTGTTCATCGCTATCGACTCCAATTCTTGCTAATATTATAAATGCGAAAGTAACTCTGTCTGTCGGTCTGTTTGTCTGTCTGCCTGTCTGTTACCTTTTCACGCTCAATCCGCTGAACTGATTTAGATGAAATTTGGAATGGAGATAGCCTAAGACCCTGGGAAGGGCATAGGCTATATAACATCACGCTAGGGCTCACGGGAGCGGTGCAGTAACCATACATACCACTGACGCGGGTGAGACCGTGGGCACAGCTAGTAAAAAAAAAAATCCCTCATAGTTCAAATATTTTTTGGCATTTTTAGGTTCATCGTAATTATAAGGTTTAAAAAACGACATTTTCATAAGACCCAATATAATTATGTTTAGGTATTATATGTAGTATTACACTATAATACATAGTAATTATTAGTGTGATTTTTATAATCTCAAAGGTGATAACAATTGTTGGTGAGCTAATAAATAAATAAACGGCCGTATCCTAGCCAAAGGCAATTTTTGACGTCACAAGGTCAGTTTGCATCATCATGACAGAGAGATATGCGTAAAACGATATTGCAATGACGTCACCAATATAAGAGCCTTCATAGCACGATTTTAAGTTACGTAATTTTTTATTCTGAGTGTCTTTCAAAATATTTCACCACATGAAGCAATACTTCGCTGGTATGGCGGTAGTAAATGCGACTGTAAAAAAAGGCTCTATTCGGCCTGGGAGTCGAGCAAAACCTTTATGGAATTTTTATTAAAGGTCTTAGTAACAGCAGTCTAGAACTTTTCCCGGTAAACATACTCTATAGTCTCTCCGAAATCTCCGATCTAAATAGTCAAGGCAGAATCTAAAATTATTTATTTATCTACACAACAAAGTAACACTTATTAATGTCAAAGTTTAGTGGTTAGTCAGTTTACATTACAAACATTTAGAGTAGGTGCTTTGTTCGTACTTAAGATTAGGACCTAAAATCATAGAAAGCAAAATTTTTACGTAATACACCCTTACCAGATCGGCGATATAGGCGTGAGAGATGAAAAGAATTCCTACCTAAAGCACCATTACAGATACACCGCTCGTCTAGAAAGCCATCTATCAAAAGGTGTCACAATATTTTTACACGAAAGCCTTCTTTTTATCAAGCTTCTTATTAAATTCCGCGTCGCTATAAGTATATTGCGTCTACATTTATCTATGAGTGCGAAAAGTGCTTACAGTAGGACTGCCACTGAATTATTTCATAAGTAAAAACTTGAATATAGCAGAAAGCAATGTAGAGTGTCCTTGACTATATACATATATATGATATTAAACTTAATATGCCTACCAGAAAATTGCCTTCTAGAAATATAGTAGACGTTCCATTCTTTCTTGTAATTATATATATAATAGCTACTTGCCATGAGATCTCAGATTATGTACCAAACTAAACCATAATATCTTAGTTGATTTATTTTGCAATAACACTCACAATGTCAAAAATTATCTAAGAAACTAATTATTAATTAATAATAATAATATAATAATAATATTCTACCACATACACACAACACAATCTAGCCCAAACTAAGCAGAGCTTGTACTATGGGTTCTAGACAATGGATAAACATACATATATACTTTTTTTTTTTGTAAATACATACATATTATACATAGAAACACCCAGACCAAGACAAACATCCATGTTCATGCACACAAATGTTTGACTTGTGCGGGAATCGAACCCACGACCTCAGGCGTGGCAGTCGGTTACACTAACCACAACGCCATAGAGGCCGTCAACAAAATTTTTATACAATTTCGTTTTGTTTTAAATCAGTTTTCTTACCATTTGTAGGAGCTTGTAACTGGTGTGTACTTATTTTATGCACTACTGTATGCACAGTGGTTGAAATTCAACCATAATAATTATTGAACATTTTAGGAAAGACATATGTATTGAAATTTTTTTTGTTTTACCTGGGGGAATGCTTTGACGCATACCTCTCCGCTGGGTGACGGAGAGGTTATATCGGGCTCACCGGGGGAGAGATACCCCGGTAATACCGACTAAACTTGACATAACCATAGACGGTGAGGCCGCGCGAATCACTTTCACATGCAATCGCGACTTCGCCGTGGTTTCGGCCAGCCGTGTAAAACGGCAGGCCACTACACAAAAAATATTTCCTCCGCCGTCCCCCTTCGATTGACATTATCCTACAATAATGTCCATACTACATATTTAAAATTTTCTACTGTCTTATATTTGTAAAACATATTCGTAAATTCGTTTATTATGTCTGAGAATATACCTTTTTTATACTTTAATACAGAACAATACAGTACCATAATAATAAAATAATAAAGCTCGTTTTTACCTAATAAAATGTCATGTAACGGTTAACAAACAGAGGAGAAAAGGTAATGAACTACCTATTTAAATATAAATATTGTCTGCTTTGTAAATTAAACCGTAAGCCATTGAGCTCTTCAAACAAAATAAAATTAATACCTACTGTGTTATAAATAACTTTTATTGCTAAATCTACAATTTTCTTCCACTACAAAAACTAGTCAATACAAGATTTTATAAATTTTGTGCACGTAAAAAAGTGCTTATAGACACTTACACGTGTAAATAAATGTTCTATCGTCTAATAGAGGTCAAAATGAATAATTGCTTAGTCAGTGATCACGTCAAAAGAAATGACTTCAACGGACAAAAACTGAAAGCAACTACGGTTCTCAACTCCTATTGACAAGTTCATTTTGATTACCAAACAAAAGACTATCATTTTTCTAAATACATTTCTTCAATACAACGAAATGGAACCTCATTTTTTATGATACCTACCGAGGCCACGATAAACTAGTTGTTCACAGTTATTGTATAAGCAAGAATAAGTATAAAAATATTTGTCAATCAGTACCGAGGAAAATGCGGGTTGGGTCATGGGTGCGCGTCAGTTTGTTGTACCTAAGTGTTCCGTACAAACAGGAAAAAACACATGTACCAGTGCTATTGGTAAAGTACGAATATACGACTTCAATAATAAAGTGGTTTTCTTTTAGAGGTTCTGTACCTTTAAAGGTAAAATATCCAACACGCTCCAATCTTCTTCTGTCTTAGCCTTTATTATTCCCAAGTTACTTGGGGTCGGCTTTTCTGGTCTAACCGGATTTGACTGGATATCAGTTTTTACACGGAGCGGCTGCCACCTGACCTCCGCAACCCGAAGGCTAACGATACCCTAAGGCTAGACCAGTGTCAGGATATTAGAGGGTACTGACTTTCCCAATAACGACTGCCATAGATGTTCATGGCAGCCGGGACCAACGGCTTAACGTGCTCTCCGAGACACGGAGCAGGCGATGATTGTCAATCAATACGCACATAATTTCGAAAAGTCATATAACTTCTGAAAGTCAGAGGTGCGCGAGGTGGGTTCGAACCCGAGACCCTCTGCATTGCAGTCCGTTGGTCTCCCCACTGAGCTATCACTGCTGGTAACACTCTCCAATACCTATATAATTTCAGTATATTTTTATATCAAATCCGTTACTTTTTATATTTGAAATATATAACAGTTGAATTGACTTGAGGGCAAATGTGGTTTAGTACCTGCCCGTTCATCATCGGACCATTGTCTTAGTCTCAGTTGTACTAGCGGCAGTTTGGTATTATGTCGTGGCGCGTAATATAACTGCACGAGTTTGATGTTAGAGAAACAACTACATAACTATCTGCTGCTAACTTTGCATCTCTTTCAAAGCATAAGTTTCATAAGCGTTGGTAGTGGTACATCATCCCATTCAACTTATCGCACTCTTAATAAAACAGCGACTTAACTCGAAATTTGAAAGTAAGGCAATTTGGACTCTAATTGTATATGCTAATTTCTAATATTATGTTTGTGTTAAATCATTGCAATAGAGTTCAAATTTGTTTAATCCAAAATACTGAGATAAGTCTCTGTTTTATTAAGGATGCGTTATGTGCATATCTATAGATTAAATTCGCCTTTGATTGGTAGGTACTACGCTGATAATTTGTATGGTATCGGTACGAAAAAGTCGGCGTAAAGAAGTATAACGTGAAACCGGCGTAAGAATTCAAATTCAAATTGTTTCATTTGTGAAACATAGGTGGTTACAAGTTATAACATATTAAAAAAACGTTAGACTGTTATTGTGTCTTACACGATCGGTAAAAGTTACGGCATCTGAAACCAAATTATACACTTGGTGATGTGTCTAATTTGTATTCTCTCATCACAAGGGTAAACGACGAGGTTATATTGGACTCGTCTGAGATTCAGGCCTTGATAGGCCTAATGTCATGGGTATTAGCTGATGCTAATACCCATGACATTATGCCTCCACACTGGTTTATTGGCACTATAAGTATAACCCAGCAGTAAACGCTACACTGGACAACTACGAAGCGACACCCCAGCATGCTCAACCATTATCTCCCCAATCTCTCCTTTTTCCAATATCAGATAACCGCGAATTTTACTCTGGTATTGCAAACGAAGATAGCCAACGGTAACCGCTAAACATCAAACAGACTATAATGTATGTTTTCATCTTTTTATATAAAACTCAGTAACAGTCTGTTGGAATAAACTGTGATGAAAACATATTCAACCAATCATATAAAGAAGTCATCCCTTACTCACTTAAATGTTACACGTGTGAATAGTGTCAGTGTTGCGTAAATTACAGAAGTAGTTACGTAAGCTTAGACACGTTAATTACACGAGCATTAATTGTTAATGACAAAGCGAGTTGCCGCCATTATTAAACATTTATAAGACATGGTATAGTTTGTCTTGTGACAAATATAGTTAAATGTCTTATTTTTGGTTCTTAGTAACATAAATCTGTTGAGAATTGTAAATGAGAAAAGATGTTGCTCAGAACTATGGAATTGAGAACATTTCAGTTCATTATTTAACAAACAAAGTCTCACGCGTAGAACCCCAAAAGTGTAGACAGAGATGTCTTACACATCCAAATTTCGTCAGCTTCGGTTTTGGGTACCATGTAATAGAGGACTCAGTCGTCTACCAAGGCCAGTTTCAGACCACGTGTGTTTACTGAGAATTTCGCGACAGGAAACCCCAATAACAAGTTGCTCTTATGCATTCACTACAACTGCTAACGAGGCAATTCCGTAACGTATTTTAGATGAAACTAGCTCAAGTATACAAACGTCAACTAACTACCATCGTAACCATTTTCGAAGGTGTTTATGGTGACCAACCTCACAACGCCATATTAATATTCACTTGGAATAACTGTTGTCTGACTTCTGTAACAATTAGCAGACAAGGACTAACTTGAGGTCGGATCGGCTGTCAGTTGACAGAATAATCATAGTGGCATCGAATATATTTAGCTAATCCTTCATCAGGCTGAGAAGATTGCTTTCATGCGGATGACTGTTCCAATATTTATGGCCGATGTCATTATAATCAAGTATAGTTATGAGAAATATAAATCGCATGCTGGTATCCTCTTGTTAGGATAAATAACAATAACATGACTTTAATCTAAGAGACATATGCTACAATTAATTAATGAAAGGTTTATTTATTATTGTTACGAATATCAAGATTACGACTTCATGGTTTACTGATTTTTTCAGTAGTCGAAACATAACATTTGTCTGGTTAGTACTGTTAAGCTTGGTTAGAGATACGAGTACGAGTACTCGTACATACAGCGCATATTTTTCGCACTCGAGAGAAATAATCAAACACCTACATCTAAATAAGGTCAGTGGTGGTGAATGGGGTTTCCATAGCTCCGAAGAAAATGAAAAATGCCGTACTGGCAGAAGACATCTTAATGTCTTCTTGGTTTATGCACTAAAAATGCCGCAAGTTCCTTTCTGTAAGCTCAGCAGCGTATGTTTTGACTGTGTCGATTTCGACGCAAAAATGTCGTTCGCGAAAAAATTGTGTATCGCAATTTTTTAATCTTCTTCGTATAAAATATAGAAAGGTTTTATCATAAGCCTACTTATTCGCATAAGGGCCCCTGAAAATCAAACAAATAAATTACAAGTTACTTCAAGTGTACTTGGTTACGACTCAATTTGACTGGCAAACACCCAAATAGTTTATCAATACATCTCGGTCCTTCGGGAAAAATATAAGAAAACTAATTACGGAAAGATTCTCAGATATTCTCGCTGCTTGACTGTATTAGTGTTGTTCTTGAACAAGTTTAGTGTTTATAAAATAGTTTGAGAGTCAGATAATAATACGAGCTATTTGTCGGACAAGACATATTTTAATTTTTTTTTTTTTTTTTTTTGTCTATTTTTTTTAAGGGATTTCAGTACACAGAAGTGACTACGCCAATCCCATCGTTCATGTACAAAATATCTTACTCCTAAATACTTAATATCAACTAATTTATTTACCTAATAAAAAAGAATATAAAACTTTAGCATCATCACATGCAGGATTGACTAAAATGCCATGAAATAGACCTACACTATAAACAGATATATTTGTGGCATCTATAAGTTGTGCCCTTAAAACATTATAGTTTACACATTCTTCCAAAACATGTTGAACATCCTCAACAATACCACATGTTACACAGTTAGGAGAATCCTTTTTACCCATAAGGTAAGCAAATTTGTTGCGAGGTATATGACCTGATCTTAATCTAAGTGCAGCAATAATTTGCCCTCGACTCAATCTTACATTGGCAAACCATGGTACATGAGGCGGCTCACACTGTATCGTTCTGTACCATATACCTTTAGTTTTAGACCTCTCATTAAAATACTCATTCCAAAAAGAAAAACAATTACTTTTAAATTTACTTAATAATTCCGAATATGTTGGTAATATACACGTCTGGACACCTGAGTTAATTGCTACTTTCGCTAATCTGTCAGCCACCTCATTACCTGGAAAACCAACATGAGATGGTATCCACTGTAAAATTATTTTTTTATGATTAGTATTTAAAACATTAATTTTGCTTAAAATTTGGTATCCTAAACATATGCCATTTGATCTGTATACACATTTGGAAATATGCTGTAAAGCACTTTTGCTATCTGAATAAACTACTACATTATTTACATTCAAACCAATTAAATATTTTAAGGCTTCATAAATGGCATATAATTCTGCTGACATTATTGACATATTACAATGTAATTTAAAAGTACCATAGGACTTGTTATTATAATCATAATATGCCGCACCAACCCCATCGGACGTCTTGGAGCCATCTGTATACACTGAGTGCCATCCAGAATATCTCTCACAAAGTTGTATGCGTATATTATTTACATCACTAATATTGTACATTGATTTTGTAACATTAATCAGACTAGTTCTGATGACATTTTGAATGTTTATGCTAGATACCCATCTATCTAGAATAAATACATCTAGGGGATATGAAGAAGAAATTTCCTCCGTTCCCAACATATCATCAGTGATAGCTAACAGTGGCCGTCTCTTTCCACTCCAGTGCCTTTGGTGAGCCATATTAGCTACATCTACAAAAAAATTGCTAGTGACATCATTGGATCTAGATTTTAATTTTAAGTAAAATTTAATTGATAAAAATTTACGCCTTAAATATAGTGGCGGAATACACAGCTCGCTTTCCATGACATGAGTAGGAGTCGATTTAATAAACCCGCCAATTATTCTTAAACACAGATTTTGTAACTTATCTAGCTTATAAGTGTGACTAGTCGCTGCATTATCATATAAAAAACATCCATAATCAATTCTACTACGTATAAGAGCCATATACAACCTACGAAGATGGAGAGGATGAATACCCCATGTGGATCCTGCCAAGACTTTAAGTAATTGTACTTTTCTTTGCGCCTTTTCATAAACTTCGTTTATGTGTTTACTCCATCTCAGAGATTTGTCCAACCATATGCCAAGGTATTTAATACAATCGACGGATGCTAAAGCTGAACCATTTACATGAATTTCTACAGATAGTCTTTTGTATCTTCTAGTAAATAAGCAGAATTTTGATTTGTGACTTGATAACTCCAAACCTAAAAGATTTATATATGAGGTAAAGAAATCTAAAGCTGTTTGCATGTTATTAACACTATCTTGAATTTTTCTATAACTGCAAAAAAGAACAAAATCATCAGCATATTGACATAAATAGACATTTTTTATTTTTCTACTTATTTCAGCTGTAATAATATTGAAAAGGAGAGGGGATAACGGGTCACCCTGAGCTATGCCCTTGCTAGTCCATCGAATATATTGTCTGTCAGATTCCTCGCCTTTTATAATGAGATGCCTTTCTTTTAAAAATTCCCATGTATAAGAGCAAACATAGGAACCGACTTTCAGATCATCCAAAATGTAAATTACGCGATCAATCAGAACATTATTATATGCTCCTTCTACATCTAAAAATACTGCTAGAGTTGGGATTTTTTGAGCGAGAGCAATTTGTATTTTAGTAACTAAGAGTGCTAGACTATCTAGACAAGAATGACCTCTTCTAAAGCCAGTTGTACTAGGGGACATAATTTGTTTATTTTCCACATACCACTCTAATCTTTTGAGTATCATACTATGAAATATTTTACACAGACAGGACATTAGTGCTATAGGTCTAAGTTTATTGCCTGAACTATTCAATTTAGGTATGGGCACAATATGAATATCTCTCCATTGAGAGGGCAAGGAAGCAGTTTTGTAAATGGTATTATATAATTGAAGCAAAAAAAATTTGGCAACATCAGGGAGGTTAGCAATCATTGAATAAGATATATCATCTAAACCTGGTGCTGTATCTTTAGATTTAATACAAATATCTAATTCCTGTAATGAAAATTTATGATTTAAACTGGATTCGTTACAAGTGATTGTAGGTTTTGTTGCAACCACAAAGTCTGGTGCCAGTTCACATAATAATTCCTCCTTATTTTTATCTGGCGAATATAATCTATTAGTCTTAAAACCTTTTATCCAACGCATTTTCTTCCACATATCTGATGTGCAAGTAGTCTCATTAATGCTACTACAAAATTCATACCAACACTGAGATTTAGCACGTCTAATCTGCCGCTGTGCATCAGAAATTTTAATTTTTAGTCTGTCTAAATTTTGTGGGGTTGGATTTTTTCTAAAAATACATAATGCTAAACGCCGTTCTGCAATAACTTTTGAAAGCTGTTCATTCCAATACACTTTTGGTCTAAATTTTCTATTTGGATTATTACAAAGTTTTGAATATGGAATAGATATATGAGCAGCTTTATTAATAAAACTTATAAATAAATTATACATACATTGAACATTTTTCATAGATGAAATTTCCACAGTGTTAAATAAGGATTTTAATTTTTCCCTGTATTTTGGCCAGTCTGCTTTTTTATAATTTCGCTTTGATGTGATATTGACGGAATCGGAATATTTAATACAAAATTTAATAATTAAATGGTCACTGCCTAAGCTTTCGTTACTAACATGCCAAAAACTGTTCATCACTATATCTATGGTACAAAATGTGACATCAGGTGCAGTCCGTTGCAACGACCCGTTAACCCATTTTAATCTAGTGGGCGCACCATTATTTATTGTTACGTAATTATTTTCAACTGCTGCTTCAAACAAATGATTCCCTCTACTATCACTTTTATTTGTCCAACTAGAGTGGTGCCCATTGAAATCACCTGCAATAATAGAATTACTAGGAAATTTTGAAAAAATGTTTTCCCAGTCTGATTGTGAGGTATTTACTGAAGAAGGACAATATACTGAAATTATATTTTTGATTAATTTGCAATTAAGAACTCTAATATGTAATATTTCTATGCCCAAATTAGTCACACTTATAGGAGTAGTAAATGTTTTAATAGATTTGTGCGAGATTATGGCTACACCACCATAAGAGTCATGACGATCTTTTCTAAATACATTGTAGCCACTTAGGTTAATCTGAATTTCACGATCCAACCATGTTTCACTCAATAAAGCAATATGTATTTTTTCACGATTCAGTAATAATTCAAAATCAATTAACTTGGATTTTAAACTTTGTGCATTCCATTGTATAATATTAATATTAAATGAATTTAATGCACTACACATTATAAAATAAAGAAAAAACTTTACTTACAATATCATTTCCTCTAAAATAGGTAGACATATAACACATAAATTCAACTAGTAACACCTTCATAATCTCTTTAAACATTTCACCACAAGAATAATTGGACTGAATAATCTCTTTAACTCTAAGACAAATCTTAGTGAATATGGAAGAATTTTGATTTCTATTCTGAGTTTCTTTATTTTCTTTAGCCATTTTTTCTTTGCTATTGGTTTTATTTAATGACTTCTGCAAACTTCTTTTGGTCTTTTTCTTAGACTTCTTGTTCTTACTTCCTGTTATTTGTCGCCTTACTGACTGCCTGGAGTTACACACAAGAGAAACTTGTTCATTTATGTTATCATCATTTGACATATAACTGCTATTTTCATTTCCATCACTGTGTCCTTCCTCACATGATAAATCTGGTTGTGGGCATGAAGATGACAAAGCTGATATTTTCTGTGTTTCAAGTACATCTCTATAACTTTTATCTGCCAAAGTAAAATTAGTATTTTCTGCCACCATCTCTGTTTGCTGTTCACTATATCCTGTTTGGAGCGGGGCTGAAATTTTTGGTGCAAGTTTATTTTTTTCTTTGTATAAGTTCAGTGCTCGTTTGTAAGTACAATTATTTTCACTCATTATATTTCTTATAGATTTCTCTCTAAGAAAGATTGGACAACTTTTATTAAGTGCCATATGAGGCCCTTTGCAATTAATACAAGTGAACTCCATTGATGCACAATTCTCATGACCTTGTCCACATTTAGGACATTTAATTTTCTGTATAGGACAATACTTTTTAGTGTGGCCATATTTCCAACACCCTGAACATTGAGTGACAGGAAATATATATGGTTCAACCTTAAACCGGCACCCGTATCCGTATATATACGGGGGTAAGGATGAACTTTCAAAAGTTAAACGTACAACTTCACTGTCTGTCCACTGTCCATCAACTGTCAATCTTTTGAGTCTTTTAACGGTAAGAATCTTTACATCACTTTCCAGTATTTGCAATAATTCCTTATCCTCTATTTCTAGCTCAATATTTTTGATTATACCATATGTCATACTTGATAAATCCCTCCTTTGACACCTCCAATCTAATTCTTTGAATTTTGTACAAGTAAGTATTTTATTAGTATTTACCAAATCTTTCAATGAGATAAATATTTTGTAGGGGCTTTTATATTTTATCTTTAAAATGTTATGGATATTTTCACTTTTTAATAACTTTGCGATTCCAATCGACTTTGGTAAAATTTTTGTGGATGAAATACATACTTCATATTCTTCACTACTACCCACATTATCACTATTATCATTATTATCTGAATAACTTCTCAACAATCTTTTAGTACTTCTTTTTACGGTAATAAATCCATCCTCATCATAATTTTCCTCACTATCATCTCGCAACCTTTTCTCAACAGACCTTTGGGTTTGATCTTCAGTACTAACATTCATGATCATGCTACTTGCCACCAATTGTTCTTCTCTCATGTTTTTCATCATATTCACCATCATCTCTTCATTAACTACACTTTCACCTGATTCACTTGACACCACACTAGAGGATCTAACAAAACTATCCATTTTCCAATTTATTTAAAAACATAATCGGGGGTAATTCGTAATATTTTGTGACACGACTTTCGTACGACGTCCGCTCGTCTCGGCCGGCCGTGACTGTGATATTTTAATTGACGGTATTATAATCACGTCTGTTAATGATAGAAAAGTGAAAATAATTTCTCTTGTAAATCTTCAGTAAACGATTTTTATGCAAATACAGGAAACGATGAGTAATAATAGCAGCTCTATATTAAAGAGTATCACTGCTGGACACGAGTATCTTCTCAGTGTGAGAAGGGTTAGGCTATGGTCCACCACGCTGCGCCGGAGGGCGCGAGATGACCTCCATCCACCCTGAGGTTTGACCTGGGGGTGGTGGGCTTCGTGGGCCTGCCCGCCACCCGATTAGCACCAGGTCCAAGAGGCGGCGTGCGTGTTCCCACGCGCGCCTCTGAGTCGTGTTTTTGTCCCCGTACAAGGGGACAGTAGAGGATCTTTTATGTAGTGGCCTGCCGTTTCACACGGCGGGCCGAAACCTCGGCGAGGTCGCGATTGCATGTGAAAGCGATTCGCGCGGCCCCGCCGTCTATAGTTATGTCGAGGAACACCGTGGTAGGTTTAGTCGGTATTACCGGGGTATCTCTCCCCCGGTGAGCACGACATAACCTCTCCGTCGCCCCGCGGAGAGGTATGCGTAAAAGCATTGCCCAATGTAAAAAAAAAAAATATGGTCCACCACGCTGACTCAGTGCGCGTTGGCAGACTTCACATATCTTCGACACCTTCTTGAAGAACTCACAGACGTGCAGGTTTCCTCACGATGTTTTCTTTCGCCTTTAAAGCGAACGATTATTAACTATTTAATATGCACATAACTTCGGAAATTCAGAGGTGCGCGCTACAGATCGACCTCGAGACCTTTTCGAGTTCAACGATATTCCTAATAGGCTATCACTTTTTCTACATAATATGTTTTAGTGGATTTTAGGGGAAGATTATTAATTGCAACAATCTACGCTAATGGTCTTTCTAAATTAGAATCTTATTATACACAGTTATTCTAGTATATCTTAGCTACACAATATATTATTATAATAGTCTTATTTCACTAATAATATAGGCTAAAGTCTGTACTAATGTATTTTAAATGTACATTTGTTAAATAAATATGAAATAATGATTAACCGTGAACAATTTTTACCGACGATAAAACAAAATTGGAATTAACTATTATTGTCGGCTTCGATGGCGTAGTGGTTACACTATAACCGACTGCCACGCCTGAGGTCGCGGTTTCGATTCCCGCACACGTCAAACATTTGTGTCCGTGAACATGGATATTTGTCTTGGTCTGGGTGTTTCTATGTATAATATGTATATGTATATATATGTATGTTTATCCATTGTCTAGTACCCATAGTACAAGCTCTGCTTAGTTTGGGCTAGATGATGTTGTGTGTATGTGGTAGAATATTATATTATATTACTAACGCCTCTTAAACCATTATTTTGCTTATATTCATTACTTTGAGTGTAACTACAAGATTATTAAGAAATTTGAATAAATAATAGATAATATTACGCAGAAATGATTAAAGCAAATGAGAGATAGTAAGGTAGTACCGTACAGTAGGTAGTGGTGTAGTAGGTAATACCTTTCTATCATATTACGCTTTGAAGCTTGCGAAAATCTCGTTTGGCATAAATTGCGATTGAGCCTAGATTTATACCATTTAAATAAACTTAATTGAGTAATTTGGTAGACCAACTTGAAATTTAAATTTATATACGTAATGCCACAATTACTAATAATTATTATTCAAGACAACTGAGAGTACGAAAACTAATATTAACGCAAATTAACAAACCGCGATCAAAGCATTTGGACAAACCTAATATAAATGCCAAGAACATCAGATAAATAACATCAATATTATAAAACAAAGTCGCCCACCGCGTCTGTCTATCTGTTTGCAATAAACGGATTTTCATGCGGTTTTCACCAACAGACAGAGCAAATCATGAGGAAAGTTTAGATGTATAATTTGTTAAGGTTTTGTACTACCCGTGCGAAACCGAGGCGGGTACGCTAGCTTATACTGTTCTGTGGTCGCTAGTATTTCATAAATAGAATAATACTGTTATACTATTCAACCTTAGCTTCCAACTGAAAATGATTTGTCATATTTCATGCAATCCAAGCATATCAGTAACAACTACACGTACTATACAAATATGACACGTATACTGTCGAACTGACGTTACTACCTGCGCTTGGTGCCATCCTTTACCCAGTACGAACATTATTATTACTCTCATCACTACTAAAAGTCAGACGAGCTATATATTTAAATGTACTTAATATATATATATATTATATATATATATATTAAGTATACATATATATATATATATAATACATATACGCATATGCATCACCGAGACTTTCCAAAATACACGTTTATTCCTTGGCCAAAATTCATACACCATGGTGACTTATTTAATCATACCACACCGAACAAATAATGGAACAAGACCCGCAAACATTAATTGTCCCTCAGAAACGGGATCAGGGTACAAAAAAATATCCTTGTTGAACAAAGTGTGCTAACTGAAAACGTTGACGGTCTCAGAGCTGAGATGAGAAAAGTTCTTGCAGACAATTTAATAACAGCGGGTGGACGGAATGCCGATGCGGAAACAACGAACTTTGCCGCGACAGATTTATGTCTGGTGTTTGGTGAGCTTGAAGAAATTTGAGTGTATTTGCAGTTGTGCTATTCATACATAACGATATGTACAAAATAATGTATACGATTTATTTTAAATGGAATGCGCAGTGAGGGCTGGACTTTATCGAAATATATCGGTGCTGAAGGCCAGACGGTATTGTACGAAATGAAAATAAATCTCTTTGTGCCTATTCTTAGTGCTTGGAATAGATTCTACGAACTATCATTTAAGTATCCTAAGGAGACTGACATACCCATGGGCAAAAGTCTCTAAAAATTAGAAAAAAAAAAACATTTAAGTTGAAATACGAAATATATATGAGCTTACAGGGATTGATCTATAAGCAGACGATAGCTCAGTGGGGAGACCAACAGACTGCATTGCAGAGGGTCTCGGGTTCGAACCCACGTCGCGCAACTCTGACTTTCGGAAGTTATATGACTTCCCGAAATTATGAGCGTATTGATTGACAATTATCGCCTGCTCCGTGTCTCGGAGAGCACGTTAAGCCGTTGGTCCCGAGTGCCATAAACATCTATGGCAGTCGTTATTGGAAAGTCAGTGCGCTATAATATCCTGACACTGGTCTAGCCTTAGGGTATCGTTAGCCTTCGGGATGCGGAGGTCAGGTGGCAGCCGCTCCGTGTAAAAACTGATATCCAGTCAAATCCGGTTAGACTAGAAAAGCCCCAAGTGACTTGGGAGTAATAAAGGCTAGGAAGAAGAAGATATATATATATATATATATATATTTTAACAATATTACATTGCGCTGGTTGTATGAGGAACTACTTTTATTGGTGACGTAGCCCATTTGTTATAATAAAATAATCGGTAACATTGTATGCTTTTACTCAAGTTTAAATATAAAATTAATTTTCCTAACAACTTCATCAAAGGCAAACATTTGATTTAAATAAATTAAAATGCAAGGTTCGCAATATTGTCCACTAAAATAAGATTATGTCAATTTGCATATTGATAAATATTGAGAGCTATTAATTTTGTGAGACCATCTATTTCACCTTGCTATTAAACTAAAAATATAATATTTTATACCACTATTTTTATTGAAGAAGATCAAGTTAATTTGCATATTAATTAATGCAGAGATCATGTCGTTGTAATTGCTCATATTTAGCATTTCACAAAAATGTATCACCGTAGTAATTTGTGTATCACCTTTTATCAGCTAAACGTAGGAACGTATTTTAATGAAATTTTCCAAGAAGGAAAACTTTTTAGAGTAGTAAAGCCTCACCTCGCTGATTTCAGCATGAATGGGCCGGTTCGACCGGGGAAGGCTTACCCTCTCACAGAATATCGACGTAAAATAGCAGTAGGTATTCCTACTGTTGTGTTTCGTCCGGTGAGTAAGAGTGCCGGAAGCCCAATCACCCCCTTTTCACCTGCCCGCTCCTTCTCCTTCCCACTTCCTTTCCTAAAGAGTCGGCAACGCGCAAGTGATGCCTCTGGTGTTGCAGGCGTCCATAGGCTACGGTGACCACTTACCATCAGGTGACCCGTATGCTTGTTTGCCACCTTAGTTGTATAAAAAAATGTAGTGTACAATACACACTATCTTATATAAGCTACCTTTTATCCCAGTTTGTGCTTTCGTAGGATTCACGAGGGTGAAGTTGCGGGCAGTAACTAGTCTTATATAAAATCACACACCATTTTTGTATGATTGGTAAAACATCAATAATAGCTTCGCTTTAACAAGCATCCATAAGTTATGGTTACCATTTACAACGTATGCTTGCCAGTTCGATAGTATAAAAATATCCATCAATAACTCTTGCCTCTTGTCACAGATACTGGTGACCTAATCAATCCAGAGAACGGGTATGAGTGGGGTGGTCAGATGGCTCACGCGCCGATCGGCAAGGGCGCCCAGAATGCCATCAATATCATCAACGCAGTGCTTATGAGGAAGAGCGCTGTGGCACAGCTTACCAAGTAAGTACTTAATTATCTAATTATCCTTTTGCCCAGGTTTCATGAAGACATAATTTTACTTTGGATAAAAACATATTTAAAAGTCCAGTGATAACAGCTACGAGCGTATCTATTTCTGTAAATAGGCAAGCTAAATTCGCCAACACAAAAGACTAGAAGCCACTGTTTTAATTAATTATTTTCTGGAATATTCCTGTTTCTATTTTGTCAAATCCTTTTGTGTACTTTGTAATACAAATTTGTCTTTGGTTACTATTATTATATATATTTCTTCATTATTGCCATTTATAGTAGTCTCAGCAATATACCTACAATTTACTATAATATAATTATATTAAAAGGTCAAGTCTTAAGCTACTCCTCTTATCAAAAATTTATATATCGTACTTGTACATACAGTCATAAATGATGAATGTATATTATAATCAAACGTTACTAAATAAATGTCTAATCCATTGCTCCTTTCCACAGGTACGATCTTATGCTAGGAGTAACAAAAGCGGAAGCGTACTTTGCCTTCAGCGGAGACGACGTACAATACGGTATTGAAGCTGACAGAAGATCAAAGATCCTAAAATCTTTCGTGAGAAACACATACAGTTACCACCTCTCGGAAATTCTGGCGACAATCATCAACGAGTACACGGATTGGGAGAGGCCGGTACAACATCCGATTAATATAAGGTATCACAATAATATACTGTATATCATTTTAGGTATAGATATTTACATTTATAGCATAATAATAATAATAATAATATTGCTTTATTTCGGACCAATGAATCCATAGACTGTTAGTAATACAATTTAACTTATTTCCTAGTATTAGTATAAATTAACCTAGAGACAAACTTTTTTAAAAGTGGAGATTGGAAATTCTCAGCAACAGTTCTCAGGATGCTGTTAGGACTGTCTCTCACTCTCCTCAGTAGTGAGGCTGTTTTTTTGCGCACAATTGCGTAAAAGCCATCCGTTCGTGCTTGCGCGAACATTTCCGACGCACTGCAGTAACGAGACAATAATGGTATAAATTTTTGTCCTATCAATAAATATGAATATCTTTATATTTTCTATGTCTATAAAGACGACTTCGATTCAAGGGTGAACCAATATCAGATCTTCATTTTAGTTAATGTACCTATTAATCATCGATAAGGGGCATGTGGTTGGTATATCAAAAATATGAAGTCATCAAATAATCTATAATAATTTAAAAAGCAAAGGACAGCAAATCTACATGTTTTTGCTCTAGACGTGTACTTTGTGTTTTAGATGTTTTTCAGAATTCTCAATAAACAACCAACGTACAAATAAGTGCGGAAGTGCATTAAAAATTTAAGATCAAATTTTATTTTCTTTCTGCAATATCGAAAGCCAACACAACAACGGTGATGTGAAACATGCATTAGAATGTCGACAACATTGGCAATCTAAGCTAACTGCAAATCGTAGTTAGAGAGTGTTTAAAAGTAAATTCCACTTTAATAGGTAGCTAGAAAAGCTTAGAGCAAAACACACCAAACAAAGAGTTTCACTCGGATGAAACTTAGAACAACATCCGTAGAAGAAACGGCTTTATCTATCTAATCTGTAGTAAATACCGTTAAGCACAAAGTTCTCTTTAAATATTTACCCAAGGAATCATTTTTAACCAGTTTTAGATACAACTCAAATAATTTAAGTACGTTTTAGACCGTTCTTTCAATAGGCTATTTTGAATCCATTCACGTGCTTTGATCTTGAGTACCCAATGGTTGTTGGGAGGTCTTCAAATACAAAAGCATTACAGAGACAAATAAAATAGGTAATTGATAGCCATATTAAGTTCCATCTAATTGTAGCGGTACAATATGTGATAGAGCACGCTACGTCGAGATAAAGTACTTGTTCCCTCGGCTTAAGAAGACGGCTTAAACAATTTTTATCTTTAAAATAATTTGTTACGTCATTGTGCTATTATAATAAAAACCTAGACAATGAATAATTTCTTACAATATGACGATATTTGTTCTACATTTAAGATTCCGTCTATTGTTAAGCCAAAAAATTGTATGTCATTACGAGTTGACGAGCTTCATTAATATTTCAATTAGTTAATACACGAACATGAATCCTATTGGGGAATAATGACAAGACACTCCATTGTAATGAGAATTAATTATTTAGTAGATACCTGTTCGGCTTGGGTTGTATTTCCTTTGTTCTATTAAGATTGAATTAATAAACAAAAACTATGCTTTATTTGAAATGAGATTATGTTGATAATAAGTCTTATAAGTCATATTTCTTGTATAACTGTATAAACCCTCGCTAGTAGCACTAAAAAATAGGTAAGTGTTTCATTATTTCTTTTCATACGGGTTACTTTACATTAATATATTTAATACATTTTCTATTACATACACACAACACCATCTAGCCCAAACTAAGCAGAGCTTGTATTATGGGTACTAGACAATGGATACATATGTCCTTTTTTTTTGTAAATACATTCATATTATACATAGAAACACCCAGACCAAGTCAAACATCCATGATCATGTACACAAATGTCTGACTTGTGCGGGAATCGAACCCGCAACCTCAGGTGTCGCAGTCGGTTACACTAACCACTACGCCATCGAGGTCGTCGAACTTTCTGTCATAGATTTGCAACCTGCTCTCGAGCCTCAGGCTGTGTGTTTGCTATGATATTTTAAAAATACCAGATCGCCATATTAATTATTGTAGATATTTCCAATAGTCGAGATCGAATTGTATGAATAATCCGCCCACGTTAATGAAATATCTAAAATTAACTATCTAAACATTTATTATAAGGTCACCCTAACACGATACAGGCTGACGGATAAGCGGCGAAGCGTAACAATGAATCCGCTGTTCTATGTTTAATATATCTAAACCAACACCTGACTACTGTTGACCGTAAACACGTATTATGTGGCACCAAAGTAATAATATTAATATGAACGAAACAATTTTGCTGCTATACTGGCTGCTATACTATTTTGTTTCCAAAAATATATTCAAAATAATTTCATAAGCTATTTAAATACCTTTGATCACAATGGAACTGTATATACAGCAGTTTAATTTAATGTATAACATAAGATAATATTACACAATGGCAATTATAACAATGAATAAAGACTAGAATAAAATCCGTATATAGCAGTTTAATTTCAATGAATAATATTCGCGTAAATAGAAGACAATATTATGAATAAAGACTCTCAACGTTAAATACGTGAATGCGTAATTCCATTATAAATATTGTCTTATGTTTACGCGAATGTAATACATTAAAATTGAACTACTTTATGCTGATTTCATCGCGGTCTACATCTGCAGTCACATCGAGACCATTTTTCCTGAATTCTTATACAATAGTTTAATTTCAATTCGGCCAATAGTTTACTTACCTAGTCAAATAGAAAGACGAGAGCGAATATATGTATAACAAAAGTAGAAGCCAACGACGCCGCTATAGATAATTTATTTCAGGTGTCCAACCCTAGCCGCTTTAAGCTTGCATTGGACAATCTTAAATAATGTCCTTAATGCAAAAGGCGGTACTTCTTGGCATGCATATTGAGACGGATTATAGTAACTTGACTCTTGTGTTCAATGCATTCTCTCATTATTACTAAATGTATTATTTATATTTAGCGATAAGCAATCATCACCGCTTACTATCAACCACCTATAAGCAAGGGTACGTTACGTATGTACGTTTCATCTTCGTATCTCTCTGAGGGCCTTTTCGTGGTGAAACTAATGTACACTCGTAAGCTCCAAATGGACCGGGACAAATAATGCTAAAGTATTTTTATTTAAGAAAGTATATCCGAGGTTCAATTTTTAAATATCAACCTCATCTCAGCCTAAGGCTTCTCCTGCTGGACACAAGTTTTCCACAAGGCTTTTCACACAGTCTGTTTTCTGGACGCCTGCATCCAACCAGTGGTCCGTTTTTAAAATAATATCAAATAAATATACGTGTTAAAAAGAAATATGATTACTTGAGCTTAGCAGCCCTTTAATTGCAAGCGATCATAGGCTATAAGTTACCGCTTACCATACGTGTCGTATACTTATTAGCCACTTTTGTTGTATATTAAAAGAACGTGTTACTAATTCGAATATCTTTGTCCCTAGGGATGAGACTCTTGAAGCACTAAGCGATGCACAAGTTGTGGCTCCGATGGTACTAACAGCCGACACTCACTCAGCATTGCGGAGGAACTCATATCTCTACGTATTCGACTACCAGACTAAATATGGAGACTACCCTCAGGTAAGCAGATAACGTTTTTTAAATTCATTTACGATGAATTCAGTTCCATTCAAATGTACTAACAACACGGTACATAATGTAAGTATTGTGTTAAAAATAACTCAAAAAGAATTATAGAGACTTAGTATCGATACAGTCATCGTATCCTCGTAGTCAGACTGACCATTGTCCTTATTTCAAACAGAAATATAATTATGCGTGCCATGAGAGGAAAATTAACTCTCGGCCAACGTGGTTCCAAATAGATGAACCGATTAAAGTTTACGACCATGTGAAGAAAGAAAATCTATTATTATATACATTATAGTGTTTTCATTATATTATCATTAACCCATACAATATTTGTGACGATAATCGCCTAGACGCCCGGCGAACGCGGGCGCACGTCACTAGCCACCTCTCGCGACCGGTGGTGCGACTATATACGGACGGACGGCGTCAGTCGCGGTCTCCTTGCGGCCCGGCTTCACACTCCCAGCTAAGTGTCCTTATTGTACAAGGACCACGAAGCAAGTCTTTAGCGAACCACGCCCTGACTATAGTTCTATAAGTAAAGATTGTCTCTTTTAATTGTATCTTAATTCATTAAAAGTGTATTTGTTATACCTTCTCTCATTGTACTTCCTAATTATTCTACAGTTCTCCTAAAGTAAACCCTAAAGGTTACATATTATTTAAATATTACTTGAGTTACTAAATAATTAGCCTGCCAAAATCATAATGGTTATTATTAACATAGAAGATAATATTTTTGGTAGTCAGATTGTTTTCCTTTTATCACGAAATGCCAACAATCTCAAGCTACCACTAACCAACAAACTAATTTAGATTTGCGTTTATTTACTAATATTTCGCTAACTGAAACACAAGAATAAATAAAACTATTTATCAAATCATCGTGTTCAAAAACTAAGTTTCAAACTCCAAACCTAAGTAATGCAAAAGTTTACGTAATGGTATAATTTGATAAATCTAATTTGTTCCGAGTTTGGGCTCGTTAGTACAAAATGTGGGCATTTCAAGGCCAAGACAATTGTTCGTGTAACTTAGGAAATAAGTTTGGGATTAACAAATTTGTTTGTGAAATACTTGTTCACGCATTAGAAGTTTATAGAGTGCGTTTTATTACTTTTCCTAGTTAGAGTAATACATAAATCAATAAACCTTAACGTGATGTGAATGTAATTATGTAACATTGTAAACAGGATTAATTAAAAAAAGACAAAGCTAAAGTATCCTCAAGCTCAACTAATTGTATGAAAACTTAAAGTAGATAATAAAAATCAAAGATAATAATAATAATAATCCAATGATATGAGTCTCCCCGTGACCATGACTACTGAAAAGCAACCGAAACGTCGGAGAAAGTATAAAATTAAAATAATTCTAAATAGTTTTAATAATAATTTAATAAGCTTAAAAATTAGTAAAGTTTATAATAGTAGTAGTGTAACAATTTTCAAAATTATATTGTAATAAAGTGTCAAATAAACAACGCGATAAAATCCGTATATAGTAGTTTAATTTAATTGATATCTGTGTAAGAATAGTCAAATGGGTCGACTTGCATTATGGTTTTAATTTGTATACAAAACGTAGGAACAGTAAGATACGAAAGAGAATTTATTATTCTCCATCATGATTTTTGTTCGTTACCAATCCCCGCTATTTTAAGGATAGGAGGATTGTTGGAGGACCAATTACAACAAAAGTTCAAATTTCGAATCAACTTCTACCCCATTACATTTAAACGGTGACAATTATCGTATTGAAATAGTTCATAACTTATCATGAATGGTCCAAATTAACGGTTTAACGCACAATTGGCACAAGCATCAGAGATTACATCCACTCAACCGCATAATAGTACACATTAACCTACTGATTAACACCGATACATCACATAAACATCAACCGTTTTCCAACAAACTACTATCCGCATTTTGAGAAGCAATTATTACACGACCATTTAATGATGGCACACCCACCCCTCATAATTGTTATAGGAAGGGGATCTATTTTAATTGTTATAACTACGCTGTATGGCAGTATACGGTTACCTCGTTTGCTCTGGATGAGCTAACAAGCGCAATAAGGCGTCTGAGGAACAATTTTGTATATCGGCATAATGTTATTAAGAGATGGTGTGCAGTAAACGAGTTCAGGCTGCCTTATAGAATAATATTATTGGTTTTTAGCTGAAGTTAGTATAATACGTAAGTTTGCCGTGAATGCAAGCTTTATTTTTGTTTTGACTTGTAAGCACTAATTTCTGAAAGGTTTCACTAAATAAGTATAGCATCAGAACTATCTTGAATAGTTAGAAATACATACTTTATATCCATATTTCTTTAGATATGTTAATATTTTACGTGATATGTGTTAGAGACAACTTGGAATGTAACATATAATAGTAATTCTATACTGGAATGATACTAGATCTATATGCCAATGGTGTTAGGACAAAACTTTAACCCCCTTTATTAATAAACGAAGAAAATGTATACGTGGTATAAACAAAACTATTATTCCGCTATATTATGCCTTACATCAAGACACTAAGGTGTAATATTGCTAAACAATATTTTTGTTTATACTATGTATAACTTTATTCTTCGTTTATAAGTAACAGGGTAAGTATTTTAGGACAATTTCTAATAAATAAAACCATTTGTCCAGCGTCAAGGTTGCATCCACGGAGAAGAGCTGCCATATGTGTTCGGCGCCCCTCTAGTGGGAGGGCTGGCGCACTTCGCAAGAAATTACACGAAGGCCGAGGTCGCACTGTCTGAGTCCGTCATGTTGTACTGGGGCAATTTCGCTAAAACTGGGTAAGAAGACATTTTAAGATTTTAAATTAGTTTTGTTCGTGAGTTGTAATTACGTTTTACTTAAGACTGAAGGCACAGACTAGTATTGCATACCAATCACAATAGATGTAATTGTTAATCTTAGTACCTACAACAGGTAATCAGGGTCTTTTGGGCACGCCAAAAAAATTGCTGTGGCAATTAACAATATTTTTTATCCTGTATGTTGCATCATATTTTAATAAAGTGGAGTGTTTAATTTTCAAAAAAAATTACTTATTTTAAAACATCATCTAACGAGGTATTTTGGAAAGATCGTTTGATTCAAAATTAATAAAGTTGAATTTATAAAAGATCGTCTTTGGAATAAATTGTTCTTTTTTAATTGTATTAAATAGATTTTAACGATTAATCATGATATACATATATATCATGATTAATCGTTACAATCTTTAAGCATATCCATGTATATTAAATACATGGATATGCTTAAAGAAAGATAAACGAAATAAGGCAGGAAAATATAAAAAGTAGTGAAAGAGAAACTGTAGATCGCATAAATCATTAAACAGTGTGAGAATAATACAATTTAGTTACAAATGTATGTGCTTAGTTGAATAAAAAAAAATAAACAAACGAGCTTTACCATAATCTAATAGCCATCTTTAATATTTATTTCAATTCCACTAAAAGTCTACATTTAACTAAATTATGTATATTTAGACAAAAATTCTAGAACGTATATTTAAGTAAAACTGATTTTATAGCCAAACATTTTCGAGGCAGACCAAAAAAGCCATAGATTTTCATTGTTTTCATAATTTTGTTTGTCCAACGCAGAAATCCTAATGAAGCTCAAGAGAGTGATCCAATAAGAGCCGGCAGACAAGAAAGAGTGAGAATGAAGAACATCGAATGGACCGCATATGAAGCAGTTCATAAAAAGTACTTGAATATAGATACCAAAGCAAAACTGAAAAATCATTACAGAGCTCATAGGTAAGTCTCGTAGTTTGAATAATATCAACATCTTTAGATATCTTTAGAATAACAATAGGTTACGTCCAGATAGGTTTTTGAAATTCTGTTTTTCTTTAACAGGCTGTCATTCTGGTTGAACTTGGTCCCAGACCTTCATCGTCCTGGTGGCGAAGACGTACCACAGTCTCACCACCAACTTGAGCACGATGATACAGCACTGCAGCCAACCCTCAAAACATTCAGCCCGCCTTTCAAGAAGACTACAGATATGGTGATCACTGACACTGGACTTGCCACAAAAATACCCGTTATGAGTGTGTTAAATATCACGTCGCCTTTGAACTTTAATATTATTGGTATTAATCCTCCAACACATAGCACTTCCAGTATAGAAGTACATAAATCTGATACTACTACTACCAATCCCCCTGAAGACGGGTTCGCAGCTTATTCAACTGCTCTTAGCGTAACAATAGCTATAGGATGCTCCCTACTTATACTAAACGTGCTCATTTTTGCTGGTGTATATTACCAGAGGGATAAAACAAGAATGAACGGACAAGACGGTCATACTAATGGAGCACATTTGAAAAAACGAGCTGAAAATGGCCAAATGCCAAACAACATTTGCGGTGACCTGGAAGGAGCGTTGACTTACCAAACTAGTTTAAAAAACGATCCTGCTACTATTCTGAGTCACCATCATCATTCTCATCATCAGCTACCTCCGCCGGAGTTTGCTGATTTACCGAGTAATAATGTTGCTGGAATGGCGACATTACCTCGAGCGCCGCCACCACCGAAACTTGGCAAAAGTAACATAAACACTTTGGCAAGTGGGCAGCTCCAAGAGAACCAGCCGTTGTTATCAGCGCATCAAATGCAAATGATTAACACGAGCACTCTCACGAAGAAAAACACGCAACTGAACGCGAAGTCTAACGTGACTATGGAGGAGTTGCGTGTGTGACGTCAGCGGGCATGACTGCAACGAGCCGGCAGTTGCAGCGACGTTGTCCACCACGACGAGATCGTGTGACTTGAGCCGGACCTTCTCAAGTGCGTAACAGACTACATATAAACATTGACTGTGCCACTTGAACTTAGAAGGTTATTTATAAGTGTAAAACTTTAGTGAATAGACAAAGTGAACTGTGAAATGAGAACTCAAAGTAAGACGCAATATAAGTGATAAGTGACGTTCGTGAATATCATATCTAAGACGTTTGAGTACATAGTGTGTTATCGGACGATTTATTAATGTATATGGTTGTAAATAGCGAAACGATAAGTATAATTGTATATAATTCAGCAGCTCAGCCGCATATCCATCCTAATTACAATATGATATACTCAATAGAGAATTTAAATATTAAAGATTAATCGTCGTTATTTTCGGACGGCTGTTAAAACTCTATGAGCGGTGTTTTAGTTATGTTCGTTTTTTTTATTTGATCCACATTTATTTTTGTTCTGTCTGCCAATGACAGAGAAAAGATTAATATTCTAGATCACTGATAGCATAACTTTTTGTATTTTTTTGGACTTGTGTATAATAGAAGACACCATTTTAATAAGTTATTCTTTATAGGCATATTCTGCTAAAATATTTATTGGATTATGGTCGTTATATTTTAATAATTTTTAACAGTCGCCCGAACTTAAATTTAATATTGAATTTAAAAACTAGATATTTGAAGAATAACGAGACACCAATGTAATCTTCGCCAAAGGTTTTATCGAAGTTAGAAGCAATAATGGTTCTTCGAGAGGTCGGTTTTTAAGCGAGTTTAGTTTTGATGAAAAAGAAATCTTGCTAAAGAAACAGGTGGACATAGTTTTTATTCAACCATTTCTTAACAATTCTTTTTATAAAGTTATGAAACGATAACTCAAACTCACGTTTGTAAGGTGAAAGTACTTAAGATAAAAGGTGATAAGAAAAGATTGGAAATCTTATAAGTTTACTTTTACTACAAAGTTATTTTAAGAGTAAAGCAAATAATTTCATTATTTCGAAGACAAATGCCATCTGTTTTTTAGCAACAAGTCATTTTTAGTTTTGAACATAGATGGACCAATAGTGTTTGTAAATATGTAAATAAACTTAGTAAACGGTATAACAGGTTGTAAAACATCCTATTTCATTTCTATTAAGAACCACGACTGAACCCGTTCGTTTTTAAATATTTTAAATTAATGTAATTTGATTAGACAATTGTATTTGAAATGGGAATGAAAATCATCAGAATCTGACAATATTCTTAATAATACTACCTATATTTGTGTATTATACTGCATGCTCGTTATTGGTATATGTATGTTTATCTAGTTTTCCTCGCGTCACCCAACAACTAAACGCAATTTTAGGGCAAAAATCTCAAACTAAACGTAATATGAGAATTGGCGTAAGGACACAGATAATGCATCTTTCGCCGATTGTCATTCTTTTAGAATCCCTAAAGGTTGTCTTAAATTTCCGAAGATATGATGGGTGAGGTACATATATACTTTCGAAGGAGGCGTTTCGTATAATAATGATCATACAACACAGAGAAGTTCGTTCCATTACTTATTGTCAGATTTTGACAAACGGTATGAAGTAATAAAATAAATAGTCGTTCAGTTATTATTATTGTCCCTCTAATATTTTAATTGCATACTTTGTTTGTTAAATTGTGATTCATTGTATCCGTAAGCACAAATTTTGTTATAAAATGTAAGTGTATTTATAGATATCAATAAAGTCTGTGCAAAGACTTCATTATAAAGTACTCACCGGAATACAGACTAAAATTTTAATAAAATAAAATGAAAATTTATTTTGCTGTTTCATTTAATAGTCCCATAATTTATTTTAATTAATACCGCTGGATCCAATTAAAATCTTATTTAGGTAATTTTAAGTTTCACCTTTACATTTTCCAATATCATTTCACCGAGTTCGAGCAATAAGGACAAAAACAAATTCAGACTAGTTCAAAAATGCCTGCACGCTTCTTTCTCTCGAAAATATCTCTTTCAAGAAAAGTAAGATAGAACTGAAACAAGAAGTAGAAAACTTCTACAAAATGTACCTTTATTTTTCACTGTTACAGCTTAAGCGCAGGGTGGTTTCCGACACTTGAAAACGCTTCCAACTGAATCCTCTTTATAACCAAACTCTTTATTATAACGGAAATATTTAGAGCACCGTCTAAGCTAAGTAGAGAAAAAAATAAGGCGAGGTTAGGGTACGGTTATGTTTGTTTGTGGTTAATGAAACACCCTGTCTTTTATATACATTTTGTTCCTTTGCTGGGATAGCTCCTCATCAATAACATACAACTTGACTAATAGTGACTTGCTTTAACAAGACAGCTACCCATACCGGTAAGGCAGGTAGAGTTTTCCGTTTTTAGAATTGTTATGCAAGACTTTCTGTATTTTATCCTAACCTCTTTGTGACCTTAAGTACGTCAATCAAATGAAAATCTGTCTAGTCAATAGGCACAAACTAAACAGTAAAACTGTCGGCCTCGATGGCGTAGTGGTTAGTGTAACCGACTGCCACGCTCGAGGTCGCGGGTTCGATCCCCGCACAAGTTAAACATTTGTGTGCATGAAAATGGATGTTTGTTTTGGTCTGGGTGTTTCTATGTATAATATGTATGTATTTTCAAAAAAAAAGTATATATTTATGTTTATCCATTGTCTAGTACCCATAGTACAAGCTTTGCTTAGTTTCGGCTAGATGGTGTTATGTGTATGTAGTAGAATATTATTATATTATTATTATTATTATAGTTTTACGTAAGTCTTTCGTGCAACATGTGCAATGCGTCATTACTTCTATCTTTAGTGCGCCTCATTTATTTTGCGGATCAGTGATTTGTCTACAATATAAATGAACAAGTTTATGACTTAATACTACATCCAAATTAATTATTAACTCTATATAATTATAATAAATTAGTTATTATAAGGTTAGCGTGCACAAACATACAAAAAACAAGTCACTGTCTTTTTTGTATGAAATATGACCTTCCATCACTATTTAGCAGCGTATAAAGTTTTATTACTGCAATATTCTAACATAATTAAGCTACAAAATACGTGATCCAAAAGAAATAATTGGTATGGTACAAAACGATATTTTTAAATGATAACAGTGGAACTGTTATTACTAGTATACCGTGACTTGGTTCATAACGAACCTAAAATGTACAAAAACTAAATTTCAAAGGATAAATCTAATAACGAAAATAAATTATAGAAGATAACAAAACAAGGAGTTGATTAAAGGGGTTACTTTTAAAATGCCAAAAGGCTTTTATAATCCCGTAAGTCTTATAATTAAAACTAACAATTTATTCTGCGCCTTTATTTGAAACTGGGTTCGAGTTTTAGAATTATATTATAATAAATGTTTCGCCATTTATAGAACGCGGTCGCTAAAGTGGCAAAATCGGCATCATTACAATTTCGTCTGATTCATCTGGCGACTGCTCAATGTTCATATGTCACAGGCATTCTACTCGATATATTACTGTAATGAATAAATCCACCTAGAAAGATATATTCCATGACTGATAAACAATGATCTAATAAAATATTAAAATCAGTCGCAACACTTTCATACATAGAATTAAGAAATATAGATTAACTTTCAAATTCTACGGCTTATATGTGTATCTTTAGATACATATATATCTTTGAAACTAATATGGAAGCAATACAATTTGTAACGTTGATCGATCGATCATGTTTTAGGGACGTAATCGACCAGGGAAATTTATATAGCGGAGATAATTCAAACAATTCACTTCGCAATTAGAAGATCTATAATTAGAGATTTACAAATTTTGGTAAGAGTACACGATCTATATTTAAAAAAAAAAGGAACAGGGCATGGTTTAATAGTAAGGCTTCGTACGTGGTCCGGCGGAAGAGCACTAGGGACCACATAACTTAAATATGGCGGCCGGCAGAAGAGTCTGCAACCATTTTTTTGTGTGTGTTATTTGTTGCCCTCAGATGGCCTTGACAACTTTACGCGGACTGTGGGTGAGCGCAGAGGGCTCCCAACCCGTTATAAAGTATACTAGACAACGTTAACCCTCAAGGGCGGACTACCACGAACTTCGACTTGGGGCGTTGTCGGCAACGTGGCTCTTAGGTGATCCACGTGATTAAAGTTAACGCGACGCGTTTTCCGACCTCTGCGGCAAAGGGGGGAACTGCGGACGGCTTTGTATGGCTTCGCAAGCCGTGTATGCTTTGTCTCAAGACAAAAATAGGCCTACACTCACTCAAGCGAGTGTAGTCCTATCATCCGGTTCATCTAATATGTGCCTAGGTCTCCTAACTTTCGATATCCTAGATGGAGTGTAATTTATCGCTGCAACCACTAGCGGGTTGGGGTGTGTCGAAGCAGAGTCTAAGTAGCTACGGGAGCACTGCTTCATGAATTGCCTGATGATCGGCAGCTCTAGTTCTATGTGTAGATCTTCGTTGCGCACGAACCGCGGTGCTCCCGTAGCTCTGTGCATGGAACTATTTTGTAGTGTTTGTAGCTTATGAATCCTGTTTGGCCTAACGTGTGCGAATACTACACTAGCGTACGTCATGATAGGTCTAACATAACATGCTGTATACAGCTTAACGTTGTGCTTAAGTGATAATTTAGAGCGACTGTTAGTGAATAGTGAGTAGTTTTTTCTTAGAAGTGCTACGTCTAATATGTCGGGTCGGTGCGTCACGTTTGCCGTGTAGTGTGTCGGCTCTAGTGGAGTTATAATGTCATAACTAAGAGGCCCTGAAAGCGATTCTAGTATCGTGCCCCACGGATTTGTCGTAAGACAATTCCAGCGAGTGTTCTTAGTGTTTAGGTCGCCCGCGATAGTCACGGCTCCGACTATGAGAGCTTGAAGATCACTCTGTAGCAGTCTTTTATGGTTGTTCTCTGTAGAATTTGGTGACAAATATACTGAAACTAAGGTGATGGGTTGATGACCTGACATGGCCAACCTACAGACCGATGCTTCAATGTGTGTCAAAGCGGGCGCATCCATAGGTATGCAGTGCAAGGACCTTTTAAAGTAGATCAGAGTGCCTCCCACAGGCGAGTGCAGCCTATCATTACGAACTATATCATAGTTCGCAATTTTAGGGTTTCTGTGTGCTCGCTTTAAGTAGGTTTCTTGCACGAGAAGTATGTCTAAGTGATGGTCCCTAAAGAACGTACCTATTTCATCATGTTGTGATAAGAGGCCGTTGGCGTTAAAGAACCCTAACTTGAGTGATCGTGGTGAGTCTGGAACCAGGGCGCGGCCGCGCTTATATATGCCGCCACTCGGGAGGAAAAGCCAAAGGAGGGGCGCTGCGAGCGCCGCCACTGAGACACGAACTGTCCGCGTGACAAATTTATTTTTATATAATCAAATACTACCACCCATTGTACTACCGTCGTGAATCCACTCCTAACATAGGCATTCTAGCTTAGCTGGAGGGGACAACAAGAGTAATTTGAAACCTATATTGCTAATAATAATCTTTATAAAATAAATAATAAATCTTTGAATGGTTCAGTAGAAAGCGACCAAGCACATGCACTTGATCGCTTTTTTTACTCTTGTCACTAAATTTTCACAGACGGAACTATTTTATGAATAATTAATCTCAGTTACGTCTATTAAAGTAAATAAATTATTTAATGCTAGAAATTCGTATTATCCATAATTATCCGTACGGTCCGCGGTTGTAAGAAGACATTTTACTTTTTTCTTTGCTCGTTCGTACCACTTGCAAATAAGTCGCCTAAGCTACCCTACTCGAATGCAGTTGTCTACTAAAATTCTACATCTGATCAGAAATGTATCCATTTTACAAACACAAGTTTCCTAAGATCGGCTTTGTTTATAAACTGCCCACGAGTTTACAAACACAGCTGATATGACTACAAACATTGAAATTACGGTTGAAAATACCATGCCTTGCCTTCGGCTTGCAATAATATTCAATTTCTGGAAGGAAACGTTCATACACATCCAGCTTTATAAACGGCGAGACAAAGATAAAGATGATTATGGCATTGTACTAGTAGCTTGTTTTATTTTCGTTACCTATGACTTTGGGTAAAGGTCTGCCCTACATTTCTTCAACGTTCCTTATGTAGAATTTTGGCCTGTCAGTCATTCAAAAATGTGTCTAGATTATAGCGCCAGCGTGTTTTTGGATTGTGCAGTAGTCCCCTCTAGAACTGTCTGTTGTTGACTGTCTGTCTGTCTCCCCTCTGGCACGAATCGGAAGTGAACAGTTTTTTTTTCAAAAATTTGTCACCCGGGTGACAACTGAGACGAAAATTCCCTGTTGTCAACCCGGGGGACAGTTCTAGAGGACTACTGGGCACAATCCGTTTTTTTGGTCAACCGCGATGACGACGTCTCAAATAAAATCAATGGTCTGAAATAAAATATATAATTTAATTATATAATAGCACATATATTTTAGAATAGTTGTGCGTTGTTCTGTTTATTTGATACTAACATATACCTGTGACGTCATCGTATTCTATGTTACTTATAAGTCATAAGTTATTTATTTCTTAACAATACAGATTGCGTTAAAAATATTTGTTACAATCAAACAATAATAATCTTAATCATTATTATAAACTACACAAAATTCTAGCGTGTTTATATATATTTTTTTTTTTTTCAGTTCATAGTGCTTATAGTATATACATATATGTACTATGAATCGAATTCTACTGTACGGAATTGGATTAATTAAACTTTACTTTTTTATATTAAACGAACCTCTAGGCTCTTATCCAAGAGCATGGCGCTCGAACAATCAAACAGACATAAAGTAAAATAGAAAATTTTCAAAATATTTTGAATATTACAGGCGTAGGTTGTTTTTAAATTAAGCAGCGATAGCTCAGTGGGGAGACCAACAGACTGCAATGCAGAGGGTCTCGGGTTCGAACCCAAGTCGCGCACCTCAGACTTTCGGAAGGTATATGACTTTTCGAAATTATGTGCGTATTAATTGACAATTATCGCTTGCTCCGTGCCTCGGAGAGCACATTAAGCCGTTGGTCCCGGCTGCCATGAACATCTATGGCCTCTAATATTCTGACACTGGTCTAGCCTTAGGGTATCGTTAGCCTTCGGGTTGCGGAGGTCAGCTGGCAGCCGCTCCGTGTAAAAACTGATATCCAGTCAAATCCGGTTAGACCAGAAAAGCCGACCCCAAGTAACTTGGGAATAATAAAGGCTAAGAGAGAAGAAGAGGTTGTTTTTAAATTTATTGTAGTTAAATCAATACAATGTATGTATATAAATTGACCGTTCTATTAGTGCGTTTGGCTCAAAGCAAGTGCCTTTAACACATTGTCTCTCTCTTTCTTGACTTGATGCTCGCAACAAGGAAAAGAGATGACAAGACAAAACAAATACTTCCAAGATATGAAATGTCACCACAGCTCCTTGCAATGACTTTACTGAATGTTGAGAATTCACCACTCATTACGCTTCGCTTCAGTCAAACATCACCCTAAAATTGGAAGTTTCCACAATACGCAGATAAATACCAATTAAAATATTAAGGAAGATTTGCTTTCCGTTCAATATTGTTGTGTCAACGTCCAATCTGAATATTTTTGGTCACGTAGCAAACTGGCTATAATTCACAACACAAATCTGCGGAACTTTGAGGAAATGTTTATTTTATGCTATGAATTATATTTGTGCTACTTATATTGTTTATTTTACCACAAAATATTGTAATAACTTTTATTGAAAGACTGCACGACTGTCGTAGTGTTTTAAGTATTTGCCTTGCCACTGCCAATGCTTTGAGTGCTGTGTTCGATAGCCGTGCGAGACAAAAAAAAATGTGACCCACAAATGGTTGTTTTAATTCTGGGTGTTTTCTGTGTCTGTTGTTTGAATGATAGCTAGGTCTCCATGATACAGGAATTATTGATAGTGCGGTACATAACTACTCTATTCCATCCATTTACAAGGACTTTTCCCGCAGAATAATCGAACTGTCTCCATTTCCAGTAGTCACAATTACAACTGCGCCACCAAACCAGCCTCTTTTTACAGCGGCTTGAAACAAAACAAACTACATGAGTGTATATTACTCATCTGCTTACCCTTGATACGATAAAAGGTCGATTGTTATCACACAAAGCTACCTTCTCTCTAACAGAATATTACATCATATTGTCTTCTATTTACGCGAATATTATTCATTGAAATTAAACTGCTATATACGGATTTTATCGCGTTGTTTATTTGACACTTTATTACAAACATTTTGAAAATTGTTGCACTACTACTATTAAACTTTACTAATGTTTAAGCTAATTAAATTATTATTAAAACTATTTAGATTTAAAAGATGTAAAAATAAATTAAATCTAAATAGTTTTAATAATAATTTAATTAGCTTAAAAATTAGTAAAGTTTAATAGTAGTAGTGCAACAATTTTCAAAATGTTTGTAATAAAGTGTCAAATAAACAACGCGATAAAATCCGTATATAACAGTTTAATTTCAAAGAATATTTCATCGTTAGTGCAAACGAGTGAGCATTCTGTTTACAGCATAGTTGCTCGTAAACCTGCATTAATTTCGATAATGACCTCTAGATAGTTGTCCGTAGACTTTATGACGTGACCTTTGAGCATGAAGAAGGGCAAGGACATAGGAAGTGAAGTTTCTTTTGAGATTATCTTTTCTCTTTGTTCATTTCTGGTTCGTATTGTGTTGTGGTAATTTATTTTGTTTTATATTCTTTTGAAATAAAAGGGCTCGTGCCTTTTTGTTTATAGTTATGAAATGTGAATATTTGTAATATAATATATAGCATAATGTTTGCTGATCACAACAACAAAATATTATTGACTTTGACTTGACTTTGACAAGGAGAATTCACGGTCGACCGCTTAGGTCATCGATAATGGTTGTCTTATACATCGTTAACAAACGATAAGGTGAATGAGTACCCTCAATATATCCAAACGTGTGCCTTAAAATATGTATGAACTCGATCATTAGAAGGAAAGTGAAATGTCACTTTAATAATCTTATTGCTTTTCATACAGAGTTTCATAATGACGTTCTATCTGCAGATCGAAACTCGTGATAATGTTTGTAAACATAAAATAAATTACAATTGTTGTTTAACTTACGCTTTGAACAGCAGTGTAGTCGAGACTTTTAATCGGGAATAAGCTCTGTGTGCTTATTAAAGTAATTTTAAACAATAAAGTAAATAAAATAGCCAGATAGTGGTAAACCAATTCATCCGTGATAATCCAAACTAACATTGTGAATGTGAAAGTTTTCATTAATTTGTTCGCTCAGCTTCGAGTAACGAATCGACGTGATTTTTGTATACAGACAATGAATTCGGTAAAATAAAAGAAACCTTGATGTCATTTCGATAGTCGCCATAGTAAATTTTCTGTTAATTCAGAAGACAGCTTAGTATTGAGATCTCATTAAATACGGATGATAGATTATAGAGCGACACAATTATGATACTTTTCACATGGGCAAACAGCACGGTACTTGAGCAATAGCCTTATTTCTTTACAAATAAACATATCTTATCTTATCTTAAAGAAGAATAATTCTAGCAAAGCCACTAGTAGAAGTCAGTAATAAATAAAACACAGAAGCAACTTTGCTGCAGTTAACTTTTATAAGTTGCTGAAAGGGTAAGGAGTGCATATTTTTCATGGATTAAGAGTTAACTGAGGCATTAAACGAATTTCTTTTAACTCGTGCAACTTACACAGAAAAATAAGTTTACGTACTTTAAATAAAAAGTCTTAAATACTTCAAGATGTTCTTTTATTAATCGTGGTAGCAGCAGAGCCAGTGATCAAATAATATTCTACCACATACACACAACACCATCTAGCCCAAACTAAGCAGAGCTTGTACTATGGGTACTAGAAAGTGGATAAACATACATATATAACTCTTTTTTGTAAATACATACATATCATATATAGAAACACCCAGACCAAGACAAACATCCATGTTCATGCACACAAATGTTTGACTTGTGCGGGAATCGAACCCGCGACTTTAGGCGTGGCAGTCGGTTACACTAACCACTACGCCATCATTGGCTCTTAAAAAGAGGAAAGATTTGATTTTTTGTTTGTTTGATTGTTTGTAGGGATTTAACTCAAACACTAAACAACTTATTTTAATAATTCTTTACCATTAGAAAACTATATTATCAGCGAGTAACATACGCTATATTTTGTTTTAAAAAAGTACTGTTACTAACATAAACTAACCTACTTTTACGCGACCGAAGCCGCAAGCAAAAGCTAGTTGATAATAATATAATAAAAGGAAGGGATACTATGGATATTATTTCTTCTATGCTGGCATATAAATACGATTCATAATACAATGTAACAAGAGTGATCTCTTCCTGCATGCACTTGCAAAACATTTTTAACGCACGCTTTTTGATTTAAGAAACGATCAACCTGGCTTCTCTTTAGATTTTTTTCATATCTGTTCAGACAACCATTGGCAAGTTCTTTCCAATCCGACTGGTCCATTTCTGGGTCAATGTTTTATCGTCCATTCCTACCATATTTTAAAACCATCTAAGTACACCTTCACTACTTTTTTTCATACGAGAATAATAACATGTGAATAGAACTCCAGAATTAATATAACACACGTAAAACCTATTTTATTCATAACATTTATATGTAAACCAGTATTTTAGCTCATACGCCGGTTCAAAGCTAAATTGTCGCGTGTCCTCCCGGATATTAAGTTCTCGCGACCGGATTTGGCATGGATGAGGAAAATTTTTAATTTCCACATACTGCATGCGTAACGCGGCACGGTTTAACATACGGTTTTCCGTTTCTAATATTGCTGACGGTACTCTGATAATTGATTTTTTGCGTTGTTAGATATTTGGAATTGGTCTCATCATACTAATATATGTAGGTATACTTATGTAGGACGAAAACGTCTGAATTTCACGGACTGCAAAGAGACAAGCAGGCGCTGCGATCAGTGCGCTGAGCGTTGTGGATTCGAATCCCACACGGGCAAACTATTAATATTTTTTATTATTAATATTTTAAATCTGCCAGGCTGAAGTGGGACTGGGTCGGACACGTCTACCGCATGCACCCAGTGATGTGGGCACAAATTGTTACCAATTGGGTGCCAAAAGACAGTCAACGGCGACGGGGCAGACCTAAACGGAGAAAGCGAGATGACTTGGACGTCTTCGAAAGGGACTAGCAAGGAATGTCTTCGGATAAAGTGGTTTAGAAGTCCAAGGGAGAGGCTTTTGCCCAGCAGTGGAAAATAACAAAAGGCTAAGCAAAAATATATATTTTGACAGTTTACCTCTGCCCAGGGAATAAGTCCTGTGTCGCAGAGGACTTTTCAAACAACGGACAGATAGTTCTTTTGAGGCTAAGTATTCTTGATGTCCGTTGTTTGAATGTTTGTAAAGTCTCTGCCGACAAAGAAAGTACTCCAACGGCGGGAGTTGTCGCTTAAGAAATCCTATTTACCAATTCTTTTATATTTTATATTAGCAGTATTAATAATCTAAAACTCAACATTGAGATACCTTAGGAAAGGTTAATGAAGTCTTTCCTCGTAAAATAGGTTTTATTAATATTTAGTTGATCTAATAGTTTTGGCAGCTGATATATAATTTTATAAAACGATTTAATCAAACTTTCTAGCTTTATTTAGGCATATTTACAGACAGATAATAAAATTTAAATTGAAAACGCTTTATGTGTTATAGACACAAAAATTCTGTTGAGGGATGGCCAATTATCCATAATTGTTATATAAACCTAGACTTATTTACCTACCAGCTATTGCCTGCTTAAATATTGATTTAATAAATGTGTAATAAGAGATGAGATATTAATTTTATAGTGTATCAAATTATCATTTCATAACTGAGTAACTTTGCTATTACGTAAATATCACATAATGAATTTTAACACGTGCCCATTTAGTTGTTCCAATATACTTATATAATGTTACGCCTAAATCGGTAGGCATTTTACAGCCACATTATGCCAGCTAGGATTTTAGGGCTGGTGGCTGTATTACAGTCTAACGGACACATTTCCAGACTCCGTACTGCGACTAAGAATTGATTGACGGAATAGTCCAGAAATTAATAATTTTCTCCCTAGTCTTTATTATTCTCAAGTCACTTGGGGTCGGCTTTTCTGGTCTAACCGGATTTGACTGGATATCAGTTTTTACACGGAGTGGCTGCACTGACTTCCCAATAATGACTGCCATAGATGTTTATGGCAGCCGGGACCGACCGACGGCTTAACGTGCTCTTCGAGGCATGGAGCAGGCGAAAATTGTCAATCAATACGCACATAATTTCGAAAAGTCATATAAATTCCCAAAGTCAGAGATGCGTGACGTGGGTTCTAAACCGAGACCCTTTGCATTGCAGTCTTTTGGTCTCTCCACTGAGCTATCGCTGCTCATCAGTCCATAAATTAATAATAATAATATTAAATACCAGAATGCGTAATATGACTAAATGGATCTGAAAAGATAGACTGTAAATATTAATTTATTCAAAACATTCATACTACCCGTTCTATAATACTATTGATGACTTAGATATACTTTACAAGCAGTAAGCAGTTTTAAACAGTAGCTCAGACGAAACTGAGAACAATTCGATTCTTACACGATGCAGTAGAAGAATCTCTAACGCTGCACCAATCGAACAATCGAACACGCGTGTTTTATTGCCTTTCTATTCGCCACCTACATTCGTTGCCAAACTTTCGTGAGGACGCTTTGCATAGGAGCAAAACGGTGTAGAAACATATGTCGCTGTGATACCTACTGCAAGTATTGCAAACCTTTTTATAGCAGCACACGCTCGAACAATGTCCTGCTTGGGCGGTGCAGCGCCGTGAACTCACTGAGGTTGTGGTCACGTCATCTCGCAGAAGGAGGTGGTGAAGCGGATCCATGAGGAAAGTATCCTTGCCACCATAATGAAGGCCGCGGGCGGGAAAACAGGAATCTCCCGTTCGCCAGCCATTGAGTTGGTCCGACGCCCTCTGTAGTGCCGGGGCGTCGCCCAGGAGTTGTAGTCTGCTGGATGGGTCGCTGAAGTAGTCTCTTTTCCAGCGGCCCATCCACTATACAAGGCAGCGAGTAGGCACACCGTGGGGTTTTGATCTGTAGGTCCGAAGTACGGAAGAGCCCGACATAACCCTCTCGCCTTCTCTTGTAGCGAGAGGGTGGGTATGCATCAGGTGCATTTAACCACGTAAAAAAAACAGGATGAGTGCGCCAAAAGTCAAATACTATTTAACTACAAAGTAATACCAAATTTTGTTCATTGTATTGTTTTTGATATTTAGTTGCCTGGTTGCAATTGTACTCTTTATAAAAAATTAAGAGACGTCGTTTTTCATCACTCTCTTACTAAGAATTATTTGTATGTTGGGTGGGTCTTTACAAACATTCAAACAACTTATACCCAGACAGGAACAACTATTAGTGGATCACAAAAAGTTTTGTCCCGTATGGGCAAAGAACCTACGATACTAGGCGTAGTGGCACGGGCGTGGCGACCACATAAACCGGTACATCGTCCGTGCAGTTGTTAAAACAAATGTTCAGTTTACAAAGGCTAGATTAGTTAATTTCGTTGTCAGACATTAGAGCTCAATATAAAATATTCTATCAATAAAACAGTGAGGACCGCATACTGTTGATCCTCTGACGCAGCTCATGAATACCTCCGCGTACACATCTACCAATACACGTGGAGAGGTTTTTGTCTAAAGCCACTGTTTTCCTGAATCCATTTATTAGCATGTTCAATAGATGTAAATGTATGCAATCATTTGGAACAAAAGTTGCCTCGGTACTTTAAAATGTATCGTTTTAATATTTCAGGTAAATTCACCGTTGAATTGAAATTCGAATTCTGAAATTACAATGATCTATTTTTGTCTACAAATACGTCGATGTATAATGAACATGCATTAGTATTATATTTTAATTCTGATATCTGACGATATATAAACTGGTAAAATAAACTTATATATACGCAATTATTTCAATATTAAATACTTTTATATTTGTCGTTTTCATGCCAGTATTTTTTTGATTAAAGCGAATCAAATATCAGTTATTTCTAAATTGAGTGTTCACATTTTTTGTAAATACTAGTTGTAGCTTAATTGGTATATTATTTTAATGAAAGCAATTTATTTATTAATAATAAGGTACACACAAATGTTAAAAATATAAGCACTTACACTATGGGTTTATATAACTTTGGGTATATATGTTTGCCTATTAAAAGTGTACACAGCGTTCACAATATATAGACAACATTAAAAGTAAATTTAAACTAAATAAAAATATGAAAACGAAATTTTATAATAGAAGTAATAAAAGTGAACGATAGTAATAGTGCTTAACAATCGAGCAGTTTCAGGAAATCATTTTAAAATTTATTTTCTGACGTGTTAAATATATCCAAGTTAAACTTCGCGCTAAAACAATTGTAGGTTCTACAAATTCTAGCCAGGACGTTGACGACTCGATGGCGTAGTGGTTAGTGTAACTGACTGCCACGCCTGAGGTCGCGGGTTCGATTTCCGCACAAGTCTAACATTTGTGTGCATGAACATGGATCTTTGTCTTGGTCTGGATGTTTCTATGTATAATATGTATGTATTTACAAAAAATAAGGATATATGTATGTTTATCCATTGTCTAGTATCAATAGTACAAGCTCTGCTTAGTTTGGGCTAGATGGTGTTGCGTGTATGTGATAGAATATTATTATTATTATTATTAATGAAGACCAAGATTAGTTCGAGCAGTGGGCGAGATGAAGGTTTTTGTGATGGCCTGTCTAGGGTAGCGACGGGGTACATTTAAGTTAATGTAAGATAGGAAGTCAGGGCATGCGATGTTGTGGTTTAGGATTTTATGGAGAAACAGTAAGTCTATCAAAGTACGACGATTTTTGAGACGTAGACAAATTCCTATAAGTACTCACGTATATTAGAAATACCTACAAAATTAAATGCACGACGTGTAGCACAGCGTGTAGAACATTTACCAACATAACTAGCAAGTCATCTTTCATGTCTTAACTCGCAGCCACCTGCAACTGTTTGAAGAATTTGCTGCACGGTCGACCTCTAGACCCGTCTCACATCTTTATCATTCCACAACTCATAGCGTTGTCAAACTTCGAAAGGATCATCCCATCTCCGCACCAACCATCCATCCTTGTCTGCCACGCACAATGCGAAAGAGAAAACAATAAAGATCCTCTCAAATCCTTCAACTCCAAAGCAAACATTCAAAATATTTCACTTGAAAACAATGGGAGCCATCGGAGGGCGATGTGGGCATCATTTATTCAGCCTAACACCCTCGCTAGAGATGTTTCTTTGTCAGCACAACGGATCCGCAGAAAACATGCAAATATTCGAAGCGAAAAGCATTCGACGTCACCCCTTTAATGGTTAAGCAAATACAAGAGAGTTGACTTAAAGATTCGTCCCAAAAATAAAAAGTATTTTCGAGTTCTAACAAAAGAAGGCGGAAGCCCAACGAAGTCTTTTCTTAATGGAAAACTCTGGGGTATTTGAATACGGAGTCTAATTGGTCGAAAACTTTTTGATGTTGGTTAAAAAAAAAGTGTATTACATTAAAACTTTCTCTTTGTGTCGAAATTGAGTAGAATATTGTCAGAGTCGGTTCCTGTTTCTTTGTAGTGAATATGAGAGGCGGCGTCGTAGGAAATGCTGTGCTTTCAATATTCGTACAGCACAAATGTTTGATATAAATTTGAATTAGCTGGTATAAATAATGTCCCAAGTTCTGACATAAAATTTTTGCGGCGTGTGATTTAAAGCTCTAATTTGGGAATATGTGTATTTTTCCAGTGCTTTATATGCGAGATCTTCATAAAACTTGTTTACATTTCGTCTTTTTTTGGCTGCACGCAGTATAAGAATGAATTATAGCGCAAATAATTGTGAAAATGCCGATCAAATACACGCCAGATTTGACAGAGAGAGAGAGTTGCATACCTTGAAAGAAAACGTGCAGATTTTTATTTTGACAAATTTATCAATTTAAAACAGTGAATATAATTTTGAAGAATCTACGAGCGTGTATTAAAAACATTCGGTGGCACTTTAATGACACAAAAACAAAGTTTGTTTGAAATCAATGTTTGTTTAATTATTAAAATACTTTTTTGCCTGTCATTAACTTTATTTGTTTTAGTATGAAACTTAAACGTAACCTATACCCTGTCTTCCTGTCATTTCAGAATGAGTCGCAAGGGTACCTATTAATTTAATAACATGTCGTGTACATATATGAAATGAAAATTACCTTGATAATTTACATATTTTGCAGTTTGGCAGCGAATGTAATTTGAGTTTCTTTGCACGCCTGTTTTTTGAAAGATATGTATACAGGGGATTAGAAAGGCGATAAGAACAGGCGGGTACACGGTAACTCATCGCTCATTCGTTGCCAAACTGTCCTTGGTAGGCCTCGCGTGGAAGCGAAACACGTGTCGGCGCATATTTTGAGTTCGAAGCGGAATCCTACAAGTTGGAGTACGTCCAGATCCCAGGTAGTAACTGTATATCATGAAAGTTTCCTCTCAGCCTTTTTCTATTGCTATAGTTGGAGTGTGCAATCTGAGGGTGCATGGTGAGTTGCTCTCTTCGTAATTATTTTATTACAATAGACTCGTAAGTAACGTCTAAATTTATTCTAACTACTTAAATTAAGTTTTAAATTTAAGCTCAGAACAGGTAGATATCAGCCAAATCAATTTTCCTGCCCCTAGAGCGAGCTCAAAGAGCTGTTCTTAAGGTAGCCACACGTCGCCCATTCTTGTTTCCCACACATCAGCTTTACACCGCTTGCAAGGTACTAACCATTCGTCAATTATTTATTATGCACACTATACTTAAACAGCACATTGAAGTCCCGTTTACCCCGGTCTTAGCTAAGAGAAGAAAAGACTTAGTCTTTTTTTTTTTTTTTACTTGGGGGAATGCATGACGCATACCCCTCCTCGGGGGCGGGCGGAGGGGTTATGTCGGACTCGCCGGGGTAAAATAAGATGTTAAGATGATAAAGTACCTCCCGGAATACCGACTAAACCTACCACGGTGTTCCTCGACAAAACCACTATCGACGGGGCCGCGCGAATCACTTTCGCATGCGGTCGCGACCCCGCCGAGGTTTCGGCCCGCCGTATGAAACGACAGGCCACTACACGAAAGACCTACCCTAAAGGCACTTCTACCACTCCCTACTGTCCCCCCTAGAGGGGAGACGGACTCAACACAGGGGCGCGCGTGGGAACACGCACGCCGCCTCTCGGACCTGGTGGTGAACGGATGGCGGGCAGGCCCACAAAGCCCGCCACCCCCAGGTCAAACCTCAGGGTGGCTGGAGGTCGTCCCGCGCCCTCCGGCGCCCGGCTCTGCGGTTGGGGAGAGGGTTCAAACGCTCCCTCTCCCGCTCCGCCGCCTCCTTGATGGAAATGACTTCCTCACAAAAGGAGGCGACGGCGTTCCACGACCTCTCACTCCGGACCATAGACTGAACTACGGCCGGGAGCGAGAGGGCAACCAATCCGACTGCCGCGATCAATTCACGGCGCTGCGATGCCCAGGCGGGGCAAACCGCCAAAGTGTGCTGCGCCGTGTCCTCAACTACGTCGCGGCAGTCGCCGCAGTGGTGACAACCGGGCGTCTCTTGCCGGCGTATACGACACAGGAACTGGCCAAAACAACCGTGGCCAGTCATTACCTGTGTCAGCCGGAAGGTGAGGGCGCCATGGCGCCTCTCCAGCCACTCCTCAAACACGGGACTTACCGCCACGATCGTGGCGTGCCCGTAGTCTGTACAAAGTATCAAATCAGACACGCATTTGTCAATAAATTCTACGTATTCTTAGGACCATATTTATATAACAAGTTAAATAAAATATTAAATATATATAATGTTAGTTATAAAAATTGTAGTATTATTTTAATGAAATACCTAGGAAAATTAAATTATACGGACACAGAAAAACTGCTTGAAGTCGTAAAATGATATTGACAGTAAATTTAAAGTTGTATATACTTTAGATTGTAAATATTTGTATTATAAATGCGCTCGTGTAAAATAAAATTGTCAAGTGATGTCCTAAAACACAGGTATATCCTAGTTTAGGCAGGCTTAAACATAACCTTTTGAACTTCATTTATATTGTATACACTATAAATTAACGTAGTTTAAGAACTAATTTTAATATAAGCTTAAATTATTTAAAGCAGGTATGCTTTAACACTGTTGATGTAATATGTATGATGTAGTTTAAGGATGTATCTTATTTCTTCTGTCAATAAGTAAATATAATTAAAAAAAAACATTTTTATTATATTATATATTGAAACTGTAGGCAAACGATAACGGTTAGCTCTTATGTCACAATACGGCCTATAATAAAAATATGTATAGCGTTACTTAAGATTTGTCTTTCGTACTTGCAGCTCGGTGAGTTTGAATAGAGAACGCGCGAAATATGTCTTGCAATTAAGCCTTTTTAGCTGATAATAACCACTTACTTAACAATTAAAATACGTCCTGCATATTCAAGCCTCGTCAGTGTATAACAATACAAACAAAAATGTTAGTAAACAGCCTTATTCTTAACCATTCTTCTACATATTCAACAAGAATAGGTTCTTTCTCATTTTCGCACCGACCCCTAGTTTCAATACATCTGTACTATTGATTACTATCACCCGGTAATAGACAAAAAGTCTCATAAAAGTCAATGAGGTTCAATAATGGTGGCAGTCGCATTTTTATGACGATTGTAATAATATTTCTGTTCTAGAAATGGAAGGAAAAACAGACTACGTTTCAGCTGTTTATCTTACTTCGGGAACAGTCGGGAAGGATTTAGGACCTATTAACTTCGCAGCCAGCTTTTTTTGCTACGTCACCTCTTTGTGTGGCGTTTAATGTTCTTACATTTCTTTCTTTTTTAAATTATTTGAATTTGAAATATATTCAATGGCAGTTACTCTTCAGTGTATTTTAGGTTAATGGTTTGTGATGTGGTTTATAATGGTTCCATATTTAAAATATAATACTGCTTTTATGTAAGTAGGGTAATGATCTATGCTTGTAAAATACGTGTTATTGTTTAAAAGTAGAAATACTAATGCAACTTGCGAAAAGTCCCATGTAAAACTTCAATAATATTTATTACCAATAAAATGATTACGAATCTAAATCCTCCAATATCTATTTAATAATGTAAATTATTACAGGGAAAAAAGAAAATGCACTGAAGCGAAACCTTGTTGTTGCTGTACCATCTATGGTATTCGTGATCCTGCGATAGGCATTAAATGTTGTCACCGTATAAGCATCTTAGACAATGCTAAGCACCATTTATGCCATAGTTTATAGAACTATTAATATCATTGAAAAGTATCTACCGATGATATAGGCATGACACTATGTATGTATACATAATAATACATAATGAGGATGAATTAAGAACCTCCTTCTCTTTTAAAATCCCATCCCAACTATGATAGTGTAAGTATGATATTAGTAGTAACTATACTAAACTATATTGTCTATACTTAAAAACGAAGATTAAAAGAAACTACGTTAAAAAACAACGTTACTAAAGAAAATACATAGCTTATAAATACTGAGGATGTATAGGAATCTTAGATGGTATCGGATCGGGAACAATTCCAACCCATTAGGCAGGAACATCGCTCAACCCTTTCAGAGATAGGCCTTTGGTACCGTCTGATTGAATTTCTTAGGGAACGCGTGTTTAGGTAAGTGATACGAAACTGATCAGATACAGGGTTGTTCTGTAAATAGCTGTGCTGTTCGCGGAAGGTCGCTGAGATGACTTAACTGAAACTGATGTATAAACTTAAACCTAGACATGCCAAAACGGATAGGCAGAGATGATTTACATAATACATAGTCTCACGACCATGTGGACACTTTCAGGGAAATCCCTAAAAGTGAAAGCAGGTGTATTACATCTGCATGACGCTAGCTATGGTTTAAACTTTATGGTTTACTGAACACAGTTCCAAATTGCTATTACAAATTACTTTTAAGAAAAAGCCAATTACCTGAATCGGGACTTGAACCCGACTCTATCGCCATCCCTCAGAGAAGGTCCTTCCACATTTTGCTTCATTGCATTTTTGCACGTTTTGCACATCAATTGATAGAGGTAAACTACCTGCCGCTACTGAAAATTTCGTTGGCCAATAATTTTGCCTGACCAGGACGTTGAACTCCACGCTATGCTAACTGGTTCGCAATCTAGTTAGATTGCAAACCAGTTGGCAAAGTGTGAAGTATATAAGACGAATGCATAGCTAACGAAATATCCAAAGGGGTTGATGTTACATTATACTGAGTTTTCTCTTTTGTCCAATTTGTAAATGCATTATTGAGTAATAGGCATCCAAACATTTGCCTTTTAATATAAGTAAGATTTACTGGAAATAATTATCAGCTTATGGTAATCTACCGGACGCTATTATCACCTTCAAACAGCTTTTTGTATTTGTGTGTGTGTGTGTGTGTTACTAAATATAAAAGCCAAACATTACCGTTCCAGAAATGCAACCAGGAATATAATCTCCACTACCTTAACGGCTATGCAAATTGACCAACGATTCAATCGTTGGTTAATTTGCATAACCATAAAACTAATAACGATAAATTTAATTGAAAATTGAGTCATAAAACTTTGCATTAAGCAATAAAACCCGAATTCATAACTGTAAACTATTCGTTGGCTCAACTTCTGCTTAACGATTGTAATTTTAAAACCCAACTGGCCAACGAAAGGGTTATTAACCGGTAAATGAAAGAAAACCCATTCGGATGTGTCTTCAACTGTTAAACGGTTCATCGGCGCGCTGTCAACGGAGGAAATTAAAATCAGAACGTTAATTAAACGTACCGTATCCAATAGTCAATATTGCAGTATCCAATACGTACGGGGAACTATTTACGTACTACTTTTACTGTCAAGAAGAAGTTAGAATTACTCGACATGGTATTGGAGTGAATTGTTTGAAACTGGTGTAGATTTGAATGCTAGAACAGATGGGATTGATGTCCGATCCTGATATTCTGGGAATTAACGAGGTTGTACAACAAACAGGGTTACATCATAACACGATACATTTTCGCCTGTAAATAAAAAGAGTAGGCAGACCACTTCTAAAAATATAGTTTGCGAAAAGTAAGTATAAATAGGAGGCATCTACCTTGGCAATTCCCTAACAAAATCACTAATCCTAATTAAGAATCGCATCCAGAATTTACGGTTGTGTCAGTGCATTGTTTTAATGCAAGAGCGGCAAACCGATTTTCCCAAAAATTAAAAAAATATATTGCCGTTGTAAACCTTGCCTCCTACAGTCTTCAAATATTGAACTAAAGTGAACTCAATACTAGCTAGTATATGAATTTAACATACATTACATAACATCACCTTATAGACGTCACTAGTATCCATTTTATTGAACACATATTTTCCTCTCTGACAATGGACGACAACTTTTAACAACTTACTCAGGAAGCTACAACTTTAACATATTGACACGCATTTTAGTTTCGGATTTGGGTTTCAGACACATTCGAGCGCAGTTTCACGCGCCTCTCTGACAGAGCTTTTAGAATTTCCAATCGATAGTTGAATGTACATCGCGTTACAAAGAGGAGGCTCATATTGCAGATGGCACTGCATATTCGCGATTGACATTATAGGAAATATAATCTACACAGTGTTCCTTTTTTACACGTGTTTTAAAACGGGCTGGCTTAAAGCAAATTTTTTCGAAAAGGCGTTACGATCTTCGAATAGATCATCTACACAGACTGCAAATTTGAGACTGCCATGCAGAGGCTCCGAATTTGATCTTACCTATGGCTTCCATCTTTTCGACATTACGTGTTTTAAACAGTTAATTATCGCTTGCTCTAAATGTTATTAAACTGCTTTTGTTTCTAAAAAAGATATCTCTCGAACTAGGAATAAATCTTGTGTCGCGGGGGACTAGACAAACAAACTAACAACGGACTTAAAGAACATCCAACAAAGGTTAAGTAAAACATCGCGGAAAAACCTACATGTCTAAGAGTCCGCCATAATGTTCCTGAAGATGTGTCAAGATAGTGGTAAAACATTTATAATATTAGTATAGATAAAAATTAATATAGATATAGACAACAATTACATATTGAAATTAAACTACTTTATACGGATTTTATCGCGTTGTTTATTTGACACTTTATTACAATATAATTTTGAAAATTGTTACACTACTACTACTATTAAACTTTACAAATTTTAAGCTAGTTAAATTATTATTAAAACTATTTAGATTTAATTTAATTTTACACTTTCACCGACGTTTCGATTGCTTTTCAGCAGCGATGGTCACGGGGAGACTAAGATGGTAGTTGTCTCATTGAGACAACTACCAAAAGCAACCGAAACGTCGGGGAAAGTGTAAAATTAAATTAAATCTAAATAGTTTTAATAATAATTTAATTAGCTTAAAAATTTGTAAAGTTTAATAGTAGTAGTAGTATAACAATTTTCAAAATTATGTAATAAAGTGTCAAATAAACAACGCGATAAAATCCGTATATAGTAGTTTAATTTCAATGAATAACATTCGCGTAAACAGAAGACAATATTAAACAATTACATACATAGTAAAGAGGTATTACTACAAATGTGATTAGCAAACTAGCACACAAAATTCACTTATTCGCAATTGCAAATTGTGATTGGTTAATCAATTTAGATATAAACGTTTATTGCTGAATAACATAATGACATAATATCTCAAACAATTTATGATTAACAATTACTAATGATACAATTAGTTGTAGTATTACGTTATCAAACTTGACTTGGCAATTACGCTGTAGCAGATATATTATACAGATAGATATGTATCTATCTACAAGTATAATACCTATATATCAATGAAATCTGATGTTTGGTGTTATGCAATTAGTACAACACTAAACTACGCAGTGGTAGTGATTGCAAATGCTGTGCATGATGTCTTGAGTTTAAAGGCCTGGCTCGGATTAATAATTTTTCTGACAAGAATTTCTTAAAACGAGTCTGTTAGGTAGTTAATGGTTTTGTCTAGCCTCAGAAAGCACGTTGTTTCTGCACCTGATCTCTTTTCAGTGGTATGGTATAGCTGTTAGATTTCATTACGAGATTTAGGAGGAAAAGAGTGCTCTTCTGATTTGCACAAATATTTATGCATTATAATATTTCTTGCGCTAATGGCTAGTCAGAATTTCGGTCTATGATACGTTCTGCGTCACCGTAAGTTGAAAATGAACCATATATTTACACATAGCTCGTTTTACTCGCATTTCAGTCATGGTTTCATGAAATTGGAGTAACATTGAATCTCTCCGTATCTATGACCGAACAAAGGTGTGGGAGAGTAGTTTAATTTCAAAACCATTAGCATTTCATAAGTCAAATATACGCTTCTTCACCTTTAAATTCATACATACACAGGCTTATGCTTCTATATCTGATGGAGTAGGCAGTATGTAGACGATGGTAAAACATCTATGTATAACAGTTGTTGCTCTACCATGAGAATATCATACGCAAATTTAGGCCGAACGACAATTTTTTTTTTAGTGATATTACTTCGTTGTTTGCATTCTACATGAATGGATTTAAGACTGCCATAAAATACTTATAGAATTGCAAATATCATTAAAGTTCATTATAATTGTTATGTTCTCAAAGTGTCTTTTAAAGTCATAAAATATAAAAGTCTTAAAATCAGAAAGTTGCATATTGAAATTTACCGGACGAATTTCGGAATAAATGTGTTTTACAGTACGAACAGTCGCCCTGAAACTTTGGTAATTTTCATGGTAGGCTTACAGGTATTTATAGATGGTAAATGGCAATACCTTCGGCAATATAGAGGCGTGGATATTTATATATCAATATTTGCACACCAACACAAGACTGCACGATCAGTGCTTAGAATTAAAAGGCAGTGAAGTTATGTTAGCCATTTAATTAAACAAACATATAGCAACGCATCTTACAAGTAATATCTTGTTAATCGTAAAGCTAAGTACCGTCAGTAATCTAGACCGGGATATGTTTTAAAGTGGCCTCTTTATTGGCTGACTGTAAGGGATGGCCGGGCAACTAATTGAAACCGCGCTGAGCACCTTTCCGCTTCGGTGAACGTGTTACTGGGAGGCCATGTGGTGCAAGTTATAAGCGGTTTATGTTTTTCAAGTTTTTGGATAAGGAATGTATAAAATGTTTATGTTTATTGACAGTAAATCATTGTACCATTGACAATATTACAATTATATAAGCGAGGGCAGAAACCGCTCTTTTCTTATGCATTGTATATTACATACATATAACAAAGACATTAGAATATTTGATATACATACCTACATATTACATAGTCTCATAATAATAATAATAATAAACTCCTCTGGGACAGTCGTTATCTCTTCATGAGACTAACGCGATATCGGAGGGCACAGTACACTAGCTTTTAAACTGTCACCTTCGCCATAAACAAAAAATGTATCACCAGGTTAAATAAAAGCGCACAAACCGCAGGGCAGCTTGTGGCGAGCTGAATCTGAGTGGCGACACTGCGGTCCTAAATGTATCAGAGAGTCGGTTAGGGCCTCGTCCCCAGCTTGCCGTCACTGGTTGGTTGGGATGGAACAACAAGAGTACCCGTACGACTCTCAACTCTGGCTTGCCTTGATCGGTCGGTCAGAGAGAGGCCGTTAGAGCTATATGCTTGGGGGTGGAAGTGTAATTTTTAAGAGCATAACTAGGGGGAAACCCGCTCCGGGTCTCCGTTGTCACAAGACCCGTGATGGTGAAACCGGCGCCGCACCGCTCGACACCACTAGCCACTCGCACCAGTGTTGCCCTCTGCTGCTGGCATGTATGCCTATAGTGGCTATTCAGGGGGCCCATCTAGTGAGTTGGCGAGTCACCGTCTGCCCATTGCATTGATGCTATTAGAGTATTCAGGGCAGACGCCGTTTTTCATCCATAGTTAGCAATATACCGGTCCACCAGACACCCATACCCATAGCCCATATATTTAAATCTATAACTAGCAATAGTCCTACGCCTGCTGCGGCTAGTGCCGCTGTAGGTGATCCATCCCACCTTTGATTAAAACTCTCGAAGGCCCTCTTCAGGTTGGACCCATGTCTCCGTGTAAGCCTCCCAATAGGCCAGGTATTTTCTAATATAACATAATAATAATAATAAATAATTAAACTTTATTTACCAAAAGATTACACAAGTTCTTATATATAATGCATTTTTCTGATGAATAATATAATAACATAATATTTAATTGTAAGAACATGATAAAGGCAGCATTGACCAAGTCTCTCTACACTAGGCATGGCCTGTCACGTAGGGAAACTACAAAAAGTTGTACTAAAAATTTTGAATTAATGCCAGTATATGATAGAAATGTACAATAAATATCTACGCATGCAATACAATAAATTATTTTTAATAATAACAACTACAGTTAAATTATATAACAACAGTTTTATAATATAATAATGTGTTTAAAACATAGTGGAATTGAAGCAATAGCAATCAAAATTATAAACATAAAGGTATTTTATCAAAAATGAAAACACATACAAAAGCAAGCAAGTACAACCAATTCAAATCAAAAACAATAAAATCAGAGACATTAAATTAGAGGATTTAGGAAGCGCTCAGTGTCATCGTAAGTCCACTTAAGTAGTTCTTTTTTTATGATTACTTTCGTTTCGCGAAGTGATGCTTTGGCAATATGGCAAATTTTATTTATTTTGTTGTAAACATAAGGCTTCATGAAAGCACAGAAACGTCTGGCAAAAGTAGAATTAATTTTTGGCAGTGGCAGTTTGAAAACTCGTCTCTTGACCATATCTTCATAATCAGAACTGTTGAGAACTATCTTATGAGTTACCAGTAGGATTTTGTGGATGTACAGTTTTCTAACACTAAGCAGTTGAGTTTCGTTATACAACAGATTCGTCGGATATCGGAAAGGCTGTTTGATCATAGTTTTCAGCACTGCACGTTGGGCTCTTTCTAGGCCGATTAGGTGTGATGTGGCAGAACCACCCCAGGCTGTAATGCAATACGTTAATAGCGGTTCACATAGAGCAATGTACACCGTATTTAGTAAGCTCATCGGAGCCACGTCTCGTAGTAGTTTCATAATGTGTATGATTTTTCTGACTCTTGCAGCCGTGGCCACGATGTGCTCACTAAAAGTCAATTTCTCATCTATTGCAATGCCCAGATATCTAACTGAGTTTTTACGGCTTATACAGGGACACTGACAGCCTAGATGAGTATCAACACCTCCAATAGTGCAAGAATGTGCTCTAATATTCAACCGCGCAGGTGGTGACGAGGCGGCTGTTTTGTGGAAACATACTACATTCGTTTTGGTAGCGTTAAGCGATAGTAGGTTATTGTTTAACCAATTTAAAACTCCATTGAAAGCAGCCTGTGCAACTTCAAACGTCTTTTCCCAAGATTTTGCATTATATAATATGACCGTGTCATCTGCATAATTAATAATTTTAGCATTATCGAAGTGTTTGCTCAATGACAGATCATTCATATACACTAGAAAAAGCGTAGGTCCTAATATGCTACCCTGCGGTATTCCAAAAGATGTTATCTGAGAATTGCTGATCCAATTACCGGCTTTTACAGCCTGCCTACGTGATGTGAGATAGCTTTGAAATAATTCCAACGCAACTCCTCTAATGCCAAGACTTTCTAACTTCCTTAACAAAATGGGCGCTGATACCGTATCAAAAGCCTTTGACAAGTCTAGAAATATTCCCAGGCAAGCCTTACCCTCATCAATATACTTGCTTACAGTATCAGTCAACAAAACGACAGCCTCTTCCGTTGATTTTCCTCGTCGAAAACCAAACTGCTGGGGTGAAAGTAATTTATTATTTTCTAAAAATGACACCAGCTGTTTATTAATTACTTTTTCCAACATCTTGGCGAAAACGCTCAATAACGAAATAGGTCTGTAGTTATTTGGATCGTCTGTAGGACCTGATTTATGAATCGGGATCACAATAGCCATTTTCCATATGTCGGAAAACTCACCGGTTGAAATTGCCAAATTATAAATGTATGTTAAAGGTTCGATAATGTAATTTCTAATCAGTTTAACAAAGCGGTTTGTGATTCTATCAAAACCTGGAGCGGAGTTATTATTTAGTTCAAGAATGAGTCTCTCTACTTCAGATGTGGTAGTTGGATGGAGAAATAAAGAGTTTAAAGGTGACGATGCGGTTTTAATTTTAGAAGCCAATGAAATTTCTGTTTCATTCAGTGCATTCAGGATAGGCCTAGCTATACGATGTCCAGTGTTAACAAAGAAATCGTTGCAATAGTCCAAAGAATCAACGGGAGAGGCTTTCGTTCTACAGAGTTGCAGTATGTCTCTTTTAACAGGTACAGAATGAGTAATTTCTTTTAGAACACTCCATAGATTACGGGAATTTTTTGAGTTATGTTGTATTTCATTCTGATAGTATTGAATTTTCAACTTCCGTATAAGATCTTGGTTGAAATTTCTGTACCTTTTATATATGAGTAATTTCATTTGGTCATTTGGATGCTTTCGCACCTCTAAGTGCAATTTATCTTTTTGAGCGGAGCATCTGATTAAGCCAGGTGTCATCCAGGGCTTAAAAGTTACTTTGGATCGGGTGACCTTAACCAGTCTGCAATTTGAGTCTATTATAGATGATAATTTGGTCATAAATTCTTGAGCCGCTTCAGATGAACTCGATTTACTATAGACTGATTGCCAGTCAGTCTCCTTCAGCTTTAATTCAATTGCCTTAAGTTCAAACCTGTGTTGCATTCTATTTGAACTCGTCTGATGATTTATGGTTTTGGGGTTAAATCCTGTTAGAACAAGATCATGATCCGTGATTGAAGAGGCACATATTAACGATTCCAATAACAGTATCGTCTTAGTAAAGACATGGTCAAGACACGCGTCACCTCTCGTAGGCATGTCTACAGAAGCTTGGTAGCCTAAATGTGACATTAAGGTAAGGTATTCGGAGCAAGATTCAGGTAATTTAATATTTATGTTAATATCGCCAGCTATAATGTTACATGGGCTCTTGGCCATAGCATCGGTAATATTTTCAAGAGAGCTTAGAAAGTTTTCTGTAATCCTAAATGAAGGTGATCGATATATTCCTAATAGGGTAATACAATCAGGAATATGTACTTGTAGGCAGTTTGCATCAACGAGATCAGGTTCACATACCACGGGAGTCCAACAATCCCTCACATAGACGACTACTCCCCCTGATTGATTTATAAATTTAGTAGAGTTAAAGTTCAGGTAGCCGTCTATTTTTGGAATCACTGTATTGTTACTAATCCAACATTCGGTTAGCAGAATTAGGTCAAACAATAAGCCTGTCCTCTTAATAGTCACTATAAGGCTATCTAAATTACGTGTTATACTCCTCACATTAAATGACAACATTTTGAATTGGTATTTAGACATAACGCTTTCACAATGCTCAATAATCTCTACCCTGTGGCAAATTAAATTAAGTGAATTATCTATATCATGTATAAGATCTATGGGGTTCATAAAACGACAATTTATAAAATTCAGTAAATAAACCAATGAGCACAGGATAGATAAATGTAAAAATAAGCGTGCAATAGCAATAATATAATAATAATAATAGTAAAATCTGCTTTGAGAATGTGTCTTGTAATTTACAATTTAAAGGACTAAGTAATAGATATAGCATTACATGAAATAGTTTAGTGTGGTTAAAACTACTATACAATATTATATACTTTAAAATATTATACAATTTATAATTCAGAATGATAATATCGTTATGTAATTGTAATAAATATATCATCCGAATAACGATATCGATATTGAAAAGGATGCATGCAACAATTAAAATGAAGTGGTGGTTAGAAAATAAGTGTCTTTGTTTAGTTAGGGCTAGAAACGACTCGAAATGTATCGTGACTGGAAAACATGTTAGAAAGTACCTGTGATAAGAGAAACATAATAATAATTTATTTATTCCTCTCTTCACAAAGAATATTAGTACAATAATAATAATAATTATTATTATACTAATATATTGTATATATATATTTATTGTATATACTATATAATATATACAATAAATATATATATCATGTATCGAAGCAATAAGCAGAGCTGTATTGCAACTCCTTATTGCTTACTATCTTTAAGGTCTCGTTAGTCGTGGAACAGCCTATTATTCACCAGGAACAGTTCCAGATTCCATGTGGTTACTACGAATTTATTGACAGAAAATAGTAATACTGATCGACTACGAAATCAAATTTGGGACATCATGCATTGCAGTGCCAGTTGCACTCACTGATTGGTAAACGATTAGCGAGGTTAAGCAACGTTGGGTGCGGTCAGTCTATAGATGGGTGACCGCTTAGTGGTATTTCATCTGAGCGTCTCCGTGCTTCGGAGGGCACGTAAAAAGTCGGTCCCGGTTTTTGTCAAATTAACAGCATTCGTTAAGCCATGTCAGAGACCTACGGGCGGCTTGAACAACTCTTGACAACAGGTTGGCCACTAACCACACCAAAAGAAGAAGAAGAAGTAGTATTTACTACCCCCGCAATAGCAGCGATAGCTCAGTGGGGAGACCAACAGACTGCAATGCAGAGGGTCTCGGGTTCGAACCCACGTCGCGCTCCTCTGACTTTCGGAAGTTATATGACTTTTCGAAATTATGTGCGTATTGATTGACAATTATCGCCTGCTCCGTGCCTCGGAGAGCACGTTAAGCCGTCGGTCCCGGCAGCCATGAACATCTATGGCAGTCGTTATTGGGAGAGTGTCGACACAAAACATCCCACTGGGTCGAAGTGTCGCCGGTCGGCACTGACTGGCCCCCACATAAGATACATACATTCTACCCCTGCACACCACCAAGTGAGTAGTAGTTATTATTAAATTAGATTCATAGTATAATACCTGATATTATTTAAATAACCTAAATGGTACGACGAAATATCTGTTTATATTTTAATGTTGGCATCCTTTTGAGTTACAAATTACTAATATTATTATATTATTTACAATATACCTTTAATTGTTGACACTATAGTCGTATTAAATATATATATGAATAGCCATCAGCAGTTACTCTTTATACAAGTTTCTTATGAAGTAAAGAAAGCATGCAACCTATTCTTGTAACATAGACGTCGTTGCAGCAGTTACGCGAGCTCTTTATTGCTAATTTTCCCAAAACCCAATAAACGTTCTACTTCACTTTCGTTGCAATCTCACACCTGTCACTGGCGTATTTTATGCCACAGTTTATTTGTTGCTATCTACAGAAAAAGGGGTAGAGCGCTCCAACTCAGTAACGATGCCTTTATATAAGCCTGCAAGCTTAGCTTGCCTTACTAAATTGCTTAATGCAGATTATATTACGGTTTATTACATTTAAACTAGATTAATCCATCCACGACATCCATGTAAAGTGGAAAATTAAAGAAACTAAAGACTGATTATACCTCATATACTGTAAAAAACCATAGAGGACTATTAGTGCCCACACTTATGTATGGAAGTGAAAGTTGGGTATGGCAAAAGAAGCATGAGAGCTGAATAAATGCTGTAGAAATGAGAGCGCTGAGAAATATATGTGGTGTGACTCTGAAAGATAGAATAAGGAATAGTGTGATTAGAGAGAGATGCGACATGAAAGTGGATATAGTGACAAGAATAGAAAAGGGTATGTTAAGCTGGATTGGGCATGTAGAAAGAATGGACGAGGAAAGACTGACTAAGAAATATTATAACGCTAGTGTGAATGGAACAGTCGCAAGAGGAAGACCAAGGCGAACGTTTCTTGATCAGATAGGAGGCGTTCGGAACAAAGGCCAGGTAAAAAGCACCTTGAAGCGACGGGCGTGTATGAGGAATGTGATGAAAGTGAATGAAGCCAGAGAAGTGTGTCAGGATCGTAGCAAGTAGAAATCCGTTGTCTCTGCCTACACCTCTGGGAAACAGGCGTGAATCTATGTATGTATGTATGTACGACATCCATGTGAAGTGGAAAAATAAAGAAACTAAAGACTGATTATACTTCATATATTTGGTAATCCGAGGCAAGCACTGTATAATAGTGTGCTTAAGTCAATGTGTCTTAGCCCATTTCTCGTTTGTCCCTTTTCGTAAGTTTGCGATTATAATTGTGCACAACCATCATGAGGTGACGAGGCCATTCCCGGGTCAAATAGCATTATTTGAATTTTTTGTCGGGAATTATTAGTACTAAGCGAATGGAATTTTCCAAGATCTTTGTTCCCACAACAAAAGATCTTTAAAGTTTTGCCTGAAAGATATATATAACGATTACGAGATTCCAAAAAACATACATCACATCTAAAAATATTTTTATACATTTGCCTATACCTTCGAATACACAACAGATATCTAGTTTAATTTAAGCATTCATATACTAAACGTAAATAAATTGAAACGGTCATAAAGTATACTAAAACACCGAAGACCACATGATTAATAAGCCTAATCATTGTTTCTCAAATTTGCGAATAGAAAGAAACTATTGCGTCATTCCCTTCCACTTCCTCCTATCCCTCAATGTTACTCACCGAAATCCATATTCTCACTATAGACAGCCCGATTTTTGATCGTTTTTAGAATTATCGAAATCGCATTTAGTCGTAATTGTTAGTTACTTTAAAATAAGTATGTATTTTTTATCATTCAGTAGAATGGTGAAGTATTAAAAATTGCAGGGAAAACAGTGATAATTTGCACCCGAACTTTATCTCCGGGAGACTTTCTGTTCAATCTAATACATTTGTGTAATAAACATTTGAGCATTAATGTATATAAATATGTGTTAACTGATAAATTTGGTTTTGTCTATATCTACAAAGCTATCAATATATTCTATATCTATCTGCAGATAAGTTTGATAGTAAATCTAATTATCTATCAAAATGTTATTAGCAATAGAGACATATTTTACTTATTTATATACATTACTAACGCTCCATGGGTTGTAAATTTACCAGAATGTCTATGCATTCTGATGAATTAATAGTAAATGACGAAGAAAAGTAGTGAAGGAAGTACCACTAAATAACTCAATAGTTATGCAGTTGATAAAAATATATACGAGACAAAGTTTTCGAAATATGTTGACTCGAATGAAAGATGTATTAGTATTTTAGTATCAATTTAAGAGTGTGCTCAACAACAGTTGGTTATTTTCTGGATTCTGATACGTATCTCAATAAATACGATTTGTTGGAGACAAGCATAAGTTTCCCCGTGACCATGGCTGCTGAAAAGCAACCGAAACGTCGGGGAAAGTGTAAAAATAAATTGAATCTAAATAGTTTAATAATAATTTAATTACCTTAAAAATTAGAAAAGTTTAATAGTTGTAGTAGTGTGACAATTTTCAAAATTTTGTAATAAAGTGTCAAATAAACAACGCGATAAAATCCGTATATAGCAGTTTAATTTCAAAGCATAAGTTGATACAGTTTTCTGTTGACCGACCTAATTACACAAAAGTAGGTCAATGACGTTTGTAAATCTATCTATCACTGCAGCTCCGTAATTTTTATGAACGTTGTGTGATAACAAATGGATGAACGAAGATTTGGGTGCATGGTAAGAAATATGGAGTGTCAAAACTGTGATTCATGATCTTGAGATTCTGATATACTCCTTCTTTTTTCAAGTAACTATATATATTCATACGTTACATTTATTACAAAATTAATAAAAAAATTATTACATTATCCTACAATTGTATAAAAACTACAAAAAAAAACCGATTCTGAAATATATTATTGCCTTTGTTCAGAAATACATACATAGATTCACGCCTGTTTCCCAGAGGGGTAGGCAGAGACTACGGATTTCCATTTGCTACGATCCTGACACACTTCTGGCTTCATTCATTTTCATCACATTCCTCATACACGCCCGTCGGTTCAAAATGCTCTTAACCTGGCCTTTGTCCAGAACGCCTCCGATCTGATCAAGAAACGTTCGCCTAGGTCTTCCTCTTGCGACTGTTCCATTCACACTAGCCTTATAAACTTTCTTAGTCAGTCTTTCCTCGTCCATTCTTTCTACATGCCCAAACCAGCTTAACATACCCTTTTCTATTCTTGTCACTATATCAACTTTCATGCCGCATCTCTCTCTAATCACACTATTCCTTATTCTATCTTTCAGAGTTACACCACATATATTTCTCAGCGCTCTCATTTCTACAGCATTTATTCTGCTCTCATGCTTCTTTTGCCATACCCAACTTTCACTTCCATACATAAGTGTGGGCACTAATTGTCCTCTATGAACAGCCAAACGTGCCTTTTCGGAAACATTTCGACTGTTCATAAAAGCGCGTAGAGCTCCATTCACTTTGTTCCCCGCAATCGTTCTCCTTTCGTTCTCGAAATTGTTCGTCGTTCGTCTTGTTCAGAAATATTCTCGATATTTCTTTTTAATTCTAAACTCTAACTCTAATTCTAAATAATAAATATTTTACAGGTGTTTGGGATGCTCACCAGTATGAGGCACAGCGATAAAGTTACCTATTGGTAGTAAGGGCTCCAGTGACTAGACAATGGTACAAGGAGTGCCTTGTCAAGCAATACCGTTGACTGAAATAATTATTGGCGCAGTGATTATTATTAAAATTACTGAAGTTTAACTGAATATTCGAATCTTAATTCGACGATGACATTATTAATGAGTCGTAATCGATCGAGCTGATAATATCATAATTCTTATACGCGACGGATGAAAGTGGTGACCTCAATTTTAGGTCTTCCTCCCAATACTTCTATGCCACTCATGCTATCTTACTGCATAGCCAAGTTCTTACTCATAGCTGATGAAGGAGATGCCCTTTTTTCTAATGAATAACCTAGCCATACCTAGGTATGACTAACATGTCATTGTTGCCGACGATACCTCAATGGAGTGTATAAATGAGACTAGTGGACTGTTGTTTGAAATGTATAATGATTTATAGAATTAATTGTAATGTTTGAATTGATATGAGCGCGTAAAATCAATGATTAAAAATGATGCGCGAGCGCGGCTGTGTGCGATCGTGTCTGTGGCTGACTGCCGGTGCCGGTGGGCGAGCGCCGATGGCTGCAGCGGTGGGGCGATGACGTAGAAGTCCCGTTAGCTCCGATCAGCTGTTAAGCGCGGCAGGTGCATGTCGAGTACTCGACAGTCATCAAATAAATAATCAATCGATATCGATGATTTATGCATTTAATTATATTATTTATTTAAGTTTCGAATATTTAATTTACTTATTGATAACCTCACATCACTAATTCATTTTTTATTAGCATAATATTTAAACAGAATATAACAAAAATTTTACCTTGTAACATTATTTTACTCTTTTGGTTCCAACGTTTAAATAACTTTACTTTCGTTTTACAGACTTATTCTCTTTCGTATTTAGCTCATTGGATAGATCGAAGTTTTCTAACCACCCTAAAAGGCTTAGGCGTTTAATAGCTGAGTGATTAGACCAATCATTGAGATATATTTGAAGTCACTGACTCCTCTAGTTACGTGTATCCGACAGTCGAGAGTGACAGCTTAAGTGCTCACTCCTGGACAATGCATGTGTATACTATTACCTCGACATACACACTATGTATACATAGACTCACACCTGTACCTTATAAGCATAGGTGGAACCTAAGAATACACTTGTAATCTTCCTGACTTATACAAGATATTGATCTGCATTTTGACCATATTTAAAATGGTGACTATAGTATTTGTTTCAAACATGAATCAATGACAAACATACTTTAGAACACATTTGATGAGTAATAGAGCCTTGCTTTCAGCATGAATGGGCCGGCTCAACCAGGGAAGGACTACCCTCTCACAGAATATCGACGTAAAATAACAGTATTCCTACTGTTGTATTTCGTTCGGTGAGTCACCCTCTTTCCCCCTTCCCGCTCCTTCTCCTTCCCACTGCCTTTCCTAAAGGGTCGGTAACGCGCAGGCGTCCATAGGCTATGGTGACCATTTACCATCAGGTGGGCCGTAAGATTGTTTGCGACGTAAGGAGTTTAAAAAAAAAATATTAATATAATTCGAAAATATTAATAAAAATATAAATATTCATATTAATAGTTTAATATTTAATAACACAGAATACATTTTTATGTCACAATTCTTTGATTCACGATGACAAGCCTCGGCAATCTACAATAGTAAGAAGTACAGAAGTACCATACATGAGTAGCGTTAGTTTTATTTACTCTCTAAGAACATTAATTGAAATTGTATTTAATATTTACTTATTACCCATTTTTTTAATAAATGTGATATTCATATATTTCCAAAAGAAATTGGCTAATATGTAAATGTTGTATTCTTTGTTTTGTTTCATTTACTCTCATTTAATTTTACATACATTCGTCGGTTTAGAGTAGGTACTTTAGGGGCCTGTCTTCAAGTGTCTCCAATTTAATCAGACTATGTTCATGTAGGTTTAGCCCTTGTGAATGTCCCATTCGCCTTATATACTTCATTCATCTTTTGATACTTTCGTTAATATGTACAGAGAGTTACAAAAATGCATACCTATTTCAAAACTAAAATGGTATAAGCCGGTAATTGACGCTATCTAACAGAAATCGATACAAGAACTGTTAAGTAATTGTTATTTAGTACATATTTATATGCTAAAAGATGGCGGTGCACTACTATAAAATAAAAGAAGTAGATTTCTTAATAACTCAGTTGTTATAAATTTACTTTAGACAATTTTTTATTCTATATTCACAATCTTCTCCCTAGCCTTTATTATTCCCAAATCACTCGGGGTCGTCTTTTCTGGTCTTACCGGATTTGACTGGATATCAGTTTTTATACGGAGCGGCTGCCACCTAACCTCCGCAACCCGAAGGCTAACGATACCCTAAGGCTACACCAGTGTCAGGATATTATAGGGCACTGACTTCCCAATAACGACTACCATAGATGTTCATAGCAACAGGAACCGAGGGCTTAACGTGCTCTCTGAGGCACGGTTTATTCTATATTCACAATAGTTTATTAAAAAAGAACACATTTCAGTGTAAAACAAGTAGCAAAGAATTACAAATGAATTTATAAATTTATAGTGGATAGTTTATGTTTTAGATATTTTCTACGACTCGCTATTTTGTTCATACGTAAACATTATTCTGTCCCTGTGACCGAGTGCCTTTTCGGTTGAGATTATAATTTCTTATAAACTTCACTTATTTGCTAAAATGAGTACGCGTTGCAATATTTATAAAATAACGCCATCTAGTTCATTCATATTCATTATAATTCTAGTGGTTACAGGATTTTGGACCTTAAGGTATCCATGCACTATTACGGGTGACTGTACATACATACATTTACGATTTTTAGAAAAGGTTATACTACATCAACATTTCGCCAGTTATGGTATTTTCGCATGTAGAGTAGTGGTAAAGAGCAAGCCTATGACTGCCGTGCAGCTACTATGAATTTCTTAAAAGAAAAATCTATTAACACTGCCCGATATAGGAAAAGAACTCGATATCTCATGCACACTACTGCAATGCCGCTTACACCACTTACAGCAGCGATGCTATGCATATATCCAAGCAATATAAACTCGCTCTAAATTCAACACAAATATTAACTTTACTAAGAAAATATCATTCAATAATCTTAGTGAATACGGTAGTTGAATCAAATATACAGTAAAACTATATTTGCCATCTATATCTATGATCGAATCAACGCCAAGAAAATAGCATTCGACATTCAAATGCAACGATAAGATCGCAATGCAAATTACCTTTGCGTTCTTGGAATATCATGTAAGACAACATGATTTAGCAAAAAATTTTTATTAAAAAAGTCATATTTAATCAAATCATAATAATTAGAGTTTATGATTTGATTTTATCAGCTACAACTAATAAGTCTAGGGTTGTTTTATGCGTAACATAATTTTAGTTGCTTGGTAGACATTTTTATTTTCATGTCGTAGTTTCAAATTAAACTTTCGGCTTTATGTGAGCTATTATGATGTGCTTATAAAGTTCGTGTTTTATTTCTTAATATCATAAATTTGTCACTTTATGTTTGTTAAAAGTCACCTAAATATATCTTCACAAAGTTTAGTAGACATTATTTGAAATTTAACTTGTTAAAAACTAAAGTTCTGATTTAGTAATATTGTTTATTTGTATGCGTCGCCGAATTGAATATATGATGTCATAATACGTATAATTTATGAATACAAATACTACTGTGATTATTTTCATCTGATTACATCCTACTTCGTAACTAATTTTATGAATGTGAATGTGAGTTTCTTTGTTACGCTTTCACGCCTAAGCCACTTGACCGATCATCATGAAATTTCGCATACTACATATCGCACTCTTAATAATTTGCAATAGAGTTCAAATTTGTTTAATCCAAAATACTGAGATAAGTCTCTGTTTTATTAAGGGTGCGATATATACAAGGAGTACAAGAAAGAACATAGGATACCTTTCATCCAAAAAAAGTACTGTTATTAACTTAATCTACATTTACACAAGTGAAGCCACGAGTAAAAGGTAGTGAAATTTTTTAAAATATTATCTACTAGCACTCTGATCAATAAATAACTAGTTTATTTATTTATTAAGGTCCACCAACAATTGTTTACATTAGATCTTAGGAGTAATACATTTGTTATAATCTGGTAACAATGTAAAAATTACTTAAAGGTAAACACCGCATAATAATATTTAATACAAGATGATTAAGTTAAGTTAATAAGTAAAGTTAAGCAGCGATAGCTCAATGAGGAGATCAACAGACTGCAATGCAGAGGGTCTCGGGTTCGAACCCACGTCGCGCACCTCTAACTTTCGGAAGTTATACGACTTTCGGAATTATGTGCGTATTGATTGACAATTATCGCCTGCTCCGTGCCTCGGAGAGCACGTTAAGCCGTCGGTCCCGGCAGTCGTTTTTAGGAATGTCAGTACTCTCTAATATCCTGACACTGGTCTAACTTTAGGGTATCCTTAGCCTTCGGGTTGCGGAGGTCAGGTGGCAGCCGCTCCGTGTAAAAACTGATATCCAGTCAAATCCGGTTAGACTAGAAAAGCCAACCGCAAGTGACTTGGGAATAACAAAGGCTAAGAGGCTAAGAGAGAAGAACACAAGATGATTAGACATTATTATATATATTATACATTATCTAGACATATATTATATTCTCAAAAAAGTGTTTTTATCCCTCCAGCTAAGCTGAAATGGGAGAAGTGGGAATAGTAACACCGGTAGAGCAAAGGGTGTCAGCAAATCTCTCGATTGAAAATATATATATAATAATATAATACCAGCCCTGTATGAAACTGTCCCACTGCTGGGCACGGGCCTCTTCTCAGTGTGAGAAGGGTTAGGCCATAGTGCACCACGTTGGCCCAGTGCGGGTTGGCAGACCTCACATATCTTCGAGAACATTATGGAGAACTCTCAAACATGCAGGTTTCTCACGATGTTTTCCTTCACCGTTAATGCGAGCGATAATTAACTATTACGCACATAACTTCGAAAAGTCAGATATGCGCGCCTCGGGATCGAACTCGAGACCTCTGCGTGGCAGTTCATCGGTTGCCCACGAAGCTATCGCTACTTCGATTGCAAGACCAATGCCTTATTTATCTACCGTTGCTTGACAAGATGTTACTTAAGCCCGTGTTAACCAATTAACAGATTTTGATGTCATTTGGTACAAAAATACACCATAGTTTAAATGAAAAAGATCGTAAGGGTAAATCTAGGACATGTCCTAGATTGATATGATCTATTATTTTAAATATTAATATGTGGTAATTCTGACTGATTACAAGTAATTGAGTTGAGTATGTTTTATGTGTAACCTTATTAAGTTTTTTTTTTCTAGCCCAAACTAAATAGATCTTGTACTATGGGTACTAGACAATGGAAAAACATACATATATACATATTTTTTTTGTAAATACATATGTACATATTATAACATAGAAACACCCAGACCAAGACAAACATCCATATTCATGCACACAAATGTTTGACTTGTCCGGGAATCGAACCCGCGACCTCAGGCGTGGCAGTCAGTTACACTAACCACTACACCATCGAGGCCGGAGTTAACCAACAAATATAACTTCAGTTAAATTGCACGAAGCACTTTACTAAAATGTGAACTTATAACTTACATTGAAACAATTAATCATCTCAAAATGGACAGTTAAATCGCCTCGATACAGGCTTTGCCTAGTGTGGCCATCAATGTTAATGTTAATTGTAATTTGGACTGCGTAATAAACATTATTATTATTATTATAAAAATAATTAAAAAGAATCACTACTAGGTATACTTTTTGATGATTAATAATATATTTTACCATAATAAGATCAAAAAGACTTGAAACACGAATAATATCTGCGTAATTTAATTTTAATTACAAAGAGCTATAAAATAAACAATAATACCACTAATGTAAATTTAATCACGTCTTTATAATGTATAGTTTCCAATTTTATATTCAAACAAAACCGCAATAAAATTATGATAATTTCTCAAATGTATTTTCTTTTACAAATCTAATTTTACTTTAATCCCTTGCAAAAACACTGCAATAAATAAAACTGAATCTTGAATTAAATATAACTTAAACATTCCCTGCAGTATTTCACGCATAAATATGTGCATAAATTATCTGAGGAAACTTCACATATCTCTTTGCTTTATCGTGTGTAAGAACTGATTAGGTTTTATTTTCATTGCATACGGTGTGAATAGAGTTTTTGCTGATGATCCGAGTGTCTAGACCGAGGTGACTAATTGTTTGAGTTGATGAATGAGCCCACTAACTAAAGGCAAATGAACTAGAATGAAGGTGAATAACATAGGATAAAATATTTTTTTAACTTAATAATTTACCTCAGTTTATTTGAGCAAAAATTTTGGAGAAGGGAAAATTACAACCATGGTTGTAAAATTTCCTTTTTCTTTTATATTAGTTTAGTGGTGTTATTAAAGCAATAAACTACTGATATTAAATATCAAATAACTTTACTTGAAAGCAATATTTTCTCTGACTTAGAAGCCTAATGGTTCATTACTATGATATTACTGTTTTATTAAAAGTATCAGCTGTGCTTTAATATAAATGAAATTTTAGAGCACTACATTTTTAATATTATATAGATCGTTGCCTATCAAATTGACATTATTTATCTACATCTAATTTCGTAATTACAATTATTATTTTGAATATTTATTGTTTTATCTATTTTAATTAATTCTTATACGTTTTATTACTAAGCTACTTAATTTCTTTTATTCAAATTGTATTCAAAGTTAGGTCACCTAGGTGGGCCATAATTACAAAATATTTGCTATATTTAGAAGTTAAATATCAAAAACCAATTATACGCGTAAAATATTAACAAATACGGATAATTAAATAGCTAGCATGAAAAAGGCAATGCTAACGATATACTTCAGCAATTTCATTTATTAGTAATTTTGAAAATTACATCAGCAAATAAAATTGTCAAATAAAGTATTTATGTCATCATTAAAGTAAAGGTTTTAACTTTTCGTTAATAATATAAAAACTGAACTTTAAGAACAAGAGTCTTATTAAACTATTTTTCTCTATTATAGTTAAGCTTGTTTATTGTGACATGTTTTGCTAAGTTATTACCAAGTTCTAACAAAATGGACAAAAATTTTATAAAGACAAGTTTATTTTTATGACAATTACGTTAGTAACACTTTGTGACCTAAGTGAATAACGACTCCGCCCGTATGAATCTCTCGAGATTATATCACAGGACAAAAAGTATTTATAATTATGCTAAACTAGCACATGGTTTATCTGTATGTTAGGTTCCATTAAAATTAAAATTTGAGTAGTAGAGCTGCGCTGATTTCAGCATGAATGGCCCGGCTCATTCATGCTGGCTCGACTTTGGAAGGACTATCCTCTCACAGAATATCGACGTGAAATAGCAATATTCCTACTTTTGTGCTTCGTTCGCTGAAGGAGAGTGGCAGAGGTCCAATAAGCTCCTTTCCACCTTCCCGCTCCTTATTCTTTCCACTTCATTTCCCAAAGGTTCGGCAACGTGCAAGTAATGCCTCTGGTATTGCAGGCGTCCATAGGCTACGGTGACCACTTATCATCAGGTGGGCCGTATGCTTGTTTGCCAACTTAGTTGTATAAAAAGAAAGAAATCCGTTCTAACAGTTTACGCGTGATTAGGTAACAAACATCCAACCAACTTCACAAACTTTCACTTTTATAATATTATAAGTTGGCCATAGATCAGTCATAAACCGTATCTATTATTTTCATGCTGTTAATAAGAATCCTTCTGTAACAGATGGTCTATCTTTACGAACTTTGTCTGGCCTTTCCTTAACTGCGGCCGGCGAGCGTTAAATCAAGGGTGTTGTTTCCGAATCGGATAGTGTTATTGGATAGTTCATCCAGTAATCTTATAAAAAGAGTCGGAGTGTACAAACGCGCTTAAGGCTCTGTCATGCACATTCAGACATTACAAGGAAATACTCACTTGACTCTGAAAACTTTGTAGGCTATTAAGTTTAAACATGAAGCTGTCGTTTAAGTGTACATTAGTAGCCATAAGTCATTAACCATGATAGAATAAAAATATGATGATATACCCTCATGGGAGACCGTTCGACTGCCACGCAGAGCTCTCAAGTTCGATCACAAGGCGCGCATTACTGACTTTCCGAAGTTATATGCGTATTAAATAGTTAATTATCGCTCTCTTTAACTGCGAGGGAAAAATTGGTTAGGATCCTGCAAGTCTGAGATTTCTCCATAATATTCTCGACAATATGTAAAGTCTGCCAACCCGCATTGGGCCAGCATGCTGGAGTATGGCCTAACCTATCTCACACTGAGAAACCTCTTTGTATCATGCCCAACAGCGGGACAGTTTAATACAGGGCTGATATTATTATATTTACGTACTACAAAAACCAGACTGCAAAGAATACAGCCTGCCTGGTGGTATGATACTTAGAATATCTCTATTAAGTAACAACAACCTCTTACAGAAAAGCTGTTATTGCGATTCATCTTGTAAGACTATTGACCTTTCATATCATTATATATTTAATTCCATTTTCCCATAAAGCAACGGTCACCAAAAAATTTTTGACACCTTTGTAGTATAAAAATGATCTTCATTCGATTAAACACAAAAATTTGTCGGTGCTCTGTTGTTAGCACATGTACTTTGCCAATCGGACATTTCGGGTTTGAGCACTTAACTCTCTTATCACGAATACGATCGGCGCTTTGAGTTGCCTTTGAATCTCCGAATATTCAGGTCAAATATTACGAAGCCACCAATCGCGCTGAAAATTGCACTGATGATTTTCTTATCACTTAAATGGAAACAATTTTGCAATATATTTCACGAAGATGATACTCCGTGTTACATCAGTCCAGTAAACAAATGTGGGTGGCTGTTGGTAATCGATGAACTAATCGGGTGTTCACGAGACTCGATAAAAATAGATAGGCAGGGACGAACGAGTGGCACCATTTGTAAACCTGTGGAAACTGGGCTATTCCTTTTTGTTGACAAGGATTTTCGCCTTTGATTTGGGATAGGAAAAATCGGATATTGGAATATCGTACGTCTATATATTGAAGGAGTAATATAAAACTGTGATCGAAATAAAATGACTGCATGGATAGCGTAGTGGCCAAGCGGACACTTCAACGCTACTAATTAAGCCTCCACATAGACTGGTATTTGTGTATTTGGTTATTGTGCAAATGAGTTTTATGAGTGTAGATGTCCTTTGCTTCTTTTAATTGTGTGTTTTTTATAGTCCTTCGCGACGAAAGGCGCGCTCTCTTATGCGGGAACAGTTTGTTAAAAGAACAAAGATCAGAATCGAGTGAGGAAATGATTTGTACCTGTTGGATACAATAATTTAAAATGCTATTGTGATTTATCTGACCAAGTACAAACCGCTTCTATACGAGTTATATCATACACAAACAGAAGAAAATCTAAAACCCATAAACTTTTCGATGTAAAATTACCAGGATTTCCCTTTTTGGGTAGTTTGTACAGTCAAAAAAGCCTCAATTGTAGCAAACATGTTCAAGCAGTTTTTTTTATTACCTTTAATGGTTGACAAGCTAGCAGTCCATATCATGGTACGAAGAAACTGCTGCTCATAGACTCTAGCAATATCAGAAATATATAGTCATACCAGTATGTATGTATCTTATGTGAGGGCCAGTCAGTGCAGACCGGCGGCACTTCGACCCAGTGGAATCTTTTGTGTCGACACTCTCGCAATAATGACTGCCATAGATGTTCATGGCAGCCGGGACCGACGGCTTAACGTGTTCTCCGAGCAGGCGATAATTGTCAAGCAATACGCACATAATTTCGAAAAGTCATATAACTTACGAAAGTCAGAGGTGCGTGACGTGGGTTCGAACCCGAGACCCTCTGCATTGCAGTCTGTTGGTCTCCCCACTGAGCTATCGCTGCTATTTAGTCATACCAGTAAGTCACTACTTACTTACTTGTTTGTGATAGTAGTTTTCTTTAAGTCTCATTGAACAAGTACAAATCATAGCGCTCGGGAAGCACTGCGCTAGGTTACTTATTTCAGAGTCTGCACGAACGTGAAAGAAATGATTGCTGAAAGCGTACCGTGCTAGACAAGAACGTGTCCAGTATAAAGCATATAATTTTAGTCTGCTTAATATATAAACGACGGACATATACGTCACGGATCTTAAATATGACTGCAGGTTTTAGGTACACGTTATGTACATATGTAGGTACCTGCATAGTATTACGTCTATATCCCTGAACATGTAGACAAAGGCCTATTATAACTACAATACATCAAGTATGGTTTTAAGTCCCATTTATAAGTGTTAAGGCCCAGTAATAGATTGCGGAGGAGCTTATTGCCTTCCACCAATCTAATTTTTAGACTCCATAATGCGACTGAAAATTTTTCGACAGAACAATGCAATAGCACTTTGCCTGACTTCTAAATCAAAGCCCAAGACCTCGTGAAGCCGCATTTACTATTACTGTGCCATCAAGGCATAATATACATTATCACACGTAATGTATTATTATCCATTAGATATTATGTTGATAATATATTTGGACGATATATCACAGACGTCAAGCAAGCAGGTGTGTCCAAAATTGCATACTCATTATCCAGAGTGTTAAATAAGGCTGGCATCAAAAATATTCACAGCCATAAATCAAAATGGCTTCGTTATTAAAAATAAACCGTTCCCCCGTCAGGTCTCCCGTATATACCTATAATATATTGTTAGTATGCAAATGTTGGAAGCATTCATCAATCCTGTGAGTTTACAGTTTTCATAGCACCTCATGGGAAATTATGAAGAAAAATGGGTGTGTGTGTGTGTGTGAAAATTACTAATATATATGTATATTAAGTTTGTGGATCAAGTAAATAGATTATTAATACGTTTTTGAATATATTAACAGTGCATGGTTTCAGTGGTATCGATGATCATGGAGTGGATTTCATTTTATAATACATATTTGTCAATACCGAGACGGACTTTCTAACGAAGACGCGCGGTTGAATTAAGTAGTATATCTTCGTCTTATATTATTACATTAGGTGTTACTTTTTATTTCACTTAAATATAAACTTAAATATTTATAATAATAAAACATTGTTTGAGAATTCCAATTTTGTAATGTGTAAAGATTTATTGAAATTAAACTACTATATATATGGATTTTATGACCTGACCATGGCTGCTGAAAAGCAACCGAAACGTCGGGGAAAGTATAAAATTAAATTAAATCTAAATAGTTTTAATAATCATTTAATTAGATTAAAAATTAGTAAAGTTTAATAGTAGTAGTAGTGTAACAATTTTCAAAAGTATGTGTAATAAAGTGTCAAATAAACAACGCGATAAAATCCGTATATAGTAGTTTAATTTCAATGAATAATATTCGCGTAAACAGAAGACAATATTATGTGTAAAGATGCTTGAAATCCATGGTTATTTCTTATAATTCTACAAATTTTTTTGGTACTAGTGAAACCAGCGCTGTATCTCTACTCACTAATTGAAGTGAGGCGCCGTCACACAACTAAAGATTAAAAAAGATAAATGTGTATATGTACTGTGTATTCATTGAACCAATCATCCATAATAACAATAAAGGAAAACATCGTGAGGAAACTTGCATGTCTGAGAGTTCTCCATAATGTTCTCTAAAATATGTGAAGTCCGTCAACCCCACTAGGCCAACATGATGGACTATGGCCTAGTCATTCGCATACTGAGAAGAGGCCCGTGGCCTTGTATTAAACTGTCCCAACAGTTTAATACAGGTATGCTGGTATTATATTATATTATATTATATATCCATAATGTGCCAACAACATTTATTTATTTATTTTTATTTATTTATTTGCATCAACTGCTCACTACACTTACAGTTGCCCAACACGTGCAGTGCCATATATATATATAGCCATAATACATAAATAATATATTATATTTATTAATTAATAACTTAAAAATAGTGAACAGTATTCAACAAATTTATATTTTTTATCGAAAAGTATGTCAACTTCTGGATATTGAGCAACCAGAGAGTTGAGAAATCCCATAGCCTGATTGGTCGGAGCAAACTGACCAGTACAACTACGCACCCTCGGCACCGCCAGCAATCGACGCAATCGCAGTCTAGTGTACTGGTCGGGCACGGACAGGGCACAGCGACACAACGCGAGTGAGTTGTCAACCCTATTGTGCAACAACAAATAGAAATGTACCATGAGGGCACATTTACGTCGCAATTCAAGTTAATCCATCAATCAAATAAAAATAGTCAATTTAACAGACGTGTCCGTGTCTGTGACCTGTGAGTTAAGAGAATGATTAATTTATTTTATACCCTACGGTTGACTGGTAGAGAATGCCCTTGGCATTAAGTCCGCAGATGTATCGTTTCATGCAAAAAGGTGAAAATAATAAAATATTTAAAAAATTGCCTTCCTATATAAAAAAAATAAGCGTGAAACTACATATTTATAAACTTAGGATTACCTAACCTACCTACCACTTACTAATATTAATTAGTAAAGTGCAAATCGCACTCTTAATAAAACAGTGACTTAACTTGAAATTTGAAAGTAAGGCAATTTGAACTCGAATTGTATATGTTAAATTCTAATATTATATTTGTGTTAAATCTTTGCAATAGAGTTCAAATTTGTATAATCCAAAATACTGAGATAAGTCTCTGTTTTATTAAGGGTGCGAAATGTTTAGTGATAGTATGAATAAGTCGGTCACTCGGGGAAGTACCAAGCTCTCACAGGAATTCAGCGTATGCCTAACACTGGTAACAGTGTTACTGCGTTACACCCGATAATTAAAATTTTCAGACGCTAAGAAACTTATACCTTTTCATCTTTAATTGCTACTCTCTATTCACAACGCGCCAGTAGTCTAGTGCAACAAGGGATCATAAATACTTATATGCTACAATATGAAACGGCCTGTATGATTTACATACCACGTTAAGAAAAGATTGTAAAATATATAAGGCAATAAAGCAAGCCGTATTACACACCACACTATTTTTACAACACGAAATACATGTAGCTAATTTAGGGTAACAATACACCGTGACACCCGTCATGAGAGTTGATGTATGCGGGCATTTGCATAATAAGTTACATTACTATACGCATCCTTATAGTTGTAATATGCGTATAGTAATTAATTTTGGTTTGTATAGAACGTATTACGGCGCATATGGGTGTGGGAGGTGAGATATAATGAACTTGTTGTTGTGTTAATTACTGTTGAAAGAATTGCTATGTCAATCATTATATGCACGGATGGTGGGACAATAGGGTAGATCGTATTGTATCACGATAAAATTCTTATAAAGTAGTTTAAATTCGATGTATAAACATTCGCGTAAACGTGAGACAATTTTATGTAAAACACATTTACACAAGAGTAAATAGCATAGATATATATTTAATTAAGATTTTAAAAAATTGAATGCAATATAAGAATTAATTTATGTTTTAAATTTGGATATATAAAACAGGGGTCGTAGTAGTGATGCCTTGCTATCTCTCTCGCACAGCTGCGCTTAAATAGCGATTACTTCATAGTTTAAATAGTGCATCCTTTTTCTTTCATTTAACTAATACTACTAGATTTGATACACTTGTATCTTTTTTATTATTAAGTATATTTTAAACAATTTCTTCGTATTTAGGGGTTTTGGCATTGTTATTATTTACTTAAATAATTATAAAATGTGAGTTAACTATAGTTATATTTCTCTTATAGTAATGGATATCAAATACTGGTGGCCATATTATTTTGTCTGTACTAATATCATGTTAAATAGACAAAATTCGTATTTTCTATGTTTGTATTTATGTTTGCAATAAAAAAAATATATAATATAAATATTTTTTTTTTCATTATTTCTCTATTAGAAATCTTCTTTATTTAGAAGTAACTTACGCTGCAAATAGTAGTAGCCAAGGGAGGGGAGCAGTAATCACGTGAATGAACGTGGATGAAACCGCGGTGCATAACCAGTTATTAATGTGTTGACACATGTGTTGACAATTTAAATAAATAAGTAGCGCAATAGATATGGAATACACTTATGTGTAAGAGATAGCTGCCTATCACTTGAGCAATTATGCGTCAAATGTTTTGCAAAGGAATTTGGAGAAATAATTTTATTCCTATAAACCGTTGTTGAATAAAAAAACAAAATATAGTTCTTTTATTCAACAGCGTCTAACTACATATAAATTTTTAAATATCTAAAGATGTTTCAGTACAAAAGGAATTATATCGAAGATCTCTTATTTAAGAGCAGCGATAGCTCAGTGGGGAGACCAACAGACTGCAATGCAGAGGGTCTCGGGTTCGAACCCACGTCGCGCACCTCTGACTTTCGGAAGTTATATGACTTTTCGAAATTATGTGTGTATTGATTAACAATTATCGCCTGCTCCGTGCCTCGGAGAGTACGTTAAGCCATCGGTCCCGGCTGCCATGAACATCTATGGCAGTCGTTATTGGGAGAGTGCCGACACAAGAGATCCCACTGGGTTGAAGTGTCGCCGGTCTCCACTGACTGGCCCCCACATAAGATACATACATACTCTTTGTATCATTAGACATAATATGTATATGCATAATCTCTTTATTCCCGAAAGGGAGGACAGGGATGTATTATACATATATTTGGCCAAGTATGGTTTTAGCTCCCATGTAATACAGCGAGCATATTGCCGTCTACTGGATGCAAATCCAGAGGCCGTGCTGCAACTTCTTTTTACAGGATATGCCAATATAGGGTTTCCATTGTTTCAATGCTTGTAAAGTTCACTGCGATACTGCAATTATTCCAAATGAAGGAGTTATCTTTTCAAACATACTTATCGTATAACGAAGTGCTAGACGACAAAGAACGACAAGTGTCGATGACCTGTCCAATGTAGCCCAATGTTACGTGATATGTATCAGTTAAACATATACTCAAAAGTATACCTAGCGTGCTTTATCTACGTCTGTGTATTAAAAAATTAGTGGAATATTATTTCTGCGTAAATAGAAACACCAATGATTAAATTATGTTCGGGTCCTTTGAAATAACTACACTGGAACATTGAGACAACTGCCATCTTAGTCTCCCCGTGACAATGGCTGCTGAAAAGCAACCGAAACGTCGGGGAAAGTGTAAAAATAAATTAAATCTAAATAGTTTTAATAATATTTTAATTAGCTTAAAAATTAGTAAAGTTTAGTAGTGTAACAATTTTCAATTTGTAATAAAGTGTCAAATAAACAACGCGATAAAATCCGTATATAGCAGTTTAATTTCAATGAATAATATTCGCGTAAATAGAAGACAATATTAAGGAATATTAAATTTTAAAGTACTCATAGTAAATTGGTACCAGGTTTAGTCCTTAATTATACTATCACTTCACGTATTCATGGGAATACTCGAAAGATTAGATAGAAATATAATACACGTACATTTGTAAACTTGCATTACGTACAAATGTAATGCAAGTTTAGAAATGTAATACACGTACATTTGTAAACTTTCATTACGTACAAATGTAATGCAAGTTTAGAAATGTAATACACGTACATTTGTAAACTTGCATTACGTACAAATGTAATGCAAGTTTAGAAATGTAATACACGTACATTTGTAAACTTGCATTACGTACAAATGTAATGCAAGTTGTTTAGGTATTGTCATCATCTACCAAATATCTAATATTTAGCACTTAGCATAAGTGCAGAATTATGTCAACAAAGGCAGTTCTCCAAAACCGTCTGATCGTGATTAGAAGGCTAGAATTTTATCGGTACACTGCCAGTCTCCTAAGCATATCACCAGGTAGCAGGCGATGCTATGGAACATTACGACTTACGATTCTTGTCACAAAGTGTAAGTGTATGCGTCATTATGACATCCTACTGCCTATTTTAGATTTGTATTGAAAAATATAACTAGATCCAAATTATTTAATCTCTATAATATTATTAACTTATTATTAATAGGCGGTCGCGACTTTCTTGCAGGTGTCTTTTCATAGGCTCTACCCTTTGCCTGAACCTAGCAATTAACCTTTTTTTTTTTTTTTTTTTTTTACGTGGGGGAATGCGTGACGCATACCCCTCCGCGGGGGCGGGCGGAGGGGTTATGTCGGACTCGCCGGGGTAAAATAAGATGTTAAGATGATAAAGTACCTCCCGGAATACCGACTAAACCTACCACGGTGTTCCTCGATAAAACCACTATCGACGGGGCCGCGCGAATCACTTTCGCATGCGGTCGCGACCCCGCCGAGGTTTCGGCCCGCCGTATGAAACGGCAGGCCACTACACGAAAGACCTACCCTAAAGGCACTTCTACCACTCCCTACTGTCCCCCCTAGAGGGGAGACGGACTCAACACAGAGGCGCGCGTGGGAACACGCACGCCGCCTCTCGGACCTTGTGCTGAACGGATGGCGGGCAGGCCCACAAAGCCCGCCACCCCCAGGTCAAACCTCAGGGTGGCTGGAGGTCGTCCCGCGCCCTCCGGCGCCCGGCTCTGCGGTTGGGGAGAGGGTTCAAACGCTCCCTCTCCCGCTCCGCCGCCTCCTTGATGGAAATGACTTACTCACAAAAGGAGGCGACGGCGTTCCACGTCCTCTCACTCCGGACCATAGACTGAACTACGGCCGGGAGCGAGAGGGCAACCAATCCGACTGCCGCGATCAATTCACGGCGCTGCGATGCCCAGGCGGGGCAAACCGCCAAAGTGTGCAGCGCCGTGTCCTCAACTACGTCGCGGCAGTCGCCGCAGTGGTGACAACCGGGCGTCTCTTGCCGGCGTATACGACACAGGAACTGGCCAAAACAACCGTGGCCAGTCATTACCTGTGTCAGCCGGAAGGTGAGGGCACCATGGCGCCTCTCCAGCCACTCCTCAAACACGGGACTTACCGCCACGATCGTGGCGTGCCCGGCACTGGGGTGCACAAGTCGTTCCTTCCAATTCGCCACTAGGACCTGGCGGAGCTCGGACCTCGCCGCCTCGAGAGCGGACCTAGCAATTAACCTAAATGTAGCTTCAGTAACTTAGTAAACTCACTAACCTATATATTTTGACGTTCATAAATGTTACTTTTGTAACCTAAATAAATAAATGATTTTTGACTTTGACTTCGAAACCAGTCGTGTAAATATTATCTACTTATGATGTTTCTCTAGTCATTGCTACTTTTATAACGTTAGGAGCATATGGGTCTATGCTGCAGAGGTCCTTAGACAGTTTCATTCTTAAGTAGGATAGCACACCTATCAATGCTCTGGCCGCGGCAGATGCAGGATGGATTTAAGTTACTAGATGGACCAGCTTAATATTATATATGGATAAAAAATTTACCTTATTAATTTTATTCGCATATCTCTTTTCAGTACATACGTAAATCTTTAAGCCCAATATTAATGACGTCGATAATTTAAAAAAAGAATCGTACTATCTGCGTTGAAGTAGAGCCAACGTTAATATAAGATCTATACCTGTCCCAACATTTAGTTATTATGTTACAATTCTCAGTATTGTACTTGCAACAATCGCATATACCCAACTCGTATACCAATCGAAATAATAGGTGCTCGCTCCACAGTCGTCCAAAAATGGCCTGAATTCGATTACCCGCCTTTGAGCCCAATTTCGATGCAACCCAAATTTGGGTTGTTGCAATATTCAGCGTACGAATTCAGAAGTTAACCGATAACCCTGCTGATTCAAAGTCACCGATCATAACGAGTCGATGTGATCGGGAACAATGTGTGAATATTAAGTGGACTGTATTATGTATATCTGACATTAAAATCATATGGGTCGATTGGGTGTAATGATGTAAATCATTGTGTGATAAGCTTATCAATTTAGGGGTTATAGTTATTGTTGCAGTCGTAGTGATTGCGATTGTCGTGTATGAGGTCTTAGTTTAGATTCCCGTGTATAACGTTTATAGGGGTTGTTTTGTTTTGTAACAGTAAGTAGGCTGGAACTGTGTCCAGTAGTAGTCCAGTAGTCCAGATGGACATGTAATCGCCTCATTTTACGTGGCTTAAAAATATAGCGAGTGAAATTAATTTGGGTATAATACCCACATTGTCTACGCCTAAATACATAGTAACACCTATACCGCAGAAGGGGTGAAGGGTGTAATACACCAATTTCACATTTCGCTAGTTAAAATCGCAGGTCAAGCCTATTGCAGTCCACCGAACCAAGTTTCAGAACTCGTACTGCCAGTAATAATTTGCAAGCAGAAATTCCTTAAAACTTTACTCGATTCGGGAACCAGACCTGAAGACCTTTCGATCGGTCATAAGAGCCACACAACCAATGAGGTAGTCAGGTATACTATGTTTAATATAGGTATCTTACAACACCTGAGATGCATCTGTTTAACTATCCCTGAATATGTAAGCGTAATTGAAAGTAACTCAATGTTAACATTACAGACATAACGAGAATACGTGAGACCTCTGCTTACCCCTTCTGTTGTACGTGACCGATATGGTACCCAAGTAAACTAAATCAGACCGTACATCACCTGATCATAAATTAAAGATTACAGACAATTAAACTAAATTTGTCCGTCTGTCCGTCGAATTTCGATTTGTATGCTAAGTCATGATTGGCGTATGCAAATGACGATGGCTACGAATCGTTCATGTGAACGATTTTGCTTTATATTGTGCAAAGTTTAGGTTCTAAATTTTGTTTTGTTATGTAATTAGTTTGTTAGTGTAGAAATAATTTATGGATTTGTAGTTGGGTATAGTTAATACCCTCGAGATATAGCGTAGCAATATACGAGAATTGTTTTTTGGTGATTCTAAATAATCGAGATTTCTCACCTTATACCGTGCGTTAAATAAACCAAGAAAGTACATCTCTACGAAAAGCTAGAGACCCCACTTTTTATCTGTCTTATCTTGTCTTTTTGAGGAAGAAAACAGTATGTCTCTTTTTCCATGTGTTTTCTTTTTCTCTCTTAAAAAGACTATTACCGTAAATACAATGTTGTATCTCAAAAATCTTTAATAAACTACATAAAATAACTCGATCGAATCCGCAATACTTCGTAACTGGACTGCTGACGATATTGCCGACGTGTCTGGTTCTCACTTTTTATTCGATATTTAAATCGAATGCATTCGTCAAATCTAATATAAATATAAATAATAATCTTTTTATACTTGCAGCCTGTGGGTCAGACATACGCAGAGGGCCTACAACATTCTCCGAATCCAGTATAATAATGCTTTTAGGGTGCTGATGGGTCCCACAGTTCTGTAGCGCATCAGGGATGTTTGCTGAAGCGAACATAGATAGCTTTCAAGCTATCTTAAGAAAGAGAACTGCATCCCTGATGTCTCGGTTGCGGGGGAGCGCTAACAGCATCCTAAGCATTATTGCAAACAGACTGGACAGCCCGTTCCTGTGGCACTGGACCCGTATGCACATGTATGGATTGAGTGCACCAGGAGGGGGGCACAGATTTTTAAATTAGATTTATATTTGTTACTAACATAGTTTTAAGGAATTTTTATGACTAACATTTATGGACAATACTCCGAAATAAAAGTTTATTATTATTATTATTATTATAAATAAATTTATTCGATAACAATTTACAAAAAAAAGTTTATTTGAACAAAACATGAGTTATAAATAAAATAGTAAAAAAATTAGTTACAAAAATATTGTGATGTTTTAACTATTTTGTAATTATTTGGTTTGTAACTAATTTCTTTATTCAAATAAACATTTTTTATTTTATTTTATTTTACATTATTTATAAAATAACAGTAGCACAAAACGTAATTAGATACACAGAAGCAGTAGCCTAATGGGAAACAATGGACTGCCAGAAAGAGGTCTCGAGTTCGATCCCAAGGCACACATCTCTAACTTTTCGAAGTTATCTGCGTATTAAATAGTTAATTATTCGTCGCTTTGATGGTAAAAGAAAACATCGTGAGGCAACCAGCATTTCTTAAAGTTCATGACAATGTGAAGTCCCAAGCCAGCGTGGTGGAATAATATATGGCCTAAACCTTCTAACACTGAAAATAGGCCCGTGTCCAGCAGTGAGCAGTTTAATAAAGGGCTGATATTATTTAAATATAAATGAAATGAAAAAGAAAACATGCATCAATACGGATTATATTAATGCAATCATATACCTACACAATATCCACCAATATACCAGTATTATAGAAACGAAAATTCGCAAATCGATTTTCTGCTTTTATGATACCGGGAAACTCATCAGTTGTGGTAATTCACTATCTAAATGCACTACCTGGATATCAAACTTAGTATCTCATTATAGAAAGTGCGATAGCGCTCTCGAAACGAGGCATTCTAATCGAATTAATGTAAATTTCCATCTAACAAATGTCTAAACTATTAGCTCTAAATCTAGATTATACTGATCCAGGATTTAAATCTTTTGATGCAAATGGACATTAAAGGCAACTGTTCGAATGAATATCGAGCAAAAAGTACTAAATCGATTCTGTGCAGTGCATGTTTCAATACGTTTATCCAATGTTTGAAAGTTATAAAAGTCCAATTAAAAAATCTGCGCTGCTTTTTATTCCAGATTTGAATTCCTACGCAAGCACAGTTACAGCGAGCATTTTTAGGTAATTTAATCCGTAAAAAAGTAATCGCATTTCATTCGTTGTGGTTTGATTGACTATTACTTAATTCTGGAATATTTTATTAAATTACGGTTAAGATATTTTTCGAATACAGAACAGACAAGAAACCAGGAGACCTAGCTGTTGTAAACACATTTAACAATCGAATTTAGGAACCAGTTCCCTCATAATTACATATGTATAATGCATCTGGTTTAACACAATTATATTTGAACATATTTACAACACTACACATTAGTGCATGCGCTCCAATTATCGCGTAGTACACGGCTGTATTAAATGACGACCTCGATGGCGTAGTGGTTAGTGTAACCGACTGCCACGCCTGAGGTCGCGGGTTCGATTCCCACACAAGTCAAAAATTTGTGTGCATGAACATGAATGTTTGTCTTGGTCTGGGTGTTTCTATGTATAATATGTATGTATTGTCTTCTGTTTACGCGAATATTATTCATTGAAATTAAACTACTATATACGGATTTTATCGCGTTATTTATTTGACACTTTATTACATAATTTTGAAAACTGTTACACTACTACTACTAAAAAAAATTTGTGAAGTTTAATAGTAGTAGTAGTGTAACAGTTTTCAAAATTATGTAATAAAGTGTCAAATAAACAACGCGATAAAATCCGTATATAGTAGTTTAATTTCAATGTATGTATTTACAAAAAAAAATGTATAGGTATATGTATGTTTATCCATGGTCTAGTACCCATAGTACAAGCTCTGCTTAGTTTGGGCTAGATGGTGTTGTGTGTATGTGGTAGAATATTATTATTATTAATCATTCGAATAAAGTTATGCACCTCATTAACTGGTTTAATCTTAGAGTAGGTATTGCTATCGAATTGAAAAGATAACATTACAATGACTTGGTGAAAACTGAAATCCTACCGAATTCGATAATACTCGTATAAAATGTAGGCTTTGGTATTCACTAAGGCTTCCTGTCACTCATTATTAGTAATGTTGTTGCGACTATTTATTTATTTCATGGCTCACTGACAATTGTTAACCACAATGGAATGTAAAAAAAATTAAGCTCGTACTAAACTACTAGTGTCACAATTTCTTATAGGTATGTACATATGTATCTTATGTGGGGGCCAGTCAGTGCAGACAGGCGACACTTCGACCCAGTGGGATCTTTTGTGTCGACACTCTCCCAATAACGACTGCCATAGATGTTCATGGCAGCCGGGACCGACGGCTTAACGTGCTCTCCGAGGCACGGAGCAGGCGATAATTGTCAATCAAAGCGCACATAATTTCGAAAAGTCTTATATATTCCGAAGTTCAGAGGTGCGTGACGTGGGTTCGAACCCGAGACCCTCTGCATTGCAGTCTGTTGGTCTCCCTACTGAGCTATCGCTGCTCTTATAGGTAAGTTAAACTATTTATTGCTGTATGTATTAAGTAAAGTAAGCTAAAGTATCAGGGTTTATTGTTGGTTTGATATAAATTGTAGGAATAGTCTACTCGATTTAATGATACTAGCGGTCGCCTAGTGGTCGAAATTCGACCATAATTGATTTAAATTTTAAGTTTGATAGTTATTAAAGTTTTATTGTCTAGATCTTATACCCTTATATTCACATTTCATTAAGATTTCGTTCTATACAGGCGAATTTACCTATATTATCCAAATAAATTATTATTTACTTAACTATACTCTTTAATTGACGATATTCCTAAGCTTGCTACTTTGTTTCCTATTTTCTTAATTATATATAAATACGTAAATAGTATATATCTTTCCAATCCGCCCAAAGGTTGCCTGTAAGATATTGCTAATATATGCCATTATATATTGATATATGTAACCATAGTGTTGTGTGTATGTGATAGAATATTATTATATTATATTATTATTATTATAGTTACGAAGAATAGTACTACATCAGCCGAACAATGCTGAAATACTACGAACGCGATTCGACTGCGTGTGTCAAATGCATGGTTGTGTGCGTGTAGCGTTTTTTTATTAATTTAATGTATTTCTAATGCATATTTTATATAAATATTAGGATTCGCCCCTCCTTCTCCATATAAACTTTAACTATGCCAAATTTCATACTCCTCCATCCGCGTGATTTTCGTAAAAAGAGGTACAAAGTTTTTGCTTCACATATTAATATATAGGTAGATAAGGCAGCCATGGCCGCTACGTCAATCGTCTCAAACGAACAAAGTCAAGTCAAAGTAAGCCAAAAGCCAAAATAATTGAATAATTTATAGGTTCAAAGCAACATTTATGTATCTTTAAGTTTGGTGGCTAGTAAGTTTGCTAAAGTTATATACAATATTATCTTAGCTGGTAGATTTAGACAAATTGTTTAGCCTATGAGAAATCTTCAAAATAACCCGCAGATTTGTCCAAGCAGTAAGTTATTTCCTAACATTATTAGATCATCTATAACCTATAATTTAAATTTCATGTCTTCTCCCTAGCCTCTATTATTCCCAAGTTACTTGGGATCGGCTTTTCTAGTCTAACCGGATTTAACTGGGTATCAGTTTTTACACGGAGCGGCTGCCACCTGACCTCCGCAACCCGAAGGCTAACGATACCCTAAGGCTAGAACAGTGTCAAGATATTATAGGGCACTGACCTCCCAATAACGACTGCCATATATGTTCATGGCAGCCGGGACCGACGCGCGAAGGCTTAACATGCTCTCCGAGGCACGGAGCAGGCGATAATTGTCAATCAATACGCACATAATTTCGAAAAGTTATATAACTTCCGAAAGTCAGAGGTGCGTGTTGTGAGTTCGAACCCGAGACCCTCTGTATTGCAGTCTGTTGGTCTCCCCACTGAGCTATCGCTGCTCCTATAATTTATCCTATAATTTAGATTTCATGTTTTAGTTAGATAATCTATACAAGACACAAATAAACCCTGACAGTCTCATATCTCTCTCTCTCTCCCAAATCAAATGTCTCCATACTATAATTTAAACCGAACCCCTCAATACGAAAGTCAATTAATCACCATAATGTATACTTACCTACACATTTTCCACTCATTGTTAAATAGGTTTACTTCTAATGAAACTACCTCAGTTTATTTATGTCCGGACAAAGACAATTTTGTCATCAACTAAAAGCGTCGAAGCTACTTGTGTATGAGCAATAAAAGAAAATTACACAACACATACATTTCGTGACTACCGACTGTTTGCCGTAAATTCACAAAAAAGAAATGTTTAGAACATAAAAGATTCAGACTTTCTTGTTTTGCTGTTGACGACATAACTATGTTTTTATAAATAATAGATGCTGTTACAGATAGGTGATGATACGATTTCTTTGACACGTGACTTTACTAAAAAGTATAAGTTGGGTCTCGTACTAGCCCGTGTTGAATTTGTTGAATTGAACTACACATCAAATTATTGCGGAAAGAGAAATCCACCATACACCCTCGGGTCGCCCACCTTAAATATGACATTCTATATTAACGCACAGCCGCGTCGTGGGAGAGCTGCTATGCACACTAAATATGCGTCAACACGTGTTGATATGAAATATCAGAGCAAATATTAAACACTGCATCTATTACCATTTTTAAAAGATATTGTTGTTGTACGTAAATCATCATTCTCTTGCCCTGGTCGCAATTTATTTGGGGTCGGCGCAGTATGTCCTTACCTTCCATACTTCTCTGTCACCCGTCATCTGATCATTTACCCCATCTCCTTACATATCCATCCTCACACAGTCTATCCATCTTTTCCTTGGCCTTCCTCCCGTTGTCGTTGTACGTAAATAATAAATAAATATAAAGTTAATATTGTGTTTAATTCTGTTAATTTAGTTACGATTGCCATTTTAATTGAACTACGTAATGTTCTTTTTGAAAAAATATTTTATATCTCCTTTCAGTTTAAAGAGACAATTTCTAAACCGAAATGTATAGTAGCAACCTTGAATTGTTTACAGTCATAATGCTCACTAGCATAATTAAGCATTTGACGATTCGAACAATTCAATTGAACGAGTATTATGCACGATACAGTCATCAACAATAGCACCATATGACAATACTAATTGGGTATTATTACGACTCCATTTATTACAATAGTATAGACAGTTAATTACCCAAATATCACGCAACATCTTTGTATAAATATACTGTTTAATTATCTTTAATTAAATGAGGGGTTATAGACTATTATGGTGGTGCAGAGGTAGTATGTGGAATTGCTGTGCGGTATTTTAGATTCCATTAGTATGAAATATAGCACAATGGAATGCTGAGCAAAAAGTTTAGGTAGCGTAGTGTTTCAACTGGTCACATCGGCACTTAGAAATCGCCAAATTGTGTGTTCCATAATTAGCTGTTATAGGTCAGGGTCAATTGTTTTATTATTTGTAATATACCTCATAATAAAAGCTTAGTCTTAAAACGGTTTTTTGTGGACGTTTTTATCCCAGCATGCATTCTTCTGAGATTTACACAGGCAACGCCTCTGACATAGACTAGTTTGATATGATTTACAATATGAGAGGAGTTCATAAAACCGACAGTATAATATCATAGAGTTAGAACTTCATTCGGGGTTAATAGCAACATTCGTTGCACGTGGCGCGTTGTACGCGTAGATGCTAAAGTTTGGGAACAGGTTCTTTGTAAGAAAATAGTGAATATCCCGAACGTCTAGTTTATAAAAGTCTTGAAATTTGAAACCACAAGTAGTGAATACGCCAGATGGACCTGCTTTAAAATTATTTTATTACGAGAGGAAATGCTGATGCTTACGCCTTTGCCATAAGGGAGGGGAGATGGTTATGTCTGACTCTTTCGAAACTTCGAGTCTATCGACTAAAACCACCACGGTGTATCAGCTCGCTGCCTTTAAGTTAAGTGGGTCGCTGGAACTCAAAACTACATCAGCGATCCACCCAGCAGTGCCCAATGCAGAGATGTAGTGTCTACGGACGACAACTCCTGGATGCAGATGGATATGCCAATCGTAAGACTAGTTACAAATTTATATGCGTCTAGATATCACCTAGTACCCATTATCTTTTATTTAAGTTATATGCACACCTTTTTTCTTTGAACTTTAACTATAAGTACACGAAATTTCGTACTCATTCGTGTGCTTGATATGCTTCATATTGATATTTACAACTGAACACGCGTGTATCGCACTCAAGTAATATAATTTCTAGACTCTTTTCTGACCTTCCGGCTGACGCAGGTCCTCACCGGGCATGGATGCTTCGGGAGGTACTTGTGTCGTATAGGCTGGGAGGAGACGTCTTGTTGTCACCACTGCGGTGACGGTCCCGAGGATACGGTGCTGCACACACTCGTGGAGTGCCCAGCTTGGGAGGAGCAGCGCCGGTCGTTAACCGGGGCACTGGGTGTCCAGGTCCTCTCGCTGCCGGAAATGGTTCTGTCCATGGTCCGGAGCGAGGGTGCATGGGAGGCCGCCGTTGCCTTCTGCGAGGCAGTGATGTCCGCGAAGGAGGCGGCGGAACGGGAGAGGGAGCTGGTCTCTCCCCACCTAAACCGCAGGAGACGTCCAGGGCGCCGCCGTAGGGCGCGCACCGACCTCCAGCTACCCTAGGGGGCGGCCTGCGGTCGGTGGACTTGGGCAGTCTGCCGCCCGAGCAGCACAGGCCCGAGGGAGGGGCGTAAGCACCCCGCGCGCCCCCCTCAGTGGAGGGGAGGGCTGTACCATCTAGTCCTCCCCCAAACAGCTGGGGCTCGCCTCGCTACGTGGCGGGCCAAGACCTGTCGGTGTCACGGTGAATACTAGCGTGAATCCCGTGGCACTGACACTGGTACGTGGGGAACGTCGTCAGGGGTTTAGTGGGTATGGGGCCGGCCTCACTGGCTCGAGTCCCACACACCCGCGCCCTGCCCGGGCGCGGACGGTGCGTAAACGCATTCCCCTGACGTAAATAAAAAAAAAGTATAAAAAAAAAAACAAAAAGATAATGTTAGTAATAGTACTATTTTTTAAATAATGTGTTGACTATGGTAGTAGTGATAGCTCAGTGGGGAGACCAACAGACTGCAATGCAGAGGGTCTCGAGTTCGAACCCACGTCGCGCACTTCTGACTTTCGGAAGTTATATGACTTTTCGGAATTATGTGCACATTTATTGGCAATTATCGCCTGCTCCTTCCCTCGGAGAGCACGTTAAGCCGTCGGTCCTGGCTGCCATGGACATCTATGGCAGTCGTTATTGGGAAAGTCAGTACCCTCTAATACCCTGACACTGGTCTAGCCTTAGGGTATCGTTAGCCTTCGGGTTGCGGAGGTCAGGTGGCAGCCGCTCCGTGTAAAAACTGATATCCAGTCAAATCCGGTTAGACCAGAAAAGCCGACCCCAAGTGACTTGGGAATAATAAAGGCTAAGAGAGAAGAAGAGGTTGAAAGAATTGTAAAAATCGGTTGTTTGATTTTGACTTTAATCCTTACAAACATACGAACAAAAAATCTAATCTTTCCTCTTCGTAATATTAGTATAGATAACATGGTATGCAAAACTATTTCATTATCTACAATTTAAAAGTATAAAAGACAGCTAAATAAATATTTATTAAAAACTAGATGACCCAGTGTACCTCGTATCACCTATCCTAGCGAATTGTTCTATATTTTCTCACCGTTTAAACCTACCCTGGACTACGACAAACATTTCAAATCCAAAATCAGCTAAACGGCCTAGCCGTTCTCGAGTTTTAGCGAGACAAACGAACAGCAATTGATTTTAATATATATAGATTTTGAATTACTATTAACGAGTTTCAATTAAACTATCTCGAAAGAAAAACTGCACGACTATTATAATACGATTAAACCACAGTCTGCCGCAATGAATGTAATTTTAAAAAAGAAATACTCAAAGTGCTATGAGTAAGCAAATTGTGGGATTGTTTTTGACTCTAATCCCATTGTAACGGTAAATTAAAGGCTTTGTACAAGGAAATAACTTTTGTTCGATTTTAAAGGATTGCGTTTATTTGCGAGTTTTGTTTGAGGGTAGGAACGAATTGATTTAAATGATTGTTAGACTGGAACGACTTTTTATTGAGCAAAAGCCACTCTCGTTGTTTTAGCGTACCTTTTTAGAATTAGCATCATATTTTTTTAATTATTTAACGTTTGCTTTTGCTGCAGTAGTGTATCTGTTTATTTTGCCATGAATCATTCGCCGATTACTACGTCTTGAACCAGGAAGCTTCTTATCTTATGTGGAGGCCGAGCAGCGATAGCTCAGTGGGGAGACCAACAGACTGCAATGCAGAGGGTCTCGGGTTCGAACCCACGTCACGCACCTCTGACTTTCGGAAGTTATATGACTTTTCGAAATTATGTGTGTATTGATTGACAATTATCGCCTGCTCCGTGCCTCGGAGAGCACGTTAAGCCGTTGGTCCCGGCTGCCATGAACATCTATGACAGTCGTTATTGGGAGAGTGTCGACACAAAAGATCCCACTGGATCGAAGTGTCGCCGGTCTGCACTGACTGGCCCCCACATAAGATACATAGATACATATGTGGAGGCCAGTCATTGCAGACCGGCGACACTTCGACCCAGTGGGGTCTTTATTACACATATTTTGCTCGCGGCTTCGCACGCATAAAATATTTAGATGTGGCTACGTTAGTAACAGGCCTTAAAATTTAAAAAAATACTTTGCCTATATTACTCTGTGATAATATAATTTTATAATGGTTAAAAGATTTGAAAATTCATTTATGCAATTTTTGTGTTAAATTCTTAGAAACAAACAAAGCATAAAATTTTTCCTCTTTACAATATTATTCTAGATAGAGAAAAAGTATAAAAAGCCTGAACGAAGTCAGTTATGTCAGACTAACGGTAACTGTTTCAAAAACTCAACTGCAAGAAAACAAAATAATCGGTATCACGGCCAACAGCTGCTGTTAAACTAATAATAAACATGTGAGAAACGACAATACATTGCCGTAAATCACAAAGTTCGGAAAAATGGTATCACGTGACCTTGTTCAGAGGTCAAAGTTCATAGTCATTTCGGGGTGTATCGACTATGCTGAGTCAAATGGCGTTGACCACGAGTCTCCAGCTCTTACGGTTCTTGAGTTGAAAGTTGTATAACAGGCGGACGAACAAAGCTGTTGTATAAGAGATTTTTCGAACTCTAAAACCATTGTATTGTCTAATTTAATTTTCGGTCAAAATATCAATATCAACCTAACTAATATTATAAATGCGAATGTAAGTTTGTCTATTTATTTGTTTCTTTGTTACGCTTTCACTACTTGAATGATCATTTTAAAATTCCACATACACTTTTTCAGTGAAACAGAAAATGACATAGGATACCTTTTATCCAAGAAAAAAAGTATTGTTACTTTTTTTTTTTAACGTGGTGTAATGCATGACGCATACCCCTCCGCGGGGGCGGGCGGAGGGGTTATGTCGGACTCGCCGGGGTAAACGAAAGATGGTAAAGATGATAATGTACCTCCCGGAATACCGACTAAACCTACCACGGTGTTCCTCAACAAAACCACTATCGACGGGGCCGCGCGAATCATTTGCACATGCGTTCGCGACCCTTCGAGGTTACGGCCCGCCGTATGAAACGGCAGGCCACTACGCAAAGAGACCTACCCATAGGCACTTCTCATAAATAATCCCAACTGTCCCCCCTAGAGGGGAGACGGACTCGACACAGAGGCGCGCGTGGGAACACGCACGCCGCCTCTCGGACCTGGTGCTGATCGGATAGCGGGCAGGCCCACAAAGCCCGCCACCCCCAGGTCAAACCTCAGGGTGGCTGGAGGTCGTCTCGCGCTCTACGGCGCTCGGCTCTGCGGTTGGAGAGAGGGTTTAAACGCTCCCTCTCCCGCTCCGCCGCCTCCTTGATGGAAATGACTTCCTCACAGAAGGAGGCGACGGCGTTCCACGACCTCTCACTCCGGACCATAGACTGAACTGAGGGCAACCAATCCGACTGCCGCGATCAACTCACGGCGCTGCGATGCCCAGGCGGGCCAAACCGCCAAAGTGTGCAGCGCCGTGTCCTCAACTACGTCGCGGCAGTCGCCGCAGTGGTGACAACCGGGCGTCTCTTGCCGGCGTATACGACACAGGAACTGGCCAAAACAACCGTGGCCAGTCATTACCTGTGCCAGCCGGAAGTTGAGGGCGCCATGCCGCCTCTCTAGCCACTCCTCAAACACGGGACTTACCGCCACGATCGTGGCGTGCCCGATTAATATAACTTTACCTAACCTACATTTACGCAATTACGCTTGCGTGCCGCAGGCAAAATCTAGTTATGCTATATAACTGTTTTTGATGTAATATTTAAACAAAAAGTTAATCCTAAAATATTGCTAGAATTACATCTCCAAATGTGCGGCAAACCCTCATCCTCGAACGAGTAACAATAAAACGCCCAGTACTCACAATACACCATTATATTTGGACAAAAGTTATTAATAGCAGTTTCACAGCAATGCTATTATGCGCAGGCAATTTTCTGCATTCAAAAACTGTTAAATTAATTTTATGGAGTGCGAAAAATTGTTTCACAGGTGATAAAAATGTTGACTCCCAAAATTGTGTTATAAACGAAAACGTCGAAAATTTTCTGTGAACACCATTTCTGTTATGAGATTGGATTTTGAAAGCATCAGCTGATTATATTGGTGAATGTGAAAATCAGAACTTTTCATATCGAAGTGTTATTACTAAAGCATCGTTTATCAAAAATATGTCCAGAATGTCATTGCAAATTTTGAGCAATATATAAAATAAGAAACTTCTGTTCCACTAGCCTTTTCTCAGTGTAAGAACAATAAGGTTATAGTACACCACGCTAATAGACTACATATATCTTCAAGAATACTATAGATAATTCACAGACATGCAGGTTTTTTCGCGATATTTCTATTAAACCTAGCGATGATGAACTATTTAAAATGCACACAACTTCGAAAAATCAAAGGTAAAATGCCTTGGGATGCAACTCGAAAGCTCTGTGTGTGATAGCCGTGAGGGATTCAACGGTGTCCCTCTAGGCTATCACTGTTTTACATTGCAATAACAAAATATTAAATATTCATAAAGAACACGACGGGTCTAATAATAAACAGTTACTGTACCTATTACATTTGTATAACCAGTAGTACCACTCGCACTTACCAATCCTGCAAAAAAGTGTATTTGCTTATGTTATTCTCCTTTCAAACAATTTATATACTTTATTGTAAATTAATTTCTTGACCAACGCTTGTTCTCTTGGGGCTAAACACGCTTTTTTACTGTCGGGATCCCGGCTATTGAAGGAATAATAAAGATAGCTAAGTAAATAATTCGAAATCACTACTTATGCTTTCAATTTCAATTGTTTAAATTGATAGCATAAGTAGTAGTGGCTGAGGAAAGCAGGTGTGATAGACAGATGAAATGATATAATAACGGTTTAGTTTCTATAACTTTGTTAAGGATTGAACACTAACTGGAACAATTTTTTATGTTTTCCAATACTTCGGTAAAATATTGCTTTCCTTGACACCGTATTATTTAAATATATATACATATAGCTAAATTCGTGCCTGTTTCCCAGAGGGGTAGCCAGAGACTACGGATTTTCATTTGCTACGATCCTGACACACTTCTCTGGCTTCATTTACTTTCATCATGTTCCTCATACATCCTGTCGGTTCAAGGTGCTCTTAACCTAGCCTTTGTCCAGAACGCGTCCGATCTGATTATTTAAATATGACTTCTGTACATGAGGCCTCGGACTCAACTTAGGAGTTGATTTCGACGCCTTATGTACGAACGAGAAAGCTCATGAAGACTGAAATTTTGGCGTAGACGATAAAAAGTTTATCCTTTATTACATGGTACCTTGAATAGTTAGCTAAATGTGGTTGTAATTATCAGTAATAGTACGAACTCTTGAGAGAGCAGCGATAGCTCAGTGAGGAATAATAGACAATAGACTGCAATGCAGAGGGTCTCGGGTTCGAACCCACGTCACGCACCTCTGACTTTCGGAAGTTATATGACTTTTCGAAATTATGTGCGTATTGATTGACAATTATCGCCTGCTCCGTGCCTCGGAGAGCACGTTAAGCCGTTGGTCCCGGCTGCCATAAATATCTATGGCAGTCGTTATTGGGAAAGTCAGTACCCTCTAATATCCTGACACTGGTCTAGCCTTAGGGTATCGTTAGCCTTCGGGTTGCGGTGGTCAGGTGGCAGCCGCTCCGTGTAAAAACTGATATCCAGTCAAATCCGGTTAGACCAGAAAAGCCGACCCCAAGTGACTTGGGAATAATAAAGGCTAAGAGAGAAGAAGTACGAACTCTTGAACTCTGCCGAGACGACAATACCCATCCCCACATTGCATGAATTCTATATTATCTATTTTTAAAAAACAACTCCCGCGCTAGGAATAGTTCCAGTGTCGCCGGGGACTTTACTAACATTCAAACAACGGACAAAAAGAACACTCAGACTCGGAACAGCCATTTGTGAATTACACATTTTTTGGTCTGCGTGGGATTCGAACCCACGACACTCGCGCACGCGCAATGGCAGTGGCGAGGTGATCATTTTAGCCACTACGCCATTCTTGTGCAAATTTCTAAATAGCTGGTGAAATGTGTAATACACACTGCATACCTCTTCGGCGATACAGACGTTCGAGGTACGTATTTTAGTCAAATTGCAGTGTATGTTCGCCTAAGTGATATCAACACAATATGTTATTTTTCTTTTTTAATTTTATTGAGACTAATATTCTAGAGTATAGTTAGAATGTGTAGTGAATGTGAATGAGCTATTAACAAGCATCCACAATTTTTTTTAAATATATTTTGTTACCTAATTTAAAAGATACATATAAACCAAAAAAATAAAGTAATATAAAGAGACAAAAAGCAAAAGTATAAAATATAACATTGAAAATTGCATTTAATTTATACTATATCCACAATAATATTACAATAACATGTTATTTATTATGGATAAGATATGCGTTAAAACATAATTAATAAATAGCAGTGCCAGGTAAACACAAATATAATATATATGATATATATTATAATAATATGTTATCTGGATATTATAATACAGTTATAATATCCAGATAACACATCACTATACAGTGATACAGTCACCACCGAAATATTCCTTACTCAGAATGCGTCTTAGAGATTCTGGACTGGTATGGAACATATCTATTTCGTTCTGCGGAGAGAGACCATTAAAACTAGCTGCGCTTCGAGAGAAAAAGCAATATTTTAATTATTATTTATTTATCTTAAGTCTGCGCCGAGCGAAATGAGCCAAAACAGGCAGTCACAGTTAAGTGAATAAAATCAACACTTTTTGTTTAATACAAATATAAAATATACATTTACCATAAAAATGAATGTGTTTACAATTACTCCGTGTAAAAAACCTAAAATAATTAATATTTTCGCCAATTATTAATTATTATTATTATTAATTTATAGTATTATATTATTATTATTAATTTTTTTGGAAAACATAAGCTCGTGCTACGTTATTTTTAGATTACAACAGTAGAAATCTATCCTATTTTACCGGTTAAACGAAACATAAACAGTTATATTACAATTTGTCCGTCCCAAATATTTAAGTTATTGGTTGACAATAAAGATACATATTTATCAAAATAGCACTTCAAATCCTCCATACAATTTTACTATGGCGGCCGCGCGCCGATTTGAATGTCGAGCTCTGTCATTCAGTCCAACCGCGTCTTACGCTCGGCGCAGTCTTACTGTACTGCTACAGCAGTACTGTACAGCACTATCGCCCAATTACTGCACGTTCTCTTTACATCAGTCGACCGTCTCACACCACAAATTACTGCCAGTCGTGTTAACAGCACTTTGATGAGGTAATTACAGACTAATTACTCAGTAGACGGTAATTAAGGCGACGGCTGCTGTTATCAATATTGCAGTAGTTAGTTTCAGATCATTTTGATTAAAGAGGATTTAGACAGCTGCATCGTTCTCATTTAATTATACATGAAGTTCAAGTAGAAGCACCGATAGCCTTGAGGGATACCATTGAACTGCCACACAGAGGTCTCAAATTCAATTCGAAGGCACGCAGCTATGACTATTCGAAGTAATGGCGTATTTAATTATTAGTCGCCCGTTTTATCGGTGAAGAGAGACATCGTCGAAACCTACATGTTTGAAATTTCTCCATTATGTCGTGAAGTCCGTCAACTCGCATTGAGCCAGCGTGGTGGACTATAACGGAACCTTTGCTACACTGAGAAGAGGCCCATGCCCAACAGTGGGACAGTTTATATACAGGACTGATATTATTATATATTAGGCATTAGTAATCGAAAGTCAATTTTAAATATGCATGAGATAAAACCACTACGCACTCCTGTAATATTCTAATAATAATATTCTACACATACACACAACACCATCTAACCCAAACTAAGCAGTGCTTGCGCTATGTGTACTAGACAATGAATAAACATACATATATATACTTTTTTTGTAAATACATACATATTATACATAGAAACACCTAGACCAAGTCAAACATCCATGTTCATGCACACAAATGTTTGACTTGTGCGGGAATCGAACCCGCGACCTCAAGCGTGGCAGTCGCTTACACTAACCATTACGCCATCGAGGCGTATCGAGGCTATGAGCTATCATTATAGGAGGCTTTAACTTTGTCTATTACAAAAATTAAATCCGTATCCGTAAGAATACCTACGTAGTGGGTTCGTACCTTCGCAATTATTTTATTGTGTGTATGTTTAGGTTAATTGGTTTAGTCTGGATATATTATTCGCATAATGTCTAGAAATCTCAATAACCTGTAGTACATCTATACAAATAAATAAAATTGAAGTGTCTGTTTGTAATGGCAAAATAACAGCTTTTTAGTGAATAAACGGTACTAAAATCAAAAATACATATCTTAAAATGTTAGTCTGTCTGTTTTTCAGGCTAATCTCTAAAACGGTTGGACCGATTTTGACGGCTAATATTATAAGGAGTAATGTAGGCTACTTTTATTATAGGAAAGTTTAGGGTTCCGCGAAAAATACTCACGCAGACGAAGACGCAGGTAACAGCTAGTCAAGAATATTTTGGAAAATATAAGACAGCTTCAAGACGCGGCTAAGCTGCTTTAGTTATAAAAATCTATGTCACATTAACCTAACATTTTCTGAGACTGATAAATGTGCTCATATTACTCTCCAGCCCAAAGAATTACGTTGGTTCTTTGTGCCAATTCTGCGTGTAAGAACACATTTTATCTACTTAATTGTTATCTATTTTGTTCGTGTTAAGAACATTTCAGAATACAGAACAAGCCGGAGCTTAAGAGTCTCCGGGTATATTTCAATTTAGTGAGCTGTCAACAGTCCCTAAGTGACCCCTACTGGAAATAGGCGAAATAGTGCCTGACTGAAATAGAAATAAACTATGTCAAATATCATATGAATAGATATTATAACAGACAGCTATTCTCATCTCTACTTACATTTCGAAACGTACTAAGCCATTTTTGAAGTCATATTTTCTATAGGCTTTTTAATACTTATATAACAAGGAGAAAAATTTGTTTATTTTTTATAATTGATGAACTCCGACATTACTGGTCCGATTATAATCATTCTATCACCATCCGGCAGCCGTTTTGTTCAGAAATAACGTAAAGTATATAACATCACGTTACGAGTAACGAGAGCAAAAGCAGGTGCAGCAAAGCTGTAATCATAAACGTGGGTGAAACCGCGGGAAACAGCCAGTATTGTATAAAAATGTGACGTCCATCATTGTTGGTCCATCTCTGCTTAGATTGGGCTAGATAGTGTTGTGTGTATGTGATAGAATATTATATAATAATTATGTTTCTCTTTCACGGGTATTTCCCTAATACGTTAGGAAAATACCCGGCCTTTTGGGAGGCTTACACGGAGACATGGATCCAACGTGAAGAGGCCCTTCGAGAGTTTTAATCATATGTGAGATGAAACGCCTACTGCGGCACTAGCCGCAGCAGGCGTAGGACTACTCTTATCACAGGTATTTTGCTAAGATATGATATTAGAAAATACCGGTATATTGCTAACTATAGATAAAAAACGGCGTCTACCCTAAATACTCAATTATAAAAGTGGAACGTTTATCAACATTAGTGGCGCAGCGTTAGTTCAGTTGATTGCTGCGCATGAAAGTCTCAGGTTCGAATCCCGGGTTAGGTAAAATTTCATTGGGTTTTCTCTCCATAAACTGTCAGTGGCAACACGAAGTCTGGCACTATGCGCTTATTACGTGGAATCTAAAAACATAGCTGGAGACTTATAAATATTGTATTCTTCTGGCTACCTTTTCAGGGACATAATATTGTACCAACTACGTTACACATAGATGAACTAATTTCATAGTCGTAAAACTTCTAATTAATCTTACCACCATCATTACCAAGGGATTGCGTCCGCAAAATCAATTTAACGGTGACGTCACTCATTGTCAAACCCGTGGCGTGCCACTCATAAATGTGCTATAAATCGCCATGTGGCCACATTAAGCCTGATTACTCCATGACCTTGGACAAGATTGATGATTTATACGAACAATAAATTACGGATGTAATTCGAAGGCCTTTCCTTTGTGACAATTTAGTGCCTGTGAGAATCGATAGCACTTAAAACGTGAAAAATGCTTGGTGGATTTTTTTATTTATGGTATTATATTAGTCGTGATTTGTGGAGCAAGCCCTAGAGAGTAGGGTGCGAAAGTATGAAGGTACTTTAGGCTGAGTCTCTAACTCGGTTTAATGTTAGGATATATAATATAGATTAGTGGACCGAATAGGTAGAGCTGCGGCAATACATGCGATTGCTCTGCCGAAAAAAAGTCTCAAGTTGGCAGGACCGGGCAAAGTTTTTTGGATTTTTTAGAGTTCGAACAAACTCTTATACAACAGCTTTGTCCGTCCGTCTGTCTGTTATACAACTTTTAACTTAAGAACTGTAAGAGCTAAAGACTCGCGGTCAACGCCATTCGACTCAGCATAGTCGATATACCCCCGAAATTACTATGACCTTCGACCTCTGACCTCAAGGTTACGTGGTATCCACAACAAAAGATTTTCTACTTGAACCATTTTTTCGAACGACGAATTCACGGCAATACATTGACGTTTCTCACTTGTTTGAGAATATATTAGCTCGCTCTTAGCCCCACAATTGGGCCATTGAGTGTTAGTAACTGACGCGAAATATTGTTCGGTTACTCATACCACCTCAGCTCCATCCAGAAAGATAATAGGGGACGGATGTTGCGCAATGCCTCCTTTATCGTTACTGGTTCTTTTTTTTATGCAACTAAAGTGGCAAACAACCACACGGCCCACCTGATGGTAAGTGGTCATCGTAGCCTATAGATGCCTGCAACACCAGAGGCATCACTTGCGCGTTGTTAACCCTTTATGAAAGGGAGTGGGAAGGGGGAAAGAGGGTGATTGGGTCTCGGGCCCTAAATTGGACTGTTTACGAATTTCGCCCGTTGGTTGCTCACGCTTTTATAATGTAGGAGCACGTGAGCCGGTGTTTTCTCAGTCTCCATGCAGCCTCTACATAAGGGATTGTCAGTGATGCCGATGTTGAACAGGTATTTGTTGAGTGAGCAGTGGCCTGTTATTATACTGCCCACCAGGTGGCGTAAGTTTTTCCTTATGGAACGTAGCAGTTTGCGCGACAGATGTTTGTCTAATGATGGAAGATGCTGGATACACCCTTATGTAAAGCATAAGAACAAGTGTAAGTAAACTTGGTAAACAAAATAAACTGTGAAAAAATGTATATTGTAATAAATCCAAACCTATGCCCTCATACATCTGTATGAATTTGTAACTGTAAGCGATGATGCCTTTAAACAAGTTTCTCGAAACCGTAAGACAAACACCATTTTTGTTCGCCAATAATACACAGTCTTTGTCAACGAGTATGAATATTTACGGGGAATTTTGTGCGTACACAATCTCATGATGAAATAAATGCGGATATGTGAGTATGAGACAAATATTAATTGGATAATTGAAGATCTCGAGATTTTCTATAAACTTAAGTAAGAAGATATAGCTCTCAGTTTCAGTTTTGGTATGTGTGTGAGAGATGTAATGACTTGATTACCAAAATAGTATCGAAGTCAAAACAAATCTGACATTTTAAAGTATTTCAAATACTGTATTAAATGTCTAACAAATGTAGATGGAACGTAACAGTAAATAAAATAGATATTTGAATGTTGAAATTTGAGGCATATTTATCCTGTACTGTATTTTTATTGAGTTCACTTAATAAAGCTAGCTATTTTAATAATGAAATAACGTTTAAATTTTGATAAATATTTAACCTATGGGAGCAAACCTTTTTTTGTTCTACTTGGAAATAAAAACATGCTAAACTATATATTATAACAATTATCTTTTTATGTTGACGTTCATAACTACTTTCACTGTATACCGTGAAGAAATAAATAATTTGCAATCTGAATTATTACACGTTTCGAGCACACAACTTTCCTAGTCACTTTATAGTGACTAAGAAAGGAAGACTAAGTATTGTTACTTAGTCCCATTGCCATAATATTCCTCGGTTACTATTCAAAACGTGCACAACGAAATAGGTTAACAAGCACCTACCAGACGATAAGTTTGAGGAAATCTAAATATGTTCTACACAGCACAATTTCTGTGAATAGAACATAACAAAATAGAGCACTAATAATATAAACAGTTCACAAAAATGATAAAATCTGACTAAATTCTGTTTATTTTTGATTACATAAATGTTACACATTCAAAAACAGATTTAACATATTTTGCCACCTACACGAAAAGTGTAATTGAATTTTATTTGTTTAATAAACCGCGTAATACTGAAAGTAGTTTAATTTGAATGTGTATTTGGGTAAGTAGCGTATTTCGTTTCTATATTTTATTTTATATCAGAAATTAAAAGATAATGGTTTGTTGCCGCTATCATCTCTCTATAAAATTAAATAATATAAGTATGTTTGTATGGAGCAAACATATCAATGAGATTAAACAGAAAATCTCATCATATATAAACATATTTAAAGTATTGTCAGGTAATGGTTGGGGTATACATCCAATACATCTAAGACGTTTATACATTGGTCTAGTTAGAAGTAGATTAGATTACGCCAGTCATCTGTATAGTTCAAGTTGTACCACACACCTAAATAAATTAGTAATAGTTCAGAATCAGTTTTTGCGAATAGTGGGCGGTTTTGTTAGAAGTACTCCTGTGCACGCTATGGAAAGTGAGCTTTATGTTCAACCATTACATGTACGTAGGTATTTTTTGGCTACAAAATACTGGCTTAAGATGCAATCCATTGAAGACAACGAGATAGCTGATTTAATTAGACAACTCTATGACCTTATGCCTACTTCTAACTGGGGTCGTAGAAATGTCCCTGTGATCCTTTTGTCCTTAGAACATTTTAAAGCAATACCTTTTAATATTAGTAAGGAGCTTGAATTTTTTAGTTTTGATACATGGATGAGTAATGTGAATTTAACAAATGTGGTGAGACCTTTCATCGAAGTAATAGACAAATCTAAGCATCACTACGATGCTATAGATCTTTATAATATATGTTTCGAGTTTATAAATAAGAATTACTTTGGTTATTACAGCATTTTCACAGACGGCTCAAAGGGTAAACAATATGCTGGAGCTGCATTTTTAGACCCTCAAACAAATAGTTTCATTAGACTTAAAATTAAAACACCACATATCTGCATCATGGCTGTAGAATTAATAGCTATCGCAGAAGCTGTTTCGTACATTAAATCACTCAAGGCAGGGAATTATGTCATTTTTACAGACTCTAGGAGTGCACTTCAACACTTGGTTCGATGTACTTCTACTGTTCGCGGTATGCCAATAGCCTATGAAATTTTAAAATCACTAATAACGTTACAATGTAATGGTAAAATTATATTCCTTCAGTGGATTCCCTCTCATATTGGTTTGGGGGGTAATACTACTGTTGACAATTTGGCGAGACAAGCAACATATTTAGGGCTCTCAGTGACTTATTTACCGTATTTTAAAGATCTTTTACCTACCGCCAGAGAGAATGCTTTTAAAATTTGGAAAGAGTACTTTGATGAGAGGTCCCGTACTGCAGGTATATGGTACAAAACTTTACAAACAAACCCTTGTCGTTTTGTTTGGTTTGCGAGTTCCAGTTTAATAAGACAAGATGTTATAACTGCCTTGCGGATCCGATCCGGACACATGCCACTGAACAGTTTCATGTATATGATGAAAAAGAAACCTTCACCTAACTGCTCTAGATGTAACATCAGAGAAGATGTGTATCACATTTTAGTGGAGTGTGCACGGAACGAGATTGAGCGGAAACAGTTTGAGGCAGATGAGTCCTGTTGTTTAAGATCTATTGGACTCTGTAACAGCATCTTGTCTGCTCCTTTATCAGAGCGGGCGATATGCTTGTATAAAATTGTAAACAGGGCACTAAAAGTTAGATCATAATACTACCTATGGCAATTTTTTTTGTGTTATAGATTCATTTTATTGTTTTTGTTTATTGTATCATTGTATCTTCCTACGGAGGCGACATGATCACCAAGTGATCAAGCCTCTTAACATTAAAAAATAAAGAAAAAAAAAAAAAAAAAAAAAAAAAAGTATGTTTGTGTAGAAAAGCAGGAATTATGACTAGCTTTTCACTGCAGTTTCACTCACGTAAAAGTACGTTAGGTTATGTTAGTAACATGGGCACGCCACGATCGTGGCGGTAAGTCCCGTGTTTGAGGAGTGGCTGGAGAGGCGCCATGGCGCCCTCACCTTCCGGCTGACACAGGTAATGACTGGCCACGGTTGTTTTGGCCAGTTCCTGTGTCGCATACGCCGGCAAGAGACGCCCGGTTGTCACCACTGCGGCGACTGCCGCGACGTTGTTGAGGACACGGCGCTGCACACTTTGGCGGTTTGCCCCGCCTGGGCATCGCAGCGCCGTGAATTGATCGCGGCAGTCGGATTGGTTGCCCTCTCGCTTCCGGCTGTAGTTCAGTCTATGGTCCGGAGCGAGAGGTCGTGGAACGCCGTCGCCTCCTTTTGTGAGGAAGTCATTTCCATCAAGGAGGCGGCGGAGCGGGAGAGGGAGCGTTTGAACCCTCTCCCCAACCGCAGAGCCGGGCGCCGGAGGGCGCGAGACGACCTCCAGCCACCCTGAGGTTTGACCTGGGGGTGGCGGGCTTTGTGGGCCTGCCCGCCATCCGTTCAGCACCAGGTCCGAGAGGCGGCGTGCGTGTTCCCACGCGCGCCTCTATGTCGAGTCCGTCTCCCCTCTAGGGGGGACAGTAGGGAGTGTAGAAGTGCCAATAGGGTAGGTCTTTCGTGTAGTGGCCTGCCGTTTCATACGGCGGGCCGAAACCTCGGCGGGGTCGCGACCGCATGCGAAAGTGATTCGCGCGGCCCCGTCGATAGTGGTTTTGTCGAGGAACACCGTGGTAGGTTTAGTCGGTATCCCGGGAGGTACATTTTCTTCTTAACATCTTTCTTTTACCCCGGCGAGTCCGACATAACCCCTCCGCCCGCCCCCGCGGAGGGGTATGCATCAAGCATTCCCCCACGTAAAAAAAAAAAAAAAAAAAAAAAAAAAAAAAAAAAAAATGTTAGTAACATAATTTATATTTAAATAAAATATAGCTTATATTACTCGGTGATAATATAGCTTTCGATAGGAGAAAGAATTTTTGAAATCGGCTTATTCGTTTTTGAGTGAAACCCTTACAAACTAATAAACAAAAAATTAAATCTTTCCTCTTTATAATTAATATTGGTATAAACAACAAATGAAGTAAATCTGAGAAAAAGATTTCTCGCACTCAATGATATTCTGAGGCTAAAATAATAAACATAATAAAAGATTTTTAGATAGATGTACGTATACGTATACTCAACAAGTATTTAAAATACAGTTACACAAATGGCAAGATGGCAACAAGAGCAGCGATAGCTCAGTGGGGAGACCAACAGACTGCAATGCAGAGGGTCTCAGGTTCGAACTCACGTCGCGCACCTCTGAATTTCGGAAGTTATATGACTTTTCTAAATTATGTGCGTATTGATTAGTACCCATAGTACAAGCTCTACTTAGTTTGGGCTAGATGGTGTTGTGTGTATGTGGTAGAATATTATTATTATTATTATTATTGATTGACAATTATCGCCTATTCCGTGCCTCGGAGAGCACGTTAAGCCGTCGGCCCCGGCTGTCATGAACATCTATGGCAGTCGTTATTGGGAGAGTGTCGACACAAAAGATCCCACTGGGTCGAAGTGTCGCCGGTCTGCACTGACTGGCCCCCACATAAGATACATACACAAATGGCGGAACAAAAACCAATTTTTATAACATAAAATAATTTTTTGATATAAAATGTTAAATAATGGGAATGATTGTTGAAACTTTTACTTGCTATGTATTAACAAAATATGGCTTTATATAATTTTGAAACATCTTTTATACACCATGTTTTTATGAAAACATATTTGTATTATTTTGAAAGCATATGTTGCAAGAGATAATATTATGTGTGTATTAAATATTTATTGAAATTAAACTGCTATATACGGATTTTATCGCGTTGTTTATTTGACACTTTATTACAAAATTTTGAAAATTGTTACACTACTACTACTATTAAACTTTACTTATTTTTAAGCTAATTAAATTATTATTAAACTATTTAGATTTCATTTATTTTTACACTTTCCCCGACGTTTCGGTTGCTTTTCAGCAGCCATGGTCACGGGGAGACTAAGATGGCAGTTGTCTCAATGTTCCAGTGTAGTTATTTCAAAGTACCCGAACATAATTTAATCATTGGTGTTTCTATTTACGCAGAATGAGCTCAAAGTATCATGAAGTCTAGCTGTGGTTTGCTTCTTCTTGGGTTTGACTATTTTTATTACTGGATCCCAAGCTGGTGGTACATTCCAACCATCTTCTCTATTAAAATTAGGATGTTTTTTGATTTCAATAGCCTCGCGAAGCATCCTTGGTAGGAATCGGTGTTCTTTAGCGAGAATCTGTAGTTTGTCAAATCTCAGGTAGTGGTTGGTCCCCTGTTGCACATGTTCACACACAGCAGACTTCAACGAGCGTTGATGTTTTACATCAGCTATGTGTTCTTTTATGCGGGTGCCTATGTTTCTCTTGGTTTGACCAATGTATGAGAGTCCGCAGTCACAATCTATTTTATAGACCCCTGCATCTTGTAAATGTAGTTGGCACTTGACGGCTGGTAAAAATTGACTTATCTTCGTTGGCGGCTTGAAGTATGTGTTGATTGAAGTTCGCTTCAAGATGTAGCCAATCTTGTCAGTGACACCCCTTACATAAGGCAGTATAGCAGGCTGGCGCTCGACTGTGGCTGGCTTTTCTCGGGATCTGTGACAGCGGCGCGGCTGTTGGAGCTTGTTGTCTTGCAGTACTTGCTTGACATGTTGAAGCTCGGCGTCCAGGTGTTTCTTGTCACAGATCCCATGGGCTCTCTGAAACAAAGACATTCCCACGGTAGCTAACTGTTTAGGATGGTGGTGAGATTCACCGTTGAAGTACCTATTTGTATGGGTCTTTTTCCTATATACAGTGTGGCTCAAAGTATGATCAGGATTCCTGATGACAAGTACATCTAAGAAAGCTAATGAATTATTTGCCTCTAATTCCATAGTAAATTGGATGTTATTATTAGTGGAATTAAGATGTTCTAGGATAGTAGATCGGATAGATAGTGCAAGTGTATTCCTACTGAAATTAATTTGACGTGCAATACCATAACACTTTCCTACCTTGGGTTTGATACGTCGTGCATAACAGTCTTTGCTGATTGCCATTAAGACAACCAAGAAGCAACGACAAATTTCCAACTCTTTGATCTCTTTTCTTATTGTTGTCCTTAGCAGATAATAGGAAAAAAACATTTTAAAAGCATCTATTTCTTAATTTTGCATCCAAAATACCAAAAATATTTCTCCTATTCTCAAGTATAAATTCAACTTCAAGACATCGGAATGTTGATATTAAACTCGTAACACACAATCAATATCGGCTTCTATTTCTCCTTTCAAATCCAACTTGAAACCTATCTCAAACACTAAGGAAATAAATAAGGAACAACAAACGCCGGGCATTCCGGACGTGTAAGTAAAATATCCCTTCCTGACCCAAACGAAAGTTACAAGGTAAACAATGACTCCTTAGAGTTTTGGGCTTAAACGCTTCTACGAACAGTGAATACAGAGAAGAATAATATTTGTTGGGTAGTAAGAGATTTGTAGTTTGTTTTGCGTTTGAGTGTACTGTTTGTAAGAACTTAGCTTGTAGGAGTAGGTGCGGAGGATGATAACGTTAAGTGTGTTATACATTTTAATGGTGAGTTGTTTGTTCGGTGGTATATGGTATTATGTTGAATTTGACAAGTCAAGTTGTAGAAAGTTTGGGACATCTGCAAAAGCTACCGTTAGAGCAAGTAACGATTAACTTTCGGATGGAAAATATGACGTTGTTTGAGCTAAAACTACTTATTACTACGGATTATGTCTGGGTTTATTTTTAAAATACAATTTTATAATGTTGCCTACGAATGTTGCCGACTAAGATAACACAATTTTCGCCTTCTGTCGACTGCTATCTACCATTACAAGATGCAGGGATCTCTAGGATTGATTATGATTGTGGGCTGTCGTACATTTGTCATACCAAGAGGAAGCTTACACGTACACCCTTATAAAAGAACGCATACATACGTTGAATATTAAATTCATTAACATTATTATTACGAGCAAACACGCCGTATAACCCATTATACAAGCCTACCACACAGCAACGCGAACACCTGAGGGAGACAATCTATACACACACGTATACATTGCTGGCCGTATACACCTCTCTATAACACACGATATCAGTAACGCGTCGATGCACGTTACTCCATTGTCTATTAGCTACGAGACGGTAAGTAATGAATATTGAAACTGCATTAACTAAGCTCAGGGGGAATTTGCGAAATCAATTCGTAAATGCTGGAAATTGATTTGATGTGGGAATTAATAAACTATAGTTTGAACAACATTGGAACAGATGGCGCTGTGCTAAAAGTATTAGTAAAGTTGAGAATACTAACTAATATTATAAATGCGAATGTAAGTTTTTGTGTTACCGTACGCTTGGACGCTCTAACTACCAGATCGATCATCGTGAAATTTCGCATTCATTTTGTCAAGGATACCGGAAAGTACTTAAGGTATCTTTCATCCAGAAAAAAGGTACTGTTTTTGGAGGGGTATATGGGGTAGGTATTCATTGGCAAAATCTATATTAATGCGAGCGGACCTGCAGACACAATCTAGTAGTGTTTTCAAAGTAATTTAAATGGTATACACCAATCAAACTTCGAGTTACAAATTACTGCTTATAAAGACTAAAGGTTTCCAAATATTTTTCTTTAAGTTAAGTATGTATTTTCCATCCAATTTATCTATCATTTTTATGCTACCCGAAATGAAGTCCAGTCAAGTAAGTACACGGGACTGTATATAAATAGATAAAATCCATTTACATTCATAATTAACATTCACGTCTACATACTATTTGTTGATGTATCGCAATCGATTTTTTCTATCTATAGCACTATTGAGTCTTCAATTGTTTTGTCATCAAAGGATCTTTCAAATTCACTATAACTACAACTTTTGGTGAAAATTAGTTTTATTTTTGGCTGTACGTTTAACCTTAATAGGTAAATATTTACTATGCGATATCTAAATATCGTATACTTATCATACCTATATTTTACACAAGCATGTATAAATCATTAGTCTGTCAATTATTGAGGACTTAAGATTTTAGCATATGCGACGAATCGGTACCAAATATTTCAAAATTCAATAATTTTTAGGTTCCTTCAAATATTTTAAACAATACAAACCTAAATGGAAGATCACCAACATGTTTACATTTATTATAAAATTATATTAATATTTAAACGAGTTCAGCAACAATTTTCATTAACCTTTTACTTATTTTCCAAGTTAACGTTAGAGTAAATTAAGTTCTCGTCTACATTATGCTTAATTTCCTTCACTTGTTCGTTACTTTAATGGTTAGATAATAGTTTAATAGCTTCGCTTAGGTCTTTATTTAGAAAGACTAAACAACAAAGTAGACTTAATTATCTATCTGTATAACCGCTGCCTTTTATGTTTTTGTTTTTGTTTTATCGTATAACCCATGATTAAGTAATGGTTGCCCGATAATCTTTTAGAACTGTCTGGACACCATTAAATGCTAATAGACCTTTGTAAAAGCATCAGCTAATTGCTAGTGAGTATAATTTTACAGCTGAACTAAATGCTTGCTTTAGACGTAGGTTCTCGTCGGTTGTGTATTGAATGGGGATTGCAACCACTACCTCTTGATTGCAAGTACAATGTCTTACACCAAGAAGCTACTACCGCGTCACTCCATTTAACATATTGATGATATTTTTTGATGAAAAAGCAAAGTTAAAAGATCAAGAGCATAATTTTGGTAGATATTGCTGATTGTATCAACAATCAGCAATATCTACCAAAATTATGCTTTTTTATGACAGTAATAATTATAAGATAGTCTACTTAATCCCAGTTTATAATATAGGCAAATATTTAAGAGTTTGCATTCTTGAATACTTTTACAAATTTATTTAACGATCATCATCATTCTTATGTTTATTGAACATTGATTTTAACTTATCACAAGAGCTCTTTTAAATTCAATTGAACGTCGGCCATTTTGTCCGCCATGATAGCTTCATCGCCACCCTGCGACATATGATGCTTTTAAGTCATTATTTTTAACGAACGTTCCATATCACCTTACTGTCACGTAAAATATATTTTACCTGCGACGCGAATTTGATAGCTGCGTTAAAATTATAGATTTTATTTGCTTTGAGATTTGGGATTTGGAGAAAACTCTGTTTTTTATACCTAAATTTTGAAAATATTTCGCTTGTGGTTAATTTTAAGTAATTTTCATGTCTGTCATATTGTCAGGCAAGTTTCGGTTACTTTAGAATTATTATTTTAATTATTAAGCACTCTATATATCTACTGCATGAGGATTTCAACTTTTTATTAAATTTGATAATCATGTAGATTTATTTCTATGTTTACGTAAATGTTATATACCAATGAAATCAAAGCATCTAAACTAGCGTACTCGTGCGTAGTTTAATTTATTAACAAAGTCACTGAACAGAGTAATACTATTTAAATCATGTTTTACTGTCCTTGCTCACTTGGAAGCATATCCAGTATTTTTCCTGTGTAGTCAAAGTCAAAGTCAAAAATCATTTGTTTATTGAGGTCACAAAGTAACATTTATGAACGTCAAAATATATAGGTTAGTGAGTTTACTAAGTGACTGAAGCTAGTTTTAGGTTAGTTGCTAGGTTCAGGCAAAGGGTTGAGCCTATAAGAAGAAACCTGCAAGAAACTCACAGCCACTCTTTTAAATCGTCAATTAAATATAATTTCACTATTTTACAACTCATATCAACAAGGTATTGCAGCCAATATACCATATTATAGAGATTAAATTATGTGGATTTAGTTAAATCTTTCAATATAAATCTAAAATAGACAGTAGGATGGCATGATGGCACATACACTTACACAGTCCGTGACTAAATGCGGTAGTGGATTTATATTTTTCAATAATAATCAAAATGAGACGTATTTTAACAAAACGCATGGTACACAGCTTGATATATATAACGTGTCCCAAAATTCAACGATTGGCGGGCACCAAATGGTATCATATACTTATCCTTAAATATATATATAATACTTTTTTCACCACGATGAGTGAAAGTGAACTGAAAGGCAAAATCTTACAAAATTTAAGAAAAAACATAATTTTTGTTGATTTTTGTTTAAAAACTACAGGCATTCTAGAATTTTTAATGATTGTGATTCATAGTAGTGTTACTTACGTTGCCAATATAAAAAACATACTTAAGTATTTGGAAAATTGTAGCAATGGAACTTAAAATATAATAAGGGATGTCCATTTTCTAAGGACTTCGCTTTTTCTTTCTCTTTTTTTTCTCGAGTAGTTATAAGCAGGGATCCACCTTTTGCTTTTCGTTGAATTTTGGGACACTTTGTATAATAACCCCAAAAATGTTGTGCACTGAATATGACATTCATTAGAAACTACTGAATATATTCAGTAGTTTTTAAATGATCTAGATTTTCAAACAGAAATATGTTTTTATAGAATTTGGTAAAGGAATTTTCAGTTCAAATCCGAACTCGGGCAAAGTGTTATTTACTATTAAGAAATTCCCAGAACGATGTATGGCACTTTTACCAGCTGCTGCAATACACTCTAACTTTATTACGTGGAATCTGAGCATGCTATTGAAAGTAAATGCATAAACCATAGAATAAATTGATATAATATTCTTTATAGATACAATACAATAAAGCATAAGATGCAACGCAAGAAGTTTGCGAGGCCTCTCCTACTATGATAATTTTATTTATAAGGAAGTTTATCATTTATGACTGCACAGATTGCATGATTTTTGAAGTGGTCGTTTCGCCATTGCCACTGCGTTGAGTGTTTTGGGTTAGACCTCTAAACGGGACAAAAGCTTGTATAATGCACAAATAATTATTTATTTGACTGTGAAGTCCCCGCGATACAGGAATCAAACGTAGAGCGGGCAACGTCAAATAAAATAGATTTTTATGCAAAATACTAATAAACAATTTTACTCTAATGCGTTTGACATAAAAACCGATAATAGTGGACAAAAGACCCAATAAAAAGGGCGACCTGCGACAACTCTTTTGACAAAAGAAATAAAATAACGTGCGATTGACGCAAGGTTGACATGTGTCCAGTCATTTCCGGATAAGGACAGAACAATCCCATCTCTCACTTCCTATGGAAAAGAAAGAAAGGTAAATTTGTTTTGTACCTAATTTGAGTATACGTGGCTTACCTTTTTAATGACTCTGTCGACTTTTAAATGAGAATAATGTTTTATCTCGTTATATTTACAATGTATATTAATGAAAAACATTTTTCAGTGGAAGAGCCCGCCGTTACTACATATTTTGAGTGAGCAAACCGTCGTAGTTCACATGCCATGCCTTTCTGATTCAAATATGCATCGGGTAAATAATAATTCGAACTAATGACTTTTATACCATAATAAGGAACAAGACCGCATCCTTGTTAAGCAGAATTAGAGGTAACAACAACATTCTGCAAACATTGTGATGTAAATATGACGCATCTATATTAAGGCATTTTGGCAGAGTATTGGTGTGTCAACCAGATGTATATTAATAACCCTAGTTGGAAGTCTTACTAACAAGTGGATCTCTGTTATCTTTAAATAAATCAAAATATAATTATAATAATTGGCGAAGTGGTTTAAATAGTCATCACTTGATACCATGTCGTGCATAGATGCCGCCATAATAGAAAATTTGTGTGATCACCTCAAAAGCTATTAATTTAGTTTTGCCAGGTTTGGAAATTACTTTTGTACATGTTTCAAAGTCGCCGTTATAAATTCCATTTTAACATAATTCATCAAGCCGTAAGAAATAGCTGATACGGGCTAGGTGGCTCAATGTCGATAGCTGCAGAATTCTTGCCACGATGCCTATGTATCGTAGTGGACATCAAAAAGCCAAAATTTAGGTTATTAACTAAATATACTAATACAATGAGAGTGTGAGCACACTCACACTTTTATCATACCATCACTGATCATACCTGGTCTTTCACCAGTATACTGTCAAAATATCATCAACGTATGCACAGAGCACAAAATACACTAGCTTGCTACTGGCAGATACTCTCTGCATATCATATTCTATGCAATACAAGCTTGGTAGTAACACACTGCACAGGCAATACCAGTATAATACTTATATTGTCGAACTGATGGCTGTCCCTAATAGAAACTTGGAGAATAAGAATGGTACAAGATTGTACCTATTACACATCTAACTATTAGTACAAGCCAGTCATGTATTTTACTTTCTAAATCCATTCAAATACCTTCAAAAACCAATTTAAGTATTCATTTCACATGTACCTTTATCTTCATAGAACATGAGAAGAACGGATAGGTACAATAAAAGGTATTACAGATGATAGCAGACCTTGAACCCTGGATATACGACTCGGACCCGATAGGGCTATTTCATCTACATAACAAAAAGGTACTCACTTATGTTAGGGTGACCATAAAAAATATTTATTTTATTTCATGGAGTCTGGAACTGCCACTAGTAATTGGTCAATCCCCTATTTCGTGGAACCTAAATCCATAGGTGGGGAAATGTGTTTGAAATGTGCCATAATTATGTACGTACGAGAAATTGCAAACATAAGGTCATAAAATATAATAATTTTATTTTTACGATAAAGTTCTAAGGATAATCAAAAAGTCCGACTATTATACAAATAAGTTTCGACTACTTTTCAGCAGCTAGTGCTAGGTAGTAGTGTTCATCTTAATATTGAAGTGTTTAATGCCAACATCTTGTTTAGCTTAAAATGTATTCAAATTGTAAATTTCGAAAATCATTCTTTGTGACGTTGGTATTCTAATCAATTTGTAAAATTGGATTTAGTTCCCGTATTGCTAGCAATGCGGCGCGTGCTCGCAAATCAATCATTATCAAATCACGTCATCCAATAATTTCAAATCATATATTTTGGTTAAGTATCGCTTCAATAAACTTCTATTACTTAATATTTATCATACTAGTCATTACAAGCGGAATAGATTAACAAAAATACAAATTTTGATATAAATTTTATGACTCAGTGTATATTCTCACAAGCGGTTGTCTGAATATATTAGCTAACATAAATGTTGCTTCAGTTATCTCACTAATTACTGTGTGTTATTTAGACTAGTTTTGATTTTGTCTTCAAATGTCCTTCAAATGTGATACGCATGGTAACCTTACTCGCACTAAACATAATAAAGTTAACTTTATGTAGTGGTTGTTTTATTGAACGTTAAATCGTATATAGTTGATAAGGACCTTTAAATGGCCTGTGAATATTTGTTGGTGATTGGCGTTATAGCCCTTAAGTAACCTGATTAATGCATAACATTAAATATAACAAATAACTGTTGGAATTGTAATGGTTATTCGTTGACTAAGCGGCTGTTACCTTTTTCTTTAACACTAGAATTTTCTGTTTCTTTTATTTGCATCTTTATTTCCAGGCTATTTTGTGAGTCTAGTCCTACATGATCGTGAGTTACCGAGTTCGGTTTCCGGGTTAGACAAAGAGTTGTTTGGTTTTTGTGTTAAGAGTATCGCAGAAGACGTAGTTTAAAAGCCTGAGAGACTTAAACAAAAACTAGGTAGGGTACAGTCTGCCAAAAATGTGGTCTACCACCTTAGGGTTGAAGTTCATTTGAACGTCATGAAACAATAAGGTCGATTTCCGCTTGCAATAATATTATGACAGCGACCATTGCTCTCTTCATTATGTATTATAATTACGTCATGCCATGTGTCAAGTCAGAAAAGTCAACCTTAGCGATAATTAGATCTTACAGAAACTTTTGGCAAAACTGGTATACCACTATCTTGGCCAACTGTACTTCTTGAATCCGGCTGCCCTAGTTTACTTGAAATTTCAGGTTTAATTGGAGTTGCCACTGCTAATTTGCCATATTGGCACAGCAATTTTATTATGACAACGTGATGACCGAACAGAGCTTCTTTTCCTTTGGCCTTTATTATTCCCAAGTTACTTGGGGTCGGCTTTTCTAGTCTAACCGGATTTGACTGGATATCAGTTTTTACACGGAGCGGCTGCCACCTGACCGCCACAACCCAAAGGCTAACGATACCCTAAGGCTAGACTAGTGTCAGGATATTAGAGGGTGCTGACTTTCCTAATAACGACTGCCATAGATGTTCATGGCAGCCGAGACCAACGGCTTAAAGTGCTCTCTGAGGCCGGAGCAGGCGACAATTGTCAATCAATACGCACATAATTCCGAAAAGTCATATAACTTCCGAAAGTCAGAGGTGCGCGACGTGGGTTCGAACCCGAGACCCTCTGTATTACAGTCTGTTGGTCTCTCCACTGAGCTATCGCTACTTTAGCATATTTATAATATAACCATGGATTTTTCCTTATCCATATTATAATACTAACCATATAATAGTATGTTTATTGCCAATATTTCGTGCAGATCAAAACAATGTCATAACTAGTCTACTAATAACACAGACAAAATTATACAGTCCAAATAAACCTCTAACGTCACACGAATAACAGCCATTTTGTTATCAATAAAAGAATGTCAAATCCCGAGGTTATGCCCGTGATAACTCTCGCTCCATTAAGCTTAAAGCATAAGCTAAGTTACTTTACTTCTGCAGAACTTGCCAAGGAAAATTTCACCTTATTTACATCGAAATAAGACTGATGATTTGGATCGTTATGTTGGATGAATATTTATTCTGTTCCGAGAATATACATTTTTTATGACATGTTTTTATAATCTTGCCAATTTTACGATGCTACTGAATGTGGAGTAGGTTATCGGAGTCTGTTGACGATTCTGGCATTCGATGTGTATTCAACTTTTTCTTATGAGAGACGATGAAATGTTGAGAATGATTCTGTTCAGTGTGAAACGCCTTTCTAAGCTACTGCAGAATTATTTATTACTTCTAATATTAAAAAGGCAACGATTGCGCAGATGTTGGGACATTTGTTAGTCAATCACGCGTAAAAAGGATTTGGATGAGGATAGACCATCGCCTGAAATAGTATCCGATGTTGGACATTTTTCATCCCCATATCGTCGGCCTCGATGGCGTAGTGGTTAGTGTAACCGACTGCCACGCCTGAGGTCACGGGTTCGATTGCCGCACAAGTCAAACATTTGTGTGCGTGAATATGGATGTTTGTTTTGGTCTGGGTGTTTCTATATATAATATACACGTATTTCCAAAAAAAAAGTATACATATACGTATGTTTATCCATTGTCTAGTACCCATAGTACAAGATCTGCTTAGTTTGGACTAGATGGTGTTGTGTGTATGTGATAGAATATTGTTATTATTTGTTTCTCTTTCACGGGTATTTCCCTAATATGTTAGGAAAATACCCGGCCCTTTGGGAGACTTACACGAAGACATAGGTCCAACGTGAAGAGGCCCTTCGAAAGTTTTAATCAAATGTGAGATGGAACGCCTACTGCGGCACTAACCGCAATAGGCGTAGGACTATTGCTACGTATGGATTATAATATATGAGCTATGGGTATGGATGATAAAACGGCGTCTGCCCTGAATACTCTAATAGCATCAATCGAATGGGCAGACGGTGACCCGCCAACTCACTGGATGGGCCCCCTGTATAGCCGCGACAGACATACAAGCTAGCAGCAGAGGGCAACACCGGTGCGAGTGGCTAGGGGTGTCGAGTGGTGCGGCACCGGTTTCACCATCATGGGTCTCGTGACAACGGAGATCCGGAGCGCATTTCCCCGTAGTTATGCCCTTGAAAATGACACTTCCACCCCCAAGCATGTAGCTCTAGCGGCCTCCCTCTGATCGGCCAACCAAGGCAAGCCAGAGTTAAGAGTCTTACGGGCGCTCTTAAAGTTCTGACCCAGTCAACCATTAACGGCAAGCCAGGGACGAGGCCCTAACCGACTCGCTCAGGCGTTCAGGACCGCAGTGTCGCCACTCACTTTCAACTCGCCACAAGCTGCCCTGCGGTTTGTACGCTTTCATTTAACCTGGGGATAAATTTTTTTTTATATCACAATGCATAGGTGGTATTTAAAAAGCTAGTGTACTGTGCCCTCCGATATAGCGTTAGTATCATAACGACTGTCCCAAAGGGGTTTACTATTATTTTTTTAAATAATATTATTATACTCTTTATTTCTATCTTTGCAATACATATAAAAAAAAATACATTTAAAAATATCAAATGTATGGTCATTAGACATATAACAGGGTCCAAGCTGCCGGTGGTTAGGATTCCAGAGACAGGAACCTTCTCACAATGCGTGCTGTATCTAATAGCACTGCCTTCTGCATCATTCCCCTGATCCAAGCACCTAAGCGAGCCTCTTTAGATGGTGATCGAGACTCTTGGCAATTAGACCATTGACAGATATGACTATCGGCACAATGATTGCCGAATCCACATCCTACATGTCGACAACCTCGCGAGCTAAATCGAGATATTTAATTTGTTTATCCTTTTCAGCTTTCGCGAGATTGCCGTCATGCGGAATGGTGACATCGATTTATTATTATTATTATTATTATATGCGTTGCCATGGAAATTGCGTGGGTGATGCTGCGGCTAGACACTTTTATCATAATAATATAATTACATACATGGTCACTCCATCTTTTTCCCTAAAGAGTGGGTAAAGGTCAAGTACACTTACATTACACCAGCTATAGGTTTAGAAATATAATATACTAGCTTTTGCGCGCGGTTCCGCCCGCGTGGTACCTACTTTAATAGAGGATATGTCCTTCCTCGGGTTTTAAACGATCTCGGTACCAAATTTAATTTGAATCGGTTGAATGATTTAGCCGTAAAAAGGTAACAGATAGACAGAGTTACTTTCGAGTTTATAATATTAGTATGGATTAGAAAGTCTGTTTTTTGCGGTCCACCCACACACCTCACAGTTCCTTACAGAAACATCAATTAACACTTTATCTGAGACCTCATTTACAGCAGTTGCCTTAATAACCGCTGCGCCACTTAGTTTGTATATTATGTATATTAGTAGATAGTTAATTAAATTCTTATAATTTTCCTAGCTGTCCCCGCGGATTCATACTCGTATATGTTTAGTACTCCGCCTACGTGATTTGTAGACTAATCACCTAGCAGTCTGAAATATACTTTACGACCTATTCTCATATTTACCAAATATAAATACAAAAATTCTTAAAATCGGTCGAGCCGTTTCGGATGATTGCGACCGCAAACACCGTGACACGAGATTTTTATATAATTATTTTAAGGTTAGTTTTCAATTAAACTAATCCGACTACTAAGAAAACAATTCGGACGTTGTATCAACAAATCTTAGTAGAAAAGTACTTGTACAACTTGCTGAGGTCAATCTGCTTGTCAAGCGTAAATTATGGGCAACCCTTCTATGAGAAAGGTCTAGCGAACGAGAGTTATATAAATAATGTAAATAACTTACCAAGCAAAACCTTATATTTTATCCATGGTTCAACACACCACGTTATCAAGGAAAGCTTCCATTAAACACTGTTTGCAGCGATCTTGAAGCATTTTAACCTGTTCACACAATCTTCAAAACACCTTTTATCTTAAGACAAACAGAGCTTTATCCTAAGACATTTGGTATATGTACACTTACCAATCCCCAAATCAGCTAAAACTTAGTTAGTTAATATTAAGACACTCACACATTTGTAATATCTAATGATATGCGAAGATATTTTGAGCTATAATTTGTGTTCTTATAATAAATCTAACAACGTGTAATAGAATATTGTAATATTATAAGCATTGTATTTTGCATATCTTTGTTGCTAAAGTGCACTCTAAATTTCTATTGCAACATAATATTTTAATTAAGTGTACTTTAAGCTTAAGTTAACCAATGTTATAAATTCGTAGTAGATTATATAAACTTGTAAAAATATTATTAGTACTCCTTTTTACAAACAGTTATTTGGTACACAAAGTCTTTCTAAACATTTTTAAAAAATAATTATGTTTTTTATATTATTTTTATAATTAACCCTCTTTGTTATGTAAACTATTTTTGATGGGGATTCACGTTTAACCTGCGGGCTTTTGATAGCAAGCCCAATATCTTTTTACTATTTACGGACAAATGACAAATTCAACTTACATAGAAATCCAATATTATTAATCACTTTTAAATTCGAATGATTAGAAGTTTACATTATAGGCCTTTAATAGCGAACAAACCACTTTGTTAACCAATTATATTTATTTTGTTCTGTAATACAGCTTGATAATAATATATTACAGTTTTGTGTGGAATGTTCTTTAGATCCTTAAGGTACTTTGATAGTTATTGGCTATTAGCAAGTTTATGTCTTATACCTGAAGGCTGGTAAGGCTAATCTAATGTGAAGTGTTTGATAGTCCGTCGCTGATCCCAAACTTTGTGGCTAAGGAGCTTCTCGATATTCTAGTGCTTAAGTGATTCTAATAAATCTTTCTTAAGAGAGTTATTGGCGCAAAGTAATGAATGATTTATAGATGTCGAATGTCATTTGGAAATATCATAGTTTTGATCGATTGAATTGAAAACTAAGATTAAAGATGGTAGACGCTGAATGAACAACGGCTTTGTTTTAAAATATGACTGTCTGTCGACTGTCATTTTTATAATTCAAACCTTTTTAATATTATAAATTAATCAGCAGCTCGCTCGCGTTTTTTTTAATATTGACCATAAATTTAAATCCCTCGGGAACAGTTTTTTCCCCGATGATAGTTACCTTATATCCATTTTCTATACCCCTGACAACGTCTATGCATATTTTAATGGTCAAATAGTTAAGGTGTGAAAGCGTAACAAACTCACATTAGCATTTATAATATTGTTACACCCAGTGCCATCTCTCGGCATTGTGGGGAAGACTCAGCATTTCCGTCTAATAATTTATTAATAATGTCCTCCAGACCGAATTTCGGCCACGGCGGCCAGTCTTAACAGAGACTGGCCATCTGCGCAGGAGATATTATAGTGCACAAGTGTGTGCGCAAACATAAGTGCACTCTCTGTTCCCTAACTCTCATGACCCGATGGGACGGCAATCCGACACGACCGGAGAGAGATCAGGCGCAGGACCAACGGCTTTACGTGCTTTCCGAGGCACGGGGGTGTCTAACACCGCCAACTTCCTAACTCCGGGCTGCTATTGAGATTTCTTTACAGAAAAACCCAATAGCTTTTTGTTGGCCCGATCCGGGATTCGAACTCGAGACCTCATGCACAGCAGTCGCATTCACTACCGCTGCGCCACGGAGGCAGTTAATAATTTATTACAGCGCCATCTATTGACATCTTACGGAACTACGTAGTTTGTCGGTACGCGAATAGTAGAGAGAACACTGGAACTTTCTAAAATCTTCGTACTGTTACATACCGAATATGGCTTTTCTAGAAATCTCCAGAAATGCTTTACCCGCGTATAAATAGAGCACACGCGCTCCGCCAAATCAGTTTACAATCGTAAGCGGTCAAGTATTCATCAAAGCGAAAGGAAGCGAAAATACTACGGAGTTTGAAGCAGTTACAGTGGAAAAGTGTAGTATAGTGTTTGTTGTGTTTTAAATTTAATTGTGTGCTAGAATAAAACGTGTTTTAGTCGGTAATATTGTTTACATTCTTATCCCTCGAACCCAGCACGTAACAATATTATTTAGGATGCGAATGTGAGCTTGTTTGTTACTCTTTCACGCTTGACTACACAGTTCATCGTGAAATGCCGCATACACGTTGTCAAGGGTACAGAAAGTACTGATGCCAAGCGCGAAAACCCGTGAGAAAAACCGACTAGTTTATAAGTTACACGTAGATTTAAAAACAAAATTATAAAACAAAGAATGTCTTTTTAGTTTGGTATTAATAACGCTGAACTGTAACGAGTAATTATATGTTTTACCCTCCGGTAAAACGTGTGTGTATACTTTTTTAGAGTTCTAAAAAACTCTTATACAACAGCTTTGTCCGTCCGTCTGTTATACAACTTTCAACTCAAGAACCGTAAGAGCAAGAGACTCGCGGTCAACGCTATTCGACTCAGCATAGTCGATATACCCCCGAAATGACCATAACTTTTAACCTCTGACTTCGAGGTCACGTGATACTATTTTTTACTCAATAACCGTAAGAGCTAGAGACTTCCGGTCAACGCCATTCGACTAGCATAGTCGATATTCCACGAAATGACGATGACCTTTGACCTCTGACCTCAAGGTCACGTGGTATCACGTGACCTTTGCATATTACTTGAACCATTTTTTTGAACTCTAGATTTACGGCAATTAATTGTCGATTCACACTTCGCACCCTTAATAAAACAGAGACTTATCTCAGTATTTTGGATTAAACAAATTTGAACTCTATTGCAAAGATTTAACACAAATATAATATTAGAATTTAACATACACAATTAGAGTTCAAATTGCTTTACTTTCAAATTTCGAGTTAAGTCGTTTTTAATAAGAATGCGACTTGTTTAGTAGTAAATAGATTTTGAAACCTATACAAACAATTAGTACGAATTAAAACTTATGAAATGTATATTATTATTTGTTTTGTATTTGTCTTTCTTTTTACTATTAATTAATTGATTACGCACGTGACAGTTGCCTATTTCACTTGTCAATCAAAATTTATAAATTACTAGTTCATGACATTGCCTGAGCTCGCGTGACTTCAGTTCCCCCGCAACTACAATTGCGCGATAATAACTTTTATATAATTATGTACATGTAATGATAGTTAGTCATAAATAATTGTAAACCTATTGTGTCAGGCACTCAATAGGTTGATGTATGTATATTATGTATATTTATTTTTTATAAACATTCTTTAAGGTTGTCAGTTGCGTTTAGTCAATCGCAATTGACAGCTCTTACCTGTACTTATAGGTAGTGGCCACATTTAGGTGCTATGTAACCACTATTAAAAATAAGTAAACGGTGTACTTAACCTACATGGTTAGGGCCTTATCACACGCGTGTAAGCTCGGTTTCATTTACCTGCGCCACGAGTGACCAAATAGCCTTGTTCAGCTACATTGCTCAACGAGTATAGGGCTGTCGCTACATACTTCAAGCTCTTCACTGCATAAGTTACTAGTAAGAAAAATTATGCTTTGCGTGATGCTGGGATAAATACACAGACATTTAATTTTCTAATGAACTGATAGTCTCATTGCGGTTTTGTCATTTATTTATTAATTTATTTGATAAGGTTCACTAACGCTTGTTTACATGTTTCTTATATAACTATGTAAAAATTTTGGCAACTTTAGGTTAAACAATTATTAGTAAACACTACATGCGCCGTGTTTAATAGACTAAAACATAATTATTATTCTACGTAATATGATATTAAAGTTAAATTGTTAACAAACTCAAGTAGTACAACATTTAAGGTAATCAGTACAGGTGATGATTTTCGGTATTTAGTAGGTGATTTTTAAGTTATTAAATTAACAATAAATTAAAAACGAAGCTTAAGTATAAATAAGTATAAAATAATGAGATGTAAACGTCATGCCATAATTCAAAAATTTTACATTAAAAAAATATATATCAAGTGGTCATTTTTGCAGTAAAATGCTGACAGAGTGTTCTGTGGATCCTATTTAAAGAGTTGTAATGAATGTCTATTAAGTCACTATATTTATTAACCAGCTTGCATAGCCTGGGGACCGGTGAACCAGCTCCAAATACTGTTCTACGCAAAGATTCCATCAGCTTCGCAGCCCTTATTGCAGTCCAAACTTGGTAGTTTCCTCAGCAGTGTTTCGTGATCTAATATGGGTAGTTGCAAGAAGACACTATTATTTTTCCAGCTTTGAAGTCATTGGAAATCAGTTTTACTTGAAAAATCCTTTTTGCCATTGTAGACAGATAAGAAAAAAGAAGAGAACATTTCGCAGATTGTCACGCCATCAGATATTCTTGTAGAACCGTGAGTCATAGGAACAGGATAGCAACTGGAACCACCACGTAATCGTATAGAAATTGTATTAAGTTGTTTAATTCAGTAGGAATCATTTCAGTGAGTGTATTTATTGTAAAATTAAATTCGCCAGAATTCATAGTTCAATTACATTTGTATTAAATAATATAATAATTACACTTTCGAAGTGCAACATTATTTACATCTAAAAATAAAATCAGCCCTGTATTAAACTGTCCCAATGCTGGGCACGGGCCTCTTCTCAGTGTGAGAAGGGTTAGTAGTCCGCCACGTTGGCCCAGTGCGGGTTGGCAGACTTTACATATCTTTGAGAACATTATTGAGACATGCAGTTTTCCTCACGATGTTCCGTTACCGTTAAAGCGAGCGATAATTACTTTTTAAGACGCACATAACTTCGAAAAGTCAGAGATGCGCGCCTTGGGATCAAACTCGAGATCTCTGCGTGGCAGTCCAACGGTTTGCCACTAGGCTTTCGCCTATTTACATCTATAAAACAATAAATATTCTCATATTACAATGTTTATCCCGTGCAGCAAATTTGAACGTGAACGTGCTTTTGTACAGTAAAATAAAATTATAGAAGTGATAATCTCATAAAATAATTTTGAAGTACTTTATTTTCTATTTCAATTTCGTAAATAAACAGCATAATAATATACCATTAAATGCTTCTACAGAAAAAGTATCAAACAAGCTTCAAAAAACATATTTTGAGAACAATATAATATATTGATTGATTACAGGAACAGAGTATTGAACCACACAGCAAAATTAAAGGTGGCAACCCTAGCCGTTTTGTTGTTGCGAACGCGGTCATTGCCTGTTTGAAGCGAAGGTCAATTGGTTAGTCGAGCAAATAGGTTTAGACGCGGCCGGTGTGGGCGTGCACTATACAACGAAATATATCGATGAAACTACAAAATGATGAGTACTCTTACTAGAGATTGAGCATGTTTTTGCGTTTATATAAAAAAACGAAAACTTTATATATAAGGTCTCATATTTTTTAGATCGTGAATCTAAAAGTTGAAAGAAGATTATTTATTCTTTTATTTTTGGCCATAAGCGTCTGTTTTTTTTTTCGAGTATATGAAAGATAGAGCTTGCAGACTTGTATCATACTTTCATACATAATCTTAAGCCTGTATAACTGAAGGGATATTTAGAGGTGTATCACATTGACATTTTGTCAGCCATGATTTTAGCTCCTATGAAATAGAGAGCAATTCTTTAGCCTTCTCTTCGGCACGTTTCTATTTTACTTTCTGCCGAAAAATCCAATAGCACTATGTCTGACCAAGGAATCGAACTTTAGACCGTAGGAGCGGACACAAATATAAAAACATACTTAGAATATGGAACCAATAAGGGAGTCGCATTTTTAAATCAATGATCGTCAATACTGAGGGTTTTGTACCCCTAGTATTGACGAACGATCTGTAATTTTGGTATCTCCTGAGTCCAAAATAAAGTTAACTGCACGGATGGTCTAGTGGTTTAAGCCGGCACTGCCACTACGCCGAGTGTTGTGGGTTCGAATCCCACACGGGATAAAACTTAGTGTGTTTGTTCCGAGTCTGGATGTTCCTTGTGCCCGTTATTTGAATTTTTGCGAAGTATCTCCCGCGATACAGGAAATATGCGTAGGGCGGGAGTTATTTTTTTTTAAATCAGGATATCACAGATACATATTTAGCTATCTAGATGTCCCTTGGATCAATACTTTAAGATCAGATCGATATAACGTCCCTAAATCGACAAGATAACAACAATAACAGACACAAAAACTCGGCTACAAGTCCGTACGCCCCTTGATTTCTGCCCCTTTCATAGAAAGACAGAGCCCCGCAATGCGGGGCTCCTATTTTTGGGTGGATTTTAAGAAGAAACCTAACATACCTACTAGGGGGCGAACCTTGAGGGCGAACGGGCTTGTAACTAAAAACTCATACAATAAAACCCATACAATATACAAATCTTATATACGATCAAGCCCTTTTGTTCCACGACGTACACACCATGATCATTAGCCGAATGGCGTCGCAACAGCGGTGTCAGCTATAAAACAGATATTAAGTGAGTACACACAAACAAGCCTAATTGGCACTCTCGGTTTTACTTCCCAAACAGTTGATTTGACTAATAGGGAGATATTTTTATATGCAGCTTGTGATTTTATTGCTGTGTTGGTAAAATATTTAGGTTACTTGGTCATTTAGTAACTAAGAATAGGCAACCGATAAAAAAAATTGTATCGAAGGATAGGTAACTGATAATTTTAGGTGTTCTATATTTAATATCAGTGATGTTCATAAAGTGTCCCCGTACTAGAATTAGGATTATTTTTAATTCTAGTACGGGCAACATTAGTCTTATATTCACAACTAATGTTGTTTTTCAGTCCTTGTCTGCCGCCGTTGCGAAGGGCTGATAATTTGCGACTGATGTAAAACACTTCATGAGATGGTCGGCCACATCGTGAAGTGATCACTTTTATGATTTGGTCACTACATATATGAAGTTTGTTTATGTGATATTTTAGAGAGATGTTTTTAAAATAATTGCACAGGCGATGTTGTTAATTTATTTTTATATTTTATTTTACTATTTGGCGACGCTATGCATGAGTAGGCTTACCCGAAGAAGTAACCAGCGTAAGAGTAGTACTTTTGCCTAAAACTCCCATTGATTTCTATTCTTTCTATCTTTATTTCCTTTGTTTTATTGTCAGTAATAAGCGAATGCTATCCCTATATTACCAGCGATTAGGAGCTACTGATATTCATACTACTAATAATATAAGTAATAAATCTTAATGTATTTCTATCAAAAATAAGAGTTTTGAGGTATCACACACATACACACACATCTCTCCCATAGCTTCTATTCTTCCGATCTTTTCTTATAGTCAGTAAGCCGCGAGTGATTCACCTGAAATTATAGTCAGCGTCATAAGTCAATACACACTTGTGAGATTTCGATTGCCCCTATCTTTCAATTTTTTTTTTTATATTTGCAAGATTCTTGTTTCAATGATTGATTGTGCAAAGTATAGAACAATAGTTAGGACCATATTCCATATCTTATTAGGAAATTAATTAAATATTAAATTACTTATGTTGCGAACTGTACCATCAATTATAGACTATATTCACTATTAGGCGGGCCGTACCCTTTTTTGTCAACTTGGTAGTATTACAAAGTAGGTACCAAGGTAGGTAGTAGATAGGTACCACTATACATACAACTAGCTGTCCCGACAGACGTTGTCTTGTACACACGAAAAAAAAACCCCCAAATCTAAACCATCCTCGAATTCACATAAACACACAATTTTGTTTAATCAAAATCGGTCAAGCCTTTTATGAGGAGTTCAATGACATACACACGTACAGTAGAATTATATATATAAAGATATACACCGAAGAATCGACACCGGAACTGAAATCGTCAATGCACATGCATGCAAAATAACAATACATACAAACGGGACCAATAGATATATAACATATATATTGAGATAATATTCCTTCCATTTCTAGAAATTTACAGCATCCGTGTACTAATTATACAAACTAAATTAATTAGCAACACAAAGAATAAAGACTAAATTTGAAACAAACTAAACTCGTTAAGTAAACAAAACGACAAAATGAACTAAATACATCTGTCTCATAACGACCAATTTGATTGCCTAATGGACCTCTTCGTTTTATTTATGTAATTAGAAATTCAGCTAATTGGTCGATCTGAATAAAAAGTTCTAATAAAACCTAGCAACGTTCGATGAAAGTTACCTTCCTATGTTGTTTGAGACTTGTACTAACCTTGACCACAATTTTGATGACCACAATATCCTGTGATCTTTGGTATCTGTATTCTTATTATTCTAGATTTAAGATACGCACGGTATAAAAGGTGTTACAGCCGAAGCCAGGTTTTAGGGCAGAATCTTTTTTGTATCAGCTGTTACAATATAGGTAAAATATTTTTAAAATAGCCTTCCAGTTAGTTTCCATGCTACAGCGTACCATAACGTAGCAGCTGTTGGATACAAAATATTATTTTTATAAAGTATTCAATGAAAGAAAATGCAACAGAAATCCAAGTAAAATTATTTGCAAAACCACAGAGAAAAGGGAAAGGAAACGGGAAAGGAAAAAGTAAGGCTGTTGAAGCTATAGATAATTCTGCACTTGACGTTACAGAAGAAGTAAATTGTACAATAAAGTCTTTATTTACAGCGAGGTTACCAATTTCAGCGCCTAAATATAATGACCTAAAACGTCTTTGCGAAAATGGTACCATACCAAAGATCTATCATGCAGAATATTTAAATCTTCCCTCGAGTGTAAATGTATGTATCTTATGTGGGGGACAGTCAGTGCAGACCGGCGACACTTCGACCCAGTGGGATCTTTTGATGATGATGTTCATGGCAGCCGGGACCGACGGCTTAACGTGCTCTCCGAGGCACGGAGCAGGCGATATTTGTCAATCAATAAAAGAAAAGATCAATCATCAATCAAAAGAAGATGTCAATCAAGAAAAGTCATATAACTTCCGAAAGTCAGATGTACGCGACGTGGATTCGTACCCGAGACCCTCTGCATTGCAGTCTGTTGGTCTGCCCACTAAGCTATCGCTGCTTGTAAATGTAAGTGATATTTTGCCGGAAACAGACGCAGAAGATGGAAAAAGCACAGATAATGAGTCGATTTGATTACCTACATGTGATTGCGCGAGTTTTGCTTGTGACTGACATAGCATGCAATGTAAGTATTGTCTGTTTAAAGTTTATTCATGTTTTGTCGTTTAAGATTGCAAATTTTTTGACCAAGTTTCATATTTCTAGTTTTGTCGTTCATTGCGTAAGTGTAGATTAAACGGTACCAAATTTTTGGTTGTTTTATTAATTTGATGTGTAATGTAAATGGTGCCATAGTCTATCATTAACTAAAATTATTTTAATGTGTAATGCACGTGACTAAAAAGTCACCAAATTACTGAATTTATTGTTGTACCTAAATCCTGGGCGGTTTCAGAAGTTAATTTTGTTCACCTACTTATTTTTCTAGTTGTAAGGTAGATTTTTAATAGTAGCAGTTGTTTTATTAGCCACACAGAAGATTTGTTTATCATAACTATTTTTGTCAAACATTCATTATTCAAATAATGTTAAATGAGACTAAATTAATATAGTTTTTTATCAATGTATACTTATGGAGAGCTAGGTATACCTATGTAGATTTAAGGTATCTTTCAAATAACCGGTCACCAAAAGACTTAAAAATTATATAAAATTGATCTCAAGAGTTATTAATGCTAAATTTTGTAGCGATACCTAAGTATTTCCGATTTTAGTACTATTTAGTTTTAGATATCTATCTTGCATAGTAATACAAGATGTGTCATTACAACTGAAATTATATAAAAATAAGAAAAGAAATTCATACTTTGATTGTTTAAATAAATAATATTTTTATTAATAAGCGATTTTTTTATCATTTTCCTTTTTTAATGAATAAGATGAGTTATTGAATAGCTTTTAAGTAAGACAGGCAATTAGATATAGGTAAAATCAATAATTATTTGTATAATTAGTTATCTGAGTTGATAAATAGGTATGCTAAATTAATAAAGTAAATATAAAATTGCAATTAAATATCAAGTCAAAAGAGATAAGAATTTCTTCTTTTCTCTCTTTACTTGATACTGAACAAAAGAAAGTAAGTGTCTACTAACTGATAGAATTAGCAGGCAAATTGACGTCTATAACCATAACTCATCATCAGTCATCACACATCCATAGATTTCTGGGGTGCAAACATGCAATTTTCCGGGACGAATAGGAAAGCTATTTTTGTTACTTTTACGTTTATCTCACACATAATTCTACAGACCTCTGCGTAGAAAAACTAAGACTTGGTCTTTGAATGGTTTATTTCGGCCAAAAATCAAAAAGGTTATGTCGCATATAACGTGTCTTTTTGGTTTTTGTCTCACCTGTAAAATCGACTTTTGGTGCTTACGCTCCTTGAGCCCCGAGGTATCAATATCTTTAAATAAAAAGTCAATAAAACTTGAGTCCAATATAATCGATATCTCTTTAATCTTGCATTATATCTGTGGAACTAAGTTTGCAATCACGTGGAAATGGTTCGTGGACCCGGCACTAACTGAATGACGGTATCAATTGCCAGATGGCATCTGAATACTATGAAGTACTTTATGTAACTGTAATCATTATCGTCATGAAAGTCACGTACTCGTGTAAGTTTAAAATGCTAAATTTTCTTATTTTTAAATATAACTATCATACTAAGTATAATTCATCGCTACTAGGCAGAAGTCCTATGTCGCAGGGGATATTACAAACATTCAAACAATGGGCACAAAGAACATCCAGACTTCGAAGAGCTATAAGTGGACTACACAATCTTTTGTCCCTTGTGGATGATCGAGCATACAACACTCAGCCCTGCATCAGTGTCGATGCGACGCGGCGACGACTTAAATCACTACGCCATACGTGCAATTAAAATGTGGATAATTGTCATAAAGTTTGTAAAAAGAAAAAAGTTCCCGAGGAAACCCAGTATCGTAAGAAACTTGATAAAATGTCAAACAGACGGTATAAAGTCCCACGCAAACAAGAATACCAGTCAATCGCCTAATTTTACAAGTCCATACCATTAGTATGGACTTTTTTCTAATAACTAATGGTTCATTTACAATCAGCAAATCTAAATTTCTCGAATAAATGCCATTATATATTTATTATTAAATTAACCTTACTGATTGTAGTGAAATGTTTTAATAGGAAGAGCAACGTTGACAAAAGGGTAACGATTCTGAGAAGCCTTTTGAGGTATTATCTGCAATTATAGGCCAAAGCACTCATTAAAAGGTAGAATCAAGCAGCATTCTTAAGCATTTTCAAAGATTTTGACAAACAAAAATGTAAGAATTTATAGAGATAATATTAACAAAAGATTTCTATAAAACGTCTTATACCTATTGTTATACCATTCCCTGTATTTTCCATCAAGCCGGTGTCTTACCCGACATACAAATCTACAGACACAGATACCTGAATTAGAGGTTTTATTATTGTTCGTTGAACTGTACATCAGTCTAATTTCCATCGTTTTTTAACAAGCAGGATTTTTTTAAATAAAAATATGTCTATCGATTTGACAAATTAATAGTATTAGCTACCAGCTAGCTTTTTGCCAACTAAGCTTAATGCTTGTGTTTGGAGTGGATTCACGTCGATAGTAATGGATCGGTTCAGACCCACAACTTGAGTCGTAATTAAATCATAACATTTATGCCTTTTCAAAATAGAGAAAAAAGAAATAATTTGAACCGAAACCAAAACGTTAAACACGCCACAGCCAAGAAATCTTTCGCCAACTTTTGTGTTAAAAAGCAACCGTTAATCGCGCACAAACAGTGTATCGGGAAGCAACCCAATACGGGGGCGATCTAAAATAAATTAACCCCCTCTAAGATATGTAACTTTTGTGTTATTTTTCTTCGAAACTTCCTCTCGTGCAGCTATAAAAGCAACGACTACGGTAACTTGGAACTTGGACAATATTGCCGGATTATTGGCATGGTAATGAGGTCCATTGTCATTACTGTCGACGAGTAACATAAGCAGAGAGAATAGTGTTTTGTTTTGATTCTGTGTATGAATGAGTGTCTATCATCTATCCTCGCTAATGGTAGTCATTACCATTTCTGCTTATTGTCGATGAATTGGAATGGCTTGGGTTTTGATTGTAATTGAGGCTTTTACTGATGTTAACAGTTGTTTATATAAATAAAATATTACGATCGCTATCTTTCAAAGAGTTTAATTGTATGGCCAGTTATTTTGTTATCTTTAAAATATATTGCGTACAATAACAACGAATGGGCATATAAAATAAAATTGTATACTAGCTATAACTTATTTTCAATTATTTTTTGAAAATATATTTGCTGTAGGACACATTTCCTCAACATATGTATAATGATTCTATGTATAATATGGATGTATTTACAAAAAACATGTATATACATATGTATGTTTATCTATTGTCTAGTACCCATAGTACAAGCTCTGCTTAGTTTGGGCTAGATGGTATTGTGTGTATGTGATAGAATATTATTATTATTATTCTTTCTAATAAGCAGCTGTTTATTATAAAAGGATAAGCTAGTAGTGATTGTAAACTAATCAAATCCTTCCCAGAGGAAGCCATAGATGGCGCAGCGATGGTGAATGCGAATGCTTATGAGGTCAATTTGCTATTTAGATTTTCCAGATATAAATGCTTTGTAACTGCACACAATCTGGAACTGTACCCGGTAAACGGCAATAACTTCATCCCCTTTAACGTGAAACCTGAAACCAAAGCCAGCAAAATGTAACTGTAATAAAACTCTGCCGACCATTCAGGGATACAGCCTTCAGACTATGTACGAGTATGTATGTACAATAAATTTTGACTGCCTCCATGGCGCAGCGGTAGTGAATGCGACTGCTGTGCATGAGGTCTTGGGTTCGAATCCCGGGTCGGGCCAACAAAAAGTTATTGGGTTTTCTGTTAAGAAATCTCAATAACAGCTCGGAGTTAGTAAGTTGGTGGTGTTGGACACCCCCGTGCCTCGGTAAGCACGTAAAGCCGTTGGTCCTGCGCCTGATCTCTCTCCGGTCGTGTCGGATTACCGTCCCATCGAATCATAAGAGTTAGGGAACAGAGAGTGCACTTGTGTTCGCACACACGCTTGTGCACTATAATATCTCCTGCGCAGATGGCCAGTCTCCGTTAAGTTTAGCCGCCGGGACCGAGATCGGTCTGGAGGACATTATTATTATAATAATATCAGCCTTATATATATATATATATATATATATATAGATTATTATCCCACTGCCGTGCACTCATTATGAGTAGAGTTAGGCCATAGTCGCCATGCTAACCCAGCACGGGTTGGTAGACTTCACATATTTTCGGGAATATTTATAAATTATAAAGCACGCGCTTTGGGATCGAAATCGATACCTCTGCGTGGCAGACCGTCAGGAATATTTTATCGCTGCTTTATATGTATTATATAATTAAATATTATATATATATATATATATATATATATATATATATATATATATATATTATAATTAAATTAATAAAAAAATGACTATATATGTGACTAACCATTACTTCTTCTTCTTCTTCTTCCTAGCCTTTATTATTCCCAAGTCACTTGGGGTCGGCTTTTCTAGTCTAACCGGATTTGACTGGATATCAGTTTTTACACGGAGCGGCTGCCACCTGACCTCCGCAACCCGAAGGCTAACGATACCCTAAGGCTAGACCAGTGTCAGGATATTATAGGGCACTGACTTCCACATAATGACTGCCATAGATGTTCATGGTAGCCTAGACCGACGGCTTAACGTGCTCTCCGAGGCATGTGACTAACTATTACGTTGGATGTAAATTTCGGCGGTCACGCACACAACACTTTTTTGTTAAATACGTCCTAAGTTTTCAGTTTGGGTAGTCCCGTCTCCTGTTTCAACTGTAGTTTCAACTCTATCGTGCTAGAGTTGCGTAACTATATACCAGCACAATCTTGGAGCCACTGTTTATGTTTTTAACTGTAGCAGTTTAATACAGTCATACTTTTGTTAACATGCTTCATGCTGTGTAGTCGATCTAGACTGCAAATACGCGTTGTGTATCAAGACTTTGTTGTGGATATGCTATACGATGCTCTACGCTGAGTTTAGTTGAATTTTGTTCAAAAATGTATTCTTCTTTGTTTCATGGGTATGTGGACTTTATCAAATCAAACCAAATCAAATCAAAATAAATTTATTCAAATTAGGTTACAAGGTAACACTTATGAATGTCAAATTTACACTAATTTTTTCTGCGAATTTACATTTACTGCCACGTTCAGCAAAGCAAGGGTGTAGGGCTCATGAGAAGAACAGGCAAGAAACTCATGGCCACTCTTTTTAATCGCCAAGTTTTGTTTACAAATCATAAGAGCTGTAAGGTGCTGCAACCATTTCTCCATGAACTATTACCGAACATACTCAAGCATTTAATAAAATTTGATGGTAGCCTCTAAAGCAGCAGTATGGTAAATAGGAGCATCCACTTACATGTACATTAATAATCAAGACAAGGCATGATTGTAGTCCGTAGTTTAATCCATCCATTGACTTAAACGGCTACTTCAGCATTGCTTGTGTTGCTTTGCTCAGCGATAACTGTTTTAAGTTTCAAGCACAGATGCCGTAGTGGTGTAAATGAACCCCAAGTTTTGGTGTATTTTGAGTACAATGTTTCAATATTTGTTAAGTTAGTACGAGAATAACTCATTGTAATAAGATCTTGGAAGCTTGGAATATCGCAAAACAGAGTCGAAGTTGGACTTTAACTCTATAGAGCCTATCTTGTATTAGAATGATTTTTAAGCTACACTTGGTTCGCACCACAATTACTTAAAAGATCAGTATGTACGCAGTATGTACTTCGCGTAAAAGAGCGTCGAAACGTATGTATCTTATCTTATCTAATGTGGGGGCCAGTCAGTGCAGACCGGCGACACTTCGACCCAGTGGGATCTTTTGTGTCGATACTCTCCCAATAACGACTGCCATAGATTGGCAGCCGGTACCGACGGCTTAACGTGCTCTCCGAGGCACGGAGTAGGCGATAATTGTCAATCAATACGCACATAATTTCAGAAAGTCATATATCTTTCAAAAGTCAGAGGTGCGCGACGTGGGTTCGAACCCGAGACCCTCTGCATTGCAGTCTGTTGGTCTCCCCACTGAGCTATCGCTGCTCAAAAAACGTATGTAAGTTTCGATGTCATAGTTTCATGTCATCATCTGAGCCGAAAGACGCCCACTACTGGACCATTCTTGGGTCACCCACATCCAATCGCTTTTCGCGATCATTATCACTCTGACTTTCGGAAGTTATATGACTTTTCGAAAGTATGCGCGTATTGATTGACAATTATCGCCTGCTCCGTGCCTCGGAGAGCACGTTAAGTCGTCGGTACCGGCTGCCATGAACATCTATGGCAGTCGTTATTGGGAAAGTCAGTACCCTCTAATATCCTGACACTGGTCTAGCCTTAGGGTATCGGTAGCCTTCGGGTTGCGGAGGTCAGGAGGCAGCCGCTCCGTGTAAAAACTGATATCCAGTCATATCCGGTTAGACCAGAAAAGCCGACCCCAAGTGACTTGGGAATAATAAAGGCTAAGAGAGGAGGATATAGAGAACAACACATACTTTGTAGAGGCCTATACACGTCGAATAAAAGAGCTTCTTAAAATAGAAATATACCAATAAACTACTTTACCTTGACACATAAGAAGAAAATACGTCGGCTTATAGCTCCCACTCAAATGAGTCAGTAATATAGGTATGTATTCAACTCAAGATAAAAAGATAATATAGGTATGTATTCAACTCAAGATAAAAAGTAATAAACTGCTCTGGCATACAATAACATGGGTGACTACGAATATACACGTCAAACAAAAGACATATCGTTCTCGATCGAATGAATCTGTAACATGTTACTACTTTTATTGCTTCTTCACATTAGATATAAAGAATCCAATATATTATAAAATATATGGTTCAAATCTACTCAAAGAACTACACAATATATAAAACTAGAATTTGCCCGCGGCTTTGTAATTACAAATGCTTCTTAAATATATAAAGTGCGTATTATAAAATAATAACAGTAATCATACAAATGACAGGCATGCATGACAAGAAACTTACAGTCTAATTAATTACTAGTAAGATAATATTTAATAGGCACTATATTGTGTAGATAAGTGCTAAATCCAAAAGTCGTTGTTACGCAGATTCACAATTACATAGTGCAGATAAGTTGTTCAAGTCGGTAATTATTTATGACACAGGTGCAATATAAACATTAAAAAAACATATTAAAGAATTAAAAACACAACACAAATAAACAGCAGTATTAAAACTTAAAAGACAGAATGAATATCGACAAGTCATTGTAAATACATAAATATATATTTTATTTGGCAGTCAGTAGGAAGCGTCTGTATGACAAAAATTTCACTGGAAAGGTAGGTTAGTAACAGTACGTATTTCTGCATGAAAGGTACCCGATCTCTTTTTCTGATACTCTGTGTATGTGAAATTTCATGATGATCACTCGAGCAGTTGAGGCGTGAAAACGTAACAAGCAAAAAATTTTTTAAATAAATATGTTTAAAGTTCAAAACCACCTTATATGTACCATGTTCAGAAACCTCACGCCTGGTTTTTGGGAGGTTAGTAATACCTGCACCTACTCTTTCGGCGATATAGGCTTGAGTCTATGTACTATATTATCACCTATCAATTCAACACAAAATTTACGATACAATAAACATTTCATTGCATTGTACAACATAATCGATACATATATCGATACCATAACAATAACGAGTCTTGAGTCTAGCTTCGAGTACCTTAAGAAGTGATGCAAGTATTTCGCTAGCAAGGCGTCAATCGACGGCTCGAGCCATGATCTCGATTGAGATCGTCACAGCACAATGGAACAGTAAACGGTTCATATCAAAGAGCAGAACATTCTATTGCAGTAAAGCCGTTTATACCGGTGCGACTTTTTATTGGGCTTTTGCGATCGTGTTACTTTTTGGTTTCGTTTTTCGACTGTGGGTATGTTTTTACGGTGTATGGGTTTTGATGCTTGCTATGGATTGATGTGAACTGGTTGACATGGTATGAGTTTGGAGTAGGAAAATATGTTAATTGAGATGAGATGATTTACTTCACTATAATAGTTTTGATATACATAATACATATACAAATAATAAACAGAAGAACATTGAAAAAAATCGGATTCGTCAAACACCTTTTATATGCTGCTGGCTTATCCCTAGAATCAGAGTTAATAAATTGCTACTAAATCGGTTTGTTTAGTAATACTGGAATATGATTAATTCCTAACATAATTCTTTTTAAGAATATATATCTCTAGCTATACATAGGTTTTCTACCTATGTATTAACTTAATCATCTTGTATTAAATATTATTATGCGGTGTTTACCTTTTAGTAATTGTTACATTGTCACCAGATTACAACAAATGTATTACTCCTAAGATCTAATGTAAAACAATTGCTGGTGGACCTTAATAAATAAATAAATTACTTATAGGAAAATATAATTACAGAAATTTGTAAAATTTGTACAGATATATGTATGTAAATCACAACTGTAGTAATTTTTTTAAAATACTTAGAACCTTATCGCGCCCCATTCAAAAACCATAAACCGATTTCGCATTTTAATATTAGTTTTAATGCCTTTGTCTTGCAGTCGAGATCGAGATTAAAGAAAACAACCAACAATAAACTGCTAAAGTAATACGAACAATAATTGAAAATCGACTGCCTTGTTGGCGTAGTGATAGTGAATGCTGTGCAGTCTTGAGTTTGATGTCCGAGTAAGGCAAAGTGTTCATGGGATTTTCTGTCAAGAAATTCAGTAGCTGCAAGGAGACCAGGAACGTGCCTATGGTTGATCCCTATTTACTTAGAACCATACCACACCATGTTGGTGTAATGCATCATCGCTGCCAACCCCTTCGGAAATATAATAATAATGATAATATTTATTGCTTAAAAGTACAAAAAATATGATGTAAATAAAATATGAGAAAGCATACATTATGATGGATGTACAAAAACATACTACTAAGGGACACAGCGATTCCTAAACTGAGACTTGCTCGTATTTTAGAAATCGATGGCACTCCATTTTGTGTCACAGTTTACCATCACACTTCATCTTACTTCTATATTGGATAAAAACAACATACAATTTCTTTCTTTTTTAATATGTACACATTCGTGTTTACAGCGAATCTTAAGTTACCGTTATTCTTTTTTTTTTAGATTTGAAACTATGTTCGATTATGTAAGAAGTTTAAAAGTATATTTATTGGTGGAAAGCCCATTATAGAAGGTACTCAAATGGTGCTTCCCAGTTGTAAGAAAGCATAAACATATACGCCAAACTGTGTAAATAATACGTTTCTTTATAAAACTAAAATAGTTGTTATCAAAACATCAACAGTATTTAGCTGTAAGTGGTTAGACGTTCAATTTCTAGCGATCTACAGCTCACAATGGAACAGCAAACGGCGAGTCAAAGCGTTGCGCTATTCAATTACGACGGGTGGTCGTCACACACGAGCGACTGCGACTTACGATATATATTTTATTTTTTATTCGTCTAAGGTGACAGACAAGCATACCCACCTGATGGTAAGTAGTCACCGTAGCCTATGGACGCCTGCAACACCAGTGGCATCACTTGCGCGTTGCCGACCCTTTAGGAAAAGAAGTGAGAAGGAGAAGGAGCGGAAAGGGGGAAAGAGGGCTATTGGGCCTCCGGCATTCTCACTCGAACGAAACACAACAGTCGGAATACTGCTATTTCACGTCGATATTCTGTGAGAGGGTAGTCCTTCCCCGGTGAGCCGGCCCATTCATGCTGAAATCAGCGAGGCTCTACTACTCATAATCATATATTTTGTCGTATGTCTGTACTAATATTATGAATAGGTAAACTTATACAAATTATAGTAAAGTTCAAGATTAATAGTGTTATAGTTCAAAATTATGTAATAAAAATGTATTAAAATAAACAACGTGACAAAATCCGTATAAAGGAATTTAATTTCAATGCATATCATTTGGGTAAACGTAAGAGAATTTTAGGTAAACTTATTGAACGGATGGCTTACGGTTTAAGTGGTCTGGTCATTGCGATTGCACCGATTATTGTGTATTTATATGTAGTTCCCACATGGAGCAAAATTTTAACAGCATCTTTTAAATCTTACAGGAGGTGATGAAAAACCCAATAAGACTCCCTTAACCGGGCTTTGAAATCAGGTCCTCACAATCGCACACAACTATAACCGTAATTTTATGCCATGGAACCAATGAGTAATTTTTGGTTAAATTTATATTTGCATTTTGGATTATAAATTACCAGTAGTCAAAATCAACGTCAAAAATCATTTATTCATTTAGGTCACAAAGTAACACTTATGAAAATAAAAATATATAGATTAGTGAGTTATTCTTTGAATTTAAATTACTATATACAGATTTTATCGCGTTGTTTATTTGACACTTTATTACATAATTTTGAAAATTGTTACCCTACTACTACTATTAAACTTTACAAATTTTTAAGCTAATTAAATTATTATTAAAACTATTAAAACTATTTAGATTTAATTTAATTTTACACTTTCTCCGACGTTTCGGTTGCTTTTCAGCAGCCATGGTCACGGGGAGACTAAGATGGTAGTTGTCTCAATGTTCCAGTGTAGTTATTTCAAAGTACCCGAACATAATTTAATCATTGGTATTTCTATTTACGCAGAATGAGCTCAAAGTATCATGAAGTCTAGCTGTGATTTGCTTCTTCTTGGGTTTGACTAATTGTATAACTGGAACCCAAGCTGGTGGTACATTCCAATCATCTTCTCTATTAAAATTAGGATGTTTTTGATTTCAATAGCCTCGCGAAGCATCCTTGGTAGGAATCGGTGTTCTTTAGCGAGAATCTGTGGTTTATCAAATCTCAGGTAGTGTTTGGTCCCCTGTTGTACATGTTCTTCTTGACCTGTCCATTGTTGGAATGCCAAACATAATTGAAAATCTATTGTATCTGTCAGCCAGTGAGCTGGCGCAGTTCAGTAGGTTAATCCTTCAAGCTAAGCTAATAATATGTTTGTGCAAGGTTTGGGTACACGTCGGTAGCGAAATAAGTAAGATTCGAACCCACGATCTCTCGATAGCAAGTTGATTATCGATTGAACAATCAACGCTTATAAATTTAAGTCATTATAACTCTATCACATAACACTGAAAAAGCTATTCTGCCGATGTAAGTAGGTAATACCTATTTATAACACACATACAATACACATACCCATGTGTATCTGTCCACGCAAAACAGTCATCTATATTCAGATAAAAATGAGGAACTACATTACGGGAAAAGATAAGCGTCTTATATATCTTACGTTTGTAGATCAGTAGAGAAATATTCACTTAAATTACCATAATCTGGTAGGTAGTTCTGATAAATATGCCAGTGGCCGTATACTACTCGTTATTCAAGGTATGAATTAATTCATAGCAAGGAAAGTCGTTTTACATATTTACAGCGATTCAGGAAATGTCTCTAATGAGCTACTAGTTAATAACAATTTTATTTTAATTACAGGTGACAATAGAGCGCAAGAAATGTATTTATAATCTTAACTAATCTTAACTAATATTTGTTAGCCTATATTTCTGACTACTGGTATCTCCGAATATTTTATAAATCTGATTGTTCTATTGGTTTACATTTTTATTTCTGGCAACATCATATATTTTTTTGAATTCAAAACGTGTAACTGACGGCTACGGAACTGACAGCACGGCATTCTTGGTCGTGTAATAAACGTCGTATGAGAATACTGTTGGATTAAAATAAAACCTAGCAAGTAAGTACAAGTCTAATGTAAATTCAAGTGTTTGCATAAAATTGTAGAAAAGGTAATAAATTATTGGTAAGTATTTGTGATTTGTATAAGGTGTTTTGTTTGAACTACGAATCCTCTAATTTCTGAGCTGGGATTACATATTATAAATGCGAATGTGAGTTTGTCTGTTTATTCCCCTTTTATATTTTCCCTATTCGAGCGATCGTCATTTTTTGTAGACACGTTGTCAATGGTAAATAAAAGGACATAGAGTACCTTTTACCTGGAAAGCCAGTGAAACTAAAATATGATGAAATCAGCCCTGTTTATGAACTGTCGCACTACTGGGTACAGACGTCTTTTAATTGATGTAGTGTGTGACGCGTCTTCTCTACAAAGACTACTAGTATTACTAGATATATACCTATATTGTAATACATTATTATATCGAGGCATAGCTCTGACTTTATCCAACGCCTAACATTGCAGTGAAAAGAGTTAGGCCATTGTCTACAACGCCGGCCCAGTGCGAATTGGCTTCATACATCTTCATTTATTAGGTAAGTTACATTGAAGCTTTTCTACATCCACTTTCATTACAAAAAGCTATATGTAATTACTGCATTTCCTCTTTTTTTCAGTTTGAAAAGCTAAAAAGCTCCAGCTTTTTAACTTTTTCTTTGTAAATGAGTTTATATAGTAAATTCTTTAGATTAACTCCTTTTTAATCCAAAGACCTTAAATTGCTAGCGAAATGGGTGTAATAATACCTCACTTCTTATCCCTTTAGGGACATAGATGTGAGGCTATGTATGTATTAATTACAGATAAACAAAGCAAGCTGGCTTCTAAATTAACTCTGGTTGAATCCCATAAACTTGCTTCAACTGCCAAAGTACTTGTAATCAGCGGGAAACTAATTAAATAACTGCTTAATTAATTTATTTCCTACTTAGTCTAGATTGCAGAGCATTTGCTTAATCTTTTTTTGTTACCAACGGAAGCCATACTTATTCATTCAGTGAATTATTAAGAGAACTAGTTTTTGCGCGCGGTTCGGCCCACGTGGCACCTACATAAATGAAAAAAAGTTTCTATCCTTTCCCTGGTTTTAAACTATCTTTGTGTCAAATTTCATTCAAATCGGTGGAATGGTTTAGTCGTGAATAGGTAACACAGAGACAGAGCTACTTCCGAATTTATAATATTAGTAAGGATATTGTTTTGTTATATTGAATGTTTATAAATGTGTGGTTATCTTTTAAAATATGTCGTCTTTCTATCTTCTGGTGCCTAAGAAACAGGTAACTCTCTACGCAGTTGGGATGCCAGCAGCTCACTTGGCGTTTTACACGCACTACCACTAATGTTCATTACGTAGTGCCTTGTATCTTGTAAATTATGAAACAATAAATTATTATTATTTACATAATCTTCAAGTGGACTAGTGTCACAGAAAGTTCATCAAAATAATTATTTTAGTTTTCAAAATGTTCATGCTGTTATAGCCATTCCTAGCTCCATTGCTTGTGAATACAATGTACCTTAAGTATTATGACATATAATAACAATCGGAATATTCAAACACGTGCCAGTTCCACGGGTCAACTAACATACGTTGACATTCAAGTTTGGTTGACATCCCTTGCATTAACTGCGTTGCGATTCTATTTTTACAGATACATAGCTGCAAGTTTCCAAAAAAAAGTATTTATTAAAAGATCGTATTTAGGTACAACGATGGGATATCTATTGACGTTAACAATAGTATAGATATATTTTACCTTGCATTGCCTAAATATTTGGTATATCAGGCAAAACAGCATTGGAAAAATTTTGTTAGTCTTGTGAACTCAATAACTAACTAGTATTTAGACCTTTGAACCTTTGTTGTTTGTGGACCGATGACCTAAAAAGGTAGCTGAGTCAGACTGGATGCAGAAGGCGGAAGACCGGATGTTGGATAGAGGCCTATGTCCAGCAGTGGACTGCGGTGGGCTGATTGATTGATTGATTTAAACCTTTGCATTGCTATATAAAATAAATTTTGTTATATGCTTATTAGTCTTGTGTAAGAAAATATATCTATTTGTAATAATATGTTTGTTTATCAAATAAAAATTCAAAGACCCTTTCAAAGATAAGATTATTTGTTTACAATGTTCAAAAATAAAAACATTAATGTTGTAGGTAATTGCTCATTGTCAAGTGGTCCAATCGCCGCCAATATTTTTAATCTCTAGTAATGCATTCAACCAGTAGGCATCTACTATTGAAATCCATGAGTGACTAAACCAACAAAATATAATATTAAACTTTCTGAATAAACATTAGAAATTGAAGTGGAATGAATGAGATTATATCCCACCAACTCGATAAATACTTTTATCTCGCTAAATAGGAAGTTCCCCGTAAATAAATTAGGAGAGTATTTATGAACAAGTCTAATTTTGCGAACAACAGTTTGGAAAGAATTTTGCGGAAGCTGAAAATGCTCTGGCTTACTTTATCTTTATTTAATAAACCTACTATAGAGTGTGGATGTTGATGTTTGTTTATACAATTTGTTTTGCTTTTTCTATTTAAATGACAACTGCCTTACTAGGAATAATTGCTGTGGCATGGCGTACTCTACAAATATTGAAACAATGGCCATAAAGAGCACCTATATTCGAAACAACAATTTGAAGATCGCAGAAAAATTGTCCAGTGTCCAACGAACCATCAACCCTCGAGACGGTGGAAGTGGCGTGGTGACCACTGCGCAAACCGTACAGAGTAATTACGTTCAGTAGTATAAAGTCATTATTATCCAAACTATACATACATCTAATACAATATCATTTTGTTAATGTGACTACATTTATGATGGTTTAAGTAGGCATACTCAATGCACTAAAAAAATGGCTAAATATCTGCACTTGTTAATTAATTCTGGATCATAAAGACCTTGCAGTCTAAATCAAGTGAGAATCGTCAATGAATTGCCGTAAAACTTAGTTTGAAAAAATAGTTCAAGTAATATGCAAAGGTCACGTGATACCACGTGGTCTGAGGTCAAAGGTCATAGTCATTTCGGGGGTATATCGACTATGTTGAGTCAAATGGCGTTGACCGCGAGTCTTTAGCTCCTACGGTTCTTGAGTTGAAAGTTGAGTTGTTGAAAGGACAAAGCTGTTGTATAAGAGTTTTTTTGAACTCTAAAAAGGTACTGACTACATACTATCGGATCACTATAACGAAAACAAATTGTACACAGATAAGCTAATCGAAATAATAGACCGCAAGGCTTAAGCGGTCGCCTCGCCACTACCACATGTCGAGTGTTGTGGGTTCGAATCCCAAACGGGACACACATATGTGTGACCCACAAATGGTTGTTCCAAGTTTGGTTGTTCTTTGTGTCCGTTGTTTGAATGTTTGCAAAGTCCCCCGTGATTTATTCCCAGTGCGGAAATTATCAGTTAAAAAAGCAAAAATAAAATAGTACTCAAATGGATGGTGGAGATCGGACTCATAATACTCGGTGCACTAGCAGTGACGACCTATAAAACATTGCACCATCCATGCAGTCAGGCAAACAAATAAATAAAACAATTATTAATCTATACTAATATTATAAAAGGAAAGATTGGAACTTGTTCCTTTCACTTTTTTTTATACTACTAAGTAGGAAAACAAGCATACGGCGGCCCACCTGATGGTAAGTGGTCCCCGTAGCCTATGGACGCCTGTAACACCAATAGCTTCATTTGCGCGTTGCCGACCCTTTAGAAAAAAAAGGAAGTGGGAAGGAGAAGGAGCGGGAAGGGGAAAAGAGGGTGATTGGGCCTCCGGCACTCTCACTCACCAAACGAAACACAACAGTAGGAACACTGCTATTTCACGTCGATATTCTGTGAGAGGGTAGTACTTCCCCGGTGGAGCCTTTAATGCTGAAATCAGCGAGTCAAAACTACTCAAAATGATTGTTTGTTTGTAAGGATTTAACGCAAAAACTACTAAATTCGATTTTAAATTCTTTCATCATAAGAAAGCTATATTATCACCGAGTAACACAGGCTATATTTTATTTAAAAAGATACTGATACAAACATTGTTTTTGTACTTGGTGGAATGCATTGACGTTTACCCCTCCGTGGCGGAGGGGTTATGTCGGACTCACCGGGGTAAAAAACAAAGATGTTGAAATTACGATAATGGAAACCTCTCGGAATACCGACTAAACCTACCACGGTCTTTTTCTCTCTTAGCCTTTATTATTCCCAAGTCACTTGGGGTCGGTTTTTCTAGTCTAACCGGAATTGACTGGATATCAGTTTTTATACAGAGCGTCTGCCACCTGACCTCCGTAACCCAAAGGCTAACGATACCCTAAGGCTAGACTAGTGTCAGGATATTAGAGGGTACTGACTTGCCCAAAAACGACTGCCATATATGTTCATGGCAGCCGGGACCGACGGCTTAACGTGCTCTCCGAGGCATGGAGCAGGCGATAATTGTCAATCAATACGCACATAATTTCGAAAAGTCATATAACTTCCGAAAGTCAGACGTGCGCGACGTGGGTGCGAACCCGAGACCCTCTACATTGCAGTCTTTTGATCTCCCTACTCAGCTATCGCTGCTTTTTTTAAACCTACCACGGTGTTCCTCGACAAAACCGCTATCGACGTACTAACATAACCTAACCTACTTTTACGCGAGCAAAGCCACAGGCAAAAGCTAGTGGTTTATATAATTATTTGCAACAATCACATAAATTGTTCCGTTGGCTTTCGCAAAGTGCCCACTTTAAGCAGTTCGCAGTGTACGTAATTAAACCTAATGTAATATATCCTGAGGGGAATTCCATTTTGCGATAAGCCGACCATTGCACTGGGCTAATATCGTTTTATAAACTAGGTTCTTTTTTATACTTCTAAGGTGACAAACAAACCTAGGGCCCACCTGATGGAAAGTGGTCACCATAGCCTATGGACGCATGCAACACCAGAGGCATCACTTACGCGTTGCCGACCCTTTAGGAAAGGAAGTGGGAAGGAGAAGGAGCGTGAAGGGGGAAAGAGGGTATCTGAGCCTCCGATACTTTTACTCACCGAACGAAACACGACAGTAGGAATACTGGTATTTCACGTCGATATTCTGTGAGAGGGTAGTCCTTCCCCGGTCGAGCCGGCCCATTCATGCTGAAATCAGCGAGGCGAGCGAAGAAATTATTGAAGCGGATGATAAATTCTTAATTGTTATGTAACATTATATCTCTATTACACTGCACTGACTGTACTGTAACTACCTCCGTGGCGCAGTAGTAGTGCATGCGACTGCTGTGCATGAGGTCTCGGGTTCGAATCCCGGATCGGGCCAACAATAAGTTATTAGATTTTTCTGTTAAGAAATCTCAATACGCGCCCGGAGATAGGAAGTTGGCGGTGTTAGACACCCCTGAGCCTCGTAAAGCGCGTAAAGCCGTTGGTCCTGCGCCTGATCTCTCTCCGGTCGTATCAGTTTATCCGTCCCATCGGATCATGAGGGTTAGAGAACAGAATGTGCACTTGTGTTTGCGCACAAACTTGTGCACTATAATATCTCCTGCGTAGTTGGCCAGTCGCCATTAAGATTGGCTGCCGTGACCGAAATTCGGTCAGGAGGACATTATTACACTGCATCCTCAATATTATTAACTATTCAGATAACCTAAAAATAGACCGATAGACTACGACGCAAAGGTCTCAAGTTCGATCTTAAGACGCATCTATGACGTTTCGATGCTATGTGCGTATTAAATAGTTAATTATCGTACGCTCTAACGGTAAAGGTAAACATCGTGTTTAAACCGGCATGTCATGTCATTCATGTCATGTCTGAGAGTTCTCCATAATGTTCTCGAAGATATATGATGTCTGCCTACCTGTAGTGGGCCAGCGTGATGTACTATAGTCTAACCCTTTAAAACTGAGAACAGGACAATTAGTCAGTTTAATCCAGGGCTTATATTATTATTATATTGCTGTATCATTACATACATACATACATAGATTCACGCCTGTTTCCCAGAGGGGTAGGCAGAGACTACGGATTTCCATTTGCTACGATCCTGACACACTTCTCTGGCTTCATTCACTTTCATCACATTCCTCATACACGCCCGTCGGTTCAAGGTGCTCTTAACCTGGTCTTTGTCCAGAACGCCTCCGATCTGATCAAGAAACGTTCGCGTAGGTCTTGCTCTTGCGAGTGTTCCATTCACACTAGCCTTATAAACTTTCTTAGTCAGTCTTTCCTCGTCCATTCTTTCTACATGCCCAAACCAGCTTAACATACCCTTTTCTATTCTTGTCACTATATCAACTTTCATGCCGCATCTCTCTCTAATCACACTATTCCTTATTCTATCTTTCAGAGTCACACCACATATATTTATCAGCGCTCTCATTTCTACAGCATTTATTCTGCTCTCATGCTTCTTTTGCCATACCCAACTTTCACTTCCATACATAAGTTTGGGCACTAATAGTCCTCTATCATTAAAGTTTAGATATTTATAGTCATTATTATATGGCGCTGGCTGCAATACCTTGTTGATATGAGTTGTAAAATACTGAACTTACATTTAATTAGCGATTTAAAAGAGTGGTCGCGGGTTTCTTGCAGGTACCTTCTTTTATGTTTTTTATTGCCATCGGTAGCAGACGAGCAAGTGGTCCACCTGATGGAAAGTGGTAACCGCTGCTCATGGACTAAACCTCGTTTGAAGAAAGACATATCACAGCGCTCGGGAAACACCGAAGCAGGCAGGCTTTTCTTTCTTCTTCTGATAGGCTTAACCATTCGACTAAACCTAGCAACTAACCTTCAGTTACTTAGTAAACTCACGAACCTATGTATACCTTTTATATTTCGACGTTCAAAAGTTTTACTTTGTGACCTAAAATATAAATGGTTTTTAGACTTTAGTGAAAGCATACAGCCACATTCAGAAAATCGTTAATTTATTTTAGTTTGTTAACACATGACTGCACGGATGTCGTTGTGGTTTAAGTGATCGCGTCGCCGCTGACACCAGTGTTTTGGGTTTGATCCCCAAACAGTACATTAGTTTGTGTGATCCACAAATAGTCGTTCCGAATCTTAGTGTTCTTAGTGTCTGTTGTTTGAATATTTTAAAGTCCTCCGCGACACAGAAAATAGTTCCTGTAAAAAGGGAACTCCCACACTAGGCATAGGCTTACTGTAAGAGATGTCTGTTTTAAATAACACATGCTCTTTATATGATAACATAGGATTTAATATCAATAGCAATACAACCTAAAAATATTTTTTATAAAGCATAAGAAAATTACGTACGATACATACTCCTATTCTTAACTGTTTTAGAGTATTTGCAAATATGTCCTCAGAACCACAACACCAGTTTAATGCTTGAACAAGCTAGGAACAAAATGAAAGCTTACACAGGTGGGTAAATAGGAGTAAACGTATATATACGAAGATTTCGTTATATGGTACTGTAAAATTTATTTTTACTAGTGATCCTGAGCTGGATATTTCCTTTCTAATGAGCTTGTACAAGAAAAATAGTTACTTTACCATTGCTGACGTGCAAGAATAGTTCTATTTCTATATAATTGTATTCGCAATTCTTATAAATACCAGTTTGAGATGAATACGACTCGATGGCGTAGTGGTTAGTGTAACCGACTGCCACGCTGGCCGCAGGTTCGATTCCCGCACAAGTCAAACATTTGTGTGCATGAACATGGCTGTTTGTCTTGTTCTAGGTGTTTCTATGTATAATAAGATTTCTTTTACAAAAAAAAGTATATATGTATGTTTATCCATTTTCTAGTACCCATAGTACAAGCTCTGCTTAGTTTGGGCTAGATGGTGTTGCGTGTATGTGATAGATTATTATTATTAATAAATATTATAGCTTAATAGTCAGAAAATATTGCCTTGGTGGTGCAACGGTTCCATTTTCAGGCAAAGTAATATTATGTCCAGGAACTCTTAGCAGGAATAATGGGATTGCACTCTATTACGTGGACCTAAAATCATACCTGGTCAAATGTAGGTGCGTCTTACACCTCTGCTTTCGGAAATTTAGGCCTATATATGTCTTAGCTGTAGCAGAGATAGCATAGTGGGAAACCGTTGGACTGCCACGCAGAGGTCTCAAGTTCGATCCTAAGGCGCGCATCTCTGACTTTTCGAAGTTATGTGCTTATTAAATAGTTAATTATCGCTCGCTTTAACGGTGAAGGAAAAATATCGTGAGGAAACCTGCATGTCTGAGAGTTCTCCATAATGTTCTTGAAGATATGTGAAGTCTGCCAATCCGCACTAGGCCAGAGTGGTGGACTATGGTCTAAGACTTCTCACACTGAGAAGAGGCCCGTGCGAGCAGTGGGACAGTTTAATACGGGGCTGATATAATTATATGTATTTTTAATGTTTTAAACAATTAACCTATAAGCCGTTGCCGTCCATCTCTTTTACAACCACACTAAACATTAAGGATTAAATTAAGAAAGCCAGCGTTATCGCCCGAAGACGCTATTCGTTACAATTACTAGGAACTTGTGCTGCAAGACCTACTACTTAATTACACAAAGTACACTCTACACAATTATCTAACTTCGCTAGTTAATTAGTATTTTGTTGAATCTTGTGTTGTTTTTTTTAATGAAGAAGGATGGAAGGTTTTCTTTTTTTTGTTTATTTTATTTGCTAATTTGACTTTACTTAACAGACATGTATATAAATTAGAGATGTTGACAAAGCCAAGATATTTTTTTAAATGTGACCACATATACGTTATTTTGATAGCCTTTTATGAAAAAGAGCTTTTAATAGAAATCCACTTATTATGAGCACAGACAAATTTGAACAGTATTACTCTTAGTTAAATGTCCACGCTAAGTTAGGGTAATAGGATATTATCGTAGCTCCCGTGATGGCATTTTGCGATTATGCTTGTGGCTGGTTGGGAAGGTTTTATATCCAGGTCGGACCAAAGTATTCTAGAATTTTCTGTTATTAAATTTCAATAACGGCTCAAAGTATGGTCAAATGTGATTTTATTTGCCACCTGTTTTTCTTGTGGCCACAATTAGCTGGGGCAATATAGATTCTCTTCTCCTTGTGAGGACACAGGTGTCTGCCGGGCAAAATTTCTGTTGCCGTATAGCGCGTACAGTTCCAGATTCCATGACCTTACTGAGAATTCTGTGACAGAAAAATCCAATAACATTTTGCTTAATACAGGAATTGAACCATAGAATATAATTGAACACAATATGCAAAAACCGCATTCATCTTTACTCCTTTACCGAACCAAAGTATAATCTTACGTTGGGATATTTTAAATAGCGCCACGATATCTCAAATAATTTTGACGTCAAATGATTTCCTTCCAATTACGTAAAACCTAAATTTTAATAGCACCGAGATGTGAGTCCCTTCCATCTCTGCTTACCCTCTTACATGTACAAGCATATGCAGTGTTATTATTTATCGTACGAAACAAAGTAAGTAGATAAATAACGACGGTATTTGTGTAAAACAACCGTGTTCACCTTTACGACGCCCACTGTCATTTATTTCGGGCTCAGACATATTCAATAACAATTTCACGACACATAGCTCTATAATGTCACTTTCAATAATATCATGTGATTTTATGAGCCATAATATGATTATTTTAGCTTTATTTATGGTAGACATGATAGTACATTGTAATTTTTTGAAAAGGTCTTCGTTTATATTTTCGTCTTAGTATTAGGAATATTATGACCACCATTTCTTAGATAATTTATTAGTACAACAGTTTAAAAGGTTTTACCTGATGATAATATATACAATTTCTGGCTGATATTTTCATCGGTATACATAGTAAACTATAATTTATAGTTGTGCAATATATCTTGATTATAAAAGTCGATGATAAAGTTAATTGGAAGAAAGTGATGAAAGGCCGGCAAAGCACTTGTAACTCCTCTTGTGTTGCGGTTGTCCATGGGTGGCAGTAATCGCTTACTATCAGGCGACCCATCAGCTCGTTTGCCCCCTAAACCATAAAAAAGAATCTTGAAGAATGCTGGGTTAGATTACAGCGATAGGAAGATAATTTTGGAACTTTACAAGGATCAGGAGGCTGTGATAGCAGTAGGAGAAGAAAAGGAAAGAGCAAAGACCAGACAAGGCGTTAGGCAGGGATGTCCACTCTCCCCAATGATTATTAACATTTTCATAGAGTGCGCAATAAAGGAAATTATAGAAGAAGAATAAAGGGGAGTAAAGATTAATGAGCAAAATATACATTTTATAAGACACGCAGATGCCATAGCGGCTTTAGCAGAAAGTAGAGAACAGCTAGAAATTTTACTAAACCGAATGGACGAGGTTTTTTTAGAAGTTGGATTAAAAATAAATAGTTCTAAAACCAAAATAATGATCTTATCTGAATTTCCTTCTATCAATATTAAACCCATAAAACTAAATAACTTTCAAACAGACAATGTTAATAAGTTCAGATCCCTGGGAACATTAATAACCAGCGACTCCAGTTGCACTCCAGATTTAGTGGTAAGAATAGGAATGCCAAACGTAGCATTTAACTCCAAAAAACAGTTACCAAAAATATTTCAACTAAGATCAAGAAACGATTCATTAAAACCTATATCTGGAGTATAACACTGTATGGTTCAGAGACATGGACATTGACACAACGGGACAGAGAGAGATTAGAAGCATTTGAAATGTGATGTTGGCGTAGGATGGAAAGAATAAGTTGGACTGAAAGAAAACAAATGAGGAAATTTTAAATATGGTAAAGGAAAAGAGACATATTCTAAAAATAATAGAGAACAGAGGGAAAATGTTGGGCTACTTGATACGACACGACACTTTTATAAGAAACATCTTGGAAGGAAAAATAGAAGGCAGAAGGGAAAGAGGAAGGCCAAGGAGGACGTTCATAGATCAAGTGAAAAAAAAAGGTAAAAGTTACGTCGTATCAAAAATGTTAAAGTGCTGGCTGAAGATAGGACATTATGGAAGAGACTCCGCCGACAAGAGGTTGGCTCTTAAATAAAAGAAGAAAATAGTATTTCTGTTTTATATTTATTATGCTTTATATAATATTTATTATTTTATTATGCTTTCAAGTATTCAATTTTTTAATTTTTTATTTAGGGCCAATAGACCATATTAGCGTCATATTATAGAAGAAAAATTTGACTCAAGTTAGGATTACGAATCCTAACTTGAGTCAAATTTTTATTCTATAATCATCTCTATGATCTTGTTGAACTATTTTATATACGAAAATGGCTGCTTCTGAACTGTCAGAGGGGTTTTTTAAAGTATATTGATGCTTTAAAAAACCCATATCTAATATTGTCTTACGTTTAGGTAAATGTTATACATTGACAAAAATAAACTAATTGCTTTTTTATTTTCTAAAGTGATTACTAATAATTTAATGTACTACTAACTAACTAACTAACTAGTAATGTTTTCATAGAAAAACTGTTTCTAATATAAAGCTATTATTATACCCTTATTTAAATTATAGGTTCACATTAAAACAAAAACTAATAAAAACGAACCACATAATAAACTTTCTTACACTTTCTTTCACAAATAAACTCGTCTCAGACGTCTCAATGTCGCCTTCACAAAATTACAATCAACCCTAAAAAAGCTGCCTGTAAACCATTCAACCCTTCACGTCCGATTTGTCATATCATACGGTGCAGACGGAGTGTAATGGACCGTGGTTGGTACTGGACAACGGGTCTGATCGGCGTCATGCCACTGACCGTATCAAATTGTTGCAAAACGAATTTCAAGGCAAAAATGTATTGTCTATTTAAAAAGAGCTGATTGAAAAAAAATCACCGTCTTTTATTCGTAACATAACACTTACGAATGTCAACGTTACACCTATTAGTGTGAATTTATATTCAACTAGCTTTGGTCCCCGGCTCCACTCACGTAAAAGTAGGTTAGGTTAGGTTAGGTTTAGGTTATTTTTCAAATAAAATGTAGTCAATTTCACTCGGAGACACACACTTTTTTTAGGGAAATAATTTTTAAAATCGGTATTTGTAGTTTTGGAGTTAAATCCTTACAAACAAACAAAATATCAAATCTTTCCTCTTTATAATGTTAGTATAGAAAGAGACAATGCAAGGGCGTGGTACCAAAGAGAAGGACTGGCAAGAATCTGACGGCCACATTCTTATATTGCCAAGTTTATAGTAGCAACAGCGACAGTAATAGAAATATATCCTAACTAATAATAAAAATGCGAATGTGAGTTTGTTTGATTGTTACGTTTTTAAGCCTAATTATCATGAAATTTCACATACACGTTGTTTGGAGTACAGAAAATGACATAGAGCACCTTTCATCCAGAAAACGTACTGTTCCCGAGGGACAAAAATTTATTGACATAATCTACATTAAAGCGGTCAAAGTCGCGGGCAAAATCTAGTACACACAGCGACACATCAACCTAGACTGTTTAAACTTTCAACTATTAGAATTTGAACGATGCGAATCGTGCGAGAGAGTGCCTTATATTTTTATTATTTTGTCTCACTCACGCTGACTGGTCGCGACGCTCTATCCTTACCATTACATCAACACCACTATACACTGTCCCTTTCCGAGAATTCTCTATTTTGTATGTAGCGTAGTTATGCGTATATAGGGTGTCTAACTTGATGTGTAGCCGTGTGTACCTCCATAATTATGATACTTCTTTTGTGTAAGCTTATTAGTTGATACTAATGAATGTAGTATTAATTAAATTTGATAAATACAATAAAATAATACAAATGATCAAAAATTATTTGAGTAAATATGCTTTGATTATATTCTTTGATGTGGATTCCATTCACTATTTGTTTTATGTTAAAATATATATTATCTTACGTGAAATATATTTTAGACGACTTTTATAAAATACTAATGGTGCCCCGTGGTTTCATCTATGTTACGCTACAGATTACATATGCATCTGCTACATAGCATATTTTTATCCTCAACAAAAAACTATATAGCCTAACAAAAAGTATTTAAATCGAAGTCATAGTTACTGAGATTAGCATAAACAACCTTACAAACTTCACAGCATACACATTAGTACTAGAGACCTAACATAAATCATTAAGTTTCTAGGATACAATAAATGCGTATGCGATATCTTACTGTTTTGACATCGGCTCGCCCCTCACAACCAATGACGTGGCGGCTCTATTTAAGGAAGAGTTTTGCATACCCTGTTTATAATAATAATAATAATATTCTATCACATACACACAACACCATCTAGCCTAAACTAAGCAGAGCTTGTACTATGGGTACTAGACAATGGATAATAATAATGTCCTCCAGACCGAATTTCAGCCACGGCGGCCAGTCTTAACAGAGACTGGCCATCTGCGCAGGAGATATTATAGTGCACAAGTGTGTGCGCAAACACAAGTGCACTCTCTGTTCCCTAACTCTCATGATCCGATGGGACGGCAATCCGACACGACCGGAGAGAGATCAGGCGCAGGACCAACGGCTTTACGTGCTTTCCGAGGCACGGGGGTGTCTAACACCGCCAACTTCCTAACTCCGGGCTGCTATTGAGATTTCTTTACAGAAAAACACAATAGCTTTTTGTTGGCCCGACCCGGGATTTGAACCCGAGACCTCATGCACAGCAGTCGCATTCACTACCGCTGAGCCACGGAGGCAGTTAAATAAATAATAATAATAAAAATAATGGATAAACATACATAACGGTTTAACGGTTTAAAAGCATGAATATTTTTTTAAATATCTTGTCGCTCATTAAATCTCATACCTGTGCCACAGGTAATTTACAAACATTCAAACAACAGACACAAATAATTCCACCATAGAGAGAGCGACATAGGACTCAGATTTTGTGGACATAACATGTTTTTGTCCCGTGTTCGGATCAAATCCACAATACTCAGAGCAATCAAGCAGCCAAGGACCGTCATGCTCACTCAAATGTCATTACTTGTGGTGTCGTCATGGGTCGGGTCGATCCCTTCCCTTCAATATGGCGAAGGGGACGATGGCTGGCCCCTGCGTCTTACTCGTAAACGGGTGCTACTTGTGGTGACTGGTCGACTTTGGTATTTATTTATTTATTTTATTTATTTATTTATGGATTGCTTACAGTTGTAACACTAATCATACACTTAATCTAAACTACATACAGATTTTAGGCTAATGCACAACCACGATAAAGCAAACACAGCTTGCATATAAAACATTTCTAAAATACTATATAAACAAAACTAAACTAAAACATAATTATTTTTGACACCTAAAGACTAAATAAATAAAATTATATTAATATTGCTTAAATCTAATCTAATCTAGTGGATGGTACTTATTAATTACTTAATTAATGACCTTCTTGAGATTTCGGCGAAAACGTGCCAAAGATTCATCAAATATATCCAGTGAGCTGCTGTACTCATTAGCCATCCTAGTCATACGACAGATCGGAGAATTGGAGCCTAATACAGTTCTTCTTAAAGGTGGGTAGAAAGGAGTAATTGCTGATCGTGGATATCGCGTTGGAACACGAAGCTTAATTCTACTGAGAAGCATCGGGCAGTCAATTTGGTTATTTAAAATCTTATAGAAAAATATAAGATCCAGTACTTTCCTACGTTTCTCAAGTGAATCTATTTTAAAATGTTGTAGTTTGTCGCGGTATGAAAGCCTTTTGATCGTATTTTTATTGCTTGATGTGTTTATTAGATGCCACATGAAACGTTTTTGCAAACGTTCTATCCGGAGACTGTGAACGGAAAAATGTGGACGCCAGACTACACTGCAATACTCCAAAGAATTCCTGACAAAACAATTATAAAGAAGTAATTTGGTACTTGGTTTTCGAAAAACCCTGCCGTTTCTAATGACAAAACCCAACATTTTAGAAGCTACTTTTAGTATATTTTCCATGTGAGGGACCAATGTCAATTTTCTGTCAAGAGTTACTCCTAAATCTTTGATATAGTCAACCTCTTGCAACTTGTTACCCTGAATGTGATACATGGATGGGATTATATTATGGTTTCGAGTAAATTTGATGTGCTGACATTTAGAGACATTTAATTGCATTTTATTAGCTAAACACCAATACGACAGTGCATCTAAATCTGTTTGGAGATGATGAATTTCGTCTGGAGAATTTATTACTTTAAGAATCTTGAGATCGTCAGCAAACATAAACGGAGTAGAATTTTTAAAGCAACCAGGAATGTCATTTATGAATATATTGAAGAGAATCGGTCCTAAATGGGACCCTTGTGGCACACCAGAAGTAATTCTATAAGAAGTGGACGAGTAGCCGTTTAGTACGACATGAAAAATTCTGTCCGTTAGGTAGGACTGGATCCATTTGTGAATTGTGCCCCCAAATCCATACTGTGTCAACTTCTGTAAGAGTATTTCATGCGAAACTTTGTCAAAGGCCTTACTAAAATCGGTATAGATAACATCCACTTGTTTTTGTTTATCTAAAGCCTCTAACAAAGTCTCCACAAACATACTTAAATTTGTACATGTAGACCGAGCCTGCACAAAACCATGTTGATGATCTGTGAGACGAAGTTTAAAAAAATGTTGTATATAAATATTAACTACAGATTCAAAAACTTTGGCAAAGCTGGATAAAATAGAAATAGGCCTATAATTCTGAATTAATGAGCTATTACCTGATTTTGGTACAGGGACAACTCTTGCTTCTTTCCATTTATTTGGGAATATACCACTACTTAGGGATTCATTGTAGATCATACACAGCGGGCCACTTAGGCTGGTAGCACATAAAGACAAAAACAGATTAGGGATTCCGTCAGGACCTGCACCTTTTGTTTTGTTTAGGTTTTCAAGTTTTTTTAGCACTAATTTCGGTTCGACATTTAATGATGTAAAGCAGTTGCCGATTGGTATATCATCTACTGTATTTTCGTTCATTGATGATGTATTACTAGAGTAATTTGCTGGACCATCATGTGTAAAGACTGAGGCGAAGTGTGTAGCAAACATGTTACTTAATTCTGTACCATCACTAGTGAATTTAGTGCCATCAGACATGTTAGCCGGGTACACCCCACAACCACCCTTTTTAGTCTTTAAGAAAGACCAGAAACTTTTGCAATCGTTGCCTAAATTTTTCTCTATCATATTAATGTAATTCGCGTAACAACATTTGGAAAGTCTCTTGCAATCAGATCTCAAAAAATTTATTTCAACCTCATCAAGTGGATTTTTATATATTTTATAGCGTTTTCTTAGTTTATTTTTCTTTCTTAGTGCGTTTATTAGTTGTTTATTAAACCAAACAGGATATCTTTTACTTTTAGGTTTATAATATGGAACGAACATTTTAATTACTTTATGAATAACACTATAAAAACTTTCTACCATTGTGTTTACATCCTGATTTCCTAGTAATGAGGACCAGTCTAGACCATCCAAGTACTCACAAATAGCAGCGTAATCAGCTTTATAAAAATTCCTTCTGTTAGAATATGCTTGTTCTAATTTTGTATCTCCAACGAAGGCAATAGAAATATCAAGTGGTGGATGATAAGGATCGACCGAGCAAAGAGCATCACTGGATACATTCACATGACATCCTTCAATATCTGATAAAACTAAATCAAGAACCTTATTTTTATAATTTAATACATTATTTCTTTGCGTGAGATTGTTAATGTTTATGAAATCCATAAATGAATGACAAAGTGATGATACATTTACAGTGTTGTTGGATTGAATCCAATTTATATTACTAAGATTGAAATCACCCATGATACAAGTACTATCATCCCATTTTTCAAAAAATTCGTTACAATTTTTCATGTAGTGGTCTAAATTTATTTGCTTTACTGGCGGTGGTAGATACACTACACAAATAGCCAATTGGCGTAAAATATTCTTATCATCGAAAACATCAAGGCTGATCCATAAGTCTTCACATCTACTCTCTTTTGAGACTAAGCGTCTAGAATTAAATCGTTTAGAGATAGCCAGTATCGTGGAATTCGATGATTTACTAACTACATTTTTATTTAAACAGTTAGATTAAACTACGGACTACAATCATGCCTTGTCTTGATTATTAATGTACATGTAAGTGGATGCTCCTATTTACCATTCTGCTGCTTTAGAGGCTACCATCAAATTTTATTAAATGCTTGAGTATGTTCAGTAATAGTTCATGGCAAAATGGTTGCAGCACCTTACAGCTCTTATGATTTGTAAACAAAACTTGACGATTAAAAAGAGTGACCATGAGTTTCTTGCCCGTTCTTCTCATGAGCCCTACACCCTTGCTTTGCTGAAAGTGGCAGTAAATGTAAATTCGCAGAAAAAAATAGTGTAAATTTGACATTCATAAGTGTTACCTTGTAACCTAATCTGAATAAATTTATTTTGATTTTGATTTTGATTTTCAGTGGCAGGGTGAAGAGATCACTTAAATCAATTATATTAGTATACCTAAAAAGACAAAAAGGTTTTTAAGAAGAAGGAATAAATTGTCGTCAAAAATATACCTGAAATGACTTTCGATATGAAACACCGAATAAAAATCGGTTTACCAGTCTGGACGCTACGATCTAACATACAGGTACACAAATAAAGGCTTTAATGTTAAAACAGTCCCTTTTTAACGATGAGCGTTAGAAAAGCTCATTAGCCGAGAGTACTAATGTCCTTAGACTAATTATTAGCCTCCAGCCTACATAAATACAGAGCCTAGACTAACAAAAGACTCTCTAAATATAGCTCTTAGGGTTAGACCCCACTTAGCAACACAGATATGTTTTATGAAAGAATGTTGTGGATTTAAGGTCTGAGGAGTTTGTACAAAATAAGTATCAAATTAAAAAAATATATAAATATAACTATTAACTGTCCACAATTATTTTATATATTCATTTTTAAATACAACTGCCACATTAGGAATTCTTGTGTCACGAGGGCTTTACAAACATTCAAAGAACGGACACAAAGAACTCCCAGACACGGAACAACCATTTGTGGATCACATAAAATATTGTCCTGTGAGAGATTTGAACCCACAACACTCGGCGCAATGGCAGTGTAGTAGTGAGTCGACCACTTAAACCACTAGGTAGACCATACGTGCAGACTATAAGAGTCGTACACTCACTTGATTTCGAAATAATCGATTCAGCAATGCAAAAAACGACCTTAAAACCATTACAATACCAAAACGAAACGTGTTGTTCTCATTAAAAAATTAATGGGCATCACCATTATATAAGCTGAAGATTATGTGACTTAGAGGCATTACATAATTTCAAAATCCCTCCGTATAAAACATGCTTTAGGTGTATTTTTTTAGCTAGGAGTATTTGAACCAGTGCGTATTTGGACAAAAATTGTATAATCATTAAGTAATTAAAGTTGAAATAATAATATGGTGAGAAACGGTGCAGTCAAGCAGATCCAAATCTGTTCGATAGATGCAAAGAATATAATATTATTTCTTAAGTTAAGTTCAACTCGTTAGCAATTCAATCTATTTTTATTTACAAACTTCGACCAGCTCCTGTTCCAGGAATGATAGGCAGATGCTACTTATTTCCATTTGTTGTAATCCGTTATTGTTTCTTTCACATTTCTTCAAAGGATACTCTTGACCTGTCCTTCCTTCAGAATGTTTATGATGTAAGCAGATAATTTTTATCTTCCCTTTTTGACCTTATCCACATGTGGCTAAAGGACAATGAACAATTTGGCCTATGAATCAACACACATTCTACCTAAACAATAATTTGTATTTTATTTTATGACTTAATAATCAATCATTACAATCTCATAGACACTTTCGAATCTTATTTTCGTGTTAAAAAGTATTTTCGCGATTTCAAATACATCGGCATTCTGATCCAATCCATTGTTTACATCTAAGACACGCAGTGTTGCCATGCCTACAGTTTTTACAATATGTGTGCGGTTTTATCAGAGAAATTATTTCCTATTTAATTTATCTGTAATTTTTCTTACGTAGTTAATACGAATGCTATTATATAAATACCATTATTGAACTTCATCATAGATATGACCAATTTCTTAAGTCATAAGTTTTAATTTAAAAGACCATAATAAATTCCACTTTCACGGTATTATACGTTTTTCTATAGTGCAAGCACAGCAACACTTTTTCTTTTTTTTCGTAGGGTTATACATTGACGCATCCCCCTTCGCGGGGGTGGGCAGAGGGGTTATGTCGGACTCACCGGGGTATAAGAGAAACGTGGAATAAGGATGATAATAATGGACCTCCCGGATTATTCAGAAGCAATATTCAGAAGTGTCCGTGACTTTTATTCACTTTTAATTAAATGTGGTCATCCTTAACCACATATTTATAATCTTTTTGTGGCTGTTGGTTCTTAGGCTAATAATGTATGGCAGCTAAACAATGTCCTTTAATACACTTTCTTCAGACAGTCTTCCTTCTTCAGTCTTTTTAAATATCCAAACCATCTTAAAACATTTTCTTGATATACATATATGTATACTAATATAGCCTTACGCGTTTATCCCCGAAAAGTAGTCAGCATGTCACAATTCTCTGAAATATATTACTACATTTTTAACTTAAAAGAAATTCCCAATTAAAAATTCAACAATCCATTTTCCGATTTGGGATTCGAACCGGAAACATGTGACAGCAGTCGCATTTGTCACCGCTGTGCCACCTAATAAGGTTCTTTTGCAATACTTGTTACTATATCTTTTTTCATGCCACTGTACTCTATCATACTATTCTCCATTCCACTTTCCTTTGTGACGCGAACAAAGTATGTATGTATCTCAAGATATATATTACAATGTCTACTTCTTCTCCCTAGCCTTTATTATTCCCAAGTCACTTGGGGTCGGCTTTTCTGGTCTAACAGGATTTGACTGGATATCAGTTTTTACACGGAGCGGCTGCCACCTGTCCTCCGCAACCCGAAGGCTAACGATACCCTAAGGCTAGACCAGTGTCAGGATAATATAGGGTAATGACTTCCCAATAACGACTGCCATAGATGTTCATGGCAGCCGGGACCGACGGCTTAACGTGCTCTCCGAGGCACGGAGCAGGCGATAATTGTCAATCAATACGCACATAATTTCGAAAAGTCATATAACTTCCGAAAGTCAGAGGTGCGCGACGTGGGTTCGAACCTGAGACCTTCTGCATTGCAGTCTGTTGGTCTCCCCACTGCGCTATCGCTGCTATTATATATATAGTGTATTATATATTACAATGTCTACTATTGATAATAAATCTTCAACGACATATTTTATTTAAATATTTGATCTGAAATGATCTTCAAACTTCTCAGACAGAGTAATGTATTTAATGTGTGCGTTTTATTCTTTTTGATGTCCCAATTGAGTTTTATGGAATAAGAACACGAATAATTCATATTATTTATTGAAAAGTGGGATCAATAGGTTTTACTAAATGTATTTGATGATCACTTCCAGTTTGCTGAACCGGCTGGAACTTTAAGGAGAAATGTAGTCAATATTTCATTATTTTAGATACTTATCATATAAGTAAATACTGTTCGTAATGTAGACCGTACACAACACAAGTAGCTAGTGCGACCAACTTGCACGTGTTTCATAAGCGGATTATTCATGCGGGTTACTTGTGCAAGCAGCTTGCATCTGTCGTTTAGAATATATCTCTAACATTCTCAATGTCTTGCGCATGTTACACGCGAAAAAAAAACACTACTACTTGAACAATCTAAAAAATATTATTATTTTTAATGTTCTTCCAAATAATAAAAACAAGATGAAAATGAATTGTTTATCAATTTCAAAACCAATATACGTAAAAAAAAATTTGAAAGAAGAATTTCGAAATCTATATAATATATAACAATCAATTGCTGTTCGTTTGTCTCGCTAAAACTCGAGAACGGCTGGGCCAATTTAGCTGATTTTGGTTTTGAAATGTTTGTCGTAGTCCAGGGAAGGTTTAAACGGTTAGAAAATATAGAAAAATTCGTTAGAATAGGTGATACGAAGTACACCGGGTCATCTAGTACTCAATAAATCTTTATGCAGTAATATTTACCCATTAATCGGCACTAAGAGGCATTCACTGCCGCTGCGCCACAGAGAAAGTCTTCTTTTACTTTTTGTTCTTTTTTCATTTCAATGTACGGTAATTACATTTTTATTTTTGTAATAGAGTTCCAGCGTGGTATAGGTAAACTAACTCCTACACTGCAGTAATTAAAAACGCATTATAATGACACTACTTGTATACCAAGTTTTTTTAATAATACTGGTACATTCAGGACTTGCTATATCAACTAAAACTTGATCACGTATATTAAACTCGAAAAACCAGCTGGAACACATCCAATACCAATAAGATTACGGCAGATTCTCCGCTAAGGAACCCTCCTAAACTATACTATACTCTAAAAATAGCTCAAAGAATACCAACGAAGTAATACCGCTGAACGTGAATTGGGACGATCGCATACACACCCATTCCAGCCACACAAACTTAATCTCTCTAGTTTACACAAGATAAAACTTCTGCAACAGTGCGACCTGAATTTGTTTCCCGAGAACTTTTGCTGGTGTTAATTTCATTGTACTGTTTGCCGTTATAAGTTTGTCGCCAACATCTTATGTGTTTGGCGAGAGACATTTCTGTGCCTCTAGTGCTGTTTGGTTAAGTTGGGAATGTGTTCTTGAATTTATACTTTTCAAACAAAATATTGGAATTAGTTTGGCTTTGTACTTTTTTAAACTGATAAGAGTTTTACTGAGAGCTAAGTCATAAATTACGTTTATGGTTTCATAGTATAATTTCTAATATTACACCAAACTTTACATACATACAATCATATATGAAACGCATGTGGTCGTCGATATTATACACTAGCAACCCGCTCCGGGTAATTTAAAACTTTAACAAATGGTACATCTAAACCTTCCTCATGAGTCTGTCTATTCGTGAAAACCGCATGAAAATTGTTTAGTAGTTTTTGAGTTTATGGCGAACAGACAGAAAGACGCGGCGGGGGCTTCGTTTTATAATATCTAGTAACATTGAAACGAAGTATTTGTTTAAAATTTCTATTTACTTTGCAAATCATTCAGCTAAGGTAAGCTAAAAATCTCTCTTCTTTAAGCTCTCGATTTTTTTCGATTATTCGAGATAACATAACAAAAAATATATTCATTAAGTAAATATCTATAATAACAGGAGTGAAAAGACCGTTACAAGGTGTAGATATTTTTGTTTTTTTTTAAATGCCTGCATTTTTAAAATACGTTACTTACATTTTTTTAATATTTTTCTGATGGCTGTTATAACTTACCCTTACCTGATTCCGGCTTGACGTATATATATATATATAAATATATATTATAAATTACTAGATTTTGTCCGCGGTATTGCTCGCGTAAATGCAACCTAGGTTAAGTTAGTAACAGTATTTTTGTCTGGATGAAAGATATACTATGTCCTTTTTTGTTCCCAACGCGCAAATTTCATGATGATCGGTCGTGCGTTAAGGGGTGAGAGCAAACAAACAAACAAACTCACATAAGCACTTATAATATAACAGAAAAAGACATATGGTACCTTTTATCCACGGAATAAGTATTGTTCCTGAACGATAGAAATTAATTGACAAAATCTACATTAACGCGAGCAAATCTAATACACAATAAAAAGAGGTTCGATTGTTTAACTTGTATATAATGATAATTTTATAGTAATAGTTTTATTTGTACGACTTCAACATTTTTGGGTTGACCGTACTTTCCTAAGACATTACTTTGTTTATTTTATTTGTGGTCCCAAAATACCACTCAAAAATAATATTGTATCTATAAGTGGAATCCGGGACCACGATCCGCGACCCAAAAATATTGAATAATTTCTCAAATTTTTGATACAGCTAAATCTCTGGTCTTATCAAAATATCTCGTGGTAAGTATTGTGATATTTTAATAACGCTATCTATACGCCTCTAAAATATACACGTCTAGAATATTGATTACGTCGTAACAACGTCTAATCCACCGACTGACAGCTCCGATATTAATATTTTATTTATCCTCCACATTTTTCACTCAAATTATTCACAGCAGGGTACCATAAAATCTCCTTTGGGGATTCACTTCAGTCCATTAGAGGCACGACAGGAAGATAATATAGAAATTCCTTCATATTTATATTCTCGTCACTGCACCACGATACGGGCTGAATATTTGACGGCGAGTGACCCTGTCGATCTGCTACATAGTCTCGATAGCGCAAACATCAAGACTCATAAATATGCGAACTTGTCTACCCGCCTGTATCGTTCGTGAATAAAATCTCAAAGCATTTCGCGCTCCATCGAGTTTCACTTATGCGATATGCATTTTATGATTCACAGCCACCCGCCGATGCATAACGTGACATTAAAAAATCCACTCAACGTTTTCAAAAAGGCAGCGTGATTTCGTTGAAATCGGGTGTGTCATCTTGGAGCTTCGCATTTTAAACACTTGTTCCACATGAATTGTAAGATCTTTTCTGAATTTTGAAGGCGTTGGAATATCTTGTCTGCGCCACGTGAAAAGCCTTTTCATGTGAAAGAGAAATCTTGACCGCTCGAGAGTACTTCTTACTTTAGACAAGAATAACTTTTGAATAAAATAACAGCAGCGTCAGCCTAAGGTTGCACAGTTTATTTATGTACATAATCAGTAAACAAGTAAGTCGTATTACAATCTAGACAAAAATAACATGTTATGTTAATTTTCTTTTTCAATAGATTCTTAACATACGTGTATTAAGAAATATATTAAGTTATGAAGTATTAATTAAAATGTTAAGGTATTAAAGAAATAAATTTAATCATATAACCTTCTTTTGTTTCTTAATAAAAGAATTATCCTGTTCTAAGAATAATTCCTGAATTGCGGGAGAATTTACAAACAGTCAAACAACGAACACCAATTGTATATGGACGTACTACAATCTTAAGGATGTAATATGCTTGAAGATAATAATAGGCAGATTTTTTTTTTGTATTCTACGGTAATTGTTTTGAAATCCTTTATCATAGAAGTTTTCATGTGGTTCAAAGGTCAATAAAACAGTTTAACAACGCAAAATAAAGCAAAACAATAAATAAAAATAAGATACCAACTTTACAAATAAAATTGACTAACATATGTTCATAAAAGTCAAACCAGCTGTGGAAGCTCGCATTCAAAATTTCGCTGTATTTGCGAATCGGATCCTCACAGAAAACAGCTATACAGGGTCTGTCGTTAATTATGGATAACTCGTTAGCTGGAGGTTAACCAATTATCAGGCAGTAAGAAAAAATATTTTTATGTCAGGGTTGCCATACTTTTTTTTCACAATCAGTGGTTAGAACTAGAGTACGGAAAGATTAATTTTAAGAAATTGATTAAGATGTTAATTTTGATACTGTTTTACGTTAATGGTGCCTAAAAATGTAGTTAAATTAAATAATACAAGTATTCACAAGTACGATGGCAAAAGAATTACCCAAAGAAAACTAATTTTGTTGAAATGGCAACCAATTGAAAGGGTAAAGAAGTGAATTTTAACAGAAAACACAAAAATGTACGCCATTTTTGCGCTGTTGGCAACCCTGACATAAAAATATTATTTTCTTACTGCCTGATAACTGGTTAACCTCCAGCTAACGGGTTATCCATTATTAACGACAGACCCTGTATACCTAAAATAATAATAATAATAATAATATAATATTCTACCACATACACACAACACCGTCTAGTCCAAACTAAGCAGAGCTTGTACTATGTGTACTAGACAATGGATAAACATACAAATATACTTTTTTTTTGTAAATATATACATATTATACACAGAAACACCCAGACCAAGATAAACATCCATGTTCATGCACACAAATGTTTGACTTGTGCGGGAATCGAACCCGTGACCTCAAGCGTGGCAGTCGGTTACACTAACCACTACGCCACCGAAGCCGACATAAAATACTTACAAAAATACTTTATTTAACCTGAGAACTAAACCCGGCACTCTACAATCGGTACTAGCTTTTGCTATTACACTTACAACGCAGAAACGAGGTTTGGTTCGAGAGTAACAGCTCGATAGTAGCTTATGTGCTCTCAAACCAAAGCTGTAAATGTAATAAGTACAAAACCGTGTCGGTAACAGCTTGTGTGCAGCGATACGACAGCTTAGCTTTAGCGTGGAGAGCTTAACCAGTACATTCAGTTGTTTATCTTTCGATATCGATATCGATTGGGTGAATAAAGTTATTATTCTCTATTCTAACTTACATAAATAGTATCACCTCTATATGCCGAAGGTAGGCAGCGGTAGTAATTCGACTACTGTGTATGAGATCCCAGGTTCGAGTCATGTGCCAAGCAAAGATTAATTGGAATTTTCTGACAAGAAGTTTTGATTGCATGGAGAACACGGAGTCTCGAACTAGTCGGTATTAGAGATGCGAGTGTATAAAACTTCCGTACCTCTTCTTATATCTGGAGAAGAATCTAATAAAAAAGTAACTCTGTCTTACGTTTACACGAATGGTATTTACTGGGAGAGCATGGCTGCTGAAAAGCAACTGAAACGCCGGGGCAAGTGTAAACGTAAACAAACGTAAAAAAATAGTAAAATTTAATATTAGTAGTGTAACAATTTCAAAATTATGTAGGTAATAAAAGAAAGTGATACAATCGGTATAAAATAGTTTAATTTCAATAAAAGAGTAACTTTACTAACTTATACACCAAAGCGTTTAGGTAACGAGTTTATTACAAAGAGTGTGTTAAATTTTGATCAAAATATTTTATTTCGTAAAATAATGTAAATTTTGCGCTTAATTAATTATCCATCGTCAATAATAATAATTATATTATCCTTTCGTTATAATGCAGAATATTAAATATAATTACTTTGGTCTGTTAATGAGTAGGCAATAGCTCGCAAGTGACCCACGGAAGTAGACTAGTGACGTTATCGTTAAGCACCTTTGATCATAATATATTCATATTCGCACCTTTATTTCGAAAAGCGTAGGCAGAGATATATTACACTTCGCGAACAATTAGCTTAGTTAGCACTTAAAAGGAAGTGATTCTATTGCCATTAACTGGGCACCATTTTAGTATTCGTACTACTACTGACAATTTCACTTCATTTCAATGACACTATGCCCGATCTAAAAACCGCCAACTCCATCTTTCACGAATGCAACATGCGTTCCGTTTCCAAACAACTACAAGATCTAATTTGGAGCTAAAACGCCAAGAAAAGGCACTCAAAAATCCACTTGTACTTCCAAAACTTAATTTTAATCTTAAATCCAGAACACTCACAAAATTTCAACTGGCAATTTTGTTTGCCAAGAAAAACAGGCGTTTTAGTTTCGAAATGAATTATACGTGGACGTGAGAAGATATGAGAGCGGCAAATGTCCTCATTACATATTTAAACATTTCATTCGGACGTGGCTTTCCAACTTTTGGTTTTCAGGTAAAAAATATTAAAAGCAATATAATATGTAGATTTGGTGCTTTTCTTTGTACATGTAAAAACTCACTTGGTATTTGCAAGCGATTCATGTGGCAGCCATTTATTTGCATGTAAATTGTTACGGTGCTACTTTATGTAGGCACATGGTAGTGTGCCAGCTAAGTGCGGAAATAAATAGGCGACCGCTTGCTGTGTGTGAATAAGTAGTTGGAGGCAAAAAACGTTCCATTGTTATACATATATAGACTCACGCCTGTTTGCCCGAAAAGGTAGGTAGAAACATCGGATTTCTATTTGTTACATTTGTGACGCGCACCGGTCGTTGCTGAGCGGCCGTGCTCGCGGCGTCCCCTCCTTCGGCTTCTCCTCCCCAGCGGCGGCTCTATATATTGGCAACGCGTCCAGGTTCCGGCCTCCTTCCGCTGCGCTGCCTACCGAAGTTAAGTGGTCCATTCTACCCGGGACCACGTAACAAGCCTTCATCTTGAACCACGCCCTGAAATACCACTAAATACCTAGTCGAATATAATTGTAGTTCTGTTTATTCTCATACACCTGTTGTAAGTGAAAATATATGCTTATTGATCGCGTTGTTCATATTTAATTTCTCACGCCTCTAAAGCGGGTTGACTACCATAACGTTACACGTTCTTTGCACCTCTTCCTAGCTTCCTTCACTGTTTATCCTATGAATATTGAAGGCATTTTCGGTTTTGTATCTTACCTTTAGCATATGATACGACTTTACCTACCAATAGATTTCACCTTCACTTATCGCCTTCATTTAACCAGTAATTGGAGTTACTCAAAAGCGCAAACAGTGCACGCTGTGATCTTCTGTAATACAAGGGGCACACTGATTAATAAACCTCTTTTTGTTTATATATTTTGAGTATTTTTTGTTAGAAAGCAGCGATAGCTCAGTCGGGAGACCAACAGACTGCAATGCAGAGGGTCTCAGGTTCGAACCCACGTCGAGCACCTCTTACTTTCGGAAGTTATATGACGTTTCGAAATTATGTGCGTATTGATTGACAATTATCGCCTGCTCCGTGCTCAGAGAGCACGTTAAGCCGTTGGTCCCGGCTGCCATGAACGTCTATGGCAGTCGTTATTGGGAAAGTCAGTACCCTCTAATATCCTGACACTGGTCTAGCCTTAGGGTATCGTTAGCCTTCGGGTTGCGGAGGTCAGGTGGCAGCCGCTTCGTGTAAAACCTGATATCCAGTCAAATCCGGTTAGACTAGAAAAAGCCGAACCCAAGTGACTTGGGAATAATAAAGGCTAAGGGAGAAGAAGTATTTTTGTTAGAAATTCTGATAACAAATATATAAATTAATTTGTTTAGCAAGTTTATCGATGAGGTCATCTCACCTGATGACTTAACTAGATCTTTGGTATGGTATTAGCAAATATAAGAAAAATTTAATAAAAGAAGAAGACTCCGGGCTGCTATTATGATTTCTTAGCAAAAATTAGTCACAGTAGTCGCATTCACTACCGCTGCGCTACGGAGGCAGACAGTCCAAGTAAATTATAAAAAGGATGACCGAATAAGTAAGACTAAAAAGCTTCCATGAAGAGAGGAGGCACGAAAGGCGATTAACTTGCTTTTTAAATTTCGAGTCACGTTCTGGCAGCTACCAGAAAGCTTTATGTCATTAAAACCAAGCAAAGAGTCTCTAAACCGTAATGCAGCATTGATGCAATTGCTAAAACGCACAAGTTTGATCCGATCAAATGCAGAATGCATTTGATCGCTTTAACATTGATCGTCAAATCGCGATTCAGCATTGATGTATTCGTAGCATTGCCGATCGGGATAAAAGTAGCACGTCTGCATTGGGTTTAATATTTTGTATAAAGTAATATTATGGTCTGCTATAAATTTGCCGGCAGCGTACACTAAATCCGTTTGTTATTCGATATCAGACCGACGTATTTAAAGTATTGTATTGTATCGAGAGTATATTGTTATCAAATGTATGGGGCGATATATAGGTAGGATCTACCTGTATGTCTATATTATGCCAATAATTGATAGGCATAATAAATATATATAGGCATAATGGATATAGTGACAAGAATAGAAAAGGGTATGTTAAGCTGGTTTGGGCATGTAGAAAGAATGGACGAGGAAAGACTGACTAAGAAAGTTTATAAGACTAGTGTGAATGGAACAGTCGCAAGAGGAAGACCTAGGCGAACGTTTCTTGGTCAGATCGGAGGCGTTCTGGACAAACGCCAGGTTAAGAGCACCTTGAACCGACGGGCGTGTATGAGGAATGTGATGAAAGTGAATGAAGCCAGAGAAGTGTGTCAGGATCGTAGCAAATGGAAATCAGTAGTCTCTGCCTACCCCTCTGGGAAACAGGCGTGAATCTATGTATGTATGATGTATGTAATAAATAATGTTATTGGAATAACTTTATAATAGACATTATAATTACACATATATTCCCTTTTGATATCTATTTCATAGAATCTATAAATCAGATGCATAATGCAGAAGATTATTAACTACGCCACTGACGTTCTTAACTAAATATATTCTATAAAAATAGGTCATTGCAGACTTAGTCACTGACCTAATGTGGCTAGAATGCAATGTTTATTCTAGAACGTCAATAATATTATTCTTTAACTGAATATTGTTGGCCAATATCACCTAATCGTTAAATATTATTTATTGGTTGATATGAACCGAGACTAGTACTACCAAAACCGGACCAGGTGTACATAATTCACAACAAAACCTTCTTCCTTATTCTATGCAGTCTTATCCCGGGAATACCAAAGCTACAATGCCCCTGGGAGGCCGGACTTCGATTCCCCGAGGCACGATCCGCGAACAAATAGATTCCTTTATTCTCCCACATTTGCATAGGTTTTATAATAAATGCCTGTTATACGTAATAAATATTCAGTAGGCTTAGAATTTTGCTGTAAAATATTGCTATACGGCAACTCTAGGCTCTTGTGTTTTGCTATTCGGGTTGTCTGTTTTAATTGGATGGGTAGTTTTTAGAATGTATACAAACTAAAACCTTCGTAGCCTTGTACATTTTGGAAGACACTGGTCTAACGTAAGTCGGTATTATTAACATAGAAAAAGTATGGAAGTTACATACGTGTGTAACTTCCATACTTTTACCATGCTACTGTATGCACCTACTTCATTTTATCTCTGCATCTCCCTACGGTTGACTGGTAGAGAATGCCCTTGGCATTCAGGCCGCCGATGTATTGTTTTATGCATAAAGTTTAAATAAATATATACAAGTCTGACGCATATATTCTTAAATGGGTAGGTAGACATCTACATTTTTTTTAAATTGCAGTTTTGCATTGGCGCATGTCCCTCCGCAGGGGCGGGCAGAGGTTTTATGTCGGACTCACCCGGAAAAAGATGGAGATATCCCGGTAATACCGACTAAACCTACCACAGTGTTCCTTCTCACAATCTATGGCCGGGGCGCAGGGATTACTCGCGCGTTCATCCTGCAGCCCCGACAAATTTGGGCCACCACTTGGTCGTGGCGGCCTCGACCTCTACTTACCCATTCCTATACTAATATAGTTTCAAAATAGGGCGTAATACACCAGTATTAATTTCTTGACAGAAAATCCAAAGGAATTGGGAAGGAGAAGGCGCGGGAATGGGAGAAAGAGGGTGATTGGGCCTCCCTATGCAAAACTATCCCATTCGCTCTCCACAAAGACAGTCTGGATTAATACGATCTTAAAAAAAGGTTATAAGTTCAGTGCTTATATGTAGTTCACTATCCTCTAATTGATTGACGCTTCTACTAGCGTAGGACTAAAATGCAGAACCATAAGCAAAGTGATCTGCGCATGCTATCAAAGGTAAATAAGCGTTCGATGCGTTCGCCTTAATGCAATGACTGCCGGGAGCAAACTCAATAGAAAATCTAAGTTTTGCAGTCAACGGTGACTGTATCGGCCTTTTAAGGGCTTATCATTACAAATTGATACCAATTGTGACGGCTTTTTCTAAAGCAATTATTTGCAACACACTTTAATATCTAGCCTAGGTGATGTAACGGTAATGAATGCGACTTCTGTGTTCGAGGTCACTAGTTTGATTCTCAAGTCAATTCGGTTTAATAGTTTAGAAATTTTTAGAGCTTTTAAATGCATCTAGTTAATGGTAATAGTTTAACTGGGACCCTGTTACCTGGGACCCCGTCCCCTGGGACTCAGTCACCTGGGACGTAAAACCAAACATGGAGAAAGGGTAAACTAAACCTCTACATAGCAGTCACACCTCTTCACACACTCTGCACGACAATCATATTTACTAACGCTGCGCTACCGTAATGGTCAGATAACATCAAAAACGTCTAATGTTAGGAATCGTAGTGATGGGTAAATAATGATTTCCTATGGAGTTCCGCAGGGCAGGGTTCTCGGTCCAAGCCTATTTCTTATTTATGTCAATGATATATTTCAGCAACCACTAACAAATGGCATACGCTGATGACATGGTCCTGATCTTCCATGGAAATAGTTGGGTCGATCTGCAAAAACACGCTAAAATGGGACTCCACAGTATTAGCCGGTGGCTTAGTAGAAATCTTTTAACCCTGAACGTGTCTAAAACCACTATGGTTCCATTTACATTTTACAGAACTAAACCTTGTGATTTAATTATTAGAGCTCATTCGTGTAATCACTTTTCCAATAACTGTTTATGTCCCGTAATTACTAAATCTAGATACATCAAATACCTCGAAGTCCTAATAGACGAGAATCTGTGTTGACCACCTCATATGAAACGTTGACATCCCGTGCTAGGAAGTTGAAATAGATTTTTAAAAAACTACGGTGCATTGTAGAATTCCCCCTGTTATGCACAGATTATTATGCGTTGGGCCAGTCTTTTCTGGGATACTGTATTAAAATCTGGAGAGCAGCCTGCAAAACTATTTTAATCCAACTTGAGAGAGCCCAGCGATCTACTTTAAAAGTCATGACACATAAACCTTGTCGTTATCCAACAAGATTTTTGACATATAATCCCAGCACATACGCACATTCATAATCACATTCACAATCACACATACACACAGAAATACGCCCTCACACACAAACACACAAGTACAATCTCGCTCATTATTTTATCACTTTAATCTTAAGTTTTACAATGTATAAATCTTGTAGTTTTCAAATGTTGCTCTTAATTAGACACGAATCATCCTTACTTTCTACGACTACCAGGGACCGGCACTGCACCTCCTTATCACAGGCTATTCTGTAGTCTATTTAGGAGGACAGTTCTACACCCTTTTTTATTGTAATTAGTATTTAAAACTTCATGTATACTACATTTGTAAAAACTACAATAATATTTTTTTGCAAATAAAGAAAAAATATATAGATCGTTGTATGAGGTATGCCAAATTTTAACTGTCAGACAGATGAAATGAAGAAGAGCTAAAGAACACCGATTCCTACCAAGGATGCTTCGCGAGGCTATTGAAATCAAAAAACATCCTAATTTTAATAGAGAAGATGGTTGGAATGTACCACCAGCTTGGGATCCAGTAATAAAAATAGTAATAAGCAAACCACAGCTAGACTTCATGATACTTTGAGCTCATTCTGCGTAAATAGAAACACCAATGATTAAATTATGTTCGGGTACTTGAAATAACTACACTGGAACATTGAGACAACTGCCATCTTAGTCTCCCCGTGACCATGGCTGCTGAAAAGCAACCGAAACGTCGGGGAAAGTGTAAAAATAAATTAAATCTAAATAGTTTAATAATAATTTAATTAGCTTAAAAATTAGTAAAGTTTAATAGTAGTAGTAGAGTAACAATTTTCAAAATTTTGTAATAAAGTGTCAAATAAACAACGCGATAAAATCCGTATATAGCAGTTTAATTTCAATGAATAATATTCGCGTAAATAGAAGACAATATTATGTCAGACAGCTTTATGTTTTTCAGCTTGTAACTAAGCAGCACAAGTTAACACCTTTTAAGAGAGATAAGTTGTGACGATAATCGCCTAGACGCCCGGCGAACGCGGGCGCACGTCACTAGCCACCTCTTGCGGCCGGTGGTGCGAGACTATATAAGGAACGGACGGTGTCAGTCGCGGGTTCTTGCGGCCCGGCTTCACACCTTCAGCTAAGTGTCCTGATTGTACAAGGACCACGAAGCAAGTCTTTAGCGAACCACGCCCTGACTATAGTTATATAAGTAAAGATTGTCTCTTTTATTTGTAATCTTAATACATTAAAAGTGTATTTGTTATACCTTCTCTCATTGTACTTTCTAATTATATCTACATTTCTCTTAAAGTAAACCCTAAAGGTTACAATGGCGCCCAACGTGGGGCCGGTGGCGAGGAGCATTCCAGGGACCGAGTTTTTCCTGAGAGGAAAAACTCTTCGCCAGCGAGGGGGGTGTGTGACGATAATCGCCTAGACGCCCGGCGAACGCGGGCGCACGTCACTAGCCACCTCTCGCGACCGGTGATGCGAGACTATATAAGGAACGGACGGTGTCAGTCACGGCTTCTTGCGGCCCGGCTTCACACCTTCAGCTAAGTGTCCTGATTGTACAAGGACCACGAAGCAAGTCTTTAGCGAACCACGCCCTGACTATAGTTATATAAGTAAAGATTGTCTCTTTTATTTGTAATCTTAATACATTAAAAGTGTATTTGTTATACCTTCTCTCATTGTACTTTCTAATTATATCTACATTTCTCTTAAAGTAAACCCTAAAGGTTACAAAGTATAGCATGAAATTCACAAAAACAAATGTTTATACGCCTGCTACATTCTGTACTGCATCTGCCCGGCGACAACAGATTTACATGGGTCCTCGACTATATAATAAAATAAATAAAATTATTTACATATATCCCTTAACTTACAAAGAAATAAAAATCAAATCAAGAACGGGCTGCTAGGTTTAGACTATAATGAAACGGAACATATTCTGCAATATGATTTATAAAGGTTTTTACTAATATAAGAATTGATTGTTCAAAATAGTGTGATAAACTTTGCAATAATGTCAATAGCACCCTTGCTTATATCTTTTATAGATATCTTATATCGTTTCTTATCGCTAACATACAATTTTAATTGTGTTAAAGTTGTGAGAAGGCACTGACTTCTGTAACACAGGTAGTTAATACCTAGCTTAGAGGTCAGAGAGTTCAATATTTTTTGTGTAAAGATTTAATGGCAATAAAAATAATAATTATTATTAATGATGTTTATCGTGGTAAGCTTACTGTAATATAGTTTGCAAAATGTCGCTTAATACAAAGTTAGTAGAGTAGCAGTAGACAGTAGACACAAACACAAAAAAAGTATTTTCTAATTTAAATAATGACAAACACACAATAATGATAAAACAATCATAAAAACAAGAAAAATTTAACAAAGCATTAAAAAAATATAAGAACAACACCTCTGAAAACAGCTGTAACTTTATTATTTTGTGGTTAAAATTTATCTTTAAATTGGCCAATAGAGAAATGTTGCAGAATATAATTTGACCGACTACCTAGATAAAGTAAAGTTATGCCACCTACATTTAAGTGAAAGCGTCTGTGTTTGTGAGTTTGTGTGATGGTTGTGTGGGACCCGCCACGTCCATCGGCGGGTGAAACCTTTGACGGGGTCGCGATTTGAATGGGAGAGCGATCCGCGCGACCCCGCCATAAAGGTGTGAGGAACACCGCGGTGGTTTTAGTCGGTTCAGCCCAAATTTTCATCTTCTGGGCTGGATCCCGACATATCCCCATCGCCCGCCCCAAAGCCGGCGATGGGGAATGTGATATGCATATTTCCCCGCGTTAAAAAAAGAAGAAAGCGCCTAATAACGTAGATGCAAGCGCATTTGTTGAACTATCTATACCTGAGTCGGGTAGTAACCTCAAAGAGCTTTCAGGTTGTCTTCATTATTTCGTTGCTGAACACAAAACATTTTTAAATTGTATTAAAAGAATTAATATACGTATATAATTAATATGTTTAAAAGCTGATTTTCAATAGTTTATTTATGAAGTAAACCTTATACATGAGATGTTTCTGCACGTGATCTCTCTGGTCGGATCGTATCATCGTCCTATCAAACTATGAGTGTAAGAGAAAAACGAGTGCACTGGTATTTATGAACACACTTGTACGCTATCATTATCTACCATACAGATGGTTAATCTATACTATAATATTATAAAGCTGAAGAAGTTTGTTTGTTTGTTTGTTTGAACGGGCTAATCTCAGGAACTACTGGTCGAATTAAAAAATTATTTTAGCGTTGGATAGCTCATTTATCGAGGAAGGCTGTAGGCTATATAACATCACGCTACGACCCACGGGGGCGGCGCAGCAATCATAAACGCGGGTAAAACCGCGGGCACATTGGCAATTGGCTTGCAAATAAAAGCCAAAGATTTTTTGCTTAATCTGTCGGTTATTCTACTTAACATATTATCATAATTATCGTATTTCATTACCACAAACATTAAACCGACTACACAAATGCCATGTAGCGATAAAATTAAATAATTTAAACAGAACTATCTCGGTAACGAGCCCTTCAGGCTGGACTGTGATAGATAGCCTAGTGGGAGCACTTCCCTTACGAAATGGACTCCGATATATTTAGTTTATGAAACTTTGAGATATGACGCTCGACCAATGGGATAGTATTTAGTATGCTTGTTATAGACAAGATGACCAATAAATAAAATAAAATTTGAAAGACCCCGCAAAGTATTATTTAATTTAATAACCCCCCACGTGGTTTCACCCATGTTTATGATTACTGATTGATCTTGTGACTCGTAGCGTGATGTTATATAGTCTATAAACTTCCTCAAGAATTAAGCTATCAAATATGTAAAAAATAATATAATATCAAAAATAGTTTTGAAATCCGACTAGCAGCTCTAGAACTGCCAGTCTTTTTGTTTTAACGCTTGTATCTAGAGATTAGCGAGAAAAACAAAAAAAACAGGTTAGAAAAATATGTAATGCATATAAAACCGTAAATGAAATTCTAAATGATAAAATTTCTCCATAATTAAAATATATCAAATCAGTTCAAATCTATTGTCTGGACATAGTATTGATGTAATTTGTAACAATAAATTAAATAACATAATAATAAATATTATAATTCAAATTCAAATTCAAATTTATTGCATTCCATAATGTACATTTACAGGTGGTAGGCTTAAATATAAGTAACAAATTATGGACCCTGTCGGGCACAGCACTATTAGGAGAGAGGAGGAGCTGTTTAGATATGCCATTTTTAAAGTTTCGTTTTGACATAACCTAACACAATTTTATCAACTTTTTAATCTAGTTAAGATATATTAGTATTTAACAGAATCATGAGAAATGAAAAAGATGAATAAATAAATAAACTTAATATTTAAATTAAAATTGCAGGATATATTATTTGGTGATACATACCTATTAATAATAATATTTATTGATAATTTATGTCTATTGCATTTATTATTGCACAATGTTATTACAAATTATTATTAAAGTAAAATAATATATAATTTATTTATTACATAGGTAGTTGTTAATTACTTATATGGTAATATGAATAAGTGGAGGTAGACAAGTAGTTGCTACCTATGTCCTATAATTACATTAATTTTAAATACAATTATTATTTTTAAATCATATTAATTAATTTTATGTATACCTATATATGTTTGTAATATTTAGTTAATTATTATTATGTAGGTGCTTTAGCTGTTTGGAATTTTTAATTTGTCCTCTAGGTATTCTTTGATACTGTAATAACTTTTATTTATTAGAAGTTTTTTTAACTTTCTAACAAAGGTATTGAATTTATTTTCATTTTTTATGTCATTTGGTAGCTTATTATATAATTTAATTGACATGACCAATGGGCCGGAGGAATGCATTGCTAATCGTGAATTTGGAAGGTTTAATCTATTTTTGTGTCTTAGGCTCATTTTGGTTTGGATGTCTTCGCGTTTGGTGTAGTGTTCTGGATATTTACGGACAAATTTACATACTTCTAAGATATAGGTGCATGGTAATGTTAGAATTTTGAGTTCTTGAAAGTGTGGTTTACATGTGTCGGTATTTTGTATATTAACTAAAATTCTTATTAATTTCTTTTGCTGAGTAAAGATAGTGGGTGCATCGGTACTATTTCCCCACAAAATAACATATTTTAATTTTATAACAATCTTTTTAATACAATTATAATTAAATTATGTAGAAAAAATAATAAATATGATATTAGTTTAATAGATTAATAATATAATAACAATTTTAATAATACATATTACACAAAATTGTAATATACTTAATAATAATAATATTTATGCCAATATTCCAATATAATCTATTTAATTCAGTAAATAATATTTTGTTAAATAATTAAGAATCAAAATGTACAATTTAGTGTATAACTCGGCAATCGACTAAAATAAAGCTTACATTGATATTTATTATGAAATTAACAATTATCTATAGAATATGATATTACTGTATCTGAGTAGTTTATGTTTCTTCTCTCCTACGTTGCTGTGCCCGACAGGGTCCATAATGAACTGTCATATTATTTAAGTTACCACCTAAGCCTACATTGTGGAACGCAATAAACAATCGAGTATTGAGTATGTCAAAATATAATTATGTAGATGGCACAGTGGTTTGAGAGATTGTCTTGTCACTGTCGTCGCCAATGTTGTGGGTTCGTTATCACAAATAGTTGTCGAGTCTAGGTGTTTCTTGTGTCCCTTGTTTGAATGTTTTTAAAGTCTCCAATGTCACAGAAATAATTGCTAGTGCTGTTGATGTATTTTAAAATGAACAATATTGTATCTGGAAAGCCGTAGTTTCTGCCTGCCTTTCGGGACACAAGCGTTAGTATATGTAAGTCTTCTTCTCCCTAGCCTTCATTATTCCCAAGTCACTTGGGGTCGGCTTTTCTAGTCTAACCGGCTTTGACTGGATATCAGTTTTTACACGGAGCGGCTGCCACCTGACCTCCGCAACGCGAAGGCTAACGATACCCTAAGGCTAGACCAGTGTCAGGATATTAGAGGGTACTGACTTTCCCAAAAACGACTGCCATAGATGTTCATGGCAGCCGGGACCGACGGCTTAACGTGCTCTTTGAGGCACAGAGCAGGCGATAATTGTCAATCAATACGCACATAATTTCAAAAATCTTATAATTTCTGAAAGTCAGAGGTGTGCAACGTGGGTTCGAATCCGAGACCCTCTGCATTGCAGTCTGTTGGTCTCCCCACTGAGCTATCGCTGCTATTTAGATTTCGTGAGTATATGTATGTATGTATCTTATGTGGAGGCCAGTCAGTGCAGACCGGCGACACTTCGACCCAGTGGGATCTTTTGTGTCGACACTCTCCCAATAACGACTGCCATAGATGTTCATGGCAGCCGGGACCGACGGCGTAACGTGATCTCCGAGGCACGGAGCGGGCGATAATTGTCAATCAATACGCACATAATTTCGAAAAGTCATATAATTTCCGAAAGTCAGAGGTGCGCAACGTGGGATCGAACCCGAGACCCTCTGCATTGCAGTCTGTTGGTCTCCTCACTGAGCGCTATCGCTGCTATTTAGATTTCGTTAGTATATGTAAGTAAGTGTATGTAAATCTAAGTTTAATTGTTTTCTAATACTCGTTATTTAAATAGCTTTAACTACGAATACACTACTAAAATTAAATATGAGGCCTAATTTCGATATCAGATTCATTTATTATGTTGCTCTTTTACTAAACTAATTGCCATGCACATTATTATAATGCATTGTAAATAATTAATTATTTGCCGTGTGTGTAAAATATTTGTCATTTCAAATGTCGTTCAAATTAGATAAATAGGCATTCATTTAGTTAAGTAGCAAAATTTATATCTATTCCGTAACAAAATACAAATATTAATCTCCGCACTGGAGTGATTTGACTATTTGGGACTAGAATATGTATGTATATCTTTTAGTTTACAAAGAATTGCAGCCAAATGACCTTGTGTTGTGTTCCAGTAGAAGTTTCCAAAACGTTAAAGGCGTTATGCTGTCAGCAGAACAATATGCGTTTTGATTGACAATTATCGCCTGCTCCGTGCCTCGGAGAGCACGTTAAGCCGTCGGTCCCGGTTGTCATAAACATCTATGGCAGTCATTATTGGGAAAGTCAGTACCTTCTAATATCCTGACACTGGTCTAGCCTTAGCCTTCGGGTTGCGGAGGTCAGGTGCTGCCACCTGAACTCCGTAATTTTTTTTGTATGTTTATCTGTCTGTTTGTTCCGGCTAATCTCTCAAACGGCTGAACCGATTTTGACGGAACTTGCACTGGCAGATAGCTAATATTATAAGGAGTAACTTCGGCTACTTTTATTTTGAAAGAAAATTGCGGTCCGCGGCATAAAATTAAATCATAAAAAAAAAAAAAATAATAGTGAACAACATCCTATTTAAATCGGCAATCATTTATAAAATAATAATAATAATATATATTATATATACTTCCAATATAATAACATAAAACCGACTCATAAAGTAGAAGAATCACATTAATTTGAGCATAGGTATTTCTATACGAGGCATAAAAAATATTAAGTTTTCGTTTACTCTGCGAATTGAATAAACACTTTTTAGTTTAAATCCACGCGGACGAAGTCGCGGGTAATAGCTAGTTAGAAATATAATAGATAAAGATAATTATTTCCAAGTTACACTTAATGTCAATTATTTAAGATTAACAATAATTAGGTAATGCCGACGTGTCGAATTGACGTCGCGTCGGACTATGACAGTTAGGGAATAGAGAATGCATCTGTGTTTGCGCACAAAATTATACACTATTATATCTCCTTCGCACATGGCCAGTCTCCGTTAAGATTGGTCGCCGATACTGAAATCGTTAAGATGGTCACAATTCGGTTTAAAAGAGATAGCATATTAACTAAATGGCTGCACTCAAAATAAAACGGAACTTAGAACCCTTGCTTTGCATATAAAATAATTAAGATTTATTATATCCAGTAGTTAGCTTAAAAAAAATTTTAATATGTGATTTAAAAAATATTAAAGAATAAGTAGCGTATAATGCATCTTCAATTATTTATTTTAATTAATGACAGGCAGTCGCCATTACGTTAGCGTTACGTTTACAGTACAGAAATAAAAGTAATTACGTTCGCATTCCCTTTGAATTGTGTAAGTAAACAAAACGCTTTTAAAGTTATTTGATTGTGAATATATTTGGCTCATAAAGTGATATTTTCTCAGAAACACGAGGATATGCCTTCAAACTTCGTTGAACAGTTGTACGAGATGGAAATGTTAGCGGCGCCCACGTGTTTTCCGATAGTAATTATACAGGCGTTTAGAAACTTTGTTTCGAAATAGTCGATGATTTTAATTGAAAAAGTGTTTGTGTATATCCTCATGGATTATATGGGTATTTATATTTAGAATTTACATTTATTAATATATAGAAGTTACTTCTAAGTTACTTCTACTATATGAAACATATTGTTTTTTGTTTATCCGTCTGGCCTCTGTAACGGCTGGGCCGATTTGTATGGGACTTTCACTGGCAGATAGCTGATGTTATAAGAAGTAACTAAAGCTCCTTTTATTTTAGTTCTTTTGGTAAATTCCACGTGGACGAAGTCGCGAGTAACAGCTAGTTATTTATATATTTATAAGTCTTGTCTCGCTCTGTAAATGTTGTTGACAAGTAAGGATGACGTCGAGGAGGCTTCGCGGCGAACATTTAATGTAGTTTCCAGATAGTTTGTTGTCTTCTTCTTGTTTGTTTGAAATTTAACTTCACGTAATATATGTTTAGTTTCTAGACATAATTACTCTCTATTTTACACTTATGCTTTACTTTTTAATATGCTTGACCTTTTTTTGTTGTTTGAGTAGTAAAAATGAACTGCCGCACTAGGAATGAATCCTATGTCGCGGGGGACTTTGCAAACGTGTATACAACGGACACAAAGAACACCCAGACTCGGTAGAATTATATGTGTATAACACATTTTTTAATTCCGTGTGGAGATTGAACCCACAACACTCGGCGCAGAGTGGCAAGCTTAATACTAAAACGAATACATCATCCCCGTGCAGCCAACGTACTTATAAAGGCTCACCATTATATTCAAGGAGGTAGGCAGCGGTATATTAAACTCACATTTCATCAGTTTGACCTACTGTACTTATTAATATTGTCGTAATACCTTATGGTATGTTCTTTACCAAAAATAAATCCATTCGTATCCGATAAACAATCAGTTTTAAGTTTTAAGGTTGGTGAAATAAGGTTTAAAGTGGCGCGCACTTAGTGGCTCGTATCCGAGCCGGTAACATATACACAGTACAAATATAGCGGCTCGTATGCGAGCCTCTATCAAAGGACAGGCACCACGTTATATGGGTCGAGCCGAATTGCCGTATACCAGACACAGTTTTAGACGCCAAGATTGTTTATTTATGAGAATTTCTGACAGATCATGTCAAAAACCCGTTGCCCGACCTAAATATCAAAGCCGAGACCTAACGTGCAGCAGTCGCATTTTCTATCGCTGCCACAGCCGTCTTGTACTCACTGGAGTTGAGCTGCTGAAACTATTGAGTCGCAGCGCCAAGTCGGTGGCCAAACACAATAGATTTTAATTATATCTGGTATTCTAAGACATGACCGATTAGGACTGCGCCGAGCGTAAGACAGATAATGACAGAGCTCGTGCGGTGCATATTCAAATCGGCGTCGGTCCCGGCTGCCATGAACATCTATGGCAGTCGTTATTGGGAGAGTGTCGACACAAAAGATCCCACTGGGTCGTAGTGTCGCTGGTCTGCACTGATATATATATATATAAATATATAGTTTATGTAATAAAATGTTTAATAAACAACGCGATAAAATCCGTATAAATTAGTTTAATTTGAATAAATAACATTCGCGTAAAGAAAAGTCAATATAATGTAAATAGCTGTTATGTTGACATTACAAACATACACTTTAATTTTATTTATTTTTATATATTCTCGCAGTCTCTGGGCTAATTTATATTGTCTCTATTTAAAGAGCGAACCCTTCTATTGGTCACACTTCCACACAATAAACATAAATCTGGGTGTACATTTAATTGGTAAGTTGCTTCGGTTCAATTGATTCGTGTTAATGAACGCTCTCATTAAAAGTAATGAGGGCCACGTTTGACGGTTACGTCATTTAAGCGCGCCGTTTGAGAGATTAACGAGCTAAAGTCTTGGATTATGCTAAAATTGGATAGGAATGGATTGACTCAATGCGAGTATACGATCTTGCTTCTGAATTAAGTCGTATTACTCAATGCTAGGTATTGGTAGCGACAACTTCCATTGGCGACATTCCAGAAGTTTCTTTTTTTTGTTTTTACTTGGAGGCATGCTTTGACGCTTACCTCTCCGCGGGGCGACGGAGAGGTTATGTCGGGCTCACCGGGGAGAGATACCCCGGTAATACCGACTAAACCTACCACGGTGTTCCTCGACATAAACATAGACGACGGGGCCGCGCGAATCGCTTTCACATGCGATCGCGACCCCGTCGAGGTTTCGGCCCGCCGTGTGAAACGGCAGGCCACTACATGAAAGATCCTCTACTGTCCCCTTGTAGGGAGACAAAAACACGACTCGGAGGCGCGCGTGGGAATACGCACGCTGCCTCTCGGACCTGGTGCTGATCGGGTGGCGGGCAGGCCCACGCAGCCCACCACCCCCAGGTCAACATTATTTGTTTATGATGCAACTTATTTGTCTATAGTATGTATTGGATGGACAGGCTATGTAAGGAAATATATAAGAATTGATTAATAAATTTAAATATTTGTTTAAATTTAACTACTTTGTACAGATTTTACCGCGCTGTTTATTTAACACTGTATTACATAATTTTGAAACGGTTACACTACTACCATTGAATACTTTAAACTAATTATATTTAATAAAACTACTTTACACTTTGCCGTACTTTTCGGTTGCTTTACATCAGCCATGTTCACGGGGAAACTACGGTAGTTGACTCAATGTTCTAGTGTAATTATTTCAAAGTACTCGAACATAATTTATTTATTGGTCATTGAAATTAAACTACTATATACGGATTTTATCGCGTTGTTTATTTAACACTTTACTACATAATTTTGAAAATTTACGGTCTAACTTACGGAAAACTACTTGTATGTGGTTTAAAGTCACATACGAGCAGTTATAACAGAGTATTTAAAAACGCTTACGTATTCAGATATAGAGAATTTTCTAATAGTTGTACAATCTTTTTCTGTTACTTTATCAATTTCTCATAATTTAAATCTATTTTAAGCGTATTTCTGTATACGTTTGCAGTACATTTTAATTTTTTTTTCTATAGACCTTTACTTTATTAACAGTAGAATAAAAATGTTCTATTAGAAACAACCTGAAACACAGGTTTTTGACTTATATCAGGCAATACCATGTAAACAACTGATTTCATAGATAAGCGACTGAAAACAGGACCAACAAAAAATAATAGAGAAAAGAAGAGAAAAGAGAATCATCACTATGCGACAACATAAACCAATGAGCCATACTACTATATTAATATTATAAAAATGAAAGATTGGATGTTTTGTTTGTTTGTTTATTTGTAAGGATTTAACTCAAAAACTACTCAACCAATTTTAAAGATACTTTCATCATTTTAAAGCTGTATTATCACCAAGTAATATAGGCTATATTTTATTTAACCAAACCTACTTTTACCCAAGCGAAATTGTGGGCCAAGTCCAGTCTCGAATACAAACATTTCTATCCCTACACGTACTTAAAACAGAACAGACAAGTCTATTAAACTTTCATACCAACAAAATCAAGGGCCACTTTGAATCAATAACTAACAGACTACAAACTAAACTAAGTAAAATATAACATTAGTTATGGGTCATTGAATAGTAATTCAGTAATGTGTATCTTCTAAAGTTTCATCTTCAGATAGTTCACAAGAGAGTCCATTTCAATCGATAATAGCATTCCGTAATTACAAAATTGGAACTCGGGATACTGTCATAATATTTACTGAATGGCAGCTGTTCTCTTGCAGGACTTATTATATAAACATTAATCTATATATGTATATAAAACTCTTCCGTTATTGAGTGACTGACAGACAACGCACAGCCGAAACTACTGAACGCAAGAAGCTGAAATTTGGCATGTATGTTCCTTGGAGAATGTAGGGGAGCACTAAAAGAGGATTTTTGAAATTTCCACCCCGAAGGGGGTGAAAGGGGTGAAAAACTTTTACATGAAAGTTCTACTCCGTTGAAGTTAGTGACTTGAAAATTTGGATTTTAGTTGTTTATTACAAATTAATGAATACGTGTTAAGACAGAAAGCTGAAAATTGGTAAACATACTCTTTGTTGTAAATAAAAAATAAATTTTCAAGATTTTTCAAAAATCCCATGCGTATGTTGTTTTCTTTTTATCTCGATATTCCCACGGGAACGGGACTTACGCGGGTGAAACCGCGGGGAAAACTAGTACGTTATATAACGTTTATTATACACTACCTTTTCCCCGCTACTTCATACGCGTGGAATTTGGTAGTAGATACCTATTTATATTATTCTTTACTTGAATCTAAAAAGAAGCTGATCGACACACTCGATTTTTAGGAGACTTATAAAGATGAAACTTGGGGTTGTTTGAAATTTTAAGTTAGACGTCCAGCAATACAACTGTGTAACCGAATTCAACTTGGTGCTGCCGCGCACCCTATGCATGATGGAGGCATATCGTTTTCTGATAATCGCATAGAAATTGTCTACTGCCGTCTCGGTAAACATGCCTACAATAGCGCTGTTAATTATCACTTGCTTGCTTTAAAACCGCGAGGAAACCTGAATGTCTGAGAGATTTCCACAACATTCTGACAATTATGTAATGTCCGTCAATTCTCATTGGGCCAGCTTGGTGGACTATGCTCCTTTACTCTCTTTGAGAAGATATTTTAATTATAAGATAATATATAAGATTATATATAAACACACGAAGAAGATACACAACATAAAGGACACTCGATGGCGTCACAGCGTCTCCTTAAAGAGCTTTGATAACTAGGAGACTGTTTACCTATCACAAGGCTATGTGTCAGATGTGTCTATATTTGATTAATTATTCTGTTTCATATTATTGCAACCTATAAAGTCAATATGCTTACTTTATAGCCTAGTTATGTAGGACAAAGTTGTGTTATTGTTGGCACCAATGGTATATGATCCAGTAGAGCTAGTAAATTGTTCATTAACTTATTTAAAGATTTCAATTGTGACTAAATGAAAGAGCTAAATGTATTAATTATACCACAACATCCTTAAAGGTACTCCATTGTCAGTGTAATAAATATCATTTATCATTTAAATTGTGTATGTAAAATGAATGTATCACACATTAACTTTTTATCTCTTTTATATAAACAGCTACCTCCGTGGCGCAGCGGTAGTGAATGCGACTGCTGTGCATGAGGTCTTGGGTTCGAATCCCAGGTCGGGCCAACTTTTGTTGGCCCGACCTGGGAGTTATTGAGTTTTTCTGTTAAGAAATCTAAATAGCAGCCCGGAGTTAGGAAGTTGGCGGTGTTAGACACCCCCGTGCCTCGGAAAGCACGTGAAGCCGTTGGTCCTACGCCAGATCTCTTTCCGGTCGTGTCGGATTATCCGTCTCATTGGATCATGAGAGTGAGGGAATAGAGAGTGCACTTGAGTTCGCGCACACGCTTGTGCACTATAATATTTCCTGCGCAGATGTCCAGTCTCCATTAAGATTGGCCGCCGTGACCGAAATTCGGTCTGGAGGACATTATTTATTATTATTATCTAAACATACTACCTTATTTATTTACATAATATTTATAACTGTCTGTATCATATTCTGTTTCTTTTACAGTACACACTTATTATATATTTACTGTTAGTACTAAGAGTAAATATCTTGTTACAAAACATGATATTTCTTTTTGTACTTTTTAATTTTTGTATTTTGTTATTGTTATGGGTCTTCACGATACAGGTTTTTTTTTTTTTTTTTTTTACGTTTTGGAATGCATGACGCATACGCCTCCGCGGGGGCGGGCGGAGGGGTTATGTCGGACTCGCCGGGGTAAAAGAAAGATGTTAAGAAGAAAATGTACCTCCCGGAATACCGACTAAACCTACCACGGTGTTCCTCGACAAAACCACTATCGACGGGGCCGCGCGAATCACTTTCGCATGCGGTCGCGACCCCGCCGAGGTTTCGGCCCGCCGTATGAAACGGCAGGCCACTACACGAAAGACCTACCCTAAAGGCACTTCTACCACTCCCTACTGTCCCCCCTAGAGGGGAGACGGACTCGAAACAAAGGCGCGCGTCGGAACACGCACGCCGCCTCTCGGACCTGGTGCTGAACGGATGGCGGGCAGGCCCACAAAGCCCGCCACCCCCAGGTCAAACCTCAGGGTGGCTGGAGGTCGTCTCGCGCCCTCCGGCGCCCGGCTTCACGATACAGGCTTGCCTAATGTGAAAACCACACAGAAGTACCACAGAAGTATAATATACTTTATTTTATTAGGTGTTTTAGGTTGATAAGTTTTTCTAATTTGAAACACTGTAATAAACAATTTTTCATTTTCATTTTCACTTAGTAATCATAAGTACATTTTCTAATGTAGGCTAAGATTCTTTGTTTATATTCGAGATGTTAAAATTTTTTTTTACCTTAACGTAAAACTTTTTTTATTTTAATTTAGGCCTTAATTACCTTCGTATTCGTCTTAAAGCTGCCAACATGGATTTATTTATTTATATCTTAAATCGGTAACTTCGTAGATATTTATATATTTTGTACAACAACTTTGCGCCAATTAGGTATGTATGATTTAAGTTGGAACCTAAAACAAAACTGGCTAACGTTAGATTTATATATTTTCACCTACTCTTACCAGTGGATATAGTGACAAGAATAGAAAAGGGTATGTTAAGCTGGTTTGGGCATGTAGAAAGAATGGACGAGGAAAGACTGACTAAGAAAGTTTATAAGGCTAGTGTGAATGAAACAGTCGCAAGAGGAAGACCTAGGCGAACGTTTCTTGTTCAGATCGGAGGCGTTCTGGACAAAGGCCAGGTTAAGAGCACCTTGAACCGACGGGCGTGTATGAGGAATGTGATGAAAGTGAATGAAGCCAGAGAAGTGTGTCAGGATCGTAGCAAATGGAAATCCGTAGTCTCTGCCTACCCCTCTGGGAAACAGGCGTGAATCTATGTATGTATGTATGTAAAAAAAATTCATCTCCCACACTAAGAATAATTTTATTAATTCCTGTGTCGCGTCGTACCTGCAACATTCAGACAACGGAAACAGAGAACATCCAGACTCAGAATAACTATTTGTGGACCACACAATTTTCCCCCGTGTGGGGATCGAACCCGCAACATTCAGCACGGTAGCAGTGACGAGGCGACCACTTAAATGAACTACGACATCCGTGCAGTCAAAAAATAAAATATTCAATGACAATTTGGCAATGACATTTTCGCAGGCAAACCAATACAATGCCGGTCGCAAACGAAAGCAAAGAAATTCGTCTGTCACAATAATTATTACAAATTATTTCACTCTTCCTAAATAATGTTCTTAAATATTTTCCTCGGTATGACAGGGACAGGAGCTGCAAGGTGACATCCATAACATAACAAAAGGACTACACACGTGATTGCAAGTGGTCGTGTAATGAAACAACGCTGACGCTGCAGAAACCTTTTGTAGGAGAGGTGTTTTGTATTAGCTTACGTGTGTTGGTTTCTTTACTTATATAGATAAAATAAATGGGTATACATAATGCTAATACAGAAAGTTGTTTTATATCATGTTTATTAAGAAAACAGTTTAAGAATATGGAAAATTAATACCTAACTATTAAAGCAAATAATAATAATATAAAGGCGGGCGCTTTAAGTCTCATTATGATAAAAAATATTAATAGCAATAAATAGCATTATTTATTGAAGGTTTTATAGTTTATTACTCAAATAACTAAAACGATTTTGAATCGATTTAAATTTATACATAATCACACTGATATATCCGAAGTGAAAGAAAGAGTCATCAGATATTTTGGTATATATGACTTTTAGGCACGACGTAGCATAGAACTAGCATATTACCGTCTACCGGGCATTCTACCCAGTGGTGGTTAATATAGCATATAGCGTCATAACATAGCATGCTATATTTACTCAACGCATAGCACGTGCTATATTGTTTCAATCTCGACGCTAGAAATATCGTCGCGCTTTATATGCCTAGCCTGTTATGCATAGCGTGATATAACGACTAGCGCGCTGCGCGATGACAAATCTGCGCAAGCGGCGAGCGACGTCTAGCGCGCTAGATAGTAGATACGCTAGTCAGCCGCCGCGTACTATCGCTCGCTGTATGACGTATTATCGTTGTTTACGTTTCTATGCTATTCCGGCCAGTTCATGCGAGTTACGTATTAATGAACTTTTAAACACGACTATAATTACTTTATTATTATAGAACCTATCATTATTACTATTCAGTAGTCACAGTCAATCAATTATAGACATTCCTAAGCCTCAAAAGTATGAAGGAGAGTTCATTGAATTTATTTTGCCTATTACTTATTAGATTATATATTTTTACATGCCCCACCGTTTAAGTATGTAACGCATTTCAAGGTTATATTCTCCACGGCTCCACGCTACCATATTCTATGACGCTACTAGCGTCCCCGCGCAGCGCGTTATAACATAGCGCGCTAGAAAAATATAGTTCGAAGTCCGTATCGTGCTATCTTAATATAGCGGATTTGAACACTACTAATTCTACCAGACTATGTTTGAAGTGTTTATAATGGACCACCTTACTCGCCTACTCGCCACATGTTACTACAAAGAATATCTTGACAGGAAAATCCTAAAACAAATTTTGCAACCCGGACTTTGAACCCAAGACTTTGTATACAACATTCACATACACTACCACTGCGCTACAAAATCAGTAAGTTGAATAAACAAATAATTTTTGATTAAATAGGATTTCCTGTCCACTCTTCACAATTCCTCGACCATCAAAGTTAATTCGTAACCTGCCCTCTTCGCTTTTTACTTATGCGTGTTTTGCAGGCTGTGTTAGCTTTTGTTATGTTAATGTATTGACGGACGGGTGGCGAGCAAATAAGTCATTTATATAATATATGTAGCCGTGTGGTCCTAACCCTGTTTTGTTGGGCAAATAATAGGGCTATGGTAAAACTTGCGTGTATAAAGTATGTGTAGAAGGTGACTAAAAGGGTTTTGAGTCATGGGTATTCGAAATTGGTTAGTTTAGAGGCTCAATTCTGTGACAAAAACTGTTCAAAACAGGTTGCAATCTAGTATCAATGGCATAAATAACACAAATTCTCTTAAATTAAAATGAAAATAAATATGAACTTGAATAATATTACAGTTCATATCTGACGTTGTTATACCGGCATTTTATTTTGAAAGATTTTCTTACAATAATTGGCCCTCGTGTTGTCTTAGACATACATATCTACATGCCTTTATTTTTAAAAGGATAGGCAGACTGTATGTGCCACGTAATGCACGTTATAGTTTAGTTATATATACTAGAAACCATCTTAAATCTAAAACCACAAGCGTTTCCTGAAGCATTCCATCTTTTGAATCCTTTTAGAAAAACTTGTTAATTCTGACACTCACTTTATATTGGATGTATTTACTATATAAGATGATCACTACCTCGGCTGCGCAGCCACAGTGAATGTGACTGCTTCGATGCTTAGGTTCAATGCTCAAGTAAAAAGATTTTTCTGTCAAGCAATTCTCAACAGCAGCCCGGAGTGAAGTTGATAGAAAGGCACAAGCCCGTGAAAAGAAAACAGGTGAAGACTTTGGTTCTGCGTCTGATCTCTCACCCATCGTTTAGGGATATAAGACAATAAAGAGGGCATTAGTGTTTGCGCACAATCTTGTGCACTGTAATTTTTCCTCCGTAGTTAGCTATTCTTCCTTATAATTATAAATAGCAGCGATAGCTCAATGGGGAGACTAACAGACTGCAATGCAGAGGGTCTCGGGTTCGAACCCACGTCGCGCACCTCTGACTTTCGGAAATTATATGACTTTTCGGAATTATGTGCGTATTGATTGACAATTATCGCCTGCACCGTGCCTCGGAGAGCACGTTAAGCCGTCGGTCCCGGCTGCCATGAACATCTAGGGCAGTCGTTATTGGGAAAGTCAGTACCCTCTAATATCCTGACACTGGTCTAGCCTTAGGGTATCATTAGCCTTCGGGTTTCGGAGGTCAGGTGGCAGCCGCTCCGTGTAAAAACTGATATCCAGTGATATCCATATCCACTCCAAGTGACCTGGGAATAATAAAGGCTAAGAGAGAAGAAAATAGCTATTCTTTGGTAAAATTGGCTGTCGTTACCAAACTTTGCTCTAGAAGACTTATTTAATGATTGCCATGTTAATATAATTAATCCCCGGTCTATTACAGCTCAAGACCATAATTAGCTAACAGCTTTTTTTTTTTTTACCTGGGGGAATGCATGACGCATACCCCTCCGCGGGGGCGGGCGGAGGGGTTATGTCGGACTCGCCGGGGTAAAATAAAGATGTTGAAAAGATAAAGGACCTCCCGGAATACCGACTAAACCTACCACGGTGTTCCTCGACAAAACCATTATCGACGGGGCCGCACGAATCACTTACGCATGCGGTCGCGACCCCGCCGAGGTTACGGCCCGCCGTATGAAACGGCAGGCCACTACACGAAAGATCTACCCTATAGGCACTTCTAACACTCCCTACTGTCCCCCCCCTAGAGGGGAGACGGATTCGAAACAGAGGCGCGCGTGGGAACACGCACGCCGCCTCTCGCACCTGGTGCTGAACGGATGGCGGGCAGGCCCACAAAGCCCGCCACCCCCAGGTCAAACCTCAGGGTGGCTGGAGGTCGTTTCGCGCCCTCCGGCGCCCGGCTCTGCGGTTGGGGAGAGGGTTTAAACGCTCCTCTCCCGCTCCGCCGCCTCCTTGATGGAAATGACTTCCTCACAAAAGGAGGCGACGGCGTTCCACGACCTCTCACTCCGGACCATAGACTGAACTACGGCCGTGAGCAAGAGGGCAACCAATCCGACTGCCGCGATCAACTCACGGCGCTGCGATGCCCAGGCGGGGCAAACCGCCAAAGTGTGCAGCGCCGTGTCCTCATCTACGTCGCGGCAGTCGCCGCAGTGGTGACAACCGGTCGTCTCTTGCCGGCGTATACGACACAGGAACTGGCCAAAACAACCGTGGCCAGTAATTACCTGTGTCAGCCGGAAGGTGAGAGCGCCATGCCGCCTCTCCAGCCACTCCTCATACACGGACATACTGCCACGATCGTGGCGTGCCCGAGCTAACAGCTGATCAAACGTATGTTAACCAATCTGATTAGCTGACCAAATGAGTAATAGCAAATCAAGTTACTTGACATGAATTTGATTTTGATACGTCTATGAACAACCTTTCAAAAACCAGTGGTACGTGACTCCCTTTAGCTTATTGTGATAGTATTATAGTTATTTCACTGTCGACGGCTTGTAAATTGTAACAGAGGAATAAGGCAATACATGAAGCAGGACTTGAAACTTGAACCTGAGATAAACCATGCGCTTATAAAATATTTTTTTAATATTCTATTTAACGACTACTATCTGATGACCAAAAGGTGGAGCAGTAAAAACTACTATGCTGCCTCTTGAACGATCTCAGAGAGCAATTTTAAAAGTAGCCATCTGCCGTCCTTTTCTATTGCCTACAAGCTTGTTATATAAATCCTAGAAAGTAATGACTGTCCGTCAAATCTTTATTATGCACACAATACTAAAACAACATGCGATGCTTACATATAACGCTGACATAACTTACAAGCGTCGGCAAGATATAGTCTGCAGCACACAATCATGCTCAAAACATATTTTACAAATAAATTTTTTGCATTTCTAGAGCCATACTTGTACAATAGACTAAATAGAGAATTAAGTATTTATAAATTAACTCATTTTAGCTGTAAAAATTTAATTACTACTTATATTCAAACTCTGTCATATGACCAAACCGAGCAGTTACTTGAAATCTGTAAATAAAATTTTGCTAATTTAGATTTGAAAGTAGAATATTAAACTTATTTTAATTATTTTTACTATTACCTTTAGTTTAATATAAAAGTTATTATAATGTAAATTTATTTATACTGATAATAGTATGTAAGCAGTTTGTCGCTCGAAACACAGGTTTAACCTAGTTCGAGCAAATATCTATAAGTGCACTTTATGTTATTGTTAAAATGCAATTGTAAAACTAAGAATTTATACTAAAATAAATAAATTATTAAATAAAAATAAAAAAAGACAAAGACCCGAGACACAGGAACATGATGAACATTCCACATATACGCACGAAAAGCTTTGCTTCCATTGTTATAATACGTATCGCAAAAGAGTTGAACTTATTACTACCACTAGATTTTGCGCACGGCTTTGCTCGCGTAAATGTAGTTTAGGGCAGGTTAGATTAGTTACACAACTTTTTTCTGGATGAAAAAATATACCCTACGTCCTTTTCTGTTCAATTTCATGATGATTGGTCGAGTAGTTAATGTATCAAAGCGTAACAAACAAACTTACTCACATTCGCATTTATTATACTAGCTGCGCCCCGCGGTTTCACCCGCGTAAGTCTCGAAGCCGTGGGAATATCAGGATAAAAAGCCTTTGTGTTAATCCAGGTTGCCAGCTATCTACATGCCAAGTTTCATCGCAATTGGTTCTGTAGTTTTTGCCTGAAAGAGTAACATCCATCCATCCATCCTCACAAACATTCGCATTTGTAATATTAGTAGGATTAAGCTAGGATATCTGTTTTTTTGATAAGTACAATCTGGGTGTCTTCAAGTTGTGAGTGGCGAGTGTATATAAGTGCCTTCGATGCAAGCATGCTCAAACGTAGACACAAAAATAAAAACGAATTTTTCGTCATAATGCAATATTGCGATATAATAGCTTTAGTAACAGCGAGGTAAACATTTAGACCAGTGCACCATTTTTGCAGTATATTGACTTGTAGCATTGCAGATACTGTGAATATTGTCACGGGAGTTGATTTATGTTATCTGTTTTTCTTCAATGTTTTTCGTTGTATGCAACTCGAAATTAATATTTATTAATACAAACTCATTTCCAAATATACACTCGTTTGGGTACCTTATTGTTTCAGTAGCACTCCTAAAAGTAGCTACACATCGACCTTTTCGCTACCCCACATGCTTTTTGTATCAAAATTCTAAAGTACTAACAGTCCGGCAGCTTTTCATAATGCACACTGTACTAAAACAACATACTACTCTTGATTATATCCCGGAACTTACTAACACTAAACGACGGAAAGATATCGTTTGTACTACTCAGTCTCAATCTAAGTATATTTTTACCAATAGCTTTTCGCATTTTTAGATTCTTTTCTGTATAATAATATAAACAAAATAACTGCAATCTATGACAAAAATTATGCTAACACTAAGCAATTAGTTCAACAATATTTACAAACCTTGAAGTACGATCAAACTGAAAATTTGATGACTGTTGTTCAATAAGTGTTACGCAATAAAATAGCTCTTTAAATCGTCATAGTAATCACTTAGTTTATAATATAATTCGTAAGTTATTATATCTTATCTTATCTTATTTCGGTGGCCAATCAGTGTAGACCGGCGACACTTCGACCCAGTGGGATCTTTTGTGTCGGCCCCGAGATCTATCCCTGAGCTATCTACCTATGAATGTACTGCATCAGTCGCAGCGAACACTTCAGAGGGAGAAGCCTGAAGTCTTCAGGGTTCGGATATGCCAATCCCATCAGACCCATCCTTAGTCCAGCCAACGCGTCACATTCACGCAGTATATGTTACCGTCCTGTTCACCACAGGCTCTGCAGATCAAATTGTTTGCCAAACCTAACCTGCACAGGAAGTCGTTGGTGCCAAAATGGCCAGTGAACGCTCCTGTGAGCAGGCGTATTTGGCCCTTGTTGTACCCGCAGAACTTCCGGGTGAAGCCCGTGGCTCTGTTTGCAATGAATTTCTTGCAGAACCCTAAGGGCCATCCACTCCAGCCTATGTTTATCATTGCCATGTGCATTCATAGCTGCCTTGACGGTACTCTCTGAGAGTCCCACGAATGGCTCGGGGCCAACAAATAGTTGCTCCGAGCCCCTCAAGTTATTATATACAAAGAATAATGTTTTATAAGTATTGTTTTACAATTTATATCTCCATTATATAGTATGTGCCCTTAATGCCTGTGGCACAGGTTTACCCTAGTACAGGCACCCCTTATATATTACCTTTACAATGTAACCTAAGCTCTGTATCAATTTGTACCAATGTAAGTTGAATAAAAAAAATTGAATGATTATTATGGTTAGTAGCATTTATATAGTAAAAATACATAATAGGTATACATATTATATGATATCAGACCTAGTTATGAACTGTCCCACTTTTGCCTCTTCCTCTGCCTTTTTCTAATGTAGCGATGAGTAGTCTTAGGTTATAACTCACCACACTGGCCCAGTGAGGGTCGGCAGACTTTACACACCTTCAAGAACATTATGTATCTCAGACATGCAGGTTTCCTCACGATATTTTCTTTCACCATTAAGACTGCGCCGAGCGAAATGTGCCAAAACAGACGGTCACAGTTAAGTGAATAAAATCAACACTTTTTATTTAATTCAAATATAAAATATACATTTACTATAACAATGAATGTGTTTACAATTACTCCGTGTAAAAACTTAAAATAATTAATATTTTGGCCTACAAAATTACGTAAATTTGCACGAAAAAAGCAAAAACGTATGCTCGTGTTAAGTGATATTTAGATTATAAAAGTAGAAATTTATCCTATTTTACAGCTTAAACGAGACATAAATAGTTATATTACAATTTGTCCGTCCCAAATATTTAAGTTATTGGTTGACAATAAAGATACATATTTATCAAAAAAGCACTTCAAATCCTCCATACAATTTTACTATGGCGGCCGCGCACCGATTTGAATATGCGCACGAACTCTGTCATTATCAGCTGTCTTACGCTCGGTGCAGTCTTAAATTGAGCGAGAATTAACTCTTTAATACGCATAAACTATATAACTTTTATTTTAAGTGATAGGAACAACAGACTTAAATTAATTGCGTTATATGCGTCATCATCTGCCAACTTCAATGGTCACCAAACTAATACCTAATGTGAAATCTATTTGTAAGAGCGCTGGTACCCATAACACAAGTTCAATCTTACCTTGGGTACCAGAGTTCACTTAAACACTACATATGGAAATCTACTTTAGTACTTAATCTATTTCACTTTAACTATAACTCATGTAAGTGTAAATGTTCAACTAATTTGATCAATAAATAAATTTAATTTCATTCATTTCATTAGTTTCAGATGAGGCACAATATCTCAGGACGTCACACAAATACTTTTTGACCATGCGGTATTTTAACCTGCAATTCCTTACGCAGTAGTTGAGGCGAGTGACCATTTATACCACTGAGCTATTTATTTAGTCATTACACTGTGGAGGAACAGGGTGTGATGTCCCCGATACAAAGGTAGGATCCTCCGACCAGGCTGGTTGATCGTGACTGGCGGGTCGCGGCCCGCTATTAAGAGACAGCGGCACACCAGCGGTACAGCAATGTCACAGTAATGGCAAAACTCAAACAATAGATTCTTAATTATTTCTATCATTCCAAAAATATAGAGGTTAATTTAAATACACGATTTCTGTTACAAGGGTCAATAAACTTACTAATATTATTACTAATGTGAATGTCTGTTTGGGAAGTAGTTTTGATATTTGAATGATTGTGTCTCAATCACGCGTAAGCCATTGAACGGATTTGAATGAAACTTGCCATAAAGGTAGACCATATCCTGGATAAACAAATATAATTTTATCCTGGTGCATATTCCCATAGGATTCACGCAGGCAGCCGCGGGCAAAAATTAGTTTAAGAATAAATTTAAAATTTATCAGTACACGAACGCCTTTTACAACCCCAAGACGTGAAAGGTTAGGGTGTTTTACATATACCTATGTATATGTGTGTAAGTACCTACGGTGAATCTCATTTTCAGTAAATGATATGGGAATATTCGTCTAGACGAATATTTTAAGTGGTTGACTCTGAAAGTGACATAAGATACGAGACCTTCTATCTCGGAATGCGTGTGTGCCTACCACACAAAATTTTTGTTTAAATCTTAACTATCTATATATTAATGCGTGAAGCAAAAACTTTGTACCCCTTTTTACGAAAATTGCGCGGATGGAGGCGTATGAAATTTGGCACAGTTAAAGCTTATATGGAGGAGGGCCGAATCCTAATATTTATATAAAATAAGCATTAGAAATACATTAAATTAATGAAAAAACACTACACGCACACAACCATGCATTTGACACACGCAGTCGAAGCGCGTAACTATGGTTACATATATCAATATATAATGACATAATATATCAGCAATATCTTATAGGCAAATTTTTGGTCGAATTTCATGCACTAGGCGACCGTTAGTTATTATAAATGCGAATGTGAATTTGTTTGTTTGTGATGCTTTCACACCTTAACTACTCACCGAGTATTATGATATTGCGCATGCACATTTACCTTTCATCCCGAAAAATGTAATGCAACTAATCTTACCTGATCTAAATTACATTTATACGAACGAAGCCGCGGGCAAAATCTGATGGGTAAAAAGTTCAACTCTTTTACAATACGCATAACACAGTGGAAGCAAAGATTTTCGTGCGTTTATGTAAAATATCCAACAAGTACCTGAGATGCAGGGCTGTTTGTTTCGTCATCCGATAGTAGTCGTGGATTAATATATTACCGTTCAACCAGAAAAAGAACACCATTTCCAAGTGATACCTAGTATACGGTATAATTTTGTTAACAGGCTTTATATCACATACATAAGCCTCACGCTATCCCGTAAGGGGTAGGCAGAGGTATATTACACTTACATTTAGCCAGCTTCGTGTTAAGATTCCACCTAGGGAGCTAGTCTATTACCGTATATTGGGCACTGTTGCAGATTCTGTGCTAGAACTGACAATTTCTTGACAGAAAAATCATACAGGCAACAGATCCATCTCCTTGTTGCCACTAAGATTTAGAAGGCTGGTTTATGTATTACCGTCATAGTCACTAACGGGCCTAGTTGAAAACCAGCGTCAGGCATTCGTCTGACACATACTGACAGGCCCTATTTTGACACTGCTATAAGACACTTACTTTATAAGTTTTTTTGGGTTGTTCCGCATTTGCCCCCTATATTACGTCACACATTCCAAAATGTGCTGCATTCGCTCCTCTTTTTAAATTATTTCTTTTTCATCCTTCATTTTTGTGCACATGGATAGCAAAAAAACATGGTTATAAATCATTTTTAATCATCTCGTTGTCGGGCTCGTGATATCATGCAATCATAAGCTCAAAGTTTGCCGTGACATCAACAAGGTATTTTAAAATATTTTTCGGATGACGGTACAACAAAAATACCATCCAAAAAAAACAGGAACAAAAAGTAACATAATTTGGGACGAAATAGGAATTACATTAATAAATTAATATTTATTTAAATTTAGGGGCATAAGGAGCAATTATTGGGACAAATACGTATTTCTACGTTTAGGACGAAACATTAGACATGAATGCGGAACAAACCGTTTTTTGGTTTTGGTTCACTGTGTTTATATTGACGACTCGATGGCTTAGTGGTTAGTGTAACCGACTGCCACGCCTGAGGTCGCGTGTTCGATTCCCGCACAAGTCAAACATTTGTGTGTATGAACATGGATGTTTGTCTTGGTCTGGGTGTTTCTATGTATAATATGTATGTATTTACAAAAAAAAATGTATATGTGTATGTTTATCCATTGTCTAGTACCTACCCATAGTACAAGCTCTGCTTAGTTTGGGCTAGATGGTGTTGTGTGTATGTGATAGAATATTATTATTATTATTATTGTACATATCTATTTCTTTTTGCATACAAGCATGTGTCAAATAAACAAAAATCTTTCTTTATTCCTTTCTTTCAAACGGGCCTATACCCGTTTGACGGTAATAAGTATCCCTATAATGTCAAAACTAAACTATCGCATGCGAAATTTGGATATAATACATCTCTGTCTAATTCTTGTGGATTAATACGACAGGCTAGATAAGTATATATATTATAGCAATAACTGTCTCGTACTTTAAGCAGGTATTATCTAGTATCTCACACTGCTGCACACAGCTGCATATAATCCCATCGATTAGATCCATGAGCTCTTGAACCGTTAACACACACAACAATAATATTACCAGAAGCCTCCTTACCCCAATATCAACATACGTTCGCATTAATTATCTACAAATTAATATTAATAGACGGAAAGACGTCTCAAGTAATCATTCTTCGTTACAAAGACGTGGGAGGAATTAACGGTAATAGATTTATATAATTTAGACTGAAATTTGTCGGAGATCTAGTTTAGTCAATTGTATAATTCTGCGTGGGAGTATGACTCATATTTCTATTTTAAGATATCTATTAGGCCTGGTTCAGATGATAAGTAATAAAATAAGCGTTTGGTAAAACACATAAAGCTCGTAGCGGCAAATAAAGCAGCGGCCCACCTGATGGTCTCACACCTACTTGTATATCTCTCGTTGTACCGGGCACAATTCCTATCATCATGTATGTATGTATGTATGTATCTTATGTGGAGGCCAGTCAGTGCAGACCGGCGACATTTCGACCCAGTGGGATCTTTTGTGTCGACACTCTCCCAATGACGACTGCCATAGATGTTCATAGCAGCTGGGACCGATGGCTTAACCTCTTGTATGCCGGAATACCAGACATAATAGAAAAAGCATTGTGTCTCACGTAGATCCACGTTCCGGCATACCACAGGTTAACGTGCTCTTCGAGACACGGAGCAGGCGATAATTGTCAATCAATACGTACATAATTTCGAAAAGTCGTAGTAAAGTAAAGGAAAGTCATATAACTTCCGAAAGTCAGAGGTGCGCGACGTGGGTTCGAACCCGAGACTCTCTGCATTGCAGTCTATTGGTCTCCCCACTGAGCTATCGCTGCTCTTATTTATAGAACTAACTACCATACTAAAATAACTTTACTTTAAACTTTTCTATTGTATGGTTCTATATATACTTCAACATTGAATGTTAATATTGAGGTTGTCCGAGTCGCTTTTAACAAAGAGGCTAGTAATTTAAGTACCATTAATTAAGCCATTTAGAACAGGACCTTGAGTAACTTGGTTACTAAAGTGCTGACATGCATGGCGAAGGACGCAATATCAGTCCTCTTTACAAGGTAAAAGTAATTTCGCAAGTCTGGAGGTCGATTGAGAACTTTGAAAAAGTAACGGTATTAGTACAATAGAATATATTATACCGTGTCGACTTTTCGCAACGATTTTGTTTTTTATGTTTCTAAAATAGTAGTTGTTGACGATAGTCGCTTACACGTATAGGACATACCTCGGAAATAAAAGCCTTATAACACTTTATCAGTTTATGCGCTTATTTTTATTAAATTAACAGTTTAACACTCACTTCACACTGTCTACAGTAACACTTTCACAATCCACGGTTCACGAAAGAATGCCCCGAGTTGCAATGCCTATCCACCACAATGGCTATTATCAATATAATGACTATATTTATTGCCAACGGAAGTTGATAAACTTCCGTTCAATATTAAATAATAATATTTGACAGATATTGGTCGATACAAATACTTCTCACTGATTAAATATTCCTAGACCGAAGTTGATAAATCACCGTTCAGTAATATTTATTCAAAATTAGTTAATAGAAATATTGCTAAATAACAAAACATTCGATGACGGAAGTTGATAGACTTCCGCTTAATATTCAATATAATATCTTGTAGAATTTAGTCAATATAAATACCTTTATAAACTAAATATTCGTCAACGGAATTTGATGAACCTCCGCCCAATAAATATTAAATATCCATCAAGAATTAGTCGACATAAATACTTTTAAATAACTAAACATTGGATGACGGAAGTTAATAAACTTTCGTTTAGAGTTTATAATCTAAGTATTGTTTGATGTGCCGTGTAAATTAATATTCGTATATAATTATAAATATTAGTATGTTGCTTACACACGTTATCAACCTTATAAAAACAACACAAAGCGATTCTTTGAAAACAACTACGACTTCTTAAAAGCTGACGAGACCTTACAAGTGAGGCAAAGGCCTTGACCAGGTTTTTTATTGTCTCTATGGTAAAAGTACTTATCTAAACAGATTGCTCGAGACTTGAGCAGTGTTTCCAACATGCGTCTTCTAATGATATAACAAATTTCATATAAGTGGCTACTGATATTCAGTCAATATGGTTGACTGTCATTAATTTTCTTGACATCCGTAACTTTGTACGTACTTGACAAACTACAGAGAAGTGTGAAGTTTTTAAGCGGACACCTATAAACCCACGTATGACGTAGGCTTCGTTGCTTTACCTCGCGGTTTAATTGATCTGCGTAGTCGCTATTACGTCATAGGCTATGAAAACAGAGACAGTTGTGTCAATGTTTATTAGACAGCGCTTTCTAATATACATAGCAGGTAAATAGTGTCAGAACTTTAGTTACGAAATAAGTCGTAAAATCAAACCGCATGGTTGGTTAGAAAATCTAATATTTTGATGCGTTATCTGAAATCCGAGCCGTTAAGCCGTGGCGGCTTCAAACAACCAAACATTTAGGAACGTGATACGTTTTCGTCAAGTTTCTGCGCCGCTTACATTGTTTGCTGAGAACATGGAGCTTGGAAAAATAGTGAGAGCTGTAGTGTGTCCACACGTAACTACAATGGAAGTGACAACATTCACTAAGTTGTCCTTTAAATAACGGGAACACTAAGTGTTTTTAATTACTTAGGTAGTTAAAATACGCTTAAATATCATCTCTGAATATTGTCTTAGAATCTTTTATAAAACATAATTATTTATAAGAAACAGGATCAGGAAATAAGTTTTCATAAATTGCGAAATTCTTCTAATCTTAAACCTAGATCAATCCAACTGAGAAAAGCAACAACCAACCAACCAATTTAAAAAGAGTTGTGTTCTTTTACAAATATACCACATTCGATAGAAATGTTCAGCAAGACTACTAGCAGAATCGAATACTAGACTAGCCATGTCATTATAGGTCTTCACTATTCTCCTTAAAAATAGTATAATTAAAATGCTTATTTACTTCCAATACCCTTATCATTTGAAATGGCATTTGCTGTCGTATTCATTGGGGATTTAGAACAAACGGACTCCCGGTTTCATCTAGATACACTCCTCTGCCAGTTATTCAATTTATATTCCTACATTCACGCGTTCCATACTCCAAGCAATGTTTGAACAAATATTTGCTACAGGAAGTACCTACGTAATCCTCTTTGGCTGGCAAGTTCCCTAGTCTTTAAATTACCTACAATATCGCTCGTGTGATATCGAGGGGCTTTGTGACATCGCGTGAAGTGTTGATTTTGGTTCAGCCTCTAATAATGTGGGTTTTGCACAGTATTATGGCGGCGAGAAATCATATTGTATGGTTTTTGGTGGGAATAAACATGTCATGTGTACTGATGGTAAGAATTGAGATTAGATTATGCTTTACTATATTGTTGGACTTTCTTTCCTCAATTTGTTAGCCAAGTCCAAACTATCAACAATGGTTTGAATCTAATTTACTTTGGTATATTTATTTACAACTCTCGCATTAGGAATAATTCCTATATCGCAGGGGACTTTACAAACAACGAAAACTCCTTGTGGATAAAAACCCCTTATTTAAAAATAAAGAAAAATAAAAACAACTTACACAAAGAACACCCAGATTCGAAACAGCGATTTGTAAATCTGACAATTGTGTCCCATGTGGGATTTGAACCAACCCGGAGTAAACAATGGCAAAGAAATTACGTAAACGTTAGTCTAAGTCAAAGTATAATCCTACTCGTAAGCAGCGATAGCTCGGTGGGGCGACCAACAGACTGCAATGCAGAGGGTCTCGGGTTCGAACCCACGTCGCGCACCTCTGACTTTCGGAAGTTATATGACTTTTCGAAATTATGTGCGTATTGATTGACAATTATCGCCTGCTCCGTGCCTCGGAGAGCACGTTAAGCCGTCGGTCCCGGCTGCCATGAACATCTATGGCAGTCGTTATTGGGAGAGTGTCGACACAAAAGATCCCACTGGGTCGAAGTGTCACCGGTCTGCACTGACTGGCCCCCACATAAGATACATACATAATCCTACTCGTATAATAAATGTAAAAGTTTGTATAGATTTTCGGATGATTGTTACACAATAACACGTAAGCCATTGAAAGGATTCATTAAAAACATAGAAAGAACATATTCTGGATTAATACATACAAGATTTTTATTTCAGTATGAGCTCTTGTAATACCTACGCGCACCAAGCCGCAGGCAAAGGCTGGTGTTAAATATGATACTGTTTTAGGGAAAAGTGCCACACCCATACAACGTCGCAATTTCGACTATGACGTCACTTATATAAGTGCCTAAATCACACATCAGATTAATACGAACGAAGTTGATTTTGGCAGAGAATGTCACAATATTTTAACAGGTATTGCCCAGAGAATCAAACAACTTTAGCATTACTAAGTTCTGTGGTATACCTAACATATTCCCTGCATGAAACATTGTTGACCTTGTTTTAGAACTTAGAAACTAGTTAAGTCTAATGGATATATTATTAATTTAGGATCAGATTTACCTGATAACATTTAGTATAAATATTTTAGCTAGTATTCTCTTTCGTCATATATTTTAGGTAAGTAAAACAAGAGAAAATATAATATTTTGAATACATGAACAAAAATCATTTGCGCCTGGAAAGAGATTCTACATACGCAAAATCATTTATTAGTAAGAAACAAAACTAAATTATTTGTTACTAATTGAATTCATTATTTTGTAAAAGAACAAATCATTTCATTCTACATAATATATCGATCTTAGTACTGTTCATCGGCATCATCTACAACCTAACCTAATTCACTGATGAATTATGATTTCTATTTATTTGTCTCACTCTTCATAACACCGTATGTACACATGTTACTTACAAATAAAAATATCTTTATCCTCACGTTCTTATAATTACATATATCTAGCTTCAGACAACGATGGCAACAATATCGTCGTTTCATTTCGCTGCCAGACGATTAAGATTTCTTCTTCCTATCCTTGCTTATATACCATATTCTAAAATCTTTTGATGGTATTGCACTATATTGTCATCCTAACTAATATTGTAAATGCGAATGTGAGTTTGTTTGTTTGTTACGCTTTGACACCTTAACTAATTGACCGTTCATCTGGCAATTTTGTGTGCACGTTGTCCCGAGAAATAGAAACGTATTTTTATACCTACATTAACTTGAATGGAGCCGCGGGCAAAATATAGTTTTTTTATAATCATAAAACATTAAATAACGCTACAACTCAGACCTAGCAACGTTACAAGATTTAAATACAATTTCTGCAACTGGAGCAAGAAATATAATTTCCCTTGACCAATTAACTCTTGCCATATCTCAAACCTTTCTAATTTCACCCACCAATGCTTCACCTTACTCAACGAATTTTTTCAATCAGCTAAAACATTGGTAGGTCTTAAGGAAAAAGTAACTTCTTATTCTAATTACCCACCATCAACCACCGTCGATTCGAACGCGATCAGCAATGAGCCCGCTTTATGAGTTTTGGACCCAAATGTAATTTAAATGGGCAATGTCTTGGATCCAATTTTGTTTTTCTGCGGTAAGCCGTGAAAATTCGCTCGTACCCTTATTTATTAAAGCCATGAGCTGAAGCGAAAATGGATTGATGCTGTTATACTAGTTGACATCAGTGAATAATAAATTGTATCTTCATTGTTGGCTATCCTAAATTTGTTAATACTAATAATATATCTAGTAACCTCAAATGATACTTTTAGGTGTAAGCCAATCAGCGTGGTAGTCACAGAACTACCATACCTAATAAAAATAGCAAAGAGATAAGATTTTTCCTGCCAAGCTACCTTTAGTATATATGTATATGGGACTGTGAGTTTCCATGTATAGGAAAAACACATTTAATCTCGAGTGTGACGTAAGCATCAAGCTGCTAACTCAATTTATATTTTTTCTTGTTTAGTAATTATTGTAAGTTGTCTTACGAGGACAATATGATCGCTTTTTTGTTGTGAACCAAGTCCTTTGAATAAATAAGGAAAATACTTTCCAGTCGCTCGAAATGTCTGGTAATAAATCATCTTCTAGTAATACAAAAAAGAATAACGTTATGGTAATCTAGGTCCAGCAATCATACCTTGGACCTCACATTCGACCGAAAAAACAAACGCATTCATATAAGACAAAGGAATCTATTATGGACTTTTAAGTCAATAGAACATTTACCTAAATAAACAAAGATAATTCAAGTTTATGTTTCTGCATAGAGCGTGCAGCCAAGTGGCTTATAAAAGCTGGCTCCAGCGTACAATGTAAACAATATGGGAGCCCGAGCTTATTTGACTCTTATTTCAAAATATAAGATACTAGCCATTCTCTACTTAGTTCCAGCGGAATATCGTATATGCAGAAATAAAGTCTCTGTATAGTATATTTGTGCTGTCTTACGAATAGTCAACGTATTTGATAACTTCATGCATCGAATTAAATATTTTCGTCGGTTGCCCATATCGCAATTCTAACAAATATTATAAATGAGAAAGTTCGTTTGGTTGTTCGTCTGTTACGCAAAAATGCCTTTTTACTTTTCCGATCGACATAAAATTGTGAATACACCAGGGGTACAGAAAAGGACAGATATTACCTTTTATCCAGAAAAAGGACTGTTAATAACCTTATCTACATACATATATGTGAGCGAAGCCGCGGGCCAAATCTAGTAATTTTACAAAGCTTCTTCTTCTCCCTAGCCTTTATTATTCCCTAGTCACCTGGGGTCGGCTTTTCTAGTCTAACCGGATTTGACTGGATATCAGTTTTTACACGGAGCGGCTGCCACCTAACCTCCGCAACCCGGAGGCTAGCGATACCCTAAGGATAGACCAGTGTCAGGATATTATTAGGCACTGACTTCCCAATAACGACTGCCATAGATGTTCATGGCAGCCGGGACTGACGGCTTAACGTGCTCTCCGAGGCACGGAGCAGGCGATAATTGTCAATCAATACGCACATCATTTCGAAAAGTCATATAACTTCCAAAAGTTAGAGGTGCGCGATGTGGGTTCGAACCCGAGACCCTCTGCATTGCAGTTTGTTGGTCTCCCCACTGAGCTATCGCTGCTCAAGTAGTAACTTTATAAAGCTCTCTACTAAAATTAAAATCCGTAAGTTTTAGTGATAAATAAGACTCATATTTCATTTAATTGAATTTTTACATTCTTCATAATGTATCTATACCCTCAAATGTATATAGTATTTAGTTTCGCAATATTAGGTAAATATTAAGATTTGATCCACATAATATAATTATACGTTCAACAACATTTTATACAAAAAATATATTCATATAAATCAGTTTTGCAACCCTCAGCAAAATTAAACGCGATTCTTATTAGGACCTCTTAATTATACCAATACTCGAGCAGCGAGCGCTTTTCTTCAAATATTCTTATAAAAATACACCATTATTTTCCCTCCAAAATATCTTTTGCAAATTTAAAACATTCAAGAAATTTTCATTTATTACTGCAGACTTCAGAAACTTCTCAAAAATCATGATGCTCAAGTCTCAACCAACCAATCCATTTGTCAAATCATACAGAAACATTTTAATTGCACTCCAACAACTCCAAAGTTTAATGTTTAAAATCGTAAAGGAATCATTTATTTGCTTAATCAAAACCCAATCCTATTAATTACCGAAAGTGGGTGCCTAAGTTGGAAGCGAAGAAATTATTGCGAAACTTCTGCATAGATATAAATGTTTAATTTTGTATATTTGCTAAATTTCGTATATCAACTGAATCTGAGAATTAGGGTGGTTGTCGCTGCTTATCTCGTGTCTGCAGTTAGTCTAAGTCTTTACCTAATCGTATTCTGTATGTATGATGATTTATGTCGTCGTACAAATAACTGGAATACTAACTGCACTAGTTTAATTAAGATTGTGTTGAAATTAAATAAATTTATGACTTACATTTACTATAACTATCTAAATCCATATGCTGACAAACTGTATAGTGTTGTATTCGTTAGAAGTTGAACATGTTTATCCTTCAAAAATAAACAATCAGAAGAGAATCCCTTGTTTTTATAATGGTTTTCCTTAAAAAATATTTGAATTCCTATATCGAACTCGATATATTTTCCTTTATTTGCCTGTACAATTTCTATTACAATATTCAGCCTTTATCTTTAAATCCGAAATAAATTCAAACTAGAATTTCCTCGTTTTAAGCCTAGTAGGCATAGGTGAAACGTTGGAAATTAAAATCCATGTTCAACATGAATAGAGCTTTGATGCCGTATAGCCCTTTGACTTTCAACTGAACTACGAATTTTACCATAAAACACTGATAACTTGAAACCTTATCGACGATGTTTACTTTAACTCTTGGATAAAGGTACTTGAAACAAATGACCTTTTGTACAAAGCAGACATAACACGTTGTGTCGTTCGTTTGAAGACTACACCGACAACAATAACATTAAAACCGCAATAAGTATACAGCTCACGTGCAATTACTAATGACGATAACCAAATTAGTAATAATGTCATTCACAGAAATATGACTCGATAAATATAGTAAAGACAATTTATAGGTAGTTATGTGTCACAGGAAAATGTTACTTAAAATCAAAAGCAAAAAGTATGACTATTCGATCTACTATGTGGTTACTTAACATTCATACAATGAAATTTATTTGATGTGATAGACAATTGTGTCCCATGTGGGATTTGAACCAACCCGGAGTAAACAATGGCAAAGAAATTACGTAAACGTTAGTCTAAGTCAAAGTATAATCCTACTCGTAAGCAGCGATAGCTCAGTGAGCAGACCAACAGACTGCAATGCAGAGGGTCTTGGGTTCGAACCCACGTCGCGCACCTCTGACTTTCAGGAGTTATGACTTTTCGAAATTATGTGCGTATTGATTGACAATAATCGCCTGCTCCGTGCCTCGGAGAGCACGTTAAGCCGTCGGTCCCGGCTGCCATGAACATCTATGGCTGTCGTTATTGGGAGAGTGTCGACACAAAAGATCCCACTGGGTCGAAGTGTCGCCGGTCTGCACTGACTGGCCCCAAGATAAGATAAGATAAGTTAGAGCTTATAATAATTCAGTTTTAAAAGAGCAACTGTCTATGCAGAAATACATTACAAGCGTATTTATCTGTAACCCTGAAGATACTTTTTAAATAGCTCTGCTCTGGATTTTACACGTGTAATTATATTGCCTACCTAAGAGTATTGTTACATGCACACAAAGAAACCAAAACACGTTCCTCATCGCGATCTAGGCGTAAGTCCTGTTTTGCGGGGGACTTTACAGACATTCAAACAATAGACACAAAGAACACCCAGACCCAGAATAATTTGTCGATCACAAAATTTTTTGTCACGTGTAGGGATGGAACCCGCATCACTCGGCGTCGGGGCAGTGGCGACACGACCACTTAAACATCTATGCCAAGCTCAAATTCTAAGCAAATATTTATGACCTGTATAAGTTATTTTAGAGTATCATCTAAGTTATTATAAGTTGGTGTAACAAACGCGATGTTAGCAGTATCTTCACTAAACGCGGTGTCACAACAAACTAAACCGAGCCAGTCAACGTTAAAGTTTATGCTGGCGGTATTCATGGGCTTGTTTCGTGTAGATGTTCTTGAGATGGCTTCCGGCAAGCTGTTGTTTGTGTTGCGTTACATAAAGGTTGTTCAAGCACGCTTGTTAAGGTTGTATGGCCAACTGTAGCCACGTTGAGCCTTGGCCTCCGGATGTTTATGGTGATATACTGGTGAAATCCCTCATGCTTAAATCTCCGAAAGGGTAGGTAGTGATGTGTTATACTCACATTTTACCGAATTTGGTTTCAGTTCCCATGTCATTGAGGACGAGTTTATTGTTGTCTGCTGCACACGTTTCCAGACACTGCACTTAAAATAATAATAATAATAATTTATTATCAAAAGCCAAATACAGTTTGTCCATCTTAATCACATAATATATAAAAGTACCATTATGTACAACGTTACATATTTTTAGAGATAGAGTGAACGTTAGTACCTGTGCTAGTACTAACTGTGTTACAGACACTGGTGCCTTCCTCTTACAGATTCGTGTGACAATATTGGTTTAGCATTGACAAGTTGATAAACTACTAATAACATTACTGGTATTTATGGTAAGCATCTATTTTCTAAGGTAAACTATATAAATATATATTACGAAATTATTTAAAGCTATACATATAGTGTTGTGTGTATGTGTGTGTGTGTATGTGTGTGTGTGTGTATGTGTGAAAATTCCTCGACAGAAGAAGTCAATTACACTGCTGGACCTGGGTATTAAACACCACGGACATACATTTACTGCCACTACGAAAAAGATGCAGTGTTTAAAAAAAAAATTTACGTTGCGCTGTAAGTAGTGATAACAGTTTTCAAAAACATTTAAACATCGAAGGTAAATTTAAGTTTCATTATGAGCGTTTTCTACGATAGATGTTATTTAAAGCAGTAATTACTTTATATAATATAATTGTAACTTAAAAAACCAAAATGCAAGGTGTACATTCAACTTGGTTTACTTTTAGGCATATTATTATATTAACTCACGGAGTACCTTACGTTAACGGCAATATTGAATACAGTAACAACAAATTTCGCAGTATCATCGTAAAAAAAAACCTTCATAGTAAATTTTATTAATATCGTCATCAAAATAAATATGATACCTACGTAATTACGTGTCAAAATCTCACCGTAAATACCTAAATTATGAATGTGATCAAATCGACACGGAACATCTAATGACTTTCGGTGACATTTTACCTTGCGGCTAAAATCAACCGCAAACGTTATCAACCTTATCGATTCCCCAATCAGATGGAGGAAAACCAAAAATTTGCGACATTACACCCAGCTCGCGAAACCCGAACGATTTTTATCCGTAACGACTTTCGATTCATTTAGTCGCAAAATTGACTTGGCACGCCCTCTCGATTTTACTTTATTATTTACCATTTTCATTTAGCCCACTTGGGCATTACGTCGTTACAAAGTTAATTTTACGCTTAAACGCACGTTTGGTACCTTGGTACTGTGTGGAATCATGCTTTTTTGTGCAAATTTTTTTTGGGTGTCCAAAAGTTTTGGTTGTTAATTTTTATGCGGCTCGGGTGTCGGGTTCGCTTATGGCATAAAATTTTGAGTTTAATCCGAGTTTAATATTGGATCTGCATGGCTTCCGTGTATATAACGTCCCTTACCATCACCAGTCATAAATTAAATAAATTCGCCGAACCTTTTGCACAAACATAACTCCATAATTTACATAGATGATTTCGTAATGTTCGACTGAACATTTATCGAGCAAAAAGTCCATCGAGCCTGTTTTATTACTACAATTAGAGAACCGTAACTGTTGCAACGTGATAAAATAATCTGTGACTGGACGACGTGTGCTCTGGCTGTTTTTCAATTACGACAAACGACAAAAGGAAATCCTCCGGGAGAGAACAACACGATTGTGTGCGGTGATGTCGATACGACATTGCTTTTGAATCGCTTGTTGATATATAAAAGATTTGTGTAAGAAATCGGGTAGCAAGAGCGATAGCTGGATTTGCGTTTAACATAAATCCTTCGAAATGAAAATAATACGAATGATCTGGAAAATATCAAAGTCTCAAATAGTACCTACTTACAAACTTAATCGAGCAGCAATAGCTCAGTGGGGAGACCAACAGACTGCAATGCAGAGGGTCTCGGGTTCGAACCCACGTCGCGCACCTCCGACTTTCGGAAGTTATATGACTTTTCGAAATTATGTGTGTATTGATTGACAATTATCGCCTGCTCCGTGCCTCGGAGAGCACGTTAAGCCGTCGGTCCCGGGTGTCATGAAATCTATGACAGTCGTTATTGGGAGAGAGTCGACACAAAAGATCCCACTGGATCGAAGTGTCGCCGGTCAGCACTGACTGGCCCCCACATAAGATACATGCATACAAACTTAATCAGAATTGTTTTGAATTACCAAAATTTAATAGAAATATATCTTCCCTACGTAAACATACACTCGTAACGTACGAGTGTGTACTTCATAAAGCTAGCAACAGTCAATTCCACATCTATGAGAAACTAAAAATACGAAATAATATAGATTATGACGATTCGATGGCGTAGTGGTTAGTGTAACTGACTGCCACGCCTGAGGTCACGGGTTCGATTCCTGCACAAGTCAAGCATTTGTGTGCATGAACATGGATGTTTGTCTTGGTCTGGGTGTTTCTATGTATATATGTATGTTTATCCATTGTCTAGTATCCATAGTACAAGCTCTGCTTAGTTTGGGCTAGATGGTGTTGTGTGTGTGTGATAGAATATTATTATTATTATTATAATTCAACAAAAAGTATGATTTTAATAAAAATATCAGTAAGAGTAATCATTAAATATTTTATATAGAATATTTATATTGACTGAATAAATTACTAATAAAAAAGAACGAAAAGAAAGTATAATTTATTTGTCTACATGCCTTTTTATGATTAAAACTACATTAAAGGTTTCAATTTAATTTATATTTGTGTTGGTTTATTTTAGACTTTAATTGGTTACTTATATTTATTTACCATCTTTATTTTTCCATTAATGTAATTAATACAGCCGTTCCAATAAATCAATAATTTGCAATATCTTAGGCTAGTAAAAATAATTTTACATTACTACCACATTGTCAAATGGTAGTTCATAACAACAATTATATTCATCTGCTTCTTGACAAAATATAATAATCTCAGCCCTGTATATACATAAACTATCTCACTGCTGGGCACAGGCCTCTTCTCAGTGTGAGAAGGGTTAGGCCATAGTCCACCACGCTGGCTCAGTGCGGATTGGCAGACTTCATATATCTTCGAGAACATTAACAAAATACTGACTATTAATAAAACTATCAAATACATGGAATTTAATTTCTGTAACATTAACTGCTCTCCGTATCTGTAGAATCGGGATGGAAGCCGCCATCAACACTCTCGTCTAGCGGCTGTTCCAGTTAATTATAGTTCGGCTTTTAGTGCACTGCACAAATAAATTGGTTGCACTCCAGAGTCTGTAAAAGAAAAATGAGGCGATACTTATGGTTTGTGTAGTGAACATGAATGAAGTAAGGACATTTGTTATAATTGCAGCTGCGGATGAAGATAGTTTTTTTATATATTGATAAGAGCTTTCAATATATTACTACTGAACTTAGCAAGTAACATAGATTGAAATTGAGTAAACTAAAAATAATATCAGGCCTGTATTTAACTATTCCACTTCTGGGCAAGGACCTCTTCTCAGTGTGTCTCAATTCCTAAATAAAATAATCATAAATACCTAAATTTATATGTATCATTTATAGAAAAGAGTGCCGGAGGTTCAATCACCCTCTTTCCCTCTTCCTTCTCCTTCTCCTTCCCACTTCCTTTCCTAACGGGTCGGCAACGCGCAAGTGATGTCTCTGGTGTTGCAAGCGTCCATAGGCTTCGGTAACCGTTTACCATCAGGTGCTTTATGCTTGTTTGTCAACTTAGACGTATAAAAAAAGAACATGACTTAAAAAATTAAATGTAGTAGGTAAAGCGTCTCTTTTCTTAATAAAGATTGTTTTTTTTATTGTTCATGTAAAAACAATTCAACTCTTATTGCCCGCAATAATTAAGTTCATAATATTATATACAGATCCAACTTTGGATCATGATTTCAGTATATTCGATTCCCACTTCCTGTAATTAACACGCGTCACCTATTATCGAATCTAATTGCCTCTAATTAGCCAAACATCAATTGATTCGTTTATCAATGCCAATACATTCAAGCCTATCGATGTGTTTGATGGTTAGTTAAAATGGCCGCGTTTGTATGAAAAAAGGCCTTTATAATAAATAGTATCTAATAGTGATAAATAAAAAATTTAATTTTATAGAATAATAATATTAAGTAGTAGCAGTAACTAAGTACATAGCTTTCTATACTAATTTTTTAAATAGGCAACATTTTATTTTTTGTTTGTTTGTAAGGGTTTATCTCAAAAACTAAACGAACGATTTTAAAAATTCTTTCGCCATTAGAAAGCTATATTATCGGCGAGTAACATAGGCCATACTATATATTTTTTTAAAGTACTTTTACTTACATAAGCTTACCTACTTGTACACGAGCGAAGCCGAGAGCAAAAGCTGGTATATTATAATATGGAGACCATGATAGCTTTTGGAGTCTAAGACAGTGTCTCCATATCTATACTAATATTATAAAGTTGTAAAGTTTGTTTGTTTGAACGCGCTTATCTCAGGAACTACTGTTTCGAATTGAAAAGTGCTTTTAGTGTTGGAAAGCCCATTTATCGAAGAAGGCTATAGGCTATATACCATCACGCTGCGACCGATAGGAGCGGAGCAGAAACGAACAATGTTGCAAAAGCAGGGAAAATTCTCTTATGTGAAGCAGACTAAGTTGCGCGTGGTCGCTCGCGACTGCGAGTTGTTACAAGCTACGCAAATTAAGCTCTATACACATTGGCGCTTGCCTTCACTCGGCCAACTAGGCCAACATGTATTGCCGGCTCAAGCATGCAAGAAAGGACGTCTTTAAACTAAGTAATTTCACAGTTATATTGCAGAAAAGTATTTGATAATAAAGCAAATTGTCTACTTAAAAATAAAATGTATGCATAGCTCGATGCCGTAATGACATAACGAATACTGTCCGGAATCACAGCGTGAAACGCGACCGGCCTATGAGTAGCAACAGCTTTAATTAATGTGAACACCAACAAATTGCCGTGTTCATTATTGATGTTTGTTCCATCCGTGTTCCTGTAGCCCATGTTACACTTACTGGTTTATTGTTCTCGTTATTTTGTATGAATTAAATAGTTATTTAAAAAAAAAAAAGATTTTCTTGTTGGTCCCGTGGTATTAGAGCTTTTTTAGAGTTAGTTTAACTGCCTCCGTGGCGCAGTGGTAGTGAATGCGACTGCTGTGCATGAGGTCTCGGGTTCGAATCCCGGGTCGGGCCAACAAAAAGCTACTGGGTTTTTCTGTAAAAAAATCTCAATAGCAGCCCGGAGTTAAGAAGTTGGCGGTGTTAGACACCCCCGTGCCTCGGAAAGCACGTAAAGCCGTTGGTCCTGCGCCTGATCTCTCTCCGGTCGTGTCGGATTGCCGTCCCATCGGATCATGAGAGTTAGGGAACAGAGAGTGCACTTGTGTTTGCGCACACACTTGTGCACTATAATATCTCCTGCGCAGTTGGCCAGTCTCTGTTAAGACTGGCCGCCGTGGCTGAAATTCGGTCTGGAGGACATTATTATAAGTTAGAGCTTATATTCTCGGCTACTGGTGAGATGGCTCATTCGATGCCCAAGTCGGGTAATTCGTTATTAGATATTCTGTTTTTGGGTTCTCTCAGTGCCAGCATTGTTTCTTACCTTATTCCCCAGAAGACCAGCTTTAGTCAAATACCCTTTGATGCAGAACTTAAAAAAGTAATAGATGACAGGGAATGTAGTAATACATCTTTGCCTACACTTCGGAGATAAATAGACGTGAGTCTATGCATGTATGTATATCAATAATATCGGACGATCAAATGATTATGTGATTGCTTCGTAATGTGTAAATTACTAGCTTTTGCCTGCGCCTTGGCTCAGAACTAGATGTTTCTAGATGAAAGGTACCTACTATATGACCTTTTTTGTTCCTTTGACAAAGTATGTGCGAAATTTTAAAATTATGTAGTTAAGGCCTGAAAGTGAACCAACCAAACAAACTCACATTTATTAGATATTATCCAGTTCTAAACGTTAAAATAAATAACAAAAAATTAATTGTTCAAACTGACTATTTAAGCAAACAAAGCAAATAGATTATTTATACGAAAAATATTTAAAAACTTAGCAACCATAATTACGGAATATTTAATTATACCAAAGCGTCGGATAATCTAACATATTTCTATTTATTATTTAATGACTATAAGGATTTATTATCTAACTTAAATATAAGAAAAGAAAATTATTCAAATAAACATTAACATTAAATGTCAAGAGCACAAACCAGACTCGATTTCCATAATACTAAATGAAGGCAGCAAAAATAAACGAAAATTCTAAATAAATCAGACATTACAACTGAAATATAATAGAAGCCATTAAGCAAAATAGACTATCCAGATGAAGTAGAAGCAGAGCTTAAAGCAATTTTCCGGTACTGAGCGATTATAAATTAGGACTTTACATTTTGAAGCACGGAAACTGCGCCGAGTCCCCCTCTGAGTAAAATTTATTTTACTTCCTAACATAGTCCGAACGATCCATAACTTGGAGCACCTTCATGCCCACATGCTGAATGCAAATGCCTTTCACTTAGTAAAGAGTAATAGCTCAGATAAGTAGCCCCTGACTTAGCACATTTACCGCCTTGATAATACCTCGAACCGATGTTTCTCTAACGTCCATTTTATTTTGATCCTCATCTGCCTCGATCGGCGGTCCGCGCTCTTTGATTTCTTGTTCGAAAGAGCGAGTACTAGAGGTCTTGGTAAAGTGGCTGTACCGAGGAGATGGTTAGAAATTATGGGTAAGCATTTGTCAAAGTCCTGCTTGCAGATTGTAACTAATAGTGTGTAAGTATATTTCAATGAAAATATGGTTGTTTGTGTCTTGTTTCAAATATTTTGTTGTTTTGAACTTAGTTTTAACTTTTATGTTTGTCCAAGAACATCTTGGTCTAGACTATTATTTTATTTGAAAGTCATTGTACCTACTGAAACAGGCTCAAATGTTGTTTGTCTTACTTGTAAAATCGATGTATGCTGCTGAATCAATATTGCTAGTTTTAAACTTATACATATATTTGTTACAGCGATTGCTTAAGCTAAGCTAAGCTTCTTTTACACAATTGATGGTATGTTTATGACCATCGGTGCTACAATATATGCCTTACTAGCACCATTTTAATATTTATTAAACGACAGTCTCTATTGTGAGTATAAAACAATGATACTGTCGCAATGTTGTGCAACAGACACAATTAATACAAACATTTAAAAAAGTTTTCGACACAATTAACACAATTCAATGTCTGTCTTATACAAAGGCGCCGCGTTTACGAACCGAACTGCATAATTCAGTGGAATAGTAGCTTACATGATCAAATAGCCACATAGATGATTTTCAAGTCAAGTCTAAACCAAATGTATGTATACAGGCAGCTGTACGTCTATAAAGAAAATATACCATGGCAATAACCGCTTCGATAACCACAAACCTATATCTATCCCAAAAGTAATTTCTTTAAATTCATTCAAAGTTGCGTAATTTCAAAACACCTCATTCTGGCAACTCTCTCCCTAATTATACGCTGTTATTATGAGTTATGAATTCATAAGCGGAAAAACAAAAGCTATTACTCGTCAACTTTAACTTTTAATTAGTTGCCTGAACTGCGTGCCGCTGACCTTGTCGTTTTAAATTGAATGTGCTGTTTAGAAATATGCTTCTGTACAGTTTGCGCAAATTGGTGATTGTGGGAGATTTTGTTTTGTAATATTTAAAATGCTTTATTAGGAAATTTAACTTAATCTATGTATTAATACGTGAAGCAAAAACATTGTACCCCTTTTTCCAAAAATTGCGCGTACGGAGGAGTTTGAAATTTGACACAGTTAAAGTTTATATGGAGAAGGAGGGGCGAATCTTAATATTTTTATAAAATATGCATTAGAAATATGTACATACAATTAATGAAAAACACTACACGCACACAACCATGCATTTGACACACGCAGTCGAATCGCGTTCGTAGTATTTCGGCGTTGTTCGTCTGACGTCGTACAATTCTTTGTAACTATGGTTACCTATACTTACCTCATTTACATGTAGTAGCGGTCGCCAAGTGGTCGAAATTCTCCCATAATTTATTTAAATTTTAAATTTGATCGTTATTAAAGTTTTATTGTCTATAACTTAATACCCTTACGGCCACTCCTACCAATAACAAGTAAAAGTTATCCGATAGATAAATCGCATGCTGTATCACTTATTTTAGGTTAAAGAAAAGAGATGGCGAGACTTTTATCTTATAGATAAATTCTATCTGGAGGTTGTAAAACAAGCCCTTATAATCACATTTCATTTAGTCACCTATCCCACATACATATGTATGTGGTGGCGTGGGCCTCGATGGCGTAGCGGTTAGTATAACCGACTGCAACGCCTGAGGTCGCGGGTTCGATTCCCGCACAAGTCAAACATTTGTGTGCATGAACATGGATGTTTGTCTTGGTCTGGGTGTTTCTATGTATAATAAGATATTTTTTACAAAAAAAAGTATATAGGTATGTATGTTTATCCATTGTCTAGTACACATAGTACAAGCTCTGCTTAGTTTGGGCTAGATGGTGTTGTGTGTATGTTAAAAAATATTATTATAATTATAAATATTATTAATATAATATAATATTCTATCACATACACACAATTATATTATAATATTAATTATAATATTATTATTATTAATTAGCAACAGCCATACGAATCATTTGAGATGAGTTTGATTTTGACACGTCATTGCTTATTCTTTCAGAAACCGAGTGTCTGTCTTTGTTAATACCAGTGCATGAAGCAACGTCACCTGCACACGTTTCCTAAGAGCATGGAAAGCTTATTTATCTCAGAAATACAAAATAAGGTTGCTTGGCATCATTTTTTCAGCGTTTAGCAAGTTTCGTTAGATGGTTAAATTAGCTGTAGGTAATTTGTTGCTGTCCCCTATTAGCACTTGCAGAGATAGCACTCGCGCGTTGCTACCTCTGGAGAAAAGGAATTAAAGATGGCGTTAAATTAAAATAATGGGTGTGGTAGGTATGTAAGCTTTTTGCGTTTCGAACTTGAAACGCAGCAATAGTGGTACTGTTCTTACGTCAATGTCCTAAAATAAGGTGCCTTCCTGGGCTAATCAGTTCACACGTAATGTCACAAAATAATGCAGCGGTGGTTTCTTCCACTAGATATTAATATGATTGCGTTTCACTTTATTTTTGACTTCGCCATGCTTAACTTTCAGTTAAACCGCTCTGGTAATAACATAAAAAAAAACTCATTATTATCAGGGTTATTGCGACAAAATTTAATAATACTGCAGATGTTCAACTATAATTTGCAAACTATTTAATTATTATTATTATGTGCAATAGAACGATGCATGAAAAACATTGCACTGCCAGTCAAATTCAACAATTTGCTAATTAAAAAGTATTAAATTATTTAAATTACTGGTTAAAACCAATAAATAAAAAATAAACTTTGAATGAATTGATGCTCTCTTGCCTGGAGTCATAAACATCTTTAAAAGCCGATGTGTCTAAATCAGTTTCTACCTAGCTTAATTTTCTAAACAAAACTCTATACCAAAATGCATACTAATCAACATCGTTAATCGATTCGACTCGGAAGAAGCTTGTGGCATGCGGTTAGTAGTCAACTCACCTTCGCCATGTCTACGGCTCAACGTCACTGGTCTTGCCTCTAGTGATCGTTGAGCTAACAACTAGCTGTCATTAAATCTTTATTGCTCCAATACCTACCTGACAAATAGGTAGTGTCACTTAGGTACAAAGTAGCTCGCTTGGAGCAGAATTGGTAGAGAGAAAGCTATGTTATAAAATTGATCGTTACTGGAGAGGGGAGAGAGGAGCCTCGGTGAGTGAAAATAGCCGCGGTTTGTGACCCAGCCGTAATTGCACTGATTCCTTGGCGGTAATGAGGCGATCAAGATACGGGGTTGCGGGGTTGGTTGACGAGTTTGATGTGAAGTTGTGATGTAAACATATTAAGCGAAACGTATTTAAACTTTCTCGATCATTTTTGGTATATACAGAGATTGTATATACTATAAGATTATTTTAAATGTGTATCCCATGACTAAAATTGAATGTAAACACATAATCACCAACTGTTTAAATAACTTACTACGAATGACCCAGTAAAAATAAATTAAATCTAAATAGTTTAATAATAATTTAATTAGCTTAAAAATTAGTAAAGTTTAATAGTAGTAGTAGTGTAAAAATTTTCAAAATTTTGTAATAAAGTGTCAAATAAACAACGCGATAAAATCCGTATATAGCAGTTTAATTTCATAGTATTTTTATTTTCACAGTTAAGAAGTAATTTCACTCACAAAATGGTATGAATCCTTTACATGTGCTCTCGAGTTGCCTCTGAGTGGTGAGAGTATCTTCGCTACGTGCTGAGCCAGTCTGTAAGTTGGTGTGTCGATCTGACTCACAATAGGACGTAGGGGAGCGTTTTCCTTGTGTATTTTTGGTAACCCATACAGCTTTGGAGGTTTTACGCAAGCTGGTATTAATTGTTTAACGTCTAGATCTAGTTTTTCGGAGTATTTATGTATGATGTCTTTGGTTTTGTTCAATATTTTGTTTGTAGGGTCTGTTTTAACCTGTTTATATGTTGTTTCATCCGAAATTTGAGCTCATTCTGCGTAAATAGAAACACCAATGATTAAATTATATTCGGGTACTTTGAAATAACTACACTGGAACATTGAGACAACTGCCATCTTAGTCTCCCCGTGACCATGGCTGCTGAAAAGCAACCGAAACGTCGGGGAAAGTGTAAAAATAAATTAAATCTAAATAGTTTAATAATAATTTAATTAGCTTAAAAATTAGTAAAGTTTAATAGTAGTAGTAGTGTAAAAATTTTCAAAATTTTGTAATAAAGTGTCAAATAAACAACGCGATAAAATCCGTATATAGCAGTTTAATTTCAATGAATAATATTCGCGTAAATAGAAGACAATATTATAAAAATACTATAATATGCACTTTAAAATAATTAGGTCCGCGCGCACGCGCACTCACACACACACACACAGACACACACACATACGCACATATATACACACACAAACATACACCCACACGCTTACATTTACACACACGCACACACACACACTTTAAATATGTGTATATTTAAAGTGTGTGTATTCTCATCCCCGCACATTTTGCTAATTTGCCTTATCGATTGCCTTACATTTTCTTGTATCTTTGAAGTACATATTGTTTCTGATACGGTCTATAATCTCTAGCTGCATTTTTTTTGTATTACTAAAGGAGAGAACCTGGAGATTTGTCACACAGGTTTCGTACCTAGTACAAACTCCAGCTCTCGCTAAGATTTTAGTTCATGCTGTACCTATTATTGTAACATATCAATGTACTTACCTTTTTGAGAGAAATAAACAATATTATTATTATTATTATACCTACTGTGTAAAGTAGTGTAGTATTTCAGTTTGTTTTTTAAAGTAAAATAACATCATGATATTAAACAACTTTAAACCGATTTTTAAAGTATTTAACATTGTTAAGTTTTCAGCAAACATTGTAATTGTTTATATCAAAAGTATAACATTCGCGTCAACGCAATACAATATTGTTAAATAATATCAACATGTTACACCCACCAATAACTTCGTAACAGGCCTCTTGTAAGTAAAGCCTCATTCAAGTACATATGTATGTCATTGATCGTAATAAAACTATAAACACTTCTTGCTCCGCCCATAAGCCGGTTAAGCACACACTTGAGTAAAATGTACGGAATTAAATCGTAAAATACGCTAACATTGTGTTTTAGGGTAGCTATTACGTGTACAGATAGACATTGACAATAGGAAGTGTCGGTCTACAAATTATATCACTGTAGCAAAGTCTCTTAGTGTCATTCACGAGGACACAAGAAAAAATTTAAAATCACATGAAGACCGATTATCTCCTACAGAATATTATCATAAAGCAGCATTATTACTGTGTTTCGATAGGTGAGTAAGAACGCCAGACGGTTAATTACCTCTTCCCTCCCTTCATGTACCGCCTTCCACTCACTCGTTTCTAATGGGCTACGGTAATTAATTACCACCAGGAAGCCAGTGTGTATTTTGCTACCAATGTTGTTTTACGGTAGGCAGCAGCTTAGTTGTGTGTTCTTCAGATAGCTTCTGTATTGCGAAGGAAACACAGCCTTATCCATGAGTGATGGTGGTTACCACCTACCCTCAGGTGGGCCACAGGCTCCTCTACCATCAGCAGCAAAATAAACTCAAAGGTAAATCTGTTGGTAACAAAGATATTTTCACCTTATTATCTTATCTTACGTGGGGGCCAGTCAGTGCAGACCGGCGACACTTCGGCCCAGTGGGATCTTTTGTGTCGACACTCTCCCAATAACGACTACCATAGATGTCCATGGCAGCCGGGACCGACGGCTTAACGTGCTCTCCGAGGCACGGAGCAGGCGATAATTGTCAATCAATACGCACATAATTTCGAAAAGTCATATAACTTCCGAAAGTCATAGGTGCGCGATGTGGGTTTGATCCCGAGACCCTCTGCATTGCAGTCTGTTGGTCTCCCCACTGAGCTATCGCTGCTCAAAACAGTTCACCTTATTAACTATCACGAGCAAAAGTCAAGACTTTATTTAACCGTCTTATTCAAAGCTTGTCACAGATTAAGTAGTTTCTGTGAGAAAAACTTTTTATTTTAAGTACTTACTCAAACTTCGTTTTAAGTTTAAAGCGGAAAGCTTCAACTGGATAAAAAGGGGTTACTAGAACTTTTTACAACATTTAAAAACAAATGACATTGAACGCACTGCGAGTAGCGTCTTCAATTGCTGTCAAGAAGTGAGAATCTGTGTCTTACGAAATGTGCCTAGGTAGTTACGTTCATATATTTTCCTTTATATACCATAACTGGGCTTTTTTAGTAATTTATTTTCGTTCCATATATACATATATATATAACACTAGCGGCTCCGTCTTCGCCCGAGTTGAACAATTTTTAAAGACATCAGCCGCACTAGCGAATGTTCCTTTGTCACGGTGCACTTTTAACAACAGATATACATATAGAATACTCGGACTCGGTGCGATGTCAGTGGCGAGCTGACAACTTAAACCATTACAACATCCGTGCCATCATCGTGCGAAATAAGCGCGTCATAAGCTAGATATGTCGTTACATATATAGCGTTATAAGCTATATACATACATATGTAACGACATATCTAGTTTATGTGCACCTAGAAAAAAGTAACTTTCAAATAGTGAAGGAATGCTTTCTATTTGATGTCTAGTTGTAGTAAATAACTAAATCTGTATAAATTTTGTAAGTTTGGATGTCCCATTTTTTAATATTAGTATAAATGTAGAACATGAATATTAGACTTAAGCATCCAATAAATTATTTAACTGATTGAAGTATGAAGGGAAAACGGATCCTACCCACCCTCGCCGCGTTACCTTGAAATCCGCACTTTTAGAATCTTATTGCAAAGATTACATAAAGGTACATTTTAGTTATTTATGTATCGAACACTAGGCAACGTATTAGGACGAAACATGCACCAGATTTTAAGTTAGAATTCTAACAATCCAACTGTGAATACTACATTAAATTCCGTGCATGTTTTTTGCGTGATGCGCGTACAAACGTACACAGACGCCATTTTTGAAAATAAATGTTTTCTTTAAATATTTATATTTACAGATCAGTTACAATTGTATTATATGTTTAAATAAGAGTAAGAGCAGTCGTGACTTTAAATATACTCATCATTTAACCAGTTACGCTGTACATTCATAATAACATTATACCTACATTAGGCCAGGAAGAACAAACAAAGAAAATACTTATAGCAAGTAATCTCTATAAGGTGATAACCACCGCTTGCTATCACCACTTCTATTAACACACAGGAAATATGAGTGAAGTTGTACCGGATGGGCCTTGGTAGTGTCAGCCGGTAGTATACCGTAGTGGAATACATTACATTGTAGACAGATTTATTTATTTCTTACAGTAAGAGTTATTTCTCTAGGAAATGCGTGTTAGTGCTCGTTGAAGTGGTTTTCATACACAAGAGAAGATAAAGAGGAAAGTACGTATAAAGAAATAAGAAGATTATTTTATAGATGGCTGTGTGTGTTTTCTACCGAATTTAGAAAGAAAGTTCTATGCGATGTTTACGCTTTTTGTTAATGTCGAGTTAACATTGATAGATTCTATTGAAAGTTAACCAAAGGCTTATAGTTCCACCTATATTATTTCACTTGGGCTTAGCACAACAGCAATCGAACTCCTAAAAACATTATTTAACTTTTCTATATTAGCACGACTTCATTTTAAAAGCATGGTGCTTTTAAAATAAAGTTTAAGTGTTAAATGAAGAATTTAAGTATAAAATAAGTATATTTCTATTATTAAAACTACATATTTATAGCAGCTCTTTTACCGACATTTCACTTTCGCTTTTCAGTAGCTTCGATCACTGGCGGAGTAAATTGTTTTTCGTATCATTGCCTTGAAATATTGTAAATTCAAAGTACGCGAACATTGTTTTAATTTTTAATGTTACTACTAGCTGACCGTTCCGTACCGACCGTACGTTCTGCCATATAAATTTATTCGTAAGGGACACCCTAATCACCTAGCGGTATGAAATGTACTTAACGACCTATTCTCATAACTACCAAATATACATATTAAAAAATTTCATAAAGATGGGTTGAGCCGTTTTGGAGGTGTGCGAACACAAACATCGTGACACACGATTTACGAAGAATGAGCTCCAAGTATAATAAGTGTATTGCATTAACTCTTGCAGAATATTGATCCTTCCTGGGTTTAAGTAAATTAATTATTGGAATCTGGTACATCCCGGTTAGGATCCAGTATAATATGGTTGGAATGTTCCAACCATATCTAACATTTAGTGAAAACAAATATTATTATTTCTGGTTAGTGCCAATAAGTTTAAAATCTGAAACGTTTAAAAGCTTTCGACTATAAACCTGAAGTTATTAGTTTCGGGCAACGACCTGCGGCCATTAAACGAAAAGCGCTTACTCCAAGTGTTTCGAAGAACTAATGGATTTCTCTGATATTGCTATTGAAAAATAAAATATGTGTTGTTCTTAATCATGGATTACTACCCTAGAGATAAATACGATATCGCTTTGTTGAAAGCTTCTAATGATAAGTATGTGCGTGTTCGGAATAATGTACGTGACTATATGTATAACAGAGCAGCGATAGCTCAGTGGGGAGACCAACAGACTGCAATGCAGAGGGTCTCGGGTTCGAACCCACATCGCGCACCTCTGACTTTCGAAAGTTATATGACTTTTCGAAATTATGTGCGTATTGATTGACAATTATCGCCTGCTCCGTGCCTTGGAGAGCACGTTAAGCCGTCGGTCCCGGCTACCATGAACATCTATGGCAGTCGTTATTGGGAGAGTATCGACACAAAAGATCCCACTGCACTGGGTCGAAGTGTCGCCGGTCTGCACTGACTGGCCTCCGCATAAGATGCATACATACATATGTATGTATGTATGTATACATAAAATAATATAGTCTCACGCCTATACGAGCATGGGTAGGCAGAGTTATATCATCTGCTATAGTTTTAGGTTTTGAGTCATAAACACTTTGAACCCGACACCTCGTGCACAACAGTCGCATTCACCAGGCAGTCGTGTGTTTATCCTAACTTTTTTTTTATACAACTATTGTGGCATACAAGCATACGCCCCACCTGATGGTAAGTGGTCACCGTAGCCTATAGACGCCTGCAACACCAGAGGCATCACTTGCGCGTTGCCGACCTTTTAGGAAAGGAAGTGGGAAGCAGAAGGAGCGGGACGAGGGGAAAAGGGTGATTGGGCCTCCGGCACTCTCACTCACCGAACGAAACACAACAGTAGGAATACTGCTATTTCACGTCGATATTTTGTGAGGGTAGTCCTTCCCCGGTCGAGCCGGCCCATTTATGCTGAAATCAGCAAGTCTCTACTACTACAAACTAACTACTATTATAATGCGAATGTAAGTTTGTTGGTTTGTTTGTTACGCTTTCACTCCTTCACTACTGTACCAATCGTCATGAAATTTCGTATACAGGCTATCAGAGGTACATATGGAGTACTATATATTAAATAGTAATTTAATAAGTAAAAAATTAGTGCTTCTGAGGGATAGAAATTTAATGACAAAATCATATATGTGTCACATTATTGGTAAAAGTCTAATACTCATAGATCCTTAGACTTTTGCCTTTTTTTAATAATATCAGTACTATGTATAACCTTTTCTCTTATCGACAATCCCAACCTATAGTGAACAAAAGATTTGCATATTATATAAAATTCTTTGACTGAAAGGATTCCTAACGGCGCCTATGATATTAGCAACTGTGTAAGACAGCCACTAATAGTCATAGTGTTATCACAATCCAGCTGCTCAAAGCTAATAGTAGTATTTATGTACTTGCGGCGTTTACCCTGTATCTAATAATAATAAAAAATATAAATTGCTAATAATAAAATATACAAAATTAACCGTATCATTGGCTCTAAACTAGGCTATGGAACTTACTTGTACAGAATTATTATTGGCATAGATATAATAAATACAAATATAACCTGAAATAGGTTAAAGAATAAGTAGCAATATCTAATTTAAGTTCGTGTGTGTGTGAGTGAGTGGGTGTATGAGTGTGTCATACATCAACTTGAGTATGTATTTTTCCTAGCGACCTTTAAAACTGGAACTTTGAAGTTCTAAAAGTTAGAAGCGTAATAGCTGTAGGACGTTCGAAATGCTTAATAACAAATGTTAGATACAAGTATCAAAGCTTTAACTTGGAGGATCTCGTTGCAAGATATAATGATAGTAAAGTTGGACGCAAAACTTCCAACTGGGGCTCTGTTACTTCGCTACTTTGCAAATTTAAGAACCAATAGTTGTAATATATGTAGTTTATAAGTTAAGTTGTACACGGAAGCAGCGAATAAATTTTCTGTAGCTTTTTGCTTAGTTAGTAGTTCTATAGCCTTTCTGGAGGGGTTGTAATAAACAAATATTGATGGCGCTGCGGTTGTGAATGTGATTGCTGTGCATGAGGTCTCAAGTTTGATTCCGGAGTCGGAGAAATTTCTGCTGGGTCCTTCTGTTAAGAAATTCTCGACAACACTATGGACCGCGCCGAGTGTTGTGGGTTCGATCCCTACACGGGACAAAATGTTGTGTGATCCACTAGTAGTTGTTCTAGGTCTGGGAGTTCTTTGTGCCGTTGTTTGCGTGTTTGTTAAGGTCCCCGTGCCATAGCATTTATTCCTAACGCTTGTAGTCTTTTAAAGAAAAAATATCTAGAACCGTGCAAGGTAGACTACAGTAGGCTCGCCAACTATTACAGAGAATAAACCATAAATGGCGAAATAGAGATGTAATACAATCTTGCCTTATTTTTTTGGGGATATAGGTGAAAGACTACAAATTTAGAAAAGTTATGAGAGGAACCTAAAACTAATCCTTCGATTATCAATCCTAGTATTGCAATTGATAAAGGTTGACGAACCGAACTCGTCTGATGATAAACAACCGCGTACCTAATGGGATCTGGTCGTGTTCCATTTTATCATATTGCACTGTGTCAATAACTATAGGCCTATTCTGCCTACCATTTCTAAATTAGTAGAAAAACTATTAAATAAACGCTTGGTTAACTATCTTGAAACAAAACACCTCCTATCAAAATCACAGTTTGGCTTTAGATCTAACACCTCAACTAGTGATGCTGTTCATGAATTGACCGATCACATTGTACGCAAACTTGATGAAAAGAAAAAAGTAATCGCTATATTTTTGGACTTAGCTAAGGCATTTGACACGGTCTCTGTCCCACTCCTATTGGACAAGCTGGGAAGACTGGGTATCCGTGATACTCAACATAAATTATTCACAGATTATCTTACAGGTAGATACCAAAGGGTTAGGGTTGGTGATATCGTTAGTGACGACATGCCCATTGTCTTCGGTGTGCCGCAGGGCAGTGTGTTAGGCCCGACGCTCTTTCTTTGCTATATCAATAACTTGTGTAATCTAAAACTAAGGAATGGAAAAGTTGTAACCTTTGCCGATGACACCGCATTGATATTTCATGGTGATACCTGGGAAGATACCCTTAATACTGCACAATCTGGCTTCAATGCGGTGTCCTCATGGCTAAGAAACAACGGATTGACTCTTAATATTAGTAAAACTAAATATATACCCTTTGCAATAAAATCAATTCCGTCAAATGCAATTGGTGATCGCGCTATTATAGCTCATACCTGTCTAACCTATGATTCTTGTAGTTGCAATAACCTTGAGGTTACTTCCAACATTAAATATCTTGGCGTTATAATAGATAGCACTCTGAGCTTCAACTATCATTTAGATCTACTGTCATCCAGAACTCGTAAATTATTATACGTCTTTAAAAATCTGCGTCACATTGCAGATAAAGGGGTTATCAAAATCATTTACATGTCTTTATGCCAGCCTATTTTGTCTTACTGTGTCACAGTGTGGGGCGGTGCCTGCAAAACTAGTTTGATAAAAGTGGAGAGAGCGCAGAGAGCAGTTCTTAAGGTGAGTCTATCACTCCCTTTCCTACATCCAACCAGGCATCTTTACCAACTCGCTGATGTCCTGACGGTGCGCCAACTGTATATCTTAAATACGATTCTTAAACAGCATTCACTACTCCCATACAATCCCTCGATTACAAATAAACGACTAAAACATAAAGTCTGTCCTTTAACTGGGAATCGGTGGTCAACAATGTTCTCTGGTAAGTTTTTCGGCTTTCTGGGAAAGCATCTATATAACAAAGTAAATGAAAAGTTACATATTTACTCACGTACAAAATATGATTGTAAAAGAACCATCTGTTGCTGGTTAAAATCCCTCAGCTATGAGGAAACAGAAAACCTACTACATATTCCCTCATAATTAGAGTTCCCATGAAAGTATTTCCTACTCCACATCCACACCTACCACGCTGCTAACAGATCTGCAAGCCTCCTAGTAGAATCTGATCCCAAGATAACCTCATTGTCGTAGGGTTAGCGCATACAGACAAATACATGCATGCACTTACACACACACACTCATACGCACACGCACGCACGCATACACACACACACAAGTACACACACGCACACACACACACACCCACCCACACACACACACACACACACACACACACACACACAAACACACACACACACACGTCACACACACATAACATACATCATACGGTACTAATATTCGTAACTACTCACACTAATATCACATAACCACATACCAAAATCACCTATTTGAACTCCGGCTGTCCAGAGTTAGGAGAGGCTGGTAATCTGTCATACAGGTGTATCCTAGTACAGATACCAGTCTCTCACGCAGATTTCCACTATATAAGAAATGTTTATCTTAGCGTAAGTTATTTATTGTTTTTATGTAATTTTCTGTGTGAGAGAGGAAATAAATGCTTTATTATTATTATTATTATTACTTATTACATAAAATTACTACAATTTCCTATTTTGTGGAGTTTTTGTCGGATATTCTGATATTTATCCGATAAATACATATATTTCTTCTCTCTCTCTTAGCTTTTATTATTCCCAAGTCACTTGGGGTCGGCTTTTCTGGTCTAACCGGATTTAACTGGATATCAGTTTTTACACGGAGCGGCTGCTACCTGACCTCCGTAACCCCAAAGCTAACGATACCCTAAGGCCAGACCAGTGTCAGAATATTAGAGGGTACTGACTTTCCCAATAACGACTGCCATATACATATGTTCATGGCAGCCGGGACCAACGGCTTAACGTGCTCTCCGAGGCACGGAGCAGGCGATAATTGTCAATTAATACGCACATAATTTCGAAAAGTCATATAGCTTCCGAAAATCAGAGGTGCGCGACGTGGGTTCGAACCCGAGACCCTCTGAATTGCAGTCTGTTGGTCTCCCCACTGAGCTATCGCTGCTTGTTTCCGATATATATATCCGATAAATATATTTGATGTACATAAATAAACGCAAAAAGTAAAATATTTAACTTTATTGTTGTTAAACGACGTGAATTGGCTGTAAATAATACATCTCAAGGAAGTTGAACGCTCGTATACAATGGGCTGTATAATGTTACAAAATGTAAAGCTTATTGAAAAATGGATACTCTGTTAAAATTAATGAACGTTCCAATTTGATAAATCTAAACTAATATTATAAAGAGAAAACATTTGTGTTTTTGTATGTATGTTTGTAATGTTTTCACACAAAAACTATAGGTCCGATTTCTAAAACTCTTTCATCATTAGAAAGCTGCATCTTCACTGAGTGACATAGTCTAAATAACATTTTCAAAAAAAATAGGGATCTTTAATAAAATAGCAATAATATAACACAAGGTGTGAAAAAATTAGTCATAAAAAATCTGTCATCACGTGCGCTGCGGAAACTATTAATGATAGAACAAAAAAATATTCTACAGTATTATATGTAGAACGTATCAATATCTACAAAAAAGTCCGCGGTACCATATGTCCAACTACTGTAGTTATGATACTACAACTACATTTTACATTTTAAAAGTTTATAAAAGTGCCGACAATAATCAAACCATATTATTCATACCTTTGGATTAATCCTTATCCCAATAAATTATATTTTATTAAATACCGTTTCAATACCCGTCAAATACTTTTTAAATTATTAAAATCGGACATTTCATTCAAAAGATATAATTCTTTAGATATAGTAGGTAGTTTCTAAATATTAGCAGGTAGTTTTTAAGTATTAGCACCACCTACACCTATATAGGTGTAGTTAGACTTATTAATTTCTTTAGTTGTAGTTTTATATATTAAAATTAGATAACAAATTAAAAGTAGGTATTGGGTAATAAATTAAAGTCCACGCGGACGAAATCGCGGGCAACAGCTAGTACTATACATTTATGCTATACTATAAATATAACAAGAGTATATCTGAACATTAGACAAATATGTAGACAGCCGCGTTTGCATCGAGAATTTACAGGCTCTAAACGTAACACAAAGATTTTAAAATGATTCTTTTGCATTTTCGTTCTGCATCACAAACCACTAAACAGGGTTTGATGCAATAAGAAAAAAAAATAAACGAATGGAAAAAGGTTTGGGCTACCAGACACAGATATCGAGTTCGATAGCATACCAATTATATCCGCCATTTTAAAGTTATGGGGGTATTAAATGTTAATTTATGGGTACAAGAAAACACTGAACAATCAACAATGTTCTCGAAGATGGAAAATCTCTGTCGGCCCGCAATGGACACCGTAGTGAACTATTGTCTAGCTCTTCTCAGACTGATAATAGAATTCGTGTTTAGCAGAGTTCAACAGTTTATAAATACGGCTTATGTCATACTTATATCCACAGATTGCTAGGGTGGGTACAATTTAAAATCTGAGCTAGTTTTCATATAGAACCGTAGATATGATGCATGGGCGAAACGACAGTAGCCAGGGATAAGGCATCCTCATGGATCGACCGATCATCATAAAATTGCATAAACATGTTGTCAAGGCTACAGAAAAGGATCTAGGATACCTATTATCCAAAAAAGTACTGTTTTTGAGCCAAGCGTGAGCAAAAGCTAGATAATAAAATAATACGCATACGAAAATATAGATAGATAAATAAAAAATATTGATTCTCAACTAAAATATTATAATGACAATATTCGATTCAATCCAATCGATGCCATTATCTGTTTCTATGAATACCTTCAGCATCTAGTCTACTTCAATTACGGTCTATTCACACTGAACTCGGCACAATTAACGCAGTTTGTCACAAAAGACTGGGAAACAAAACGCTTTTCAATGAAACTTCCTAACAAAGTCTGTCTTACAATGTTTTTCAAAAAAAGGTGCCGGTACAATTAGATCTTTCAAAGCGTATCTAAATCGAATCCTTTCTATCGACGACTACTGCCTTGAATTACAGGGAACAGAAAAACGGTATAACAAAATATAGGGCTATTGTTTTTAAAACGATGTCGCTTTTGGCCTTAGAATAATTTTACTTTCGTGAACTATTAACCAGATACATGTTTTATAAAGGTTTTGTAAATGATAAAAAGTATCCTATAGCTTAAACTAAAATACAGTCTAGCTGTCTGCCAATTACCATCTAAGCCTGTTAAACGGTTTCTGCTTGAATGAGTAACAAATATCCATACGTCTTCACAAGCTTTCACATTTATAACATAAGTAAGAATCAAACCAATTTTACCACGATTCATATTTATCTATATTATCTTTATTAACAAGGTATACACAAATAACTTACTATACATTTGCCGGAAAATGGTTAACACTACCTATTTATTTATCTAATTGCAATTTTTGAGATTAGTAAAATTTTCTCAATTAGTTCAAACAACATTTAAGCGTTTCCTAGATTATACTGGACAAAACACACGTTAGAAAATAATAATTGTATCAAGGAGAATTCGACAGATTTTAAATTATAAACTATAAAACCCAGATATGACGTTACTGTATTGTGTATCTCCATTATTATTTAATTGATCAGAAGTCGGGCATACGGCGTATCTAAAATGCCCATATTCAGTACTTTCAAATGTAGACTCATTAACGCAATAAGACTGTATTTATAAATCTACGGATATTAGACGTGAAACAAATGCCCCAAATAAAACTTCTGTACTTTTCTCACCAAACAGCAATATATATTAAGTAAAGCATAATAAAATATATCCTCTAGAGACTTCCAAGTACTGAGACCGTGTTTCTTCGACATATCAATAAAAATCTGGCCAACGGAGTGAAACAGCGTTTAAAATCGATGTGGAGCGATACAAATGTAAGTTTTGTTTCAGAATTATTGATGTCGAGCCGTCGTTCTGGGTTCTTCCGAGTTTCGCGTGCAGAATAATAAATTGCTTTACTGGTATGTTGGGGTGAATGTACATGTTGGTCCGGTTTTGTCCTCATCTGTTGTTTGCCATCTATTTTGTTTTGTCTCGGAGTGATGGGAGGTGAGTGGCTTTTCTTTGGTACTTATATATAGATGGGTAGTGTCGAGTGGGAATGTATCTTGCTCCCAAATGATATTATCTATTTTACAGAAAGGTACCGGGGTACCCGGTATACCTTTTGGATTGCTCACATGGTACTTGGTTTCTTAGTGATACCACCTATTTTCCAGATAGGTTCAAGTACATATATCCGTAGATTTGAAGTAAGACCTGCCTATAACTGATCCGTAAAGATATTCTTATTCACTGGATGGTACGGTGATTCTCTCTTTGATAGCCGTAGTAAGGTGGGTAGAAGAAGACTCTATATCAAAAATGTTGGTAGTGTTCTTTTGCGAGCGCGTTAAGGTTAGATTGACATATAATGTTTGGCGATTACTTACGAGCAAGAGTTTCAGCTACTTGGTTTAAGACAGATAAAGCACATCACATTCCATTCCATACTATATTGTCTGGCATTACATAGATACAGCCACAAAGGGTAATTAAACTACAATGTATACAAAGTTATTTCTATCTAGTGCTATAATCGTAAATGCAAGCTCGACACTGTTTATTATGAGATCTAGGATACATCTCCTTTTCATCATTCATCTCACATCCATCTCAGTAACCGTACTGAATTATATAGAAGAATCCCAGTGACATAGAAGTATTTCAAACAGAGATAATTAATACGTATGAACAGATAAAGACGTTGTTTAACATCGGCACTATGCATGCTGGAAATATTTACGCGTTTGTACAAGCGTCCTGCACTCTAATCTCTGACATTAGGTACTGAGTATTTTATATTTATAAATGTATATACGTATACATACATAACATTGGCTTACACTTATATATCTTCGAAGGTGTTAATAAAGGTATATTGCAGTTATATTTTGCCAGCTATCTTTTGAAATTTAAGTATTACGAGGAAAAATGTGTCTACCGGGCACATTTCCAGACTACACGCTTCTAGTTAAATGCCCCAATAGCACAGTCTAACCAATAAGTTCGTTTGTCGTTATCTAAATATACTGCTATAAGTCATTATTTGAAGTACTTATATAATAAAAAAGCAAATGCCTAATTCTTACCCTATTGCAGAAATCGCATTATAAAATCGCTAACTGAACGGATGTTAAAAAGCCAAGTCTATCACAAGAAATTATTAGTGTGAAACAGTAAATTTTCTTCAGGCACAATTTCTGTCCATCCGGTTAATAAGGAAACTGCAACCGCAAGTTTGCCAAGCACCGGATGTTACCGGAATACGACAATGTATAGTATCTCTCATTGCCTAGCTACAGAATGCTCTATAAAAATTGGCTATTCTTCGCCAATATTTTTGTATCGGAACACAATGACCCGGTTTTATTGTTTTTCTATTGATTAATACAGCATGTTATAAAATTGAAGGGACGGTAATTGTTGAGGACGTGACGGGAGACTCCGTTGAAAAGAAGTGAGTTGCATTTGTTTGTTGATGCTGGACTTTGATTGAAACGGCGGAGTTAATGTTATTTTGTTGAGTTTGTTTTTTGTGAGGGAGTTTTTGTTTGTTATGGATCACCATAACAAACAAAAACTCCCATCATCAGATGGATAAGCATGTTTGAGTTCCATTAACAGGTTTATGAGATAATTTAAAATGTACTCGGTACAGTTGGTATGGTTAGCTCGGCAACGAATACTACATACTTATGATGACTGGTCGACTCTGACTTTGTAGATTTTATTAATTATAAATTACTAATTAAAATTGACATAATTTAATAATAATAATAATAATAATTTATCACATATACACAACATCATCTAGCCCAAACTAAGCAGAGCTTATACTATGGGTATGTATGTATGTATCTAATGTGGGGGCCAGTCAGTGCAGACCGGCGACACTTCGATCCAGTGGGATCTTTTGTGTCGACACTCACCCAATAACGACTGCCATAGATGTTCATGGCAGCCGGGACTGACGGCTTAACGTACTCTCCGAGGCACGAAGCAGGCGATAATTGTCAATCAATACACACATAATTTCACATAATTTTGTACTATGGATACTAGACAATGGATAAACATACATGATATATCCTTTTTTTTTTGTAAATACTCTCATATTATACATAGAAACACCCAGACCAAGACAAACATCCATGTTCATGTACATAAATGTTTGACTTGTGCAGGAATCGAACCTGCGACCTCAGGTGTGGTCGGTTACACTAACCACTACGCCATCGAGGCGTACTACTTTAATAGTACATAAGTATCATCATATTTTAACCAGGCTGGCATGCAAAATCTTCGTAATAATTATGTTAATTAATAAGATATCAATAGTGTAAATAGACAACTGTTTTGTTACATATTAGTTAATAATAAATAATATGTTACATGTCATGTACATCTACAGTCTCGAGATTACCAATTATGTTATAGACTCAGCGGCAAACATTTTTTTTAATACCTTCGTGTATTCAATTCAATAGTAAGTAAGTAAATGGTATAATGGATGCAGCTCTTTACAGAGTAAACTGTGTCTCCTTAAAGTGATATATCTTGTTAAATAATTGTAAAATTGACGATTAAAAAGAGGCCATTATATTCATACATTTGTTCGTATTGTAGCAATGTCGCAAACCTATAATTGTCGTCTACGTGGCACATTTTTAGAATCAGTGCTGCTACTTAAAATTTTCGATCAGAAAATCTAATAACCCTTTGCCTGAACCAGGGATCGGTTCTGGAGGGGTTCATAAACGCACGCAAACTAACACTAAGGAATAGACGAAGCAGTCAGGGGGTCTACCGTGAAACGCGTTATACGCAATTGCGTACGTTCGTTCGTGCTTATTCTTACCACGAAACATCATTCGCGCCGACATTCGTCACGAATATCGTCGTATGACATTTGTACGTCCTAAAAAATCCGAAGTGTTTTCATGGTAGGTATATGCTTATTATTTCGTACGTCATTTGTTTCGGCACGTCATTGCGTGAAAACATTTTCACGGTAGACCCGCTGTATAAATTTATACTAATATTACAAAGAGTAAAGATTTGATTTTTTGTAAGGATTTTACTCAAAAACTACTCAACCGCTTTAGAATATTCTTTTACCGTTAGAAAGCTATATTATCACCGAGTAATAGAGATATTTTATTTAAAAAACATAATACCGTTACTAACATAACCTAACCTACTTCTACGCGAGCAAAGCCGCGTGCAAAAGCTAGTATTATAATAATCACGTACTTACCCTACATATTAAGTAGTACCATTTTTCTTATTGACATAATAGTATTGGTATAGCTGATATATATAAATACATATAAATATATATAATAATATAATAATAATAGGTATCATTTTATTTATATTCTTAGTTACAATACGACACAAAAAAGATGCTTAGATTATGCTTCATAGCTAAAAGTATCTGTGTACCTAGCTTTTCATTGATAAATTTAATATAATTATATTATACAATTTAATGCAGAGGGTCTCGGGTTCGAACCCACGTCGCGCACCTCTGACTTTTCGAAATTATGTGAGTATTGATTGACAATTATCGCCTGCTCCGTGCCTCGGAGAGCACGTTAAGCCGTCGGTCCCGGCTGCCATGAACATCTATGGCAGTCGTTATTGGAAGAGTGTCGACACAAAAGATCCCACTGGGTCGAAGTGTCGCCAGTCTGCACTGACTGGCCCCCACATAAGATACATAGATCCAATTTAAATCAAATAACTTGCATTCTGTTTCATTAGAATCTTTATACTTCAACACTTTTTATTTTTTTTATATTACAACTTTAAACTTAAATTAGAAAAACCTAAAAAGATGTTAATTAGAACAGTGCAAAATTACCTCTGAAAAATATTTTAATTTAATGGTTGAAAATTGCGAAATTTCTAATTTATCGTCTATAATAACCCTCGAATGGAAGGGGAGTTTTAGTTTTAAAATAAATCTCGTCTCGAGCGCGCTATTGTAGAATTTGAAATACGAGCCGGAGTGCCATCGAAACTTTTTCAACGTTTCGTTCGTTCCTATAGTCAGGGCTATCTCTATTCTACTCAACGTTTTAATTTAAACTCCCACTTTGAAAGAATGTTTGACTGAGAACGGGTTGTGTACCGTTATAACAGTTTCTCTTTCTTTTTAGTTTCGAAGGAGATTTCAAAGTTTATTGATGAACTTGTTTCGAAGTCTGTCGTAGAAAACAGTTGAGCGTTGTCTTTTGCAACTTGTATGGAAATGAGAGTGTCTTATATTGTTCCAAGTTGTGTAATTTAAGTTCCGTGTTGTACGATACGAAATTTAGATTTTTACAATATATTATAACGTCTTATAGGATTTCTTTAAATCATATACATTTACCGCTGTAGTAACAAATGGCTGCGCAACTTCAATTTGAACGACATCCTAGCTTAATAACCCCTCGACGAAATTTGACCACAACACCTAATAGCGGATTGACCACCAATTGAGTTAGCAATATGGTTCAGAGTAATGACTAAAGTTTAAGCTACAGTATCTGTACAGTAAAATTAACCTTTTGTAATAAAGTGTCAAATAAACAACGCGATAAAATCCGTATATAATAGTTTAATTTCAATGAATAATATTCGCGTAAACAGAAGAAAATATTAAATAAAAAATTTATGAAAGTAAAAATCGAAGCTTGGCGTAAAGAGCACGCTTTTGCTTTTTTGACGTGGCGGTCTATGGGTTTTGTAAATAATGTCAAATCTACATTAATAGAAGCCGATACGAATCTAAAGAAGCGGAGACCCGCTGAATTTCAATAACATAACATTGCTGCGACGGTATTCTTACAACAGTGGTTCCCACAATCGACATGATAAATTAGTCAAAGGTGAGAATACTTATCATTCTATTCCAACCTAAGACTGTTTCGAAGCAGGAAGCAATTCATTCAGTTGCTTTTAACACACAAAACACGCTTCGTTGCGGTTTTGTCGTAACGTTCATCATCTCGCTTCGTTTCACTGAGTACGTGTGCGGTGTGACAGCGCATGGTGTGGTATATCATTGATTGCCGTGGTAATACATCGGTGGGATATTGACTCCAGAACAAGGTATAGTGTCAACCACAAACGTATACCACAAATTTTACACTATGCCCTGTTGACAGTAATGACTGGTAAACGTATATTTTACTGGTTTGCCATGAACTCAACCACGTGAAACCCACTGAAACGTAAACCGGGATCAAAATGTGTAAATCTAGGACATAGTTTATTTGTGTGTATTGTCAAGTTTGAGTAATAACATATGTAAGATCTCAACATCGCCTCGGCTGTTATGAGGACGGTGTGGAGGCCACTGCTCTTAGACCACACGACTGCTTACCATCAGGCAGCATGCTATTAACGTATGAGTACGAGTAGGCTTTCACTTTCGCTTTATCTATGCCAGTGATTACTGTTAACAGAATATGATCAGAACAGTCACATTCACTTAGACTTTCTCCTTCCATCTGTCCCAATGACGTATGCCAAAAGTTAGGACTTGTATTATGCGTCATTGGGAGAGACAGAAGAAGGCTTAGACCAATGCAAATGTAAGGCTATGGCCAGATTAAGATAGTATATCCCTAACCGACGAGCGTGTATGAAGAATGTAATGAGAATGAACAAAGCAAGAGACATATGCCAGTATCGTAGCGAGTCGAAATCTGTAATCTCTGCCTAGTCTTCCAATAAGCAGGCGTAATTATATGCATATATTATGGAGACGGATTTAAGTCATGAAACTCTAAGGATTTTAATTTATTACGGATACATTTATATTTTTTTAAAAGAATACTATTTTAAAATTGGTTTATAATTTTGTACCATTAGTTGTGTTTATGTTTACTCGGCTAATTAATGATATTTTCTAATTTTATAAACACAAACTCTCAATAGTAAAAAACCCTGTATCAGGAGAAAGCTTACAAGCAATCAAACACAAAACACAAATATTTGTGGGTCATATAATTTTTTGTTCCGTATGAGGATCGAATCCTCACTAGGTCCAAAGGCAGCGGCGAGGCGCCCACTTCAACCAATGTCCTTCTCATTAAAGATAGTATGAACAACCAGTGCCATTCTATAAATATCCGGAACATGGAGTGCACTGTGCAACTATGATTCCAAAACGTGAGCGGTGTCAATCACATGGAGTGACAACCCTAGCCGACAGTTAGGTACCGTCGCCTGCCCGCGCGCGATACCATTCGATCGCTATTCAAACAAACACGCTCAGAGCCTCAAACCCACTTTTGTTTCTTTCATTCACAAAAGCTTTAAATATAGGTAAGCACGAACTGTTGTTCGTTGATTTAAACTGTGTTTCATTGATGATATTGAAGAACAATCAATAAAATTAATTAAACTGATATTTATTTACACAAATATACGTGGACAGAGTAGCAGGACACAACAATGTGTTGTACAGTTAAATAAATTACAGAAGAACTGAGTATTAAAAATAACTATCAAGTAGTAACTGCTCAACTGATTTTGCCAATCAATTAAGCAATTTCTTGCGTAATCACAAGCAGATTATGATTCTCCATTATTATCATATAATACTGCTTATGGCGAAGGCCAATGCAAGCTAGCCGAAACGTCAACGCCTTTCAATAACGTATTTAAATATAGAACATAATCGCGTTGGTACGATATTTTTGTGTGTTTGTATTTAATTCAAAAACTACACAACCGTTTAAAAAAATTACTTTCCCCATTAGAGAGCTATATTATCACCAAATAACATTGGGTATATTTTATTTAAAAAAGAACTAACCTAACCTACTTTTACGCGCAAAAGCTGGTATTATGTTTATCATGCAACAGACAAGCTTAAAAGTGATTGTTTCATAATAAAGAAAAACATATTTTAAGTAAGACATATCAGGTGGACATTGACATAGATGTTATGCCTATTACTGGACTAACTGTTAAAACTTGTAGCGATTTATATTTTGTGTTTAAAGTGGCATTTTATAAGTTGGAGTACGTCTAGATAGACCTGGGGGTGGTGGGGTTCGTGGCCCTGCCCGCCGTTCGATCAGCATCAGGTCCGAGAGGCGGCGTGCGTGTTCCCACGCGCGTCTCTGTGTCGTGTATCCGTCCGCCCCACAAAGGGAGACAGTAGGGCTTGAATCGAGTGGTGACTAAAGGCTAGTCTTGTTGTGTAGTGACCTGCCGTTTTATTCGGCGGGCCGAAACCTCGGCGGAGTCGCGACCGCATGTGAAAGTGATTCGCGCGGCCCCGCCGATTGCGGTTTTGTCGAGGAACACCGTGGTAGGTTTAGTCGGTATTCTGGGAGGTCTATTATTATCTTCATTACCACCTTTCTCTTTTATCCCGGTGAGTCCTACATAACCCCTCCACCCACCCCCGCGGAGGGATATCCGTCAATGCATTCCCCCAAATAAAAATAAATAGTATCGGTTCCACGGCGTACTGCGGCTGCCAATCATCAGAGGAATTGGGCTGTTTTTCTTTTTCTATTGCAATAATTGAGGTGGACAGTCTGTAGGTAGCGCGATAGCTCAGTGGGGAGACCAACACATTGCAATGCAGAAGGTCTCGGGTTCGAACCCACGTCGCGCACCTCTGACTTTCGGAAGTTATATGGCTTTTCGAAATTATGTGCGTATTGATTGACAATTATCGCCTGCTCCGTGCCTCGGAGAGCACGTTAAGCCGTCGGTCCCGGCTGCCATGAACATCTATGGCAGTCGTTATTGGGAAAGTCAGTACCCTCTAATATCCTGACACTGGTCTAGCCTTAGGGTATCGTTAGCCTTCGGGTTGCGGCGGTCAGGTGGCAGCCACTCCGTGTAAAACTGATATCCAGTCAAATCTGGTTAGACCAGAAAAGCCGACCCCAAGTGACTTGACAATAATAAAGGCTAAGGGAGAAGAGTCTGTAGGTACCACTGGTGAGTGCCCGCTTTGCAATTATTTTAAGTATATTTATCATGGAGCATTTAACTATATTCATGCCAAATTCTATCAAATGTGAAGAGTGGTTAAGCCATAAAAAATTATCAGCCATTACATCGTAAAGGTTTGGTAGATAAATTGCATTCCTACTCAGACATTTATCAGTTCAGCAAGTTTCTTGGTACTAAAGCAATTCGTTCTATTGGATTAGGATCATTTGCAATCAGATTAAAAAATTGTCCAGAGATGAAAGTTTTATTCAACTAGTAAATTTTTATGTCAGTTTTGTAATGGCGTAAACGTATATTTTAAGACTGGATCAACAAAAATAGATCTGAAGACAAACAAGTTTTTTAATTGCGTTGTATTAAATACAATTAAATTTTATTTAAAATAAAATCTATTTTGATCCTACCAAAAGAAAATCGTGGCAACTATTTTTTTTTTTTTTTGCCACGTACACACAGCACCAGCTAGCCCAAACTAAGCAAAGCTTGTACTATGCGTACTAGACAATGGATAAACATACATATATACTTGTTTTTTGTAAATACGTATATATTATACATAGAAACACCCAGACCAAGACAAACATCCATGTTCATGCACACAAATGTTTGACTTGTGCGGGAACCGAACCCGCGACCTCAGGCGTGGCAGTCGGTTACACTAACCACTACGCCATCGAGGCCGATCATTGCCCCGTTGATACCGTGACATTTGCGTGCAATCCATTACGAGGTCAATTAAACTAGTATTTGGCTTTTCTGTCAAACGATAGACATTCTCAACGCATCACGGAGCTTGGAAATAAAAAAATAAAATTATATGTGAAATACCTATGTGTAAAATATGCCTCTACGACTATATATCCCTGTATATTCCCAAAGAAATATACAGGAATATACAGGTTGTCCGGTAATTAACGGATAACCTTGAAATGTCTTATAGTAGAACTGATGGCCGTTCAGGAAAATAAAGAAAAAAAACAACGAAGTGCAAAAGTGTGTCTATCTATTAGCATAATTAGTGTTTAAAAATAAAACAACAAAAATCCGATGGAATTTATTCATTTGTGGTCGTAATGTACAAAAAAGTTAAATCTTCTCCCTTAGCCTTTATTATTCCCAAGTCACTTGGGGTCGGCTTTTCTAGTCTAACCGGATTTGACTGGATATCAGTTTTTACACGGAGCGGCTGCCACCTGACCTCCGTAACCCGAAGGCTAACGATACCCTAAGGCTAGACCAGTGTATATACTGGCTATATTAGAGGGTACTGACTTTCCCAATAACGACTGCCATAGATGTTCATGGCAGCCGGGACCGACGGCTTAACGTGCTCTCCGAGGCACGGAGCAGGCGATAATTGTCAATTAATACGCAGATAATTTCGAAAAGTCATATAACTTCCGAAAGTCAGAGGTGTGCGACGTGGGTTCGAACCCGAGACCCTCTGCATTGCAGTCTGTTGGTCTCCCCACTGAGCTATCGCTGCTTATCAAAGAACAAAAAAGTTAAATATAGTAATTAAATAAAAAACATATCTCAGGTAGTAGTTAGAGCAGATTTTATTTCAATTTTTTTCTGAACGGCCTTCGGTTCTACTATAAGACATTTCAAGGTTCGGTCCGGTAACTATACCGGACATCTTGTATACATGTCGGGGTGGCAACGTAAAGAATATGAATGCCCGTGCATCGGATCGCACTTTTACTGTGCCTGATTTCTCTTGGCTCGTATAAGTTGCCACCCACCAGATTATGTGATTGCGGCAATTGGCTGCATGGATGACGTATTGGTCTTCGCTTTGCCACTGCTACTACGCCAAGTGGTTCGAATCCTACACGGGACAAAATATGCGTGATCCACAAATAGTTGTTCCGAGTAGGGGTGATCTTTGCGTCCGTTGTTCCGAATGTTTGTAAAAGTCCCTCGCGATACAAGATTTGAACCTAGAGCAGAAGTAGTTCCTGAAACAAAAAAATATGCGAATAGTCTTTGGGGACTGCCGATAGAAGTGAAAACTAAGTAACTTGTGAATTGTATCGTCGAGCTATTAGATTATTATTTTTGAATTTTGAATGCGTTCGGTCACGATTACGCGAGTTCCATGATTTTTGTTCACCCAAAAAGCTCAACGCGCCTATAGAAATTTTCACTTCAATAAAAATAATAATTGTGCGCAAACATAACTGTACTGTTACAGTTCTGTTTGCGCACAATTTAAGCACTATATCTTGCGCAGCAGTCCTTGCTCAGATTAGCCACCATTACTGAAATTCGGTCTGGAGAACATTATGTATTGAATGGTAATGAAGAGGGTCATTCAAATGTGGACTTGCATTGACGCACCAGTAACTTAATGGACATGAAGCATCCGAATACTATCCTAATTACGTTAGAGCAGATTGCTTCATTAAACGATCGCTTAACTGTGATATGCTGCGAAGCATTTAGAAGCAGATACCAGATGATAACTTCTACTCATAGTAAACTTTAGACTCTTTGAAGACTTCTTTATATTTATCTATTTTACTAAATAAGTTACTCATAATAAAGTTGTGTTTATATTTAAGTCAGCAGTAGTAATGTCCTGGATTCGATACCCGGGTTGAAGTGACAACCAAGCATACGGCCCACCTGATGGTAAGTGGTCACCGTAGCCTATGGACGCCTACAACACCAAAGACATCACTTGCGCGTTGCCGACCCTTTAGGAAAGGAAGTGGGAAGGAGAAGAAGCGGGAAGGGGGAAAGAGGGTGATTTGGCCTCCGACACTTTCACTCACCGAACGCAATACAATAGTAGGAATACTGTTATTTCACGTCGATATTCTGTGAGAGGGTAGTCCGTCCTTCATGCTGAAATCAGCGAGGCTCTACTACTCATGAGAGTTATAAAAATATTTTTGTTAGTCAATTATCAATATCAAAATACAGTCTGGTAACGTGCCCTGTAGACGGCAGTAGAGCTCGCCTTCCTATTACGCGTAACCTGAAAACCCTTTTTTCAACCTAACCTAATGGGAATACCGTTTCATTTGCCATGGCACACGTATTTACTGTATAACTTAAAATGTTTTGAGTAAAAAACAATTAGTTTAAACGATAAACAATGAATGCCTTGATGGCGTAGTGGTTAGTGTAACCGACTGCCACGTCTGAGGTCACGGCTTCGAATCCCGCACAAGTCAAACATTTGTGTGCATGAAAATGGATGTTTGTCTTGGTCTGGGTGTTTTTATGTATAATATGTACGTATTTACAAAGAAAAGTATATATATTATGTAAACATACACATATACCTATTATATATACATCCATTGTCTAGTACCCATAGTACAAGCTCTGCTTAGTTTGGGCTAGTGGTGTAGTGTGTAAGTGATAGAATATATGGTATGTAATATGTATTGTAATGTATGAACGGCAATATATTACAGAATTATCCTTAATGTTTTTTAAATATATGAAGTCTCTCAACACCAATTTCGCCGGTGTGGTGGAGTATTAGACAGCTGTCTATAGCCCTATCTTCCATATTTATTTATTTACAGAAACTCAAATTTATTGATGGGATAATTAGTGCTTTGAGTGGTCTCCTCACCACAGCCACTCCGCCGAGTTTTATGAGTTCAATCCCACACCCATCAAAAATGTGTGTGATTCACAAAATGTGTGTGAAGCCTGAGTGTTCTTTGTGACGTTGTAGAACGTATTTAAAAGTCTCCCGCGATGCAGGATTTAATCCTAGTGTAATGTAGTCCTTAAAAAAATTATAAACTGAAGTGATATCAGTATTATTATTACTAACGGTCGCCGAGTGCTCGAAATTCGACCAAAGTTTGCCTGTAAGATATTGCTGATATATGTATGTCATTATATATTGATGTATGCACCCATTGTTACGCGCTTCGACTGCGTGTATCAAATGCATGATTGTGTGCGTGTAGTTTTTTTTCGTTAATTTAATGTATATCTAATGCATACTTTATATAAATATTAGGATTCGCCCCTCTTTCTCCATATAAACTTTAACTGTGCCAAATTTCATACGCCTCCGACCGCGCAATTTTCGTAAAAAGGGTACAAAGATTTTGCTTCACGTATTAATATATAGATTTACTTCAAAACTAAGTATTAAAAAAACTCAAACATTTTTAAACAAGAATTCCAGAAATTTTAACTTTAGTCACATCATTTTATACAAATCATAAAAACCAAATGAGCAAAGGAATACTATTCCACCGCCTACTATTTTGTTACATCAACGAAAAAGTTTCGAAGCAAGAAAGAAAATTTCAATGAATTATAACTTGACACGTGCAAGTTTGCTTCATGAAAAAAGTACGAAGCAGTAAAAACCACTATAAATGCAAATCAAATGTCGTATCTTGATAAAAAAAAAACTCGCACTAGCAAATTGTGATGCGCGCTGTGACGTGTGACTGTGACGGATACGTTGTGACAATGTGTGTGTTAAGCTTCGAGCATATGTTATGCGTAACATGCTAGACTAAGTAAGCTTTCTTGTGAAATATTTCAATACGTATTGAATACAAAATTCGAGGTAACAGAAAATTAGTTTTGACTACTGAGCTCATGGTATACGACTTTTTGTATGATGCTAAATCGATGACATGACTGACGTAGTCTCACAGATATCTATATCTACTATTGGTCGCCTAGTGGTCAAAATTCGACCAAAATTCCTAAGCTTGCTACTTTGTTTTCTGTTTCTCTATTACATATAAATAAGGTATAGGTAACCATAGTTACAAAGAATTTTACGACGTCAGACGAACAATGTCGAAATACTACGAACGCGATTCGACTGCGTGTGCCAAATGCATGATTAGGTGCGTGTAGTGTTTTTTCATTAATTTAATGTATTTCTAATGCATATTTTATAAAAATATTAGGATTCGCCCCTCCTACTTCATATAAACTTTAACTGTGCCAAATTTCATACTCGTAAAAAAGGGTACAAAGTTATTGCATCACGTATTAATATATGGATATTCTTCTTCTATTCTTCTTCTTTTCGTGTGGTTAGTGGCCAACCTGTTGTCAAGAGTTGTTCAAGCCGCCAGTAGGCCTCTGACATGGCTTAACGGCTGCTGTCAATTGGCAACAACCGGGACCGACTTTTTACGTGCCCTCCGAAGCACGGAGACGCTCAGATAAAATACCACCAAGCGGTCACTAATCACACGAAAAGCAGCAAGAAGAAGCAGTTACAATGAGAATTGCATTCAATTAATACTATATCCCCAATAATATTACAATAACATTTGATTAATTATGGATAAGATATGCCTTAAAACATTAATAAATAGCAGTACCAGGTTAACACAAATATGCTAATACAATTATAATATCTAGATAACATATTATTAAACAGTGAATTAAATCAAAACGTTAATTAACTTGCATATTAATTATTAATTATTATATAAAATTAAATTACTTTGAAAATAGCTCGTTCGTGAAATAAAGTTCTCATGGGGGGAAGCGGACAAAATACATTATAGCCTTTTAATCGCCAATTGTTTGAAATATGAAATTGAAGCCTGTCAATTGTTGGTATGCTGGACATTAAAATCTATTGTATCTATCTGCCGGTGTACCGCTGCGGCCTAATAGCTTTATTGTAGATTAATTAAAAAGTCATTTATTGCTAAATAATATACATTATTTGTTAATTTGCTCTACATTATGCAAACTGGACAAAGGCCAGGTTAAGAGCACCTTGAACCGACGGGCGTGTATGAGGAATGTGATGAAAGTGAATGAAACCAGAGAAGTGTGTCAGGATCGTAGCAAATGGAAATCCGTAGTCTCTGCCTACCCCTTTGGGAAACAGGCGTGAATCTATGTATGTATGTATGTACATTATGCAAACCGGTTCTATGTCTACCAATTACGATTGCCAATACGTTTACAAAATATACTCAGTCATATTATGAAATCAAAAGTATAAAAGAGAATATCTTATCTTATGGGCTAATCATTAGGCTGACAGTTGGTAATCTCCTATTTATTGAAAAGTTATTAAAATAAGATATGAATGGAACGACGATATTTGGTACAGTTACTGTTTCATATCTCACTAAATAATATTAATTTGGCAGCCTTTTAAATGAAACATTCATTCTCCAAGACATTTAACAGTCTAAACATCAAACAAATTAACAGAATAAACATTAATTATGAAAAACGAGTCAAACTGGAGGACTGAGCACGATCCACTCAAAACATCTCACCAACTTCACAAAGTTCATTTATTTAACGACTTCGCAAATGAGACGTATACAAAATAATGGATCCGTGGTACGTACATATGTTTAATATCGCGAAGCAATCAGCTCGGTAACAAATTAAAAAGTGCTGCGAACATTAATTTAAATATGATGACGTATGTGTTGACTTTAGGACGGGACCTGATGTGAGTTTTGTTTTTTATTAATAATTGTTTCAGCTAACATTTCTGTGATTTTAGGGTATCGTGTACCGAAAGGTTAAATTACAACCTTTTCTGTATTTTAACCACAACTAAGCCGAAATTAATGGTTTATTTGCTACCAGTCTGTTGTAATTGTGCACCTATAAAGGAGAAACACGTGTCGAATTCTTCTATTTGTTTTGAAATGCAATACTAATATTTGGTAGAACCGGACATTGAGATAAATATTGCAGTAACAAGATATATAAATGCATACGGACCTCGCATGTTTCGCCAATATTTCCATTCAAATTGGTTACTAAATGGCCTTCCTCAATCGATTGTTATTCCATATTTATTAAACGAAGACGAATATATTAAAATTCGAATGCAAAATAGATTAAATTATAATAATACTAACGACCCGCCTCGGCTACGCACGTGTAACCTTAATAAATTATACTCCTAAACCTTCCTCATGAATCACTCTGTCTATTGGTGAAAGCCGCATGAAAATCCGTGCAGTGGTTTTTGAGTTTATCGCGAACAGACAGACAGACACGGCGGGGGACTATATTTTATAATATGTAGTGAAATTGCTTATCGTTTAATAATGGCAGATCAACCAAAAAGGGTTTATCTTTTATTTTCTTATATTGAATTAATGAAAATGTAGTACTAATTAATTATTTATTGTTCATCTGGCTACCCGCATGTGAGCTGGCCTTATCTTTTCGTAAATGAAATGCGAATTCCATTACATTAAAATAATTTAAAACACATTCATGTGTGGATGGAAAGGTATTAAATACTTTTCATAACCAGAAGTGATTGTTGCGACATCTGTTATCGATGTTTGATACTACAGAGTAATGAATGACTTTCCAGAATTTTAAATCTGATTGACAGTATCGCATTTATCTCACGACTTTTGTTCACACTAAAAAGTGTCTGACAATTTAGAAAAGTGAAAACACATTTAATTTTGCAGATAATGTATATTTTATAATATGTGTGACCGTGATAATAATATATTTAATATAATAAAACTAATTATAAATTATATTGTAATAAAAATAGTGTTGTTCGAATTCTATATAAGACAAAAGTTTGTCTGGGTAGTCTAGGTATCCGTGATTTGAATGATTGTAAAGTTTTCCAAAATACTGGAATTATTCCTACAACGAGAGCTTTTTTTAAATATAAAAAAATTACATATATTGAAATCAGTCATTGCCATACTAGCATTTTATAAAGATCCAGAAAGGTGACAATGTATAGACGGGCGCATCTATAGTTAAAATCTTTGCTGCTTTAGTGACGTAAGCATTTACGTGTATTTATGTACCTTCAATTCAAATCCTAAAGTAAGCCAAATATCAAAAAAATGTTAGACTTCAAGCTAGTCTGGGATTTGTGTCTGTCCAAGGATTTATGTCTGCCTGACTTTGTCAAACAGACGACTAAGCTTTGCCTTGTATATGGCATGGCCTAAATATATCTAAGCCATGCAATAGAAAGGTGATTGAAACTGGTAATAATTATACGCATGCTACAGACTTTGTCTTGTATTTCGGTTATAAAAATGTATACATGATTCTATATTCTGATATCTACTCAAATGAGATAAACTTGTAACAAAACAATACAATACTAAAATAATGTGGCCCATATATTAAGTTCTAGAAATTTCTAGAAAATTCTTCAAATTAGACTTTCCTTGTTCAGCAGCAGAATATTTTAATCAACACATGTCTTATAGATTTGTCAATCACCTGAGAGCACACCAACGAAGCTCTCAATCAGTTACAAGTAGCCGTGGCCGAATATGGTCTGGACGGTATTATGGTAGAGTTATACAATGAACAACACACAGCAATGTATCTGGACCGAGTCAAAATAAAATTTGTACCGCCCATGGACACCCGCAACACCAGAGGAGTCGCAAGTGCGTTGCCAGCCTTTTTAATTTCCCCCTCCTCCCCAGAGGGGGAGGGGACTTGGGGCTCCAGTACCCTCACTCACTCGACAAAACAAAACGAAAGCGCTATTTCACGCCGGTTTTCTGTGAGGCCGTGGTATCACTCCGGTCGAGCCGGCCCATTCGTGTCGAAGCGTGGCTCTCACACTTCTCTTTTTCTTTTCTCTTTTTTAAATATCCCTGTTAAATATCACTTTCATAACAGCAATGTACGATACTTATGATTCGGCTTTATTAAGACTTACTTAATCTATCCATATTAGCTCAAATGCTTTGGTATTTTTGCAATTTATTAACCTTATTGATCTGAAAGGTCCTCGCTTATATAACAGTATTGCGTAACAGCAAATATTATGTACTAATGTACAACAATTCGGTGTGAAACTGAATTGAGACGTAATATTTAGCAGTAAATTTCATAAGTGGATCAGATCCCGTTTCAGTTTGATCCAAACTTGCGCAACTGTAGTTGTCACTGTATCACTTAGTTAAATTCAAGAGCTGGTAGCTGAAACTCACTTTATAGTAATTACGTGTATTTTAAAGAAAATTGCCAATAGGAACTTCTGAACTATTGAAAGTGTAAATAATCTGCAAAGTGAAATCAACTTTTTAAAATTACGCAACATCGGACATTTTCGTAGTCTAGCATATTAAATAGGAATAAAGCGTGGGCAGTGGATGGGTAAATGGAAAATAAAGATATACAAAATGTGATGGTGGAAGAAAATTCTTCTGTCCCACAAACGGAGTATTGACATCGTCGAACCAGTCAGCTTGTGCCTACGAGTAATGCAACATAGTTCAAACATCAAGCACTTTAAGATGAACAATATGTACGAATAATACATCTATACTGTTACGCCCAGTGACATCTCTCGGCATTGTGGGAGGGACTCGGCGGTTCCGTCTAATAGTTTACACCGCCATCTATTGACATCTTACGGAACTGCATAGTACGGTACGAGAATCTTAGAGAGAATGCTGGTACTTTCTCGAATCATCGTGCTGTTTACACGCCGAGTACCGCGTTGCTGGAAAGCTCTAGAAGCGCTTTAGCCGCGTATAAATAGGGCGCACGCGCACCGCCAAGTCAGTTTACAATCGTAAGCGGTCAAGTGTTCATCGAAGCGAACGGAAGCGGAAATACTACGGAGTTGGAAGCAGTACAGTGAAAAAGTGTGGTATAGTGTTTATTGTGTTTTAAATTGAATTGTGTGTTTGAATAAAAGTGTTTTAGTCGGTAATATTGTTTATATTCTTATCCGTCGAACCCAGCACGTAACAATTGGTGTCAGAAGTAAGGTAAGAATATGCCAGTACTACCGAAGGAGGAAGTGGAAGGGGTGCGTACCAGGAACCAGCGCCAGCAAGATGTGGACCAGAGGCGCTTTGGAGACGCCCCCTCGCCGACGTCAGGTGAATCACGTGACTCCGCGGCTGCAGCGGAACTATCTAGTGCAGCTCACTCGCCGGTGAACCCCGACCTCGCGACTCTGATGGCGTTTATGCAGGAGCAGGCACGCCGCCAGGAGGAGCAGGCACGCCGCCAGGAGGAGCAGGCACGCCGCCAGGAGGAGCAGGCACGCCGCCAGGAGGAGCAGGCACGCCGCCTCGAGGAACAGCTGCAACGCGATAAGGAAGAGGGCATCCGCCGCCAGGAGGAGCAGGCACGCCGCCAGGAGGAGCAGGCACGCCGCCTTGAGGAACAGCTGCAACGCGATAAGGAGGAGGGTATGCGCCGCCAGGAGGAGCAGCTGATGATGTTAAAAGACCTCAGCGCAACGGTTGGCAAGGAGGTGAAGGAGGTGAAAGAGCAAGTCCAACGCCACGAAAGTCGCATCGCCGAGGTGGAGAAAACGATACGTGGGCTCAAGGCTGGCGATGGGATCGTGGCACCTGCGGTTGTGGCGTCTTCACCACGAGGCTTTAAAGTCCCACCATTCGACGGATCATCGTCATGGTCAGCCTATAAGATACAGTTCGAGGCCGTCATGAAATCGAACGGGTGGACGCAAGAACAGGCTCTGACTGCTCTCACCTTGGGGCTTCGTGACCAGGCCTTGACTGTGTTAGAGGCGCTTGGTCAAGACATCACATACGAAAAGCTGTTGGAGGCATTAGAAGCGAGATATGGCGACGCACATCTGGAACACGTGTTTCGCGCCCAGCTGAAAGACCGATCGCAACGTGTTGGTGAAACCTTGCAGCAGTGGGCCCTGGAGGTGGAGAAGCTGGTTCGAAAGGCGTACCAGTCCTCACCTGCGCTCATCGACGGAAACCTCGTTCAAGCTTTCACCGACGGGATCCGAGACCTGGAGGTTAGGGCCGCAGTGAGACTCGGACATTTCAAAAATCTGAAGGACGCCCTAGCCCACGCTCTGGAAGTGGAAGCAGTACGACGGGATGATCGAGCTCACCGTATCAGGGAAGTGTCGACTTCGCCCCGGTGCTATAGCTGCGGTGAGAGAGGCCACATCAGGTTGAGCTGCCCGAAGCGAAGGAGTCCACGCAGCAGTAACCAGTCGCCGGTAGAAGGAACACCTGATGTGCCTGCCGGGCAACAACAGCAGGGAAACGAGTAGACGCCAGGACTACGGGGCGGGTGCTGGCTGGTGATAGGAGAGCCCCAAGGATCTCGATCTCACAATCGTGTGACGGAAACAGCCTGATTATCGAAGGCGAAATTAACAGAATGCCGTGCAAGATGACATTGGACACTGGAGCTTCTCGGACAGTCGTCAGTTTCCGACTAGCAAGACGGTTTCTTGGGGACTACTACGGGAACCATGAATGTATACATCTAAGAACAGCTACCGGTCAGCACATAACCGTCCGAGGTGAGAAGGGGGTGGATATGAAACTAGGTAATAAAATTTACCGCCACAACGTCATCGTGGCTGACATAGTGGACGACTGCATCCTGGGATTAGACTTCTTACGGAAGCATCACTGTGAGATCGACGTTAGTCAAGGAGTATTGAAGTGTGGCTCAGAAGAAGTATTCATGGAGGGCGCAATATCAGGCAAAGTGTATTGCCTGAAAAAAGTAGTACTTCGTCCGAGGTCGGAAACAATCATACCGGTTTGTCTACCAAGGAATTCTGATCAGGAAAATCGATGTGTAATTATAGAAGGCTTGGACAACGATGCTTCATGGAAGATTGCACGCACTCTGGCTAGAAATACCAATGTTACATCGGTACGTGCACTGAACCCAAGCGACAAAGAACTGGTACTCAAGAAGGGCACGATATTGGGCACCTGTGAAGGAGCAGTTTGGATGCGTAGATGCCATGAACAGCCTACCAACGCCAAAGTCCAACGGGCAAGGTACGACGTATCTTCTCTCTTGAAGGACTGCCAGAATAACCTGTCGAGAGAAGAAAAGAACAACGCTGAGATGATGTTAAACCGGTTTGCCGACATCTTCTCGACAAGTGATGCTGACATAGGCAAGACTGCCCTAGTTCAACACAAAATAAACACAGGAAATGAGGTACCGATCCGCCAGCGACCAAGACGTGTACCAGTGGCACGGGAACATGAAGTTGACACTATGATCGAGGGTATGGTGAAAGAAGGTGTGATTGAGCCTTCGTCCAGTCCATGGTGTTCACCAGTGGTTTTGGTTAAGAAGAAGGATGGCAGCATGCGCTTCTGTGTGGACTATCGTCGGCTAAATGACATCACAAAGAAAGACAGTTACCCGTTGCCAAGGATTGACGACACTCTGGATACGCTAACGGGGATGAAGTTGTTTTCTACACTAGACCTAAAAAGTGGCTACTGGCAGGTCGAGATACATCCTCGAGATAAGGAGAAGACAGCATTCTCCACAGGCAAAGGATTGTGGCAATTTAACGTCATGCCCTTTGGATTGTGTAATGCCCCTGCCACTTTTGAGAGATTGATGGAACGGGTACTTACTGGATTGATTGGAGACGCCTGCCTGGTCTACTTGGACGATATTATCATAGTAGGACGCACCTTCGAGGATCACCTTCGCAACCTGGAACGCGTTCTCTCGAAGATTCGAGGAGCTAATCTGAAGTTAAGTCCAAAGAAATGCGCGTTGTTCAGGCGGCAAGTGAACTTCTTAGGACATGTGGTCTCCGAAGAAGGCATCCAAACGGACCCGGATAAGATCATTGCTGTCAAGGACTGGCCAGTTCCGGAGAACAAGACACAAGTCAGGGCATTTCTTGGTTTGTGCTCCTACTATCGACGGTTTGTAAGGAACTTTGCTGACATCGCCCGGCCTCTGCATAAGCTCACCGAGGATAAGATAAAGTTCTGCTGGAATGAGAGCTGTGACGTCGCATTTCAGAAGCTGAAGGAACATCTGTGTAATTCACCAATTCTAGGCTATCCCGACAATGAACATGAATTTGTAGTAGATACAGATGCCAGTAACACCGGCATTGGTGGCGTGTTATCTCAACGTAAAGGAGAGCATGAAGTTGTAATAGCGTACTTCAGCAAGGCCCTATCCAAACCTGAAAGGAACTACTGTGTCACACGAAGGGAACTTCTAGCTGTCGTAAAGACATTGCAGCACTTCAGTAAATACTTGTTGGGACGGAAATTTCACCTGCGAACTGACCACGCTGCATTGAAATGGCTACTACAGTTTAAAGACCCAGAAGGACAGGTAGCAAGATGGATTGAACAACTACAGGAATTCGACTTCGTAATACAGCATCGTAGTGGCAAGTCACATGGTAATGCGGATGCCCTGTCACGTAGACCGTGTCCCGACCAGTGTAAGCACTGCGCCAGGCAAGAGGCTAAGCAGGAAGGACTAGTGAGGATGTTGAGGACGGATCTTAGCGAAGACTGGAAGGAAACTTTGCAGAGAACGCAACAAGAAGACAAAGACATAAGACCCATCCTCGAATGGAAGAAAACAGGTGCATCGAGACCTCACTGGAGTGAAGTTGCGGCAACGAGCCCTACCACCAAGAGTTATTGGGCACAGTGGGAAAGCTTGGTTATCCAGGATGGAGTTCTGTGCCGGAAATGGGAGAATGCTCGAGGTGACAAGTGTCACCTGCAAATGGTCGTGCCAAAGCTCAAGGTACCGGAAGTTTTACAACTCTATCATAATGGGAGTTCGGGAGGTCACATGGGAGTTAAGAGAACTCTGGTTAAGATCCGAGAACGATTTTATTGGATCCATTGTCGAGAAGACGTTGAGGAATGGTGCCGTAAATGCACGAGTTGTGCTGCCGTGAAGGGACCACACACTCGCAGCAGGGGTGCATTGAAGGTGTACAATGTTGGAGCCCCGTGGGAACGTATAGCTTTAGATGTTGCCGGACCGTTTCCTGAAAGCCAAAGTGGGAACAAGTACTTCTTGGTGGTCATGGATTACTTCACAAAGTGGCCGGAAGTGTTTGCGATTCCCAATCAAGAGGCATCTACGGTCGCCGACAAGCTAGTCCACGAAGTCTTTTGTCGTTTCGGGGTGCCCTTAGAGATACACAGTGACCAAGGTCGGAACTTCGAGTCTGAAGTATTTAAGGAGACATGCCGGGTGATGGGTACCCACAAAACGAGAACGACCGCTTATCATCCGCAATCAGACGCATGGTTGAACGATTTAACCAGTCTCTGGAAAGATATCTGGCAAAAGTTGTAGAAAGCAAACAAAGGGATTGGGACAAACACATTCAACCATTTCTCCTGTCATACCGTAGTGCCGTTCACGAAAGCACATCAGTAACACCTGCTTTCGCTAACTTCGGAAGGGAACTACGATTACCTGCAGACTTGATCACCGGCATCCCACCTGAATCTCCACGCAGCATAACAGATTATGCGAATGATTTGCGCAACAGGATGAATGACGTATACGAGCACATCAGACAGACCGGTCAGCAGATGTCTGAGAGGATGAAGACCCGTTACGACCGGAAGGCGAACAATAAAGGCTTCGAGGAAGGATCGCTGGTGTGGTTACATAATCCGGCACGCAGCAAAGGAAAATCTCCTAAGTTGCAGGCAAAATGGGATGGACCCTATCGCATAGTCACTAAGATGAATGACGTCACCTACCGAATCCAGAAAGGACCACGAGGTACACCAAAGATCGTTCATGTGGATCGATTGGCACGCTACTACGGATCCAACAATGTTCGGGACGAACATGTCTAAGAGGGGGGCAGTGTTACGCCCAGTGACATCTCTCGGCATTGTGGGAGGGACTCGGCGGTTCCGTCTAATAGTTTACACCGCCATCTATTGACATCTTACGGAACTGCATAGTACGGTACGAGAATCTTAGAGAGAATGCTGGTACTTTCTCGAATCATCGTGCTGTTTACACGCCGAGTACCGCGTTGCTGGAAAGCTCTAGAAGCGCTTTAGCCGCGTATAAATAGGGCGCACGCGCACCGCCAAGTCAGTTTACAATCGTAAGCGGTCAAGTGTTCATCGAAGCGAACGGAAGCGGAAATACTACGGAGTTGGAAGCAGTACAGTGAAAAAGTGTGGTATAGTGTTTATTGTGTTTTAAATTGAATTGTGTGTTTGAATAAAAGTGTTTTAGTCGGTAATATTGTTTATATTCTTATCCGTCGAACCCAGCACGTAACAATACTATACTATCTTATATTATAAAGTGGAAAGATTTGATTCCTTGTTTGTTTGTAAGGATTTAACTCAAAAACAACACTACCGATTTTAAAATGATTTCACCATTAGAAAGCTATATTACCGTTGAGTAACATAGGCTATACTTTATTTAAAAAAAAGTTCTGTTACTAACATAACCTAACCTACTTTTAGCCGAAAGCCGAAGCCGCGTGTAAAAGATAGTTATTTATATGGAGAAAACTATATGTGATATTTATGACACTGAAACTCGACTGAAATTCCATTTTGAAAAGTTTTACCACGAGAATTAAACCTTAATTCGAATCATAGTCGAATTCATTTTAATTAGATTTCTGCACATGCCATCACGTAAGCATCGTTGGTATTCGTTTTTGCTGTAACATTGATCTAAATTTAGCGTAAAATACTGGTTTACATAAAGGTTTATTAGCGTAATACATTAACCTACCATAAAACATAGAACAGCACACATCATTCTAATATACGTTCCAACAAACAAACATAAAACGTCCTAACACTAAACGGCTCGTCAACACACTTTAAAATTCAACCCTTCATTTTCACCATCATAGCAAAGAACTAAAATTCAAACTAGCAGTTACAAACCCTATTACTGCATGGGTGTAAATCACCACGTTCATAAACTAAGCATATTAAGGTCCCGTCCACATTAACGTTCAAACACCGCGTGTACGTAATTACCATTTTAATAACTCGTGTGTCGCGAATCTTAGTGCTGAGTGCAACGGTTAGTATTCTGCACACAGTTCAAATATTAGTGAAGTGTTTTGCAGAGTTCAACTTGGAGCATTGTTCGCGCATTGTGTGACTATAGGACAATGTGTTTCGATTATTAATGAAACTTACTTTTGATAATACTAACAACTTTAAATTAAACTACTTTCTGATTTTTTCTTCTATGTTCTATTTTTTTACCTAGGTGGCACGTATACCGGTAGCGAATGCGACTGCTGTGCAGAAGCTCTATTTTCGATTCTATTTCCGAGACGGGTAAAGTGTTACTGGGATTCTCTGTCAAGAATTTCTCAGTAACTACACGGAGTCTAGAACTGTGACCGGTTTTTTTTTAATAGGTCATCCAACAGTTGTTTACACAACACATTACATAATTATTCATTGAATAGGTACATTTACAAGTGTAACAATAATTTATTGGGTAACACCACATGCACTACTTAAAAGTTAACATTTAAAAAAGTGCTAAGGTAAAAATTTATAAAAGTTAATAAATTAGATATGGCAACAGACTCGTCTATATTTACGTGGAACTTAGTAGTAATAATGTAGGGGTCTTTGCCGAGTTGTAGCCAATGAGGAACACATATTGTAATATATATAATTTACTGGTACCGGTATACATAGTTACTGAAATATTATTATATAGGTACTTAAATGTTATATGTTAACGAATCGAGTACGGAGAGGCGACTGCTGTGCAGCGCTCATACAATCACTTTTGTATATAAAATTAATGCGTCAGCAGTCTGTCTCTACATAATATGTGTCGTTACACACCTTTATCTCTGTTTTTTTATTACCTTTTCAGCACTAGGAATAATTCTTGTGTCGCAGGGTATTTTGAAAACTTTGAAACAATGGACACACAGTACACCTCTGCCTACCATTTAATGGATAATTGTATGAGCCTTAGCACGTGTGGTGTGTACTATTTAGTATTCATAGGCAACAATCGTAAACCAGAGAATATATATACACTAACCGCTGTACATTCAAACATGACTTATTAGCCCAATTCTGGATCTATATTATGAATGTAATTTTTCATTAATAGTTTTTATTGCTCTATATATCGCTAGTTGTGGATACATAAATATCAGAATTGAAAACTTTACTGAGATTTAATTTTTTATTTATTTAATTAATTCCTTAAGAATTGGTTGGAAGAGTACTATATTTAGTTTTTTGTTACGGTATTAGTAAGCCGGCTTGCCCGGGGAAGTACCATTCTCTAACAGGAAAACAGCTTAAGGCTGGCCTCATACATTTGTTTTGCTTTTAAAAAATGAGTAATTAAATAATCTTACCTTAAAGTAATAGTAAGTCTTTCTTCTGCGGAAATGGCTCTTCTCATATGTGTGTCTTTCTTTCGGCTTTTATTCCCCAGCAAATATAGCAATTCATCAAATGATGCTATTGACATTCTGTAGTAATCGAATCAGGGATACTGTCGTTATTTTCTCGCTGTAATGTGATACTGACTCTCCTTTACTCTGTTCACATTTAAAGGATGAATCCAGTGTTTGCGTTTGCATTTCTTTTTTTTATTATGTAGAGCCAAAAGCAATGCTATTAGTATTAGTTCATTTTCCATAAAGACGTTTGCATATGCCGGGAATCACAAGACTACTGATCAATCTGAATTTTTTAAGATATGTGTGAGGCAAGGTTCCGGAATTTGGATTATGAATTTTAGATTATGAATCCAGAGAGACATTCCGGATGTATGAGGCCAGCCTTAGAGTAGTGACATTATTACTGCATATTGTCTGAAAACTGAAAGAATGAAGATATCAGTTGCCTACTTATCCTTATTTATAAAACCTTCTTCCTAAGTTTGCCAACATGCGAGTGATATCTCTGATAACGGAAGCAAACTAACGCTACAGTAATCTCTATTCGAGCAATTTATAACATGAAAACAAGGGATACATTAAGAAAGAATTTAAGAAAATAAATATATTAACAGTAGCCAGGCAATACATACATATATGAAAATTTAATTGATGTATATAAGAACATTGATTTATACTATAAGAAAAGCGACATCTATATATACAAAACTCTTCCGTTACTGAGTAACTGACAGACAACGCACACCTGAAACTACTGAACGCAAGAAGCTGAAATTTGGCATGTATGTTCCTTGGAGAGTGTAGGAGAGCACTACGAGAGGATTTTTGGAAATTCCACCCCGAAGGGGGTGAAAGGGGTAAACCCAATATTCACGCGGGAACGGGACTTACGCGAGTGAAACCGCGGGAAAACTACTAGTACATAATATAAATACAAGAAACAAAAGCAGAATACTAGAGCCGGCCTCCCGGCTTCAAAAAATGAATATGTCGTTTAAAGATCAATGTGTGCGCTTTTACAATAAACTCCCAAGTGACATTCAAAATCTAAGTTCCAATAAATTTAAAACAGTTGTAAAACGAAAATTATATTCGAAAGGTTATTACTCAGTCACTCATAGGTTATTTGTAATCATATTATTAAGTTGACTGTAATATGAGCTGCTGTGACTATTATTTCATTTGTTATTAATATGTATCTTAGATTTAAAAAAAAAATACTTTTTAAATCTTATTGAAATAAATAACGGTAACAACTACACACAGCAGCTCATATAGGGCACATAATATAACATTAAATTGTATTGATGTAAACTTTGGCGATTGAAAAGAGTGGCCATGAGTTTCTTGCCTGCTTCTTCTCATGAAAGCTCTACTCCTCGAACAGGCTATTTTCAATGCAAAATTTTTATATGCTTAATTTTTTTTTAAATTTTTTTAATTAATATAATCGTGAATCGACGTGTCCAAGAATTGCTTGCACATTTTTATGGAAATAAAGATTTTTGACTTTGACTTACTTTTAAGCGGATCATATACTTATTTGCCACCTTCGTTATTATGATGTATATAAATAGTCTGTACTCGTGTTTGAAGTTCATAATTTATTGTGATATGTTAAACCAGTATGCAAATACATGCCGCATAGTTAAGTCGCTGGTTTATTACTAATTCCAGCAAATACCTTTCAGTTCTATAAAAAAATAAGTGTTTTTGTGGTAGCTTAGGACGAACTTTAACTGGATACAAAACAAGCTAGTACCATGTGAATAAAAACTAGGACATACTGCACTACACTGCAGAGCACACTGCCTATTTTTCTTTAACCTAACAATTGCTAAAAAATATTCAGTTCAGTCAGCAATGCAGACTGCAGAGTTGTATCGTCTACATCAGCCTTTAGCGTACGTGTTTTATTCGAGACTGGCACAGACATATATCTGACTGACGGCAAAAAGAAGTACCAGTTTTCTCCGTACTCAGTACGAATAGTGACGTAATTATTGTACCCACTTCACTTGTAATTAATTTTATTTTAATGCATTTTGGAACGTAATTTATTTGACGGTTGCTATGATAAGCTTGGAGAAGTTAAAATACTAAACTACTAATATTAGCCTTTTATTAAACTGTCCCACTGCTGGGCAGAGGCCTCTTCTCAGTGTGAGAAGGGTAAGGCTATAGTCCACCACGCTGGCCCAGTGCGGGTTGGCAGACTCCTATCTTCGAGAACATTATTGAGAATTCTTACACATGCAGGTTTCCTCACGATGTTTTCCTTCACCGATAAAGCAAGCGATAATTAATTATTTAATACGAATATAACTTCGAAAAGTCAAAGATGCGCAGATATAAGGTATATATATGCAAATGATTCTAGATATTGATTATAACGTTTAGGTTCTATATTTCAATTAGCAGACAAATCTTAAGTGAGGGTAAAGGATTTATATGTATAAAAAAATATATGTGTAGAAATATATATTATATGAATTATTGCTAAGGTACGCTACATAACGCTTAAAGCACTGGCTCTTTAATTCGTAAACAGTTTCTCAAACAAATTTTCCTAGACAACATGCAAACAAAACGAACTACAACAAGAAAATGCGCCGACGAATTCATAAAATAGAACTTCAGAATGAAGGTACACAAAATTATTGACGCAAAAAGGGTTGTCGTGTTTCAAAATCGCGTTACCTACGTAATTTGTCGTAAAAACGTATTTTATCGAGGTCGTAGCTCGAGTCCTATTACTACTCGATATTCTCCTATCCCCGCACTATTTCTGATATTCGAGGAATCGTCCCTAAGTGAATATTTTGGAAATCACTTTGATGTAGTATTTCTTTTGCCGACCAATTTGGAGATTTAATAAAATTTAATGTCATTTTATTTTTTGATTTTGGAACGTGGTCTTTACATTATTTAAATGGCGTCAATTTATATGATTGATGTTTAATGAGTTAAATAAATTTTATAATAAATTGATCATATATGGTAATTAATTGTCTATATTAATGTGTTTTTTTCATTAACTGTAAATTTTAGGTATTCCTTATTAAGGTATAATATTTTTGTACGTTGCTGGGTTATTGTCAATCGATAATATGTCTACCTTCACAACCTACGTTTGCTTAAAAAAGCTAATTAAAGAAAAGTCTAGATACAGATCGAGACTCCTTTTTAACTAGCTGTTATAGCTGTCACAGGACAGCAATAGGCTCGCTTCTATCACATGGAATCTAAAACCTTAACTAGCAAAATGTGGTCGTAATGCACTTCTATTTGCCCAAAGGTTAACATATGTGAGGCTATCTATGTCTCTACGTCAATAATTGATTCAAATTTCGCAATAAATACTATAAATACTCGACAAACGCATATTAATATATACAAAGTGAAATGCGGCAACCCATACAGCTTCAAATACTCTTAAATGCTAACAGAATACGGACAACACAGTATTGTGTGTAAAGGTACGTGAAAAAGTAAAAAAGGAAATAAAAGTAGCCATGACATCGTTACGCCAGTCAGCTTACGACCACGGCTAGTTGCAATCTATTCGAAATACCAAACTAACAAAGGTGTACAAAAGCTTGATCAAGTTGCAGTATGATCGCAATTGCACTATGAATTGTATTGTTTAACAATTGTAGTAATAACGTATGCAATAAAAAGGATGATGTGTACCATCTACTAATGGAATATGTCAAGTATGCTGATAAAAGAGCCCAGGTTAACAAAAATATAAATTAAATTTATATAATGTCGGTATATTTCATAGTATTCTAGCTGAACCAGATTCTGATGCAGCTAGATTATTATATGATACATTTAACTTCAAGAGTGATTGTGATTAGCCTTTGATATTGTTGTGGTAGCTTTTTTCTTAGAATAAGTTACGATGGGATTAAAATTGTCATTGTTTTGTACTATAATCCCTAATAATAAATAAAGAAAAAATATCTATTAGATTAGATTAGATTAGATTAATTTATTTCTGAACAAACATACATTTGTGTTGAAAATTCTTAAAACTAACACGACAAGAAATAGAACAAAAACAAACTACAAAAAAAAAATTATAAGGACACAAATATAGATTTTATATCGAACTTACAAACTATGATATGCTTATTATTGTTGCCTTATATGCATAAGCCTTTATTTGCATCCTTAATATAATCATTCACGCTGTAGTAGCATTTTTTTAAAAGATATTCCTTAAATTTACTATTAAAAACCTTATGGTTTACTGTTGTTTTGAATTCGGAGGGTAATTTATTGTACAATGTGACTGCTTGTACACTAGCACAATGTTTCACCACATTCAGTTTTGGATGTATTCTTATTGGTAGATCTTTTCTACGAGTACTGAGACGTATTGCTCTTTCAGATTCTGTCTCGAATTTGGAAAGATGTTTTATTAAGTTGGTCAAAATTACTAAAATGTAAAGTGATGGTGCAGTAAGTATCTGTAATTTAATTGTAGTATGCAAGCATTTTTCTTTTATTTTATTGACAAAAAGTAAACGAAACATTGTTCGCTATTACACAATTGTTTTCAAAATAACCTAGCATTCGCAAAAAATTAATAAGGTAATATTATTTTTAAAGGTAAAATACGACCGAATTGACTACAACATCAATAAATATTTAGGCTTGGCGATTCATACAACTGCGGCAGTATAGTGACTTATTGTTCCAATATTATACAAGCGGGAACAAAATATCGTCATCTATTATTAATATCGAGTCCCAGTGAGCGATTATGAATCGAATAAAATAAGAACATCGATAGAACTCTCAAGCAATATCTCAGGTAGGTAGAAAATATTCACTTTATGCGATTCCAGAGAACGTAGCGCTGGGATAAATTGTTGCCGACGTCTGGTAATAAATCGGTTTATCTGATACACTTTATAAGTAATAATGCTAGGTAAAAACAGAGGGTTGTGGTGCTTTCTTCATGTTGTTTATCTCAAGAAAATTGTTCTACATACAAAGTTGAAAAAGAAATGAAATAATTTAAATCACCTAAACTGAGGTGGCTGTTTTGGTAGTGCATAAGTTTTAAAGTCGAATGTTTGGACGCGAAAATGTAATTGTTTTTTTTTGTCAAAGTAGCACGTCTGGAACGGTCATCATTAGAGGCCAATAGGCTCGTCATGTATAACGTGGTATCTAAAACCATAGCTGGCAAAATGTGGGATTAATGGTGTATAATAACTATCTACACTTTTGGAGATAACTAGCTGTTCGACCGCGACTTCGTCCGCGTGGACTTTAATTTATTACCCAATACCTACTTTTAATTTGTTATCTAATTTTAATATATAAAACTACAACTAAAGAAATTAATAAGTCTAACTACACCTATATAGATGTAGTTAGCTATATATATATATATAGCTAAAACTTAAAAACTACCTACTAATATTTAGAAACTACCTACTATATCTAAAGAATTATATCTTTTGAATGAAATGTCCGATTTTAATAATTTAAAAAGTATTTTACGGGTATTGAAACGGTCTTTAATAAACTATCATTCAATGAGATAAGGATTAACACAGAGGTATGAATAATATGGTTTGATTATTGTCGGCACTTTTATCAACATTTAAAATGTAAAAAAGTAGTTATAGTAGCATAACTACAGTAGTTGTACATATGGTATCACGGACTTTTTTGTAGATATTGATACGTTCTATAATACTGTAGAACATTTTTTGTTCTATCATTAATAGTTTCCGCAGCGCACGTGATGACAGATTTTTTATGACAAATTTTGTCACACCTTGGGTTATATTATTGCATTTTTATTAAGGATCCCTATTTTTTTTGAAAATGTAATGTACCCTTTATCACTCAATGAAGATGCAGCTTTCTAATGGTGAAAGAATTTTTGAAATCGGTCCGATAGTTTTTGTGTGAAATCATTACAAACATACATACAAAAACACAAATGTTTCCTCTTTATAATATCAGTTTAGATTTGGGCCTGTTTATATAGGTACTAAGATAAAAAGTGGCAATGTATGTGCGACAAACAAGAATATAAGTTGCGGGATGTCAAGTGATTATCTTAACTTATGGATGGTGGCAATCAGAGGAGTATCACTAGCTTTTTGCAATGCTTGCAAAAAAGGAATCGTTTCGCTGCCGTCGCAATGGATAAAGATATCTAATTTTGATGTTGACAATATAGCGCTTATTGCAATCTGTATTGCGTGCGCCATTGTGTGTAATTACATTACAATTATTTATAGAAGTATATCTCCACAAGCTATTGTTTTAACAACTTGATTTCAAAATGAAACATTGGTGACGGCTTTAATCCAATTGTTAATTAAGGTATAGATAATTGTCGAAAATCTATCGAATCGACTAGGACTTATCAAGTTTAGAATACTTTATTAAGATTTAAAATCGCAATAAGCGATGACGATTTGATCAACATTCGAATGCAGGAACCGTATAAGATTACTTTTAAGTAGCTACTGCACATCGTTATTGCAAACTGTTTAGACACCTGCGATTGATTGGTATAGTAATTTCGTACAAGTATTTTCCTATTCTTAATATATCTCCATTATTGGTCAACAACTTAAAAGCGACGTAAGACTTCTATATTACAATACTAGCGGCTTCGTCCGCGTAAAAGCAGGTTAGGTTACGTTAGTAACAGAACTTTTATTTTTAAATAAAATATAGCCCATGTTACTGAAAGAATTTTTAATATCGTTTAATTAGCTTTTGAGTTAAATCGTTACAAAGAAACAAAAATCAAACTATTCCTCTTTATAATATTAGTATAAATTTCTATCAACATGAAAAACCGAAGACCTTAATATATTTAAAACTAGGCAAAACACGCAAAATTTAATAAACTTGCCTGCGAATCTTGAACAAAATATGCAAATAAAGTGGAACACTATTACAGTGCTCATCAATTCTTAAGCTCAGTTCATTTCATTCGCTTCTCGATCACGTTCACGCTATTTGCAATCACAGCAAGAAAATGTACAGCTATGGAAATTTTGCTCCGTAATGTGCCGCCACGGGATATAGCAGTATCGTTATGTGGCATTGTTTTTGATGGCAAGGCATGTTATGTAATAATGTAGGCTAAATTATGACGTGTTGTTAATTTTAGGAAATGCATTAAGAATGTTTTAGTGAGTGTAATAAATGATTATAAAAATGTCTTTGAACTAAACAAATATTTGTCTGCCTGGCCGTTTGCCAAACACATTTCTCAGTCTAGTTGCTATAAAAAGTGTCCTGACAGCCAATCCCAACAATACTTTGCCTGAGCCGTGAATCGAACTCGACACAGTAGCAAGTAGCTAGATTTTTGTTTATTTTTCTTCTTGTTAGGTTTTTTTTGTTTTAATTATAATAATTATTAGAAACAGTAAACAATTGTACCTACTGTTACCATGTTAATATGTTGTGTTTTTATTGGTGTCTAATCAATTACTTTTCTTTCTTTCTAGTAGGCTGTCATAATAATTTTATGATGATATTTCTTTGGCTATAAAAAAATATGTAAATATTGTAAATTGCATTAGGCCGAGTTGAGTTACGAATCTAAAATATCTTTATATAACGTTCGGACTTATTAGTTTCTAAACAAAAAACGTGTAACGATTTGAGTATAACATCTGCATGCATAGTGACAATATGATATATATTTCGATTAGGTTAAACAACTTCACCAAGTTCAAATTTTAGATTGATGACCATTTATAATATGTATGCCGTTCATCTGCCCTAAATACTATGTTAAGAAATCATTCTGGTCTGGCTGAGACTGTTCGGTAGTTAATATGAACACAGTCATGAATTCATAGTATTTTTATAATCTATGTCACGTATATTATTAAACACAATCTATTTCGATAAAAATGAAGATAAATATAGACGGTGAATGCTGTGCGTGAGGTCTCGGGTTTAACGCCCGGTAAAGAACAAAGCATACTTGAGTTTTTCTGTCAAGAAGCTTTCATGCTACCACGGATTTTATAACTGTACCCGGCGGTTTTGGCAATAGCTGCCGACATTTATATGCAATCAACTTTGTTTATCCCTTTTGGAATAGGTACATATGTACGTAAAACTAAGCAAGTATATTACGGTCTGCAGTTAAAATATATAGTAGTCATTACATAGACAACAATAGTAACTAGTCAATAAAGTCCAGAAATAAAGCTCCTGTTTCCAATACCAATTGAAATTCTGTTGAGAAACTGATATTCAATTGTATGTGGCTGGACTAGAAACCAATCTCAATACGTTTGGGAGTTGTATGCCTAGAACAATAACATAATATAGAGCGGACTCAAATATATTCTATTGAAATTGTAAGAGAATATTCCAAACAGATATCTGGAGTTTACACACTCTGCTACACCGCAGCTAATATTGCATTGTTAGGTACACCCTAGCCTTGTGCGCTTATAGATTTATGATTATAATTATTCGAATCCTTTCGGTGTAAGTCGAAACATCGATAATTATTCGATTGTGAAAATTGTTTTTTGACTATTTGATTACATACTGGCTATATTTAAATAAAAATGCGCTAGGACATGCGGCATAGATAAGCAGAAGATATAGTTATGATTCGACTCAAAATAGGTGACAATGAATTGATAAACATTCGAATGCGCGTGTACAATTTCGAATATTGAATTTTTGTAGCAAATATTGCATATTGCTACTATATTTTCTGAGTGTAATATATATTACAGAGTAGAAATTTCAATGCTTGAATTTGCCATAGAATAATAACAATAGACGTGTTAAACATACATTATGGTACAACCCAGACGAGGTTGACAGAAGTGTGTTAAGTACTACAATTTGGTAGTCATGTTACTGGAGTCTGTCTCACTAAAGTTATGATTCAACTTAAAATAGGTGACAATGAATTGATAAACATTCGAATGTGCGTGTACAATTTCGAATATTGAATTTTTCTAGCAAATATTGCACATTGGTACTATATTTTCCGAGTGTAATATATATTATAGAGTAGAAATTGTGGTTAGTATAACTGACTGCCACGCCTGAAGTCGCGGGTTCGATTCCCGCACAAGTCAAACATTTGTGTGCATGAACATGGATGTTTGTCTTGGCCTGGGTGTTTCTATGTATAATATGTAAGTATTTACAAAAAAAAAGTATATGTGTATGTTTATCCATTGTCTAGTACCCATAGTACAAGCTCTGCTTAGTTTGGGCTAGATGGTGTTGTGTGTATGTGATAGAATATTATTATTATTATTATTATTATTATATTGAAAATAAACGCACGTACAGTGGTATAAGTAGTCAGCTTGGTACTACAATTTCTGTAGAGACTAATATGTCATTTACATTTTGAAATATCTGCGTTGCAAATAATTGCTTCGAGTCTAGGTGTTTAAGTTCGTTGTGTCAATGTTTGTAAAGACTCGACGACTGAAAATTGGCTTCAACAATACGGTGTTCGTACGGTTTCTTTTAGAAGGATTAGGTAAAATAAGTCTATCTGTATAGACCGTAGTATCGAAACACTTATTTTACGTAGCGTTAGTTAATTAGTTAACTTTAGTGAGACAGACTCCAGTAACATGACTACCAAAATGTAGTACTTAACACACTTCTGTCAACCTCGTCTAGGTTGTATGTCCTGCACAGGTTTTAGCAAACTTTTGTTACATTGGAATTTAGTACATACTTGATACAGATGCAAGCAACTTAAAACAATTTACGTATATATAAACTGAAGTATCAATCGTTTTAACACTTGAACATCATTTCTAACGCACTCTACGTCCTCAAATGAAATTCAGCCAATCCTTCATTCGGACAAAGGCAATCATCAATAAAAGCCACTCTATTGGCACTTCAAGTCATTTAATTCAATTGAATAAATTATATCAAATCAATATTCCGTGAGCCAGTAGTTGATTTCATAAATCATTTTAACTGAATTGAATTTTGGTGCGGAGATCATTCCATCAATTTCCAAATTGCTATATATCAGGCGAGTAAATAAACAAGGGAGGTCCATTGGGTTTATGGGGCACTGTTCCATCATCAGTGCTATGAGTTATTTAGAAGACGTATTGCACAAGGGATTTGTTTCGGAACCCATGCTAAATAACGGAAGGCCGCTATGATAGAAACTATATTAGGCTATATAGCAAGTGGTACCATGAAATGTAGATGCCGAAGTTTCGGTCCGATTGTTCGTGCAATTCGAGTCATTAAACATATGAAGTAGGTAACATTTTAATTGTTCTAAGCCCTACCATGAAATAGTCCGAGCAAAGGAGGAATTTCAATTATATATATTATTAATATTTCATTGGACTGAAATTGCGGACAGACCTATTCATGTTTACATTTATATCATTATTAGCTATTGATATTTTTGTGAGATCAGAATCGACGTTTTATCTGAATGTTACAACTGAATTTAATATTTTTTTATGTATGATGTTACATGTATATGTTTGGTAATTCAGTTTATTTTGTTTACAAAACTACTAATTGCCTTGATCGATTAGCAGCAAATCGCGAGGTACTGCGTTTATTTTCCAGGTCGGTAAAACGCTATAATACAATTCCTGCTATTATATTATTATAAAATGCTCAGTAGTACGAACTCGCCTAGCCTTATTAATTAATAGCTATAAAAATAGGATATGATATATGGCAATAATGTACCAGACGTAAGTCTAGGTATATCAAATTCATTTTAAACGATCTCAAAAGTGCAAATCTCTGTCCGTGCCTTTTAAGGATAAGCTATCCAGTCAGCCTAGCGGCAGAAATTTCAACTCTTCTTCTTCTTTTGTAAGCACTGTTTTGCCTCATCAACGGCGCTGGCCTTTGCCCTACACATATGTTTATTAGTTTAACTGAAACTACAGTAATCAGTCGCAATGGAACTTTGTCTGCAGAGCCCCATCACAAACCACGTCATTACGCCCCTCCGTCAGCACTTCAAAGGAACTTACCAGACAATTGACTCAGCAACACTTAATTTAAATCCAAGAAGTATCAAAGGCTAATGACCATTAAGATCGAACATCCGATTGCTAATATCTTTTATAAATAAAAAATATGTAATTCGTTCAGTTACGATGCGGCGACTTCGTGATGTAGACGGCGACTATTTTGCATAATGAGGACCTGTACACGATTAGGTTTTAACGATGATGACTCCCTTCTTCTGCCAAACTATAACCAACCAAAAACGAACTTCAAAGTCTGAGTGGTTAAGTTCAAATTTCTTTGCAGCAGTATTGTAAGATTTTGGCGTCTAATTTGTATGCTAGATTCGTCCTGAAGCGTCATGGTTGGTAGACATAATAATGTATTCTGTGAAGATCGTGTTCCGTAGATTAAAAAATAAGCCTACAGTCTTGTGGTCGATTGGGTCGTACAAGTTTATCAATTCGCTGTATGTGCTTACTTTGATTTCTCACTGATCAGATAAAAGAAAACAGGATTTCGCCTTTAAATACTTCCAACGTTAAGCTGACAGAACTGAAGTGGTGTTTTTAATATAATGATAACTAAAGATATTTTATCATGGTTGTTACTCAATCACGTGTAATATTTTTATTTGATTACTTAATATTATCAAATAAAATCTTGACACCTAGTTTTTTTTTTATTGCCTTCGGTGGCAGACGAGCAATTGGTCCACTTGATGGAAAGTGGTAACCGCTGCTCATGGATTTCAGCAATGTCAGGATACAGCAAAGCCGCTGCCTACCGTGAAAGAAGAACTCTCTTTAAACCTCGTTTGAAGAAGGACATATCATAGCGCTCGGGCAACACCGAATATAAAAAATAAGATAGACTATGTTCTGTATTAATAGGTATTTTTATCCTGGTCTGCGTTTTCGTTAAATTGACGCGTGCAACACCGCGGGCAGATGCTTATTTTAAATATAACACACATAAAACATTATACGTTAGTATAAAAAGTTATAGTAAAATCCTACGCTTGTCTATTGAATATTCATAAAATTGCAATCTTCATTAAAGTTCATTATAATTATGTCCTCAAAATTTCGCTTAAAATCATTTAATATTAAAGAAAAAGAAGCAATCCATTTTAATGTATACATTGCCAGATGCCATACTCTAACTAAGAACTTCGTAATAGAAACGACTGATAACATTTTGTCCGATTCGGCAATAAAACCGAGAACGCTATAACTGCCCGTTAACAATATAATTTTTTTTAAAGATATCGCGCTTTATTTCTAACTCCTGTATCGCGGAGAACTTTACAAATATTTAAACAACGGACTCAAATAACAACCAGACTCGGAACAACCATTTGTGGATAACACAAATTTTAGTCCCGTGTGAGATTCAAACCCACAACACTCGGCGCTGTATCAATGACGAGGCGACCACTTAATCCAATAAGCCATCCGTGCGGTCATGATCACCATATTATGAGGACCAAAGAGCTAGGCACACCTTTTCAATACTAAGGTATGCCCTAGGTCTCTAAACCTAGTACACGAGCTACATGCTCAAACTCGTGCGGGCGATATGCTAATATTTATGAAACTTGTACGTTGTAGCGTAAAACCTTTGCGATTTTCCACTTCACACATTTTGGCTTTAGATACAGATAAAGGGTCCAAGTCATTAATTATCTTAGCTTAGCCATAACTTATAAATACCTTTATTGTTACCACGTGTTCAAGGCGGTCTTAGGCGCCTTCATAGAGAATGGGGTGTATGTATTTATCTTCGGCATACTTCCTAGCAGGGCATCTCATGGCGCCAGTTTGGGGAGTACAAGGTTTTTTAAAGCTCTTACATGTCGCATATGTCGGAGAAGCCGCACGATATAGACAATTCTTGCAAATAACTCTACTTGTGCATATTAACTGGATTATACAACAAGAGATATTCAGATCCTATGAAAATTAATTTGTTTACTTAAATATTATACTAGACCTTTTTTTTTTACCCAGGCAAATGCTTATGTATACCCCCCTCCCCCGCGGGGGGAAGGGTGGTTATGTGAGACTACCCGCCCCTGAAGGGGGTCAGTATACACACTAAAAGTATAAGTAAGAGTGGGGCGGGATGAAGTCGCGTTAGCAATCACCATTCCGCCCCGGCGGTTGGCCCGGCTGATGGTGACCAAGGCCATCCCCTAGACGTGTGGGGCCGTGTAAGCCGGTAGAGAGTCCCCCGACTCTGTACCAGTGACCCCACTATACAGGAGCGAGAAGGCGGGCAAATCGCCTCCTTCTCGCTCCCGTCCGTCTGCGCCGGAGAGGGTCAGCGAGGAGGTTGTTCTTCCTGACCCTCTCCGCGGTCTCCTTCTGCGCCATGACAGCTTCGCAGACGGAGACCACTGCCTGCCACGACCTCTCGCCGCCGAGCAAAATATTATACTAATCCTAGTTCAATAGGATGTAATCATCGCATAAGAAGCGAAAGCCTAATGGGAAAGCATTGGACTGTCCACGCACAGGTCCTGAGTTTGATCCCAAGGCGAGTCTCTGACTTTTCGAAGTTATGTGCATATTAAATAGTTAATTATTTGCTCACTTTAACAGTAAAGAAAAATATCTTGAGGAAACCTGCATGTCTAAGAGTTCTGCATAATGTTTTCGAAGATATGTGAATACTGCCAACCCGCACTAGGCAAGCGCAGTGGACTTTGGCCATACCTTCCTCACACTGAGAAGAGGCCTATTATTATAATATAGTTTTGTAGGCTGTAATCATTGCAGGATGTGCAAAGTAAATATGTATGCATGTATCTTATGTGGGGGCCAGTCAGTGCAGACCGGCGACACTTCGACCCAGTGGGATCTTTTGTGCCGACACTCTCCCAATAACGACTGCCATTGATTGTCGGTCTCGCTGGCGTAGTGGTTAGTGTAACCGACTGCCATGCCTGAGGTCGCGGGTTCGATTCCCGCACAAGTCAAACATTTGTGTGCATGAACATGGATGTTTGTCTTGGTCTGGGTGTTTCTATGTATAATATGTATGTATATACAAAGAAAAAGGTTTTTATGTACGTTTATCCATTGTCTAGTACCCATAGTACAAGTTCCGCTTAGTTTGGGCTAGATGGTGTTGTGTGTATGTGGTAGAATTATTATTATTATTATTATTATTAAAGATGTTCATGGCAGCCGGGACCGACGGCTTAACGTGCTCTCCGAGGCACGGAGCAGGCGACAATTGTCAATCAATACGCACATAATTTCGAAAAGTCATATAACTTCCGAAAGTCAGAGGTGCGCGACGTAGGTTCGAACCCGAGACCCTCTGCATTGCAGTCTGTTGGTCTCCCCACTGAGCTATCGCTGCTCAAAGTAAATATAGTTGACAGAGATGTGCATAGTTTGGGTTCTTGCATCCGTTGTTTCATTGTTAGTAAAAAATTGTGATATAGGTTACTAGTTATTCGTTCTGTTTATTGCCTCGTTATGCGTTTGCGCTTTTGTTTGCTTGCGGTCGAAATAACATAACTTTATGAGTCCGACAAAATTATTTCAAACATTCTTTCATAAAATCTTCCGTAACAGAACGATGTCTGTAAATGTATCCGGTAGCCAGTAGGATATGCCCAGATTACCTGGTTCCTGAATGTAACAACTGCTAGGTAATTTGTTTCAACTTAACTACCTGCAAATTTGATACAATTGCATTTCCATTAATCTAGACTGAAAATATAATCGATATTTTTAAGGTTTACTAGTATTTGTGTTACAAATAACTCGTTCTTGTTAACCAATCCATTTAAGCGGAAAGCTTGTATTAGAAATAGGTTCACGGCGGTAGTACAACGCGTGGGAATCGAACCAAAGTCATATCAAAATTAAATCCATTGGGTTACTGCTGCTTATTAACTATATATTTATCCAAATGACATTCTATGTTTTTACATGAGCACATCCTACTATATACGGTGTATAATAAGTCTATTCATCATTGTCGGCCTCGATGGCGTAGTGGTTAGTGTAACCGACTGCCACGCCTGAGGTCGCGGGTTCGATTCCCGCACAAGTCAAACATTTGTGTGCATGAACATGGATGTTTGTCTTGGTCTGGGTGTTTCTATGTATAATATGTATGTATTTACAAAAACAAAAGTATGTATGTATGTTTATCCATTGTCTAGTACCCATAGTACAAGCTCTGCTTAGTTTGGGCTAGATGGTGTTGTGTGTAGAATATATTACTATTATTATTATTATTATTATTATTATTATTATTATTATTATTATTATTATTATTATTATTATTATTATTATTATCCTTTTTATAGCAATGTATTTAACGAGAAAGAACGAAAAAGACAATAACACTATTACAGTACAGTATCTATACAGCATTAGAAGCGCGGACAGACCTCGCTTTATTGTTCCCGACGATATACCAGGGAACCAGAGATCTGGTATATGAAGTACTAAACTATTGTATTGCAAAACATAAGATATAAATTGTTATTGGTTCGAAGCGTAATTTTTAAATCCACAAAGACGTACATTAGTGTAGATGGGTGCATTATACATATATTTCACTAGCTATGCTTTTAAATTCCACATCTAGAGACTATTATTATTGGGTGTTTCTATGTATAATATGTATATATTTAAAAAAAAAAGTATATATGTATGTTTATCCATTGTCTAGTACCCATAGTACAAGCTCTGCTTAGTTTGGGCTAGATGGTGTTGTGTGTATGTGATAGAATATTATTATTATTATTATTATTATTATTATTATTGCCGTCAACTGGGTACAGCTACTGTGAATTCCTAGACAGATAAAAAATACAGTCACTCATTGCCCAACGTGGAAATACGTGTCTTTCATGCCTACAGTCACTGTTTAAAGCGTAAGTCTATCACGTTTTTGACTAACGAACAAAGAAAACGTTGTAACCAATCGCTCTCTATTTAAACGTTCGTTCTGACTGACGTCACTTGCATTACGTCACAAATTTTGAACAACCCACGCTGCTAAGTTTCGGGCTGATTACCTAGCCCTTTGCCAAAGAGTAATTAACTTTCTAAGCAGAAAAACAAACAGAAAACATTAGAAGCGTCAAAAAAAAAATCTTATTCTTAAAATTAGCATTCTCTCGAACATTTTTAATTTTTTTCTCTCTCAGGGGTAAAGTGATTGCGCTTTCTTTTGTCCCGAAGGTTTTGACTTGTTTAGATTTTTTTTCGCATCTAAAATCCTCCTTTGCTATGGTAATCGGAGCGTGGAGGAGCCCTTTGTAATCAAGACGTGATTTTGGACTCATTATTTCTGGTGCTTCAAGGTTCTGAATGTAAGTGATAAGGAAATATCGGCTGAGGATCTCCAAATATTCGATGATTTGTATATTTTGTAAATTACTTACCAATTCAAATTTATGTACGTAATAAAAATACTTTGATATTTATTTTATATCGAGCAGATCAAGCTTAAAATAAAACACGAGAGTTCAGTGATGTGACACTGATCAGTATGCGTCGTGCGGATTGCGTGTTTGTTACATAGAGGGACTCATACTGCAAATTATATTTGCGCGATTAATCACCTAAAACAAGTTGTATAGAGTAAAGTGATTGTTTACAGTGCCATCTTTTGTCGCTAGTTGTATCTTCTTCACATGAACAAAGTCCGTTAAAAGCAGAATACTTGACAGGGGAATCTAAATCGGGAGCGCAAGATCTTTTTCAAATATATGTATGAGCAAAGTTATCGAGTCAAGGCAGTTTATGTGAATTGTACGATATGAACACCTCACAAAATTTATTTTTCACACTCCGCCTTCAAACTCCCTTACACCTATGTTTTCCTTCGAATCTTTTCCCATAACTATTGATCATAGACCCATAAACGTACCGACCAAAATCAGCTGATTCATAACAGCATAGTTCTATGGTACAGTTCCTCCATTAACTTGATTTTATCTTCCTTTTGTGGTGCTCTATGGCAACGTAAGGGACTATCGGGCATTTCTATCTTAAGTAGGTTTTGGGGCCATAAACATTTTAGCATGTAACAAAGGTTAACAATAGGATAAGTGATAAAGTGGACATGTTATTTCTAATTAAGTGGGCCCAATGTCATCAGTTTGTTGTTATCTCTGAATTTATAGTTGGTGAGCTGATTTGGTTGTGTACCTAAAGTAGTTTTGTTCCAAGTTATGTTAATGGGAATCAAATAGGAATCTCGGATTTGCGGATAGACTCGCAAGTTTGAATGCCAGAGATTTTACTACTATTATTATTATATACTATTCACTGATTATCTGGTTTTTGCACTGATTATGAATCTGGTTTATTATATTCTTTGGTTATGAATCTGGTTTGTTGGTTGTACTTGTATTTGCGGCTGATTGTCATTTTGATTTGATTCTTGGCTTGAGTAAGGTGTTATTGGTTTTTTTAAAATGCTCGTTGGCCAAGAGATTGTATCTTATGTTCTACATGCGTATCTGTATTCGTCCGTACGAGGTTATTATATTTACTCTAAAGGTAAAAATATGTATTGTAGGTAAAATTAATGAAGAATCATAAAAAAGTTAAGTTACAAGTTAAACACCCTGTAGCTAACTTAAAAAACCTTTTTCCCCTTTTTACGAGGATGTTCAATTCTAAAACTTATTACGAGTCCAAAATCTCAGCTTTTATATTGGTGAAGAACAAAATTTCATACTTAACTTTAAAAATAATGTAACTAGGAAACATTGGATTAAAAACCTCATTTACGCAGCATTAAAATTTTATACTACTGGAATTGTAATATTTGAAGATAGACAACATTTTTATTTAAGCTACAATATCCACTGGCGTAAATATTAGCGCATGGGCAGTTAAATTATGAGGTCGGTGCTTTGAATAACGAATGTAGTGAAATTATTTTCTCTAACACGTGCTGAGCTGATAACCTTTTTAGCAATATATACTTGCTGAATAAATGATTTTTCTTTCTTTCTAACAATTGAACCCGAGATCACATGCACAGTAGTCGCATTCGCTCCCGCTGCACCACCATACTTCACCTTAGGAGTACCTATATTTACCATGATAACAGTAAAAATATTTATTTAGAAAGTCAATCATGTAAATATAGCTTTAATATTGATCGTTGCAGATATCCATTTTATTTACATAAATAAAACCTCCTCGAAAAATAAGTTTTTATCACTCGATTTACACGGGTACATACATATTTTTCTCTTAAAATATATTTCTAGCCGAAAACCTGAGAAACTACGATTTGCTCATAAAACATCTCGGCAGCCCGCGAAAGAACCACAAAAAGTTTTCATTGGTCTACTGTAACACCCACTAAAGTACACGGCCCGGACTTTTTCCCAGACATTCCCCTATTTCAGGTGTAGGGTCAGCCTGATAAATCTCCTCGTTCTAAGTTGTAGGTATCATAAACTGTAGGTTCTGGGGGTATCAAGATTGCTTTTATCGAATATTGCCCATTCGCAATGTTTATTTATTTATCTTTTTTTATTATAGACGCGTGAGCTTGATATTTTCGATGTAAAATAGTATTATTCTTTATGAAAATATTTATTAATGGTGGAAGTGCGTGGCTATTTTGTATGTATGTAGTTGTTTTTGTGGTAGTTTGTACGAATTGTTATTTTTAGCCTGCGATGTTTTATTTCTGAAAACCATGGCTGTTACCCAATACGAAAATAAAAATTTGTTTAATTCCAATGTAAGTTTATGTTTTGATGCTTCCATTAATCTGTCGTTATAGTGTTTTTATTATATTTTTATACAACAGTGGCATAGAAATATACAAGCCACTATCGGGTAGGTTGCTGCTATGGTATTTGGTGGTCTGGTGCAATGGTAGCTGTTTACCTTCTGGTAAGCCTATAAGTGCTGTGACACCAGTTTTTGGCTTACATGCTACCAATCCATCTTCTTCTTTCCTTTTCGTGTGGTTAGTGGCCAACCTGTTGTCAAGAGTTGTTCAAGCCGCTCGTCAAGCCGCTCTTAGGCCTCTGACATGGGTTAACGACTGCTGTCAATTTGGCAACAACCGGGACCGACATTTTACGTGCCCTCCGAAGCACGGAGACGCTCAGATGAAATACCACTAAGTGGTCACCCATCTATAGACTGACCGCACCCAACGTTGCTTAACCTCGCTAATCGTTTACCGATCAGTGAGTGCAACTAGCTATGAGCGCCTCTTCCATCCATCATAAAATAAGTCATTATGTTGATAGCGCTGTCTTGGCCTCTTGTTAACGTTAGAGTGTAACGTTAGGCAGCTTGAAATGGTTGAAAACGTTAAGTACGAAGGCAGGAATAAAATAGGTAGTAATTTGCTTTTTCATGACAATATGCTCGGTAGTGGATATGGAGATATCACGTATGCCTTTTCTATTTCGGTGGATCTAGGTCTATAGCTAACGTAATGTGGGTGTGTTCACCTTTGCCTACTTCTGGAGATAAAAACGTCGTAAAACCAAGTCGTGAATTTCAGTCACTGCCGCCAGTTTTAACGGAGACTAGCCATCTGCGCAGGAGATATTGTAGTGCACAAGTATGTGCGCAAACACAAGTGCACCCTCTGTTTCCTAACTCTCATGATCCAATGGAATGGTAATCCGACACAACCGGAGAGAGATCAGGCGCAGGACCAACGGCTTTACGTGCTTTCCGAGGCACCTTCCTAACTCCGGGCTGCTGTTGAGATTTCTTAACAGGAAAAACCTAATAACTTTTTGTTGGCCCGATCCGGGAGAAGCGTAGTACTATGTGTGTAAATAGGTTTATACTAAGACCATAATTTTGAAACATTAACGTTGTGTATCTCAAGACCAATGCAGTCCCCACAAAACAAATGTTTAAATCCAATAACATTAAGCAGCACGTTCAAATAATCAAAAATATTATTCATTCCGTCATGTTGAAGAATGTAGCGACACACAAATAATGCAGAGAACAATCAAATCAGGAGAAGTTGAAATGTATCTTTAATTTATACATTCAAAGTAAAGTTAAGAGGAGGGGCCGCTCCAAAACTTCTGAACTTAAAACGACGCCATGCGATTTTGAGCGGCCCAAGTTGGATAAAAATAGCGAATTTAAGACGACATTACCAAATTAATCACTGATATAGAATACTCGTTAGAAGGCACCACCTAAGAAAGCATAAGAAGTTTCAAAATATACTCCGATAACTAGAAACGTTAGCTTATAGACGCTTGCAACAATAGAGTTAATAAAATAATTGCGAAGAGATAACCTACCAAGCATTCTCGGATTGTCCACCCCAACTTTCGCAATAGGAAAGGGTTGTCATACCTCAGACTTGGCAACGAAGAAGTTATATTCGGTTTCGAGCAGTCCTGAGGATGTATCGCAGGGGCGAAACACACACAATCCCAGAGTGCATGATAGGTTTCACTCTTCACAATTATTTTATTGCAATGGATTTCCGCCTTTTTTTTTTACCCAGGAAAATCCTTTATGGATACCCACTCCCCCGGGGAGGGAAGGTCGGTTATGTGAGACTCTTCGCCCCTGAAGGGAGTCGGCATACACACTAAAAACCTGGGGTGAGAAGTCCCTTTGCCGACGCGGTGGGGCGGGATGGGGTCGCGTTAGCAATCACCATCCCGCCCCGGCAGTTGGCCCGGCTGATGGTGACCGGGCCTCAGCACCTGTGGAGGGGTGGCCTTGCTCACCAAGGCCATCCCCCAGACGTAAGGGGCCGTGCAAGCCGGTAAAGAGGCCCCCGACTCTGTACCAGTGACCTCACTGGAGGGTCAGCGAGGAGATTGTTCTCCCTGACCCTCTCCGCGGTACAATAGATTTCCGCCTAACCTAACCTAACATTAGGTGTAGCACTCGCGCTTTCAAAAAGCTACGTGCTATCAACACAAGGATCTAAGGTGATTCTGATACTAAGCAATAGCATTAAGTCCAGCAGAATGGCCGGCTAAGAAAAACAACCGTGAAACTGATAAACCTCTGGCTATTCTATGTGGGACTTAGAATACATGTAGGTACTCAAAATATAGCTGTATTACAGAACTCAACGTAGCGTAGCAACAAAAACTTACATAGAAAAGCGCTTCAAGCTTCCATCAACACCTTCAAAACATAAATATGCAAATTGTAAGTTTATCTACTCCACGACCTAACATTCAATCAACTAAGATCGCTCACAACTTGTCCCATCAGCTAAACTTGTTTTCAATTCATCAAAGGACTACGGTCACAGTTCAGGAGAGTGCTCCAATATTTCATTCAGGGATTGTGAAGTTGCTCCAAATCGTCCGTTTCATGACTTTTTGTACTGTTCTCTACGTTTTATGTTACAAACGTGTTATGGCTGGGAGAAGCTGAATTTGTTTTAAGGAATGTTTTGTTTACTTGTCTTAGAACATGGTTTTATTCTGGCGACGTTCAGTTTGTCACTGCGATTTGTAAGCTGCGTGCACATACTGCGAGATAAGGCGCCGTTTATATCTGTGGGAATTGTGAGGAAAAGTGAACGACTGTACTATTTTTATGTGTATTTACACTTGTCTCCGTACGGATTTCGCAATAACAATGAGCTGTGAACAAACCGAAAGGCTTGAGGTTGTGGAAGTATAATTGAGTTTTATTGTGAAGATAAAACTAACAGCATAGTCTCTACCCGGGGAATTAAAGTGAAGATTTCTCAATTAAAAGTAAACGATGCTGTAGCAAATCGTTTTATGTTATACTAGTTTTTTCCCGCGACTTCGCTTGCATAAATGTAGGTTGGGTTATGTTAGTAACAGTAGTGTTTTTCCTGGATATAAGGTACCCTTTGTCCTTTTCTGCTTCCCTAACAAAACGTATGCAAAAATGCATGGTGATCATCGAGTAGAAAGTGAAAGTGTACCAAACATATAAACGAACAAACTCACATTCGTAATTATAATATCAATTAGGATTAGGATATACCTACATAGTTTTACGCTTATTTGCCGGATATATAGACTTTTACCTATAAACACGCTTTTGATTGTACCATTCTAATTACTGGTAAATATTATGTTATATGTTATTTTCACATGCCCAAACTATCTTTGTACACATTACTAAATTCTTACAGTCTATTTTTATTGAAATTCGAACACAAACTCACATTACGTCCAGCGAAAATACTTATTACATTTAATATTATTATTAATGATTAATATTTTTTTTAATGAAATTATGACTCCTGCTGTAGGAATAATTCCTGTGTCGCTGGGGACTTTACAAACATTCAAACCACGGACACCAAGAACACCCAGACTCAGAACAACCATTGATAAATAGCATTTAAATGTGTACATACAACCTCTCTTTGGGAAACAGACATCAGTGGCAAAGTAAAATTATATTTCAGGCCATTAGCTCTCAGAGAAAGGCTCTATTTAATCTAGAAACCGAACGACATACAACACAAAAACGGCCAAACAAATTTAATGAATAGATGTTTTTTACGGGCATAACTTTTCTACAAAGTTTTCAGGAAGCCTAGTAACGTATGACGGAGCTCGCTCACCATGAATATTCTTCTATAGAGCCTTTAAAGTGACGTGTTAATTAAAGCCACGTTGAAACTCATTGAATTAAAAAATAGTGAGCTGTTCAAGAATTCCCCTGCGGCGCTGCGCTTAATCAAGGGGAAGCCTTCAAGAGACATGCAAGGATTTGAATTAGTTTTTTGCTGAAAAAAATATATAATTAAATATAGACGTATTTAAAAAGGTTTATCCATTCGCATAAAATTTTTAGAAATAATATAGCATAGTAGACTTTTGTTTGTCCTAATTATATTTACGTATAACATTATTAACACATAACAGCTTACGCATATTTTTTTAGGCATAATCATGAAGTTAAATTGAAAATGAAATGAAATAGTTTGATACAGATATTATCGCATCTGGCCGCTTGGGATAGCCCCGCGACAACTGAAACCTATTTTTCGAGTTGTCACTTAGATAATTATGCCAACATAAACTGTATACCAAAAACAACTAAAGCAAAGTATTATTATGCCAAAATAGTTATACTAAAGTAGGTATATAAGAAAAAATATGCGAAAAGAAAGAATCCCATTTAAAAAGTATGTGTTATATTCTTGGTGAATGTAATCCATACTTTTTGTCTGCAACTTCTATGCAAATGCAATTATATCAGAATATTAATTTATGGTGTGAATTTTATGCGTTCGTTTATTTTAATTTGATGAATTTTATACGTATTGAGTTTCCATACCAAACTTATGTGTACGATTTTGGTTTGTTTTTTATCACCTTAAACTTTTATAAACTAATTCAGTCGCAGCGGTACTCCAGCGCGCAGCGGCCAGACACGGTAGAATATTAATTAGGTATATCTGGCATTCCAACAATTGACAGTTAATGAACCCTACCTATAGATTGCTTTTCCATTTGTCGTCAATTTTAACATTCTAAAACATTGTCTTCTGTTAACGCGAATGTTATTCATTGAAATTAAACTACTATATACAGATTTTATCGCGTTATTTATTTTACACTTTATTACAAAATTTTCAAACTGTCATGGGGAATCTCCCCGTTACCATGGCTGCTGAAACGCAACCTAAACGTCGAGGAAAGTGTAAACATAAATATTAATAGTTTTAATAATTTAATTAGCTTAAAATTAGTAAAGTTTAATAGTATGTATGTATCATATGTGGGAGCCAGTCAGTGGAATCTTTTGTGTCGACACTCTCCCAATAACTACTGCCATAGATGTTCATGGCAGCCGGGACCGACGGCTTAACGTGCTCTCCGAGGCACGGAGCAGGCGATAATTGTCAATCAATACGCACATAATTTCGAAAAGTCATATTACTTCCGAAAGTCAGAGGTGCGCGACGTGGGATCGAACCCGAGACCCTCTGCATTGCAGTCTGTTGGTCTCCCCACTGAGCTGTCGCTGCTCTTAAGTTTAATAGTAGTCTAACAATTTCAAAATTTTGTAATAAAGTGTGAAATAAATAACGCGATAAAATCCGTATATAGTAGTTTAATTTCAATTTAACATTCTATTTTGAGAACATTAATAAGTCCGTGAAAGATTTACCAGAACATGTTATCACACCTACGTAGTTAATCTGTATATCCATAAAAGCTCAGACAAAAACGTAGGAATAACTTGCAGCAAAAGAGCGATGATTTACCGTAACCATAAGAGCAGCGATAGCTCAGTGGGGAGACCAACAGACTGCAATGCAGAGGGTCTCGGGTTCGAGCCCACGTCGCGCACCTCTGACTTTCGGAAGTAATATGACTTTTCGAAATTATGTGCGTATTGATTGACAATTATCGCCTGCTCCGTGCCTCGGAGAGCACGTTAAGCCGTCGGTCCCGGCTACCATGAACATCTATGGCAGTCGTTATTGGGAGAGTGTCGAAACAAAAGATCCCACTGGGTCGAAGTGTCGCCGGTCTGCACTGACTGGCCCCCACATATAATACATACATACCGTAACCATGTACTTTATGATTATTCTGTTGTTTTGTAATACTATTGTACCTATCATTTCTCACTATATAATATAATATAATAATATCAGCCCTGTATTAAACTGTCCCACTGCTGGGCACGGACCTCTTCTTACTGTGAGAAGGGTTAGGCCATAGTCCACCACGCTGGCCTAGTGCGGGTTGGCAGACTTCACATATCTTCGAGAACATTATGGAGAACTCACAGACATGCAGGTTTCCTCACGATGTTTTCCTTCACCGTTCTTATTTCTCACTAGTTTCTGTTTTAATATTTACTCTTTTCAAAAATCTTGAATACCTACAAACAAACAATGTTCTAATTTGTATCCATCCATCCAGGAAGACGCTGGCGACTGTGACACAGTTTACACTAGTACAGTCGACAACGCATTTCTCTAAGATTAAAAACATCATTGTTATGTGTATAAATGTAAATGTAGATTAAGAGAAAAACTGTAACTATTGATTTGATAAAATAAACTATTATCTATTCTATTCTATTTTATTCGCCCGCGTTGTGTTGTAGTGCCCCCATTATTGTTCGATTAATTGGTTGTGAACTATTTCGTCGCTACTCAAATAAATTATACGTGAGAGGTGCTGAAGACAGTTCGTTTATTCACCAAAGCATCATAAATCCCTTTATCAATTGCGAGAAATAAACAATGAAACAACGGACACAAAGAACATCTAAACTCATAACAACTATTTGTAAATAACACCACTATTTGTCCCGCATGGGGATCGAACCCACAACAATCACAGCAGTGGCAAGGCAACCACTTTTAAGACTACGCCGTCCACGCAATCAAACTAAAAAAATCCTCTATTCTCTATTGCCTAAGTCAAGAACCAAATCGGAAACTCAGAACCCAAATTTACGTCACTGTACCAACAAGGTAAACAATCAAATGATTGCAAAAATGTCACCCAACTCAACAATGAAACAGAATGACTTCAGTTTTCATTACTTTTTCTCTCATTCTTAATAGAAAAGCGTAAAAGAAAACTGGCTTAAGACAAAGTTTTAAAATATCTCAGTGGGAAACAGCTCGCTTCGATTTATTGAATCCGGAGTTGGTTAAATTCTAAGAAAGATTCCACTTTATTACTGCAGCTTTTGATGTTGGAACTATTTTTTGTGTATTGATCAAGTGTTGTAAGCGAAACAACCCATGGTAAGTTTATTACTTCAGTTAATTGTTGTTATGATATTAGTTAAAGGTCTATTTGGAATGTTATATTTTATTGCATATATAGCAATAGCAGCGATAGCTCAGTGGGGAGACCAACAGACTGCAATGCAGAGGGTCTCGGGTTCGAACCCACGTCGCGCACCTCTGACTTTCGGAAGTTATATGACTTTTCGAAATTATGTGCGTATTGATTGACAATTATCGCCTGCTCCGTGCCTCGGAGAGCACGTTAAGCTGTTGGTCTCGGCTGCCATGAACATCTATGGCAGTCGTTATTGGGAAAGTCAGTACCCTCTAATATCCTGACACTGTTCTAGCCTAAGGGTATCATTAGCCTTCGGGCTGCGAAGGTCAGGTGGCAGCCGCTCCTTGTAAAAAGTGATATCCAGTCAAATCCGGTTAGACTAAAAAAGCCGACCCCAAGTGACTTGGGAATAATAAAGGCTAATGGAGAAGAAAATATTTTATTACATATAAAACAGAGGAAGACTGCCTCGGTAGAGCAGCGGTAACAGTTATGTTATAGGTCTCAGGTTCAATTTAGGATCGGGCAAATTTATAGTAGTTTCTTTTTTTATAAATGTTGGTAGATGGCAATAGGTTCGCAATCTGTTACATGGGCCCTAAAACAACACAGGAAATATTCCTAGTGCGAGAGTTGTCTTTTAAAACTCAAAAACTGAAAATGTATTAATGTAGTAATATGTTTTCGCTTTCATTTCCTACACTTCAACATGTAGAATAACAAGACTACATGAGAATTCTCATACTGTAGTCATCGCAGACATGAGTCAATTCATTACACGAACTGCAGAAGACATTTCCATTGAAGCTGAAAGTTCACATTTCTGCAGCCACACAGCGAAAATATGTTTACGTTGAACGCTTTTGGGTCGGTAAACAATTTGCTCATTGAATATGACAAGCAACTAACGATAAAATATAGCATTCTTTCGCGTGACTAACTTCTTTTCAAGTGTAAATTTGTATTTTCCATTATTCCTAAGCATCAAGGATTTAAATCATAAATATGGGTCACCGTACTTAGATGACACTAAAAAGTGTCCGCACTAAGAATAGTGAGCTCACACATTAGATGATAGTGCATGATTTTCAATATGAGTGAGCGTGGTAATGCTATATTTATCATTCAGTTGTCATGTTAACATTGTGTTTCAGGTGGCAAGTTAACGTCCAGAAAGGTGACCATATGTAATATATAATATAATAATAATATAATACAATATTCTACCACATACACACAACACCATCTAGCCCAAACTAAGCAGAGCTTGTACCATGGGTTCTAGACAATGGATAAACATACATACATATATACGTTTTTTTTGTAAATACTTACATATTATACATAGAAACACCCAGACCAAGACAAACATCCATGTTCATGCACACAAATGTTTGACTTGTGCGGGAATCGAACCTGCGACCTCGGGCGTGGCAGTCGGTTACACTAACCACTACGCCATCGAGGCCGACAACGAATATGTGACCATATTCAAACGCAGTAGAGGGATACAATATGATTTAAATTTTTAATATGCATGCAATTAGCTTTCTTGTTGTGAGAGAAATAACATAATCACAAGGTTTTCTCTCGATCGTAGGATCATCAATTTATGCTAGGCCTATGTTTTACAGACCTATTTTGTTCCCCTAAAGACTAGATCTCAAATGCCATTATAATTTTTACTAATTCTACTACCGTACCTCACTGGTCATTAATATATTACCTTTACTTACACATCATTTATATTTCAGTAATAAATATTTCAAATTACTTTTATTTAATATTGTCTTCTGTTTACGCGAAAGTTATTCATTGAAATTAAACTACTATATACGGATTTTATCGCGTTATTTATTTTACACTTTATTAGTAAATTTTGAAACTGTTACACTACTACTAGATACTATTAAACTTTACTAATTTTAAGCTAATTAAATTATTAAAACTATTAAAACTATTTATATTTAAGTTTACACTTTCCTCGACGTTTCGGTTGCTTTTCAGCAGCCATGGTCACGGGGAGAGTAAGATGGTAGTTGTCTCAATGTTCCAGTGTAGTTATTTCAAAGTACCCGAACATAATTTTATCATTGGTGTTTCTATTTACGCAGAATGAGCTCAGAGTATCATGAAGTTTCGTTTTTTTTTTTGTTTTTGCGTCCGTGAATGGATGACGCACTCCCCTCCGCAGGGGCGGGCGGAGGGGTCATGTCGGACTCGCCGGGGTAAAAGAAAGATGGAATAAGAATAATGTACCTCCCGGAATACCGACTAAACCTACCACGGTGTTCCTCGACAAAACCACTATCGACGGGGCCGCGCGAATCACTTGCATATGCGGTCGCGACCCCGCCGAGGTTTTGGCCCGCCGCGCCGTATGAAACGGCAGACCACTACACGAAGAGGCAAAACAACCCTTAAACCCTACTGTCTCCCCCCTAGAGGGCAGACGGACTCGAAACAGAAGCGTGCGTGGGAACACGCACGCCGCCTCTCGGACCTGGTGAATATCGTGTAGAAAAATAAGTTACATATTCTACAGATATTGATTAACTATTAACATTAAAGTTTTTAAAAGACGTATAGTAATTTATAAGTTTAAATAACGGCCAATGCCGTACCCTTCTTTCACTGGGAAGAAACCTGTTTCTAGCATTGGGCAGTTTAAATACATACAGGGCTGATGTCATAAGTATATTATATTAATTTGTAATATTAAGTAACATTCTTGTTTATTTTGATCCATCCCTCGTGGGGTGCAGATGATTTATCCCTTCCTTAGCGTAACGTATGTTGTTATTTCTTCCCTTGACGACCGCTTTCATTTGTCTAATATCACTACATATTGTAAGACAAAGTCGCCACTGCATCTGTTTGTCTATTCGTGATAATCTCAAAACCTACTGAACGGGTCTTCATACGATTTTAACCAATAGACAGAGTGATTCGTGAGGTTAAGTGTATAATTTGTTAAGGTTTTGTATTACACGTGCGAAGCCGCGGCAGGTCCCTAGTTTTTTAAACTATTATAAAGAGTAAATATTTTATTTTTGTTTGTTTGTTTGTAAGTATTTCACTGAAAACTACACAACTGAATTCTTTCACCATTAGAAAGCTATATTATCACCGAGTAACATAAACTATGTATTTCTTTTTTTAATTTTGTTTTTATCCTCATGTAATACTTTTATTACAGGACTTGTTAGTATGCAAGTGAACAATGTTTGACTAAGCTAGAAATTAAATTGTGTCAGCTGCTAGTTTATCAATCATAACAGTAAAGCAGCAAAGTGTGGTATACTCGTGCACATATTTTAGTTTGATAGTGGCTTTTGTTAATATTGTTAGACTAAATATATCTCTGTTTTAGATGCTTACCCCTTCGGGGACGAAAGGGTGGATGGAGGTATTACACCCACTTTCTATTACCGTCTACCAGGTATAGTTAAATATTCCGTACTGGCATTGAGTAATTCTTCAGATCTTTTTTCCTTTACGACAACCCAACGCGGCACAGGATCATTCGATTCTACTCATTCTACGTCAGAGCGTGCCGTGTGCAAAACAAGTCGGACTTAACTCGCCTTTCGTCACGTGGCGCCGGCGCATTCATTCGACTCGTCTATTGTCTACACTGATGTGGCCAACTCCTGCGCAAAACGGTCAAGCGTAAACCGTTATTATTATTAAATAGTGCTTGGAATAAATACCTGTGTATTTTTGTATGTTTATTAATTACTGTTTTATACTTTGTAACTGCAAGTAAACTATCACTTCTCGCTCTGCATTTTATTTGATCGCCTACTGCTTACATACCTATACTCTGCTATGGTTATACGTAGCTATACTTACAATATGTAAGTTAAAGTTTAACTAACTTAACTTACTTAAACTTTAACTTACATATTGCATGTAGTATATTAAGCTTGACAAAACGGAGTTCTTTACTACTTCACTACTTAGATTTATTACATGTTTTAAACTCGCCAAAGGTAATTGTTTAACGGCGAGATGCGCATCTCATCATCATGCGATCTCAATAAGTGTGCCCAACTCTAACTTCAAACCCGAAACCACATGCACAGCAATCGCATTCAATGCACTTGCTCCACTGAGAATAGTAATTCTAAGCGTTGTTTTTTAGCAAAAACATGGTCAATGAACCTCAAACGCTTAATGGTCTACGAAAAGACGCGATTGAAATTATTAGTACAATTAGCGTTAGTATATTCATGGAATAAGCCATTCAAATGAAAAATAATTTAATTCTTTATATAAAGTATTTGTAATATGGTTAAACAAAAATGCCAGCCATTCAACATCAGTAATAGATTACACAATTAAAATGAATTACAAGAATGGAAAATAGCCCTTTATAATACAGCCAATGGCGTTACAATTTAAATCACAATTAATATTAAAATTAAAACTCCAGCCTTCAATTTTGGCTTTGAAATGGTGGATATAATAGCAGAGTTGATTTAATTACAAGCGTTCATTCTTCAACAATTGTATTACTTTAGTCACAATTTCAATTTGTTCTAGACTTCATAGCTGTAGGCTCTCGAATAGTTCAACCTGATTCGATTTGAGGGAGCTGTGAAATTAATTGCTAGATTTTCAATTGACTGCGATTGGATAAGAAAATATGACAGATCTTTTAAGAATATTATTTTGTCACGTCTATTAAAGACGTGACAAAATAATAAGCTGTGTGTGGAAAATTCAAATTTTTACTCTTTTTTTAAGTGGGAATGCCACACTGAGTGAAGATCTTGTATAGCAGAGGACCTTACAAACATTCTTGTTCTTGTCTTAGTTATAATTTTAAGAAGTCAATTCCCGCACTAGGTTTAATTCTTTCATGGGGACTTTACAAGCATTCAAAAAACGGACACAAAGCACACCCAGACTCGGAATAACTATTGATCCCACAAGTTTATGTTCCGTGTCCTGAAGCCATAACTCTCTGCGGCATGGCAAGGACGAGACGACCAATTTAACCACTACGCCATCCGTCCGCCCAAAAAGTTTATAAGTAATAATGTTGTGAATGATATTATGGCTCACATAGCACTTTAAGAACGAATGTGCCACGTATTACAAATTCGAGACTCGTATAGCACTTAAATTTGTGAGACAGATAATCGATAAGAATTTTTTTTGTATCCCAAGTTACAACGAATTATGTGTGACACATAAATCCCTAGACCAAAAACTTGTATTAAGTTAAACGAGTAGTCATAATTAAATTTTGACTTGGCAACGTGTATGCGAATATGCTTGAGGTCTCAGGGTCTGGGGTACGGTGCCCCCTCAAGGGGACAGTACAGTTAAAATTGAGATGTGATCAAAGTGTAGGTCTTTTCGTGTAGTGGCCTGCCGTTTCATACGGCGGGCAGAAACCTCGGCGGGGTACGATTGCATCGAGTAATTAAGGCGTGCAAGAGTAACAAACAAATAAACAACCAAGCTCACATTCCTTCTTCTTCTTTTCGTGTGGTTAGTGGCCAACCTGTTGTCAAGAGTTGATCAAGCCGCCCGTAGGCCTCTGACATGGCTTAACGACTGCTGTCAATTTGACAACAACCGGGACCGACATTTTACGTGCCCTCCGAAGCACGGAGACGCTCAGATGAAACACCACTAAACGGTCACACATATATTTTTTTTTTTCGTGGGCGAATGCATGACTCTTACCCGTCCGCGGGGGCGGGCGGAGAGGGGTTATGTCGGACTCGCCGGGGTAAAAGAAAGATGGTAAAGATGATAAAGTACCTCCCGGAATACCGACTAAACCTACCACGGTGTTCCTCGACAAAACCACAATCGACGGGGCCGCGCGAAACACTTGCGCATGCGGTCGCGACCCCACCGAGGTTTCGGCCCGCCGTATGAAACGGCAGGCCACTACCCGATAAGACCTACCCTATAGGCACTTCGCTAATAATCCCTACTGCCCCCCCTAGAGGGGAGACGGACTCGACACAGAGGCGCGCATGGGAACACGCACGCCGCCTCTCGGACCTGGTGCTGAACCGATGGCGGGCAGGCCCACAAAGTCCGCCACCCCCAGGTCAAACCTCAGGGTGGCTAGAGGTCGTCCCGCGCCCTCCGGCGCCCGGCTCTGCGGTTGGGGAGAGGGTTTAAACGCTCCCACTCCCGCTCCGCCGCCTCCTTGATGGAAATGACTTCCTCACAAAAGGAGGCGACGGCGTTCCACGACCTCTCACTCCGGACCATAGACTGAACTACGGCCGGGAGCGAGAGGGCAACCAACCCGACTGCCGCGATCAACTCACAGCGCTGCGATGCCCAGGCGGGGATAACCGCCAAAGTGTGCAGCGCCGTGTCCTCAACTACGTCGCGGCAGTCGCCGCAGTGGTGACAACCGGGCGTCTCTTGCCGACGTATACGACACAGGAACTGGCCAAAACAACCGTGGCCAGTCATTACCTGTGTCAGCCGGAAGGTGAGGGCGCCATGGCCCGGCCCATTTTTTTTTTTTTTTACGTTTTGGAATGCATGACGCATACCCCTCCGCGGTGGCGGGCGGAGGGGTTATGTCGGACTCGCCGGGGTAAAATAAAGATGTTGAAAAGATAAAGTACCTCCCGGAATACCGACTAAACCTACCACGGTGTTCCTCGACAAAACCACTATCGACGGGGCCGCGCGAATCACTTTCGCATGCGGTCGCGACCCCGCCGAGGTTTCGGCCCGCCGTATGAAACGGCAGGCCACTACACGAAAGACCTACCCAAAGTCACTTCTCACTTTTAACCCTACTGCCTCCCCCCTAGAGGGGAGGCGGACTCGACACAGAGGCGCGCGTGGGAACACGCACGCCGCCTCTCGGACCTGGTGTTGAATGGATGGCGGGCAGGCCCACAAAGCCCGCCACCCCCAGGTCAAACCTCAGGGTGGCTGGAGGTCGTCCCGCGCCCTCCGGCGCCCGGCTCTGCGGTTGGGGAGAGGGTTCAAACGCTCCCTCTCCCGCTCCGCCGCCTCCTTGATGGAAATTACTTCCTCACAGAAGGAGGCGACGGCGTTCCACGACCTCTCACTCCGGACCATAGACTGAACTACGGCCGGGATGGCCCGGCCCATCTATAGACTCACCGCACCCAACGTTGCTTAACCTCGCTAATCGTTTACCGATCAATGCGTGCAACTGGCTATGAGCGCCTAAATTTTTAATTCTTATTTATGATATTAGTTAGGATATTTAAAATAACAAAGTTTGTGCTACTGAAATTGTTATTGTTGGTGCAGTACTTTGTACTCATCTTGCAAAGTCAGCAGTAATATGATTATCCTCAAGTAACTTATTTGCCAATATAATACAAAACACACAGCATATTTATCCGACGAGACATATATATCAAGCTTTGTAATAGAATTGATTTCTTAGAAAACATTCAACAAAGTTTGTAACTCGCTAAGAAGTTGGGCTAACGAAATTTCAACTCAGATAACTTCAATATTGGACAAACAAACGGAAAAACTGACATAAAATATGGAAAACGAAACATACATGAAGTTTTACACAATGTACTGGTTCTAAAAGGCAGTAAAAATTTCGTATAACAAGTTAAGCTGTGAAGATTGTTGTCAAATATTTGAAGGTTTGCTATTGGCAAAGCGACAATTTTCCTATGGTCCGTGATAAATATTTAATTACCGCTCTCTATCTTTGAAGGCGAAGAAAATATTGTGACGAAATTGCCTAGCTTAGAGTTCTCCATAATCCTCTCGAAGATATGTGAAGTCTGCTAACTCGCACTGGGCCGGTGGTAGACTATAGGCATAGCTTTCTCACACTGAGAAGTAACTCGTAGCCAGCAGTTGGTTAGCTTATATACCGGGCTGGTATATTATGTATTTTTTATGTGTGTGTATAATACAGTATAATTAATATATCAGCATAGGGAAAAGGGCTGCTGGGCATGAGAGCTAAAAAAATTAAAAAAAAAAAACCCTCTATTAACTAAATGTTACTACCATATAAATGAATACCTAAATGATAAATGTATATGAAACATAATAAATGGAAATTTAAATAATTACTTATAATAATATACCTAATAATAACATAAATACAAATAAATACATAATATATAAACAAACATGACATACATTTATAATAATAATATCTGGGACATTTAATTCCTTTTCTTTTTTACAAACTTTGATAATAATGATAATCTACATTAATATATAATCAATAAAAATATTAAAGCATATAAATAAAATAATATAATAATAATTATATAATAGAATACCATATAATAAAAATAATTATAGTAATATATCTATCTAACTATAGTAAGCGCACCTTAATAAAATGACCTATATATTATAATAGTCAATAAATATCAACCATAAGTAAAATATGTAAATAATAAAATATGTAAAACTTCCTCCTCTCTCCTACATCTTGCCGTGCCGACAAGGCCCACGCATGTTTCTTATATTATACCATTGTAACATCTATTTAACTTGTGGAGTGCAATAAATGTATTAAGTATTGAGTATTGAGAGCTCAGGCTCGATGTTAGAAATTATGCAGTCTAGTACAATGGTACTTTTTTATTATGTAAGTCCTAACACTATAGCCGGCAGAATGTGGGTATAATACTTATCTGCTTATCTCTTACAAGGTTAAAGGCGTGAGAATATGCTTGTATATTTAAAATATATTCTGCTTGTAAGATAGAAATAACAGAGTCGATACAGAAATTCGTTTCAAACATGTTTATATTTTTCTTGTCGGTATGAGAATTCGCGTACTAAATTGTAAGTGCGTGCGTATATATAATATAATATAATATAATACACAAGTTTCCGGTCGCTGACCTATGGTGGCTAGAACACCTGACGCAACCGCAGGTCAAAGAGAATGAAAGTGCAAAAATAATGTGGGAGATACCGGTACAAACAGATATTACCATAGTACACAATAGACCAGACATAATATACATTAATAAAATAGAAAATAGAACATACCTGATAGACATTACAGTACCATCTGATTACAACATAGGAGCAAAAGAAATAGATAAGCTTAGTAAATACCATGCACTTAAGAAAAATATTACTAGACTATGGGAAACACCCACAGAAATAATACCTATAGTAGTCGGAGCCACCGGAGTAATAGCCAAAAACCTAAATAGATATTGTAGCAAATTAGATTCCAACATAAACGTTTCAATAATTCAAAAACAGGCAGCAATACACACATCAACAATAGTCAGCAAAGTTTTAGGAGACACAGTTTTTGTTAGCGGGGGCACTGACCCACCTTTTCCTTGAGAGTCTCAGGGCGGGTACTCAGTATTCCGAGCCAAAGCTCCAGAAGAGGAAACACTCTAAACAATAATAATATAATATTCTATCACATACACACAACACCATCTAGCCCAAACTAAGCAGAGCTGGTACTACGGGTACTAGACAATGGATAAACATACATATATACTTTTTTTTTGTAAATATATATATATTATACATAGAAACAGCCAGACCAAGACAAACATCCATGTTCACGCACATAAATGTTTGACTTGTGCGGGAATCAAACCCGTGACCTCAGGCGTGGCAGTCGGTTACACTAACCACTACTCCATCAAGGCCGAAATGTATATATATGTATGTATAGTTTAAGGAAAAAGGAATGAAAGAGCATGTTCAAATTATTTTCTTGTAAAATGTCTATATTGTTTCCTTAAGAAATTCCATCCAAAATCTATAGGATCGGGACGCACCTTTGTTGTAAACATTTTGCCTTGTAACTAATACTAGTGGTCGAAATGCTACCGTAATATAATTAATATAATTTTTTTATAAATGTTAGCTTTCTGTACTCTTTTTTATATAAATTACTAGCCTGTTATCCGCGACATCGCCCGCGTAGAACTTAACAAAAATAATTTTTAAACATAAAAGTAAATTAAGTTACTCCTTATAACATTAGCTACTAGTGAAAGTCCCGTCCCATTAGCCGGAACAAACAGACAGACAGGCAACCATTTATGTCAACCTCGATGGCGTAGTGGTTAGTGTAACCAACTGCCACGTCTGAGGTCGCGGGTTCGATTCCCGCACAAGTCAAACATTTGTGTGCATGAACATGGATGTTTGTCTTGGTCTGGGCGTTTTTATGTATAATATGTATTTACAAAAAAAAAGTATATAGGTATGTTTATCCATTGTCTAGTACCCATCGTACAAGCTCTGCTCAGTTTGGGCTATATGGTGTTGTGTGTATATGGTAGAATATTACTGTTATTATTTAAAATTGTTTTTTATATAATTATGTACCGTATAAATGTACTTTTATATGCATTTAGTAAAAAGCTGTTATTTTGATACTTCAATTCTATTAATTTGTATAGATGCGAAATCTTACACACCGTATGCGTAATATATGTTGAAAAAGGGAAAGAAATCATTCACGGTTACTTATAATATAGATTATTTACGTACTGTTAATATTAAAAATCACCAACATAATGTACTGAAAGCGTAGTATACTAAAATCATAAGAATCTTGTCTTTACACAATTAAACGTTTCTAAATTATGACTAATTAACAAAATCTTTATTGAGCACTCAAGTTGTATCTCAGAACAACAGTGTAGACAGACTAAATACTGCGTTCAAGAACAACAGACCGAGCTATAATATAGCACAAACGAATTTAACAAGATAAAATTCTACAAAAGTTGTGAAGATAACGAGGGTTCCAGGAAATTTTACCAGTTCGCTTATCTACGTTGATAGATAAGTGCGGGTAGCCGTGCCCTATTTTTAGTAATGCCCGGTCCTACGTGGGGCAGTCGGGAAAGTGCTCGGGATAGTGATTAGCTTAGGAAAAGAGGCTTCAGTGAAACACGATGGAAGTGCACAATATAAATAGTTATGTATTGAAATTAATATACTTCATACGGATTTTATCGCACTGTTTATTTGGGAAACACTACTTTTATATATTTCTAAACTTTAACTATTTCTACTACGACTTAATATTTACTACCATTTAAATAATTATTATACAAAAAGAGAATTATAAAGACAATATTACTCGTTATCAATACTAATATTATAAATCTCAAGAGTTTGTTTGTTTGTTTGGTTAGCGCGCTAATCTCAGGAACTACTAGCTCCAATTGAAAAATTATGGTTTATGGTTTAAGATATTTATTTCTCAAAAGAACACAATATTCATTTATCTGAGAAACACGAGTTAAATATATATAGTTATACTAAGAAATACAAGTGCCAGAGCGGCTCATAAGTACACCTGAAAAAAAAAAATTAATACACTTTATTTTTGTAACTCAAATAATGTTCTAATGACAAAATAATCATTATTGAAAAATTATTTTAGTGTTGGATAGCCTATTTATTGAGGAAGGTATATAACATCACGCTACGATCCATGGCGGCGCCGCAGTAATCATTAACGCAGGTGAAACCGCGGGCACAGCTAGTATTTCATATGGGTCTTTAAGCGGCGGGGTGGTTTAAGTGGTCGTCTCGCCACTGCCATTGCGCCGAGTGTAGTAGGTTCAAATCCCACATGGGTCAAAACTTTGTGTGATCCACAAATAGTTGTTCCGAGTCTGGGTGTTCTTTGTGTCCGTTGTTTGAATGTTTATTAAATCCCCCGCGGTACATAAACTATTTTTAGTGCGGGAGGTGCCTTTTTGACAAAACTCAAAAAAAGCTTTTGTTTGAGTAATTTAAATAGATTGATAGTCGCTACTCGCGGCTTCGCCTGTATGACTCCCACGGGAACGCATACCAGGTTAAAACTGTTATGTCTAATAAGTACAGAATATAGTCTATATGTGTGCCAGATTTTACGCAAACCCGGTCAATAATTTGCACGTAATTAAGTAATGAATATCTTTACAAGCTTCAGTATCATGTTCGCTTTGTAGAGTTTGTTCATGCTTTATTCAATAGTATATTTTTGTTGCTTTGCATAGGATAACACAATATCTACACAAATTGCATTTAATTTTTTCAATCAATATTAATCATTGCTTATAACGCTGTAGGTTTTCTATGACACCACTTAATACTGCCAGAATACACAAAAAAAATCTATAGAAATAAAATTTATTTATTCAAGCAGGAAAAATGTTATACTTAAATAAAAAATATTAATTTCTTTCAATATGCATTAATAATAATAATAATAAGTTTATTTCATATCATATTTGGTTTACATTGCTTGTCGAGGAGTCTCCATTTAAGCATAGAAAATGCCTGTAGTTGAAGGCTCCGCTCTTCCCTACTTTATAGTTTTGAGCAATATACAATATTATATGAAAAATAGAAAATAAAAACTAAAAAACTAAAAAAGAAAATATGATCAATTGTGTGTGTGTGTGTGTGTGTGTGTGTGTGTGTGTGTGTGTGTGTGTGTGTGTGTGTGTGTGTGTGTGTGTGTGTGTATGTGCGCGCGTGTATATGTGTGTGAGTGTGTGTATGTGTGTATGAGTGTGTGAGTGTGCGAGTGAGATATATATATATATATATATATATATATATATATATAGTTTGGGTGAATGTGCAGAATAAGCGAGTACAACATTAAATAAGATTAATTATTAATTCACACATTGCAGGAGTGCCTCTGTATCGTTATAGTTTAAGTTATGTAGCCATGTTATTAGCATATTTTTACATTCATATTGTTTTTTATCATAAATATATATTAGTTTATTAATTTTATTGTATAAAAAGGCTGAACGTTTTTTATATTGTCTGCTAGCAAATTCTGTTTTAGTTTTAGGAACATTTAGTATGCGGTGCTTATTTCTTTTCTTTAAGATTTTAGGAACATACGTTGTTTCTTTATGCGTTTTTAGAATGACAAGAAGAATATACAGCTTCCTAACAGACAGCAGATTACATAAGTCATAGAGCTTGTCAGTGGGAAATATTCTTTTTTTAAAGTACATCACTTTAAGTATTGCCCTTTGAGCGCGTTCTAAGTCTAGAAATCTAGATTTTGCTGCTCCACCCCATACAGTGATACAATACACTAGAACAGATTGGACCAAGGATACATAAATTTCGTTTAAAAGATTTCTTTGCTTCTCATTACTTTTGTTAACTTTTATCCTTTTTGGTATGGTATATCTCAGCTCCTTGAATACCCATATAAGTTTTCGTACTCTACTCATGACTTGTTCCAATTGAGGATACAGAGAAAGACGCTGGTCAATAACCACTCCCAGATATTTTGCTTGAGCAACTTGCTGGATAGTAGGGCAATTAGAGCATGTTCTATCTGTAGAAATATCGCATTTGTGAATTCTTAAATTAAATTCTTTGTCTGGTAGGAGTTGATTATATATATTAAAACAGATGTAGTTGGTTTTGTTAGTGTTCAGGGTGAGCAGATTTTCTCTAAGCCAAGCTGCAATTAGAGCAAGCCCTTCTTCTGCACTACTTTTAACGTCATCCCATGTTTTCCCTGTGAAGACGACAGCTGTATCATCGGCGTACGAAAATACTTTGGCATTGTTTAACCTGATATTGCAGAGATTATTTATGTAGATTAGGAAAAGCGTCGGTCCTAGTACGCTTCCTTGTGGCACGCCGTATGATACATCCGCATCCTCCCCAACAAATTGCTCAAGTTTAACTTTTTGTGTCCTACCAGAGAGGTAATCTTTGAAAAGTGCCAGTGGTAATCCACGAACTCCGATAGATTCAAGCTTGTGCAGAAGGATGGGAACAGAGACGGTGTCAAAAGCTTTTTTTAGATCTAGGAAGGCTGCTAAACATTTATTTCCTTTATCAAGATGTTCTACTACTAGAGAGCTTAGTGCTATAACTGCATCTTCCGTAGACTTTTTTTGCCTAAACCCAAATTGAGATGGTGACAGAATATCAAATTTATTCAAATACTGTAAGAGGCGAGTATTTATCAATTTTTCTATAATTTTTGAAATCGCAGTCAGAACAGAAATAGGTCGATAATTGTTGACATCGTCTCTATCACCACCCTTATGCACAGGTGTAATTATGGATTTTTTTAAAGGGGCTGGGAATGCACCTTTTTGGAAGCATAGATTGGCAAGGTGTGTGATAACTGGCACAACTTCATTCCTAGCAAGCTTCAAGAAAGAAGTGGGTATGTTGTCCCATCCGGGGGCACTGTCAGATCGTAGATTCATAAGCGTACTACAAACTTCGGATTCATCAGTTCCCAGAAGTACCATTGACCTCGTGTGAGGAGATGAGATGCATTGCAAACAAAAAGTTGATAAATAAATCGCAAATTTCCAATTTTTGGTTTATCACACTACATGTGCAAGAGAACTGTACGGATATTCTTTCTTGAACTTGGTATGATGACACTGAAAAATTCTTAACATGATATAATTGACATATAGTCCCAGCACATACGCACATTCATAATCACATTCACAATCGCACATACACACAGGAACACGTCCCCAAACACAAACACATACACACACGCACAAGGACAATCTCACTCATTTTTTTATCATTTTAATCTTAAATTTTACAATGTATAAATCTTATAGTTTTCAAATCCAGCTCTTAATTAGACACGAATCATCCTTCTTTTCTACGACAACTAGGGACCGGCACTGTACCTCCTTATCACAGGTTAATCTGTAGTCTATTTAGGAGAACAGTCCTTCTCTCTAGCCTTTATTATTCCCAAGTCACTTGGGGTCGGCTTTTCTGGTCTAACCGGATTTGACTGGATATCAGTTTTTCACGGAGTGGCTGCCACCTGCACTCCGCAACCCGAAGGCTAACTATACCCTAAGGCTAGACCAGTATCAGGATGTTATAGGGCACTGACTTCCCAATAACGACTGCCATAGACGTTCATGGCAGCCGGGACCGACGGCTTAACGTAGACGTGAACGTGTAGGAGGGCAGTACTCCACCCATTTTTATTGTAATTAGTATTTAAAACTTCACGTATACTACATTTGTAAAACCTACAATCATATTTTTCTGCAAATAAAAATATTTATTATTATCATTTATAAATTTGTTTCATAAAATCAGCGTCGAAAACGACACTATCGTAAAAATACACCCATAAAACTTTATCGATGTTGAAAACACATAATCACATCCACTGCATAAAATCAGAAAATATTCCGCAAAAATAGAGTGAGAATCTTTCAAAGCGATCGCTTGTGAAACATAAGCTGATATTTACCTAACGTTTCGCTGAACAGCGCTTAAACCAGTAACCACTCGAGTAACTGCGCTCGTCTGAACCCGCTGTTATCTTCTCGATTCATAGTTTATTAAATGTAAATTAAGCGCTCATTGCGGTTTGCTTAATCTTTTACTCGTTACTGTTACTACAGAGGTAATTGTAGGAAAGTATTAAAGGTAATTTTTGTGTTGTAATTTTATTATGAGATAGTATCAATTTTGGCCATTCGTTATTTAAATATATACATACATAGTTTCTCACCTATGTCCTGAAGGGTCGGCAGCGGTGTATTAGATCCAGATTTCGGCAGTTATAGATTTAGGACCCACGTTATAGAGGAGCTATAGGCATTTATCAGGCACAGTTTCAGACTCTGAACTGTTTCTGAAAATTTCTTGACTCGAAAACCCAATAACACTTTGGCCGACTCGGGAACCGAACTCGAGACCTGCCGCACTGTACTGTACAGCTGTCACATACAATGCCATCACATTCGTTACTCGATTAAATTGGTCATTCATATTTCTCCTTTTTAATAGTACTCAGCACCGATGCTGTGCTACTATTTTCTATACTATCCCATTCTTTAAAACATGACTAACTTCCATGAAAAAGTTCTTCCTCAAAAACTATAACAAAAGAAAACTTAGGCGTGGCATTAATGCCAACGCAAAATATACCTTATGCAAACAACTTAAGAGTGTTCGCCATGAGTTATATCTACTATTCCAACGTGAAAACCATAAGAGTTTTATAGATTTTTAGATCCATCGATTGGAAAGTTTGTGGAAGACAGTTGAAACGACTTTGGCAAGTCGTAACTTTGAAGTTTCGTGGGGAAATAAACATATATAACATCACACCTGGATGTCTACGATGGGTTACATAGAGATTGAGGTACTATATCGACCCCTGTATTTATGTTATGTAGACTGCCTTGGTGCAGTGATAGTTAAAGCAGCGCATGAGCATGATTAACTATTGCTATCGCAATGGGTACGAACGAAATATCAATGTATGAAAGAGATAAGAATAATCAATCAAAATTGCAAGTAGAGCCTTGCTGATTTCAGCATGAATGGGCCGGCTGCGGGAAGGATTATCCTCTCACAGAATATCGACGTGAAATAGCAGTATTCCTACTGTTGTGTTTCGCTTGGTGAGTGAGAGTGCAGGAGGCCCAATCACCCTCATTCCCCCTCCCGCTCCTTCTCCTTCCCACTTCCTTTTTTTCCTAAAGGGTCGGCAACGCGCAAGTGATGCCTCTGGTGTTGCAGGCGTCCATAGGCTACGGTGACCACTTACCATCAGGTATGCTTGTTATTCACATTAGATGTATAAAAAAACAAAATTTTACGTCTGAAATTATCATCACGTATAGGAAATACCCTATTTTCTTCCCATAGTAAAAACAGTTTTAATATTTTCTTAACAATATGAAAAGGATTTTGTTAACCCTTTATAATTGTTCTTTATTTTTTACTATCGTTTAGTTTACGATATAAACTAAAAAAAATAATTATAAATGTGAATGTGTGTTTCTTTGTTGTCGTCTTAACTACTCAACCGAACATCATGAAATTTTGTATAGACAGTGTCAGGGATACAGAAGAGGATATAGTGTCTTTTTCTGGATAAAACGTGCCTGTTACAAACTTAACCTAATCTACATTTACGCAAGCGAAGCCGAGGGCAAAATCTAGTTAAACAATAAAAAAACGAAAGCATAGAAACACGGCCGTGGTAAATAAAGTGACTATCTTATATTTTTGTTACTCTGATGTCGTTATTCAGAGAGAAAACAGAGAAAAGCGTTTGTATGGATAAAACGCTGTTAGTATTTCCTCTTAAAAATGAATCATGTTTTTCCCGACTCAAAATATAAGCAACCTAGTACCACAGGACCAACGAAGCAGATATAAAATTTTGTTGCACCGTCCTTTAATATTGAACTAGCGTTCGTCAATTGCTATAGAAAAATAGATTTCGAATATTCGATCATTGCGTGACACCAATCAGAAAGTTATCAATTCGTTGTCACTGATTATAATAATATCAGCTCTGTATTAAAGTGTCTCTCTGCTGGGCACGGGCCTTTCCTCAGTGTGAAAAGGTTTAGGCCATAGTCCACCACGCTGGCCCAATGCAGGTTGACAGACTTCACATATCTTTGAAAACATTATTAAGAACTCTTAGACATGCAGGTTTCCTCACGATGTTTTTCCTTCACCGTTTAAGCAAGCGATAATTAACTATTTAATACGCACATAACTTCGGAAAGTCAGAGATTAGAGACAGAGCCTTGGGGTCGAACTCAAGACTTCTGCGTTCAGACTAACGGCTTCCCTTAAGGCTATCGCTACTTTTTTGTTGTCACTGAATTATAATTATGATTCGAATATTCGAAACTGTATACGATATATAATGAACGTAGGTACCTCCATGGTCGTAGTCGATCCGAACCTTTCGAATGGCCTCGGATGATAGTGACGACCATGATTTTAAGATGTTTTTGTATATATTTTTCCTTTGGAGCCTTCGTACTGACACACGATATTCTCATATAAGTCTCAACTTATCCCTTTACGCTCATAATTTTAAAGTGGAGCTGAGACGACATGTGGATTTCAGATAATCTGAACATTCTATCCCTGATCCACTCCTAGCAACTCCGCTTCAGTAACAACTAAGGGTGGGTTTTCATCGGAACGGAGATTGTAGTTGTGTAGTTGTAGTGTACGAGACCTGTACTACTAATGGGAGTTGCCACAAGTTGTGCTAAATACTTCTAACTTATTCTGTAAACACAAGGACATGTCTGTTAACTAACATTATAAATGCGAATGTGAGTTTGTTCCCTTGTTTGTATCATTTTCACGCTTCAACTTTCAACTTCTCGACCGATCATCATGAAATTTCACATACACGTTGCCAAAGGTACATGGACATATTTGGATACATATCATCCAGAAAAACGAGACCACAGCAATGGAAAAACTTGTAAAATTATTAAAATAAAATAAGCAAACCTAGATGCATACACTGTCTCTTGCATATCCCAATCGGTTGAGGTATTCAACATACGTTTCTACTATATTTCAAAGTTCCAAATAATAGAGAGCGACTCTATTGTCTTCTACCGAGCCAATTGCCAAACTCCGTACTACTATTGAGAAGTTAGCATAGTAATCTTGCCAGACCCAGGCATTGAACCTATACAATTGTCTGCAAATATACACTACGGGCCAGCAAATCAGTCCACACAAAGCTTTGTTATCGATGTGGTGCGTTCCATTTATGCGCTATGCTAATTCCATTAACTCCCTAGAGACCTGGCCAACGGTTCAGAGCTATATATCAAAGCAACAGTTTTCTAACTAAATCTATGCGACCGAGCCGTGTGTGGCTGTGCGTTAGAGTTATAGTGTATTTGGACAAAAATCGTCAGTGTTATTCAAATGTATTGGAGTTCTGATTGCAGCTGAAAAATACATAGAATGTTTACAGAAATATCCTACTTAAGGCGTTTATTACAAATATGGATAATTTTTAGTAAATAATAAACAAACAAAATTGTATATCATTAAATGAATAGCTTAACAAACTGTCTTCTCTCCCATTCCTTTCCTTTCATTCCATCTTTAATTCCTTTTTTTTTAAGGTCATCGCAGGCGCCGGTCAGGCATTGCCGGTAATCCCACTGTTATAACAACAATCATAAGCGAAGGTAAACTTACTATTAAGCTAGCTATGAGAAATGCAAATAAAAATCATTCTATAATAATGTCGTTTTAAGTTACAATCATTGTAATAGGTTGATGGCTTATCTATTTATAATAATTGACCAACAGTTGTTACTACAATACAGCATAGATAATTATGTTAGAAACATTTTTATATATATTATTATTAATTCTTTGACGACCTCGATGGCGTAGTGGTTAGTTTAACCGACTGCCACGCCTGAGGTCGTGGGTTCGATTCCCGCACAAGTCAAACATTTGTGTGCTTGAACATGGATGTTTGTCTTGGTCTGGGTGTTTCTTTGTATAATATGTACGTATTTACAAAAAAAAAGTATATAAGTATGTTTATCCATTGTCTAGTACCCATAATACAAGCTCTGCTTAGTTTGGGCTAGATGGTGTTGTGTGTATGTGGTAGAATATTATTATTATTATTATTAAATCTGAACAATCAAATAAATTTTTGAATAAGTGACCTAAAGATAAAGTGGTCAACGTAACATGCTTAGAAAGGGAATAATAATTATGTCACCTGCCCAAAAATAAAGTCGGCACAGATTTCCCTAAAAGGGGTCCAAATAAATATCTTGCAAACTTTCTCAGAGTACAAAGTTACAATCCAAATCTTTTTTAACAGCGCTAAAATTAAATAAACATTGCAAACGACGCGTAAAGGTACCTGAAACTTGGAACAAATCCCCTATACCACACGTAAGTACTACGAGTTTGGGTAACTTTAACTACTGTAGTTACTGTCCGAACTATCCCCTTAGATGAACAAAGTTTTCAAAGGCGTCTTCTCACTATTTATATATAACAGAGCATCAGAAATGCCTGCGGAGCGATCTCGGCCATCATTCTCCATTGTGGGCGTGTAAAAGGCGGGTGTTTCGAAATAAAGACACAGTTGCACTAGTTAATCTTCTATAATTTCAATTTATTATACTAACGCACGAAATATATCACAATGATGTGGATTAAACTTGATTAAGAGCCAATAGGTTAGCACGTATCCGCCTCGCGTACCAGCTGTCAATCGAATGACAAGCTGTCACTACGTTTGGCGCCACCTACTACTCTATTCGGGGTTACCCGCTCTTATTTTTATTTTACCCATAATTTTAGAACAATATAAATTAACGATAATCGTATCGATTTAAATCATAAACAATTTTATATTAGCTAAATCAATTATCATTTAAATCACATATTCTTTTAAAATTAACAAAATAATATTCAGCCATGCCTCGCGCCGTCATATATATATTAATATACGCGCGAGCGAGCAAATCATTAGATTTTGTTATCAATATTTATAATTTAATCTAGGTATTGTGAATAAATTTATTTTTTATATTTTCTGGTTTTGTGTAGTAGTAACGTACGTTATCTAAATTACGATAAACAATTATGAGAAAACACCATATTTAATGCGTATAAGTGTAATTTCGTTCTTTCTTAAGTTTAATAGCAGCGATAGCTCAGTGGGGAGACCAACAGACTGCAATGCAGAGGGTCTCAGGTTCGAACCCACGTCGCGCACCTCTGACTTTCGGAACTTATATGACTTTTCGAAATTATGTGTGTATTGATTGACAATTGTCGCCTGCTCTGTGCCTCGGAGAGCAAGTTAAGCCGTCGGTCCCAGCTGCCATGAACATCTATGGCAGTCGATATTGGGAAAGTCAGTACCCTCTAATATCCTGACACTGGTCTAGCCTTAGAGTATCGTTAGCCTTCGGGTTGCAGAGGTCAGGCGGCAGCCGCTCCGTGTAAAAACTGATATCCAGTCAAATCCGGTTAGACTAGAAAAGCCGACCCCAAGTGACTTGGGAATAATAAAGGCTAAGAGAGAAGAAAGTGTCATTTCCATCTTTCGTTTTAAAACGTTTAATATAAATCCCGACAAACTAAGGTGAAGATTGAAAGACAAAATATTTATACCTAAATAAAAATATGTCTGAGTTTCGTCTTTTAACAAATATTCGTACAACGGATGCAATGAACATCCAAATCCGGATAAACTATTTGTGGATCGCACAAATTTATACTCTGTGTGAATATCGAACCCCCAACACTCGATGAATTGCCAGTGGTGCGCCAACCACTTAAATAAGCAGTTAGTTCAATACAGCATTGTCTACTCATTTTTGGATAACCATAATAATATGTAAGCTTATCTACGTTTGTAGTGATGTTTAATAGGTCTCTACTGTCAATTTTATGATTTGGAATAATGCAACGTAATCTCCAATTATTTCGTGTTATAATGTCAAATATCAGGTCTAAAATTACTTATATTCATGACGGCTAAGCTAGAATGCTTGTGTTTGGAATAGGTTTATGTTATAATTTGAATAGGTAGGAATCGATCAATAATAGATTACCTCTGCTCCAATCTTATTATCAAAGCAAATGAGAAATGCATATACACTCATATAAACTGTAGATGGTACAGTTAATATCAGACAGACTCATGGTACGTCCTCAGGTTTCAACGTATACATCAGTTGGAATCCAAAAATGTCATATATTTCACTTTATCTGATATATGTTTCTTTTCAGGGATCTCGGGGTGAAAAGAGTCGTAAAAAATATTTTATCGCCTCGCGACAAATTTGATTATTTTAGTGTTACGGACGCGCTGTGTAAAAAAGTTTTGTTTGGACTTTTATTAGCCGACGTCTGTGCTGGTGGATCGTGTTGTTGTCTTAAAATTAGGTATAAAACTTAGATCTTTGTTATTTCTAGCCATTTAACATACCTACATATTGGCCGTGACATTGTTTGCATAAAACAAAGGTTATTTGTAATTTGATTGATTCTTACAGTAAGATACAACTACCTCGATCTCTCGGCGCCTGGTGTTGCAGCTGTAATAAAGCCGAGTGTTGTGCACGAGGGCTCGGATTCCATTCCTAGACAAATGTTTTTAGAGGTTTTGTCTAGGAATTTTTAGTACGTACGCTCTTTCCGTATTAGATGGGACCAAAAACTATAAGTGGTGAAATATTAGTGTAATACACCTCTGCGAAAAAGGCGTGATACTATTAATATACAGTAACGTTATGTCTGGAGTGCACTTAATCGACAAACATTTTTTATTTAGTTATTTGTATAGTAAACTAAAATAAATACAGAAGTAAGTAAAAAGTACCCATATTCTTCAAAACAGGCATATACTTAGAATCACATCCAAGTATACATGATTATAGGAATCTAATTAATAGTTCCTTTCTCGTGTTTTACGGTGTCTTTAATCTCAATCAAGTTGTAGTGACGTCATCAAAACGGCCTCTATGCGTCATGCCCGAGAACGTTTACTTATGAAGATCAGTATTTATCGTGCATATTGAAGGTAACATATCGTTTTATATATGGTCATTATTTTTAAAATAATATGCTAATTATGTAGTGTATATTCTTATGGTGTTTTAATATTTCGTCTAATTCCTGATACGTTAATTGATTAATTTTAATAAGCTTATGGCCTGCATATTGTATACTATAAAAATTGCATATAATTATATGTCAGTCACATATCCTTCTTCATAGAATTTAAAATTAAAATTTAAAATAACATATGATCACAGCACAACGAACGAAGCGATTTAGACTAGCTGTTCCTTGAGACATGTTTTCTGGGTGAAAGGTACCATAAGTTCTTTTTTGTACACCTAACACAGTTTATAAAAAATTGCGTGATAGTCGGTTGAGTAGCTAAAGTGTGGAACAAAAAACTCACATTCGAATTTATAATTTCAAATAGTAATGGTATTTAAATTCTACTGACACCATATTGGCCTAATTCTATTTTATGAATAGAATGTAGAATTTAAGATTCAATTTCTTTTTTAATTTAAAAAGAATTTCTTTGTGTCTTAAAATGAAAAAATAGTTTGTACCAAAAATATTGTTGTTTGCACTATATTAAGGACGAATTTCATTAATAAAATTCGACTGCAATTCTAATGTTGATTTTAACATTCAGAGTATTGCTTTTATTTGTCACTCTAAAAATTTTAAACACTGTTGTACAGCAATATCTTTTTTTTAAATTTTTATACTATTATGATGGCAAAGAAGCATACGGCCCACCTGATGGAAAGTGGCCACCGTAGCCTAGGGACGCATGCTACACCAGAAGCATCACTTACGCATTGCCTACCTTTTAGGAAAGGAAGTGGGAAGGAAAAGGAGCTGGAAGGGGGAAAGAGGGTGATTGGGCGTCCGGTACTCTCACTTACCGAATGAAACACAACAGTAAAAATACTGCTATTTACGTCGATATTCTGTGAGAGGGTAATCCTTCCCGGTCGAGCCGGCCCATTCATGCTGAAACCAGCGAGGCTCTACTACTCTGTCTACACTATATATGTATATATTATTATAATTCTATTTTGACTCATAGTATAAAAGAGTTCTAGTTCTAAGAACAACTTAAACTACGATATATACAGATCGAAGGCTAACTACGAAACTATATTATAGTTTAAATATGAACCTGATTGGGAAGACTAGGGAAAGGTCTGGATACATTGAAAACATTCTGAAGATGGGCAAAGCAAAAACAAACCGAAAGCGTGCATCTATACAAATAAATAAAATTGAAGTGTCTGTTTGTAATGCCATAATAACAGCTTTATACTAAATGCATATGAACGTATACACGGTATTTACCGCGGTTTACTGTCTACCTATCCGTTTGTTCCGGCTAATCTCTAAAACTTCAGGACCAATTTTGACGGGTCTTTCACTGGGCAGATAGCTGATGTTATAAAGAGTAACTTCGATTAATATTAGAGGTTTTTTTTTTGTAAAAATTTCTCTGGTAAAAGCTAGTAAAACATATCTATATAATGAAAACAAATGAGCAAGAGAAGTATTCTAGGACCGTACCGAGTGGAAATCCTTAGTTTATTGACATAACAGGTTTGAATCTATATATTATGTATGTCTTAAAAGAAAAATCTTACCATAATTAGTTGCAAGTTACGTCAACAAGCTCCGCCTAAAGCACCGAACTTGAACTTAATGAGTACAGCAAACAATTGACTCTTTCCCCCATTACTAAGGATAAAAGCGGCTATAATGAAACGTCGTTGACTTGTAATTGTTATCACTGGCAAACTTGCGAATCCCCTCGTGAGCAAACAATGGTATTTTGGATATTGAGGACGATGTGTGTATTTGTTTACACTGTACGTTATTTTATTTAGTTATACTTTCTACTACATACATAACGCTTTTATCCCGAAGGGGTAAGCAGAGATCTATGACACTTATATTTGGCCAGCTATGTCATGTCATTAATCGGGCACTGTACCAGAATGTGTCACTACTGAGACTTTTTGAGAGAATATTTAACATCACTATGCTAACCCAAGAATTGAACTCAAGACCTTATAAACGGCGATCGCATACAATAGCAGTGCGCCACCGGGGCTGTATTTTACTATAAGCTTCATATTGTTAAATAAATAATATTTTGGTATGCCTACATTGTCTTTATTATATTCAATTGTGTAACTAAGCGAAAATATTGGTTCGAAAAAAGTACCTGCTATAAACCGTATTCGTGTCAGGCACTGTTTACAGTATAATTTATTATTGTTGACGTCATGGCTTACTTATAAACATAAAACTAAGACACTAAAATATATATTTCCTTGGTAGAGATTGCTCTATATAGAATCGTATAAGGCTTTATTAGGTGAAACTCCGGTTCGAGAGGATCTCACCCCTAAACCTCTTGGATTACAATTGCATTTGCAATAGAAAACGTTGTCAATACTGAAGTCTGATAATAGACAACCGTATTATAGGATCAAAGCGTACTCCAACAATATGCATGCCAAACTGTCATAAACGTGCTTAAGATTTTTATATTTTAAGATTAACCATCGTTTCCTGAATAAATAAGTGACGAGTTGCATATTCGCTCTTGTAAAAATGAAGTGTCGGGTTGACCACTTACAATAGTCACAAAAACAGCAGTAAAATAATGAAATCATTTGTATTACTTTCTCTAGTCTTTCACCTTTCGTACTACCGAGAAAAACTAAAGACAAGAAAAGTTATATACGAAACAGCGTTGCGACAAAAACAAGTCAAGCGTAAGAAGCATCAGGTTCGCGATAAACTGAGCATGACGTATATTCCAAAGAACTTACAAGTTTGTATAAAGGTCCCAGAGAAACTGAGATTTTAAACATGAATAGATTGAGCTTGAACTTAAATTATTTACAGAAGTATGGAATGTCGTAAAAGAGTATACTAAGACAGCAATCTAATGATTGCGTTTATAGACAGACAGATCACTTGATCACCAGTAAATATGAAGTCATAATTTACTCTGCGATATGCACTGTATAATATGCAGTACATATTATTATGTACTTCACAAAAAATTCGTTGTCTGTATGTTCTTTACAGCATGACTGTTTGACATAAACACCGAAATATATTGTAAACCATTATTCAAAGACAGTTACAGTGAGTTTACTAATAGCTTATGAGTGAGAGCAGTTCAATCATAAGCATTTTTATCTATATTATATTGTGTAACTGAGTAATATTATATTATTATTTTTATGTTTTATTACTGTATTAATTTTTAATTAATTAAGGCTTTGAATGTCGCTTGGAACCTTTTTCTACAAGCGCACACATTGACTTTATTCATCAGTTGCGACTCTTCCAATCAAATATTTGACGTGTTAAAATAAAGGAACGAGGTGGGTAATACTTCGAATTCTGACCGGACTCGACAATTGTGCCTAGTGGACCGTGGCCCACCGAGTGGCAGTTTTGGAGGTGCTAACTTCGAAAATGCGGATCAGGGTTGTCATGACGACAGCGCTGTCCTGTTATAGTCCACTCTGCTGCTGGTTATATTTTGTAGTGCATTTTTAGCTACTGCCAGAGTAGTTTTACTTCTGTTCTTATAATATACTAGTAGTTTTCCCGCGGTTTCACCCGCGTAAGTCCCGTTCCCGTGTGAATATCGGGTCTCACCCCTTTCACCCCTTTCAGGGTGGAATTTCCAAAAATCCTCTCTTAGTGCACCCCTACACTCTCCAAGGAACATACATGCCAAATTTCATTCAGTATTTTCGGCTGTGCGTTGTCTGTCAGTCACTCAGTAACGGAAGAGTTTTATATATATAGATTACCAGACTATGCGTATTTTACAATGGTTTAAATAGTCACCTCGACCTCGATACATATGTCAACTTGCCATTGAATTAACGCATAAGACGTCATCCCTTTTCCCTCTAAATTTTATTTGATTTCTGTTATAGGCTAAAAACTTGATTTATAATTTATTAATATAGAGATATCGATCGTCTAAACCGAATTTCATTGCCAGTGGCTGATCTTAATATAGTGTTCAAATGTAGGCGCAAACACAAGTGCATACATTTGAGCACTCCTATTCCTTAACTCTCATAGCTCAATGGGACTGCAATCCAACACGACCGGAAAGAGATCAGGCGTAGTGAGAATATCTTGGCAGAAAATCCGATAACCTTTTTGATGGCCCAACCCGGCACTCCAACCCGAGACCTCATGCACAGCAGTGGCCACCCAGGCAGTCGAGTATTATAATTCATCAATCAAGTATCACTATTACAATATTTATAATTACTCTTATATATCCCCAAAAATACCTAAAGACATATCTTCACAGAGAAGTTGCCTCAACTTTATCCAATTTTAAACTGACGGCTTCTGAAGCGAGAATTTTTAACTAACCAGAGATAAGCTACAAGTCACAAATTAAGTTTTTAGAGATCTTGAAGTTCGTTCCGTCTCAAACGACTGGCCTTCATATTGAATGTGGAAATAGGAGGCTTCAGTTCAAGTATTAATAGAGCACGAGTCACTTCTAGTTATTCGTATAAAAAGCCTTCCTTTGTATGAAGTATATTGTCAAAGCCTTAATATATTATTATAATAACTTTGGTGATTGCGTAATATAAATCTTTAATAATTATTTATTATATATAACACATAAATTATAAGTAATTATTAAAGATTTATATTAGACAATCACAAATATTAGTTTTATATACCTACGCTATTCATTAATTCTTAATAACATTTCAATATATCTTGTATTTTCAATATATTTATACTAACACTTAAATAAAACATATTTAAGAATACAAAATGTATTAAGATCAACCGGTATCGGGAACAGCATCCGAACTACTGGTGGTAAGCGCTGTAGAAAAAAGAATCTCTTCATTTATTTCTTATGAAGCGATAGTATATTATTTTATAATAATACTATTTGCTCTGTTTATATACTGCCCACTGCTGGACACGGGCCTTTCTTTGTATAAGAAGAGTTAAAATCAGAGGTTAATACTTGGATTTAGTTGAAAACCTCTACGTGGACATTCAACAATCTGGCCCAAATCTTGGCTCCAGTGTCGTCAACATTGGCAAAACGCGGCTACTAACCCCGAGGACCCAAGTGCGATTCCCGAGTCAGTTTGGCGGCGGCACGGAGTTGGACGCTACAATTATATTAACACGTAGATGTACATATGTATATATTAAAAATATACGTTCCCAAAAATACACGCAAAGGTGTTTCACATACAGGTATGGTTTTCGAACCTACGTAGTGGAAACAAGCTTTTTGCTGTATATCGGCCACAGTTCCAGATTCAGTGCATCAACAGAAAAGTTTTTGACAGAAAACCTTTGAAATAAAAAATGATTTGAATTGAACCAAATACCTTATATACTGAAATCGCATCCACTACCGCGACGCCATCTATTGATGCCAACCTAGATCATATACGTAGTAGTGGTCTTAATATAGTTCTACTCATCTTTCTCAGAAAAACAAGCGTGATCCACTTAAAACAGATACTAAGGTAAATAATTTCATTAATAAATCACAGCTTTTAAATCAAATTATTTCAATAAATTAAACAAGTATCCAATTAGGTATAGAACACCAGAATATGGCCAATTAAATTTAGTTTCTAATTAAGTTTACAATTATTAAGAATACCTAACGAACTTTATACATTCAGAATATACATATGTATATCTAGCTAGCAACCAAAATAAAATGCTTTTATCTATTCAATATACTACTGTGCCCCACAGTTATTACCATTGCGTTCCTAAGAGTCGTAGAATGATGTTACATAACCGTCCTCAATAAATAGGCTATAAAATACGAATACAATATTTTTTTAAACTCACCTTTAGTTCCAGACTATAGTGCGTTTAAGCAAACAAATATATTTTATAATATCAATATATAAGTAGATACCACTTAAGTGGCAGATACGCATCCTGGTGTGAATTATGGTAAGCTTTTATCATAGCCTGCCCACCACCCGTTCGGCACCAGGTCCGGGAGGCGGTGTGCGTGTTCCCACGCGCGCCTCTGTGTCGAGTCCGTCTCCCCTATAGGGGGGAGGCAGAAGGGTTTAGGGAGGGAGTTGTGCCTAAAAGGTAGGCCTCTTCCTGTAGTGGCCTGTCGTTTCATACGGCGGGCCGAAACCTCGGCGGAGTCACGACCGCATGTGCAAGTGATTCGCGCGGCCCCGTCGATAGCGGTTTTGTCGAGGAACACCGTGGTAGGTTTAGTCGGTATTCCGGGAGGTACATTATTCTTATTCCATCTTTCTCTTTTACCCCGGTGAGTCCGACATAACCCTTCTGCCTACCCCCACGGAGGGGTAAACGTCAATGCATTCCACCAAGTAAAAAAAAAGCTTTTATCATAGCTGATGTACATACGCTTGCAACACCAGGGATAGCACTGACTAACTCTTTAAATTATAAAAGAGACCAATATTATCTTAAAAACTTAAGGTGTATCAGTAAATAAAATACGCTATATTTTTCAAATGAAAACAATTAAACAATTTCTCTTTGAACAAAGAATCCTACAGATGCTACGTGTGCTACGATTGCTACGAAGTGCTACGAAACGTGTTGAAGAATTTCATCCGGTAGATGTCTGGGGGCTACGATACAACTCTTGTAAACCTTTTAGTATGGATTGCTGGAATTTAGACGGTTTAAAGTATAAAGCATAAATGTGAACTGTTGTAATGTATTACGTTTGTTATATAGATAGGTGAACGCATAAAAATATTATATAATACATTACGTTTTGTTATACAAAATATTTTACACTTGATACACTTGTCAAATATGATTGAAATTAGTTATATAACTAAAACGTGTAAAACTCATTGCTTATCATTACCAGTTCGGTGGTGCGGCGGTATCGAATGCGACTGTATGAAGACTGTGGGAATCGAACTCGAGAGAGTTCGATTATCGGGTCAGACGAAGTGTTATTAGAATTATTTGTCTGTAAATATGTGACTGTTAAATTTGTAGTATTGTGGTGAAAAATCCTGTAGCTGATACAAAGCACGTTAAAAGTTTGTAAAAACAGGCAGTGCTAGAAATAGAGAGCCTCTCGATCGAGATGTTTAAGACACAATCCTTATAATGCTTGTATATAATGCAAGAAGCTGACGCGGGATATATGCGCAAGATAATCACGCGAGATACATGCGCTAGTTAATCAATTTAATCATACTGGTTACATGCGTAAGTGCCTAGCGTAGGTCGTTTACAAGAGGCGTACAATACGCAAGGCTGCAGGGATAATGAAGTGATTTAAGTGATGTCCTTGTTGCTACTACCACGCTAAGTATTAAAGGTTCGAATCCCCATATAGGACAGAAAATTGTGTCATCTAAAAACAGTTATTTCGTTAGTATTAGTAGTAGTACAGCCTCGCTGATTTCAGCATGAATGGGCCGGCTCGACCGGGGAAGTACTACCCTCTCACAGAATATCGACGTGAAATAGCAGTATTCCTACTGTTGTGTTTCATTTGGTAAGTGAGAGTGCCGGAGGCCCAATCGCCCACTGTCCCCCTTCCCGCTCTTTCTTTTTCCCACTTCCTTTTATTCCTAAAGGGTCCGCAACGCGCAAGTGATGCCTCTGGTGTTTCATGCGTCCATAGGCTACGGTGACTATTTACCATTAGGTGGGCCGACAGCTTGATTGCCCCCGTAGTGGAAAAAAAGGCTCTGTGGTCCTTATGTACGTTGATTGATGTTTGTATAGTCCTTCGCGACACAGGAATTATTATTAGAGCAGAAGTTGTATTTTTTTAATCTATACAAGTAAATAAAATTTACGTGTCTGTTTGTAATGTCAAAATAACAGGTTTTGATTAAATGCATATGAATGTACACAAAGCACTTACAAAAAAAAAAATATATTTTGACTTCCTTTTTGTTCTGTATCTCCGAAACGGCTGGACCTATTTTGACGGAACTTTTACTGGCAAATAGCTGTTATAATAAAGAGTAACGTAAACTACTTTATTTTTTGTTAAATTTCACGCGGTCGAAGTCGTGGTTTACAGCTAGTAAGAAAGTATAAGATAAATTATACGAGATACATGCGCATGTGTCTCGCGTCACTCGTTTACACGATGCATGAAACTCGCGCCCGTAACTCTACTAGCGCATTTTACTTGCGTCATACAAGAGCCTTTAAATAAAGGTTTAAATGTATTATTAACTCTTAACTGAACAGCTAATACTAAAATAAACAATATTAAAATGAAATTACAAATGGATGAAAAATGAAAGAATATAGCTGTGTAAAGACAAATCTCTGGAAGACGGAGTTTGAATAATTCAATTCATTCGATTAAGGTGGTTCCTATTAATTCGATGCGCGCGCTGAATTTATAAAAGCCCTGCATTTGGGTACTCACGGTACTATTTTTTGGTACTGAATCGTTTGGTCCTAAAGCAGAGATTTTTCCTGTGTGTTTGTGTGGGTCATTGTATGGTTTAAATACACAATTGAACCCGGTATGCTCACACTAGTCACTTTTAATACCACTGAGACACTGAGGTAGTCGTTTATTATATTAACTAGATTTTTTTTAGGTTAGGTTAGTAACCATTTTGTCCGGTTGAAAGGTACCCTATGGCCTTTTCTGTTTTTCTGACAATGTGTACGCGAAATTTCATGTCTTTCGGTTGAAGTAAGCCTTGAAAGCGTAACAAACAAACTCACAGTCGCATTTATAGTAGTAGAGGCGCTCATAGCCAGTTGCACTCACTAATCGGTAAACGATTATCGAGGTTAAGCACCATTGGGTGCGGTCAGTCTATAGATGGGTGACCACTTTGTGGTATTTCATCTGAGAGTCTCCGTGCTTAGGAGGGCACGTAAAAAGTCGGTCCCGGTTGTTGTCAAATTGGCAGCAGTCGTTAAGCCATGTCAGAGGCCTACGGGCGGTTTGAACAACTCTTGACAACAGGTTGGCCACTAACCACACGAAAAAGAATGAAAGAAGTTAGATTAGAGTTAATTTTCATATTTTCTAACCTATTCGTATTAAAAGTGGGATTATATAACATTTCTTGGATACATAACCAAAAACGTACCATGCCCGAACAGAATAGCCCTCCGTATATATCAAAGGACCCCTAAACGAAAGGACGAGAAACCTTTACATACAATTATTCAAAGTAGTCGTTATTATAACTTAAAGTGGGCCAATGTATGAGATATCAAATAAATGTTTAATTTGCACTCGACCTTATGAATAAGTAAAGACCTTATTTTAATTCAAAAGCTATGTTCAAGGAATTCTAATTCCTCAAGTAGTTAACTACGATAAATTAATGTATGAAAAATTTCCTTTTAGGACAAACTTGAAAAGTAATTTTGATCTAATTAGGAGTTGTTTCTGTAATAATATTTTATGTATTCATGAACAATATTTATGTAAGAAAAATAAAACAGGAAATGTTTACTAACATGTTTATTTTGTTTCATATACATTACTTTACCTGAACGGTAAATTAATTAAAATTATATAATAGGTACCAGTCAGACACGCAAACATAAAGACTTAAAAAGAATATCTCTAGATCGAATTAGCAGCAAGGATGATTCTACGAGGCATAACTAATATTCTAAATAAGAAATATTTAATCCATTGTTTGCAATCAATAACGTCTGAAACTACTGAACGGATTTTAATAATTCATTTTATTATTAACTATTTTACCAAAAGTCACATTCTGACAACTTTCACACAGTATGCATACTAGTTCAGTCGTCAACGTGATCTAAATGGATTACTAAATACTTTTGAATGTTTGTTAAGAGCCTTTGTAAAACTGTTGTTTGGTACCAATAGATATTATTATTATATTGCATAGGCTACATAACATCGCGCTAGGATGGCCATAAGAGCGGCGTAGTAATCATATCTATTGTGGAGGACAGCTACTTTTTAATAAAATAAATAATAATATAATATTGACAAGGATTTCCCCGTAACTATTTTCGCGTGAGCTACGTTTCGTACGTATTTTTATTTACATGAACTTATCACACATACACCATATCATAGATTATTTTAAACGGTATTAATAAAAGGTAGCTTAGAGAATGGTGAAGTTGTAAACATCGCATCCAAATTTGTTTAGTCGTTTTTGAGTAATGCTAAACAAACAGACAGCCAGCAATTCTAACCTCAATTATATTAAGTTTAAATGTCACTAAATACATAGCCTCTTTAAATATATGTAGTTTTATAAAATGTACAAAGATAAAATAGATTTATTTTATTATTAAAAACAACACATGACATTTTTATTTTGTGACCTTACCTAGCGAACCCTGTGACCCTTAAAAAAGATTAGTCAACTTCACACGTACTACTAATAAGGGACTACTTTTGACGGACTCGATAAAACCTTCGCCCTCGGCAAGGTTTACATAAGTTTAACTCGAAAGGGATAAAGGCAAGACAAAGTTTTCAAGGTCCTTTATAAAAAGTGATAGATAAAATTCCTTAGAACGCCCAAAAGGTTATGTGAAAAAAATAAGTGAGACATATGAAGCAAAATGTTACAGTGAAGGAGAGAGAAGGCTAACTTCTTGAAAGTGTTCAGGAAGGCTTGAAATAAGCACGTACGTGGCTGGTACGTTTACACAACGTGATATCGAAAGGTGACTTCATATTTAAGGATTGTATTGAAGTTTCCGTGGAAAAATAAACTAGAGTAATTATGGTATTGTCTAACGCTTGATTTTATTTATTAACGCAAGTCGGCCGCTGCGGTTGCAACCTGGTAAAATGGGGAATCAGGGAGCCTCACAAAGCACAGTGTGAATGTGGTGATCTCAATCAAACCATGTCACGTCTGTTAAAATGCCCAAATTTTCTCTGTAGGTGCACCATGAAGGACTTGATGGACGCACCTGCTGTTGCAATTGCCGTGGCTACACATTGGGCAGGACATATTTAAAATAGTTGTACCATTGACTGGAGAAGACGAAGACGCTTTATATGATGTGAAGCTCTTGTGTATGATGTGGATAACATAGGTAAGTATAAAGCGCGCAAGTTGATGCACTTGCGTGGGTTGAATGAGTTGTGTAAACGACGATACATGCCACCTAGACTTAAACGCAAGTAGTGCGTATGGTTAACTTGTACATGTAAGCCACGCAAGTTACTTGCGTTATGTGTGTGTGTAGGACCATTTATTTGTTGAGTGATGTCATTGTGTAAACGTAGATTATCTATTGTGACAATATTATTTACATGTGCCCCATTCGTATGAAAAAAGATAACTTGCTATTAGACGCAGATCTAAACGGAGTAACTGCCCTATAAAATATTAGGATCTTGCATATCATAATCGTTTTAATTTTTCTTCTGTAGTATTTTTATTAATAATTTAATTATTGAAATTAAACTACTATATACGGATTTTATCGCGTTATTTATTTTAAACTTTATTACAAAATTTTGAACTGTCACACTACTACTGAATACTATTGAACTTTACTAATTTTTAAGCTAATTAATTTATTAAAACTGTTAAAACTATTTATATTTAAGTTTAGCAGTTTATTCAGCAGCCATGGTCACGGGGAGACTCTCCGTGACCATGGCTGCTGAAAAGCAACCGAAACGTTGGGGAAAGTGTAAACTTAAATATAAATAGTTGTTTTTTAAATTAAACTACTATATACGGATTTTATCGCGTTATTTATTTTACACTTTATTACAAAATTTCAGTAGTAGTGTAACAGTTTTTTTTTAACACAATTTTTCGATTTTCGATTGATTATTTTAGGCTAATACTGACATCATCAATCAAAAGTTGCCAGATCTACTTTTGCAAAGCTGAGATTTTCCAGTATACTTAGTTATTGTGTAAGACAAAGTTTATTAAATTTGCAAGCTTGCTTATCTACAGCTGAGCCTATTGATCTGGATCTATTGGTCTTCGTCTTCTTCCTCCCCTCCTGAATGATCTAGTCACTTACAAGTGTTAATAATAGAACTTAATCTCGCAATAAAAATATTATGTACATTACAATCTTGAATTTATCCACATACAAAAGCAGATTCTTTCAAATCAAGAACTTGTCTCATAAGAACGTAATAGTCCTACATCACTTATCATAAAAACAATAGCAATAACACATGGCAACTAACTATGTTCCTACCCTCCACAATAAAAAGAAATGAGCAAGTAATCAATGGTGCAATACGAAAGGGCTTATGAAGATAATAGTATTTCCTGACTTACTGCTTCTGAGGGGATGAGCAACGATTATGTTTTGGTAGTAGTGGCTTCCTTCGGTTTTATTAGCATTAAATATTATATCAAATGATAGAGGCCTTACCAGGCACTTACTCGGTCTTGACAATTGTATTTATTTACTAGAATTTGCTCGCGGCGTCGCTCGCGTTAATGAAGATTTTGTCACTAAATTGATGTCTCTCGGGAACAGTTTTTCGGGTGCGTCTCATAACGTATATACTCATTTGGTCTAATTTCATTTTATTATCGTTCATAAGATATAATCAACATGAGATATACCAACTGTTGATGTAATTTCATTACATATAACATTTATTTATTCTAAAACTTAATTAGTATAACGTTGTTTGATATAACGTTTATGTAATCGAAAATCATTTGGTCTAACGTTTAATATGTATGTATATTGTTTATTTAATCGAAAATCATTACGTCTAAAGTTTGATATATATAAAAAACGTCATTATGGTTAACACCCCGACTCGGATAGATTAGGTTAGAAGGCTAAGGCGGGAGCGAAGCGGAGCGGAGCTCCCGCCTTAGCCTTCGTGGTTATTTTTTTTAAACCACCCAGAAATAGGAGCCTCGCAAAGCGGGGCTCCGTCGACCTATCTTAGCGCAGGTGGTAATCAGTTACTAGTTATGTTTAATATCTACTTAGGTTACTATTACCTATAACTACGATAGAACTTACAAAGAATAAAACAAAGAAAAATACTTTTAAATATTTATTCATATTAGACCAAATAAGTTTTATATCTTTTGAGTGGTATGTCAAACGATTTTATATTTAATGTATGTTATGCTTATAAAAATTAGTTATTTTAAAATTATATCAATCGTTTATGATATTAACTAATCGCTATATTAAATAAAATTATAGGTTCCGTTGTTATATGTTGTTAATATTAGAGATTTTGTTGTTATATCATCTATTAGTTACCCCAGTTTTTCTGGATCAAAAATACTGTATGTCCATTTCTGTAGCCCTGACAACGTGTATGCAAAATTTCATGATGATCGGTTGAGTAGTTAAGGTGTGAGCGTAACAAACAAACAAACTCACGCTCGCATTTATAATATTAGTTAGGATGCAAATGGTCAAGGGTACAGTATAGGACATAGGGTACCGTCAGCCAGAAAAAAGTACTGTTAATAAATCTTTTTATTATTATATATATTATTTATTAATCTAACCTTACCTATGTACATTTATTAGAAATCTCTGTGTGGTGCATAAAGTAATGCATAACTTGGATACAAATTTAAGATTTTAAGAGTAGTAGAGCCTCGCTAATTTCAGCATGCATGGATCGGCTCGACCGGGGAAGGGTAATCCTTACAGAATATCGATGTGAAATAGCAATATTCATACTGTTGTGTATTGTTCGGGTAGTGAGAGTGCCGGAGGCCCAATCACCCTCTTTCCCCTCCTTTTTCTTCCCACTTCCTTTTTCTCTTCTTCCTTTCTTGAAGGGTCGGCAACGCGCAAGTGATGCCTCTGGTGTTGCAGGCGTACATAGGCTACGGTAACCACTTACCATCAGGTTGGCTGTATGCTTCTTCGCCACCTCAGCTGTATACAATATAAGTATACTGTGTATTAATCCAGGACATGTTTCTTCCAAATCTGTTTAGCAGTTTATGCGTGATTGATTGCTGCAGCGAGAAATGTATGCAACTGCTGTGCATGAAGTCTCAAATTAAATTCACGGGTCGCGCAGCTTTATTTTGGTTTTCTCTCGAGTAAATCTTGGTACAAGTACGGGGTCTAGAGTAAGTTGCTTTTTTTAAAGATACTTACATAAGGAATATGAAACAGGCTTGCCCGTATAACGTGGAGTCTTTGGCTAAAGCTGGCGGAATGTGAATGTAATAGACCTTTTCGTGGGCAGACGTTCGCGCGTTTGTCATCATCAGTAACAAATATTCAAACGTCTTTACAAACACTTGCGTTTAGTATATTTGTAGGAATGTAACTATAAACATAGTATGTTGCTTAAGTGACATCTGCAGATGATGAAGCTCGGATTCTCGAGAAGAAACTTTTTTACAATATTCTATTAAGTAATTCTCAGTAATAATGCGGCGTCTACAAATTGTTTTGTTTTTTGAATAATTGGCGATTGGCTTTGTTAATTAAAACGTTTTATTAATATAGTATAGATAGGTAACCTAATTCACCAATTAGCCAATACAAGATAGCAAACTATAATTTTATTTTTGTCTTCATTGTTCTTCTATGCGACAATAGCGTTGTTGCCTACGCTTGATTTTATGCGCTCGGTACTTTAGTATTTACGTTTCATGGTAGGTCTGCAGTTGCGTCACAAAGTGTCATCAATTTTCTGACGTTTTAAAAATTACGTCTAATATTTTTTTTTTTATATTCTCTCACATACTCACAACACCGTCTAGCCCAAACTAAGCAGAGCTTGTACTATGGGTACTAGGCAATGGATAAAAATACTTATATACTTTTTTTTGTAAATACTTACATATTATACATAGAAACACCCAGACCAAGACAAACATCCATGTTCATGTACACAAATGTTTGACTTGTGCGGGAATCGAACCCACGACCTCAGCCGTGGCAGTCGGTTACACTAACCACTACGCCGTCGAGGTCGTCGATATTAGATTTTAAACGCATGTATTTTATTTAATTTAGACTGGATTTCAAAGATATACACAAATTACAACCACATATCGCCAACTATGATCGTAGGTCCCACATAAGCGTGGTATTATGGTAACTAGCGTGTTACCATAATCTACCGGCCACAGTTTAAGGACCCGAGCGGTAAATTTAAATAATTTTCTAGATAAATCTAGTTAAACTTTGCCCAGAATTGAAGCGCATACTTTATTTTATTTATTTTATTTCATTTTATACATGGAAGTCTTACAGCTAATTTAGCATAACAATTTTTATGCACATCAGTTGCTTTTACTACACCGCCACTAAGCCAGTTAACACAAACGTATCTATAAATAGACAACAAAATAAACATCAAAGTAATAAATACTATGGATTCCCCGGAACGGATCGTTTCCGCCCCGCACCGTTGTTCCATGTTTGCACCAGAGGGCGCTTTGTCCCCCGTATTCTGTTTCATTCCCTAAATGGAAATGTCGAAGGTTTTTCTCTCCCGATCGAATTTCGCTAATAGTTTTCTTCGATCCTTAAGGCTCTACGTCTTTCACTTGTAAATTGAGTTTTTGAAAAGTTTTCAGGTAATAAATGCTGACGAATTTCCGCATAATGGAAATAAAAGAAGTTTTCTTTGGATAAGTATTATTTTATGGAGGCAATATTTTTGTTATCTTATCTAGGTTTCTTTTAGCGGTTTATTATTTTGTTCTATTCTAGCTGGTGACGCCTATCATAATGTATCTAAAGATATATGATTTTGTATAAGACTAACGGTGTAGATTATTTTTCAGTCTGCTAGCAGAAAAACAGTCGGATGAGGTTGCATTTCTTAGACATCAAAAAATAAATGATTTTTGTAATAGTTTCCATAAAATAATTCTCGTGGTATTAAATGCAACTCCTGTACATAATATCTGGGTTTTAAGAACTATCAGTGATAGCACAGAATCTGAAACCGAAAACGGTATTTATGTCAAGCGGTTTAGTTTAGATGTGATGTTATGTATTTGGGGGCGACCAAATACATAAAATCAAAAACACAGCTGGCGAAATGTAAGACAAAAGTGTGAGACTATATATGAATGTATAATAATAATATTATTCAAAATAATTTAAAAAACATTAACTGCATATTAGGTGAAATGGTAGACATCATTTAACACAAACCTACATATAGAATAATTTTATTAGATTAGTATCTAATAAAAACAGTTACTGAGATTTTATGACTTTACATTAGTATGTAAAGTCATAAAATCTCAGTAACTGTTTTTCCAATCTAAGAATTGAACTATGGATTTTACGACTTATAGAACAACCGAGGCATCTGATATATTATAAAAACAATGTTTATGAATTATTTAATATTTTTCCACATACTTTGTTTACAATTTTAAATATATTCCGAGTTATTCTGAAGTTTTGCAAACAGTTACTTACTTGCTAAAGTGTAATGAGGCGACTATTTTTGCTCCGTGCTTCTCTCGGGGCAATTTGGCGTGTTTGTTGGCAAATGATAAGTTTATTTTTATTTTCCTTTTTACACAAACTTCTGCTAATGAGCAGCCAACGGGTCACTAAGTTAAAGAGACGTTACTTGCAATATATATAGTTATTTATCTCACAATAGGGTATAAAGTATTATTATTTGAGTGATGAATAATTTTAGTCTTTAACAGGTTTTAAGGCTATATTATACCTTGAAATTAAACAAACTTTATACGGATTTTATTCGAGATGGTATTTGCCTCAATTGTTCCAAATATTGAGACAACTACCATCTTAGTCTCCCCGTGACCATGGCTGCTGAAAAGCAACCGAAACGTCGCGGAACGTGTATAATTAAATCTAAATAGTTCTATAATTTAAATAGCTTAAATTGAAGTAAACGGTAACTAGTAAAAGTGTTTAACAAAAGTAGTTTAAAGTTTCAAAATTATGTATTAATAGTGTTTTATAAAAAATAAACAACGCGATAAAAAAAAGTTCGTTTCATTTCAATGTATAACATTCGCGTAAACATAAGACAATATTATATATTATATCATGTTACAATAAGTTAAGGTTATATTTTAAGTTTAGACCCTGTGACTAACTCTAAACATCTAAACCAAAAAAGGCATAATAATGTACAAATTTAAAAATAATATAGTAAGAATTTTTATCACACCACGTAATACTCACACAGATACAGTTCCACCTCAATATCAATATCGTCTTCAATGGCGTAGTGGTTAGTGAAACTGACTGCCACGCCTGAGGTTGCGGGTTCGATTACCGCAAAAGTCAAACATTTGTGTGCATGAACAAGGATGTTTGTCTTGGTCTGGGTGTTTCTATATGTATGTATTTACAAAAAAAAAGGATTTAATATGTATGTTTATCCATTGTCTAGTACCTATAGTACAAGCTCTGCTTGGTTTGGGCTAGATGATGTTGTGTGTATGTGGTAGAATATTATATTATATTATTATACTAATATCCCTGAAGGGGTAAGCAGAAGTATATTATACCCACATTTCGCCAATTATAATTATTGGTCCCACGTAAATTGGTGCGAGCCTATTCCCATTTACCGGGCTCAGTTCCTATCTCCGTTTTGTTTGCCAGGAATGGAAACCGAGACCTCATGAACAACACTGTCGCATATACTACCGCTGCATCATCGAGGTATTTAGTAGTATGTATCTTATGTATCTTATGTGGGGGCCAGTCAGTGCAGACCGGCGACACTTCGACCCAGTGGGATCTTTTGTGTCGACACTCTCCCAATAACGACTGCCATAGATGTTCATGGCAGCCGGGACCAACGGCTTAACATGCTCTCCGAGGCACGGAGCAGGCGATAATTGTCATTTAATACGCACATAATTTCGAAAAGTCATATAACTTCCGAAAGTCAGAGGTGCGCGACGTGGGTTCGAACCCGAGACTCTCTGCATTGCAGTCTGTTGGTCTCCCCACTGAGCTATCGCTGCTCTGTATTTAGTAGTAACATTACGACTATAGTCAGCCCTAATATACGATAACTGCATCTCACAACTAAATCACCATGTCTCTTGTATTCTGAATACTGCGATACTCGTTCAAATGTAAACCACGCTTTACAGTTATGTAAAAAGTTTCAGTGGCCACTAAGAAACTACTTTTGTGCTGTATGCATAAGGATGCAATAATAGTTGTGACTTTGTATTACATTTCAAAATTGTACTTCCAGTAATAAAACCGTGCATTCGGTGAGAATAAGAATATTTTCTATCCTAGTTTCATTTGCAGTATTGTGATACCGAAGTATTTCTAAATATGCGTGGTAAAACGTTTGTTTGCTAGAAGTGTCTTGATTTCAAAAATTCTTTCTTAAACTTCTTTTAAATTGGAGTCTTATGACACTGGCAATCTAAAGCAGTATTTAGAAAGTAGGTTAAGCATTAAAACTAGAATTTTACACTTATGGTATGCACCAATTCTTATTATTGCATAACCTACTTTTCTCAATTCATTCCTTTCTCCAATCTTTAATTCATTTATTGTATTTATATTGCAAGCTTTACCATCAGGCGATAGCAGCGATAGCTCAGTGGGGAGACCAACAGACTGCAATGCAGAGGGTCTCGGGTTCGAAACCACGTCGCGCACCACTGACTTTCGGAAGTTATATGACTTTTCGAAATTATGTGCGTATTAATTGACAATTATCGCCAGCTCCGTGCCTCGGAGAGCACGTTAAGCCGTCGGTCCCGGCTGCCATGAACATCTATGGCAGTCGTCATTGGGAGAGTGTCGACACAAAAGATCCCACTGGGTCGAAGTGTCGCCGGTCTGCACTGACTGGCCCCCACATAAGATACATACACACATACCATCAGGCGGGCCATTTGCTTATTAATAACGGTTGTTATAGAAAATGAAATACATTCCTTCTCAACACAGAAAAATAGCATTAAGCTTTTGTAAGACCAACAAACAAAAACACTTGTCTTCGATTAAAACCTGAAGAAGCATCCAGTACTCGACCGTAAAATATTTCATTAAACACTGTTCGAAAAGTTGCGGCATTTAAATAATATAGCATCGACGACTGCGAATTGAAAACGTCATTTTGTGTGCGCCAATCCCTCTAAATAGTTGACCAACTACGTTTGCATAATCTTGACAATTAATAATAATTTTTAAACTTTCGGGTTGTATGATACTTAAAAAAAACGCTACTAACGCACTAGGAATAATTCCTGTATCGCAGGGAATTTACAAACAACCAAAGAACGAAAAAGAAAACACTAGACTCGGAACAACCATTTGTGGATCACACAAATTTGTGTGGGATTCGAACTTACTACACTCGGCGCAGAGGTGAGTCGACCACGTAAACCACTACGCCAACCGCGCAGTCGTAACGGGTATAGTTGTGACCACGGCCGGCGTAGCCTGGTCAAAACGTCATTTTGAACAGCGTTTTTTTTTCTGAGATGCCGTTAGTTCTACTATAAGACATTTCAAGGTTATCCATTAATTACCGGGCATTCTGTATATATTATACTTTTATCCGTATACGAAATGCAAGATGTGAGTTAGGTAGTAGAGGAAGACACAGCGGGGTATCAAACCTCGTTCAAGCGCGGGGTAAACCGACTGGAAAATTATCTCTACCTTACAGCTGAAGATCGCATCTAATAACCTTGTGTTATGTTCCTGTGGTGAATAAGGGTTTGAAAGCTTCTGAGGCGCTGCGTTATCAAAATGAGCCTACGTTGCTGTTCGTTATTTCAAACTCGTTATACATGGTTTTTAAATTCTGTAAGCATCTTTAGAGGTCGGCCGGTTAATTTTTTCCATCTTGCTAGTATTCAAAAATTCAATAACCTATGCCTTGCACCTATGCATTTGCTATTTTTAATAAATATAATATCTTTATTTTTTTGTAAATAGTCGCACTAAAGGTCGAGCTTTCTGCCGTTCAGGACTTATAGTCATAAAAATAACGGCCTTGAAGTATATCCAGCGGGTCTACCGTGAAAATGTTTTTACGCAATGACGTGCCGAAACGAATGACGAACGAAATAATGAGCATATACCTACCATGAAAACACTTCGGATTTTTTAAGACGTACAAATGTCATACGACGATATTCGTGACGAATGTCGGTGCGAATGATGTTTCGTGGTAAGAATAAGCACGAACGAACGTACGCAATTGCGTATAACGCGTTTCACGGTAGACCCCCTGCATTAGAAAAAATATATGTAGATCACACAAATAAGTGTCGTGTGTGAGATAAAAACCTACAACACCTGATCGCTTATTTAGAGGACCCTAATCTCAAAATATACTTTTCGTATTTTTGTCTCCCAGTGTGTGGCAATATAAATAAACCACTAAACAAATTTTGGTGCAGCTCATCGGTAATTGGTGTTACAAAATCTAAGTTATGTTCCATCCGATTTCTTTTTAATCTGATGCTACTGTCCAGAAATTATGACCCGTAGCATGATCCACGTAAATTTGGTCTATCCCACTAGTCCCAGCTATCTTCTTGGTGGAGATAAATAAAGAATTTCCTTCTATTTCTTACTGTGACGTCACTGGTAATGGCATGGTGACGACACGTGGAAATGAAAATCCATACATCTTAACTAGTGACGTCATGACTAGGAAGAATCGAAAAACACTTATCTCTACTAGGTAAAGGCAAAGCTGATCCCTAGCGGAATGGACCGTAAATTTAATCTCAGGCAAACTGTAACCAACGAATTCTGATACTTAAATACGCCACGGTATCGGTAATATATATTCATATAGGAACATGTTACCCATACTTATTATTTGCATACTACATTATACACGTCGTCTTACTCCCTTGTTACATTATACGGTTACACTAAACTTCATTGCATCAGTTTGAGTTTCAATAGCGTTGGAAATCTGAGACACTGTTTATCTTTGACGTTATATGTACTATAACGCGTGTCGCACTTCGAGCTATAAAATATATTAATGTAAGTATAGCACGGTATGTAATGACATCTATTATATATCAAACTATATTTTAAAACATATTATATTCTAAAAAAGAGCCTTGTATCGTGATATGCTCCATTTTGATATTCTTGTTAGCAAAATCTTGACAGTAGTCTGGTTTGTATCCTAGTAACTTTTTATTAGTAAGCGTAACTGTTTTATGTTTAACAATCCTGTGTGCAATGTGATACTGAGTGCAGATGTCGTTTTGTATTCAGTGGTTAACTCGCCATTGCGGACAGCGCCGTGATTTCGATTTCTTTCATTCAAAAATTTTTACTTTGACTTTGCCCGGTAAAATGTTGAGACGGCAATAAGCATGTCCTCCTATTATATGTAACCTAACACCATAGCTGAATACAATATACTGTCTCTATCTGCCCGTCCCTTCAAGGGTATAATACTAATAAAATAATATACAGGTTGTGCGGTAATTAATGGATAACCTTGAAATGTCTTATAGTGGAACTGATGGCCGTTCAGAAAAGTATATATAGTATACAGGATACTATATATACTGATAGAATAATAATAAGCCAGAGACTGTGTATTTAATTCTAGTCTAGGTAATACTTTTATTGATACGCATATTTACGTCCTGGCTAGTCACTATCGATGGCTAATATTTGGCGAAGTGGCTTAAGCAATCGACTCGCTACTGCCACTACACCAAGTGTTGTGGGTTCGAATTCCACACGAGACAAAAGTTTGTGTGATCCACAAATGGTTGTTCCAAGTCTCGGTGTGCTTTGTGTCCATCGTTTTAATCTTTGTGAAGTCCCCTGCGACACAGAATTTATTCCTAGAGTGTAAGATGTCTTAAAGAATATTCTAATCAGCCATAAAAATTAAGCTATACATATAGCACGAAGATATTATAGCTTCGACGTGTGACGTGCTTAATAATTCATGTGCCTTGACCGATGATATAAGCTGTTTGGAATGTTTAAGTGGGTTAGCTCTCAAGTTCCGTGTTAGCTTATTTGATTACAGATGCATTGTCGTGTAGTTTCTAAACGTTATATTGTTTACTTGCAAGTTTAACTGGTTTACACCACAGTATACAGGGTCAAATGGATAATCTACTACCCTTGTCTTTGTACTTAACAAGTTTAGTTCTAGTATTTTTCCAAAACTTAATTTTAAGTTTATAAGGCTAGTGTGAATGGAACAATCGCAAGAGGAAGACCTAGGCGAACGTTTCTTGATCAGATCGGAGGTGTTCTAGACAAAGGCCAGGTTAAGAGCACCTTGAACCGACGGGCGTGTATGAGGAATGTGATAAAAGTGAATGAAGCCAGAGAGGTGTGTCAGGATCGTAGCAAATGGAAATCCGTAGTCTCTGCCTACCTCTCTGGGAAACAGACGTGAATATATGTATGTATGTAATTTTAACAAGTAAGAAAAAGCATGCCCTCTACCTCCCCCCACAACGCCCCTCACGCCGCGATGAGTTGTTTGGTTACGCCACTATTTTCTTTTGTGACTGCGTGTAGTATTAAGTCTTACTCGGGCGATCAGAGCAACCTGTTTCTATTAATGTGTTTATTGCTTACTACCGCACTAGTGACAATTCCTGTTAGGGGGGGGGAGGCTTTACAAACAACGAACACAAAGAAAATCCAAACTCGGAACAACCATTTGTGGATCACACAAACTTTTGTTCCTTGTGGGATTCCAACACTTGGCAAATTGGCGATTCAACAACACTTCGCACAGTGGCAGTGGCGAGCCGATACTTTAAGCTACTACGCCATTTGTGCAGTCAAATCAATGAATTTTGGCATTTAAAATCAAATAATAAATCATGATAAGTGATACAACAAAAGTTCGTAAGGTAGTGTTCAAAGTGTAGTAGAGCCTCGCTGATTTCAGCATGTATGGGCTGACTCGACCAGGGAAGTACTACCCTCTCACAGAATATCGACTTGAAAAAGCAGTATTCCTACTGTTGTGTTTCGTTCGGTGAGTGAGAGTGCCGGAGGCCCAATCACTCTCCTTCCCCCTTGCTGTTCCTTCTCCTTCCCACTTCCTTTTCTAAAGGGTCAGCAACGCGCAAGTGATGCTTCTGGCGTAGCATGCGTCCATAGGCTACGCTAACCACTTACCAGCAGGCACGCTGGTTTGCGAACAAGGTCGTATAAAAAAAATTATAAGTAAGTCACAGGTAAAAAGTTAGTATTTAGTATAATTAGTATTTTTCAATTAACCTTGTATACCAGTAAACCTCGTGTCGATAAAATACAGTTCAAGGAAAAAGTATCAGTCTAAGTAATCTCGCTAAACTTCGCTATGCTATATTAAATATGTAGGTTCTACAAAAATATTAGGTTAGGTTACAAAAAGGTAGACCATTCGACAGATATATTGGATTGGTTTTGGATATACCTTTCCTGGTTACTATGTTATCTGGGAAAGCTACATAATTACATAATTTTAAATCAGAATGCCAATCTATATCTATCCTAATATTTTAAAGTTAAAAGGTTCGTAATGAATAGGAATAAAAAGACAAGAAAGCTTTTTAAAATTTTTACATCTTTAATTTTTACATTTTTAGAAAGCTTTTCTATTTAAAATTCTCCTAGTGACATTCGCTATTTGTTATATACTGACGGTTGATGAGATTTGACAAGCCACAGATTCTCGCTAAAGAACACCGATTCCTACCAAGGATGCTTCGCGAGGCTATTGAAATCAAAAAACATCCTAATTTTAATAGAGAAGATGGTTGGAATGTACTGCCAGCTTGGGATCCAGTAATACAAATAGTCAAACCGAAGAAGAAGCAAACCACAGCTAGACTTCATGATACTTTGAGCTCATTCTGCGTAAATAGAAACACAAATGATTAAATTATGTTCGGGTACTTTGAAATAACTACACTGGAACATTGAGACAACTACCATCTTAGTCTCCCCGTGACCATGGCTGCTGAAAAGCAACCGAAACGTCGGGGAAAGTGTAAAATAAATTAAATCTAAATAGTTTTAATAGTAATTTAATTAGCTTAAAAATTAGTAAAGTTGAATAGTAGTAGTAGTGTAACAATTTTCAAAATTTTGTATTAAAGTGTCAAATAAACAACGCGATAAAATCCGTATATAGCAGTTTAATTTCAATATACTGACGGACTAAAATAGAACTCTATTTTATTACAAGAATTAATCCTCTGTAGTCACGATGTGCAATTGCTACGTAAAAATATCGAATCTTGTATGATTCCAAATATTGATCACTTCGATGTCACCGCTAATAATTCGAATACTATACAAATATTCGAAACTTGAAACTTTATAGATGTTGATATCGATGTTTTGTACATGGCAATAGACAGTAGACAATGGCTTCAGACCTCAAGCGAAAGTAATATCCTACTTAATCTTTTCTTTTTTAATATGCTTACATACTGATATGAAATGTTTTGAATATTGTAATTTGCTTTAAAGTTCAAACTTTTTCTTTTTTATCATTAACAACACAACGCTTGTTTATACAGATTATTAATACTGGTAAAGAGATTACATGATAATAAAATCAGTTGCATGGCATAATATCTAGTAATTTACAGCCTGTGATTATCAGTGCATTGGTGGGCGACCGGTGCGAGTAATCGACTGACGCACTCGGACACACCTCACACAGAAGGCCTGTAGCTGTCGTTTTCTACATGCACTAATAAACATAAAGTTAACTTACGCGGGTAGTTTTGGCACCAACGACTTCCTGTGCAGATTGAGTTTGGCAAACAATTTTGACTACTACTACTACTACGACTAATTGACGAGTCGATGGCGTAGTGGTCAGTGTAACTGACTGCCACGCCTGAGGTCGCGGGATCGATTCCCACACAAGTCAAACATTTGTGTGCATGAACATGGATGTTTGTCTTGGTCTGGGTGTTTCTATGTATAATATGTATGTATTTACAAAAAAAAGTATATATGTATGTTTATCCATTTTCTAGTATCCATAGTACAAGCTCTGCTTAGTTTGGGCTGGATGATGTTGCGTGTATGTGAAAGAATATTATTTTATATTATTATATCTGCAGAGCCTGTGGTGAACAGGACGAGTCCATATTATACCTACTGTGTGAATGTGACGCGTTGACTGGACTAAGGATGGGTCTGATGGGATTGGCATATCCGAACCGTGAAGACTTCAGGCTTCTCCCTCTGAAGTGTATGCTGCGACTGATGCAGTACATTCATAGGGAGATAGCTCAGGGATAGATCTCGGGGCCGACACAAAAGATCCCACTGGGTCGAAGTGTCGCCGGTCTACACTGATTGGCCCCCGTAACAAGATAAGATAATGCTCGTGTAGACGATGTGTACAATCCCTTTTTTATGGTGCGGGTATGCCAATTAAGCATCCTTCTCCGTGGAAAGAGGGAAGCGGGGAAGGTTTTTCGGACTCACCCGGAGAGACAAGATTCAAGATTCTACCGACTAAATCTACTATGGTGAACCTTCGCCTGACTCGAATGGTGGGTGGATCGAAACTGAAACTACTTTAGCGATCTACCCAGCAGTGCCCAATGCAAGCATTAGCAACCTGCGGGCAACGACGCCCATGCATGACAAAGCGCGTCACTCCGACTCTATTGCCTGCAGACGAGAGATCCCCATTTTCTAGCCCGTGGCTTGCACTACGGCAGCATCAGGCTTACATAACCACGTCTACGTTGCCCGGTCCGCCGGCGGCGGCTCGGACCTGCAAGAATACTTTCCTCACAGATCCGCTCCGCTGCCTCCTTTTGCGAGATGACGGCCCCGCAGAAGTATGTAACCGCTACCCATTTTTGCTCACTGACGACCAAGCCTTTCATCATGACCGGCAGCGAGAGGTCATTGTCTGACACGATGCGAGCAACCCATACAAGTGCTCAACTTGCGCATGTTACTGTTACAAAAAAACTTGTATGTCGCCATCACGTGACTAATTTATGCAACAACTCGCTTTACGATAACTAGCATCGCCAGTAAGATTTAAGGTTTAAATTCCTAGTAAAGTTAAAATTCCTTAAACAGTACCAAGAATATAAACCTTCATTCTCCTAATATTACAATCTCAATTAGTTGAGATATAATATTCCTGCTAACTTAGTTAAACGCTGACGTGCAATTGCAATTAAGTTAGCGTCTGAGAACATATTCCTTATATGTTCTCTAAACATATGAGTTTATAATTTTTATACCTGTACCTTTATGTGTCTACATATATTATACATGTATAATAATATAATTTTAGTAAATTATGCTACTGCTAGGCTCGAGCGTCTGCTAAGTATGAGAAGGTGTCTGCTAACAAATAAAATGTCAAGCAAGCCTTTCATAGACTACTGCAAATTAATTGCAAGCAAAGTCAACACAAGAAACAAAACAAACACAAACACACGGTAACAAGGTGTAGTTATAAGTAATATTAAGATATAAATAAAACTGTAAAACATGACTAAAACTATATGTAATATATATGTGTAAATAATAAGAAATGTAACCTAAAAATATTATAAGCTTGCACATTTAATAAAGGAATAAAATAAGGTCCCTGATCCCCATGTCAGGGGAACAAGCACAATACCCTGTGATGGCGGGGGCCTAAAAATAAAAATAGTTTGAGAATGTCCTAGTCTACCACGCTGGACCGGTGCGGGTTATCAGACTTTACATATCTTCGAGAATATTATGACAAATTCTCAGACCTGCATGTCTTAGAATTTGTCATTATATTCTCAAAGATATGTTTACTCACGACGTTTTCGTTCACCGCCAAAGCATGCAATAATTAAGTATTAAATGCACATAACTTGGTGGTCAGTGACGTGTTGGGATCGAACTCGAAACCTCTACATAGCAGTCTAACGGTTTCTCACTAAGCTATTGCTGCTATGTTAATCATCATACGAACCATTCGTAGTGAAATATTTCACAAAGAAAATACGGCGAGCAACACCAGCATTTCGCAATATTTTACGGGCGAAGTAACAGGCCAAACCTAGTATCAACTAAAATAGGAGTAAAGAATATATTTTCAAAGGCAACCATAGTAAATAAATTATTTATGCCGGTGACAGCGTGCATATCACTGGCATAATGCCACTTTCCATAAAAACTGGCCTTCGACTTCTAAACATTGTGCTAATTCAAAATGTCGCACCAAAGAACTGAAAATATAACGCCTTTGAATAAGAGTAAAATAATGTTCAAATATGAAGAGCAGCGATAGCTCAGTGGGGAGACCAACAGACTGCAATGCAGAGGGTCTCGGGTTCGAACCCACGTCGCGCACCTCTGACTTTCGGCAGTTATATGACTTTTCAAAATTATGTGCGTATTGATTGACAATTATCGCCTGCTCCGTGCCTCGGAGAGCACGTTAAGCTGTCGGTCCCGGCTGCCATGAACATCTATGGCAGTCGTTATTGGGAGAGTGTCGACACAAAAGATCCTATTGGGTCGAAGTGTCGCCGGTCTGCACTGACTGGCCCCCAAATTAAATAAGATGTTCAAATAAGGTCAAGTGCCGATATGTCAAAAGCAACCAAAATAGTTTTATATTATTTAAATAGTTCCCATTGCTATTACCTCATTGGTTCCGTAGCATATTATTATGACTGTATGTAATCCGTGACGGCTTGATATAGATCTATATATGCTATAGCTATGCCCACGGTTTCACCCACGTTTATCAATACTGCGACACCCCCGTGGGTCGTAGCGTAATGTTATATAGCCTAATCCCCTTCCTCGATAAATAGGCTATCCAAAACTAAAAGAATTTTTAATTCGAACCAGTCGTTCCTGAGATTATCGCGTTTAACCAAACAAACAAACTCTTCAGCTTTATAATATTAGTATAGATAACTGGTGCAATATAGCTATTATATATGACCATATATACTACACCGCTTCAAGTTTAAACAAGAAGTTTAAAGAAGAAAACATTGTCTTTTTGTTTGTAAAGAATAAACTCAATCACTATTGACCGATTTTATTAATTACTAGCTGTTACACGCGACTTCGTCCGCGTGGAATTTAATACAAAAGTGTTTGTTCAGTTTGCAGAGTTTACAAAAACTTAATATTTCTGTATTCCTCGTATAGAAATATCTATGCTAAAATTAATGTCATTTTTCTACTTTGTGAGTCGGTTTTATTTATATATTATAATAATAAACAAAAATAAGATTTATATTGGAGAGATGTATATATATATATATATACATCCAACGTAAATACATTTTTTTTAAATGTAATCGGATATTGTTCACTATTTCATTAGTTTTAATTGAATTTTCCGTAGAATACAATTATTTTTCTAAAATAAAAGTAGCCTTAGTTACTCCTTATAACATCAGCTATCTGCCAGTGTCAAAGATAGTCAAACAGACAGACAGACAGACGGACCGACAGACAGACAAAAAATGTGAAAATAGTTTTTTTGATTTAAATACCTTATATACTTTCATATGCATTAAGTAAAAACCTGTTATTTTGACATTACAAATAGACAATTAAATTGTATTTATTTGTATAGATTTTACTATTAGTCAGCTACTTTATTCAGACGTAACATACCTTATATAATATACGGTAGCGGAACAGTAATTATGTTAAGACTGCGCCGAGCGAAATGTGCCAAAACAGGCGGTCACAGTTAAGTGAATAAAATCAACAAATACAAAAACGTAGACTCGTGTTACGTAATTTTTAGATTATGACAGTAGAAATCTATCCTATTTTACAGATTAAACGAAATATAAATAGTTATATTACAATTTGTCCGTCCCAAATATTTAAGTTATTGGTTGACAATAAAGATACATATTTATCAAAAAGCACTTCAAATCCTCCATACAATTTTACTATGACGGCCGCGCGCCGATTTGAATATACGCCGCACGGCCTCTGTCATTATCTGTTTTACGCTCGGCGCAGTCTTAATGTTCAAAATGTAATTTAATATTTTATTAATTTTATTTCTATTTTGATTATTTGTTATAATGTATATTAATATGAATTTGTAAATTGTGCAAGTTTGAAATAAAGTTTATTATTATTAATTGAAATTAAACTACTATATACGGATTTTATCGCGTTGTTTATTTGACACTTTATTACATAATTTTGAAAACTGTTACACTACTATTACTATTAAATTTTACAAATTTTAAGCTAATTAAATTATTATTAAAACTATTAAAACAATTAAGATTTATTTTATTTTACACTTTTCCCGAAGTTTCGGTTGCTTTTCAGCAGCCATGGTCACGGGGAGACGAAACTCCATACTACAAGTATATAGTAGTTTTATTTCAATGAATAAAATTCGCGTAAACAGAAGACAATATTTATTATTATTATTATTAGTAATCATTAAAGTGGGTAAACCTAACCTTATATGTTAGAATAGTGTTATAATAGTATCAGTCCTACCTATCAGTCCTATATGCAAACTGTCCCACTTCTGGCCACGGGCCTCTTTATTGCGAAATAGGGCTAGGCCATAGTTTACCACGCTGGCCGCAGGCAGTGCAGACTTCTCATATCTTCGAAAACATTATGAAAAACTCTCAGACATGCGGGTTTCCTTATGATGTCTTCCTTCGCTGTTAATGCAAGCGTCAATACGCACAGAACTTGGATGAGTCGGAGATACCTGCCTTGGAATTAAACTCAGGACCTCTGCGTGGTAGTCCAACGACCTCACACTAGGATATCGCTGCTTATTATAGTATGGTATAAGGTGTAATAATTATATAAAAAAAATATATCGACACAAAATACATTCAGCGGGTACAATATATTAAATATGTACGTGATGTATTACACCAAAGATGCTGACACCGTGTTTCAATAATGCGTGAAGGTTGAAAACCAGTGTTCAGTCGTGGATTATGACACAAGAATGACTTACGGCGTGAATGTCACTGCAAAAAAGTTTACATTATTTTATAAAATATGGGCTAACACTTAATTAAGTTTTTTTATACATAGTTATTTCACGAGGCAGAGTCACAATATTAAACTTTTTTAACGTTGTATCGCAATCATAAGTTTTAATATCATGAGATGGACTTCATTACATAGTTTAATAACATTGAGTTATTGTCATATTGGATATATTGAAGTCTCTTTGCAATTTGATTATGCGTTAGTATAGAGAATATTAAATTGATTGAGACTCAGAATCTATAAGCTTAGAGACAGAAGGTACCTACATAATCTATTCTGGTTGGTAACTGTGTGGCACTTATATCAGTTTAAAATAAAGTAAAAATATGGGTTTAAATATAACATTGATACTTTGTATGAAGTAAATCAGTAACGTTATGGTTTTGATACTAACCATTTCATCAATATTTTTTGAATGGTCAGTTCGAATCTCATGTTCTTTGGCATGTATTAATAATAATAATAATATTCTATCACATACACACAAAACCATCTAGCCCAAACTAAGCAGATCTTGTACTATGGGTACTAGACAATGGATAAATAAACATATATATTTTTTTGTTAATACATATATATTATATGTACATAGAAACACCCAGACCAAGACAAACATCCATGTTCATGCACACAAATGTTTGACTTGTGCGGGAATCGAACCCGCGACCTTAGGCGTGGCAGTCGGTTACACTAACCACTACGCCATTGAGTCGTGTCGCCATGTTTAGGCTACTATGGTTTGTCTTAAATTAACAAAAACATTAATGTAATTATGGCGAATTGAAACAACGAATACAGACAAGCACTAAGCGAAATAATTCTAAATACAAATTGTATAAAAGGTTATTAATCTTTAGAATTAATAATTTATGTTAATAACAATTCTGTAGTCTAAACTCGGCATAACAATGATTTTTAAAATAACCATTGCATTTTGTAAAGAAACAACATAATTAATTGATATGTAGGAAAAAAAAATAGAAAGAATAGAAGCCTAGTGTGAATGGAACAGTCGCAGAAGGAGGAAGATCTTGGCAAACGTTTCTCGATCAGATCGGAGGCGTTCTGGACAAAGGCCAGGTTAAGAGCACCTTGAACCAACGGGCGTGTATGAGGAATGTGATGAAAGTGAATGAAGCCAGAGAAATGTGTCAGGATCGTAGCAAAAGGAAATCCGTAGTCTCTGCCTACCCCTCTGGGAAACAGGCGTGAATCTATGTATGTATGTAGGAAATAAACGGCAATTTAATAGCTAAAGACCTAAACACTACATATTAACAAAGTCTCCCGAAACTAATCACAACAAAGTCTCCCGGCGCGTCTATCTGTCTGTTCGCGGTAAACTTAAACAGTACTGAACGGTTTTTCATGCGGTTTTCACCAATAGACAGAGTGATTCATGAGAAAGATTTAGATGTATATTGTGTATAATTTATTAAAGTTTTGTACTACCCGTGCGAAGCCGGGGCCGGTCATTAGTATATAATATGATATAGCGAAGTACACAGCCGGCTTTAGTAAATGTTTCCTTAGTGGACGCTTCAATGCCAGGTATATAACTCGTTGTGTTGCTATTGCTGAAGGCAAAGGCAAAAGGATTTCTGCTTACATTGAGTACCCTTATAAAGAACTCTGTAAGTTCTGCTTTTGGTAGAAATGCAATTCTGTCGTTGCCTCTGCAGTCGTGCGCGAGTTTCATTGTACCTCTTATAAAATTAAATCTGCTGGAAGCAAAGCCGTTTGCAAGGACTTCGGAAATTTTCTTTCCGCTCTATTTACCTTAGTTCTTTAGGTATAACATATTGTAATATGTGAGAATAACATGAACATCTTACTCTCAAATGCTGACCGCACAACACATATTTCTATCCGCGGTTTCGTCCAGGTTAAGCTTAAATGGGTATAGGAGTAAAAAGTGTTAATACATGAAATTGTCTATTTATGTATGTGTCATGTCTTATATAGATGGATTTAACACGGTGCACATGCTTGAGTTACGAAAATCCACACATTTTCACAAACTTTTACTTTTATTAAGGGGTAAGTATATTAGAAATATATAACTATTTACCTAAAAGTGTTTATGTAAACTGTTACTTGGTAGATGGCATTATAGATATTCGAAATTTGATATAACTTTGACACTTCTGAATCTGTTAAAAAGGAACTGATCCGTCAATGAGAGATACCCATACGATGTTGTCTTTTGACACTAGCATTCAGAAATTTTCCAAATCCTTTTGATACTAAGTTATTAGAATAACCGTTTACTTACTAAATACAGCTTTTCAAATATATATATTTTTATAAACGAATATAGCTAAAGACTAGTAAATACTTCTAAAAGAAGAAACGCTTTCTTTAAACGAGTAAAGGAAAATACTGAAGGTCATTTATATTTCAAGTTGTATTATAATGAGGTCAATATAGATTCTCCGCTGCCTTCATTGTTATTACTTAAGTTTTAAGAGAGGAGATTTAAAATCATTTTTATAGTCCGTCATATATAATACCTACGGGAAGGAATAACTACGTACCTCATTTACACATATTGGACGTACGACCGTGAGATTTAGCATAGTGAAAGTTCATACGTAAAAGAAAGAAAGAAATAAAGAAAGAAAGAAATCTTTTATTTAATTGAAGCATTGCAACACACAATCAAAAATATTATAATGTTAAATTTGTGTGTAACAGTCATAAATGTATTTATAAATTGATAATAATAAAAATAAAACTTATATACATTATTAGATACCTATATGAATTACTACATTATAATACGTTAATTAATTGAATATATGAAATAATAGTATATGTAATTACATATACTATTATTTCATATATTATTATATATAATATAGAATACACATTTATACATGGAGCCCTTGCTGTTCAATGTGCGTCGCAGTGTTCATTAAAAAGACAAAAAGAAATAGTCTTTACAAAAATCTATAAATTAACATTGAAGAGAAAACTATTAATCCCGTTCTAAGCATATAGCGCTCACGTATGTGTGTAGTATGTGATTTGGAATAGATACAGTAAATTCGGATAAGTCAAAAAAAGAAATGTTAAATTTCATGAGTTGTGGTCAAGTTTTGACTCCTAGCTGACCACTAGTAATAATTATTTTCTACAATCTTATTGCTTCTCACATCGCAAACAAAATTTCGTTTATTTAGTTGCCTGCTTAATTATTAAGTGGTCGATCGAATATCGAGAAGAATGGTGAATAATGAGAAACGCCTGGCTAAGACGCCATACGCCTCATAACTGAGTAAACGAATATAGGTGAAGCAGAGTAGTATTCAATTTATGTAGGTATTTGTATCATTTTTATTTGGCGTACTATCAATGCAGTTTTGATTTTATAATGTCCTCCAGACCGAATTTCGGCCACAGCGGCCAGTCTTAACAGAGACTGGCCATCTGCGCAGGAGATATTATAGTGCACAAGTTTGTGCGCAAACACAAGTGCACTCTCTGTTCCCTAACTCTCATGATCCGATGGGACGGTAATCCGACACGACCGGAGAGAGATCAGGCACAGGACCAACGGCTTTACGTGCTTTCCGAGGCACGGGGGTGTCTAACACCGCCAACTTCCTGGGCTGCTATTGAGATTTCTTTACAGAAAAACCCAATAGCTTTTTGTTGGCCTGACCCGGGATTCGAACCCGCGACCTCATGCACAGCAGTCGCATTCACTACCGCTGCGCCACGGAGGCAGCTAATAATTTGAATTATGAAATTAAGATTTCATAACAAGAAGTCAATTCACGTGATTTTCTGATATTTATCCACTTTTTGCTATAAAAGTATAAAATAGATAGCTGAATCATGGTTTATAATACACTGCACAAATCACATACACAGTTTATAGTTAATAATTTATTGCACAAAATATAGTTACAAATATTTCAACCTTATACATAATTGCACAAATAAGACTTGATACTAAGGATTTGAAAATTTGTGTAGATGAACACCTATATCCTGTACTAGTCAAAAACTGTATTAGTTTCTCTTTTCAGTATTATATTATTATAATTCAGTTTATGGAGTATATCAATAAGCTTGGCTACGACACATATTGTCCATTTATTGTGGCGTTACTGCCTTATTACCGTTTATATTTACTCGAAGCTTACGTAATCCAATAATGAGCATAATTTTGAAAGCAAATTGCGCTTTACCACCGCTTTATTTAAACAATAAACGCGCAATGATTCGTGAAGATAATAAACAGCGAATCGTTAGTAGTCAATGTATGTGTCGTGTATAAATACATATTTGCTGTTGGACGTTTATTTTATTTTAATGTTCGCCGGGCAGTAAATCCGTCACAGTGGTCAATATGTGCAGAGATTAGCCATCAGCACAGGAGGTACCTATTATAATCCACAAGTGTGTATGCAACAACAGGTACATTCTATATTCCCCCGATGGGACAGCAAAACGACACGGCCGGAGACAGACGGGCCTGGTCCCAGCTGTAGAGCAAAAGAAAAACCCAATTGATTTTTACTAAGTCTATCCGGGATTCTAGTCCTGTACAACACGATTCGCAACCGCAAAGAACATCTGCTGAACTTGGTTTTGCAGAGGATATGAACGTATACAGCAGCGATAGCTTAATGGGGAGACCAACAGACTGCAATGTAGAGAGTCTCGGGTTCGAACCCACGTCGCACACCTCTGACTTTCGGAAATTATATGACTTCGATATTATGTGCGTATTGATTGACAATTATCGCCTGCTCCATGCCTCGGCGAGCACGTTAAGCCGTCATTCCTGGCTGCCATGAACATCTATGGCAGTAGTTATTGGGAAGTCAGTGCCCTATAATATCCTGACACTGGTCTAGCCTTTGGGTATCGTTAGCCTTCGGGTTGCGGAGGTCAAGTGGTAGCCGCTCCGTGTAAAAACTGATATTCAGTCAAATCCGGTTAGACTACAAAAGCAGACTCCAAGTGACTTGGGAATAATAAAGGCTAGAGCGAAGGAGAAGATGAACGTATTCTGCAAATTTACTCAAATAACTTAAAACATTAACATCTGGGTTTTAAATAGCTAACAAGCGACGAACATGTCAAAATCAAACTCATGTTAAAAGATTTTAGTGGTCATTGCTAAATCAGCTAGCCAATGACAGCAGTTGACATGCCTTTAACTTCATGTTGACCTGGCTTTCAGATGTCTAGTCTTTTAATAGGAAACTTTAAAGAGCAGTTGAAACAATGCTGATAGCACTTTTATTTTCATTAGCCTTGTATAAAAATGTAAATAAAACTAGTTACTTTTAATTCAAAAACACGTTTAACGCTTTGATCACATTAGCATAACGATCTTCATTCCATTTATTTTTTCAATTTCTATTTAAATAATTCGGATTTATCTTTAAAACTTGCAATGTCTTACGCATAATTTAATTTGAATGTAACGCAGAAGTTTCAGTATTTGTTTTTAAAAAAATAATGTAATTTAAAAGTTGAACGCAGACAGATTGAATATGTATTGCCTCGCATAAAGAATTTAAAGTAACAAATTGATTTTATAGCCATTCAAATCTCGCCAATACTCTAGGGTCTGTTATTTGTAGTAGTAGAACCTCGCTGATTTCAGCATAAATGGGCCGGCTCGACCGGGGAAAGACTACTCTCTCACAGAATATCGACGTGAAAAGCAGTATTCCTACAATTATGTTTCGTTTGGTGAGTGAGAGTGCCGGAGGCCCAATCAACCTCTTTGCCCCCTTACCACTCCTTCTCCTTCCCACTTCCTTTCCTAAAGGGTCGGCAACGCGCAAGTGATGCCTCTGGTGTTGCAAGCGTCCATCACCATTGATATTATGTGTGAGGGTAGTCCTTTCCCTGTCGAGCCGGCCCATTCATGCTGAAATCAACGAGGCTCTACTGCTTGCAATGCGAATAAATAGGGAACCGATTCAAACCCATGCTGCTATGAGAATTTCAAGATGGAAAATACCAATAACACTTTCCCCGAGCCGGAAACCGAACCTGCTATCGCATACATAGTAATCGCACTACCAACACTGCGGCTAAAATTATACTTGTGTTTGTATATCCCCGTTCATAGTGCAATAGGAATAATTTAAAACATGATCAAGAAATAGCCAGTTTATGTTTAAACTGTTGGACTAGGCAGTCCGGTTAAAGTTAGGCACCTTAAACCAACTTTATACATTTATCTTCATTAAAAAACCTTTATTCAGTGAATGAGATTACTGTGTATGATGTATCAAGCAAATCGAATAACATAGTCCGTCAGGCTCTTGTCACCGCTGGCGTTCCGGCTCAACTTGAACCTCACGGCTTGGTACGCGACGATGGCAAGAGACCAGATGGTATGTCATTACTGCCATGGAAAATGGGTAGGCCTTTGGTGTGGGGCGCAAGGTGTGTCGACACACTTGAGCCATCACATATTTCTAGCACAGCGGGTTGTGCTGGTGCTGCTGCTGCATCAGCGGAGACGCTTAAACGGCGCAAATATCAAAACCTTATTGGTGAGTACATATTTGAGCCGTTTGGTGTCGAAACGCTGAGGCCATGGGGTCCAAGTGTTAGGTCTGTTTATAGAGACCTAACTAAGCGGCTGATTGACGCTTCAAGTGACCAGAGAGCGGGTATTTTCTTTGCACAAAGAATTAGTATTGCAATTCATTGTGGCAATGCTGCCAGTTTTCTGGGCACGTTGCCAATTGACGACGATGCAGAAGAATATTATGACGCTTTTTAATTTTATTGCTTTATTTTTCTCTTTAGTTAATATTTCTTGTAAATAATTTGTGTATATATAATTTATTAGTTAAATAAAATAATTAATGCTTCAACCGATATTGGATATCTAGAGTAAAAATGCTCAGAAGCAGGGTGGTCTCTGGAACTGTGCTTAATAATTATAGACAACAATAGACTCACCCGTACTAAGTACATTAAATTTAAAACCAAAGCGGAATGTAAATGAAATATACCTCGGCTATGTATGTATAAATCTACATCGTACACTAAGCTTACAATCAAATTCAATCATAATTTGTAACATAGAGTACACAAATTACATACAAAAACAGCCGCAGAACGCAGGGGAGAAATAATTCGTACTGTTGATCATAAACACACGTCCTCAAGTTTGTTTTGATTAAATCTCTCTCTCGCTTCTCGTAATTCAATGAATACGGTCGCTGGGCGAATCGTTTGTTAAGGCTTTACGTATCGTATTGTAAATTATCCGTATTTATTCAAATTCAAATTCAAATATTTATTTCAGATTTACATCCATATATTATTAGTAGTTGTACAACTTAGCCTAGGGTTAGTATTAAATTAAATTTACAAAAATAAATAATCAGTGTGCCATTTAAATGTTCTATTTATTTGGATAAGTGTGTCTGAACACTTATCCACCTTCGCAAAAGGGGAGAGTCCCACCGGTCCACAAAAACATTCAGGATACCATTGGAGGTGGAGCGCAAGCGCGCCATCATGGAAGCGCATCGCTTTCGCATGATCGCGGCGAACCCGTCGACACACGCTTCCGCGAACATCCCTGACGCGCTGCATCGCCACGGCAATCCCAGAAGCACCCTGAATGCGTTATTGTACTGTACGCGCAGGTCGCTGTATGCCCGCTGAGTAAACTTGGTCCAAAGGCTGCACGTGTAAAACGACTGGCAGAAGGCCTTAAAAAGCGTTATCTTTACCGATTGCGTACAGCATGCAAACCTGCGGGCCAGCATGTTGCAACGGACAGCCAGCGACCTGCGCTCCCTGTCAATGTCTACATTGTCTTTTAAGTCATCAGTGACCCAGTGGCCCAAATACTTAAACCTCGCAACCCGACCTAAAGGAGACCCAGAGATTGAGAGTTCAGGCAGTTGTTCATAGGTTAAATTACCCGATTTAAAAACCAACCATTCACTCTTATCGGTATTATATTTGAGCCCGTGAGCCACTGCATAACTTTCACAAATTTTAAGAAGCCTTCTCATTGCACCGATAGATTATATTATATAGATAGATTTATTGAACGTGGAACAATGTTACATATACCTCAACGGTCCAGTGTCTCCGATTGGTGCTTACGTTTACCGTCGTATGATTCGACTTGGATTCACCACGATTAGGAAGGTCAAGTCTAATTTATTAAAGTCAATCTTAGGTTAGGTTGCTATGACCAGACAGTGGTGGTACACTGTGGTAAGTTTAGTCGGTAGAACCCAGGACTTTCTTGTCTTTCCCCAGGTGAGCACGCCACACCTACTCCGCATCCCTTCTACCACGGAGAAGGTTGCGTAAATGCATTATGCCAGGTAAAAAAAAGTTGCTATATTCCAGCATATGGTTGATCTTATGAGACTATATCAGCAAGAACCTCTAGGCCACCCTTTAACTATCGTCACAGAACTACAGTATCAGTTTACAACTCATCTGCTAGGTGTTGCAACTATTATATTATCCAGACTCTGTAAGGTTCATAACTAGCACGACGATGAAACAGACATTTTTGGTACCACGCTTAATAAATTCAAGTATGAAATTTACCAAAGTACTATCTAACTGTCACTTGACTTTGTTCATGACAATGTACGTAATTGCCTTATATTCTTTCTTATCTTATATCGTTACTGTGTATAAGTACTGTGTTCACTTAAAAGAATTGTGCACTATCGCTAAGTTTTCATGTATGACTATTTATATGTGTGATTGTCAAATAAACAATCAAATAAAAATTGAAATTTGAATTTAACAATAACTTAATATTATGAATGGCATGAAACTGTTTTGCACACTATTAATAATATTTATTACTAATTTAACTGGCTTTACCCAGTTTAACTAAGGGAATAAACATAACTGACGCTTATCAAACAGCTAATTCTCGTCATAAAAATGTTCAAAAACAACCGTCAAATCTTACCATAAATTACATTTCATTTCACATTTGACGTTTATCGACGAATAGTCTATTTTGAACATATTTTATTACAAGAATTTGCCTTCTAATCTATGTATGTACTGAAACACTACTGTTTTTAAATATTACCAAATATTTTTATCACATTCGTGATAAAGATTATGATGCAAGTCAAATCCACGTATTTCAAGAGATGTTCCTATACACGAAAGGGGAAAACAACTCTGAAAATTGCTTCGTACGGTACATTTGTTTTGATTGTTTTTTATGAAGGAAGTTCATTTTTATGATGTTTTTCCTGATTAGCCTTCCATCATGCAGCTTTATATAGAATTAATACTTCATTTTTATATTTTCTTTGCAGATCTTCAGAATCGACAATTTATTTTTTATTTAGTCGTTAATTAACATACTTCAGAATCATGTTCTGAAGAATGTGTTACTTCAAAGTTACTTAAGTTACATAAAGGTAATCTAAACTAAAGTGAAGTTGCTAGATTAAGGAGAAAGGATTAATCGACCCTTTAAAATGATACCTGCAAGAAAATCATGGGCATTTTTGAATGCGTTTTATTTTACTATTTTCCAACTAATATCTGCAATATGTTGCCTTGTCGTTACACGATATACTGACTATATAAATATAAAAAAGGTAATCAATAAGCACTTATTCATTTTAATGGCATGGAAAATTTAGGTTCCATTGTAATATTTTGTGATTCAATAAATATACAGTACGATGGTACGAAGATGGACTTTTTATGACAAGTGCAAAGACAATTTCTGAATTAATATAGTTATACAACATTTGTCAAGTGATATGTAAACAAATTTATAGTTATATTCTTTTAAAGTATCATAATGCACCGCGAAAGTCTAAAAGTCTGCATTTCTTACCAGACGCAATATCACCAGCATCGAATAATTGCATGTACATACATCAAAATGTTAGTGTCAAATAAGCGTGAAATGCATCGCGCGTTCTCAACCGCGCCAACTTTTCCAATATACTGAAGGTACGTCAATATAATGCAATATCGTCCAAACTATTACGGGATACGGCCCCTAGGGGAGCTGAATATTTTCAACAGCGGATCGACTGGATCGCTGTCGGTTTTACTCTGAATTGTTAAACAAATGTTTTGTAAAAACGCAGCTGCGGTTATTGTTTGTTCGATATAGTTAAAAACTGAATGGTGGCGGTTCTATGAACAAGAACATGGCTGATTGCATTTTGGTGTCATCGTTTTCGATAGCCTTGCTTTAGGCATTTCGCACACGAAATTTACTTGCCTACGAATTTCTGTTTTGTTGACTATTTAATAATGGCTAACATCAAATTGCAAAGTAAATAAAAAGCTTTTATGCTAAGAATAGCCTTATACTAATATCCTGCCTTCTAGTAATATTATGTTAAAACAGGATATAGATTATTTACACCTAAGCTTTGCATAAACATTTACGAATCACACAATCATTTGCCTCTTACTCGCATAGTAAGTCCAGTTATCAAACATATATACATACATACAGGTAGGCAGGCAGGGCAGGCAGGGTAGGCAGAGACTACGGATTTTCAATTGCTACGATCCTGACACACTTCTCTGGCTTCATTCACTTTCATCACATTCCTCATAGACGCCCGTCGGTTCAAGGTGCTCTTAACCTGGCCTTTGTCCAGAACGCCGCTGATCTGATCGAGAAACGTTCGCCTAGGTCTTCCTACTGCGACTGTTCCATTCATAATAGCCTTATAAACTTTCTTAGTCAGTCTTTCCTCGTCCATTCTTTCTACATGCCCAAACCAGCTTAGGTATCAAATACATAGATTCACGCCTGTTTCCCAGAGGGGTAGGCAGAGACTACGGATTTCCATTTGCTACGATCCTGACACACTTCTCTGGCTTCATTCACTTTCATCACTTTCCTCATACACGCCCGTCGGTTCAAGGTGCTCTTAACCTGGCCTTTATCCAGAACGCCTGCGATCTGATCAAGAAACGTTCGCCTAGGTCTTCCTCCTGCGACTGTTCCATTCACACTAGCCCAATAAACTTTCTTAGTCAGTCTTTCCTCGTCCATTCTTTCTACATGCCCAAACCAGCTTAGGTATCAAACAGTCTGCTAATAATGTACTTGTATATATATTTTACATATATTTCAAATTTGTAAATGTCTTGAATGTATTGTTTACCTTTACAGAATCCTTTTACCAAACAAAGCAATTCTTAAAACGTATCTTTATCAAAATAAGTTTCTTGGATCTAATAATAGTTTCTACGGACACCATAAACCGCCTAATAAAAAGAATATATAGCATTTAAACACCCGATATTCCATTATAACCTTTTCAAGGGAAGCTAAACACAGCTGAGAGGCATTCAAGATGTTTTGATTTGATAGGTGTATAAAAATATATGAAGCTATAACGCCCGTTAGTTTCACGTTTGCGGAAGTCTTAAAAAGCGATTACAGGAAAACTGTTACCATATCACCCTTAAGAGCAATAAACAAGGACTGAGAAAACTCAAGCGAAATTGAAAGAATACGGAAAACGATTCGCTAGAATTAATTTTGTATTTATTTTTGTATGGTAATGTATTCATGGTCATTCATGATCCCCTCGCTGACTGTGATTATGTTTTTATCTCTGATTCCATCTTCTAATGAAGTTATCTAGACAAAAAATGTTTAAAAGAAAATATATTGTTACGTGCGACGGATAAGAATGCAAACAATATTACCGAATAAAACACGTTTTATTCAAACACACAATTAAATTTAAAACACAACAAACACTATACCAAACTTTTTCACTGTAACTGCTTCAAACTCCGTAGTATTTTCGCTTCTGTTCGCTTCGATGAACACTTGACCGCTTACGATTGTAAACTGACTCGGTGAGCGCTGGCCTTCCCTTTTTATACGCGGTTAAAGCGTTGCTAGAGTTTTCTAGTAACGCCATACCCGGTATGTAAACAGTAAGAAGATTCGAGAATGTGCCAGCGTTCTCTCTACGATTTGCGTACCCATACTACGTAGTATTAATAAATTATTAGACGAAACTGCCGAGTCTTCCCCACAATGCCGAGAGATGGCACTGGGTGTAACAAAATTATTCTATTTTTAAAAGACTATCTATGGATTGACATTGATTTTAAGAACAGCTGGTATTTGACCTATTGAGTCGCAGCGACACATAGGTGGCCAGGTACAATAGGTTTTACAATTATGTATATACAATAAACATGGATTTCATGAAATATGATCGTGACAAGGCGACGAATAGCATGACAGTTTTAGCAACAACACAGTCCTACAAAAAATGATACTTAGATTGGTATTGTAATGCGTCCATCAAATATATAACGTATTTATGTACTTTGTCACTCCAGAAATGACCGTGTAATCAGAGTTTAGGAAGTGGAATAAGTGATCAAAAACATCATGAGTGTTCAATGCCAAAAAAACAATTATTTTTTTCAAAAATCCCTTTTTGTCTGAAAATGTCTTTTCCAAAAAGATACGCAGCTCAAAAATATTTGTTCAGTTTTAACACTATAATTTCCAACAGATTTCATACAATTTAAATTAGTTACAGGATCCATTAAACGAACTCAAAATATGACCATAACTTACTGTCACACGCCGTATATATGAGAGAGGGAAATTGGGACTAAAAGCCTCAATTCCCCGCATTAAAGCTACTAATGTCAACCCACTACGAATGAATCTCAAAGATGAACCGCCATCCACAAACACATAGCATCGCCTACCTGATTTATCCTCAACCATTTAACCCTGCGACGGCAATTATAAATGTCGTACATAACTCACACTGAGGTGAGTTCGTGCATTAACTACATGTGTTCTTATTTATTACTGGCTCGAGATAATACACGAACTAATTCGTGTTAAACCACGGTGTGGGATGCAATTTGTTGTTTCTGTAGAAGGAAATGAACGGGGGACAATCTTACGTTGTAAAGTTTTCAAGAATTTATATGATACCTAGCGGATAATTAACGTACAGTGTAATTTTCAATAGGTGAACTGGTAACAAAAAAAAACTCAAAAATGCTAAGTACCTACGTACTGTTATAGTCCAACTTAACCAAAAATAGGTCATAAAATAGCACTCAAGTAATACTTCTAATTACAAAAGACTTGGAAGATTTGACAAGACAAAGATTCTCTGAAATAACGAGTGATATGAAACTTAGTTACTAGGATTTGAAAAGTAAGATTGAAACCAAAACCCTGGCAATTATAATAAAATAAGATTCATATTTAAAATAAGACGGTTCTCTTCGTTTCCTTGTATGCCGACCTTAATTAGATATATGCAATGCAGCACATAAGAAAATGATATAATTACTTATATTTATTTAAAAGACATCTGCCGTTTGATGGGTATAAGCCTGTGTCATGGATGACTTTACAACAATTCAATTAACAGACAAAAAGTACAGCTAAACACAGAACAAACATTTGATCACACAAATATTTGTCACACATGGGATTTAAACCAAAAGAAAAATAACCGTATGCTCCTTACGCCGTCCATGCAGTCAAATTTCTTTTTGTCCTTAAACCAACACTATTTCGATTCTTCGATTTAAATAATACGAGAATCCTCACTTCAAAATGCACTGACTAAGTCCCTAAATGACTACTAATAATTTGGCTCACAAACTTCTAATCCGTGTGAACTTCTCTAGCTTAGCAATTTGCTTGTAAAAAGCGGATTCATGTCAAGAGTCTAATGCTATAAAAGTTACTCAGATCAAGAGAACTAGGTAACAGGCTATTCTCCATGTGTACTTACCGTATTTCTGTGAAGTCAACAAAACATATTTGCTAGAGAATCTTAATTCAATTTAGCGAAGATTTAAAATCATGACCTTCCGCAGCATTTGGATGTTTGCCAAATTCTCGTTTGTTTTTATAAAATATGAATCATGGCTATCTGGCTTCTCAATTTGCACATAAAGTCGTGCGAACCTCTTAATAGTCCTCATTTTTGCTATTTATTTGTTTTTTATTTACCTACTATGCTATGAAAGATGATACTTTGTTTTTGATAACGTATTTATTCTATCCACAACAAAAATATAAGGAAATACTTACTCATTCGCCAATTTATATACAGAGTATTACTGTATTTATAAAAGTGATCTTTCTGTATTTACTATTTCGTGGTCTAAAAGGATCAAACCTATTTATAAATAAAAATCTCGACGCTCTTTCTCTGATCGTCGATTCAATTGCAAATCATACGTTTACAAGTTTGCATTACAAAAGGCTACTACATGACAAAATACCTTTTGAATTTTTCCAATCACTTTTGTATTTAGGGATTTTTAGTAACATATTTTATGACACATTTTCGCCAAAATACTTTATTGTTTTGGCCACAGGCAATTTCACAATGTTTTGTTCCAAAATCGTGTTAAATGACAACTAGTGGCGCCTAACACTTGCTTTCTAATTCAGATAACAAGCACAAATTGTGCGCTGTCCCGGCCGGGCGAAGTTTTAATGAAACGTACATTCATTTGGGGAGTTCCAATGCATTTGCATGAGAAATGCTCTTATAAATCTAAAGTAAACACGGCTGCAGGTAAATTGCACATGTTGAATTTATTGTTAGACTCGTCGCCTTTGCAGTGAGTTAGGGCCGAACTACTAATGGTTCACGGATCATTGTCGCGTCTATGAATTTAAAGCACTAGATAGCGTGTCAAGAGCTTGATTTGACAGGTCTAAGAAATAGAAAGTTGAAGTACGCGTATGCGCTTAGTGTCCATAATTTCAGCAGTCTAATGTTGCAATTGGACGTTTACTGGCAAACTGAGTAAATTTTTTGCCTTTGTTATTTGTACGTAAAGGATGAATAGCGATATCTGATGTCAAAAGCTAGCATTCCCTTTTTGTGTTGCTAAGCCGTAGATAAGTTAAAATGCCTGTTGTATACAACCGATAACAATCCGTTGTGTATTTGTACATTTAGTATCAATATTATGTACAATATGTATAATTAAATATTATAGTGCATTTGTCCTCTTTTATTGAGCCATTATAAGTATACTGGTTCATTAATCGTCAATTCGGTAATGCAAATCAAAGCGTCAAAATTGCAAAAAGAAACCTTGTTTGGTACGTCTTTATAAAAATATTTTAATGTCGCTAATATTTTGATTTTATTTATTTACGGTTTTTTGTTATTCACTTTTATTGACCTGTTAGTCCCGTGGCACACGTTTGCGTACAACTGTAAGGACCCTGGTTCCATTCCCGGATGCTAAAATACAGCTAACGAAATTTGGCTAAGTATATAATACACCTTCGAGAAAATACAGGCAAAAAACTATGTATGTATTAATCATAGTAAAGTCATATTAAATATTAAAAAGATTAATACTAGTTGCACATTCAGCCAAGAAGTACGTAATAGCAATTTCATTTAGCAAATGAAAATTTAATTTAATATCTCATCTTTGTTTATGTCAATAACTTTTATAATACACTTTCAAGTCTCTTCATAGAGGTTATCATGAATAAAATAAAACTTAAAGATCTATAACTGCAATGACTTTTGTTACTAGCACTGTTCGAAAGACAGGCACTTACAAGTGTATTCATCGAGTCAGTCCCTGTATATATCAATTAACTGCTATGAAACACTTCATTGTAAACCAGTTATAAGCTTTTACAGGTACAATTATCTAAGGATTAAGCAACGGTACCTCACGTTCACATGGTATAGCAAAATTAAATCTTTTGCTATACCATGTCGTAAGCTAATGAGCTGACCAACATCTACACATAGTCTTCCGCCTCGCCAGCTGAGATTTTTATTGTTGACCACAACATTTGCTGTATATTTGTTGCAGTGCATACAGCCCAACGCCTAATTCATTTCAATATAAGAGAGTTTGGGCAATTTTCCCGTGTATTGACGTCAGCCTTGAACAAGCATGGAGAATTGACAAGTCGTTAGTCTACAGGAACTGATACAGCTTGCAAAATTTGACGTAAGCAAACTAACAAAATAAAAGCTTGTTTGTAAAAAGTAACCGTTTTCAGACCTTATGCACAGCAGTCGCATATCATCGTGGCGACACGAATTTGAAATCACTCGCCAGTAAAGTGAAACCCATAGTAACGATGGCATGTAGTGTTAACAAATAGTTGACAACTCGACGCGATTCCACCACAGTGCGAGTGCCTAAGTAATGAACTTCGCGTGAAGTGAGACTAGAACGTTTTGGCGCTATTGCCATTTTTGCGCGCTTTTCTATTTGCGGGATAAATTTGTTTGTGAATTTTTCTGTTAGCCTGTCTTTATTGACACTTGGCTTTAGTCTGGGTTAGTGTCAGATTAGGCTTACATAAAAGAAAATCATAACTAGAAATGTTGCTGTGTTGTAAATGTAAATGCCTCGGTGGCGTAGCGATAATGAATTAGACTGTTTTGCATAGATTCGATTTCTGTATCGAGAAAAATACTTTACGAGCATAAAATTTTTAGTAATAGCATGAAGTCTGAAACTGTGTCCAGTAGACTGCAACAGGCTCGCTCCTTATCACGTGTTTATTAGAGCTGTCAAAATGTAGGTGAAATAAAACACTTCTGTCTACACTTTCGGGGATATAAGCGTCACTATGCACTCGCTCGTATTTTATATACTACCTTTTACTTAATAGGATGGTGAATGTGATGGGTAGCTATAGATCGATAAGGTGCAGTTTATTTTTGAAGAAAAAATGTTCTAGTCATATTCTTCACAAAACCTGAATGAACGTTATCTTAGCAGATCTGAATCATTTTCAAAGGAAGCTACTGTTGAAGGCATCCTAAAACTACGAGTGCGCATCAAGAATATGATGCGTGTGTGCCTATTCTCTGTCTAAGTCTCTGGACAACAGACGTGAGTATGAATGCTTACCTACAGAAAAAAAGCGAACGACGCCAAAAAAATTAAAAATAATTATCCTCTTAGCCAGAGCCCAATCCAAACATACCCATTTAGCATATTCTAGTGATTAAATCTACCTTCACAGCTTGGCACCAAAGATAGCATCCGGTTACGTTAAGCCAAGTCGTCAATATCAGAAAAGGATGGGGTTTCTTGGCACGCACCTCAAAAGCATTATGAGTTATAGCGGCACGTTGGCAAACTTAACAATTTATTATCGCTAGTCAAATGGAATACAAGGATTTAAGTAGAGCTGAAAATTATGGGATATGTGCTACGTTCTCTTTATATAAAATCTTTGAAATATTATTAGTTACATTTTACTTTTCTGTAAAGCTTTGTGTTATACATGAATCTATAGTATAAGATTTTTTGTTTGAACGGGCTAATCTCTGTCGGATTTAATTTTGTAGCCCAATTCTTGAGGAATATAGGGCTATATAGTCAATATAACATCAAGCTACGAGCTTAGGAAATGGAGCAGCAATCATAAACTAGGATAAAACGGAAGACTTTAATGAAAATATACACATTATATACCGGACAAATACGCATAGTGTAGAGATTTTCAATTGCTACTACGCTTACATTTCTTTTTTGTTATATTCACTGAAATAAAATTTTCATGCAGCATAGTCGTAGGGCTTTAGAGATACTCGGTGTGCATGAAAAATATTGTGCCCGCGGGATGAAATATGGCATGATTAAAACATATATGTCTGAAGAATAAGAGCATAAACAGAAAATGTATATAAAAATATTGACCACTGGGTGACTAATTATAAAGAGAGTAAATAAAATTGTATACATAATAAGTAAGCTGGCTATGCTACCGCGCAGGTCCTAAAACGCAGTAACTGGCTTTTCCACGTTTTTAGTTGAATATTGAATTTTAACGGGCATGCTGTAAGGAATACATTGGTGTAACCTAGTTTATGATACGATGATTTACACAATAAAAAAACAAACAGCAGCGATAGCTCAGTGGGGAGACCAACATACTGCAATGCAGAGGGTCTCGGGTTCGAACCCACGTCGCGCACCGCTGACTTTCGGAAGTTTTATGACTTTTCGAAATTATGTGCGTATTGATTGACAATTATCGCCTGCTCCGTGCCTCGGAGAGCAGGTTAAGCCGTCGGTCTCGGCTGCCTTGAACATCTATGACAGTCGTTATTGGGAAAGTCAGTACCCTCTAATATCCTGACACTGGTCTAGCCTTAGGGTATCGTTAGCCTTCGGGTTGCGGAGGTCAGATGGCAGCCGCTCCGTGTAAAAATTGATATCCAGTCAAATCTGGTTAGACTAGAAAAGCCGACCCCAAGTGACTTGGGAATAATAAAGGCTAAGGGAGAAGATTTACACGATAAAAAACCGAATTTGTGAATGCAGTAACTCAACATAGCATGTCAAAATATATTATAATACTAACTAAAATACAGTTACAGCAGAAACGTCTACGAAGACCCGTCACTTTATCAAGTTACATGCAGTTAATATCTTTATTACCACATAAAATCTGCAAACTACACCAAAAAAAAAAATTGGCATATAAACTAAAACGCAGTAAGCAGTTTTTGTACCAAAAATGTTAATACTGCATGGTTGACCACTGATTTATTTAATATGAACTACAGAATAAAATGCAGCAAATGCTTGAATGTGGTACTTTATTTAGTGTTAATCAAGTAGATTTATTGAGTGAAAACCAACTAAATTGCAGTACGTTCATTAATTACTGCACTATAGTGGGTATTGTACTAAATGTAAAAATAACTAAATGCTTATTAAATAGCAGTTTAACTCACTGTTACTGCATTATAATTAGTAACTTGAACAATTATACTAAATCTCTCTGCAGTCGAGATCATACTTTACTGCGTTCTAGTTAGGATCTGTCTCTTAATCAGTCGCGTGTCGAATGCTGCCAAGTTTCCCTTGTCGGCAGCAGAAATCGAAGATGCACCAGAAGCATTTATTTGTTGATATCGATACCGAATAAATAGTATCATTTCGATAGGTATTTTTAAATTTATGATTATGCATGGTTTATATAAATAATAATAATAATTTTATTTACACGCAAACAAGAAAATTAATATTTCAATCACATAATAATAATACTACAAGTAAATCGGTCTTAGTCGCGTTAGTATTTAAAGGTATAAATACGTAAATGTTGTCCGATGGTTTAAATAATAGGGGTTAAAGTATGAAGTTGTCGTTGTATAGTAATAGATACTTTGAATTGACATAAAACTTTCATGGTGTGAGATTTTCGAGTGAAACTTTTTTCACGTGATACCTATAAGATTCTTATTTTAAAAAATGTGCTACATTATATTTTTTTTTATTTAGCTTAAACGAGAAAGATGGATACTTCGAAAATCCAAGTCATTTTTTAATACGAGTTCCGACGCGGAACTAATGCGGCAGAAACGGCTCGCAATATCAACACTGCGTTTGGAGAGGAGACTGCTAATGAACGCACCGTGCGTTTTTAGTTTAAACGCTTTCGTAATGGAAACTTCGACTTGAAGAACGAACCACGTGGAATAGGAAAACACACAGATGAATAACGCTGAATTGAAGGAAATGGTGGAAGCCGATCCGAGTCAAACTACCCAGGAATTAGCGGCATGGTTTAACTAAAAGCAAAAAATGCAAAGGCTGACCCCAGGTCAAACGCCGAAACAGTGCCCTAAAGCAAAGCTTACCAATAAAAAGGTAATGGTAACTGTTTGGTGGTCTCTTCATAGTGTTATTCACTATAGCTTTCTCAGGTCTGGTCAAGCGATAACAGCAAATGTGTACTGTGCCGAACTTTGAACAATGATGGCAAAACTAGCAGTGAAACAGCACCGACTCTTGAATCGATCTTCACCATTATTGCTTCATGATAACGCAAGACCCCACACTGCACGAGCAACCGTTTTAACTCTACAGAAGCTGCAGTTAGAAACAGATGTCATCCTCCGTACTCGCCAGTCTTTGCTCCAACGGACTACCATTTTTTTTGTGATTTGAATATTTTTTTACGTGTTAAAAATTTTCTTCCCAGTAGGTAGCACAAACTTCTTTCACACAGTTTGTTGAATCTAGATCCCCGGAGTTCTATCGTAAAGGCATAAATTAACTTCTGTTTAGATGGCAGCAATGTATAGATAACGAGGGTAAATATTTTGATTAAATAAATATGGCACATCTTACAAAAAAACGAGTTTCAATTTTTCAGTACAAATCGGCAATTTCATACTTTAACCCCTACTATTAGTGCGTTTTAGACCTGTTTAATTACAGTGTATTATGTATACAAGTCGCGAAAGCTTAAAGACATTTATTTCTGGACACTGAACCCCACACTAGGATTCTCTGTGTCGTGGGGACCAGTCTCATTCACATAGGTACAATTTTATGTTGGTAAGTAGTCTCTTATAATTGCCATATTTTTATTTAATTATAAGTGCTTTTTAGAGATGTGTCGAATGTTGAACATTTATGTTATTTTTCACGCTTTAATTTTTTTGTGGTCGCGATAGCTCAGTGGGGAGACCAACAGACTGCAATGCAGAAGGTCTCGGGTTCGAACCCACGTCGCGCACCGCTGATTTTCGGAAGTTATATGACTTTTCGAAATTATGTGCGTATTGATTGAAAATTATCGCCTGCTCCGTGCCTCGGAGAGCACGTTAAGCCGTCGGTCCCGGCTGCCATGAACATCTATGGCAGTCGTTATTGGGAATGTCAGTACCCTCTAATATCCTGACACTGGTCTAGCCTTAGGGTATCGTTAGCCTTCGGGTTGCGGAGGTCAGGTGGCAGCCGCTCCGTGTAAAAACTTATATCCAGTCAAATCTGGTTAGACCAGAAAAGCCGACCCCAAGTGACTTGGGAATAATAAAGGCTAAGAGAGAAGAAGAATTTTTTTGTGGTCTATTTTACTTGGGTATAATAAATATAGTATATTAAAGTAAAAGATTTAATTCTTCTTACGTTTACGCGACTATTCATAAATCAAACTACTTTTAATAGATTTATTGCGATTTATTTCGTGGTTCAAACTATGTTAGAATTATTTTCTGACGTATCGGGTGCTTTTCAGCATCTATGGTCGCGTAGTGTCTATGGTAGAAGATAAATCGCAAATAATTTTTACTGGATAGTGTTTTTCTTTATGCATAAATTGCTCAATGTATCAAGACCTCATGATACATAGACACTCCGCAACCATAGATGCTGAAACGCACCCGAAATGTCAGAAAATAGTTTTAAAAGCAAAGTAAGCTATGATAAAATCCGCTAAAAGTAGTTTCATGAAAGATCTCAAGTTATCTAAGTGTAATAATAATAAGCTAAATCCGCATGTGTACAGAACACCTACATATGTATAATTAAGTAAGAATTAGCTCAAGTGGTAAATAATGTCTGTTTGTTTTATAAATTCCTACATGACATACTCGTAAGTTACAAAATTTGTTACATACAAACATAAACAATTAGTTTAGGATGCAAATTAGGATGCAGTAAAGATAGTCTTATGCTGCAAATTAGTCTGCAAAATAGCGAATAAATCAAAAGATTTTGTAGTATCAAGTATTTTTACCGCATTTTAATCTGCAAATGTGTACCGTTTTGCGTGCAGTAACTGTCATGTTTAAAAAAAAAACCTTTTTCTGAATATAATAAATTAAATAATATTTTGTTTTCTAAATTTAATATTTTTTATCACTTAGTACTTGTGGCAATAAATAATCCACCATGAAAATTTAATATTATAAAATATACAGCATCAAAATGTTTTTCGCGGTTATCTCGAACCACCTTTGTTCTGATACTGTGTGTTAGGGCCTGCACGGCAGTATGGCGCTGACTACCATTGCAAAAACAAATGTTTCTTCAATCAATCAATCAAGTATATTGAAATATATAATGTAAGCATTACACATGCTAAGGTATAATGTAAATTATAACAAAGAAAAAAGACAGTCCATGAAGCAAAATATGAACTTGCAATTTCGGCAAACTGTCTCACGCTCTGCCATCTTGTTTACTCTGTTATAATTTACAATAAATTTGACTACACGGATAGCGTTGCAGTGCTCGACACTATCTCTACGCCGAGTAATGTGGGTTTGAATCCCACACGGGACATCATTTGAGTGTTTCATAAATGGCTGTTCCGAGTCTGGGTGCTCTTAATGTCTGTTGTTTAAATGTATATAAAGTCCCCAGTGACTTAAGGATTACTCATAGTAAGGGTGGTGTCTTTAAAAAAATCAGTCTGTCCTCTTATTCACCATTTCGGCTCCTATCCAGTTATTTATATTATTTTATCAGAGAATATCAGAATATCAGCGCTCACAGCCATTTGCACTCACTGATCGGACAATGATTAGCGAGGTTAAGCAACGTTGGGTGCGGTCAGTCTATAGATAGGTGACCGCTTAGGGCACGCCGCAATAGCGGCGGTAAGTCCGATCTTGGAGGAGTGGCTGAAGCGGCGCCATGGCGCCCTGACCTTCCGGCTGACGCAGGTCCTCACCGGGCATGGATGCTTCGGGAGGTACTTGTGTCGTATAGGCCGGGAGGAGACGTCTTGTTGTCACCACTGTGGTGACGGCCCCGAGGATACGGCGCTGCACACACTCGTGGAGTGCCCAGCTTGGGAGGAGCAGCGCCGGTCGTTAACCGGGGCACTGGGTGTCCAAATCCTCTCGCTGCCGGCAATGGTACTGTCCATGGTCCGGAGCGAGGGTGCATGGGAGGCCGCCGTCACCTTCTGCGAGGCAGTGATGTCCGCGAAGGAGGCGGCGGAACGGGAGAGGGAGCTGGTCTCTCCCCACCCAAACCGCAGGAGACGTCCAGGGCGCCGCCGTAGGGCGCGCGCAGACCTCCAGCCACCCTAGGGGGCGGCCTGCGGGCGGTGGACTTGGGCAGTCTGCCGCCCGAGCAGCACAGGCCCGAGAGAGGGGCATAGGTGTTCCGCGCGCCCCCCTCAGTGGAGGGGAGGGCTGTACCATCTGGTCCTCCCCCAAACAGCTGGGGCCCGCCTATTCATGTGGCGGGCCAAGACCTGTCGGTGTCGCGGTGAATGCTAGCGCGAATCCCGTGGCACCGACACTAGGTACCGGAGAAACGTCGTCAGGGGTTTAGTGGGTATGGGGCCGGCTTTTCTGGCTCGAGTCCCACACACCCGCGCCCTGCCCGGGCGCGGACGGTGCGTAAAAGCATTCCCCTGACGTTAAAAAAAAAAAAAAAAAAAAAAAAATAGATAGGTGACCGCTTATTCGGAGGGCACTTAAAAGGTCGGTCCCGGTTGTTGTCAAATTGACAGCAGTCGTGTGCGGTTTGAACAGCTCTTGACAACAGGGTGGCCACTAACTACACGAAAAGAAAAGGAAAATATTAAAGAATAAACGTTTATTTACGTTATATAAATTAACGACGTTTAAAAAACGTTATTACATTGCATAAATAGTACATTTTCCTTGATAGTAATGGATGCAATAACCACAGCATTTTCCACAGATTAGGACTGTGGCGTAAATCTACTCAGATTGAAAAGAGGCCCGTGCTCAACAGTGGGACGGTATAATAGGTACACAGGGCTGATATACTTTATTTAAACTCTTTATATTAAATACACATATAAAAACATACATATAGACTTGCACACGCACACGCACACGCACACGCACACGCACACGCACACACACACGCACACGCACACGCACACACACACACACACACACACATAAATACATACAAAGTTTAAACAGTTTGTTTTACAGAGACTAATTGATTTACTAATTAACCTACATGAACCGTTTTGTTAAGTCATTAGTTCAACAAAGTTTATAACATCATTTCGGACGAATGGATGACCCTGATAACACAGGACTTACATAGCTTCGGGGTCATTATTCATATAAACGAACAATGGAACTATATAACTACAAAATATTTTTATTTTATACTGTGTCAGATATTATGTATTGTTTTGGCAAATAAATTTTATTATTATTATTATTATTACTCCTTACACTAGAAACCAAAGACTTCTAGGAACAGACGTCTACAGTACCATATAATTTAACCGCCTTTAAACACAGCATAGTTCAAAGACAGACCAAGCGTACGACCGCTGCGTCTGCCACATAAATCAGCTGGTACTTTGTCACTGGTGTTCAGCACAATTGGACGGCCGAGATATTTCAAACGACTTAGTGTGATAATTGTTCGTATGAATATTAATTACCATACTATAGTAACGTTTCAAGCATAATATATGCCTACACAATAAAGGTATATATAGTGTTAAAAGTAGTTGAATAATGTTTACCAGACTAAAAAGAAATTGGGTGCACGGTGATAAACCATCTGCAGTAGATATTTTAGTGCATAAGTGCGTGCGTAAAGACAAGTGCACTCTTTATTTCCTTACTGTCATAGTTCGATGGGGCAATCCGACACGACCGTCAAGAGATCAGCGGGTCTACCGTGAAAATGTTCGTTGACGTGCCGAAACGAATTACGAACGAATTAATAAGCATATCCCTACCATGAAAACACTTCGGATTTTTTAGAACGTACAAATGTCATACGACGATATTCGTGACGAATGTCGGCGCGAATGATGTTTCATGGTAAGAATAAGCACGAACGAACGTACGCAATTGCGTATAACGTGCGTTTCACGGTAGACCTCCTGGTGTAGGACCCACGACTTTACGGACTTACCAAGGCCCGTGCCCGGTAAACGCGTTAAATCGTGGGCAACAGCACAGCAGTGTCGCAACACTATCAATGTCCTAAAACCAGGTTGCTACAAACAGTCTCTTGACAGAAATACCTTATAACTTTTTGTATATATAAAAATATTGAATTTAACGTAATGCTTAAAGCTACCTCAAAGGCGTCTGAGAGTTGTGCATTGTGCATTGCGTGATTACGGACCCGATAAAAAGTTATTAGGATATATCTATAATCTACCTTCTCCCTAGTCATTATTATTACCAAGGCACTTGGGATCGGCTTTTTCTAGTCTAACCGGATTTGACTAGATATCAGTTTTTACACGGAGCGGCTGCCACCTAACTTCCGCAACCCGAAGGCTAATGATATCCTATAGCTAGACCAGTGTCAGGATGTTAGAGGGTACTGACTTTCCCAATAACGACTGCCATAGATGTTCATGGCAGCCGGGACCGACGGCATACGTGCTCTCCAAGGCATGGAGCAGGCGATAATTGTCAATCAATACGCATATAATTTCGAAAAGTCATATAACTTCCGAAAGTCAGAGGTGCGCGACGTGGGTTCGAACCCGAGACCCTCTGCATTGCAGTCTGATGGTCTCCCCACTGAGCTATCGCTGCTATACCTATATCTATAATCTACATAATTATATAGGTATATAAAATGAATCCCTGTTTCCCTTGGTCACACACTAACCCGTGTGCTGAAGCTAAATTACCACTTAGGCACAAAGTTATGCTGTATACAGCATGTGTTAGACCCATCATGACGTACGCTAGTGTAGTATTCGCACACGTTAGGCCAAACAGGATCCATAGGCTACAAACACTACAATTAGTTCCATGCGCAGAGCTACTGGAGCACCATGGTTTGTGCGCAACGAAGATCTACACGTAGATCTAAATCTGCCGACCATCAGGCAATTCATGAAGCAGTGCTCCCGTAGCTACTTTGACTCTGCTCCGACACACCCCAGCCCGCTTGTGGTTGCGGCGATAAATTACAATCCATTTAGGATATCGAAAGTTAGGAGACCTAGGCACATATTGGACGAACCAGATGATAGGACTACACTCGCTCAAGACAGAGCATACACGGCTCGCGAAGCCACACAAAGTGGTCCGCGGTTCCGACCTCGCCGCAGAGGTCAGAATACGCGTCGCGTTAACGTTAATTCCGTGGATCACCTTAGATCCACGTTGCCGACAACGGCCCAAGCTGAGGTTGGTGATAGTCCGCCCTTGCGGGATAACGTTGTCTAGTATACTTTATAACGGGTGGAGAGCCTTCTGCGCTCACCCACAGTTCGCGTTAAGTTGTCAAGGCCATCTGAGGCCAACATCTAATACACACAAACGCACCGATTTCATTCATATTTTTCTATTAACACACACCGATTTGATTCATATTTTCCATTTAAGTTTGCTAATACTTTGTAGAAGGTTTCTACGGCAAGAAAAGTTAAGAAAATTGCGCAGAAAATTTCAGAAAACTTAACGTATATATTAACCTCGCTAGTTTGACAGTTCGTCTAAACCAGGACGACGTTTGTCGGGTCAGCTAGTTTTCAATAAATTCTGATTTGCAATATGCAGTCGATTAGGCAGCAATAGCCTCACTACCTATTACGTGAAATCTAATACAATGGCTGCCAAAATGTGGATGTAATACCTAAGTCTATCCGTAGAGCTACGTATGAAATAAATATAATATAACATGATACTGTAAAGCTATACCAGTCAATGTTCTTCCAAAATTTCTTCTATGATGTTGGTCTGGGTATTAAGCATTTGAAGACGATGCTTATTTTGCCAACGGATAGAAAAGTCCGATTCCATCTGATGTTCGCCGCAGCTGCGGTCGCCACGACACAGCCGCTAATCGCTTTGTCCTAAAAAGTCCGTTGGTGCCCGGCAGACGTCCGCCGAACTAAGCCGGGCAGTGACTAACCAAGGATTTCTGGTTTTGTCCTTTATATGCATTGTTGCATAGGAGTCCATGTTCTATAATAATTTAAATAATAATGTATAATAAACTCAAAGCTTTGTTAAACGTATATCCTAAAACTACACGCGAATGTAAAAATATTATTAGAAATTACTTGCTTACTGAATTTAAACTACGACAACACAGAAGCCTTAATATCTATAGTGAAATATATTAATATTATTATAATAACAACAGGCCGTATGACACATACATACACACACATAAACTCATAAACTCATAAATAAATAGAATGGGTTTCTCTAGTTCAGGCTCCTGTCCACCCCTCATATTACGCTACTTGTTATATTTACCTTGCTACCTAGTGCTGCTACGATTTGATATATCACATTGTAAAAATTGTAAAATTATGTTTGGTGGAAAATAAAACTTTTTATTTATTATTTATTTATTTATAATACCGGTCAAATTGCACGATACGCCGCTATCCGTCTTGTGCGGAACGCCTTTCATGTAGATTCTTTCATTTTCGCTACTCCAAACGCTGTCCTGCTAAGAATTTATTTCGTAGCGGGGCTGATACTCATATCCCTAGATGTCTCTTTCGCCGTTATTTAGCAACATATACTTGTTACTATTTTAGACAATATAATAATAATGCTAATATTATAAAACTTGGATAGCATACATGGAATTGGCGAGTCTATCGTTTTAATTATTTAATCACTAAGGTTAATCTTAATGCTAAATAATTTAAATGTTAGTGAGTTAACTGGGTAGTTATCCAAATTTTGTGAAAATCCGTCAGGTGACCAATTATCACAAAATTTCGGATACACGTTTTCATTTCGGGAACAGAAAAGGACGTAGGGTACCTTTAATAAAGAACAAAAGTACTAATCTCAAGCGATAGAAAGTAATTGACAAAATTTACATTAAAGCGAGCGAAGCCGTGGTTACAATGTAGTAAATAATATTAGTAGTAGAGTTGTAATAAACAAAAATTTTACCAAAAAAACCGACTTAAATAAAAAAATTCTAAAACAATAAATGCACTAAAAAGTTAAAATGTATCTGCGTATTTTTGTGAATAATTAAATTATTGTTATTAATGGAGTCGGTGTCAGCCGCCCGCGCAATAAAATAAGAATCATCAAAAACAGATCACTTAAAAAAAAGTTATGACGTACACACAAAAAAATTAAAAAAACTGAACATATTGTCGAATTTAGAACCTCCTCCTTTTTTTGAAGTCGGTTAATAATAACTCACTGCGTCGACAGCACAATGAGCGAAAATCACGAAACCCTGTGCGAACAGTACAATGCCGCGTTGAGGAATGCTTTTCACCGCACGAATATTACGGAAGGATATTTGGCTGCGATTTTCTGTTAGATGAATGTACTTCCCCAGTTGGTAATAGAAGAAAGAAGGCGATTGTTTCGAGGAACAGTCGACAAAAAAAGGATAGAATCTACTTAAGTATATTTGAATTAAGCCATCCAGCATAAAGGTACGACCTTTATACTATTTTTAGTTCTAAAAATAAACGACAATTACGCTCTCAAAGTAATACCTGTTTTGTGGGGATTTTACAGACATTTGAGACAACGGATACAAGGAACACTGATGGCCAGTTTTACAATTACTATCAAGTAAAAGTTATCCGAAAGATAAATCGCATGCTGTCTCACTCTTATAAGGTTAAAGAAGAGAGATGGTGAGACTTTTATCTTATAGATAAATGCTATTTGGAGGTGGTGGGACGGGACTATTACGCCGCTCCGAGATTTGCGGATTTAATATCAAACGTCTTCAATATGAAGTTTAAGGTAAACAGCTAAATCTTTTTTTTTAACGTGCGGTAATGCGTTGATGCGTACCTCTCCGCTGAAAAGGGAAGCGGAGAGCTTATGTCGGGAACCCCGGAAAAGATGGAACGTCCCGGGTACTACCGACTAAACCTACCACGGTTAGGAGTGGATTCACAGTGGTAGTCAATGCGAGAAATTTAAGCCCACGACCTCTTGATTGCAATTCCAATACCTTATTCACTGGTCTGCCGCTGCTTCATCTTTTCGTGTGGTTAGTGGCCAACCGGTTGTCAAGAGTTGTTCAAGCCGCCCATAGGCCTCTGACATGGCTTAACGACTGCTATCAATTTTGGCAACAACCGGGATCGACTTTTTACGTGCCCTCCAAAGCACGGAGATGCTCAGATGAAATACCACTAAGCGGTCACCCATCTATAGACTGACCGCACCCAATGTTGCTTAACCTCGCTAATCGTTTACCGATAAGTGAGTGCAACTGGCTATAAGCTATACTATTTCTAGGTCAATGACATAACTCACATTCATAAAATACATTAGTTCTGCATTAACATTATTCGGATCGGTTAAGAAAGGGTAAACGATAGTTGAATAGACCACGACTCGAACCCGCAGCCTTTGCCACGGATATCCGCACCCACGTCAATGGCCCATTGTCACTTTGACACGTGAATAGTATTTTTGGGACAGTATAATTCTATGGATACACACATAGTTTGTATTGTGTATATATTATCGTATAATGTGCACATGGTGTTAGTAGCCAGTTATAGCCTAGTGGTGCCTTACCAATCTTTGTTTGCGTGAGAACGACACAACGCTATACCGTTGCGTTGCGTAGCGTAACAGACTGCATACAGTCAAATTCAAAAGTCAAAAATCATTATTTCCATAAAAATGTGCAAACAATTCTTGGACACGTCAATTCACTATTATATTAATAAAAAATAATAATTAAATAAACAGAAGGAAATAAAATTTAGCATTGAAAAAAGCCTGGTCGAGGAGTAGAGCTTTCAGGAGAAGAAGCAGGCAAGAAACCCATGGCCACTCTTTTCACCAAATGCTTATAACAATACAATTCAATGTTATGATAAGTCTGTTTTATTCCCGCACAAGTAATGACAATTCTTTAAAAGTTGATGGTATTCCTTCTAGAGAGATCTTTCGACAGGTCTCGTGTTTAAATTCATGTCATGGACTTTTCATAGTTATGTCAAATATTAATTTTCTTTACACTGTGAGGAAAGATCATGACTAAAAGTACGCCATTATAATTTGACTGACTTTACAAATATTATGCATAAAATTTGTAAAGTCCACCAAAGTTCACCTGAGACCCTAAACAACAATTTCTGACTCTTCATTATCTTTTAGTCTCTTATGACCCATTATACGTGACACACTGGCTGTATCCCATTCGTAAAGTCAATATCTTCAAATGCATGATCTAAGATGTACTTAATTTCACCACTACTGATGACTAAAACTTAAGCTTATTGATTTCGTGGAGAGACTTCCTTAACAGGGGAGTTGCAAATTAAATTCAATTCTTAATGACAAGTTATGTCATATATTCGATTAACAAATAATAATAAGTATGTATGTATCTATGTATCTTATGTGGGGGCCAGTCAGTGCAAACCGGCGACACTTCGACCCAGTGGGATCTTTTGTGTCGACACTCTCCCAATAACGACTGCCATAGATGTTCATGGCAGCCGGGACCGACGGCTTAACGTGCTCTCCGAGGCACGGAGCCGGCGATAATTGTCAATAAATACGCACATAATTTCGAAAAGTCATATAACTTCCGAAAGTTAGAGGTGCGCGACATGGGTTCGAGCCCGAGACCCTCTGCATTGCAGTCTGTTGGTCTCCCACCTGAGCTATCGCTGCTCAGTAATAATAATAAGTAAATAATATTTAGCATAGATTGAAATAAAATTTAGTAACATAATATTTTATTTATAAGTTTACCAATAAGTACGTATTGCCATTATGCTATTATACATAATATATAGCGAGTAAAATATATTAGAAATATATAACTTACACATTAAATAAAAATAAACATGCAACGAAAATTGCACTATCCACCATTTAAAAGCAAAATAAAACGTTTATATTAAATCAACGAATTATTTAAATAGCGGAATAAGCGATAACCCAGCGTCAGACTGTTGAACTCCCACACAGAGGCCTCGAAGTCGATCCCAAAGCATACAACTCTGACAATTCGAAGTTATATGCTATTAAATAGTTAATTATCGTGTCTTTGGTGAACGGTAAAGGAAAACATCGTGAGGGAAACCCTTATGTGAGAGTTCTTCAAAATGTTCTTAAAGATATGTGAAATCTGCCAAGCCGCACTGAGCGAGTGGTGGACTATGGCCTAACTTTTTCACACTGGGAAATGGCCTATAGCCAGCCGTGGGACAGTTTATATACAGAGCTTTTATAAATAGCCTCCCAATCAATCAGAGCGCATCTGCGGCGGATTTTTTTAGAATATTGTAACATCGTGACGTCACAGTCGAGCGGCACTCACGCTCGACTAGACTTTGATACAAAAGCGTTTGTTGCGTCACACGCCACACACAGGTACCAACGTACAATGTTCGTACGCTGAAACAGTAGCCGAAACTGAGGGTTTATTTTTATTGTTCTATATTTAGTTCGTAGTTGTGGCTAGCTCTGAATTATTCTTCTTTCTGTGGAGTCATTTCTCGGTATATGAATAGCGACCAATGTACGATAGCAATGTTGTCAAAAGAAGCGAGATCCCATAGTTAGACTTCCTACCATACATATGTATAGTACTCAGTCTCTCTGCTTTCCGTTTCTGATATATCCTAAAGGGGTAGACTTAGAGTAAACGTGACTTAGATAACGCACAGAAGGCGTTATGGCTTAAGCGGTTAGCTGCTGCCTCTACAGCGAATGTAGGTTCGAATTCCACAGGGAACCAAAACTATGTAAATTCACATTTGTGTTCATTGTTTGAACGTGAGCAAAAGCTTTATCATTTAAAAAAAATAAGGTTTCTATGTTAATGTCCAAGTTACTACCTACCTAATTGTGAAAACCGCAGTTGAATGATTTTGACATGATGGGGAGCGAACAGACAGGAAACATTCTAAGAACCATTAGTTTACATTTAGAGCCCTGCAAACAGTCAACTAAGAATAGTTTTAAATAACATCACCAATGTACATGTACTTAGTAGCACCTTTCATCCAGAAAAAGGTACTGTTTCCGAGGCATACAAATCTATTATCAAAATGTATTATAATGCGACCAAAGCCGCGGGCAAAAATCTAGTATTTTTATATATAAACTACACCGAAATTTAAGTAGTATTGGGGACGTCAAATGACATTATATTATGACGTCAATTTAAATTACATAATTTGTGACGCCAGCGCCTGTCCCACGCTCGGGATATTCAACTAAAGATTATGTTCAAATAATATTCTGGCCATTTGGTTCTGGACTTTATGTTTTATGAAATTATATTATGACGTCAATTTAAATCATAAATCATTTGTGACGCCACACTGTGGGCTGAAAATCGACCTCCATAGACATAGAAATGAAAGTTGCTAGATGTTCGTTTTGTTGACAGATATGGCTTCTATTAGCTATTATACACATAACAATGTCGTCTGAGCTAACTCCGCACAGAAATGAATTTATTATAAGGTTTTTTCGAAAAAAATGTATGGAGCTAGCATGAAAAATCTGAATATCTCTGAACTTGCAAGGAAAACCGTGATATCCTCAGAGATGGTTATAGGACTAATTATTTGTGATTTTTTGACATACTTCATATAACGGTACCTGCTGCAGAATTTTTTTTAAAAATCATCTAATTTTTAATTAATTTTTTTTAACATTAAACGATTTGTTTTATTGTAAAAGTAAAGAAACAACACGTTATATGCATATAATACTAAATCTTCGCCAGTTATTTGTTAAAATATCAAGAAAATTATTTTTGCCTTACATAGTATATATGTTTTAAAACAGGTAATTGGATACCATTACTAAACTTTGCATACAGGTAAACTACTGAATAATAAATTAGACTTCTAATGAGTTCTGAATAAGAGATTAAGTGATTTGCAATATCGCACAATGGTAACTACGGATTACACTAATTAAAATCTTACAGGTAAGTACATAAGTAACTTAAATAGTTAATTAGACATGTTACGAGTTCTAAGAAATATTTTCGACAACTGTCTAATTATTTTATTATTATGTCTAAATGAAGGTATTTTTTTAAATCATTAAATTCTACTAATGTCAAAGTAAAGATCAATCGATAAGTTAGTTATTTTATTAACGCTAATAATAGGCATTAAATAAAAAGAATAATAAATTAAAAAGGTATTTTTTAATAGTTGATAAAATTTATATAAAACAAAACATAGGTACAAAAGTATGCAAAAATATAAATAGGTACAAGAATAGTAATATAAAATATTTAAAAATAAATCAATTGCAAAACATAGTTACGTACCAAAGCTAAATAACGAAAGATCATGAAAAAATTACATTGAATAGAATTATAATTAAAAGTTTCTAGTTTTCCTTATCACTCTCGTCGATTTCTGAATCAGAATCTAGATTGCCTACAAACTCAAAGTCAGTTTCTTGAAACTGAATTAAATTGAGGGTTTCAGGAAATAAATCCTCCTTTTTCTTGGCATCTAACTTGGGCCTTTGTACATTTATAAAAGGATCCGAAGAAACAACTAACATATTAAGGATATCATGATTCGAATCTTGCCTGCTCTTTTTCTGCGAATGATGTTCCCGAAACCTCCTAAAATCTTTATTGCGAGACTCGGATGCTTCTTACGAGAGACTTCCTATGGGTACAACATCATTCTTCTCGATTATGTCTGCCCCGTGTATAAGTAATTTGTGGACGGTTGATGACATATAGTACCAGTCATATAATTCCACGTACCTCTCTGCTGTTTTGAAGGCATAATCTTTAAATTTAATTATATCTACTTTTTCCCCGGAAGTTATAGCCTGTAAAATCACAGCAAATCTTCTTATTAGTTCTTCGTCCAACCCAGTAATGGCTGCAGTTTTATGGGGAAATTTGAAAAACTTTCTTGCAGTGTTGCCGTCATTAGTAGTTCCGGAACCTTGTTTAACAATGTCAATCAATAGATTTAATTCGTCTTTAAATTTGTCTTGAATAATCTTTTTTCTCTTACTTAGCATTTCTTTGTGCTCGTTACCTCTCGCAGCCCACTCTTTAAAATCTAGTCTATACGAAATATGTAGTAAACATTCCATACAATTTATACGGGCGTGTAGAGATGACAATCCAAACTCGTATATGTCAGAAGATACGGTCTTTGCTGTTACTACACCCAAACGGGTCATTTCTGTCGGTTTTGCCAAACACAAATAGCATGATGAACTTGATCTGGCTTGAGACAAATACGTGCAGACTTTACCATCGATCATTGTCATCATTAGGTGATGATTCACCCTGTTTCTATTATTGCACTCTGTAGGAATGAGAGCCTTAATTTCTTCATCCATTTGTCGTTTGTGTTCGATGACTACTGCTTCGCTTTCCTTCACAAAAGTAAATTGAACTGGACGACAATACATTGCTGAGCATGGTTTTGGGTTCATCCACAAAGTATTGTCTCCATCAGTCAGTTTTAGTGGCACCAAGGAAGTCATGAAAATACTTGAATCGTCTTGATCGCTATCCATTTTCTGCTTGTATCGGCTTTGGTTTGACGCACCATCGAAACCCCATTTAGATATCAATTTTAAATCCTTATTTTGCACATCATCGTTAGGAAAACTTTGGAGGATTCTTTTGACCGTAATGTCGAGTAATGCTTGAAGGGTTATTCTTGCCGATGAATCGGTCACTAACACTGATTGCTTCGGAGGATAGCATGCCAGCTTGGTTTGTTGCACTTTATAGTAGGATGGATAAATATCCTTTCTACCTTCCCGAATAGTTGACTCTCGTAAAGTGATGTATTGCCACTTTGATAATTTTATGAAAGGAGTAATCCAAGTGCTTTTTCTGGTGTAAATAAGATAGTTTTCACCGGTTGCTTAAGCGTTTCCTTAATTTTAGAGGCTGCTTCAGGATGTTTCAGCATATATTCGATTACAAATGCGATATCCTCACAACCTTCTTCCTTAAAACGCGCTGCTGCTGTATGTGCCAATTCACTGGGATTGTCAGTTTTATGCTCATCAGATTTTCTCTTCTTCTGTTTGCTTCCCAGATCTTTGAATGGTTTTCGTGACCTCTTTGTCATTGTACCAACAGAGTATGATGTTGAGGGTTCTGGAGAGATTGATCTTGATCCCTCAGCAACAGTTGGTTCTTGAGCGACTAAATTTATACAACTTGGCCAATCGATAGTTGCTTGCAGCCAAATTTCGTATTGTTTTCTAAAAGTATCAAGAATTCGGTGAGATTTTTGCCACCTTTGTGATGCAGCTCGTACAAATCTCTGACAAAATTCTTTTAGAGTCACTTGATCTTCAACGGAAAGACAAACGTCTAGGCGGGATATAACTTCACTAAACAATACCTCATGATCAAATGAAGTACTCTTACATTTTAGAAGAACGAATAGGTCTAAATTGGTATTTAAACTTTCCATTATAAAATTTCACAGTGATATGTTAGGGGTAACAAAGCTTAGAATAAACTAAATTATGATGCAAAATGTTAACCCTTTTATATTTCAGTCCAACATTAGTTGACGACCTCATTAGACAGTTGTCGAAAATATTTCTTAGAACTCGTAACATGTCTAATTAACTATTTAAGTTACTTATGTACTTACCTGTAAGATTTTAATTAGTGTAATCCGTAGTTACCATTGTGCGACATTGCAAATCACTTAATCTCTTATTCAGAACTCATTAGAAGGCTAATTTATTATTCAGTAGTTTACCTGTATGCAAAGTTCAGTAATGGTATCCAATTAACTGTTTTAAAACATATATACTATGTTAGGCAAAAATAATTTTCTTGATATTTTAACAAATAACTGGCGAATGTTTAGTATTATATGCATATAACGTGTTGTTTCTTTACTTATACACCAAAACAAATCGTTTAATGTTAAAAAAAAATAATTAAAAATTCGATGATTTTTAAAAAAAATTCTGCAGCAGGTACCGTTATATGAAGTATGTCAAAAAATCACAAATAATTAGTCCTATAACCATCTCTGAGGATATCACGGTTTTCCTTGCAAGTTCAGAGATATTCAGATTTTTCATGCTAGCTCCATACATTTTTTTCGAAAAAACCTTATAATAAATTCATTTTTGTGCGGAGTTAGCTCAGATGACATTGTTATGTGTATAATAGCTAATAGAAGCCATATCCGTCAACAAAACGAACATCTAGCAACTTTCATTTCTATGTCTATGGAGGTCGATTTTCAGCCCACAGTGCGCCACCGCCTGTCCCACGCTCGGGATATTCAACTAAATATTATGTTCAAATAATATTCTGGACATTTGATTCTGGACTTTATGTTTTATGAAATTATATTATGACGCAAATTTAAATTACATCATTTGTGACGACAGCGCCTGTCCCACGCTCGGGATATTCAACTAAATATTATGTTCAAATAATATTCTGGACATTTGGTTCTGGACTTTATGTTTTATGACAACAAGTGATCGCTTTGTGTTCAAAATTCGACCACAGCTTTTTCTTTTCTTCTTCATATAAATTTTAACTACGACAAATCTAAACTTCTTAACTAATATTATAAAGAGGAAACATTTGTGTTTTTGTATGTATGTTTGTAATGTTTTCACACAAAAACTACTGGACCGATTTCTAAAATTCTTTCACCACTAGAAAGCTGCATCTTCACTGAGTGACGTAGGCTATATTACATTTAAAAAAAAATAGGGACCCTTAATAAAAATGCATTAATATAACCCAAGGTGTAAAAAAATTTGTCATAAAAAATCTGTCATCGCGTGCGCTGCGGAAACTGTTGATGATAGAACAAAAAAATGTTCTACAGTATTATATAACGTATCAATATCTACAAAAAAGTCCGGAATACCATATGTATTTTTTGAATATATAGCTAACTACACCTATATAGGTGCAGTTAGACTTATTAATTTCTTTAGTTGTAGTTTTATATATTAAAATTAGACAACAAATTAAAAGTAGGTATAGGGTAATAAATTAAAGTCCACGCAGACGAAGTCGCGGGCAACAGCTAGTATATAGATAAAATAACAACCTTTGTTTAAGAAAAAATACGTCTTTCGCGCTAGGAATAATACCTGTGTCGCGGGGGACAAATATTAACTCACAAAGAACATTCATACCCGGAACAACAATTTACGGATCATACCATCGGGTCTACCGTGAAAATGTTTTTACGCAATGATGTGCCGAAACGAATTACGAACGAAATAATAAGCATATACCTACCATGAAAACACTTCGGATTTTTTAGGACGTACAAATGTCATACGACGATATTCGTGACGAATATCGGCGCGAATGATGTTTCATGGTAAGAATAAGCACGAACGAACGTACGCAATTGCGTATAACGCGTTTCACGGTAGACCCCCTGCATTAGAAAAAATATATGTAGATCACACAAATAAGTGTCGTGTGTGAGAAATATTTGTCCCGTATGAGGAACGAACCTACCATTTAGCGCTATGGCTATAGAAAACGAAACTCACTACGTTATCTGAGCAGTCTTTAATATTATACCAGTATTTCATAAAACAGACCTCGTTTATTTAAATTATATAATACATTTTATTAGTTGCAAATATATTCGTATACGATCATAGGTCGCTGGGCACTGTGCAGTATACACGCCATTCCGCTTCGCCTCTCTCACGTTTAGCTCTCAAACAAGTGTTAGTGACAATTCAAACTACATTGCAACGTTGTAAACTGTTCTAATTAAACTAAGTAAAACTTTTTAACCACCAGTAATAGCACAGAATAAATTATGCAATTTCATAATATACTGTAACTATATAAATTTAAGTATGGAACATTCTAGACTTATATTTCAAATGTTTTGAAATCTGGTAGTGCAAACATTTTCTTTTAGTTCGTTGTTTAAATGTTTGTAAAGTCCAGACCAACAGACTGCAATGCAAAGGGTCTCGGGTTCGATCCCACGTCGCGCACCTCTGACTTTCGGAAGATAAATGACTTTTCGAAATTATGTGCGTATTGATTGATAATTATAGCCTGCTCCGTGCCTCGGGGAGCACGTTAAGCCGTCGGTCCCGGCTGCCATGAACATCTATGGCAGTCGTTATTGGGAGAGTGTCGACATAAAAGATCCCACTGGGTCGAAGTGTCGCCGGTCTGCACTGACTGGCCCCCATATAAGATAAGATAAGTACTACATAAATGCTATTAAATTAAAAGTAAAATATTATAATATTAATTATAGTAGTAATATAAATCAGTAATTATGCAATAAAAATTGATACAAAATTATACAGAATAAAGAGCTATCACGGTAAGCAGCAGTATGGCTGTGTGTACCCTTGACCAAGCCGAAATCCATATATATTTTTATATACTATTAAGGTGGCAATCAAGCATTTGGCCCACCTGATGGAAAGCTAGTGGGAAGGAGAAGGAGCGGCAAGGGGGAAAGAGGGTGTTTGGGCCTCCGGTACTCTCACTCACCGAACGAAACACAACAGTAGGAATACTGGTATTTCACGTCGATATTCTGTAAGAGTTCTTCCCCGGTCGAGCCGGCCCATTCATGCTGAAATCAGCGAGGCTCTACTACTCTGTATCATATACCATGAGTGGCAGTTGACATTTATTAGGTCGTCTGCCACTAGTTGCAATAAAAAAGAAAAGTTAGATGCAAGGCCTTCTTAAAGAAACACCGTAATTTCGCTGCGATCATTATTATTATAATTATGGGTACTTACCTGGTTGAGCAATTTCCGTACCACGTAGAATTTTCCTGTGTAACGAAACAAAACAAAAACTATAAACAAAGTCAAAATCAGATAAATTAGGCCATAGAAGCACACTATTGACTGTACTAGCTCTAATGAAAAGTGTGTCATTAATGATCTAATTATACATTGAAATTGCACTCTTTTATAGGCGTTGTTTATTTAACACTATATTAAATAATTTAGAAACTGTTACACTACTACTACTATAGAACCTTACTAATTTTTAAGCTTTTAAAATGTTTTCTTTATACAATTAAGGTAGCAAACATGCATATTTTCCACCTGATGGTTAGTGGTCACCGTAATCTATGGACGCCTGCAATACCAGAGGCATCACTTGCGCGTTTCCGACCCTTTAGGAAAAAAAGGAAGTGAGAAGGAGAAGGAGCGGAAAAGGGGAAAGAGGGTGATTGGGCCTCCAGCACTCTCACTCACCAAACGAAACACAACAGTAGGAACACTGCTATTTCACGTCGATATTCTGTGAGAGGGTAGTACTTCCCCGGTAGAGCCGGCCCATTCATGCTGAAATCAGCGAAGCTCTACTACTCACAATACATATATATATACATATACAGACTGGGACACTCCTAAACTTCTAATGTCTATACCAACGCCATAACTTAACATTATTATTCACTTATTAATTTTCAAACTGCCCATCACAAAGCTTTTCCTTATTTTCAACCAATATATTCTCACCAAACGTTAAACACAACATCTAGAGCAAACATATACATTCTAACTGCATGGTTCGTCATTCATCTGCCATAAACCATAGTTTCAATTCACTATCATAGTATATAAATAGTTCCTAATGGCCTTATAAATCAACCCCTTAAGAGAAACGTGTAAGAAACAAAAAAACAAACAGCTAATTAGTCGACACGCAATATTCGATTCCGGTTCGTATCGCACGCAAACACGCGTTCATCGCAAACGATTCATCGCGTTCATTGCGTTCATCGCGTTCGCCGTGTTTATTGAGTATATTACTGACAACTTCACGCATTGAATTCTAATTCATAATTTGTTTGAATAACATTTAATTTGTATAAGTTTCGTGTGAGCTGTGAAGCAAAAACGTTTGGTTAAAATGTAATTAAATCTAAGCTTGCCGACGTCCTTGAGACAGTTCGTCTTGCCTGTCTCTTTGAAATATGTAAATTAATCTACCGTAAGGAGACGTTTCTAGGAAAGCTCTACACCGCTGAATAGATAAAGATCCTAAGCATAATAAAATGCCACATACTTTGTGAGATTAGCACGAACTCTAATAACTGTTTAGACACCAGTATAATGGATTCCTAAACTAATAATTATAATGATGTTTATTTCCCACCGCAATATTTTAGGTATTTACTAATATTATGCTTAGTAAGTAATACAATTTCTCAAGACTATATTGTGGAGGTCTAATGCCTAAACCAGATAGAAATCTGTGTTATAGCTCACCAGGTCTCCGCTACGAGTTACAGTTACTGACTAATAATACCGTACTAAAGATAAAACAATACAATAATAATAATTTACAAACCTAAACTTGTACTAGCGGCTAGCCAGCTGTGTTAGTGTATTTCGGAATAAAAGTACCACAAGTGTTAATCGAAAAAGCAGCGATAGCTCAGTGGGGAGACCAACAGACTACAATGCAGAGGGTCTCGGGTTCGAACCCACGTCGTGCACCTCTGAATTTCGGAGGTTATAGGACTTTTCGAAATTGTGTGCGTATTGATTGACAATTATCGCCTGCTCCGTGTCTCGGAGAGCACGTTAAGCCGTCGGTCCCGGCTGCCATGAACATCTATGGCAGTCGTTATTGGGAAAGTCAGTACCCTCTAATATCCTGACACTGGTCTAGCCTTAGGGTATCGTTAGCCTTCGGGTTGCGGAGGTCAGGTGGCAGCCGCTCCGTGTAAAAACTGATATCCAGTCAAATCCGGTTAGACCAGAAAAGCCGACCCCAAGTGACTTGGGAATAATAAAGGTTAAGAGAGAAAAAGTGTTAATCGAAAAAATGGTCTAAATGTGCACCTATATTTATCCAAATCCTTTCAACGGTTGATATATTTAAAAATCTCCACGTTTATAAAATAAACAAAATTGTGTGACCTAAATAAATAAGTCAAACAAATCTTTTAGAAAATCACAAAGTTTTATTTTAGTAGGCGATAAATCTATTGCAACAGTAATCATTTATAAAGTGCATGTTTGTGTTTCACAGTCCGACAGTTTTAATTACGTAAAAATAACCCGTTCATTATGAATGCATTTAGACTTATATTTCAGTCATGCGTCATGGTAAACACGCGATGCTGACCGCTATTTCGCACGCGAATTGTGACGTGACAGGGTTGACTGACAGTAAATTAAGTGGGACGACTATATAACGAGACACAATAGTTTACGTCGCATATTATCATCTGTAATATTGAAATTGCTGATTTCAAACGTCGAATGTGCCGTGAAAAGGTTATTAGACTGGATGACGTAAAATATATATGCCATACTACAATCGTCGGCAACACGCAAGTGATGCATCTGGTGTTGCAGGCGTCCACATACCATCAGATGGTATGCCCGTTTGCCACTTTAGTTGTATAAAACAACACTTTCGTGTAGAAATTAAAGTCTAAAATTATTCAGGTGAGGTCGCAAAGTTACACTTATGAACGTTAAAGTTGATAGTTTACTGAGTTAACTTAAGTTACAGAATTAAGTACAATGTTAGTTACTTAGGTAGGTTTAGGTAAATGGTTTCACCTATGCGATAACTGCAAGAAATTTAGTCACTTTTCTAAATCACCGTTAATCATTTTAGTATTTTCCAAGATGTGACAGCCAATATATACATTTTTGTAGTATATTCATTTATTTTAACTTTAAAAACATAATGTTATTAATTAGTGTAGAATACAAAAGCAACTAAACATAAATTTGTACAAAAACCTGCTTGATTCTAATTGATTCATTTTATTTATTTATATTTATTTATTAAATTAGAACAGTTACAATTACAACCAATTACACTAATTCAGATATTTACTTTATATAAATTTAAGATAGTTTTTCATAAAAAGCATTGCAAATATTCATGACGACTTTCAAGTCGTCAGCAAAAATATCACAGTCCGGGTTGGCTTCCACGAAAGTATTAAGTGCAGAGAGTACACGCGGCACCGGTGATGTAGCCCGTGCCACCGTGTGACACGTAGGCACAGCGAGGAGTCGGTGTCTTCTGGCTCTCAAAAAATTGTTCGGTACTTTAAGTCGAAACAAATCATTATGGAGGTCTGGGGCATCAATCAGACCGCGACTTACTTTTAACATGGCCCCTATTTGATCACTTGTCCGCCTAGTTTCGAGCATGTTGTAAACTAAAGTGCCTAGCAAAAATTTGGTAGGATATAAATATGAATAATATCCTAGAGTCCGCTTGTATAGGTATGTTGAAAACGCTTTTTGGACTTTTGCCAGCAAAAGTGCGTATTTTGATTCATGTGGATTCCACACACAGGAACTTGCCTCAAGCTTGCTCCGAACCAATGTGTTATACAAAAGCTGTAAATATTTAAACTAACAAACATTCTAAGTAATACACAAGTAGTTTATGTGCGTATTGATTGACAATTATCGCCTGCTCCGTGCCTCGGAGAGCACGTTAAGCCGTCGGTCCCAGCCGCCATGAACATCTATGGCAGTCGTTATTGGGAGAGTGTTGACATAAAAGATCCCACTGGGTCAAAGTGTTGCCGGTCTGCACTGACTGGCCCCCACTTAAGATACATACATAAATAGTTTAGATTAGATGTAAATACCTACTTTCTTACCATGACAAGATCCAAGCGGCCAATTCTCGAAATAAATTATCCTAATCAACGTTAGCCTAACGGAAAATGCAATTTACGATATAATTTGATGTTTATTTTAATTAAGGAGAACACCATTTGTGATATTTTTGACGCTGAGACTAAAAACTCTACATATTTTGAACAATTTCTATTACGAGAATTGGCAGATCTAAAGGTAAATAATATGTCAAGGTGAAGTTATATCGACCTAAGTGCAAACAAGTGCGACTGCGGTGCATCCCCACAGACAATGGGTCATTGGCTGACGTTCGCACGAGCCCAGAACTGTGCACGCTTCATGAAATATACCAAGCAATGCCTAATGCGATTCGCGTTGCCCAGCACTGGGCTAAAACCATTTAAAAACTGTTGCCATCGACACGATAAGAAGAAGAAGATTACGAGAATTGGTCCTCTGATGTTAACATAGTAACTCGTACTTTCACTCAGTAGAATAGAGCTATACTCAAAATAATAGGTTTGATTTTTGCTTTAGAATGATGCGATTGACTTCTAGCATAATTTCAAAATATTGAAATGAATTTTTGTTTTAGTTTAAAATAAAACATCTATAATTATAGTCCACATCAGAAACCACCGTGTCAACAATTTTGCTTTAAAATAATTTCCCGTAATTTAGTTATATGGTTTCTAATAACGTCGCGGCAAGCGTCAGTAATCGTACATTTACTAGACCTATGCGCATCACTAGCTCGACCTGCGTTATTAGATTAAATTTCACTATACGTTCTAATCAAAACGGTTCCTAGCTCGCATTAGAGACTTGCCAGACAGGAGGACATTATAAACTATCGTCTACTTTATATATACCGTCGTCAGATATATAACCACCGTCATCTACAACTACAGACTACAGTTTTAAAAAAATATACATAAATAGATGTATTGCACTCATATTTTGCTAGCTATCGTTGTAGGTCTTACAAAATAGGGGGCAAGCCGTTTGCTGTTCCCAACTCCCCGTGTTAACCAGACGTAAACTTTCAAGTTCATAAATATTACTTTATGACCTAAACGATTAAATGTTTTTTGACTTTGACTTTGAAATTAGATATCTATGGCGCTGGCACTAGGAATTTCCTAATAGAAAACCCTATAACACCTTTCTTAACCTGGAATAGAATCCAGTAAATAGGACTGTTCCCGAAGAATAGAAATGTATTACCAAAATCTACATTAACGCAAACAAAGTAGCGGGTATAATCTAGTAATAAATGTATAAAATCGCAGTGTTTTTAACAGTCTCGTATGGAGTGTCTATGGTTATAGTTACCAAGGCGGGGCGTGCACTCAAGTTATTAGTAGCTACTCATAAGCGCCCCAGTTAGGTCTCTGCTAATCCGGTTTAGTGATCATATGTTTGCATATATGTGGTTATGAGTGATGAAATATACGGGGATTATTATGAATTTAAATTATATTGAGTAGCTCGCCGCTGCCAAAGCTGTGAATATGGTTCGATGGGTTAATATTTAGCTTAAGTTGTACGCTTTTGTCATACGAATATGTAGTTACTTGTCTAGCATACATACGTAGACTCACGCATATATCCCCATAAGGGTTGGCAGAGGTACATTACCCTCACATTTAAAATCACTCCTAATTGGAGGCGATCCTATTGCCGTCAATCTACCGCAGTTCCAGGCTCCAGGTTGCCGCTGAGAATTTCTGGGCGGAAAAATCAATAACCCTTTGCCCGAGCCGGGAATTGACCCCAAGATCTAATGCACAGAAGTCGCGTTTACCTACATTTCAAGGCAGTCCTGACTAATAATTAATAACAACAAGTTATGCCCGCAACTTCGTTCGCAGTTTACAGTCATGTTCAACTGCTAATTAATTAACGCAAGTTCTTCTGAACGTAATTAATAAAATGATATCAGCCCTGTATTAAACTGTCCCACTACTGGGCACGGGCCTCTTCTCAGCGTCAGAAGGGTTAGGCCATATCCACCACGCTGGCCCAGTGCGGGTTGGCAGACTTCACATATCTTCGAGAACATTATGAACAACTCTCAGACATGCAGGTTTGCAGGTTTCCTCACGATTTTTTCCTTAACCGTTAAAGCATGTGATAATTAACTGTTTATTACGCATATAACTTAAAAATTCAGAGATGAGCCTCTTAGGATCGAACTCGAAAGGTCTAATAAAAAATAATAAATAAAAAAAGTTTTATTTACCACCAAACATAATTTTACAATTTCGCACAATGTGATATATCAAATCGTAGCAGCACTAGGTAGCAAGGTAAATATAACAAGTATGGTATTACGAGGGGTGGACAGGAGCCTAAACTAGGGAAACCCTGTATTTCAGCTCTCCTGGACACTAACCTGTGGCTTTGTGAATGTTTATTCTACTTCATGTTTTATGAAATCTGTGCGAGCGCGTGTCAGTGTGTGTCAGCGTGTGCGCGTGTATGAGCGTGTGTGTGCTCTGCGTAGCAGTCCAACGGTTTCCTACTTGGTAATTTAAATTTTAAGTGAAATCCGAGATATTCGTATAAAAATTGGTTCAGTAGTTTCTTGCGTTAAGGTCAATTATTGTTTATAGTTAAGCTTAACGCAAGAAACTTAATAATAAGTATACGTTTAAGAATACTTTGAATAAGGATAACGGTTATTAACGCGATCACGCTCTGTATATACATACCCTTCTAAAAGGGTTTACGTTACGTCACAAACACGCTAATGCCGAACTTAGACAAAGTGTGTTTGTCTGTCAAGATGTTCGCTGTAGAGCTAGCAATGTAACTATCAGGTAGCAGTAAGTTAGCTGGCAACGTGGATCTAAACGTAGCTAGTTAAGTAAATGTTTTATTCTTCTACTAAACCTTTGGAAATATTCAGGTTAAGTCCAATAAATATATGATAACAGTAATACAATATAATATTATATTTGATCTGCAGTAGACTAAGTTTCAGAATATAGCTACGGTTAAAATAGTGTGTGGAGATAACAAAAACGAAAGCCTGACATCACGACAGCCTGCTTGTAACCATGGTTGGTGCACGAATATCACAAAGAGAACCCTGACATCACCACACCAGGCTTCTTGTAAAGACAGTCAGTGCAATTTGGCTGAAACCTCAAACCTTTAAAAAGGTACCTAAATACCGAATACCGTCTCGCGTTAAGTTATATAAATCATGCAACGCAAAAGTTTCGAAGCGATTAAGTGTAATAAAATCCGAAAACAACTCGAAATGGCTAATTATGCAGCTAATAAGAGTCCTCGCGCAGTAAAAACAAAGTGCAGCTCATAAAAGAACTTACAAAGCTGCTAACAGTTGCCGAGTGTTCAGCGGAACTTAACAACATAATGAGCTCCTCATTTAGACTTAGTAGCGCGAATATTTTTAGTTTGCCAAGATGAAAATAGGCTTAATTCTGAAAAAAAAAAGTTTATTTTAGAGACAAAAGGTTTAAAATTCCTTTTTTAACTACCGCACTATGAATAATTCCTGTGTTTCAGGGGACTTGATAAGAAACAACCAAACTCGGCTTTATGTTTTTCAATTTTTTTAAACCCTTCACTGCCACACCTCCACAAACATTCAAATAACGGGCACAAAGAACACTCAGACTCAGAACAACCATTTATGGATCACACAATTGTTAGTCTTGTGTGGAGATCGAAACTCAAACCTCAGCGCATTGGTGTGTCCGTAGATTATTGATTAAATATGGGTCAAGGAGTACTACGAGTATCTTCAAGGAAGAGCCCATTTGTCAACCAACTGGGTTGTTCAAACAACTTCGATGGCTCAATATTCTAGTTAGTTCTCGTTCCTTAGAATGTTAAACCAACTAGACGACTTCTCATTATATGGCCAGAATATTATTCACGATGTTTTGTGTCTGTCATAAACACACACAGAATAAACGTATTTATACGTTGGCAATGTTTGATCACAATTACGTGTTAACTGCTGTACTGATTTGCATGTAATTTTCCAAGCAGATAGATAATTACCTGGATTGAAACATATCATGATTTTATCTCTGTTTCTGCGGGATTCACAAGCAAAGTCGTAGGCAGAAACTAAAAGTTTATGAAAACAAAAGAAACTCCTAGAGATTATTTGTATGTTGACGACGACATTGTGATGTTTGATTGAATATCATTCAATCAGGCGTTAAATTGATTAAGATGAAAGATGGTATCCAGATACTTCAAGTCCGGGATCTTTTTTATCCCACCATGCGTACCTGTGGTATTCGCGCAGACTCAAACTAGTCTACAAAAACGCTTGATTCACATCAAGCATTCTGCCTATATATTGATGGTCAATAGATATTTTAATTGCTATTTCTCCCAATAAAAACTGTTCAATATATCCAGTCTCAGTCCGATCTAGTCTTAGTGTCATAAACATTACACACTTCTTCTCCCTTAGCCTTTATTATTCCCAAGTCACTTGGGGTTGGCTTTTCTAGTCTAACCGGATTTGACTGGATATCCATTTTTACACGGAGCGGCTGCCACCTGACCTCCGCAACCCGAAGGCTAACGATACCCTAAAGCTAGACCAGTATCAGGATATAAGAGGGTACTGACTTTCCCAATAACGACTGCCATAGATGTTCATGGCAGCCGGGACCGATGGCTTAACGTGCTCTCCGAGGCACGGAGCAGGCGATAATTGTCAATCAATACGCACATAATTTCGAAAAGTCATATAACTTCCGAAAGTCAGAGGTGCGCGACGTGGGTTCGAACCCGAGACCCTCTGCATTGCAGTCTGTTGGTCTCCCCACTGAGCTATCGCTGCTTATAAACATTACACACATTCTCCAAAATTAATATAAACATTGAATGTGATGATTGATGATAAATTTCATTTGAGTTCACATTTCACTATAGACTAGATCTGAGCTTTAATTCAAACATATTTTATTACAAACGCTGGCCTCTTATTCCGAACCACTCGAGGCCTACATCTAAAAGTCAATTACACTAGTAATAAAGGGTACAGCCGTGACGTCAGCAAAGTTGTCGGAGGCGCCGATCGGCACGCTTCCTAATTGATTTCAGTGTCGACTACGTGGCGTGGGCCTCGCCATCAACCGCTCTGCTGGCTAAGGCTTTATAACTGACAAGCTAACTCTTGGATTGATTTGTGCTTAAATGCAGAAACTATTTAGTTGTCTATCTAAGCTTTTATAAGACTGTGATGATTGTGAGATTAGTAGAGTAAATACATATATAATGTAGAATGTCTTTAAAGATATTAGGTTTAGCTAACTAAACGCGCCTGAACCAAAAATAAGATTTTTGGAGTAACAATCACGCAAAATTGCTAAGTGAATTTTGCGATTTGGTAGGTTAAGGTTTTACTTAAATCATGCCAAATTTTATATAATTACTTTGAGTAAAAGTAAAGTAGAGATAAAATGCATTTTGACGTGATTCGCTTCAATTAATTCTGAGGCAAACGTATGTATCTTATGTGGGGGCCAGTCAGTGCAGACCGGCGACACTTCGACCCAGTGGGATCTTTTGTATTGACACTCTCCCAATAACGACTGCCATGTTCATGGCAGCCGGGACCGACGGCTTAACGTGCTCTCCGAGGCACGGAGCAGGCGATAATTGTCAATCAATACGCACATAATTCCGAAAAGTAAAAACAAAAAGCGAGGCAAACGTAACGTTTTATTTTTCCTACAAACTAGTTTATATTTTATTAGTAAAAATATAAAGAAAAGAAAATACCTGAATGAAGCTAAGTATGGATTGTCTTAAATTATCAAAAAGTCTCTGGCTTTTTATTACGTGGAAATAAAAGCCAAAGTGTACAAAATGTGGATGTATGTAATATATCGATTCTTTCATTTTTACCGATAAAGGCGTGAGACTGTCACTATGTATAAGAAAGTTTATCCTATTTCATTATATAGCTTACTGTTGCAAGAAATCGGCAATTTCGTAGGCAAAGACCAAATATAACGGCATGCTTCTCGCTTATAGAAGGCTAGAGGCAGCTGTAATTAACGTTAGTCTACTAACCGCACCAGTTTCATTGTGACGGACGTTTCCGGACATTTCCGATCGTGGCCGATGCCTCACCATTACATACCGAGTACGTCTGCCCGCACAAAGTTTCTTCGACGGATCTAACCGATGGACATTCTGTATTTGGAATTTATACTCATTATTGGGACTTGCTTATAGTTATACAATTTTTATTTTATTTATAATAAATAAGTGAGAGTACCTTAGGCAATAAGTAGAGAAAGCGAGAATAGTGTTTCCTGTCAAGAAAGTGACAGAAGCAGCATGGAGTCTTGAACTGTGTTTGGTAAACGACAATATGTAGAACCTTAAACAATAGCTGTGCAACTCTATTTTATTTATTCGGAAAACAAACAGTCTCTATTACTATTTTACAAATCATATATTATCTAGGAACAAATTATATGTTTTCACATATGATTACACAGGCCTTGGTCTATCTGTTTCTGTGGTTGATAAGGATGGTAATATACCTACAATATATTGATATACTTACGTCATTTCAACTCATCAGCACTAGTTTACCTACTACAACCATTTTGAGTTTTTTAAAAAACAGTCTTTCTTACGATAAAACCGATTGAATTTATCTCATTATTTCATTATGGCTAGTACGTCCAGATGTTGTGTTAACGATCCCGATATGTTTTGTTATGTTTGTGGTATATAAAAAAACATAAAAAAATCAGCAAAAATCAATTACAGACACTGTGTGTATTTTGATTAGTTCGGCATTGAAATTCGACATCAAGATAAAGTGTGGATGCAAGTCAGTGCAGTGCAGTCTCCAAAAAAATTTAATTCGATAAAATCACTCAAAAGACAAATACATTGAGATTTTTGTAAAAATAATATTTATTTTTATCTCATAAACTAAAACTGATACAAAAAATATCAGTATCTTTTTGATATCATAGTACAAGATATACTTAAAATCAAGTCCAAATCCCAGACACCAAAATGAGTGTAGTCCAGTGTTATTTGAACCTTGATAGTTGTACTTATAGTGCTATACAGATTAACATTGCTATAAAAAATATTTTAAACATTTGCTGATGTGAAGAAAATAAATTACTATTAAAACGTTTAAGGAACCGATTAAAACCATTGATTGGAAAGCGTTTTGATGTATTCAGAAGGAAGTGTATTAAATAAATCAGGTTCAGGGCAGTCAACTAGTATGTTGATAAGGTTTGAGTGTATATATGTCATTGTTTTTAAAACTAACGTTTATACAGGGATAAGCAGACATTTCCAGACTTCGTACAGCTACTGAGAATTTATTTATACAAAAGTATCGATATAACTTTTCTCGACCCCGATGATCAACCCTGGGCCTTTGCGATCGTATGTAGACCAATTGTACCTTGAGATAATTTAACCTGTATGTATCTTATGTGGGGGCCAGTCAGTGCAGACCGGCTACACTTCGACTCAGTGGGATCTTTTGTGTCGACACTCTCCCAATAACGACTGCCATAGATGTTCATGGCAGCCGGGACCGACGGCTTAACGTGCTCTCCGAGGCACGGAGCAGGCGATAATTGTCAATCAACAATTGACTTAATCATTGAGAGTAACAGGTTAAATTAACATGTTATTATTATGTTAACAAATTAACCATGACGCCGCTCGTGCAGTAAAATTTTACTTATATCATAATTGTAAAAGTTTGTGAGGTTGATTGGATGTTCGTTACTCAAGCACGCTTAAACCTTTAAACTAATTTTAATGAATATTGACACATTATAGACTATGTTATGGATTAACACATACGATACTTATTATTTAGGCAATATGTTTCAGTGGGAAACACACGGGCGATGAAGAAGCTAGTTGAAATATAAGTAAGTAGCGACCCACCCCGGCTTCGCACGGCTAGTACAAAACCTTAACAAATTATACACTCAAACCTTCCTCATGAATCACTCTGTCCATTGCTGAAAATCCGTTCAGTATTTTTTGAGTTTATCGCGAACAGACAAACAGAAAGACAGATGCGGCGGGGGACTTTGGCTTATAATATGTAGTGAAGTGGTTAAAAAATTAGTATTACTGTATTATACATCAGGACTGATGCAGTTATCACATTACCAAACGAACGAAGGTAACAAATTTGAATCGAAGGAAAAAACAAACGACAAGTCGGTTGTCCCCATAATTATTTTGCTTATGTAATTAATAAAATATGAAAGATTGAAAATGTCTAATTGTATATTGATTCTTAGATATTAATTTAAATCAATTGAATTTTAAGCCAGTCAAATGAATCTAATTATAACGTATTCATTGCATTGGAATTGAACTGGACTCCCTCGATGGTGCATTAACATGGAATTGCGCTTACACTGTAAGGTCTGGAGCTTGATTTAATTTGTTGGTAAAACGGTTACATATCTGGCAATACGTCTATTAAGCAACAATAGATCCGCCTCCTAGTACGTGGAAAAACAAAGCTGACGAATTATGTGACTAGAACAACGTGAATATGCTTACTCTTTTCTTCTTTTTCTTTTAAACGACTACTCCTTTACTAGAAAGAATTTCTGTGTCGCGGGGGACTTTATCAACATTCAAACAACAGACACATAGAACATAAACCAGATTCGGTACGACTATTTGTATATTATACCAATTTTTGTCCCGTGTGGCATCGAACCCTGATGGGTTAAGCCTACACTAGACTAGTCTAGAGTGTGATCACTCGGCGCATTGACAGTGGCGAGAAGACTTCTTAAACGTAGTTGTTTTGGTAGTTTTAGCAATCAGTGCAGTCAGTCAGCAGTAAAAATAAGAAGGATAATTAGTGCTAAGTGCCAATTGGCAATTCTTTCTGCACTAACTTCGGTCGAGAATTTATTTACACTCAATTTTTGTACGACAAAATATTTTCATTGCTTCCGCCTGGCAGACTTCCAAGAAAGCTTCCGTTAAATGACTATGATTCCTATCACACTGAAACCAGATAAGATTTAAAAAGTACGACTGGTATAAACAATACCCGTATCCTGAACCATTTTACTTTAAAATCAAATTAGAAAACCGTTTTTACTGGTACATATTTCTGAAGGCAAAAATGTTATGACCTAATTTTACAAAGAGGTTGTGAAAATGCGATGTTGAATTACCTTTAAACATCGCGTTTTGAATAATATTGTCATTCGTTTACGTAACAGTCTCCCCGCGCGACCATGGCTGCTGAAAAGCAACTGAAACAAAGACAATGTAAATTTAATAGTTTAAATTATCCAAAAGTAGAGCATTTTAAAATAAATAGCAATAAAATTCGTATACAGTAGTTTAATTTCAATCACTATTTTACTAATCTAAGAGCCTGGCATTAACAATTATTTGGTGATGGTAGTATTGAATGGGCTCAACCGGAGAAGTGCCTTACTTTTGCTGAAATCGGTGTAAGAGTACCTAGTAACGCCCGCTTGAAGAAAGAAAATGGAAGAGTTCTTCCATTTTCTTTCTTGTCTGCCATTCAATCTTTAATTAATTTTAAATAGGATCGGTAAAGTGCATGATGCTTTGATATTGCAAACGAATAAAGATTATTGCAGCTTGTCTTTGCGCGAGCTCTGCGCTTACCTTACCACTTTAGTAGCATTAACTGCCTCCGTGGCGCAGTGGTAGTGAATGCGACTGCTGTGCATGAGATCTCAGGTTCGAATCCCAGGTCGAGCCAACAAACAGTTATTGGATTTTTCAGTTAATAAATCTCAATTGCAGCCCGGAGTTAGGAAGTTGGCGGTGTTAAACACCCCTCGGAAAGCACGTAAAGCTGTTGGTCTTGCGCCTGATCTCTCTCCAGTCGTGTCGGATTACCGTCCCATCGGATTTTAAGAGTTAAGGAATAGAGAGTGCACTTGTGTTTGCGCACACACTTGTGCACTATAATATCTCTTGCGTAGTTGGCCAGTCTCCGTTAAGACTGGCCGCCGTGGCCGAAATCAGTCTGGACGATATTATTATTATTATTATTATTAGTAGAATAAAAGCTAATCTTTTAAAACACACTGTCTTATTGGCGCAGGTAGCGTGCGCTGCTGTGCATGAAGCTAAGGTTCCATATCCTGGTTGGACAGTGAAAGTTTTATGTCATGTAATACTAAGAAGCAGCACTGTCTGGACACTATGCCTGGTAGATAATAATGGAATTTAAAACGATTACTAGTTTAATATGGGTAAGCGATAGCTCAGTGGGAAGACCGACAGACTGCAATACAGAGGGTCTTGGGTTCAAACCCACATCGCGCACCTCTGACTTTCGGAAGTTTTATGACTTTTCGAAATTATGTGCGTATTGATTGCCAATTATCGCCTGCTCCGTGCCTCGGAGAGCACGTTAAGCCGTCGGTCCCGGCTGCCATGAACATCTATGGCAATCGTTATTGGGAAAGTCAGTACCCTCAAATATCCTGACACAGGTCTAGCCTTAGGGTATCGTTAGCGTTATTGCTATTGCGTGGTTGCGGAGGTCAGGTGGCAGCCGCTCCGTGTAAAAACTGATATCCAATCAAATCCAGTTAGACTAGAAAAGCCGACCCCAAGTGACTTGGGAATAATAAAGGCTAAGGGAGAAGACTAGTTAAATATGGGTGTGATACACATCTGGCTACCCTATTATTGGGAATATACGCCTGAATCTATGTATGTATAAGATAGTACCATTCTTAGACAAAATTCTCCCCTATCTTACCCTCCGTCCCAATAAATCACCGAACAAACATCCTACAATTCATTCGACATATCCTCAATAAATTTCAAATCTAAAACACATACCGTCAAACATATAGACGGGACATCTACCAGTCCCTCTCAATTTGTTACAATAGTGTAGTTAGCTATACATACATATATATAGATAATACTTAAAAACTACCTACTAATATTTAGAAACTACCTACTATATCTAAATAATTATATCTTTTGAATGAAATGTACGATTTTAATAATTTAAAAAGTATTTTACGGGTATTGAAACGGTATTTAATAAATTACCATTTAATGGGATAAGGATTAATACTGAGGTATGAATAATATGGTTTGATTATTGTCGCCACTTCTACCAACTTTTAAAATGTAAAAAAGTAGTTATAGTAGCATAACTACAGTAGTTGGACATATGGTATCGCAGACTTTTTTGTAGATATTGATACGTTCTATAATACTGTAGAACATTTTTTGTTCTATCATCAATAGTTTCCGCAGCGCACGTGATGACAGATTTTTTATGACTAATTTTTTCACACCTTGTGTTATATTATTGCATTTTTATTAAGGATCCCTATTTTTTTTGAAAATGTTATATAGCCTATGTCACTCAGTGAGATGCAGCTTTCTAATGGTGAAAGAATTTTAAAATCGGTCCAATAGTTTTTGTGTGAAACCATTACAAACATACATACAAAAACACAAATGTTTCCTCTTTATAATATTAGTTTAGATTCATTCGATTGCATAGATAGAGCAGTTGTAAATAAATCATCACCTCGCCAATGACCAATATGCTTAAAAATGCTTTTTAGGCGTGAATTATGCAGAAAAAGCGTAAGGTGATGGCACAGCGTAGGCGTGACACGGATAAGGCACAGACGCGATTAAAATTATACAGAAAAATTTAATTTTATTGTGATAACACATGTCTGTTCAGAAATCTATATATATAAAACTCTTCCGTTACTGAGTGACCGACAGACAACGCACAGCCGAAACTACTGAACGCAAGAAGCTGAAATTTTGCATGTATATTCCTTGAAGAGTGTAGGGGAGCGCTAAGAGAGGATTTTTGGAAATTCCACCCTGAAGGGGGTGAATGGGGTGAATACCCGATATTCACACGGGAACGGGACTTACGCGGGTGAAACCGCGGGAAAACTACTAGTACTGTATAACAAGCGACGTGCCTCTTGCGCTTGGGTCTCGTAGTTTACAACGCGTCGCTTTCTTATATTCCTTATGGGAAGTATTGAAGTGGCATCATACGAAAGCTGCGCCTTCGCCGCACCTACATCTTATGCCGCCTTTGTATAATTAAACGCATATACATTCACATTAATAAAAAGAAAAGGGAACGACAGATAGTGCTTTTAAAAAAATGGACTTTGCGTAGGAATTTTCATAGTGTGTAAGTTGTAAGGACACAAGACGACAGCAGCCTTTAAAACTCAAATGAATCAGAACATGTTTAGATTATTACAGCACAAAATGAATGATGGGCAAATTGTTCGTTCACTTGTAGTCATGGATTATTGTTTAAATGGTATTTAATTTTTAATTACTATTTTTATCACAAACATTGATACATTTCTCAATTGTACTACGGCCGATGGCGAGGTTTATAGCCTTATAGATGTTATTTTTGGTTTCTTTATTCGTTTACTGTTAACCCGTAAATGTATAATAAAATAATTTACCTTAGCGTAACTGATGAAGTGCCTCATATATCATTAGTTAGCTTTACCTGCCATGTAATTGAGAATATACATCTATCGCAACAGCTATCAGAAAATAACTCAAATTCTTTGCCGCATAAAAATCACAAGCGATTAAAAAGCGATAGTTCAGTATTGGCGGTACGATTTATTTCTCAATGCACCTACCGTCCATTATTTAATTCAATCGAAGCGAGTGAAATGAAATATTTAAATGGAAAACAGGATAGGATTTTATCAACAGACGTGGCTAATACTACAAACGAAGACTTATTCTCGTCGTCCATTTTAATATAATTACTTGCTTGTTAGCACAATTAATATCATCTCTTTAAGTGATTAAATCTTTCAACTCGCTTAGTATTTGCGGTAACTTTGACGTTTATGTGTATTTATTCTGTTTCTACTTCCAAAGTTAAAGATCGAATTCAAATTCAATCGAAGATGTAGTCTTATTGGAAACTTATAACTTGGTCAGATATTTTGAATGACATGGTACTACTATGTATACTAAATAGATATGTCTTATGGTGTGTTAAAGGTTTAGGAGACCGACTGTAAAATTATAAGGTCTTTATTTTGGCAGCAAAGTTAGATAGTTTGTTTTAAACAAGTGAGAAACGGCAAAGAATTGCCGTAAATCTTAGAGTTCAAAAAAATGGTTCAAGTAATATGCAAAGATCACGTGATACTACGTGACATTGAGGCCAGAGGTCAAAAGTAATAGTCATTTCGGGGGTATATTGACTATGCTGAGTCGAATGGCGTTGACCGCGAGTCTCTAGCTCTTACGGTTCTTAAGTTGAAAGTTGTATAATAGACAGACGGATGGACGGACAAAGCTGTTGTATGACAGTTTTTTCGAACTCTAAAAACGACACAAATGATAGTCCCGTGTGAGGATCGAACCCACTACACCTGACACGACAGTGCTGGCGAGGTGACCACTACAACCACTACACCAACCGTGCATTTAATGGACACCATTATAATCTTCAGATTAAATGATTACAATACGCTAAAACGATTAGATATATCTTTTTTATTGTCTTTTAGTGTGTGTAATTTGCTATTCGTGGCAAGTTTGCTGAGAGTTAAGCAACGTGTTCTCGGAATAACAGGTGTATATGTCTGTCTGTTATAGAAAGAATAGTTCTGTTGCTATCCACTATTGTTGTTGCTAACTAACAATCAATACTATTGAGCTACAATTAAAATGTTGCACTGTTACTAAATGGCAGTAGAACGGGCGCAGGCAACACATCGTAGCGCCGTAAGCAAGGAACATTGAGGAAGGTCCACTAGTACCTGCTGTTCCAATAATTCGATCATGCTATAAGCAACAAAATTATTTATTTATTTTATTTTAAAATTTGTACATGTTTTTTGTACGTGCGTACTTTAGCTTGAAACATCTTATATTATCTTATCTTATGTGGAGGCCAGTCAGTGCAGACTGGCGACACTTCGACCCAGTGGGATCTTTTGTTACGACACTCTCCCAATAACGACTGCCATAGATGTTCATAGCAGCTGGGACCGACGGCTTAACGTGCTTTCCGAGGCACGGAGCAGGCGATAATTGTCAATCAATACGCACATCATTTTGAAAAGTCATATAACTTCCGAAAGTCAGGGTGCGCGACGTGGTTCGAACCCGAGACCCTCTGCATTGCAGTCTGTCGGTCTTCCCACTGAGCTATCGCTGCTCTCTAAAAACATACATGCACATATATGTATGTACTAAAGAATATCCCAATAGTAATTATATAATACATAATATATAATCTAAATAAAATATATACAAATATATTTATGTATCTATATATAAAGAAACATGCATACATACCTATATACACATATATGTACATACATTCGTATCATATTACTTATGAGATGAATCCGATAAACTGTCGAGGTATGAATGTATATCTTAAATCGGAATGGAAGAGCATTCAGGAGAATGGAACGTATGCCTCCCAGCCAAGCAACAAAAGGGAAAACCGTTCCTCTTATACCGAAGTCGGTAAAACGACTGGATAAAATACCCTCGCTAATTCCAGTTTTGCTATGTAGTCATAGTTTCACGCCTATATTCTCGAAAGGGAATATAACTCTGCCTGAGTTATATTAAACCTACGATCCGCCAGATATACTATTTTCCACGTGATAGGACGCAATTCCAGACCAGCTAGCACTGAGAATATCTAACAGGAAAACACTTTTTCTAGAGATATCGAATCTAAAACCTTATGCACAGCCGTTACCTACCACGATTATACCACTAAAGCAATCTGAATTGCTTTAACTGTTACATAAAATACGTACAAGTAAAAGATATATGTTCCTACAAAACATAATGACACGCAATTATTTTCAGTCCTTATGCAATAATAATTTCCATTATCTATTTACAGATTAATTTATTCACAAACTGAAACTAGCCATGCAAACCAGCTATATAACTCAGGCATTGTCATTCAAAATAACGAATTGTCTCGAAATAACATACCTAACCCTTAGAACGGCGGTGGGTATAACGGGCCCGCCAGGTGCGTCGAGATTGACGCAATATTTAATTAGAGTACTTCACGGTTGGGAGGCTCAAAGGGCTCGAAATTCGTGCTTGAGAATTATTGTAATGTTGTGCACTTACGCGTAAGTGTGAGTACAGTATGTTACACAACGCTCCGCTGGTCGCTGCGTCCGGGCTGACGCGAGGCAGGCTTGTCGGAGCGATATTGTTTTTAATTTTGGAATAAATTCAAAATTGATGTCTGATTTTAAAATACTTGTCTTTCATGTTGTAATGTAGCCAGTACTATAAATGAAGCAGAAATCTGTTTATTCGCTCCAAACGATTAAATATTAATATCGATATTGGCAAATATATAACAATGTAGCTTGAAGCCTCTTTTTGAATATGTGTTTTCTCGTTTAAATATTTGGAATATATATTCAAATGAGACGGTATTTACAATGTTAATGATTATTTTGTGCAATTCAGCAACAGAGAACAATGCACAATTGCTATAAATAACAAAGCATATTTACGAAATTAAAAACGACCCATTAAAAATAAAAATGATTTCAGAAGGTAGCACAGCGGTATTGCATGTGTCTTCTATGCATCAGATCTTGCGTTCGATCTTTGAATAGGGCAAAATTTTTCTGTTAGAATAAATATTCAACACATTACCAAACTCCATGCTGAGTTTGCCAATCCGGCCGTTAGACGCCAATAGACTGACATACTATTACGTAGGACCTAAAAACATAACTGAAGAACATTTCTTCAGTTATGTTTTAATTAGCTTTAGTTAATAATTTAATTAGCTTAAAATTAGAAAAGTTTAATTGTATCTAGTAGTAGTGTAACAGTTTCAAAATTTTGTAATAAAGTTTAAAATAAATAACGCGATAAAATCCGTATATAGTAGTTTAATTTCAATGAATAACATTCGCGTAAACAGAAGACAATATTATGTCAACATAAATTATTACAATGATAAGAATCTAAATATGTATTAATAATATTCAAGATACCCATTATTTTTCGTCTGATATATCACGTCTGGTGCTAAGTACCAGACGTAATTTTGGCTAAAAGTAATCCTCGTTTAAGCCCAAAAAAAACTTTACGACCATAGAGTAAAAAAACATAGCAGCGACTTCTTGTACAGCTGTTTCTAAGCTATCCGCTTTTTTTAAATGTTTTCTATTCTGTGACTTTTTCAAGATCAGTAAAGGGAGGTTTTGGAAAAAAGGGAATCTCTTTGAATAATGTCTGCGCGTGTTTGGATTCAGGTGGGTCCGTCTGACGCAGTGTAAGCATTACAGCAAGATATATTAGAGAAAATGTATTTGTATGTGCGAAATACCTTACCTTATACCTTTGAATAGCAAAGTATTATAACGTTTGTTTTTATGCTGATTTGAAGGATTGAAAGGATAATATGAGGGATTTGTCATACGTATGAGGGTCAGGGAACGTTTATACATTTGGAGAACAGTCACAACTTTTATAATCTTTCATTTGGATTTTCATATGGGTGTTTTAAAAACATATTTTATAATGAAACTGTGTCGGTAGTGAAGTAGTAGTCAATACAATGTCAATACAAATTTCGATACCCGGCTTAAGTAATAACTAGATTTTGCCCGCGGCTTCGCCCGCCTAGGTTAGGTTAAGTTAAGTTAATAACAGTACTTTTTCTACGTAAAAGTATCTTATTAAATAGTCTTAAATGTTGCAGTTGTAGCAATAGCTCAGTGGGGAGACCAACAGACTGCAATGCAGAGGGTCTCGGGTTCGAACCCACGTCGCGCACCCCTGACTTTCGGAAGTTATATAACTTTTCAAAATGATGTGGGTATTGATTGACAATTAACGCTTGCTCCGTGCCTCGGAAAGCACGATAAGCCGTCAGTCCCGGCTGCCATGAACATCTATGACAGTCGTTATTGGGAAAGTCAGTACCCTCTTATATCCTGACACTGGTCTAGGCTTAGGGTATCGTTAGCCTTCGGGTTGCGGAGGTCAGGTGGCAGCCGTTCCGTGTACAAACTGATATCCTGTCAAATCCGGTTAGACTAGAAAAGCCGACCCCAAGTGACTTGGGAATAATAAAAAGGCCAAGGGAGAAGAAATGTTGGTGGAATATTAAACCTTGCACTGTGGCATTTATATTTTTGTAATTACTGATTTTTTATGTTACAAGAAATTATTACTATTCTTGTTAGCCTCTACAGCTAAGCTGTCATGATTGCGTTAGGAGTGGGTTCATATTTTAATTGACTGTTATGAATATATTGAAAAATTGTTTATCACATAATATAACTAAGAGATTCCGTGCATCATCTTAGGTGTTATTTTCCGCAGAATATTTACATAAGATCTTAACCCGATCTCGACCCATCGTACTTCCCATATCCAAGATAAAACCCGGCTGCGATCCGGCGTAAATCCGTAAGAAGTGCGACCATTACTCAGAGGACGAGTGTGTAGTTCTTGTAGCGCTCTCTAAGCGTACTGCATGTCGAGTATTTGTCACTATGACACCTACTCCTGGTTTTTGTACTATAGTGCTCACTCAAAGTCTGGAGTGTTAGATGTTCCGTCGCGAAGAACTGTTTAGATAATGCTTAAAGCGTACATATGAACGAGTTTGTGTGAACGCTGTGTAGTGAATGCGACTGTCGTTTGATACCCAGATCGGGCAAATGTTTTTTTTTTTATACTACTTAGATGGCAAACAAGCATACGGCCCACCTGATGGTAAGTGGTCACCGTAGCCTATGGACGCCTAAAACACCAGAAGCATCATTTGCGCGTTGCCGACCCTTTAGAAAAAATTGGAAGTGGGAAGGAGCTGGAGCGCGAAGGGGGAAAGAGGGTGATTGGGCGAACGTAGCAAAGGGCAACCCCTTTGCTACGTTCGATCTAAGAATATAGCCGATGAAATACTATTTTATTGTATTATTCTATCACATACACACAACACCATCTAACCCAAACTAAGCAGAGCTTGTACTATGGATACTAGACAATGGATAAACATACATTTATATACAATTTTTTTGTAAAGTCTTACATATTATACACTGGATGTGCCCGCGGTTTCACCCGCGTTTAAGATTACTGCGCCGTCCCCGTGGGTCGTAGCGTGATGTTATATAGCCTATAACCTTCCTCGGTAAATAGGCTATCCAACACTAACATAATTTTTCAAACCGAACCAGTAGTTAATGAGATTAGCGAGATCAAACAAACAAACAAAATCTTCAGCTTTATAATATTAGTATAGATAGAAATACCCAGACCAAGACAAACATCCATGCAGCATCCATGCACACAAATATTTGACTTGTGCGGGCATCGAACCCGCGACCTCAGGCGTGGCAGTAGGTTACATTAACGACTACGCCATCGAGGCCGCCAAAAATGGATAATTGTAATTTAGGTGTATAAATTAATGCTCTTTATTTCGGAATCAAAGCCTGACTGAAAAGCAAATGAACTAAGGTGTATCTATGAAGTGCTATTTCCGATATTGAAGTGGCGGTAGCACAATGAATAAGGTATTGGACTTGCGATCGAGCGGTCGCGGGTTCGAATCCCACCCATTGCACTACTGACTTGAACCCACGCCTAATACAAGCATTCTAGCTTACCTGGAGTGGTAACAAGAATTTTTAGTGATTTAATAATAATAATAATAATAATAATTTTATTTATGCAAAAAAGTATGTTACATAGCACTTATAATTATTACAACAAAGTTATTAGTCATTATAAGAGGAACCCTGCCTCCCAAACTAGGTTATACCTGTATCTTGAGAGACAGTAATTCAGTTGTGAGAATATACTCATTATTATACAATGCAAGTGGAACATAATGACAATCTATTGTTTCTTCAGATCAGTGTTTGGTAACATCTATTTTTGTGTGTTGTGTGTGTGTACCTATATGTGTGTGTGTATATGTGTGTGTGTGTGTGTGTGTGTGTGTGTGTGTGTGTGTGTGTGTGTGTGTGTGTGTGTGTGAAATTACACTATTTGATGAATTCGAGTAATAATTCCGTTTTATGATAGTCGAGTTGGAGCAACCAGATTGTGAGAATGTTTTTTGTTGTATATTTATTTAAACTTAGGATATTTAGCTGTTTGTTAACTTTTTTGTATATATAAGAACTTAATATAGGAAACTGATGTTCAGCAAAGGAAGTTTTATGTTTTATTGTGGGAATGATAACCGTGCGTTTGTTTGGATTACAAGGAGGTACTATGCTATGGTACCTGAGAGTGATTTGAAGTACAAACAGCTGTCTAACCGTAAGTAGTTTGCACTCGCTGTATAGTTGCACAGTAGGGTATCTAAAAGGTTTTTTGCACATCACCTTCAGAATGGCGCGTTGAGCTCTTTCCAACTTTAGGAGATGTATTTTGGCTGCCCCACCCCACACTGTTATGCAGTATCCGATCACTGATTGACACAGAGCGTAATATACTAGTTTGAGAATGTCAAAACCAGCAGATCGTCTGAGTGCTTTGAAAACTTGAATGAGACGAAGAGTTTTATGCGTCAGCGATTGGATATGCTTGTCCCATTTTAATTCCTGGTCAATTAAGACGCCGAGATACTTCACGTTGTCTGTTCTAACAAGAGCCGGACAACAACAGGGCAACTGATTTGGCGAACATGAATGAGCTGTAATCATGAAGGATTGAGATGGAGCTGAAATGTGTCGAATTGCGAAAGGAATATAAAAGGTTTTTTGTAAATTAATTGTTAGGAGATTAGCATGCAACCACGCCATGACAGTAGTTAGAGCTAATTCAGCCTTACGCTTAACCAAGTCCCAGGTATCTCCGTAGACTAGAATTGCAGTGTCATCTGCGTATGCAATGGTTTTACAGTCAGGGAGATTAAGCATACATAAATCATTCACATAGATTAGGAAAAGCGTTGGACCCAAAATGCTTCCCTGCGGAATACCGAAGGTGATTATTTTTTCATCACTCAAACAAGAACCAATTTTAACACGCTGAGTGCGATTATTGAGGTAATCTTTAAAAATGTCAAGTTGTAGTCCCCTGATACCAATTAGTTCCAATTTAGAAATGAGGAGAGGAACAGAAACTGTGTCGAATGCCTTAGCCAGATCTAAGAATATGCCCAAGCATTTAGTTCCATTGTCTAGTTTGTTGGCAACTAGTTTTGTGAGATCTAGTACTGCATCCTCAGTAGACATGCCGGGACGGAAGCCATACTGATTTGGCGCAATTATTTGGTGTCTGTCCAGAAACTTTCTAAGATTATTATTGAGGACCTTTTCAAATATTTTAGAGAGAGCTGGCAGTACTGAGACCGGTCTGTAGTTGCTGACACAGCTTCTGTCCCCACCTTTGTGGATAGGGTGTACGATCGCTTTTTTCAAGGCGTTTGGGAAAATACCTGTAATGAGACAGCGATTGAACAAGAATGTGATGTGAGGAGCCAAAATATGCCGGGAATCCTTAAGGACTGAGGAGGGTATTCCATCCCAGCCCACTGAGCAATCATTTCTAAGTTGTAAGATGAGGGATTCAATTTCTTCTTTATCTATGTCCAGAATGGAAAGGGAGTTAGATGTGGATTGATGGATGCGGAGTTTGGTAGTATTTAGGTTTGTGAAATTAGAAGATAATATTTTGTCTGCAAGGTTTTTTCCTATATTGCTGAAGTAAGTACAGACGTTATTAGCTGAGTGCTTAGGATTCGAACTGACGTTTAATAAGTCAGATGCATTGTTTAGCTTATTTTGTGTATTAGTTATTTGTTTAATCGTTTCCCATAAGACTCTAGGATTATTTTTATTTTTTTCTAATTGGATCTGTTCATATGAAGCTTTTAAATTATTAAGAAGATTATTACAATAGTTGCGGTATCGAGTATATGTGATTTTTAGTATTAAATTATCCAGATTGTTTTTAGACTTAACGTGCATCCTATCACGATTTTGTATACATTTAAGGACCCAAGTCGTTATCCAAGGTTTTAATATTAATTTTTTACGGGGAATTTTAATTTTTGAAGTATGTTTCGTAATCACAGTTTTTATTATTGTAATAAAAATATCCACAGATTTATTAGCACAAGTTTCTATATAGATGGCTGAGAAATCAGTACTTTGAAGTTCCGATTTAATTGCCTTATAATTTAATTTAGATGTAGTAATATGAATCCCAAATTGCTAGTAATTTTTAAAAAGAAATTTATTTCTCTTAGCTGTAGATTTCTGTGAGTAAGTGTCGATCGCTTACGCACTATGCCCCAATTTCAAGACCTGGTGCAAAAAACACACGCCGAATTACATAACTAGCAGAGTACTACGTAAAAATTATATCTTAATCCAAGATTTCGTCGTTTTGATGACGGTAACGCAACAGTTTCTATGAATCAACGTCATCCGTGTCAAAATAGTCGGCCTTTCATGCCCTCGGGAATTATAACAACGTTTGAATTTGACGAGTTACAACATCAGAGGCTTTAGAGCAAATAATACCGCCCCCAACGTAGATTATGTCGAGTAATTCTCTAATGCTGGTGAGTTAAAGGGGGATTTAGCAGCTGCGTCCCTGGCTACGGGTGACAAAGAATTATGTCAGATGCGCGGGAACATTAGTAGCGCATTTGTTTATTATGGAGACAAGTTTATATTAGCAGTGTAGTTTGTATGTAGTATCTATTATACTATTTAGAGCAGCGATAGCTCAGTGGTGAGACCAACAGATTGCAATGCAGAAGGTCTCGGGTTCGAATCCACGTCGCGCACCTTGACTTTCGGAAGTTATATGACTTTTCGAAATTATGTGCGTATTAATTGCCAATTATCGCCTGCTCCGTGCCTCGGAGAGCACGTTAAGCCGTCGGTCCCGGCTGCCATGAACATCTATGGCAGTCGTTATTGGGAAAGTCAGTACCCTCTAATATCTTGACACTGGTCTAGCCTTAGGGTATCGTTAGCCTTCGGGTTGCGGAGGTCAGGTGGCAGCCGCTCCGTGTAAAAACTGATATCCAGTCAAACCCGGTTAGACCAGAAAAGCCGACCCCAAGTGACTTGGGAATAATAAAGGCTAAAAGAGAAGAAAAGAGAAGAATCTATTATAATATTTACCTTTCAAACCGCGGCGGCACACTAGTAGCCAGACACAATAGATTTTAAATTATTTTTGGTATTCCAAGACTTGGTATATTATTATACTAGCTGTGTCTGCGGTTTCACCCGCGTTTATAGTTACTGCGCCGCCCCCGTGGGTGGTAGCGTTATGTTATATAGCCTATAAACTTCCTCAATAAATAAGCTATCCAACACTAAAATAATTACTCAATTCGAACCAGGAGTTCCCGAGATTAGGGCGTTCAACCAAACAAACAAAGAAACTCTTCAGCTTTGTAATATTAGTATAGATTAAGAAGGAATATGCCTAAGGGTTTAGAGGTAATACGGACAGCGTTTTGTCCATACACGTACTGCTCTATTTTTCACAAAATAATGGTACAAGGGCAAAAGTAAAATTTGTGTGTGCATCCATCTTTTACTGCCATGTTTTTATGTTTGGCGTTTTTTCATAATGTTATTATTAGACGAACTAGGTCACTCCAAAAATTATACAATTCGATTATAATTACATGTTCAAATCTGTCCAGGAATGTTTATTTGAATATTATATAGCGAAACTAAACACTTACAGCTAAGCTACAGAAAAAGCTAAACAATGCTTTTTGACCAGAGAATCGAACACTCCCCTGGTTTGATTCACAACAGCTGCATACTTGCCGTTTGTTTTTCCTACCAAAGACTTGTACCAGCTTACTGACGTCCTGACAGTTAGGCAACTGTTTGTCTTAGGGATCGTTCTAAAGCAGCATGCTACGCTTACTTTTGACCCCAATACTCTCACAAACAAGCGTCGAAAGCATCACACTTGTGACACTTTAAATGTTCGGTGGAACACAGCGTTCTCCGCGAGATTTTTTGGTTTTCTAGGAAGATACTTATATAATAAAATAAATAAAGAGATCAGCATTTATTCACTCACACGCTTTAATTGTAAAAAGGTTGTCACAGCTTGGCTGTAATCCCTTGGTTAGGACGAGACAGAAAATCCTTTACACATTATTTCCTGAATTGACTCACCCCCACACACGCACTCACACGCATACACACACACACACACACTCATTCATAATTTATACAGTATACATACTGCCAATTGCAATTGGTAGTAATGCTCAGGTATACACGCCCACCGGGACACTTACCAGACATGCTAGTCCTGCACGAGTCCAGTGCCTGGAGAGGCTGGTAATCTGCCATACAGGACGAGCCTAGTACAGATACCAGTCTCTCACATAGTTGCGTATATGTATATGTCTTTCTTTTTTTTTTTGGGGCAATGCTTGACGCATACCCCTCCGCGGGGGCGGGCGGAGGTGTTATGTCGGACTCGCCGGGGTAACAGAAAGATGTTAAGAAGATAATGTACCTCCCGGAATACCGACTAAATCTACCACAGTGTTCGTCGACGGGGCCGCGCGAATCACTTGCGCATGCGGTCGCGACCCCGCCGAGGTTTCGGCCCGCCGTATGAAACGGCAGGCCACTACACGAACGATATGTATATGTCTAGATTAAGTTTCTTTTGTGTAATTTCTTATTATGTATCTATGTGAGAGAAACAATAAACTATTATTATTATTATTATTATTATACTCTAACGCTTCGCCGCGAAGGTAGTTTAAACATTACAGAAAGAAAATATAATATTTATCTAAATTGAAAATTTAATGTTCATTAAAAGCAAAGTTTTGCGACGCAATCGAGAGCCAACCATAAAACGAGTGCAAAATAAAATAATAGCCTCGTCCAGTTTCCATTATTGAACGAGCGTAACATATAAAAAGTGTCATAAAAATCAAACGCAATTACCGCTTTTATTTCAAGTAAAAATGGCGCATGGTTTGTGGAGATAACTTACGATCACTTGTATTAACGCCTAGCTATGTCTGCTTCGTATTATTTTATTACCACAATTTTTACATAATTATATTCTTAGTCTCACGCTCGTGGGCCATTATCTATGGCTTGAGGTCCCGCGGAATAAGAGTTGAGTTTATTGCCGTTTACCGGCGTCATTATCCGTCCAATACTCGAGACGTAAATATTTAGCTGTACTAGTTTCTTGTTCAAAATATATATGTAAAAATAACAAATGCACTTTCACCTTTAAAAAATAATTGAATTATTCAAGAAATGCGTTAACAAATAATGTAAGAGATAATTGATATCACCAGACAAGGATCACACAGCACGTCCGTCTCGTCCGCCGCTCGATGTCAAAGTGAGTCATTGCGCGCCGAGCACGCTTTTATAACCCGCGCGATCGGACGATTCGTGACGTTACTTGTTTACGTCGTATTCCGCAACCAACAATATATATTGTGTTCCACTACCATCCTCACTATCACATTTATCCTTTGTTTGCAATTATTTTATTACAATGAATTTCAGTCAAGTAGCGCCATAAAATAAATTCATGCTCATGTTAGAGTCCCGGTAAGCAGAAAGTGCTCACGCTAAACGACCCGTTGCCACGGTCGATGTATGTAGGTTGAAATGCCAGGAAGTGAATAGGTATTTATTTTCTTAAAATAATCACCGAGGCGATTAAGACCCATTGTCTAATATTATATTAGGAGACTACGAATTTCCTATTGCTGCGATTCTAGTATTTGGTAAATTAAATCATTAATCTTATTCTTATCCTAACAAGTAATATTATAAATGCAAGACACTTAACTAATCTACCGATCATCGGGAAATTTCGCATATACGTTGCCAGAGGTACAGAAAAGGACGGGTACCTTTCATCCAGAAAAAAGTACTGTTGCCGAAGGAAAGCTAGTAGGTAATTTAATAATCGATTGGTGAAAGTAAATGCAGTATGTCTTTTTATTACTTCCTTGCATCCAGAAAAAGGTGTGGCGACTCCGCACAGATGAAGAAGTTTCGCCTACGTCTAACAGATGGCGCTAAATACGCTCAAATTACGTCACAATCCCGCATCGCGCAAGCGCAGTTTACACAGCGACTAACTATATATACAAGCTCCCGACATTAACAGCCGGGCCGCGGCCCGCCAGGCACGATCAACCAGCCTGGTCCGAGGATCCTCCCTTTGTGTAGGAGGGACATCACACCCTGTTCCTCCACAAAGGTATTGTCCCCAAACGAGCAAAGTCGCGGGAAAAGCTAGTATTCTCATACGTTTATGCATTTTTCCATTTATTAACCTAGCACGTTAATACAAAGCTCGGCCTCTTTTATAGCCTACAGGCTTTGGCTTCTTTTTATTGGAAGAAGTTCAAGCACCGACACCTCGAGGTAGTCTCGTAAACAATTTCATAGTTTCACAGGCAGATGTCGAAGTTTTTGCTTCAGAGGCAGCGGCGCTCGCCGGAAAATTCTCAACTTGATCGCAGAATTTTAACTTCAGCCGTGTCACCGGCACTCGATGCCATGTTATTAAAAATATCAAATATTTATTGGGATTTTTAGTACTGTTATGAAATATTAAGGTCAGTGTCGATTTTTAGAGTGATGGGAGTTAAAATTAAACTGCTTTTCTAGCGAATGTTTAAAAACATTTTAAATATTTTATGATGGAATTACGAGTTCAGCACTTATTTATATAAAATAATTTTATATCTACATAACTCGGCAGGGATAGGCTAATGTATATTATAACTACATTTGTTTTTTTTTTGGTCCCACATAATATATGATTGCCGTCAACCGGGCATGCACAATTTAATAGTATTGCCAAACGGCAATACTATTAAATTCTCTGTAACAAGTAAGTTTAGAAATGTTTTCAAACTTAGTATTGCCACTGAGAATTTTAACACTTTGTTTACTTATACCCTACCCAGGAATCGAACGACGGACTTCATTATATTAAGCTAGAATAACGCAACTTATGCTACAGCAGCAATGATAAACCAAATCGCCTTCGTATTAGATATTTTGATGATTGTATAACTATCTCAGCTTATGCATAAACTATAGATTACATACATACATAGATTCACGCCTGTTTCATAGAGGGGTAGGCAGAGACTACGGATTTCCATTTGCTACGATCCTGACACACTTCTCTGGCTTCATTCACTTTCATCACATTCCTCATACACGCCCGTCGCTTCAAGGTGCTCTTTGTCCAGAACGCCTCCGATCTGATCGAGAAACGTTTGCCTTGGTCTTGCTCTTCCGACTGTTCCATTCACACTAGCCTTATAAACTTTCTTAGTCAGTCTTTCCTCGTCCATTCTTTCTACATGCCCAAACCAGCTTGACATACCCTTTTCTATTCTTGTCACTATATCCACTTTCATGCCGCATCTCTCTCTAATCACACTATTCCTTATTCTATCTTTCAGTGTCACACCACATATATTTCTCAGCGCTCTCATATCTACAGCATTTATTCTGCTCTCATGCTTCTTTTGCCATACCCAACTTTCACTTCCAAACATAAGTGTGGGCACTAATAGTCCTCTATGAACAGCCAAACGTGCCTTTACGGATACATTTCGGCTGTTCATAAAAGCGCGTAGTGCTCCATTCACTTTGTTGCCAGCAATCGTTCTCCTTTCAATATCTCCCTCATGTTTACCATCCCTTGTAAACAAAGTACCCAAATATAGAATCTATAGAACCATAGATTAATTATAAAATAGATAAATTAAAGATTGATTTAAATATATTATAGGTACAACCTATAATATATTTAAATCAATCTTTAATTTAATGAAATAAAATGTGATAAAATCTGTATTTTATTGCATTTTATTTGAATTTATATCATTATATTTAAACTACTTTACACTTTCCTTAAAGCCTTTACTGCTTCCTGGCACATACGGTCTCGGAGAAATTAAGCTTTTTAGTTAGAAATTGAGTTCTAGTTAATTTTAAAATGTATAGTTATATTAAAGTATAGTGGCTAAATCCTTTTAATTAATTTAAAAATGAATTAACAGGTTCCCATTCCGATATCAAAAATCTTATATCTAAGTAAAAGATAATTACACAGGTTAATCACAGTTTTAGTTATCCGAAATCATATACGATACATAACAAAAGATTTTGTATTGCGTCTATCACGGGACAGCGAATGGGTTAAGTATATCGTAACACAAACTAATAATACATTTAAAACTACGAAAGTCAAATATACACCCCGTTGCAATTTAAGCGGCACAGATACTTAGCACTTATAACGTGTCGGTGACTGATCACCGAACCTTTATCAAAGAAAGCCAAATGAGCTCACGACCCACGCTCTTCGTAAAATAACCATTAACTAGACTAACTTGGGTAATTGGATTATTGGCTAAAGGTGTGTATACAATCAGATTTTGGTTCGGTTGTTTTCGATGTTCGGTCATTGTTGACATAAGAAGGTTTAGGAAAACAATAAAGATTCAAGGGACTCGCAACTATATTGACGAAGCAGGTGCGAATGGGTGTATGTAGATATCGTTACTAAGTATAGTTATGTGGTTATGGGCACCCAGACCCGACGCCCGACCTACAATATTGGTATACTAAATGACGCCATGCCACCTACGGTTCCACGAATGTCATTTGTCATCAGTCACTTATTAATAAAAAAAATAAGATAATGAACGTTGACATTTTGTTTAAATTTTTATTTCTTTTTTATTATTTACATAAAGAAAGCAACAATCATAATTTACAACTTAACTAATATTAACAAAACTATCCACTTATAAATAGAACAAAATGAAGAGTAACAAAATATGTGACTGTAAAATTTAATAAAAAGGGATGGCTGGTTTAGGTGGCGTCGTAAAATTCCTCAGCATCGCTGTCGACCGGGAATGTGCCCAGAAGACTGGCAGCATTGCCACGCTGACATGACATTAAATAACCAGTGGAAACTCATTCGTGTCACCAACTAGATGTTTGTCCCACATGTATTTAAATATATAAAGCTTTATTGTTTTTTATTTTAAGATCAGTGAGTGTTTATATTTGACTAGGTAAACATAATTTTTGTTTATTACATACCCGTGATCGCCCTGTGGTGGCAATACGAAAGATATTTTTTTATCGACCTAAATGGCAGCTTCTTCAGTCTCGTATCATAACTTCGAGCTAACGCTTATAGGCGTCAGCGTAGAACCCGGATTTTTGTTAAAAATAGCAAATTATTTGTTTTATGCTTTAGGGTGCAAACTAGAAGACGGATCGCCTGATGGTAAGCGATAACCACCACCCATGGACACCCGCCAGCAACCAGAGGAGATACAAGTGCGTTGCCGGCCTTTTAAAAAGGAGTACGCTCTTTTCTTGAAGTGTTGAAGGTCGTTTTGGTCCAGAAATACCGCAGGCGACAGCTCATTCCACAGTTTTAGTTACATACACAGGGTTAGTAAAACAAAAGCTAAAATGTGCTTAGTAGACGAAAAGAGGGTCGCCTATATTGCCTAAAAATTTAAGCAATATGATCAGTCAAGTAATTTAGACATGAAAGCGTAAAAACTAAACTCACATTCACATTTATAATATTAGTCAGGCGTCCAATTCTCTCTATCTAACTAGACAAACAAGACCTGTATTTCAGTATTTTAAAACTTTACAACTGTGTTATATTTTCACTATTTACACCAGAATAATATCAGCAATAATTTATTTTGTAACCTAAGAAACGGGAACCAAAAGCGCAAACAGGAACACCGTCTGAACATGTGCACACACCTAAAGAAGTTTTCTTTCTTCATCGAAAATCTGGGTCAGACTTATAAACCGTGTTTAATCTTTTACGGTGAGAAACAATGGGCGTTCTTAAGAAAGCTTTAAGAAAGACAGGGGCAATTACCGACTGAATGCACGTGAAAACTTAGGAGATATTGCCCACTGCATTTGCTGCATTTTCTATACAAAGTGTAAGAGCGAAATGCGCTCGTTTTACTACATTATGCTGTACTACGCTCTGAGCATACTTGGTATAAGTATATTGACTATACTTAGCGTTTATTGAGTAATAATATTATACTGTTTTATAAAATGCGCGAGTGGCGTAGCAGTTTCAGAGGTCGCCTTGTACTGTCACTACACTAAGTGTTGTGGGTTCGATGTGACAAGGGGCAAAAAAAATTTATGATATTATAATTATTTCAAAAAGTCTTGGTGTTCTTTGTGTTTTGTAAATTTGTTGGTATTTGTAAATTCCCTCGCGACACAGGAATTATTATAGTGCGAGAATAGTCTTTTCTTGAAAATCTTTTTTATTTTATTACAACAAAACGATTCGCGTAAACTTGTTGGTGCCGCGATCTGGAGATCCTTTAGCTTTAGTGCCCGGGTTAAACACAGCTCCATTGGGGTTAATTAATTATCGTTCCACTTCCAAAACAAATAAACTGAACCATACATAAAAGTATATTAAAACAATATACATCTGTTTACAACAAATAATTGAAAAGTAATATGTAATAAAATATATGTTGGGAAAAACTATATTTAAAGATTATTCTCACATAATTAATCCCATTTTATCAGAGGCCACGTAATGAATGCACAATTCAATTCCCAACATAACCGTAGGTAAGTATATGATTTTAATTAACGCCCAGCGCGATTCAAGAATTTCTCTCAATGAGCTACAGGGCAGACCCAAGCCAATTATCACTAGGTTCGAATTATTTAAATTAAAACATGACCATTTCACCCTAATCGGTTTAGTTTTTTTGTTCTGTTTCATTTGCTTTAGCGCCAGGCTTTGTGAAATGTGTGATTAATATTAATCTTTTCTCTTTGTAGGTTTTATTTTTTGGTTTTTAAACAAAGGGAATTCGGTTTTATAATATTTTATGTAAACTACATTTGTGAAGTTCAATCGTGCGATGGAAGGGTGCGGCGCGCTTTCTCGGTGTTGCACAAAGGATTGAAGTGAAACCCGGCGTCGAGTGCTTGCGCTTGACATTGAGATGCGACCTTTTTATCTAACTTTATTGTCCAGAATCTTCAATTGCATTAAAGAAGTAAAACGTTTCCTTGCCACGTAAAAGAAGACAATATCGCTTCACGGTTTTATCTACCTTAGATTATGTTTAAAGAAATCTTGAACTGGAATATCTCTAAATTCTAATTAAGATGCTGGAATGTCAGGCATAAAAATCTATCGTTTCTGGCCGCCTGTGTGCCGCTGCGACTTAATAGTTAACAATAAATTTACTTTACAGACATTGAAGCTGCGAATATAAAGAAAAGCCAAACTCGAAACTATCATTAGTAAATCACACAAATGTTTGTCCCAGGTAAGGTTCGAACCGACAACTGTGCACGATGTAGCAGCGACGTGACCAGTTAAGTAATTGCGCCATATAAGTGATGAATATTTTTTTTACATAAGATTACGCGTCGAACCCTGCGGTCTCTGCATAGATCGTCGCGTGATTTAAGTTTTCACTTACACTACGAACGTGAGTCTCTTCGTTCAATACACGGTTCTGGAAAAGTATTGTTTAGTTTCTCATCGAGGAAAATCCGGATAGTAGCATGAAGTCTAGGCACGCGTCAAATAGATCCAGTTTCGGATATCATTACAGTAATATTGGCTACAGTACAAATCAAGTTCGTCGAGATTACAGTCATATAATATTTTATAAGCATGTCGACGAGTCAAGATTCCTTTCCGACCTAGTAGTGTTCAAATCCGCTATATTAAGAAAGCACGCTACAGACTAGAAACTATATTTTTCTAGCGCGCTATTTTAGACGCTATGTTATAACGCGCTGCGCAGGCACGCTAGTAGCGTCACAGAATATGGTAGCGCGGAGCCGTGGAGAATATAACCTTGAAATGCGCTACGTTAACTGTGGAGCGTGTTTTGTAAAATATATAGGTAATAAAAATAGTCAAACCCAAGAAGAAGCAAACCACAGCTAGACTTCATGATACTTTGAGCTCATTCTGCGTAAATAGAAACACCAATGATTAAATTATGTTCGGGTACTTTGAAATAACTACACTGGAACATTGAGACAACTGCCATCTTAGTCTCCCCGTGACCATGGCTGCTGAAAAGCAACCGAAACGTCGGGGAAAGTGTAAAAATAAATTAAATCTAAATAGTTTAATAATAATTTAATTAGCTTAAAAATTAGTAAAGTTTAATAGTAGTACTTAATAGTGTAAAAATTTTCAAAATTTTGTAATAAAGTGTCAAATAAACAACGCGATAAAATCCGTATATAGCAGTTTAATTTCAATATAGGTAATCTAATAAGTAATAGGCAAAATAAATTCAATGAACTCTCCTTCATACTTTTGAGGCTTAAGACTGTCTATAATTGATTGACTGTGACTACTGAATAATAATAATGATTGGTTCTATAATAATAAATCAATTACAGAGGTATTTAAAAGTTCATTAATACGTAACTCGTATGCGCCGGCCGTAATAGCATAGTAACGTAAGCAACGATAATACGTCATACAGCGACCGGTAGCATGCGGCGACTGACTAACGTATCTAGCGCGCTAGACGTCGCTCGCCGCTCGCACTAGCGTGTCATAACGCAGCGCGCTGGTCGTTATACCACGCTATGCATAACAGACTAGGCATATATAGCGCGACGCTATTTCTAGCGTCGAGATTGAAACGATGTAGCACGCGCTATGCGTTGAGTAAATATAGCGTGCTATGCTATGACGCTATATGCTATATTAACCACCACTATTCCGAACGCAAGTGTGGCATCACTACGAGTCATGCTTGGACGCGACCGTTGGAGCGGGCAAGCATTCTATAATCAGAGCTCACACCGAGCGGACGTGTTTGTTCGAGAATACTTGCTAGTGATTATATTGTGAATTTATTTAAATAAACGTTGTTAAATCGTTTCTCATGACTATTGTTACTCGACGCTACACGTCATGTCGGCATCCGACGAAAATACGCGCCCACTGAGTCCGGTGGCCGAGCTATCTGCGTCAAGCATTTGTAGCTTGCTTTTCCTATTGTTTCGATGGCGCAGTGGCGGCGAAAATTTCTGTGCACTAGAACTGAGCTTAATCACGAGTCGGACAAAGTGTTATTGGATTTCTCTGTCAAGGAATTCTCAGAAGTAACACGGAGTCTGGAACTGTGTCTGGTAGATGGCCGAACTCTGATACAAAATCTATAGTTGTCGAAATGTGCATGAAATACAACATGCACCTCTATTTATATAGGCTTTATCTATATGATATGTTTGTCTAAACCTCTCCATAATGATAAATGTTTTATTGTTTTATCATCCAGTACAGAACCGAGAGAAAATTTCTTTAGCATGTTATAGTAAAGAAAAGTGTAGCGTATCCAGGCGGACAGCCGTTTGCCATCTGTTGGGTCCCGATGGATAATATACAGTGGAGTGCGACAGATAGTTCTCTTCACCTCTCATCCGCAAAGCCAACCAGTGCGCGAGGGCTTCTGTTAGTGCTGCCACACACTGGGACACTGGTGCCGGCTACAATGAAGCCAGTATAAGTTATATTAAATAATTAAAGGAAAGGAAATTTTTCTTAAGGTTATTTCGACCAGTGGTTATGTATGAAATGTATACAAATATTTAAAAATAGACGACAGAATCAATAATAAACAAAACAACACAATACAACATTAGATTTAGGAGTAAATGTGAAATAATTCTGTAGCACCTATTACAGGGTTTGAAAATTACATTTTTACTATATTAATTATTTCTTTCTGTTATATGTTTTAGGCATAGATAGATTTTAGAGCAGCGATAGCTCAGTGGGGAGACCAACAGACTGCAATGCAGAGGGTCTGGGGTTCGAACCCACGTCGCGCACCTCTGACTTTCGGGAGTTATATGACTTTTCGAAATTATGTGCGTATTGATTGACAATTATCGCCTGCTCCGTGCCTCGGAGATCACGTTAAGCCGTCGGTCCCGGCTGCCATGAACATCTATGGCAGTCATTATTGGGAAAGTAATGTCGGCCTCGATGGCGTAGTGGTTAGTGTAACCGACTGCCACGCCTGAGGTCGCGGGTTCGATTCCCGCACAAGTCAAACATTTGTGTGCATGAACATGGATGTTTGTCTTGGTCTGGGTGTTTCTATGTATAATATGTATGTATTTACAAAAAAAAAAGTATATATGTATGTTTATCCATTGTCTAGTATCCATAGTACAAGCTCTGCTTAGTTTGGGCTAGATGGTGTTGTGTGTATGTGGTAGAATATTATAAAGTCAGTACCCTATAATATTCTGACACTGGTCTAGCCTTAGGGTATCGTTAGCCTTCGGGGTGCGGAGGTCAGGTGGCAGCCGCTCCGTGTAAAAACTGATATCCAGTCAAATCCGGTTAGACCAGAAAAGCCGACCCCAAGTGACTTGGGAATAATAAAGGCTAGGGAGAAGATATGTTTTAGGCATAAATTTGTTATATTTTTATTAGTATTAGTTAAGTTGCGTATATTTAATGAATTGGAGTACAATTTTTATGAAACTAAATATCTAATAGCATGTCAAAAAGTTTAGTGGCCTATAATTGTAGATACTTTTAGTCACCACTGGAGTCAGTTTCTTTTGGTTGCATCGTATAGCTCGTCTCGCCACCGATCTCAGCGTAGTGTAGTGTATATAGTGCGCTTCAAATACGAAGTCCCATTTGAAAGATGATCGTTGAACAGCGATAGTGAAGAGACCGTTTCAATCGACACATCGCGAAATCGATTACCGATTAACTTTCCAAACAAACTGTAATCGTGGGTTTATAATTGAAACAAAAATGATAGAAGCAGAGAAACAAAAAAAGGAGTCTATCTAAGTTTGACATATCGAAAAAATTGAAAAGTCACAGTTATATATAATGTGTTTAATTGTAAAAAAAACTGGACTTATCCTTGATTAATTCCTAATATCACATACTTACTCCATACTTAGTATAAGGGTGAAATAAATGTGGTATAACAAATTTTGATTTTCAAAACGACTACTCTTTAAAAACTATGGAATATTTCAACCATACGTTCAATATCGCATCTTCAAATCTCTTTTTTGGTAAAGAAAATATATTAAGGGTCTGCAGAATAGGTATTAAAGTACGTTGCAACGTAATAATAATTAATACCAAATACAAATTTACAAAAGTATTTCTCGGACAGTTGTTTTTACCTCGAATTAGTTAGATTTTATCCGATTCATATTGTCGCGTCACTATGACTGAAAGTAAAAAAAATACCCTAGTGCGTAACCGTGATATTGTAGTACAATGTTATTTTATTTTTATGTTTAAATTATTTAAGACTAATAATAAATTAAGATAAATTATTAGTTGATTATGTTTGTGAAACAATTACATCACGTTTTGTATAGATTCTAATTATTTTAAATAGTCTGTAGTACATACATACATACATACATAGATTCACGCCTGTTTCCCAGAGGGGTAGGTAGAGACTACGGATTTCCATTTGCTACGATCCTGACACACTTCTCTGGCTTCATTAAGTTTCATCACATTCCTCATACACGCCCGTCGGTTCAAGGTGCTCTTAACCTGGCCTTTGTCCAGAACGCCTCCGATCTGATCAAGAAACGTTCGCCTAGGTCTTCCTCTTGCGATTGTTCCATTCACACTAGCCTTATAAACTTTCTTAGTCAGTCTTACCTCGTTCATAGGCTGTAGTACCATAAGTAATCATTGTTTATTTTAGCAATTTATATGAAATGTCCAGAGTTACGTGCTATAAAGTGTCAAAAGGGACTTCGTATTTGAAACTAGTGGCCCACTTATGTGGGCTAGTGCACAGCAACACTTAACGTTAATACTAATACATTTTTATTTACACTTTTTGTCGCGTCCGTAAGTCACAGCGAAAGATTAATCAAAGGAGTATTGGATAGCGGTAACTGAACTGTAGTGGACTAGCTTTGTTTTGATTTAACTGAAAGGAGGCTCGTGCTTGTTAGTTGTATAATTTGTAAAAACATATCTGCACTGATGTTCCAGCGGGCAAGTAGCCGTCTCAACGGTGTCACCACGCTGTGACATGGGTTCGAATTGCATACGAGACAAATACTTGTGTAATCCCCAAATGTTTCTTGAGTTTGGGTGTACTGTGTCTCCACCAATTGTAGGCATGTTTCTTAATACACGTGCGATATGGAACTTGAATCCTAACACGAGAGACAACATTTTTAATAATTAATTTCAGAATTAAGTATAATTTCTACAATTACTGCTGGTTACATATATACTACAGTAAGTTATTGCGAGACAAGTGATTATCTGGCAGTCTAAAAATAATAATTACATACATAGATTCACGCCTGTTTCCCAGAGGGGTAGGCAGAGACTACGGATTTCCATTTGCTACGATCCTGACACACTTCTCTGGCTTCATTCACTTTCATCACATTGCTCATACACGCCCATAAATTAAATTATTATTTTAAGTAAAACTGTTTTTAAATTAAACTACTTCATACAGATTTTATCGCGGTATAATATGTAAATAAACCGCGACACGAACTACTATATTATAAAAATAACCCATAAATTAGTTTAACTTCAATGTATAACATTTGCGTAAACATAAAACAATATTATGTAAATGAATGAAGGCTGCAAATACAACAAAAGCTGCGATAAAGTACGTATAAATTAGTTTTATTTTAAAGCCTAATAACAGTACATTGCAATCAAAAACAAAGCTGACAATTAAACTAAACAATTGCAGCGTACTGTGACGTCATGCGTGCCGACGCTCCGTCTCCCGCGGACCGTGAACCGACGCGACGCCCTCTGTCATTTGAACACACGATATTTTAACATCACTGTCCAACTTCGCCTTTTAGCGGAGCAAGGCATCACGCTCGCATGATCCTGTGGGGTCAGTTGAGTTGTATCACGACCCTAGTAAAACTGCCACGTAATGACGCAACGGTAATGAATGCGACTGCTGTGCATAAGGTATCCGGTTCTATTTCCAGGTTGGATAAACTGTAGACTAAGTATAACCATTAACCCCGAAGGAGTAGGCAGAGAGAGATTCTATTTAAGGTACCACGTAATAGGCAGCGAATTTATTTCAATCTACCTATCTACAGTTCTAGAGTCATGCAGCTAATGAGGGTTTTAGACAAGAGAACCATAAGCGCATTACTTGAACTGAGAATCAACCGCAAGACCTGATGCAGAGTATTAGCATTCATTACAGCTGCGTCATCTTAGCAACAGTTATTAGCAATAGTCGCAACTAGAGTGCCATTTCTCATAATAAAAACTGTTTAAAATAACTCTTTTATATCATAACTCATTCATCTAAGCTCTATTTCAGTTTAAGTGTGAAATGTTCATTTTTTATGTTCACGTTTGACAATTATTTTAGTTTTGTAATCTTCTTCTTCCTAGCCTTTATTATTCCCAAGTCACTTGGGGTCGGCTTTTCTGGTCTAACCGGGTTTGACTGGATATCAGTTTTTACACGGAGCGGCTGCCACCTGACCTTCCCAACCCGAAGGCTAATGATACCCTAAGGCTAGACCAATGTCAGGATATTATAGGGCACTGACTTCCCAATAACGACTGCCATAGATGTTCATGGCAGCCGGGACCGACGACTTAACGTGCTCTCCGAGGCACGGAGAAGGCGATAATTGTCATTCAATACGCACATAATTTCGAAAAGTCATATAACATCTGAAAGTCTGAGCTGCGCGACGTGGGTTCTCCCCACTGAGCGAATGCTGCTAATTTTGTAATATACCTATTATTTATAATATTTATGACACAGAGACTAGATCGAAACCATACCTTGAAAATTTTATTTCAATAATAATTAATCTTTAGAGTATAAAATTAGCTGTCCTCGCGGTTTCACTCACGTTCATGATTACTGAACTGATAATGCTCCGTTATCGTGACTCATAGCGTGATGTTATATTTCGGATAAATAAGATTTCTTATGATAAAAGTTTTTATTTAACAAAACCCAGCTCCCGCACTAGGCATAATACATGTGAAGCAAGGGACTTAACTAAAATTCAAACAAGGCACACAAAGAAAACCCAGACTCGCAACAACCATAATACGTGAATCACAAAAATTTGTGTGATTCTTCGAACTTCTTCGAACCCACAACACCAGGCGCAATACCAGTGGCAAGGTTACTACATAACCACTACGCCATCCGTGCAGTCATGTAAAGTCAGTCCAATAGTGTCAGAGATTGTCCAATACAAACAAATAAATATGTCCCTATTTATAATATTAGTATAAGTGGGTAGGCATTGCATAACCACACAATAAAAACCAAACAACACAGTTAGTTTTAAACAGTCGTAAATATAAGCAAGAAATAACCCAGATTAGGCTGGTTGTTCTATTAAAAATAAAGTTTTATCTTGTACACAATATTTTAGGCAGAAATCTAATATATATTATATGAAAGCAATGTACGTCAGAGTCGTGCGACCCTTCGCTGCATGTGGTCGGCCGCCTTAATTTATTGTCAAAACATTTGTACGTCTGACACTACTAACGGACATAGAATACTACACCTACTAAATATAGCAGACTATATTATTATGTCAGAATTCAAGGCTTAGGCGCTAAACCACAGTTCCTATTTTTTTTATACTACTAAAGTGGCAAACTGGCTTACGGCCCACCTGATGGTAAGTGGTCAGCGTAGCCTTATAGACGCCTGCAACGTCAGAGGCATCACTTGCGCGTTGCCAACCCTGTAAAAACCTTTTAATACTCTTTTGAAGAACCTTATACTCAACAAACATACATAACAAAAACCTCGGCAGGGAGTACATTCTACAACCTGAGCGTCTGCGGGAGAAAATTCCTTTGGAACTGCTTGGTGCTGCACCAATTAGGTTGAATGACATCCCTGCCGATGGCGAGCGAAAAAATATTCGTCTTTTTTTCTATATTTACGAATCGAATCGTTTTACCTACAGAAAGTTCATTTTTGACACATAATGTATAAAAAATATGTCAACATTTAACAGTTCGTAGCTAAAACTACTTGTTTCTTGATATTCGAACAGGGTGTAAGCAGACATGCTGCATTGACTATTAGCAATCGATTATTAAATTAGTTGCTATCCCTCGTGAACAGAACTTTTTCTGTTGAAATTAAACTGCTATATACGGATTTTATCGCGTTGTTTATTTGACACTTTATTACAAAATTTTGAAAATTGTTACACTACTACTACTATTAAACTTTACTAATTTTTAAGCTAATTAAATTATTATTAAACTTTTTAGATTTAATTTATTTTTACACTTTCCCCGACGTTTCGGTTGCTTTTCAGCAGCCATGGTCACGGGGAGACTAAGATGGCAGTTGTCTCAATGTTCCAGTGTAGTTATTTCAAAGTACCCGAACATAATTTAATCATTGGTGTTTCTATTTACGCAGAATGAGCTCAAAGTATCATGAAGTCTAGCTGTGGTTTGCTTCTTCTTGGGTTTGACTATTTTTATTACTGGATCCCAAGCTGGTGGTACATTCCAACCATCTTCTCTATTAAAGTTTAATTTCAATGAATAATATTTGCGTAAATAGAAGACAATATTATGTAGAACTTTTTCTGGATAAAATTGTTTGCATGTAAAACATTCTGCTTTACCTCTATTTAAATATATTTTATACTAGCTTTTTCCCGCGGCTTCGCGAAAACAGTTCTATTTTCTGGATGAAAGTTACCCTATCCGTATCCATAATGCGTATCACATTTATAATTATAGTAGTTAGGATCTTTAGAAGATGGATTTAGCCAGCCACCAAATCAAAATTGCACACTATTGCAAAATCCAATCCATTATGATTGGATTTTAAAGTAACCTTTAAGGTTAGTCTGCATAGGTTTGAAAAATGTTATTCTTGTGAACTTAATAATATTCAGAGTTCATTTATATGAGTAGGCAATAAAACCTTCGTAAAGTCAAGAAAACATGAAATTATTATTTACTCAGTCTTATTATAATATATGTATGTCTTCAGTAGTGAGTGAGCATATGCTATGCGAAGAAAAGAACAAAGTACGTGAAAGAAAAATAAGTGAAACTTACCTATGTTTTTCTATTTTTCATACATAATATTCAATTTTGTATCACAACTTGGTTTATGTACTTACTAAATATATGTATTAGACTTAAGTAGTGGGAAAAGAGCAGCGATAGCTCCGCGAGGAGACCAACAGACTGCAATGCAGAGGGTCTCGGGTTCGAACCCACGTCACGCACCTCTGACTTTCGGAAGTTATATGACTTTTCGAAATTATATGCGTATTGATTGACAATTATCGCCTGTTCCATGCCTCGGAGAGCACGTTAAGCCGTCGGTCCCGGTTGCCATGAACATCTATGGCAGTCGTTATTGGGAGAGTGTCGACACAAAAGATCCCACTGGGTCGAAGTGTTGCCGGTCTGTACTGACTGGCCCCCAGATAAGATAAGATAAGTAGTGGGGAAGGCACTGTTTCCGGGGATACAGGCTACAATCTAGTCCAGGAGGCAGAGCTCACTTTAATTTGTTACTTATTTGGTGGCTAATAAATCTGTTATTATTATGTTTCTCTTATCACAGGTATTTTCTAACATATTATATTAGTAAAATACCTGGCTCTTTGGGAGGCTTACACGGAGACATGGGGCCAACGTGAAGAGGCCCTTCGAGAGTTTTAATCTAAAGTGGGATGGAACACCTACAACGGCACTAGCCGTAGCAGGCGTAAGACTCTTGCTTCATATGTACTCTAATACTTCTGGGCTATGGGGATGGGTGTTTGATGGACCGGTATAATAGTAACTATGGATGAAAAACGGCGTCTGCCCTGAAAACTCTAATAGCATCAATCAGATGGACAGATGGTGACTCGCCAACTCACTAGACGGGCCCCCTGAATATTATTATTTTTATTTTATTTTATATTTAGACTCCCTTCTATTTCAAAGGGGTAAAAGCCTGACACACGGGCCTTAGCCAAGTGTGCGAGAGAGAAAAAGTTAAGCAGTAGATGATGCAAGAAATTGACGTGTGAGGCGCCATGTGTTAAGAAGAACGGCTTTTTGTATAAGTGTGATTAATAAACAGATTGCAATGCTTTGTTTGAAATATATTATTCTAAGTGACCCTACTTCAAATGCGGTGTTAGACCTTTTTGAGATATATGAACAACAACGACTTCCTCTGTTTTATATCATTACATAGTAAGTTACCATCTTAGAATAAGCCACGATGGGGCTAACATATTATTCTGTAATAAAAGCCTCTAAATAAATAAAGATAAAAAATAAATATAATCTGTAAATATTACTTACTGTACATGCTTCGCCACAAGACAATTAAAATCACTTTCATTATTCATTAGAGCCTGGTGTTGCATGAATAACAACACACAATAACTAATGTACAGATAAAATACTAATATTAATACTTTACCAATAAGTAATGAGTACGTAATTAATACATAAATCTTATCACTAAAATACATAGCACTTTTCGCAATTCAATACTTAAAGCCAAGCAGAAAAGAGAACGTAGAAGCACTAAATTGCAAAGAAGTATCGATACAATAATTAAGGCGTGTAATTTCGATATTGCTATCAGACGCAGCGAGAAATAAATCGCAACACAGCGGTCGAAGATTTTGCGATTGCATTGCTGTGTTTTAACGAAATTGCCAATATTTACCGTGGCATATCTGCTTTGACACTTACTTCCTAACTAATAGTATAAATGTGAATGTGAGTTTGTTTGTTACGCTTTCACGTCTTAACTACTCAACCGAAGATCATGAAATTTCGCACACACGTTCTCAAGTTTATAGATAAGGACATATGGTACCTTTTATTCAGAAAAACAAAACTGCTCCCGAACGAGCGAAGCCGCACGCAAAAGCTAGTCGGATATTAACAATGCATATTATAAATACTTCGCGCTCCTGTTCGTCGTAGCGTGATTTTATATCCTACATATATAGCCTGCTTCGATAAATGGGCTACTTAACACTAAAATAATTTTTAATTCCAACCAGTAGTTCTTGACATTAGCGCGTTCAACCAAACAAACAACCTCTTCAACTTTATAATATTAGTATAGATTATAACGCTCTTAAAGCTCTACAATAATATCCTAGCTTCGTAGAGGTTTGTTTCCAAACCAAAAAACATCTAGAATTGCATGTAGGTACTTATACAGCAATTTCATATCGCTTCTTTATTGGCGCGATGCCAGAAATTTCCATTCATCAGCATAAAGATATGGCTACAAAGTCAACCTTTCACATTGTGTTCCAATTCATTTGAAATGAACGGTATTTGACATACAAGAAGCTGAAGCAGAAGCTGGACATAGAATATATAATTTTTGACCACAGTATATCTTATACAACAAATGTCTTGTTAAACCATATTTAATCTATACTGCCTCGGTGGTGCATAGGCTGTGCTGCGATTGCTATCTATAAGGTCTCGGGTCCGATTCCCGCGGCGAGCAACGTGTTATTGGTTTTATCTATCAAGAAATTCATCGTAGCAACACGGATTCTGGAACTGTGTTCGTTAAACTGCAATAGGCTTAGACCTAATTAACTGAGACCTAAATCATAACCATACCCTTTGGGCATTTAGGCGTGACTATATATGTATACATCACAAACAATTTTTATGAGTGCCGGATAATTAGAATAACGCGACAGAAAAAACTATAGAATTACCTTTAAAACTATTTTGTTCAAGAACCAGCGCTGCAGTGTCCACATACTTACACATTTACCTATTAGATTATGATACAAGCAAGCATATTGGTTACTCGAGGCTGGATTATAGCCTATGCTGAAGCGAAGACTGATAGCTATATACCAATTAATTAAACGCTTAAAAATGTATTGACCTTATAGCAGAAGGCCAATTAAAATAGAGTTCTGATCTATTGAAATTAAACTACTATATACGGATTTTATCGCGTTGTTTATTTGACACTTTATTACATAATTTTGAAAACTATTACACTACTACTACTATTAAACTTTACAACTTTTTAAACTAATTAAATTATTATTAAAGCTATTTAGATTTAATTTAATTTTACACTTTCCCCGACGTTTCGGTTGCTTTTCAGCAGCCATGGTCACGGGGAGATTAAGATGGTAGTTGTCTCAATGTTCCAGTGTAGTTATTTCAAAGTACCCGAATATAATTTAATCATTGGTGTTTCTATTTACGCAGAATGAGCTCAAAGTATCGTGAAGTCTAGCTGTGGTTTGCTTCTTCTTGGTTTTGACTATTTGTATTACTGGATCCCAAGCTGGTGGTACATTCCAACCATCTTCTCTATTAAAATGTTTTTTGATTTCAATAGCCTCGCGAAGCATCCTTGGTAGGAATCGGTGTTCTTTAGCGAGAATCTGTCGTTTGTCAAATCTCAGGTAGTGGTTGTTCCACTGTATATAGTAGTTTAATTTCAATGAATAATATTCGCGTAAACAGAAGACAATATTATGTAAATCAGTTCTGATCTAGTCTAATAAACGTCAGTCAAATGTGAACTGAAATACATTTGACTGCATTTCGAGTCTCCAAAGTTTTATTCAGGAACATTTTTAATATTTAAGTCACTAAGGGCTTGTTTCACCATCTCCAAATAACATTTATCTATAAGATAAAAGTATCTCTTCTTTAATCTAACAAGAGTGAGACCACATGCGATTTAACTTTCGGATAACTTTTACTTCTTAGTGGTGAAGACAAGATCGCACTTAATTTCGAACAAATTTTATTAAAGAATTGGCGAGAGCCAATATAATATTAAAGAGGTGATATACACCAGACAGAGATGTCTGGTTTATATTATCACCTCTGTAATATATTTTAATCTATGAACTCAGTACATGATAGTGTAGTGCATGTGTTCTATTCGGCTTTGAGTTAGTGAGGAACAAAGAGGGTGTATTATATCAAAGAGTCGGTATTTGTATCAGACGTCAACTCAATCGTATAATGAGTTTACTGCGACCTTTTAAATGCACTTTTTGGAGTTAATGCACTGCATACAATTTTAATAATAAAAAATAACAATTTCTTGACTTTCGAATCGACACTCGGATGATTATAATTCTCGGACGTTGAGTTTTTAATGAATACCCGGATGTGTACATATGTGCAATGCGTATAACCTTTAATCAAAACAATATATTCAATGGGATAAGGATCTTATTTAAAATTTAATTGATTTTACTGTTTAAGTTGTTTTAAAATAATCTCGACATATTTTTGATATAATTGACATAATAATGTGCATAGTTGACATAAAGTACGCGTAATAAACTCTACAATTATAAAATTATAAAGACGTGATTACTTTGATTTATTACATAAAAGTTAAAGAGTAATTTGATTAACATAATATTGTCTTCTGTTTACGCGAATATTATTCATTGAAATTAAACTACTATATACGGATTTTATCGCGTTGTTTATTTGACACTTTATTACATAATTTTGAAAACTGTTACACTACTTTTACTTTTAAACTTTACTATGCTTAAAAATTTGTAAAGTTTAAAAGTAAAAGTAGTGTAACAGTTTTCAAAATTATGTAATAAAGTGTCAAATAAACAACGCGATAAAATCCGTATATAGTAGTTTAATTTCAATAATTTGATTAATATAAATAAAATCCATTTTTTGTATATGATACATGTACAAAAAATTATCCATAAGTTTAATTTTCCACTTCTTAAATATAATCACATCGTTATTACAATTATGTAGCATTGCCGTAAAATAAATCAATCAACTAATCTATTTCATAGTTTATTCCAGTTAATAACAGACTACACAAGCAATTCGCAGTTTAGTATATTAAAATCTACGTTCAGCACCCGAGCTTTAATCCAGTCTTTAAGAAAGCCCGAGATAGTGCAGAGATATTGCCGAAGCAAGTCCTCCTGCATAGAAGCATTTAATCCGAGGCCAATACCTGCTTACACGGAATGGGAGGCGCCGCAACGAATCAATTTGCGAAATCCCGGACATAGCCGCGCTAAATTATCCGCCTAGCTACCAAACTGTTTTGTTTAGAAATTGACTTATGTATATCCGCTAGACATTTGGCGTTTTAGTCTTAGAACTTTTTTATTTGGTGTTATTGATTGAACTAAGCTAGAGTTCTTAAGCTTCTAATTGTGGTTAATCCTTCGAATACCGGGAATGTGACTGTTTCTGAAAATGATTAACCAATCATTTTCAGAAACAGTCACATTCCCGGTAAATAAAGTAACGAACAACCGTTCGTTACTTTATTTATTTATTTGAATATAAATAGAAGGGCCGCAGGCCACTTTTTCTAATTAAAAGACAATTGTTTATAAATAATATATTATACACTGCATAAAAACCACTAACACACAGACTTCTCGAAGTACATCAAACATGCTGATATATGCAATCACTGATGACTGCGGTGCTTAGAGGCTAAGATTAAAATTTTCTTCTTTAATTTTTATACTTAAGTGTGTTCAATTTAATAGTAAGCAAATGGTATAAGCGTTGCAGCTCCTTACAAATATAATTTGTAAAATAAGCAGCATTGTAAAATTAGCGATAAAAAAGAGTGGCCGTGAGTTTCTTGCTCGTTTTAGGCTTCTAGGCTTTTTAGGCTAGGCCTTCTAGGCTCTATTTACGTAGCAACAGGTAAATTTAAATTCATATTACAGTTTAGTTAGTGTAACCTTGATGTTCATTAATGTTATTTTGTAACCTAAATGAAGAAAGATATGTAGTTATTTTTTACCATTCAATTCAAATCTTACTTACTTGCAAACTTGGAAGGATTTGGATGAAGCTTAGCACACAGATAGTGAATAAAGTATCCTATATGTTAACGTGTGGCATTAACACATAGAATCCATTTTATTCTGGTTTGTGCTTTAACCATGGAATTCACGCAAGCGAAACCGCGGGCAGAAACTCATGGTATCTAATTCTGTAATTTGAACCCATTATTTAAAGCAGTAATTAGTATAATCTTAAGCGTACATGCCGTATATAGGTTTGGATGAGATCCTGGTATAAGGCTTAACATGCTTGACAAAGGACCACTAACATTTGGGCCAGTAAGGCAATCAGTGTATGAGCCACAGGATAACATGCGATAAGAAATAAATCACATAGCTAGGAACTTAGCATGCATTTTGTAAATGAAACCAGAATTTTAAAGTGTTTCATACGTTAAATACTCTCTCTTAAGGATGGATGTGATGGAAACAGATTCTATCAGTTTGCCTAGAATTCTGTGAGAAGTGTATACGCTAGTGATATTTATAATATCTTAATAAGGTTAAATGGCCCGCAGCCCTTTTAAATACAATTATATAAAGAAATCATTTAATTACTATAATTATATGTGTAATACTGTTACAGCGTAGAGTAAAATGATTTTGTACCGTACAACTTGAATAAGTTTTTGCTATAATTTCTTTGATGTACAATTAATAATGAAGTTATGGTGACAAACCATACTATATAGATACAGGCCAATGGACTCTTACTAGGGATAACGAATACATTAAGCACAATATTTGTATGACCTGTTTCCATAACTATGTGACTGGCAAAATATTAATTAAATTCTGAATATGTTTATATTTTCAAAACGTTCAAACAAATAAAATACATTTACCAATAGGCTTATTGATTTAATACAACGTTGAGTCATTTATTTTCGACGTGTAAATAAATACATAATAATTATAAATATGACATCGCAACTGCTTTACCTAAAACATAGTATAAATAAATATCATTATGTACCCTACACTGTTTGTCCTGGGCATGGTAGGATATAACGAACTGAAAGTACGTAGAGAATTCCGTCTTGTAATATATTTAGTTAGGCTGTTACGTGGAATTGAATACAATCCTGGTGTACTGCGATGCCTTAGTCTCTGTGTACCAGATCGATACGTATGGCGGCGGCGACGTCCACCACTCTTAGTAGTACCTAACGCCAGGACCAACTTACTGGCAAAGTGTCCCATATCCAGGTCTATTAAAGTAATTAATATGATAAGCAAGACTGTTGACATATTTTGCTGCCACATTAGTGAGTTGACAAAAATTACTATTTACACAGTGTCCTGTTTTTGTTCCCAGTATTGTAAGTAGTTATAAGTTGAAAGTTTATTAGTATTTAGTTCTATTTTTGTTTCTTTTAGTTACTTAGTTGAGTTTTATGTTATTTTTTTTATGTATATGATTAAAATGTAGCGCACTATCGAATTGGGTTTACCTGTAATGATAGTTGTAAGTATTAAAAACAAATAAATAATTAAAATAAATAATCATTTGCTAAAATTTCCATACAAAGTAATTCTTTTAATAATGCGTATTGTAGACTAACGGTGTTTCCACCCAAACATCAAAACACAAATGAAATGGTTCTCCAATTCAAAATACAAAGAATATGTTTCCGATTTTACCTCCACAGATAAATAAGAGAATGTTTTTTTGCGAGAGAAATTTATTTTCTTCGGTTCTTATGTTTGAGTCAAAGGAAATTATTGAAAACCTCTCAAAGGAGGTCGGAACTCTTAAAGAAAATTATGTGTCTGTAATTGTGGGATGCCTTAGTATTTTTGTTCGAGTACCTTTTGAAATAAAATACTTATTATGAGATCATCGTTTTTCGTATGATAATAGGGAAAGCGAGGATACGTTGTAACGTTGCATATAGAGGAAAACCCATTACAATTGTAATCTTCTTGTGTTATTACCAAGAAACGTTATAATGGATATTTTTATACGTAATTGCAACACGAAGTAACACTAACATAACTGACATGCCAATACGCTATATTAATCTACTAATACTTTTCTCGCAGTTTCACCCGCGTAAGTCCCGTTCCCGTGTGAATATCGGGTTTCACCCCTTTCACCCCCTTCGGGGTGGAATTGCCAAAAATCCTCTCTTAGTGCTCCTCTACATTCTCCAAGGAACATACATGCCAAATTTCAGCTTCTTGCGTTCAGTAGTTTCGGCTGTGCGTTGTCTGTCAGTCACTCAGTAACGGAAAAGTTTTATATATATAGAGTGACAGATGTATATAACATACACTTCTTACTTAATTTATTGCAAATGTTTATCACCCTCATTAAATCAGATAAATCGCCATTTCTTTTTTCATAAACAAAAGTTCCTATTTATGGTTATTAATTCCTTTATACCGATGACTTTGCAAACATTCGTCCATGGACACAAAGAACACCTCGAGATAATTATTTGCGAATCTCGTATTGATGGTTTCAAATTTGTTTTGTCTCGTATGTAGTTCGAACCCACATCCCTCGGTCCAATGATATTTGTGAGGCGACCACCTAAACCACTAAGCTATCAGAGCAGTTATTTTTCATTTGATAACAATATACTTTTATTTATGATGCTAGCAGCGATAGCTCAGTGGGGAGACCAACAGACTGCAATGCAGAGGGTCTCGGGTTCGAATCCACGTCGCGCACCTCTGACTTTTATAATAATAATATAATATAATATTCTACCACATACACACAACACCATCTAGCCCAAACTAAGCAGAGCTTGTACTATGGGTATTAGACAATGGATAAACATACTTATATACTTTTTTTTTTTTGTAAATACATACTTATTATACATAGAAACACCCAGACCAAGACAAACATCCATGTTCATGCACACAAATGTTTGACTTGTGCGGGAATCGAACCCGCGACCTCAGGCGTGGCAGTCGGAAGTTATATGACTTTTCGAAATTATGTGCGTATTGATTGACAATTATCGCCTGCTCCGTGCCTCGGAGAGCACGTTAAGCCGTTGGTCCCGGCTGCCATGAACATCTATGGCAGTCGTTATTGGGAAAGTCAGTACCCTCTAATATCCTGACACTGGTCTAGCCTTAGGGTATCGTTAGCCTTCAGGTTGCGGAGGTCAGGTGGCAGCCGCTCCGTGTAAAAACTGATATCCAGTCAAATCCGGTTAGACCAGAAAAGCCGACCCCAAGTGACTTGGGAATAATAAAGGCTAAAAGAAGATACTTTTATTTATTAACATTCATTTTTATTATAACAAAAATACAAGTACTTACACTCAATGCACAACTTTTAAAGTGTAGACATAAGTGTTATCACCGCCTGTTACTATATCGCTTAGCTATATAACACATACAGACAGATTTCCAAACTGCGTTAATCATAAACCATAGAGCCTTGGGACATATGAAATCCATTTTCCTACAGCAATCCATTTTTGAGGACACAGTTCTAGCTAGAACGAAGCGACATAGGAATGGAGGCCTGCGGCTCAAAACTAGATTTGCAAGTAAAATTCACACGAGTCATAACTTTATCACTGACAGGGTATAATGGCCCAGCGGTTAGAAAATTAAAATGCTAGTAGCATTAAGTTCGGTCTATTATCGTAACATTAGTTTTTGAGTAATTATCAAGTTCAATCATTTCAATTAAGAAGAAATTATTAAGTAGTAAAATTAGTAACATTAAAACACATAAATATTATTTGTGTATATTATATTACAATGAAATAATTGGTCCAAGTACTTCTCGTTCGTTCTTATCTATACTAGTGTTAAAAAATTGCTTATCGTTCGATAACTTTATCCAGAAGTAACATAGGCGGTATAACATCACGCTATAAGCCACGGGAGCGTAGCAAATGTGGGTGAAACCGTGGAGGACTGGTAGTATTTAATATAGGTCTAAGATATTTGGTTGTTTGATACTCAGTCATTCGACAACCGTTGAACGGACTTAGTTGAAACATGCAGAAACAAATTTTTAAAGACATTGTCCGCAGTATTTATGGATGACTTTAAAAACATTCAAACAATGCACACAATTAATTATAGACTCATTACAAACATTCGTAGATCCCACTAATCCTAGAACCTTATGTTAGTGTAGGATGCGACATTGGGTATCTCTGCATTTAGCACTACTGGGTGGGTCGATGATGTAGTTTCAGTGCCAGCGACCCACCCACCATACAAAGCAGCGAGCTGGCACAGCGTGGTGGTTTTAGTCTCGGGAAAGCTCGACATAACCCTCTCGTCTGCTCTAATGGCGAAGGCGTAAGGATCAGGAGCATTTTCTCACTTAAACTAATACGTGACTAAATAAAAACAATTACCTCCTTACATCTCGTACTACTAATGTATTGCATTCACTAGAACTAGTGTACTCCATATTTCCTTCTACCGCATATTGTAAAGACGATACACTGCCTTAAATAATTACAAAACTCGTAACTGTAGGATTGCAGATGCACTCTGTGATAGTAGTACTAATCCTCTGAGTGGATTAGTTGAGCGATCCTAATTAACATACTCTGAACCTGAGCACTAAGTCCCCGGTGATTTAAATTCTAGCTCGGAGCTCAAGTATCAAATTCACCTGGTATATTGTAGCTGAGATTGTGGTTTGTATAGCTTTCTATACAAACCACAATCTCAGCTACAATATGTTCTGGCTAAATATGATTGTACTTTAACTTGTCAATTGTTGGAAAGCGAGACATAATTGTAAGACTATTGTGTCTAGCCACGGGTGTGCCTTAAGAAAATATCGTGCTGCCAGTGAAGAGTCAAAATATTTTAGAGCCGAGTTGCAAACATACGTACAAAGTACACCTTAGCCCTTCTCATATTGAGAAGAGTGAAAATGTAACCGTGTGGTACTTTGGTAGTCCGAGCAGTGGGTTAGTTTATACAGAGGTTTTGACCTGGGGATGGTGGGCTGCGTGTGCCTGCTCGCCATCCGATCAGCACCAGGTCCGAGAGGCGGCGTGCGTGTTCCCACGCGCGCCTCTGAGTCGTATTTAGTCCTCCCACAAGAGGACAGTAGAGGAACTGTGTTATGTAGTGGCCTGCCGTTTCACACGGCGGGCCAAAACCTCGGCGGGGTCGTGATTACATGTGAAAGCGATTCGCGCGGCCCCGCCGTCTATGGTTATGTCGAGAAATACCGTAGTAGGTTTAGTCGGTATTACCGGGGTATCTTTCTCCCGGTCAGTCCGAAATAACCTCTCCGCCGCCCCGCGGAGAAGTATGCGTCAAAGCATTACCCACGGTAAAAAATATAACAGGGATATATTACATTATAAAGTGCACTCAAATATAGAATAATGATTTGTGAATCACACAAATAATTATTGTATATCCACTCGAATCTACTTAGCGTGACGGCAGCGGCGAGACGAACCCTTGCCCTCGGTCTGCACCTTGGTAGCCCAATCACACTGCTTTATATGCTAATAGCACACCATGTGTTCCTAGCCCTTCGGGAATATAGGCGATATACAATGTATGTACGTGAATATATTTCTATTGCGAGTACGAAGATAGTTTTCCATATTTAAGTATCAGCTGTGTCCATGTATAAAATGAGTCCCGAACATTACATTAAAATTCACAAAGAAAAACCATTTACCAATTGGCATTATCGATTTGGGCTAATACTGCGAATTTCTGTTCTGAATAAAAAACAACTGACGTGAACTAAAATAAGCCTCGAGGAAGTTGATTAACCGCTCGCCTTTGTTCCGGACAAAGCTGTGGTAAAATGAGGAAGGGAAAAACAATACAAATTTATATAAAACATTAAAATTTATGTTTTACAAGAATTTTGTAATTGAGTTTTAAGATTAAGATAGCTTTAGGTGGTAGAGCTAAAATTACATTTATTTTTACATAATACGATTTATAATATATTATCATTTATTTTTCATCTATCATCACTTTACTTTCACAGGTTTCTAAACAATTAAGTACATTTAGAAATTGGCTGGTACAATTTTATATTATTGTGGTAATAATTATGCACTATAGGAAGCTTCGGTGACGAATAATAGAAGTAAGCATTTAAAAGTTCATGATTTGATTGCTTGTATTATAAAAGTATCATACATTTCCAATATTTAGCTAATTGTGCAAATTACAATAGAAATGTGGAAAAGCTACGTGAGTTTTTAAATATAAATATTTAATGTAACAAGTACAATATTTACTATAAAAGGTAAAAGTTATAAAAAATAATTTAAATACTGAAACTTTTCCAAATAAGGTACCACAACATTTTTTATATCTTCGTTTTCTGATTATTTCCATCGATACTCTTGTAACTTCGTCAAAGTAAACAACACCCCACAGAGAGTCATAACTCATAACATACCTAATAATAAAAAATATCACAAACTTCTGCCAACAAAACTCTAAATAACTGAAGAATACAGAACTCGTATATATGTTGGATGGCAAAGGAATGTGTGTTTGGAAAATAATTCAAAGTTCAGCACAGCGGGAGACGTTGGCAAGCCGTCGCTGGCTCGTGCTAAGAAGCCATGAATATCGTCCCACCGTTTGGAACCCATGATGTTGGCTGAATGGAAGGACTAGACATTTTCTCATGAAATATTTAAGTACGCTTGGTTACCGGCCAAAATTATAAAACTGCATGTGGTATGCATGTGTGCAGCTTTTAAATTTAAATTCTGAATTTAAATGATACGATGTAGATTTAGAACGAAAATATGTATACTTGTGATACAGTTGTATATTTTGCACCGCAGTATTAACGAGACGGAAGTACTGACTTAAAATTAATGATCGCATTTTTTAGGCAGATAGATTAACAAAGACGTGCTTCTTAAAAAGTACTAAACACAAAAACACAACATAAAGCAACTAAATAGAGTTTGACCTGGGGGTGATGGGCTTCGTAGGCCAGCCCGACACCCGATCAGCACCAAGTCCGAGAGACGGCGTGCGTGTTTCCACGCGCGCCTCTGTATCGTCCGTCCAATATCTGTCCGTCCGTCCATCCGTCTCCGTCTCCTCCTAAGGGATACTTACTTTTTAAAAGCAGTAGGGCTTTTTAAAAGTAAGTAGTACCTAAAGGTTAGGTCTCTTTGTGTGGTGGCCTGCCGTTTCATACGGCGGGCCGAAACCTCGGCGGGGTCGCGACTGCATGTGAAAGTGATTCGCGTGACCCCGTCGATTACGGTTTTGTCGAGGAACACCGTAGTAGGTTTAGTCGGTATTACCGGGTGGTCCACTATCATCATTACCATCTTTCTTTTACCAAGGTGAGTCCGACATAACTCCTCCGCCCGCCCCCGCGGTAGGGTACCTAGATGACAATGCATTCCAACAATAATAAAATATATTCAATTAGAATACAGGGACTGCATGCATGGCGTAGTGGTTTAAGTGGTTGCCTCGCCACTGCTACTGCGCCTAGTGTTGTGGGTTCGAATCCCACACGGGGAAAAACTTTGTGTGATCCATAAATGGTTGTTTCGAGTCTGGGTGTTCTTCGTGTTCGTTGTTTTAATGTGTATAAAAGTCCCCCGCGATACAGGAATTAATCCAAGAGTGGGAGTAGACGTTTTATAAAATAAAATGTGTCCCGTATTAATAATTAATAATATTAATATAATTAATTACATTCAATAGCAAAAATCAGAAGGAACAACCGAGGTTAATCCAACAATTCATATATTCACTACATTTAAAAAACAAGGAATATTTCTTAATCCTATGTTAGTATTCTAAGAAGTTGAAACGAACAAGTTTCATCGCAAAGTTAAATCCTAACGTTACACCACATAACTGGGTGATTAGGTGTGTCATCCCCGAAGTAGTGCTGCGATGCTTCGAAGCTAATTGCGACATGAATATTATATACTACCACTGAATAACCCATATAATACACGTATCATTGCACACAGACACGTAGGACATCTTAGCGTCTGTAATAAAATTCATATGAAAGGGTTAAAATATAAAACTGAAACGAAGCTTTATCTGTAAACTGGAAATGTACATACATACATAGATTCACGCAAATAGAGACTACGGATCCTGACACACTTCTCTGGCTTCATTCACTTTCATCACATTCTTCATACACGCCCAAGGTGCTCTTAACCTGGCCTTTGTCCAGAACGCCTCCGATCTGATCGAGAAACGTTCGCCTAGGTCTTCCTCTTGCGACTGTTCCATTCACACTAACCTTATAAACTTTCTTAGTCAGTCTTTCCTCGTCCATTCTTTCTTGTACATAATTTTTTTTACAACTACTAACTTTTAATTGGCCCTATTTATGCGATGAATGTGTTTGCTGTACCATTTAAGCTGTAAGTTTTGCAATAAAAATAAAATAAAATGTAATAAAATTTGGTGGGGTCAGCTATTTAGAAAATGCTAAACCCAAAACCAAGAGCAAGGGTTTTCAAAATTTTGTTTGTCGGTCTGTTTGTTAGTGTGTGCGGCTTGCAAAAACTACATAACAAATTTTAATGCAGTTTAGTTAGAAAAAAAACTAAGGACACTGTTTTTACAAAAACGTCATAGCTCATTTGAACACATATTATCTAATGTCCAATGCGCCAAGTCTCTGGAGTTCGATTTCTGTATTGATTCAGATAATTCGACTTTCAGTTAATCTTAATCGCCGATGTAGGTAACCATTAGGAAAGGCCACCTCATTTTAATAAAAATAAAGACGATTAATTTGACGCATTTCACATACGTAAAATAAGTTTAATTACTAAAACTTTCAATATTAAAATTTCTCTTTTATTCAGTATCACAAAACAACTTTCAACAAACATTCAATATGAGACTTATTTTTAAATTAAAAACATTTTCGGTTATCACATGACAAGACAAAATACAAGTGAAAAACTTTGTTATTGCTAGACAAAGGCGGAGTTAAACAACTTTCGTCATGTCGTTATTGGACAACCTTTCTGGAAACTTTGTAAAATGTCAGCATTACATAAACATCCAGTGTAATCTTAGTTTAAATCTTTTTATCCTAACTAATATAAAAAATATGAAAGTGTTTGTTTGGTGTTACCTTATCTAGACAAGAGCTAAAAGCTAAGTATTTCTTTAGCCGATAAACTGAGGGTTACATAGTATTTTAAATTATATTCTGTAGCAAAAATATCAGTATAGATCTGTTTGTAATGATACTTGCAATACAAATAAATTATCAATTATATAGATACTCCATACACTGAGATTAATGACATGGCTGCGCTGGGCTTGAAGCATTATTCGGAGACTTATTTTTAAGATAAAGTTTATGTATTTACCCCTTAAACACTTTGACCCTAGGTTTATCAGTCGCCGGGCCTATAAAAAGTATTTGCTAAGTTGCCGGCGCAAAGGACAAAGATCTCTGGCATGCCTGAAGATAATAAAGCGCCACTTAAAAAAAAATTAGATCTCATTTTAACGGTAAAAGTAACAATCTACCTACAATTTTAATCAGTAAGGTAGGAAGAAGCCGCCTAGAGGTGCTTCACCTTTGAGACGTAATATCTTCTCAAAACTAAAGCAGTTGTTTATGATTTTATGATTAATGTTTATTTATATTATATTTTTTAAAAGATCCCCGGCTATCAACATCGTTATATTGAATTAGGGCTACATATACAAAGATCAAAGGTCAAGCAAATTCTTGAATCAGTTTTCAAGTAAAGTCTATTATCAAATTTGATAGTGCCTGTTGTTCGTGATGATCACATCATCCTATGCCAAACCTCCCTACCTACCTAACCTACACTACGTCCTAATTTACATTAATAATTGTGCTTTTAAGAATGTAAATGAAACTGTAAATTTGAATAATATAGTCGCCGAGTTAGTTACACAGCTTTGTACAACAAAATATATTTCACGATTGTTATCAAAATTCTTCACACCGGCCACTTCCCGCAGATAATATTCCGTGTTTGCATACATTTTCTTGCAGGACAGGATGCGGAGACATTTCGCACGGAAACATTGAATAATTTTATGCTAAGAACTTGGCAAAATGAATTCTTACCAGCTGAATAAGTCGTAAATGTTCGTTTACTTGTTCAAGAACTTCCTGACATTCTGAGAATAATATAATGTGAACCGCACATACGTAATGCTCTAAAGGAAATCCTGGGACATTTGTGGCTCATGGGGTGAACATGTACAAGTTTAAAGTTATACGCAGTGGGTTGCTTTAAGATTTTAAGATTTCCTTCCGTGTTCTTGTGTAGTAAATGTCTAACTATGTATATATTACAACATATCTACTTCATTTTAAAAGTTTCTATTGCCAAAGTCGACAGGACGTATTACGTAGCAATATATGTACATTAACCGTGATCAGGTTCAGGATCAGGACATGTTATATATATATATATATATATATATATCATAGCAGCGATAGCTCAGTGGGGAGACCAATAGACTGCAATGCAGAGGGTCTCGGGTTCGAACCCACGTCGCGCACCTCTGACTTTCGGAAGTTGTATGACTTTTCGAAATTATGTGCGTATTGATTGACAATTATCGCCAGCTCCGTGCCTCGGAGAGCACGTTAAGCCGTTCGTCCCGGCTGCCATAAACATCTATGGCAGTCGTTATTGGGAAAGTCAGTACCCTCTAATATCCTGACACTGGTCTAGCCTTAGGGTATCGTTAGCCTTCGGGTTGCGGAGGTCAGGTGGCAGCCGCTCCGTGTAAAAACTGATATCCAGTCAAATCCGGTTAGACCAGAAAAGCCGACCCCAAGTGACTTGGGAATAATAAAGGCTAAGAGAGAAGAAGAACTGTGATCAGGTTTTACTAGGAATTCTTTTGCTTTACATTTTTTGTGGAAATAAAAACCTCCACTTAAACTTTGCTTAAATTCCTGTTGTAGGACCATGTATAGCTTTGTTGGCAGAACGACAACACCGTTTGTGGAGGTCGCTGGTTCAAGTCGTACTTCATGGATTGTCATTTTCTCTGTTATAATTTACATTCTACCTTAGTATGGGAAATACTTATAAAATAAAACCTAATATACTAAAACTTGCCTGTAAAATAAATAAAAAAAACAAAAATGCTTTAAAAAAGATTACATCGTTGACAACAACAATTATCTACAACGATTCCTACTAATTAAAATTGAGCTTCCTTAGAAAGCATCACCTAGGTGATGCAGATATATATTGAAGTAAATGCGTAGATCAAATTAGCTATCAAGAATCAATTTGATCATATGATTTTAACAACAAATATATTCCAACAATCTTAAACATATGACACCACTAGAACTTATTGTATAATCACGTAGAAAATCTCTAAGCATAATATAAAAGTTGACAACTGTTACTTAAACTATCGAAGATTATCCAAGGAGTCGACATCGCTAAGTGGCTGTCACTGGCCTGTACACTTAGAGCTTAGACGTGGGGCATCACAGACTGCGATTGAAGATTACAACCTCGATTAAGCCCGAGCGGTGATGAGTGAAGCGGACTTAATTATGACATGGATCTATTTGGTCTTATTCATATGTAAATGTAACAAGAAACTTATATCTCGCTGTGGTAGTGCGACGGTCTCCCAGTATTCTTATTACATACATTATTATACATAAAACGCAGAAAAAAATTTCCTGCTCAATAACTATGCTGTAGATCAGAGGGTACCAGACATTTTTTCTCAAGGATCACTTTCAAAAATTAGCAGGTTCCAGTGGCCCACTTGCAGCTACATTGCTACCATATTCTTAAGCATTCGTATTTATATTTAATCAAATCTACACTGGCAGATTTTTCTTTGTTAAAAAAAAACGGGCGTCCACAATTCGTAAGCACCACTTACGAATTGTAGATCTCCATTTATTTTTCACGCCATCGTAGACCGCCGTCGAGTCTCCCGTTGACTTCTGGGGGTCCACCTGGACCACTTTGGGAACTAATGCTGTAGATAATAAAGGTTTACAGAAACGCTGTGCAGATGGCGTAGTAGTTTAAGTGGTCACCTCGCTACAGACGCCGCGCCGAGTGTTGTAGGTTCGATCCCCATACGGGACCAAAAATTGTGTGATCCACAAATAATTGTTCCGAGCCTGGGTGTTAATTGTGTCCATTGTTTAAATGTTTGTTAAGTCCCTCGCGATACAGAAATAATGCCTTGTGCAGGAAATATATTTAAATAACCAAATTGTGAATAATAATATTAATTTTTCAGAATAAAACTAGCGAGGTTCTTCTAACTCACCAACCTACTTTAAAACTAACTACTCTGGTTTTTAATCCAAAGGTCATAAAAATAGATCATATTTTTTGTTAGAATGTTAACATAATATATTAAGATCAACTTGCTTTTACATTAGTCAATAAAATGTACGCATGTATAATAATAATTCTTGCAGAATACAAATATAGGTTCTTGATTTCGATATACTCCTTGTACAACCGACTGACCGATAGTTTTAATTATTTCATATGCTAACTTCAAAAAGCCACAGGTCGAATCGAACTCAAGACCTCTGCGTGGCAGTCCAACGGTTTTTCACTAGGCTATGGCTAATTAGCCATAATATAATTTTATAAATTATACTCATTTTTCCCAGTAACAGGCTAGACTTATTGAAGCTAAACTAAGCTTTGACATAACCACATTAAAATTTCATTTTAATAAGACCAGCCAGGTACTTAGAAAAACATTAAATTAAATAGTTTCAACTTCGTGTCTCGTTTACAAATAATAATTAAGTTGACAAAGCCACAAGTTTGTTGCAGTACACAGACATCAAAGTTGTCATCACAGACTGTAATCGTCTACTTAGAATATGAAATTGAACAAATAAACCAAATTAATTAAATCCATCTAGATACAGAATTTCAATCGCAGGTAGTAGAGCCTCGCCCGGCTCCAACGGGGAAGAACTACCCTCTCACAGAATATCGACGTGAAATAGCAGTATTCCTACTGTTGTGTTTCGTTCGGTGTGTAAGAGTGCCGGAAGCCCAATTACCCTCTTTCCCCCTTCCCGCTCCTTCTCCTTTCCTAAAGGGTCGGCAACGCGCAAGTGATGTCTCTGGTGTTGCAGGCGTCCATACGCTAGGTGACCATTAACCATCGGGTGGGCCGTAAGCTTATTTGCCACCTTAGTTGAATAAAAAATATCAAAACTTGTTTATATTTAAACAGAATTATCTTCTTCGAAATTATTGAAATTAGATAGAAAGCAGAAGGTATTCGAGATTTCAAGCAAAGGATTTTTGGATTCTGTTTTAAGTATTAGTAGAATAAATGCCGGCTAAAATTATCTATACTAATATTATAAAGCTAAAGAGTTTGTTTGTTTGGTTTAACGCGCTAATCTCAGGAACTACTGGTTCGAATTGAAACATTCTTCCAGTGTTGGATAGCCCATTTATCGAGGAAGGCTATAGGTTATATAACATCATGCTACAACCAAAAGGAGCGGAGCATCAATGAAAAAAAATCAAAATCGGCGAAAGTTCTCTTATGTGAAGCAGACGAAGTTGCGCGGGTCAGCTAGTTTAAAATAAATGTAATTTCAATAGCAGCATTGAGACTGGGACTGTGGCTGGTAGACTGCCATAGCCGTAGTCTATATTACGTGGAACCTTAACCCATTACTATAGGAATGTGGATAGTGTCTGAAATCATAATAGTTCTAAAGCCAAAAATACGTACTGTTCGAAATAAAATGGCGATCAAGTCTCAGTTTTAGTTAATACGCAAATATCTTCGGCATATCAGAAATGCCTTGGGATCAGACTCAAGACCCGTGCGGAGCAGTCTAACTAAACTATCGCTGCTTATATAATTTATTACATATTAGCTAAAATAAGAAATCTTCTGGATTTATAGACTGAGAAGATTCACGTTACCATCGATATATCCAGAACAATTCTGGCGGCGTGCGACCACATCTCGACTCAACACACGTCTCAGATGGACTAAGCCGAATTAATTAACAGCTACATCTATCAGCTGTCATACCGCTTGACGGGCGTTATCTCAATAATGCGAATGTCAATAATTGGTCGAGCGAGAGCTCCGAACGTAGGGATGTCATACCAATTAACACTGTCAAGCAAAAGTGAATTTCCTTAATATTGTATTACGTTTACGGGAATATTACACAATTCAATCTGTACTAATGTTATGAACAGGAAAGATTTGTATTTTTGTAATATTGTCTTCTGTTAACGCGAATATTATTAATTGAAATTAAACTACTATATACGGATTTTATTGCGTTGTTTATTTGACACTTTATAACATAATTTTGAAAATTGTTACACTACTACTACTATTAAACTTTACTAATTTTTAAGCTAATTAAATTATTATTAAATCTATTTAGACTTAATTTAATTTTACACTTTCCCCGATGTTTCGGTTGCTTTTCAGCAGCCATGGTCACGGGGAGACTAAGATGGTAGTTGTCTCAATGTTCCAGTGTAGTTATTTCAAAGTACCCGAACATAATTTAATCATTGGTGTTTCTATTTACGCAGAATGAGCTCAAAGTATCGTGAAGTCTAGCTGTGGTTTGCTTCTTCTTGGGTTTGACTATTTGTATTACTGGATCCCAAGCTGGTGGTACATTCCAACCATCTTCTCTAATAAAATTAGGATGTAACCACCAGTTTTCTCTGTTGTAAAATTTGACAAGTACAAGAGAAAAATAGTTTTACAGTTTCATCAATTGACAAAATCTTTGAAAAAACCAGAACCGAAAATAAAGTGCATATTTGAATGACTGAATTTTAGACAGTCTTAATACAAATCAAAAAGCATTTAAAATTTAGCCGATGGATGGATTTTCTGTATTATACTAAACATGTTGTCTATGCTACATACCTAATATGTAGCATATATCTATACGATACAATTAAATTGGCTCAAACGCTCAATTAATGTTAATTATTAATTAAACTATTGAGTTTGCACTATTAAAGGTAAACAAGAATGAAGAGAATCGTATACATAGATATATAATATGATTGGTTGTTTGTGTACTACTGAGGATACCACTTTTTCAGGCAAACCAACTCTTTTATACCGTAACCGTTTCTTTTTCTAAATAGTTCATGCTGTCTACACAAACATGGCATTATCATCTTTCTTCTGTGCTAGGATAAATAAGCTCCATATATTCCAAGACCAAGCTGGCAGAATGACGATGCCATATGCGTACTTTTTCCAACGTGACCAACAAAAAATATTTTCTCATACTTATGTTACCGAGACTTACATATCAACCTCTCTCAATCTTTGCCTTTCCTCTCATCTTTAATTACTAGGGTCGGCAACGCACCAGGTTGATATAACTAATAACTGATGCAAGACGTTTCGACCAACGTGCATCGGTCGTGGTCACAGGTTTACTGTGTCACATAGCACAAAAAATGAAAGCCATCCAAAATATTAGGGTATTTTACCTTTAAATACTTACCTTAATAAATTCCGAAAGTATAAAAACGCGACTAATTATGTAACTTCTTTTCAATTATTAATGGCACAATAGCATTTGGCAACTCATACATAAGGACAATCAAGTTAATAACCTTTTTTTAAAACCTCTACATTGCACAAATTATATTCCTTCCTTGAATATTATTATTACAAAATGTCTGTCATTTTTCTTACGTATTAAAACAACTACGTAGCAATATTTTAATTACCAAATCATTATTAATATATTATATATAAGGGTTTCAATCAAGTTTCAATCACATAATATTGATTCGTGTAGGCGAAACACATGTCAGTAGTACTAATTAGATTGTTATCGAATTAATACAGATATAGATTGTAATCCTGCAATCACTCACTCACTAACAAAAGAACAATCGTGTTGCAAACTTTTTTGTGTTCTAATCAGTAATTTATATCAAGGTGGTGGATTTTTTATATAACATTAAGTTTTACCCGCTATTTTGCTCGCGTCAGTGTAGATTTTGTCAATAAATTTATATCCCCCAGGATACACTTTGTATGCGAAATTTCATTATGGACGGTCGTGTAGTTTAGGCGAGAAAACGTTACAAACAAACTCTCATTTGCATTTATAATATTAGTAAAGATGGTAAGGAACTTAGAGATGGTTAGACATCTAGGATCTTACCGTCGGTTTCCGGTAAGAGAGTAGCAGTTCCTTAGGTGTGCCAGCTCTTTTGCATCGTCACCAAATACTTAATTGGTAACGGCAGACTATCCCTATCAAGAGGGAATATATTGAGAAACTATTGTTTTTTTGTAGTTCGATAAAACAATTATCATACTGGGAACATCCTTCATATTAAGAGCACATTATAAACGTTTAAACAGTAGTCATAATGAACAACCTAGTTATTTGCGTATCATACATAGATATAATGTTTATCCTCAGCAGAAATGAAACATCACCTAAACCATCATGATCCATATCACGGACACAATAAACACCCGGACTCACGACAACTGTGTTAATCAAATATTTTTTCTCTCGTATGGACATCGAATCCACTCGATCCTGTGGCGAGATGACCGCTTCAACCCTTGCGCCGTAGTCACAAACACCGTATCGGAAAAGGTCCATCCACTTACAGGTATAATAGAGTAGCTTTGTGAGATAAATAGCTTAGCTAGTGAGCGGCACCATGTTGGCAACGACCGATCTTAGGTAATATTCTGTTACTAACTTGCTTAAGTCAAGTTTAGCCAAGCTTGCGATTCATTAACGATCTATTGTTAGCTATCAACTGTCCGTATATATCCCTCTTGATACTCTAATGTAAGATTTTAGTACGTACTGCGTGATTAATTATCAATTATTGTACTATACATTTTGATTAACGAGATAGCTGTAATTATGGAGGGAAATGTAATATGCATGTATTCATTTATTCTAGACTATTCTAAATATAAATTACTTAGTGCTGAATGGAAGTGCGTGTCTTTTAAGTAAGTTAGGATTTTAACAAAAACTGGTACACCGAAATAATGGGAGTATTTATACCTGTTTTTTTTATACCTGTTTTCTTAAGTTTAAGGAATATTTTGACAAACGCAGTACTGAAAAAGGAATATGGTACTTGCATCATATTCCTTTTTCAGAGAAAGAGAAGAGTCTTGACTCTACAGAGTGAGCCTCCACGGATTCCTTGGTTTGCTCAAATAGATATTAGCAGATCAAGTGTAGTTATGGCTCATAGGTTACGGTCTGGTCACATTCCATCTAGGAAATTTGGACACCTTATGAACAATGTGGGGTCACCAAACTGTGTATTGTGCGGTAAAATTGATGATGTTCAACATTTACTAATGGAATGTGAGTGAAAAGAACCGGAGAGAGAGGGAATCGTTGCTAGCAGAATGTAAAATAAATATTAGTGTCATTGGAACTTACTTAAAAAGCTAAATTATTGTACAGAATGGTTGCTGCTGCATTGAGTACCTCTTCTTCTTTAGTGTAAATAAAAGGTAATATAAATATTGTAATTATAAATTAAGATCAGGGCACGCTGAGGCTGACATTCCTTTGTAAGGAAAAAGCCTCCAAAATCCTTAACAGAATAAAAAATAAAAAATTATAGCAATATTATACATAAATAAAATTAAACACGTATTTATCAAATACCAGACAAGCCTTCCATTACATGTACTTCATTTAACATTCGTCGGCGATATTGAAATATTGACATTTAATCTATGATAAAACAAACTTATTGGCTACGTCAGCCACAGATCAGTCAATTTGCAGATGGGTCTCATCAAACAAAATATATGAAGACATCCATCACATTCAGCCTTGAGGCTTTACTAAATAAGGGTTGTCAATGTGACCTAGGTTTTATTGTAACTTGTTTTTCTAGACCGAAAATGAGAGCTAGATTTTTGGTTTTGATGTAGTATCTTGTGGAATGTTGTATCTGATTAGTTGTCGACGATAAGATGTGTATCTAAGTCTGTATAATAAGCTGGTATGAGAAGAGCCACTGTACAATTCATTTAGGTACATATTTATTTTTGTATGACCATGCTGACCATAGGCTTATAAATAAATTCGTTTCAAGACCTAGCGAATAGGCATTTTGTGTGTGTCTGACTATACTTACTTCGAGATGGATTTATATTGTGATCGCTACTATAACATATTAATAAAATCACAATGAAAACATGATTAGTTCCGGCCGTAATCTGGTTAATTAATACAAAGCAAAATCTGAACTAAGAATGCTAAGACATAATAAATAAATAATCTTTTGTGGGGGCCAGTCAGTGCTGACCGGCGACACTTCGAGCCAGTGGGATCTTTTGTGTCGACACTCTCCCAATAACGACTGCCATAGATGTTCATGGCAGCCGGGACCGACGGCTTAACGTGCTCTCCGAGGCACGGAGCAGGCATTGTCAATCAATACGCACATAATTTCGCAAAGTCATATAACATCCGAAAGTCAGAGGTGCGCGACCTGGGTTCGAACCCGCGACCCTCCGCATTGCAGTCTGTTGGTCTCCCCACTGAGCTATCGCTGCTCGTATAATATAATTATGATAGCCTTTTTGTATTTTACCAATCCACAAATGATCGTGGGTCTTCGGCACATCACTTTCTTATAGTGTAAAGGGGCCTGTCCCAAGTGGAAAAGTTAACAAACACGATATTAGATTACATTCACAACAACATATTTTAATAGGGTACGATATACTTTGTGATATACTTGTGGACTTGGACGTCCAATAATATACGCTTTTAGGAAGTTCTACGGTGCGGACCAAGTGTTGGGCAGCGACATCCTCGAGAAATAAAACGCAAACAGCAAGATACATAATACGTGAATGCTGGGATCAGTTATATCGGTATGAAAAGTCTCCTATATGTTAATCTAGACCACGGTTTATCTGTCCAGTATCTATATATACGTGAAGCAAAAACTTTGTACCCCTTTTTACGAAAATTCTCGCGCGAACCCTAATATTTTTATAAAATATACATTAGAAATACATTAAATTAATGAAAAACACTACACGCACACTACCACACAATGCATTTGACACAAGCAGTCAAATCGCGTTCGTAGTATTTTGGCATTGTTCGGCTGATGTCGTGAAATTCTTCGTAACTATGGTTACAAACTATGTATGTGGAGTAGGTGACTAAATGAAATGTGATTTACAGATAATAAAACCTTAATAACGATCAAACTTAAAATTTAAATCAATAATTATGATTGAATTTCGACCACTTGGCGACCGCTAGTAATCCAAATCTGTTCAATGATATACGCGTAATTGAATAGCAAATATACAAAACTTTGCGTTTATAATAGCAATATACTTTGCGTGGAGTATTTTATTTGTGGGTTGTATTTTCACTAATAAAAGTACAACCCGCAGATAAAATACTGCAAGCACAGCTACGTATAGGCAAACTTATCGCTGTCTCTCTCTTTCTACCTTAGAGTAATGTAGATACAAGCAGTAATACGCATTGTTAGCGGCTATACTGCTGTTTGTGGTCGAATAGCGTTCCACCAACCCCTATCATCCGAAATCCCTTCGCCAAATTATACCTCTTAACAAAGAACATCTACGACAGTTTCATATATCCATACTAGCTGCGCTTAGCAGTTTCACCAGGTTAAGTTCTGTTGCCGTGGGAATATCGGGATAAAAGTAGCCTACGTGTTAATCCAGATTTCCAGTTATATACATGTTAAGTTTTATCGTAATCGGTTCAGTAGTTTTTGCGTGGAAGAGTAACAAACAAACATCCATCTATCTATCCATCCATCCTCACAAACTTTTGAATACATAATACTAGATTTTGCCCGCGGCTTCACTCGCGTTAATGTAGAATTATGTAAAGATAGGTTTTTAGTAACCTAAATATTATTCTGATTATACATAATAATACTGTAAAGCTTCATCAAAATCCGTTCAGTAGGTTTTTAGTGAAAGAGTAACAAACGTCTATCCTTCCTCACAAACCTTCACATTTATAATATTAGTAGGATTAGTAGGAAGAAGGATGAACTCAAGTATTTTACCATAACGACAGCCTTTAATCAATTTATCACTTGTCCAAAAAGCTCTTTAAAAACTCGTAACAAAAACACGACCGGCAACAACAGACACTAAAAACGATGCTCACGCCATCTGTCATTTTCATTTGACAAAAACATGTTGGCAATAAAAATATATCATACAAAGTTGCACTCGCAGCCTCGGTAACAAGGACTTACTGAGATTACGGACGTATAAAAACGCTTCGTTATGTTAAAGTAAGATTTCCACTAAGAAATAAGCTACGTTTGTAATGTTCGGTTTTCGCATCAGAACATTGCGAATGCTTACATTCCAATGTATGAAACTGCTATGCATAGTGACATTAGGTGTTTCTGTCAAGAAATCATTCACAGACTGCTCCTGAGGATTTCTTAACAGAAATACTATTGCCTATTGTGCCTTCAACTAGGTACAGATCGAGACTCCGTTGTCTAGAACTGTACTTGGTTGAGAGCAATAGGCTCGATTTCTATTGCATGAGACTAAAAACATATGAAACTTGCAAAAATATGCAAAAATAAATACCCTTCGAGGATATAGGCGTAAGAGAGTATTATCTTAGTTTTGAGTACTGCGTTTTCATATAAAAGCAGAATACCAGATTATAAGATTCTTAATGGATGTGTAATTAAAATGTGCGAGAATGTCTCAAAGTTCCGTTTAAGTTTGAATGTGATTTCAATCAATAGGTGTCTTTAAGGGTTCCGTAGGTACAAGTTACACACAATACCTTTTTATTTAGTCATTTAGGTCACAAAGTAAACTAATGAACATCAAAATTTATTGGTTAGTTAGTTACTTGGGTTGCTGAGGCTGTGTAACGATTAGGTGCCAAGTTCAGGCAATAGGAGGTTCCTTCAATTCCGATTACTGGTGAATTACGCAGGTGCTGTAGTTCATCAGGCGGTCTGCACACTTATTGTTCAAAAAAGTCCATTATTTATAACGCTCTAAAGAAAACTCTTTTTTAAATCCGTTATAGTCCTTTATATACTATTTGGCTTGATGTCTTTAACAAATCTAGATAAAAAGTTCTTAACAAATGGACAACCGATAAAACAAAGATTTTAGTCCAAGAAATCGGTTCCATCTTCAAAGAAATGAATATACAATTCGAACATTATTATTATGAAGTTGTGGCATAATATCTTTGTTCGGGGTGGACATCTTGCTTAAGTTGTAGACTAACTTTGCAATGTTCAACTTGCAACCTGTCACTTAGAACGTGAATTTCTTTCTTTACACAAACAAATAGTAAGTTCCCTGGTGCACTGGCAGCAACTATTGCGATGAGTTTGTTCTGCACAACAACAGCGTTTGAAAAATCTGGTTTAAATGTAAATCTAAAAGTATTCTCAATTGCTCTTCTGAGTTTTAATTGCCAATTTACGTTATTGTTGCATTTGAAGTTTGATGTTACGATTGAAATTAATTTTAACTTAGATTATTACTTATTGAACTAAAACAATTTTGTTATATTTAAACATATATCCATCTGTATGATTTTTGACACTATGTTTTATTGCCAGAATTTGATGCCAGGTTATTTGATTGTGTGTTATATATATAAATAATTTATACATAATCATAGCCTTGTATTGTGTCAAGTGTTTTGGGAATAAAAAACGGTAGAAAGAAATATTTTACACCTACAGTAAGCGAAGGGAGGTTTAAAGCCACGTAATAAGGGGCGACCTGTTGATAGATAAATAATTTATTTCTAATAACAACTATGGAAACGACAAAAGGTGTTTTATTTATTATGTTAGTTGCAATTTATGATGCAAATTCTTGTTAACCACTAAGCTAAAGTGTTCGTATTAGGAGCTATACAATGTAAGGTGTTCAAACTATTTCAAAAATGTTCATGTTATCTTTTATAATTGATACTTCTTACATTATTAATAATATCTATGTAGCAAACGATCTTAAAAAACATTAACAAACATAATTAATGATCAGCCTTAAAAAAAATAGCTCTGAATTAAACAAATGATTGGCTCGTAAGATGATCGTATAATCAGAAACACAATAACGTGACTTAGAAATGTGAGGATAAAAGAAATTCAAATTTTTGAAGGTTTTTGTAACGCGCCTCCGAATACCGATCCACTCGTTTTGATTTGAACTGATTATAATTTGGATCATAATGGAATACTAAAATTTTAGGAGCGAGCCTTTTTATGCCATTCTCGTATTATTACTAAGTCCTGTGCCTTAGCCCCAGAGACTATGTAATCGAATGGCGTTTTCCCGTTCGTATTGACATAAGCTTAACACGTCATCAAATAAATAATCAACATCACAAGTCAAATCATTCAAATAGTTAAAGTTTTAATTATATCGATATGTTTAAAGATTCAAAAAATTCAATTATTTTATCGATAATCACTAAGCTGTCATGTTTAGAGCAGAATAACAATACTACACATGGAATAACTTATATCTATCATTATCCGTGCAGTACAGAGCTAGTCATAATACTTAAGTCTATAAAGTTTCGTATTATTCTAAATTGTCTTAATTTCGCTTTATCAACTTTATAAAACATGTGCATGCTGTGCTTGCCTGTAAAAGGCTACTATATGTCGATGTATGTTAACTGAATGTATTAAGCAAATAAAAGAATAGCAATTTATGGTATATAGTAACTATTTCTATGGTTTTTACAAAACTTTTTTTGCAGTAATGTTTACCTAATAACAACTTAATTGCAGAAATTGCCATAACATCAAATATATTCTGTGGATTACGCTGTGAGTGCACATTTAGTCATAGTAAGTCATTCATTGTAATTATCATTAGTGTGTAACTGTTTGTAAATCCCTAATAAAAAAAAAATATATTATTGCGTTGTTTTTTTTTATTTAAAATATAAGTGTATTAGTGTATGTATGTATCTTATGTGGGGGCCAGTCAGTGCAGACCGGCGACACTTCGACCCAGTGGGATCTTTTGTGTCAACACTCTCCCAATAACGACTGCCATAGATGTTCATGGCAGCCGGGACCGACGGCTTAACGTGCTCTCCGAGGCACGGAGCAGGCGATAATTGTCAATCAATACGCACATAATTTGAAAAGTCATATAACTTCCGAAAGTCAGAGGTGCGCGACGTGGGTTCGAACCCGAGACCCTTTGCATTGCAGTCTGTTGGTCGTATTAGTGTAAGTAGATGTTATTAAGCCTAAATAAATAAATAAAATTATCAAAACAAAATCATCTGAATATGAAAACCACATGCAAGCTCTCGATAACATATTTAAAACAAACAGTTCCCTTTGCTAAGCTGAGCGTTTCAGAAACATCTTTCTAACACTACAAACATTATATTCTATTCTGTAACAACGGCAGCGTACCGCAAAATCTCGTGTCATTTATCTAGGTGAACGTCGAGTCGTCGCGTGACGTTTCGACAGCGCGCGATGGCTTCGACAACAGACAGGTGCTTTACTAAACACTGGCGGTACGAACATGTTTGATCTTGTTTAACGTTAGATTTTTAGAGGATAGTTTCTAGTTGGAGCGTTGGATGATGTACACGATGTACATATCTCGGGTAACCTTGCTGAGTAAACATGAAGTGGTTATAAAATTATTGGGCGTTGACTGGAAAGAACACATAAGTGTGCATATGAAAATCGCTCATCTAAGGTTTGAATTTCTTAACCAACACTTAAAGGGTTAATGCCCATTAGGAAAATCTATTAAAATTTGTTTGAAACGCCACGCAGAAGTTTTGCATTCGATCTTGTATGTATTCTGATCTCCTTAGTATGTAGAGTCAGTGACATTAATAGCTGTACACTGAATAATAACTTTTATACTATAAACAATTACTACTTACAATGATTGAGTAATCTGAAATCCCGTAAATGTTTATCGACCTATGTCGCTGATTCTATTTATTTCTGACGTTGAATATTAATAAGTAAAATGTTTCTGGTTTTAGCGTAAAAAAATGACGAAGACACGTCTATACTTTAAATTTATCCATAATGTTCTCGAAGGTGTATGAACTATAATACCAAGTCGCACTGTATTTAATACTACTAGTTCACATGTTTAGGATTACTAATCATCTATTTATTGTTGCCATATTCTGTCAGAAGTAGCTAGTTTGTGTAAAAAGTAGTATTGCTTATCACAGGATTTCATGACGTAGCTTAATTTATAATTTTGTTTAAACATTTTTTTGGCACAGTCTTCCCTCTTAGCCTTTATTATTCCCAAGTCACTTAGCTTTTGATATTTGGATTTGGCTAGATATCAGTTTTTACACGGAGCGGCTGCCACCTGACCTCCGCAACCCGAAGGCTAACGATACCCTAAGGCTAGACCAGTGTCAGGATATTAGAGGGTACTGACTTTCCCAATAACGACTGCCATAGATGTTCATGGCAGCCGGGACCAATGGCTTAACGTGCTCTCCGAGGCACGGAGCAGGCGATAATTGTCAATCAATACGCACATAATTTCGAAAAGTCATATAACTTCCGAAAGTCTGAGGTGCGCGACGTGGGTTTGAACCCGAGACCCTCTCCATTGCAGTCTGTTGATCTCCTTACTGAGATCGCTGCTACTGCACTGGCACAGTGACCAACTTAAAATGCTGAACATTGAATTAAAATTGTAAAATATTGTAAGCATTCATATTACTAGTAATTTTGTATTTTAAGCTGTGATTAAGACAACTGTCTTCAAATTATTCCTGCTATAAAATCTAACATCTGTTTTAATTTTGAAAGATAAATGATATCGAAGACTCGCGTGTGTGTTCGACCTATGTTTCTGACTTTACTAACAGCCCGGAAACATTTAAGGTGTTTCGTGAATTTTACATACACTATATTATATATATTTGCGACGTCAAGACAACTAACAAACAAACTATTGCATTGAAAACGTTAGATGTAACAAAAAGACAATACAGGCCACGCAAACAAAATATTTGCCGAAGCAGGCTAAACTGTAGAATAAATTTAAGGTTAAACTCAGAACTCAGGACGCTTGGGAACCTTTTGTTCCGAGAAAAATATATTTGTGGTTAAAGATAAGCGTCCTTAAGTGCACGGGGAAAGGTAAGCAAAGTCTTTATGTTCTCTCTAGGGTTATGGGTTAATATCGTGTTTAGGATGGGCCATCAACTTGAGGCCACTTCAAGTACTACTATACTTTAGGGTTACTTTGGCCCAATGTGTTTTACAGCTGTCGGTACTAGGAAATACTTTTACACAAATGCGATGGATAGTTTGATCGATCGAATCGAGTCAAATGTTTTGTTTAATTGACGCTGTAACATGCATTCAATGTGCCTTAATTATGTAACACGGTCAATTAGGAGAAAGTCTGGTAATATGGACTGTTTTTTTCCAAACGCGTTTTGTACATAAATATTTGTTCTTTTACTAATGTCTATTGTATGAAATAAAGCAACAACTATTAGACTTTACTTTTATTATGTATTAATCAACATTATTTTTATAGATATCTTAAAAATCAAAAAAACTAAACCAAACATTATAGTCACTCTAAATCATAGTTTCTAAGCAATATGAGGATTCACATAGTACAATCATCGCAAATATCCGGATTTTGAGTACAAGTTTCGAGATTCCAATTTTGGCAACGCACACACTGTAGCCAATCGACTTTGGGGCCATTTTTATCGTAATAATTTCTTTTACATTTGCGCATTCATTCTCTTTGTCTTCTGATTCTAGGCTGCTATCGGAATCGTCCAAAACTATGAGTCCATTCAGTCCAGTCAGTTCAGTTCCAGTCCATTTTATCCAACTACTGGAGGTCCGTTTTAACCAACCGGGTGTATATGGCATAAAAAATATCGAATAAAATGTAACCTACAAATACCGGCAATTGTTTAATGAATTGTAGATAAATTACGCTTCTATACTACATTTTAGAAACACTGTATGTTTACCTTTAATGTAGTTATACTCTTAGTACGGAACAATATAATTTGCATTAAAATTATCAAAAATAGAATTTCAAAAACAAAACACAGACGCTAAATGTCACAATGAAAACAATATGGCCGATGTGTAATGAAGCTAGATGCATGTCAACCAGTGTTGCCAATATTTAATTTAAAAAACTACTTTTTTAGATACGATGGTGGTCCAATTTAGTTGCCGGTCCAATATACCCGACTTTCCCTCATAATAGACAACATCGTTGTATGTTATATGTACTTGCATAATATGGTATGCGTAACGTCAAACATGATTTTTTTATAAAAAAATTGCACCGTAGGTGTTTGTACTAAACTAAACGTAGCTTCAGTAATTAAATAAACTCACTAACCAATAGATTTTACATTTATAAGTATTAATATGTGAGTTTAATGAATATATGATGTTTGACTTTGACAAAGTTAAAAACAACAAGAATAAGATACGACCGATTGTAATAATATCAGAACTGTATATAAACTGTTCCACTGCTGGGCATGGACCTTTTCTCAGTATGAGAAGCCGGCTGATGAACTATACTAACATTAGAAAGCTGAAGATATTGTTTGTTTGATAGCGCTAAACTCAAAAACTACTAGTTCGATAGTTCCAAAGGAATTTTCTCCCGCGGACGCTCAGGTTGTGGAATGAACTCCCTGCTGAGTTTCCCCACAAGACTACAGTATGGGGTTCTTCAAAAAGGGTGTTATAAGGTATGTCAGGGTCGGCAACTGGCAAGTGATGCCTCTGGTACTGCAGGCTACGCTACGGTACTGGCATAAGCTACGGTGACCACTTACCATCAGGTGGGCCGTATGCTTGTTTGCCACTTTAATTGTATGTATAAAGAAAAAACAAAAAAGATTATGCAATATGATAAAAATGTATAATCAGTCGTGGGAGAGCCACTTTCCGGCACGAATGGGCCGGCTCACAGAAAACCGGCGTGAAATAACGCCTGCGTTCTTTCGTCAAGTGAGTGAGGTTACCGGAGGCCGAACCCTCCTCCCCGCTCCCGAGGGGAGAAAGAATTTAAAAGGCCGGCAACGCAATTGTGACTCCTCTGGTGTTTCGGGTGGCCATATGTGGCGATAATCGCTTACCATCAGGCGAACCGGTTATTCGTCTGCCGCCTACAAGATAAAAAAAATCATAGTGATTAGTGATAGTGACATTGTGATTATTTTTAGCAAAATATATTTTATTTTTACAGGGCATTGTTTGAAATCTTTCAGACAGCTAAAAGAGGCAGTGTCATATAATATCTGAATCATTTATTTAATTTAGCTACCACAATACAATCTTATCATAACATTACACTGCATTACAATCTCTAGAGCACATTATATTTTCTAAACCACGAGACAAATGTTCATAGCAACAATAGCTTCAAAGAAACACATTCTGCAGGTGTTGCAATGTAATGAAGTATCGCGGTGAGATTACGTACAATAAAATCGTCATAACTCTTAGATAAAGAGACAACAATGAACATGTTTATAACTGAAAATGGAGGATAGACAAAAGAATTCAGTTTTTGGGCTTGGATTAATACTCAAGTTAAAATATGGGAAAAGCTAGCTATGTAAAATTGTTAACACTCTGTATACGTTCTGTCTGTGCCACGGAATGAGGTACTTGCAGAACCTTATATCGATATATCGCATTTCATGCCAAGATGACGTTTCCTAATTCCAAGTATTATAAATTTTGGATATAACATAATTAAGTCAATTAATCATGTTAGTACCCAAATTCAAAAAAATATCATATCCGCCACAATACAAATAAAAATGTCGATATAGGTTAAAATAAGAGCCGGTTAGAATATTTGTCTGGCATCTAATACTGCGGTATTTTCAAAATATATTTATACCAAAAACACCCAAAATTACCGCGCATTCAAACAAATAATAATTAAAATAGTTAAATCCAGATAATTACGCACATAGTCCTGAAATAACTCGAAAATACAACTTAAAAGTGGTATTCAGCATAGTGGGTGCCAAAACGAACGAAGAGCACGTATTTTTACATTACCTATGTATTTATAATATTACTATGTAAAGACAGTTCATGAAATAAGAGTATTTGCAGTAAAAGAAGAATTACTAAATGAGTTGTAAACGATGATTTTTTATATTTCTCCGAATATTTCTATATTGGTACTCCAAATCCCTCGGAATTAAACCCTTTTACCTTTGTTATTACATTATTTTCCAAATCTAACCGGTATGCAAAGTATGTACTAATCCCATTGGCAACTTAATTGTCCTTTTGGAATTAATCAAATTGGGACCTTGCAAATGAGATCTGATTATTCCATTTACTGGACCCTAATATAGCTTACTGAAAAAGGAAAGCTATTTTGTTATATTTGAATATATAAACGATCCTATAATAAAACTAGCTGTACCGAAAAATGTTGTACTGGACACACGAAAAAAAAATCAAATCTAAACCATTCTCGAATCCACGTTAACACACAAAAAAAATTCATCGAAATAGGTCCAGCCGTTTAGGAGGAGTTTAATTACAAACACACGCACAGAAGATTTATATATATATAAAGATTAACTAGAAACGAAATATTATTAATATTAATAATTATTAGATAGCGAAAAAAAATATAAAGCTAAAAATTCGAGTTATTTGCAAAACACATGTGCTTCATATGTTTAACCCTCAAATCTATAGTAATATAATAAAGAGGAATATTTGATTTTTCAGGATTTAACACAAACTATTTAACCGATTTTAATAATTATTTCACCGTTAGAAAGCTATATTATTACCGAGTATCCTATCTTATCTTATGTGGGGGCAAGTCGGTGCAGACCGGCGACACTTCGACCCAGTGGGAACTTTTGTGTCGACACTCTCCCAATAACGACTGCCATAGATGTTCATGGCAGCCGGGACCGACGGCGTGCTCTCCGAGGCACGGATTATTACCGAGTAACATAGACTATATTTTATTTAAAAAAAGTACTGTTACTAACTTAACTTAAGCTACTTTTGCGCGAACGAAGTCGCGGGCTAAAGCTAGTAGCTAAATAAAAATATAATTCGTATTCTTTATGTAGTATACAGGACATAAGGTTGCAGAAACCCTCATAGTCCTCAGGACCTTGACATAGCACCCTAAGAAAATATATTTTTACGGAGTATAACGGTCTCGTTCAGACGGTATTGTGGCCGTCTCGTGCGGCAATTCTCTTCAGTAAATAAACTCGACTACAGCAAAATTAAGGTACTTTAGCACTAGCAATTTCTAATAAACGTGCTAATGACATTTGTAGTTTAGTGTTAACAGAATTAGCTCCAAGTGTTCTAAATCGTACTGATTGATTTTTTATTACTCTTTGAAGCACTTCAATTAATTATTTTCTAATTACAATATACTTTCAATGGACGGTATTGAGTGTCTAGTAGTTGCAGATCACAAATGAATAAATAAGACAAAGTCAAAAATCTTTATTTACATAAAAAAATGTCCAAGCAATTATTAGACACTTTAATTAACTGTATAAGATATATTAATAGAAAATAGAATAATAAAAAGGTAATAAAAATTTAGCATTGGAAAATGCCTGTTTGATTAGTAGAGCTTTCATCGGGCCCGCCACGATCGTGGTGGTAAGTCCCGTGTTCGAGGAGTGGCTGGAGAGGCGGCATGGCGCCTTCACCTTCCGGCTGACACAGGTAATGACTGGCCACGGTTGTTTTGGCCAGTTCCTGTGTCGTATACGCCGGCAAGAGACGCCCGGTTGTCACCACTGCGGCAAGCAGCGATAGCTCAGTGGGAAGACCAACAGACTGCAATGCAGATGGTCTCGGGTTCGAACCCACGTCGCGCACCTCTGACTTTCGGAAGTTATATGACTTTTTGAATTTATATGCGTATATATTTTATATGCGTATTGATTGACAATTATCGCCTGCTCCTTGCCTTGGAGAGCACGTTAAGCCGTCGGTCCTGGCTGCCATGAACATCTATGGCAGTCGTTATTGGGAGAGTGTCGACACAAAAGATCCCAGTGGGTCGAAGTGTCGCCGGTCTGCACTGACTGGCCTCCACATAAGATACATACATACATACATACTTGCTTCGTTCACTTGCTAGCATCGTGGCATATCTATCTTGAATAAAACACTCTAAAAAATGTGTGTTGGCAGTCTTTAATTAAGGTACCTAACATAAACTTTGTCCAAAAGTTTCTGATCCGATCAGAGAACGTTTGTTTAAGTTTTTCCCTTGCGACTAATACAATCATTCACATTAAATATCTGTGTGATCAATGTTTCTTCATCCAATGTATCCGCATGCCCAAAACATCTGTGTAATCTTTATCATGCTCGTCACAACTCTTTAATCATACTATTTCTTTAATCCACCATTAAAAACCCCACACTCACACCCCCACACGTTACTCAATGTTCTTATTTCCACCAGATTTATTCCACTTACATGGCTCTTTCACCACACCAAACTTTCATACACAAGTATAGCCAACAATACTTTTGTATGCACAACGAAACGTACCTTTTGGACACGTTTCAGTTGCTCATGAAAGCGTGTAGAGCCCCATTCACTTTGCGACCCATTCGCTTTGTAGGCTCAAAAAAATAAAAGGCAAGTTACTTTATTACAAGTAATAATTGTAATAAGCACAGAGGAACAAACGAAATGCTCATTTTTACATTTGTAAGTAAAAAGAATGAATACTAATAAGCTCGCCAAAAAGGGTTTCATTTGGATACATTTTCTTATATATGATGAATATTCTATATCAAAATATCGTAATTTAGTTCACAATATGTATTACTTTATTATGTTACCTACTACGCTACACTGTGGCCCAATATGATATGATTTATTTGAAAAGTCATTCTGGTTACTTCGGAGTAAAAGTGTATAAGATCACTCTTATATAGAATTGCTACGATGCATCAAAGTATCAAGTCAATCCATCGACTATTTTGCATGTTTTGCGAACATAATCATAGAGACTGTATTTTGCGGATATAAGTATACTTAATGAATGCCACAGCTATTCTTGCTAAGATTTACTTGTGACATTACTCCCACAATATCTGTTGCTACGTTCATCAAAAGCAAGTTCATAAAACCAATAAGAAGATTTGGCAAGAAATTAATTTTAATTTGCCTTGGTGTGGGATGCAACTTTTATCGATACCCTTGCGCCATCATTTCTTTCTAGCACAGCGGGTTGTGGTTTTGCTGCTACATCAGAGGAGAAGCTCAAACGGTGCAAATATGGAAACCTCATCGGTAATTACAAATTGAAGCTATTTGGTATTAAAACGCTGGCGCAATTGAGCCCAAGTTCTATGTCTGTTTATAAAGACTGGTACGCGGCTGATCGCTGATCGATTTTTCTCTTTAAGCTAACTTTGCTGTAAATAATTTATTTGGTTTTATAATTATACTAGTAGTTTTCCCGCGGTTTGACCCGCGTAAGGCCCGTTCCCGTGTGAATATCGGGTTTCACCCCTTTCACCCCCTTCAGGGTGGAATTTCCAAAAATCCTCTCTTAGTGCTCCTCTAAACTTTCCATGGAACATACATGCCAAATTTCAGCTTCTTTCGTTCAGTAGTTTCGGCTGTGCGTTGTCTGTCAGTCACACAGTAACGGAAGAGTTTTATATATATAGATTATATGGACAAAAATCGACTAAACATTATTTTCCTTAAATAAGATTGCAATCTCACTCTACGAATGATACGTTTGTCTTATCTTTACCAAAAAGATTTACCACATCGAACAAACAATGTACGCCAACATTTTTTACCGACTTTCCGAAATCTAAACATTTTAGATTCATGCGGGCTGATTGAAATACAGCCTCAGTTGTAGTCCGAGTATTCAGCACGTAGGTGGTGTGTCGTGCTTCAACGTTTGATAAATCTAACGAATGTTGCACTAGTATTCCGAAACAAATGTACGAGAAAGACTGACAGCTCGGAGTATTAAATCGTTTTTGAGAATGCTGGATTTCTGGTTGCTGGGATGTAGAGTATTCTAAAGAACTCTAATACATACTCTAAATAGTATAGATGTACCTGTATATTGCGATATGGTACAGGCAGAAGGGTGATACACATAGATAGAACAGTAAACCAAAGAAGAGTTTTAAGGATGCCCATTTAAACTGGTAAACTGAGGAAAACATCCATATATCATATATATCCATTAAAAAGAGCTATGCTGTTAAAGTCAATGTAAACTTTGCCTCTCGCACTTAATCTAATAAAATGTAGTTACAAGACTTTTAATTTCGCTAAGTTTCATCATACATTGTTAATACATCAACTATCAAAGATTATTACATTGACCTTGCTAACATCGTAATCCAAGAAAGTATGAAAGAATATTTTCTGCGTTGAGCTCACTCGATCGTACTATCCGACTCTCGGACTATAACAGTACTTACCAATTATTTTTTCAACTATAAACATAGTTATTCACAAATAGTCTAAGTGACTGCTGTGCATAAAGTCTTGGGTTTTAAACCTTGGAATTCATGACTATGTTACTTGAGTTTTCCGTCAAGATATTCTTAATAGTATACTTAGACTCCATGTCTAAATCTGTACCCGATAAGCGGCACTCAGCATACTCCCGATTACGTCGCACCTAAAACCATATCTGCAAAAGATGTGTGTAGCACCTCAGCTGCCTATCCTTTCAGAAATATAACCGTGAGACTGTATATGTAATTGTATCGACGAATCCAAAACAATATTTTTTTATCATCTCCGTATGTTACAACCCTTTCACAACATTGTGTTACATTTTGTACATAAACAGAATTTGATTAACAATTTAGCTTAATGTAAAAGGATAAATTATTATCAAACTGTAATGCAAAACACTTACATCCCTATTATAATATCAGTGACCTTTCAAAAACATCACAAAACAATACAACACACAAACGTTTCTAAGTCGATGATTTCTACTTTCATTTAATTCTGTACTTACATTTAGAACGTTTCCATTATCAAGACCCTTTGTCCGGGATAGCGTTGCGAGGGTAACCGTCCCGATACAAATATACGGATAAGTCCCAAATTGTTTATACTATACCAACACACATAAGTCAGGTCTCCGTAGCCTACGTGGGTTTGAAACACAGAGGTACCGTTTGCGTTTTACCAGAATTTGGAAAAAGTATTGCTGGTGTAGTCGATTGAGAAGTTTTATTGAGAGTTTTTGTAATAAAATGTCCGATAACGACACAGAGTCTAAAGCTGTGCCCGATAATACAAAGTAAGTCTTCCTAATAAGTATGATTTGAACAAGGCTACCGATTTCGGTAGCCTTGTTCAAATCATGATATGATGTAAGCATGATATATCTAGAAATGTTCTCATTTTCAGAGATATATAGGCATAAAGCTATTTCATCTAAAATAAATAACAATTACAGTGGTCAATCAATCAATTCTTAAATACACATTAATAAAGCGTAGTGGTATACTTGCCAAAATAAAAACTTTAAAGACGCAAAATTGTTGTTGTTGCCTGAATCTTGTCAAGACCGCAGACCTGGTTTTTGCAACAGAAACTTAACTATTGAGCCTCATAGATGGTAGTAGCCTCCACCATTTTAGAGTGAGAGAAAACACAAGGTGAAATATGGGATTAATATACTTCTCATCATGGGTGAGGACATATCAGAATAGATTTTCAATCAAATGCTTTTACCTTTATTCCCGCACTTCAGTGGTTTCCTCAAAGCTTTAGATTGGTGTCGGATTTGGCCATAGTACGGTTATATTGGAACATCCATTAAAGCGAAATGCACCACCCTTTCCGGTTAGAGATGTCACTCTAGCCGTAAAATTTGGTTGTATTCCCGGCTAAAACAATTTTCAACGATGTCCGAGCTTTTGCATATGCAACATGGCTGCCCTAAGGACGGCTTGTAATTAAATATCAAACGGAAAGCCTGCTCTCTTCGATAATTCTAGTTTTTAATAACTTTCGCTTAATCGAGGGTAACAACGCCTGGCTATCGAAAGGTCAATAGTTCTATTTCAATTTAATTTGTTCAGCGATCCTCACTGACGGATTTGACCTAGTTAAGATATTATTTTGAACAGAGACAATAATTACTATTTCTAATTATTGATATATCCGTTTCCGATTTATACATTTTAATAAGAATTAAATTTCGAATACAAAACTGGTAGAAAGCTATTTTAAGGATTGTAATATTTGCTGGTTTCCATATAATTATAATTATATAATACATACATATATTATTTTTTTAAATATCCGACTGGTATTTCGTTATACCCGAATTCCGTGGCAACTTATCTTCCTCGAACACGCCTCACTTAATTGTTTTGTATAAACTGTGATCTCATAATCAATTTAAAAGCTCAGTGCGCAGACCAATCAAATTACACTAGCTGACCACTGAAGATGCGCTCATGATATTTTCTACAATATAAGTGTGTCAGCAACAACTACATGACACTTACAATAATTATTGTCAAACAAATTAGCAAGAGCAGGAACTACCGCTATTGTGTCTTGCTTGTCGCTGTTACTTAACATATACATAATTACTTGCTTATATCACCAAATAGAGTAAAGTGTATCACACCCACATTAACTGATATTTACGAGCTTGATGGCGTAGTGGTTAGTGTAACCGACTGACACGCCTGAGGTCGCGAGTTCGATTCCCGCACAAGTCAAATATTTGTGTGCGTGAACATGGATTTTTGTCTAGGTCTGGTTTTTTTTATGTATAATATGTATGTATTGACAAAAAGAAGTATATATGTATGTTTACCCATTGTTTACCCATAGTACAAGCTCTGCTTAGTTTGGGCTAGATGGTGTTGTGTGTATGTGATAGAATATTATTATTATTATTTCGCCAGCTGTGGTAACTAGGACCTAAACTAGTTTGCCAGGATTTTTCCCAGCCTTTGTGCTGCTACTGAAAATTTATTTTCTGAAGTCTTCCAAACATAATATTGTCTTCTATTTACGCGAATATTATTCATTGAAATTAAACTGCTATATACGGATTTTATCGCGTTGTTTATTTGACACTATATTACAAAATTTTGAAAATTGTTACACTACTACTACTATTAAACTTTACTAATTTTTAAGCTAATTAAATTATTATTAAACTATTTAGATTTAATTTATTTTTACACTTTCCCCGACGTGTCGGTTGCTTTTCAGCAGCCATGGTCACGGGGAGACTGAGGGAGTCTTCCAAACATTTTTCCGGGCCGGGAATCTAACCCGGAACCCTATGCACAGCAGACGAATTCCCAACCTGCGCCACTGAGGCAGTCGTTACTTGTCTCAAATATTTATTACTAGATTTTTTCCCCGGCTTTGCTCGCGTAAATGTATGTTAGGTTAGGTAAGTAACAGTACCTTTTTAATGAATAAAAGGTGCCCTATGTCCTTTTTTATACCTCTTAAATCGCATATGCGAAATTTCATGATAATCGGTAGAGTAGTTAAGGCGTGAAAGCGTAATAAACAAACAAACAAACTCAAATTCGCATTTATCATATTATTAAGGAGTCAATCTTTGAATAAGGTATATTATTATATTCCCGACTCTTTCAAGTACCAACAAAATTTTAAGACAAAACGTAAGTAAGCATTTTCTCTTTCAACTATTTCTGAACGAAAATTGTTTAAGTTAATGTATAATTGGGGGCCATTTTGAATTTCTTAAAAGATTACATTATATAAATTTTCATAGACAATGGCTCGATTCAACTCAGGTCGACGGACTTCGTGATGAATTGTGTTTTAAAATTTAAACTCTATCTTAATACTTACCTGATTTTCTAATGTTCTAGACTTTTAGTTAGACTAAGATGTTTCGAAATTTGTAATTTAGATATTCTAAAGCTGTAGCTAGCCTTTGTGAAATCTAAGTTTAATTTAAGTAATGTGAACATTTTATATTATTTATAAAGTATTATATAGTTATCTTGTAAGCTTAATAATGCATTTTAATATAATACTAGTTTTTAGTATCAAACTTCTCTATTTAATTAAGAAATATTGTTATAAAGGAGAGTCCATTTCCAAGAAAGCATTTTCAGTACACTATATTTACGGCGAATAAAACTAATTTAGAAAGGCTAATATAAACAATGCAACAAATTAGCTTAATAGAAATATTACAGTGTATCAGAGAGTATGCAAATGCAATAATTAAAAATGTGATCAGACATACCAACGTAACTATTATTTAAAAGGAATATAGAAATATACTATTTGCCTGCAGCCAAAAAAGGGAAATATATGATTAACTACTTAAGACTGCGCCGAGCGTAAGACAGATAATGACAGAGCTCGTGCGGCACATATTCAAATCGGCGCGCGGCCGCCATAGTAAAATTGTATGGAGGATTTGAAGTGCTTTTTTGATAAATATGTATCTTTATTGTCAACCAATAACTTAAATATTTGGGACGGACAAATTGTAATATAACTATTTATGTTTCGTTTAAGCTGTAAAATAGGATAGATTTCTACTGTTATAATCTAAAAATCACATAACACGACCTTGCGATGCAAATTTACGTAATTTTGTAGGCGAAAATATTAATTATTTTAAGTTTTCTACACGGAGTAATTTTAAACACATTCATTGTAATAGTAAATGTATATTTTATATTTGTATTAAACAAAAGTGTTGATTTTATTCACTTAACTGTGACCGCCTGTTTTGACACATTTCGCTCGGCGCAGTCTTAAATAAGTATCTAAATGTGCTAAAATATAAACTAGGTGTACACACATGTAATAAAAATAGTTATAATAAAGTTATTATAATTATAATTGATGTCTATTAGGTCTGATCATACAATGTATCTATTCTCTTTAAGTCATACCAAGGGTTTATAGAAATTTAATCTACGGCGTAAATGTTACTGATTGATTTTTTGTATTAATGGTATTGGCAAAAGATAGGTGTCATATCCGTCTACCAACTCTTTCGAACATAGAGGCAGTAAACTTACAACTATCTTTACAGGTAAACCCAATTCGATAGTGCGCTACATCTTATTTATATACATGAAAAAAATAACATAAAACTCAACTAAGTAACTAAAAGAAACAAAAATAGAACTAAAATAAAAACAAAAATACTAATAAACTTTTAACTTATTACTTAACTTACAATACTAGGAACAAAAACAGGACACTGTGTAAATAGTAATTTTTGTCAACTCACTAATGTGACAGCAAAATATATCAACAGTCTTGCTTATCATATTAATTACTTTAATAGTCCTGGATATGGGACACTTTGCCAGTAAGTTGGTCCTGGCGTTTGGTACTACTAAGAGTGGTTAGTCTTACAGTAAATATCTTCTATTATAAGAAGTCGTACTTATAATGCAAGATATGTAATAACTATGTACAAGGTAAAAATCTCATATTAAATTATCTCATCTTAAAAATACTTCGAGTTACGTCGTCTAAGTAGTAGAAGTCTAGTACTCTATTAAGTCAGGCCCTTTACTTCTTTGTCAGAAATATCATTACTTTTTTATTAATCGCCTTTCTGTATAACGACCTGCTCTTTTCTTTACATAAATACTATTACAAAAAATGTTTCGTGTTTAATTATTCAATGTCCTTTGATCCTTAACAATATTATTCGATTTAACTTTGACCTTTATGTATTTATAATTATTCTGTATATTTAATTCGTATAGTTTGTAGAAATCAATTGCTTAACTTAAGGCTTTTAGACGTTGCTGAAAACCTTTAAATATCGGTATCTTGGAGCTTTTAATAAAATTCCATTCCGGGCTTTTATTCTAAACTCCAAGATATATGCGCTATTTTAACAAGAATTATTTGATGTTTACAAGCATCTCCTTAATGACATGACGCAAAGGTACTCCACGCAGTATAATCGAATGCGCGTTATAGAATTTGAAAGATATTTGAATACAATAATAATTCTGCACAACGCAATACCTACTTTATTGGCATGACTAAAGAAAAAGCGCACGCACTTTGGTGAAGTGTTATCAATACATTTAAATATGGAACATTTATAATAATATCAGCCCTGTATTAAACTGTCCCACTGCTGGGTACGGGCCTCTTCTCAGTGTGAGAAGGGTTAGGCCATAGTCCACCACCCTGGCCCAGTGCGGGTTGGCAGACTTCGCATATCTTTGAGAACATTATTGAGAACTCTTAGACATGCAGGTTTTCTCACGATGTTTTCCTTCACCGTTAAAGCAAGCGATAATTAACTATTTAATACGCAGATAACCCAGAAAATTCAGAGATGCGCGCCTTGGGATCGAACTCAACATCTCTGCGTGGCAGTCCAACGGTTTCCCAGTAGGCTATCGCTGCTCTTGTTTCATCCGAAAGTAAATTTTCAATTTTATATTTATATTCCGACGTATCCATTATGACCGTAGCGTTTCCTTTATCTGCACGGAGTACTGTAATATCTGTCCTAGCCCGCAAGTTTTTCAGTGCGACGGATCCATCTTTGGGAAGATACGGTTTGCGCTTTACAACGTATAAGCAGGTTAAAACAGACCCTACAAACAAAATATTGAAGCAAACCAAAGACGTCATCAATAAATTCTTCGAAAAACAAAAACATCTAGACGTTAAACAATTAATACCAGCTTGCATAAAACATCCAAAGCTGTATGGGTTACCAAAAATACACAAGGAAAACGCTCCCCTACGTGCTATTGTGAGTCAGATCGACACACCAACTTACAGACTGGCTCAGCACGTAACGAAGATACTCTCACCACTCAGAGGCAAATCGAGAACACATGTAAAGGATTCATACCATTTTGTGAGTGAGATTAAACACCTATGTCACACTAACAATGAAACAATGGTTAGTTATGAGTACATCAAAACTAACCATTGTTTGTCCATGTCATTATTTACATGCATACCTGCACATGACTGTATTGAAATAACTAAAAGGAAGCTAATAGAGTACAATAGGCCTGAGGAATATACAGAACTACTTAAGCATTGCTCAACAACTGGCTATCTGTTGTGGGACAGTAAATTTTACATACAAGTCGATGGTGTGGCAATGGGCTCCCCAATATCGCCTGTTGTTGCCGACATATATATGGAGGACTTCGAGGCTCGAGCTTTGCAGACTGTCCCTGTCACACCCAGGATTTATAAGAGGTATGTAGATGATACTTTTAACATATTACCAACAGATAGTGTAAATGTATTACTAGAACATTTTAATTTCAATTAATTTTAATATTAATTCCATTAATAACAACATCCAATTTACTATGGAATTAGAGGCTAATAATTTATTAGCTTTCTTAGATGTACTTGTCATCAGGAATCCTGATCATACTTTGAGCCACACTGTGTATAGAAAAAAGACCCATACAAATAGGTACTTAAACGGTGAACGTCACCATCATCCTAAACAGTTAGCTACCGTGGGCATGTCTTTGTTTCAGAGAGCCCACGGGATCAGTGACAAGAAACGACTGAACGCCGAGCTTCAACATGTCAAGCAAGTACAGCAAGACAACAAGCCCAATAGCCACGCCGCTATCACAGACCCGAGAAAAGCCAGCCACAGTCGAGCGCCAACCTGCCATATATTAGGGGAGCCACTGACAAGATTGGCTACATCTTGAAACGAACTTCAATCAACATATCCTTCAAGCCGCCAACAAAGATAAGTCAATTTTTACCATCGGTTAAGTGCCAACTACCTTTACAAGATGCAAGGGCCTATAAAATAGATTGTGACTGCAGACTCTCAAACATTGGTCAAACCAAGAGAAACATAGGCACCCTCATAAAAGAACACATAGCTGAAGTAAAACACCAACGCTCGATGAAGTCTGCTGTGTGTGCATGTGCAACAGGGGACCAACCACTACCTGGGATGTCACAAACTACAGATTCTCGCTAAAGAACACCTATAAAGAATGCTTCGGGAGGCTATTGAAATCAAAAAACATCATAATTTCAATAGAGAAAATGATTGGAATGTACCACCAGCTTGGGATCCAGTAATTCAAATAGTCAAACCCAAGATTCTTCTTACCTAATACCTTTGCTTCTGCAAATCACAGCTAGACTCCATGATACTTTGAGCTCATTCTGCGTAATTAGAAAAGCCAATAATTAAATTATGTTCGGGTACTTTGAAATAACTACATTAGAAGATTGAGACAACTACCATCTTAGTCTCCCCGTGACCATGGCTGCTGAAAAGCAACCGAAACGTCGGGGAAAGTGTAAACTTTAATATAAATAGTTTTAATAATTTAATTAGCTTAAAAATTAGTAAAGTTTAATAATAGTAATAGTGTACTAGATTTCAAACAATTTTTAAATAACCACCACATAAATAATATTCGCGTAAACAGAAGACAATCTTATGAAACATTAGACTTTTTTTAACTTAATTCTAATCGTGCACATTGCTAGGTCCGCGTTTAGTAAGTCATCATTTACCACATATATTTTTCGTATCCGATTTTCGGGTAGGACAATATATCAGTAGGGTTTTCTGTAAGGATATTCTCGATATCAGAGACTGTCAATATACCCAATATGGCAATTAGCTCTATTCCTCGGACCCTAAAAACATAGCTAGCGAAACGAGGACACAGGAACGTAGTAACATAGATACATAGGTATGCTGAATCGCAATACTTTTGTTATATGTAGAAGGACAAAATCGTCACATTTTGTATAAAAACTCTTTACAATATCCGCGATTTATTTCGTCCACAAATCATCGAAGTTATGGCGTCCAATCTTAAGGGCATTCGTTTACTCCATGGGACATCAAAATTTAATGTCGCTATATTACTTGCTTCTTTTATGGAACATAAAAAATCTAGACGTCTATATATAGGAATACTTTTATTGCGGTTTAGTAAGAAGTATAAAGCGAGAATATATTTAAGAGAATTTGTTATTAATTTGTATAAAAAGTTGGTCTAAAGTTATCGAATATTTATATATTTATAGGTACTTATAACGCGACATTTTAAGAGACTGTTATGATATTCAGAAGCTATATTCAAGCAATCTTAGATTATCTTATCTCCAGCGGTTTAGCCTAGTGAAAGACTGTTGCACTGCTGTGCAGAGCCTCTCTGCTAAGGCATGCATCTCCGACCTTTTGAATTTAATCTTGTATTAAATAGTTAAACACCTTGAGTAATCCTACATATGTGAGAGTTCTTCAAAATATTCTCGAAGATGTGTGAAATCTGCCAATCCGCACTGGGCCAGCGTGATAGACTAAGGCCTTATTACTTTTAAAACTTTTTATATACAGGGCTAATATTATTATAAGCAGTCTAGACTAAGTAATTTTGTCTAACGTAGACAGTTGGCTAATTCCCAAACATATTGTAGTTCGCACAATCATATAATTAATTATTTCGTATTAGCTTCTTTGTGCGGTTTCGTTTTAATCTTCACTATTCATCATTATAAACTAATAACCCTACAAAAAACGGTCGATCCTAAACAAAGACACTTTCAAATTTAATATATTAACCTATAAATGGTTGAAATGCCAGAAAACCTATAGTATCTGGCCGTGGGTGTACCGCTTAAGCCTTTATTTAAATTATTGTTTGATAAACTAAAAGGCAGACAAAAAATTTAATTATTCGCATAAAATATTTATAAGAAATGTTATTCTAAAAACAACACAAACTTAGCTTTTTCATCCTCCAAATATTGGGCCTTGAAGAAAGGATCACTAGGGAGCGATGATTGTCATTATTCTTATCTCAAACGATGTTATAAAGCCAATATTTCCATTGATCTAAAAACACCGAAATCTAAACAGTTGCTGATGTAATTTATTCCACATCGTCATGAAAGTAAAATAAAAAGGGAATATCGAAGTTTTTCTCTCAGTATAAATCGTAAAGTTCGTCGGGGAAAAGGTTTACTGTTATACAAGCATGGGGTGGCAGTCTTTCACCGTGTGAAGTATTTTTAGAAAGTGTTATCAACAACATCTGTTTGCAAATAGAGCTAACGCTATAAGATAAGTTATGATTTTAGATCTTCAAATTAGACGTAACGTCTAAGTCGTATCTGGCTTGCAATCTAAATATACGCTATTTTTATGCAATCTGTGAAAGGCTTTCAAGTTCGCATGATGTAGTGACGCTAGAAACGCATCACATTGACTGCTCGGTTGGCAGTGATTTAAGTGGTCGCGTCGCCGCAGTGAGCCGATTGTTGGAGGTTTGATCTCTAGACGGAATAAAGATTTATGTGATTTACTTATAGTTGTTAAAAGTCTGATTGATGTCTTTTCGTTAATCTCTACACGTATCAAACATTTGTGTGATTTACTAATAGTTATTCTGGTCGTTCCTTATATTCGTTTTTTTAATCCCAGTAAAAATCTTTCACGACAGATAATTAAAAATAAAGCATCGAAGATATGATAGATCTTTACAACAATATATTATATATTTTTATGAATATATTATTCTCTTTTAGAGTAAAAAAGGAGTATTTTTATTATTTTTGTCATTATATTAATAAGTGAGCTTTCAAACCAGGAATTACTTTTATATCGCAAAACAATGAACACTAATAACTCCCAGACTCCAGACAGTCCTATGGTGATCGAACACATCACATTCGGCGCAGCATTAAAGTGTGTACTTAAACCTCTGCGCCATCCAACCAGTCACTTTTGACCGACATACCATAACATGCTTTTATATGAATTCTTATAGGGTTCGTAAATAAACCAGTGGTTATATATATTGAATTATATACATAACATATAGCATATCTGGTAATAACTGCGTCGCAAGGTGACCCAATTTGTTTCCTGCCCTCAATGTAAGGACCAATGTCCTCCAAAAGGTGCGCTGAGAATACTCTATATAATAAACCAGCGTGTGACTGGGATATTTTACAGACATACTTTAGTTAATTTTACAGATACATAAAAAAAACATAGTTTAAATATTTTTCAATTTAGTTTTATATCAATTTAAAAATAATATATTAGTAGATTTATGCCTGCTAATAGGCATAAATGCCCGTGCCTTCGCCCACGTTTACCTTGACCAAACGTACTCTATATTATACCGTTTACAATGGTATATAACACACGCTTGGGTTCGTGGATTCAAATTACTTAATGACACTGACACTATGACTTATTAGCTATATCAAAAACTATAATCCTCCACTTCGTATAATTTATTGAAAATAGTTAAAGATTATATAGATTTTAGAATATTCGTATAAAGTTTCGACTTAAACGTTAAACGTATTTGCATCAAAATTTGGTGCATAGGACATCCTCTAGATTATAAAAAAATACCTAAGTAAGTAGTAGGTGGGCGAAGCCGGGAGCAGAAAAAATATATATATATAATATATATATTATTAAAATATGAAATTTTGTGAAGATGTTAGGACATTTGTTACTCAATCACGTTGAAATTAAACACTTTACACGGATTTTCCCGCGTTGTTTATTTTACTGTAAAACACATTTATTACATAATTTTGAAAAGTCTCCTGTGGACATGGCTGCTGTATAGCAACCAAAACGTCGGAACAAAGAGTATCATCATCATCTCAGCCGAAAGACGTCCACTGCTGGACATAGGCCTCCCCCAAGGTTTTCCACACAGACCGGTCTGGGGCCACCCGCATCCAACCGCTTCCCGCGACCCTTACCAGGTCGTCGGTCCACCTTGTGGGGGGCCTACCCCTGCTGCTGCCCCCACAAAGAGTATACTTAAATATAAATAGTAACCTTAAATAATAGTAAAGTTTAATAATAGTAGTGTTAAAGTTTCAAAATTATGTAATAAAAGTGTTTCACAATAAAATAAACAACGTGACAAAATCCATATGAAGTGTTTAATTTCAATGTATAACATTCGCGTAAACGTAAGACAATATTACTCAATCACGTGTAAACCGTTATAGCCGTTATAGTTATTATAGCAGCCATGGCTCAGTGGGGCGACCAACAGACTGCAATGCAGAGGGTCTCGGCTTCGAACCCACGTCGCGCACCCCTGACTTTCGGAAGTAATATGACTTTTCGAAATTATGTGCGTATTGATTGACAATTATCGCCTGCTCCGTGCCTCGGAGAGCACGTTAAGCCGTTGGTCCCGGCTGCCATGAACATCTATGGCAGTCGTTATTGGGAAAGTCAGAACCCTCTAATATCCTGACACTGGTCTAGCCTTAGGGTATCGTTAGCCTTCGGGTTGCGGAGGTCAGGTGGCAGCCGCTCCGTGTAAAAACTGATATCCAGTCAAATCCGGTTAGACTAGAAAAGCCGACCCCAAGTGACTTGGAATAATAAAGGCTAAGGGAGAAGAAGACGTGTAAATCGTTAAACGGATTTAGTTGAAACTAATCATATCCTGAATAAACAATTAAAATGCCTTTATAATATTATACATATATAAGTAGGTACATACAATAATATAAGACCTAAATTCAAATTCAATTAGCGGCTCCGGTTGACTTAGGCTTCGAAATGTGAATAATAAATGTTTAATATTTTTAACTCTAAAGAATTCATTTACTTATAAAGAGAGATAATATAGAAATAATTTATTATCTCTTTACACACTCGAAATAGCTTTATTTGTAAAAAACTAAACTCACCCATACTTATTTACAAAAGCACACGAACACAAATAGTACCTCTTAGGCGATAAAACTAAACTTGCTGTAACAAGATCTTTAATTACTTTACACCTAAAATAACGTCACAGCATGGTGATAAAGATTTTTAATGCAATACCGAAAACATTTACTTAGGATACTTACCCGGTAAGCGTACCTGTAGGTAGCGCGGGCGAAGCCGCGGGCAGATGCTTTACGTATAATAAAATAGTAAACGTCTCCGTGATTTAGTTTTGCTTAGACTCGATTGATGTTTCATCCGTGAATAACTTTTATGGTGATCAATTATATTTCAAATTGTAAGTCCGAAGTTGCCGTCAAAATGGTGGAATGGATTTTAATTAAATCTTGTACGGGATAAGCTTATAATTACCGCTGGGTAATATATATTAAATTTTAAAATTGTTCTCCCGGGCATTACGATAATATTCAATCATTCATTAATTTTCATAAAACCAGACTGCAAGGATTAGTACATCTTTTTTATATATAAAACGCCTTAGGTTTAACACGTAGGTATGAAATAGCAAGGTATAAGTCCCACCAGAGCACAACATCGAATCTCTCGAAGCTCTAAGAAGGAAATTCTGTCACCAACGACGTCGGCTAGTTAACCTTATATATACATATACTTATGCCTATAAATGAATGAAAACAAGTAATTTTCTTTTTATCACCTTGTCATATAAAGAAAGCCACAAAATGTAGTATTTCAATATCAAAATATCATTTTCAATCTGATAGGCAAAACTTTTATATTTTAACAGCATGGCTGCAGGCTTTGACATAATTATATTAAATCAAATAGGTACCTATATAGTATTCTGAAGTTCACTAGAAAATAGTAACAACATCAACAAGTACATCAATAAATAAAATAGAACAATAGCATTTAACACAAGCCTCATTATTACATCTTATACATATCTATATATATAAAAATCAATTGCTGTTCGTTTGTCTCGCTAAAACTCGAGAACGGCTGGACCGATTTAGCTGATTTTGGTTTTGAAATGTTTATCGTAGTCCAGGGAAGGTTTAAACGGTGAGAAAATATAGAAAAATTCGTTAGGATAGGTGATACGAAGTACACCGGGTCATCTAGTCACAAATAAATTTCACTGAAAAAATCGCTCTTCATAAAGTAGTAAACCTTTAGCCAAACAACAGTCCATTCGAATCAGCATATTATTACACTAGTGTACGCGTAGTTTATGGAATGAAACGTTGTAAAACTATAAAAAAGAAAATGGCCATGAAAAGAAACTGACTTAATGGTTTCATGTAGTAAAAAAGGAATTATATTAGCTGGTTATAGCAGACGTAAAATGTGTTCATAAAAGAGTTTTATAATAATAATAGGAGTGGCAAATAATAAAATGGTATTACACACCATTTAAATAAATGTCCGTCTGTATGCAGTAACTGATGTAGAGAGCTGAAAATTAAATTGTACGAATTATAACTTGGAAAAAGACAATCCATAAAGCAGGACTTGAACCTGCCAACTTGGTAAATCGTATGGGTTTGCCAACTAAGCTATACATCGACACTAGTATCCTATTTTTATCTAAGACTTGGTCTATCTGTGTACCAAATTTCATTAGAATCCGTTCAGCACTTTATACGTGAGTGACCAACAAACGTCTAAACAACTATACATCTTTCACATTTATAATTTAGCTATCGTTATACTTGCATTCACACCATTAAACAATACGTTTATTATATAACGTAATAAAACACAATACGTTCGATACACCACCGAGGTAAAACTTCGGTACAATAGAGAGTACAAATTAATATCGAGCTTCTAGAACTGTCAGCGCATCTTCACTCGGCCCGCGGTACTTTGCTCAAAGTCCGTTGAATCATCGGCTTATCTGTACTCTGAATAGTTGAAGGCTCTCATTCGTATTCAATCTGCAGACTCTCAAGTTCGTCTCGGGGTTCTATTAGCTATACACTATTAATGTATATCTGTAAGTTGTGAACGGACATTCTTAAATATGATTTTGAATCAGCTAAAGATACTAACAGATATCGAATTCTATTAAATAAAAGGATTATTTTGTTAAATTTATATCACAAGTCTCTTTTTGAAGATATTGAACACTTTTATATAATAGTCATATCAACAACCCACACGCCAATCACCCACTACTGATACCTGCTTTATCTGTCGTTTCAATCAACATCGAAGGGTTTTCCGAAAATAAGGCCGCTCTACTCGCAGAACTTGCTCAACAAACAGAATGTGATCTGATGTGTATTCAAAAAACACACCGTGGCACCGAGCATCCAAAACCACATATAACGGGCATGAACCTCATAATTGAGGCTCCACACTCACAGTATGGGAGCGCTGTTTTCGCTAATGCTAAAACAGCTATAGTATCTGCTAGCTACAATAATGAGAAATTTATAGAAATCCTTACAGTGGATACTGGATCCTGTATTATTACCTCAATTTATAAACCACCAAATCAACCTTTTACATTTAATAAGACGCCTAATTTCGATGACCGCAATATAAAAATTATAATTGGTGATTTCAATAGCCATAACATTAAATGGACTACAGAGAAACGAGTGATGATGGTAACGCCGTTGAAGAAGTCATATCACATATCATTTTGTCCAAAACGGAAATCAGGCGAATCAGCCGCAAATGTTTGTCCCAGGATGGGAAGCTTCTTTATTTATATTTTAAAATATATAAGTACACAAAAACTGAAATGATTTGCATGGCTCTGTTGTCTTTGGCATGGATTAATGTGCGGTGTTGTAACTGAGTGCCAGCCCCTCTGCGACACTTGGACGGGACGGGCTTTACGTAATGACCCGCCATGAATACAGACCGTCTATCTACATCACTATTTTATCATATCTTGTCTTATCTTATAGAATACAAACTTATAGGATAAATAATTTATAGAGTTTAATAAAACTAGTGTTCAGCCCAGTAGTCAACCATGTGGATAAAGGATACTCGTAATTTAAGAAAAATAAAAAAATATTATCCTGACTCAAAACAACAATTTGTTAATCCCTTCGTCACGTATAGGAAGCGAGGACTAATAGTCCCACATATATGTCGTAGACAAATGTATATAACATCCACATTTCGCTTCTAGTAAGTATAGTTTTGGAGTCACATAATAAGGGGCGGGCCCAACAAATTCCAGACAACGTACTGCTATTAAAAATTTCAACGCTCAAATCATCATTTATTTATTTAGGTCACAAGCTTAATATCGAAATCTATTGGTCAGTAATTTTAATAAAGGTACGTTTAAGTTAATTGCTAGGTTCAAGCAAGCTGTTGAAGCCTATGCGAAAATACCTGCAAGAAACTCATAACAAACACATGACCCTTTTAAACGCAAATTAAAAATAATATTCTACCACATACACACAACACCATCTAGCCCAAACTAAGCAGAGATTGTACTATGGGTACTAGACAATGGATAAACATACATATATACTTTTTTTTGTTAATAAATACATACAAATACTTAATGATATTAAGTATTTGTTATTATGTGGGTCTCGGATTCGAATCCACGTTGCGCACCGCTGACTTTCGGAAGTTATATGACTTTTCGAATTTATATGCGTATTGATTGACAATTATCGCCTGATATTGTCTTATGTTTACGCGAATGTTATTCATTGAAATTAAACTACTATATACGGATTTTATCGTGTTGTTTATTTTGCACTTTATTACACAATTTAGAAATTGTTACACTACTACTATATACTATACTATACTTTAATAGTATCTAGTAGTAGTAGAGTAACAGTTTCTAAATAAACAACGCGATAAAATCCGTATATAGTAGTTTAATTTCAATGAATTATCGCCTGCTCCGTGCCTCGGCGAGCACGTTAAGCCGGTCGGTCCCGGCTGCCATAAACATCTATGTAATGGCAGTCGTTATTGGGAGAGTGTCGACACAAAAGATCCCACTGGGTCGAAGTGTCGCCGATCTGACCGACTAGCCCCCACATAAGGTAAGATAATGATATTAAAGAGATGCCTAATTTAAGTTTATAATAGAAAGTAAGACTGCATGTGCTTCCAAACAGAAAACCCAATATCACTTTGGTAACCCGTAAATCGAACCCGTAGACCTCATGCACAACAATCAAATTTACTACCGAGAAAATCTTTATAGTACCAGCAGAATATAAATGAAATTACTTCACCTACAAAACCAATACGCCGGCTCCCCTCGATAATATTTCACTTAATCCAATACTTAACACGAACCATAGATGTAGAACAAAATCAACTGAATTCTACGCCATATATTTGTACCGCCCCATAAAAGCGTCGCCGATAGGGCTTAGGGTTACCAGATATAAAATATATTTTCACAGATGTGCACACTACGATATTCAGTATATTGTCTTGACTACATTGTTTCTGAAACATATTATTTTATAAAATTGCTATTTTGATCTCGTGGCGTAAGTCTGCATTATTGATTGGGTATGAACGTAAAATGCCGACTTAGATTCCCGGGTCGGGCATGGTGTTTTTAAGGTTTTTATTTATGAAATATATAGTAGTGGCACGGAGTCTAGAAATGAACCTTGTCGAAAACAATAGGCTTCTTTCCTACAGCGTGTGTGTGACCTTAGCTCACTAAATGTGGTTGTAATACATCTCTGCATCAGAAGGCATCCTTCGGAGATATATAGTTGTAAGTAAATATACCAAGTAACTAGCATAATAAAAATAATTATATATGTATATCGGAGCGTCAAGAAAATAATCTTTGGATTGCAATTTATTTCTGTAATTGGAGTTGAATAAAGCGCCATCTATTGGTTTGTTTCGGAACGTCAAGCGTAAGCTTGAGTGAGGTCGCCATAGAGCCAATGTGTCAGTTGGAGTGACAGTTATAACTGTCAGTGTCATATTAACGTTATATAAGCGCCGGAGACTCGTGCGCGGACACATTCGGGTGGCGAACTCGCTGCGTTACGGATCAAATCAGAGATAATCACAGTCAACCTTTATTGTTTTATTTCTCTTGCCTATCATTAGTATACGTACAAAGTATAATACCACGCCTATATTTTGTTGCTTCATCATGTCAAAAGCGAGTTGCCGTCCAACTCTCCGACATGTAAATAGTTCTTCCAATTGTATTAAACATTGAATTTATTTTGACTGCACGTATGGCGCAGCGGTACCGTAGTGCTGAGTGTTATTCGTTCGAACCCGGACAGGACAAATATTGAAGTGTACTAAATCTGAATAGTTAATAACAATAGCAGAAATTAGTCCAATAAAAGATAGTGTGATATATAGTGGTTTAACTGGGCGCCTTGTCAGACCCTGCGCCGGGAGTCGTTAAAAAATATGTGCAATTTACAAATAGTTATTTCAAGTCTCAGTGTTTTTGTGTCCATTGCCTGAGTGATTATAAAATCCCCCGCGACACGAAAATCAATACAAGTATTGGAGTTGTCTTTTTAAAAAGGAAAAGTAATATTAATTTATAAAATATACAAAGGTAATAATGTAGCTTAGCGCTCCAAAAATTACAGAGCAAAACAAAAACGAAAAAATACAACAATATGCAGATGTCAGTCACATCTGCACAACATTTGGTTAAATTAAATTTATTAATATATCCGGTACAGATCTCGCAACTCCACAATGAATATCCCGTCGATTCCGTATTGTTGGCGACCTCACAAGCCCCGCTATAAATAATACATGGTCTTACATGCTCCTGTACACAATGACTGATGGCTTTTATAGCCTTTTGGTGTCAGCCACCGGTGACTGGCGTTTTATTCTTATAGGGACAGCCAGGACGCCATCAATGGCCTTCTGAAACAAATTTAAAATAGATATCCGAACGATATTTGGTGACGTAGAGGTAGAAGAAAGAAGTTATATTTATTTTGGTACAACACACGAGATAACATTACATAAAAACGATAAAGATATTAATAGCAAGGAATAATTTGACACAAGAAAAAATCAGTACATTATTAGCCAAAGCAGACTAAAAAAATATAAAAAGAAGATAAGAAAGTTGGCCGCGCCAGAATAAGTACCCAGTTCAGCTTGATGACGGGTCTAGCGCTGGTTTGCAACTATGTCCTAGTAGACGTGACGTATGCCAGATAGAAAATAAGATGTGATTGTTGTGCATAAGGTCTCATTTTCGATTTCCAGGACAGGCAAATTGTTATTGTGTTTTTGGTAAATAAATTCTCAGTGACAGCGTGTCGTCTGGAATTGAGACGCACGGATAGGGTAGTGTTGCAAGTTATCATCAGGCCTTTATCAATTCCCTTATGCGGTTTCTTGTTCGTAAGGCACTTAGTCTTACTAAAAATTGTATAAAACCCAAATAATGAGTGGAAAAAGAAAATATTGAAAATAATACTCATATTTATATAGGCATAATACTAACTTATATTATAAATGTTCATGTGAGATTGTTTGTTACGCTTTTATGATTTAAATAATTAACCTATCATCACGAAATTACGCATACACGTTATCAGGGGTACAGATAAGGACATAAGGTAACTTTCACCCAGAAAAAGTACTGTTCCCGTGTGATAGCAATTTATTGACAAAATCTACATACAGGCGAACGAAGTCGCAGGCAAAATCTAGGTAAAATATAATAGAACTCTTGTTTGTCAGCCTTAGCCAGAACCCATAAATTCATATATGAAATCTTATTAGTAAAACTGTAGCGCAATTCGATGCTGCAACTACGTCATCGTACCGTGCTTCATAAACTTAAATACTTCACCTTCTACAAGCAGCTTACTTGATTAAGTAATTCCAGCACAAAATTGTAAAACTCAAATTTACCTAGACGTGAACATTATAAAGTTACACGTATGAAAGTCAAAAGTTACTACATCTTCAGATATGAAAAGTTCACGAGCTTCCACAAGAAGCAAGAATAAGCCACTCGATATAAATCACTAGTAAGTAACAATTTGGCGATATTTTACAGAATACCGTTCGTACCGCTCCAATAACCTATAAATATCCAATGGATATTTCATATTTTGCTTCATTAATAGTGACTGCTGGGAGTTTTATAGCGCCGAGTATTTCAATACAAATTATTTCAGTTCAAATATCTACATTTTGTGAAGTAAAAACAAATGTATAAATTGTTACAAGCCATTTATTTCTTTTAAATTATTACTAGCGTTTTAGCTTACAAATTGCTAGTATTTTTGTTAACCCCAGTCATTGCTGTATATGCGTTTGATTGGAGTGAGCTTATGTCGGTAATAAAAGTGAATATTTTACTGTAAGAAGATACAATAATAATGCACAAATACCTTTATAAGTATATTTAGCGATATTGACGTAAATACGTAGATACTCTACTGTCACACGGTGAAACATAGCATTATAAGTTTTGTAACGATTTGGTGTATATTGTAATGTTGTGCATTCGATTAAACTAATGAAAAGGTAGGATACGGACTTACGATCTCTCGACCGCAAGTGCAATGCTTTATTCAATAGGCTGCCATAGCACAAACTATGGAGTTCAACCACAATTAAACAAACTAATCCAAAAACAGAAAACTTTACACCAAAAGATAAAACAGGAAAGTAGGCTCTACTTTCCCTAAACAAGTAACAGGTTAGTTCGTGAGTAGACTGTAAACACAACACCATGTATACGTACACTCGGTTTAATTTGTACTGGCTTCCTATTACTGACGTTAGGGTAGCCGTAGTATGAAGAGAACTCGCTTTTGGTAATTTGAAGTGTAGCGATGACGGGTCCCGTACCACATGTATGTAGGCAAGACTATGTTTCAGTTGACAAACGGGCTCCGCTTTTTGCTTGCGAGTGATGGAAAAATAAAAATTTATATCTACATTAGCTAAAACCCTGATTTTAATAGAGATGATTGTGATATAATGTATAGCTTTGGATCTAGTAATTTCTTTATTAGAACCCAAAGGAAAACTTAACACTGCGAGACTTCATGGTACTTTCAGCTCATCTGTGTCAATAGTACCCAGGGGTACTATATTCCCCATTGAAGTGCAGGCTGCTAAAACATAACTAAATCGTTGAAGAAAGTGTAAACTTCTAAATCACTATTTTTAGAAATAAACCGGTATACAAAATCCATATACAGTAATTTAATCTGAATAAACATCCAGGTAAATGTGAGACAGGATTGTCTAAAAAAGTCAATAGTCTTACAATATCAGTAATTAGAAATATTTGGCAACGGTAAGCGATCACCTCGGCAAAGTAGCCACACAGAATAAATATCTGTATGATCCTCAAATAATAATTTGGGAATCATACACCATGTTACGAAAGTAAACTCGAAAAACATACGAAAGGACTGTTGTTCTGGGTATGAGTTTACTTCGTGTCAGTCAACTGTGTTTTCGTAAAATCCCCTACAATACGAGGTGCGATCCCTAGTGCGACAGTTTCTTTTTTACAAATAGAATAATTAAATAACATTACTCCTAAACAATCCATATTACGCCATCATATTGTAAGGCCTCCCTTAAACCAATAGAGTCAAGGTATTTCTAAGTAAGCTAATAAATGAAAACCTTCGTCACGTCTCTAAATATAATTGCTTCACAACGTGACAAGTCTTACTGCTAATAGCTGGTGACATTTAATATTATGTTACAATTAATTATTTAAATAGGACTTGACTAGGTTAAGGGTGTGTCCTTGATATAGAGAAAACACAACACGTAAAAGGAAGGATTGATCAATACCAAAGTCTAAATGAGTTTATTCACAGAGGTCATAATGTTATACTTTACAATGTTAGAATTTGATCCTTTTTTTTAATATCTGAAGACAAGGGTGGATAACATCTGAAACATTAACGCCCTCGAGACCAAAAGTCGGTTACAGCGGCAAATCTTAACGGAGATTGAAAGTTAGAAAATACAGAGTGCACTTGTATTCGCACACACACTTGTGCACTATAATACAACCTGTAGCAGAGAGTACAGTTGGGAGACCAACAGACTGCAATGCAGAGGTTCTCGGGTTCGAACCCACGTCGCGCACCTCTGACTTTCGGAAGTTATATGACTTTTCGAAATTATGTGCGTATTGATTGACAATTATCGCCTGCTCCGTGCCTCGGAGAGCACGATAAGCCGTTGGTCCCGGCTGCCATGAACATCTATGGCAGTCGTTATTGGGAAAGTCAGTACCCTCTAATATCCTGACACTGGTCTAGCCTTAGGGTATCGTTAGCCTTCGGGTTGCGGAGGTCAGGTGGCAGCCGCTCCGTGTAAAAAACTGATATCCAGTCAAATCCGGTTAGACCAGGAAAGCCGACCCCAAGTGACTTGGGCATAATAAAGACTAAGAGAGAAGAAGATTTCTGAGAATCCATATTAACAATAAATGAGCGTACAGAAAAATAGACGAAAATATATTTTAATTTAAACATAAAGTGGGTAAATTTATAATAATAATAATAATAATAATATTCTACCACATACAATCTAGCCCAAATGAAGCAGAGCTTGTACTATGGGTTCTAGACAATGGTTAAACATACAAATATACTTTCTTTTTTGTAAATACATACATATTATACATAGAAACACGCACACCAAGACAAACATCCATGTTCATGCACATAAATGTTTGACTTGTGCGAGAATCGAACCCGCAACCTCAGGCGTGGCAGTCGGTTACACTAACCACTACGCCACCTAAGCTGACAAATAATTATAATAAAAAGTAATAAGTATTCCCACTTATAATTTTATATTAAACGTATCACTGTCAACATCACCAACCAAGCAAACACGGATCTAAAGTAACAAAATACAAATACAGCTAGATGTGGCTATCATGGCAATGAAGGCAGGAAGTTTAATTGAATTTGTTAACAGCAAACGTATATGTATGTATTGTGGCTTTAAAAATAGCGCTCATAGCCAGTTGCAATCACTAACCGGTAAACGATTAACAAGGTTAAGCAACGTTGGGTGCGGTCGGTCTGTAGATGGGTGACCGCTTAGTGGTATTTCATCTGAGCGTCGCCATGCTTCGGAGGACACGTAAAAAGTCGGTTTCGGTTGTTGTCAAATTGACAGCAGTCGTTAAGCCATGTTAGAGGCCTACGGGCGGCTTGAACAACTCTTGACAACAGGTTGGCCACTAACCACACGAAAAGAAAGAATAAGTCTTTGAAAACTATTTTTTTTGTGACAACTGCCGCACTTTGAGTAAATCCTGTATCCCAGACCTGGACCAAATATTTGTCGATGTGGGGATCGAACCCACAACACCCGAAACAGTGTCTAAAGCTACTTAATCCACTACGCTATCTATGCACACAAATAATTAAAGATTTTGCTAAAAATCATTAAAGATATTGACACAAAAGCTTTAGGTACACAATATTACGCACGCCATACGCTAATAGGCGTTCAGTAATCCGTTCCCTGTACAAGCCTGACAGTTATTTATGAAGGTCATACGCACAAAACACTGCCAGTTTAACTTTTCGCGTTATTAGTCGATCAATCATTCGACCGATCAATCCCTGTCGCCCAAAGGGACACGCGTGAAGGTCACCAAAGGGAATTAATTAAAAAAGCCGATTCTCTTTTGTTACCGATTCAATCGGCCATAATAGACGCTTTGTAAATGTGACGTATTTTTATGAGAGATATTTCAAAGTCAGGGGGCCTTTTTACGTGAAAGGAGGTTAAATATAATTATTTTTTTATTGTCCGTAATATTCGTGGATTTGCATTCCAGATTGATAAGAATGAAATAAATTATTTTATGATTGATAGTTCCTTGGCAATAATGGAAATATTCTAAAAAGCACGACATTAAATTACGCTCATATTCTACCATAGCTCACTGTACTATATGCTCCGGGTTTTACACGATACTGAATACAATAGATATATTTTAGCTAAGCTAAATTGCTTGTGTATGAAAAGGGTTCACGTCAGTACTATAATAGGTAGGATTCAAACCCATGGCACCTCGAATACAAGTCCAAACCCCTTATACATACATACATAGATTCACGCCTGTTTCTCAAACCCCTTATATTGGGTCAATATAAGTTATTATATCGATATATCCTCTTTGATATGCAGATAAAAATCTTTACTTATGTCAGCCTTTGACATTTCATTAAAACTTCACATTACAGCGCGTACATGCATATGAGCTATCGATAGCTTAGTAAGAGACCGCTGGACTTGCCCGTGTTAGATCCCAAGCCAGCCCTCTGACTTTTCGAAGTTATGTGCGTATTAAATAGTTATCTATCGCTTTAACGGTTATGGAAAACATCGTGAGGAAATCTGCATGTTTGAGAATTCTCCATAACGTCCTCGAAGGTGTCCAGCGCGTTAGACTGTGGGTTAACCATAATCACCCTGAGAATAGGCCTGTGTCCAGCAGTGGGACCGTTTATATACTTACAGGGTTGATATGCACCTGGTCTCTAAAGACCATTCATGCCATGAGATGAGTAATAGTTTGTTATATTTATGAGGCTCAATCTAAATTCTTCACAAAATAAAATAATCTGAAGAAGACGATAACAAATGTTCAAATACAAACAGCTAAATATTTATGAGGAATTAGAATTTGCATATTACAATATCCTCAAAAACCAAATTTCCGATTATACCTCACAACACTCATTGCTGGAATAAGCCGACACTCCAATTAATTTAATTAGCAAATCAGCATTCATAATGCTATCTTAGCGCTTGTTCCCTCGGAATAATCAGTCGACTATTACTTAACCAGTACCGAAAACAACACTATTTGCAACCTTCCATTTAATACCTATCTAAATAAAGCCACTTTGAAGGCTAAGAACACCAACTAATTAGAAAATTCCGGATAGAAACTCTTATCTTACATACTAGTAGTAGGCAAAAACGGTGTGTGTGTCCGAAACATCAATATTTTCCAAGGACATTACGACTTTACGATCACGCTCGTAGTAGTTTTTATTCTACACACTTACATAGATCAGGCTAAGGAATTGTCAGAAAGTAATAATAAATTGAGTAATAGAATAAGTAATATTTGAAAAGCTAAAGATTGTAGCCGAGCGTAAATTGACTATTATAGCGAGCTATTTTTGCCGCGATTAAAGTATTTCGGCAATATTTTTTGGAACTTTGTTACTATATTATGCTATTATGTTCAATTGAAAACATTGCGAATGACGTAACATGTATAACTAAACGCAAAACAACTGACAAATGACTACATTAATGTATATAGAGCACTCGTACTATCCAGATTTGTACGAAATTATTTCTTCTTATGGTCACCCTAACCAAAGCCCAAGATTCTGTTTATAAACCTGCTCATAATTATCTTAAGTTAACCTCCTTGCTCATTTAATTTCCATATAATTAGGGGCCCATCGAATTACTAGCCGTGGAGCAGTCACTTAACTAAATAAGGAACATTCGGTCGCCCAACCATGGACGATAGTCTTAATATAATTGGGACTGTTATAGGGTTAGACTGGGTATATAATAGACCCACGGCACTAGAGAGCATAGTAAGGGTTTATTTTCGAAGTGGAAATTAAAACATTTTGACATTAGTTTGGTATGGACAACAAATACCGCATTGCGTTAGTAGAATATAGCAGAATGCGGTGCGCGTGAGCTCTATTTATACGCGGGTAAAGCCTTTCTGGAAATTTCTGGGAAAACCATACCCGGTATGTAACAGTACGAAGATTGTAGAAAGTTCCAGTGTTCTCTCTACTATTCGCGTACCGATTAACTACGTAGTTCCGTAAAATGTGAATAGATGGAGCTGTTATCAAGGCTAAGGAACAACAAAAAAATTTTTTTTTCTAAAACATACAAATCACAATTTCCTGTAGCCCCTTAAGCTAATCTAGTCGCTAGTATTAAGAGTAGGTTCACGGCGGTAGTGTGATGGCTTACTCATTACAATTTCTTCACATTCGAACCCACGGCCTCTATCACAACCTACGACTATTACGCTATATGTTAAACGATTTTGGACATTCGCGATGTGTACACATATTACAATAATATATTAATCGCGTTGGTTAGTATTTAAAGGTATCAAAATAGTCGAACCGGGATCACGAGAGGGGACTCTTCTAACACAGGTTGATTAACTAAACAGAAGAGCTGCTAAACCTTATATGTATATATTCTATATTACCATGTAATAGTAAAAAATAAAGACTTGATTGAATTTTTGACGATCGATGGAAATCGGTGATTGACAATTATCGCCTGCTCCGTGCATCGGAGAGCACGTTAAGCCGTCGGTCACGGCTGCCATGAACATCTATGGTAGTCGTTATTGGGAAAGTACCCTCTAATATCCTGACACTGGTCATGCTTAGGGTATCGTTAGCCTTCGGGTTGCGGAGGTCAGGTGGCAACCGCTCCGTGTAAAAACTGATATTTAGTCAAATCCGGTTAGACTAAAAAAGCCGACCCCAAGCGACTTGGGAATAATAAAGACTTAGAGAGAAGAAGTTATAACATCGGGATATAACAATTTACTTGCGCATAATGTTAATTTTAAACGAAGAAAATGCCAATTTATGACGCTTTATGGTTATTTTATTAATTAACAAACCGTGTCATCGCTTCTTCAGCTAGGGTATACTATTCATAGCCCTATATACGAATTCAAAACCTTTATATCAGCATCTAAACCTAACCTATGCGCTATCTATCCTAAGACCAAAAATCACATTTATAACTCCACTTGTTTTAGCCCGTGGCTTTGCTCGCGTAAATGTAGGCTAGGTTCGGTTAGATTCTTCTCTTTCTTTTCGTGTGGTTAGTGGCCAACCTGTTGTCAAGAGTTGTTCAAGCCGCCCGTAGGCCTCTAACATGGCTTAACGACTGCTGTCAATTTGACAACAACCGAAACCGACTTTTTACGTGTCCTCCGAAGCATGGCGACGCTCAGATGAAATACCACTAAGCGGTCACCCATCTACAGACTGACCGCACCCAACGTTACCTAACCTTGCTAATCGTTTACCGGTTAGTGATTGCAACTGGCTATGAGCGCTATTTTTAAAGCCACAATACATACATATACGTTTGCTGTTAACAAATTCAATTGAATTAATTCAACTGAATTTGTTTTCAAATTCAGTTTAATTAAACTTCCTGCCTTCATTGCCATGATAGCCACATCTAGCTGTATTTGTATTTTATTACTTTAGATCCGTGTTTGCTTGGTTGGTGATATTGACAGTGATACGTTTAATATAAAATTATAAGTGGGAATACTTATTACTTTTAATTATTATTATTTGTCAGCTTCGGTGGCGTAGTGGTTAGTGTAACCGACTGCCGCGCCTGAGGTCGCGGGTTCGATTCCCGCACAAGTCAAACATTTGTGTGCATGAACATGGATGTTAGTCTTGGTCTGGGTGTTTCTATGTATAATATGTACGTATTTACAAAAAAAAAGTATGTATGTATGTTTATCCATTGTCTAGTACCCATAGTACAAGCTCTGCTTAGTTTGGGCTAGATGGTGTTGTGTGTATGTGGTAGAATATAAAAAAAATATAAAAATTGTTAATCACTTTTACTAGTTACTGTTTACTTCTATTTAAGCTATTTAGATTTAATTTTGAAATTAAACACTTTATACGGATTTTGTCGCGTTGTTTATTTTACTTAAAAACACTTGCTGTGTGTGAATACGTGCAACAGGGGACCAACCACTACCTACGATTTGGCAAACCACAGATACTCGCAAAAGAACACCGATCCCTACCAAGGATGCTTCGCGAGGCTATTGCAGTTAAAACATCCTAATTTCAAAAGAGAAGATGGTTGGAATGTGCCACCAGCTTAGGATCCAGTAATTCAAATAGTCAAACCCAAGAAGAAGCAAAAAACAGCTAGACTTCATGATACTCTGAGCTCATTCTGAGTAAATAGAAACACCAATGATTAAATTATGTTCGGTTACTTTGAAATAACTAGGTACATTGAAATTAAACTACTATACATATACGGATTTTATCGCGTTGTTTATTTGATATTTTATTATATAATTTTGAAAACTTTTACACTACTACTAACTATTAATAGTTTTAATAATAATTTAATTAGCTTAAAAGTTTGTAAAGTTTAATAGTAATAGTAGTGTAACAGATTTCAAAATGATGTATTAAAGTGTCAAATAAACAACGCAATAAAATCCGTATATAGTAGTTTAATTTCAATGAATAATATTCGCGTAAACAGAAGACAATATTATATAACTAGGTACACTTCAGAACATTGAGATAACTACCATCTTAGTCCCCCCGTGAACATGGCTGCTGTAAAGCAACCGAAATGTCGGGACAAAATGTAAACTTAAATATAAATAGTTCTAATTAATTTAAAGTTCAATAATAGTAGAGGTTTAGTAAGTAGAGTGTTAGAGTTTTAAAATTATGTAATTAAAGTGTTTTAAAGTAAAATAAACAACGTGACAAAATCCGTATAAAGTGTTTAATTTCAATGCATAACATTCGCGTAAACATAAGACAATATTAGATTTAATTTTCTTCCCGTGAACATAGCTGCTGAAAAGCTACTGAAACGTCGGGAAAAGTGTAAAATTAAATATAAATAGTTTTATAATTTAAATAGATTAAATGGAAGTATTACTTTATGAAACATTGTGCATGCTGAGGTTTAAAGCAAATTATAAATGAAGACAATGCATACAGCATTATGAATTGCTCTTGCCTCTTTTATAATTTAACTTAAACATGTCATCGCGCTCTCTCTCTCTCTTAGCCTTTATTATTCCCAAGTCACTTGGGGTCGGCTTTTCTGGTCTAACCGGATTTGACTGGATATCAGTTTTTATACGGAGCGGCTGCCACCTGACCTCCGCAACCCGAAGGCTAACGATACCCTAAGGCTAGACCAGTGTCAGGATATTAGAGGGTACTGACGTTCCCAATAACGACTGCCATAGATGTTCATGGCAGCCGGGACCAACGGCTTAACGTGCTCTCCGAGGCACGGAGCAGGCGATAATTGTCAATCAATACGCACATAATTTCTAAAAGTCATATAACTTCCGTAAGCAGAGGTGCGCGACGTGGGTTCGAACCCGAGACCCTCTGCATTGCAGTCTGTTGGTCTCCCCACTGAGCTATCGCTGCTATGATATATATATAACATGTCATCGCGCTCACCAACTATTATACTCATGCTCCTACATTAGGGATTCAAATTTTTCGCCCGTATAGCCAAATAAGGCGCTACTACACGTCATCTATTCTCTAAGCAATAATCACATACATACATAATTGCATATCCTTGCTTATTTACGAAGTTTAACATACATAATAATAATAATGAACGTTTATTTTCTCATTACAATATACACATATGTATTATATGAACAGTATTATCAAGTATTTGATGATTCGGTTCACAACATATATTATGAAAGACTGGTGCCTAAGCCAGGTTCGAGGCCTGTGTTTCAGGACGCCAGGTCCCACCCCTTGAAACAATTTAGTTTTGCAGATAATGTATTAGGTAGTGCTGACAGATTTAATGAAGAAAAAGTATTTAAAAAAATGACTCAAAATTTATATACCTTACAAAATAATATACTTATAATTAGTAAACAACAACTGATTTCAGAGTTCAGCGCTAACACGTACATTAGATTGCAGCCGCCAGTTTAGGGCGGTGCCACATTTCAACTCATTATGCGATATAAATTCGCGACTAATTAGCGGCTGTTCGGTGACAAAGATTAATGTCGTCGTGCGTGCGACGAGCCTATGTTGTGGAACTAAACGCGTTATAGTCGACACTAGGAGTCAAATTATATAGATATACAGGGTGTCCCCGAATATGTGAATCAAATTGTAACAGGGATTCCTTAGGTAAAGACCATTCAAAAACGCAAAATATTTTTTTTAAATATAATGAATGACCTTCGTGTAAAAACAAAAATCAAAGTTTTTAAAAAAGTATTTTCCAGACTTTTACTGCAGGTGCTTCGTTTGAGGCTAATTTTCATTTCTTTTTCACTATTATTATTTGTGAAGGATTGATTCGTCAAACTACAATGGTTTTTTTTAAAGACGTGGTTTGAAATCGTATCACTATTTTGGTGTATGTCGTACTTTTTAGAGAGCGAGAGGGGACTCTTCTAACACAGGTTGATTAACTTAACAGAAGAGCTCCTAAACCTTATGTGTATATATACTATATTACCATGTAATAGTAAAAAATAAAGCCTTGATTCAATTTTTGACGATCGATGCCAATCGGTGATTGACAATTATCGCCTGCTCCGTGCCTCGGAGAGCACGTTAAGCCGTCGGTCCCGGCTGCCATGAACATCTATGGCTGTCGTTATTGGGAAATCAGTGCCCTATAATATCCTTACACTGGACTAGCAGGTATCGTTAGCGGGAGACTTTACTACCATTCAAACGATGGAGACAAAGAACACGAAAACGTGAATAATATTAGTGGATCATATAAATGTTTGTCCCTTGTGAAGATCAAGACCTCAACACTCGTTGCCGTAACGGTGTCCAGGCGACCATTTAAACCACTACGCCCAACGAAACGTGTTTTAGAGTTCGAAAAAACTCTTATACAACAGCTTTGTCCGTCCATCTATTAGTCCGTCCGTCCGTCTGTTTGTTATACAACTTTCAACTCAAGAACCGTAAGAGCTAGAGACTCGCGGTCAACGCCATTCGACTCAGCATAGTCGATATACCCCGAAATGAACATGACCTTTGATCTCTGACCTCAAGGTCACATGATATCACGTGACATTTGCTTATTACTTGAACCATTTTTTCGAACTTTCAATTCATTGCCGACATAGTGAGAGACTTTGAATCCTAACTTATATAATAAATACGAATGTAAGTTTGTTTGTTTGATACGCTTTCACGCCTTAATTACTCTATCGATCATCATTAAATTTCGCATACACGTTGTCGGGGTTACAGAATAGGACATAAGCAACCTTCCATCCAGAAAAAAGTACTGTTACTGATCTAACCTAACCCTACCTACATTTAGGCGTGCGAAGTCACAGGCAAAGTGTAGTATCTATTATATATATTTTAATTGATTTATCTATTTAGCTAGTCTTAGTTTACTTGACCATACATTCTCGAAGTTTGTGAAGGCTGCCTCTCATAAGTACGAAACTTGAATGCTATTAGCTACACCAGCTATCAACTCCTTAATACCCCCGTTTGGAACGAGAGGCGATTTTATTTGGACCCGTTTTTCCTTGAACCTCTTAATTAAAACCGAGCCGTGGCCGTTGCTCTCTAAATTGACTCTTTAGAACTTGTGATTTGCATTCATTTTTTACAAGAACTTTGAAGACTTATTTAGGTGCAAGGGGGAAAAGGCTTTGAAAGTAATTTTCCTGCGTGTCATAAATGTTTTTTTTTTTATTTCTTTACGGAAGTCTTTCCGTGTACTGTGAAGCGACGCTTTACCGTGAAATGGTTTTTGAAATATTGCTCTAATTAGGCGCATTATACCTTGAGTGGTAAAAAGTCGAGGTATTAAAGCGGTTGCTGTATATGAAATCTGGGGTTCAATTATCGCAATGATTTCGTTACTCCTTTATTTTTCTTTATTTTAATAGGCAAGTCCCGTTTTAGGAATAATACCTGTATCGTGGGGGACTTACAAGCATTCACACAACAGACACAAAGACCATCCAGACGCCGAACAACTATTTGTAGATCATACAAATTTTTGTACCACGTGGGGTTTGAATGTACTATACTCGGATTAGTGGCAGTGGCTGGGCGACCACAGTAACCACTGTGGAGGAACTGGGTGTCATGTCCAATACAGAGGTAGGATTCTCCGACTAGGCTGATTGATCGTGCCTGGCGGGCCGCGTCCTGACGGTTGATGTCAGGAGCTTGTATATATAGTTAGTCACTGTGTAAACTCCACTTGCGCGATGCAAAATAGTGTGACGTCATTTGAACGTACATAGCGCCATCTGTTGAAAGTAGGCTGAACTTCGTCGTCTGTGCGGTGTCGCCACACCACTACTAATTCTGTGTGTTCCTTGTGTCCGTTGTTTGAATGTTTATAAAGTCTCCGCGACACTGTACTTATTCCTAGAGCGCGAAAATCTTTAAAAAAAAAGATTCCAAAACCGTGTTGCTCCACTACATACGGGACACACTGTATATTAGACGGATTTGAATGAATCCGAACGGGTGAGTCCTAATAGATACTTCCTAACTCATTTTCAGACTATGTGCGGATACTGAGAATTTTCTAACAGATTAACTCAATAATATGTTGCCATTCGATGAGTAATTAATTACCAAATAATTAAATGCCGATAATCCAGGTTTATTATGTTTCATTTCCTGACGACAGTTATTCCATGGCCAGATTTTATATTAATAAACAATATTTAGTTATTAAAATCAATACGGTGTAGTGTCTATTCTGTTGAATATCGCTCTAAGTATTTATAATCTCTATGTAATAATATAATAATGACCTCCAGACCGAATTTTGGATCTGGAACAATCTTAACGAAGACTGGCTATCTGCGCAGAAGATATTATAGTGCACAAGTATGTGCGCAAACACAACACTCTGTTCCCTAACTCTCATGATCCGATGGGACGAATAATCCGACACGACCAGAGAGTGATCAAGCGCAGGACCAACGGCTTTACGTGCTTTCCGAGGCACGGGGGTGTCTATCACCGACAACTTCCTAACTCCGGTGTCGTATTGAGATTTTTAACAGAAAACCCAATAACTTTTTGTTGGCCCGATCCCGGATTCGAACCCGAGACCTCATGCACCGCAGTCGCATTCATTACCGCTGCGCCACGAAGCAGTTCTATACATACATAGCCTTGTGTCTATAGCTCTTAGACGTGCGTATGTCTTATAGGCATATTACTACCACATTTAACCAGGCTATGGATTTTGGGATCACGTAGCCTTCTGCTTTCTACTGGGCATAGTTCCAGTCGCAATATTACTACAAAAATTTCTTGACCGAATAACCTAAATTATCCGACCCAAAATCTCACAGCAATCACATTCATTACCGTCGCATCTATCTACGTTTACTTTTAGACATTATTACAATGAGTTGTAATAATATATATACTAGCGGTCGCCTAGTGCTCGAAATTCGACCAAAGTTTGCCTGTAAGATATTGCTGATATATGTCATTATATATTGATATATGTAAAATGCGTGTGTCAAATGCATGGTTGTGTGCGTGTAGTGTTTTTTCATTAATTTAATGTATTTCTAATGCATATTTTATATAAATATTAGGATTCGCCCCTCCTACTCCATATAAACTTTAACTGTGCCAAATTCCATAATCCTCCATCCGCGCAATTTTCGTAAAAAGGGGTTTAAAATTTTTGCTTCACGTATTAATATATAGATAATAATATTAATCCTGTATTAAACTGTCTCACTCCTGTGCACGGGCCTCTTCTCAGTGTGAGAAGGGTTAGGCCATAGTCCACCACGCTGGCCCAGTGCCGGTTGGCAAACTTCACATATCTTCGAGAACATTGTGGAGAACTCTCAGACATGCAGGTTTCCTCACGATGTTTTCCTTCACTGTTAAGGCGAACGATAATAAACTATTTAATACGCACAAAACTTCAAAAATTGTGAGAGGATCCCAAGGCGCGCCCGAGACCTCTGCATGACAGTCCAACGATCTCCCACTAGGGTATCACTGCAATGAGTTGTAGTCATAAATAAATACTTGACAAGTCACATGAGAATTGACACCCAAATAATATAAATAATATGTACCATGCATTAAAATTAATATTTTATTAACTTTGTAAATTGCATGTTTGTTTTGCTCGAATATTGTATTTATTTTAAAAGGCTGCTGTTTTATAATCCGTGACACGATGTTAACATTTGTGAATGCTGGCAACACGTGTGTTAATAGCTAAAATCACTTAAGTATACATACTTACATACATACATACATACATAGATTCACGCCTGTTTCCCAGAGAGGTAGGCAGAGACTACGGATTTCCATTTGCTACGATCCTGACACACTTCTCTGGCTTCATTCAGTTTCATCACATTCCTCATACACGCCCGTCGGTTCAAGGTGCTCTTAACCTGGCCTTTGTCCAGAACGCCTCAGATCTGATCAAGAAACATTCGCCTAGGTCTTCCTCTTGCGATTGTTCCATTCACACTAGCCTTATAAACTTTCTTAGTCAGTCTTTCCTCGTCCATTCTTTCTACATGCCCAAACCAGCTTAACATACTCTTTTCTATTCTTGTCACTATATCCACTTTCATGCCGCATCTCTCTCTAATCACACTATTTCTTATTCTATCTTTCAGAGTCACACCACTTATATTTCTCAGCGCTCTCATTTCTACAGCATTTATTCTGCTCTCATGCTTCTTTTGCCATACCCAACTTTCACTTCCATACATAAGTGTTGGCACTAATAGTCCTCTATGAACAGCCAAACGTGCCTTTTCGGATACATTTCGTCTGTTCATAAAAGCGCGTAGAGCTCCATTCATACTCTTATAAATAAATAAACTCATTTATATTCAGTATTCGTTCCAGTATCGCGAGGGACAATACAAACATTCAAACAACGGACACAATGAACATCCAAACTCGGTACAGCCATAAGTGGATCACACAAATCTTTGTCCTGCGTGGGATTCGAACCCACAACATTCAGCGCAGTGGCAGTAGCGAGGCGACCATTTAAACCACTACGCCATACGTGCATAAATAATTAATACTAGGCTACTTGTGCCGATTCATGTACTGAATATATAAAACCGATTAACTACATACATATATACATACGTTGAGATAATTCAATACAAACCCGGCCAAACCTGTTATTCAACAAAATAAACTTTGAAATTAAACTTCTTTTACGGATTTTATCGCACTTTATTTGTATTACAACTTTTTTACACACTTATCCCGAAGTTTTAGATATTTTTCACCGTCAGTAATCTTAGGGAGACTGAGGTGTTAATTGTTTTAATATCTTATAGTTTACTAGCTGGACCGGCAAGCGTTGTTCCGCCATTAAAATGTTTGTCAAAAATGGAAAAATTCTGGTTAGGGACAGCCTGATCACCTAGCGGTATGAGACATTCTTTACGACATATTCTGATAAAAACTTCAAGTTAAAAATCGGTGGAGCCGTTTAGGAGGAATACGACCACAAACAACGTGACACGAGATTTTTATATGTATAGATATACCTACCGTTTTGGAGGAGTACGATCACAAACACCGTGACACGAGATGTTTATTTATATAAATGTACCTATTTTATAAATTTATTTGCCCCGTTATTTCATGACGGGTGCTTGATGCAAAATTAGCACAAAAATAAACAGAAAGAATGCCTGCGATTTTCTCTATATTAATTATAACTTTTAACTATTTCAATAGCATTTCAAACTAAATCATTTTATGTGTCCGACTACTTGATTACTTTAAAGCAGCCATGGTCAGGGAAAACTGAGTCGCTCTGTGATTATAGCTATTATTCAAAAGTTGTTATTGAAGTAAACCACAATAACCACGTTTGCCTTGGTGGCGCAGCGGTAGCGAACGTGCCTTCTTGCTTGTGGTCTCAGGTTCGATTTCACAAGTGACAAGGAGAATACCATTTATAGACAGGAAAAAGCACTTTGATATACCAAGTAATGAAAACCAGATACACACAGTTGACAATTACGCAAGCACAAATTTACAGTATGCTGTACTAACATGACAGCTTCTTTATAAATATAAAGTGTTTTATGCGATACTAGCTTTTGCGCGCGGCTCCGCCCGCGTGGTACGTACATCAATACAAAGCCTATGTCCTTCCCAAGCTTTAAACTATATCTGTACTGAACATCTAAATCGTTTGAGTGGTATAGCCGTGAAGAGATAACAGACAGACAGAGTTACTTTCGAATTTATAATATTAAGTTAGAATTGACATAGTACCAGTACCTAAGTAAAATGTATCTTTTCACATTTCTCAGACAATGTTGCGCAAAAGAACGCATTGCCCCATCAACTAAAAACGGTTCAACGATTCCTTATCAACTCTTTACGAATGAAAACTGTGTAGACGTTGTCGTAGATTTTTATATTGACATATTGGAGACAGCAACCTATAAACCCAAATTTTACGAGCATTTCAAATGCATCTATGATTTTATTCGGTGTATCTACAACTTGCTATTGAACAAAACATTGTAATATTGTCTTCTATTTACGCGAATATTATTCATTGAAATTAAACTGCTATATACGGATTTTATCGCGTTGTTTATTTGACACTTTATTACAAAATTTTGAAAATTGTTACTCTTCTACTACTATTAAACTTTACAAATTTTTAAGCTAATTAAATTATTATTAAACTATTTAGATTTAATTTATTTTTACACTTTCCCCGACGTTTCGGTTGCTTTTCAGCAGCCATGGTCACGGGGAGACTAAGATGGCAGTTGTCTCAATGTTCCAGTGTAGTTATTTCAAAGTACCCGAACATAATTTAATCATTGGTGTTTCTATTTACGCAGAATGAGCTCAAAGTATCATGAAGTCTAGCTGTGGTTTGCTTCTTCTTGGGTTTGACTATTTTTATTACTGGATATTTTATATATATATATTTTATAGGTTTGACCAATGTATGAGAGTCCGCAAACCAAGAGAAACATAGGCACCCGCATAAAAGAACACATAGCTGATGTAAAACACCAACGCTCGTTGAAGTCTGCTGTGTGTGAACATGTGCAACAGGGGACCAACCACTACCTGAGATTTGACAAACCACAGATTCTCGCTAAAGAACACCGATTCCTACCAAGGATGCTTCGCGAGGCTATTGAAATCAAAAAACATCCTAATTTTAATAGAGAAGATGGTTGGAATGTACCACCAGCTTGGGATCCAGTAATAAAAATAGTCAAACCCAAGAAGAAGCAAACCACAGCTAGACTTCATGATACTTTGAGCTCATTCTGCGTAAATAGAAACACCAATGATTAAATTATGTTCGGGTACTTTGAAATAACTACACTGGAACATTGAGACAACTGCCATCTTAGTCTCCCCGTGACCATGGCTGCTGAAAAGCAACCGAAACGTCGGGGAAAGTGTAAAAATAAATTAAATCTAAATAGTTTAATAATAATTTAATTAGCTTAAAAATTAGTAAAGTTTAATAGTAGTAGAAGTGTAACAATTTTCAAAATTTTGTAATAAAGTGTCAAATAAACAACGCGATAAAATCCGTATATAGCAGTTTAATTTCAAAAAACATTGTAATGTAAAACATACCGAAAACAATTTGTATAACTTAACTGAGTGATGAATCAATTCGTCACAGTATTAACTATTGTTAACATTGTGTTTACATTACAATTAATGTAAAACTTACCGAAAACGTTATCTATAAATTGGATTTAAAATACATTTATACACTAATTATGAAATTAAATAAACCATTGCTTACAAAATCAAATTGTTTACGTTGTGTTTACATTACAGTGAATGTAAAACTTACTAAAAACGTTATGTCTAAATTTGTTTAATAAGATTGGAAAGCATAAATAGATGTTAATAAATTGTTTAAAATAAATTTATTTACGTTATGTGTATTGGTAGAGAAGTCACGTTACCAACTACTGAGACATGGTGACTTGCAGATTCGATATTCTGAAAGGATAAGAAATTTTACAATATACAGCTAGACTCGGAATAAGTCCGCAGTTATTCCGAGAGTAGTTGTATTTTGAAAGGCAACAACCACTGGTTGTCTCGAGGCTAGCTGTCTTTTCTTACTACTTCTCCCTAGCCTTTATTATTCCCAAGTCACTTGGAGTCAGCTTTTCTAATCTAACCGGATTTGACTGGATATCAGTTTTTACACGGAGCGGCTGCCACCTGACTTCCAAAACCCAAAGGCTAATGATACCCTAAGGCTAGACTAGTGTCAGGATATTAGAGGTACTACCCAATAACGACTGCCATAGATGTTCATGGCAGCCGAGACCAAGGGCTTAACGTACTCTCCGAGGCACGGAGCAGGCGATAACTGTCAATAAATACGCACATAATTTCGAAAAGTCATATAACTTCCGAAAGTCAGAGGTGCGCGACGTGGGTTCGAACCAGAGAACCTCTGCATTGCAGTCTGTTGGTCTCCCCACTGAGCTATCGCTGCTATCTGCTGTCTTTTCTTACTATAGTAAGAAAAGCCTTTCTGTTTAGTCCAGAAGCGTGAGTGTTTGGTTGACTACCGAATATGAGTATTCAGGTTTGAGGTTTTCTTTGACCAAAACGTTATTATAGTGTACTAGTTATCGTGCGTCGCTTTGCCTGCGTTAATCGCATATGAAGGCACTATCGGGCAAAAGAATCACGTGTAAAGGATATTATGTATGTATGTATCTTATGTGGGGGCCAGTCAGTGCAGACCGGCGACACTTCGACCCAGTGGGATCTTTTGTGTCGACACTCTCCCAATAACGACTGCCATAGATGTTCATGGCAGCCGGGACCGACGGCTTAACATGCTCTCCGAGGCACGGAGCAAGCGATAATTGTCAATCAATACGCACATAATTTCGAAAAGTCATATAACTTCCGAAAGTCAGAGGTGCGCGACGTGGGTTCGAACCCGAGACCCTCTGCATTGCAGTCTGTTGGTCTCCCCACTGAGCTATCGCTGCTCTTGTAAAGGATATTATGACCTATTTGTGTGCTAAAATTTATGGAAACTCAAATAAACAGCTGTTAGGTTCGGTGAATAAGAATTCCAGACGCGAACAATAACATTTCTTATTTATTCCGTCTGTAATTATAGTATTACAAGTGTTCGAAGGCTACGGAAACCGTTTACCATCAGCGGTCAGACAAGTTTGATTAATTTATTATCTTTCCAAAAGTAAATAATACTTTCTTATTAATATCGCAGTTGGCCTACAATTAGCTAAAAATGAAAACCTAATGATAGACAGCACCATTTAAAATACATATTATAAAATAAATAAATGAAATTACAACTGAATAATATAATTAAAAACAGAGATATAACATTTTTAGTCTAACAACACTGTGAAGTATGAATATTAATAATTATATAATATGAACGCTAATATTAATATTTATTTTATGCTAACATTAAACACGGAGCGCTAAATTCTCCACCATTTTGTTTCGAGTGTGTTTCTATGCCACTGAAATGTACAAATAAAATTACAAATTAGATGCCTGCTGGGTGTGATGATTCTAATTTTAACGGTATGATTTGCATTGTAATTGATGTAAATTGCACTAATAAAACGTGATTTTAGCACAATTTAGTTGAAATGTGAATCACAGTTTAAATCAAATCGATTATAGAATAAATTGCTAAGGACTGCTAATAATATTGGTAGTGCACTAATAAATGGAGCAGTGATAGCGTAATGGGAGATCGTTGGACTGCCGTGCAGAGATCTCAAGTTCAATCCCGAGGCGCGCATCTCATTGGGATCTTCGTGTAGTGGCCTGCCGTTTCATACTGCGACCGGAACGCGGCCGAAAGCGAAAAGCGGACGGAAACCTCGGCGGAGTCGCGACCGCATGTGCAAGTGATTCGCGCGGCCCCGTCGATAGTGGTTTTAAAGAGTAACACCGTGGTAGGTTTAATCGGTATTCCGGGAGATCCATTATCTTTTCAACATCTTTCTTTTACCCTGGTGAGTCCGATATAACCCCTCCGCTCGCCCCCGCGGAGGGGTATGCGTCAAAACTTTCCCCCAAGTAAAAAAAAAGGGCTCGCATCTCTGACTTTTTGCTTTTCGAAGTTATGTGTGTGAGGAAACCTGCATGTCTGAAAGTTTTTCATCATGTTCCCGGATATATGAAGTCTGGCAACCCGCACTAGACCAGCGTGGTGGACTTTGGAGTAACCGTTCTCACACTGAGAAGAGACCCGTGTCCAGCAGTCGGACAGTTTAATACAGGACCGAAATTATGTGAATGCATAGCGCAGTGGTTAAATTGGTCATCATGCTAAAGACAGTATTCCGAGGTTTGTAGGTTCAGTACACTGTCTGTCCGACATACAAATAATTGTAATAAGGCTGTTCTTTGTTTCGACTCTTTGAATGTTTCTCCACTTTGTGTTCCTTGCAAAATAACATATATAAGAATTTGAAGTTGGACGTGTCACATGCTAACAAAAATTGTATGTTGATCTATCATTACAGACTGTTATTGCTAATAAACCACGAAGTCAAAGTCAATGCATACAATTCTTGGACACGTTACGTAACTATATAAGATATATTATTAAAAAATTAGAATAATTAAAAGGAAATGAAAATTAAGCATTGAAATAAGCCTGTTCAAGGAGTAGAGCTTTTATAAGAAGAAGCTGGCAAGAAAGAATATAGTGGTATCAATAATAATTGAAGTCACGGTATCGAAGCTGAGAGTCGCGCACGCCGTCTCAATAACACAGCGCAGAGTCGCAAATACCACGCAAAGTGCTTAAGCTGGCGCGATGTCGCATTTGCGCTTATTTACGCCTCGTCGACAGTATAATGCCACCATAAGGTGCATTGTACTTATCATACATAAGGTACCTTTTATTAAATAAAACTGGCAATTTCCTTAGCCACAATGTTGCAGTAAAAGCAAAACGATTTTTGTTTTGTTACACGTCAACTTCATAAAGTGCATCTAATTAAGAATCGTACTCCTTAAATACAGACTCATCTTTCCTTAAGCTGTAGTGAGGTATTAAATAAAATACAAATTATAAAAGAGAAAAAGACAATTCACAAAGGTCTGGTACCTGCGACCTCGACAATCTGTGTCGTGGCTTTGTCATCTTTTGCAAAAACTATTCATGGCCTCACGCCATAGACTGAAATTGTACATGTATGCACATCGTCTATTGCATATTTGGCGGCATCAATGGCGTAGTGGTTAGGGTAACCGACTGCCACGCCTAAGGTCGCGGGTTCGAGTCCCGCACAATCCAAACATTTGTGTGCATGGACATGGATGTTTATCTCGGTGTGGGTATACAAAAATAAAGTATATACGTAGGTTTACCCATTGTGTAGTACCGATAGTACAAGCTCTGCTTAGTTTGGGCTAGATGGTGTTGTGGGTATGTGCTAGAATATTATATTATTATATTATTTATAGAACTATGCGATCAGCAAGTACATAATCCGAATTAAGCAATTGTTAAAGCTTAGTTGGCGAAGCGACGACTAGAATCAAAATAAATCTTAACATACTAAATTAATTGAAATGTTCACAGTTATATTTTGGTCAAAGTCAATATTGGAAACAGGAGAACACATAGAAACACTTGAAGCTCTCGTGTAATTATGATCGGCAGTGGAAGCCTCTAACCGCAATAACAGTAAAGTTTGGCGAACATTTTAATAGGACCACATATAAACGGTAATATGAGCCGTGCTTTTAAAAGCTCAGTAGAAATATCTGGGTCGTTTATTTAATAGCTAGTAAATGTTACCTGTCCGTGTAAATGATAGAGCCTTTCGGGACCCCTAATGGGTTCCGGATGTGAACGCGACGGGCGTTTTGTGGGACCCATTTTGGTGTGCGTGTTGACATTCCAGAAATATTAAATTGTTTTAAACAAAGGGTTTGGTGATAGCTTGATTTCAAAGAAACGTAATATCGACTTTCGAATTTCGTTGAAATTAATTGAACTGTAACGTACTGGAATCGTGAATTTGATACTTGTACATCCAGAGGGCTGAAATCGTTAGTACTCTGGCTTACGAATACATCTACCAGAAGCACCTAACCCTAAGCATTTAGCTGAACTAAAAATGTTAACAGGTATTTAATATAATAAGATTTATTTGAAGCTTTCTATCTGAGCATGGCATGTACTATGCAGAAATAAACAAACCATCAAGACAATCCAATAAAACTCCTGTTTTATGGATTGTCTTTTTCCTCATATATAATTTATAATACAATTATCCTCAGTTCGCCAACGAATAAGCTGATCCGTTGCCAAACTGTCCTAAGTATACCTCGCGCTGAGACGAAACACATGTCGACGCATATTTTGTTTTTGAAACGCAATACTACAAGTTGGAGAACGCCCGGATCCACGACGTTGCCGTCCCTAACCAGAGTTAGGTATGGTTAACCTACTAATATTGCAAAAAATTTGATGGCATTTCGAGGGTGCGTAATTAGTAATCAACATATAATATCACATGAGAGGCAAACCTCGCTACATACATAGTTGTATACATATGTACATACATATGTATGTAAAACCACGCCTAATTGCCGGAGAGATGGCAAAAATGTGGAATTATTACTTATACGAGTACATATGTATATGTAAGTCACCGATTTGTCCAAAGAACGTTCGCCTAGCACGTTTATCCGACTTTTCCATTCGCTTCGGCCGTAGGAAAATACAAAATTTTTCGTTCATTAAATTTTATAAAGGTGTAAATACAGGGTGTCCCAGAAGTCGATGTCAAGCCGAAATTAGGTAACAGGCTAAGTTATAATAGATATCAGGCAAATTTAAAAAAAAATCTGTTTTGTATTTAAAATATTATAGGCATTTAAAAAATAACATTAAAATATACACCCCGTGACGGTCTTTTCACTCCTGTTACTACAGATATTCACATTATGATCTTTTTTTTGTTTTGTTATCTCGAATAATTAGTTAGTTAATTGAAAGGGTTGTGAAAGTAACCGACGAGAAAATATGGGATGCACAAACGGGATTTCGAAAGGGTATGGGATGTACGGATCAGGTCTTTTCCTTACGGTGCATAGCCGAGAGAGTTTTGGCCAAAGGTCAAAAGGTCTATTGCGCATTCGTGGATCTGGAAAAGGCTTATGATAAAGTGGTGAGGAATGAACTTTGGTCGGTATTGTCCATGTATGGAGTGAATAGCACCCTCACGCGAGCTCTGAAATCTCTTTATGATGATTCCAGAGCTTGTGTTAGGATAAATGGGACCTACACAGAATGGTTTAGCATCGAAAAAGGTGTTAGACAAGGATGTGTAGCGTCACCTTGGCTGTTTAACCTATACATGGACAATTGTTTAAAAGATTTAAAAGATTGTGAATGGGGATTAAGAATGAATGAGTTACTTGTCAAATGTCTTCTTTATGCCGATGACCAAGTAATACTTGCGTCATCGGCAGAAGAGTTGCAGGCGATGGTAACTATTATGCATGGTGCTTTTGAGAGTAAAGGAATGAAAATAAATGTAAGCAAGACGAAAGTAATGGTATTTGAAAAGGAAGAGTGCGAGACGATGTGTAATATTATGATTGATGGAGAAAAAGTGGAGCAAGTGAAAGAGTTTGTATATTTGGGTACTTTGTTTACAAGGGATGGTAAACATGAGGGAGATATTGAAAGGAGAACGATTGCGGGAAACAAAGCGAATGGAGCTCTACGCGCTTTTATGAACAGTCGAAATGTTTCCGAAAAGGCACGTTTGGCTGTTCATAGAGGACTATTAGTGCCCACACTTATGTATGGAAGTGAAAGTTGGGTATGGCAAAAGAAGCATGAGAGCAGAATAAATGCTGTAGAAATGAGAGCGCTGAGAAATATATGTGGTGTGACTCTGAAAGATAGAATAAGGAATAGTGTGATTAGAGAGAGATGCGGCATGAAAGTTGATATAGTGACAAGAATAGAAAAGGGTATGTTAAGCTGGTTTGGGCATGTAGAAAGAATGGACGAGGAAAGACTGACTAAGAAAGTTTATAAGGCTAGTGTGAATGGAACAGTCGCAAGAGGAAGACCTAGGCGAACGTTTCTTGATCAGATCGGAGGCGTTCTGGACAAAGGCCAGGTTAAGAGCACCTTGAACCGACGGGCGTGTATGAGGAATGGGATGAAAGTGAATGAAGCCAGAGAAGTGTGTCAGGATCGTAGCAAATGGAAATCCGTAGTCTCTGCCTACCCCTCTGGGAAACAGGCGTGAATCTATGTATGTATGTATGTATGTAATCTCGAATATTGCTTTTCTCTTTTTATTGCAGCTCTCGATTTTTCCAATTAGGTATAGTTGGTGAAAAGACCGTAACAGAGTGTAGATATTTTGTTTTTTTTTATTTATAAAGCCTGTAACTTTTAAATACGTAACTTAGATTTTTTCGTATTTTTCTGATAGCTATTACAACTTAGCCTGTTACCGAATTCCGGCTTGACGTCGACTTCTGGGACATCCTGTATAAAACTACAACTATAAACACATTTTGATGAGAGCGCCAAAAATAAAGCGCGTAAATGCCTCGGTAGCGCAGCAGTAGTGACTACAACTATTGTGAACGAGGTTTTGGGTTCGATGCCTAGGTCGGACCAAGTGGTATTTCAGTCAAAAAATTCTTATTAACAGCCTGGAACCGTGCTCCATACACGGTAACAGGCTTGTTCCTTATTACGTGAGGCTTAAAACCAAAACTCACCAAATTTAGGTGTAATACACCCCTTCGAAGACACAATACACGTGAGAATATGTATTTATTATACGCATAAAACCACAGTTTTGTCACTGTGCGAGCTTCTAACCATTTTTTTATTCAGCAATAAGTTCATCAGCTCATTAAGGAAACACATGGGCCGTTTTTTCATACAAACGTAGTCCCCTGTTTCTTACCTGGATAATGCCAGTAGAGCATTAATTTCCCCCAATAAATGTATTGACATGTCCCTATGCTTCCTTGTTATTCATAAATTAACTATTAAAAGAGACATGAGCCTTCAAACACCTTAAAAATTGCCCAGATTTTCCGCTGTGTTCAAACATCCAGAAAACAAATTTGACTAGATAATATAAAAAAGGAAAACAGAGGAGGAACACGGCCAAAGCCTTTCTTTAATTATTAATGGAAAAAGTAGTTAAATCGGTCAAGTTTTAGAGAAGGCATCAGGGCTAGACTACGAAACGTTGATGTTGTGTCCTTTTCATAAATATTTTCGGTCCAAGCTGCAGTTCTCTCTATCGCACTCTGCGGGCACTGCGCGACAGCAATAGATTTTACAAATACCTATTTTTCAATTCTCTTGCCCTGATCGTTTCTTCTTAATAATTATGATCTCATTGTCTAAATGAAAATCAAATTAAACTTAACATTGAATTCATTGACCTCGTACTAATCTTAATGGCGTAGCAGTAATCAATGCGAGTGCTGTGCACGAAGTCTCAGGTTCTATATCCAGTAAAGTGTATCTATTAAGGGGGTCCTAATTCCATAGTTCGCGAAACATAAGTGTGTTACACTACTTCGGAGATATAGTAAGCGTGAGAGTATATGATATTTAACTATAATAACAGTTTTATGACTGTACGAACAACTAACCATTTCTTAATTCAGCAATGTTTAATATGATATTATTGTGGCGGCCTCAACGGCGTAGTGGTTAGTGTAACAGATTGCCACGCTTGAGCTCGCGGGTTCGATTCCCGCTCAAGTCAAACATTTGTGTGCATGGACATGGATGTTTGTCTTGGTCTGGGTGTTTATATGTATAATATGTATATATTTACAAAAAAACAGTATATATGTATGTTTATCCATTGTCTAGTACCCATAGTACAAGCTCTGCTTAGTTGGGGCTAGATGGTGTTGTGTGTATGTGGTAGAATATTGTTATATTATATTATTATTGTTTAAATGAAAATCAAATTAATCTGAACATTCAATTCATTGACCTTGTACTAATCTAAATGGCATTACTTACTTAAAAGTTACCCAGGAACCGAAATTCAATAGATGATTGATTACAACTGTTTGAAACTGTATCACAAGACGGTGCCGGCAGTAAAGTGCTTCCTGGTACAGGATATTGAAATACTTCAAAGTTCTAATAGGAAAGCGAGGCTGTGGCATGAATATGGATACAGGCAACTGAGAACTAAAACTGACGAGATGGGATTTCATACAGATGCTGTTTAGAACAGATTTGCTAACCGTTCAACTTCATAGATTTTAAACACATACGAATCTATGAGAAGAATTGGTAATGTCCTTGTAAACTCTCGCACAGGGATGAGTACCTTTACTTCGACGAACTTTGCAAGCATTCAAACAACGGACACGAAGAATATTCAGACGCGGGACTATAATTTCTGGAACACAGAATTTTTATCACATAATGAAATATTAATAAGTCCCGACGTTCGCCAGCCCTGTAGCGGTTGTAATCATGGAACAAATTTCGAAAGACGAAAAGCCTTTGTTATCCTATATAGGAATCAAACCCATAGCACTCAGTTCAATGGCTGTGTAGCCTGCAAGCTATGGTTGTAGGATTTTCGTTTTACATTATTGTGAATCATATTAATACGTTCGCTCCATAATAATAGCATTGTTATATAATTTAACTCAAAGACATTGCAACTCATATTTTTCCAAGCAGCCTTTGACAAACCACAGAGGCGGCTAACATGTACATTGAATATAATATCTATCACATATATGAAGCAGTACTACAAACGTTCCGCGTCTAAACTTGTCCACGGCACAAAATTCAATAACCTTTGCCTCGGGCAAAGAAGTCTCGCTTCCGATATTTTAAAGGATGTATTTGCAAAGAAATTCTGTTCACTGAATGTATATTTTTCTTTTCACAATACGGATGTTACGTCCGGTTTCATATCCAACATGTATTTATACAATGTAGCGGGATCCTTACTTGAGGCTAATTTGGGAGTTTGGTTCGTTCGAGTGCTTTTACTTATTTCTCAAGCCAAATAGTATAAAGTCTTATTTATATATTACATGAATGATACTTATATACCTTTCTATATTATTATAAATTTAAAGGCTTGCGACTCAGTGAGGAGACTAACAGACTGCAATGCAGAGGGTCTCGGGTTCGAACCCACATCGCGCACCTCAGACTTTCGGAAGTTATATGACTTCGAAATGATGTGCGTATTGATTGACAATTATCGCCTGCTTCGTGCCTCGGAGAGCATGTTAAGCCGTTGGTCCCGGCTGCAATAAACATCTATGGCAGTCGTTATTGGGAGAGTGTCGACACAAAAGATCCCACCGGGTCGAAGTGTCGCCGGTCTACACTGACTGGCCCCCACATAAGACAAAGGCTTGCGAAGATTTTTGTATATTTAACACTCAAGCATGTAAAAACCGTTACACGGATTTGGAAAACTTACCACACTGATAGACTGTGTCCAAAACTAACAGATAGGCTACTTTTTATGCCGATGATGTTCCCTTGAGATTAACGCAGGTGAAGCCGTGAACAGCAACTAGTACATTATAATTCGTAAACAAACCAAAACATAACTTATACCTCGATATTCACATTCAATCGTTAACCAAACTCACGCTTACGCCTCTGGACTCAAGAGAAATTTATCTCTCACTATTTCGCAGACATTATAGTAAGCAGTCATGCAGACGAAACTGAATTAGTATAAACAAAATTGGTTTTACTATACTTTCAAATGTATTACTCTATAACATAACGTACACAAGATCCCACAAAGGCTATAAGCTAGATTTTGCCCGCGGTTTCACTCATGTAATTTTTAATGATGTTAAGTCGTGTAATCAAGGCTTGAAAGAGTAACAAACAAACTCACATTCGCATTTATAATATTAGTTACGATGTGAAAGATTGTCACTCAATCACGTGCAAAACTGCTGTGAAATGATAAAATATAAAAAATAAAATTTATTTGCTAGAGGTATGTCAAACCAATTATGAAAAATGTCATAACAAACTGAGGATCGTGTTCAGTGGAGCTGCAGCATGAAGTATTGTGTTTGCAACAGATTCGCACCAAACGGTGAGTGTTTGCGAACATTGATTCTGCAACACTGAATATGCCAGTTTTATGAAAGCTTTAACTGATTAACTGATAGAGTACACGTCATTGATTTTTATTTAACAGTAGTTCGTCATTTTATATGATACAGAAGTTCTAATTATAACTAATATTATAAATACGAATGTGAGTTTGTTTGCTTGTTTGTTACGTTTTCAAGCCTTAACTACTCGACCGATCGTCTTGAAATTTCGCATTCACTTTGTCAAGGGTACAGAAAAGGACATAGGGTACCTTTCATCTAGAAAAACACAAGTGACGCCACGAACAAAAGCTAGTTAGGGTATAAAATTTAATTAAGGCTTTATTCGCACGTACCACAACCACACCACATCGACGCGACAACAGGTGGTCAAGCAGTCGTAACGTGTGAATAGTGCCGCTGCAGCTTTTTGCAGTTGCGTTGTAGTTCCTACAAAATTTGGATGTGGTTGAGTTGTCGTTAGTAGTTGCAATGTGGTTGCGACGACGCAATGATGCTCACGAGTGCAGACAGACAGTTCGACACCGGTTTTCGTTGAGGAAACAGTCGTCGGTGCGTCGACGCAGCGTTGTGTCTGCGATGTGGTCGGACGCTAGTTCGCGGTGTCGCTGGTGTTTGCCTTGTGGTTGCGACATGGTCGATATCACCCACGTAGTCGATAATAACGGCAATATGTGGTCCGTGTAAATTCTACTATTCATTTTAAATACAAAATTGCGCCCACCCACGTGGTGTCGTTGTGGTATGGTTGTGGTTGTAGTGTGGTTGTGGTACGTGTGAATGAAGCCTTACTTAGAGTACGGCACGATTAGAGGCGTTAGTATGTGAAAGCATCGCCATTGTATGCATTAGATTGAAAAACCGCGAAATTTAGTGTGTAGGTACTCTTGTCTCTTACTCAGATGGCGTAGAGGTTTAAGTGGTCACCTCGCCACTGCCACTGCGCCGAGTGTTGTGAGTTCGAATCCCACTTAAGACAAAACTTTGTGTGATCCACAAATGATTGTTCCGAGTCTGGGTGTTCATTGAGTCCGTATGAATAGGTATTTGTAAATTCCCTCGCGACACAGGAAGTATTTCAAGTGCGAGAGTTGACTTTAAAAAAAATGAGATAGGAATGATTATATATTCCAGAAACTACTAGAACATTAAAATAGATAACGATAAATTGAGTTGAGAGCAACAATCAACCTAATTTACATCACTGAATAATAATACACAAATGAATTATTAATTAATCTAAAAACGGGTCATTGATTGAATGACTCTAGTGAATTTAACATAATGAAGCCGAATTAACGGCTTTTAATTATTCGTAAATGAATAACACACCAATTATTAAAAGAGCAATGCCGGCCAATTGGTGTGTTTATGTTCAATTAACATGTATTTATTATAAAGTAGCCGCCAGGGCTTCGCACAGGTAGTACAAAACCTGTAACAAATTATACACTTAAACGGTTCTCATGAATCACTCTGTATATTGGTGAAAACCGCATGAAAATCCGTTCAGTAGTTTTTGAGTTTATCGCGAACAGACAGACAGACGCGGCGGGCGACTTTGTTTTATAATATGTAGTGATGTATTTATATTTACAAAAATTACATACATACATACCATGGATGTTGCGGAAGCAGATTTTTTACATCCGCGGATGCAGATACGGATATTTAAAGGCTCACATCCCCAAATGCGGATGCAGATGCGGATGTCCAAATCGATGCGGAAGCTCCGCAATTGCGGATATTGATGAAAATAGAGCATCTTATTTAATAAAAAGTATCTAATATCACCTCTGCAGGTTCAAGCCTGTTTTGCAGAGGTTCATAAATTTAGCTCTGACATTTCCTAGTGTTTTTTTATTCTCATCCTCACTTGAAGAATCATCGGCTCACCCATTTTCTTTCTTGTCACAACCTGCGATATATCTGGCTCCGTATTAACATCCGCGTTGATTATTGCGGATGCAGATGTTCAAATCGATTCGAAAGCTCCGCAATTACGGATACGAATGCGAATATTCGCAACATCCCTGATACATACATAGTCTTACTTCTATCCCCAGAGGTATGGGTAGAGGTGTATAGCACTCACATTTCGCCAGTTATAGTATATCATAGTTCCAGACTCCGTGCGTAACTGAAAAATTCTAAACAGAATAACCCAATATAACTGCCCAACCTGGGATAAAAACCAAGACCTCGTGCTCGGCAATCGTATACACTACCGCTGCGCAAATTAAATTCTGCGTTAGGACATATTAAAATTGATTAAAAAAATACAATTCACAAAGTTTATCTAGACTTCGAACAATATTTTGTCGCGGGGACTTTACTTAATTCATGCACATCCATTCTCGAATAACTATTTATGACCCACATAAAAATTTTCTACGATAGATAAAAAACCGTGCCGTGGTTTGATACTCATCAAACCCACAACATCGGTGTAAGACCTCTTAAAGCACTACGCCATTTATGTCAATCATATTTTTTTTAAGACAACTCGCTCCTTAAGAATATATTCTGTGTCACAGGGGACCTTACAAACATTCAAACAAGGAAAATTTATCACTCAGCGCGGTGATAGTTACGAAATCACTTGCCTACTACGCCATTCGCAAAATCAAAATTTCCAGGTAGTTTCACTTCAAGGTTAACCACAGCCCTTGACGGCCATATTACCATAATCAATATAATTATACATAATACATTTACTCGAATGGATGTTATAATACTGCCACTTAAATGTTATAATATAACAATTCCACGTGTCATGCTTACTGTCAGTGGAAACCACACGACTATTTATTGATATACTAGCTGCTGGCCGCGATTTCTTCTACATTTATGGAAAAGTTATTGCCGGGATAATAAAGTACGTGTTTTTAAAAACATAGTCCATCTCTTTGCAAAGTTTTATCTAATTTAATCAACGCTTCATTGATTGAGTAATAAACTTTCAACATCTTCAAAAAGATAAGTGCTAAATATACACTAAATTTTCAGCTTAATTATTATCTTATATTTAAAATTCTCGTGTCACAATGTAAGTTACCATACTCCACCGAAACGGCTTGACCGATTTTTATGAAATTTTATATGCATATTTAGTAGGTCTGAGAATCGGCTACTATCTATTTTTCATACTCCTTAGTGATAAAGTAAACATAAAAAAAGAAAAATTACTTTTGACAGAACGAAGTCTGTCCGGGCAGCTAGTAATAGTATAGATTAGGATACATCTTGTTAATAAATAACGCGAAGCTCAAAAGTAATGAAATCTAAATTAAAAAAACAGTCGAGCGCCAGCCTGCTATACTGCCTTATGTAAGGGGTGTCACTGACAAGATTGGCTACATCTTGAAGCGAGCTTCAATCAACACATACTTCAAGCCGCCAACGAAGATAAGTCAATTTTTACCATCCGTCAAGTGCCAACTACCTTTACAAGATGCAGGGGTCTATAAAATAGATTGTGACTGCGGACTCTCATACATTGGTCAAACCAAGAGAAACATAGGCACCCGCATAAAAGAACACATAGCTGATGTAAAACACCAACGCTCGTTGAAGTCTGCTGTGTGTGAACATGTGCAACAGGGGACCAACCACTATCTGAGATTTGACAAACCACAGATTCTCGCTAAAGAACACCGATTCCTACCAAGGATGCTTCGCGAGGCTATTGAAATCAAAAAACATCCTAATTTTAATAGAGAAGATGGTTGGAATGTACCACCAGCTTGGGATCCAGTAATAAAAATAGTCAAACCCAAGAAGAAGCAAACCACAGCTAGACTTCATGATACTTTGAGCTCATTCTGCGTAAATAGAAACACCAATGATTAAATTATGTTCGGGTACTTTGAAATAACTACACTGGAACATTGAGACAACTGCCATCTTAGTCTCCCCGTGACCATGGCTGCTGAAAAGCAACCGAAACGTCGGGGAAAGTGTAAAAATAAATTAAATCTAAATAGTTTAATAATAATTTAATTAGCTTTAAAATTAGTAAAGTTTAATAGTAGTAGAAGTGTAATAATTTTCAAAATTTTGTAATAAAGTGTCAAATAAACAACGCGATAAAATCCGTATATAGCAGTTTAATTTCAATGAATAATATTCGCGTAAATAGAAGACAATATTATGTAAATCAGTACGGACTGGAAACAGCAACAAAAATACGCCGGTTAGAAGATCTACAAACTAAGCGCGCAAGATATGTAACATCTTTAAATTTCTTGAAGAGATGTCGTGATCACAGTCTCATTCCTACGTGTGTCAAGATATCAGCCAAGAAAGACATACGAGGAAGCGCTAAGATCTTAAAACAGGCAAGTCAAAAGTTATTAATACAAGTTATCAGAGAACATCGCGCTGACTTACGCAGCATAAATAGGAACGTTGAGATTTTGTCTAATGAAATACAGAGATTAATAACTCCATTTGATTTTAAACAATGCATCAATGCTTTAAATCACAGAGAAAGATCAAAATATAAGGCGTGTAAAACGAACAAAATTCAAAAATATGAAAAATTATCATCTAAATCAAATGCCAACAGCAAGAAACGAAACGTCAATGCACGGACCAATGACACGCCGCCGTCAAGTCAAAGACAAGCAGTTATTAATCTGTCAAAACAAACTTTAGACAAAACAACCGAAAAAGTATTGAGTAGAGGTTTAAATTATGCAATAACACCGGCTAGGATACCGTATGAGGCCATTATTTGCAACGTCGAGGACTGCCTAGTCAAGAATAATATAAAAAAGGAAGATTTGGAGGCTATACGTCAGGACATTTCATCGGTCTTGCGTCGAAGTAAAGTGCCCAGACCGAATCTTCCCAAAGATGAATTCGTCGCACTGAAGAACTTGCGGGCTAGGCCAGATATTACAGTACTCCGTGCAGATAAAGGAAACGCTACGGTCATAATGGATACGTCAGATTTTCAGCTTAATTATTATCTTATATTTAAAATTCTCGTGTCACAATGTTAGTTACCATACTCCACCGAAACGGCTTGACCGATTTTTATGAAATTTTATATGCATATTTAGTAGGTCTGAGAATCGGCTACTATCTATTTTTCATACTCCTTAGTGATAAAGTAAACATAAAAAAAAGAAAAATTACTTTTGACAGAACGAAGTCTGTCCGGGCAGCTAGTAATAGTATAGATTAGGATACATCTTGTTAATAAATAACGCGAAGCTCAAAAGTAATGAAATCTAAATTAAATAATAATATCAGGCCCGTAATCAAACTGTCCCACTACTGGGCACGGGCCTTTTCTCAATGTAAGAAGGGTTAGGCCATAGTCCTCCACCCAGCGTGGAGGACTATGGCCTATGGCCGGTGGCAGACTTCACATATTTTCGATAACATTATAGAAAACTCAAAGACATGCAGGTTTCCTCACGATATTTGCCTTCACCGTTAAAACCGAACGATTATTAATACGCACCTAACATCGAAAAGTCAGAAATGCGCGCATGAATCGAACTCGAGACCTCTGCGTGGCAATTCAACGCTCTTCCACTAGGCTATCAGAATTAACCAGAAATAAAAATAGTTCAAAAGCATTTCATCTAGTTATTTTTTTAATTATTAATATTTTTTAGTTACTACGATTATGACCGAACCCCTCTCCAAACAAGCTGAGTGTTTACAATTTCAAATGATTTTTGTAATATTGCTAATTTTAGTTTAGTTATTATCCAAATAATCCTAATTGGACCTCGTTAACATTTATAATCGCAAACATGAAATACATTTAAACTATAAATAACTGTATAATTAATTATTCAAATACATCATTACGTATTACAGAGATCCTTTTCTTGCTTGGCATATTACTAATCGAAAAGAAGGCTTAAACGACGCGCTATCCATTTTACTTCTGCACAAACAAACAACAGACTAACAAAAATAAAAGGCTTCGAAGGATAAACTAAACTAAAAAGTCTTTAACTAAACGTATTCCAATAAACAACGTCCAAGCAACGGAGTCAATAAAACGGCAAACTGTCTGGACGTGAGTCTGATGTAGCGGCAATTTGGCTGGAAAATTAGATCAGTCTGGAATAGTCTGGGTCCAACTGCGGACCGCGCTGACCAACTTGTCTGCACCTACGCTTACCGAGCTAGCCTCATGCTAATGCCTTTCTAATTTCTTCTGGGTACTAGTAGTTTGGAAGTTTCTTTAGTACAATGATATAGGTGAGTTGAGTACTTTGGTTGTGTCTATTATACACACAGTGAAAATTACATCAAACACATAAATGCTTGTTCATATACGTAATAAATAGGTTTAGAGTTTTATTATCGTGTTGTATTTGTACTTGTATATTGAGAATGTTTTCGAGTATTTACATTATTAACCTATTATAGTAATAATAATATAATAATAAAGTTTATTACTCCATAAGAATAACACTTATATCTTTTTTGGGGGCCAGTCAGTGCAGACCGGCGACACTTCGACCCAGTGGGATCTTTTGTGTCGACACTCTCCCAATAACGACTGCCATAGATGTTCATGGCAGCCGGGACCGACAGCTTAACGTGCTCTCCGAGGCACAGAGCAGGCGATAATTGTCAATCAATACGCACTTAATTTCGAAAAGTCATATAACTTCCGAAAGTCAGAGGTGCGCGACGTGGGTTCGAACCCGAGACCCTCTGCTTTGCAGTCTGTTGGTCTCCCCACTGAACTATCCCTGCTCAAGAATAACACTTAATCTAGGTACAAAATTTAGGGCTTTAAGGAATACATAACAAATTGGAGACCCTGACTTCTAAACTAAGTATGGACCTGTATCTTAGAAGGCTGTATCGTATTGAATTGCAACGACACACCGGCGGCCAAGCGTAATAAGTTTTTAATTACGCTATAGGCTCATTAGCCTGTAACATGCTTATGCATTCATAAGCATGCTAAATATTAATGAAAATTATAAGCGAGGAAAAAGTTTATCTATAAAGCGTGACTTTAATAACCAGCACAGTTAGAGAGGTGGATGGTTAATAATACATTTTATTGCTACTATATCTGTTATGTTAAGATAATTAATAAATAATGAAAAGAAAATTATGTTTTTCGGATAAATTCTCGATTATAACTAGGTCTTTATATATGAAAAAGTCTTGAATGAATACATGGTTGTTTAAAAAAAACATGTTTATTTCTAGTACGGACTATAAACTTTTAAGCTTTCGATGGACCACGCGGGCGACGCCGCGGGTGTAAGCAGTACGATTAAATACAAATATCTTTGTTATCTTGCAATATTATATCTATTTAAAGTTTCGCGTATCCGTTACCGCCATCTATCGGAGCCTGGTATAATGCTCTTGTATCATTTACACCGACATCACTTCCAAACTGTTGGCTCGACTTGTCTTATAGCAGTATCTCATATAATTAAATAAAAGCATGTAGTTAAACTAAAATATCCAATAATACGCGGGTGGCCCAAGACCGGTCTGTGTGGAAAACCTTGGGGGAGGCCTATGTCCAGCACTGGACGTCTTTCGGCTGAGATGATGATGATGATGATCCAATAATACTTGCTAGAAGACATGTTGTTGATTTTAGTTCTGTAAGAGAATTCGCCAAAGTCTTTAGCTTCTACCAAATACCGAGACATCAACACGAACTCTACACAACTCCTGAAACTCACCGCTCACTTCATTTATTAGTTTCTACTGTACACGTACAGGAAGATATTATGTTGCTGTTGGTAAACTCTAAAAAGGTTACTGTTTGTCTACTGATTCACTTTAAACATACGAATATATAAAAAAACTTCATATTTTGATTTGCACGACACATTTTATCTGTCCCTAATTTAATAATTATAAAATTACTAGCTTTTGCTCGCGTCTTCACTCGCGTAAATGTAGGTTTGGTTGACATCCTAATCACCTAGCGGTATACAATATACTTTACGAACTAATTTAATAACTACCAAATATACATAAAAAAAACATTAAAATCGTTCAAGCTGTTTCGGAGGAGTGCGACCACAAACACCGTGACACCAGATTTTTATATAAAAGATTTACCATGCGATACAATAACTTATAAATTGGTTTACTTATGTTGTACAACTTTGATCTTTATCATTTATTATAATGCCCAAGAGCAGATTAGGAGTACCTACATACAATAAAATTCTTTTGTTTTATAATTCACAATCGAAATAATGAAACCATCTTTTCCAGTTATAGCACCCAATTCACTTACACAGGTCTAATTTAATTTGAGCTTATGAAATGGAGTTTACATTACGCAAAGCAAGAGTTTTAGTTCAAAGTTCTAGATTAAGATTTTGCGTTACATGAAACTCTTTCTCAGTTTAGTTGTCTAAATATCAACATTCGGCAAAAAAACGTACTCATTAACAGCATAAAACATTATAAAACTAACTATGAAGACTTAAAAAGGTGGTAGCATCTTATAATAAAGCCGATAGGTACCTCATACCAGTACGATATCTTCTCAATGTGACTTTGTTCATAGGAGAGTGTCTTGGTATACAAAAATTATAACAAAGCACATTGTAGTAAAAAGATTTCAGAATCTCTAGGTAGGTGCAGCACTTGAAAATTTAAACTACCATATAAATTACATTACTATGCATCGCATAATGGATGCTTCATACTAAGAAAACTTTATTCCATTTAGTGAAGTAATGTCTTAGCTATTAGACAAAGACGTAAACTTTAGTTTGCAATACTACAAGCAGCACCAATATCTTTTAACCAAAACCAAATTTTCGCTTAATGTGCTGGCGTTCTCAAATGGCTAAATCTCGTGTCTGATCGCAGTTAGCTAGTTGGCCGAACGCCAATACTTGCGGCTGTATAAATCATATACACGTTACTAGGGACACTCGATTCTTTGCTTTGGAGACGTCACGAAGTATCGTAATGCAGTTTTTGTATAACGTTGGTTGGGTCACACAAAATCTTGCTACAATCCAAATAGCGCACAAAATATGATAGAGAAGAAATACTTGTCTTAATAATACTTCTTGCTAAAAATGAAACATCGAACACGACGTATTTTAAAAATACGATAGGCAAACGATCACTGCCTTCATTATTTATTGTGTTACTTTGTCTTATTACGATATTTTGACAAACACAAAGCACAGCATTACATATTTGTAAACTATATGTTTGAATTACTTATTACGAATATACAAAAACGTATCTGCTAAAGTTAACCAACGTATACGTTATATAATAAAGACAGTGAGATACGAAAACGTTGAATCATCAGCAGATTTGACGGGTCATGAAAGTTATGAACAAAGTTACATTAGTGAAGTGAATATAAAATTACATTACCGAGAAGAAGGACAGGAAAGGACAAGGCCGGCTAATCAGGCGAACTCCGTAACCCATTAGTGCCTGTCATACCAGATGTATCACTTGCATACTTTCTACCCTTCAATAAAGCAGGCGCTGCGTCAACGCAAAAGGAAGTATAGCACTCGTCCCCTACCAATAGCTCATCGATTTTTTAAGACCGTTTGAAACCCAACTCTCTTCAGTAAATCAATACATAGTTGACCTTTTGTAAGGTCATTAACTGTTGTGTGAAATCCAAGTTTTAAAATGTTCCGCTGTCTCACTCTCTCTCTCTCTCTCTCTCTCTCTCTCTCTCTCTCTCTCTCTCTCTCTTGTTATTTAGCTTATAATAATTTCTGCCAGTGGCTTCGTCTGCGTGAATCTCACAGGAACGCATGCCAAGATGCGTATCTTATGTGTTAACCGAAGATATGATCTGTTTGCCAAGTTTCAACTGAACCCGTTCAACAGCTTACGCGAGATACAGTACATCTAAATTTACATCATCCATATAAGTTAACAGTGTATGTACCTATCTATCAGGGAACTCGTGACCAATAATAACTTTTTTGTTTACTCCCCTTGAAAGTTTTTGTAAGGCTTAATAATTAATTAATCGTAATGACTTGACTGAACGGATTGCGTAGCGGTTTAAGTGGTCGCCTCACTACTGCTACTACGCCGGGTGTTGTGGGTTCGAATCCCATACGGGACAAAAAATTCTGTGATCCAGAAACGGTTGTTCCGAGTCTAAATGTTCTTTGTGTCTGTTGCTTAAATATTTGTAAAGCACCCCACGACGCAGGATTTCTTCCTAGTGCAGGCGTATTATAAAAAAAATAGTAATAACAATAAATATATAAATTATAAATCTTTAAATTTTACACATTTATAATATTTATAGTATTTTGTACAGGGAGATCGCAAAACGCCTGATCGACGTTTCGCGTGATCAGAAGGCTGGTCTTTTCTTAGCCCAAAGAATCAGCATTGCCATTCAACGTGACAATGCTGCCAGTCTTCTGGGCACGTTACCAGTTGACAGCGATAGTGAATAATTCTAGGATGCCTAAACCATTTTTGTAAATATTTAGTATTATAATTATTTGTGTTTTTGTAATTATGTTATCTTTTTTAGTACATTTGTAAATATTGGTTATTAGATTATTTCATTTGTGTGGGAATTTTGTTGCTTAATTATATAGGAACGTATTTATAATATTATTTTATAACAAATATTTTTCTTAAAGTTGCGAACTACAAGTCTAAGCTTTCATCGCCATAATAGACACATTACGTTGATGAAAGTTTCGTATAAAGGCTGGCTATTCCTAACGCAATTCTTTGCATTCGTAATATTGAAGATTCTAAAACCCAGACGACAAAAAAAACGGTACCAAAAGTTAATCAATGCTCTTTTAATCCAGAAGCTCTTTTACAGAATCTCTCATTAACAAGACTTCGGTTCCTTTAAACCAAATAAAACAATACCAATTACTGGGTAGTTTTGGTTGTCCGTTTTATATGTTTTTGAGATTTGAGACTAATATATAAAACTAGATACTGCCGCTGTTCCACTTGCGTAAAAGTAGGTTAGAAACAGTACATTTTGGATTTACTGGATGGAAAGTAGATAAAATATGTTACTTTTTTAAATCTGATTGAATATACTATTGAAACAACTACACACAGAAGCTCATATAAGAAAAGGTTTATAAAATTTAATTGTATTGTTATAAACATTTGGCGATGGCCACCCTGGCCATGAGTTTCTTGCCTGCTTCTTTTCATTAAAGCTCTGGTCTCCAGGCCAAGAACAGGATATTTTAATTAAAAAAAAAGTATTTCCTTCTATATATTTTTTATTGATATATATTAATTATAATTGACGTGTCCTAGAATTGCATGCACATTTTTTTGGCTTTCACTATGTCCTTTTTCGTTCCCCTGACAACGTGTATGCGAAATTTCACAATGATCGGTCGAGTAGTTAAGGCGTTAAAGTGTAGCAAACAAACAAAATCACATTCGTATTTATAATATCAGTTAGAATATTTATTTATAAAGATTCCAATTACATGATCTTTCGATCTTCACCTACCAGTGCTATTGTTAGCCTTGTCTGTCGGTAACTTATACACAGTGCTAACAAATGCAATGAACTGCATCGGCAGCGAGTCACTGAGTGAATGGCGCTGCAATCTCTTCGAGGTCGACTCATCGCAATTCCGATGCCTATAAATATGCAAACTTGGGGCCGTAAGATGCTGCAACAGGACGATCGTGTAATACATGCGTAGTATGGTCACTATTAAACAACTGATAAGGATAGTAACTCCAGAATATTATGGTAGCTCTAATAATAATACCCTAGCCTGCTAGCCCTGTAAAAAACTGTCCCACTGCTGGGCACGGGCTTCTTCTCAGTGTAAGAAGAGTTAGGCCATAGTCCACCACGCTGGACCAGTGCGGGTTGGCAGGCTACACATATCTTCGGGAACATTATGGAGAACTTTCGGATATGTAGGTTTCCTCACGACATTTTCCTTCACAGTTAAAGCGAGCGATAATTAACTATTTAATACGCTCATTACTTCGAAAAGCCTTGGGATCGAACTCGAGACCTCTGCGTGGCAGTCACGGTCTCCCACTAGGCTATCGCTGAGGTAGGTAGGTCTACCTATCTTAAAAGTATGTTTTCTGCAAAACCCTAACGTGAAGTGAAGTAGCCTGGCGTACAATTCATTCCTTATAAAGATTTTCGTGAAATAATTTTGTGTTGAGTGCATAGTGAGTGGTGAACGCATCTTATAATGACCGCATTACACTTAGGCGGGCCGTATACCTATTTGGCACCTTACCTTCTATTCGAAAAGTTTTAGTTAAATGTCCGCAATATATATATTTTTTTTATGCTACTAAGGTGGCGAACAAGCATACGGTCCACTTGATGGTGAGTGGTCACCGCAGCCTATGGACGCCTGCAACACCAGAGGCATCACTTGCGCGTTGCCGACCGTTTAGGAAAGGAAGTGGGAAGGAGAAGGAGCGGAAAGGGGGGAAAAGGGTCATTGGGCCTCCGGCACTCTCACTCACCGACCGAAACACAACAGTAGGAATACTGCTATTTAATTTTCACGTCGATATTCTGAGAGAGGATAGTACTTCCCCGGTAGAGCCGGCCCATTCATTCTGAAATCAGCGAGGCTCTACTACTCTTAAGGGGAAAATTATCGTTTAGAATAGCTCTGCCCATATCCGCCCCAATGACACTCATTGTGTATCAATCCTTAAATAGCGGTCATAAGGTCTAAAATTGCGATGCGCCCGCAATGATCGAGAACGATTAGAAATTTTTAAAAAACTTAAAATATTATTTAAAAATGATTGGTTTTAGTTATGGAAATAATGAGCTAGCAAATCACTAATATTGATATTACGAATATATTTGAGAAATTCCTAAGCATAATGATAGTGTAACTTCCTTGTAATTTCAAAAATAAAAATTTTCGAAAATAATTATGATCGAGCCAAAATCACAATATCGTCACAATTCTAGTTAAAGACATCAATTTACCTATATCAAAATTCTAGATTAATTGGTCTTCTCATAGTCCTATACTATTCGATGAAAGTTAGTGTATTTTTTCAGTGTGTCCTCTTAAAATATATGAAATTAGTTTAGTACTGTAACTAAGGCAATAAACAATCCAACAACCTAATTTATGATAAGCTGTTACTGTAACCTATGAGCATTTATAACACCGGGTGTATGACTCGTGCTCGATACTCCGCATAGGAAATCTACGAGTATATGGTTCCAAATCTGACTGCATTTTTGTCCATAACGACAATGTTTATTAATCATTTGCAGGGACTGTAGTACAATGGTGTGTTTTCTATTACACTGAGGAAAATTTTGTTAATAGATAACTCTTAAAACTATTTTGAGAGATCTGATGATTGGACTACATATTTATCATTATTTTATATTAGTGATTAGTATTGTCTTCTATTTACGCGAATATTATTAATTGAAATTAATCTAATATATACGGATTTTATCGCGTTGTTTATTTGACACTTTATTACATAATTTTGAAAATTGTTACACTACTATTACTATTAAACTTTTCTAATTTTTAAGCTAATTAAATTATTATTAAATCTATTTGGATTTAATTTACTTTTGCACTTTCCCTGACGTTTCGGTTGCTTTTCAGCAGCCATGATCACGGGGACCCACACAGGCACATGGTTAGTTATTAGCATTAATACGCACATTATTATGAGTCTGGAACACCTTATTTACGGATCCAACCCCAATAGTGGTTAGTGTAACCGACTGCCACGCCTGAGGTCGTGGGTTCGATTCCCGCACAAGTCAAACATTTGTGTGCATGAACATGGATGTTTGTCTTGGTCTGGGTGTTTCTATGTATAATATGTATATATTTAAAAAAAAAAAGTCTAGTACCCATAGTACAAGCTCTGCTTAGTTTGGGCTAGATGGTGTTGTGTGTATGTGGTAGAATATTATATTATTAATAGATACATTGCTTATCTGGGCAGGATATTTATATATTCAAACTATTACTTTGCCTGTCATACTTCAATTGTGACATTATACTTTAAATGGAAAACAATACTGTAATTTGTATTGTGTTCCGCAGTCAAAACACTTTAACCGATTATAACATTAGGCATATATGAATATCGAAAACCAAAATAGCAATATAAAATAAGAGCTTCTTAATTTTCTTTTTTTTTAAAGACAGCGCCGACGCTTTTAATAATTCCTGTGTCGCGGGGGACTAAACAAACCTTCAAATAACGGACACAAATAACAGCAAGACTCGGAACAACCATTTGTGGATCGCAAAATGTTTTGTCCCGTGTGGAAGTCGAACCCACAACGCTCGGCGCAGTGGTAGCGGCGAGGCGACAACTTAAACAACTATACCATCCGTGCAGTCAGTAAATTAAACTAGGTACCTAAAAAAATAGAAATTATACCACAAGTAACCAACAGCATATGCAATCTTAACTACAACTAAAGCACACACGTAAAGACTATTCTAGAACGTAACACACCTGTTAAACAATATTTTAAACATTGAAAAGCGTCGTTCTATCGTCCCTCACCTTCAATAGTCCGCCTGTTCTCGCTTATTTAAATATATTCCAACTATCTCCGTGCCCAGGCTCGTTCTCAATACAACGTCTTCGAATTACATATGAAAAGGTCCGTGTTCAATGCCCGCCTAGTATCAATGTAAGGTCATTATACACGGTATTCTTGAATGTATCGAGTATCATAGAGAAGTGTAATACGAACTGAATACGTGAATTTTAAAGCAAACTGATACTGTACGAATATTTTGTTGTAGAGTTTTAGAGAGTTTAGACATCAAAAGAATATATATCTAGTACAAGCTCTGCTTAGTTTGGGCTAGATGGTGTTGTGTGTATGTGGTAGAATATTATTATTATTATAAAAAAATTGTAGTGTCTGTTTGTAATGTTAAAATAACAGCTTTTTACAAAATACATATGAAAGCATATACATTTTTTTAACATTTTCAGCTCATCTCTGAAACGGCTAGGCCGATTTAGACGGGACTTTCACTGGCAGATAGCTGATGTTATAAAGAGTAACTTAGGCTAAAAATAATTAAAACGTTTTTGTCAAATTCTACGCGGGTGAAGTCGCAGGTTTTCTTCTCTCTTAGCCATTATTATTCCCAAGTCACTTGGGGTCGGCTTTTCTGGTCTAACCAGATTTGACTGGATATCAGTTTTTTCACGGAGCGGCTGCCACCTGACCTCCGCAACATGACGGCTAACGATACCCTAAAGCTAGACCAGTCTCAGGATATTAGAAGGTACTGATTTTCCCAATAACGACTGCCATAGATGTTCATGGCAGCCGGGACCGACGGCTTAACGTGCTCTCCGAGGCACGGAGCAGGCGATAATTGTGAATCAATACGCACATAATTTCATAAAGTCATATAACTTCCGAAAGTCAGAGGTGCGCGACGTGGGTTTGAACCCGAGACCCTCTGCATTGCAGTCTGTTGGTCTCCCCACTGAGCTATCGCTGCTATGAAGTCGCAGGTAACAGCTTGTAAATAATAAGATAGGTTTGTATCACAAAAACGTATAGTATAGTAACTAGATTCGAATGAGTTTACTAGTTCAAGATTACGAGTTCAGATTCAAGTGTCTGCGATATTTCACCAGCTGGTTATAAATCGATGTCTACGATAAAAGTATTTAGATGCAATATAATACTAACTTGTCTTATTTTCACACACATCACGTCACACATTCACCTCTTTTCGAAACTCCATCAATAACAATATGGTCACAACTTAAAAATTTTATCAGTTTATTCGTTTTCATATTTGATTTAGATTTGCAATCTCTGTTTACAATAATTAACCGATTATTATATTATTTTAAGATACTTATATTCATGTACAACTATTTATTTACAAAAATTACCTGTATGTAGTTTCTAATTTAAATTTGTATGTACAGTACTGTCATTATGTGCATGTTGGTTTATCCGTAATTGGCAAGTGTATCAGCATAATTATTGTCGACTATATACATTCTTTTTAACCATGTATAATACATTTGCTGTGGATGAACATAAATAAATAAAAAATAAAAAAATTATTTTACACAAAAACAGAATATAAGATAAACTAATTTGACAGATTCCACATTGCCTATTTGACATTCATCGCGCAACAAAAACGGTTTAGTAACACTTGAAACAGAATCAACACAGTTGTTGAAAGCGTATCATAGAAGTGTACGACTTATTCTACTTCTTAATCAAAGACTCAAAAATAAAATATCTCTACCGTGACATATAAAAATGAAATGAAGGTCGTATATGCTTACTTATAAGTCAAAGAATTCAAAGAACAGGGAAATAAAAGCATACAATGCTTTTTCCCCAACAAGAAAAATAATGATATAGCAACAAATTTTGACTTTGTCAATATCCGACAAATACAAAAGTTTACGTTGTTCCGTCTCGCTCCCGTTGCGAACAACTGCACTTAAGACAGTAATAAGGCTACGTCAGAATATCCTTATTATGTCATAAACTGAAAGCTTTTCACACTATTTATATTTTTGGATGAACGCCAATGCTTTAATTGAAACCGCGCTTTATACAGTTTAAACGCTGATAATTGTCATCTTGGGACTGATTTGGATTTAAGTAAAATTGTTCAAAAGTTGCAGTCCAAGAAACTTTTACACTTTTACGCTTTCTAAAGAAATTTTTCCGGTGCAGCCAAGGAGATAAGTCTTAATTACGTTCCTAAGTATAGATACCGAAATACATGACAGCACAAACGTCAATCTCAATTAATAATTAATTAGTTGGCTCTTTAATATCTTCGTTTGTGTTTGGTTAAGCTGAGTCAATGGTTTAATTGCAATATGTAATTATCTTATTCTAAAAAAATATGTTCATTAATGCTCGAACATACATATATATATAAATAACGAGATTAGCAAATTACCATGACAGCCTGATCATACACATCAAAGATATGACTACTGCTGTAGTATACAAGTTCTTAACTGCATTAGGAATTATTTCGAACATTTACATACTAAACAAGAATGTTAATTATATACGAGGAAAATGATAAACTATGTGGTCTGATTTTTTCCACTTTTATAATAATAATAATAATAAAGATTTATGTTCTCTTTTCCAAAAAGGTAACTTAAAACTACCATTAAAATATCTAAATAAAAAACAAAAGACCCTTGTGGGAGACTGGTATCTGCACTAGGAAACCCTGTCACACAGATTACCAGGCCCCCTAAACCAATGTAAGTGCTACTAATTATTTATAATTATAATTTACATTAAAGACGTAACTCGGCAAATATAGCGTAGATTGTTATATAGCTCAGCGAATTGATGATATATGTACGTTATCGCCGACTGCAGTAAGAAAAGGGGGTACTTCAGTAACTTGCTTTAATATAAGCTTGCATGCAGTAGACTGTCAAAAGCTCATTCTGTAAATGATGATGAGATCATGGAAATAATCAACCGATCAAATAAGATACAATCACGCTCATAGTTTGCCTCTTACACCAAACAACCCAAAACTTATAACGAGATACATACTTGCGCAACCTAATAGTTTCTCCAACTGTTTTATTGTTTCTCCCCGTTTTGCTAACGACATTAATGTGGTGTTCACTGTACATTAACAGTTCGACTGGACCCTTCGGTGACTAGCATTTCTTCTTTGTTACAATCTCAGAAATCCATTAATGGCCACGGATCATATATCTGAATGAAAAGGATTAAGGAAAGCGCTCCTAGATAGATACGAAACATCGTCTGATTGCAATTGTATAAGTACATAATCAATCAACAATAACGCATTAAAATTATTAATATTATTGCAATACATGTAAAGCATATGCACATTTCAATTATTTGAACGTTTAAGCAATGATCGCAGATCGCTAATTGTGGATATTGTTTAGGCAATAAATGCCCTTTTTCCAGTGATGCATAGGATGGGTTTGATGCGTCAAAAAAATAGACCTTATGCTTGTCCTTACACATATGACTGTATGTCCCAGTTCATACCTACATTTTGGTGCCTTAATTTTAAATCCGATCAACTTATTGGCATCTACGGAGAACAATTCCCAATCACGGCTTTACTACTAGTAACTGCCTAACAGACAAACCTATTTCCACTTAGCTTATCGGGCAACATAACCGTGACAAAAATCAAAGTATCTTTATTCATTTAAGCTACAAAGTAGCACTTATGAACTTACTATAATATGAAATATCATTCACATCAACATAAGTACAAACCTATGCCACAGGACTAAGTATTCGAAACTAACATTTTTGATTTGCCTAATCATGTGGCAGTAGCCCAATGGATAAGGCATTGGACTTGCGATCGAGAGGTCGCGAGTTCGACTCCTACACATTGCACAACTGACGTGAACCCACTCTAGCGTAGCTGGAGGAGTTAACACGAATACTAGTACTTTAAAACCCAAATGCTAGTAATCTTTAAAAAAAAATGTCGCCTAATACTTGTCTCATATTAGGCAGCCCCGCATGAACAATAGAATGCAAACCGGAAGATTTTTCCATGCTCTTTATTACCAAAGTTCTTAATGGCACTTTTATCCTTGGTAATAAGCCATTAACGTAATATCTCCGTAATGCAATCTTTTAATATAATGTTGGCAGTTTCCAAAGTTGCTGCTTGTTGTACTAAATGTACATAATGAACGCATGACTTAATTTTACGGTTATATGTATTTGGTCAAATTGAAAGAGGATTTAATATTGGCGTACAACATTGGCAGATACACACATAATTTGTCATTGTTAAAGCAGATATATCGGTAACAGACAAGTAAGGCAAAATGATTTAGGAAATGCTTATGTAATAGAGAAGACCACAACCAAATAACCTTGTGATATAAACATATAAGGACTAAGACGCCTTAAGTAGTGCAGCGGTAATGTATTCGACTGCTGTACATAAAGCATTTGTGTTAAATTTTCGGGTCTTCCATGGTGCTTTTAGGATTGTTTGTCAAGAAACTATCAGTCAGTATCACGGAGTCTACAACAGTACCCGAAAACGGCATTCAGCCCCGTCCCTGTTATGTGGAATCTGAAATTTTAACTGTTGAAATGTCGGTGTAATACACCTCTGCCAACCTTTTCAAGGAGATATATAAGTAGGAACTCCAGAGTCTCCGAGTCTCAGAATCTGTACCATAATCCAGTATGAACAGCTTGCCAGGAGTATTTGCAATGTGTGAGTCAACTCACTACCTAAGCCTGTGTTTCCGGATGAGTACAATCTGGGTGTCTTCAAGTCGCGAGTGAATAGGTATCTTCTAGGCAAACGTGCTCCATCGTCGACGGCATCGTCGCTTAACATCAGGTGAGATCGCGGCTAAACATAAGTCTATTAAAACGAAAAGAAAAATATTTCTGGTATCATAAATATCCATAAACTGCCTTCATCGCTTACTGCTTAGAATAAAACAATATGATTTCCTCTTATTAGATCTGAGACCATCAGATAGACAGTCATTCTATGTGATGGTCTCAGGTCTTTTACAATAGTAGAGAAGAGCACGTCAAGATACTTTGCTTGTCCATAAATAGATTTCAATTCATAAATAAATATATTTTGCAGACGGCGAACATAAAGTTTATTGTGTACTTCGTTCAGTATGTTATTTTGCTAGAAGGCAACAAATCGGGCAATAAAATGCGTTCAGACTTATGTACTTATAAAACTGTCGCTAACTCATACTTACTTACCTGTCAATTGAATAACTCTGAAATCTTATGACAATAATTAACCTTTGATAAATGGCCCGTCATTGTTACTTAAATATTTGACTAAGACTGAACGTTAAGTACTGTTTATTGGTATTTTTCTGATTACTTGCTAGCTCTCAAATAATTAAGAGATGGCTGTAATAAGTAAGGCTGCTAATTTTCAAACTTGGTAAATGCCTCCTCAAGTTATTGCAAAAACATGTGGTCAAGAAACTACTCTCTACTACATGTTTACGTAATATCTTACAATGTTACACAGACTTTTA